>CP126893.1:103140000-108895000 GCA_030440675.1 Furcifer pardalis
ACAATGTATGGGTTACAATGTATCTCTATGGATCCCATAGGATTTTAACATGCATCAGATAACACTAAAATCATACAACACCAAGACTTGTGGAACCAGGTTTTAGTGTTATATGAGGTTTTACTTGTATAATACAATCAATGTGGTCAACAAAACCTTCATAAAAAATAATAAAAATATAAATACATTACAGTCAAAGAAATGCAAAAAAACAATCATGGATATACAGTACAAAGCAATAGGGAAAGTCCTCATCCCTTATAAATATTTCAGTTAGTAAATATACATTTATCTGGAGAAGTGGCTGGCCGTGGTTCAGCTGTGGCGGTAGTAGCGGGATAGCTGCCTGCCACTTTCTTAAACCTACACGGGTCACGTTATATAAACAAGGCAGATTAGCTGTGTGATCCTTATTCATATTACGAAAAAATGCAAAAAAAAAAAATGCAGGAGGGAAGTGATACCTTTATTGGATCACTGAAAATAGTGGTTTGAGACAGGTTCGCTTTGAGGCATAGCAGAAAAAAAGCATATTCCTTTAAAACGTGTGTCTGCTGCAACACTGCAGTGCTTGTCTCTTTTTTTTTTCCTTTCAGAGCACAAGTTGTTGAGCGCTGGACCCACAGAGCCATGGTCCATTCGAGAAAAGTTATGCTTGGCTTCTTCTGTCATGCGGAGTGGGGACCAGAACTGGTAAGAAACCGTTTCTTTTTAAGTGGTAGCCCTGTTAGTTTGTGCAACCATAACAGAGAGTAAACAAAACAAAAAAATGGTGTGGCACCTTAGCCTTTTAAGGTGCCACAATGTTTTTTTGTCTTTTTTGTTTTGTTTACTGTCTGATAGGTTTCTTTTTAGTTACAGGAAGCTGCTAGAGTTCTTTATAATGTTTGAGAGTATCTTTGAATGTGTCTTGCCCACAATTCTCAATTCTAGGTGTTTTGTATTCCAGAAGTATTTAAATTGCTTTTAGTGATCCTATCAGTAAGTGACCTTCTTTTGAATAGTGTGTAAAAATGAAACTGTATTAATGTAAGGTCTGATAATTTTGGATTAAATACAGTCAAACCTCACATAAAGAGTGCATTGCTTAAAGAGTAATTCGCTTAAAGGGCAGAATTTTCTCTGAATGTTTGCTTCGCTTAACAAATAAAACCAACCAAAAACTCACTTAACAAATAAATCGGGGTTCACACTCCCCCCCCCCCAGAAGTCACAGTTGGTCACTTACAATGGTGCTTTACTTAAAGAGTGAACTCGCTTAAAGAGAAACCCGTGGAACACATTATACTCTTTAAGTGAGGTACAACTGTGTAGATTTTCTAATTGTTAACCACTGTACTAGGAAATGTAACTCTAGAACAATTAGGGGAGAATTTTTTGGCTTGAAGCAAAAGGTTATGATTGAAGTTGACCACTACCACAACCACCAAAGGAGATTCAGGCCACAGGTCAGTCCCCCTGAAAATATGAGCACACTGGTGATTTTTTCTTATATTCTGTTTTATTTTATAATCCAGGTAGGTACTAGAAATGAGTTACACTCTGATTTAATTTTAATTTAATTTAATTGTTGCATTTATATGCCGCCCAATCAGGAAAAATCGACTCAGGGCGGCTCACATGGTAAATAAATAATATACACAATATGCAATACGCCAATATACAAAGCAATACAAGATTCAAAATTCTGTCTACCAAAACAGCATATAATACTATAATAATATACCCCAACATAATCCTATAACAGCCTCTCCCCACTGGCCACAGGCAAATTCCAAGAGCGACAGCAGCAAAGTCCAGCTGCCCGCTGCAATAACGGCCACAACATGATTCTCTGAACAACAGAAATATCTTCTGGTTATTTAGGATTAAGCCAATTAAGTGCAACAAGATTTTTCTCTCCACTGTACAGATCAGCTTCCCATTATAGTAAAGATTGTGTAACTGTGTATATCAGGGATTCTCAACCTGCGACCTGTGGGCAAGATGCAGCCCGTGGTACCATTTCATGCACGCCCCCCACTACCTCCACCATACCAGGAAGTGCCATGTGGTGGAGGAAGGGCAAAATGGCTGTCCAGCTCCCAAAGCAGTCTGAGGGAGGGTGACGTGGCCCCTGACTTTAAAAAGTTGAGAACTCCTGGTGTATATAATCTCATATAAACTTGTCTGTTTCAACATGATTCTTTTGTTGTTCAGTTGCACAGTCAATTCCGACCCTTTGTGACCCCATGGACCACTGTCCTCCAGGCACTTCTGTCCTCCACCATCCTCCTCAACTCGCTCAGCTCTGTGCCCATTGTGTCAACAATTCCATGTATGGAGCCTCTTGCCAAGTGAGCTGCGTCTCCAGATGGAGCTGCTGCCCTTTAGGAAGGGGGTCAAGACCTGGTTGGCAGAGCATGTGTGGGATATGGGCCAGACAGATGCCCCAGTCTGTTGGCTCATTTAAACCCCCCTCTTTGTTTAATTTAATTTAATTGTTCAATTTTTATGCCACCCCACTTGCCTAAGCGACTCTGGGCAGCTAACAACAATACAAAAAGAATACAAAATACACAGTTACAATTAAATTACTATAATGCACAAAACATTTCAGAACTTTCAAAAAAAAAATCCCACTTACAAACCAGTACCCCCCAAACCGAGAAACCAAATCAACTTCAACAAAAATTAAACTATATATTTACAAAAAACCCCTCAAAGATTTAAAAGTTTAAAAGGTTAAAAAGGTTTAAAAAGTTTAAAAGAGTAAGGGAGAGTGGGGTGGCTATCCCATCAGATCAGCCACCCAACATGGGACCCTGTATTACTTGAGCCCCACGCCTGCCCTGCCAACCAGGTTTTTAGGCCCTTCCGAAAGGGCAGTAGCTCTGTCTGTAGGCGTAACTCAGTTGGCAGGAGGTTCCAAAGGTCCGGGGCGGACATGGAGAAGACCCCTCTCTAGCCGATGGAATGATAAGAGAGCCTCTCTGATTCGCCCTGGTGGGACAGACAGATGTTCTTCGGGTGACGCAGTCTCTTAAGTATCCTGGTCCACTACCATGTAGGGCTTTAAAGCTAATGACCAGCACCTTGAATTGCACCCGGAGACATACTGGCAGCCAGTGCAGCTCTCGAAGTAGTGGTGAGGCACGAGCATAACACCCGCACCCCATCACTACCTGAAGACCTGCATTCTGGACCAGCTGCAGTCTCCGAACGGTCACCAAGGGCAGCCCCATTAAGAGTGCATTAAAGTAATCAAGTCTGGAGGTGACCAAAGCATGTGTGATCATGAGCAAGGAGTCCCGATCTAGGAGCTTGTTTGTCTTGTTTTAGCTTTTTTAAATTTTTAATCTTGATTTTATATTATGTTTTTATTGTCTTTTTGAGGAGGGCGGCATAAAAGTTTGCTTAAATAAATAAATAAATCTACCCATCTCATTTTTGGCCATCTCTCTCCAGGGGACTCTCAAAACTCTCCTCCAACACCACATCTCAAAGGCATCTATTCTTCTGCGCTCAGCTTTCCTTATGATTCTGTCAAGCCTATATTTTTTTCCTAGTTCTTTTACACTACTAATGATATGCAGTGTAGGGAGTAGATTTTTAACAGACTTGGCTGTATTCAGGGAGAGTGGTTTGATTTTTTTTTTTACTATTTGAATTATTATTTTAGCCATAATTACTTGCTTTAAATAAAAAGTATTTTTCTTTTTTGGGATCCATATTTCTCTTGCTTTAAAAAAAAAGTAGCCATATATCTGTACTGAACAAGTTCAGATAGTGGAAAGTTCTTGTCAAAACCCCTGAATGACCAAGAAGTTAATAGGACCAAAGCAACTTGGATTCACCAAAATTTCCCAAAAAGCAAAATCTCTTTTAAAAAACCCACATCCACTCGCAAAAAGTAAGGGCTTGTCATTTAAGGATTTCTCTTAAAGAGACATGTTCTGTATTCTTAGGTTGGTATGTGGCTCTTGTCAGGATAAGACGTATTCATTCATTCATTCATATTTATATTGCTACCCACTCACCATGGCGACTGAGGGCGGCTTACAGACAATACAATCAATAAAATAATAATACAATCAATCAATGTTGGAGTGAGCTTCAGGGAGGAGGGGGGAGGGAAAGGCTCAGCCTCGCATGTCTTCCTCTTCACCCCCTGGCTGTTGGAGTGGGCTTCAGGAGGGGGGGGGGGAGGAAAGCCTCCTTTATACCCATATTCCACCAAAAGCTTATCCTGTCCAAATTGTGAGAGTCTTGAGGGCATTCACTTTTCTGCCACTTTTTTTAAAAAAAAATTTAATTGAAGGAGACTTATGTGATCTCTTAATCCCACCAACTGTAATAGTCAGTTCCTGGAAGCTTCAGGGAGCAGAATTTACCATTAAAAATTAATTATTTCATTACTGAGTTTCACTATTCATACTAATGAATAACAGTGGTTATTGTTTCCAGAGGCAAGGTTGCCAACATGTACTTTCCATTTGTATTTCATCCTTACAGTAGATGTGTGAAGTAGTTTAGCCTGAGGGAGAGAAACAACAGCCTATGCACCTCCCCAGTGGACTTCACTGGCCATTTGGGGTCACTGCCTGAGCATAATGTCTTAAGGGACTACAGCTTGGGTTGTTACCTGCCGAGAGTCCTTTTAACACAGTTTAATGTTATAGAATATAATCAAATAATCAACATTAATTAAGCATGCTAGGGTAATTCATTATCATCTTTATGTGAAGATTTTTCTGAACCCATTGAATGCAAGACCAGAGTTTCCTTACTAAATTCCCTCAAAGGAATAGCTTAGAGTTTGTTCTTTGTTTTCTAGGGTGTCTGTCAGCAGAGCCATCAAACCCTTTGCAGAATCAGGCCGTCCACCTGATTGGTTTTCTCAGAAGGTATGATGCTTATATTTCATTTTTGTGCAGCATGACTAGTTTTTATTTCATGTCTGGGGCAAAGTCTGAGGGGCTCACTGTTAGTGTCTATTCCGTATTAAGTTAAAATATGCTGATCTTTTCAGCAAGTAAGACAAGTAGTATTGAAAGATTGGGGGGGGGGTTCTGCTTACTTCTCCCTGTAGAGTGGTGTTTCCCAACCTTTGGGTTTTTGGACTTCAATTCCCAGAAGCCTAAGTCAATTCCCCAAAGCACTGATCAGCCAATGGACTGACTTAGTCTTCTGGGAATTGAAGTCCCCCTGTGAGGCATGGGCCCCACATTAGGAACCACTGCTTTAGAGGGAAGTAAGTTTTGAGATGGGAAAGAGGAGTCTGATTCTTCCTTCCTACTTTGCAATCTTTACAACCAAGGCCTTAAACTCTGCAATCTTCTTTGTCAGTTATATAGTGCTGAGCTCCTTGTCTCATTCTGGAACAGCTAGCCACATATGGTTAGCATCTCCTGTTTCTATTTGAAAGATGCGGGCAGTTGGGGATGCAAATTTGCCAGTAAAGCAAAACCTTGCCAGTGTATCTAAGAAACAGTGTTAATACACAGAACATCTCTGCTTGTTTGAAGATAGTGATTTTTACTGAATGTTTTGTGAGAATTGTGTACTTTTTTCCTAGCATTGTGCATCACAATATTCTGAGCTCCTGGAGACCACAGAGACCCCAAAGTGAGTTCAAAGACTGAGTTATATGAGTGTGTGTGTTTTTTTTCCCATTTAAAGAAAAGCCTTGCAGGAGTTGATGTTGCAGGGAAGACTCTATGCCCATGATGGCAAACCTTGGCACTCCAGGTGTTCTTGGACTTCAAGTCCCAGAAGCCCAAATCCCTGTGAATTCATACAAATGGGTGGCCAAGGTTCACCATCACTGCTCTGTGCAGTGGAGAACTGCCCAGCATTGTACTTTGTTTCTAAAGTAAAGGGGAATGACCGTTGATATAGAGCAGGGAATCTCAACCTGTGGCACCATTTCATGTGGCCTCCTACCACCTCCACCATGCCCAGAAGTGCCGTGTGGTGAAGGAAGGGCAAAATTGTCGTCCGGCCCCTGAAGCTGTCTGAGGGAGCGTGTTCCAGTCCCCAGCTTAAAAGGTTGAGAACTCCTGATATAGATATTATAAATGCAGCTGAAACTGCTTGTGTCATCTGTTTCTTATTAAGTCTACTACAATAATTAGTATGTTTTGTCCTACATTTTTCCATTGATCTACTATAATTAGGGTTTATTTTGTTATACCTCCTATGAGATTGAATGTTTTCCTTATAATAAGGCACAGTATTTCCTTTTTCTGTCCCTCTAGAGCAATGATGGCAAACTTTGGTACTCTAGCTCGTCTTGAATTTCAATTCCCAGAAGGTCAGGAGTGCTGACTTGGGCTTCGGGTAATTGAAGTTCAAGAACACCTGGAGTGCCAACGTTTGCCATCATGGTTCTAGAGTTTAAGATGTCTTCCCCCCCCCCCCGTCTGATTAGTTCTAAAGTGTTCCAGAAGCTTTTTCTGAGGTTGTGGCAATTGCACTGCTAGGGGATACTTCCCACAGCCATCGAGGCTTCTTTGTGTTCATTTTTTCCATTTACTGGTCATTTTTTAAAAGGCAAAAGTAGGATTTTCTTTTGGGATTACCATTTATCTCCTATTGTTTGGAATTTTGCACCAATCAGTCTCCTTTGCCTTGCTGGTTTTGGTTTCCTTAAAGCCGCCTGCTTTGCTTCTCTCTCTCTCTCTTTCTCTTTCAATTTGTTTTTATGAATAAAAGTTATTAACTTCACTGGGTTTTGTGCACAGTACTACTAACAGAGCGTACTTTCAAATGACGATTCGATGAATTCTTGGGATGTTATATAGAACAAGCAGGCATGATGGTACACCCTATTTGATCATTCCCACAGAGAAAGAGAAAGAAAGAGAAGCCTTATCCTTTCAGGATTTGTTTAATGTGGTATCTGAACTAGGATATGTGGCTTGTTACTCTCATGATCCAGAATCAAAAGATAAGAACAGGCTTGGTCTTATGATTCTGTACAAGGATTTGCCAGGTAGACATCATGTTGATTCTAGTGTAAGCAACCAACATAATTGACTGAGACTTGTAATTTAATGTTGTAGCATAGAATCCAATATTATATGTATTGTCTGTTGCTGAATATCAGGAAAGAGAAGTGGATAGTTGAAGTGAGGAGAAGGAACAGACTAGTGGATTTGGGGGACAGAAATGGCTGCCTATGGGAGGATTCCACTTTTTTCCCTTGTTTTCTGGATTGTTATCTTCTTTTGTGCAGAAGGAAGCGTGGTGAGAAGGGAGAAGTAGTAGAAACTGTGGAAGATGTTATTGTGAGAAAACTAACAGCAGAACGAGTGGAAGAATTGAAGAAGATGATTAAGGAGACCCAGGAGAAATACAGGTACAAGTCAGACTGTGAAGTTGAAGAAAGTCTGTATTGTTTCAGGGCAGGTTGATAATGACGAAGTGGGTGAGATATATTTTGCATTCTTTCTACAGGCAGCTGAAGAGAGATGCAGACCTGATCCAGGCGGGACATATGGACCATAGGCTTGAGGAAATATATAATGAAATCATGATGTGGGTCATCTTGTTATTTCCCTGTTGTAGTTTTATTTTTTGGGACTGGATATCTGAGTCTTTAGTCAGCCCATAGTGTGTAATCAAAATGGCTGAAATTTCAAACTTGTGTAGCATCCTTGAGTATGATGTCATTACCTTAGTTTCCCAACTGTGCCCCAGAAGTATCAGGTTATGCCACACGTTCATGTTGTGCATGCTTTTATTCTGTTTCCCCCCACATCTTACAAGCCCTTTTCTAAAAGTCTGAGGGAAGTTTCTCAGAAGTGGTTCTGACAGTTCAACTTGCCTTTGTCTTCACTTGAAACTTTCTTAGTGTTCAACTGTGAAGATTTTCTTGTTTTAAATACTATGGGTCTAATGCAGGGTTTCCCAGCCTTGGGCCCTCAGATGTTCTTAGACTGCAAATCCCAGAAGCCCTTATAAGCAGGTGTGCTGATTTGGGCTTCTGGTAATTGAAGTCCAAGAACACCTGGGTTGGGAATTGCTGGTCTAATGCATGAATGGGAAGCATCAGTTCCATTTTGTGCTCATCCTGAATTCTGCTAAATTCCTTCAGGAAGAAAAGAATGGAGGAAGAGGAGGCAGAGGGGAAGAGGAAGGCTACAGATGCTGCTTATCAAGGTTAATTGAAAATCAGCCCTTTCCCTCATAGAACCATATTGCTGAGCATAGAAATATTTAGTGTACATTTGAGATATTTAAAATTTAGTTGCCAGCAGACCTCAGTGACCTACAGGAATGTTTCATTATGCTAACTTTCCTCTGTCATGTGTAAAATTGGATACTGAACAATGTTTTGGGGCCCTTCTAACGCCTCTTAATCAGATATTTCACAAGATTGTTTTATGGCAGGGAAGATTCTCAGAAACGTTCCTTTGACAGGAAACAGAATAAAAAATGGTCTCTTATTTGCTTATTATTTGAGAGTCCCCTGGACAGCGAGGAGAACAACTAGGTCAATCTTAGAAGAAATCACCCCTGACTGCTCCTTAGAAGGTCAAATAATAAAGATGAAGCTAAAGTACTTTGGACATCAAATGAGAAGAGAGGATTCACTTGAGAGAGCCTTGATGCTTGGAAGGGTCGAGGGCAAAAGAAAAAGGGGACGGCCCAAGATGAGATGGCTAGATGGTATTGTGGAGACAGTGGGCGCAGGGCTGAGCGAGTTGAGGGGGATGGTGGAGGACAGGAGTGCCTGGAGGACAGTGGTCCATGGGGTCGCAGAGGGTCAGAATCGACTGTGCGACTGAACAACAACAATAGAATATATTTAGGAATTAAATTGGGGTGACTGAAGACAGGTCTGCTGCTGGTTGCATTCAGAATCTGTGCTGGGAGAAACTTTAGGGTTTCAGAAAGCTATATAACAACTAAATGTTTGGAGTGGTATTTGAAAATCTGTATTTTGCATTGGCTTTCTTATTTACTAAAGTTATGTTTTGAGAACTTTTTCAAAGTAATTTTCTGCCTCCTTTCCCCTCTAGCTCGTCAAGCAGTTAAAAATCCATCACGAAGACTGCCAGGAATGATGGTTCGTTCTCCAGCAGGTTCATCCTCTCCAGGAACAGACTATACTCTAGGGGAATTATCTCAACCCAGTGTGGAAGAGGCTAGTCCAGGGGTAGGATTTGGCTTTCACAATATACACATTTTTTTTTAAATGCCATGCCTTTTCCCTGTGTCATCGGTAACATGAAAGGCTTGTCTGTAGCGCAGAAACTAGTTTTGCTTTGTGACAAGGACCTGTAACCCCTTTTGGTGTCATTGCTTAGAGTAGCAGTTAAAAAGTGGAGGCGAAGAAAGCTCTGCAGGAAGAAGCGTGATGGAGGAGGTGCTTGGGCTATGCTGGGCCCTTGGCCCTCATGGGAGGAAACGGTGGGATGTGTCCAAATGGTGAGGATGTGGCTTTTGAACCATGTGGTTTTTCTCTTTCTCAGGTAACTCCAGGGACCTTGCCCAGCACCCCAGTTGCCTCCTTCCTTGGGATCCCTGACACCCCTTTGGGCTCCACCTCCTTGGATGCCCCCATGACCCCAGTCACAGATGATTCAGCCCAGAAAAAGATGCTAGGACAGAAAGCAACTCCGCCTCCTTCTCCTCTGCTTTCAGAGCTGCTGAAGAAGGGCAGCCTCCTGCCCACGAGCCCCAGGCTGGTATGGAGCCCCCCACTTACATATGCAACAAATCCCGGTGAATCTCTGTGACTGATTTTCACCACCAAGAGAAAGAGGGACAAACCACTGTTGCCAGAGGGAAAGCCTAGACCAGCTGTTCCTGGACTTCAATTCCCAGAAGCCCAAGTATCTGAATCCACACAAATGGATTTACTGTGTGTTCTTGTTGATTCACAGAGACTTGGGCTTCTGGGAATTGAAGTCCAAGAACACCTGGAGTGCCAAGGTTCGCCATGACTGACCTAGACACGTTAGGAGCCAGGGTGACATGGGGCATGTTTTCCCAAGGCACACCAGCATGCCAAGTATTTTGTGTGCTTTGTCTTAGCAATCTGAACAACTCCCCTGCATGGCAGGCCATGGTTGTTTATTCCCATTATGATGGCTAGGGACTGAAACTCAGGGCACATGGCCTTCAACACCACCCAAGGTGCTTATGGCTGAGATGGGATTTGAAATAGTAACATTTAGTTCATAGTAACCATTAACTGTATATAAGAGTACAGTTCAGGTTTTACTAAAGTTTACCTAACAAAGTACCTGCTAAGACAGGACCCTCTGCCCTGAGTCTCTCGCTGTCTACCATATTGCCTTGGTGTTAAAACTTGCTCGAAGTGCATTATACAATGAGGACGTGGGAATTCTATCTTACACTTTCACTTTGCTGAGTAAAGCTTACAGTCCCTACTGAGGTATAGCTCCTAGCATTAAGCCACCTCTGTATGAGAGAGGGGGAAAATGGTAGCATAGGCCTTTCTTAATAAAACCACCTTTTGCATGCCAACACTCAATATAAGGACACTTATATAAACACTCTTATATAAGCACACATGATGTTGAATTATTTCATTTATTAAAAATGTGGGATAGTAAAAGCAATGATCTTCCAGAGGTACAAAGTTCCTGTATCAAAATTAGATAAAAGTAAAAATAACTACCGTATTTGCCACTGTCTTAAGATGCACCGGAGAATTAGATGCACCATGTTATTACCAAAAAAGCCCCCTATAGGCCATTATATACAGTAGAAGATGCACTCCATTTTCCGGTGTATTTTAAGGGGGAAAGGGGATCTTATACGCCAGCAAATATGGTAATTAAAACATATTCAAGCAAATCAATAGAGTTCCTTCCTAATAAAATAATAAAGCCTATCTAAGTAGTCATTTTGCTAGATTCCCAATCAATTTTAGCAAGATTACATGACTATCCTCTCTGGGTCCAAACTTGAACTAACTAAAAAAAACCCCTCTTTTTATTACTCTTATACAGAGATGGCTTAATGCTTAATACCTCAATAGGGGCTGTAAGCTTGACTCAGTCAAGTGAAAGCTTAAGATAGACTTCCCATGTTTTGGTTGTTCAATGCACTTTGAGCATGTTAAGTTTTAACGCCCAGACAAAGTGATAACAGCGAGAGACCCAGGACAAAGGGTTCTGTCTTAGCAAGTAATTTGTTAGGTAAAGTTTAGTAGAACATGAACCTTACATGGTGGCAGTGGTGGGATTTTTGGTCTTAAACGCACACACACCTTGAAGTTTTTTTGGAGGTTCCCCCCCCCCCCCCACACTCAACTCCTGATTTTTGGTTGTTGAGGTACCCTTACACCATATACAAGAAATAAGCAAGACTGAGGATTGTATGTGGTCTTATTAAAGAAAAAAACATTGCTAATGAGTTGGGGTTTTAATTGTTTTTAATTCATTTGGCTTTTCCCCAGCTGGTGCCCCTAAATGGATTGGAATACAGCCCCTCACCATTTTGGCCAGGCTGCCTACAGATAGTGGTAATTGTAGGTCAGCCTGTCTAGATAGGCAGAGGGTTACTGAAGTTTGTTCTTAATAGTTGGTTTAATGTATGTTTGGGTTTATATAATATTCAGTGTTCTACTGTATTAACGGTATTCCCAGTCATTTCCTATCTAAGGGCCTTTCCAAATGACTCATGGGTAGTAAGTAGTGGTTCACAGTGAGGTGTTCACAGATCTCTGTGTGGGTATGTTTAACTTTTGGTATGGGAGAAACCGTGTGCAGGTATTGAGGGAGTAGAAGTGGAAATGTTTTAAATGAATTTTGCCTGCACTGATACAGAAAACTAAAGGATGAAGTTACATAGAACAATAGTTCCATACTCTATTTGCTGGTGTATAAGACCCATGTCCCCCCCCCTTAAAATACACTAGAAAAATGGGGTGTGTCTTGTACTGTATATAGTGGCCTATAGCGAGCTATTTTGGTAATAATGGGATGTGTCTTATACTCTGATGTGTCTTAGACGCTGGCAAATACGGTAATAGTTTCTAATGCTTTTGCATATTTGTGTTATCTTGAATGCGTTAATATATTTAGGGCACCTTGTGTCCCTGTAAATGAAGGGATCTCCCTAGAAGATGACAAAGTTATGTCTTCCTTTTTTCTACCTTTGATGGCCGTGCATGGGGTGCTGTGTGAATTGGAGCACTGATTTTGGAAGGAAGGGATGAAAAGGATGACTTTTATTGAGCTGTATGAATATTCTCTGTGTTTGGGTACAGCACTTGTTTGGGAAGAAGTTTGCATTATTGATGCAAGCAGTAGACACAATGGAAGTTTTCCTGTGTGAACTTTTATTGTTCCCCCATCTCTTCTGAATTTGATCTATATATACTGATTCCTTTTGTATATTTTACTGTCATTGATCAGTGAGTGGGTTTAGAAAATTCTTCCCATTTACATGCAGACCATCAACTTATGCTGCTTTAAGGACCTAAGTCAGACATCTTTTATTTTTATCAAGGTCAGGCAAATTAACAAGAATGTCCAGGTCACTTCTCAGAGGCATGGTGCTCTATTTGTGTGGATGAGAATAAAGGCAATGTTGTTTTTTTTCTTTGCATTTGTATTTGGTGGATCCTGTCCAGAGTATTAGTACCATGTATAAATGCTGTAAGGCAGCAGCCAGAGGACAGGAACATGTTGACAAAAAGGTAACAAAAGTCTGGAAGAAGTTTTCTACTGCAGTGCAGTTGCATACAGAAGCAAGATCTTATGTGGAGCGATGGGATGGTCTGTGGTTTCTTTTTTAGTTTATGCCCTTTTCCTTTTGACAGGTGGGTGAGAGTGACATGTCAGTGGTTTCTGGTCACACAAACACTTCTGGTATCCTTCTTGAAGTTGGAGGGGTTCTTCCAGTTTTGCGTGGTGGAGAACTACAGCCATCTACAACTACTGTTCCTGCATCCCCTGCTGCTTCAGGTAGGCTACAGTGTTAAAAAGATAATTTTATGACAGCTGCAATCTTGAAAGATCAAAGGATTTGCATAATAGGTTTGTGTGTGTGTGTGTCTAGGAACAGCACTAGCTTATATCTTCTTAGATACTTCCTGTTATCGGTTGTCTCTCATTCAACTGTACATTATATCCTTTCCCCCTTCATTTTTCTGGTTCATATTTGCTAATTTAGAGCAGAATTGTAACTAGCTGTGCTGACTTAAGGCTGATGAGGCTGATTTAAGCCAGCTGAGACTACATTTATCCATACTCCTCCCAGCTCAGGAGGAGGCGGCAGTTAAGTTGGCTTAAGGCAGGGGTGGCCAACCTTGGTGCTCCAGGTGTTCTTGAACTTCAATTCCCAGAAGCCCAAGTCAGCACTCCTACTGATCAGGGCTTCTGGGACTTGAAGTTCAAGAACATCTGGAGCACCAAAGTTGGCCACCCCTAGCTTAATGAGAAAAATAGCACATGGGGAAAATTAAAAACCTCAGACTTAACATCATTGCTGTGGAAACTGCTGCAGCTACCAATCAGCAGCCAGCACAGCCCTTAAATCCCTCCAACAGAACAACTAGCCAAGAAGAGCCAGCTCTCCAGTACAGGTGGCAAGCACAGCAAAAGGCCACTTAAAGGTAGGCACAGTGTGGTAGTTTAGCCAAAGGCAAGCCATTTCCACAGCAGAGGTGAAACCCATTGCAGCACCAGTTTGTGCCCTCGGAGCCCAGAAGGCTAAGCCTCTCCTAGTGCACCTAGCGCTGTCAGAGTGCCCCTAAGCCAATCCTTTCTCTCTCATTTACATATACACGTACACACACTGCACATTCTGAGAGACCCACAATAGACAGCCAAAGAAGGTTGCCCCTGTGTCTGATATGGAGATTGGCACAGGTCCAGAACACAGTGACCTGGCTGGTGACAGGTATAATCATGTTTCCCCAGCCATGGCAGGATTGTACTGGCTTCCTGCTCTACCGTGTCAGATACTGTACAAGGTGTTAGTATTCTCATAAGGCCCTATATGATTTGGGGCATAATTATCTGTCAAGAGTGTCTCTCCCTCAGAACAACTCCCCACATCGCCTGCTCATCACAATCTGAACAGCTCTAGGTCCTGACCCTGAGAATGGGTAGAAACTCTATGGCTAGAAACGGAGCCTTCTGGCTGGTGGCACCGTCACTTTGGAATGCACTTTTCCCATTGAGCTGTGCCAGGCCCCATCCCTGGACATCTTTAAAAAAAACAACTTAAAACTTTCCTTTTTAAGGAAGCCTTTAAGGCAGCGGTTCTCAACTGTTTTGCACCAGGGGCTGGATCGCGCCCCATCAGACAGCTGAGCAGGCCAGACATGTGGTTTCCCCTGCAGTAAACGCGTCCACTTCTGGGGTCATCGCCATGGGTCGGATCATTTGTCGCCATAGGTTGCAAACCTCTGCTTTAAGGATACTGTGCCATTGACAATAGGTTTGCTGGCCAGGTTTGAGCTGCTTGCACTCGGATACCAATAGGTTTTCATTTTGCTGTTTATTTTATTTTGTTATTTGTTTTATTATGTTGATGTTATTTGTCTGTACACCACCCAGAGTGGGAAATATCCCAGATGCGTGGTATAAAAATGTAAGAAATAAATAAGAATGCTATGCATTAATCAGCACACAGAAATGTACAAGAAATCCAAGAGTAGGATAGTGTCTTTTTTCCTTTTCAGTTGTAAAGCACCTAATTGTACATGCTATATAATAGTTTTGTGATTGGATTGTGGAGTCCTAAAATTGGTACTGGATGAAAAGTTGTCTAAATGGTCTCAGTTTAAGTGGTTTGATCTTTTAAAGCAGGGGTGGGCAAAGTGCCGTCCTCCAGATATAATTAGAGTTTCTCTCTCAGCATTCCTCACCACTCGCTTTTTAAATTAGGGCTGATGGGTCTTGCACTGCCTGGAGAGGTCTGCCCTTTGCCCGTCCTCATTTTGAACTAAGGGTCTATCTTTACAAGCAGGGGTAATAAAATTGGAAGCATCAAATTCCTGATAAAATTTCAAACACCAAGTATGGTGAGGGCACTTTGTATTCTATATAGGTTTCAGAATCTACTTGTTTGGGGTACAAAATGCAGATTTAGGAGAAGGACCTGGCTAGGGCTTCCAAGACCTTCTATTCTTGACCGGTTTCCCTATGGCTCTGAGTATCCTGCTTTCCCCTGGTGTCAACTCCCTTCTTCCTGGGCCTGCATCCCTTTTCACGTTAAATCTGCACGCAGTATTGGAAATCCTGAAAGCCTCCAAAACTGGATAACTGAATTTAGTTCTATAAATTGAGGGAAAGCTACATAAATGTTCAGAAAGCCTTTATTCTGCAGAAATGTGGTGCTTGGAGTGTCAAATCCAGATTGGATTGTCATGTCATGATGCAGGCTTTGTGAAGTTTTGTTTTGCCTTCCGATATTGCCAGCCCTTACAAGTGAAGCATGCTGTGTCCTTGCTTATATGTTGTGCTCCTCAGCCCCCCCCCCCCCGGCACCTTGGTTAGCTACCTATAGCCGGTGTTGTGACTTTATTATTTTACGCAGCCATGGTTGCTCTTTCAGGAGTCCTGGAAATGCTTGCTTTGTAGACTTCTGTATTTGTTGGATCTTGGCTAATGTGCCTTTCCCCTTTTCCTACTTTGTTAGGTGCTCCTACTCTTTCCCGCCTCTTAGAAGCTGGTCCAGCGCAATTCACCACATCGCTTGCTTCTTTCTCTGCTGTTGCCAGTGAGCCTCCAGCCAAACTCCTGCCTCCCCCTGTAGAGTCCATGTCTCAGGCAACCCTAGTCATGGTGCCTACGCTGCAAGCACCACCTGCTGTGTCACCTGCTGCAACTCCAGAAAGTGTAGTGACAGGTGCGTCATTGCACATGTATCTCCCCCTATACCTTGTGGAAGACCTTCCCCTTTAGCTCCTGGAGATGGGCTGTGTGTGAATGTGGGTTGTGGGGATCTCAGACCTTTTGCAGGGGGGGGGGAGGGCAGTGATCACAGGAGTGGCCATTGTGGGGGCAAAAGACGGGCCTGAGATTGTCACAAAAGAGTCACCCTAGGATTTCAGTCAGTGTGCAGAGAGATGATTGAAATAATGTAGTGAGAAGTAGGCTTAGGGTTAGATTGCGATGTAAAGGCATGGCTCCTCTTTTGCCTGAAAGTTGTAAATGGGGAGGATAAAAGGGACATGAGCCAGATGGTGCCTTTATTTGGAGCTGTGGAAAGTTTGTTAATTTCTTGATCTGGCTTATATTTCTGGTTAGTGCAACTTGCTAGGCTTTCACATGACTTGTCACTCTTGTCCAGTGAGTCAGCCCAACACCTGTGTTTCCATGGAGGCAGTACCTGATCCTCATACTGTGACAGTATCCATGGACAGCAGTGAAATTTCCATGATAATTGATTCCATCAAGAAAGACTGTCTGGGCTCTGGGGCAACTGGTGCTGTAGGGACTTCTAAAGACCATGGCATGGATGGGAAAGAAGACCTGGATCTGGTGGAGAAGATGGACATTGCTGTTTCCTATACGGGGGAGGAACCTTCCTACACTGGGGAAGAGCTGGACTTTGAGACTGTTGGAGACATCATAGCCATCATTGAGGATAAGGTAAACGAGTCCTGTGCTGACTATTGCTTTCTGTTGTTTTGGGGAATACCTTCCATCAAATAGGCATGTTTTCCTGTCCTTCCCCCCTGAAAGGCTTACTGAGCCTTACCCCTGAAATCAATTATCGCTACTAACACTGGCCAAAGCTAAGCATCTACAACTGCTGGGAGGCCTTTTGGGACTCACCATGACCATGCCTGACTGAACTCATAGTGGTGAAGCTGTTGAAATGTTTCCTTAAACGTAGCCCTAAGTCAGTGATGGTAAACCTTTTAGAGGCCAAGTGCCCAGACAGAGGGGCAGGGTGGACTCTGTGCTGGGGGAAGGGAGGAAACACTCCCACTGGGCTGCTGTGCAGAGGGGCAGGTGAACTCTGCACTGGGGAAAAGGAGGAAGCGCTCTCATTGGGACCAGCGTTCTCAGTGACCAGCTCCCTGAACTACGTGACCAGCCCGTGGCCCGAAAAGTTTGGGCACCCCTGCCCTAGCCTATAGAACAGAAACAGTTGACTTAGTTGCAAGGGCTATATTCATCTATATACTTCTTTCATTGATTGTGATCTGATTTTTCTCTCTCTGTCCTTGTTGTTGAAGGTGGATGACCATCCTGAAGTTCTGGATGTTGCAGCAGTAGAAGCTGCTTTGTCTTTCTGTGAAGAGATTGAGGACCCTCAGTCCCTGACAGGCCCCTGGGAGCATCCACTGCAGCGGGAGCACCCAATTCAACAGGAGCATGAGAAGCAAAACCAAATGTCTGTGACGGTCAAGCAAGAAAGACCAGATTGTGAGGAATCGGAGGCTAAGGGAATGCATGATCTGATGAACATTGGAGATCTGGGAGCAGAAGTAAAAAACGAGCCTGCTGAACAGGGGCAGAGTCATTTGGGCTCTGAGGAATCCTCTGCATCGGCAGCCAGAGGGAATGAACCCTCTGAATTGAGGGGTCACATCTCTGAAGATGAAGAGACAGCTGTTTCTGGTCTGGAGAGCTCTGAAATGGAGATGGAATCGTCAAAGGATGAAATGGATCCTGGTACAGTGAAGACGGAGGTAAGCAGAGTCGTAGCTGTCAGCTGAGAAATGGGAAGGGAGAAAGCTGGTTTGAAGCCGTCTACTTAGTGAGGTTCTATTGCAGGGGTGGCCAAACTACGGCCTGTAGGCTGGATAGGGCATGTTTTACTTACACTTCCGGGAGCAACAAGGGCTGGATGAATTGGTGTCAGGGGCTGGATCCGGCTTGCAGGCCATAGCGGCCGGATCCCTGAACCATGTGACCAGCCCACAGCCCAAAAAGTTTGGGCACCCCTGTTCTATTGGTTGATCAAATGCAGGAGGAGGTTCTCTGTGCTGAAACAGTGATATTCTGCACTAAGCCAGTCCAAAATATCAACACCTATGTAAGAACCTTAAGGAACCTGTATTGGAAGGGTTTTATTGTGTATACTAACTGTGGTATTGCCTCAGTGACAGCATTTGGTGGCTGCTACTTTGGGTCTTTTTTTGGGGGGTGAAATTGTTGGTCCTGCTTATATATACTAGGACAGTGATGGTGAACCTTGGCATTCTAGCTATTCTTGAACTTCAGTTCCCAGAAGCCCTAATCAGCAAGAGTGCTGGCTTGAGCTTCTGGTAATTGCAATCCAAGAACACCTGGAGTGCCAAGCTTAGCCATCACGGTACTAGGGTATCTCTTTCCTTTCTAGCTTCTTGCTGATGATGAGACTTCCTCTCCACATGCTCCAAGTCTGAGTGAAGACTCATCGCAGGCAGACCTCCAACACAAATATGAACTGTCAGGTAACTGAATGGGGTGGCTTGGAAAGGGGACTCGCTATGATCAGGTTGCCAGCCAAAGTAACCGACCTCTGCCTTTTCTTCTTTATGCTTCCCAGAATCAATGAAGGAGGAAGCTCAAGCGCTTTTTGAAAACCAGATGAAGGTATTTGGCTTTAATTCAAACTTTCTAATGTTCATGCAGGTTAAAAAAAGAAGTCCTTAGAATGTTGCATCTGAGTCCATACACAGAGGAAGTCAGAATGCCATTTCAACATAGATCAGGTGCCCAGAGATCCTATATAGTAGGGGAAAGGGTCAGTTCTCCACTGTAGGCTTTTGTTATGTGAATGTCAAATTCTTGGAGAGGGCTTTGAGCAGAAAGACAGGATAGAAATAACACTGTAATTAAGAAGTGTAGTATGGTTAATATCAACTGAATCAAAAGTCAGGAAATGTAGTGTCTGCATCAGAGGTGCCCAAACTTCGGCTCGCAGGCCGGATCCAGCTTCTGACACCAATTCATCTGGCCCATGCCACCCTTGCCACTCCTGGAAGCATTTTACTTTCTCTTCCAGAAGCAGCAAGGGCGGTGTGGGCCGGGTGAATTGGTGTCAGGGGCCAGATCCAGCCCCCGGGCCATAGTTTGGGCACCCCTGATTTAAGCAGAGAAAATGGCAGCCTAAAAATCTGTCTCATCCTGTTGCAAAACAGATTGCAAGGCATGTTTTACTTCCACTTCTGGTGGGAGGAACCATGTGACTGGCCTGCTGAACCACGTGGCTGGCCTGCAGCCCGAAAAGTTTGGGTGTCCCTAATCTACATGTTTAATCAACCCCCCCCCCAATATGAGAGAAATCAAGGGAAATGAAATGGGGAAGGGGGGGGGCTTACTAATGATAAAAGGACTGGTGGGTGGCGTCAAGGGCTGAAGAAGTCTTGCCTTGCACACCCAGCAGTCATTTCATAGTGGCCCCCCACCCTCTAAAAAACCCTCACTCCATAGGCAGGCAAGGGCCGCCCTGGCTGGGGAAGGAAGCTGGAGAGGGTCTCCCTCCCTGAGCACGTTCTAGCATTCTCGGGGGAACGTTTTTTGCCTGTAGCGTGTGCTTTCCCCAGTGCCGTCCCCTTTGGGAGGCGGGTGCGAATGCCGCTAAGTAGCAGCTGCCTCTGGGCTGTGCTGATGATTTGCTGGACTTTTAATCCTGTATCTCGGGATGCTCAGGGTGAAGAGGATGAGGAGGATGGTGCCAGCGAGGCTGCCAGTTTGGAGGAGGAGCCCAAAGAGGAAGATCAGGGTGAGGGGTATCTCTCAGAGATGGACAATGAGCCCCCTGTCAGTGAGAGCGATGATGGCTTCAGTATCCATAATGCGCCTTTACAGTCTCACACGCTGGCTGATTCCATCCCCAGCAGCCCTGCCTCCTCACAGTTGTGAGTATTGGTGAACCTCCCTCCAGCTACTCTGTAGATAGCCTCCTAGAGCCTGTGACCAGCTGGCTGAGGGCCGCCGAGGCATACTTTGGCCCTTTGCCTCAAGGCCTGGTAGTGTGGCATTAGCTGGGATGTGTGTAATCCTCGGAGGTCTTTTGACTACTTGCGTTGCTTTAGACTCCAGCTGCGAGGAGACCTTATGACTGCTAATTTTTGGCTGACTTGGAGGAGTGTGAAGCAGGCGGGGATAGACGGTGGGGTGGTGGTGGTGGTGGTGTCATGGCTAGTTGCTTGGCCATAAGCTGTAGACTTTGTTTCAGGAGCCTTGGCTGAATTGTTTTCAGACAGAGACCATCTCTTTTTTCCTCCAGCTCTGTTTGCAGTGAGGATCAGGAGGCCATTCAGGCCCAGAAAATCTGGAAAAAGGCTATTATGTTGGTCTGGAGAGCAGCAGCCAATCACAGGTAAAACAAGAACCTTTGGGCCTTGCTTCACCCCAGTGAGAAAAGGCTTACATTTCTACTGTGCCCTCTTTTTTGGCTTTATTAATGGAACTTGTGTTTTTAACTGATTAAACATCATAGTCCTAAATGATAGTTTCAAAAAGTTAATTCCTAACCCACAGCTTCCAGAATTTGCCACCCAGCAAACAAGGCTATGCTGAATTGAGAATTCTTATTGACCGGGAGGGGGTGGGGGAGAGTAGCATTTCCTTTAGAACAGGGGTTTGCATCCTACAGCCCATGGAACGGATCCAACCCACAGGGGCAAATCATCCAGCCTGCAGCGATGACTCCAGAAGTGAATGCGTTTACAACAGCCGTAAGTGCGCCCATGCCTGTACAAATGTGCCCGTCACGCTTTACGGCAGCATTTACAGTGGGGGGAAACCATGTGTCCAGCCCACTTAGATGTCTGAGGGCATGGTCTGGCCCGTGGCGCAAAAAGGTTGAGAACTCCTTCTTTAGAATTTTCTTTAACTTGTAGTTTGGTCATTTCAGAATTTCTAAAATGTATATTCAGTAAAATGACTTTACCTGGTATGCTTGACTACAGTATATGATTCTGAACAGGTAATGGCAGTGCACAGCTGAAATAGGCATCTGGCATCCTGAACTGCCTATCTTTACTCTGTTCTACTCTTAGTTCATGCATCTGACTGTATGTACCTGCTGCTACTCAGTGTTTTCCATATTCCAACTATGCGTTGCTGACC
Source organism: Furcifer pardalis (assembly GCA_030440675.1). NCBI lineage: Eukaryota > Metazoa > Chordata > Lepidosauria > Squamata > Chamaeleonidae > Furcifer > Furcifer pardalis. Next base: position 103,160,994 of record CP126893.1, read on the forward strand.
TGGTAGAATGTACATGTAAGAAAGGAAGCAGAATTCTTGAACAATCAATATAGGATTGCAGAATCTCAATGGCAACAAAGCATATTGAGCAAATGGCAGTGGCTGCAGTCTTGAGAAAACCTTCCACGTTCCTGAAGGTGAAAATTCTATCAGGTGCCTTTCACCTGGTTCCATAGTCCAGCTTTCAGTACTATGTTATTCCTGAGGACTTTATGATATTCTTTTTTCTCCACAGGTATGCAAATGTCTTCTTACAGCCTGTGACCGATGACATCGCTCCAGGTTATCACAGTATTGTACAAAGGTTAGTAGCCAGTGTTGCATTGGTTTTTAAGGCCATTCATTGGTCACAAATCATCAGGTTTTTTAAATTATAAACGTAAAGTATTGCTGATCTGTTCTTGGGGCAGTGTGTGTCCTGTCCAGTTTTGTGCTGGAAAGTTAGATTGTGGTCATAGACAGAAGGATACAGGAATTACCATGAAGCACTGATTTTTTTGTTCAGGTTTTACTAATAAATATTACTTTAGATACTGACAGAATTGGCTTAATGGTTCTTTTGACAGACCCATGGATTTATCAACCATTAAAAAGAACATTGAAAATGGACTGATACGGACCACAGCAGAGTTCCAGCGGGATATCATGCTAATGTTCCAGAATGCTGTGATGTATAACAGTTCTGACCATGATGTATACCATATGGCTGTGGAAATGCAGCGAGATGTCCTGGAGCAGATCCAGGTAAAGGCACAGCCTGAAATCTTCAGTGGTGCAGCTTCCCTATCCTAATTTAGTACAGGAGGTGCTGAGAGTGTTTGGGGGAGTCATTTATTAATTGGGGCATCTTGCATATCTCACTGGTATGCAAAATGCCCATAAAAAGAAATCAGTTAAACCGCTGGCTCTTATGTCAGGATTTTCTAGCACATGATTTCTTTTCCCAAAAGAAGGGCGGGCTTTGAATCAAGCCATTACCTTGAAGTTGCCTCCAGTATTGTGATAGAACTCCATTAAATTTGCATTCATGTTGAGAATACTAATCACCATTCTGTGCTGCTTTGCAGCAATTTCTAGCCACACAGTTAATAATGCAAACCTCTGAATCTGGGATCAGTGCAAAAAGCTTGCGTGGACGAGATTCCACTCGGAAACAAGACGCATCGGAGAAGGTAAGGTTTAATAAGTGCTGGTGAATCTTGTATTTTGTTTTGGGGGAGATGGTTTAAGGGATTCAGCATATGCATCCACCCAAGGCTGTTTATGGTAGCTGTGGAAACTTCATTTCTAAAGTCTAATTTGGATTAGAACTGTGTTCACCTTTCAATTACATTAGTAACAAAGACGGCTTGTCTCAGTCTCTCTCTCTCTCTCTTTCTCTCTCAGCAGTCTTCTGTATCCAGTAAAGTTGAGGGTTAACTTGATTCTTGAAGAAAAATGTTGGCTTCTGGATAGGAAAAGGGCTGGTGATTGCGTGAATTGAAGGATAGTTCCAGGCCATAATCTATGGTGGACTTAGAGCCAGACCAAATCAGAGAATTTCATCCTTGCAAAATGTTAAACTCAGCAGCCCTTCTTCTTCTTCCATGTCTAGTCCAGACATGAAACTGCCAAAATGAAGGCACCCTTTGGTGAGTTCATTCTGCAGTTCCTTTCACCAGACCTAGTGTGAGAAAGATTAGCTGGCAACTCAAGGTGGCCGTTGCCAGGATACACCCGATTGTGCTTCAAAAACACCACCAATCTTCGATGAGGCTCTTTCTGTGTTACCCCATCAGCAGCCCTGAGCACTTCCAAGTCATGTTCTTGGGCTTTCAGAATTAAAGGAATGTGTTCATATGTGACATCCGGGAGTATCCTATGGTGTGGGAACTACCTGATGTTTAAGCACCCATCACAGGATTAAAGAAATTCACAGTGGCTGTCCTAAGGTTGCTTACTCAGAATCATGTGAATTGTATTCCAAGCCAGTGTTTATAAGGAATGTAGCCTCTTTGTCCAGAATTCTTTCTCGGCACAAAGGTCTGTGTCCTCTGGGATCTGAAGTAGTTCTGAAGATGTTCTGTGTTGAGAACTCCTTAGGATGGATGACCTCTGGATAAGTGGCTTTGATGGACACCAGGTGGTTAGGGACTTCATGTGTTTCTCTCTCAAAGCCACCCATTATTTCTGTTTCTTTCTAACAGGACAGTGTCCCTATGGGCTCCCCAGCCTTCCTCCTCTCTCTGTTTGTAAGTACTTAATAATTGTATTTGGTGTGGCACAGCAAGGTGGGAGCACTGTCTACATGGTTCCCAATGTGAGGCACACACCCCACAGGGGGATCTTCAATTCCCAGAAGTCTAAGTCAGTACATTGGCTGATCAATGCTTTGGGGAATTGGCTTAGGCTTCTGGGAATTGAAGTCCAAAAACCAAAGGTTAGGAAACACTGGTCTACATGCTGAAATATGACTCATTTATTTGTTAATCTGTGTTATTAAAGTATTTTAACCCTGTGGTAAAAGCTCTTGAGGTTAAGTATAATCAATAACATTGTATTTTTTAAAAAATCTACATGATTTAGATGTGAAATTGAAACATGATTAAAACAGACAAAATTTAAAATGAACAGCTATAATCTCTAGTTACTGAATGTTTGGGTAAACAGCAAGGTTTTAATTTTGTGCTGAAGTCAAAACAGTTGAATTCTAGTCAAATCAAGGTAAAAGCAACAGAAGTATCTCTACCTCACCCCTTCCCCCCATGTTCCAATGTATTCTTTCATGATTCTTTTGCTGGAAAAGTCATTCATTGTTGCAGGACTCTTTATTTCAATTCCATAATCTATGTCCTAGCTTTCTGGCATCATGTTGAGCATAAGTGCACAAATTACAGAAATTCACAATTAGGGATTATTTTCTTACAAGTTCTTTCAGCAGGTACTTTTTTCATTTGTGTGTTTTTCATGTAATAGTTCATTCATTGTACGTGAACGAGAAAGCCTCTTCCAGGCCATTCATTTCATACTTCTCCCATTCATTTTTTTCCTGGCGCTTGAAAACCCCTGGGTACCTCTTCAAAGCTACAAAAGCAGGTGCAAGGCAACAGAAAATAACTCTACTTCTTTTTTTATTTGTGTCAGATGAACCACCAGCATATAATAACAACATATAAAGTTAAAATTAATACATCTATAAACAAAATAGAATTTAAAAAGGCTAGATGATAACTGCCCAGTATCAGGCCACATCAGTAGCATTTCCTTTTGCCAACATAAGATCCTCCTCAGTGCACGTTGAGGGGCATTGTGTGCATTGTATCATATGAGAGATAGTTTGTACTTCTCTGCATTCCCACAGGCTGTCATCTACAGGGAAACCCCACTTTCTCAGAGTAGCCCTTGACCTTCCTACCCCTGCATGCAGTCTATTTAAAGCCTTCCACTTAGTCCATGGTTATTCTTGGCCTGGCGGTAGAGGGTCGTGTGGTTCTACCCAGTTATCTGATAGCTCCTTGCTTGCCTAACATAGGTCTATGGTGGTCTGTGGGGGCTGGTTGTTCGGAGGGACAGAAGTTGTGAGGAAGCTATGCCTTGATTTCTGTCTTTGCTTTGGTGGTTGGTAATCAAATAGCATGTGTTCTACAGAGGTCTACTCCAAAAGTAGGCAACAGTACATGAGAGACACAAAGCATAATCAGAGCTATCCTTTCATTAGTTTAGGTTATCACATTCATCACCATCGTTATCATCTGTAAAGTTAGTGCTACTCACCCATCACAACAGAAACCTTCTTGTGCCTTTTAAACAGTGGGAATCAGGCAAGAAGGTCCAGCCAGTGAACTGTGCACTGGCTGTCTGCCACACAGAGATACCCACTGACCAAAGCAACCAACAAAACACAAGAGAGAAATGCCCCAAGCTATGCTCAGCCAACAAGTACTCTACCATGCACATAATTTAGTGGCACTTTGGCACAGTCAAAAGTCCACCACTCTGGCCCTTACATTCTTGTTAACAATTCATTATGATATTTTATTTATCCATTTTTATGGTGTCCAAATTTTCAACAGCTTAATATTCCAAGAGCACCTTATCGGTTAAATAAATATTAAAATATACAATAAAAAATAAAATGCAATCTAGTTAAGTTCTTTTGCTGATGGAACTACTTCCATGAGCCAAATGGGAAAGGAGTATTTCTCCCTGTTTCATATAACCTTCGGCAAACCTTCAAAATGTGCGCCAGAAAGAATTGGGTTGTGCATCAAGGAGTGAAAGAGAAAGCCCTGTTGTGTAAAACAGTCTTCACTGTTACAGGGTTAGAATTTGCCCTTGCTGAATATAGTCTAAGGAGGCTCTAATCAGTAAGAACATTTTGTTCAAATGCTGGCATCAAAGTGATACAGCCAAATACAGTACCTTAGTTGTATTGTCTATTCTTCTGTATTTGATTTTGCATAAGAGAAAACCTTTTTCCATCAGTAGGGGGGAATTTCCCGCAGGGGTCATTTCTTACATTTGATCTAAAAGTGGGGCCACATAACTTTTTAAAATTAGCCACTTCTCATGGAAGAAACATCATTCAGTTCCCATTTTTGTCCCACCTGCTCTTCATTAATAATTTTCATCTCTTCACTAGGACTCTTACTCTGTTTCTTCAAACCATTAGCAATACTACTGGTATATAACTCTATCCCACATTCTCCTGGACTAAGACATAATTCTGGGGGAATTGAGGCATAGATCTCAAGTGCATTGCTCTGAAGGGCTTCCAATCTTGTTTACAACATGGAATTAATTATTATTTAATAAATATGTGGTATTCTTTTTAAGGCTGCACAGAAAGATTCCTTAAAACAGGAATTTTCTGTGATGAGTATTTTTAGGTTCATCTTTTACAAAAAGAAATCAAATGGCTGCTTTTTGTTACATACTTCTCACAACAGTTGGTCTCAAAGCCTTGACCACCACCTTTGTATTGTCCTGCCTTCTGACTGTAGGATAAGTCTAGAGGGCACACAGAGGAACATTACAGTGTAGTGGTTCATTTCTTCACCCATGGATATCTGAGCAGCCACAATCCAGCATCTATATTGATCCCCCCCCCAAAAAAAAACAACAAAAAAACCCCCCACAACTTTTTAAAGTTAATCTTCCATCCAAGCAAATGACATTGGGGATTGTTTGCTAATACTTATGTGTTAAAGACAGAAAAGCATGTGGGAAAAGGCAGCCAGATGGACAGGGCAGCAGATGGAAGCACACTGTCTAATTTACCTCCATTCACGGACAGCTGCTGTGAGGAGATGCTAGGGAGATAGTGCCAGGGCTTCGCAGATGGAAGAAAACTTCTCTAAAGAGCAGCAAATGAACAGGTATGTTAGCCAGCATCCCTTCTGTCCACTGGAAGAAATGATTGGGACCTTTCCACATGGGGCCCATACAATATGATCTATTGTTGCCAAACGTCCCTAAGCAAGTTACAAGATGTGTTGCCACCTCTGCCTCTCTTGAGTTGATGCACAAGTCCTATCATCTGTTTCATAAAGGAGTCCTTTGTGTTGCCAGTTTTGTGAGTCTCTTCTGGTAACACAAAGGGCAGCCAACCCTTTTTGACCCTTTGTATTCAAAGTTTGCTAATAACAATATTCTCATTTTTATTAGGATGGGGGAACCAGAGGACGTCGTTGTGCCATCGAAGCAGATATGAAGATGAAAAAATGAGGCTGAGGGCAGAAGACAGCCTAGTATCTTGATGAAAGAGGAGAAAGCAAGAAACTTGTTAACGCTGTGGGGGGGAATAGCTGTGGAGGAGGAAGGGCTGCCCTGTCTGTATTAGGAGGGGTGTGTGTGTGTGTGTCTGTCTGTGTGTGTGTGTCTCATCCTGGAATGTATATTGCGGGATTTTCCAGGATTAAAAGAGCAGCTCCATTGCCTGTTATAAGGCAGCTTGATTGGAGTCCTGATAGTATCCTTGTATTACCTAGCAAACTGGTGGGCTAGTACATGCTGTAATGTGAAGTGTACAGTTTCTTGTTTTTGTACTTGTGAAGTGTAAATGTGTACAATAAACTATAGTAGAGAATTCTGTATAGCAGTGTGTGTTGGCTACATTTATTTGTCCATATTAGTGCCTTCTGCTTTATGATGAATAGATCTCTGTCCCTGTCCAGGAACAGTTATAGCTGTTGTATTAGTGTACTACTCAGATCGTTCTTTGTACCACAGATGCTACTTAAGCCTTTATTGCCAGTGATCTATGGAGGACTACTCACAAACGAAGCTGCTGTTGCTTCACAGAAAGTGAAACTTCATCCAGATGAGGCAGCTTCCCTAATTCTTGGCACACAAACTACTGGTCCATAGTGTCTTTGTCTTGTTAAGCTTTAGCTTATTGACTTTCCTCCAGCCCATTGGTGCCTCCCAGCATTATTTCAGGACCCACACAGCCTTTCCTGGTGTAGAGGATCCTACAAGCTGGAAATGTGACTAAAGGAAACAATGTATTTGTTGCTACTGTATTAGAACTTGATAAAGATCAGATGACTTTTTCTTGTTTCCCACAACTTGCAAGTTTTATTTGTTTTATTTGTTTATTTATTTGTTGGATTTATATAACCAGCTTTTTTGCATAAACGACTCAAGGCAGCTCACAACATCAGCTAAAACCCATTCCCAATACTAATTAAAACCCAATATTATAAAACTATCTAAAAATGTCCATAAAACCTCCACAATCCCCTTAAAAAAGTTTTTAGGCATTGTTTATTTACTTTTCTGTAATGATCTGCCCTCTCTTAAGTCAGCGTCCCATCTCCTCTGCTGAATCCATGGTGGCAGTGATAAACAAGGCATAGAGATAATCCATGTACCTTGTCTATAATCCTGTTAGAGCTTCTTGGAGGCTTCCTTACAGAGAAGCTGCATGTGTCCCACATGGAATTTTCATCAAAGTTTAAGAAGCAGGAAAAGTTAGTTTTCAGAGGGCAGAATCGCCTTGCATAAAGTTATACTGGCAGACGACAGATGATGTCCTCATTTGGTGGTGGGGAAATTGGATTTAAAGTTATTGAAAACTTCTTTGTGAGTGGGTCTATTGCTAGTGGAGCCTGTCAACCCCATCCCCTCCATCAGGTTGATGGGTTGCTTGTTTTTTTGCTGAAACGAACACTTTTATTACCGTAGAATTATGTACACTTTCCTTGGGAGGCAGTTACTTCACCCCTTTATTGATGCAACTTTTATCCCTTTGTTGCACTGCAGGGGAAACCAATTATACAGTACAGTAGAACCTCACATAAAGAACGCCTCGCTTAGAGACTAACTCACTTAAAGAACAGGCTTTTCTCTGAATAGTCTCACTTAACAACTAAAACCAACCAATAACTCACTTAACAAATAAATCGGGATTCGCAATCCTCCCCCCCCCACCAGAAGTCACAATTGGTCACTTACAATGGTGTTTTGCTTAAAGAGCAAATTCACTTAAAGAGCAATCCCGTGGAACGCATTATGCTCTTTAACTGAGGTACCACTTGTACTCTAAATCTTTAGTCTTTCCCAGAATTGGCGCTAGGAACTTGCTTGTGCTTTAAGGTCAATTGTAAAGTCCTCTCCAGTTCTCTCACCTGGCAGTGCCAACCTCTTTGCCTCTCCTCCCCTTTTCCCTTGAGGGGAGATTCTTTTTGTGGGTTCCTCCTTCCCAGTAAGAAGGCTTGAGGGTTTTCGATGTACTTGCCATGAGGTTGCCCACTTTCATAGGTACACAAAACCTCAAGGGAGTTCTAGTCCAAGGATCCTACTTTCTAAGTTCCCACTGGGATTTCCTTCAATCCTGCATCTGTACCACCCTTGTTGGTTTCCTCAAGGCTTCCTGCTTTCCTGGTCTCAGCTCCTTTTCCCCTTCACCAGGTTTCTGGGGAAAGGTGGCACCCTCCCACTTGCTCTATATCAGCCCATTCTTTCTTCCAGAACTCCTTAGTCTCCTCAGTGTCCCCTTTGATACTTACCCCTTCTTACTTATCTCCCTCCTTCCATTGTCTCTCAGCAGTTTCTGTCGTCTGGAAGGTTCTTCCATTGGACCTCTTTAGCCATCATCTATCTCTCTTGTCTGTGGGAGAGCTACAGGTAGAATATCCCTGTGAGATGGTGGCAGTGGCTCACTGGTGGAGTTGAGGTTCCCCCTGACTCTCCTCACATTCCTATCTCCCTCTTCCTTCCAGGTTCCATAAATCCCCAGAGATCTGTCTTGCTCTTTGGGAATCTTGGCACAGTGAGAAAAGGAGCCTTTAATAGACAGTAATCACTGCCAGATAGCCACTACCAGGAGCTGAGATATCATCATTCAGTGCTATCCTCTGGACATGATTGCAGATACAAGTAGAATCCTTCTGCTACCATGTCCCTGACTCTCAGCCCAGATTCTGTCCAGGATATAGGATGTTGTGGTTGGTAGCAGCTAAGAAGCAGCTAAGGCAGGGATCCTCAACCTACGGCCCATGGGCAGGACACAGCCCACAGCCCCAATCTCCCAGCCCCTCGCTCCAGCTGCCTGCGTCTTTCCCAGAGGCTGCTCTGGCTGAGCATGTCTTTCCTGCAGGCTGCTTGCATCTTTCCCAGAGGCCACTCTGGCTGAGAGTGGGCGAGAAAGACAGCCTGGACCCCTCCTTCACCCATGCCATGCATCTTCTCCAGGCTGGGAAGCAGGGAAGCAAGGGGGGGGGGGTCCTTGAGGTGGTTCTGCTGTGCTGCTGCTCTGAGCCTACTCCCCACCACCACTGCTGTCAGGACCACCAGTCTGGTCCCTCAATAGTCTGAGGGGGTGTGAACTGGCCCCCTGGCTTAAAAAGGTTGAGGACCTCTGAGCTAAGGGATAAAAGAGAATGAGCAGGATTTCCTTCCCCATGTCTCTCTCAAGCTCCTGCTAACCTACCAGTTTGAAAGCAAGAAACTGCACGTAATTAAATAGGTACCGTTTAAGCAAGAAAGGTAGCGTTTCGGAGTCTAGTCATGCCTGTTCCCATGACTGTTGAAACATCTGCAGACACTGTATGCAGATAGCACTGGTTCTTTGGCTGAAAATAGAGATGAACACTGCCCCCTAGAGTCAGGCACAACTGGCTTTCTAGCAAGGGAGACCTTTACCTCTTTAAAGGGAGCTAAGTCAATCTCAAAATCAGACATTAGCCTTCATTGGAGTGGGCAGTACATGGGCAACATTGGACACTTCCTCCAATCTATATGCAACTTTCAAAGCTTACAACCACCCTCTTCTGCTGTTCATTAGTACATATTTCTTCTCATTTATAGTGATCCATGCTCTTCCATATAGTTAAAGCAAGAGCAATGTTGACCAAAGCGTCCATTTGTATTGCTGCACATGCCGTTTCAGTTCCTTCCCAAATACTGCCAGTGTAGCTGGTTTTCTATGGTACATCGCATCCTTTAAGGTCCCCATTAGGTAGAAGTAAAGGGGTATTAACATGGGGGGGAAACTCAACCACATCTCTTCAAAATGATCTTGTGCTCCTTGAATAACAACTGTCCTTTCACCATTTTCTTTGGCTGCCCTGCCTGTCACATGGTGATGCTAGCATGCATTCATTTGAGCAAACATCATAGTACACATTAGTACCTGAAGCATTTATTTCTTGAAAGGATCGTTACATAATAATGATTTAAGACTTTACACCAGGGGTTCCAACCTTTTCAAACTGAGGGCTGGGTCGCTCTTTCAGTCAGCTTCAAGGGCCAGAGGGTCATTTTGCCTTGCCTGCATGATGGGGACTCCTGTTTTGTCCCAACAGCTTCAAAGGGGATGGCCATTTTGTTTCTTGAATGCCCTTGAAGGGGTAGGGAGGCCACATGAAATGGCACCGTTGGCCAGATATGAACCACAGGCCTTAGGTTGGGAACCTCTGCTTTACGCAGTAAGGCCAGTAGAATCAATATCTTTGAGAAATTCTTTTAATAGCACATCCTTGTCTGTTATGTTTATCTGCCCTCCTGTGAGATTAAGAAAAAAGTGAGAACTGTTCTGGGCACAATTGAGTATAGTAAGACTGTGGTCTTACCATTTTTCAAAATGTAGCCATTGATAGATGATCATCCTTCCTAGAAATCTTCATCTTCTGATTACATTCTCTACCTCCTGAAAATGAAGTCCTTTAACCCATGTGAATTGAATTGTCTGTATTTCCAACTGCTAACTTCGTGTTTTTAGCCTCACACAGAAATACCCGGGGATTCCATGTGGAATTTTCTAGCATAAAAACAAATATTCTTCCTAACCTAGGATGATATATCACCATATAGGCCAGTGATGGTGAACCTTTAGAGACTGAGTGCCCAAACTACAACCCAAAACTCATTTATCACAAAGTGCCAACACGGCAATTTAACCTGAATACTGAGGGTTAAATTCTGTGCTGGGGGAGGAAGGAAGCACTCCCATTGGGCTGCTAGGCAGAGGGGTAGGGTGAGCGCTGTGCTGGGGCGATGGCATGCGTACCCACAAGGGCGGCTCTGAGTGGCCCCTCTGGCACGCATGCCATAGGTTTGCCACCACTGACCTAGGCAATTAGAAATTGAAAATAAGCTTTTTTTTAAAAAAAATGCTCTTTCCTGAGTCATAACTAAGAGCAGATCCTTTAAGAGTTCCTTTTTTGAAGTACAAGTTCCCAAATCTCCCCCCACCCCCCGCCAGCGGTCAGTAGCTATGTTGGCTAGAGGATTTCAGAGGAGTAGACAGGAAGATTCTGGGAGTCATGAAAAGTAACCTTTCAGAGCTGTCAAGAACAGCTCCTGTGCTTGAATCTCAGAAAGAATTCTGGTTCTTACTGTGTCTTTTGTGTTATTTCTGATGTGAAAGAAGCCTTGTGCTGTGAGGGGAAGCTTGAAGAAGTTAGAATGCACTTGAGTAACAAGCCCTCTTCCCATCTTGTGTACCTTATAGATGGGTCATGTATGGACTTGGCTGGAATCCAAAGGGGACTTCCTTACTGAGTCTGAGAAAAGCAGCTATTGCCAGTCTTCCCAGGACTCCTCTGATTCTAGCTTGGATCTTGAACTGAGCAGCTGGAGAGAAACGAAAGAAACCACTGAGGTAGAGGAAAGCAGCAGTGAGGAGGAGGAAGAGGAGACCCAGCTAGATCGTGATGACTTTGCACAATGGGCAAAAGACAGCAAAGGGGAATCGGAAGAGCCAGGAAGGTACAAAGAGGAAGCTGTCCTGAGGTTCCTCTCAGAGGTATGGATACTGGTGGGTGTGGCTGATGAAGGAGGAAGAGATGTTGAGGAAGGATAGCTGCAGTTTGTCCTGATAAAGGGGGTGGGGAGGGGGGGAATCTGTTGAGAAACCAGTACTCTTGACCAGGGGTGCCCAGACTATGACCCATGGGCCGGATCCAGCCCACGGCAGCAATTAATCCGGCCTGCACCACCCTTGCCACTCCCAGAAGTGGATATAAAACATGCATGTGCATAACGCTGCCGTAATTGACCTGTGGCTGCCATAAATACGTTTACAAAAGCTGTGGGTCATTTACGGCAGCGTTATGCGCATTTTACTTCCTCTTCCAGGTGGGAGGAACAATCTGACCGGCACGCTCAACCACATGAGCAGCCCATGGCCCAAAAAGTTTGGGCACCCCTGTTCTTGACAGTGTGACAGCTTGCCCAGAAGGACACTTTCTGACTGCAGAGAAACCTGGAGGCAAAGCTGAAGGCTACTAGTGCCTATATGGGACCTCCAAGAGCAGAAGTTCTTAGGGGAACACAGGCAGAGGGTACTATTTTATCTTCATGGTGGGATTCCCATAGGAATCTTCTTGGCCATTGTGAGATGGAAAGCTGAAGCTATTAAACCATTAGTTTAACCCAGCAGAGCTCTTCTTAGTACCTGTGATCAGGATAAATGCCATAGATACATTGACAGAAAACAGTCCCTTCTGTTTAGAGAGCAAGGCTTAGTTGAGATGGTATCTTTTCAGCTATCCTAATTGGCATAGATCTCACACTCTTGAAGTATGGACCATGCTACAGCTGTGCCGGTTATCCCCATATCTCATGAAATATCCTGTGCAAAGCACAGCTTTTGGGAGCATGGGCTAAAAGATCCACACACAAATACTCTGATCTCTAAGCAGTCACTGGTGGTGGAACAAGCTCATGCTGTTAACCTGTCATCCTCTGTTTCAGGTGACAGATTTGATGGAGCCACTCTGCATTGGCAGTAGAAACCTGGAACCAGATCCTCTGGGTTCCTCTAGTTCAGGGGAGCAGAATGGAAGAACAGTATTGCCTCACAAAGAAGACATAAAAGGAATACTGGTCCATAAAGAGGAGGAGGCAGAGGAAAATTACTCACAGATCTTAAACAAAGAAGCCAAGGGAGGTCCCGTTGCCCAGAGAAGAGAAAAATGGGCATTTCAGTTTTCAGAAGAACTGTCAGTCATTCATTGGGAAACAGAAGGAATGGAAGAGCTTCAGGAATCGTATAAGGAGGCAGGAGATTCTCAAATGCAGGGCAGCAAGCTTGAGGGGGTGACAGGAGAGAAGGTGCTGAAGATCCTGAAAAAGAGTGTAAGAAAAACTGAGGAAGAGGATGAGGACTGTTCTCCAGAGCTTTTGGTTCAGATCCCCTGTAACTGGGAAACAGGCAGCAAAGAGATTCCACTATGTGAAAAGGTGAGCCATAAAATTATTTGGAGGGTTGTTTCTTTACTAAGTGGCTTGGCTAGAGGATCAGAGGGCGTTCTGTTTCTGTGACTTATTGAAAAGTTAAGTACTGTACAGTGAATGACCAACAGGAATAAGGAGGCTGTGAGTTGTCAGTAGTAGGAGATGGTGATGAGAAGAGATAAAGGAAGTGAAAGCTACTTGGAGATTCAGGTGAATTTGGGTCAGAGCTTCCTGGAGTGAAAAAAATGACACATCTCCCTAGTTGGGAAGCCCTTGTTTTAGCCTTTTGTCATGAACATGTCTGATTTACCAAGTGGCTCATCCATGTTCTCTCATCAGCAGCAAGAGCTGGCTATAGAAAACACCGAAGAATCAACTGAGGACTGGAAGAATAGTGACTTCCATCTGAGTTACACCAGTGATGACTCCAGTCCCTGGGGAACACACTTGAGTTCTCCATCAACGAGTTCAGCCTCCTTGCCTTTGTGAGTATTGTTAGTATAAAGGCCTGATTCGAAGATCAAATGTACACATCAAGCCTACTGTGTTATGGATAGGTAGTGGGTTAGGTTCCCCGCCCCCATAGGCAGCACCTACTCAGGAGTAAACCCCATAAGAGTTCTTGGGGAGCCCTGGGAAGTTAGTCTAGGATTGCTGCCTAAAGATATCCCTAGAGAAGTCTGGTCCACTTTACCTAGCACGTTAGCCAAGAATGAGCAGTGACATAGTTATCAGGAAAGAAAAATATGGGATCCAGAAAGGACTCTGACTTTTTGGGGAATAAGCAGGTTTTGACAAAGCTTATGTAATATATGTATTTATAGTGTAAAGGCACATCCCATTCGCCATACTCCTTTATAATGTCCGAAGTGGATTGTCTCTACTCAAGCTCCATCTCCAGAAATTTATTGCACATTTCCTGTGGAGATGCAGATGTTCCACTTTGGATGTGTCAGAACTGCAAAGAGAACTGGGGCTCAGTTCTTCCTCTCACATCCTCCCAGGATGAAAGAGCAAAAGCTCAGAGGTGGAGCCCTATGGATGTAGAAGGTGATAGGTGTTGTCCTTGGCATCAGGAGGGCTGCTACTCACCTTTGTAGAAATATTGAGCCGGGTAGTCAAATGATCTAACACAAACCCAGTGGTTTTAAGTCAGTCTTACTAGAAAAAAAGGAGGCAGGGAAGGAACTATAGTAGATCTTGAACGAACAAAGCCTTGAGCAATATGAAACACAAGCTTCTGGTGTAAAATCTAGCAATGGTTGTGTAGGTTGAGGGAATCTGGCAGTGATCTGTAAAAGGATATTTTCCAAGCTCTGCTGTAAACCTAGTACAGTGGTACCTCACTTAAAGACCATAATGCGTTACATGGGATTTCTCTTTAAGCAAGTTTGCTCTTTAAGCGAAACACCATTGTAAGTGACCAGTTGTGACTTCTGGTGGGGAGATTGCAAACCCCAATTTAGTTGTTAAGCGAGTTTTTGGTTGGTTTTATTTGTTAAGTGAGGTGACCTTTCGGAGAAAATTCTGCTCTTTAAGTGAGTTACTCTCTAAGAGAGGCCCTTTTTATGCGAGGTTTTACTGTATGTTTTCCCTTAGCAGCAAGTAGGCTAGTCAATTGTTTATGACTAGAGCAGAAGGATATCTTATCCTAAAGACAGTCATTTAGAAATAAAAAACTTGTGGACAGTGGTCCTTGGGGTCGCAAAGGGTTGGAATCGACTGTGCAACTGAACAACAACAACATAAAGCTCTTTGGAAGGAATAGCAAGGGGCAGGGCCTAGGTAATTTCCTCTGAAATAATAATTCATAATGTGAGAATGTTAAATTCAATAAATTGTGCTGATAAAACAACACATTTCTGAATTGCACAAGTTATTCTTCAGTGAAGAATAGCCTAATCCTAGAGTCAACTCTCTACTGAGCTAAGTAATAGATCTCACCATGCTGGGTTTAGAATACTAACTATGTTTCTTCTTTGGACCAATATATGAACTTCACTTGTAACTATTTAGAATTTGATTAGTAAGTTCCCTTTGCCATACTCTTTCCATCCCATCAACACCCTTTTCTGTTTAGCGAGGACACAAATCTGGTACAGTATATCTCTTTTTCTCTGTAGGATGCAGCTGAACCAAAATGAATCACTCCAGCAACATTTGCTCTTCAAAAAAACTCTGCTGTCCATCTGGAAGATGGTGGCTGGTCACAGGTACTGAGACGCAGAGGGGAGAAAGAGGATCAGTAGTGTGTCCAGTGTTACCATTTCTGATACCTTACCATGCAGAGAGATGATACAGTTCACTGATACAAATCTTGTGGCTCCAGCCCCTGTAGAGCCAGTCATCCCGGTTAACCCATCACATCTCTTCGAAGAGATACAAGTTTTTATACACTTGATTTGGACAACAACTTGTTCCATTGGCTGCACCTCCAATCTTCTACTTCATTATTAGAATACTTTCTTGCTTCATTTTTATTGGTGACTTTGTGCATTGCACTGCACTATACACCCGTTCACCTAGAGCTGCTGATTTCCTTTGTCAGAAGTCACTTCAGGATTGCTTCATAATCCTGATTTCCAACTTCTGTGTGCTATTCTTAAAGATAAATTCCCTTTTTTGGTTAACAATATCATCATGTATTAGGGTAGATAGATGCAGTTGTGGAAACCCAGCACTTATAAGAGGATGGTGATGGCGAAATGGTAGCGGTAGTGAGAAAGAGGAGGAAGTGGGGGATGATCAAACTTTCAGATTTAAGAGGCATCCATAGGGTACTGGCTATATATTGTGGGTGAAGACACAAGCAAGCCAAGGCTAAGCAGTAAGATCCGTTGAGCCTAGGGCTGCAGTCTAGGACTGAAAGACAGAACAAATGCAGGCCAGTAAGCTCACAGGGTCAAGGCCTGTAATGGCAAACCTTGGCACTCCAGCTGTTCTTGGACTTCAATTCCCAGAAGCCCAAGCCAGCACTCCTGCTGAGCATGGCTTCTGAGAATTGAAGTTCCAGAATAGCTGGACTACCAAGGTTGGCCATGACTGGTCTAGGCTTTATGTCTTTGGTTTTGCACTATAGGCACCTGAAGCTGCTCACTAAAGACAGAGAAATATGGGTGGTTTTGTACTTAACATCTAAGCCAGGGATTCTCAACCTGCGGCCCACGGGCTGAATGCAGCCCTCGGCACCATTTCATGTGGGCCCACCACCACCTCCACCACACCAGGAATTGCCATGTGGTGGAGGAAGGACAAAATGGCTGTCTGGCCCCCGAAGCTGTCTGAGGGACTGTGACCCGGATCCCCTGGCTTTAAAAGGCTGAGAACTCCTGATCTAATCTATTATTGTTGTATTTGTGACATGATTTCCATCTGATTGAGATGGTTGACTTTCATTCCTGACAAGGACTGCTTCTATCTGTCATTTTGAAAGCAGACAAGGGTGTGGCCTGAAGCTCTGTGATGCACCAATTGGATAAAGTACATGGGGAAGCCTGGTTAGTGTTCTTCACCCTGTCTGACATTTCCCCCTCTAGATACAGTGGCCCTTTCCTGAAGGCAGTTTCGGAGAAGCAAGCCCCTGGTTATAGAGATGTGGTGAAAAGGTCAGTGGAAAAGCAAGCAGGAGAAATGGGGTGGAGTTGGCTTTTTAATATCTTTCCCTTCCCTTTTATTTTAATTTTATTTGGTTTTAAAGTACTATAATTGGTTTGTCTTGTATATGGTATACATTGTAAATGTTCCTTTTGAGGAACCAGAACAGACTTCTTCCTTACAGCTTCTCATCCCAAGCAAGCCATTCCTTCTTAGACTTATGCTTCATTGGGTGACAGCAGAAACGTCCACAATGCTTAAGGATTATTCATAGAACCACTTCAGAGCCCTATGATCTTCCATCAGTGGCAATTCATTACATGCTTGATTTGGCTTTCTCACTGCATCCAGAAATGTTGGTCTCTCTGCTTTTTGCAACTTTTGGTGAAAGACAAATTTTGTGTAACAAGTACAGGCTGCCTCCTTTAAGGTTCCTGACACCCCCAGCCAGCCCGATCTTAAAGGAGGCAGCCTGCCCGGGTTGCCTACTTTGGGATCGGGATGGCTAGAGGTGTCTTCCACCCCCAGCCACCCCACCTCAAAGCAGAGAGCCTATAGCGCCGGTTTGGCTGATCTCCCCCCAACCAAACCGGGGGTCTAATCCTCGGTAGATTTCTGCGCCAAAGCCTGCAGGGCTGGTCTCTAGCCTTGCGGGCTTTGGGGCGGAGATCAACCTTGGGGAATTTGAGGCAAACAATTGCATCGTACAACATTATCTTAACGTCGTGCGATGCAAATGTTTGCCTCAAATTCCCCAACGTTATCTGATTTTAGCGTTATCCGAGGCACTCGTTATCCAAGGTATTACTGTAAATATAATCAACTTGTCATGGACTGGCGTACCACCAAGACAGGTTTTCAAATGCTGTCACACACTGGCACAGGTAAAACAATACATTGCATACTAAACTTCTATATTAACTTTCCCCCTGTAATACTGTTTTTGCTCCTACTTTTTGCGGTTAATGATTAACACATTATTATTATTGGCAAGGGACATCTGGTTTGCTGAAATCACAAGAATTATGCATGTTTTCAGGGTGGATTTGATTTAAATTACTTTTCAGTCTCAATTTATTATTTTGATTCTGTAACCAGTGCTCTAAAAATGCACTTTTCTTGCTAGATCCTTAATATACTTTTAAAAATAGAATATATTTTTCATAGCCCTCTTGTCTAGATCAAGGGTGAAACCAAGCAATGAGAAAGGATTGCATCTGATTGCTGGGAGTCACCTCCCTTAAAGCAAATATCCTGTCCATGGAGAAATGGCTCTAGTCTGCCCCCCCCCCCTTTTAAAAAGTGGCCCTGTCACTGTACCAAAAAGTTCTGGATTGGGCTCAGACCTACGTCAGGCAGGTTTATCATCTCACATATATTGTGTGATTGGAGAGAAAGAGGTTGCACCAGACTATGAGACAAATGATTCTAAATGTGAACTATTTCCCTGTCTGGTCACACCCTGAACTCCTCCAATAGTTCTCTCATCATTGACACTTCCAGTGTCTGAAAGTATGCACTAGCCATGGAGAACACAAAAATTATGTGTGATGAAACACACACACACATTACAGCAAACCAAGATACATTTTTGAATGGTGGAATCACATGATTAAATCCAAAGGCACTGTGTTCCCTGTCAAAGTGCACTTTTAGAGAGTGGTAAGGACTTCATTTAATTTACAAAGTTCCAAAGGGATAATAACTGCGTTGTTGTTCTAAAGCAGGGATGGCTAAACTTTTCACGCTGCAGGCCGGTCACGTGATTCCTCCCGTGTAAAATGATTCCATGTCTGTTGTAAATGTGTTTATGACAGCCGCAGGTGCATTTACGGCAGTGTTTTGTGCATGCACGGGTGTGTTTTACTTCCGCTTCTAGGAGGGAAGTGGGCTGGATGATTTGGTGATTTGGGTCTGGCCTACAGGCTGTACTTTGGCCACCGCTGTTCTAAAGGCTATTCGCATGTATAATTCCTATTTCATAATAAGATCTGTGCACTATAACAAAATTTAAAATAAAACCATCATCACACAGCACTTTTTAAAGAAAAGAGAAAAAATATTTGATTGTTCTCCACTCTGCCAGTTTATAAAATTCATTTTTCCTATGGGTTTGCTTCGAGTTAAGTAAAAAACCAATTTACATAAAAGCCTACGGAACAGACTTTTTACGAAAGTAGGGGTTTTACTGTACTTGAGATCATAGCATTGATCAGAATGTGAGTAATTATTGCAGCTTAGTGGTTTGGTAATTTGTAATTAAAGGGACTCTTTCTCAGCTTATTTGTTTATATTCTTATGTCTGCTTGATTCTTGCTGGTTACTGGGTTGAGACAGAGTGTTCATTTCAGGTGAAGATCTGGAAGTCATTTGGGTGGTCTAAAACTAGAGTTCTTTAACAGTGATCCCCAACCTTTGATTTTTGGACTTCAATTCCCAGAAGTCTAAGTCAGTACATTGGTTGATCAGTGCTTCAGGGAACTGACTTAGGCTTCTAGAAATTGAAGTCCAAAAACCAAAGGTTGGGGACCACAGCTCTATAAGATACAATAAACCAGCCTTTCCTAACCTGGCATCCTCCATAGGTGCTTGGCTACAATTCTTACCCTCATTAGCATTACTAACAAAGTAGTGATAAATCATAATCAAACAGATCAGGGAGGCACCAGGTTCCAGATGGCTGCCACAAATGATTAAGTCTCCCTTCTGCTTTCTGAAGGCCAGTGGATCTTTCTTCCATCAAGAGGAGTATCTCCAAAGGCCAGATTCAAAATATGGTCCAGTTCCAGCGGGATCTCATGTTGATGTTCCAGAATGCCATCATGTATAATAATTCCAACCACCACATACACCACATTGCTGTGGAGATGGAGCAAGAAGTCTTAGAGCAGCTCCAGATGTTGGGTGAGGCACTCCTGTGCACAGAAGAAATGCAAGACTTTGTGAGAAGGTGAGAGGTTTGTATTTAGAGGGAGTTTGTCAGAACTGGTAAAGCCATTTACACATAGCTTAAGATCAAAGCAAGGCTATGTGCCAGCCATTTTCTCACAGGATCTCTAGGTAACCTGTTTGTGTCACCCAAATGCAAAAAGTTTACATTTGATGGAAAGAATCAAAGATGGTCTCTTCTTTCCATAGTTTCTTTCCTAAGCAAGAAAGAAGTCTGTCATTCCTGATGGGAACTATGTATTAACCTCACACAAGCCCTGCTGAGGGTTTCTACAAGCATGAATTGAAGCTATTCACTGTCAATGCTGCTCTTTGGATATTTGAAAGATTTACTGCTTTTTTCTTCTCCTTTATAGGTGTTGAGGAACCTGACAAATAAGACTAGTTCAGAGCACAGAAGCTGGGACTCTATTACCTCACACCTCCCTCTAGGAGAAAAGTTGCTTGTTTACTAGAGTTAGTTGTTTAACTTCCTATCTCTTACCTTCCCTAAGTTGCTAATGATTTAAAATGTCTCCCGTGTTTCTGGCAGGCCTATTTGGATCTGGAAGTTATTGGTTTCTTAGATTCTATGGATACTATACTTTGATTGCTTATTCCCAGGGGGAAAACCCAGTATTTTCTTACCTGATATTTTCTGGCTTAGAAATGAAGAGAAAGGATGGATCATAGCTTTAAGCAAAAGCTTTTGAGTAATGTGAAAGCTATTAATACATACTTAGCTTTCTAGCACTATGTGTTCGCAAGAGACAGAAGAATGTACATGTTCACAAAATACATTTTATGTTGACTTATTACTGTTCAAGAACTTCTCTGTTCTAGATTCCCAATGGATGTTAGGGATTGTCTTAAAAATCTGAGCTGGCTTATTGCATAGAAAATAATTATTGAAAGGCTACTGTATATATTCGAGTTTAAGCCAATTTTTTCAACACCAAAAATGTGCTGAAAAAAGCACTCAGTTTATACTCGTCATCTCCTGTTGGGTAGCGGCGCTGAGGTTAGGGCAGGCGGGAGAGCTGCTTTTGGAGCGATCATCCTCACCCATTTCTTCCCCCATCGCCTCCTGGCAGCAGGCAGCATGCCCCCCCCCCCGCCTTGCTCCTTTTGGAGCGATTTTCCTCACTTGATCCTTCCCTAATTGCCACCTGACAGCTGGCGGTGGTGCGATTGGGGTGTGTGTGTGGACTTGAAAGGAGCTCTCTTTCCACCCCATTTCACCACCACCCCAAAAAACAGGCTCCCCCTCCAAACCATAGCCACTGACCACCAGAAGCCAGAGTAGGGGAAATAGGGAGGGAAGAGCACTCATTTAAAATCTGTTTTTCCCCAGCTGCTGGCAGCCAACAGCTGTAGGATGTGGGGGAATGGATTTCAAAAGGGCTCTCTTTCCATCCCATTCCACTCCCATAAAATGGGCTCCCCCCCCCATCCCACAGCACTTGTTTCTTCCCCCATTGCCTCCTGGCAGCCAGTGGTAATGGGTGTGTGTGTGAGTAAAATAGCTCCTTTTGGAGTAATCTTTCTCACCCATTCCTTCTCCCATCACCTCCTGGTATGGCAGGGCTTGCGAAAGATTTATCTGGCTTCTTTCCCTCCTGCACACTAGCTGCTGCATTTCCTGCCCTTGGCTTATACTTGAGTCAGTCAGTTTTCCTGGTTTCTCACCTAAAATTAGGTACCTTGGCTTATATTCAGATCGGCTTATACTCAAGTATACAGTATATGATATGTAGTACAGTATCTGAAAAAATTATTTCACCTCAGCCTTGCCATCTATATTTGACAGCCATTTGTACAAGATATTGTTGTCCTGTTCATGTCCCTTCTTGTTCTCAATTTCCCCCTAAAAATTGATTCTCTCTTCTGACATTCAGTAATATGTGGTAAGTTATAGAATAAAAACTACCTGAAGCCATGTACTCCCTTAATTACTGGGGTACAGTTGCATTTTAATGTTCCTGAAAATAAGAATGTAAAATGCTGAATTTTCTCAAGTTCCCTTGGCAGAAGAAAGCAGTGACCAAGGGTAGTGAAAGCAGTTTATTGTAAAATGGTACAAAAAAATACAACAAAGTAACTGCGCAGAGCAGCCTAATTCCTGAAACTGGAATCGGCCCCTTGCAGTGGGCAGCAGACTATATTTATACAGTTGAGACGTTACATAGAAATACAGGAAGTATCAGGCTACATTGAAAGGGACGATCCTGCTTTACCTTGCTCCCTGACCCCCAATGAGCCAAGTGCAGAGAGGAGCTTGTAGAAAAATATAATATTGATCCTTTGTGGCAGGGCAGGTGTAAGGTAAAGGATGTCCTTGCTCAAATGCCAGTCGTATCCGACTCCAGGGTTCAGGGTTAATCTCCATTTACAGCCAAAGAGCCAGGGCTGTCTGTGCCTGCAGACGTTTCCATGGATATGTGGCAGGCATGACTAGACACTGGAGGGCATGGAACCCTGTTTACCTTCTCACCAAAGAAGTACCTATTTATCTACTTGCAATTTCTTGCTTTCAAACTGATCAGCTCGCAGGAACTGGGGAGTCAATCCATCTCATTTTTGGTCTTCCTATTTGCTTGATGATTTCAGTCTTTCCTAGCATTATTCTTTACCAGAAAATCTTGCTTTGGTAATTTGAGATGTTATGAAAATTCGCTGTATTTATTACAGCTGGGAAATGCATGCTTATGCTTCACCTTCTCAGGAACATGGAAGCAGTTATTTGGAGTTGCATGTGGCCTCTGTGTTACCTGAAAAATCCCTTAAAATGGGCCAGCTATGCTTTCTTTAAGATTAAAATAATTCAGCTAAATGAGATTCTTGAAGGAAAATATATTTATTTACAAAAGAAATTTAGCAAAAATACATGCACGTAGGGTGCCCAAAAAAGAATGGGGACAAATGTGGAGTCCTTCAACTTAACTTTTATAGGCAGAGAAAAACAAGATTTATGTGACATTTCATAGCAGTATCTCTGTAAATCTTAAATTTTATTCTAGCATATACATTTCAAAGTTTGTGTGCATCCTTATTTGCAAAGCTAGCTGATTACTGGTCAGGTCCCATCATATATTAACCTGGGTTAATTATTGCATTGTGGACAGCCATCCTCTTAAGGTAAAGGTTTCCCTTGCTCGAAAGCCAGTCGTATCCGACTCTAGGGTTCAGTGCTCATGTTTCAAAGCCGAAGAGCCAGCACTGCCTGCTTCTGCAGACGTTTCCGTGGTCATGTGGCAGGCATGACTAGACACCGGAGTGCACAGAATGATGTTTACCTTCCCATCGAAGTGGTCCCTATATTTATCTACTTGCAATTTCTTGTTTTCGAACTGCTAGGTTGGCAGGAGCTGGGACAAAGACGGGAGCTCATTCGTCCTGCAGTACTCGGGAATCGAACTGCAGAATTCCCACCTTCCTGTCAGCGTCTTAGCCATTTGACTAAGTTGAGCCACTGCAGTACTCTTACACAAAGTAGCTATTATTGCCCATTTTTAAAATGGCTAACAACTTAACCTGTTAGGAATGTGTTAAAAAAGATATTTAGATTTCCAGCTTCCTATTGCAAGAGTTCTGTCAAAAGGACAGGCCTGTTTTAATTGATTTCATAAAATGACTCCTATATCTTCCTCACAGCTGAGAGTGGGGTGGAAAAAACATTTCTGTCTGCGCTTTTGAGCTGGGGGAAGACATCATAGCAGTCTAAAAGACGAAATTACAATTAACCAACGAGCGGTGTTCTGAAACGTCTATTATAGTAAAGGTTTTCCTTGCTCGAAAGCCAGTCGTATCCGACTCTAGGGGTCAGTGCTCATCTCTGTTTCTAAGCCGAAGAGCCAGCGCTGTCTGCTTCTGCAGACGTTTCCGTGGTCATGTGGCAGGCATGACTAGACACCGGAGCGCACGGAACGCTGTTACTTTCCCACCGAAGTGGTCCCTATTTATCTACTTGCAATTTCTTGCTTTCTATTATAGGTCTACTTAATTTTTTTTTCACCATTTAATGCGTCGGTGTTATGTTAATTAACCCATGTAGCAAAGCGCCGCCATTTCGCAGGCCGCGTGAGTATAACGTCTGATAAGCTGGTCTGCCTTTTTTTGCCGCCTTGGCTCTAAGGGAAGGGCGCCATGGCTGGAAAAGGCAGCCGCGTTCTCTTCAGGGCCACCATAACTCCCAGGGAAACAAAGTAAGCTCCGCCCACTGCCGCGAAGCCCCTTATCGAGAAAGCATGGAAGAGGATGATCCTCGCCGGCTTTCGCCGTGACCACGCCCCCGGGCGGGGATTGGCCCGTGGTTTCTCCGCGTTCTGATTGGCTGGTCGACTCGGCCGCGAGGTTTGAAACAAGTAGAAGGTGAAACCGCTGGAGGAATTGAGGGGTTCGGTGTGTGGCCGGTGCGGAGACTCAAGCGGGACGGGATCTCGGAGGGAAGGGCCCGGTGAGAGCAAGGGAGGGAGCCGTGCTTCGGCAGGGGGATAAAATGCCATATAGTTCGAAAGCAAGAAATTGCAAGTAGATAAACAGGGACCACTTCGGTGGGAAGGTAACAGCGTTCCATGCGCTCCGGTGTCTAGTCATGCCTGCCACATGACCATGGAAACGTCTGCAGAAGCAGACAGCGCTGGCTCTTCGGCTTAGAAACAGAGATGAGCACTGACCCCCTAGAGTCGGATACGACTGGCTTTCGAGCAAGGGAAACCTTTACTTTAGGGTCTCTTGCCGTCCCGGCGCAGCTGCTGCATGGTTGAACAGGGATCCGGCTCTTTACCTTTGCAACGGTCGCAGAAAGCGGGGCGTGTGAATTTGTAGTACTAAATTCCGGGACATATAATTAAATTGGGACCACCTTGAGGGTCTCCTGCAGTAGTGATAGTGGTTGGCTTTTGCCACTCGCATTGTAAAATTTCCTCCCCGCCTTAACCGGGAGTTCTTTTCTCAGCATGAAGTTCGGGGGTGGGGGGGAGATTAATGAGGAAGACGGGGCCGATCCAAAGGCAAGTGTGTGCTTACAATCATCTCCTAAAGGCATTTCTAGGAGTAACGGGACACGCTTGCTATTGTGGCCATGTTTGCTTTGGTTTGGCTGCTAAGTGTTGACGAACACTTCCACAAACTAGATGATTCGTGTGTTCCATTAGCTAAAATCCAGTTGTAAGTTGCAATCTGATTTTTAAATTTAGGGTTTTTAAAGCAAATCAAAAAATTTTTTAATGCCATCAATGGAATTTTTTCAAGAGTTCACCCCTTAAATTCCTGATGATTCAATGGGCCTATTCTAGTTGCGACTTATTACTAGATTTCTGTTCTCAAGCACTTACCATGGCACAGGCAGAGTATTAGGTCAACATCTGCTAGGCTTTGAAGGACCCAGAAGACTGATGTTTTGGTGCGAAAGGTTAACACAGCTACACCTTGTGGCAGGACCTACTTCAGAGGCAGAGCACATGCTTTGCCTGCAAGTAGGGCCGAGAAGAACTCTGCCTAAAATCCTGCAGATTTAATTCAGTCTGAATAAGACTGCTAGGTGGGCCAAAGATCCAGTTTAGGATAAGACAGCTTCCTATGAACCTCTGCTAAACTGTTATAGGCAGTTCTGCTAGCCAGTCTCCAGTCCTGGCCCCATGATATGAGGTTGGGTAGCTTGTGGCTTTGGTGGTTTGCTCTCTGATTTTGTTTAGTTCAGGTGTGATTTGATGCAAACAATGGTCAGTAAAAGCAGCAATGGCAAAACACCTTTCTGTACCCTTATGTGTACATGTGAGGACACATGTTGTTGTTCTCATATATCAAAGGCCAGCCCTGTGCAGCTTATTCTAATGGATGGGACCCTGACGACCAGGGGATATGGTCTGAAATGACCTCAGTGCTTCCTTTTTGATCTTTTTCTTTGGGGTTCCTTTTGCAGTAAAAACATACAGTTACCATGACCCAGAGACTTGAGTCCCCAGGAGGGCTGTTATCGGATGATGAAGCAGTAGTCTCTCCTGTACTGGAATCCACTCATGCAGAAATTGGAGCAGGTTTATGCAGGGATCTCCTGCCAGATTTCTCAGTCATCTCTGTGGACCACGAGCAGGTAAGATAGGCGAGGTGTGGAATAAAACCTCATCCCAAAGATGCTTGCCTGTTTTTTTTTCAAGCTGAGGAAGCTGCTCTTTGTTCCCAGTGACAGGAACAATAATTGTTGACTTACATAAGACCTGAGTGTCAGATAATGTGGAACAGACCTCATATTAAATGTGTTCGTGTAACAAGATATGCAGTCCCAATCTGGTATGGGCATGTTTCCTGTGAATTACTTTCAGCTGAATCCAGCAGCTCTCACAGTTCCAAGTAACAGTGGGAAAGATAGGGTGAAATGAGCCACATTCTGGATTTTTGCCATAATTGACTACTAAGTCGTTGCTTGGAAAGTCTTTTGGGGCAAAAACTCCCAGGGTCTCATACAGCCAGCATGACCAGCATAGATGGAACCAGCCAGTCTTC
Source organism: Furcifer pardalis (assembly GCA_030440675.1). NCBI lineage: Eukaryota > Metazoa > Chordata > Lepidosauria > Squamata > Chamaeleonidae > Furcifer > Furcifer pardalis. The sequence continues at coordinate 103,186,683 of CP126893.1, forward strand.
CTCTTCATTTATTTGATGACTATTTAATCTGAATAGAGCTGATGTCACTAAGTAGAAACCCACAATATTTGCTTTGGCCCATGCCCCACAGGGGGACTTCAATTCCCAGAAGCCTAAGTCAGTACATTGGCTGATCTGGGAACTGAAGTCCACAAACCAAAGGTTGGGAAACACTAGTCTAGAAGATCTTGAATGTAGCATCCCTAACACCCCATAATTCCTCTGCTGCATGCCCAGTTCTTTTTTGCCAGTAATGTCTTATCCTTAAGGAGCTCGGGCTTGCAGCTAGAAGTCACATGTTCAGAATTTGCTTGCAGTATGATTTGTTCTTGTACTTTCTAGTATGTTTTTGGACAACTGTTGTCAATTATGATGGACCAATATTGCCTACTTGTAAGTTTAACAAATACCTATTAACACTCTAGGCTGTTTCTGACAATGGGAAGGTGAAAGTGTATGCAAGAGTGCGGCCCCTGAAGCCCTCAGAGATGGAGAAGCAAGAGGATCAAGTGAGTGCTTAAGACAAAGCAGGCATCAGCCTCCAAGTGGTACAAAAGGGCTTTTGCCTGGAGGGTTAGGAACGCTGAGCTCTCTTGCCTTTGGTGCATCAACAGTTCTGTGTGCAAAACAATACAAGTTGTCATGTATTAATGTAATGATGGCTGGAAGTTAGTGATAGTTGAGCTGTTTCCCACTTGGATTTGGCGTATGTAGCCCTCCAGCTCCCATAATTCCTCCCCATTGGCCATAATGATTGGGTCTTGCTGAAACTAGAAATAAAATACAATAATATATAATGTCTTGGTATGTTGATCATTGTGACACCTAGTAAATGGAGGCCTACTGAAGCCGGTAGCTTGGTTGGGGATTGAAAACATGACAATAAGATATGTTTTTGGAATCTGCATTATTTACATAGTGGAGGTAGCTTTGCTTGATTTGAATTGGGTTACAAATCAGCAAGTGTAACTCCTCCTGGTTATTCCTCCACCTCAGACATCTGGTCCTAAACGCACGCTTAGCTGGAATTCAGGGACAAAATGGAGATTGTGAAGTCAAGGTGTATTGTATGAAGTAGCAGGGAAAATCCTTGTGGCAGCTGAGGTCCTCCTAGCCTGGTTTTCTGGCCACTTTCAACAATAAATGGTTAAAGTCAATAATATTTCAGTAAGGCAGTTCTGGCAGAAAATGTCAAATGCTGAATGTTGACATCATTTCTCAGGGGTGTGTCCGTATTGAGAATGCAGAGACCCTTCTTCTCAAAGCGCCCAAGGATTCCTTCACCATGAGAAACACTGAACGAGGGATCGGTCAGGCATTGCACAAATTCACCTTCACTCAGGTGTGTATCTTCATTTGGTGAGGCTGGGCTCCTGTTTCTTAGGTGTATATCAACTCAGTTGTGAACAGCAGGGTTTGAAAGGGTTTTTGGAAAGGCTCTAACAAGGAGAGATGGAGACGGTAGATTAACCATCACCAATTTGTTTATTTGGTATTACTGTAAGCCCGCCTGTTAGTAAAGACAGAGCACTGACCTCTAGTGTTTGGGATGCAGATCTTTGGGCCAGAGGTGAGCCAGAAGTCATTCTTCGAAGCAACAATGAAGGATGTGGTGAACGATGTGCTTAATGGACAGAACTGGCTCATTTACACCTATGGAGTGACTAATTCAGGGAAGACATACACAATCCAGGGTGAGGAATGCTTAGCCTGTGATGGTCTAAGTGATAGACCCTGCTTGATTTGGGTTCCTTGTCTTAAATTGCCCGCTCATCTCTTCCTCCTTGGCTTGCAGGTAATGGGGCTGATGGGGGGATCCTGCCCCGTTCCCTGGCCACCATATTCAACAGCATTGGGACGCAGCTCTACCGGCCCACAGACCTGAAGCCTTTCCTCTCAAGTGAGGTGATCTGGCTGGACAGCAAGCAGGTTCGTCACGAGGAGGCCAAGAAACAGACTCTGCTCTGTGGAGGGATGAAGGAGGTGAGCGCTCAAGAAGTCCTCATGGAAACTGTAGCAATAAGGAAAATTGCCCAGTCAGAAATTCAGCTATTCCATTCTTATATTTCAGGAGGAGCTCCTCACCTCTTTGACCAAGAGTCACAACACAACATCTCGTCTCCTCCATGGAGCCACAAGTGGCAGCATTGACAGTGGCATAGGTGGCCTCTCTTCTTCTTCCCACATGACTAGTCAGACAAGTGCCAGCCAGCTGGAAGGTACTTAATTGCCCTGGCTTTTCATTTCCGTGGCAGTCTTTTGATTTTGCACATTCATCGTTGATAGGAACCCCCAGAAGTGCAGAAACTTAAAACCTAAATCTTGATTAGAACCCATCAAGTAGGAAGTAAAGCAAAAAGAAAAGGAAAAAACCCTCTTTAATTGTTTATGTAATTCAGCAAGAGTACTCATATGTCCACAACAAAACAACTCTGAGGCATCTTGTTGGGTTGGGGGAAGATGTCAATACATTTTGTGGGAGAAGAGAAGGAGGGTGTAGCAGTTAGACTTTTGCTTAAAGTGGCTTGTACGATACTCCTACGAAGAACAGTTTAGCTCAGCTTACCTGAAAGAGCATCTCCTATATCATCTCAGACCTCAAGGTCATCATTTGACTCCCTTCTGCTAGTGTCTCCTCCAAACCAGGCAAACACAGGGTTTCCTATGTCTAAGCCTATGCTCTGTTCTTCATGCTAGTTCCCCCACCCCACCCTCTTTCTCAGGCATTTTGGAAATGATTTGTAGTACTTTTTGGGCATTCCTATTTCCTTAGTTTTGCTTCCAGCTTTAAGTACTGATGCGGGACTGCGGTGGCTCAAGTGGTTAAAGAGGCTGAACTTGCTGACTGGAAGGTCAGAGTTTGATTCCTGGGTACTGCATGACAGGGTGAACTCCTGTCTCTGTCCCAGCTCCTGCCAGCCTAGCATTTCGAAAGCAAGAAATTGCAAGTAGATAAATAGGGACCACTTTGGTGGGAAGGTAAACAGCATTCCATGCACTCTGGTGTTGAGGCATGCCTGCCACATGTCCATGGAAACGTCTGCAGAAGCAGACAGCACTGGCTCTTTGGCTATACACAGAGATGAGTACTGAACCCTAGAGTTGGATACAACTGGCTTTCGAGTGAGGGTGACCTTTGCCTTATGTACTGATGGTGGTTTTATTTTGGCTTTTTCATCTGAATTCCTTTGCTTTCCTTTTGTTTGCTTTATCTTGACTTTATCCAAATTGTTTCATTGTATTTCTTTCTTCTGTTAAATATTAAGTAGTTTTAAAATGCATTAAATAAATGAATGCCAATTCTTTGTCAAGAACCGTATAAGCTCCACAAAGTGGAAAATGGAAAGTAAAAGTATTATTTCGTTATAATTCAGATTTGTGCATGAAACTTGATAAGATGAGAAGCTATTGATGTGTGATCAAGTTGATTAGCTGCCCGCATCAAAAGGGGAGTGGGGGTATACTTGTCAATAAATAAATCCATGGCTCCCCTTGCCAGAATTTCTTGGGCATAAAGCACTCAGGAGTGGATTCCCCTCCCCATTTCTTCTGGGGGCTCTGCAGCTTGTCTTCACTCTGACTGGCTCTTCTCTTGGGAGGCACAGTAGGGACTTTGCAGCTCACAGGGAAAAGGCACCCCCATGCCTTACAGATGGATTTTTAGAAATTCTTATCTTAACTGAGGCATTCTGTGACTGATTCGGTTTCCTTGGCAGAGACAGCTCCACATTGGTCTGGCTTGGATTGTGTTTCGATTGCGGCTCAAGAGGGTGTGCAGTTTTCAGTCTGGGTCTCTTTCTTTGAGATCTACAATGAGCTCATCTATGACTTGCTGGATTCATCAGTGCTTGGCCCAAACCGCAAGAGGCCCACTCTGCGGCTATGTGAGGACCAGACTGGCAACCCTTATGTAAAAGGTAGGAACCAGTCTCTTCTAGCCAAGGTTTGATGTCCAATCCTGTAGCTACAGCTTTTCACTCCTATAGTAATAAGCTTTAGTTGTAGTTGGGGGTTAGCAACAGGGAGAGGACTAGTTCAGTGTTTCCCAACCTTGGATGTTCTTGGCTGATCAGCCTTCTGTTAATTATTTAACAGTTTTAAAATGCAATAAATAAATGCCAGTTCTCTGTCAATAACTGTACAGGCAAACCTCGCATAAAGAGCGCCTCGCTTAAAGAGTAACTCGCTTAAAGAGCAGAATTTTCTCCGAATGTTCACTTCACTTAGCAAATAAAACCAACCAAAAATTCGCTTAACAACTAAATTGGGTTTCACAACCACCCCCGCCAGAAGTCACAATTGGTCACTTACAATGGTGTTTCACTTAAAGAGCAAACTCACTTAAAGAGCAATCCTTTGGAAATCACTATGTTCTTTAAGCGAGGTACCACTGTATAGACTCCACACAGTAGAAAATTGAAATTAAAAGTGTACTGACTTGGGTTTCTGGGAATTGAAGTCTGAGGACACTTGAGGACCCACAGTTGGGAAATATTGATCTATCAGTTTTTCTGAGTTGTAAAATCCCCGTAGGGTGATACTATTGACAATTCAACTCTGTGGCCACTTTCCTTTTACTAGACCTAAATTGGGTCAACATTCAAGATGCTGAGGAGGCCTGGAAACTGCTGAAAGTGGGGCAGAGGAATCAAAGCTTTGCCAGCACACATTTGAACCAGAACTCTAGCCGCAGGTCTGCTCTATTCTTTTATTCTTTTCTTTTTTAAAAAAAATGGTGGGTTTGAGCATTCTTCAGGGGTTTCAAATGGTGCCCTTGCATCAGAAATTGAATTCTGTGGAGACTGGGGAACGGGAAGAGAATATGAGAGTGAAAGACCAAAAGAACTGGAGCTGTTTCCTCATTGTTTCCCTCTTGTTTTGTGAAGTCATAGCATCTTCTCCATCCGAATTCTACACCTTCAAGAAAAGAGTGGTGAGATGGTCCCAAAGATCAGTGAGTAAGTGAACAATTTGAAATAGGGAGGGCTGTGGGACTATCTGGAAATGGGCTGAATGATGGTTCTATTGCGGGAAGGGTGGTCTTTGTTACCATTTTGGCCCCTGAGATTAGTGTGGGGGTGGTGAGAACCCTCATGAGTAGCCACTGACAACAGGGCCTCAGAAGGACAACTTGGTGTCTACGTGAAGCTTTCCAAAGGCATTTCCAACAGATACAGTGTGCCAGATCTGGAATGAGAATGGACTATCGTTAGCAACTTACATTCTAGAGTAGTGATGGCGAACCTTTTAGAGACTGAGTGCCCAAACAGGAGTGAATTCTGTCCTGGGGGGGGGGAGGAAGAGCGGCTATTGGGGAGAAGGACGGGGTGAACTCTGTGCTGGTTCAACAGTGGGTGTGCCAACAGGGAGGGCTCTGAGTTGCCCCCTCTGGCACATGTGCCATAGGTTTGCCAACACTGTTCTAGAGCCTTGTGAAGTGCAAATTTGTTATTGGGTCTTATTTGGACAGGCCTGGCAGTGTTCTGCGTGGTACAGGGTTTCTAACATAAAGCAAAAATGAAAACAACCTCTCAAAGAGTGTGATTGACATTTTCAAAACCTGGTCTTCTGGTACTGACACAGGCTGGTTTCCTCTCCAGACTTTCATTATGTGACCTCGCTGGCTCAGAGCGCTGCAAAGAGCAGAGGGATGGGGATCGCATGAAGGAGGCAAATAACATCAACACCTCTTTGCATATACTGGGCCGGTGCCTCACGATCCTGCGCCAGAACCAGCAATCTAAGTACGTAAGTTTGAACTGTTCCTGTTTTCCTGGCTCTTCATGGCTGTGTCCAGTCCTGTCTGACACCAGGAAGGAAGATTTCACTTTATCAGGCCTTGTTCACTTTGTGATATTACTTGTTACATTTGGGGCTTATAAAGCTTATTGAATTTTGTTTAGTGGATGCAGGTGAAGTTGGCATTTCTTTCTGCATCTACTTACAAGGAAACAAGTTTATTGGGTAATTTACACAGTCAGCCAATAGCTGGAATGGTTGACAGTGTGGCTCAAAAGCCAGCCAAGAGGTCTGAACTATTGGGTGGAAGAAAACAATCTTTATACATTTGTTGCAGTTTATACCAATATGGTGCATTTGGGTAGTACATCATTAGTTACAGGCATGTGAATTACTCCTTACTCAGTGTCACACCATGGCAAGCTTAGGTACGCAGAAATAAGCTTGTCAAGCAGCATGTGATTAAGCACCACTCCCCTTGCTTCCCAAAACCTCAGCTTAATCGTCCTTTGTCCATCTCCAAGCTGTGGGAATGCTGAGGTAGCTTGCTTAGCCAAACAAAATGGAAGACGGGTAGTTCCTCTGTACATACACAGCAGAGATCAGTTCTAACCCCCTCTCTTTTTTCTCTTTTAATATAGGTTGAAACAGAGCATTGTGCCCTTTCGGGAAAGCAGACTAACCCGCGTGTTCCAAGGTTTCTTCACCGGGCGTGGACAATCCTGTATGATTATTAATATCAACCCCTGTGCTTCCTCTTTTGATGAGACCCTCCACGTGGCTAAGTTCTCTGCCATTGCCAGCCAGGTAAGATGAGAAACTGTGGGCTGACAGAAGCTAGCTGCGGAGTTCAACAAACATGCTTGGGTGCCTGCAACCCAGCTTGTTCCCCCTTTCCTCTTCCTTAAGGCAACATTTTTGTGTCCTCCATATAATCCTTCTTGGCCAAATTGAGTAGCCCCAGCACACATGAGGGGAGGTCCTTCTGGCCTCACCACGTGTGAAACTGACCTGTTTCAATCTGAGGGAAGACAGAGTCCTGGGCAAATTATAGGGAGGGCTAGTTGTGTCCTATCAGAGCTTGGAATGTTAACCTTTGGAAAGGAACTTTGTTCATTATTCAGTACTTTGGGTCAGTAGCAGGTTGTTAGATAAATGTGGAGGCCTCCCTTACTCGAAAGTTGGTCATATCTGACTGTAAAGGTTGGTGCTCATCTCTGTTTATAGTTAAAGAGCCAGTGCTGTCTGCATCTGCAGATGATTCCATGGTCATGTGGCAGGCCTGACTAAATGCCAGAGCGCACAGAACGCTGTTACCTTCCCCACTGAAACAGTAACTATTTATCTACTTGCAATTTCTTATTTTCGAACTGCTAGGTTGGTTGGAGCTGGGGCAGAGATGGGAGCTCACTCTGCCATGCAGCATTTGGGTCTCGAGCTGCTGACCTGCCGACCTTCTGGTCATCAAGTTCAGCGTCTTGGTGTTACCATTACCCTAATTGCAAGAGGAACTTGTTACTGTTGCTCATTAACTTTGCTGGCACACTGTGTGTGAAAATGCTTGCTAGCTTCGAGTGGCCAGTTTTGTTCTTTGGACATTGAAAATATTGTAGTAAACACATTACAAAGTAAAGCCCCCTTTGGCACTTTCCTTCCAGATGCCAGAGCAGTCCAACCCCCCCCCCCCCCCAATTACAGATGGCATGGAATGGATATAGGCCAACACATTGAAAAAGAACCAATTTGGCTGGAATTCTATAGGCATCCGTTATGTATGAGTATTAATTTTGGGAACAAACAGCAGTCGTAGCAAAGTGCCTGCCTGTAACTCGATTCAAACTGGCACTTTCCCAAGTGTATTGAAGAGAATCGATATCGGGAATTTAAAACTATGTGCTTGTTAAATTTGGTGCAGGGCTGGCTGGAAAATCTATACAAAGTCCCTCTGCCATGGTTTCTGGATAGTCCTAGCTAGACAGCTCACTCTTGGGAGAAGCAACTGTTTGGAGTTGTTTTCTGGGTGGTTCTTTATCTGTTTGAGCACATTTTCCCCTTTCCTGGCCATGTGCTAGAGCAGGATATTAAAAAGATTGTGTGTGGAGGGGAGCTTCTTTCCAGACCTGCCCTGAACAAATATATTTTCCTTCTGAAAAAGTCATTTTCCATCTTTGTAAAAGCTCAAAGGAGCAGTGTCTTGTTTTATTCTGAAGAATATCTTATTTTTTCCAACCAAAGATAATTTTGCGCTTGTTCTGGCCCTCTTTGCCCTTCAGGCCTCTTTCAAATCAACAAACATTCTCTGAGGCACTCAGGCTGAGATCCCAACTTTTGGGGATCGGATGGGGGCGTAAAGGTAGATGAGGACATCCTCTGAGCATGCCACTCACCTCGCTGCCTCTCTTCCAGCTCATACCAGTGCCTTCAAAAGCAGGGTTCCTGTCCATCCAGTCTTTAATCAAGGAGCACGGCATTCGAACCAGTAAAGTCCCTGTAGCTGCTGTGGGCAAAGAAACAGGACCTAACGAGGACAGTGACGATGAAACGGATGTGACTACGTATGATAAAGAGGCAAGTGATAATTTTTCTCTCCTTCGCTGAGACAGCTTCCTGTTACCAAAACCCAAGGGAAATAATAGAATATTGTCTATGCCTAGATGTGGCCGGAAGAGAAGCAGTAACATAGGTGCTGAGCTTTGACTCTTGCTGTATAACTTGGCCAAAGCTCGAAAAACATGGATGTATAATTTTGGAATCTTAATCCCCAAAAGCCACCTTTTCAAATGCTTGGGGCCTATCCAGGAAACAACTCAAAAGCTGATAGACTAAGGGTTCTATCTCTTCAGAGATGCTTAGTCAATGGACTTGGTGTTGACTAGTCCTCAAGGGTCAAAGGGGTGGTTCTGGTGGTCATTCTGGTGAGCCAGGGGCTTATAGATTCCCTCCTTGTTCCCAAACTTCCCTCAGGACCTCTTGCGGGTGGTGGAGGCTGTGCAAGAACTGCTGGTGAAGGAACGTCAGGAGAAGCTTCAGCTGGAAATGCATCTTCGAGATGAGATCTGCAATGAGATGATGGAGCACCTGCAGCAGAGGGAGCAATGGAGCAGGTAGGGCGGCTGCCAGAGGGTGCTTGGCCTGTTTCATCTGTTGCAGGAGGGAGGCCTCCATCGCTAGTCCTTGGCAAGGCCAGCCCAGCCCCTGGCTGTCTAGATAAGGCAGGGCCCTGTGGGTGGGCAGCACTGCGAAGAAAGTGGGAAGTACACCACTGCCTGCCCCTTTGCCCTTAAGCTACTTTATTTTCCTCTGGGTGTGGTGAAGGACACAGTCTCTTGTGGAACAGGAAAGCTCAACAGTCCCTTGTATCAGCTGTCCAGGGATGTTTAGTTGTGCTAGTTTATCCTTGGTGTTAGGCAAGGTCTTTGACCTTCTCCGTGTCTGTCCCGGACCTTTGGAACCTCCTGCCAACTGAGTTACGCCTACAGACAGAGCTACTGCCCTTTCAGAAGGGCCTAAAAACCTGGCTGGCAAGCAGGTGTGGGGCTCAAATAATATGGGGTCCCATGTTGGGTGGCTGATCTGATGGGATAGCCACCACTCTCTCACTCTTTTAATCTTAAATCTTTTAAATTGTTTGTAAATTTATAGTTTAATTTAAAAAAAATTAATTTTGAACCTTTGGGTTTCAATTTCTGAATTTGTAGGGGTATAGTAGGATTGTTTAGTTTGTTTTGTACTCATTATGTATAATCTTTCTCTTTTTCTGTAAGCCGGCTAGAGTCAGGTTCACCTGATTGGGACGGGATAATAAATCTAAATAAACAAATAATTCTGCCCTGGACTACAGCTCCTGGGAGGGTGAGGAAGACAGGACCTTGCAGTCCAACCACATCTGGAAGGCTCTGCTTTTTCCAGCTATTTTAGAGTGCTGTCCCCCCCCCCCCCGGTATGTGCTGTGATGTGGCAATCTCTTCTTTTCTTCCACCACCCACCCTCCTTCCCCTTCCTCCCTATAGTGATTACGTAGATGCTCAAAAGGACATGATGGAGGAATTGTACGAGGACAAGCTGAACAATCTAAAGGAGTCATTGACTGACTATTACCTGGAGCAGATCGAGGTGTGTTTTGAGCAGGAAAAAGGTTGGAACCCCCGTGAGATGAGAGGCGTTAGTTATAGTGTCCTGAGGACAGGGTGGTGGTAGTAGCTCAAGCCAGGAGAGAATAAACTCCATAGTGTCCAGCTTATTCACAAAGGAGACTATTGCAGAAATCGAAATGTAGAACACAGACCCTCCAGGCACATGCTAAGGAACCTACTGCTTTATACTGGCTTTAAGGAGGGAAGTTGCACTGTGTAGATTGGAAGGTGTTTTATGTAAGGATCAGTTCCTCTTATATCAAGAGTTCTCAACCTTTTTAAGCCAGGGGCCAGGTCATGCTCCCTCAGATAGCTTCAGGAGCCAGACAGCCATTTTGCCCTTCCTCCGCCACATGGCACTTCCTGATGTGGTGAAGGCAGTGGTGGACCACGTGAAATGGCGCCATGGGCCGCAGGTTGAGAATCCCTGTCTTACATCATTCTAAAACTTTGAGGAAATTAATTGTACTCAGACTGCAATGCTTAAAATCCCCAGGGAATAAAATAAAATTTCTAGATCTTGTTAGCTGAAATGGCTACAAGGATACCTTCCTCTAGAACAGGTTGGCAACCTATGGCCTGTGGGCCAATTCCAGCCCATGGCGCCAAATCATCAGGCTACGCCCTCACTCCAACTGCTGCCAGAAGCAGCCGTGGACGCAGTTATGGTGGCTGCAGACGTATTTACGGGGGGAGGGGATGTATCACCAGTCTGGCCCCCCTCAACTGTCTGAGATAGCTTGACCCAGCCCCGAAACTTAAAAAGATTGCTAACCCCTGCTCCAGAATGAATGGATGTTGTATCTCAATAGGCTATCTGTTGTTCAGGTTCTAGCCCAGGGATGGGGGATCTTTTTCTCTTGGAAGGCTGCATTAATTAATCCAATAAGGCCACATTAAAGTAACTTCAATTAGATGTACAGTAAAACCTCCCATAAAGAGCTCCTCGCTTAGAGACTTACTTGCTTAAAGAGCAGAATTTTCTCTGAATGGTCGCCTCACTTAACAACTAAAACCAACCAAAAACTCACTTAACAAAATCAGGGTTTGCAATCTCCCCCCCCCCCCCCCCCGCGCGCCAGAAGTCACAATTGGTCACTTACAATGGTGTTTTGCTTAAAGAGCAAACTTGTTTAAAGAGCAATCCCATGAAACGCATTATGCTGTTTAAGTGAGGTACCACTGTACTTAAAATGTATATTTTTGTGCAAATCAACAATGTACTTAATAATATAAAAAATAAACTTTTTGTTAATTTTAAACTTGGTAAAATAGAATAAATATATAAAAGATGAACAAAAAGGATTAATAAAAATATTTGCTTTGTAAAATCTTGATTCCATCAAAAGGCCAAATTTAAGGACCTAGAAGTCTGCAGGTTCCCCCACCCCATGTCTAGCCTAAGGTTTGTTGTGAAGATTAAACAGGATAGAATTATGTGTGTCAACTCTGTGGAAGAAGGGTGAGCTATACATATGAACTAGGAGTTCCTATTGTTGGTTCCAGCATTAGGAGCCAAAATCCTGTTGGTTTACGTAGCTGCATAAGAACTTTTCTCCTCTGGCAGATCTTGGGGGAGGAAAGTCCTCCCCTAGATTGTGCAAAGAGGAGGAGGAGCCCATCAGAAAGGAGCAACTGCTGCATTTTTTCCTGCAGTTGGATTTTGGCCTAAGACAGTATTACCAGTACAAAGTAGCAAGGATCAATGCACAGTCTACCAAGCAAGGAGAAAGTGTGAGCTTGTGCATGGCAAGAATCCTTTGGGGACAGATGGGTGGAACCTGCTGGTTTGTCGTGGCCAAACTTTTCATGCCGTGGGCCGGACCAGGCCCCCTCAAACAGCTGAATGGGACGGAGACGTGGTTCCTCCTGCTGTAAACACATTTACAACAGCTGCAGGTGCATTTATGGCATGTCTTCATCTGTTTTCGCTGCTTGCACCGCTTCCTGTGGCAGTGGTGGGAGTGAGGATGGCACATTTACGGTGCTTGCGGTGGCGGGATCATCACTGTGCACCAGATATTGGTGCTGTGGGCCAGGGCCAGTCCACGGGCCATAGGTTGGCCATCCTTGGTCTGGGCTCTTAGATATATAAGCAAACCTGCCCAAATTAGAATTTAGGAACAATTTCCCAAACCAGTTACCCTCCAGCTATACTTGACTACAACTCCCCCTATATAACGGGTACTGTTAGCTGTGGCTAAGGGAGGATTGTAGTATAACCCATCTAAAGGGCACCAGGTTAAAGAGGACAACTTTAAAAAATGACAGTACTCTTCAACCTGATATACGTTGTCATCAGGCTGTGTATCTAATAAGATTGGAAGAGACATTTCAAGCAACACCACCAAGGGAGGAATTTGAAATCTACACTTCTCACCTGGCTTTGCAGCCCTGTTTTGAAATCCACTTCTCACAAAGGAGCCTGGCGTGGATAGCTTGTCTTGGTTTTGTTTTTAAGCTTTTGTGTTTGTTTTTTACTACACCATCCATGGCTCTCTGCATCCCCTGCCTGATGAGTGTATGGGGCTGAAAGCAGGTTTCTGTTTGTGCTTTGCTTAGTGGTCAACTCGCCTTCCTCTTCACTTCCTTGCTGTATAAGCAGGTCCCATGAAAGAGAGAACAGGCGTCTCTATGTTTCAGGAAGGCTGCCATTGAACAAGTAGAATATTCCCTTAACCTCAGTTTTCCTCTTCAGAGTCGGGATGAAAAGATCAAAGAGTTAGAAGCTGCCTTGGAAGAATCAAAAGGACAGCAAGAACACCAAGAGAGGAAACCACCCGAGGCAGAGGACTCCCTGCGCAGGTCCAAACGTGTGGCTTTAGGTCACCAGCAGGAATTGGTTCAGACGAAAGCCAAGTTGGAGCAGTGCCAGGCAGAGCTAAGCACAGCAACAGAAGGTGAGGAGGTCCTTCACCTGCCCCACCTTCACCACCCAAGGGCTCCCAGCAGGCCATTGGTTGAGGACTCGACTGTCTAGCAAAAAGCCACTGTGTCCTAAGAAGCCAAGAACCCCGTTCTTAGAGCTACAAGGAACCTCAGGGCACATTACAGCTGCTTAAGTTCTTTCTTCTGGCTAGCCATTAAAGTGCAAGAACCCCATCCTCTGTGATGGTGGGTTTCCTTACGCATGGATGGTAGCCCTAGGGAAATAGCAGAGTTTGCGGGGAAATTACTTTTTGGGGGTGGGGGAGAACAACAACAGCTCTCTGCAATCCTGTTATCAGCATGGCCAGTGGTTATGCTGAATGAAGTATTCTGGGAACTGTGGTCCAGAACAGTAACTTTGCCAAGCTGTGGAACTTAAGAGAGCCTGCCTTGTGCCAGATCAGAATTTTTGTCCATCTACCGTGATGGGCAAGCGTTCTCTAGGATTTCAGGCAGAGTGAGCCCTCATATCATCTGCCACCTAATCTCGTTCAGTGAAGGAGGCCAAGGTCAAAAGTAGAAACTTTTACTTGCAAAATGCCTAATCTTTTTCTGGCTATGATCCTTTCCGCCCGCTTGAGGGTAAGATTGTTCTGAAAATAGGAATAAAGAATAGCAGATTCTTTTTAATCTGTCCCATCTCTAAACCTCCCTTTCAGCCTAGTCCAGGAATATGCAGCTGACCCTCCAAGTGTTGGGACAGCAACTCTCACAATCCCTAGCTGTGCTGCCTCAGGCCCGCAAGAGCTGTGTGGGGGCCACCAATACCTAGAGGGTTGCAGTTACCCACCACTTACCTAGTCTGAGGCAGTGGGAGGCAAAGAAAGGAATCCAAGTAAGGTCAATTTGAGCTCTAAAATTCCACCCAGTCACCTTAGTAGCACCTGCATACAATAGGTCCAAATTATCTCATCCCTTCAAATCTGAAAAATAAAAATAAGTTAGGATTTTCTACTTCATCAATATTGACCTGGGGCTGATGAGGACTTTACGTGCCAAAAGGGCTCAGGACCAGAAAGTGACTTGCGGAACTGGATCAATGGTATGAGTGTCACACTGTGATGCAGAAGGCAGATGTTACCAAGACAATCTTCATGAGTGCTTGCCATGATATGAGCCAATATTTTGAATCGGATACGACACAAAAAGAAGAAAGGTCTAATCTGTGTTGCTTAGTAGATCATGCAAAATATAGATGCTTTCTGTTATTTCATTTCCAGATCTTTACACTTTCCTTTTTAAGAATAAATTGTCTGGTTTCCTGCCTGACCAAGTCAAATGTTGATAACATATTATAGCAATTGCATTTGGGCCTGTAATTGGGGGGGGGGGGGGACATGATAAGCTAGTGCTAGAAAGAGAAATGCTTAGAGTCATCTCTCTGTGGCTCCATTGCTTCTTCAGACCTTAAATCTCAAACTTAAGTCTGATGTGATGAAAACTCTCTGGAGTGATCTGGCATTTGTTGGGAAGCATCACAAAATTTGGTATTCAGCCCAGTTGCTGTAAACTGGCTCAAATATCAAACTGCTGAGAAAAACGTATTGTGGTGTTCTGTCTGGCTTGTCTCTATAGAATTGCGTAAGTACAGGAAGATGCTGGAGCCGCCACCTTCCGCAAAGCCCATCGCTGCAGATGTAGACCGGAAACTAGAGGAAGGCCAAAAGGTACAAAGTCAATGAAGCCAGGGTTGCCTTTTCTGACACCTGCCCATCATCTTCACTTAATTTCATTTTCCAAGCATGTTCTTTGTCTGCCAGAAGAGGGTGCACTGCCTATGGTCTTCTTACCTGATGGCGTTGTTGGGTTGTGGTTGCTATGGGGCTGGGATGTGGGTGCTTGCTGCTGACTCTTCTTCTGCCCCACAGAATGTGAGGATCCTGCGTTTGGAGCTGCAGAAGCTGGAGTCGTCGCTGCAGTCAGCCGAAAGAGCCTGTTGCCACAGCACAAACGCTGGGAAACTCCGGGAGACCCTCTCTAAGTGTGACAACATCTTGGTTAAGCAGGTGAGGGAAGGAATCATCCCAACTTCACAGAAGGCAATTTCTTATTCAAATGTTGACCAATTTTGATCCCTTTCTCCAGAATAAATGCTCCCAGGATGGCTAAAAAAACCACCAAAGTAATATTGTGGCATCAGATCATAGTGGAACAATAGCAGATTTCACAACATAATAAATAGTAAAGGTCATCCTTGCTCAAAAGCCATATCATCCTCTAGGATTTGGTGCTCATCTTAATTTACAGCCAAAGAGCCAGCGCTTTCTGCACCTGCAGACATTTCCATGGTCGTGTGGCAGGCATGACTAGACACAAAACGCTGTTACTTTTCCCACCAAAGCAGTACCTATTTACAGTGGAACCTTGGTTAATGAACAGCTTGGTTAATGTAAAAATTGAAAGAAACTAAAGGAAATCCATAGAAAATAGTGGCTCAGTTTATGGAATTTTTTTCAGATGGATTAATTGGTTTTCAATGCATTCCTATGGGAAACCGCATTGGCTTTCAATGCATTCCTATGGGAAATTTGGTTTAAGTAATTTTCATTGTAGGAAATGTCCCAGAGAACACCTTGATTTCGTTAACCAACGTTCCACTGTACTTGCAATTTCTGGCTTTCTAACTGCTAGGTTGGCAGGAGCTGGGATAGACACAGGAGGTCACTCTGTTGTGCAGCACTTGGGTCTCAAATTGCTGACTGCCGACCTTCCAGTCAAGTTCAGCGTTTTATCCACTAAACCACTGCATCAGATCATAAACAATAGCAGGTTTCACACCATAGTTGACCAATAAAACCATGATCAGCTAGAACTGCTGAGTTTTTTGAGAATTTCCAATGGAATTTGTCTGCCTGGCACTAAAAAGACAGAAAGGTGCCAGTTAAGCCTCCACTCAGAGGAGTGCTTTCTAAAGAGAAAGTGTGAATTACTTGAATAAGTTGCTTTTGTTAGTCACTGCTGCTCTCTTTGATATCCTGAAGTTAAAAATCCCTGGAGAAGGGCCACTAAAAGGACAGCTTTTAAAAGCAGAGGCAAATTTGTGAGGAAAGTGGTGCCCTTTAAGTACGTGCGCCTCAGGATTTTGTAGCTTTGCCACTCTGCTGCAGAAGGTGGGATAGCATGGCAGTTAGGGGGGAAACCTGCCTAGCACCCCAAGCGAATAAATGGGGGCCATCATCTCCCTGCCTTGTTCTCAACAAAGGACATCTGTCAGGGTAAACAAAGCAGATGGTGCCTAAATGTAGGACTGAAGGCCAGGTTGAACCTGAATAATCTCATTCCAAAAAAGTGTGAAGTTTTAACAAACTGCCAATGTCTGATAAAGCAGCTCTAGTCTGTAAATCAGGGGTGCCCAAACTTTGGGCCAGGGGCCGGTCACTATGGCTATGGGGCGGATCAAGGCCCCGGCCCCCCAATTCATCTGGCCTGTGAAGACCTCATCGCTCCTGGAAGCAAAACATGTCCATACAGGTGTTTTACTTCCATTTCTGGGAGTGACAAGGGCTTTGTGGGCTGGATGAATTGGCGGGGGCCAGAACCGGCCCCAGGCCATAGTTTGGGCACCCCTGCTGCAAATGCTTCTGCTCTAATTAATGTATTCCCTTTAATCAACTACAGTAATACCCCAGATAACGATTGCATCGGATAATGCTAAAATCGGATAACGATGCAAGATTTTTGGAAAAATCTTGCATCGGATAACGCGATTTTTAGCGTTATCCGAGCCAATCGTGTGTGTGTGGGGGTGTTGGATTGGGTAGACCATCTACCCAATCCACCCCACCCCCAGCGATGGATCGCTCATACTGAACTAGGGTCGAGGGAAAGGCACGCGGGTGCCTGCCTTTTCCCCGACCCTAGTTCAGCCTGAGCGATCGCTGGACAAAGCCTAGCGGCGCCTGGGCTAGCTAGCCCGAGCACCGCTAGGCTTTGTCAACAGCCCATTTTGCTAGCCTGGACGAGGAGAGGCGGCTCTCCCCGCGATCTCCCCGCGCTCTTAGCGAACCGCCTTGTCTCACCACCTGACATGAACCTTAGCTGTCAGGTGGCAAGACAAGGCAGCCGCTCGCTGACTTTCCCGCACCGCACTGGCCCCCTACCACTTGCTAAGGGGCCAGTGCGGTGCAGGAAACAGTCAGCCGCTGGCGCGCAACAAAGCGCAGGAGCGGCTGCCTTGTCTCGCCACCTGACAGCTAATGTTCGTGTCTGGTGGCGAGACAAGGCAGCCCCTTGTGCGCTTTGTTGCGGCTGCCTGTTTCCCGCACCGGGGCCAGTGCGGTGCGGGAAACAGGAAGGGCTCGGCTTGTCCAAAATTTCCCCCCCCCCGGGGGGGCGGGGGAATTTCGGACAAGTCTTGCCTTGCCTCGGCGTGGTTTGTCCCTAACGTCAGGGCTTTTTTTTTAGCTTTGTTCGATGTATGCATCAGACAACGCTAAAACCGGACGACGACATGACTTGAAGACCTTTACAATATGTTGTGAGAGAAACCCCCTTTCCACTGAAATGTAATATCCCTGCTTGCTGTTGTTCCAGGACCAGACCATGGCTGAGCTTCAGAACAATATGATGCTGGTGAAAATTGATATGCGGAAAAAAGCAGCCTGCATTAGTGAGCAGTATCAAACTATTCAGAAGCTCCAAGCAGCAGCTGCACTGCTGCCGCCGCCGCCGCCGCCGCCGCCTTCCTCCACTAAAAAACGGTTCTGTGCCAACAATGAAAATGTGCAGCCCAAAAGTCAACCGCCTGTGAAGAAGCCTTTTTTACACCATTTTCTCACTCGCTCAACAGCCTGTCGTGGACTAACCGAGACCCCTTACAGTCGCATCTTGCGTTCCCGAGGGTCTCCACAGTTCAAACCCATGCTTTTTGGGAAGAAACACTGAATGCTTTGGCTCACAGAGGTGTAACTAGGCATTTAGCAACCGGCTGGTGCTTTAAAGTGTAAGAGATAAAGCTCTAGAGACGTTGTCACATTGAGAAGAAGCCCCTTGGGATCCTGGCTGACTTAAGTCCCATTTCATTCCATAGGCTTACTCTATAACGTGACTTCAGTCTAGAGTCCGCCTAATGTATACAAATGATGTTGCATTTAGTGTGTTGAGGCCTGTTGTTTACTGTAAACCCTACGGCTGGAGCTTCCTTGATTTCTTCGGACTGCAAAGTTCACCATTCTTCATTCTAGGAATACCACCTGGAAATGTGGCTCATTGGGGAGAAAGGCCTGGCCCTCCTCCTCTGCTTGGAAAGATAAGCTTCCGACGGGCACTGGGGGAAAAAGCCTCAAGGCCTTCCAAGTAGATCTTTCTCCCAGGTGAGCCACGTTAAGGTATCAAGTCTCCCAAAATGGAGACTTACAGGATTTATAACCAAAGAAATTAAAAAAGAACTCCATCCTTAGAAAACCTTTGGCTTTGCCAAAGACTGTTACTATGCATGCCTTTGTTTCAGGCCAGCTGCTACTCTAGTGTATGTATGTGGAATCTGACCTTATAACCGCTCCCTCCAAGTTGTTTATGCATGCTATATATATATATATATTATCTGTATCAAACTCACAAATATATTCTATATTTTCACTTGTATTTAAAGTTTTTATTACCTTTTAATAGTGATTTCTCTACCGTGGGCCCCCAGATGTTCTTAGACATCAATCCCCAGAAGCCCAGATAACAGGCGTGCTGACTTAGGCTTCTGGCAATCAAAGTTCAAGAACATCTGGGGGGCCAGGGTTGAGAAACCCATCTCATTCTACATCTCCAAAGTCACCTCCTGCCTACTCCATTAACCCTACATGTGTTTCTTCTGAAGTAAGATGAAGTGATCCTTACTTGTAAGTCATACCATTAAACCAGTAGTGTTGCTAACTGGCAACCTGTCACTTCAGTGGGCCAGGAGTACAGCAGAATGGTGCAAATTATTACTGGCACATTATCTGCAGAACCTCAATAAAGATGCATGGTACATTTCTAGATTCTCCCACTGCAAACATGAGACACACAAACTGCCACAGACTTGTGCCAACATGAGTTGCCAGTGTGCCTTTCCCACAGGTGTGTTTCTTGGAAGGGTTCTTATCTTTAAATGGGGAGGGGAGGGGAGGGAGGCACTCTTGCATCCATGATTCCTTGGGGAAACAGTGTAGTGCAGCGATCTCAACCTGCGGTTCACAGGCCGGATGCAGCCCTTGAAGCCATTCATCCACCACCACCACACCAGGAACTGCCATGTGGTGGAGGAAGGGCAAAACGGCCATCCAGCCCCCAATGCTATCTGATGGAGCATGACCTGGCCCCCAGCTTTAAAAGGTTGAGAACTGGTGTAGTGCTGCAAAGCAAAATACACTGAAATGTATTGGGTCTTTTACAACAATTCTGCAGCAGCAAAATAGTCATTCTATAGGAAAATAAAAACATGACTGTTTTTCAATGACCATTTTGACTGACTTTGTGTCAACATTCAGGCTGCTCTTTGCTATGTAAAGCTTGGCATCTTTTGCGATGCAGGATAACACACAGAAATATCAAGCAATTTCCTAGTGTTTTGAATTATGGAGATAGAAGCAGAATATTCCACACTCGTAAACCACTTTTTTAAAAATGGAATTAAACTTATATAGTCTACAGACTTCGGTGATATGAGTGGCGGGATCAAGTACAAACGTGTCACACAAATCCAATATATACTTGCATTCTCATGTGCCATGAAAGAAAACATTTAACTCTGGAACTCCACTACATTATTTACAATACAGCAGAGCTCTTCTATAAACCTCCAAAGCACGCCTCATTTTTCCGCTGTTTATTTCATCTATTATCTACTAGCACAAGTTTAACTTTGAGGCTATTCCAACAAACCTGGTTTATTGGGGGGGGGGGGGACCAGTGCTTTATTTTGTGTCAAAATTCCTTAATTTGTATGTTTCAGTTATTACTTTCAGTGGTTTAAAAAAAGTAATGAGACTAATTAAGTGGTGTGTACAGTTCTGGATACAGAGAAAGGAAACCAAAGGTTTAAAACGGGTTCCCAACCTTGTCAAACTCTCAGTCAGCTTCAAGGTCTAGATGGCCATTTTGCCCTGCCAGCACAATGGAGACCATTTTGTTCCAACAGCTTTCAAAGGGGTGCCCATTTTGTTTCTCAAATGCCCTTGAGGAGTGGGAGACACATGAAATGGCACTGGGGGCTGGATCCAGCCTGCAGGCCTTAGGTTGGGACCCCCTGGTTTAAAACCTCTTGTATGACCAATTGCTCAGAAGCCAGTCTCTCTGATCCCAACTTATGCTAGGGTTGTAATTACCATATTTGCCGGTGTTATAAGACACCCCCCAAAAAAATACACCAGAAAAGCAGAGTGCAACTTATATTGATGCATCTACCATTTACTGGCATATAAACACACTCCCCCCCCCCCATTAAAATACACCAGAAAAACATAGTGTGTCTTATAACCTGGCAAATACGGTATATTGTGGAAGGTGCTGCGAAGCAATGTGAGATCCTTCGAGGAAACAAGGGAAAATCCAGCACCAAATAAAAATGTAGCCCACCATCTTGTCTGTATGAGAAAATTTAAGGTTACTGGATACTCTTAGCTACTACTACTAATAATAATTTGATGTCAGAAATAATTCTGAATTGAAAGGATTTTTTGCAGAAGAAACTCCACTCAGGAAACGCCCAAATGAGGCTCTTTTCATGTCCCCAAGAGCTGTGACAGACAGGAGCTCAATCCGTCATGCAGTACCAGGGTCTTGAACTGGAGACTTGCCAGTCTTCCAGCTAACAAGGCAAGCTTCTTAACCACTCAGCCCCTACAGCCCCTACTGAACGACAGAAAACAAGTCCTTGTTCTGCTCCCCTATTGCATTGGTGCTTTAAAGAAGTCCTTCCATTTCCATTCTACTCTACTATACTGATCACAATCATTAACTTAAAAGCTCCTATTCAGTGTTTCAACTGTAGTCCCATAAAGCACTGGTGGATCACACACACCCAAGTTTCAATTCAAAGATTTGCTCTCAATGAAGAGTTTTGCCTTCTCTGTTAAGAAAATAACCCGATAATTTCCAGAGTAGCAGTGGCAACACTGTACTACTACTTTTAAAAAAAAATAGAAGTAGGTCCATCAGTTTATTGTGTTATCAAGTTACACAACAGCATCAACTGTTGCACAGTCTTGGCATTAGATTTGAATTGGTTACTATTTTTTCACCTGTGCATTTCTAAAGGCAAAAATATTGTGCTCTTTGGACAGTAAACCAAAACAGCTGCTGTGCCCACAGCTGAAAAACAGCACAGGGAAAGGAGGAAGACCCTACAGTCCAAGTAGTTTCTTTTGCATCTCAAGGTAAACATGAAGCACATGCTTCCCTTTCCAACCTGATGGTTTCTTGATACGCAAGTACTGAGCACATTATGATGCTCTGGAAAAATATAGTGAAGAAGAGGAGCAGAAAAGTTACTTCCATCAAGTCGTAATGTAGGGAAACAGGCTTTCTCTTTTTACATTGAAAAGTCAGGCTAGCTAGACGAGACTCTCAAGGAACAGCCCCACAATTCTGATGGTTAACAGTCCAAGCACTGGTAATCAGCATTCAGCTTTCCTGCTAAGGCAGGACTGACTCCAAAACCCTCACTCTCTGAGGACAGCACCAGAAGGAAACTTCCAGGCTGTACCTTGGATTCTTCTTTCAGTTCAGGCCATCTTCAAGAGGCAGGCACCCTTTAAGGTGTAATATTTGACAAGTTCAAGGGTGACACACGCCGTGTTGGAGTATTGTTGGCAGAAATTGAAGAAGGAAGTAAAAATGGCGTGGCAATTTCTGTAGATGACGTCTCGCCTTGGTTCCGCAACTGTACGATTTGTCTCAAGAGGGCCTTCCCTTCTTCTCTTGTCTGGAGGAGAAAGAAAATTGCATTAGCAAAAAGGAAAAAAAGCATGACAACAGCTAAAAAGAGGCAAATTAGCTCTTGTGTGGAATCCAGCACATTACAATAACAATACTACACATTAACCAATTCCAACCCAATACAGTAATACCCCAGATAACGATTGTACAGTATAGCGCTAAAACCGCATAACGTTACCAAGATTTTTGGAAAAATCTTGTATCGAATAACGCGATTTTTAGCGTTATCCAGAACAATCATGTGGTGGAGGGAGGGGTTGGATTGGGTAGAACATCTACCCAATCAAAAAAAACCCCCGGGCCCGCCCGCACGGTTTGGAAAGGGTATGGGCCCCCATACCCTTTCCAAACATTGTGCAGGCGCGCGCCTGTCAAGCGCGGCTTGGGGAGGATACGGAGAAAATCTCTGTATCCTCCCCAAACCGCGTTTGGCGCACGCACGCCAACACGCCCGATGTTTGGAAAGGGTATGGTCCCCCATACCCTTTCGAAACATCATGCAAGCGCGCGCCTGTCAACCGCGTTTGGCGCGTGCGCACCAACACGTCCGATGTTTGGAAAGGGTATGGTCCCCCATACCCTTTCCAAACATCGTGCAAGCGCGCGCCTGTCAAGCCCGGCTTGGGGAGGATACGGAGAAAATCTCCGTATCCTCCCCAAACCGTGTTTGGCGTGCGCGCGCCAACGCTCCTGATGTTTTTTAGCATTGTTCAGTGTATACCCCGGACAACGCTAAAAACCGGATAACAACATGACTTGTGGAACCAAGTCATAACGTTATCCGGGGTACTAGTGTATATATTTGTAATTGCCAATATGAGGTTTGAAAGCACACTACATTTCAACAGGGTCCTATTTTCCTTCTAAGAAAACAGTAGAAACAGCAAAAGTACTTAGTTTATTTGTCATTATTTCCATAAATACACATTACTCTCCATGCATTAATATTGGCATCTCTGAAAATAGGAAAATATCTTTGTCTATGGCTATGTTGCACTTGATTGATTCATCCAAATAATTAAAGCTGTGCCAGTTTAATGTTCTATTTCAGGGTTTTTTTTAAATCACCAAAGCCCGTTTGAAAGAGCTGGTAAACTCCTAGTTTTGTAACAACACACGCCCGCCCGCACACACACATTTCTCTCTCTCTCTCTCTTTGTGACCAGGCACAGAAAAGCCATGTGCAGTATCTTTCAAAATGGTTTTATACTGTATTGTTTTACTGTGTTATGCGAGCAGCTCATTGGTCAGCTTGCTATTATAATTTAGCCAGAAGCAGCAGCAGGATGTCATCCTAATACAGTGAACCCCCGTTTTATGGACAGCTCACTTACTGGAAAACTTGCTTCAGAAAAATAAATCCACAGGAAATGACAGTCCGCTTTGGGGGGGGGGGGGAATTGCTATATGGACAGGTTTTCTGACAGCAGACCCAGCTGTGGTTGCTCCCAGTGCTTAACATGTAGTGGCAGGAGGATAGGACGACCATGTCCACTCAATATTTGGGATTTTTTTCTGGCTTTTTGCCGCTTTTCGGCAGCTTAGAAGTGTGGGGCGGTGGGAAGCAGCTGACTGGTGGGTGATTACCAGAGATAGCCACTAGAGGGTGCAAAGCGTGGTTTCCCATAGGAATGCATTGAAAACCAATTTAATGTTCTCATGTTCAGAAATAAGCCAAAAAAAAATGTTGTTCAAAACTCACTATAAGGAGCACTTTGCACTCTGTGTTTATGCAGAGTTTTGAACAGATAAAAGACTTTATTTTTTCCTGAGCTCTTGAATGCAATATTTGCTTTCCAATGCATTCCTATGGGAAACAGAACTTCTCTATAAAGAAAAATTCTCTATAAGGAAAACCGTACAGAACAGATTAATTCCTTTAAGCAGGGGTTAACTGTATATATCCTGTCTCTCTACAAATAAACACATGAATAGAATTAGCATACATTGCATGATAACTTAAAGGTGGCAACAAACACCACTGTAGGCAAAAACACAGAATATGTACTATAGGCCTCGTCAATGGGAAAGTCTGCTGGCCAAGGGTTGGTTACTTACATCATTGAAAGCACAGCATTTCTGTGCACAGGCAGAGGCTTCATCCCAGAGTTTACACTTGAAGTAGTACTGTGCAAGGTACCGGAAGGCAGTGCTTACTTCCAAATGCTCCACTATCTCCTACAAAAGGGACAGGATTTAGGATTTGACTGTTTACCTTCTCTTTCACTTGTAAAGTCATAGGGAATTAACTTACCCCACATGAGTAGATGTCTTCTGTGTACTTGATATAGCACTGAGCAGCTTGTTCCGATTCATTCAACTGCTCATGAAGCCTGTGTGGGGATGGAGGGAAAATGTACAACAATGTCCTTAGGTGGTCAGAATGAAAATCCTACAACAGGAATTACTTATCCAGCACAAGACTTGAGTACAGAGCCAAAAGTATATCTCGGCCCGTGGAGACCCAAGCGATGCAGTGGAAGTCCTTTCCAGGTGCCTGGAGGCTGTCAGGGTCTGGATGGGGTACAACAGGCTACAACTGAATCCTGGCAAGACTGAGTGGCTGTGGGTCGGGGTCATGTGCTATCCCATGAGCTACCATCTTTGGTTCTGGATGGGGCGGTTTTGCCCCAAACAGACCCGGTGCATAATCTGGAGGTCCTCCTGGACTCACGACTACTACTCAAAGAGCAGGAGGCAGTCATGGCCAGGAGGGCTTGTGCACAACTTTGTTTTACACACCAGTTATGCCCGCTCCTAGATCAGGACTCCTTGCTCATGATCACACATGCTTTGGTCACCTCCAGACTTGACTATTGTAATGCGCTCCACATGGGGCTGCCCTTGGTGACCATTCGGGGGCTGCAGCTGGTCCAGAATGCAGCTGCTCAGGTGGTGAGGAGGTGCTGGCGTTATGCCCGTGCCTCTCCACCACTCCGGGAGCTGCACTGGTTACCAGTTTGCCTCCAGGTGCTGGTAATTAGCTTTAATGCCCTACATGTTAGTGGACCAGGATACTGAATAGACCGTATCACCCCAAGAACATTTGACCATCCCACCAGAGCGGACTGGAGAGGCTCTCTGGTTGTACTATCGGCTAGAGAGGCACATCTCTGTAGCACTAGAAGGAGGGCTTTCTGTGTGTCTGCTCTGGAACCTCCTGCCAATTGAGCTGCATCTCCAAACACAGCTGCTACCCATCAGAAAGGGTGTTAAGACCTGGCTGGCGGGGCAGGTATGGGGCATTGGCCATACAGTCACCCTGGCCTACTGGCTTATCTAATGGCTCCCCCCCCCCTTTTTTTAACTTTTTAATTGTCTTATTTAAACTTGGTTTTTAACTTTAAATTTTTTTAATTGGTTAGGGTCATATTGAGGTTTTATCGTTGGACAGTATTTTAATTGTTTGTTTTTATCGCTATGTTAGCCGCTCTGAGTCGTTCGCAAGGAGGGCGGCATATAAATATGACCATAAACAAAACATAAAAATAAGTATTGCCCAAGCAATTTTAACTGTAATTAAACAGAAGTTACAGAGACTGTTGAGCATAAACTGCAATTACAGCACAAATCAGCCTTCAAGGAATGCCTTAATGCTGGTGCCTGTTACACACAAGCATTTCCAGCCATCACTTTCACAACATTAGAGAAACATTCAGTGTTGATATTACTACCAGCCAAGAGTGAAAACCCAACAGTTAGAAGCAAGAGAAACACTATTAATTACTCACTTTGCTAGCTTCACCAGTGCCATTTTTTCCACATCTCCTACAGCATGTGCCCTCCAATAACACTGCAACGGAAGAACAGTCAAAACAAAATGAAATATCTGGCCCAAACTTGAGGGCAAAATGCCTACCAATTATTCACCACAATTCTTTCTAATACAGGAAACTATGAATAAGCTACACAGCATATATCATAGATGGAATAATGCAAAATGCAGAGGTTCTAATTCCAATAAAACTAGGCACTAGAAAATGACTCCACACTTTGGACCACACACATTGCATCCTTCCATTTGAACAGAAACCAAGCAAAACCCAAAAGAATTATCCTGATCATAACATTAAGCCCAAAAATGAATTAGGGTGAAAATCTGTACAAAGAAATGTTTTCTGGAAACTTTCCTTAATACCTATGATCCAGCCACATATCTGCCCTATCCAGTCCTTTCTCTAAAGACGTTGCCTGGATTGAGGCAATTTTCTCTTATGACAGCCTGACTGAAACATCTGTAACGCCTAACAGTTCTACCGATTTAGCCCACATGCCCTTCTGTTGTACATTTGAGCCCTTTCATACCTTTTTGGCTTCTACTAGCTGATTTAATTTCTCATAACATTCTCCAAGAGCAACCAGCATACGGGAATCATTGGGTCTGTGAAAAACACAAAACACCCAGCTAGCTGACAAAGACCCAACTGACTCAAAACTTAAGAGCCATCTCGAACACACTGAATGGTCCCCGCTAGAACTAACAGTACACCAAGTAAAGAGTCTAGAGAACATTACACTAAGATTCTAGGTTCTGCTACTGCTAGAATTTGTTCCAGTTTCCAAATGTATTTTAAAGTCTGATTGTCCCCCACCCATTCTCTTGAACTGAATGGTAGACACAATCTTGAAACAGTGAGATGACACGACAAAGTCTCATATTTAGGAACAATGTCAATCAGATTTTTTAAAAGATGGCAACTCATAAGAGCCCGTGTGGCGCAGTGGTTAAACGGATGTACTGCAGCAGAAACTGCTGATGTTGTGAGTTTGAGCCTGACGGGGACCAAGGTTGACTCAGCCTTCCATCCTTCCAAGGCTGGTAAAACAAGTATCCAGCATGTTGATGGCAAAATACCAACTATCTTGTGAACTGCCCAGAGTGCAGTAAGTGCTATGGAGCAGTATATAAGTGTAATTGCTTCTTGGTAATCTCAGGCAAATCTACAACAGCCTGTACTAAAGTACTTATTTCCTTATTTGCAAGGCAATAATAAGAAAGTTCATAATATATTTTTAAAATAGGTAACTCCAGATAAATGACTTCTGTACTGTGCAGTAGGAGATACCGATGCCAGTAGTTTTACCTGAGCTGATGGGCTCGCCGGTAATAATAGAGGCAGTAAAATGGCATTTTGAGGATCTCGTATGTTTGCCCCAGTCCATACCATGCTCTGTAGTCTCTTTTATTCACCTCTATAGCATGTCTGGGAAGAAAAACATGGCACAGGGTGGGGGAGATGAGCAACAGTTTAATAAAGATCTTATTAAAGCACTATCTGCTATAGGCAGAAGCCTCAGTTTGGAAAGGACATGTTCACACACCTATATGCCTGAATAGCTGCTGATGTGTTTTTCATCTCCATATATTCATGGCCCATGAGAGTCCATGCTCCAAGATACCGAGGATTCAACTTCAATGCTCTTTGGAAATAGAGTGCAGCTTTCTCATGCTGAGAGCGCAAACTATAGTAGTTCCCTACAGCAAAGACAAAATGTGAGTGAACAAAAGGTAACCCAAGGCTGGGACCAACAGTTCAATTAATACTGAGGACCAATTAAGCCTCACTTCAGACAAATGTGAAGGAAGATCTCTCACCAATCACACAGCAGGTTTCAACACGGTACTTGTCGATCTCACATAAATTGTGGGCCAAATAGCTCAATTCAGGCTTCATACCCTTGGATGATTAAAAAAAAGGTCATATACATGAGGTTTATCCACAGGGAGCAAAAGTTATAGGGATCAGAAATAAATCTGTCTAAAACTAGTGCAAGAAAAACAGTATTTCAAGCCTCAGATTCAAGCACTGGGTTGTCTAGCTAGGATATGCCAGTAAAAACACACAACAGTGTTTAGGCGGCTGAGGCTTTGGTTCTGGCTAACAAGCTCTTCAAAGACATCAGATCTAATTTGCTATCATCTATTCCTTGCCAGATGACTAAATTGAAAATCAATGTGAAAATATAATATAAACCACTATTATATGTCTCTTAAAATCTACTAATAAAAAAGGAGCAGCTCAAACATGCAAGCCAATTTTATGATGCAGTTCTCAGCAAAACTGCCGATGGAATATATGATGGAAATTATTAACAGTCAGAGGTAACACTTCTTTCAATTCTATTCACCATCTAAAATAGCTTAAGCTGGTTCCAGTCACTTAGTACTTTTCTTCATATAATTTGGGGTGCGATAGCATGCATTTTTGGTGGCAAGAAAAACATACTTACTCTGACGTAGAGCAGATTAGAGAAGGTATCCATATTTTCTATCCTAAAAGGGTCCTGTTTTCTTAGTTCATTGAAGATAGACAAAGCTTTATCAATGTCTGTGGGATGGAAGTCAGACAGCATAGTAAGGTCATTAGAAAACTGAAGAGGAGACCAGTCAAGCCTCAAAGGATTCACTGACCTCGAATATTGTGATAAGCCACTGCAATCTGGGAAATAATGTAAGTGCTCTTGGAAAATCCTGCATCAATAAGACTCTGATACTTCTGTAAGGCCTCTTCTATTAGCTGCAGCTCTGTGTAGATATGTGCCAGGAAGAATTCCTTCATCCAAGTATCTGGCAAGGACAGGAGCTTCAGCTGGCAGCAACAACCAAACAGAAGAGGAACACATTTAGAGAAGAAGCTTGTGGCAATCCAAGAACAGCAAGAACTAACCATTCACTTGACTGGATCTTTGGAAAAGATGAATACAAATATCTTAGCTATTTAGATACAGTTGTACCTCGCTTAAAGAGCATAATGTGTTCCACAGGATTGCTCTTTAAGCGAGTTTGCTCTTTAAGCAAAACACCATTGTAAATGACCAATTGTGTGTGTGTGTGTGAATTGTGAACCCTGATTTATTTGTTAAGCGAGTTTTTGGTTGGTTTTATTTGTTAAGCGAAGGGAACATTCAGAGAAAATTCTGCTCTTTAAGCGAATTACTTTTTAAGCGAGGCGCTCTTTATGCGAGGTTTCACTGTATCGAATCTTTGCCAGATAAGCCAACATGAATCTAAAGAATAATAATAAAAAGCAAGAATAGCATCAGCTCTAGAGCCACCAATGGTTAGTGGATGAAACTATTGGCGCGGGAGGGGGGGAAGGACTAGACCTAAATATCACAAGCAACCCACCTGAGAATCTCCAAGCTTACCATTTCCTTGTCTGTGATCAAGTTACAGAGTTCCAACCAAGCCCCCCAGTGTAAAGGCAAAACATGGGTAGCTTCAACAAAGACATCAATGGCCTCCTTCACAAGGTCCAGCTTGCGTAGTACAACTCCATATCTGATGGGACAGACAGAAAAATAGAGAAACTATATGGCAACAGCCTATTTCATTATTGTGTCTCAATCTCACACATAGGGAGTTTTAAGAATTCTGGCTTATTGTTTTATGATCCATGTTTTCATGAAAATTGCCTAATTACCACTGTTTAGCTTTTCCTGTCGTAGGAGCAGCTAAACAAGGATAAGAAACCTCCAATACTACCCCATTTAATGATACAGTAATACCTCATATAACATTAGTATCGAATAACACTAAAATCGCATAACATTAAGGAATCTGGGGGGAAGAATTGCATCAGATAACATTAAGATCCTATGGGATGCTTCAGATAACAACAGCTAAAGCCTGTGTGGTTACAATGTATCTCTATGGATCCCATAGGATTTTAACATGCATCAGATAACACTAAAAATCATATAACATGAAGACTTGTGGAACCAGGTTTTAGTGTTATATGAGGTTTTACTGTACATCTGAACCAAGATTCCTGGCTTGTTGTTCCCCAAGAAATCCAATAATCAGAAGCCAAGAACAAAAAAGATCCAAATTCTAGCTTTTCAGGCAAACAAGCCAACATCCCTTGTTCCAACGTTGATGTCCTGGAAGTTTTCTGGTTTGTTTAGCTACTTCTGCTGGCAAGAACTCCAAAGTGGGAGTGATTAGGCAGTGTGTCCCACAGACTTTTCTTCTTTATCAATAAGCTAGAATTCACAGAATTCTGCCTCACCATTATATATATCTGGGCCATCTATATACTAGACAGTAGTCCTGTTTATTTTTTTCATCTTTGTACATTGATTCAAATGTATGCCTATGGCCTTCAGATGTGAAAAATCTGTTGAACTTGTTTTGATTTCATTGTTTTCTCTGCACCATACTGGCAAACTTATCTCATTCTAGCATTGCACTGGCACACTTATCTTATTCCAATCAACATACATATATGTGTATGTAGAAATTTCTGCACATTTTCCAACATTTTTGTATTTTTCTAATATATTCAATGCTCTCACTGACCAAAGTGTGCTTGTACATATTTTTAAAAATATCTTTTACAGTAATACCTCATATAACATTAGTATCGAATAACACTAAAATCGCATAACATTAAGGAATCTGGGGGGAAGAATTGCATCAGATAACATTAAGATCCTATGGGATGCTTCAGATAACAACCGCTAAAGCCTGTGTGGTTACAATGTATCTCTATGGATCCCATAGAGGATCAGATAACACTAAAAATCATATAACACCAAGACTTGTGGAACCAGGTTTTAGTGTTATATGAGGTTTTACTGTATATGCATTTCTTCACATCAAAATGCATTGCAAATCTCAGGAATCTACATTTAAATTTTCCATTGCAAGATTCATTTAGATGCAATGCTCAGAGGGTGATAATTATTTTCACACAGCATAAGAATGCTATGCATTTCTTTTCTATCTCTATCCCACCACCATACATCAATGTCTCTCTCAGAAGCTTACAGATAGAGGCCAAATCCATCAAGCTCTCGGGCTTTGTGTTTCTTACTGAGTTCTACTCGTAACTCTCTCAGAACTTCATTCTTCACCTGCCCCTTCTCTAAGGGTCCTGCAAAAAAGAGTAACTCAGTTTTAAGCATTTTTGGTACCTCCACCCAACTGGCATAAAATCAAAACATTTATAGTACTAACAGCATTTCTAAACTGAGTCTAGAACAAACAGTTACTGAAACACAGAAAATTCTCTATACATCAAAACAAAATAGGTCAGTTCAATAGTTTCTGCACTGGTATGAAGAATACCAGAAGTTCACACTATTGAATAATCTCCAGATCCAAGATGTTTTACACCTTGTACTTAACACTCTTTTTATTTTAAGGCTTTAGACATTCAAAAACACCCACAAAAGACTTAAGAATGCACTCAGATGTGTACTACTTGGATGTATTATGGTTCAAACTAGTATGGTTCAAACTAGTATAATGTTTTTAGCTTTGAACTGTCTTTGGTACCCCACAACAGCTCTATTCAATGTCACATTGATTAATCACTTATTGCCCTGGTAAGCAAAGAACTGAAGAAATGGATTCACAGAATTATCAAACTAACATTATAAACACATGTGTATATGGTGTGTGTTTGGGGGATGCCTGTGTATGCATTTGTGCAAAAAGAAAGACAAAGATGCATGTATTAAACACAATTAGTGTCCAAAATTGTCTTGCACTTCAACGGTAATATTTAATTGAATTGAAAGTTTTCCGTTATACCCTACCTCTCTTTATGTCCCAAGGTTCCTTACAACTTTCTTTGGACCTTGGAAAGTCTTTGGGAACCTCAAGATGGAAAAAGCCTTTAATATCCGAAAATCACTGGCAGATCACAACTGGCAGACTTCATTTGATATTATTTTTTTAATCTTATTTTGTACCTCTTTTGAATGTTTTAAATCAGGAGTTGCAACCTTTTTACTTTGGGGGATGGGTCATGCTTCCTCAAGCAGTTGAAAGGGCCATACTGGTGGTCCCCCACTGTAAATGCATCCGTCGCTTCTGTAAACGGGTCTGTGTCTGCCATAAGCAGGTCCACAGCCACCGTAAACATGTCTGTGCCTGCTTCCAGTGGTGGTTGGAGCAAGGGGGGGGCAGATGATTTGCTGCTATGGGCCTAATTTGGCCCATAGGCCGTAGGTTGCCAATCCCTGTTTTAAATGAATGCATAACTAAAGAAAAATAACTGTGACCTAAGAAAACAGCACATTAAGTGGGAAAACCAAACCTGTTGAAATATTTGGGGTTTCTTACCCAGACTATCAACTGTCTCATCGTCCTTTTTTTTCTCACCTGACTGCAAAAAGAAACAAAAACTAAATTTAAGAACAATCAACATCAAATTATGCTATATTCACATATTTGTGACAACAGCTACTGGAAGCAAAAAGAAAGAAAGAAGACAACAATTGAAACAATTATCTCGGGGGGGGGGGGAGTGCTCCAAAGCTGGAGGCATTCAAAAGAAAATTTGACATCAAATCTGCTTTGATTTGGATTTCTGCATTGAGCAGGGGGGTGGACTCAGTAATCTCATAAGCCCTGTCCGTATCAATCATTCTATAATTCTACTATTTTTCTCTTTCCAGATGCTGCAATTTCATGAGAAAAAAAGCAGGCAAGAACAAAGAAAATTGACTGCTTTAACTCACCAAGTATCTAGAATTCATATACAGAAAATAGGCTTTCTGGCTTTTGCAACCTCGAAGAAAGTAAGCAGCCCTATCGTATTCTTTAAGATCAAAGTAAGATTTAGCAAGGGTGTAAGCATCCAGGTCACGGGCATCCTCCTAAGAAAGAGAAAGAAAAAAGCCAACTGTGGCATTATGGATTTCTAAGACTCTTCTTGCAAGGAACATATGAGAGTAAGATTATAAATGATCTTCTAGAATTTCTTAATGTTAATACTGTATACAGTATCACTTTTCTCAAAACAAAGGTACTGGGTTGAAATTAGGACTTTTCAAATTATAGCAGACCACTTTCTCCCTACCTAATAAAACAAGATTCCAGCTTTTCTCAGAATAGTTAAGAGAAAATCAGTGGGTTTTACATCTCTGAAATAAGAAATTAATTTTGTTAACATCCAGGTAGATGAAAATAACTCCAAAAAGAACTTTAATAAACATTTGGACAATAAATGACAGAGAGATTTAAAAGGTACCGGTATATGAAAATAAAGAGATTTTTGCTTGGCTGCCAAACACCAGCATAGTAAATATCATACAGGCCTATTTAGGTAAAACATGCAACAATTGGGAAGCTACCACTGAAAAGGTCCTTTCAAAGTAGGTACCTGTGTCAGAACAATAGGGTACTTAGAGCATAGCTTCTCATCTCAGGTGATGGCTAAAAGTGCACAAGTGGTGGCAGCTATGCAGATGTTACTGACATTAATCCTTTCAGCTACCAGCAAAGCTGTGACTGTGATTTCTAGTAACCTCAAAGTTGTTTTCCAGACTGTTACAGCAAGAGCCCCTCCATATGACCACACTATACCTCTGTAAGTGTAGGTGCAGGAGGCAACTCATTCAAAGGCAAAGGGTCCAGGGCAAAAGCCAGCTCCGAGGCCCTGCAAGAAAGTTCACTGCACTGAAGAAATGTGGCTCACAGTAATCCATTCCAAACATACATAAATTAGTTTTCCCATACTGAACACATCCCATGAACAGTGTTTGACATAACTCACATTAGAAAATGATTCACACCCCACAAAATGTTATCATATCACCTAGTAAAACAACAGAGCCTTCACAAAGTGCTGAGAAGGCAGTCAACCCACACCCCAAGTTCACGTAGCACGATGGTATAAGGCAAATGCCTTTACTTCAAAGCAGAGCTGGGAACCTATGGGTCTCCTAATATTGCTAGACTCCAATTCCCATCTGCCACAGCCAATCTAGCCACTGGTGAGGGAGGATGGAAGCTGCAATTTAAAAACCTCTTTGGACCATCCTCATTCCCCTTCATACTCAAAGGAGCCCGCAGGGTGCAGTGGTTAAACTGCTGTAAAGGTAAAGGTAAAGGTTTCCCTTGCTCGAAAGCCAGTCGTATCCGACTCTAGGGGTCAGTGCTCATCTCTGTTTCTAAGCCGAAGAGCCAGCGCTGTCTGCTTCTGCAGACGTTTCCATGGTCATGTGGCAGGCATGACTAGACACTGGAGCGCATGGAACGCTGTTACCTTCCCACCGAAGTGGTCCCTATTTATCTACTTGCAATTTCTTGCTTTCGAACTGCTAGGTTGGCAGGAGCTGGGGCAGAGACGGGAGCTCATTCCGACTCAAGAGTTCCCAGCATGTTGGGGGCAAAATGCTAATTTAACTTATAAGCGCGATGGGAAGGAATAGAAGTGCAATTGCTATTACGAGATGCACCACCCCAGGTTACAGGCTTAAACCATGCCTGATTTCCCTATATCGGGCCACATTTACCCCTCCTTCCTTCTCTGCGCGACCACCAGTCGCCCCAAAAAAGCAGCCGCAGGGAAAACTCAACTCACCATTTCCCGCTGTGCTGCAGGCCGCGTTCCTGGCTCCGCTCCGCCACATCTAGCAGCTGTTTCTTAATCTCTCGCAAGTCAGAGAAATCCGCAGTAGCAAAGCCAGTCCCAACCGCGGCCACTACTTCAGCAGCAGCCGCCGCCATCTTCCCAGGGTCCGTCGTTGGGGCCTCCACGGTCTCCTCCGAGCGCGGGCGCGCGGCGCAAAAGCGAAGATCCTATTGGAGAACGCCTCTCAGGAATTCTTGCGCGTTCTGACGAATGAAAGCGAAGCACACAAATCCTGAACAATGATTGGTTGAAAGGGGATAGCGTCCAGGGAGGCGAGGCGAATTGGATAAATCCGCAGCCCTTGGCTTTGGAGAGATTGTATAGCTGTGGTTCCCAATGTGAGGCACATGCGCCACAGGGGGGCAATGCGAGAATGAGTTATTATCAGTGAATGGCCATATATAGGCTTCCTCCAGGCGAATAGGAGTTCACTTTTTGAATAATAACAATTATATGAAACAGGGTGGGGTGGGGGAGGGCATCAGGATTTTAGAGATGCTTAGGTGGGGCATGGGCAAAAAAAAAAAAAAAAAAACGTTGGGAACCACTGCTGTATAGGTTGTGCTTAGTCTATTTTTGTACTGTTTTAAGCACCTCCTGCCAAACTAGCAGTTCGAAAGCAAGAAATTGCAAGTAGATGAATAGGTACCACTTCAGTGGGAAGGTAAACAGCATTCCATGCACTTCAGTGTCTAGGCATGCCTGCCACATGTCCACAGAAACATCTGCAAACACAGACAGCACTGGGTCTTTGGCTATAATAAACAGATGAGCACTGAACCATAGTGTTGGATACAACTGGCTTTCGAGCAAGGGTGACCTTTACCTTAGCAGAGCATACTAGAGAATAAACAAAACAACAATGCTGTAGCACTTTAAAGACTAACATTTTAATGTGGGCTTTCATGGATCAAGTCCACTTCAGACAGCAGAGCAGTTGGAAAAAAATATGCATTTTAACATTGGGAGCTAGCAGGGTAAAATGAACACAGTTTATATTTGTAAAGTACAGTACTGTATATAAATAAAAAGTATATATAAAATATAGGTGTATAGTCTTTTTTTCTGATCTCCTTTACATCATAACGGATTAGCCTTTTTAAAAGGCGGCAGAATGTGTTGATTTTGTATATGAAAGATTGCGAACATGATATTCTTCTGCACAAGGAATGTGTGGCTGTATTGTGGTTTGCCTTCTGATTTAGAGAGTGGAAAACTTACAATTTTTTGGACTACAGCTCCCAGAACAATGCTGCTAACCTAACCAGAAGCTCTTCTAACGGAGACAGAGGAGCTAGCCTGATAGGAGGTGTAATTCCAAGTGTTCTATACTCTGTTGAATGTCTTGTTCGCAAAAGAAAAGGAGCAAATAACTATTACTGTACTTCAAAGGTTAGAAGTTTCATTTCAGTGTGAGCTTTTGTCAATAGTAATCCATTTCTTCAGACTTTTTTTTGTTTTGTAAGAATTCAGTAAGGATAGTAAATATTTTTATATTGTATCATCAAATGCTAGCACTCTGAGGATGAACATTTACAGAAAGATGGACTCTTAGCCTGGTGGAGAGAGACGTTGAGGGTTGATGTAACTGTTTTGGAGGACCCCAGCTAACTTATTTTTAAAATACTTGCTACTGTATCACGTTTGAGCATGAATTGATCTTCATGATAAGATTATATATTTTTATTGCACTATTTTTGTGTTCACATACTGTAAACCTCTCAGAGTAGCACCTGCACTATGCTGGGTGGTATAAAAATGTTACAAATAAATAACCAACCAAGCTAGGATTTATTTTTCCCTGTAGATCAACCGCCAATGTAGTAAACTCCACAACAGACCTCTTTTGCTGCAGGAACATCTTCCATAAATAAATGTCTAGTGCTGCAGTAGCAAACCTTGGCACTCCAGCTGTTCTTGGACTTCAATTCTCAGAAGCCCTGATCAGCAGGTGTGTTGACTTGGGCTTCTGGTAATTGAAGTCCAAGAACAGCTGGAGAGCCAAGGTTAGCCACCTGAAGTGATTCTTTGTGGGAAAGATGTTCTTTTATGGTTATTATGGGTATCATCTTGTGACTGTGTCCATTTTCTTATTATATATGAGTTTAATAATGCCTGGAACATTTTATTTAGGCCTGTGTTGTCACCTGTGGGGTTGGAACAGATTTCACAGGAAAGTATTTCATGACCACTTGGATATAACTGGTGAGTAGGGGTGCAAAAGTAGACTAGCCTCCACGTGGCACACCTATTTAGTCACAGCTAAATAGTCTACATAGAATGAGACCGAGCTGCCACATGTGGCCTCCTGGTCAAAGGCTATGTAGAAGAAGATGATACAGTGGTACCTTGAGATATGAAATTAATTTGTTCCTCAGGGTTTTCATATCCTGAAAAATTCGTATCTTGAAGTGTGGTTTTCCATAGGAATGCATTGAAAACCAAATGATGCATTCCAAAGGTCAGAAAAAAGCAAAAAAAAAAGTCTTTTAGCTGTTCAAAACTCTAAAGTGGCAAAAACAGTGAAAAATTCCAAAGTGCACTTTAGAAAGAGTTTTGAACTGATAAGAGACTGTTGTTGTTTTTTTACTTTTTACTGACCTCCAGAATGGTTTTCAATTTGGCACATTTCTGACAGAGCCCTCTAGTGGCCAGCTCTGGTAATTACTGAATCAGTCCCTAACAACGTGCTGTTGAGAAAAGGCGGGAAATTTTTGGCACTTCCTGGTGGCGGGGGGGGGGGGGGACTTCTGGCGATGCCAAAATGTGATTAAAAAATTCCAAAAACAGACACCCTCTTGCCATTGTGAGAAGCATTGGAAGACAAAAAAAAACGACAACCCTTTTCATATCTTGAAAAAAATTATATCGTGAAGCATTCGTTTTCCAGGATTTCCTTTCGTATCGCAAGTTTTTTGTCAAGGTGTTCATAACTCAAGGTTTTACTGTATACACCAAAATGTCCTTCACAGGACCCTCAAGCCCGTAATATTGGACCCTCAATTACCATCTGTCAATTTAACATCGAAGGTATATAAGCAGAGCAAGTGTGATCATTTAGCAAGAGTCGTTAAGATCCATCAGCCTCATATCATCTTATTTCATCATATGATACATAAATAAATTGGTGGGTAAATTATGTATTTCATGGGTTCCTTGAAGAAAATAGCTTCTATATGTGCCAAATAGCCTAGCTTGTGTTCAAATGCTAATGGTTGAAATTCAGTAGTAAGTCACAAGAAGAGTAGGCCCATTTAATCCATTGGATTTGGTGAGTCAGCTCCTTCTTAGGGTCAGTTGATTCAATAGGCCTCCTCCTCCTCCTCCTCCTCCTCCTCCTCCTCCTCATTATTATTGTTGTTGTTGTTGTTGTTGTTGTTGTTGTTGTTGTTGTTATTGAATGTGTATGCCGCCCACTCTGAAAGGCTCACAGAAACAACAGAGCATCTTAAATGCATATACATATTACAGCATGCTAAAATACCATAGAATAACAGTAAATAAATCACAGTATTATATAGATCATAAATCACAGCATCATAAATTACAACCATGATAAACATCATAAAACATTGCAGAAAAGGAAGAAAATCATTCATTTGAGAAAGTCCCATAACAGCAAAATAACAGTCACCGCATAAATCGCACCATGGCACCAAAACTGTTGGTGAGGCCCAGAGGTCGGCAGCAGCGTCTTCTGCCGCCTGTGAGGCCACGGCACTCTTTATCACCACCACCCACAACTGTTGGTGGTGCCTGAAGGTCGGTGCCAGCGTCTTCTGTTGCCCGCAAGGCCTCGTCTTCCTCTCACCCCCAGCCATTGGTGGGGCCTAGAGGTTGGCAGCGGTGTCTTCTGCCCACAAGGTCATGGGGGCTCTTTATCCCTCCTGGCCGTTGGCAGGGCCCGGAGGTCGGATTTCAGCTAATACTTACAGACCAAGTGTATTTTCTTTTTCACAGGCTCCCCTTCCTAACCCTTTTAGGCGTTAGAATGTCGTAACTTTCTCAGAAGATCTGTTTGGTGGTTCAAATGATTATATTTGTACAGAAGCATTCTATTACAATACTATGAGAACCTTTAAAAACTTTCTTTTGTTTCTTTGTAAAGCTGTAAAGACTAGAGTCAACACTAACAACTCTGTAGCTTTGTTTCAAACCCCACCCTCATGCTGCCCTTTAAACATCTTCCAGCACATACTGTATTATACTTCTAGCAATTCATCCTTCTTCTTTCATGTCTAGGTCTGATTCTAAAATGCCAAAATGAAGCCACCTTATGGAGAGTTCATTTTGTCATTCCTTCCGCCTGACCTAGTCCAAGATTAGCTGGCACAAGGTTGCCATTGTCTGGGATATGCTCGATTGTAGTTCAAAAATACCACAATCTTTTAGGAGGCTCTTTCTGAAAGTCAGTCTCTACCACCATAACTGTTAACTAGTTTTTCAGCTTCTGATTACTCTGAATGCCTCCTTAGCTATGAAGGCTTCTCCTCTGATTCCCCAGCCAGCATTGCCAACGTGAATTTTTCCATGAATGACACCATACTAGCTGAAGGTTTCCAGAAAAGGTAGTCCAAAACACTCAAAACAATACAAACACATGGCCTTCAGCTGACTTAATCTAAGAAAAATGATTGATCTGGTCCAGACGTTGTTGGACTTCTAACTCCCATCATCCTTGGCCAACAGAGTTGTGGCTAAGAAGTGCTAGGACTTACAGTCCTGCAGCATTTGGAAAACCCACATGTATTGCACGCACGCACGCACGCTCTACCAGTTGTCTTCCATCAACTTATTTATTCTGCCAAAAACTTATTACACTTTGTCTCTTTATATGAGGTTTCAGTTTTCAGTTATTAAAACAATCTCCATCAGCATGCCGACCAGCCAAATTCATCATTCCATCATTCTCAATAGCAGTGGCTAAATAGGCATTTTCTCTGAAGTTCTCTGCACTTCTGGCTGACTGGATTTGAGCGCCCACATTATTTTTGGTTCCAGTTCATGAGCAGAAGAGGGCGCTTTGGGCTTTTCCTTGAAAGCTGGAGTGAAAAGGGCAAAAGGGTCCTGATTGCTAAGAGTTCAGTAATCCAATTTCTCCAGACTGGCTTCATAATGAGAACTTGTAATTCATTCTGTCACTCCGGCATGTAATAGATGCATCTTTTAAGCGACACCCAAGGCTGGCTTTTTAAACAGGAGGCTAATTAAATACACCAAGCATGAAGCTGATAACATCTGAGTGAGCAGCAGATTAACTTAGCTGACATTAAGTGAGAAGCTGTTGGAAAAGGAGAAGTTAGTTCATCCCATCATTACACAACAGCCCAATTTTAGACTAATAAAGTCTGCTCTCCCCTGGAACAGTCTGCTAGCCAGAGAGTGACCGAAAATCAATAAAAAGGGACAGCTAATGTGTCCATTACATGAATAAATTGCTAAAATACAACTATGATTGGGCTGTAACAGTTTATTTGTAGGGTTAAAGATCTTAAGCTTATAGTTTCTGCTAAAAGAAATTCACCCAAAAAAATCTTTGGAACTGGCAAAGTGCATTTTGCAGAAATGAGCTAGACTACATATAATTATGAACAAATTTTGAACTAACTGGAATTGGGGGAAGGGGAGAAAAGCATTATCCTTTTAGAGCTGATAGTAATGCACATTTGTGCCCATATTCTTTGTGCTTGATGTCTTTGTTTTAATGGGTTTTTGCAGAAACCTATGTTTTTAAAACCCTTTTATGATGAAAGATAACTAGATTATGCTTAACCTCTGATTATTTAGGTATCTTATGAATGTGAACCCAGTGCTGTTTTTAATGGCCAGATTAACAATGGGTTTGCAGAGTTGCAACTGCAAGATCTTCATTCCAGGAGACCCCCAGGGTAACCCCAATGGTCAGCTTTTAAAATAAAGGAGTCAGTCTAGCTTTTCTGGAACAAGAGATAGAAGACAAAATGTTTCCTTCCCTAATCTTTCCAGTTACCATATTCTGTGAGGGGGAAAAGACAGTTAACTGCTTTTCATTGTGTTGCCAGTTGTTGATATGCCCACATTACTGAGTAAGAGGGAAAGAGAGACTATTGTGATGTTGCATTTTTGCTATCAGCATGCAGTCTGTCATATTTTTAAAAGAGATAGGGGTGCTGAATTTAAGGGCTATACGGCAACTTAAAGAGAAGGAAACAGATTTAGCCTATATTTGTATATACAAGGAATCACAGAACCGACAATTATTCTACATACACATTCTTCAGAATAAGGATAAAACTATATTATATATTTTTAGCAAATTTTCCCAAGAAGTGTTCCCTCAAGTGGCTAAACACATCTGTTTGTCATAGCATATAGTTCTCCTCACCTATGGATTTTGCATTTAATTTTATTCTTTGTTGTTCAGTTGCACAGTCGATTCTGACCCTTTGGGACCCTATGGACCATTGTCCTCCAAGCACTTCTGTCCTCCACCATCCTCCTCAACTCACTCAGCTCTGTGCCCATTGTCTGTACAATACCATCTAGCCATCTCATTTTGGGCCTCCCCCTTCTTTTGCCCTCCTCCCTTCCCAGCATCAAGGCTTTCTCAAGTGAATTCTCTCTTCTCATTTGATGTCCAAAGTACTTTAGCTTCATCTTAACTATTTGATCTTCTAAGGAGCAGTCAGGGTTGATTTCTTCTAAGATTGACCTATTTGTTCTCCTCGTTGTCCAGGGGACTCTCAAAACTCTCCTCCAGCACCACATCTCAAAGGCATCTATCCTTCTGCACTCAGCTTTCCTAATGGTCCAGCTCTCACAACCATTGCCACCAGAAATACCATTGCTTTGACTATACGAATTTTTGTTTGCAATGTGATGTCTCTATTTTTAACTATGTTCCCAAGGTTTCTCATATTCTATATAATATAAAATTATTATTATTATTTTTAAAAAATGCTTATTTGATTTTTGTTAAATTTATATCTGCCTTTCCTATGGGAATAAGTTTTAATCCTCATAGCAATCCATTGAGGTAGGGTAGATGGGGTTGTGGGGGTGGTGTTGATTGGCCCAAGATCAACATCCAGCACAGGATCAAGGAAAATAGATAATATTAGGAGATGGACCCTGCTTGAACTGCAGTCTGTATGTATACACTACTTTGGTATCTCTAAGGAAGGTGGATGGCTTTAAGACTTTTAATAAAATACCTAAATGATTAACTAAGTGATTCCATGGCATCAAAGTAACATTAGCCTTCAATAAATGACAACTAGCAAGTGAAGCATCAAGAAGCAGGTCTCGTCTTTCATATCCAGATCAAACCCTGGACTGCCAAAATGAAGTCACTATCTTGGCTTTGTCATTGACCAAACAACTTAAATCCTCATCAGTGCATGTTTCTGGTCATAATCAGCAGACCAGAAAATGAGCTAGATTCTGTGAGTATAACCATTTACTCCAAACTTCCAAAGAGCCAGAGCTCATATTTCTGCATGACATCTTCAAGTCCAGTTAGATTCCCATCTTCTTCAAATGATTTGTGTGTGCTAAATTGGAGATCCTGGTTCCAGTTTCAGGGGAGAGCAGCATTTGCACTGAGCCCCACTCCATGTCTTAATCCTGTATCTTTTAATATATTTAATATATATTTTACTAAAATAAGAGATTGGATTACAAAGCTTTTATCTACTGAGACTGCAAAATGGCTTAATGAGCCAGATAAAGTGAGAGGGGAAGAGGAAAGCTCAAGGCCTTGAAGGATTTAGCAGCAGTGTTTCAATTATTGAATTGCTTGATTATTGGGAGCTTATCTGATAAGGTTGGTTATTTTGCCCATTGAAAGTGGATTATCTTTTTTGAGGGGAGACAGAAGAACATGAATGAAGAAGTCATCAGAATGTTGGAGGAGAAAAAACAATGTGGACAATTGAACTAATGAATGGTTATAGACTGGAATTTAACACTTTAGCTTTGTGAGGAAGTGAGGGGGGAGCTGTTTGGTTTATATGGGAAGGACCTCTCTTCCCAGGGATCTTTCCCTGCACAGTGAGTTAGAGTATTCTATACAGTACTTGTTTCTGGCTAAGATGGAAGATTTACTTGATGCTATGCTTATTGATTAGCTTTACTATCTCCTTTTAATTGTGGTGATTTTAATGCTAGAATGTGCCACAATTATTACATGCTGGGAAAAGCCTTAGGATGTTTGCTTGGAGGAGATACGAACATCTCTCAAATTTCTCAAGATGAGGATTAGCAACAAATATAGCCACTTTCTCTTTTGCCTGATTTATAAATTTCAATTCATGTGACTTAATGGTTCCCATTTGGATCATTCAAGGGGTTGTTACATGTGTATAACTGATAAGGAAGCCAGTGTGATTGACTACATTTTGGGATACCATATGTGCAGCTTTTGTTGTTGTTCAGTCGCACAGTCGATTCTGACCATTTGCAACCCTAGGGACCATTGCCCACCAGGCACCTCTGTCTTCCACCCTCCTCCTCAGCTCCCTCTAGCTCTGTAACCATTGCATCTACAATACCATCTAGCCATCTCATTTTTGGCCGCCCCCTTCTACTTTTGCCCTCCACTTTTCTCAGCATCAAGGCTTTCTCAAGTGAATCCTCTCTTCTCATTTGATGTCCAAAGTACTTTAGCTTCATCTTTACTATTTGACCTTCTAAGGAGCAGTCAGGGTTAATTTATTTTAGGATCGACTTATTTTTTCTCTTCACTCTCCTCCAACATCACATTTCAAAGGCATCTATTCTTCTATGCTCAGCTTTCCTTATGGTCCAGTTCTTACAATCATACATTACCATGGGGAATACCATTGCTCTGACTATGCACATTTTTGTTTGCAAATGATGATGTCTCTACTTTTAACTATGTTCCCCAGGCTTCTCATAGCTTGTCTCCCAAGCATAAGTCGCCTTTTTATTTCATGGCTGCAGTCACCATCTGCAGTGATCTTTGATCCTTAGAAAATAAAATCTGTCACTGCTTCTACTTCTTCCCCATCTATTTTCCAGGGACTGATAGGGCCTGTTGCCATTATCTTGGTTTTCTTGATGTTGAGTCTCAAGCCAGCTTTTGCACTCTCTTCTTTCAACCTAAGCAGCAGCTTCGTTAGGTCTTCCTCACTTTTTGGCATTAGGGTTTAATAATTGATAATAAATTTAACCATCTTCTCCTTAGGATGATCTTGAAATTTCAATAAATCTAATCTTTGGTTTTAATAGATTGTAAAATTTTATGCCATGTACAAGGAGAGAAACAGTTTAACTGGACCCTTAAAACTGATCCCAACATAAAACAAATGTTGGAAACAGAGTTTCAAGAGCTATGATAGTATGCTGTCAAAGTGACTCAGAATATTTGGGAGTATGTCAGGACATAATACATGTACTTAAATCTTATTGGACTACCTGTGCAGACAAAATCCCTGGTTGCCTGTGGTCCTGGTTTGAGTGGGATTGCAAATCAGGAAAAAAGAGCTGAGCAAAGTGACAAGACAGGTAACATATACCTGTACAGATGAAGTCTATTCTTCCTTTTGCAGCATCATTGGAGAGAATATAAATTTTTTGGGTGAGGGGGGATGTTATATTTTTAAACAATTGCAAATCATGAACCATGCCCTTATTGAGGGTAATAAATAATATTCTGGAAGCTGGTAGATAGAGGTTTTTCTTATAAAGCTTTTGAGATACAGTAGTTAACTCAATTATACCAGATATCTGGGTCTTCCATTTTAGCTGCATTATTGGAAACAACATATAAACAAAGAACACAAGTGAGATTCTACCTAATCTGCATGAATGGCTGTCTATAATTCCTGCAAAAATTGAGGTCCTGATCTCAACCCATTTTGACAGTAAAGTCCATGGGAAAGATATGACTCCCTCTGAGGTGTTTGATATTGACTGGTGATTCCCCATTTTAGCCAATTTATTTAGTTATATTAATTGTACAGGTAATCTCAATCCAGGTTGGAGAATCAGTATCATTGCACAACTTTTTCAAACTACACAGTTCCATGGTGCCCTCAGAAGAAAGAAATGGTAAATCACTTCTGTGTACAGTAAAACCTCACATAAAGAGTGCCTCACTTAGAGACTAACTCCCTTAAAGAGCAGAATTTTCTCCGAATGGTTGCCTTGCTTAACAAATAAAACCAACCAAAAACTCACTTAACAACTAAACCAGGGTTTGCCATCCCCCCCACCAGAAGTTACAATTGGTCACTTACAATGGTGTTTCGCTTAAAGAGCAAACTCACTTAAAGAGCAATCCCGTGGAACGCATTATGCTCTTTAAGTGTGGTACCACTGTACTTCCTTTCTCTTCAAAGACAGCTGATCCACCAGATCCCTATAACTATAGACCTACTGTATTAGCCTTCTTGTGGCCTCGAGATTTTTGTGCAGTGTCTTTTGAACAAGCTTCTTAAATGGGATAATAATCAAACCATCATCTTTGAGGAACATTCTGGCTTTCGAAAGAGCAGATGCACAATAGATCAGGACTTTGTCCTACATCATTTAATTAGTAGATTCTGAGTTCATCTTTGCAGACTTTTCATCAGTTTTTGATCTGATAGATCGAGT
Source organism: Furcifer pardalis (assembly GCA_030440675.1). NCBI lineage: Eukaryota > Metazoa > Chordata > Lepidosauria > Squamata > Chamaeleonidae > Furcifer > Furcifer pardalis. The sequence continues at coordinate 103,231,363 of CP126893.1, forward strand.
GTACTTATAGCACAAATTGGCCAAAACAAATATTGACAGAAGACTCCTGTGGCTTATACAGCAGCTACATCAAAATAATATGCTGCTGGTGAGAATTGGCTTATAAGGCACTCTATCACAACAAGTTTATATTAATCCACAGCTGGTACAAGTCTGCATTATAGCATTATTTCTATTTAATTTTTATGTTAACAACCTGAAGCCCAGAATATTTTCCCTTTCCTTCTTTCTGCAAACTAGCAGCATCACAAGACCCCCAATGTTATTGTGTGCTGATCATTTTATTTTGCTGTCTTTAAAGAATGATAACCAAATTTTGGCACATCAGAAAACAAAATAAACAAAACAAAATAAAAACACTATAGCACTTTAAAGACTAACTGCTATATTTTTATTGTTAGCTTTCGTGGATCAAGTCCACTTCTTCAGACAAGGAGTGAAACTTACAGGCATGGTTTTTATATACCAAATTCAGGGGTCAAAGGGAGCAGGGTGTGTTCAAGCAAAATGACAGACAAGCAAGCACAACAATACGGCTTCCCACAGCCATCAGCAACAATAGATTATTCAGATTAGCTCTAAATGTCTCCCTTTCAATCTCAAAGGGTCTGAGAAAGCAGTTTTGTAGAGATGAAGAATTAACCATACATTTTTGAAAAACTAAGATGATTATTATTATTATTATTATTATTATTATTATTATTATTATTATTATTATTATTATTATTATTATTATTATTATTATTATTATTATTATTATTATTATTATTATTATTATAGACTTATATGCCGCTCTACTCGCCTCACCAAGGCAACTCAGAGCGGCTCACATAACATAAGCAACATATACAGTATCATAATCTCAAATATAAATACAGCATAATATAAAAATATAAAAACAGATGCACCACAGATAATGCAATCAATAAATTTTACATAAAAAGAAAAAAAACAATAAAACAATACAATAAAATACAGTGTAAAAAATACAGTACAGTCAAGAAAAACAGTAGTCTTCAGCCAGCCAGCCAGTTCACACAACTGGCCCTCATTCCCCCTGTCCGACTGGCAGGAAGAGTTCTGTGATGTTCCTGGGGTGGTAGTGGAGGCAGCAACAGCAGCAAGGTCTTTTATGGCTGGGCTGGCTGGTCCACACAGCTGGCCCTCATTCCCCCTGTCTGACCAGCAGGAAGAGTTCTGTGATGTTCCTGGGACCTGGGGTGATTACTACTATTCAAATAAGTCTGGTTTTTAGGCACATATGTATATGGAGAGGAGGTCTCAACTTTCATTCTCCTGTGGCCAGGATACAGTAGGAATAAAGCACTTGACTATTTCCTCAGAAAGTGGAAACCCCAATGAATCTTTTTCTCTTCTCTTCAAGATGGTAATCAAGGTACAGGTATCTGTTCTTTTACTTTACCAGACGATGAAGGGCAGCTGTAAGTCAAAGAGCTGCATCTGTATTCCTCACCATCCTATGCAGCTACAAGTAACACATAAGGATCTATCTCAAAGATGGAGAGTTCCATTTTGGAAAATTCTCAAGAGCTTCATTCCAATGCTAGGTTGCGTCAATAGCAACATGGCATTACCACATTCTAGGGACATTTTAGGTGAAAGTTCTTGCCCTCAGGAACTAAGCCTTAATAACCATTTCACTATTTCAAAATGTAATAAATATATAAATAATAAGCAAACTCTGGTCAAAAGCTGAAAAATCATAAAACAAGGGTATTATGTAAAGACAGCATTGGCCTTCTAGGTTATACTATACAGCAAGACTACAATGCTGGGAGATCCATATAGATTTATGAATCCATATAGATTTATTATTATGGTCTTTAGGTAAAATTGGTATATCAGTGGACATGACCTTGAACAGGTACATTAATTTAAATATCTGGGCCTGTATTTTGGTGAGATTATTATTATTATTATTATTATTATTATTATTATTATTATTATTATTATTATTATTATTATTATTATTATTATTATTATTATTATTATATGCCACCCCACTTGCAAAGTGCGACTCATTTAGAAGCAACATCTAAATGCTAGTCCTTTATTGAATGCTATCTATTGGATAGCATAAAAAAATTGTAATGCCAGAGGCCAAGTAATAAATCCTGCCCTTAATGTTTTTGCTGTTAACATTTTGATTGAAACACTTTTATGAGGCAGAAAAATGGAGAGAGGAAGTCAAACCCAATCTGGAGGTTCTGTAGAATAAATTTATAAAGCAGATTTCGGAGCTTCCTCCAGAGACTCGTTTTAGGGCTGAGCTGGGCCTTCCCTCAATTGCTGCCAGAAATGATTTGATCTATTTCAGATAGTAGTATAGATTAAATGGTTTGGAGAACTGTTCCCTGACTAAATACTGTGAGTTGCAGCAGTTGTAGACTGGAGGATGGATGCAGTGATGTAATGACAAAGTAAAAGCTTATAGTCTTTCTATGGAAAAGTTGCCATGTCTCAGTTCTCATAGGAATTGAATCTTGCATTCCAATACTAGCCAAAATGGGGCTGCCATTGCTGTTGGTAAGTAACACAAGCAGTGGTGGGCTCAAAAAATTTTTACTACCACACTGTGGGCATGGTATTGTAGGTGTGGTCAGAGAGGAAGCCCTGCATTGCACCCAAATTAGGACTACTTTATTTCAAAACATGGATGGTCAGGGCCAGCCAGAATTTCTGCTACCGGTTCTGGCAAACTGGTGCGAACCTGCTGATGCCCACCACTGAACACAAGCACCAAGATCCAGGGCAACCAGGCAACAGGCCAAACAGTAACCATATCATGATCCAGAGTCCAAGTCCAAAATCAAGCCTGAAGTAGACAAGGATACAGGGTTGGTCTGGACAACAGGGTGTAGCCAAAACAAGCTGAACATCAAGTGACTGAGAGGGCAGGTGAGAGAGAGAGAAAGTACCTTCAGCATGGGAGCTTGGCAACAAGGGGGTTCAAGGAGAAAAGATCTGGGACAATCATTACAACATTTCACAGGAACAGGGGAGGAAGTCTTCAGAAACCAGGCAAGAGATCTTCAGAGGCTGGAACCAGAAGCAAAAAAAAAAAAATCTTTGGAAACAGGAACCAGCAATATTTCAGGAGCCAAGCAAGTCCAGGATCCCCTTTTTGCTGAGGTATCCTTTAGGGGGAAGAGCTGGTGGTTCTTGTATAGCTCACCTGCCCAGGTCCTCCAGTTGGAGCTTATGATGGCCCAGAACCTTCCCTAGGGTTCTCAGGTTGGGCCCAACAGTTGCAGCATAGATGAGGGTCAAATCCTGCAAGTATTAGAGCCGCATTTCAGGCTGAAATTCTAGTCCTTTAAGCATCTAAGCTACATCTGGAGAACTCATCCCACAAACACCAGAGCTACCTCAGGTTCTGACAACCATTGTCAATTTACAATTCTCTATTTGGTATCCTCAACTTCAAGTTAAAAATGTTATTTTGAGGTACAGTACTGACTTTTCCACAGCTCTGTAGAGCTTTGACAGAACTTAGATTCCAACAGATTCCCTCTGTATACTGTATCTTGAAGGGAAATACAGTACCTTGAAATCCAGGTATAGAATGCAAAATATGTTTTTTGATGTAATCAGATTGAAGATAATTCATTATTTGTTCTCTCCCCTTTATATAGATCTAAGAGAAAGATTCCAGCAATATACCAACTGTACTGCTGAGAAAATAATATTAGGATTGTTCACTGATAAATAGTTATCTGTCATATATGTTATGCAAGGGACTGCAGTGGCTCAAGTCACTAAGACGCTGACTGGGAGGCAGAAGGTCAGCAGTTCAATTCCCGAATACTGCAGGACGGAATGAGCTCCCATCTCTGTCCCAGCTCCTCTCAACCTAGCGGTTCGAAAGCAAGAAATTGCAAGTAGATAAATAGGGACCACTTCAGTGGGAAGGTGAACAGCATTCCATACGCTCCGGTGTCTAGTCATGCCTGCCACATGACCATGGAAACGTCTGCAGAAGCAGACAGTGGTGGCTCTTTGACTTAGAAACAGAGATGAGCACTGACCCCTAGAGTCGGATACGACTGGCTTTCGAGCAAGGGAAACCTTTACCATATATGTTATAGTACAATTTTCACTGGCAGCTAAGAAGTTGCATTCTTGTTTTGCTAAGGACTAGAAATGTCATATAATTATCATTAGTATGATCAGTAGTCTGGTTGTTTGTTTTAAATGAATTGGAATAGTGATAAATACTTTAATTAGCTATTTTATCTACCTGTTTATAAATTGGAAAACTTATCTTATATTGTATATTGCAAGGGCCATTGGTCATAAACACTGAAATCGATGTGTGCACTAAATGTAAAATCTGAGATGCGAAACAAATGGGGTCCTTGAAACAGGTATTATTTTGCAAATTCTTGAAACAGGTATTATTTTGCACATGCAGCACTGTGGACTCTGCAAACTGATAACTGTGTCTGCTTGTAATATAGAAAGGAAGGGAGCAAACAATGCTGGATGAAGCTGCTGGCACATTTGAATCTAAGACATCTGATCATGCACAGAGGAGTAGGGAATTTTGGGAGTGCCTCCCCATAAACCCACTGGTGATGGGTCTTTCCACCACACTGTTGGTGGAAAAAAAGTCTGGATGTCATTTGAAAACAAGACATGTGATGAGCATATGTCTTGTTTTAAACCAGAACCATGCTCCTAAAATATTTCTAAGGATTTTCTTCTTTCGTGTCTTGGCTAGATGTGAAACTGCCAAAATGAAGACACCCTTTGGTGAGTTCATTCTGCAGTTCCCAGTGTGAGAAAGATTAGCCAGCATCGGAAGGTTGCCGTTACCAGGATATACCTGACTGTGGTTCAAAAATACTACAATCTTCGAGGAGACTTTTTCTGTGTACCCTGTTTCTGAGGATGAAAATCTGCCTTTAAAAAAAAGATCTATGCTTTCTTTGTCCTTGCTTTCACTGGAAATTCTAGGTGTGTTTTTCCCCTCAGCCACAGCTTTGAAGTTTGTATCATTGTTGCAGCAAACTGGGGAGTGTAGGTAGCAAACAGGAATGAGAAACAGTGAGACATGAGTCATCATCTCTATTATACAGATAAGCCTTAAGTCAGCAAGATATGCTGTTTCCATGCCTTATGACAGTGATGATGAACCTATGGCACACATGCCGGGTGACCAGTGATGGGATGACAAAAATTCTACTACCACGCCATGACGTCACGGACGTCATGGGCGTGGCCAATGTCATGACGTCATGACGTCATGGCCGAAGCCGACGTCATGACGTCATGACGTTGTGGGTGGGGCCAAAAATAAAAATAACTAAAAAATAAAAATAAACATACACACACACCCCCTCCCTCTCAGCCCACCCACCCAGACACAAATAAATAAAAAAATAAAATAAAAACAACCACCCACCCAAAACACAAATAAATTACCCCTCGCTTACCTTTCTTGGGACCCAGCACCCCGACTGCGTCCACAGCCGCCGCCGCCGCCGCACCTGCCTGCACCCCTGTGGCCTCCTCCTCGGGCCGGTACCTTTTTAGCCCGGCTCCGGCCATGGCCAGGGGCGGCGGGCAGCAGTGGCTCTGGCGGTGACTCCAGCCGCAGCTGCCGAGCCTCCCTGGGCCGTCCCCATGCCGCACCGCCGCCGCCTGCAACTTCCTCCTGCGCTAGGCGCCGCAGCCGGACTAAAAAGGGACCGGCCCAAGGAGGAGGCCACAGGAATGCAGCCAGCGGCAGCTCCGCCGGCGGCGATTGCAGGCACCCAGCCCACAGCCGCCCGGCGGAGGAGGAGGCGTCAGCGGTGCGCCGAGCCGGGCGTCCCCAGGGCATGGGGCTTGTCGGCAGCGGATGGCCCAGGCAGCCCTCAACGTACCGCGGGGGAGGTGCCCTCCTCAGAGGGCTGGTGCCGCCGCCGCCGCCGTCCTGAAAGCTTTAAACAATTTTTTTTAAAATCGGAGCTAAAATGGCTCCAATTGACTGCGCATGCACAGAAACTCAATCTGACACATGCGCAATGCATCAGATTGAGTTTCTGCGCATGCGCAGTCAATTGGAGCCATTTTAGCTCCGATTTTAAAAAAAAAATTTCTTTCGGTGAGGCGTCCGGAACCGGACGCCCCAAAAGTGGACTCCCCTCCCGGAGAACCCTCCGGAATTGGTCCTACTGATTCCAGGGAACCGTCTGGAACCGGGGACATCCCATCACTGCAGGTGACACTAGGAGCCCTTTCTGTGGGCACCCGTGCAGTTACCCCAGCACAGAGTTTACCCCGCCCCTCTACCCAGCAGCCCAATAGGAATGCTTCCTCCCTACCCCAGCACAGAGTTCACCCCACTGCTCTGCCCAGCAGCCCAATGGGAGTGTGCATGCACACCTACAGTGTTTGGCACGTATGCACGGCCTCCTTGCTGTCCTCCCAAGCGGGGAGGAAGAAGAGAAGCTGCTAGCCTGAAGCTCCCTATAGCCTGCTCCCCAGGGTAAGTGACTCACCTTTGGATGTGGTGTGTCTGTGTGTATTTTAATGTGTATTTAATACCTTTACCTATATTGACGTACTACCATAGTTCCTAAAAAGGCCTGGCGGCCGGCAGGCATGGCGGCCTGGCTTGGGGGTTTTAAGCAAAGTCTTGGAGTTACCTCATCAATAAGCTACACTCGTGCTGTTCCAATTGCTGTTCCAATCGGAGAACCCTTAAGGAAGTACAGCTGTTTTACATTTACATTAAGGCATATTATCCTAGAGAACTGGTACGATGACCATATCCATCTTGCAACATGGTGCTGCACAGGCACCTATACTAACAGGTAAGTGGCGGGTTTGTGTTTGGGGTAGGTGGGTGGGTTGAGGTGTGTGTGCTTATTTTTATTTTATTTATTTATTTATTTTCTTTGGTCCCGCCCACAACATCAGGACATCAGGACATCAGCTCCGCCCACACTGTGATGACGTCATGGTGGGGTAGTAAAATTTTTGACAACCCACCACTGCCACTGGGTAATCATAAGATTATTTTTACAACGTGGGGTCTGTCAATTTTATATGCTATAGTAATAGTAGTTATACCTTTTAACCCTGAGGCTATCTTTCTTCAGGTAATCTATCAGCACATGATAGCCAATTTGCACTAAAATGCCAGGCCTTTGTGACAAAAATCTGCAGTGGAAGTTCCTCAAAAGCAAATGGAGTTGCAATCTTTCATTCTTTCTTTCTTTCTTTGAAGCATTTCCTCTTTCAAGGTAGATATTTAGCAAATGAGATGGATAGTATATGTCTGCTAAAAGATAGCTGTATGGTTAGCAATATGATCTCTAGTGCGTCTTCCTTTTTTGGAATCTAGTTTGGATATCAGGCCTTTCTTGCTCCATATAACATAAAAACCTTTGTTGCAGCGTCTTGAGCAGCACTTTGATTATATGTGAAATTATTTCCTGCAGATTAGAACATATATTGAGCATTTCCAGTCTGTGGGGCATTGTTACATTTTCCAAATTTGTTGACATATTCTTTATAGGATTTTAACAGATTCATTCTCAGTGTTGTATAGTAATTCTATCAGCATCCCATCTACCCTTGGTGATTTATTTCTTCTTAATACAGTGGTACCTCACTTAAAGAGCATAATGTGTTCCACAGAATTGCTCTTTAAGCGAGTTTGCTCTTTAAGAGAAACACCATTGTGAGTGACCTAATAAAAAATAAATATTAAAAAAAAGTGAGTGACCAATTGTGACTTCTGGGGGGGGGGGGATTGTCAATCCTGATTTAGTTGTTAAGCGAGTTTTTGGTTGATTTTAGTTGTTAAGCAAGGCGACCATTCAGAGAAAATTCTGCTCTTTAAGCAAGTTAGTCTCTAAGCAAGGCGTTCTTTATGTGAAGTTTTACTGTACTTTCAGAGCAAATTTCATTTCACTTTCTAGACCTGTAGGTTACTGTATATACTCGAGTATAAGTCTACTTTTTTAGCCCCCCAAAATGAGGTCCAAAAAAGAGATTCGGCTTATACTCGGGTCAACAACCCCGAGCGTCCCAAAATTAGGTGGTGTAAATTCAAACATACATTTTTTTTAAAGCCCTAACACTACCATAAAAGGTCAAAAACAAACCCACACAAATATCTAAATTAATTAATTTTACCATATTTTCATGTCTTTTAATTACTGAAACTCACTAGCACCTGCTGCATTTTCCACCCCTGACTTATACTCGGGTCAATCTACTTCCCTAGTTTTAGAGGTTCATATTAGGTAGCTCAACTTATATTCGGGATGACTTATGGTCAAGTATATATGGTATTCACCAAATGATTCTTCTTATGTCTGATGGAGTGGACTTGGTCCAAAAAAGCTCACATTTAAATATAGGGGTTAGTCTTTAAGGTGCCACAACATTTTTTGTCTTTTATTGCTGTTTTGTATTGTTTACTCTCTGATATTCTGTATATTTCTTCCGTATCCAGTACTGTTGTCACCTTCTCTTTATTTTCTTCTGGTCAGATATGGTGCTTCCCTATTAGTATTTCACCATTCTCAATCTATATCAGAAAACAAAACAAAATAAACAAAACAAAATAAAAAACACTGTAGCACTTTAAAGACTAACTGCTAATCACAGACTAACACGGCTACTATTCAAAAAAATTCTCAATCTACTTTTAAATTTCCCTTAGATTCAATTGATACTGGAATATAATAAAAAATTTGTTTAAAAAGATCAGTCTGTGCTTTATAGACTACAGAAAAGCCTTTGACTGTGTGGATCATGAGAAAACTATTGGTAGTTCTGAAAGAAATGGAGATTCCTGAAAACTTGATTGTCCTGATGAGTAAACTACAGTATATTTTGAACAAGGTGCTACTGTTAGGGTGGAATTATTTTTTTTTTTTTTGGGGGGGGGGTTCAATTTATATGCCGCCCTACTCAGTGCAACCGACTCAGGGCGGCTCACAAAAACTTCACAAAATTCAACATATATTAAATAATCACAACATATCACAATAAATTTGAAATTAAACCTAATAGAAAATACAGTATAATACAGCAAAACAAGAAAATAACAACAAATACATCAATGTTATCTGTATATATCATAAAACAGTTACAAACAATCACTTCCCTCCGGCCAATAATTACAATTACAAAGCAGCAGAATGGCAACAAATACATTAATATCATCTGTACATCATATGGAACAAATTGCAATGGTCTTAGAGCAACCTTAGGAGGCCTCATAGTTTTTGTCCGTTTCCCCCTTCACTGAGCCAGTTGCAGGTGTATCCGGATGAGGCCTCCTCTGGGCGAGGTGGCAGGGACCGGAGGGAGGGCGGGAGAGTTCTCAAACCGCCCGCAGCCAAGAAGGTCCTTTTAACTGCTCCGGCCAGGATGTCGGGGCTATGGAGAGGCAGAATGGTTTTTTATAGGAAAAGGTATAAGATAAGGATACATTCAATACCTTTATTTGTTCAATATGTACGTGGAACGTTTCATACAGAAAGCTACATGAAGATGTGAAAATTGGTGGAAGAAAATGAATAACGTAAGATATGCAGGTGACACCATCTTCTTGACAGAAAACAGCAAAGACTTAAAATGACTGTTCATGAAAGTGAAAGAGGAAAGTGTGGAAGCAGGGCTGTAGTTGAACACCAAGAAGACCAAAATAATCACTACAAAAGAACTACACAACATTAATATTAACAACGAAGAAACTGAGACAGTGAAAGATATTGTATTCCTGGGCTCAATTATCAACCCAAATGGAGACAAGAAATCAGAAGAAGGCTGAGACTTGAAAGGAGAACAATGAAGAATTTAGAAGAATAAGGATGTGTCATCAAGTCCAAGATCATCCATATTACTTTATTCTTGATCACTGTGTATGGATGCAAAAGCTAGACAGTAAAGAAAGCTAACAGGAGAAAAATGATTCCTTTGAAATACGGTGCTGAAGGAGAGCTTTACGGATATCCTTGACTGCCAAGTAAATGGGTTCTAGAATAAGTCAAGACTGACTTTATAACCCCTTCTGAGTTGATGATTGCTGCCAATTTGTACACAGATGATTCTCAAGGTTTTCACACTGTCCATTTTTTAACATTTGAAACACGTCTCTTTTGTGTATCAGAGAAGGAATTCCTTTTAGAAAGGTAATGGGCATCTTGTAACATGAGATGTCCAGCTGAAACACACATCATCATCACTGGCTATCATGGCTAACACTGATGGGAGTTGCAAGCCAACAACATCTGGACGGCCACAGGTGGCCCACCTCCTCTTAAACATGCCAGCCACACATAGATTTTTTTAAAAAGAAAATCTAAGTGCTTACATTTAAAATATTTAACTAAAACAAATCTGATGCCCAGCTTAAATTTTAATTTAATTTAATAATTTGATTTATAGCCCGCTCAATCAGGGGAACCCAATTCAGGGCAGCTTACAGTCATATATAAATACTAGTACAAATAATAATACAGATACATAATACAGTACGCAATAATACATGCAATTATACAGATACACAATGTAGTCAGTACAGCACAGAAATTATACAATATCAATACCATAAGTACAGTCCTCGATAGGGTGAAGGTATCATATTACAATAATTAATTTGACAATACAGTTCAATGACCATTCTACCCAGCCCCAAATTAGTCCAAGGGGTGGCTGCTGCTTGAAATATTTCAAGCTTCTGCTTGGAATATTTCAATTAATGAATTTTAAAAACAAAAACACTGGAGATTTAATCAGGTTTTTTATTTTTAAAAACACCTGGCTGTAGCTAAATAAATTTAGCAACAGCCTAAATTTAGCAACGGCCATACACCTAAGACGGAAGCAGTTTCTCTCATGCAGAATGTACAGGAGCACGGGCAAAACTTGACCAAGGAAGGGCTGACACCCTGATAAAAATGCAACTAGACAAAGGAGCCTTTTGCAGTCTGAGTGTCACTTTGCATTGCTTAATAAGAGCTTGGAAAGTTTGGAGGCAAGGTAAGCTACTCATGTGGAGCAATGCTGGAGGATATCTGCCATGGCAGGCTCTGGATTAAATGTAAGTCATGTTTAAGTAATACAGCTGGGCAGGGCAGATCCAGGCCCTGGGTCTGCTACAGGGTTTGTGTATTTCTCTTCAGTCTAATCCAGTAACCCCTCACCACCAACCTCCCTCTCCTCCTTTCTAGGAAAGTAATTTGCAGCCAGCCCTTCTTACTGTTAGATTCTTTACATGAAATGATATTCAATCAGGAAATCATCCAAGAGAATCTGAATTCCTCAGATTCAGGGTGAAAGAGCCAGCATAGGGTAGTGGCAACGATGTGCTGGAGTGGGACTGAGAAAGTCTAGGTCGGAGTCTGCCCAAGCCATTGAAAACTACTGGGTGACCTTGCAACAGCCACTCTCTCTTAGTCCGAGATATAGGTAAAGGTCTCCTTTATAAGGACTGTGATGGCTTAGTGGTTAAGATTCCTGGGTACTGCATGATGGAGTGAGCTCCTGTCTCTGTCCCAGCTCCTGCCAACCTAACAGTTTGAAAGCAAGAAATTGCAAGTAGATAAATAGGGACCACTTAGATGGGAAGATAAACAGCATTCCGTGCAGCCCAGTGTCTAGACATGCCTGCCACATGTCCACGGAAACATCTGCAGACACAGACAGCACTGGTTCTTTGGCTATAAACAGATGAGCACTGAACCCTAGAGTTGGATACAACTGGCTTTCAAGCAAGGGAGACCGTTACCTTTACCTAAATGTCTCCCTGGCTTAAAAGTCAGTTGTGTCCAACTCTAGAGGGGGTGCTCATCTCCATTTGCCAGTTTTAAAAATCAGTTATTTCAAAAAATTACATTTCTTTGGCTTGCTGGTTGAGAAACCTGATGAGACAAAGAAAATAATTTTAATCTTTAAAAAAAATTGACATATTGCATCAGTCAAAATTTTAAGCCCGCCCCCCCCCTTTCCCCTGCTTACTGCAGAGCAAAGGAAGTGATTAATTTACAAATAAACAGAGATCGCTCATTTATTAAGCCACTTCCTGATACTGGCTTTGGGACAGTGAGGCTTAATTAGACCAATCTAATCAAGCACAACCATTCCAAAGAGATCCAAGCTAAATGCCTCCTGAGTCCTGATATAACTACGCCCTAAGTGGAAATGATGATACTTTGAACATTTAAATAAGTAACGTTTTCTAATCATTTTTAAATGGCACTTTAGAACTATCCCTTAGTAAATGTTTCCAGGTGTTCTACCATTGTTTTGCCAATCCTAACATTTCTTTTTTAAAAGCTATGTTAAAGCAACAAAAAGCAAGGCATGATCTTATGGAATAGTAATGCAATAGCTTATCTCTGCAACAAATAGCAATAATGTACTATTGTAATAAGTAGAGTGAACGAGTTCCTTTGAAAATGAATGTTCTGTTGGGGTCCGGCTAATCTGTATCCTTTTGTCACATTTCTATCTTATATTTGCCAATGAAGACAGAGCCATGAGGAGATCCAATTCCGTTTTCTTAATTCAGCTGAGCAAAGTAACGGGTCGTGCACTTCACACGCAAGAGGAAATTGCAACACCTTCTCTTCCTCCTCTGTTACAGACCCTCTCTCTTCCCAAGGTGACTATCCTGCAATCATTCTCTGTGTGACCAATGCATGCTCTCCTCTTGCTGGGGCTTTTCCACTCTCCCTTCCCCCATGCCTGCAGACCACTACCTCCTTATCTCTTCCTCACCATGTATGGTTACAGTCTTTCTTCTAAAATTCAAGCAAGCATAGTACAGAAGCAAGATGGCACAGGTTCGTTAGGTTAATCCATGCAGGTTCAATATATACACGCAGCTCCCCGGTGGCTCAGTGGGTAAAAGCACTGTGCTTGGAGACTGAAAGGACGGAGTTTGATTCCCCGAGAGCTGCACAATGGGGGATATGAAAGGAGCCTCATTTGGGCATCCTCTGCAGAAATCCTTTCAACCCAGAGTAATCTCTAACATGAAAACACAATATATACATAAAGGTCCAAGCCAGACCCCACAGTTCCATGCTCTGATTTCAGGTTCAGAACTGGAGTTCAGTTTGCACAGTGTATGCTCACATCTCATTTGAGGCTTCTGGCACTTAATGTGGTGCTATTGAGATATGAACAAGCAGTGATTAAACAGTAAATGTGGAAGTCCTCCTCCTGACATTCCCCATACATGTACACATATTGCTGGCAGCTGAGTCAGTCCATATCAACAAATGAAGAGAAGATATTTTGACAAGTGAGCATCTTTAAATTGTCCATTCAAGATCTCCCCACCCTGAAATATTTTGTGTTACAACATGGGCATCTTACACAATACTATACTGTTCCTTTGGGGTATCCAGTTACCTTACAGCTACTGTGAAGACTGCACCTAAACTCAGGAACAGGAAAGTGGCAGATGACATCATAGTCTTCACTAATCAGAAAATCCCAGAGCTTTGATACTGGAAAGCCCTGCTTCCATTAAAACACAGTGAAGCAAGAACCACTAGCAGGTACTTTACTGGGAGATCAAAATACTTCATCTGATGTTAAAATAAAGGTTGCTGTACTATATTGCCTGTGAGAAAATCAAATGCCACGTCAAAGTGGATTAAGAGGCTTCTGAATCAGTACTGTCAGCACACACTTTCCCCTTTGCTCAGTAGTTAGCATATATAATAATAATATATGGTTAAAAACAGAACCCCACTTTGTTGAGAGGAAGGAAAAAAGTCCAAACTGAAAAACAACAGGAGTGACTGTGAAGTGTGAAAGCAATAAAAGAGATGTGTAGGTCCAGCCACAGAGTTTCTGTGGGGCAGATCTCCAGGGAAACAGAGGTATTGATGTCAAACATAAACTATCTGTGGCATACCAGAAGAAGTGACTAAATTACAAATATCTGGAAGTGACTTACTTATTAAGCCACTTCCCAAGACTGGCTTTGGAATGGTGGGGCTTGATTAGATAAACGTAAAGGTTCCCCTTGCTTGAAAACCAGTTGTATCTGACTCTAGGGTTCACTGCTCATCTCCATTTATACCCAAAGTGCCATTGCTGTCTACATCTGCAGATGTTTCTGTGGTCATGTGGCAGGCATGACTAGACACCAGAGTTTACCTTCCTGTTTACCTTCCTGCCAACATGTTACCTATTTATCTATTTGCAATTTCTTACTTTCAAACTGCTAGGTTGGCAGGAGCTGGAACAGAGACAGGAGCTCACTCTGACATGGAGCACTCGGGTCTTGGACTGCTGACCTGTCAACGTTCCAGTCATCTAGTTCAGTGTCTTAACCACTAGGCCACCGCAGTCCCAGCAGGGGCTTGATTAGACCAATCGTAATCAAGCACAACCTTTTCAAAATGACCCAAGCTAAATTGCTCCAGACTAGTGCTGAAAGAACCACACCTTAAGTAGAAGTGCTGGAACTATGGACATTTAAATGAGTAATGTTTTCTGATCTTTGTTCAGTGGACACAAAAAGGAGGTGCTTGGGAGAGGCTACATTTCCAATCAATGCAAACCAATTTGTCTTCCAAAATATTGTTTATCAAACTTTTTATCATAATGGCTCTCTTGTGAGAGAAATCAGATTCAAATACATAACGACTCTCACAATCCTGATTCAATTTGTTTTAAGATTTTGAGTTCACGGATGGGCTGATGATGGCAATGAATATTGTATTCTGGCTGACTTCAGATACCATGCATTTGCTAATGGATTGCTAGTGCATTTCAAAGAAGCTGCTTAAGGTAAGGTGCCTATCTTTGTGTTGCATGAATTGGGGAGCCCTAGAGGCAACTATAGCTATTCCGTCTCAATTTATTAACAGTATCACTCATCACAGGCAAGAATTACATAAGCCAAAACAGAGAAAGATTTACAGCATTCTTGACACATTGAACTTCCACTATGAAGTCATCATGCTGTACAGTATTGCTGAAGTCAGAGATGGATCACTAGATGCCTGAAAGCAAGTGATGGGAAAGAATGGTAGGGATGTAGACAACTGAGGCTAACTAGAAAGGACGGCAGAAGAGCTCCAGTGGCAATCAGAGCAGGGGAGAGAAGCAAAATCATCAGACCTTGAGTAAATTGTATTTCTATTGCATATTAAACAAGCAATTCAAATTGGCATTGGATCCTAGATAATTTACCCAGGTTAATGTATCTGCTGGGCCACTTAGCTGCATATATTCCCATTATAATCAATAACATGATTGCAAGTAAGTGGTTTAACAATGGTTTCTTCTGTGGCCAAATTATCTTTGACATTACACTCCTGTGATTTAAGCAGCTGACTCTTTTAAATTGGTCCCTGACGAATTTGATCAGAAGATAATAGAAGGTATGCCTGTACAACATATTATGTGCATACTTGCTGAAGTGTACAGAGAGGCTTTTTATCCAAGGTGAGTCATATTTAGGTATCTGTAAGATGTGTGTCATGGGTTTGTAGTCCAATAAGTAAAAAAACCCCACTAATATTCCACTTACAGTTGTCAATAAATCCCAGTCACAAACCATGCAATCCAATGCAAACCTATAGATAAAACATATATTCAGTGCAAAATTGGCACAGAATATTGTCTCCCTGAAAAAGCCCAATGAGTGAGTAGGAAGAAAAATATACTGTGGCCTAACTCTACAATCTGTTGGCACATGGAACGTCCTTCTCCTTCTGTTCCCCTCCAGCCCTTGGAGGTGTCTGAAAACCAGCTCTGGAGGTTTCCAGACCTTCTGGAGCAGTTTTTGGGGCAATCAGGAAGCTGCAGTGGAAATGGATTGGCTACTCAGGGTTCTGTTGGATTTGCCATTTTGACAAGTGGAGACACTGCCTTGTAATTGGACAGGTTCTAGTACAGTGATGGCGAACCTTTTAGAGACCGAGTGCCCAAACAACAACCTAAAACCCACTTACTTATAGCAAAGTGCCAGCACGGCAACAGGAGAGAGAGAAAACTCTTCCATTGGGCTGCTGAACAGAGAGGCGGGACATACTCTGTGCTGGGGGAGGGAGGAAGCATCTCCCATTGGGCTGCTGGATAGAGAGGTGGGGCAAACTCTGTGCTGGGACAACTGCATGGGTGCCTACAGAGAGGGCTCCGAGTGCCACCTCTGGCACACATGCCATAGGCTCACCACCACTGTGCTAGTATGTCAACTGTCAAGTCTACAAGGATGTGCCACTAAATTGCGATGTTGCACTCGCAGTAGGAGGAAAAACACATTTGACTGCCTATCAAACATAGCTGCCAATAAGACAAGTTCTTACTGATACAGACAGTGTCAAGCAAGGTCCACAGGTAATAGAAAAATGGCACACTAGGTGCAGATGGCTCACCAGAGCTGACTGTTTTGGAGATCAAATTCTTTTTTTAGGGCATGGCTGACAATATTATACTTCCTGCAGATTCAGAAAGTCAATTGCCACTAACAAGCTCCCTATGCGTGTGTAAGCATTATTGCATACAGGCAAAAGGCCTGAAAACCTTACTTTCATCCATTTGTGTTAATGATTTGTACTATACTGTTGTAGAATTGTCGTATAAAAGGAACACTAATGGGCTATTTTAAAACCAATCACAATTAAAAATCCATAAATAACAAAAATCATTTTAAAAGTCTATATAATTTATGTTGTGTGTGTCTCATTTGACATCCATTCTTCTGTGCAAGAAAATGCCAAATTCTGTGCAATTTAATGCTTTTCTCTGCAAATCCACCATAGGAAAGGTGATGTTCTCTATTCTTTTTTTTTTTTAAATGACCATGAAAATTCCCAGAAATCTGATAAGATTTTCTGTGAGATTTCTCAGTGGAATTATATGCAGAGAATTCTCACTTCTCCGAGGAAGAGAGCCTGCTAGATTCTTTCATAGGACCTGCATACAGTTGTACCTCGCTTAAAGAGCATAATGCGTTCCACAGGATTGCTCTTTAAGCGAGTTTGCTCTTTAAGTGAAACACCATTGTAAGTGACCAATGGGGGGGGGATTTCAAACCCTGATTTATTTGTTAAGCGAGTTTTTGGTTGGTTTTATTTGTTAAGCGAAGCGACAATTCAGAGAAAATTCTGCTCTTTAAGCGAGTTACTCTTTAAGCAAAATGTTTTTTATGCGAGGTTTCACTGTACAGTGAAATTTATTCAGTAAAATTCTACCATCATGAAATGGGGGTATTGGTCTTTATTGGCTCCAGGACTGTGGTGAGAAGTGAGACACGATGTGTCCTCAGTCTCTCCCCTCCTTTCTGCCCTCTGAAAGCCTCACTTCTGACCTTCTGTTGAGATGGGCAGATGCTCCTCTGTCTTTTGCTGCTGTCACTACTCATTGCCTGGAAAGGACAGATAGACAGAGATGGCATCAGTAAGGAGTCATCACAGTATGGCTAGGAAACTAATCTGGGGTTTTAACAGGAGAACAGAGACTGTGGTGGTGTCGGCCTCAACAGGTGGCATGGTTGCCAGGGCAGCAACATCTCCTAGTCTCTCCCTGGAAATATCTGGTCCCAAGCCTGGAATTCTTCTGATAGGAATAGCACTTCTAAACTGCCCCATAGCGCTTAGTGCACTCTCTGGGCAGTTCACAGAGTAATTAACATTTTGCCCCCAACATGCTGGGTACCCATTTTACCAACATCGGGAGGATGGAAGGCTGAGTCGACTTTGACTCCAGTCAGGATCGAAGTCATAACCTTTTGGCTGCAGTACAGCAGTTTGTGCCACCAGGGCTTTGGCGATGCAGGCCAGGATTTCTCCCTTCTCTTAGGTTTTGATCCTCAGTTGCTGGGGTTTGCAGACAAGGAAAGCTCATGAGTCATAATGCTGGTGCTCCACTGCCTCTACTACCTTGCTCCAAACCATCTAATAGACTCAAAATCAGTGTACCAAAAACCCAGGGGTGAGGGAGGTGGACTGAGGAAAGAGTTGGTGGGTGTTTGTGCTTTGGACCTGTTTTTCCATTGGGAGCCACACATACACAAACACCTCCATACTGATCCAGTGACTGAAACTGGGAATGAGTGGCAGATACCCAAGCTTTTAAGCCAGCTTAGCCCACAATAATCAAACTATTTCTTCCTTAGCTGATATCTCCCTGCCTGGCTAATTGTGGGAGCACAGCAATTCCCTAAGACCTCAGATAGTGCCCTGTAGATCTCCGATGCCAATCCTGCAGAGTGTGTCTGAAGGTATCTCTGTCTTTTCTTTAGGTTTGTTTTTTTAATGGCTACATTTGAACAATCTGAAACTTTTTTTCTTGCCAATTGTGTTATGGAAAAGGGGGGACTACAAACCAATTCTGATTGACTATTTGTTTGATTTTAATGGCACTGGAAGAGACCTAAAAGACATCAAGTACAACCCCTTCTCAGTGCAGGAATCCAAATCAAAGCAGATCTGACAGATGGCTATCTGAACTTTCTCTTGAATGCCTCCAATGCTGGAGTGCTCATTACTCCCGAAGGTAATTGGTTCCATTGTTGTATTCTCTAAAAGTTAGGACGTTTGTTCTGATATTCACTTAAAACCTGGCTACTTGTAACCTGAGTCCATTATTTCATGTCCTGCACTCTGAGTTGATCAAGAACAGATCTTGGGCTTTTTCTGTATGACAAATTTTCAACAATTTGAAAAATACTATCATGTCTCGTTTTGTCAAGGCTAAACATGCCTAGTTCTTCAAGTCTTTCCTCAAACCACCCTTGATGCCCTTCTCAGAACATATTCCAGTTTGTCAGCATCATTTTTAAAGTGCGTCCAGAACTGTGTCCAGAACTGGACACAATTCTAAAGCTGAGGCCTAACTAATACCAAATAGAGGGGAACAAGTACTTCACTGGATTTGGAGACAGAGGTTGCCAACCTTCAACCTTTTTCAGAGTGTTATGGGGGCCTAACTGGTGCTCCCCCCACCATTTATGTCTGTTGTAAACACATCTGTGGCCAGCTGGAACGAGGGTAGCCGCTGGATTCAGCCCATGGGCCGTAGGTTGCATACTCCTGGGATAAGATGTTGAACTTGACAACTGGAAGTTCAGCAGGTCAACATCTCACAGAGTGAGCTTCCTTCTCTTTCCCAGCTTCTGCCATCCTAGCAGTTCGAAATTGCAAAAAGATAAAAAGGTACAGCTTTGGTGGGAAGGTAACTGTGTTCCATGCACAGTCATGTCTAGTCTTCCATGTCTAGTCATGCCTGCCACATGACCACAGAAATGTCTGTAGATGCAGACAGTGCTGGCTCTTTGGTTGCAAATGGAGATGAGCATTCTACCCTAGAGTTGGATGTGACTGACTTTCAAGCAAGGGTGACCTTCACCTTTACTAAAATAGTACTGTACTTACCTTTTTTGCAGCTACATTGCACTATTGATTCATATTCAGCTTGTAATCTACAACAATTTTGAGATCTTTCTTGTCTATAGAAGTACTGAGCCAAATATCACCATCTTGTAACTGTGTATTTGGTCCCCCCTCCCCAAATAATCGTCCCCAACCTTGTTCCCAGCAGCGGAATTGACTGTAGAGTTATTTATGGCCACTTAAATGCGTTTACGACAGCCATAAACAAGGCTGCAGCTGATTCCCGTGTCTTGAGGGGGATCTGTTTTATGGCACCAGTTCAGCTGTCTGAGGGGTGTGGTCTGGCCCATGGCTGGAAAACATTGAGAACCCCTATCCTAGAGGGTCATAGACTATCTTTGGGGAAAGACTGAGCTAAGATATCTTGTCTGTTATCATTTTCTTATCCCACTGAGTAGCTTAACTGCAATTTCTTTTGTTTTTTGCTATGCATGTGCCTGAAGAATGCTTTTTTAAATTTTTTTACTAACCTTGGCTCATTTTAAGCTTTTGCTTTTCTTACACCATCCTGGTAATTATTTGCTACTTGTGTCTACTTTGTGGTCTGGTCTTCCTTGCACTTTCTAAATGTGTCCTTTTTTAATTTTCACATTCTCTTTGAACTTTTTATGAACATATTGGTCTTTTCTGCTATCTCTTACCTTTCTTTGTGTTGGACTTGTTTGTAGTTCTGCCTTTGTAATTTCCTTTTTTAGAAACTTCCACACATCTTGGACCTCCTTTCCTGTTAGGATCTTTTGCCATGGGACTCTGCCTATCAGTGTTCTGAACTAATTAAAATGTGTTTTCCTAAAGCCAAGCATATACTTGTGGTCACAATCTGCTTCTGCTTCCTTTGAAATCAAGAACTCAAGTAGAATATGGTCACTTTCCCCCAGAATTCCTCTTGTTGCCCTTCATCCACCAAGTCAATATTGAATAGAATTGTATCAATGATAACTACGCCTCTAGTTTCTTCCTCCCTTTTTGTAGAAGAAAATTATCAGCCACACAAGCCAGGAATTTCTTGGAAGGGCTGTATTTGGCAGAATTTGCCTCCCAACAGATACCAGGATAACTCAAATGTCTTTTACTGGAACACTTATTAATGTTTGGTCCATGCTTAACAAGTTCCTGAATTTTGTTCTTGTTTCATTATACCTAATGTGCTAGCTGGATAGCTCAGTGGTTTATGTATCTGGCTGTGGAGCCAGAGGTTGGAACTTTGATTCCTCACACAGATTCCTGTCAGAAGAGCCAGTCTGTGTTGTCATGAAAAAGCTTAGCAATCCCAGGGTGGCCCAGAAGAAGGGAACAGAAAATCACATCTGAGTACTCTGTGCCTAGAAACAGGGCCGTAGCCAGGGGGTGGCCAGGGCTAGCAGTTAGCCCATCCTCACAGAGTTTGAGGGTTTGAGGCTTTGCCCACCCTGGCCACCCCGTGGCTACGGACCTACATGACATTGTTGGCCATCATGAAAAAATATTCACCCACCCACATCTAGAATTTTGGCTATTGCCCTGCCTAGAAAATTCTGGAAAGGGTCACCTTAAGTCAGAATTGGCTTGACAGTATGCGGTTCTTATATTACTTGTTAGATATTTAAATATCCTAGCGGCGGGAAAATCGCCGCTACCCATTGGTCAGTGGGCTGGGTCAAGCAGGGTATTTAATCCCCTGCTGACCCAGCCGTTGTTGTTGTTGTCTGTGCTAACCACAATAAACAGACGTGTTGTTTGGTTCACCCTTAATGGCTTCCGTGTCCTCACTCCCACGCCCTGATCTCCGGATCTAACACTGGCGACGAGGATGGGATTTTGAGGAACGGACCAGAACCATCACACACACCAGAGCCACCTCTCACGAAGGCACCTCGCCATGGCTGCTTACGTTCCACCGGCTCCCTTCCAACCGAAGGACGAGAGATGGAAGAGCTATATGGACCGTTTTGAGTTCTCCCTGCTAGCTGCGGAACTGGGAGAGATAGCACCGGAGCGGAAGAAGGCGTTCTTCCTCACCCACTGCGGAGCCAAGGTCTACGAAGTGGCCCAGTCCCTGGTGGATCCAACACCAATCCTGGACGTCTCATGGGAAGCACTACAGTTGGCCCTCAAGAACCACTATGCACCAGAGCCATCGAAGTTCGTGTTCCGGATCCAGTTCCGGGACCGATACCAGATGCCAGGGGAAACCATCGGCGAGTACGTGGCCGCCCTAAGGGCAGCAGCCGTCCCGGCGATATTCGGGCCATTCCTCGAGGACTCCCTGACCGAGCAGCTTATCAGAGGAGTCCGCGACAACAAGCTCCGGAAGAGGCTGTTGGCCCGGAGAGACCTGACCCTGGCCGGGGCCATCGAGGAGGCCAGAGCTTTCGAGCTCTCGATGTCGACCGCATCCTCCCTCAACCGGTCCCCGTCGGCGCCCCACCAAGCCTCCGCTCACCATCAAGACGTCGTTTCTGACGAGGACGAAGAGGAAGAAGCAGAGGTGTGCGCGACCGACGGGGGAAACTCGGGCAGGAGCGGCCAGCGCTGCGCCAGCTGTGGAGGGCCACACCAGCGGGCACATTGCCGCTTCAGGGAGGCCATCTGCCGCTATTGCGACAAGCGGGGACACATTGGGAGGGTCTGCCGGGCAAGGCAAGCGGAGAACCAAGCGGACCGGCAGATTCAAAAGTTCCCGCCGGGCAAGATGGCCGCCAAACAGAGGGCAAATCAGAGGCGCCAGGGACGCAACAGCGGCAAATTCGAAGATGCAGAGATGCACACGCTCACGATAAGCCACACCGCCACACAGAAGGGAGAGAAGTACCACGCCACAGTCACGATCGACGGGGCAGAGTGTCCGATGGAGGTCGACTCTGGGGCCGCCATATCCATCATTCCGTGGAGGTGGATGAAGAAGACATTCCCGGCCCTAAAAGAATCAGACCTCCAGACCCAGAGGATCCGAATCAAGGACTGCCAAGGCAAGTTCCTCCCCGCCGCAGGACAGAAGTGGGTCCGTGTCAAGTACGGACCGAAGGAAGAAAGCCTACCGCTGACCGTAGTCCACGGTAACATCCCGACGCTACTGGGCACAAACTGGTTCCCCGCCCTGGGACTGTCCATCGCTGGCATCCACAACACTGCGACTGACCAGCCCGGGGACGCCTCGCTGAGGGACGACCTGATGGCCGAATTCCAGGACGTTTTCGGGGAAGGATTGGGCAGGTATGTGGGGTCCCCTATTTCATTTGCACTCAACCCGAGCGTTGCCCCCATCCGACTTAAGGCCCGGAGAGTCCCACTGGCGCTCAAGCCCAGGGTCGAGAAGGAGCTCGACAAGCTGGTCGCCCAGGGAATCCTCGTTCCCGTAGACCACGCTCGGTGGGAGACCCCCATAGTGACCCCCATCAAACCGGACGGGTCAGTGCGCATCTGTGCAGATTACAAATGCACGATCAACAAGGCATTAGAGCCGAGCGCGTACCCGGTTCCCGTCATAGACCACTTACTCCATTCCCTGGGCCCTGGCAAGATCTTTGCCAAGCTGGACCTGGCCCAAGCGTACCAACAGCTTCCGGTGGATGACACTACGGCCGAAGCCCAGACCATTGTCACACACCGGGGGGCATTCAAGTGCACGAGGCTACAGTTCGGGGTCAGCATAGCTCCGGGACTTTTTCAGAGCACGATGGAAAGGCTCCTCCAAGGACTCCCGGGGGTGGTACCCTATTTCGATGATGTCCTGATAATTGCGGGGGATCCCGGGCAGCTCAAAGACAGGGTCGCCGCTGTCCTGGCTAAATTCAGGGCCGCTGGGCTCAGGGTGAAACGGGATAAGTGCCTGTTGGGGGTCCCCTCCGTGGACTTCTTAGGGTTCCACATCGACGCCAAGGGCATCCACCCAACGAAGGGAAAAGTGGAAGCGATTCGGAACGCCCCGGCCCCGAAAAACAGGCAGGAGCTGCAGGCGTTCCTGGGACTCCTGAATTTCTACGCGACCTTCCTGAAAGGAAAGGCCACCGCGGCTGAGCCCCTACACAGACTGTTGGCCGCGAAGGCAGAGTGGGTGTGGGGACCCGAGCAAAAGTCAGCTTTCGCTGCTGTCAAAAATCTTCTCTCCCAGGACAGTTTCCTGATACAATACAACGCGACCCTGCCACTGGTCCTCGCCTGCGACGCGTCTCCCTACGGCGTCGGCGCAGTCCTGGCCCACCGACTGCCCAACGGCCTCGAGGCGCCCATCGCCTATTACTCCAGGACCATGTCGCCGACGGAGAGGAACTATGGCCAGATCGACAAGGAGGCGCTGGCGGCAGTGGCAGGGGTAAGAAAATTCCACGACTACTTGTACGGCCGGGACTTCGAACTTGTGACTGATCATAAGCCCCTGGCCTATTGGGACTCCTGGCGGGCGACCGGCCTACACCCTCTGCCTTGTCCCCCCGGATGCAAAGGTGGGCCATTTTCCTGTCGGGGTACTTGTACACCTTAGTCTACCGGCCCGGGAAACACATGGGGAATGCTGACGCCTTGAGCAGATGCCCCCTCCCGACCCAGGAAGGCGCGGAACGGGGGGAAACATCGGTTCTTGCCCTGGACATCCTGGACTCTGCCCCCACTACGTCGGCCGAGGTTGCCAGGGCGACGGCGCGGGACGCCGAACTTCGGGCCGTTTCCAGCTGGGTTCAGCGGGGGTGGCCGGACAAGGGGGAGGGGGAGTTCAAGGTATATTTCGACAAGAAAGACGAACTGTGCTGTGTGGGGGGTTGCTTGCTGTGGGGGGACCGGGTAGTGGTGCCCAGGAAAATCCGCCCCAAGGTCCTAGAAACACTGCATGCCAGCCACCCAGGAATAGTAAAGATGAAGGGGTTAGCCCGAAGTTACGTGTGGTGGCCTGGTATTGACAAGGACATAGAGTCGTGGGTGGCCAAATGTACACCTTGCCAATCATCACGACCCAATCCACCAGCAGCCCCGGTCAGAGAATGGGAACAGCCCTCGGGCCCATGGCAGAGGATTCACATCGACCTCGCCGGCCCATTCCACGGCCAAACATTCCTGATTGTAGTGGATGCCTACTCGAAATGGTTGGAGATCCGACTCCTGAGTAGCACCACAGCCAGAGCAATGATCCGGGAACTCAGACAACTCTTTGCCACACACGGCATTCCCGACACCCTAGTCTCTGACAACGGGCCTCAGTTCACGGCCACTGAGTTTGAACAGTACCTGGCATCCCTAGGAACCAGGCACGCTCTCACATCCCCGTTCAGGGCGCAAGGGAATGGGCAGGCCGAGAGATTCGTGCGCAGCGCAAAGGAGGCCCTGGAAAGGCTAGGACCCGGGGACTGGCAGGAACGCGTAGACACGTTCTTGTTGGCCCAACACAACCTTCCCTGCGCTGCCACGGGAAGGGCCCCCGCAGAGTTACTCATGGGTAGGAGACTCCGTTGTCAGCTTGACCGGTTACACCCTAGGTACTCTCCAGACAAGTTCAGGGGGGACCAACCACAGGGCCGGACACTGGCCATTGACTCACCAATCTTCGCTAGGAACTACGCGTCGGGCCACCCGTGGGAAGAGGGAACCGTCAGCGAAATGCTGGGCCCCTACACCTACAAGGTTCGCCTCGCTGATGGTCGGACATGGAAACGCCATGTCGACCAGCTCAGGAGGCGAACGAGTCCCGACACGGATAGCAACCTCCCCCGGGGAGTGCAGACCGGCGCTGAGCCAGACATGCACCCGATGGACAAACCGGTCACCGACCCGGTTCGGCCAGAAAACAGCCCCATTCACGCAGCACCATCACCGGCCAGCTTACCGTGTGGAACAGGCTCACCCCCGGTCACCGCGGAGCCCGACGCTCGTATTCCGGATCCGCTCCCGGCCCAGCCAGGGCAGAGCGAGAGCGACAGGTCCGCTCTGCCCGATGCCCCAGCGCCGACTGAACTGCGCAGGTCCGATCGAGTAAGAACACGCCCCCGTCACCTGGAGGATTTTGTATGCAAATAGCAGACTGGGGCATTCTGGGGGGAAGGGGTGTTAGATATTTAAATGTCCTAGCGGCGGGAAAATCGCCGCTACCCATTGGTCAGTGGGCTGGGTCAAGCAGGGTATTTAATCCCCTGCTGACCCAGCCGTTGTTGTTGTTGTCTGTGCTAACCACAATAAACAGACGTGTTGTTTGGTTCACCCTTAATGGCTTCCGTGTCCTCACTCCCGCGCCCTGATCTCCGGATCTAACATTACTATTCGTATCTTATATTACTGTTTGTATTGTTACCAAAAATTATATGTCCCCAGGCTTCAGTTTCTGTTTCTTGGGCTACCTGCTTTCAGTCATGGCAGAGAAACTACAGACTGTCAGTAAAGCATAGAGACAAGGTTTCATTATCAGTCACAGAAGTTATTTTTGTTTTTGAAAGAAGAGTGAGATATGGCTTTGAGTGGACAACTGATAGGTTTGCAGACAGAAGGATTGTCTCTGGGGCTAATAGCCTAGCACCTTTCACCAGCGAGACAGGAATGAATAAACTCTTCCAATGAATGTTTTGCTCTTGCTCCTGCCATTTCTGTAATGAGGAGGGATCTGTTTTCCATCAGGGCTGTTGCCTGCTTTCCCTTAAGTGTGTTCTATCATTGATTGTCCCCTAAGGGCTGGAGACTAGATAGCAGCACTGCATCAAATAATTGGAAAGTCAACCTCTGTGTCCTATTACTCATGTTAACAGGCTCTCTAGATAGTAGATGTTTCAGATTGCAGGCTAATCATCACCACCAGCAAGGACTCAGACACATGAGACAGCATCCTGGCAACAGCCAATGAAATGGCATGTCTGGTTGTGCAGTGTAAAGACCTGATTTGAGGAGTGACAATGAGCAGAGAAGAATAGAATACAACACCAGTGCCTGATTGCCTACTTCAGCAAACCAAAGGCCATAGGTTGTGTTCAATCCCCTTGATCTGCAGCGTGCAGCTTACTTAAAGAACATGCTCTTGACAGGAGCACTTCTGAGTTTGTCCAAACTGCCTGTTTAGGGCAGACTGGATTGAGTGCAAAAAGCATCACGTACCATTCACGCCTCCTGTCTGAACAGGAAGCGACTCTTTGCCCACTTCTCCTGGTCATCTGTGACCCCAGGAACCAACTTTTGACGGTTGCAGGTCTTCTATATATGTTGTTTCCAGCATCTACAGGCACTGGGAACAGTATATACAGGAGCACACCAAACAAGCTGACAGAGGTGCCAAAGACATGCATAGGGGTGGGGTGGGGGGTACAGCTGCAATTGCTCCAGTGTCCAACATATCTGAATGCTGTAAAAATAAAAACAGACTAGCAAAACACCCAACCACCTGAAGCATGGATCTAATGCTCATCTGCATGGCCCTTACTTTCACCCATGTTGCTTCTCTTTTTACATATTGTAAGCCACCCTGGACAAGTAGCATCATCTCCTATCCACTTCATCCTGATACATCGATACAAGCTCCTCCAGAAAAGAAGAAGGATAATGTGTTGTACCCCCAAAAGAAACAAAAGGTTTATGGGTTTTTTAAAAAGTGAACAGGGCTGTGAGGTATTGTTATTTATTTTCCTATCTATCATCAATACAATCTTCTCTAGATTTTGGTGCCCCTTGAGTTTTGATTTGTTGTTCAGTTGCACAGTCCAGGCTAACCCTTTGTGACCCCATGAACCACCACACAGGAGGCTCCTCTGTAATCCGCCATCCTCCGTAGCCCGCTCAGATCTACACCCACTACGTCAACGATGCCATCTAGCCACCTCAGCCTCTGCTGCCCCCTTCTACTTTTGCCTTTGATCTTTCCTAGCATCAGGGTCTTCTCCAGTGAGTCTTCTCTTCTCCTTTGGTGGCCAAAGTACTTGAGCTTCAGCTTCAGTATTTGTCCTTCCAAGGAGCAGCCAGGGTTGATTTTCTTCTGGATGGGCTTCTTTGCTCTCCTTGCAATCCAAGGGACTCTCAAAAGTCTTCTCCAGTACCTCAGGTCAAAGGTGTGTATTTGATATTCCAGGGTATCAAAATTCAATTTTGATGCTTTGGAGCAAACCCCCATTGTTTTTCCCTAGTTATATCCCCATGCATTTTGAATGGCAGACATCCATTTTTGAATCCCAGGTACATAAGATATGAATCAATTTGGGCAGGATATATGTTGATTTCATCATGATGTCCCTGAAAGATAATAGTACCAAAATAATAAATATTACTTATTAAATAACTAATCTGTAATAATGATAGCAAATAAAATGAGTCACAATTAGTACAGCAGCAGAGCTAACTATCTCCCCTTCCCCCAAGAAAAGCAATGTCTCCCTCAAAGATTGTCCCCATAATAAGGGCCTTTCCTTCACACACCTTCTTGTTTCTGTAATGGTGAGCATTTCCTCTTGAGCTATAAGTAAAAGAAACAGAGTACAGTGGATATTTTTTAGTAGGGGGAGCGTTGTTATTACAAAGTAATAGGAAGCTGCTTTCTATGGATTAGACCAGGGGTGTCCAAGCGATGGCCTGGGGGCTGGATCCGACCCCTGACACCAAGCCCTCAAAGCCCTTGTACGGGCGCATTTTACTTCTTCTTCCAGGAGCGACGAGGGCTTCACAGACTGGATGAATTGGCATCAGGGGCCAGATATGGCCCCCAGCCCCAGACCTTCGTGACTAGCTCCCTGAACCACGTGACCAGCCCGTGGCCTGAAAAGTTTGGACACCCCTGGATTAGACCAAGAACTGCAAACTCTGACAAGCAAGAATGGTCCACCAAGATTTCAGGCAAAAGCCATCTGTAGCATTTTACTGTATGATGAAGGTTTTTCATAAGCACTCATTTGTTTGCGGAGACCTATATGTTTAAGAATAGGTCTTTGTTTATTTCCTGCGTATACCTGTTTTTCTATTTTGTTGCTGTTTTGAAATATATTACATTTTATAAGTTATTTTAATAGCTGTTCAATATAGCCCTGAGTCATGTGTGACTATAGCACAGGATGCAAACCCATATGAATAGATAAAAATGAAGGGTTGCCATCCTCTTTCAACAGCTCTTCTGTCCAAGTCTGAATTACATGCATACTTTTTACAAGGCTTTTGCTTTAGCCACAAAGGTCACAACTCTCTCAGGGGCTGCAGAAAAATCTCTGCATGAAGAGTTCGCTTCAGCTTCTCTCTGCTAAGCTAATCCCATGTTCTGCACACCCTTTTCATTCTTAAGCAGACATCTCACACTAGCTATAATTGAGGCTGCTGGTTTTCTGTCCCATTAACTGTTAATTTGTTCAGCAATGTCAAAATGACTGTGTTGTCCCTAATTAAGGTTGCTATGAAGGACCATCCACTGGCATATGTGTTTAAGTTCTAATTGTATTGTCACAGATTGTAATTTATTGCATTCCCTTACCATTTAACTCCAGTCTCTACATGTTCTTCTTTAATCTCAGTTTGTCTACATGTATCTGTTCACTAGGTTATGGACAACTACAAACTCCATCAAAACAGTGAAGGGGCACGAATGTGTATGCCACCATAATAGTTTTTTAAGTTCTGAAAATCCAATAGGATTTCTTGTAGCTTTTTAACATCTTGTTTTCCCATATTCCACACAATGCAATTGTCAGCCATTATTTTAACTTGTTTTCTTTTTCAAATCAACACAATAGCCATCCATTAGTTTTGCCTCCAGCTAGAATCCTTTTCAATCATGTATGCACCCACATAAGGGCTATCGCACAAGGTCTCTTTCATACATGTAAGCAAGCTTGAATTGCAAAATCATTTGTGTGACAATGTGAAGGTGCTCTGCAATTTCTGAGTAGGATTTTAGCCGTTATTTTTTGCTTTCTATCTATTTTTCCTCTAATGAGCTTTGAGACACCCCACCCCACTCCCGCTGCCTCCTCTGCTATTTCTGCAAGTCATGTCCCATTGTTAAATTCACACACAGACTAGTTTTAGCCTGTAGGGCTGACTTGCTTGACAGCCTTTTCTTCTCCCCTTTCAGAGGAATGGGACTGTGTGGCTTCTCTTCCTTTTTTCCTTGGTTTGACCAGGAAATCTCACATAAAGAGCGCCTCGCTTAGAGACTAACTTGCTTAAAGAGCAGAATTTTCTCTGAATAGTCGCCTCGCTTAACAACTAAAACCAACCAAAAACTCACTTAACAACTAAATCAGGGTTTGCGACACCCCCCGCCGCCAGAAGTCACAATTGATCACTTACAATGGTGTTTCACTTAAAGAGCAAACTCACTTAAAGAGCAATCCTATAGAACACGTTATGCTCTTTAAGCGAGGTAACAATGTACATTGGCTGATCAGTGCTTTGGGGAATTGACTTAGGCTTCTGGAAATTAAAGTCCTAAAAACCAAATATTTGTAAACACTAAACAATGTAGCTCGTGTTGCCACAGTCTATAACAGGGGTGCCCAAACTATGGCCATCCTGTGGCACCATTCCATCTGGCTCACACCACCCGCTCCGCTCCCAGAAGCGGAAGTAAAATGTGCCCGCATAGGTGCAAACCGCTGCCGTAAATGCCCCATGATTGTCGTAAATGCATTTATGGCAGTGTTATGTGCATGCACAGGTGCATTTATTTCTTCTTCCAGTGGGAGGAACCACCTGACCGGCCTGCTCATGACTGGCCCACGACCCAAAATGTTTGGGCACCCCTGGTCTATAATGATGCAGGGGGAACTCATAAGGCAGTGATAGTGAACTTTTTAGACACCGAGTGCCCAAACTGCAACCCAAAACCAGTGATGGGATGACATTTTTGCTACCACACCATGATGTCATGGATGTCATGGGTGTGGTCAATGTAATGATGTCATGGGTGGAGCCAATATCATGATGTCATGATGTTGTGAGCGGAGCCAAAAAACAAATAAAAATAAATAAATAAAAATAAAAATAATTTTTTTTAAATTAAATTAAATTAAAATAAAATAAACACAGACACACACACACCCCTCAACCCACCCACCCAAACTACCACAACACAAAACCGTAAATAAAAAATAATAAATAAATACATAAATAAAAATAAAATAAAAATAACCCACCCACCCCAACCACAAACCCCTCACTTACCCTTGGAAGCAGCAGAGGTGGCGGCTTGGCGGCAAACCACTGCTGCGGTAAACCAACGGTGCAGCATCCTGACAGGGTGGCGGGGCCAGGCGCGGAAATGCCGCCTCTGCTTCTTCAGGCGCTCCCTGTGCCCTTCCTTTCCTGGCAGCCAAAAATGGCTGCTGGAAACTGCGCATGCGTCAAACATTTATTTGACGCATGCACAGTAAAAAAAATAGAACTGTTCATGCATCAAATGAAGGTTTGACGCATGCGCAGTACCCGGGAGCCATTTAGGCTCCATATTTTTTTTGTTGCCTAAAAAAACCTAAAACAATCCCAGGTGGTTGCTACCAGTTCGGCGAACCACCCGGGAATGTTGCTATCGGTTTGGGTGAACCGGTGCGAACCGGGAACATCCCATCACTGGCTAGATAGCATTGTTGACGCAATGGGCAGAAAGCTGGGTGGGTTGAGGAGGATGGTGGAGGAGAGGGGTGCCTGTCGTGTGGTGGTCCATGAGGTTGCGAAGGGTCAGAATCGACTGTGTGACTGAACAACAACAACAAAGAAAGGACAATCACATTAGGTTCTAAAGCCCCCTCCTATTGATGCCCAGTGTTATGCAAGATTGCTGTTATCCCAACATAGAACTGCAAGTCACTAAAGGCAATGTAGTTGTTACTGTGCCTATTTTCTGCATGCCTGGAATCAAGTGGATTTATTGAACTGTGCCTGTGCTCATCTAGAACAGTGTTCCCCAGTCTTTGGTTTTTGGACTTCAATCCCCAAAAGCCTTAGTCAATTCCCCAAAGCACTGATCAGCCAATGTACTGACTTAAGCATCTGGGAACTGAAGTCCCCCTGTGGGGCATGTGCTCCATGTTGGGAACCACTGATCGAGGTGGTTTGTATTTTCTTTCTGGATTGTGATATATGTATATTGACCTGTCTTTGAGCTTTGGACTGATAATGGGCTGTGGTTTTACATCTCCAGCCCTAGCTGACTGATTTGGCGAAGCTCCAGAGGTTGCCAGCATAACTTTAAAAGTGGTCAAGGATGCTGCTAGTAGTTGTGGGAGGTTTCCTTCAGAAACTGGAAGTCATGTCAAGGTGACCCCAAAAGCAGCAACAACATAGATTTGCAAATAGCATCAAGACTAATAATAAGTAATTATTTTAAGTACACGGGAAGAAATATATCTTCACAGCTAATCTAGTCCTCTGGTGGCCGTGCTGCTTCTGAGAGAACAACAGGATTTGTGAGCCAAGATGTCACAGTGGCATTGAAAAATGAACAAGCCCAACTAAGGATCCAGTTTGCCCAAACATTTCCCAAACAGGGTAAGTTAGCAGTATCCCAAAAATGCTGACTGAGTCTCCCTGAGCCTGATGCATTCCAGTGGTGGGATGTCAAAAAATTTACTACCCCACCGTGACGTCATCACAGTGTGGGTGGAGCTAACATCATGACGTCATGACACCGTGGGTGGAGTCAAATAAATATATATATAATAAAATAAAAATAAGCACACACACACACCCCTCAACCCACCCACCCACCCACAACACAAGGACAGCAAGGAGGCCGTGCATATGCGCCAAGCATTGTAGGCATGCATGCACACCAAGTGCTTGGCATGCATGTGCAGTGGGGGAACCAGTGAAAAGGTAAGCCCCGAAGGTGGTTCCCCCCAAAAGCTGCTACCTGTTCTCTGGGACACTGGGAAAAGTTACTAGCGGTTCTGGAGAACTGGTGAGAACCTGTTACATCCCATCACTGTGACTTTTCTATAAAACTTTGGAAGGATGACATGGCAGCATTAATAACGAGGTGAGATGCTTTCAAGCTAAGCAAATTGGCCATATTGACTCAGATAAAAGATATGAATGTACAATACACATTCTCATCATAGAGCAGTAAATTAGCCAATACAGTTTATATGCTGTCAGTACATTCACTGCAAATTTAAAACTTATTTCCTGGATGTTGTTGTACAAGATGGTTTATTAGGCAATCTGAAAAAAATTAAAACATAAGTGTTACAGGATGTAGCATTATTGTGTATGCTTTATGACATTCGCTAGGGTTGCCAAGTTGAATCAGGTTTGGTCAGCTGTATTTCTTTTATTCCAGAATCTGGAGTCTGCCATCCCTTCTAGGGCAAAGGAATAATTGAAGCCACAAAATCAACCAACGTTTATATAATTCAATTACAAAGTCTGGCACTAAATAACTCTGGACTGACTTCATGGTATCTAGCACATTTTACCTCACTTTCAATTTGTTAATAGAAAATCAACCTGCTAAATAGATTCTAAAGACATGTTTAGAGAGAACTTTCCTGTACTCTAGGTTGGATGCCTTAGAACAGAAATCACCATATTTTCTCATCAATGGTGTCCCCAAAACTATATTTGCTTAGAAAAGAAGAATGTATAGAGGAAAGAATAATGGAAGGCCTTTGAAAGGTTTTGCACACAGATACATAGGATGCAAATTTTGTTCAATCAATTTAATTTGTGTCTATATACATTTTGAAATGATTACTTGAATTTATGTAAATTTCAGAAATGTAAACCCAGCCAATTAATATCTCATTCAAAGTACCTCCTACAATAATTTATTCATGTAATTCACACAGTACCACTGGTCAACAAAAATCATTTGTAACTAAATATAAAAGAACAGAAGAGAGCAACTAGTATATTTCTCTCTTAACCTTTGAACATACTCATGCCTCTTCTTTTTCTTTTGCTGTGTCCAAATCCATGTCTGGCTAGACATCCCACTACATTAATGGAGTAGACCATACAGTCAGCAACTCAACACCAAGTGTCAGGTGGCAGTTAACTAACCTGACTCCCTAAAGGGGCCAACAGCTACGTGCAGATGTGCCCCTTGATATGGGGAGATGGTCCCCCTCAGTGGTGGAAATGCCACTGAAAACCATCCTATTGGGCCCAATGGCAAAATGAGCGGAGGAGGAACTCTGATTCCCAACAGTCATGGAGGCAGAAGAGGCCATGCCAGATAGACTGGCTGTGAAGGCGCACCTTGATAATATCCTCAAGGCTGTGGCAGTCCATTGCAGTCCTGGTGCTAAATCCTGCATGTCTCATTTCATGTATGCCACAGGAGATGGTTCTGAGATCATACTGTGTGGGTCACTTCA
The DNA here is from genome assembly GCA_030440675.1 of Furcifer pardalis. NCBI lineage: Eukaryota > Metazoa > Chordata > Lepidosauria > Squamata > Chamaeleonidae > Furcifer > Furcifer pardalis. The sequence continues at coordinate 103,264,994 of CP126893.1, forward strand.
TGGCAAGCTGGGATCCACTTTAAGCAAATTCATGTCCATGACATTTTTCCTGCTTCAGGAAAAATGCATTCTTGTATACAAGGTGCAGCCGACAATCCAAATCTGAATATAGGCGATGATCATGGTAATTTTTATTTATTTATTTATTTATTAAAATTTGATACCCCGCCCCAATCGGGAGGACCCGACTCTGGGCGGCTTACATCCCACTAAAAGCAAAACAAAACCCAAACACTCAATTAAAAACATCAAGATTAAAAATTATCAGAAATTTAAAAACAAAAACAGAACTACACCCCAGTATTCCCCCAATCCAACTCAGGAAGGCAGTCCTTATATGAGCCACTTGGTATGGGAGCCCATGGTCCCGGGTCCCCAAATCTGTCCCGCCAGCCAGGTTTTCAAGCCCTTTCGGAAGGGCAGGAGCTCCGTCTGAAGGCGCAATTCGGTGGGCAGGAGGTTCCAGAGGGTCGGGGCGGATACGGAGAAGGCTCTCCTCCTCGTGCTGGCGAGGTGCGCCTCTCTCGCCGAAGGGACAGCAAGGGAGCCTCTCCGATCCGCCCTGGTGGGCCGGACAGATGTTCTTGGGGTGACGCGGTCTCTTAGGTATCCTGGCCCACTACCATGTAGGGCTTTAAAGGTAATAACCAGCACCTTGAATTGCACCCGGAGACATACTGGCAACCAGTGCAGCTCCCGAAGCAGCGGTCAATGAAGACTGTCCTGAGAATATAATGCCGTGGCCTTTCATCTGCCTCCCGCATACCTACAAGTGGCAACTTCCCCACCCAAACAAAGTTTCAAAAAGTTGACAGAATGATAGTCCAAATATAAACTGAGAAAAAAATGGGGGCCCAGCCAGAATTCATTGCTTAATTCACATCCTGTTGCTGCTCTACCTTTTACCGAATTCCTTTTCAGTTTGTTATCATGTTCACTAATCACCATTGTCTTTACATATGAGAATCCAAGTAAAATAAAGTAACATAAAATTAGATCCCAAATGAAAGAATAGCAACAATAAACCTGAGGATAGACATTCTTCTTCCATGTCTAGACCAGATGTGAAACTGCCAAAATAAAGCCATCTTCTGGTATAACAATAATAATTTTGTGTCAGAAATTATTCTGGTTTGAAAGGATTTTTGTGGAAGAAACTCCGCTCAGAGAATGTCCAAATGAGGCTCCTTTCATGACCCCAAGAGCTGGGACAGAGACAGGCGCTCAATCCGTCATGGAGCCCCTGGGCCTCAAATTGCTGATTTGCCAGCTTTCCAGCTAATAAGGTGAGCTTCTTAACCACTGAACCACTGCAGCCCCCTCACCTTCTGGTGAATTCATTCCACAGTTCCTTTCGCCTGACCTAGTGTGAGAAAGATTAGCTGTCAAAAAGTTACAGTTGCCCGGGATACGCCAGATTGTGGTTCAAAATTACCACAATCTCTGAGGAGGCTCTTTCTGTGTACCCCAGGATAGACATTTAAAAATATTCAGTGATTTTGGTTGGAAGGTGGGTGGAAAGTGGAAGAGAGGAAAGAATAGGAAAGAGGGCAGAGGTAAAAACTAGGGGGGGGGACAGGAAAGAGCAGGCAGCTTTGAAATATGGATCAGAGGAGAATTATGGAACAAAGAAAATATTGGAAGAGCCTGGGAAAAGAGAAGGAAAGAGGAAATAGAGGAATTCTGGCAGAATAAATGCTGGCTCACAGTCTTTCTGTGCTTGTTGGTTTCCTCGAAGAGTTTTCCCAGAACAGCATTTCATCACACATATAATCCTTTTTCTGTGATGATGGAATAGTGACATTTTCTTGAGACTTTCAGTGTTTTCTGTTTCCTTTGCAAGAGGCATTTGTTCTGCAGAGCAAAATTCAATGCTATGACACTTCTCATTTCAGGTTCATCCTTGTAGTCAGAGAAGCCTCAACCAGTATGCGAAGGATGATGAGTTCTGTACAGACAAAAAGGGAGGTAGGAAAGAAGTCACACTATCCTAGTTGGAAGTTCTCCATTATCTTTCAATTAGTACACAACCACCCCCACCCCCAAATAGGTACAGTAAAGAAGCTCCAGCATGAAAGAGGACTACTATTTTTCAGATGGTCAATGGCTGTTAACATGTGTGCATTGACTATGTGGGGATGGGGACAATGGGGTATCTCAGGTGTCATGTCCAGGCGTGCAAGAGAGGACATTATTTATTTATTTATTTATTTTATTTCCTCCTATTTACTATCCCGCCCCAATCGGGTAAACCCGACTCTGGGCGGCTTACAATATTGGTTAAAATCACAAGGTTAAAACTAATGTTTAAAACTAATGCCTAAAACTGTTAAAAAACCACCAAAGAATTAAAACAGTGCAAAAAGATGAAGCCACAGGGGTGGCTGTCCATTAGATCAGCCACCCTACCTGGGATCCCATGTTCCTGGGTCCCCACACTTGCCCTGCCAGCCAGGTTTTTAAGCCCTTCCGAAAGGACAGGAGCATAAGTGATAAGACCCCCATGAGTGAAAAAAGAGGACATAGTGTGAGGAAAAAGAAACCGACTGCCTTTGTGGAGATAAAGGTTTGGGCAGAATTCTTACCATCGCAAGGAAATGTTTCCGAACATGAAAACTTGAGGGGGAAACAGGTGGGGAAACTCCGGTTAGAGGGGCGCTCCTGTCCTGCCTATTACAGATGTCAGTTAATTAAAGGAGAAGGTTATATCATTACTGGCCTAATCAATACAAAAAAGATTAAGAGATTTGGACAGCAAGCTCCTACACTTTCCAGTACAGCACCCAGGGCTGTATTTAGCTAAAGCTCAATATACATTAGTGAAACAATCGATGTGAAGTTGTATCGGGATGTCTTCTTGAAATACTTTAATTGGACTCATTCTAGAATTATCAGTGCTACACAAGACAACAGCCTGAAGCAGAATATATGATGGACAGCCCAGAGCCTGAGAAGCCACTTTCTCTACAATTATATCTTTTCTTCCTTCCTAAAGCATATTAATAGTAATCTTTTTGTTTAAGTACATGGTCTTGAGTACAGTAATTTGGAAAGGTGTTTGGCAAGAAAGGGGAGCCTCCGTGGGCAATCGTAATGGCCATTACTGTCACCTTCCCTGCCAAACACTCTCTTCCCCTTTCTAACCTAGACTTCTTCTGTACAGATAAACCACCACCAATTAGGCCAGACTAAAAAACATTTCTGCTGGATTTATGTTTGGAAAAGAACACAAATCAAACTGTGGAAGCTGTCTGAAATCATCAGGTCAATAAACAGAAAATGCCTAATCAATAACATTCATGATTGGCTGATATCTGACATTGAAATATTATATGAAGCTACACAAATAGCACTTATAATGCAATGTTTCCTCCAAAATGTTTCCATCATGTTTATTCAATACAGAAGTGCACTGTAAAGGCTTATCTAAGATTGCCTTCTGTACCACAATCAATCATGGTATTACTAGTCAATTGTGTATTACTAGTACTGTACAATAATCAGACTGATGGGCAGCAGTAATAGTAACTCCAGGTATTTGTAGCTGCAATGTTTCAAACATAGTACTGTACTATGCAAGGAAAATATTCTGGGGAATAAACATCAATAACAATTTAAGGTGGCAGCTACTTTAGTTATCCTAGGAGTTGCAGTTTAAGTAAAGTTCCTTAATGGCACAATTATTTTTTCAGGTTCCATTATTTATCAAGGTTTTTTTTAAAAAAATAGTAAAGATGAAGCTAAAGTACTTTGGACATCAAATGAGAAGAGAGGATTCACTTGAGAAAGCCTTGATGCTGGGAAAGGTGGAGGGCAAAAGAAGAAGGGGGCAGCCAAAAACGAGATGGCTAGATGGTATCGTAGAGGCAATGGGCACAGAGCTGGGCGGGTTGAGGAGGATGGTGGAGGACAGAAGTGCCTGGTGAGCAATGGTCCAGAGGGTCGCAAAGGGTCAGAATTGACTGTGCGACTAAACAACAAAAAACATAGAAGAGAAAGTTCCCAGATTCACATGAGATGGAAGCTCATCTTTCTTTGATGACAAAGTTGGTTTCAGAGGTTTTGTATGGACAATTCTTAAAGATACTATGGGGGTATTATAAAAGTAATATTGTCATGAGAAGTTAGTGACATTCCTAGCATGGCTGCATCCATCCATTGCCACTGCTTGATTAAGCTAGGACTGCAATTTTCTCAGAGTGCAGCTACACATTGAGGAAAGTATGAATCCATTCACATTCACTCATGAAGTTCAATTACCATAAGTCTTTTTGAATTAACTGGCACCCTCAAGCAGACAGCAAGAAAAGCTTTGTTTGCTGCTTGTTTGTAGTATTTATAGCACTGCATGTGGCAACCTTACAAAGAACTACCTAGTAAGCTGTAAACTAGGATAAAAAGGTTTCCTTCTCTCATTTCCTCTTATCTTTTTTTTAAAAAGGAAACTCTTGCAAAGTAATAAAAGCAATCACACTTCTATACTGCCTCATAGCACTTAGTTCTCTCTCTGGGTGGTTCACAAATTAGATAATTAGCATTTTGCCCCCATCATGCTGAGTACTCAAGGCTGAGTCAACCATGAGCCCTATCAGAATTGAACTCACAACCTTTTGGTTGCAGTACAGGAGCTTAGCCACTGCGTCACCAGGCTTACAGATGGAGAGGAGGTTTGTTCTCTGGTCTTATGTTATACATGAAAAAGTGCCTTCTTGCCCATACATAGAGAAGTTGTTAAAAAAGAAGAATCAGAGTCTTGTTCATGAGAGAACCTTTGCCAGTGTGTGTGTGTGCTGGCACAGAGAGTTTTCTGCTTTGTGTTGCCTCCCTCATGAGGCAACTGGCTGGGGGAAAGGTGCTTCTGAGTGTGTATGTGTGCTTGTGTGGTCCATCCTCCCTTTTCTGCATCAGTTCAAGCGATCACATGTCTGAACCAAAGCAAGTCTATCTGTTTTGTAAAAAGTAGGAGCCCCAGCAGTGGAATGGAGAACCTAGAGACTTGGGGGGGGGGGGGCAAACTTTGAGCTGCTTTGCATTTTCCTTTGCTTTATATGATCAAGGGGGAAATTGCAGATCAGTCCACCCCAAACCCATAGTATCTTTCCCATTTTAAATCCTCCTTACTTGTCTTGACTCTAGTTCTGTAATAGTTGAAGTCTGGCTGGACATCCCGCTACAGTAATGGAATGAACTGTACAGCCAGTGATTCAATGCTGAGTGTTGGCCAGTGGTAAATAACCTGACTCCCTAAAGGGGTGGATGATCCCCTTTAGGTGGGGTGATGGTCCCCCTCAGTGGAGGAAATGCCACTGGAAACCATCATATGGTAAAGCTTTCCTCTTCACATCTGCAGGCCCCACTAGTGTTAAAGGAAGACATGCATTTTTACTGGAATTATTAAATCTAAACAACGCTGTTAAATTTACAATTTGGAGCATATTTATGTTTTCAATAGATTGCCCGATAAAGGATGTACCGTTATTTGGTGTGCTATACAGCATCTGTTCTCAGAGCCCAAATGGCTCGTTTGCTATTTCACATCAGCAATATGTGAATTAAAGAAATACAAAGATAAATGTAACAGTGATGAAATCACTTTATTGTTGTGAGAACACAAACAATATGGATTCTCAAGAGGTATGAATCTGTGGTTTTGAGAGATTTCAGCTTTATTGAAGCAATTAAGCAAACAAGATCTTTTGACTGAATATACGCCCCCCCTTTTCCTGCCCATTATCATTTGGCAGTTTCCAGTAGGCATTGTGGTAAAGGTGTGCCTTTAGACCAATGCTTTAGAGAAGATAATAGCTGCTTGCAAGTTTGCCCAAGAACTGTATGATTTGCTTACATAAAGAGCATACAGAGATTGGAACAAACAAGTCTCACCATGAATTAAGATAGGGCCACCATTTCATGTCAGCAAAAAAGAGGATAGCTTTTTAAAAAAGGACTGTCTTTCCTAAAGGAGGACATTTTTCTTCTTTAAGTGTCGTGTCTGATTCCAAATATCGTCTATCATCTTTGTGATCAGCCATGAGGATTGCCCTGGGAGGAATATAATGCAGTAGTCTTTCATTTGCCTTCCACATTGCTGTGTGACACCTGTACCACTGATCCAGTTCTGCAAATCACTTTCTGGTCCCTTTGGCACACAAAGTCCTCATCAGCCCCAGGCCAGTATTAATGAAGCTGCTGCCTTCCGTCGAGATGGATTCAAGTGGGATTTAAATCACTTGGGACCATCATCCTTCCCTGTGGACTTTGCCACCCAAGGAAATTAGTCCTCAGGATTATCAGGTTAGTTAACTGCTGCCTGATGACTGGTGTTGAGTCACTGGCAGTATGGTCTACTCAATTACCATAGCAGGACAACCTGGCCAGACTATTATAGAAGTCACACATACTATCAAAAACAAACAAAATATTATGGATTTTAGTCAGTCAATGTGACAGTTACTGTAGTGAACATTAATCTCAAGGAGTTTTTCTGTGGACACACCAGGAACATGGGTATTCTATTAATGCATACCATAATTCAAAGTTGTCCCATCTGCCAGAGAGGTGCATTTCTCTGGCACTAGAAGGAGAGCCTTCTCTGTGTCTGCTTTGGCCCTATGGAACCTCCTGCCAACCGAGCTACGTCTCCAGATTGAGTTGCTGTCCTTTAGGAAGATCTTAAAAACATGGCTGGCAGGTCAGGTATGGGGTCTGGACAGTGCAATGACCACAGCTCACTGGTTAGTTTGAGCTTTATCTCTCCCTTAGTCTTTTAGTCTTTTTATTTTTAAGATGTAACTGTTGCCGCCTGCTCCCCAGTGTAAGTGACTCAGGTTTGGGATTGGGGTGGGTGGGTGGAATGTATATTTAATGTGTGCTTTTATGTCTATTTAATCTGTATTTTAATGTGTATTTTTATGTGTTTTTATGTCTATTTAATCTGTATTTAATTTGTATTTTTATGTGTACTATATTTTTATGTATTTTTTAAACTTTAGCTCCGCCCATGTCATTGGCTCCACCCATGACATCATGACATTGGCTCCACCCATGATATCATGATGTTGGCTCCGCCCACGACATCAGCTCTGTCCACAGTGTGGTAGTAAAATTTTTGGCTGCCCATCACTGCCTTAAAGAGATAGGAGTACCAGACCACCTCATATGTCTTCTGAGAAATATGTATGTGAGTCAAGAAGCAACAGTTAGGACAGGATATGGAACTACTGATTGGATAGGTACGCTTTATATTGTCACCCTGCTTATTTAACTTATATGCAGAGTACATCGTGCATAATGCAGGGCTGGATGAGGCACAAGTTGGAATTAAGATTGCTGGGAGAAATATCAACAACCTGAGATATGCGGATGACTATCCTAATGGCAGAAAGTGAAGAAGACCCAAAGAGCCTCTTGCTGAGGGTGAAAGAGGAGAGGGCAAAAGCTGACCTGAAACTCAACATTAAAAAAAAACCAAGATCATGGCATCCTGGCCCCATCACTCCCTGGCAAATAGAAGGGGAAGAAATTGAAGCAGTTGCAGACTTAACCTTCTTGGGATCTAAGATCACTGCAGATGGTGACTGCAGCCATGAAATAAAAAGACGCTTACTTCTTGGGAAGCAAGCTATGAGAAACCTAGGCAGCATAATAAAAAGTACAGACATCACCCTGCAAACAAAACTCCACATAGTTAAAGTAATGGTCTTCCCAGTAGTAATATATGACTGTGAGAGCTGGACCATAAGGAAGGCTGAGCACCTTTGAAATGTGGTGCTGGAGAAGACTCTTGAGCGTCTCCTGGACTGCAAGGTGTCCAAATCAGTTAATCCTGAAGGAAATCAACTCTGACTGCTCCTTGGAAGGACAAATACTGAAGCTGAAGCTCAAGTACTTTAGTCACCAACTGAGAAGAGAGGACTCACTAGAGAAGGCCCTGATGCTGAGGAAGACCGAAGGCAAAAGGAGAAGGGGGCAGCAGATGATGAGATGGCTAGATGGAGTGAGGATAGATCTGGGCAGGCTCCAGAGAATGGGAGATGACAGAGGAGCCTGGCATGCGGTGGTCCATGGGGTCACAAAGGGTCAGACTTGACTGTGAGACTGAACAAAAGAGTACTATTGCTGCAGATACTATAATTGCATAACTAACACATTACAGCATAGTCCAGAAATAAGCTGGCATTTACTGAGCTTGCAAAGGCAATTTATTACAGAGTATGGGAGAAGATACTGGTTGATTAAATCCTGGTTGCTTTGCTCCTGCCTTTAAAATTATGCCCTTGGAAATTGCAAGGCAAAGATCAGTCCCTCTAAAAGTACAGTACTTTTGATATACTGTACCAGGAAAAATCAAATGAATACTGGGCTAATATTTGAATTAGGTAAAGGTCACCCTTGCGCAAAACACAATAGTAAATACTTATTTGTTCAAATCCCTAAGCATCCTGTATGCAAAGCCTAAAGCTCCTTTACCTTAAAAAGTTTTCTTCAGATTACTTTTGTCTTACAGGAATGAGCAAAATGGCAGGTACAGGATTCATGCTCCTGTCATCCTCTCTCTTACAGATTTACTCAGGTGGAACCTGTCAACCTTATTTTGGCTGATTCTCTTATATCTTGAACAGCTTCATAATAAGTTGATGCTGAATATGTATAGTAGTACTCACAGTTCAATTAGAAAAGTTACAAACTAGAACTTATATGTTCCTGCACCCACAGGTAATCTCTGAAATACCTATTTAATTTATCACCATGTTTGGGAGACTATCCTCTCTGAAGTAAATAAGAATTATTTCCAATGAAAACCACTATTTTTTTGCAACACTCATTAAGATCTCTCAGTATACCAGGTGTTCTAGTGCAACTTTGTTCCAGTGTTGGCACCAAGTCAGGAAGACAAATGCCACTATAGTTTGTTCCTTTTGAACAGCTTCTCTGGAGAAGTTTGCTTTGTGTCATCTTTTTGGTACCAAACAAATAACCTTTTCCTCACTCAGGTCCATTAAAATAACTTACCTTTTCCCCTTTATGCCAGCAGCCTTGGTTTAAAATTTTGAATTTTTAAATCTGTTTTTGGTTTCAATAAGTTTGATTGTTTTGATGAAGAATTTTAATGCTACATTTGTTTGTGACCTTCCCACAGAACTTCTCTTATGGGTAGGCTATATAAATACAGTAATCAAATGAGCAATAAACACTCATCATATTGCTAGTTGCTGTGATATTCTCTGAACTAACCTAATTAGTTTAGTACAGATTAACAAACCTATTCCAGTAACTGTTTAATCTGCTACTTTTAACCCATCTATAAACACACTTTATGTTAAGTGACAATCATGAGTTGTTTCCTTCTCTGTAATAACTCAACCATCCATATATCACTCTTGAAATGGAAGAGCTACACGTATCTTGCATTACCTCTCTATCTTAATTAAATGTTCTGAGATAGATCTTGTGTTTATATTCTTGCAGTGTGCTACTACTATTGACTGCTCCATTTAAAAACTGACTGGATACAGCCTGATCAACTCCAGTTAATGTACCTGCCACTCATTGAAAGCTAAGACTCCTGGGAGGAATGAGTCCTTTTATTTGCTATAGTTATTAACTTTTACGTCTTTGAAACTGAATTATTTATCTTCATTAGACACCTTTTGGGCCATTATCTTTTACCAGAATAGAAGAAGACACACATTCCACATTAGATTAGCAAAACAATATAATATTGTACTGCAAAAAGGTGCTGTGGATGATCCAGGGATATAATAGCACTTTTCAAATACTTCAAAGTCTGTCATACAGAGAAGGGGCATGATCTGTTCTCAATCATCCCAGAGTCCAGGATGCATAATAACAGGCTAAAGTTACAGAAATATTCTGAATCAGGAAAAACCTCTTAACTGTTAGAGCAGTACAACACTGGAACTGATTACTTTGGGAGGAGATGAGCACTCCAATGCTGGAGGCATCCAAGGCCAAGGGAAAACTGAGCAACCTTCTGCCAGATTGGCTTTCATTTTGATTCCTGCATTGAGCAGATAGTTGAGGAGGCCAGACCGGTGGTTCCCCCGCCGTTTACGGCTGTCATAAACAAGTCCACGGCCAATTCCATTTACGAAAGCCATAAAGGGGAGTCTGCAGCCGATACAGGCTGTGGCAGGAGCTGGAGTGAGGGTGGGGGCTGGATTATTTGGCGCTGCAGGCCATAGGCTGCCTACCCCTGATCTAGAGCACAAGAGGGGGGCTGCCCATTCCTTTTCCAGCTATTCCCCCATGTGACAAACACTGGCACAGGATTCATCAAGCCCCTCCATTATGGAATCACATAAAAAAGAATATATTTTCACACTGTGTGGTCTCTATGAAGGCCACTCAAATGCATGCTATGCTAATGGAACACTAATGACTTGCAGGGATCCTTTTAAACCTGCATGCTTACCTAGACACAGGTTTAGAAACCTGCCAGAGGTTACTGATTTGCTGTTTAGGTCTGATTAGTGCTGAGCTTAATAGCCTTTTACATTTATGACAGCCTCGTGGGTAAAAGCAACATGACTAAAGTCATCTTGATGAAATCATCCTTTTAATCCATCAATGGGAGCTGTGATGACAGAGAGAAGGAGGAACCTGAGGTGTCATTTCTTTTTCATTACATTCTTTCCATTAAGGACAAGGGGTGGTGGCCAATGAGGGTTTTTTCTCCCCCGAAGCAAACAAACCTATATCCTTTGCTAGCCATGTTCTGTTCTACACCATGGCTCTCTCCTTTGGGTAACATAACATTGTTTGCACGTTGTTTCCTCTTTAAAGGAAAAGTACAAAACATTAAAGGGTCCGTCTGCCCTGTGTGTTGAGAACTTCATTGTTGAGAAAGGCAGATGTACACAAAGCAGTGAATAAAAAGATGTTGGCACTGGGCCAGTTTGAAAACAGAGAGCGCCTTCTCCTCCGTGATATTTTTATAACCTTGAAGGGGTGGGCATATGTCTATGTGAGCACAGAACCTGCTTGTTCAACGAGGCAGAAATGTTCCCAGAATATGTAGAAATGTTCCCAATGTATGAAGACTAAAACCTATTGTCTTATTTAGAGGAAGTGTAAACTGACATTATTATGTGAACTTGCTGGCTGGATAGCTCGGTGGTTTAGGTGGAACCAGAGGTTGGAAGTTCAATTCCCCACTGTGCCTCCCAGGAGAAGAGTGGGCTTGCAAAAACTTAGGCAAGCTGCCAAAGGTGACCCCAGAAGATGGGAACAGTAAACCACTTCTGAGTATTCTCCACTTGGAAAACCCTAGAGAGGGGAGCCATAAGTCAGAATTATTGTTGTTATTATTTATAGTTATTCAACATGTAAAGGAAATGAATTTTCTGAACTGGGCCTTTTAATTTTGGTATTCCTAAAGAAAAGGATCATCCTATTTCTGGTGATGGTAAAAAAGTGTCAAGGGGTGTGACTCCTTCTTGGGGGGGGGGGGGAACTAAAAACACCCCACCCACCCCGATGTTGTTCATTGTGCTGAAGAACATTTGGGATCCATATTAAACCAACTAACACTTATTAATTAACATCTATTTACAACATGTTATTCCTTCGGCGAGAGAGGCGCATACCTCGCCTGCACTAGGAGGAGAGCCTTCTCCGTGTCCGCCCTGACCCTCTGGAACCTCCTGCCCACCGAGTTGCGCCTTCAGACAGAGCTCCTGCCCTTCCGGAAGGGCTTAAAAACCTGGCTGGCAGGACAAGTTTGGGGACCCGGGAACGTGGGTTCCCATACTAAGTGGCTTATTTAATGGATTGCCACCCCTGGGTCTGAATGTGGGATTTGTGCGTAGTTTCTGTATTGTTTTTAACTTTTAACTTTTGATGACTTTTAACTTTGATGATTTTTATTGTTATAGATTGTTCTATGTTTTTATTTTTTATTTTGATGTAAGCCGCTCAGTCGGGCTCTCCCAATTGGGGCGGGGTAACAAATGCAATAAATAATAATAATAATAATGTCTCTGCCACTCAGTTCTTGTCACTGAGTCATCAATTTGTTGAGCACATAATGTCAATTTTCTGGGAAAGGAGAAGGGTGACCTTCACATGTCTTGCCCATGCAGCCAAACCCCGATTAAGGCCTGTAAACTGACATAAACCAAACCCCAATTAAGGCTTGTACACTGGCATAAGCATTTGAACTGATGGTTGCAGTACAGATTGATGGGTTTGGGTTGAAGTCAAGTCTTCCCATTCTGCTTGACCTTTCTTTTTAGTTTCTGGAGTAACTCCTGCTTTATCAGATTCCTCAAGGTGTGCCCCTTCAGCTAGTAACAGGGAAGGAATGAAAGCAAAACCAACATACATAGGAGGGTGTGGCTCTTCCCTACTCTACCCTGGGGTCATTAATCAAGTCTTACACCTTGCTTTGTTCTTCCTCCTCCCTCTCAAATTCTCCCTGCTCTTCCTCCTTGTTCCTTTTATCTTGGTGGCCTTTCCCCCACCTCCTTTATCTTCTCACCCAAAAGATAGCATTCACCTACCTCTGCCACATAGCTTTGGTAAGTACCCTTGTGGACATAGAGGTAGACCCTTAGTGCCAAAACTCACCCACTCATACCAGAGAAGAAAACCATAGTGTTGCCTCTAGGATGGTGAAAGCTTCTAAAAGCTGCCATTTTAAAGGAAACGTTATTGTCATCATCATTGCCATGGCTTGCTGATCTCTCTAATCAGATGATTATGAGTCTCCTTTCAGCTCAAGTAGCTAGATTTGTGGACTTTTCCCAGCTCCTATTGAGCCATTACGAAAGGACCTTAACGGAGTCTGTTACAAAAGAGAGCAAATAAAATGAATGGTGAAGATGTTTATTTAAAAGTAGGAAATTATTCTCAAATTTCTGGTGATGAATAAATAGTTTCACAATTGCTTAACTCTTACAAGCATTTTTAAGATGAGAGGATATAGTAGCGTGAGTTTAAGCCAAGCACCACACCCCCATCATAGGCATCTCTAGAAGGCTCCAGAACAGCTGAAGATTGCCACTGATAAGCTTTTACAGGAGGAAGTAATCAATGTTTTGTACATTAGGAACAATGAGTAGATCTGAAGCTGGGTAACCTTTGGGGCAAGCATGATGTTGAATGCCTTTTCATAGATTACATTGTGTTCTGTATCTCCCAGCCACCCACATCTAATTTCAGTAGAGATTAACTTGCTTCTCTTACCATAATGCTGGGAGTGTAAAACAGAGAAGAAAATAGGGGTGGGGTGGGGGTGGGGAAGGTTTTTGTAGACATTAATTAAATGTTGTCCTTTTGAGTCTTGGAAATAGGCAATTGGAATGACAAAAAACAAACAAACCCCCAACCCTGATTACAATATTAGTTTCAATGATACAATTCAATATAGTCAAAAATGGAAAAGCAGCTTTAGTTGTTACCAGAAGCGTAGCGTGCCTTGGCAGGGCCCCGTATAAAAATTTGTTCGGGGGCCCTTAGGAAGGGTAAAGATTTCTCACAAAAGAAAAAAAATGCATAAAATTAAAAGAAATGTTTATTCATCATAATTATCTATCTGTAAATGACTTAAACGGGGAAATCCCGCAGCCCGCGATAACCGATGTAGGGTGTTGCCAACTTTTGAACGCACGCTTTACGCGGGGGAAAAAAGAAATTGCTTTTTTTGACTTTTGTCATTTGTGAAATTAAAAAAATGGGAAGTTTTTATTAATTTTTGCTTACGCACGTTGGGGCCCTCGTGACCCAGGGGCACCGTATAATTGATACGGCAGATATGGCGGTAGCTACGCCCCTGGTTGTTACTTTCTCTCTGAGAAGAGACATCAGCTTCTTACTAGGATATCCTATCCCAGTAAAAAATAGAAAGTAGACTTTGATTTAAAACTTGAAGACTGGTTTAAAGAGGTATGGAATGTAGCTATTAATGATATATTAACGTGTGAAATTAAAGTTTAAAAATGCATTAGTGAAATAAAATTATTTTAGATGTATATAGATTTTTTTAATACATACAAGGGAAAGAGAAAGGGAGAAAGCCAGAAGAGGATATAGGAGGTGAAGGGGCATAAGTGTAGAAATGTAAGAGATAGATAGATTTGTGGACTATATATTGTTTCCTCCACTCATGGGACTTATGAATGTTATTATATATATAAATTAAAATTAAAAAAGAGATCAACATATTTCTTCTGGGAAAATTGTCTAATTAAGACAAAACATGGGACATTCAGCTTAAGAGACTGTTGGTTTTTAGGACTTCTTTCTCCGCTAAGGCCAACAACCTCCTCTTCCCAGTGCTTTGTCAAATGGGTAATGGGCCAGTTTCTCAACAGAAAGGATTCTGCATTAAAGTTTGGCACATGCTGTCATTGATAGGTGACCTACTGAAGTTTTTCCCCAAGTGTTTATGTGCATCTGTCTGTGTTTTAGTCTGACTTTATCTTGGGTGAATGTAATGGCAGTCTATTGCATTAATTATTTTTGGAAGGTAGAAATGTCCTTAAATAGATTCAAACAGAGGTCGGAACTAACAGTTTGGCTTTAATGGAGTCAGCCAAGTAAGTAATTTGGGGGTGGGGGAAAAAACCAAGGCTAACTCAATTAAAACTGTATTTAAATTTAAGTCACTATACAGTACTTATATTTAGAAGCTACTGGAACTGAATGGCTGATTGAATTTATTTTCATCACAGCTGTTTTTTCAAATACATGCATCCACCCTAGCAATCTAACACTACTGTCTGAAGCACCAGAACTCTGAGATTTTTGCCATCCCCATTGTTTGCTGTAGCCCCAGTGAAATAGGGCTGGTTCTTGCACTATGTATGGGTGGGAATGGAAAGCAAGAGAGTGAAGGAAGCTGACAGAGAGGTGGTGGTAGTGCTGGTGGGGGTGGGTTAATTCATTTGAAATATGGTACTGGAGGAGAGCTTTATGGCTACTCTAGACTGCCAGAAAGACAAAGGGATTCCTAAAGCAAATCAAGGCTGAACTGTATCTGAAGACAAACAGAAATATGAAGCTGAGGCTTTCCTACTTTGAGCACATCATGAGAAGGCAAAATTCTCTGGAAAAGACAATAATGCTGGGAAAAGTAGAAAGCAGCAGGAAACAGGGAAGACCCAATGTGAGATGAGTTGACTTCCTGCAGACAGAAGCTGCACTTCTGCAGCAGGAGCAGAGCAGATCTGTTGAGGACATTTGAAGGCAACTCATTCATAGGGTTACCATAAGTCAGAGGTGATTTGACGGCATGTAACAACAACAACAAACAGTTCTAGTTACAACTTATTGCAGGATGTTATTTCTTAAGAACAGAAGTTAAGATATTTAGCAGGAAGATATTCTCATTGAGGAAAACTGCAGATGGGTTTGATTGCACTCATAATCAGCCTATTGAATGCATGTTCTCCTTCAAAATAATTTAGCAGAATTAGTCAACTAACTCGGCTTTTAACTATCCGGAACAGAGCTTGAAAAAATGCTGCTTTCAAGTTCTGATCTAGAATACATATGAAACATCATTTTTTTTCTGCTAAGGCCATATATTGTAGCCATGTAGTGTAACCTGTGGCAGCTTAACCATCTTCTACTACATTTGCCCTTCAAGTGGCTTAAGAACTCTCCCCAAATAGCACAGAAACATTACAGATTGGAAATGTGTGGTGCACAAACTGCCCACTAGTGTGGCCAAGAGAGATGATATGGAGGCAGCTGATTCTCTCCGCCGCAAAAGGAGAAGGGGGCGGCAGAGAATGAAGTGGCTAGATGGCATTGTTGACGCAATAGGCATAGAGCTGATCATTTTGCTCAGGATGGTGGAGAATAGGGGTGCTTGGTGTGCAGTAGTCCATGGGGTCACAAAGGGTCGGACTCGACTATGTGACTGAACAACGAAAAAGAACCTTCAAGTTTAGAATGACTCCATTTTGCTCCTACTGTATATAGGGCTTATTCAGTAGAGTCGCATGGAATTCAGCTGCCCAGGGCTTAAACCAAATTTGGCACCCCCTAGTGGATGCTGGCACTGCACCTGCTAGGGCTTCTGGGAATTGTAGTCCAAGAATACCCATAGCTCAAAAAGTGCTGTCCAGGGCGGGCTGCCCCCTGACACACACCCCCACGCTACACCGCTGGGCTTACTGTATAGAGGGCTTGTCTACACTGGCCCTACTAGGCTGCTTGAGATTGGGAGGTAGAGCAAACTGCTATATGGCCCAGTCCCTATGTCCAGACTGCATTTTGGTCCTCTAACAGGGCTGCAGCAATAAAATAGTTGTGGCTATAGCAACCACTTTCTGGCTAATAGGGTATGTGTGTAACTCCTCCAAACATTAATCCTAGCCAAAGCCACTAGATGAGGTTCAGGCAGGATTGACCGTCTGCTGGAGAATCCATGAGCACATGGCAATTCTTTCAGCTCTCTGCCTCCAGCCCCAAAAGTAAGCTTCACTACGTTTTCACCTCAACTCCCTTAAGAGTATTCCTTCCAACACAAGGGCAGGAGAGGTTCATTCCTCCTACCTCTCAACTTAGTGGCAATCTGTCCTCCTTTTACAGTCTGGCCAGGTTATCTTGGTAATAGAGTAGATACTATTGCCAGTGACTCAATGCTGATTGTCAGGCAGCAGTTAACTAACCTGACAACCCTGAGGACTAATGGCCTTGAGTGGTGATAAAGTCCACAGGGAAGAGTGATGGTCCCCAAGTGGATTAAATCCCACTTGAATTCATCTTGATGGAGGGCAGCAGCTTCATCAATACTGGCCTGCGGCCGAAGAGGACTTTGTGTGCCAAAAGGGCTCAGGACCAGAAAGGGACTCTTGAAACTGGATCAGTGGTACTGGTGTCATGCTGCAATGCAAGAGGCAAATGGAAGGCCACTGCATTATACTCCTCCCAGGACAAGCTTCATGGCTTATCACCATGATGATAGCCAACATTTGGGATCAGATATGGCACTTAAAGAAGAAGAATGTCTTCCTTTGGGAAGGACAGTTCTCTTTTTTTGAAAAGCTATTCTCTTTTTTTGCTGACATATAAGTGACCACCATAACTCCTGTCTCTGTAAGTTTTCTGGTTGAGCAGGAAAAGTAGAAAGTTGGATTAATAAATGTATCTAATCAGGGCCCTATCATTTTTTGAGTAAAATGGCTGGGACAAGGGTCATTTTACAAGAAAGAAACAAACGACACACAGTAACGCAGCTACTGATGAATATGGCATGTCATGTCAGTTCTTTATGAACTTCAGATGACGTTGGTCCCAAGAGTAGATATCTTGAAAGCAATGTTCTAACCATTCCTTTGAAAGAACTGATTGTTGCCTGGATATTTCAGCAAAATAGCAATGGCCTCTTTATATCCCCCCCCCCCCCCATATATTCCTACTTTCAGTAAGCTACAGAAAACAGACAACATTTCATAGAGTTATTAAACATTTTGCCTTATTTATTTATTTGAATTATATTCCATTGTTATGTTGTGTTCCAGGTTCACAGTCATGTACAATATGGTAAAATGTTTCCACTTCATTTTCACTTAAATTGTAGTAATAATATCTAATTGTGCTTATGCAGCTCCCCTGGTGGCTTAGTGGTTAAGACACTGAGCTGGAGACTGGAAGGTCAGGTTTTGATACCAGAGGGCTGCACTTGGGGACATAAATGGAGCCCCATTCAGGCATCCCCTGAGCAGAGTTTATCCAGCAAAAATCCTTTCAACCCAGAGTAATCTCTGACACGAAACTATTATTATTGTGATTATATTTGCACACATTGGTTTAAATTTATATAAACAAATTTAATGGATCTTTTAAAATGATGTCTCCCTTTTTAGTATCCCTTGCCTTTTTTGGTGATGGAGCAGTGGCCACTCTATCCTTACTCCCAGGATCCAACCCAAAACTCACAATTGCCTTCCCCCTCAAAAGCTGTGGCAATAATATGATGAAGGTTTATGCATGAACATAGTTGTGAAAAACTGATCCACTAGAATGACATGGAACATAACAGGAATAACACTGAAAAACAACAAGAAGTGGAAAGATGAGCAAGGGAGACAATGCCTGCAGCAGGCAACACTATTCTTTAAATACCAAATATGTGATGAGAATGAAGCTTGATTTATTCCATTCTGCTAGTACAGCTTCTGCCTTCTCACCTCAACCAAAAAGGAGCCAGCAGGAGAGACACTAAGTTAGTACATCTCTGACATCCAGAGTACCATGCGGAAACTCATATGGAGTCACCAATGCTAACCAACATCAAGTTTGTCTCCCACCTCTGGCATTTGAGACAAGCCCCTGCCCCTCTTCCTGTTTTTCTTTCTTTCATAGTTTTCTTGATAGATTCTTCTTCCTCTGAACAACCAACAGGTATGGAGGTTCTCTCCACATGCTGGAAATTCATTTTTTCTTTTTTTATTCAGCTGATTGTAACTACAAATTGTAACTGTAAGTAAATATACCTTGTTTCTACTTTAATTGCTTCTGGAGTGATTTTATAATCAAAAGTCCTAGTTTGTGTGTGGGAAATCAAGAAGGAAGGGCAAAGATGAGAGTGGGCTAATCCCGCCATGTTTTCTGCACTGTTGTGTTTTTTTCTACCTCATACTCTGCTAGCAAAAATCCCCAATACATCTGTGGGCATCTGTATTTGGATATACTTATTTATAAAGAGAGATTATAGACTCATACAATTGTAAAATTCAAAGTGATCTCAAGGTTGTTTGAGTCCAACCCCCAACCCTCCTTGATGCAGCTAAAGCCTCAATGACAGGTTATCATTCAGTTCTTAGAAATCTTCAGTGAAGGAAAACCAACCATATTTTGAGGTAGTTAATTCCATTGTTGAGCAGATTTCACTGTCAGAAAGTTCCTCCTTATGTTTAGCTGAGATGTCCTTTCTTGACATGTGAATTATTTGGTTCAGATCTATCTCTTGCAGTGCTAAGAAAACAAAATTGTTCCCTCTTTCAATAACAGCCATTAAAATAGTTTAAAGATGTCTCAGCCTCCTCTTTTTAGGCTAAACTTAGCACACCTGTTCCTTATAGGGCTTGGCTTCTAGGCTTTCTACCACCTTGGTTACCTGCTGTTGAGCACCTTCCAGCTTGCCAATATTCATACCTTAAATTAAGTGGAAAGATAACACATTTGACCTTTGTGAGGAAGATGACCAGGTAACAGGGGCGTAGCTACCGCCGTATCAGCCGTATCAATTATACGGGGCCCCCGGGCCACGGGGGCCCCCAACGTGCGTAAGCAAAACAAATGCAGAGCGGGAGGGAGGCGACGGCCAGGGAGCCTTGGGAGAGGACGCCGGAAGTGGGCTGGGGGCGGGTGCCTTTCTGGGAGGCCTTGGGCTGCCCCCTCCCACCTGCCCAGGACAAAGAAGGGAGGGCAGGGCTCTCCTTTCTCCGCTGCTTCTTCTGTCGCCTCCACTCACGCAAGAGAGCGGGGGTGCGCGCGCGGCCCCCAACCCCCAATTCCTCCTGCCCGTTACCCGCAAAAGGGTGGCGCTGCTCTTCAGCGCCTGCCTGCCCGCCCTGGACAGGTTTTCTAATGGGAAGCAAAGAGATAACGCAAAGGGGAGGAAAGTTGGACCAAAGGTGGGAGGAGGGCCACGGGGCCCCCAACGTGCGTAAGCAAAACAAATGTTGTTGTTGTTCAGGCGCACAGTCGATTCCGACCCTCTGCGACCCCATGGACCACTGTCCGCCAGGCACTCCTGTCCTCCACCATCCCCCTCAACTCACTCAGCTCTGTGCCCATTATCTCCACAATACCATCTAGCCATCTCATCTTGGGCCGTCCCCTTCTTCTTTTGCCCTCTACCCTTCCAAGCATCAAGGCTTTCTCAAGTGAATCCTCTCTTCTCATTTGATGTCCAAAGTATTTTAGCTTCATCTTTATTATTTGACCTTCTAAGGAGCAGTCAGGGTTGATTTCTTCTAAGATTGACCCATTTGTTCTCCTCGCTGTCCAGGGTAGTCTCAAAACTCTCCTCCAACACCACATCTCAAAGGCGTCTATTTTTCTGCGCTCCGCTTTCCTAATGGTCCAGCTCTCACAACCATACATTGCCACAGGGAATACCATTGCCCTGACTATGCGAATCTTTGTTTGCAATTTAATGTCTCTACTTTTCACTATGTTCCCCAGGTTTCTCATCGCTTGCCTCCCAAGAATCAGTCGCCTTTTTATTTCATGGCTGCAATCACCATCTGCAGTGAGCTTTGATCCTAGGAAAGTAAAATCTGTAACTGCCTCTACTTCTTCCCCATCTATTTTCCAGGGACTGATAGGGCCTGTTGCCATGATCTTGGTTTTCTTGATATTTAGTCTCAAGCCAGCTTTGTAAAGCGTGCGTTCAAAAGTTGGCAACACCCTACATCGGTTATCGCAGGCTGCGGGATTTCCTCGTTTAAGTAATTTTATGCATTTTTTTCTTTTGTGAGAAATCTTTACCCTTCCTAAGGGCCCCCAAACAAATTTTTATACCGGGCCCCGCCAAGGCACGCTACGCTTCTGCCAGGTAACCTGTGCCTGCTCAGCTTGCTGTCCAGTGCTAATTGCTGATGGCCAACTTCAAGGCCCTCTGAGTAGCAGAAGCAATATAAGTGGCACTATAGTTAAAAAGGAAAAATAAGAAATCCTGCATAACAAGAGAGAACTGCTGTGAGATGATCAGAGTGTTGTGGGTATCAAGTCGACTAAAATGCAATAAATACGTAGATTAAATGAAATAAGAAAAATATACACACTGGTCAAAAAGGAGTAAGACAAGGTTATATTTTGTCACTTTGCTTATTTAACTTATATACAGAACACATAATACGCAATGCAGGGATGGAAGAATCACAAATTGGAATCAAAACTGCTGGGAGAAACATCAACAATTTGAGATATGCAGATTACACTACCCTAATTGCAAAAAGTGAGGAAGACCTAAAGAAACTCCTGCTTAGGTTGAAAGAAGAGAGTGCAAAAGCTGGCTTGAGACTCAACATTAAGAAAACAAAGATAATGGCAACAGGTCCTATCAGCACCTGGAAAATAGATGGGGAAGAGGTAGAAGCAGTGACAGACTTTACATTTTTAGGATCCAAGATCACTGCAGCTGGTGATTGCAGCCATGAAATAAAAAGACGACTAATTCTTGGGAGGCAAACTATGAGAAATCTGGGGAACATAGTCAAATGAGACATCACCTCCAAACAAAAGTCCTCATAGTCAAAGCAGTGATATTCCTGGTAGTAATGTATGGCTGTGAGAGTTGGACCATAGGAAAAGCTGAGTGCAGAAGAATAGAGGTCTTTGAAGTGTGGTGTTGGAGGGTGAGTTTTGAGTGTACCCTGGACAGCGAGGAGAACAAACAGGTTGATCTTAGAAGAAATCAACCCTGACTGCTCCTTAGAAGGTCAAATAATAAAGATGAAGATGAAGTACTTTGGACATCAAATGAGAAGAGAGGATTCACTTGAGAAGGCCTTGATGCTGGTTAAGGTTGAGGGCAAAAGAAGAAGGGGGAGGCCAAAAATGAGATGGCTAGATGGTATTGTTGATGCAATGGGCACAGAGTTGGCCAGGTTGAGAGGGATGGTGGAGGATAGAGGTGCCTGGTATGCGATGGTCCATGGGGTTGCAAAGGGTCAGAATCAACTGTGTGACTGAACAACAACAATGAAATCCTGTTGCTTAACATAGTAAATCAAACTAGGGTGGGCCAGTTGAATAAATAAGGATTATTGAGGCTACTCCTCCATAAATTCCATTGATTAAAATTGGCCTACACCAAATATGACCTACAGTGCTAAAGTCACACTTAGAGTAGGCCCATTTAAATCAATGGAACTTACAAAGGAATTGACTCACAAAATCCTTATTAATTCAACAGCCCTCCTGTAATTTTATTTCCTATGTTAAGCAACAGGATTTTGGCCACTAAGTTGGATCCAGATTTACTCAATTATTCACTGAAATATATGGGACTTGGTTAATTTCAAGGCTCTAAGTGTTGCATAAATCTGGATTTGCCTCACTGTGTTATTTTACATCATGTAACCAAGCCATAGATTTCTGCTTTTCTCCTTGCCAAATGTAGAATGTCTTGGTGTAAATTTTTAATTTACAATTTTTTAACTTATTTAATTGCATTGTTTATTTATATAAACACACAACCCACCACCCAGGTCCTGTCTATCAACAGCCGAATAGGATGAATGTGCTGGAAGTTATATTTGTTGGACTGTAATTCCATCAGTGGTCTGAAACCAAAAGAACATGAATACTGTCTAGCACGGCTTGTTCCTGCACTACAGACTAATTGGGCTTCGAAAGGATTTTTTTTTTAAAAAAAAACAATTCATCCTCCATCTCCCTTTGCTTAATTTCATCTCATTATTTCCTAGTTACACTCCTTAGAATGCACCAACTAACAGCACTTGAAGCAGAGTGACTGGACTTGATTTAATTTCTGATCCATCACTCCCTCCTCTTTGAAGAGACGCATGTGCATAATGAACCCTGTCACTCTGAGTTAATAGTGACCCAGAGTCTAGCTGCATGCTTCACTGGCAATAATCACTGACTCCATTAAGCCACACCACAATGCCCCCAGAAGCTCATCTCTTTCCATGCCTCAAATCCAACGTATAAAATGCGGCGTGATGAGCTGGCAGAGAGAGAGAGAGAGTTGGGGAGGGGGATTGGCAGCATAAAGCAGATATACAATGGGCAAGGTCTAGAAAAATAACAAAGGATTATATGTGATTTTCCTGAAGGAGAACCTGTTTCTAAAGTTTAGTTACTTCATCACAGGGCCATAGCCAGGATTCTAGATGGGGGGAGGGGGCAAAAAAACAAATTCAGGAGTGGCAACCATGTCACACACACACATATATATCACATTGGCATCCTGGGAGCTGTTAGCTCAGGAGGTTTTTGCCCCCCCCCGGCCGGCCCCCCTCTGGCTATGCAGAGGCGTAGGGTGGGTTTCATCTGCCCGGGGTGCAGGCCAAACTCACCGGTCCACCCACCTAGGCTTGCTGCCCCCTCCATCTAGGCACTCAAATCAAGACGAAAGTCCTACTTTGGTGGGGACCAGGGGGCGCTTTTTCCTCCCCTGTCACCTCCGTCCTCTTCGTCAGGCTTCCTCATGGCCAGCTCGTGGCACCAGGTGGTGCTGTGCAGGGCCTGGGGCTGCCCTTGGTCATGGGTCGAGACGAGACCCAGAGGCTGAGGCGGTGTGGTGCAAGACCAACAAAGCCTGAGGAAGAGGACAAAGGCAGCAGTGGAGGAAAAAGTGCTCCCTGGTCCCCACTGAGGTAGGACTTTTGTCTTGACTTGAGTGCCTAGATGGAGGAGGTGGCGAGCTTGGGGGGGGGGGCAGGACACCGGCAGTGGCAGAGGGTCCCGGCCAGTAGTGGGCAGCCAAAAATTTTACTACCACACTGTGGGTGAAGCCAATGTAGTGGGGAGATCCAACATCATGACATCATGGGTGGAGCCAATGTTGTGGACAGAACCAAAGAAAATACTCTATAAAAATAAGTACACATAAAAATACAAATTAAATAGGGAGCTTCAGGCTAGCAGCTGCTCTTCCTCCTCCCTGCTTGGGAGGACAGCAAGGATGCTACCGAGGGCCTCAGCAGCAGCCACCGGTGTCTCCGTGGCTGTGCGTGGCTGCCTGACGCTCTGCGCTGCCACACTCCCAGCAGCAAATGGCTGTTTGGCTTGGCAGGAAGAGCGCTGTAGATGCACATGCACACCAAGCTTTGTAGGCGTGCCAAGCGCTATAGGCACAAATGTGTGCCAAGCGCTATAGGCAGGCCAAGTGCTGTAGGTGTGCATGCACACCAAGCACTTGGCGTGCATGCACAGTGGGGGAACTGGCAAAAAGGTAAGCCCCCGAGGTGGTTCTCCCCAAAAGCCACTACCGGTTCTCCGGGACACTAGGGAAAGCTACTACCGGTTCTGGCGAACTGGTGAGAACCAGCTGCTGGCCATCACTGGTCCCGGTGCCCGCCCCTGCGGCAGACTCCCCGGCCCAGCCTCCAGGAAGTCCAGGGTGGCAGTGTCCCATTTCCCATGAAATGTTGCCACCCCCTTCAAAGTGCCACCCAGGGCGCCCCCCCCCGCTACACCAGTGTGGCTACAGCCCTGCTTCATCAGTGACCTGTCTTGCAAAGTGGGTTTTTATTTTTATTTTTTTACAGAAAATTATTTGAATCAATCAAGTCTATGGAAGATTATAGAACATTGAGAAGAACCTAATTATCAATGAGTGGGAACCCTGGTAGTAGGTTAATGCCTTTGCAGATGAAAGTATATAAAATTATGAAGAAGAAGGGATTCATTTTCATTGGAATAGCTTGATGGGAGGGTAAAAGCTTAGCTATGTGAAGAAAAGCACATATACAGAGGGCGCCAAAAATGTGTACACATTTTAAGAGATGTTATCTATGTCTTGATTTTCTAAGCTGAATTGAATTATAATAGCAATGTGTAGTATGACACTCTCTCAAAAAATAAATGCTAGCATTTATTTATTATTTATTTATTAGTTCAAATTTATATTGCCGCCCACTCACCGTAGCAACTCAGGGTGGCTTACATACAATACATTACATTCCAATATGTTGACGGGGCCAGGGGGAGGGGTGGAGAAGTCCTTGACCTGCCCTGGCTTCTTCTTTCCAGGCTGTTGGTGTGGGCGCAGGGGGAGGGGCGGCGAAGTCCTCAACCTGCCCTGGCTTTTCTTCCCTGGCCGTTGGTGTGGGCGCAGGGGGAGGGGCATCACCATGCGACAGGCAGGACAGTCAAAGAAAATGGTGGAAGCACTGTTGTCGTTCAAGGAGCACAAGACCATTTTGAAGTGGTAGTTGAAATTCAAGAACATTGTGGAAAGTACAACAACAATGGAGGCGTGAGTATGCAACAGAGCCTCCAACACACCTGACAATTCCACATATTTGTGATAGGTTTGAGATGCATGGCACTGTGTGTGATGTGCACAAGGGGCACTTTGGTCAATGCTGCTCAAGCAGTAGTTTGCTGTAATCAGAAGTGTCTGGATGACAACCACTTTGAGCACATCCTGCAATTGCAGAAGTCAAACATTACTTGTACAGTATTCATCTTTTGTTATCGGTATATATTGAGCATTACAATTTTAATATGTATTTTTCCCTTTCTTAAAATGGGTATACAATTGTTGGCACCATTTGTATACAAGGTCTTAATCAGCCAAAAGAAACTGTTCACCCGGATTTGGGTGAGTCCATCTCAGGGCCCCAGCTGCAGCACTGTCCACTGCCAACAACTCAATGGGCAGCTTTTCTTAAGGGCACAGACTCAGCCCTTAACTAGCCCTTTGCTCACAATCCCAGAGGACTGAGTTTCTGGCATGAATCCCTTGGGTGCAGCCCAATTGCAATCCAGAGAATTCGGCTTCACTGGAGACCCCAGGATGGCCAAATGAGCAGGGGGTGGGGTGGGGGTGGGGACTCTACCATAGCTCTATACCTGTTTGCACTTCCATGATGGCACAGAAGACAGGAGCCTAGTCCTCAACTGCCTCTCCCCACACACACCCCTCTTAGGTGATGACAATGACCATGAGCCCTGTAACTCCCACCCTCTTATTCCTGCCATTTCACTCTCCTCCAGCACCACCTCCCTCCTGGATAGGGGCTTCGGTGACCAGCCATCTCTCAGGCTCCCCTGGACTTGTGGGGTGGAGTCAGATGTCACACTTGGGGTGTATGGATCAACACCCCCCCACTTGATATGCTTAACTTAGACAAAAGCGCCTTATTTTAATGGATTTGAATAACAAAACAGTCAAAGCAAGAAAATGTCTGAATAGACAGTTATTTTGTCACGGTTCACAGCTTTCTCTGTTAAATGCCAACATTTCCCATCATAGTAAAGGAATCAATACAGGTCATTTATTGATGACCTTTAGTAGTTCTACAAATGTTCCAGTGAGTATCTTAAATGACTGGGTTAACACTTAAGATTACATTTATATGTGTGAGTGCACATGCACGCACATACTTACAGGCCAAATGTTATCTGGTAATGCTATGTGGTAATGGAAAAGTAAATGGAAGTGATATTTATTTATTTATTCATTTACTAAGGACATTCCCTTGGCTTTGAGATTCAAGGTAAATGTCAGGACAATTTCTTTTCAGTTATCATAACAAACAGCTCTGTTGGAAATGTTACAGTGTGCTCACCCCCTAATATTTTAACATACATAGGGAAATGTATGGTCATGAGATGGTGGCTTCTATGAAAGACACAGAATGGGCAACTAGAGAAAGAGAAATTGTGTGTTTGCAGTGACAGAGGCAAGAAGAGCTGAAGAGCAGGGAAGCATTGGAGGCAGTGGAAGGAGATGGGAAGACTAGCAGAAGACATGGCAGCTAAAGAACAGCTAGACCAGAAGGCAGATTCAGAGAAAAAAAGTGGCAGGAAGAGTCTAAGGACACTACCATCAGAGATTTAGTGCATGGATTTGATGTGTTGAATTATGCTCATTAGTTAATTTATTTCTTTTATATCATTCATTAGTTAAGGGTGATATTTCAAATGGGGAAAAATAAAGACATTATGTTCATAAAATTAAGGTTTTCATAAAATGTTCATAAACTCTAAGGTCTTCTGAGCTAAGGTAAAGGTCATTCTTGATCGAAAGCCAGTCATATCCGACTCTAGGTTTCAGTGCTCATCTCTGTTTATAGCAAAAGAGCCAGCGCTGTCTGTGTCGGCAGACATTTTCATGGACATGTGGCAGGCATGGAACACTGTTTACCTTCCCACCAAAGTGGTCCCTATTTATCTTCTTGCGATTTCTTGTTTTTGAACTGCTACATTGTTTTAACCCAAAACCAGAAATCCCAATTTCATTTGTGTTTATTATTTTTTTATATTTTATTTTTCAATAAAGATGTTTTTAACCTTTATTTTCCATTCTCCCTCACTCTACCCACTAGGCACATGTGTCCATAAGCAGCCCACTGTACAAACAACAATTCACCACAGGTGAATAACTGCAAAAGATCTATTTTTAATAAATATTTCAATAGTCAAACTGCAAAGAAAAAGAGTTTTTCCTTCACGATTCCCTGAAAGCAGTTCTCCAAAAAGAGGGAACGCCAAAAAGGAAACTGGTTATGACTTCAAAGGAGAAACTTCCTATAGTGTATCCATTCTCACACCAATGTATCTATTCTGGAGTGGAGAGATTCTTTTTTTTGAAGGAAAGGTTAGAAAGAAAGTGGGTGGGTTTTTTTTAAACCTTCATAGAAAATGTTTCTGAAGTCCGATCCAAATTGTATAGGTATCAAAAGAAAGGTTATTCTGTCCTCTTTCAAGTGCACTTTAGATCACTTTGATTGGTCAATCGATTTTTTTGGTTGGATCACCGCCAAACATCCCCCGCAGAAATGTCATTTCAACAAGCCACATTTTTCCTCAATATCTTTTTTGTGGATTCCTGCTTTGGCATCATTTTTCTCCACATGTTGTATGTGAACTGTATACACCTAGGGAAGTTGTCATATTCACTTTTTAAATTGGTTTTCCCTCCTGTGGGGGGGGAGGGTTGTGTGACTTTTTTTGTGGTTTTTTTTTAAAAACGCTTCATAGATTATGTTTCCAAAGTCCAATTCCAAATCTGAAAGTGTCCCCATAAAGGTTAATATTTCCTCTTTCAAATGCACTTTGGATCATCTGAATTGGTTAGGTAGTTTTTTCCGCTGTACCCCTGACAACTGACACCCCGCCCCCAGCAAAACTGTCACTTTTCCAATGCTACTTCCGAAAGTGATAATGTCATTGCTTTGCATTTTTGACCTTTGGCTTCTACCAATTCTTAAAGTTGCGAGATGATCATTCAAATGACATAACCCTTATTTTCTTGGGTGCCTTAGTTTTGGTGTTGCGGCTTGGCAAAAGTACATGATTTTCGTTACATTGCAAGAGCTGTCAGACCACCCAACCAAAATGTAAGATGTTCATAGAATTCACGTCAATATTAGCAGAGCAGGTGAACTGAAAAAATATGACAGGTGGACAGCAGAGAGGAGACAGGTGAATGGTGCTGGAGGTAAAGGACAAAAGCACTTAAGATACATGAGACTAGAAGGAGGCATACCCAGTTTGCATTGGTATACAGAATGAGCCAGAGAACCGAGCACTGGGAAGAGCAAATAGGGGTGCCAATAGCCCATACCTGCCCTGCCAGCCATGTATTTACACCCTTCCTAAAGGGCAGCAGCTCTGTCAGGAGGCACAACTCAGTTGGCAGGAGGCTCCATAGGGCCAGGGCGGACACAGAGAAGGCCGTCCTTCTGGTGCTAGAGAGATGTGCCTCTCTAGCTAATAGCACAACCAGGGAGCCTCTCTGGTCCGCTCTGGTGGGATGGACAGATGTTCTTGGGGTGACAAGGTACACTAATGTAGTTTATCATTCCCTTCTTCTGTGGCATGGGTTCCCAACTTTCTTATGCTGTGGGCCTTACCACAACCCCTTAGTCAGCTAAGCAGGCCAGACCATGCCCCCCTGGAAGCGGAAATAAATGTGCCTGCTTCCACACTTATGACAGCTGCGGACGCACGTATGGCTGACATAACTGTGTTTATGCATGCATAGGTTAATTTTAAGGTTGTCTTAAATGCGCCTGCTTCCACTTCCAGGTGTGGTGCCAGTGTGCCACATGAAAAGGTGCCACAGCCCAAGGCCGGCCCACAGGACATAGGTTGGGAACCCCTGAACAGTTCAGCTGACTCTTCTCCGGAGAGGCACAGTGAAGAATCAAACAGAGCTTTCCAGCCAGCTTATCTATAATTACCAGAAGTTTTGCATATTAAATAGTCAGCTAAAGAGTTTGTGGTACATTCTACTAGCATCAGTTATACTACTGGATTTTGTTTAGATCAGAGAAGACTATGAAGGGCAGGATAGAAGGGGGGAACTCAACTCAAACTGTAAATTCTCACCTGCTTGGAAAGGGGTGCAGGGAGTAGGGAATGCTGGGCCTAGTGATTCATAGTGTCAGGGAAAGTCAGTCACACATTAGAACCACTGTCTGGAAAATAAGATATAAAAGCTTGATACTGAAAGGTAGAGCTAGTTTTCTTAAGTGCTTAACCGTGTGATGGGAAACAAAGATAGTTACTGCTGTCATTTGGAATAAAGCCTATCTGCAAAAATACATTCATTTAAGTCCAAAAAGCTGTAGTCTGGGAAAAATAGCCTCCACGATTTCCCATTTCTGAAAAAGAAATGTGGGGAAAACAAAAAAACCTCAAGCAATTCTTGCTTTATTGCCTTGAATATATAATAGATCTCTAGGGATCTCTGACAGAACCAGTTTCTCAGAGGCAGTAGCATTTAGCAAAATTGACTTCAGTTAATCAAAAGATTATTTCAAAATCTGTTGGTCTCAGGCTTTTGTTGGCTGCTAGTCTGGGAGGCTGCAAAATAAACTCTTATCTCAGCAGTTTGGACGCAGAGAAAGAGTCCCCCCCTCACCCAAGTTCACATTTTTCTGGCCTCCACTGTAATGTTGCAGGGGTGTCAAATTAGTTCCGTGGAAGGAAAATATATTAGCATCTGGAATTATTATACTTGAGAAAAACACTAGAATTTTTCAGCAACTAGACACTGAATAACACTCTCATTTCCTTATTAATTTCTTACTTTCAACAGGAAGATACATATAGCTAAACACACATTACTCTGGAAGAATATTCTGCTTATATAAGTGTACTGAGTGGCAACCATCCAGCCAACTTAAGCTTGTTTATGCCTAAATCATTTTAATGGAATTTAGGTGCCTGTAGCTTGGCATCACCTTGACGCCCAATCTTAATGATGAAGATTAATCACCGGGGAACATACAAGAGAACATGTTATTGTATTCATACCCTGCTTGTGGGTTACCCATAGGGGCATCTTGTTGGCCACAGTAAGACTAGAGAGAGGTTTGGTCTTCATTCATTCAGCATAGCTTTTGTTGTATCTGTTGGGACTAATTCCTAAGTAAATCTGGATTAGATTGCATCCTTAGTGCAAACTCAGGTTAAAAAAGAACTGTGGTTGTGTCATGCTATGTCAGAATCTACTTGTTGAAACCTTTTTTTTTTTAACAATTTATATTTTTGAACCACCACTCCCAGCATTTTTTTAAAGGTAAGGTTCAAGGCAGAAGCCGCATGTTACACGTACAGCCATATGAGTGCTCAGATAGTGGCCTGCCCCGGGTGCCACTTTGTGGGGGTGACGCCGCTGCTGCCCCGGACTTCCTGGCGGCTGGGGTGGGCGCCAGAACCCTCTGTCACCGCCGGGCTGGAGGGCGCGGGCCCTCCAAGCCCGGTGGCGGAAGCTCGTCTGCCTGGCGGAGGCAGCTCATCCACCCAGCGGCGGCAGCCCAGGAAGGTGGGAAGCGAGGGTGGCGGGCGCCACAGCTCAGCACTGGCCAGGTCAAGGACACCCCCAACACCTGGCCGATGCTGCTCTGGCCGCTGGGCCGCAACGACCACTGGCCTTGCTTCCATCCTTCCTGGGCGCCGCTGCCATCGCTTGTCTATGAGGCAGGGACCCCGACGGCGTGGGCAAGGGGCTGGGGCTGTGTGGCATGGGCCCAGCAGTGAGCCCACCGGTGTCCCAGGCACGCGGCCACCCTGCCTCCTACTCCGGTGGCAGCAGCTCGTTTGCCTTCAGCGGTGGCGGCACCCAGAGGGGCAAGGCCAGTGGTCTTTGCAGCCCCGTGGCCGGAGCAGGGCCAGCAACGCTTTGCGGGGGGGGGGAGGTCCTCTGGCTGCGTGCACTAGGCCGCAGCAATCACCGGCTTCGCTTCCCGGGTGCTGCTGCTGCCGAAGGCGGATGAGCTGTCGGAGGCAGGGCGGCTGTGCACCTGGGACCCCAACGGTGGGCTCTCCACTGGGCCCACGCTGCACCACCCCAGACCCTGGGCCTTGTCAGTGCCGTCAGGGTCCTAGGCGCACAGCCATCCCACCTCCGAGCCCGGCAAACTCCCCGAAGGTAGGACTTTCCTACCTGCCCCCCCCCGGCAAGTTTGGCCTGCGGCCCAGGGCACCTAAACCCGCCCTACGCCACTGCAGGACGTGTAATAACAGGCTGAAACTAAAGGTAGTCAAATATAGTCTGAATATCAAGAAAAACTTTTTAACGGTTAGAGCAGTACAACAGTGGAACCTGTCATGATCCTCTAAGTCCCAAATAGCACTCCAGCATCTTTGCGATGGGACCACGCCTGATCCTGCTTCCCTGGCCTTCTTAGACCCAGCAGTTCAGGCTTTTCCTAAAAGCATGCCCTCTCACTCCTGACCTAAATCTAGGTCGTGAACAAAGGGCACTCATGAAATTACTGTAGATTCAGGTAACATGAGCTAAGTAAACACCAGTCTCCTTCAGCTATTTTAAAAGTATATTGAAATCAAAGTAAGGTACAGAATACAGTTCATCAGAAGCTTAGAAAGCATTTCAAAATAAAGAAATAAAGAAAGCTGCTATCTGGGGAAAAGCCAGGGTGGTCCTCCCTTTGTCTAAATCAGCTACATGATTGCAGTTAAGATCCAAGAGAGTGTCTCCTCTTCTGGCCCAAACCTTTGGGTTTTATCTCCTTCCTCAAGGTCTGCCTCCCAGCCATTCCCCTAAAGGATTCCAACCAATGATCTTACTGCATGACATGTCCATCACACCTTAGGCTCCATCTCTTCCAACCCACTAGGCCAGCATGTTTACATTCCAATCTCTCTGGTATGTGTTCTAAAGGGTCTCCCACGGATCGAAATCTCCATCTTGGATGGGGCTAAAGCACGTGGTATAATTCTCAGGGAAAAGTACAATGCAGAATTGGACTTTTCCATGAGGACAGAACCAACCACCTCGAGATGTGGTGAGCACTCCAACACTGGAAGCATTCAAGAGAGAACTGGACAACCACCTTCCAGATCTGATTTGATTTGGATTCTTGCAGTGAGTAGGGGCCCCTTCCAACTCAGTTACTCTATGATTCTATGAAATGTTTGAGAGTAGCCATTGTACCTGTCCTCCAGCTTCTCTTCTCCAGGCCAAGCCTACCAAGTGCTTTCCCCTGTTTCCACAGTGCTTGGCTTTGATCATCTTTGATCATATTCATTGCCCTCTTCTGGACACATTCCAACAGCTCCTCTCCATGTCAGACTAAAACTAGGTGCACAGCAGGGAGCAAACTGGGTTAGAAAAACTGCACTTTTGGTCTCATTGGTAGAGAAGCACTTGTAGCCTGTCACTTGCGGTCTGAAGTAGTCTCACCCATTCTGTCACTTCATCCTGCTAGACTGTGTATAGGCAGGTTAGGGGTGGGGAATCTTTGGCTCTCCAGATGTTTTGGACCACAAGTTCCAAAATCTCCTGCATCATCTGGGGGATTTTGGCAGTGGAAGCACAAAACATCTGGAAGGTCAGGGGTGTCCCACTTACCTAAGTGACATAATATTCACCCAGATTTACAATTGACCATATTTCCCTATCACTGTACAGAAATACAGTACCATACATGCATAGATGCAAAGAATTTAAACTTTTTGTAAATGAAGCATGTATGTGAAAGTTTTGCTGTATAATTTTAGAAAAAAAAAAGATTTAACTTAAAACAATAATTTGAAAATCTTCAAATGTTTTTTAAATAACTGCAAGACTGCTTCAGAAATTTGGATATATGGAAGTTTTGTTGTACTGTTATGTACTTTTTATCTACCTTACATGCTTTTGAGGCTGAGTGGCAACGTAAAACTCTTCTAAAAACCGATGACTAGAAAAACATTTTGTTGATTCCACAGACATTAGCCATTATCCTGTCAGTTCTATCCACGGCTTCCTTCTAACTGAGCCACTCTTGTATTCTGTAATATAAACTTCCTTAGTTGTTCCTACCTTAAAACCTTTATGAGACCAGAGCCTATCTTGGCCATTTTAGCTGAGGGGGATTCTGGGAGCCAAAGCTCCAAAAATTTATTTTCACAAGCACTTCATGCTCTTCCAAAGAGAATGTAAGTAAAGATGGGCAGAAGATGGCGGTTCTTCTGATATACCACCGAAGTGTGTACAGGTACTCAGGAATTTTTCCTCTGAAGGAGAGTCAACGCTTCATAAAGGTATATTAGTGTCATTCATACATGTAGTGCATGGCAACAATATTTGCATTTTCTGTGTGCATATGAGCTTTGATGCTTAGTTTCACACATGGTAACATTTAAAACGCTACAAACAGGGGGAGGAAAATCCTCAGAAGTTTCCCACCCAAAGTATTAACATAGAATGCAAGGGGCATGTGATTCACAGCAAATGTTTATGTTGAATGGCAGGTACAACATGAACAGTCCAAGAATAATTGGGGAGGGGTGCAAAGGAACAGGCTTAGGACCTAAGGATGTACAGTGCACCTTGTAGCATCAATAATAAAACATTAGTTAGTCAAGAAACAGACTCCCAGTGTTCTGGGGAGCCTTTTTCTGGGCCATTGCCTGTAGAAGCCTATGGCTGCTGCGATAACATATTCAATCAATAAATGCAATGGGTGGCATACAGAAAGAAGAAGGCCTGGAGTCTAATGCACAGTGATGGAATGTAACAGGTTCGCACCAGTTCACCAGAACTGGTAGTAACTTTTCCCAGGGGACCACCTCGGGGCTTACCTTTTTGCCGGTTCCTCCACTGCGCATGCACACCACTTGGTGTGCATGCCTACAGCACTTGGCGCGTATGCACGGCCTCCTTGCTGTCTTCCCAAGCGGGGAGGAAGAGAAGCAGGGAGGAGGAAGAGAAGCTGCTAGCCTGAAGCTCCCTATAGCCTGCTCCCAAGGGTAAGTGACTCACCTTTGGGTGTGGGTTGTGAGTGTGTATTTTAATCAGTGGTGGGATGTCAACAATTTTACTACCCCACCATGATGTCATCACAGTGGGCAGAGCTAACATCATGATGTCATGGGTGGGGCCAAAGAAAATATATATAATTAAAAAATAAAATAAAACCAAAATAAGCACACACTCACACACACACACACACACACACACACACACACACACACACACACCCTTCAACCCACCCACCCACAACAAAAACCCGTAAATAAATAAAATAAATTAAAAAATTACATCAAAATACACACCCCCAAACACACACACACCAAACATTAATCAACCCACCCACCCCAAACACAAACCCGTCACTTACCTGTTAGTATAAGTGCCTGGGCAGCACCATGTTGCAAGATGGATATGGTCATCGTACCGTCATCTCTAGGATAATATGCCTTAATGTAAATGTAAAACAGCTGTACCTCCTTAAGGGTTCTCCAATTGGAACAGCAATTGGAACAGCACAGGTGTAGCTTATTGATGAGGTAACTCCAAGACTTTGCTTAAAAACCCCAAGCCAGCCCGCCAGGCCTTTTTAGGAACTGTGGTAGTACGTCAATATAGGTAAAGGCATTAAATACACATTAAAATACACACAGACACACCACATCCAAAGGTGAGTCACTTATCCTGGGGAGCAGGCTATAGGGAGCTTCAGGCTAGCAGCTTCTCTTCCTCCTCCCCACTTGGGAGGACAGCAAGGAGGCCGTGCATACGTGCCAAGCACTGTAGGCGTGCATGCACACCAAGTGCTTGGCGCACATGCGCAGTGGGGGAACCAGTGAAAAGGTAAGCCCCGAAGGTGGTTTCCCCCAAAAGTTGCTGCCGGTTCTCCAGGACACTGGGGAAAGCTACTACCGGTTCTGGCGAACTGGTGAGAACCTGTTACATCCCATCACTGATTTTAATGTGTATTTAATGTGTATTTATTTTCAATGTGTATTTTGATGTGTTTTATGTGTATTTAATTTGTATTTTTATGTTTTTATATCTATTTAATGTGTATTTAATGTGTATTTATTTTTAATGTGTATTTTTATGTTTTATGTGTATGTAATTTGTATTTGTATGTGTTTTTATGTCTATTTAATGTATATTTATTTTAATGTGTATTAAATGTGTTTTACGTGTATTTTTATGTCTAAGAAATTTGTATTTTTATGTGTACATGACCAACTTTGGCCCCGCCCACCAGGTCACATGGTCCCACCCATGACATTCACTCCATCCACAACACTGGCTCCACCAACATCATTGGCTCTGCCCATAAATTAGTCTCCGTCTATGTTGTGGTAGTAAAAAAATTGACATTCCACCACTGCTAATGCATATAGGTCCTTCGTGGTGCAATGCTTAAGCTGCTGCACTGCAGCCAAAACATTGCAAGTTCGATCCTGATGGGGATCAAGCTTGACTCAGCCTTCCAAGGTTGGTAAAATGAGTACCCAGTATGTTGGGACCAAAAATGCTAATTACCTGTAAACCACCCAGAGGGTGCACTAAGTGCTATGGGGTAATTACTATTGCTAAAAATAGTGTGTCACCAAATCAATCCTAACTCATGGTGACCCCTGCCAGAGTTTCCTATGTATAAAATGGCTTATCATTCCAAAGTGGTTTAGCATTGTCTTCTTTTGGTGTTGCTCTGGGACTATGCAGCTTGCTCAAGGCTACATAAGCTGGCACTTCTCCTGGGAGGCAGAATGGAAGAATCATATTCCTAACCGCAGGCACTCCAAATCAGTGAGCTACCCAGCCAGCTAGTATTAGGTTAGTCACAACCAACATAAAATTAAACGAAGATTAACAAGGTACAGTATGAGATTCCATATAATCCAGAAATGTGCTTGTAGAGTTGTGGAAAACATTCATGTTTGATTTGGAATTAGTAGCATATGAATTGACGTCAGCCAGAACATGTCTCACAGCTATTTTGAAATCCATAGTCTTTGTTAGAGCACAACAAAAGGACGTGGGCAAGTTTTCAGAATCCTGAATTGATAATAATTGGAATTCAAATCCAGTTCTGCTTGCACTGATTATGTAAGGTTAGGTTGCATTTTCCTTCCTGCAATCTGTTCATAACGATGTGATGTAGCCAACATATGACCCCATTGAAGGTTAACCTACGACTAATTAACTTTGATTCAGTCATACAATCAATATAACATCACTCAGTTCTTCATTTACGAGCTTGCCTGGCTTGCCCCTATCCTGCCTGTATGTTTCTCTGCATGTGATTATCACGCTTACCACTGCACACAGCTGGACAGATGCATTTCCCATCTCAAGTTTATTTTGCTCAGCCAACAAAAAGTTATTGTAAAATTAGCTTTATTGTATTGTCCTTACTAGTGGGAACCTCTTTTGTGTGTGGGGAGGGTAGAGTTGGAAGAAGGTTGAAGCCAAGAATGATCCTGCGAAGGACCTTGTACTAGTTTTGCTGCCCACAGGTAGACTTAGTTGCCTCTATCATTTATCAGGAATTCGACTGTCATACAACTGTTTAAAAGTAGGGCAGAGTCTTTTCCCCCCCTACTGTAATTAGACTATAACTCATTGGCTCCATGTAAGCCTTCATCTTCCAATTATTTTGTACGCAATTTAATGTCATTAAACATCTTTTGAGTGCATGGAATTGCTCTAAAAGCCTTCACTCCAGAGCTCTAATATTAGGATCTTGGCAACCATCCCTGTGTGTGAAAAGCAGCCAGTTTGTTTACCAGGAATTCAGACTCACATTACAGGGCAAATTAGCAGCCAGCTATTAGTCTGATTCAAGCACTTAACAATTACTGATCTTCTCCTCCTGGTCTGTGGATAATGGAGGTGATCAGCTGCAAATGGAAGAGAGGCTGTTTCCTTGTGGGCACCATACAGAAAGCACAGCTCAAAGTAACCTCTTTTGACCCTGGGCTTTACAAAATAAGAGAGACTACAATGGGGACAGGCAATCTGAAGGAGGAGCATCTCTACAGTACTAGAGACAGACCAGCTCTTCTTGCTCAGCTCACTTTCGCCAGAGCAGATGTTTAGCCATAGTATCCCAGAGGCCGAAGTCATTAGTTGCTGCTGTTCTTTATCATGGGTCTATTTCACTGGAAACCACTGCAGGACAACAGTGCCTGCTGTTACCTTGACTGATCCCCCAAGAACCCAGGAATTCTTCAATAACGCCATGCAGTTAAGTTTTTATGGACATTATTCATTCCTGCAAAACCACAGTTCTGTGGTGCCGAGCTAATGAAGACCTGTACAGGTTCAAAAGCTAGCTTGCATTTGAGGTGTTTTTGATTGTTTGTGTATACTGTACAATAAATGTATCATCCACCCTTGCCTTTGGGGTGCGCAAAAGAACCACATGTTTTCCCTCTTCTTCTTTTGCACAAATCTGATACATCATTCCCATTATCCTACTACTGCTTGAGGACACACTGGAAACACATGCAGAACACTGGGCAACTTTTTTATTCTTCCTTGTGAAGGCCTGATTTATGTTCATTTCAGCAAATTATTGGGAATAGCTGACATAAACCAACTGCAGGTTGGAATGTGATTGAAATGCCAGCTTTACTTCCTTGAGGCTACAGCAAATCTATCTGGGCATTAAGATCAAGTTGTGCATCACAGAGAGTGCAACATTAGAATTGAAAATCCTTAGGTGTTGAAAACGGTCTGACTGTCAAAGACAGGATTTTACACCTCCTGTATTACACCAGGAAGCAAACATTCATTTCACAGATATGATTCCTCAGACACAAAGGTCTGGCAGAGTCATGTTTATGGGATATTAATTTGATTCCAGCATCTGTTGACATAGAATCAGATTTATCTAAACTTCATATTTTGTTTTCACCCAAAGTATTCCCATACACTACTATCTATTTTATACATTATGTTGAAAAAAAGCATTGTATGCCACTCCATACATGCTAGATTTTAAATGGAGACAGTATTGGCTCCTTAATGGGTGCAGTTGCATCTCAAACATGTATTCACAAATGTATCTGCACTGAATCATAACAAGCCCACTTAACTGTATGGATAGACCTAAAGAATGTTCAGATCCATATAATGTACAGATTCCATTATATCCCACCTTTTAGCCTGAAACTTTCTAAGAACAATTATAAACTGACCATTTTTAAAGGCAGCATTAAACTTAGTGAAGTACAGTCAAACCTCGCATAAAGAGCATCTCGCTTAAAGAGTAACTCGCTTAAAGAGCAGGATTTTCTCTGAATGGTTGCTTTGCTTAACAAATAAAACCAACCAAAAACTCTCTTAACAAATAAATTGGGGTTCGCAATCCCCCCCCACACACACAGTTGGTAGCTTACAATGGTGTTTCACTTAAAGAGCAAACTCGCTTAAAGAGCAATCCTGTGGAACGCATTATGCTCTTTAAGCGAGGTACAACTGTACTTGTTTTGGAGTGCTTTAGAAATAAGCATTCATTTTTACAATATACAAGTAAAGCATTAAGAACACACTCAAACGTGACGTACAGACAAGAGCTTTTCAGATACTTTAGGCAATGCAATTAAGTTGCATGACTCTGCCAGACCTTTGTCTGGCCAGGTTATCCTGTTGTCGTAATAGAGTAACCATACAGGCAGCGACTCAACTCAACGCCGAGTGCCAGGCAGTAGTCAACTAACCTGACAACCCTGAGGACTAGTGGCCTTGGCGAAGTCCACAGGGAAGGGTGATGATCCCCAATTGGATTAAATCCCACTTGAATCCATCTTGATGGATGGCAGCAGCTTCATCAATCCTGGCCTGGGTCTGAGGAGGACTTTGTGTGCCAAAAGGGCTGAGGACCAGAAAGTGACTCACGGAGCTGGATCTGTGGTACAGGTGTCACACTATGTGGAAGGCAGATGGAAGGCCATGGCATTATATTCACAGGATAGTCTTCATGGCTATTTTTGAACATACCATTAAAATTTCTGGACAAACGGTTCACATGGTTTTGGTTGTGCTTCAAACACAACTGCAAAGCATATGTGCCTGTTCCAGTGTGAATTAAGTGGGTACCCTCACTGCCTGTGAGGAATAACTACTACACATCCAGTTTCTAAAGAGGCAACCATGTTAATCAGTTTTAGTATGTAGAACAAAAACAAAAACAGTGTGGAATCCTAATGATTAACAGGTTTATTCCAGTGTCAGCTTTCATTGATCCACTTCCTCAGCCACGTGAAGTGAAATATTTATCCACAGGTCAATACACTACTGCAGTGATGTGGGGATGGGGAACCAGGAAAAATAGATACAGCTACACAAAAATTAAATTTCAAAGCAACAATAGCATTATTAATACAACTAAACTGCTCTGAGAGTATGAATGACATTAACATCCTGACATAGCCAGAGAGGAATTAACAATCTGGCACTTATTCCCCTTGTGCAAAAATGTGCAGAGAATTGGTTCACATTCTTCCGAATCAACTTCTGACTCCATGGCCAGAATCCATAACTTTGTTTAGGCACAACTTCATAAAAATATAATCGGTATAATAATATACACATGAAGTTAAGAGTTGTTGAATTTTAAGCCTTTAGCCACTCTTATGGATTAAAGATCCATCAGTTGCCTCTCTGCCCAGTTGCCCTTTGTGATTTGGTTTTTCCACTTTGGGCTCTGAAACTGCCCTGGTAGGGTAAAGATTAACAAAACCAGCTTTTGTCATTTCTGTTGAAGACATGTGTTCATTTCTTCCATTTTGTAGACGCTGTATTGCCAGCCTTGTATAGAATGTTAAAGGGCACCACTTCGAAAGAATGTCAAGATTACATCCACAGATGAATAAGCATATGAGCCCCTGGTTTTATGGGTATTATTATCAGTGTTAGGATAGATCTGGGGACACAACTGAAATCTGGATTTGCAGCAGGGTCTTTCCTAGCTATGTAGCCATGTTGTGCCCTTTCTGCATCAGTACTTATTTAAGTTTATGTTGTGCCCTTTCTGCATCAGTACTTATTTAAGACTGAGATGCCTGCAAGCAAGTTCAGAACAGCCACCCTGATGAGCTGTATAATGTTGATGATCCATGTGAGTAGTCTCATGTAGGAACTGTAGGTGGCTACCAATGGCACCACAATTCTTTTGCTGCTGCTGCTGTTGTTGTTATATATTCCACAAACCCATGCTTACTCTGCACTAGAGCACTTTTCCTGAAATATCGAGGGATGGATGTGCAGCCACATAGGCACGCTGGTCATTCTGTACAATAAATTGTTGTATAGATATGTTTGATTATTCATGTACAGTACTTATGCAATACCAAAAGCTACATATAATTTGTTTTGATTAACCTCTGTGCTGTTCCCTTGACTTCTATAGGACTTGAAGAACTCATTGGGCCTGAGGAAATCGGTAAGCAGTCTTCTTTCCAAAGGAGCCCACCTGATGGTGCCATGCCAAAGGGGGGGGGGCTTTGCCACCCTGCCCCCAGACGTGAAGTCTGGGGCAGATGCCAGCAGGCATGCTGGTTGTGGGGGGAGGGGGACCTGGCCAGCCAGTTAAAGGCCAGCTCCCTCCCCTGCTTGGCCTTTTCGATGGGCGAGTAGTGTGGGACAAACGTAGACTTGTAAGCTCCCATAATACTGCAGGAGCAGGCCCTGGGATGCTTAAAATCTGGGGTACCAGAATAATGAGTTTCGGAGTCTGGATGGGGGAGGCCCCGGTGGCCCATCGATGTGGCTGACTGCCTAAAGCTGGAAGGCTTGGGATTGCAAACTGGGACTGGGGCTTGTCCAAGGACAGCCCACTCTTGGGGCTAGGGGATTTGATGTGAGGGAAAAGGAGAAGAGGTAAAGCTAATCCTCTTGGTCCATCCTAAGAACTGCACTACAGGGTCCCACTGCAGAAAATGTTTGTTTTGCGGTCAAGGCTGATATAAGCTACTAAAGTGTGGCCCTTTGTTAAACTCTAATCATGGCATCTGTTTGGGAATGGGGTGGCAATGCCCAATTCCATTGACACTACCATCATGCTACTGATGCAAGGTTAAGGTTAACGGATCACCCGTGCTGTTGGGGGGTCTTGTGCCCTGCTCCAGAGTTAACAAAAATGTGCCAGATAGTTCTGTTAAAGAGTGGTTTGGAAAACTATTTCTCCCCTCTGTCTTTTATTGAAATTGAACCATCAATATCCACAGCACTCATTTGCTTATTTATTTAAACGTTTCTGTTTTGCCGTTCAGTTTTGCAAGCAGCCAAGGTAGCTTAAGGAATAATAACCGTACATCAATCGAACACTTTATGCTGGAAAAAAGAAAAAGCAAGTAACAGTAGGCAAAGAACAAAACAGAGTAATAAAAGCATAATAAGCATTCATCAAATAACCGCTCAGGCAAATAAGGTGGTTTTTAACCTGGCGCCTGAAGGATCACATAATTAGTTCCAGGCAAACACCTAAAGCCATTAGAAAGAAGTAGGGCTTTCAGCAATGATCTTAGAAAGCAAGCAAGCTCACAAGGGAGAAGTCATGGTCTTTCAGCTACCCCAGTCCCCAGCTTTTCTGGCATTACAAATTAAAGCTAGCACTTTCAGTTCCACAAGTCAAACCAGAGTCTTTTAGCATCAACAAAATATGCTCATTTTATTATCCACTTGGCATTGGGTGTAAAGTGAAGTTCCCAAGTGCTTTTCACAGGCAAAACTATGCACCACAATGCTTCAGCTTGGATGTTACCAAAGGATGAATTGTTGTATTCATCTTCTCTCCAAGAGGAGATGCAGCTGGTATACTTTGCAGCCACATGCCATCCAAGTCCAAGGGAGGATCTAATAGCACTCTCCAAACTATGAACCTGGTCCTAAAGGAGGCACCAATCTAGAACAAGATGAGTGCCATCTCTCACCACCATGCTTCCATCTTATTCGGATTCAGCTTCAGTTTGTGTTAGCACTCCTCCATTCCATTCCTGACTCCAAGCATCTGTTCAGGACATCTGTTGTTATATCTGAATGGCACGACAAGCGGCGATTGTTGTCACCTGCATAATGAAGATACTTCTAAATCTGCAGCCAGATTCTTTGGGTTGAATGTGGATTAGGAACAGCATGGAGCACCAAAAATTATCTTGGGATGATAACCATCGGATGCTCCCTGCTATGACCTCTATTTTCCAAGGGTTGGCTAGGGTTTCATCCAAAGCCTGGGAAACTTTAATTTGCACTCCTGCTCCTAGAATCCACCAACCATTATGGCCAATGCTGGTAGACCAAGAAGGTAGGCAAAAAACACTGCCAATGAAAAATTATTGAACCCAAGACTGTCAAGACCGCCATTAAGATGCATCTGCCAATGTAGCTGTTCACCCAGACCTGGAGAGGGGTAGAATATCTATCAATAGTAAAAATCTATAGATCACAGGTACCACAAAGATGGAAACCCTATATCTTATTCATCTATTATGATAGAAGAGTTTTACATAACTATAAAAGCAATTAGCAATTACGCATACAGTATATACTGCCCCAAAGCGCTTAGACGTTTTACAAGGTAATTAGCATTTTGCCCCTAACATGCTGGGTACTCATTTTATTAACTTCAGAAGGATGGAGGGATGAGTCAAACTTGATCCCCATTAGGATCAAACTCACAACATTTTGGCTGCAGTATAAATGTTTAACCACTGCACGATCAGGGCTCTTAAAAGATGAAACCTGTTTTCTAATGGTGGGTAGAATGCTACATTCCTCTTCCTAGAATTTTTTTTGTCGCCTCAGCCTGGGGGCCGGATCCAGCTCCCAATGCCAATTCATCTGGCCCACAAAGCCATTGTTCCTCTTGGAAGTGGAAATACTTCTGCTCCCTGAACCACATGACCAGCCCACGGCCCGAAAGGTTTGGGCACCCCTGCTTTAAACCCATGTAGTTCTGTGGCAAGCAGCTTCATTTGTCATGATGCTTTCCATAACTAGGGGTCAAATTATACATTACAATCTAAAGACAAATCCTGTGATAACCTCCCAGTGGCCCATCACAATATTAAGCAGACTGGCAAACTAGAGTAAAATACATCTACTGTAATAAGTTAGATGTTTATAGCATTTCAGGCATTCCTTTTCTAATAATCCTTCATCTGTAATGTACAGTTGGGCCCTGAAAAAGGTCAGAGAGTAGAGAAAAACACTGGGAAGCTCTGTTATTATTTTCAGTGATTGACTTCCCTTTCCCTTTTATTCCAAGAGGATAAGGCCCAAAGATCGGGGGGGGGAGGGTGTCAGAAAGAATGGTGTGTAGGTTCTCCCCCCCCCCCCCGAACCTAGGAAGAGTAGCTGCGGGCACAATATTTACTGTGTCTGGTAACATAAACACGATTAAATTCTAACAATACAGACTGTCAAGAAAGAACAGACAGCTCTGTCTGGCTTAAATTCATTTTCATACCTCATTTTGTGAAGCTGCCTGCACTTTGACATTCAATGCTTCTCTTACTGAATGCAAAGGAAGAAGACTCCCAGTGTTGTAAGGTAAACTTTATTTTGGTTATTATGGACTGAATCAGTCTGAAGACATTGGAATTTACCTTAAAGCAGCTCTCATGAATGTTCCCACTGCTGCTATATTTGCCAAGGGACTAGACTGTATAGCGAAGATGCCTGATAACATTTTAAGAACTTCTATTGCCCTGGTTTTTCCCTTTCAGCAGAAGCACAGGAATTGCTGATGTACCCAAGGTAGATGAAATACAGTACGACGATTGCTACCAAGTAGGTATTATGAAATCGTGCCAACTGAAAAGTCAACGGAGCTCAACACTTACATGAGAGAAAGTAGAGATGGACATCTCTAGTGGAACATACTAAAAATAAAGATGGGGGTGCTGGGATATGATCCCGTACATTGTAAGTGCAGTGCACAGTTTTGCTCTATCCACGCTTGCGTATATGTGGGGAAGTGGCACAAGAGACTATTGAAATGAATGGTGGTGAAGCTTCTGCATGCTTCTCTATGCTTTATCTTTCTTGGGGCAAATAATTTGTGATCTGAAGAAGAAGAAATTTGTAACGAGGTAACAGAGAAACTGAAATAAGGATGTCCAGGTATTCTCTTCATCATAACTGGGGAAAGAGGAGGAGATAAAACTGTTGGGATCCTGTGCTTTGCATAAGAGGAAAAGACTTGCCATGGACTGGAATGCATCCTTAAAATTGTAATC
Source organism: Furcifer pardalis (assembly GCA_030440675.1). NCBI lineage: Eukaryota > Metazoa > Chordata > Lepidosauria > Squamata > Chamaeleonidae > Furcifer > Furcifer pardalis. The sequence goes on from CP126893.1 coordinate 103,309,121, forward strand.
CACTTTGAACACTATTTTCTAGTGGAAAGCTGGAGTATATATGCATATATACACATATGATAAATAAATAAAATCACGCAGTGAGTATAATTCTTAAGTACCGTATATACTTGAGTATAAGCTGAGTTTTTTAGCCCCCAAAAATGAGCCCCAAAAAGGGGACTCGACTTATACTCAGGTCAACAACCACGAGGAGTCCAAGACTGCACCGGGTTGAGATGTGCCAACAATTTAATTAATTTTACCATATTTTTATGTATTTTGATTATTAAAACTCACTAGCAGCTGCTGCATTTCCTACCCTCGGCTTATACTCGGGTCAATCTATTTTCCTGGGTTTTCAGGTCAAAATCCGGTACCTTGGCTTATATTTGGGCCGGCTTATATTCGAGTATATACGGTAATGACAGTTGTCTGGGTTTATTTTGTGACTAAACTTCATTGCTATGTTGCCATTTTATGTATCACTTGTGAATTAGTTTTGAATACATCAACTGCAAGTATACTGGGGGGGGGGGGGAGAAAACCAACCCTGATCTATCAATGAAGTTAATATAAAACACTATGATGTATTTTTTTTAAAATGCCTTTTTGCAATACTCTTACCTGCAAGTGAAGGTCTTTCTGTGTTTTCTCAGTCATGCCCTGGGGACCGTTGGAGCCCATTTCTGCTGCCAAGAAAGTCTTCAGCTTGTTTCTGTTACACAGATTCCAATCCATTCCCAAGTCTGGATTTACACAATGCTTCAAATGTCTGAGACCAATGCAATCCACATCTTGCTTGCCAAAATTGTACAGCCAACCCCAATTGTAAGAGAAATACCCATGACTTATATTGTAACAGTTCCAATATTCTTTGCATCTAAATTCTTTTTTTTAAACCATGCTTCCAAACTTATTTGTACAATGACAACAGCTACAGACAGACATTTAAAGGGGTGAAAGCCAATCCTTTAATTTTAAAAAAATCTTCATTAAGGAGTTGGGATAATGGCTGGAAGATGGGGTTGGCAGGTTTATGCAAGTTAGATGTCATAATATGATACTGAGCCTGCAGTAAATGTACACAGATATAAGACAAAGCATCATCTATTCTATTGAGCTGTACAAAAGCTCTTTCACTGGGCAGGAGAAACCAGGAACCAATGGCCACATACAAAGCAAGCTAGGATTCACAGAGATATTATTGTAATTACTAAACATGGCGAAGTACAGACAGGAAACCTATGGCCATGGATATCTGCACAGGGAAGGTGCTTTCCTCCAAAAACAAAACAACTACAGGGATTCAGGTTCCTCAGCCTTTTGGAAGAGGCCTAGTCATTCCAGATATGACTGTCAACTGAACTCTGGCAACTAAACCTTATACTGTCTGGAGACAGGAAATAAATGGAATGCAATACTGACCACACATTCCACAGCCACTAAATGATTACACAGAGGAGACCCTAAGCCTTGCTTGCTACCTCTTTCAAAAAAATAGTCAAGGCTAAACCAAGGCAAAAAGTTAATGGTCTCACACAAGGGGCACTAGAGTATTGACATGTCTCTACAGTATTTTGCATATTACTAACTGCAGCAAAGAACATTAGTAAACACCACACAGATCTTTACATTTAGAATGATTAGACCACAGATAAAAATCTAGAACCACAGAAAGTACAGAGAAGCATGGAAAGTGATGCCAGATTATCCCACCCAGCTAAGGTCTTGGCTCTATGGTTCATGGCATACAAAGTCTACTGTCACTCCAGGAAACGGTGACAAATAAAACTCTCAGTGAGTCCTGCATGCTCCATCTTATGCAGCCTGGAAGGTTCACACAATGCTGGACAAAAAAAGATTTATGTTACCAAGATGAGCACAAAACCCAGCCAGGACAGATGCATTATATTTCTCACGAAGAGTCATAAAGGAAAGTAGGTTGGAGAGATAGACAGGAAGTGTTGAGGCTACCAGTTTAGCATCACTAATTTCAAGACAGCTCTGTTTCATCTGATTAAAGAAATGGACAAGAATACAACATCATGGTCTTGAATATCATTGAATAAAGAGATACATCAGATTCCTGTCCTTCATCTTACACTAACACCAAGGCATCTTCAAACACACTGAAAACATTTACTTTGATTTCAGTTGTTAAAAATAGTGCCCCAAATCTGCCTCTCCCCCCCCCTTGTGAATGCTGGGGAAACAACCAACCCACAAGCTTACACTGCATAAAAGAGTCAAGGACACTGGCAGAAGGGTGCACACCAAGAAGAGGCCTGCAGTGGTCAGTGCTTCCTCTCTGGCATGAAAGAGATATCCTTTTTCATAGAAACACATGAAAGAAGCAATGACAATTATTCTATGTTAGCCGAGTGACAAAAGAAGCATCAGGGTCATCATAAGTGCAGAGAATACAGGATTATAAAATGATCCAGAGTTTATAGGGTTAATAAATGTTCTTTGATTGTCCACCAACTTTTTCTTCTCCCCAGGTTGCTAGAAAGGCACAAACAGAGAGATAGAGAGAGAGAGTTCAGTTATTGGATACTGTACATGTAATATGCTCCTCAACTACAAAATGCCACAGCTTTTTCTACACAAGGAATCTGGCACTTCCCTTGTATGATTGATTCATTGCTAAACTAGAAATAAGAATCTTTGTCAGTTTCAGCTTCACTACCTTTCTCACCTTTCTCATAATCACACCGTTAGTTTTCCCCCATCCAAATTCTGCACTGGGTGGCAAAACTCACCCCCACCCCTGGAAATGAATTGTAGTTTGGTCTTGCTTTATTCTATCAGAGCATTGCCCAATTTTAAATGATGGACATTCATTCATTATCTGCTAGCACCTTTTGACATTCTTCTGGAGAGACAATTCCAGCCAAATAACAGACTTTTTCAGTGGGTGGTTAGGTTTCAGGCAGCCAGTAATAATCCTGCACGACAGATTAAAAGCTGCAGCCACTTATTTGGCATGTGCTGAATGACAAACCAGACAGTTTCTTAGAGGCATTATTTCTGGTGGCAATTTTCTGTCTGGTTTAGCCAATTTTTTTTGTAGGTCAGGGATTGATCCAGAGTGATGCACAAATACTTTGGGATAAAATCTTGCTTTCCCAAATTCTTTATTTTTTGAAGTGAAAGGCACAGACTTCTGTTTTAAAAGGTTTGGTTTCAGTCAGTTGTTTTTATGATACATAAGGAAAGATCTTCTAATGGAGAGGTTATCTAATTTTCAATGGACTCAAAGTTTTCCCACTGGACTGTTAAAGGCAGATCATCGGCACAGATGAAAGTTCTGGCCTATGGGAACATCAGTTGAGCATCCATGTAAATCAGTAGTTCTCAACCTTTTAAAGCTGGGGGCCGGGTCATGCTTCCGCAAACTGCTTCAGGGGCTGGACGGCCATTTTGCCCTTTCTCCACCACATGGCACTTCCTGTGTGATGGACGTGGTGAGGGGCCACATGAAATGATGCCGTGAGCTGCATCTGGCCCACGGGCTGCAGGTTGAGAATCCCTGATGTAAATGCTAAAAGGTAATGGTACCAGAACATTCCCCTGTGGGAGACAATTTCTTTGACTTCTTGAGTCACTGTGCCTTTCCTGAAACTGAACAAAGAATCTTCAGTTTTTCAGTAGAACTGTGAACATTTCTGTTAGTTCATGATCTCTAGTAAGGAGGTAGAGCTGTATGAGACGCTATTAAGCCTCCCCAAAGAAAGCATTGAGACTACACTTGGGTGTCCCCTGGGCAATGGCATGCAGCCAGCTAATCCTTCTTATATTTCTTAACACAGTGCTGTGTTATGACTAAAACGTGCCTGTTCATATTTTCCAAATACTGTAAACACATTTAGTTAGGCATGTTTGCTGGTATTTTATTTGACTGGGGAAGATGAAAGAGTAGTTCAACTGTTTTTTCCTGAGGAAAGGAACCTTTCAGATTTTTGTTTGCTTTCATTCATAATTCCACAAATTAGAGACTGGGTATATTTGTAAAATCTTTTGGTCAAGGCAAATTTCTTTTCCATTCTTGTGCTCAAGCTTCTCTCAAAACAGAATATACTCAATTAGTAAGCTTGCTATGCAAACCATTTTTTTTCATATACAAATAAGTCCTTCATCTCCAGTTATACTGGATTTGAAGAGGTTAGTTGATGTATATCAAACAGGCACAACAGTTCATACCTGATACATTTTTGCACTGAAAACTGTGCTGGTACCATCTGCCTGGATGTCCAGGGAAGGCGAGAGCTGCAGTACGTTTGTGGCTTCTCCATTCATTTGGTTCAGGCTCATCTGAGACTGGATTGCACTTCCTGTAATGTGGAGAATATACAGGAGATTGGCTTAGTGGTTAAGACACTGAGCTTGATAACCAGAAGGTTGTCAGGTCAGCAGTTGAAGACCCAAATGCTGCACAATGGAGTGAGCTCCTGTCATATGTCCCAGCTCCTGCCAACCTAGTAGTTTGGAAATAAGGAATTGCAAGTAGATAAATAGGTACTGCTTTGGCAGAAAAGGTAACAGCATTTTGCATGCTTCGGCTTCTAATCATTTTCCCATCCACATCTAGAATCCTGGCTACGTCCCTGGATCGGAGTCTAAGTAAGTAAGTCTGTTCAAATGCTATGTGCCACTATGCTTGAACTTCAGAATTCACCAGAAAGGTTCGGGGGGGGGGGGGAGATGTTGTTTTCCCTCCAAGCAACAGTAGAATGTGCTGGGAGCACAGAAAAGCCAAAGTTCACAGGGCTCCTCTCCATGGGTTGGTAAAAGCAGTGACTACATCTTATTAGTCAGTGCATGACAAACTTCTCCATAAATGAAACCTAACAGAGAAAATAGTGAGCTATTAAATAGTTAAATTAACAAATTTAGCTCTCTGTTTGATGTCCCCTGGAAGCTTTTACAGTCATAAAATATTTAAATCCTAATACTAGAGCCCATAATTTGAGATGCAGACAGTGATAGACAAAAAACAGAGAGCTTGGACACAGCTGCCACTGATAGCTGATTTGATTTCCTCTTTTATCAGCAAGATCAAGGAGTTGATGCTCTGCTCTGTTGGGCCAGGAGAACAAATCTGGTAGTGTGAGCCCCTATGGTTGTCCCCTGATTTACCAGACAACCACATCCCCAGGCAAGGGTACCCTGTTCACATAACATGGGCTCCAAAACTTGTCAAGCACAGCTGGGTTGAGCAAACCATGGTTATAGCCATGCCCCATGTGTACACTTTGGCTGCTGCACAGGTTACTTTCAGTGCCAAAGGTGATCCAGTTTTTAATCCTGCAGTGTGCGGGGGAGTCTGTCAGTCCCTAGGGATTTGGCCTGGTGACAGAACAGAATTTGAGAGGGGCTTCCTTGAACCCTCTAAGTCTTGGGTTATATTTGTCCAACTGCTCCCCATCCCAAGCTAGTTATTAGTTTCCTCCCAAAAGAGTCCCACTAGATGTCTTCAGGAAGTTTATCACAGAAAACTAAAACTTAGTGGAAATGTAGGATTTATGTTTACTTTATTAATATAGATATATTATAGGAAAGGTGGAGGAAGTCTTAGGTGTGGTGGATCAATGTTATATCAGTCAGAGTAAAGCACCCTCCTTTTGTACTTACGGAGACATCTATTGCTAGCAAATGATCCAAGGATTTGGTCACAGTCTTCCTTCTGATTGCCACTGTTTGCACAGGAACACCAGAGTGTGACCACAGCACTGGAATTGCTGATGTAATTTGGGGTCATGGCTGTGCCTAGTTCAAATCCCAAAAATCCAGAGTCAGCACTTGTTCTTGTTGGTTAGAGACAGCACCTTCAAATTAAGTGTACTTTCTGCAAGCACAGCTCTGTTATCTGACACAGAATACAGTGACCTGAGAATCTCACCCTTCATTTAAGCTTCTGGAAGCATAGTTTTCTGTCTCATTGTATAAAAAAGCCCCTATGACATTGTTTATCTTCTTTTCATTCCTCAAAACTAGGGATGGATTTTTTTGAATTTGTTTGGACTACAAATTCCATAAGTCTCCATTCAATGAATTTTATCTGACAGATAAGAGACCCTAAAGACACCTAAGTTGGCTCATTAGGGAGAAAGGCTGAACTGGAAGGCTCCAAATCCTAATGTAGACATAGATCTGTCTAGCTTCCTGTTCAGAAAGGGAAGCTCTTCAGAAAGAAAGCTTCCAGCTAGCACTGGGAAGAGCTAGACCTTGGAAGCATCACTACAACAAAGTCTACGGCAGCTTGACTTTGTTCCATCCTTGGACTAACAACATTGTTTATACCCAGCCTTAACACATTGCTATGCAGAGAATGCACATACCAATCATTCCCATGTAAGCCTCCAGACATGCAGCATGGTTGTGCGTCTGAGAGCAGCCATCTGAGGATGTGCTTGAAGGTTTGCATTGTTCTTGGAAGTCAGCCAATCGGGATCTGGCAAAAGAGACACTTATCAGAAGGAGAACCACCTTCACTCCCCAGAGCACCTTGTCCTGTATTTAATAATAGTTTGCCCTGTATTTAATAAGACAAACCAAAGTCAACTCCTCCTCTGAGTCAAACAAAATAGCGCATTATTCTACAGAAATCTCTACACAAATGGGCAACTTAGAATGACCTGGATGTGGTCCATTTAACAATGGCTTTCTCTGTGGGTGGTCCTACTAAAAATATGCTTAAGTTTTATAGTACAACTATCCTGAACTTGGTTATTGCACCTCTTGAGTATGTTTTGTTTAAGGGATATGGAAATATATGTATTAAGCACATGTATTCTAGAAGCCTTTATTGCCAAAGAACAATATGATGAAGCTGAACCTCTTTATGATGAAGCTGAACCAAAGGCTTATAGGATTTAATAGTTCCCTGTTATGCAAAAGTTGCTGATTCTCAAGCTAGCTGATTTGCACTTTCAAAACACTACAGACCACATTTTGAGATTCCATTTTCATGTAACTGAGCACAATAGAAAGAGTAGGGGTTTCTCTGCACAGCGTTATACCATATTTACTTGTTTTCTTACTTCATCCGAATGCATGGAATGTATTAGCACCCCATGTGCTCTAAAATGTAGGGGCAGGGGGATGCTGTGAATCAACTCCAGGTTCCAGTCTGCACTTTGTGGGAATTATCCAAAGTGTTGAACCTATCTTGGGGATAGGATTCAGCACTTTAAATAGCTCTTACAAAGGTCAGGTTAGAATCCAGGGCACAGTCACAGCACCCCTGGCACTGAAGACATTCGCTTCCTTACAGTAAGGCATTATACTGTGGTAGTCACAGACCTACTCACTTGCATATGTTGTCTTTCAGGCAGGAGTCCAACAGGACAATGCAGTTAGGTTTGCTGCTGCTGCTGCTGCTCTGGAAAGAACACTCTGGCACAATAGTGTTCCAGCGTCGCTCCCCACAAACCTCATCTTCACAAGGGCAGAAGAGGAGCGGCCTGATGAAATCCACACTGACTCTCTCAAAGAAGTGCCTCAGACTACGGTGGCATTTGCGTTGATCACAGGGGTGCCCTGCACTGCAGATCTGAGCATACTGTGAGCGCAGGCGCATACACTTGTGGTTCAGCTGGCAAACATTGACGGCTTGCAGACAAGGATTTGTGCTATCCATAAATACACGTGAACCTAAAAAGCCACAGGAGAATAAACAGTTTCCCAGGAAGGATTAAGTTCCCAAGAGAAGGCGTTCAAGTCATCTCTAGTAACACTGCTAGGTTGGAATGTCATTCTCCAGCACTCACTTCCTGTCTTTTGTCCTTTTTTCTGGATCAATTTTTACACTGTAAGCTCCTTAGGTCAAGGATGTATTCTCTCAGTAAAGTGTGCTGTACATTGGAGCTACCAGTTAATCAGGGTTTCACAAATTTTTCACACCACGGGCTGGACCACATCCACTCAGATAGCTGAGCGGGCTGGACACGTGGTTCCCTCTGCCATAAATGCTGCCGTAAACCTGGCAGCCACAGGCGTGGATGCATTTGCACAGGTGCATTTATGGCAGTCGTAAGTGCATCCGCTTTCTCTTCCAGGGGTCGGCGCCATGGGCCGGACGATTTGCCACCATGGGCCAGGTCTGGCCCACAGGCTGCAAATCCCTGAGCGAAATAAATAAATAAAAATGTGTGAAACATCCCTGCCTTGCTTCATGGAGTATCTAGAACAGTGTTTGCAAATGTGTGGTCCATACCCAGTGGTGGGCATCAGCAGGTTCATCCCAGTTCTCCAGAACCGGTAGCAGAAATTCTGGCTGACCCCACCCATCCAAGTTTTGAAATAAAGTTCTGTAGTCCTAATTCAGGTGCAATGCAGGACTTTCCCCTGGCCACGCCCACCATACCATGCCCATAGTGTAGTGGTAAGATTTTTGGAGCCCACCACTGCCCATACCCCACAGTGGGACTTCAATTCCCAGAAGCCTAAGTCAGTACATTGGCTGATCAGTGCTTTGGGGAATTGACTTAGGCTTATGGGAAATGAAGTCCAAAATCCAAAGGTTGGGGAACACTGCCCTAAGAGATCATAAGACCATGTCTCTCATGTTGATATACAACCTTTTTTCTACTCTGTACATTTGGCTCTAGCCATTCTAATATTCATTTCCTATAAACAACCTGCAAAACCTTTATTTTTCCTTGCAAAACTTTATTCTGGTTCATAGTTTCTATAAAGGGAAAGGAAGCCACATATGCCATGTGTTAGTTGTACCTGAGAGCTGGGTTTCCAGGTGTTTGTACCTGGTCTTCGAAGGCTCTTCATCTACTATGTCATCATATGGAGAGATCTCTAAATGAAAGTCAGCTGTCCAAAAACAAACAAACAAATTACTATGATTTCTTCTCTGCTGCTTGTATCTAGTACTTCCAGCTACTCAAAACAAGGGAATAACTTTTAAAGAACAGTTTTTCCTCCTAATAAACATTCTCATTTAGAGTTAGTGAGATGATCTTTTAAATGTCTTCATTCCCCCAATTATTACCTTTTTTATCCCCCCACCTCCCAGTGCATTTCATTCCTCAGAGATGTTAATACTGTTTACCCTATTGTTAATGTAAGGATTACAGTACAGTACTTCCTTTTCTGGGAAGAAAATTGTGTTGATCTGCTGCACAAATATTAAAGATCCATCTGATAAAGTGGGCTGTGGTCCACAAAACCTTTTCCTTGTCTTAGCACACTTTTTTCTTTCTTCTTGTACCTGATCTCCAATTCTATTTCTCTTCTGCTGGCATTCAGCTTACTGTTGTGTCAGTGGTGTAGCGGAGGTTTCAGCCGCCCAGGGCGTAAGCCAAATTTGCTGCCCCCTTATTTAGGTATTTAAATCCAAAAGGCTCCAAAATTTACAGAAATTCTAAAGAACTTTTCAGCAAGAATAAATTTTGTCATGAACAATCCGAGCGCAAAATAAAACACAGGTGATTAGCGCAAGGCAACTGGTTAGTACAGACGGTGTTGCCAGTCGCTAGAGCGAGCGAGATGACTACACCCATTTAAAGAAAGGAGATTTCCTGGTTCCATCACAGATTAAATAATAAAAAGTTCCATGCTCATTTTAATCAGTCTGAATTGTAGGTATGACAAAAATATGTAATGAATTGTTTCAAACTTTTAGTTCAGATTACAAGATATTATTATTATTTATTGTGAAATTTTGCTGCCCCCAAAAAAGTGCCACCCAGGGCGGGCCGCCACCACTGCTCCCACTACACTACGCTTCTGTGTTGTGTTTTTCCTAAGCAATGTTACTTTGAAAGGCAAGATTTCTAGAGGATCAGCTTTCTGTATCCTAGTTAAATATGTCAATATTTTGAAAGATAAGTAACTTTGACAAACTTTGCAAGAGCTTGTTAACAATAATTTTCTTTGCATTAGCTACTGTTGTCAAAGGTTGAGGATTTTAGGAGTTGAAGAATACAAAACATCTTGAGGAGCAGATGTTGAGAACCCCTGGAGCAGAAAATACTATCAGCTCCAAAGGTTTTTCTTTTTTTCTTTCTTCTTTCATTTGCTGTTCTGGGGTACTCTTCCCTTCCTCCCTCTTCTACAGGCAGTGGTGGGATTCAATTTTTTTACTACCTACTCTGTGAGCGTGGTATGGTAGGCGTGGCCAGGGGGAAAGCCCTGTGTTGCAACTAAATTAGGACTACTTTATTTCAAAACTTGGATGGGCAGAGGGGCCAGCCGGAATTTCTGCTACCGGTTCTGGAGAAGTGGGGTGAACCTGCTGAATCCCACCACCGACTACAGGGGTGCCCAAACTTTTCGGGCCAAGAGCCAGTCACATGGTTCAGCAGGCCAGTCATGTGGTTGCTCCCACTGGAAATGAAAGTAAAACGCACCTGCACAGAATGCTGCCATAAATGCACCCACAGCAATTGTAAACACATTTATGACAGCCAAAGGTGCATTTACGGCAGCATTCTGCACAAGCATAGGCAGCAGCAAGGGTGGTGCAGGTTGGATAAATTAGTCTCGGAGGCCAGATCTGGCCTGTGGGCTGTAGTTTGGGCACCCCTGTTCTACTATAATGGAATTAGAAAATGAAGAGTGACTGGCTCTCATATCTCACCTTGTGTTAAAGCAGAATGAACAGTCCAAAAGATGCGCAGGCACTGCTCTTCCTGCTTTCGTGTGCGCCGGTGGCATTTACATTCTTGGAAATAACTGTGTTGAATAAACCTTTCTGCCTCTAGGCACCTGTCCTTGGCTTCGCGATGCAGGAGGAAGAAACTGCTCTTAGCAAATGACTGGGAACAGTTTTGCAGGGTCCGATAGGTGGCACTACAGGTAGGGTCAACCAGACACAGGTTCTCAGCTGTTATGCAGTTGTTTGGTTGTTCAAAAGCTAGAACAAGGAAGCTTCCTATTCAATGAGAGGAAAAGATAATGTTACCTGCCAATCTATTAAAAGTCCTATTACTTTCTTATCTTATAATTCAGGTTTCCAAGGCACCATTGAGAAGCTCATGCATTCTTTACTCTCAGAATGCATTTGGAATATTTACTATGCTTTAATATTGTCACAGTCACTAATAGGAACAGGACACATAAATCATTCATTTTACGCAGACCAGTTTATGTGCGTATTATACCTATCCTTTTTCGCATATGATCAGATAAGACTGATGTTGCAATGGGAATTTTACTTTGCAATTCTAAAGTATGTTTACAAAAAAGTGCTTACAATTGTACATTTATCTACATTTTGCTATCATGAATAAGGGATGCCACTCCTTGAATTAAATACTTTTCAAAGTGAAAGAAAATGTCCATACATTTTAATACTGTGCTGTCATAACTAAATGGGTTCTTAAAACAACAGCATCTAATTCAGCTTGAATTATGATATGGGGTTGAATTCAGCTAGAACAGATATTTTGAGAAGAACAGTTCCTCAAAGCCATAAGTTGGAGGTCTAAATTTCCAAATAACTGGAGTTTTGACTTTTTTGTTATAAAGCTATGTCCCTGTTCTTTACTTGAGATGAACATAGGAGATAAATTTCTGTGTGTCATATTTCACACCTTACAACAGCCACTATTATCTCAAGTTTAGCACTTACTATAGTGGTCTCTTTATTCAAATATAAGCCAAGAAGAGGAAACAAAACAAACAAACAAACTGGACTGTCCTTAAAAAGAAGTTGTTCATAATATGTCCTTGGGTGATGGCAACTGCAGAGTTAAAAACAAAGCTCTCTTTAAACTTTTATCGCACACAAGCTTGGCTGCATTTGTAAGTGCCAAAATTCCTGTGTATTACCTCTCTTGTTGCCCCATCATCCTCTTTATTTACAAGAAGCTTTTGCCTCTATTGTGGCTTGTGTGGTAAGGCTGAATCTGACTTATAATGACCCTAGCAGGGTTTTCAAGGTATGTGAGATATTTAAGAAATTGTTTTACTATTCCTACCCTCAGTGAGCTCCCATGTCCAAGCTGCCTTCCATGTCTTAGATCAGTGTTGGTGAGCCTTTTAGAAACCAAGTGCCCAAACAGAGCGGCAGGGTGAACTCTGTGCTGGGGGGAAGGAGGAAGTGCTCCCACTGGGCTACTGGGCAGAAGAGTTGAGTGAACTCTGTGCTGGGGAGAGGAAGTGCTCCCATTGGGCAGAGGAACAGGGTGAACTCTGTGCTGGGGGGAAGAAGGAAGTGCTCCCACTGGACTGCTGGGCAGAGGATTTGGGTGAACTCTGTGCTGGGGAGAGGGAGGAAGTGCTCCCATTGGGCAGAGGAACAGGGTGAACTCTGTGCTGGGGGGGGAATGCTCCCACTGGACTGCTGGGCAGAGGATTTGGGTGAACTCTGTCCTGGGGAGAGGAAGGAAGTGCTCCTATTGGGCAGAGGAACAGGATGAACTCTGTGCCGGGGCAACGGCACACATGCCCACAGAGAGGGCTGTGAGTGTTCCTCTGGCACATGTGCCATAGGTTCACCACCACTGTCTTCGACCACTGCTCTATTCACTAAACCACACTGGTTCTTATTATAATTTTGCTGAAGTTTATTAGTTCCTAAACATTCTCATAAGCTTGGCTGGATGGTTCAGTAGTTTAGCTAACTGGCTGCAGAGCCAGAGGTTGAGAGTTTGATTTCCCACCATGTCTTCTGCAGGAAGATCCAGCCTGTGTACTCATGGGCAAGCTGTATGGTCCCAGGGCACCTCCAGAAGGAGGGAATGGTAAACACTTCTGTGTTTTCTCTACCTAGAAAACCCTGGGAAAACTCACCAGAAGTCAGAATTGACTTGATGGCACACAATTATTACAGTTATGACACATTTATTAGGTTCACATCTGGCCTAGACACAGAAGAAGAAGTGCCTTTCTAAAAAGTGGATAATTAATGGGCACAGTACCTTAAGGTATACCAGCCAAGGAGCTACAGGTCACAGCAAAAGGTTTGCTACATTAGCAAAAAATGAAAGCCATAGCTAGCAAAAGATACAGGAGATACTGCTCAGATATACAATCAAAATAATCTTTTTCTCTACCAACTTCCTTCTTCATCACCAACAGCAAAGCCCAGAGCATGAAGTATCCAAATAGTTGTCCCTTAATTTGCCAAACAACCACATGTGTGCCCTGTTCAGATGACAAGACTGCTACACTATGTCATGTGAAGCTGTTATCAGGGAGCTAGTGCCATGGCCAATCCCCCTGTGCCTTCTTTGGGTGCTGCATCCTTGCTCTCCATCCCCAAAGAGCCCTTGGCAGTGTATTGGACAGCAATGCTGTGCAGATCCTGCCCATGCATAGAAGCTGGATCTTGGTCAGGAAACAGAGTGTCCTCAAGAAGCATCCTGCTGTATGGTTCTGCCATAACCTTGGTTGCAAGGCGGAGCCAAGGAAGCCAGTGAAGGGCAATCAAGAGTAGGATGATGGGTTGGCGGGGATGTCTATCTAGACAACATTAGCAGCAACACAGTAGGGTGGGATGGCAAGATGCAACTTCCTCTGCTTGCCCAATGTGCAGGTAAGTGAAAAGGTTCTCCTATGATTTGAGCCAAGCCAACTTTTTGTTTCATTTCCTGTACGTGCAGCATATGAGTCGCCTCCTGTAGGTCTTGGGAAGGTGATGCTGTCCTTTGTGCCTTTTGCAAACTGTGCCTGAAAATTCTGTTGACTCATGTTCCTCTGCTGGCTGCCACATTCTCCCTGCATTGTGGAATATGCTGAAATATCTCTCCATCAGCCTATATGGATTAGCTCCCTTCATTTCTGAGTGGCACAGGGATGACAAAGCGCCCCATGATATTTCTGACTTGCAAGCAAGTTGGGTGTGGCCTGGATAGCAGAAGTATCAGGTGGATATGCAGTTGGTTACAGAATCATATTCAAAGAGTTCTTATTAATGGCTCCTTCTCAAACTGGGATGGGGTAAAAAGCAGGGTACCACAAGGCTCTGTTCTAGGCTTGGCACTCTTCAACATTTTCATAAATGACTTAAGTGAGGGAGTGTAGGGAATACTTATCAAATCTGTGGATGACACAAAACTGGGTGGAATAGCTAATACCTTGGAAGAACAGGAGCAGAATTCAAAAAGATATTTACTGATAGACTTGAACAGTGGGCTGAAGCCAACAGAATGAAAATTAACAGGGATAAGTGCAGAGTTTTACACCTAGGGAACAAAAACCAGATGCACAGTTACCAGATGAGGGATACTTGGCTTAGTAACACTACAGCCAAGAAGGATCTTGGAACTGTTGTAGATCACAGGCTGAATATGAGTCCAAAATCCATGAGGTACTAGTCCCCCTCTATTCAGCACTAGTTAGACCACATCTAGAGTAGTGCATCAAATTCTGGGCCCTGCACTGTAAGAAAGATACAAACAAACTAGAGCTGCTACTGTATGGAGAAGGGCATAAAAGATAATAAGAGGAAAGGAAATCAAGCTATATGAGGAAAGACTGAAGGAACTGGGCATGTTTAGCCTTGAGAAAAGGAAACTGAGATGGAATATGACGACACTTTTCAAATACCTGAAAGGTAATTATAAAGAGGAAGGACAGGATCTGTTCTCGATCATCCCAGAGTGCAGTATGCGTAATAATGGGCTGAAACTATAGGAAGCCAGAGTATAGACTGAATATCAGGAAAAAGGTCTTAACGTTTAGAGTAGTATGACGGTGGAACCAGCTGCCTAGAGAGATGGTGAGCACTTCAACACTGGAAGCATTCAAGAGAGAGTTGGCCATCCATCTATCACATCTGATTTGATTTGAATTCCTGCACTGAGCAGGGGTGTTGGAACTGATGTCCTAAAAGGCCCCTTCAACTCAATGATTCTATGTGCGACTGGAGAGCATGTGACTAGAGAGCGTGGTAACCCTGCATATGGTGGGTGTGTCTTTTTTTAATTTGTTTTTCAGAGCTGTCACACATCTGACCCAGGCTGAAATAGTAAATACGAAATGGCTGCTGCACTATAAGACTTGTATATAGGAATATTTAGTTCAACTACATTTACACGACATTCAGAAGACTATAATGGATTTCTATGCAGGTAGTTTTCGGTTTGAATTAATTATTTAGAAGACTCTCTGCATTATCAGTGTTTCAAAGTCTGCCAACCTGTGCATGAGGGAAAGTTCATTCACACATTATGCTTGACATTTTATGATTTAAAAAAAAGGGGCCCATCTATAAACTTAATTATTTTTCATGTCAGACACTTGAGACTGACCACAAACAAGTCTATTTTACTATATTTATTTCTAACCTTCCCCATGGCATGCCGATGGTCTCAGAGTGGATTAACAAGACTGTATTAGAATCATAGCCTAAGAACCATAGGTTTGTAATCATCAAGGTAACATGTGAAAGCTTCAGAGGAACACAAAAGGTGTTTCTGGGGATAACCATTAACTCCCATCACACCAAATAAAAACCACTAACCATCAAACTAGCATCCTGTGGTGGGAAGAAATAAGGGAGGAAAATAGAAAGGGTTCAAACAATGATGTCCAGCATAATTTCAGTGTGGAAATCGATGCTGGAACTCTAACGCTACTTAACACTGCATCTTTGTCCATAATGAAGATAAACAGATGGTGCAACACATTATTCTTACAAAACTAGCTCTAGGCCACCTTTGAAAATTAGTTATTAGACTTGAATAGTAAAAAATCTCTCTCTCTCTCTCTCTCTGGTTGGCCACTATAAAGAAAAGAGGGCTGGATCAGGAAGGGCTTTCACCTGATCCAACAGCACTCTTATCATTTCACTTGTAGTTTAGGTTAATTACCACTTTTTCTTGGTGTACCTCTCTCTCTCTCTCTCTTTCTGTCTCACATGTGCACACACACACGTGTGCACACGCACATGTAGAATATGAAAGCTTGAGGTATATTTATTCAGTTCAGTTCCATGGACTTCTACCTCTTGCTCAAAATTAAAGTACAGTACTGTATTGATAACCAATCCAGGGCTGACAAATGATACCTGGTTACCATGCAAGTTAACTCTGTGAAACAAATGCATGAGGAATAATTACCCAAAGAGACCTTTTATTCAATTATATAAGCCTGACCCTACGTATATGACTTCAGTAGTAAAATCCCATTGTGTTCTTTGGGGTTGACTGTCAAAGCTGTTCAGGACCACAGCCTTACATCTGTCTCTAATAGCCTCTCCTCAGTTATTAGAAGTCCAGGATTCTCTTATCAACAAAAACATACCGTACAATTTTCCTAAATACAACTTGTCTGATTATTTTTTATTAGAATAAGTCACTTGTGAACATTGATAGTGTAAAGCAGAAAACAGAATGATGTTTTCACACCTGATTAAACACTTTGATCTTCCCTCATGCAAACTGTACATGTGTCGATGTTGTTAATACAGGAAAGTCAACACAAGGGAGAGTTCCAATCAACATATGCTTTGTATTTGTATTACGGATATTAGGAGCACAAAAATCATCTTTAGGATCTTTTCATTCAGAACATGAAATACTAAAAATACACATTAGCCAAAGTAGATTTTGAAATGGTTCTCTTCTTCTTCCATCTCTAGGTCAGATGTTAAACTGCCAAAATAAAGCCACCATTTGGTGAATTCATTCCACAGTTCCTTTCGCCTGACCTAGTGTGAGAAAGATTAGCCAGCACCCAATTGTGATTCAAAAATACCACAATTTTCAAGGAGGCTCTTTTTGGGTACCCTGATCCTCCTCTGCTTTCTATTCTGCAATAACAACCTAAGTTAGATCAGACTGGGGGTCTCAACCAGATAGATTGGGCAGTCTGTATCTAATAAACCACTCTGTATTTGACAAACTGCATCTGACAAGTATTTAGTGAAATAGAACAAGATGGAGACAGCTTTCTATGCTTGTTGTGGGAAGCATGAAAAAGAAGCACTTTAAAGTCAAATGTTCAATTTGGGTAAGCTATATCACATAGCTGTAGAACGCCATGAGGTATAATGGACTTGGTTCATGAAATCTCATCTTTAAGGTGCCACATTTTTTGTCTTGTTTTGCTGTTCTGTTTCATCTCAGATACTGTATAAACAAATCAATACATCATGTATGAAAACTCTCCCAATCGAATTCCATACTGGGAAACTATGGTAAAATTCGGTACAGCCTTTGCCCATTGCGGTCTGTTTCTACCGCACGCAAATGAATTGCTTGCTCCCCAAGCTCCTTTGATGGAGAAAGGATCGCTGTCCTTTTCTCGCACCTGCTGGCAGTTTCACCGACAGTCCCAGCTCTGCCGGGTACCACCCCTGCTGATCTTCCGTCCCGCAAACCTGCTTGGAAAATACGGCCTGACCAGAGTCGTTCGTAATCAGTCCTTTGCGGTGAGCGGGAGCGTTAGTTCAAAGGATCGCCATCCGTCCGAGGGGACCTGGTGGCAGCAGGGCCGTAGCGGGGTGGGATCAGCCCTTCCTCGAGCTAACAGCCCGCACACCCCCCCCCCAGGGCAAAGTTTAATGTTATATATGTGTGTGTGTGACATTGTTGCCCTTCCTGAAAAAATACCACCACCACCCCTTCATCTAGAATCCTAGCTACCGTCCTGGGTGGCAGGTAGCAACAGAGATCAGAAAGCAGGGGGGCTCGGCGGGGCTAGCAGCCTGTCCCTCCCCACGCAAGGCGATGCTCGCTCGCGCTTCTCCACCATCAGCACACCCACCCAATCGAGGCACCAGGGACCTGCCTGTCCGCAGCACGCCCAAAGCCACGGGCAAACGGGACGAGGACCGGGCAGCCCTCGGCTTCGCCGCTGCACATCAAGACGTCAAGCGCGCAGGGGTGGGGGTGGGGTGGGGGGTCAAGATCAGGGCAGTCCCAGGGAAAGGCGGCAGGGACAGTGGGACGCTGGGCGAGGGAAGAAGATGCGCCTTCCTCCGCCCGGTCGTCACTCATTGCGCTTACGCGAGGCTCCGTCTCCCGCGCGTTTCCGCGGCCAGAGAGCCCCAAGTCTCCTGCTCGCCTCGGCGGAAAGGGAGCCAGGCACAGACCCTCGAGGCTCGACGGATCCTCGGCCGGTTGGGGGAGGGGGGCAGAGAAAGGGGAAAAGGCACGGCCGGCAAGCCAAGAGTTGCGCCCTTGACCTGACCCAGGCACTTCTCAAGGGCGGCAGCCCTGTCCAAAGCCAACTTCGCTCCATCACGCCTGGCCCCAGAGGTGGCGCACCTTCGACCCCCCCCCGCCCGGCCCACTCGCCACGGGCCCTGCCCCATCTCCCTCCACAAGACGCCCGCGTCCCCTTACCGCTCCGCGAGAGCAGCAGCATCAGTAGCAGCCCCCCCAGCAGCGGGAGCCCCATGGCGGAGGGGAGCTGGTTGCGGGGCCACGCGGGTCCCCCTGAAGGGCGCGGGGTACCTCACATGCTCCCCGGAGTTTGGCGGGGACGCGGGACCGGGCACCACCACCGTCACCACCTCCGCCACCTGCCCGCCTCTCCCTCTGCCCGTCCTCCTGCCTCCTCGGGCGGACCTGGCAGCAGAGGGTGTGGGCGGGCGCCCAGAGAGGGAGGCGGGAACTCGCGACACGCGTGCCAAGGGAAGGGGCGGCGGCGGGGGCGGCACCCTAGCGGAGGCGCAGCCGTAACTGCAGGTCTGCCTGCGAGAAAGAGTCGGAGTTGTGGGGTGGAGTAGGGGCAAAATGGGGGGGGGGGAGGGAGATTCGCACTCCAGAGGAGCCCCCTCTGAGGGTATCTCTGTCCCCGCTGAGACCCCCAGAGGCCGGCGACTCTTACGGTCTTTAAATTGTAAACTTATCTGTTATATTAGCCAACCATTGTGTGCCTCTCTGCACCATTTATGCCATATGTCTGACGAAGGGGACTTGATCCACAAAAGCTCACACTAAAATTACAGGAGTTAGGCTTTAAGGTGCCACCACGTTTTGATTAATTGGCCAATGAAGCATTTGCTTTGCCCTTCTTATGAAGGCTCTAATTCAGGGATCCTCAACCTACAGCCCATGGGTCAGATCTGGCCCATGGCACCATATCAGCCAGCACAGACACTTGCACCCACTGCCTTCTTAATCGTTGTCTCCCCCACTTGGCTTGGTGTGTCCCTAACAGCACTCTGTACCAGGGCGGATGTTGTAAGCCCATTTAAGAGCAAGCCACTATTGTAAGGCAGCAGTGGCGGAAGTGCCTGCAACTGTGGGCACATTTCTGGTGGCTGCGGGGGTATTATTGGCAGCAGCGGGTGTGTTTCTTTCACCCATGCAATGGAGCTCCTCCAGGCAGGGGGGGTAGGGGGGTTGGGATGTGGCGGGCTCAGGGTGGGAACCACCAGTCCTTCCCCTCAACAGTCTGAGGGAGCATTACCTGGCTCCCAGCTTTAAAAGGTTGAGGACCCCTGCTCTAATTGGTAACATAATCTGGACCAAAGAAAAGGGTGAACTTTATTTGCTGCAACACAATCAAAGTCTGCTGCAGTCTATAAAGCATATACTGTAGTGGTTTTTCTAATATTGTTTGGTATACTTCAGCAATCAGTAGCTATTTGCAATATGATATTGAGTGTCTCTTCCTTTTCAAAATCCAGCATGAACTTCAGGTATTTTTCACTTCATATAAAGTAAATGCCTTTATTGCATCACCTTGAGCATCATTTTATTTGTGGGAGATTAAAAGGTTGCCAGCCTATGAATCATTGTTTTGTTTTCCATATGTATTGGCATGTTCTTGTTAGGATTTTGGCAGATCCCATCTCTGGCTTGAAACAGTTTTATAGGTATCCCTTCCCATCTAGCCATGATGGTTTGTTTCTTCCCATTACTTTCAGAGCAGCTTTCATTTCACTTTTTAGAACTGCAGATTCTGCATCATAGATGAACAAGTGGTTCCGAGAGCAAATCAAGCCGGAACTGTCTCTGGAGGCAAAAAAAAAAAAAAGATGAAACTGAGACTGCCCTACTTCAGACATATCATGAACAGGCAAGACTCTCTGGAAAATATAATGATGCTGGGAAAGGTTGAAGACAGCAGGAAGAGAGGAAGACTAAATATGAGATGAAGTTACTTGCTAAAAGAAAGTATAGACTTGAGTATAAAAGTATTGAGCTGGGCTGTTGAGGACAGAACATTTTGGAGATTGCTCATTCATGGGAACTTCATGAGTTGGAGGTGACCTGACAGTGTGTAACAACAACAATATCTGCCTCTGAAAGTGCTCATACAGCATTCTTTTTGTGACTGATTTGTGGGTGGGGCAGAAACATCTCTCTGTAAAGCTCTGGGTCTTCCTCGATTCCATTGTCTGGCCAGGCTAAGCTGCCAATAGATAAAGGTCGCCAAGTTTTATCCTACTCTAGGGTTCACTGGTCATCTCTGTTTATAGTCAAAGAGCCAGCGCTGTCTGTGTTTGCAGATGTTTCTGTGGACATGTGGCAGGCATTACTAGACACAGAACACTGTTTACCTTCCCACCAAAGTGGTAACTATTTATCTACTTGCAATTTTGTGCTTTCAATTTGTTAGATTGGAAGGAGCTGGGGTAGAGATGGGAGCTCACTCCATCATGCAGTACTCAGGTCTCAAACTGCCCACCTGCCGACCTTCCAGTTGTCTCGTTCAGCATCTTAACCACTAAGATGATTAAAGATCTTTAAAACATCTGGCTCAGAAATTGGGAAAGTATTTTTTTAAAGACAGCTCCTAGAATCACCAACCAGTTGGGGGATTCTGGGAACTGCTCTGCCTACTCCACCCTGGTTTGCCAAGGTATTCCTCTCATGGGTCAGTTGTCTTAGTGAGCATTTTAGCATTGCAGAGTTGTCATTGTAATACATATTTGACAATGACAACTCTGCAATGCTACAATGCTCATTAAGACAACTGACCCATGAGAGGAATACCATTGCAGAGTTGTAATTGTAATATGTATTTAGGGGACTGCAGTGGCTCAGTGGTTAAGAAGCTCACCTTGTTAGCTGGAAGGCTGGCAAGTCGGCAGTTCGAGACTCAAGTACTGCATGATGGATTGAGCACCTGTCTCTGTCCCAGCTCTTGGGGACATGAAAGGAGCCTCATTTGGAGTTTCTCCTGCAAAAATCCTTTCAACCCAGAATAATTTTTGACATGAAATTATTATTAATACGTATTGGATTAAAATTTTACAATGACAACATCAAAGACATATTACAAGAACACCAAATAACACAGGCTGAGGCAGCTAAAAGTGCAAGAACAGGAACCTTATATCTCCCTTGACACCAGGAGTGGTAAAAGAAGAAGTAAAGATAAAAATAGAGTTGTTATTCAGGCAGACATTTGCAAGAAATTAAACTTAAAAAGAACCTTGCACTTAAATGCTGGTGACCAAGAATAAAGCAATACAAACAGCTAATCTACAGATTACATGAGATGGAAAAACTCCTGCTATAGACTCAGATGCCTTCAGCAGTTAAGGATTCTTTCTTGTTATAGGCTATCTGTTAATGCCTGTTTCAACTTCCAAACAGGAGTCTTTCCTAATACTGCCTGGAAATGGAGAAATTTTAATCTGGAATATGTGCTGTGCCACAATCAGACACTAACCTGGATTTGTATTGGCAAAAGGAAAAGTCAAGATTTGATAGTAAACTGTTAAGGAATGATCAACAAATCATTGGTTTGAGTACTTTTTGTTTAATACAGTTTAGAGAAATCTGGTTGAACACTCTGTCCTTAGCCCTGAAGAAACAAACGTTAGCTTGGTTCCCATTAACACCCAAAGAAAAGTAAGGACTCTTTAGTGACTATGCAAACAACATTGAAGCTCCACTTGTCTTGTGAATGTTGAGTTCTCTGCACAGCTACTGCTCCATATCCAGCCAATGTTTATTATTAATGAATCTCGGTATTTATATCTTGGCAGGTTATGGAAAATAAGACATTTCAAGGAATAAATTTAGATGAGCTATGTACAATTTACTAAGCCAGTTTCATAAAGAATATGTTCTTCTCATGCTTTCTCACCAGAGTTTGCCAACAGCTTGCAGCAAAATTGATCCACCTTTTGGATCAACTGAGAATACTATTGAAAAAAAAGTCTGGAACTCAATCTGGATATTTCTCCAAGACTGTAAAAATTCCACCTGACCTTTACATTATACTGTAGTTGGGAGATAACAAAACATGTTTGTGTATTTTGCATGACACTTTCTGTTCTGCTATAGAGATTACTTTTGATTTTTCCACAATGTACTCAACTGAAGTGCAACTAGGGTCAAACATATGCCTACAGTTAACAACAATAACATTAGAAGAAAGATGCCAAGAATATATTAACTGAAATCCAAAGGTACATCACAAATAGAGTTGTTGTTATGTGCCATCAAGTCACCCTTCATTTATGGCAATTGTATGAATGAGCAATCTCCAGAATTTTCTGTTCTTCACACCCCTGCTCTACTGCCTGTGGCTTTTTTTTGGGTGTGTGTGTGTGTGTGTCAGACCACTTCATATTTGGCCTTCTTCTTTGCTTCCTCTTTTACGCCATTAGGTGTCAAGGAAATGCAAGGTTCTTGCTCTGGCAGTGATATTTGGTGTTCTTGTAATGTTTCTTTTATGTTATCTCTCCACCTTCCTCTGGGTCTGACTAGTGGTCTTTGTCCTTCTCCTCTTTCTACACTGCAGAGATAATTCAAGTTTTATTTGCGTTAGTGCCCACGTGTTTGTCTTTTTTGGCAGTCCAGAATATCTACAAGGCTCTCCTTCAGCACCAGATTTCAAATAAGTCATCCCCCCCCCCCCCCGTCAGCTTTCTTTATTGTTCAGCCTTCACACCTATACATAGTAGTTGGGAACACAAGAGTGTGGATTAAATAGAACAATAGTCCTATAGATACTGCACTTCTTGGCATCTTCTTTCTTGGTAGATTAGAATGGACTACTAGAGTAAGCCCATTTAATTGGTGATTTAGTGAGTCAATACTTAAGTAAATTCCAATGGGCTTACTGGAACCTCCTAGACCTCGTGGTTCCCAACATAGGACCCACACCCCACAGGGGGACATCAATTCTAGACTGTTCTAGACTGAGTGTGAAGTCAGCTCTATATGTGTTGAACATTCTAGGACAAGCTAAAATACATTGGGTTTTAGTAGGTTTGTCCATCAACTAATATTTAACTAAATAGTTACATTTAGTAATTCTGAAAATCTTCCTAAATTCTAAGATCTTTTTAATGGGAAAACAACACCCCCACACTATAATCAACAAAAGCAATTATCTCTGTGCTGTTAGCTTCTAAAAAATTAAGAGTATATCTACACTACAGTTTGGTCCCAACTGTCATGGCTTTAACTTCCATTTTTAATGTGAAGCGAATGCTTTACTCAACTGCCAGCTAATGAAAAAGAGTCTGGAATCCAGTTTGTCACCATGTAACATAAAGTTACGTATAACTTTGCCAGGAGTTCTGCTCTGCCAAAGCAAACTGCACGATTTGATCAGGCAATTTGTTATTCCGTTCCTGCCGCAACCTATTGCACAATGAAATGGCAGAAGTGTAGCACTTCCATTTGGGTAGTTACCGCTGGCGTAATATCACATTATGCATACATAGCTATGCAACAGGATTTCAGCTAGACAGACACTGCTTTAGACATCAGTGCTTGGAACCTTTATTCAGGGCTACAGCACCAGAGTCCTGGCTGCAGGAAGCTGTGCAAATTTGTTTTGACTAGGTTAATATTTAGAATAATAGTTAGTTCATTATTAGGATAGTGACAGACACACACACTGAAGCCAAAGCATGTATTAGTAGCACCTGTGCCACACAGAATTATTAACCTCCAGCAAACAGCCTAGCAAAAGCAAATGTCAACATTTGAAGGACACAAACACAAGCACTGTTGTTTCTTAACATCTGTTCATTATGTACCTCACAAAGTACATTTTACATTAAGAAAGAGTCTGTACTGTACAGGATACCTGGAACTGCTTTGTTTTTTGTCCTCAAAAAGAATCATGAAGCCACCTAATTCCAAGATATTCCAGTGTAGAGAAACTGTCTCTTTCTTTAATAAAGAAGCAGTCATCTGCAAAGCTTTAAGAGCAGTTTGCTCCCCTTTCTAAAAACTGCTTGCTCTTAAAGAGACTCAGATATATTAACAGGGCTGAGTAAAGAGAATGCACTAATGTGAATGTTACCATGCTTCTGGTTTACAGCATTGCAAATACAGTATTATTTTAAGCTACACAGAATTAAAATAATTATAATATAATATAAGGAATCACAAATTGGGATCAAAATTGCTGGGAGAGACATTAACAATTTGAGATATGCAGATGATACCACCTTAATGGCAGAAAGTGAGGAGGACCTAAAGAAGCTCCTGATTAGGTTGAAAGAAGAAAGTGAAAAAGCTGGCTTGAGACTCAATATCAAGAAAACCAAGATAATGGCAACAGGCCCTATCAGTCCATGGGAAATAGATGGGGAAGAAGTAGAAGCAGTGACAGATTTTACTTTCTTAGGATCGAAGCTCACTGCAGATGGTGATTGCAGCCATGAAATAAAAAGGCGACTGATTCTTGGGAGGCAAGCGATGAGAAACCTGGGGAGCATAGTGAAAAGTAGGGAGATCAAATTGCAAACAAAAATTCGTATAGTCAAAGCAATGGTATTTCTGGTGGCAATGTATGGTTGTGAGAACTGGACCATTAGGAAGTGGCATTGATAATGACCCACCTTAGCTACAGAGAGTTCTTCCAGCTGGTGTATGATTATGCAAGTTGAGTAACTTAAAATTGAATAACTGCTCAAGCATCTCAGAAAACAAAACAAAACAAAATAAAAAACACAGTAGCACTTTAAAGACTAACTGCTATATTTTCACTGTTAGCTTTCGTTGATCAAGTCCACTTCATCAGACAAGGAATGAAACTTACAGGCATGTTCTTATATACCAAATTCAGGTTGATGGGAGAAGGGTTGGTGTCAAGCAAGATGACAGACAACCAGTGATGGGATGTCAAAAATTCTAATACCACGCCATGACGTCACGGACGTCATGGGCGTGGCCAATGTCATGACGTCATGACGTCATGGGCGGAGCCAACGTCATGACGTCATGACGTTGTGGGCAAGGCCAAAAATAAAAAATAAATAAATAAACATGCACACAGACCCGTATATAACTTAAAGAAATAAAATAAAGAAATAAATAAAATAAAATTTAAATTAAAGTACAACCACCCACCGAAAACACAAATAAATCACCCACCCACCCTAAATATAAAAGCCTCACTTACCTTCCTTGGCACTGACGAACCTTCATGTGGCCCGGGGCCACCCGGCAAGGCACGCTGCCCCTGACTGCCACGGCCGCCACAGCCGCCTGCAGCCCCTGCCTGGCCACCGAACTCCCACGGGCACGTTGGTGCCTGCCCGCGCCGTCCGCCCACGCTGCGCCGTCCTAGGGACTTGGGCCGGACAAACCCCCATGCCCTGGGTAAGCGCGGCGGGGCTCGCCACCGCCGCATCATCTTCCGCCGGCCGCCGGCAGCTTCCTCGGGCATGGGGGTTTCTCGGGCCCAAGTCCCTAGGACGGCGCGGGCGGGCGGCGCGGCGCAGGCGGACGGCACGGGCGGCGCGGCGCAGGCGGACGGCACGGGCGGCGCGGCGCAGGCGGACGGCGCGGCCAGGCACCAACGTCCCCGTGGGAGCTCGGTGGCCGGCTAGGGGAGGTGCCCTTCTCTTAGGGCTGCCGCCGCTGCTGCCGGAGCCACTCTAAAAAGAGGCGGCTCCAGCTTCGGAAGATTTTTTTTTTTTTAAATTGGATCCATTTGGCTCCAATTGACTGCGCATGTCCAGAAACTCAATTTGACGCATGCGCAATGCGTCAGATTGAGTTTCTGGACATGCGCAGTCAATTGGAGCCATTTTATCTCTGATTTTAATTTTTTTTTTCCTTTCGGTCAGGCGTCCGGAACCGGACGCCCCAAAAGTGGACTTCCCCTCACGGAGAACCCTCCGGGATTCATCTTACCGGTTCCAGAGATCCGTCTGGAACCGGTGACATCCCATCACTGCAGACAACCAAGCACAAGAATGCAGTTTCACACAGCCATTAGCAACAATAGATTATTCAGATAAACTCTAAAAGACTACCTTTCAATCTCAAGGTTGCTGAGTAAGCCCACTATGGTATCTGATCAACTTGTGATCTGCATGTGGGGTGGGGTGGGGGACACAAACACCTGTACCTGGTTTCTTTCTGTTTTACTTGCAGAGTTGTAATTGTAATATGTATTTAGGGGGCTGCAGAGGCTCATCTTCTTAGCTGGAAGGCTGGCGAGTCAGCAGTTCAAGACTCGAGCACTGCATGATGGATTGAGAACCTGTCTCTGTCCCAGCTCTTGGGGACATGAAAGGAGCCTCATTTGGGGCAAAGAGAAAATGCTCAAGAATATGAAAACATGAAAACATAGATAAAATAGACTAAGCAGGGAAGCCAAATAACACATACAGTGCTGTATTTGAAAGAGACCTCCTTGGTTTGCATTGCATATGGTCACCATCAAATCCCAGGAAGCATTTTAAAAAAGTTTTAGTAGTTTCTTTGTTTTTTTTTCCTTCAAAATATGACATTTTAAACTCACAGTTCAGAAAATCTTCACCCAGAAGTGGCCACCAAGCAGCAAATCTATACCCTTTTTCATTCAATTAGCTCATAAAAAATGTACACACTAAAAAAACCCACAATAATTTAACAACGAAATGGCAAATTGAGTAATAACTGACCAATAACAACCAGAGGTGCCACTGAGGAAAGGGACAGGAGGCTACATGAGAATTCCTTTAGAACCCTTGCCTCTGGCCAATTCACTAGTCCTCTGCAATTCATCAATTTTCGAATATTGTTTATTTAGTCCTATTCAGTTTCTATTTGCAAATTATAAAAGGCCCCATAAAAAGATGAATTTTCTATCCATTCTCCCAATACAATTTTGTAGCTAATTTTGCCTGATATGCACAACCACTTTTCATAAATGCACATATTTTTGCAATCACTGACCATATACATTTGTGTTGTTGTTTTAAACGCAAGAATAGTGTTGTAAAATTGGAAGCAGTGTGTTTTATTTAACATGCATTCATTTGGGAAGTAGAAATGAGGCAAACAGAAATCAATTTTAATCCTTCACGGTTTCTGACTGAAACAGCCCATTCTTAAATTCTCTTCCTGCATTTTCTTTTACTTTTTGTATCTCTCTGTTTGCTACATGGGCTGTAATAGTAGTTTATCTTGATTTGGCCAAAACAATATTTAATGAGTCGCATTCGCAGAGACAGAAAAAAAAGAAACAACCTCTTAGCAGACTAGTGTTTTGGAGTGACTATGGTAATGAGCAGAGAATTCAAAAGAGGAAGTAAGACTAGAAGCATTGTAGAACTGTGTCATTAACATCTTCTTTACCCTCACTTATTAATAATGTGGCATCTGCTTGCAAATAGAACTTTGTTCCATGCACACTCTGAAAGGGACAAATGAGAGTGGCACAAAGCATTGAGTAAATCACTCCCCCCTCACATTCGCTCACTTATTCTCTCTTTCAGAGAGAGAGAGAGAGAGAAGTTGAAAAATCTTTTAAGACTTCAGTTCTCAGACTCCCCAGTTAACATGACACCAGGAAAGGCCGCAGCTGTGGGTACTTCTAATGTGTCACTTCTAATGGCTGTGTGTGACTATTTTGCAAAGCTAAGAAGATGTGTCAACACAGCTGGTAGGGAAAGACAGAAACAGATATAGTTTGGATTCTAGGCAGTCCAGCCTCAGAAACGTTGTTGCCTGAAACAGAGTAACAAATAGTTCCCTTCATTTCCCAAGATCAAGGGGCATAGTACCATAGGCCAATCAGATTATTTTGGAACCTGAAGTAAAACAAAACACAAATGTTTCTTCCTAGTTGTACAAATATGATCATATTTCCTGCCCTTTGTTGCAATCAAAATATAATAACCAAGGCATCTGCCTCACCCTTTTAAAAGCAAAGCTGGCCCTGACCTGTGGGGACACGTTTCACTTATTGGTTTGGAAACTGTGGATCAAAACACATTACAGACACCACACAATTAAGAAAAGGAATTCTTAAAGTGTTGAAAAATGTCTGGTGACAACCAAAGCTTTATACACCTCCTGTTTTGTTGTTGTTCAGTTGCACAGTTGATTCCGACCCTTTGCGACCCCATGGACCACTGTCCACCAGGCACTTCTGTCCTCCACCTCCTGTAGGTTGCAAATTAGCAGGTTTTGTTTGGTAGTTAATAATCAGGAGACAAAGAGGGGCTTTGTGTTCAAGTAGGATGACTCAGATCGGAAGGCCTGTCAGAAAGAGTCACCTGATTTCATTGTCTATTGACAAGGCTGTCTGTAAGGCAGTGTTAGAGCCTGTGATCAAAACAGAAGAGAGGGCTACATCTTAACACCAAAGGAGTATGTGAGAACCAGCATTAAGAACTGCCTTAGGGAAGGGGTGAAAGGGCAAAATAGTAGGAAAGAAACAGAACCATAGAAAGCTAGGTCACTGTATAAAGCAATAAGCCGCCCTAGGAAAAGTGATTTCCAGGGATCGTACATTGGATCATTCCATCATAAACTTCCTGACACTGCAACCCACAAGGGAGGAAACACAACTGGATGTCCACTACCAATGTTTGTTTGAGTGTTGCAGTGGTGCCATCTGGTGGCAAACCTGTTGTGTGAAAGAGGTTTGGTTTGGGCTTTTGTTTTCACTTACTGTATTTTAAAACATTTCTCTTTCAATTACTACTAAACTTTCAACTGCTTATGTAAAATGGCACGGGCCTTTTGGAGACTCTTTGGCTCCAGCAAGATCTTCCCACACAGGTCCTAGACATTTAAAAAGAACAAGCTCTTTTGTAATTGCTCTGGGGCAAATGTGGTTTGATACCAATAAGACTATGGGACGTAGCAATGTGGTTTGCACTAGGTTTTGGGCGGGATGTTCAGCAGCTCAAGCAGGCATCATTGTTACATATGATCAGGCCAGCCCAGATATTTCTGGGAGATCTGAGGGAAAATACATGATTTATAGGGAGGAATTAAGGAATAACTTTACCAATGTTCCTATTTCCCCACAAGGAAGATGTTCTTCTGTGAAAGTGTTCTATTTTATTTCTCAGCACATTTTAAGGGTGATTAGTTACAGCTTTCTAAAGTTGTGACTACTAGCTGCTACACTGCACAAAAACAAAAGTGTTCACAAACAAACAACAGTCCTTATCTTCCAGAACAGTATTATCTTCCATATAAAAACTGACAAGTACATGCAAACTTGAAGCGGTTTTTTTAAATAGGAAAGTGTTCTTGCTGACAACTAGTCCAATGCTTAGATGATGTGGCAGCTTAACCTTTTACCTTCAGATGAAATATAAGGGACGGCCTGTAAGAACAAGGCGTGGCTTCTTCACAGGCATGAAGGCCAATCACCCTCCCCATCCCAGCTCCCTTCCACGATGAAGCTTTGCACTCAGGTACACTAGCCTGAGGAAAAGACTTCACATTGCCCCGTCCCTCAGGGGCTACATGGTCTGAACACACTCGCTTTCATAGCCTCTTAGCAGCAGTTTCTACTGTAGAGACCTCAGGCTTTGCGGCTGCCAAGGGAGGGTCCAATCTCCTCACAACTTCATGGGACGAACATTCTGGCCCCTCTTTTTTCGGTCTCCTGCCCACGTCTTGCTTTTGACACGGCACTTGAGCAGCTCTGCCTTGAAATCCTGGTGGTGCATGGGACAGTAACTCTGGGGCTCGCACAGCTCCTGAGAGAAAGTGAAGATGATTTGGAAAACACTTTTCTTTTTTAAAAAATTTAGGCTCTGGTAAATTTGCCACAGAAATACAAAATCACAATAAGAAGGGTCCATACATTTTGATACAAGTATCCTAGGAATGAATTCTCAAGCTGCTTGGGCCCAAGACTCAGAACTTCTAGCTCTGAACACAGTCTTCAGGCACAACACCTGCACAAGACTATAGGATTCCTAGAAAACATCCTGAGAGCCATAAATGTTGGGTTAAACTCTGTAATATCTACCTGCAGGATGAGGGAAGCACCCAAGCCTTCAAACGATAGGACAGATCCTTATGTTATAGGACTGCAAGCCCATAAGACAACCATCTTCTTGTTACCTTGTATGTGAAGAAGAAGTCTTTGTAGCCACCCTGAAGGACATAAAGTTCAGGATAGTGCAATGCAGGATACTCATTCATGGCTCGGTCTTCTTCCCTCAGGTAGCGACACCTTTAAGCAATATCAAGCACAAAACACTAAGCAGAAGGGCAGTGTCTGTGTGTGTGTGTGGGGGGGGGGCACACCTACATCTAGAATCCTGGCCCGGGCCCTGCCTGCTCCCCTCCTACTCTACTAGTTGCCTCTCCCATACTCACATCTTGGGGCCTCTCTCAGAGGAATATTCACAGTGGAACACAAGGATGAGGCGCTTCTGTGGTGCTGAGGGGAAAAGAGGCTTCCTGAAGAAAAATTCAAAGAGATCTTCTTGCTTGTGGATATTCAAAGCCCCCTGCCATGAGAGACAAAAAAAGAAGAGTTCGTTAATAGCCCAGGACAACAATCTTCATGCATTTCCTAAATCAATTGCTTTCTTGGTTAAAAGGAAGTGAAGCGCTCACCCTAATATGCCCCCCCTGATACTCATAGGGGTAACGACAATCAACGATGAAGAACTTCTCTATAAGGCTTTGGAAATTATCATAGAGCAGAGCAGCCATCTAAAAGAACGGTAGAAAAGCACACACATGTAACTAGCTACCCTCATTCAGCGTTGTCTATTTGGCAAGCCTATTGTGAGCATAAAATAAGTGATGAGAAGAAAGAGAACCATGTACAGTACATTACCCAGAGCTCCTTGGAGGAAGCGAGGAACAAAATATGACATACATAAAGGCACAGGCTCCTCCTCTCCCTCCCAATAAATTGTTACCCATTTTAAAGTCAGATCTCTTCCCAGTGGTGGGCTCAATTTTTTTTTTACTACCACACTATGAGTGTGGTATGGTGGGCATGGCCAGGGGAAAGTACCCGAATTAGGACTACTTCATTTCAAAACTTGGATGGGCGGGGCCAGCCAGAACTTCTGCTACCGGTTCTGGCAAACTGGTGTGAACCTGCTGATGCTCACCACTGGCTCTTCCCCTTTGTGAGATCTACCCTCATAAACTCTTAGGATTGGATGGGAGATCTAAGTGGAACCAATATAGACTACAGTGTTGAGAAGAACACTTAGGTATTGCCCCCCCAAAAAAAAGCCCCTTTAAAAACAGACTTGGGGGGGGAATTTGGGGGGAGGAGGAGCAAGACCTCCAAAAAGCCTCTGGATTTTTTTTACAGAAGGAAGCGATTGCTAAGGAAGAGGGTTGGAGAACAGGTGTTCAACCAAAGTAGAGGAAAAGGTAGCACTAAGAACACACACACACCCCTGATACATATATGAGAGACAGAAAGCAGAAATGGTGGCTCACAGTCTCAGAGGTGATGTATTTCAGGTCCTGATGCCTCCCTATTACCATCGGCAGTGCAAACACCTAGAAAGACATGACCATACTTTATTTTTTGTTTGGGAGCAGTTTCAGAGGCCCATGGCCTTTTCAAGTCTCAACTTGCAAAATTCTATAATAAAGACAGTCATCCTAAACGTACAACCATTGGGGGTGGGGGCAGTAGTGGGCAGCAAAAAAAATTGCTACCACTCTGTGAATGCAGCCTATGTTATGGGCGGAGCCTACATCATGGGCGGAGCCTACGTCGTGGGTGATCTAGTCATGCCTGCCATATGGCCATGTATACATCTGCAAACACAGGCAGCACTGGCTCTTTGGCTGTAAATGAAGATGAGCACTGCATTCTAGAGTCAGATATGACTGGCTTTTGAGCAAGGGAGACCTTGAACCACTTGCAGGGACAAAACATGATGGGGTTGGGCAAGGAGTTGGGTGTGGCCACCCAATTTTGCCACCCCCCTGCCCAGAGGCCACCCAATTTTTCTCCCCCCCTCCCACGGGGGTGCGCACCTGTTGCTGTCCACCACTGGGTGGGGGTATCAATGGTGAACTCACTAGGAATCCTTCTGACTAAACACACAAACATGGGTGTCTGGAGGGTGGCACTCTATTCCTTTGGAATTCTATACTTATTTATTATTTTATATATACACACAGGCAGACACATGGTATTGTAGTAGCATACACTATGCACATGGATTATACTGACATAGCACCATGTAACATTGCCATTTAATCTACAAGCGCCTTTTATAGCAATACAGTACTAAACTTATTTTCCATTTGAAAAGATTCACAAGCACCTGCTTGATCTTCATGCTAGCTTACATTGTCTGCAAGGTGCCAAAGTGAAACGCTCAAGAACACAGAATAAAGTTGCCTAAATTGAAGACCTCAATCCCCATATTATACAGTACAGTGGAATCTAATACAATTGCCCCGTATAGCAGCGAAATTGCATAACAATTAGGTTTTGTTGGGAAAATTGTGTCCCACGTAACAATTTTCCCTATGGAAAAAAATCACACAACAATTTTTCTATGGGAAAAACCACATAACAAAAAAAATCGTTGTACGATGCATCCCATAGGGAAAAATCGCTATACGATGCATGTATCGTATAGCAATTGTTTCATACAACAACAAGCCCCTTGGAACAGATTAAAATCATTGTATGAGGTACCACTGTATAAGCAAATGACTATGGCGGGGCCTTGATCCAGGGAGCTCTGTAAGCACATTACATGGAATGGGACTACAATTCCTGCTTCAAACCTTCACTCTCAAAGCTTGGAAGGTCCACCTGAGTCCCAGGATGGATTAGGAAACATGTTTCAAGGATGGGTTTTCATGCTTGCTTACATCCCCTTTGTAAGTACTGTACTGTACAGCTCTCTTAATGCAGCAAGGTGAGTGCCTTCATGGAACACAAATGTTGTCTATCAATATGCACCAAATCGCTTGGTGTTCATTCAGGCTCCAAGCAGCACCGCTTATAAGTAAGGGCTGCTAAATACAGAGAAAGTGTGCATTTCCCAGCACTGGTTTTCCAGCTGAGACCTTCTGTACATTCAAGTTGTACCTAATTGGGAGAGATGTGCTCTGGTACATAATTCAGCCTCCCACCACCCCACAGGTTACAGAAACCAGAACAAACCTACACTAGAGAAATCTCCAATGAGTTGCCTGATGCCATAGTCTTGGTCAAGTGCACTGATGATTTCAATGTTGGAAAGAGAGGCCGTCTTCTTCAAAAGCATCACCTAGAAAGAAGGTGGCAGTCCTCAGTATGAGGGAGGCAACTGAGTCTCTGGTCCTCTGCCTTGTGTAGACAGAAAAAATAATATAAAGTGCAACATGGGGATGGATTGGCCCCAACATCTATCTATAAACACCATTCTTGCAAACAGGACTGCCATTGTACCCCTCAGGCAAAGAATCCAAGCACCTTACCCCGTCTGGCTCCTCTTGGGTGGGGTTGTTCTTGTGTTTCACCTTGAGGACAGTTTCATCACCACGAACCTTCGCTGCCTTCTCCTGAAAGGGCCTGTTGAGTTTCTCTGGCAGTGACGGGGAGCGGATGAGGCGACTCTTGTTCACAGAGACCTGCTCAAGGGCACAGGAACAGAAAGATAGCCAGGAGAAGGCTGGGAAAAACCCCACAGCCACTTAGAAGGCTGATACACTTAGAGATGGGAAACAGCATGAGCCTCAGGAGGATTTTAGCTTCTGGTCAACGTTTGTTAGTTCAAGAGTAGAAACGCAAAGCCTCTGAGTCATGTACATGGATAGGCGGGTCATTTTTTTTTAAAGTGTGGAAGAATTACACACAGAAGTACTGAATTGACAATACACTTTGTATACAGTATTGATATTTATTTTCTACGCCGCCTTTCTCTCAGAAATAGATGTGAAGGCAGGTTACAAAAAAGTTAAAAACAGTAGATTTAAAGTACAATAAAGCTACATATATTAAAACAGAATTAAAATCACTCTCATATAAGTACAATTAAAGCACCTTAAAAATCTCTTAATTAAACTACTAATACTTATTGTCCTAACAAAGAGAGAAAAATAGCACATCAACTGAAAGGGGTTTTAGGCTACTAATTGCCACACACCTGCCTAAAGAAAAAGTTTTTTGCCAGCTGGTGGAAGAAAAGAATGTAAGTTACTACAGATAACCAGACAAGAGGCATTGATTGCTATATATACTCAATTAAACTTTGTACTTGCCTCGCTGACATTGCAGTCATGAGTAAGCAGGGGTCCAGAGAGTGAAATAGCCATGGTGGAAAGGTGACCAGCAAGTGGCTTTTGTGGGAGAAATGGAAGAAAATGAGCAAACATATAGACAGACATTTAGTTAGATGTACAATAAGCCACAGTGCTCTCTTTCACGTTTAAGAGTTATGTAGAAGAGAGAATTTCAGCAAACATGGCTTACCTTGGTCTCTTTTGCATTTGGCCACCCAAAGCTTAAGGGATATTTCACTTCCCTATACTGTACATGAAGGCTGGGAAACAATCACTTCTGCTCCCAGGACCACAATGCACACTTCCTTTTAATTATATTGGTTAGACTGCAACCATTGCAGCCTAACACCTGAACTTCTGCAGAAGCATCATTTATGCTCCTGCTGGCTGAAAGTCCCATTAGACCACATGAACTGATACTAATGTTTTGCTGGCAAGAGTCAGGAGGAAAAGGGGGCATCCTCTGGACAGATGGAGGAAGAGCTGACAACTACAAACCCCTTGTTCTCCCAACATGCCAGTCACCTGGAAGATAACCTATCCTTGACCTGAAACTGATGGTATCAATAGAGAGAAGAGGAAGGCTGCAGAGAACAGACCAGAGGAGATGAAGCTTCTTTGTTAAAAAAGACAACATGTGTGGGCAAAATAGCATGGGGATTGAGAGTTCAGATATTGCTCATGAAGTAACTGATTAGTCCTACTGAGCATGGAAGAATTCCTCTCTCTGTTCAGATTCCACAAAACACTCTGCTGTTTCATAATTTGCAAACCCTAACCCCATCTTGTATTTTTGTAAAGAGATGGAACCAGGGGTAATGAGGTGGGTCCACCCCACACCTTTTGGGTGCATGGCTCCTGCCTCACAGAACTTCCTGGGGATCCTAGGCTACAGGACTCCTCCTCCCCCCCCCCCAGTACCTCCCACAGCTCTGCTACCTGGTCAGAGCACATTCCCCAAAGGGAAGGCTTTCTTAAGCAGTACCTGACCTAAGCAACACTTGCTCTCCTCTCATTAAGACTCAACCAACAGCTCAGGTCTGGATCTAGCACCACAGAATACCCAACAAATCCAGCACCAAAAATGGGTTTTACAAAATTCAATTTTATTAGGGCAAAAAAAGAAAAAAGAAAAGGACAGGAAAAACAAGGAACAAAAGATGAGGCACAAAGCAAAATACATACAGTAGGACTCTGGGTGGGGAAGTTAAAAGCCCACCAATCAAAAGCCAATCATTTAAAACATGGACTAACCATTCAGGCTCCCCCAAACCTGTCCCCAAAGAAATGAGCTTAAGGGTAAAACCTTTCCGCTTCAGGGGCTAATAGTCTGCAAAACGAGCGCAGCAGATCCCCCTCTACTAAGGACCTAAGCTACTCCCTCAGCACTGTGAGGGCCAGGCTTCCGTCCAGCACTTCAGCCAGGCTCACCCATCAGCTGGACCAGGTGGATTGATGTCTCTGAGGAATAGCCAAACTCCTAAGCCCCCCCCCTCCATACTCCAGGGGTTGACTTTTTACACTTTTTTCCCCCTCTCATGATTGGAATGGGCTAATTAAACTTGGGGTGACAAGGCTGTGGCAGCCATTTTACTTGGGCAGGACTTCTCTGGCCCAGGTATTAGTAATACATCTTGCCCTTATGCCACAGTGTCTCCATGGCTGGCCTTGGGGCAGGGAGAGATGAGGAGACACCAACCTCCCATCTGCCTAACCTTCATATCCTAGATCAGGGGTGCCAAAACTTTTTGGACCGTGGGTCAATCATGTGGTTCATGGAGCTGTTCACTAAGGCCCCCCACCAAACGCCAATTCATTCGTCCCACGAAGTCCTCGTCGCTCCTGGAAGTGGAAGTAAAACTCCCCCGTACGGCCATGTTTTACTTCCGCTTCCAGGAGCGACGAGGGCTTCGCAGGCCAGATTAATTGGCGTCGGGGGCTGCCCCCGCCCCCCGGGCCTTAGTTTCGGCACCACTGTCCTAGATGCTGAGAGGTTTTTGTCTCCTCTTGCTCTTCTCTCAAGACATTTAACCTTTGAAGGGTGATTTCTTCACAAGTTTAGACAGATATTTTAAGACCCGTGAGGGGAATGCTAAAAACTGGAAATATAATTGGGTAATCTCTGTATCTTGATGAGTACAAATGATGATAGGGGATCTCTCTCATTCCCCTCCTCACCTCTGTCTCGTCTTGCTCATCAGGAAAAAGCTCTGAGAAACCACCTGGAAGTCCTAGTGGTGCCACTGTAGCAATGGGGCTGCCAAGGTCTTTCATCCTCAGCCCTCCTGCTTCCTGCTGGGAGAAAAGGCTCACAAATGACACCTGCTCTTCCTCAGGTATAACAGCACTAACTCCAGCTTATGGGAGTCACTGACACCAGGAGCCATTTCCTAGAATGCATGGATGTCTTTTAAAACAACTCTATCTCTGAACGTTGGTGGCTTATAGAATCAATAATTCTTCTGATCCTCCATTATTCCTGCAGGTTCTTCTTCTCCCTTTTTTTTTAGATTGAGTCATTCAAAATGCTCCTGTGGGCAATTCCACATGAATTTATTCCTCCTGTGATACATACATCATTAGGAGTAAAGGACATCACTTGTGATACCTAAGCTGCTAAACTGTGGCTGCCACCTAAAATCTGACAAAGGTCCCGCTACATCTGCTACCACTGCATGTCTCATGCTCTTTTCTCTAGACTGACATTTCATCTACCGTATATACTCGAGTATAACTCGATCTGATTATAAGTTGAATACCTAATTTGGACCTCTAAAACTAGGAAAATAGATTGACCCGAGTATAAGTCGGGGGTGGAAAATGCAGCAGCTGCTAGCGAGTTTCAATACCGTATATTGATGTCTATGGAAAAGGACTTGCATTATGGGACATCACTAATTCACCCCAACTAATACTCTGAATTAGTGTGTCCCACAAGGTAAATTGTGTTTTGCAGAATAGGGGACTTTTCTAACATATACACCTCTCCACATCCAATGTAAATATACAGTAGATCAATAGTTACCAACCTTTGGCCATTCAGATGTTTTGTACCAACTCCTGGGAACCCCTGCTAGCACAATTAATTGTCAAGGATACAGGAAGTTGAAATAGAAATCATCTGATATACAGTACTGTACTAGCAATTGAGTACTACTGCTATAGGTACAAGGCATGCTATAAATCATCTTCCCCCCCCATTCTTCTCCTATGAGAGGTTAGGTATCACCATGGCCATGGCTGACTTTGGGTCTGGCAGCTTTAATGGAGGATGTTGTGTGGCATCTAAATCCTTGTTTAAAACTTGTTTGCTAAAAAGGTGCTTCTCCTTCCGATACATCTTTTGCCCTTTTCTTTTGCATGAATCAGATATGCTGAACTAACTCAGATCCATCACCAAACATGTACAGGGTGCGGCAGCATAACTTTTTTAAAAATGTGCACAATTCAGTTGGTTGATGTCGTAGCGGAGCGCTAGTGGTCTCGTTCAAGAGGCGGTACTATAAAGTTTTGTCCCAACATAGTTCAGTCACCATCATGCGTTGGAATAGTGTGGAGCGTGCGTTTGCCGTTGAGGCCTACTTTTCGAGCGGTTGTTCAGTGATCGCAACCCAGCATACAGCCTGCTATGCTGGAAAGAGTCATGACAAACACCAGAAATCGGTTTACTCAGTTTATGGAGAATGGGGGATGTCACCTACATAATTTGATCTTCAAAACTGTGTAAAACAAAACTTTAGGTATGCTCCTACATTATAAAAAACAATAAAAATTTTCTGATTCATACAATGGGTTTTATTAAGTTTTGAAAACAGGAAGTTATGCTGCCGCACCCTGTACAATAAATAGATACAGGAAGTGCAGAAAAACACCTAGCACTCAATGCTATTTCCAACCTCAGCTAGATTAGATCAGCTAGTAATGACTAAAATGTCACCTCCACTGCATTATAGCAGTCTGGCTGTGAGTTGACCACTCTCTTCTGGAAGAGCAAGGACTTTTCCAGTGGCCATCCGGGGTGCTTAAGTAATCTTCTTTCCTGGGATGAAGAGAAAAGGAGGAAAGAGTCCATAGCACCAAGATCTGACCCTTGACTTCAGGATCAAAAAGACAAGGATTTGTCAGGAGAGATAAGACAGTGGCAAGCAACTTGTAGTTGTCTATCTGCTGTCAGACTGCAACTCCCATCATCTCCCAATAGTGGCTGTGCCATCTGGGAGTTGTATTCCAGCCATATATTCCCCAGGCAGGCAGGCAGGCAGGCAGGCATTGCTACCATAAAATGGGAAGCAAATGCTTAGACCCATTGGGTCTAGAAAATAGCAAAGACTCCTGATGCCCCAACCTGTAGCTTACAAATACTTTGTGAAAATACCCACCTGGGGCAACAGGTACTCACATTCTCCTTGTTCAAGAAAGGACTGCAGACCTCCCTGGTGATGTGGCAGGTGCTGCTTGGGGCGCCTGGGGTGCTGCACAGGAGCTGGGGCTTCAATGTCAAGGGCAAAAAATTATCACTGATTGCTACCAATACTGATTGTGAGTCTCAGGGCAGCAGCAACTGGTGCCCAAGATCACAATGACCAGCAGTCAATGCTAACTCATCCTCCAAGAACAGGCCCAATCCTCTTTGAACGCCATTATCACTTCCTAAGACAGCAGAGCTCAGGGTTCAATTATGTAAAGGGCAAAGACCCACTTGGTCACATCCATTGACCAGAGAACTTGCTTTATGATCTGGCTGTAGCTCTGAGACTGGAAGGTGGAAAAAGTATTCTGACTCCCCCTGAGGAACAAGAGCAACTAATGAGTAATCAGTCATGACCACTACAAAGGGAAGGTCAATCTAAAACCAGCCCGAAATGCCCACTTGTTTTGACCATGAGAACTTGACTTCCTCTCCCTCCCACTCCCCCTTCCCTTCCTTGTGTGTCATGTTTCTATATGTTGATCTTCCAGTGTCAGAACTCCATCTCTCTCTCTGTTTGTCTTTTAGTCTACCTGAGCTGCTTTGGAAGAGAATAGCTGGGTGTAAAAAGTGATAACACTACAGCAGGAAAGTAAATGAATCCCAGCAGGTGGGATAAAGGCTCACCTGGAGCAGGTGCCCTTGTTGCCTCCTTGAGCCTCTATTGGAAGACAAAAAGGATGTTAGAGCACCTTAGTATGGCCTAAATACCCATCAACTCCCCGGAGCTGCACTTGGATGAC
The DNA here is from genome assembly GCA_030440675.1 of Furcifer pardalis. Classification (NCBI taxonomy): domain Eukaryota; kingdom Metazoa; phylum Chordata; class Lepidosauria; order Squamata; family Chamaeleonidae; genus Furcifer; species Furcifer pardalis. The sequence continues at coordinate 103,348,606 of CP126893.1, forward strand.
AACACTTGGTAGCTCACCCATTTCATGGGTGGAGAACTGAGGCCTTCCCAAATCTTACTAGATGCCTTGAAAAACATTTTACCACCCACTCTACAGTTTACAAACAGGGCAGTCCCATTTTTTATGATCTGGATGTACATGTAAACTGTTTGCCAGCTTTGCATTTCCAATATACAGTGTCACTGGAAAAATGATATGCAAACCCCAAATCTAATAGTATCTTTATTTGGACAATAACTAGCCTGCTAGAAACCAAATCTTTAATAGACTAGCATTATTATCCTTGCAGGTGTCTTAGCAAAAGGAGGCAGAAGCACTGGTATGGTGTAAGTGCTTTTCATGGCTTTTTCATTAATGTGACATTTATGGAAATAGTATCCTCACTCAGGGACAGAAACTTAGCAATATGGATCCATTAGAAGCCACTCCCCACCTGCCCTTTTGCTGGATTTTCAAGGAGAGTTATGCACGGGGAACAGCGCCTAGCAAGGTTGCAGCACCTTCATTCTGGATTCTTAATCTCTCTGCTCTCCCACCACTGAGTGAATCAATCAACTGCTAGGACCAAAGGAGCTTGACCTGCATTTGCTAAGAACTTGGGGGCGGGGTGTCAAATCTATGCAACTGAAAGACAAATAATTGGTCTGGGTTACCTCATTTGACTGGGAGATGCATGTCGTGAAAAATATGCAACTACAGGTACTCAAGTGCTCCACTGTGCATGCAAGACCTGCAGTCAGTGACTTCATTTGCACTACCATCCCATTTTTCAGAAGCTAAATTGGGTCAATTAATACTTGCATGACACTTGGATGGAATAATGGGGATCTACAAGGAGGACGCAGGGGGAAACTGCCTGAAATCCTGGATGGTTGTTGCCAGACAGATTTGAAAATACTGGGATGGGTGAACCAAGGATCTGACTCAGTATGAGACAACATGCAAATAAGTATTAAGCAGTTCTCCAGCTAACAATGCATTCCTAATGCATTTCCTAACCCTTTCTTGCTATCAAGTTAGGAGATGTGAGCAGAATGTCATCTACAACCTGCAAGAGCATAGAAGCTACAAAAAGACCCCCCAACCTGTGTGATTTTCATAAGATACTATTTATCAAGCCAGAGAATATTGTGAGCAAAGTCTTGAAGATCCTGGCCAGCTATAAAATATACTCTCTGCTCAAGAGAAGTTGTTCCATCTTGACAGGTTTTCCTGGAGACCTTCAACCCAGGCTCCTTGGCCCCTGGTTATCCTCAGGTTTCAAAGCAGAGCAGTACAAAACGAAACTGAACCAATTCAAATACTGCTGAGCTATAGGCAGAACTGATACTGATACGGGAGTACTAGACTTTAGGCAAAACCTACCGGGAATTCTCAGGTCCTGTTGAGTCCTTCTGATCTGCAGTAGGACAAGAAAAGAAGTGGAAGTTGGGAAAAGAAAGGCATCAGAGATAATACAGAAATGATAGAAAGGAAGCCAGATATTTGGATATCAGATATTGGCAAATGGGTTCCATTTGCCTCTTCTCTATTTTTGTTTTTGTCTATTTTATTTTGTTCTCTATTTTTGTGAGACTTGTGTGTGTGTGTGTGTGTGTGTGTGTGTGTGTCAGCCAGGCTGCCAGGGGATGATGGGAGTTGCAGTTCAACAACATCTGGAGGGGCACCCCTTTCCTGCCTGATTTAGTATGAATGATTCTTAAATGCAAGAAATGGGAACATGAGTGTTTTTATTTGCAGCAGTTTAGCAATCTTCTGCATAGGCTTTCTGACTCATATTGATCCCAGTATTGCTGCCAAATGACTATGTATCTGGGCTAGGGGCACAACACTGGTTGATGGCAACATACAAACTGTGAACATTAGATTAGCACATCTGGTCCTTTTTCTGGGAGAAGTTCTGAAAAGATACAAGGTAGTTTTAAATCAGTAACAACCATCCTTTATATATGGATGCACTGCAGATCCTGGCTCACTCTTCAGAGGCTTTCTTCTAAGGACAGCCACACATGCAAAGACTGCTGCTAAAACTTTGTGGGAGCGTGAAATCCAATGAGTTCTTGAATGGAAAAATGAAGGCGGGATAAGACCCTTAACTAGATTCAACTCTAAGACAGCTGAATCTAGTTAAGGGTCTCATCCAGCCTTCTCCAACCTGGTGCTCTCTATATTTATTGGGCTATAATTCCCTACAGCTTAGCCACTACAGCAGGAAATGAAAAGGGCTAAAATCCACCCACAGCTAGGAGGTGCCAGGATGCAGAAGATGACTGGTGCTCTTTAACATTCCTTCTTTGTTCTATCTCAGTGATGGACAACCTTGGCACTCCAGGTGTTCTTGGATTTCAATTCCCAGAGACCCAAGTCAACATACCTGTTGATCAGGGCTTCTGGGAATTGAAGTTCAAGAACATCTGGAGTGCCAAGGTTGGACATCACTGTTCTATCTATCTGTCACGGAAAGCCAAAGGTTCTTAAGCACATATTTCCCAAGAGTATGTAGCACCAGGGCTGTTCACTCAATCTCCTATACAATGTACTACAGAGGTGCTGATTCTATAGAACAGAGTGGATTAATCATTTGGATTGAAGGTGCACTAAGCCCTATTCAAGAAAATCTGATCCATCCAAGGATCCCAGCAAGTAACATGAAGGATGAAACAGCAAGCATGCTGGCTGACAGTGACAAAGGACACTCTCATAGATCAAATGGCTAAAAGAAAGTAGCCAAAGACAATGCTGCAGCAGTGGTTGTTACCAATTTCCAGTGTTCCTGGGGACGGGCTGAAGCTGAAGGCAATTTCCTCTCCCTCATTACTCAGATTGGACAGATCTAGGCAACGTCGTGGTGTATCCCTGCAAGAATAAAACAACAGTAACAACTGACACAAATTCTGTGTGCTGCAGCTGTTGCAGTAAATGGCTGATCTTAGGTTTGAGTAGTAAAGGTAAAGGTCACCCTTGCTCAAAAGCCAGTCATATCCGACTCCAGGGTTCAGTGCTCATCTCTGCTTCATAGCTGAAGAGCCAGCATTGTCTGCTTCTGCAGTCATTTCCGTGGTCATGTGGCAGGCATGACTAGACACCAGAGCACACAGAATGCTGTTTACCTTCTCACCAAAATAGTCCCTATTTATCTATTTGCAATTTCTTGCTTTTGAACTGCTAGGTTGGCAGATCCCAAATCCCACGGAGCCATGAAATTCACAGGCTGATAAAGATAAGATGAAAGAGCAACATTGGCCACTTAAGAGGTTGCTGGAGGAAAGGAAGGATGTAACAATAACTAAGAAGTTAAAAGATCTATTGCTCAGCACACATTTTTGAACAAAATGTTAGGCTGCTTCACTTGCATTGACTTTGCAGTTTTTCCTTGAGTTCTATGCTCTAGGCCAGGAGTTCTCAACCTTTTAAAGCCAGGGGCCAGGTCATGCTCCCTCAAACAGCTTTGGGGGCCAGATGGCCATTTTGCCCTTTCTCCACCACATGCCACTTCCTGATGTGGTGGAGGCAATGGGGGCCCACATAAAATGGTGCCGCAGGCTGCATCTGGCCCGTGGGGTGCAGGTTGAGAATCCCTGCTCTATACACTGTTAGACAAAATGATCATCTGAATCTGTTTTCAGACTATATTTGGCAGATATTTTACCAGCTTCTGTAAAATATCGTTCATGAGGATGACTAAAATGCTGCACTAATGAAATAGTTACTATAGGTTGTATCAAGGCTAACTTTGCTGCAACCACTTACAGCTTGCTGGAAGACTGGTAGGATATAAACATAAGACATAAAAAGCAAAAGGCAATTGTTTTGCTGAAGCTTTTTCGGTATTTCTACAAATCTCTGAGTTTCTTCAGCTTTTTTAGTTTTATGCTTACTTGGTAGTCAGTTTTGATAACTTTGCACACTGAGTTTACTAGTACCACTAGTACCTTTATACCCCAATACCTTATATTTCTTTATGTTTCCCTTTTTAATAAAAATAAGTTTTCCAATGAAAGCTATTACACATTGTTATATACACTTACTTCTGCGACCAGTGAGAGGTTCCATGGTCACAATTTGGATGGAAACATATCAGCATTGTGTAGTACTGTACTGTATTGCCATTTGTTTACATAATTTATATAGTTTGATCATAGGTGGAACAGGCTAAGATAAAGTCTATACCCCCCCCTCAGTAGTATCCAAAGAACAATTGGCATACCACACCAACATATTGTTTGCAAAACAACACACAATTAAATGTATATTAATCTCTGTTGCACCTTTATTGTCCATCTTTGCTTATCACCCTCAAACTCACTTTCCAGAAACACTCATCAGAAACCTTAATTTACCCTCCAAAACTACCTAATGTTAGTGGCATTGCACAAACATATTGTATTACTCATTTAATATAATAAAACAATGTACTGTGAGAATGAGAATATTTTCCATTCCACATCACTGAACAATTACCCTGTGAATGTGCTGAGGTTTCCAGATTCTTGAGTTAAATTCATGTGATGATGTTGTTCTGGAGTTAAGGGTAGTGGTATCTTGGCTTCCTGGCACATAGTAAACATCATTCTGTAATTAGATTGGTGCTGAAGGTGTGAGCAACAGTCACCAGTCTCCGTTAAGGGTAAATTCTCTGACATAATGTGCAACTACCTGTGGGGCAAAAAAACCTTGCTTTTTATATCTTTCAAGAAACAAAAAAAAATGGAGAAGACAAACACATTGTGGCACCTTAAAGACAAATTTAAGGACTTTGTGTGCCATAAGGGCTCAGGAGCAGAAAATGACTCATGGAACTAGATCATGGTACAGTAAAACCTCAGATAACACTAAAATCTGGTTCCACAAGTCTTGGTGTTATACGATTTTTAGTGTTATCCGATGCATGTTAAAATCCTATGGGATCCATAGAGATACATTGTAACCACACAGGCTTTAGCGGTTGTTATCTGATGCATCCCATAGGATCTTAATGTTATCCGATGCAATTCTTCCCCCCAGATTGCTTAATGTTATGCGATTTTAATGTTATTCGATACTAATGTTATCTGAGGTATTACTGTATATAGATGTTACAATGAGTAAGGCAAATGGAAGGCCACTGCATTATATTGTTCCCAGGACAATCTTCATGGCTGATCACCATGATAGCCAACAACTGAAATTTGGATAGAACACTTGAAGAAGAAAGACAAATTGCTTTATTTTAATGTGAGCTTTCATGGATCAATTCCACTTCCTCAGACATAAGAGGGAGACTTATATATTTGTATGCTGTGGCTTTATAAATACAACAAGCAGAGAAGCTTCAATACGAATTCATAATAATAACATATAACAAAAATACAGCCAAAGTTACAACAAGGAAAAATATAGATTCCACATTAAGACTAAATTCTGACAGCCATGTGGCTTTAAAATACTGTACTGTGCTACAGTGTAACATACAAAAATCTTTGGATTGCACTGGCGGTGCAGTGATTAAACTGCTGTCCTGCAAACAAAAGGTTGTGAGTTTGATCCTGACCAGGGATCAAGGTTGACTCAGCCTTCCATCCTTCTGAGGTTGGTAAAATGAGTACCCAGCTTGTTGGGGGAAAACATGCTAATTACCCTGTGAACCGCCCAGAGTGCACTAAATGGGGCGGTATATAATTGCATTTTAATTTTAGCAATAAGACTGGAATTTATGGTTTTAAAAAAAAATAAGACCAGACTAATAACGCATTTGGTTCTTGAAGACTCAGCAAAACCAGTTAATTAGGTCTGTAGATTATTTTACATTGTATTTCAACAGCAACCCCAACCGGCAGCGATTTCTAACATCCCCGTGAAAGGCAACCAGAAAACCCACTCGCCCAGGCGGCGTATCTGAAGTCTCACGGCGGGGCGGTGGCAACCCAAGGCGAGGTCGACTGGAAAATAAACCGACTTCTGGGACCTTGAACTTACCGCCCTGCCGTCAGCCAATCCCCAGCAACGCCCACATCCCCCAGCCAATCACCGAAGAGGGGAAAAAAATACACCCGACAGCATTTCCATTGGCAAAAACGACCAGTGAGGTCACGGGGAACCCTGAGCTGCTATTGGAAGAAAAAACCCTGGTGGGCGGTGCTTCACGCCACGCTTGTTTTTGTTCTAGGAATGCGGCGATTTCCGCCCTCTTTTGTACTGGGCAGTCCAGCCAATCGCTTCGCGGAGAGGATTTTCCTCCATGCTGATAGGCCGGTAGGGTGTTCCAAGCCCCGCCCTTCCCGCCTACTGGAGGCAGATTTAAACCCTGGGAAGCTTATGGTAAGAACCTTCATTGTAGTGGTTTGAACTAGCAATGCAGCGCAAGGTTTTGGCACCGGATGGCTGGGCTTTTGAGGCCAACAGGTATCCCATCTTGATAATTTCCACGCGTTGATGAGACTTCTTGGCGGGCCCGAATATGCTGTGCTGGCACTGACAGCTGTTCTGGTCTTTCCACCTGAGTTTCGCTCAGCCTAAGCTTTATTATTATTATTATTATTATTATTATTATTATTATTATTATTATTATTATTATTATTATTATTATTATTATTATTATTATTATTATTATTATTATTATTATTATTATTATTATTATTATTATTATTATTATTATTATTATTAAACTTATATGCCGCCCTACTCAGCGAAAACCGACTCATGGGGGCTCACAACACAAACACAATGCAACAATTCAATAGAACAATAAAATGTCACAACACAATGAAATATCATACATCAATAATTCAAACAATAGAATATCATAAAATACAGTACAGTAAGATAAAACCCCAAAAGCATGTACAGTAGTTAAGTATTGCTCAATGCTGGAAGGTTATTTGAACAATTGCTAATAGTCTTGCATCTGTAAGCTCCCCTGGTGGCTTAGTGGTTAAGATGTTGAGCTTGGAGACTGGAAGGTTGAGTTTCAATACCCTAGAGCTGCACTTGGAGACGTGAAAGGAATCTCATTTGGGCATCTCCTGAGCGGAGTCTCTCCAGCAAAAATCCTTTCAAACCAGAGTAATCTCTGACATGAAATTATATATACAGTATCTGTAAGTTGTTTAAAATGTAAATTGCTGTTTGTGTTCAACTACAAGCTTGTTGTTTCATGGTGTGAGTGTCAGTCATGAACCATTTACTCTGGCCTGCCACTGCTGTTACAGAGAGACAGGCAGAAAACAAAAAACTAAGATAGGATGGAATGAGGTACACTAATGAAGCAGAAATCTTAATGTACTTGCATTTTTTACTATGTAACATCATCAAAGCTTTAGTTCTATATTGAATAGCCTTCCCAGAAGAGTAGTGTGCCTTGGCGGGGCCCCGTATAAAAATTTGTTTGGGGGCCCTTAGGAAGGGTAAAGATTTGTTTTGCTTACGCACGTTGGGGCCCCCCGTGGCCCGGGGCCCCCGTATAATTGATACAGCAGATACGGCGGTAGCTACGCCTCTGAGCCTTCCCCAATGTGAGTCACTTTAGATGTAAGAAGTAGCGATGCTACCATCCCCACTCAGTATGGCCTCTGGAGAACTGTGTTAAAATATTAGTTATTGATTTGAGTTACTAGCAAAAAGTCCTTATTGAAAAGATGTTTTCAGGCAGTGAGAAGATGGATATAAGTTTGAATTAAATAAAGCAACAGCTCACATGAATTGGTTAAAATGCTTATTTACTGGATGTTATAATGGATTTGAATGAGAGCAAAAACAAAAGAATTGCAGCACAATTAGGACTAACAAATTTCAGTGTAAGCTTTCATAGATACGATCCATTTCTGAAGACCGTCATCAGAGATGATAGATTTCACAGCCCTATACAACATAGACTCAATGCAATAAAACACAAACTAATACAAGAGCAATGGAGAAAGTCATAACATCTGGAGTGCCAGGGTTGGCCATCACTGCCCTAAAACAAGGAAACCTATGAGAAGTACATTTTGAATAAACACTGCATAGTCTCCCAACTGCTGCAAATTGTTCAGGAGTTTCTTAGTTTTTTGGTTACAACTAGAGGTGTTGAGTTTTGTGATTATTCTTAGACTACTGTTCTCTGAATTTCCCAGTAGGATGTACTGTCAATGGAAGATAAATGTCAGTAGATGTCTTGAGTGATCCGGAAGTGTAGACAATGTTTAATAATATAAAATATATTTATGTAATTTAAAAACAAAAACAAATTTGCTGTACTATACTAGCTATTCTCCCTGCAGGCAGATCTGGAAAGTTCATATACTGTATCTCTCAAACACACTAGGCACTTTGTAGTAATTCAACAATAGAACAAATTAGAGCCAAATCAGAGGCTAATTTTCCGGTCATGTGTTTATATTAAGGTGCTAGTCAATGCTATTACTCATGAAATATTTTCTGCCCCCTCCCTCTCCTAGAATGTGCATGCTCTGCAGGATAGAGATTATATAGATCAGGAGTTCTCAACCTTTTAAAGCTGGGGGTGGTGGGTCACGCTCCGTCAGACACCTTTGGGGGCTGGGCAGCCATTTTGTCCTTCTTCCACAATATGGCACTTGTTGGTGTGGTGGAGGTTGTGGTGCGCCACATGGAGTGGTGCTGTGGGTTGCAGGTTGAGAATCCCTTATATAGACTTAACATACTATGATTGAGGAAACCATGTGCAAGACTTATGCATGCGTCTTGTCGGAAAGAAGCCAAGAGATTCCTCATAGACGCAGTTATTGTTAAAATTAGTGGATGTTTGTTGGAAACTCAAAAAAGGATATCTTGAATTTAAAGAGATTCCAACTTGTAGACTTCATCTGCACTAAGATTAGCAGTCACAGCAAAGGAATCATCTGCTGATTTATACAGGCAAGCATGCTGCATTTGGAATGGAATGTAGAGTAGAACAATAAATATATGGATATTTGTTCTAAACTTTGTATATATTATGTTAGAATATATTCTGTGTAAAGTCCACAGAAAACACCTAGCACAAGATCAAATTCTGTCTCACAGTTGCTGTACAGCTAGTCCATAGTGTCTAAAATAGGAGATTCTAATCTTATATTGGGTTTCAAAATAGAACAGTTCTCTAGCTGCTAGATTTCAATTGTTAGTTCCTCAGCGATTCTAGAGAATGTAATAAAAAAGTGACTTTCCCAGACAATAATCTTGTTTGAAGAAGCTACTTAACATAGTTTAGTTTGTTGAATAAAATATTATTTTGATTTCATAGTGTGCATTGTAAAGTTAACTAGATTGGAGACTGCAACATCTTATATCTGTAGATGGTTTTTGATTCATTTTTATGGTTTGTAATCAAGGCTTAATTTTGGGGGGGACAGGCCTCCAGTGCAAACATTCTCTCCTGAAACAAAGATGGTGAGCGTTGGAGTAGGCACAAGTCAATGTTGGAGAAGAGAACCCAAACCAAGAGGATCCAGGTGAGTTTTATTAGGAGTGTTTCTGTATCTTACCTGGACTTTGAATAGTTCCTGTTGTCACTAGTATTGCCTCTTTATCTTTTGCAGATCTGATGTGGAAACCAATGATGTTGTCTTGCAAAGGAGGCAGAAACAAATAGATTATGGGAAAAACACAATTGGCTACCAGTGTTTTGTTCAGCAGATCCCCAAGTGAGCAATGTTTGCTTCTTATATCAAAGTTTTTATCCTCGCATAGTAGAATGTTGAAGTCAGCTGCTTTTCGAAACAGAATTCTTCTCCTGTGACCCCAGTCCACATCTCTGAATTTGGTATTTCCAATTTTGTACCTTCTCTGTGAGAAGTTATCAGTCTATCCTTGTGTTTCAATTCTGACAGGCCTTCCATGGCCTACTAAATATTCATGCTTTGTCAAGGTCTGCTCGGCAGTTGGGTGTTCATCCACGTACTCCAAACAAATATAAGAAGTACAGTCGGCGGTCATGGGATATGCAGATCAAGATATGGCGACGCACATTGCACAACTGGGATCCACCTGGACGGATCACACATGGTTTTGAAAGGGAAGTAATTGCCAGTTTTTATTGGTTCCTTTAGATAGTTTGGGGAATAATATTTTGAAATGAAAATAAGATTCCATTGGAGAATTTGTCAATGATATTCCTTAATTGACAGACTTGTACTTCCCTTTGTTCCATCTTAGGAAATACTACCTTTATTGTGAAACATTCTATGCCAGCAATCTGGTGAGCCATTTATAAAGTACCCTCACACACTATTCAGGAAGTGCCCAGGTGCTGTATGTGTGTACACACATACATACATAGGCATACTCTCTCTGGTATTCCTTATTACCATGGAGACATTGTTAATTGTCAACAGAGCTGTGCTGCTTCTCAGTGAGAGCAAATGGTTTTTGTGTCTCTCAGAGCTTCGAAATATTTTATACTGTTTTGAGAATGCCCAAGGTGGAGTGTTCACATGTGTCCAGACAGGAAGAAGAAATGCATAGGCACCATAAAAGTGAAGAAAATGTAAATGGCTTCATATTTTCAGTTACTTTGAATTGCTGCCTGTGTTTTAACACCAACCAGTAGCTAGCTCTCTCAAAGTGCAGCAGGAATGGCTACCCATTTGTGTTTAGCAAATAATTAAAAAAAAAGTTCTCATCAATGATAAAAATGAAGCTTCATATCTCTTTCCAAGTAAAAGATACAATGGAGGGAAATGTATTTTCCTGTTTTCATTCTAGATTAGGTTGAGGGGATTTCCCCCGTTAAAGGCCAAATTCCCTCATCAGTATTCTTTCATACAGCCATAGGGCAGCTGGGGGAAGGGTCAGGTCAAAAAGCAGACAATCTGTCCCTTTTTCTCCCTCCTCCTCTCTCTGGAACTAAACACTGGTAGAGGGTTTTGTACGATTAGACTAATTGCTTCCAGGTTGCTCAACCAAGCCCCTAGAGATGCTAATGAAAGCAGCGCCTGGTTCCATATGAATGACCCTGCTCTTTGTTTGCAAGGCAGGAGTTGGTGACCAATGTGGATCTTGTGCCTTATCTATCAGAGGAATGGCTTGGTATTCAAGGGATGTTGGAAAAGAAGTATAGAGAAGCCCTGAGAGGACAGGTAATGGGATTTAATTCAGTTGTGCACACCATAATTTTATTTTGAGATAGCTACATTATAGAAGGTTTTGGCCTTGATGGACCAAACTTAGTTAAGTCCTCTTGGTGATATCTGAAGCTGTGGTGTCCTAGATCTCTGTCAGATATAACTTCCTAAGCGTGCAAGTACTATTACATAGTGGACAAAGTAAAATATTCCCTCTTCCTCCTGAGGTTAGTTACTAGCTGTGGTTCCTTATTTTTGATTATTTGTTTCACAACATTTCTTCTGTTATCTTAGATGGCCAGGTGCTTGCCTTCTGGACCCTGTTCTGTGTGGCTGCCTCAAAATGCTTCCGCCAACAGAGAGAGTTTTCTGGAAGATTTGGAGGAATGTCAATTCTGTTCCTGGTTACCAGTTTCATCTCTTAGGACTCTAAAGAAGCAGTCTCTTAAAAGAGAAAATCTGAACTATTCTCAAGACTGTGATCACTGTGTAACCCATTTATGCCACTAGGTTTGCTATGTTACCCATAATGTTGTTAGTGGACAAATCCTATTTCTATTCTTCTGCCAAGGGTTTGCTTGATGCAGTCTTCATTTACACAAAGCTTTTGCCTTTGTCATTTGCTTAACTCAAAGACACTCATCACATTTCTGTCAATGAAGTGTATGCGGAGGAGATAAAGCTGACCATGAATATCACCAAAGCGGGGCTCTTGTCTGCTCTTTCATTGATTGTATGTTTTGTGCAAGAGTACAAGCCAAGCCAAAAATTAAAACTATAATGGTGTGTATTTGCACTCTTGGTCAACTTATCACTAAGTCCCACCCCTTTGCTAGTTCGGATCTGCTTAAAACAATTGCTGTGTTACAAATAACAGCCCTTCCTTAAAGTGTTCAGAAATTGAAGATATTTTATTTGCTTAGCTGAGACTGTCATCTTCAAATGCTGGACAAGGGTGTACAGCATTCATAAACTTCAAATTCAGGTGGGGTTGGAGGGATGAAGTCTATGAAAGGTAAAAACTGGTCCTTGTCTGTTAAAAGTGAAACAATAAAGGTGCAATATGTATGAGTATCCTGGTCAGTTACATCCCTGCATCATAAAATTTCTTAGGCGGTCTGATCTGATTGTTCTTTCACTCCTAATATGGGTGGATTACTAAGGCTTGTCAGTAATAATACAACTTACTCTCCTTCTCTGACTGCTTCAGCTGGCTATTACCCTCTATGTATCTTGGAATTGGGAAGAGAGCAGGCAATAAATTCATTTACATTCAAGTAGGTACAGTTCAAGCTGCAGAGTAGCATGGTTTCCAAAACATGTGCTCATTAATACTTGACGGAATGAGCTCCCGTCTCTGTCCCGGCTCCTGCCAACCTAGCAGTTCGAAAGCAAGAAATTGCAAGTAGATAAATAGGAACCACTTCGGTGGGAAGGTAACAGCGTTCCATGCGCTCCGGTGTCTAGTCATGCCTGCCACATGACCATGGAAACGTCTGCTGAAGCAGACAGCGCTGGCTCTTCGGCTTAGAAACAGAGATGAGCACTGACCCCTAGAGTCGTATACGACTGGCTTTCAAGCAAGGGAAACCTTTACTAGAGCCACAAATATTGCTTCTATAAAAAGGCTAGCCAGAGTTTAAACTTTAATGGATGGAGAATGAAAAATCTCTCTTAACATACAGGCAAGGAGTATGCCTTGAGTATTTTTTTTAGCAAAACATTAATAGAAACGTATTTCACGTATTGTTGTGCAACTGAGCATTTTTCGCTTAAACATAAATATGTCGTCTTGTGAGCGAGCCTGGCTCAAATTTAAGCCCTCCTCAGAAATGGAAACTGCCCTTTGGCAATGGAGTGGAAAGAATGGGCCAGAAGCGGGAGTATAATACTGTGTATATGTATACCTTTCTCCCAGACGTTCCTATCGAACTACATTGCCCGTCGCGCTTTGCGGGATGGTACAGTCCATGGAAGGGGGGGAGAGAGAAGAAAACAACCCCGAGGAAAGAGAGAATAGCAACAGGAAGCTAAGACTCCAGTGTATACATATTTTTTTGAGGGGGAGGGCGAGCAGGTCCACGAGCCCTTGCCTGGAATTGTCCCGTAAAAGGGGTTCCTGAGGAGATGTGACCTCCCTTGTTTGGTGGGAATGGTTCGGCCCAAGCAGGTCGGTCCACTCCCGACCGGAGGGGGAAGAGAGGGGGCTGGCAGGGCTGGGAGCCCGGGCCACCGGGTGGGGGGTGGCGGCGGCGGCGGCGGCAACAACTGGACGGCAGTGGGTGCTGGAGGTGTCGAGGTGGAGCGAGCGCCTCCCCTTTTTGCGGATGGTTGGTTCTGGGGCTGTTTCGTGTCAGGCGGGTGGGGTGGGGGGGGAGAGGAAGGAAGGTGGTGTGAGCGCGCGTAAGACTATTGGGGTCGCACAACTGCTGTGGCTGCGGCCCCGCAAGGAGGAGGAGGAGGAGGTGCCGCCGCTGCCGCCGCCTCCAGCTGGCGCGTTGGGTCTATACGGGAAGGTGGTGTGGCGGCGAGGGATGGGAGCGGGTATGTCACCGTATGTGGATACTGAAAATATGGGTGGGGGGGATGTTGGTGGTTCCAGGTGTGCGAAGAGGGGAGGAGGGGGATCTGGGGAGGGGGGGAGGTGTCGCCTTTGTGAAGGTGTCTCTTGCTTTATAAACATCTGCTGTTGCTATTTAAGAAAATGGAGGTAGTTTGGCTTTTTTATGGTGGGGTTGGATTCGGTGGGCTTATTCTGGGTTGGGAGAGAAGGGAGGGTGTAATGTATGGAGGGGGAGAGAGAGAGAGAAGAGAAAAAGGTGGGCTTTGAGGTTGCAGGAGTGGGATCTGTATGGGAATTTGAATGGAGGGCCTCGCTGGCAAAGCGGGGCGGAGGGAAGAAGGCGGGTGTGATGTGAGGGGTGGGAGAGAGAGAGAAAGTGGCTCCCTCGGAGGAGGAGGAGGAGGGTGGGATGGTTCTGCTTTGTTAGCTCTTCTTGCGTCCCCTGTGGATGCATTTCTTAAAACTAGGTGGATGGGACCTCTTCTTTTCAGCACACTGCAGAGCACCGTCTTCTCGAGGAGGCTCAGCCTAGTCTGCCCCCCCACCCCCCAAAAATCACAGAGTCACCCCCCCAAATCACAGAGTCACACCCCCCCCCCCAAATCACAGAGTCGCTGGGAGTCACCCAAGGGGCCTTCCTAGCATGTGTGGGGGTTTTTTCATGTGAGTGTGTTCAATGAATGGGTCGCTGGAAAGAAATTGGGTCCTGGTGAGATCCGTGTCCAGTAGCTACAGCTCAAACAAACAAGCAAACAGACAAAAAAGAAAATAAAGGCCATTATACTTTTGTTAAGCCATTGCTTTTTCTTTGAATTAGTTTTACAGACTTCAGGTCAATGTGGCTTGATGTGTCTTGGCTTTCTGAAGGCCTTGCGGGCTGAAGCTATTAAAATAAGGAATGGGGTGAAGATGCAAAGTCTGTAGATAATTGCCGAAGAGCAGGAACTGGAAACCAGGATATTATTATTTTTTATTAGATTTGTGTACTGTGCTTTTGGCTTACAGGCCACTCATAACACCACCAAAAGCCTTAATAGTGAAGAATACCCTATAAGATACAGTAAAACCTCAGATAACACTAAAACCTGGTTCCACAAGTCTTGGTGTTATCCGATTTTTAGTGTTATCCGATGCATGTTAAAATCCTATGGGATCCATAGAGATACATTGTAACCACACAGGCTTTAGCGGTTGTTATCCGATGCATCCCATAGGATCTTAATGTTATCCGATGCAATTCTTCCCCCCAGATTGCTTAATGTTATGCGATTTTAGTGTTATTCGATACTAATGTTATCTGAGGTATTACTGTACTTGGCAAATCACATAATAAATGGTGTTAAATACAGATTTTTGTCTCCACCCTATCCTTGAGGGTCAAAATGGGTTATAGTATATATTTTATCACATTTTATTATCGCAATAGTCATGCTACAGAGGTTTTTCTGGGGAGGTACTGATTTATCCAAGGCTACCCAGTAGGTTCCAGGACTGAACTTTAGTCTTTCTGATGCAAATTTAGTCCTTAGTAGTATCAGATACCACGTTTGCTTGGATTAAGGGTCCTGGTAAACTGCTGATGGTAGAAGTTTTCTACCAGGGCCTAGGGGGGACTTAACTCAAGAAAAATGTGCAAGGCATGTTAGCACACAGACATCGATACGAATCTACACAGTAAGAACTTTGTTAAAAGAAAGATAGCTGGCAAGCATAATATTTATTTATTATTGTCTTACATGACACCAGTGATATAGACTGTACAACAGTATGCATAAACAACAAGAAAAAAAATCTGCCCTAAAGGAGTACAGTAAGGAAGAGGGAGGAGTGTGAGCAAATCTAGATTCCCACCTTTCTTTGTGTAATCTGTTGTCTTTGGCATCTTATGGTGCTGTCTACTAATGAAATGTTTCAGTACCTTGGATTTTAAACCATAGTGGCCAAAATTTTCAAGCCATGGTCCCATCATGTGGTTCTTCCTGCCGGAAGCAGAAGTAAAATGCATGTGCACAAACGCTGCCATAAAACGCATGGCAGCGGGGGTGCATTTACAGAAGTGTTTGCGCATGCATGGGCATGTTTGCATATGTGTGGGGCACATCCGCTTCCAGTAGCTGCGAAGGTGCAATGGGCCAGAGTTCAGCCACCCCTGCCTTACATTGATCATCAGTTTATGCATAGATCCTATCTCTTGTACTGCCACTTAATGATAGCAGACAGTACTTTAATAGTTGTCATACAGTTTCAGAAAATATACTGTAGAGGCAAAATACAGGTGCAAAATATGTCTTAGAGGATAAATATGTTCTAAAAAGAAATAGTTTTTTAAAGTAACAAAGCATGTATGCAGTATTTGCCAAATGCAGTATTTAGCCATGGTGTAAAAGTTGGATGGGCTGCCACTTTTTGTTGTCTGAAATAAAAGGAAACATGGGCCTTTGTGAGCTGACTCCTCATCTGTCATGTTGAATGATAAACTGACTTTGCAAGTATTCCTCGATTTGTTTCCCTTACAAATTTAGGATTTGTTCTACTACTTCTTGAAAAAAGTACAGTTAATACTGCAATGCTTATACCCATGTGAGGGGAAACTTGAAGGAACTTAGTAGTCTTTAGTTCTTGGAAGGCATACTTAGAGTACAGTCTTTGTATTCTGAAAATGCAGTAGAAATGAGTGTGCATATCATTTTCTTTTCAAACAGCCCATCTGGGTTATCTTTACCTTGCCTTTTTTGCCTAGATACAGATTAAAGGTTACTCATCTTAGCTTTAAAAATACACATACATTGATGGGGTTTGTTTGTTTGTAATATAGGAAAGCATTCTCACTTGCTTGAACAAAATGAGAAATATCCAGTAAATAATTTCTAATAAGTATTAGCCTGTGGAATACATTCTCAGAATGTTGAAGTGGGGAATTTAACAGAGTTTAATTTGAAAGACTGTTTATCAAGAGACAACTGGTAAGCAGGGATAAAGATGTAATTGGCAAATAGTCGTGTGTATGTCTTGGGAGATTTTTAATGTGTTGAGTACTGAATAGCACTGATAATGATATATTAAATAAAATGAATTATGGATCTGGTTTCAGTTTTCCTAAATTTTCTTATTGTTATTATTTTTTCCATAATAAACTTTAGAAACGTAGACTGCAAACTTTGTGTAGAGATTTTGCAAGGACAAACTTATTCAAAGTTACTTAAGAAAGCAAATGTGAGAATGAAGACCAAATTGAGACTTAGCATGGTTGAAGTTTCTGGTAATGTTAATAAAGAAATAATAAATAGCAGTATTACTAAAGAAGCAGAAAATGGAATTTTGGGAGCAAAAATAATACAATAGATGAGACTGTAGGACTTCATTCAGGTAGACTTCCACATATAGCCAAGAATCTCACTAGCTGGGTACAAGTCAATTAATGTTTGCCTATGAAATATGGAACATGAAGCTTGGCAGATGATGGATTTGAGGACTCATCATCTCAGAGTCTTCTCTGTTTTGGCTAGGACTAATGGAAGTTACAGTCCAGTAATACTCACTACCCCAATATCCCTTATACAGTCAAACCTCGTATAAAGAGTGACTCACTTAAAGAGTAACTCGCTTAAATAGCAGAATTTTCTCTGAATGTTCGCTTCACTTAACAAATAAAACCATCCAAAAACTCGCTTAACAAATCAGGGTTCGCAATCTCCCCCACCAGAAGTCACAGTTGGTCACTTACAATGGTGTTTCGCTTAAAGAGCAAACTCGCTTAAAGAGCAATCCTGTGGAACACATTATGCTCTTTAAGCAAGGTACAACTGTATCATGTTTATAAGAAAAATATAGCAGGGCAATTGTATATACTATAATAATATAGTAATTTTTTTTAGTCTGTCAGGTCAGGTTGTACAATGGAGAAAATGTGGCATTGGATATGAAGGTTGGGTTTTTTATCTACTCTTCTAGTTGTACCCTTTGCCATAAGGTGTGTCTGTCATACACATATGCTGTACCAAGATAGAAAGAATATAGTTTCTTCCAGTTTGTATCTGTTTCTGTGACCTTACATGGTTCCTCAATTTTGCAGATGTGTGTAATACAAGAAAATTATTTGTTTCTTGGTTGTTTTGTTTTAAAGAAAAGGTGTGGAGAGAACAGTTAAATGTGTGTTGATTACTATGTATTAATATGCTTTGTTTTTCTTGCAGCCCCCTTAAAGATGTCATGGAATATGTGATGAAGATAAGAGCTTAGCAGATTTGGTAGTTGCTGATGATGATGCTTGAACATGGCTGGATTTACTGAAGGGGGCAAAAGAGTGGCAGAAGCTGAAGTCTCACCAAGGGTTCTGGGGCTCGGCTCCTATAGGAAGCCATGATCACCCTGGTAACTGAGCAGTTACAGAAACAGAGCTTGGAGGGACTGAAATGCACATCCTTCAGGATCAGTTTGGTAAGATTTGCTTTGCCTTGCCATAGTCTTAAAACTTAAGGTCAATGTTTGAAATATATTTTGCATTTTTCTTCAGCCATTTAATTGATGTACATGAAAAGATTGGGATAGTACAGCTAACTATGGCTAGAATACAAAGAATTGTGAATGTAGTGCTGTTAGCTTAAAGAGATTCTGTTCTTTTTTTCTTTCCTCGAACAGTTCTGTGGCTCTTGGTAAACGGCTTTAAATGCTGATGGGGCTTTAGAAAGAGGTTTGTATAATACGAGGATTAAAAAAGAGAGGTGATCTTTAAAATCCTGTGGGCTAGAAGAAGCACATTGCATGAGCCAAAGTAATTCTTGCATTCCAACCTACATTTTATGTTCATTGATGACCAGTAGTATCCTGTGGTAAGACAGGGTTGTGTTATAAGTCCAACACTGCCTAAAATGCATACTTTTTTTGCTTTCTTTTGTTGTATACCAGTACCATTCACTTCAGATTTTTCAGGGTTTCAGTTTAAACCTTGGAAAAGCTAAGAAATGGTGGATTAGATAGGAACACAACATTTTGCTGTGATCATCATGGACCAGGATTGTCCAATGCCCGTTGAACTACTCCAATGCCCCCATCTTCCTAGGGCCAGAGCAATTTAGAACTTTTTTTTAAAAAAAAAAAAGGGTTTTAGAAATAGAGAAAAGGGAATTTCTGTGTGGCAAGAGACATCTTTAAAATTTAGACAATGTGTGAGGAAAGAAGACTGTCAGCGATTCAGAGTGAAACTAACTATCTCAGCCACATCCAGGCATTGAGTAATATTTCCCCCTCTCAAGCACAACAGTAGATCAAGAGCTGTTTCTGATCTCCAAGTCAATTTAATTGTATCAATGATATATTTGGATTACAACAATGGGTTGCATTTTTAAAGTGGGGACACATGACATTTGTATCGCTATATCCTAGTGAGACAGAGGTCCTCATGCTCCTGCCATTATTGCTTGCATACTGTCAAGATAGTACTCTGTACCTGTAATTAACTTTCATTACCACATGGTTACTCTTACTAGTGTAAACAAACCAGCTTATAGCTTATTATTGGTCATGATAGGCAGAAGTGAGATCTGAATGCTTAGCAACATTGTGATACCTGTGATTTCTTCTTTGCTTCCTCTTTTTTACAAATGTAAAGGATGTACCTTTACTAAAGGATGTACTGGTGATGAAATCATCATTGTGTCCTATTTGTAAGGTTATTTGGCTAGCCACTAATGAAACAGATAGTTCTGAATATGCAATTTGCTCTGGTTCAGTTCTCTATTGGAAGAAGCAGCCAGAATTTAGTAAAAAGTAGCAAGAATAAAAGGAGTATTGAGAGGTGACAACACAGAGTACTTAAAAGTATGGTGTCTGTAGAAGATGGGCTTCAGTTGATAAATAAAACTGAATCTTGGATTATTTGGATCACATAAGCAACCCATTATATTAGCAGGTGTTTAGCCTGTGGCACAGCTTGGCTTATCCTGTTCTACAGAATATGTAAATGGAATAAATTAGACAAATTTGAAAAAGCTGTACTCATTTACTTCAGCTGTACAAATATTTACTTGAGGAGATTTGCTTACCTCTTGCTCTGTTCCTAATTTTTGCTGCCATTCCTTCCCTCATCCTTTCTGATAGTGTTTCTAGTGTCCTCTTTTAGTGTTGTGTTTATATGGGAGGCTAAGGATGGACCCACATGTAGTCTTCATACTTTGGCAATCTATTTAGCAAAGAACTGTGCCGCTTTAGATGCATACATACACTATATCCCAAGCGTTGATACCACCAGCCCTTCAATGGCTGCTCTGCACAACCTTTATTATATAAAGCAGGGGTGCTCAAACTATGGCCCTGGACAACAATTCATCTGGCCTGCACTGCCCTCGTCACTCTTGGAAGCGAAAGTAAAATGTGCTCATGCACATTTGTCAAAAATTGCCTATACTAGTGGAGGCGAACCTATGGATTGTGTGCCAGAGGTGGCACTCTGAGCCCTCTCTGTGGGCATTCATGTGGTTGCCCCAGTATAGAGCTTACCCTGCCCCTCTGCCCAATGGGAGTGCTTTCTCCCTCCCCCAGCACAGAGTTTGATCCGCCCCTCTGCCCAGTAGCCCAATGGGAGAGTTTCCTCCCTCCCCTGTTGCCGTGTCGGCGCTTTGCGATAAATAAGTGGGTGGAGTTTGGGCACTCAGTCTCTAAAAGATTTGCCATCACTGGCCTATACTATACATCAAAGGCAGCATTTTTTTGTATGTTCCTCTTTTACTACGGTGGCCTTGTCAGCAATATGGACAAGCAAGGGATAAATGTAGTCTAAAATGACTCTCATGGTTTGACTACACAAAAATGTCTCAGGTTAATGTTATACCAGCTGTTTGCTGTGAACATGGGAAAGGTCAAAGAACCTTTTCTCATAGAATGAGTTCTGATTAGTTGTCTTCTGTCTAGAGGAGACAATTGAAACATGTGGGGTTAGGAAGCAAAAGAACTAAGGTGCTAATTCGAGGTGCTTGCTTTGAAAGAATTATTCAAGCTTTCTACTTTAGTAGAAATTAGTAAAACTGAACAGAAGTCTCTTGCCTCCAAATCCCGGTTTCTTTTCCTTCTTGTATTACATTGTTCCTTGTCTGAGAATTTTGGACCTCTCTTCATAAAGGAAATTGGCCTGCAATTTTCCAGGTGTCTCACCAACCTCTAGCTTGTGTGCCTGCACTTTATCTGCCTTATTTCCCAATCACCCTGTAAGTATATTTAATCTAAAGCATTTCTGGATCTGTACTTTCTCCATATATTTTAATGGCAACAAAATCAGCTTTGTGAAGAAATCCTCTCTACAAGCTTTGTCTGTAACCCTAAGGAGAGGAGGCATGACTTGGAAAAGATAATGTTCTCCTTTGTTTGGATTTAACTTTAAAAGGGAGTGTCTCATTGGAATATGAAGTTTGTACTTCCTGGTTCTTTTTAGGTCTGGAGTCCATGGTGAACGTGCCTGGAAATTAATAAGTTAAATCAGCACAAGGTCACTGCAGGTGCAGCCAGGAACAGAACTCATCTTTTCCATACAGAAGTTTGAACACTGAGGTGTAGACTTCCAAGAATGGGATGTGGCCTAATGAAGCTTTTGCAGGGAAGGTACAATCAACAGCATAATGTTATTTGAGCAAATGAAGCCCCAGTTATTTTTTTTCTTTCAGAATGGAAAGATTTTCCTTCATCTTTTATCAATTTGAAGTTCTGGATAACAGCAAAAAAGACAAACTATCAGCACTATGGGAAGCAAAAAATTGTTACAAGGGTGGTGGTTGTGAAAAATGGCAAGTTGCGTCGTCCTTCTAGTTATTTCTGTGCCCTTGAGATTTTAGTTGAGAGTGTATTGTCTGTTATAGCCAAACAAGAGACAGAGTGATGGAGATAAGATACCAGCTCATTGCTTTATTTAGTAAAAGGGACTTAGGTAAAGGTTGCCCTTGTTCAAAAGCCAATTGTATCTGACTCTAGGGTTCAGTGCTCATCTCTGTTTATAGCTGACAAGCCAGCACTGTCTGCATCTGCAGATGTTTCCATGGACATGTGGCAGGCATGGCTAGACACCGGAGTGCACGGAATGTTGTTTATCTTCCCACTGAAGTGGTACCTATTTATCTACTTGCAATTTCTTGTTTTTGAAGTGCTAGGTTGGCAGGAGCTGGGACTGAGACAGAAGCTCATTCCATTGTGCAGCACTCGGGTCTTGAACTCTGACCTTCCAGTCGTCAAGTTCAGCGTCTTAACCACTAAGCCGTTCTAATGGCTAGCCCTCCCACACATTATGAGAACTAGCATGCTAGATATTTTATACGTCTCTAGGTTCCACTAAAGTACAGTGTAATTAGATATTAGTAAAAATCTAAGGTTTTGTGGCCATAAGTTTAGATCTGTTGGTCTGATGTTTCACTCAGTCAGGAGTTTAGGGGAGCATCCTGAGATTTTCTTGGGCTGAAATCCTATTGTGCCACTCAGAGTGTGCAGAAGGAATGATGGTATCGACAGCAACAGGTCCACTGATTGAAGACTTGCTTTGGTGATTTGGGGTGTATGCAATTTGTACACAGTGCAACAAAGGACACGTTCAGACTGTGCTGCTGGATTGCCTAGAAAAGCATTAGCACCCCTGGGGGAAGAAGAGATGCGCCATGTGGTGTGCTACTCCAGTCCAAATGGGAGCCAACACCTTGAATAATTGAACAATTTCCCCCCATTCCTTTGTTAACATTCAGGGGGAGTGATTTTTAAAAAACATTTGGGTGAGCATCCTTGAAACCATGCATCAGTTTGTTTATTTTTTTAAAAAAAATCTTTGCATTTATGTCTGTATTACTGATTGGGAGTGGGACTGCAGTCCCTTAGTGATTAAGATGCTGAACTTGATGGCTGGAAGGTTGGCAGGACAACAATTTGAGACATGCGTGCTGCATGATGGAGTGAGCGCCCGTCTCTGTCCCAGCTCCTGCCAACATAGCAGTTTGAAGGCAAAAAATTGCAAGTGGATAACTAGGTACCACTACAGTGGGAAGGTAAACAGCGGTCTGTGCACTCTGGTGTTTAGTCATGCCTGCTACATGTCCATGGAAATGTCTGCAGACACAAACAGCGCTGATTCTTTGGCTTTAAACAGAGATGAGCACTGAACCCTAGAGTCGGATATGACTAGCTTTCTAGCAAAGGCGACCTTTACCTGTTGCTGATTGGGTTCATTTCCCCTGACCATTCACAGATATAGACAACTTCAGCATACTGGAAGTTTTCTCTGGAAACTGCCAATTGATACCTGCAGGGCCCAGTTTTAGCACATTCCCAATAGCCTCTCTTGCTGGGAACGGGCTAAAATGGAGCAGCTCAAAATAGTAGAACCCCCTGATGGGGGCTTAAAAACAGCACTGGAGGGGGGGGGGGAGGCTGGAATACTCCAGCAACCAAAATGCATGGGAGTCATTACTTTAGTCGCTAAAAATTCCGGCTAATTAATTATATGGCCTTTCGGGACATGCTCAAAAGTCATGTGCACCCTGAAATCACCATAGGAACTCTAATCAATAATCATTTCTGACTGTAGCTGACATCATTCCCATTGCGTCCACATGGAACTGCCACAACAGGATTTCTGCCAATGAATTTAATATAGGCAGAAAACTAAAGGGGAGATTTAAATATGTTTGGAGACTCCATCGATCATTCTTCTAGATGAATCTGAGGATAGCACAATGAAAATAATTATCAGCCTAACTGGAGCAACTCAGAATTTCTATTTGATTATTTGTATTTTCTCTGACTGCAGTTAAAACTGTTTTAGAAACTTTTCCTGTGGACAAAGTTAATAATCCCTGCAATGGGTGAAAGTCATTTTGATGTGTTTTACAGTTTGGCTTTTGAGCAAAATGGCTAGCACAGTCACATAAAATCCCAGACCTGAAAAGCCAATGTTTTGTGACTGTGGTGATCCCCACCATGACCCCAGAGGGTATGACAGGAGCTGGGGAATTTGGATAGTACATGATATCTGATTGCTGACAGAAGCCCATAGCTTTCAAGGGTGGTGGTGTTGTTGTTTACACTGATGTGCTGTTGGGTGGGAATTACAGAGCCAGAGCTGCTTATAAGATGCTGATCCTTGCTGTGATGTGGTGACTCCTTGTGTTTCCCTCCCTAGCCTTTGCCTGATCATGCTGATGTGGCCAGCTGTGGCAGCCCCTTCCAGATAGCGCCTGGTAAGAGCATCTGGCTGGACTTCCACCTTTTGTGCCTACATCTATTTCTGTCTTGTCTGTCCTTTTTAATCTCATAATGTTCTCTTTGTGCAGCCAACTGTTAGTAAGATTATTTTTCTCTCCAGGTTGTCTTCATTGAGCTATAGATTTTATGATACCATTTCCATTTTTAAATGAAAGCTTAATGGAAATACAGGAGCAGCATTGAGTATGCTTTAGTAACAAATATTTATCAAAATTAAAGGTAAGAGAAGTGTCCAAATAAATGAGTAGCTGTCTTCCACAAAATAAGTATCATTGGGTTTTTTTAAAGGAACAAAGGAATAAGATTACCAAGAAAGTATGGAAGATTTGTTGTGTTAGGAGCTTTTGAAATGAATCTTTCAAATACCCTGTTTTTCTATAGCCATTTATGGCAAACATCTGTATACAATATCTAGGTGAATGATGATCATATTAAAAAGTTATATAACTGATTACCTCCACTGGTATTCTGGATGGCTTCAGTGGGAGAAAGGTAACCTATAAATACAACAAATAAATCAATGTACTGGGTGGATATTGGACTAGCACAATGTTTCCCAACCTTTGGTTTTTGGACTTCAATTCCCAGAAGCCTAAGTCAATTCCCAAAGCACTGATCAGTCAGTGTTCTGACTTAGGCTTCTGGGAATTGAAGTCTCCCTGTGGGGTGTGTGCTTCACGTTGGGAACCACTGGACTAGCACTTAGGAGACCTGACTTCAAATTCCTGCTCAGCCGTGACTGGGGTGTCGCAGCAATAAATCATACATTGAACATGTCACATACAGTACCTCAAAAATCCTGTTAGATTACCATAAATTGGAGGTAATTTGCTGGCACATAACAACACCAAAAAAAACATGTCAGAATAGGTATTACTGATGATCACCTCCTGATTAAAAACTATGTTGCTGCTACCAAGAGTTATACTGCTGGAACACCATGGTGATAACTGAGTTGTTGTAGCACTTGAGCTATGTACTTCCTTGATTATGAACAGAGGTGGAATGGACATTAAGAGGATAAAAGGAGGCATGTAATTTTAATTTCAAACTTAGTAGCTGTCTTATTAACAGTCCTGTTGGCTTTTGTTGTTATTGGCTCAAATGGAACACTAATGCTAATACCTAGCATTGAATAAAGTATGTAGTTTGCAATTACACTACCATCTGCAGCACATCTTTAGACACATCTGAACAATAACAAAATGTGTTACTTTCCAAAGTTAGTCATCCATACAACTATTCTAGTCATTTGTATGGCAGCCATGTATTGACTCCTTAAAATGACTTGTTTGTGCTTTGTGGGTTTAGAATTACAATATGTATTCATCTTAATTAGTTTTCTATTTAATGTATGTCTGGGGTAGAGTGAATGGTGAGTATTCTAGGGTAGGCAAAATCACATAGCAAAAAGGATCAGTATTGATTCATTATAGACGTTTTTGTCTCACGCTTATGCAGGCTCCCAGACTGGCTTATAAAGCTTAAACACAACTGCGGGTTTCAAACTTTTCAGTGGAACCTCGGATAACCTTTGCCTCGGATAAGGCTAAAATTGGAGAACGTTGGGGGATTTGAGGCAAACATTTGCATCACACAACGTTAAGATAATGTGCAATGCAATTGTTTGCCTCAAATCCCCCGACGTTGATTTCCGCACCAAAGCCAGCAGGGCTAGAGAACAGCCTGTGGGCTTTGGGGCAGAGATCTACTGAGGCTCAGACTGCCGGTTTGGTTGGGAGGAGATCGGGAGTGTCCGTCGTCCTCCCAACCAAACCGGCGCTATGAAGCTCGCAGTGGTGACATGGCTGGGAAGCTGACCGGGGAGTCCCCAGTCGGCTCACCTGCTATGCCGCTGCATAACAGCGGCAATCAAGCTGGGCTGTTCTCTGCCTGGGGAGGCGTTTCCCAGGCACAGAACAGGCCAGTGGGATTGAGGCTTAGCTCTCCACCGGTAATGTACCCTTGCTTTTGTGAGACAAGCCTCAACAGGAACAGAACAGCCCAGTGGGATGGGCTCGCTCAGACCGCCCGTTTCCTTGGGGTCAGAGTGCGTGGAGGGGCTCTCACCCTAAGGAAACGGGCGGTCTGAGCAGTTTTCCCAAACCAAGGTGGGAATCACACCATCTGACCCCTGGCTTGGTTCAGGGGAATGTGCACGGGCATGCGTTTGCCCACTTTCCCCCAAAACCAAGCCAGGGGTCAGACGCTGTGATCCCTGGCCTATTTTGGGAGAAAGCAGGCGGGGATCTCTGCTGGGACTGCGGGGGTGTTTGGGGGGAGAGATTCCCCCCACCCCGGGCATGGTCCCCCCCCCCCAACACCCCTGCAGTGCCAGCGATCGCACACTGGGATTGTCGGGATGTTTGGGGAGAGATTGGTGCCTGCCTCTTCGGAAAGGGAACAGTTTTTTTTTTAACATTTTGCAATGTATGCATCACACAATGTTAAAAATGGGATAATGCTAAGCCTTGTGGAACCAAGTCTTAGCGTTATCCGAGGTACTAGTGTATCCCTGTTTTTTCAGAGGTATTATTAGCTTGCCTTTTGGGGGCTGGGAATGGATAGCCTCAGGGAGCTTTTTCCTGTGCAGGATATTCATTCAGGAGAGACTCTAAAGACAATATATGGTTGTATTTTTCAGGTGCCTCAGTGTTTTGGCAAATGTATTGTGCAGTAAGGCAGTTATTTTGCCAGAAGGATAAATAAGTGATCAGGGAAAGTTTGCATGTGTTGCTTTATATGCATGTGCAAACTGAAGGTCTGTTTTTACAAAGAAAAAGCTAAAGCCAGAATCCTCTTGGGAAAATGCACACAGAATGGTAGGTATGCAAGCAATATCCCCTTTTGACAAGGTGTTCATAGCATAACTTGTCCATATACTGGTTGCAAAATGGTCATGACAGACCCATTGCCAAAAGGGGGGACCTGTTTACATAATTATCATTCTGCATATGATTCCCCCCCCCCTAGGATTCCAGCCTATAGGTCAGTGGTGGCAAACCCATGGCACTCAGAGCCCTCTCTGTGGGCACGCCAGCACAGAGTTCACGCCAACACATTCGCCCCACCCCTCTGCCCAGCAGCCCAATGGGAGTGCTTTCTCCCTCCCCAGCACTCGGTCTCTAAAAGGTTTCCCACCACTGCTATAAGCTCTTACACTGTTAATTTGGTGAGGTTTTGGCTCATTGGATACTTAAAGTGAGTCAAACATTGTTCCACGTAGCCCAGTATTTTAATGTCTCAAGCTCTCCAGGGTTTCAGATAGATTTGTTTCTTAGCTGTACCTGAAGATTCCTTTTATTCTATGGTGCAGGCATGACAAAACTTAGCTGCTGGAAATAGACAAGATTACTATGTTCAGCGTGGTATGGTGACCTAAGTATGTGAGAATAAATTAGTTAGTCTTAAGGATCTGCAGAGTTCCTTGCTGCTATTGCTATTGGATAAAAGCACAGCTTTACTGTAGGACTGTGATTTGGAGTATAGCTAGCCTGTTAGTGTGTTGTCCTGTGGGATTTCACAGGATTGCTCCCTTCTGACCTGGCTAAAATCATGGTTCTGTGTTTCTCTTCTCCTTTGTTGATGTAGTGTGTGTTGTTTGAACACTTAGTATTGAGTCCTCTTAATTTCTGTTCGCAAATTTGACACTGAATTTTGTTCTTTTGTCTTATTTTCACTGATTGTGTCCATATTAACTTTGTCCATTTTTGAAGACCATGATGTACTTATCGTAAATACAGACAACTCATAAATGGAGTTAAAGTGTTGTTTGTATTGATTGGCTTTAGAATTGCATGTATTTTGACCTGGTCCAATAGCTTTGGCTGTTTCTTCAGCTCTGCAGAGTGACAAGCAGAGGAATCTTAGAATGAAGTCATTTTATTAAAACAGCTTCATTGGCAGAAGAGTGGGCTTGAAGCATAGGACCATCTCTTGAATTTTTCTTCTGAAAACATTATTAGGAAGCAAGAGACAAGATAGAAGATGTTGTAACTTGCTACTTATAAACACATGCATTTTATAGGCTTATAGCATGAATTTGTAGGTAGGTAAAGCAAAAATGTAAAGCAGCACAAGTCCTAAGTGGTAGTAAATATGGAAACACTTGGAAAAAGCAGGACATGTTAAGCCTCCAATTGTTCTTTAGTTTTACTTGACCCTATTTCATCTGAGCTCTCAATCAACTGTTCCACTTGTTCAGTTTTACCAGTGGAAGAAACTCTTTAAGGAAGCAAGAGTTTTTTAATTTCCCTGCTTCTGACATCTTGCTATACGTATAAATAGGGTGTAATTACAAATTTGCTTGTCCCCAGTAGCTTTTTTATTTTTCTTCTGTGTCTAGGCCAGACATGAAACTGCCAAAATGAAAGCACGTTTTTGTGAATTCATTCTGCAGTTCCTTTCGCTTGACCTAGTGTGAGAAAGATTATTCAGAAACACAAGGTTGCCATTACCAGGGTATGTCTGATTGTGGTTCACGAATACTGCAATCTTCGAGGAGGCTCTTTCTGTGAACCAAGTAGCTTTTATCTTCCTTCTATGACGATTAAACACCTCTTTTTTGGAATGGTAACTCTTTTGTAAGTTATAGAGTGCAGTTGTGCACCTTGGGAAGAATATCCCTGACTTCTTGTTATAGTGGTTTATTTTGTTTTGTTTATCGCCCTCCTCCCAAAAGGGATCCAGGGTGATTTACAACAATTATAAAATCATTTTAAAAATTAAAAACTCTAAAAACTTTAAAAAACTTAGTATTAAAAGCCAGAAATTCCAACACAGGCATACTGGGGTCAAACCAACCAATTGGCTGGGGAAATTGAACCATCCACTCCCCAGTGGAGAACAACAAAGGCTGAAATTTGTTTCCCAACCTGTTTTTTTTTTTGGGGGGGGGGGAGGTGGGGGGAAGAGACACTGCTCTACATTGATAAAGTGAACAGCATTACCATAAGTGGCAAATTGCCACTGATTACAGCATATATTTTATGACTTTGGATTGTATGCCACTTCATTGCCTTTTATACTAGTTGCATACACCTCAGAATGGCCAAATGAGGCTTTTAATCAGTAATGATTTGCCCTTGCTAATAGTCTTTCCCACTGCATGCAGAGTTGCACAACAAGATAATAACTAAAAGAAAACCTGTTCAGATTAAAATCCTGTCGGTAAGGAAAAAAGGTGTGGCTACTACTGAACTATCAAATACAGCCATTATGTTGGTTTTTTGTTCAACAATTGTAGTTGTAGCAGAAACTTTTCGCAAGAGGTGTCGTGAAGGGGCTGCCCATATATAGTCCTGTTTAATAAAGAGAAAACACCTAGGGGTCCCAATTCCTTACAGGTTTTAGGGTGGTCCTGGGTATCTAGGATTTGGATATTTGTGGTAATTGAAAGCCTTTTCTTTAATGTTCTTTTATAACAGATACAGATATATATATGTGTGTGTATTATTTTTTGCAGAAGGAGCTTCATGGAGGGACCTGACTCCCTGTCCAAAGGTCCATCTTCAAGACAACCTCGGCCTTTACCAGCACTCCAGCTTGAGCCTTCCTTTGCCCCTCTGCAACCCCGACCCCAGTGCTCGAAACAGCCCAGAGTCCCAAACACTGGCCACCAATTCCCGAGTCTCAGAGAAGGCGTCTGTGCCCCCGACCAAAAGACACTGCCGTTCCCTCTCGGTGCCCGAAGACCTCTCCCGCTGGCAGGCTGTCTGGAGGCCCCTGGGCTCCAAAGTATGGACACATGTCAAACGCCGGGACAGCCCCGGAGGGGAGACTTTAGCAGTACAGCCCCAGATTGTGGCCCAGGGAAGCAACAGACTTTGCTTCAACCCAGTCCCCAGTGCTTCTCATCGCGGTGTTCAAGATGGTGCTAGTTGTGGCAGAAGCCCGCCTTTTTTCAGCCTGGCTCTATCCCGAGAGTCGCCGGCAAGTGTGCCATGGGAGACGGGGGAGGCTTTACAGCCCTGTCCCCTGCAAAGACGTTTCTCCCTGTCGCCTGTCAGATTCTTGCCCTCCCAGCGAAGCTCTGCCACCTCCACTCCAGAGCTGCTTCGACACCAGCATGGCCTCCCTCGCAGCCGCTCACAACCCTGTGATTTGGACACCAAGAAATGTGGTCTTAAGCGGCGCCATGATGAGGATGTAAGGTGGCAACGGCCCTCGCTCGATTTCTACAAGATGAATCAGGTATGGATAAAGTGGAGATGTGACGCCTGTTGGCCGGGCTTTGGACAAGAAAACACTTCTGGTCAACAGCTTCCTTTTTAAATGCATGGGAAAGAGGGAATTGTGGAGTGCAGTGGGAAACAAAAATGATTTACTGCTGAAACACAGAAAAGAAATTGCCTATGTAACTGAATGCTTCTGTCCTTAAAGGCTATCTGAAGTCTGTTCCTATAAAATAGTTCAAGACCATTAGTGTACTCTAGAAAAAGCTGATTTCTTTATAGGAAGTGAGCAAACACTTTTTTTAAATTTATTTAGTGGAAGCATTGATCTTAGTTTTGTACAAACCAGAAGTAGGCATTGGGTCTGGCCCAAGGGTCAAGTATTAGTGTTTTTTATGCATGAAACTACTGGTCTACATGCCCCACTATAATTTATTCACCACCAATAGTAGGTAAGTATTAGATGATTCTTGGAAGATCCTGCAGTCATTTCAACCCTTCTAACCTACACCAAGAAAATAATTAAGACAGTAATATTTGTAATGTAACCATTGGAAAGATAGTATCATCCATACTTAGCTTAAAGTATTTTGTTCTTGCTTCAGCTCTTCTTCATCTGCATAGGGCAAAGTAAAAATAGTTTATTCTGATTATTTATTTATTTATTAGTTCAGATTTATATTGCCGCCCACTTGCTGTGGCGACTCAGGGCGGCTTACAGACAATACATTACATTACAATATGTTGGGGTGGGGTGATCCAAATTTAATGTAAAAAGTGCTGAAAATAGTGGGGCTTGACTACAGCTGTAAGACATAAGTGTGAATGAATGATTGCTGGGAGAGGAAATGGATCCAAACGTAAAATGGAAACTAAAGTGACACCAAGAGCAAGTTAGGTTATGCAAAAGTGATTCAGGAAGGCTTCCATAGGATAGCCTGGAAGTAGTGCTTAGCTGCACATCTGGCAGCTTAGAGCTGTAATTAAACCGGTTTTAGAAAATCCAGGTCTGTGCCCTACCAACATTTCCCCATACGCAGCAGGTAGCAGCACTGCAGTGGCTTAGTGGTTAAGATGCTGAGTTTGAAGACTGGAAGGTGGTGGTTCGATAACCGAATGCTGCATGATGGATCTTGGGGACATGAAAGATGCCTCATTCGGACATCCCCTGAGCGGAGTTTCTCCAGCAAAAATCCTTTCAACCCAGAGTAATTTCTGACATGAAATTGTTTATTTAGCAGGTAGTTTTCACTATTTTAAGAAGCTGAAGTTGATTTCATTGCTGAGGAGCCAGCTGTGACAGAAAACAATAACTTCCAGGGCTACCAGTCATAAGTATGGCTGTAAATTCTCATTACAACAAAGTTGTAGCAAAGGAGGAAAGGTGTGTTAGTACCTAAACATTTTGTTGTTCAGTTGCACCAAACTTACTTTCTCTTTTTTTACAGAAACCATTTGCAAGAGGCGTCTGTCAGTTGGACAATTCTGAGGAAGGTGCCTATCCATCATGGCTCTTGGACTGCAGCCCACAAACACCCTCCGCATCATGCAGTCCTATCAACAATTATGACCAGGTGCTGAGTGAGAGTGAAGAGGAAGAGGAGGAAGAAGAGGCAGCAGCAAGCCGACTAAATTGGAATTTAGAAAGCAAAAGAACACTTTTTCAACCAGACTTTAGTGATCTTGATCTAACGTTAATTGAGGAGAACTAGGGGCTGGGTGTCTTTTTACAAAACTGACTCTGGGATCAACGGAAGGAACAGGCTGTGGTCCTGGGCCGAGGGGGCGTGGGGTGGGTGTTGAGGGAAGAGTGGCAATGGGACCAATGGGGGTTTTGTCTGCTTGTTTCTTTTGTATTAAAAAAAAGGAAAAATGCTCAAAGAAAGTCGCATATCTCTGGGAAGGTGTGGAAAATGAACTTTGGCAGCAATTCTACCTCAACAATCCCCATGGGCCTCCCAGCATCAAAATACACACGACTCCTCCCAAAACAGATACCCATGTTCTACACAGATCTCAGTTGGCCCAGTATGTAGAAATGACAAGATTGGTATGAGGTAATAGGCACTTATTAAACATTCAAATAAAACACCCAAGGTTGGAGGCTCTCTGTTGCTGTGCTGTAAAATGAGCATGCCATTCACCACATTCTTTGGCTGAAAGGATAACTGTGCTTTCCTGTGATTTAATCATTGAGAATTATGCATTGTAGAGAGGACAATAATGCTGAGAAAGGTGAAAGGCAACAAGAAAAGAGGAAGACCTAACATGGGATAGATATGGGGTACCCAAACTTTTTGGGCTGGGGGCCTGACCACACCCTCAGAACAGCTAAGCGGGTGAGACCATGCCCCCAGAACATGACATGTTTGCGCATGCATGGCACGGACGCTTCTGCACATGCACAAAAGCAGCCATTTTGTGTCCTGGTTTGGTGCAGGAAACAAAATGGCCACTTTCGTGCATGCGCAGAAGCATGCATACCAAACCAGGAAATAAAATGGCCACTTCTGCACATGCGTGAAAAGTGGCCATTTTGTTTCCTGGTTTGGTGCGGATGCTTATGTGCATGTGTGAAAGCAGCCATTTTGTTTCCTGCACCAAATCAGGACACAAAATGGATGCTTTTTGTGCATGCGCAGAAGCGTCCGTA
Source organism: Furcifer pardalis (assembly GCA_030440675.1). Lineage (NCBI taxonomy): Eukaryota > Metazoa > Chordata > Lepidosauria > Squamata > Chamaeleonidae > Furcifer > Furcifer pardalis. Next base: position 103,381,261 of record CP126893.1, read on the forward strand.
TTTCCTGGTTCGGTGAGGGCGTCGCAGGCCTGATGGAATGGCTTTGGGGGCCTGTACCTGGCCCGTAGGCTGTAGTTTGGGCATGCCAGGGATAGATTGACTCCATGAAAGAAGCCACAGGCTTGAGTCTGCAAGAGCTGGGCAGAGTTGTTGAGGATGATACAGTATTTTGGAGCTCTCTCATTCATAGGGTCACGACTTGATGGCATGTGACAATAACAAGAGAATAGAGAGCATCTGTCAGCAATCGGGTATATTTCTCAAAGGTGTTTTGCTGTGTAGTTCAATTAATATCAGCCTACTTTTAGAATGTGATGATTCATTGTACTTTAAGAAGGACTATGGCAAATATCCCCTTTAGCCATTGCTTAAGTAAAACTCATCAGCTGAAAGACACAACAAAGAGATATGCACTTGACTAGCAAATGAAAGGGCAACTATTAAATTGATTAGTGGCTCTTAAGAGTATGAGACTTTTAAAATGCAGTCAAACCTCGCATAAAGAGTGCCTAGCTTAAAGAGTAACTCCCTTAAAGAGGATTTTCTCTGAATGTTTGCTTCGCTTAATAAAACCAACACATAACTCGCTTAACAAATCAGGGTTTGCAATCCCTCCCTTCAGAAGTCACAATTGGTCACTCACAATGGTGTTTCACTTAAAGAGCATGCTTAAAGAGCAATCCTGTGGAACACATTCTGCTCTTTAAGCAAGGTACTACTGCACAGTAAAAACTCCAAAGTTATGATGAAGGTCCGGTCCGACAGCTTCTGTTGTAACCCCGAAAAAATTGTAAAGCTAAACATCCATAAGGGATACATTGGAAAATAAAAAGCAGTCCTGAATTGATCGTTGTAAATAGAAAAAAATACATTACAATGTGTAAACCTGGATAGCATTTCCATAGGATTTGCCATTGTAAACTGCAGCAAACTTAAAGCCAGGCGGTTGTAACACGGCATTTTACTGTATTTTATAGCCAGTGTTGGATTCCTAACAAGAAAAACTTTCTTTCTTTAAAAGGTAGCTGAAAAAGGCAGAAAATCAAAAATGTCTAATTTCCCAAAAGTCTTCTTTTTCATGTTTTGAACTACCGTATATACACTAGTACCTCGGATAACGATGAGACTTGGTTCCACAAGTCTCGTCGTTATCCGGTGCTGTAGCAAGACAGAACGTCAGGATTTGAATCCTGATGTTTTGGCTTGCTGCAGCCTCCAGGGAGGTGGGGGAACTTTGGAAACAGTTTGGATCGGGTCCCCCGACCTCCCTGGAGCTGGCGGGGGGGGGGGAGGGGGGTCAGAGAGCCCAAATGGGTAAAAAAACTGGGTTTTTTTTTTACCCATTTCGGGCTCTCTGACCCCCCTGCTGGCTCTGGGCAAGTCAGGGGACCCGATCCAAGCTGTTTCCAAAGTTCCCCCACCCTCCTGGAGGCTGTGGCAAGCCAAAACATCGGGTTTCGAATCCCGTGTTTTGGCTTGCTACAGCCTGCAGGGAGGTGGGGGAACTTTGTAAATAGCGTGGATTGGGTCCGATGCAGCGTTACCCGATGCAGTCCTTATCCGAGGTATTACTGTATATAGCTTGTTCATAAGAAAAGCAGAAGGCCATTATGTAGGTGAGGCTCTTTGTTAAAAAGGCTATAGTTACGTGCCTTGAAAGCTGAAACAGAAAGGTTTCTCTAATTGAATTTCATTCACAGTGCTTACTCACTATTGAACTTCTGCTTGCCCCACGACACTGAAAGAAAACAGGAGTTCTATGGTGAGAGGGTCTGTTCCCACATTGCTTTTGTCCTAGTGAAGCGGAATTGTGTGAGAAAAAAGTGTAACATAGTTACCGCCTTACACCTGCGTGTCTTGTCATGCTCCATTGAGTCGCATGAGACAGCAACCCTATTAAGGCGCTCAAACTAAAGAAGATACAGTATTTAAGTTTTTACCATTTTTAACTGGCTGGATAGGTCAGAGCCAGAGTTTGGGAGTTCGATTCTTCACTGTGCCTCCAGTGGGAAGAGCCAGCCTATGTGGCCTTGGGCAAGTTGCAGTTTTTATTACTGGATACAAATCTACCATTTGATTCACACTCAATGACTGGTATAAATTAACAGTTCAAGCTCTAACCAAGGGCCTAAGAACTAAAGGGAGCGTCAAAGTCAGTGTTTCCCAACCTTTGGTTTTTGGACTTCCAATTCCCAGAAGCTGAAGTCAATTCCCCAAAGCCCTGATTAGCCAATGTACTGATTTAGGGTTCTGGGAATTGAAGTCCCCTGTGGGGCATGGGCCCCACGTTGTGAACCACTGGTCTAAGCATATATACAGTTCCTAGTAGAGTTGTTTTTTAGAGAGAGGATGTTCAAGTCCAGTAAGTCCAAAATTTTCAAATATCTCTAGGGAGTCCTTTAGGTATTGTTCCAAGGGTTCTGATCACTATGGGAACAATAGCAGATTTTTTTCTCCTTATACCAATGGTGGCCATACCTACAGCCCATGGGTGGATCCAGCCTGCGCTGCCCTGCCACTCCCAGAAGTGGAAGTAAAACACCTTCACAAATTGCTGCTGTAAACTCCTGTCGTAAATGCATTTACGGTAGCATTTTGCACATGCGCAGGCGCATTTTACTTCTGCTTCCAGTGGGAGGAACCACATGACTGACCCACAGCCTGAAAAGTTTGGCCATGCCTGCCATAAACACTCAACTTCAATTTGCAAATCAAGATTTTTTTTTTGCGATTTTCTCCAGTTGTTTGTATTTAAATCATGCATCTCCTGGTATAGCAATGTCAATAAACCAGACATTCTATTCCACAACAGTTGTATTAGGTGTGTTGTGAGTCAGATGTCTATTTGGGTTTTAAAGTCCAACAGGAGCTTGACTCATTTGCTAAAACTTTCTCTAGTTGAAGTTTCCAATGATTTTTACTGCATTCAAATCCAAACTTCTGGCAAAGTTTCCAATGAATATTTTTTTTTTTTGCAAAAGTGTAATGTGTTGCAAATAATCAGTCTGTGAAATCTGGCTGCATCCACTGATCATATGATCTACTGTTTTAGATACATGCTGTTTTTGTCTTCATGCAATTTGTTGGCAAAACTTGTTCCTGAGCTGCCAAGATAAATCCTTCCATTTCATTCTTCAAAACTCCTGTTCTTAACCATCCCCATGTCAGCTTTAGGTTGGCCTTGCCTTCTATGTTTTTCAAGTATTGACCATGCATAGGATTGTTTTTCCGGTTTGCAGCTCAACTTTCAATCTTTTCTGTATTCTGCTTTCTTCACTGTTTTCAAAAGTCCTCCTGAAGCATAGGCTCTTCACTTTTATTAAATGTAGTCACTCAAGTTATGCTTTTCTTCCTCTACTGTCTGTTTCACCTGTAGGAGTCCCTCTGCCACCCTCAGCTCTTGATAAGTATAAACATCACTTAGAATAGTTGTCAGTGGTGCCATTGATAGCACAAATAGCAAAGGTGATAGTGAGTCCCCTTGAAAAATTGAATGCAGTAAGAATCATTGGGAACATCAAGTAGAGAAAGTTTCAGAAAATGAGAGTCAAGATCTTGTGGGACTTTAAAATTCGAACAGATAGACATCTGCCTCACAACACACCTGATATAAGTGTCATGGAGAAGAAGAAAGTCTGGTTTATTGACATTGCTATACGAGGAGATGCATGAATTAAAAACACCTGGAGAAAAAACACAAAATATTGTGATTTGCAAATTGAAGTCGAATGTCTATGGCAGAAGAAATCTGTTGTTGTTTCCAAAGTGGTCGGAGCCCTTGGAGCAGTATCTAAAAGACTCCCTAGATATTTGGAAATTTTGGATTCATCTGATTTGAACATCCTAACTCTCCAAAAAACAACTCTATTGGGAACTGCATATATACTCAGATGTTACCTTAACAGCTTTTAGGTCCTTGGTTAGAGCTTGAACTGTTAATTTTAATCCAGTCCTCGACTGTGAACCAAGTGGTTGATTTGTATAATAATAACACAGGTCTGCAACCAAAAAACTGCATAGGTTTTTTTTACTGTTTCTTATAGATTTTTACATAGTGAAACCAAGAAAAATACTTAAAAAAATCCATCTCATCAAGTTTTCTTGCAAAACTCGTGTTTTTAGTTTAATTTAGTGTGAAGTTTGCCTTTAACTCAAAATCTGATATCCTATTCTTGATTCTGAAAACCCTATCCAAAAATTATTTCTTACTTTCTTACTAATGCAAAGAAAAAATAAGAAGAATGGTGGTGAGCATCAGGAGGTTGGCACCAGTTCGCCAGAACCAGTAGCAGAAATTCTGGCTGGCCATGCCCACCCAAGTTTTGAAATAAAGTAGTCCTAATTCGGGTGCAACGCAGGGCTTTCCCTTTGGCCACACCCACCATACCATGCCCACAATATGGTAGTAATTTTTTTTAACCTACCACTGGGTGTAGTGTAGGTTTAGTGGTGTGAAGAAGCTCAGATGATCATGCCCCAACAGGTTTATCTTGTTTGTAGCAAAAGGTGAACATATCCAGAAATCCTACTGGCTGGGTTGACCATGTTTCGACATGTTCTCTGGGGTATTATAAATGAGTATAAACATGCCTACTGTCAGATTTGATCATGTTTCAACATGCTAAATAAGCTCAGGATCTTGGTTGCTGTATGAGCCACACTCAGTTTGCATCCTGCATTCAAACGTGACTGTCCTCATTTTTAGTTCTGTATTATGGCTCTAAGAGTTTGTGTTATTTCTCCAGACAACTTTTGTTTTATTTGTGGTGAATACACTATTAAAAGTCAACAAAGAAACACAAGTGATTTTGTGAAGAAAGTGTATTTTGCTTACTTCAAGTTGAAACATGGGGATCAAGACAAAGCATGAGCTCCTCATAAGGTGTGTAGAAGGTGTGAAGATTTTCGTTTGTGGTTTAAAGGTAAGAAAACCTCATTCCATTTTGGCATTCCTACGATGTGGTGTAAACACAAAAACCACACTACTGACTGCTATTTCTGTTCAGTAGATGTGAAAGGCTTTAATACAAAAAATAAAAAGAAGCTATCTTACCCAAACCTTAATTCAGCTATTCGTCCAGTGCTTCATAGTTCTGAAATATCAGTTCTACGCCCATCTTCCAGTTTGGATAATATCCTGAGTGATTCAGAGGACGGAGACACATTGCCTTCCCAGGAGTAATATAGCTCAGATTTTTCTGTTGATGAGGTACCTCAACTTTTTTTCCTCAGAGCGAGCTCAATTACCTAGTTCAAGATTTAGGCCTTTCCAAAGATTCAGCCAAATTGCTGGGGTCAAGACTAACAAATAAAAACCTGCTGTACCTGGAACATCATTTTTGTGGTACAGGCACTGAAATAATTCACTCAGTTTTTCTCCAAAGATGGAAATCTCATTTATTGTAGTGATGTTCAAGAGCTAATGAAGTGCTTTGAAATAGAGTATGATTCATCTGAGTGGCACCTATTCATTGATTCATCTAAAACAAGTCTCAAAGCAGTCTTGCTGCATAATGGAAATAAATTTGCATAACTTCCTATAGGACACTCAGTGCATTTGGATGAAAACTATGATTTAACTGTGATTCTTGACAAAATCAAATATCAAGAACATCACTGGATGGTTTGTGGAGACTTTAAAATATTAACCATGTTGTTAGGCCAGCAGGCAGGTTATACAAAATGTCCCTGCTACCTATGTTTGTGGGACAGTTGAGCCAGAGACCTTCACTGGACAAAAACTGACTGGCCACTTCAAGACGCCTTAATCCCCAGCGAAAAAAGTCAATACGACCTTGGTTCCAACAGAAAAGGTTTTATTGCCACCTCTTCATATTAAATTAGGGCTTATGAAGCAGTTTGTTAAATCACTGCCAAAAGATGGAGAATGTTTTAGATATCTGTGTTCCAAGTTCCCAAAACTGTCTGAAGCCAAGCTGAAAGAGGGAGTTTTTACTGGCCCCAACATACGAAGACTGTTATCTGGTCCCCTCTTTTTAGAAACAATGGGATAAAAAGAAAAGGAATCTTGGGACTCTTTCAAAGACGTAGTTCACGAGTTTTTAGGGAATACTAAAGACCCTCACTACAAAACCATTGTACAACTTATGTTGAATGTGTATAAAGCTCAACAATGCAAGATGAGCTTAAAAGTTCATTTCTTACACTCCCATGTCGACTATTTTCCTGAAAACTTGGGGGCCTACAGTGAAGAGCAGGGTGAAAGATTTCACCAGGATGTCCGTGATATCGAGAGACACTACCAAGGAAGATGGAACATCAATATGCTAGCTGACTACTGTTGGATGCTCAAACGGGAAAACGGAAAGCGAAAGCCTGTTTGGAGGAGCATAAAAGAGAAGAAAAGATTTCACAGACAAAAGGAGTGAACATGGAATGTTAAGTATATATTATCAAGAAATTGTTTAATTGTAAGAAATAATATGTTTATCCTATGCAGCTGATTTTTTTTTCCAGACTTGTGTAATCTACCATTAGGTTCACAGTCAAAGACTGTATAAAATAAATTCTATACTTCATGTTGTTCCTCATGATATGGCCAAGGTATTGGAGCTTTCTTTGCTTAATGTATTAAACAGTTCTTTTTCTTTATTCATCCAGCACAATACGTCTACATTAGTCACATGGTTAACCCATGATATTCTTAGCAGCCATCTGTAGATCCACATTTCAAAAGCTTCAATTCTCTTTTCAGATGCTTTAGTCAAATGTCCAAGCTTTGACTCCATATACAACACTGGGAATACGCACTATTCAGATCCTTGTAGCGGGAGTTAGATCTCTAGTAAAGGTAAAGGTTTCCCTTGCTCGAAAGCCAGTTGTATCCGACTCTAGGGGTCAGTGCTCATCTCTGTTTCTAAGCCGAAGAGCCAACGCTGTCTGCTTCTGCAGACGTTTCCATGGTCATGTGGCAGGCATGACTAGACACCGGAGCGCACAGAATGCTGTTACCTTCCCACCGAAGTGGTCCCTATTTATCTACTTGCAATTTCTTGCTTTCGAACTGCTAGGTTGGCAGGAGCTGGGACAGAGACGGGAGATCTCTACTGCATAACAAATGTCACATTTTGTTAGTGCAGAATATGGTTTGGATCCCAACACCAAGAAGACTAAATATCTGATTATAAACCGAACACCAACTCAAGGCAAGCTAGTGGGAGGAACATTCGAAAGAGTGGATAAAAATTTTCAATTTGGGGAGTTATTAAATGAAAATTGGGATCCCGAGGTAGAGATTAAAATATGAAAAGAAAAAGCAAGATTCACTTTCATAAAAGCAAAGTTTTTTTTTCTTTTGTAAAGTTAGGATATTCAAGTCCAATAGATTCAAAATTTCCAAATATCTCTAGGGGAGTCCTTTAGGTATTGCTCCAAGGGCTCCGATGATTACGGGTACAACCACAGATTTCTTTTTCCATAAACGCTCAACTTCAACAAGAACATCATCATCATTATTATTCATGACCACCCCAGGAACATCACAGAACTCTCCCTGCCTGTTGGAGAGGGGGAATGAATGAGGGCCAGCTGTGTGGACCAGCTAGCTCAGCCATAAAGACCTTGCTGTCTCTCTTGACTATATTGTATTTTTACACTGTATTTTATTTTATTGTTTTTTTCTTTTTATGTAAAATTTATTGATTGTATTATCTGTGCTGTATCTGTTGTTATATTTTTATATTATGCTGTATTTATATTTGAGATTCATTGTGATACTGTATACTGTATGTTGTTTATGTTATGTGAGCCCCTCTGAGTCGCCTCAGTGAGGTGAGTAGAGGGGCATATATAAATCTAATTTAAATAATAATAATAATAATAATAATAATAATAATAATAATAATAATAATAATAATAATAATAATAATAATAATAATAATAATTCCCTATATCACCCTCCATGGCAGAGCGAGGATTTGAAATCCTAACGAATCTCCGCCCAGTCCCAAGTGCGCCGCTCTAGCCGCTGCCACCCCTTTTTCTCCCTCTCTCTCCCACACGTACCTTCGCTTACTTAAGCAGCCAGTCCTTCGTTCGCGGAAGGGTTCGGCTTCAAAGGCTTAGCCTGCTTTGGCGACACCGGAAGTGAAAGCCACGGGCCTTGGGAGGCGGCTGTGTCTGTGAGGGGCGAGAGCGGAGGAAGGAAGGAGAGGCGGCCGCTCTGGGCGCCCATGACTCGATGGTGGTCCCTGGCCGTGGCGCTCCGGCTGGATGGGAGCCTCGCTCTGGGCGGACAGAGCCCAGCCCTTCCGCTTCCTTTCTGGAGGCCGGTGGCGGAGGGAGGGAAGGAGGGCCGCGCGGGGCGACCGGGGAAGGCAGAGGAGGAAGGGCAGTGGCAGACCCGCCGCCGCCGAGCCGGCCTGGCCTTCCCTCCCCGGACTGTGAGGCGGACGACCAGGAAACCTTTGGGGGGAGGCGGCGGCTCCTCCTCTTCTCTCTCCTCCGGGCCGGGCCGAGTTCGTAGGGCCTCTTCCCCCTCGCTGCCGGGGGGCCAGAGAGGATTTGCGCGGGGCCCATCTCGGCGTGTCCCATGGACAGGCATAAAGTGAAGCGCCAGAGGCTGGACCGCATTTGCGAAGGTAGGGGACCATCCCTGGAAGGGGAGGCAAGCAAGGAAGGAAGGAAGGCTCTGTTTCCTGGCCATCTCCGGGGTGGGGAGGGTTTGTATCTCGACCTTGCAAAAAAGGAGGCTTTTTGTGTGGACGGGTGGCGGCGGGAGATTGAAAATCGGGGCCGTGCAGCTGTTTCTAAACGTGTCCCAATCAAGGTGTAGCCATCTGGCCGGCTGCAGTGGCTTTCTGCAACCTACCCGTTTGTCTCTTCTTACCTGTTGTGCACAATTATTCAGAAGGTATCAGAGAGTACAGAAAACCAAAAGAGGAAAAAAAAAAGGTTGTGCCTTAAAGACTAACTGACTGTATTTCGATGTTAGCTTATGTCTGACGAAGCGGACTTGATCCTTGAAAGCTATCGTCAAAATAAAGCAGCTAGTCTTTATAAGGTGCCACAATGGGGTTTTTTTTTTGCCTTTTTGTTTTGTTTGATCTCTGATATTCTTGAAATGCTACCATTTCAAAAATTATTCAGAAGGTTTAATATTCCCTATTTTGGTAATCTTAGTAAGCCTTTCGGAACACAGAATCCGGGGTTGCTGATGATGGATGAGAGCAATGGGAGAGTGGGATCTACTGATGAATCAGAGTTAGATCAGAATCATTACCATCATGGGTTGCTAAGTCAGTTGGCGATCCTTTTCATGGCCTTCTAGGTAGAGAATACTAAGAATGGCTTACCATTCTCTTTTTTTTTTCTGGAGGTGCCTTGGGATTGTGCAGTTTGCCCACACTGTATAGAGGTCTTGGAGAAAAATCAGGGGTGCAGGTGAAGCTTGAGCCATAAGGTTCTAGTCGGGATACAGTAATACCTCATATAACATTAGTATCGAATAACACGAAAATCGCATAACATCAAGGAATCTGGGGGGAAGAATTGCATCAGATAACATTAAGATCCTATGGGATGCTTCAGATAACAACCGCGAAAGCCTGTGTGGTTACAATGTATCTCTATGGATCCCACAGAGGATCAGATAACACTAAAAATCATATAACACGAAGACTTGTGGAACCAGGTTTTAGTGTTATATGAGGTTTTACTGTATATGTTGAACTCACAGAGTGACTTGTAGAGAGTGTCATTGCCACAAAAATGTTCTGTAATCTGTTGGAAGCATCTAATGTTCCCATTGAGAAGGACGAGAAGTTAGTACTGTAGTTTGAAACTTAGCAGAGCCAGTATGTATTTAAAAAGTCTTTGATGGGTCAGTATGAATCCTAGTGCCTTTTCTGGGGCTACTAGCTTGCATTTCCAGAACAATGATCATTGATACTTTCAGAGAGTGTTGCTATTTCTAAGTAGATGCTTCATAAATCTAGCAATGAGTAGGAAATACTATGCTTTCTTAAAATATACAAAATGTTATTGAAAGGCCCTTCCTGAGGCTGAAAGAAGCCTGGGGTTTGTTATCTCGATGCCCTCTTCTAATCCTACTCTGGTATCATTTCTCCTATTTCTTAATTGAATGGAGACTTTGTAGATATCGCTATGGGTTCTGGTGCAATTATGTGAGGTGGTAATGACTTTAATCTGGGAGACTATTTATCTTGAAGTGTATATGTATTATGTGCTATCAAGTCACTTCCTACTACAGTATTTGAGGTCTGTTCTGTTACTGTATCCATTGTATTACAGTAGATCTCCTTATCTTTTTCTTCCTGGATTAAGTGGAGCCTAGAAGACTATTTTAGATAGGTATATTGAAAAATTATAGGAAAAAAGAGGAAACTTTAAAAGTTCATATGCAAAGAATTGTAAAAAAGGGTTGTCTTGCTAACTCAGCTTCTTGATAAGCTGGTTTCTTAATTGACACACAGTGATTCATCATGTTTGCCTTTAACTATTTGACAGTAGTTTCTTATTAGGATGTTTAGATATTAGAGGTGGGCCTTGAAGGAAGATATGCCATGTGTGTAGTGTCCTATTATCTGAGATCCTGCTGCACAAGTAATAAAGCACTCACTCACTATCTGAGGGAGTGTTAGGGAATTGCTGATACTTTCCAGCTTGCTGTGACTGATCTAAGAAGTGGAAAACTTACTTCTCACACCTTTATAGGCATTCTAGCTTTATGCTAACAAGATTATCTACTATACTGTCTTCACACCTCTCCTCTCTCTAGGGAGGCTGGAGGTTGGATAACTAATTATTTTAGATGTGTTTTCTTTCTGTAGCATTTTCCAATCAGAGCACATTGTTGACACTTTTCTATTCATTTGGATTTTTACCTTTGCTGGGAGAGGACTGAGCATTATCATAGAAATTGTTTTTAATTTCTCTTGCAGCATGTAGATGTGCTTGTAAGTTCTTTCTTTTTCTTTTCTGGTAGTAAGTTCTGCTGCAATTTGATTGATAAAGTTGCTCCATCCCTTGCCTGATGCAGAAGATGAGTCCATGGCACCTTCTTTCCATTAGCGAGTCAGTGTTCCTTCATGTTCTCAGTACAGATCAGGAGTATGGATGCCTTGTTTGCCTTGTTCAAAGGTAGAGCAACTAGTTTGCCTCTGATTCCCTGGCTAGCCTTGCTTATCGTTCTGAACTGTTGGAGATGGAGGTTGGTGTTTTGGTCCTTGTCTACAGCTCCAAACTTAGAGGAGGAGCGAGTGACTCTCATGTTTTAGAAGGATCCTATAGGACTACAAATCTTTGCTTAGCCAGTGAGAGTAGTAAAAATCTGATGATCTTTCTTCTTGTTTAAGTGATTTAGCATTTTTTTAACCGTCTTAATAATTGTGTATTGTCAAGTCAATTTTGACTTATGCGGAGCTTTTCCTAAGGTTTTCTAGTTAGAGAATATTCAGAAGTGGTTTACCATTCCATTCTTCTGGGAGCATTCTGGGAGTCTGCAGCTAACGGAGGGCTATACAGGCTGGCTTTTCTGAGATGCACAGTGGGGGATTAAACTCAACCTCTGGCTTCTCAGCTAGATACTGAACTTTCTGAGCTATCTGGTTCAGTTTATTCTTTAAGGTATGCTTGTAACCATATTATTCAGAAAATCCTGTTCTATATAGTTTTGCAGGGGAGAGAACTATATCCATTGTGTATTTACATCTGTTGTTCTGTTGCAGTACTAATAAATAACAATCCTTCTTCTAGTTTTATTTCCCTACATGTAGCTCTCAAGCTGCTTGCTTGTGTGAATGGGTTGTCATTAATAAATACCCTATTTGCCGGCATATAAGACGCATCGGAGTATGATACACCCCATTACTACCAAAATAGCTCACTATAGGCCACTATATACAGTACAAGACACACTCTATTTTTCCAGTGTAGTGTATTTTAAGGGGGAGGATGGGTCTTATATCCCAACAAACATGGTACAGTATATGGTTTTGACTTTTTAAAAAAGTCTATGAACCACCAAATTTCACAACTGCTAAGGATAGGTTATCAGTCCATTTGTGCCCATTTGATCCATCACTAATTGAGACAATATTGCCATACAGGAATCATTGTTAGCTGTTTGTGGGAATCTTTGCATGTTTAAAAACTATAATTTTAAATACATGATAGAAGTTGCTTTTTATTGTCAGGTTATTGATTACTAGCTTAGTAGCAACTCTTGAAGATTTTCAGGCACAATTCTTTCTGCTATTTCTCAAATACTTTCCTCAGATCCCCTCAACCTGTAAAATAACAAATAAGAAAGTACATTTAGCTTCAAAGGTAGATCTTCACTCTGTAATATTATTTCATGTGTAGAAAATTACTTGTCTTTAAGGTGGTAGGAGTGAAACAACACTACCCAAGTATCTATTCATATACATTCTGTATCACCTGTAAACACAAAAGACAGGAGTCTTTGATAGGTAAGTGGCAATTGGAGGAATTAAGCACGAGAACTTTGAGATGAAAACTACAGTCAAACCCGAGATAAATCCCGAAAATCTCAGAAAAAATTAGGTTCAAGATATGATTTTTTAATAGGAATTTTTTTGGAGATACAAAATTTAATGTATTCCTATGGGAAATTGCATTCAATGCATTCAACCAACCTCGAGGAACAAATTACATTTGTATGTAGAGGTTTGATTGTATGTGCTTTACCACTGAACTATAACTTTTCCCTGTCCTTATAGTTTGGACGCTTTATGTTTTCACACTCTCTTACCACTACTACATTAGCACTAGTACATATGTTTGAGGTGTTTGGAGCCAATTAAAGTTATTTTTTCTTCTTTAGGTATAAGGCCTCCAATTGGTAATGGCCCAATGCCAGCCCGTCCATTGGTTGCCCTTCTTGATGGCAGGGATTGTACTGTAGAGATGCCTATCCTGAAGGATGTAGCAACTGTGGCTTTCTGTGATGCACAGTCAACTCAGGAAATTCATGAAAAGGTAAATGCATCAAAACAAAGGGGGATCTCTCATTCTAAGGAAGAATGAGAAATCTAACCCTGGAACCTCTAAATTTTGTTTCTGATTTTGTAGCCAGTCACAACTTGTACTTGCTTTTGATCCTCTGTCTCTTGCAAGTCCTGCTGAAGCCTAGCTGAACTGCAGAGAATTTGGAAAGTAGCTGCCATTTTATCTTGACCACATTGTGTTTTGGCATAGGATATGGTTCACTGTAAAAAGTCCAGAACCTCTCTTTTGACTTTACCATTAGCTCAGGAGAAACTATTATAAAGGAGAAATGGTTCTTTTCTTCTGCAAAAGTAGCACAATATCATTTCTGTCTTTCTCAGATGCTTTGCATGGAGGAAGAGGGAACTGTCCCTCTTCTTAGTGTTCTGCAGTTCACAGAGGTCTCTGGGGATGAGGGATTTGTCTGCTGGGCTTCTGGGACAGGAGTGGGCTGCTAACTAGAGTAGAGAAGAGTATTTGCTCCTTAGAGAAAGAAAATTGGTTTTAGAATCCTGCTCTGACTGTTTGCTGTGGAGTCAACATTATGCTGTTCTCTTTTTCTCATAGGTGCTAAATGAAGCTGTTGGGGCTCTGATGTACCATACCATTACCTTGTCACGCCAAGACCTAGAGAAGTTCAAAGCTCTCCGGGTGATTGTGCGAATTGGCAGTGGCTATGACAATGTGGATATCAAATCAGCTGCAGAATTGGGTATGCTGATCCCAGTGTCTGTGTTTTCTAGAAAAAATGTGTGCATTCCTAGCATGAAAAATAATTGCTCACTACCTCTTAACTTGGCTAGGTTTAAGTCAGGTATTTAAAATTCCATAGAAAAATGTTTACTTATTAATATAGTTTAATATGCAAACCCTATCATTGTTCTTTTTTGCTACTTTGCTGTTGTAAGAACCCATATGGATTCAGGCAACTCTTATTTCAGCAAAGAAAACTGAACTTGATAAATAGTTTGCACAGTGGGGTTTGAAACTCATGCAACTTGACACATATAAATGTCACTCCCCCCCCCCATCAGTTTCCACAAACCACTAATACAGGTATCTGACTGCAGAGCCATAGGTTGGGAGTTCAACTCCCCACTGTACATCCCGGAAGAGTTAGCCTGTGTGACCTTGAGCACAGCAAGAACACAAAGAAAGGAATGGTAAACCACTTCTACCTTTTTATTGTTGTTGTTGTTCAGTCACACAGGCAAGTCCCTCTTCTTAGTGTTCTGCAGTTCACAGAGGTTTCAGGGGAGGTGGGATTTGTCTGCTGGGCTTCTGGGACAGGAGAAAACCCTAAAAACCCTAAAAAGGGATCTTGATGGCGCACAAGTTGTTCAGTGTGTACACTGTTGTCATACTGAGTTGCTTAAATTATCTTGAATTTTGTTGCATTCCACCCTTGTGTTGCATTTAGGAAATTTACTGCAAAAAGGAGCGTTACTACACAATTTAAATGTTGTGATCTGGGATGGAGGGAGCAGGAGGTAGAAGAAGAATGGACATCTGAAAGATAAAGAAAAAAGTAGTATCACTCATCACTGGTATATGACCCTTGCAGATGACTTGTAAGGAAGTGTTGTACTCAGCAACAATACAAAAGTTTTCCAGTCTTCTTCTGTTTGATTGGTTTGACATTTTTTTTAATAATCTAAATGAGGTTGTATAGGGAATTGTTTCCATTGGCCTGGAGTGTTGGATTTTTTGTTTTTGTTTTGTGCTAGGGATTGTTTTTCAATAACATTAGCCCCTCTTTTTACTTTCTCCCTAGGCATTGCAGTGTGCAACATCCCTTCCTCTTCTGTGGAAGAGACAGCTGATTCTACTCTCTGCCACATCTTGAATCTGTATCGGCGAGTTACCTGGCTTCACCAGGCCATGCGAGAAGGAAACAGAGCCTCAAGTATGGAACAGATTAGAGAAGTGGCTGGGGGTGCTGTGCGTATCCGTGGTGAGACCTTGGGCATCATTGGTCTAGGTAAGAAGTGACTGATATTAGAAGAGAGATAGGTATTTGGACTTAATTACGTGAATGATCAGTCTGGGGGATTAGCAGCCTCTTTCCTCCTCTTATGTCTGGCAGTTGCTTTGTGTATCAATCAGCAAGCCATTGTTTATTGTTTGAAAAGAAACCAGAGCATGGAAAAGTTATTCTTTTAAATTGCAGCTTCTACAGTTCCTGAGCCAACATACCTAGTAGAGATCTTTGGAGTCCAGGGAATCACTGTAGAATTGGGAGGATGAACAGTTGCTGACTTCTAAGAATGATTTTGTTTCTTAGTTTTTTTTACTTACATATCTCTTCAGTCCTAGAAAAGGTTACAGTGAAGTCTAGTGAAATATGTTTTTGTATCCTTTACCCAGAGTTGGTAAGCAAAGATTTAATCTGGAGCCTTAAAAAAAGCTATAGCTTGCAGAGTTAGAAAATAATTTTCTCATTTTAAAGAGGTTGATGATTAAATTAAAAAAATGCAAAAATGGGATGTTCAGTGTTGAACAACAGTTTTGATGGCATAATCTCTTTTCCTGTTCTGCTTGTTGTTTGGTTCAACTGTGAGTGAGAGTTCCCATCAAGAGGGACTTGGGGAAAATAGCTGCAACTATTGTGTCACATCAATAGTTCATTTAGTTCAGGGGTTCCCAACCTAAGGCCTGTGGGCTGGATCCAACCCACGGTGCCATTTCATGTGCCTCCCCAACCCTCCAAGGGCATCCAAGAAACAAAATGGCCACCCCTTTGAAGCTATTGGGACAAAATGGCTGCCCACATTGTGCAGGTAGAGCAAAATGGCCATCCAGCCCTCAGAGCTGACTGAGAGAATGTGATCTGGCCCTTGGCTTGAAAAATCTGGGAACCCCCGATTTAGTTAGTATGCTTCCAATGACCTCATTTGTTGGACAGAACCCACAGCAGACCTCTGTGTTTCACATACGACAAAAGCCAACCTTGCGTTGAGAATTTTTGCATTAATCTTATTTCCTAGCAGTGCTTGCAAAGAACCTCTGCCAGTCCACTGAATGATTACTATTCTTCTGATATGTTTGTAGGGCAGGTTTCCTTAGAAAGATTATCCATAAGATTTGAATGCTCACCACTTGTCTTATGTCTTGTCACTACAATTCAAAGGAGCCATAGGAGTGTTTCCTAAACTGTGTCTCTTGGATAATCCCAGATATTCTAATAATTAGCTTTGGCTGACAACACGCTGCACAGTTTTCCATTAAATTGTAGCGGGAAGGAGCCCCAAGAGTTTTTGAGTCCAGCCCCCTGACAAACAAAGCAGGGTATCCACAGCAGAATTTACTGAGATGAACCTGTTTCTTTTTTCTCAGGTCGAGTTGGGCAAGCAGTTGCCTTACGTGCAAAACCCTTTGGTTTCAATGTGGTTTTCTATGATCCATATCTACCTGATGGAGTGGAGCGTTCCCTGGGATTGCAGCGAATGGGCACTCTTCAGGATCTGCTGATGCACAGTGACTGCATCACGTTGCACTGCAGTCTAAATGAGCACAATCATCACCTCATCAATGACTTCACTATTAAACAGGTGCAACCTTGCATTGTGCTTGGAATACAAGTTGCTTTTATGAAGGTTTATTGATAGCTGGAATGAATTAGATCTCATGCTTGCATTTCTGCTGAGTTTAACTTTCTGTGGAATATAGCAGCAGATAGAGTCTGTAATTTGAGCGCCTATAGTAGTCAAATGTTTGGGAATGGCATAATTGGCAAGGGCAGATTGCTACTGATTAAAATCTTATATGATTTTGGTGTTCACGCAGTTCTGATGCATTGTGTGAGAACAGAGTATACCTTGAAATTGCAAAAGGAAAACTTTAATTGGCAGCAGACTTATGCTGCATAACAGGATTTCAGGCTACGGTGGCTCAGTTGTTAAGAAGCTTGCCTTATTAGCTGGAAGGCGGGCATCTGTTTAAGACCCGGGTACTGCATGATGGATTGTGCGCCCAGCTCTGTCCCAGCTCTTGGGAACATGAAAGGAGCCTTATTCAGGCATTCCCTGAGTGGAGTTTCTTCTGAAAAAATTCCTTTCAACCCAGAATAATTTCTGACATGAAATTATTATTATAGTGGCTACGTTGAGAAACAGTGATAGGAGCTCTTGTTCAGATAGTTTCAAACAAATTTATATTTTCACATCATACTCTTTCTAGTTTTCCACAATGAGTCATATAATTCAGTCTATTATTTAAGATCTGTTCAGGTTTATATTGAATCTTCATTGTCTCTAGCAGTCATCTCTGAGTGCTATTTGGACAGAAGGAAATTATTTACCATTAAGTAGACTTCTCTGTATCTTTATCTGCAGATGCGTCAAGGATGCTTTCTGGTGAATACAGCTCGTGGGGGTTTGGTTGAAGAAAAGGCTCTCGCTCAAGCCCTGAAAGAGGGAAGGATCAGAGGGGCAGCATTGGATGTGCATGAATCTGAACCCTTCAGGTAACCACAACATTGGTCATCCTGCTGACACTGTTCTCCTGAATTACTTTAAAACAGGACACTTTACTTTGGGTCTTAAGGCTGCTGGGGATTATAATAAAAAGCATACCTGTTTCTCTGCATCACAGCTTTGCAAATGGGCCCTTAAAAGATGCTCCTAATGTGATCTGTACTCCTCACACAGCCTGGTATAGTGAACAGGCTTCCATTGAGTCTAGAGAGGATGCGGCTAAGGAGATCCGAAGAGCCATCACAGGTAATCGAGAAGACAGCAGTATGGTTGCTTCTGAGATTGCTTCCCTGGGACTGATATACAGTGGAGATAGAATAATAATTACTTCTTAGGCAAAGGGTGGGTTGTGTTTTTCAGGTCCTGGGCTTCTTTAGAGCTAAATGTCCAGGGGCTGCATGCCAGCAGTGGTTGGGTCAAGGGATTTGTACACATAACATGCACCTGCTTTTTTCCCATTCATGCTTTTGTGTGTGCACATACTTTCTGTCATAGTCGCACACACACACACGCTTAGCAGTTATGCTTGAAAAGTTACTTTTAAATATTTTCCCCAAAAAACTTGAATAGGAGCCAGTAGAAGCCTTAAAAATAATGTCACCAAGATTGCTGCGGAGTGGGAATAGGAAGGTCATTGACCAGATTTATAGTTTATTCTCTTATCCTTGTAGCTGAAGTATATTAAGCTGCTGAAACTATACATAGCTGGAGCTTTTTGAACATTTTCTCAAGGGTGTTAGTGTCTAACATCACTGGGATCCTAGAGGATGCAATTTAGGGAATATTTTTTACGAATTTTCCTCCTTAGGGAGAAGAGAAGAAATCATATGTTGTACACTATTCAGAGACCGATTGCATGTGTATTTTGCTGTGTGGACTTTCCTTGCATCCTTTGGTCTTGTGTTAAATGTAGAGAGGCAATTAGAAGACCTTTCCCTTGTTTTTTGGATGGCACCTATAGTTTAACCCTAGCATAATCTACTTCTGCATTTTTTCTTTCTTTCACTCTAGGTCACATACCTGATTCTTTGAGGAACTGTGTTAATAAGGAGTACATACTTTTAGCAACTCAGTGGTCCACTATTGATCCTGCAGCTGTACATCCAGAGCTTAATGGAGCTGCAGCTTACAGGTGTGATGTGGACACATTCTTGGAAACAGCTTTTCCCCCTGAATCAGCTTCATACCTGTGTCTCATATTTTCTGAAGTCCCCTTTCTACATGATTAAATCTAGTTTTCTTGTGTGTCTGTTATTTAAAAGCAACCTTGGCACAGTCATAAAATGGCACTGTACTACTATAGGGTGATTCTTGAGCATCGACCAAAATGAATGAAAGAGCTTCAGAATGATACTTCAGAGGTTTTCAAAACGGGTGCACTAGTATTGATTATAACATGTGAACTCTAGCACTGAAAACAAATCTAGTTGCTTGGAGGAGGATGGTCTACCTAAGGTTGGTTTCGATGTTCATGTCATTTTGCATCCATCTTCAGTGCACTTAATTTTCGGGTGAGGGAGGGATTCCTACCATGTTAGGAAGTGCTGTCAGTAATATCGTCATGAGAATATCCCTCAAAAAGTGACATGTAATCACCATGTGTTTTCTTTTTGTAACAGGTTTACTCCAGGAGTAGTGGGAGTAGCAAACCCTGTGCTGCCAGAACCACCAGTAGAAGGGATTGTCACTCATGGCATTCCCTCTGTGTCTCATTCTGCACCACATACTCCTTCCCCAGGAGAGTCAAGCAAGTTGGAGCCAGACAGAGAAATCTCCACTGACCAGTAGCATCTCTGTTGTCCTTTGCATCCTTCATAAAAAAAAACACAGGGGAAGCCTCCTGTTTCTAAGGACATATTTTGGTCCCTGTGAACTGTTTTCTGTTCACACTGCACCAGAGAATGCATTTCATGGTTGGCAAATTCTAGTTCTTGCCTTTAAACAGGTATTTTATAACAGATTTAGTTGAAATTTCTTGATAAATCTCCTTCCTTGTCTGGGGCAATGAAATAGTGAATATTCATCCTCTTGATAACATCTAGTTTTTAATAAGTAAGTTCCTATCCATGTACCTCCACTGTGTGATATGCAGAAGAACAGTACCTGGCTGAACACTGAAAACACCAGTCATTCCAAGACTGGTGTGGATTTTTAAAAAAAGCTTGTTGCTTTGGTTGAAGAGCAGTTGAGTCTTGGGTACAAGTGACAAAGAACACTGTAGCTGAGATGGGGGGAGCTGTGCGTATGGATTGACCTTGCTCATTTGTGGGGGCCTGTTGCTTTGATCCCTGCTACATGCTGTTAATTGATGTGGTTGGTGGGTTATTTTCTGCCAGTGGGCTGTTAGGTAATAACAAAAGCCAGGAAATTTGAAATTCTACCTGGTTTCCGATTTGTGTTCAAAACATGTATGAAGAATCAATTGACTTTTCTCAAAAGCAAGATGATTATAAAATCATGGGAAGGAAAAGTCAGCTGAAATCTGAGCCCAGCTCAGGGAATGAGGGCTCAGCCCTACATAGAGGGGTAAAAGAAATTTCAGAACTCAGAACTTTAGATTACATAAATGTCTGCTATTTGCACTCAGATAGTGCAACTTTGCTTGTAAGAAAGATGATTATGTTTATATCTTAGAATTTAACTGACAACCTAAGTCTCTTTGAGCTGTCTCTTTAACACACATCTAAGGCTGAACCTAGGATTGTTCCCTCTGATGTTGTCTAGTGTGAAATATCCCAGGTGTGTGCGCTGAATCTTCATATTTCTTCAGTTACTTTTTTTCTGAATTGAGTCCTTATCTTGCAACAAACAAACTCCAGCAAAATTCACTCTTTTGATATCCTGCAGATATTCTTCTTGAAATATGTAGGTAGCCTATTCTGTGCCAGTTTCTAAAGTTTTTCTACCTTGACTGTATCGTAAATGAGATAATTAAGCTCAGCTTAGAGACAGAACTAGTGTTATAAATTGTATTTTGTGGAGGGTAAATTGATTACTTCCTGATACATTGTCCAAACAGCATATATTTCATCATGAAACAAAGTATTTATTCTTTTTGAAAGATAGTCTTTTCATGCCACTTGGACACCTCAGAACTTTTTGATGGTGCAACAACTATGGTTTTTAACCAAGCCTGCTTAAGAATACAACCTGAGAGATGAACCTGGGAGTGGGAAATGGCAAATCTTTGTTTTAAACAAAGCTACCTTTCCTTTGGTTTTTCCCACATAAAAATTCTAACTAGGTAGCAGGAGAACGGCTGATGTAGAAACCCCAGTTTAGGTGTGATGTACAACTGATGTTAAAAGGCTAGCATGTTCCCAAGCTTCCCATTGTTTTCTGAAGTGTTTTTGCAAAATTGCACGATTTCTTTCAATGGCAAGTGCAAACTGGTAAGGCACATGGTCCCTTTCAATTGAGAAAAGTATTGAGAGCCAATTTGATTGTTTCCTTGAGATGGTATATGGTTCCCTGATAGTGTGTGCTTTTTTTGTTAGAATGTGAGTTGGAAGTGTTTGCTGTAGTGTAGGCTCTGGTAGGGGAGGCACAATAGCTTTACAGTCTCTTGGATGATTTTGACTATGTTAAAATTCACATACCTCTAGGGTCGCTCAGGGTTTTTAGCAGTATGTGCTTGAGGGGAGCATTCTAACTGATGTTAGTGGCTTAAGTGTGGCAGAAAGATGAGCAGGAGCCTTTAAATGAAGCCTCAAGTTCTGAAGTGATTTTAATTGACACAAAAACATTTTAAAAAAAAAACCTTTCTACTAATCATCTGTAACAATCTTAAACTCTACAATGAGATGTCCTTTGTGATGGCGCAGGCACATACTAGGTTAGACTCCTAGAAAAAGTTAAAGGATTGCCTCTTCTCCATCCATTCTTGCTGTGTATGAATTCCTAGTATGCCTCTGTTCCAAACACTCTTTGTCAGGAGTAGTATTGGTCAGATGTAAGTCTAAACCAAGATAAAAAGGTCAGAAGAGACAAATCAGAGAGGGGCAACAACAGGAGATCCCATAGCTTGCTGCTGAACCATTAGCCCTAATTTGAGGCCCAGCACTTCTCAGTAGCTCTTGAAAAGTTGTTTTCTCTGGTGGGTAAACTTTTTTTTGCTATGAATGGGTCGCATGTATTGTGCTTTGCAATCTCTGTCTATAAAGCATTTAGGACACTTTTTGTACATCCTAGATAGCCACAGTAGCAGGTGCTGCTCCTGAGGGTAGTTCAGGGCTTTTTGTATTTCTACCAAACTTTATTAAGGAGGGGGTTGGACTTAATGGCCTTGTAGATCCCTTCCAACTCCATTATTCCATGATTCTTTAGTTTTATTCCACTGCACCCAGACACATAATGTCCGGAATCCTATTACTTACATCTGCCAGTAGCATAAATCTTAGCAGTGAATTGCTACAAGTAAAAATATCAGCACTAGATTTTCTTGTAACACAGTAGATGCATGACTTGGCAAGTGGTAAATGGGGGGGGGGGGTTTGCTGACTTGATTGACAGCAGTTCATATATGAAATGTATGTGATCAGAATTAATGCCGGCTTAAATATGTAATAGGATTCTGGCCACTGAATAGTATCCAGAAAGATCGCTGTGTTACTATATTGTAGCTAATAAAAGAAAGAGTATTGTGTAATCTTAAAGACAAATGCAATTATTCAGGCATAAATTGTTGTAGACTAGAGTTTACTTCATCACGTGCAGGAACTATAATTCTGTATTGCCAGTGTAAAACCTACCAATTTAATATGTGGTAAAGGTGACTTTGCTGAACAAAACCTTGTATCATTATAAATGTGTTAGTCTTTAAGGTGCCACAAAGCTCATTTGTAATAAATGACATATGTGTATGTATTTTGGCTTCCAATAGATTTTCATCATATTTGGGATATTGTACTGTGACTGAGAGGGCAAGGAAATGCTGTACACAGAAAGAAGGGCATACATTTGGAGTAGTAGGACAAATGGTAGGAAGTGATGGCTTTGGAGGAAGAGCAGGGAGCTACATAGGGCCATTAGGCTCTTTCAGTTTCACTAAGTAATTATTGCATACTGTGATGCAGAATACAGTTTTTCTCATATGAGGAAGAATGCCTCTCCTCTGGCTAACCAGGGCTCCTGCTTCTCTAGGATGTAGTAATATATTCAGTGGCCTATTTCAGCCCAACTAATTCCACTGTTTAGTAGCTGCATCCTCAGTGCTGGCTACTCTTGATGTGAGTGTTCCTTTTGTAGAGAATAAGGATGATGATTGCCTCAGTGTCATATTGTATTGCAAGCAGAGTATATCAGTAGTTTCTTTTCCTCCACTTGCTGTTGACAATTCCTGTCTTCTGTTTATGAGATTTCTGATTCAGGTCCCAACTGCGCGAGTGCCCAGATTTTGTTACCTTGCCTGTTCAGGGATACTATACGTCACACTTAATTAAAGGTGGCAGCCGCATATTAGTAAACAAGATTTTTTTACACATGAATACCTCTAAAGATTTATCAGGTAAAGTCCTCCATAAGGGGATAGATAGGAATGATAGTTGGCTAGCACTGAGCTTCTTACTTTTTCAGAAACCCATGCTGCTTAGCATACAAGAAATATATATCCATCAGCAGTAGGGTTGTGTTAGTCTCTGAATGCTGGTAGAGCATGGTTTAAGCCTTAAACTCTTGAAAATAACCAGTATTATCTAGACCTCAATTTGAGAATTAAAATTACTTTGGAATTAGCAGAGTCGCATTACTTTGAGCATTTGGGTTAGGATTGAGCAGGTAGAGACTCCAGCTAAGGAAGCTTCTTTCCCAGAAAGCAGGACTGGCCAGGTACTAATAAAAGTCTCCAGTTATACATCATGGTAAATTGAAGATTAGAAAAATAATCAACAGCAGTTGCCATAGAAAGGGGTGAATCATAGGTATAAACAAAAACATAGAGTTTCTCTCCTGATTCCCAGTGTTGGTTCAGGGACCCCTTTCTCACAGGTTTAATGTGCAGCTTCTTACTCCATGTTTTTTGCATGTTGGGCAAGGAAAGGAATGAGAGAAACTAAAAGGTATGTTTAAATTGCCTGCCTTCTGAATTAAAGTGGAGCTTAATCCCAAAGAACATATTTTCCTAATGTTGAGGCAAGAGTGTCCTGGGTCATACCAAGCTTATCTGCAGGAGGAGCTTATTCTGTCCTAAGGTATATTCTGCTTGTCAGGTTTGCTGTTGCTGACCAGCTTTTTTTAATAGAGGACTCAGAGTTTCAGAAATATATTTTTGTAGACAATAACTAAACTGTGAAACTTAAACAATAAAGCATGTAAAAACATTTCCAATGTTTCCTGTACAGTTGTTTCTCCCTTGAACTCTCTCCTGGCTTTTGTTAGAAGTTTGACAATTTCTTGAATATATTTTAATAAATATTTCCTTTATGGTCACATTAATCTTCTTATTTCATAGTGTTGTGTTTTTTATACTAATAGGGATGGAATCTATTGCTGCTGTTGTAAATATTTGTCCTTCTGTGCAGGTGGAACACTTTGTGTTTATTTTTCAAAATAAGAGGCTTATAGTAAGTAGGGCTCACATGGTTAATATACATGATTAAAGGTATGGTCTGAATATTGATGTCCTCACATTGAAGTCCTCCTATTGAACATCTTAAAGAATGTCCTTATTTTTACAGTATCCCCAAACTCCAGTCTATTATGTGTTATAAATAACCACATGGAAAGTGAGTACTAAGTAATTTTAAATGTCTTTTAAATTAATATTTGTTTCTTTTTGGTGACAAAACCCTGTAGTTATTTCATTCTAGTTTTGTCAGTGAAATGGTGAGATTTCAAGAATGACAAAATTATCTGTTCAGATTGCAGTAAACTTTGTGTAATTGTGCCTTCAGAAATCCTAGTTTGCTTTCAGAGTCAAAACATTTATTATATTCAGTTTTTTGCATGCCATGTCACTAAATGATAAATTGACACAATTTACAAGAAAAAAGCAATTTTGGTGTATTCTTTTAGATTGTCTGAAAAAGGGGTTCTTTTTCAAAGTGCATGCCTACTGTTTTGAGAACAGTAAAATAATTTGCAATTTTGGATGGTTAAAGGTTGTTGTTGGGGTTTTTTTTTTTTTTGTTATAAGTATGATTATAAGGTACCTGAGCCCTTGCCATCCATACTGCCTCTGAAACCCAGAACTTAATTTTCCATTAAAGTTTATTAGAAACTGTTGCTGAAACAAAGGTCAAGGCATTCATTTTATCCCTCAGTTCAACTAAGCTATGAGGCCTTTATTTTCCACAAAATCCTTCACAGCATCTTCAATTAAATATGTGTATCAGAGAGTAAACAAAACACAAGACAAAAAGTTGTGGCACCTTAAAAACTAACTTCTGTATTTAAATGTGAGCTTTTGTGGATCAAGCCAACATCAAGGACTTGATCCATGAAACCTCACATTAACATACAGGAGTGAGTCTTTAAGGTGCCACTAAGTTTTTTGTCTTTTTGTTGTTTTGTTTACTCTATGTTATGCTTGCACAGATTATCACAGCTACCACTTCATAATTTAAATATGTTTATGTGAAGTGGGAGAATTAGCAGTTGCCCTATGGGTAGTTTTATGAATGAAAAGGGTAAGGAAATACTGTAACTGTAAGCCAAAATGGATTGTATATAACCCCATAGGCCTCTGAATGCCAGTTGCCAGGGCCCATGGGTAGAAAGATGTTAGGCCTGGCCTTGTAGCTCTTCTGAGGCAACTGATGGGGCACTCTAGGATGTTAGATCAGGGCAAGTCTTTATTCTCTTCCTACACTGCCCCCTACAGGGGAAAGCCAGGTGATACAGGCACACAGGGCAATAGCGTCACGGCCGCGAAGCGTGCCGGGAGGAAAGAAGTCAATAAATGAGGGTTGCGCGCTGCATGCTGGGAACACACAACACGGGAGGGTCGGAGTGGCGCGCGGGGCACGCTGGGATCGGAGAGGAGCTTGGCGCGGGGCACGCTGGGATCGGGGCGGGCTGCGTTTTGGGGGCCCAGCTCCGGGTCGTCACCGACTCGTTCGATCTCTGAGGCGACCGTTGGGTTCGAGGCGGCGGCTTCGGCTTCTGCCCGGCCGGGATGGCGGACGCTGCAGCCTCCCCGGTGGGGAAGCGACTCCTGCTGTTGCTGGTCTCGGGGCCGGGCGAAGGGGAGGCGGCGGCGCTGGGGCCGGAGCTTGGGCCTGCACTGCCCTCCCGAGCCTGGCGAAGTGGGACCGTGCGAGCCATGAGCGGGGCAGTCCCTCAGGACCTGGCGGTGAGTCAGTCTGGACGGGCAGGTGGGGCGCCCTTCCCCCTTCTCTCTCTCTCTTTCGGTTAGTGTGTATGGGGAGGAGGGGGGCCTGGCCCGGAGGGAGCGGGGGCAGGTTTCTCTTTCTTTGGACTGAGGGAGAGCTCGGGCTGTGCTTCCTTCTTTTCTGGTTGCAAAGGCGCCGCTGCGGAAGCGCCTGCCTTCCGTCGGTCTTGGATTTCAGGTGTCGCGCTTACAGAGGATCCCTTTCCTCGGGACCCACTTCGGAGAAACAAGGGCCGGCAGGGGCATGGCTGCACCCAGAGAGGAGGAGGAGGAGGAGAAAGAAGCAGGCGGTTGGTTGGTTTGCTTGCTTGTCGGGGTCGTAATCCCCTTTTTATACTGGTGGTGGATGATTGCCCTTTCAGGAGTAGGGTGTATTTTGGAAGTAGGGCATTTAATCTTTCTTGTAACATTGGGTTCTAGAATTTGGATTTTTTTTTCCTTATTGTAATTCTTGCTCTTCCGGAAGCTTATAGTGCAACGCGTCTGGATCGGAAGGATTGGCCGGCTGGCTCTACGCCCAAGGGGCCAAGTAGACTCCCAAAGCTTTCCGTTCTTCAGGGAGGGTCCTTCTATTTCTCCCTTCCGTGTAATCATCAGCCACTTTTAAATGGGGAAACTGCTTTCTTCTTATTTATTTATTTATCATTCTTTCTTACTACCCCGCTCCAATCGGGCAAGCCCGACTCTGAGCGGCTTACAGACTAAAATATCAATATCCTAGACTTGATGTTAAAACTTTAAAAAAAATTCATAAAAGCATAAAAAATCACACCAGATGAACCGAAAGGTGGCTGTCACTAGATCAGCCACCCTATACTGTATTAAGTTTCTAGGCTAAGGTTTTTGCTAATCAGCTATAGTTAGGGACATGGGAACCTATTTCTCTTGAGTTTCTTGTGAGCTGTTTTGTGGAGCTTTTCTAAGTTCTCAAGTTAATGATTATTAGAGACACTTTCCTTTCGTGTTGCAATGCCCAGTAGAGTTACAGAAATACAATTTTGGCAGGCCTGTATTTTTACTCTTTCACCATCATCATCATATGTTTATTACGGTACAAGACCAGCATAGAACAGCATAGGGAACATAAATTAAAATGGGGCTTCTACAATATATCAAGCAACAAAAGTTAAAATGAGGGTGCTTTAAAAGGAGCATTTCTGCTCAGAGTTAAAGAAGAGTAAAATTAGTACATAGAACACTACAGCTATTACCAAGCCTATGCTGTCTGGCTAGTAGTTTATTTGGCTGAAGGTCCTGCCAAGATTGTTCTTCTGCTCTTACATGCTGTGGCACAGAACCTGGCAGTGTTGTGGGTGAAGGTGGGTCTTTCATCTGATAGTAGCCAGTGGGTGTATGTGCTGTTTGTCCAGCCAGGATACTTGTCCTCGTTAACTGCAACTTTTTCATCATGTAGAAAAAAACTTTCAAAATGTTTTAATGGAATACCTTGCCTGTAGTATACTGCCATGGGAGATGCCACTGTCTGAGTGTCTTGTGGCGGTTGAGTGTGTGACCATAATGGTGATGAGGAAGATGGGGAATTGTATGTTCTGTGGGCAGCTTTTTAATGGAATATGGTGTGGCATTGAATTGAAGCTGGGCTGCATCCTGGATGCTGATTTAGAGCTGCTGGGCTTGGTGTCAGAAAATTTATAAAGGAATATAAGAAGCAGAAGAGGTGGCCTTTATAGTGCCAAGGAAGTTTTCTAGAGGTTTCTTAGGAACTTTGAGTTGGTCTTACCAGGCGTAGAGAAATTAAACACTCAGTGTTACAAATAGCTATACTGTATAGCAAATGTTTCAATTTTCATATCTGTTGTTGTTAAATTTCTATGCCGCCCTACTTGGTGAAAACCAACTCAGGGTGGCTTACAGAATCCACCAATATTGCCATAGTTTTGCTATACGATTTGGTAACTACTGAATACTGTACAGAGCTTAACTCAAGATGGACTCTTAAGGTAGTCTAGTAATACAGAGATACTGTATTGTACCTGATCATATCAACTTTCAGGTGCTCATAAAGTTTTTATGGTGGATGCAAGACAGCAGGGCAGTTCCAGTTTGCCACTAGGTTATTCATATATGAGAACTTATTTTTGTCTCAAATTAAGTGGCAAATTATGCCTTTGTGACAAGAGGCTAAGCCTTCTTATGGATTACAAATGTGCCAGAAACAAATACAGTAATACCCCGGGTAACGCGAGTATCGTATAGCGTGAAAACCGCATAACGTGACAAGATTTTCAGAAAACTCTTGTATCGAATAATGCGATTTTCACGTTATTCGGAACAAGCGTATGCGTGGGGGGGGGAGTTGGATTGGGTAGAACATCTACCCAATCCACCCGCGCCCGCGCCCACGATGTTTGGAAAGGGTACGAGGATCCTTACCCTTTTGAAACTTCGAGTTGCGAAAGGGTAAAGATCCTTACACTTTCGCAACTTCGAGCGTGCGAACGTGCCTCGGCTGGGGTTAGGCGAGGATACGGGAAAGACCCCCGTATCCTCGCCTAACCCCCGCCGGGGCGTGCAAGCCTGCAAGCTGCCCGAGGTTCTGAAAAGATAAGGATCTTTACCCTTTCGAAACTTCGGGAGAGGAGAGGCACCTTTCCGCGGGGTCTCCCCGGCTTGAGAAAGAGGCGGCTTGGCCAAAAATCCCTCCCTCTGCGTGGGTCCAGGGAAGTGGGCAGACCTGATCCAAGCTGTTTCTGGGCTTCCCCGACGTCCTCACCCAGTGCAGCAAGCCAGAATGTCAGAGTTCGAATCCTGACATTCTGGCTTGCTGCACTAGGTGAGGACGTCGGGGAAGCCCAGAAACAGCTTGGCTCGGGTCTGCCCACCTCCCTGGACCCGGCCGGGGGGGGGGTCAGATACCCCAAAATTGGTAAAAAAAAAAAAAACTGACGTATCCTGCCCTAACCCAGAACGACACGCGCGCGCATGCTCGAAGTTGCGAAAGTGTAAGAATCTTTACCCTTTCGCAACTTGGGGTGGCTTGGAGGCTTGCGCGCCTCGGCGGCGGTTAGGGCAGGATACGGGGGTCTTTCCCGTACCTTGCCCTAACCCCGAATGACACGCGATCGCGTGCCTACCCAGGGGAGGGGATTTCGGACAAGCCGAGCCTTGCCTCGGCGTGGTTTGTCCCTGACGTCAGGGCTTTTTTTTAGCATTGTTCGATCAATGTATCGAACAACGTGAAAAACCGGACAACGTCATGACTCGTGGAACCATGTCATCACGTTGTCTGGGGTTCTATTGTAATAGCAATGTGTCAGCTAACAGATTGCATAGTAAGGTTTAGAAGAGATAGGAGAGGAGGAAGTAGAGTAATATTTTAGCTTGTGCTGGTTCTTTCTGTACATAAGTAATCTGGTAAGAATTTTGGGGCAGCTTATCTGTGCCAAAAGCATGTCAGTCATGCTAGTAAAAAAAATCATATGTACTTATATCCTAGAGAAGCCTCTTTCCAGTCTGAACAACAGAGCAATAGAATGACATACAGTACTGTACTTGATTTCAGATGAAAATGCAGGTGTTAAATGGTTTGTATCACAGCTGACTGAGACACGGAAGAAGAAGAGCTGCTGTGGTATAGTTGTTAGTACTGTATATCAGACTAGAGCTCATGAGATACAGGTTCAAATCTCTACTGCAGGAGTTTTCAACGTTTTCAAGTTGTGGGCCAGACCACGCCCCCTCAGACTCTTGGTTCTTCCCACTGTAAACACTGCCGTAAAATGCATCTGTGGCTGTCATTAATGCATTTACTACAGCTGTAAATGATTCCATAGCTGATTCTGCCATCAGGGGTGGCTGGATCGAGGTTGGGGGCTGGATTATTTGGTGCTGTGGACCAAATCCGGCATACAGGCCGTAGATTGCAAAGCCTTGCTCTACTCAGCTCTGAAGCTTTTTGGGTGACTTTACATTAGTTATAGTGTAACATCAATGTAACTGCAGTGTCATAGTGGTTAAGATGCTTAACTTGATAACTGGAAGTTCAGGAGATCAGCAGTTCGAGACCTGAGTACTACACGGGAGAGTGACCTCCCATCTTTGTCCCGGCCCCGTCTACCTAGCAGTTCGAAAGCAAGAAATTGCAAGTAGCTAAATAGGTACCACTTTTGTGGGAAGGTAAACAGTGTTCCGTGCACTCCGGTGTTTAGTCATGTCCATGGAAATGTCTACAGACACAGACAGCGCTTGCTCTTTAGCTATAAACAGATGAGCACTGAACTCTAGAGTCAGATATGACTGGCTTTCAAGCAAGGGCAACCTTTGCATTAGTTATACTGTAACTAATATCATGGAGTATAGATTACAAGACCTACTGCAGAGACCTAAAATCTCATATAAAAACAAACCCTATATTTTACATTAGAGACAGTGGTCTCTGGTGGCCAGGTCTGGGAATGCAACATAGAAACACAGGTACAGTATTGTGTATTTTAGAGTTTGTTTGTTTTTTGCTTAATATTTTTAGACACACAAATAACTGAAACCATGGATACTGAATCTGCGGATACAGGGTGCAACCTGTCCTTTTCTTAGCCTGATCTACCTTATAGGGAAATTGTGAAGCTAACATGAGAAGAGGAGAGTTATGCCACTTTGAGCTTATTGGAGGAAAGACAGGATATAATATAAGAAATAATTAAAATTATATACATAAGATAACTACATGGAATGCATAATAAATATGAAGAGGAGAAATAGTGGCTTAGATTAAAGCAGTTGCACAAGAACAATTTTAGAAGTTTGTGGAAAGTTTGTGGAAAATGTTTTAGGATACGAAAGAGTTGCATGTGTGTGATTAAGAGTTTCACACATGTGTAGCTATATAAAGTCTGATACTGTATGTTCAAAGCAGGTTAGGATTGTGCTTTTTAGGTTGACTTATTCATCTCTGCATCATCTCTTTTTGGCTATGGAAGTTATTCTCCCAATCCTTTTGTCTTATAATTGTGAGAGAAACTTTGGATAAAATGGTATTGGTAGCAAAAACGACCAAGTTGTTTAAGACTAAAAGGATAAGGACAGTTTAAGAAAATATAAATGGCATTTATAAAATCTGTACTGTAGAGATTGCAAGAACAAATAAATTATTTTTAAACCTTTTCTTTTACTCTTGTTTTACTGGGAAAACACTGGAATTCTACTTCCAGAAGATAGCCTTAGGCTACACTAGCCATTGACTTGACTCTGTGTGTATGAAATCGCATAACAATTAGGTTTTTTTGGGGAAATGGCTTCCCGCATATCAATTTTCCCTATGGGGGAAAAATCGTACAACAATTTTTCAATGGGAAAAACCACTTAGCAAAAAAAATCGTGTGATGCATCCCATAGGGAACATCGCTATAAGATGCATGTATCATATAGCAATTGTTTCGTACAACAACAAGCCCCATGGAATGGATTAAAATTGTATGAGGTAGCACTGTACAGTAAAACTCCTACTTATGTAAAAAAAAAGTCCATTCCGTAGGCTTTTGCTTAAATCGTTTTTTTATGTAACTTGAAGCAAACCCATAGGAAAAATATTTTTTTTACGTAACTCAAAGCAAACCCATAGGAAAAATGAAATTTTTATGTAAATTGAAGCAAACCCATAGGAAAATGAATTTTTATGTAACTGGAAGCAAACCTATAGGAAATTGTTATGTAAATTGGGATGTTTATGTAAATTGGAACATGGTTTAAGCACAAAATCATTATGTAAGTCAAATTTTATGTAACCTGGGGCATATGTAAGTTGGGGTTTTACTGTACCACATTGTGTGCGTAGTGACCAAAAACAGATTTTATCCCCTTACATTTGTATGTCTATCCTGTGATTTTAATTTCTGTTGAACTGTCTCTGCTATGAGTTGAAAATGGGAAAATATAGCATATCTATTTATAGGGGAACACAGTCTGTTCTGTCAGTGGTCATAGATGGCAAAACCTGATACAGATGTACCTCGCTTAAAGAGCATAATGTGTTCCACAGGATTGTTCTTTAAACAAGTTTTCTCTTTAAGCAAAACACCACTGTAAGTGACAAATTGTGACTTTGGGGGGGGGATTGTGAACCCTGATTTATTTGTTAAGCGAGTTTTGTGTTGGTTTTATTTGTTAAGCAAAGCGAACATTCAGAAAAAATCCTGTTCTTTAAGCGAGGCGCTCTCTGCGACGTTTGACTGTACATTAATAGAAAGTGTGTTTTGTATTTTGGCGGTGGCTGCTACTCATGTCCAAGTATACATTCCCCCCTGAATGGTTTTATTTATTTATTTGTTTGTTTGTTTGTTTCATTGAAAATTCCACTGGCATGAATTTGTTTAAAGTGGATTCCAGTTTCCCATGAAGTGACCCACACACTATGATCTCAGAGCCATCTCCTACAGCACGTATGAAATGAGACGTGCAGGATTTGATGCATGGACTGCTGCAGTCTTGAGGATATTAACAAGGTGTGCCTTCACAGTCAGTCCATCTGGCATGGGTTCTTCCGCTTCCATGACCATTGGGAATCAGAATAGTGAGGTGGTTCCTCCTCCGCTCATTTTGCCATTGGGCCCAATATGGTGGTTTCCAGTGGCATTTTCTCCACTGAGGGCAACTATCACCCCACCTAAAGGGGCTCATCCACCCATAGCCATTGGGCCCTTTAGGCAGTCAGGGTATTTGTTGCCACCCAACACTTGGCCTTGAGTCACTGGCTGTATGGTCTACCGTTGTGGGATGTCCAGCCACACATGTCTTTTGTATTTATTAATGGGGTTCTTGAAGAGAGATTTTGTAATCTCTGAGGTGTCATTATCCTACAAGAAAAGCTGGTGGTATGGTATGTTTGTTTATATTTAAGTGTAGTCTTTTTCTTTACTTAAGCCAGTAAAAGATAATCTGTTAGTCTTCAGGCTAACAATCTAAAAAGATACAAAGCCAAAAGAAAAAAGAATGGTGAGGAAGAAAGGAAAAGATAAGTGTTCATTCAGCACTGCTGGCGCAATAGCTTGCTTCTATCTTCTTTTGCTGCAGCCTGCTGGGATGGCTGCTACCGTGTTTCCCTGAATATAAGACACTGTCTTATATTTTTAAAAACTCCAAAATATGCACAAGGTCTTATTTTCAGGGGATGTCTTATTTTAAAGAAGAATACAGTACACATTTATTGCTGATACATTGGATCGCCAGGGCAAGATTTAGGTGAGTGCCTTATTTTTGGGGAGGCCCTTATATTTCTGAAGTGGGGGAAATAGGGGGTGCCTTACTATACGAGGAGGTCCTATATTCAGGGAAACAGGGTAGTGGTGACAGTTGAAGGAAATGCCTTCTAGGAAGTATTCTTTCAAAAGTAGTTGGTGAGGTGACCAGTACTTGTCTAGTCCAGTAGTCTGCTGGAGGTCTGCAGGGATGTTGTTTGGTGAGATTGATTTCTGTAAGTCAGAAATGTCAATAAATATTGGATGTAATGTCATACTCTTCTAATTTATTAACAGCAGTCCTATATTGCTTATTTCAAGTACAGTACTGTCCATGTTTGTTTCTTTTTTAAAAAATTATTAAAGATATAATTGTTTGTTTTTCCAAGTTTTTTTTGTTGAGTTGTTTAGCTATGCTGCATCTATCCTTTTCCTGGTACAATTAATTTGTTTGCAGTAGTATTTATAATTCATTTTTGAACTATTTTTACATTTTAGCACCATGTAGACTACAATGACTTAAGACAGTGATTCTCAACCTGCGGGCCATTTCATGTGGCCCCACTTCCACACCAGGAAGTGCCATGTGGTGGAGGAAGGGCAAAATGGCTATCCTGCCCCAGAAGCTGTCTGAGGGACCATGACCCAGCCCTGGCTTTAAAAAGTTGAGAACTCCTGATTTAAGAGCAAGTCGTTCCTCCTTTCCCTGTTAGTTTATGTAGTGTCTTTCCTGGAGACATCTGAAATCTCAAAAGCGTGATTTTTTTTTGAGTGCATTTTAATCTAATAATAGTATCAGATTATTGTGGACTTTTGAGTTCTTCCTGTGGGTTACATTAAGCTGTTACTTTCTGTATGCCATGAGTATTTGATTGTCATTTGTAATTGCATACATCCATAAGTTTGTGGCTTTCCATTGAATGCTGCAGTTACTGTATATGCCGGTGTACGACTGGGTGTATAATACGACCCCCCAACATTTCCACTCAAAATATAGAGTTTGTTATATACTCGCTGTATAAGACTACCCCCTCTTCCGCTCACCTTCCACACACCAAATAAAATGTAAAAGAACATCAGATTTGATTTCAACATGTTAATTTATATTCAAATGTTTATGACATGCAGAAAAACCGTCACAAGGCTGTATGTTATCAAACATGTACAGTAAACATAAAACAGTGCAACTTTATTAAACGTAATCACCAAAGACAATTCACTAAAGCTGAATGAAGCAACAAACCTATGGGAGCTGCCATGCTGTTTGTTTTCTAATCTGTTAACCAAACTGGAACTGTCAATGATAGAAGGAAGGTAACAAATAGAGGGAGAGAGCAAGTGCCAGGCAAGTCCCTAGCAAATTTGTTGGCGTGACAGTTTCCCTTTAAAAGCCTTCAAACTCCTGTTCGTCATCTGATATTAAAAGTTGTTATCCGATCCATCCCATAGGACCTTAATGTTATTGGATGCAATTCTCCTCCCCAGATTGCTTAACGTTACGCGAGTTAAGTGTTATCTGAGGTAAACGTTATCAGAGGTAAATATTATCTGAGGTATTACTGTATTTTATTCAACTGAAGTGCACCCGGTGTACAAGAAGCGCCCCCCCCCCCCTTGGAGGCATGTTTTTCAGGGATAAAAAGTCGTCTTATACACCAGCACAGAAGGTAACTCAAAACTAACCAGGTTCCCCCCCTGCTCATAATTATTTGGGAGATGGAGTTGGAGAGAGACATATTTGAACATCAGACATATACTATATACATGCAGTACAGTTGTACCTCGCTAAAGAGCATGAGTTCCACAGGACTGCCCTTTAAGTGAGTTTGTTCTTTAAGTGAAACACCATTGTAAGTGACTAAGTGTGTGTGGGGGATTTGTGAACCCCAATTTATTTGTTAAGCAAGTTTTTGGTTGGTTTTATTTGTTAAGCAAAGCTAACATTCAGAGAAATTTCTGCTCTTTAAGCGAGGTGCTCTTTATGCAAGGTTTAACTGTAATTAGAAAATGCTGGTACAACATTAGTTGTGTTTCAAAATATGGTACAGAAAAATTAGATTACACCAACTGAAGCACTGCTCTTGTCCTTCTATCTTGAGAACTATTACACAGTAAAACCAAAGTGCTGTCGTAAGTACTTGATACAATGGTCAGGTTATTCTGTTTAATTGAAGCATTAGACTTCTGGTAATGAAATATCATAGCTGAACATAGACTGGAATGGCAACTTCATACATATTGAAGATACAAACCTACATTTTATGTTTGAATACCTACTTAACTCTTACACCAGTTTTCAGTGGGACACCAGAAAAATTAAAAAGTAAATAAATAAAACAATGCACTAAGCCTCTCAGAAGGAAGTTTTAGTGCAAATTACAACACAACTCTGTTCCAAAGAGTATCAGTTCACCTCTAATACCCAATTTGTTGTTTTTGTTGTTCAGTTGTACAGTCGATTCCGACCCTTCGCAACCCCATGGACCAACACACACCAGGGACCCTTATTCTCCACTATCCTCCTCAACCCAGCCAGCCTTGTGCCCATTGTGTCAACAATACCATCTAGTCATCTCATTCTCTGCCGCCCCCTTCTCAAGTGAATCCTCTCTTCTCATTTGATGTCCAAAGTACTTTAACTTCATCAAAATTTGACCTTCCAGGGAGCAGACAGAGTTGATTTCTTTTAAGATCGACCTCTTTGTTCTCTTTGCTGTCCAGGGTACTCTCAAAATTCTCCTGGCATCACCACATCTTAAAGGCTCTATTCTTCTGCGCTCAGTTTTCCTTATGGTCCAGCTCTCACAACCATACATTATTACTGGAAATACCCAGTTCACTGTTATTGAAAGCCTTTGTTTAGATAATTCATGACTTTCTGTAGCATTGTTTTTAGTACTGTATTATAAATACAGTATAGTATATAGCAAAACTTCCTTGATATGCCACCGTATATGAAGATGACACCTGAATCGTTTTGTATATCCATGATCTCTTTTCCTTTCTTCAGTCACACATCTCCACCTGCATCTGTAATGTTTCTATGTAGGTACTTCATACATTGTTGACAAGATGCAACATAATACAGTGTAGCAAAGTTAAAAAAATGAAAATTCTCTCATGTGCTGCCCCTCTATGTCCAATTGGGCATTGGCTTTTTTTCCAGCTTTGTACTGTGGTGGCTTAGTGGTTAAGATGCTGAACTTGATGACTGGACAGTTGGCAGTTTGAGTCCTGAGTGCTGCACAATGGAGTGAGCTCTCATCTGTCCCAGCTCCTGCCAACCTAGCTGTTCAATAGCAAGAAATAGACACCACTTCAGTGGGAAGGTAACAGCATTCCGTGTCTAATCATGCCTGACACATGACCATGTAAACAACTGCAGATGCAGACAGCATTGATTCTTCGACTGTAAATGGAGATGAGCACCGCACCCAAGAGTCAGATATGACTGGCTTTGGAGCAAGGGTGACCTTTACCTTACTGCAGAGATGGCTGGTGGTCCTTCCAATGGCAGTAGGGCATCTGTGACCAAATAAGGCGTATCATTTATGTCAAAACTGGCAGGGCAGAACAGGAGACAATTACAGTGGAACCCCACATAACAAACGCTTTGTATAATGAAAATTTCATACAATGAAGGGTTCATGTGGCAATCATGATACCTCTCATAATGATTTTTTTCGTTATACAGGGTTTTCATTAAGCAGAATATACCCCGGTTAACGAAAACCCTGTATAACGAACATTTTCTTTTTGTTATGCAGGATATTGCCCATTTTATCTGCATAGCGAAAAAACCGCATAGAGAAGAGCTCTATGGTACAGAGCTTTTTCGTTATGTGGCGTTCTACTGTACTAGTAAGCCTGTGCAGGGGAAAGAAAATTGTTACATACTGAGTAGCACAAACTCCTTCATGTTATCATGTTAATAAGGTAAACTACTCTTATAACAAAAGTTTGGTAATATTAGTGTGATATAGTTTCTTTCCGCACTGATGACTTTTGCTGCATTCATGTCAGAAATTATTCTGGGTTGAAATGATTTTTTCTGGAGAAGCTCTACTCAGGGGACACCAGAATAAGGCTTCTTTCATGTCCCCAAAAGCTGGTACAGAGATGGGCGCTCAATCTGTCATGCAGTACCTGGGTCTCAAACTGCTGACTTGCCAGCCTTCCAGCTAATAAAGCAAGCTTCTTAACCACTGAGCCACTGCAGCCCATGACATCAACAGAATACAGTAGTCTATATCAGTTCCCTAATCTGATGACCAAGGGACAGATGTGGCCTCCTAACTTGCCGGTTTATTTCTGTCACCCTCTAGGAATTTCCCCCTCAGATCCCCAATGTTCTTCCTGCCTCATATCTACTGCTATTTTTTCATGTCTGCTTCTTACAAATACCACAATAGCAACATTGTTTCTTTTTCTGGTCTGTCTGGTTTTCTGTCAGTCTCTTTTGGGCATTTTGGGTGGGTGCTTTGCTAGCCAGCAGAGCTCAGGGATCTGTAACATTAGCATTTCTTCAATGGCCTCTAAATGTTAACCTTTGCTCTAAATCTCAGTAGGTTGTTACATTTTGTTTTAAGATGTGGCCCTTTTTAGGTTTTGGGTGCTCTAATGTGGTTCCCGTGTCTAAGAAGGTTGGGGACCACTGGTATATGAACGTATTCTATTAAAAAAAATCTTATCTGATATAGTACTCTGATAACTGTGTGGTGTCAAATTGATTCAGCAGTTCTTTTCCAGGATTTTGGAGGTGAAGAATGTTCAGAATTGGTTGGTACTTCTAGGAGTCATTCTGAGACTACAGGTTGCCCAAGGCTACAGAAGTTGGTTCTTCTCCAGAGTAACACAGTGGAGAGTTAAACTCTCAACCTGAAGCTCTGCAGCCAAGTACAGTACTGTACCCAAGTCTGAGTTATTCAACCATATAGCTTCCTAATAAATTGACAGAATTACCACTTACTTGTTCAGTGGAAAGGTACCCATAGCTTTATTTTTTAATATTTTGTTTTTCATATCCATTCAACTGTTAAGTTGTGTCACTTCTTTTCTTACAACATTAAAAAATACAGACTTTTCTCTGTGTAAACATTGCATACTGGTGTTTTTCTATTCCCTGAAGTATTACTTTTGCTGCATGGACTTCTGTCATTTCATCTTGGTTATCTTCACATCTATCAAGCTTTTTGCTGTTCTTATTCATGTATCACATGTTTTGAATTTCCATTTGAGGTTTTCTGACCACTCCTGGATACAACAAAGCCTTCTTGTTTCCTCACACTCATTTCATCGGAGGGTATACCTCTTAAAACCCAACCAGCAGGAAAGACACAAAGGTTGTTCTCCTACACTGCCTCCCCATCTACTTTGCCCTATTCACTGATAACTGTTTTTAAACAAACACATCACCTACGAGTGAGGCTTAAATAGAATATCCCTCACAGAAGATAACAAGTCCAAAGGGAGAAAATTTCTTCCTACCTGGTGATTCTTTTTCTAGCTCCTATACATCAGGGTGTCATATAGCAGCTTTGGAAGTACAAATGGGGCTAGAATAGCAGGCTATGAGTAGTACAAGGTGAGATAGAGT
Source organism: Furcifer pardalis (assembly GCA_030440675.1). NCBI lineage: Eukaryota > Metazoa > Chordata > Lepidosauria > Squamata > Chamaeleonidae > Furcifer > Furcifer pardalis. The sequence continues at coordinate 103,419,841 of CP126893.1, forward strand.
GTTAAAACTTTGGTGAAGCCATTCTCACAATGTATATGTGTGAAGGTTCATCTGAAATGGGAAGAAATGGGTAAAAGTTCTCTTTATCAAACATCAAGCTCTGAAATCGAGAGCCAGGTGTGTGATGCAAAACAGTAACATGGATTTAAAAAGAGATGCATTTTCACAATATACAGCAGGGGTGGCCAACCTTTTTGCACCGCGAGCTGGACCATGCCCCCTCAGACAGATGTGCAGGCTGGAAGTGTGTTTCCTACACACAAGGGTGGCATGTTTTTGGCCTGTACTAAGCCTGTTTTTAGTGCATTTTCCACACTTCTGGCACTTCCACAGCTTGCAGCAGTGGGATCCTCATTGCAGGCTGGATTAATTGGTGCCGCAGACTGTAGATTGGCCACCCTGATATACAGGATGGTGAAACAACAAACTATTTTTGTTATTTTCTGCACAGAATTGCACAATTATGTATCATGTTAATATTATTTGTGATTGTACATGTGAGGTTTTGTTTGTCTATGGTTCTGATATATTATGTACAAGCTTTTCTGGGAAAAGGAAGTGTTAGATGTTGGGCATCTTCACTGTTACTGATGTATTCGCTAGGGTGAAAGTTATTGTTTGTTTATTATTTCAACCAGTATACCACCCCATAGTGCAAGCACTTTTTGGGTGGTTCATGATGTAGTCATGCAGTCACAGTCAAGAATAATACAGTGCAATATATAAGTGTATGTAAAAAAAACAGTAAGACCATTGAGGTAGCTAAACATATCTTTGGATACATAAACAAATACAAAACAACACTCGAACAGTTCTGTTTTGACTAACATCTTAAAAACTGAGAAAGAAAGCACTTGGTGAACCTTTGTTGGAAACTTGCTACACTGGTATGGGCCTGCAGCTGAAAAAGCCTGGTTTCAGGTATTCACTCTTTGGTCTCCCCTGATGTTACCATTTTTGTCTCTTGGCAAGAGACAGCAGCCTTCGATAGGCTCTAATAGCAGTTTAAATTAGATGGGAAAGAGGCATTTCCCTTGTTTTTTTCTGTTCTTGAAACCTTCCTGGAAAGAACAGCCCTCTAGAATAAAATGTATATTTTCTTCTAAATATAGATTCTTCTGTTTTTTCATTCTTTAAAACTTCCTAAAAGAGAAGTCCTCTATCTCTCCTCCAACCCTTCCCTGCTTATTAGAGGTTCAGGAAAGACATATACATTTCTAATTTTTAAGAAACTAGCAAAGTACAAAAACAGCAGACATTTTATCTGCTTTCTTTTGATCCTTCTCCAGAATTTTTTTACAAGACTAAAAAGGTTTTACCTTTTCTTCCTGCCCTGTAGAAATCACAGGTGTTTAAAAGGGACGTACAGTAGTCCTTTCCCATCTCACATTGAGAGATATTTGTATAAGAAGAAATGGCATTTTTCTAGTTGTATCCTTTTAGCTCTGTACAGACAAGTCTACTTCTCTCCCTTTGAAGATGGGTTGGGAAAGATATGTTCTTTGTAAACATACACTGTTGCAGAAACAATTGGAAGCGCTAAAAAGAAAACAACAGAGGCACTTTTTAAATGCCTCCACACCACAGTGAAAGCAAAAGAAATTGGCCTTTAGCACAAGCTATTGGTACAGCACATTTAAAAAAAGATGAAGTTTAAATTAGTAAATTGGTCCATGGATAATTGGTTGACAAACTGGGGTGGTATTTGTAAACACTCCACACTCATGAAGACACATTTGATTTCCCAATTATGACTGTTTACCTTTTTGTTTTAAAGAATCCATTCTGGAATCTCTTGCAGATATTTGTGGAATTTGACCGATGCAATTGGAAACAGCACGCATGGGTAAAAGTTCATGCAGAAGAAGTGATAGTTTTGATGCTGGAAGGGTCTTTGGTTTGGGTACCTCGAAATGAGCCAGTTCTCCTTCAGGGAACTAGAGTGTCAGCTGAACATTGGCCTGCACTGGTGAGTATCTTTACCTATGTGTGAGTGTTCTGTTAAAACAAAATGAAAGTGTATCATGCTAAATATTTCATCACATTTCTTAATTTTTGTTGTGTGCTGTCAAGTCAGTTCTGATTTATAGTGACTTATTTTTATGGTTTTCTACATAGCTTGATAGTTGAGGATGAAGATGAGGCAGAGAGTACTTAGAAGTGGTTCACCAATCCTTTCTGCTGGGGTATCTTGAACTATGTAGCTTGGTCAAGGCTACATGGGCTGGCTTTTCTAGTATACACGGAACAACTGCATTTCCAACCTGTTGCTCCTCAGTTAGATACTGAAAGCATTTCCCAGGGTGTGGAGATAAAATATGGCTAGATAGCTCATTGGTTTAAGTATGTTGGGAGGTCAAATCCCCATTGTGCATTCTGGGAGAAAAGCCAGCCTGGACACCTCAGGACACCTCAGGACACCTCAGAAGAAGGGAATGTAAAAACTCTTCTATATATTCTGTACAGTAATACCTCGGATAACGATTGCATCGGATAACGCTAGAATTGGATAACGATGCAAGTTTTTTGGAAAAAACGTGCATCAGATAACGATTCTGGATAACGATTCTTTAGTGTTATCCGAGGCAGTCATCCGGGGTGGTGGTGGATTGGGTAGAACATCTACCCAATCCACACACACCCAGCAATCCATCGCTGTGGTTGGGGGGTGGATTGGGTAGCCCAATCCAACCCCCAACCGTAGTGATCGCAAAGAGTGCAGTAGGATCTGGGGGGAAGGCGCTTGCTCTCGCACGAAAAGGCACGTGAGCGAGCACCTTTCCCCCCCGACCCTTCTTCACTCTTAGCGACCAAATCAGATAACATCATGACTTGTGGAACCAAGTCATAACGTTATCCGAAGTTTGACTGTACTTAGAAAACTCAGGAAAGGGGTCTCCATAAGTCAGAATTGACTTGATGGAATGTTGTTGTTGTTGTTATGTGGGAGGGATGCTTTCTGTATCATACACTTTGCAAAGCTAGAAGATTACTTTGGAAGTCCAGAATCTTTGACAGCTTCATTTCAAATGAGTATGCTTTCAAATATTATTTTTCATTCTTCTCTTATTCACAGACTTTCACTCCTTTAGTAGATAAGCTGGGGTTAGGCTCTGTGGTTCCAGTAGAGTCTCTTGTAGATCGAGATTTAAGATTCCTGTCAGATGCCAGTGGATTACGTCTCTTTCAGGTAAATTTGAGATGCTTGAACTTGAGGTAAAGATTTCATTTGTCTTCATTTCAGCAGAAATTTAGAGAACACTGTGCAAGTTGTATTTGAGTGTGGTTTCTCTTTAGCTTTCTTACGTCTTACTATATTCACTGGCAACAGGAAGAGGAAGGCAGTAAATAGGCAAGATACTTAATGGGTTGATTTAAGAAAGTGCTGACTTATTTTTATATGCACCAGATAACTTGAGGTTTATTCTTAAATAGTAGACCCCATGCCATGTGGCAAACTACTTTTAAAAATGAAGAAAATTTCAGAGTCAGTTTGTAGTATGACAGTCTGCAAATAAAAGCAACAGATTCCCATTTGAATATGTCTAGAATAGTTCTGTGGAATCAGAGATCATATTTAATGTAAAGCACTTTAATGCTGTTGTCACTGAAAAGCAAGTACAGTAATACCTGGGATAACGCTAAGACTTGGTTCCACAAGTCTTGGTGTTATCCGATTTTTAGTGTTATCCGATGCATGCTAAAATCCTATGGGATCTATCGGATAGCGTTAAAGCTCCATAGAGATACATTGTAACCGCACAGGCTTTAGCGGTTGTTTTCCGATCCATCCCATAGGACCTTAACGTTATTCGATCCAATTCTCCTCCCCAGATTACTTAACGTTATGCGATTTTAGCGTTATCCGAGGTAAATGTTATCCGAGGTATTACTGTATAGTTGTACCTCGTTTAAAGTCCCTTCAGGGAGGAGGGCGATAAACAAATTTAAATAAATAAATAAAGAGCATAATGCGTTCCACAGGATTGCTCTTTAAGCGAGTTTGCTCCTTAAGCGAAACGCCATTGTAAGTGACCCCGATTTATTTGTTAAGTGAGTTTTTGGTTGGTTTTATTTGTTTAGTGAAGCGAACATTCAGAAAAATTTCTGCTCTTTAAGCAAATTACTCTTTAAGAGAGGCACTCTTTATGTGAGGTTTAACTGTAGTTATAGAAATCTAACTCTGTGGAAGCTTCATACATTTTGATCAGATAACAGACACTCGAGACTACTTCTCAAATTCTGTTGTGCTAGAGAGGCATGCTGTATATTTCATGACTGTGAGCCAGTTGTTTTGCACTGTAAAATTTAAAAACTTCATTATACAGTAAATGATTGGATCGGATAACTCTAAAATTGCGGTTACAATGTATCTATGGAGCTTTAACGTTATCTGATCCATCCCATAGGATTTTAACATGGATCAGATAACACTAAAAATCGGATAACACCAAGACTTGTGGAACCAAGTTTTATCGTTATCCGGTGTTTACTGTATACCTAATACATGTAAGGCCAACTAGCTATAAAATTTTGAATTCTAGAATTTTGGCTTTCAATTGCAACCTTCATGGAATGGAATGTTGTGAAAAATGAGCCTCAGTGTGTTCTTTTAATCTGACAAGCAAATCCCTTAGTAAAGATGTTGATACAGTCAGTAGTGGGCTCCAAAAAATCTTACTACCACATTGTGGGCCTGGTATGGTGGGTGTGGCCAGGGGGAAAGTTCTGTGTTGCACCTGAATTAGGAATACAGTACAGTACAACCTTGAGTTACAAATAAACTCAGTTCCATGGGATTGTTTGTAAATCGAATCTGTTTGTAACTCGAGGCATCTCCATTCAGATAAAGCAAAAACCCCACCCCACCCTCCAAAAATCAATCAAATCACCCAAAAACAACAGCAGCATTGAAAGGAAAGCATACATAAGCAAAAACACTGTTTCTTATCTTAAAGAAGCTTTGAAAAATGACAGAAAACTCAGAAAAATGCAGCTAGAAACTGCAACAGGCAGCCATTTTGGCGCTGAAACTCCAGACAAAGAACTCCTCTCTACTGCCACCCACAGGGGTCTGAAAGGCTGCATGTGTATAAAATATAAACCCATAGGGAAACTAGCATTTTTTTGCTTCACTGGAGGCAACCGGGGGGGGGGGGATTCATTCGTAAATCGGGGCATGTTCGTAACTTGAGGCATGGATTTCAGTGCAGAACCAATTCATAAGTCGAGTTATTCGTAAGTAGGGGCATTTGTAAGTAGGGGTTTTACTGTACAGTAAAACCTCGGATAATGATAAAACTTGGTTCCACAAGTCTTAGTGTTATCCGATTCATGTTAAAATCCTATGGGATGCATCAGATAACGTTAAAACTCTATAGAGATACATTGTAACCGGCACAGGCTTTAGCGAATGTTATCCAATGCATCCCATAGGAACTTAATGTTATTTGATGCGATTTCCCCCCCTAGATTGCTTAATGTTATGCAGTTTTAGCATTATCTGATACAAACATTATCCAAGGTATTACTGTACTTTATTTCAAACCTTGGATGGGCAGGGCCAGCCAGAATTCCTGCTATTGATTCTGGCAAACTGGTGTGAACCTGCTGATGCCCACCACTGGATACAGTATAAATATTATAGAGTAAATGCATAGGAGTGCTTGTTGTTTTTTTGGCCACAGCTTTATTTTGCAAAAAGTATGTGATGAATATGCAGAAATCAAGGAGCGGGGCTGTGTAGCAGCAGAGTGACTTACAGCTTTAGAAACTCTTGGTTCAGTCATTGTAGAGAGAATGAAGTAATGGGAAACAAAGAAATCATATCATACTGGATTTATTCCTAGACTTTTGTTCCTTTCCTGAACAGTTTTTTCCTTTTTTGATATTAAAAACCTTTTATGGTAGATGACAACAGAAAGTCAGAACCAACTTCTACAACAACAACCTATATTGAGGGAAGCTGTCAATGTGTTGATCAGTGATCAGAAACTACAGGAGATATTTAGCAGAGGTAAGGTGAACTGCCTGTAAACCTGAAAAGTCCCTACCCTCTTTCATTTTTGCTTTAGTTCTCATGGCAATTTTTTTTCATAGCTGCTGTTGAAGACCCATTCTTGCTTTTGCAAACCTGGTTTTCTTATGTTGTTTCTCAGACTGAGAACAGGGATTAATCAAATCTCGTTACAGATGACTTGGAGGATTATTGCTATTTAAGAAATGGGTTGCAGCAGGGGTATTGTGGCAGCATATACACGTTCAGTTTAAATGGTCTGATATTACTTGTAGAATGGGTTGGACATATGGTAGAAGTACTTGAGTTTAGAAATCAGGCAGTCGCATTCAGTCTCTTGAATTTGAGGTGGCACTTCCCTTAAGGGACTCAGTTTATAGTTTTAATATTGTCCTGATTCAATTTTGATCCTGTATTTCAACATACTGATAATGGCCTGAAGTAGTTTCGTATTCATCTTACAGCATATTTGTGAATATCAAGCACAACATTTTCAATTTCTACATGTGAAATCATGAATAAAAAGTAGTCACTGTTAAACATAGCAGTTGTTTGTAATCCCTCCCCCCCCCCCCCCCGGTAGCAAGTGGATAAAATTAACCTACCAGTCCTTTCTCAGTTTAGGATTGGTTTGGCAGCTAATGGTTTGAGATGGTACTGTAGGCCAGGGTCTTCTTAGTATCCATGCTTCGGTAATTTCTTGTGGCTAGAAACATAGACATGAGTGTGCACGTGCCCATACAGTCTTATAGATTTTGGAAACTGACATGTAAATGAAGGCACAGAACCTCACAACAGGTGTGGAAAATGCCTCTCAGAAAAGAATATGTTTAATCTAAGTAGGGATGGTGTGGCCTTTTGGGCATTTTTGAACTACAACTCCTATCATGGCTGGGGTGGCTGAAAGTTGAAACCGATCAATATGTATGTTTCCCCACAAGGCTGATTTGAGAGTTGCCATCCTTTATCTCCCACAAAGTCCTGATAGAACCTGGTATGTTTACAGTTTTAAAAAAATCTTCTATTAAAGAATCCTTGGTGCAGCAGCATAGATTTGATGGATAGTATACTAATGTAAAACTTCCCTTTCCCCCTCAGGTCCTTACAGCATTCAGGGTCAAAGAGTGAAAGTGTACCAGCCAGAGGAGGAAAACTGCTGGGTCTCTGCTGTTGTAAGCTGTCAAGATCCTATCACGCGTCTGATGGAGGTTGTTTTGACTGAGGTGTGAACCTCTTTTTGGTGGGGCTTTGTCATCTAATTTCTTCACTGCAGCTTGTTAGAATCATAAGTTTTTAGAGTTGCAAGACATGCTAGAATCACCTAAAACCTTGCTCCTCAGTGCAAGTTATACAGTGCTATGTTACGTTATTTATTTATTTATTTATATCGCCGCCCACTCGCCATGACAACTCAGGGCGGCTTACAATCAGCAAAACAACACAGTACCAAAAAAATTAATACATTTTTCTAAATCAATAATAGATTTTTCTCTCCCCTCTGGCTGTTGGTGGGTGCCCGGAATATCTTGAAAAATTGTGAGAATCATATAATTACTCTTGAACCATGGTTCAAACGTAGTTCCCCCTGGGCCTCTGTGATGTCAAATGGCAGTTGGGATCTTGGTAGCCACCTCCTTCCTGCTCTTGCCCCAGGTGGCTGTCACCTTCTGCTTCACTATCTCCAGGAAATGGGAGACCATCCCGTTCCAAAACAGATAGTTCCCTAATAAAGTTTCTCCTAGTGTTCAGCAGAAACTTACTTCTTGGAGTCTCTGTCATTGGTTTTAATAGTGCTCTCTGATGCAAGAGAGATATGCCTCATCTTCTGCATGATAGTCCTTCACCTATTTGAAAGCAGCCAATGCTTTTTAGACTTCTCTTTATCAGGCTGAAAATTCCCTCTTGTTCATCTTTGTATTGTTTGTTTTTAAAAATTATAGTAAAGCCCTGGGTTGCAACCGCCTCAGTTTAAGTTTGCTGTGGTTTACAACAGCAAATCCTGTGGAAATGCTATCCCAGTTTACAAATTTTAATGTATTTTTTTCAGTTTACAATGATCAATTCAGGACCATTTTTTAATTTTTCAGTGCATCCCTATGGATGTTTCAGTTTACAATTTTTTCGGGTTGAAACGGAGGATGTTGGAACAGACCTCTGTCATAACCTGGAGTTTTACTGTACAGTAAAACCCCTGGTTACAACTGATCCAAGTTATGTTTGCCACATGTTATGATCTGGAATTTAATTAAAATTAAAATTCGGGTTACAACCGAAAATCGTGCAATAATTTAAATCTAAAACGGCGGCCGCTGCCATTTTAGATTAGCAAAGCAGCGCTTAGTGCTGTGAAGGTGCTGTCGTCCTCGTTGGCATTTCTTCAGCTAGTTTTGGAGTGTTCTCCTCCCATGCAACCTTTGGGAGAGCTGGGGGATGTTATCCAAGCTGTTCTGGACTTCCCCTGACCTCCTTGGGCAGTGTTGCAGGCCAAAATGCAAAGTTGGCTTTTTTTTTTTTTTTGCACATTTCGGACTGCAGCGCTGCCAAGGGAAGTTGGGAGAAGTCCGGAAGAGCTTGGATAATGTCCCCTGACCCTTCCAAAGGCTGCACGGGCGGCAGACAGCCCAAAACGTGCACCTGTCAATGGTGATTTTCCCCCCTATCCGTTTTAGGCTGTTCTCTGCCCATGTAGCCTTTGGGAGGGACAGTATCCAAGCGGTTCTGGACTTCCCCTGACCTCTTTGGGCAGCACTGCAGGCCAAAATGTAAAGTTGTTTTTTCACGTGATTGGGGTTGCAGTGCTGCCAAGGGAGGTCAGGGAAGTCCAGGGACGGCTTGGATAATGGCCCAAAACATGCACCCGACAATGGTGATTTTTCCCATCCATTTTGGGCTGTGGAAATGGAGCAGAAAAGGTCCCTAAACGGTGTGAAAAATGTAGGAGATTGCTCTGTCCTTTTTTTGGGAATGAAGGATTTTTGGGGGTTGGGGGTGTTATTGTATATATTATTGATTATTTTTGGTCTGGTCAACAACTTTTTTTTTATTTTCAATGGATCCCTACGGGGAATTGTGTTCCAGCTTACGACCATTTCAGCTTATGACAGAGGCTGTTAGAATGGACTGCCCATCATAACTCAGGGTTTTACTGTATTTTTAAATTGAAGATTATCCCTGGAAATTGAAGGGCAATGAATAAGAGTATGCCCAAAATAATACAGTAATACCCCGTATAACGCGAGTATCATATAGCACTAAAACCGTATAAGGTTACAAGATTTTCGGAAAAATCTTGTTTCAAATAACACGATTTTAACGTTATACGGAACAAGCGTGTGTGTGGGGGGAGTTGGATTGGGTAGAACATCTACCCAAACCAACCAACCCCATCAGCGCCCGCCCCCACGATGTTTGGAAAGGGTACGGGGATCCTTACCTTTTCGAAACTTCGAGTTGCGGTGTTGTTCGGGGTTAGGGCAGGAGACGGGAAAGACCCCCGTCTCCTGCCCTAACCCCGAACGACATGCGCGCGCACGCTCGAAGTTGCAAAAGTGTAAGGATCTTTACTCTTTTGCAACCTCGGGCAGCTTGGAGGCTTGCGTGGCGCGGCGGCGGTGACGGGAGGATGCGGGAAGGTCCCTCGCATCCTCCTGTCACCCCCGCCGTGCCGCGGAAGCCTCCAAGCTGCCCGAGGTTGCAAAAGGGTAAAGATCCTTACACTTTTGCAACTTCGGGCATGAGCACGCGGAGCGGCGGCGGTGACAGGAGGATGCGAGGGACCTTACCACATCCTCCTGTCACCCCCGCCGGGCCGCGGAAGCCTCCAAGCTGCCCAATGTTGCAAAAGGGTAAAGATCCTTACACTTTCACAACTTCGGGCGTGCACGCGCATGTTGTTCGGGGTTAGGGCAGGAGACGGGGGTCTTTCCCGTACCTTGCCCTAACCCCGAACGACACGCGATTGCGTGCCTACGGGGGGGGGGGATGCCGAGCCTTGCCTCGGCGTGGTTTGTCCCAGACGTCAGGGGTTTTTTTTAAGCGTTGTTCTATCAATGTATCGAACAATGTTAAAAATCGTATAACATGATGACTCGTGGAACCAAGTCATCACGTTATACGGGGTACTACTGTACTGCTAAATGCCATTAAATTTGTTAGACAATAACAGTATAAAACCCCAAAGGGCAGGAAAAACAATAACTAACAGTTTCAGCAATTGTGGAAAAAAGCTTAGATAATTTCAGTCATACAGGAGCAGAGTTCTCCATTTTTAAAAATCCAAACTTGTATATTCTATGGCAGTGATGGCGAACCTTGGCACTCCAGGTGTTCTTGGACTTCAATTCCCAGAAGCCTAAGTCAGCAATCTTTGTAATAAGGGTTTCTGGGAATTGAAGTTTAAGAACACCTGGAGTGCCAAGATACACCATCACTGGTCTATGGGATGGATTATCCAGAGAGATATATACTAATGCTTGAATCTAGAGTAGCTCCTTTGTGCATGGAATTGGCTTCAGTTTAGTGGAACATTTTGCTCCATGAATTGTTAACTGGGAATTGTTTTTCACCACTGTCCTGTTGAATAATTTTCTCTGCTGTCGCAAAAGAACCTTTGGTCCTCTAAGGTGAATTTTCAGGAGGCTGTAGGGGAAAGAAGAATCAGTGAAATTGCCCTCCTATTCCTCCATGATCATAAATGGTTCATTATTGGAATTCTGTTTATGAAATCTTTGGATCAGCTCCAGCTTAATTAACTTTTTAAGCCTGGTGACAAGAATTTCCAAGTCTCCATGTAGTACTTCTACAGATGAAGCACTTGTAGAGTGTTCTGATTTAGGCAGTAAGAATCTACTAGGTGGAGTGGTGTTGATGAACAAGCAGTAGATCACTATTTTGAAAGAAATAAGTGAAAAAAGACATTGAGGGAGCTAAATATGCTTCATGATCAGAATGGTGTCAGACTTTAATATTTGCTTTGTCTTTTTCTTCCCCCATACCATCCCATTCCCTCCCTATTCAAAAACCAGACAGGTGAAATCAAGTCAGTGGATCCTCGGCTGATTCATGTAGTGATGGACACTTCTCTTTTGAATGAGGTACTATATTTTACCAGGTCATGATATAAAGCATCATGTTTATATGGGAATGAGAAGTGAAGCATTCTCCACTGATCCCTGAAGGTAGCAGCTGAGTCCTGAGCTCAAGAGTCAGGTGGTATCTACATGTTCTGAACGAGAGAGGGGTCAATATTGTTGGTTGCTCCTTTTCACTCTCAGTGCAGGAAATGTTTGCAGATGTACAGGATAGGTGAAGAGCTTGTCACTGAAAACTATCAGGTCTTAGCTGGAAAGCAGATGTTTCCACTGAGGGACTGAATGAAACAGGAAGAACTTTTCTCTCTGTTCCCTAGAGGGAAGACTACTAGGGAATTTCTGGGTGAAATGGAGCACCTCCATTAAATTGATTATTCTTGGGATTCTCTGGTTCTTTCCCTCGCATGTAAAAGATCTGCACTTCACAGAAGTGTTTGTCCTTTCATATTAGCTGAATTATTTGTAGCATTTTGTATGTTTAATAATTGATAAGGAAATCATGGCTACTCTTATCACTGTAGAATGAATGAGTGTAAATTGGTTTTGGTCTGCCTGGTGTACAAATGAATCTTGGTATTGAAATGGGTCTTTTAATGCTGTGTGGTGTTAGTTGCAGGTTTTGTTAAACTCTTTACGTTCACGTAGAATTTGCTGGCTCATGTATGTCCTTTATTATAGGGAGGCTCTCTAAAGGCATCTAAATCATCAAAGGGGAAGAAGAAGAGAGAGAATATGGACGGAAAAGATGGGCGGAGGAGAAAAAATGCTTCTGAAGCTGGATGTGACCATGCTACAAAGAAACTGAAAGAGAGGGGTGAAGTGGATAGTAATGGAAATGATGGAGGTGAGGCAACTAAGGGAGCTTGGAAGGGAAGCGTCAGTAGTGACATGGCTCTGGATCCAAAAGCCAACCAGCTTCCATCATTTGCTCCTCAAATTAATCATAATATTCGTTTTGCCACATACACTAAGGAGAATGGTCGAACTCTTGTGGTACAAGATGAACCAGTAGGCGGCAACACAACCATGCCCTTCACTTCCTTTTCTTCAGCTACTGCCCAAGCACTACTGAGTGGATCTGGAAATCAAGAGATGGCAAAATCCTTAGAGCAGGCCAACCAAAGCTCATCGGCTGTTCCTGCGGTGATTACTACAGTGGAGCCAACGCCAGCGACTGTGCAGACATCTGATGCTATCTTATCCGGGATTACTGGACAAGAAAAACACTTACAGGTTCCAGGAGAGGTAAATTGTGGCAGTATAATTGGTATTTATGTAGCCCTTCAGTGTCTTCGAACACTTTGCATGCATTATCTTGTTTAAGTACTTTTAATCTGCTGAAAATGTGTGCAAAGGTTCAGTGAGACAAGATAGGAGTCCTGAGTTTGGTGAATTTATGATTTATTTATTTTAAATGAAGAGTACCAAAAACAATTTGTGAAGTTAGGATCTTATAGGTATGTTAAGTTTGCAGTTCTCCTTATCTCTCTGTTTTCATATATTAGAAGAAAAATACAGTAAAACACCGGATAACGATTGGATCGGATAACGCTAAAATCGGATAACGTTGGGGAATTTGAGGCAAAAATTTGGCTAGGATAATGTTATGTTAACCTTTATGTTAACGTTATCCGATCCATCAGATAACACAGCTATTTCTGATACAAATGTTTGCCTCCAATTTGCTGAGGTGTGGCTGTGACTCACCAATTTGTCTTGGGAGAAAGGGAGGGGGCTGCCTGCTCTCTTTATCTCAAGGTTGCAAAACAATCACGAATTACAAAAGCTTGCCAAACCCTAGTTTAGCTAAGCAAACACAGACAGCATTTTTTAACTTGCTGTTTTAAAAGAAGTGCTCACCCTTTTTGTTGACAGATTTTTTTCCAATGATCCCATGGCACACCATGGTGAGCAGAAGAAAACAAATTTTAGCTTGTTTACTGCTTTCCATAGTTTGGGCACCCCTGGCTAAGAGGGCTAGACACAGGACCCAAAATAGATGCCAACATGCGGTAGTGCACTGACCTTCCAAGATCACCAAGACATGGGTGGGGGGACTCTTTCAATATGTCCTGACTCCATTTTAAAAGCTAAGTGGGGGGAAAAACAAGCCCCAAATGGATGAAATTTACAATCATGCAGAGCTGCCATATGGAGCCATGACTGGCCCATGGTCTGAAAAGTTTAGGCAGCCCTGCTGTTAGCAAGGCTTCTTGGCTGGATCTGGCCCATGACTCCAATTCATCTGGCCCACACCACCCTCATCACTCCCAGAAACAGAAGTAAAACTCACCTGACTTCCGCTTCCGGGAGTGACTATCGTGGGGTGGGCCGGATAAATTGGTGTTGTGGGCTGGCCCCGGCCCACAGTTTTGGCACCCATAAACCACGTGACTGGCCCATGGCCTGAAATGTTTGGGCACCCCTGCTGTTCGCTTCCGCTTCTGGGAATGGCAAGAGTGGAACGGGCCAGATGAATTGGTGTCAGGGGCGGATCTGGTGCACAGGCTGTACTTTGGGTAGTCTGGCCCCATCCACCCTCCTCACTCCAAGAAGCTGGGTGAGTTTTACTTCCGCTTCTGGTGTCATTGGCTGCATCTGGCCCATAGGTTCATGGGTGCTAAAACTATGGGCTGGGGCCAGCCCACAACACCAATTTATCAGGCCCACTCCACCATAGTTGCTCCCAGAAGTGGAAGTCAGGTGAGTTTTACTTCTGTTTCTGGGAGTGATGAGGGTGGTGTGGGCCAGATGAATTGGAGTCATGGGCCAGATCTGGACCAAACAGCAGGGGTGCCTAAACTTTTCAGACCATGGGCCAGTCACGTGGTTCATGGGTGCCCAAACTACTCCCTGTGGGCCAGATCTGGCCTCCAATGCCAATTCATCCAGCCCATGCCATACTTGTCAATCCCAGAAGTGTTTTTTTCCCTCTTAGCTTTTAAAATGGAGTCAGGACATATTAAAAGAGTCTCCCCCCCCCCCCAAATGTCTTGGTGATCTTGGAAGGTCAGTGCACTACAGCATATTGGTATCCATTTTGGGTCCTACGTCTATCCCTCTTAGCCAGGGGTGCCCAAACTATGGAAAGCAGTAAACAAGCTAAAATTTGTCAACAAAAAAATCTGTCAACAAAAAGAGGCAGCACTTCTTTTAAAACAGCAAAGTTTTTAAAAATGCTGTCTGTGTTTTTGCTCTGCTAAACTAGCCTGTGGCCTGAAAAGTTTGGGTACCCTTGCTGTTAGCTTTTAAAACTGATTCCTGCTTTTACTCAGCTAAACTAGTCAGTCTGGTTTGGCAAGCTTTTGTAATGTATTTACCCTTTAGACAAAGGTTCCAGCATGTTTCCTTGACTTTCCCTTGAAGCCTCTGTTGCTTCTCTCTATGGAGTTAACGTTATCTGAACCAAGTCTTAACGTTATCCGGTGTATTACTGTACTGGCTTTCATAATAACAAAGCAGGAATTCAAACACTTGTTTAGTGTTGCTTTAGTTCACTTAATAACATTTGGTGAGGGGTAAAAAGTTATGCAGTTTGTAGAAGTTGAGTTATAGTGCTTTGAACAGATGAATTTGTTCATGATTTAGTCTTCTGTAGCCTGAGGTAATACTAAGGTTGTGATAGGGCCCTTGGAAAGGTGAAGGCAATGCTTTGTCTGTTGAACCCTTCCTGGCATGTAAAAGCTGCCAGAGGGGATTGGCTGAGTGGTAGAAAAAGTGGTGAAGGCCTCTCTGAAGCAGTGTAGGACCCCTGCATGCTGAAAGGAGGCAGTAGTAAGGTCATAGCAGGAAAAAACTTTCTTCCTGGATAATTACCGAGTAGTCAGTAACGGTCCATTTTGGGGCAAAGTATTGGAATGGGTTGTAGTTCCACATCTCCAGAAGTTTCTGGGATAGAAGTGGATTTGGTTGTCTTAGTGAATGACCTACACCACAAACTTGAAAGGGAAGGTATGTCCTTATTGGGCCTGCTAGACGTCTCAGTGGTTTTCAATACCATTAACCATGGGATCCTTCTGGGCCATCTCTGTGTGATGGAACTTGGATTTAAAACACTGTTTTAAAATGGCTTTGGTCCTTTCTGGAGGGAGAACTCAAAAGATGGTATTAAGGAACTCCTCAACATTTTGGCCATTAGGATCGTGTTTGCTATTTAACATCTATATGAAGCCACTGAGAGAGGCTGTCTGGAGTTTTGGGATTCAGTGTCACCAGTATACATATGATGCCAAACTCCTTATCTCTGCTTTCTATATAAAACATGTTGCCCAAACTTTGGTTTTTGGACTTCAATTCCCAGAATGATTCCTAAGTCAATTTCCCAAAGCAATGGTCAGCCAATACACTGATTTTGGCTTCGGGGAATTGAAGTCCCCCTGTGGGGCATGTCCCCTGGTTGGGAACCACTGATCTAAAGCCAAGAAAGCTGTTTTGATTTTAGATTGGTATCTGGTGTCAATAATGGGCTGGGTGATGGTGAATAAAGTAAGACATAATCCAGACAAGACAGAGCTCCCAGTTACACTCCCCTGAATACACACTTGCACAGCTTAGGTATGCTGGATTCATTTCTGAACCCACATTTTGATGGTGGTCAGGAATACATTTGCACACTTAAAACTGGTGCCAGTTGTGCCCATTCCTGGAGATGTTAGATCTGGCCATGATGACATATGCCTTAGTTACATCCTGGGTGGATTACTATAACACACCTTATGTGGAGCTACATTTGGAAAGTGTTTGGAAACTTCAGCAGATCTAAAATGCTGCAGCCAGATTGTTAACTCAGCAGCTTCGCTGGCTACTGGTCTGTTTCTGGGTACAGTTCAAAGTACAGTGGAACCCTGACATATGAACGTTTCTACAGTAATACCTTGGATAACGTTAAGACTTGGTTCCACAAGTCTTAACGTTATCCGATTTTTAGCCTTATCCGATGCATGCACCAGATAACGTTAAAATCCTATTCAGGTGGATCGGATAACGTTAACTCCATAGAGATAAGTTTCAAGGGAAAGTCAAGGAAACTTAAAGAACTTTAAGAAATAATTGTCTAAAGGGTAAATACATTACAAAAACATGCCAGACCACCCTGACTTTAGGGGAACAAAGCCATACAGCATTTTTAAATTTTGTAAAGTGCTGTTTTAAAAGATCTGAACAGAAGCTAGGAAAATGTTTTCCTTTAGAATCAGCCCCACTAGCATGGCTTGCTTTGGGGCTTAGCTGAGGTCCATTGCTGTAATAAAGGAAGTTCCCTCAGGGCTTTGCAGGGTGTGAAAAGCTTAATTGCTTTGTAGGTGAAAGGTTTCAGTCTGCTTGTTTTCCATTGACAATGCATGAGGCTTGCGGAGCTAGAATCTTGGGTTCAGGCTGTTTAGAATTTAAAGGGGAAACTTCATAAAGGTAATTGTGTCAAATTGTCTCTTTGCAATTATTTTTCTGTAAAGTGTTCTGGGTTACACTGGGGAAAGGGTCCTAAGCCTTTGCTCTGCTGAACTAGTCAGACTGGTTTTTGCAAGCCTTTCTTATTCAAATGTGGCAAGCTTGAGAGCAGGCAGCCCCTTCCTTTCTCCCAAGAGAAACTGGTGAGTCACAGCCACATCTCAGGGAATGTGAGGCAAAGGTTATCTGATGGATCGGATAACGTTAACATAATGGTTAACATAATGTTATCAAATCCAAATGTTTGCCTCAAATTCCCCAACGTTATGCGATTTTAGCGTTATCCGGTATTTTACTGTACTTACAAAAAATTTCACATACGAATAGAAATCCTGGCTAAAATAAAATTGGACATACGATTTTTTTTAATAGGAAAAAAGTGACATACGAAAAAATATATGGTGACATCTAGTGGCCATTACCACTTCTGGTAATGCCATGTGTTTTTGACATACATATTTTTCAAGATACGAACAACCAAGCTGTCTCAAAAATCACATCTCCCTTTCTGAGTCTGCCCAGGTTTTAGGATAATTGGGGGGGGGGGGGCTTCCAGTCCCCAACACCCTCAGAGGTGCATTTTCTGGAGACATGGGTCCTTCTCTGTTGCTCTTCCCAGGGTTTTGAACACTCACATGGGATTTCTGGCTGGCCCCATATTTGGTATCCTTCAGGAAGCAAGCAAAGACCTTTCTCTTTATGCAAGCTTTCATTTAGTGCCTGGCTGTCTATTTTTTTTAATGGAACTGTTTTCTTTTTGTTGTTTCTAATGTTTTTATTACTGATTTTATCTGTGAACTTTTAATATTTTAATATTTTCTTTTTAAATAATGTAACTATTTTTTCTTTTCAGCTTTTATACAGTAAAACACCTTAGATCTTTAGTAGAAAAAGGGGAAGTGTTTAAATTGAAATAAATAATTAAATTCAGGATGATAATTTGCTATGTAAGTTGACGTATTGCAGGCTATCATTTCATAAACTGAGATAAAATGATCAAGAAGGATGCAGGGGAATTCTGCTAAGATGGTGGCACAATCTCTTGGAACTGAGAGGGCCATGATCTCTTCTTCCTTCAAAGCCTTGCTTCTGTCACCATCAGCAGCCATTCAAAATAGAACCCAGAGCATTGGTTCCCAACTTTTTTTGGTCATGCTCCTCCTAAGCATCTTCAAAATCCTGACCCTCCCACCCCGTGACATATACTTATGATTCAAAAAGTGAACTACTATTCACGTGGAGGAAGCCTTAAAGGCCATTCCTTGTTAATAATTCATTATTGAATTGCCCACCTTAAAAATCAAATTGCCCCTCTGCGGAGCATGTTATGGTTGTGAGGCATTGTATTTACCCCATTGTTATTAATTTAACATTGACATTATTAATAGTTAACAATAACATACATTTAATCTCCACCTTCAATCCAGTGGGATGACAGTGTGGCATACTTGGCTGTTCTTTTTTCTTTGCTTTCCTTGCAGTAGCCCTGTGAGGTATGTCTGGCTAAAAGTTAGGTCACCTAGGGAGTTTCATGGCCCATTGGAGATTAGAACCTGGATTCTCATGTTCCAAGCTGCTATGTGACTCTGGAATAGATGAGCTCATGAAAGTTAGTATGTATTTTGTCCTTCCATCAAAAGCATTGAATTTAATGTTCTGAGCTTAGGTTTGCAAAGATATAGTTAAGCTCATATGCACATCTGGAAATTATATTTTATTTATTTATTCAGATTTATATTGCCGCCCACTCGCTGAGGCGACTCAGGGTGGCTTACAGTCAAAATAGCAACAGTACAGTAAAAATCATAAACTACAACCTCACAAAACAACCAAAGCAGAACTGCTTATTTTTTGCAGTTTAATGTTTCTTGGGCAATGTCAGGCATATTTAACATGATATAAAATAAGCTGTGAAATAATAGGAAATTGAGTCCCTTTTCCAGAAAAAGGCAGGACAGAAATAAAGAACATAAATAAAGAATGTATGTGTTAATAGAGTGTTTCACAATCACGATGAGATTGCTTTTAATTGTGGAGTTTGAGAAGAATACTAGCTGATGTCTTCTTTTGTTTCAGAGTTCCCAAAATTCCATGTTGGCCTCTCCAGGTTTTGGAGTGTCACACTCCAGCACTTCCCATCCTTCAGTGTTTGATTGTGGTCAAAGCCAGTCCAATGGAATACTAGGTTCAGAGAAAAAGCCTGTTGGATTTTCCTTTGGTAGTAGCACTGGTCATGAGAATCAGAAAGACTCAGATTTGTCAAAGAACTTATTTTTTCAGTGCATGTCCCAGAACCTTCCCTCCAGCAACTACTTCACACCTTTGTCGGAGAATCTGATTGAAGAGCCATTGAGTCTGGACTCCCTTAAAAAAAATTCAGAGAGCCTGAATTCAGGCATCTGCAAAGGCAAGGGTCTTGCAGGAGAAACTAAACCTGGGACTCAGTTGGGCAGTTCTGTGGACCAGAAACTGCCTGTGGAGTCCATGCCCACCCTTACTCCAGCTTTTCCTCGAAATCTTATGACCTCACGACCTCCTGATAGCCACGAGAATCTCTTTCTGCAACCCCCCAAACTGTCACGGGAAGAGCCTTCAAATCCTTTTCTGGCATTTGCAGAAAAATCAGAACCCAGTCCTTTCAGTAGCTTTGCTTCCTCATCTCAGCCTGGAGTGTCTGTTAATTCCTCTTCAGTTCTTGGTTCCAAGACATCATCTGGCTGGTCAGATCTGCACACCTCAGGTGACTCGTTAGCTAAAAAGAAAAGTTTGTTCATAACCACAGATTCCTCCAAGATGTTGTCTGGAGTTCCTGGTTCCACTCTCTTTGCTGCTGCTGCTGCTGCTCAGAGCTCATCCACCCTGGGGAATGGCCGTTCCAGCTCTCCTATCAGCAGCTTAACGCAACCTATTGAAATGCCCACCCTCTCTTCCAGTCCAACGGAAGAAAAGCCATCGGTTGGGCCTGGGCAGCAGGACAACCCTCTTATGAAAACTTTTTCTAACGTGTTTGGCAGACATCCGGCTGGCTTTTTCTCTTCACAGGCAGAAGAACCAGTATTGGAGAACAAAGTCCCCTTTGAAACTGTGAAAAGGTTCTCTTTAGATGAGCGAAGCTTGCCATCTAAGCAGGATTCTGATTCCAGCACCAATAGCGACCTCTCTGATATGAGTGATTCTGAGGAGCAGTTGCACTCCAAAGCATGTCTCAAGGGAATCCCAGAGCATCTGATTGGGAAACTCGGTCCCAATGGCGAGCGGAATGCTGAACTATTAATGGGCAAAGGGAAAGGGAAACAGACACCCAAGGGCAGGCCTCGCACAGCCCCACTAAAAGGTGAAGGTTTTCAAAGGCTAGACTTTGGGGAAAGATGGGCTGGCTGTCCTGTCTTTGCATGTTTTCTTTATAGATAATCATGTTGTGTCTGTGAACCTTCTCTGGAAGAGAACATTTTCAGGTGAAAATGGGTTTTAATAATAATAATATATCCAGAGGAGAGAGAGCAGGAAGGAAAATATGTTATGAGTTGTCAAATAATCAGCAGGTGAAAAGGACTGTAGTTTAATGTAGAGTGTAACTGTAGTAGTCAAAAGATCCCAAATCCAGTCCCTGAAATCATAGGATAGGGTTGGAAAGCCTGTGCCTGAAATCCTGGAGACCTAATCTGCTCAGTGATTACTGAATTGGTTCCGGAACCTAGGCCATGTATTTATACTGTGGTCTTAAGATATGAAGTGGCAGTAATAAATATAGGAAGTTATGCAGAAGCATAAATGTGTTATATGAGGCTTGTTGCAACTGCTAGCAGTTAGATTGGTGTGGAAAACCTCAGGCTGTAGCTCCTTGAATACCAGCCTGGGACTTTGTGGTTTGCTGAGGACTATGCCATCTCTATGGCACCTTTATTTACAAATCTTACCAACTGTCACCACAGGCTGTGTTTTCTAGGACTGATGGAAGTGCTGTAGGACAGAGATACTCATGGCAAATACCAGGCAGTGGGTATTGAGGGAGAAAAGGACACATTCACCTCATTCTGACGGGTTGAAATACTGCTTCTGAGGCTTGTTTACTGACAGTAAAATCTTTAAAAGATGAAAATATTTGAACCCATCACTGGAATGTCCCACACACCAACATTTATCTCAAATTGAATTTATTTTACTTGCAAAGAAGGGACTCTCTATTATTTAACTTGATATTGCTCTGGAGGCGAAATTACGCCCCGTATATGTGAGATTTCTGCTCAAGTCCCAGAGATTCATTTTTCCCCCTGGAAATTGGATTGCACTGAGAGCCATCTAGGGAGTCAGATGACATCAAAGAATGTGGACCCTTCTTTTCCTGAATGTCATTAAGGTCCTCCCCTCCCCATGCTTCTTTGAAGTGCTTTTGTTCTTACAGGAGAACCTTCCCTTTGGACTGTGAGCCGATGGAATCGCTGTTACAGTACTTGTATTTGCTGATATAGAGAAAATGGGTGTTCCTCTCTCTCTTCCTCTTGCTATCCCACTGGGAATGACTGGATGGATGCCAGTGTCTTCCCTTTTCATTGACCAGAATTATTTGAAGGATTCCTGCATGCTTTTCCTGATTGGATATAACGGCTCACAGCAGGCAGTGCTTGCCCTCTTAGTTAGGAAGGGGGGAATCAATGTACTCTGGCAGCCAGGACTTGAGGAAGAGAGTGGGGCTTTTTTGAGACCATACTTGGCTCAGGGAGAGATGGTTCTCTTCTCTTAATCTAAATTCTGCCATTTGAAGGGCTGGGGGGCGGGGGGATGGCTGAAATTTCGTTGTTCAGTGTTGCACCTTACAGTAGAGCAGGCTCATTGAATCAGAGTGGATTTGGTGAGTTAACTCCTGCATTGATTCAGTGAGCCTTTTCTAGTGCAGCTTATTACACTAAGTAACCAGATCTCAGCCTATAAATGATTTCTGTTACATAAAACTTTTCTAAGTTTTCTAAACTGTATAGTGGAATTCTGCAAAAAAAAAAAAAAAAGGAAATGGAGAGAGACACGCGAAATTGGAGAAGAGCGTTGTCTAGGGACAGGAAAAATATTCAGAGAAAAAGTATGAAAAACAAAAGGAGATTGGCAAAATGTAAAATACCAATTGGTAAATATGATGTTCCATAGACCACGTCTAATCGCTTTTATCATTAAAAAAATAGTAGTAGTCCAGAAACAGTGATGGTAAGATGTTGATAAAATTTACCCAATTAGATAAATATTTGATGTTTATAATTTCATTCCTTCATCATAGTAATATTACTATGTTTTGTCTCGGACCATTCCTGTTTTCAATGAAGCCTTTTTTATTTTTAAAAAAACTCACCGTCTTGTTTGCCCTCAGGCATAATTTGGTGACAGTATTAATATTGATAGTTTTAAAAAGTTGGCTGTGTGGCATTTTCCTGAGACCATGGGAATTGATTAAACCTGATCGCTAACAGAGTTTTATGCATGAAATGAACGGAAGCTTAGAGATGACTCTTTAGAATGTACACCCAGATTTGTTGCTATAGAATCTTGGCATTTCTGCAGCTTAAACTGGCTAAACTCTTTAATACAGCTACATAAGAGATGTCTAGAAGGAGAGTTGAAGTACAGTATAGGGATATTGAAGCAGTTTGCTCATTTCCACAAAAGTCTTTACCTGATATTTGCATATTAGATGTTTCATTTTTGTTGGACTTGTACATATATTACCTAACCAAATTGCCTAGATCTTATGGGAACTAACGTTTGAAACGAACAAGTTCCTTGCCCTTGATGTAGGACTAGATTTTAAAGGAGTCAAGATTAGATAAGTATGACTTGGAATTTGACAGGGCTCCCCCCCCCCTTCCCGGTAGTTAAATTGAGTACTCTAACTGTTGCTTTGTTTCATAGTTGGCCAGTCTGTACTGAAAGATATGAGTAAGGTAAGGAAGCTGAAGCAGTCAGGAGAACCATTCCTCCAAGATGGCTCCTGCATCAATGTGGCCCCTCATCTTCACAAGTGCCGTGAGTGTCGCTTGGAACGCTACCGGAAATTCAAGGAACAGGAACAGGATGATTCTACTGTGGCCTGTCGCTTTTTTCATTTCCGCAGGTACTGACGCACTCTGGGTTTGCCTTCATATTTGTTTGTCATTGGCTAAAAAATTGCTGTTTTCTTCCTTTTTGGAGTAGTATAGTTTTGTAAGTACAGTCAAACCTCGCATAACGAGTGTTTTGCTTAGTGAAAAACTCACATAATGAGCAAGTTTTTTGCTAAGCGGTCTGACTCGCATAACGAATTTTTTGCTATGCGAGTCGGACTTTTCCCTATGGAAAAACTCGCATAAGAAGCGTTTGTATGGGGAAAACTCGCGTAGCGAAAATTTTCGCTACGCGAGTTTTCCCCATAGAAACGCTCGTTATGCGAGTTTTTCCATAGGGAAAAGTCTGACTCGCATAGCAAAAAACTCTCATAGCAAGCAGCCTCACAGAACAAATTAAATTCATAATGCGAGGTATGACTGTAATGTAACCTGCTTTGAGTTGTGTACTGTCTGCAGTGACAGCTGCAATTCTTGTTATAGTTTGTGAGATCTGTATCATACTTCATGGGAAGGTGGCCTGTGAATGTGCAGCACTACATCAAGATGAATAGAAAGTTTTAGCTCACCCAGAAAAAAACTCAGTTGAGAATGGTTGTTTGGTTCTTTTTTAAAAAATCATGTGTCATTCAACAAAACTTGGTTTTATAATGAAATTTATTTGCAATACATGCTTAGTAAATTTCACATTTAGAATCAAGTTAATCAAATACTGACCAGAGTCTTCTTGTGGATTTATGGAGGGGTAAATGTAATTATTATGTAAATTGTGGTGTGAATTGCTGTACACATTTGTAGTTTAAGGTCATGGCTGAGAATGCACATAGCACTTGGTTAACTAGTAGCAGTTTGCCACAATGATTTTATGTAGTTGCCTATATGATCTAAATCCATGAGAGGAACTGTGATCACTGAGTTTAAGCCTAGCTTTCTATAGAAAATACTGAATATTGGAGAAAGTAGCTGAATTTTTGAAACTTCTGATTTTGATCTTTAAAATCCAATTAATTACTGAATAAAAGCCTGCTTTTCTTTATAAAACAATGAAACATCAGAGAAAGTATTTGGTTTTGGAAGCAGACATTTCAAACATAGTGACATTTATAAGTGGCTCAGAAGTTGACTTGTTTTACTCTTAGGAGAAATTATGCTCATTTATTGTCCTGTTATGCTATTCTTGTGGAAATGGATTCTGTATATGCTCTGTAATGGTGTCTATTGATAGTAAATACAGTAATAGAGAAATCAACTTGCTTATCTGATGTGTGAATTCCTACTTTTTCTTTAAGCTTTTCTCAGACTGCCTTTTTACTTTTTTTGAAGTATTTGCTTTTTGTCATCTTTGTTTTTCTTTGATCAATATAAAATCTTCCCCACTTAAAAGGCTTGGTTGATTGAGATGAGATTTGTGGTACTAAATCCCATCTTATCCTTGACTACTTACAGGGAGAATTTTGCTTTAAATTATATGTGCTGGCTGTTCTACTTTACTGGGCTATTATTGTAAGCAAAGTGAAGAGCTTTGTGATTTATTTGTTTGTTTGTTTGTTTATTCGCTTCTGGGGACACAGGTGAGTCGCTGCAGTGGTGTGCTGGCAAAACAAGTTTCAGACAAGGTTGGATCCAAAACCAAAATAAGGGATAGCATGCTATATTAGCTAGAGCAGGATAACCACCTTCTCAGCCACCACACTCAAGGACAAAAATTATAAGGAGTCTGCAGAAAAATAATCATGATTTTAAAATTGTTTTACAATATCCATTTTCTGGTAGGTTTGTACAGCAGATATTGTATCAGAAATATATTCATAATTGTTGCTGGCTTGATAACAGCACTCACTCATTTGATGCTCTTCAAATATTTTGGACTGCAAGTCCTGTCATTCACAGCTAAAATAGTTATGGTTGAAAAATTTGAGGAGTTAACATGCAAAAGATCTAGGGAAGTAGACTCTTTTAGATGACAGGCAGAGGGGAAGAGTTTTCATTTTTATTTGTTTTGAAAGATAAGTAAACTGCAGTACTTTTTAACAAGTTTGTCCTTTTCTCTTCCAGACTGATATTTACTCGGAAGGGTATTTTACGAGTGGAGGGATTTTTGAATCCTCAGCAGAGTGATCCTGATGCAATGAGCTTGTGGATCCCATCATCATCTCCTGCACAAGGGATTGACTTGGAAACTTCTAAATACATTCTAGCCAATGTTGGGGATCAGTTTTGTCAGCTTGTAATGTCTGAAAAGGAGGCAATGATGATGGTGGAACCTCACCGTAAGTTACTGTTTTCTCTTTAACCTATGTGCGTAATACAGTGGAACTTGAATCATTTTGTGAATAGTTTATTCAGGCCATTATTTTTGTGTATTATTGTTGCTTTGCAAATGATCAATAGCTTAACTGAGCTGCTGTAGTATTTGGAATAGGACATTTCCTCTTTCAAATTAATTTTGAGCAGTCGGTGAACTCTGGATATTGTTATGCATTGTTTTCAGATATCACTTCTCTGTGTAAGACAGAGAATGTTACACAGAAGTGTCTTAAGGGCATTTTTATGTATTATAGGAAAATATCCCAAACAAATCACATAAAATAAATTCCAGTTTACTCTATTAAAGGACAGAGTCCATTAATACAATATTTATTGATGTATTAAAGCAGGGGTCCCCAACCACCAAGCTGTGGATCACAGGTTGTCCTGGACCGGGCCCAGGGGTGGGTAGTGCTGAGAGCCCTGATGGCAGCCTTCTGCCCTCAACATGCTCCGCTGGGTCTACCTGACAAATGTAGGGAGAGCATGGGCCTCAGATACAACAGATAGGCAGGTGTCCCGGCCCCTCCTCCACATTGCTTAACTACAGCGGGGCTCCACCCCCCACCTGTGTGCAATGTGATACCTCACTGCCCGAGTCGAATGGTGTGGCTGGGTCTTCTGGTTTTTGAGCTACAGCAGGGCTCCTCCCCCCATATTGTTTAGCACAGGAGTTCTCAACCTTTTTAAGACAAGGGCATGGTCACACTCCCTCAGAGAGCTTCAGGGGCTGGATGGTCATTTTGCCCTTCCTCCACCACAGTTCCTGGTGTGGTGGAAGTGCTGGTGGGCCACATGAAATGGTGCCATGTGCCACAGGTTGAGAATCCCCGGGTTAACATGAAACCGGTCTATGGTACAAAAAAGGTTTGAGACCCCTGTATTAAAGAACACACTCTCTTAATGCATTATTACTTGGACAGAAGAGAAGGATAGTTGGAAGGGGGAGGGCCCATCAGTTCTCTTGGCACTGATACTGTATATATTGAAGTATAAACTGATCCGAATATAATCTGAGGTACCTAATTTTACCTGAGAAACCAGGAAAAGTGATTAATTTGAGTATAAGCCTAGGGTGGGGAATGCAACAGCTACTAGTGAGTTTCAGTAACCAAAAGAAACCAGTCTCGTATGACTGGCATTTTTGTTTTGGTCCAAGATTATCCATTTCTAACAGGAGAGGCACAAGAGAACCCAGGAAGTGCTGTAGGCACAGGGGCAGGTGGGGGAGGGTGTTTTGCTCACTGTAGAAGTGATTGAGGCCAGCTCTTCAGCTGCCTGGATCACCTCTACATGAAAGCCTGTCACTGGCAGAAAAAAAAAATCATGGCTGCAGCCATGATCCAGATCTAACCACTTCTTGACCAGGACGGTGATCTTGACCAGGACGGTGATCTACAGTCATTGATCAAAAAGTGGTTAACATTCAAAGGGATACACACACATTCTGCGAGTGCTTGTCAGCTCTATAAATCACAGCATCAGATGGTCTCAAATGTGTAGATCTCCTGCAGCTGGGAAAATAGTGCAGATAAATATAAGCAGAGTCTGCTTCTTTCAGCACATTTTTGGTGCTGAAAAAATCAGCTTATACTCGAGTATATACGGTAGGTTCACAGTGCTTGCATGGAAAGGTTGACCTTTCACCACTTGAAGAACTAGGTTTACAGTTAAGTAACCTGTCCGTCATGAGCCTGATTGTGTAACTAGATGCACCTCATCAAGTAGCCACAATTAGCCACAGCAGGTTATACATCTTCAACATAGAAAAGATTCTGGCTATAATCTGCTGTCACATGATTATATGATTTTTGTTTTGTTTTCTTCTAATTATAGAAAAAGTGGCCTGGAAGAGAGCTGTACGGGGTGTTAGGGAGATGTGCGATGTATGTGAAACAACACTGTTCAATATTCATTGGGTTTGTCGCAAATGTGGCTTTGGGGTATGCCTGGATTGTTACCGTCTTCGGAAAAATCGCCCACGTAGTGGTGAGTATTTAGTGTTGGAGTGCTAATTCTGTAAAGATGAGGTAGGCATTTTATAGGGAAAAGATAGATTATTCATTCACTCAGTTCCTATATTACCCATTTAGCTTAAAAGTTACTCTGGGTGATTTACACAATTAGAAGCATGTAAACAACACAAACAGACAAAATAAATAACTATAGGCAGATGGTAGTACAGTAATACCCCGGATAACGATTGCACCGGATAACGCTAAAATCACATAACGACAACAAATTGGGGGGGGGAGATTTGCACCGGATAACGCTCATTTTAGACGCTCATTTTAGCGTTATCCGATCCATCGTATTAAAGAAGGAGGCCACAGCTCCTCTCCCTGCCACTTCCCTCCTTCCTTTCCCCCACCCCCAGTTTGGGGACTCCCCACACCTCACTCCACTGCCTGCTCGGAGAGAATCCAGCCCAGCTATACCTTCTTCTTGCTTTTGAGCTCTGACATGCAGCTCATTGCTCTTTCTCTTTCACTTCCTGTATTCACAATACAGGGAGGGGGAAAGAGAGAGAGAACCAATCAGATTTCTCTCTTTCCCCCTTCCCTGTTTAAATGTACAGGGAGGGAAATAAAGAGACAAAGAGACTGCAGTAGAATGGGAGAAAAGGTGCTTTCCCCCGATCCTACTACAGTCACAGTGGTGGGGGGTAGCTTTAAAGGCACCCCACTGCCTGCTTGGTTTGTCCCTGAAGTCAGGGCTTTTTTTTAGGGTTGTTCGATGTATGCATCGGACAACGCTAAAAACCGGATAATGTCATGACTTGTGGAACCAAGTCATAACGTTATCTGGGGTATTTCTGTATAATAAATTAAGAAAAATCCTTGGGAAGAGTCTTCCCAAAAGGCTTCTCTAAAAACCATAGTTTTCATTTGCTTCCTAAAGGAAAGTTGGCAAGAAACCTTGCAGATTTCATTAGGAAGGTTATTCCAGAGTGAAGGTGCTACTGCTGAGGAGGCCCAGTTTCTTGTTGAAGATTTGCAGGCCTCTCTTGGGATAAACAACCTCAACTGCAGAGATTCAGTAGATGTGGTATAATGGGCAGTTGAGTTTGGATGGAGGAACTCCAACAATAGCAAGATCCTAAACCATGGAGGCTTTTATATGTTAGAGTCAAAACCTTGAACCTGTTGCAATATCAAACAGGTAATCAGTGCAAAGCAGCCCGGAGCAGGGAGGTAATAGAAAACCGGCTAACACCCATAACCAGCCTGTCTGCCACAACCTACATCTGTTGAGGTTTCTACAGCAGCCTCCAAGGGCATAATGTAAGCTCTAATCAACTTGGACAATGCTACCAGTAGATCTCCATATTTTTTTAAAGTAGAACACATAAGAGGTGTTGATAACCACTTTTTCAACAAAAAGTAGTTTATTTTTCTTCTCCTAAATTACATTACTGAGATGCAAAAAGGTTTAGGATTCACAGTAATGAGGAGTGAGGTTTTTTTATATAACAAGAATGTGAGATCCATTGCAAACAATGTTCTGCATGGGCTTTGGTTCCTTATTTAATTCTTAGTGTATGCTCACCTCTTCAGGCTAGTATTTTGCAACTGGAAGCAGACCGTGAACATCAACCTGCTAGTTAAAAATAATATAAAATAGATTTCACAGGCTTGAAACTTGCTCACCATCAGGTTAGTAGAGTACTTTGGTTTATTAGAGGAATGCTGTAGGTTGAGAGTGGTAACCTAATATGCTTTGCAGGAATTCAAAAAGAAGTTGATCACACACCCAACCGATATGTGTTGATAATGGTAGATGGCTGGAACATAGAAGCAGAACCAATTTGTTGGAGAATTTGGCCCAGGGGTCAGAAATTAAGTAGAATGACATGTAGAATTCTGTGGAGCCAGAAATCTGTTTATTCTATTGTTGGGTTCAGGGTCAGAGTTGGGGGGAAACCCCCCCCCCCCAGCTCTGGCCACAACCTGAAGAGCATGGTACCAGTCAAAACAGCTAAATGAGGCTTCATTTTGCTGCATTGGTCATTACTGCCTGTGTTTCCAGGCAAGCGGAGCTTCATAGACGCCTTTCTCAAAGAGCGTGGGGCTGCCTTTTCCCTGGTAAGCGTGTTTCCAGGCAAAAGGCAGCCCCACACTCTTCGGGGAAGACGTCTACGAAGCTCTGCTTGCCTGGAAACACATTCCCTAGGCAAGCAGAACTTCGTAGCTGCCTTCCCTGAAGAGCACGGGGCTACCTTTTGCCTGGGAAGCATGTTTCCAGACAAGCAGAGCTTCGTAGATACCTTCCCCAAAGAGCGTGGGGCTGCCTTTTGCGTCGAAACATACTTCCCATGGAAAGGGCAGCCCCATGCTCTTCAGGGAAGGCATCTATGAAGCTCTGCTTGCCTGGGAGTCCCCCATCGGCTTCCCCAGCCACCCCGCCCCTGCCTCCACAGTTGCAGGGTGGCTGGGGAAGCTGATGGGGGAATCCCCCGTAAGCTTCCCCAGCCACCCCACAGCTGTGGATCGGGTCCCCCGACCTCCCCGGAGGTGGCAGGAGTGCCGGAGAGCCAGAAATGGGCGAGAAAACACTTCCATTTTTTCACCCATTTCGGGCTTTTTGACACCCTGCCACCTCCGGGGAGGTCGGGGGATCCGATCCGTGCTGTTCCCAACGTTCCTCGATCTCCCTAGCTGGTGCAGTAAGTCAAAACGCCGGGATTCATTTTTTCCTCCCATTTCTGGCTCTCCAACATCCCTCCCACTTCTGGGGAGGTTGGGGGACCTGATCCGTGTTGTTCCCAACCTCTCCAGGCGCTGCAACCACAGTATGGGATCGGCACTTGGATTGGGGGGTTGAACAAGCGCATGTCTGGTTCAAACCCCAACCCAAGCAGCCGATCCCACGCTGCGATCCGCCTGCCTCTTTGGAAAGGGCAGCGGGGATTCCATGAGTGGAATCCCCACTGCTTTTTCCAAAGAGGCAGGTGGATCGCCACGCTGTTCCCTTTCCTCTTCAGAAAGGGAACAGGGCTTTTTTTAATGTTGTGCGATCAATGCATCGCACAACGACGAGACTTGTGGAACCAAGACTCATCGTTATTCGAGCTACTAGTGTATTGTAGTATGAGAGGAAACATTTGCAAAGTTTAAATATGTGACTTTCTATTTCAGAAACGGAGGAGATTGGTGATGAAGAGGTATTTTCATGGCTGAAATGTGCAAAAGGACAGTCACATGAACCAGAGACTCTCATGCCAACACAGATTATCCCTGGCACAGGTAATGCTTCAGTAATCACTACTTTTTCTTACTTTGTCCACAGACCCAGGGCAACGTATACCTGAGGCAGAGCATGATATATTCTCTTCCACCTGCATAGTATTGAAAGCCCAAAGGACAAAGAATCCCAATGTGCCTCTCCCTGCAAGAGTGAAAATACAGTGATAATAAACCAGTTAACTAATAATTTGTTGTCCTTTTATGACACCTTGAATGTGTTATCTGATGCTAAGGTTTTGTTATATAGTTTACCTCACTCTGTATAAGGTCTGTCTGGTCTCTTGTCATTCCAATTTGAACATATTTTCATACAACAGGAATTCACCAATAGTAGCAGAATTCACACCACTTAAAATAGGGATAGCTAGATCAGAATATAGTGAAAATGCAGTAGTTTAATGTGGATTTCCAGTTTCCAGTGATCTAGCAACTGAAGTAGAAAATCTTGTTTATTTCCCAAATTAGGCCTCTAAAGGAAATTAGGAGGATTTGTGTAAAAGAATTCAACTCTGTTGTTGAAAATACATTGTTGAGCTGTGTATGTGCTCAAAAATACTTTGTTCCACAGTTATATGTTGAATTTCTAAGCTGCTGTTTGTATTTAACTCTTAACTGATGCACTTGAAAGTGCTGATAAAAAGAAGCAGATTCTGCAAACTTAAAAGCTACCATAGCTTTTTATTAGGCTTCTAGGGCTACGTAATATGTGCTAAGGTTGGTTTTCAGTTATAATTGTTATAGTTGATGAAAGGATCACATACTGTACATACTGAAAAAAGCCTTCCTGTAGAGTTTTTCTCTAAGGACAAGGTTTTTGTTCTTCTAAAAAAAATTTTTTTAATGATTTCTGCTGGAAGCAGAAAAATACTGAAGATTGGATTTCAAACTTGCAGATTTTGTCCTGTAGTTTCATTTCAAAAAATTTAATTTTTCAGCATTATATAATATTGGAGACATGGTTCATGCAGCACGTGGCAAATGGGGCATTAAAGCCAATTGTCCATGTATTAATCGGCAGAACAAATCTGTGTTGCGGCCTGCTGTCACCAATGGAATTTCACAGGTATGTCAATTTTTAATCTGGCTGAAATATCTGGTTATGGTATCTTTGCGAAACATGTTTTACTTTTTGAAATATTTTGACTAGAACTGCTGTCTTTAAAAGAACCATGTTGATCATTATGTATAGTGAAATAAATTTTGTAAATTACTTCCAGCAGATTGGCTATATTGTTAAGAGGAAAGAGTTTTCTTCTTCCGTGTCTAAGCCAGACATGAAACTGCCAAAATGGAGGCATCTTTTGGTGAGTTTATTCTGGAGTTCCCTTCACCAACCTGGTGTGAGAAAGATTGCCGGCAACACAAGGTTGCCGTTACCAGGGTACACCTGATTATGGTTCAAAAAATACCACAATCTTCGAGGAGGCTCTTTCTGTGTACCCCAGAGGAAAGAGCAATATAAATAAATAACTGTTACTAATTGCATGATAGAGATACCATCTGGTTTATTTGTTTTGCTTTCTTTGAAGACTTCTGTCCAGTTTACCATTGGCAAAACCATATTTTTCTGATTTCTAACCAGTCTACTGTTACTGTTAACATTCTGTTTGCTGTTAGACCTTACCCTTCTCCATTTAGTTTGGTTGGTTAGTAATCCATATATACATTTCCCTTTTGTTTCAGGGGTACATTTCAACATGGCTCTAATGCAATAGTGTTATTTTTGTCAAATACTTCCCCTCATCATGCTTTTAAAAAAAAAAAAATCATGTATCACTTCTTGCTTTTCTCTTTGTGATTCTGTTTCAGCAGCTACCCAGTATGAATCCTGGGGTATCAGCTTGTGGAAGTGAAAGCACGTTCTCCAGTGGCACAGGGACAATAGAAGGTGGGCAGCTGGACGCTAACATTCCTCCTAAAGTTGAAGCTACAGAAGACAAAATTGAGGAACCTATAAAGCCAGAAACCCCAACAACCAGCAACACTGAGACAAAACTGAACAAGCCATTATGTCCAGAGACAAGTCCTTCCTCAGCATTGCACTGGCTTGCAGATTTAGCAACACAAAAGGCAAAAGAAGAAACAAAAGGTAAAAAAATCTACAGCTGAAGTGTTTTATTGCTCTAGTGGAGAAGAAAACTAAGGGAGATTTTTGTTGCTAGGGGTTTGGAAGGCAGACTGAAGCTAGGACACTTCAAGATGACTGTTTTTTGAACGTTGTATACTTGATTTTCAAGACCCATAAAAGTGTGTGGACAGAAGCAACACCAAATGGCAAATGGAAAACTAGCAAGATTGTCATTAGTTATGATACAGGCTAAAAGGATTATACTGTTTATTTAAAATATGGTAGGCAATCTTTTTTATGTCAAGAGCTTCATTCCCTGAGTGTAAGCTATGTCAGTGGTAAACAGGGCTGAGGCCAGCAGCGAAAACAACAGAATGACTGAGATTATTTATTTATTTATTTATTTAGATTTATATCACCGCCCACTCGCCGTGGCGACTCAGGGCAGTTTACAATCAGGAAAAAAAGAAAAAATACAAAAACAAGACAACAATAACACACACACAATACAAACAGCTAAAATCCATTCCTCCTTCTGGCCAGAGGACGTTAGTCTTTTCCTTCCCTGGGCAGATAGGGCCCAGGATTAGGAAGTGGGAGCTTCCATCTAAAAACCTTAAAACTTTTAAAAATTAAAAATTAAAATCTGAAAAAGATTAAAAACAGATTAAAAACACACCAGATGCTACAACTACTAAACTTTTAAAGTAGAAAAAGAGAGGGGCTCAGATCAACCAATGTTCTGGGGTCATTAGATCATTCTGTCATTTTAAATATTATATCCCATTACTGCTTTCCTCACTATTTTATTGACTATAAGGGTCACTCCATTTCTTCAAAGGGATTTTTGCACACGGTAGTAGATATAATGGTTCCCTGAGTTACATTTGCCTGTCCCTGTCAACTCTGATTCAGAGATTCCCAGGATGTCAATGTTCAGTTTTGCCATCTCATGTTTGACCATCTCCAGTTTACCTGGATTCATAGATCTTGCATTCCAGGTTCCTATGCAGTGCAATTTTGTTCTTTACACCATTGGACTTTCCTTTCACCATCAGATCCATCCACAACTGAGCATCCTTTTGACTTTGGCCAGCCGTCTCACTTTTTCTGGCGCTACTTGTATTTGCTCTCCACGCTTCCCCAGTAACATATTTGACACCTTCTGACTAGAGGGGCTCAACTTCAGGTGTCATATCATTTAGCTTTTTGATACCATCCATGGGGTTTTCTTGGCAATGATACTGGAGTGGGTTGCCATTTCCCTCTCCAGTAGATCATGTTTAGTCTGAGTTATCCAATATGGCTTGTCTGTCTTGGATGGCCCTAAACTGCATAGCCCAAGGATTCCCAAATTTTTCAGGCCGTGGGCCAATCACATGGTTCCTCCCACTGGAAGCGAAAGTAAAATGCCCATGCGCAAAATGCTGCCATAAATGCACCCGCGTCTGTTGTAAATGTGGTTATAACAGCCAGAGGTTCATTTATGGCAGCGTTTTGTGCATGTGCGGGCACATTTTACTTTCACTTCTGGGAGCGGCGAGGGTGGCATGGGCTGGATGATTTGGCACATCAGACCATAGATTGGAAATCCCTGCCATAGCCCATAGCTTCATCGAACCACATAAGCCCCATCACCATGACAAAGCAATGATTCTTGGGAATGGTTTCCTCTTTTAGTGGAAGATGTGTACATTACTGGGTATGAGCCAGTTTGCCTCCCTTCAGCCAAGTGTGGTTTCCTTATTGCCTTCCCTGCCACCGCCACTTCCAGGAGAGCCAGCGACAGTCTAGAGATCCAGAAGAGAACGTTTTGAAGTCGTAGCTGTGCTAGTCTGTGCAAGCATATCAGAGAGTAAACAAAACAAAAAAGTAAAAAATGCTGTGGCACCTTAAAGACTAACTCCTATATTTTAATGTTAGTCCACTTCTTCAGACATAAGAGTGGATTTTCATTCTGTAAGGTAAAGGTAAAGGTTTCCCTTGCTTGAAAGCCGGTCACATATATAGAGACAAGCAGCAAGGGGGGGGGGGATAAGTGCACAAGACTGACTCACTAGTGAAGAGAAAATGGAGGGGAGGAACTACATTTCCCAACAGCCTTTACTTGCCATTGCGTATGCTCCCTATTTAACTTGCCATTGTGCATGCTCCCTAGTTTCGGCCCTGCGACAACACCCTAATCACTACCTGTTCCCCGCCTTCTCATGGTGTCTAGCAGCCCCTGAAGTCAAGACTTAAACTTTGAGATATATTTCAAAGAATACACCCGTAATAAAATTAACACAGAGTTTTACTTTTATGTCAATTAAAACAAAATCGAAATACAGTACAGCTGTAGTTTTATAAATATTACTCTTTGTAATTTCACACTGATGTTATGTATTTCTACAGGAGGGAGGAAGAAAAATTATTATGTTCTAGGTCACAAATTTAGCCTGTACACAAATTGCATCTACCTTAAACACAGCCCCCCCCCCCCGGCTAAACTGATTTATATATAATTTATATTTACACATATATTTGTGCAGTTCCTAGCACTTCTTGAATGTTGCTACCTTATATGCACTTAATTGGGAGTAAGGTGCATTATATAGGCCTTATGTTTGACTATATGTACAGGAGTATGTTTAATTAAACCAACATTGGTTTTATACTTGCATTAATGTGTTTTTTTTATTTTAAAAAAGATGAATGTTTGGATTGCACGTACAGTGGAACCTTATACAACAATCACCCCGTATAGCAACGAAATCGCATAACAATTAGGTTTTGGGGGGAAATGGTGTCCTGCATAACAATTTTCCCAATGGAAAAAAATCATACAACAATTTTTCATTGGAAAAAACCACTTGGCAAAAAAAAAATCATTGTACAATGCATGTATCATATAGCAGTTGTTTCATACAACAACAAACCCCATTGAATGGATTAAAATCATCGTGTGAGGCACCACTTATATAAGAATTCTCTACATTTGGAGGGGTTGTTTCTGTTATTAGTTTATAGATCTATTGTGCAAATTACTGAAGTTTAGGCAGCTGCCAGAAATTATTGATGAACCTTAGAAGCTTCCTGATGTAGTCAGTTTCAGTTGATGCTAGCTAGAGTATAGCTAAGTCCTTGATGTCAACTTATGAAAATAGCCTTTTGACATCCAAGCATTCCAAGCTGATTGGAAAGAACTGTCATAAAGTGTTGTATTCTGATTTATTAATTAGGTCTTCAGGTGAAGAATCTTGGAAGATACATGTTATTCTTTCAGCCTTTAATTTCTTGATGCTTCCCCCTCACATTTAATAACCTCTTTCTGATCACCTGTACATGTTGTGCATGTTTGGTCTGCACTCATTGAAATATTGTGGTAGTAATTTTGTCCATAGGTATTAACATTATGAAAGACCTTTGTGTAACAGTAACCTTAAAGGTCTCTTGTATTTACTGTTAAAGTACTTCTGTTAGCATATTTAAAAAAAAACATTTCCTTTCCTGACCACTGCCTTTTCTGTTTTTCAGAAGCAGGTTCACTGAAGTCGGTGCTCAGTAAAGAATCTCAGTCATCATCTTCTGTCAACTCCAGTGCTAAGGCCTCCCCGTTAACACCAAAGCTTTTTAACAGTCTTTTATTGGGCCCAGTTGCCTGTAGCAACAAGACAGAAGGTTCCAGTCTTCGAGATTTACTTAACTCTGGGCCTGGAAAGCTGCCCCAGGCTTCTCCTGATACAGGGATACCATTTCCTCCTGTCTTTTCTGGGGCTTCCACTGTAAGTATTTGCTTAGCTTTGCTTTTCCTTGCTGTGTTATGAAATGATATTTGAATCTTTCTCCTTTTTTGGAAAATTGTAGTTCAACCGGAATAAATAAAATATTTTTGTGACAGGTGGTAAAAATTATGAGTTGATTATAATTACAGTAATACCTCAGATAATGCTAAAATCTAATAACGATGCAAAATTTCTAAAGAAATTTTGTATCGGATAATGATCTGCTAGCATTATCCGATGCAGTTGTTCCTTCCCCCGCCTGGCTTGGTAAGGGTCTTAGCTATCCAGGTTGGGGGGGGGGCGCTTCTTAAGAGAGGCTGGGATAAGGGTCCCAGCCTCTCTTAGGAAGACCCTCCCCCTGGATTGCTAAGCCCTTTAGCAAGCCAGACGGAGATTTTTAAAAAGAAGGTAGGTAAGGCCTTGCTTGGTAAGGGTCTTAGCTATCCAGGCCAGGGTGTGTGTGTCTTCTTAAGAGAGGTTGGGATAAGGGTCCCAACCTCTCCTAGGAAGACACACACACACCCCGGCCTGGATCGCTAAGCCCTTTAGCAAGCCAGAGACAGGTTTTTTTTTTTAAAGGTAGGAAAAGGTTTTCCTACCTTCTTTTTAGAACCCCTCTTCCCTGCCTGGCTTAGTAAGGGTCTTAGCTATCCAGTCCGGGGAGAGGGGGTCATCTTCTTAAGAGAGGCTGCGATAAAGGTCCCAAGCCTCTCTTAGAAAGACACCACCACCACTTGCTTACTAAGCAAACCAGATCGGCCCCCTGCTCCCTTTCCTCTTTGGAAAGAGAGCAGGGATTTTGTTAACGTTGTGCAATCAATGCATTGCACAACGTTAAAAACCGGATAACGTTATGACTTGTGGAAGATGAAGAACTGATTCTCTTACTTTCATTGGATGATACATTTGTGTTGCATTATATGGCTTTTTCTTCTTATTTGAGCTTCACTTGAGTTTGTTTGTTTGTTTGTTTAAATTTCTATATCGCCCTCCTCGCCAAAGGCGACCCAGGGCGGTTTAACACATCCTAAAAAACATAAAAACAGTACTGTACAGGCTAAAATACTAAAAGTCTCAAACTCCACAGTTAAAACCAATTAAAACTACGACTAAAACTTTATATGATTTAAAAACTTAAGAACTTAGGGGAGCATGGGAGGAGGTCAAACCAGCCAGCAGGCTGAGGTCGTTGTTGTCTAGTCCACTCTAGTGGGATGGGCAGATGTCCTTGGGACGATGCGGTCTCTTAGGTATCCTGGCCCACTACCATGTAGGGCTTTAAAAGTAATAACCAGCACGTTGAATTGCACCTGGAGGCATACTGGTAGCCAGTGCAGCTCCCGAAGCAATGGTGAGGCACGAGCATAAAGCCCACACCTCATCACGACCCAGGCAGCCGCATTCTGAACCAGTTGCAGCCTCCGAATGGTCACCAAGGGCAGCCCCATGTAGAGCGCATTACAGTAATCAAGTCAGGAGGTGACCAAAGCGTGTGTGATCATGAGCAAGGAGTTCCGGTCTAGGAGCGGGCGTAACTTGCGTATTACACGAAGTTGTGCAAAAGCTCTCCTGGCCACGGCTGCCACCTGCTCTTCAAGCAGTAGTCATGAGTCCAAGAGGACCCCCAGATTACGTACCGGGTCTGTTTGGGGCAAGACTGCCCCATCCAGAACCAAAGATGGCAACTCCCGAGATAGCACAGGACCCCTTACCCATACCCACTCAGTCTTTCCGGGATTCCACTGTAACCCGTTGTCCTTCATCCAAACCCTGACACCCTCCAGGCACCTGGAAAGGACTTCCACTGCATCGCTTGGGTCCCCACGGGCCGAGATACACGGCTGGGTATCATCAGCATATTGATGATACCTCACCCCGTGGGAACGGATGATCTCATCCAGTGGTTTCATGTAGGAGAGGCGAAAGGATCAAACCCTGAGGCACCCCATATTGCAGGGGCCTAGGGCTGGACCTCTCGCCTTCCAGCCACACCGACTGGGTCCGGCCCCTCAGAAATGAGGAAAACCAGGACAACACAGTGCCCTGGATTCCCAATCCTCGGAGCCTTCCCAGAAGGATACCGTGGTCGACAGTATCGAAAGCTACTGAGAGGTCAAGAAGAGCAAGGACGGGTGGATGACCCACATCCCACTCTCTCCAGAGATCATCCACAAGTGCGACCAATGCAGTTTCCGTACCATATCCAGGCCTTAATCCTGACTGGAAAAGGTCCAGATAATCCACTTGCACATGTTTCAAGAGGTACTTTGGTTTGCTAGAAAGAGGACGAGTATTTTCCTGTCATCTGCCCCATTCATAAATACATGCAGACAATGTTGCAGAGAAGACCAAATGCAAAGGAACTCATACAAGCAACCTTTCTTCTATCTTCCAGCCATCAAATCCTCCCCATAATCCCTTTTTAGAGAATTGGGTGGATCTGTTGAACATTGTGTTCTGAATGTTAGGAAGCTGTAATGAGTTGCTTCAGATCAGGTGGGGGAATGTGTAATTTGAGATATAACCCCAACTGATATCTTTCAGTTCCACAGATGAAATGCTAAAATAGAAAAGAATTTCCTCCAGGTTTCTTTCCTATCATAGTGCAGTGGTAGCAAATCCTGAAGGAAAGTGTTTCCATAGGGGAAGTCTGACTCGCATAGTGAAAATTTTCGTTATGCGAGTCAGATCGCTTTTTGAAAAACCCGCTCGTTATGCGAGTTTTTCGCAAAGCAAAATGTATGTTAAGCGAGGTTTGACTAGTGTCTGGGACCCTCTGGATCAGCAGGAGAGATACCACTGATGGTTTTGGTGGGAAGGGGTATTAATAGAAATCACTTCTCTTTTTCTCTTGGTGTGGAGGTCACTTTAATTTTGGACTTTACAACAAATCGGGATCCAACTTTTCTGTTGTTATCTTTCTAGTAATTGCATAATTTCATGACTGCATTGTACATCGACATGAGTGTGTTATGTCTCATATCAATAGTTGCTGAGTTTATCTCAGAAATTATGTTTAGAACAGTAACACTGTGGATCCAGTCTCTAGTTTCCAGTAGTATTGTATATGCTTATTTAGGTTTCGCATTTGTTACCATTTCTGCATTTTGGCCACCTTAGTATGTTCAGTTTTCCAGTAAGTATCTAATTGGTTAAAAGTTTAAAATCTTTTTCAAAGACATATTTTCTTGGTATAATTTAGATTGCTTTGTGCATTTATATATTCTAGGGGGCAAAGAGCAAAGCCAGTTTGCCCAACTTCCTTGATCATATAATTGCCTCTGTGGTGGAAAATAAGAAGATGTCTGATACTGCTAAGCGAACAAACAATTTGGCTGACACACATAAAGAAGTGAAAGAAATGGTCATGGGGTTAAATGTGCTAGACCCACACACTTCCCATTCTTGGCTTTGTGATGGAAGGCTTCTGTGTCTTCATGACCCCAGCAACAAAAATAACTGGAAGATCTTCAGGGAATGTTGGAAACAGGGCCAGGTAATTCAAAAAGTCAGCCTTGTAATCTTGCGTATCTGTAACTGCTGTGTAAAAACTGATATTAGTGTGGACTTTGTTATTGAGTTTAATGTAGAATATAACAACACATCTCAAGTGTGGTGGCTCTATTTAATACTAGCAGTTAAAAATTGTAGCAGGAGGAAAAATTACTTCTAGGCAGGTTAAAGTAAATAAAAGCTGCATAGAAGAACTTGCAGAATACAAAATAGGTTGAGCAAGATTTCTGACTCAGAATATGGAAATTTACTTGTTACTAAAGATAAAAGATTACATTATGTAAAATAAATAAATTTGCATGCTTTGTACAGAAGGAGAAAGTAGTTGCTCTGAACACAAAATTTGGAATTTTTCAATGGTTTAAGACTAGAAGCTAGTGTACTACACTCCAGGTTCTTTGTATATATGTAGTTATCTCCTTTTAATTTATAAACAAATATATACTGCAGTTCTGCTAATCAGTTTTTATTCCTATACTACCACTCCTTTCACAGTTTCAGTTGGGTAAATATTACGATAATTTAGGTGGAATTGTTAAATTCCCTTTTGCCGCTTTCTGAGAATTGTCATGTTGGAATAATCCCTTACTAATTTTTCCACAGCCTGTTCTAGTTTCTGGTGTTCATAAGAAGCTGAAGCCTGAACTCTGGAAGCCTGAAGCATTTAGCCAGGAATTTGGGGATCAGGATGTAGATCTGGTCAACTGTAGAAACTGTGCCATAATCTCAGACGTTAAAGTGCGTGACTTCTGGGATGGCTTTGAAGTTATTTCTAGTAAGTCCAGTCTCAATTCATCAGGTTTTTCTTTCTCTTCAAAAGCAGTTCTGTCAGTAGTGCTTTTGATAAGTTATTGATGTCATTGCCAGAGAACTACCCACTATCACACATCCTTGAACATATTAGTTGTTGAGATAGAAGGTTCAAAACTGAGCAAAGTTGTGGAAGTGTTTAATGGACTTGATGATGGGTCCTAATTCTTTTTATGCTTTTATATATCTTGGTGCTGTTTTAAATGTGTCTTTTTCTTTACTCAGTATCACTACAAGAATGTCTTACGTGTTTAAGTTGGTGGCTACAGTAAATTCAGCTGTACAGAGATTTTTTTTAATGAGCAAAAGCAATAATAGTAATAAATTTTTAATCTGTTTCTCATGTACATTCATGAGTAATCCTTCCCTCTGCAGTATACAAAGAGATATGTATATCTGCCTTTGCAGTCGTGGTTTTTCCGTCTGCTAAGGTCTTCTTTTGAATTTAAGAGGAGGATTTGAACCCAGATCTTCTTTGTTTCTTTTGCATGTATACTGTCTATTATAAACATTTTGTTATTGCTACTCTCCAACTAATAAACTATAAATTTTTGAAGAGAGGTAAACATAATGTAAGTCAAATGATATTACTTTACAGAACGCCTAAGATCAGATGATGGACAACCCATGGTACTGAAGTTAAAAGATTGGCCTCCAGGGGAAGATTTTAGAGACATGATGCCTACAAGGTAAGATCTTTTGTTGCCTTGAACCTTTGGATAGAATTACTAGTGTTCTGGCATTTATTCTAATTCTCTATTTATTTATATTAATAATTTTTGTCCTCCCTGTGTAAAGAACTCAGGGTGCCTAACATAAAAAATGTTCTTTGCCTTTTGAGGTTTGTGGATCTGATGGATAACCTTCCTCTCCCAGAGTACACAAAACGGGATGGAAGATTGAATCTGGCATCACGATTGCCAAGTTATTTTGTTCGACCTGACCTAGGTCCCAAAATGTACAATGCTTATGGTATGTAGACTGGAGCTCTCTCTCTCTCTCTCTCTCTCTCTTTTTTGTTCCTGGTCATTATTCCTCCAAAATGAGAGTGTTCGAAGGGAGATATCATCTTGGAGTTTATTATAAACTGTTTCAGTTGCATGCACATTTACTTGTCATATTTTCTTTCAAGGATGTGTGATTACATCAATGATTGAAGCGAATGCAGTGGCTTAGTGGTTAAGAAGCTCATCTTGTTAGCTGGAGGGCTGGCAAGTCGGCAGTTCGAGACCCGGGTACTGCATGACAGATTGAGCACCTGTCTCTGTCCCAGTTCTTGGGGTCATGAAAGGAACTTCATTTGGGCATCCCCTGAGTGGAATCCCCCCCCCCCCGGTAAAAATCCTTTCAACCCAGAATAATTTCTGACATGAAACTATTATTATATTATCAATTATTGAAAACCTGCTCTGTACTTATCAGATAAATGTGTCAAGGACCCATATCCTTCACACTGGAGTAGATGAGCTTGTGCACTAGCTAAAGGTAAAGGTTTCCCTTGCTCAAAAGCCAGTCATAACTAACTTTAGGGTTCAGTGCTCATCTCTGTTTCAAAGCTGAAGAGCCAGCGTTGTCTGCTTCTGCAGATGTTTCTGTTGTCATGTGGCACGCATGACTACAATTCGGAGCACTGTTTACCTTCCCACTGAAGTGGTCCCTATTTATCTACTTGCAATTTCTTGCTTTCAAACTGCTAGGTTGGCAGGAGCTGGGACAAAGATGGGAGCTCGTTCCATCCTGCAGTACTCTGGAATCGAATGGCTGACCTCCTGTCATCCAGTCAGCGTCTTAGCCACTTGAATCACTGCAGTCCCGTGCACTAGCTTACTTCCATATAAACTCTGTTTATACAGAAATTTTCAAAGTGATAACCATGTTAGTATGTGCAAGCATATCGGAGAGTAAACAAAAGACAAAAAGTTGTGGCACCTTAAAGACAAACTCCTGTACTTTAATTTAAATACAGGAGTTAGTCTTTAAGGTGTAACAGTGTTGTTTATCTTTTGTTGTTGTTTTGTTTACTCTGATGTGTCTATACAGGATCTGTTCTGGTACCATAAGAGCTCTTTGATCTGTTCATTCTAACAGAAGGAGTTCTTTTGAGACCCAGATATAATTTGTGGATAAAATGATGTGGTAGCTGTGCAAGCATATCTGAGATTAAACAAAACAGAACAGCAAAAAAATACAAAAAATGTTATGGCACCTGAAAGACTAACTCCTGTCCTGTATTTAAATGTGAGCTTTCGTGGACCAGGTCCACTTCATCAGACATAAGAGTGAAGCCTCATGGCACCAATGTATACACACATCAAGTACAAAGGCACACAATAATTTGCCAGCCTAACAGAATAGTAACATTGTCGCTTTTTACAACTGTGGATAAAATCACTAATGTCTACTCCAATGTGAACCCCACCTTGCATGATTATAGTTCAGCTACTGTTACCCAGCGGAAGGGACATGGTTGTTGGAAAGCATACACTACTTGCTCCCTGAGTCCTCATTTATCTTGGCAGAGAAAATTGGTTTGCCATAAGTTAAATGTATTTTTGACAGCTGTGATAACTAAGTCATTGGAGGAAGGTCGCTTTCCTTTGTAGGCCACAGTAGGTGCAAAGAGGGACTACAGAACATCATGGGCCTTGATTCACACTGCCAAACTGCTTAGTAGGATGGTAGTACAAGTGCTGCCTTTTGGGCCCAGTCCATCAGAGTAACACTGGAAGCACTGCCAAGTAATTTTTGAAATTTAGGTCCAGAAGAGCTCCAGATATTCTTCATGGCCATTCTGAGTTCACACAAGGCTGCAGAAAAGGCTTTTTGGACCAAAACTGTATAGAATGTTTCAAAAATCAACATTGGGAAATAAGAAAACTGCCTATTAATCTGATCCGTGTTGTTGATGTCCTTGGCTCATTCACGTGGAAGAATTTTTCTCCAAAGAAGCTTAAAGATGCATATAAATCTCTTTAATAAGTGTATGTTAAGTAATGAGGAAGACTCTGAAAATTGGCATGTTACTGGTGCCGGTTCAACAACTTACAATTCCGCTTTAAATTCTTTTTGAAGTAAAGAAAACAATTATCTTCTGCCTGAAACAGTTTTTCCTCCTACTTTTGCATCTGCACTGTTTGGATGAATTGGTGTCAGGCTTGATCCAGCCCCAGGGCCATAGTGACCAGCTCCCTGAACCATATGACCAGCCCGCAGCCCAAAAAGTTAGGGCACCCCTGCATTAATGGATTGCATTACTGTTTGCCCTGGCTATTGCAAAGGCAAAATCGCTGATATGACTCATGGTTCACAGTGAATTATAACTACAGTAATACCCCAGATAACATTATGACTTGGTTCCACAAGTCATGTCGTTATCCGGTTTTTAGCGTTGTCCGATGCATACATCGAACAACGCTTAAAAAAAAGCCCTGACGTCAGGGACAAACCACGCCGAGGCAAGGCTTGTCCGAAATTCCCCCGCCCCCCGCCCCCGGGGGGGTCTCAGAAAAGCCGAGCCCTGCCTGTTTCCCGCACCGCACTGGCCCCTTACCGCTTGCTAAGGGGCCAGTGCAGTGCAGGAAACAGGCAGCGAGCGGCTGCCTT
This sequence comes from Furcifer pardalis, assembly GCA_030440675.1. Classification (NCBI taxonomy): domain Eukaryota; kingdom Metazoa; phylum Chordata; class Lepidosauria; order Squamata; family Chamaeleonidae; genus Furcifer; species Furcifer pardalis. The sequence continues at coordinate 103,463,789 of CP126893.1, forward strand.
GTCTCGCCACCTGACAGTTAAGGTTCGTGTCGGGTGGCGAGACAAGGCGGCTTGCTAAGAGCCCTGGGAGATCCCGGAGAGAGGCACCTGTCACCCGGATCTCCCCGGGCTCTTAACAAGGTACCCACTCTGTGTCCGAAGCCCAGCGGCTTTGGACACAGCCCGCAAGGGCTTCGGACACAGCGTGGAAGGGCTTCGGGAGAAGGCTAGCCCAGCCCAGCGGGCTAGCCTTCTTCTGCAGCCCATGCGGTTTGTGTCTGAAGCCACTAGGCTTCAAACACCCCAAATGGGCTGTTGACAAAGCCTAGTGGTGCTCGGGCTAGCTAGCCCAGGCACCGCTAGGCTTTGTCCAGCGATCGCTCAGGCTGAACTAGGGTCGGGGGAAAGGCAGGCACCCACGTGCCTTTCCCCCGACCCTAGTTCAGTATCAGCGATCCATCGCTGGGGGGGTGGGGGTGGATTGGGTAGATGGTCTACCCAATCCAACACACACACCCCCCCCACACACACACACACACGATTGTACCGGATAATGCTAAAAATCATGTTATCCGTTGCAAGGTTTTTCCAAAAATCTTGCATCGTTATCCGATTCTAGCGCTATCCGGTACAATCGTTATCCGAAGTATTACTGTATAGTATTTAATAGTCTCTCCCTTGGTTTTCTGCTGACTCACTGAAACTTTGTTTTTAGAGAGTTCTTTGGGGCTCATAGAAGGGGACTGAACTTGAATGTCTTTCTTCTCATGTTTTCAGGACACCTGATAGAGCTCAGTCTTCACTGATTTTTTTCGTGAGATGTTTTAGAATTAATAGCTACTACATAGTCTTATACTGCATCATAGAAGTGCTAGAAGTGCAGTTGTGAATGTAATATAAACTTCAATAAATTGCTTTTTCTAATTTGAGATAGGTAGGCATAATTATCTATTATGCTGCACTTACACAGAAACCTCTCCTTGTTCCGTATATGTGGCTCTTTTGTAGTTAAGAACACTTGCTTAGAGTGACTCAGCTTTGTAAAACTGTAAAAATAAACATTTCCTTTATCAGAATTATTATGTTGAAGAAAAAATACTTAAATATGCTGCTTTGTTTGATTTTTGGATGAATCTGATTTTCATACTGTTTAAAAATTCTTTGAGATCACATTTCTTTGCTGTTATATACTATTCATTATGGTAAAGAAGTGCTTGATGTGACCTTAGAATATGACTAGATGGTGCGCACACACCAAATTATATTTGAATGGTACAAATGAGCTAAATCTTGAGTAACAGTCTCTGTTGCTTTTTTATAGGCTTAATAACAGCAGAAGATAGAAGAGTTGGTACCACCAATCTGCATTTGGATGTTTCAGATGCTGTTAATGTTATGGTTTATGTTGGAATCCCCATTGGGGATGGTGCTCATGATGATGGTAAGGTCTTTTTCTTTTTAAGGTTTCCCTTGCTCGAAAGCCAGTTGTATCTGACTCTAGGGTTCAGTTCTCATCTCTTTCAAAGCTGAAGAGCAAGTGCTGTCTGCTTCTGCAGACGTTTCTGTGGATATGTGGCAGGCATGACTAGAGACTGGAGTGCATGGAACACTGTTTACCTTTCCACTTAAGTGGTACCTATTTATCTACTTGCAATATCTTGCTTTCAAACTGCTAGGTTGACAGGAACTGGGACAAATATGGGAGCTCGTTCCCTCCTGCAGTACTCGGGAATTTAACTGCTGACCTCCCACCTTCCAGTCAGCATCTTAGTCACTTGATGATTTTTCAAGAAACAACTTTTAATCTATGTAGGCGAAAGAGAGTACTTAGATTAGGCTTGCACCTTTTTGTTTCATTTTGATTTGTTCTTTGTACTTGTGTTGCTCTTTCTACTTGTAGTATACACAAACAAAAATCATCAGAGGAGCAATGAGAGGGCCAGTTCAAGCTGCAAGCTGGAATACCTAGTCACAAGTGAATTTATTCATGGGTAGGTGCATCAGCTTCTCTTGAAATAATGGCCCTTATGACAACTATTCTACATTTCATAAGGAACTTTATGAGAAGCAGAACTCTTTCTTAGAGTATTAAGTGCCCCAGGTAGTCATTTTAGTTCTGATTACTTATGTTAGTTGAGCAGAAAGTGCAATTTTTTTTAGCTTTTTAAAAGGTGTTTTCTGGGATATGAGCACATTTTGTAGGAGTCTAAGACATTCATAAATCTGTTATAAATGGATTCGCAATCCTCCAATACAGATACTGTATTGAGGTTGCATGGGAAGCTATAGGGACACAGAATTAGCCCCTCCAGGTATTCTTGGCAATAGTTCAAGCTGTTCTCTTTGATATTTAGACATAAATAAGCTGCATGCAATAGTTGATGTACTGTCAATAAGGAAAATGCATGCAGGCCCCCCAACCCCCAAATGTTACCTAAGATGCTGTGGTGATTTGCATAGTATATCCTCCCAAAAAAGAAAGGGGGAAAAAACCCTCCATGCAATTTACTGATTTGACTTTCAGAGGTGCTAAAAACCATTGATGAGGGAGATGCGGATGATGTTACAAAACAGCGAATCCATGAAGCTAAAGAAAAGCCAGGGGCATTATGGCACATCTATGCTGCTAAGGATGCTGAAAAGATCAGGGAGCTTCTCCGGAAGGTATGGTAATGGAGTATTTGAGCCTTGGGATCTTATTTGGTAGCCTAATAAGTTGTTGACAGTGTTAAAAATCATATATGCCAGTAACGTCATGGGACTATCCTTAGAGTCTTACATAAGAAGGGGATATAAATGCCCTTAACAACCAAAAATAGATGTTCTGGTCTGTGAATATACATGAGCAGGTGATCCTAGATTTAAGAAAACAAATTTTTGTATCTTGATTTATCTTTCATACTAATTTTTGCTTGAAACCCTCCTTAAACAAAGCTAAGAATTATATAGTGAAATTAGTTGAAGTGGGGAGTCTCTGCTGAATACAGATTCAGAAGAAACCTAATGTTATTCCTTTAGGTTGGTGAAGAACAAGGGCAAGAAAACCCTCCAGATCACGACCCAATTCATGACCAAAGCTGGTACTTGGACCAGGCTCTACGTAAACGTCTGTATGAGGAGTATGGAGTACAAGGCTGGGCAATAGTGCAGTTTCTGGGGGATGCTGTATTTATTCCTGCAGGAGCCCCTCACCAGGTGAGTATGGAGTGCTAGAACCCTAAAGCAGAGGGCATGTTATAAAACAAATGATGCAAATGGAGTATCCGAACAATCCAGAGTGTAGGTTATGACTGTTAGGTTATCAGGTGCTATGTGTCTTAAATTGAAAAAGCACCATCTTTGTTTAATAAACAGTCTTAATTATGATAGCCAAAATCATATTTGTTTTTGTTTGCATGAACAGTGGCCTGTTGTATGTGCAGTAGTCTTTTTCAACAGTTGTATAAATAAGTATTTACTCCTATCTTGTACATGCAGGAACTCTCTTGTTTTCATTCATGGAACACTCTGCCCACTTAGCAGTTATGCTGTGGGGTTGCTTTGGAGCATTGAGTGGTGCTTGTGACATTTCAGACTCTGACTTAAGCACTGGAAATGTATTTATTGTATTGTCTATTGCATTCCTAATATATCTAAATATTAATGATAATTCTTTGAATAGCCATATGTTTAAATACTCTAGATAGATGAATTGGGCATTATATAAAATACAACTTATGTTAATAAGTTATGTTAATATAAATATCTCTAATGTCTATTGGTAAAAACCTTACTATGCACTTTGGCTCAAAATCCCAGTGTTAATCCCAGCTGGAGTGGCTCATTGTAATCAATCTCAGTGATATACATAACTGACACATCCCATTTATTTCAGAAGATGTGCTTTAGTTAGCATTGGATGTAGCCAATTATTGCCATATAATTAATGTAATTTAAAAGTTAAAATGTACCAGTTGATCACCACTTAACAAACTATAATTTGAAAACAGTTTAAGTTCCAGGTCACACTCCCTCAGACAGCTTCAGGGGCCAAAAGGCCATTTTGCCCTTCCTCCACCACAGCCACTTCCTGGTGTGGTGGAGGCAGTGGGGGGGGGACATGAAATGGTGCCTCGGCCTGCGGGCCACAGGTTGAGAATCCCTGCTTTATATTATGCTCCCTTGCCTTTTCAGTACAGTAAAATGATGTGGTGCATCCTGTCCTTAACTTACTTAGTCTGAGTTGAAGATCAGTACTGTCTATATAAACTGGCTGTGTCTCCGAATCTTTTTCTCTCCATACTAGTTCTCTAAACTTTTTTGGCCATACTTTCTGGCATCTTGCCTTCATTTAAACCAGGGTGGGGAAGCTCTGGGTTTCTGGAGAGAGTTTTCTTTCCCTATGGGCTGCTGCACTGACCCCTACAAATGTTTTTGAAAGTAAGAGGAAATACTGTAATAGATATAATCTTTTTTAAAAGGTTTCTGTTTTTAGAAGATGTGGGGGCCTGTATTTTCTTTCTTCTTTTTTTTAAAAAGAGTAACTACTTCTTGAAGCTTCTGGCAGTGGCTTTATTGGTTAACTGCATTTTAGAGGGCACAAGGTGGGCAAGAAGAGCTGTGAGGAGTGACAAAAATGATTTTAACAAATTAATTGAAGCCTCCTCTCTTATAATAAACCCAAGTGACCCTAGAGAAAAGAATGGCAACTTTCCCACCTAGTCTGCTTGTATTGATGAACAAATACTGTTTGACTCAGAGTGGGAATTGGTTTTTTCAAGGGAGGGAGACAATTAGAAGATCAGTTTTTATCACTTGTGTTTTCAGGAACACTTCAAAATAATATACTTATTCTTACCCAGTGAATGTGTTTGGCTGTTCAGCTTTGTGGTTTAATTGACATCAAGTCCTATTGCTTATTTTTGCAGGTTCATAATTTGTATAGTTGCATTAAAGTAGCAGAAGATTTTGTATCTCCTGAACATGTAAAGCACTGCTTCCGCCTGACCCAGGAGTTTAGGCACCTGTCCAACACTCATACAAACCATGAGGATAAGCTACAGGTAAGTCTCTATCAGTCTTGTGGAACAACCCCTGAGATAGAAACATGTATGCTTGTGTTGACAGAAGGATAGTGATAAAGGGAGGTTGCAGTTTAGCTGAGTGAATGCAAGAATTTTTTTAAAATGCAAAAGTCCAAGTGCAGCTGCTTATATACTACCCTGTAATGCTAAAGCATTCTTTCTTTCAAACTTGTCAGTCTCAGAATACGGTATGTAGTGACTTGAATCCAAAGAAGGATAAGCAGAACTCTACTCAGGCAATAGCATTGGGGATTTTTGGCTGCTGTACCTACCGAGCCCTCCACAGCGCTAAAGAGTCAATAAGAAATTCTGGGTGGGTTGGAACATGAGGAGGGGGATTGTCAGAATTTGAGGAAGCTTCTGCCTTATGTAAGCAGGAGTGGGTTTTGTTTAGTACAAGATACCTTTGAGACAAGTCAGTGAACTAAAAAACTTAATTGTATTTAAGAAGCATTTTTTTAAGTCTCCTATAAAATTGTCCTAAAATTAGCTGTTCAAAGTACAGTAATACCCTGGATAACGATTGCATCAGATAACGCTAAAACCGCATAACGACGACAAATTTGGGGGGAAGATTTGCACCGGATAACATTCTTTTTAGCGTTATCCGATACAGTCGTTCTTAGCAGCAGGGTGGCTGGAAAGCTGAACGGAGTTCTCCGTTCAGCTTCCCAGCCACCCTGCAGCTACGGAGGCAGGGGTGGGGTGGCTGGAAAGCTGACGGGGGGGGCTCCCCCGTCGGCTTCCCCAGCCACCCCACAGCTGCGGAGGCAAGGGCGGGTGGCTAGGAAAGCCAACAGGGAGTCCCCGTCAGCTTCCCCAGCCACCCTGCAGCTGTAGATCGGGTCCTCTGATCTCTCTGGAGTAGGCAGGAGACCCGATCTACAGCTGTTACTGGGCTTCCCCGACGTCCCCAGCCAGTGGAGCAAGCCAAAACGTCAGAGTTCGACGCACTTGCTGCACTTCGGGGAAGCCCAGAAACAGCTTAGATCGGGTCTCCCCACCTCCCTGGACCCGGCAGGGGGGTCAGGGACCCCAAAATTGGTAAAAAAAAAAAGTCCATCGGGACTGTTTCCCTATTGGGGGGGGGGGAGATGATCATGTCTGGCATTTTTGAATGCTTTTGTGGTTTTTTGTATTATTTTTTGGTTCAGTTGGGACTTTTTAAAAATTTTCAATACATTCCTGTGGGAAAACATGCTTTGGTTTATGATTTTTTCACTTTACAATGGAAGCTGTTGGAATGGACCTCCGTCGTAACCCAAGGTTTTACTGTACTTGTAAGTTTTCCTGAAAACCCTTGCTTGGGTTACAAAAAGCGAATAGCAAGGCAAATAGTTGATTATTAATATAGAATGTTCAAGGAGCAGTATTGGCTCAGTCACCTCTTTTTAGTTATTTTTTGTATCTGTTCAGTTCTAAAAAAATTAATTAAAATTTAAGGAACTCTGATGTAGTAACATAAAAGGGGAGGTCACTCATGGAGAATTTCAGTTTTTGGAGTTTTCATTTTCTTCTGTTTACAGGTGAAGAACATTATCTACCATGCAGTCAAAGATGCTGTTGGCACACTGAAAGCTCACGAATCCAAACTGGCCAGGTCTTAGGAGTGGCTGATTCCAGTCCCCCTTCTGGAGTTAATTATTTTGCTCACAGTGCAGAAGGGGGGCCCGGGGGAGTGCTCATGCCTGTCTCTGCAGGAGCCGGGGCCTCTCGTGAAGAATGACCATGGCATTCATTACACTCTGCAGCCACTGTCTTCTATGCTGCCTCAATAATGAACATCTGAAGGAAGGTCACTCTAACTAGAGTTCCTGACTAATGAAAGGTGCCGTGTCCCTTTCCTGTGGCCTTTTGCAAATTGAAGTTGTACGGAAACCATATGGTGTTCGTGCACATTACGAATAGAAAGTGTGAACCTTTTTCATGCCTAGTTAGTCTTTCAAAAAAAAATAGAAGAATGATGTGAAGATGGACATTCTGTTGCAGATTTAAAATAGCTAGCTCTGAATAAGTGTGTCCACCAGGAGCCTAGCTACAGAAAACATGGATACGGATCCTCCTGAATTAGAAAAAGGCCAAGGAGGAAAAAAGAATTGTACTTCATGCTCCTTTTAACTGTATGCTGTAGGAATGCAGAACCACGAGAGAAAGAAACCACTGTTTTTTCCAAATGGCTCCAGGATTTAAAAAAAAAATTGTGTATTTAGTGAAAAACTAGGTTTGTAGTGAAACAGTATTTCATGAAAGTAGATATTTTTAGAATTTGAAATGCCACAACTACTCCTGGATTATAAGGAAAGGCACATTGTGTTTCGTCTTCCTTAAATAAAATATTTCAGGAAACTATTCTTAGAAATAAATCCAGAATAGAGCAATTGGCCAGAGGAGGGCTCAAAGATACGGATTTCTGACACCAGTTTCCATGAAGATAGAAATAAAGGGGCAAAAAGAACTTTTATGTTTTAGAGATGTTGTACATCTCTCCCTAAACAGATAACAAGGCAATAGTTCACCAGTTGTCAGTTTTAGATTGGGAGACTGCTACTTCCTAGAACTAATTTTCGATCTTGGCTTTGTCCAGAAATATTTTCAGTAAAACGTTCCTGCTTGATAGAGTTGTATTCGGAGTTGTCACCATTGAACTAATGGATTCCATTGTTTGACTGTTCATTGGGACTACTATATCTACCTTCTATCCAGCTGTACTGTAGTGCCACCTGCAGGCCTGTTAATATGTTCACGGTTATTTCATTTTTTAAAAAATAAAAGTCATTTACTGTAGAATCTTTTTACGCCCAAGCTGTATCTGTGCAAAAGGAACGTGATGGGGAGACGGGGAGGTAAAACACATAAACATTCCTATTTTAATTGGCTTTGTGTGTGAACTCCTCTCTCAGACCAAATTCTTGACAACCATGGTTACACATACCTTGGAGAGGCAATTGCAAAGTTTTGGGCAACATTTTGATTAGGTAAGATGCAAAGTAACTGATTAATCCAACTAACCATGCTTCCAGATATGAACAGATTAAATTTGATATGTGCAGCATTCTAAGATGTCATGGATTCCACATTAGACTGACAACATGATAAAACATAAAACAAAGAGAGATATGGTCAGAAGAAGTACATACCTACAATGATACAGAAGAAACTGAGATAAAACAGATTTTTAGCCATTCTTTTCTACCAGTGGGCCCTGTGTTATACTCTTATGTACTTTTGAGAAGCAGGGAAACATGTTTAAAAATTTGTCATTAATGCTTAGCTGGCTGGGATAGCTCAGTGGTTTAGGTTATCTGGCTGCAGAACCAGAGGTTTAGAGTTCAATTCCCCACATAGTCCTGGAAGAAGAACCAGCCTATGTGGCCTTAGGCAAGCTGTCCAGTCCCAGGATGCACCTTCAGAGGAAGAGAAATGGTAAACTACTCCCGTGGCTATCTGGAAAACCCATAAGTCAGACTTGACTTGACAGCACAATTATTATTATTTAATTGGGGGAGGGGGGAATGCTTTCTATACCAAGCTATTCAAGAAGTGAGATTAATTTGGAAGTGCAGTTTTATTTCAAGTAAGTATACTAGCATTACTTTCACAAGTACTGTATCAGTTTTCATTCTCTTATTCGTGGATATTCACTTTTTTAGTAGATAGAATGGTTATAAAAATTATAATTAGTGTCCATTACTTTTGAGATCTTAGAATTATAACAGCAGCTATTTATAAAAAGCAACTTTGAAGTTCTGGATCAGCTATATATCCACATTTCTGCATGCTGATGTGTATAAAATATTGGTGTAGGATTTAGCTTATTATGACACATGGTTCCAAACTTCTAATTGTTTCAGAAATGCTGCCTTATATAAGAACTAAACTAGATTCTGTATTAACTGGTATGTTTGTTACAATACAATGCCGGTCAACTGGTCCTTAAGGGATATATTTCAAAGGGAAGTGTGCCAGGGAGTACTTTCCACAGAATTATAGGTGATAGCAGTTCCCCAGTTCATATTCATTGGATGTTTGGAGATGCTCAGAAGAGCACAGTGGATCAGGGTGGGCAATGCAGGGTCTAGGGAAGAGGAGCAAATTAATTGCTTTGTATGGTTATTGCCTCGCAATAGCATTAAAAATGGAAGAGTTCATCTCTCTTTTTTGTAAATTAAAATTTCTATATAGGTTTCTCTTCATCAACGATAACTCTTAACTTGCTTCAGTTGTCTTGCAAGAATCCTGTTGGGACTGTAATCTTATAATCATGTAAGCAATGTGTTCCCTCAACACCTGATGCGGTAAAAGAGGAAGCAAAGAAACAGCAGCAATGTGCAGAATGTTACAGGCGATCAGTTGTATACAGATTTGCCCAAGTTGTGCACTCGGTTATATGTCAAACTATATCGGTGGGCAAAATATGAGTTTACTTATATGACTGCCCTTATTCACTTGGTAGTTCATAATAGGATTTTGGTCTTTTTATTTGGAGTGATCCTGAACTGCAATCCACTTGGGTAAAGTTATAGTACTTCAAATGCTTCATTGATGAGAAACAGGTTAATTTGGGAACCTCTCACTTTTTCCTGATTTGCCATTCCAAATTCCTCATTCTTAGTTTTTGCTTTCTTTTATTTCTATTTCACTTGGAATTTATGAATTTCCTTTCAGCTTTTCTAACCACTTGTTTTGCTCTTTGTCCTCTAGCAATTCTTAAACTGTCTCCTCTAGTAAGTGGTTCAGGCATCTAAGCTTCAGGGCAAAACATTTTAGTGGAAGTCATAGCAGCCCCAGCAGTTCAAATTGCAAGCCATATTTTATTTCTGCAATTTCAAGCTGTCCTGTACTTCATCTTTTGTCATCTGATCTGGCACGTCTATACTAAAAAGATTGCTGTAGGTTGTGTAGTTGCTCATGAATTTTAAAAGGACATGTCTTACTATTGGTTTGGTATGAGCAATTTAAAAAGCTTAAACTTGAAATTAGATAGCACTTTAATAAAATATTCTGTTACTGAAATATTTATATAGCATAGATATTGGAGAGGCACATGACAAATGCCTCCCCTCGCATAAGAAACTTAAGTCAGGAAATGGAGATAACAATTTTTCGATATCCAACCATGCAAAGAAACTAGAAAACACAGGGATTAAGTGTTTGTCATTATATGCAGATCTTTTAGAGTCAAACTTTCATTACATAGCAAAAGCAATTCCACTTCATGACAAATTATTCATGGTGCCAGTGCACATTCGAAGATTTGCAGTTAGTAGTTAATATTTTGACAATAATTCCCAGATTTTCTACTCCATATAGCAGTAACGTTTTCTCACTGGACTTCAGTTGTGTGGTTGATTGAGTCTTTGCATGCTGTCCTGACAAAGTATGGTAAGCTCTGTACAGAGCTAACATATCAAAGTGGTTAAAGACTGAGCTTCAGCTTGAAAATGCTAAAACTGAACATGCAGATTTTTTTTTTCATATGGAAGAACATTCATACAATTGCCATGTGATGTTCAACCACAGATAAAGCATCTAAGGCTGCTGGCAGTGTTCATTCTCCAAGAATAAATACTAACATAAAGAGCCCTTTAGCACCTCTTTGATATACTAATGGCCAAAATCCTGCTGCTGAGTTCACCCATGCTGATATCGGTACTATTGTGTGTGAAAAGACCTTTGAGGAATATCACTCACAGATTTAGTTCATTTGAATAAGAACACTTGAAGTTTACAGTGTAAAAGTAACATTTGCTGCCTTTTCAAATACACAGGCAGAGAAATAAGTTGGGGACTCTTTAATCATACAAGGGATTCTTTTAGATCCTGTAGCCCAAGATGCTGCACCTTAGGAGTCTAGGGCTCTTTCTGCCATCACAAATGGTAAATTACTATGTCACACGATCTCATACACTTGCTGACCTTTCCATTTGGACAGCTGGTCACTATTTTTTCAGAAGATCCATGCCAAAGTTGGGGAAATTCTGGTTATGAGTAGACTTGTTTCAGGTATTGTAAATTGCTGAGCTTTCTGTAATTTCGACCATCTGCTATTAGGATGTGGCTTAGAGACATGTTTAAAATCATTACTCCTAGTCTCTATTTTACATATGGGACAGGAAGTCCCTATATAAATGAGATCCTGGTCCCTTTGTACCAGTGGTGGCGCACCTACGGCAGCATGCCAAAGGGCGCACTCAGAGCCCTTTCTGTGGGCACACATGCCGCCACCCCAGCACAGTTTGCCCCACCCCTTTGCCCAGCAGCCCAATGGGAACGCTTCCTCCCTCAGTACAGAATTCGCCCAACCCCTCTGTGGTGCAGATGACGGCCTGCTGATTTTGGGCACTCGGCCTCTAAAAGGTTCACCATCGCTACCCTATACTATGCATCTAGAATGACTTGAAATACATAGGTATGTTTATCTTCCTGGCTGAGGCTGTAGGAGGCTATACCTGCAACAAAAGCTGGTAGTCATGTTGGAAGATAAGGTACCATAACATAGCTCGCATCTCCTTGTTGAAGCTCATGCTGAAGCACTTCTGGATGGAACGGAGAGTGATGAGCAGGAATGCTTCAAGGGAGGAAGCAGTGTTCTACGTGCAAGGGGCAAGAATATGACATAAATAAGTAGGACTGCCAGGAGGCCTGATTTTCTTTGGAGCTACATAATATCTGGCCCTTTCCTTGGACAATGATTCTGGGTTGACAAAAAAGGAACTGCATTCCCAGCTATCTTCCTAGGGAATAATTATGAGTCACTGCAGCAAGGTAATCATCCCAGACCCTCACCACAAATGGTGACTCCGAGCTTCTAGAATGAGCTAGCAGACAGCACAGAAATGGCTGTGGAGAATACCATAAATGGAAGAATTCCTGCTACTTCTCACATGATGTTAGCAGGGAACTCGCCACTAAGGGAGATACAGCCGTAGTTTATTGAACTGACTGGATGTCCTTTGAGGTCTGCTATCTCCCTGGTGTGACAGTTCAGGATGGTATGGTTTGAAAGGATTTATCAAGCCACTTGCTGCCACCTTTTCCCACCATGTGGAAACAAATTATGCTTGCATACTGCAAGTGATTATGAAGCTCTGGGTAGAAAGGTGAAGGACTTTGGTGCGCACAGGTATGTCTGTGTGTCCATGGCATGGAAAGAGACTCAAATAAAGGAAGTCAACAACTGTTTGCACATAGGGAATTACTAGGAAAGATTTGACTTCTGAGGCCACAAGAACTGCCCAACAGCAGACTGCATCTCACAGTGATTAGACAACACATTTCCAGAAATCTTGCAAACCTGGTTGTGAGATGGAGGTTAAACTGAACTCTTGGCAAAGAGGAGGATGATATTCCAGAGAATAAGAAGATAATTCTGGGGACAAGCATGTCAGTGATGCATCAGAAACTGAATGGTGGCAGGGAACTATCAATAGAAACAAAATAACCAACAATGAAGCAGCTGGAGGGGAAAAGATCCATAGTTTGAAGTGGTTTGAAGTGTGTCTTTACCAGTGCATAGATAGCATGGGAATTGAGCTTAAATTCTTAGTAAAGGTCACCCTTGCTCAAAAGCCAGTTGTATCTGGCCCTAGGGCTCAGTGCTCATATCTGTTTATAGCTGAAGAGCCAGTGCTGTCTGTGTTTGCAGACGTTTCCATGGAATGTGGCAGGCATGCCTAGACACCAAAGTGCATGGAATGCCTAGTACATGAATGTAAATATAATGATGAAGCTTTGCCGCAACATTACTCAAATGTAGCAACTGAAGGGTATAACTTCAAGAGGAATAGACTACACAGGAAGGGAGAAGTGGCCTTGTATGTAGCGGATATGTACAACTGTGAGAAGAACCTTACATTGGGGTATGGAAAGCTGGTGGAGTGTGTGTCTGCTGCAGACCTGCTAATCACACTGAGGATGAGGATAATGCCCTCCTAGATTATATTAGCAAACATTCAAAGAGGAAAGACATAGTACTGTAATGGGAGACTTCAACTACAATGATTTGCTCTACCAATACTGGAAGATCCAAAAAAGTCTTCACTCATTTTCATCTTCCAGAATGTAGAAGATGTGACAACTATCCTAAGTCTGGTTACAATCAACCAGGAGGAACTGATCAGTAAGGTTCAAATAGTGGGAACTTCATGTGGAAATGATCATACCTCTTGGATTTGTTCTCTGTCACACACAATTCTGGCAATACCTACTCAAAAGGACTTCTTCAGTACCAATACTATCAGTACCACCATCAGGAATCAGAGTTGAAATTTGCAACTGACTCACATTTTAACAATTCTTGTATCGGCAACAACACTGACAGTGATACTTTGCTCTATTTCAGAGCTGCAGTATATGAGGCTTTCATATCAGCAGATCTGGGATCAAATGGTAGAGTACTGCAGTTCTGACCTGTGTTCTGCTGTTTCTGTCTGCTTTATTGGTCCATTGGTAAGGGAATCGGACTCAATTGTTCCACACTATTGGTGTACAACCTTCTGCCAACTAATGCTGTAATCAGATGGAGGCAAGGGTGTGCATCCAGTCGCACTGCAATCTCATGTAGAGCAGCCCTTCCGTCTAAGTCATTCCAGCCTCTACCCAAAGAGTAGAGGCTGGAGCCCTACAGCTGGGGCTAGAGTGCAATTCCCCATATGTCATGTGACCACCAGAAAATGGATCACACCTGACCACTCCATAAGCAGTCTAAAAAGCAATCTATTTCCCTAAAATTGTCAGATATAAAGTTATCCAGGTGAATGCTAAGCCACCTCATGTCTCTGTCACAGATTCTGTTTCACAAAACATTAAATTCAATTCACTATAATGGCAATTTCATGTCAGAAATTATTCTGGGTTGAAAGGATTTTTGCTGGAAAAACTCCGCTCAGGGGATGTCTATGTGATAGTGTCTGTTGCCATATTGCTAGCCCTGTTCCAGGTTACAAAGGAACCAAAGCAAGTGCTGTCTTCTATAGCCTGTTTCACAGGGAGAACTATGTAAGTGAAAATCTTACACAAGTTTCAAATTTTTTAAAAAAACAAGACAAAAATAACTGTCAAACTACAAGGTGAAGATAATTTTCCTCAGTTCCTTTTCTGTATTTTCTCCACTTTCATTCTTCCTGGATTTACTGAGTTGTGTCTCTGGGTGAATCTGCTGGAAATTAATTTTTTGCTGACTAATCCATTCAGCAGGAATTAACTAGGGCAGCAACACATAATCACTCATGTGCAGCCTTCTGTTTTCTTTCACATCCCCATTCTTTCTCAGTGATAGGAGCCAACTTACTGAGGAAGGAGTTTCAAGAGATCCAACCATCTGAAATGATTTGAATGTGACAAGGGGGTGGCACAGAAACAGCTCTCTACTTCTTTCAAGGTATGGCTCATTTGGGCACTACGATACTTTTTGCTTTGGTGCAATGTTAAACAGTTCCAATAAAATTGCTCATTTTGTGGAAAAACTCCCAAGAAATATCTGGCACCACAATTTATCTGCTGTGCTAGAAAAATATAAAATACAGTAGTATTAGAAATGACAAACTGTCTCAATAAAATCACTAGAGAAGCAGAATGCCTGTCCATGTCATCACTTGACTACTGAAGTACGTGTGTTGGGAACCTGCCTGATTTCAGTGACAATACAAATGAAAAGGAATAAATGCAGTATTGATGAGTAAAATTATTTGCAATATACATAATCAAAGCCCTAGATGTGTCGACAGATCATATGATCCATTTAAAAGTCCTTGCAGACAGATTATTCTCCTTATTTACTAATATGGACATTTAAATCTTGTTCAGGCTGAGAAACATCACAGTTCAAAAATACTGCTGGATGCTGTGATATGGGCTGGGGTTGTCCAGTAGTAGACAGGATCTGTAGATGCCTAGGTACATTGCAATAAGTCTTTGCAATAACTGGTTGTTAACTGTTTAATAATTAACAACTCTCTCTCATTTAGACTGATTAAAAAGGGTGGAACTGAAAACAATAGGAATTATTTTTAGGTGAAAAGCATTCTGAAAGACCAGTTTTAGAATTGAAAACAAAGTTCCAGTCTGAGCATATGATCGGAGATAGCCATATTTTTAGAAATAAATATTTATGTCTAAGCATATGACTGAGAAACTGTGGAAACACTTAGCTTCTGTTGGGAGATGTAAGGCTCTAGGCCCGGCAGATCATGTTGTGGTCAAATCCTTAACCTTACACAACACATTGAGAATGGCTTCAAAAGAAACCAAATTATGGGAGTGGCTTTCATTGACCTAACTGCAGCATACAGTACTGTCAATCATAGGATTCTGCTCCATAAAATAAATAAACTTACCAAAGATAACAAGCTTACTAGGGGCTTAGCAGCTTCCTCCAGAACCAGAAAGTCTATGTGACGATGAAGGGAAAGAATAGCAGGTGGAGGTTACAGAAGAATGGACTGCCCCAAGGAAGTGTATTGTCTCCAACACTGTATAATACACAGTAAAATCTCTCATAAATAGTGCCTCGCTTAGAGACTAACTCGCTTAAAGAGCAGAAGTTTCTCTGAATGGCACCTCGCTTAACAACTAAAACCAACAAAAAACTTGCTTAACAACTAAATCGGTGTTCGCAATCCCCCCCCCCCCCAATTGGTGACTTACAACGGTATTTCACTTAAAGAGCAAACTCGCTAAAAGAACAGTCCTGTGGAACACATTATGCTCTTTAAGTGAGGTACCACTGTACAGTATATACAAATAATCTGCCAGTTCCTGACAATACAAAACTGTTCATCTATGTGAACGACACAGCAATGGCCATTCAAGGGTCAAGCTTTGATGAGGTAGCTGGAAAACTTATTGGAGCACTTGAAGAATTAGGACAGCATTACAACATCAATCATTTGAACCTAATCCAAGCAAGACTCAAGTGCTTTCCACCTTCAAAATCAAGAGGAAAGAGTTACGTGGCAAGGGAATCGATTACAGCACTGTTTAACACCAAAATACCTCGGTGTGATGCTTGACCAGACACACTTTTTTAAGCAGCACTGCCTGAATACCAAAGCCAAAGTTAGTACAAGGAACAACATCATCAGGAAACTCACAAACTATAAATGGGGAACACAACCATCCACACTGTGCACATCAGATTTGGCCCTGAGTGTCTCTGCAACACAGTATGCTTCTCCAGTATGGAACACATCCACACACACAAAAGAAGTTGACATTGCTGTTAAAGAAGCCATGCAGATTGTGACAGGATGCCTTAAACCTACACCAGTTGAGAAATTATACCGTCTTATTGGTATTGTTCCACTCAAAATCGGGAGAGAAGTAGCAGCAGATGCTGAGAGAACTAGGCAAGAGAATGACCCTCAACACCCTCTGAATGGATATAAGCCTCAAGTCTGCCAACTTAGATCCAGAAAGAGCTTTATGTGAAGAACAAACATTCTTGAGGGTTTTTTGTTCAGTCACACAGTCAATTCTGACCCTTTGCAACCCTATGGACCATTGTCCTCCAGGCACCTCTGTCCTCCACCATCCTCCTCAGCCTGCCCAGCTCTGGGCCCACTGCATCCACAATACCATCTAGCCATCTCATTTTTGGCCGCCCCCTTCTTCTTTTGCCCTCCACCTTT
Source organism: Furcifer pardalis (assembly GCA_030440675.1). Lineage (NCBI taxonomy): Eukaryota > Metazoa > Chordata > Lepidosauria > Squamata > Chamaeleonidae > Furcifer > Furcifer pardalis. The sequence goes on from CP126893.1 coordinate 103,480,458, forward strand.
CCCAGCATCGAGGCCTTCTCAAGTGAATCCTCTCTTCTCAATGTCCAAAGTACTTCAGCTTCATCTTTACTATTTGACCTTCTAGGGAGCAGTCAGGGTTGATTTCTTCTAAGACTGACCTATTTGTTCTCCTCGCTGTCCAGGGAACTCTCAAAACTCTCCTCCAATGCTACATTTCAAAGGCATCTATTCTTCTGCGCTCAGCTTTCCTAATGGTCCAGCTCTCACAACCATACACTGTCACCGGAAATACCATTGCTTTGACTATACGAATCTTTGTTTTCAATGTGATGTCTCTACTTTTAACTATGTTCCCTAGGTTTCTCATAGCTTACCTCCCAAGAATCAGTCGCCTTTTTATTTCATGGCTACAATCACCATCTGCAGTGAGCTTTAATCCTAAGAAAGTAAAATCTGTCACTGCTTCTACTTCTTCCCCATCTATTTTCCAGGGACTGATAGGGCCTGTTGCCATTACTGTATCTTGGTTTTCTTGATACTCTCAAGCCAGCTTTTGCACTGTCTTCTTTCAACCAAACAGCAGCTTCTTTAGGTCTTCCTCACTTTCTGCCATTAAGGTAGTGTCATCTGTGTATCTCAAGCTGTTGATGTTTCTCCCAGCAATTTTGATCCCAAACTGTGATTCCTCCATCCCTGCATTGCACATTATGTGCTCTGTGTGCAAGTTGAATAAGTAGGGTGATAAAATGCAACCTCGTCTTACTCTTTTTCCTATTCCAAACCACTCCGTCATTCCTTCAGACATGCACAGATGAGGACTTGCATTTCGGCAACAACAAAGTGAAGAAAGTGGCTTCATTTTGGCAGGACACAAAAGAAGAAGGTAGATGTAAGGGATTTCTACCAATAGCAGCAACATATCAGCCTGAAGTCTACTCACCCATGTCGTGGAGTATGAAACAATGAATTCTGGGCAAGCAAAACTCAATCTAGAAGTCAGTGGGGGCAGCAACATATATGATGTCTGGCTACACATGAAGAAAACATGAGAATATAAATACTGAAGATGTATGGATTTAAGGATCATAGAAGCATCAGACATGTAGGGTGTTAGAATTAAGTGAAGAAAACAAGGCGACTAGTCTTCCTAAAGTACATAAACGATTTATGTTGTAGAAACTCTTTCATCAGCTGTAATGAACATGTGAGGGTCTCAATAAAGGTGTAGGGAGATTGCTGCAAGGGTAATGGGCTACTCCCTGGCATAGTGCCCATTGATACTGCTTAACAATTTGTCTTTGTAGTCTTTTTTTTTCTACTAACAATTTGGTTGCTTTAATTTTGTAGAGCATTATTGAACTTTGTTTTAGCAAGTATGTACTCATTTATTATTTACCAAGAACCAAACTTATTTGTTTACAGATTACTTCATTATTAGAGCAGGGCAAGTGGAGTGTTCTGTTTTTGGAAGCAGAAGAGGGACTAGCTATCAGAACTGAATTGGAAGGTGCCAATGAGACCATTGAGTCCAACCCGCCGCTCAATGCAGAAATCCAAATCAAAGCAGATCAGACACATGGTTGTCAAATTTTTTTCTTAGATGCCTCCACATCCTGGGATAATTGGTTCCATTGTTGTACTGCTCTAACAGTTAAAACGTTTCCCCTGATATCCAGTCTATATCAGGCTTCCTGTGACTTGAGCCCATTATTTTGTGTCTTGCACTCTGGGATGATTGGAAAATGATCCTTACCCTCCTCTGTAAGACACTTTGATGGATTTCAAGAATGCTTTAGTATCATTTAAGTCAATTAAGTGGAGAGCAATGGGAGTTTAATGGGTAGAGCATTAGAGTAGAACCGAGGTTCAAAACCCCATTCTGCAATGGTATCCCTCATACCTGAGAAAGCCCCTCAGGGTGATAATTAACCAAGAAGAAACTTGACAGCACATAACAATAAAAAATGGTCAAGAAGTATTTCAGGGAGCTGGTGGCCCTCCTTCCAAACACGCCTGTTTGTCCAGGGCTCAAAATGGCGAAGTCTTGATACATGGAAGAGAATCTTCCCGATGATCTCTCTTGTTCCTGTGTGTCAACAGCTCCCTGCCCATCGTTGCCCGAGTTAATAAGCCCTGAAGGTGTGGAGACACACGAAGTGGGTTAACAACTCGGCCTTACACCAGGGGTCCCCAAACATTTTGGGCCGTGGGCCAGTCACATGGTTCAGGGGGGCAGTCACTATGGCCTGGGGGCCAGATTCGTCCCTGCTCCCGGAAGCAGAAGTAAAACGCACCCACATGGGCACATTTTGCTTCCGGGAGCAACGAAGGCTTAGTGGGCCAGATGAATTGGCGTTGGGGCCGGATCCATCCGGGCCCCAGGCCATAGTTTGGGCACCCCTACCTTATCGTAGGCCACACTGAGTCCTGGCGTTGCTGCCACTTTTGCCAACCTGAAAACCTCCCCACCCCGACCCTGCAAACGCCCCGCCGGCGGCTAAGCAGGAGCAGTGACGTTGCTGGGCGAACCCTGACAGGCCCCGCTCTGCCCCTCCCCGGAGAAGCTCCGACCCGGAGGACGGGAGGGACGGACGCAGGCAGCGGGGGGGGGGGGCGCCGACCTGGGCCACTCACTGCCCGGCGTCGCCGCACTGACCACCGGTGATGCGCTTCTCCACAGCCTTAGTCCCTCCGACGGCTCCTCCCCTTTAAGGAACCGAGGCGGAGCCGCGCGCTTGCTGCAGGAACCTGCCCTTTAAGAGCGCTCTCTCTCCCTTTCCTCGCGGCAGCCGTTGCTGGAAGCCCTTTCCCTGCTCGCGCTCGCTCTCTCCTTCCCCCCCCTCCCGCCCCCTCCCCGAAGGAGCCTCAGCCTCGCCATGGTGTCCTGGATCATCTCCCGGCTGGTGGTGTAAGGCGCGCGGAGGGGAAGGGCGGGGAGGCCTCTTTCCCGTTGCTAAGCAACGGGATGGAGATTGGGACCGGAGGGGGGGTGGTGGAATGTACTGGCCGTTGGGGGGGGGGTTTCCGAATGAGCCTGTTTTCTCTTTCCCCCCCCCCCCCGCGTTTCCAGGTGCCCAACCGCCTTGGCTTGTTGAGGTTAAGTGGCCTCTTCTGAGGGCTTTTCCTCTTGGTGGGAGGAGGCGGCGCCCGCCCCCACCCGCCCACCTCCCCTTCCTTCCCCGGCTTAGCCTTAGATTAACCTCCTAGCCCTGACCGGTGACCAGAGTAGCCCTGAGGCGTTGCCACACCCGCCCACACCCGCCCCCCCCCCTGTCGTGGTGTGGCTGTTGCTCCATGGTGGCTTCGGGCTGTCATCCGCCTGGGCGAGCCTCTGCTGAGGGCGAGGGTAGGGACGCAGGCAGCGGCAGGTGGAGGGCGGAAGGCTTGGCTCTTGGGCCTGCCCCGTGTTGGCAGCAGGGAGGAAAGGCTGGCCAGGACTTTGTAGGACTCAATCGATGCGGAGTGGGGAGAAATCTTACATTTCCTCCTTTTCCTTCCTCCTCTTCAATTCCACCACCCCCCGCCCCAAATTCCTTACTGTTTGTTGCAGGCTGGTTTTTGGCACCCTGTACCCTGCCTATTCTTCCTACAAAGCTGTGAAGACGAAAAATGTGAAGGAATACGTAAGTGTGAGGCACTTCCTCCATCTTTGCTTTCAGACTGCCCTGTCTTAAGGGTGGTAGCTTGTATACCACCACCAGCTAGGCCACTGATGGCCAACCTTGGCACTCCGGATGTTCTTGAACATTAATCCCCAGAAACCCTGATCAGCAGGTGTGCTGACTTGGGCTTCTGGGAACTGAAGTCCAAGAACACCTGGAGAGCCAAGGTTGGCCAGCACTGAGCTAGGAAGATAATTGTGTTGTGAAAACAAAGAGAAAACAAAAATGCTGCAGCACTTTAAAAATATATAGCAGTTAGTCTTTAAAGTGCTGCAGCGTTTTTGTTTTCTGATAAGCCAGACATGAAACTTTGAAAATAAAGGTGTGCACGCTCGCGCACGCATGCGCGCACGCGCGCGCGCACACACACACACACACACACACACAGTTTCATGTCTGGCTTATCAGAAAACAAAAACGCTGCAGCACTTTCAAGACTAACTACTATATATTTTTAAAGTGCTGCAGCATTTTTGTTTTCTGATATGCCTTGAACACAGACTAACACGACTATTATTCCAAACAATGTCTGGCTTAGACAGCACTGTTCAATTTCCATTCAATACAGCAGAAAAAGAATGGAAGCTTCTTGAGTGAAAATTTCTGAGGAGCTGTTCTTCATCAATGCAAATCCTCAATGGTATCTCACTACTGTGCCAAATGATTTTCATTACTTGTTTTTCTGCTGTAAAGGTTACAGCTAGTGCTAGTCTGGAATATAAATTATATGCATAAATTATATAAATCATAGTCTTACTGCATGCCCTTAGTTTAGCTTAGCCTCTAAATACTGGATTTTTTTTGCACATTAAGAAGGTTACTTCTAATTTGCACAAAATGTGAGAAGCTGAAATTTTCTTTTAATATCATTTGTGAAAACACAACTGTACACCTCTTTTGTCACTAGAGATTCTGGTTAGTCTAATGTTGCCATTTTTCTGATTATCACAAAAAATACTAATGAGCATGGAATAGGCAAACTGAAAGCTATTAAAAAGTCAGAATCAACAAAGCTATTTTAAAATTCTATTCATTTTTCAGTATCAAAATTCAAAGGCAGTCTTCAGCTCCTGCTTATGAAACAGCTAGTGAATGTAGGATATTGTACAGTTGGAAGTTCTTGGGAAAGGCATTAAAATTGATATCAAAAGGAGTGTGGATAAGTGTTGCCCTTAGGAGAGGTTTATGTACATCCCTGCATAGTGTTTAAATGAGCATTGTTAAATTTATTGATCAGCTTTCACTGTAAACTTTTTGATGACTTAATTAAAAAAGAAAAGAGAAAATTCAACATAAATTAAGAACACTAATAATGTTTTAGAAATAAACTAAAAGCTGTCTCCTAAAGAATAAGAAGGGGGCGGCCAAAAATGGGATGGCTAGGTGGTATTGTAGACGCAATGGGCACAGAGCTGGGTGGGTTGAGGAAAATGGTGGAGGACAGGGATGCCTGGAGGCCAGTGGTCCATGGGGTCGCAAAGCGTCATAATCGACTGTGCGACTGAACAACAACAAATAATAAAGTTGACAATAGCAAGAAATGCCCTACAACATTATCCTCCAATGTAGAGCAGCAAACCTTTGTAAAATAAGAATGCTTTAAAACAGTGTTCCCCAACTTTTGGTTTTTGGGCTTCAATTTCCAGAAGCCTAAATCAGTACATTGGCTGATGAGTGCTTTGGGAAATTGTCTTGGGCTGGGGAACACTGCTTTAAAAGAAGAATATAGTATAGCTTGGGCAAGTCCCCTGCAAAATGGGCTCCATAATTGAAGTGCATTCAAGCATATGGATGTTATTAATATATTCATGGTGTGTCAACTCCTTTAGTAGCCTCTCCTGGTGATTTACAAGCAGATTAGAATTCAGAGGAATCATACACCACAATTTCCCATAAAGAAAAGCAGTATAGTGGAACCTTGGTTAACAAACAGCTCAGTTAACATAAAAATCACATAACAAAAGGAAATCCATAGAAAATTGTGGCTTGGTTTACGGAATTTGTTTTCAGAATGGATTAATTGATTTTCAGTGCATTCCTATGGGAAACTGCATTTTGGTTAAAGTATTTTGGTTTTCAATTCATTCCTGTGGGAAACCGCATTTTGGTTAAAGTATTTTGGTTTCAATGCATTCCTATGGGAAATTGTGTTTAGTGCATTCCTATGAGAAATATGGTTAAAGTAATTTTCACTAAGAAACACCCTGGAGAATGCATTAATTACATTACCAAGGTTCCACTGTAGTTATCAATTTCTCATTTAACTTTTAAAAACCTAAATAGGTGAGAATGGAACTGTTGCAAACAATGTGACATAATGAGAAAAGGCAGTACATAAATATGACAAAGTAAAGTAAAATCATGGTCCTCATACTGATAGCACACTTCCTGTCTGGATTGGTATTGTGGCTGAGAATAGTGAAAGCTGCCAGAAATCCCTAAGGATTCACAGGATCATGTTGTTTCCAGTTTCCTCTAGTACAGTATCCTCTAAGGTAGCCAAGTTTTGACTCTCAGACAGATGACAGACTGGATTTATATAAATGGATCTGCAACAAAATAATAAACTAGATTTATTGTGAGTGCACAGCAGTGTACTATGTAGCAAATAAACCCTCCCCCTGGTTTCATATGTATACTCATGAAAAACTGCACTTATTGTGACTGTACTGTATTTTAATAACAAAAACCTTCAGTAAAAGTGCAGTGACAGGGGGAGGGGAGGCACATTCCTTGTTAGAAATGGTGTTGAAAATACAATGTACTTTCTGCTCTGTGGCTGTGCTAGTGATTTTGAAAGTTTCTAAAAAGAAAAAAGTATAGATGACAGTTCCATCCTTGGTTGTTAGCTACAGCAGTTTAAAAGCCCTCCGTGATCAGACATTGTTTGCTTTTGAATAATAGTAGCTAAGAGCCACCAGTATGTGAGCATTATTGCTTTCACACTGTCCTTGTTGACTTTCTGGAATTATCTAGAATAAGAGGGTAGATGAGAATTGAAATGTTGACTGATCCTGCAGGGCAAGTTATGGTTAATTCATTATAGGGAAACTGTACACAGTTATTCAGTTCTTAATGGTGAATTCCTCAGCAATAATGTCATTACTGCTTCCTCCTTAAGACAGCAAATACTGTCATTTCCCACAACAAACATAATTCAATCCCCAGCTATTTGTAATTAACAATGATTGAGAAAACAGTAATTCAGACACTGCCAAGATCCTCTTAGTTAGTCTTGGGTGTCAACAGTCACCGATAACCTAATCTCCTTAGGAAGGGAATTCTACAGTTGGGTGTTGCTACAGGAAACAGGCTGTCCCATGTTTCTCCCAACCTGTGTGTGTGTGTGGTAGGCTACAAAATAGTGGTAAAATTAAAGAGAAGGAATGGGTTAGGATATGGAAACAAAGAATTATGAAAAATATGTCAGTTAGAATTAAAAAGAGCTGTTATAAAACAAGATGGAGATGGCATATGACTCCAGAGCAGCTAAGTTATTGTAATTCAAAATATTCAGAAGACTGCTGGAGATGTAAAAAAGAAGAAGTTGGGACATAATTTCATTTATCGTGGGAGTGTAAGAATGTGAAGAAAATATGGGAAATCTTTTTAAATCAAATATTGTCTATAAAATTGGAGATGTGTCTTAAAGTAGCATTATTAATGGATTTTTGGAAACATTCAGAAAAAATGGAATAAGAAAACAGAATAAGAAAGAGATGATTATTATATTTGTAACAGCTTTGATCTGAATATTATTTAAAAATTGAAAGTAGATTGGAATTTGAACTGGATGATTGGTTTAAAGATATATGGAATATAGCTATAAATTAATATGAGAGTTAAAGGTAAAAAAGGGATTCATTAAAAACTGATTTAAGAAAAATATCGGGAGAATTTTTAGATTATGTATTAGTGAAAGGGAAAGGAGTAAAGCAAGATGTATATTTAAAAAATGTAATGATATGGAAAATAATTAACCAAGAAGGTTTATAATGTCCTACTACATAGGTGCATGTAGTAGATATATGTAATTTTTGTCTGTTTTTATGTAGTTGTGATTTTGTTTATTTTGTGGTATGTGTGGTTTTTTAATTTTTAATTTAAGTTTAGTAAAAACATGTATTTTGGATGAAGATTATCAATTTACCGGTAGGTTCTAGTCTTATGTTAAAAAATGCTGTCTCCTCATTTTTTACATAGGAGAGAGAAATTATTTGTGCTCTTTTAGTCAATTACTGAAGAATATGAATATTCTCCCACAGCTTTGCAATTTGGATTGGGAGTGCCCAATGATAAGGTCCAAGGACTAGAGTTTCTCCTTTGTAGAAACATCTGGTAGAAGCATCTATGAATTGTCATGTCAACTTTCTGAGTAAACACCTAATTCCAGGACCACATTAATTTCACAGACTAACTTGGCAGGATTAATTAAATAATACCCTAAAACAGTTTGAAAATCTTTTTAGTGAAAATCTTCAAAGTAGTATTTTCTCACAGATGAATTGTTCTGGCCCCTTCATTATTATTATTATTATTTGCCTCTTTCAACAACTTCAGATCTGCAATATCTTTTGAAGTGCACTGAGCAGAAATTCCGAAGGCATTACAGTACTATTCTTACTTTTGGTCCTCACACACAAAAGACTGCCATGAAATTTGCCTTCTTCAAAGCACTTGCACACTAGATACACTTTTTATTTAGGATCCTACTATAGCCCCAAGATTGCTTTCTGCATCAGTTGCTGCCACAATTTACCATAATATGAAATTAAATTTTTTTGTCCCAATATGATTACTTCATACTTGTTTACATCAGATCATGTCTGCTATTTTAATGCCCATTTTTCCAGTTTGAAGAGGTTCTATTAAAGTGATTTACTATTCCATTTTGCTTTTAACTTAACTACTTTGCTATTGTCAGTTTTTGTGGGAATATGTAAATTGGGAAGCAGATTCACAGGAAGAAAACTCAACACATATAAATTATTTCATTATAGACTTGTTGATTTACTCTCACATCACCATCTTCTTTTCTGAATAAAAACAATAAATATTTATTCATTTAACAAGTTATGGGGATGCATGGTGGCTATGTAAGTGTGTTGCAGCAAAAAAGCACTCTTAAATTTTGTACCTTCAAGGGTGTTAATTATTTATTTAAAGTGTATTGTTCATTTGGGATACCGCCCAAATGGGCAAATATAGAAATGTAATAATAAATAAACCAAGTACAGTACTTCATTGTGGCTGCATATTACCTATACTGTACTGTACTTCTAACAAGCTGCTTTTCAGTTTAGTTTGTCTGCTATTACTGATCTACTTATTGAGGAACACCTGATGAGCTTATGCTCCCTGAACAGTTTCATAATCACTTCTTTAGAATGACTAGCATACTGTGCATTTAGTGTTAGTGACAGTAACCATATTGGTGTTAATAATGTTAATAATGTATAAATGAAGAAGTGGGAAAGTGTAAAGTTCTTCTCATTGTAAAGGAAGGAGATCTGTTTAAATTTCTTTTAAAATTAACAAGAATAAAACAAGAGCATCAATTTATTAATTCCATAATATATTAATTCCAGTATTCAGGAGAGAGTATTGTTGCTCAGGTATCCAAAATGGCAACACCCATGGACTGAGTGAGGGATCAGCAGACTTACCTGAGCCCTATGTTTTGCAGGGGGGGGGGGGACTCTAAAGGGGGAATATCCAAAATAGTCAAACAGGCCACAGAATAGTGGCCAGGTGTTGAGGAAATAGAACAAATTCCCTGGGATCATGAACAGGAATCACACCAGATTGAAACTTTTTGTTGTAGATAGTTTGTGTTCCTTATGGATATTTTTCAGAAACTCAGAAAAGATTATATATACGAAATTTAGAAATATTATTTCTAATTGTAGTAAAATTGTGTTCAGTTGTTAAAAGTGATATTTTCAAATGTTATGTTATAAGAAAAAGAATCATCGAGGTTAGGGAACGTGTGTTAGAAGTGATTTTGGAAAGAATATGTTTTTAGCAGCATCTTGGCAAATGATGAAAATCAATGCTTTTAAATATAATGCTTGGTATTTACTTGGTATTTACTGGCTTGAATTTGCAAGAGCTGAGCAGGGGTGTTGAGGATAAGACATTTTGGAAATCACATTCATAGGGTCTCTGTTGGTAGGAGATGACTTGACAGCATGTAACAACAACAATTTACTGGACAGCAGGGGGAGCTAGCTTCTCTTATACACAACAATCTACAGTAATTAATTTGAAAAAAAAGAGCTCACTTTTCTCTCAGAAATGTTTCTGTTGATATTGTGTTTTACTGTAGCAAGATAGTATCTTTTCTTTTTGTTATTGTGTTAAATTAGGTTCTTATAGTGCAGTGGTGGCAAACCTATGGCACACATGCCAGAGGTGGCACTCGGAGCCCTCTCTGTGGGCGCTCATGCAGTCACCCCAGTACAGAATTTGCCCCACCCCCTACCAGCAGTCCAATGGGAGCACTTTTTCCCACCTCCAGCAGAGTTATCTGGGATCGGTTTGATCCAGTTGTCCCTGAGGAAGTGGACAGGCTCCTTGGAGCTGTCTGTGCTACTGCCTGCACATTAGATTCATGTCCCGCTTGGCTTGTTAAGTCTGCCTGGACGGTGACTGGTGGCTGGGTAGAGGCAATTATTAATTCCTCGCTCCAGGAGGGTTTTTCCCCCCGGCATCTTTTAAACATGCATTGGTGCGCCCCCTCCTGAAAAAGCCTTCCCTCGACCCAACCAACTTTCAACCAGTATCCAACTTACAGTACCCTTTTTGGGTAAAGTATTGGAGAAGGCAGTGGGATGGTGGTTACAGGAGTTCCTGGATGAAGTGGATTATCTGGACCCTTTTCTGTCAGGATTCAGGCCCAGATATGGGATGGAAACTGCATTGGTCGCGCTGGTGGATGATCTCTGGAGGGAGCGGGATAGGCGGACATCCAACTGTCCTGGCTCTTCTTGACCTCTCAGAGGTGTTTGATACCATCGACCACGGTATCCTTCTGGGAAGGCTCCAAGGATTGAGGATACATGGCACAGTGTTGGCTTGGTTTTCCTCATTTCTGAGGGGCCGGACCTAGTCGGTGTGGTTGGAGGGTGAGCTGTCCAGCCCTAGGCCGCACCAATAAGGTGTGTCTCAGGGCTCTGTGCTCTCACCTCTCCTATTTAATATCTACATGAAACCGCTGGGTGAGATCATCCATTCCCATGGGGTGAGGTACCATCAGTATGCAGATGACACCCAACTGTATATCTCGGCCCGTGGGGACCCTAGCAATGCAGTGGAAGTCCTTTCCAGGTGCCTGGAGGCTGTCGTCTGGATGGGAGACAATGGGCTACAACTGAATCCTGGCAAGACTGAGTGGCTGTGGGTTGGGGGTCCTATGTTATCTCGGGAACTATCACCTTTGGTTCTGGATGGGGCAGTCCTGCCCCAATCAGGCCTGGTACGTAATCTGGGGGTCTTCCTGGACTCGCGACTACTGCTCAAAGAGCAGGTGGCAGTCATGGCCAGGAGGGCCTTTGCACAACTTCGTGTGATTCGCCAGTTACGGCCGTTCCTAAACTAGGACTCCTTCCTCATGGTCACACATGCCTTGGTCATCTCCAAACTTGATTATTGTAATGTGCTCTACATGGGGCTGCCCTTGGTGACCATTCGGAGGCTTCAGCTGGTCCAGAATGCGGCTGCACGAGTAGTGGTGGGATGCGGTCGTTATGCCCGTGCTTCACTGCTGCTCAAGGAGCTGCACTGGCTCCCAGTTTGCCTCCGGGTGCAATTCAAGGTGCTGGTTATTACCTTTAAAGCCCTACATGGTAGTGGACCAGGATACTTAAGAGACCGCATCGTCCCAAGGACATCTGCCCGTCCCACTAGAGCGGACCAAAGGGGCTCTCTGGTTGTGCCATCAGCCAGAGAGGCGAACCTCGCTGGCAGGAGAAGGAGGGCCTTCTTGGTGTCCGCTCTGGCCCTTTGGAACCTCCTTCTAATAGAACTACGCCTGCAGACGGAGTTGCTGCCCTTTAGAAAAGGAGTGAAAACCTGGCTGGCAGGTTTGGTCTGGAGAGTGGATGGTTCAATTTCCCCAGCCAATTGGTTGGTTTGACCCCAGTATGCCTGTGTTACAATTTCTAGCTTTTAATACTAAGTTTTTAAAAGTTTTTAAATTCTTTTAAATGGGTTTATAATTGTTGTAAATTGCCCTGGGTCCTTTTTGGGAGGAGGGTGATAAACAAATTTAAATAAGTAAAATTTGCCCTTCCACTCTGAGCAGCAGCCAATTGGAAGCACTTCCTCCACCAGCACAGAGTTTGCCCTGCCCCTCTGCCCAACAGCCCAATGGAAGTGTTTCTTCCCTCCCCCGTTGCTATGTTGTCACTTTGAGATAAATAAGTGGGTTTTGGGTTGCAGTTTGGGCACTCGGTCTCTAAAAGATTCTCCATCATTGTTATAGTACATTCTTATCAGAAGACTTGCTCTGATATTAGTAATAATAACTGTTGTATATCATGTCCATTTACACTTGGCAACCTTTATCAGGATTTTCCAGATAGACTGTTTCCCAACCTTGGGCCCCCAGGTGTTCTTGGATTTCAGTTTATTTATTTATTTATTTATTTATTTATTTATTTATTTATTTATTAAATTTAATACCCCGCCCCAATCGGGAGAACCCGACTCTGGGCGGCCCACAATCAGAATAAAACAAGAATAAAACAAGAATAAAACCATCACTAAAACGTCAAAGTTAAAATAATCGGAAGATTAAAACAACACAGGGATAGATACCAATAAAATCCCGTGATCCAACCCAGGGGGGGCAGTCCTTAAATGAGCCACTTGGTATGGGAGCCCATGGTCCCGGGTCCCCAAATCTGTCCCGCCAGCCAGGTTTTCAAGCCCTTTCGGAAGGGCAGGAGCTCCGTCTGAAGGCGCAATTCGGTGGGCAGGAGGTTCCAGAGGGCTGGGGCTTACACGGAGAAGGCTCTCCTCCTAGTACAGGCGAGGTGCGCCTTCCTCGCCGAGGGAATAACAAGGGAGCCTCTCCGATCCGCCCTGGTGGGCCGGGCAGATGTTCTTGGGGTGACGCGGTCTCTTAGGTATCCTGGCCCACTACCATATAGGGCTTTAAAGGTAATAACCAGCACCTTGAATTGCACCCGGAGACATACTGGCAGCCAATGCAGCTCCCGGAGCAGCGGCGAAGCATGAGCATAACGCCCACACCCCACCACTACCCGGGCCGCCGCATTCTGGACCAGCTGGAGTCTCCGGATGGTCATCAGGGGCAGCCCCATGTAGAGCGCGTTACAATAATCAAGTCTGGAGGTGACCAACGCGTGTGTGACCATGAGCAGGGCATCCCGGTCTAGGAGGGGGCGTAACTGGCCCAAGAAGCCCAAGTCAGTATACCTGCTGATCAGGGCTACTGGGAATTGAAGTCCAAAAATACATGGGAGCTCAAGGTTGGTAAACCCTGAGATAGAGAATACTCAGAATTGGTATACCATTCCTTTCTTCTGGGGCCTTGCCCAAGGTCTCACAAGCTCCTCCTTGCAGGAAGCACAGTGGGGAATTGAACTCCCAACCTCTGGCTCCACAGCTAGATACCTTACTCATTGAGCTATTCAGCCAGTTCTCTGATATTAGTAGCCCACTATATATCTATTTTTACTGGATTATTCTGGAGTGGCAGCTCCCCCGCTGGCTTAGTGCTTAAGATGCTGAGGGTTGGGTTTCAATACCCGAGAACTGCACTTGGGGACATGAAAAGAGCATCATTTGGGTATCCCCTGAGTGAGGTTTTTCCAGCAAAAATCCTTTCAACCCAGAGTAATCTCTGGCACATCATCATCATCCACCACCTACTTTTCCCTTCCTGTCATCAGCGCATCTCAATTGGCATGGAGAAAACTCCTTTCTGCTGCATCTTATTTTCATGTACCATATTTTGATTATTGAAACTCACTAAGCAGCTGCTGTATTTGCCACCCTTGGCTTATATTTGGCTCAATCTATTTTCCTGGTTTCTCAGTTCAAAATTAGGTACTTCAGCTTATATTCGGGTTGACCTATTCTCGAGTATATCCAGTACATATTTTTTACAATTGGTACAGGGTCTTGGGTCCCTACACACTTGGACAAAAGTGGCATTGAAACGAAGTAAATGTCATGCACTAGCACCAAGCTCAATGTTGATGTGTGTAGCATGAAGCCTGTTTTATTAGGGCTATCTTTAGCCAGCCCTTTCCTTCCTGTTTCCTTTCCTCTATTGTGCATATGAATTTCTGATTGCCTGTGTTCGTGAGAGAGAGAGGGAGAGAGTGAAAGAGAGAGAGGGAGGGAGAGTATTAGGCATGTAAATAAACCGGCTCTTCCTATCATCATCAATTGTTGGGTACCAGCTACCATGAATATATGGAAGATAGACAATTTTTGAATTTGTTGTGCTTCCACAAATTCCTTAATATTATTAGTGCAGATGTTATACATGAGATGTGCTTTATTGTGTAACAGAGACAGTTGAGATGTGCACTATCAATATCTGAAAACTACACAAGCTATTAAGTAATGGGTCAGTGCAGACATTCTGGCTTATTTGAATTCATTAAAACCAAGGTTTAGGGGCAGTCAATTACAGTAATACCTCGGATAACGTTTGCATCAGAAAACACTAAAATTGCATAACGTTAAGGAATCTGGGGGGGGGGATTGCATCGAATAACGTTAAGATCCTATGGGATGCTTCGGATAACAACAGCTAAAGCCTGTGCGGTTACAATGTATCTCTATGGAGCTTTAACATTATCCGATGCATCCCATAGGATTTTAACATGCATCGGATAACACTAAAAATCGGATAACACCAAGACTTGTGGAACCAAGTTTTAGCGTTATCCGAGGTTTTACTGTATGTATTTTATGGCAGGTCATCTGGTGTTCATCTGATTTTTAATTTGATTGGCTCTCTTTGCAGGTTAAGTGGATGATGTACTGGATTGTGTTTGCCTTCTTCACTACAGCAGAGACACTTACAGATATCATACTCTCTTGGTGAGTTCCCTACTATATATTAGAAATTAGTAATAGAAGTGCTAGAAATCTTTTTTTAGTCATCTGAAATAGTTCAGTTAGGAAATTCGTTACTCAGATTTTGTGTCCCTAAGAACCATAAACATTATTTCTGGATACAATAAGTTATAAAATCCTTTAATTTGTATTAAATTATTTGAAGTTGGTAAACTACATTGTTCTGCTTCTTTCCTATGAATTGGAGCTTATTCAAAACTCAATTGATGTTTCCAAACTCAAGTTGGAACCTAATGGAAACTGGAAGGATACTTATTGAAACAAATTCTGAGTACAGTATTAGTATTCTAATTCTGAATAATATTGTAATTTCTGCCATTGTAGCTTCTTCTTTATTTCCTCTTTTACTCCTTTGGGTACAGCATGCCATCCATATGTGTCATGCTTTACAAACATTTGTTACCATTAATATTCTTTTCAGGAGAATATTGTGTTGTATCATGCAGACTGGTATATCCTAACTAGGCATTTAGAAATAGGGTGATGCTGTAATCCTGCCATGTTAAATGGTCAGGAAGTTGGCTTTAAAGATTTAGCAGTGAACTTCTCCAGAAAACATAAATGATTAGTGTAAGCACTGGCTTGAGAGTATTGGTGATTCTCAGCTAAGTTAATACTGTATTAATAGAACTCTGCATAATTATGGTAGCTCATGAGTCTTTAGCAGATTATTAGACAGTGGTGGCAGGCAATTGCACATTTCCAGGGCTGAGCAGCAACCCAGAATATGGAGTTACCATAGCAGTGAAAGAGGCATAAATAAGACTTCAGAAAGGTACTTCCCAGCAACAAGATGAGTGGGCCCTTCTATAGCTGGCTTTGCCATGTTGCTTCTGTTTCTTATGTTGTTTTCTCCTTTCCCCTTTGCTTGTTCCATCTGTGCTACTCTCTGGACTGTCCATCTTTGTCTGTCTCTAACCTGAGCTTGATTCCAGCTTTTCCATTTCTCTCAGGTTTCCCTTTTATTTCGAGTTGAAAATCGCATTTGTGATTTGGCTGCTCTCTCCTTACACCAAGGGCTCCAGCGTCCTCTACAGGAAGTTTGTTCACCCAACGCTCTCCAATAAGGAGAAGGTACTTCCTTTAGATTGCCCTGCTTCTTGGCCCTGAAAGTTGAATTATAATAAATTTAGTTTATATTAAACTATATTTATATAGTTATATTAAATTTAGGAGTTTACCACCACCACCACCACCACTACTACCAACAGCTGTGCTTCCTCATAAGGCATACATGGCAATAGTTTAATTTACGGAATAAAGGTGATTCCTGAGTTTGCAGTGTGATGTGAGGCAATTTTAGTTTTAGCTTGAATAACATTAATTTTTAGTTGACAGCTCCAAGGGTCAAGCATATCATTGCATACACACTACAGGTTCCATTTTTCTTGCTTCCATCTGTCTGAAAAGCCATATCTTAGAGCAGAGGTTCCCAATGTTTTCCTGCCAGGGGCCAGTTCCCGCCACTGTGCTCAGTTGTGCGAGCCAGAGGTGTGGCTGCACCCACAAACTTACGTTGTCATTGTCATTGTCATCATCAGTGACGGCAAGAATTGCACAGTTTTTCTGGGGTTTTGGACAGCCTCCACCACTTCCCAGGGTAGCGGGAGGCTTTTTGGAGCAATTTTGCTTTGGTTTGGTAATTTTCCAATGCTCCTCTGCTGCGCTTCGACAGTTAGAGTGGGACGGTGAGTTACTATACTTCTTGGTTTGGTGCTGGGATCCCAGGCGCCTATGTAAGCTCTGCCCAGGACCGGAAGTAGCTCACCGTCCTGCTCCAGCTGCCAAAGCGCAGCGGAGGAGCCTTGGAAAATTACCAAATCAGTGTGAAATTTCTCCAAAAAGCATCCCGCCACCCTGGGAAGAAGCGGAGACTGTCCAAAACCCCAGAAAAATAATGGAATTCCCATCGGCGTGGCAAGTGATGTATCACGACTTCTGGAAGTGGGAGGCAGGTCTATAGGTCCCCAGGTGGCCACAGTGGGTTGGATTAATGATATGTATGGTCCGGATTATGCCCACAGGCCGGGAGTTGGGAACCCTTGTCTTAGAGTGTAGGGGATTGTTTGGAGCAGCCATTTTTATGGTGCAAGGGACTTGCAACTATCAGGGTAACTCAGCACTCTTATATATGTTTGGAGGCATAGGCTACTCAGCCATTGGACAGTTTGGATCCTTACTCAGATTTATTTTATTTTTAGTTGTGTCATTTATAGACCATCTTTCTGTTAATGAGGGCATTCAAGGTAGCCCAAAGTATTTAAAAAAGTATACATTTAAACCAAACAATGATAGTAAATAAAATACACTGTATATAGAAAACATTTAAAAAGTTTTTTTAAACTAACTCAGCTAAAAACTAACATTCAGGGACTCAGTTATGGTTATTAAGAATCTGCCTGATGAGATGGGTCTTGAATTCATCATTTATTATTGATTCTTCACTTACGGTATTTTTGCCTTTACACCTTGTGGGCTACACTGAAATTAATAGTAAATGTATCATAACTATCTATCATCTTATATAATTTTAGCACACAATAAACTGTAAGTATATCCATCCATTTTGTGTGAGTTAGCAGATAGCAGAAGAGGAAGAAAATCACCAGGTGACTGGTAAAAGCTCACATACAAATACTGTACACATTTTTAGTGACTGATGTATCATTATGCTATAACAGCATCCGAACCTTCGAAGGAGTAATGGTCACTGGAATAGTGAATCTAATTTCCTTGGTCAGTGCTGGCACATATTAGGATGGTGATATAGCTTCAAATGATCTGTTCCAGTGCACCAACTAATCTGTCATTGGATAGACAATCCAGTATATGTACAATGGTGTAATGGAAGAAGGATTAAGATTTTATGCAGATAGTATCTGGAAATTCATAAAAATTATGTTAGTTTATTGTCATACTTATATAGATTGAAAATGGAAATATGCTGTACCATAAAATAGTCTTTGTAAGCAGGGTTTCATTTCCTGATGTACATTTAGTGCTTTCTCTGGTACTATCAGAGGAAAGCAAAAAAGCTTGACATATAAACCCATAAGCCAAAGACTGTCCACTCTCTTTCAGCTCTATTTAGATTACTTTTTTTGGTGTTTGGTTGAAGATCAGTGTGTGATACATATGTGATGAGTTGCAAGTGGCTCACTTACTGTATTATATTTGTCAAACTGCACAAATCTCACAACTAGAAAATAATGTTTGATATGAATTATGCAGGATTCCACTGAAGGACTTCAAAGATAATACCATGACTCTTTTAGTACCTAAAAGTGTGGGGTGGGATGGGGGAGAGAGAACTGGGCATAGGGTGGATGGCTTTCTTTGTCATTTATATTTTGCCATTTATAGATGGGGCTACTTTTGCTCTCTCCAGAATTGATTGAATATGTCTTACTTCCCAGATTGATGCTCTTTTCCCATCCTACATAGGTTCCCAGCATTATTTCTAAGCAACATGTTTTTATCAGGCTCTGAAGCAGTTAAGAGTGAAATTCCATATATTATTGTCTCAGTTAACTGTCAATTAACTTTTCAAGAATCATTGGCTTTTTCGAGCTAACACAAATAGGATAAGAGCAATTGTTGGTTTGTTCAACATATCTGCTCTGTTTACTTAAGTAGAGTGAGATGTGTTTGTCTTATTTTTTATGCTAAAAAGGCATGCTAGTATGGGAAGTTGAAACCTGCTTTGCCTCACCTGGGCTCTGCCACTTTTTCAGGCACACTTCTCACACCCTGCCTCACTTCTGCAAGCAGAGGTATGCTATGAGAAGGTGCCTTGGCTGAAAGAGCATAGGCAGGTAAAAGAAGGGAGGTTTCAACACTCTTTCTGATAAACTTGGGGAGGGGGGCGGGTTTCTATGTACCCTTTCCATAACATTTTGCCATAAGTGGGTCTGTAATATCCAATCTAGTTTGAGCCTAAGTTTTGCCAAATGTCAAGTTATGTTAGTTTTCATGCATCCCATTTATGTCCTTTGTGTGTTATGTGCTGTCAAGTTGGAGCCAACTTCTAGCAACTTTAATAGGGTTTTCAAGCAGTCGTTTTGCTACTTCTGTACCCCACTTCACCAAGTTATTCTTCATGGCTAAGCAGGAATTTAAACCCAGATCTCTTGAGTCCTAACGTGTCACTCTATTTACATTACACCGGATATTCTTTTCTCCTTTACCAAACTGAAATTTACCTAATGAAGATAAATACAGTAGTGTGTTCTATAGTTCATACAGATCACAATTTATGAAAACAGTGAGTGAATTGTAGCCAAATAACAGCAGCAATTGTGAACAACAACTAATTTATATAATTAAAGTTTATTATGGTTTCATCCCCTTCAGATTAGATGGACAAAAAGCACATTGAGCAGGGACATAATTTTCATCAGAATTGTAGTTCAGATTACTTGTTAAAAGCCCAGCTTCCAATATATTCAAATCAATGAAGTTAATATTTATTCTTATATCACCCTTCAATGAAACTGGTTTTTAGTACAATGTTCATTGCTGCCTCAATGATACAGTTAAAGCCTTTTGTTCTGTTTTATGAAGATGAGATTTCCCTTGAACTTGGTCTTGCTTAAAGATGTCTGGCTTCCACATGAACTCTTGGTTAAAAGGTTTTGTCCCAAAGTTTCCCATTCCATTTACAGGGCAGCTTATGTTCTGTATGTATAAATCTAGAAGTGGGAGATATAGGATTTTTTCATGGCTGATTCTTGCTGAATTCTTTTGTGCAGCTAGAGAATTATGTAATTTATTCTAAATTAGTGCAGGGTTTTATCTTGTTTTCAAGTACATATGAACACTCCCTGGGTGGTTCCTTTTTCTCATTCCAGCATGCAAACTATCCAAAATTAATTTATAACTGCTGAATTGGAAGAATCTACTAAAGCATTTGAGAAAATTTCAGTGATTTTTTTTAAACACAGGATAGACTGAGAACATAAACAGAGGTTTTTGTTCTTCTTTGTACTTTGTGGATTTAGTATACTCTGGAAGGCCTGTCGCACAATTTTAATTATTTAAGTGGCTTTCTTCCAATTAAATCCTAGGAAATTGATGAATATATCAGCCAAGCTCGTGAGAAGAGTTATGAAACTATGATGCGAGTTGGAAAACGTGGATTAAATTTGGCAGCAAATGCAGCGGTTACAGCAGCCGCAAAGGTATAACCTTGTGTACAGTGTCTATCTTGTGTATTCCTACTGTGCTGATATCTGGTGCTATATCTCCAATTCATACACTAGCTTTCTCCAACCTGGCTTTTAATTTATTGTTCTGCCAATCTTTACATGAGGGGTGGGGAAATGCAATTTTGTCATCTTGTGTCTCTCTCTTGTGTTGTCATCCTTCCCTCATATCTTTTCTATGGGCAACTCTTCCAGTATATCCCTTGTCATGTGTTCTAAATAATATGGTGCATTTGGATAGTTGTAACAAGATACTGTACTATGTTTTCAAGGGACAGGGAGTTTTGTCTGAAAAACTACGGAGTTTCAGCATGCAGGATTTAACTTTGATTCGGGATGATGACGCTGTGCATTTGCGGAGCCCTGAGGCACAACTGCGTGCTTCTGCTACTGGCCTTCTTGAAACCATTGATGATTCAGGTATAAGAAATCAGTTTGTTGTTCCATGAGAGCAGCAAGCCTTGGAATAAATTCTTAAGTGTCTAGCTTCAGTGGCTTTGCTGCTATTTCATAGTGAAGGATTGCATGTTGTAATTTTATTTCCAAAGGAGCACAAAGCATTTGTTATTTTTGCTTGAAATATTGCATTTGTATAGTTAATAATAGCTGACATTGTCATAATCACATGTATTGCTTGGATTTACAATGCACATGCTTTTTGGGAAAGAATCCACTTTTTCCAAGCAACAAAATATCTTCTGGGTCAAACCTCTGTGTTATGGGAACATACTTATTTTTTAAAGTGTGGGCCTTCCTAGTCATATCTAAAGCAGTGAGTGGAAGCACAAAAGGTTCTAGCACATGTATAGGTCCTACTTTTATCCTTGAGGACTGTCTCTTAAGTTTCTTTTTAGCCAAAAGGGAGTTTCACTGCAAGAAAAACTCATAGAAGAGGGACATTATGGGCAAATGACATGTTTTTTCTTGCTCCTTCTCAAGCACTTAATTTGCAGTTTAAATTGCAAGTTTTAGCATTGAAAAAATGTGTGAAGTCTCAATCTCTTGATGTGATGGCACTGCAGATTGGAGAAAAAGAGCTACTGATGCTTTTAGTAAAAACAGTTGAAATGTAATGGAAAATCTCAAACACAGGATTAAAGGTGTTTAATATTATGTCTTATTTGACGTGAGAGTTTAACTGTGTACTTTTTCTCCTATCTCATACTTGCCTCCAAAAGCCTGAAAGTTAGGGTTTGCTTTTCCCCCCTGTTGCTACTTCAATGTATTTTAAAATAAGAGACAGCCCTACTCTTGGTTTTTAATTCAGGTACACCAAGTTACTCTTCATCAGAGGATATGACTGTGTCTCAGAGACATAATGTAGCCCATTCTGATGCCAGAACAGATCCATTGGAGGATGACACAGGAGACAAAGTTCCAAAACGGACTCAGAGCCTTAAAGCTCCGAAAAAAGTAACAAAGACAGAGGTGAGTTTGAAAGTAATTGTTTGCAAGGCCTACAGTTGGGTCTTGTATGAATTATTGCTTCTCGAGAAATTATGGGTAAGGTGAGGGGATGTTGAAATTCATGCCTCATATGTTACCTGGTATCTTTAGCCTTACCCTAAGTCTTTTTAAATAGTGCTTGTTTAACTTGGAGTGCATGCCTTCTCTTATGAACCAGCTGTAGTTTGTCTTTTGCTATACAAAAATATTATTTTGCATTCTTCCTTTCCCTGTATTTCTTTGCAGTAGTCTGAATGCATGTGCCCATCAACTGGTAGAGGAATCTTTGCTGAGACCATTATATTTTTATCTTAAATACTGGGAATACTATTAAGAACAAAAAGCAGATGTGATGGCATCAGCCACTAGCCTGTTCCTGTGTCTTGCTCATATATGAAGCAAGACATATGTCTAATATTTAACACCAGAAGAGGATCAAGAGAACAAGACTAACCCCATCATTATTAGCTGCTTTACTTCCACTCACATTTCATTTTCTGATCCATCCACCTTAGCTATCTCTGATACTGGACTTAAGCTAAACTGTGACTGAAATGCCTAGAGCTTGGGAAGATGAGAGAATGAAGGAAATGCCATTATCTTTTTTTTACCCCTCATGATGGCAAAATTGCACTTTTCTCCTTTATACATTTATTATTTATTATTAGTTCAAATTTATATGGCCGCCCACTCGCCGTGGCGACTCAGGGCGGCTTACAGATGATACATTACAATATGTTGGTGTGGGCACAGGGGGAGGGGCGGCAAGGTCCTCATCCTGCCCTGGTTGCTTCTTCCCCTGGCAGTTGGTATAGGCACAGGGGGAGGGGCGGCAAGGTCCTCATCCTGCCCTGGCTGCTTCTTCCCCTGGCAGTTGGTATAGACACGGGGAGGGGCGGCAAGGTCCTCATCCTGCCCTGGTTGCTTCTTCCCCTGGCAGTTGGTATAGGCACAGGGGGAAGGGCGGCAAGGTCCTCATCCTGCCCTGGTTGCTTCTTCCCCTGGCAGTTGGTATAGGCACAGGGGGAAGGGCGGCAAGGTCCTCATCCTGCCCTGGCTTCTTCTTCCCCTGGCAGTTGGCAGTTGGTATAGGCACAGGGGGAGGGGTGGCAAGGTCCTCATCCTGCCCTGGTTGCTTCTTCCCCTGGCAGTTGGTATAGGCACAGGGGGAAGGGCGGCAAGGTCCTCATCCTGCCCTGGCTTCTTCTTCCCCTGGCAATTGGTATAGGCACAGGGGGAGGGGAGGCAAGGTCCTCATCCTGACCTGGCTGCTTCTTCCCCTGGCAGTTGGTATAGGCACAGGGGGAGGGGAGGCAAGGTCCTCATCCCTGCCCTGGCTGCTTCTTCCCCTGGCAGTTGGTATAGGCACAGGGGGAGGGGCAGCAAGGTCCTCATCCTGACCTGGCTTCTTCTGGAATAGACCAGGGGTCCCCAAACTATGACCTGCAGGCCAGATATGGCCCATGGCATCAATTCATCCGGCCCACCCACTCATTCCAGCTTCCACTTCCACCACCAGCTCAATCCTTGTCCGCTTGGCTTCTCATGTCCCTGCCAGTGCTCTGTAGCAGAGGATATTCTAAGGCTTACAACATCTGCCCTGCTATGAAGCGCCATTAGGGACATGCCAACCCAAGTGGGGGGGGACAAGGATTGAGGTGGTGGCAGTGGCGGCAGTGGAAGCAGCAGCTGCTCTGGCTGAGCACATCTTTCCTGGCAGCTGGGGGACCACCAGTCCAGCTCCTCAACAGTCTGAGGGAGTGGCTTAAAAAGTTTGGGGACCCCTGGAATAGACGAATGAACAAACATGGCTGCCACTGTCACATATCCTTTGCATTACAGATGGATCCAGATGATAGGTTTTTCCATTATTTTTTGTTGTAAGAGACACAGCCTACATACATGTCCTGACAAATTTAATACTGTACTCACATGTTCATTTTTACTGAAAGTTTTTCTGTCATTGCTGCCACGAAGCAACTGAAGACACTAACAGGCTGAAGGCCCTAACTGAGTTTGAACATGAATTGTAATAATATGATTACGATACTTAAAAACCAGGTGGCAATTGATCAGCATTTTAGTGGTATTCTGTCTGTTCTGGAATCAGTGCCAAAGTAAAAAGTTAAAGAAAACCATTTCATGCTTTTCCAAAAAGTGTTCTCTTCTTGTGCTGCAACTAATTTCATGCCATTTTCTCTTTGTCTGTAGCCTCCACAAAAGACTGTGAAAGCTCGTCCTAAGAAGAAAGTTACAGGCTCCAGTACTGCTGGCGAATCAGTCTAAGGACATCCCACCCTGTCTGCCCAAGGGCACTTCTGTCACTTTAAGGGGCACTCTCCAAGGAAAGGGAGCTGAGATCATGTACATAACAGCTACTTCTTTGTAGAGTTGATTCCAAAGCAAAAGGGTGACTGAAATGTGGCACACAGATCAGAGGATGGCCATCCTCCAGAATTATTTACTCTTCATCTCTGTGGTGAAGAGAATGTTAATCTGTACATAACCTGCTGCTTTGGGATTTCCTCTCCTTGTGCAACCCTAATAGGGAAACAACTCTTTGTTTAGGGTTAGAGTCATCTTTGGCAGAGAGGCTGGGGAGCAAAAGGCTTGTTCCACTCAAATTCTACCTGGAGGTGGTGCACTTCCCATCATAGTTCAGCATTGCACTGGATGTTATGCTGTAGCTGCTGTGGGGAATTGGTAGGAAGTGCCTGACTTGAAGTGACTGGTAGTGAAAACTGTGTCATCCAAACTTACTTTGGCAGGAGAAAGAGACTGAAGCAGAGGTTTGCCTAGTGATTTGCCTCATGAGCAACAACTGAATTGTGGTGACAGTGATTTTGCTTAAGAGCTTTTTTTTTCAAGGACTGAAGGCAGAAAAGAGATTGTGAGTGGCTGGCATCTTTGCTAGTCTCTGGTGCCTGTTTCTAAGCATCATTTTTTGCTTGGATGGGAGCGTAACTTTCCTTGTGGCAGGAGTTGGGAAGAAGCAAGCTTTTGCATGTTTTTCTAGTAGAATGAAGGCAGAAAGGATGATCTAAGAATTTTTGAATGGTTAAGAGGCCGTAGTTGGAAGAAAATGTGGGGGACACAGAATATGGAGTTGGAATCCTAAATAGGCACTGTCCAACAACCAAATCTTTTGGCCTCTGCTTCAAAGTTGCCTTCATATTTAAAATTTGAGAAAGGCACATGTGGAAGTTGTTGAAGGGTTGTTACCTGGGTGGTATCTGGCTTATGCTGTGTACTGTACTTAACAATGCTTTATTTACTGAGAATATAAGTTAAGAGCTTGGCCAGTGTAGCATAGTGCAGAGGCAAAACAACAACAACACCCCTTTGGAGAACTTTTCCGAGTGACATCTTGTAGTAAAGGAAGTGACTGTATGAGCAGACACAGGACAAGAGTAGTCAGCTCTCAGGAACTACCATATCTACCACCACTTTCTTCAACCACTTCCTGATAATGCTACATAGTTTGAGAGACAATATCACATGGTGTTTAAAGCCACTTAGTATTTTCTGAAAATCAGAGGTCAGTGTTTTTGTTGAACTCCAATGACTGACAAACCTCTACCCAGTTTAATGTAGTTGAATATGCCTATTCATATCTAGAATTATGGTGTAGGGATGTGGAGGCAAATAGTAAAATTAACCTTCTGTTTTCATTTGGTAAATGTTTAATTTTCTGATGATGTGCCAAATCATCAACATTTTAAATGCTGGAGAAAATATATTGACACTACAGGGACCAGCTTTCATTACTATTTATTTACAATAGTTAGAATCCTGTTTCAGATTGCAGAGTGCAATACCCACCACAATCTCCATCAGGGTGTTGTATGAATCATAGATTGGCCAGGCTAAACAAACAGGGCTTATGCTTGCACAAGGAGATAGTAAGAACCTTCTTGCACAAGCTCTAGAAAGCTCAAGCCATTCACATAATGGATTATTGCATGACTGGCTATCATGAAGAAGAATCTGTGTTTAAGGTTTATTCAAAGGACTCTGGAAAGGGTGTTTGCTGACTTTGAATATGCAACAAAACAATCTTGCAGCTGCTTTAGCTGTGTGAATAAAATCCTGTCCCCCCTCCTTTTTTTCTCATTGCAAGCTGACATTTCTTGTTTCTTAAACATGTTTGCTCAGATGTTAAGCTCCACTGAGTTCAAAGTGGCTTTCTAATAAGCATGCTTTCAGAATTTTACCTTTAAAATAACTCCTTTATGATGTATAGTAGAAGAGCAGAGATGATTCGTCATAACAATTACATATGCATTTCTGTTGGCTCTACTAATGTCTTCATTCTTTCACAGTTCTGTTACACATCTGCACTTTTGTATTGCACTTCTGTTTAGACACCTGGCAGTTCAGCCTCTGTGAGAACAAAGAGGGCTTCACATCATATTTTTGCCAAAAAAATTGGCAGCAGCAGTCCAAGCCAAAGACTTGGCAAATGATAAAAGAAATTTTGTGATTTGTCACAGATACTGACCCTAAATCTCAGATTAGCCATTTTAGTAGTTAGAAGATTGCCTTGAGTTTACTTAGTGTGAGAACACAGAAAAATATTTTATACAGTTGTTCACACTTATCTAGTTTTATGTGATTAGTTTTTAGCAGTTCTGCTAGAATAGTAGTTACATATGAACCAGTTCCAAACATATATTGTATATGACTGGTGAAAGTGCATTTAGATGCTGACTTCACTGTAACAGAGGTCTTTATGTTTCTGTAGTATTGCCATAGAAAGAGCAGGTTATTCCACCAAGAACGTAGCGATATCAAATTACTGTCTGTGATTAATGTCAATTCTGGCTTTTGTTTGTATACAGTAATACCTCGGATAACATTAAGACTTTTTCCCACAAGTCTTAACGTTATCCGATTTTTAGCCTTATCCGATGCATGCACCAGATAACGTTAAAATCCTATTCAGATGGATCAGATAATGTTAACACCATAGAGATAAGCAACAGAGGCTTCAAGGGAAAGTCAAGGAAACATGTTGGAAACTTAAAGAACTTTAAGAAATAATTGTCTAAAGGGTAAATACATTACAAAAACATGCCAGACCACCTTGACTTTAGGGGAACAAAGCCATACAGCATTTTTAAATTTTTGAAAATTTTATAAAGTGCTGTTTTAAAAGATCTGAACAGAAGCTAGGAAAATGTTTTTGTTTAGAATCAGCCTACCTACCATTGCTGTAATAAAGAAAGTTCCCTCAGAGCTTTGCATGGTGTGAAAAGCTTAATTGCTTTGTAGGTGAAAGGTTTCAGTCTGCTTGTTTTCCATTGACAATGCATGAGGCTTGCGGAGCTACAATCTTGGGTTCAGGCTGTTTAAAATTTAAAGGGGAAACTTCATAAAGGTAATTGGGTCAAATTGTCTCTTTGCAATTATTTTTCTGCAAAGTGTTCTGGGTTACACTGGGGAAAGGGTCCTAAGCTTTTGCTTTGCTAACCTAGTCAGACTGGTTTTTGCAAGCCTTTGCTATTCAAATGTGGCAAGCTTGAGAGCAGGCAGCCCCTCCCTTTCTCCCAAGAGAAACTGGTGAGTCACAGCCACACCTCAGGGAATTTGAGCAAAGGTTATCTGATGGATCGGATAACGTTAACATAATGGTTAACATAATGTTATCCGAGCCAAATGTTTGCCTCAAATTCCCCAACATTATGCGATTTTAGTGTTATCCGATCCAATCGTTATCTGGTGTTTTACTGTATGTCACTTTGCATTTGCACATGACATATATTAGACTCTTCCCAGGATTCTTTGTGTAATTTTAATGTAAGACAGTGATTTTGCATAGGAGGTAATGGATTAAGATCAGGGCCAGCAATACTCTTCTAAACAAGAACATAGTATTTTTGCAGTATCACCAGTGCTTGTAGGGAAGCAAAAAGACCCACAGAAAGCATGTTGCTGAATAACTGGAATCTTTATCCCCATCAAATGGCTTCAAAGAGGCTTGAGACCTAAGAAAATATTCCCTGTGTGTTTTAAAATTAGCTTACTCTAGATATGCTTCCCTGTATTCTCACCACATCAGGTTACTGTGCTAAACAGTATTTCAGTGGAGGTTTTTAATTATTTTAAATGAGTATTGGTATGTTTGCTTCCCTTTGTTTTATATTCTACTTTTAAAAAAATCATATCAATAAGTGGTGTCTTGCTGGCTTAGTACAGGTATGACAACCTACCACAGGCTCAGTAAATTGGTAGTTTCTGTTGCCTGCCTCACAGCAAAATGGAGGCTGAAACGGTTTTATATACAAATAGCAGCCCATAATACTTGAATGTTAAGTTGCATTTGTTTGGTAACTTATGTTTTCAACATCTGACTTACTATCTATGTAACATCCCCATGTTACATTCCCAGATGGACTGCATAGCATTGCTTCCAAAATCTTCATCCTTTACTATAATTGTAAAGAATGTTAATGTCTTATAAGATATTTCACATGACCATATTTCCTTTGGTACTTCAGAGATTAATCTGGCACAATTCTGTTGAGTGGACAAAATTATGCATGTTGAAACCCCATGTTTGAAGTTTGAAATTAAGTTCATTCAGGATGGACTTCAGCCAAAATACAAGCAATGCTAAATCTATGGCCTGATGTTCAGAAGATGTTTCCCCAATATAAACAGTAGTCAAGGAAGGCACTCCATGAGGAAGGGGTTAATTACCTTCTCACACTACTACCTTGATTAGAGTAATTTCTTTCAGCTGTTGTTTTACTCAGAGAGAAACTCTCATTTGCATCAGTGCAAATTTAAAGGGAGAATTTCTGGCAGGAAAATGGCATGGAAGGAGTGGGTTGGTCCTCTTTCAAAACATTGTGGTTCTGATCTCTCCCCCCTTCCCCCCCAGCTCCCTTTGTAGCTTCTGTGTACATGGGTAGGGAGCATATACATGAAATGTCAAACAACATAATTTATATCACAGTGTTCCAAATCCTGTTGCTTAACAGAGTAAATTGCACCAGAATAGGCCCATTAAATCAATGGGGATTGGTTGAGTCAACTCCTCCATAAATTCCATTGATTCTAATGGGCCTCTTCTAAATGATCTAATATGCTGAAGTAAATTGCAGTTAGAGTAGGCCCATTGAATCAATGAAACCTATGGAGGAGCTGTCTCACCAAATACCCATTGATTCAATGGGCCTATTTTGGTGTGGTTTTCTGCACTAAGGAACAGACAGAAGTGCCTGGCGGACAGTGGTCCATGGGGTCGCAGAGGGTCGGAATCAACTGTGTGACTGAACAACAAATCACTCAAACTATAACCTTTTAAGCAGTCTAATCAAGGGAATTAAAGACCTGGGATGAGGACTTTTCATCTTCTTTGACTGGTGTTCCCTTCAAGAAATTATCATAGTTGAGTAGTACAATACATACTTTGGAAAGAGCTCCACTGAATACATAGGACATGTTTCTTAGTAAAGTATTGTACTATTAATCATTTTGTGGTTAAAGTGGCTGGCAACTAGACTATCATCGAAATACTGGAATTACCATATAAATGACTAACCTCTCTGTGTGTGCCTCATAATTTGCTGGAAAATTCATGGTAGAAGAATTTAAATCTTTTTTAGTCATTTTAAGTTCCAAGTACATAGTGGGAACACCACTAAATAATCTTGGATAACTTCACTGGAAGTAAAGGGTGTGGTGCTTCAAATTCTACAGGGGGTTGTAATAATATATTAATCTTTCTGTTTGCCTACCATTGGTATACTTTGTTGTGGTGGTTGAGGACAATATGGTGAGATGGATCAGAGCAGGAGAATACACACATGTAGGGGAAGATTCTAGAATGACTGTAGCTTTATAAGATTCTGCCAGTTACTTAGAGGATTGGGTGTCCTGTATGGTTTACAACAGTACATTTTTCCAGGGGCAGACTATATCTCCAAAAACCTATCATCCTAACATCTTTGTGGTCTTATTCAGGCAAAAGAGTGCCTTCTAACTTTGTTTAGAGCAGAGTTAAACTAGTCAGCATCATCCATTCAGTGCCTTTTGATCTACTTTGTGACAGAAATTATTCTGGGTTGAAAGGATTTTTTTCTGGAGAATCTCTGCTCAGGGGACACCCAAATGAGACTCCTTTCATGTCTCCAAGATCTTTTACCACTGAAGTGGTCCCTATTGATTTACCTGCAATTTCTTGCTTTCGAACTGCTAGATTGGCAGGAGTTGGAACAGAGATAGACAATCTGTCATGCAGTACCTGGGTCTTAAAGTGCCGATTTGCCGGCCTTCCAGCTAACAAGATTAGTTTCTTGACCACTGAGCCACCACAGCCCCACCACCATGGCCCTTACCACAAGTCAATGGTAGCTGGGGCTGACAAGAGTTATGCTGGCTCAGAATGAGGTGTTTCTCCCATAGGGAGAGTCCCTTTGTTTTTGTCTTTTGTTCCCATTTTCTTGTGTCATAGTCTTGCTACACACAGCATGTAGGGACTCTTTGGGATATTAATGTTATTACAGAAAGCATGGAGCACAGTGGGATTTATGGTTGGTAGTTGAACCACCTTCTACTGAAATAACCAAGTACAACCACTAGAATTTTTTCATTTTGGGAGCAATTTGCTTGCTGCCAGGGCATTCCTGTTCCACTGTTAGCACCGTTGACCCTCAGTTATAGACTATGTTTCTTCTGGTACCTTTAGCCAGAATTACTGTAATCTAAGCTAGTTTTAGTTCTTGAATTCTTGGATCACCGCTTTCGCATGGGTGTTTACTGTCATTTCTTTTCAAAAATTCAAAATGACTTGTTTGAATTTGTGTGGCAGATCAAAAGTAAAGCCAAGAATATTGGCTCATTATGTTGAATTCAAACATTTTTCTTATTTGTTGGAACAGGCAGAAGTGACAAGGGTAATAGCTGTGCAGTAATGAAGCCTCAATAAATGGGAAAGAATTGGGTAAGACTAGATGAAAAAACTTACTTACAAGTCTTAATCTGTTTACAGGTCTTTTAAGGCCTTGTCCTGGTGATTCTATTAAAGCTGTTGCTGGCTGTTTCAGTGTCTCATTGGCCACAGTATCTCTGGTTCTCTGCAGAGATAGTGGCTGAGTATAGATAATAGTTTTTCAGAATACTGGGGCATTCTAGTGGGTTCATTGGCTGTATTGCACACATTGATTATGCCACGTTCTCTTCATGCTACCATGGGCTCTAGTCTAATTGATTTTGAAACATTTGTAACAATTGATGTGGTATAAGATAAAGAAAAACAAGTCATGTTTTTGCCATGAGCAGAACTACAGTAGACTTGCTAATTTTGATGTGGCTTTTGTGGATAAAGCTTATCATAAACACAAATACAGAAAATATGGAGAGTGGGGAATAAAAAGAAAACATGCCCAACCCAACCATAACATAAGAAACTAAATCCTTCCAAGATAAATCAATAAAGCCATAAACAAAGCCCCTCCCCCCTTTTTTGTCAAAGTGCTTTGAGTCTTCTTCAGGGTGGAATCGGTGGGATTCAGCAGGTTCTCCCCAGTTCACCAGAACCGGTAGCAGAAATTTTGGCTGGCCCCGCCCATCCAAGTTTTGAAATACTGTACTGTAGTCCTAATTTGGGTGCAGCACAGGGTTTTCCCCCTGGCCACGCCCACCACACCACGCCCACAGAGTAGGTAGTATTTTTTTAAATCCCACCACTGGGTGGAATCATAAGTAATTCTCACATTTATGCATAGAACAGTTTCTGAACTGATGCTGACGGGTCCTTAAAGCTGTGAAGAACACATGTTTTATCCACATTCATTATACATTAGTTGCATATCTACATATATATCCTTTTAGAAAAAGAGAATGTTAACATAGTGTTGCCTCTCTCTATTAATAATGCCTCATTATTTAAGAGCATTTTAAAAAGCATTTTCTTGGGATTGAAACGAGCCAGACAGAAGCTGCTTGTGATCTGGCCTAGGGAGAGTTGTGCTTACTTTGATTTGAGTTGGGCCTATGGGGAGCAGCTTTCTCTTTTTGGATTAGACAAAAGATTTAATGAAAAGATCTTTTCTTCCTCTGTGAGACTTACCGCCACACTCTACTTTGTACTGTTATCATACTAATCAGTGCCAGATACAGACTCCTTCCACAGTAACATGAAAGGGGAAGCTGTATACATTCTTCCAAGGAAATATTTGCATATATCAACTGCCTGTGTGTATGGGAGAAGAACGTCTTGACCACTGAGCAAGGTGGGATTGGTCTAGAGAGCTGTTATTTGTGAAACAAACGACCTATGTATATGTGTGTGTGTGAGACCTCCTGGAGGATTTATATGACTAAAATGAGAAAAGGGGATTTCCAAGATGGCATGACAGCCAGTTATTTTTGGCATTTGTTTAGACTCAGAGGGTGAGTCAACTTTATGGATGAATAGAAACAGTGAAATATGTCACTAGACAACTCAAGTGAAGCCATTTCCTACTGTTGAGAGAAACGTTCTCAACCATTTTGCCAGTGCAGCACACCTAGCCTTATCATGTTGTGGAGCTGAATGGGCAAGGAGAAGCTCCTTCTTTCAAGCGTCTCCATAATATTTTCTTTGTCAATATGTTATCGATGTGCACTACTAACCATGTTGACCTTACCTGTTTATACCAGACATTTAGAAAACAAATTATCTTGTAGTCATTATTTTGAATCTTGCACAGTTCTTGGTTCCTGAAGCCCTTTTAGCTGCTGCTATTCAGTCTAGGAAAAATGTTATCCCAGAAAAGTTTGTCCTAATATTTCTTCCTTCTCTTCATTCTGCCTCAGTGGAAGTTTTCCTGGAATGTATATCTCTTTCTCCTTATGCCCTACCAAATCCAGAATTATTATTTTTTATAACCATTGCATAGGGAGAGAATATACAGTTCTCTTTTATTTCTGTATATGAAGATGCTGTATTACAGGAGAGGACTTCCCTTTGTTCTCGTATGTTGGCAATATTTATATACACACACACCTTAATCATTCCTTCAGTTAGCTCGATGGTTCACAAAGTGGGGCCCACGCCCCACAGGGGGGCTTCAATTCCCAGTAGCCTATGTCAGTACATTGACTGATCAATGCTTTGGGGAATTGACTTAGGCTTCTGGAAAATGAAGCCCCAAACCCAAAGATTGAGAAATGCTGAGTTAGCCTCTAGCACACTTCCGCGCTACATTTTACTAGCTAAATCAGGGGTTCCCAACCTTTTTATACTGCCGGCCTGACCATTCCCCCTGGACAGCTGAGTGGGCCAGTGCCCGCCCCTGGAAGCAGAAGCATTTATAGTTGTCATAAATACGGCCACTTCTGCATTTATGACATTCGTGGGCACATTCACGCATGTGCATTTACAGCTGACATAAAATGTGCCCACACATGTGTAAATGCATCCGCTTTCACTTCCAGGTCCAGCGGCGGCAGTGCAGGCCACATGAAATGGTGCTGTGGGCCGGGGCTGGCCCATAAACCGTAGGTTTGGAACCCCTGAGCTAAATCATGACAAGATTATGATTCTCTTCCTGTTCACCTATCTCAAGCAAGTATTTGGATTCTCGTCAATTAAATATTTGTCACTTTGGGACAATGGGAGCTGAACTTCTGCCTTCCTCAACAGAACATCACAAACCAGGGAGAGATTGCAGTCTGGGACCAAATTGTTAGAACCAAATGTGTAGTGGGATTCCAGAGGAGGAGAAAAAGTTGATAGCAGCCACTATTCAACTCCAAATGTGAAATCAACCTTTCCTGGAATCTCAGGGCCAGAAAGATGTACTTAAATGACAGAACTTTGAGTCTTTGAGAATGACAGGTGTCTAAGCAGATGTTTGTAGCAAAGTCTGGTATCAAAGCTGCTACCGTTTATTCTGTTTGCAATGACAAATTGGAATCTGAAATAATATGGAATGTAGACAAAATCTATATTGGTTTCTGTTGTTTTTTTTCCAACATCATAAACACTATAAATGTGAATCAAACTCTATTCCTGGAAGGGCTGTTCATAATTTGCTTCCTCTCAGCAATTGCTGCATTGCCTACACTGTAAATTTAGAAGTTGGGTATTTCTTTCTGAAGTCTGCTTCCTTAGTAGAAATGTGTCAAAACAAGTTTTATGTTGAAAGTAGATATATAAATGCAGCCAGTTCACAGAAGCCCTATGTAGCTTAGTTCCCCACTCCTTTATATTAGAAGTGTGTGAGATTTAAAAAAGGCAGGGGTGAGTGCCTGGTTGACTCTCTCTTCTTTGTGGCCTTCTCTTTAATCCTTGGCAGCAGTCAACAGGCTTGACGATGAATGTTTCTATCCAGTTCTGCTAATGCTCTTGCCTCTTTTTTGAAAAGCCTGCGTGAGTAGAACAGACCCTGCTGCAGAAGTTTCCTTCAGGACCCATGGGATTGTCTAGGTTTTCTCCCTCATATGATTCTAGTCACATGGGGTATATAGCTAAATATAGCTATATTCTGAATATAGCTAAAGTTATTCCTAGAGATTTCAAGAAATATCACTTTCCAAGATCTATAGATTGTATGTTGATAAAGTGAGAAACATGAGCCACAGCATACATATGTACGTACATACAGTAGAACACCGTATAGTGATCGCCCCATACAGCGATGAAATCACATAGTGAGGAGGCTTGGAGGGGAGAAAGCCGTTCTGCATAGCGATCGTTCCTATGGGAAAATCCGTACAACAATTTTCCAATGGGGAAAACCACTTAGTGCCAAACATCGTTGTACGGTTTTTCTCATAGGGAAGATCATACAATGATGAAAAACACATAGCAATCTGCTCCATGGAACTGATTAAAATTGCTATACAGGGTTCTACTGTACGTATATGGATTTTTCAATTGATAATTTCCTCTGTCTGTGACAGTCTATGTATATTTCTCAGTTCAAGAGAATGCCAAAATGCAACATGTCTGACTAACAGTGCAGTTTACTTGACTGGCTGATGGTATGGAATCTGCTGTGGAAATAGAACAGATGAATACAAACTTTTAAAAACTTCAAATGGCACAAAGCTAATGCAAATCAGCCGGGCCCTTTTTGCTTTAGATGTGGAATTCCTCCCACCCCCAGCCGGCCCAGTCCACTGGGAGCTTCTAATTATTAAAGCCAGAGCACTTTGAAGAAACCTTTCCTTGTGAGATGATTTGTTTCGTTCTTGAAAGGAATGATGTATTAAATTGGGCATCATGTTTCGAACAGTGGGAACACTCACTTCTGCTTTCTCCCTAGAAGCCCATAGTATTTTTAAAAAACCAACTACCATGTTTAGTGCTATATCACCTTATCACTACATTAATGCATTAGCGTAGTGCATGGACAAAAAAGATATAATATGAAATAGAAAAATTTCCGATGAATTACAGCACTACTATGTTTCCACAGCATGTTTATATCATGTAGATTTTTTTGAGAAGTATCCCATTTCCCTAATGCTATGAACATTTTAAACAG
The DNA here is from genome assembly GCA_030440675.1 of Furcifer pardalis. NCBI lineage: Eukaryota > Metazoa > Chordata > Lepidosauria > Squamata > Chamaeleonidae > Furcifer > Furcifer pardalis. The sequence continues at coordinate 103,515,336 of CP126893.1, forward strand.
AACACCAGCTTTACAATGAACACAGAGGGAGCTGGGGATAGGCAGAGGCAGGATCAAAGAAGCTGTGGCATAGACCAAACTGCATCAGATTGAAAGGCCAGTGGGTACTGGCTCCAAAACAATCCACTGTGTCTATGTGACCAACTAATCCAAACAAAGGTGTAAAAATGTAGTCACAATATATATTTTACCTATAATTGGGGGGGGGGGAATTCACATGACACACCACTATTTTTTACAGATAAACTTCTTGGTTGCATCAATATCAGGATGATTATTCCTCTGGTTGTGATTTGCTATTGTTCATGCATCTGCTGCATGCAAAAGATTCATAGCACATGCATTTCCCTTGAATATACAACCAGACACTGTGCCCAGTTAAGTTAATATTCTGTGCCATGCCAACTGCCAGTAATACAGGGACCAAAAGCCCTGACAAGAGATGACAATGCTGGCCAGATACTCCAAACACTTGCCTTTTTTGTGTTGAACATCACTTGCCAGCCCCTGACATAGGATGCAGCAGTGACTTATGTTTAATATGTTCTCGGAACAGATCAAAGTGAGGAGTAACAAAGTTGAAAATTCAACAGCAATTAAAATGTTTAAATAATTTTAAACAGTTTAACTCCGGTAGTAATGGTGTGGAACAAATAAAGTTTTCATCTGGCACCAAAATAATACTACTGGTAAGTTGATTCCAGGCAAGCTTTTCCAAGGCAGGCATGCTGTGACTATATTGTTTCCACTAAATAAGGTGTCTTCTATAAAGTGCTACAGTCTTTTTGTTTTATTTTTTGTTTTTGTTTTCTGATATGCCTGAGCCACAGGCTAACACAGCTACTATTCCAAAAAATTCTACAATTGCTAACTACATCTGACTTGGCAGTGGCACTCTAAGATGACCTCTGAGTCTGGGAACACAGGTATGTGAACAGACAAGCATTTTCTCAGGCAATGAGCTAAAGAGCTCAACATTTATTGAAATGGTCTGCTCTTAATATGAGCTGGCTCAAGAGCTGAGTGGTTTAGGTATCTGAGTTTTGAGCCAGAGATTGGTAGTTTGATTCCTTGCTGTGCCTCAAGTGAAAAGAGCCAGCCTGTGTAGCCTCGAACAAGCTACAGAGCCCTACAGTGCCCCCAGAAGAAGGGATTGGTAAACAATTTCTGAGAACACTTTGCCTAGAAAACCCTGAAGATGGCTGTCATAAGTCACAATTGACTTGATACCCTCACATCATCATCAAAGGTGTGCAAGGTCCACCAGATCTTTGGACTGGATTCTTGGAACCCCACTGGTCAGGTCCTAGCGTTGGACCTAAGACTCAATGAGGTATCACCTGGTAATGTAGCTGGTGCCTAGTTTGAAAGATTGAATATATTTTTAAAATGAAAAGACCAAAAAGACTATAGTGTAAAAATTAACAAACCTTTGGAAATCGCTAAATAGCAAATAACCACAGTGGCAAAACAGAGAGATACAAAGTGCAAAACAAATTAATGAAAATAAGTAATTCCAGTCAGATCAGCATCATTTTTACAAATGCCAGGATACAGATAATAATAACAATGGTAATATGCCCCCAACAAGGAAGACATTGTAGCACTTTGGAAAGATATATGAGAAAAGTCAAAGAGATCTACTGTATGTGGATGCAGCTTGGATTGGCAATATTTAAGGGGGGCTTTGCTTGAAAACCAGCTGTATCTGATTCTAGGGTTCAGTGCTCATCTCTATTTATAGCCAAAGAGCTAGCGCTGTCTGTGTTTGCAGATGTTTCCATGGACAAGTGGAAGGGATGCCTTGACACCAGAGGGAGTGCACAGAACACTTGACCTTCCCACCAAAGTGGTCCCTATTTATCTACTTGCAATTTCTTGCTTTTGAACTGCTAGTGTGGCAGGAGCTGGGACAGAGACAGGAGCTCACTCCATCATGCAGTACCCAGGAATTGAACTCTGACCTTCCAGTCAGCAAGTTCAGCATCTGAACCACTTGAGCCACCACAGACCCTTGGCAATATTTGGAGGCATATAAAAGCAATAGATATGCAGGAGTTGCTAATCAGCATGGAGATGATAACAAGACAAGTCAAGAAAATAAAACATTTCTGGTAAAAATGAGGTTCATGGTTTTTTTTGTTCAAAAATTTAACTGCATTACACCCTAAATTAGCAAAACAGCATTATATAATACTACTAATAATTTTGTGTGAGAAATTATTCTGGATTGAGAGGATTTTTGCTGGAGAAACTCTGGTCAGGAAATGCCCAAATGAGGCTCCTTTCATGTCCCCAAGATCTTTCCCCACCCAAGTGATCCCTATTTATCTACTTGTAATTTCTTCCTTTGGCTCTGCTATGTTGGCAGGAGCTGGGACAGAGACAGGCACTCAATCCATCATGCAGTATCGGGGACTCAAACTGCTGACTTCCTGGCCTTCCAGCTAACAAGGCAAACTTCTTAACCACTGAGCCACCGCAGCCACTTATATAATACTGTAGAAAGGTGATACGCCTATAGCTTGGATACCGACTGTTCAAACTGTTCATGAGTGTATAAGCAGACTCTGTTTATCAGCATCTAGTTATGCAGAATCTTATACCAGAAGAATGAAAAAGGAACTATCAAAATTTCATGCAGAACAAACAACAAATTGCTTATTGATAAGATGATATAGAGGAAGGGTGGCCAACCTTGGTGCCGTAGGCTAGGTGTTCTTGGACTTCAATTACCAGAAGCCCCGATTGGCAGGTGTTCTTACTTGGGCTTCTGGTAATTGAAGTCCAAGAACACCTAGCCTACGGCACCAAGGTTGGCCACCCTTCCTCTATATCATCTTATCAATAAGCAATTTGTTGTTTGTTCTGCATGACATTTTGACAGTTCGTTTTTCATTCTTCTGGAATAAGATTTTCCCTAACTAGAAGCTGATAAATAGAGTCTGCTTATACACCCATGAACACTTTAAACAATCTGGCATAAATGCTAATGAAATCTAAGTATGTAATGGTAAAGCCTAAATGAGGCAGGAAGAATCTGAGCAAAATAGAGAGGAAATGCTGCATTCCACACAATCCAAAGATTGGTTGCCTTAAATTGAAGCACTGCAGAATTGCTGAAACAGAGCAAAGGTGATTCCTTATGTTGATAAACTTGATAGCTGTTTGCTATGGCCTGGATTTTAAAATTCTATTTTTGTACATCATTCAAAAATATTTTATTTCTTCATCCAGCAGAGGGCATACATATTACACCTGCTGAAACTTTGCTGAATTGCACAACTAGTAGGAGGTAGGCAAGAATGATTTCGATAATGATACAGGCTGAAAATCTGAAATAGCTTTTATGTAAAGACTGCATGTTTATGTGTAAAATTAGTGGTTTGAAAGTCATGAAGAGACCTTAAGAATGAAGTCAGCTTTAACTCTGGGGCTACAAAAGCCATTCCAGCTTATTGGTGGCGTTAATGAAAAACTCACCAGTTAAGCATACTTGAAGAGTTTTTCATTTCTATTATTCTACATTTTTCATTCCTGTGGTATCCAAGCAGCTTTTTGAATGGCATCTCTACAGGCAGAAACCACATGCATGGGCCTGTTTGTCTTGTAAGCCTATTGCAAACATTGTTTGTACTTGTAACTCTGCTGTTTTCGTTCCCTCCTCCCTCCTGTTCACCCATCCCAAATGCCAACTGCCCAGTGTGATCACTTGGTATAGGTGGGAGGACAATGCTTTTAACTGGATCCATTGCCCACCCAAAAACAAAGCAAAACAAAAAAACCTCAACAGTGAAATCTAAAAATACTTAAGTACCTAATGGTTTCCAGGGTAATAGGTGACCATGGAAACTAAACACTAGCTTTGTGATCTGATGACAGGAGTTTTTAAAAGCCAAAGATACAACCCATGAAGTGCACAGAAATACTTCTTCTGTCTTAAACTTGCAGCTGCTAGAGATGCATGCTTTTGCCTCGTCCTCATGCTGGCAGATGGGTGCAGAAGTCTGTGTCTCTAGTGTTATGTTGTGGGGCCATCCCTGTGAAGCTATTCACTGCCCACCTGTGTCTGGCAAGCACCCCTGTTTTCTCAGGTTGGCAGCTATGGGGCTTTTTTAAAAAAGGTCTCTAGCTAATGGCAGGGTGTGGAGCTCTGTATGCTATCTGTAGGCATTTGCTTTCTCTGATGCTGGGGGTGCAGTCAGTGTAGGACAGGGTCCATGTACTTCTCTTAGGCATCAAGCCTGTCAGCGATTCCTGACTTAAGCTCCCCCACTTTATCTCACGGGTTCTGCAACCTGTGAGGGTGCCCTCTGATGACACAGGGAGAGGAGAGTATTGGACAGGGGTCAGCAACCTACAGCTGACGGGCTAGATCCAGCTTGTGGTGCCAAATCATCCAGCTTGCTTCTTCGCTCCAGCCACTGCAGCCACTGCTACTGCTGGAATCAGCCACGGATGCATTTACACTGGCTGTAAACAGCAGGGGGACCACCACTCTGGCCCCCTCAACTGTCTGAGGGAGCGTGACTCGGCCCCCAACTTTAAAAGTTTGAGGACCCCTGGTATAGGAGATCCTTCATTTCATTGGAGGCAAAAGTGTGCATGAGGGACATGAAAGGTGTCCCCTGCAAAAATGCTCTCTTTTTTTGCATGAAATGAAAAAAAAAAGCTTTCAACCCAGAATAATCTCTGACATGAACACACACGAACACACACACACAGACACACACACACACACACACACACACACACACACAGAGAGAGGCATGCCTAGACACTGGACTGCACAGAATGCTATTTACTTTCCCACCAAAGTGGTAGAAGTGTAATTGCTATTGCTGTCTGATGTATTCAGATTGAAAGAGTCTGAAGAATGGCTTTATACTGTTATGTTGGTGCACGGCATTTCTTTGCAATGAAGTTGCCTGAGGAGAGGGATATTCACCTGGAGGGCATGCTCACTGTTTTCGCTATACACATACACTTCAGATTGTGAATCTCTTGTAAGATGGAGGCATCGAAGGGATGAAGAGTCCAACTTAAATTATTTAATGGAACAGCTGCATTATTTTAGCTTCCCTTTTCAACCTAGAGACCTGTTGAGAATAAAAAGAAGGAAACACTAAACTGTAATCAGGAGATGGCAGCTAGAGTAGGTTGCCATAATTTCCTCTATTGCCAAACACAAGCTGTATGTAAATGGCATTCTGCTTCTTTGGGAGAATTTTGGGATAGAAAAGGCCATATTTTGTGCTTGTTTTTAGGAGATAGTTTCCCTTCCCTGTTTCTAATATAGATACACAATGCAGTACTCTCAAATTCATGGAATAGTTCAAGAACATCTTACTTGCTACAGGGCTCCTGTAGCGTTTCGCCCCTTTGAAATGCACTCCTGAGTTGCTTTTGCTTTAACTCTTTTTGTATCTTGAAAGGAACTAAGTAGTAGGGATGACCTACTGGCCTCTTCTGAACTTAAATGAGTTTCACTCCAGCTTCTACCAGTTTAGGACCAACATCTGAGCTTTCTCTATTCAATTTTTGGAACTACAATCTGTAAAGCAAAGCTGTCAGGTGTGATCCAGAGCAGAGCTAGGCAAAAGATATGCCAGCAGATATTTATTTATTTATTTATTGTTTTGTTTGTTGTATGGCATTGTTGTTTCTTCATTTAATTATTTGTACACCACCAAGAGTGGGAAACAACCTACATGGGCAGTATAAAAATAAATAAGATAGATCCAGATGTTCTGATAATTTTCTGAGTGATTTTCTGTAGATATGCAATATTTTCTGATTCCTGAATATCAGAATATTTTTTGGAATAGTACTCATGTTAGTCTGTGTTTCAGGAATATCAGAAAACAAAAAACAAACAAAAGTAAATAAAATAAAAGCAGTTAAGTCTTTAAAGTGCTGCAGCATTTTTATTTTTATTTTTTGCTTTCTGGTATGCGCTCCGGTGTCTAGTCATGCCTGCCACATGACCATGGAAACGTCTGCAGAAGCATACAGCGCTGGCTCTTTGGCTTAGAAACAGAGATGAGCACTGACCCCTAGAGTTGGATACGACTGGTTTTCGAGCAAGGGAAACCTTTACCTTTACTATGCCTAAATATCAGAGACTCCCAGTTCCTTAGAATTTATTGATTATACTGGAGAGTATTTGAGACAACCAGAGTTGTTGTTGTTTATCTTTGCATTTGTATGCTACCCTATTCACGAACAACTCTGGGCGGTTTCACAACAATAACAAAACACTAAAAGAATCCCACATTAAAATTAATCCATGGCCATAAAACATCATACAATTTAGATTAAAAGAATTTAAAAGAGTTAAAAATCAACCAGTTAAAACCAAGATTAAAAAGATTAAAATTACACTAAGGGGTGGATCAGATAAGCCAACAGGCTGGGGTCATCAAATGCCCAGGGACCCATACTTGCCCCGCCAGCCATGTTTTCACCCTCAAAGGGCAGCAACTCTGTCTGGAGATGCAATTCCGTGGGTAGGAGGTTCCAAAGGGCCAGAGCAGACACAGAGAAGGCACTCCTCCTAGTGCTAGAGAGATGCGCCTCTCTAGCCAACGGCACCACAAGGGCACCTCCCCGGTCCACTCTGGTGGGATGGACAGATGTTCTTGAGGTGATGCGGTTTCTAAGGTATCCTGGCCCACTACCATATAGGGCTTTAAAGGTGATCACCAGCACCTTGAATTGCACCCGGAGGCACACTGGCAACCAGTGTAGCTCCTGAAGTAGTGGTGAGGCACGAGCATAACGCCCGCAACCCATAACTACCCGGGCAGCTGCGTTCTGGACCAGTTGCAGCCGCCGAATGGACATCAAGAGCAACCCCATGTAGAGCGCATTACAGTAATCAAGTCTGGAGGTGACCAGAGCATGTGTGATCATGAGCAAGGAGTCTTAGTCTAGGAGAGGGCATAACTGGCGAATGACCTGAGGTTGAGGGAAAGCCCTCCTGGCCATGGCTGCCACCTGCTCCTCGAGCAGTAGATGTGAGTCCAGAAGGAGCCCCAGATTACGCACCAGGACTGTTTGGGGCAAAGAAGCCCCATCCAGAACCAAATATGGCAGTTCCCGAAAAAACGCAGGACCCCTGACCCACAGCCACTCAGTTTTGTCAGGATTCGGTTGTAGCCCATTGTACCCCATCCATACCCTAACAGCCTCCAGGCACTTGAAAAGGACTTCCACTGCATCGCTAGGGTTCCCATGGGAAGAGATATACAACTGGGTATCATCAGCATATTGATGATACCTCATCCCATGGGAACGGATTATCTCACCCAGCAGTATCATGTAGATATTAAATAGGAGAGGAGAAAGCTCTGAGCCCTGAGACACCCCATATTGGAGGGGCCTAGGGCTAGACCTCTCCCTCTCCCTCTTCAGCCACACTGACGAATTATTATTATTATTATTATTATTATTATTATTATTATTATTATTATTATTATTATTATTATTATTATTATTATTATTATTATTATTATTATTATTAGTAGTAGTAGTAGTAGTAGTAGTAGTAGTAGTAGTAGTAGTAGTAGTAGTAGTAGTAGTAGTAGTAGTAGTAGTAGTAGTAAAAGGACTCTGAAATCTCTTAACTTCTGACAGTTGGGGTATAATTTCACTGGCCTCTCGGTGGTGCAGTGGTTCAAAAGGTGGGATACAGGCCCCACAGAGAGACATCAATTCCCAAAAGCCTATGTCAGTACACTGGCTGATCAGTGCTTTGGGGGATTGACTTAGGCTTTTGGGAATTGAAGTCCAAAAACCAAAGGTTGGGAAACACTGGGTTGGTGAATACCCCCCTTTTTTTTTGCCGGGGGGGGGGGCAGCAATAAAAACAAAGCCTGACATATGTTTAGCCTTAAGATTCCTTTCCTTAAGGCAGATAAGGTTCTAGATATACTACATCAGAACATTATGATCTATGTCTACATTTTCAGAATATTTGAATGTATGTGGGTGGGTGAACAAGTGTACAGTATTACATAATCAGTTTAATTTCACCTTTTTAATCACAGGCCTGAGAAGTGCCTGGTTTCCATTTTAAAACTCTGTGACGAATATTCCTCTTGCTTCTAATACAGTTGCCATAGCTTTAGTATCTATGGGACTGAGATTTTAGTATTTTGAGGCAATGATATTGGTGTCTTCTGTTTGTCCCTGTCCTAATAACCAAGTAAAACCCCTTTTATGAAAAAAGTCAATTCCGTAGCTTTTTCCTTAACTCATTTTTTTAAACAAGGCATTCTGATAAGAACGCATGGTGGTGGTGGGGGAATGTTCCTGATCCCCCCCCCCCAATAATAAAAATAAAAAAATTTAAAAACTCATTCTAGCTCCTCTCCAGACCACTTTACTGCCACCCTCAGGGCCCAGAATGGCTGCAGGTGGTCTTTTATAGGCCACCAGGTACAATCTAAAACAGGACATATTTTCAGCAAAAAAAAAAAAAAACCTTTTGTAAAATGGGGTTTCTGTAAAATGAGGTTTTACTGTACATTTGCTAAGTACAAATCACGGCAGCCTGTAATATTATTTCCTCCTATTATCATTCTGCAAATGGAGCTAGTGTCAGAATGCAGCAGTGTTTTTACTGCTGAGATTATCAGGAGGTCAAGCTAGGGTGCAGATGGTCATACACAATTTGAGTGCCAGTGAGCTCGCTATGGAAGCACTCCTTGCAGTCTCAACACACATACCACTTAGATTGGGTTAAAGGAGGTCCCTGTTCTTCTTGGGTTCAACACAGAACTTGCACAGAGGCCGGCACTAGTGTCACTTAGAAAGCCTTTTTCCTGCTTTGTGGTGTGAAATGTATGTGGAGAATGTTGGCACTAAGATGTTTGACCAAGTAAACATGAAAAGTTAAATGTTTGGCTGCCTGAATGAGGGCCTCAGAAGAATAGAATTTCTCAGGAAGCAATACTAGATGGAGCCAAGCAGAGGTTATCCAGAAGGGGAAAATCACCAAAAGTTTGATGTCCCGAGAGCTACACTAGGTCTCCCCCCCCCCCCACTGGAACTCTGTTGGGACAAGGGAGGAATAATGGGGTGACTAAAAAGGTTAAGCAAGCCCCTTCCTGTCACCCTCATCTGCCACCTGCTGCCTCCCTGAAGCGGCTTCTCGTGTAAACATAACAACAACATAGGGAGTGATCGCGCTCTAAGGACTGCTCTTAACATCCTCCTGAGGACTACTGGATACCAATACTGTTTGTTTCATAAAAATGAAGGGCCCATTTCTCTGTTTTTAATTTCTTAGATTTTCGGCTTGATTAGAAGTAGGCAATTGTGGGTTTTCCCCCTACTACTCCTGTCAGCCCTAGTCATCATAACCCATAGTGAAAGATGGTAGATGTTGCTGTCTCAGACAATCTAAAGTGCATCAGATGGCCCAGATGATGTTTGGAGAAAAGCTTCCTGGTTCAGATGGCTTTCAAAATAAAGCTATGTTTAACTTAAGGGTGGAAAACATATGGCCCTCCAGATGTTGGACTGAAACTTCTCATGCCAGCACACTGGTTGTGCTGGCTAAGGCCAAGGAGAGTTGTAGTTCCAACACCCTTCAGAGGGTCATTAAGTTGCCTACTCTAGCCTAACAGGTAGACTCTACCCCACCCAGGAGCCAGGCCCTTTTTGTCCCATAGCTATGCTGGGCTTTTTAAAAGTGTTGGGAATGTGTAGACAATCAGAAATGAATGTGCTTGTTCTCACATTTGCCTGCCTCTCATTTTGGCTGCTGTACACAGAGGACCCCAAGGATACAAGGGGTGGAAGAACAATCCAAAGTGGGAGATGGTGTCTAGCAGTAGGAGCTACTCTTCTTCACTACTACTCTCAGGTACGTTGGCTGTAAATTATTCTGATGAGGAAAGAAAGCGACCATCTTCTCCTGAGAATAAGCTGCACTTGCGGATTCCTTTGGAAACAATTGTGAAGCCAGGACTGGCTGGAAAGAGTAGGAGCTGGGATTCTTTAATTCCCCTCCATGCTATCACCACAAAAGGTTGTTTAGCAGGCACACTAAGTAACTGCAATATTTATAGATTCAATTTCAGATCAATTTCCCTGATTGGCAAGTGCAGAAGCCGCGTCATCCCTATTAAGAATGCAGGCAGCAAACACTCTGTTGCTATGGAGATCTTGCCACAACGGCAGCCTGGGAGCCTTGCTTGTGCAGGGGGATTTTGAGCATGGCAGCTTGTACTGTTTTAATTAATTTGAACACAAAATACCTATCATAACAGTATCAATGATATTGATGGGGGAGAGAAAGATAACTAGTCAATAAAGATATTTTGAAAAGCACCAGGCCACGGAGGGCAGCTTTTCTAGGGATGGATATGTCCTCAAAGGCCTGTGAAGTGCCTCTCCTGGCAAAGTAGGGCAGCCAATTAAGGCACCACAGCCTGCCATGTCTGTAGTTTGCGTGAAAATGTGCTGACATATGGAAGTACTTCTCTTGTACCTTTTACCATATGCTTTCAAGCCGAAAGAAGCAGTGCTGGAGAAGGCAACAGTGCAAATGTAGTGCTTACAGGCTTGAGCCAAAATTGGACCTAGTTCCGATCCTACCTCAGCTTTGAACAGCCAGCATCTCCAGACCAGTCTCAGCCTTGTATTTATAATACTGTACAGTAGAACCTCACATAAAAAAGTGCCTCACTTAGAGACTAATTCACTTAAAGAGCAGAATTTTCTCTGAATGGTCTCCTCCCTTAACAACTAAAACCAACCAAAAACTTCCTTAACAAGTAAATCGGGGTTCGCACACACACCTCTGCCAGAAGTCACAATCGGTCACTTACAAAGGTGTTTTGTTTAAAGACCAAACTCACTTAAAGAGCAGTCCCATGGAACACATTATGCTCTTTAAGTGAGGTACTACTGTATAGTGATATAAACAGCATTAGTCTACTTTAAAGAGTTGGTGTAATGATTACTGCAACCTTCCAAGTATGTCCACAAAATTGCCACACTTTCCAGGGTGCAAGCAAGTCTACCCCTGGAAAAAACGCACCTGAAATAGTTAGGTGAAGCACAACAAACATATTAAATAAGGTTTCTCTCATATATCAAGGTATGAATACAACGTGTCAGGCTAAATGTTTGTCTAATACATGTAGTTGGCCCACATTATTCATACTCAGATTTTTCAGAGCATATTCATTTAGTTTGCAGAGAAGAGTTGCAGATTTTTAGCATGTGTAATGCAAAAGAAAAAAAATTGAGGCAAAGAATGATGCTTAAAATTAATGTTACAACATATGTTCTCAGAGCGCATACATGAACTCACATAGTCAGAGAAACACCTATAAAACCATTACAGAAAATGATGTTTTAAACCATGACAGAAGATGATGCTGTTAAAGTGCTGCACTCAATATACCCGCAAACTTGGAAAATGCAACAGTGGCCACAGGCTTGGAAAAGGTCAACTTGCGTTCCAATTCCAAAGAAGAGCAATGCCAAAGAATGTTCAAACTATAGTACAATTGCGCTCATCTCACATGCTAGCAAAGACAGGCTTAAGATCCTACAAGCTAGGCTTTAGCAGGATATGGATCAAGAACTACCAGAAGTACAAGCTGGGTTCCGAAGAGGCAAGGGAATTTGAGACCAAATTGCCAACATCTATTGGATTATGAAGAAAGCAAGAGAGTACCAGAAAAATGTCTACTTCTGTTTCATTGACTACACAAAATCCTTTGATTGTGTGGATCACAACAAACTTCTTTGTATTCTTGTCACCTTTTCTTAAACTCTTCTCCTTCCATTAGATCCCTACTGTTTTTGTCTTTTATCATGGGGATCTTTCTCAAAATTTCTTAAAGAGATAATCTAGTCCTTCCCATTCTGTTATTTTCCTCTATTACTTTGCATTGTTCATTTAAGAAGGTCTCCTTATCTCAATCCTCACTGCTCATTAGAAGAACAAGTGCTGAAGATTAAGCTCAAGTACTTTGGCCATCAAATCAGAAGAGTGGACTCACCTGAGAAGGCCTTGATGGTGGGAAAGACTGAAAGCAAAAGGAGAAGGGGGCGGCAGAGCATGAGGTGGCTAGATGGCATTGTTGACACAATGGGTGTAGAGCTGAGCATGCTGCGGAGGATGGTGGAGAATAGAGGGACCTGGTGTTCAGTGGTCCATGAGGTCACAAAGGGTTGGATTCGACCGTGCGACTGAACAACAACAACAACAACAAACAACTTATCTCTCCTTGCTGTTCTCTGGAAAGCTGCATTCAGTTGGATGAATTGTTCTCTTACATCTTTGCCTTTTGCTTTCTTTCTTCGGTTATTTGTAAAACCTCATCAGATTGCTAGTCCAAATCCAAGGTCTTAGGCTAGAAACCAAGAATTCAGGAGACTAACATAGACTACCAAGATTTTCTAACTGGATTTTTGGGGGTAAAGCCAGCACAAAGAAATAATCGGGAGGGCTCAGGAAGAGATACAGAAAGAAAATTGAGCCCCAGTACACCCTCCCAAACAACTAATATGGTACTATGTGTCTTTTTATCTGATTTTGACCAGCCTGACTAAAGTGATCTGGTCCTTTGTGAGTCATGTGTCCTTCTATCTTGATCATTGTTTTTCTACCTGGTTAATCTAAGGGTTGGACAGGGGGAGAAATAAAGCTGACAGGGGGGGAAATGATTTGTTTGAAATATGGTGTTGGAGGAGAACTTTGTAGAAAGCTCCTGGACTGCCAGAAAGATAAACAAATGGTTCCTAGAGTAAATCAAACCTGAACTATTTCAGAATACAAAAATTATGAAATTGAGGCTGTCCTACTTTAGGCACATAGAATCATAGAATCACTGAGTAGGAAGGGGTCATTTAGGGCCTCGAGTCCAACCCCTGCTAAGTGCAAGAATCCAAATCAAAGCAGATATGACAGATGGTTGTCTAATTCTCTCTTGAATGCTTCCAGTATTGGAGCGCTCACCACCTCTCAAGATAGTTGGTTCCACTGCCATACTGCTCTAACCATTAAGAAGTTTTCTCTGATATTCAGTCTATATCTGTCTTCCTTTAGTTTGAACCTGTTCTCATGTGTTCTGCACTCTGGCATGACCGAGTCATGCCACACTTATATACCGCCCCATAGCGCTTAGTGCACTCAGCACTAGTAACCCCTAGCCTCAGCTGAACCTTGAGACTTGAACATGTGGCAGTCCAGACTGCCTCAGTAGGCTTAAAGGTGGTGACCTTAAATTTTGAAACTTCTGACAGTAGGCAGAATCTTGCTGAGGAAATACAGTGTAACACTCTCAAGTGTAGTGCTCTGTACAATCTCCCGCATGCAGCCAGAGGTCAACCTGTTCAAGTGGGGCTTCTGCTTGTGCAATGGCTAGTTGAACACCCCTTGCATAGCAGCCAGGAAAAGCCCAATTAGGCATGTAACAGGCTGTTTGTGTACATGGTAAGAGCAAACAAGTTTCTGCCCATTAACCTAGAAAACTTTGGAAAGGGTTGCCATAAATCAAAATTGACTTGATGGCACACAATTATTATTGCATGCTGTCAAGTCAAAGAACTGAAAGAAGTAATTGATGTCCTTTACTCCGGTTGATTGCATCTTGTCCTAACCCTTTTAGGATTAATAACATGCAACTGAAATGCTGTAAGAAAGTGGTGTTTTTAAATTGCCTCAACTTAAACATTCAAAAGTGGTCACAAAAGCAAAGCAGAACAAACAAGCTCACTTGAGGTACTCTAGGCACCTCCTATTATCTCATTTTTATAGTACATCATTCATGATTTGTGCCACCTTTGGTGGTGTGAACTGGCTATTGTTTTGTGAATACAGGTATATAACATCATTTTTCGTGAGCATATCACCTTGCATGCTTGCATTTCTAACACTGGGCACCAGTTGGGTGGGGAGCGCTTTGGGGATCTATAGAGATTCTCCTTTCCCACTACTCTAAGGCAAGTGACCACTCCTCTTCTTGCTAGTTATGCCTTGCTTCTCACCCCTGTTTTGGTTCTCTGCCTGAGCCTGCAGTTACTGTGAAAGGAGACAAGGAAGTACTGCCCGTTTGTGCTACTCTTCCTACACTTTTCTCTGTGCAAGTGTTATTTATTATTAGTGTCTTGTACTCTGTGCTAACCAAAATGGAATAACAAAATTCCAAATGATATATTTGTACTGTACTAATCAAAAGGGAATAACAAAACTCCAGCAGTATACGTTAAGTAAGGCCAAAATCAAGCTGTATGTAAATTCCAGAAAAGTTTACCTTTACTTTTTAAAAAGTAGTTTTAAAAACATAGTTCTCTGTTACACATTACAGTGTTTAGAAAGTTGCTTGTTCCACTGCTTTTCATATTGTCGATTACTTTTGCTTAACCTTTCATTAAAAACTCAACCCTAGGATTGATAAGAAAATGAAATACAGTACTGTAGTACTTGAAAAATGCTTATAAACATGCCTGAAAATGCTCTGAAAAGCTTTCATACAGTACAGTACTGGTAATTTTGAGATATATTTATTGAATGCTATTTGGTCCCTTGCTGTATTGACTTTATTTATGCTTGTCAGATTTCTTTTTGAAAGGTAACCTTGCCTGCACTCTTGCATTACCCAGCACTTATGCATAAACCTCACAGGCTAGAATTCTATTCACAGTGGGCATCACATAATGTTACACTCATGGAGCTTGCATGGGTCTCCATCATGCCTCTGCATAACTTAGAGGTCACTTCCCTTGTTTTCCATGGGGCTTATACTACTAGCCTTGGATACCTTGGAGTTGTTATTCATCAAGGACTCCATGCATTGGTAGACATCTCTGTGATGACATTCCGCATATGCAAATAGACCTGAGAAGTCAAGTCCACCTGCATGCATTTTTTTACCCTTTTGGAGATCATGTCACCCACTGATTAGGCGGACGATGACGTGTGCCATGATGTAACCTTGCCCAAGCAATCCAAAAGAGGATGCTTTGGTGCCTAACATTATTGACAAGAGATGGGCAACACTGCCTAGTTAGACCGCTCAAAAAAACCCCTCTGCCTCGACAAGGCTCTCACTTACTGGGGTGAATAACCAAATTCTATCACAAGGAGATATTTGATACCTCCTGGCAGAAGCCCCTGTGGCTTGTGCAGCTGAGCATTGCACACACAAAAGGGGGCAACAGTATACTGGCAGTATACTCGTGTGTTGATTCTAAGATTGTTCTGGTGTTGTTGATTTTTTACACACCCAAAAGGTGGTGTGCCTGTTCCTCAGCCTACTTTAAGAGGTACAGTAATCTTTACTCCTCCTTTGAAGCAATGGCCAGCCAAATGTAACAGTGAAATGTCCGTTCTCCTTTTTGCTGCTTCACCCAAAGTGGGCAGAAATCATGTTGTTTGGCAAACTGATGAAAGGCTCTTGAAATGTGGAAGGTTGGATGCTCTGTAGAAATTCTGAGCTGCTAGCTCTGAATCATCAAATCCCAGGAGCAGAGAGACATGCTATAGAAATGTCACACAGCCCTTCTGGCATATTAATCAGAAAACAGTGGGGAGCTTCCCTCCCTTTTTTTTATTAACTCAGTGAGGTTTCTACTTAGCTAAATAATCAAATGTGATCATTTATTGAGAGAGATGTTTGCCTTATTCATGTGTAGGATTCAGTAAAGGTCCCCCTTGCTCGAAAGCCAGTCGTGTCTGACTCTAGGGTGTGGTGCTCATCTCAGTTTATAGCCAAAGAGCTGGTGCTGTCTGCCAAAGCAGTACAGTAACTATTTATCTACTTGTAATTTCTTATTTGTGAACTGCTAGGTTTTGTAGGAGCTGGGCACTCACTCTGTCATGCAGCACTTGGGTCTCAAACTGCTGATCTGCCAACCTTCCAGTCGTGATGCTCAGCATCTTAACCACTAAGCCACTGCAGCCCCATGTGTAGGGTTACAAACACCTAACCAACCGAAAACAAAAGGTTGTACCTATTCACGTGGCAAATCTTGCTCTCAGCTTCATGCTTGCCCTCAAATTATTCACAAAGGCTGAGGGGAAAGCCTTTGTAAACTTTTGTTCGGCTGTGTGTCCTTGTCAGTCTTTTTGTCCATTCTCAAGCTTGGAGTAAATTCAGAAAAATAGTTGGCTCCTAGAGTAATCACACCTTTCTTCTAGCATTAAATAAAATGGCTTCCTGAGGCAGAAACATGATAATGGGCAACTCAGTCCTGATCTTAGATCTAGAAAAGAGCTTCATTACAAAAGGCATGACAACTTAATGTAGATGGAACAAGGGTTGCAACTGAGGATTCATCCCAGACCTCTGAGGGCTCCCAAATGTCCTTGAAAACCTTGAGGACTGGAGACAGGGAAGGAGGGACCATTTCTACAGGATAGCTGGTGGTGTGGTGTGCTATACAGAGTGGCCTGTAAGTCCCTACCCAGCCCTTAAGTCCCTACCCATCCTCTCCATGGCATGCGCCTTGCCCCTCTTCCCAGCAGTCCAATGGGAGTGCTTCCTCCCTCCTCCCAGCACAGAGTTCACCCCGCCCCTCTGCCCAGCAGCCCAATGGAAGCACTTCCTCCCTCCCCAAGCAGAGCCCTACTCACTTTGTGGCCTGGTAGGGACTTATGGGCCACACTGTACAGTGGGGGAAAACATTAAAGGGTAGGTGGTTTTAAGTAAAGGCCTTCAGCCCACAGAAATACAACCATTACCCGCTAAGTTAAATGTGCAGACTTTCCGGTACAGAAGTGTCATCATTTAAACTGCTAGTGTCAGCCCATTCAAGAAAATGAGACAACGCTATGGCCTCAGCGTATTTGCTTCCTTTTCTGAATTCACTTAAGCTTATCCATTATAATCAGTAGTAAAACATAGGAGTCTCATCACTTGCAAAGGAGAGGAACTCTTGCTGATGTGTGTTTGTCCTCCTTACTCACACCTCTAAAGGGTATGGTAAATTCTCCTTCGAGGGGCTCACTTTGCACCTATATTAAGCCTTTCCTGTAACAGGCAAAGAGTGGTTTAAAAAGAGAGGAAGCTTGCCAGGCCCTTGAACATTATTTTTCCATTGTTTGAACTTAGATAAATATTGATACGTATATTTGAAACAAATTTATAATTTGGTGGTGGTGGATGTTGCCATATATCAACCATGGCTTTAAATTTCTCCTTTGGTCTACCATAATATCTATGGTTGTTCACATGGCAGTAATGAAACTTTAAAAACTTCTACTGGTACCTAAGCTAACTGTGCTGATATATAGCCATTAGAGAAAAGAGGTTCTTTAGAAGAAAACCAGCCAATTTGTGTTTAAAACCCTTGAAATCATTTAATTGGGGGTGGGGTGCAGAACCATGGTTGATAGGGGAAGAGAGATGAAGGCAGCTCTTACAATATGCTTTTTGAAAAACAGGTCCATTGCCTTTGGCATTTGTGACTTTGCAGCCCTTAGTCCTTTATTTCCATGGTGAACCAGTGCTCTTTTTTAAACTGCTGAAGCTGTGAACGTTGTTTCCCAACAATTGATTGCCCTAAATAAACCAATACTCTGAGCAATTAAAAAAAGCAGTGTCACAGGAAGGGTTGAACTAGTGGATCAGTGAGTTTCCCCATTTGAGTGCAGAAAACACAAGGACTGCTTTAATGCTGCCCTTTTCTGTGTGCCTTAGATCCACTATTAGACCAGTCATTGGCAAGGAATCTGGCACCTTAACATTCAGCTAGTCTTTATCCAAGTCTGACACTTGGGTAAGAGAGAATAATAATCTCCTGTCACCTGAAGCTACCAATATTCTGTACTGTGGATTTCTAATCCAGGGATTCTCAAGCTGCGGCTGATGGCACCATTTCATGTTCCCACACATTGCTCCCACCACACCTGGAAGTGCCATGTGGTGGAGGAAGGGCAAAATGGCCATCCAGCCCCTGAAGCTCTCTGAGGGAGCATGACCCGGCCCCTGGCTTTAAAAGGTTGAGAACTCCTGTTCTAATCCATATTTTAATCAGATAAAAAGCAGAAAAGCAAGGGCTTTTCCTCTGTGGCACCTACAACTGGTTTCCTCACATCTACAAGAGATCTACTAAATCCCATCCTGCTCAATGAGATCTACTAAGACTCATTTGTTTTCAGTGAACAACAAAGATTAGGTTATCCCAACAAAGGGCTGAGGGTTAGGGGTGACATTGTTCACCAATTAGATGTTTCACTTCTGCTGCTTGATGGTTCTGGTAGGAGTTTTTGGCTTTCCCCCATTTAAACTGTGTGGTGTATTTAATTTTAATAATGAATAGTGAGCTATTATTTATGTGGAGAGGCTTATTAACTTGTCTTGATTATGTTATGTATTATATGAGGATTTATATTCTAGCCTTTTAAAATACCCATTAGAACAATGCACATGCATTATTCAGAACAACCTATATTAATTATAGCCTCAAACTCAACATCAGTATTAACAAAACAAGACAGACATAATATATGCAGAATATAAGCATCAAAAGCATGGGCAGAAAGAATTTTGAATAGAGATTAATTTTTAAAAAAGTAGGGAAAGAAAGGAAAACAACCTATTCAGGCCCACCTGGTTCTTCTAGTTCTGTACGGGCACGTTTTACTTCCGTTTCCAGGAGTGACGAGGGCTTCGTGGGCCGGATGAATTGGCGTCGGGGGCCGCACCCGGGCCCCAGGTCTTAGTGACCGGCTCCCTTAACCACATGATCAGCCCAAGGCTGAAAAGGTTTGGGCACCCCGGTTCTAGAGCATTTTTGTGAGATGATGTTCCCAAATTTAACAAAATGTGTTGGATTTACCAGTCTGCTTTCTGCTCCACGTTGAAGTAGTATATCACCATTTGTGCTGTTAGAGAACACTTTTCTCCATCAGTCAATTCAGAATTTTAATTACCAGTTGGAGAAAAAAACCATACACACGTAGTTCAGGAGGAAAAGATTAAACTGCGATGCAAACTCCTTTTAATGTTTTGAAGCTGTCCATCTGCAAAATGCCAGAGCTTCTTCCATGTCTAGGTCAGATGTTAAACTGTAAAAATGAAGCCACCTTTCGTGAATTCATTCCATAGTTCCTTTTGCTTGACCTAGTGTGAGAAAGATTAGCTGGCACAACAAGGACCCAGAGCAATCAAGCTACAGGTCAAAGGCTAACCTTATCCAAGGCCTAATCCAAGTCCAAGATCAAAGCCAGTAGCAGACAGGGGAACAAGGCTAGTTCGGTAGAGGAGACATACTTAGTCCAAGCATGCCAGGAGTCAAATAACCAAGGAGGTAAACAAAGCAGGATACTTTTGGGGCTGGAGCAAAAGCAGGAAGTCAACGAGACAAAGAATCAGACAATCAAGGAAGCCACTGAAACAGGGTGCCTTCAGGACTGGAGCAAGGCAACTTCCACAAGGCACAAGAGCAAATTTAGAAATCTCTGTTGCTGAAGCAGCTTTTAGGGGCAAGAGCCAGTTCTTATATAGCTCTTCCCCCAGGGCTCTCAGGTGGAGCTCATCAGCGTCTCAGCAACTGTAGTAGGCTGTGACTCTGATCAAAGCTGCCTTCCTAGCAGCTGGAGACCTGAAGCTGCCTTAGCCCCCGAGACTTAGAACTCCAATCTCTAAATTTTGAGAACTCTTGGCAAAAAAGGGAGGTCCTGGGAAAACAAGGGAAGGCAAATGTCCTCTGTTCAACAAGGGGGAAAGACGGATACTGATGGGTTAGCTTGACATCAATATCGGAAAGTGTTCTACAATACATTATTAAACAGTTGGTCTCACAGGACTCAGGAAAGAACACTGTAAATTTACTAGAAGCCAGCATGGATTTTGCAAAAACAAGCCATGCTCAACTACTCTTGACTGTTTTGGATAGACTCACAAATTTAGTAGATATGGGGAATGCTGTGGCTATAGTATGCCTTGATTTCAGCAAAGATTTTGATAAGGCTCTCATGATATTATTGTGGGCAAGCTGTAAAAATGTGGGCTAGATTTAGAAGATGTAATGTTGGTGGATTTGTAGCTAGGTGAAGAACTGTAGTCAAAGAGTAATCATCAACAGCTTTTCATTATCCTGAAGAGATGGAAAGTAAGGCAGTCTCCTTCCCTGGGTAGAATGATGTCCAACATCATTACAAGGGGATTGAATGAATGTACAGAGAGGATACTCACAAAATTTGCGGATAATACCAAACTGGGAGGGAGGAGAGAATCCTTCAGAACTTGGGATCAGGATTCTCTATTCTTTTAACATACAGCCAAAATTAGTTTAAATGTGGAGAAATTTGAAGTTCTCCATTTAGACAGGAAATATCATATATGCAAATATAGGATGAGTAATACCTTGCTTGGCAGTAGTGTATTGAAATAGATCTAGCTGTCTTAGTAGGTCACATGCTAAACATTAATCAATGATCACACAGAAAAGTAAAAAGGAGAAAGAAAGTAATAGTACTGATTTATTCTGCTTTGGTTTTTTAACAACAGGACTTTTGGAAAGAATTATTTCCACTTCCACAATTTGGGTGGAATTGCCCAGGCCAGATTGTGTCAATCAGCAGTATGTACAGCAGCCATACAATATTTCCATTCTGTTCCCAAGCCACTAACTGCACCTTTGCAAGTCACAAAAATTCTCTGCAGCTCGCAAGGAGGTATGGAGGAACAAATTCCTACACAGGCTGCCCACAAGGAATGGACTCTACTTCATTGGAGGTTTTCAACAGAGACTGTATGTCCATGTGCCATGGAAGCTTTAGCTATAGATTTCTTGCTCCATTATGGGTGGGACTTAATGCCCCATAGACTCCTTTCCAGCTGTACAGTTGCATGATTCCATGAAGATTACCATTAATAATGCTGCTGCTATCACTACAACTGTTGACAATTCATTAAGTAATGTCAGACTATCTGAAGTGTATTTTTCAGTTCAGATAGTCCTATGTTGCTTTGCATCTGTTCAATAAGACAGGGCTTAATTGGTCATTCTTCAGTCAGGGGGCAGTTATATGCTTAAAAAGTAACACATTTGTGTTGAAGTTGACACTGTGAAATAGATTCATATTTACTTGTTTATGTAGCACATGTAATCTTGCATTATATACTCTATCACAGGTTACCTGAAATGTTTTTGAGGGGGTTGTTTATTCAGCGATGGGATGTAACAGGTTCTCACCAGTTCGCCAGAACCGGTAGTAACTTTTCCCAGTGTCCCAGAGAACTGGTAGCAGCTTTTTGGGAGAACCACCTTCGAGGCTTACCTTTTCACTTGGTGTGCATGCATGCCTACAGTGCTTGGCGCGTATGCACGGCCTCCTTGCTGTCTTTGTGTTGTGGGTGGGTTGAGGGGTGTGTGTGTGAGTGTGTGTGTGCTTATTTTTATTTTATTATTTTTTCTTTGGCTCCGCCCATGTCATGATGTCATGACATTAGCTCCGCCCACACTGTGATGATGTCATGGTGGGGTAGTAAAATTTTTGACATTCCACCACTGTGTTTATTTTAAACCATTATTTGTGACACGTTAAATTGTACCAATTTTGTGTGAATGTCCAGGTCCCAAGATTTTGATCCTGGGAGCTGTGACTTCATATAGAACTCTGATAGCATACACAGTTGTGTGATCTATTCTTGTTCCAAAATGCTCAGAATAGGAAAAGAGAGGGAGCTCCCTTTATCTGATCACCATTACTGTCAACAGCATGTCAGTTGTATCCTTTGCTCTGTGGTTTTCCATGACAACATTGCAGCTGTTAAAATCAGCAATACCAGAATCAGCTGGGAAAGATGCATGCAGACAAGTCTTTTTTTACAAAAGGAAACTGACAAGAGACTTTTATTTGATTGAATGTTTAGAGTTCCATTAAACAAGTGCAATGTTTCCTGATGTGCCTGCTCCCACTATAAAATGGCAACTCATCTGCAGCTCTGAGAATATAAGCCCGAATCTACAATGATTGTATGGTTAAAATGAAGCTGCTTCCCCTGAGCAATTAGAGAAGATTTCACTCTTGTTCTGTTCTTCAGAAGGGAGACATCAAATCAACAAACCTGATTAAAATGGGATTTCCAGACTCTGACGTCAGAGGGAAGTTGTTACATCCCGTGCTCTGTGAGACCCTACCGATCTGACTGCTTTTAATAACAGCCTCTGCATGGCTTTATTGAACACAGCGGCAAGGAGATGCCTGGGAGGAGGTATAAATATGTATGGGGCAGAAATAAATTGCCTCTCTAGCTCTCTCCATGTGTACAGAAGCTGAAGGAGGAGAGAAGTGTCTCCTTGAAACTGCAAGGACATTGTGTATACACTCTCTTTTTTTGCATGTGCCTTTTTTACTGTCATGCTAACATTGGGAATGGTAATGTGAGCCATTGAGGAAAGCCTGTGAGATGTGTGTGGGTGAAAGCTGCCTGCCTCTGTGCATGTCATACAGGAGATGGCAATGAAGGGACCCTGTGAAGATGCAGTCCCCATGTGCTTTTGTTTGGGACAGCTGATGGCTCCCTGCATTGCAAAGATGGAGAGAGATTCAAAAAGCCTTCTTAATCATCCTCTCAGACTATGTCAAAGCTTGTAGCTGCACAAGTCATTCTGAAGCTCTAACCATAGAAATGTTTGCTTGGAAATAGGTCCCACTGAGTTTAGTGAGACTTACTCAAGAGTAACTGTGCTTTGGACTTAGCATCATGTCTCTGTTCATCGCCAGCATCATATGCTAAAAGGAAGAATACAAGAACTATAAACGAAAAATGGAATTCTGCACCCAATTCAGAATTTCCTAAGGCATAGAGACTGATGCTACCATAAGAAGCATGCCATGTCTTTAACCCAGGGATTCTCAATCTGTGGCCCACGGCACCATTTCACGTCCTCCCTCCAGTGCCTCCACCACACCAGGAAATGCCATGTGATGGAGGAAGGGCAAAATGGTCATCTGGCCCCAGAAGCTGACTGAGGGAGCATGACTCAGCCCCTGGCTTTAAAAGGTTGAGAACTCCTGCTTTAACCAGTTTGACTAACACTGGTTGGTACTTTTAACCACTGGTTTCATTTGCCTGGTGGTGACTAATTTTAATCCGTAGTTTGTTTGCTTTTTTGAAAACTTGGAAATGGAGATTTTTGAACATTACAAAACCTGTGAAAAATAAGAAGGGGACTGGAAAGAATTTGCAGAAAAGAAAGCAAGCCTCCTGCCGCAGGTCCTTATGCATCTGGCTGCATTTGTTTGTTTCTTTGGTACATAGGAATAAAAAGTTGCTACAAGGCACTTATGAAAGAAAGCAGAATGCCGTCCTGTCAGAGTTCATCTACAAGGCAGCTCAGTCGAATTTGTGCTGGAGTAAGATTTTCTTGCTTTTGTGTCCAGTTATCATAGATGTTCCTGAACAGCCTACAGGAAGTTCAGAAGCATTGTCAGCCGTTGTGCCACATGCTGTATCATAGCAGAGACGCCTCATTGCAGAGAGAGAGAGAGAGAGAGAGTGTTCCCCTGGTCCCTAAAGGAAATGTTAGACCACAGTTTAAAAGGGAACCCAGGCATTCATGAGATCTGACTCTGCAGTGTAATAGGGGGACCTTTTGCAAGATGTCGTCACAGAGTTGTCATGGTAACCACGGGAGAACCAGCTGTTCAGAGTACAGCTCCAAGAACTGTGGAAAATGAAGACAGAGTATTCAGTACCTGAACAGAAAGAGAGAGAATGAAAGGAAGGGGAAGCCCAAATTAGCCCTCTCTCGCAGAGGAAAGGACAAGGCTGAATACCTGCCAACCCCTTTGTCTGAGGGTCTGGGGAGGAGAATTCAACCAGTGGTCACCAGAGTGGAATTTGAAACCCTCCCTTCCAATGAGTCAGGTTCGCCTGAGCGAGGCGGGGTATAAATTTGAAGAATAAATAAATAAATAAAATGTTGCAGCCTGCCTTTTGTTATTCATCTTTAAGAAACCGGTCTGGCATAAACATTGGCCATGACTTTGGACTTTTCATATGTTTTCTTCCCTACTATCTACAGTATATTGGCATATACCTGATAGCTTGAAGATTGGTATATGTTGAAAGCTAAGATTTTTTTTAAAAAAATATATGGTTTAATAAAAAATATATTACCTGTACAATGTGGTTTTATTTCTTTGGCTTTTTAAAGGTTCTGGTGTCACTTCCTTCTCACATTTTTTTTACCTTGAGTCTCTCTGGAAGAGGATAGAGGAGACAACTTGCCTTTATTTTGGGGAAGGGGGGAGCCATTGCTCTCTGGATCTCCACCTTCATTAGCTAGAACTAGGATTCCTCTTACTACTTGTATCCTAATACTGTACAGTATACTGTATATACTCAAGTATAAGTCTAGTTTTTTAGTTCCCCAAAATGAGATCCAAAAAAGACTCGATTTATACTCGGGTCAACAACCCTGAGGGTCCCAAAACCATGGTGGTGCAAATTCAAACATACATTTTTTAAAAAAGCACTAACACTATCATAAAAACTCAAAAACATACCCGCACAAATGTCTGAATAAATTAATTTTACCATATTTTCATTTATTTTAATTACTGACACTCACTAGCAGCTGCTGCATTTTCCACCCCCGATTTATACTTGTCTTAGAGGTCCAAATTAGGTACCTCAACTTGTATTTGGGACAACTTATAGTCGAGTATATAAAGCATTTCTCTAATAATTTCTTATTTTCCCATAATAAAATTGTGGATGTGATTTCTTTCCAAATGGGGAAATGTCCTCTGCTTTCCATTCTGACTTCTGTGGGCTGAATCTATGGGTTAACTTACCTGTTGCTTGGTGCTGCTTGTTCTGCTGAAAGTTTCATCCATTTCCCACTGAAAGAAAGTTCCAGCTTCTCTCCCACTGCTGCTGCCAGTTAATCTAGTGCCACCACCCCTGCCCCCAAATGTATTGGGGGGCAGGGGTGGTGGGAGATTCAGTGACATCACATGTATCTGTAGAAGCAGCCTGCCATCATCGAGAGGCACCATGCCTCTGTTTGAAAGACAAGTGGTGTTGTATGCTGGGAGAAGTCTGGATGGATAGTTCTAGAATTTTTTATCCTTTTTGTGCAGCCTCCTAGGGCACTCCCAGAAGATGGGAATTGTAAACCCACAGAGAAGTATTCTGTACCTTCAAAACATTGAGAAAGTAGTCACCCTATGTCAGAATCATCTTGATGAAATGCAACTATTATTGTAATCCAATGCTCAGAATGTACTGTAGTTATTATTATTATCCAATGCTCTCAGTCAGTATTTCCCAACCTTTGGTTTTTGGACTTCAATTCCCAAAGTCTAAGTGAATTCCTCAAAGCACTGATCAGCCAATATACTGACATAGTCTTCTGGGAATTAAAGACCCCCTGTGGGGCATGGGCCCCACATTGGGAACACTGCTCTTAGCCATATTTAATTATCACCCCTTATCTGTGAAATTCTTTTACCATAGAATTATCAGTTATACTTTTTGTATGCTAATTTAGAATTATCATTTTTAATCCTTTATATCAAAAGAAAATCAATATACTGTAACTTACTTCCTTGGTTTCTGTTGTACTTGATTGTATGTACTCTCAAGTCAAAAGACTTTCAAGTAAGGAAAAGTTTCCAGTGTAACTTCCTCCTCAAAAGAAAATATCTACATCTATGGATCTATTGTGTTATATGTCTTTTTTACCATTTATATTTCAGAAAATGATGAGCCGGACATTAGATTTAGAATAGTTTGTCCTATCTTTGTTCTTCACAATATATTATAATCTTTTTAAATAGTTTTTTTAGCACAGGAACATTAATGATACCAGTATTAGGTCATTTGCATATTTTACTCTGTACAATGTAGTTTTCTTGCTATTTGTCATGCAAAGTCATGCAAAATATCCTCAACAAAAGAAATCTTCCCCTCCACTGAATCCCTAATACTCATAAATACTATGACAATTGAATAATTGTCTTTTGAATGGCACAGGAGCCTTTCTGTATAGAAATGTGGCAACCAGAAGTGCAGATTCTTTGAGCCAAAAAGGTATAAACTGCTAATTATTTCTTTCAGCAATCTGGAAGATTAAGTTTCCATGGTGACTAAACCAGTAGAAGTATCAACAGGCTGTGATATATGATGGATTTGCTCCAGCTACAGTTCCTCACAGGCAGCTGTCTTCTACGACCCTTTAAAAAGGAAGTCATAGAAAACTGAGCAGCATGGTTTGGGGATGGGGGAGACCCCAAACTATTAATGGTGAGCCTGGGAGGTGCTGTACGGTGCTCAGTTGTAGAATCATCACTTTTTAAACAGATGAAGTCTTCAGGTTCAAGACTTTTGAGGCCCTGGAAAACTACTGCCAGTTGGAGTGGAGTACAGTGGTCTGACTTCAATAAAAATTGGCTTTGTGCTTTTAGAGAGGGGGGGGGGGAATCTTCAATAAACAGCCAAAAAGCAGAGTGGTTGCTATATGTTACATTTGTTTAAGGGGTACAGTTGATTTGGAGCAACCAAAATAATCATAGAATCATGGAAAATACTTAGTTGGAATTGGCCTATGAAGCCATCGAGTCTCCCTGCTCAATGCAGGAATCCAAAACAAAGCAGAGCAGTTAGATAGTTATTCAGTTTTCTCTGGAATGCCTCCAGTGTTGGAGTACTCACCACCTCCTAAAGTCATAACAAAATTCTAGGTTATCCCTACCTCATATCTACTGGTTCAATATCCATTGTTTCAGTTATCTGCGGGTGTAAAACTAATTAATAAAAAAACCCTAAAATACATAATATATGTCAGAGAGTAAACAAAACAAAAAAGACAAAAAATGTTGTGGCACCTTAAAGACTAACTCCTGTATTTTAATGTTAGCTTTCGTGGATCAAGTCTACTTCATCAGACATAAGAGTGGATTTTCATGGTATACATTTATAAATTTGATGTAGAGGCCCAGAGTAGCTGTGCAAATTTGGTTGGTTCAAGAGACAGGCATGTAAATCAATAATGGGATCATTTTTGGCCTTTTTTGTGTTGTCATTGTTACTTAGAAGCACTATTCCTTTCCAGTAGTTCTTGCATCCTCTGTTTCTTCACTTTCTTCGAAGGCTCCTCTCTTTCCCCATCTTATTCTTTGTTCTGGTGACACCAGAAAAACTGCTGTGTCAAATATCAACACCATCACAAAAATCCCTTTGTGTATAACAATATAAACTATGCTATATCACAGTATCTTCTGCAAATACAAATCATGCAAAGCTACCTTATCTGGTTTCCCTGAAGCCAGTAATAACAGCTTTCATGCTATGATGCTGAAATTGGCTGATTTCAAATGCCATTGTGCCAAAATATGTGTTGGTTATAGGGCACACAAGATCTTCTTGGGAGAGGGGACTCTCACAGAAAACAGAATAGAATAGTATATCATAGGATGCAGTGGAGGCTGATGCATTTCTGTGTGCAAATAGCAACATAATGGCCAGGTTTCTATTGTAGATTTACAGCGATGTGAGGCTGCTTCACCTAGGCTGGCAACATGTTTGTGCCTTGGAAGTAAGGCACAAACCAATATGGTAAAGTCAGAAGCGTAGCTTACCTTGGCGGGGCCCCGTATAAAAATTGTTTGGGGGCCCTTTATATGTGGGGCGGAGCTAACGTCATGACATCATGACGTCGTGGGGGGAGCCAACGTCATGACGTCATGGGCAGGGCCAAAATAAAAATAAAATAAATAAAAATAAAATAAATAAAATAGAATTAAAATGTAAAAAAAAAAACCCACACACACCTCAACCCACCCACCCACCCACCCGAAACACAAAAACCTCACTTACCTTAATCCTGGGGCCTCTTCTTCCTCCGCCTCTGCTGTCACCGCCGCGCCGCCGCTGTTGCCATCGCACGACCCCTCCCTCGACGCGCACGGCGAAGGCAAGGGGCAGCTGTGGAAGGCGAGCGGGCGCAGCGAGGCAGCCCCGAGGCCCTCCCCCCGGTCGCCGCAGGGGCTCCCTGGCAGGCTGCGCCAGCCCGGGCGGCGCTCTCCACCTCGACGCTGGGGTGACAGGTCATGTGGCAGGCATGACAAGCGCACGGAACACTGTTTCTCTACAGTACTTGCAATTTTTTTTGCTTTCGAACTGCTAGGTTGGCAGGAGCTGGGACAAAGACGGGAGCTCATTCTGTCCTGCACTGGTGTAAAAAAAAGTGCTGTTTTTTTTTAACTCGGCAGCTTAACCTATCAATCCACCTCTTCGGAAGCAGCTGGGCCTTGTGATTATGACTAAACTCGGATTTTTGCTATTTTCCCGAAAGAGACCCAATTAAGGCTCGGAATTCTACTGAAATTAACGCGAAGCTTAGCCGGTCTACACGGCTTCGATGCTCTCCGGGGATGGGGCGAGGGAATGGGAGCCATGAATCGGGCGCACTAGGACCCAGCGGAGGCTTGGTGAACAACTTGCCTCCCCTTTCCCTCCTCTGTTGCGGCTCCGCCTCCTGCCGTGGAAACTTAGCCATGGGTTTGGAAGCGATCCGGTACCGTCGGGGCTCCCTGCGGATCCTCAACCAGCTTCTGCTGCCGCAACAGAGCCTTTATGAGGAGATTATTTTTAATTTTATTTTTTGCCGTTGGGGGCCCCCATAGCCCGGGGGCCCCGTATAATTGATACGGCTGATACGGCGGTAGCTACGCCTCTGGGTAAAGTCTAAATATTTTATTATAGAAATAGTAAAACAAGTATATAGAGTGAACTAAGAAGCCTTATGTTCTTCCTGCTTCTCATTCTCCCTTTGGAAACAACAGTGGGCAAACACCTGCAGTTTTAAACATCTTTCTTGGACTACGATGAAACTGAGGGCACTCCAAGGTACTTGCTTGTGTTAAACATACCCATGGCAAAGCAATCTGTCAAACATTTACACATTATAGCATCAAAGCAATAACTCAACCAATCATTTCAAATATTCCCTACTCCAATTAGTTGACCTTGAGTTTCTGTCAAGGACACTTAGGAATAAATACATTGTCAAGCCATATCATCCTCAGCAACTACCTATTCTGAAAAATGAAAGAAACAATACAACACTGGCCTTAAAGCAGCTCTAGGAACAGAGAGGATTTGGGCAGAGACCACTTAAATGCCCTGGCCATTAAAAAGTGTTTCCACAGAGATGCAATACACTCCATACCTCCTTACAAAAAAGGAATTGGGGTGGTGGTGGCAGGAGAGATTCATAAAATAGAACAGGGATTTTATAATGAACATCCTACAGAAATCCATTATTTGTACCTGGATTTCTGCAGATGTTTTGGCCTATCCAAATATATTTTGCATTTTACAGCCAATATTGTTACTTTGTTCAAGCGTCCAGATTTGGTAATACTGTACAGATTTACTGGCTGAATTACTAAACATAAATCATATTCATTTTAATGGCTCCACTCTCTGTTTGGTTAATGTGTTAAACCCAGTGATGAGATGTCCAGCTAGAATTGCAATTTCTATTCTCAAAATTCCATTCTTGCTTGTGGTCTGAAAAATTCTCTTTATCAGGCCGTCCCACTAAGTTCAAGATAGTAAAACCCCACTATATAGGATTCCTCTATAGAATTCTCAGTTCTCTTTACATTTGGGGCTGTACTGCTATGCTATGTAATATAAAATTTCATTTCTAAAAGAGCTGCGCACGATATATATATATATTTATTTATTTAATTATTTTTATTGATAATATCAACAGAATAAAAAACAATACATAGAAACAAAAATAAGCACTAAAATTAATAAAAATAACATAACATTCACATATATGTGCACCCACCAACAATGGGACATTATTATTTTACCCATGTAATATAATCAACAATTTCACTTTCTTGTTCTCATTCTATATTTCCAAAAGGTTAAATATTCAGGCACTGGTTTTCTCCCTTTAGGTTTAACAAAAACGTAATTAATAAACTCACCCCATAAAGTCATTTTTCATTACCATGTTTCTTTAATTTTAACTTACATGTCAGTTTATCATTTCTAACTATATTCCAAAATTCTTTATACCAATCCTCCAATATAAATTCCATATACATTTTTCCAGTTTTTAGCCATTAACAACCTCATTGCTGTTGCCATAATAATGATAATCTCTTTCTTATTTCTATCCACTATTATGTTACCAAAATCCATTAACAATGCTAGTCTGGGAGACATTTCTAATTTTAATGACAATATTTGATTCATTTTTTCCCCAAACACTTTTTGCCCAAGTCCTTTTTACAACCTTACATTCCCATCATAAATGAAAATATATCCCTATCTTTTTTTTTTACATCTCCAACACTCCTTTTTGTTTTTAGGGTCATATCAGGGTCATTTATCGTTGCCATATATAGTAATTTTACAACAATGCTCTTTGATTCTCACTGACATATGTTTCATAATCCTTTGTTTTCATATTCTTTCCCAGTCACACACAGAGTATATATTGACCTTCTAAAATACTATTTTAAAATAAACAACCCTAGAAGCAATGTTTTTCTTTTGGAGTTTCACTTCCTTACTGCTAAGTAAAAAAATTTAAAAATCATGCCATCATGCCGAGCTATTCCTATGTTTTAAATTCAGTGCACAGACAAGAAGCCGCATGCTGAGAACAAGGCAAGGATCCATGCATAGCAACAAGCACAATCAATGCAGATCCCAAGACCACAATGCTATTTCCCTCAAGCACAGCAGGTACACATGCCGCAGGGTTTGCAAGACATGGCGAAGACCTGTTGCACCCCACGCACACCCCGCTGCTTGGTATACAACCATCATGTTGTAAGCCAACATCATGCCAGGAAATTAGAGGGAACTGAATGTCTCTGCATACCTCTCTCGTGGCCACAAGCCCTTCTTCATTCATTTAATCCAGGGATGTGGTCTTGATTTTTATATTTCTTATGAAAATGAAGAGTGGGCAGAAGGATGGGAGATGCAACCAGAACTGCTATTCCAACTGAACCAATGTACCAACAAGGACGAAGGGGCAGGGGTTGGGTGGGTAGAGGAAAAGATTATGTCATCTTCTTGTTGTTCTGACCTCTTACTTTAGAAATGAACCACTCTTTAGAACTGCCAATACTTCTTATTTATTCAGGTATTTAAATTTTCTTTTTAAATAAATAAATAAAAAGCTCTGCTCTATAACCACCACCACAACATAAACTGCTGATTAAACAGTTTCTGCCCTCTGGTTACACTCTAAAAGTCAGGAGACGGAAATAACAGGATTGGGAAGGAGGAGGAAAAAAGCATATGGAGGTAGTTGGTTCAGTTGCCCCAGCCAGTTAGGAATATTCCTGACCACTATGCTCAGGCTGATGATGTTGTGTCCTTTCTCCTTCAGGCTGAACTATTCTTTGCTGCCTCGTTCCTCTTCTCTTTCTTCTCTTACTGCTATTTCTCATTTTCATGAGTTCAAATTTTGTCTGTTTCCTTCGCAGCAAAGATGGTTCCTCAGAAGCCCTTCTGGCAGGAGCTGAAGAGGAAGCGGCCACCACTAAAAACTGGTTGCAGCAGCTTATTGGGCTACTTTTACTGCTTATCTCAGCCATTACGACATGCCACAATGTTTCCTCAAAACACAGAATCATAGAATTGTAGAGTTGGAAAAGATACCAAGGGTCACTGGGTTAAAATCTTGTTGCTCAGTACAACAAGCCACAACAAGGATAGTTGAATCAACAGAGTATACAAAAGAGTTAACTTGCTAAAATCCCCACTCATTCAATAGGTAAAGGTCACTCTTGGTCAAAAGCCAATCATATTCACCTCTAGGGTTCAGTGCTCATCTCTGTTTATAGCCAAACAGCCAGTGATGCCTACATCTGCAGATGTTTATGTGGATATGTGGCAGGCATGCCTAGACAGCAGAGTGCACAGAACACTGTTTACCTTCCCACCGAAGTGGTACCTATTTATCTATTTGCAATCTCTTGCTTTCGAACGGCTAGTGTGGCAGGAGCTGGGACAGGGATGGGAGCTCACTCCGTCATGCAGTACTCAGGTCTCCAACTGATGACCTGCCAACCTTCCAGTAAGTGTCTTAACCAGTTCAACCACCACAGTCCCACTCATTCAATAGGCCTACTCTAGTTGCAACTTTCTGAGATAAGCAACAGGATTTCAGCCATTGAGTCCAAGCCTGATGAAGATGCAGAAAAATTACTGCCAAAGCATTTTTGACATGCGACCCTCCCAATCTCTGTTTGAAAACCTCCCGGAAAGGAGAATCTACTACTTTGTAAGGCAACCCATTCCACAGCTCATCTTCAACTGAAAGGCTATTGTTCATGCTTCACCTATTTGAGGTTTTCAGTTTGTATACTATTACTATTGATTTCCTTGTGAGCATTTTTTTACTTGCCTATTTAAATATGTGCCTATTTAGCTCACTTTCCTATACTGTACTTAACTTCACAAGTACCTCCGCCAAAATCCTACTGTGAAATACGGAATGGGGAAGACCAATCACACAAATAGCTTTTACATTTTCCCAGCTGTTTGTTATGTTCCCTGCACAGCAGCAAAGTGTGCAACTAAGGCAATAAAACACACAACAAGAAAATGGCAAGATGCGCACATTGCACATTTTCTGGTTTACAGTATAATAATACCAACAGGATTCTGGCCCTTGCATTTTCTCAGAGCAAGACTATTCTCTTTACTAGAACCAACACAGTAGTGCCATCTGTAACCCTCCAAAACAGGGATCAACCCTCAAGTTTTTTAATCCATAAATAAAACAGTCAAAGGGGTTTTGAAGGAAAAAGAGATTTATCAACAAAAGAATTGTAACAGAGACACATGCATATGTGTGCCCAGGTCAAAACAGACCTAGGGACCCCGTTTGACAATTTAACCATGTTTTTATACTGGCAAATTACATATATGATGTGTGCTTCCTGTTGAAGTGTGCATGTGTTCTTAGCCCTTTGTGTTTCATAGGTGGGGCGAAGCTGTCCTATACGTTATATTGGTATTGTGTGCATTTTGGCTAAACAGAAATGCAAACTCATTCAAGCTAAAGTCTTGAGACCCAGACTTTGGCAGACCCAACTAGATAAGTGACACAGGGGGTTTTCACTGGCTTGCTGATGCAACATCAAGAAATATTTCTCCGTCTTTGAATTCTGCATTTTCATAAAATGGCTTTTTTTCCCGTTCATGCTATAGACTACCACAAATAACTATTTAAAATGGCTGTGCAAACTTTTTTATGATCTTAACTGTAAGTGTATCTTGTCAAGAGGAAGAGGGTCAAACATTTTAGCTCACAGTAGGTTTTTTTTAAAGAAATGTAAATCAAAGATATCTTTAAAGACAATATAAGAAAGAGTTATTTTTCAAACTTCAGATGTTGTTTTTGAAAATAAAAAGATGAAATATGTTTGACAAGTAGAAAGATGTTTTGGTTTGAAAAAGAATACCAAGTAATTAGATACAGCTCTGCTGACCTACCATCTCAGGGTGTTATAGGCTTAATTAATTTGCTTATGCCAAGATAGCAGAGTGTTTGACAGGGACTCTGACAAAGTGGAGGAATAACTCAATACTCTCATTAAAAGGAGGAAAGAAACAAAAAGCAAAACTGTCACCTAAAGGTACCATAGCATGTCATGAAGAAAAGCGAGTGCCCCATTAATACTGGAAAAGAGACTGTAACAGAAGCTTG
The DNA here is from genome assembly GCA_030440675.1 of Furcifer pardalis. Lineage (NCBI taxonomy): Eukaryota > Metazoa > Chordata > Lepidosauria > Squamata > Chamaeleonidae > Furcifer > Furcifer pardalis. Next base: position 103,549,026 of record CP126893.1, read on the forward strand.
TAGGTGCATTAAAATGTTACACCGGTGCTGAAAACATGAACCAAACATGTCTTGAACCAAATACCTCTTGGTTGGAGATTTGTTCTTGGCTGAGCTTCCTAGGGCTTGTGGGCAGCTGGTGCAGAGGTAAGGCCGCATTGGTCACTGAAGCTGGCAGGTGACTTGAAGTGTTTCCATGGGAAAGACTTGGTGAACATGATAACAGGAGTCAACCTTCCATCTTAGGTAACTGATGGAGTACTTCCCGTGCAAGATGGCTGCCTTGGTCATGTTGACAAAAGAGGACAAAGATTTTTCTGCGGCTGGACTAGATGGAAGCTACTATTCATTAGTCACTCTTTGTTCCTTTTTTGTCCTAATTTTCTGCCAATACAATGACCCAAAAGTGACTTACCAAATGGTCACAAAAACAGGAAGAGATTTTAAAAAACCAATTTAGTTACAATATTAACATCCAATCAATACATATTATCATATTTAAAACACAACCATAGAACTTAAACATTTTAAAATCATTTATAAGCACATAATTAAAACAAGGGAAAGTACAGCATCCCCATTAGCAATCCCTTCCTCAATGGTTAGCTCAACTGGCAAAATCCTGCCACAGGAAACAGTCTTTGCCTGCCTCCTTTTGCTTTGTTGTAAGAGCCGTCTCCCCATCCTTGCACCCAGTGGTGAATCTTCTTATGTCTCTTCTGTCAATATTGGCTGCCAATATCCTTTTACAGAAGCTGAACTGGCTGTTTTCATGATCCCTACAGCCAGGAAGAAGTTCATTTAAGCCAAGGGAGACTCAGACAGATGAAAAGAGATGTACAGTACTGTATTTTTTAAAAACTGACACCAGAAGAAAAAGTTGCATTGTAATGGACAAGACCATTCCGGAATCAAAGCCAGTGAATTCAGGGACAATGCTAGCCATTGTTTCTAAGACAATAGTATGTTGCTGCACACTTTTCCTAAGTGAAAGGGGACCTAAGGTCTCTCAGCTGGTATTTGTGTGTGTGTGTTTTGTTCTTGTTCCTTTGCACTCAGGGATGCAAATAACAGGTATAAACAGCACCAACGAGAAAAGAAGAAAATATTTGAGCAATCAAATACAGTAAAACCTCAGATAACACTAAAACCTGGTTCCACAAGTCTTGGTGTTATACGATTTTCAGTGTTATCCGATGCATGTTAAAATCCTATGGGATCCATAGAGATACATTGTAACCACACAGGCTTTAGCGGTTGTTATCTGATGCATCCCATAGGATCTTAATGTTATCCGATGCAATTCTTCCCCCCAGATTGCTTAATGTTATGCGATTTTAGTGTTATTCGATACTAATGTTATCTGAGGTATTACTGTACTTGAAAGAGCTGGTAACATCTTAAGTTTTTTTACTGCAACGGTTGAATGAAGTTGTAGTTATTTCCAGCTCACAATGGATTAGGTAATACAGGTACAGTATTCTTTTCCACTTTCAAAGGTGACAACAGTCAGTCTCTCAAGAAAACTCATTCTTTTTTTAAAAAAAAACAGTTTAAAGTTTCCTTCTTCCCTTGCTAAGTAGAACTACACATTGGACTTGCAATTCTTTAATCAATTCGGATAAAATTGCATTTATCAGCCACAAAGTAGATGGGATTTCTTTCTCTTCTTTTGCAGGATAATGGAATATAGAAGAAAGCATGACCAACAAGATAAAAGGATTTCTTTTATATTGTGCCTTCGTTTGATGGGACTACGGTGGCTCAGTGGTTAAGAAGCTTGCCTTGTTAGTTGGAAGGCTGGCAAGCCGACAGTTTGAGACCCGGGTACTGCATGAGGGATTGAGCACCCATCTCTGCCCCAGCTCTTGGGGACATGAAGGAGCCTCATTTGGGCATTCCCTGAGTGGAGTTTCTTCTGCAAAAATCTTTTCAACCCAGAATAATTTCTGACATGAAATTATTATTACATAATTATTTGATGGACCTCATTCCCAGTTTATCTGCTGTGGTTTAAACAAATCTTTAAATTAATTGAAGCCGTGAATAGCTTCAGATCATATCTGCTTATGTCTTTGGCCCACAGGGGCAAATAAAAGCTCTCTTTTTCACCAGTCATTTTTCACAGTCCTTCCACAAGGTCCCTTCCTGCTCCCTGTTTTAATTCATTTCATCAGATTTAACAGGTTGTGAGTACATGTACACAGGGACTTCATATGTTTAGCACTTACTCAGGGATGTGGGGAGATTAGACTTTAGCTCACAGGGTTGTTTTTTTTTACAGAGACAAACATATGCAGTAAAACCTATGAAAATGTTATGAATTGCGATGCGCAGTGACCTGGAATGGATACCTGCTTAGCACATCAACATGATGTGGGTACTCTTGAGAAACAGAAATCATTTGGCATATTGAATAATGTTTCGGCCTGCTAATGAAGAGGATGCCACATTACTATAGCAACAAGCTAGAATCATCTTAAAGGTGTTGCTATAGTGACTATCTGAAATGTACGTTGGTCGGTCACAGGGGAGATTTTACAGTACAGTATTCACAAATGTTGGGAAAGGGGCAGAAAGTATGTTTATTGACTGAGCGAAGTCCTAACAATTTAAGAAGGAGGGAGAGTGTATGTGCATGCATAAAGCAAAATGTTTGTATCTTACAAAATGTGCCTGGATTTGCTCAGGTTAAAAAATCTTTGAGCTCCACCCTCACCCCAATGTGGGGGTGGAGCTCAGGGGTCCTCTTCTCTCCTCCCCACACCTCAGTCTTTCTTTCACATTGCTCTCTCTCTCTCTCTCAGCTGCTCTGTTCCATCTTTACTTTTCTACCAACCAGAGTTAGAAGCCTACTAGTTCCATCCCAGTTCTCTGTGTCTCTTTTTAAGTAATTCCATGCTCATCCTTTCCTCCCTCTCCATCCCAGTAAGCCACCTAGTCCTCATGGGACAGAAACACAACTTTTCAAAACTAAAACTCCTAATACATCCCAGCCAGCCTAGCCAGTTAAAACATACAGTAACCAGTACATTTGTTTAAAGCAGGGAGGTGAGGATTACCCATATGCCAAATGTCACGCTTCTCATGCTTAATGGTTTTGGTGGGAAGTCTACAACTCTAGGACTCTCAGGTCTATGTCTATGGACTGCTACAGCCTCCAGAAGTTAGGATTGAAAACAAGGAGTTCAAATTACAAGAGAGAGAAAAACAATTTAGGCTAAAAATTGGGAATCATATCCTAATGGTACAAACTCTTGAACAGTGGAGTGGTCATCACTTGAAGATTGATGGCCTTGCCTTCATTACACATTTTTAAGCAGTGCACACAGTCAGAGATCTGGAAGTAACAGATTTCTTACAATGATGGGGGTCAGAATCAATTATGTTTGAGGTACCTCTTCAAGTTTTTGCTTCTTAGATGCAGAAGAAGGCACAAAACTGAAACCTCTCTTACCTTTCACAACACTGAACAATTCTGTGGGAGTAAGAATATCTTTACAGAGCATGAATGCAGATGGTAAGCTGTGGAGACGTTTTTGTCTTGTAATTGCCTCAAACAAGTAGCCAGAGAAGCAGAGTGATGTCTTGAAACCAAGAGATGGGTATAAGACAGGGTGGCCTGTTGAAATCCCCACCCCCATGTGATTGAAAAGCTTGTGTGATAGCTTTGACTCACTATCTAAAGTGCAATGCGGATGAATCACTGAATTGTGCAGGTAGCGATCGGACTTCTTCGGGTTATGTCACTTCTTGGTTTGAGCTTTTGGAACAGGGTGGGTTACAAGTTAAAGTGAGCAAATCATAGATAAATCACAAGCACCTAATAGCCTGTAAGCACAACTCTGAAGCCACATCCGGCACCTGCAGCACAAATCTTTTCTCTCTCTCTCTCCTGCCCCAATTTGATTGCCACTGGCACATTATTACATAATTTTCAGAAGAACAGCTACAGTCTTGGCAGCTGAGCCAGCTATGCAATGTAGTGTTTCATGCCATCTGCTCGCGAGTGCATCTCAAGGTGACTGGCAATCAGTGCTGCTGCTGAAAAACAACCATTCTCACTAGTTCTTGATGGTATCAGTGTTTGCCATGACCCCAGAGGGTGAGAATGGGTGATGAAGGCTTCCATACATCAGAAGAGCAAATGCGACCAGATGAGAAATAAGATGCAAATGATCATCTTGTCCAACAGCCCCTGAGGCAGGCAGGCAGGCAGGCAGGCTGCAGAAGGGACTGATTTATATGTCAGTCATGTGCGGCATTTTCCTTTTGTTTCCTCTCTCCTTGAGCTGATCATATTGACTCTTGATTTTTCTCAGAATTGTGGGACATGTGTCAGAAGTGGAGAGCAGCATTTCCTGTGTCAGGGTGACTGAGACGCGACGAAAAAACCACAACGCTTATTTCTGGTGATGATGCTCTAGTCTGGAAACAAATGTGCTATAGAGGCAGTCTTCTTCCTCTTCTGTTTAAATACCCCAAACTATTTACGACTATCTTGAGTGGAAACATTTACAGCCCGGCGGAACAGGGCGTGTTGTTCCTTGTACAGACAAGGCATTCAGAGTGTCACTTCGTATTTGTTTTTTTCTTTCACCATATAAATAGTATGTTCTAATTCTGTATTTGAAGTAGAGGAACAGGTGCTTTGAACTGCCAGTTACAAATATAATTTCACGACAGGGCAGTGGACAGGATGGGATACTAAGTTGTATGCTGTTCTTCAAGGACCAGAAAGGCTTTGAAGACCTAACTACAATTCACCCTAAAAATAAGGCCAATATAACCTATAAGTCCAGATTCGTCTGCAGTATCAGAAACCAGACTTCCTTCATAAGAATCCAGTGATAACAGAAATTCAAGGGGAGATGACAGAATAATATGTCTTACCTAATTAATTTTCTACCCAGCCCAAAGGTGCTTCATCCCAGGACTGGCTCTAACATTGAGCAGAGGAGATGGCTGCCCTAGAAAGAGGAAATGATCTGTAATGAAATGGCAGCAGGTTGTCCATTCTTTAATTTATCATGTTAGCTGTCAGGGATGGGGAGACATGTTTGTGGGATTTTTCTACCTGAGGTACTGAAATCATTTCAGTGTCTTTGGGAATTACATACTGTACCTTGGTTTGGTCAACTGGAAGGAGTAGCTTTTGCTATTCTACATAAGCCAGCTAAACATCTCAGCCTGGTCCTGGCCCCAATTTGTGTGTGTGTTAATATCTGTAAGGGAAGGAAAATCTGCTCAATGAACCTGGTTTTCTCTATTACCGATGAAAGTTCTGACACATTTGTTGCCCAATAGAGCCGATTGTTTCCTTTGCATTCCAAGAGGCACACTGTGAACATGAATGCAGTACTGGCCTGTGATGCAACAGGTTTGTTTTCTTGTAACATATTTCTTTGGGAGATTTACTCCCCCAAGCTGGGGTTGGCTGCTTCCCCTCCCCTGGAAGACGTCAGAGGCCAAAGACACCCTATGGACATCATACACCAGCAAAGCAGAGTAGTGGAAAGAAGGACCCCATCCAGCATCCTCTTTAAAACAAGGTATAATAATAATAATTCTTTTTCTTCCACTACTGAGTTGCTCCATCTCAGCAAAAGAAAGAGCAGCGATTGGGGAAAGGTGGGAGGGGAGGAAGGGTTTTTGCCCAGCCCTGCCACAAAAGAAACCAAAGAAACCATGACCAGAAACAGCTCAAATGATAAGAGGAAAGTGTCCATAATTTATTCTGTTCGATTTTTATTGCTTGTTGCTTTTGTGTATTATATTATGTTTAATTTTAAATTGTTATTTTTTAAAAAAAATTAATTTGTCTTATGCTGCCCTGAGAGGGAGAATACAGTATCTTGGATGGGCGGGATATAAATGTAATAAATAAATAAATACAAGTGAAGAAAGAGACTACACAAGTATAGAAAGGAGTGGAGGGAGGGAAGTGATTGCCAGACAGGGGGAACTGACTGCACCAAAAGGGAGTTTGTGTCTGTCTCAGAATGCTTCCTAAATGAAGTGGGCGTATTATCTGCTGATGACTTTTGAAGAGCAATGAAAATTTTATAACACATGGACAAAGCCAAGGGTTCACAGCTGGTCTATTTGTGTCCAGCCATACTCCCAAAGGGTGGAAGATTATGTGGATAAAATGGTAGCCTGCCCATTATAGAACTGGAGGGGAATTTGCCAGCCAGGGATTGAGAGCAATGCAGTGTCCATAGACTAGGTGCACTGCCCCCCCCCCCACTACTACTTCTTCTTCTTCTTCTTCCTTCCTTCCCACATTGTGCAGCTCACTTGTATGCTGTTGGCAGTAGTGGCAACATCAGTGGCAACAACCCACACACATGCATGTGTGTGCGTGCACACACACAGTATTCCCCTGTATTTTTCTTTTCAAATGTGACATGGGCACAACATTGCCTGTCATTAGGATTATTTGGTCTTTACCCCTGAAAGTGGTCTACACCTGAGGTCGAGGCAAAACAACAACAACTACAACCTCTTTATTACTTAAGGGCATCTATTTATGGGTTTGAGAGTCCCCTGGACAGCAAGGAGAACAAATAGGTCGATCTTAGAAGAAATCAACCCTGACAGCTCCTTAGAAGGTCAAATAGTAAAGATGAAGCTAAAGTACTTTGGACATCAAATGAGAAGAGAGGATTCACTTGAGAAAGCCTTGATGCTGGGAAGGGTGGAGGCAGTGATGGGATGTCCCCGGTTCCAGACGGTTCCTTGGAACCGGTAGGACCAATTCCGGAGGGTTCTCCGGGAGGGGAGTCCACTTTTGAGGCGTCCGGTTTCGGACGCCTCACCGAAAGAAATTTTTTTAAAAAAAATTAGAGCTAAAATGGCTCCAATTGACTGCGCATGCGCAGAAACACAATCTGATGCATTGCACATGCGTCAGATTGAGTTTCTGCGCATGCGCAGTCAATTGGAGCCATTTTAGCTCCAATTAAAAAAAAATTGTTTTAGAGTTTCAGGACGGCGGCGGTGGCGGCGGCGGCGGCACCAGCCCTCTGAGGAGGGCACCTCCCCCGAGGCACGTTGAGGGCTGCCTGGGCCGTCCGCTGCCGACAAGCCCCATGCCCTGGGGACGCCCGGCGTGGTGCACCGCTGACGCCTCCTCCTCCGCCGGGTGCCTGTGGGCTGGGTGCCTGCAACCGCCGTCCGCCGCCGCCGGAGCTGCCGCTGGCTGCATCCCTGTGGCCTCCTCCTTGGGCCGGTCCCTTTTTAGCCCGGCTGCGGCGCCTGGCGGAGGAGGAATGGAGGCGGCGGCGGTGCGGCATGGGGACGGCCCAGGGAGGCTCGGCAGCCGCGGCTGGAGCCACCGCCAGAGCCACTGCTGTCCGCCGCCCCTGGCCGTGGCCGGAGCCGGGCTAAAAAGGTACCGGCCCGAGGAGGACGCCACAGGAGTGCAGGCAGCTCCGGCGGCGGCGGCGGCGGCGGCGGCGGCTGTGGACGCAGTCGGGGTGCCAGGTCCCAAGAAAGGTAAGCGAGGGATAATTTATTTGTGTTTTGGGTGGGTGGTTGTTTTTATTTTATTTATTTATGTATTTATTTATTTGTGTCTGGGTGGGTGGGCTGAGAGGGAGGTGTGTGTGTGTGTATGTTTATTTTTATTTTTAATTTATTTTTATTTTTGGCCCCGCCCACAACGTCATGACGTCATGACGTCGGCTTCGGCCATGACGTCATGACGTCATGACATTGGCCACACCCATGACGTCCGTGACGTCATGGCGTGGTAGTAGAATTTTTGTCATCCCATCACTGGGTGGAGGGCAAAAGAAGAAGGGGGTGGCCAAAGATGAGATGGCTAGACAGTATTGTAGACACAATGGGCACAGAGCTGGGCGGGTTGAGGAGGATGGTAGAGGACAGAAGTGCCTGGCGGGCAATGGTCCATAGGGTTGCAAAGGGTCGGAATCGACTGTGTGACTGAACAACAACAAACAAATCTATATATGGATAGAAATATATAGATATATCTATATCTATAGATAGATAGATAGATATAGATAGATATTATATTATTATATAGATATAATATATAGAAATCTCCGTATCCTCCCCAAACCGCGTTTGGCGCGTGCGCGCCAACGCGCCTGATGTTTGGAAAGGGTATGGTCCCCCATACCCTTTCCAAACATCGTGCAAGCGCGCGCCTGTCAAACACGGCTTGGGGAGGATACGGAGATTTGACAGGTGCACGCCAATGCGCCCGATGTTTTTTAGCATTGTTCAGTGTATACCCCGGACAATGCTAAAAACTGGATAACAACATGACTTGTGGAACCAAGTCATAATGTTATCCGGGGTACTAGTGTACTGTTCTTCAGCTTTTCATCAAACACGGAATATACATTCTTCAAACTGAGAACTGCCCTCCAGCAGCCCTTGAAATAGACAACTATCTACCATGGTGGCTGGTCTGATGCCGTTGATTTGGATGGTAGGCAAAAACTGCTGCTCTGTGAGATGCTGTGAAAGCAGTATCAAAATCCCCATATTATAAACTACTGCAGTTGACATACAGTTGTTTGCCAAAGGCTAACACATCTGTTTATTGCTTTGATGACATTTCCTGCTTCAGAATTTACTCTTAGGCTCCTGTCTCTGTCCCAGCTCCTGCCAACCTAGCAGTTTGAAAGCAAGAAATTGCAAGTACTATACATAAAGAGGGACCACTTAGGTGGCAAGGTAAACAGCATTCCATGCACTCTGGTGTTGAGGTATGCCTGCCACATGTCCACAGAAACATCTGTGGATGCAGACAGCGCTGGCTCTTTGGTTATAAACAGAGATAAGCACTGAACCAGAGAGTTGGCTACAACTGGCTTTTGAGCAAGGACGACCTTTACCTTTACCTTTACCTTTACCTTTACCTTTACCTTTACCTTTACCTTTACCTTTACCTTTACCTTTACCTTTACCTTTACAATACAAGCAAATTTTCCATAGCAGAGAACTCCAAACCATGAATACCACCACTAAGATATTCTGTGCTATGTAACTACTTGTGGGAATGGTTCAAACAGCTGTAGGATACAATTGGAGCAGCACCCCTGTTGAAGACTTCCACAATTGGGTGGGTATGTACAGAAAGAGACTAGAAATCCTGCCCTGGTGATGTCAAAGAGCTTTAAAAGAGAGGAAGGCCCTTCAGCTGTCATTTGACTTCCCATGAACCTTAGCCAACCCAGCCAATGGGAAGGCTGGGATTTGCAGGCCAACATCTGAAAGGCTACACTCTGCTGCCTCAGTCTTGAAGGTTGCAACCAGTGATTGGTTTGGCTCAGAAGCACTTTGAGACCCAATTAAGATAGTAAAAGGCCAGAGGAATATGACTTGAGAAATAGGCCCAGTCTAAACTATAGACCAACTGAAGTTTATAATGCAATGCTTCTGCATAGGATTAGCTAGCTGCATGCCTTTCCTCAAGGGGCCTCTGAATATACTTGCAGTGCTTGAATATATTCTTTGGGGAGGCTGCTTCTATTCCCCAATATTTAGGAAACAAACTTAGAAAATGGTAGGACTAAGATGCACTTCTATAAACAATAAGGACAACAAATCTGTCCATGTGCTACCCTAGGGCAGAGTATGCTAGCACCATATGGTATATATGAACACATCAAAACAAATAACATAGTGAATCATGTAAGATTATTGTTGGCTGCCTAAAACCTTCCCTCACTGAAAAAGTCTCATGTTGTTGGCATTGCCCCTCTAGAAGTATGTGAAGATGTGCTAGCAAATAATGCATGAAATAAGGTATTATAGCATCAAACAAATTCATTTCATGGACACCAACCTCTTAGTCAACGGCCAAACTCAACAAAAGCAAAAATAAACACACCTTCCCGAATGTGATTCTCAGAAGAGCTGACTGGAGCTATGGAGGACAGATTTTGGAGATTACTTATTCAGAAATCAGAGGTGACTTGATGACATGTAATAACCACAGTTAGCTGTGACACTGACCCAGCCTGGGTCATAGCAGTTATGTGACCCTCCTCAAGCAATGCTGAATGCAGGTATAGTCCCAGAGAGCTAATGTTGATATTTGAATGAGAGCACAATCCTGTCCAAAGTGGACTTGTAAATGCTGTTTTTATGCTTTGCTTCTGCATGAACATTGCCAACAAATTAGATGATTTGCAAATGGATTTCAAATTACACAGCAAAACAATAAAAGGTTCCAGAATGCTTTTAAACATGTCTCTGTGACATGTCTGAATAACACCCTTGTTGATGTGATCAGAATAAATCCAAACAATACTTTGTCTAATTTTTAAAAATCTCTTTTTTATCTCTTCCATTGCTGACACAAGGCAGAAGACAAGGAATTCTAAGATCTGGAGAAAGGATGCTTCTAAATCTGCCTTGACAGATTACATGAAGTTGACAGAGCTTGAATTTCTTTTGTTTCCTCTGCAGGGAGATTCAGTTGGTTGCTTTGATATTGGTACCTACACTTTACCTGGACATTTTACAGCCAAAAGGCAGAATGACATCCTATTGAAATACAGCTAATTCCCTGGTCTTGATTGTCAAGCTTCACCCACCAGGAGCAAGTTTGTTATGTGTGATTCTGGTTCCAAAGCACCCTGTTGAAAGCTCTCAGCACACCTCTTGCAGACAGGGGAGATGCTTGCTCCAAAGTGAATGGTTGTTCTCTGTATGTTGGGTGTTACACTTATATAGATTTCCTCCTGTGAGTGATATAAATGACAAATTTTCTATTGGTTGTAGTGCTTCCAAGGCTTGTTGATTTAACTCATTTTGACTTTCCAAGAGGAGACATCGAAAGAGAGCCTCAAAATATTATTCAGGGGGATGCCAGTGTTGCTCCCATTTGTCTTCCACGTGAAGCAGTTGTTTCACTCCTTTGCTGGTCCTCGGAAAAATCATCTTATACAGTATCTGGTTCTTCTAGGCATTCTTCCATCCTGGCATCCTACAGAGGTAGATTCATTTAGCTTCTGTAGCACAATTGTATCGTATCTCCAGGGATCCTCTGTGCTCACCTGCTGGAGAGAGAGAGAAAATGACAAAGTAACATTTTATTAGGTGTTCTCAGCTATGAGGTTTCAGCATTATGGTCACTCTGCCTTTGTCAACCTTCCCTACAACAAATGTAAAATCTCAGCTGCCTCCCTCTCTCTCCTGCTGTAACAGCAAGCTCTAATTTGCAGCTCTATTCCCAGTTTAATCGCCGCCCTGCTCACTGTTTCTCCCCATTCTGCAATCACAGAGAAGTGTGCCCTCTTGCGACTGGATGTGACTGGGTCTTTTTGAATTTTTGGTTTGTGAACTGTCTGATTAGACCTCGAGTAATTGCTTCCAGCATTTTAGGACGAGATTTTCATTTTTCTTCAACAGAAAAATAATAATGAATAAATTGGCTGTCATAAAAGTACAAACTGTCTTCTGATAGACATAACAGCAACTTGGGAAAGTAGCAAGATTCGTGGCAATAGATTCCCTTGGCTAAGATTAAATTCTATAAATAGACAAATCCCACTACAGGGTACCATATGCTCTCTTGGCTAACCTATGTTTCATTGCAAAGGAAAGCAACAGGATACTTCCACAAGTACTGTAGTGAGATTTTGTAAGTATGCTTTCTAAAATCAGAATTCAACCTGATGTATCTCTTTCTGATTGTTGGTATGCAGCTAGGCAGCTAGGTCTGCCTATGTTCCTAATCTTGTGCTTGTTAACTAAGATCAATAATTAAATCTAAAACTTAGAGCAGTAATTGGTAAAATGAAGCCCTGCAGTTATATATTGTGTATATAGTCTTGGATACTCCTCTAGAAACAAACAAAGAAATAAAACTTGCAATGCAGTGAGTTAAAGAGCTTCCCAATCCAGGAACAAGAAGCAAACTTCCACCAATGTTCTGTTCTGATTTCCCCACACACAATTTTTGCTCATTTTCACTGTGCTACAAAAGTAGTAAAGAACCTCCAAAGCTGTCCAACTCTTGATCAAAGGTAGAGCCCATAGATAACCGAAGAATTCTCTCTTTCTATTTTGTAGCAACATAGTTAGCTAACAATGTTAAAGTGATGGCAGCCAGAATGACAGTGGAGTTCAATAGATGATGATTACCCAATGTAGTGTAGTGGATAGAAAGTTGGGCTAGGACTCATGAAAGTAAAGGTAGGTAAAAGTCATCCTTGCTCGAAAGTCAATCGTATCCAACTCTAGGGTTCAGTGCTCATCTCTGTTTACAAGCCAAAGAGTTTGCAGACATTTCCATGGACATGTGGCCGGCATTACTAGAAACCGGAGTGCATCGAACGCTGTTTACCTTCTCACTGAAGTGGCATCTATTTATCTACTTGCAATTTCTTGCTTTTGAACTACTAGGTTGGCAGGATCTGGGACAGAAATGGAAGCTCACTCTGTCGTGCAGTACTTGGGTCTCGAACTGCTGACCTGCTGACTTTCAGTTGTTAAGTTCAGCGTCTTAACCACTAAGCCACCACAGTCCCTAGGACTCATGAATCCTGGGTTCAAATCTCGGCTGGGCCATGAAAGTTCCCAGAGGATAGAGTAGAATTAGTAAAGCCCTTGCTTAAATATACCGCTGACCTTGAATGCTCTACTAGGATTGTTTTGAATCAATTCCAACCTTATAGTATATAACACATGATCGCGCACCCGGAGCTCATCTCTGGGCACGCCCTTTGCCTCCCGTCTCATAGGGCGGGACGGACAGGCGGCGGTCGCTGATTGGGCGGAGCACGGCCTATTTAAGGCCGGGGCGTGCTCTGGCACGACCTCTTTGCCGGCGCCCACGACGGAGCTGAGAGCAGTTGTCTCTCTCGCTCTTCTTGGCCTAGCGAAAGCCTTAGAAATTTGAATCGCTTTGTGTTTGTTTGTCTTGTGGTTTGTCTGTGAGCGTTTGTGTTCGGGATCGCTATTAGATTAATTAATTGCCCGTTTATAATTTTTTAAAAAAAGGGGGGACGAGTTAAAATGACGCCCAAGCGCATGCCATCCCGTTCTGCGGCCAGGGCCAGACCTCAACAGGCTTCAGCGGAGGTGGGTCGCAATACATGGGCTGCGGCCCGAAGGCCTCCAGTTCGCCCTTTTCCTGTGCCCAGATCTCGTGTTCCATCTAGGGCCACCATGGCTAGTTCCAACCTCATAGCCCGCATTGAGACCCTTGAGGCTGCGGCTACTGATCTGGTGCAGCCTCCAGCGGCAGGGCCACCCGCCAGGCGCGCACCTCGCCCACAGAGCAATGATGGTCAGGTTGATGATCTTGCTTCTATCATCCGTAGGGTGGAGGAGCTGGAGGCTGCGCAGCTGCATCGCCTGAATCAACCTGAACCTGAGGTTTCCATTCCAGACCCTCAGTCGACGGACGAGCTTCCTATGGCCCCGGATGTGGTTGAACAGCCCAGTTGCTCACCACATGCCTATGTTCCCCAACAACCTCCCCCTCCTTGGGTGTACGGGTATCGTGGTCCGGATGAGTATGCGGTGCAAAGCATGCCTGCGGCATTATTCAATACATCACAAAATACATTTTCTTCTCCCTCTCCACCTCAGTGGCCGTGGCTGGTTGGCCCGCCATACCTGACTCATATGGGTCCATCGCAGGTTCATCCTTCATCACAACCATGGTGTCCTTCTTATCCACAGTGGGGTTCGTATGGATATCCTGCGTTGCCCGTCTATGCACCTCCGGGTTGGCCAGCATTTTCTATGGGCAATACAGGGTATAACTCTGTCCCACTTTCAGCCATGCCGTTCAGTGATCCGTCTCTCCCGTTAGGTGATCACCTCTTCCCTGCTACCAGGGATAAAATTTGGCGAAGGGAGTATGTGGATATCTTCACTCTCCTTAATCGCGATTCGGATAAGCGTGATAAGGAGAAGAAAGATGAAAAAGATAAGGAGTTGGGAAAGAGGAAAAAGCCTCCCTGCACTTGGGCCAATTGGCTCCCCGCGTATTTGATCTATGCTGGTGTCTCCATTAAAGGTGCGCCAGAATTGGCTATACCGCTGCTCCATTATCTCAACATAATTTATAGGGCCTATGTTGATTTCCCGGGTGGCACATGGCTCCTTTATGATGAAGCCTTCCATATGAGAGCCGCCATACATCAGGATATGCGCTGGGACGTGACGCACCAGCAAGTCTGGTTGCTATTCATGACACCATCTAGACCTGTGCTTGGTGACCGATATGATTGCGATCATTTGGTACAGTGTCCACAACAGGCCCAGGTGCCCCGCCCAGGGGCAGGGCAGGCGGTTCAACCCCGCTTGCTTTGTTGGGATTTCGCGTCCAGTGGTAAGTGCGCACATAAGCAATGCCGCTTTAAACATGAGTGCGCCATCTGTGCGGGAGCCCACCCTGCCTCCTCGTGCCCCAAGGCTGGCGCCTCCAAGCAACACGGCCAGCCCGGCCAGGCCAGATGTGGGCCGGACGGCCCGAGTACTTCCAAAGGGACCTAGCCCAATTTGCCTTAAGGCTCTTCGGCGACGGCTTCGTTTTTACCCTCGCCGGGCCAATGCTAGTTATTTGTTTGACGGCTTTTCCTTTGGTTTCCGTATTCCGGCATCTGGCCCACGTTTTCCACAGTTTGTGCCCAATTTATGTTCTACAGTTGGGATGGAGGAGGTCGTCCGTATCCACATTGATAAGGAGGTATCCCTGGGTAGGGTTGCTGGTCCTTTTTTGTCCCCTCTTTTTCCCAACTTGCGTGTTTCTCCCCTTGGTCTAGTACCAAAGAAGGCGGGTGGTGAATTTAGGTTAATTCACCATCTTTCTTTCCCAGAGGGCCTTTCCGTGAATGATGCTATTCCGCATAAACTGTGTTCAGTGTGTTATACATCTTTCGATGAGGCGGTCCGCATGGTCCGGTCCTGTGGTCGGGGTGCTCTGCTTGCGAAATGTGACATTAAGTCGGCCTTTCGTTTGTTGCCTGTACACCCTGACGATTTTGAACTTCTTGGCTTTTATTTTGATGGCCACTATTTTGTGGGCCGGGCCATGCCGTTTGGTTGTTCTATTTCTTGCTCAGCTTTTGAGCGTTTTAGCACATTCCTGCATTGGGCTTTGGAGGTTTAGTCGCGGTCCACACAGGTGGCTCATTATTTAGATGATTTTCTTTTTTGTGGTTCCCACTCATCAGGGGTTTGTCAATACCTTTTATGTTGCTTCCAGAAGCTGACCTGTCAACTGGGCGTCCCTTTGGCACCAGAAAAGACGGAAGGACCGGCTGTGTCCCTCACGTTTCTGGGTATTGAGCTGGACACGGTTCAGCAATTATCTCGCCTGCCTGCTGACAAGGTCTTGATCAGGTCCGCCCTAGCTCGTAATAAGATTACCCTTAAAGAGTTACACTCTTTGGATGGCCACCTGAATTTTGCGTGCAAAGTAATTGGACCGGGCAGGGCCTTTGCTCGACGTATCTGTGACACGATGGTTGGGCTGTCAAAACCTTTCCATCGTACCAGGGTAACCCGAGGGATTAGGGAGGATTTACGCACATGGTTGACATTTTTTCAGGAATTTAACGGGGTGTCTTTTTGGCGTTCACCTATTTCACTTCGTTCCCAATTCCAGGTTCAATCAGATGCCTCAGGTGCCTTTGGTTTCGCCATTTATTGCCGGGGCCAGTGGTGCACTGGCTTGTGGCCAGAGGCATGGTGGGGAACAGGGATTCTCAGGGACCTCATCTTCCTGGAGTTTTTTCCCATATTGGGGGCTCTCTTGATGTGGGGTCACCTATGGGTTGATTCTGAGGTGACATTTTGGTCGGACAACATGTCTGTTCTACACATTTTGAGGTCCTTGACTTCCCGTTCCCCTCGTGTCATGCGTTTGGTCCGTCCATTTGTCTTGCAGGCCCTACATCTTAATATTTTGTTCAGGGTGCGACATATCCTGGGTCTTGATAACAGTATTGCTGATGCTTTGTCCCGTTCACAGATGGACAGGTTCCGACCCTTCAGCTAGGGGGGCTACTGTACTACTGCTGCGTTGCAGCTGGCAGTCCATTTGTCCTGTGCGTGCCTTGGCCCAATACTTGGCCTTCAGGGGAAGCAACCCGGGCCACCTTTTTGTCATCAAAACGGTTCCCCTTTGACCCGTTATCAATTTTGGCACATTACGGACCGTGTTTTGGCAGCGGTGGGTGTTCCTGGTGTGCGATATTGTTCCCACTCATTTTGCATAGGTGCGGCATCAACTGCTGCTTCGTTGGGATACTCAGCCACTGACATAAAATGCTTGGGCAGGTGGTCTTCCGACTGCTTCCAGTTGTATGTGCGTCCTGTGTAACTTTTCTAACTGTATATATTTCTTTCCTTTCAGGTTTCTGTTTTTCGCCAGCTTGGCCTCAAGTTTGGATTGTCGGACACAGTTATGTGTACTGGGCTGGCAGGCAGGCCTCAAGGGCCCCGTGCAGCCCCCACTTGGGTCTTCAAGGGGAGGCTTTCATATTCTGGCGTGGTCAGAAGGGTATTCAGTGGCGGCATCTCCTGCTGTTTATTGTGGTCAACTCTGACTGCCCCCCGCCTGAGGTTTTGGTGCTTCATTTGGGGGGAAATGATATTGGGGTTACATCTGGGTGGGACTTGGCGGCCACAATCTGCAGGGATTTGTCCCAGTTGCATCATTGGTGGCCCCAGACCCGCATAGTATGGTCCGCAATTGTGCCGCGGTCTAATTACAGGACATCGGTGGACGCCGTTGCCATTAATCAGGCACGGTGCCGAGTCAACCGCAGGGTGTCCCGTTTTTTTGCCCATATGGCTATCGGCACGATCGTGGAGCATCCATCTATTGTGGTGGATGATTCCAGGCTGTATCGTCCTGATGGGGTCCATTTATCGGACCTGGGCACCCAGATGTTCCTGTTTGGTCTGTGTGGTGGTATCCAGGCCGAGTTGCCGGCCGTGGGTGGGTCGGAGAGCGGTTAAAAAGTCACTCTCCGTGTGGCAGGTAGCACAGGTAAGCCATTGCTTAGTTCAGCCATTTCAGGCAAGGAGTGCATTTGACTGACCAAAAGTTGCGAGGCAAGGTGAGGTCAGTGGGGGTTGGTCAAATGCGTTCCAGGAACAGGGGTAACCAAGTTGGAGGTCTTGGGAGCCCCAAACAACGTTCACCTGAAACAAGGGCAGAAGTGTGAACCAGGAGGTCACTTCTGTTATGGACTAAATTAATAGCAGAATGTTAATACCTATAATTTGACTGCTTACCTGTGCTACTCCCACCACGCAGACAGTTATGCCACAGTTCTCGTTGGTTTTAATAAAGTGGCCCATTTTTAAGTCCAGCACACTTGTCTGTCTCGTCATTTTGGGTCGGGGGGCAATACAAAATGGATATAAACAATTCACTTCTTCAGCTCCAGCTGTGACAATATTTGCTGCAGGTTTGGGGAGACCCTTGACAGGGTGACTTTCTATCAAACAGACAAGCCTCTTATTCTATCTGGGATTCAGTTTCTAAAAGAGTATTTAAACACTGTTTTTGTTCTCTTTTAATGGCTCAAGTGGCTAAGACGCTGACTGGGAGGCGGGAGAGGTCAGCAGTTCAATTCCTGAGTGCTGCAGGACAGAATGAGTTCTCGTCTTTGTCCCAACTCCGGCCAACCTAGCAGTTCGAAAGCAAGAAATTGCAAGTAAATAAATAGGGACTACTTTGGTGGGAAGGTAAACAGCGTTCCATGCACTCCCATGTTTAGACATGGCTGCCACATGACCGCAGAAACGTCTGCAGAAGCAGACAGCACTGGCTCTTTGGCTTTGAAATAGAGATGAGCACTGAACCCTAGAGTCAGATACGACTGGCTTTCGAGCAAGGGAAACCTTTACCTAAATAATGTTTATAATCCATTTTAGTGTATACCACTTTGGCAGGAAGAACAGTGATTAATAAACACTTCAGACAATTATTAATAATAAATTAACAAATGTAGACAAACCTGAGAATGTTGTTCTTTCAGGATCACACTAAAGCAGTGTTTCCCAACATGGGCCCTATGCCCCACAGATGGGACTTCAATTCCCAGAAGCCTAAGTCAGTACATTTGGTGGTCTGTGTTTTGGGGAATTGGCTTAGGGGCTTTTGGGAATTGAAGTCCAAAGCCAAAGGTTGGAAAATGCTGCCCTAAACTAGGAATATGCTGTCTCTTAGGATTTTTTACACAAACTGTAAAAAGCTAAACTTTTGCCTATCCAGAAATGTGGTGGCTCAGTGGCTAAGAAGCTCGCCAGGCTAGCTGGAAGGCTGTTCGAGACCCGGGTACTGCATGAGGGGTTGAGTGCCCCTCTCTGTCCCAGTTCTTGGGGACATGAAAGGAGCATCATTTGGGCATTCCCTGAGCAGAGTTTCTTCTGCAAAAATCCTTTCAACCCAGAATAATTTCTGACATGAAATTACTGTATTATTATTATTGTACTCAGATTTGAACATCTTTATTAATAAGGGTATATGTACTTAACATGTAGACTAAGGCTTCAGAGCTCTAGCACATAACAACAGCACTTTACCAATCCCAACACAAGCTGTATTTTCAAATTTTGTGTTTGTGGGAAGGCACCCATGCTACCCATTTTATCACAAGTAAAATGTAACCCCAATGTACTCAACCTCAATATGTCAATTTAGTCACATGTTCTGACTTTTTACCCTCAAAGAGCTATCCTGCATTATTTAGAGCAGGGGTGCCCAAACTTTTCAGGCCAATGGACAGTCACGTGGTTCAGCGGGCTGGTCACATGGTTCTTCTCACCAGAAGTGGAAGTAAAACATGCCTTGCAATCTGTTTTGCCACAAGATGAGATAGATTTTTAACCTGCCACTTTCTCTGCTTAAACCAGGGGCACCCAAACTACAGCCCATGGACCAAATCTGGCCCCCAGTGCCAATTCATCTGGCTAATGTGAGCCTGATCACCCAGAAGCAAAAGTAAAACATGCCCGTATGGAATATGGGAGCAACGAGGGTGGCGTGGCCCAGATGAATTGGCTTTGGAGGCCAGATTTGGCCCACAGGCCCTAGTTTGGACACCCCTGGTTTAGAGCATTGACTATACAGTATCTGGGAGGTGGCAGAGACACCAAGTAATTCTAGTCCTTCAGGGTTTCTTTTGGTGAAGATCAATGAGAAGTAAGTAACATCATTCCTAATAGATACACACAATCTCTATTTTTTTAAAAAGAGTTCTGTTAGTTACAATTAAAATGGTAATCAGATTACCATTTTAATGATAATTAATGACTGAAGACTCCAGTTAAATTAGATTCGAATAATCTGCTGGTGGGGCCCTCTCCCCCAATTATTTCAGTGGGATGGTGGTGGCTGCTATTGTCCATAAATAGTAACATCCTTGTTGCCAGCTTCTGCCCTGTTGGGTGTGGGTCTGGAGCAGGGATTTTCAACCTGTGGCCCGCAGCACCATTTCATGTGCCCCCACACACACTGACTCCACCACACCAGGAAGTGTCGTGTGGTGGATGAAGGGCAAAATGGCCATCCAGCCCCTGAAGCTGCCTGAGGAAGCGTGACCCAGTCTCCAGCTTTAAAAGGTTGAGAACTCCTGGGATAGAGTGGATATAATTTTGTTGTACTTCTTTCTCTACAACCTAGTACTCTCCCCACTTCAGGAGCTGGTGGACTTTGCTGTTGAGGTCCCCCTGCTCCTTCTCCTGGGGGATTTCAAACATCCTTTCAGAGGAGGTCATCTCAGGTCCAGTTACCGAATTCATGGAAACCATGACTTCCATGGGCCTATCCCAACATGTGGTGGGCCATATGGTTTTAATGGGCCATATCCTGGATCTGGTATTTATGGTGAGGCAGAGAGATGGTGATCTGAGGGTGATGGACTGGCAGTTCTCATCTTCCTTCTAAGATGGTCCACTCTTAGATGCTTTTCTGAATTCTCTCCCTGCTAGCTACATAGCAGGATATCAGGGTGCCGAATATTGTGCAATTCACTCCCTCTCATATTGCACAAAATGAAAGTGGCAAAGAGAAGCAAAAAGAGAGGCCAGATTTCTATTCCTGTATAGATTTCTATTTCTTTTCCTCCATTAATCTGGAACTGGCTCTCAGGAGAAGTTGAGGAAGTTAATGGGTATAAGAAACCGGGTACTATGTACAATCCCCTAAACAGATTGACAATCCCCTGGGTAGAGGGAGAGTCTTTAAAGCCTTGAATCAAGTTCTTTTTATTTATTTATTTATTTTGGTTTTCCAATTGCACTTCCAAATGAACATCTAATTGCCCAGCTCTGACCACTCCTAGATCACTCAAAGCATTAGTTCACACACTGGTAACCTCACAAGCATTACCATAATGCTTTTTAATTGGGGTTGCTCTTGAAGTTGGTACAGAAGTTGCAACATCTCTAGAGTGCAGCACCCAAATCAGTTATGGTTATTAATAAATTTGATCACATTCCTCCATTCTGGCAGGTTGTATACCAGTGATGGCGAACCTTTTACAGACTGAGTGCCCAAAGGCTGCCGTCCACGCTGCAGAGGGGTGGGGTGAACTCTGTGCTGGGGGAAAGGAGAAAACACTTCCATTGGGCTGTTGGGCAGAGGGGTGGGGTGAACTCTGTGCTAGAGTGACGGTATGCGTGCCCATAGAGAGGACTCTGAGTGCCCACTCTGGCATGCATGCCATAGGTTTGCCACCACTGTATACTGTATACACTGTTGTATACAGTATTCAAGGGTGCCAATGTTAACATTCAAAGCCATGAACAGTTTAGGACCTTGCTATCTCTTGGAGCTCCTCTCCCAAAGAGTATACTGTATGCCCTTCCTACCCACTCCTTGCATTGCAGATTGTCACCCCCAAAAGAGATTAAAAGAATCATGACAAGGAAATAGGCTTTTCTCTGTGGCTGCTCTGCTTCTGTGGAACAAGGTACATCCTGAAATTCATCAGGTTCCTTCCCTCCAGGCTTTCAAGAAAGTAATAAAAACAGAACTTTTAAAAGAGCCCTTCAAAAACATTTCCTCTGTGGATAGGGCTGTCTAAAATGAGTTTTTAATCAGATTATTAACCACCACTTGTTTCCTTGCTTATCTGTTTCCATCATTAATGTTATGGGGTTTTGGTGGGGGAGGATCTGGCTTATGTAGGTTGGAGTAAAGTTACTGGGAGTATTATTTTGTATTTCAACATCCAATCAAGAAGGTGGAGCAGGGCCATAGCCAGAGGGGGGCTGGGGAGAGGCAAAAACCCTCCTTATAAGCCCCCTGCCGCCGCCCCCAACCCATCCTGGGATGCCAATGTTATATTGTGAGTGTGACATTGTTACCCCTCCTGGGAAAAAATATTGGCCCCCCCAAATCTAGCATCCTGACTACGGCCCTGTAACGGGGGTACACAAATGCTATAAGCAAGCAAGCAAACAAACAAACAGGGTCTCGTGAATATTGCTTAGTTCTGCTGTCATTGCAGATCTCTCAGAGCTTGGTATTTATCAGTATAATGACATCTCTGAGGAACTGATGACAGGAAGCAGCTCTGGACTCTTTTATTAAATTATGCTTGCACAGATTAGCACTGCTACCACTTTAAAAATGTGTATTGCACTGCCAATATTTGAAAGAATTGATACCCTCCACCTATCTGGCTGCTTCCCTGTTATTTCACCCCATTCTTCATAGCCCTCGCTCTGGTTATTACTGTAACAATATTTTATTTGAGCTCCATTTTTTTATAGCTTGCGATGTTATATGTTTTCAATTTATCCCACACAATGATTTTAAATGAAAGGCCTGCGAACTGTTTCCTTGGTTTTGCACATTTGTTTTACACATTATGCCGGCCAGTGTGGGAAATACACACACTCTTTTCTCTAGCTTGCTAGTAAAGGGCTCAAGTGCTGTTGCTTCTTATTCCACGTGAAACTGCCAAACTGAAGGCACCTTTGGGCGAGTTCATTCTGCAGTTCCTTTCGCCTGAGCCAGTGTGAGAAAGATTGGCCGTCAACACAAGGTGGCTGTCACCAGCGTACACCAGATTGTGGTTCAAAACACCACCAATGTTTGCGGAGGCTCTTTCCGTGTACCTCAAAGGGGCAATGGAACAGGATGAGGAAGCTTCGGGATGTCGGGAGTGGAGTCTCTGCAGCCCGGTCGGCTTAGGCACCTGAGGAGAAATCTGTCTCAGAGCTCACTTGTTTTTCTGGGCCGAAAGGCAGCAAGTGTGGGTCATGTTGTAAAGCAGGGATTCGCCAGGGGCCAGATGTGGCCCACCCACGGCACCATTTCCAGGAAGTGTGGTGAAGGACAAAATGGCCTTCCAGCCCCTGAAGCTGCCTGAGGGAGCGTGACTGGGCCACAGCTTTAAAAGGTTGAGAACTCCTGCACTAAAGCCTCCCCGTGGGGAGCAGGCCTTGCAGCCTGTTGGGGGGGGGGGCGCCACAAGAGCCATTGGGGGCCATGGTAGCCGGGGTTTATTTCTGCACCACGTTTGACAGCGCCCTTCCGCCTTTCTTCCTCCCTGCCAGGCATTCCTCTCGAGCTGTTTCTCAGCCCCAGGATGGAGCCGCGGCCTGAACCCGGGTGGCGCAGTGGTTAAACTGCTGTCCTGCAACCAAAAGGTTGTGAGTTCGATCCTGGCCGGGCCACAACGCTGACTCAGCCTTCCATCCTTCCGAAATCGGTAAACTGAGTGTCAAAAATGCTAATTGTCTCGTGAACTGCCCGGAGAGGGCACTAAGCGCGGTGTGCATGTATAGAAGTGTGTAATTGCTATTGCGGCCTCGCCGAGCGGCTGGGCTGCATAAATAATAGCTACAACGCAGGCTTTGGTGCCGGCCATTCTCCCTTGCTCCCTCTTTCTTCTCCTCTTCTTGGCCCGCAAGGAAACAAGGCAGGCAGGAGAGAGGGAGGAGGCGAGGGAAGCCTCTGGATCCCGCAGCGTGACGTGACCCGGACGCCGCCGCCACCACACAGGATTTCTGGAGCATGCGCAATGAGAGATGCGCTGGGGAGCCTCTTTTCCGAAGGAGCCCCGGAGCCATCTTAGCCCCTCCCCAATTCCCACGAGTGCCTATAAGACGCGGAAGAGAGTCAGTACAGGAGTATGGCAAGGGGACAGTCGCCTCCACTACCGCCCTCAAATCGAGATTCCTCCCCATCACAGTCTTCCCAGACTGACACCCCATAATTTGGGGTGGTGTGGTTTTTGATTTTTCACCTAGAATTGGGATGGGGTGTGTGTGTGAGAGAATCCACAAAAAAGCCCTGGTGGCGCAGTGTTTAAACTGCTGTTCTGCAGCCAGAACATCGTGAGTTCAATCCTTTTGAGGTTCAAGGTTGACTCAGCCTGCCATTCTCCCGAGGTTGGTAAAATGAGTACCCAGCATGATGGGAGCAAAAATGCTAATTAATTTGTGAACAGCCCAGAGAGTGCACTAAGTGCTATGGGGCAGTATAGAAGTATAATTTCATTGATATTGCTAAAGCAGCTTTTCTGTAAAAATTTGGGGGGGGGGGGATGATCGGGGAAGAATTCTAAACTCTCCCCCTGCACACCAGCCTGCTGTCTTTGATAGCGAGGTTGGGGGGAGCGAATGTCTGCAGCCCCGGCTGCTTGCACCAGCAGTCCCAAAATCCCAGCCGCGGCAAGAGCCGCCTGCCCACTCGCCCGCCCTGGCTGGCTGTGGATTCCGAGGATTCCCCTTCCGAGGCAGGGATTCCTCAGCTCCACGCGCGGGGGCGGCTCGCGCGCTCTCTCTCGCTCTCTCTCGCGCTCTCTCTCTCTCTCTCTCTCTCTCTCTCTGGCTCGCGCGCCACTCTGCCGCATTCGCCTCGCTCCAGCCGAGGCGCTTCTCTCGCTCGGAGTCGAGTCTCCCAGGACTGCAGGGGAAGGCACTTGCAGCGGTGGCCGCGCAGGCTCAGTGCGATCTCACTGCGCCTCCAGTATCTCACTTGGACTGAAGCTAAAGCGGGGGTGGGGGGGGGGGAGAGAGAGAGAGAGTGAGAAGGAGCCAAATAGCGAAAGCCTGGGAAGCAACAGGGGCTTCTCCTTGGAAGCGAGGAATCCCTGGCCTAGGCGGGGGTGGGGGTGGGGGTGGGTGGGAGAGAGTCCCACCTGCTGCTGCCTGCCAGCCAGCCAAATCCGCAACGACAAGCAGGCGGCTGCAGAGGCGAGGATCGGCCTTGGGGGCGCCAGGGGGCAGCACTGAGCGCCCTTGTTTTGCTGCTCCTCGAGATTCCCTGCATTTCGCATCATCAGGAAATTCCCTTTGACGAGATACCTCTGCAGCCTTCTGCAGTGTGCGCGCCCGGGGTGCTGGGCTCTGGCACGTTGCCTAGATGGCTTGTTCTCGCTCGCTCTCCCCTCTTGGCATCCCCCGCGTCCGGCCACATAAATTGCAACACGGAGCAAAAATCGGAAAAGAAAGTCGTTAGAGAGGGACTACAAGGCGGTAAAAGGAGAAAATTGGATCTAAAATCTCAAAAAATTAACCCAAGAGAGAATTGGGATTAGCTCCTCAGACATGTCAAAATCACAAAAGCCTTGCAAGTGGGTCCGCAGGGGGTGACCCAAAACGATGAATTGCATTCAGCATAGAATTTCCAGCCGAGGCGGAAAGGTGGGGGGGAAACTGAAATGGCCTTGAGATGATCGGCACATCGATCGTGCCCTTGCCTCGGCCACGGAGGGTATCCCACCACCAACAACACACTCTCTCAAACAACCTCCCGAAAACGTTTGAGCAACAGACAATAGCAGAACAAATACAGGAGAAAGGTGATGCAGTACCTTTATTGGGTCACTTCTTTTTAAAAAATCAAACATTGAGTGAGCTTTCGTGATTCAAGATCACTTCTTCAGGCACGCATCAATTTATTGTGGATAAGGTAGGGGAATTATAAAAGAAAGTCCAAAAAGTCATGGCAAAATCTTCTGCCAGGCTTTGCTGCTTGGTTTTTTAAAAGTGATCCAATAAAGGTACAGTATCGCCTTTCTCCTGCATTTCTTTTTGTGTGTGGATCATGCTGCGATGCGGAAAGCAGATGAAAAGCCAATGCATTATATTTTCAGGACAGTCTTCATGGTTGATCGCCATGAGGATCGCCAATATTCGGATTTGGGTATGGCAGAAGAAGTATGGATCACACGGCTGTCTTTGTTGGTTTATGAGACATTAGCAGGAGTCCTATCTCACAGGTAAAGCAACCCCAGCTAATCTACATGAGGAGCCTATAAAGGGAGAACGGCAATTTCGGGTGGGATTGGAAGATGCCAAACCCTTTAAGAATGGCATCTCCGAATTCTTAGCCGCGCGTTCTATGAGAAACTATTTTAGATGTAAAAAAACAAAAACAACCACTTCTTGGCCTTCAGTCACGAAGATTAGAAATCTCCCCTAAACATGGATTGAGAAGGGAAGATAAGATTCCCCCTTTTCACTTTCAACGGCCCTGATGGGGATGCAAAGTGTATCTAATCCGCTTTAGCAGCAATCTGGAACGTGCTGCGGTTCCAATCCGAGGAGCGATTCCCGCAGGGGATTCGTCTAGCGACCCCTGCCGGCGCGTCTCTCCAGGGCGCTGTTAATGCGCTTGGCCACCGCCGCCGCCTCTCCGGTGCCCCGGGACGGCCCCGGTAGACGAAGGGAAAGAGACCGGGCCTTTTCCCGCCTTAGGGACTCCCGATCGACCTGGGCCAGCGAGAAGCGGGGGCTGTTTTGCAGTGCTCGGGTTCTCCCCGCCAGCCTCCCCCCCCCCTCCCCCGGGGCAGCAGGGAGACCAAGGGCTCCTCCCGCCTCCCTCCCTCCCTCCCAGCCGGTCTCTCCTCGCCGCTGCCCCCGCCTGCCTGCCTGCCCGGAATTGCCATATAAGGCTCAGGAAGGCGCTTGCCGGAACGAGTCCTTATAAGGGCCTTGCCTTGTATGGGCTCCGCGTCCGGGGCTTCCGGCGGTCTCGACTCCTGCTGGGGGAGGGGGAGGGGGCCCCGCCGAAAGCCAGGAACTCCCCCCCCCCGCAGCGCCTGCGAGGGGACTCTGGCCAAGAGACCGGGGCCCGCCGGGGGCCCAGGGCGAGGATGGTGGGCGCTGGCCGGGGCCGCCTGGCCTGGCTTCCCCCGCCGCCCTCCCCCCTCCCGCCGGCTTCCCCCAGTCTCAGGCTCTGACGCCAGGCAGGGTCCTCGCGCCTGGCCACCAAATAAGGGCTTCCTGCCTCCCATATATGGACATGTACGTCAGGAAAGGGGCGGCCCCGGGCCGATGAGATCCGATATATAGAGGCTGCTTCGGGGCGGGCGGGGAGCCGAGAGCTGCCTAAGAAGCGAGCCAGGGGGAGCCCCGGGCCGGCAAGGTGGGGAGGGAGGGAGCGAGTGAGAGCGAGCAGCGCCTCCAGCAGGCAGAGCCGGGCGAGGGGGGGAAGCCCAGGCCAGCCGTGGAGCCGGCGCCCACCCCCTCTCGCCGTCCTTGCCCCTTCGGGTGGCGGCGGCGGAGGCAGCAGCAGCAGCAGCCTAGGTGTCCCCCCAGGGCAAATCCCAGCCCCGCCAACCCGTCCTCCATGACAACGGTCAAGGGCGAGATGCAGCTCCTGCCCTCGCTGCAGATGGCCGGGGACCCCTTCGCCTCTTTCCCCCATTCGCCCCCGACCATGGACAACAACTACCCTAAATTGGAGGAGATCATGCTCCTCGCCGGAGGGGGCCCGCAGTTCCTCCACGCCGGCGGCGGCGGTGGCCCCGAGAACGGCGGCGGCTTCAATCCCGCCGGCGAAGGCGGAGAGCAGCCCTTCGACCACCTCGCGGGAGGTAGGCAGTGGCGCATCCCGGGATGGGATAAGGGTGGGGAGGGAGGGAGGGAATCCTCCCAAGGACTCGGGAAACGGGGCCGCCCGGGCGCCCTCGGGGAGGGGATTCCGCCCTCCGGAGCGGCGGCGGCGGCTTCTCCGAAGTGCGTCACCCGCTCGGAGCCGTGGCCATCGGCAGCTGGCGCCGTGCCAGGCCTTGCAATGTGTTGCGCTCCGAAAGGCGCTCTGGGAGGGCGCGGGGGTGCCCTCGATGCGGAGCAGGGGCGCCAGGGATGGCCCGCGAGCAGCTAGAGCCTCTGAGCCACGCAGAGACCGGGGAGGGCAAGAGGCACCTTTCGGGCGAGACGAGGTTGCCGTCGAGGTTGTGGCGAGCGGAGGGCGTTCGCTGGACTAACTTGACGCGGCTCTTTTCTTTCCCCCCCTCCGTCAGACACTTTCCCGGAGATGGCGCTCAGCGGCGACAAAGCCTTGGTGGAGTCCAGCTACCCCAGCCAGACCACCCGCCTGCCGCCCATCACCTACACCGGGCGCTTCTCGCTGGAGCCGGCGTCGAGCGGAGGGAGCGGCAACCCGCTGTGGCCGGAGCCCCTCTTCAGCCTGGTCAGCGGCCTGGTGGGCATGGCCAACCCGACGGGCCACGCCTCCGCCTCGCAGGCGTCGTCCGCCTCGCCGCCCATCGCATCGTCCGCCTCGGCCAGCCCGGCCCTGAGTTGCTCGGTGCAGGCCAGCGACACCAGCCCCATCTACTCGGCGGCGCCCACCTTTCCCAACCCCGGCGGCGCCTCGGGCGGCGACCTCTTTCCGGAGCCGCCGGGCCAGCCCTTCCCCAGCCCGTCGGGGATGTCGCTCCAGTTCCCTCCTCCGGCTTACCCGACGGGCAAGAGCAACTTCCAGCTGCCCATCATCCCGGACTACCTCTTCCCGCCGGCGCAGGCCTCCCCGGGCGAGATGGGCCTGGGCTCGACGGAGCAAAAGCCCTTCCCAAGCCCGCAGCCCTCGCTCACCCCGCTCTCCACCATCAAGGCCTTCGCCACCACGCAGGGCAGCGTCGGGGCCCAGCAGGAGCCCAAGGGCGGCCCGGGCAGCGGCGGGGGTGGCGGGAGCTACCAAGCCCAGCTGGTCAAGCCCAGCCGCATGAGGAAGTACCCCAACCGGCCCAGCAAGACCCCGCCGCACGAGCGCCCCTACGCCTGCCCCGTCGAGTCCTGCGACCGGCGCTTCTCGCGCTCCGACGAGCTCACGCGCCACATCCGCATCCACACCGGGCAGAAGCCCTTCCAGTGCCGCATCTGCATGCGCAACTTCAGCCGGAGCGACCACCTCACCACCCACATCCGCACCCATACCGGCGAGAAGCCCTTTGCCTGCGACATCTGTGGCCGCAAGTTCGCCCGCAGCGACGAGCGCAAGCGCCACACCAAGATCCACCTCCGGCAGAAGGACAAGAAGGCAGACAAGGGCGGGCCCGCCGGAGCCGCCCCGACACCCCGGCCGCCCCCCGACGCCTCCCCCCCGCTGGCGCCCTACTCCGCCTCGCCCAGCGCCTCGTTCCCCTCGCCGGGACCGGCCTCGTACTCTTCCCCCGTGACGTCTTACTCTTCCCCCGTGACGTCTTACTCGCCCCCCGTGACGTCTTACTCGCCCCCCGTGACGTCTTACTCCTCCCCCGTGACGTCACCCTTCCCCTCTTACCCCTCGCCCTCGGTGGCCACCAGCTACGCTTCCATCGCCGCCGCCGCCTCCTTCCAGAGCCAGGCGGCGTCCGTCCCCTTCTCCACCTCCGGGGTCCTCTCCAGCCCCTTCCCCTCGCAAGTGACTTCAGCACTTTCTGACCTGGCCTCCACTTTCTCCCCGAGGACAATTGAGATCTGTTGAGAGGAGAAAAATGGGAGGGGGCGGTGCGTGCGTGAGCGCGCGCGCGCACGAGGCCTGGGGACCCCACCCCACCTCCGGGTGCTTGGTCCTAAGGGCCTCGATTGGCGATGGGGGAAGGAGGGGAGCCATCTCCCCACCTCCAAGACCTTTCCTTGGACTTCAACTGCCTGAAAAACCACAGCAACCCACGGAACTCCAGGAGACCGGAGTGACTCCACTTCTGCCCGAGAACTTTGAATCTGCATGGATGGATAGATGTCTTCTTTCATTGTAATTTCCCTCCCAAAACCTCAATTCATGAGGAAGCAAAGAAAGGACTTTGAACTCCATGCATTTAGACAATGTCCTACTCCTCTGTATGTGCCATGGCTTTGCTTTCCTCCAGGGTGAAAACAACAGAGAGAGACCTCCCTGCCTAGTCATATCGCATTCTATGGTGGACGAAAGGGCACCACCACCACCATCATCATCATCATCTTCTCTCTCTCTCTCCTTTATTTTGTAAATGGTGATTTTTGCTCTTTTAGCGACGACGCAGATGTCATGGGCTTTACAACTTGTTGTGGGGGAGGGGGAAAACAAAACAAACAAGCAAAGCAGCACTTAGCTATGTATTATTTGAGCATGTCAAAAGAGTGCGGTGTTCTTTGTACATATCACCTTGAGGATGAAACACTCTCATGTGGCAAAAAAAAGTTTTCGTTTGGTTCTTGGTTTTTGTTAAAGTCCCAAGTCTTGGTGCCTTGTTGTGAAGCCCTGCTGACGTCACGCGTCCTGTGTGATTGGATGCTTTGCATCTCGCCTTAAGAAGGAGAAAAGGGAAAGTGCGGAGAGAAAAGGGGGAGCCAGGGCTCGGAAGCGCAAAAAGGGAAAGTCGCCGGGAGAGGGAATGTAAGCAAAAAGAAAAAGAAAAAACAAACCCGAACTCCTCAAAAAGTCTATTTTTGTTACAGAAGTGTAAAAATTTATAAATATATTCAGCAGTTGGAATGTTGTAGTTACCTACTGAGTAGGCGGCAATTTTTTGTATGTTATGAACATGCGGTTCTTTATTTTTGTGGTTTTATTTTTGACTTTGTACCTGTGTTTGTTTAAACAAAAGTGACTGTTTGGCTTATAAACACATCGAATGCGCTTTACTGCCAGTGGGATATTTGGTGTACAATAGCCTCTGGAAAAGTCAATAAAAATGTTGAGAGACCCGTCGTCCAGGTCCCTTCCTTCCTTCCATTCAGAGGCCTGGCTGGTTTCTCCTGTTTGCACTAGGGCCATAGCCAGCCAGGTGGGCTTTGGCGACCCTGAGTTTAGCAGTTTGCTCACCCTCAAACTCCCAGCTGCTTATATATATTGTATGACATATATACCATAAAGATATATGCACACAGTATATATATAACATTGTTGCCCATCCTGAAAACATATTTGCCCACCCACATCTAGACTCAAGGGCTGTAGCCCTGGCTTTCACTGTCTCGCCTGCCTGACACCTTTCCGCCTGCAAACACAAATCCCTCCCAGCTGTCTGCGAGGTGGCGGGACCTCATGAGTCCAGCTATTTCTGTATGACAAATTCTACTCCATTGACAAACTCTACTCCACAAGATGGGCCTAGTGGACTCCCCCCCACACACACACACACAGTTTCTTTTTAACAGGCTTTCAGTACGTAGGTGTAGAAGAACCACCTTTATTCCCCCCCCCCCAGATTGTTGGACTGTAATTCCCATCACACATACACACCCCAAGCTGTTTACGCTCGGACAGGCTCCCTTGCAGCATTACATGGTTGTCCCAGAGCCAAAAGCCAAGCTGTTTCACTGGGGCCTAGTAGGTCCCCTTGGGGGTGGGGGAGTCCTCTCAAACTAGGGGAGGAGGGAGCAGGTGAAAAATCTCCCTGCCCCTCTGGCTGGTGGGGCTACAGCCAGCCTAGGTGGCTCACAGTAGCCTTTAAGTCAACCAGAAGCCCTCCCCCTCTCCCCTCCCCACTCAACCTGCTGCCATCTCCTTCTTTTGTTCTGGCGGTGGGAGTGCAGGACCCCTTGGC
Organism: Furcifer pardalis; assembly: GCA_030440675.1. Classification (NCBI taxonomy): domain Eukaryota; kingdom Metazoa; phylum Chordata; class Lepidosauria; order Squamata; family Chamaeleonidae; genus Furcifer; species Furcifer pardalis. The sequence goes on from CP126893.1 coordinate 103,579,721, forward strand.
TCAGGGACAAATGCTGCGTTGGGGAGGGTTGGGGGCCAGAGCAGAGAAATCGGGCGCTGGGAGGTCCTGATGGCCTTCAGAATGACCCCTGCTCTGAGGCAGCAGAAGGCCGCCCAGCCACTCTGCAGCAGGTATTTTTTTTGGGGGGGGGGGGAGACTTCTGCAAACAATTTTCTTCTTTTAGTCGGAAAGGCAGGGTGGGCGAGGGGCATCGGGGGTGGACTGGCAGGCCTTGCCTTGATAGAGTTCCCACCTTCAAAGCCCAAGTATTACAGGAGCCTGGAATCCCTCCTAGCGCAGATCTCAGTCCTTTGCCAATGCCGCCGCCCCCCCCCCTCCGCGCAGCTTCCCGCCTCTTCCTCTTACAGCCCCTTGCCCGCTGCGGGGCGGGGTACCCCGAACCCCTTTCCCTTCCTACACAGCAGAAAGGGAGATGAGGTGGTGCGTTTGTTTTAATTGCTAGCGCCAGGTTGATGGCCGAAATTAGGTAACCCTTCGCCTTAAGGACGGCTGCCTGGATCGTCTAGTGAAGTCTAGTAGAGACAAAGCAAGCAGTTGGGGGGGGTGGGGGGGAAGTTTTGACGCTGGCCTCGGTAGATTGATGAGATTTCCTCTTCACTGCATAGCCTTGGTTACCACACTTTGTCTCCATGAACACAAAGTTATAAGATGGCCCTAGCAGTGACTGCTGGCCTCCTTTGCTGTGCCGATTGCCATACACCCCCAACGGCTCCTATGTTTCTGGAGTGGTGACTGCCTTTAATCGCTCTCTGTATTTTCGGTTCTGACAGCAGAAGAGCTGAGCTATACAGTATATGCCTATGCAGGGTTTAGACGGGTTGTTCCCAAGGCGTGATCCTTTCATCTGAACTTTGTTCTTGTTTACACAAGAATAAACCCCGCTGCGGTCAATAGGACTTAGTCTCTCGATAAGCATGCAGAGGGCTGTAGCCTTTGCTTGCAAACCTAGGCATGTTTGCTCATGGAGTAAAGCACAATATGTGTGTGTGTGTGTGGGGGGGGGGTTGCTTAATCCCTTCTAAGCATGTATAGGTAGGTCTGTCTCCTAAATGGCGCCATCTTATCACTGGTGCGACCCTCTAGTGAAGTGGGTGAGCATCTCTGCCATTTTACAGATGGAGAACTGAGGCTGGAAAAGAGAAAGTCGCACCGGGCTGCCTCGTGGCTGAAGTGAGACCTACACTTCTCGCGTGGTAAAACTAATCCTACCACAGTCCTGCTGGGGAGAAGAAGGGCCCCTTTGAGTCTTCCTGTTGTAGGTTTTGGAAACCGGGAGTTTGTACAGAAGCTCTTCATTCTGAGATCCTAAATGGTTTTAGCTTAGAAGACTCAACTCTCTCAACTTACACCCCCCCCCTCCCTGTCCCACCAGCAAGCAGGACTCTTCTGCAGAACAGGCAGGAGTATCTCGGTGCAGCAGAGGAGATAAAAAAGTGAAGGGGAATCTTCTCCTGTAGCGTTTCTGCCTGTGCCGCAGTGCACATCGGATGGACCGGCTTGTTGCTCCGAAGCTTGATCTCTTCCAAAATGGGCTCGTTTTAAAACTCGGGATCTCTCCGCAGCAACTGGGAGGAAATTGAAACGGGCTGCGATTTCTCCGTCCGAACTTGTTTTCTTCACCCTTAAGAAAAATGTCGCGAGTGCCGTCGACCAAAGGGGTCTTCTGTTCCTCTCTTGCTTCCTTTGCCCCCCCGGATATTCTTTCTGAATCTTGGATCCCCTTCCGCCACCTAAACTTAGGACGCTCTCCTTTTACACCCCCTCCCAAGAGAGCACCTGTTGAGCGGCGAACCTCTTCTTCCCTTCTTTTCAGGCGGTGGGGGGAGTGGGCCAGACAGACGGCTCTCCTCCTCGCCAGTCCCTCTTTCCAAAGTGACGCTCCCTTCCTGGGTAACCCGAAGAAGCGTGTTAACTGAAAGGGGGAAAAGAAATCCTGAGCTGGGAGCAATAAGTGTTTGGAATTTTACAGTCATTATTGTACGACCGTTTCCCCTCCTTTTGATCTAGGGAGGGCACTTGTGCCTAAAACGCAAGCCTTCGTACAAGCGGCGCCTACAACTTCATCTACAAGTAGGTATCGAGGAACCCCTGCTACCAAAAAAAGGAACAAGAGAAAAAGTTGGCACTCTGATTTTCTCGGATCCTCCAAGCGGAGGCGGAGCCCAGCGACGTTTGCATAGGATGGGACTCGCTTTCGAAGAAAAGGCTTAAGACTACGGTGACATCTGCCTCAAATGATCCAGCTGTAAACCGGAACAACTGTTCACCTAGGATTCCTCACAAGGGTGTCATGCAAGCGAATCGGCATTTGGGGCAGGTGGCGAGTGTGTAGGGAGTGTGCGTGAGGGTGATACAAAGGATGTCGGAATCATTCATCAGGGGAATGGTCAGAAGATCAATATGTCCACCTGCTCCAGCCCTTGGCGTGGAGTACGTAGGTAGGTATGTAAACCCCACCCCGTGCCTCTCTCCAGACCCCCCCTCCCACACACACTAATTGGTCTGGTTAAGCGGTCCGCTTTCTTCACGCATGTATTCAACAGGTGATCTTTTCTCTTCCACTCTCTCTTCTGCAGGCTGCCTGCCTATATACCTTCCAGCGGTGTTTGACTACAACTCTCATCATCCTCTCCCAGCCTGGTCTAACTCTTAACACATCCAAAGGGGGATCGGGTTTGAAAAGTTGCTTTGCAACAGACCTCAACATTGACTGAAATGAGGACGCCCACTTTATAGCCTGGAGTAGGAACCACGAGACGCCGCTGGAAACACAGGCAGGGCTGGCTTGGCTAAGCTGAAGTCTGGACCAGCGCTGTCCGAGTACTCTTGGTAATGTCTCCCTTGCTTAAACACCAGTCGTGCCCGACTCTAGGGGGCGGTGCTCCTCTCCGTTTACAGCCAAAGACCTAGTGCGGTCTGCATTTGCAGACGTTTCCGTGGTCATGTGACAGACATAACTAGGTGCACAGAACACTGCTACCTTTTCCGCTGAAGTGGTACCTATTTATCTACTTACAATTTCTTGCTTTCCTATTCTTCCTTTAATTCTGCTTCTTCTACTCTTCCCGCTACCCCATTAAAAAAACCATACCCTTCCATTCGTCTTCTCTATTCTATTCTTCACTTTTTGAGATACAGTACTGTATTTGGATTTTCAAAGCACTTCTCCCTGATTCCCAGAAAGGCTGTTTTGTCCTGTGCCTATCTAGGTATATCCCTGCTCGCCACCCTCTCGGGAGCCTCTCCCAAACAGTCACCATAGCCTGGCATCCCATGCCAGCTGCAGCCTCTCACTAGCCAAACCGTGCGGGGGTGGGTGGGTGATATTGCGTTCTGGCTGCCGCCTCCGTCTCCTCAGCTAGGTAAAGAAGCTGACCAGGTCTGCTGCTAAAGATGACGCTTTCAATCAAGCCTCTTTAGACACACCACGGGTGTGAGCCAGTTGATCCCAAAGCCCAGAGAAAGCTTTAGCTAATTCAGTGTATCCACAGGGGCTGCGGCAATAAATAGCAAGTACAGTTACGGAAAGAGCGGGTCCCTGAAAGAAGTCCATGCCTTGCTATTAACGCAGATTTAGATATGTAAAGAAGTCAGAGAGGTGCAGGACATCTTAGAAGGGGAGCCTCATTCTCGACGTATTTTATTACATCAGTGCAGGGCCGTAGCCAGGGTTCTAGATGGGGGTGGGTGGGTTCGGGAGGGGCAAATTTTTTTTCAGGAGGGGCAACAATGTCACAGTAACATATCACATTGGCACCACTGGGTGGGGGTGGGGCTGTTAGGTCAGGAGGGTTTGTGGGCCCCCCGGGGTGCCCCTGGCTACTGCATCAGTGCTTGCGAGAATGGTTGTGCAGATCTGGCACTATCGGGAAACCCAGGCACCTAACTTCAGAGACTGAGTTTTCACACGAAGCAAGAAGTGGATCTTCCTAAACTCCAGCCAGCGGAGTGGGAGGATCAGTGCCCCCTTTAAACTTTATCGGCCCCAAACCGTAGTGAGAATTGTAGTTCATCAAGAACTGGACGGTCACAGGTCCCCGTTCGTGCTTTATGCCTTGGACAGGAATAGAAAAAGGAGACTTTCGATCCTTTAAGGAAATCAGTTTTACTTCAAAGGGATGGATTATGAAGCACCGATTCATCCTTTTCCCTAAGCAGCTGCCCCAGATTTCTGTACGGTCCACGGCTCAGATCTGGAACCCATTTCCAACATCCAGGTCAGCCCTGGGGCGTAACGTGAGAGTGCCCTTGAACGTGTGAAGAATCCCTTTTCTCTTGCTCTCGAATAAATAAAGACAAATGCGACATCTGGGCGAAGAAGAAAACGCCTGCATCTTTAGGATCTGTGCCGCAGTCGTGAGTAAGCGTTTCCTCACGTGAAAGACAAAGACGTCCCCCCCTCAAACACGCTGACTTCTGATGTTGAGGGAGGGTTATCAGTCCGGAGGGAAAAGGGACAGTTCAGCCTCAAGGTTCCGTCTGGAAATAGGATATCAGGGGTTTTCAAGGGGGGGGGGGGGAAGCTCGCATCTGCAAACCCGCGGGTGAGTGGCGCCCCCCCCCGGTATTTATGCTGGGCCGATTAAACTGACACCTCAGCATCCACTCTCTGGATCCGTAACTGGGATTACAAGCGGCAGCACAGAAACGTGCCTCGCAATGAAGAGTGCCCCGCCTCCTCGAAACAAACTGCGCGGGACGTGCAGGAGGAGGATGCGCGGATGATGGTTACTCACGGATGAGTTGGAAGCGCGTAAGGCACCCGTAAAGGTCCATTTCGGGGGGGGGGGTGGTGGTGGTCCCGCATAGGGTCGGAATCGACTGTCGCACCCGACGTGGGGTTGCCATTCCCGCCCCAGAGAGCCCTTGCATCACAGCGGGGCTGCCCCTGTTGCGCCGGGCACCTTCTCCCCGGCCTCGGCATGGAGGGGGGGGGACTCCTCGAAGGGAGCCCGGGAGGCTCCCGGCGCCCGCTTGGGGGGGGGGAAGGGTGCGGGCCCTTTAAAAGGCGCTCGCCTCGCCTAGGTCCGCCCCGAGCAAAGCCGAGGCTGGGAATCCCCCGCCTCCCCCGGCCTGGCAAACGCCGAAGCCGAGGATGCCAGGGCAGGGGGGAGGAGGGGGTGTTTAGCTCGCTCTTGCCTGCGGTAGGCGGTGCATGGGGGGGGGGGATATCCGTCCCGGAGCCTCTCCCCGGCAGGGTTTACAACACCAACGCGGCCTCTTCTCGAGGCAAGGAGGCCGGATCCGCTCCCTGGCCGCCGCCGGCTCTCCCGGAGGGCTACTCAGCGGGGGGCGGGGGGGGGCATTTGTTTTGGCCTCGCCAGCCGAGGCAGCTGTTTGCAATTTAAAGCTCGGCTTCGGTGTTGGCCATTAAGCGGCAGGAAAAGCCTTGCGTCACGCCTGGAACCGGGCCAGGCGCGGGAAAGGGAGGGAAGGAGGAAGCAGGCCAGCCAGCCAGCGAGGTGGGAGCTTTGGGGGCGGGGCCTGCTGCTGCTGGCCCCGCCCCTTTCCCCTCCACACACCCCCCCCCCCAATTGCCGCTAGTCTAGGGCCGCTGCGAAGGGAGCCCGGCCTAAGCGTGCCCGGATCAGCCCAGGCTCCGGCAAGTCCTCTTCCCCGTTGGCCCCGCAGGGGTAGCAGAGCCGCTCCCTTGGGAAGGCCCGCTTCTTCCCCGGCGAGCCCCCCCCCACCGCGTCATCTGATCCCAGCCACCGAGCCAAGGCGGAGCGGAAGCGGCTCTCGTTGGCTTCCACGCCAGACGCTGCCTTTGCCCATACATGGCCCTTCCTCCCCCGCCATATATGGCGCTTCCTTGCGCCATAAAAGGCGCTTCCTTCCCGTGGCTTCTGGCTCGCGGCCTGGACCAGCCCGGCGGCTGGAGGGCAGGGGAGGGAGGGCCCCCCCCTTCTCACCGAAGCGGAGGGAGGGGCAGCGTCTGTGGGCTTCTTCTCGGCCCAGAGGTGTTTGTGGAGCGAGTGACCCCCTGGAGGCCGAGGCGAACTTAGAATGGCGAAAGGGGCCTGCCACGGAGGTGGCTCTTTGCTTGTAAAGGTCTCCCTTGTTCGAAAGCCAGTCATCTCTGGCTCTTTCTCCCTTTACACCCAAAAAGGCAGCTGCTGTCTCTGCAGACATTTCCATGGTCATTTGGCAGGCATGACTAGATTCCAGAGCACATGGAACGCTGCTACCTTTCCCACAAAAGTGGTACCTGTTTATCTGCTTGCAGTATTTTCTTTTCGAACGGCTAGCTTGGCAGGAGGTGGAAGGGACAACGGAAGCTCAACTCAGTCATGTAGCACTTGGCTCTTGAACTCCTGACCCGCCAAGTTCAGTGTCTTAACCACTAAACCATCACAGTCTTCTCTTTGCTTTTACTTAGGTGGAAGTAACATAAAATTCCTTCTTGATCCCAAGTGGGATAGGAATTCTTAGGCCAGTGGTGGTGAACCTATGGCACACATGCCAGAGGTGGCACTTGGAGCCCACTAAAGTTTGAAGTTTATTCTAAATCAAAATTTGCTGATTTTTAAAGTGACACAAAACTCTACTTAGATGTCCTGAATCTGGATGTTAAAGGCAGTGACATTATTTTTTTCTTGGTATCGCACCAAGGGGACAGAAGAAGTCTGACTGTAGCTCCTGGGGAAATCTTTTCTCTTGTGGAATGAAGCTATTAGCACATGTTCATCAAAAATGTCCAAACTTCCAATTTGACAAGCACATTCAGTGTAGGAGTTGTTGACCAAAATAATTTTGGTTAACAATAATTATGATTGTGCCATTAGTATATTGCAAACAGGCCGTATTATTGAACTCTTCATATTAGGATACCCCTTACAACACTCTCGGCTCTCCATGTACTTTAGACAGGGGTGGGAGGAAATTCCACTTTGAATTTCCATTGGGCTTCAGTAGGGTTACTCCAAAGGTACAGGCCTGAGAAAAGCAGCTTAAATTGTTAATGAAAAAGTGAGTTGTCAAAAATGGCAATATCTTTTTTTATATCATTGCTTGCTTTGAAGACATGCTAGCTTTAAGAGGAACAAGAGTAATCTTGTGTAAGCAAGCAGGAGGACAGGAGAGTTCCATCTGTGTTTGTTTTGGCTGGATCATTGTTTCCCAATATTTGGTTTTTGGTCTTTAATTCCCAGAAGTCTAAGCCAATTCCCCAAAGCACTAAACAGCCAATGTACTGATTTAAGCTGTTGGGAATTGAAGTCCCCCTGTGGGGTGTGGGCCTCACATTGGGAACCACTGGGCCAGATCCTGTCAAGGTTCACCACCTTACTGAACAAGCCAGAGTTGAAGGTTCCATCAAGTCCCCTTATTTCCTTAGGGAGTACTAATATATTGCATTTGATGGGCAGGGTTAAGAAATTCAAAGCACAAGCCATAAAAGCTGGTGTGAAAGACAAACGGAATGCTTGGTGTTGCAGGTTTCATGGTAGGTCATGCCAAGAAAAATGGTAGTGCCTCCAAAGGACTGTGTTGTAAAATTTTGACTTTGGCACTTAAGCCTGAATGACTTGTGGCTGTCTTGTTAAAACTTGTTCAGAACTAATGAGGTAAAATATATACACACATGTACTCAAACTGGAAGAGAATTCCGTGCATTTTTGCCACTCCTAGCTTTTCTCCGATTCTGCAGATGCACCGGGATGGATCCCTTTACAAACTGGACTTTGTGGTTCAGAATTGTAGGTACAGTAGCTATGAGACTTTGCTTGGATTTGCTACCAAGTATGTACTAAGACAGGGGTTCTCAACCTACATCCTGTGGGCTGGATTTGGCCCATGGTACCACTTCATGTGGCCCATTGCCCTTGCTCCCCCTGCCGCTGCCACCACCAGAAGTGGCGGAAATGGCCACATCCGCATTTACGGCTGTCATAAATGTTTTTGACAGCTGTAAATGTACTCATGGCTGTCATAAACATGTTTACGACAGCCACTGATGCATTTTACAGCAGCATTTACAGTGGGGAACCATCAGTCCAGCCCACTCAGCTATCTTAGGGAACATGATCTGGCCCGTGGCTTGAAAAGGTTGAGAACCCCCGTTCTAAGATAACATGTGTCAACTGATACAGGTTCAGGGCCATAGTCAGGGGGATCGAAAACCCTTCTGAACCAACCAACATGTGGTGCCAATGTTATATATGTGAGTGTGACATTGTTGCCCCTCCTGAAATCCCTCCCCACCCCACCCCCCAAAAATTCTAGAATCCTGACTATAGCCCTGTACAGGTTCAACGTATACATGCCTGTAAACAATCTTTGGCTCTTGGCAGTGGTGTGTCTTAACACAGATTGGTCCGTTAACTTGTGTTCAGAAAGAGCTGTTCAAAGTAGGATTTTTATTAGACACAGAAATTAAAATGCACACAGTGGTTGCTTGGAGGATAGTTAAGTCCATGGTAGAGCTTCATAAATGGCAACCAAAAAGTGAATAAAACAAATGACTGGATTTTAAAATACTTTTGCTTCCGAATAGGGATATACTGCTAACCCAAAGGGGGCCAATATGCCTGGCTCAGGATGTTATGGATTTCAGGCTGGTGTTTTACAGTATGGGTATGTGATAGAGGGCAGGATTTACATTTTAGAGGGTGGTAAGTGTTGAAATGAAACTAATTGAGGTGCAGAGATTGCTGCAAGGAGTGGGGGAGGGGAAAGAGGTCCACCAAAAAGGAGGCAATGAAGATCTTAACTTAAGCTGCACATGCATCTCTTAAAGAAAATTGGGGGGGGGGGGGGAAGAGAGATGGGAGGTTACACAGGATAACTGGAGCTGTTCTGTGCCATACAGGCAGATTAGCAAACAACAATTCAGTTGTACAATGCATATCCAATCCCTATCATTTTTCTTTTTCCTTTTAAAATTAGATCAATAGTATACAAGCTTCCTCTCTTTCAATCTCTCTCTCAGCAGCTCCCCCCCCCCTCCCGTGGCTTAGTGTTTAAGACGCTGAGTTTGGAGACTGGAAGGTTGGGTTTTTATACCCGAGGGCTGCACTTGGGGACATGAAAGGAGCCTCATAAAGGGTGTCCCCTAAGTGGAATTTCTCCAGAAAAAATCCTTTCAACCCAGAGTAATCTCTGACACAAAATTATTATTCTCTCTCTCTCAAAAAACAAAAAACACAAAAGCAACATTGCTTCTTTTTCTGATATCACTGATTCTTTCTGTCAGCCCCCATCTTGGTTCTGCTAGCCAGATGACCTCAGGTACTTTGTAACATTAGCATTTCTTCATTGACCTCTGAATGTTCACTTTTTATCTAACATCTTTGTTACATTTAGATATTAAATGTGCCCCTTTTTAGGGGCCTCCATGTCCCAGGGGGTTGGGGACCACTAGTGTAGCAGATAGAGTGATGGATTAAGACAAAGGAGGTGTGGGTTCAAAACCCCACTTAGCCATGGAAGTTCACTGGGGGAGTGGAACTTGTGAAAGTACACCCTAAATACCTCATTTACCTTGAAAGCCCCAGGCCATTAGGGTCAATATATATCAGTTTGGGCTAGATGGCACATAACCAATTAATGAACAGCATGTTGCATGGGAAGATTTAAACATCTCCTTTGTTTCTGCAGGTAGTGGTGGTAAAAGCCCTTTGAACTGATCAGTGATTCCCTTGAGCATCACTGTTTCTCTACCTCTACTAGCATTTTCACCTGCCTCAACCTTCAGAGATTTTAGAAGCCAGTGTCTCCCCACATCATATCCATGACCAAAAGCGTATCTGATCCACAAGGCTCCAGGAACAAGAGAATAGGGCTTCCATTGGCTTGAGAGCATGGACTATAGGTGGCTGAGGCTTTGATGAAGCCTCTGGGCTCCACTGGTTATCCCTATTAGATCAGACAAACTTTTCACTATTTTTCTCCTTGGTCACACCTGGCCTTCAAGTCACATCACAGGCAAAGTAGCTGCCTCAAAGGGCCAAAACAGTATTATGAAATGAAGAGGAATACTGTACACTATAACAAATTCCATTGAGGTTTTTTTTTAAAGATGTGTTTTAAAGAAATGGTTTTCTATTTTATTTGGTTATGGGAAAAGATCAAAGCCTATACCTAAAGGGCTTTGGCAAGATGCATTGATGCAACTATATATAGCAGAGTTAACAGATGTAAACTTTTAGACAGTAAATTACAGTACAGTACTTGGATTTCCAGTATTAGGCTCTTTTAGAGCATGTACTGTGGAAAATTAGAACAAGCCTAATGCATGTGGATGCATGTAAAAAGAAAATCACACACAAGAAGAGCTAAGAAGGGAACTGTAGATGTTGGTATATTTTTTGGAATATTTAATGCTTTATCCACTCCCATGCAAAGCTATATATTTGTGAACAAATGAAAATTATAGCAGGCTGGGCCCCATAAATCCCCAATGTCTTTCAAAGGACACCAGGTAACCACAGCACTTTTGAAACCATATGTTTTTCAAATCAGTGGAAGTACATAACGTTATCTATCCATTATGATTAATTTTAGCCTTCTGAAGAAATATTAGATAACCACAACAGATGACATTTTAGCTGTGGCTGGTAAAAGCTAAAATGTTAACATCTTGATAACTTTTGAGGTTGGAAATTCTTTTGATCTCAGAAATCCGCCCTAAAAATTACATACATTTGCCTAGCTTTAGATTCAGCAGTGTACTCAGGGCTATGAGACTATTTGTCTGCTTTTATGAATTCCCTTAAGAAATGCATTCCATTGGTGCAATTAACAGATGACTAATACCATCTTATTTATGAGTACTGAAGACAGAAATGGGGTGGAGAGAGATGGTTATGTTTATTTTTAACGTGGGTGCTCAGATGCCAAGAGTCTAGTAAGGTACAGTACTGTACAAGAGCTTAAACCAAAGACAAACAAAGATTGGAATCCTGGTGAGTGGAAACAAACAAAAGTGCCAGAGAATCCAATGAACCCACTCACTTCTTGTTCCAAAGACCTATTCCCTGCTCCCAAGATGTGAAGGTTTGAGGGGGTAAAACAAAAATTATTTGGGCTGAAGAATTATTTCCTCCCCTTCTGAAATTCATACCTTTAACCCACCCCTAAGCATCAGCAGCTTAAAAAACAATCTAAAATGCAGATGACATGAAATTAGAACATATAGTTTTAGTGACAGATGTCAAAATATTTCTTTTGAGGAGTCCTATCTTGTGGGATTCTAAAGACACCTTAAGTGATAGCAATACTGTACATTCTATATCAGAAAGAAAGAAATAATAAACATTCTGTCAGAAATTACTCTGGGTTGAAAGGATTTTTGCTGGAGAAACTCTGTTTAGGGGCTTTCATGAGGCTCCTTTCATGTCCACTCGGATATCAACCCCCAACCTTCTAGTCTTCAAGCTCAGCATCTTAACTACTAAGCCACCACATATGGACTATGATGACAGAATGTGCAAAAAAGGTAACTAAGAAGTTCAGCCCTTCAGCAAGTTCAGGGATAGAAATATAAATTTATGGAAGCAAAGATAGATTTCATACCATCTAACTTAAGCTTTTCACCAGTGATTTAGGCTGTTAAACTGGAAACAAAAGTCTTAACTTTTATAAAAGAAAGTGTTCCTTGGCTTTGTCATGGACAATCTAATTTGCACCATAAACCAACATGACAATCTATCTGCTGAGTCCATTGAGGCCCTAATTCTTATGGGAAATGTTTGTTCTTTTGAAGCTGGCCTGTGGATGCTAAGGAAAGTGAGATAAAATTTTAGAGATTCAACCATAAAATTTCCCATAATCCTTTGCTCCTGAAACAGCAAACATATTTGGGAGAGGAAAGCATCATAGAAGGAAAGTGGAAAGCAGCCCCTCAGATGGGTCATCTCAGGTGGATCGTTATCCTCTTAAGAGGATCTCCATCCTAGATATTTAAAAAGGAGATCTAATGTTTAGGAATCTATATACCTGGTGCTTCAGAGGCAGTGGGTAAATTAGCATGGCTAGTATTAGACAAGAATACAAACACAATAGGCACAGTTTGCTGGAAAAAATGCTTTTTGGTTTACAGCTCTGAGATGGCAATATAGACATTGTAGACATTGAGATGGCAATATAGACATTCTAGACATTGTAGCCCAAAGAATGTTTTTTCCCAAATTATGATAATTAGGATATCAGAAACAGAGTTGAACAGCAGTAAACATATGATGCTATCCCAAACATAAAGTTTACAGAATACACAGAGTTAAATAATCTGATGATGGTATTGTTCTTTATGTCAAAAAGGGCAGTGGCAGAAATAAATTAGGAGGAGCAAAGCTAGTCACATAAACAGTCACTGTGTATAGGAGGGGGATATCAGGCACTAGAAATATGTATTTGCCTCCCTGACCAAGGCTCTAGGAAATGAGGAAGGCAATTAAAAAAAAACCTGTTAGTGATTCCAGATTATTCTGATTGACTGGATAAATCAGAAACAAGTAAATTACAGGGCCTCTAGGAGCCACTGCCCCCTTTCCAGATGAACCACATGTTCCAGAACAAAACTCCCCTTTCCCTTCTAGGAATACTGAGGTCATGTTTTGGATTCTGTTCCTGTTGTTGGACGTTGATGCAGAGGAATTCTCTCAAAGCCAGAAGGTACTTGGAACAAATAGATAAAATTACTCTGTATGGCTACTAAATGGTGAGAGCAGGCTTTTAAATATATATATATTTAAAAACACAACCTATTTGGGAATATAAGAATGGGTGTGGCCCTCCAAGGGCCTAAATGTGTGGCCCTTGAACCTCTGGAAGATGCCCACTAGACACACATAAATATGTTTAATACATTTTGAATATGAATCTTCTTCAAGTGCTACATCTGATTCTGAATATTTGCTATTATCATGGCGAAGATTGTTCTGGAAACAATAGAATGCAATGATTTTCCATTTGGTTTCCACATTGCAGTGTGACCCCCATACCACTGATCCAGTTCCATGAGTCACTTTCTGGTTCTGAGCCCTTTTGGCACACCAAGTCCTCCTCAGCCCCAGGCTCGTATTGATGCTGATGATGCCCTCTATCAAGATGGATTCAAGTGGATTTTCAAGTGGTCTTCTCACCCAAGGCCATTAGTTCTCAGGGTTGTCAGGTTAGTTAACAGCTTCCTGACAATCACATTGAGTTGCTGGCAGTATGGTCTACTGTATTACCATAGCAGGACCTAACCAGACAGGTAACTTATACAGTCTAATACATTTTAAATATGAATTTTAAATATGACCATTTCGGCCATCTAAATTAGCATCTTCTTTCCTTCACCTCCATTTGGTACCTTCCTGTAATGATAGACTGATCAAACCCCTTTCTTTTATATCCCGCTGCTCTCCTTTAATCCTGAGATTGGAACGCTCAGGAAAGAGGCACATGGCAGAAAACTATTAGATCTGACGGGAATTGTAGTCTGTTCCCAATGCTCCAGATTATCTAACTCTGGCAATGCTTCCAGGAAATTTAGTTAAATGATTATGCAGTTCACTTGCAATATGTAAAAATGTTTTTTTCCTGTCATCATTCTCATACACCTCCTTTAAACCTCAGTTTTGTGCTAGGATAAAACACCATATTATAGTATCATAAATTCCTCCTTTTGCAAATCCAAGCATTGGACTGGATTTTGTAAATTTTGTTTACAAGAAAGGAAGATAAACCAAAAGGAAACATCAAGAAAAACAACAATTTCAAACTGTTACTTCAAAGCAAGATTTTCAAATATAAAATAAGAAAACACACTGTTGGGCTATGTAAAGGTTCTCACAGAAAACAACAAAACATTTCCTGCCCTTTCTTTCTATATTCATACTAGAAGCAGTGAGATAAGACAGTTGAATCCAGCTTGGCAGTTCAGGGAAGCAATCCTGTCTCTCTCTCTCTCTCCTTAGAGATAGTTTCCTGAGAGCAGCAATCTTCCTTCAAGGATCAGCAGACATCATATACATGTTCTCTTGCATAAGGTTTTAACAGCTCAATGGACTAGCAAGCTGATCTGCCTTAATCACCTTGATTATTCTTAATCTTCTTTGAAAACTACCAGAGCAAAACTGTTTCTTCCCACAATCCACATTTACCTTGGAGACAAAAGAGGATTCTTGTTTCTCCAATGATAACTTACACAAAAAACACCTTTGTTATGCACTTAAATTAAAAAACAAACCTTTTTTTAAATCTGCAATGTTCTCTTTGTCCCCAAAGGTGATATGAAGGGTGAGCTTCTTTTTGATCATCTTCAAAAACCATGGATGTGGCAGGAAGGCATGAGATATTCGTTTTTTTCCCTCCTGATCATCATCTCATGCTTACAGGAAAATTGACAAGCCCACTCATCAGAATCTAGAATTCTGTTAAATTCTAGGCTTTGATTTCTTGACACTTCCCATTTTTATTTTTAAACCCACAAAGATGCACATATAAAATAATTGATAGGCAGCATGGTTGTTTTAGTGTGGTTAAAATTAAATAAAAAGTTTCAACAACAACAACACTTCCACAGATATTAATGCAGGCAAGATTCCTATTATCCCAACACACCTTCTGAAGCTTACAAGCAACAATCTTCAAGTTCCATTTTTGTTTTGCAGTTTTTCAAAGCAATCTCTTGGTAGAGGCTTTGTCAGGATATCTGATGTCATCTCTCCCTGGGAAGCTAGATTATCTAGATGATCCTGGTTTTGATCAGGTCACACACCAGATGACAACTCATACTAATGTGTCTGGTGTGTGGATTCATCTTCTCACTCTATGTCAGTCTGACGCAGCTCTGTTGCCTTCCATTTACCTGGATTGGCATCTCCTCATCTACTCCAAAGTACTTTAGCACTTCTCTAGCCACATCAGTTCTCTCCTTGCATCTGCTGTGTCAATGAACTCTGATTCTGTGGAAGGCAAAGCTACAACACCTTGTTTATGAGTAGTCCATAAAATAAGCCTATCATCATACATAAACAGGAACTCATTGATGGATTTACAGCCTGTGCTATCTTCTGACCAGTCTGCATCTTTGCACCCTAAAAGCTTTGGGTTTCTGCTGGGTGTTGCTATGTTCCCTTAGTATCTTTGGTTGCATTTCATCTGCCCCGGAGATCCGAATTCATTTAAAATAGTGATATGTTCCCACATAGCCACTTTACATGTTTTGGGCCACAGCCCCTTCACTGCTTCCTTTATTCTGTTTGTACTAGACTCAGTCCTGTTTTCTTTTTGGGAAAAGATGGAGGCAAAGCAAGTTCTGAGCAATTCTCTCTTCTCTCTGTCATCCACTGGCACTTGTCCATCCTTTCCATGCAACAGACCAAATGCTTCCTTGTTCCTTTTTTTGTAACCATAGCTGGAAAAACCCTTTGTGTTATTTTTAACTTTTCTTGCAAGTCTGAACTCATTCTGACTTTTCCCCTACAAATACTAATGACTTGTCTGTACTCTTCCTTGGTGATCTTCTTTCTTCATTCCTGAAGGTTCCCCCTTTTCAATCTCAGGTCATCTGAAAGCTCCTTAGACAGCCATGCAGGTTCCTCTAGATCAGTGGTCCCCAACCTTTGGGTTTTGGACTTCAATTTTCACAAGCCTAAATCAGTACATTGGCTGATCAGTGTTTTGGGGAATTGACTTTGGCTTCAGGGAATTGAAGTCCAAAACCCAAAGGATGGAGACTGATGCTCTAGAAGATGCCTCTATTTTTACTTTCACACAGGAACTGTTTATGAACGTGCCTTCAGTGTCCTATCTTTAAGAATTTCCCTGTCATTTGTGAACTGCCTTCTCTTTGAATAATTTGGATCATGGCGTATGATCCAATATGCCCTTAAACCTACTGAGATTAGCTTCCTTGAAGTCAAGAGTGTATGTCACATTACTTCCACAGCTTTTCCTTTCTTCAATATGAAGAATCCCAAGCAGGTGTGGTCACTTCTTTGCAAAGTTCTCACTATGTCTAGCTAGTTGATCAGTGCTTCTCTATTGGTGAAGACTTCATTCATTATAGTTGGTCCCCATTTTGCTTCTTTTGGCTTCTGAAATGTTAAATTGTCAACATGGCAAATGGGGAATTTGCAGGATGTTACATTTTGGCTGAGCCAAACTTCTAATACATGTTAGAGTGGCTCCTATAGCTACTGTACCTGTCCCCCTTGACTGTTTGATAATTCACCCAAGAGGGCAACATCCAAATTTTCAGACTAGTACTATAAAGCTAGCAGGATATATCAGTGGTTTTGGTATCTGATTGTGGAGTCACAGGTTGTGCTTCCTTGGGGAAAAGAGCTAGTTTATGTGGCCATGGCAAGCTGCTCAATTTTGGGTCACCCCCAGAAGGAGGGAATGGTAAACCACTTCTGCATATTCTGTACCAAGAAACCCCTGGAAAGGGTCTCCATAAGTCAGAATTGACTTGATGTCACACACCTTTTATTATTATTATTAGAGCATCCCCTCCCCAATGATGCAGATTTATCATGTAGCCTCATTTCTTCTTCCGTGTCTAAGAGAGACATGAAACTGCCCAAATGAAACCACCTTTTGGTGAGTTCATTCTGCAGTTCCTTTCACCTGGCCTGGTGTGAGAAACATTAGCTAGCACATGGTGGCCGTTGCCCAGGGTATTCCTGCTTGTGGTTCAAAAATACCACAATTATTGAGGAGGCTCTTTCCTCCTTGAAAATAATAGCTATTCCTCCTTGAAAATAATAGATTAAGTCCAGAAACAAGTCTACTTCTGTTTCATTGATTACACCAAGGCCTTTGACTGTGTGGCTCACAATAAAATGTGGCAAGTAATTAAAGAGATGGGAATACCAAAACAACTTATATGTCTCATGAGAAATCTGTACATGAGTCAAGAAGCAACAGTTAGGACAGGATATGGAATGACGGAGTAGTTTGGAATAGGAAAAGGAGTAAGACAAGGCTGCATTTTGTCACCCTGCTTATTTAACTTATATACAGAGCACATAATGTGCAATGCAGGGCTGGATGAATCACAAGCTGGAATTAAAATTGCTGGGAGAAACATCAACAATTTGAGATATGCATACAATACTACCCTAATGGCAGAAAGTGACGAAGACCTAAAAAAACTCTTGCTGAGGTTGAAAGAAGGGAGTGCAAAAGCTGGCTTGAGACTCAACATCAAGAAAACCAAGATAATGGCAACAGGCCCTATTGGCACCTGGCACTAGAAAGAGGGCCTTCTCTGTATCCGCTCCGGCCCTGTGGAACCTCCTCCCAATAGAACTACGCCTGCAAATGGAGCTGCTGTCCTTCAGGAAAGGATTGAAAACCTGGCTGGCAGGTCAGGTCTGGGGAATGCATCGATCAATTTCCCCAGATGACTGGCTGGTTTGACACCCAGTGCCTCCTAGCTATAATGCCTAGCTATAATGCCTGGTTTTTAATGCTAAGTTTTTAAGCTTCTTTTAAAACTTTTAATTTCTAAATTGGTTTTAAATTGTTATCATGCTGATTGTGTTGGGAATCGCCCTGGGTCCCTTCGGGGAGGAGGGTGATAAACAAATTTAAATAAATAAATAAAACAGATGGGGAAGAAGTGGAAGCAGTGACAGACTTTACCTTCTTAGGATCCAAGATCACTGCAGATGGTGATTGCAGCCATGAGATAAAAAGGTGACTAATTCTTGGGAGATTATGAGAAACCTGGGGGACATAATTAAAAGTAGGGACATCACCTTGCTAACAAAAGCCCACATACTCAAAGCAATGGTATTTCCAGTAGTAATGTATGGTTGTGAGAGCTGGACCATAAGGAAAGCTGAGTGCAGAAGAATAGATGCCTTTGATATGTGGTGCTGGAGGAGAATTTTGAGAGTACCCTGGACAGCAATGAGAACAAATAGGTCAATCTTAAAAGAAATCAACCCTGATTGCTCCTTTTTGGAAGGTCAAATATTGAAGATGAAGCTAAAATACTTTGGACATCAAATGAGAAGAGAGGATTCACTTGAGAAAGTCTTGGTGTTTAGAAAGGTAGAGGGCAAAAGAAGAAGGGGGCAGCAGAGAATGAGATGACTAGATGGTATTGTTGATGCAATGGGCACAAAGCTGGGCAGATTGAGGAGGATGGTGGAGGATAGGGGTGGTGCCTGGCGTGCAATGGTCCATTGGGTCACAAAGGGTCAGACTCAACTATGTGACTGAACAACAACAAACAAAAAGTCTGAGGGAGAGATGCAAAAGAGCTAGAACAATTTATTTCCCTACAACAAGGAAAGGTTTCCAGATCTCATGTTGTTCTCCTTTCCAGGTTTGAGAAATATTTTAAAGTTACTGAAAAGAATATTACCCACATTTCTTTCAGGGAGTGTGTTCATCCGTGTGGGTAATGTAGAGCATACAGAACTCCAAATAAGCCACCCTTCTTTAACCAGGCATTCTGCAGTTGTGTCAAACTAACTTCCATCATCCTACCTTCCCCCATTGGCAGTGGTGCCAACCTCCCACATTAGCGAAAGCTCGTTATACTGAAGATTTCCAAAATAATTCCTCTAACATTGAGCTGAACTCTGATATTGCCCCAGACATATCCGGTGCGTAATCTGGGGGTCCTCCTGGACTCACGACTACTGTTCGAAGAACAGGTGGCAGGCGTGGCCAGGAGGGCTTTTGCACAACTTCATGTAATATACCAGTTACGCCCACTCCTGGATCGGGACTCCTTGCTCAGGGTCACACATGCACTGGTCACCTCCAGACTTGATTACTGTAATGTGCTCTACATGGGGCTGCCCTTGGTGACCATTCGGAAACTCCAGCTGGCCCAGAATGCGGCTGCTCGGGTAGTGATGGGGTGCGGGCGCTACGCTCGTGCCTCACCACTGCTTCGACGGCTGCACTGGCTGCCAGTATGTTTCCGGGTGCAATTCAAGGTGCTGGTCATTACCTTTAAAGCCCTATATGGTAGTGGGCCAGGATACCTCAGAGACCACGTCACCCCAAGAACGTCTGTCCGTCCCACCAGGGCAGATCGGCTCCCTTGCAATCCCATCAGCTAGAGAGGCTGGCCTCTCTAGCACCAGAAGGAGGGCCTTCTCCGTGACTGCCCCGGCCCTGTGGAACCTCCTGCCAATCGATCTACGTCAACAGACAGAGCTCTTGCCCTTCCGGAAAGGCCTTAAAACCTGGCTGGCAGGACAAGTTTGAGGATCCGAAAACACCGGATCTCATGTTGAGTGGCTTATCAGATGAGACAGCCACCCTTGTTCTTACCTCCTTACCCCGGTCCTGTTTTTAATAATTTTTGTAATTTTATAACTTGGAAATGTTTAATTTCTTTTAGCTCAACTTTTAATATTGTATTAATTCACATTTTTAACTGTTAATAGGGTATTGTATATTGATTTATGGTCTTCAGCTATGTATTTTTAAAATTGCTTATGTAAGCCGCCCAGAGTTGGGTTTTTACCCGATTGGGGCGGGATAGCAAGTTGAAGAAAATAAATAAATAAAAAATAAATATTAGAACCCTGTAATTGTCATTATTCTTCCATTAGACCACTGATGGCAAACTTTCTAGAGACCAAGTGCACAAACTGCAACCCAAATCCCACTTATTTATCGCAAAGTGCCAACACAGCAACAGGGGAGGAAGGAAATGATCCCTTTGGGTGGTTAGGCAGAGGGGCGGGGCAAACTCTGTGCTGGGGGAAGGAAGTGCTCCCATTGGGTTGCTGGGGAAAGGGGTGAGGTGAACTCTGTGCTGGGATGACTGCACGGGTGCCCACAGAGAGGGCTCTGAATGCCACCTATGGCACTTGTGCCGTAGGTTCGCCATCACTGCATTAGACCAAATAGAATTTAAAATCATAAGCACAGGGGTTGTTTCTCCCTGTTTATCATTATGAATGGGTTCAGAAATACTTTTCATCATATGCATGTGAGACTGTTGCCCAAACCCACATCTCCTTGCCCATAGCAGCTAGCTATATGCACGTGACTATGTGCAAGAATCCATGGAGATTCATCCATGGAACAGGTAATTTTTGTGATGAGTTAAGGGTTGGGAAAATAGTAGTACATTTTCAAATAGATCTGAGTTATTAAATATACCTAACAGTGCTGGACTACATGAAAACCTTTTACATTCTAAAGAAAAGACAGATTTCCAGGGGCACATGAGTGAGAATGAAATTCTGACCAAGAATTTTGTATTTTAATTTAATAGATAGGAGACTACAAAAGTAAGCTTTAGGGGAAACCATTTTACCAAAAAGAAATAAAAAATGGGTCCTGTAAAATTTTGGTTTTTGCTTCTGCTGCCCTCTTATGGACTTAACTAAAGTAGCAACTACTGTAGATGCAAATCAGCAGATGCACCCGCAAAGGTGGGTTGCAGTGGCAAAAGGCATGCAAAACAGAACGTGGTTAGTTTTTCCTTTTTGCTGCATCAAGCTACAGACTAAAATAGCTACTCTTTTGCAAATACTGTATATGCTTACTGAAGATTTTCAAAATACCCTTTCCTCTTCTAGCACAGTTATAGAGAAGCATGTGTCATCTTTGCATCACACCTTGAAATAAGCAAGCACTAAATTTGGACAATGATTTTAAGATCACTCAAGCTGTTCAGTACCTCTCATTGCTGTGTTTACTTAAGGAGAAGTACCTTATATTTTTTTGAAGTAAATTGGTTTTGTTAGGGCATTTTTATGGGTATTGTAGCAAGATTCCTGCCCACTGTGTGAATATACCTTTAAGACACTTTTAGAGCTCCAGGCACAGGTGTTTGCTGTTGAGGCATAGACTGATTACACAGCTGTGTCTGCTTGGCGTACATGACTCAGCTGAGCACAGCTGTGACCACTTAGTGGGTGATCCAGCAACAGCACAGTATAACTATGGCCCACCTGAGATGGGCTACTCTGAGGAGGGTATTCTACTGAGGAGGAACTGTGACAGACTGACAACTGACTTGAGAGGGAGAAGATGTGCTGCATGAAGCAGAGCTTCCTGCAGCACCAAAAATTATCAGGTACTCACAGTGGCATCGCGCAGACTTCAGCCGCCTGGGGCGAAGAACAAACTCACTCCCCCCCAGCTTGCCGCTGCCGCGGCTGCTGCCCCCCCCAGGACCCAGGCAGAAGGTGGCCCCCCTGCTGACGAGCGGCGTGCGTGCCCACCCAGCTAGCCGCCAGGGGCCCTCCGCCACCCACCCCTGATGAGCGCCCCGCGTGTGCAGCACGCTGCCCACCTCCTCCCGCTCCCCGCCATGGCGCTACCCACCTCCAATGAGCGCCCCGTGTGCGCCGCCCACCTCCGCCCGCCCACCCAGCCAGCCGTCTGACGGCAAGCTGGGTGGGTGGCTGGGCGGGGGGAGGCGAGCAGCGTGCACGCACATGCGGGGTGCCCGCCAGGGGCAGGCGGCAGAGAGTTCTCGACGGCCAGCCGGGCGGGCGGAGGCGAGCAGCGCACGTGCGCACGCTGGGCGCTCGCCAGCAAAAGGGCCGCCCTCCGCCTGGGAAGTCCTGCTTCCTAAGCCCAGGCAGAGGGAGGCCAAAGCGGTGGGGACATTTTGCCGTCCCCTGAAAGCCGCTGCCCGGGGCATCCACCCCCCGCCCCCCCACGCTACGCCACTGGGTACGCAATACTGCTGAGAAGAGCACACTGACTTTGGCAAACTGCAGTCAGTGTTTTGCTGGCAGGACTCTGTGTGTGCTCATTGGACTTGAGCCTTCGGGGATTCCAAGCTCTAACTCAACTGTGGGGCTTGAAGACAGACTGGTACCTGTGTATATAGTTCTGTGTCTATTGTCTTTCCCTCACCCAGAAGTAAACTGCACTATTCACTGAAACTGTATGTGTGTATTTTTGCACCCAAACCTTCTGCTGCGCAATAGCTAACTGCTAGTCTGCTACGCTACCACACATACCACTAGAAATCCCTGACAGGTTTGTACATCAGTTATGTTCAACTTCCAAATATCTTTTCACAAAGGCTTCCAAAACTGTATAGAATGGATTGGTTGGTTAGTTTCATTTTCTAACCATCCAACTGTTTCAACCATCATACTGGAAGGATGGCCAGATGTTTTACTTTGGGATCTATCTGTGAGGGAGAAGCTTGAAAGAAATGTCAGTTTAATTGATGGTGCTTTGTCTAACTTCCTAGAAACCCATCCTGTTTTCTTTCTTTTTTGGACTTCCACATGGACAGCTTGTATGTCTTTATTGGTTTCCCTGCTAGCACTAATAAAATACTTTCCTGATACCTCACATGTGCCTTATGGCTGAGTCTCAGGAGAAGTTTCCACAGTGTCATTGACTCTTGACAATGCCTTGTGGACCACTTGGAGTAACAGTGGGTTTCCAAGACCTCAGGTACAGTATACAGTATCTGTTTCATATTTATAACCTGAGATCACTCTAATGAGAAATGCCAGGAATTTGACTAAGCAGTTCTTCAGTGGTAAGGTGGTCACATGGAAAGAGAACAGGACCTGGTATCTTTAACAGTTGTATGGAAGGAGTTTCAGCAGGTGCAGTCTGCAAGCAGCAGTTTGATGAAATTCCTTCTTCCATACAACCATTGAAGACACAGGAATCCTGTTCTCTTTTCCATGTCCATCTTATCCATAATAGAGAGCACAAGTTTTAAATATAAAAGTTCCTGCATTTAAATGCAGCTGTCTTCAGGGACAGCTGGGAAGCAGTCCTACCTGGAATTCTATAGAGCTGCTGTCAGTACTTGAGACTGACACACCAACAGCTTCACTTTCCCTTAGATGGCTTGCTATGATTTGTGCGCTCGACCTTCTGAATGAACAGCACTGAGAACTGCTGCAGCCAACAGCAGCACTAAACCTATGAGGAGGAAGAGGAAGGACCAGGCTGCTAGTAGGTAAGAATTCCTGGTAGTAGTAGCAGGAGGTGGCCAGGAAGCCTAGATGGTTAAAGCAAGATCTCTGACATGCGCCAGCAACCACAACTGCCACAATCACAGGTTGCCACAGCCTCAGCCCTGAAAAGGAAAAATGCCAGTGGAAATAGAAGATGGAAACACGATGAGCACTCATCAGTTAGCTAACACAGCTTTCCCTGTGAGAAGAGCCCTGGTGTCTCAGTGGTTAGACTGCTGTACTACAGGCAAAACTGTTGACGTTGTGAGTTCAGTCCTCCCTTCCAAGGTCAAAGCCATACCTAGCATATTGGGGGCAAAATGTTAATTACCTTGTGAACCGCCCAGAGAGTGCAGTAAGCACTGTGGGGCAGTATATAAGTATAATTGCTATTCCTATTCCCCAACCTGGTGTCCCTCCAAGATAAATGGCTGCCAGGTGAGTAGCTGTGCAATCCTGGAATCATTGAGGCTGTACTTCAGTTTGTCTGGAGGATGGTTGGTTGGGAAAGATGGTTCTAACCACTTGATGGTAGAAACCCCCATTGTTAAGAATAGTGTAAATTATCAGTGAGCATCTAAATTGCCACCTACACCCCTTCACAATATTTGGAGCATGTCAATTTTTAAAAAAGTTTATTTTGATTCTTTGCATATACAAAATATCTAAGCACTATCAGGATAAGAAGCAGGAAAGAGGTATTAGTGCATCTGCTTTGCCATCTCTCCTGTCATAAGCTATCCTAAGTAACCAATGCTGCTACTTCTTAGTTATCCTTCCCCCTTTTAAGTTTGCAGCTGATATACTTCCACAAAGAAGCTTATGCAGTGGTGGATTTATCCTTGAAAATCTCCTGTTCATGTCCTCAAAAGAACACACCACTTCTCAAAAGGCCACTGCACAGTGGGAAAGTTCTATTAGTCTTCTAAATCTGGAACAGAACTGACTAATATATTAAATGTTGGAAAAACCACTAACTACCAGAGGATCTAATGTGATGTAGCAGAGTAGATTATACCAACTTGGTGCTTGTCAGTGTTTTGGACTTCATCTCCAGACAGCCCTAGTTCACAATGCAAGCGATCGTAGTCATTAGAGCTCTAATGCTCTAATGACTATGATTTGATTTAATTTAATTTAATTGCTCAATTTTTATGCCGCCCCACTTGCCTAAGCGACTCTGGGCGGCTAACAACAATACAAAAAGAATACAAAATATACAGTTACAATTAAATTAGCATAATACACAAAACATTTCAGAACTTTCAAAAAAAAAAATCCCACTTACAAACCAGTACCCCACAAATCCAGAAACCAAATCAACTTCAAAAAAATAAAAATAAACTATGTATTTACAAAACAAACAGACCCTCAAAGATTTAAAAGGTTAAAAAGATCGCTTGCATTGTTAACTAGGGCTGGCTGGAGATGAAGTCAAAAACATTGATAAGCACCAAGGCTGGGCCAGAGCATTATGCCGAGATTGGGAGAATCCTGGGTTCAACTCCCTTTCCATTCCTCATCAAAATCACCTACTGTCTCTTCGTTTAACCTTCTTCACAGGAGTGCTATGTCAGATTTATTAAAAGCCATGTACACTAAAGCAATCAATAGCTTTATACATGCAAATTGTTAAAATTACCTATATGGGATGTGACAAAAATGCTCAAATAGATTGTAGGATGGAAATATTTTTATATACAGCAGCACCACCTATTGGTTTTGAACAAAAATGTTATAATATGATAATGAAAAGAATAGCCCTTGTTTAGAGGGTAAATCAAAGATATATTGTCTCAGTTTGCTTAAAAGTTGGCAAAGAAAGCATTTAGTTAACAAGTAGAGAAAAAAACTGCTAAGAAGCTAGAAAAAACAAAACAGCTTTTAAGACAAGATAGTTAAATAAACAAACAACAGATATAAATAGCAGCCCAGATAGAGGGAAAGGTAAGGGAGGAAGGAAAAACAGTACCTGACATCTGATTCTGCTATGGAGTAAGAAAACCTTTTGTCAGTGTGATGCCTAGCTGCTTATTGCTCTTGTTTGTATTCATCTATTACATTTTTATTATATCCAGGAGTGGGTAGATTTTATCCATCCCTTTGCAGAAAGACATGTTTGTCGGTGCTTATGGTGGCTTTTTGGTTGTAAGTGGAGATGAGCACCATACCTTAGAGTCAGATACAACTGGCTTTTGAGCAAGGGCAACTTTTACCTTTACCTTACCAGGTGATAATGGATATGTTTCAGTTTGTGCCACCTGAGTAGGTAACAAGATCCATGGAGACTTGACAACCACTATATGTATTTGGATACTTGCCCTTCCTGGATCATCAAAGCAGATGAGGAAAACTGGCCAGGTGGGAGACTGATGAAATCTCTCTTTCTGGAAAGACAGGGTCTCAAACTGCCTGAAAGAAAGCAAGAATAAATCCTTAACTCAAGAAAGCACCCTTGAATCCCACTGTACAGGATCATTGCCACCTAGTCCCTCATATTACATTATTGGTCAAGGTACTAAAGAATATGGTGGCTTTTCAGCTCCAGGAATTCCTGGATGAGATAGATTGTCTAGAATCCATTTCATTCTGGTTTCAGGAATCCTGTTGACATGGAGATGGTCTTCACTGCCTTCAGATGTATGTCAAAAACTGAACAAGAGAAGTGTGTCTCTTAGTTCTACTGGGCCACTTAATACTTTTCAAAACAACTACTGTATATGATTCCTCCCTGGGATGGGATCTGGAGGCAATCTTTTGCAGCCCATCCAGGACTGGCCTTTGGCCAGTCATTCTATCTTATTCCTCTGCTATTTAACATATGCCCATACCTTTGCTGGCTGGATAGTTCAGTAAGTTAAGTATCTATCTATCTGAGAAGTCAGAGATTGGGAGCTCAGTTCTCCACTGTGCCTCCCAGGAGAAGAGCCAGCCTGTGTAGCTAAGGGAGATCTGCACAGCCCTAGATTGCCCCCAGAAGAAAGGAATGGTAAACCACTTCTAAGTATTGTCTAACGAAAAAACCCTGAAAACCCTTCTCATAGGTCACCATAAATCGGATAGAAAGAGCCTCACCCAAAAGTTGGATGCATTGCAGGTACACTCAGGCTTCCCCAGGCAACAGTGTACAGCTGGCCTTTCTTTAAGAGGTAGTCCATTGGAACCTTGCTGATGCACAAAACGACCCCTTTTTAGGACCATGAATGACAATAATTTCTATTAATATAGAGGACATCTCTTTGTTCAAACAGGAACTCTTAGTTCCACTTGCTGTGAACAGAAATCTGATGTCCTTTTAGTCTTAAGAAACTCACAGAGGAACAGATGAAGAATTGCCCAAAAGTTCCTGGAATATGTCTAGTTGCTGACAGGCCTCACACAAAGAATATGGAAATACTATTTCTGAAAGACCAGGCATTATAGTCCTCCCAGCGGACTATACTGAAGACAGCAACATAGAAACCTTGGAGGTTGAACTAGCATGTATAGTAACATTGATTTATATACCATCTAATATAACATTTTGCTTCCAGAAGACATCTAATATGGAAGACCAAAACATTCACTTTCTAGTTGGAGATTTCAACAACCATAGCAACCTCTGGGTCTATGGAAGATGAAGCCATTCTAAAATGGGCAGAATCCCATTCATTTGTCAGCTATCAGCTGAAATCAAGCTGTCAGGGCGGGATTTGTGCCCTAGTGCAGCCTCCTCCAAAATGAAGATTTCCATGCGGGGGAGACCCTTTAGCACATACCTTAGAGAGATTGGAATGTGTAAACATGCTGGCCTCGTGGGTTGGAAGAAATGAAACCCTAATGTGTGTTGGACATGTTATATTGTATGATCATTGGCTAGATACCTTTAGTGGGATGACAAAGAGGTGGACCCCGAGGGAGGAAATAAAACCCAGCGGGAGAAGGCAAGAAACTCTCTTGATCCAATGCTCTGAGGTAAGGGTAAACTGCAAACATGTAGTTGCTTAAACCAGAAGACTAGAGAAGCTTTCTTTATTTTGATATGCTTTCTGAACTTTTTATAAACTTTCTTCTGTAACTTACTCTGATTACAATATACAGTACTTTTAAAATACCTGAAGATGCCTGGAATGTTTACTTGGCTATTCGCTACCTTATCTACACTAATCCAGTATCCTGGGGTGCTTAGCTAGAGAGATGGCAGCTTGGAAGCAGGAACCAACCACTGGTGGGCAAGAAAACCTACTCATGAGTAAATTTGCTCCTGACACAAGCTCTTTAAAACACAGGTCTGTGCTGTTGACTTAAACAACTAAGAAGCAATGTAGTTCCAAGTTACCTGGAAGACAAGATTTTGAAACTTTGCCCTACCTCAAAGTATCTGGGCTACACTCTGATCAAGCGCTGACCTAGTTGTTGTTTTTGGTCAAAACATCAAACAGAAAGTTATTGCTAAAAATTACATACTTGAGGAAACTCGCCGATTCAGACTGAGGTCCATATTCACAAACAATAAGAATAGTAGCTCTTCTAACCTTATGCTGTTCCTCAGTAGAATATTGTAGTGCTATACGGTATAAATCACATGCCAAACAAGTGACTGTAGCTCTAAATCATTCATGAAGAATTATTACTGACTGCCTGAAATCTGCCCCTACTGGGGGGGGGGGGTTTGAGGGATTATTTGGCTGGCAACACCCTTCCAGATGTATGACGTGAAGTGCTAACAAAAACAGACCCAAGAGGACTAGACAGGGAATACTCTGTGCAATTCCTCAAAGCGACCAGACGATGTCGCCCATTACCTGCCTGCCCACGTCTCCCATTTGTGCAGATCAAATACAGGTAAACCTCCAAACTACTGAATGCCGCTGGTGCTTTAGAAAAATGACATTGAAAATGATACGATTTTCATGGTTAGAAAACAATCTATTAGCCAGAACTAGGAGTTTTAAATTGGATTAAGTCTGATATTTTAATTTTGTTTACTTGCCACACGAGGGGTGTTTTCACTATGGTATGTACCTTATTAAAATGCAATTTTGGTGAAACTTACTTTTCACTCCTTCGTCACTTAATTTAAAAAAGAAAAAATAAATTGAATGATAGCTCTCACAAATATCTCCTTGGACGTCCTCAGAGTTTGATCCTCCCAGAAAAATCTTGGGAATGTCCTTTGAATCATGATTGAGCTCGACAAGTAGAATCATGCAATTCCATCTCAGACTTCCTGTTCAAAAGGACCTGGCTTTTTCCAATATACAGTACTGTATTGTACTTGGATTGACTGGGCATGGATTGACACACTTTTGTCCAATACTGGGATCCTAATAAGATTGGAGAAAAGAGAAATGTGGGCATGTTTGCACATGTCTCACTTAAGAGTCAGACTATAAAGGTTATGCTTTGAGTTTAAAAGAAAAATTGAAGAAGACACAGCTTCTCAGCACACCCTGCCTTCTGTTCTTTTGCTCAGATATAATTGTGATTCTCTGCAAATAAAACATTAATA
The DNA here is from genome assembly GCA_030440675.1 of Furcifer pardalis. Classification (NCBI taxonomy): domain Eukaryota; kingdom Metazoa; phylum Chordata; class Lepidosauria; order Squamata; family Chamaeleonidae; genus Furcifer; species Furcifer pardalis. The sequence goes on from CP126893.1 coordinate 103,608,092, forward strand.
CAAATCAATTCTGACTTCTAGTGACCCTTTCTGGGTTTTCTAAGTAGAGAAGTCACAGAAGGTGGTTTACCATGCCTTTCTTCTGGGGGTACAGTGGGACTGCGCATTTTGCTGAAGTCTGCACAGGCTGCTGCTGCTTGGAAGCACAGCAGGGAATCAAATGTCCAACCTTTTACCACTGTCCTATCTAGCTAGCATTTGCAGCTAGGGAAGAACATAGCATTACAATGAATCATCTCCCAAATTAGATGGGATTATGTGTGTACAGCAGGGGTTCTCATCGTTTCCGTGCCATTGTGATGGGGATTTCTTGAAATGTATGTGATACTTTGATATGTCTAATACTGTATGTGATATTTTTGTGATCTATGTTGTTAGCCGCTCTGAGTCGCTTTGGTGAATAGAGCGGCATATACATCCAAAATACAAATACAAGGGCTGGACCACACCCACTCAGACAACTGAGTGGGCTGGACACAGGGGTTTGTGCATGCACAGGCACATTTACAGCTGTTGTAAACACATCTATTCCAATTTTGGGAGGTCATCGCTGCAGGCATTGGAACGGCATCCGGGGCTGGGTCCGGCCTGTGGGCCATAGGTAGTGAATCCCTGTTGTACAGAATGGTATAGTCATGAGAGAATTGAGGAAAGCCCCAGGGGTATCTTAATGGACAGCCATTTGTAAGCAAAAACATTTGTATTCCTGTGTCAAATGTATATTTTCAGAGAAGTGGTTTAGGAAACACATTTAAAATGAACAAAACCTTTAAAAAATGTACACACACAAATTTTTTCTACCCAAAATGTGCATTGGTATACCAATATTTTTAGAAACACATACTGTACAGTATACCAAAATATCTCCATCACAGAAATCATCAGAAGGCCTTTCATATTATAGAAGTAGAAAGTCTGCAATGTAGGTTGGAATGACAGCATCTCTGCCTCTGGCTACTCAGCTAACTAACTAAACTCGAAACCTTTTATTTTTGTTTTTGGGTTAAAGGATAGGCAGATAATGTGACTCAGAGACTTGCATAAGTCAAGGAATGTTAAACCAGATATTTGAGTGCTCCAGAACTCTTATTCAAATGTGGATGGCACTGGGCTGTAGCCAGGATTCTAGATGTGGGTGGGTGAATATTTTTTCAGGATGGGCAACAGTGTCATATATATGTCATAAGTATATATAAGCAGCTGGTAGTTTGAGGGTAGGCAAACTGCTAACTCAGGGTGGGCAACACCCACCCTGGCCACCCCTTGGCTATGGCCCTGGATGGCACAATGTCTGGGTAAAGGTAACATTCTTTCTTGCTTGAAAGCCAGCCATGTCTGACTCTGAGAGGCAGGGGCTCATCTCCGTTTACAACCAAAGAGCCAGCACTGTCTGCATCTGCAGGCATTTCCGTGGTCATGTGGCAGCCATGCCATGACTAGACACCAGAGTACACGGAATGCTGTTACTTTCCCTACCAAAGTGGTCCCTATTTATCTACTTGCAATTTCTTGCTATTGAACTGATATATTGGCAGGAGCTGAGACAGACAACGCGAGCTCGCTCCTTTGTGCAGCACTCGGGTCTTGAACTGCTGACCTGCTGACCTTCCACTAAGCACTAAGCTCAGTATCTTAACCACTAAGTCACCTCAGAGCCGTAGCATGGGGGGTGAGTGGTGCTGGGCTGCAGCGACTGCCGGCTTCACTTCCCATCTTCCTTGGTGCTGCAGCTGCCGAAGGTGAACGAGCTGCTGCCATTGGGCTTGGAGGCGAGGCGGCCGCGTGCTTGGGACGCCAACAGTGGGCTCCCTGCTGGGCCCATGCCACACCACCCCAGCCCCTGGGCCTCACCATGAACTGACTGTGAGGAAGAGGACGAAGGCGGAGGAGGAGGAAAAAGTGCCCCCTGGTCCCCACCGAGGTAGGATTTTCGTGCCTAGGTGGGGGTGGTGGGGTGGTGATCCTACGGGGGGGGGGGGTGAGTTTGGCTTGTGGTCCCGGGCGCCTCAAACCTGCCCTACGCCACTGAGTCACCTGGAGATAGGGTTAAAAACAAAAAAGGCAAAAAAAAGTTGCTTATTGTCTGTAGAGCAGACACATGGATGTTTTGCATGAGGGAAATCGTATTTCAAAGATCTTGGGGCCACGAAAGGAGCCTCATTTGGGTGTCCCCTGAGCAGAGTTCCTCCAGCAAAAATCCTTTCAACCCAGAATAATTTCTGACACAAAAGTATTAGTATTGAATCTGTGAAGGCACCAAAGAGAATTTGCAGTTTTCTGTATGAAGGCAAGAGCCTGGCCTGGACCCTTGTAGCTCTGTCACTTTCCTTGAGTGAGGAAAACAGGCAGAAAAAGAGGACACAACAGAGGAAGCTTTAGGGAAGCAAAACACAAGAGTATTAGGTGTTATTCTAGGGTTGGAATTTTCTTCACCTATTCTGCTTGCACTGCATCAACAGCTGTGGGCTTTCTCTGAGGGTGCTCAGGGACATATCCTGTACCTCCTTGCACAAGTATAAGCTGTTACCTGCTGCAGAGCAAGCTCTTGCTTTGTGTAATGGCAAGTCAGAGATTTCATGGAGTGCTGTGCCAGCAGGTGTTATGCTTCACTCTTCCAAAAATGACATTGGTTTGTGTTTAAAAGGTCAGCTAAAGCCAAATTGACAATCACACCTGATCACTGGAAGTCTTGCTGAAGTGCCCTCTTGTACAAAAATGTCTTTCTTTGGCAGCAGATCCTGTCCCAGGTGGATGATGGTGTTATTTTCAACAATCAGTGGAAAAACAAAAGTAGTTCTTCTGAGACAGGAGTAGAAACAAGGTACTGTATTGCTCAACTCTCATTTTCTTCTAGTCACACTTGACAAGTCTGAGTCGGGAATGACCAACCAGAAAGGAAATGTTGAGATAATGGTTCAGTGAAGAATTGAGCTCAATGTGTGGCCGCTGTGAAAATGGCAAGTACAATGCCAGGGACCATTAGAGAAAGTGTTGAAAAGAACACTGCTAATAAGTTAATGCCTTTACAGAAATCTGTAGCATGACAACTCTTGGAATACTCTGTGCTATTCTATTTGCTGCACTTACAAAAAGATACTGTAATTGTAGAGCTGGAAAAAGTGCAGAAAAGGACAACCAAAATTATCAGAGGGCCAACGCTATTGCCATATAAGGAAAGGTTAAGATGTTTGGGACTTTTCCATTTCTGAAAAGGACACTTAAAGAACAAATGTGTGGGTGTGTGTCACAGTAGAGGTTCTAGTACTGTGCTTGGTGTATAAAAATTGTCCTTTTTCTCCCAGTGTCATCCTTGAAGCTGAGCAAGGGAAACCCACTACAGACAGTAGGAAGTAACATTCTCTAGGGTACACAAGAGCAAAACTAAATTAGAAGATGGAGGAAGGAGCTCACTGGACAAGGAACAACATTAAAGGATGATATAGCTAAGGAACTTGACCTTCCCTATGTCACCTGGAGGATCCTGAATAGGCTGAAGGTCAGAGTCCCTAAATGCAAGACCAACATGCACAAGTGGGGCTGCTGGTGGACAACAGCATGTGGTGTGAATGTGGAGAGATACAGAACCCTTTGGCTCATTTACTGATCTGCCAACTACTAGAAACATGCAGCAACACAGACTTCATTTTGGCACTCTGAAGTTTGATCTGGACATGAAAGAAGAAGTCCATGAAGGGAGTGATTTTGTTAGAGAAGTGCATCTGTTCCATGTTTCACTCTGAATTTTAAAGGCCAAGGTGCTGGATCTGTTTTGAGAACTAGGGGGAGAGTGCTTTAGAGAGCTCCTATCAAATTCAAACTAAAACCTGGAGACTGCTCATGTAATCTGAGACACCACCAACTCCTGCATACAAAACGTGGGGGAAATTATGACATTCTCTGACAGAGACTGTGGAGCTGACAACCCCAAGCACCAAATTAGGTACATTTAAATCTATCTGTCATGTGGCTCTATATGCCCCCTCCAAGTTCAAAGGAGGTGCATCTTTGAACACTACTTGCTGAGGAGCAGGAGGTCCCAAATGTGGACTCTTCTATCTTGTATATCTGGTAGACCAAAACAATGTTGGACCTTTTATACATCTGAAACAGCAGTGGGTCTTCTTATGGCTTAGTGGTCTGACGTTGTATAAATCACTAGGCTTGTATTTTGGAAGAACTGCAGAGAAAAGTTACATTTCTGAAAAATTTTCTGGATAGCTTCCTTGGTTCATTGTGTAGCAGGGCTGGCAGTTAATTGACAACCAAATTGATGTTCAGTTGTCACTGCCTTTTGAATCTTGGAACGTTTCTACAATGTGTTCTGACTTTATTCTTGTAATCTCATTATACTAACCTGATCATGCTTCTATAAACATAATTCAATGCATCACAAAAACCTTCAGTTTATGTGTGTGTGGGATATTGTGCTTCTTCTATATGCATGATTTAAAATGCCAGCAAATGGCCTAAATATTGCTGCACAATATCATGTCCACATTGCCAACAGGAGAAAGGATGCCAAGCTTTTACACAGCAAAGGACAGAGTGAATGTTGACAACACCAATGGCAGCAATCAGCATGGCCTACATTCACATAAAGAATAGTACCATTCATATAGAGAATAGTACCATTCATATAGTTGTCATCGGCTGCAACTCGTATCTGAAAATCCATTTTTCCTAAAGCAGAAAAAATACCATTGGCATGAATTTGTTTAAAGTAGAGCCCAGCTTGCCATGAAGTGACCCACACACTGATCACGGAGCCATCTCCTGCGGCACATATGAAACATGACATGCAGGGTTTAACACCGGGACTGCAACGGACTGCCACAACCTTGAGGATATTATCAAGGTGCACCTTCACAGCCAGTCCATCTGGCATGGCCTCTTCTGCCTCCATGACCATTGGGAATCAGAGTTTCTCCCTTGCTCTTTTTGCCGTTGGGCCCAATATGATGATTGCCAGTGGCCTTTCCTCCACTGAGAGGACCATCATCACCCCACCTAAAGGGGCTCATCCACCCAATGCCGTTGACTCTTTTAGGGAGTGAGGTTATTTACCACCTCCCAACATTCGGCATTGAGGCTCTGGCTGTATGGTCTACTCCACTACCATGGTGGGTTATCTGGCCAGACAATTATTCATATACACCAAGCAAGGGAAAATCCCAGAAGTGGATTCCCTTTTTTTTTTAAATGTAGTATGTGAAATAATATAGAAATACCTGTAATCTATATTCATCACAATTACAAGACACACACAGACACACAGAGAACAAAAATTACATAAAGAGAAAAGGAAAAACACTTACATGACACTCAGGTGGTGCAGTGGTTAAACTGCTGTGCTGCAAGCAAAAGGTTGTATGTTTGATCCTGACCAGGGCTCAGGAATGACTCAGTCTTTCATTCTTCTGAGGTCGGTAAAATGAGTACTCAGTATGTTGGGGGCAAAATGTTAATTAACTTGCGAACTGCCCAGACTGTGCACTAAGTGCTATGGGGTGGTATAGACGTGTGGTTGCTTTGCTTCGTGCACCCCCCACCTTAGTGGGATACTGTAATCTTCTTATAATTATTTTCTATGTAACATTTTGTTTATATGTTTGTCCCCTCTTTTCAAAATCTAAAATATTCTTGTCTGGGCCTTACTCCTTTCCCCTTCACTAAGACATATTCAATTACTGTAATTCACTTCCATCTCTCTCTTTCCTTGCACTATTGTATTTTCCTGAAAACTCTGCCTTCTATTGATGTGCCCAAAGTAAGACAGCCTCAGTTTCCTCATTTTTGCCTCCAGATGTAGTTCAGACTTGATTTTCTCTAGGACCCACTTGTTCATCTTTCTGGCAATCCAGGGTATTCACAAAACAATTGTCCAGAACAATATTTCAGATGAATCACTTTCTTTACTAAGGGACTGTGGTGGCTCAGTGGTTAAGAATTTTGTCTTGTTAGCTGGAAGGCTGGCAAGTCAACAGTTTGAGACCCGGGTACTGCATGGTGGTATGAGCGCCCATCTCAGTCCCAGTTCTTGCCAACCTCGCAGTTTGAAAGCAAGAAATTGCAAGTAGATAAATAGGGAAAATATCTTGGGGTCATGAATAGAACCTCATTCGGGCATCCCCTGAGCAGAGTTTCTCCAGCAAAAAACCTTTCAACCCAGAATAATTTCTGACATGAAATTATTATTATTGCTTTCTCTACTGTTCAGCTTTCATGACTGTACGCAGTGATTTGGAATCCAAGAGTGTGGAGGATCTTGTTCTTGGTCTCCAGTTAACCCATCCTTAAGTTTGATGATCTTTTCTTATTCCTACACTGCTGCCCTTCTGAGTCTCAGTCTTCTGATTTCTTAGCTGTAGTCCAGTGGTCCCTAACCTTTGGGTTTTTGATTTCAATTCCCAGAAGTCTAAGTCAGTATATTGGCTGATCAGTGCTTTGGGGAATTGACGCAGGCTTCTGGGAATTGAAGTTAAAAACCCAAAGTTTGGAGACCACTGCTTGGATTGATGGCTGTATCAAGGTATAGAACAGTTTTCACTATTTCAGTTTCTTCATTATCAACATTCAAGCTGTGTAGTTCTTCTGTAGTCATGATTTTTGTCTTCATAATGTTCAACTGCAGTCCTGCTTTGGTACTTTCTTCTTTCACTTTTCCTAAAAGTTGTTCCAAGTCATTGCTGGTTTCTGCCGTCTTAACAGTTGCAAATTAACAGCAACAAAATGTCTGGAAATATATTAAGAACATGCCAGGGCAAGAGCGTCCTGATCTGATGAGGCAAGCTGAGACCCAGCCAGCAGCTTGACGGAACAGTGGAGACTGAGAGATACCACAGGGTCACCTTACATTTTAAACTCTACATACTGCAGTCACACTATCCCTGCTGAGGCCTGAGCTCCAAAAACAGCCAGAGGGAAAAATAAGAGAGCACCAACCCCACCCCACCCCCCCCACCCCGTACTTTCTGGGATGTTTGCCTAGAGAAGATTGCTCCCATCTGTCTGCAATCTTGGGGAAGGAGTCTTCCTGTACCAGCATTGTGAAATTCCTGCCTTTGGTCATCCTTTAAGTTTTCACAGGTAAGAGATAAGGAACCTGAGTCACTCAGCTACAATTAACACAAGGAGTCCCAGCTTTTGCACAATTGCTTTTGCTGGAGGCATCAAGAAAAAAAGGAGTGGAGTGGAGCTTGTTACCTATACTGGGGTTTTTAAAAAATTTCTTTACTTTTTTGCAACAATTAAGATACAACAAAGTTACATTATGGTTTTAATTAGAAAAAAATACAGCTTTACTCCTTTTGTAAAATGGTTAAGATGCTGAACTTGTTGACTGAAAGGTCAACAGGCCAGGAGTTTGAGACCCAAGTGTTGCACAATAGAGTGAGCTCCCATCTCTGTCCTAGCTCCTGCCAACCTAGCAATTCAAAAGCAAAAAATTGCGAGTAGATAAAGAGGTACCATTTCAATGGGAAGGTAAACAGTGTTCTATGTCTAGTCATGCCTTCCATGTGACCACAGAAATGTCTGCAGATGCAAACATGAGCACTGCACCCTAGAGTCAGATACAACTGGCTTTTGAGCAGGGGTGACCTTTTTATACCTTTCACACTATAGCCATAGCTGGTAATTCTTATAGGGTATAGGTGTGTTTGTACCACAGTCCATTGACTTCTGCTGGGTAAAAAACACTGATCTGATTTTTATAAATGGTAACTGCATAACTAAAGCTTGAGCTCTTGAAATTGGAACTGCAGATAATTATTTTCTGAACACAACTCTCTAAGTTTTTTTGCAGAGGCGCTGCAAATGGTATAATTCAGAAACACAGCTTAATTTTGCAGTCATTATAACCCTGCTAGTTTCACAGCAGGCACCTATGAGACAACACTGTTGTCAGGCTGGCATTTCGCCAGCATCAAGTTGCAGGACACTGAGTGTTTTTATCCAAGTCACAGTACCAAACAGGGACACCTGAGTGCAATTCTGCTCTGCCAGAATATGTTTCTGCACACAGAGAGCTGTTTGAGTGTGCTAGAATGGTTGGACTCCCTTCTGCCTCCCTCCCTCAGGAGATCATCTTGCAGGGCAGCCAATGCAGTTTCCATTCCATGGCATGGCCTACACCCCAAGTGAAATGGATCTAGCCTCTCTGTTTCCTCCAAGAATACCTGCAGCTGGTCAGCCACTACCCTCTTGATCAACTTATCCAAGAATATGAGAGAGTAAACAAAACAAGACAAGACAAAATAAAAGCTGTGGCACTTTCAAGGTTAACTCCTGTATTTTAATGTTAGCTTTCGTAGATCAAGTCCACTTCATCAGACATAAGAGTGGATACCATGAGGAAGCTTTATGGGGTAGGCATAGCCATTGTGGAACAAGGAAAGTTGCCATTCTGGAACAAGGAAATTACAAGACTAGAATTCAGAGAGAGACAGCGGAGATAAAATATATACACATGCTGGACACCCGTCTGAAAGGTTTGAATATTAGCCAGGGATTTCTGGGACATTATCAAATTTTAAAATGCCACAAATAAGAGTTTACATTCACCTTGCAGAACAGACTTAAAAGTGTGGGGAGGAGGTAGGGGGATGTCTCTCAGGGCAGTTGACACCAGCTGTACCTACCACATAAAACTTCCTCAATTAAACCACTAGGAGAATTGTAATGTCAAAATGTTTATTTCAGAAAACTAACTACTCAAATTGACTTCCACCAGAGATTTTCTGCTATAAGGTTTTTTATTACTGGTTGTAAATAACTCATTGATTTCTATGTCCAATCAACGTCACTCAGTCACACTGGGGCTCTATACCAGATACAATACGTATACATGTATATCATGATATCCACTCTTATGTCTGATGAAGTGGACTTGTTCCACGAAAGCTAACATTAAAATACAGGCGTTAGTCTTGAAGGTGCCATAGCTTTTTTTGTTTTGTTTTTTGTTTACATTTTGGTTCCTTCCTTACATTTGGTTCCTTCCAAATGGGTTTTATAATAGTCTCCTTTAAGTAAGAAGCTTAGTAGTTAAGACGCTGAACTTGACAACTGGAAGGTCGGCAGCAGTGATGGGATGTCCCCGGTTCCATACGGTTCCCTGGAACCGTTAGGAACAATCCCGGAGGGTTCTCCGGGAGGTTAGTCAACTTTTGAGGCGTCCGGTTCCGGACGCCTCACTGAAAGAATTTTTTTTAAAAAAATATCGGAGCAAAAATGGCTCCAATTGACTGTGCATGCGCAGAAGCTCAATCTGATGTATTGCGCATGCGTCAGATTGAGTTTCTGCGCATGTGCAGTCAATTGGAGCCATTTTGGCTCCAATTTTAATTTTTTTTCTTTCGGCATCGGAGCTGCACCTTTTCAGGGCAGCTCCGGTGGCAGCGGCGGCGGGACCAGCCCTCAGTTCCTCAGCCAGCGCGCCTTCCAAAGACCCCTCCCCAGCCTGCCTGCCTCCCTTGGGCGGCCCTGCCCGGGCGCGGCGGCAGCATTGCTCACCGCGGTAGCGCTCCAGCCCCGGCCTGGGACGCCTCCTCCTTGAGCAACTTGGAGATCCCATTAGCCGGACTGGGGTGGCTGGACCGGGCGCCCGTCGGGAGGAAGGACAGCATGGAAGGACTGGCTGGGCAGGAGCCTTTTCAGCCCGGCTGCGGCTATGGTGGCGGCTGTAGGCGGTGGCGCCTGCCGCATTCGGAGGAGGAGGTAAGTGAGGGTTTTGTATTTGGGGTGGGTGGGCGAGTTATTTGTGCTTTGGGCGGGTGGTTGTATTTTTGTTTAATTTTTATTTTATTTATTTATTTATTTATTTTATTCAAGTTATTTACGGGTTTGTGATGGTTGGGTGGTTGAGTTGAGGTTGTGTGTGTGTGTGTTATTTTTTTATTATTATTATTTTTATTTTTAGCCCCGCCCACAACGTCATGACGTCATGACGTCAGCTCTGCCCATGACGTCATGACGTCATGACATTGGCCACGCCCATGACGTCAGTGACGTCATGGCGTGGTAGTAGATTTTTTGTCATCCCATCACTGGTCGGCAGGCCAGCAGTCCAAACCCAAGTATTGCACGACAAAGTGAGCTCCCATCTCTCTCTTAGCTCCTGCAAACCTAGCAGTTTGAAAGCAAGACATTGCAAGTAAATAAATAGGGAGCACTTTGGTGGGAAGTTAAACAGCATTCGATGTCTAGTCATGCCTGCCACATGTCCACAGAAACATCTGCAAATGCAGGCAGCACTGGCTTTGTTGCTATAAACGAAAATGAGCACCCAACCCTAGAGTCAGCTACAACTGGCTTTCGAGTAAGGTCGACCTTTACCTTTACCTTTAAACAACACTTCCAGGGAGACACGTTGATGATGTACCTGGCCCAGTCCATGACTGACTCCTCTGCTGATTTTAAGAACCACAAGTGGGAAATATCACAGCTGGGCATTATTTAAAAAATGTATTAAATAAATGTGACTAGATTCTAGAGGAGGTGTGTGGCTTTGAAGCATTCAAGTGCCTTTACCACATCTTCTAGCTGTACCCTCTGAAACTGATCCAGTTTAATGAGGCTAGGTGGTGCCCTGGACATCTTTTCCAGATCTACTAGTATCAACATGGAGTCAAGGTCCTGATGGATGCTTTCAACCCTTAGATTTAAAATGGGCTGTCACTCTATGATGCAAATAAACATCAAACATAAAATAAGAAACATTTTAACTTAAGAAAGGAAGACATTGGTTTAAAAGAAATTTGATTTTTAAAACTGATTTTAAAGTTGGTCTTTTATTGTAAAGAGCCCTGGTGGCATAGTGGTTAAACTACTGTCCTGCAGCCAAAATGTTGTGAGTTTGATCCTGACAGGGATCAAGGTTGAATCAGCCTTCCATCCTTTTGAGGTCAGTAAAATGAGTACCCAGCATCAGACCTGTTAATGCACCTTGTGAATTGTCCAGAGAGTGCATTAAACACTATGGGGAGGCATGTAAGTGTAATTGCTATTGCTTGCTATTGCTAAATCTCCTTGACAATTTATGCTTAAGTTTATATTCATTAATTCAGTACATAAGGTAGACATGGCATACAATTTCTGATGATGTATGCATGCTCAGATGTGCAAGCACACATCCTGCAACTTATTGGAAATACTTTTGCATTATGGAAGAAGTGCAAGGTGTTCATATTCCTTTATTTTTGCAGTAGACATGAAACTGTTGGAGACAAGACGGGAAATAAGAAGCTTTACCTGGAGCCTGGAAGTCTAAAAGATATATAGTTTAATCATTTAAATATGCATTAACAGGTCTGATGCATATTATGAATCTTTCCTTTATGCATTCCCATGCAGGGTGTGCAGGGCACCATGGGAAAGGCGCTGGACAGGGAGTGGTGGGGGCTCCTACTGGGGGGGAAAATCCCATACATTCCTATTGGCGCCCCAGGGCGGCAGAGGTGAGGGCAGGATGGGACAAAGCCCGGTTGCCCAATATACCAGCACAGACCTGTTTCCATGCATCCATTCCTTCTTTTTCTGAGTCTGTCTCTCTTGGATTTCCACACTGCTGTTTGCTCTTTCCATGAACTGAGTCAGAGGAATCAGTTAATTTGGGATGTGGTAGGTTTAGATTGAGTTGGACTGGTTAATGAGGAAAATACAGTATTTTTACACCCAATCATCTGAATGCCTACAGACAAATGACTTCACATTCCTGCAAGCTGATTATCTCTTCTTGCCTCACAGCATTTCTTCAACCTCCCACTCAGGGCATGCGGGTGGGGAAGCCAGATGAATTGCTTCCCAGAAGACTCAGGGTAGCAGCTGTGTGGATAAAACTTGAGTTAGCCATTGCAAAGTACATACTTTAAAAATATATATCCAATGAGCCCTGGAATCATCTGCATGGTAATTCTCACTGCTAAATCTGCTATCACACTGTTGATCATTGGATAACACCATTACCACCACCACCACCACCATATGACCAGGTCCAGAGGACCATGCAATGTCATAAATAAGGCTGCCCATCCATTTTTATCATCTGCAATCTGCTCCCAACTGCAGCAAATCCTCTCTTACTCCATCCATCCATCTCTTCTTATGTCTTCCCATTGGTCTCCTGCCTTATGGAATCCTATCCATCACTATCTTTGGCCACTGCTCTTCCTTAATTTCCCCCATATGTCCTGCCCATTCAAGTCTTCTACTTTTCATCAGTTCAATAAAGTTAGGCTCCTTGTAGATTTGTTCCAACTCTATATAATGATGTTTTCTCCATTCCCTACGGTAGTACAGTGTTTCCCAAATGCTGGTGTTTGGACTTCAATTCCCAGAAGCCTAAGTCAATTCCCCAAAGCACTGATCAGTCACTGTACTGACTTAGGCTTCTGGGAATTGAAGTCTGCCGGTGTGCCATGGAACATAGTTTGGGAAACGCTGCCCTAGTAGATGAATCTTGGATTGGTCCATAGATTTTCCTGAATACTTACCTCTCAAAAACAAGGAGCTGAGCAAGGTCTTGTTACTGAGCACTCCAAGTTTGACAGCCATAAAGCACTAGGGGTATTATTAGCATTTTATACAATTTGAGCTTGAGCTCTCATGACACATTTCTGGATTTTAATATAGAGCTTAATGAGTAGTAGCATCTATTCCTAGCCTGGATTCTTTCCTTTATCTCTTCTTCACTCAATGTATCCTCTGTGAGTATGACGCCAAGGTATTTAAATTATTTTACTCATTTGTACTTGTTATTGCCTACTGTCAGTTCATTGGTGTCAAAATGGCTTCTTACTATAACCAGATACTCCTTGGTGAACATGCTAGCAGCAAACAAAAGGCCACACTGTACCTTTAAAACAGGGGTGCCCAAAATTTTTGGGCCGCAGGCCAGTCATGTTGTTCAGTGGGCCAGTCACATGGTTCAGCAGGTCAGTCACATGGTTCCTCCAACGGTAAGCAGAAGTAAAACACACCTTGCAATCTGTTTTACAACAGTTATGTTTTGCAACAGGATGGGATAGATTTTAGGCTGCTATTTTCTCTGCTTAAACCAGGGGTGCCCAAACTATGGCCTACGGGCCGGATCTGACTCCCAATGCCAATTCATCCAGCCAGTGGTTGGATTCAGCAGTTTTGTCCCGGTTTGCCAGAACCGGTAGCAGAAATTCTGGCTGGCCCTGCCCATCCAAGTTTTGAAATAACACAGGGCTTCCCCCTGGCTACACCCACTGTACCACCCTCACAGAGAAGGTAGTAAAAAGTTTTTTGAATCCCACCACTGCATCCAGTCAAGTAGAAGTAAAACATGCCCAACGTGGGTCGGATGAATTGGCATTGGGGGCCGGATCCAGCCCATAGGCCATAGTGGTGGGGTTCAGTTGTCAGTGAGCCAGCGACCAAACCTCTCAACCAATCAAAGTGATCCAAAGTGCATTGACTAGAGGATAAAATAACCTTTTTGGTGATAATATAAGAATTTGAATCGGACTTCGGGAAAAACTTTTATGAAACTTTTTACATAAAAAAAACCCCTGACCAACAGCACAAAAATGCTAAAATAAAAGGGAAAAATCTGTTTGAAACTGACCAGTACCACTTTCCAAGGTTGATAGAGTTCACCTCCATCATGTGAAGAAGAAAGATGTCGGAGCCGTTATCAACCACAAAGATATATATTGAGGAAAAACATGCCTCAAAAAAGTGACATTTTTGCCAGCAGCTGGTTCACCGACAACCGAATGCTGACTGAAAGACCCAATGGCTGGAAATGGAAAGCGATTACATCACTGCACCCGGAAGCTGCCTCTCAAAAATGACAGTTTCACTGACAGCATCAATAAATGAATTTTATGAACATAATGTCTTTATTTTTCCCCATTTGAAATATCGCCCTTAGCTAATGAATGAAATAAAAGAAATAACTGAACTAATGAGCATAATTCAACAGATCGAATTCATGAACTAAATCCCTGACGGTAGTGTCCTTAGACTTTACCTGCCACTTTTTTGCCAGTAAGATGGTGTCATATACATATCTTCAATTACTTGATGTTTCGTGCACCAATTTTCACAGCTCTTTCATCTGAACCTAGTCCAGGTTTCCATATGATATGTTTCATATACAGATCCAATGTAGTGACTTAGGCTGCTGGGACTTGAAGCCCAAAACCAAAAGACTAGGAAATACAGTACTGTATTGGTTTATAGCAAAACAAGGGCCTACAGACAAAACATATCTGCTTCAGTGTGACATTAACAAATGCAGCAAGTTCAAATGTTAAAAATTTACCTTTCTGCATCATAATCAGCTGATTTAAAAAATAGATGAAAGAGCACTTAATTACTTTTAATAAAGTTGCAGCAGAGTTTCAAGAATGCTTAACTAAAGGTCACGTTTGCTCGAAAGGCAGTTGTATCTGACTCAAGGGTTCAGTGCTCATCTCTGTTTCAAAGCCGAAGAACCAGCACTGTCTGCTTCTGCAGACATTTCCGTAGTCATGTGGCAGGCATGACTAGACACTGGAGCGCATGGAACGCTGTTTACCTTCCCACTGAAGTGGTCCCTATTTATCTACTTGCAATTTCTTGCTTTCGAACTGCTAGGTTGGCAGGAGCTGGGACAAAGACGGGAGCCCATTCCATCCTGCTGTATTTGGGTATCAAACTGCTGACCTGCCATCTTTCAGTCAGCATCTTAGCCACTAGAGCCACTGCAGTCCCTTTAAGTAACACTTTAATGCTTTAACTAACACTTATGAAATCCATTTCAGAAAATGAGAATAGCCTTCTCTATGGTCTTTGCCTTCACAAGTGAATGGCTGCCTGATAGCTAGCAAAGAAAGTGATTGTGTGTCTTTCTGTTGGACTCCTTATGGCAGGGGTTGCCAACCTACAGCCCATGGGCTGGATCTGACCTGCAGCACCATTTCATGTGGTTCACACCACCACCGCACCTGGAAGTGAAAGCAGATACATTTATGCCAGCCGCAAAAAAATCACCCACGCATGGGTACATGCGCCCGTGACTGTAGTAAACATGGAAGTGGGCACATTTAGGACAGCCATAAATGTGCCTGCTTCCACTTTCAGGGGCATGTCTGGCCTGCTCAGATGTAAGGCTGGCTGCGTAAAAAGGTTGGGAACCTCTGCCTTATGGGATTCAAATGCAAGATGCTCATGTAGGGTGAGGGAAGGCACAGACAGGGTACAAGTAGCCTTTGTTGCAGTTGCCTCTCTGCTAAAACAATCCTTTCCTGCATTGCCTAAACTGAAAAAGTTCATCTATTCAAACTGGAAGCATTATTGCCAGTTGCTGGCAGGTGTGACAGGATTTGACCACTTGTTCTCAGCAGGTTTGGGCAAGGTTGAAGAATGCAGTTGCTTATCTCCCCTCACCCATAAACATTCCTTCAGAGACATTCTTCTGTTCCTCAGATAATGTCCTGCCATCTGACTCAGAAGAAAAGTAGGAATGGACAGGGGTGATTGAACCCCGAGTCTCATCCTCAGCCTCACACTGCCTGTGAAAAGCCTTGGCAAGGTACAGGTGGGAGAAAGGTGGTTGCTCTTATGCTGCTGCATGAACCCCAGAGAAGGAGAGAAATAAAAAGTATGAGAAGGGTGAATGTGTTTGTGGAGAGCATGCAAGCTTTCCAGTTCATAAAACTCTTTGCTTTGCAGTAGCCCAATGAAAGAGACAGCGTTCTGTCTCCCTTGCCATGCTCTTCAGAGAGCTGGTTCACTTGCCATGGTTTTAACTGGTATACAGCCTAGGTCAGCTACATACACCAGCTGGTGCAATTTAGAAGGTGTGTTTTGCTGTACTGATCCAGAAGACATGCAGGCAGTTGTATCAGAAAACATGCCTCCAGCTTCCATCCGGAACACACAACAAAATCCATTGTCTTCAGCCAAGCCCTCAGGTACAATCGCATCTGCTCAGACCCACATGACAGGGATGCCAAGCTCAAGGACTTACAAAATGCAATTCTCAAAGTACAGTACCCATCCAATATGGTTAAATAACAAATCAACTGGGCTAGATGAATATCCAGGAGTGATTTCATTTACTACAAGGCAGGCCAAGAAAAGAAAGCAACTGAACACCACTGGTTGTCACTTTCAGCCTTCAACTTAAACCCCTCACATGCCTAATGAGAGATCTCCAACCCATCTTGGACAAGAGTGCTTTGTTTTCCAAAGCCCTTGGTGACAGACCTCTACTTGCTTATAGACAACCCTCCAATCTCAAACAACTATTGACACACAACAGACTACACAAAAGTGAAACAGATATGGGACCTAAACCCTGCTGCAAACCCAGATGTCAACTATGCCCTCACATTCGCTCTGGAAACAGCATTATTGGGCCCAACGGTACCACACACAACATTAAAGGCAGTTTTACTTGTGCTTCTGCCAATGTGATTTATGCCATCTCTTGCCAAAAATGTCAGTCTGTGCTTTATGTAGGACAAACAGGACAATCCTCATGCAAAAGAATTAATGGACACAAATCAGACATCCGGAATTGCAACACAGAAAAACCTGTCTCAAACTACTGTACTTCAATCTACCAGGACAATCTGTCCAAGACCTGAAAGTTACAATTCTGGAACAGAGAAATTACAAAACTAGGATTGAAAGAGTGACAGCAGAAATCAAATACTTCCATCTGTTAGACACCCATCGCAGGGGATTAAATATTAGTGAAGGGTTTCTGGGACATTATCAGATTTGATACACAGATTGCTATATGCTGCTAGATATTTTATATATTATATTTTGGTGTATTACAACCTTCCTACCAATTCTCTTTAACAAAACAGGAAGTAGCCAAGTACAGTGTTTTTGTTTGTTTTCTGACATGCAAGTAAGAGGTTAATCAGAAACCAGAATGGGCTTTCTCCACACCTTTGTTGAGGGGTATGGTGGAGGACAGGCGTGCCTGGCAGACAGTGGTCCATGGGGTCGCAAAGGGTCAGAATCGACTGTGCGACTGAACAACAACAAACTGATAGCTGTAGGAAGCTGTATTGTTATGCTTATTTGTCTGTCATTCTGCATGAGCAAACCCTTCTCCCTTTAACTCCTGTATTTGGTGTATATAAACCATGCCTGTAAGTTTTACTCCTTGTCTGAAGAAGTGGACTTGATCCATAAAAGGTAGCAATAAAAATATAGCAGTTAGTGCTACAGTGTTTTTTATTTTGTTTTCTGATATGCCTGAACCACAGACTAACACAGCTACTATTCCAAAAAATTCAAGTAGGCAGTTGCGTTAATCCATTAGAATCTGGGAACCAAAGCATAACTTGAGGCTAACATATGGGTAAACCATTTGTTACCTGATATATGGGTAAACCATTTGTTACCTAAACACACAGACCCGTGATGGTGAACCTTGGCACTCCAGATGTTCTTGGACTTCAATTACCAGAAGCCCAAGCCCCCATGAATCTGCACAAATGGGTTTACTGCAATTCATCAGGCCCACACCACCCTTGTCGCTCCTTTCCCATACAGGTGTGTTTTACTTCCTCTTCCAGGAGCGACGAGCATGGTGCGGGCCGGATGAATCGCCATAAACCCATTCGTGTGGATTCATGGGGGCTTGGGCTTCTGAGAATTGAAGTCCAAGAACATCTGGAGTGCCAAGGTTCACCATCACTGACATAGGCAAACACCCCAATCTAGCTACAGTGAGCTCTTGCCAAAGGACAAACCAGGTATGCACCTGCACATTTTGGAAAACCATTATTTTTTCCAGCACATTGGTGGTTCCTAACTTTCACACTTAATGGAACATAAGCAGTATATGGCCAAAATCCACCTAATTCTTCTGCCTCATCTCCTAACCCCCCCCCCCTACAATCACATTTCATCAGATCTTTCCACTGAATTCAGACTTTGATTTCTCATGACTCATTGGTTATACCAGGTTCAATTGG
Organism: Furcifer pardalis; assembly: GCA_030440675.1. Taxonomy (NCBI): domain Eukaryota; kingdom Metazoa; phylum Chordata; class Lepidosauria; order Squamata; family Chamaeleonidae; genus Furcifer; species Furcifer pardalis. Next base: position 103,626,046 of record CP126893.1, read on the forward strand.
GCTCAGGCATGATTAATTTTAAATCTTCAACAGGCTCTGGTATAGATAGCAATGAGAATCAGCCCAGAACAGCTGTAAGGACTTCCACACCATTGCAATACTAGCCCACCCCAGAAATAACTTACTGGCTGGAATCCTGTTAGTTACACCACTTAAATACAATGCCTATAATCACAACTGTAAAATTTTGTTAGTTAATGAGCCACCATTTATATCCCTCATCACACACCAGTCTTGTGACTTGGCCTGTGATGAGGAATACAAATGGTGACTTATTCTTGTGCTGTATTCAGTTCCAAACATTGGCTCTCATCGTGGTTATCAGCCATGAAGATTATTATCCTGGGAACAATGTAATGCAGTGGTGGCCTTCCATTTGCCTTCCACATCGCAGCGAGGCACCTGTACCACTGTTCCAGTCTCGTGATTCACTGTCTGGTCCTGAGCCCTTTTGGCATGCAAAGTCCTCATCAGCCCCAGGCCAGTATTTATGAAGCTGCTGCCCTCCATCAACATGGATTCAAGTGGGATTTAATCTACTTGGGCACCATCACCCTTCCCTGTGGACTTCGCCACCCAAGGCCATTAGTCCTCAGGGTTGTCAGGTAAATTAACCGACACCTGATGATCAGTTTTGAATCACTGGCAGTATGGTCTACTCTATTAACATAGCAGCAGTTGTGGGCATCAGCAGGTTTGCATCAGTTTGCCAGAACCGGTAGTAGAAATTCTGGCTGGCCCCGCCCACCCAAGTTTTGAAATATAGTAGTCCTAATTTGGGTGCAATGCAGGGCTTTCCCAGGGCCACACCCACCATACCATACCCATAGTGTGGTAGTAAATTTTTTTGGAGCCCACTACTACATAGCAGGATAACCTGGCCAGACTATTTACTGGTTATGAAATCTGGATACATGTACAGTATTTATTTTGCCAATAACAAATGTAATTATGGTTGCAACTTATTCAGGGTTAGTGGCGTTCCTTTCTGGAGAATAACTAATATCTAACAATAGTCATGGGTATGTGGCCTTGTTAAATGCTAAAGGAGGAACATCACATGGTTCATGTGCTAACTTGTGACCTGCCTTGTGATGCTGCCATTTGCTCTGCTGTGGGTATGGAGACAACTACACAGGACAAAGGGGCTTATAGCATTCCGACTTTCTAAATTTACCAGGACTAATGGATTAACACAACTATTTACATGTCTTTTGAGTCAGTGATATTAGATGCACACTCTAGCAAAACACACCTTCTAAATTGCACCAGTTGTAGCATGTAGCAGACTTAGACCATGTAGTAGGACTGTCTATTGTAGTTGCTTTTTGAGAAATAAGAAGCAGAGAGGTACTTTTTAAAAAATAAACAATTGTAAATGTAATGGTAACAGTAACAAATTATTGAAACGGCGGCTTTTTGCTATAACCCTGATTAAATTCTAAAAGAAATTTTCCGGTTGTGGCAGTGTCTTTGTTCTTAGGCTCCAGTCTGCTTGGTGTGCAGCCTAGATGTTTTCAAAGAATACTCCTGATGTAGGGTTTATGGCTTGTGAGTTTGGTAATCCCCTTTGAAATACTCCCTAATAGAAAGGTTCAAGTTACAGAGGTCACAGAGTTGTCTGAGCTGCATTTGACTTTATTTTTACTTCTTGATTAATCCCTTACTTTCATTTAATTAGGCCAGTAGGCAAGAGCCCCTTTTTAGTGCTGACCAGTACAATAAGCACAACATGGCCTGGAACCCAGCCTGACTATTCAAAATCACATTGTATTGAATGGAAGCCTTGCATACTGTGACCCTGCACATAATCCTTTCATGTGCTTCCTCCAAATAGGGAAAATATGATGATGATGTTGATCATCATCATCAAAAGTGTACACTAAGGGTTCTCAACCTTTTCCAGCTGCAGACCAGACCACACGCCCAGTGGTGGGATGTCAAAAATTTTACTACCCCACCATGATGTCATCACAGTGTGGGTGGAGCTAACATCATGATGTCATGTCATGGGCAGGGCCAAAGAAAACGTACAAAATAATAAAAATAGGGAGCTTCAGGCTATAGGGAGCTTCAGGCTAGCAGCTTCTCTTCCTCCTCCCCGTTTGGGAGGACAGCAAGGAGGCCGTGCATATGTGCCAAGCACTAGGCGTGCATGCACACCAAGTGCTTGGCATGCATGCTCAGTGGGGGAACCAGTGAAAAGGTAAGCACCGAAGGTGGTTCCCCCCAAAAGCTGCTACAGGTTCTCTGGGACCCTGGGGAAAGTTACTACTGGTTCTGGCGAACTGGTGAGAACCTGTTACATCCCATCACTGCACACGCCCCCTCAGACAGCAGAACAGGCTGGACATGTGATTCCCCCACTGTAAATGCTGCCGTAAAATGTGTCCGCAGCTGTTGTAAATGTGTTTATGACAGCTGTGGGTGAATTTACAGTGGGGTTTCCACTGTTTTGGTCCTTCTGTCACTTCTGGTGGTGTTGGCGGTGGCGACAGCAGCGAGGATACTGCATTTTTGGCTGTTTTCGCCACTTCTGACGGCAGCGGCGACGGTAGCAGGAGCAAGGCCAGTGGGCCACATGAAATGGTGCTAGATCAGACATGGACTGAAGATCTACCAGTAGATTTCTGGATGATTTGGGGTAGATCGTAGAGTACAGTACTTTTAGTTATTTAACATCAATAAATGATGATGCAGCCCTTCTCCACTTAGACTGCTGAAAAGAAAAAAACATGGATAATGGTGTGAATTTTTGTGTGGCAGATGTCAGGAAACAGAAGGGTTAATTTGTTGGTCAAGTGAAGATGCACTCTGTAAATACTCAGAGGAACTGTGAAAGGCCAATTAATGAGGAATGCCTCACCCAGGAGTCATCTGGCAGGGAGATAAGGTTTGTCTGGTGCAAAGGTATGTGTAAGAACAATGGATAATCAGCAAGAGATGATCTTCCTGGCACATAGGGGGTTTGAGAATTCCATCTGCCTATATCTTCCTGGAAGAGGACCATTAAGCAGACATTTGGACACCCAGGGGCCATTCAGAGGAAACAGCCAGAATCATCCGGGGGAATAGCCAATTGTCATAGAAAAGTGGGATCCCTAGAGGAGAAAGATTTCTCTCATTCGTCTCTTAAGGGAATAGGATGGGGTCCAGAAATGCTACCCTATGGAAGGAAATTGGATAGAGACATTTTTCTGAGAAAACATCTAAACAGCTTAAATGAGTGTAAGCTTAGATAGGAATAGTAAGTTTTTGTTATTTTCCATGTGTGTTTGCTGTGTATTTTCCATCTGTGTGTTTTTGTAGATGTTTTGCATCTTTTACCTATGTTTTATCTATTCATTGGTTTTTGCTTTATTTTTTAAAATAGAACTTATACAATCCATTTGGTACAGTCTACCAGGATAAATATTGGTTATTAAATATATATGCTTTTGCCGGGCTGGGAGGTGGGTTTCATGACAGTAGGACTGTCAACTCTGTTCAGACCAGATACCAAAATAAATATCTGGTGTCACTATTCTGTAGGCCAATAGTCTTGCGTGGGTCATTCAAAAATAGTGGCTGACATGCTGTTAATGCAATTTATGCCAGATTAGGCTAATAAAAATCAGCAGTGGTGGCACTTTTTCAGAAATTAAAGCTTTCTGATGTTTCTCCAAAGGCTTCTGTGAAGTCCTTTCACAGTGAGGAAAGTGTGGGGGCTGTGGGATAGGAAGTAGAAGTATTTAACTACTGAAAATCACCACCACCAGGATAACTTTACTTGTGGCAATGGTTTTTGGTAATCAAAGCCTTTCCTCTCTCTCTCCCTGTGGTCTGCATGGTTTCCTGATGATGAAAGGGGCTGAACAGAAGCTTTGAGACCTTACAGTAAAGAAGTTGGACATTTTAAATTTCTGAAATATTGCTGCTTAACATTGGCATAGCGTAGCTGAAGCCCACCAGATTCTAGCCAACATTCAGTTGAAGCACTGAAGGACTGTGTGGCACAGCTTGGCCCCCAAACTGTACACATTGCCTACTACTCCTTGTGTAGCATAACCATCTGTAGATAGGGGGACTCTGTATGTAGGATCTGGAGACCTGATCCTACTTCAGGAAGGTCCGTGATCTGTATTGTAGAATGTGGCTGCCTTGTCTTCCAAGGTGACAAAAGTCTATGAGGCACAGATTTCTTTCCACTCTTTCTGTGGAATGAGAGATGGGTTTGTTCTGCCATGCTTTCCAGCTTGCCTGGTCTTTCATTTTTCTGCTAGAGGAGAGGTCACAGAGTCTCTTTATTTATTATTTAAATTTCTATAGCGCCCTCCTTGTCGAAGGCGACCCAGGGCGGTTTAACACATCCTAAAAACATCAGAACAATATAGGTTAAAATTTTAAAAGTTCTTAAAATCTATAATTAAAACCAATTAAAACTACGTACAACTAATTGTATAATTTAAAACTTAAAAACTTAAGGAAGCGGGGGGGGGGGATCAAACCAACCAGTAGTTTCTCCCCAAATATGCTGTAAATAGGAAACTGTAGGCCAAATTCTTATACTGGGTCTCATAGACATGTACATATACATACACATAGATACATACACACACTGGAGAAACTGTTTGTAGCCAGCTGTTCCACTTCACCTCTGTGACTGAGGCAGCAGGTATATTGTTTGAACCGTTAGGCTGTTAATGTCACAAGCATTGTTCTAATACTAGCAAGTCTTTGTTCCTGGTCTGTCCTCTTTTGTATGGCAGGAAGTGGGTGGGTAGCAAGCCAGGTCCGGAGATGCCTCTTAATGACTCAGAACAATGACCCTCTGAGAGTATAAACTGGTTGGGCCAGTCCATGGCTGGTGCGCTGTGCAGAGTTCAAAGGCCCGATGAAAAGGAAATACAACCTGGCAACAAAACCATGTCTCTGTGCCTTCCAGTGATAAAAGTGTTTTTGAAACACAAAACAGTTTAACTCCTGGTTTCCTTGGAGCTGGGTCTGGTTAATTAGGCACCTGGGGAGGAAAATCCACAAAAACCAGATGAGTTCATTCATTGCATTTCAGCAAAAGTGTGGGACACTCGTTTTATGCTGAGAAATACTAGATACAAAGGCACTGAAGATCTCTTTGTTCAGCAGAGGGTATTTATCTCCTACAGGAAAAAGGAGATACAACGGCAAAGTTATAGCTGTAGAGATTGTTACCTTGCTCTGTCCCTTCAAGTCAGGAACCAACTTATAGTGACCCTAACAAGGTTTTCAAGTGAGCTGTTTAAGGAGCGGGTTTTACCAGTTCCCAGGTGGCTGGATTGCTCAGTGGTTTAGGTGTCTGGCTCTGGAGCCAGAGACTGGGAGTTCGATTCTGCACTGTATCTCCTGGGTGAAAAGCCAGCCTATGTGGCCTTAGGCAAGCTGCACAGCTCTAGGGTGCTCCCAGAAGGAGGGAATGTAAAACAACTTCCATGTATTCTTCTACTTAAAAAATAAATTACCGCAGAACTGAATTGATGGTGCATAATGATTATTGTTACTTACCAATTCCACACCATCACCCCATGAGTTTCCATGGCCTAGTAGGGATTTGAACACAGATCTCCTAAATTCCAATCCATTGCTCTATCTATTATACCACACAGGGCATCTGTCTGTAGAGATTAGCAGTGGAAATTAAACTAGCAATTACACTTCGATACCACCCCATAGTGCTTAGTGCACTCTCTGGGCAGTTCACAAGTTAATTAGCAGTTTGCCCCCAACATGCTGGGTTCTCATTTTACCGACCTTGGAAGGATGGAAGGCTGAGTCGACCTTGTTCTGTCAGGATCGAACTCACAACCTTCTGGCTGCAGTACAGCAGTTTAACCACTGTGCTACTAGGCCTCTTCCCTAAATCACACAGTCTGGATTATCAGAACTACGTATATGTCATTGCTGCTCAAATCAGTCTCTGGCCACAGAGAAGGGTACTACTTTACGTGATATCTATCTGGCATAAGTAAATATGATCATTGCAAAGTCCTTAGGATCGGAGATAAAGTGCTAGCCTCAGAGTAACTAGGTGTGGAACTGCCCAACCTGTCTAATTGGTGTGAACTAATTATAAGCTTGGCTTACATAAAAGTGCTGCCACCAGCTTTTCACACTACAGAGCAGTGGAATTTCCTTAAACATTCCTGACTGTGCAGATAAAACCAAGAAAACAAAGTAAGATTTATTGTTTTGGGATCCACCCAGACTAGAACTTCTCATGGAGTTGAATCAGCTGTCACATTTATTTAGAGAACATAATAGCTGGGGATGTGTATCCATCCAGGAATAGAATGTTACATTCCTACATGATAAAGCAACGCTTGGGGTAATTACTGTTTTGGATGACAAAAATATATTTTCAGAGCTCCATAACAAACTTACTAAGATTTCAGAGCCTCCTTTCTATCAGGTATCTCAAGACTTTTTCTTAACAGATATTACTCATTTTATACTACCATTATCCCTCCTGACTTGCCCTCTGTTCTCCCCCCATTTACTCTTTTATGACCCTTGCCATTATTTATTTATTCATTAGATTTTTATGCCGCTCTCCTTGCTGAAGCAACTCATAGCAGCTTACAGCATTACAGCAGTGTTACAAACTCAAATATAAATACAACATAGTATAAATAAATACAACCAGGGAAATACAATACAAAAGTAGTTAGTAGTTACAACGACAACCAATTAAATTTAATAGTAAAAGTGCCAGTGAGGACTGCAACAAGAGTAGGCCCATTTGAATCAATGCAACTTACAGAGAAATTGACTCATGAAACCCTAACTGGTTTAATGGGGCTACTCTAGTGTAGTTTACTATGCTGACTAACAGGAGTTCAAGCAGTGAATGTGAGAACGTAAATATACATTATTTGTAGTCTTTGATTAGATGACACTGTACAGTACATTCTTGATAACCAGTGGCGTTGTGTGTGTGGTGGGGGGGGCAGGGAGCCGCCCCACCCCAGGCAGCGCTTTTTGGGCTATGGGTGTTCTTGGACTACAATTCCCAGAAGCCCTAGCGGAAATGGGTGCCGGCGTCCACCAAGGGGCGGTAAATTTGGATTAAGCCCCGGGAGGCAGAAATCCACACAATGTTACTGTTGATAGCCAAACTAGATGCGTCTTCAAGATATCAGCATAACAAAAAATTGATTCCACACATATCAGACATATATTCATAGAACAGGTCAGCAAGTTTCCTTTATCTGAAATAAGCAGTAGATCTTGTGATATCACAGAGGTGATCCTTATGATATCACAGGAAAGGGAAAGGTGAATACAGTATTAGAAAAAGGGAAACCAGAACTGATACTGGGCTAACCAGGTAACATGGAAATTCAGGGCTAGAAGAGAAAATATGTTGTTAGCTGCTAACAACACCAATGGTGTCGGCTTCTGCGGAAGGATCATAGTCTGCATCTTCCATCTACCTAAAGGCTGCAACTTTCTCACCTGAAAGACTTCACATAATGTTAAGGTCTACCAAGTAGCAGAATTGGTTTTTTTTTTAAGGGAGAGAAGACAATGGAAATGAATTTAAGTTAGTCTTCAAAGGGTTACAACATTTTGTTTTGTTTTGTTTATTTTCTGATATATCTGTGAACCAGTGATAGGAATTGCACAGAATGCTCACCCCCTGCCCCATTTGTAGCCTCTAGTGACCTTGTCCACTGCTGTATTTGCTGCTATAGCAGTGGCAATAAAACACTGTGCTGCTTCTTTGAAGTAAGTCAGGCAGGGAGAATTTGTATTATGTACAAGCTACACGGTGCATCTAGTAGATTCACAGAACGCTCGAAATACCCATGGCTCCTGCATACTATGTTTTAATGGAAATTAGGGAAGTTTGCTGCCAAATTTGAGTGGTATGACAGCAAATTCAAGATCAAGTTCAGGGATGGAGAAGCATCGACAGAATGCAGTCCTGTGGGGAAGTAAACTACCCCGCCCCCAAATTCCCAATTTTTGTAAACTGATAAATTGCTGGAAGAGAAACAAACTAGGAAGTCATAAATATGTCAATCAATGGAAAGACATTTTCAGTTTATTTCCTGATTGCAGATTTTAGCCACTTTTGCAGTACTTTGGAAGAAAAAGATCCAATACAATGACAGGTAAGGTAAGGTTTCCCTTGCTCAAAAGCCAGTTGTATCTGACTCTAGGGTTCAGTGCTCATGTACTCAGTACAATGACAATTACCCCCTAATTTCCACTACCTAAGTCAGGATTTCTCAACCTTTTAAAGCCAGGTCACGCTCCCTAAGACAGCTTTGGGGTCTGGAGAGCCATTTTGCCCTTCCTCCACCACATGGCACTTCCAGGTGTGGTGGAAGCAGTGGGGGACCACATGAAATGGTGCCACGGGCTGCCTTCCAGCCCATGGGCCACAGGTTGAGAATCCCTGAGCTAATTAATTACTGGTATGAAGCAGAAACAGAAATTTAAAAGAAATCCCCATTCAGAAATGTGGCTTTACTCTTCAATGCCAAATTGTTTGTACAGAGTTCATATCCCTGTGCAGCTGCCTGTATAATTAGTTACTTCAACCATAACATCGGCTTAAAAATAGAACTATTTTTTAAATGATGGATTGATGGTGCCTTTTTTCCAACTCCCCCCTCATATATATCTAATGTAAATGAGGAGAGAGGCTGTCATCCACTTCGACCATGGAGTTGAAGAACACACACACACAAAACAACCCCATAGTTTGTTTTCCAATTCCTGAAGAAATTTTATCAGCTTGATTTCCTCAAGGCTCCCCCCCCCCCACTCCCGCTTTGTGGCAGAGAGCAGCAACTGGAGGGTGCATGAGCAAGACTGACATTTTTCAAGTTGAGTCCAAGAGGGGCTGTTCTACAGAGGCCACAACAAGCTTTCGTGTTGTCTCTATTTAGAAGAGAGCAGAGTCGCCTGGATGACTCCTCCCTCAGCAAGTGACTCAGGGTGGAAGCACCCTTCCAAAATGCAGCTGCAGCAGACAGAGCACAGCTACAGCTGGACCCTGGCAACCCCATTCTCTACTACCTGCTCCCCTCTCTCATCTTGAATGCCCACCCCCTCCCCCAGCAAAGGTCCTTCCTGCCATGCCTGCAATCTCTTCACGACTAGGGAGCCAGTCCTACATACCTGCTGCCCTAGAGTCTGGCACGTCTCACACATGCAACAAAACAAGAGCTGTAAGACGAGCTATGACCAATTCTGGGGATTGGGTGCCACTGAGTCAGAGGAGAGACGTGCAGGAGTCCTCTGGAAGGGAGAGAGAGTCGCTAAAAATACCCCAGAGGAGGCACATAACAAGGAGACCTGCAGAGAATGCAGCAACAGAAGGGCAGAGAAAGGCACTCACACTGCCAGTATGGCCAGGCATTGCTGAGCCACCAAGCTTTTTCCAACAGATACACACCCAGGCTTGCTCAAACTAAAAAATATGCCCACTGCTCTGTGGCTCCACCAAAGCTCAACACATAAAACACCCTGCATGGCCACCCACATTACATTGTAGCTTTCCCTCCATGCAGAGCCTAACTTGTTTCATTCATGTAGTCACTCACTGCCACCACATAAACACACAGGACAGATTACACCAGAAATGGAGTCTATGACACTGGATATGTTTTGGACTACCATCTCCACAGTCCCTTACTAATATAGTATGCTAGGTGTCCCTGACCTCTAAATTCTTTTGGTGTACTAAAGCTTCCCTGCCTGTGGATGACAATTTGCCCTTTTCCAAGAATTGCCGCCTAGGCTACATAGCAGTTTAGTATATGTCATCTTTCCCATCATCTTTCCTGCCCCACAATATTCAGCTTTTCTGCTATTACGATCTGAAGGAGTTTTGTGACATAACCTGTCTTGTCCAGAACAAAAGCTATAATAAGAAGAAACTAGGGGTTATGCCATCCTCTGTTTTTGCTTCTTTTAACTCCAACTTCCACATTTGTCCAAGAATTTCCCAGGCAGAATTCCAGGTTTTTTGCCCACAGACATCTATAATAATAATGATGCTTGGAAGTTTTACTCCTTTGTCTGAAGAAGTGGACTTGATCCATGAAAGCTCACAGTAAAAATATAACAGTCTTTAAAGTGCTGCAGTGCTTTTATTTATTTATTTTGTTTTCTGATATGCCTGAACCACAGACTAACACAGCTACTTTTCCAAATAATAATTTCATGTCAGAAATTATTCTGGGTTGAAAGGATTTTTGTGGAAGAAAATCATGTCCCCAAGAGCTGGGACAGAGATTGGCGCTCAATCCATCATGCAGTACCTGGGTCTCGAACTGCTGACTTGCCAGCCTTCCAGCTAATAAGGCAAGCTTCTCAACCACTGAGCCACTGCAAGCCCACACACATCTATAGACACTTGACACTTGCCTTTCACTCAGTTGGAACATGGGCTATTTTCCAGGCTATCTTGGGCCTACTTTATGTGCAAAAAAGAAACTGCCCAAGGTTATGAAGGCCAAATGTCCTCCTTCAGGTAGAACAGTCCTCCACCTGAAGATCTTTCTTTTTTGTTGTGTGCTCAATGTACTTCTTTTTTTGGTGACACTAAGTGGCTGCCTCACACCCCAGTGAGTGGCTGAGCAAGGAAAATAGAGGCTGTGATTGATAAATGGATTTAAACCAATTTTTAAAGTAAGGTAGTTTTGGGGTGATATTGGGGGAAAGACACAAACCATACACATTGATAAGATTACTTATGAATTGCTAGAACGATATAGAATGGATGTATGAACATCAGATGGGAAGTTAGTTCCAGGAGTAGACATTCTAAATGCACGGATGGATGATTCATTTGAAATAACTGAATGTTGCCTAGGTAGACATTTCAACCACAGTGACTTTTATTTTATTTTTTAATTCTATATACATTCATTTTTAGTAAGCTGCAGAAAGTACAAGATAAAGGGCATTTCAAAAAGTTACTCTATATCTAGAATAGTTATGTGACTTACATTCCATAATTCTCTCAATGTTGTGTCCCATGGTGGTTACCTAGTCACAATCTTGTGCAATATGAAACCACTGCAAAAACCTAATAACAACAACAACAACAACAATAACAACAACAATTTGTGATAGTATTTATATATGTTAGTTTAAATTAGCATATGCAAATTTAATCAAAAATATCTTCCTTTTTGTGTGAAGACTGTCTTCCTTTCTGGTGTTTCTTGTCCTTTGTGCCCTCCTTCTTGGAAGTGGAATGATGGCCACCCTGGTTGCCTGGAAAGCCTAGGTCTTTGTGGGAGGTGTAGTTCTGGAACACAGGGAGCATACCAGTCTTTCCTACATCATTGCTACAGCTGTGAAATAGGGAGCCATTGAGGGCTTCAGCAAGAACCTCACAGCCAGTGTTGTTGTGTGAGGCAATCTATAAATTTCAGATGCAGGCCATCTACTCGGTATAATAAGCTCATGGGCTGGTCATAAACAGAACCAGATGACTCCTTTGGCAAAGTCAGGTGGCAGATTTCTGGTCATCATGAAAGAGTGGTAAATTATTGGAAATTTAATTTGTTGTATTTTTATTGTCAACGATGGGGAGAAGTGTTTTTGAGATTTTTTTCTTCTTTGTCAAAATAATTTGGGTATCTTGCAGGTTGACTTGGCATGGGGGGATATGACATTCGTTGCTCTGCCTCAGTGCCTCTTCAACAGTCTTACTCCCTCCCTTTGAACTGTGTATTTGACTATGAACTTTCTGCTCATTCCTTGGTTGCCATTTTGGATGTGCACAGGCAGTAAAAAAGGATAGGGCTCCTGCACTTTGAATAGTTGTGTAGACAAGACCATTTCAGCAGATGTAGGTTGTCATACAACCATTCTCGTGGTTTACTATTAAAGGTACAATAGTCCCACCCTCTTTTACACCTGGTCACTGTACTTTCAGTGTGGGCCGTCTGATACATTTACTTCTCCAATTAAGAGTTCTATCCCAAAGTTTGTCACCTACAATAAATAAATGCTGTCTGGTGGCCATATGAAATAAAAGGAAGGGCTTCTCTGCCTTTAATAGTTGTGTATACAGTATGTGGAAAATTTTGCAGATGTAGCATGTCCTGTCAGGTAATTCTTCCTTCCACACAATTATGAAAACTATCAAAAGAGGGTGAGCCCTGTGATGGTCCATGGGGTTGCAAAGAGTCGGATTCGACTGTGCGACTGAACAACAAAAATCATAATGCCAGCTGCCTGTATAGCTCACTCAGTTGGAGTACAGTGATTAGAAGTTCAATTCCACATGGCACCTTGTAGAATAGCCAGCCTATATAACCTTGGGTAAACTACAGAGTCCTAGAGCACCACTGGAAACACTGCCAAGGATCACCATAGCTTGAAGCTGACTTGAAGGCACGTAATGATAATAATAATTATTTTTTCTCTACTGCTGTTTCACCTCTTGAGCCCTTGCAGAGCCAGACATAAACCTACTGCTGATTTTTCCACTCTGCTCAGTTTGAGGCAGCCTGGGAAAGTAGTGTGTGTTTGCTCAGCTGCTGACAGAGGAAACGAAATTGCTTCTATGGAGAAAAACTTATCAGTAGAAGGACTAGTGACAGCCAGACATTTGCTCTTACTTCATGTGTTGCTGTGCTGCAGACAAAAGGAAGCTTTCTGAACCTACCATGAAGAATACCAACTTTTCTCCCTGGGAAAGCTCTTGTACCTTTACATTGGTATGTTAAGCGACTGCAGTGGCTCAGTGGTTAAGAAGCTTGCCTTGTTAGCTGAAAGGTTGGCAGGTTGGCAGTTCAAGACCAGAGTACTGCATTACAAAATGAGCACCTGTCTCTGTCCCAGCTTCTGTCAATCTAGCATTTCAAAAGCAATAAATTGCAAGTACTGTAGATAAATAGGGACCACTTCGGTGGGAAAAGATCTTGGGGACATGAAATGAGCCTCATTTGGGTGTCCCCTGAGCAAGAGCTCCTCCAGCAAAAATCCTTTCAACCCAGAAAGCACCCTTCTGTGTTTCCGACACAGAACCTGCTAGGAAAAATAAAGGAGAGGGGAAATTGTTTCAGGAGCAGATTATTGGAAGTCAATCCCTCTCTCCAACACTATCCCTTTCTATGTTGATAACAGAGATGCTGCCATGGATAGCTTAGCCAGTCTACTAGCTTACAGCTATCCAGCTGCTCTATCTTACTCATCCAAAAATAAAAGAAAAATCAACTGGTAGAGGGTTCTGAGGTGGTTAAGACACTGAGCTTGGCAACTGGAAGGTCGTCAGGTCAGCAGTTCCAGACCCAAGCGATGCATGACAGAGTGAGCCACTGTCTCTATCCCAGCTCCTGCCAACCTAGCAAGTCAAAAGCAAGAAATTGCAAGTAAATAAATGGGTACCATTTCAGTGGGAAGGTAAACAGCATTCCATGTGCTCCAGTGTTTAATCACACCTGCCACATGTCCACAGAAATATCTGCAGATGCAGACAGTGTTGGCTCTTTGGCTATAAACAGAGATGAGCACTGAACTCTACAAATGGATTTCGAGAGGGTTCTTTATTCCTGGTAATATCTACTAGATGCTTTCACTCCTGCTGCAATGGGATTTACGGCAAGAACACTGAGAGTAATGCCTCAAGAATCCCAGTGTCAGCACTAAGAAAGGGCAGGATGAAGCATACTGCATTCCTGAGGCTGAGGGGCCGGGGGCAGCAAGAACCAGGCTTGTGCCTGCATGTACGGCAGGACAATGGCAGCATTTATAAGGGGACCTTTCAAGAATGTGCTTGCGATCCTGAAGCTGCCCCCACAGAGATAGACTGTGTAGTTGTGTGTACAGATTCTAGTCCCCCTCCTGGTTGTCATAGCTTGCTTTTAAGAGCAGCAGGTGCCCTGCAGCTCTCCCTTGACCCTTGGATTTTAATGGTCTTTGCAGCTTCTTGTTCAATGTTTCCTTGACTCCTTTCCTCACTCTTTTGCTGATTATATCACCCTACTGGCAAGACTAGCTTATGATTTTATGGCCACCTGGCCATAAAAGCTTTCCCAACCCTTACTAAGTCAACTAATGAAGATGCTTAGGAAGAAATAGTGGGGTAAAACTGTTGTCCACAGTCAGAGGGTAATTTTGTATTTAGGAGTGCTGTAGCTTCCCCTTCCCTTGACACCTGAAGAGGAAGAAGTAACTTTTCCCTAGAAATGGGACCTATGCTTTGAAGCCTTGGACCCTGAGACAACACTGAGCCATTCTTGGCACTCCCCCCACTACCTCTTCTGTTTCCTGTGTTGGTATGTCTATTTTTACCCCACAGGAGCTGGGGAAGCAACCAGTGTAAGAAATGTTCTGGAAGCTCCAGAGTTTGTGAAAGTAATTTATCCATTTGAGGACCCCTTCCGGCTCCCATTATTCCAAATACCGTATATGCTGCCGTATAAGACAACTGGGCGTATAAGACGACCCCCCAACATTTCCACTCAAAATATAGAGTTTGTTATATACTCGCCATCTAAGACTACCCCCCTCTTCTGCACACCTTCCACACACAAAAAAAAAAACATTAAAGAACATCAGATTTGATTTCAACATCTCCCTGTGGCCGGCACTAGTGCGCAAGTGTGCATGTGCGAGCTCTGCGTAGACAAGGGGCGGGGCGGAGCATCGCTGCTTCCCACCGAGCAGAACGGGCTGGTCACGCCGAAAAGGCTGGCACCCCTGTCTCGCTGCTGATCCTCGCCGCAGTCACGCTGGATACCGCGCGATACTGTATGGTATGTAGAATGAGGTGGGTGGGCATCGGGAGGCCACTATGGGCACTAGGTGGGCATTGGGAGGCCACTATGGGCAGCTATGTCTATCCCAACTGATGTGCATCCAGCGTATAAGATGACACACACACACCCTTGGAGGCATGTTTTTCAGGGGGAAAAAGTAGTCTTATACGCCAACATATACAGTAACTTTTCTAAGCTCTGAGAAGCTCAGTAGCACCTTCTGCCACTTAGCACTGCAAAGCTTTCAAATGTGCAGGTGGGTGCATTATGAAACAAAGACCTTTCAATCCTACAAGTTAGTGCATATATGTTTGGTCAGGGGTGTAAAATATATGTACGGGGGAGGGAATTGTTCAACTACTACATATACTTGGGGTAATCACGCACTGCCTTTACCTAGTGATAAGTATCCCTATCTCCACGACACTATTTTCCATTTCTATTTTTGAAGACCACTTGATTCACATGTTCTCCTTTACCAAATTTCAGCCTCACTCCTGCTTCAATCTCAGCCTGCTACTTATGGTTACACAGTGGTTACTCTGCTCTTGTATCCCCCATCCCCAAGGGATCATTCACTAAAACTTTTTCCTGTGCAGGGTTGGTTCCACATTTGAGGAGATTAGTGAGGAAGAGGGCAAAACGAAAACAAAGCAAACTTTCATAATTCCCTCAAGACTGTGATTGCTCAACTCACCTTCTTCCAGGTTTCGTGACGTTAAAGACTTTTTAGTCACAACAGTGTTACTCATGGCTATCTTCTGGAAACTATTTGAAAAAGGCAAACATGAAAGCAACTTACTGATAGGGTAAATAACACTCAGAATCTCAGCAATGTACTTGAAGACAAACAGACTTCAAAGGCAAATACAGCCGACACTCATACCCACAGCCTTTTTACCACACCTTCCTTTGAGAGAGGTCCTCTCTTAACCAGTGTTCTCCTTATAAGAGGTTATAGTCAATGCTAACTTGCACTGCCCTTAGCAGCTGGTGGCAGGGCAGAAGGCACCAAAATGAATGAGGGGTGAAGCCAAGTCATGAGTGATTACTCGTACACACTCAGGCATACAGTATTCGCAATATATATACACGGGTGGATAGGCATGGAGGCAAACATTCATATTTACAGAGGCTCTCTGCCTTTGTTCAGGTGGAAGTAAGAATGGGATGGCAAGGGATAGCTTGGGTCTGGGGTGGAATAGTGTCTGCTGCCCTAATACAGAGGTGGTCAACATTGGCTCTCCAGCTGTTCTTGGATTTCAATTCCCAGAAGCCCAATTCAGCACCCCTGTTGATCAGGGTTTCTGGGAATTGAAGTCCAAGAACAGCTGGAGCACTAAGGTTAGCCACCCCTGCCCTAATGGATGAGCTGCCACTGCTTCAGAGTACAGTGCAGTACTTAGTTTATATCTGGGCACACCTACAAGAGAGCTGTTTCTCACAGAATGGCAACCGTAGGATTTAGCTGCCTTAGTCTGTGTTCTCCATTATTTACAGCAATGCTGTCTATTACAAACTGTATTCCCACTAAACACAAAAAGGCACAGTGAAGGTAACTGAAAGCTGGATTGTACTGTTCCTATTTTGAAGTGATAAGTAGATAAATTAGGAGTCAATTTCTAAAAGATTTTAACCTGTTGAATTTTTCATTGTTGAAGAGCTGTTAAGAAACTGTTGCAGAAAAATGTTGATCATGTTAGGATTAACACTTGTTACAGAAAGACAGAAGGAATGCTAGGCATGTAAAAGGCCAAGAGATCTATACAGTATTCTCAAGAGAAAAGAAACAGAAGGGATTTGAGGCCTATCAAATGAAACTAGCTGACTGGAGTCTTCATCCTAAAACCATTTAAATAGCTTGTGCTAATTATTTACAGATTATTAAAATAAATTCTTAATTTTTGTTGAAGAATGTAAGGTTGATCAAAATAGACACTTTTGACAGCAGCTTGGTTTTTTATACCTTTGCAGGTTCATGTGCCAGTCTTCTTTATGGCTGTGTAGCAACCCTTGAGAAAAATGCATGAGAAAAATAATTATTTTTGTAACAATAAGCTAGCCCTTTATGAATGTAGCTCTCAATGATATTCTAAGTTTTATGCCATTACAATGGTTAATAGATTTATTAGAGCATGAGATTTTGTGGAATTTAGTAAGTGTAGAATGCCTTTTGATTCCTCACTGTTGGTTAAAAACAATGAATATCTCTTGCACTATGCACAGTGATGGGATGCAACAGGTTTGCACCAGTTCACCAGAACCGGTAGTAACTTTCCCCAGAGTTCCAGAACCGGTAGCAGCTTTTGGGGGGAACCACCTTCGGGGCTTACCTTTTCACTGGTTCCTCCACTGCGCATGCACGCCTACAGGGAGGAGGCAGAGAAGCTGCTAGCCTAAAGCTTCCTATTGCCTGCTCCTTAGGGTAAGTGACTCACCTTTGGATGTGGTGTGTCTGTGTGTATTTTAATGTGTATTTAATACCTTTACCTATATTGACGTACTACCACAGTTCCTAAAAAGATCTAGCGGCCTGGCTTGGGGTTTTTAAGCAAAGTCTTGGAGTTACCTCATCAATAAGCTACACCTGTGCTGTTCCAATTCAGTTCCAGTTGGAGAGCCCTTAAGGAGGTACAGCTGTTTTACATTTACATTAAGGCATATTATCCTAGAGAATTGGTACAATGACAATATCAATCTTCCAACATGGTGCTGTCCAGGCACTTATACTAACAGGTAAGTGACGGGTTTGTGTTTGGGGTGTGTGTGTGTATTTTAATGTAATTTTTCATTGTATTTATTTATTTAATTTATTTATGGGTTTGTGTTGTGGGTGGTTGGGTGGGTTGAGGGTGTGTGTGTGCTTATTTTTATTTTATTATTATTTTTCTTTGGCCCCACCCACAATATCATGACATCAGCTCCACCCACACTGTGATGACATCATGGTGGGGTAGTAAAATTTTTGACAATGCACCACTGACTATGCATGATCACATCTTAAAGGATTTTAATATGTGGAGGAATTTACCTTTTTTTCTGGTGAAAAATGAAGCTTTCTGATGGCAAAACAACAATTTTACATGCTTACATTTCTGACACTGGGTATCAGTTTGGAGAAATGATTTTAGGACTTAGAGGGATTCTCCTTTCTTACTAAGGCAAGGCAAGCCATGTCTCCTTTTCTAGTTTGTTTTGCTTCACTTCTAGTTAGTAGTATGTAGGAACAGCATGCAAAATATCTCTATGTGGGTAAACTTTGTTACCCATTTTCTTTGGTTCGCAACTGCTGAAGCTGATCGTAAGTAAAGATGTCTTATTTGTTAAATTGAGTTGCTTCTAGAGTCATTTTTTCTGTATAAAGTGCTAGTTGCCATGAAAGGGAATGGTGTAGTATTGAACATTTGTGTTACTCCTCTGTTTTCCTGTGTGCAAGTGTTGTTTTCTGTCTAATACTCTGCTAAGCGAAAGAGAATAAGTACATTCCAAACTATATCTTCCAGCACTTACAAAATGCACCAACGCATAATCAGAAGCTATGGCATTAAGGATTTCTGGGACTGCCAAAAGGATATCTCAGGTGGTGCAAACTTATTGCATCTGCCACTCGCTTGTTAAGATTTTTTTAAAATTTATTAAAGTTTTTTTAACAGAAAAGAAATATTAAAAAAAGAAAAAAGAACACATTAAAATGACAAGACTTACTATGCAAAAAGAAGATATAACAATTGTAACAAAACACAACAAGGAAAAACAACAACAAATTATTTCAATTATTTTCAATACATTCTATCTCTTAACCATTCTACTTATATGTATATGTAAAATATACTTTTACACTTTGTTCCAATTGTTCTCTTCATCATGGTATTACAACTTTTTATAACACAATAAATGTACCACCCAAGTGCACTAAGGTCCTTGAGTCTGCCAGCTGTCCTTTTTACAACTCAATTGTTCTGCCAAAAACCCATTGCATTCGGTGCAGGTTTATCTCCTTTATTTTCCCTCAATGTATACTGCAAAAAAGGTTTCCAAATGTCCCAAAATCTATTTTGTTTTAATATCCCCCTTTTTATGTTTAAATCCTATGTAAATTTTTCATTAAGTGCCATATCCCAAACATTGGTATACCATTTACTCAGTTCTAAATTCAAAGCACCTTTCCAATTTCTGGCCACCTGTTGTCTTGCCAAAGTTAAGAAAATAGCTAATACACTAGTACCCCGGATAACGTTGAGACTTGGTTCCACAAGTCTCGTTGTTATCCGGTTTTTAACGTTGTGTGATACATTGATCACACAACATTAAAAAAAGCCCTGTTTCCCTGGAGGCTGCAGCAAGCCAGAATGTCGGGATTTGAACCCTGACGTTTTGGCTTGCTGCACTGGCTGAGGATGTCAGGGAAGCCCAGAAAGAGCATGGATCGGGTCTCCCCACCTCCCTGGACCCGGCGGTGTGTGTGTGTCAGAGACTCCAAAATTGGTAAAAAAATGGACTTTTTTTTACCAATTTTGGGGTCTCTGACCCCCCCCCCCGCCGGGTCCAGGGAGGTTGGGAGACCCGATCCAAGCTGTTTCTGGGCTTCCCTGACGTCCTCAGCCAGAGCAGCAAGCCAGAATGTCGGGATTCGAACCCTGACGTTTTGGCTTGCTGCACTGGCTGAGGACGTCGGGGAAGCCCAGAAACAGCTTGGATTGTGTCCCCTGCCTGCTCCAGAGAGATCAGAGGACCCGATCTACAGCTGCAGGGTGGCTGGGGAAGCTGACGGGGACTCCCTGTCGGCTTCCCTAGCCACCCGCCCTTGCCTCCGCAGCTGTGGGGTGGCTAGGGAAGCCGACGGGGGAGACCCCCGTCAGCTTTCCAGCCTCCCCACCCCTGCCTCCGTAGCTGCAGGGTGGCTGGGAAGCTGAACAGAGAACCCCGTTCAGCTTTCCAGCCGCCCTGCTGCTAAGAACGACTGTATCGGATAACGTTAAAAATCGCGTTATTCAATACAAGATTTTTCCAAAAATCTTGTAACGTTATGCGGTTTTAGCGCTATCCGGTACTAGCGTTATCCGGGGTATTACTGTAAGTCCTTTGTATTTTCCTCTAAATTCAATTCCTCTAAGTCTGTCAGTAAAACAATTTTTTTCATTCAACTTTAAATTAATATTTAAAATTTTAGCTATTTCTTGTTCAATTTTTTGCCAAAAATTGGAAATAATTTTACAATCCCACCACATATGTTCATATGTCCCAATTTCCTGTTGACATCTCCAACATCTCTTTGAATTACTACTATCTATTTGATTTAGTTGAACTGGCATCACATACCATCGCCACAAAATTTTGTAATTTTGTTCTTTAACTTTTGTGGAAAGGTTTCGCATAATCCTGTTTTTCCACTTTTTCTTCCAGTTTTTCTCAGAAATGTTTATATTTAAATTTGTTTCCCACATTCTTTTGAGAACATTCTGAGGTTCTTCAGTACAATTTATAATTTTGTATAACTTACTTACTACCCCTTTTATCCCCATTAAGCCTTTTCTTATCTTATATAACATTTCTTCAAAGTCTGTCATCTGTCTTGTAGTTTGTAGCTTCTCTTTATATTCCTTATTCCACCTATCCAGCGTTAGTATCTGAAGCCAGTTCAACCTTAATTCCTTATAAATTTCTTTTCTGGTATTTTCATTCTCCATCAAATTCAACCATTCTTTTAATAAAACTATATCATATTTATGCATTATATTTTTAGTAACTCTGAATTTTTAATCGGGGATGTCTTTAAATCTTGCAACTCTATTATTGGAGAGATATTTGGTGCCAATTTTTCTTTTCGTTTTACCCATACACTTATCATAGCTTTTAGGACATTATTTTTTTATTTTGAATGCAAAACTGTATTTTCCAAAAAATCTCCACTTACACACACATTACTGTCTTTCACATCTGTATCTTTCCATATAAGATCCTTTATCATCAGTAATTTTACCAAACCTTTAATTTGAAATGCCCTGTAATAAGATTTAATGTTGGGTAACCCCAAGCTGTCCTCTTTCTGTGACTTATACCATAAACCTGTAGGTATTCTTGCTCTTTCCCCTCCATTACAATAATTATTCAATAAATTTTGAAAGACTCCTAATCCTTTTTCTGTTTGTTTAATTGGAAGGACCTCAAATAGAAAATTAATCTTTGGAATAAACTCATTTTGCAAATGGCAATCCTTCCAAACCAAGAGGTCCTCAACTTCTGATATCGAACAATTTTCTTTTTAATTTCCTCCTTCACTTTATCATAATTTAGTTTTTTCAAATCCTCTATATTATCCGCAATATTTACCCCCAAGTATTTTATACTTTTCCTAATTTGGATTTTGAATTTTTCCTTAATTTTCCCTAACTCTTCCTTATTTAACTTACTGAAGATTGCTTCCGATTTCCCCCAATTTATTTTCAGGCCTGTTACCTCTTCAAATTTTTGCAAATGACTTTGAATCCTCTCCATATTTCTTATAGGGTCTTTCATTATAATCAAGGTATCGTCTGCCACTTGCTTGTTAAGATTTATCACTGCACTTTCCAGCTTAGAAAGCCAGGCTTTGACTTTTCTCTCATTCCCCCACATCAGCCATCAGGAAAGCTTTCAATGGCCTTTTTAAATGGAGCTATCTGAAATAAAATCGATCCAAAAGTAAGGTATTGTCATCATCATCACTGTTCACACACATTGATTATATATCTCCCTGAAGTGTACTTTTCCAACTTATTCATGTTAAGGGCAACAGCTTTCTTTAAAAAAAATAAAATAAAGCAACTGTTTCATGAGGAATTGCAGAATGAATAATCTCTGTGGGTAAACTTGAAAAAAATCAGTAGAAAATAAGTACTTAAGAGGTAAACTGGGGAAAGAAGAGACTGGATGGGAAAACTGCATGCTGGGAGATAAGTGGGAACAGAAGTCTTCTCCTATAACACCCATAGTACGTCTATCTGAATTGCTAAGGCCAGTGATTGAAAGAATGGAAATATCACTATAATAGTAATTATTATTACATGAGTTCATGACAGGAGTTCTCAACCTTTTAAAGCCAGGGACCAGGTTACGCTCCCTCAGACAGCTTCAGGGGCCGGATGGCCATTTTGCCCTTCCTCCACCACATGGCACTTACTGGTGTGGTGGAGGCAGTAGGGGGCACTCTGAAATGGTGCCAAAGGCAGCATCCTGGGAGTCGCAAGTTGAAAATCCTTGGTTCATGATACAGTAGTGTAGCATTGATTTCAGCTGCCTGGGGTATAAGCCAAATTTGCCGCCCCCTGGTGGATGCTGGTGCCTGCTCCCGCTAGGGCTTCTGGGCATTGTAGTCCAAGAACACCCCTAGCCCAAAATGTGCCCCCCCATGCCTCTGTCATGATATGGTGTCTATAATCTAGTAATGTAAAGTAATGCTGCATAAATCTGATGTTTTGTTAATACTTTTTAACCTATCCTACCCTACCCTAAGGTTCCTTGGCTGCTTAGGATCCATTTGGTCCTGCAGAAGTCTTTGGGGGAAATAGGATTTCAGTAGGGGTGGCAGTAGGAAGTTTTAAATCTCTGAAAATTACTACTGACAGTCCTGCTGTGACTATTGGAAACAGCAGTGGCAATTTTCAAATATTTAAGACTTCCTATCTCCACCCAGTGTCCCCTAAAGCAGCCTACAAATGGGAGGATGGGGACTTTTAATTACCAAAATATAGCGGCAGCTGATGTCGATATAGTACCAGAATACAGTATATGCAGCATAGCCTTCTGTTACTAGGTTTCAGCCAGTGATGGGCTCCAAAATAATTTACTACCACACTGTGGGTGTGGTATGATGGGCATGGCTAGGGGAAAAGCCCTGCGTTGCACCCAAATTAGGACTACTTTATTTCAAAACTTGGAATTCCTGCTATCGGTTCTGGTGAACTGGTGCGAACCTGCTGATGCCCACCAATGTTTTCAGCCAGTATGTTTGTTAGCCTTTCAAGTGTTACTATATTGTTGCTTTTTGCAGAAAGGAAGGAAGGAAGAGGAAGAGGGAGGAAGGAGATGGATCAAATGCTTGAGCAGGGGTTTCCAACCTTTTTATGCTGCAGGCCTGACCACACATCCCGGACAGCTGAGCAGGCTGTCCAGGCCCCCTGAAGTGGATGCATTTACATCCCATAAATGCACCCACTTCCATGTTTACAACAGGTGTGGGCACATTTACACATGTGCATTTTATGAGCTGATGTAAATGTGTCTGCTTCCACTCCTGGGAATGGCGAGGATGGCCATGGGCCACATGAAAGGGTGCCGAGGGCCAGTTTTGGCCTGTGGGCTGTAGGGTGGGAACCCCTGTACTAGAGGCTAGCTAAGCTTTCAGTTACACAGTGTCTGTCCTACAACTCCATATTCTCCACTATCTTATGCAACAAATGCCTTCTACATTGCAGTCTATAGAGTTTCCTCTGAAGGCTCCAAACAGTAGTAAGCACATCTGGAAACATCATTAGGGCAGAAGCACACAAAGAGAGAATACCCTGAACAGTAGCAGAAGATTGTATAGAGCTTGAGAGTCTTGATTTAGGACAGAAACAATCAATTTCTTGCATTTATTGTAAGCCACCTGGAGTCTCTGTCATAGAACTGAGGTAAGAATGTTTCAAATAAATAAACTGGATAATGTGTCCAGGTTCTCCATGTGTTAGCATAGGGAGATTACAGCAGTCCTGTGGATGGCCAAGAGGATAGGGTTTTGACGTGCATTCGATAAATGTCTTATGTTTCGGTTGGGTGGTCTGGTAGCTCTTGTGATGTAACAAAAATCATGTACTTTCAATGAGCTGCCACCACATAACTTAAAGCACTCACGAAAATAATGATTACATTGACTGAAAGCTTGTCTCAGCGACTTTCAGAAATGTAAAGAGCCATTGGCCAAAAATACAAAGCAATGACATCATTGCTTCTGAAAATTGCCTTGAAAAAATGCAATCTTTGTGTGTGTGTGGGGGGGGGGAGGGCAGCGGTGGTGGTGGTGGTGGTTTTCAGCAGCCCAATGACCAAACCACACAACCAATTCAGGTGAACCAAAGTGTGTTTGAAAGAGGGAAGAATAACCTTTTTGGTGACACTATTACATTTGAAATTGGACTTCAGGGAAAAACCTATGAAGCATTTTACAAAATAACACTCAAATGAGGTCACAAAAACGCAAAAATAAAAGGGAAAAATATGTTAGAAACCGAATATGACAACTTCCCGAGGTGGATACAGTTTGAATACAACATGTGGAGAAGAATGATGCCAAAGCAGGAATCAACAACAAAGATATTAAGGAAAAACGTGACTTGTAAAAATGACATTTTCGGGGGAGGTCAGTGACCAAGCCAATCAACCAATCAAAGTGATCCAAAGGTCAATTGATAGAGGACATAATAACCTTTCTTGTGACACTTATACAATTTGGATTGGATTTCAGAAACATTTTCTATGAAGGTTTAAAACAAAACAAACACTCTTTCTAACTTTCCTTCCTTCAAAAAAAGTCTCCCTCCAACTCTTGCCTTCTCACTGGATGTGGAAGTAAACAGACTGCCAACGTGTTTGTTTTGTGAAGGAAGGAAGGTAAGAGAGAAAGGGGGGGTTCAGGACCCACCCAGCAGCAAAGAGGCTAACAAGAACTTTTTTTAAAAAGCAGCAGGTAGAGTCTAAGGACACTACCGTCAGGGATTTAGTTCGTGAATTTGATGTGTTGAATTATGCTCAGTTCATTGATTCCTTTTATTTCATTCAGATCAAAAGAAATAAATGAACTAATGAGCATAATTCAACACATCAAATTCACGAACTAAATCCCTGATGGTAGCGTCCTTATACTCTTCTGTTGTTCAGTCGCACAGTCGATTCCGACTCTCTGCAACCCCATGGACCACTGTCCGCCAGGCACTCCTGTCCTCCACCATCCCCCTCAACTCGCTCAGCTCTGAGCCCATTGTCTCTACAATAGCATCTAGCCATCTCATCTTGGGCCGTCCCCTTCTTCTCTTGCCCTCGACCCTTCCAAGCATCAAAGCTTTCTCAAGTGAATCCTCTCTTCTCATTTGATGTCCAAAGTACTTTAGCCTCATCTTTATTATTTGACCTTCTAAGGAACAGTCAGGGATAATTTCTTCTAAGATTGACCTATTTGTTCTCCTCGCTGTCCAGGGGACTCTCAAAACTCTCCTCCAACACCACATCTCAAAGGCGTCTATTCTTCTGCGTTCAGCTTTCCTAATGGTCCAACTCTCACAACCATACATTGCCACAGGGAATACCATTGCTTTGACTATGCAAATTTTTGTTTTCAATGTGATGTCTCTACTTTTCACTATGCTCCCCAGGTTTCTCATCGCTTGCCTCCCAAGAATCAGTCGCCTTTTTATTTCATGGGTGCAATCACCATCTGCAGTGAGCTTAGATCCTAAGAAAGTAAAATCTGTCACTGCTTCTACTTCTTCCCCATCTATTTTCCAGGGGCTGATAGGGCCTGTTGCCATTATCTTGGTTTTCTTTATATTGAGTCTCAAGCCAGCTTTTTCACTTTCTTCTTTCAACCTAATCAGGAGCTTCTTTAGGTCCTCCTCACTTTCTGCCATTAGGGTGGTATCATCTGCATATCTCAAATTGTTGATGTTTCTTCCAGCAATTTTGATCCCAAATTGTGATTCCTCCATCCCTGCGTTGCGCATTATGTGTTCTGTGTATAAATTGAATAAGCAGGGTGACAAAATGCAGCCTTGTCTTACTCCTTTTCCTATTCCAAACCACTCCGTCATTCCATTTTCTGTCCTAACTGTTGCCTCTTGATTCATGTACAGATTTCTCATGAGGGCTATAAGGTGTTCCGGTATTCCCATCTCTTTAATTACTTGCCACATTTTGTTGTGGTCGACATAATCAAAAGCCTTCGTGTAATCAATGAAACAGAAGTAGACTTGTTTCTGATATTCCTTTGTTTTTTCCATGATCCATCTTATGTTGGCGATGTGATCTCTAGTCCCCCTGCCTCTTCTGAAACCCGCTTGCACTTCTGGTAATTCTCTCTCCACATACTGTTGCAGTCTATCCTGTATTATCTTGAGCATCACCTTGCTAGCGTGAGGGATGAGCGCAATTGTTCGATAATTTGAACATTCTTTGGCATTACCCTTTTTGGGGAGTGGAACGTATACAGATCTTTTCAAATCCTGTGACAATTGTTTTGTTTTCCAAATCTGCTGGCATATAGAATGCAATAATTTGATTCCATCATCTTGTAGGGCTTTGAACAGTTCAACTTGGATACCATCAACTCCACTGGCTTTGTTGTTTGCAGTGTTTTTTAGGGCCTTTCTGACTTCACTCTCTAGAATGTCTGGCTCATGTTCAATGTTCTCATCATTGTGATTACCAGGGGTGTTGAGGTCCTTTTTGTACAGTTCCTCTGTGTAATCTTTCCATCTTTTCTTAATCTCTTCTGCATCTGCTAACTCCTTGCCATCTTTGTCTTTTATCATGGTCATTTTTGCTTTAAATGTTCCCTTGAGTTCCCCAATTTTTTTGAAAAGATCTCTAGTCCTACCCCTGATATTGTTTTCCTCTATTTCTTTGCACTTTTCATTCAGGTAGGTTTCCTTATCTCTCCTTGCTTTTCTTTGAAATTCTGTATTCAAGTGATTGTATTTTTCCTTTCTCCTTGGCATTTTGCATTCCTTCTGTCCTCCGCTATTATAAGAGCCTCCTCGGACAACCACTTAGCTTTCTTACGCTTCTTTTCTTTTGGTATGGTTTTCCTTGCTGCCTCCTGCATGATGTCCCGCATCTCTGTCCATAATTCTTCTGGCACTCTGTCTATCTGGTCCAAGCCATTAAATCTGTTCCACACCTCCACCTTATACTCTACCTGCTGCTTTTTTCCCTCTGCAGAGCTGGTAGGGATGATGCCATACATTGTGCTTCATTTTCCATCCGCTCCTTTTTTATTGTTCCTCCAGAAAGTTTTGATTTGGGGTAAAGGAGTAGGTAAAATTGCTAGCAATATAATGTACTGCCTTCTCAGCTTTTTCAGGGCAGTGTCCTGCCTTGCTGTTTTTATACACTCTTTGTATGAGGGTTAATGGTGAGATAATGGCACTCAATTTGGGAACCTTTTCTCTCGTCTTGTGCAACTGCTTTACTGAACTGAAAGGTACAGCTGAAAGCTGAGTGGTACATTATCTTCTTATGCAACAGGTACTTTATTCTTCAGAAGTTGGGTACAGTATTTTACTTAAGGACAAAGACAAACCTGAGTAACAGTTGAATATTCTATTTTTCCAAATGGGGCATCAGCCATTGCATGTATGTCTTTGTCTCAGTGTCCTTATGTGTAGCCTGAAACTTGGGCAGGATATTGGAAAGCCTTTTCCTAACAATAACAAGCACTACCTCACCCTACAACCACTAATTTAAAGTAATGCAAGTCTGATGATGCTAATCAGCTGTAGCCACATTTTACTAATAAAATATTGGGATATCTGCTTAGTCACTGATTATAACTGTGCTGCCTTCCATTTCAGATTTTGCTCCTGTCTGATCTTAAACATACTGTACTTGCTTCAGTTGTTCTTTGGATCCTGCAAAAGTAGGCCTTGCAACAAAGAAGCTGATTGGTTAAAGGGTATTATTCTTCTGATTATTTGTGGTGTTTTGTTCTTAGATGATCTAGTATTTCATATTCAGTTCTAGTAAGTTCAGATCAGCAGACTTCCAACAGTCTTATTGAAAAACCAACAAAACCACAGTAGCTGCATGACTCATGTACAGAAACAGAATTCTGGACCAAGTTAAATTTTTTACTAATCACCAGAGTGCAACACACAGAGTTTTCAAATATTCCAGAATTCTCTTTCACGAAAAGGTGTTATCAAACTTTGGGAATGATTGGGGGAGGGGGCACTAAAATGGTGTCAAAGTATTTTCTTTCCCCTTTGCAGAGAGAAAAGTTCTGTTTCTCCATGCCCTATTATTTCATGACAATGCTAAAAAAATTGAAAAATCTCATTCGTTGCCTCTTTCTTTTACTCTTTCTTAACTTTTGTTGTATTTGTCCTTTAACTCAAATTCTGGCCATTTAAATTCTGACTATTAACTCAAAAGTCTGGCCAGGTTATCCTGCTACAGTAATAGAGTTGACCATACTACCAATGACTCAATGCTGAGCATCAGGCAGCGGTTAATTAACCTGACAAACTTGAGGACTAACAGGGAAGGGTGATGGTCCCCAAGTGGATTATGGTATATTCCACTTGAATTCATCTTGATGGAGGGCAGCAGCTTCATCAATACTGGCCTGGGCCTGAGGAGGACTTTGTGTGCCAAAAGGGCTCAGGACCAGAAATTAACTCTCAAACTGGACCAGTGGTACGGGTGTCATGCAGAAGGCAGATGAAAGGCCACGGCATTATCTTCGCAGGATAGTTCTTATGGCTGATTGCCATGATGATCACGGATACAGCATGAAAAGAAGAAGATAGTTTATGATGGTTCAGAGAAGAAAAGAATTACTCTCTCTCTCTCTCTCTGTTTTTTTTTTACTGCTCAGCCATGCTGGTTGGGATATTCTGTAAACTTTTAGTCCCTCCAAAAATGTTAACACTCTTTTCTCCTGCCACGGTGTGGGCTGAAACTCAACCACCTCCAAACTTCTTAAACAAGGCTTAAACAAGGTGGGGATGCCAAACAGGGGCGTAGCTACCGCCGTATCTGCCGTATCAATTATACGGGGCCCCCGGGCCACGGGGGCCCCCAACGTGCGTAAGCAAAAATTAATAAAAACTTCCCAATTTTTTTTTATTTCACAAATGACAAAAGTCAAAAAAAGCAATTTCTTTTTTTCCCGCGTAAAGCGTGCGTTCAAAAGTTGACAACACCCTACATCGGTTATTGCGGGCTGCGGGATTTCCCCATTTAAGTCATTTACTTCAACGGGGGAATCCCACAATAATCGACGTACATACGATACGATGATACGATGATAAAACACGGACAGAGAGCAGTGTTTAATGATAGATAATTATGATGAATAAATATTTCTTTTAATTTTATGCAATTTTTTTTCTTTTGTGAGAAATATTTACCCTTCCTAAGGGCCCCCAAACAAATTTTTATACGGGGCCCCGCCAAGGCACGCTACGCTTCTGATGCCAAACCATAACTGCCTGCCATTTTTGGCTTTTGTCTCTGAAAGGGCATCAAGCAGGGTGGAGGTTGCAGGTGAGACAAAACAGGCTGCCTGATCTCTCCTCCAACAAGAATTTTAGGTAAAGGCTACCCTTGCTCAAAAGCCAGTCATATCTGACTCTAGGGTTCAGTGCTCATCTGTTTACAGCCAAAGAGCCAGCACTGTCTGTGTTTGCAGATGTTTCCGTGGACATGTGGCGGGCATGACTAGACACCTGAGTGCACAAAACGCTGTTTACCTCCCCCCCTATTTTTTGTTGTTCAGTCGCACAGTCAATCCCGACCCTTTGCGACCTCATGGACCACTGTCCGCCAGGCACTTCTGTCCTCCACCATCCTCCTCAACTCACTCAGTACTGTGCCCAAATTGCCCCCCTATTTATCAACTTGCAATTTCTTGCTTTCGAACTGCCCGGTTGGCGGCAGGAGCTGGGAGAGAGAACGAAGCTCACTCCATCACCCAGCACTCGGGTCTTGAACTGCTGACCTGCCAACCAGAAGAGTAGCGTGCCTTGGCGGGGCCCCGTATAAAAATTTGTTTGGGGGCCCTTAGGAAGGGTAAAGATTTGTTTTGCTTATGCACGTTGGGGGCCCGGGCCCCCCGTATAATTGATTCGGCAGATACGGTGGTAGCTACGCCTCTGCTGCCGACCTTCCATTCATCAAGTCCAGCGTCTTAACCACTTGACCACGGGCCAATTAAAAAACGAAGAGCAAGGATCCTTTCCGTCATTATCCCCAATATAAGAGGTACGATAATAGGCGTGACCACCACCAGTACAGTACGGTACACATAAGATTCACCTCTCTCTCCTTACTGAGAGGATCCAAGGGTGTGACCAAGCGGAGAGTGCGCCTATTTGTGTATCCCTAAGAGGGGGGCGTGGCCTTGCTCCTGGAGAAGGCGTGGCCTTGCGGTTGGCGTGCGGGGAGGGGGGAGATGGTTGCGCGTGGGGCGGAGCCCGGCGGGTTGGGTCGAGTCGGGGATGCTGCTGCAAACCAAACGGGCAGAAGCTGCCGAGCTGCGCGGTGCTGCGGCTGGGAGCCAGGGGGAAGAAGAAGAAGAAGAAGAAGAAGGAGGAGGGTTGTTATGATTGGCCGCGGCGCGCTCGTGCCGGCGGTTGCTAGGCTCCCTGTGCGCCGACTCTCCCCCCACCCCCCCCCACCCCGCAGGTACGTGTCGCGCGCCGTCGCGCTTGCTCGGTCGCCTGGTTGGGTCGGTCGGTCACTGGGCCGGCGGGGAGCGAGTCCCGCGAGGGAGGGAGGGAGCGGCCCTCCTCGCAGGCCGCGTTTCTCCAGGGGAGGGGAGGGGAGGGGCAAGAGGAGGAGAAGGAGAGAGAGAGAGCGCAGGAGCAGCAGGAATAGGTGAGCCCTTGACTCCCAAGAAGGAAGCCGTGAGGGGGGGGGGGCGCCGGCGGCAACAGGACCGGCGTGGGCCCCGTGCAGGCCAGGGATTCGGGCAGTCCCGCGGCCTTCCCGGCACTCGGGCTTGAATTGCACTCCCCCTTCCCCTTCGGCAGCGCCGGGGTTTCTCCTCCTGTCCTCTTTTGGCCCCTGTGTGTCCCGAGAGCCCCCCCCCCTCTCCCATCTTCGCCGGCCCCTCGGTCCTCGTCGTGTGTGTGTGTGTCCCCGTCCCCCCCTCACCTTGGGCCTGGGCCGCTCTCCTCCTCCTCCTTCCCTGCTTAAAGGGACATGTGACGGGTAAAGGCCGGCCGGGCAAGGCGGTGGGCTTGCAGTCCTTGCTAGTAAGCGGGTGGATACGGGCTCAGCAGGTGCAGTTGGTGGCGTTTGCAGAACCGAGTGTGTGTCGTGTGTGCGAACCTGTGTCTCCGTGTAGGTAGGTAACCCTGAGGTGCACGGCCGGGTAAGGTAAGGACTGCCGGTCTCCTAATCTCTGGGTTGATGGAGGAGGCTTCTGTTGGATGCCTTTGCCATTTGGGTCTTTTTTTTTTCAGGGGTAGAATTTTGCAGCTGCATGCCATGTTGAAAGCATGAGCATTTTGTGTTATATATATATATATAAGATATATAACGCTGGAATATATATGTTTATATTTGTATGCATGCATTGTAAGGTCCTGGAAGAGCAAGGTGCTTTAGGCCTCCGCGTAGGTAGGTAACCCTGAGGTGCACGGCCCAGTCGGTAGTTGCAGGAGGGTAAGGACTGCCGGTCTCCTAATCTCTGGGTTGATGGAGGAGGCTTCTGTTGGATGCCTTTGGCATTTGGGTCTTTTTTTTCCCCGGGGGTAGAATTTTGCAGCTGCATGCCATGTTGAAAGCATGAGCATTTTGTGTTTTATATATATATATATATAGTGCTGGAATATATATGTTTATATTTGCATGCATGCATTGTAAGGTCCTGGAAGAGCAAGGTGCTTTAGGCCTGGGCAGGGAGTTTTGGGATAGTTTAGATAGGTATTTGTGTAAGGGTTTGGCTGAAACTCTGAATCCTTTTTTAAAGTCTTAGGTTCTTTATCTGTGAAACACAACTTTGGAATGGCAGTTTTCAAGGACTTAGAAGTACATCTACGTTTCTTCTTTTAAAAAATGGGTTGGCATTTGAAGAAATTGCTTATGATAAACTAAAGTTCATATTGATCGTTAGTATTTTAGGTCAGGATGTAGGTATACTTGTTTTCTACTGTGACAGTTTTCTAAGGTAGAGCACAGATTGTAAAAATTGACTACTATGTGGTACCAGTGTTTGTAGTTCTTCTCTACAGCAGGAAGCACTAATAGTTTTGTAACTGCTAGATATCAGGCATTGCTGCCCTGCAGACACATATTTACTTGTGGGGTTGCTTTTTTTCCCTTTGTCTTGGAGAATGAGGCCTACAGGAATAATTGAAACTGAACAGGTTAAATGCAGGTGTATTAAAAGTTATTTATCTCAACACTGAATTAATTTACTCCCATCTCCTTCCTGCCCCGGTGCTTACGGGGAGTGATAATTTATCAGGAGGCAGTTGGAGTGGAGTGGAGTGGAGTGGGCAGTAAGATTACAACTCTCAGATCCTCTATGTCTGGAGAACTAGCCCCTAGTAAGTCATGCAACTGTGTGTGTGCTTGTCTCAACAAGTGCAAAGGATATTGGGAGTCATAGTCAAGCTGTTAATTAGGTTCTATAGAAGGCATCTCCCAAAGAACTAAAATTCTTTACTAAGCACGTGGCAATAAGATAGGATTGAGAGAGAATGATATGAGAGGGAATGATATGAGCATCAGAAGTAAATAATAACCTGAAAATTCATCTCTCCGGGTTTGTGGGAGGAGGAAATCTAGATATCTGATATTTCAGGTTGTGGGCTACAATTCCCAGAATTCTGCTTGAGAATTTATAGAGTTCTGAGAGCTGCAGTTGAAAAACATGAAAGAACAATACTATACAGTAATACCTCGGATAACGCTTACCTCGGATAACGCTAAAATCACATAACGTTAAGTAATCTGGGGAGGAGAATTGGATCGAATAACGTTAAGGTCCTATGGGATGTATCGGATAACAACCGCTAAAGCCTGTGCGGTTACAATGTATCTCTATGGAGCTTTAACGTTATCCGATACATCCCATAGGATTTTAACATGTATCGGATAACACTAAAAATTGGATAACACCAAGACTTGTGGAACCAAGTCTTAGCATTATCCGAGGTATTACTGTATCTCATTAGCAAATCAGAGAAAGAAGGGAAAATACTTTTTGCAAGAGTGAGAAAAATGTTTAGTGATATTTTAGCAAGTATTTGCACACTGTGGTAGTGCACTGATTTCCAAACTATGTATCACTGTGTTCTTCTCTGCTGAAAGTATGCCACAAGAAGAAGTTACATAAGTACCTTCCCATGGTGAAGGCTGCCTGCTGTATCTCTGCTTGATATTCTTCTCTTGTCTTGTTCTAGTCAGGCTACTAGTGGTAGGAAATTGTGTGCTAACTCTGCTTTCAGTTCTAACTGGATCTTGCAGTTATTCCCAGCCTAGATTGTTTACTTGGCTTAAGAGTGCCTTTTTTATGCAGTCAAAGGCATAACCTAAACAAGGGGTTCTCAACCTTTTAAAGCCAGGGGCCAGGTCACACTCCCTCAGACTGCTTCAGGGGCTGGATGGCTATTTTCCCCATCCTCCACCACATGACACTTCCTAGTGTGTTGGAGGTGGTGGTGGGGCCACATGAAATGGTGCCACAGGCCACATCTGGCCTTTGGGTTGCAGGTTGAAAATCCTTGGCCTAAACATTGACCTTAGAAACACTCCACTGAATAGATCATTCTTGACCAGCAAGGGTAGCCTGCAGGTCTCACAAGATTCTGCAAACTATCTTTGCTTTCAGTTTGATACTGAGTTTTCCAGTGAAGCTACAGTGGCAGTGCCCCCTCCAACCTTTGACAAGGAACAAGGTGCATAGGGAACATGTACCTTCTTTTAAAGAAAACTCACTCCTGGAAATCTCAAGGTAAAGTGGTTATCCTTTGAAACAAGGCTCATACTATCGGTGGGATTTTTTAAAGTGGCAAAATGTATTTTTCCAAACCTAAAAATATTTTTCGGTCAAATTAAATTGTTATGCATAGGTGGGGGGACTTACATGGGTTCCTGTGCATGAGGATTGTCTCCAGATACAACAAGTACCCCTACTGTGTACCGGTATATGCTAGATATAATTCCAAAGCATTCATGAATCTTAATATGCTTCCAGTTCATGAAATCTCTCTCTCTCTCTCTCTCTCATATATATATTGTAAAAATGATGCCTGTGTGTTTTGCAGGTCAGTCTTCTGAGTTGACAAGTTGATCACCTGCAAACATTGTGTAATCTAAGTTTGTTGAAAATGCGGCTCTAGAAATTCTGCTTATTAAAGTAATGTAATGTAAATGATAGCAACACAGTGCAAATAGAAAATTAATTAATTAGTTAATTAATTAATAAATAAAAGAGAAATACAAATGGAAACACCATAGCAACATTGATAGCTTTTTCATGGGATGCTGCTGCCTTAAGCATTATAACTTGTAAGCTTTTTTTACCCATACTGTAAACATTTGCTTCAATTCCATCTTTTTTTTATACAGTAATACCCCGGATAACGATTGTACCATATAGCGCTAAAATCGCATAACGTTACAAGATTTTTGGAAAAATCTTGTATCGATTAACGTGATTTTTAGCGTTATCCGGTACAGTCGCGTGTGGGAGGTGGGGTTGGATTGGGTAGAACACCTTTCTCGGCTCGCTATAGCAACGAGGATCGCACGTCAAGGCAATGGATCAAAGCGGGGGTGGTGGCTCCCCCCACTTTGATCCATTGCTTTGGCGTGTGATCCCCGTTTCGCTCGCCTAAACAAGGGTCGGCTTTTCCGAATTTCCCCCTCCCCGGGGGAGGGGGGAATTCGGAAAAGCCGACCATTGCCCAGGTGCGCGAAACGGGGATTGCACGTTAAGGTAAGGGATCAAAATGGGGGGTGGCACCCCCCACTTTGATCCCTTGCCTTGACGTGCGATCCCCGTTGCTATACCCGTTTGGTAGAAGAGGCTCCCGCTGGCGCGCCTTTTTGCGTGCGTGCAAGCGCCTCTTCTCAGGTTTTTTTTTAGCATTGTTCGATGTATACTCCGGACAACGGTAAAAACCGGATAACATCATGACTTGTGGAACCATGTCATAACGTTATCCGGGGTATTAGTGTACTTTACTCCTGTGTTTGTTGTTTGACTAGACTAGAGCCATGGTTCCCAGTGTGGGGCACACGCCTCACAGGGGGGACAATTTGATTTTTAAGGGGGGCAGTTCGAGAATGAGTTACCGTATTTGCCGACGTATAAGACGACTGGGCGTATAAGACGACCCCCCAACATTTCCACTAAAAATATAGAGTTTGTTATATATTCGCTGTATAAGACCACCCCCTCTTCCGCACACCTGCACACCAAATAAAACGTAAAAGAACATCAGATTTTATTTCAACATGTTAATTTATATTCAAATGCTTATGACATGCAGAAAAACTGTCACAAGGCTGTATGTTATAAAACATGTACAGTAAACAAAACAGTGCAAGTGCAAAGTGGTACTTATTTATCTACCGTATATACATGAATATAAGCCAACCCAAATATAACCCAAGGTACCTAATTTTGACCTTGAAATCCAGGAAAATAGATTGACCTGAATATAAGCCAAGAGTGGGAAATGTAGCAACTGCTAGTGAGTTTCAGTAATTAAAATACAGTAATATTAATTATTTTATTGATTTTTTAGAACTGTACTTGCACCAACCACCAGTGGTGGCGCTGCACGTAAAGTGGGCGGGCAGGTCAATTGCACTGAGGCAGGAAGTGTTGCTCTAGCCTAGCCTCTTGCTTCCCCTGCAAGCATGGCTTTTTCCTCCATTTTGGGCCTAGCAGAGATAAGTGCAGAAGTTACCAGTAAATGAAACCCTTTCTTTTCCCCCACCAGTTTGAAAGGGAGACACAATTGTAATGTAGAGCTTCTTTCTTCATCTGGATGGTATGTAGAATGAGGTGGGTGAGCATCGGGAGGCCGCTATGGGCAGCTATGTCTATCCCAACTGAAGTGCACCTGGTGTATAAGACGACCCCCCCCCCAATTGGAGGCATGTTTTTCAGGGTGAAAAAGTCGTCTTATACGCCAGCAAATACGGTATTTGGAAGCTTGTTTAGACCAAGTTAATGACCTTTTAGGCTTCCTCCATGTGAATAGGAGTTCACTTTTTGAGTAATAATTATATGTCACCAGGGGAGGGCATCAGGATTTTAGTGATCCCTAGGTGAGACATGGCCAAAAAAAAAAAAAAGAAGAAGAAAGAAAGAAAAAGATTGGGAACCACTGGACTAGAGTGTGGTGAAATCTCTGACATAATTGTAAAGAACCATGAATGGACTTTTAATTTTAAATACTCTAGCCTTTAGTTAAGAGAGTTTATATAAGCTTTTAATTAAATATAACTCTGATTGACACAGTGTTGAGCTTACTAGGGACCATGGTGGCTCAAGTGGTTAAGACACTGAATTCACTGACTGGAAGGTTGGTGTTCGAATCCCGGGTACTGCATGACTGAGTGAAGTCCTGTCTTTGTTCCAGCTCCTACCAACCTAGCAGGTTGAAAGCAAGAAATTGCAAGTAGATAAATAGGGACCACTTTGGTGGGACGATAAACAGCGTTCTGTGCACTCCGGTGTTGAGGCATGCCTGCCACATGACCATGGAAATGTGGAGACAGTGCTGGCCTTTTGGTTATAAACAGAGATGAGTACTGAATCCTAGAGTCGGATACAACTGGCTTTCGAGCAAAGGCAACCTTTACCTGAGTTTACTAATTCAGAGTAAGTCATTGTAGTCACATGAACAGGAGAGTTCTAATACTGTACTGTATATTGCAAATATTGTCTGCAGACATGCATTGTAATTCCTGGGATTACTAAATTCATTTGAGGACATAGTTTGATGACATAATCATTGTCCAAAAGACAACAGTCTCCCAAATCATGTGCAAAGACAAATTATTTTAGAAATAGTTACAATTCCAAAATGTGGTAAGTTTAATGCAATACTGTAGTTTAAAGGGTAATGGTGTTTTAAAGGCCAGTTAATTTTAGTTGGCATAAGCATTCATGGATTGTACCTAGTATTGAAGAATACAATTTCTGAATGTTGAGGTTTTTAATTTATATTTACTAAGTAAGTGATAGGCCTGGGACCTAAAACTGTTTAGATATCTTTGTATGTATTAGTTATGGTAATTCTGATTTAAAAAAAGAAACTAATGGGAAAACCCTATTTTGGGGGAGAATGTAAGGAGATTAAGTTAAATAGTGGTCAAACAATGATGTCAGATGATGTCACTAAGTTGACACATCATACCACCTTAATATAGAGCAAGACCTTTAAAAAAGAAGCTTGCTGTAAAATCTGTTGCTTTTCCAGAGAATTAAAAAGTGATTAACATGGTTGTTTACATATTTGGTTTCTGATTAAAGGAGCACAACAGAAAGTTAAGGGTACTTTAACTTGTTAGCATAATATCAGTATTCAGGGAAATGTAGACAACATTAATAAAGCTGGATTGCTTATAGGTGTACAGAAGAACAAAGCTTGTTGAGAAGTAATCAACATGATTTCTTCAAAAAGAAACATTGCCTCTAAGAATCAGAGCAGTCTAGGGCACTGTTCTTCACCAAAGTTTTCTAAGCAAACTTGGCAGTTGTGTAATGTTAGACAACTTGCACAGTATAAGAATAGTAATTGTCTCCAAAGTAAATCTGATGGTATTTAACAAACGTGTCTGTGAACACCTTTTGTACCAAGAAATGTTTAAATGTTTGGAGCTTTTAAAAATAATTGATAAAAAGATGTGTGGTCTATCCATATGCTCCAGGTTACTGTTTGTAGAAGACAGAGAGCAGCAAAGGATCTTATAATTTAACTATTAAAATACATACATAATGCTTTAAGTCTAAATCAGTTTTACAATCAGTAGAAAATATTCAAAAAACAAAACAAACCAACCCCTAGCACACTAAATTGGCAGATTTTAGCCATGTGTTGTGGTTGTCCAAAAACAGTGGTCATTTAGTGTAAGAAGTTCCACATCTTCAAAGTAAACTGCTGTGCTTTGTTGCCACAAAATCAGCACAAGCAGTAAAGTCTAGTAGTTGAAGTCAGCATATGAATTTTTTAAAGGTAAAGGCTGTCTTTGAAATATGAGTAACCACACAATTCAATTCTTTAAAGTTAAAACCAGCATCTTGAATGCAAATAGATAGCTGATGTATGTAGCACAGAGCAGGTAAATAGGATAGCCCATCATAACACTGGCCTGAAATGTGCAAAGCAGTTTTCTGTATAGTTGAATCTTGTATTTTTCTTCAGGGACAGTCCATGTACCATATGGTGCAGTAGTCAAATCGGCAAGTTGCAGAAGCAAGAATTAAGTAAAGACTTCTGAATGAAGAG
Source organism: Furcifer pardalis (assembly GCA_030440675.1). NCBI lineage: Eukaryota > Metazoa > Chordata > Lepidosauria > Squamata > Chamaeleonidae > Furcifer > Furcifer pardalis. The sequence goes on from CP126893.1 coordinate 103,664,009, forward strand.
AAAATGGAAGAAAGCATTCTCGATAACTACTGTGAGTGACTTCTCAAAGAACAGATTGAGACCAGTAGTTATCTTTAATCTCTTAACCTTATGAGACCACAGAAGCACTGCTCATTACAGTCAAGTTAATTCCCTCTTTATGTTATTTACTCTTGTGTTGTTTAGTTTGCATTTTAACCTGCTATTTCTCATTAGGTTAGCTATGGTATTTATTTATTTATTTATTGTTCACATTTAGTACCCCGCCCCACTCGGGTAAACCCGACTCTGGGCGGCTTACAGCATAAATTACCATTGTAGGTAATCTATAAACATTGTAGGTAATCTATAAACATTCAAATGCCAATTCAGAATAACAGATGTTATAATTGATGTAGCAAAATGTTATGGTCCACAGCATAATGAACCACTGACATCCTCAGCAAGATCAACAAACAAAGAAGAAATCCTCTTACTGCTTTTCAGAGAAAGTTTGTCTGCTGACAGGAAGTTTTCATGCACTATTTGTGTGTTTGTTGTGGACCCCTTGCTAGCCAATGTGAAATATAGAATGCTGGATGGATCTTTGGTCAGACACATCAATTGCTCTTATTTTACATTTTATGATACTTTATCTTTTTAAAATGTGCATTTCTATTATCAACATTTTAATGATTTGAAGAATTATATATGACGTTAAAGTGGTACCCAGATATTCTCTAGTTCTGCTGATGTAGAAAATCCATTGTAATGAAACACCTTTAATTGAAGTTGCCCTGCTATTCCTTATTCTACTCTGTTGCTAAATAGCTCCAGGTTTAGAATAATTTGATTAGCTGTTTTTTGTGTAGTAGGTTGCTAAACTTATGAACAGTAAATTATGTGAGCAGTTGGGAGTAATATTACTCTAATACGTTACTCAACCTCAGTTGGCAAAGACTAATAGATTTTTGTTGGAGGTAAATATGAAAACCATAGTATTATGTACAGAATGAATCTTGAAGAATGAGGTTATAAATCTGTAAATCTATATAGTACAGGACTTCATTCTGTAAATAAAAGAGATAATAACTGTTCTTGCCAGATTGCTGCATCAGAGAATCTTCGGCAGTTAAATGTTCTTTGCCTTTACAAATGTTAGTGAAAATGATGCTAAAAGTACCTTCTTTAAATCAGATCTTGCTATTATGTTAGAACAGGAATTCTCAACCTAAGGCCTGTGGTGCCAAATAATCTGGCTGCAAACTCATTTACAACAGCCTAAATGGTGGGGGGCAACCAGTCCGGTCCCCTAAACTGTTTGAGGGAGTGTGACCCGGTTCCTGACTTGAAAAGGTTGAGAACCCCTGCATTAGAACTTAGCTTTGCACTGAAGTGTTATAAGATTGACAGAAACATACTTTTTTGTAGAAACCCCCCCCCCCCAAAGTAGTGCTCGTTTCTATGCAATTAGAATCAGAAATCAATCACATATTTAACAGTTTTGTATGGTGCCATGGACTGAAAAGTTGCCATTAATCACTCAGAATTCTGTGTGAACAATAAAAAGAATCCTGTCAGTTTCTAACACAGTTTACTAATGGAGTGTCATAATAAAAGTACAGTAATACCTCATATAACATTAGTATCGAATAACACTAAAATCGCATAACATTAAGGAATCTGGGGGGAAGAATTGCATCAGATAACATTAAGATCCTATGGGATGCTTCAGATAACAACCGCTAAAGCCTATGTGGTTACAATGTATCTCTATGGATCCCATAGGATTTTAACATGCATCAGATAACACTAAAAATCATATAACACCAAGACTTGTGGAACCAGGTTTTAGTGTTATATGAGGTTTTACTGTATGTGAAACAATGTTAATTATAGGTCAAACCAATAGGATGCTTCCAGCTCAGCATTTAAAGTGGTCTATCTAATAAGATCAAGTACGGTATGTTGTTTAAAATAGTGTGAGTTTCTCTGTATTCATATTACTCTCCTCAAAATAATAGAAAAATATTTCTAGGAAGCCCATTCTCCTTTCAGTAGACTTTATTTTTTGTGTGTGGAGGTTCTTGGTCGTGTTTTGTTTTTGTTTTCTTGACTGTTACGCCTTTTGGAGCAACTACTTTTCCTAGTGTCTCTTGATGCAATAGTATTTAGTCTAATTCCTTCTTAGTTTGCTTCATGTCTGGTTGATAGGAAGCATTTGAAAGAGCCAGCAGAAATCTATACATGCAATAACCCTATGTGGAACTGAAAGGTACCTTGATTTTCTAAATACAATAAAACCTCTGAAAGTTAACCACCCAAGGGACCGAAGAAAAGTGGTCAACATACAGAACAACTGTACTCATATGTACATGTAACTCATTCCATTGCACATCTTTTATTACAGAATGTCATACAGAAACATACATAGCGAAAACACAGGAAAATCATACAGTATTGTATAATTCAAATCAATACATCTACGCATGTATTGTTTTATCATGGTTTGATCATTCTTTTTTTTTTTTTTAAAAAGTCAACTTTTGTCTATAAACTTTAAAACTGTTTTTCACAATACGTAGTTAGATCCATTGTTAATTACACACTGTTAATTGTATGATTCATATTTGTGTCTTGTGTAGGTACAGTGGTACCTTGCTTAAAGAGCATAATGTGTTCCATGGGATTGCTCTTTAAGCGAGTTTGCTCTTTAAGCAAAACACCATTGTAAATTACCAATTGTGACTTGATGGGGGGGAAATCACGAACCCCGATTTAGTTGTTAAACGAGTTTTTAGTTGGTTTTAGTTGTTAAGTGAGGCTACCATTCAGAGAAAAATCTGCTCTTTAAGCGAGTTAGTCACTGAGACGCTCTTTATGTGAGGTTTTACTGTATTTGTTTCATTTTACCATTGGCTAGTTTTATCAATCCTAAAAAAAGAAAAAGTTTGAAGTTGAAAAAATGTATGTCTTTGTGCAATTTGTATTTTGAGCTGAATCCATAACTATCATTATTAAACTGCTGAATCTAAGTAAACAAAATATCGTATTCTTTGATATTCTTCTTGAAAGAAATTCATTGCTAACAATTTTGCATTTCACTTTTTTTGCCATTGGTGCAGACTGGACTCAACTGTTCAACTTATAGAAAGTAAATTAAGACAGAATGTCAAGACTCAGGTGGTCAGTATAGAGAGGTTGGCTTTCTGTTGTGTGCATATGGCATATGTCTGGTCTATGAAAACTAAGTCAATTTAGGGAGATGGTCAATGTAGGGATGTGATCAACTATGGAGGTTTTACTGGTCAGCATTTACAACAGATTATTTGCTGCCCTTGGTATAGTGACACACATGCTTGCAGTTTTGTTGCTTCTATTTCATTACCTAATATTCTGTTTAAGTGAGCACTTTATATATCTCTTCATTCTGCAAGCATGACACTATTTTATGCAAGACTGGTATTCCCATAAAATGAGGTCTTCAGACTTTATCACTTTAGGTCAGTGATGGCGAATCTTGGCACTCCAGGTGTTCTTGGACTCCAATTACCAGAAGCCCAAGTCAGCACTCCTGCTGCTCAGGACTTCTGGGAATTGAATTTCAAGAATACCTGGAGAGCCAAGGTTTGCCATCACTGCTTTAGGTCATTTAAAGCTGAAACTGAAGCAGCTTGAGTAAGTACAGAATACCTGGTGTAGGGAGGAGGAGGAGGGAACGTACAAAGAAAAGGCAGGACTTGTAGTTAAGTAGAATACCTTTTGGTTCTTTGGGTAGAAGTGACAGAATTTTAAAACTTGTAGGAAACATTACATACTTATTTAGCATTGGTAAAGGAAAGTTCACAAAAACTTTTGTAGGAATTGGAACACAAAAAGTAATAGATTTGGAATGGACTCACAGCAAATTCAGTCAGGCTAATGCAGTTCCTTTCTATTTGGATCTGTATATGCTGCAGTTCAGTTCCCAGAAGCTTTAACTAGCATGGACCATGGTAAAATATTATGGGAATTGTAGCCTAGCAACCTCTGGGGACCCAAATTTGGGAACTAGTGAGTCCTGTACCTCAGGAAGATGAAATTTCTGTTTTGACAAAGTGTGTTTCGCCATAGGAATGCACTGAAAAGAGGCTTTGTTGCCCATCCTGAAAAAATAGTCGCCCAACCATATCTAAAATCCTGGCTATGGCCCTGATAGGATGTTGTCTAGATTATTTTTCCACCTTAACTTGCAGAGAGGGACCTTGAAGACCACATGTAGAACTGGCACAAGTTAATCAGTAGGCTTTTTGGGCCTAGAACCACTGCCTTTTGTCAAATGGCAGCTGATGTAACCAGGGTTCTGCTTGTTTGCATGCTCTTGCCTGAGTTTCCTTACCTTTTCCATTCTGTGAGGGGGGAAAGGAATGGTTTTAAGTTATATGCACCTTCTCCTTTTCTTATCTTGTGTTCATTGGTCACTCTAATAAACTCCACACTACATGAATTTAATGTGACATTATGATGTATGGTTGTGATGTGTGTTGGAATATGTTATTTTATACTTTATTTAAAATTTATAGTATCTTCTTCAATCTATACATTTTCTTCCATTTCCTCTATCTAGTCAGTCTGAACTCTAATCTGGAGCACACTGTGGACATATTAATACAAGTCCAAACATGCTGAATTGCTTGTTCTTAATATTGGTTGTTCACTGGAGTATCATAAATACAGGTTAGAGTGCCAATTTGGAAAATAAACTGCTAGAAAGTTGAAGTATTTGGAATGCTCCTGGGGTTTTGGAGAAGAATTGAAAGGGCTTTGTAGATATTGGTGGAAATACTTCAGGGTAAGTGATTATAGATAGAATTGGTAACATTAATGGTTCTAAAGTTGTGGTTCCCACCGTGGGCCCCACATCCCACAGGGAATTGACTTAGGCTTCTGGCAGTTGAAGTCCAAAAACCAAAGGTTAGAAAACACTGCTCAAAAGGTTCCAGTTATCCATAGCAAGGCGGCCCTGGAGTTAATTGCATAGTTCATACCTCCAATTTGTGTTCATCTTTGCTCTAACTTATTTCAAAATAGAAACTTACACATTTCCTTTTCCCAAGCCCTAAATACCCTGCCAGTCTACTTGAAGGAGAATAATATACAGCTCCTTGTTGTATTTACTACCCTTTGCGATTAAGTAATGAAAATAAATTTCAGATGTTTCCATTCCCATTGGTAAGGATGGTCTTAAATCTTAAGCTGTTTTTGTCATATTACCCCTTGTTTGGCACTTCTTTCCAAATGAGATTTTTAGACTAGTCCTATTGTGGTTTTCATATGATATGTGGAAACTCAAAAGCATTGATCATAAAATTGGGTTCATGAGCATGAACTGTGTTGATTCCTGCTGTCAATTTTAATTAATTTTTAGAGAATTGATTTTTTTTATTTATAAAAGTTTCAGTGATTCTGTTACACTTATTTATGCTTTCTTGGGAACTTTGAAGTGAAAAGTGACTAGCATATGTGGATTTCTAGCATAGGTTGTAGAGCAGTGGTTCCCAACCTTTTTTTTGGCCATGCCCCACCTAAGCTTCTCTAAAATCTTGAATTGCCCCCCCCCCCCAAAAAAAATTCCCCCCCTGTAGGGCATGTCAGTTCTTAGCAACCTGATGGTCTTTATACAAGACATGTAAATCCATGGTTTCCGCCTTTCTCAAATTTTTTCTTGATAGTCTTCATGAAGTTAAGTTTGGAGGCCAGCTGAATCTCCCCAGAAGAGCAACTTTTCACCTTTGCCATGGTCTTTGTGTAGATACAGTTGTCTGAGAAGCTATCCTTAACAATTGAAGCATATTTCTACAGTGCTATGCATATCTGGTAGAATAATGTGATCTAGGATGGGATACGTCTCTCTATGCAGATGTTTAGAAGTGCTTCAAAATATACAAAACTATTAAAATCATAAGCAAAAGTTCCTAATATCTGTTGCTGAATCTGGTCAGTTTTTGACCATCCTGGTCTTTCTGTAATTACAGTCAACTGAGAGGCTGCCCTTAACAACTGAAGTGGTTTGCTTGCAAAATTCATATGATACAGCGTCCATCTGCAATATACAGGTGGGACAAGTACAATATCTTTCTTTACCTGCCTAGAAGACCCCTTATTAGTGATGATGGGTTTTGAGAACCTAGAAAGGAAGAAGTAGAATGGGTTGTAGTTGAAAAAAGGTTTTCTTGGATTTTAGGAAGGCCTTTGAAGATGGCACAGTATTTGTTACATATATTTTGCAATTTCTCCTTAGACTTTAGAATGAAGCTTCAGGTTTTATTTTTGTTTCTCATTTCTGTTACTGATTCATGTACAATATTGCTTAATTTACAATATACAATGGCAAACACTCAATTGCTCCTCCCTACAAATTTTTAGCTTTTGCCCTTATTTCTGTATGCCTTCTAACTTAGGACTTTGGTCAGGCGGCTCTTTTAAGTAGGCACTGTGAAAGTCTACAATCAAAAGTTGGTTTAATTTTTTTAGTATCTGGAATTCTGCCACGGGCAGCTGCTCTTGTACTTTCAAGAAGTGCCACAGCTAATGTAGAAAAATTGTGAGTACTTTTTCTGCTGTTGCTTTATCATGTATGGAGGAAAAATCATAGGAGATCATAAGGAGGAATGTCAGATAAATTTTAACTAAATCTAAACTCGTTTCTCAAATGTGTGTTGGCTTGTTTTGCCTTGCCTTTTGGATTGCCTCCTAGATGAAATCGGAGCTAAATTGGGTTAGGTGGTATTTTCGACTTGTACTTGGAAGATCCAGGATCAAATATTTGCAAGCAGTGAAGCTCACAGTGAGCTTTTGGACTGGTAGCAGTCTCTCAAGATAACCTGTGTCACAAGTTTGTTGTGAGGATGAAATGGAGTAATCCAGAGTATGTCATTTTGAGCATCTAGGATAAAAGGCAAGGTACAAAAATGTGAAACTTCTCTCTTTCTTTTTGAAGCATGCCTATGTAGTGTTAAAATAAAAATGTTTGTGATTCTTTCAGTCCTGAGTAGGTAACTGAACTAGCTGTTCTGCTATCTCTGGAAAGACAGCTAATCTGAGACACTACTCAAATTCTTTAAATTAATAGTTTTTAAGACCCACTAGCCCCATAATTTGGTAGCCTTGGGACTGAGCCCAGACATACAGTGGAACCTTGATTAACAAACGGCTCTGTTAACACAAAAATCGCATAACAAAAGGAAATCCATAGAAAATAGTGGCTTGGTTTACAGAATTTTCCTCAGACTGGATTACTTGGTTTTCAATGTATTCCTGTGGGAAACCGCATTTCAGTTAACATTTTGGTTTTCAGTACATTCCGATAGATAATTGCATGTAATGCATTCTTATGGGAAATTCAGTTTAAGTAATTTTCGCTTTAAGAAACGTCCCGGGGAACACATTAATTACGTTAACCGATGTTTTACTGTTTTGAGAGATTTGAATGCATGTTAGCATTATTGCAATACCTCCTATGGAAGAGTTGCAGGAATCAATACAAAACCTCCTTTTGGGAGGAGAACCATATTGTATTTGAGGTGAGGAAAACTTGGAGAAAGGATGGGGAACAGATTTGAGTACTGTATTTACAATCAGGCTAATATCTTGTAACTTTGAAGCAATGTGAAGGCTGGCCTGATTTGCAAAGTGTATTCACTGGCAAACAATTGTTCCATTTACAGTTCCCTTTTTTCTTCTTCCTTCCACCCACTCACTGGAAAGGAATTAGTCTCATTATTGACTCTGAAAGTTACTGTGCTTATTAGATAGAAACTTTTTGAAGACCTATTATGAGATTCCAAAGGGCTTGACAAAGATTATCTTTTGTCAGGCACTTATTGTGCTCAAGTAGTTACTGCAGGAGTTCTCAACCCTTTTAAGCTGGGGGATGGGTCACGCTCCCTCAGACAGCTTTGGGGCTGGATGGCCATTTTGCCCTTCCTCCACCACATGGCACTTCCTGGTGTGGTGGAGGGGAAGGGGAGCACATGAAATGGTGCCACGGGCCACATCTGGCCTGCGGGCCGCAGGTTGAGAATCCATGAGTTACTGCATCTGGGGAGCTTTCCAGTCAAATTTTCCAATAATATTTATGTGAAATTCTTTTAAACATCAATTTTTGGAGAACGAACTAGAAAAAATGCTGAGTTCAGTCACTTTCCGAAAGGTAACTTGTGCTTCCCATCTTAACACTCTGAACTGCATTTCAGGGGTTTTGTTTCTTTTGTTCATCATTGCATTTTCTCTTCCATCTATATAGTTTAACTTTTGAATGCATTTTGTCCTAAAAGTGATACAAGTAGATACAGTCAGGAAGCTTACAACCTAGCTAGCAGTAGCAGATGAAATATCCTTGATGACCAATTTTCTCTAGTGTGTTCTTTTTGTATGTTTTCCTCCCAATCCTGTGACCATTTGTCAATTATAATTTCTTCATCTTCTAACTAGGTACAGTACTTGGGCCTCATGTACCTTTTTCTTCATATGTATACATCTGAGATTACCACAGCCTTTGTTTTCTAGAACACTTTTGTCCAGTTTCTCCCAGATAGGAATAGATAGGATTTGTTCAGTGTCTCCCAAATGCTGGTGTTTGGACTTCAATTCCCAGAAGCCTAAGTCATTTCCCCAAAGCACTGATCAGCCAAATGTACTGACTTAGGCTTCTGGGAATTGAAGTCCACCTGTGGGCTGTGTACCCCTTGTTGGGAACCACTGGATCATTGGTTGGTGGGAAATAATATGCTACTGGAAATGTATCAATATCAGACTTATACATACTGTGGAAATTTCTCTAGATGACCTGATAGTGGTGTGATTTTTTTGCTAATTAATAGGAAGGGTGGTTAATTCTTTATCACAGTTGATGTGCCACAGTTGGCTGACTATATAGGGAAAATAGTGCTAGTATATTTTTTTTCTGAGCCAATAACTCTTGTGGTCAGAATGTCAAGTCTAACAGAACATTGTTGTACCTGGGACTTTAGTGTAAGAAGAGTTGAGGTCCAAGGAACAAAACAGTTCTAAAATGCTAGTTCAGGGTTTGTGGTAGTTGAAGGCTTAGCTTTTTAATCCAGTCACTTGAAAGGTAATGCAGCTATCATCTTTGGACATGGCTGCATATTTTTATCCTGGGTGTCAGATAAAATCTAGTCTCTATGATTTATTATTATTATTTTATTATTAAATTAGATTTATATGCCCCTCTACTCACCTCACTGAGGCGACTCAGAGGGGCTCACATAACATAAACATATACAGTATCACAATCTCAAATATAAATACAGCATAATATAAAAATATAACAACAGATGCAGCACAGATAACACAATCAATCAATTTTACATAAAAGAAAAAACAATACAATAAAATACAATAGCAGTAGCAGCAAGGTCTTTATGGCTGAGTTAGCTGGTCCACACAGTTGGCCCTCATTCCCCCTCTCCAGCAGGCAGAGAGAGTTCTGTGATGTTCCTGAGGTGGTCATGAAGGCAGCAATAGCAGTAGCAGCAAGGTCTTTATGGCTGAGCTAGCTGGTCCACACAGCTGGCCCTCATTCCCCCTCTCCAGCAGGCAGAGAGAGTTCTGTGATGTTCCTGAGGTGGTCATGAAGGCAGCAATAGCAGTAGCAGCAAGGTCTTTATGGCTGAGCTAGCTGGTCCACACAGCTGGCCCTCATTCCCCCTCTCCAGCAGGCAGAGAGAGTTCTGTGATGTTCCTGAGGTGGTCATGAAGGCAGCAATAGCAGTAGCAGCAAGGTCTTTATGGCTGAGCTAGCTGGTCCACACAGCTGGCCCTCATTCCCCCTCTCCAGCAGGCAGAGAGAGTTCTGTGATGTTCCTGAGGTGGTCATGAAGGCAGCAATAGCAGTAGCAGCAAGGTCTTTATGGCTGAGCTAGCTGGTCCACACAGCTGGCCCTCATTCCCCCTCTCCAGCAGGCAGAGAGAGTTCTGTGATGTTCCTGAGGTGGTCATGAAGGCAGCAATAGCAGTAGCAGCAAGGTCTTTATGGCTGAGCTAGCTGGTCCACACAGCTGGCCCTCATTCCCCCTCTCCAGCAGGCAGAGAGAGTTCTGTGATGTTCCTGAGGTGGTCATGAAGGTGCCAACATTTTAAATTTGACAGTGCTACCTGCGGTCCTCAAGTAGTCCTTCTTTGCTTAGCAGGCACAGATGGCATATCAAGCAAAAGCCATCATCAGGATCAGTCCTCATAGCAAGTTTTGGAATGCACAAGCATAGTTGTCCAGACTGTTAATAGAGGAAACTCGGTCAAGTTCAGCATTGTAGCTCAAGCAAGTTCAGAATTTTAGCTGTAGGCATTGTAGCCCCAACCAAGCTTGGTGGTAGCAGCAGCAAGCTTGGTGGTAGCAAGCTTGGTGGTAGCATCCATGGAGTGTTTAGGTTGTGTTATTTGCCTTTTTTCCATGAAGCTACTAGGTATAATTGCTTAGAGTGGTCTAGATTCAGATGGAGGAGTGAAAACTGGTGGAAGAAACATCAATAATAATTTAAGATATGCAGATAACACCATCTTATTGGGAGCAGCAATGACTTGAAATAACTTTAAATGAAAGTTAAAGAAGAAACTATCAAAGCAGGACGAGCAGTTGAAGGTTTAGAAGACAAAAATAACTAATGTACAGAAGTACTACCTCCGGCTTTCTGCTTCCAGCTGCGGCTGGGTCGGTGTTGGGTGTGGCAGGCCTGGTGTTGGTTTGAGCCACAGTGGAGTGGGTAGCGGTGGAATGGGTGGCTCGGCCACATGGGCTAGTGGCAGAGGCTCTGGTGTGGTGGAGTTTCTTGCCCTTATGCTGGCTGGTGGCGTAGACTTGGCCGAAGACTGACCATGGACTTGGCCGTTGGGACAGGGGCGGGGCCGACATTGTCCCCTGGCCAACCTAGACCTTGGACTTTTAGGACTTTTAGGACTTGGACTCTTTTGCGGTCGACTGGCTGAACTTTTTAGATAATTGACTTGTGATGTTTTGATTTATGTGATGTTTTTGATAGTGTGGTTTATTTTTATTACTGTATGCTAATTGTATCTTATTTTATTGTATTGTGATATATGTATAATGTATTGGATGTGGTATTGTTTTGAGCTGCCCTGAGTCTCATTGTTGATTGGGTGGCATATAAGTCAAAATATAATAATAATAATAATAATAATAATAATAGTAATAATAGTAATAATAGTAATAGTAGTAGTAGTAGTAGTAGTAGTAGTAGTAGTAGTAGTAGTAGTAGTAGTAGTAGTAGTAGTGAAAGATTTTGTATAATTTGGCTCAACCATCAGTGCAAATAATAATAAAAATTGAAACAGTGAAAGATTTTACATACTTTGGCTCAACCAACAGTGCAAATAGAGACTACAACCAAGAAATCGGAAAATAACTGAGGTTTGAAAGGGCAGCAGTGAAGAAATTGGAAAAGATAATTAAGTGTAAGGATGTGTCACTGGAGATTAAAGCCAAGATCATACACTTGTATCCTTAGCTACCACGTACAGGTGTGAAATCTAGAAAGTAATGAACACTGAGAGAAAAAAGTAATTCATTTGAGTTATGGAGAGAGTTTCGCAGATACCCTGGAATGCCAAAAGGACAAATAAGCGGGTTTTCTCAGGAGGCAAAAATTATGAATCTGAGGCTGTCCTACTTTGGGCACATCATGAGAAGGCAAGATTTTTGGAAAAGACAATCATGCTGGGAAAAGCTGAAGGTAGTAGAAAAAGAGGAATACCAAATATGAGATGAATTGACTCCCTAAAGGAAGCCACAGCCTTCAGTTTGCAAGAGTTGAGCAGGAGTGTTGAGGATAGGATATTTTGGGGATCTCTCATTCACGGCGTTGGCATAGGTAAATTTGACAAAAAACACAGTAATACCCTGGATAACGCGAGTACCGTATAGCGTGAAAACCGCATAACGTTACAAGATTTCTGGAAAAATCTCGTATCGAATAACACAATTTTTAACATCCGATACAGTCGTTCTTAGCAGCAGGGTGGCTGGAAAGCTGAACGGGGTTCTCCCGTCGGCTTCCCCAGCCACCCCACAGCTGCGGAGGCAAGGGCGGGTGGCTAGGGAAGCCGACAGGGAGTCCCCAGCCACCCTGCAGCTGTAGATCGGGTCCTCTGATCTCTCTGGAGCAGGCAGGGGACCCGATCCAAACTGTTTCTGGGCTTCCCCGACGTCTTCGGCCAGTGCAGCAAGCCAGAATGTCTGGTAAACTGATCTCTAGGACAATAATCTAAAATAGATTATTCTTTAATTAAAACGTTTGCCTTTTTAGTTATCTCTGATTATAATATAAAATATGTAGATACTAGCTCACATACTTTTAGAAGGGTCTTTTTTAGTTTTCTGCATTTTCATCCTTTCTGTAGTTGTTAGGAAGGTGGTTTGTAATTTTGTAAGTGTACTGTGTAAAATAGATGTGTATAAATAATCCAAGCAATGATAAACTTTAAAGTCTATGTGATTTGATGTCCTTCTCTCTTTGCAGGGAGGAGGAGCACTCTCACTTCAGTGAGTGTATTTACAGTTTCATCCCCACAAATTCCAACATTGTGGGAAGTTCCATGGAGTCTATGTGTTTAAAGACTGAATTGCTTGTTGTTGAGGGAACTGATGGGAACATGTTCCTCTTGCCTAGTTTCCATTGTAGATTGTCCAGAAAACAAAGCAGTCTTTGTTCAGTAGCAAGGCCACAGGGCAGATCAAATGCATATAGATGTAGACTTTAAAGCATGGGTGAAAAAAATTGCTAAAAGACTCAAGTAGCCCCTTGCAATCCCCCCCCCTCCAATCTAAATCGGTCTCCAAGAGTCTTTTAGCAAAAAATATTTTGAAAATCTTACAGTAATTTTCTTAAGCAAAAATTATTTTTTGTTCCTGTAAGTTCCAGGAAAAGCAATTTTTATACAAATTGTTGGGGAGGGCCCCATAAGGCTTCATGTTCCCCCCAAATCATAAAAAGAACTCCCAGTTTTGGGAAGTCTAGTTTATTTGTCAATTTTTGGGCTTTCTATGGCATGGGGAAGGAGTGATTGCACACATTTGGCCCCTTGCCCCCCTGAACTACTTCACCCCTGCTTTAAAGATTATCACTTTTAGTTGAGCAGAATATCTTACAGAAAGATAATACAGCACAATTCATGCAAAGATTATATTTTCAGATTGCTTGGCACCAATTAAAATCTCTGTTTTGTAAGAGTTACACTCCCTCTCCATGTTCAAAGGCAGACTCAAGTGAAACACATTGCAGTAATCTAGTGGGTGTATCTACTGTGCAGGTAAGTGAGGACTGGTTGGACTAGTCCAAATAGAGTAACAGGTGTATGAACCAGGGCTTGTACAAGTGTTTTTCCAGCCACACAGTGCATGGGAGTTGATGGATTACAGGTGCAGGATCCTTTAAAAGTTATTTCTAGCTATCACTCAAGCTCTCCCGGATCAATGCTATACTATCTGCCAATGGGGACAGAATTCCACCAACACATCTACTACTAATCATTGAGGAAAGGCTGGGATCACTGTATTACTGTTGTTTCTGAGCCTAGTCTAAATAGTTGAAATAATTGGTGTGGCTTTTCTCGTTTTATTTTAGTTTTTTGGTTTTGTTACTGGTGTTGTGAGCTATAAGCAAGAATCAACTTTGAACTGTCAGAGAAAAATAAGGGCCTATGTGTTACTTTATTGTATTGGATACAAATTTTGTGGTTCCTTGTAACTCACTGACAGTATTTGTGTATTTAGCCTTTAATTCCATAATAATAATTTCATGACATAAATTATTCTGGGTTGAAAGGATTTTTGCTGGAGAAACGTTAACGTGTGACATCTTTGTTTAAAAAAATATATACTTCTTGGCAAACTGTCATGAGGTTCCAAGTCAAATGCTTGCTCCACAACACAATAAATAATGTCTCAGTAATATTATTATTAATTCCATAATATTACTCGGAGACATTATTTATTGTGTTGTGGAGCAAGTATTTGACTTGGAACCTCATGACAGTCTGGCTAGAAGTATAATAATAATTTTAAAAAATCACATGTTAATTGACTTTATTGTTAACAGCTCAACCATCAAAGGAAGTTTCACTGTACTTTTAGAGTGTTCCCATCAGTGGGGTTCCATAGTCAAATATGTTGGCTGGAATCCTGTTTCTTGTTGTAGGTCCATTGAATCAATGGGTGGTTTTGGTGAGTCAACTTCTCTGTTAATTCCACTGATTCAAGTGTTCCCATTCTAGTTGTGATTTACTACTTTGAAGTAATTTGCTACTAATCCTGGCTCATTTGCATCAGTGAAATCAGTGACCATTTGCCAAAAGAGTTGACTCCCCAAATCTCCAAGGACTTGATGGGCTTGCCATAGTGCAGTTTACTATGCTAAGCAACAAGGCTTCAGCAGTTGAATAGTCACTAATTCCTCTAATCATTTTTAACACGAGTCTTCAGAAATTTGTTCATGATCCACATTTTTTTTTGCAATGAAAGAGCAAACAATAATAACACTGAATCACAAAAAAAAAATATTGTCTGCTACTTGGTGTAATCCATGTGTTCTATACTAAATCAAGTGTGCTGAATCAAAATCTGAAGTCCCAATTCTGCTTAGGACATCAGGGTCTTAAGTTAGCAAATCTCACTCTCTTAGTTAGGTTCTTGTGTTGATCACGTGGGGCATATTTGTCATAAATGTAGCAAAAAACTTCTGGTTTATTAACATAGCTCCACCTACTCATCTTTAGCTCAAAACAGACTCACTATGACCTAGCTGTACTATCCAATAAGATGGTTTCACACTAGAAACAAGCCCTTGATCCATCTCACCTTGTATACCTATTTCTGATGTCAGCTCACTGACTTGCCCAGACATGCATGGCCACTGCTGGAGCATGCATGCCACCAGGGGATGTGATTCAGCTGAGGTGGCAGCAGGCATAGTGCTAGCTGCAACTGTTATAATGTTCCCATGTAAAAATATATTACCCAATTACCAAACATTTGAACAGCTATAACAAGCTTTAAAATTTGTGCATGATAGGCAAATTCTGAGTTCAGATTTGGGTTCAGAACACTCAGTATCATGTAAATCACATTTGTTATTCCCAGTAGCAAAATCATTGTTGTGCATTGTAATGCAGTTATATTTGAACTTCTGAGACCCACCTTAAGCACATATCTGCAGCTTGGAATCTCCCTAAAGATATCCATTATCTTGTCATTTAGCTTTTCCTGTTCAAATCTTTAAAAATTTCATCAGTTTGGCTTTTATCAAGTTCTTTACCACTTTTGAGTTGTAATTGAATTATACTTTGGAGTGGAAGTTTAGCATTTCTGGAATGGAATGTGAGAAAATGGAAATATGTGCAACTTACTGAAGAGTCTTGAGACAACATACCATGCATTTGATCTAGGAAGATAATGAATGTTATAAATAAATTTTGTGTCAGAAATTACTCTGGTTTGAAAGGATTTTTGCTTGAGAAACTCTGCTCAGCGGATGCCCAAATGAGGCTCCTTTCCTTTTTAAGTTTTTAGATTGTAGTACTGATTTTAATGTTGTAAGCCGGCCAGAGTCGTTCCAAGTTGGGCGGCTATACAAATTGGAAATTAAATTAAAATGTCCCTAAGATCCATGGTGGATTACTCCGGTATCAAAACCCGACCTTCCAGGCTCCAAGCTCAGCATCTTAACCACTAAAGCCACCACAGTGCTGCATATAAATGTTATAATTATGTACTTAGGAAGTTAATAGGAATAAAACAATTTGAAAATGGAAACCATAAGTATTTTTATTTAAAAGGAAAAGTTTTATTAGACTTGGATAAAGTGATCTGGGTCCCACCACTTGAAAGACCTTTCATTGACAAACCATGAAGACCAGAGGCTTGTTTTAAGTAAAATGGTCTTTGCTTGCTAGTGGAAGGAAAGAAGCTAGTGGTTGAGCCTGGTCAGCTCAGAAGGGCATTCCTCAGTACGAGAACAGATCCTGAGAAGTCACCTACACTTCCTTTCTTGTGTCTCACTACCATGCCTATGCAGGTAGCATAATTGAAAAAATGTTAACTCCAAAGACCTCAAAAACTCAGGCAGACTCATATGAGATAAATATAGATTGGAACCAAGTTATATAGGACTGCAGAGTTTTTCTGACTGTATTCAAGTAATGTTTAGGATCCAGGACGAAGAGTATCATTTCATAAGGCATGCTTTACCTTTGTTCACAGAGAGCTTTGGTGAGGCTGTAGCTTGTATAAATTAAGTGTCTTTTCAGTAACATGAAAGAAAAATCTGTAGAAGGAGGTTTTGGAAGGGTTTTTTTTTTTTTTTTTGGTAAACTACAGCTATAGGAAAATATACCTGCCAGTTTAAAATGGGCACAGTTCTTTTCATAATGCTACCAACTGAAATGTGTACGCATAAACCCTTTCTTTATCAACCTCTCAGTTCTTCTGTGCTGGTTTCCATAGAATCCAGTGTATTTCATCTGACACTTAACCCAGAAGGAATAAAAACTGCAAATATCAGGTGTCCTTTTTAATATTTGATTCCTGGATTGGTATTGATGTAGTCATGCCCTGTATGAAATACATAATGCTTACGTGATTGACTAGGGTAAACGTGGCTTATCTGTCAAAAGAGATTCATATGTATGAATTATTTTTGTTTTATATTAGCAGAGCAAATTGTGTTTGTCTCTTCATAAGTCCTGCTAAACCAGGGGTGCCCAAACTATTTCCCATGGGCCAGATCTGGGCCCCAACTTCAATTCATCCGGCCTCTGCCACCCTCACCGCTTTCAGAAGTGGAAGTAAAACATGCCCACGCGTGCACAGAATGCTGCCGTAAATGTGTTCTGCACATTTTACTTCCACTTCTTATGGGAGGGACCACGTGACCCGCCCAACCAGCTGTCCAGAGGGCTTGGTCAGGCCTGTGGTGAAAAGTTTGGGCGCCTCTGTGCTAAATCAACTCCTCCAAAACTCTGCTAGCTTGACCAGCCAGGACAGGAAGGTGTTTTTGTGTGAGGGGAAAGCATCAGGTTTCACTTCACGAAAGATAATCCTTCTCATTGACATCAGTGGGAGAGAACATTGCTGTACCAGTCCAGTGCTGACCTACTTGTTCTGCTTTTCAATGGGATTGTCACAAACAAGGATGATTTGGATGCTATGGACCTAAGGCTTCTCTTGATCTACAGTGCCTCTTCCCACTGCCATTAGTGAAATGACAGTAGCAAGTTGGTGCCAGTTGCACTTTGTGCCACTACAGTACTGTACTGGCTCCCAGGGCTCCTCTGAGGAAGCATATTCTGCCTAGGATCTCGATTTTATGGACTGTAGGATTAATCATACTTTCCTTATTTTGTATCTTAATCTGAAGCTGATCTTCAACATAGGAATTTCAGGAATTCTAGAATTAGGAACATTGCCCTTTGTAGCATAATGTGTCGAACAAGAGGACTCAAGGTGCTACTGTGTGAAATTGGTACACTTATTTTTAAACTTCTTCAAACATAATTATGTGACTTAATCTAAAAGATAGCTACATAGAAAGAAGACCGTGATGTATATCAGTGTGGAAATTCTCTTGGGACATAAAGCACTTGGTCACTTTTAATGGAGGAGTTGTTTTTGAGTTTTGACCTGTGTGCATTTGTGAGCTAAGCAGTATTCTTTCCCAGGCTTCCGTTAGTCTGTGGGAATTTTCTGTGCAGTGGTTGATTGCTTAGCAGTATGTTTTTTTTTTTGTGCCTGTAGATCTGAGCAGTGGTGTATATGTGGGCAGTTCCAGGGCTGAAGGGAGATTTTCTATTGATGCTTAGTTGTCTAAAATAAGGATATAATCACTTAAATTAGCAGGGCAACTGATGCTGCTTGGAATTTTGCCCTGCATGGATAATTTTAAGAGACAGTATTCTGACATGCTGTCCGTTTCTTTAGATAACTTTCTCAGTAAATATTATAAGACACCTCACCTTTAAGGCATGCCATTTTAGACACATTATATGTAGCTGTTTCAATAAAGTTTGGTCTCAGGAAAGAGAAGAAAACCAAAATATTTTTGCTATCCTGTAAACAGCTTGGCTCTGTTATTTTAAATTCTGGAGCCAGTCTGGCTTCTCTCTCTCTCTGGTGTTTCTATTCTCATCTCCTGTTATAGTAGTCTTATTTTGGAAAAGTGGATGGGAGGGAGGACTCGGGGCAAAACCAGGTCATTCACTGCATTTAGTGTAGAGTGGTGAGGATAGTGCAGCATATTGCTACTTTAAAGCCTCTTTTGTGAACACTGCTAATCTGGATAATATTTTGGGTTTTTTGTAGATACAGTAGATCTTTTGGTATCCAAAAACTCCACATCTGCTTGGCTTTGCAGTCAATTGAGAGGTTCACGAAGGGTGGTAGAGAGCGGGAGAAAGAGAATGCCAGAACTTCTTTTTATTTATCCACTTTTCTAATTCGGTAAGGGCTTGAAAATTGTATTTTAGAAGCCATGTAATGTTCCTGAATACTCATGTTAAGAAGTGCTGGGTGAAAAAAATAAATATTGAAATATATATATATATATATATGAGTTGCAATTATTGATAAAAAGCAGCAAAGAGAACTGGAGGTAAGTGATCAATTTACTTATTTTTATTCTCAAAATTCTGCAAACACTAACCTGTAAGATATCTAGTAATTTAGTATGCTCATACTTTGTTCATTGGTGAACGTTTGCAAGTCGTGTTTTCCACATTGTGTCTCTAAGTTAGATAGATGCACACTTCAGATCAGTATGCTAAGAAGGAACATACTTTGATCGTGAATAAGATTAGCTCCCTGCCCTTCTCCTGGTATGGCACCATTACACGAAATTGTTTTACTTCTGGTGAAGTATTTTACTCTGGAGTTGGTAGCATTCCTCTTGTTAGATAAAGAGCAACACATTTTGTCCCTGCACAGAATGCTTGATCTTATTGCTTTTCTAGTACCAAGCATGCTTTTCCTTATTAGGCAAACCACTTTGTAATACATCTAGCACGGAATATGGGAATGCAGAAGGAAATTCATCCAGAATAGATAGTCAAAATAGAACCCCATTACCTACCTAATCTGTCCAGTGTGTGTTCATATGGAAATATTGTCCAGTTTATCAAAAGGGAATGCTGTAGTCTTAAATGTATTATTAACAGTGAGACTTCATGAAATCTATGAGTGACATGATTCTTTGTAGTTCAGGGCAAATCTATCATCCGAGTTTGATGATATAATTGAACGTTTCCTTCTAAACTCCCAAATTGTATCTATTCCCAGGATTATTAAAGTCAGCTATCTGTACTTTGATATTCTTATGTACAGTGGTACCTTGCTTAAAGGGCATAATGCGTTCCACACGATTGCTCTTTAAGCGAAACACCATTGTAAAGTGACCCATTGTGACTTCTGGTGGGGAGGACTGCGAACCCTGATTTATTTGTTAACCAAGTTTTTGTTGGTTTTATTTGTTAAGCGAAGCAAACATTCAGAGAAAATTCTGCTCTTTAAGCGAGTTACTCTTTAAACGAGGTGCTCTTTATGCAAGATTTGACTGTACAGCCAGATAGTCAAAGAACTGTCTTTTTTGGCAGAATACTGCTTGAATTGTTGTTTACTGCTTGTACATTTAAATATTAGTTAGGCCCCTGTTAATGTGAATGAAATACATGTATAGAATTTAGGGTGCCAACGTACAGTACTGTGCAGGTGCTTTTGTTTCTAATTATGTTTTCTAACATGTATCTAGGAAAGATTCCCCCCCCCCATTGGTTTTATATTAGTAGCCACAATGCTTTTGAGCATGTGATTTATACAGTCATAAGCCTAGAAGAAGCTAAGATCTCATGAAGTCATGTTCTCCACAGAGTGGTCCATTCAGTACAGACCAGAGTGTGTCAAAGATTGACAGTAGTTAGGTGCATAGCCAGTGTAAATTGTGAATAATGTGTTGCTAGAGAATTATATAAACTTTAATCTTGGCAATGAAAAAAATTGAATTTTCTATACCCTGATTCAGTCATTAATCCAAATGAGTAAGTTAGAGTTGTAAATAAGTTATTATTCCCCATGTTGCAGATGAAAGAATGGTTGCCCTAATGGATTTGAAGCCAAGATTAAAAACCAGAAACTTTCAAATATATTACTTTATCTCTTAGTTACTATACACTGCTATTTTTTCCACTTTTATCCAAAACCTGGTCTTCCCTTGTCTTTCAGCAGTTTTTCCTTTTTCAGAAGAATGGTTGGTTATCCACTGCTACAACACTGAGGAATGTGTGGAATGTATGCAGCAGGTGGGGACAGGCAGATGTGCTTATCAGTCACAACACATTTAAAACAAGAGTGGTTCATATCGTTAACCTGGTTCATGCAGTGCCTTTCCATATCTGTTTACTGTGGATTTAGAACTAGAACACATAAATCTTCCTTGCTCTGGAATTCACTGCTGCTTTGTTTCTTCTGAATTTATCATTTTAAAAGTCCACCTGTTAAATGGTGCTCATTATTTTGGACATTATTTAGTCCACAAGTCCTGTAAATAAATGCCTCTGATTTAAAGAGAGCATAATAAAAAATGAGGAGGTGGTAGGATGTTGCAGCTTTGTTCAGTTATATACCTGGCAGTTCACATCTGGCTGGTTTCATCAGTGTGTTCATTGAAAGGCAAATAACAGCTGCTAGTAGACTTTGGTTATGGGAAAGGTTTTAGGAGGGTGTGGAGGAGGAGGAATGGAATTTGTCTACAGTGCAGATTACAGTGCTTTGAGAGAGAGAAGCTATGAGCTTCATTCTTTGAAATGTTGGCAACAACTACTAGATGCATATAGGTCAAGATTTTTGAAACAACCTTTATCATGCAATTTTGGTTGTTTACATAGATTATAAAAGTTGGAGATAGCCTAATGAAACTCACTGTAAAGACAGTAGTAAGAAGAGAGTATTGTCCAAATCAACCTTAAGATTCTAGTTTTGTCTCAAAAGACAAAATGCTTTGTAATTACTGTAGCTTAATGTAATGTCGTTTTTGTAGGTGGTATAGCTTTGGATACCAAACACTGGAGACAAACAATATTTTTTGAAGCTCTGTACAGCTTTGGCTCCTTCCAGAGGTATCTTAACAGCTATTGAAAAAATGCTGCTCTTGAGGCATATTGGCTTGCTTTGTTAAAACAGAAGTAATATCTAGGTCCTAATGCAGCTGCAGTTCACTTTTTTCCTAATTTCTGAACCCACAGTAATTAGGAAACAGCTATTATGTTGCTTGTCCTGCTTTAAATTACCAAGACTGTTGCCCTTTCCGTTATCCTCAGATCACCTTTTCGGTAGGTTATGATCCGTAGAGCTTCAGGTCTTCTGAGACTTGAGTGACCAAATGAAAAATAGGACATGGTTCTTGCATTTTTAATAGTTGCTTAGAAGATGTTTGTGCAAATGCTGAAATCCATGCTACATGTGCTTGAAGTTTCTCCTTCACATACCTGTTAAAGGTACAGGAGCCCTCTCCTTCTTCATCAGGTTACCTTTCCTGTGATTTGGAGTTTCTGTCCCTAGCATCATACTGTCCCGTGCTGAAATGTTTTGGAAAGAGCAATGCAGATACTGCTTTTCTTAAGGGTAATGCAGTGCCTTTATTATTTATTTATTTTTGTTATTTATAGAGGTGCCTGGTGGGCAATAGTTTATAGGGTCGCAAAGAGTCGGAATCAACTGTGCAACTAAACAACAACAACAACAAAACAACAACATTGCTGCCCAACTCAAAAGACTCAGGGCGGTACACAAAGAATAAAAACCAGCATCATAGTTAAAAACTCTAAAACCTATAAAACCCCCATTAAAATGACTATCAAAAATTACCCCAACCCTTACTGATTAAAAGAGAGAGAGAGCATTCTTCCTAGATCATTGGTGCCCCACAGCTGCTTTGCCAGACAGGTTTTTAGGCCTTTCCTGAAAGGCAGCAACTCCGTCTGGAGACACAACTAAATTGAAAGGAGGTTCCATAGGGCTGGAGCAGACAATGAGAAGGCCCTCTTTCTGGTGGTAGAGCAATGCACCTCTCTAGCAGATGGAACAATGAGAGAGCCTCTCTGGTCTGCTCTGTTGGGATGGACAGATGTTCTTGGGGTGAGGTGGTCTCTTAAGTATCCTGGCCCACTACCATGTAGGGCTTCAAAGGTAATTACATATTCCCTTATGGAGGTTTGCTTCAGCTAGGGTTTTTATAGTGTCTCACAATCACTCTGATATTGCCACTTTTGAAGTAATAAGAGATCTAAGAGCATGTCCAAATGGGCATATAGCTTGCTATGTGGACCTCTTGATGCTGCTTGGTTTGAATCAAACAACGGTGTTCGTACTTGACTTGACTTTGAACAACCCATCTTGCTGCTTTTTAAAGTTGTCCTGTCCCTCCAACACTAGAGCTATAGCTTTTTTGGCACAATTCATAGTTTTCATAATTAGCCCATGTGGATGGTTAGCTCACGTTAAAATAGAGCTGGGGGCAGTTTTATCTGAGGTGACAATCTTGTGACATATTTGGTGGATTGTAGCATTGAGAGGGATGGTAGAGAACCCGCTCTATTTTAATCTGCTCTTCCATTTTAATTTTTAAAAATATTTTCCTATTGAGATAAGTAGAATACATTGGTGGTATTATGTGTGCCATGCTGGGTGAAGTAATTATGTTACTTTACTTAAGAGAAAGTTGAATGAATGACGGCCATAAGGAAGAGGGGACAAGAAAGAAAATATCATTAATTGAAATTGGGACAGATTTGGGGATCCAAAGACCAATCTGGAATCTTCTCATGGGAGGAAAAATGTTAATCATTGTGAACAGAAGAAACACTCAAATAAGGGTTAAAATAGATTGCACTAAGTATAAGAAACTATTAAGTGCAAAGCGGACCACTCCAACTTCCCCCATCTGGGTGTTCCCTGAGACCAGTGTATCTCATTTTGGAGAGAAGTAGCGACTTTTCCTGAATTCAATTCAATTCAATTCAAATTTATTTTTATACCCCGCCTTGCTCAGGCGAACCTGACTCAAGGCGGCTTCCATGGAACATAAAACAACAATATACAACAACATAGAATAAAACAACACGGAGGGGCGCGGCGGCGGTGGCGGCGTTCCCGCGCTCAGCGGCTGCGGCGTCCTTCAGGCCCCCTCGGCCAGGGGCTCCTTTTCACCTCCCGGCCGGTGACGGTGGCCGGGAGGGGCGCGGCGGCGGCGGCGTTCCCGCGCTCAGCGGCGGCGTCATCCTTCAGGCCCCCTCGGCCAGGGGCTCCTTTTCACCTCCTGGCCGGTGACGGTGGCTGGGAGGGGCGCGGCGGCGTTCCCGCGCTCAGCGGCTGCGGCGTCCTTCAGGCCCCCTCGGCCAGGGGCTCCTTTTCACCTCCCGGCCGATGACGGTGGCCGGGAGGGGCGCGGCGGCGGCGGCGTTCCCGCACTCAGCGGCTGCGGCGTCCTTCAGGCCCCCTCGGCCAGGGGCTCCTTTTCACCTCCCGGCCGGTGACGGTGGCCGGGAGGGGCGCGGCGGCGGCGTTCCCGCGCTCAGCGGCTGCAGCGTCCTTCAGGCTCCCTCGGCCAGGGGCTCCTTTTCACCTCCCGGCCGGTGAGGGTGGCCGGGAGGGGCGCGGCGGCGGCGGCGGCGTTCCCGCGCTCAGCGGCTGCGGCGTCCTTCAGGCCCCCTCGGCCAGGGGCTCCTTTTCACCTCCCGGCCGGTGACGGTGTATCATTCATTTTCTCTGAATGTTCGCTTCGCTTAACAAATAAAACCAACCAAAAACTCGCTTAACAAATAAATCAGAGTTTGCAATCTCCCCCCCCCACCACACACACAATTGGTCATTTACAATGATGTTTCGCTTAAAGAGCAAACTCACTTGAAGAGCAATCCCGTGGAATGTATTATGCTCTTTAAGCGAGGCACCACTGTACAAATATATGTTGCAGTATAATGTGTTTGTGTGGCTTTGCTATGATGGGTGTGAAGGAAGTTTAGGAAAAAACATAAATTAAACATTGCTTCATATTTTCCTCTAGTGGTTTCCCCTCCCAGTCTGTGGGTGACTGATCTCTCTGGCTCTTTTCAAGCAGTTTGAGTTTCACTACTTGTTTCTCTTTGCACCATTACATTATGAGTGTTTGCTTTTATCACCCACATTGATTTAAAAAAAAAAAAAAAACAGCAGCAAATGTGTATTCTGTTTTGCTCAAATGGTAGTTTACATTAAGTTATGACCTTGGAAAAGAATGGTATTTTGGACGATTCTGATCGCACAAATGTTCCATTAAGAAGTTTGGAAAAGAGTATTTTAGGTTACCATGGTTTTTAAAGTATGCAGGCTGATATTAACTGCCTGATATTTTAAAAAGCTGCAAAGTAGCTTTAAGACTGATAAAACTGTTGAGATACCTAGATAATAATGCTGTATATGTAGATGGATTTTGTTTGCATACATTTTTGCTTATAATTATTAGTGCAAGCATAAAATAGTGCTTAGGAACTATAGATTCAGATCTCTCAATAGACCCACTTTTATGCTATACGTTTTGGTTACACCCAAGCTTGCAGTGAATTAAAGGTGAATTTAGATTCTGAAAGTTCTGTGTGTACCTAGGTTTGTTAAGGAGCAGGGAGTCATAACAGTTTAAAGTATTTGAAGTATGTAAAAAGAGGAGTTGAGGTAGTGCAAAGAGTATTAATCTAAAAGCAGCAACTTAAAATCTATGTTTAAAAATAATGTGATGGTTCTGATTTGTTCTAATTTAGCTTAGACTAAGGAAGAACAAATGGAAAACTGTATGTACAGTTTTAGATCCTATTTGAGCAAGTTTTGTAAACTCGTTCAGAACACTCACAACATGAATGGGTGCTGAATTTCTTAAATTTTGTAATGTCTTTAATTGTTAGAGCTACTGGTTGTGTCTGTTGAACGGGCAGATGTTGTTGAAAAATCATGGTTACATCTGCCTGATTAGACCTTAGTAGTGAAAGGAAACTACAAGTAATACCTCATATAACATTAGTATCGAATAACACTAAAATCGCATAACATTAAGGAATCTGGGGGGAAGAATTGCATCAGATAACATTAAGATCCTATGGGATGCTTCAGATAACAACCGCTAAAGCCTGTGTGGTTACAATGTATCTCTATGGATCCCATAGGATTTTAACATGCATCAGATAACACTAAAAATCATATAACACCAAGACTTGTGGAACCAGGTTTTAGTGTTATATGAGGTTTTACTGTATTGATAGACTGAAAAACAGAGACAGAAGATACTGAAATTTGCAAGGAAACTTTTCCAAGAAGTTAAGGAAGTAGAGAGTTATGGAAATTCACAGGATGTGGTGATAACTCATGTCACGGCTCACTAACTTTGAAAGCTCTATGGATGCCATCATCATAAGTAACTTGATGGCACATAACACACATGTTCAATGGAGTTGAAGTAATGTTTGGTACATGGAAAAGCAAATATAAAGGCAGTGGAGGGAGTACGCCTTGCAAGCCCTCAAATGATACAAATATTTGAGCCCTAATGGCGCAGTGCTTTGGCTGCATTATTGCAGCCAAAACTCTGCCCACAATCTGAGTTTGATAGACTCAAGATCGACTGAGCATTCCATCCATCCAATATTGGGGATAAAATGCTAATTAACTTTGTTTTGCTTGGATACCAGATTTTTCAGATAGAATTTAAAAAATACAAGAGTTGGAAGCCACATAGAGTGCTATTTTACCAGATAGATAGGGTATAAACAAAATGCTTAATTTTCAGTACTGCTTTACCAGAAAGAGGACTTCTAGTCACCACAATTGGTGTTAGGAGAGAATCCTAGGCCTGAGTTACAAGAGGGTCTAGCATTCTGTGGAAATTACAAGGGGTTGCGCGACTGGTAGGTCTCTATGCTCTATTAGTTTCTGTACATGGTGGCTCTCAAAGGAACTACTAATCCCACAATTCCTTGTAGTTTCCATGGAGTTTAACACATCCCACTTACTGTTTGTCTTTGTAGCAGCTGAGGAGAAGAATAAACCTGGTCTCTGGTATGTGTGCTAGAACTTATCTGAGGACTGGTGTGGGGAATTTCTGGTGATTTGTGAAATTACAGTGGGGGGGGGGGGAATCCTATGGCAAGTGAGCTAGATTGTCTATGTTGCATGGACCATACTGGCTCCCAGTGAGTTTTTAAGTGCAGTACCAACTTAGCTTTGACCTTTAAAGCAACAACAACTTACATATTGGGTATGGTTTAGCAGAAATCATGCTTTAGACTACTTAATTTCACATAGTCTTTTAATCTAAGGCCTATATGTACACTTTTAACTGATTTAACAGATGTGTGCATGGGTGCCTCTGTAAAATTTGGCTACCATCCAAAAGAAAAGCTTTTCTTCAAGTAAAACCTGGTAGTCCTTAAGGTACCACAAGATTCCTCATTGTTTTTAACGTTTATCCAGTGATACAGTGATTTATACTATACTTGAGTTGTCTTTTCTTTGCTGGTTTGCCACATTTAAGTTAATGTTCCCAACATCCCCAGACCTACCCGGCCAGTGCTACAAGGCAAAACGCCAGGGTTCGAATTTCGACATTTTGCCTTGTAGCACCAGCCGGGATCTGATGCTGATTTTAACGTTATCCAATGTAATCGTTATCCGAGGTATTACTATACCTGAAGAAGTTGAGGGAGGGATGAGTTGAGGCCACATACTCCTTTTCCCCCTCTATTTCAAACCCATGTCTTACAGAGCCTCATGGTTTTTGATAGAATTAAAAAGGGGGTGGGGAAGGGGGAAGGCATATTTTAGTATTTTGAAGACTTAAGCAGTTTATTTCAGCATGAACTTTTGTAGATCAAACTCTACCTCAGGTACAAGAGCTGAAATCCTGCTGCTTAGTGTAAGAAGTTGCAACTAGACTGTCACCTAAGTTAGTGTAGATGTAGTGACTCAAGGCCTCTGTAATTTCCAGTAATTCAGTGGGCTAACTCTAGTTGTGATTTATGTGCTAGGGCGGCAACAGGATTTCAGCCTTTAAAGTGCCACAACAGTTTGCTCCTCCCCTGCTCCTTTTGGATTCCCCCCCCCTTGTTTTTTGCCAACATGTTGAGACAGACTTAACATGGCTTCTTTTTTGGAAAGGGGTCTCATTGTGTACATTTTCTTGGCAATATAAATAATCCAAACATTTAAGTCCTCTTCTAGGATGAGCACTGGAGTCATTACCTCCCCAAATTTATTTATTTCTTCACATTTATACCCTCCCCTTTTGGTGCAAGCACCACTCAGGGTGGTTTACAATAAAAGGAGGTAATAACAATTTAAAAAAAATTCTCAGGATGCTTTATTAAAATAGAGGAGTTCCTCTTTTTTTGTGAATAGGAACTTGGGAAAAAGAAAAGTTCATTGAGACAATTTTGAAAGTCCTCAGGGCTTCAATCAATCACTTTATTACAGTCAAAGACCAGCTCAAGGGGCTTCACTCAGTTTCTTCACAATTCCCTTCATACCATCCTTTTTTATGGCTTAATAGCTCCCCACATAATTGTCAGCAAAGCTGGTCATAAGCAGTGGTGTTTGGAAAGAAGTCTAATCTGCGCTTTAGCCAGATCTTCTGATGATGACAATGATGTGCAGTCAAGTCAACTCTGATTTATGGTGACCCTTTCCAGTGTTTTTCCTCATAGCGAATTTACAGAAGTGGATTACTGCTCCCTTCTTCAGGGGGTGCTCTGGTATTGTGCAGCTTGCCCATTACTGCACAGATGGCTTTTCTCCCAGGAGGCACAGTGGGGAATTAAACAAATGTAGAAGTAGAGTGCAATACCTAGTTTGGATCACTAAAATAATAATAATCATAAAATCATTGCAAGCTTTCATGATTCAAGGCAACTTCTTCAGGCAAAGATAGGGAAATCATCAATGAAAGTCCAAATTTTTGTGCCATGGTGTTTGCCAGGCTCTGTTCTTAAACATAAATGCAAAGTAGCAGTCTATTTTATATCTCTCCTCCATCCAACAGACACAGGAAACTAGGCCTTCACTTACAGCTCCTCCCAAATAGCTCCATTGAAGCCACAGGCCTCATCTTCAGCCAAGTCAAAGGCAGTGCAGATTTCAGTATCCTCCATCAGGGAATTTGGTGGGTGGGGCAGTAGCAGGCAGGTAATCTTGGTTACTAAAGGTAAAATAATCTATTAGTGGAAATCATAACATGGGGAGGGAAGGAGGGAGAGAGGATCCTGCCAGCCAGTAAAAAGGGATAGTGCTCTGTCTGGAGCAGGCAATGGGGTTCCTGGGATCCAAATTGGGCATGGGGCGGTATGGCAGGAGCTGAGGGGTGGGCCGCACTCGTGTTCCATGCCTGCCACATGTCCATGGAAATGTCTGCACGCACAGAAAGTGCTGGCTCTTTGGCTATAAACAGAGATGAGCACTGAAACATAGAGTCGGATATGACTGGCTTTCAATCAAGGGTGACCTTTACCTTAGCTCAGAAAACCTTAGATTTTATGAACATTTTATGAAAACCTTAATTTTATGAACATAATAATGTCTTTATTTTTCTCCATTTGAAACATCACCCTTAAATAATGAATGAAATAAAAGAAATAAATGAACTAATGAGCATAATTCAACACATCGAATTCATGCATTAAATCCCTAACGGTAGTATCCTTAGACTCTACCTGCAACTTTTTTTATCTAATTTTTTGTGGAGGGGTTATGACTTTTGGATGGATTGTTGTGTTTTTCAAATGTTCTGCAGCTATACCATGTTAAGCTGCCCTGAGTCGCTTTGTGAGTAGGGCAGCATACAAATGTGAAAAATAAATAAATAACTAGACTTCATTAACTTCATTTATGTTAAGTTTATCCATTTTGGAGCTAAATTAACTCTGATGACATCTGAAAGAAAATAGTATTTTAGGATTATATAATCTTGGCTGGTTTTTGCTAAAGACTGCAAAATGCATTTTATCCATAATGGAAAATTAATATACAGTACTTGTGTTTCTGCCTGGAAAAAACAGTAGGTTTCCTGTATTCTTAATAGTCTAATGCATTGTTAAGTATTTTTAAAAAATGGGTGCAGGTCAATAGGACATAAATCTTTATAATATCTGAATATTTTAATTTAATTTATCATATATATGCCAATTTAGAAATGAGTTGCTAAGATTAATTTATATTTCACAGAACAGAATCATCCAATTCATTACTCTACCAGTCACCTAAAATATATTCAATTCATTTTGTATTCTACCCCACTTTGTCAAAAATAAGTAGTTCTTCTAATTAATTTGCTATGTTGTGAAAATGCAAAAAAGAGCAGCTGTTAGGCTTTGTCATGAGTTGAATTATAAAACATTGACAGTGGGATAATTCTAAAGCATTCCAAAGATATTTCCCACCTATTTCTCCCTCCCACCTTATTCCCTTCTGGGGAAAAGTTGCCTCCATTCCATACAATAAAGCTTGGGGAAAAGCTTCCATTGTTAATAGTGGAAGTTTTTTAATAAGCTTAATTGCCCTGTGCAGAGAGATGATGGCCTGTAGCATTCAAGGAGGGGAGATTTTACTCATCTGTCCCCATTTGTGATCCCTGAGAGAATTCATCTGCCCATTGCACTTCAGCTGAGGGGGTGGTGCACTTTCCATTGGCATATCCCCTCCCTCTTATGTAGAGGAGAATGGGCATTGTGGCAAGTGAACATTTAACCTTTTCCTTCCTCAGCTGCAGTCCTGCTTGGCTTTTGATGACTTTGTGGTACCAAAACCTGAGAAAACACTTTTCCACAGGCAGTAATAGAAATTTTTGCTAAATAAATACATTTCATGTCAGACATTACTCTTGGTTGAACGGATGTTTGCTGGAGAAACTCCACTCAGGGGACGCCCGAATGAGGCTCCTTTCATGTCTCCAAGATATGTTGTGCAGCACTTGGGTACCCACCCAACCTTCCAGTCTCCAAGCTCAACATTTTGATCACTAAGCCGCCGCAGTGCTTCAATATTTTTGCATTGGGAATTAGATTTGGGGCTCTGGGAAACAGGGTCCAAGGTCAAAATCTGGGAGCTGCTTGGAATCAGTTCTTTTCACATATGCACATATTTGTTGTTGTTCAGTCACATAGTTGAGTCCGACCCTTTGTGACCCCATGGGCCACTGCACACCAGGCACCCCTATCCTCTACCATCCTCCGTAGCTTGCTCAGCTCTATGCCCACTGCGTCAACAATGTCATCTAGCCATCTCATCCTCTGCTGCCCCCTTTTGCACATTTAAAAAGGAGAATAGTTCGATAATTTGGATGACCAACAAGGACAGTTAGGCAATGTGTTAATTTTTCTAAGACCATATTGCAAAGAATAAAATAATTAGACTTGAAAAGCATAGTGAAAATTTATTTTCAAGTGATAGTTTCAAGAGATGAGAAATTTTGAAGTGCCTGTACAATATGCAATTCAGATTCATTTGGTTGGTTATAAAACAGCCCTTCTGTTGGGAGATTTTTTAAAATGAGAGCTTTAAGTACCAAACTTTGGACAGTGTTATAGCTTCACCTTTTGCGGAATCTTTCATGCCAGAATTGTTTGAAGTACTGAGTGCTTTTCATCTCGGAACATTCATTATCTTGTGTCCTTCTCTTGAGTCCACTAGATTACATACCTAAAAATGTGATTAGGAAGACTAATATTTGCGTAGTAGCTTTGGACTTAAACTGTCCCAAGGAGTTGCTATGTAAAAGTTCTACTTTTGTAGAACTTTGCCTTGCCTTGGAGGTATCACATACTTCTGGTATTTAAGAGTATGGAGGAAAAGAATTTAAATTAAGAAGTAGTATGTGGTCAAAGTATTTTCCATGATTAGTATGAGAACTCAGAAATGGGTCTAGGAATGCCTAGCCTTTTCAGAATTATTAGGCTAATGATGTATTGTTTATGTGAAGGAAAGTGTTACACAAACCCTGTAACATTTGGTTGAAGCCAAATATCCATACTTTGCTGTCATGAATTCAGCATATGATCTGTTAGAATGCTTTGCTACAAATATGCTTCCTCTACCCTTTTTTTTAGTAATATACAGCAGATATTGCTATGGGTCACTTGAATTTAGGTTTATTAATTGCAATTAAGAGATGACATTTTATACCTGTACTGGATTTGGAATTCATTTTGGAACAGTTTTGTAAAGGAACTGTCATGGTTGAACTTAATAAAAGTGTAATGTTGTTTGCTTTAAAGAGCTGTATCTCCTAACAGAGAGTGTGAATCATAATCTAGAGCTACTGTTTGATCTCTGGAAGAAAAAGACACCTTAGCTGCTTAAAATTTGTCTGGTATATGCTTGAACTATAGAAGTTTACATATACAGGTCCCTCCCCCATATCCATGGTTTCAGTTTCCACAGTTTCAGTTATCCATTGGTCTAAAAATATTCAATAAGCATTCTGAAATACAAAATATATACCGTATTTGCTGGCGTATAAAATGCACCAGAGTATAAGACACACCCACTTATTACCAAATTAGCCCACTATAGGCCACTATATACAGTACAAGATGCACTCCATTTTCCTAGAGTATATTAAGAGGGGGAAGTGGATCTTAAGGAAAGTGGATATTACACGCTAGCAATGTGTTTCTATGGTGCATTAACAGTGTTAGCCACTAGAGACTATTGTCTGCAATGTAAAGTAAAGGTTTTGCTGTTATCCACAATTTTGGGTAGGTCTCAGAGTGTGCGTCTCATGGCTATGGGGGAGTCCCTACAGTATGTATAAATTTGACACTTGAGAATTGCATGATAAAGTTGCTGAAAGAACTGACAGCAGAATTCACAAGAAGTTCTTTTTTAATTTTTTAAAAATATATTTATTTATAAAACAAAACAACACACGAACAAAACAAAAATAACATTACAGTATCCCATTAATAGCTATTGCAGTAATAAATTGTATGTATATATATATAATGTTAAAACAATCCTCTATGTGCTTCCTACCACCTAAGGGACTTGTACTTTCAATTTATGATTAATTTAGTACTATTAACAATATTCTATATATTCATCCCTGGGGCAGTTCTGTTGGCAGTTCATTTGCAGTATGTTTTTTGTTTTGTTTTGCAGTCTAAGTTCCCCCAGAATTTCCATGTCTCTGTAAGGGATGCAAACTTGAATTTCCAAGTCTCATTCCAGCACTCTGAATCACTGCACTACAGTATTGGCTATGATTATGATTTGAAACCCCATCCCCAGCAGGTTGATAATACTCATGGTTTTATAAGCATACTTTTATGTTCCCATTTTTCAAAAGTAACTAAAATACTTTTTGAATCTGAATGCTGCAAGTTGCTGGCTTACTGCACAAAACACACTTCATTCTCCCTAGTTTGTTTTGCTCGGCACCCACAATATAATGTGAGGCATAGGATTAGCCAGTGCCAGTGGCTTGAGCCATAGAATATTCCTCCTTTGCATAATTATAAAATAGCAATTAAACTTACATACCATCCAATAGCACTTATTTCACTCTCTGGGTGGTTCACAAGTTAATTAACATTTTGCTCCAAACATGCTGGGTACTCCTTTTTTAAGCTCGGAAGGATGGAAGGCTGAGTCAACCTTCATCCCATCAGGATCAAATTCACAACCTTTTGGCTGCAGTACAGCAGTCTAACCACAGAACCACAAGGGCAATCCAATTTTCTTCTAAACAGGTTAGTATCCAGATGGGCCCTGAAATATATCATTTATAGCACAGTATGAACTTCCACTTTTGAGTCTACTTCTATTACTCTTGCTCTGGTTAAAGAACCATTAAATTATACGAAAAAGAAGAAACCCAAAAGTAATTGTTTAACATCTCCTCCACCTCCACCACCACCACCACCACCACAGCTTTATTTTAAAACCTCTGGTGAAAAAGAACCCACTATTTTCTGAGATAATTCATTCCACTTCAAATAACTCTTAGTGTGGGACATACCTGTATTTTCATATTTAGTCATTATCTCCTTTATACAAATTAAGTCCATTAGTTTAGGTTAGATCCTTCCCTTTGGAGCCAGAAAACAAGGTTGCAACAGCCTTTCAAACATTTGAAGATGTTTGAATACTTGATAGAGCAAAATATGTAAGCCTAAAAGTGAAGAAACAGTCTCCCGTTTGCCCTGCAAATAGGGACATTTCCTGTTCTTTGGACTTACTGTATATACTCAAGTATAAGCCTAGTTTTTCAGTCCTAAAAATGAGGTTAAAAAGTAGACTCAGCTTATACTCAGGTCACTGAGTGCAATGGAAAAAGGCGGTTGTGGCTAATAGCCTTCACCACCCACTTCTCCCGTCCTGTCGTCGGTGCTTCTCAATCAGCATGGAGAAAACTAATTTCTGCTGCATCTTATTTTCATGTACCGTATTTTGATTATTGAAACTCACTAGGCAGCTGCTGCATTTGCCACCCTTGGCTTATATTCGACTCAATCTATTTTCCTGGTTTCTCAGGTCAAAATTAGGTACAGTAATACCTCGGATAACATTTACCTCGGATAACGCTAAAATCGCATGACGTTAAGTAATCTGGGGAGGAGAATTGGATTGAATAACGTTAAGGTTCTATGGGATGGATCGGATAACAACCGCTAAAGCCTGTGCGGTTACAATGTATCTCTATGGAGCTTTAACATTATCCGATCCATCCCATAGGATTTTAACATGGATCGGATAACACTAAAAACCGGATAACACCAAGACTTGTGGAACCAAGTCTTAGCATTATCCAAGGTATTACTGTACCTTGGCTTATATCCGGGTCAACTTATACTTGAGTATATATGGTAATAACCAATCACTTCTAAACCCTCTAGCTCCATCTTCCTTTTTGGAACTGAGGACAGCAGAGGGGCTGAGACATGTTTTTGTGGTGGGTGGCCAATGTGCTTCACAAGTCTTCCTTGCTAGCTTGGAAGTGGAATGGAAGTCATGATCTTTTCCCCTGTCTGTGCTGAAGCTTCTGGAACTCAGCTCAGTCCCCAGCCTTCCTGTAACCCTGTGGTTCCCAATGTGAGATACACGCCCTACAGGGGCACAATTTGATTTTTAAGAGAGGGCAATTTGAGAATGAGTCAGAGTGAACGGCCTTTTAGTCTTCCTCCACTTGAATAGTAGTTCACTTTTTGAACAATAAGAATTATGTTGGGCGGTGTCAGAATTTTAGAAATGCTTAGGTGGGGCTTCTCATCACCCTTGCCAATGGCCTGCATTATCTATCTATCTATCTATCTATCTATCTATCTATCTATCTATCTATCTATCTATCTATCTATCTATCTATCTATCTATCTATCTATCTATCTATCTATCTATCTATCTATCTATCAGATAATAGTTCAGGGTGATTCAGAGAATCAGCTATTCTCAAATGCTAAATGATTTCTTTAAAAATATGTTTCCTGGTTTCTCCTGCACTTTAAGCATGCAAATAGTGATAAACCATTAAGCAAATAAAATAAGAGCTACAAGGAGCTTGCTCTAACAATTCTTTGTTTTTAAACCATCTATACCACTTTTTCTCAGAGGAACTTAGTATAGCATATTTATGGTTCTCAGATTCCCCATTTAGACATCTTATTATAAGAACAGGCATGTTTGACATCAATGATTGCAGCTGTTGAATTCCTGTTCCTTAAGCTATGGTGCCTAAGGCTGATATGTCTTTAGCTGTGGTGATTTTTCAGATAGAAAACATTTTCTGTTTTCCCATAAAAGGTCTTGAGGCTTCTGTGGGATCCTTTTTTAAATAAAGACTTCCCCTGCCTCCTCAGTGCCTCTTCCCCTGCTGATCCCACCTTCCTGGTGGGGCAAGGGGCTTCCAAAGGATCCCCCTTCCCCAGCCAATCCCACCCTCCCTGGCTTCTACCAATCAGCAGTGGCTGGAGCCAGGCAAAGGGCTTCCAAAGGAATTCTTTCCCACCACCTTTAATTGCCAGGAGCTCGAGAGGGCAGGATCGGTGGTGGAAGAGTGCTCCTTTGGAAACCCCTTCATCCCGCTCTTTGTAATCAGTGGCAGCTGGAGCCAGGCGAAGGGTTTCCAAAGGAGATGAATTTCTGGGTTTTGGGGATGAAGATTAAAAGATACAGTAAAACCTCATATAACACTAAAACCTGGTTCCACAAGTCTTGGTGTTATATGATTTTTAGTGTTATCTGATCCTCTATGGGATTCATAGAGATACATTGTAACCACACAGGCTTTAGCGGTTGTTATCTGAAGCATCCCATAGGATCTTAATGTTATCTGATGCAATTCTTCCCCCCAGATTCCTTAATGTTATGCAATTTTAGTGTTATTCGATACTAATGTTATATGAGGTATTACTGTACCTAACTATAATGTTTCCTAGTTACATTTTTGTAGATATAAATAATTATAAAATTAGTACAATAAATCATTTTGGAAAATTATGAAAAAATGTAGAAAGTTACACCCGCCCCCCTTAAATGTGTACAGTAAAACCCTGACTTACATATGCCTTGAGGAGTCGTCGTCGTCGTCGTCATCCTTGTATGCCATCCCGCTTGCAAAGCGATGCTGGGCAGCTAACAAAGATACAAAATATACAGTTACAATTACAAGGTACAGTACCACATTATAATACAAAAACATTTCAACATATCATTATCACAAATCATCACTAATCACAGTAATAAAAAAAGTTACATAAAAGTCGACTTGTATAATGATTTTTGCACTGAAACCATATCCCAATTTACATAAATTTCCCGATTTACATAACAGTCTCCTATGGGTTTGCTTCAAGTTACATTAAAAATCATTTTTCCTATGGGGTTGCTCCGAGTTACATAAAAATTATTTTTTCCTATGGGTTTGCTTCGAGTTGAGTAAACACTGATGTACATAAAAGCCTACAGAACAGATTTTTTATGTAAGTAGGGGTTTTACTGTATTAAAAACCAAGGTACATCTTATACTCTGATGCATCTTATACAATGGCAAATATGGTATATGTAATGTAGAAACAAAGGTAGGGAAAATAAGATCATTTTCTGAAAATGCTGGTCATGTTGAAATGGAAGATATCCAAAGTTGAATTGGGATTCTTTGTATACTATTATATATATGATGTGATTGTCACAAAATGGTAGCAAGGTTCTAACCAAAGTCAAGGATAGTCTTTGTTTGTTTGTTTGTTTATTTATATTTATTTATTATCCCGCCCCAATCAGGTGAACCTGACTCTAGGCGGCTTACAAAAAAGAGATTATTCGGTGTTCTTTGTATTGGTGAGAAATGCTTTTTTTAAAAACTGGGCTGAAGCTTTAACTGCAGCAATATGTTTGATGTTACCTAGCATAGTACAGTCAAACCTAGCATAAAGAGCGCCTCGCTTAAAGAGTAACTCGCTTAAAGAGCAGAATTTTCTCTGAATATTCGCTTCGCATAACAAATAAAACCAACCAAAAACTCGCTTAACAAATAAATCGGGGTTTGCAATCCCCCCAATTGGTCACTTCGAATGGTGTTTCGCTTAAAGAGCAAACTCACTTAAAGAGCAATCCTGTGGAACGCATTATGCTCTTTAAGCGAGGTATAACTGTATATCCGATGTTTCTAAGGATGTGCCATTTGAGCTTTTGGGACTCCAGATTCCAAGATTCTCCAATAATTCCCAGGCAAAATTCTGGAGGGTCAAGCCCATAAACACATGTCTAAGGACACCTACATTTCACTCACCTGGAGAAGGGCTGAGGCCTTCATTTCTTTCTGAATTGCTTCTTAGGAAGAAGTTGCTATAATTTTTCTTAGAGGTGATGATTCTTGTGGGATCATGTTCTTTAGAACATAAAGGGCACTAACACTACAAACTTCTCAAAATAGTTTCCAAAAAATATAAAAATTGCATACCAGTAGTATGAGAACAAAATATTCAATATAATTAATTTAGTAATGACTGTTAAAAGTTAGATTGAATGTAAACCTCTGATTAAGACAGTTGTTTGTATATTAGAATGCATTTATGAAATTTTATTCCTGCAGTGCTTCTTCCAGATTGGGTCAAAGCCTGTTCAGACATCATCTTAATTACATGGATCTGGGAAGAACCAATTTGACTTACGTTTTTCAAATTTCATAGTGACAGGTGTTGATGTTAATTCTTGTGAAGAGTAGGTCACTCTTCTGTGTGAGTTTTAAGGAATCCTCCTATTCCTAACTTGCATTTAATGGTTTAGTTGGAGGAAATGGCTGGCTGGATAGCTCAGTGAGTTAGGTATTTGGCTAGTATTGTGGTTGGGAGTTAAATTCCCCACTTTGCTTCCCAGAAGAGCCAAGCTGCATAGTCCCAGGATGTCCTCAGAAGAAGAGAATGGTAAACCACTTCTGGGAACCCTCTAATCTAGAAAAATCTGGAAAAAAATATTAAAAGTCAGAACTGACTAGACCAGTGTTTCCCAAATGCTGGTGTTTGGACTTCAGTTCCCAGAAGCCTAAGCCAGTATATTGACTGATCAGTGCTTTGGGGAATTGACTTAAGCTTCTGGGAATTGAAGTCCAAACACCAGCATTTGGGAAACACTGGACTAGATACTATACTACTACTACTACTACTACTACTACTTCTTCTTCTTCTTCTTCTTCTTCTTCTTCTTCTTCTTCTTCTTCTTCTTCTTCTTCTTCTTCTTCTTCTTCTTCTTCTTCTTCTTCTTCTTCTTCTTCTTCTTCTTCTTCTTCTTCTTCTTCTTCTTCTTCTTCTTCTTCTTCTTCTTCTTCTTCTTCTTCTTCTTCTTCTTCTTCTTCTTCTTCTTCTTCTTCTTCTTCTTCTTCTTCTTCTTCTTCTTCTTCTTCTTCTTCTTCTTCTTCTTCTTCTTCTTCTTCTTCTTCTTCTTCTTCTTATTATTATTATTATTATTATTATTATTATTATTATTATTATTATTATTATTATTATTATTGGGAAAATCCTAATCAAGTTAATGAATTAATTGAATCCTGATTAAAGCTGTTCTGAGTCCTGTATTTTATTAAATGTACATGGAATACTGTGTTTAATAAACTATATTGAGACTACTAAATGTAATATAAGAATTCACATTTTTAAAAAGCTATTTGCCTCTGAGATAGGCTCCTCTTCTTGAAAACAGCCATTCTAAAATACCTAAATGAAGTGCCTGGCCTGGTACCATTGCTTAAGGCAATCTGAGATTTACAATATTCTATCATTTGTTTAATTATAGCTAAGGCCTGATAAATATAAAATATGTGTGTGTTGCATTTTGTATTTGACTTTGTTGTGAAATGTTAAAATATATTTGAAATGCATACAGTGCCAAAAGAAGTGAGTGGGATGGTATGACTTAAGATGGATAGTTGCTTAGTAGAGACTTGCACTCATCTAATTGAATGCCTTGACTCCTTGAATAAACATTTTATCACTCCTGTCATCCTTCTTCTGAGGGTTTATAGTATGGGATCTATAGAGGTTCATCACTTTTGGCACATTTCTAATAAAGCTGGAAGGTAGCTAATTTGGCAGAAGCTTCCTGTATAGTACATACCTGTCAAGATAAATATTTACACTTTTTTGGTACATAATGATGGGTATATAGACTTTTCCATATAAGAGCAATGGCCGGTCAAGAAACAACATTTACATCCAGAAGCTGGTTGTGGGGTGGTGGTGGGTGGAAATTGGAAGGGTCAGCTAGTAGGAATAAACATCTTTTCATCTTCTTCAATTAATTCAATCATTGTGATAACATGTAAGTGCATTGTCTCCAGTCCTCCTCCCTTTAAAGGTCAGCTGGTTCTGTTACTACTTTTCATGGTTCTTCCACTTTCTCATGTTGAAAGTGTTATGATGCAGTAGAGTCATGGGGATAAGGAAATGAAATAAACAGCTGGGAATATTTAATATAGCAACAGTATTTTAGATTAAGAAGGTATAGATATGATCAGCAAGCTGGACAGGACTAATTAGAGTCTTCCATATAAGAACAAGATACACATTTAACAAAATCAATGTGGATGGAAGAGATCCAGCTATGCTCTGGGTGGAAACGTCAATCTGTACTTAGACAAAAGTTGTAGAATTTAAGTCCCTTTGCAGGGAGAAAGGTGATGTAGAAGTCTGTCAGTCAGTCAAAAACATTTAAAAACCGGGCAGCAACGGCTTTTTAGTAGTTTAAGTTCAATTCAACATTTTCTTGGTCACCAGCTAACATGCATTAGTCAAAGACTGCTGTAATGAAGATTACGCTTTCTGATTAATTTTTCATGTGTTCCTCTTTCAGGTACCAAGACTGGCAGCAATGAATCCGGTGTGAGGAACTTGTGACTCCACAGTTTGTGTACCTTGCTAGGCCTCAAGTCTTCTTTTCAGGCTAAAACAGTGTGCTTAGTGCGTGCAGAGAGAATGACTCTTGGATTTGTACAGCTGTCCCCAATTTTGGGGAGGACTTTACTGGTGCTCATGGTGACGACTGCTGTTAAGTGCCATTGGCCCAGTGAGGCCTCAGAAGTTGTACAGGACTGGGAAAACCAGTTAGAGGCCTCAATGCATTCGGTGCTTTCGGATCTCCGAGAAAGTGCGCCAGCAGTGGTGGGGATTCCAGACAGTTCAGCTGTAGTCGGTCGCTCCTTCAGAGTCACCATTCCAACAGACCTTATAGCTTCCAATGGAGAGATTATCCAGGTGAGAACGTGGGAATCCTAATGTCATGTGCTTTCTCTTTCTTCTGTTCTGCCAGTTACTCTCTTGTCTCCCTTTATGATGACTGTGTATAGAAAGTTCTAGGTTTGGCCTCCATACCCAAATGCCACAGTGACACAGAAGATCAAGCAATTATATGGTATTTTTCATTTTTTCAAGTTGTAAAAGCTGGGTGGACAACTTGAACTGGGGTCAAGAGGTTGATAACAAACTTGTTCCATACCAGGCTACTTTTAGATCCAGCTTTTATTTTCTTTTTAAGTGTGCCTTGCCCTTTATCTTTTTGTTGCAGTGTACCTTTTGGATCTGGAGTATGTACCATGACACAGTATATGTTGTCAGTCTCAATATTGATGTACTAATGCTGCAAGGAAGGACTGATAGTTTTTAAAGAGCTACTCTGTACAGAGCCTAGTGGGCAGAGAGAATACCAGCCTCTTAATTTCTTAGAATTCCCATGGAGCCTTCCCACCCCACCCCATTCCTTCTCTCTCTTGACAGGCACAAAATGACTGATGGAGCCTTCATTCTCCATCTGCGCATACTTGAAAACTTACATTTCTTGGCTAAAACTCCCAGATTTCTGTCTGACAGAATTCCTGATTAATTCTGCGGGGTGTAATCCAAGAAATAAAAAAGTCATATGTACTAGCTAGCTCACCTGGGGGTATTTGTACTGTCATTAAACTGTTAGACAAATAGCTGCCGTGTCCACTGTTCTACAGGCAAAAGGTCAAAGCAGCAGCAGAAATAACTTAAATTATTAGTGAGATGCAGATGATCATTTTTTGCCCTGTGAGTACAGAAGCATGGTCCAGTATGCTGATTAGCTTTCAGTGCTAGCTGGTAACAAGAGATTTCATTCATTCCTTTTCTTATTATTATATATCTTAAGATACAGCAAAAATATACTTACTCAAGCTTTATCTTTAGTGGCAGAGTTGGCCACATAAGATGTTTATAGAAAGAATGATAGGTTTTGTTTTACATCCTGAAGGTCAGAAGAAAGTGATCGATATTGATAACCACTAATAGCTGGCAGGAATCTGCTGGAAATTTATAAGTGGTAGCAGAAATGCCAGTTCTCCTTCCCTTTATGGCTATTTAGTTCTACTCTCCATAATGTTCTTAATTCTTTAGATGGAATGAATTACAGTCATATGGTAGAATTGATTATCTTGTTTGGCCCCAGAGGATTCACAAGATCTGTAGAACTAAACGCTGTATATTGGTGTAAGGTGGTGGTGGTAATAATAATAATAATAATAATAATAATAATAATAATAATAATAATAATAATAATTATTATTATTATTATTATTATTATTATTATTATTATTATTATTATTATTATTATTATTATTATTATTATTATATACCGCCCTACTCGGTAAAAACCGACTCAGGGCGGTTCACAGAATCAATAATACAATACAATACAATACAATACAATAATAGAGCATAACAATGCTATAATAGAACACCACACAGCAAAACAGCAATAATGTGGCAATACAATCAAGCAGTAATGTCAATCAAACAATACAATGTAGAGATACAATCCTACAATACAATAATAGAGCATAACAATGCTATAATAGAACATCACACAGCAAAACAGCAATAATGTGGCAATACAATCAAGATGTAATATCAATCAAACAATACAATGTAGAGATACAATCCAACAATACAATGTAGCAATACAGTGATGCAATGTAAAAATACAATCCAGCAGTACAATGTAGCAATATAGTCAAATAGCATAGATACAGGTTAAGAACCTAAGTCTGATTTCTGGGTAACTCTTTTCAAAAGAATGGTAACCATGTTCTATTTTCTGTTTGCTGGTATACCTGTAAAATATACAGTAAAACCTCGCATAATTAGTGCCTCACTTAGAGACTAACTCGCTTAAAGAGCAGGATTTTCTTTGAATAGTCACCTCGCTTAACGAAAACCAATCAAAAACTCACTTTACAACTAAATCGGGGTTCTCAATTCCCCCCCCCCCGCCCGTAGCAACAATTGGTTACTTGTAATGGTGTTTCGCTTAAAGAGCAAACTCGCTTAAAGAGCAGTCCTGTGGAACACATTATGCTCTTTAAGTGAGATACCACTGTATGTGATTTCTATTACACAGTATTCGTAGAATTTTAAAGACCTAGCGACAGTTATGGCCTATAATTTATCCCTGAATTTTATTTGATAATTGGAGTAGTAATAAATATAGTCTGCCTTTTAAAAACAGATGCATGAATATGTTTTTCACTTTGAAGATTCAAGGGATAACAAAGCTTGTCACTATCTTTGGCATAATGACTAGCCCCATTTCTAAGTTTTTGTCTAATTTTTGTTCTGATTTCTGGCATCATGCCCTGATATGGGCCTCTTGTTATATTAATTCTAACTGTTTTTAGCATGGGAATGTACTTAACCCCTACGACCCATGGGGAATGTTAACCCTTTCAAAAAGTTCTGAAATAGCATCTTTACATTTTTCTTTGCTGATATTCCTAGGTTTTTGAAAGTGAGCACTATAAGTGGATTCATTATTCCAGATCTAAAAACAAGATCTTAATAGTCTCACAGTAGTCTAATAGCTCCCCCTTACACATTTACTACTAATCAGTATTATAGCTGTGGCCTAAAAGGGAAGAGGAAATAACAAACTTTTCCATGTAGTTGTGCCGTTATGACTGAAGAAGTGGACTTCTATAGGATTTGCTGTTGTAAACCACAGCAAACTTAAACCAAGGCAGTTGTACCCAGGGTTTTACTGTATAACAGCTAGTCTTTAAGGTGCTACGACATTTTACTTTTGTTTTGTTGTCTGAAATGTCTGCACAGATCAACATGGCTACCATTCTGAACACTTTTCTCTGGTCTGCAAAATCAGCCAGAATCACCTATGCCCTGGTGGCTAACCTTGGCACTCCAGCTGTTCTTGGACTTCATAGCCATCACTGAGGTCCTATGCTAACTGTAGGTGGCCAGGTGTCTGCGTTGTTTGGATACCAGGCTGTTCAGGTCACTTTAAAATGGCTTCTTTCTCTACACATACTTTTAAGGTTTGACTTGCTTTTCTGCTAAAAAGTGTGTTGTATGGTACTTAAGAGACCTATAATAGTCTAGCAAATAATCATTTTACCATCCTCCTCCCATATCATAGTGCCGATTAGAATCACACCATGATTATTATGCAGGGCAAAATCTTTTTGTAATTCCCAAACCTAGGTTTTCTTCAACAACTGAAGAGTCTGTTCTCAGTAAATGGAAGAAGCAATTATGGATATGTTGGAGGTGAAAACTTAAGGTTGAACATTATTGAACATTATAATTCTTTTGAATTTTGTGGTGATAAATTAGTCTTTAGTAGCAGGTATGTCTAGTGGAGTGGAAAAATTGGCTAACCTGGAAGTGCAATGCAAACACAATCAAACAGGGCTGTGGTGGTTCTGTAAAGAAAAAAAATGAAGGTGTAATTTTCCTTTGGAGCTGGGTTCTTAGGCCACTATTTTTTCATCTTTTCTGAAATGTACAATTCAGAGGTGCAGAACATACACATAAGAGGTGCACAGATGGTTTTATAGCAGTAAAAAACAAAATCCCGTTAATTTAATAGGTTCAGTTGCTTGATTATTGATCAGTCCATGAAGCTGAGGGAGTGGTGTTATTACTAGAGAGGAAGGAAGAAATGCAGCTGGTGTTCCTAACACGATGTCAAAAGTATCTGGAGTCTTTACAGATAGAAGCTCAGAGTAATTTCTCCCATTCCACTTCTGCCTTTTGAGTCCTGAGCCTATTTTCGGCCAGTCTACTGTAAGTTGGCCGTGGCAGTCGGAGTAGGTCTACCTCTTCAGTGACACCTGTGGGCATGTGGCATAAAAATGGACCTAGTCATAGAGATACTTACTTGAGGGACTCAGAACAAGACTTGTCTGGTCTTTCATTTATATGTTCTTCTGTGCCTTGTGATGTGAGAGATTTAACTTTCAGTAGTGACTTCCAGACCTGGAAGAGATAAATCAACCTAATTGCAAATCAGCTTAGTAGAGATTGACAGTTCTGTGTTTCAGCACTATTGCTCATGAATGCCTTCATACATCATTGCATTCTAAAGGAAGAGAAGGTAACCAGTGAGTCATAGTATACATCTGGATGAAAATTACTAACTGGGGTTTCCAGTGCAGACATCAGTCTGTCTGTTGACTGTAGAAATTAGAAGGGAACATGATTAGTAGGCAGGCTGAAGAATTAGTAAGCACGTAGCATCTGGTGCAAATGTTGCCTGATAGATTATTTTTTCCCTGGCCCTTTTCTTATAAAAAGGTCATGTATAGAAAATGCCCTCTTTCAAAGTGTGACACTCTTGGCTCTTGACAGACTGAAGTGCAGGCAGTTGGTCATAGCCTGTTGCCCAAGCACATAATATCCAGCTAGAATAGACTAAATGAATTGTTATCAGACTGGCAACATTTCCTCATGAAAAGACCATTTCAATGGGCAGTTACTGTTTTCTAGTGACCGCCCATTGACATTATTGGCATTCTGTCTTGTTGTTCCAGACAGGAAGTCTTTGTCCTCTGAATAGTTCCTTCATAATAAATAGGGGCACATCTGGGAATGAAGGCATTCCAGTGGGAGTGCTACAATGGTACTAGCTGGAGCATCTGCTTAGAGCTTTGCCAAATTATGAACAATGCCCTCTCATAGAGCAATTGTTTATAATAAATAACTAAGGCAAGTGTCTCTTCAGAGAGATAGCAAATAAGAAACTAAATGAAAGAAAGAAGACAAGTACACTGTGGCTCCTTACCTTTAAAATGGGTCTAACCTCAATTTATTATGATTAATTTTAATTGTTTACTATTCAGTGTT
Organism: Furcifer pardalis; assembly: GCA_030440675.1. NCBI lineage: Eukaryota > Metazoa > Chordata > Lepidosauria > Squamata > Chamaeleonidae > Furcifer > Furcifer pardalis. The sequence continues at coordinate 103,708,670 of CP126893.1, forward strand.
TCCTTTTCCAGAGGTCCTGGTGTGAATATATTGAGTTGATCTAAAATAAAAACCATGACTTCTATTTACCGGTAATTCTAAAGCACCTAGTTGCAGGTGTTAAATAATTAGCATATCTGAGTGAACATTCTAGCTCCCTCTAGTGCTCAGAGAAGGTGATTTTTAATGACTGTTGGTCTCAGAAGTAGACTTTGTCAGTGAAAAAAGCTGACCTATGACATTTTCCCTTTCATATTAAAATATAAAAATAGTTTCCTTCAAAAATCAGTGTCTAGTTTTATCCGTATTTCCCCCTTCCTTTCCAAGACAAGAATCCATACTGTATTTTTCCTCTTAAAATTCTGACCTTTGAATTTGACTCTTTTAAAACTCACAGCCAATAAAGTCCAACTGTGACTAATGGGTCCCAGATGACTCTCAAGTGCATTGACTTGAAGTTTTGGACAGATGCAGGGGAATTCTTATTCAAAGCATAATGAATTGATGGAATTCATCGCTACAAAATGTGATAGTTGCAGTTATTTTAGCTTTTGGAAGAAGATAATTAAGATTCAACTCAGGGACTATAGCTCCCTCCATTAATACTAGAATTACATATAGTCTAAAGCTGATAACTAGATCCAAGGACAAATTTGGATGGTTGGGTGTTATGGTTGATGTTGTAAACTGCCCTGGGTTGATCCGGCGAGGAGGGCGGTATACAAATTTGAATGCATGCATGCATGCATGCATGCAGTATGTCCTTTTTTGTGCGCAGTGTTGGAGACATAGAACTTGGATTTTATGGACCTTTGCCCTTATCTATCACTGCTTCCAAAAGTACAGTTAATATTGTTATCTGGGAATTCTGAAAAAAATAATCCAGTTTTCGTCAGAGTAAATGTTCTTTCTAAAGTAATGTACAGTATTCACACCAAAAATGTTCTGGATTCAATGTTTGCTGGTATTGTCAAGATCTATGCTGGTCAGAAAGTTTTGTTCTTATACTCCAATACTATCATTCATTATTGTCTCTTTCTGGGCTATAGGAGATTACAGTTGTATCTCGCTTAAAGAGCATAATGCATTCCACAGGATTGCTCTTTATGTGAGTTTGCTCTTTAAGCAAAACACCATTGCAAACCCCAATTTATTTGTTAAATGAGTTTTTTGTTGGTTTTATTAAGCGAGGCGAACATTCAGAGAAAATTCTGCTCTTTAAGCGAGTTACTCTTACAGCGAGGTGCTCTTTATGCAACGTTTGACTATTGAGGTTGTTTTCATAGTAATGTCTACTCTGATTTCTTTTAAAATATTTTTGGGACTACAGCTCACAGAATCCCCTAGTCAGCAATCCTAACTGTTGTGGCTGATGATTTGGGGATTTATAGTTCAAATGTAACTTTCCCAAGTTTTAATGCATGCACAGAATATAGTGCAAGAGACCTAGCAGCACTGAAAATTGCACATCTCATAAAAATAACAGTAATTTTGTGTTGTCAAGTAGATTCTGACTTGAAGTAATCCTCTCCAGGGTTTTCTAGAGCAGGGATTCTTAACCTGTGGCTCATCGGTCAGATGTGGCCCATGGCGACATTTCATGTGCCCCCCCTGCCTCCGCCACACCTGAAAGTGCCATGTGGTAGAGGAAGGGCAAAATTGCCATCTGGCCCCCAAAGCTGTCTGAGGGAGCATGACCCAGCCTTTGGCTTAAAAAGGTTGAGAACTCCTGTTCTAGATAGACAGTACTCAGAAGTGGTTTGCTGTCCTCTTCTTCTGGGGGTGCTCTAGGGCTGTGCAGCATGCTGAAGGCCACAGAGACCGACTCTTAGTGGGGAATTGAACTCCCAACCTCTGGTTCCGCAGCCAGACACCTAACTGCTGAGCTATCAAGCTTGCACACACATTTCATATAAAACCTATCTAAGTGGATCTTTATTGCCTAGCAATAGAAACTGTTGTATTCTGGAGAGGTGTGTATAAATAATGGTTCTCATATCTTTTAAATGTAGTAGGGGTAGATAGGAAGTTAAGAAATTAAGTGGGGACAGTATAATCGCCTTATTCTATGTTGTACTGTACTAGATACTAATTGTGATGAGAATGAGCTACATTGAGCCTTCAGCCAATATGCACCCCTTCATCCTATAAGATATGTGAGCTGGAGATAGGGAGACAGTGGTCTCTTTTTTGCCCAAACCAAAATTTTGTCATGTTCTCTGTGAAATCTTTGAGGCTTTTGATATTAACTATGGCTTATTGAACCTAGTTTTATAGTACATCAATACCCTGGATAACGCTAAAACTTGGTTCCATGAGTCTTAGCATTATGTGATTTTTAACGTTATGTGATACATTTATCACACACCATTAAAAAAAGCCCGCTTCCTTAGGGGGAAGCTGGGGGCGAGTGTACCCACATGCTTTCTCCCAAACCAAGCCGCGAATCACAGCGTCTGATGCCCGGCTTGGTTTGGGGGAATGCGCGTGGGCGCTCCCACCCGCTTTCCCCCAAACCAAGCCGAGGATCATAGCATTGGATCCCCTGCTTGGTTTGGGGAAAAGCGGGCATGACGCCTGTGCACATTCCCCCAAAACAAGCTGGAGATCAGACACTGTGATTCCCGGCTTGGTTTGGGAAAAACACTCGGACTGCCCATTTCCTTGGGGTGAGAGCCTGTACGCATACTCTCACGCCAAAGAAACGAGTGGTCTGAGTGTCAGGCTGCTGGTTTCCTTGGTGTGAGAGCCTGTGCTCACTCTCTCACCCCAAGGAAGCCAGCAGTCTGAGTGTTGGGCCACCAGTTTCCTTGGGATAAGAGTGTACACGCAGGCTCGCACCCCAAGGAAACCGGCAGTCCGAGGCTCAGACTGCCGACTACTTTGGGGGGAGAGAGCACACAGGGGCTCTCACCCCAAGGAAACTGACAGTCAGGCCACCTGTTTCCTTGGGGGGAGAGTTGCCACATGTGCTCTCAACCCAAGGAAACCGGTGGTCCAACACTTGGCTCTATGGAGTCCCCTTGCCTCCCCCCCCCCCGGCAAGGGGACCTCTGGAGATCTCTGCCCCAAAGCTGGCAGGACTGGTCTCTAGCCCTGTGGGCTTTGGGGCAGAGATCAACGTTGAGGAATTTAAGGATAACTTTTGCATCACACAACGTTATCGTTGTGTGATGCAAAAGTGTTCCCCAAATTCCCCAACATTATCCAATTTTAGCGTTGTCTGATGCAGTCGTTATCTGAGGTATTTCTGTACATAGTTTGAGGAGGAGAAGGGAGGGTATGTCTTCCACCAGCTTGAGGCTCACTCATGTTTTAGTAAATCATGGTCTATTTTTATATCCCAAAATAGCTTGCAAATAAGACAGTATCTTTTAATCAGAGTGTTTCAGCACATTTAGGAATGCTGCCCTTTCATTCCTTCCGCAGTCATGAAAATGGCTTCAAATCAGCCTTGAGTGTTTACACTACAGTAAAACCTCATATAACACTAAAACCTGGTTCCACAAGTCTTCATGTTATATGATTTTTAGTGTTATCTGATCCTCTATGGGATCCATAGAGATACATTGTAACCACACAGGCTTTCGCGGTTGTTATCTGAAGCATCCCATAGGATCTTAATGTTATCTGATGCAATTCTTCCCCCCAGATTCCTTGATGTCATGCGATTTTCGTGTTATTCGATACTAATGTTATATGAGGTATTACTGTATAAGCATTTGATAGCCAGTTTGTTCCCTAGATGGTGTTAAGTCCAGAGAAACTTGTGGCATCGCTAGCATCTTGGCAGCTTCTTTTTAAAATATAACCTAATGCTTTTTCCTTGAGCTTTAGCAAAAGCTATGATAGTTTTCCTTGTTTTCCATGCCTTTCTTCATGTTATGGGTCAGACAAAAGACCAGATTATTTTGGTTATAGGAATAGCAAAAAGTCATTTGGGTGCTCCCTTCAACCATAATTTGTTTGTACTTTAAGTGCAATGATATATTCTGTGCCTAGTTTTTGAAGTGTTAGTCTGCATTTCAAGCATATCAGAGAGTAAATAAAACTAAACAAGACAAAAAAGGTTGTGACATTTTAAAGAATAACTCCTGTATTTAATGTTAGCTTTCCATTTTGTCAGACATATGAGTGAGACTTCATGGCATCAATTTATACACATCAGGTACAGAGGTACATAATGGTTATAATTACAGAATAGTAAGGGTTTTTTTTTACAACTCATAATGCCTGTTCTTCAGATTAGTTGTGAAGCTTCACACTTTTGAATTGCAACTATCTAGTAGATGGATGCAAGATGAGCATTGTGGCATTACACATTTGCTAATGAGTTTGCCCCTCAGACCTAGCATCTATTGTGTGGGTGGCCCAGGCCAATCACCAAGTTCTTCCTTTGTTCTATAAGACAAGGATCCAGAGAGATATAGCACACATAAAGTACATCCATTTGCTGGACACCCATCTCAAAGGTTTGAATATTAGTTGAGGGTTTCTGGGACATTATCAACTTTGATACACCACAACTAACAGGTTGTTATATGCTGCTATACATGTTGTATGTTACCGTATATGTTGTTAAATTATTCCACCCTTACAGAAACTACTTCAGTAGAATTCTCATCCACAGCCTTGTCTTAGAACAGAGAAAGAACTTGGTGATTAGCCTCTGACAAACATTTTGTCTTTTTGTTTTGTTTTCTTTTTACTTAATGTATTCTCCATGCTCAAGTGAGCTTCCTTTGCTTCCTCTCCATGAGAAATGGCATGGGAGATTGTGACAAGGAAGTTTTCTTAATCAGAGGAGAGCTTGGTGGGACAAGGCTATTTATAGTATTTAGTTGTAGTGCAGTAAGATGTTTATTGAGTGGTAGCTATAAAGTACTAGAGAGGATAAGGTGTTCCACAGGATTGCTCTTTAAGCGAGTTTGCTCTTTAAGTGAAGCACCATTGTAAGTGACTAATTGTGACTTCTGGCGGGTGGGGGGGAGAGAGATCGTGAACACTGATTTCGTTGTTAAGCAATTTTTTTGGTCGCTTTTAGTTGTTAAACGAGGCGACCATTCAGAGAAAATTCTGTTGTTTAAGTGAGTTAGTCTCTAAGCGAGGCACTCTTTATGCAAGATTTTACTGTACTGTATATACAGTCTTAGACATGCAAAATGCTTAAAGTTTCAGGTTAATAATAATAATAATATTATTTATATTTATTGACCAAAGTTCTTTTGTTTAACATAGTAAATTGTACAAGAGGAAGCCTGTTGAATCACTGGGGATAGTTAAATGCCCAGAGGTGGTTCATATTTAGTCGGGTGGTATAAAAATGTTGAGTGAGTGAGTGTCCAGGGTGGTGTACAAAGTGAAACAATTAAAAACTCCAAATTTATAAAATAAGAGTATCAAAAATAATTTTAAAAAGAGTCACTTTATCTTCATAAACTTAGGTAAACTTGGAGGTCTTGGTCTGGCAGCAAATGACTGTAGTATTGTTACCAGTCACACCTCTAATATAAGAGAATGAAGGGGAGCCATTGGGAACCTTTGGTCTTAATGTATTTAACTCCATTTCCCATCAGTTCTAGCTACCCTCAAGCAGTGATAAAGTGGAATTGGTCGTTAAGTGATATCAGAAGGTTCCTACACTTTATCTAAAACAGCAGTAATAATATTGATAATAATTTTGTGTCAAAAATTATTCTGGGTTGAAAGGATTTTTTATTGAAAAACTCCACTCAGGGGACGCCCAAATGAGGCTCCTTTCATGTCCTTTCATGACTCTAGAACAACAGTAATGACTTACGTATTGGGCGATAACCAATAATGAGAAACAAATGTGGCATGGGGCCTCCCAAACGGACTTAAATTACAACCATCCAAGTACTGTATAAGATTACTGGAACTGAGCTGCAAGTCAGGATATTAGGATATAAAAATGCTTTCAGGCATTTGTTGACAACCATTTTTTGCCTCCTGGATAGCCTTGTGGTAGTTCTATAACTCCAGCTTGTCCTAAATCATAGTCATTGAATTCTAAGTGCAGATTACTTTTCCTTGCCGTGAGTCACAGGAACATCTTCCTTTAAAATGTCTTGAGACATTTGTAATTGTACTGAAATAATTAGAAACAAAAGCAGGCTTTCTCTTAACCATCTGAGGATATTTCTGTCTTGTCTGAAATGGCAGAGTTCAGAGACTTATTGTTAATAGTGTTGACACCAAACTGAACAGAACTATTTCCAAATGAAGTGCTTTAGCATTTATATTCAGTAGAGCATTAACTGTCATCTGAACTGCTATTCGTGTCCGAGTATACATTTTTTCCTGATAATGTTTTCAGGAAATATGCCACTGCCGTGAATTTGTTTAAGGTGGATCCCAGCTTGCCATGAAGTGGCCCACACACTATGATCATGGAGCCATCTTCTGCGGCACATATGAAATGAATTTGACACCAGGACTGCAATGGACTGCTGCAGCCTTGAGGATATTGACAAGGTGCACCTTCACAGCCAGTCAATCTGGCATGGCCTCTTCTGCCTATCCATGACCATTGGGAATTAGAATAGTGAAGTGGTTCCTCCTCCACTCATTTTGCTGTTGGGCCCATAGGATGGTTTCCAGTGGCATTTCCTCCACTGAGGCAGATCATCACCCCACCTAAAGGGGCTCATCTGCCCGTAGTCATTGGCCTCTTTAGGGAGTCACGTTATTTACCGCCGCCCAACACTTGGCACTGAGACGCTGGCTGTACAGTCTACATCAATATGTTAACTTAAAAGTGCACAACTTCCTGTACAAGTTGTCTAATCCAGATACATTTCATCGTGTGGCATGCACTTTTTACCAGTCCACACCATCCACTTCCACATACTGCTTTTTTGAGACTTCTTTAGGGTCAAGGTCTAGGACTGCTGTGAAACCCCTCTGTCTCTAGCAGTATGGTATGAAAGAGCATTTTTAAAATGACATGGAACTCGTCAATACTTAAAAGTAAGATTCTTTTGTTCTTGTTTATAAACTTCAACAGCAGCAGTGCTAGTTTTGGAATTTGAATAAAAGGTGCAATAAAAGGCAAACTTATTTGACTATTTTGCAGAAAAATTAATCACTCTGAGTACTGATAGGCTACATTTTGGAGTTTAGTGTTTCACATTAATCCCTATATTTTGGGCTACATCATAGTATTTGAGAATATCATTAGCTGTTCCACAGGAAATAGCTAGAGCCTCATGATAAAGTTATCCTTTCCATGTGATTAAGATGGACACAGAGGTGGACCTTATAGTAGGCACTGCTGCCTTGTCTTTACCAGGTCTTGTTCTCCACATTGCCCAGAGTCCAGACAGTGGGAGCTTGTTTTTAAGGGGAAATCTGTTGAATATATACAGTCTGTCCCTGTTATTAGGAAGTCAGATCATAGAGGAGGATTCCCAGTCATGAGGAGACTACAGTAAAACCTCGCATAAAGAGCGCCTCGCTTAGAGAGTAACCCGCTTAAAGAGCAGAATTTTCTCTGAAAGTTCGCTTCGGTTAACAAGTAAAACCAACCAAAAACTCGCTTAACAACTAAATCAGGTTTGCAATCCCACCCACCAGAAGTCACAATTGGTCACTTACAATGGTGTTTCACTTAAAGAGCAAACTCGCTTAAAGAGCAATCCTGTGGAATGCATTATGCTCTTTAACCGAGGTACAACTGTAAATCAAGGTTCACAGTTCCCTCACCAAAAGTCACTGCATATAAATAATGTGGCCCACAGTGAGTACCTGGGCTCACCGTGGACCACCCCTCACCCAACCTCATCCACCCCCACCGCCTGACGTCAGCAGTGGTAGCGGTGGAAGAAGCGACTGCGTTTTGTCCAGGCTGCTTCGAGTAACCTCTTGTTCGATCCTTTCACCTCAGCAGCCTTTGCTGAAGCCGATCGCTGATTCGGGGAAATTTTTGGAGCCTCCTGTGAGTCAAAGTTTGCAGCACTGAGAGAGGCCTCTGGCACGCTTCAGCTTTGAAACAGAGATGAGCACTGAACCCTAGAGTCGGATACAAGTGGCTTTCAAGCAAGGGAAACCTTTACCTTTATGAGAGCAGAGCTGGTAAAGGCTATGAGGCAGGTTCAACATTTACACCCCCGCCCCATAAGCTTTATTATACGGAAGGTTTACACCCCAGTAGTGCACACTCAATACACATTAAAATAAACAAATCATTTGTTCTTGTTTGTTTTATACTTTTTTACCCCAGCCTTCAGCCAGTAGTGCTCACAGAATGTGTTATCTAAATTTCATGCAGAACTAAATCAAGTGAAACAGTTATTGATAAACATTTTATAATGCAGAAAATTAAATTGGGGAAAAAACAGCATTACAAGTAGCAGTAGATACAAGATGTAGCAGTAGATACTTCAATCTTTTAACATTTGCACCTTGTCTCAAAAAATAATACCAGGCAAACATTTCTGTGGTAGGCATACAGTATACCAAGAGTTCTCAACCTTTTAAATCTGTGGGCCAGGTCACACTCTCTCAGACAGCTTTGGGGGCATTTTGCCCTTCCTCCACCACATGGCCCTTCCTGGTGTGGTGGAGAAGGTGGGGGGCCACATGAGATGGTTCTGAGGGCTGCATCCGGCCCACAGGCCACAGGTTGAGAATTCCTGCAGTATACGCAATAGAGTACAACAAGTGGACAGTTCCTGTCTCATCTTACTACCTGCCTTTCTCCAGCTAGCTTGAGAAGGTACATGGAATGGGGATTCTGTGAGAGAGCAATGTTGATGGCTATTAAATTCTTAGAGGAGAAGGTAGTCTTAGAGGCTCCCATTGATGTAAGGTCAGAAGTGGCCTATTAACTAGTGTAGCTATTTTGAAACTGGCATGTTGGTGTTCCACATGCCCAGTTCACTTAAAACTTGTTATCAGTTATCAGAGGAGGAATTGTGTTGGGAACCAGTGAACAACAGTTTGACAGTAAGACTTTCATAGTTCAAGGATGAAACAATATTCTATGAGGAGGAAGATTTCACTAGATTACAAAAGGGACAAAAGCAGAATTGTGTTTAAGAAGAACAAAATGTATTTGTTTGTTTTTTATAGTTATACCCCACCTATATGGGATATTTTCCCACTCTGGGTGACTAACAGCAGATTTAAAATAATAAAAAACAACTATATAATAAAAAACAAAAGGAATAAACAACTAAGTAAATTATAAGTAACAAACAAAAATAATAACAACCTACCCCAATTTTTTTAATCTTAAAAATCATCGATAGGGAACACATCTTGGTACCTAAAGGAGTCATTCGAAGCCTATTGCTCAGCCTTGGGTAGTATATCTCCAAAAGCCTCTTTATAGAAAAACGATTTAAGTTGTTTTTTAAAGTTAGATAGAGATGGGAGATGTATGGCACTGACTTTTGTGACTGATTTAAACTGATCTTTTGCAGGCTGAGTACTGCCAGTTTCCCCCTTAGTTAATTCTTCTCTGGCCTCCAAATACAGTATATAAATAAAGAGTGCAAAACTTTTCCAAGAGTACATTTTCTTGTTTTGGATGGTCTCTATTAAAAAAAACATACTGGCTTGTGACCAGAGCTAAAATCTTTAAAAGAATAGTAGGGAGCTTTTAACACGTTCTCAAAGGTAACAGCATTCAGAGTTGCTGCATGTAGAATTTAAGAATCCTAGCTCCTTAGGAGTGGAGTGACTTGATCGTATTTCCTTTGAGGTACATTTCTTTTTCTGTTCCCTTTTATCTACCCATCTTGAGTCATCTTTGGCTTACAGATCTTTCTGCTCCAAAATGGCACTTGGAAAGTATCAAAATACAGAGGTATTTTTAAAACATAAGCTTCCTGATTTTGTTCTAAATTATTTCCTGAGCTTGAATTTGTACCTGAAACAAATCTTGTTCCAATGCATGTGACTTATATATCTTATTCAATGGCTAGCAAAGCTTTCTTTCTTTAAAGTGAATGTTCAAAGACCATAGACTCCCAAGAAACATTTGTGACTAATGAACAAAATCACAGTTTCCTCACTGCATATATGTACAGTTACTTTTGAAGCACAAGTGTAGTGCTGTTATTTTGTGGTGTAATCCTAACTAGCAAAGATGGCTGCAGGCTTGGCAACTTGACGCTGGGCAGGCTAAGGCTGTGCTAAATCCAGACTTCTACCAACCTAGGGATATTGGAAATTACTTAGGACTACAGTGGCCCTAGCCTAACTTTGTTTTGGCATGGAGACTGAGAGTCTGGGCTGAAAGAGGTTTAGAATGAGACTAATTTAGTGCCTCCCTTTTTCTGGTCCTTCATCTGTTGGCTGCTTTCAGTCAGCATAGGAGTTGTGCCAGTTGGAAGATGTGAGAGAGGACAAGGGAGTGCACAGGAACAGTGGCAGTTGTGCTGACACAAGAGGCATCTGCTCATTCCACAGTGATGACTGCCACTATATCTTTGAATTTGGATTGCACTGCCTTAAACCTTATGGTTGATGCAAACATTTTCTTCTTCTCATTTGCACAAATTCCGAATTGCTTAACCATGGCATCATATGATAATAAAAGGATAGATTCGTTAAAATATATTAACACAATATTGGGGAACTTCGGAGCAGGTTGTGGCTGGAGTAACACTGAAGTAGAAAGGTGGGATTTTAATAATCAGCTAGGGTCTAATCTGGTACAGACAGGGAATCCATTTTAGATTGGTGCTATTGTAGAGAAGTCTAACATGTTGATGGTAATCAGTGAATTTGTCTTGTAATTTCACCTGCAATATCTAGGTTTTGGCCTGGGAAAGAATTTTTTTTATGAATATTGTAGTGGCCTGGGAGGTTGGTATGAGATGTTTCTGGAAGTAACTTGGTTGCTTGTTATATGGGATGTTATCTGCTAGTACCAACACCTTGGTGACTGCTGTGGTTTAGTAGTTAAGATGCTGAACTTGACCTGAATGTTGCACAGTGGAGTGAGCACCCGTCTCTGTCCCAGCTCCTGCCAATCTAGCAGTTCGAAAGCAAGAAATTGCAAGTAGATAAATAGGTACCATTTCAATGGAAAGATAAATGTCCTGTGTATAGTTATGTCTGCCACATGACCACTGAAACTTCTGCATATGCGGACAGTGCAGGTTCTTTGACTTTAAATGTAGATGAGCACCAAACCCTAGTGTTGTATATGACTGGCTTTCAAGCAAGGATGACCTTTACATTTACTTTACCAACACCTTAAACTTTATTTAACCCAGATACAGTATATTATGTGTATGATAAGGCACACAGTCAGGTAATTTCACTGATGAATTCTGTATTATCTGCAGCTTCCAAACCAGTCTTAAAGGCAGTCCTTAAGAGTTTATTACAGAAATTCAAACTGGACTGAAAAGCAGTTTCCAGTTTCTACTGCATTATATACCTGGGAAATGGCTTTATTCCTATCAGTTATTCTGTGATGGTCAAAGCAGGATTTAACATTGGTATTTGTGAAATTATATTAATGATTAACTATGTGTGCTTAGATCAGGGCTGTATAAATTGTTTTGGTGGGGGAGCACAAATCCCATACACAAGCATTTTCCAGTACAGTCAAACCTTGCATAAAGAGCGTTTCGCTTAAAGAGTAACTCGCTTAAAGAGCAGAATTTTCTCTGAATGTTCGCTTCGCTTAACAAATAAAACCAGCCAAAAACTCACTTAACAAATAAATTGGGGTTCACAATCCCCCCCACAATTGGTTACTTACAATGGTGTTTCACTTAAAGAGCAAACTCGCTTAAAGAGCAATGCCGTGGAACGCATTATGCTCTTTAAGTGAGGTACAACTGTACAGTCATAACCTGTACTTGCGGATCTTGACTTCTGGTTAGTTGGAGAAACTCTGTCACATCAGTTGCAGAAGCTTTAGTGGTTTTATTTCTGACTTGATCCTTATCAGTGTATAAGTATGCAAGTGATTTAGCTGTTGTGCAGTAGAGGTAAGATATCAATGTTAAAATTCTGTGCTGCACACTTGCTGACTGAAGTTGCTCTGAGTAGAAGTCTAGTTGAAAGAAAATTGTGCAAAAAGGTATTAAATGCTGTTAAAGAAGCTGGCACTGATTTAATTTCCTGGATTCCAGCATGGGAAAGATCTATAAAGCTGCAAGTTAAGCTGTCTTAGCTTCACTTGGGAAGCAACATGCTGCAGCTAATATCCTGTCCAGTATTATAAAAGGAACATTTCAGTTCTGCTCTTCAGGTGTGAACACTGTTGTTTTTTAAATTATGCAGCATTAGCTAAAGATAAGCATAATTAATTTCAGCTAAAATTCAAATAGGAAATTGAGGCTAGGCAGCATGGATAAAGCCCAGTGCACATACAACACTGGATATCAGCAAACTTCAGTTTGCAAATCCAATCGCACTCCTTCTTTTCTTGTCCAGTGTGAATTTTCTTTTATCAGCCTGAGTACTCAAAATAGCATTCTGCAAGTACTTTACCTCTATTTTACCCAGTCTGAATACATTAACCTCATGTATTTTGGAAGCTAAGAATGGTTTAGCCTGGTTAATACTTGGATGGGAGACCACAAGGAATACCAAAGACCTCCAGGTAGCATCCTGCCAAAAACCCTAGAGAGTTGCCGCCAATCAGAGAGTTTGACAATCAGGGGTCTAATTCAGCTTCCTATGTTTCCTGTGGAAGTATAAGAGTGCTTGTCCAAACATTATGTGTCCCTCAGGTGTTAGAAGTTCTTCTTCCATTTCTAGGTCAGACGTGAAACTGCCAAAAATGAAGGCATCCTTTGGTGAGTTTATTCTGCAGTTCCATTCACCTAACCTAGTGTGAAAAAGATTAGCAAGCAACACTAAGGTTGCTGCTACCAGGGTACCTCCAATTGTGGTTCAAAAGTACCACAATCTTCGAGGAGGCTCTTTCTGTGTACCCCAGTGTTAGAGGTGACTGTTGGGAAACTGTTCAGGTTTCTCCAGGTATTCACATTTAATGTTTAAAAGATACGGTGCCAACCCACTGCTTGTTTATGTTCTGGAAAGTAGAATTGCCTTGGGTCTCTGCATTGAGAGAAACTCAGAATGGTAACCAACTAAACAAGATTAAATAGTGGGAGAATTCCAGCAGTTACAGTATATGTTTGCCCTCTCACAAGCAGTGATAGTCTGCTTGTCCTTTTCTACTACAGAAGATGTGCTTTGGGCTTCCTCCTGTTGTTGCTACAGTGTTCCTCACCTGTCACTGTCTCTTGGCCTCAGGAGTAGCATTATTGACTTAACGCTCAGATGCATTGTAAATGTTATTGAATTAACACATGATTACCTCTTTGGATACTCCAAGGGCTGTAAAATGCTAAGGATGAAATGCTACAAAACCTGGAGACTGACCATGCTTGTTCACGAACCAAGCTTAACATATCAATTTTCATATGCCTTTCCATATAATTACAAAAATAAGGTCACCCATTTAAAATCTGTACAGTATTATGTGTAAAGATGCATCATCTCAGTAATGGTTTAAAATACTCACTAAGGAACCGTATAATCTTATTCAAATACTTTTAGATCTGGATTTCAGTCCCCTTTTCTTATTGAAGCTTCTTTTGTTTGTAGGTCAGACTTTAAAATGCCAAAATAAATTCATTCCATAGTTTCTTTTGACTGACCTAGTGTAAGAAAGATTAGCTGGCACAAAAACGTTGCCATTGCCTGGGCTCACTTGAGCTTCAAAAATACCACAGAACTTACAGAACTTTCTGTAAGAGTATTAAGTGTAGTGTGTATTCTTCAACCTACCTTAACAGCTGTCATGTTGTCCAGATGGTGAACAGTTCTTAAGGTGGCAAAATCTCGTCTGTTCTGTACACCACTCTCCTCAAATTGTTGTAGCAATTCAACTACTGCAGTAGACAAGAGGAGAGATCAGGTGATTGAGCTGTTTCTAAAGGTCATTCTATGAAATTGTACAGTAAAACCTCGCATAAAGAGCACCTCGCTTAGAGACTAACTTGCTTAAAGAGCAGAAATTTCTCTGAATGGTTGCCTTGCTTAACAACTAAAACCAACCAAAAACTTGCTTAACAGCTAAATCAGGGTTCACAATCCCCTCCACCAGAAGTCACAATCGGTTACTTACAATGGTGTTTCGTTTAAAGAGCAATCCCGTGGAACACATTATGCTCTTTAAGCGAGGTACCACTGTACTTGCGTAAATAATTATGGGTAACTTTACTGCTGAAGAAGCAATGAGGAGCCTCATTGCTCAGTATGCTGTAGTGGTGGGGACGGGTGCTACGCAGTATGAGAAGGAGCTGTCACCGCCACCTGCTATAGAGAAATATTTTAAACAGCCAATTTAAAAAGGAACTTGAAATTTTAAATATCTAAAAAGTAATCAATCAATCATGCTCCCAACATGATGGGTACTCATTTTACCAACCTTGGAAGGATGGAAGGCTGAGTCAACCTTGAGATTCATTAAGATCAAAACTCAAATTGTGAGCAAAGTGTTGATTTCAGTCAGGGGCATGTTGGCTCCGCTAAAAGGGCACTGGACAGGGAGTGATGAGGGCGTTTAACTCTTAACAAAATATATACGTTCTCACTTGCCTTCTAATTTCAACTCCCCTTTTGGGATTCAAACTGACACCCTCTTGCTTACAAGGCAAAATTGCAACCTCCATGCCATAACAGATACACTGTTAGCAGAACTGTTTTTTGTAACCTTATCTTTGGCAGCAAAGGAGGAGAAGGCAGGCAGAGGAATGCTGAGCCCTGCTCATTTGCTCAATCATTCCAGGCATCACAGCTCAGCTTGACTCTTTAGATTGGCACCCAAGGGGGTGCCATGGCTGGGGGGCACCCCGGGCTGAGTCCTGGTAGCCTGATGGGCCAGCCCACCATTGATTTCAGTACTACATCACAGTACTACTGTGCTACAAGGGATCTCTACTATGCATTAGTACTTTAACATCATTTACCTTGGACAACATCTAAGCCTTACCCTACCTAACTCATACAATTATATTTTCTTTCATCCCATTTCTGTCTTTGAGCTTTAAATTGAAAAAAAAACTTGTTAACATATATATATATATATATGGTGTCAAAAACTGTAAACATGGCTGCAGCAAAAAAAAAAAAGGCTGATAAATATATCAGGTAGACCGGAGTAGAAATCCAGTAAACAATTTTCTTTGTAAATATCTGTAAAGTGGTCACTGGTTTAAAATCAGTTCCATTTGAAAAAAGTTACTTGTATCTTCTAGTGCTACTTCAAATGAATTACCATAATTCATTTGAAGTAGCACTAGAAGATACAAGTAACTTTTTCATAATTCAATTATGAAACATTCTTATTTCATTTCCATGTTGATGGTAATCAGTGAATTTGTCTTGTAATTTCACCTATAATAAATTTATTCTTTGATGTGTCTTTCAACATTGAATTGTAAATTCTCATCTTTCTCAGTTTTCAGTTTATTATAGCATGAGAAGTTAGAAAATTACTTCCATTAACTTGCTCCTCATGTTAAGTTTTATTTCAAAAGTTTCCAATTCAAAATACATGTCACACACAAGCTTTTCTTTTCCTTGCACACCTTTGATTCAGTGTGTTCAGATGCTCTGTGATATCAGTTAAGAAAGCCAAATCAAAAATCCAGCTAGAATCAGAAAGTACTTCGTGACCTTTTCCTTTCTTCTTAAGAAAGACATCAACTTCATGATGAAGACTGCAAAAATGTTCAAGGATTTTGTCTCTGACTTTTCATAGTGCAATATATCTCTGTATTCTTTATCTATCAGAGAAAACTTTGAAAATGATGATTAGTATGACCATATAATTATTGCTAGATATAATAGTTCACATCACAACTTCCCACTGAAGAATCGTACTACACAATGCTTGCTGATGGATGGTGAAATTTTTACTTCCCACCATATTTCTTGCACCAAAAGTTGCGGTGATTTTCAGTTATCCTAATTGAGAGCAAGATTTTCTACTGATTCACGTACCTTCAAGAATATTTTTTCTGCAGCTTTAGTGTTTTTCAAACTCTGCAGTAGACACAATTATTCTGTAATTTGGAAGTTGGAATCTATCCTCCTGATAAATATTAGTTGAGCAGTGCAAATGTCATTACTTTCATCTAATGCCAAAAGGGGGGGGGGGGGACTTTTTGCCTTGACTGTCAGTGACCTATGTAGCTCTTGTAGTTCTGATGATTAGAGATGCAGATAAACTGACACCACTAACACAAGATACTTTATTAGGACACATTTCTTTCATTACTTTAACCATACACTTTTAAACAAATCCACCATCAGTGAAGGACCTAGCACCACCAATACACTTAGCTACATGATAGTTGGCTTTCACAATTGACAGGTTGTCCTCAGTGCTATTTAAAACTACAGTACTGTGCAAAAGTTGTAGGTCTCCATTAGATTCGTTGTTTTAGCAATAATATAATGACCATATGTCTGTCTGTCTCATGTCCTTCAACTATTTCCACAGTTTTCTGTTCTCAAAAGTATACATACACATACTGTACTGTACTTTCCCAGATCATACAGACATTTGCTTTCCATCTTTTTGAGAACCCACACTCCTACCTTATTAGCTACCATCCTTTGTATTTTGAAAATTCTGGACACTTGTTTTAGATTGATTATGTACATATTTACTTGGAAGTAAGTCCTGCTTTGTTCAATATGGCTACCAATTATACATCCATAGGCTTGCAACTTTGTCCTTCTTGCATACATACAGAAGGCCAAATTAACATTGGGTCTTTCCTTCTTAGTAGAGACATAGTTCCACAATGTAAACAACTTGCAGCTGGGGCATACAGAAAGAGCCTTCACGAAGATTGTGCTATTCTTGAGCCACAATCGGGCATACCCCAATCTGATTCCTCTCTTTCTTTCTCAACTTCTTAATTTTAACTTTTTAAAAGCTTTTAATCTTTTAAATTTTTATGGGATTAGCCATGTTTTATTGATGAGCTTATTGGATGATTGTGTGTGTTCTACGATGCCATGTCAGCCGCCCTGAGTCACTCTGCGAGTAGAGTGGCATACAACCTTGTGTTCCTGGCTAATCTTTCTCACTCTATGTCAGGCAAATAGAACTGCAGAATGAACTCACGAAAGGGTGCCGTCATTTTGACAGTTTCATGTCTGGCCTAGACAAGGTTGTGCGCACCCATTTCCCCCCAAGCGCCGATCACATGCTGGGATCAGTCAGTGCTTGGGCCAATTTATCCCAGCACACAATCACCTGCCACATGACCAAGGAAATGTCTGCAGAAGCAGACAGTGCTGGCTCTTTAGCTTTCAAACAGAGATGAGCACTGAGCTCTAGAGTCAGATATGACTGGCTTTAGAGCAAGGCTTTAGAGCAAGGGAAACCTTTACCTTTACCCAGTGGTGCCCAAACTAGAAAACTAGAAAAGTGCTTGAGCCTCTTAAGTCTTTCGTCATTTGTTAATGGAAGTGATGATGGTTCTTAACACCACTGTTGAGTTTACGCTGTTAAATGTTACCATATTTTGCTTTATTTTCATAAATATTTTAGTATACCGGTACTATTTGGTTCAGAATATTTTTTTCTTGTTTTCCTGCTCTAAAAACTGGGTGTGCCTTATGGTCAGGTGTACCTTATGGTCCAAAAAATACAGTAGGTGTTGAAGTTCTATATGCTGTATTTTTGCTCAAAAGGCCTTAGCCATCTTATAATATTAAAAACATTATATAGAAATGAAGGGGAGGGAAACCCAAGACAACAAAATAAGAAATACTAGACAACTCAGTGATTTAGGTCTCAGTTGGGAGTTCAGTTCCCCTCTGTGCCTCTTGATGGGCTGGATCCGATGATCCACAGATTCCTTTCTAGCTCTGTGATTCGATGATGATGATGATAATCATCATCACTATCATATTTGCAGGGGGGGAAAGAGCAGCCAAACAATCAGACAGCCAGTTATTGAGAAAATCCTTTTCTTGCCTGTGGAAGAACAGCAGAGAAGGGACCAGGCTGAGCTCCTATGGAAAGGACTTCCACAGCTTGGGAGAAGTGAAAGAGAAGGCCCTTTCCTGTATATGTCACATTTCTGATTTACCTGGACATGCTATCTAAGACTTGAAAGTTGCCATTCTGGCACAGAGACATTACAAGACAAAGATCCCGAGAGAGACAGCAGGAATAAAGTATATCCATATGTTGGACACAAATCTCAAAGGTTTGAATATTAGTCACAGGTTTATGGGACATTATCAAATTTGATACACCACAACTAACAGGTTGTCATATTTTTATTATTATTATTTATTTTTTTATTGGATTTCTATACCGCCCTACTTGGTGTGACCAACTCAGGGCGGTGTACAACATAATTAATATAACAGTCGATCAATAGAGTTCACAATAAAGCAGAAACATACAATATAAAAAAATGTAACAATATAATAACAAGATAACATTCCATCCAGCATTACAAATATAAATTCAGTGTCATAAATACAAATATCAAATCACAAATACAAATATCGTCAACTTTCGCAAGTATAACGTACGCCCGCCAATAGCTGTTCTTAATCAGCTGTCATCTCATCGCTACCGCCGCCCGTCTTTTATCGGCCTCCGGGCCGAGATGGAAAGAGGTCCCGGAGGGAGGGCGGGGGGGGGGAATGCCTCACCGGTCACAGCTGTGCCTGCTTGTCCATCCCTGGGCGAGATGGAAAGACCCGGGGAGAAGCGGGAGCGTCTATGCTGCTATGTACAGTAATACCTCATATAACATTAGTATCGAATAACACGAAAATCGCATAACATCAAGGAATCTGGGGGGAAGAATTGCATCAGATAACATTAAGATCCTATGGGATGCTTCAGATAACAACCGCGAAAGCCTGTGTGGTTACAATGTATCTCTATGGATCCCATAAAGGATCAGATAACACGAAAAATCATATAACACGAAGACTTGTGGAACCAGGTTTTAGTGTTATATGAGGTTTTACTGTATATTGTTTATTATATGTTATTTACACCACCTTCACAGAAACTACTTCACTGGAATTGTCATCCCCAACCATGGGCTTCCTCTCAGAACAAAGGAAGAACCAAGTCTTTGGCCTGGACTACTCATACAATAGATGCTAGGCCTGAAGGGTAAATTCATTAGCAAATGTGTAATGGACGTCTTGGATCCATTTGCAATTCAACAGGACAAAGAGTCACCACTAATCTAAATAACAGGATATTACCAGCTGTAAAAAACTACATACCTATCAGTTATGCTAACCATTCTGAATCTCTGTGCCTGATGTGTATAAATTTATGCCATGAAATTTCATTCTCATGTCAGATCCAAGAAAGCTAACATGAAGTTAGTCTTCATAGTGCCACAAAGTTTTTTTTGTTGACTCTCTAGTATGTTTATCAGCATTTTTTAATTAGTCAGGAGGCTAGAAACCTAAAACTGAAGGAGCAATAATATGCTGTTGGTAAAAATGCATAGAAACTAGAAGTAATTAATTTCTACTTGAAAAAAGCTACAGTTACTACTGTATTCTGTTAGGCTAGCCAGTTGTTGTGTACCTGATGTGTGGATACATTGAAGCCATGAGGCCTCACTCTTATGTCTGATGAAGTGGACTTGGTCCATGAAAGCTCACAGTTAGTCTTTAAAGTGCCACAGCATTACATTTTATTTTATTTTTGCTGTTCTGTTTGTTTACTCCCAGATTTCCTTATCTTAGAATGTTTCTATTTCCTCCAGATGGTAGGTAGTGTAAAGAAAAACCAGGAACTTGATCCAGCGAAAGAGAAACATTTTCCAGCGATTTGTCTCTTGTCAGCAAAGCACTTCAAAACTTGTACACATTGTGTTGGCAAGAAAAGTAAACTTCTGATTTAGAGTAAAAACTTTCTACGCTTCCACCTATATAGCTTTGATATTCATATTTATTTCTGTCCTTTCCTGTTGCCAATTCACCAATCATCAAAAGAAGAAAAATTAAAAAGTGAGGATCATAATGAATAATTTATGTGTTCAGGTTCATTTTAGTTTGTTCTGATTTATATAACGTGTTCTGAGCAGAAGAACTTCATTGCATGTTAGCCAATTCTTCCTTTTGTTAAAATGCATGTATTGTATGTAATCATTTCACAAATGTTTGCCTGTTAACATTTTTAACTTCGCACCTAACAAAATTTATTTTTCTAAACTGATCTCTAGCTGTCCTGAGAGCTAAATAATTCTTATTGGTAATAGTTTTCAAAATAACACAAGATGTTTATAATTAGACTTGGTCAACATTCTAGTACTATTTAATTTGGACCATGTTGATATAAAGCATATGCAGCTACTGTTTGGCATGCAGTATTCCACTGACAGGGATGAGATTACAAGACTACCAAACTATTTTTGTTTTTTTCCAGAAATATTTTTTAAAGGCTATCAAAAAGTGGTGCAATCCACCAACAAAAATCTGCAGCATGGTTTTCCAGCCACCGTCTTAGTTCTGTGGCTTTTAATGCAAATTTAGTCTTTTGTCAGATCTTACATGCACAATTCCCACAGCTGTCATGGCAGTGGGGGGAGGGTGGGGCTAGAGGTGCCTGGGTTCTCACCAAGGGCTGGGTTAATGATATGCACGGGCCCAATTTAAGTCCACAGCCTGGAGGTTGCGAATACCTGTTTCGGACCAACATAGGCTCCATCTGGAGATCCTGGGTGCTTTAGCTATATATGAACCAGCCTCCAGCTTGGGGGCTCCAGTTCTGCAGAACTTAGAGCAGCAGCAAATCCTGACAGTATGGCACTTGAGTTGATTTCAGAGAGCCAACTGAGTACTCCTGGATTTGCTTCCATTTTGTCTTCCCTGCTTGTATGCTCTTCAGGTGGGTGACGATAGCACTAGTAATGTCAGTAGGTGTGGGTGCTTCCCTGCTGTTATCTATCCTATATACTCTTAAAACAATTGCCCACCCTTGATTCAGAACAGGTGAAAGGAACAGTGTTTGCATATAAGAGGAGATACAGAGAAGAGTGATTTAGCATGACAAAAATAGAGCTAGGGCTGGGTTAAAGCATTGCATATGTGATGAGAAAGAAATGAAGCTAGTGTGTATGATGAGCACCTAGTTTATCATAGTTCATCTGATTGACAGCATTGGCAAACTTCTCTGACAGTCTTCAGGTAGGGCTCTGTCCCAAGCTCTGCTATACAAGAAAGACCCTTTTAAAATGAAAATGTCATGGAGTGAATGTATAACCTTCTGCACTTCAAAGCATGTGCTGTAACCAAGAAAAATAGGATCAGACTTGTTAGATTAGTGGGAATAAAAGGACGTATAGGTGGAAATGAAGTGAACAAATGATGCAAAAAAATCATTTATTAGCCAAGGATAGTTAATCTTGGCCCTTTAAGTTGCAACTCTCAGAATCCCTCACCACTGACTATTATCCTGACTAGACCTGATGGAAACTGTAGGCTAGGAGTTCTCAACTTTTTAAAGCTTCAGGGGCTGGACGGCCATTTTACTCTTCCTCCACCACATGGCACTTCTGGAGTGGTGGAGGCGGGCGGGGGGCACATGAAATGGTGTCACAGGCCATGTCCGGCCTGTGGACTACAGGTTGAGAATCCCTGCCATAGGCAAAAAGTGTCCAAAGGGCTAATGTTGAGTTTGGGCACTTGGACTCTAAAAGGTTCACCATCACTGCTCTTTAGTTAAGAGATAACAGTGTATCAGACAGTTTGAAAGTAACTGGGAAATATAGTATGGAAGGTTGACATATGGGCAGCTCTATCTTTATCAAGAGATATTCATTTTGCAGCTGGCAAGAATCTAAGCAGTAGACAGAAACATTTCTGTTCTGTTAAGTTTTTTTTGCCTAACTGAGTGTAATATTGTGCCACTAAAAATACACTTTTTAAACTGGCTGGATTGCTCAGTAGTTTAGGTATCTCACTGTGGAGCCAGATGTTGGAAGTTTGATTCCCTACTTGTGATTTCAGGGAGAAAAGCCAGCTTGTGTAGTCATGGGAAAGCTGCACAGTTCCAGGATGCCTCTAGAACAGTGATGATGAACCTTTTAGAGACTGAGTGCTGAAACAGAGGGGAACTCTGTGCTAGGGGAAGGAGGAAGCACTCCCATTGGGCTGCTGGGCAGAGGGGCAGGGCGAACTCTGTGCTGGGGCAACAGTGTGTGTACCCACAGAGAGCTCTGAGTGCCCCCTCTGGCATGTGTGCCATAGGTTCGCCACCACTGCTCTAGAATAAGAGAATGATAAACTACTGTACTTTTGTGCATCCCGTACCTATAAAACCCTAAAAAGAGTTGCTATACGTCAAAATTGACTTGATGACACATCATCATCATCATCATCATCATCATCATCATCATCATCATCATCATCATCATCATCATCATCATCATCATCATCATTATTATTATTATTATTATTATTATTATTATTATTATTATTATTATTATTATTATTATTATTATTATTATTATTAAAAAGACTTTAATTTATGTCGAATAGTGTGGGGTGAAGCCAAGATTTAGATTTTTAAAATATCATATTCTAGCATTTTTCTTGCCATATTCCTTCTTATGCCATATTGAATCTTTAAAGTACAGGTTTACACCTGTAGGCTGCTACCTCCAAAGGGGTTGCAAAGTATTTTCTGTGGGAGAGAAGTTACGCTGCACTGCAATATTCAAAAGTAGTCCATTTGGGAATTTTCTTAGAGGGAGGAAGGTGATGACAACAACCTTAATGTTAGCATAACAGAATTATATTTTGAAAAATCTATTTTAATGTATATTATTTAACCCTATTTCAGTGGCTTTTTATGCAAATGTGGCATGAAGTTTCAGGTTACTTGGCTATTTTAAAAAACAGTTGCACCTTAGAAAAAGTTGGGAAACAGTTTTAAAATACAGTATAGTCCAGAGACAGGCAGGTACACGTTATGTCCCATTGAAATTAGTGAGATTTCAGCTTTATAACTATTGTACAAAGTACAGTTTTGATTACACAGGATTTCTTTCCACTGTTGCCTCTGAATTTTTACAACATTTCATTGTTTTGATTAATGAATTGTATAATACCCTGGTCACCCAAATGAAACTGGGTATCCAAGTGAAATGTAAACTTAATTGTACATTTTCACTTCATGCTAATAATAATTTTTGTGTTTGAAATAAATGCTTAGACTTTGTATAAAAGGAGAGCCTAAGTGATCTTCCTTACATTCTGTATTCAAGATGTTGCAGCTAGCCTTTCCATCTAGTAATTTGAGGGCTATTACCCTTAATTTTATACAAGTTAAGACTTGGATGAGTAGCTGTAAGACTGGTGAGCGATATTACATTAAAATGGCTTTAATAGAGCAACATCTTGGGCTTTTCCCTCCCTCTGTATTAGAGACTAGAAATCTATCTTGTCATGCTTTCAGACTAACACACCAAAGACCAATTAGCATGGAGAAAGAAAGCTCACATAATAACATGGACATGATTGGCAAATAAATAGGTATGCAGCTTGATGGCTGGCATTTTACAGTACAGTACTGAATCTCCTTGTGGAATAAGCAATTGCTATGAAAGGTTTGCCCTTATTTCTCTCCCCTCCTTGCCCTGGCCCGGGCAAAGATGTATACAGTAGAATTCAGGGTTTAAGGGGAGGGATAGAAGAAAGGAAAAGGAATTATAGAGCAAGAAGTAGGTGGTGTAATGATCTCTAATCAGATCCTGCTTGACATATGGAAATGCTATTTTTGTTTACAGCGTGTTTCCACTCCCTAAGTTAGGCCAGAGGATTTTGAGCACACATTCATATTAGTCATTGGACTCTTGA
This sequence comes from Furcifer pardalis, assembly GCA_030440675.1. Classification (NCBI taxonomy): domain Eukaryota; kingdom Metazoa; phylum Chordata; class Lepidosauria; order Squamata; family Chamaeleonidae; genus Furcifer; species Furcifer pardalis. The sequence goes on from CP126893.1 coordinate 103,732,523, forward strand.
GATCTAGCCACTGCCGTATGTCATGTATGGAAGTTAGTTATAGGAAACCATGTGATCATGAGTTCTATATTTGAATACTCATAGTGGAGACTTGTACTTTTGCTGGTACAGATAAGCTCTTCAAAAATGGACTGTTAAGTTTCTGAATAATTTTTTTCATGACTGTTTTAATATTGTTCCTTGGGTCCCACAGAGTTGTCTGGCAGGATAAGTGCTGGTAATCTTTATGCGCCCCTGTCTATTTTCAAGTTTTGACAGTGACGTTGTTGTACAATGTTTTGCTTTTCTTGTAGAGCTTTTGTGTCCTTGGCTCGTCTTACTTTCATGAAAATAACTAGGCTTTTGCAAAGTAGTGTTACAAAACCTGGATGCTGCTTCTATACTGGAACATACTGGAAAACAAAGTGTATGATTTGAAAATACTAGTTTAACAGTTTTAAATTAATCGTTGGGAAGTTTCTTGATTTGTGTCAGGATATATATTTCCTGACCCTGAAAATATGATTTTAGCCTACTTAAAAACATGACAGAAGGTTAGATATTACTGTTGGCATCTCAGGTGTGCAAAGAATCCTAATGAGAAGTGGTTAGTTTTTATAAGTGAAATAAAACTGGGAAATTGGTAATAGACATTCAGTTGAAATCATGGATGATTATTTATGAACACAAACATCTGTGATATTGCTAGGATGCAAAAATAAGTTATTTAGTGCCCAGGTTCTTTTCTCTTTGCAAAGGATGCTGAGTCATTTGTGCAATACAACAATGGGTTTTTGTTGATTTTCTTCCTTTCTTTCTTTACTCCTGACCCTCCATATTTTATCCACCTGCTTTCAGCCACACTTGTGATGCAGTGGAAAAGTCAGACCGAGGCCAGATTTCCCTAACATTATTGTTTTTCCACCGACTAACTATCTTGCCAGAAAGACAGATACATTCTGGGAAAGATGCCTTGCCAAAAAGGTTTTCCTGCAGATGGTGTTAAATGGAGATATAGTGCAGAGTAATTTTGACCAAACTTTCCAAAGAAATCTGTGAAGCTTAAAAGCCCATCAAAAATATTAGTGACTTCTTGTATGCATGGTGCCTGTATATTTTGTAATGTGTGCCATGTTAATGGATCCAAATGAGAGAATAGAATCAGTCTTCCATTTCACAAAAAGCTTTTCCATCTAGTCATCTACAGAAGATTTTTTTAAACCTACAATAGGCAATTAGGCTAGTACCTATTTAAAAGTGTGTTTAAACAGTTACTGTGCATCAGTCTTCTGTGTTTCTATCCCAGGGATGGCAAACCTAAGGCATGCGTGCCAGAGGTGGCACTCAGAGCCCTCTCTGTGGGCAGCCGGGCAGTCACCCCAGCACAGAGTTTGTCCTGCCACTCTGCCTGTCCAGCAGCCCAATGGGAGAGCTTCCTCCCTTCCCCCAGCACAGAGTTCATCCCACCCCTCTGCCCAGTAGCCCAATGGGAGCACTTCCTCACCCCAGCACAGAGTTCACCCCGCCCCTCTGCCCAGCACCCCAATGGAAGTGTTTCCTTCCTCCCCTGTTGCTTTGTTGGCACTTTGCGATAAATAAGTGGGGTTTGGGTTGCAGTTTTGGCATTCGGTCTCTAAAAGGTTCACCATCATTGCTCTGTCCTGTAAAATTGATCTGTAAACTAAGCCTTCCATATATAGTTGGTAGAGAGGTTCTTAAATATTTGTTGGCAAAACCTTAAAAAATTTGTTAAAATTATATTTCTTGTTAATAAGTGCTATAATTCCCAATTATTTTTTCTCCCTTTTTAATAGATTGCAGAAGCTGGAAAGGAGTCCTTGCCTTCTTGGTTGCACTGGGAACCAGAGGCCAGCACTTTGGAAGGTCTCCCACTTGATACAGATAAAGGCATTCATTATATCGCAGTAAATGCAATGCAACTGGTATCTAATGGAAGCTATGTGCCCCAAACCACCAATGTCTTTTCCATTGAAGTTCACCCTGAAGATCATAATGAACCTCAGTCAGTGCGAGTGGCTTCACAGGACGTGAATGAAGCTGCACCGTTTGTGTGTAGTGCAGAGGAACCAGTCACAATCTTAACTGTAATTTTGGATGCTGATTTAACAAAAATGACACCAAAGCAGAGGATTGAACTTTTAAACCGAATGAAAACCTTTTCTGAAGTAGAACTTTATAACATGAAATTAGTCCCAGTAGTAAATAATAGACTTTTTGACATGTCAGCCTTTATGGCTGGACCCGGGAATGCAAAGAAGGTGGTGGAAAATGGAGCCTTACTGTCATGGAAACTGGGGTGTTCTTTAAGCCAAAATAGTGTTCCTAACATAAGCAATGTTGAATCTCCAGCTAAAGAAGGCACAATGTCTGCTCATCTTGGCTACCCTGTAGTTGGCTGGCACATTGCTAACAAGAAGCCTAATCTTCCAAAGAGAATAAGGCGGCAGATCAATGCTACACCAACACCTGTGACTGCTGTTGGACCTCCAACAACTGCCCTCCAGGAGCCACCAACTAGGATTGTTCCAACACCCACTTCCCCAGCCATTGCACCTCCTACAGAAACAACAGCTCCTCCTGTAAGAGAACCTGTTCCGTTGCCCAAGAAACCCACAGTTACTATTAGAACAAGAGGTGCTATTGTACAGACACCAACCCTTGGACCAATTCCACCAACCAGAGTGGTGGAAGCAAGTGCTACTGTCCCTGGCCAGATTCGACCAACAGCAACTGGGCAAATAGAACCTACTGCAGTAGTTACACCACCCACAACAAAGAAACCAAAAGGAACCACACCAAAACCACCTACCCCGTCAAGTACTGATACAGGTACAACACGAAGACCCAGACCAACAAAAACTCCTCGGCCTCCAAAGCCGCCTCGGACTACTAAACCCTCCCTTGTTGAACAGAAAACTGTCTCTCCACCATCCCGTGTCCGTACTACTACAGTTGGAATACCCCGTGTGCCCAATGATCCACCAGTGCTGAAAAACCACATTGACAGGGTAGATGCATGGGTGGGCACATACTTTGAGCTCAAAATTCCTTCAGATACATTTTATGACAAAGAAGATACTACCACAGATAAACTGCAACTGACCATGAAACTAGAAGATGAGAAGCCATTGGAAGAAAACTCTTGGGTGCAGTTCAATAGCACAAGTCAGTTAATGTATGGACTGCCAAATCATACTCACACAGGCAGGCATGAATTTTTCATGCATGCCACAGATAAAGGTGGCCTGTCAACTGTGGATGCTTTTGAAATATTTGTCCATGCTCTGGGACATGATCTCATGCCTCCAGTTAAATTTAAGGCCAGGTTCCACGGAGACCATAATACAGTTGCCAATGACATTCATAAGAAGATCTTGTTGGTAAAAAAGCTAGCCTTTGCCCTTGGAGACAGAAACAGTAGCACCATTACAATAGAAAACATTAGCAAAGGCTCTATTGTAGTGGAGTGGACAAACAATACCTTGCCCTTGGAGCCATGCCCCAAAGAAAAAATTCGTATCATGAGCAAAAAAATTTCTGATGATGTTGGTGGACCAAGCCCAGCTTTTATCAATGCCTTAGAGCCAGAGTTCAGGCCCATCAACATTTCAGTAGCTGGTGCTGGTAGCTGCAGACACATTCAGTTTATTCCTGTAATGAGAGAGGGATTGCCTGCAACAGCCCCACCTACAGTCGTGCTTCCACGGGATCCAGAAAAGACGAGTGAAGACGATGTGTACCTACACACTGTAATCCCAGCAGTAGTGGTGGCAGCTATTCTGCTGATTGCTGGAATTATTGCTATGATTTGCTATCGCAAAAAGAGAAAAGGCAAACTCACCATAGAAGACCAAGCCACCTTTATCAAGAAGGGAGTTCCAATCATCTTTGCTGATGAGCTAGATGACTCCAAGCCTCCACCTTCTTCCAGCATGCCACTGATTCTACAGGAAGAGAAAGCACCTCTCCCACCTCCTGAGTATCCAAACCAGAACATGCCAGAAACCACTCCACTCAACCAAGATACCATAGGAGAGTATACACCACTGAGGGATGAAGACCCCAATGCACCTCCCTACCAGCCTCCCCCTCCCTTCACAGCACCCATGGAAGGAAAAGGGTCCCGCCCGAAAAACATGACCCCATACAGGTCTCCACCGCCCTATGTCCCTCCTTAATGAACAAGAGACGCTTGTGGAGATGGGGCCTATAGTTCCACACCAGTCTTGTCTGTAGGGATCAGTGGCCGACAAATCCATTACCAACTAGAAAACCAACAGAGTCTCGAACGTTGCCTGGTCCCAGCAGGCCCTCTCCCAAATGCGTTTGCTACACCAGAGTGCTTGTGGAACTTTCTCGGGACACCGATCTTATTTTTGCCTAACAGCTTTTGTTTTGTTTATTCATAGAGAAAGGAAGAAAAAAATCTTCTTGGCTCAAAAAGTATTTCTGACAGCAGGCGTCTCTAAGCATCTTGTGCAAAAGAAAACTGGCTGGACATGCAGGCAGCATGAGGGGTGGCACGCCGGGTCTCTGCTGTTTGCCTTTAAAACTAACTGTACTGTTTTTTCTATTCACATGTGTCTAGCTACAGGGCATAACATGAAACGTAGCCTAAACAATTAAATTCAGAAGACTTTCTGAGGTCAACATTTAAGTTTTTACATTTAATTGCTGTTACCTAGTATGTATAGATTTGGGGACGGGGAAATGCTTTACTACAAATAAGCTTGAGGGTTGTTTCCAATGCCAACCAGGCTGAGGGACTGTCTTTTTTAATCAAAGGAATCCTATTTTTTCACGCATACAATTCAGTCATCTGGGGTCCTTTTTGCAAAGTGTAGATGAGCAAACGTGTTGCTCTTGCCTGCTGTTGCTGGATAAATGCCACAGGTTTCTGTCAGAAAGTTTTGAGAGCTGGGTGCAGTTGCCAAAAAGCATAGTTAATGTTTTGGAAACAGGAGGCCCCAGGAGTGGTATATCTGCAGGCTGCGAGGGTCGTGGTGCTCCACTGAGACTTTTCACCTGGAAGGCATCCTCTGGCTTTTGAAACACTCTTGAGATATTTCAGTGAAGATGCAATATTTTTATGTAGTGTAATGCAGTTTTCCTCACATCAAGACTCCTCCTGGACCACAGTATTGAAACAGCCCTTCTTCTCCGCCCATGCTGTCTGGCTGTCCCAGCCCCACTCCCTACAAGTTCTCCTCTGCACATAAGCAGACGCAATAGTAGCTGTCTGGCGGTTGGCAAAATAAATTTAAAGCGCCAGAAGTAGTTCATAGTATAAAAAAAAATCAGTGAACTCTCAGCTCTAATTTTTTACTAAATTTTTGATACAGCCTCAAATTGTTTTATTAAAAAGTCATTAAAAATGGTAATGCTGACCGCAGTTTGTATGAGCTTAGCTTCTTAGTATCAATTCAATGGGACTGATCACTTTGCTCATTTGGGATTTTGTTTCCCTCCCGCCTTTTCTTTCTTTGGTCTCTCATATCATTATTTTAAATATTTAGAGCCATGTCTAGGTTTCTTGCCTTTTTTTTAAAAAAAGGAAACTTCCGAATATTTCTCTTGAGAAGTTGGAGCTATCCTCAGGGTCGCTCCCATGCCTTTTATTTTCTTCTAGAAAAAGTTGTTTTACGCATGTTCCCTCCCCCCGCCCCCCATTTCCATTTGAGACTATTTTTGGTACACCAGAGGGAAGAAAAAAACCCTTTGCAATAATGAGTCCATCCCCTGGCTGGGGCTGGGCAGACTCTGGCTGACTTTGCACAGAAAGCAGACATTTTAAGCCATATTGACTGTTTGCAAAGTATGTTTGTGTGCTGACATGGTCAGTTAACACACAAGTGGACCTTCACCTCTGGAAGTTGCTAGGGTGGTGTTTCCCATCAAGCCTTTTAAGAGAAAACAAACAACAAGCAAACTACTTGAACGGGATTTTACCTATTTAAATCAATGGTTAGTTTGACAATGTCCCCATAGGATTCTGCACTCTGCTTCTGCCCCCTCAGAGGTGGCTAGAGAGGGATGGAAGTGTTGAAGTGAGGGCGACTGTAAAGAATGCTTCAGGCTTTGCCTTGGTTGAGAGTGCGAAGTGCAGATTTGCCCTACAGAGTCTCCCCTCGCAGTGCTTGGATGTTGGCCCTGTGTCTGAGCTGAGGAGAAGCAACGGCTTTCTCCTCACGCAGGAGAGTTGGTTCAAGGGAAGCGGATTAATTTAGGGTGCCCTGCTTTTGAACAGACATTAGGACTATGTTTGTAAGAACTCCCGGCCCTCCCCCCAGCTAACAACCGTGGCAACACAGTGCCAAAATCTGTCTTGACAGGCCTGCATTTCAGATCTCTCCCGAGTTATCAACACAGAGAGCCTCCTAAGCCCAAATGCTGCAAGTTGGAAGGGGCCTTCCAAACAGTGCCCGTTGTCCCTAGCAACGGATACCACTTTGCATTGGTCATGCGCAAGCGCAGACAGTTTCAGGCCTGGGCCTACCTGTCACCATAGAAACTGGAGGCAAAGGGGCAGTGAACGGAATAATAACAATGGCATTCTCATCAGCCCCCGGAGCACCAGTGCTGTTTGTTTATGCCACTAAACACTGTAAATGGTGGGAGAGAATCTTGTATTAAAAGTGTTCACCAACCACTGATGTGTTTTTATGTCCTTATATAATTATTTTTAAAATGTGTTTTTCTGCATTCTGTAAAGAAATATATCAACTAAATAAACCAGTGTACTTTACTACAAATTCAGAGGCTAGTGAGCTCTTCCATTTGGACCCCTGTTGAGTTTGTGGCTGCTCTTGTTGAGCAGAGAAGGCGGCTGGAAAAGGTGCATTCCATTCTTTGGTGTGGAATTCCAGGAGGCTTAGCTTTGTACTGGCTTAAAAGATTTTACAGCTTCAGAGATGTGAGAAACAAAGTGTCAGGGTAGATATACAAGAGGGCTATTTGCCTTGAATCCTCCCTGATGAGCAGAAAAAAGAATGTTTGGCTGTGGTTTTTAATGTTGGTGAAATGCATTCTCTAAAAGGGTACTTGGGGCTCCATTTCCAAAACCAGAGGTGTCGTTTTCCATATTAATTACAAAAAATCTGACTTGTCATTTAGTATATAATATCAGTATTCACCCTCATATCAATCCAGTGATGCCATACCTCCCCCCTCCCCTTTAACAAAAAGAGATGTGTTGGTAAATTAATGAAACACTGCCTGTGTGTTTATGGCTGAACATGCATTTTAAGTATGTATCTCTTAGATCTAGAACTCTTAACTATATACTGTATATAACACTAGCTCTTAAGAGAAAGATCAATATTTCATGAAAAACAATACCAGCTTTTTTCTTTGCTTTTCTCACTGAAGGATTGCATTTTTCCCAATCAGATGTTTGTCTCAGTGTGCATCACAGTTACTAGAATTTCACTTGCCACTTCAATGCCAAAATTTGTGTATGTTGTCATACAGTTTTGTGTGGTTTATCTGAAACGCTAGTGGGAGTTATATTATTTTATGCATTGCTAAGTTCAAAGAATAAGCAACTCTGGACAGAGTTGGTTGTATTTCTGTATTAATACAATTGCATTACGTGGCTGCAGTCCTAATTCCACTTGTTAGGAAGAAAATTCATTAGGATGTAAATATGTATGTGATAGTGTACAGCTACAATTCTGAACCCCTTTATTTTGGAGTACATTCTGTAGACCATAGTGGGGGTTGCTTCTTCATAGGGTCAGAATATAATGTTAGGGTATATAATCTGTTTATGCTGGCATTTCCCAGCAAATTTTGAGAGATCCAAAGAAGTAGGTTGATTATATCCAAAGTGACAACACTGATAGGGGATGCAGTGGATCAGTGGTTAAGAAGCTTGCCTTGTTAGCTGGAAGGCCAACAAGTTGATAGTTTGAGACTCAGGTACTGCATGACGGATTGAGAGCCTGTCTTTGTCCCAGCAAAGTAGATAAATAGGGAAACGATCTTGGGGACATGAAAGGAGCCTCATTTTGGTGTCCCCTGAGCAGAGTTTCTGCAGGAAAAATCCTTTCAACCCAGAATAATTTCTGACATGAAATTATTATTAAACACTGATCCTTTTGATAATCAGACGTTTAGTTTTTGCCCTAGAGCCCATGAAACTTAAAATACATATGTGTATTTTCATGTTACATACTTCTCTCTCTCCACTTTATACAGTTTGTGTGTGTGTGTGTGTGTGTGTGTGTGTGTGAGAGAGAGAGAGAGAGAGAGAGAGAGAGAGAGAGAGATTTTGGATCATAGATATGTGCCAATGACAGTTTCCTTCCTGACCCATCTTTGACTTTTATAGGAATATAGCATGGGTAGGAAAGTGCAAGTCTCTCAGCTATGGCTGATCTTGAAAGCCTTCACATATAGTTTGACCCTTGAAGGTGTTTTAGAATGCCCATAGGTATAAAGAGCTTTGCATCATTGTAGTGAGTTACAAAGAGAATACTCAGCAAGATGAAAGAACCCAATTTCACTTGCTTTTCCAGAAAAACAGATGTGAAGCACCCTCAAGATGTTGGAATAACCCAAAAGCAATCTATGTTGGTAAAGGAATCACAAGAGTGAGCCCAGAAATTAGTTATTGAGACATAGTGAGGTGACAGACTCCAAACAGTCAAACTGCTACTTACAAGATAATGCCTATGATATGACTTCACTAAGACTTACTATTGTCATTCTTAGACATAAAATCATATTAATTAAAAGTAGAAACTGCATTATTTCCTTTCAGCCAAGAATTTGTCATATTTTATCCTGTTCTTAAAACTGTTGAAGCCTGGCAGAATTAGCCAGGTACAGCATGCAGGCAAAATGCTTTACCCCCATTAATCAGTAAGTTTAGGAATAACAGCAAAAGATTAACAGGTCTGGCAAGAGACCTAATTCATTTTCATAACTGGTTTGTACACAGTCCAAATGAAATCAGTTTCTACAGATCTCTCTGTGGTGTTGAACCCAGTTGGCAGTTCACACATGCAAATTTCAAATTGATTAAAATATTGTTTATTCTCAAAGGAACTTGGAACAATACCATGTGAACAGAAGTCTGCTTGTAGCTCAAATTTCAAATGCTGAGGTTGATTCAGAATAGAAAAACCTAGGATGCTTTATCTTTAATTTGTGTTGATTTGCACTAACAAATAGAAGATGCTTCTAACAGCAGTGTTATACATTGTTATAGGCATTTGGACGTCCCCTGGAAGGAGTTTCTCTAGAAAAAATTCTTTCAACCCAGGAAATTTTTTGACACTATATTATTATTTTAAAGGGGGGGTTATTGTTAATTTTATTGTTGATTGTGTTTTTAACTGCTGTTCATCAGCTTGAGTCATTCATGAGGAGGGCAGCATAGAAGTGTGATTAAATAAATAAATAAATATAAGCATTGTTCTGCCATGTCATAAGATTATCTTGGCACTGGAAATAAATATAGTGCACAAACAAACTTGGCCGCCCCTACACAAACACACATTTAATATTTCCCCTCTCTGTCTCAGAGCTTGGTAAAAATGATTTTTGGAGTACAGATGGCCATGCTAGTTGCACAGTCATGGGAGGCATACCCCAAAGAAGTGGCTGTTCTGTTTCATCATGGGCAGTTCCTATCTGATAAGGTGTGCATGCTCAGGATTGTTGCATATATCTTTAGGGCAGCTGGTATGAAGAAATTATGACACTGAGCCTCTCGTTCTCCTAGAACGCAAACATGGCTTCCAGAAAGGTGGGTAATCTGGCAGAGTAAGCAGCTGCCTCTCTTGCATTCAGCAGTGGCAAGTCTGAATCTGCTACTATTTTGGGTGTATGGTTCCTGCTGCACCCTAAGGGTATGAATTGGATTGTTCAGTCATGTGTTAATCAGGCAGCATTCAGAGAAAGTGTGTGGAGAGAATGAGAAAATGGATGCGTAAAAGCTTTCAAGCTTCTCCTTCGAAGAGGCTGAGTGGCAGGTCTGCATGTGTTGGAGTGCCAGCCGTGTACCCGCTGCCGTCATAGCAGCTCCCCATTTGCTTCTGCAGGCAGCCCTGCGATTTGCTAGCATTGTGTGGGGGGGGGGGGCACATGGCACAACTGATAAGAATCCTCAAGCCTGGCTTTTGTTCGCTTTTGCTGCAGCGGGCAAGACAAGCTTTGAAAAGAGAGGCTAGTTTACTCTTCACAGTCCCTGTTGCTTCTCCGCAGCTTTTGCTCCCGGCCTCAACTGTTCTGGCAGTCTTACAAGAACTTATTAAGCCCAACCCATCTATTTTAAACTGCATGCAAGAGAAGGAAAGGCTCTGTAAAAGGACTTCCCTATTTATGGCTCTCTTAGAGCACAAACTTACCATCAGTGAAAGGCCCCTCCCTCCTCCAGACGAGCTTTACTGAAAGAGAATCTTAATATAAGAGCCTCAATTAAAAAATAACAACAACAACCCAGCTTCTTTTGTTAAAGGGTCTCAGGGTCAGCCCTACTATATCCAGAACATGCAATGGTTTGCTTCCCCTGGGACAGCCAGTTTTGTGTATTGTAACCTGACTCCAGAAACATTAGCCTTAGTTCAAGGGCAAGACAGGAAGGGAAGGTTCCAGGAGGCTTTCAGCTGAGCTGCTTTCACCACAGTTTAGGGCCACCCACCTTCCATTTGGGTGGATCCCAGTGGTGGGATTCAGCAGGTTTGCACCAGTTCTCCAGAACCAGTAGCAGAAATTCCGGCTGGCCCCTCTGCCTATCCAAGTTTTGAAATAAAGTAGTCCTAATTTGGGTGCAATGCAGGTCTTTCCCCCTGGCCACACCCACCATACCACGCCCACAGAGTAGGTAGTAAATCAATTTGAATCCCACCACTGGTGGATCCACCTCACAAGTTCAATCCAGGTCAAAAGGGGGGGGGGTTCTCCTAGACTGGGGTGTCCAAACTATGGCCTGGGGGCCAGATCTGGCCCATGGGCCATAGTTGGACACCCCTGGTTTAAGCAGAGAAAATGATAGCTTAAAATCTATCTCATTCTGTTGCAAAACAGATTGCAAAGCATGTTTTACTTCCGCTTCCGGTGGGAGGAACCACATGATTGGCCCACGGCCCGAAAAGTTGGGGCACCCCTGTCTTAGACGGAGGTCTTGGTCCTGAGGATTATTCTTCTGTGAGGCAGTGCTGACCACCACCTTGCTCCCATGTGCTGCTTACTGCTGCTGAGGTTTCTGTTCACTTCCCTGTAGTGTCTGCCACTGTGTCCTTGTTATTCCCAAAATGTGGCTCTGCAGCCAATGACGGCTTCCACTAACCTCCTTCCTCTGTGTGATTGCTTTGAATACAGTCAGCCTGGGCTATACCTGTCTCTTGTGATCCAGCAAGTGGGGACTGGAAGGGGGGAAAGAGTGAAAATCAGAGGGGTGTGGAGTTTTTTAGGATGCATTTGTGGATTTTTCTGTGGGATCCGCTGTCGGAAGGTGCATGTCACTGCATGTTGCTCACAGTCTTGTAGGCTTTCTCTGTTCTGTTTCAGCCAGAGCCTCCCCCCCCACACACACACACACACACAACATGGAGCTCCAAGGAGCCACCTGAGACAGCAGCTTTGCTAGAAATGGCCTGGAGCAGCTCACCAAAGAGCCATTTCCTCCCTGTTTTTTTATGCTGGCTTTCTTGAACAGCAGAAGAGTCTGCCTGCCGCCTCTAGTAGAAAGGTTTCTCTTTGAATCACACAATTGAAGCTGAGCCAGCCAGTCTTTGCCTCCTCTTGGCTTCCTTGCTCTTTAGCATTTTAACTATGAAGACACATAACCCAGTCAGCAGTTTGACAAATGGAGCCTCCCTCCAAACCCTAATCAAAGCCAGACAGCACTAAAAAGCACCAGGTACATGCAGAGTCTTGGAGAGAATGTCCCTCAAGGCCAAGAGCTAAATTGGAAGCTGTGGAAAAAGGAAGAGCACAGAAATGTTTGGGCCACAAACAAACGGAGTTGATGGTTTAGAGCAGTGGTGGCGAGCCTATGGCATGAGTGCCAGAGGGGTCACTCTGAGCCCTCTCTGTGAGCACGTGCGCCATTGCCCCAGCACAGAGTTTGCCCTGCTTCTCTCTGTCCAGCAGCCCAATGGGAGGTGCTTCCTTTTCCCCAGCACAAAGTTTGCCTGCCCTTCTCCCTAGCAGCCCAATGGGAACGCTTCCTCCCCCTCCCCAGCACAGAGTTCACCCCATCCCGCTGTTTGGGCACTCGGTCTCTAAAGGGTTCACCATCACTGGTTCAGAGACTTCATTGCAATTCTCGGACTCTACTCAAGAATGCCACTGTTACATTAATTTTTTAATAAAAGTATTAAGCATATTTTCTGTAGGTCCGTCAGTCCCACTATCCAGAACAATTCAGCCTTGCAAGCCAACATGGAGCCCCTCTCTTTGAAAGCACTGTTTCTGTCATGTTTGAATGCAGGGACCCGACCACAAGGGAAAGATGCCTCCCTTTAGTAAAGCCCCTGTTCCAAGTGAAAGGTTGGTGTGGGAGAATCCTGTGTTAATCCATTTTATCCTGCGAACAGCCCAATTTTATGTTCAAAATCCAAGTGCTGCACGGTGGAGTGGGCTCCCGTCTCTGTCCCAGTTCCTGCCAACCTATCATATCAAAAGCAAGAAGTTGCAAGTACATAGATAGGTACCACTTTGGTGGAAGATAAACAGTGTTTCATGCACTCTGATGTCTAGTCATGCCTGCCACATGTCCCCAGAAACATCTGCAGACACAGACAGCACTGGCTCTTTGGCTATAAACGGAGATGAGCACCACGCACAGTCCTGGATGTCCCCAGAAGAAAGGAATGGCAAACCATTTCTAAACATACCTAGGATACTCTGGAAAGGGAAGCCATGAGTCAGATTTGACTTAATGGGAAACAGTTATTAGGTATTGCATAACCTTTATGATACAGTATAAACATTCAGGTACTAAATTACGGACATCTGCCACTCAGATTGCAGAATATTAATTTTGCTCCATGCAACCGATAGTTTGGCCTCCATAAGCATAGTCAAAACAGAATACTGTACAAGCTAAGGTAAAAGTGGAGTAACAATACGTATTGAATGGGGAACCGCTAGAGTGAAAATCTTTGTTGTACAGCTATTCAGTCTAGTACAGAGGAACGGATTAAAACGGACAAGAAATATGTCTTCTCTCCAGATGGTGGTTTTACCAATATTTGGAGGGGCCTTGCCCCTCCACCCTTTACCAGGATCTGACAGTGGCCAGGATCTTTACCAGACCAGGATCTGACAGTGGCAGTTTAGGAAAAAGGACACTTTTCAGACATTTTGGGAGCAAAAACTCAACTACATCTTTTGGACTACAAAGCCCATGTTTCCCCAGCCAGTAGAATCTGGCAATTGTGAAAAAGGTTTTCCAAGCTCTGGTTAGAAGGAGTAATACATTGCATGGAAAGTTCTTCAAGAGGACAAATGGAGATTGTGAGATCATTGTGCTGAATGAGGTTTTGTGGGGTGAATCTCGGACTGGGTTTATCCTTGTGGTCTGCCGTTTGCTACCCATGGCAAGGAGACTGTTCTCCTGCCAGCTGTTGTCCAGCTGATTCCTGACAAAGGGGCTGTGTCTGAAACCCAGCTCTAAGAAGCCTGGATCTTTGTGGGAAAGGATTACCCTCTGGCAATAGGACCACACCATTTGTTGCAAACGCTCCTCCAAGAGACAGGCTTGGAAAGACAACCAAGGGCTTCCTAACAAGTATGTCCTTCCCTTAGGCATTCTCAGCAAAAGAAGGCCAGCATCCTACACAACAGCTGCTGCAATCCAGTGCCAATTCCCATCACCTCTGCCAAGGTCTCCAGCTAGACTTTGTATGCCTACTGCCACTGACCCATCATGGGGTCTGATCCAGCCAAAGTTAAACATTTTCAGCCATTAAAGAAATGATTCACTTTCTCATAGGAACAAAATGCCCTGTAGTTTTATTTAAAAAAAACAATAGTTAAAATGCAGAAGATTGGATCCAGAGCAGTGGTTGCAGTGAATTAAAGGAGGCCCTTCACTGAGGCAATAGCCAACCTAGATCCAGTTTGCTAAATATCAAATAAGTACTGTATTGTATTGTAACAGTTTTTAAAGAAGGAAGCCATGTTAGCCTGTCCGAGCATGTTGGCAAAATTAAAGAGGGAACGGCAGAGAGGGAATCCCAAGGGCAAAATATTGTGGCACCTTTAAGACTAACATCTAGTTCAGTGTGAGCTACATTGGATTAAAACTAACTTCTTCAAACAGAGTTCTCATACTGTGTATTTTGTATTTATACATTTCCCCATAGTAACCGGGCTAAGAAGAGGTTGGGAAAAAGTAACTGTCTTGTTAACACAGGATTAGGACTATTGGTATGTTATTGCTTAAAATTGCAGTGACAAGCTGTATACCAGACTTGAATAAATACAAATGACATGTGAGCAATGTCATGGATTTTCACAATTTTAAGGTGCCACAATATTGTGTTCTTTTGTTCTGTTTTTCTTTAATTTTACCAAATAAATATTGTACAATGTAAAATCTTTCAGGTGATTCTGATTTAGAAAAATGTGCAGTTTGACATTGGATTTCAGCTGCTGTTGCATGTAAAAGTCTTGTCAAATCAGTGTCCTCCATACCAATTTAAACAATGTTGATCATCTGCTACAGACAGAAAAGGCTCAAAGACGGGGGTGGTGGTGGCTGGTATCTTTATCAGACCTCAAAATTTTTTTCCCAAAGATAAGGTAGCTTTCAGCCCACACAAGCCTTCACCAGAATAGGCTTCACAGAGTTGGAGGTGGTGGAGAAAAACATTAAAGTTCCAAAAACGTTTTTATGTATTTTAATTATTGTTACCCCACTTTTCTCCTATAAAGGATCCAAGGTGGCTTATATTGTTAAAAAAGACAATATAAAAGCTAAAAACAGTCATTACAATGTTAAAAGAGAAACAAATATATTAAAAACAATGCAAAATAAAATACTAAAAATGCATTTAAAAGCAACAAGACACAATCAGTCCCATTTTAAGAACACCCTCTTAGTCAGCCAGTCACTATATATCCATGTGAGTCTGCCTTGTAATTTTTAGTGTCCATGAGCCTCAACCAGGAGACAATCTGACCTTTGGATGTGGGCCAGTTCTGTTTACTCTGACCGGAAAGGCTTTTAGTTTCTGAGAAGACTTTTTTTTAAGGTTCAAGTGTGATTTGGGGTTCACAAAGGCACCCTAGTGTCACACTCAGACACCTGCCTTGTGATGGACTGGGACAGGGGTCTGTGTCATTGCAGATTGTTCAGGCAGCATGGAACAACTTAGTTTCTTCACATCTCCAAAATGATGGGCTTCCTCACAATGCAGTCAGATTTAATCAAGATTAACTAATCATGGCTAAATTTAATCCCTTAGTAAAGCTCAATTATTAAAATGAATGATACCTAAAAAGATGCTTGCTTCTTGGGAGGCAAGCTATGACAAACATAGGCAGCATAATAAACAGTAGAAACATCACCCTGCCAACAAAAGTCTGCCTAGGCAAAGCAATGATGTTCCCTGTAGTCATGTATGGCTGTGAGAGCTGTGGTGCTGGAGGAGACTCTTGAGAGTCCCCTGGACTGCAAGGAGATCAAATAAGTCAATCCTGAAGGAAATCAACCTTGACTGCTCCTTGGAAGGACAAATACTGAAGCTGAAGCTCAAGTACTTTGGCCACCAAATGAGAAGAGAGGACTCACTAGAGAAGGCCCTGATGCTAGGAAAGATTGAAGGAGAAAGGGCCGGCAGAGGATGAGATGGTTAGTGGAAAGTGTCATCATTGATGCGGTGGGTGTAGATATGGCCGGACTACAGAGGATGGCAGATGACAGAGGAGCCTGGTGTGCAGTGGTCCATGGGGTCACAAAGGGTCAGACTCGACTGTGCGACTGAGCGAAAACAACAAACCAATTTAAGGAGGCAAAATGATTGCCAGACTAAAACATGGATCTGAAAGTAATGTTAACTTTTGAACTCCTAAGAAGTAGCAGTTTTTCCAGTGACTGCTCCTTAGCAAAAGGAGAGAGGTTTACACCAGCTGCAAGAGACCAACCCCACCTCTTAACCCCACCCTGGGAGGGATACACCCGTTGCAATGACATCTTTGATCTGAGGGTGACATCTTTTGAGAAAGGGTGGTATTGCAGGCAGCAATCAGAAACCTTAAAATAAATGGGGCTCGTAGTGATCAAGTGTAAGGTGATAACTTTATTAGGCCACTATTTCCCCCATCCCAAATAATCAACAAGCTTTTGTGAATAAAAATCTACTTCTTCAGCCTTATGTGCTAACATTCCGTAGGCAGTGCAGGAAAAGAGTCTGAAAATTCATGGCAGATAAGCAAGTTCAAATGTCTGGGAAGCCGCGTCTCCAGGCCAGTCTCTGGCAACATGTTTGGAATTTTCCACCCAGCTCTTCAGATAAAGGCTTGCCAAATACCCTGTAATCATGCCCACTCCTCATGCATATTGGCTGCTTTTGAAACATAAAAGTTCCTTTTTGACTAGGGCTGGAGGGAAGGCAACAGAGATACAGCAGCTTCTGTCAGAAGGCTGGGATTAGAAGTTGGTAAAACTAAGTCACAATACTAGGTCTTATTTCCCTAACTCCCCACAATGTCTGGGTCTTGCAGTTCTGTTGCTCCTTCCTTGTCCAAGTGTAGGGGAGACCATGATGGAGTGAGAGGCACAGAGGAGAGAGCAGTGATTGTTTTTCTTTAAAAAAAAACCCCACCTGTTCATTGCCGCTGCCACCCCTAATAGATGGTTTCATATTTCAAAGGAAAAGACTGGCTGAGTGGGTGTTTTTTTTTCTTCAAATGCCATACCCAATTCTGAATAGTGGGGATCCTCATGGCAATCAGCCATGAAGATTGTCCTGGGAGCAATATAATGCAGTGGCCTTCCATTTGCCTTACGCAGCACGGTGTGAACCCCATACCACCTATCCATTTCCATGAGTCACTTTCTGGTCCTGAGACCCTTCAATCCCAGGCCAGTATGGATGAAGCTGCTGCCCTCCAGCAAGATGAATTCAAGTGTGATTTAATCCACTTGGGAACCATCACCCTTCCCTGTGGACTTTGCCACCCAAGGCCATTAGTCCTCAGGGTTGTCAGCTTAGTTAACAATCAGCATTGAGTCACTGGCAGTATGGCCTACTCTTTTACCAAGGTAACCTGGAGAGACTATCATGACTGGATTTAGGACACAGAAAATCAGTCTCATGTAAAAGGGTTAAGTAAAGTTATTAAAAAAGGAAAAGGCAATTTAAATTGCTCATAAAAAAGAAAGAACTTATTATTTATTTATTTATTATTTATTTATTTATTCACATTTGCTATCCCGCCCCAATCGGGTAAACCCGACTCTGGGCGGCTTACAGCGTAGCTAAAAACACAGACCAATCCAATAAAAATAATAATGTTTAAAACCTCAAGAATTCATAAGAAAGAATTCATAAGAAAAGATTAAAACAGCGTAACGGATAAAACCTAGGGCAGGGGGGGTGGGGTGGCTATCCCTCAAATCAACCAGCCTGTATGGGATCCCGTGTTACTGGGTCCCCACACATGCTTCGCCAGCCAGGTCTTTAAGCCTTTTCAAAAAGGTAAGAGCTCTGCCTGTAGGCGCAGTTCCGTAGGGAGAAGGTTCCAGAGGGCCGGGGCGAACACAGAGAAGGCTCTCCTCCTAGTGCTAGTGAGGCGAGCCCCCCTAGCTGATGGAATAACAAGAGAGCCCCTCCGGTCCGCCCTGGTGGGACGGACAGACGTTCTTAGGGTGACGCGGTCTCTTAGGTATCCTGGCCCACTACCATATAGGGCTTTAAAGGTAATAACCAGCACCTTGAATTGCACCCGGAGACATACTGGCAACCAGTGCAGCTCCCGGAGCAGTGGTGCTGCACGAGCATATCGTCCGCGCCCCATCACTACCCGGGCTGCCGCATTTTGGACCAGCTGTAGTCTCCGAATGGTCACCAGGGGCAGCCCCATGTAGAGCGCATTACAATAGTCAAGTCTGGAGGTGACCAGAGCATGTGTAACCATGAGCAAGGCATCTCGGTCTAGGAGTGGGCGTAACTGGCGTATTACACAAAGCTGTGCAAAAGCCCTCCTGGCCACGACTGCCACCTGCTCTTCGAACAGTAGTCGTGAGTCCAGGAGGACCCCCAGGTTACGCACCGGGTCCGTTTGGGGCAGAACCACCCCATCCAGAACCAAAGCTGGTAGCTCCTGTGATAACATGGGGCCCCTTACCCATAGCCACTCAGTCTTGCCAGGATTCAGTTGTAGCCCGTTTTCCCCCATCCAGACCTTAACAGCCTCCAGGCACCTGGAAAGGACTTCCACTGCACCGCTTGGGTCCCCACGGGCCGAGATGTACAACTGGGTATCATCTGCATATTGAAGATCAAAGAACATGGGAGGTAGGTTTGGATGTAGGGCAATATTATTTAAAGCTGCTCCATCCCATCTCAGAACAGCCTTGACACCATCCAAACTCCAGCAGAAGAAGGTAGTCACTCTCATTTTTCTGCAAGAGCAGTTCATGTCAAGAAGAAGGGAATAGTAAACTATTTCTTAAGGATATTACACCCAGAAGAAACATCGCAAGATAGAATCTACTTGATGGCACACAAGTATTAATATCTACATGTCACCCAGGCATATATGTAATGGACTGTCTTTTCTATCTTAAAATAAAGGAGTGTTGTAAAATATTATTGAAACGGTGCTGCCTTTTAAAAGTTTGTAACATTTAGTAACTTGGTGCACTTCAACCACATTCACCATCCATTAAGCATGCCTTAAAAAATGTTCATAAATGGACTCTGGTCTGACACAAGGGAGGAAATGCCAGATGTCCCTGCAAAAAATGACTGGTAAGGAAAGGGGACTAAACCCAATTTCTGCTCACCTTCATAAACATTTTATTGGCACAAAGTCCAGGTTTTTCTTTTAAACTCCAGATTAGGCAGAGCAATCAAACATGAAGCACTTCTTTTGGGATGTGCATCAAAATCAGGCCCATAAAATTAAGCTATTTTCATTCCTCTTGGTTTCTAATGATCTTTACAGATGTCTATCAAATCACAGACCACTAGCTACTGACAGACATAAAAATAATGTAGCCAGTACAAAATTATAAGTCAAGTCAAGTATGGGTGAAGTGACATGTTTGCAAATCATGATTTTTGAAGTTCATAAGGCAAATTAGAAACTATTGACAATTATTTTAAATATTTTTTAAATATTGCCAAATATTTTTGAACTCTGGTTGCTGAAAATAGTGAGAAGAATCTGATCTTGCTTCCATATTTAAAAAAATTATTGCCTTCATATTTGGTACTTTGCAATTTTTATACTTTTTAAACTTCTTGGCTTGGTTTTTGATGGAATTCCATCTTCTACGTTTGTTGCTTCTCCAGAATTATAATATCCACCCTATTAAAATCAACTCTCTTCACTTGCATGTCCCAATATAATATTCCAGTTTCATTTTCAAAACTGCAGTTGGATTGAATTTATATGAAGGAAAATAATTAGTACAGTAATCTGTAAATTTTGGCTATTTGCTGAAAAATTATCTTTGCAAATTGGTTATATGTATATCTACAATCCTTTGGTATTAGTTTGGGGAAATCCAGGTATGATGAACGGTGTCTTTAGATTATGACAATACAGTACAGTAAAACCTCATATAACACTAAAACCTGGTTCCACAAGTCTTGGTGTTATATGATTTTTAGTGTTATCTGATCCTCTATGGGATCCATAGAGATACATTGTAACCACACAGGCTTTAGCGGTTGTTATCTGAAGCATCCCATAGGACCTTAATGTTATCTGATGCAATTCTTCCCCCCAGATTCCTTAATGTTATTCGATTTTAGTGTTATTCGATACTAATGTTATATGAGGTATTACTGTATATCACTTATTTCTAGCTTCATAATTATTTCCCAGTATCTGAGTCGGTTGCACCGAGTCGGTTGCCCTGAGTCGGTTGCACCAAGTAGGGCAGTATATAAATCGAATAAATGAAATGAAATCTGGTGCAAATAACTTGATCCTGGATTGCAATTTACTACTGTAACTGAAGCCACAGGTTCAATTGCTGGTTCTCATCATTATTCAGGAGATAACTGGGATGTTGCCCATGCAGTGGTTTCTCAAATCATTAACTTCATTAATACCATTTGGTTATAATTTGCAAGGTGCAACACGATCAGTTCTTTATCATTTTCTGCTGCCCTCTGATGAGGTGGACCTATATGCTCCTGTGCCAGTAGTTTGGAGGTTAACAGTGTGACCCAGAAATTTTTAAGCTTGACAAGTTTGTGCTCACTCTGTACATACCATTGGATGAAGGCACTGACGTTTTGAGAGGAGGACTTGGCCCGTCGTCGTCCCCTCACTTAAATAATCAAGATCACTGTGTTGTTGTTGTTATACTGTATGTTGTGATGATGCAACAACATGAAGCTGTGAGCTTGGTTTCCATTAATCCTCTTCTAGAACCTTACGCATATCCAAATGCTGATTAAAACATGCGATCTCACTTGTGCCCTTTAAGACAGGTTCATAAAAATGGCAGATCTCATACACACCACCACCCTGGGTCAAAAAACGTGGATCCAAGGCAGTGGTGGGATGTCTCAATTTTTACTACCCC
This sequence comes from Furcifer pardalis, assembly GCA_030440675.1. Classification (NCBI taxonomy): domain Eukaryota; kingdom Metazoa; phylum Chordata; class Lepidosauria; order Squamata; family Chamaeleonidae; genus Furcifer; species Furcifer pardalis. The sequence goes on from CP126893.1 coordinate 103,753,251, forward strand.
ACCGTGACATCATCACAGTGTGGGTGGAGCTAACGTCATGACATCATGATGTTGTGGGTGGCGCCAAAGAAAAAAATTAAAAGAATTAAAAATAAAATAAAAATAAGGACACACACACACACACCTCAACCCACCCACCCACAACACAAACCTGTAAATAATTTAAATAAATAAATGAATAAATAAACAAAAATACATTAAAATACACCCACCCACCCACCCCAAACACAAATCAACCAGAGCTTTTAGAGCTTAAAGTTTATTCTGCCTAATCTTTCTCACACTAGGTCAGATGGAAGGAACTACAGAATGAACTCACCACAAGATGGCTTCATTTTGGCACTTCTCAACTTTTCAACAGTTAAAGAAGTTAGGTACTAAGTCTTTGCCTAACCAGTTCTCTAGGATAATATGCCTTAATGTAAATGTGAAACAGCTGTGCCTCCTTAAGGGTTCTCCAATTGGAACATCAATTGGAACAGCACAGGTGTAGCTTATTGATGAGGTAACTCTAAGACTTTACTTAAAAACCCCAAGCCAGCCAGTGGGGGAACCAGTGAAAAGGTAAGCCCCGAATATGGTTCCCCCCAAAAGCTGCTACCGGTTCTCCGGGACACTGGGAAAAGTTACTACCGGTTCTGGCGAACTGGTGAGAACCTGTTACATCCCATCACTGATCCAAGGTATGAATTGTCACATGGGGCTCATACTAAACCACGCTCAAATCATGGAACTCCTACACACACTAAATCAAATCTAAACATCTTTTGCAGCATCTTTGTCCGATGGTGAGGGTCTGTCGTCCACGAAATGTTTTGTACACCTTTCTGCTCGTTGGTTGTTGTTTTAATAAAGACAACCGGGTTCGGACTTATTAGCACCACCAATACACGTGCCATCGGAACCAGTACTCCTCAGGGGGAAGAAGTTTCCCTGAGCTCTCCACGAGCACTTCCGGCTTCTTCCATAGTCACAAATTAACCCGACGCAACCCTTTCCCTACTAGCGAGTCCCGACAGCTCCGCGTTTCTCTTCCAGACCGGCGCCTGCCTCCCGCCTGGCCGCGCCCTCAAGGAACGCGAGAGGCTTCGTAGGGCGCCTCCCCTCGGAAGGTGAGCTACCTGAAGCGTCGGTCTCTATCCCCCCCCCCCGGGGCTTCTCTGGTTGCAGGGAACCTTCAGTGTAAGTGGGAAAGGAACTTGACAACTGGAAGGCCAGCTGTTCGAGACCCGCGTGCTGAGTGACAGCGGGAGCATCCACGTATCTCCCAGCTTTTGCCAACCTAGTTCAAAAATTGCAAGTAGATAAGCATGTACTGTCTTGGCGGGAAAGGTAACAGCGTTCCATGCGCTCGGCTTCTAGTCATGCCTGTCACGTGACCACGGAAACGTCTACAGGTGCAGACACTGCAAGTTGCACCACCCCCTAGAGTCGGACATGACTGGCTTTTGAGGAAAGGAGACTTTTACCATTACTAAGGCAAACACAAGCTGAAGCAGAGGCGTAGCTACCGCCGTATCTGCCGTATCAATTATACGGGGGCCCCGGGCCACGGGGGCCCCCAACTTGCGTAAGCAAAACAAATCTTTACCCTTCCTAAGGGCCCCCAAACAAATTTTTATATGGGGCCCCGCCAAGGCACGCTACTCTTCTGAGCTGAAGAGAAGGCTTTCTCTGAAATGAAGAACTTTCATAGACGTTCTTTTGCAAAAAAAGTCGTGTGATTTTACATGCGTATTAGGGCTCTGACGCTTTCAAAAACACCAACTCGATGATGTGCAGAAAGGGGCCTGGGAAAAGGTGGCTGCATGAAATCAAATGGATCCTTGCGGTTTCATATTTTTATATAGGGACTTTGCCTAACCACTGTCAAATCTTAAAACCCTTATTTGCCCACAGACTACATGACAGAAATCACAGCTCCCTTGGTGCATGACTTCACAGTGGCACAAAAACATGGATCCAAGTCAAGGATTCCTATAACCCATCTCTGCCACAGAGTACAACATAAGACTCATTGATTCTCATGCACATGGCTTCACAATGGTGCAAAAACATGGGTCTGGTGCTTGGATCCTCATGCATCCACATGATTTTTACAGGACACATAATCAAAACTTATGTTAAATTAAAGGCCCCATCACAGGCTTCTCTGCATGGCTTGGAGGCATTGTAGACACTTCTAGTCATCAATAGCTGCATTTAAGCCTTTCAAGGAGAAATAAAAATACTGTACAGTATTATAAATATATAAGCAGCACCTAGTGTGATCAGTCAAGAGATATTGTACAGCTTGCCTTTTCTCCAAAACAGCAGCCCTGCCCCCCTACTGCTACGATAGCAGCAATAGAAAAATAAAGTACAATTACATAATAGATGTCTGAACTCTCCATGAAACTGTATTTGAGATGGGATGAGAGATTATTTGTCCTGGCAGTCGGTTTCCATTGCAAGAGACTGCCTTAGTACAGTACAAATGAAGACACAAATGAAAGCTCAGGACCTCAAGCCTTTTATTTACAGCCAGTGGTTTATAGCCCTATAAAGTTTCACCTTTTGAGATCTGAGATTTCAACAATCCGTATCACCCACTTACCGGTACATAAAATTCACAACTATAAGAAAGACAGGTTGCACTTACAGTAACTGTCGTTCTCCGAGTATGTTGCTTGGGAATTCACACCAAGAACAAGCTTCTTAAAAGAACTATCCTGAGAAAGCTGAATATTACAGACAGTATCAGTCACTGTGCTCCTGCAGAATCCTGCATTGGTACGTCAATGACAGTGACAACTGGTACGCAAACTGAATAGGAAAGTTGCCTGCCTTTTAAAAAAGGACTCTTCCTTTCAGCAGGACCCAAACACTAACCACAATTTCCCCCAAATAACAAGAAGAATACATCCCAACATGGGGTGCCCAAACTTTTTGGGCTACAGGCTGGTCACGTGGTTCGGTAGGCCGGTCGCGTGGTTCCTCCCACTGGAAGTGAAAGTAAAATGTGCCTTGCAATCTGTTTTGCAACAGATATATTTTGCAACAGGGATGAGATAGATTTTAGGCTGCTATTTTTTCTGCTTAAACCAGGGGAGCCCAAACTGTGGCCCATGAGCCAGATCCCCATGCGGGCGCGTTTTATTTCTGCTTCTGGGAGCAACGAGAGCTGTGTGGGCCAGATGATTTGGCGTCAGGGGCTGGATCCAGTCCATGGGCCATAGTTTGGGCACCCCTATCCTAACAAGTGCTCTGAACTAGACAGCACTGCACCAGATCAGTCTGTTTTATGCTAGTGGAATTGCAGCCATTTAGGCCAGCAGTATTACCTGAGGCACTGCATGGATTACTGGAAGAGATGACCCTCTTTAGTGGAATTGCTCTCAAAAGCAGCCTCCCCCCCCTTTTTTTTGGGGGGGGGGCTATAAAACATGCTGCTGAACTTCCCAAGCCCAGAAATAAGAGTGAGGAAGGGAAGCTCTAAGTGGAATAAAAGGAAAAATGCTCTTAAGTGATCCAATAAATGCCTTCCTCCTGCATTTTTAAATTTCAGTTCGCATTGAACTTGTAGCAAAAATTTACTACCATTTATGTTTACATTCTAGGTGAACAAGTGTAACACTTTATTCTCGTTTTGAGTTTTCTCAGCAGTAAAACTTAGTACATTTCTGTTGTAGAAGATGAAGTATTCTCCAAATTTGATATTCTTTCCAATGAGAGCTGCTAAAGGTGGGCTTATTTAATACCAGTGGTCCAGTAGACCTTGTTACTGAGATGCTGGGTGAAACAATAATTCCTTTTCCCTCCTTGGATTTTCTGGGATTTTATCATCTGCATTCTGACTAGATAAACATCTGGTTGTGCAAATCCATGATATCTCACTGTGCGAGATATTCATCAAGTTTTCTTAATCAGTACCCTTTATATCAGTTTAAACACATTTTTTCAACTTCATTTTTAAATTATTAAATCTGAAAACACACACTCATTGTAGCCAAAATATCAGAATGATGAGATTTGTTAAATAAACTTAGGGGCAGCATACTATTTAATATTTGCACATGTGAAACTCCAACTGTGCGCCTGTCACAGCAATTTAACAAGGTGCTGGCCATATGCCTGGTCGCACACCTCTGCCACTTCTACATATTGAAAGAGTTGCTTTGTCATTTGAAGTAACGCATGTACGTAAACACTGAACAGGATACTGGCCTCTATATTTTAAGCTTGTTTTGAAGCTAACGTTTTTCAAAAAATGAAAAATTACAAGTATTTTTAGTTTTGAAATGACTTCTGCAGATTTCAAGTGCTGTGTTTTGAACTGAGCACAAGACAGTGATTTCGCATTAAGCAAGTGAGAGTTGTGAACCTTTTCTAATCCAACATTGGTGCAAAGAGCATGTGGGTGGAACATGCTGTATTATAACAGTCTGGAACAGGTGCCTAAAGAGAATCTCCTTAAGTCTTATGTACAAAACTGAAAGGAGGAAACGGTGTGCGTGTGTGTATGTGTGACATAGAAGCACTCACTGTCTGAAATTCTGTGACTGACTCTATGTTCCCATGGCAAAGTCAATCCAGTCCATTCTGAGCCTAGGCCGTGTAGTAACATTCATTTTTGCATGTATGCACAAGTGAGGAAACTAAGATTGCTGGAGTAGAAGATACCCATGCCAAAACGCACACTCCTTGCTTAAATGTCTAATAGTTTATTTATATATACATATGACTTTATACACAACAAGAGAGCTAGGGATGCAGTGTATGGTATACAGATAACTGTTGGTTTTCATTCCCAAAAGCTTGACTTGGGTGAACAAAGTGAAACAGACGATGAAAAATATACACAATGTCTGTGATATTGATGCTGCATCTCTTCAGAAAAGTCAGAAGAGACTGATGGGAATCATGCCTGTCGGGTGCAGTTCTGCTCCCTGCTCTTACAGTAACATTTCTCTCCTTTCAAACAGTTCTCACAGAGACCATTCCACACTTAGACTTCTCAAAGTATAAAAAACATTTTGCTCCTGAGATAAGCATGCAGTAATAGTACAAATACAACCCAAAGTCTGAATTCAACTTGAATGACTTTTTGTTTTCAAACTTATTGTAAAACAGGCAAAAATTACAAAGGCCTTACAGCCTGACTCACTGAACCTCTCCCCCTTCTCTCCTCCAGAATGTCACAAAGAAGTCTGTGAAACCAACAAAACTTGCCTCTTCTTTCAAATATAAAAGGTTATGATCTGTGTAGACTTGTTTCATACAAAGCAGACTCCCTTGAATTGGCATAGCACAGCATATGCCCACTGGTGGCACCTGTACATTAAATACCAATAGCAGCAGAATGTATAGGCAGGTGCCCGGGGGGGGGGGGAGGATGTGGTATGTTGCTGGTGTTGCTCTCAAATGAGCTATTGGCTAGCAAGGGCACCTTCCCACTTCTTGTTGACCATCTAAGTTAGCCAGTGAGCAGCAGACAGGCAGTTTTGAGTTCTGATCTAAACTGTGGTTTGGTCCTCTAAGGGAGGGACATGATGTACGTGGAAACACAGCTGCAGGCAGGTGAATAAAGGCTACAGAAATTGAAACTGACATTCAGTCTTCATTAGTGTTCAAGAGAAACTAAGTTTCTTTTTTTTCCCCTTGAACTTATATGCAGAAATAGAAAGGGTAGGAAACAAATTTATTTAGGAAAACCTTTCCTGTGACACAAAAATGGCCATCTTTGGAGTCATCTAGACTGAGCATTTATCCAAAGTGCAACTCTCCACCATTCAAAAGGAAATATCTGATCTGATATTTTGGAAAGATCATGCAGCAGATCTAGGCTACAAAGGTGCTAATAAAGAGAAAGTGGCTCCTGTTCCAGCTAAAAGGGCAAGATAAGTTATTAATAAAAAGCACAGTGCAGAATAAACCTCTTGCTGAGGAGAAGAAAGGCAGCAACTGCCACCAATACAAAGCAAATTGAGTACTTATAGGTGAACTCAAATTTGACCTTGAGCAGTAAAATAAGGTAAACCCTTATATTGTTCATACACCAACACTAGCAGTTTCTATGTATTGCTAGAAAGATTGCTGGCTATGTATTCCAGAAGGCTGAAAAGCTGATTTATCAACTACATGAAAGGCAACCACACAGTACGTGCAAAGTCCTGTTACAAGAATCAACACTACTGGACATAAAAGTGTCAGAAAGCCACAACGGGCAAGAAACAGTTGTGCTGTTCCAGTAGAAACAGACTGCAAGGACTATTTACACAAGTCTCCCGAAGAGGACTTGAATGTAGAGAACATACATGCAAGATGGCTTGGCAGGACACAGCTATCCAGGTTCAGCATATTTTGGACCCTAGTAGGTTCATACTATCATGATGGGCCTTCTACATATTTCAAGATTGAGCTGTTTACACTTATCTGATGTGTAAAGAAAATCTCATGGTAAAGGAAAATAGCCCTTGTTCTAACTAAAGACAGGGGGGGGGACACAGGATATGCTTCACTTTTAAGTTTTTCAAAGCCTACCAAACATTATCTTAGGCTATTTTGGGTTTTGCATGTTACTCACACCTGTAATCTAGCTTCCAGTTTTGTTGTAATACTTTTAAATGGTACAAGAGGTTTAATTACCATCTTGGAGGATTTTACTTTAAATCATGAGGTAGAAGCAGCAAGAAATTGACTGATTTTCACAAATATGACCACTATCAGGAGACTAACTGCAGTTGTGACAAATGTGGATCCTGTCTTAGCAAATATACTGTCCCATTTATTTAGCAAAACAGAGCAGGACGGGATACTGTACAAACGGCCCCAGGATAGAGGCTAATGTCATCAGGGGCAAATTTAGTTCCCTTTGTTTCAAGGTCAAGGGGGTTATTCAAGTTTCTCTGATCTACTTACTTCAGAGTCTAGATAGACCCCCTTTCTCCTGGCAAACAAGTAGGAATGTCCACTGCCACCAAGAGGAATTACCAACCAGGAGTAGTAAACTTATGTTGCCTGCTTGGCAGTTATATGTAAGATTTCCATTAATTCTCTCTCATTAATTCTCTCCCTCACAAGTTGCTACAAAACACAGCTGTATTCATTTTGTATGAAAGGTGCAGGGTTGAACTAAGAGTTCAAACATCCCTCGACTGGGAGAAGGGCTACTGAAGGCAAATTCTTTTTTTTAACCTTCAGATTACCCCTATGTCTCTGTGCCTTTCAGAAGGCACTTTCACTCTGCAGACTCATTTTCAATCCAAAGCAAATGTCAAGCTGAAAAAACTAATGTTGCTGTATGGCCAAAGGGATAGCCTAAAATAACTCTTATGGTGAAATAAATTTGAATTCATCTGCTCTGACAGTACGAGTACTTGCCTAACAAGCCCTACAGATGTTTCTACGCACAGTTCTGCCTGCACATCTAGATTCTGACTACTACATTCCTGACAGGGTGCCTATAAGTACCTGAATGCAAGCACATACCAAGACTTGCCAAGAGGCAGCATATGGGCATGAAACAAACTAGTTCCATTTGTTCTGTGCCTAGTTGCAAACAGACCTCTATCAGTAAAAAGGGACTCCCCTTCAAATATTGAAAGAAGTACTTGTCCAAACAATATTCACATCCACGTAATTTTTTTAACTTGGAGAACTTGAACTCTGAAAGCTTATTGCTATTCAACAAGACTGTGCTTTGCAGTTACACTATTTGAAAACTAACACACAATGCTAAAATACTGACAAAACCATATTGTTTAATATTTTGGTTCTTTATGGAGCAAACAAATAGAATACAGCCTTATAAAAACACAACCTGGAAACATAAGGAGGAGTGCTATTTACATGCTCTTACATGTGAAGATCTGGACAGTCCAGGGGGCTGGTTTGTTTTAAAATAGTATTTTAAAATAAGGGCATCACCAGAACAGGAAATTTAGAGAGTACTTTTCTATACTCTTCCCTATTATATAGGTAACTCACAGTGGGATTTTAAAAAATCTTACAAGGTCCAGATTTTCACAGCAATCATGAAGGGTGCAGATGAATCAAAACAGGAAGAACACAAAAACTACTGCGATTCTTAAAATTAATATGAAGCTGTCAAAGCAGGGATCAGCAGAAAACAATGTTTTCCTCCTAAGATCTTGAAATCAAGAGTAATGCTTGGAAAGCTGTGTTGTTGTCTTCCAAGTGTAGGAGACGTCTCACTGTAGAGGCTACACTTGGCAAAAAGCTGAATTGGTCAATGAAAAGAAGTGGCTTTTCCGCCTGTTCCTCACCGTGTACAGAATGGCACTGGGAAGCTTCGCTTCCTATTCTGGCACTGGAGAGAATCCCACCAATTTCTTCTTCATGAAAGAGAGCCACTAATACTTTCAAGACAGATCCATGAAGGCAATACCCATGCAAAAGAAATGCATGGATTCAATACAGCAAGAAGGAGCTTCAGGACAAAAGCGAACCATTCCTCCATGAAACTGTTAGTAGAGACTTAGGACAGCTGCCCTCAATTGTAATACCTTGACAAGCCATTTCCCTGTGGTAGCAAATCCCTTCTCCACAAAGTGCATTTTCTAAAGAGATCTAGTGCATTTCTCTGAACCAAGTCCAGCCCAAATAAAAGCAACTATTTCCCATGGTCCAGGAAAAGCTCTTTTAGCTCTCACAGGCACCAAGAGCTGCAACTTAAGTTTGACTATCCATACAGTAAATTAATGCTATTACTATTCATGCTGTAAACCACAAAAACATCTCCCCATACACACACCCCACACAAAACCCATATACATACATGAGGCTGGAACATGGCCCAGCTGCATTCAAAAAGTCACTAGCCAGAGGAACAAGGCCAGCAAACACCAACTCCCTGAGGTCAAAACAAACCAAGATGGCAGCACTTTTAAGAAGAGGGCACCAGTCAAAGCCAGACAGATGCTTTCCTCTGCACTGGGTAGATAGAAGTCCCAAAAAATGAAGTTGCCCAACTTTCTCATCAACTACCTCATAAGTACTTCATTTTTGTGGATGGAAGTGGTATGGAGCATTTTGCTGGAAAGCCTTCTGAGAAAAGGAGAAAAAAAGGAAGCTGTAATCCAGCACCACATGCTTGAATTGGAAGAAGGCTGGATTAGAGTCAATTGCATCATCAAGATCTGAAAGAGCATATACAAAGATGGCTCTATGCAAGGGTCAGACCAAATGTGCTATCGACACCAGCTTAAGCAGCCAGAATGTTCCATAACATTAGAGACCACAATTATTTATTTAGACACCTAACTGGGCCTTTCTGGAATTTGGAATTTCTATCAACTACAAGAAACAATATGGGGAGGTAGGCAAACTTTAACAATAGGATGCAAGGCAAAACCATTAAAGCGCTGTAAATATTTTCCTTTGGTCATTTATTTCCCCAGTTGGGATGCCCAGATCGGAGAAGATAAATGAAGTATCATCTGTAACCTCTAGAAGAGCCTCTCACATCTGCTTGGGGCAGCAACAGCAGAGTGGAGTGTGTGCAAATCATGTGCCTTAATTAGCCCCATAACTAATATTTGCTTGGATCTGAATGCCCTTTTTGAACAAAATTTCAAACCATAGTGCCTCAACTGAAGGTTGACAAGGAAGGAGGACAGAAGAATCCCAAAATCTCCACCCCAAGAATATCACATCTTTTCTTTTCTTTGGAGTTAGTCTCCACATTCTTAACAGACTTAAGTACAGGGCTGTGCACAACATATGCCAGGTACAAATGCCCAATAAAGGGGTCCATGAGATTGTCTCTCCCATCAAAGTCCAGGCCAGGACAATCAAAGCCATTCTGCCAAGATCATCCAGGGTGTCATTGTCCTTTGATGAAATTAAAACACATTGAAGCAACATTGGATCATATTTTCAAAGTTAGCAGGATCTGCTTTCTTTATAGAGGCTGTGGTCCTTTCTGTTCCTATAACCAGGGGGGAGGGGGGTGTTAAGAAGTCCAGCACAAGGCTACTGGTTCTCACTGCGCAGCTGACTTATTATGTTGATAAGATTCTCTAGTCCAAAGACATACCCCATGTCAGGGCCATCATGTACAGTGGGGTCATCCCGAAAGCCTTTGAATGTGCTGTGTGCAAAGTCAATCATACGTACATCCACCTTAGGCTGGAGAGTGGGCGCCTCTGTGCTGCTGCCATCTTGTAGGTTGTCTGTGGGAGAGAGGTCCACAGGCTTCATGTGTGCCTCAGACAAGCCTTCCTTCCCATCATAGATGATGAGCAAGGAGCTGGAATAGAAGCGATAGGAGGCCTGCTTCTCTAACACTGCTTTCAGGCTTTGCAGTTTGCTAAGGATGGGCTCAAAGAGGTCATTTCGTAGCTCAACACCATTGTGGAGATACTGGTAGAGGGCACTGCGAAAGCCCTCAGTGGAAAGACCTCTGCCATAGTATTTATTCCTGCACAAATAATGCCCTGTATCCAACTGATACACCTGCAAGAGAAAGAAATCATACAACAGTTTAGGAGCTCGAACAGCCAGGTTTAAGCATTGTAAGAATCTACAATCAAGCAGTTATCCATTATTCTTTTGTGCAGTACCTGAAAAGAAATCTCTGGACTTCTAGAATATCAAGATTCAAGAGTCTAGGCCAAAAACATCAGACATATTGGACTGGCTTTTCAAGGCAAAATGTGGTAGGTAGAAGAGTCCTGCTGTGCCAATATAAAAGTTTAGTAAGGATCATCCTATGCATTCCAGTGGGATTTATTTCCAGAGCCAAAATCAACAAAGTGGAGCAGGACTCAAAGACATGATTCTCAGTTTAATGAGAAAACACCACTAGCAGCCAAGCTAAATATGATCGTTTATCTCTACATGTCTTGGCAAATCCAGTTGCCTCCTGTAAGAAATCACAAATTATATCTATATGGTAGCAAAGTGTGAGAAATTGGTGCAAGCTTCAGTATTCCTTCACCAGAAGAATATTTTAACTTCCTTTCTAAATATACAATGGTGCAATTTGCATGAGGACCACAGACAGGATCCAGTTGGATTAAACACACAGAGACTCTTTGGTGTCTAACTTAATACCTTGTCAATATACGATTGTTCAGAGCAAAATAAGCTACTGCAAAATCACAGAACCCAGAGTTCTTTTAAAATTGCAGTTCCAAGCATGTCAATTTGGAAATACAGAATCATGACTATCAGTGAAGGCAGTTTAAGGTTTTGTTTACATTTCAAATGATCAACTTCCAGCAGAGGGCCCCAGAGGAAAGGAATACTGACAGGAGACAGATCTTCTTGAGGTATGTCTCTCCTGTTTTGACTGCAGTCTGATACCACCCACTTGGAATAACAAGACAGTCTTATACAGTAAAACCCCTACTTACGTAAAAGTCTGTTCTGTAGGCTTTTATGTAAATTGGTTTTTTACTTAACTCAAAGCAACTCAATAGGTAAAATGAATTTTTATTTAACTCGAAGAAAACCCATAGGAAAATGATATTTATGTAAATTGAAGCAACCCCATAGCAAAAATGATTTTTTTATGTAACTCAAAGCAAACCCATAGGAAATTATGTTATGTAAATTGGGACATTTATGTAAATAGGGACATGGTTTTAGTGTAAAAATCATTATGTAAGTTGAATTTTATGCAACTCAAGGCATATGCAAATCAGGGTTTATACTACATATGTCTTTCTATCTATGCTGTTTATGTTTTTAGTACAGTAACGTACAGGTGCACTTAACTGAATCAGCACTAAGTGGGGTCAGTTTACATTATGTCTTATGCCACAAGCAAACACCTTAGCAGGTGCCTTGTAACAAGTCAGAATTTGTTACAAAGGGCACTGCTGTGCAAGGTGTGCAGCCTTAAAGTGGTGCTCTGTTTCCCTTGTCCAACCCTCCCCCCCCCCTTTACTCCAATGGTCTTTTAAAAGTTCAGACGCAATAACCTCATGATATGCCTGCCATCTTTTGGAACCCCTTTCCCTTAACTAAAGTATAAGCACTGCAGGGTGATTTAACAATTACAGTTCATAAGACTGAACTCATTTAGTAAGGAGAGCTCACTTTGACACATCGAGAGCTCCATTGTTAAACTGTAGGCAAAACAAATCTCCATGTTTATTTCGAAGTAAGTCCCATTGCATTCAGTGGAATTTACCCTCGGAGAGCATAAATTTCCTCTTAGATGTTCCCAATTCCCAATTCGTTGCCAATCTGTACACTATTCATTTTAAAAAACCTTTTCTTAAATTTGGCTATATAAATCTTGACATTTGCTATTGAAACAAAGCATCTCCCGATCCCCTGGAGCAGCTGGCTGCAAAGGAAAAATGGATGTCATTCTACTAACAAAAACCATACCATCAGCTGGATATCAGCACTGGATACAACCCACAGATCTCTCTTCCATTCCTTCCCTCCTCAACCAAACTTCTACAAAGGAAGCAAAATTTCTCAGGGTTCTATAGGAGTTGTCCCAATTAATAAATCCTGCAGCTACATTCACATTTTGCTAGTGGCCCATGCAGTACCTGCATTCCACAAACTCGGACTCCTAGTGTGGCTGAAGTGCTCTGTGCACACTTCTTCATTTGTCGAGCGGCCTTCTCTTCAGAGGCATCATCCCCATGCTGTCTGGTCCCCATTTTCAAATCAAGCACAGAAGGAAGTTTGAAGTGATGTACCACGTTCTCCAGCAAAAGGAATTCTGAGTAACTCGTCAAGAAGAATTCATCTATGGAAGCGCTACATCCCTATATAACGGCCTAGCAGGAACACTAGGGTCTCTGTTAGAGAACAGTCTGGCAAGGAACACAGTTGTAGATAGAAAGAGAAGAGAATGAAGAAACAGGACACACAAAACCCACCCATCAGAAAACAGCTTTGGGTAAGGGACTTTTTTAAAAATCTCAGATAGAATAGACTATTTGGGAAAGAGAAACTATAAACAAAGAAAACATACAATACTCTCATTCTGACACTAATGGTCAATCCCAATATCCAATCCAATATTGATTTGTCATTGCTTATCTATTTAAATGCAACTCAACCGAAATCCAAAATGTTCTATCCTTTGCCTTCTGTTTCCATCTCTGGCCGAACAGCTTTACCATCGGCTCATCCCATCATTTTCAGGGTCTGCCTAGTGGTCTTTTGTGGTCCCTTGGTATCCAATCTGTTAACCAACAGGTCAATCTTACTCTCCAGGAAAGGCATTTGGATACTGGCGATGGACTATGAAAAATGGCCAACAGGAAAAAGTAACTCTTTTTGCACTGAAGAAAGCTCTAAACAGGGCCTACTAAAGCTTTTCAATGGATCATGAAGAAGACACCACCTAAGGCAGGGGTGCCCAAACTATGGCCCGCAGGATGGATCCAGCCCCCAATGCCAATTCATCCTGCCCATGCCACCCTCGTTGCTCACAGAAGTGGGGGTAAAATGCGCCAGTACATGCGTGTTTTACTTCCACTTCCAGGAGCAATGAGGGCGGCATGGGCTGGATGAATTGGGATCCGGGGCCAGATCCGGCCTGTGGGCCATAGTTTCGGCACCCTTGTTTTAAGCAGAGAAAATGGCAGCTTAAAATCTATCAGTTGCAAATCAGATTGTAAGGCACGTTTTATTTCCGCTTCTGGTGGGAGGAACCATGTGACTGGCCCGCTGAACCACGTGACCAGCTCAAGACCGGCTCGACCTAAGGCAAAATTCTGCCATTTGGAGGATACTGTAGAGCTTTCGTTCCTTGGACTCTGAGCACATGCGGCTCAACTGTTCCTTGTGGCAGCGCAGACTCCATGGATTGAAGCTGATCTTCTCAGCACTCACACTGCTGTTTCCATCGAGCATCTGGAATGGAACATCTGAATGGACACTCCTCACACTTTTTGTATCCTGGATGCTGTTGACAATATATAAAATGACTGATAAAGACACCTGCTGCTCTGGACAGAATAACAGAAATCAACATTTAGACAGCTAAACCCAAGCAGCCCTCACTGAGTAGGAGAGAGGGTTTTATTCCAATCTTTCAGATCGTGGATGAGTACAAACATCTCTTTCCTTAAATGTTATACCCAAGGTGCACGCAAGGCCTACTCTGTTGTTGAAAATCAATTCAATAAGCAAAAAAAGCAAGGGTTTGCTAAAGTGAAGCAACCACTGAAAAACTATTTTGAACTCTTTTAAAAAAGGAGTAAGAGAAAACCCTAGTACCTTTCTGCAGGGTCAGGTAGCAGGTTTGCTTTCTCCTCATTGCCACTCCCTGACCGGTTGAGACTCCTACGAGAATGTTTGCGGCGTGGCTGGTCTCTGTCTGGCATATCCTCCTGCTCCAAAGCTTCACTCTCCACATAGGGATAGGCTACCAAGTTAATATAACCATCACTATCTCCTTCAAAACAAACGGACACAACACCTGCCAGGGGAAAAAACCCACAAGTGAGATCCTTGACATGATATTTCTAGTAATGCAATGCCAATGCAGAGCTGGCACTACAAAACATTGCTGCCAAAAACTGGTCTGGGGTGGGGTGGGCGAGGAAGGAGAACAGAGCTATGAAAGAGGCTGGAAGGCAAAAAAGGAGAAACTTAGGACAAAAAGGTTTTGCATTTTTTGAACTCATGTACAGTACCTATGCAGCTAAAAAAACAACTCTGCACTTCCTCCAATAGGCTTGCTTTTGTTTTGTTTTTTGTTCTAATTACAAAATGACAAACATCTCAGACATTTCTACTATCTTACCCCTATCAGCATATTTGTGGGAAGCAGATTTGATTTTAAAAAACTAAATGTTTTTTTAATAATTATTCAATCTTTAGTATAGGCTATGAAAGGATTTGTCCCAGAAATAGTACAGCTAGAATATGTCTCAGTTGCTGACAGTAAAACTATTATTGTGGTTGAAACTGGCCACCTGCCGTTGAAAAAGAAAAAAGTTAAGGGAAGTTATATTCAAGAATCACATATTTTTAGTCTCATTAGAAATGTATAGGTAACTTATATGCCCCATAGGAGTAAGATTGCTATGAAACCCCAGTGTGAGAGGGTACTAACATTATTGGTGTTAGTACCCTGATTAATGATGAGAGGATCCATCTTTGGGTAGCACATGTTCTGGTCCCTCCGGACACTGTATAGCAAAAAAGAATGGCCCTTAAAAATAGGTTTCTGACCACCTATGATGCAACAGCAATTGTCTCTAACAACAAAAATTGCCTCTTGCGAGTAAATGGGAGCTCCCAGTCTGCAGATTCTGAATTTAATAATGGGAAAATAAGACACCAATCTACTTTCTGTTGAAACATCAAAAGTAGCTTAATGTACTTTGGAGTTGGATCTCTGTTCCATGAAGGTACAGTCAAACAATGCATAACGAGCGTTTCGCTTAGCGAAAAACTCGCATAACGAGCAAGTTTTTTGCTAAGCGGTCTGACTCGCATAACAAATTTTTCACTATGTGAGTCGAACTTTTCCCTATGGAAAAACTCACATAACAAGCGTTTCTATGGGGAAAACTCGCATAGGGAAAATTCTTCACTATGCGAGTTATCCCCCTTGAAATGTTCGTTATGCAAGTTTTTCCACAGGGAAAGTCCGACTCGCATAGCGAAAAATTCGTTATGCAAGTCTGACTTGCATAGCGACCAGCCTCGCAGAATGAATTAAATTTGTTATGCGAGGTATGACTGTACAATAAATATTTCAGTACAGTAATACCCCGGATAACGATTGCATCAAATAACTCTAGAATCGGATAACGATGCAAGTTTTTTGGAAAAAACTTGCATCGGCTAACGATTCTGGATAATGATTCTTAGTGTTATCCGATGCAATGGTCTGCAGGTGTGGGGTGGTTTGGGTAGAACAACCCAATCCACCCCCACCCCCACCGGTCTCTGTGACTGCAGTATGGTCGGGGGAAAAGCACCCGCCTTTCCCCCACCCTACTGCAGTCGCAGAGACTCCTTGTTTCTTTCCCTCCCTGTATTTAAACTACAGGGAGGGGGGAAAGAAAGAGATGTGATTGGTTCTCTAGAATCACGTCTCTCTTTCCCCCTTCCCTGTAGTTTAAATACAGGGAGGGAAAGAGACAAGGAGTCTTTGCAACTGCAGTAGGGTCGGGGGAAAGGTGCTTTCCCCGACCCTACTGCAGTTGCAGAGACCACTGCACATGGGGGGTGGCTTTAAAGGCAGGGAGGTCTCTTTCTTTCCCTGCCTGCCTTTAAAGCGGTTTGTCCCTGAAGTCAGGGCTTTTTTTTTTTTAGCGTTGTTCGATGCATGCATCGGACAACGCTAAAAATCGGATAACATCATGACTTGTGGAACCAAGTCATAACATTATCCGGGGTATTATTGTATATCTCATTTAGGTTTAGCTACTATCTTTCTACATCCACAGTCTATACCTGTCAATTAGTTAGCATGATCCACAATTTCTTTTGTTATTAGTCTCACTATCAACTAAAAATCTTCCAGTGAAGATGCAACCTGTTTTCTCCTATTTCAGTATTAACAGGAATGCTGTCAGAGACAGTACACTAGTACCTCGGATAACATTAAGACTTGGTTCCACAAGTCTTAACATTATCCAGTTTTTAACATTGTGCAATGCATTGATCCCACAGTGTTAAAAAAAAAAGCCAGTTCAACCCCCAACCCAAAGGCAAAGGCAGAGAGATTCACCCTGCCTCCACTGCAGGATGAATCCCTCGTGTTAGCCTTTGCCTTTGGCCAGAGAAACACAAACCTGACAGCAAGCGATCTCAAGGTTGGGGAATTTGAGGCAAACATTTGCATTGCACAATGTTACCTTAACGTTGTGTGATGCAAATGTTTGCCTCAAATTCCCCAACGTTATACGATTTTAGCATTATCCAATGCAAACGTTATCCGACTTACCACTGTACAGAAGTCAATATAACAAGCTTGGCTTTGACTTGTTACATTTTTCCACTGACATTAATAAAAAATATAAAAGATTTATGTCCCACCGAAGACAAACGTATATTTAGGAAGCATCGTCACACTTTGTTTACTCAATGATACGTTCTACAATCATCTCCACAACTGAAACCTTACTATGAGATACCCTCAACATTATTATGGAGCCTGATCACTGGTGAGGGGATCCATCTTTAAGTAAAACATCCTCCTAGCACAGCACAGTACCAGCGAAGAATGCAATGCCCATTCATGGCATTATATCTGTCTTTGTTCTGACTTTTCAAGTAAACTTACCATTTGCCTTTTTCATGTCTCCTAACTTTGCTATTCTGGTTGCCTCATTTCCTAAATATCACTGCCAAGTCCTCATATTCTTTGCAAATAATGTGAACATGCGACACACTCTCCTCTCTAATTAACTGACCTAAGGTAGTTTTTGACTACCTGAGGTTGTGAGACATGCTATTATGGTCACGTATTTCCAATGAAACACAGTTGCAAAGAAACCCTATTAACAACATCTCTTGGACTTTATATGAGCCTCTCCACAGTTAAAAAGACAGACTCCAATTGGCTGCTGTGAAGGTAAATTTACAATATGAGATAACATTTTAAAACTGAAACAGCTCTATTTTGCAACAATGGCAATAGAAGTACAGTAATACCTCAGATAACATTTACCGGATAACGCTAAAATCGCATAACGTTAAGTAATCGGGGGAGGAGAATTGGATCGAATAACGTTAAGGTCCTATGGGATGTATCGGATAACAACCGCTAAAGCCTGTGCCGTTACAATGTATCTCTATGAAGCTTTAATGTTATCCGATCCATCCCATAGGATTTTAACATGCATCGGATAACACTAAAAATCGTATAACACCAAGACTTGTGGAACCAAGTCTTAGCGTTATCCGAGGTATTACTGTACTGTACTGTGAAATACGATACCATCTTTTGCACTCATAAGTTCACATTCAAACCCAGTAGAGCTGTTCTAGGGGCAGAATTGCAACCAAAATCAACACATTCTCTGGTAGCAATGTGCATGAGCAGAGTGGCATACCAATAAAAGTTGTCCACACCACTCCAAATTCATATACAGTAAAACCTCGCATAAAGAGTGCCTCGCTTAGAGACTAACTTGCTTAAAGACCAGAATTTTCTCTGAATGGGTCACCTTGCTTAAAAACTTAAACCAACCAAAAACTCATTTAACTCATTTAACAACTAAATTTAACAAAAACTCATTTAACAACTAAATCGGGGTTCACAATCTCCCCTCCCCCCCCAGCAAGAAGTCACAACTGGTCACCTACAATGGTGTTTCGCTTAAAGAGCAAACTCGCTTAAGGAGCAATCCCGTGGAATGCATTGTGCTCTTTAAGCAAGGTACCACTGTATGTAATTCTTGAGTATGGTCCTGAGATAGTACCAGACAGGCCATTATGCTCTGGACTTCAAAATACTAAAGGCATTATCTAAACGCAGAGGCTCACCTTTGTACTCAGGTGTGAATTCCTTCATTTCTGGAGGCAAGGACTCATAGAAGCGCTGTTCTCTGCTGATGAGAGGCTTGCATACAGTGTGGTCATCGTAGCGCATCATGCTGCTGTGGCCGCCCACCTGATGGCTGAAAGGCTCCAGCAGGACCCCTCGGCCTCTTGTGTGGGTTGCGTTCTTGCCATGCTTCCCCACCTCCATGGTTTGACAAACACACATTGCGTAGGGCACTAGTTACAATCTTGGGGCACGGAGAGTGCTGCATGGAGTGGAAGGAGCAGTGTCTCAACAAAGAAAATTACCACCCCTCAAACTGCTCAGGAAGATAACATGTGCCAGCAATCTGCAAAAGAGAGGGAAGATGCCAAGGTTAGTCAACAGCAGTGTAAGGGTATAGGTGTACATGTGTACGTACACACACACACAGAGTATTATTCAAGGCAGTAGTGTGGCAGCTACAGGGGGTCCTGGATTAAGCAGATTATCTGGACCCTTTTCAGTCAGGATTCAGACTCAGATATGGTACCGAGACTGCATTGGTTGCACTGTTGGATGATCTCTGGCATGAGTGGGATGGAGGTAAGCCGTCCATCCTGGCTCTCCTTGACCTCTCAGTGGCCTTCGATACCATTGACCACGGTATTCTTCTGGAACGGCTCCAAGGATTGGGGATCCAGGGCACTGTGTGGTCCTGGTTTTCCTAATTTCTGAGGGGTCGGACCCAGTTGGTGTGGTTAGGGAACGAGAGATCCAGCCCTAGGCTTCTCCAATATGGGGTGCCGCAGGGCTCGATGCTCTCGCCTCTCCTATTTAATATTTACAGGAAGCCTCTGGGGGAGATCATCTGTTCTCACGGGGTAAAGTATCATCAATATGCAATGATACTCAATCGTACATCTCAGCCCATGGTAATCCAAGCGATACAATTTAAGTCCTATCCAGGTGTCTGGAGGCTATTAGGGTCTGGATGGGGCTACAACTGAATCCTGGGGCTACAATGGGCTACAACTGAATCCTGACAAGACTGAGTGGCTGTGGGTCAGGGTCCCCACATTATCCCAGGAGCTACCACCTTTGGTACTGGATGGGGTTCTTTTGCCTCAGACAGACCTGGTGCGTCATTTCATGGTCCTCCTGGACTCATGACTCCTGCTCGATGAGCAGGTGGCAGTCATGGCCAGTAGGGTTTCATGCAACTTTGTGTTATTCACCAATTATGCCTGCTCCTGGACTGAGACTCTTTGCTTATGGTCACACATGCTCTGGTCACCTCTAGATTAGATTACTGCAATGCGCTCTACATGGGGCTGCCCTTGATGACCATTCGGAGGCTGCAGCTGGTCCAAAATGCGGCTGATTATGTGGTGATGAGGTGTGAGCATTATGCCCATGCCTCACCCTTGCTATGGGAGCTGCACTGGTTGCTGGTGTGCCTCCAGGTGCAATTCAAGGTGCTGGTGATGACCTTTAAAGCATTACATGGTAGTGGTCCAGGGTAGTTGAGAGACTGCGTTGCCCCAAAGACATCTGCCTGTCCCACCAGAGCAGACTGGGGGGGGGGGGGCTCCTTAAAGGTGCCATGAGCTAGAGAGGCTCATCTCTCTAGCTCTAGAATGAGGGTCTTTCGGCATCTGCTCTGGCCCTGTGGAACCTTCTGCCGATCAAGCTGTGTCTCCAGACAGAGCTATTGCCCTTGAGGAAAGATCTAAAAACCTAACTGCCAAAGGAGGTGTGGAGCACTGGTGATGTGGGGGGAAAAAACCCTCACCAGTTTATATAATGAAGGCCGTTCATGCTTTTAAGTTATAACTTTAATTAGCGGAGGTGGAGAGGGTATTTGTAGAGGTTTTTAATTGATATTAAAGTTTTAAGGTTTTTTGTAATTTTATGTTTGGGTAATGTTTGTGAGCCCCCGGAGTCGCTTGGTGAGCAGGCGGCAATATAAATTTAAATAAATAAATAAATGCAACCCCAAAAGCTGACTACTAGTATTGATGTCCCTCACTCTCAACCTCTGTTCTCCCCTTGGCTTACATCTTTACACGACAAAATACTACCCTTATCCTTACTGGTGCTTACAGGTAAAAATTGTTTTGTATTTTCACACTGCTAATCCCTTTAGAAATGTCACCAAGCTCAAGTTCTCTTACTAGGACAAGCACTAACACTTCTAGGTGGAAGGTAGCAGGAAGCGAGGAAGGCCAAAAGCAATATGGATTGATTCCCTAAAACGGGGGTTCCCAACCCAAGGCCTGTGGGCCAGATCTGGCCCTGCTGCCATTTCATGTGGCTTGGCACCCCAACCCTCCAAGGGCATTTGGGAAATAAAATGGTCCCATCCTTGAGTTGTTGGGATAAAATGGCCACCCACATCATGCAGGCAGAGCAAAATGGCTGTCTGGCCCCCAAAGCTGAGAGAGTATGACCCGGCCCCCAGCTTGAAAAGGTTGGGAGCCCCTCTCCCAAGAGAAGGCAAAAAGTATAGTTTGCAGGAGTTGAGCAGGGCTGTTGAGGACAAGATATGTTGGAAATCTCTCACTCACAGACAATTTAATGGCATAGAACAACAATCTTAGCTTAGCTCTCAAAATGAAATGGCTTCAGGAAAACTTTTAGACAATTGATATAAAATAACAAAATACGTGCATATTAGAATCAAATTATCATTCACTCCTTGAATTGCTTGCATACATCATGTTCATTAAAATAATGGATGGATTGCTTAATCTGTGTGGTGGTTTTGCAGTATGCCAAACCTGCAGGAGAAAAGGCATAAAAAAGAATAATAATAATAATCCTCTCTAATATTTTGGAAATTAAATTCTTCAATTACAGAACAATTAGTTATCTTCAACCTATAATCACAATGCTTTTGTGGCTAAAATAAAAGGATTACCATATATACTCGACTATAAGTCATCCCGAATATAAGTTGAGGTACCTAATTTGGATCTCAAAAACTAGGAAAATAGATTGGCCAGAGTATAAGTTGGGGGTGGAAAATGCAGCAGCTGCTAGTGAGTTTCAATAATTAAAATACATGAAAATATGGTAAAATTAATTTAGATATTTGTGTGGGTATGTTTTTGAGTTTTTATGGTAGTGTTAGTGATTTTTTTTTAAACTGTTCAAATTTGCACCACCGTAGTTTTGGGACCCTCGGGGTAGTTGACCAGAGTATAAGTCGAGTCCCCTTTTTAGACCATCGGCAGCGGTTATACAGAAGGTATCTACCCTGGTGAGAGGTGTGGCCGCTGGGGAAAGGGCGCATACAATCTACAAGGAGTGCTTATTTGGGGAGCATTTGTCCAAATCCATGAAAGAAAAAATTCTAAGAAGGGGATTTGTCAACCTTTTCTTGCTGCTAAACAGAGAGGTAGAGGTTAAGGATTTGGACAACAGGATTTTGAAGACAGAGAGAAGGAACTCCTTAAAAAGAAACCGCTGCACACTTGGGGCAGCTAGCTGCCAGCGTATTTGATTTACATGGGGATCATTGTGCACGAGTGCCCGCACAAGGCGGAACCCATGGTAAAGTATTTGGACCTCATGTACAAAGTCAGTCATTGGATCTCAACCCAATAGAGCAAGGATGGCTAACCTTGGCACTCCAGGTGTTCTTGGATTTCAATTACCAGAAGCCCAAGTCAGCACTCCTGCTGATCCTATGTCTGATGAAGTGGACTTGGTCCACAAAAACACTCTGTTAAATACAGGAATTAGTCTTTAAGGTGCCACAACATTTTTTTTTTGTGGTTTTGTTTTGTTTACTCACATATACAGAGTGCCAAGGCTAGCCATCACTGTAATAGAGGAAGTTTTTCATTTACTGAAGACAGGACTGAAGGCAGAAAGACCCACAAACAATTAGCAGCTGAAGTAAAGGCCTTGCAAAGCATCTTGGGAGAGGAAAATCAGCATTTGGTCATTTCCATGAGATCCAGATTTCAGTCAGTCATTGGCTGCAAAGGATTTCCAACCAAGTATTGAAGGCATTCCTTCTGTTTGTGCTTATGTTTGTTTGTTCCACTGTTATGAGCTACCAAAATGGTTTATGTGTGT
Source organism: Furcifer pardalis (assembly GCA_030440675.1). Classification (NCBI taxonomy): domain Eukaryota; kingdom Metazoa; phylum Chordata; class Lepidosauria; order Squamata; family Chamaeleonidae; genus Furcifer; species Furcifer pardalis. Next base: position 103,775,746 of record CP126893.1, read on the forward strand.
TTATCTGCCAATGACTGTACTTCCCAAGTTGTTAATGTCCCACTTTTGTCAAACCTCTTGCATTAAAGTTGTCAGTCCTGACTTTGCTCACATTTGGAGTGTTTCCTTTCATCTTCACTGTGTTGAGGTGCAGAAGCCACATGACAAAAAAGTTGTGTTTTTATGTAAATTGACTATAGAGCAAAAGTTATTGCAACCAAACACATACAACCAAAATGTGTGAGGCTACAGTAGAACAATTGATTTGTTAACTGTAATACTTTCTCATTATACAGTATGTAAGTGTTCTCCTCACAAACGTATGATACAATCGGGGATGAGGATTTTTCGTCATGCAGTAAGAACCCACCTTAAAATGCTTACAGTGAAGCAGACGACTTTCACTCACACGCAAAGTTTGACTGATTATCACATGTGGAACAAGCAAGTGTACATGCCGTTTGCCTTGCTCTTTCTTGGAGGACATGTCTCTTTATATCAATCAAACTGACTCAGTTGTAGTATCCTCCTACAGCCACTGCTACCTGCTTACAGCATAATGAGTAACAGACAGCATAGAGAGAGGGTGGGAGGTCAGGACAAAGCATAGAGGAAATTTACATCTAGTGGTATCATGGTGGCTGCTAACATCCAATCAAAACTTCTAGAAGAGGAAGCAGGAATTTTTAATCTTAAATTCCTGAGGACAGTGTGATAAATGCTCTCGTTTCAGTTGTTGTTGTGGGATTATTGTATTCTAGCTCCTGGACTCTACTGTCTGCTTGTTTGTTTGGCTTCATCTTGGATCCTATTCTTTTCTGTCTTCCCTACCTTCATTATCATTATTTTTTGGAGGGGAGATGATGACAACAATTTCCCCTTTTTAAAATTATTATTATTATTGCTGCTTCCTCAATGGCCAAGCTGCTGGACTCAAGAAACAGAAGACAAAAAGAGGCATCAAGTGGTGGGGTGGAGAAATCTTCCCATATTCTACTAGGTTTGGTTGTGGGCAGGGGCTTGATTGTATTATTCCCTTTATTTACTTGCTTGCGTTTCTTGGTCTTTGGTACAGTGGGCGGTTTTGTTTTGTTTTTTAGTTGTTATTTTCCCTTGAAAAGGGGAGAGGGTTGGTTTTCTTGTTTGCTTGTTTTTTAAAAAAGGTTATTTGATAAATTTGCAGTGTCTTTATTCTGTTAAATGGGCTGAGTGGGAATGTTTTGTATTGTTGTTTGGTTTATATGTGCCAGGCACCCAGCCAGAGTATGGCTGGCTATCTATTTCCTTTCCCTTTCCCCACCGTGCTGTCCAGGTCCAGAGGGTCTCTGCTGTGCTTGGTAGATTGCAATGAATTTATACTGTTGTTTTTCCTTTTTTAATACCTTACTGCTTTTTGAATTGGTTAGTGGATGGATGAAGTATTTTCCATTTTGCATTCAGCATTGGTGATGGTGAGTTTATCTTGGCATCAGGGATAACTTCATGTGGCCTCTGGTGGCATAGGGAGATTGACATCGCCAGAGGCTTTCCCTATACTGTACAGTAAATTACTTTCTGTATTGGACTGGTGATGATTTTTCTTTCTCATGAACTGATAGGATTATGCAAGGAAAACATGAAATGAAGTAACATGAAATAAGCTTTCCCTTGTGGGTTAAGAAAAAAAAATTAAGGAACACAGAAAAAATGAAAAAGACACTAGCAAAAGAATTCAAATAAAAAGAAATGTGATTTTTTTCACCATGCACATCCCTAACTATTAGTTACTTGTGAAGATAAGGATTCAGCAATCAGCAGAGCTGTGAAGAAGAAAGAGTAGTTTAAAAAGCATTTTTAAGTGTCGCATCCCAGCTACCAAACACTGTAACCCAGGATCTTTCTTGCTGAAGCAGGCCCTGACTTTGATGAGGCTTCACCACCACAAATGCAATACAAAATAGGTAAAAGTAAAGGTTGTCTTAGCTCAAAAGCCAGTCATATTCAACTCGAGGGTTCAGTGCTCATCTCAGTTTACAGCCCAAGAGCCAGTGCTGTATATATGTGCAGACATTTTCATGGCCATGTGGCAGGCATGACTAGACACTGGAATATGTAGAATGCTGTTACCTTTCCTGCTGAAGTGGTACCTATTTATCTACTTGCAATTTCTAGCTTTCAAATTGCTAGGTTGGCTGGAACTGGGGCAGATTATGGGAATTCACTCCATCACGCAGTACTCAGCTCTTGAACTGCTGACATACTGACCTTCCGGTCCTCAAGCTCAGTGTCTTAACCACTAATGGTTAATTCAAATCAATATATATTCCATACTTTTCGGGGCTTTTGTATTGCAATCAACCATGTCAGGTGGGTTCAATATAGGACAGGGGTTCCCAAACTATGGTCTGCGGGCCAGCCCCGGTCTGCGGCAACATTTCATGTGGCCTGCCACTACCACCCCCAGAAGTGGAAGCAGACGTACTTACGTCAGCCGTAAAATGCATCCGTGCATGCATAAACACGTCCGCAGCTGTTGTAAACGCAAAAGTGGGTTGGGAACCCCTGATATAGGACATGAACATCTATAAGTTATTCTTCTAAGGAGACAAGCCTTAACATTTTTCCTTGCTTCTCAATCATTTGCAAGTACTGCACAAGCAATAAATAGAAGGTTGCACATGGTCAGACTCACATTTAACTTTTAGTGAAATATAATGTTCACCTAGTTGTCCTCAGCTTTTTCTCAACTTGAAATGGAATAAAAAAAGTAGTGAAGAGTGTGAGTGAGTGAAACTGAAGGCACTACGATAACATCTCAGCAAAAGAAAGGTAGACTGTTGACATTCTAATAAAAATAATTTCTGTGCAAAACTTTGAATGTGTTTGAATGTAACATTTATACCAAACATGACGAATTTGGTATCATTATTTAGACCACTGGAATTTCTGAAACATTTTCCATTTCTACTTTTTTCTGAAAACCTACATAATTGAATCCACAAATCCCAGATGTGTTGTGCCTCATAAGAGAAGGTGCTCAAGCTTTAGCATCATTGTCACACACAAAAGGAAATTTTGTTAAACCAGCATTTATCCAATACCTATGTCAACATATGTTCTCATTGTGCACCATCAACATTTAGCGTTTGTCCTGCACTCAAAGCATGAAGCATGCCCCAGAGTAGATCAAAAGCATGTCAACAAACAAACAAACAAAAAGATATCTCTCCTTCGAAAGTGTTACCAAACACTGTGCTAGATAACGTGCTGGTTCAAGGCCACAACTCCCTAGTGGTTTTTCTCCACTCTCTATATAAAAGTAGGAACATACAACTGAAAAGGCCTGAGGGAGTGGGGGAGACAGAAATATATTTCTCTGTACTGTATTAAAATTTTTGAGAACATGCAGCTGTGAACACATATTTCCATAAGATGATTAGAAATGGAAATTACAAAGAAACATTTAAAAATAGAAACAAAAAATGATTCTCCCCTAGAATATATTGTGGAGAAAAATCTACCACTTCTATGAAAAATGATTCCAGTTAGCAAAAGTCAAACATACAACCCATAATTGTCTTCATATACATCAAGTCATCAATTTATCCTATGACCTATACCAAAGACTAAATTACAGCATAGAATATGAAGCACAGGTCACATACATGCATGCTGTATTTGAGATGTCTTTAGTCTAATCACAAGCAAACAAGAGATAAAGTATTACATACTAAACCTACAAACTAATCAATCAGAACCTAGACTTAACTGGAGGTTTAAAAACAAGAGTCAAAGGACCATGAAAAATACAACTCATGAAAATGAAATTTTGTATAATCTACATGTTTGAAAAAAACCAAAAGGGACACTAAGGTAGTGCCTCTCATCATTCAGTAGTACACTATGTACAAAACACCTGCTAGAAAACAAGATTGAGGGAGAAATACTTCCAGAAAAGGAGTGAAATTATTAATAGATATCTTCAGTTTCATCCAAATGAAAATTCTGCTAAAAGTGTTTATTGTCTTAATGTGGGTTGAATATACGTATTATTATATTGTATTGTTCTCCAACAAATAAAAAAAATCTTTATTTCCAAATCTGTTATTGATATACACTGATTGATACATTGTATTTCAAATATAATCCTGACAGGGGAAAAAATCTACCACTTCTATGAAAAATGATTCCAGTTAGCAAAAGTCAAACATACAACCCATAATAACAATACTGTTGTTATTCAAATAGGAAATGAAATACAGTAGTACCTCGGATAACGATGAGACTTGGTTCCACAGTTTTGATGCATTGATCGCACAACGTTAAAAAAGCCCTGTTTCCCTGGAGGCTACAGCAAGCCAGAACGTCAGGATTTGAATCCTGAAGTTTTGGCTTGTTACAGCCTCCAGGGGAGTGGGGGAACTTTGGAAACAGCTTGGATCGGGTCTTCCTACCTCCCTGGACCCGGAAGGGGGGTCAGGGAGCCCAAAATTGGTAAAAAACGTCCGTTTTTTAAAAAAAAAAACCAATGTTGGGCTCCCAACCCCCTTGCCGGGTCCAGGGAGGTAGGAAGACCTGATCCAAGCTGTTTCCAAAGTTCCCCCACCTCCCTGGAGGCTGCAGCAAGCCAAAATGTCAGCTGTTACTGGGCTTCCCCGATGTCCCCAGCCAGTGAAGCAAGCCAAAAAGTCAGGGTTCGAACCCTGACGTTTTGGCTTGCTGCACTTGCTGAGGACGTCGGGGAAGCCCAGAAACAGCTTGGATCGGGTCTTCCCACCTCCCTAGACCCGGCAGGGGGGGGTCAGGGAGCCCAAAATTGGTTTTAAAAAGTGACATTTTTTTTACCCATTTCGGGCTCTCTGACTTCTCTGCCAGGTCGAGGGAGGTGGGAAGACCCGATACAAGCTGTTTCTGGGCTTCCCCGACGTCCCCAGCCAGTGGAGCAAGCCAAAACGTCAGGGTTCGAACCCTGACGTTTTGGCTTGCTCCACTGGCTGGGGACATCGGGGAAGCCCAGTAACAGTTGTAGATCGGGTCCTCTGATCTCCCTGGAGCAGACAGGGAAGTCAGAGAGCCCAAAATTGGTTTTAAAAAACGGACTTTTTAAAACCCATTTCGGGCTCTCAGATCCCCCTGCCTGCTCCAGAGAGATCAGAGAACCCGATCTACAGCTGCAGGGTGGCTGGGGAAGCTGACGGGGACTCCCTGTCGGCTTCCCTAGCCACCCGCCCTTGGCCTCCGCAGCTGTGGGGTGGCTGGGGAAGCCGACGGGGGAGCCCCCAATCAGCTTTCCAGCCACCCCACCCCTGTCTCCGTAGCTGCAGGGTGGCTGGGAAGCTGAACGGTGAACCCCGTTCAGCTTTCCAGCCACCCTGCCGCTAAGAACAACTGTATCGAATAATGCTAACAGATCGTTATCCGATACAAAATTTCTTTAGAAATTTTGCATCGTTATCCGATTTTAGCGTTATCTGATGCAGTCGTTATCCGAGGTATTACTGTAGATACCTTCTTAGCAACTTCATACCAGTTTTCACATTAACAATGACAGGCAAAACAAAAAAAATCCCTCCAAATTCATAGGCAAACATGGAGAAAATATACTAATTTAAATCCTCTTTTTTAGCATAGCACTAAATCAACAGAATTTGCTATGTCAGCTTCTCCATAGGTTCCACTAATTCAATTGGCCAACTCTAGTTGTAGTTTATTATGCTAAGGAGCAGGATTCCAGCCATTAACAGGGAAGTACTGAAATATTAATTGCCTCATTTCTTTTATGAATAATTTCTTCAACATTTGAGAGATAAGAGTTCAGAACCTGGCCACAGGAAGACAAGATGACTAGGCGGTATTACCATGAAGCATTGACTTACAAGGGAGAAAAACAGAAGAAGAAGAAACACACAGTAAGATATTTGTGTATTCAGATATTCTTGATCCCCTGAAGATATTATGCCTCCTGCTGTACCACACTAGGAATTAATGGGTTGTGTTAAGTGTTACTGTTAATTAGCACAGATATTTGGCAGAGGCATCATAACTTAGACACTCAAATTCCACCAAACTTGGGGAGGGTTGAGAGGAAAGTCAGCAGAAGACTCTCTCCAATTGTGGTGTTTCTAGGTAGCTCAGGGGCTATGTGCCACCCCCACCCCCCTCAAACCACTCACTGAATCTTCCCCAAAACAGCTGGTGGTGTCCTAAGACTTTCGCACAGTACTGTAGGTGGGGGCTGGAACCACATGACTCATCAAATGTTGTTGAACTAAAATTTTCATCAGCCCTATCCTGTACTGTGACTAGTGAGGGGTTACCGGAATCAGAGTTCCTCATCCTTCGGCCCTAACAGTTCAATACGAAAATAACCTTAGATACCCATATAGAAAACTGGCATCCCCACCATAGTTGATTTATTGTTATTCTAGCCAATCACTCTGTACCTGATGTGTATGAACTGATGCCCTGAAACCTCACTCCCATGTCTGATGAAGTGGGCTTAATCCACAAAATCTCACATTGAAATATAACAGTCTTTAAAGTGCTACAGCATTTTTGTTTTTTCTCTGACATGGCATCACCAAGTAACTGCTGAAACATCAAACACTACACTTTCAGAAGATCCAGCTATGATTCTGCAGGACTATGCATGCTGGGTTTTCAGCCACAATTGACAAGAAGTTCAGAGTCACATGGTCCCTCCCCCCTTCTCCACTCAGCCCTCTGTCTCATACAGTAAAATCCCACCCTAAGAACGCTTCGCAAAATGGAAAACTCACCACATGGAAAGAAATCCATTGAAAATAATGCCTTTGTTCACAGAATATTTTTCAGAATGGATTAATTGGTTTTCAATCCATTCCTATGGGAAACCACGCTTCGCGATTAAGGAATTTTTGTTTTCAATGCATTCCTATGGGAAACCGTGCAATGCATTCCTATGGCATTTCGATAAGGAATCTTTGCGCTAAGGAAAACCCCATGGAACAAATTAATTCTGTAAAGCAGAGTTTTATTGCATATACTTCCTTCTACCTTCCTAAATTATCTAGGAAACAACAGTTTAGATGCTTTATCTCCTATTAACCTAAAATGTTACAAACACTGACAGGGGTCATTTTCATGGCATTCATAGTATGAAAAATGCAGCAGCTCCGAATCCTTTCCACAGGAAAATAAATCTGCAATAACACTCACATTTTGCCAGAGCCATGCTATGCGATTTGGAATAACCCTTCACAAGGAAACGAAGCTTATTTCTACTGTGCTTGCTTCCACAAAAATGTGAAGAGACTGAAAAGGCCAAAAGCTCTTTTAACAAAGCAATGCAAGTTACATAATGAATTGGAACATTGTGCCAGTCTAATGACGAACAAGCAATTGAAGGGAGGGGTGGCAAAAAAAATTACACAAAGCTCACAATCTTTGTTGAGTGAAGATAAATGCAGCCAGTTTTGACCTATATCAATGCAGCAAGCCTAAGTAAATCCCCATAGCCCAAACAATATTCCAGTTACCAATCATACTCTTCAAGAATATGTTTGGACAAAAAGGTCAAGTTACTTGTTAGAGCAGCTCATTAACAACTTTTAAGGGAATTTGTATTACGGTAATTTTTTGTTTCTTCCAAAGTGATATAATGTTGCAATTACCCATTTTGAAAGAGACCAGAGTCTCTTAATGCTTAAGGTGCCTTTACTTAGAAGTGGATCCAAAGGAAGCTGGCTGGAAAGCTCAGTGAGGAGTCTCATAATAGGGCCAAGGTTAAGAATTCGATTCCCCCACTGTCCATCCCAGGACAAGAACTAGCCTGTGTAGTCAATGTGCAAGCTGCACTACCCCAGGGCACCCAGAAGACTGGAATGATAACCACTGAGTACACTGTACCTAAAAAAAACTCTGGAAAGGGTTGCCATAAGTCAGATCTGGCTTGAGGGCAAGTAATTACTGTATTATAAGAATCCAATGCATTTTAAAGAATCAATTTACATATGAACAACTTTAGCATGGGAGAGATGGTTTTTTTAAGATCAGTGTTTCCCAAATGCTGGTGTTTGGACTTCAGTTCCCAGAAGCCTAAGCCAGTATATTGACTGATCAGTGCTTTGGGGAATTGACTTAAGCTTCTGGGAATTGAAGTCCAAACACCAGCATTTGGGAAACACTGCTTTAGATCATCCATCTTTATCCAGATATAATAACTGCATTTCTGAAGATACGATCCACTCTACAATGTTTTATCCAACTATTCTCATGAAAAGTACACACTGTAACCAACAGCCAGTAAACATCATTCATTACTTGGTATCTGAAGCATCACCTTGTTTAGATTTAAATTAAGACTGTAGGTTCAGTCCAAGGGTAGTCTGCAGTATTTAAAATGAATGCTGTTTAAAAAGAAGTGGAGGAAAAACAACAATCCAAATGAGTGAAAATAATACACCCTCCAATTTGGAATGTCTTGTATCAACTCTAGAAAACAAGTTTTAACAGAATAACCCAGGAGCAGGGAGTTTGCAAAAAGTATTGTAATGCTAATGTCTCTCACTACTTAAACTTATAGATTTAAACTATTTATACAGTGCCCTTAATTATATTAGAAATCAGGGGATAATACCAAACATAAAGACAATATTCAACGTAAAACAAACAGTGCATAATTTAAACAAACTCAGATGAAACTAAAATAGCTGATTAAAGAAAACTGCTATCTAGCATCTAGCGTAGTATAGCCTTGGTGCTATATTATGGGGAAGAAGGCATTCTATAGGTGGCATGCCAGAACACCAAAACATCTCATCCACATTGGTGGCAACCCCACCTTAGAGGGGAGAGGTCTATAAAGAAGAGTCTGGCTGTTTCTCTGGTTTTGATAAAGGGGACAATCCCAGTCACAGAGTCCTTATTATAGGTAAGATGGCAGTCTCAAGTTCAGCAAAGGGGTTTCAGGATTGTTGTCCTTTGGTGGGGTTATGTACTAGATAAAGCAGTAGGATGAGCTTCCTTCCTCCACCACAGGATATATACACGTGTCACTGATCCAGTTTGGCACACCAGATCAGGATAAGATTCAGGTCTTGGCCTCTTTTAATCCGATTTGTTTCCCAGAGCTGGGTCAATATATAGGTTTCCAAATCTCCAAGATCTTCCATTTGCTTGAATGGAGAATTCAAAAAATTGTAACTTGAGGTGCTTGAGATGAATGAGACCACACAATAAAATGAAACATGGCAATATAGTAGACAATAAAGAGAGAATTCAATGGGTAAACTGCAGAGCACTCAACTCTTCTGATTTTGAAGAGTGATCTTACAGTATTACACTTGTGTACCACCCCATAGCACTTAGTGCATGCTCTGAGCAGTCCACAAGTCAATGGACATATTGGCCCCATCACCCTGCCATCATCCTGCCTACTGCTTTTACAGATCTCAGAAGGATGGAAGGCTGAGTCAACCTAGATCCCATTAGGATCAAACTCATAATGTCAGCAGTTTTGGCTGTAGTACAGCAGTTTAACCACTGCAATAAAGATGGTGGAGAGAGCCATATTCCCCCAAAACCACATATTAATTAAAGCCCCGATCAGGGGTTCTATCAGTTGGGAGAGCTCTCATTTAGTCCACAGTGAGCCATGCAGCTGCTAAAACCACTTTAGCATATCAGAAATTAAAAACATCTCCTGATGATCAATTTTAAGAAAGTTTCTTTGCTTGTCTCTGTGTTTCGGCTCAATAAACTACCCAAAGCAGTTTCACAATCAGCAATATGCAGACAGGCAAAGATCCAAAGGCTGCTTCCTTTATGAACTGCCAGTACTGTGAAGTGGCTGACAAGCTGCTTCACCAGAACGCCAAATGGAAGACATCTCCTAGCTATCTTGAGATGATCATGGAAGTGAAACTGGTTTTTTCCATTGTGATAAAAATCATTGTGGTGTTGTTATGCACTGCTTAAAATGGGTCAAGCTAAATCATTAGGCCCTTGCCCCCACTCCAACTGGCACCACCACCACCACCACCAGAAGCGGCCGCAGACGCGTTTATGTTTGCTATGGACATGTTTATGGCTGCTGCGGATGCATTTACGGTAGCATTTACAGCAGGGGGACCACTAGTCCGGCCCCCTCAACTGTCTGAGGGAGAGTGACCAGTCCCCCAACTTAAAAAAGGTGCCAACCCCTGACTTAAAATATAATACAAAAAATCTACTCCCTTGTTCTGAAGCAACCTCAGCCAACACGTTAAACAGTGAAGAATATATAAAGTGAAGGTTTATAAAGCTATTAAATAAATAAATAAATAAGAACAGTGTGGACAGGCCCTTTAACTCATTCTTCTATTGAGTTACCTTATAGTTTATAAACTATACCCCTTAGTTTAACCTACGTTAAAAAAGCTGGCTCACATCTGATAAAGAATAGCACAATCTGACACAACGCCAGGTAATGAAAAGTTGAAGCCACTGATCCCCTACATTCTTTGGAAAGCTATCAAAACGATATATGTTTACAGGTGGAGTTCTCAACCTTTTAAAGCCGGGGGCCGGGTCACGGTCCCTCAGACAGCTTCGGGGGCCAGACGGTAATTTTGCTCTTCTTTCACCACATGGCACTTCCTGGTGTGGTGGAGGTAGGGGGGCACATGAAATGGCTCCACGGGACGCATTCTGCCTACCAGCCACAGGTTGACAATCCCTGGTTTATAGCTTACATTTCAGTTATGTTATGCAAGAACTATAAGACACCTAACACAGCTTATCAATGTTAATAAAAGTATTATTAGTACCTAGGTCACAAGTCATTCTAAGAAATACGAAAAATTCTTTTTCCTAGCAATATTAATATTGTTGGGGTATTTTCTTAAAAACAAAAATGTTTATCATATAAAGTTGGACAGAGATTCCTGGCATAATCATTTACTGACTGCCAGCATCTTTGCAAACTGAATATGGACGACTCATTATAAATAAGCTCTGCTCTAAGCACTTTTTTGCTTGAATAACATTTTATCTTTTTGAAGCAGTAACCATGTAAGTCTGTGCAAGCATATCAGAGAGTTTAAAAAAAGACAAAAATGTTGTGGCACCTTAAAGACTAACTGCTGTATTTTAATGTTATTTTTCATGGACCAACAATGAAGAACCAATTGGCTGGCAAAGTGGACTTGATCCACAACAGCTAATATTAAAATACAGTAGTTAGTCTTTAAGGTGCCACAACGTTTCTGTCTTTTTGTTCATGTACTCTGATATGAAAATTTTATCTGCTAATTTTGGACAAACTGACCTGTCCTCTCTATGAAAACAGTTAGGTTAACGTTATTACCATTAAAAAAAGGTTGAAACATATATCTTTGCATGATTATTTTATTAAAACGCCACCTAAATTATGGAAAGAAATCCCCCTACATAAGCTGTTTGAATTGTGGCCTTTTTTTTTTACTAAACAAATGCAAGAACATTTAAAAGCATATTAATGTTTCAACACTAGTTTAGTTCCAGCACAATCCCAAAAAAATTTCCGGCAGTTCTATAAAGCAAAATACAGTAAAACCTCAGATAACACTAAAACCTGGTTCCACAAGTCTTGGTGTTATACGATTTTTAGTGTTATCTGATGCATGTCAAAATCCTATGGGATCCATAGAGCTACAGTAATACCTCATATAACATTAGTATCGAATAACACGAAAATCGCATAACATCAAGGAATCTGGGGGGAAGAATTGCATCAGATAACATTAAGATCCTATGGGATGCTTCAGATAACAACCGCGAAAGCCTGTGTGGTTACAATGTATCTCTATGGATCCCATAGAGGATCAGATAACACGAAAAATCATATAACACGAAGACTTGTGGAACCAGGTTTTAGCGTTATATGAGGTTTTACTGTACATTGTAACCACACAGGCTTTAGCGGTTGTTATCTGAAGCATCCCATAGGATCTTAATGTTATCCGATGCAATTCTTCCCCCCAGATTGCTTAATGTTATGCGATTTTAGTGTTATCCGATACTAATGTTATCTGAGGTATTACTGTACTGTAAGCTTGAAATTGTTGAAGTGGTAGCCATGTTAGTCTGTGCAAGCAAGTGGACTTGATCCATGAACGCTCACATTTAAATACAGGAGTTAGTGTTTAAGATGCCACCTTTTTGTTGTTTTGTTTACTCTCCAAAATAACTCCTCTGCAGAATATTCACAGAGCTAAAACCTTCTCCTAACCCCACAGTTTCCCAGAGCCAAAGCACCCAATGAGGATGGAAGTGCCAGGTAGACAGTCTCCCTTCCCCAGTGAACACAGGTTATCTTCCAGACTCAGCCAGTCGCCTGCTGCCCATCCTGAATATTTTTCCCTCTGACACCGAAGGGGGAGGCCAGGTAGGTTTTAAACCCCATCTGTTCACCTTATCTCGTGAGCAACCCATCCCGAGCTTTCGGGAAAACAATCTTCTCCTCCCCCCCCCCCATAGCTACCGTTTAACATCACCATGAAATATGCCCACCAAGAGCAACCTTCCAAACTAGACTTCTGGACGAAGCGAGCCAAACCTGCCTGTTAGTTTCCATCAAGAGAAGAAAAGACCACGAGAAGAGGGCAAGTCAGAAACACACAGAAAGGACAAGACAAGACACAGACACAGAGTTTCCTGTGCTCTCAACGACCGAAGCACCTGTACCAAAGCAGCCTCAGGGGGGCGCTCCCCTGGTTCAGCGCCCAGACAGCCTGATCCCATCTAAACCGAGCAGCCTCCAGCCAAAGGCCTGGCTCTCCCACACACACACGCACGCCATCCCGGCCTTACCTCCCGCACTCGGCACTCATTCACTCACAGGAAGCCCTGAGGAAGGAAGCCGCCGCCTCCCACGAAGAGCAGGAGGGCGACACTCACCGAGATACACCTCCTCCCCCTGCCCGGCCGGGGGCCGCCGCTGTTGCTGCTGGGTGCCCCCCCCTCCCCCAGGCCGGCTTCAGCACTTCTTCCCTCACCCGCTCCCGACGGTTCGAATCAACAACAAGATGGCGGCGCCGGGAAGGTGGGCATTCTGCCGTCATAGCAACGGCGCTGCGCGAGGTCCACCTCCTAGGCACACTGACCAATCGCACGCCGAGGGTTTCGTTTTTCTCACTCTTATTGGGTAGCATGGCTGTCACTCCACAATATTCCCCGCGCTCCCTTTCAGCAGGAACCCCGCCTTTAGGTTCCAACGCACGCTGCGCAAACGTGACGCAACCAACCTGTTGTAGGGGCGATTGTCTATTGGCTAACAGGCCGTGGCCGAGTAACCAATCGTAGAAGCCTTTCACTAATAAGCTCTACCTCCACCTTGAGGCTGTTCTTGAAAGATCTGACCTCTGGTCCTTCCAAGGAAAGTGGTCATTAGATTATCTTTCCATATCTTGGTTTCTGACCCTTGTCATCAGGATCACTGTCATTCCCTCTTTATCTCTCAAGTGGCACTCTGGCTGTTCTATAGAGTTTGTTCTTACCTAAGCTTTGATTCTTATCCTGGTTTACTTTAGGCAGCCTGTGCTCTGACCTTGCCTCACGTTTGTAAACAAATCTTTTGCCTCTGTCTTGAAGTTTCTCCTCACTCTATCCTTTCACAAGTCATACTCCTTTCTCTTAGAAAAGGGGAGGGAAAAGAAAATCATGGACAATTAATTTTAGAACATTATTTGTTTCGCTCTAGTCTTGTTCTTTAGATTCTTCTTTTATACATTTCCATTCAAGCCTGGATTAATTTGGTCCGGAGGCAGATAACCATTGTGGTTTTATCTTGTAAAATATGGGAGAAAAGATAAGCTTCAGTAAAATATCATCTTGTTAAATATAGAAAAAGAAATAGTAAGCCCAACTCTTTTAGTTTTATGAATCAGTAGTATTATTTATATCAGAAAACAAAAAAGTAATAAAACAAAAATACTGTAGCACTTTAAAGACTAACTGCTATATTTTTATTGTTAGCTTTCGTCAATCAAGTCCACTTCTTCAGACCAGGTATTATTTAGACCAGGGATGCCCAAACTAAGGCCTGTGGGCTGGGTCAGCCCATGTGACATCACCATCTGTCCCATGGGCCAGATTGGCACCGACACCAGAGGTGCCTGGCCACTGCTGGAAGTGCTGAAATCGTGGGAGAAATACATCAAAATGTGATGAAAATTTCAAAAAACGGCATGAAAATGTTCTGACTTCGCTCCCTTCTCCATTGGAAGTGGCAGGGGCACAAAAAAAAAAAACCCCAAAAAATGTGCATTGAATTTATGTGCTATCACCACTGGAAGAAACCACGTGACTAGCCTGCTCAGCTGTTTGAGGGGGAGTGGTCAGGCGCCTGGCGGGAAAAGTTTAGTCACCCTGTATTTAGACCTTCACATGGCTTGGAGACGGTATGCTTCCTCTGCAGTGTTGCACCCAATTTTAAAGAGATAGGTAGTACCGGCTACAGCAAGGCTAATTTTAAAGCACTAGGGTGCCTGAGTGTGACAGAAAATGTTAAAATATAGCATTTTAAAATCATACAGAATGCTCTTGAGACGTACTCTTTGCTCCCATGACCTAAACCTGGCTGTTGAAGAAGGTTAGGGAGAAACTATTACTGATCTAGCAGCTCTTCTGCTGGCTTAATGGTTAAAATGCTGAGTTGGAGTCTGGAAGGTCAGGTTTCAATACCCGAGAGCTGCATTTGGGGATATTTATTTATTAATTAATTTATTATTAATCAAATTTATATTCCACCCTACTTGCATGGACGACTCAGGGCGGAGCACAACCGACATGTAGCGTAATCACTAAAAACACTAAAAGAACAAAATAAAAATTAAAAAACAACCTCTCATTCCCCAGACTGAAGAAAACCAAATAAAAGGAATGGGGGTGGGAATAGGAGGGTAGATGAAGGAAGTTAAATAAGCCAGTGGGGGGGGGGGAGTCAATAAGCCATCACTACCCCACACCATTCCTGCCAGCCAGGTTTTCAGGCCCTTTCTAAAAGCCAATAACCCCGTCTGAAGGCGCAGCTCCAGAGGCAGGTGGTTCCACAAGGCCGGGGCGAACAGGGAGAAGGCCCTCTTTCTTGTGCCAGAGATCTATTTATTTATTTATTTTTATTTTATTTACATTTTTATACCGCCCTTCTCGCCGGGGAGACCCAGCTCTTCTGCTGACTTAGTGGTTAAAATGCTGAGTTGGAGACTGGAAGGTCAGGTTTCAATACCCAAGAGCTGCACTTGGGGATATGACAGGAACCTCATTTAAGCATCCCCTAAAAATCCTTTCAACCCAGAGTAATCTCTAACATGAAATAATAATAATAATAATAATAATAATAATAATAATAATAATAATAATAATAATAATAATAATAATAATAATAATTATTATTATTATTATTATTATTATTATTATTATTATTATTATTATTATTATTATTATTATTATTATTGATCTAGACAGTAGCAAGAAAGATTATGTTAGTATTACAAGATTAGCATTAAATTTAATTGTTGTCAGAAATCCAGTCAAATTGAAATTTTTTTAAAACCAGGAATTTCCATGCATCTGACAAAGCAGCCTCCCCTCCCAAAAAAAGTTTCATGCAAATACTGTATGCAATTACACATGATGCTTCTATTCCTAATGCTGCCAACCAAAAGGGGTGTACACCTATTCCACCTTGACCATTCCATATTTAATTAATTTTGTAGTACAAAAAAGAAGGCATAAAAACAAGGAAATAGATGGGTTGTAGGATGAAACAAAATTCTGCGAATGAGGCAGTAGAAAGTTTGCAAATAACCTGAAGCATGCTTTTAATTCCTACAGGTTATCTGCAAATCAGAGTGACACCACTTGAAACATACACCTGGTTTAATGTGTACATTTTAGACAGCTGGAAGGCTGCAGTGGCTGAGGAGTGCATTGGCAGCAGTGGCAATGTTGTCCCTACATGCACGGCCGCTGCTATCCAGCTTCTGGCTGGAAAAGTCCTCTGCTGGATTGACCACTAGACAGCTGTGGTTAGTAGGGAGTGTGATGGTAGCGGAAGCAGCAGCAGAGGGCCCTGGCCAGCCACTGAAGACACCAACACTGCTGCCACCAAATTCCCACCTCTTGCTGCTGGGTAACTATTAATAATTGATTAGGGGGCATGGCCAGGATGGAGAACTATGCCCCACCCGCACCCTGGGAAGGAAACCCGCTTCTCTTTAGCAGAGTAGAAGACGGTCGGGACTGTGGTGGCTTAGTGGTTAAGACACTGAACTTGACTGGAAAGTTGCCAGGTCAGCAGTTTGAGACTCAAGTGCTGCATGATGGAGTGAGCTCCTGTTTCTGTCCCAGCTACTGCTAACCTAGCAGTTCAAAAGCAAGAAATTGCAAGTAGATAAATAGGTACCACTTCAGTGGGAAGATAAACAGCATCCCATGCACTCCGGTGTTGAGGCATGCCTGCCACGTGTCCTCGGAAACATCTGCAAATGCAGACAGGGCTGGCTCTTTAGCTGTAAACAGAGATGAGCACTGAACCCTAGAGTCAGATACTCGTGGCTTTCGAGCAAGGGTGATATTTAACTTTTAATTGCAGACTGGGCAAATGTCATCTAAAAGCAGCCCTCATCTTTAAGATTAACATTGCAGCCTTTTTGTTTAAGCCAGTCAAGCCAAGCCTGCTGTACTCCAGATGTTTTCAATCTCAGTCAACTTGACCAGGCTGGCTAAGAAATGGTGGTGTTATAGTCTGAAATGTCTCAAGGGAACTAGGTTGGATATGCTAGATTTGACCAAAGGCCTTCCTTCCTATTCCAGCACATTTGTACTACTGCCACCCACTTCCCATGGCCAATCAGATGTCTGGGAGAGATTTGCATGCAGAATCTGATGGCCTTGGCCCCTTCCAGCAACTAGTGTTGAGAGATATGCTGCCTCTCCTCCTAGAGGAGGTACTGTACAACTGTAGCAACAGGTATTAAGTATATTCTTTATAATATGTTACATTTATTAATGTAAAAATTAGAGAGAAGGTGAAAAAGAACACTAAAAGAATGATTATACTAAAATATAATTTGAAAACATCTCTGGCAAACTTAAAGTCCACATAAAGAACCGATTTACATTAGTAATCAGTGGATGCAATAAGATCACACAGACAAAGTATGCCATAATCAAGTTGGAACAATGTTGCATTGAAATCTATGCAAGAATTGTGGAATACCATCTTCAAAATACTGTTGGAAACTCACACCTAAAAAGGTGATTGAGAATGAGGACAAGATGGATAAGATCTTGTGGAACTTTAAGATCCAAATTGATAAGAAGCTTGAACACAACATTTCAGACATTACTGGGGTTGATTTTTTAAAACTGATTAATGTGGTCACCCTAGGTGACAGTTGGGTGGAAGAAAAAGAGATTTAAAAGATCATAAGATATCAGGATCCAAGAACAGAAGTACAGCATCCAGAGGCGTAGCTACCGCCGTATCTGCCGTATCAATTATACGGGGGCCCCGGGCCACAGGGGCCCCCAACGTGCGTTAGCAAAACAAATATTTACCCTTCCTAAGGGCCCCCAAACAAATTTTTATACGGGGCCCCGCCAAGGCACGCTACTCTTCTGACAGCATCTCTGGGAGAAAGGAGCAATAATGATACCAGTTGTATAGGAGCTGTGGGAGCAATCCCAAAAGGGTTAAAAAAAAATCAGAGTGCAGTTGGCATTGATAAGATCATGATAGATCAGTTGCAGAGAGTAGCAGTGTTGGGTACCAGCTATATTATCAGGCAATATCTTATTGACTGTTGGGTCCAGTGGGTTCCACAAATCCGATCCAAACGTTTGGTGAAACAGGTACACCTACATCATCGCCTTTGTCGTCGTCATCATTGTGTGCTGTCATGTCTGACCGATGGCAACCCTTCCCAAACACAAAAGTAGAGTGTTGCTGCAAATAGACACTCTTTATCTTTGTGAAGATTTCTTCATCATTGCTGTCATCATCGTCATTGGCTGCTACCCATATCTGAGTTTATATCTTTTCCTGTGACAGGAAAAGAGCCACTGGTGTGAATTTGTTTAAGGCTTAAAATGAAGTAACTCACACACTGTGACCACAGAGCCATCTCTTGTGGCATGTATAAGACATCCAGGATTTAACACCAGGACTGCAGTGGACTGCCACAGCCTTAATAATATGAACAAGGTGCGCCTTCACAGCCAGTCCACCTGGCATGGCCTCTTCCGCCTCCATGACCATTGGGAATCAGAACAGTGAAATGGCTCCACCTCCATTCATTTTGCGATTGGGTCCAATATTATGGTTTCCAGTGGCATTTCCTCCACTGCGTATTCATCAATTCTTATTCAGGTAAATAGCCTGTTCTACAGAACTAACTTTGCAATTTCCTTTCACTTATTGTTTGGGGCAAAGAGAACTGGATGCAGCAAGGACCAGATATTCATCTGATGCCAATGTGCTCTGAAAGCAGTAAAGTTCCTAGTCGGCTGAAGATGTGGCACTTGGGCAACAGAGGAAGAGAAGAAAGGCCAAATGGGAAGGCTTAAGCCATGGCAGATGACCTCCACTCAGCAGAGAGCTGGAGCTCTTGCTTCTTGTTCTGGTGCTCTGCTCTTGTGTGTGCAGGAGGCAAATGTGTGCTCCTGCATACCTAATGGAGAAACAAAAAGACTTTTTGAAATTAACTGGAACGAGAAGTTCTTTTTCTAGTTCTTGCTATTGGAGCTTTCGTTTCTCTGTCACTCTGGGGTAGCCAAAGACTATACACCTCTTGTTTAGATAGATTCCTTCATCTCACCACAGCCAAGAAACCTGGCAACTGCTAGTTGAAAGAAGAGGGGGAATATAGAAACAAGGCATTCTGGGGCTGTGGGAATGTTTGTGTGATAGGACTGACAATACAGTAAAGTGTTCTTAATTATTTAGCTTTGCACTTGACAAACAAGAAGATTCACTCACTGTGCCCTGGGATTCACCCTGCAAGTAATGCAAATGTAGAAATGACGTAAGCTTATCCATCTTTCTAGCTGGATGCTCCACCAGAGGGCACTTTTGCATCAAGTTTTTTCCCCTGACTGTCACAGAAAGGAAAGCTAGTGGAAAATGTGGTTTCATGGTAAAATGCATCATCAAAATTCAGGCACCATCAGAATGTATAAACTACTACAGTGATGCTGTCAGTGTGAGAGCTGCCACTTAGTGCATCTCGATTAGTAAAACAATCCTACATTTTCATTGGCTTTTCCAGGTCCCAAATTGATTCAAAGACTGATGAATAAATGACACACATAGCTAAAGTTCATGTCATCCTGCCAAAATGCAGGTTATTCTAAACCACTCACTAAGGGTTGTTTGTTTTGCAGCGATTCCTGAATCACTGTATTTGGGTGTGTGCATGCATGTCTTGGTGTCTCTCAGGTCTGCCACGGTGATAGTGGCAGCAGTAGTAGCAATGGACACACAAGGGTTAGTTATTGAGGGAAGAGCCAGCAGTCAGAAGTGCAGGAAAAGGAGAAAGGTGGCAACATGAGGATGAAGGAGATCGTTGATAAAGCCCTGCTCTTTCCTTCTATCCTCTTTCACTCAGCACTGCTAATGGCAGGAGGAGGAGGAGAAAGGGGTGTTGTTCTGTGTCCAGCTCAGTTCCACTGCAGCATCCCTATTTCCTCTGATCCTCTCAGCTCTGGCTGCCTGTAAACAGTATGTATGCATGCACCAATTCAACAGCAATTTAACCCTGATTTTAGCACAGTGTTTTCAGCCAACAAGAAGCACCCTAAAATGAAGGGACAGATGTTTACTTAGATGTTAATATAGTTAAAAACAGTGTCAGCTGCCTCACCTTTTTTGGGAGGAACTGTTTCCCAAGATGCCCTCACTGCCGCATTCTAGCAGGCCCACCTCCATCTCACTGTTGCTCATCAGCACGTTTTTGCCCTCTAGACCCAATGGACACAACTATGGGCAGGGAGAGAGGGTAGTGCAAACCAGGTGAAAGATGGAGCTATGTATCATCACTGTCTGCATTGGTCAGACAGAGGCAGGAAACAGGCAGAGTGTGACCAGTGGTCCATTTGCAGGGACCTAGATCTTGGCACATGTCTGATAATGGTGGACTCTAACATTGTTCTGTAGCCATGGTGGCGGACCTTGGCACTCCAGATGTTCTTGGACTTCAATTCCCAGAAGCCCAAGCCCCCATGGATCCACACAAATGGGTTTACTGTGATTCATCTGGCCCACACCGTCCTCATCGCTCCTGGAAGTGAAGCAAACTGTGCCCGTGTGGCCTCCTAAATCTTATAGAAGGCTACACATCCTGACAACTTAATACAGATGTTTGAGAATTAGCTACTATAATCTACATGGCCAAACATGCCATACAAAGTCCTTTATTGTGCTTCTCCTATTACTGAGAACAGACCCAGAAGCTATGCACACTACCTGTGTTTCAGAACATGCCATGAATGAATGCTACAGAACAAGTATCACAACCATCCCGTATTGAGACTCTACTTTTGAGTGTCTGCATATTATCCAACACAAAACAGAAGTCTGAAGGAACAGTGGATGTTACAGCAACTAAAAACAAATCTAAATGAGTTTAAAAGACAATAACATTTTAGTATAAAAGTGACTATCATCTCTGAACAGCACATCCAAAAAAGGAAGAAATGCAACCACAATACTTCACTGAAAAAGGCTGGACTTAAGGTAACACATCATGGGACTGAAGAAATGTATAGACAGAGCCTCTGACAAAGACTTTTTGGCAAACTCAGTTTGTGCCTGCAAGAATGAACTGAAAGGTTTTATCTGTTCTTCTTCTTTTGTGTTCAGATCAAACTTTGGATTGCCAAAATGAAGTCACTTTCTTGGTTTTTCTGTTAGCCAAAATTAAATCTTCATCTGTTGACTCATAACTAACTAAAAAATCTAGTATTTTTTAAAAGGAACAATTTTTAAAGAAAATTCTTCTTTCAGGTGGCATCTTATCTTTCAGTATAATTTTCTTTTATTGCAATATACTGTACATTTCAACATAAAAACATTTCCTTCATTCTATCTGCTAAGAGTCTGCTGCTACCATTAAACAACTTATTTCAGCAGTAATGATTTTTCCCCTCTCTGTGGTTGAGCACTCAATAACAAGTATGCTGTTCAGCTCACTTTGGTATACCTTCTGAGGTAGCACTCACTATAATGGGTACTAACTGAATTTGCATTATGATACCAAGCAAAAGTATTGCATATGCTCAAGCAGCTTGAGATGCCTCACACATGACCATGTATGCCATCTACTATTCAGCTACTCCTACAATCAAACAGCCAAAGCTTTCAAATGACTCTCATATAGTCTAAGACAGTGATGCCCAACCTTGGCACTCCAGGTATTCTTGGACTTCAATTCTCAGAAGCCCAAGTCAACACACCTGCTGATCAGGGCTTCTGGGAATTGAAGTTCAAGAACACGTGGACTGCTCTAAGACAAAGCCACACAGCAAGATAGCTATTTCTCTCTACATTGTGGAACTGAAAAGCACAAAATTGACAACATCCCTTGACCTCTAGTTGCAAAATTCTGCAGCCATCTCTTGAAGAAAAATGCCTGGTTTCTAGGCAAATGAGGAGGACAATAATAGGGACAACAATAGTTTTTCAAATAGATGTTGGGGGGAAAACATTGTTGGAATCATCCAGGAACCAGCTACATTCATATCCAGCGTCGTGCACCAGTGCTGCTGTCGAATAGGTAATCTTGGCCTGTAACTAGAGACATAGTAGTAAGGAACAAAGTTAGGCATTGTCTTTTAAAAAATATTTAACATAAATAAATCAATATACAGTACATAAAATTAAAACACAATAGCAAATCATAATTATAAGCATTACATTTTATTCAGTTGTTTTTAGCCTAGTGTTCAAGCCTCTCAAGATCTTTTTGAATTCTGTTCCAGTCTTCCAAGGCAATAGTTATTCCATCCAAGTTTGTGTCATTCATAAATTTGATAAGTATTCTCTGCACTCCCTCATCCAAGTCATTATTCAAAATATTGAAGAGCTCCAGACCCAGGAGTGAGCCGTGATAAGACTTGTTATCTCCTCTCAGTTTGGGAAGAACCCATTGATAAGCATTCTTTCAGTACAATTCTGTAACCAACTGTACATCCACCTGTCACTTGTCCTATTCAGTCAACACCTTGTTAACTTGCTAATGAGAATATAATGGGGCACTTTGTCAAAGGCTTGGTAGAAGTCAAGATATATTACTTCTACAATATTCCCACCATCTACCAAGGAAGTTACCCGATCAAAAATCCATCTTCCCTCTATGCAGGCGGGCCATTTGTTTGTTAGTTGTTGCTTACTATGATGGAGTGACAACAAAACAAATTAAAGACAGAACATACCTGGGTCTTGAGCTCGGCCATCAAACTGGTGGTGCTATAAGACAAGAAGTAAAGAAAGGAAGTGTCATATGACTATCACCTTCCCCTGCTGTGTGCCAAAGGCAAGGAGGAGCATTACAGAAGCAAACAAGCAAAAAGATGTTTGGAATTGAGGGAGAGGGTCTGTTGCTACATGTGGATTTTGGAGGGCTACACCTGTTTGGATGCCATTTAAAAGTGTGTGTGTGTGTGTGTGTGTGTGTGTGTGTGTGTGTGTGTGTGTGTGTGTGTGTGTGTGTGTGTGTGTGTGTGTGTGTGTGTGTGTGTGTGTGTGTGTGTGTGTGTGTGTGTGTGTGTGTGTGTGTGATTTTACAACCTCAAAAAAATAAGGTGGAGGGGGCTGAGGGGCTCATAATATGGGATCATTGACCTGCATGCCTTCCAAGGGCACAAGGAGGCTTTAAAGGTCACATCTCCCCACAAACAATTCAGAAACAAGGTGTGGGGAGTACTTATGGAGCTGAAGGATACTGGAACTCTCCTTCTGGGCCCATACTATGCTGTATATTGCACTCTCTGTGTGGTTCGATGATTCTCCCAATTAATGGTTAGAGTGCTAGGCTACAACTCAGAAGACATGAAGCTCACTGGGTAATCTTAGCCCAAACATAGTCTCTCAGCCTGACTTATCTCAAAATTGTTTTCAATAGGAAGTGGAAGAAGGAAGTCAGCGTATGACACTATTCTCTCCTTGGAGGAAAGGCAGGATGTACATTCAAAGAACAAGTGGATGGAATGACAAAGTTGTGGGGAATTTAAGGCAACCCCAGCATGGAAATAGAACTAGCTGACTAACCAATCAGGGTGGTCCACAAGGGAGGTCACCTGACCTCCTTCAGTCTCTGTTAGTAATAGTGATTTGGTTTTGTCAATTAGTCATGTTGTTTAAATTCTGAGGAGAATGTGTTTTTAATAATTGAAGCCATGTAACAAAAAGAAATAACTAAGAAGCGAAAACCTGACCGTATAGGTATTTTTGAGCTCATGTATGATTTATGAGCTTTTTCATGCAAAAACATTGTTACATTTATTCAACTTTAAATACTATGTCAGTGTGGTTATTGTAGCTGATCTAATCACTGAAAGGAATAACTGTTTCATATTAAAAGGGGATCTTATTTTTTTAAATATAAAAAGGCCTGACACTGTTATGTTTTTTCTGATGTGTATAAAATCTGTCAAATAACCACTGGATAACTACCAGACATTCAATAATGTATACCCAATAAAGTGGACCCAGAAAGTAGGTCTCTGCTGCTCCATTCTAATTTTTTCCAGCAGAAGGGATTAGAGAGAGGGATGATAAAATGCAGAGTGTGGACAAGTTACTTTTTACGGCTAGAACTCCCAGAATGTTAAAGTCACCATGACCAGGGGATGCTTTGGCTGAAAGATTCTGGGAGTTGTTATCCAAAAAGATAAGCCTTTTCAACCACTGGTGAAAGGAATGCAGAAAGGACTGCTTGCTATTTTTATTTCACTAAGCAAACAGTCCATGAACTACTATATTTCCATAGGTATACTGAACCAGAAACAAATGGTTCCAGGTCAGATCAAGTTTGAAAGTTATTAAAAGTGGTAATGACTATACTGAGGATATCATTCTTTGAGCACATCATGAGAAAGTAAGACTCGGTGAAAAAAATAATGTGTGAGAAAAAATTGAAGGCAACAGGAAAAGAGAGCTGAGAGGGCTGGTAATGACAGGATCTTCTGGCACTAATTTATGGGGTCAATATCAGATGGAAGCAACTTAGTGATAGATAACAAGACCCTATGCACACCATGAAGCTGATAGGCATTCACTGCTGGCAAAGTATAGAAAGACCCTACACACAGTCTAATTGGAAATTCAGAATGAGACCGGGCCATACCAGACTCAGCACTTCAGTGGAATCTTTCCCTTTCTCCTGACTTGGCTCTTCTGCCATCATGTAATCTTTGCCCAGTCTCCTCTCCCTATAGAATAAGAGACAATAAGTATAATCTCTTAGCAGCCTAGTGGACAACACCCCCCAAAAATACCCACAATAGTCTGAATGTTTTATAATCTTAATGACAAACAGTAACATTCAATCTTATGACAAGAAGGGCTAGACGCAGGGATTCTCAACCTAGCCCTTGCTATAGATACAACAGAGGCCACAAAAATTCTCACAAAGGACACACCATTTCATGTAGCCCCTGACTGCCTCCACCACACCAGGAAGTGCCATGTGACAGAGGAAGGACAAAATGTCTGTCCAGCCCTCAAAGCTGTCTGTGGGAGTGTGACCCAGCCCCGGGCTTTAAAAGGTTGAGAACTAGAGTGTTACTACAAGATTTGTCTCTCCTCTCCCAAATCTACATAATTAAGTGGGCCAGAAGATCTCTAGTGAAGGCAGTCTTTAAACAGCTGTAGTGCAAAGCATACATTGTCCTCAGCTTCTTCAGAGAGACTGATTTGAAATATGTTTGAACAAATGAAATTGTACAGCACTGACAGCAGATAGGTCCTGCTTATTACTGTGTGGTCAATGACTTTCATAGGTGATAACCGGAATGCAGAGAACCTTTGTTATCACTTTTCAACTTACAACTCCCATCAGTCTTCATAAAAGATTGTGGGAACTGTAATCCAAAATGTTTGAAGGACCAAAATATTATCCATTCTTGTTACAACCTATCTCCTAAGCTGATCTGCTTCTCAGCTCATGTTTATGCTTCTGGGCTTTAGTCTGATAAGTCAGATCTTTTAAAGAGATATAATGAGAATGAACATTCCCTTACAATGTATTAGACCATTGGTTCCCAATGTGGCGCCCATGCCCCACAGGGAGGCTTCGATTCCCAGAGGCCTATGTCAGTACATTGGCTGATCAGTGCTTTGGGGAAGTGACTTAGGCTCTGGAAATTGAAGTCCGAAAACCAAAAGTTAGGAAACACTGCATTAGACTATGGGCAATGGATGGGGCACTTACTGGTCCTTCAGTAGGGGCTGAGACATCTCTCCACGTGCTTTCCTGAAATCCAAACAGTAGACAGGTGAGTGCTGAAAATACAAATTACAGTACAGTACTGTACTTCATTCCTAACCTGATTACAGTGCTGTTCTGAGGTTGGAATACATAAATAGGCTGTACTGAAAACTCACCGCCAGCGGAGACACCAGAGCAACAAACCCAAGGCACATAAGAAGAGAACTCCAGTGAGTGTAAGAACCACAACAAACCAGGGATCTGGTGCCCAGTATTCCACAGTCCTATGCAAGATGACGGGCTCCTTGGATACAGTCTGAAATCAGAAATGCAAGTCTATCAGACTGAACCACACAGTTACATAACTTTAAAGTAACTAGTTATAGGTGATGTATTTATTGGTGCCTGGTTGCTTATTCTGTTAACAGGTAACAAAATTAGTTGCAAAGATACTACAGAAAAGTACAAAATAAGTGCTTACAAAGTTGCTTTCTGGGTGGAACTAACAACACATTCTAGTTATTTTTAAAGGATAATTTCTAAGAACATTTTAAAAGGCATTTTCCCCAGGAACTTTTCACACATAATGGCATTATCTTATCACTCTCCCACAGCAAGGATGAGAGCAAATATTGTGATGATTAGAACGTTGAACTAAGAAGATCTGGGTTCAAATTCCCTCTTGGCGATGAAAGTAACTAGGTTATCTTTGGGCCATTCGCATTCTCTCAATCTGATCTCTCTCACAAGACTTTCATAAGAATAAAGTTGGGGTCGGGGAGTTAACATGAATCCAGAGGGTAACATGCATCCTTTGTGAGAATTTTTGTGACCTCTGTTGTATCTATAGCAAGGGCTAGGTGGGGAAATGTGGCCCTTTGGGAATGTCTGCATGGTTGCCCACCCTTGGAAGAAAGAACAGAGACCAGTTAAATGTGCCACTGAAGAGAAAGTTTGACATAAATGTCAGCAGTAAATGCTGAAAGGAAATAAATAATTTCTGGTTTTGTCTTTTAAATTTTTGCAAATGTTTACAGTATCAGAACTATGAATTAGACCAGTGTTTCCCAAATGCTGGTTTGTGGACTTCAATTCCCGGAAGCCTAAGTCATTTCCCCAAAGCACTGATCAGCCAATGTACTGACTTAGGTTTCTGGGAATTGGAGCCCACTTGTGGGCTGTGTACCCCCTGTTGGGAACCACTGAACTAGACAAGATGAAGCCAGAGTATGCCTCCCTGTATTCTTTTAGGATGCTGGCTCCAGAGCACAATAGGTTAAGACATGATGCAACCAATTACTTATGTGATCAAAGCAATGATAGTGTCAACCTTCTTGGAAGTAATGCATAATGCTACAGTTTCTTTTAAAAAGAAACTGGATCAAGCTCTGCTCTTTCATATACTAGGCTTAGCCTCCATTGGCTCTACTTCTGCAAATTCCTCTAAACCAGTGTCCCCCAACTTTTGGCTTTTGGACTTCAATTCCTAGAAGCCTAAGCCAATTCCCAAAAGCACTGATCAGCTAATGTACTCTGGGAATTGAAATCCAAAAGCCAAAGGTTGGGGAACACTGTTCTAAACAAATAACTTACACAACAGGATTTCAGCCACTGGGATTGTACAATCAGATAGGAACAAAACAGTGATGCTACTATTAATGTCATCATTGTCATGATGTGATACCTCACTGACTCTTAGGTACAAGGCTAGGGCATGAGCAGTGGAATTCCAAACTCCAGTCCGAAAGTCTAGCAGACCATGTAAACCTACATAATATTAACACTCTAAAATGGCAACTCTGCTTCCCAACAATCTTTGACTGTGCAGAAGGCTTTTGTGGTGTCAGAAACTACTGAGAGATCCAGACATCACTAATAAGATCAAACATTTTTACTGCAGCTCATCAACCAAATATATCATTCTGCAAGTAACAACATAGAGTAGACAAATCACCATACATAGTAGATCCATTGTCATATTAGCCTGGAAGTGCATAGGGAGGGGGTCATGAAAGGCACAAACATTCCACCACTTGGTTCAAACAATGGATTCTTCATGCCCACATCTATGGCCTCACCGTAGTTGTGGTGGTGGTAGTAGGCACTGTGGTGGTCCATGGGGTGACATATACAATGATGGTGGCTGTGGTGCTGAACTGAGGAGTGCTGCTACTATCTGTCACTTTGATAAGAAGTTCAAAAGTGTGGGGGTCAAAAATACCATCCTTGTTATAGGAGAAGGTGTTTGGGAAAAGCCTGCTGCCCTCCATGCGAAAGCGTCCATTTGTGTTGCCTGGGGTGAGGAGAGGAAAAAGGAAGAGGAGTCACATCTGTAATGCAACGTCTATCAGCTTCATACATGTTTAATTTGCTATTGGTTCCTTCAAGGAATTGCAGTAATATTTCTGTTTGAGACCCCAAGCCTGTGTCACGTGGCTACTATTATCAGGCTTTCCTGAGGAGATGCAATTGCTGTTACACCACTGTAGGTATGTGGTAGAGCTATGGTTGGAATATGATAGCACATTCACAATCCACAGCCTCCTCCTCCTGCTCTCTAGTCTGCTTTCTCATATTCTCTGTTTATACTTGAGAGTCCAGTGTTACCATCCAGCTGAGTCTCCCTTCCCAACAGACATGGATTCCTGAGTGGAGTCTGGACCCATATCTTCTAAATCAGGAATTCTCAACCTGCAGCCTGTGGGCCAGATGTGGCCCACGACACCATTTCATGTGGTCCCCACCATCTTCACCACGCCAGGAAGTGCCATGTGGTAGAGGATGGGCAAAATGGCCATCTGGCACCTGAAGCTGTCTGAGGGAGTGTGACCTGGCCACTGGCGTTAAAAGGTTGAGAACCTAAATGTATTTCAGACCCCCATCAGCAGTTCTGAAACTCTTGTTCTCAATATCCTCAAGTTCAGATCAGCCCCCCCATCTCCCCCCAACAACTCCCCTCCCCAATCCATTCCATACCATCAACAATGTTGTAGCTCCATTCACTTCGTTCATCCCTATCTGTGCAATATAGCTGTGTGATGCTCACAGTTCTGGACTGAGTGGAATAGATGGAATAATCCTGAAATGGTGGTTCACACACAGGGGGGTTGTCATTCACATCCTGTGGATTAGAATAGGGATCGTGTTTCCCAACAATCTGTGCATAGATCTTGGAGTTGCTTAGTCT
The DNA here is from genome assembly GCA_030440675.1 of Furcifer pardalis. Taxonomy (NCBI): domain Eukaryota; kingdom Metazoa; phylum Chordata; class Lepidosauria; order Squamata; family Chamaeleonidae; genus Furcifer; species Furcifer pardalis. The sequence goes on from CP126893.1 coordinate 103,804,321, forward strand.
CCAACTCCCTTCTTCTATTTACCTTTCTCATGGACACTTCAAAACCTGAGATTCCACACAGGGACTCCTCCAAGCCAAGCACTGGGCTGTTCATTTTGCTCCCAGTAGCAAATACTGTAAGGCATTATAACCCCTGTAAGCATTTTGCAGTTTTCTGTCTGAAGGACACGGCAGCCAAAGGATGGCATAGTGTAACCATTTACAGAACTTGATTTCAGCACGGTGGTGGGAGATTTAATGTTATGTCATGTGACATTAAATAATTCAGCAATTACAGTTACTGTTGAATGGACAGGTCTACACATGAATGTCATGAGATAGCCAATATAGAATTCAAATACTGTAGATTGATTGGAAGCAGAAAATGAAGGAAATCTATTCACTCCATAGAAAACCCTGCAAAGGGCTGCCATGAATCACAATTGACCTGATGGCACCAACTACTGCTGCTACTACTATTATTGCTGCCGCCGCCAATGAAGAAAAGAACAACACTGCACAATTTTAAATACCTCGGGTCCATTATCAAACTAATTGGAGACTGTAACTAAGAAATCAAAAGGCCGAGACTTAAAAAGGCAGCTATGAAGAAATTAGAAAATATTCTTAGGTGCAAGGATGAATGAAAAGGATAGCATTCACGCTATATTATTCCCAATTCGGTATGAATTAGAAAGGTGGAAAATGAAAAATGCTGATGGGTGGTTCATTTGAAATTGAAAGATAGCCAGAAAGATTTTTTTTTTTTTTAAAGGTTCCACATCAAGTCAAACTAGAAGTTCCACTATGAACTAAAATGACTAAACTGATGCTATCATATTTTGGACCTATCATGAAAAGATCAAGACTCATTAGAATAGAGAATAATATGAAGAAAAGATGAGAACACAAGGAAAGTAAGATGGAATAATCTGGTGGCACACAACAACCACAAAGTTTTTTCTCCCCTGAAATTTCTTTGTTAAGGAATCAGATCTGCAGAAATAAAAAGCAGCATGCTTACAACAAGATAAGAGAGAAGGAAATGTTTTCACTTGTGGGAGATTATACAGTATGAATAAATTGGCCAGGCAAGAAGTACAGTATTTCTGTGGTTCATGGGAAAGTGAAACAGAATTAACACTTATTTGCATGCTTTGTTGTGCCTGCAGACACCTCCGAAGTAACTTATGGAAAAATAGCAAAGGTTCTCCCCAGAATATAGTTTGGGTCAAAACCTCCAGTGTTATTTAAACCAATTGAGTATATTCATACTTGCACAATGAACCTCATGCAGATCTCATCTACTTATGCCTTCCAGATACTCTGAACTACAGTCCAACATGCTGTGTAGTGGAGCTGCAGTCCAACATGTTGTGTAGTGGGTTGGGAAAAGCTGACCAAGTGCTTTTGTGTTCTGTCTTTGCTCAAAAGATACACATCAGCCTTATCTTCTCTCACTGTAGTTACCTGCACATTAATGGTGATATTACATAGTGTTTTGTACTGATTTTGGGGATTTGCATCATTATCCAAGTCCTCCAGGCTAATTATCAGACGGTATGACTTCTTCTCTTCATAGTCCAATGGCCCCAGTGCATACAGTTGTCCTGTGACAGAGGAACAAGATCATGACTTTGTGCTTCATGCTAAAACTTTGTGATACTAACACTTCCCAGCTTAGAGTATTTATAACTTCCATGCTAACATCCCCTGGTCTTCTGTTCTTTAACCTCTCTGATATAAATATGGAATGATAACCTATAGTGTAATGGATTGTGGGAGAACAGAAACTCCTCGTTATAGCAGCGTAGCTGCAAACAGTTCATTTCTGGGCACCATTCAAAATGCCAGTTATGACCCATGAGGGACCCTTATAGGAGAATAGGTAACTGCTATACATTCTATGAAGGACTGCCTTTGGACAGCATTGAGAAACATTTGTGAATCCAAGATCCTGTATCAGTACTGCTGACTAGAGCTGGCTATGGAGAGAACAGAAACTCCTTATTACAGCAGTGTAAAGGAAGTGAACAGCTGGAAGTGATTCACTAGATCATTTGAGCCAACTTCCTACAGATACAGAAAAACTTCCTTAGCTCCTCATCCATTTTCAGGCAGGGTTCAATGTGCTGGCTATGCTTTATAAAACCTATGGTTGTGAGGATCCATGGAGGCACCTCTAAACATAGAAGACATTGTATTTACATGTTTTGTCGCCGGGGAAAAAAATAACAATAGCACTTCTATACCGCTCCAAAGCACTTAGTGCACTCTCTGGGCAGTTCACAATTAGCATTCCCCCCCCCCCAACATGCTGGTTACTCATTTTACTGACCTCAGAAGGATGGAAGGCTGAGTCAACTTTGAGCCCTGGTCATGAGCGAACTCACAACCTTTTGGTTGCAGTACAGCAGTTTAACCACTGCATCACCAGGGCTCATAGGTAGATTTCGATCAGGGATTGGTAACCTTTTTAAGTCGGAGGCCAGGTCATGCTCCTTCAGACAGTTGAGGGGGCCGGACTGGTGGTCTCCCCACTGTAAATGCTGCTGTAAACATGTCTGCGGCTGTTGTAAACGTGTTTACGACAGCCATAAATGTGTCCATGGCCACTTCTGTAGGTGGTGGCAGCAACAGCAGTTGGAGAGAGTTCGGGGGCCTGATGATTTGGCGCTGCGGGACGTCATTCATGTCAAGTGTCACCTCAGACATTGCAGTGGAAGAAGATTAAATATAATGCAATTAAACATTACATAATTAATATCAGTAAAATATGTCATTCTCACGTGATTATTCAAAGTAGTTGTGAGCAAGGCCTTATGAGTCTTGAGCTGTGGCAACAAAGTAAAATGATTTGGAAGACCCTGAGAGGAAGAAATGTGCGGACAATCCAGGCTTGGATGTGAGAGAGTCAAAAGTCTTCCTCTAGAGCCAAGTATGGACAAAGGCCAAGAGATGACATTAGAGACAAGTTGAGGCAAACAAAGCGGATGGAGTTTTGAGGAAATGTTATGTGCCTTGAGAGGTCCTACAGTCCTACTGTTTCTTACCTGTGCGACGGCCAATGTAGAAAAGAGTAGGTGATCCAGCTTCTGTCTCCACAATGTTGTATTCAATGTTGTTGAAAGGATAGTCTCTGTCCATGCCACTGGCATTGCCAAAAAATTCTCCAAAGCCAATATTCTCCGGTACACTAAAGGTTCTCTGTAAGCACTGTGGAAGATACTCATTGACTGGGCTAACAGTCACCAGCACAGGAACCTTGGCTGTAAAGTACAGAGAATCAAATCCAAGAAGATTAGGCATCCAGAGTTTCAGCTGGCATCAGTCAGACATTAGCTAACGTGAAAACAGCTAAACTACATGAGCACAAACATGAGCCAGATTCATGTTGTATCTGAGGATTGGAGACGTGTAGCCTTAAACCCAGGCCAGACTCCATGCCCTATAAAGATGGGGTGAGCCTAATTTTTGGAGTAGAAGTCGTATATATGGAGAGCTCTGCATTTGTACTACAGTAATACCTCATATAACAGTAGTATCGAATAACACGAAAATCGCATAACATCAAGGAATCTGGGGGGAAGAATTGCATCAGATAACATTAAGATCCTATGGGATGCTTCAGATAACAACCGCGAAAGCCTGTGTGGTTACAATGTATCTCTATGGATCCCATAGAGGATCAGATAACACTAAAAATCATATAACACGAAGACTTGTGGAACCAGGTTTTAGTGTTATATGAGGTTTTACTGTATTTATCTTTCTGTGGCATCTCTCTATAGGTTTGCTTCTAGGTTTGTCTATTAATTATATTTACAACTCTCATTTCCTTCAGTGAGCTCAGTTAGGCACCAGAGTTGCAGAGAGGTAAATTTGTGGTGGAAGGAGTGAAAACTCCTTATACACATGCCAGTTTGCACATAAATTCTACCTCCTAACTACCACTTGATAGGATAATAGTAGGTAAAGGTAAAAGTCACCCTTGCTTGAAAGCCAGTCTTACTGTATCTGACTCTAGGATTGTGGTCATCTCTGTTTATAGCCAAAGAGCCAGTGTTGTCTACATTTGCAAACACTTCCATGGACACGTGGCAGGGATGCCTAGACAAATGCTGTTTACCTTACCACCAAAGTGGTTCCTATTTATTTACTTGCAATTTCTTGCTTTCAAACTGCTAGGTTGGCAGGAGCTGGCACAGAGACGGGAGCTCACTCCATCATGCAGTACTTGATTATCGAACTCCAGCCTTCCAGTCATCAAGTTCAGCATCTTAACTACTTGAGCCACCGCAGCCCAAGGAGAATAGTACAGACCAAGATTAAACCAACATTTCATATAAAAAGCAATGCGTGTACACATTTAAGATTAGCCCAATTCTGGCACAGCAGAACTCAATCTAAGCTCACTTCAGTTTGGACAGTGTTTTGTGTGTGTAATGCTTGTATTTATTAGTCATGGTATCTATTGGGAAAAGGGGTTTCCAAAATGTATGTATCAGTAGCTCAAAACCTATTAGTTGTACCAGCCAGTGTAGTACAATTGACACAAATCTTGTTGGTGAATGGCTTCAAGTTAAGAAGTTTCATAGTCAATTGCTGTCACATGCTATGTTGTGAGACCACATCATATGCCTGTAGTTCTTAACTTGTGGCAGTTTACCAATGAGATTTATACCAACTGCACTAAATTTTATTTATTTATTTTATTTAAATTTGTTTATCGCTCTCCTCCCAAAAGGGACCCAGGGCGATTTACAACAATTATAAAATCATTTTAAAAAATTAAAAACTCTAAAAACTTTTAAAAACTTGGTATTAAAAGCCAAAAATTACAACACAGGCATACTATGGTCAAACCAACCAATTGGCTTGGGAAATTGAACCATCCACTCCCCAGACCAAACTTGCCAGCCAGGTTTTCACTCATTTTCTAAAGGGCAGCAGCTCCATCTGCATGGGTAGTTCTATTGGCAGGAGGTTCCAAAGGGCCGGAGCAGACACCGAGAAGACCCTCCTTCTCGTGCCAGCGAGGTGCGCCTCTCTGGCTGATGGCACAACCAGAGAGCCTCTCTGGTCTGCTCTGGTGGGACGGGCAGATGTCCTTGGGACGATGCAGTCTCTTAAGTATCCTGGTTCACTACCATGTAGGGCTTTAAAGGTAATAACCAGCACCTTGAATTGCACCCGGAGGCAAACTGGGAGCCAGTGCAGCTCCTTCAGCAGCGGTGAAGCTCGGGCATAACGCCTGCATCCCACCACTACTCATGCAGCCGCATTCTGGACCAGCTGAAGCCTCCGAATGGTCACCAAGGGCAGCCCCATGTACAGTGCATTACAATAACCAAGTCTGGAGGTGACCAAGGCATGTGTGACCATGAGCAAGGAGTCCCGGTCTAGGAACGGCCGTAATTGGCGAATCACACGAAGTTGTGCAAAGTCCCTCCTGGCCACGACTGCCACCTGCTCTTTGAGCAGTAGTCGCAAGTCCAGGAGGACCCCCAAATTACGTACCAGGTCTGATTGGGGCAGAAATTATTATTGTAAACAGGCTTTAGCTTGTGTCACTATACTATATTTTATGTCTGCAGAAGTGGATGAAGTGGAGACATGAAAGCTCACATTGAAATGTAACAGTTTTTATGATGTCACAACATTTTTGGTTTTCTCTTATTTTTGTCTGAATGCATTTAATGATACTTTCTTGTTAAAAAAACTGTAACAATTGCATGAATCGCCTATTATAATTTCCATGCTTGTGCATTTTTATTATTTCAGTTTATGAGGCATTTGAGGAGTACCCCACCTCAAATAAGTTCTTATTTGTAGTATGAAGTATGTGTCCCTTTGACGGTGGTCTATGCTGGAATTTGTGTTTGATCTCCTGTTTATTTTTCAGCATAGATAGCATACAGTTGTTGCTTGTCCATGGCAAATTTGCTTAGTAACAGTCTCTATTTATGTTCTAAAGTCAAATCAGCCTCAACTAACAAGTGGTGTATTTTTTTACGGTTGCATTTGATTATGTAAACAGCCCTTAAATTTTGCTTGTCAAGAATCACCAGCGTTCTGGCATTTGGCTCTGTACAAAATAATTCAAATTTTATTTCATTTTCTTCCTAATACTACTAATGAAAACATGTTTCACAGTACTACTGGTACTGATAAAAGCACAGCTATGAATATAACAAGAGCTTTTACTTTACACTGGCCTTCCCCTTAAGGTTGTTTGCCATACTTCAAGGTCCATCATACTTCAGCTATAATAGGGCTTTTTTAAAAATTAAATTTCTTAATTTTAAATAATTCAATTTTAATGCTATTTTTGAAGTTTTTGTAAATTTTTAATTTGTTGTGAGCCACCCAGAGTCGCCTCAGCGAGGGGGCAGCAGTAGAAATGGGAGTAATAAATAAATAAATAAATAAATAAATAAATAATTCAATGTCATAAATTATTCTGGGTTGAAAGGACTTTTGCAGGAGAAACTCCACTCAGGGAACACCCAAATGAGGCTCTTTTCATGTCCCCAAGAGCTGGGACAGAGAAGGGTGCTCAATCCATCATGCAGTACCCAGGTCTCGAACTGCCAACTTGCCAGTCTTCCAGCTAACAAGATGAGCTTCTTAACCACTGAGCCACTGCAGCCCCTTAGGAACTGTGTAAGTCATAGGAACTGTAATGCAACATACCTCAGGGAAAAACTGAGGAGAAGAAGAAGAAGAATGGTGTGGTAATGTACAAATCTCTACAGCAAGTGTGTATCTTTCCAGATGTTGTAGGACTGCAGCTACCTTCAGCACTACATGGGTTTCTAAAGGATGTTTTTGGGGATGGAGTTGAGTGCCCAGAAAAATATCATCTTCCACATGTGGACATCTCACTTTTCCTGTTTTGTTTTGTTTTGTTTTGTTCTCTCTCTCTCTCTCTCTCTCTCTCTCTCTCTCTCTCTCTCTCTCTCTCTCTCTCTCTCTCTCTCTCTCTCTCACACACACACACACACACACACACACACACACACACACACACACACACATTAAGGGGGGGGGAAATAAAAATAATTGCACAATGCCTTTTGACTGGTAGCAAAGGGAGCCATCTGTTTCTAAGAACCTTAGGGACAGAATAAGGATTTACAAAAGCCAAAAGACATGGATGAGGGTTGGCAAAATCACCATGTGTATAAGAAATACAGAGAGAAAAAGAAAACAGGTTTCTACTTTAAAAATCAAATTTCTTATAAAAATACAAGAAATCAGATTCTCTAAAATAATATGATAATATTTCTACTATATTATAATATAATATATATTATAATCCCTTTAATCAGTAGATAGAAAAATACCAAAGATAAATAAACTCTAAAAATGTGTAGCCTGGAATGCTATCTTGATGCGGAGGGATAATTTAAAAAAAAAAAACATGAACATACTCAATTTGATTTATCTAGCTCTGAATTTTACCATCTGTTTGCCATGCTAGGTGACCCTTGCCAATGAGCTCTGTATCCTATTGTGCAGTCTCAGCTTTGTCAATGAAAGGGCCACTTCTGCTCTCTGAATCTTTCCATCTCACCCCCACCCCAGCAAAATGACCCCTCAAAGATATTGCTGAGAGCCCACAATCTCCTGTGTTGAGTTTCAAGAAAAGGGGACACCCAAAGAATGATTGTTAGACTGAGAGGCACTACTCACTGGTTCGTGGAGGACTTCCATTGTCTGTCACCAATATAGCAGCTTTGCATTGGAAATAACGGCTGCCCATAAGTTCAGAGTCCAAAGAGGCATTCACCTGGCAGGATCCAAGCACAGCAACGTCAAAACCAGCGGTGGGCATTCAGCAGGTTTGCACCAGTTCACCAGAACTGGTAGCAGAACTTCTGGCCGGCCCCTCTGCCTATCCAAGTTTTGAAATAAAGTAGTTCTAATTCAGGTGCAATGCAGGGCTTTCCCCCTGGCCACGCCCACCATACCACTCCCACAGTGTGGTAGAAAATTTTTTTGGAGCCTGGTCAAAACTCTATAGCAATGAAACTACAGATTATAAAGCCCAAAAGCACCATGTCTGTGACACTAATGGTATCTTTTGGCAACAAGAAATGCTCAGCCTACAGACAGCCACAGTGCCAGGTGGGTTAATATGCAAGCAATTACCTGAGCCTCAGGCTTGGCCTGCCATTTCCCCTTCTCCCTAACACGATAGATAGAAAAAAGTGTTCCATTCCCAAGGCTGTTGGAATAAGTGGGTGGACATTATAGTGGGTGGGTGGACATTATAGTGGGTGGGTGGGGAAATAGACCGATATATCACTGGGCAGGCTTGGTTATCTTGTCCATCTTGACATTTACAAGTAACTCCTCCCTGATCTCTTCTTCATTGTCGCATTCCAATTTTCACCTAGTTTTGGTCTTTGTTTTCCTTTTGTCTCCTTTGGAGGGCTAGCCATGAGGATGCCTCCATATTGATTTTCAGTGCATTCCCAAAAATGGAAGCCAGCTCTTGGACTTCTATACTCAAGTCTAGGTTTTATCCTATTTGCTTCTGAATTTATTTCTTGGAGAAAGCATCTCAGAAAACAAAACAAAATAAAGTAAAATAAAAAACACAGTAGCACTTTAAAGACTAACTGCTATATTTTCACTGTTAGCTTTCGTGGATCAAGTCCACTTCATTAGACAAGGAATGAAACTTACAGGCATGTTCTTATATACCAAATTCAGGAGGTCTACGGGAGAAGGGTTGGTGTCAAGCAAGATGACAGACAAGCAACCACAAGAATGCAGTATCACCCAGCCATTAGCAACAATAGATTATATCCAAAAAAATTCTTGGAGAAGTAAACATACATTTTTCTTTTTTGTGTTACCCTGAGCATCTGGAGTAAATACATCTAATTCATCATCCTAAATTCGTTTTACTAACCAGATACATTCTACTAACAGAATTACCACTAAATCCTACAAAGGACTCACCTTCAAAATTGGACCATCCATTCGGAAGCCATGGATGGGGCTCTGCCCATCTTCTATTTGATAATGAAGGCTGCTGTTTTCACCCGCTGCATTAACACAAGACAGAAGCTGCAGAGCTGTTCCAACAGAGGTTGTTTCAGGAATTTCAGTCCTGGGATGAAGCAGCCAAAAGAAGTAGATGAAAGAGATGGTGATCTGGAGGGGGAGCAAATAACCCCTTCTTCCCTCCCCCACTTTGCTTCTTATGAACTATTCTTAGGGCAAAGCACTGTTGATACCAAAAACTGGAGTTCATGCCTGTCAAGATTTCACAAGAGAAACACAGTTATTAATCTCTTTGGAGTTTATGACAGCAGTGGGAAGAAAACACAGCCTTGAGGCTCTAGCTCCTCCTTCAGACAACCCTAGTTTCCTTCCCAGCCAGCTGCATTACTCTTAGATCCAATAGATCAGGGTGCCCAAACTTTTCAGGCTGCAGACCGGTCACGTGGTTCAGTGGGTTGGTTACGTGGTTCCTCCCACCAGAAGCAGAAGTAAAACACACCTTGCAATCTGTGTTGCAACAGATATGTTTTGCAACAGGATGAGATAGATTTTAGGCTGCCATTTCTTCTGCTTAAACCAGGCGTGCCCAAACTATGGCCCACAGGCCAGATCCAGCCCCTGATGCCAAGTCATCTGGCCCACACCGCTCTTGTCGCTTCTGGAAGTGGAAGTAAAACACACCTACATGGGCATGTTTAACTTCCACTTCCAGGAGCGACGAAAGGTGTGTGGGCCACATGCATTTGTGTTGGGGGCTGGCTCTTGCCTGTGGGTCATAGTTTGGGCATTCTTGCAATAGAGCCTCCTAATAACATGCACAGTGCTGCATGACCTAAACAGGTCAACACTCACACACATCCAGAGCAACTCCTAATTCTATGACTACTTCAACCGGCGAGGTGGAGAGGAAAACTAGCTCATAATGTAAGACAATTCTATTGTACTGAGGAAACTTACACAAATGCAGCAGGAGAGCACAGAGGACCCAGCAGGTTCTGCCTCTCTACAGTAATGTTGACGGTAATGTTGGCACTGTCAGAGGGTTGAAGCATGTTGTAGGCTCTCACTAACAGCTGGGTTTGAGCTAAGCCTGGGTTGCGTTCCAGATCAAGGTTGTATGTGTTCATGATTATGCCCGTGTCTGCAGGCAAGCAAGAGAAGCTGCAAGTCAGTCAGACCTTTGAGGCCAAGAGAGAGCTTGAAGACCACTGTTGCTGGTGGTCACCAGAGAAATCTCTAGCCATTCTATGTAAGTGCCAAACAGCACTCTGGAGTCCACTTACCTGGAACAATGGTGAAGTAGTTTGTAAATGGAGAGATGATCTGGTAACGCACATGTTTCCCAGTAGCATGGACCTGTATGATTTCCTGGAGGGGGCCTGTGTTTTCTAGCACAGATTTTGCTATTGATGTCTCCCTGAATCATGAAGAAAACAATGTGAGTAACTTACTGTGAGCTAGGAATCTGGAAAACACTACCCATCTGCTCCTAACTCACTGGTCTGTAACAAGAATAAGAATAAGGAGGAGGAGGATATGCCTTGAAGTTAATTCCAATTTATGGTGACCCTTTTCAGTGTTTTGAAGTAGAAAATATACAGAAGTGGTTTACCATACCCTTCTTCTGCGAGCACCTGGGACTGTACAGCTTGCCCAGAGCCACACAGGCTGGCTCTTGCCCCAGGAGAAATCAAATAGCTTTCCTTTTATTTAGTGCAGCTGCCAGGATGGCAACACGTCTCAGCTCAGGTTTCCTGCTGGCAGCCCTGGGTCTAAATCAATGGAATAAGGAAACTGGAGACAAAGAGTTTTTATTCTTCCTATACTCACATGAAACTGACTTCATTATGGTAAACAGGCAGCACCTCAATTGAGATAGGCATGCGGCAGCTTGTCCCTTTACCATCTGATACCACAATGTCCACTGAGAATATCTGGAGCAGGAATAATATTCTGTTAATTTGCTATCAAGAGGGATGGAGCTAATCCAAAGCAGGATCTCAAAACACTTCTGGATCTAAAAAACCTAATGGCAAGGATGTAATAGACATAAATTCTGAAATGCTCCATGTATTCATCTAACTGTCACCATAGCCATTCCTCAAAAATACAACAGCCATAGAGAGATTTGCATGTACTCACTAAAGAGCAGCAGTATATAGCACAATACTGTATTCAGTTTGTTTCCACCTGTTAACTCTTGTTAACTCCTGTTAACCCCTCCCCCTGTGCCTATACCAACTGCCAGGGGAAGAAGAAGCCAGGGCAGGATGAGGACCTTGCCGCCCCTCCCCCTGTGCCCACCACAACATATTGTATTGTTATGTTATGTAATGTATTGTCTGTAAGCCGCCCTGAGTCGCCATGGCGAGTGGGCGGCAATATAAATTTGAACTAATAAATAATAATAATAATAATAATAAATAATAGTAATCTGACAAAGGGCAGTATAGTGGTTAAACAGTTTCACATAGGCTAAGCTCAAAGGGGGCAGGCAAATTGAGAATGGAGGTGTTTGCAGATGACCTTGTCATCCCTATGATTAAAAAATATATAAATACTGTACTTTGACACTGTAAATCATGACTCTACCATAACACTGCTAATGGAGTGTCATAGAACCTCTAGGAACAGTTCAGTGGAAATGATCAGGACCGTGGGATTAGAAAAGTCCAATGAGAATATGCAGTGATGGGCTATTGGGAAGCTATGAATGAACAGAGAAGTAGAGTCAGACAGAAAAGCGATTCCATCTATGAAATATTTCTGATAGGAGACTGGCCTGGTGGGTAAAATGGTTGGGAATAGAACTCCATCAGCTTCCATGGATATCCGGCATGACCCAAACATATGTGTAGATAATGTAAAACAAAAATTTCATGTACCTTGCCAGCTTGCTCATGACTGAAACCTGTAGCAGGTGACTGTAGCATTCCATCTGAAGTTATTTGGAAAGGTAAAGAAGCATTCTCTATGGTGAACTGTCAAAAGAGAAGATTGTTTCAACACACTCTACATGGGGCTGCCTGTGATGACCATTCAGAGGCTACAGCTTGTGCAGATTGCAGTGGTGATGGGGTGTGGTCACTATGACTATGCCTCACCCTTCCTGTGGAAGTTGCATTGGCTATTGGTGTGCCTCCAGGTGCAATTCAAGGTGCTGGTTATTACCTTTAAAGCCCTACATGGTAGTGGGACAGGTTACTTAAGGGATTGTGTCACCCCAAAGATATCAGCCCATCCCACTAGAACTGACCAGAGGGGCTCTCTAAGGATACCAACTGCTAGAGAGGCTCACTTCTCTAGTACTAGATGGAGGGCCTTTTCGGTGGCTGCTCTGGCTCTTTGGAACTTCCTGCTGACTGACTTCTGCCTACAATCAGAATTGCTAATATTCAGGACAGGCCTGAAGACCTGGCTGGCCCAGTGGGTGTGGGGTGCCACGATGGGAGCAGCCTCCCCCGCCCCCGTTAGCTCATATGACTACTCTAAATAACTCGCCATCTGGGGACTTTAGTTTAACTGTCTAAGGATGTTTTTAATAATCTGTATTGCATGTTGACTGTAAGCCGTCCTGAGTCACCGAGGTGAGCGGGTGGCGATACAAGTATAAATAAATAAATAAATAAATAAATAAATAAAACCAGTTGGTAAAGCTATAGAAGAGATCTCCATGGCAGCTGTCCACCATCCCCCCCTTTTTTTGGGGGGGGGGCACCAGTGCAAAGTACCATCTCCCAAATTCTCAAGCCATCTTCTCATGGCTGGTACATTTCATTTTCCCAAACACCAACCAGCATGTTGATGATTCTCATTCCCTAGTGACAATAAGTCCTGCTACAGGCACTTTCCCTGGTCTTCCCCATGATCACAGTATTTACCGTCAAGGGGCCTTCACCTTCCCTCTTCAGGACAGGTCTGTAGATGCTCAATCCAGGCATGGCATTCTCTGGCACTTGTATTGGCATCCTTCCTACAGCAATAAGGTAGATGAGAGTAGACAGTGTTCTGTCCCAGTCCGACTGTGTTGTTTTGATAACATTGTGGCCATAACTTGGTTGAGATTCTCAGTGGACGGAACAGACCTTCAAGTCCTTCCTTCTCCCATTCTGAAGGTCTAGTGGCAAATGTAGAAACACTATCAAGTCTGCTTCTCTGTCTTTGTGAAACCAGAGTCTTCTTCTTTCATCAAGGATTTATTCCAACCTATTGCTCATTAGTGCTTGACGGTCAGCTTCCATCCCAATCTACCCCCACAACCTAGACCAGGGGTGCCCAAACATTTCAGGCCATGGGCTGGTCACATGGTTCAGGGAGCTGGTCACTATGACCCAGGGGCTGAATCTGCCCCCCAACTCCAACTCATCCGGCCCATGAAGCCCTTGTTGCTCCCGGAAGTGGAAGTAAAATGCACCCATACAGGCTCATTTTACTTCTGCTTCTGGGAGCAAAGAAGGCTTTGTGGGTCGGATGAATTGGCATTGGGGGCCAGATCTGGCCCACAGACTGTAATTTGGGCATCCCTGACCTAGACAGTTATAGAGGAAGACCTCAACACCAAGGCACTTAAACAGAACATGTGGGGGCCCAAACAGATCTAAGCAAGTATGGTAGCAGCCCTACCTATGTCAGGAGATCTGCTATTACATTCCAGTTTGTCAGATGCAGTGACTCCAACGAAGAGCTGAACATCCATTGATTCACTTGCGCAATGCACACTGTATGTCAAGATGTACTGATTCACCTGTCTGGCATCCAAGGCAGCACTAGAACTAAGACTCACCTGGCAATCAAAGCAAAAATCCTTAGCATAGTCCTATGGTCACTTGTGTCTCTGGAGATATGGTCCATCAACTCTGCTTCCCCCTTCCACACAACTGTTTTTCCTGAGTAGCCATGGGAATGCCTGTTCCACACAGGAGGCATCCGGCATGTTGGCCTTCCACTTGTAACATTCCTATGATTTCTATTTGCTCCTTCCACCCCTCTTCAAAGTCCATTGATATTGAGCTGCTAAGTAGTATCTTTTGATTGGCAGAGCTACAAACCTTTTCTCTGGAAGCTCTCCAAATGTTCACATATTGCAGACCAGACCAGCTTAACTCAGAGCAATGCAACACTGGTCCTTGTGGTGCCATTTGGAGCTCTCTAACTCCAGTTGCTTGAGGATGGGGATGAGTGAGAGTTAAATTACACATTTTGCATGCTCCTCTCTCTCCAAGCAGTGTCAGCAACCTACTTGTTGGTATTGTGAAGTGGCTGATTAGCTGTTTCCTGACCTTGGCAAATTGAAGACTTTCCCTGGACTGCCTGGGGATGGCCAGGGGTAGTGATTATTATGCATAGCTACATATATCAACCCAACATAAAAAAAAAGTTTCACCTCCCCTGACCATGCTTTGGGGAAGCATCTCATCACCCTATAAGCAAAGCAAATGGAAAACACCCTTTGTTTCTTTGCCTGTCTGTGTTTTGCTGATTGAAAAACTACTGTGGGCAATCTCTCAAGCTGCAGTACACAGACAAGCCAAAACACATTTTTATTTTCCCTGATCATCCCCACGTAATAGGAAGCTGCCTTAGGGGAAATTTTCAATGTCCAATGTTCTGAAGCGGCTTGTTAGCCCTGTCCAGATACCAGAAGTTGGTAAAAGAAGCAGTTTTGACAGCAGCAAGGCCAGTTTAGCCCATTCCCATTATCCATTTTTGCTAGGAGTGGAATAAAAGAACTCCCCTTGATGAAAGGACTTGAAAAGTACATTCAAGGGAAGAACTGGATCACTCCGAAGTTGAGAATTGAGGATGAACAATGGCTGAGGACTGAAAACTGAAAACCACGGCTCTAGCCTCTCCATAGGGATTTAAGATAGACCCGTGTTCCCATTAGTGGTGGGCAATAGGCGGCCTTCCAGGAGTTTCTTAAATGGTGCTGCTCCCATCAGCCACATACCTGGTGGTGAAGTATGCTGTGATTTGTAGTCCAACAATATCTGGAGGTCTGAGGTTTGGGCATGCCCAATCTATTTTGGATTTGCTAAATAAAACTTGTGTCCCACTGCATCTTGCTAATTAAAAGGGCTTGTATTTCAGCCTTGTAGTTTCTCTGGATAATTTGAAGGTGATATAATTTATTATAATTATTGATTCACTTTTTCCATTGCCAATACTGTATGTGTTTTTTGTTTTTGTGTGTGGGTTTTTTTAAAAATTGGGGTGACATCATTTACATTTTGATGGTTATTTATTTATTTATTTATTTATTTATTCAGTTTGTTTATTCTTTATGTTTAATTTCTTAATATAAAGTTTTTTTAATGTGTTGTAAGCCATCAGGAGTTGGAAAATATCTCAGATGGATAGGATATAAATAGAATAAATAAAAATAATTTATATATTCTACTGTCACAGGAATCTATCCATCCTGATTTGATGGAGACTTTGTCCTGAGATCAAGTCAGAGTATGTCATTCTCCACTCAGAAATCTTAGGCCAAATGTTTCCCCTAAATGTCTGAGATACGGTACTGTTCTGTGCTATCATGCCTCATCTGATTTACAGTGGCTCTAATAGGGTATTCAAGATATGTGTGTGGTATTTTTTTTATCAGTTTCTTCTCCCCAAATTTCTATGGCTAAACAGGGATTTGAACTTAGGTCACCTGAGTCCTGATTCATCACTCTATTCACTTCACCACATTGAATACCACAAGTGTTTAAAGAGGAAGCCATAAAGAGGAAATGCCCCTTTCTGTTGTGGATTACAACATTTTAAATTGCTTCCCCTTTGAGGGAATTCTGAATTATTGACCTGAATTACTAATCCCTAAATTATATAACTGTTAGTTTTTAGTATAGTATAATTATCTGAAAAGTGTAAGGTCTACTATAGAGCAATGTCAAGCCCCTATTCATCATAAAACCCACCCCTATCCCTGATATATACTGTAAGTGTAATTGCTATTGCTAGAGCTCCCTAGTAGATAGTGGGAATTCCACATCTATTTGGGACTATTGGGTTTAGTCTATTACACTGATCTTACACAAGGCCAAAGGTGCCCTTGCATGTAGTAGGTATTACATACCTGGTAAATTCCAGTGGATAAGATATTTGGAGGATTGAAAAAAGAGGTTGTAGGGATGGTGTTCCTCTGAGTTACACTGGGTATATGACTGGCGTTTCTACATTTGACAGTGAAGTTCCTCACGATTGTGCCTGGAGATGCACTGTCTTCCAGCCGCACAGTTCCTGGGATACCATCAAGGTCTGCAGCAGGGAAAAATATCTGTGAGAGAGTGTTGGTTGTATGACAGCAGGGACTTTAGCTGAGTACCATATGTATTATTGGCACAGGATCCTTCTTCCTCATCAGAATAGTCTAACCCAGTGTTTTCCAACCTTTGGTTTTTGGACTTCAATTCCCAGAAGCCCAAGGAAGCACTGATCAGCCAATGTACTGACTTGGGCTTCTAGGAATTGAAGTCTCTCTGTGGGGCATGGCCCCCACGTTGGGAAACACTAGTCTAACCAGAACATTGTATCAAGGGCCATACACAGCAGCAGGGCCGTAGCCAGGATTCTAGATGTGGGTGGGCAAATATTTTACAGTAGAACCCCACTTAACTAAAAAGCTCCATTTCACAGAGCTCTTCGCTATGTGGGCTTTTTTCGTTATGTGGTTCAAATGGGCAATACTGAAAAGAAAATGTTCGTTATACAGGGTTTTCGTTAATTGGGGTATACCCTGCTTAATGAAAACCCCATATAACAAAAAAAAAATTCTCGTTATGTGGGGTATCGCGATTGCCGCATGAATGCTTCATTGTATGGAATTTTTGTTATACGAAGCATTCGTTATGTGGGGTTCCACTGTACACTGTACACTGATCTTTAAAAACAACAATTTTCTCATATTACCCAGCTATCCTTTAAAGCAGGGTTTCTCAACTTTAGGTTTTGGACTTCAATTCCCAGAAGTCTAAGTCAGTACATTGGCTGATCAGTGTTTTGGGGAATTAACTTGTGCTTCTAGGAATTGAAGTCCAAAACCCAAAGGTCGGGGAACCCTGCTTTAAAGGGTCATTTAGGGAGGAGCTATCCAGAGTAATCTCTTTGCAAGAGGTAAACTCTAACATGTAATAGGAAGTTGCCTTATTTTGAATCACACCATTGGCTTACCTCATTACTGTCAATAGTGACTGAAAATTACTTTCCCTGCCTCACCTGGAGCCAGTCAAAAATGAACCTGGTGCCTGCTGAATACAAACCATGAGCTGTGCCATTAGACTATGTCAGGGCCTTTTCTGTCATGGCTCCAGCACTTTAGAATAATTTGCTTCTAAATCTTTTGTAGATTCCATGCCCAACCCCTGTTGCTCCAGTCTCAGCTGGGGCTAAGGAGCAAAGGGAAATATATGGCCTTCCTTCTATTGTTGGACTCAAATTCTTGTCAACCCAAGTTATCCTTGCCAGTTGTAAGGGATACTGGGAGTTGCAGCCAAATGTTTCAAATGGCTACCAGCTCATTTATCGCATGGAGGAACATGGAATATACAACCTGAAAAGTGCAAAGTCTGCTATAAAGCAATGTTAAGGTCCTATCCATCATTGCCCCAAAATCTTCCTGGTAGATCTTCCTGGTAGATGGTGGATATAATATAGATATAATATATATTGACTTCAGCAAAGTTTTGACAAAGTCCTCCATGATATTCTGATTAGCAAACTATCATGGTGTGGCCTGGATAGCACAAGTGTCAGGTGGCTATACAGTTGGTTACAGACTTGTACTCAGAGAGTGTTTATTAATGGCTTCTTCTTAAACTGGGAAGAGATAAAAAATGGGGGACCATAAGGCTCAGTCCTAGGCCTAGTGCAATTCAACAACTTTATTAATGAATGGATAAATGGATGCAGGGAATATTTATCCGATTTGCAGATGATATAAACTTGAGTGTAATAGCTAATATCCTTGAAGACAGAAAAAATTCAAAAATATCTTCATACGTTTGAGCACTGAGCTGAAAACAACAGAATGATGTTTTATAGGGATACATGCAAAGTTTTACACCTAGGTGAAAAAACCAAACACAGTTACAAGATAGAAATTTCTGAAGTTGTAGCCGTCTTAGTCTGTGCAAGCACATCAGAGAGTAAACAAAGAAGAAGACAAAAAAATGCTGTGGCACCTTAAAGACTAACTTCTGTATTTTAATGTTAGCTTTCATGGATCAAGTCCACTTTGTCAGACCTAACAGTGGATATTATGGTATACTTTTGTGCATTTCTGGTATAGAGGCCCAGAGTAGCTGGGCAGAGTTGGTTGGTTGAACCAGAGACAACCCAGTTCTTGTTATAATAGTCTGAAGCATGGAGGCAATAATCATTTCAGAGTAACACTGGGAGGTTTGGTTGAGAAGTCAAGGTTGCCAAGGTGAGCAGCCTGTGGCCCTCCAGATGGTTTTGGACCACAATTCTGATGATCCCTCACCACTGACTGCCCTGACTAGGACAGCTGGGAATTGTAAGGCTAAAAAACATTTGAAGTGTCACTACTAGTCTCTTCTGATATAATAACTACTCCTTGAGGATCACACAATGTTCGATTGTGAAAGGGAATGCATCAAATATGGAGCATGACCAATGGGAAGTGGGTGATAACAGCTGAAGAAGTGAGCAACCTCTAGTTTGGTTTTACTATATTTGCTTTATTATATTGGCTACACGTGTTCTTTCTTTGCTGTGTATGGCTGACTGTTAAAACCTTGATAATTTCAATTATGCTGCTGCTATCCATATTTTATTATTTGTTTTATTATATTTGAAATGCTTTTAATTAGATGGTAAGCTGCCATGGGGACTGCGGTGTCTCAAGTGGTTAAGATGCTGGACTTGCTGACTGGAAGGTCGGAGTTCGATTCCCGGGTACTGCATGACGGAATGAGCTCTGGTCTCTGTCCCAGCTCCTATCAACCTAGCAGTTCAAAACCAAGAAACTGCAAGTACAGTAATACCTCGGATAACGCTAAGACTTAGTTCCACAAGTCTTGGTGTTATCAGATTTTTAGTGTTATCCGATGCATGTTAAAATCCTATGGGATGTATCGGATAACGTTAAAGCTCCATAGAGATACATTGTAACTGCACAGGCTTTAGCGGTTGTTATCCGATACATCCAGTGATGGGATGATAAATTTGTTACCACCACTCCATGACGTCACGATGTCATGGGCGTGGCCAATGTCATGACGTCATGGGCGGAGCTGATGTCATGACATCATGATGTTGTGGGCGGGGCCTTAAAATAAAAAATAAAATAAAATAAATACACACACACACACACACCCTCAACCCAACCCAACCCACCCACCACACAAACCTGTAAATAAATCAAATAAATAAATAAATAAAATTAAATAAAAATACAACCCCAAACACATACCCCTCACTTACCCTTGGGAGGGCTCGGCAGGGACGGACGGCCAGGGCAGGGCAGGCCTCAACTTGCCTGTGGAGGCTCGGTGCCCTCCTCTGAGGGCTGGTGCCGCCTGCCCACACCACCTCCACCATTATCGCCATCACCGCCGCCATCTCCACTGTCGCCGTCATCTGCCGCTGCTGCCGCCGTAATCGCCACTGCTATCGCCACCGCCACCATTGCTGCCGCCGGTGTTGCCGTCGTCGTCATCGCCGCTGCCTTCATCGCCACCGTCATCGCCGCTCCCTTCATCACGCTGCCGGTCTTTTTTTAAAAAATTGGAGCTAAAATGGCTCCGATTTACTGCGCATGCGCAGAAACTCAATCTGCCGCATTGCGCATGCGTCAGATTGAGTTTCTGCACATGCACAGTAAAATTGGAGATAAAATTGCTCCAATTTTATTGTGCATGCGCAGAAACTCAATCTGACGCATGCGCAATGCAGCAGATTGAGTTTCTGTGCATGCGCAGTAAATCGGAGCCATTTTGGCTCCGATTTTTTTTAAAAAAAATTCTTTCGGTGAGGCGTCCGAAATCAAAAGTGGACTCCCCTCCCGGAGAACCCTCCGGGATTGGTCCTACCGGTTCCAGGGAACCGTCTGGAACCGGGGACATCCCATCACTGGATACATCCCATAGGACCTTAACATTATTCGATGCAATTCTCCTCCCCAGATTACTTAACGTTATGCGATTTTAGCGTTATCCGAGGTAAACGTTATCCGAGGTATTACTGTAGATAAATAGAGACCACTTCAGTGGGAAGGTAAACAGCGTTCCATGCACTCCAGTGTTGAGGCATGCCTGCCACATGACCACTGAAATGTCTGCAGATGCAGATAGCGGTGGCTCTTTGGCTATAAACAGAGATTAGCACTATACCCTAGAGTTGGATACAACCTGCTTTCAAGCAAGTGTGATCTTTACTTTTACCTAAGCTGCCATGACATGTCAATTGATGGGGTAGTGGTTTTATATCTTTTTTTTATGAACAGATAAATAAATAGGGAAGAGAAACCAAAGAAACACTCTGAGCAGAGAAAAAAGAAAATAAAAAATTAATTAACAAGATACCGAAAAGTAAAGAGGCATGAATACCAGCAGAGAAATAGGTGTTGTTCAAACTGAAACTGAAATTCAGCAAGCATCAGTAAAGAGACACAATTTCATGTTAGCACCAGTGATTTAGAGCTGAGTCATTTGCACTTTGTTAGTTTTGTCTATCAATGCTTATTTTCAGTGTTAACCATTCTATGTGTTAACCATTCTAAATGTATATGGAAAATTTTGTTCACATATTTTGGATGCCAAGTTCTAATATCCTCATCCAAACATCTCACTGCCAACAGTAGTGCTTCCTAGAGTACCACCAGATTAATTGGCAGTTGTTAGGGATGCCTTGCCAAGCTCTGGCCATCAGCAGCCTTCATAGTACATATTACTTTGGAGTTTTAGATGCACAGGTGTCCGTTGGGCCACCTGGCAGGACATGTGTTTGTGTAGACCTGCTTAACTATAACTCATGTTTGCCTACATTAAGAACAGGCGGCTTTGTTTTCTCAGCTGTTGTGCACTAGGGCCTTCTCTTGCCTGGCATATAGAGACCTTTCTTTCCCCACTTCTGACAACAGGGAAATAGTAGAGAATTGTGCAATCTTCTTACCTATCTGTCCGATGACTGGATCTGTGGGGTAAGGAAAGAAAACCAGAAGAATGAGTACTAGGTCTACCTGCCATTGGTGTAATTAATAAGCTAATACCCATCCAGTAAACATTCATCCATTCAAGAAATAAGGTCAGCTAAAGATGCCAGGCCATTAGGGCTTGAACAGAAGAAGCTACTGTATTTGGATTACTGTAGCTTGTCACAGAGTGGCAAGAAAAAACATCTTCTACCAATTTGCTTTTGCTTTCAGATGTGTTCCAGAAGCTAACACTTTGCTGATCTTCTTAGTGAAAAAAAAAACAAACCTTACAATCTATCCCATTCCCAATGAGAACCCAGGGGCCCATCTTAAAGGAAGAAGGATGAGGGTGAGGCAGACATGGTAAAAGTTCCTGTTTTGGAGTAAGACTCGGGGGGGGGGGGCCCTCTCAGCAGCATGAATCTAGGAGCAGCAGCTCCCAAATGTAACCCTCGTGCATTTTTCTTGGGGGAACATCTCTAGAGTATTTATGACTCTCCACTCTTGGCACCAAAATAATTCACTATCTAGAAACAAAATCTTTTGCATCAGAAAGCAAAACTGAGTCCTGGAAGTGGGACCTTGTTACATTTGTCTTTTCTTATACCACTCTGTGACATATAATAAGTTGATGATTAACCTAAATACAGTAGAGGAGATCCCATATAAGAATGTATAGGTCTTCTCTTGTGGCAAAAAAAAAAAAAAAAAAAAAAACTAACTTCAGAAGAGCAATTCAGTTCAGCAAAAAAGAGCTGGGAGGATTTTTTAAAAAACAACAACAACATGTAACTCTGATGCCACTCTCATGATCTAAACCAGGAGTTCTCAACCTTTTAAAGCAGGGGGCCAGGTCACACTGCCTCAAACAACTTCGGGGGCCAGACAGCCATTTTGCCCTTCCTCCAGTGCACTGCCTGGTGTGGTGGAGTCAGGAGGACGCACATGAAATGGTGCCATGGGCTGCATCCAGCCCACCAGCCGCAGGGTGAGAATCCCTGATCTAAACCATCTCAGAAAACAAAACTAAACAAAATAAACAAAATATAATAAAAAACACAGTAGCACTTTAAAGACTAACTGCTATATTTTCACTGTTAACTTTCGTGGATCAAGTCCACTTCATCAGACAAGGAATGAAACTTACAGGCATGTTCTTATATACCAAATTCAGGAGGTCGACGGGAGAAGGGTTGATCTAAACTAGTTCTACACCTGAAATTACTGAAATTTTAAAACTTAAGCACATGCAGACATGTACACAGAAAAATACATACATCTTGGCATAGATTTTGCATGTTGCGGCTGTTTTAGCTATGACTGATTAATGGTGTTTTTGTGGCTGAACTATGTTCTGAATCTGGTGTTATTTCTGACTGCAGTACCTTAACCAAGAAACCTTATGGAGCATGAGATCCTTTACTTAACAGCATCATGTCCACATGACAGTGGGGTAGCTCTTTCTCCCCACCATCACTTCTTACCTGTAGCATAGATAGTGAAGAGCAGCAAGAAGGATAAGGGCCACTCCAACCCCATGATGTGAGGATGTTGTCTTTGCAGCCAGAGCTGGCTTGGCTTTGCCTATTTGCTCTCTTTAGTTGCTAGCTTGGGTTGCTAATGACACAACAGAAAGGCAGGGCATCTTAGGGCAGAGCAAGGCAAGTAAGTGAGTGAGACCAGACCAGCCTTCTTAATCCATGGTGAGAAACATCAAACCTCTCTCTGTGTGTTCATAATTGTCATTGTGTATCTTTGCTCTGGAAGGAACGAGCACCCAAACATTTCCTTGTGTTTGGCTTGCAATCAGCTACATTTCATACATGCACATGTGTCTGAGAGAAAGATTTAAGTGAAAATCAGCAAGACATACCTTCCTGTACATTAACATGAACCAGAGACACTGAAGAAATACAGTGTTCCAATACTAGGTGGGTTGGCTTGAGGACCTTAAAAAAAGAATTGCACGCATCTGTAGCTCGTGATTGGAGCAGGAGGGGTGCTTTGCATACCATTTTGGATCAGGAGAATGGCACCACTCCTCCCCATTTTGGGCCATAGGTCCATATTTGCCACCCCATGCCTTGGCTATGTAACGACGATAAGTGAGAGTTGTTTTCTCAGCTATGCAAACTACAACCTTGCCATTGTCACCCACATCATCAGTGTCACATCGAATAGTATTGTAGGGCCAGGTTCAACTCCCCATGTATTCATAAAGCTCACCAGGATGGGTGTGTCTGTGACTAGTTCTCTCTCAGCCCAACCTACCTAACACAGCTATTGTGAGGATAAAATAGCAGGTGGCTCCTTGGAGGAGAAAAAGGTTATAAAAGTAATACATACACATGTATCCAAAGCTGGGCTAGTTATTTTGGCCATGAATCCCATAAAGCCTCTCTCTGAGGGAGAAAACACAGTGATAATAAATTAAACAACTCATAATTTGCTGTCCTTTCACAGCAAGACTCAAACACACGAGTCTTTCTTTGCCGAATCCATCATTTAAAATTATTTCCACTGTAAACAATATAAAGACTGCCTGGCACAGCAAAAGATAATGCAACACTCCTTCCAAAAAGGGAATTAATCACCTAATCAACATCCTATACAGAAAGCAAAGGAAAACTGAGAAAGATATTGCAGATCTTGAACCATGCATACAGAATCCGCCCTGTGCACTGGAGACTGGGCCAATCTCTACCATGAGAAAAAACAACAACAACTGTGCAAAACTTACTTCCCTGGGTGGGGTTGGGAGATAAACTATTTGCTACTGAGCTGCTTGGCATACAAGAAGAACTTACACAATAACATCATAAATCTACTGCATCTAGCCACACACTGAGCCAAGCAGAAAAGTCAGCCTTCCTAAGGAGCCTGCCCTGCTCTCCCACCAAACTATACATATGATACTGCTCTGTGGTGACCTTGAGGCCTTTTTCTACAGGCTATGACTCAAAGAATATTCCCACAACAACTAGGACAACATCACACAAGTTGTACCTCTAAAGTGTAAGGAAGAACTATATACCAACCCACAAGTCACCTTCCTCTCAGTACCATGGAAAGAAGAATCGTATGTGAACTCGCCCAAAAGGCAGAACAAAACAACTGGACTTCTACATTAAGTGTTTTTGCCACTGTGCCTGGGCCGAGGTCAACTGCAAGGGACACAATTCACCTGACAATTGTAGCTAGACAAAACATGACACTATACACAGCCTCTAAAACAATCCTAACATCATCAAAAAGGCAGATAATGTTGGTGCTGTGTTTTATTATGGACAAATTGAGCTGTATGCAGAAAGCTCAGAGACAATTGTCAAACCCTGTATTTTACCAGTCCTTAACTACAGACCCAACTGTCAAATATCAAAAGGAATTACAAAACATTATCAGAAACTTCTCTGAAAATATAGATGAACAAATCCTGAGTTACAACAAGAACCTCAACCAGCCACCAACGGTAAACTAGGGAACTCTGGTAGACCCAATTGTCTCAAGCATTAACATTGTTGCTGTTGGATGTATGGACTCCATGCTTAAACCATATGTTACCAATGCACCAGCTTTCTAAGGCAACTTCAATTCACTCACAACCTTCTGGACAACACTATCTTAGCCAAAATGAACATAGATGTTGTCTACACTTGCATCTCTAGAGAGAAGGATTACAGGCCATCACAAATGCCATTCAAAATAAGGATGAAGCCCACATAGTCACTACCCTCTGTAGCTGTGAGCTAATATACAATTATTTTACTTTTGAAAATAATTCCTACCTCCAGATCAACAACTACCATAGGTACTCACATGGCTTCACATTGTTCTTGGCTGATTGAGAACAACACTTCCTTAACTGTTATGACCAAAACCCACTCCTCTATCTGATGTACATTGATGACATTATTTTTTGATCTGGATCCACAGAAAGGAAGCTCTAGAAAAATTTCACCATGAATTCAATAATTTTTATCCAAACATTAGGCTCAGCCTGGACCAGTCTACACAACAGGTACATTTTCTAGATACCACTATGAAGCTACAGCATGAACACTTTAGCACCACATTGTACAAAACAAAACAAAAAAACAACCTACTGATCAATACATGTACGTTTATGGTTTCATCCTGAACACACCACAAAATATACTGTTTACAGTCAAATTTCAGGTATAATCACATCAGCTCTGACTCATAAGGCAGAGACCCCAAACCAAAAGATGTACAACACATTTTTCTCAGATGAAAATATCCACCAAATATTGTTAAGAAACAAATTAACCAGGCAAGAGAAATACAGAGAAGTAATTTACTGCAAAATGGACAGAGAAAATTTCGCTGAACTCCATTAGTTGTCACATTCAGCCCCACAACTGAGCCAACTCATAAACATCTTAAATTATCTCCAACCCATCCTTGACAAGACTACTTCACTCTGCCAAGTTCTTGCTGGCAGGCCTCTACTTGTTGACAGACAGCCCCTCAACTACAAGCAACTATTAACCCTCAGTGATTTACACAACTCTGATATAATGATGGGGATTATACCCTGCTACAAACCCAGACATTTACTCTGGCCCCACAGCTATGGGACCCAACAATGTCCCACGCACCATCAAGGACACTTATATTTGTTCTTCTGCTAATATGGTCTATGCCCCTGGTGGCTAACCTTGGCACTCCAGCTGTTCTTTGACTTCAATTACCAGGAGCCCAAGTCAGCACTCCTGCTGATCAGGGCTTCTGGGAATTGAAGTTCAAGAAGTGCTAAGGTTCGCCATCACTGGTGTATGCTATCTTTTGTCAACACTGTCCCTCTGTATTCTACACAAGACAGACAGGACAATCTCTGAACAGAAGAATTAATGAACGTGAACTGGACATAAGAAATGGCAATGCACAGAAACCTATTTCAGACCATTTCAATCTACTCAGAGACTCTTCCCAAGGTTTGAAAGTTGTCATCATGGAGGGAAAATATTGCAGAACAAGAATCCAAAAGAAAACAGATGAGATAAAACACGTGTACATACTGGCTACCCATATAAATGGTGCTTGGGCCATTACCGAATGTGAAATGCTACAATAATATTGTTGTTATCTCCTGTTATTTTCTATAGCCCAAGTTCCTTCCATGCTAACCACTGCCACTTCTACAGAACAAGCTTCAGAGATAAAGTCAAAGATCCTTAATTCATTACCAATGATTATATTTTCTGCTGTTGTTGCCTATCACCTGGGGTTCCTTTTACCCAATAACTACTATTGATTTTATTTACAGAACAAAACTTCAATGGAATAGAACTGAGTGTCAAACAAAGTCATTGTCAAGGATAGAACACCAAAGTGTCTTATAAATTGACTCATAATTGTTTAAGATGCCACAATCTTTATTTTTAAAATGCTATTTTTATTTGTTTGTTTGTTATTGTTTTGCCTCATGTCTGATATGTTGGCACCTTTCTGTTGCACTAGCTAAAAAAATGGTGTGCTCAAACTGAATGGATGCAGTCCCAGGGTGCTCCCAGAAGAAGGAACTGGTCACTATAAATCAGAATTGACTTGACAGCATACAATTGTTATTATTGCCTATAAAGGTATCTATCATCTTAATGCAGAGACAGGACACTTGCTATAACTGAGGTGATTATAGGGAGCCAGACGTAGGGTTTGTCCATTGTACTCTGGATTCTGCACAGCCACTCTGGCATTTAGCGCAATGTCCACCAGGGTGCGCTCCTGCATCATTCTGTCCTTAGTTAAGCTCGTCTATTTTTGAAAGAAAATAGCTGCTGCAGCCAGTTAGGTAGATTCATCTTTTGGCCCAAGCTTCCTTTTTGTCTATTGATGCCTGCCCACACCACAATCCAAGGTGGGATCTGACCATTCCTCACTGCAGTGTGATGGTGCCAAAGCATAGGGGTGACTGTTCAGGAGAGCAGACTAGGGAGCAATATGGCTCCCTTATCCCACTTCCCTTGAGAAAATTACTTATGGATAAATATGTATAAAAGTTTGGAAATCAATGGGCTGATCAAGAGTTGCTGGCTTGGGAACAGATTTTGTCATCAAATTTGACCCAGGGAGGGAAATAGCGCCTCCTATGCACAACACACAGAGAGCACTTGTCCTCTACTCTGGATTGGTGGTTAAGACACTGAACTTAATGACTGGAAGATGGGCAGGTCAGCAGTTTGAGACCTGAGTGCTGTTCCCATCTCTGTCCCAGCTCCTGCCAACCTAGCAGTTCGATAGCAAGAAATTGAAAGTAGATAAATAGGTACCCAAGTCTGTCCAGGTTATCCTGCTATGGTAATAGAGCAGACCATACTGCCACCAGCAACTCAAAGCCAAGTGTCAGGTGGCATTTAACTAACCTGACAACCCTGAGGACTAACAACCTTGCATGCCAAAGTCCACAGAGAAGGGTGATGGTCCCCAAGTGGATTAAATTCCACTTGAATCCATCTCAATGGAGGGCAGCAGCTTCATCAAGACTGGCCTGGGGCTGATGAGGACTTTACCTGCCGAAAGGTCTCAGGACCAGAAAATGACTCATGGAGCTGGCTCTTTGGTTGTAAACAGAGATGAGAACTGAACCCTAGAGTTGGATATAACTGGCTTTCAAGCAAGGGTGACCTTTACCTTAAAAAAAAAATCAGATTCTAGTCCTTTGCTCAAAGAAAATTGTGTGTTCCACAGCACCTTTGCATAAGGTGTTTAAAGGCATACACCCTTCTTATTATTGAGAGGCAATAGGCATAGCAAAGGAAAGATTCCTTTTTAACATTTATTTAACATTAATATATGTGTATGCAGTATATACATTACTAATTGTTTCAAAAGCAAGATTTCATGAAAATGACAGATAACAGTATTAGAAAGTACTGTACTTACTGTTTACATTAGTAACTAAAAGAGTAAATATAATCCTTGCATTTTATAGCAAGGATATATGGATATACAGGTCCTGTACAGTATAATGAAATTACTAAATGCATGTAAGTGTAACAAAATGGCTTAACATACAAAATGGCATTGGTAAACTACATAGTAACAAAGTAGCAAAGAAGATTTGTAACTTTTTCAATGCACTGAGGCAAACTTCAAAGTGGCAAAATTTATCAAGAGGAATATTAAAATCTGCTGTCTACAGTAGCACTTATAGCATTTAAGGCACTTATTACTTATATTAATAACAAAGAGAGAAAGACAGGAAAACAAGACATTTAAAATATATCACCATCAAGACTTGTGTTCTCACTTATATAGTTAAGAAAGAGTTAACACAGCTTCTAGTCACAACAAGTAAACTATGTGTTTAAAATTAAAAGCAAAACTAAAGAACACTCCCAATTGAATAAGAGACTTAATATTTTCGATATTTAAACTATAAAGAAAACATCTGGTTTTTTTTTAATTAAAGCAGAATGTATCAATATTGTAAAATACTGTACAAGAGAAAACTGAATCATCAAACAATTTGATGAATTAAAAATAATGCCTTTCAGTGAGACTCCTATCTATTCTTTTGAAACACATAAGCAAAACATACTACTGTACTAACAAGCATAAACATACCCTTTCTTGGTACAGCACTCAGATGATCTGTGTCTGTAAACAGTAGGTCAGGCAAAATTGGCAGAAAGCCAGTTGCTGTATTAAAACTATAAAGAGGCTTGTGTTTATACTTTGAGGAGGTAACATATTTCACCCTCCACCCCTTTATCCGGCTCCCCGGCCAGGCAGAGCTTGGCCAGTTAACACTGATCGGCAGAGCTGATTTTGGCTGGCAAGAGCGGTCCCATCCCATCCCTTCATCTAACATCTCTGTGTTTTTTTCTTAACTGCCCTGTTGAGCAGTTTTTTCCCCATATAGCTCTAGAAACAAAACCTCATACATTGCTTTTGCACAATAAGTGCTTTCATTTCATTATTAATTTATGCACTCTGACACTGTCCTACCTATTCTTGCATGTCACCATTTTGATGGCCTAGATCAAATTCTAACATAATGTTGCTGGTACTACATGCAGGTTTTTTCAGTTGGCTGCTAGACAGTACAGCTTTTCCTGTGGCCCTTGACTTGGGAGGGTTGCTAGAAGTTGCAGATCTCTTCTTTAGGATGCAGAACACCCCTGAAGAGGTAACGATACAGAACAGATGTACAGAGACTTTGTCCTTCTCTCCCCTTCCCCTGTCAACATGTCCCATGCTAAGAAATTGTGTGAGTTATACTCAAAGCATCTGGAGAACCAAAGGTTTTACAATAGCCTTCCCTTTTCTCTCCTTTAGGCTTTTCTGACTTTGAATGTGGAAGCTCTAAACCATGATATGTGGTATCAAAACCTTGCTCCATATTTTTCAGGTAGTGAGTTCCTCTCCTTGATTTCCCATTTATTTTACTTTGTGCTTCAAATTATTAGCTGTAGCCATCAAGTTTAAGATCTTGTCACAGGAGCCCAAGGCCAAGATCATACACACTAGTGTATGCCTTATCACTATACTGTAGTGTATATGGTACAGTGAAGAAAACTGACAGGGGAAACATGGTTTGTTTCAAACATGGTGCTAGAGGATTACATTGCGGATATCCTGGATTGCCAGAAATACAAACAAATGGATCATAGAGGAAATCAAGCCTGAATTGTCTCTGGAAGCAAAAATGATGAAACTGAATCTGTTGTACTTGAAGCACATCATGAGAAAGCAAGACTAGCTAGAAGAGACAATAATACTTGGAAAAGTTGAAGGCAGCAGGAAGAAAAGAGGAAAAGAGGAAGACCAAGCATGAGATGGGTTCCCTCCATAAAGAAAGCCACAGCCTTGAGTTTACAAGCACTGAGCAGGACTGTTGACAAGAGGACATTTTGGTAGCAAATCATTCATAGGACCATAGGCAACATGATAGCACAAAATAACAACATCAGCCATCAGTCCCTTCTTGTTTTTCATTATGTGATCAAAGGTTTCTGTAGTTTATGCATTTTATACATTCTTGGTCTTTCTCCATTTACTTCAGTACTTCTTTTTTGGTTACTCTCTCTGTCAAAGAAATTCCTCATATCCTGAGATAAAGCCACATTTCTATCATTTTTATATAGTAGCCTGTTTCAAAATCCATGATCCTATGCCCATAACAGTAAAAACCAGGAATACAAAACACCCAACAATGAACCAGTTTTCAACTCTTATTGCAGATTACATTCTACATCTCAAATAAAATGCTCCAGGGCATTTCTGTTCTGACTTCTGTTGTATGGTTATAATCCCACAGTTCATTCAACCAAATCCCAAAGTATATATATTTGTCAACATGATCCCGATTTCATTTCTGATCTTTAATGGCATTTCTTGTGCTGCTTGCTTTTAACTAGTTACCATGAACGTGGGTATCTCAACATTCGTTATTGAACCATTTTCATTATTTCACCAGCACTATTAAGTAATGTTTGCAGAATATTGAAATGCCTCGTGCCAAATCCTATGCCCCTTCAATATTTGTGTGCAACTACTAGCAGTTCGAAAGCAAGAATTTACAAATAGATATACAGTACAGTATAGGTACCACTTTGGTGGGAAGGTAAACAGCATTCAATTCACTTTGGCTTCTAGTCATGCCTCCCACATGAACACGGAAATGTCTGCAGACTCAGACAGTGCTGCCTCTTTGGCTGTAAATGGAGATGAACATGGCATCCTAGAGTTGGATACAATTGGCTTTCAAGCAAGGGTGACATTTACTTTTACTTACATAGTATATAAAAACCTGGTTGTACCTGTTGTTGTTTTGCTCTCTAATCCCTTTGGTCTCATTCCCACACATTCTTCTTCTTTCCTTGTGAGCACCACCTCTTCCAAACTATGAATAATTTTGCAAATGGTGAGCTGTCATTTGGTTCTCACCTGGATTTCTCATGACTGCAACCAGTCTACTTGCTGAGTGGTGACCTATGGCATCCCTCTGGCTGATATACTCCAAGTGATGGAAGGATGCAGGGTCTGCAGAGTCATGTATAACTGAGCACATAAAAAAGGTTGAAAGATTCACCTAATGTACAGTAGGTCATCGGTACCATGGGATTCCTGATAACCATGTACAAATGTGAAAACTGAACAAGTTGAAAAGACTGAAAAGGGGAGGGGGGTTTTCTATTCATTTGAAATGTGGTGTTAGATGAAATCTTTATTGATACCATAGATCAGAAAGACAAAAAATGGGCATTAGATCAAATAAAGCTTATACCCTCCCTAGAAACAGAAATGATGAACTGAGGATATTGTACTTTAGCCACACCATGAGAAGACAATACTCAATGGAAAATATTATAATACTGGGAAAAGTTAAAGGCAGCAGAAAAAGAGGAAGATCAAATATGAGAGAGATTGAAGCTACAGCCTTTGAGCTTTCAAGACCTGAGAAGAGCTGTTAATAACAAGACCTTCTACAGGTCACCAATTCATAGAGTCACCATAAGTCAAGAGCAATTTGACAAAACATGACAACAGCAACAAAGCTCCCTCACTCAAATACAAGTGTCCAACACTAATAGCAGCATCGGTTTCTTTAGAGACTCTGACAAATCCAGGAAATGCCCATCTTCTGAAGTCTGAGAATTAAAATTAAATGAGAAGTTTAAAGGCAGATTAAGTCAGAAAGAAAGGCTTGAAATTCTGCACAATATCTAATAAATGCCTACAGGAAATTGGCCAGAAGAGTTAAGGATAGGCAGGCAGCATTAGAGTCTGCATATGTGTGTAAATTGTGCTTCAATTTATGGTTGAATTTCCAGCTTCTTATTGTTGCATGGCAATTAACAGTCAGGAGAGTATTGTTCTCTGAACGAGATGACCCTCCAAAGTATTATTTGAGCTTATATTTTATGAACAATCATGTTGTTTTAGAAAGCATCCTGTACAGAAGAGTAGCGTGCCTTGGCGGGGCCCCGTATAAAAATTTGTTTGGAGGCCCTTAGGAAGGGTAAAGATTTGTTTTGCTTACGCACGTTGGGGGCCCCCGTGGCCCGTGGCCCCCGTATAATTGATACGGCAGATAAGGCGGTAGCTACACCTCTGATCCTGTAACTTCTTGCAATTTAGGCAGTGGTGGGATGTCAAAAATTTTACTACCCCACCTTGACGTCATGGACATCATGGGTGGGGCCAGCGACATCATGATGTCATGGGTGGAGCCAACATCATGACATCATAACATTGTGGGCAGAGCCAAAGAAAAAATAAAATAAATACACACACACACCCCTCAACCCACCCACCCCAAACAAAAAAACCAGGAAAACTTACCAGAAGCAGGCAGGCAGGAAATGCAGCGGCATGGCGGCGTGGCATGGAAAGGCTGCCACCGCTGCTTTTGGATGCGCGCGCTTCCTTTCTGGGCAGCCAAAATGGCTGCCTGGAACTGAGCATGCGTCAAATCTCTATTTGATGCATGCACAGTTCTATTTTTTTAGAGGTTTGACGCATGCACAGTTCTGAGCAGCCATTTTGGTTGCCCGGAAGTCACTTCTGGAGGGCCCCCGGAAAGGCAACCGAACTGGGTCGCCTAGGGGTTTTCCACCCCCACCCCCCGGCAACCTCCTCCATAATGTTGTTATCAGTTCTGCCGAACTGGGTCGAACTGGTAACAACCCACCACTGAACTTAGGTATTCACAGAGATAACCATACCTCAAATTTTGTTTCAGGGATGGCTATTACAATACAGTATATGGAACTGAACTTGTTTTGAAGTCTGTGACACTTTGAAACTTGACAGGGAGAGATAAACATAGCTGTACAACCTGCATGTTTGCAAAGGTGTGAGCAGGAGCAATGGGCATCATTAAAGCTGAAGGAGTGAGATACCCAAGCCACTAAGGGAGGGAGAAAAGGGAGCAAATTATGGTGAAGATGGACACAAATAGACAGAGTATGGAAATTAAGAGCAGACTGTTTTTAAAAGTTCATTTACATTTATCACTGAGTTTAGAAAGTATGGGAGAATTTGTAGGGCAGGGAAGAACCAATTAAAATCACTTTGCCATCACTGTTTGCAGAGAAGGATTGAGGTACCGGCAGAGGTGTGATGGAAAAAAACAGTACATAAAGGTGTACTGATCAATTGATCTTGAAGTGCTAAAAAATTAAATTAAGTCAGAGGATCTCAACCTGGGGCCCGTGGGCCAGATGTGGCCTATGGCACCATTTCATGTGTCCCCTACAACTTCTACCACACCAGGAAGTGCCATGTGGTGGAGGAAGGGCAAAATGGCCATCCGGCCCCTGAAGCTGTCTGAGGGAGCGTGACCCAGCCCCTGGCTTAAAAGGGTTGAGAACTCCTGAATTAAGTTGTTGACCGATAGCTAACTCTCTAGCTTCATAGATTATTAAACTTGAAAATATTTCTTAAAGTGGTTGAAAAAACTCCACACTTCTGCATTTCCAGCCCCTAAAAATTTTTACTTGTCCTTCACACATGAGCATTTTGTGCAGAAAACGGATGTTCTTGTAGCCTTGGCTAGAGGCCCCATGTGGGGTGGGGAGCCTGAACTTTCAGAAGACTCTGTACAGGAAGAGAACTGCCAAGGAGTGGGGGTGGAAAGTCTGCATATCCGTTTCGGCAGGGAAGGAAGGAAGGGTCCAGCTTACAAAATGCATATAACTTGTGTAAAAAGTCTGGGCGGAAGATTCAGCAAGTCGGGAGACCCGAGAGGGCGATACTGGATGCAAAGGGGAAAATTAAAGCCAGAACTCTTGTGGGAAGGGAAGGGGATGGCTGGGGGAAAATGGAAAAGAAGATTGAGGTGGCTCTGGGAGGGGTCTTTGTCATTAATCTTATAGTGCATGTCAAACACCAGAGGTATGTGTGTACTAGTGTTTCCCCAGCAAATATATACCAGCTGACATGAAAATTTCAACAACAGTAGATGCTGATCTGCATATGCTGACTAGGGTACAGTCCCAAAATGCATGCACATGCAGACTTAAAGTCACATACATGTAACACAAACTATAAGTATATACTGCAGGGAACATTGGCGTATGCACAGTAATTGTATTTACCAGTTAAAGACCATTGTTCATTGCCAAATAAACAAACTAGCCAGAGCAGCTTTCTTATCCAGATATACTTTTCTGACATGTCTACATATTCATCATCTCTCTGTATCACTTATTTTAATCCATTTTGCTTGGTAAAGATCAAGTTTTGAAATGGCATTTATAATTTTTTTAAAGTGCATATCTTGTAAAATGGTCTACATGCTTAGGGGAAAGAAAGGGAGTTCTTAGAACCCCAATTGTCACATCACCCAAATGTTCTAGGGTCGCCAACTATCCAGAAAAATATTAGCCTGGCTTCCTCTTACGCCTACCTTCAACAGTGGCTGGATGAGTAAACATGATAATGTTCACAAACTGCAGATAAGCACCTATCATTTGCTAATCTCAACTCTTTGAGTTATTGCTAAAGGCACAGCTGCAAAAAGTCAGTGGGAAAGATAGTGACCCTAAGCTAAGAAGGACAGAGAATGATTGACAAACATATGGAGGCTTTGCTGCATGTTATAGTAGCATTTGTGTTTAATGGATTAACAGTAAGGAATTCAGCCAATACACTGAATTCCACCAGTGTTCCTCCTCCAAGCCAATACATGTTATTTACTATCAGTGATCAGAGAAAAGAGATAAATGGCCTGAACATGAGCTCTGGTTTGCAGCTTGACACATATGTTATTGTTGCAGTGGGATTTATTCCTAAATAGCTGGCTGGGTTGCTCATGAGTTTGGCATTCATTTGGGAGTTTTGAGTCCCCACTGTGTCTTCCAGAAGAAGAACCAAATAGTGTAGTTATGGACAAGTGACACAATCCAGGGGCATCTCCAGAAAAAAAGGAATGGTAAAGCACTTCTAGGTTCTCCATACCTAGAAAATCCCCAAAAGTGTTGCCATAAATCAAAATTGACTTGACAGTACTGTACACAAATATT
The DNA here is from genome assembly GCA_030440675.1 of Furcifer pardalis. Taxonomy (NCBI): domain Eukaryota; kingdom Metazoa; phylum Chordata; class Lepidosauria; order Squamata; family Chamaeleonidae; genus Furcifer; species Furcifer pardalis. Next base: position 103,839,475 of record CP126893.1, read on the forward strand.
ATTATACATGCATAGGGCAGAATTGTGACTTAGATGCTAGGACTGGGTCTGTCCACTTGCTTTAGGTCTCTGTGACCTGGACTCTACACACTATTGAAACATAGCACTGAGCCCCTTCCTATCACTGCCATTGACCCTCCTGTTAATTTCCTAAGTACACAACAGATCACAGAGCTGAACAAAGCTATCTTCTCTAGTGGATCTGTTTGCAACCATTCATATTTGGAGCTGTTTGGCTTTAGAGTTTACTTGTCAACTGCCTAAATGATAAAATTCTCTCTGAAGACGCTGGCCAGGATGATGGTTTGAGATCAAAATGCTCCAATCTGCAATAAAGTACCCAAGCACAACACCTATGTACCCAATATTGTGAGACGTGCTGGATGCTAAATGTCAGCACTGGCACGATAACTGGATTTGGGGCCTGGAGACACTGAAGTCAAGGTCTAGTAGCCCATTCTCTGAAGAGACAATTGCAAGGGAGAACGTCACATTAAGCCTGATCCCAAAATAGCCCTAGAAGAGAAAGCTGAACAATCCTTTCTGCTGTCAAAGGCAGGCAAGTTCTAACCCACAAGGCAGTCCAACCTCTCTCCCACGCGCTCCACCCCACTCACCGATCTGAGAGGAAAAGGCCTGATTTCCTGCCATAGAAAAGGTCTGAGCTCAGTTGTTCAATGGGTGTGGGTGTGAGGGAGCTGCTGTGGCTTGCACCTGACAGCCTGAGCCCTCGGGAATGAGGTAAGATAAAAGGAGATGGAAGAGCCTACAGATTGGGCGGGGTGCTCTCCATGCTGCCAGGAGTCTGTTCAAGTGTCCCACTTGTGCCAGCTGGGTTTGGAGACAGATGCCCTTGGTTGGCAAGAGGCTAAACCATTCCCCTCCCCACCTCCCATCTGTCTCTGCAGTGGAGGCCTTTGGCAAAGAAAGGAGCCCAGCCATGGAGGTGAGTTCTGACTGCATTATTGTCACCCATTGTGAGCTGTGTCTGTTTTCTCCTTTCAGTTTGTTAAAAAAATTATTAAACACAAAAAGAAACAAATCCCTGCCTGACCTTAGCCCATCCATTCATCCCTGCCATTTCTTTCCCCCACTCTCTTTGGTAACCTGGCATATACTGTATGCCTAAAACACAAGTATTTCTACACCATACAGGTCATTCATGCCTACAAGAACAGACAGGACAAAACACGTAAGGCAGAAGGATAGGGAAGAAGGAGGGAATTAATGGTAGGGGAGAAGCATGGATGGTGAGTCTAGCAGTCTAGTAGCTTGCACACCCTCATACTTATCAAAGCAAATCATGATACCACTGTAGGCAACTGCCTCATATATTTTGATATTTTTATCCTCTCCCACCCGTTGTATACTGGACTTTCCTCTCTTTTGTGACCAGGCCAGAACAGGTCTGGCACTAATCATCTGGCAGAGTCCTGGGGAGGAGCAGCAACAACAGCCTCCCTCCCCCCCAACTGTTCTTCTTGAACCAGTTGACCTTTCCCCTCTCTTTTTTTAATTTTTATTTGTAAATTTTCAAAAAAAGAGAAAAAAGAAACATACAATACAAGAATTCCACAGAAAAATACACTTAGTATATAAAGAAAGAACAGTAATACAACATACATCTTTTAAATCAAAACTCTTCACACTATACTTCTAACACAACTGTTACCTCTTCTACATATATTTTTCTTTACTTCATTCACCTCTGTGTTATATACAATGTCCAGGAGGTTATAACAATTTATATTTTCCAAAAGTTAATTTGTTCCGGTACAGGATTGATACCTTTCTTTTTAACAATCACGTATTCCACAAATTGTCTCCAGATTCTCCAGAATCTAATTACCTGAACTATGCCTTACTTAACATTTATTTCCCATGTAAGCTTATCATTAAGAGCTAATTCCCACATTTCCTTATACCAATCTTGTATACTTAACAGTACATCATTTTTCCAATTCTTTGCAACACATTGTCTAGCTGCCGACAACATCACAGCCATCAATTCTTTATGATCATTACTTAGTTTAAATTTGTCCACTTCTGTTAGCAATACAGTATCTGGCCCCAACTTTAGCTGCACATCTAATATATTTTTAATTTCCTTTTCAACTTTTCCCCAGAATTCCCTTAACACATTGCAACTCCACCACATGTGCAGATATGTCCCCATTGATTGTTTACACCTCCAACATTTGTCGCTTATTTCATTATTCATCTGATGCAGTCTGATTGGGGTCAGATACCATCGCCAAAGCATCTTATAATTGTGCTCTTTTACTCTAACATAGTTTGCATAATTCTTCTTTTCCATTTTTTCTTCCACATTTCCTCCGAAATTATCACATTCAAATCTTGTTCCCAAGTATTCTTCAAAGCTTCCTGTATTTTTTCTCTTTTATTCATAATCCTATAAATCTTACTAACTATCCCTTTAATTCCTATATCTCCCTTTCTTAATTTAGTCAAGAGTTCTTCAAATGTTGTAAGTCGCCTTTCTAAACCATTATGAAAAAAATCTCTTATTCCAATTATTTATCTGGAGAATCTTAACCAATTTAATTTCAATTGTGAGAAAAGCACCGTTCTTTTTTCCGGATCTGACTTTTCCCCTCTCATGGAGGTTGGTGATTTGTGTGTCACACAGCCTGTCCTTGTGCAGTAAATGGTCTGCTGCCCTTAGGTGTCAGGGATCATCCTATCTCATTGCCACTGCTGATGAAGAGATGAGTAAAGTTAATATTTCTGGACTACACCTCCTCTAGCACTCCAGCCAGCATAGCCAGTGCTTCAGAAGAGTAACATTGCCCATCTCTTGTACTGAGATAAGGTCTAATTGCTTGTGAACTTGTAGATGGTGGGGATGCAATCTTGACCTTTGACTTAGACAGCAAATGTCTTGGGTGCTCCTGTTGTAGAATTGTCGTATGAAAGGATGAGACAGGACAGCAATTCCAGGTCGCACTGATTCAAAGGACTTTTATTGTGCAATGGTTCACAGATAGTATAGCTACTTAAATCTGAGAACCCCGAAAGGCTCAAAAACAAGAATTTATATACACAGTAGTAAACAGGAAATGCATGGCTCTTCACCATGCGGTGGTCTTAGAATCTTGAAACCTTGGTATTGGTTCCAGGGACAAAGGAATTCAAACTAAACACTTACATTGGCTAATGGCCAAAACCTCACACTTATCTATCCTCTACTATTGGGTACTCTTATAAGACCTCTATTCTAATGAGGAAGGGTTTACTGCCTCAGCCTGAACAACAGGCAGGCAAGTTTTAACTGAGTCACTGTCATGCCACTTTGTAGGTTATTGGGAGGGCAAAGATGGGGTCTCTTTGGTTTTATATTTTTCTATATTCTAGCACACTCCTAAGGTTTGATGCTATTCAGACCCTGTCCCTGTGAAATGAGGCAGGTACATGTGGAGCCTTAAACCTATCAAAGCCCATTGACGTCAGATAATCTTTAAGCAAAAAAGGCTTGTAGTCAACGACAATGACTGGAAATTCCCTTTGTTTAATTCCTGAGGTCAGTCAAGAGATGAGCTGTGTATGAACACACACTTGAGGCCTTTTGTAAATTGACACTTAATCCACAGAGTCTCTTGAAAGAGAGCTCAGTTGCCAATAACTCTCCAATTTAGTAAACAGCTAAGTCCACAAAAATGAGAAGTGTTCTGCTGGATCAGGCCAAGGGTTTATCTAGCCCAGCCTCCTTTTTCCAACAGTGGTCAGACAAATACTTTCAGAAAGTTTACAAGCAGGATATCATAGCGGAAGTCACATTAGCACCCTACCCCCACTGGATGTCCTCTGCAATTGGGATTCAGAGGCATACTGTCAAGACTTACATAAACAAAACTGGAAGAAGTAAAAGTGGGACTCAGTTTGATGAACCATAGCGCTCTTGAGCTGTTGTAACCAAACTTAAGGGATGAACTAAACAGGTGGTTTCAATAGTATCTGTGGAGCTGAGAATGTCTTCAGTGAAACACAAAATGTTCTGTTACTCCTGAAAGCAAATTATGTTACACAATTTATTCTAGAAATTATATATGCCAGGAATAGGGAACATTTGGCCTTTTAAGGTGTTTTGGACTTCCATCAGGAGTCCCACTCAGTATGGCCAGCAGGAGTCTTCCATGGGGAGAAAGGTGACCTATAAAGCAAGCAAACAAACAAACAAACAAACAGATATGGGAGCCATAGACCAAAAGCCTTGGAAGCTCACAAATTCCTTTTCCTGAGTATAGAGGGTACACTTATTGGCTTCTTTGCAGAAAACAGCAATGATCTGAAACCATGTAAAATGAAAGTGGGACAAGAAAATGCCAAAGCAGGAGTGCAGCTAAACATTAAGAAAATTAAAATTATCACTGCAGAAGAACAACGCAGTTTTAAAGATGAGAATAAGGAAGTGGACATTGTGTAAGATTTTGTATTCCTTGGTTCAACCATCAGTCCAGATGGGGACTGCAGCCAAGAAATCAGAAAACGATTGAGACTCAAAAATGTAGCAATGAAGGAATTAGAAAAGATAATCAAATGTAAAGATTTTTACTGGAGACCCAGTCCATGATCATTCACAGTACTGTATTGTGTTTCCAGTTAATATGTATGGATGCAAAAGAAAGCTGACAGAAGAAAATTGATTTGTCTGAAATACAGTGCTGAAGGAGAAGTCTGTGAAGACCTTGCACTGCCAGAAGGACATACTGTACAAGTGGATAATAGAGCAAATTGAGCCTGGTTTGAGTCTCTAGAAGCAAAAATGAAGCTGAGGCTGTCTTACTTTGGTCATGAGAAGGCAAGATCCTCTGTAAAATGCCTATAATGCTGGGAAAGGTGGAAGGCAGCAGGGAAAGAGGAAGTTACCAGTACCAAACATGGGAAGGAACTGGTTCCATCAGGGAAGCCGCAGGCCTCTGTTTGTAAGAGCTGAGGAGGATCGTTGAGGACAGGACATTTTGGAGAGCTCTTATTTATAAGGTTACCATAGGCTAGAGACAACTTGACAGCACATCACCACCATGAGGAGCAATACGATTACAGTGGTACCTCATACAACCACCACAAAAACAGCAGCAGCAACAGCAGCAGCAGCAACACAACAACAATAAATACCTAGTGCCATGTTTGTTTTAAAGAGAAAGTGGTTGCAAACAAGACCACTTTGTATATCTATTCCTTAACCTAAGTATACATAGAAGTAGAGGAACATCTATCTGTCATGTCACAACAGAATCATTGTTATCTTTATTCGGAATCCATTATGGGTATTGTTCCACAACTGGGGACATGTTTATTGCTCTCTGGACAGGCAGTGAGGAAATATATTTGCCATCTTTCAGACATGGTTCATGAGGAGCAATACGATTACAGTGGTACCTCATACAACGATTTTAATCCATTTCATGGGGCTTGTTGCTATACGATGCATGCATCATACAGTATAGCGAATTTCCCTATGGGATGCATCATACAATTATATTTTTTGTTGTACGATTTTTTCCACAGGGAAAATTGTTATGTGGGATGCCATTTCCCCCCAAAACCTAATTGTTATGCGATTTTGTTGCTATAGGGAGCGATTGTTGTATGAGGTTCCACTGTAATCTATTTTTCCACACAGAGGTAGATTGTACTGGAAAGGGGACTCAGTTTTTTTTTTATTTAACTGGGATCCTACTAAGCAGCAGGCCTAAAGAACCTGTGATCCTCCAAGTGTTGTTGAACTCCCTTCCTTTATTTATTTATTTATTGGTCATACTTATATTGCCGCCCAATCAACAAGCGACTCTGTGCAGCATACAACACTTACATCATGAAACACACAAAAACACCTATAAAAACCCTTAAAAACCCTTAAAAACTCTTAAAACACTAAAACTACTGTCCGGCCCCCACCAATTAAAAAATCTTGTCAGTCCTAATCAGCCTGGCCAATTATAAGTATTTCATTACTCTTTCTCTGTGTGGAGATACCAGTACGGTACAAACATATTTAGGTATACTCGGAAATAGATGTTGTGGTGCTTGTGCAAATTTTTCACATGTAAATGTACATACACTGCTGACTAGTATAATTATTAACTTCTTTCTGAATGTGAACTATAGAATAACTTCTTTCTGAATGTGAAATATAGAATAACTTCTTTCTGAATGTGAAATATAGAATGCTGAAAGTCTGATAATTTCTGTTGGACCAATACGTGTCAAATCAGAACGCTTCACAATTCCCTCCCCTACACAAAGATGGGTCAAAATAACCAAGGGTTTATTCAAAATAAAGCAAATCCTTTCAATAGGCAGGAACTTTTAAAACTGACTTTATGTTAATATGCAAATAAATATTGTTCAAATATCAAAGTTTCTGCCTTTGTTAACATTTGCATAATACCAGAAATTCAAAACTGTGCTTCTGTCTGTGGTCTCAGGCAGGATCTGATCAAGCTTTGAACCCTGTTCAAATAACCACTGAGGCAGACAGAGGGTGGGAAATTCCTAGTTGGTGTGGTCAAGATAATGGTGCTGGGGAGACAAACTGTGAATGAGTAAGTGCCAAGTGGCTGCTACTGTGCAGGTAGGAAAATCTAGGTGTATGAGGAGGGAAAACATTGTAATCCAAGGGAATAAGATCTAGGGATTCTGATTGGAGGGAAAGGATGGCAGCTACCTACACTCTGGTCAGAGTTGCAGCCTTAGAGGAAATGACTCAACTCACTTTCTGGCTTCAGCATAAGATGGTAACAAGAATACAACAAAACAGCAACTTCCATGAGATCTCACTTTTTCGGCCTCTCTTTCTTGAACACACACATAGACAACATTTATGGTGATTTACAATGTTTTAAAAGGGTGGGGAAGAGATATTGAGAGAGAGTCCTTGTTCACAAAGATAGGATGAGCTAAAACAGATAATGGGGAAGATAACAGAAAAGGGAAAGAAGGAGATAAACTTAGGTGAACAATGTGATCAAACGCAGTAACACATGACTACACTTAGTCATTGATAAGAATAAAGTTGTGAAGTAAGATCAGGGGTAGTTCTACCATTTTACAGAATGAGGCAACTTCCTTAGCTGGCAGATGTGCGGGTCAACCATTGCAGTCCTAGGCTGTTTCTTGGGTGCCTTTTAGCAATGGAAAGCATTGTCCTGGCACCTCAGTGTACATACTTAATCTCAGTCAGTGTACATAGACTGAAGGCACCATCTTGTCTTTTACCTCAGGCTACAAAATGGGACCACATTGGCTCATTGGTTAAGATGCTGAACTTGATGACCATAAGGCCAGCAGTTTGAGACCCAGGTGCCATGCAATGGAGGGAGCTTCCATTGTTTGTCCTAGCTCCTGCCAACCTAGCAGTTTGAGTTGGATGTTACGTAGCAAAAATATCTTGGTGTGACACTTGACAGGACACTCTCTTTTAAGCAGCACTGCCTGAATACCAAAGCCAAAGTTAGTACAAGGAACAACGTCATCAGGAAGCTCATAAACTACAAATGGGGAACTCATCCATCCATACTGCATACATCTTCTTTGGCCCTGAGTGTCTCCACAGCAGAGTATGCTGCTCCACTATGGAGCACATCCACAATGCAAAACATTTCTGTTAATGAAGCCATGCATATAGTGACAGGATGCCTCAAATCTATACCATTTGAGAAAATATACCCTCTTGCTGGTATTGCTCCAGGGACTGCGGTGGCTCAAGTGTTAAGATGCTGAACTTGCCGACTGGAAGCCTGGAGTTCGATTCCCGGGTAGTGCATGACAGAGTGAGCTCCTGTCTCTGTCCCAGCTCCGGCCAACCTAGCAGTTTGAAAGAAAGAAATTGCAAGTAGATAAACAGGGACCACTTTGGTGGGAAGGTAAACAATGTACCGTGCACTTGGGCACTGAGGCATGCCTGCCACATGTTCATGGAAACGTCTGCAGACACAGACAGTGCTGGCTCTTTGGCAATAAACAGAGATAAGCACTGAACCCTAGAGTCGGATGTGACTGGCTTTTGAGCAAGGGTGACCTGGTATTGCTCCACCTAAGATCAGGAGAGAAGTAGCAGTGGACCCCTAGAGAACTAAGCAAGAGAATGACTCTTGACATCCTCTGAATGGATATGAGCTTCAGATCCAGGAACAGCTTTATGGCAGGTACAAACATTCTTGAGGGTACACAAGAACAAAACCAAATTAAAAGGTGGAGTAAGGCGCTCACTGGACAAGGAACATCATTAAAGGAGGATATAGCTGAGGAACTCAACCTCTCCTATGTCACTTGGAGGACCTGAATAGGCTGAGGGTCAGAGTCCCTAAATGTAAAACTAACATGCTCAAGTGGGGGATGCTAACAGGAAACATGTGTGAATGTAGAGAGATACAGAGTCTGGCCTATTTACCAGTCTGCTGATTATTGCAAAAAATTAAAATACGAATAGAAAAGGTGAGATCCACCTTCATAAAAATGCAACATTTGTTATGCAGTAGAGATCTAACTCTGGCTACAAAGATTCGAACAGTGAGATGTTACGTACTCCCAGTGTTGTTATATGAAGTTGAAGCTTGGACACTGACTAAAGCATCTGAAAAGAGGATCAACGTTTTTGAAATGTGGATCTACAGACAGCTATTAAGGATATCATGGGTTGACCATGTGACTAACATAGAAGTATTATGCAGAATGGATAAAGAATAAGATCTCTTTAAGACCATTAAACAAAGAAAGCTCCAATACCTTGTCCATATCATAAGGAATGACATAAAATATAGAATACTCCAACTCACTCTTCAAGGAAAGATCCGTGGGAAGAGAGGCCCTGGTCGTAGACAGACTTCATGGCTGAAGAACCTGAGAAACTGGTGTGGCATGTCCTCGGAAGAACTGTTCTGAGGAGTTAAGAACAGGAAAACTATTGCCATGATGATAGCCAATATCCGGAATGGATACAGCACCTAAAGAAGAATCATCTTTAGTCACCATGGACAGAATCCTGTTTGTTCCCCTCTCCCCCATACAACATACTTTTGGATAAGCCCTTTGTTCAAGGAGGCATCCGGTACAAATGTGGAAATTGACCATCTGCTCCCACAGTGGATTACTGAGTGGAAGGAAATACTGCAACAAGATTCTGCCCTGTGCATTTTGAGACTTTCAGTCTGGGCTCCCCAAATTGTAAAACTGATGATTTAAAAACCTTGGCCTATGCAGCTCACACACTAAGAAACTGTTCTGAGTACCAAGATGAAGCTCAGAACTGTGAAGGACAAGATGGAAGTAGACTCCCTCCCCCCTCTGAGTACGTGCAGAGTGCATTTCTTTGGTAACTCCAGTCAGGTCATACCTGGGACTGAGGAGCGAGGTTTTTATGTTTTTATTTATTGCATTTATATCCCACCTATCTGGGATATTTTCCCACTCTGGTTGGTGTACAACATATACATATACGTATTTTAAAAGGTGGCAGAAACCTGCCTCCCTCCCTACCAAAGGGAAGCATCTTGTCCCCCTAAGAATTGACAACCAAACTAAACAATGAGGGATGGTACTGCAGGAAGAAAACTAATGTACAGTATTGGGCTAGCTAAACGAAAGCCATGTTTAAGAATGAGGTCTGTCTTTAAGAGTAGGTGAGGGCCGTAAGGAGGAGGCGGGCGGGGTGTGTGTGTGTGAAAGCCTTCCTGAGCTAATAGCTCACCCTCCATGCCAATGTTATATATGTGAGTGTGACATTGTTGCCCCTCCTGAACACCCTCCCCCCCAATTTAAAAAAAGTCTAGACTCCTGGCTACTGCCCTGGAGTAGGTGCTTATTATAAAGACTATCCGGAGTGAGAAGGGAAGGTTGTCACGTTCTGTCTCTAAAGCAGAAATTGAAGTTAACAAGTGGGGCTTCTTTAGCCACAGCTTCGGCGACAGAAAAGCACCGCACCTGTTGAATATCTGCCTGTTGCATTGTTGTTTAAAAACCACAACAGAGGGACACTCCTCTGCCCACGAGCGGCGGAAAAGGGCCAGTTTTCTGGAGAATTAAGCGCTGGGCGACAAAGAGTTCTTCGCGGTCCGCCTGGGCCACCAGAGCGCGACTGCCACGGCCCGCGGCTTCCCCGCCGGAGGTGGGTTCGAGCCCCGCGGCGTGTGGTGGTGACTGCGCTCCCGACCCTGCCGCCGACCCCGTGGCCCCCTCGCTCCATCTGCGGCACCTTTTGCCTCCTAATATGGGCTCTAATTAAATTACAACCGACCCGAGGCGTTCAAGTTACAAGGGGGAGCCCTCCCTGCCTGCGCATTGGCCGAGGCTCCGGGGGAGGGGGCGAGACCTCGCCAGCTGATTGGCTCATCCGCTCGGGAGGGGCTCCCCCGAACGGGGCGCTCTTCTTCAGCCGGCCGGGGATTGAAGCCCGGAGAAAGTCGGCGGCGCCGTCGAGCCCGGCCGAGGCGAAAGTTTCCGAGCGCCTCCTGGCTGGTGTCAGCGTCCCGGGAGGGTCTCTCCGCCGGGCTCCCGGCCAACCCCAACCTCAACTCCCGCTGCGCGCTGCCTTCTCCAGCCCTGGCATGCACAGCGCCCGCCTCGACGCCTTCGTGAGCCACCTTCGCGCAGAAGTGGTGAGTCCCGTCGGGGGCGGGGGGCGGCGGATCGGGGCCAGGTTGAGCTTACGGAGAGCCGGGGGTGGCGAGGGTCGGTGCTGTGTCTGGGCAGGGGCCGCACAGGGCCAGACCTCGGCGGGGCTGTTGGGATCCAAGACCGTCGAAGGGCGGGTGGTGCGTGGGAAAGGAAGAGGCGTCCCTCCGGAGCAGGCTCCCCGGGAGAAAGAGGCCGGCGATAGCGGTGGCGGGTCTTCTCATTGTTCCCCTGGGAGGGCCCCGCCTGGGTCTGCCATTGTCTGGGAAGGGCGCTCCTTCTTCAGGAAGCTCACTGGGGCAGCGGCAGGAGCAAGACCGGGCTTGCGGCTTCGGCACGCCTGGGACGGAGGAAGCATCCGCGCGCGCTTCGCCTTGCCCGCCTGGCTGGATGGCCGAGGAGGAGCTGTCAGCCTGGCTTCCCCTCTGTCTGGAGCCAGGCGTGGGCTGCGGTTCCGTCTGACACGCTGGCTGAGAAGGTGAGTCTCCAGGCCAGGGCTTTAGCCAGGCCAGGGGGCCCCAGCGGAGAGCGAAAACCCTCCTGAGCTAACAGCCCCCCCCCCAACCCGCCCCGTGATGCCAATGTTATATATGTGAGTGTGCCATTGTTGGCCCTCCTGAAAAAAATTCGACCCCCCCCCCCCCCCTAGAATCGTGGCTACGGCCCTGTGGGTCTCTATCCGCTGGCGCCCATGGCCCTGGGCAAGGCTGTCCCTTGAGGTGCTCCCATCCCACCACCACCCAGAATAAACCTGCATTGCATCGTTTAAGACTAGTAGTCTACACCCCGGCAGTCCGTGGCTCTTAGCGTTGAGTAAGGATGGCTCTGAGATGGAATGAGGTGATCCTAACTGGGACTGCTCAGAAGGAGGCAGACAAAGAGTTGCTTTTAATTGTATTTTTGGCACCCCAGAGGTGGAACGGGGTGTGGGGGGTGGGTTTGATTCTTTAGTGGCAAAGGAAATTGATTTTGGACACGCTCGAGTGCAGCTTCCCTTCTGTTTCCAGGCAATAGCAATCACACTTCTATACCGCCCTTTAGCGCTTAGTGCACTCTGGGGGGTTCACAAGTTTATTCGCATTTTGCCCCCAACCTGCTGGGTTCTCATTTTACTGACCTCGGAAGGATGGAAGGCTAAGTCAACATTAATTCTGGCAGGACTGAATTCACAACATTTTGGTTGCAGGACAGTAGCTTAACCACTGTGCCACCAGGGCTTTCTGGTTGGGTGGGGATGGGGGGGCACATACATTATTAAAATGACCTGCATTCAACAGCCCTGCTCAGCTCTTGCAAACTCAAGCCTGTCTCTTCCTTTAGGGAGTCAACCCATCTCATTTTTGTTGACTCCCTAAAGGTTCTGCCTGGCAGGTTTGAACTCACAATGTTCTGGTTGCAGTACATCAATTTAACCCAGGGGTGCCCAAACTATGGCCCGTGGGCCAGATCCAGCCCTTGTCACTCCTGAAAGCGGAAGTAAAACATGTCCATCTGAGCGTGTTTTACTTCTGCATCCAGGAGCGACAAGGGCAGCGTGGGCCAGATGAATAGGCATTGGGGGCTAGATCTGGATCCAGCCCACGGGCTGTAGTTTGTGCACCCCTGGTTTAACCACTGCACCACCAGGCTCAGCCTTGCCACTCAAAATAGATTCTGGGCTTGAGGAGATCCCAAGTTGATCTCTGGCTCATCCATGAAGATGAGGAGGTGTCTGTGCTTTGGGGGGGGGGGAGGCAGCAAAGGGCATCAATTGGGCAGGAGTTCCACCCTCTGAGCCCAACCCTTTCATTGAAGGAAGAGACTTGGAAACAGGATGGAAACATGGACTCAGAAACTCAGGCCTGCCTATTCCTAGAAGCTCATTTCTAAACTTCCCACTTTAGTGGGGAAAAGATCTTGGGGACATAAAAGGAGCCTCATTCAGGCAAACCCCTGAGCAGAGTTTCTCCAGCAAAAACCCCTTTCAACCCAAAATAATTTCTGACAAGAAGTTATTATTACTGTACTTACTATACTTCTAAATTCTCAACTGCAGGTGGAGAATAGCCTGGAGTTGGAGACAGGCGAATGGAACTTTTAGGGAAGCCACACATTTTTCTTCTTGTAGTCTCCTACTAACTTTGACAGGGTATCTCCAGAAAGCCAAACCCCTCCCCCATTCCCCACAATGGGTGAATAGATTGTGGTTGGTTTCCACATTGCTATGTTGTCAAATTCCACATATAACTGAAGAGTTCCTCTACTAGCAGTGGGAAGGTTTGCTTACCCATTTCTTTTTTGATCCACTTGGACTGGTTTCACAGTGTTCTTCAGTCTGAGGTGAAGCAAATTCAGAGGCCTCAATATCCAGTTGAATACAATGATTGTATTGTAGAAATGTGTCCACATTATAGGTAGGATTTATCTTTTAGTGGTTGCATGGATCCTGCAGACTGTGAACATAGCCTAACCCTGAAAAGGGTGATGCCACTGCAGAGATTATGAATATTTTATCTGTTTTAAAAAGGAGATGAGTAAGAGTTGTCTGAAAGAGCTCTGCAAAGAGAGGTCTTATTTTTGTTGGATCTCCAGGAAGCTGTAGTGATCTAAGTCTACCAGAGGTACCCTTTGCTTTTTGTTGTTCAGTCGCACAGTTGATTCCAACCCTTTGCGACCCCATGGACCACTGTCCACCAGGCACTTCTGTCCTCCACCATCCTCCTCAACTCGCTCAGTTCTGTGCCCATTGTCTCTACAATACCATCTCATTAATTTAATTTAATAGATTTATATACAGTACCGCCCTATCCAATGGACTCTGGGTAGTGTACATAAATTAAAACCAATATAAACCAATTAAAAAACCCTTTAAAACATAGCAATACCCCCCAGTGCCATTTACATTCTAAAAACAAATATAAAATCTACAAAACCTTAACATTAAAAAATTTAAAATAATAATTACAGGAGGTGGGAGTCCTAAGGACATTCTGGTAGATCCTGTCCCAGTCTGGTGGGCTGACCCTGGTAATAGTGACATACAGTACTGTACATTTATGAGCTGCCACTGTAGATTTCCAGTGGTATTACTTTGCTTGGAGGGCATTGTGAAAAAATTAAAACAGTGGTTCAAAGAACATCCATGGTACATATCAGCATCAGTGAATGCTCCTAAGGCCCTGTCATCTTCCCAAGATGTTGATGTCAAGCCAGCCTTTTTACTTTGGACATGCATCTAGCTCTTTTGAGCATCATATGGTGAAAAGGCAGGATCGAGATGTGATTAATGGAAAAGACCAGAGTTTTCCTCCGCTGTCTCTTTGGCCTTATCCTTCTAAGAAATGTTGGGCATAGCCTATTGCTTTTTTGAAGGGCCATGGTGCTCACACTACATATGGATCACAACAGAAAGTGAAATATTCCTAAACTTACCTATATCCTTCACAATAGCTATTGCATGTTACATTTGGGTGGGATACCCTGTTTCCAAACTGACCAACTCTTGAGAATGCCATCATACAGAAGATCTATTTGCATCTTCCAAGTGGTCATGGAAAGACAAAGGAGTCACAATTTTGGTACAGGAAAGAAAGTGATGTAATGGTGGAAGGAGCCATTTGGACATTGAACTCTCTCTTCTTTGTAAGAACCAGAAGGCTGGCAGATGTTGTGAAGGATGAATGCTTCCGAAAAACATAATGCAACAGTCTGTGTTTCATGTTTATATGAGACACAAAATTACATTGCTTTTGACTGTTGCCAGGATGGGGTTCCTATAAGGGGCCTACTTGCTGCCCAGATAAAACCATACCGAGAGCATTGTTTTCTTTAGTACACAGGGTTACAAGGCATGTGTGATAGCTGCCCTCCTCCCATGTTCTGTTTTCTGCAAGCCTGTAGGCCATAAATGGTTTCTCAGTATGCATTAATAAAATGCATCATGAGTGGTGTGAGAAAGGGAGATTGTACATGTAGTATAACCTTTTCCTGTGAGATGAAAGTAAGACTCTTTTTCCTTCTGAAATGCTTTCTTCTTCCCAAGAATGGCCAACGTACTCTGTTCTGTGATGGAGGACACCATCGGATGATCTCTTGCTCACTTCCAGACTCAAAACTTTCTTTGCTTCAGTCCTATGTATGTTAACAGCTGCCTCTTTCTATTAATCAGTCAAGATCAAGGTACTGTATTTCTCCTGGCTTTGTTATTGTGGCAGCAGACAATGACAGTAGCAACAAGGTGCAGTGGGCACTGTGCATCACCTGTGGAACTCTATGCTAGGAGATGCATCCTTCCTTAGATCTTAGGAGAGAAAATGTAATCCTTTCTTACTTATTCGTAGTTGTTGGGATGACTTGATTAGTTTTTCCACTGGTTTTTGGGGCATATTTTCAGCTTGATTGCTATCCGCTTTATCATCCTACTGCTGCTGTTGTTAAGAGGTTTGAATGTTCTATACATTAAAAAGAAAGTCACTGTGGAGATTGAAAATGACTTACACTGAGTTTAGAAACCTTACACTTTCTGGAGCTGGTGCCATAGAAAATAAATAGTTTTACTGGATTCTGTTTTCAAGCAATTTTGAGATACCAGTAGTTATGGACAGCTGGAAGCTTAATAATTCTCTGCATCTGATGGAGCTGATGGTCCTCCATTGGGTTAGTTTAAACTAGAGTTGGATGACTTCAGGTAGCCCTTCAGAAGTTGTTGGACCACAGCTTCCATTACCCTTGCCATTGACTAGGCTGCCTAGAGCTACTAGGAATTACCACCCAACAGAGGCAGTTGCTTTGTCCAGAATCAGGGTCAAGGTCTCCCTTGCTTGAAAGCCAGCCGTATCTGACTCTAGGATACAGTGCTCATCTCCATCGCCAAAGAGACACTGCTGTCTGTATCTGTGGATGTTTCTGTGGACACATGGCAGGCATAATTAGATGCCGGAGTACACGAAACACTGTTATCTTAACCGTCGAAGCAGTACCTATTTATCTACTTGCAATTTCTTGCTTTTGAACTACTAGGTACTGGCCTATTTAACCTAACAATTATTTAACCCAATATGGTCCACTCTGACTGGCAGCAGCTCTTCAAGGTTTGGGCAAAAACAAATTTTCACCCCAGACCTAGTGATCCTTTGACTTTCAATCCAAGTCCTAACCAGAACACACCCTGACTGGCTTCCAAAATCAGGTGAGCTTAGGACAGTATGTTGATACCAACATCTGGAATGCCACACTTTCCCCCAGTCTAGAGACTGAGTTATTGAGTTTTCAGGCCACTGGGGCCCTTGTGTAAGAAGTTATTGTCTGTGCTGAGGGTCCATATATGGTTCCAAGGCTTCTCAACCTTAACTGCCCAAGAGGCTGCTTTGTCTGTCCTTTCTTTCCTTTATGCCTTCCCAAATATGTCTGGCCTCAACAACCAGACATTCACTGTGATGTGCCGCCTTCAGTGGTGGACAGCAAAAAAAATTGCTACCACACCATGGGTGGAGTCTGTGCCATGTGTGGAGCCTATGTCATGGGCGGAGCCTATGTTGTGGGCAATCTAGTCATGCCTGCCACATAGCCATGTATACATCTGCAGACACAGGCAGCACTGTCTCTTTGGCTGTAAATGGAGATGAGCACTGCACCCTAGAGTCGGATATGATTGGCTTTTGAGCAAGGGAGACCTTGAACCACTTGCAGGGACAAAACCTGACGTCAAATTTGAATACCAATCAGGAATCTTCTGTTATTAGGTAAAGGTTGTCCTTGCTTGAAAGCCAGTCATTACCAACTCTAGGGTTCAGTGCTCATCTCTGTTTATAGCCAAAGAGCCAGTGGACTTGATCCACAAAAGCTCACATTAAAATACAGCAGTTAGTCTTTAAGGTGCCACAACGTTTTTGTCTTTTTGTTTTGTTTACTCTCTGATATGCTTGCATAGAATAAAACTTTTTAAATGGTAGCTGTGTTAGGCTGGGCAGGGCAGGGAAGTGGGCGTGGCCACCCAATTTCGCTCCCCCTGCCTAAAGGTTACCCAATTCCCCTCCCCCCTGCCCAAAGGCCACCCAATTTTGCTACATCCCCCCGCTGTGTGTGTGTGTGTGTGTGTGTGTGTGTGTGTGTGTGTGTGTGTGTGTGTGTGTGTGTGTGTGTGTGTGTGTGTGTGTGTGTGTGTGTGTAAACCTGTTACTGCCCACCACTGGCCGCCTTGCATGGGTAGCTGCCATCCAGATGCTTTGCGTGTGCCTCCCTCCTGCTATCATCACCCCTATTTCACCCCTCAGGCTAAGTCTGGCTTTCTGTCAGGTCCTTAAGATTTGAGAGTGGTTGATGGGGAAATGAGATGTGTAATCCCCACTCAGCTCCTAGTTAAAGAAGCTGTGGCAGTGGCACAAAAAGGGAGGAGTGTGGAAAGAAAGAGGATGTCATGAGCCAAGGCTGTGTGGCCTATAGACTGGAGTCCAGCCATGGGCATCTTGGTGTCCTATGAAGAACTGAAGCTTATGGGCCAGCAGAAAAATATCTCACTGAGTATAACATGGTCTTGGAAGAGACTCACTATCTGGCTTTTTAATAATCAACATCTTCTAGAACATGGGTTCTCAACCTTTTCAAGCTGAGGGCCGGGTCATGCTCCCTCAGACAGCTTTGGGGGCTGGATGGCCATTTTGCCCTGCCTGCATGATGGGGATGGCCTGTACATTAAATAGGAACCACACGTGGCACTTGCGGGTTTGCCGGAGGCAGTAGGGGGCCACATGAAATGGTGCTGTGGGCTGCATCCAGCCCGCAGGCCATAGTTTGAGAAACCCTGTTCTAGATAGATGCAAAGACTCAAGCTCAATGTCTTGAGAGATAATTCTGGATCCAGTGGCGTAGCGTGGGGGGGGCGGGGGGGGGGGCGGATGCCCCGGGCAGCGGCTTTCAGGGGGCGGCAAAATGTCCTCACCACTTTGGCCTCCTCCCTCTGCCTGGGCTTAGGAAGGAAGCAGGACTTCCCAGGCGGAGGGCGGCCCTTTTGCTGGTGAGCGCTGCTCGCCTCCGTCCCATTGGCTTGGGTACTCATTTAACCGGCCTCGGTCGCCAGCAACCGAGGCCGGTTAAAGGAGTACCCTAGCCAATGGGACGGAGGCGAGCAGCGCTCGCCAGCAAAAGGCTCGCCCTCCACACACCTGGGAAGTCCTGCACGCGCGCGCGCGCGCTGCCCACCTCCTCCCCCCCACCCCTAGCCACCCAGCCAGCTTGCCGTCAGAATGGGCGCTCGTCGGGGGGGGGGTGGCGCCGTAGCGGGGAGCCCCTGGCTGCTGGCTGGGTGGCTGGGCGGGAGGAGGTGGGCAGCGCGCGCGTGCAGGACTTCCCAGGTGTGTGGAGGGCGAGCCTTTTGCTGGCGAGCGCTGCTCGCCTCTGTCCCATTGGCTAGGGTACTCCTTTAACCGGCCTCGGTTGCTGGCGACCGAGGCCGGTTAAAGGAGTACCCAAGCCAATGGGACGGCCACGGAGGCGAGCAGCGATCACCAGCAAAAGGCTCGCCCTCCACCTGGGAAGTCCTGCACGCGCGCGCTGCCCACCTCCTCCCCCCCAGCCACCCAGCCAGCAGCCAGGGGCTCCCCGCTATGGCGCCACCCCCACCCCCCCGACGAGCGCCCAGTCTGACGGCAAGCTGGCTGGGTGGGTGGGTCGGCACCCCCCCCTGCCAGCCCGCCGCCAGAAGTTCGAAAAAGGTAAAGATCGCGGCTCGACTGCGGGGGTTAGCTGGGATCCCGAGGGTTTTCCCCATCGTCGCCTAACCCCCGCAGAGCTGCCCACGCGCACGCCCGAGGATTCGAAAGGGTATTCCTACCCTTTTGAATCCTCGGGCGTGCACGCGGACGGCTCTGCGGGGATTAGGCGAGGATGGGGGGAACCCTCGGGATCCCAGCTAACCCCCGCAGTCGAGCCGCGATCTTTACCTTTTTCGAACTTCTGGCGGCGGGCTGGCAGGGGGGGGGTGCCCACTATTCAGCAGGGGAGGGAGCGCCTTCTGCCTGGGGGGGGGGCGAGAGCGGGGGGGGGCGGGCGGCGATTTTCTTCTTCGCCCCAGGCGGCTCAACGCTGCGCGACGCCACTGTCTGGATCCTATTCTAAATGCTTGCCTGATACTAGGCCAGGAAAATTTACCTCTGCTTCACAGCTGCTGTGCTTTGATTCTGAAGGAGCACAGTTTCCTAGCCTGTGCAATCAATGCTCAGAGTGGGGTGAGGAGTGTTCCTTCTTAAAATCTGCTCAGTGGCTGACTCACCATTACAGTGTAGATGGATTTTGTTTGATGTAAAGGTTAGAAATGGAGCTTAGTTTTCTTTCCTTGACAGGAAGTTCTGTGTATCAAGGTGGGGGTGGAGGAGGGGAAGAGATGGTCCTACTGGCTTAAAGAAAACTTTATGGCTATGGAGGGGAGTTTGGCCTTGAAATTGTGAACAAAGCATGGCCCAAGGAGATATTTGATGTGCTCCAGGTTTTCAGCCAGGCAGCTGCTGGCAGACTGTTTTGACCATCTGAGTGTCACAAGACCAGCTGTACATGAATCACTGCTTGTCATGATGTCTACAAGCTTGCCTAGAGCAGCAGTGGTGTCAGGCGCATCTGTGGGCTGATTGGTAGAGTCTTGAGAAGCAACAGGAAGGAGGTCTGGTTGGACAGTGGAAGAGCTTGTTGTTGTTTCAGTCTTCAGAATCAGACCCCTAAGATTAGTTTGTGAACTTGTGAGAAATCTCTTTCTCTTGACAAACTAGGGTGCTTCTTCGGGAAATGATTTACTTATGCACATGCCTTTTAATAACTACAGACCTTGCCTTTCATGTGCTCTCCCATCATGATCCTGGCCAGGCTCCCTCAGTATTGACCTGTGCTTTTCTGAACATCTGGAGAAGCCATGTCCTTTCTTAGGAAACTTGCATTTTTGTAAGATTTTTGGAGCTTTCTACCTCCTTTCTTTGAGACTGCGGTGACTTAGTGGTTAAGACGCTAAACTTGATGACTGAAAGGTCAGCAAATCAGCAGTTCGAGAAACAAGTGCTGCATGGCAGAGTGAGCAACTGCCTCTGTCCCAGCTCCTGCCATCCTAGCAGTTCAAAAGCAAGAAATTGCAAGTAGATAAATAGGCACAATTTTGGTGGGAAGGTAAACATCGTTATGTGTCTAGTCATGCCTGCCACATGTCCACGGAAATGTCTGCAGACACAGACAGTGCTGCCTCTTTGGCTTGTAAACAGAGATGAGCACTGAACCCTAGAGTTGGATACTACTAGTTTTAGAGCAAGGACCACCTTTACTTTTACCTAGCTTCTTTCTTATAAGAAAAAAAATAGTTTATCTCCTGCTGGCTTGCACAAATGTCCTGATGAATGAGATGAGTGAAAGGGATGCAGGACCTCCAAGAACTTTAGCCTTTGTTTATGCTGCTCCAGATCAACTCTGCATCCCTCTGCAACTGTCTGCTCACCCCCGTCCCTCATACCTGGCCATGGCCTTATCTGTGGCTTTTCCCTCCCTGGCTTGCTGATTGGGGACTGCTTGTGTAATTCCTGGAGCCGCTTACACACCCTCTGTGTCATCTTCGGGCGGGTGGAGCAGCTCACTCGCTCTAACAAGCTGCTGCTTGCCGGCCCAGGGATGGGCTTGGAACGTGTGATGTTGCTGAAAATCTCTGCCTCTGGGGCCTGGTCGGGGTGGGGTAGGGTGGGGGCTCGCAGAGACGAGACGGGGCAAGAGAGCTTGCGCGTGTGAGTCTGGCTCCCTACCCCACGCCTTGGCTAAGTCAGCTCCTCCGTGCCCCTTGCCCCTGAAAACCACAGACAGCTCTCTGGCTCACAGCAGCAGCAGCAGCAGCAGGAGGAGGTCTCGGGCATCCTTAGAACAGCCCTGCAGGGCAAGCGCCACGTCAGAGGGATATATTCCCTCAATGGGGCGCCTTAATGGGGTGAGGAGCTGAAGAAAATGGGTGAGTGCAGATAACAGAAGCACTTTCTTTCCAGCAAATGGTTTTTGCCTAAAGGGGCCGGGTCAGATGGGGTCAGGAGCTCATTTCTGGAGCCAGTGGTCCTCTTGTCTGGTGCCTTCTTTTGCACTGTCTGGACTCGTAATCTGCAGATGGCTTTCTCTGGAATTTATTTATTTATTTATTTAGATTTATTACCCCGCCCTAATCAGGCGAACCTGACTCTAGGCGGCTTACAGAAATTCATAAATTAAAACCTTAAAGTTCATAAATTACTTAAAAGTCAATTACAGTGGTAAGATGGACTCCGGAGAATTGGGCCAAAAATTCAGTTTAAAGAATCCATGCTGGTTGTGATTTTGTGTGTGTGGTTCACATACAGGTTCCTCTGAGGGGCCTTCTTGTTGTTGTGCTGTATCTGATTCCTAATATTGGTGATCATCATGGTGATCATCATGGTGATCATCCATGTAGAGTGTCCTGGGAATAATATAATGCAGTCGCCTATCATTTGCCTTCTGCATCACAGCATGACACCTGTACCACTGATCCAGTTCCGCGAGTCACTTTCCGGTCCTGAGCCTTTTTGACACACAAAGGCCTCCTCAGCCCTAGGCCAGTGCTGATGAAGCTGCTGCCCTCCATCAAGATGGCAGCAAGTGTGATTTAATCCACTTTGGGACCATCATCCTCCCCTGTGAACATCGTCATCAAGGCCATTAGTCTTCAGGGTTGTCAGGTTAGTTAACCGCTGCCTGACAATCAGTGTCGAGTGGCTGACATGGTCCACTCTATTACTATAGCAGGATAACATGGGTCAGCTGAGGGACCACAGGATAAAATCAAAATCACCAGTATTGCCAAGACAACTGGTTCTTCATGGTGATGGTTCCCAAGCTGTGGAACCCCTGGCAAAGGGAAGCTATGCTGGACTCTTTCCCACATAATCCTCTTGCTGATACACAAAGGTCTCCCCACCCCAACCCCCACCCCAGGAGACCTTTGGGGCATTGGTTGGCTGCAGAAGAGGGGGTTTCTAATAGAAGGGGGGTGTTGTGCATTACAAACAAAACCAAACACCAAAGTACTTTTAAAATGCTTTTCAACTTAGTTGTTTTAATATTGTAGTGAGTTTTTTTTAAAACAAATCTCGTTGTAAACAGCTTTGTATTTGATTTTGGATTTGTATGCCGCTCTATTCGCCGAAGCGACTCAGAGGGGCTAACAACATAAACAATACAATACAGTATGTATAAGAAACCATCACAATTACAAATCAAGACATTATTAAAACATTTCAGCAACACTTCAAATAATTCAATCAAAAACATATCAAAAACTTGAGTCAGAGTGGTGGGAGGTGGATCAATGAAGCAGGCAGACAGTGGCAGACATCTGACTGTGTCTGTTCTTCTCTCGTACAGTTGTGCATGAAGGAATCCAGTGAAGTCCTGCGGGGCCAGATGCAGTGCATGATGCGGACCCTCCACGATTTGAAGAGAGTGCAGGATCGAGAGTTTCAGCTGGATCCCCAAGAGGTGAAGCCTCCCCGTGCTGCGCCACCCTCAAAGCTCTGTCCAGGCCCACGGGTGTCTGTGCTTTCTAAAGCCGACTCAGCGTGCTGCTTGGAGACAGCCGTGGAAGAGGAAGTGGTGGCTTTCTCTCCTCCGAGCAGCGAGCGGAGCCTGGAGTTTGACTCAGGCTACTCTGAAGTCTCTGGCAGCAGCTGGCGGGATGAGGAGGGGCCCCCACCCCTGAGAGCCAGTAAGCTTTCCTCAGGGGGCTTCCTGCGCCGCAGAGCTCCTGCCAGGAGGCCCCGGCCCAAGTCCGCCTCTGATGCCTGCTTGGAGCGGTGGCGAGAGACTGAACCAGCTGAAGCGGGAGACTGGACCGTGTCCCTCCTGTCACAGAGTCGCAACCGACAGCCACTGGTATTGGGGGACAACTGCTTTGCTGACTTGGTGGAGAACTGGATGGACTTGCCTGAGGAAAGTGGGGAGCGGGGGCGGCTGCAGCGCTGGCTGGCCAAACCCCATGGCTTCCTGCTCAACCTCTCAGGCAACGTGCGGCGCCGGCTGGCTGGCATCTCCCGGGCCGAACGGGCCAAGCAGGACCCTGACGGCACCAAGCGTTTCTCTTGCCCTGCCGGTCTGGGTGGCCGGCCTTTGATGCCCTACTTCCACCAGTCCCATGCCAACGTCAGTGAACTCTCCACAGACTGTAACAGTTTTGCTGCCCTCATGAACTGCCGAAGCCGGCAGCCCATCATCTGCAACGACGTGATTGGCTACATCTAGGCAGGCCTCCCTCTTGTTGTGGTTCTTCATTGCCCTCTTTTATAAAACAGATTTATATTTTTATGGCTGTCTGTAAATAAATTTTTTTCTTACATTTTAATGTTTTAATCTCTCTCTCTCTCTCTGTTTTATCAAGATAGGTGGAAATCTTCAAAAGACGCTGTGGAGCACTTGCTTCACAGTGTGTGGGATTTTTACCTACTAACACTACCTCCCAATATACCCCGCCACTCTGCGGAACTGCCATCAGGCATTCCTTCGCCGGGGGGAGGGCAGACTGGCTGTTAAAAACCCTCCTCTAATTTGGCTACTTGCCCTCCTCTATGCCGCTGGCTGCCCTCTTCTCAGTTTCTCTACACACCTAAGACATATGTGTGTGTGTATGTGTACACGTGTGCATGTGTGTGTGTGCAATAAACTGATTGACTATCACATTATTATTTTTCAAGTTTGGACCTTTGGTAGTTCATGAGTGGAGCAGAGAGATGTCCTCATGTCTACATTTTGGCCATGCTTTCTCTGCAGTCTTCCTGACCCAACACCAAGTTGAGGAAATGTTGGCCTGTGACTCAAGGAAGCAATTGAAATCCAGAGCTTTTTTTTTTTAATGTGTAGTATTACTGGCAACTTGAAACAGGAAGGAGCATGAGCTGTTTTAAAAAAAAGATATTTACTTTGATAATCCACAGTAGAACAGTCATGTATAAGAATGTGTCTTGATTTGGAAAAAAAGCCCTAAACTTGTGTCAATTTTCCCAGGTTCAGAATCGATTCCAATCCAGAGGAATATATGGTGCATAGTTGAGGCATGCATTATCTTACCAAAACGTAGGTCATTTTAAACTACATGGCAGAGGTCGTTTTATTTTTGTACCAATACCTAAATCGTTGTATTGTTCTGCATTCATGCATATTGGCATTGGTTGTATATTGTCCTTCTTGCCCCTTAAAGTTTGCAGGATTCCCTCCAGTCCTTCCTGTGATAGCAGTATGACAGTTCAGCAGTCAGCTGTCATACTGTAGTAAAAGAACTGTTGTAAGGCTGTAACTGAAAGAGAGAGAGAGAAACAAAGAAATAAACCCAAAGAGGGACATTTGTAAAAGTAGGAGATCCAGATGGTGTTTTGTGGCAGCTGCAAGGTTAGAAAAAGCTCTGTTCAGGTAAGGTTTCTTCAAAGAATGTAGAAACCAGGAAAAACAAACATGATTGTCACCTGGTTGTTGTTTTTAAAAAGATTGGAAACCAGTTTCTTTCAACCAGTGGAGTAGCGTGGGTTTCAGTCGCCCAGGATGTAGGCCAAATTCACCGCGGAGCCCTGGATGGCAAAGTCCTATTAATTGTGAAATTTTGCCGCCCCAAGAAAGTGCTGCCCGGGGCGGGCCGCCGCCTGCCCCCCGCTACGCCATTGCTTTTAACAGTTAAGATGCACTCTAAGTCTCAGTACAAAGCTTAGGAAGCGACTAGGAGAAAAATGACCCTTGGCCTCCAACAATGGAGATCTCAAAGGAGCCGAGACATGGAAATGATACATGTAGATGATAAATGTGTAGCTTGGCATCCTAAGAATCACTTGCGTCCTGGCATAGAACTGCAAGTATAATGGAGACCACATTGGAGAGATGCAGGTGGAATCTGTAGAGCAGAATGCATTTGCTCCAGTAAATGTCATGGTCTCCCTTGCTAGAAAGCCAGCCGTATCTGACTCTAGGGTTGCTTATCTCTATTTATAGC
The DNA here is from genome assembly GCA_030440675.1 of Furcifer pardalis. NCBI lineage: Eukaryota > Metazoa > Chordata > Lepidosauria > Squamata > Chamaeleonidae > Furcifer > Furcifer pardalis. The sequence goes on from CP126893.1 coordinate 103,864,076, forward strand.
CAAAGAATCAGCGCTGTCTTTGTCTGCAGACGTTTCTGTGGACATGTGGCAGGCAAGAGTGCATGGAACACTGCTACCTTCCCACCAAAGTAGTACCTATTTATCTACTTGCAATTTCTTGCTTTCAAACTGCTAGGTTGGCAGGAGCTGGGACAGAGACAGGAGCTTACTCCATCGTGCAGTACTTGGGTCTCAAACTGCTGACCTGCAAACCTTCCAGTCATCGAGTTCAGCATCTTAGCCACCACAGTCCTTTTTGCACCAGTACCCACACAAACTGGTAAGCATACTCAAGATAATGCTCAGTCCAAAGTCAGTGTGATTAATATTCTCATCAAAATATTTTATTAGGCCATTAAACTGTGGAGCGTGATAGGTCAGAATACCAAACAGCAGACCTAATCAAGTTATGCAATTCTATATATTGCTTTTCAAAAATAAAGCCCCATTGAGTTTGACACGTAACAGACCCAGGGTAAGTATATGGAGAACTGCATCCACTCAATAAAGTCTTTTGGCTTGTCTTCTCAGAGGCAAATCCTACAATGTTAAGGGAGTTTACTTCCTAGAGCCGGGATTCCCAACCTTTTCAAGCCAAGGTCAGCTTCGAAGGCCCAACCGTCATTTTGCCCTGCCTGCACAATAGGGTAGCTATTTTGTCCCAACAGCTTCAAAGGACCAGCCATTTTGTTTCTCAAATGCTCTTGGAGGGAGGCACATGAAATGGCACTGCAGGCAGGATCTGGCCCACAGGCCTTAGGTCTGGAACCCCTGTCCTAGAGGGTATGTTTGTGGTGGCAAGACTAATTGGTTATTCAAATGCCACATTCGCCCAGGCTTCCAAATGTTGTGTGCAGACATATTAAAAAGAGATTAAAAATACCTAGTTCTGGCTGAGCATTTTGTTTGTTTTTCCTTCATCTGTTATGCTTAGTGATAGAGCAGCAGACAGACTATAAAGGTGTGGAAGACTCAAAGTCACACACCTCATAGTGTTGAGTTATTCCATCAGCAGCATTAAATACCTCTGACGATTTGACAGGGAGAGCCACAAAAGGCCAATACACGTCAAGGACTTGCCTGCATTGCCAGCCCCAAGGTTCCCACCCATTCCTCGGAGTAACAGTAGCGGTAATAATGAGACAGATGGCTCATGATAACAAAAAGTGCAGGGTATATCTGGAAAAGCTGTAGACAGTCTCAGCCCAGAATCTCAAGGTCCCATATGAAATACAATACCCTATGTTCAGGAAGGATCTATGTCAGAGTTAAAGAGCACAAAGGAGTCACAATAACACTTAAGCACTCTTTGGGGTGCGGGGACTGCAGGCAATTTAAGTGCTGAATCAGGCAAGGGTGCTGCAAGCCAGCATTCTCTCCACAGCTGAAAGCTCCTGGAAACTCGCAGGAAAGGCATAAATGAGAAGGCAACTTTATTGTTTGTTCACAGCAGCTGGTCCTTGGAGGCTGGGTAGAACCTCCAGGTTTCATATCAGGGGAAAGTCTCCTTTTGTTTTATTTAATCTTATAAAAAGAGAGGACTAGGGGATGAAATCTGTCTTTCAATCCAAAGATTCTCAATCACACAAAGCTTGGAAAGGTTGCAGAATAGTCAAGAGGACCTGTACTTGGTTTGCATCAACTTATTTGTTCTGACAGTTACAGTTTTGTTGTAACATTTACAATTAGCACGATCCTGGATCAGAACCCATGGGGTTTCATAAAACGTTACTCAGTGCCAAACAACTGTGACAAAGGTCACATGCATGATGTTCTCTTGTGGTTGTTTAATTTTAACAAAGGCCCTCAGCAGAACAGACAGATGTCAGGAGAGCAAAGCACAGAACTGCTAGTGGTCCTCCTTAACTTTGAGAAACAGAAACCCTGTTGCTGCTTCCTCTTAATGGCTGAGAGCCTAGACCAGTGGTGCCCAAACTAAGACCCGGGGCATACGGGCGTGTTTTACTTCCACTTCCAGGAGCGATGAGGGCTTCGCGGGCCAGATGAATTGGCATCGGGGGCCGCACCCGGGCTCCGGGCCTTAGTGACCAGCTCCCTGAACCACATGATTGGCCCACGGTCAAAAAGTTTGGGTACCCCTGAGCTAGACTCTGAAGCTTCATTTTCAAAATCATGTGGATCAGAAGGTAAAGGTCACCCTTGCTCAAAAGCCAGTCATACCCGACTCTAGGGTTCAGTGCTCATCTCCATTTACACCCAAACTCTGCATCTGCAAACATTTCTGAAATGGCACCTATTTATCTACAGTACTTGCAATTTCTTGCTTTCAAACTGCTAGGTTGGCAAGAGTGGATTAGAATGATAGCATTAAAAAGCACATTAGACATGACTTCTCAGGTCTTTAAATATAATTGCCGCATTCTGTACATAGCTGAATAAGAGAAGCCTTTATCAATGCCTTGCACTTTTTCAGTCTGCTTAAGATAAATATCTAGACATCGGTGGTAAAGGAAATATATGAGTCAGGGTGGGCATCACCCTGTTTGGGAAGTGTTCCTCCCACCAGCCCTTGCCAATTTGAAAGGTGCTGAAATCTGTAGTCCAGCAAGATTTAGAGGCTAGAGCTTGGAGGACAGGAAATGTCCCATTTCTTCAGCTACCACAAGTGGCCCTTTTGAATGGGGGATTCACTTTTTCAAAGCCTGCCTATCCCTGGTTTTAGCTTTATTATGTACTTGGGAAGCAAAGCAGCCCCCCCAACCCCCATATTGTGCTACCACCATCATATCTACATATAACCCCAGAAGGGAAGGAAGCAAGCATTGAGGTAGACCTCTGCCTTACCTGTTCCCTCTGCTCTGCCAGAGAAAGATAATGGCATGGTGGGCTATTACCAGCCAGGAGGCAATGAAAGTGATGTGGCTGTGATGATATGGGAGGGGCATGAAAAAAACAAAGAAGAATGGTGCTGACCAATAGTAGTAATGGCTATTTTCAAAATACAGTACCTGGGTTTGAGGGTCAGGAGTGCTGTGTGGAGGAAAATCCTATCTTCCTTTTCTTCAAGTTCCATATCCATTCCAAATACTGTACAGTTTTGGCTATCATAATGACAATAGTCTTCCTGTTCTTAACTCCTTGAAACAGTTCTTCCAAGGACATTTCACATCAGTCTCTCAGGTCCTTTGACAACAAAGTTTGTTGGATCCGGAGATCCGTGGGCGGAGTGAGGACACGGACACCGGTAGTTGAACCCAAACAACACGCCTGTTTATTTCAAGTCACAGCAACAACAACACAACAACGGCTGGCCAGCAGGGGTTTAAATACCCTGCTTGAGCCAGCCCACTGACCAATAGGAGGCGGCGATTTTCCCGCCGCCTGGACATTCAAATATCTAACACCCCTTTCCCCCAGCATGCACTTAACCTGTTATTTGCATACAAAATCGTCCAGATGACGGGGGCGTGTCCTGACCCTGTCAGACCTGCGCAATTCAGTCGGCGCTGGGGTGTCGGGCAGAGCGGACCTGTCGCTCTCGCTCCGCCCCGGCTGGGCCTGCGGCGGACCCGGAATAGGAGCGTCAGGTTCCACGGTGACCGGGGGTGAGCCTGCTCCGCACGGTAAGTTGGCTGGTGATGGAGCGGGCTGCATGGGGATGTCTCTTGGTCGAACCGGGTCGGTGACCGGTTCGTCCATCGGGTGCATGTCTGGCTCCGGGCCGGTCTGCGCTCCCAGGGGGTGGTTGCCTTCCGTGTCGGGGCTCGTTCGCCTCCTGAGTTGGTCGACATGGCGTTTCCATGTCCGACCATCAGTGAGGTGAACCCTGTAGGTGTAGGGGCCCAGCGTGTCGCTGATGGTACCCTCTTCCCATGGTGGGCCAGACGCGTAGTTCCTGGCAAAAACCGGTGTGTTGACGGCCAGTGTCCGGCTGTGTGGCGGGTCTCCTTGGAACTTATCTGGGGAGTACCTAGGGTGTAGCCTGTCAAGCTGACAGCGGAGTCTCCGACCCATGAGCAATTCTGCGGGTGCCCTTCCAGTGGCAGCGCAGGGAAGATTGTGCTGGGCGAGTAAGAAGGTGTCTATGCGCTCCTGCCAGTCCCCGGGCCCCAGCCTTTCTAGGGCCTCTTTTGCGCTGCGGACGAACCTCTCGGCTTGCCCATTTCCTTGTGCTCTGAAGGGGGAGGTGAGCGCGTGCCTGGTTCCAAGGGATGCCAGGTACTGCTCAAACTCCGTGGCCGTGAACTGGGGGCCGTTATCGGAGACCAGGGTGTCCGGAATGCCGTGCGTGGCCCATAGTTGCCGGAGCTCCTTAATTATGGCTCGGGCCGTGGTGCTACTCAGGAGTCGGACCTCCAACCATTTCGAGTATGCATCCACTGCTATGAGGAATGTGTGTCCGTGGAAGGGGCCGGCAAGGTCGATGTGGATCCTCTGCCAGGGGCCCGTGGGCTGTTCCCATTCCCTGACTGGGGCGGATGGTGGATTGGGCCGTGATGACTGGCAAGGTGTGCATTTGGCCACCCACGACTCAATGTCCTTGTCAATGCCTGGCCACCAGACGTAGCTTCGGGCCAACCCCTTCATTTTCACTATCCCCGGGTGGCTAGTGTGTAACGTTTCCAGGACCTTGGGGCGGAGTTTCTTGGGGACTACTACCCGGTCCCCCCACAACAAACAACCCCCTACACAACACAGTTCGTCCCGTTTATCGTGAAATACCTTGAATTCCCCTTCCCCCTTGTCCGGCCAACCCCGCTGGACCCAGCTGGAGACGGTGCGGAGTTCGGCGTCCCTCGCCGAAACCCTGGCAACCTCGGCTGAGGTGGTGGGGGCAGAGTCCAGGACGTCCAGGACGAGCACCGATGCCTCCCCCCTGTCCGCGCCATCCTGGGTCGGGAGGGGGCACCTGCTCAAGGCGTCTGCGTTGCCCATGTGTTTCCCGGGCCGGTAGACCAAGGTGTAGGAGTACCCCGAGAGGAAAATGGCCCACCGTTGCATCCGGGGGGATAAGGCTGAGGGTGTGGGGCGGTTGCCGGCCAATAGTCCCAACAGGGGCTTATGGTCCGTTATAAGTTCAAAGTCCCGGCCATACAGGTAGTCATGGAACTTCCTTACCCCTGCCACCGCCGCCAGTGCCTCCTTGTCGATCTGGCCGTAGTTCCTCTCCGTCGGTGACATCGTCCTGGAGTAATAGGCGATGGGCGCCTCGAGGCCGTTAGGCAGTCGGTGGGCCAGGACTGCGCCGACGCCGTAGGGAGACGCGTCGCAGGCGAGGACCAGTGGCAGGGTCGCATTATATTGGATCAGAAAACTGTCCTGTGAGAGTAGATTTTTTACTGCCTGGAAGGCCGCCTTTTGCTCCGGTCCCCACACCCATTCTTCCCTGGCCGCTAACAGTCTATGTAGGGGCTCAGCCGCGGTGGCCTTTCCCCTCAGGAAGGCTGCATAGAAATTTAGGAGCCCTAGGAATGCCTGCAGCTCCTGCTTGTTTCTGGGGGCCGGGGCGTTCTGGATGGCTTCCACTTTCCCTTTTGTTGGGTGGATGCCCTTGGCATCGATGCGGAACCCGAGGAATTCCACAGAGGGGACCCCCAGTAAGCATTTGTCCCGCTTTACTCTCAGCCCGGCGGCCCTAAATTTCGCCAGGACAGCGGAGACCCTATCCTTGAGTTGCCCCGGGTCCCCCGCGATGATCAAAACATCATCGAAATAGGGCACTACCCCCGGGAGTCCCTGGAGAAGCCTTTCCATCGTGCTTTGGAAAAGCCCCGGGGCTATGCTGACTCCGAATTGCAGCCTCGTGCACTTGAATGCCCCCCGGTGCGTTACAATGGTTTGGGCTTCGGCCGTGGCGTCGTCCACCGGTAGCTGTTGATACGCTTGGGCCAGGTCCAGCTTGGCAAAGATTTTGCCGGGGCCCAGTGAGTGTAGCAGGTGGTCTATGACAGGGACCGGGTAGGCGCTTGGTTCCAAGGCTTTATTTATTGTGCACTTGTAGTCGGCACAAATGCGCACGGACCCGTCCGGTTTAATGGGGGTCACTATGGGGGTTTCCCACCGGGCATGGTCTACGGGAACGAGGATCCCCTGGGCAACTAACTTGTCGAGCTCCCTCTCGACCCTGGGTTTGAGGGCCAGTGGGACCCGCCTGGCTTTAAGCCGAATCGGGGCAATGCTCGGGTTGAGCGCAAAGGAAATGGGCGACCCCACATACCTGCCCAAGCCTTCCCCGAAAACGTCCTGGAACTCGGCCATCAGGTCGTCCCTCAGTGAGGCGTCTCCGGGCTGGTCGGTGGCGGCGCTGTGGATGCCCGCGATGGACAGCCCCAGGGCGGGGAACCAGTTGGTGCCCAGCAGCGTGGGAATATTGCCATGGACTACGGTCAGAGGTAGGCTCTCCTCCCTCTGTCCGTATTTGACTTGGACCCACTTCTGCCCGGCGACGGGGAGGTACTTGCCCTGGCAGTCCTTTACCCGGACCCTCTGGGTCTGGAGATCCGATTCTTTTAGGGCCGGAAATGCCTTTTTCATCCACCTCCAGGGTATGATGGTGATGGCGGCCCCGGAGTCGACTTCCATGGAGCACTCGGCCCCGTCGATCGTGACGGTTGTATAGAATTTCTCTCCCTTCTCCGTTGCGGTGTGCCCAATGGTCAGCGTGTGTGTGCCGGCATCTTCAAACTTGCCGCCGTTCCGTCCTTGGCGCCTCTGATTGGACCTGTGGCTGGCGGCCATCTTGCCCGGCGGGAACTTTTGAATCTGCCGGTCGACTTGGCCCTCTGCTTGCCTTGCCCGGCAGACCTTCATGATGTGGCCCCGCTTCTCGCAGTAGCGGCAGATGGCTTCCCGGAAACGGCAGTGTGCCCTCTGGTGTGGCCCCCCACAGCTGGCACAGCGCTGATTTCCTCTTCCCGAGCTTCCCCCGTCCGTCGCGCACACCTCTGCCTCTTCGTCCCCGTCCTCGTCCTCGTCTGGGGCGACGTCCTGGTGGTGAGCGGTGGCTTGGTGGGGTGCCGACGGGGACCTGTGGAATGCGGCCGCGGCCGACGTGGAGAGCTCGAAGGCTCTAGCCTCTTCGATGGCCCCGGCCAGGGTCAGGTCTCTCCGGGCGAGCAGTCTCTTCCGGAGCTTATTATCCCGGACCCCCCTGATGAGTTGCTCGGTTAGGGAATCCTCAAGGAAAGCTCCGAAAACGGCCGGGATGGCTGCGGCTCTCAGGGCGGCCAGGTACTCGCCTATGGGCTCCCCGGGCATCTGGTACCGGTCCCGAAATTGGACCCGGAAAACGAATTTGGATGGCTCCGGCGCATAATGGTCTTTGAGAGCCCGCTGCAGGGCCTCCCAGGGGACCTCCGTGATGGGCATCGGATCCACCAAGGACTGGGCGACCTCGTAGACCTTGGGACCGCAGTGCGTCAGGAAGAACGCCTTCTTCCGCTCGGGTGCGATGTCCGCCAGTTCTGCCGCCACGAGGGAGAACTCGAACCGGTCCATGTAACTCTTCCACCTCTCATCTTTGGGCTGGAAGGGTGTCGGTGGGACGTAGGTAGCCATAGCGATGTGCCTTGCGGATGTTGGCTCTGGCGCGTGTTGGTTCTGTGCCGCTCCTCAGTATCCCATCCTCGTCGCCAGTGTTGGATCCGGAGATCCGTGGGCGGAGTGAGGACACGGACACCGGTAGTTGAACCCAAACAACACGCCTGTTTATTTCAAGTCACAGCAACAACAACACAACAACGGCTGGCCAGCAGGGGTTTAAATACCCTGCTTGAGCCAGCCCACTGACCAATAGGAGGCGGCGATTTTCCCGCCGCCTGGACATTCAAATATCTAACAAAGTTCATCTATGTCCAGGTCCCCCTGCTATAGTAATAGAGTAGACCATATTGCCAGTGACCCAATACTGGTCATCAGCCAGCAGTTAACTTACTATGGAGTTCCCCCGTTGGCTTCCCCAGCCACCCAGCAGCTGCGGATCGGTCCCTGGACCTCCCTGGCTGCAGTACAGTACTAAGAAAAGTTAGCTTGTGTGTCACTGTTATTGTCTGTAAAGGATGGTCTGCCAGCATCACCATTAGCTGTCACTGCTCCCCTGAATGCATCCTCCATAAGTTTATCTCCCACCATCACCATTCGAACCAACCATTCTCTTCTGCTGATGCAGCCAGAGTGTGGATGGATCTACCTGTGGTGCCTCACTGTGACCATTCTGCCTCAGATGACACTGTTAGGTGCCCAGGCTTCAAGTGGAGTCTGGCCTCCTGATAGAATTGCTCTCAGGTTCTTGGACACACGCAAACCACTTCATCACATTAAGGTGTACATCAAAAGAAAGACAACATTTTCTACATATAGAATCAATTGGCATGGCAAGGGTGGACAAGAGAATCACTCTATCCCTTAGCTGCTTCTTCTGTATCCAAATCTTGCCAGATATCATGGCAATCAGCCATGAAGACTGTTCTGAGAATATAATACAGTGGCCTTTCACCTGCCTTCCACATCGCAGCATGACCTCCATACCTCTGATCCAGCTCTGCGAGTCACTTTCTGGTCCAGAGCCCTTTTGGCACGCAAAATCCTCATCAGCCCCAGGCCAGTATTGATGAAGCTGCTGCCCTCCATCACGATAGATTCAAGTGGGATTTAATCCACTTGGGGACCATCATCCTTTCCTGTGGACTTTGGCATCCAAGGATGTTAGTCCTCAGGGTTGTCAGGTTAGTTAACCACTGCCTGACACTCGGTGTTGAGTCATTGGCAATATGGCCTATTCTATTACCATAGCAAGGATAACCTGGCCAGACTTCTATCATTTGCCTATGGGATCAGAAAGTCTTGGTCTAATTCTGATTCTGACCTAATTCATCTTCTCCCCTAAAAAAATCCAGTTTGCAGCATCTAACTTTTTGGTAAGCTTTACACCAGAGGTTCCCAACCTTTTTATGCCACAGGCCTGACCACATCTTCCAAACAGTTGAGCAGGCTGAATCACACCCCCAGAAGCAGAAGTAAATGCACCTGCTTCCCCATTTATGACAGTCATGGGTGCATTTACGGCTGATGTAACCACATTTATGGACGTGTGGGTGCATTTTACGGCTGTTGTAAATGCATTCACTTCCACGTGCAGTGGGGGCAGCAGGTCACATGAAATGGTGCTGTGGGTTGTAGGTTGGGAACCCTTCTTTACACCCACTGGCAGTAGTGGGGATACGATTCATATAAAAGCAACCCATGCTTTTAAAGAAACAGAGACTGTCTGGATATGAATGGAACATATCTTCATGGAAGGGTATCCATGTATCTAGAGAGTTGCACTTAACTTTTTAAATGATCTTTTACCATCATGGACCAGTTAGACAAAATTTTCCTGAGCTGGGAATCTGATAAAATGTCACCAAATAAATCCAGAGAGACTTAAGAATTTCAAGGATACAGAAAATGAACCACATTGTCCTGATATTACAAGAAAAAACATATGCTTCACGATGAGAGTCACATAATGCTGTGACACTTAACCAGGAATATGGTAAACACCCTCACTTCGGAGTTTGCATCATTAGTTCCCAAATGCACACGCCTTGCCTTTTGAACTGCAATTCTTTCACCAACTTGTGACGGAAGGAATAAGTGGTAAACCCTCTTCTTTATTGGAGACATGGTCCCTCTTAGCACACGTCTGTGAATGAGCCCTAAAACAATTGGTTTATGAGCCGTTGCCCTACCCTTTTGGCTCATCACGAAGCAGTTAAAGTGCACCGAAAGCAAGCTTTCTTCAAATTAAGACACACCTCTCCCTTGATTCAGCAGATCAGAAGGTTAAAAAGATAAATTGTCTTCAGTGTACCAGAAGATGAAGGGATCTCCCCTCTCTTATTTATAACACTCAAATGCAGGCTATAGGGTGTTATGTATCACTACTTCCATCACCGCAAAACTTCCCTGGGCTTTGGCCTTACATCTGAAGGCTTGCAAGGATGGGTAATCTACTCAGCACCTATGTGGGGTTTTTCCCAGTTGTGAATCACTTACCTTGTTAAAAAGTAGCACCCTTAAAACCAGCATATTTGATCATTCACTTCCCAAGTGTTTTAGTCTGCCTTTATCTTTAGAATAAGATAAACAAATGAGAAGAGGTCTCGTGTCTCTCACTTTAAGAACACTTTTCAGGAACCAACTCTAGACATCTGTTGCGACCTTTCAGACATTTTGAAGTGTTAAGTGCTGGCAAGTCTGAACCAATCTATAGTAACTCTAATAGGGTTTTTAGTGAGATATTTATCCTTCTTCTTCTGCTGTATTCCTATATTGGTGGTCCTCTTGGCAATCAGCCATGAAGACTGTCCTGAGAATATAATGCAGCGGCTTTCCATTTGCCTTCTGCATCGCACTATGACACTCATACCACAGTTCCGCAAGTCGCTTTCTGGTCTTAAGCCTTTTTGGCACACAAAGTCCTCATCACCCCCAGGCCAGCACTGATGAAACTGCTACCTTCCACCAAGATGGATTCAAGTGGGATTTAATCCACATAGGGATAATCAACCTTCCCTGTGGACTTCGGAATACAAGCCTGTCAGGTTAGTTAACCACCTTCTGACACTCGGCATTGAGTCGCTGGCAGTATGGCCTACTTTATTACCATAACAGGATAACCTGGCCAGGCCAGAGTGAGATATTTAAGGAATTGTTCTATCAGTTCCATGTCTCAAGTGAATTTCCAGAGCTGAGTGTGGATTCAAAACCAGGCATCATAGTCCTGTACTATTTATAGAATTGCCATGGATTCTGTGGGTCTTCATGCCAATGGGGAAAAAAAGCCTTTGCCCTTTTCTTTCACTTAAAAGAACAGCACTTGAAAATATTTCAGGATGTAGAGTCATATAGTCACCTAGGAATGACTCCTTGGACTTACTCATGAACAGACTTTCATAAGGCTGTTACCGTAACATGTTTATACATTTCTTTAAATTTAAAATATTTGGTCTTTGGCCTACATCTATCCAGTCACTATGGTAAGTAACTGCTCACGGTGAGATTCAAGGAGCTATATCCAAAAAATAAAGTATTCCTCACCTCTGTTACTTCCAGAGACACACAGTTCTATCTCACAGAAGCAGTGTGAGTTACTTGTGGATCCTGAGCTGAGCTCATAATGAACAGTATCAGGATCCTGTGATCCTCAGCTATGTATTTATACTGATGCGTATATACATATCTATATGTGAGCATGTATTTCTTCTGCCTTGATGTTGTCAATGACTGTCAAGGGCTATTGCTGCAGGGTAGTTTTTCCTTCACTGAGTTGTGGTCACTAGGCTCTCCCCACTCTGGAATTAATGGCATTACTCAGATTAAGGGCCTCAGACTGCAATCTCAATTTGGTCTCATAGCAACTCCATGATGCTTGTCTCATTCTGCACTCCACAGCCAGTAGCACAGGGATAGATTTTTGTGTTTCAACAAATGCAGTTTTTGCTCCTCTGCATGAAAGGAGATGGGGTTCTGCCTACTCTGTCTGGCCCTGAGTGAGCCAGTTGAACTTAGTCCTTTCTATCTTCCAATGTTATAGAATAAGATATATTTATTTACAATAAAACCTCGAGTTACGAATAAACTCAGTTCCAGGGCATTGTTTGTAAATCAAATCTGTTCGTAACTCGGGGATTCTCCATTCAGATAAAGCAAAAGGCCCACCCCACACTCCAACAATAAAAACAGGTCACCTCCGCCCTCCAAAAATCAATCAAACCACCCAAAAACAATAGCAGCATTGAAAGGAAAGCATACATAAGCAAAAATGCTATTCCTTACCTTAAAGAAACTTTGAAAATGGACAGAAAACTCAGAAAAATACAACAAGAAACAGCAACAGGCAGCCATTTTGGCGCTGAAACTCCAGACAAAGAACTCCTCTCTAAGCACTCGACTGCTGCCTACAGAGCTCTGAAAGGCTGCATGTGTATAAAATATAAATCCATAGGGGAAATGGCGTTTTTTGCTTCACTGGAGGCAACACGGGGGGGGGGGGTTCATTCGTAAATTGGGGCATGTTCGTAACTCGAGACATGGATTTCAGTGCAAAACCAATTCGTAAGTCACATTATTCATAAGTAGGGGCACTCGTAAGTAGGGTTTTACTGTATTGTATTTGCATCTCACTTTTCACCTTACGTATCATGGCACCTTTAAGCCTAAGGGTGTAATCAGATGTGGAAACTGCTCATATTTTGGACTGCTTGTTGCATGGTCCCGGGCAATCTACTTCTCAGCTATCACATGACATGATCCCAATCTATGCCCTTTTTAGTCCAGTGATTGGACTGCTTTTTTCCAGGGGCCAGGCTGGGGTGATTTCCCAATTGATGGGGTGCTTTAAAGGAGATCACTCCAAACAAGTTGGATCATTTTTCTGCAATTAGATGCAATCCTGTCTGATTGCACCCTAACACAGACTTATTTCCATGTGAGGCTTCCTGAATGAGAATCCACTTCTTCAGACTTCCTTTCAGCTTTCACCAAACATCCGTTTGTCAGTCTTAAAGGCGAAACAAGAGAAGCATTGTTTTATTTTTGTTGTGTGTACTGAAAAAGCCAATCAAAACAATATAATTTTTTACAGAGAGGAAAGTTGGAAGCAGATCTTGATTTTCAAGAGAAAGCCTTGGGTAACATTTTGTTTTATATTTTACTGTTGCCACTCTAGAATTCCTAGTCATTCACTAGTGCACATTTGAGAATTAAACAGCAAAGGAAGAACATCCTGTCTGAGTTCTATCCAAGATCCAAAGACTGGTTTCCAAAGAGCAGGGCCAGGGTTGAAACAAAAGAAGCTTCATTTCAACATCAAGTTCACCTCATTACTCTAATGTGTTGGTAAAGGTTTACTGCAAACGGGAGATGCAATCTGTCAGAAGGCACTCTGCCACAACACTCCCAACTTCATGTAAAGCAGTAGTTATTTTACTTAAATTAGATATTGTGGTAGGTGGGCCACACTCTCTCTCAGTTACTTTCATCAGTTGTTATCAGCAGCAGTGCTTCAGGAAACATTTGCAGTTGTGTGTGTGACACCAACCTTGTCTTTAAAATCAAACTGCTAACAAGGAATTGTCATTAAGCCCTATTTCTGTTAACAACGACTGTGTAATCATGTACAAAGCACTTTGGGCCATTATACAAAGTGGATTTCCACTATGACAATGGCAGATTTCAGAGGTGATTGGGTGGGAGCAATACTTTCTCCCCAGCACAGCCTCTCTTGTGCCCCCCAAACTTGCTCTGTAGGTCTATGAAACCCTCTGGAAGCGTTCAGGGGCAGCATGGAAGGGAAGTAAACAGGAATTCATTCTTTACTCTTCACTGGTCGGAGCCAAACATGAACGGGAGGCAATTCACTCTCCTCATCTTCCTCCTCACAAGCAATTGAGAATACTAGCAGCCGGTGTTCCTGGGACACTGTCTCTTCAGGGATCTGGCAAATAAGTTCAGTCAGCCTGAGAAAATGAGATAAATAAACGAAAAGTTTGACATAGAAAGGGAAAACACAAGTACTGTATCCAGTTTGGAGAGCTGGTTCCTGCTACTCCCTGGACAGGAGATGTTCTCCTCCAATTTTATTTTGTTTTGCTTTTATCAGTGACCTAGGTTACAATCTCTCAGACTCAATCCAGGGGTCACATGCAGAACTTGGAAAGTTTACTTGTTAGATTACACTTCCCATAATCCCCCAACCAGGGTCAGAAGGGTGGCTGAAGGATTCTGGGAGGCGTAGTGCAAAAATGTGTTTTTCTTCCCAAGGTTCAAAATCATGGTAAGGACAAATTGGTTGAAACCCATCTGGGATCCCTGCCTATAAAGCCCTTTTGACACATGCCAAGAAAGCACCCTATTCATCAAAAGAGTCGTGCTAGTTCAGCATTGTGTAGCTCCAAAACATGGTGCTTCTAGTCTACTTAAGTTTTCAGAGGGTAGCTGCTGCAAAATGACAAAGAGTCATCACAGGGCACCTTGAAGATGAAGCGTCCACCAAAGTTACATGTTGCAAATAAATCTGCATGTCCTAAAGGTGCTGTAGAACTATTTTTTAATGCAGAAGCCCATAAGCAAGGCAGAAGGGCAAGAGTCCCTCCTGCAGTTGGCATCCAAAGCAACTCTGCTATCACTGAGCCTCAACCATGGTCTCTAACTAGGGACTAAAACAAAATCAGTTCAGGGCTCCTTATCTTTTCCTCCACAGCCGCTCATCTTAGAGCAAAAATGGCTGTTACAGTTAAAGAGAAGCCATCGGTGGGTTTGCTATAGCCTAGCCTGGGGGTGAGGTTGTGGGGAGAGTGGGCAGAGGCTGCCAAAGTGTCTGAGAAAACTGTAAAGCAAGGGACTAATGTTGCTGCTGCCGCCTGGATGCTGCACACAGACGGCAGGGGCCCAGGATGGACCATTTTTGCCTGGGATGAGCTCGGTCTACCCCAGGAAGCAGCAGAGGAGGTGCTGACAGCAGGATGTTTACCCAGCCTGGGGAAGGGACAGGACGCAGAGGCTTTGCAGCTGCTGCTGTTACACTACCCAGGCTATGCTCACAGGGGCCCTGCTACGGGGAAGCCATCGCCTCCCTGTCCCTCATGCTCTGGACAACCCTCTCTGCCATCTCCTTCTTTGTAACCCACAGGCAGGCCAGTGGCTCCCCAGCCCTGAGCTGAGTGGGGAGAGCGGAGGCAGAAACCAGAGTCAGCCTCGACTGAAAGCCCTGTGGGCTCCAGGAGCAAGGATGGAGGGGGCTCACCCAGGGGACCAGGTCCTCCTCTTCCTCGGCCTTTGGTCTCTGTGGGAACACATGAGAGTCCACAGAGGCCGTCATCTGTCTGGGTACATTAAAAAAAAACAACAAATGGTTTTCATCTTGTTTGTTGGGGATTCATTTCTGAGCTATGTTTGGTTTGTTTCAATGTTCTCTGGGTTTTACTGGTAGCTTTTAAATAGTTGAAAAACTGCCCTGGGGCCCTTTTATGGGGGAGTGTAACACATGTGTTTAGAACGAGAGAGGGGGGGGAGGGAGGGGTAGAAAGGAAAAAGGAGGTGGGTTTGGAGTGAATTGGAACATGAAGTTGGGGACAGATTCTTAGGACAAGTCTCACAAACTGGAGGCCCCTCTTTCTCTTCAGCCAGACATCTTGCCTGGCCAGTCAGCCGTGAACCTTCCTAAGCGTCTCTCTTCCCAAGCCATTCTTGGGCCTATGTTGTGGTGTCAAAACCTGGCTTAGGTACACGCTCTGTATATCTAAGCATGTCAAGTTGTCTCATGGCCAGGAGGGAGCTGTGAATTTAGGAAGGGTGATTCTAAAGCTGCTTTGTTGTATCCCCGGATGCCTAACAAAACTCTGATAACATAGGGAGGCTCCCATAACAGGGCTGTTGCTTAGGTCTGTCTCTGTCATTACTGTTTAAGTAAAAACAAGCAAACCAACTGTTGAAGGTACAGTATTTCTTTTTGATTCTCTCACCTGGAGGAAAGCAGCCGCTGTCTGTCTTTTGATTCCCAGGATCCATCATAGACAAGAGATGAGGCCCCATAGAAAAGCTTCTGCAGCACCAGGCCCTGTTCCTTCTGGAAAAAAGCAGGCAGAAATCAGCATCACACAGAGGGAGAGAAGAAATGGAAGGAAGGAAGCAAGCAAGGGAAAAGCCCACTAAGGACAGCATGGGGAAGAGCTAAAAGAAGAAGTTATGGGTCTAGTAAAAGGTAAAAGTCGCCCTTGCTCGAAAGTCAGTCGTATCCAACTCTAGGGTTCAATGCTCATCTCTGTTTACAGCCAAAGAGCCAGCACTATCTGTATCTGCAGACGTTTCCGTGGACATGTGGCAGGAATGACTAAACACTGGAGTCCATGGACACAATTTACCTTCCCATGGAAGTGGTTCCTATTTATCTACTTGTAATTTCTTGCTTTCGAACTGCTAGGTTGGCAGGAGCTGGGACAGAGGCGGCAGCTCACTTCATCATGCAGGACTCGGGTCTCAAACTGCTTCCCTGACAACCTTCCAGTCATCAGGTTTAGAGCCTTAACCACTAAGCCACTACAGTCCCTAGTACAAAACAATAAATGGAAGACGCTAAAGCAGAAAATGCTATAGCATGGAAAACTACGTTTTGGAAGGAAATCCTGGATTCTCCACAATCTACTGTGGGCTGCCCCACAATGAATGTCTTGCCATCCCCACAGTTGCCACCCAGAATTAGGGGTGATTGTGGTAGCTCTCACAGACTCTCACCAGTCTGCAAAGCTAAGGACTTCCTTCTTTTCTCTGAAAGGAAAGTAGGGGTGGGGGATTAAGTGGGTGTTTGTGTATGTGCTACTATCAGTTTGAAGTAACATAGTTCAGTGAGTTGTAGCAAATCTGGGTAATGGGGGGGGGGCAAGCTATATATCTGAAGAGACCCACATTGCCCATTCCTGGGCTGAAAAATATGGAGTGGGATGGGGCTGAGCAGGGATCATCAGGCCATCAGCAAAGGGCAAGGTGGAAGCATAATGAATTTCACATGGGACACTCAAGGTGGTAGAAACGCTAAGAAAGAATGGGGCACCTCATTGGTACTGGTGCATTTGGGTAGGTGGGAGCCTGCTCACATGAGCCCATAAATAATGATGGAAGATACACTGGGCCTAAATAACCTGCTGTGCTCCCATCCCTTCAAGGGCTTTAGGACATGCACAGCCTGTTGCCATGATTTTGGAAAAGAGGTTCCTGCCTCATACTGTCATAAAAGCCACTCTGAGACCATGAGTGGGAGTAGGCAGTGGAGCAATGAGCCATCCTAGTTTATTCAGGGTGGGATTCAGTTGGGATCAGTCCAGAAAGCCTCCCCCCCCCCCCCCGGTCATCCTTGTCACCTGGATATGATCACACAGCACTCTCAAGGTGATTTCTTCTCCTTCGGCATCAACACCTGGCACTTCAATCCTGTCCCAGCAACTCCATGTCTTCTGATGGTACTGAGAAAACAGCAAATTCCAGAGCCACGTTAGTTCATTGTAACAATCAACACAATAAAGTGTCTGCTGGGGTTCTCACAATTTTCCAGCCGCAAGTTGAATGGTCTGGACTGGTGCTGTAAAATGTGTCCATGACTGTTGTAAACACATTTACGATGGCCATGAACTCATTTACGGCTATAGTAAACGCATTTATGATGACTGCAGACTCATTTAGAGCTGCATAAATGTGTCGCAGGGCCAGATTATTTGGTGCCATGGGTCAGATTTGACCCACAGGCTGTAGGTTACAAACCTCTGCCTTAAAAGCTTACACATTTACTGGGTCATCAGTTTACAGTGACCACTTCATCAGGCGTTCAAAATTAGAGAAGAAGCAAAAGAAACGAAGATGGAAGACCACAAGAGGCCCTCATTCTGTAGGGTGGAATGGGCCAAGTCAACATCTTGAACTGTTAGCAGGACTTTACGCACCAGTGATAAACAGAACATTAGCATAAAACAAGGATCTTGATGCCACTGATACAGCAGGAACTGCTGTTGGAACCTCATGGACACTCTATGCCAGGTGTGCCCAAACCTTTTCAGCTGTGGGCCAGTCACATGGTTCAGGGGGCTGGTCACTATGGCCCGGGGGTCGGATCTGACCCCTGACACCAATTCATCCAACCCACGAAGACCTCGTCGGTCTTGGAAGCGGAAGTAAAACGTGCCTGTATGGGCGCATTTTACTTCCGCTTCCAGGAGCAATGAGGGCTTCGTGGGCCAGATGAATTGGTGTCAGGGGCCGGATCTGGCCCCCAAGCAGTAGTTTGGGCACCCCTGCTCTATGCTGATTCTGGTTTCTCTGTTCCTTTACTAGTGAGATATTAGAACAAAAGAGTGTGTTGAAAACAGAAACTTTCCAGCAAAGGACCCTAGAAACCCAGTCTGTTCATCTTATCAAGAAACAAGGTTAAGAGGTGAACTGATTGTGGGAGACCTTCATAGGACAGAAGGTTTTCAGTACCAAAGGGCGGCCCTTTAATCTAGCCAAGAGCAATGTAAGAACAGCCAATAAACATAAAAGATAAAACTGGACAAATTCTAACCAGGTACAGGATTTCAAAGAGCATATATTAACTACAATGACACCAAATGCCAAGGGCATGAACAGGGTCCCTCTCCAAGCCAATCCTATTTACTGTACAGCCTAATGTATTGGATTTGCTTGCAACAAAGCCCAGATTCAAGCTGAGCTCACTTTCTGTTATTCCCCCCCTTTCAGCCTGCACTACTGTGTTGCTGTAAGGCTAAAACACTGCTGTGAGTGTCTTGCATTAAGGAAGGACAGAGTACCATTTTAAGAAACAGACAACACACTGTAATCTCATGATGAAGACAGTCCTGCTTCTGAAACAAGGTTTTCATGCAAGCCAAGCACAAAAGAAACACCAGGCCATCATGTGAACAGAGGGTGTCATTTGCCATGTGTATTATAGGAAGCAAGATTTGAATGACTTATATGATTCTTTCCAGTTTAGATATTTCTTAAGCCAAAAAAAAAAAAAAAACCAACAACCCTTGAGCAATGGGCCAAACAGAGGGGACTCTATAGGGCTCCCTTCTGTCTATTCATGATCCATAATTTTTTTGCTGCACAAAGACACTTTGAGAAGGCGCCCTGTGTATGTACAATTGCCCTTTTCTTCAGAATGAGGCCCAGAACACTGTCTTAGTCCCCTAGTTGTTGGTTCTGCCTATTTTGGCCCTGGGCAAGAAGTATCCAGTTCTGTAACAAGGGACCCTTTGGGAATGATAGTTGCTAGTTCATAGCAGGAAGTGCCCTGACCGGAGAGAACTTCATGGGGTGAAGCAGCACAAAAGGGATACTGTCCTGTGCATACTCAGAGGGAAAGGCATCCTAGGGCTTCAAAGCAAATCTGCTTTGTTTTTAGGAATCTCAGGAATAAAGCAGACATATATGTCACTCTAAATGGAGTTACCAGAGATGGCACCCTATCAAGCCCCAGCTCAAAGCTCTCATGGGAGTGTGAAAGAGAAAGGACTTTGCATCCTACTCACAAAGTGGTCTCCCACTGCCCTCATCTCATCCTTTCTCAGAAAGGTGAAAACAGCTTCTGCTGCCCTGTAAAAAGGTGAACTTGGACAGTTGAACCACTACAACAGCCAGATTCTCCCATTTGGTGCTCTCTCAATGTTTTAGGTTCTCATTACCAGCATTTTGGCTAGCCTAGCCATGGTAGAACTACACCCTGCTGTTCAGAACCCTTTTGAGAAGCATACGAGAGGATCACAGCTCTTTCCAAACAGACCCTGGGTGACTTCAATGTCATGTCACTGGAGAGCATCTAGGGCAGTGATGGCAAACCTTGGCCCTCCGGATGTTCTTGAATGTTAATTCCCAAAAGCCCTTATTACCAGGAATGCTGATTTGGGCTTCTGGTAATTGAAGTCCAAGAACACCTGGAGTGCCAAAGTTTGCCATCATTGATGTAGGGTGGCAGTAGGTGTGCACTCTTTCAGAAACATGGCAGTGTATGGTTGGGCCTCAATGCAGCTTGGTACAGCAATGCCCCCTTGCACATGTTCCACAGCTCAAGCGTACCACTAGCTTAACTGTCTCTGTTCTTCCCATGCCTAGACTGAGAAGCCATAGATCATTGCCATAACATCTGCTTTGCATCTATGGGTAGAGCCAGAAGAGAATCTGGCTGAGACTCAACAGTCACTGCCAGTTAGTGCTGAAAATGCTAGGCTAGAGGAAATAAAGCAGATTCCCATATTTCTAGTCATTCGAATATGAAGGATACCACTCTGACTCTGCCTCTCATCCTTCGTGAGAAAGGAGCAAGCCTTCTATTGGCACATGGTGTACAGGCAAGCAATTCCATGAGGCTGGAAAACCTATGAGATTAAGGTTGAAATGGATGAAATGGTATCTGTACAGTTGTATGCATAGGAGAACCCATTTCAGGCCAGTGGTGTAGCATTGGCGCAGGGACGGGGGCAGGGGCGGGGGCAGCCTGTCCCGGGTGGCACTTTCCAGGGGGCAGCAAAATGTCCCAGGGGGAGGCAAGGTGACGAGGGCGCTCCTTCCTGGGTCTGCAGGGATGGTGCCGGCACAGCACTGGCCTTGGTTTTGGGACGGCTGGGAGGAGCCAGAGTCGGGAGACCTGGGCTGAACGGAGGGGGAAGGAGAGTGGACTGGAAGGTTGAGGAGCGCCAAGCCAGGACACCAGGACTGGCTCTGCCCCACCAAAAGGAGTTGAGCTGCTCCTGCGTCCGCGCCTCTTCCTCTTCCTCCTCCTGCCTCCCCCCCCCCACGCCTTGCAGCACCACTGGGTGCATATGGCCCCCCCGGTCCTTCCCACCTGTCCCAGCTCCTGCCAATCTAGCAAGAAACTGCAAATTGATAAATAGGGGGGCGGGGGCGGCGAGCCTAAGGGGGGCAAATTTGGCCTGCACCCCAGGTGGCTGAAACTCGCACTACACCACTGTTCCAGGCTGAATGTATGGAACTTGACTGGGGGGTGGGAACAGCAGATGCAATCCCATTCCCACTTCCATGAGGTCAAAGGGAAGATCTGAAAGGGTCTACCAGACCTAAAAAGTGGGATCATGTCTTCTGCTCTTGCTTTGCCTGGAGAGCTATACATTTTTTCATGGCTTAGACTCATGTTGCAATTCTGAAGAAACCATGAGAAGAAAATGGGGACAGATGACAATGGAAACTGGAAGTCGATACTTCCTGCAATGAATTGGAGGCCAAAATGGAAGGAGGAAAGAGGAAGGCAGGTATTCAACTAGGTGGTACAGTCAGATTGTAGACTAGAGGTTCCCAACAGCACAGGCTGATCATGAATACAAGCCCTATCAAAATCAGTTTGAACAAGAGAAAAGCTAGCTCTCTAGCAGTCTGCTAGGCTTTGATTTGAGAGAAAGAAGAAAAATCAAATTTGTCTGCGACTACCTGTACTCTTTGGAGGGTGGGGCAGAACAGAGGGAGCTGGGAGGCAAAACTCGACCATTTGGAGCCATATGGCCTGTCCCATTTGCGTGCGTACACTCTCTCTCTCTCTTTTTTTTTTGCCAGACAAGCGTTCTCCTCTTTCGAGAGCACCATATGGTTGGCTCGGCCTCTCTCACCTGCAGGGAAATGTTAGCAGCTCCTCCCCAGCCTTCTTCAATCTCCCCCATCCTTAATTCTCTGTCTCTCAGCCCAGGTACTTCCATAGCCAAAGTCTAACTCAAGCAATGGGGAAAGTGGGAACTTATTGGGTTGCCTCCACGGCAAAAGAACACATTGTGGGGTACCTTTTGCCAGCAGCAGCATTTTTCTGAGGCACAGAATGACATATCAGGTTGTTAGTGCAAGGGAGGGAACACTGTAAACACCTGGAGGGGACAAAGCTAAGATTGTACTATTATGTGCCATCAAGTCAGAAAAGACACTAACAGAGCTTTCAAGGCAAATGAAGTATTTAAAGAGTAGCTTTACCAGGTCTACATGTCTCAGTGAGCTTTCATTGCTGAGCAGGGATTTGAGCCCTCCTGAGTCCTAGTACAGTATATTACTCTACTACACCACACTGGGCAATCCTGGAATACTGGTTTCTTATTCTACATCCAGCGTAGATAGTATATGGCTCTCAAGATACTGCTAGACCAGTGGTGGCAAACCTTGCCACTCCAGCTGTTCTTGTACTTCACTTCCCAGAAACCCAAGTCGCTGTGAATCCATACGAATACCATTTCAGGTACCATTTCATCCATTCGTGTGGATTCACAGGGACTTAGGGTTCTGGGAATTGAAGTCCAAGAACAGCTGGAGTGCCAAGGTTCACCATCATGGTGCTAGATATGACTCTCATCAGCTCCAACCAGCATTGCCAATGATGAGGACTGATGGGAACTGTGTTCCAGTACCATCTGAGAGGTCAGTGGGTTCCCCCTTCCATTCTAACCAATGCACTCAGTTTGCAGATTGTGGTATTTCTGAACCACAATTGGGTGTCCTGGTAAAGGCAACATTATGTTACTGGCTAATCTTTCTCACTAGGTCAGGCGAAAGGAACTGCAGAATGAGCTCACCAAAACGGTGCCTTAATTTTGGCAGTTCCATGTCTGGCCTTGACACAGAAGAAAGGCTAGCAAGCCGACAGTTCGATACCCCAGGTACTGTATGCTGGACTGAGCACCCGTCTCTGTCCCAGCTCTTGGGGACATTAAAGGAACCTCACATGGGTGTTCCCTGAGTTGAGTTTCTTCTGCAAAAATCCTTTCAACCCTGAATAATTTCTGACACAAAATTATTATTATGGGAGAAGAAACTTAGTTTGCAAAACCACTTTCTCAATGCCAAATTTCATCAGGGCCAAATTTTAACTCATCTCACTCAAGCTTATCCTTCTCAGGTCCCTGAAAATGTACGGTTCTCAGCCTGCCCTCCACCACTCCAAAATCTACTGGAGTACTGAGGAACAAAAGTCCAATGATTCCCTGGTGGTGGTGGTGGGGGGGGGGGGAGAGGATCTTTTGGCGCCAGGGTAAGATCTCCCTTCCCCCTGTTGCCAGCCCTTAGTAACTAATGACTCCCATATGCTGCTTAATCAACTCCATAAGCACAGCTCTGCATGGTCTTTTGCAAATCATACACACACCAGCCTTCCATCTTCTGGTGCTGTTCTTGCCCCCTTCCCTCACACGACTTTCTATTATCATTGTGAGCCCCCCCCCCCTTCATCCCACACTCCCCACTGGTTTCTTGTTCTCCAACCTCTAATTCCACAATTGCAGCTTCAGGATTTCAATTAAGGATTTATCTCCCAAAGTCCACCCCCTGGGGAAAATGGAACTAATTGGAGCCCATCCCAAGGGATGTTCTCAGGAGGAACTTCTTCTTCTTCTGTCTCTAGGCCAGACGTGAAACTGCCAAAATGGAGCCACCTTTTGGTGAGTTCATTGAGTAGTTGCTTTCATCTGACGTGTGAGAAGGATTAGCGAGCAACACAAAGTGGACGTTACCAGGGTATTCCAGATTGTGGTTCAAAAATACTACTGTCTTCAAGGAGGAACTTTCTGTGAACCTCACCAAGATTTCTTCCCTACGATGCTTCTGTTGCTACTGTTGCTTTCACCACTAGGCTTTTGCCGCCTGAAGGACATGGGGTGGCCAGATGGTTAGACTGGGTCATGTGAGACCCAGGTCCTCCCTGATCCATGAAACTCCCTGGATGACCTTGGCCAATCTCTTAGCTTGGTCTACCTCACAGGGCCGTTGTGAGGATAAAATTGGGACAGAGGAGGGATGTGCTCATTGTCTTGAGTTCACTGGACAAAAAGCAGGATACAGATGCAGCTAATAAACAATCATGACAACTCCTTCTTTTTTTTAATACAACCCTGAGATCCAGCAATAAGAGCTCAGCTCAGTGGATGCTTATCTACCAAACCTTCACAAAAGTCAGGAAGTGGGTAAAGGTACTTTTTTAAAAACTAAAATTCCCATAAGGCTTAGGCTAGCATGAGGCATTCAGGAAGCTTCAGTTGCTTTTTATTTTTAGCTTTTCCAAGCTCTGGTTCACATGTTCACTACTCCTCCCCCCCCCCCCGCCTGCCCCCCAGTACCAGAACTAAATGCAGCATCTCAACACAGAACAAAGCCACTCTGGGTTTCCTCTTTAGCACTTGATGCTTTCTTAGCCTAACCCAGGGGTGCCCAAACTTTTTGGGCTGCAGGCTGGTCACCTGGTTTCTTCCACTGGAAGCGGAAGTAAAACGTGCCTTGTAATCTGTTTTACAACAGGATGAGATAAGATTTTAAGCTCCCAAAATCAGAAGTAAAACGCGCCCATATAGATGTGTTTTACTTCCACTTTTGGGAACAAGGATGGCATGGGCTGGATGAATTGGCATCGGGGGCTGGATCCGGCCCATGGTGCCCCTGGCCTAACCTGACGATGAATTGTTTTTAGCTTGTTTAAATGCTGTTTTAACTGCTTTTTAGATTTTAATCTTGTTTTTATGATCTTTCATTTTCCATGCTTCTTTATGACCCTTTGTAATCCGCCCTGAGTCGCCTATGCGAGTAGGGCGGAATAGAAAATCAAAGAAATAAATAAATAAACGAAGCCTTGTTTTTAAAACTGCTATTCCTAAAACTGTCGAGAGCCAGAAACTCAAGGCCCCATTCAAATTGTCAAGGGATCTACTGTAGGCCCCTCTACTATGGCAATCATCAGCACCAGGATTTCACAGGTCACTTGTGCCTCCTGCCATCTCGGGACATTCCTCTCCTCACTTCACAGAATTCACACCATGGGATGGGTTGGCAGAGTTCTACACTTCACAGAAGTTAAGACGCTGTACCTTCCCTTCCTCAAAGAAGCTTTGGCGGTCATTTTAGGGGGTGTTCTACACAATCACACTGTTCCAAAAATGGCACCCTTCAGAAATTTGAGAAATATTAAAAGTCCACATTTGGCAATAGGTGGTGGATTGTGTGTGTGTGTGTGTGTGTGTATTTGTGGTGGGGGTGGGGGTGGGGGAAGGCAGCATGAGTGAACCAGGAAGGAGGGACAGCTCTGAAAGAAAACCAAAGCCATGGAAATAGTTTAAGATGGAAAAGTAGTCCCCCCCCCACCCTCTTTCCTGTCTTCCCCCCTCCCTTTTGCTCCCACCGATCTGGTTCCAATCTGTGCTTCCTGTGTAGCAGGAAGCCCCAGTCTTGCACTCCATAAAGTCAAGACAAAAAGGCTTCTATTCAAACAGACGCTCTTAATTTAGTTTCTCTCAAACCCCCTCCCCAATCCCCAAACTTTCCCTCATCATTCCGGCTCTGGTTTCTTTCTTCAGAAAAGGGAGGTTTTTGCAAGGAAGCCAAGACTGATCCCAAGCCCAGCAATCTCAGACTCATGCAAAAGCAAAGTTTTGAGAATACTAAATGGAAGCTGGGATAAAAGATGAAGCCAGCTGGAAATCTGAGTCATATCTGTATGCTCACACACACACATACATACATGAATGAATAAGTGCATACACACACATGCCTCTTTATGTTGATCATAAAAACCATGCTGACCAAGGAATCCTGGGAGTTGTAGTTCACAAATAAACTTTTAAAGGCTTTGGTAAAAGCACAGGTCCTCATGGCAGAATGCCTTAAAGATGGAGTTGCCAACCATAGTCCACATCACAATTAGTAATACCAAATGCAAGGCGCTCTTGCACGACCAGACATGCAAGACCAGTTGGCTAGTTGCCCTTTAAAAATAGTCTATTTCCTGTGTAATTTCCCTTCTAGGCTAAGTAGTTCTGGGCCCATCTCCTGGGAAGGGGTGGCAGTGAGAGACTGCCTAGCAGATCTATGTATGCTACTTGGGAGTTTACTGGAGGAAGGACTGGACAGGAATGTTAATACGTCAACTTTATCGCATGAAGTGTCTTCCTATAGAAAGCTCACCACGAGCAGGGGTAGAATACTGTAATACAAGGAATGTAATCTCTCCAAAGAAGAGGTAAGTCTCTTCCAAACAGAACTAGATGGCTATGATGATGATTATCTTCCACAGCTGTCAACACAAGGGCCTACTCACAATTTGCTTGGTAGATCACTCTGCTAGCTTTTTATGGTAGTGACAATATTACCACGATTGCTCACAAACAATACTCAACATGTCAACAGACGTCAGCTGTGGGTGGATGATTATTATGGGGTCCTCTTGCTATTTTAAGGCCACCTCAAGATGTCCATGAGATATCTATTGTTTGTTTATAAAGCCTAAGAGAATCCTTTCGGCGTCTCTTGTGATCTTTTCAAGCAAAGTTTCCACTAGTCCTAGATGTATCTGAGGCTTGTGGAATAAACACTCTGCAGTCCAAACCAGGGCACAGCTAGATGTTTGGGGACCTAAGATTAACAAAAGGCAGTGGGGTTGGGTCAGGGTAAAAAAGAAAAACCTGAACCACAGCTCCAGCTC
Source organism: Furcifer pardalis (assembly GCA_030440675.1). Taxonomy (NCBI): domain Eukaryota; kingdom Metazoa; phylum Chordata; class Lepidosauria; order Squamata; family Chamaeleonidae; genus Furcifer; species Furcifer pardalis. Next base: position 103,890,018 of record CP126893.1, read on the forward strand.
CCCACTGGTGTGCAGCATGGAACCAGCTGGGCATGTCAGCTGCAGGTTAAAGACCATTTCCTGTGTCTGACAGCTCCCAGGCAGGCTTGGCCCTCCTTCTGCGCTGCTGCTGGCTAGCTACACACTCCAGGCACCAGCTTCTGAAACTAGATCTCCTTTGCCGTCTGTCTGCCAGAAGGGGCTCAGGAAAGGCAAGGTCAGCAGCTGAGCAGGAACAGCCTCCCTCCTTCCCCCTCCCTATCAATACTCCAGGTCTTGGCAAGCGCTGAATATCCAGCACCCAGACAAGAGATGGATTATCAAGGCTGCCTCCACAGTGTGGAAGTAGTAACTCTCATCCCTTGTGCTAGAAGGTGCCCATTCTGACAACTCCCACTGTCCTGATCTAAAGCAGTGACCAATCCCTGTTTAATGCCCCAAGTTCTGACTGCATAGCCTCCTTCTGGAAGTGAAGTCTGGCCAACCACTGAGATGGGAGCAATAGATACACACATGTCTGAGAGCATCATAGCACCACCATCAGCTGCACGCTCAAGTGCTTTGAACTTCAGCCAATCCTATTCATCGTAACGTCCAAAGGAGAAGTTGGTCCAGGAAAGATGTGCAGCTTGTCCTTTAAAAATTCTGGTTGTTCTGATCTGAAGTTTTGGCTTCAGGTATTACACCAGCAAGATCCAGAGGTGTGAAACATTCACACATCTAGGTGGCTACATAGTCTTAAATTTCCAAAGTCACTCTCTTAGGAGCAGTATTCAATATAAGATTAAAAACATTTCTATTTCTTTTTACTTTATTAAAAACAGAACTAGAGAAGAGATGAAGTAAGAAAGACAGAATTCAGTTGGAAATGATCCACTAGCCTGGACGGACAGCCACACTTATAACAAAAACACATGCCAACAAGACATAACTTCTAATTCTGGAACAGACAACTTTGGACTGCAGTCCTGATAATGTGCTACAATGGCTGGGATACATGGGAGTTGTAGTTCAAAATAACTGGAGAGTGCCAGGATGTATACCCCTGTTCTAATTTAAAACAGGGAACTATATCCTGAGAAGATATCACTCTGCCCTTGGGTGACTCTTCTAGCCTACTGTGCTTAAATTTTGCTACATCTCACAGTATCTCTTGGCCCTGACTATACAGAACAGCCGCTCATCTGGAAGCATAAAACACGGGCCACCATCTCCTACTGGCCCCTGCTCTGCAAAGAAAAGTCATCAGTAGTGGCGGCTGTTACTTGTATTTGAGTCTACATTTTTCCCTGGACAAACAGGAAAAATGCCACTGGCGCAGATTTGTTTAAGGTGGATTGTAGCTTGCTTCGTGGCAAGCAAAGAAAAGTACTGTAGTCCTTATGGAAATGATATTTTTTGGACTATACCTCCCGGAGGTTCTTACAGGTGGTGATGGTAGCAGTAACAATAGTAGCAGAGGTGATGGTGGTGGAGGTGGTAGAAGAAGAAGAAGAGGGAGGAGGAGAAGAGAAAGGAGGAGAAGAAGAAGAGGGAAGAGAAGACGACGACAGCAGCAGTAGCAGTAGCAACAACAACAATTTGTTCAAAGCCTGACTGCTGCAGGGCCTCACCTTGTACCTTGCTGGCGGTGCCTGGGGCTGGAAGCGATTGAGCAGGGGTTCTGAGAGACGCAGGAAGGTGGTACGATAGGAGCTGAGATCTCTGCGTCGCTGCACCAATTTGTAAAGCTCCAAGCACACCAGGCCAGCTACTGCTGCCGTTGTACTGGCTATGGCAGGAATGATCCTGCCCACAATCCCCTGGACCTGTTGAAATGGAATTGGACAAGTGGCATGAAAAACAAAGCAGGGAATCCTTGGAGGAAGCGCCCATGATGACAGCACCTTGTGGGAAAGAGAGTTCTAGGGGTTGGGGGGGAGGTATTAGGAAATGAGTTGTCACCCCCAGCTACTTTCTTTCCTTTTCACATGATAAGCTTCCTCCCTATTCTCTCCTCTTGGGAGTCAGCATGTGAAAAAATGCCATCACCCCCACATGCACGTCCTGGAACCTGCTGGTAAGGAAGAGTACAGGGCAACATCATAGCTTGGAAAAGTGACTTTCTGGACTACAAGTCCCAGACTCCTCCAACCAGCAGGGAGGCCATTCTAGCTAGAGTATGAAAGGACTGGCAGTCCCTCTGTAAGTCCTTTAGCTACGTTCTGGCCAATAGACCTTCCCCAGCCACGCCTCACCACTGGCACTTGGAGTAATGAATCCACTAGCCTTCCCTCCCCTCCCACCGCTTCACTTACCTGGAGCTTATCAGCAGGAGGGATGTGATAGTTCTCAGCTCGCAAATTGGCTGCAGTGTCAATGAAGTCCAAGTGACAGTCATTATCCTGAGGGCCCAAAGAGTTACACCATCGTTTCATAAGTGGGGAAAAAGGTGATGAAAATAGGAGGGATAAAGGGGTGAGATGGATGTTATTCCAGAGTTTACAAAAGGCAGCAAATAGATTCATAAATGACACAAGGTATAACCAGGACTTTATGGATAATATGATTTCACCCAAAAAAAGGCATAAAGTTTAACACTGGGCACCAGAGAATGGGGCTTCTGATGTTCTCAACTTTTTGAACAACAGTTCCCACAATCCTTTTACCATCAAGTGAAACTGTCTGGAGTCTCTGAGAACTGAAGTCTTAATATCTGGTGTTTCCCATCTGTAATAGAGTAGAATACAAACCCCAGATTTCTTTCTGAGGAAATACAAGTCTTCAGGCTTTATGGCAAGAAAAATGCAACTGGGATTGTATGTGAAATGCTCAGGAAAATCTCACAAACCAGAATGTAGTTGAGTGAGGCTAACACGGCCAGCACAGCTATGATGTAACATCAGTCTTAGGGTTGAGAAATCAGGCCGCAGGGCTGTGCGCACCCCTTCCTTCTCCTTAATCTCTTCCTTTGCACATGACAAATCCATGCCACACCTTTCAAGAGGGCTCCTTGTCACCTCAGACCAATGCTAACTTTATACGGGTGATTCTCCAAAGCCAATTTGGGGGATTCTTATACAGTGGGAGTGAATTTGGGAGAAAGAGCAGGAATGGAGATCCAGGGCCATAGCCAGGATTCTAGATGTGGGTGGGTGAATAGTTTTTCAGGATGGGCAACAATATCATACAACAATGACCCCATATAAAAACAGAATCGCATAACAATTTGGTTTTGGGGGGAAATGGCAGCAGACAGAGGTGATCCAGCTTTTCCAAGGCACAGAATCTGGATACTGATAGTACAATGTTAACTGTTCTGAGTGTATGAAAGGGAGTTGTGGATCTACAGCACGTGACTTGCATGCAAGAAGTCCCTGGTTCCAATTCTGACATCTCTTGTCAAAAAATTCAAACTAAAACTAGGATGGGAAATATTATTTCCTGAGACTCCATGAAGCCAGTGCCAGTCAAAACAGTTAGTACTGTGTTACGTGGACATTCAACCTGACTCGTTATGATACAAATTCTTATAAACAATGATCAGTGAAGATTTTGTTTAAAGAAGACAGAAGGGACAAGCTTCTTGGACAAAGGACTCAGCCCCCATTATGTAGCTGAGAAACAGAATCTTCTGAGCTTTTTGCTTCTTTCCTTTGGAGCCAGAGAAAAGCACAACTGATTGCAGTGTGGGGCAGTAGATCCTCTTACAGCAGGGGTGTCCAAACTATGGTCCATAGGCCGGATCCTGCCCCCAAAACCAATTCATCTGGGCCAGGCCGTCTTCACCACTCCCGGAAGTAAAATGCACCTGCACCTGCACAGAATGCTGTTGCAAATGCACCCACAGCTGTCATATACGCTTCCCAAGGTTATTTCACAGCTCCCACCCCCCACCAGACTCCATTCCCCTATACTAAAAAATGGGCATCCCTGGGGGGGGGGGAGTGTGTGTGTGTGTGTGTGTGTGTGTGTGTATGTGTGTGTGTGTGTGTGTGTGGAATCACCGCTTCTGGAAGTTTCTAGGAATAGAAAGTCACCTTTAACACAGGTCGCCTTTTATACAGGTCACCTTTGACACAGGTTGAATTCACACCACGGTGGCTTATAGAACAATTTAAAACATGAAAGATGAAAACACAGTAAAATTGAAAGCTGAGGGCAACAAACACATCCCCACCAAACAATACTTTTATCAGATCTGCCTGACAGTAGTTTCCAGCTGAAACACCAGTACAGTATATGGAAAAATCCTTTCCCTTTCCCCTTTAAGTAAAATCTAGGCCCAATCCTGGCAGCGACTGACATACCGGGATTTAATCCTGGTGTAAAATTCCCACAAGGCATCTGCAGCTCTGTAGACAAACAGTCCCTGTGTACAACAAATTCAGCAAGCAGCAGCTGTGGAACAGAAGTTCAACCCAGTTCCACTGGTCCTTCAGCTGAATTAAGCAGCTTCTCTGCTGCAATAAGCAGATGTGGGTGGTGGAACACACAGAAGACCCTAGCCTATCTTTTGGATTTTAACTTCTCTGTAACAGATCTCAAGGTATGAAGCAATAGAAGGCCTCTGGCCTAGGACTCTGGAAAGCCAATGCTAGTTCAGGCAGACCCAAAAATAAAACTGGGCAAAGTGTGGATAAACTCTCCCTCTAGCTTTCCTAGAAATCTCCAGCACCCAATTTCTTAACTGCTTGAAATTGTTGGCTCAGAAAGTTTCCTTAGACCCTCTATGGCACCGATTCCCAACCTATGGCTTGTGGGCCAAACCCGGCCCGTGGCACCATTTCATGTGGCCACTGCAGCTGGAAGTGGAATCATTTATGTCAGCAGTAAACCGCGCCTGCACATGCATAAACACGCCCACAGCTATTGTAAATGTGGAAGTGGGCACATTTATGACAGCCATAAATGTGCCATTTCCTCTTCTGGGGTGTGTGGTCTGGCCTGCTCAGCTCTTCAGGGTACATGGTCAGGCCCATGGCATAAAAAGGTTGGGAACCCCTGCTCTATGGAGTTGTTTTTGTTGTAATGTGTTGTCAAGTCAGAATTGATTTACAGTGACCCTAACAGAGCTTTCTTTGTGAGTGGTTTTACCAGTTCCACATCCCCAGTGAGTTTCCACAGCTGAGCAGGGATTCAAATCCAGGCCTTCTGAAACGTAGTCCATCATTCAACCTGCTACACCAGACTGGGTCATCCCAGCATTTTTGTACCAGACATGATCTAACCCTGATTTTAAAAAAAAAATACTTTGAACCTCTTGTCTTTAGCAGCTTTTTACATGTACTAGACTCACATCAGAGAAATGGCTGTGTGTGTCGTCTCAGGAAAGCACATCTGATTTAAATTAAAAGTACATTATCTATCCAAAGGTTTAAAAAGATACTAGCATGTACTCCTGGAGGGAAGGTCATTGCTAGAAATTAAAGAGGCTATGTTCTTCCTCAAAAACTGGAGAAGTTACAGTGCTGGATGTGAGATCCTGGGAACTGGTAGTCCAAAAAAGCAATTTTAAAAAACCATCTACTATAGCCAAATCTCTCCTCATGATTTGACTTTGATCCTGACAGGCTCAAGGTGACGCTCCCTTCTATGCTTTAAAGGTCAGTAAACTGAGTACCTAGCTTGTTGAGGTCAAAATGCTGGTTATCTTGAAAATCACTCAGACAGTACTCTAACCACTGTGGGTGGTACATAAGTGTTATTTCTATTGCTACTCTTTTTTTGGAATCCTGGAACCCAGAGGGAAAATCAAGCCACAATAGAAAGACATAGGAATGTTTGTACCTTTTCAAAGTGAATGGGCTCCATAAAACCATATGTGAGGTTGCCATCCTTTTCCAGTTCTTGTTTTAGCTCTTTCAGTTCCTTCCTCAGTTCTTGCAGTCTCACCTGATCTAAAAGACACCATTGAAGACATAATAGACCAGCAAAGGGAAAATCACAAGGTTCAATGGTTTTGTGCTTTATGTGAGATCTTTGCTCTCCAGTAACATCTGTTAGTAGCCACCCCTTCGTGGCTTTCAATAGACAGAGCTGGTCCAGGATCTTTTTCTGTGTGAGAGGAGAACAAGATGGCATTCATTCCCTGGGTTCCCTACACAACCCAACAGGACAACGCAGTTGGATCTTACTTTGACCCTGGTGACATTAGTTTTCTACAGTTAACTGAGGCAGCAGGCCAGTTTGGAAGACCTCAGATAGGCCATGTAACCCACACGGCTCTGTTCTTCAACACAGAGAAAATCCTGGGCCTCAGGAGGAATAATCCACGTGCTTTTGCTGTCACTGCCCCTCCATCATTAGCTTCCTGACACAGTTCCCTTTACCTAAAGGTAGGATCCGCGCTCTTGACAAGAACTGGCCCAGTGTCTCTCCACCTCTGACTGGAATTTCAGATGTTCAGCAGATCTTTCAGACTACTTACCAACAGCATCCTGTGGATCCTGGATCTCCTGGTCAGTGAAAGGGAAATGTGCTCCTTGACATGGCTGTAAGTCAAGGAGGACATGGAAGGCAGCAGCTTCATCCTCTGTCACGTGCAACTTGTGCGTTTGGGCAAAGAGGCGACTGGCAGCCCAAATGAAGGTCTTGTGGGTGGTCTGTTAAAATAAAAGCAAAAAAGGTAGATTCAATAGGGACAGTCCTTCAAATAACACCCCCCTCCCATTCCAGCCACTATTTCTTCCTCCTCACAACCACCTGCAGCCTCTATTCCTGCCCTTAGATGTGACAGAGAGTTCTTCGGATTCAATTCAAAGCATTGTCTCCCATCCTAGACAACCAGGGTGGGGAACCATGTCTATGCGCAGGCCTGTAACAAGAGTGGGGCAACTTGGGCTTTGGTTCTTGGTGCAAAAATTTAGAGTGCCCTGATATCTGGAGTTAAATCTACTGGTAGATGAAGGGAAAATAGATGACAGTGTCTCCCGGCCTTATGCAGTCTCATTAGAAAAAGTAGTCTGAAAACAGAAACTTTATCACATGTTTGGGAGGCACAACATTTTGGTCCACCTCTTTTTATGGAGACTTATGCACAAGTTTTAGTACAGGATGGGTAGGAGAGAGAGAGATAGAGAGAATGCAGTTTGCTTCAGGTGCCCAAATTACAATTTGGGAAGGGGGATGTTTTTCCACAGCCCTCCGTGGATGGGATGAGCATAACCCTACTCTGTCCTCATTGGGTTTCCCAATCCAATATCCAAGTGAAAGACTTGAGCTGAGAATATGGCTTCAGTACTGTTGTCCCCTTCCCTGTCAATACAGCATTTCAGTTCATGAAACCTGCCAGTCATCAAATCAGGAACCAAATTGCAAGGTATAATGTATTCAGGATGCCTGCCTACCAAATGCAGTATGCTAAATAAATCCAGGACTGGTTGTAATACCCTACAACATTTTCACAATGAAGAAATCAGACTTGAACTCTCTTCCATCCATTACAGATGTTTGGACTTAGTTTAAAAGTACAGATTCTGAACCCTCAACATCTGGCCAATATAGCTTCTGGATTTCTCTCTCCCATCCATGGTCACCACCAGCTTCCAGTGCCTATCCTGAAAAAACAAGCATGTAGGACTCAAAAGCTCATCCAAGTTTGATGCTTGTGTTATCTAGGAAAGATATCCCCGTTACTGGTTGTAGACTTTTGTTTTTTTTACAAGGACCACACATCTTTTTTTGTCTTTTTAGATATTTGGAACAGATTTGTGCTTATCACAACAAATGGCTGGAAAGTAGCTAAAGTCTTCCCCGCAAGATGGACAGTAATTTTTGTACCCTGAACATTTTTTTTGTTTGGGTAAATCTACATTTGTTGCTTTTTAAAACTGACATACAGTATGTGGCCAGCCTAGCAGAGTAAAATATCCTGATCTCTACATATTCCTTTCTGAGAGGCCAATCTCTGTCCTATCCCAGGATCCCTTCCTTGTTCCCAAGCCCAAAGCTCACTCACATTGTGGCAGTCAAACTCCAAGGGCTGGGGGCATCGTTTCAGCCCTGACCAGAAAGGAAGTCCAGATTCTGTCTTCTGGGAACAAAAGCAAAGGGTAGCAGTCAGGAAGCAGCACAAGATGGGGGTGGGGAGGAGTTCAAGGAAGGAAACTTTTGTTGGCCAAGGGTGGGAAGAGAGCCAAGTATTTCTGCAGCCAGAACGCCAGGGAGAGGAAAGTGAATGGTATGGCTGAGAAAGAGGAAACAAGTCTTTGGTCAAGAAGAAGCCGAGAATGTAACTTCTTCCATGTCTAGGCCAGACATGACACTGCCAAAATGAAGCTACCTTATGGTGAATTCATCGCTGAAGTTCTTTTCGCCTGACCTAGTGCAAGAAAAATTAGCTAGAACAACAACATTGATGTTGCCTGGGGTACGCTCAATTGTGGTTCCAAAATACCACAATCTTTGAGGATTGTGTACCCCAAGAATGTAACTGATTTTTCAGAATTGTGAAACAAGTGCTAAATGTTTGCAACCACTATTACAGAATCACTTCTATTGCAAAACTGTGTAATTCAGGTCCTCTAGGACAGTGGTCCCCAACCTTTGGGTTTTAGACTTCAATTCCCAGAAGCCTAAGTCAATTCCCCAAAACACTGATCAGCCAATGTACTTACTTAGGCTTCTGAGAATTGAAGTCCAAAACCCAAAGGTTGGGGATTACTGCTCTAGGACAGTGGTGGTGAATCTATGGCACACATGCCAGAGGTAGCACTCGGAGCCCTCTCTGTGGGCACCCATGCAGTCACCCCAGCACAGTTTTCCCTACTCCTCTGCCCAGCAGTCCAATGGGAGTGCCTCCTCCTTCCTCAAGCACAGAGTTCACCCCTCCCTTCTGCCCAGCAGCCCAATGGGAGTGCTTCCTCCTTTCTCCCCCTGCACAGAATGCACCCTGTCCCTCTGCCCAGCAGTCCAATGGGAGTTTCTTTCCTCCTCTGTTGCTGTGTTGGCATTTTGTGATAAATACAGTGATGGGAAGCAACAAACTCGCACCAGTTCGCCAGAACTGGAAGTAACTTTTCCCACTGTCCCGGGGAACCGGTAGTGGCTTTTGGGGGAAACCACCTTGGGGGCTTACCTTTTCACCATTTCCCCCACTGTGTATGTGAACCAAGCACTTGGCACGCATGCGCGGCCTCCTTGCTGTCCTCCAAGCGGGGAGGAGGAAGAGAAGCTGCTAGCCTGAAGCTCCATATAGCCTGCTCCCCAGGGTAAGTGACTCACCTTTAGGTGTGGGTGTGTATTTTAATGTGTATTTCATTTATTTTTAATGTGTATTTTTATGTGTTTTATGTGTACTGTATTTAATTTGTGTTTTTATGTCTATTAAATGTGTATTTATTTTAATGTGTATTTGATGTGTTTTATGTATATTTGTATGTCTATTTAATTTGTATTTTTATGTATACTTATTTTTATTGTTTGTTTGTTTTTTACATTGGCTCTGCCTACATCATTGGCTCTGGCCATGACATCATGATGTTGGATCTGCCCATGTTGGCTCCGCCCACAGAGTGGTAGTAAAATTTTTGGCTGCCCACCACTGGATAAATTAGTGGGTTTTGGGTTGCAGTTTGGACAGTGGGTTTCTAAAAGGTTCGCCATCACTGCTCTAGGTTATCTGTGGGACAATGTAATAGAGTAGTTAATTCATAGAGGGAGTGAGAGGTTATCTCAGCATCTAAGAAAGTATACTAGAAACCCCAACAGTATCATTATCGAAAAAGGCACAGACAGGGACTCAGCAAGGAAAAGAAAGGGAATCTGACTCCCACTAAAGTGCCATGGAGCTTGCTGCTGAGACCACAGTATTATCACAGGTCTGTGTACACAAGCAGGGGGCAACAGGAAGGACTAAGGAAGAAGAGTGACCCTAGCCTTTCCTTTATTACATCAATCAATGGATTGAGTTGTTCCAGCCAAATGTCACGACACAGACAGGTCACAACAAATGGATATAATAATCCAAGTATACCATGTCCAGCAGTGTTATGACAGGAGCAGAATATACAGACAGATAATAAACCCATTAAGTTCAGAGCTTCCATTTCCTTAACCATTTATAGCAATTATATTTAACATCTTTTTTGGATCTTCCTTCCTACCATAACAAGGAGAACCAATATGCATGTTCTGCTGGCAATGAGATGTTTCCATAGGAGCATTTGCCTCATGCTCTCTTTATATTTATGATGAAATCCCATGCTATTAACATAAATTATTTCAATTCATGGTTGTATGTATCCCAATAGCAGTCTCAAAAGTGTTCAATCACAGACTGCAGGGATGAAAAATGTGCGGGTCTCCAGAGACTGCTGGACTACAAACCCCATCAGGTCTCACCTACACTTGCCACTGATGAGAGACAACAAGAACCACATTCCATCTGGAGATCCACATGTTCTTCTGCTTTGCTGTATCACATGATAGTCATTGTAGCAGGAAGACTCATGGCCAGAGAGCAGGTCACAGAAATCAGGTGTCCTGGGCAGCCAAACTTGGGTCCACAGATCTTCTATAAGAACTTTTCTGGTTTGATTCCCAGCAGACCTTGTCATCTGAGAGCAATAGATGCTACAACTGCCTTGCCCTGCCTTATCAAACCCACTTTTCTGTCTTTCACAGATGGTTTGTCTATCCTGCCCCTTGTTCTTCTGGATGTTTGATTGTTGCTTTGGAATTTGGACCTGTGTTGAGTTGGAATGTTTCATTGTCTGACCCTTTTACATCTTGAACTTCCCACAGTTGACAGCCACACAACAACCTTTCCTAAGGCAGTGGCCTCTTGATATGACATGTCAGACTACAGTTTCCATCATCCCCAGGCAGAACAACTATTGACAACACTTCTCAATGCAGCACAGCTGGATGTCACCAATTTAGGAAAGGGGTGAAAATAAACAGTTTCCATACAGTTTTACATGAAGCTTTACAAATGTGACTGTGTGATTCTATCAATAAAGAACTCAGATTGGTAATTTCTGTGACTATGGATGACCTGACAACTCACATAATCAGGACTAACAAGGCTAAAGAAACCTATGAGACTTCATGTTACTAACCAGTGGGAGTAAAACCCAAACTCTCAGTCTAGCCAGGTTATCCTGCTGTGGTAATAGAGTAGACCATATTGCCAGTGACTCAACATCAAGTGTCAGGCAGCAGCTAACTAACCTGACACTCCTGAGGACTAGTGGCCTTGGGTGCTGAAGTCCACAGGGAAGGGCAATGGTCCCCAAGTGGATTAATTCCCACTTGAATCCATCTTGATGGACAGTAGCAGCTTCATCAATACTGACCTGGGGCTGAGAAGGGCTCTGTGTGCCAAAAGGGCTCAGGACCAGAAAGTGACTCGCAGAACTGGATCAGTGGTACTGGGGTCATGCTGTGATGCAGAAGGCAGATGAAAGACCTCTGCATTATATTCTCAGGACAGTCTTCATGGCTGATCGCCATGAGGATCGCCAGTATTTGGATTCGGATACGACAGAAGAAAACCCATTATCAAATGCATGCTTTCTTTGAATGGCAAGCAGTTGGAAGGCCATCACATGGTCTTTATATAGCCCATAAAGGAACTACTAGCAAAGTTTGCTGCATTCTGTTCCAGACATCTGGATTGCAACTCTGTGTTAAAGAACGGGAATGTATGCTGAGAAAAGCAGTGGACAAGGAGCCAGGAAAACACTGCAGGGGAGGGGGAGCAGGGCCTTTGCAAATTACTGTGGTTAGTTCTTACATGATCAGGTGGAAAGTTATGCAGCAGCTTATGAATGTCATTCGCGAAAAGACATTCCCAAAGTCTCCAGGCCCAGGCCAAGCAGTCTTCCAAGTTGTGTGGTTTCTCCTGAAGGCTGATTTGCACTAGCTTCAGTGTCTCCAAAGCCTCCCCATCTTGGGTTTCAAGGAAATCTGAATCCCTGTGAACAACACCGTGGACTGTGGGTGTGTTTAAATTTCAAGACACATTTTGCTCTTTTGCTTACTCTGAACCAGCAGCTTATATCACATTTACCTCCCGACATCCCGAAGAAACTAATGAACATTGGCAAAACAATCCAAAACAAAAAACTGAAAGCAGCAGCTAACAACCTTCACTTTAGGTTCTTTGTTATAAACAGAGGCTTTAGCTGTCTAATCAAAAGCCATTTCTTATGAATAAATGTTACATTTCTTACCATGTCTGTGCACAGAACTTAGAAAAGTAACTTTTCCTACTGGTGTGTGCAGGAGGCCAGAATCAGGAAGAAAGAGCACATTGGCTTCATTTGATTGCCTACTTCATTGTTCTGAGACAGCCACCCAAAAGGTTCTGCTGTTTCTTTCCAAATATATATTGTAACCCAAGTAAGAAGAACTAGGAGATCAAACAAAACAGAACAGCAAAAAAGGCTCAAAAATGTTGTGACACCTTAAAGACTAACTCCTGTATTTAAATGTGATCTTTTGTGGACCAAGTCCACTTCATCAAACTACCTGAGTTTGTTTAATCTCAGATATGCTTGCACAGACTAACATGGCTACCACTTCAAACATTTCAACTAGGACAGGGGTTCCCGACCTTTTCATACCAGGGGCTGGGTCACACTCTCTCAGTCAGCTTTGAGGGCCAGACAGCCATTTTGCTCTGCCTGCATGATGGAGTGACCATTTTGTTCCAACAGTTTCCAAGGGGTGTCCTTGGGAGAGTCAGAGTTGGGAATCACGGATCTAAATGAACCCTTAAAGAAGGTCTCCCGTTGATGGCTCATCCTGGCTTTTCACCCACAACCCCATCACAGCCAACTTCTTCCCCACCACACACACTCACTTGAGGAATTTGTTGACATTCTCTGCCATTGCCTTGAAAAGATGCTCAAACTGATTTTTGGCCCACTGCAAAAAAGAGCAAAGGAATCCTGTCAGCAGTTACTTAGGTCTACCCGTCCGTTCTAGCTCTTCTCGATCTCTCAGCGGCCTTCGATACCGTCAATCATGCTATCCTTCTGGGAAGGCTCCAAGGATTGGGGATCCGGGGCACTGTGTTGTCCTGGTTTTCCTCATTTCTGAGGGGCGGGACCCAGTCGGTGTGCTTGGAGAAGGAGGAGTCCAGTCCTAGGCCCCTGCAATATGGGGTGCCTTAGGGCTCGGTGCTTCTCTGTGTTCGCCCTGGCCCTTTGGAACCTTCTCCCGACAGAGCTGTGCCTGCGGGCGCGAGCTCTTGCCCTTTCGGAAGGGCTTGAAGACATGGCTGGCGGGTCAAGTGTGGGGACACAGCAATGTAGGTTCCCATCCAGGATGGCTAATTTAAGAGTATCCACCCCCCCCCCCGGTAGCTGTATCTGTTATTATGTGTTTTATCTGCTTTCACTGTTAATGTTTTAAATTTTTATGAATTTTTATGAATTTTAAGGCTTTATATATTGTTATGATTCATGATGTAAGCCGCCCAGTCGGGCCCACCCGATTGGGGCGGGATACTAAATGCGAACAATAAATAAATAAAAAATAAATAAATAAAAGGTCCATGATGTGTAATGCAGTCCTGTGGTGTGTAATGCAGTCCTGTGTGTTTCATCCCCACACACACACACACCGTCATAATCTCGGAGCACTCTTATGAACTCACGACGTGGCCCCTGCAAATGTTCCTTGGGGCCACTTTGAGGCATACATTGAGCATGGAGGAAGCCAAGGCCCTTGCCAAGACACAATGGGCACAGTAGGAAACCCTCCAGTTCTCCTTTTTCCTCCCCTGGAGCATACAAAGACCCCAGGGCTATGGGATAAGGAGAGGCTGCCCTCATTTTTGCCTCAGCCACATAAACAGGAGCAGCTGAAACTCTTCAGAGGGCAAAAAGATTTTGGCCAGGCCTAGAGGCAAAACAGCCGGGCCCCATTTCCTGCCCTCAACCTCGCTGACACCCCTGGGCCTGTTTTGTAGCAGCTGCCTGGAAAACGGAAAGGAAGCCAAAGGGGCCAGCCAAGGAGCTCAGAGGACTTCTGCTTGGCAGCTAAGAAGGAAGAACAGCTTTCTCTCAGTAGGGGTGGGCCAACGGGAGGGTAAGGCAGGAAAAGAGCCCTGGGGGGCAAGGATTTGCTCCAGAGCTGGGCCGCTGCGCTGGAAGAATAGACTGCAGGGCGCATGCGCGCACACACACACACATGGCCCAAGGTTTGAAAACAAAATGGCATCCCTTCAAAGCTGACTGAACCGCCAGTTGAATCCTCCTTCAATGCCGACAGGACAGCATCCTCCACCCTCAGTATCCAAGGGATACACATGCCGCCCACTCCCCATGACCCCCAACAATGCTCCCCACCAGTGCACTGCAACCTCCTATCCCCTGAGGCAATGGCCTTACTTAGCCTAAGGCAGTGGTGGTGAACCTATGGCATGCATGGCAGAGGTGGCACTCAGAGCCCTCTCTGTGGGCACCTGTGTGGTCACCCCAGCGTAGAGTTCTACCTGCCCCTCTGCCCAATGAGAGTGCTTCCTCCCTCCCCCAGCACAGAGTTTGCCCTGCCCTTCTGCCCAGCAGCCCAATGGGAGCACGTCCTCCCTCCCCCCAGCACAGCATTCAACCCACCCTGCTGCCCAATGGGATCATGTCCTTCCTCCCATTGCCACGTTGGCACTTTGCGATAAATAAGTGGGTTTTGGGTTGCAGTTTGAACACTCAGTCTCCAAAAGGTTCACCATCACTGCCCTAAGGGCAGGGCTGGGCACAGGTGGTGTGGAGAAGAGCAACACCCCTACCTGTATAGTGTGCTGGATGGTGCTGGGGAAATGGCGCAGAGTGCACAGAGGGTACTCCTCTTCTTCCCTATTCTGGCCTTGGCCATAGGGCTCCGTCACAAAGGGCACACAGACTTGGACATGACCCCGGGTGCCATGCGTTCCTGAGTCGAGCAGAGGCTTCAGGTACCACACACATCTTTCTCCCACATATTCTCCTGCAAGAAAGATTTTTAAAAAGAAGGGGAGGAGAAGATGCGCCAGGAAATATTTTGTGATTTCCTCCCTTCACTGCCCTTGGGACTGGAGCTTTATGACAAACATCAGGGAGGAAGACAGATTAGAGCACCATCACATTATCATAACACAATGGTCATTAGAGTACAGCCAGCCAAGGATACCTGACTGGATATAGGCAAAGAACAGGAGAGATCCTCCCTCCAGTTCCAAGGAGAGGAAGAAGCTACACTAGCACTCTTTACTCTTCCTCCAATACTAACATGTCCTCCATTGCCCTTGTGGGCAGTTTTAACAACCCGGTGTGTTATGTGGCTCTGCATCTATGAATCTCCAGGACACATCAAAGACTCTGGACTCTGGATATGGACTGAGATGCCTTTGATTGTCTGGTCAACAAATGGGAGCAACTCTGTTTATCTAAGCCTCCTTGACCCTGGAAAGCAGCTCTCCCTTTCTTCCTTCCCACTCCATACACATCATTCAGCATTCAGCCTCTATCTACAAAATATAGTCAACAACACAGGCTTAAGTTATGCCTTTCCCCAGAAATATATCAAGCTTCCAGATACTCCGTGTAATTTCCTTTCAAACGCTCATTTTCTGTATATAGAAGAATAGCTTGGAAAATGTTTCTGCAAGTTTTGTGATGATTCACAAGTCAGCAGGTACGGAGGCAGTTTGTCCAGAAAGGAATAGCATCTCCTGTGCCAACCTATTCAAAAGAGCGTGGGGGTGGGGGTGGGGGGAATTGCCAAATACTGTACAGTGAAATGTACCTCCAAGTGAACATGCATATGACTGCATTGTGAATGAAAGTCCCTGGTTTAATTGTCACCAGTTTATGAACTCAAGATGTGGCCTCAGGCACACCTCTCTCTCACCTTTCCAACTACGATACGGGAATAATAATGGCTTACCTTGCATAGTTATTGAACATAAGCAGATGCTGCTTGTGGAACATTTCAAAGTCCTTGCCAACATTCTTTCAATGCTAATTAAATTTTATTTAGGTTATGTCAGTTCCTTAAATATTATGCAGATTATGTAAGAATAATGTGCTTGTCATCAAGACCTGGGACCACATTTAAAATTCAGAACTGCAGGCAATCCATCTGAAGTACACTCACTGGCTTCAAAGCTGTCCAGAGCATTGGCCACACCATCCAACCCAAGGAAGAAGTCGTCTCCATAAAAGCACTCTGTGTCAGGCCCAACTTGATTCTGCTCAGCCGTCACATTGATACTAGGATTCATGAACTTTATGGCAGTGGCTGCCACTTCTGACTTTGACCTCTGCAAGGACAAAGGAGGGGTTGTTTTAGATCTGGGATGGCAGGGAAAATAAGTCAATTGCTTGGCATCACTGCCCGAAGGAGCTGAGCCAGAACTTAAGACTTTGTTCTTCCATGTCAAGAATAGGCAGAGATAAGAAATGTAACACTCTTTCCCCCCCCCCTCTTTTTTTACTACAACTTTTAGAACGCTATGGCCTCTGTGGCTAATGAATGCTGTACATTGAGAGACAGCGTGCAAGGAAATAAAATTTACAATTTCTGTGGATAATTTGCAATGGCCAAATTCTATGTTACATGTAGCCCACTGTTACAGAATTCTTTATTTTCTGCAAAGGTCTGATTGTCCCAACAGGAGATACTCATATCTCCCACGGTTTTGTTTTGCAGCTCATCACCAGAAACTAAGCACAGGCTTCATTTCCAAGAATGACTGCCCAAGTCATAAAGGTTTGTCTCATTCGTATCTTTTGACCACTAATGGATTTGATGAGCAATCTGTAATGATAATGGCATGCTACCTGTAACTGTAGAGCAGGGGTGCCCAAATTATGGCCCAGGGGCTGGATCTGGCCCCCAACACCAATTCATCTGGCTCATGAAGCCATCACTCCTGGAAGCGGAAGTAAAACGCACCCATACGGGCGCATTTTACTTCCACTTCCAGGAACAATGAAGGCTTCACGTGCCGGATGAATTGGCATCAGGGGCCAGATACAGCCCCCAGGCCGTAGCGACCAGCTCCCTGAACCATGTGACCAGCCTGCAGCCTGAAAAGTTTGGGCACCCCTACTGTAGAGTATGGCGCTCAGCTTTTGCCCTTTCAGTTTTGTTCTACAAACAAACTGTCCCCTTCCCCAATCCCCAAATGTTTTCCCCGGCACCTCCAAGGCAAGACTTACAGAAACATCTTGAAGTCGAAAGAGGAACTGCCTGTTGAGGTTGGAATACTCAATGGTGTCCATGTCTGTCACCGTGATGTTCCCGCCCTCACCAGCAGCCAAGCCAATCATAGCAAAATTCTTCAACAGCTCACAACCAATGGCGCCTGCTCCCACCTGAGAAAGTGGTTGTAAGATTGGTTAAATTTAGCGGTGGGCTTCAAATAATTTTACTACTGCACTGTGGGCATGGTATGGTGGGCGTGGCCAGGGGAAAAGCCCTGCGTTGTACTCGAATTGGGATTACAGTCAAACCTCGCATAAAGAGCGCCTCGCTTAAAGAGTAACTTGCTTAAAGAGCAGAAATTTCTCTGAATCTTCGCTTCGCTTAACAAATAAAACCAACCAAAAACTCGCTTAACAAATACATCGGGGTTCGCAATCCCTCCCACAACCGGTTACTTACAATGGTGTTTCGCTTAAAGAGCAAATTCGCTTAAAGAGCAATACTGTGGAACGCATTATGCTCTTTAAGCGAGGTACAACTGCACTTTATTTCAAAACTCTGGAGAACTGGTGCGAACCTGCTGATACCCATCACTGGTTAAATTTCTCTAGACATGGCTTGGAGCCAGGATGATACCTGGAAGGTTACAGGGTAAGTTAAGGGTAGCCAATTAAGACTTTTAGGGATTTGGGATAAGACCAACCCTAAGGCATGCACAGATGTGGCTCCACATGAACGTTACTGGACTCTCTCCCACGCAGGAAAACACATAGAAGTCATATCTGAGAGTAAATAAAACATGACAGCAAAAAAAAAAAAGACAAAAAATGTCATGGCAACTTAAAGACTAACTCCTGTACTGTATTAAAATGTGAGCTTTCATGGACCAAGTCCACTTCCTCAGACATAACAGTGAGGCCTCTTGGTATCAATTTATACACATATCAAGTAAGCAGACACACAATAATTGGCCAGCCTAACAGAATAGTTACACTGTATTATTTACTCTGAGATATGCTTGCACAGACTAACTCAGCTACCACTTCAAACACAGAAGTCAGTCATTGGTAATCTTTTTCCATACTTGATAAAAGTGTCCAGCAGCCTTCCTCAGTATTCTTTTCTGATACAATGCTTTGATTTCTGCGTATGTTTTCATTTTGTAGAAAGGCAATTATCTTCAAAGAAACCTGGAATTATGTTTACAGGTTTCAGTATGTTGTACATTGAGCCTGCAGCGAGTGGTACTGATTTTATGGTACTACGAAACTGCTGCAGAAGCCTCAGTTTTCTAATCATGCAATCACAGAGTGGAAATCATATTTTCACAAACTGAACTACACCCCTTTATGGAAAGCAAACTGTTCGCCAAATAGTATATTCAGTCACAGATTTTCTTTAGCCAACACATGTAAAACGAAGGGAAGCATCCAGTACATTTTTACCCCATCTGATGCTCTATGTCAGGGATTCTCAACCTATGGCCTGCAGGCCATACCCGGCCCACGACACCATTTCATGTGGCCTGCACTGCCGCTGCTACTAGAAGCAGAAGCGGACACATTTATGACAACATAAATGCTGCTACAGCTGTCGTAAATGGGTAAACACTGCCATAAATGTGTTTATGACAGCTGTGGGCATGTTTTACAGCAGTGTTTATGGCGTGGAAATGACCAGTCCGGCCCCCTCAGCTGTCTGAGGAGGCATGGTCCAGTTCACAGCGTGAAAATTTGAGAACCCCTGCTCTATGCTAAGCCTTAATTTTGCTACTACACAAGCAGTGGAAAGAAAACCCACATGTCCCTCAGATCTATTTGCCAAGTCATCAAATGTGTGTAACATGTAATGAACAATAAGAGTTCATCTAACAAGAAAAAGAAGTAAAACCAGGATGTAACATCAACCCAACCCTCTTTTATCTTATTAATCAACTCTTTTTGTAACTGTTGTGAAGTCCAGGATTACCAGTATGTGACTCAGAAACATACTACCTGTTCTGCATTGGTGACCTCACTGTGCTCTCATCGCCACCAAACTTAACTACAGTAAAGTCTGAAATCTAGAAAGGTTTCATAATACAAGGAACAGACAAATAAATAGGGAGGGTGGAATAATATCATATTTAAATTGCATTAAATGGATCAGGACAAGTGTAAATTACATGCATCCTAAAGACGAATGCATGAGGAAAGTTTGGCATTGAATGAGAAATGCTGAATGCATCATTGAATTCAAGTTTAAAGCTCTAATTAGATTTTTAAAATGAGGGCTGTGGAGTACTGTCTCTGAATTTCCAAACACTGACTCTGACAGGCTCAAATGCTATGCAAAAATTATATTAAGCAAATCCAGAAATGTATATGTCTTCCATCAAATAATATAACTGAATTGTTTATTTTTATTCCAAATATTTGATTTTGAAGTAGAAACTGACATGATGCAGGGTGGATGAGGTTCACCCTCTGGTCCACACATGGAGAATGATATCTCCCCGCAACCCCAGGGAATGGATATCAATTTAAGAAGGGGGGGGCACATTCCTGAAATGGGTGGGGCTGTAGAGGCATAGATTAAGCCAGAGTACACTGGGCAGAGTCAGTTATTGACCGTTCCTACCAAACCGACACATTTCCCCCACCGACAGTCTATTCATGTCTACTCAAGAGCAAGCCAAAGGGAAACAGCATCCTGGATCAAAACATACAACTCCATTCCCTGCCATGACTTCCTTGACTGTAGCCCAGAGCTTCCTTGCACTTAACAGCTTCCCAGGCTTAAATTTTTTTTTTTGGCTACCTGTCCTTGAGGAAAGATAACAGTGAAAGGCGGCTGCAGGTTCTATGGACAACCACAACAGGCCACAAGATCCCCATCTCTCTTCTAAATGTAGGAAATGTTTACTGGCCCATTCTTTCCATCTCCATGGATACTGAAAGCCCACTTCCTACTGGATTTGAGCCATGTTTTCCCATAATTTCCCACATATGTTTAAATACTGTATACAGTAAATAAAATAATGAATCCTTTGCATTCAGATTTGCTGAAGGTAACACCCCAGATATAAGAAAGATGCATTATTTGCACTGTTTTCAGTGGTGGGCTGGACCATTGGGCTACTGGGACTCCGCTCAGGGCACACTCCAGGCCCCCAGTACCCTGGTGTACCCCTGGGTGCAAATCCAAAGAGCCGTGGCAAGCTGTGATGCCAGGAATGATTGAGCAAACGAGCGGGTCTCCTTGTTCCTCTGTCTGCTTTCCTCCTCCTGTGCTGCCAATGATAAGATTACAAAAGCAGCTCCATTGACAGTAGAGCCACCGTGGCTTAGAGTTTGCAGTTTTGCCTTGTAAGCAGGAGGTTATTGGTTTGAACTCCCATAGAGGAGTTGAAATTAGAAGGCAAATGGGAATGTAGGCACCCTCATCACTCCTTGTCCAGGGCCCTTTCAGCGTAGACAGCACACCCAATTGTTTTCCAGTGACTGTGATAAAAATCCAGAGTCAACATTTGTCAATTGGTTATGGTAACTACAGAGATATCTTCCATTCAGTCAGCAGTTGTGCAGTTGTGCAAGCAAAAATGCTATTTACAAAGAAACTCCTTATAGCAGCTGCAGAACAAATCTAGCTCAGTTTTTCATCACATAAAAATAATTTTTCAGTGAGTGTCAACTCTCAAGCTAAATCCAACAATGCCCCCCTTGCTGTAGAAGCACTAGAAGCCAAAGAACCCAAGTCAAATGAGAAGGAAAGCCATTCTCACAATGTCAGTGTCAGAGTTAATAAATTACACTGAGCTGTGAAGGAAACATTGGCCATGGTAGGAAAATGTGAAAGAGTTATGTATGTCTCATCATAAAATGTTCCAGCTTCTCCTACTCTAAGGGCCTGCGGTGGTTAAGATGCTGAACTTGATGACAGTGGCTTTGCTGCCTAGGGACAATGGGACTTGCAGTTCAAATCAGCTGAAAGGCAGGCTGAGGAAGGCTGAAATAAGATGTGAGAACTGGAAGGCACAAAAGACCTTCCTGCCTCAAGACAACAGAGATTCCTTAGCCAGTCTAATGGAAGGAAAGTTGCTTAATGTTTCTTATTATTATAGGAAAACGCCCATCCTATCATGGGGAAAAGGCCAGAGATTTAAGCATTGTGCTATGTTGTATCTTACTAGTGCAGCAGCATCAGATCTGAAGGCATGACAGAGCCCAAATGGGTGAAAGGATAGTCACTAGAGATTTAGTAAATCTCTTACTTTTCCATTACATCCCGGTTTTCTCTTTTTCTTGTGCAGTCTTGCTTTACCACCATCTCTCTCCCTGCCGCCGCCACCACCACAGGCACATGACAATATGTCACCATCCTACCTTAGTGATAATACAAAATTTGAACCAGGAAATATGCTCACAAGAAAAGTTAACCTGTATCATGAATAATTCACCACCACCCTCCCAAGCTGAGAGTGTGCGCACTACAACTCATGGCACTGGAACTTTGTATTCATCCTGGACAGTGTGCTAAGGACTTTGCTTAATATGGTTCTTCACAATCCTCCCATCCAGCCATGCTCACCACGAAATATTTCTGCTTCCCAAGTTGCTCCTGGAAGTCAGCCCCGAAGATGGCAATCTGCCCATCATAGCGGCTGTCACGCTGTCAGAGGGCAGAGATGGCAGGCATCAGTGAACTCACAGAGGCATCTTCCCAAGAAGAGAAGAACAGGAATGAATGCTGTCCACATAGAGCTAGCTCACACCTGTCCTGACAAATGCAGACTCTGGACTCTTTCTGAATACCAAACTTAATACAGTAGTTGTTGTGGTACGTGGAGAGAGAGAGAGAAACCAAAAGAGAAAAAGAGAGCAGAGAGAGCTTGGAAGAATAACTTTTTCAAACTTTCAGCATCTCCCACACCTCAGAGACCATCCTGGCTAGGGGAATCTGAATGCCCAAATCCATGAAGGGGGCATCTTGACTGCAAAAAGCCCTATATTTGCTCCAGTTTTGCCAGGTTCAGAATTAATTCAAATACTGAGGAATACACAAAATGCAGCTGGGGTGCACATTATCTTGTTGAAATGCAGTTTATTTTAAACAACCCAGCAAGAGGTGTCTATTTTGTACCAATTCCTAAACTACTGTATTCCTCTGTGTGCTGTGCCTCTTTGCCCCATAAAGTTTGCAGAGTTCGCCACAATCTGAAAGTGTTTCCTTTCCCCGATCCTTAATGTTATTGCACTATGAGAATTTAGTGGGTCAGCTGTCATGGGAAAGAATGTTTGTAATGCTGTTAACAGTAAAATATAATAAAAATAACAATTGGTACCATGTGTTAGGCATGGAGCAGCAGCAACAGGCGCTGTGCCTCAATGATTCTGCAGCAGAGGCAGAGGCAGTGACTAAGACAGCAAGAGTTTCTACCCTCTTCTCCTGTGGGAAGAAGTTGAAACAAAGAAAGAGAGAGAGAGAAAGGAAGGAAGGAAGGAAGGAAGGAAGGAAGGAAGGAAGGAAGAAAGGAAGGAAGGAAGGAAGGAAGGAAGGAAGGAAGGAAGGAAGGAAGGAAGGAAGAGAACGAACAAATGAACGAATGAACCCTATGGGGGACTGGAAGGGAAGGGGGAAATTGGGAGGGTGCTTTGCATTAGCAGATGCAGAGATGGGGGAGAAACATTTGGGAAAAGATTCTGAAAGGACACAGAAAGCAGGACAAGCACTGTGTGACCTTTACCCGAATAAAAATATGATTGAAACCCCAATTCTTTTAACACTCAAGAAGCAGCCAAAAGTAACTTTTTCAACTCTGACACTTCTGTAGGATCTGAAAATGATGGCCATCATGGGCCAGTGCAGAGGTGGGGAACAAATACAGACAGATGTAACTTTTTTCCAGTCCAGCGAGGCCAGCTGCCAAATAAGGCACTCTCAGCCTGTCTCCTGGACTGGAAAGCAATGTAAACAGAGGAGAAAATCCCCTCCTGTCTCTGTCCTGGCAAAATACCAACTTCAGAGAAGCAACACTCACAGGCGCACAGTCATCCCATGTCAAGCGCACAGCCTGCTCCTCTCCAGGTAGACACTCAAAGGCATCAAAGTACAGCCACTG
Source organism: Furcifer pardalis (assembly GCA_030440675.1). Lineage (NCBI taxonomy): Eukaryota > Metazoa > Chordata > Lepidosauria > Squamata > Chamaeleonidae > Furcifer > Furcifer pardalis. Next base: position 103,913,215 of record CP126893.1, read on the forward strand.
GTCCAGAGGGGTGAACTTCCCTGAGGCAGCCTGTGGGGAGAACAAAAAAAGAAAAAGCTAATCAGGCCTGCCTCTAAAATGAAGAGTTTTCAGCTTTCACTTGATGTTGATGTTGCCTTGATTTGGGGTTTGCATGCCACAAATATGTGCCTGGATCCATGCTCCATAACAGAGGGGTTCACTTCCCTTACTGACAGTGGAGAGCCTTTTCTTTGCCCACCCCACCGACAAATATAAAATATGGTCTGTATGAGAATTTCTGGGCCAAAACAGGCAATTTCCTGACTGTAGCCTAACCTTCCATTTCATCATCTCTGACACAAGAACCCCTGGGGTGATGCTCTTGACCACATGCTGTACTTTGCAAAGGATAGGCCTTCATTTGAAGAAGCCTCTGGGACAAATCTCATTTAACAGAACCACAAAGGGATGGGAGCAGAGAACCAGTCCACCAATAGCGAGCCCTTGGACCACAAACTGGGTAGCCATGCAAAGATTGCTTGACCCACAGTCTTCCCCTCTAGGGTGGGTGTTTATTCTAAATATATATATATAAATGAGGGCAGCAACTTATAATTTTACATTATACATACAAATGCAAAGCCATGCCCTCTTTCAACCTCCTTCTTGCTTATGCATAAGCTGCTACCTTCTCCTTGGCTGAAGCAGTGTTTGTAAACGACAAGTCAGGACTAAGGAGAACCAGCTAAGCTGGAGGCTCTACAGCAGGGGTGTCCAAACTATGTCCTGTGGGCCATCCCCGGCCCCCAATGCCAATTTATCTGGCCCGTGCTGCCCTTGTCGCTCCTGGAAGTAAAAGTAAAATGCACCCATACACATTTTACTTCCGCTTCCAGGAGCAATGAGGGTGGTGTGGGCTCGATGAACTGGTGTTGGGGGCCGGGGCTGGCCCATGGGCCATAGTATGGGCACCCCTGCCCTACAGAAACAATTTAGAGTTCAAAAACCTAGTGAATAAGCGTCAGAACTGTGCTAGGCTTAGCTGGAGGGAGAAACAGCAAACATAAAAGGGTAAGTGGAGCCAGATACTGATGAGAGATCTTGAGTTTATAGCAGAGCTGTTACAGGGCAAAAATAACCTGGATATCTGATAAAGAAAATTATGCAGCTGTTTAATGAATTAATCCATTAGATTAATTAACAATGTATATGAAATTGACAGAAGCTATTCACATACTGTACTCTTTAACTACCCTCTGACAGAAAACACATTTCAAGGAAAACAACAACAACAACTATTATCATCATCATCACCATCATTATGCGTCCCCCAGTGTCTTAGTAGTTAAGGCACTGAGCTGAAGACTGGAAAGTCAAGTTTCAATACTTGAGAGCTGCACTTGGGGACACGAAAGAAGCCCCATTCAGGCATCCCCTAAAAATTCTTTCAACCCAGAGTAATCTCTGGCATGAAACGAAACAAATAAACAAAACCCCAGATACAGTGGCCCTAATCTTGGATGAGGCTCTCTCCTTCACACAAAAGGGGGTGGGGTGGCTTTTATTTTGCCCGTCACCCCATTTTCTAAGACAGTGCTTACTGCAACCCAGAGTTTCACGGCCTAAAACTAGAGGAACAAGGTTATTTCTTCATAATACCTGGATTAATCACATGAAAATTTATGCAAAGTTCATTGATTATAACTTCTATCCAGCTACAGTTCTAAGAATGTAAGAAACATTATGTTCTGTATCTAGAGCAGGGGTCCACAACCTTTGGTTTTTGAACTTCAATTCCCAGAAGCTTAAGTCAGTACATTGGCTGACCAGTGCTTTTCTTTCTTTAAAAAACAAACAAACCATAGGCTGGGGACCCCTGACTGGATCTGGACTCAAATAGTCCAAGTTCAAACCCCCATTTGGACCTGAGGTTCACTGGGTATGCATTCAGCCTCTCTCTGCCTAACCTACGTGACCAGGTTGTGAGGAGAAAGTAAAACAAAAATAGACCACATACATAACCCTGCACCTACTGGAGGTAATGCAGACCAGACATAGGGAACATTAAACAATGTTCTGGTTATTCCATTTCTGTTTTGGTTTGCCAACATCCTGCATTTAAGACTGTTAGCTAGGATGCAACAGAATCCCTTCATCTCTTACACATTTCCAGGGAGACCAAATCAATCCATGTGTCCATCAGCTTGTCCAGCTGTAAGACATCCCTAGAAAATCAGTTCTTCTGCTTCAGAAAACAAGAAGATCCTGCCTAATCTATGCTATAAGATACCCAGCAATTAGTCACAATTTGAGGTCAGACCGTGAGCTATTGGGTTACCAACGGCCGTTTGCTTTCCTATAGTCAGTATGTGTCAAAACACTTAATAGCTTCCATGGCCCTCTAAGACATGAACACCCCTCTATGTTGCAAACAGACCCAGGGTGGGCCTAGAGGAGGCTTTTGCAGTGCAACTGCCCTGCCTCATTCATAGAATTTTTACAGACACCAACCTCTGCCATTTGTTACTTCGTGATGTTTCCCCAATCCTTCTCCAAACCAGTCTCTTGTCACAGAAAAGCAAAACAAACAAACAAAAAAAACAAAACCAATTAAGGCTGGAAGGATGGATTTACCACACAATGCTCTCTGTGTTGAAGTATCCTTAATTTTACTTGCAGTGGAACCTTGGTTAACATAATTAATGCATTCTCCAGGGCGTTTCTTACAACGAAAATTACTTTAACCGAATTTCCCATAGGAATGCATTGAAAAACAAAATACTTTAACTGAAAGTTTCCCATGGGAATGCACTGAAAACCAATTAATCCATTCTGGAAAAAAAATCCATAAACTGAGTCACTATTTTTTATGGATCTCCTTTTGTTATGCTCCATGACTCTCTTTCTGGTCCTGAGCCCTTTTGGCACACAAAGTCCTCATCAGCCCCAGGCTAGTATTGAGGAAGCTGCTGCCCTCCATCAAGATGGATTCAAGTGGGATTTAATCCATTTGGGGACCATTACCCTTCCCTGTGGACTTTACCACCGAAGACTGTTAGTCCTCAGGCTTGTCAGGTTAGGTAACCTAAACATTAGGATCCTTGAAAGCAGTGGTGGGATGTCAAAAATTTTACTACCCCACTGTGATGTCATCACAGTGTGGGTGGAGCCAACATCATGACATTGTGGGCGGAGTCAAAGAAAAAATAAATAATAAAATAAAAATAAGCACACACACACACACACTCCTCAACCCACCCACCCACCCACAACATGAGGACAGCAAGGAGGCCGTGCATACGCGCCAAGCACTGTAGGCATGCATGCACACCAAGTGCTTGGCACGCATGCACAGTGGGGGAACCAGTGAAAAGGTAAGCCCCGAAGGTGGTTCCCCCCAAAAGCTGCTACCAGTTCTCCGGGACACTGGGAAAAGTTATTACAGGTTCTGGCGAACTGGTGAGAACCTGTTACATCCCATCTCTGCTTGAAAGGATATTTCCCTCTTGTTCTTTCCTGCTAGTTGTCTGAACTGAAGGACAAGTAGGCGGGAATCTAGTCTTTTGAGAACAATTTCATAGCTTAAAATGCCACCTCGTGGACAATGGGTGAAATGGCATCACAATGACATCCACCAGCAAATAAAAAGTATAGAAACCATGCCTGGAAGTTTCACTCCTTGTCTGAAGAAGTGGACTTGATCCACAAAGGCTAACAATAAAAACATAGCAGTTAGTCTTTAAAGTGCTACAGTGTTTTTTATTTTGTTTTCTGATATAACATTGTTTGTTTTTAAAAGTAACAATTGATACTACAGCTTCCACTGAGAGTAGATAATTGTGCTCCTCTGCCTGGTGGATGAGCAAGACTGAAGTTAAAGCAGGGTGGATTAAATTTAAACTTATTAAATAGCAATTTAACTCACTATTGAGGAAGAACTGGCTCAACCATACAATTTCCCCAAGAAGACGTGCCCCTTCTTGCTGTAAAGGTAATGTATTATTTTCCACAATACATTTTTTCACAAGTTCCATGCCCAGGTTGACAGCACCTCCAGTAATCATTTCTTCCTTTAAAAAAAGTACCCAGGACCAAATGCTACTTTGAAACAGATCTTGACACCACCTCCAACAGCAGGGAGGGAGGCAGTAGATATGCACGTCTGGGGTAAAGTAAATTGCACACACCAGAGTCAGAAACAATTCTTACCCAGTGGGACATTTTCCAACCCAGGCTCCAAAGCACAGGTCAACGCTAGGCAAGCCTATTCAACATAAGCTTCCTGGGATCCAAACGTCAGCTAGGGGCCACACCCCATCTTTCTAGGCCAGGTTTTCTCAACGTTTTCAGGTGACAGGTTGGATCACTCCCCCAAAGATGGCTGAGCGGGCCAGTCACATGGTTCCCTGCATGTTATCGCGCGTATTCTCACACATTTTCAGTTCGCTCTTGCACAAAAACATGCGTTTTCATCGCATTTTCTGCACATTTTCGGTGCTTCTGCCACTTGTGGAGGCAGTAGTGGAAACAAGGGCGGAGGGCCACATGAAATGGCTCTGTGAGCCACATCCAGCCCACGGGCCGTAGGTTGTGAATACCTGTTCTAGGCATTCAGCAGCCTTTTGTCTCAGAAAAAAAGACAATGCTTACACCCAGAATAGACAGGGCATCTCCACCCACCCTCCGCCTGCATACAGCTCAGGAGCAATAGCAATTACACTTCTACACCACCCCATAGTGGTTAGTGCACTGAGCGGTTCACAGGTTAATTAGCATTTTGCCCCTAACACACTGGGCACTCATTTTACCAACCTTGAAAGGATGAAAGGCTGTGTCAACCTTGATCCCCATCAGGATCAAACTCACAATGTTTTGGCTACAGTACAGTTTAACCACTGTGCCACCAAGGCTCCTCATCCCAATAGATTCCTCATCCCTTCCTCTCAACTTTTCTCCATACTGTCAAGTCAGTCCTACTATGCCCCCTTTGTGTGAAAGAGGGTAGTTTGCCTGAAACACTGAATTTGTGAGAGAAGCGGAATTCAAACTGAGGACCTCCTCGTTTGTAGCTCTGTCTCTCAGCCCTTGTCTTGGTCCTGTGGGCACACATCAACGGAAACTTCCTAACGCTACAGCCTGTGGACAAAAAGAATAACCAAGAAAAGAACTGGTGCCCTCCACAAAAAAATGTAGGTCTAGAAAATGAAATATCCTCTGTTAATGGCAGCTATAGATTCTGACATTTTAACATTTCATCCCTACCCCAAACCTACAACAATCCTTGAGAGGCACAAATGCCTCATGGGAACTGTCTTCCAAAGCAGCTGAAAAAGCCACCTGCCATTTTACAAGAACCGACAGGCCACTCACCTTCAAGACTTCTTGGGCTGCTAGGCCTCCAAAGAGAGCATTGATAGGGTTCAGGTCACCCATACACCCATTTGCAAAGGTCCGGATCAGATCCTCCTGCAGTGGTGGTGACCCCTGGCTCATAGGCAGAGTCCGTGCCAGCTCCACCATCTTGTCTGCATCAGCCTGCCAAGGAATAGGTTTGTGGGTGAGGTTGAGGAAGGTATCAGGCGGAGGATACCATTATGACTGCTAGCCAAAAAACACCTAATGAGCCTTCCTCTTTTTTTTGTAGAAGCAAAGGAACATGTTCCATGGCTCGTTGATAAATTATTTTGAGTAAATTTTATATCTCATTTTATTGTGATTGTATCGTCCTACTTTTAACCTGTTTTTACCCTGTTTTATGTAATTATCTTTAATATAATGTATTTTATTTTAACCTGATATGGTAAAATGACTATTAAATTAATAAAGAATGATGATGACTAACCTAGCCAATATGTGCTGGGTTGTCCACATTTTATTGGGTGGGGGATGAATCATTTTAATTTTTATTGTTATTTATAAATGTATTTGCGGGACTGCAGTGGCTCCAGTGCTTAAGACACTGACTGGGAGGCGGAAGGTCAGCAGTTCAAAACCCAATTGCTGCATGACAGAGTGAGCTCCTGTCTCTGTCCCAGCACCTGGCAACCTAGCAGTTCGAAAGCAAGAAATTACAAGTAGATAAATAGGTACCACTTCGGTGGGAAGGCAAACAGTGTTCTTTGCACTTTGGTGTCTAGGCATGCCTGCCACATGTCCATGGAAACATCTGCAAACGCAGGCAGTGCTGGCTCTTCAGCTATAAACAGAGATGAGCACTGAACCTAGAGTCGGATACAACTGGCTTTCAAGCAAGGGTGACCTTTATGTTTACCTATAAATTTATTCAGTTGGATTATTCTTCATGTTTAACGTTTTAGTGTTACTGTAAATATTTTTTCAACGTGTTGTAAGCCATCCAGAGTGGGAGAATATCCCAGATGGATGGGATATAAATGCAATCAATGTACTGTACGCCGAGATCATCAGTTAAGCCTGTGACAGAGGCATGAGTTGCTGCTGAGTTGCCTGGAAACTTACTTGATCTCTGGGTTTAGGAAGCCGCTGCATCTCACTCCTGAAGAGATGAAGGGCCCAGAAGGCTATGTGGAGAGTGTGATAGTGAGGCAATTTCCCTGTATCTGAGGTCTTGATCTTAGGGTGATCTCTGGAGACACGGAGGGACTCCTAGGAACACAAAGACATCAGCTAGAAGACAAAGAAATGCCTAAGTCTCTCTCCCACCACCCTCACATACTTTTATGGGGAGGAGGCAAGAAAGAGCTCTTTTGGGTGACTGCTCTGGACTGTGGAAGGCACTCCCTCGAGAAAGCAGGTTGGCCCCTTCCCCCTCCATTATCAGGCAAAGCCCATCACTTTCAGGCAGGCTTTTGAGGTACCGGTATATAGAAAGAGCTTCCTCAAAGATTGTGGCATACCCTTATAACAGCTGTTGCTGACTAATCTTTCTCACACTAGGTCAGGCAAAAGGGACTGCAGAATGAACTCTCCAAAAGGTGCCTTCATTTTGGCATTTTTACGTCTGGCCTAGACACGGAAGAAATGCAATGCCTTAAGCACTACTTCCCTTGTCAGATTCAACATACAAAATTCCCTTATATTGCAACAGATCACTGTTCCATTTACTCAGTTTTGTCTACCTCAGGGACAGGGGAAAACATGGCCCTCCAGGTTGTATTTCCCTTGTGTCATCCCCTACTGCTCACCACTGGCTACTCTTTCTAGAGCTGGGGAAAGCTGTAGAGTCAAACCTCGCTTAATGAATGCCTCACTTAGCGAAAAACTTGCATAACGAGCGGGCATTTCAAAAAGCATTCTGACTCGCATAATGAAAATTTTCGCAATGCAAGTTGGACTTTTCCTATGGAAAAACTCACATAATGAGCATTTCTAAGGGGAAAACTTGCATAATGAACAATTTTCGCTATGCGAGTTTTTCCATAGAAATTTTTGTTATGCGAGTTTTTCCATAGGAATTTTTGGTATGTGAAAAAAACTCGCATAGCGAGCAGCCTCACAGAATGAAATATTTTCATTATGCAAGGTTTGACTGTACATCTGAATAACATCTGAAGAGTTTTCAGTTTTCCACTTGTAGTTTATACTGGATGGTAGTTACTCTGCAGAGTCTAAGACCAAGGTTGTGGTTCCCAATGTGGGGCACATGCCCCACAGGAGGGCAATTTGATTTTTAAGGGGGGGGGGTTAGACCAAATTATTGGCTTTTTAGGCTTTATCCACATTAATAGTTTACTTTTTGAATAATAAGAATTATGTCAAAAAAGGGTGGGGGTCAGGATTTTAGAGATGCTTAGGTGGGGCATGACCCAAAAGAACTTGAGAACCACTGGACCAGGGTCATTGTCTAACATGCTATGAGTTAAAATTGGGACTGTGCTACCATCCCACCCTGATTCTCTGCATAGAGTCACATAACTCCAGAAAACCAGGCCTGGGTGGTTGTGGATAAGAGAAATCACAATCAGCACTGTTCTCTTTTTCCTGGAGAAACAGTACTGTATTTTCTCTAGCTAAAACACTCAGCCATGATTATATCAATTCATCTCTGTGAAGTAGCCTGAAAGAAAAGTCCCGCAATTTCCCACCTCTGCAATCTGTCTAGTTCAGATATAAACACATACAAAGGAATACTTCTGAAGCATCTTGAATTCAGTGATGATCCCACCACACTTGTATGGAGAAAAAGAAGAGGTGTCTCCAATTTCCAAGTTGTATTCCCCTAGAAATAGAGCATGAAGAAGAGGGTCTCTGCCTTGTTCTCTCACCAACAAGACTAGAACCAGATAAAACCATAACAACCAGTGATGGACACCAAAAGGTTTTACTACCACACTGTGGGTGTGGCATGGTGGGCGTGGCCAGGGGAAAAGCCCTGCATTGCACCCGAATTAGGACTACAGTAAAACCCCAACTTACATATGCCTCGAGTTACATAAAATTTGACTTACATAATGATTTTGAGCTAAAACCATGTCCTGATACGTAAATGTCCCAATTTACACAACACGATTGATTTCCTATGGGTTTGCTTCAAGTTAACATTTTAAAAAATCATTTTTTTCCTATGGGTTTGCTTTGAGTTACATAAAAATTCATTTCCCTATGGGTTTGTTTCGAGTTACGTAAAAAACTGATTTAAGCAAAAGCCTATGAACTTTTTACATAAGTAGGGGTTTTACTCTAATACCTTGGATAACGTTTGCATCGGATAACGGTAAAACCACATAACGTTAAGCAAGGGGGGGGGATTGCATCTAATAATGTTAAGGTCCTATGGGATGCATCGGATAACATTAGCTAAAGCCTGCATGGTTACAATGTATCTCTATGGAGTTTTAACGTTATCCGATGCATCCTACAGAATATTAACATGCATCTGATAATGCTAAAAATCGGATAACACTAAGACTTGTGGAACCAAGTTTTAGTGTTATCCGAGGTATTACTGTACTTTATTTCAAAACTTCGATGGGAAGAGGGACCAGCCAGAATTTCTGCTACCAGTTCTTGCAAACTGGTGCAAACATGCTGATGCCCACCATTGCTTACATCTCTTGGGCCACCACAATGGCTTCTACTATATTGTCCTCTGCATGCCATTCATGACTTGCCCTATCAGGCAATTCATCTTCCAGACTGACTCTCCCAACATTCCTCTAATGTCTCATATTACATCTTTCCTACCTTTTCCACAACAGAATTCCAGTCTTTTTAAAAGATTCCTCTCTCATATAATGCATAAAGTCCTTCTTCTTTATGCCTTCCTTGTATTAAACTCCTTTCTTCTCTCCTCTAGGACACATCTTGTGTACAAGAAGGAATGTCTCATAAAAGCCATGAGAGAAATGACATAGAAAGCCTGTTACCTTTCACATGGATGGGCCGGGGCTGGGAGCCATTGAGTTCAGTCATCCCCTCCACCTCTGAGAACATCACCCAGTCACCATCAGCAAAGAGGTGGCCTTGTCCTTGCTCCTCCTCACAGGCCACTGTTAATACCCCAGGGTTACTCTGTAGGAACAAAAGATAGTAACTCCCCCACCTAAGAAAGATATACAGTAAAACACTGGATAACGATTGGATTGGATAACGCTAAAATCGCATAACGTTAAATAATCTGGGGAGGTGAATTAGATTGAATAACGTTAAGGTCCTATGGGATGGATCGAATAACAACTGGTAAAGCCTGTGCGGTTACAATGTATCTCTATGGAGCTTTAACATTATCCAATCCATCCCATAGGATTTTAACATGGATCGGATGACACTAAAAATCGGGTAACACCAAGACTTGTGGAACCAAGTTTTAGCGTTATCCGGTGTTTTACTGTATGTCAGAATTGCACTTGAGCAACATCTGGTGGGCCACATGTTGTCCTCCTTTGATCTAGGAGACAAGAGATGTGGGCCAAGGAAAAGCCCTTTGAGTGCAGAAGTAACATAGAAGAGGCAATGCTAATGAAGAGACGGATACTGAGTGCTTCTACACAATGGTCCAGCCATATACTGTATCCTGAAGCTGCTATACCTAATTCAGAATAATTTTATATAGGGTACAGATGTCCTCTCTTCCATTTTTAAATCTTTCCTATTGGCCAAGTAGAGACTGTGGTGGATTAGTAGTTTTAAGACACTGAACTTGATGACTGAAAAATTGGCAGGTCAGCAGTTTGAGACCTGAGCACTGCATGATGGAGTGAGGTCCTGTCTCTGTCTCATCTTTTGCCAACCTAGAAGTTTGAAAGCAAGAAATTGCAAGTAGATAAATAGGTACTGTTTCAATGGGAAGGTAACAGCACTCCCTGTACTCTGGTGTCTAGTCATGCCTGCCACATGTTGACAGAAATGCCTGCAGATGCAGAGAGTGCTGGCTCTTTGGCTGTAAACGGAAATGAGCACTGAACCCTAGAGTTGGATATGAGGGGCTTCCAAGCAAGGGGAACCTTTACCTACTGGTCAACTAATTCTTTCATCTTTATTCTTGACAAGAAAAGTCAACTAAAAAGGTAAAGGGGGAGTAGCTCCACAATAGCATTCGACTGGTAGCATTAAGAGCTGTCCACTTTGCAATGGCGAAGGAAACTACCTGGGTAATGTGCTGAATAGCAGCAGAAACAGGTTCAGCCTCTGACGGATCATAGACCATGAACTGTTCCCCAAAGTCACAGAACAGTTGTCTGGAACCAGGAAGAAAAAAAGCAACAGATCACATATCTAGCACATCTACAGAGGCCCTGTGTAGTAGACACTCACTAAACGCCTTGCTGTCAATTGCATTCCATCCCAGGATTTCCTTACCCAGGTAACCAGTGCTTGCAGGGCCAATGGACTGGGCCACTTTTATTAGCACAGAGCCACAGACAATACCATCTCTCCCACGCAGATCTGCAATCCTCTGTGTGCTTGCAAAAATTCTTGAGAGTCCTATCATAGCTAGTATACAAAATGTTCTAGCATGGCTTGGTCTCAGATAAACAATTAAGACCATTAGCTTTACAAAAGACCTAATCCTCAAGGAAACTGAAATGTCTAGATTTGGTTTGTTGGTACAGATTGTACCCGTGCATTACATGGATGAGCACAGCTGTCTTCATTTCTTTAACTCCCCTTGGGTGCTAATGGGAACAGTCATGTTAAGTGCCTGCATTGCAAAATTTACTACTATACTATTGCAGAGAAGATTCCTCTTCGCTATTCTGAAAATCAAACAGAGCTGTTGATTTTGTTGTAATTCAACCCATGGTCCTATCACACACTCCCTACTACAACATCTCCTTTAAGAAACAATGCAAGACAAGTCTCAGCAATACTTACCCAGCTAGGCCCTTTGTGTCAGCTAGGACAAAGTGAATGTTATTGGTATGGCAGAAATCACTGATGTGCAGCTGTTCTTCCAAGGATGAATTGGTCAGGACCACAACCTGCAATGAATGTTGAGGTTTACTGCTGAATGGCAGCAAGCCTGATGTCAGAAGGATCAGAATTTGAATCAAACTAGACATCAGGTTTGGCATTTTATTATGAAGAACATTTCTTAAATGATGGAAGACATCATAGCATGAGATTTTCTCACCTCTTGTATTTTGCAAATTAGTTTGCTTTGTTTTGTCATTGGTCTTTGGGAAGTAAACACAGGCTTAATTTGCAAGTATCTTTGCTCAGCTACACAACTTTCAGGGAAGTGACTTACTGTGTGTTAGTGCATTTTGTGTGGTATTGTACAAAGATTTCTGCCCAGTGTGTTAGTACAGCTTTAAGGCCCTGCAAGAACCTTAAACACAGATGTTTGGGATTGAGGCACAGACTGATTGCAGAGCTGTGCCTACCTGGTGTACATGCCTCAGCAACAGCACAGCTGTGGCTGATTAGAGGAATAGCATAGCAACACCACAGTATAACTATGGCCAACTGGGGAAGGTTATACTGAGGATGGCTGAAGGAGGTTGTGTTGCTGAGGACAATATTCAACTGAGAAGGAAGGACTGTTGACAGACTGACTCAAGAGGGAGAAAGATGTGCTGTGTGAATCTCTGTTACTCTGAGAACTGACAGGTACCTTATACCACTGAGAAGTAGCACACTGACTTTGCCAGCATGCAGTCAGTGTTTGCTACCAGGACTCTGTACATGCTCTTTGGACTGGAGCCATCAGAGGATTCCAAGCTCTGTTGCAACTGTGGGGCTTGGGGAGAGACTGGTACCTTTGTATATAGTTCTGTGTATGTTGTCTTCCCCTCACTCACAAGTAAACTGCACCTTGCACTGAAGCTATATGTTGTGTGTGTCATTGCACCTGAAGTTTTCGCTGCGCAACAGCTTAAATTGCTACTCTGCTATCCTAACACACATATCGCTAGGGAAATCCCTGACACTGTGGAAATAGTGCAGTAACAATTTTTAAATATGAAGCTGGAGTTTCAGGCAGTTTGATTCTAAGGAAACACTATGACAAAGAGAGAACTTTCCAAAACAGAGTCTACTTTTATACATATTCCGAATCAGAGATGGATAAGATAGAATTTCCTTTCTTGCAATTTGAACCCATCATTCAAAGATTCCTTAAAGAAGAAATTGTCCATAGTCAAAAAGGGTACTTTGCATACTTAACTTTTCAAATGTTTAAAAAGGTTGTCACAATGGGTTTTTCTTAAATAAAACTAAGTATAACTTTTTTTAAACAGAAAAAAACCTTCATATTCTCTAGTGGCCTTTTTAAAAAAAAATGGGAGGGGGAAGCCCAGGTTGCCAGAGCCTCCCAAAATAAAAATGTTTCATTGAGTGTATAATGGGATTTTCTGGCCTTTAAAAACGTCATTTTAAAAGAAAACCTGGGGATAAGGTGTGTGATCTTCATGTTGTCACTCTGGTTTAGAATCATATAAGTATAAAATTGGAAGAGTTATAAAAGGTCAACTGGCAAATCTCCCTGTCCCTGCAGTGGCACACAGCTAAGCTATCCCTAAGTAGTAGCCATTCAACCTCAGCTTTAAAAGTTCCCAGGATTCCCTGCTGTGTTGTTGAACAGCTCTTATTAGCAGGACATTAATCCAAACATTTAATTGCAATTTCCTTTCTTACAGATTGAACCCATGAGTTCAGGGATCCCTTTAAGAAAACAAGCTTGTTCTGTCTTCCATCTGGAAGCCCTTTAGATGTTTGCAGCTGGTTACCATGTCACCTCTCAAGCTTAGTTTAAGCTTAGATTCTATGTAAATAGCAGTTATAGTGACTTATTTCTAGCCCCACTAGCGTTGTTTCCTCTTACACAGTCAAGTGACATAAAAAACATTGTTCAGTCCTTACCTGGAAACTGGACAAGAAATTTTCAGATAGCCTTTCAGTATAGGGTACTACAGAGACTCGCTTGTTCAGCTTGGCAAGATGGTCCCTGGAGATCACTGCTCGGTTTTGCCCTAAATCTTTCTCCGACAGATAGAACTGCAGAGACAGACAGAAGTGTTAAGCATGGGGAGGGGGACAAAAGACCACATCATCTTTATACAGAAGTGTTTCTGATACAATTCGGTGTTAACAGGTAAAGTAGGTATTTTGTTCTTTTGCTCCTGTACTTCCACTAGGTTCATGAGTATGGACTCAGGATTTGAGATACAGCTCCATTCACAGACTTTGCACACCATCAAACATAATTGAATGAGAGCTTGCCTACATTTCTATCAGCCCAATTAAAAATTGATAAACTGTCCTTTGTCCTCAAGGGATCCTATGGTTGCATACATAACATTATGAAAACTCCAGCCTAAGGATTTTCCCTGACCATTGCATGGAGAATATGAGGGAAATATATGAACCCCAGAGAAGCTTTACAGATCTCCACTGGCAAAACAGCAGGACTCTTGTGACTTGCACTGCCTTGACCAGTTTCTGTACTCAAAGGGTGAGGAATCACTTTTGGTCCACTAACCAGAGAAGTTCCGAAGAGCCACATTCTAGTGAGAGCTGCCGGATTCATAGGCAAATGGGTAGGACTAAAATTACAAGTATATTTTTAACTAATAAATTTTAGCATAGCTGAACTAAGTACAGTACAGTATCTGATGCCAAGTCATAGATGCGGCCTTTGATTCTCCACTGTCCCTCGCCAGAGAAGAGCCAACCTGTGTTGTCCTAGGCAAGCTGTGTTGTCTAGGTCCAGAGCACCTCTAGAGGGAGGGAATGGTAAACTGTTTTAGTATACTATAGCTTTTCTTAAAAACCTGGGAAAGGGTCGCTATTGGTCAAATTAATTTGACAGCACTTTATTTATTTATTTATTAGTCGCATTTAAATGCTGTCCTATTTGCAAAGTGACTCAGGGCGGCTAACACAGCAGTAAAAACACAATGATCCCAATAAAATTTGTCAATAAATTCCAACCCATACATAAAATTTAAAAGATTAAATTTTAAAAAATTAAAATATTAAAAATAATCAAATAAGCCATCAGGTTGGGGAGCCCGTATGGCCAGTACCCCACTCCTGTCCCGCCAGCCATGTATTTACACCCTTCCTAAAGGGCAGCAGCTCTGTCTGGAGGCACAACTCAGTTCGCAGGAGGTTCCATAGGGCCGTTGCGGACACAGAGAAGGCACTCCTTCTGGTGCTAGAGAGATGCGCCTCTCTAGCTGATGGCACAACCAGGGAGCCTCTCCGGTCCGCTCTGGTGGACGGACAGATGTTCTTGGGGTGACGCGGTCCCTTAAGTATCCTGGCCCACTCTCATGTAGGGCTTTAAAGGTAATATAGCCAGAACCTTGAATTGCACCCGGAGGCACACTGGCAACCAGTGCAGCTCCCGAAGCAGTGGTGAGGCACATGCATAATGCCCGCAACCCATCACCATCCGAGCAGCCGCATTCTGAAATAGTTGAAGCCTCCGAATGGTCATCAAGGGCAACCCCATATAGAGGGCATTGCAATAGTCAAAAGTCTGGAGGTGACCAGAGTATGTGTGACCATGAGCAAGCATTCCGGGTCCAGCAGCGGGCATAACTGGCAGATCACACAAAGTTGTGCAAAAGCCCTCCTGGCCATGACTGCCACCTGCTCTTTGAGCAGGAGTCGCGAGTCCAGGAGGACCCCCAAATTACACACCGGGTCTGTTTGGGGCAAAATAGCCCCATCCAGAACCAAAGATGGAAGCTCCCAAAATAGTGCAGGACCCCTGACCCATAGCCACTCAGTCTTGCCAGGATTCAGTTGTAGCCCATTATCCCCCATCGAGACCCTAACAGCCTTACTATTATTATATACACTTACTATTATTTTTCAATGTAAGGAACCTAGCCTTAGAAAAACCATTTAAACACAAAAATGCCTTTAGTTAAGATAGGGAATGGCCAAATAATAACCCTATGGGAAAGGGAACATATAACAGAAGAGATCTCTTAGAAGAGAACAGTTTGGTAAACAATCTTGAAGCATTTTACTAAGCCCAATATAATAAGAACAACAGTTGTATGCAATGAAAACAATTCTGATTTATGGTGACCAGGGAGAGAATACACAGAAGTTTACCATTCCCTCTTTTGGGGACACCCTGGGACTGTGCAGTTTGTCCAATGACTACACAGGTTGGCTCTTCTCCTAGTATGTATAGTGGGGAATTGAATTCCCAACCTGACTCTGCAGCCAGATATCTGAACCCCTGAGCTCTCCACCTAGCCAGCCCAATATTCCCATTTAATAATTCAGAGGCAACCCAAGAGTCTTAACAAGAGTAACAAACATACATACAGTATTATATACCGTAGTTGTGGTTGTAGACTAGACTATAATGGTAGAGATTCCTTTCTCTTCCTTTTACTCTTTGCCAACTTTTGATTACAGATATTATTCCCTAATGCTGCAATTTAATTTCTCATTTCACCTTGTGAAATCTTTGGGTTTGTGTCTGTATTATTTCCCTAAATGAGCAATTTAAACTGGCAATTGCTGTTATATGCCATCAAGTTGTTTCCAACTTATGGAGTTTGGGCACCCGTGCGGTAGGTAATGAAACTTATTCTACCCTGTCTGCCACCTGTGTGTCTGCCTGATGTTTATTCTGCAACATTATAACCAAATGCCCTTATTTTGGTTAATTAAATCGGCTCTTCTTTGGTGTAGCGCTACAGCTGTAAACATAGGGATTTTCTAAAATATCTTCTGGGAGAATGGGAGTGGCAGTAAGAGGATAAAAGCAGCATGAATGGGCAAGATTAACCACTCAACTTGTATCTTTTTTAAAAAGATGCCTAATACCCAAATCACTAAAGCTAGCTATCTTTTGGACTCTCTCTATTCTCTCAGTCACCTGGCAGTAAAAGAGTAGAACTCTCTTCATTCTACTATTAATCTTCATTCTCTACTAATAAACCCACTGCCATCCTGTCAAGACTGAATTGTTTGGCTGGGAAGCATGTTGAACATGAGGGGAGCTGGAAGTGGGGGAGGGCTTCAACAATTCAACCAACAATTCAGCCTTAATAACTGCATCACTTTTTTGTGTGCAACTAGAAAGCTTAGCCATAGGAAGGCACAACAAGAGTGCCTTAGTGTGCTAAAATTGTGAGAAAGGAGGTTGACCTACATGTGGTCTACATTTCCTCACATTTGGGGTTATGATTTCAACCATTACTTTTTGCTTTAAACTATGTTGCTAGGTCCTTGGTTTGGTCTTGTACAATTACGGTAATTTTATACCACTTTTTGTTTGTGAATCTAATGGTAGATTTATAATAATAATAGGTATTATTATTCACAATTCCTAAGCAAAATCTCCAAACAGCTTACCTGTGAGGAAAGGTCACTCCACTGAGTATTGTTCTCATCATGGACCGTGACAGATTTCACACCTGCCAGGATAATGTTCTTGGCAATTTCCACTCCCAGCCCCTTCATTCCAGAGACCAGCACATCAGCAGTAGCCATCTTCTGCATGGCTTTACGGCCCAGCACATAACTAGGAAAAACAGCACATCTTCATCTGTTAGAAATGAAGGGAGCATAACATCACTGCCTTATCGCCTCTTGTTAAACTCCACTTCTGACAATCCATGTGACTCTCCTGCCGACCACCAGATCTTGCCTATTCCAACTGTATCTCAATCCTGCTCAATTCTCCCAGCTCTCATTGCAGCTAGTTCTGCGCCCTGTGGCTTGAGGAAGGGCCATCTTTTGGACTCAACCAGAATGCCTCCTGCCACCAAACGAAATGTCACACAACTTACAGTTGGCGAGAATACAGCTTCTCATCAATCTCTGGGTAGCTCTCTGCGGCAATCATCCTGCACCTGCCCATCAGAAACAAAAAGGTGAGGTTTGAGATGAATTGCCATCAGATCACTGGGAAAGGGAATGTTCTTGTTTAGGTTTGTGTATATTTTAACATTAACATTGAATAAAATTCACAAAAATCATAGGGGGAAAAATCACAGTGCCCGTTTTTAATATATCACAGGAAAGCGCATGCTGGTATATTGGGCAATCGGGCTTTGTCCCACCCTGCCCTTGTCTCTGGCGTCCTGGGGCGCCAATAGCAATGTATGTTTGTAAGCCGCCCTGAGTCTTTGGATGAGGACGGAGTATAAATGTGATAAGATAAAATAATAAATAAATAATGGGATTTTTCCACCAACCCCCCCCCCCATAGGCACCTAACCACTTCCTGTCCAGTGCCTTCCCATAGTGCCATGCACACCCCTGATCTGGCCTTTTATACTGCTAGTCTCAAATGCTCTCCAATAGGCTTTAAGAAAACATGGGAGGTTCTGATGGTTCTCAATTAAAGCCTTTATATAATCCTATTTTTAGGGAATGTGGTGGCTAACTGGTTAAGACGCTGAACTTGACAGCAGGTCAGGAGTTCAAGACCCAAGTGCTGCACGGCGGAGTGAGCTCCCGTCTGTCCCAGCTCCTGCCAACCTAGCAGTTCTAAGACAAGAAATTGCGAGTACTGTACTGTACTGCAGATAAATAGGGACCACTTCGGAATAAGATAAACAGCATTTCGTGCACTCCGGTGTAGTCATGCCTGCCACATGTCCATGGAAACATCTGCAGACGCAGACAGCGCTGGCTCTTTGGGTACAGAGATGAGCCCTGAACCCTAGTGTTGGATACAACTGGCTTTTGAGCAAGGGTGACCTTTACCCATAATATTATTTTAAATATCTTGTTTATATTGTGATATTTTTGCAATTTGTATTTTTTTTTTGTTATGTGTTGTTATTACATCTTTTAGATCCTTGAAAGAACGAGTGGCAGACATTTATGCCCAGAGACCCTAGTCATTAAGGCCAAGGGCTCATCTCGTTGGTAACTCCTGCCTGCGGTTCCTTCCAACTGTGTACTCAGTGAAACGGAGAAGGAAAAGGGGGGGAGGGGGTTATACGCTCACCCCGTGGGTAGTGAGATACAGTATAGCACACAGCCTCACATGGCACCAACCAGGTATCATTGGCATTCGGGTTCCAGAGGTGGAAAGCAATGGTGGGATCAGTGGTGGGATGTCAAAAATTTTACTACCCCACCGTGATGTCATCACAGTGTGGGCGGAGCTAACATCATGATGTCATAACATGGGTGGAGCCAAAGGAAAAAATAATAAAATATAAAATAAAATAAAAATAAGCACACACACACACACACCCCTCAACCCACCCACAACACAAGGACAGCAAGGAGGACAGCAAGGAGGCCGTGCATACGCGCCAAGCACTGTAGGCATGCATGCACACCAAGTGAAAAGGTAAGCCCCAAAGGTGGTTCCCCCCAAAAGCTACTACCGGTTCTTAGGGACACTGGGAAAAGTTACTACCGGTTCTGGCGAACTGGTGAGAACCTGTTACATCCCATCACTGTCAGGGATGTCAAAAAATTTACTACCCCACCGTGATGTCATCACAGTGTAGGCGGAGCTAACATCATGATGTCATGTCATGGGCGGGGCCAAAGAAAAATACAAAATAATAAAAATAGGGAGCTTCAGGCTATAGGGAGCTTCAGGCTAGCAGGTTCTCTTCCTCCTCCCCGTTTGGGAGGACAGCAAGGAGGTCGTGCATATGTGCCAAGCACTAGGCGTGCATGCACACCAAGTGCTTGGCATGCATGCGCAGTGGGGGAACCAGTGAAAAGGTAAGCCCCGAAGGTGGTTCCCCCCAAAAGCTGCTACAGGTTCTCTGGGACACTGGGAAAAGTTACTACCGGTTCTGGAGAACTGGTGAGAACCTGTTACATCCCATCTCTGGTGGAAAGCCAGGGGAAAGGGGGGGGCGGTTGCGCAGAACATCTTGCCGCCCACCCACCACCTCCGTTTTCGAGGAACCGGGCATTTCACAGCTATTTATTTGGGAAAACAATGACACGTTTACCTGAATTTAGGATTCCGAACCCACGGCGCCGGCACTTCACGGCTTCAGGCGACGAGGCTCAAGAAGATCCTTTCCTTCCAGCGCTTCCAAGTTTTGTTTCTCCCTCGCAAAAAGGTGCCGGAACGAAAGTGAAAGTGAAGAAAGCCAGGCTTTCTCAGAATAAAGGAAACCGAAGGGAAGCGCGATTCATTCTGTTTAAAGCGTTCGGGATCGGATCTGAATAGTCACGACGAGAGTAGACCCATGGAAATCAGGGGAATTAAAATATCTTGCGCCTGTCAAGTCCATCGATTGCCAGAGGTCTACTCTCATTGCACTCGACATGCTTATTTACACACACACACCGGCTTTGCCTTGTCCTGGTCTGGGAAGCGCAACTACCTAGACATGGTTATTTAAATTAAAGGGTGCCGGTGGGTTGGGGAAAAGGAACCCCAGATCTCAGTAGGAGAGAGAAAAGGGCGGGTGCGTGTCTGTGTCTTTCAAACTGTTCATTTAATGTCTGATGAAGCGGACTCGATCCAAGGAAGGTATCCAAATGCAGCAGTTCGTCTTTAGGGGGCCACGACGGTTTATTGCCTTTTGTCATTTTATTTACTCTTTGATATGCTTGCAAACAAAGACTAACATGATTACCATTTCAATGTTTTAATTCAATCATTCTGGCTAGATAAAGTGGAGGGCGACCGAAGAGCTGCCAAGAAACTCGGATTCAGGAGAGTCTCTTGTCCTCTTTTCTCGGAGCTGTTTTGAAAAAAAGAAATCATGCAGACGCCTCTTCAGAAGCACTTGGAAAGGGCCGTGATCTCAATAAACTTTCCATAATTGATTCCCATCCACCCACCCTTTCGAACAAAGCTGGCTGAAGATCGCGTGACAGGGAGTGACCAGCTTCTCCCAGTTAGCTTTCTTTCCAAAACGATAGCGATTTTTTTTAAAAAAAAGTTATAAACCAGCAACAATAAGCGCATACGGCACACAGAAAAGAACCTCCTCGAAGATTGTGGGACCGCCCTGAGTCGATCCCACCGAGTAGGGCGGTATAGAAATTGAAATAATAATAATAATAATAATAATAATAATAATAATAATAATAATAATAATAATAATAATAATAATAATAATAATAATAATTTTTGATCCACAACCGGGAGTAGGGGAACGGCCACCATGTTGTGCAGGTAGTGTAATAAAAAATGCAAAGGATGCAAGAGGAAGGTGATACCCAGCTTCCTGAGGGCGGGCATTAAAACACCATGGACATTTTTTTTTGCTGTTTGCCCAGCATGCATCTCTACGAAGAGCGCCTGGCACAAATAAGACCGTGCCATGAACTTGTATTAATATTTTTATGCCTGCCTGATGAAGAGATCTTTTGATTTCGAAAGCTTGCAACATGCTTTTTTTTTTTTTTAGTAGTCCAAAATAAAGGTACAGTATCAACTTCCTCTTGCATCCGTTGCATTTTTTTAATTACTTGGACAACGCGGCCAATTTCCTTTGTTGTGCCGGCTAATCTTTCTCACATTAGGTCAGGCGAAAGGAACTGCAGGATGATGAATTCATCAAAAGGTGGCTCATTTTGACAAGTTTCACGTCTGGCCTAGGCACAGAAGAAGTAAATGCATCAAGACAGAGGAGGCGTCCCCCAAGCCAATTCCCTGCGGAATCAGCAGCGCTGGCACCGGAGCAAACCGGGATTAGGCTGGCTCTCGACAACCCCCACCTTCCCCGCACAAAATAAACAAACACGCCCCGGGGAGAAGGGGCGGGGCTTACCCAGGGCGCGGAGGCGTGGCCTGCCCTCCTTGGGCGCCTGCGCAGTGCGGCGCCGGCGTGACAGCTCCTCCGCGGCGGCGGCGGCGGCGGGGCGTCTGGTGGCGCAGCGGAGCGTCTCCTCTTCCCGCCATTGCACCGGCGGGCGATGGCGGCGGCCGAGGGCAGCGCGGCTGGGTCGGAGGAGTTGTTGGAGGCCCCGACCCGCCTGCTGCGGGCGCTCACCTGGCTCGGGCAGGAGTTTCTGTCCGACTGGGAGGCGCAGGACCTGCGGGCCGCCCTCTTCCAGGTCCTTCTGCTCTGGCTGCTGGTGAGCGTCCTCGGCATCCAAGTGGCCTGGCGGGTCTACGGCAACACCGTCACCGGCCTCTACTACCGGCAAGGTAGGAGGAAGGCCTTTGTGCCTCTCTGTGGCTGCTCCCGGGTCCGTTTAGCCTCTCCTCTCGGGCGCCCCCCTGTAGGGCCAGGGCTGGCCTGGCAGCTGCTTCTTCCTCTCTCCTCCTCCTCCTCCTCCTCCCTTGTCTAGACCAGACATGAAACTGCCAAAATGAAGGCACCTTTTGCTGAGTTCATTCTGCAGTCTCTTTCGCCTGACCTAGTGTGAGAAAGATTAGCCAGCAACACAAGGACCTTTTGCTGAGTTCATTCTGCAGTTTCTTTCGCCTGACCTAGTGTGAGAAAGATTAGCCAGCAACACAAGGACCTTTTGCTGAGTTCATTCTGCAGTTTCTTTCGCCTGACCTAGTGTGAGAAAGATTAGCCAGCAACACAAGGACCTTTTGCTGAGTTCATTCTGCAGTCTCTTTCGCCTGACCTAGTGTGAGAAAGATTAGCCAGCAACACAAGGACCTTTTGCTGAGTTCATTCTGCAGTCTCTTTCGCCTGACCTAGTGTGAGAAAGATTAGCCAGCAACACAAGGACCTTTTGCTGAGTTCATTCTGCAGTTTCTTTCGCCTGACCTAGTGTGAGAAAGATTAGCCGGCAACACAAGGACCTTTTGCTGAGTTCATTCTGCAGTTTCTTTCGCCTGACCTAGTGTGAGAGAGATTAGCCAGCAACACAAGGACCTTTTGCTGAGTTCATTCTGCAGTTTCTTTCGCCTGACCTAGTGTGAGAAAGATTAGCCAGCAACACAAGGACCTTTTGCTGAGTTCATTCTGCAGTCTCTTTCGCCTGACCTAGTGTGAGAAAGATTAGCCGGCAACACAAGGACCTTTTGCTGAGTTCATTCTGCAGTCTCTTTCGCCTGACCTAGTGTGAGAAAGATTAGCCAGCAACACAAGGACCTTTTGCTGAGTTCATTCTGCAGTCTCTTTCGCATGACCTAGTGTGAGAAAGATTAGCCAGCAACACAAGGACCTTTTGCTGAGTTCATTCTGCAGTTTCTTTTGCCTGACCTAGTGTGAGAAAGATTAGCCAGCAACACAAGGACCTTTTGCTGAGTTCATTCTGCAGTCTCTTTCGCCTGACCTAGTGTGAGAGAGATTAGCCAGCAACACAAGGACCTTTTGCTGAGTTCATTCTGCAGTTTCTTTCGCCTGACCTAGTGTGAGAGAGATTAGCCAGCAACACAAGGACCTTTTGCTGAGTTCATTCTGCAGTTTCTTTCGCCTGACCTAGTGTGAGAAAGATTAGCCAGCAACACAAGGACCTTTTGCTGAGTTCATTCTGCAGTCTCTTTCGCCTGACCTAGTGTGAGAAAGATTAGCCAGCAACACAAGGACCTTTTGCTGATTTCATTCTGCAGTCTCTTTCGCCTGACCTAGTGTGAGAAAGATTAGCCAGCAACACAAGGACCTTTTGCTGAGTTCATTCTGCAGTCTCTTTCGCCTGACCTAGTGTGAGAAAGATTAGCCAGCAACACAAGGACCTTTTGCTGAGTTCATTCTGCAGTTTCTTTCGCCTGACCTAGTGTGAGAAAGATTAGCTGGCAACACAAGGACCTTTTGCTGAGTTCATTCTGCAGTTTCTTTCGCCTGACCTAGTGTGAGAAAGATTAGCCGGCAACACAAGGACCTTTTGCTGAGTTCATTCTGCAGTTTCTTTCGCCTGACCTAGTGTGAGAAAGATTAGCCGGCAACACAAGGACCTTTTGCTGAGTTCATTCTGCAGTTTCTTTCGCCTGACCTAGTGTGAGAAAGATTAGCCAGCAACACAAGGACCTTTTGCTGAGTTCATTCTGCAGTTTCTTTCGCCTGACCTAGTGTGAGAAAGATTAGCCAGCAACACAAGGACCTTTTGCTGAGTTCATTCTGCAGTTTCTTTCGCCTGACCTAGTGTGAGAAAGATTAGCCAGCAACACAAGGACCTTTTGCTGAGTTCATTCTGCAGTCTCTTTCGCCTGACCTAGTGTGAGAAAGATTAGCCAGCAACACAAGGACCTTTTGCTGAGTTCATTCTGCAGTCTCTTTCGCCTGACCTAGTGTGAGAAAGATTAGCCAGCAACACAAGGACCTTTTGCTGAGTTCATTCTGCAGTTTCTTTCACCTGACCTAGTGTGAGAAAGATTAGCCGGCAACACAAGGTTGCCATTACTAAGGTACGCCAGATTGTGGTTCAAAAAATACCATCCTCTTCGAGGAGGCTCTTTCTGTGTGCCCTGGCAGCTGCCTCTAGCCCAGTGATGGCTAACTTTGGCCCCCCCAGCTGTTCTGGAACTTCAATTCCCAGAATCCCTGATCAACAGGAATGCTGACTTGGGCTTCTGGGAATTGACGTCCAAGAACAGTCGGAGGGGCCAAGGATCGCCACCAGGGCTCTAACCTATTGGAACAGGTAAGAGACAGAGTTTGCCAGCTGGGGGGCTTCCAGATGTCTTCAGGTGCAATTCCCATCCTTAGCTAGCTTTCGTCCCACCAAGACCCAATCCGGCCTAACAGCAGCTAGTCTGTGGCATCCACAGAGAAGTAATGATTGATGGCACTTGGTTGTGACCATCATAGGTCTCCCTTGCTCAAAAGCCAGCCATATCCCACTCTAGGGTTTGGTGCTCATCTCCGTTTACAGCCAAAGAGGCAGTACTGTCTGCATGTGCAGACATTTCCATGGACATGTGGCAGGCATAACTAGACAAAATGAGTGCACGTAATGCTGTTACTTTTTCCTGCTGAAGTGGTACCTAGTTATCTACTTGCAATTTCTTTCAAACACCTAGGTTGGCAGGAGGTGGGATAGAGATGGGAGATCACTCTGTCATGCAGTGCTCGGGTATTGAACTGCTGACCTGTCATCAAGTTTAACTTCTTAACCACTAAGCCACCGCAGCCCTTCCCAATAAGGCCAGCCTCTTGTCCTGGTGGCTTTTATAGCCATCCCTTCTCTGCAGCAGCAGAAGTCCTCACCAGTGAAATCCCCTGGCCCTCTTTTCTCTTCAGGGGAACATTATCTGACACCAGTTGCTGTCCTTTCCTGTTATGGGATGATGTTGATTCTGTTTGCTGGCTCTGTTTGCTTAGTCATGCAGGGTGATGCAGCTGGGAGAACTTGGCAAAGTGGTTGCTTCCTTGCTCTTCCCCTGAATATCGATTCAGTCTCTTCTGTGGGCTTGCCTTGCCTGGTGTTTTTAGACTTACACAAACGTTGGGTTTCATGTCGGTCCCCTACTGCTCCTGCAGTTGTACAACCTGTTTAAGTTCCATCATTTTTCATAATAATGCATCTTTGAAGACAGAGTCAGTGAACTTTTGCTCTTTTAATGTTTTGGACTACAAGTCCCAGGGCCCTTTACCATTGGCCTTTGACTGGGAGCTGATATCCAAAATATTTGGAGAGCAACAGATTCTTCACCCTGGTACAGGAGTTAGTCTTTCAGTTAGTCTTTAAGGTGCCACAACATTTTTTGTCTTTTTTGTTGTTGTTCTGTTTTGTTTACTCTCAGATATTCACCCTGGTAGTGCCTAGGTTTTATGAGTCATTGCTGAGACTGTTTTGTACAAGAGCTTTGCCTATCCTTGGTAAGCTTAGAATGTCAGGGCTGCTCTTTCTTAATGATGTTTATGGGGTGATGGCATCTCCTTCCTGTCATTGCAACAGAATCTCAGTTCCTCTGCTGAAAAGTTGCCAGAAAAGTTGCATTTCCCAAACTATGTTCTGCAAAACACTGGTGGACTTCAATTCCCAGAAACCTAAGTCAGTACATTGGCTAATCAGTGCTTTGGGGAATTTACTTAGGCTTCTGGGAATGGAAGTCCAAAGAACTTAAGGTTGGAAAACACTGGCTGAAAATCAGTTCTTTGATGTTTTTAGAACTTTTATTTATACTGGCATAAGCTTTAATAGTCAGGGATATACTTCCTCAGCTTTCTTGAGGTTTGATATCAGCAGTTTAGAACTGGAAGTACTTTCTGTGATAACACCACAGTCTAATACTTTGTTAAGAATCTGCAAACTTTAGCGTGCACTGACCTTTCTGGGCATTTGGCATTCCCCTAATCTAGATTTTAGAATTATCTTTGAAACAATAACTTGTTGGAATAATAGCAATCTTGTCCGTTGCTGCTAACTTGATTGATAAGGTTCTTTCCCCACCTTCGGCATTTGAAGCAAACATCTGCTCTTTCTTTAAGTCATCTTGCCTTCATTGTTTTGTTGACAGTCCTTCCTTCTGTCTTCCTCCAAGCACCAAACATGGAGGGTCTCTCCATATACTGAAGACACATTTTTTTCCTATTAATTTTTGCTGACTGTAACTAGAAAATGGTAGCTGTAAGTAAAGATAATTTTCTTCTGTTTAAAAGCTTCTGGTTATTTTATTATACAAAGTGCTAGTTTGTATTGGGGAAATTGACCGGTTTTTAATGAGACTTATCTGATCTCTTCACATTTTTCACTGTATTGCTGTTGTTGCCTTTTCCACCTCATATTCTGCTAAGGAAGAGAGGTAACCCAAATTCCCCAGTACAGTATAATTGTACTTTTCTTACCATCTGCTTGATTTGCAAAGGTGCTTCCCTGAAACAAAGCCCCAGAAACTGAGTTTCATGTTTTGTCTACATGCTAGAACATTCACTGTACACTTGTGTAAACGATCCATTGTTTTGAGAATGTTTTCTTCTGTTCCCTGATTGGCCAAGGGTAGCCCACCTGACTGCAGAATCTCCATTTTGCAGATAAGTTAGTTAGTTCATTTTTGGATCTCAATGACTTAAGATCTTTGCCTGGGGCCTATGCCTTTTTGGCTTCTTCAGAATGGTTACCTAATGTACCTGTGGACTGTTGCTCTGTTGCTGGACTGACCTATGCTTTATGAACCTGATCAATATACCTGATCAATAAACCTTTGTTTGCTTGAGCAACGTATCTTCATTGGACTAAAGGGTAAGAGAAGCATTGCATTCACACACAAGCCTCTGAATACGCTACCTGTTTAAACCTCCTTGTGGAAGAGAAGCAGCTAAGAGCTGTAAAGCTGCATTGCCGGCCAGCTCGCCCTCTGGGGGCTTTGGTACAGGAGGGCCAAGGCAGAGGGGGCCAGCTGGTTTCATGACAGGGCAATTATTCAGGTCCAGTTAAGTTGTTGAGGTTTGTTCCTGTTCTTTTTACTACTGTGTAGTACTACTGCGGTGGGTTAGTAGTTAAGATGCTGAACTTGATGACTGGAAGGTGAGCAGTTCAAGACTTGAACACTGCACAACGGAATGAGCTCCTTCTCAGTCCCAGCTGCTGCCAACTAGTAGTTTGAAAGCAAGAAATTGCAAGTACAGTACAGTAGAACCCCGTATAATGAAAAAGCTATTTTTCCATTATGCGAACCGCTATTGGTGATACCCTGCATAATGAAGAAAAAAAATTCATTATGCAGGGTATACCTTGCATAACGGAAAAAATGTTCATTATACAGGGTATACCGTGTAACGAAAAATGCTTCATTATACAAATTTTTTGTTATATAAAGCTTTTGTTATTCAGGGTACCACTGTAGATACCATGTTTCCCCGACTATAAGACACTGTCTTATATTTTTTAAAACTCCAAAATATGCACAAGGTCTTATTTTCAGGGGAGGTCTAATTTTTCCATGACAAAGAATACAGTACACATTTATTGCTGATACAGTGGATCGCCAGGGCAAGATTTAGGTGAGTGCCTTATTTTCGGGGAGGCCCTTATATTTCCAAAGTGGGGAAAAATAGGGGGGGGGGTGTGCCTTACTATACGAGGAGGTCCTATATTTGGGGAAACAGGGTAAATAGGTGCCACTTCAATGGGAAGGTAAACAGCATTTTGTGCACTCCAGTGTCTAGTCATGCCTGCCACATGTCCATGGAAACAGCTGCAGACGCAGACAGCGCTGGCTCTTTGGCTATAAACAGAGATGAACACTGAACCCTAGAGGCCGATATGACTGGTGGCCTTTACCACTGGAGAATGTCATGTAGATGGCAGTGTTTGAGGACCACTCCTATATGATTGCCATAGTAGCTTGACTTTCTTCTTGAGACAAGTGTGGCCAAAGAATTGTGTTTTCACAATGTGACAAGTTGTTGTTTTGTTTTTTGTTTCCCTGCCTGGAGCATCTGTTTTGTTTCAAGTCCTCCACCTCACCTTTAGCTAATTGCACCAGCAGCCTTTTCAGTTTTATTTTCAGATTTTTGAAAATGTGAGATTGTCTCCTTGGGGTATTTCTGAAATTCTCAGAAATGGCCTCGGAGTGCAACTATTGGACTAAGAGTTGCTAATCTTCTGTTTCCTTGAACAGATATACTGTACAGTAGCACCCCGGATAACGTTAAAACTTGGTTCCACAAGTCTTAGCGTTATCTGATTTTTAATGTTATGTGTTACATGCATTGCATAACGTTAAAATCCTATGTGATGAATCGCATGATGTTAAAACTCCATAGAGATACATTGTAACCTGCACAGGATTCAACTCGCTATTCGTTTTAAATCTGGTCTTGCAGACTTGAAGCTTATGACGGCATACTGCTAATTAGTTTAACCTGTGCCTGGATTTAAACCAGCTTACTTCTACTGACTTCAGTAGGATGTTCCTCTTAAGTCTATCAGCTTCAGCATAAGTGGATTTGCATAATCTTATCTCATCAGAAATGAACTTTATTGTCTAGCTCTTACTCTTTTTCATACAATCTGAGATAAGGCTGGCTTGCATGAGACTGTCTAGAACAACTCTATTGATTTAGAACCAGTATGGTTTATATTGAGTGTCAGACTCTGGAGACTTGGGTTCAAATCACCACTCAGCAATAAAAACTCGCTCCTTAAACATCTGGTATACCTTGAAAATTATATGAAGGTCACTGTAAATTGGACATGATTTGATTGGATTTAACACACATTAACTCAGTACAACTGACACTGGCTGGCGGTGTCCCTATAACACGGGACTGTGCAAAACCTTTGGGTCCTCACAGACTAAAAACTGAGAAATGAGGACAAAACTCAATTCCCATTATGAAAATTGGGTTATTTTTGTGTGTATTAAGTCAGTCACTGGATCTCAACCCAAAAGAGCCTGCTTTTCACTTACTGAAGATGAGACTAAAGGCAGAAAGACCTACTGACAAGCAGTAGCTGAAGGCAACTGCAATAAAGGCCTGGGAAAGCATCTGGAGGGAGGAGACTCAGCATTGGATCATGCCCATGGGATCAAGATTTCAGTGTTTCTTTCAAAAGGGAAGGTGTGCCTCTCATGGTGCTGTTGTTTTCAACCAAGTATTGAAGGTGATCCTTCCATTTTATTTATTAGTCGCATTTGTATTGCCACCTACTCGGCAAGCAACTCTGGGCAGCGTAAAACAGTCACATCATGAACCACATAAACCCCACCAGAGAACTATAAACAATTTGTGCTGATGTTAGTTTATTCCATTGCTTAGATAAAGGTAAAGGTTACCCTTGCTCAAAAGCCAGTCATATCCAACTCTAGGGTTCAGTGCTCATCTGTTTCTCTTTTAATTTTTGTAATTTTTTTATCCTGTTTAATACTGTTTTATACCATGTTTTTACTGTGTTTTAAGTGTTTTTAAAGTTTGTTAGCAGCCCTGGGTCTTTGTGAGGAGGGTGGCATAAATGTTTGATTAAATAAATACATAAATAATAATAGCCAGAGCCAGTGCTGTGTCTGCAGCCATTTCCATGGATGTGTAGCAGGCATGACTAGACACTGGAGTGCACGGAACACTGTTTACCTTCCCGTCAAAGTGGTACCTATTTATCTACTTACAATTTCTTGCTTTCGAACTGCTAGGTTGGCAGTTCTTACTTAGGATCAGTTCTTACTTATGACCCATTACTTATGAGCCACCAAAAATGGGTTGTTGTTGTTGGTGGTGTCTGCCAATGGCTGTACTTCCTGAGTGGTTAATGTCCCACTTTGGTCAAACCCCTTGCATTAACATTGGCGGTCCTGACTTCGCTCACATCTTGAGTGTTTCCTTTCATCTTCACTGTGGTGGGGTGCAGAGGTCACATGCAAAAAAAAAAAAGAGTTATCTGTGTTCTAATATTTCTGGACCCGACTGTAGCTGAGGAATGGATTTTGCCTGTGTACTTAATGTACTTCTCTAATACAGTACTGTAGTTGTTTGGCTTGTTCATAGAATAAATTGTGAGGATGCTACAGACTCCAAAGGAAATAAGTGATGTTCTATGCATGTTTTTTCAACTCAAATGAATGGGACTTACTTCAAGATAAGTGGTATACTGTATAGGAATACAGACTTAGCCTTCTTATACTCATAGAAACTAAAGATGTAGAACTTGCATTCAGAAGATAGGAACCCTCCTCCTTAAATTTGTTCCTACATTTTCCTTGCTCTTTAATTAGAGATTCATTGGGCTCCCTTTTTATCGTAGGTTAATTTTATGCATAGGGAGTTGCCCGCCTTGAACTTTGTCAATCCTGCTTTATTCTATATTAATGAACTCCCTGGGGCAGGATGAAGGAACATGGGGCTTTCCAGCTGTGGCTGGACAATGACTTCCCATCAGCCATAGTTAGCTTTGCCATCAGTGAGGAATGGTGGACATTCTAACGCAAGAGGCACACCTTCCCTTTGGAGAGGAACACTGGCATTCTTCTCTTGATAGAAAAGCTCTCCCCCCCCCCCTATCTCTGTGGGTACCTAAAATGTTCTCTCTTTTGCAGGCCCTGGAGGACAGAATGGAGGGACACCAGATGGGTCTTCCTCCTCCTTCTCTATGTGGTGAGTCCTTTCCTCTGCTTGCTTCCATCCTTTCCACACGATCTACTCCAGGGGTTCCCAACCTAAGGCCTGTGGGCCGGATCCAGCTCATGGTACCATTTCATGTGGCCCCCTCAACCCCCCAAGGGGATTTAAGAAACAAAATGACTACCCTTTTGAAGCTGATGGGACAAAATGGTCACCTCCATCATGCAGGCAGGGTAAAATGGCCACCTGGCCCTTGAAGCATGACCCAGGCCCCAGCTTAAAAAGGTTGTAAAAGCCCCTGATCTAGTCAGTGGGTTCAGATGCCAGAGGAATGCAGGATGCTCTCCCTCCGTTATCTTTGTCTCACTGAGCTTTTTGGTTAGTGTGGCGATTTTTTTTTTCTCCAGGGAAGGCTCAAGCAATGAGGCTATGAAAACACACCGGGAGTGATGACAGAAGGCTTCCAACTGCTCCAGGAGCGCGGAGGAAGAGACGGATGCCCGCCTGCCCGGAGGCCTTGCTCTTTCAGTGCTGGGGAAACTGCAGTCATTTTTGCCCTCCTATGCCCACCCTATGGCCTGCCTGCTGGCCAACCATGGTGCTGGAAGGACTGCTCTACTCCACCTACGTGTCAAGCACTGAGTCTCAGGATTGCTCTTACTCAGGTTGGGGAAGCTGTCGTTTCCCCCTCTTCACTGCTGTCTGCATTGTCCTTCCTCTTGCTGTCTTGCGAGTCTTCATTGCAGACGAGCCTTAGGATTTTCTTTTTACCGTCCCACCCGTTATCGGCATTTCCTTCTGCAGTGGTGCATAAATTCCCTTTGCCTTGAACCAGCCTCAATTGAATGGAAGATCATTTCTTCCATTTAGCTCCCACTTTGTCTGCTTCCTTTTCCCAGGTCTTGGAGGTTCGGTTTAGTGAATTCACACTCAAGCATAAGGGTCAGTGCCAAAAACTCTCTCCGTGCTCACCAATTTTCTAAAACAATGTATGTCTCCAAGCCCTAGTCTATGGTGCTTGGACCCTGCGGGAGTAAAAGTGAAACTCTCTGCAGTTCATTGGTGCCAGCAGCGTCCAAGTGATTTTGCACCCTCTCTCCCCTGTGCCAGACTCTGCTGTTTATTGTCTGATTAACTGCGTGTAATTTATGAACTATAAAGAAGTGATGGGAAAACCAAATGTAGTCTGGATCTTACTGCAAAAGTTGCGGAACAGTGGCACACGCAAGCAACAGCTTATTAATAAAGGGCTAAGTTACACACTGTACTTGAGATCGCTCTGATCTTATTGGTAAAGGTAGAGGCCTCCCTTACTCGAAAGCTAGTCGTATCCAACTCTAGAGTTTAGTGCTCATCTGTTTACAGCCAAAGAGCCAGCGTTGTCTGCGTCTGCAGAAGTTTCCGTGGTCATCTGGCGGGAATGACTAGACACTGGAGTGCACAAAACACTGTTTACCTTCCCACTGAAGGGGTACCTATTTATCCACTTACAATTTCTTGCTTTCAAACTGCTAGGCAGGCAGGAGATGGAGCAGAGATGGAAGCTCACTCTGCCATGCAGCACTCGGGTCTCGAACTGCTGACTAGCCGACCTTCCAGTCATCAAGGTTAGCATCTTAACCACTAAGCCACTGCAGTCCCTAGTCTGACTTTATTAATCTTACACAAATGCATGGGGCGGGTGAGTTACGTAGCCTTCCATATGTTCACAGATTACAACTCCCGTGACTGCAAGCAACAGTCCTACCAAGCACCGGCTATCCTTGCTAAGGGCTGCTAGACACTGCAGTCCAAAACCGAGGGGATTACAGTTGCCCATTCCTGCTGTAAAGCAGGTGGAACACTTAGTACCAAATCCAAGCAATGGCACCAGAAGAGGCTTATGTATGTGTAACTTTCCCTCTTTCCCCTTCCATTAGCTTCCACCCCCCATCAAACCTACCCCATCTGACACTATGGTAGCCCTATAAGATGTGGGTAGGGAATAAACGGAGCTGTGCTTGTCCCTCCTTCATGGGTCTTATATTTCAGCCCTGAGTTTGATTTGCTATACTTCACAGCTGCTGTCAAACAATGAACACTTCATGGGGCCAAGGTATAAAATGGTACATTCAAATAGTGGGACTCTGAGCTGTCTAGTCTGAATGGAAGAGAGGAAATAAAAGGTGAAGCATTGCTCAAAAATACTGCTTGACACCAATTCTGAGATTGTTATCAAATATTCCTTGAGTCTACTAGGAAGCCCCTGCCCAAAAACAAAAATTGGTGAATTGTTTTCTTTCTTAATATTCATGCTGAGCCATCTGTCTGTGTATACTGTGTATACTGCTGAGAGAAAGTAGACCCGGAACTTTGGGATCTGCTCACACTTTTGAACATGTTGTCTGTTCATTCCTACAGGTAACAAAGACTTCTCTGCCTATATTGCAGGGAGTAGAATTACACCTTCCCCCCCTACAGGATAAAACATGGGAAACATGCCATTTAAGACTAAATCATTTTATCCACTACATGGATGCGAGAAAAGACTCTGCTTTGCTGGAAGTAAAAGCTAATCTACTTGCTCTCTACCCTTGCAGGTCTGATAAGTCAGTCGTACCATCCCTACTCCTAGCTGCATAGGCAGTTGCACCTTGAGCAAATAGGGGATCAGAAAATAAGGGAGGAGCTTTCCTATTTGGGATAAATGCAGAAGGCAGGCCCAGAAGTGCAGGTGCTTGTGTGCAGGGTCTAGAGACTGCTGGTTATTTGTATCGTATTCATACTAGCCTGGGAAGGGGGGGGAGCACTTCTCTTCATGGGCCCATAAGGTGCCTCTTTGGCTGCTCTTTTTCTCTCTCCTGAATTGATGGTGTTGCCTCAGCCGTTGTAGAGTCCGTGTGGTTCCCCCTCACCCCCTTGCACTGCAGATCAATGAACAATTGAAAACCTTTCCCGGCAGGCACTCATTTCAGTGTGTAGTAATGGGTGGGGACAAAGGGCATCTTGGTAACGACAGCTGGGCACCTCTTCTTCCTCACCTCAGCCGTGAGGGCTGTGCCCAGTTTGCTGTATTGGTTCTCCACATAGCCCATGGCAATGTTCTTCTGTAGACAGGGGGAAGGGCAGCCACTAGTCACTTCACCTAATGCACAGAGGAGCAAAGAGTACCGTCAGGAAGGTCACGAGGATTGCAAGGGTGGGGAAGGGATGAGAGGCACCCTCTGCCTTTCCATCCCAGATTCCTAGTGTCGTAATATTATTATTATTATTTTTGGGGGGGCTTTTTGAACCCAAGCTCCCACCTACCAATGGTCTTGCCCTCTGGGCTGAGAATGGGCATGTGCTGCCGGATGGGAGGCCCAGTGGAAGTCAAGCCCACGCGTTTCCTTTTGGGCTTCTCTTTGATTTGGCCCAAAATGATAGAAGCACCAGGGAAGTCCATGGCCACACGGCGACGTTTTCCTGGAAAGCAATCAAACATCAATGCTTTTGCTCACACTGAGCAGAGCAGAATTCTCTCTGTCAGGATCTAAAATAACCTTCCACCCAAAGATCAAGCAATTTGCGAGAACGCCTTTCCATCCTCATTCATGGGCCTGTTACATCTTTCCCCCATTCCCAAGAGATAGAAGACTTGATTCAGAAAAAGAGTGGAGAGGAACTTCATGCAGCAGTAGCAGCGATAGAGCTTTCCCGGTTATTCTTCTTTGCTTGCAAATAGTCAAAGTTGATCCTGATGGTCAGGGGGTTTCAAGAATTATGGGAGGAAAGGAAAAACATAACAGGTTCGTAGCCTTCTACCACTTGTGCAAATGACTGTTGGGACCAAACTGCAGCCTTTGGATTTCATGTTCTGAGACCCAGCGATGGGTTTGGGACGGTCTGCATTAATTTGGCAAACCTTGTGTTGAGTGGGAAGGAAGGAAGAGGTGGTGTCGGTTAGGCCTGACAGGAACAAGAACCACAGCAGCCACCTACCAAGAGTCCATACCAGACTGGCTTCCACGGGAGTTGTGCTCTCGTCAATATCGTTCCCGTACAGACACAACCCTGCCTCTAAGCGCAAACTGTCCCGGGCAGCAAGCCCAGCCAGCCAAACAGCAGGATCCTTGAGCAGCAGCTCAGCGAGTTCTGCTGCTCTGTTTGCCGGGACGGAGATCTGAGCATAGGAAAGGGTTATCATTTGGTTAGCATAGTTTTTGCCACCCCTTTCCATCCAGTTTCTGACTTCAGCTCACACAGCCCCAATCCTGTACTTTAAAGCCCATTCACTGTCATCTCTCGGCTTGGCTGTCTCTCTCTCTCTCTCACACACACACACACAGTCACACTATCTCATCTGAACCATCCTTATCCAATTGTCCCTTCTCTGCCAACCCCAGTTGGAAACAATTCAAGGCAAGAGAGAAACACACTTCTCCACATACACACAATCAGCTGCCCCCTTCCACCTCCCTTCTGCCACCCCTGCTCTTTCCACAGCCTCTCTCTCTCCGCTGGCAGACAAACCCAAGACCAGCCTGAATGGTACCTCTACGCCGTCCTCCCCTGTGTAGCCACAGCGCGTCACCCTGCAGCCTGGCACGCCAAAGACCGCCATCGCCGCACTGCTCATGAAGGGCAGCTGACTCAGATGATCGGACACCCCAGCTTGCAGCACTCGGGCCGTGGCAGGACCTGGCAGGAGAAAAGAGGGGAGGAGCGACCTGAAGAGAAGCTGAATGGCTATGAGGAACCAGTGCTGCTGGGGTAGTTCTGCAGGCTCCCCCAAAAGGCATCTACTTAAGCTTCTGCTAAATGACGGAGCTGAGCATTTCAGCTGAAACCTAGACAGACTACTTTGTAGAACATGGCGATAGTTAACTGTTATTGGTAATAAATATATGCTGTCTTATTGATGCTGGAGGGCCAAAGTTTCGTAGGTACAAAGGGGACTCAGTAGTGACCAGGGCTGTAGCGAGGAATCTAGATGGGGGGGGAGGAATTTTCAGGAAGGGCAAAAAATTCGGGGGGAGGACACCAATGTCACACTGACATATATAGCATTGGCACCATGAGGTGGGGGTGAGGGCTATTAGCTCAGGAGCCAGTCCCCCCCCCCCCGCTACAACCCTGGTAGTGACATAGCCATCCCTTCTTTGGGTGGCCCTCTGGGACCCTCCAGTTTGCCCAAGGTGGTGCAGGTTGGCTGTTCTTCTGGACAGCACAGCAAAGAATTCAATTCCTGACTCTGGGTGCTCCAACCCACTGGGCTATGCCACTAGTTGCATTTATATCTCACCTTCCCTCCAGTGAACTCAAATGGAACAAGGCGGAAAAAAACAACCCAACAACACACACCAACTAGCGTGTTTCAGGAAGATCAAGGTTGGGTTGAAACTGTTGTATCAAAATATCTGGTAATTCAGTATATTTTCTCTCATAGTAATCCCACAGGTGCTAAGTTTGTAGCAGGGAGCCATTAATTATGACGGGGCTATTATTTACCTTGTAATGCAAGCAGAGCATTTTCTGAAACCTCCAAGTTCACATCCCATCCAGTTGCTTTTACTTCCTTTGCTCTGTTCTGGGAGAGGATACAAAGACAGTGTTACAGTTATGGTGCCACAAGTGGGGTTGGTTAACTCTTCTCAGCTATTTCATTCTCTCTCTAGGAACAAGGGTGGGGAACGTATGACTCTCCAGATGTTGGGCTGTAACCCCATCATGGGCTCTGTTGGTTAGGACTGATGACGGCTGTTGTTCAACAACAACTGGAGGCCTGCCAGTTTCCCTTTCCTTACTAGGGTCCCCCATAAGATGGTATGCAAGGAAAAGCCAAGCCTCTGCCTCTCAAGTCATACATGTCACTTCTCTTACCTGTTTCTGCCTCATTGACTTCTCTAGAAAGCAGACCAGGCTCACACAAACCACTTACCTGCATGAGGGCTAAATCCTTTTCCCTGCAACCTGCGTTAGATACTACGTAGAGGTGCTCCTCCGAGGTGCTGGTCACAATTAAGTCATCTATGATGCCTCCTTTTTCATTGGTGAAAAGAGTCAGAGTGCCCTGAAAGTGAAGCTGATTTGAACTCTGGGTTTCTGAGAACAGCATTATTATTGTTGTTATTACTGTATTATTATTAGAGAACATTTACATCCTGTTCTCCCTCTAATGAGCTTAAGGTGCCATACATGGCTCTCTCTCTTCCCCAGCTTACCCTAACACTAGAACTTTGAAGTAGGTCAGGCTGGGAGAAAGGGACTGATTGAAAGTTACCAGGTGAATTCCAGGTCTTTGTAGGGGCTTCAACCGGAGTCTCCCAAGTTTCAGTCCTGCTCCCACTTACGCTACTCTGGCTCTCAGTAAGCAACAGAAGGAAGGCTTCAGTTTTATAACAGAGTAGAAAATTAATAATCAGTGATTTCCCCCATTTCATGCACCTCTGTTTTTACTGTTGTATGAGATGTAGTTGCCTGAAAAGTTGCACGACAGCACTGGCCACTGTTAGTGATCTCATTAATAAGGAACAATGCAATTCCCTGTCCTCTCCCCATTAGATAGTTGAGTCAGGGGTTGTTGTTTCTGAATGTTTCTGTAGTGCCTGTGTACTGTTTTACATGCCCATCAGCTCTTTTAAATTGGAAAAAAGAGCAGCAAGCCTAGTCAAATGTGCTCCCATTCTGTGAAGCTCTCATAACTTGGTTTTATTAGGCAGGGCAGACTATCACTATGCTGTCCACTTCCATTTTATTTCTAAGGGGAAATGGAATGGTGTGACAATATTGACCTGGGAGTCTGCTTGGTCTCTTTGTTCAACTGAAGTATCCCTAATCAATGACCAGCCAGCCTCTGCTTACATGTCTCCACCAAAGAGCATTCCACCACTTGCAGCGTGGTGGGTGGGGTGACAGTGGTCCTTTATCAACACCAGTAGGGACATTTCATCCCCCCCCCCACACACACACACACAACATTTGCAGGGACATCATGAAAATATAATTTTCCAGCTGTTTCTAGTCTTGCTTTCTGAAGCAATAAAGAAAATGGCAGCATTTCCAATGCCTGAAGGAAGACCACTGTCTTCTCTCCCCTTAATTCTTCTCTATTCCTGGCTAAATCTGGATATTGTTTTCAGATGCTTCAGTGGCCCTGGTCAGCAATCTTTGGCCATGCTCCAATTTGTTAGTGTTTTAAAATGTGGTTCTAAGAACTGGACACAACACTATGCCTTGACCAATACAGAACAGAGTGCAACTATTACTTAGTTTCATGTAAACGCTACGGTTCTGTTGGAGTAAGACAATATTATATTAGTCTTTTTTTAAAAAAGTGGCTGTACTGCTCTACTGGCTAGTACTTGGTTTGTGGCCAACTAAGCCACAAAAACCCTTTCTACATCCTTGACACAAGTCTTGCTGTCAACCCCAGTCAGATGCCAAAGCTCATGCCTTTGAATTCTGATCAACTACCTCTTGGAAGCAAATCTCTCTTCATCATCATGCAAACGATAAAGTCGGTTTTATTTTTACCACACAGAAAAGGTCCATCAAAGACAAGGTTATAACCACATTTTCTTTTGACTTTGTTTCCTGCCTTTCCTAAAACACTCAAGGGAAGTTTACAATATGTCTTTACCCAATGTTCCCCTCTAAAACCATCCTCTGGAGTTATAGGCTGATTAATAGTGATCTTCCCAAGCTCCACAATTGAGGGTGCATTTGAAATTGGGTCCCAACTTACCTGATTAGGCTTCAGTTCTGCAATGTCTCCAACCACTAGACTTTCTAGGAATTTCACCCGGTCTTTGCCAAAAACTTTCGTCTATAAAAGGGAGAGTGACCTCACATTACTTGCAGGTCATATGAAGAATAAAGCGCATCAAGTATACATGCAGTGTCTGAACTGTGTAGCAATCGACTGCTTAGGATGGTGCCGTTATATCACATAGAACAAGTATATGCCAGTGAAAGACTTACTTTCTGTCTCAGCAATAAAGTCAGAAAGTAAATTAAAATAATAATTTTAAAAGATATATTCCAGATCTGCTCCAAAGTTTCAAAAGGTCTTTCCCTGCTGCCAAAATGTTGTCAGAAAAGGCAGTAGAGGAGACAAGCCATACTGAGGAGAGCATTTCAAAAGGAGGGTGCCTCAACCAGGAAATCTCTGTCCCCAGTCAGCTACCCTGGTTCAGAAGCAGCGGGGAGTAGGAGCAGTTCAATTCAATTCAATTCAAATTTATTTTTATACCCCGCCTTGCTCAGGCGAACCTGACTCAAGGCGGCTTCCATGGAACATAAAACAACAGTATACAAACAACATAGAATAAAACAACACGGAGGGGCGCGGCGGCGGCGGCAGCGTTCCCGCGCTCAGCGGCCGCGGCGTCCTTCAGGCCCCCCTCGGCCAGGGGCTCCTTTTCACCTCCCGGCCGATGATGGTGGCCGGGAGGGGCGCGGCGGCGGCGTTCCCGCGCTCAGCGGCTGCGGCTCCTTAAATCTGGACTTCTGACTAGCATTGGGGAACAGGGTGGGTTGAATGAACGTCCGTGACACACGCTGAAAAGAGACTATGACCCAGGAACTGTAAGGGTCAGTCCTCTGTGTGTGACGTTCAGAACTCTTCAGCTTTACCTGAAGCATGTGGGATACATCAAAAAGGGAGCAGTGCTGTCGTGTATGTAGGTGGGAGTCCAGGTGGCTGTGTGTGTACTGCACTGGGAGGCTCCAGCCTGCAAAGGCCACCATCTTCCCACCGCAGTGTCGGTGGAAGTCATAGAGAGGCGTCTGTTTCAGCTTCTCCTGCAGGGAAAAAAGGGGGAGGGAGAGTCTTGGAGGACAGTTGTCAGCAGCCCACATCAAAAGGTAGCCCAGAAAACACACAGAACAGAGTGAACAAAGAGCCTCCGTCCTCAGTCTTACCACAGACATTCCCAGTTAAAAGGAAGAACATTTTCCTACTCGATGGTAGAAATACTGTCTCGCTTAAGGGAAGAGCAAGGAACTCTTTGTCTTTCTGGATGTCCTAGCCTCTAACACCCATCTGCATGGCCAATGGCAAGCAATTCTGGGAGTGGTCATCCAACATGTCCCAAAGGTCAAAGACCATTGCTAGATCAAAGAATGATAAGTCTCTTGCTTCTGTGGTTAAACTGCTGTGCTGCAGCCAGAAGGTTGTGAGTTCAATCCTGAACAGGAATCAAGTTTGACTCAGCCTTCCAGCCTTCAAAGGTCAGAGAAACGAGTCCCCAGCATGTTGGGAGCAAAATGTGAATTAACTTGTGAACCGCTCAGAGAGTGCACTAAGCACTATGGGTTGGTATAGAAGTGTGATTGCTATTTCCTCCTAAAAGACAGGCCAGGGATAAACAACTTGTCCAGATGTCATTGGGCTGCATCTCCCACCAGGGAGAAGAGGGCCCTGCAGACCAATGTTTGGAGAACCACAAACTCTGCACCACTGACCTTGTTATACTAAATTAGCACCCTCATACTACACCTATCGTTCTAATCCAGCTATCATTCAGGTCCAACTGCTCTTCTGGGAGTGAGAGGGTAACAGCAGTTCTCTCCCAGCTGCCTGTGACCTTTGTTATCGCCCTTGTTTGCTTGTGCTTTATCCCTAATCCAGCATTAAGTGGAAAGCAAACTTGCTCACTCTTTGTTCCCCACAAGTCCCTTTTGTCTCTGTTCCTGTGTTGTTAAGTTCTTATCTATAGACTTATGGCTAAGAGATTGTCATAATTATCTTAATTGTAAATCACAATATTTAAAAGACCATTTATGAAAACTAAGGCTAATAATGTTTATAGTAAAATCAGGCAGGAGAGAGAAGCAGATGGATGAATGGGTGATGCCAACTAGTACTTCCATAGGATAGCTAATCAATGAAGCCCAGTCATAGATAACTGGGTGCCCCCTATTAATCCAATCCTCCCCACAGCTACAGGGAGACAAAGAAGAGGAAATTGGTGACTGGGCAGAGTGTAGCAGAAGAAGGGGGCAAACCTCCCAAAAGGTCTTTCTTTTTTTTAACTTTGGGCCAGGACTAATAGGCTTCTCATACTGGAGTCTCAACAGATACCCAGCCATGCCAGTTCTAGAATGATTACCCATCAAAGCACACAAACCGTCCCTGTTTCTTCTTCAGGCTGCTGTCAGAGGCCCTCCTGCTTGTATTTAATGGAAATTCCCCCTCCTCCATTTAAGGGCACCTCTTCTGTCACAGCCTGTAAGAACTTTGATCAGTGAGGCAATAGGCTCAATGCAATATACTGTACTAGATATTTA
This sequence comes from Furcifer pardalis, assembly GCA_030440675.1. NCBI lineage: Eukaryota > Metazoa > Chordata > Lepidosauria > Squamata > Chamaeleonidae > Furcifer > Furcifer pardalis. The sequence goes on from CP126893.1 coordinate 103,953,666, forward strand.
ATTACTTTCACCTTCAGTAAGTAGTCATGTCTAGAGCCCCACTACTATACAATCTCAGCAAGTCCCTCCTCTGATTAAGGAGGTGGAGTTCGATCCTTTGGGTTGTGGTTGGTTGTGTTTGCCATCATTCACACCTTCAGCCCCCGCTTGCCAGTTGCAGGGCTCAGAAGAGAGATGCCCTGGTCCGTTTCCAATGGCTGCCAAGTATTCATTGTGACCCTGAAACGCCCCTAAACCCAGGTCAAAGTCCTCCGTTTCTACAAACCGAATGGTGTTTTCGAAGTACACGAGATGCCAATGGTTTTGCCACTTTCACCCCACGCCCGGTGAGTTTCCATGCCAGAGCGGGGATTCGAACTCGGATCTGCCAGAGTCCTAGTAGTGTCACTCCGTTCGTTTAAACAGCAAGGGACTGAACCTGTTGGTCAAAGTCGATCTCTGTCGTGGCATGCACACCCATACACCAACACACCATCGAAGCCACTTAATCCGGAAGATGTGCACTCTGCACATGCTCGGGGGGTCGCCTTATTAACGCGAGTGATAAGTGAGAGAGTGATAAGTGAGTGTTCTCGGCGAAGGCTCTGCAATGGCAGCGGGTGGCGGCCACCCCGCCCGACCTGCCAGGGACGCCACCCCACCCACCCCTCCTCCGTCCACTCACCTGCCCCGAAGCGCAGCCCCGCTTCTCACCCGCCGGAGCTCCGGGGAAGCCCCAGCGGAGCACCGCGCGCCTCCCAACCGCGCCGAGAGGAGCGCCTGCCCGCAGCATCCTCCGAGCCCTGGCTGAAGCCCTGCCGCCCCTCCCCGCTGGCCTTTTGCGAGAGGAGAGGAGCCTGGGAAACGTAGTTTTTCTTTCCCCCCCGCCCCCTCGCCTGTGGCTCAGAAGAGCCAACGAGAGGGGAAGTCGTGGGAGGGGGTTGTGTGTGTGTGTGTGGGGGGGTGCGTGTCTGTCTCAAAGAAGGATGAAATAAATAACAAACAGACAAAGACAAGTGGACTTGATCCACGAAAGCTCACATTAAAAATGGAGCAGTTAGTCTTTAAACCTGGGGAGCATAATGAAAAGTAGAGACATCATATTGAAAACAAAAATTCGTATTGTCAAAGCAATGGTATTCCCGGTGGCAATGTATGGGTGTGAGAGCTGGACCATTAGGAAAGCTGAGTGCAGAAGAATAGATGCCTTTGAGATGTGGTGTTGGAGGAGAGTTTTGAGAGTCCCCTGGACAGCGAGGATAACAAATAGGTCAATCTTAGAAGAAATCAACCCAGAATGCTCCTTAGAAAGTCAAATTGTAAAGATGGAGCTAAGGTACTTTGGACATCAAATGAGAAGAGAGGATTCGCTTGAGAAGGCCTTGATGCTGGGAAAGGTGGAGGGCAAAAGAAAAAGGGGCGGCCAAGAATGAGATGGCTAGATGGTATTGTGGAAGCGGTGGGCACAGAGCTGGGCGAATTGAGGGGGATGGTGGAGGACAGGAGTGCCTGGCGGGCAATGGTCCATGGGGTCACAGAGGGTCGGAATCGACTGTGCGACTGAACAACAACAAAGTCTTTAAAGTGCTGCAACGTTTTTGTTTTTTTGTTTTCTGACAAGACAAAAACAAATCAGAGTAAACGAAACAAAAAGATAAAAACACCATGGTATTTTAAAGACTGTCTGCTGTATTTTAATGTTAGCTTTCGTGGATCAAGCCCATTTCATCAGACATAGGAGAGACTCCATGGCATCGATTTATACTCATCAGGTACAGAATGGTTGGTAAGCTAACAGATCAGTACAGTATACAAATCAATATGGCTTTTTTCACAACTTGCAATAGCAGATCTCTGGTTGTTATTTGGCTTAGTTGTGAAGTTTGCTAATGAGTTTAATCTTCAGCATCTATTGACAATTGTGTGAGTTCATCCTTTTGTTTGAGGTACCCTAAGGCTGTGGATGAGAACTCTACTGAAGTAGTTTCTGTGAATGTGATATAACAACATATAACATACTGTACAACATATATAGCAGCATATAACAACCTGTAAGTTGTGGTGTATCAAATTTGATAATGTTCCAGAAACCAGATGACAAGCCGTTTATGACACCATAAAAACTGTATTGTCCAGGGTCATTTGGGGTAAGTTTTCCAAGACTGCAACCCTCTTCATTAGACTCTTGGAGTACAGCCTAAGAGGATTACTTACCTAGGGGCAGGAATAAATTGTTCCAATCTGCCTCCTGTAGATTAATTAAGGGACAAAGGTTCATTATCTCCTGTTAATCAACCCACCCATGTAAGCTTAACTTTTACCACCCAACTACCATTTGTTAAGGATCATGGCTAATTACCATGGTCTAGTTCAGGGGCTCTCAACCCATGCCCTGTAGGCCGGATCCGGTCCGTGGTGCCAAATAATCAAGCCCCCACTCTCAACCCAGCCACTGCCGCCGCCACTGGAATCAGCCACAGACTTATTTATAGCCATCATAGACTCATTTACGGTTGTTGTGAGGCTCTCCTACTTTGGGCACATCATGAGAAGGCAAGACTCTCTGGAAAAGACACTGCTGCTGCAAAAGGCTAAAGGCAGCAGGGAAAGAGGAAAGCCAGATATGAGACTGATTTACTTCATAAGGGAAGATCCAGGCTTGAGTTGACTATATCTGAGCAGGACTGTTGAGGAGATGACATTTTAGAGGTCATTCATTCATAAGGTCACCAAAAGTTAGAGGTGACTGGACAACTTATTTTTGCCCATACTCCCTCCACATGCCCTACAAAAAAGTTTTTAAAGTATTTACTCAAAAGACCCCTTTGTGTCCTCTGGGTGGCAATTAACCATGTCTTATGGCTTCTCAGCAACCACAGGCTCTTCATATTCCACAAATGTTGATAATTACACACACACACACAGGCCATCAAAGAGTACAAGGAGAACATTTCAGTTTAGATATTTTTTCATTTAAGAAAAACCTGCTGTAGCAATCTTTCTGCTACATAACATCTGCATTAAGTAATGTTTTAAAAATAATTTTAAGTGAATTAAGTATGCACATCAGGCTTTTTGGTGACAACTAATCAAAATTGTGTAGTAGAACAAAGCAGAGTGACTCAAGGAAAGTGTTAGTACTTTCCCTTCTTAATTTATAGATCCTTTAGATCTTATTTGAAAACCTCATTCTGCTCATCAAGATCTGCCTCCTTCCTTTTGAGTACTGCCTCATTGATAATGGACTGGAAAAGGGGCAATACATGGAAACTGAATCCACTTCAGACAGAAATCCTATGGTTAGGAAGCTCATCAAACCATTTGCAGTGTTGCCCAATGTGGAGTGTGCGCACACACCCGGGGGGGGGGGGGGGTTGCATTAAAATTTAAATTTAACAGGGTTTTTAGAAATGCAGAAATATGGAAAAATTTCACAATGTGTGCATATTCAAGAAAGAACAAAGTGCTACACATGAATTAAATGTTATTGGGTTTTTTAATTAGATTTTACTCGGAGAGAGTTAGGTACATCAATCCTGATTTAATACAAGGGATTGGAAGACCACTGCAGTTCTTTCCAGTTATAAACAACATAAATAGTTCAGAATAAATAATATGAAGGGAACCACACAATATACAGAAAAAGAGAACAGGCTTGCTCTCAAAGATCTAATGTCTAGTATTTAAAAATCTTCCCAAAGCTACAATCCTACTGCAATAAATAATTCTGTTCTATAGTTAGTCTTTCTAGTAACTACAGATTGTGCGCAAGACAGCTGGAAGCATTTCTTACCATAAGGAAAGTGTGTGTGAAAGTTATATACAGAGATACACAAGTAGAGAGAAATGGTCAGATACCTTCTTTTAAGCCATTAGATGTGCTTTACTGATAGATCACTGACAGAAACTTCTTAAAGACAGCAATTCCTGATGCATAAGAAATCTGAACCCAGCCCTTTCCCTTTAACAATTTATATAACTCTGGGCCCACAACAACGGCCTGACTGTGGTTAGTTTGTGTTCTGGTTTGGATGTTTTATGCGGTTGCATCTTATAAATTTTATTGTACTGTTGTTTTGACTGTAAGCCGCCCTGAGTCACCTCAGCGAGTGGGTGGCAATATAAATCTAAATAAATAAATAAATACCCTTGCTCTCAACACTTACTGACTAAGTGCAGTCAATGACTTTGAAGAAAAAGTCTAACCTACCACATAAGGGGTAGCTGAGGAGCTGAAATAAATGGCTAAAATAAGGATTTTTTAAAAAAAAGAATACACAAGCACCTGCTATTTGTGATGGAATTCACCTTTCTATAAGGTTCGGTTCCCCCTCTGTCAAGAACATCAGGAGAACCTGCTCTACTGTTTTCAGCACTACAAATGATCAAGGGCTCCAGATTTATGCTGTAAACCCAACCTGCATCTGGTCTGGCATAGTGCAAACCAGCATTCCACTTTACAGAATTTTTATCTACATGCAACCATTATTGTATTGCAGTTACTGCCACTACCAGCTTGGGAAATTATGAACTACTAAACTATTCACATGCCACTACCACAGGGGTGGGGAAACTAGACCCACAAAGACATCTTGTATCACTACCATCTCCCCTGACCGCTAGACATGCTGGGGTGAGTCTGCTGGGAAGCAGAATCCAACAACATCTAGAGAAGTGGGTAGACTACATCACCCATGAGCCCTATCCAGCAGAGTTCAACAGCATGAAGAGGTAACACTTGCCCCATGCTTGATCTAAAACCCCACGAAAACAGACTACCTTTGCTTTAAAAAGAACGGGGGACTTGTCGTATTCAAGAAGTGTCCTTTATTGCGCTTAATAGCCGTGCATGCTGTGATTGCAAGTGAGGTAGCCATAGCACAGGAATTCATGACTTAACACTTATTTCTCTCAGGTTCCCATCCCTAGATTTCAGAACAAACTGCTGGCAATTCTTGGCTTTTCAAGCCACCCCACTGCCAAAGAAAGGGGTTTCTTTTCGCCCTGTTTTTATAGTATCAAGTTCTCGCAGAAGATACGTAGCCTTTGTCTTCGAAAACAAGCTTGCATGAAGTAGTAAGGTCTGAACAACAAAGCAGAAAATGACAAGCCCTAATAAGGCAGCTTCCATTTGCGGAATCCAGTTTTTCCAGTGTTTCATGCAAAGACACAGAGGCCATTTTCCACACATGAGGTAAAAAAGTTGCCTCTGAATGACAAAAGGGAGAGGATTGAAAACATGAAGCCAATAGGCTTAGCCTTGGATTTTCTTCCTGCTTCAAGGAAATCCAAATTGCTTGGCTTCAGTCCAGTGAGTTTGACTGTGAGCTGCCTTCTGGTCTTCTAACATGGAGAGAGAGAGCTCAAGTGTAAGACAGGAGATTTAGAGAATAGGAACCATCCACCTGAAACAAAGACAGGTTTGTTGTTATTAGCAAACATTTAGCAGACAAGGAACGCTGTGAAGACCAGGGGTGCCCAAACTACAGCCTGTGGGAGGGTCTTTTGCTTCTGCTTCTGGGAGCAACAAGGGGGAGGGCATGGGCCAGATGAATTGGCATCAGGGGCTGGATAGTCTGTTTGGGCACCCCTGGTTAAAGCAGAGAAAATGGCAGCTTAAAATCTATCTCATCCAGTTGCAAAACAGATTGCAAAGTGCATTTTAATTCAGCTTCTGGTGGGAGGAACCAGGAGACTCGCCTGCTGAACTACATGATTGGCCCGCGGCCTGAAAAGTTTGGGCACCCCTGGTGTAGACTATGTTTCTCCAACAGACCCTACTGTAATCTACCAGTATAATCTAATGGTTAAAGAGTATTGGACCAGGACCTGGAAAACACAGCTTTTAGTCACAAAATTCACTGAGTGACCTTGAGACAGTCAACGCTTAGGCTGATCTACCTCATACAGTTATCAAAAGGTTGTTATCATCAAAATCCTGATGGTGATAAGATGTGAACTAGGGCAGTGGGAGGAGCTTGTGGCTCTCCAGATGTGCCAAATGCAGCTTCCCATCAGACCCACTCTGCATGGCCAATGGTCACAGATGGATGTTTTTGTTTCACATTTGGAGGGCCTCAGGCTGTCCACCACTATACTCCCCCTCACTCTACAGAATGGCTATACCAGTAGTGGTGAGCCTATGGAATGTGTGCCAGAGGTGGCACTCGGAGCCCTCTCTGTGGACACCCATGGGGTCACCCCAGCACAGAGTTCACCCCGTACCTCTTCCCAGCAGCCCAATGGGAGCATTTCCTCCCTCCCCCAACACAGTTTGCCCTGCCCCTTTGCCCAGTAACCCAATGGGAGCGCTTCCTCCCTCCCCCAGCACAGAGTTCACCCCACCCCTCTGCCCAGCAGCCCAATGAGATCATTCCCTCCGTCCCCCATTGCTGTGTTGGCACTTTTCGATAAATAAGTGGGTTGTGGGTTGCAGTTTGGGCACTTGGTCCCTAAAAGATTCGCCATCACTGGGCTATACAGTATTTCAGTCCCATGTGCCTAAAAGGCAAGAAGAGAAATATTTCACAGTATCCATCCTAGGTTTTGTGGAAGAAGAAAAATATGAGACAGAGAGGGATTTCACAAGAGATGGAAACTCCTTGCTGTGAGGCATTCGATACTTCCTGCCTCCAATGGACTAAATGGAACTTTAATTTGATTCATAAGGAGAGGATGGGATTGTGAGAAGCAAATCTGATCATATCACTTGAAGACATCTACACATTGTGGGACAAAGCTTTTAACCATTCTTGGTATGCTTGGATTTTGACTAAACTGCCTTGAAGGAAACTCTAGCAGACCAAGAAATTGAAGCAACAGGAAACTAACGTCAAACCGCCCGATCCGTGTTGCTGGTTGGCTGGTCTGGAGCATCTCAGTCAGAACCCACATTTGTTGCACTTCAGTAGACACTTGGTCGGCATCGGGGAGTCCCTGGAACCAAAGGAGAGTTACAGTTCCCCGTTGTGTGGATTCGGCACCACATTTTCATAAAAGTGAGCCTGTCATCCCGTCAGGAATCAATCCACTGGGAAGCTCTTGATCCAAGTCTCCTGGGTAATACTTACATCATGCAGGTTTGTTGGCAGTTCCTGTGGGGATGGGTGGGAAAGCCAAGCTGGAAAGCCTTTCTGAGGACTCTAGGAGAGAAAAAAACAGCCTCAAGAGGGGAAGCACCTCAGGCTTGACAGGCTAATATGTTGTAAGACATATAGATCAGTAAAGGTCATCCTTGCTTGAAAGCAAGTTGTATGCAACTAGTCATCTTTGTTTACAGCCAGTAGCCAGTGCTGTCTGAATCTGCAGATATTTCAATGGACATGTGGCAGGCATGACTAGACACTGGAGTGCACAGAATGCTGTTTACCTTCCCAATGAAATGGTGCCTATTTGTCTACTTGCAATTTCTTGCTTTTGAACTGCCACGTTAACAGCAGCTGGGACAGAGACAGAAGCTCACTCTGTCATGCAGCACTCAGGTCATATACTGCTGGCCATCCAACCTTCCAGTTGTCAAGTTCAGCATCTTAACCACTAAGCCACCACAGTCCCTACAAGACATATGCATACACAATATTGTATGCTTCATGGCAATGAAATGTCTCCTGCTTCCTATGGTGGGGGAACAACTGGCTTGCTATGTGCCACCCTTGAAAATTTACAGAGGGAGGAGGAGAAGGAGGAAGCTAAGGAGAGGGGCTTGTTTTGAACTGCTTCTGGCTACTTGGTCACCTCTGGATTATGGCCATATTCCCTGCCCTAAAGCCTGGAATATTGCTTGCTAAGTGACTAGAAGGAGACCAGATAGGTATATTTCCAGGATAATCTTTTCCCCCTTTGCCTCAGCTAGATTTAACAGCACAAGATCAAACTACGGGCTTGCTTCAAAAATGCATCTGGCCACTGAAGAGTTAACATCATTGCTGGATTACTAAATAGCCTTGCATACACAGAGGAACTCTGGGAGCCACACACACAGGAGGTGAGTTTTAAGGCAAGGGCTTTAGAAGGAAGGAAGCAGCGTGCTAGTTCCATGGATGACAGAGATCCATGAATGGACTAATCTGGATCTGACAGGTTTGATGGCTGGGTCACATGGGAAACGCAAACAAGACCCAGCCAAGCAATTAAAGAGGACAGCAAGCATGCCTCCATGGAAACCAAAGGCTTGGTCTTCACTACTGAAATTAACCATATGAAATCAGGAAAAAGAAGAGCTGGGGTTGGCCTAGAGCAGGGGTGGCCAACCTATGGCTCACATGCCGAATCTGGCCCATGGCGCCAATTAACCCATCCCACAGTTAGGAATCTGCCACCACTGCAAGCACTGAAAATGTGCTGGAAGCACGGCGAAAACAGCTGAAAATGTGTCACCCTCACTCCCACCGCCATGGGAAGCAGCGGAAGTGGCAAAAACAGCTGGAATCGCACCATGAATGCACCCACCACTGCCACAACCTGGAAGTGGCAGAAGTGGTGAGAGGAGCCATACCTCCCGCCTGCACAGCTATCTGAGGGAGCATGGTCTGGTCAGCAGCATGAAAAGTTAGCCACCTCTGGCCTAGAGAATAGGAATCAAAGGAAGAGTTCTGGGTGCATTAGTATCACCAGTTCAGCAGGCTGGCTTAGCATATCTCGGGAAGGAGATGACAAGTGTGGAAGAAGAATTAACTCTTTCTTCCTCTGCTGTATCCAAATCCGAATATTGGCAGTCCTCATGGCGACCAGTCATGAAGATTGTCCTGAGAATATAATGTAGTGGCCTTTCATCTGCCTTCCACATCGCAGTGTGACCCCCATACCACTGATCCAGTTCTGCAAGTTCCTTTCTACTCCTGAGCCCTTTTGGCACACAAAATCCTCATCAGTCCCAGGCCAGTATTGATGAAGCTGCTGCCCTCCATTAACATGGATTCAAGTTGGATTTAGTCCACTTGGGGACCACCACCCTTCCCTGTAGACTTTGCCACCCAAGGCTGTTAGTCCTCAGGGTTGTCAGGTTAATTAACCACCACTTGAAGATCGGTGTTAAGTCACTGGCAGTATGATCTACTCTATTAACTAGAATTAACTAGACAACTCCAAACTCCACCTGAAAATGACTTCACCTGGCCACTATTCACACAAGTCAGTGGACCTGTATGAGATAAATTGGACAGTGACAATAACAACAGAAGGGAACAGTTCTCATAGGAAAGGTGGGTCACACACCTTCTGATTCCCAGGGAAAAGCTGCAGCTCCTCAATGGTGAAATGCAGCCACACGGGAGATGGCTGGCGCAGGATGAAACGCAAGGCAGCCACCCGATCCACATCACAAAGCATCTGGAAAAATAAAGGAGACAAGGCACTCCTGAAGCCTGCTGGGTTCTGTTACTGTCCCGTTACTCTAGAGTAGGGCCTTGACCTACAAGTTAGTGGGAACGCACTGGAACTGAAGCCCTGAGGCTAAGCAATCCAGGATTTTGCTTGCCTTCTTACAGATCCTGACCTAAATCAGGCAGTTAGAAAGGTAGGAGATAAAAAATTAAATAATTCCAGCCTCTTAATGTCTTTTTAAATTATATTTTAGCAAAAATAGGTTACAATAATTCTAGCCAAATAAAGCATCTTCAATTCAGATAGCACATTAAAATAATGAAAACCTTTCTAAGTTTGGAAGCCCTGAGAGCCCTCCTCTAGTTCAAAAGACTACATGATTGCTGAGTTCAAAGAACCTCAGAGAACTACTTAGGTCTGGAAGCACTGCAAAATGAACAAAGAGACAACTCCTTTCTCTCCTACTCCTTTTATCCCCTCAAACAATTTGGCCCTTCCTTTGAAGGATTCCAGCCAATCACTGCAGAGTCCATCCAAACTCAAATTTCATTTCTCCCGAGCATGAGGTTTTGTTATGTCTACAACACACTTTTCTCCTAGTAACAACCCAGAATGCAACATATCTCCTCCCCTTCAGAGAACAACACTCAGAAATCTTCATTACAGGTTCAAAAAACACAAGGGTGCATTTCTATCCATCATAGGCCCCTGCAACAGGAAGAGGACAGACTGGAACTTAACTTGCCAGTTTTTCACCAGAGTTTGGTATTCAACTGAAAGCTTCCTATCATACTGTGTTAAATTTAACACCTGAACGCCTGTGTCACCTGCCACCTTGATTGGAATGGCCAATATCAATAACAACATTGTTGTCCGCAATTTCCCTTGGATGTCATTTTCCATGAACTACCCCAGATGGGTATCTGGGATTCCACATAATATTCTATTCAATTGACAAAGCGAGCTATAGACAATGGAAGACCAAACTATCCTGAACTTGTTAGCTTTTAAGATGCTGTAAATGCAGTTTTAAAAACACTGATGATGGAGAGAATAAACAAGGATGATGAAACTCTGAATACATGATGCCATGTCAGAGAGCCCTGAGCTAGGAGAAAAATCACACCAGCAACATGCAATGCTAATATGCTGACCTGATGTCTTGAAAGAGAGAAGTAATCTTGAGAGCCTTCCTCTGTGTGCGGATTGGGCATCAAACAGTAGTTCCTCAGGCAAGTAACCCATTTGGAAGGGCTCTCCTCCCCACCATCTGCAGGGCTGCGGCGCTGCACTCGCAGAGTTACAAAGGCTGTGTAGTAATTCTTGAACACAATCTCATGCAGCTGAAACAGGAAAAGAGCAAGCTAGCTGAAGCCATTATCAAGCAACATGTAATCTACAAATATAGTGAATGTCCATGACCAACCTCCCCCTAGGTGCTCCTTTTCAAACGTACATCAATGACTTGTGAGTGTGGAAGCACAACATCGATCACCAAAACACCAGGCCGGCCGAGCTCTGTTCGTGTGTCACCCACTTGTAGTGCCACCGGGCTCTTGATAGTGCAGGGAGCAGGTTCATGGGCCATAGTCCCCATGCTGGAAGAGAGAAGGGGAGTTAGCACAATAATTACAGCCCTACGGAAACACTTTCCTATAGTGTACTGGAATTCAGTGGACAATCTGCTGCAGGAACTGTAACGACACACAGATTCTCATTTTGCAAGTACCTGGGAGTGGCATCCCACCTAAATACGTACCAAGACCCAGACAATACCCTGTGAGTACAGCACAGCTTTGTCTTTGGGGTTTGATGTTGCTGTTTCATCCCTCACTTCTTCTGTGTCTAAGGCAGATGTGAAGCTGCCAAAATGAAGGCACCTTTTGGTGAGTTCATTCTGCAGTTCCTTTCGCCTGACCTAGTGTGAGAAAGATTAGCCGGCAACACAAGGTTGCCGTTACCAGGGTACACCAAAATGTGGTTCAAAAATACCACCAATCTTCGAGGAGGCTCTTTGTGTGTACTTCTAATTTGTTGTTGTTCAGTCCCACAGTCGATTCCGACCCTCTGCGACCCCATGGACCACTGTCCGCCAGGCACTCCTGTCCTCCACCATTCCCCTCAACTCGCTCAGCTCTGTGCCCATTGTCTCTACAATACCATCTAGCCATCTCATTTTGGGCCTCCCCCTTTTTCTTTTGCCCTCGACCTTTCCAAGCATCAAGGCTTTCTCAAGCGAATTCTCTCTTCTCATTTGATGTCCAAAGTACTTTAGCTTCATCTTTATTATTTGACCTTCTAAGGAGCAGTCAGGGTTGATTTCTTCTGAGATTGACCTATTTGTTCTCCTCGCTGTCCAGGGAACTCTCAAAACTCTCCTCCAACACCACATCTCAAAGGCGTCTATTCTTCTGCGCTCAGCTTTCCTAATGGTCCAACTCTCACACCCATAGATTGCCACAGGGAATACCATTGCTTTGACTATACGCATTTTTGTTTGCAATTTGATGTCTCTGCTTTTCACTATACTCCCCAGGTTTATCATAGCTTGTCTCCCAAGAATCAGTCGCCTTTTTATTTCATGGTTGCAATCACCATCTGCAGTGAGCTTTGATCCTAAGAAAGTAAAATCTGTCACTGCTTCTACTTCTTCCCCATCTATTTTCCAGGGACTGATAGGGCCTGTTGCCATGATCTTGGTTTTCTTGATATTGAGTCTCAAGCCAGCTTTTGCACTTTCTTCTTTCAACCTAATTAGGAGCTTTTATTTGGCAATTAGCTATCCTGTACACAGCATGCCACACCTCCCAGGGAATAAACAGGAAAGCAAATTATGGCTTTTTTGCAGCATTAGGTCAAGGTGTCCCTTGCTGGAAAGCCACTCGCGTCTGACTGTCTAGTAGGGTGCTCATCATCTCTGTTTACAGCCAAACATCCAGCACTGTCTGTATTTGCAGACATTTCCGTGGACATGTGGCAGGCATTACAGGACACTTGAGTGCACTGAAGCGGGAGATCTTCTGACACCAGAGTCTCAGGACACCATGAAGATTGACTGGGTTTTTGTCCAGAGCAACTGAAATGGGGGAAATTGTCCTCCAAGACCTGTCAGTCTTTAAGCCGCCAAAGGAGGCTCTTTGGAAACCTTTCAGTTGAATAGCCATGGGTTGGACCTACTACTACACCTTGGTCTTGCTCGTCGCGGTCCCACCGAAACTTGAAGGACTTGCTCGTCAAGGCTACTTAGGAGACGGGTCTGTTTTCAGTCTGAGGAGGAGGAGGAGCCCTCAAGAGACCCTTTGGCCACTGCCAACCCCTTCCCACAGCTTTCCTTTATCCTCAAGAGCAGATCCCGGATTTGGGGGAAAGCCATGGCGAAGAAGAGAGACACTGGATCCCGAGATGCCCAAGACAAAGGACCAACGGAGAAGGCGGCGACCCACCCCATTAGCTTCCCTGGAGCTCAGCCATTCGTCCTCTCCCGCCTCCCTCAGGCAGCCTCCTAGCAGCTTCTCTCTCTACCGCCGCCGCCTCCTTCTCTACTCGCCTCTTTGAAGGAGAAGAGGGTGGGCGGGGCGTAACGACGCCGCTGCACCGGCCAGCCAGGAAAATGCCACTACCAACATGGCGGCAAGCGTTTGACGTCACGCACGACGGCCGCCGCCTTTCCTCGGTCGCTAAGATCGCGACGTTACAGAACTTCACCTCGCCCCGAAAAGAGGCGGAGTCTTATCGGAGGGCGGAGACTTGACTCGAACCCGCCCTGTTTGTTGAGCGCGTCACTTTCTAGTCACGTGAAACAGCGACGTGGCCAGCCAGGACTACGTGGTGCTCTTATATGACGTAAACCGGTCGCACTTTCTGCCGGTTGCCCTGACAACGCGGTAGCTTTCGATCTGGTTGGGCCGCGGCGCCGGGGCCGCTCTCGCTCGCCATTGGCTGGCTGGCGCAAAGAGCCACGTCAGGGACGGTGATTGGCTGTGGAGTTCGAACCGGACGCCGTGGAGGCATCTGCGATCGTGGACGGGGCGGAGAAGGTCGGAGCTCTGGGCCGGGTCGGCAGCGGCAGGCGAGACTCCTAGCCGGGGGTGCAGAGAGTAGCCTTTGGGCAGGCTCCGGTCTCTTTCAGGCCTCCGGTGGTTGAGGAGAACCCTCGGGATCTGAAACGGCGGCCCCGTGGAGAGGTGGGTTGACAGGTAGGAGCCAGGAGGAGGGCGGCAGGGAACGGGCGGGAGGCGGTGGCTTTTTGGCCTGTCTGCCGGTGGGCCGGGATTTAACGGTGCCCTCCTCCTTTCCCTCAGGCAAGGATGAAGGCTCTGATCCTGGTGGGGGGCTACGGCACGCGGCTGCGCCCCCTGACCCTCAGCACCCCTAAGCCGCTGGTCGAATTCTGCAACAAGCCCATCCTGATGCACCAGGTGGAGGCGTTGGTGAAGGTAAGGAGGTCGCGTCCGCCCCAGGTGTCCGGTTTAGTCAAAACGACCAAAGTCCGTGTCATCATCAGGCTCTTCCTTCTTTTCTTCTCATCAACAGGGAGGTCTGGAGAGAAGGAGGCCCATTTCCCTTGCTCTTCCTCATAGGCTTGCATGGGTGGGAAGTGGTTCTTAAACCGGTTTCTTTCTGTCCAAGTAGCACAGAACGGAGCTGTTAAAACCGCTCCTTAGATACCTCACTTACCTTGAAAGTCCTACTAGGATCACTATACGTAGATTGCCACGTAGGGCATAGCTGAGTAACTAATTAGAGAGTGAATGGGTGGGTCGGCTCACGTCATTAGTTTTGCAGCTACTGTACTTGTGAATGCTGATTTCCTCCTCCCTAACAGGCAGGTGTAACTCATGTGATCCTTGCTGTCAGTTACATGTCAGAACTGCTTGAGAAGGAAATGAAGGAACAAGAGCAAAGGGTAAGTGTCCTAAAGTTAGCCATTCTTAAGCTGTTTGTATGAAGTTAGCCATTCTTAAGCTGTTTGTCTGTAAGCCGCCCAGAGTCGCTCTGCGAGTGGGGCGGCATATAAGTAGAAATACAAATACAAACTGATTAGTTTGGTTTACTGTAGACAGGTATCCATCTAAGTCAGCTTTGGCCCTTCTGTGTCGGCCAGAGCATTTGAATGCAAATGGGCTTCTTTAAAAAGTAGGGGTTCAATTGTTTTTCACTACTCCCGCACTAGTTCCATTCTGTTTTCCAATGAGAACTTAACACTCCAGTGGATAATTGGTGATTAATCTGACCAGTGTTTTTATGATCTGGGGATTTGACAGTTTACTTAAATTTGGAGGCTTGGCCCATGGAAGAAGGGCATTGTTGGACTTCACTGAATTAGTTACTTGTGCTAAAGGCTTTTCTGTGTAACTCAAATTAACTATAATGCAGTGCTGATTTTTAGCTAGTTTCCAGCTAGCACATCAGCACCTTGTCTATGTTATGATTTTAATTAGTGCTAAATGAACCAAACAGCACAAACCATTCTTCTCATGTATATATCTTCACAGGTTTTTCATTCTCTATACTGTAAAAGTAAGGTGTGGCTTTTGTTTGTACAGTAATACCTCGGATAACGTTTACCTCGGATAACGCTAAAATCGCATAACGTTAAGTAATCTGGAGAGAATTGGATCGAATAACGTTAAGGTCCTATGGGATGTATCGGATAACAACCACTAAAGCCTGTGCGGTTACAATGTATCTCTATGGAGCTTTAACGTTATCTGATCCATTCCATAGGATTTTAACATGCATCGGATAACACTAAAAATCGGATAACACCAAGACTTGTGGAACCAAGTCTTTGCATTATCCGAGGTATTACTGTATTTTGCTTTTATATACCTTCTAGTAAGTGAAGATGTATGTGTCCTGTTTAACTGATTAGAAAACCAGCTGCAAAAGTGTTGGTAAACAGCAAGACAGATTTATTTTAGTAAATAACCCAGTTATAATGGAATACCCAACATCTCTTTTTAAATTTGATATATTCACTGACTATTTTGGTTACAGACATTTTCAGTAGAATACAGCAACTATAGCCTATAAAGGTTTGAGAAGGTACATTTTTAAAAAATTGTACATCTTCATAGTTCAGACATTGCTGTATGTCTGAATACCCTCTGAGCAGTCCAATATTCTCTCCATTATTGCCTTGACTGCATGAGTTCTTGTCTGTGTTCTTCTAAGTGTGTCAGTTATTCTGGATCCTAAGAGAAAGTAACCTAAGGAAGTTCATGGAAGATAAACTTCCCATCTCCTCCTTCCCCCTGCAGATGAGCCATTGGTTCAATGTCCTCTTTATGTTTGCAGATTGTAATGACAGTTCAGATTCTGTTATGGCCTGTCAGATTGTCTCCAACCTATGGTCACCCTGTGAATAAGTGGTCTCGCATAGTCAAAGCAATGGTATTCCCTGTTGTAACGTATGGTTGCGAGAGCTGGACCATTAGGAAAGCTGAGCGCAGAAGAATAGACGCCTTTGAGATGTGGTGTTGGAGGAGAGTTTTGAGAGTCCCCTAGACAGCAAGGAGAACAAATAGGTCAATCTTAGGAGAAATCAACCCTAACTGCTCCTTAAAAGGTCAAACAGTAAAGATGAAGCTAAAGTACTTTGGACATCAAATGAGAAGAGAGGATTCACTTGAGAAAGCCTTGATGTTGGAAAAGGTGGAGAGCAAAAGAAGAAGGGGGCAGCAGAAAATGAGATGGCTAGATGGTATTGTAGACACAATGGGCACAGAGCTGGGCAGGTTGAGGAGGATGGTGGAGGACAGGGGTGCCTGGAGGGCAATGGTCCATGGAGTCTCAAAGGGTCGGAATTGACTGTGCGACTAAACAACAAAAAATGTCCTGTCCTCAATAGCCTATTGCAAATTGAAGGCTGTGGTTTCCTTTAGGGAGTCAATCTATCTTATATATTTTTCTTCCTCTTTTCCTCCTGTTTCTACTGTTCCCAACATTATTCTCTTTTCTATACAGTCTTGCCTTCCCATAATGTGCCAGAAATAGGACCTGCCTCTGCATTGTTGCTTTTTCTTCTGGAGATAATTCAGGCTTGATTTGCTCTAAACAGACTTAATTTCAAACAAGTTCTGTTGTACTCAGTGGACTTGCATTAAAAAAAGTATGGCTAGGATTAAGATGTTAAAATTATGATACAAAAGTGTACGATTTCTTACAGTGATTTTTCCAAAGTGTAAAGGGCTGTTTCAGTCATCTTGTTTAGTTCATGCTTTTTATTAGCAGCTAATAGCTGATAGATGCAAGTTACTGTTAAGTTAGTCACTGAATAATATTGGTATTATTTACAGATGTGCATAGTCTTTGGAGAAATGTATAAATGCAAACCTCTAGGAGAAGGCAGGAGGTTAGTCAATTGGCTATTTCTGCTGTTCCTTTCCATGGCTATACAGGGCCTGTGGACAGCACTACATGCATTGCCCTTGATCTTAACCTGTTTTTGTGAAGAAACAGAATTATGTGTGCATTTCCAAGGTGAATCCCAGGGTGGAGCAGAATGCCCATCTATGCCACAGATAGATTCCTCTTGTTAAGTCTGCTTCCAATTTGCACAGGTACTTAAAAGACATAAAGCTATTTCAAAAAAAGAAAAGGGAATTAAAAGTGTGAATATCTCATAAGAAAGATGTTGAAATGGTTCTAAAAGAAAAGACTTGACAGGTTCCCCACCATCACCCGATGAAGCCCACTGTCTCTCCTCCACACTGAGGGTCTCCGAGTGAGGACACTGGGCTGTAGCAGCCACTCCTCATCTTCTCTTTAGAACTACATGGAAAAATGAGGGACTTCTGACATTAATTGGGCAGCAACCGGTGTGTCTGCCCCTGGGCATGAACTGGGTCAGGAGAGGAGTGTGGCTTCCTACTGCAATTGATGTGTCTCGTTAGAAAGGATTTCTGAGAGTCTTGATTAGTGGTGATGTATTGTGCCTTTGGCAATTGCATAGCTAGTCCTTGGCACACGTGTACATCATCATGTGTTGGTGCTTTTCCTCTCTTCTTATTTTCCAAATTCTGCCTTGTTTTTCCAGTTGGGCATTCGCATTTCACTGTCGCATGAAAAGGAACCACTGGGCACAGGTAATGGAGATCATAAGTTCCTTGTAAATATTTGCATTGGATTAGAAGGTCAGGATTTGTTTTGGATCTGGGCAAGGTTCTTTGTGAAGTTTTGGATTTTGGTTTAAGCCAGCTAAATATGACACCTTTCATTGCAGAATTTGCTTAGTACAACAAAACCAATACATAGAGGAAGTGGACTTCACTTCACCAAAGCCTATGCCAAATGAAAGAGCTTATTATTCAAAGTGCCACAAGAAGCCCTACTGGTTTTGTTGCCTCAAATTAATTTAGTTTTCTCCCATGGAAATTTTTGCAGGGGAAATGCAGCTGTAATCTAGTGATACAATGTCTAGAGCTCAGTCAGCATCCCAAAGATCTGTCATCCTGCAGATTGCTGATAAGAGGGTACTTTATCAAGGCAGTAGTTGTATTTGAGGGGACTTCCTGGGATGGATTGAGCACTGCATACTGGCTAAGGTGGCCTATGGACTGATTCAATGATCGCTTCTCCTGTTTTCTCCACAGCTGGGCCCCTGGCACTAGCACGGGAGTTGTTGACTGAGAATTCGGAGCCTTTCTTTGTGCTCAATAGTGATGTGATCTGTGACTTCCCCTTCACAGACATGGTGCATTTCCACAGTCATCATGGAAAAGAGGGCACCATTGTGGTGAGTACATGGTAGCTTTGCCACAAGCTGTAATGCTTTATTGTCTATGGCTTTTTTCTGTTTCTGGCAGTTGGAGATCTGTCAGAAATCTGAATACAGCAGGCCTGTTGAAAACAGAAGAATCATGACCACCATAGCATGTACAGATGGTGGTTGAAGATTGTATTAGGGTTTTTTTAATCCCATAAATGTTTAAAGAGGTCTTCCCATTTCACATCTTTAACTTGATTTTTTTGATAAATAAGTGAAACAGAGTTACAATCACTTGCACATCCACATATCTTTTTCTGTAGTGCACAACCTGAGTGATAGCCATTAGTCTATGTGCGAACAAAATCCTATTATTCTCTTCCTTTGGCTTACAAAGCTTAAAAAGCTGTTTCTGCATGGGAAAAACACACACAGTAGAAATGGAGAAGGCGCCACAGGACTGCATTTCAGCTGTTTCTGCATGAAAGGACCCTGTATGTCTGCCTGCCAAATGTAAGTGGGATACTTATTTTGCTTTGCAGGTGACTAAAGTTGAAGAGCCTTCGAAATATGGTGTCGTGGTGTGTGATGCAGATACTGGGCGCATTCACCGTTTTGTGGAGAAACCCCAGGTTTTTGTTTCCAACAAAATCAACGCTGGGATGTACATCTTAAATCCAAGCGTGCTAGAGCGGATTCAGGTATGAAGCAAGAAGGGGCAGAATGGAGGTCAGTGGGAGGAGAGACGGGCAGAGATGGCTGAGGCTTTGGTTCTAACTGGGCCAGAGGCATAGCGAGGGGGCGGCCTGCCCCGGGGGCCACTTTGCGGGGGGAAGGAGCGGCGACACCACTGTCCCAGACTTCCTCTGCCACTACCAGTGCCCTGGGCCCCGCCCGGGAGGGTGGAGGCCTGACAGTGCAGTGGAGGCCAGGGGGCGCCACTCCCCCTCCGCGTCCCCTCCTTACTGCCTGCCGGGCTGGGGCAGTGCGGTACGGCCCCAGCGGAGAGCCCACCGTCGGGTTCCCA
Source organism: Furcifer pardalis (assembly GCA_030440675.1). NCBI lineage: Eukaryota > Metazoa > Chordata > Lepidosauria > Squamata > Chamaeleonidae > Furcifer > Furcifer pardalis. Next base: position 103,972,703 of record CP126893.1, read on the forward strand.
GGTGCATGGCTGCCTCACCTCCTAGTCCAGCAGTGGCGCCCAGGAAAGCAGGAAGCGAGGCTGGTGGTCACTGCGGCCCAGCGCTGGCCAGGCAGAGGACCACGACCCCCGCAATGCCTGGCCAGCACTGCTCTGGCTGCTGGGCCGCAACGACTGCTGACCTCACTTCCCGCCTTCCTGGGTGCCGCTGCTGGGGTAGGAGGTGGGGCGGCCGTGCGCCTGGGACCCCAATGGCATGGGCAAGGGTCCGGGGCGGGGCGGCACGGGCCCAGCAGTGAGCCCGTCGGCATCCTAGACGCGCGGCCGCCCCGCCTCCTCGCCCGGTGATGGCAGCTCGTCCACCTTGAGCGGCAGTGGTGCCCCGAGAGGCAAGGCCAGTGGTTGTGGCGGCCCAGCACCTGCGGCCAGAGCAGCGCTGGCCAGGCCGAGGACCTCCCCCCCGCAAGGTCTGGCCGGTGCTGCACTGGGCACTGCTCCGCGGCAACTGTCAGCCTTGCTTCCTGTTTTCCTGGGCCCTGCTGCCGCCAAAGGTGGCTGAGCTGCCGCCACTGGGCTCGGAGGCAGGGCGACCGCGCACTTGGGACCCCAATGGTGGGCTCCCCACTGGGCCTGCACCTCACCGACCCAGACCCTCACTCGTGCCATCAGTTTCCCAGGCGTGTGACTGCCCCCGCTACTGAACTGGGCATCTCCTCCCGAGTTGATTGTGAGCTAAAAGAGTTTTAAAAGATGATTTCTACTGCTTATTGGCCTTTTGGTTAAGATCAAGGCTAATAAGTCCATGGGCACTCAACAGCCATGGAGAGGGAAAGCAGGAAGAGCCAATTGACTAATCTCTTGCTTTCTAGCTGCGGCCGACATCCATTGAGAAAGAGATCTTCCCTGTAATGGCAGAACAAGGACAACTTTATGCCATGGAACTACAGGGTAAGAATCATCCCTCCTCCACATGAGGGAAAATTGAATGTTTTGTACAAAGGCAATTTAAGAGAAGTCATGTTACACAGCAGTGGTAATTGTTGTACAGTATCTCCTTTCAACCAAAACTATGTTAGGGTGTAAAGAATAAGCATAGCTTATAACATGTGAGCTATACCGCTATTGGAATTAAAGCATCTAACAGTAAACACTGCTCGTGTTGTTACATGCTACTTCCAGGAGCTTGGGCTGGATATATTTGAGTTCCAGGTACTGGGGAACAGTGAGGAAAAACGTTACCCTCACCTCCTGCTTGAGTTTCCTCAAAGTATTTGGTTAGTCGCTTTTGCCATGTCTCTGGTTTGAACAAGCAGGACTCTTCCCTTCACAAACCCAAGTGACACAAGTAATCGCCAGGACTCACTGTTGTGTGGTAAACGAAAAGCATGACCACACATAGTGTTGGGAGCTGTAGAACTCATCTCCAGCTGTTACTGAGACTCAGAGGAATTTGTTATAAGAGTGCTTTTGGAAAGCTTTGTCTAAATTAAAACCTCCCATTTGGAAGTTGTTACATTTATGACCAACCCTTCCCAGAGCAAGTATGTAAGGGACACACACAGACACTAGCAGACTGCCTGTCATATCACCAGTTGTGCAACTGATCTTGAGACCAGTTTGAGACCAGTCAAATGCCAAGGTCTCTGTCAACCCAAGGAAGGAGGTGTTTATGTGATCGCTGTGCAATCCAAGTTTAGGCAATAAGATGCTGGTCAGTGAGTTCCATGTGGGGATTTGATTCTAGGTTGTCCTAGTCTGCAGGCTGGAGATCTCAATGAGATGGAGCACCTAACTGTCAAGGCAGGGGTAGGGAGTTGTATTTCCCATTCTACATGGGGGAAAAGAGCTAACTTGTGTAGTCTTGGGAAAGCTGTAGGGCAGGGGTGCCCAGGCCAGTCACGTGGTTCCTCCCACTGGAAGCAGAAGTAAAACGCCCCCACATGTGCAAAACGCTGCTGTAAATGCACCTGCGGCTGTCATAAATGCATTTACTACAGCTACAGGTGTTTACAACAGTGTTTTGTGCATGTGCGTTTTCTTCCGGGAGCAGTGCGGGTGGCACAGGCTGGATTATTGGGTACCGTAGGCCATAGTTTGGGCACCCCTGCTGTACAGTCTTATTTGCAGAAGCAACAGCATCTGCTTATCGTCACATTGTTTCATCTCCTGAAGAATCTGGTGTTAAGTGGTATCAGACTTGTAGAACTTGCCATCAAACATTGCTCGGGTTTGTACAGTTTTGTTTTAGTTGTGATTTTCAAAACTTCAGTGGCACAGTCTTGGGCAATATACTCTTATTCTAGTGTCTTATATCAGTGGTGGTGAACCTATGGCACACGTGCTAGAGGTGGCACTCTGCGCCCTCTCTGCGGGCACCCATGCAGTCACCCCAACACAGAGTTTGCTTCACCTCTCTGCCCAGCAGCCCAATGGGAGTGCTTCCTCCCTCCCCCCAGCACAGAGTTTGCCCACCCCTCTGCCCAGAAGCCCAATGGGAGCGTTTCTTTCCTCCTCTGTTGCCATGTTGGCACTTTCCAATACATAAGGGGTTTTTAGGTTGCAGTTGGGGTACTTTGTCTCTAAAAGGTTCGCCATTACTGTCTTATATTGTGGTAGAGATGCTAAAGGGAAAGTTCTCTCATTCAGTTGAGTGACCCTGCTCCCAAATACAGAGTTCCTCCCATTTATATATCAGCTACAGTCATTGACTCTGCCTACGAGGAGGTCTGTCAAGACTCCCAATGCTTCCTGATGTGACCTTTTTATCATAGGATTCTGGATGGATATTGGGCAGCCTAAGGACTTCCTGACTGGCATGTGCATGTACTTACAATCTCTGCGGCTGAAGCATCCAGAGCGGCTACACTCAGGACCAGCTTTTATGGGGAATGTGCTAGTGGTAATTCTTACATTTATTTGTACCGAGGAGGGGAATGAATGTGTTTTAGAAGGTTAGGTCTAGAACTGATAGTATTTTTAAAAATTATATATTCTACCATAATTAGTGTACAGCATTATTCTAGCCAGCTATATTACTTGACTGAAAGAACAGCTGATCTTGAGACTGCATTTTTTAATCTTGGGGGGCTAAAGCTATGTGGGAGTAATATCTGCCTAGTATCTCTGGAAGAGGAAGCTGTTCAGAGAATACCCCCAAGACTGCTTTTCATGTGAATGTTCCTTTTGATTTCAGGACCCAACTGCAAAGATAGGATCAAACTGCAGTATTGGCCCCAATGTCACTATTGGGGCAGATGTAGTAGTAGAGGATGGAGTTCGGATCAAGCGTTGTACTATTTTGAAGGGGTCACGCATTCGTTCCCACGCCTGGCTTGAGTCTTGTATTGTTGGCTGGAGCTCCTCTGTGGGCCAGTGGGTGAGTACCAACTGTAGTGGTTTCAAGCTAGGGATGTGTCTGAATCTAATCAACCAGCACATGCTCTGGGACCGTGATGGCGAACCTTGGCACTCCAGGGTACTTGGGCTTCTGAGAACTGAAGTCCAAGAACATCTGGAGTGCCAAGGTTCACCATCATGGCTCTGGGTGGTGGAGTTCCCAGCTGGATCGTCTTCCAGTTGGACAAACTCTTGTCAAAAGCTGTTTTGCACGTCTCTCTTTTTTCTTTCTCAAATATTGCAAACATCTGGGGCACATGTGCGATTATGGGCAGTATCTTCAGTATTTGGGGAGTATTTCCAAACCACGGTGCATAACTCATGAATTCCCAATTCAATGCCTGAGAACCTGTTGTGCAGTTGCACAAACGGCATATCTTTTAGCAGCAAATTGCTGTCTGTGAAGAAATCTCCATAGGCATGATCTGTTGCATACAGAATTGCATGACACAGCATGTAATGCTCAATACCAATTGAGTTTTCTTAACTTATGACAATTTGCCATTAAAAGTCATGCCTTTTGTATAAATGCCCAACAGGACTTGGCCCAGCAGGTTCTTTTCAGTGCTGATTTGAACCAGGTACTATCAGTCTGTCCCATCCTAGGGCTATAAATCAGGAATTCTCAACCTTTTAAAGCTGGGGCCCGTATCACTCTCCCTCATACAGTTTTGGGGGCTGGGTGGCCATTTTGTCCTTCCTCCACCACAACATGGCACTTCCGGGTGTGGTGGAGGTGGTGGTGGGCCACATAAAATGGTGCCAAGGGCCATCTTCGGCTCATGGGCCGCAGGTTGAGAATCCCTGCTATAAATGGTCATCTGACATAGTTGCCATTGGAATAAGTCTCTTGTGGAGTAGATGCATTTAGAGAGTTTGGAAACACTGGTGGAACTTGACTGGCTTTAGGTCAGATGTGATCAATTTGTGATCCTTCAAATATTATTGGGCTGCAACTTCAATCATCCACTGATGGAAGCTGTAGTCCAGCATCTTGTGGGCCACAATTTAGTTTTATTGCTAAGTGAAGCAAAAGCATGGTCTTCTTGGGTGTAGAGATTGCCACCTCCTCAATAGTTGCCTCATTGTTCTGCTGCAGCAAGGAACTTGCTTGGCCACCTCTTTACCAAAGTTTATTTTGTAGAATACCCTTTCCAGCTTACCCCACAAGGTAACCGTCTTCTATGCTCTTCCCTCAGGTGCGGATGGAGAATGTGACTGTTTTGGGAGAGGATGTCATTGTGAACGATGAACTCTATCTCAATGGTGCCAATGTGTTGCCTCACAAATCCATTGCCGAGTCTGTACCAGAGCCACGCATCATCATGTAGCAGTTCCGACTGATGAGTGCCAGATTGGATAATGGGACACTCCCTGTCTTGCCTGGACTGGGCTCTCCCTCTTCCGTGCCTTGGCAACAGGGGCTCTTTGCTGAATTTTCAACAAAACCTGTCTCTACAATTTGCACTCTGCCCTCTCAACCCTTTACTGGGGTCTTAAGGGTGTGGCCAGATAAAGATGCCTTCAGCCTAGCTGGAAAGTCCCCTCTTCCCAGAGTCATTACTTGGGAAGAGTGGTAGGAGACGGCGAGACTGTCCCAGCTTTGTTCTGTTGCACAGGCCAGTGGCCTAGTTTCAAGGGTGACTAATCAGCAGCGTGCGTTACGGCAGCTCAGCTCCTGTCAGAGGACAGGCCAACATGGGGTGGGCTGAGATGAGCAGTAGGTTGTGCTATATCATTGCAAGCTGGCCTCTGCTGCTTCCTTGGCCTAAGGGAAAAAAACAGAATATACAGTGCTTTTCTTGGGAACTCTACTGCCTTACAGCAACTGACCTGCTTCCCTCTGGATGGCCAAAAACTATACTGATCAAGAAATACGGTCAAAGCTCTGTTGCATCATTAAAAGAGATGAAATAATATCATATTCTAATAGGCGTTGTATGCTGCGGTGTGTCACATGTTGTATGTTGCTCAAGGGGCTCTAAGACAGGGGCTCCCAACCTAAGGCCTGTGGGCTGGATCCGACCCATGGCATCATTTCATGTGCCCTCCTACCCCTCCAAGGGCATTTGAGAAACAAAATGGCCACCCTTTTGAAGCTGTCAGGACAAAATGGCCACCCCCCTCATGCAGGCAGAGCAAAATGACCATCCAGCCCTCGAAGCTGACTAAGAGAGCATGACCCGGCCCTCGGCTTGAAAAGGTTGGGAATCTGTGCTCTAAGAAAACATTTGCAATCCTTTAAGGCAGGTAGCTCCCTTGCCAGACTACGAATGAGTACTCCACAACTGTTAGAATGATTTCGTGTCTTACAACCTTAAGGAATAATAATTTAATATTCCATTTTATGGAAGTAACACCCTCTCCACTTTGAAAGGGGGGGGGGGAGGAGACAATTATAGATGCACATAAGTTAAATGCCTTGCTCCAAGCACAATCCTCACTGCCCTCCCCAACACTTCAGGTTACAAGTCACACACAGTTAGTAAATGGAAAAAGAAATCCTTGCCTGCCTCTGGTAGTACAGGCAGCCTAGTCACACAGTGAAGGGCTGGTGCCATAGATGACAACACCTTCTGCTGGTAGAAGAGAGCAGGGCAAGGTGGTTTGCCCCTGATGTGGCCACCCACAAAGTCAACCTAGTTATTATAGTGCTTCTACACAAAGCAGGGCGCTTAATTGTAGCTGATCTATTTCCTAGGAGAAGTTGAAATGTCTGTTCAGACCTTGGCTTTCTCTCTGCCCTTACATTAATTACAGCACAGAACACTGTATGTTGCTGTATTACTGAGCTCCCCACAACCAAAGCCTCGCCTAGTGTTTTTACCGTGCTTCTCTATGGGCTCCAAAGGAAAAGAGACAGAATAAAAGTAGATTTCAGTTTCAGGCCTCCACTGAGCTGTACCACCCAATGCATTGCATACAAGAAAAATGCTTTATGATCTCTTGCCCTCTTCACACCTACTACACCAGCCAATACTGACAGAGGGGCTACTGCTGACTATGCCCATTGAGCCAACTCTGGGCAAAGTGCTGCAATGTCAGCGACAAGAACACACACAACTGGTGAACAGCTGGACTCACAGGAGAAGATGCTGGCTGTGTGATCAGCTGTTACCCAATCCAAGAAGGCACCACACCAAAGAGAATTGTTTCCCAGGTGCAGAACAAGCCAGGCATCCAGGGGCAGATCCCAGAAAGGAGCTACAGATTCAGGCTGAGGTAGAGAACCTAAGCATATTTAGCTCCTTGTACATAACCCATGGGGGAAGCCCAATGCCTGCTTGTTTGGAGTCAATGATAGCCATAGGATGTGTACCTAAATGATGGAGGTGGGGAGAGGGGTGGATTGAAGGGTGTGCCCTAAGTGATGCATACAGCAGTGCTTGGCCCGCAAGAGATGTTATTAATACAACAGCTCAACTGTGCTGAACAGCAGCTGCCATGGAGAGAGAGAGAGGCTCCTGGAGCAGGGCGAGTCCACCATGTGGAGAAGCTGCCTGGGCATGCGGCCCTGCCCTGCAGGGTCCAGGCACTAAGAGGTGGCTGGCTTAATGTAATCTTCCACACCCATGATGGTGGCTTTGCAGAAAAAGCAGTCCTTGTTGTTCATCAGGTGCTGGTTGATGCAAGCTCTAGAACAGACCAACAGAAAGAAACATGTACATATCCATTCACAGGTAAATGCCTCAAAAGGCTTTTGAGATCTGCAAAAGTGCTTCGTGCACACTGCTAGTGCATGCAGGACGACACCTAGTCTAGTCCAAATGAACTGTTGCTTACATTTGCTCTTCTGTACATCTCTCTTTCTGCTATTGAAAGATACTTCCCAAGTGGTTGCTAAAACTGCTAGAAATTATCCCTGGAATTCTGAGCCAACCTTCCCAGCCAGATAAGCTACAATCTTGCTTCAGTCAATTAGGTTGATTCCCAGGATGCTGAACTTTATGATTGATGCTAACATGCAATTGGTAAGCAAACATATGGAAAGGCCTATTTCCTACGCCCTACCCCAGCCAGAGTTGGTGGTTACTCACTTGCAAGACTTGTGGGAACATGGCTTGAACACAGCAGATATTGGATGTGCATAGCAGATTGGACAGAGATCTTCCTCGCTGGTAGGCTTGGGGGGGGGGGAGAGAGAAAGGAATATGTTGCTACCACTAAGTCGTAAGAAAAATATAAACACACATCCCCCCCCCCCAATTCTATAGTACATGTGTATAGTAGTTTCTTTTGTTCTGCTGTGCCTAAAATTAAATTCCAGAGACTTCTATGCCCACCTCTGGATCTTTGAGGGTGACTACTAAAAGAGTACTCCCAAATATATTTTTTCTGTCTTTTCAAATAACCCCTCTTACCCTCTGCAGCCACAAAGAACAATTCCACCATTTTCTTGGCTACTCCTGATGAAGTTCCTTAAAGTATCCTGGGAGTTCTGCATTTACTTAGCATAAAAGCTGAAGAACTCAAAGTGGAGTTTTCATTCCCAGATCCTTTCTTAAAAGTTTGGTTACATGACATAATGAAAGAAGAACACAGCTGAACTAAGAGGATCTAGTTTTTTTCCAGTGATAAGTTTAAGTGTTTGATAAAAAAAAAGACACAATTCAGATAAAGATCTTAACAAGTGCTGATACGTTTTAACATGGTTGCATAGTGGCTTTCTCTAAGGCCAAGGATGCTCAATTATGATGGGGCGCATTGGCTATGGAAGTATAAATGCTGAAAGTATTAATTGTTGAATTAAGAGTCCTGAAACACAACAACCAACCACACTAAAGTCCTGTGACACTTTTAGAAATGGGTTGCTCTCAAGGACAAGGTTTCCCCTCTGCTTGGAAAGATAACAAGGTGCTCGTCCTGCCTACTGACCCAAGACTCTTTCAAAAATTACCCCCATTTCAAGAATATTAATGAATGAACAATTCAAGATGACATCCAGGAATCCTGGGAAAATTCAAGCAATGAAAGGTGACACTATCACATTGAGACTTAGACACAGACCTCTGGCAGGCCAGTGGTCTGTTGTCTAGAAGATACTGAATTGGTGTTAACATGCAAGATATTTGGGGCCTTAATAAGGCCAGAAAGTTGCCCCTTGAGGATCTTTTGAATGAATCTCAGGACTTTTGCTTCCGCAATGGATACATCTGAGGACTGGCATGGTCCAGGTGCATCTGGGAACTTGTAATGGCTGGGGAGGTGCATTCCAGTTTGGAACTGGATGTTATAAAGAGAAGTTGCTGGAACAATAGGATTTTTTGTTCTACCTTTTCAGTTTAGGGTCTTTGGAATTCTTGGCCCAAGTTAATTTGAAGGGCAAAAAAACTAAGTAGGGCTGACAGAAAATTTTCTCCAGTGACAAACACATTCAAATCTGAAATTAAACAAAACAGAACAGCAAAAAAGACAAAAAATGTTGTGGCACCTTAAAGACTAACTCCTGTATTTAAATGTGAGCTTTCAGGGACCAAGTCCACTTCATCAGATACAGAAGTTAGTCCTTAAGGCAGGGGCGCCCAAACGATGGTCCATGAGCTGGATATGGCCCCGATACCAATTCATCTGGCCCACTAAGCTCTCATTTCTCCCGGAAGCGGGACTAAAATGTACCCGTACGGGTGCATTTTACTTCCACTTCCAGGAGCAATGAGGGTTTCATGGGCTGGATGAATTAGCATCAGGGGCCGGATCCAGCCCAAGGGGCATAGTGATCGGCCCCCTGAACCATGTGACCAGCCTGCAGCCAAAAAATTTTGGGAACCCCTGCCTTAAGGTGTCACAACATTATTATTTTTTTGCTGTTCTGTTTAATCTCAGATATGCTTGCACAGACTAATATGGCTACCACTTCAAACATTTGAACAAATTCAAGTTATTTTTGGTTCTTAGTCTCAGTATGAGTTATAGAATAACTGACCAAATAATTTGTCCTGGGAAAGAAACTTGTTTATCTATCTGGCATGGAAACCATGATCTACATCCTAGCCAGATGTTTCACCTTATCATCCCTGAAGATATCATAGCCAAGACATCAAAGCGACCCATATGTAAGGAGGAATGCTCCCAGGAAGATCCTGTGGAACACAGCTTTCACAACACTGCATTGTGCAAATGGTAATTTCATTTGCCTATAACAGGAGTTCTAAACCTTTTAAAGCAGGGGGCCAGATCACACTCCCTCAGACAGCTTTGGGGGCCGGATGCAGTGGTGGGATTAGCAGGTTCGCACCAGTTCGCTAGAACTGGTAGCAGAAATTATGGCTGACTCTGCTGCCCATCCAAGTTTTGAAATAAAGTACCTGTAGTCCTAATTTGGAATCAATGCAGGGCTTCCCCTGGCCACGCCCATCATAGCATGCCCACAGAGTAGGTAGTATTTTTTTTAATCTCACCACTAGCTGGATGGCCATTTTGCCCTTCCACCACCACATGGCACTTCCTGGTGTGGTGGTGGGAGGCCACATGTAGTGCCTGGGCCACAGGTTGAGAATCCCTGGCCTACAACTTCCGATTCAGCAATAATGGCCAGTAAGCTGTTCAAATAACTGCATGTGGATAATGGCAATTGTAGAAGGGGATTTGACTAACTGAACTGTGCTGTGTGACTGGCAAGTGACAGACTCCTAACCTTGATGAACTGAAGAGCTAATTTCCTTAGATATTAACTCAAACCAAGAAACCTTTGTAGTTATTCTGTTCAGCCCTTGTCATGGAACTGCAACTGACACTTCCTTTTGTGTCGAAGACAACTGTGAGATCAGAACTTCTACTGCAGGATACATGACAATCAGACATAGGCTATGATAATGGGGCTGGACAACTCAAGGCTTACTGGTTGGAACAGTGTGTTGATTTCTGCCTAGGACCTCCGCTACATGTCAAAATAACTGACTTTGGCAGACAAAGGAATATCTGTCCTAGAGATGAATGGGTTTAACTGCAGCAAGACAGTTCTGAGCAGCTGCCAGCAATTCAGAGAAGGGTTACAGTGAAATTTCTCCCTCAGTTTTCATCTGAAATGCTAAAGAAATGCTCCCTTCTCCAAGTGGATTAGGAGAGCTCCTACTTCCAGATGATGATGGAAGCGGAAAGGGAAATCCTGACTCCGTCTAGGAGGAGAGGCAATCCCAGTGAAAAAAGCCTTACTGCCAATTGGGAGGGGGGTTTGAGGGGGTTATTTTTTAAGCAAAAGATTCAAAAACACAACCATGTGAAGAGAAATCTGAATTCTACTTGTAGAAAAGACCAGCCAGCACCACTGGGTGTGCAAACAAACAGAAGGTACTCTTTCAATATAATTTTGGAGAGCAGTGCGCATGATGATGATGAAGAAGGAGAAGAGGAGGAGGAGGAGTAAGAAGAAGAATGTACTCATTCCAGTAGATGTTTAGCTCCTGCACCTGGACTGGCCTTGCCTAAGACCATGACTAAGACCAGCCTTCTGACCCCCTCCCACTGCAGCTGCCTTTGTTCAGCTCCAAACTGCAGCTGGAAGTAAGCAGCTCTATAAATAATTCAAACCCAAACCAACCCCAGGCAGTTATCATGTTCTTCTTCTTTGCTGGATCACTGCTTCTCTCCGGAGGTCATCCAGGCAGCATAACGCATGGACAAGTATTTCAACAGCCAGAATCAATTTGGACAGCTCCTTAATGCTGCTCTTAGCCTCCTTCCCTCTGGGTTATATTTTCTGCTTCTTCCAAAAGTCTCCAGAGAAACCAAATTCTATTACCTCAATCAAATCCATCACACATATCTACATTCTATCCTCTTGTTTGGGGATTCTGTTTGTTTGTTAAGGACTGGAGCAATCAGAATATATACGGTAATTGAAAAACATGCTTCATTTCACTGAAGACAGTGTGGGATGACATGCTTATGTAATGTCTGTGTATCTTAAAATGTGAGAAACTGCAAATAGCCAGGAGGCCTTCTTCCATCTGTAATCACCATTTCACACTTGCCACATTCACTGAGCTTGTTGAGTAAATAATGCAGCACAGGAATCGTGGCTCCAGATTCATCCCATGCTGCTTCACCAACTTCAGGGATATCCTTAGTTTGTTTGGCTTTGACGGTGAAGGGTACATATTTTCTTTACAGGCAGCTCAGAATTAGCTCATGGGGATACTTAACTCTGCCTATGCGAGCACTTTTTTCTCACACTTAGGTTGCAGCCACACAGGTCATGCATATGGAAAATGACTCTGCTATCTAGGGCCCATGATACTGGCAAGCACGAAGAATGGTAGGTGTCCTGATGGCAGCCCTCCTGTGCTACTACGGGCACAGGGTACAAAGGGCACTAACCACGGGAGTACTTACCAAAGTGGAGGCTGCAGCCTGCTTGGATTCTTCACTCAGGTGGCCCAACATTTGCTCTACCTTCGCTAGTTCTTCCTGGCTGATATAATCAGTGTCTGCAACCAAACACACACAGACACACACACACACACACAGAGTAATGCTTAAAGTGGAATAGCAAAGGACAGGCTCTAGCAGCAGGGGTCAAAGACAGGTCCCACCTTCATGCTACATCAGTCACACACGCTTCTTCTGCCATATCCAAATCCAAATATTGGCGATCCTCATGGCGATGAGCCATGAAGACTGTCCTAAGGACAGTGGCCTTCCATCTGCCTTCCGCATCACAGCACGAGCCCCGTAACCACTGATCCATTTCCGCAAGTCACTTTCAGGTCCTGAGGCCTTTTGGCACGCAAAGTCCTCCTTAGCCCCAGGCCAGTATTGACGAAGCTGCTGCCCTCCATCAAGATGGATTCAAGTGGGATTTAATCCACACACTAGGAAACATTGAACTGAAACTGCAGTGAAGGTTGTTGGCCGTGAGGTGGCATGCATGGCACAGAAGGGTCTCTGATCTTTAATATCATGAGGCACAAAAAGAAACCTCTGATGTGAGCTGCCAGCTCCCACAGTACTACTCCAACCTGCCACATGCTGCTGTGATATGTGACACTGGCAGGGCACACTATTTGTTTGTAAGTAATTAGGTAAGAGAATGCAAGAAAGAACTCATGTTCTTGAAACCAAAACCATACAGAGCAGATCTACGGTTCTGACAGATATACGTGTGTGTGTTTTTACAGATACACATACTTGTATAGTCATAAGTTATTTAATATTTAATAAATATTTAATCTACCCAGAATAATTTCTGACACAAAATTATTATTATCTTTGGGAAGTCTACTGACCATGCAGCTAATGAGACTGTGAGAGAATTAAGGGAAAGCTCAGTGAGATGGACCATTAAGAGGAGCTCTGTACTACCATGAAGGAACAGTATCAGCTCCTGTCTGAGCAACTAATGAAGAAAACAGGTACCTGTATCCCTGTTATGACTGAAAAATAGAGCACTTGTAATCTGATGCAACATTAAAAACACTATGGTGTCATTAAAGGTTCATACTTTAGCATATGAGGAAAATCTATTAGTGTACATTCAAGAATGTGCCTGCATTCTTCCTCCAATCCCGCTTATGTATTTTGACATCCACTACACTGTACAGAGAGAACCTCCTACACTCATTCTGTTTGTTTGATTTGATGCAACAGAATGGGAACTTTCCCAAATGGGTGGTATAAAAATGTGACAGACAGACAGTCAAAATTACCATCGGCTTTTCTTACTGGGACCAGGAAGGAAAGAAAGCACAGGACAATTTTGACAATGCTAATATGTCAGAGCTTATGATAAATCTCAACAAAATGAAACACATGAGGCTCCTATGCTAAAGGAAACTAGCTGCTGAGACCATCTCAGTGCCATAATAATAATTTCATGTCAGAAATTATTCTGGATTGAAAGGATTTTTGCAAAAGAAACTCCGCTCAAGGAATGCCCAAATGAGGCTCCTTTCTTGTCCCCAAGAGCTGGGACAGAGACAGGTGCTCAATCTGTCATGCAGTACCCATGTCTCAAACTGCTGACTTGCCAGCCTTCCACCTAACAAGGTGAGCTTCTTAACCACTGTGCCACCGTAGCCCCTAGTGCCATTAAATGGTAGTTATCACAGATAGGCAAGTATCTATTTGGGAAACCAAGTTCTTCAAGAGAAGGAACAGTCTGATGGATGAGATAGGAGGTCAGTTTTGGGAAACAACACTGCCTCTTTTAAAAGTACAGTAATACCTCATATAACATTAGTATCGAATAACACGAAAATCGCATAACATTAAGGAATCTGGGGGGAAGAATTGTATCGGATAACATTAAGATCCTATGGGATGCTTCAGATAACAACCACTAAAGCCTGTGTGGTTACAATGTATCTCTATGGCTCCCATAGGATTTTAACATGCATCGGATAACACTAAAAATCATATAACATCAAGACTTGTGGAACCAGGTTTTAGTGTTATATGAGGTTTGACTGTAATAGAAAATTTAAATGAATTTGCCTGTGTTGTTCTCTGTAGTCTGCACATTTTTGATACATCCAGCAAGACAAGAAAACTGCAAATGCTAGCTAGGAAAGCCCTGGTTACCCTGATTTCTGGGAGGAGGAGAAATGTCACAGAGTTATCTTCTGTAGTCTTGCACGGCAGCAGGGAATCCCAAGAACTGCATGTCATTTTAAAGCAGAGGCATTTATAGTCAACCCATCCCTGGAGCTTAACATTTCTAATTCATAATAAACCCAGTGATTTCAATGCCCTGTAATATTTGAGAAACTGCTACAATAAGGGGTTGTTTAAAAACAAGAGTACATTATGATGCTATTTTCTACTTTTTCCTATGGCAAAAAGAAATCAATAGACATTTAGAGTAAAACTTCTAAATGCACTACAATCTCCACACAATAGAATGTATGGTAGCAGAACAGTTACTTGCTAGCCTTTTTCTAGGAATGTAGTTTTTCTGGCCTCAATGAAGATCCACAATACAGTGGTGGAAATGAAGATCATTCTTGAGCTAAGATGTTGAATGTCACATTGACTACTGGGTCTCCCTCAGAGGCATCAGTTTTGCTAATACTCTGGAAGTGTATTTGTTTCTTCTGATGCAACTGTGGAATAACATTTGCAAAAGGCCTGGCTCAGAAATGTTATTTCATACTGAAAGTGAGTTAGAAAAATTGAAGAGAACAGCACAATTCAACAAAGCTTAAGAAGAAGGGGTTATTTTGTGAAACTTAACAGTATCTACAGAATATATAAATAAAGTCTGTATTATTCCTTATAGTCAATGTTTCTTCTGTCCTGGTGTTTCAATTGTTTTTCTCAGTCTGCAAACTTTAAGGGCATGATGCAGGCAAATACAAGAGCCTCTCTCAATCTCTTTCAAGAATATGAGAAACATGTTTTGTGATCCCACGTTGCCTGTCCTGTTTTCCATGCACAAGGACCGCTTTCATTGCCTTTGCTTCATAAAATATCAGGAAAGAGCTCAAAAAGAAGTGAAGCTTAGTGGTCTTTCAGCATAGCTGGGGAAATGGCTCTGTTTTTCACCTTTCCCACTGCTGCTGCTTCTTGGAACTGGAAGGAAATCACTGAGAGTAACAAGCCTGACCACGTGTAGGAGAAACATTCTAATATAGTATACTGAAACTGTTAATGCAAGAAGACAGGCTCCCCTAAACTCCATCAGAGGTTGGTCCACTGACCCATGTCTGCAGCTCTACAGGCACTCAGGCAGAGGTTTTATTCATTTCAATTTATATTCCACCTTTTCTGAATCTTCACACACTCAGTGTAGTCCAATGATATTTAGATAAAATTCCATTAATAATGAACAATGCTGCTGCTAAAAATAACTGTGAGACATCGGAAGAGCAGCAGCAGATTGTGATGTGTTACTCTCTCCAAATGTCTTCCATGAAATTGATTGGAGACTGGTCAAATCCAAAAGCCTGGAGGCCCAATTCAGGGCCCCAGTCCTATGTAAGCACCAAAACCAGCCATTTGTTTAAAAATAGCAATAAGTGATTGGATGGGCACTGGGGGGAGGGGGGGGGTTGGAGATGAAATCTCCAAGAAAACCACTGCTCATTTTTTAAAGTACAGTACTTTCTAATCTCACAACTGGCAAACTAAAACAGATGTATAGCCATGCAGTTACAAACAGCCCATGCCAAATGGACATCCAAACATCAGGGAGATACTTACAGCTCTGCAAGGAGAAATGTTTCTTATCAGCAGAAGACGATGCTGTTCCCACAGCTAAAGGCTCTGTATGGCCCAGCAAGTACTGAATAGAACGGAGCTGGAAACAGGGATCTGCCAGCAGCACAGCTGTTGCCCGCTCAGCCCTGGAAAGACAGAGAGAGAGAGAGAGAAAGGCATCCTTTTAGAATGTACAATACCTCATATAACATTAGTATCGAATAACACTAAAATCGCATAACATTAAGGAATCTGGGGGGAAGAATTGCATCAGATAACATTAAGATCCTATGGGATGCTTCAGATAACAACCGCTAAAGCCTGTGTGGTTACAATGTATCTCTATGGATCCCATAGGATTTTAACATGCATCAGATAACACTAAAAATCATATAACACCAAGACTTGTGGAACCAGGTTTTAATGTTATATGAGGTTTTACTTGGATTAATTGCTCAGGCACAGGAAGGAGAAAAGACACTCTTTTCTTGTCTTAGGGCAGGGGTGGCCAACCTTGGCACTCCAGCTGTTCTTCGAATTCAAAAACCAGAAGTCCAAGTCAGCACAGATGCTGATCGGGGCTTCTGGGAATTGTAGTCCAAGAAAAGCTGGAGCACCAAGGTTGGCTACCCCTGCCTTAGGGCAACTGTCTTTGACAGTTATCCCACAACCCCCAATTCTTCAAATAACGCAATGGTGTGTACAAAGACATAAAAGAAGCACAAGTATCTGGCTAACCTGAAGCAAACAAGTGTTACAGAATCAGAAGCCAAATATTATCCCAAAGGTATCTCGGAAATTAAACTGGTCTTGAGCAGCAGACATTTTATTCTTCATTTGCTCTTCTTTTGATTCAAGGAGAGATGCAACTCCCTAGCAACTGTGTTGGCTCCCAGAGTGCAGCTGCTATTCTACCGTAGCTCCAAGAACACTGAGCCATGACTTTTAAAAACAAGATACTAATAGCAACAGAACCTCTAACATACCTAATAATTGCATGCATTCATGATAAGTTTGAGATGCATGGTACTGTGTGTGATGTGCACAAAGTAAGATCTGGGAGGCCTCGCACAGCAACAAGTCCTGCTTCTTCTGTACAGTGTTGGAATAATTTACATGCTCACAATAGAAGTGTTTTTGGGAATGATCAAATTTACTTTCAACAAGACGGTGCCCCCACCACGCTTCCACCGAGACATGAGAGCTTACCTCAATGAGAATATGCCAGGACAATGGATAGGACAAAGAGGTATGGCTGAGTTTCCCCCACATCCTTCTGACTTAACACCCCTTGATCTTTACCTATGGGGTACCTTAAATGATGTGGTGTACCATAAAAAACCAGCTACACTGGTAGTATTTTGAGAAGGACCTGAAATGGCATGCACACTGATACAAGTGGACACTTTGGTCAACGTTGCTTGAGAAGAAGTTCGCTGTAATCAGAAGCGTCTGGAAGCTGATGTTAACATTTTTGAGCACATCTTGTACAGTGGAACCCCTTATAATTATTGCATCATACAGCGATGAAATCGTACAAGTGCCTTTTAAAAAAAAATTGTATCATACAACAATTTTCATCGTTGTAAGATACAATATTTTTTTTTTAAAGGCAAAAGCTGGGTGGCTTTGGGGCGGCGTGGGGGAGCCTTCCCCTGCCCCCCAGCCCCTTTGTGAACTGGCAGTGCTGGGTTGCTTTCCTCCTGGGAAGTGTGTTCCCAAGGGGGAAGCAGCCCAGCACTGTTAGCGAAAGGGATCTGGCAAATGGAACACCAAGAATCCCTCTAGCTAACAGCGCAGGGGTGTCTTTACATGGAGAAGCGCTTTCCCAGGAGCAATAGTTCCCCTGTGCTGTTATTTTTTTAATTTTTTTTATTCTTCAAATTTCTATTGCCGCCCAACTTGGCAACAACTCTGGACAGCTAACAATTAGAAGCAATATAAAAACTAACTAAATGCCCTTAAAAACCCATTAAAAAGTCAAAATAATTTACCCACTCACCCTATCCATTAAAAGAGAGAGGGAAATCTTAGTTATATAAGCCAGCAGGCGGGGATTACCCCTCCATCGGTGCCCCACACCTGCCCTGCCAGCCAGGTTTTCAGTTCTTTCCTAAAGGGCAGCAATTCCATCTGCAGCCATAACTCTGTTGGCAGGAGGTTCCATAGGGCTGGTGTGGACACAGAGAAGGCCCTCCTTGTGCTAGAGAGACGAGCCCCTCTAGCAGATGGTACAATTAGAGAGCCTCTCCAGTCTGCTTTGGTTGGATGGACAGATGCTCTTGGGGTGATGTGGTCTCTTAGATAACCTGGCCCACTACCATGTAGGGCTTTAAAGGTCATTACCAGCACCTTGAATTGCACCCTCATCATCCAGGACCTCCTGTAACTGCCACACCACTGCCTTCTCCAGTACCTTCCCTAAGAAGGGAAGGTTGGATACAGGTCTATAGTTAGTACTGCTGGGTCAAGTGATGATTTCTTCAGGAGATGGCACACCAAAGCATGTTTTAATGGTGCAGGAAACACCCCCTCTCAAAGTGAAGAATTAATTATTGCCTCAACCCAGCCACCTGTCACCACCTTGGAGGTTTTCACCAGCCAGGCAGGACAAGAATCTAGAGGGCATGTAGTGGCGCAAACAGCTGCAAGGAGCCTGTCCACTTCCTCAAGGACAAGTGGATCGAACCGATCCCAAATAACATGGTTAGATTGCAGTCCGGTCGACTCCAGACCACCACAATCCATGCTTGGATTAAACCCCAAGCAAATCTGAGCGATTTTCTCCATCAGATAATCAGCAAAATCCTCAGCCGATTCCTGACAACCGAGTACAGGCTCCCCTCTACCAAGGAGAGACCTAGTCACTCGGAACAGGGTGGCGGGGTGATTATCCGCAGAGACAATAAGGATGATGAAATATTGCTGCTTCACCACCTCTATTGCCACCAGGTAGGCTCTAATTGCCGTTCTAGCAAGTGTTCCATCGGGGTCACTCCAGGAACAGCAGGGGGACCACCGGGAATCCCCTTTGGTTACAGCACAGTGGGGCCTTGGGCCAGAGAAGCGCTTTACCCATTGGAAAGCGCTTCTCCAGCCCAAGGCCCCCCTGCGCTGTGAGCGAAATGGATTCTTGCTGGTCCCCCTGTTGATTGTGCAAGGGGACTAGTGAGATTCCGTTTCGCTCACAGTGCAGGGGGGGGGGCCTTGGGCTGGAGAAATGCTTTCCAAGGGGTAAAGTGCTTCTCCGACCCAAGTCCCCTCTGCACTGTGAGTAAAATGGATTCCCGCTGGTCCCCTTGCAGAAACAGCAGGGAGAACACTGGGAATCCCCGGAGGTCTAGGAAAGATCCCCGGTCTCCTTGCAAGTCACCGCCTGGATCCGCAAGCCCTTTGAGACCCAGCCGGTTGGCTTGTGAGGAGACCAGGGATCGTCCCCAGACCTCCACAAGCCAACAAGCGGTGCCTGCAGACCCGCGATGTTGCCTTTGGGGCTGGAGTTCGGCAGAGGGGGAAATTTGCCCTTCCAGCCCCATAAACAACACCGCAGCCCTTCAGTGACAGGGAAAGGATCCCATTCCCTTTCACTAAGGGCAGCGTCAGTGCTGTCTATGGGGCTGGAGGAGGGGAGAAATCCCACCCTCAAGCCCCATAGACAACACCACGGCCTTTCAGGGGGGCCTTTGGCCGGAGAAGCACTTTCCAAGGAGTAAAGCACTTCTCTGGCCAAAGACACCCCTGCACTGTTAGCAAGAGGGATTCCCGCTGGTCCCCTTGTGGAAACAGCATGGCCCCCAGTGAGAATCCCTCTCGCTAACAGCGCAGGGTTGCTATTGCCCTGGGAAGTGCTTTACCCCCTGGGAAAATGCTTCCCACGGCAAAATAAACTTTGCACTGTTAGCATTTCCATGACGAAAATCGTTGTACAAATCATCCAATAGGGAAAATCGCTATAAGATATATGTATTATACAGTGATTTATTATTATTATTTTTTGTTCAGCGATGGACCCATTGGGACCAATTAAAATCATTATACGGGGTTTTACTGTACTTGCAGAAGTCAAGCGTGGCTTGTATTACCATAATCTTTTGCTATTGGTATATATTGAGTATTACAATTTTAACAGATTTTTCCTTTCTTAAAATATTTATACATTTTTTGCAACCTCTGTATATGTTGCAATAGCTTTTTGCTTCAGCCTACCAAATGCTGTTCACCTTCTGATCACCAGGTATTTTGTGGTGAATTTCACCCATTAGAGAAAACATTTGCTATATTCTTATATTATGCTATTATTTTCTCTATCTGTTGTTACTGAAAGGCTCTTTGTAAAGGGAAAGTACAATTTAGCCGTATTAGGCCTAATGGAATTATAACCTGCAGATTTCTTCCTCGTAGCTAAAACTGATTGAAATTAATTGAATTACTCTTCCTGGCCAGTGCACTACATAGTAAAGGCCTATTTCTCTGTGAAGTAGTAATTAACTTGTGAACCTCCCAGAGAGTGCACTAAGCGCGATGGGGCAGTATGTAAGTGTGATTGCTTTGTGTTTGCTTTAATTATCTTTTTGCAGAAATAACACTTCAGAATCCATTTGAAGGCTCACATAATGGAATGCTCCCAAACATATAGAAATGGATGTTGGGGGATTGGAATTTGCAGACCTAGCTAGATCTGGCTGGCACTCGCATATTACTGAATTCACACATTAAGAGAAGAACTGGCCTGTCTTGTAAGGTTCTGTTGCCATCCATTTTGTGCAGAACTCTGTCCAACACTGATTTAGTCTCAGCAACATTTTCACTGCCACCAAATACTATACACCATTTCAAGATCAGAGAGATTAATTTGTTTACTTGTGCTTCAAGACATTGCTTCACAAGGGGGATGCTCTGTACTCTGGAGTCACAATTCAAGGAAAGCACTGACAAATGGGAAATCAAGGAATTATGAAAACACTAAAAGATCTGGAATGAATTTGTATGAAGGAAAATTAGAAGGCACTGATGCCAACAAAAAACCAAAGGAAATACACTAACATAATAAATGTTTCAGACTTTCAAAAAAAAAAAAAACAACCACCTAAACCCAGTTTCATCATGATAGTTAGAAAAGAAAAACAGTAAATTATAGAAATATGATTTTTTAAAAATAAATGTTTGACAATCTCTTCTAATCCTGCTTCGGAAAGGGTGTAACATTTCTTCATCCTACGTTTTCTGGTAATTTAAAAAACGGAATATAAATGTGCAACATTTGAACTAAATTCAATACTATACTCATGGTAGCTCTGAGAATTTCTCCCCACTGCAGAACTCAGCAATAGCAAAAATACAAGCACTCGACCATTACTTTAAGTTTAAGGAATGCCCTTTCATTTGCAAAGCATATACATTCTCAATCTCACTCGCCTTCTCTCTTTCTTTAAAAAATATTTACATTAAAATAGGGATTAGTAATGCTGCCACTAATGAGATCCCTCTCCTCACCTCCTGGTCATCTTAGCTTTAATTATGATTTATGAGTCAGGACTTATCTGATGGGCACCAATGGTAAAAAAGTGTACTGTCACAATGGTAAAAAGGTGTACGTACTACTTGAACCAGATGATCAATAGCATTCATCCCAACTATGGGGATTTAAGATCTAAAGAGAAGAATCCACAGTCTTTGAGAAGTATCACCCAGTTTCATGAGAACAGAGTAGAGTTCAGCCTAACAGCACATTAGAAGTATCTAACATATAATAAATCAACATATTGTATTGTGACTTCTGCTTCAATATAGTCAATTTAGTGCCCATGTACTGTAAGATATTTCATGCAGACATAGCTCGACATGGGCATTCTGAATATCACTTAAAGAAAAGAGTATGTCATTCCTAATATGGAAATAATAGGGCTATTGATTATTTATTTCTGTATGTGAGCCGAAATTTATTAGAATAGAATATATGGAATGGGAGAATGGCATGCTATCAACCCTCAAAATCCTATTATACCTCTCAGTTTTGTTTGAATATGTTTCGGGATGTCAGTGCTAAAACAGTCCCTTTTTCAAAATTAAGATTTAAAAAGAGGAGAATCTCTGAAATAAAGATGGGTTTACAGCTTTTAAATTTATCATTCTCCTTAGGTGTTTCAGATGAAAACATTCAAAGCTATTCAATTTAAAAAAAACCAGTTCCCTGTTTCACCATCTGATGAAGCAAATTGAAGATGTAATCATAGTTGTATTGAGATGAATTTTCTGGCAACCTTTCTTGCCAAAGAGGGATGACTTTATCCAATAATTTTCACATTAGTAGGTCACATTTTCCTCACAGGGGCACAGGCACCTTTTAACACCAGCCACAACAACTTAGTGTCACTAGGGAAGGTGTTAACTTGAAAGGACAGCCGCCTCCCAAAAACCATAGGGAAGTATTTTGATGTTTCTCTTTAATTCTGTTCCAGAAAGAGCCTCCTAGTCTCCAGCTGGTTATTTGTATTCATTGTGTGCCATCAATTCAATTTTCACTTATGGGAACCCTTTTCAGGGTTTCCTAGGTACAGCATTGTCAGACATGATTTGCCACTCCTTTCTTCTGGGGCATCCTGGGGCTGTGCAGCTTGTCCAAGGCTACATGGGTTGACTCTTCTGGGATGCACTGTGGGGAATTGAACTCCCAACCTCTTGCTTCACAGCCAGACACTTAACTCATGGCACTGAAGTGCATCACATGTGAAGAAGAGACAGAGGAATAGGCTAGAGCAGGGGTTCTCAACCCATGGGCTGAATCCATTCCATGGCACCATTCCATCTGGCCCGTGCCCTCGCCGCCATTGCTGTCCTTTCTGCTCCAACTGGCCTTGCGTGTCCCTAACACCTCTCCACAGGAGGGCAGATGTTGTAAGAAGACTTACAACATCCACCCTGCTACGGATTGCATTGTATTGTGTGTGTTTTTTATGGTGTTGTAGACCGCCCTGGGTTGCCCTGGCAAGGAGGGTGATATAGAAGTATGAAAAATAAATAAATAAATAAATTAGGGACATAACAAGCCAGGTGAAGGGGAAAAGAGCGGTGGGGGTGGAAATGGTAGGTGTCCGCATCTCCCCGCATCTTTCACAGGCAAGGACAGGCAAGGACCCCTCCTTCACCCACGGCAGGCTGATAAGCAGGGAAGCGGCCGTGTGGGGGGAGTGTTTGTTGCAGCAGTGGCGGTGTGTGTGGGAATGTTGGCAGTGGCAGCAGCGTGGGGGGGGGAAGTGTTGGTGGGCTGGACTTGTTGCATGCGGGGGAGTGTTGGTGGTGGGCTCACTCCCCCCTCTGCTGCCACCACTGCCAAAGGTGGCATTGGCAGGGGGACACCAATCCAGCCCACAAACAATCTGAGGGGGTATGATCCGGCCTCTGGCTTTAAAAAGTTGAAAACCCTGGGCTAGAGGCAACAAAATTGCCCAGCATGAAGGAACCATAGAGTAGATATATTCTGTACATTAAGTTGTATTTAAAAAATAGTTGCACATGAGAAGCATCTGGCAAATCTCTTTTACAATCTCTTCTGCAACTAGAAAACAGAGGGTTAAGTGCCTATCACATTCAGCAGCAGCTGCAGCCAAATCAGCCATTTACCACCCTAATGGAAACTAATTACTGTACTCAGTTTTGACTTCTCTTTCCTTCAAACAAACTGGAAATTATGCTCTAGCTACTGATCTTCCTGCCCCAGCAATTACTCTCTTAATATGCCTGAACAACTTTCACACCAGCCTAAAGACAGCAAGCAGCAAAGAGTAAGCCAATGAAACAAAGATGGAGCACAGAGATAGTACTTTCAATCAGAGTAGACTTGCTGAATCAGTATGTTGACTATCAATCCACAAAGTCCAGACTTGACTATTGTAATGCGCTCTACATAGGGCTGCCCTTGGTGACCCTTTGGAGGCTGCAACTGGTCCAGAATGCTGCTGCTCAAGTGGTGATGGGCTGTGGGCATTATGCATGCACCTCACCACTGGTTCAGGAGCTGCACTAGTTGCCAGTATGCCTCCAGGTGCAATTCAAGGTGCTGGTAATGACCTTTAAAGTCCTACATGGTAATGGACCAGGATACTTAAGAGACCATATCACCCCAAGAACATCTGCCTGTCCCACTAGAGTGGACCAGAGAGGCTCTCTGGTTGTCCCATCAGCTAGAGAGGTGCATCTCTCTAGTACCAGAAGGAAGGCCTTCTCTGTGTCTACTCCGGCCCTATGGAACCTCCTGCCAACTGACTTGCGCCTCCAGACAGAGCTGTTGCCCTTCAGGAAGGGTGTAAAAACTTGGCTGGTGGGGCATGTGTGGGGTACTGGTCACACGATCACCCCAGTCTGCTGGCTCATCTGACAACTCCCTCTTTCATCCTTCTTTTATCCCTCTTTTTAACCTTTTAATCTTTTAACTTTTCTAAATTTTTAATCCCTTTGAATTTTATGAATTGGTCAGGGTTGTATTGACTACTGGATTGTTTGTTTTGTTGATGTTTTGTGACGCCATGTTAGTCGCCCTGAGTCGCTCTGTGAGTAGGGCAGCATATAAATGTGACCGATCGATAGATAGATAGATAGATAGATAGATTTAATAGCTGAACACCACGAAATACTTTCTCTCTTTGCTTTATCATGCTAACCAGAGATCTGGGCCATATTCCAGCTCAGATGTTCACTGACTTGCAATATTTGCCAAAATATTTTCCAGTTCATTGCAAACAAACAGAGGCAACATGATTCAAACACCCATAAAAAGATATGGAATAATGAGAGCCAGAAAAACAGAATATATCAACAGAAACAATCTGATAAAATATCATATATGGAAATAGAAACAAATGGTGCTAAACCATGACATAAATGTCACAATAACTAGGTGCGACTATGCACCCAGTGACTGAAATAGGGTAAAGGATGTCATTGGTTTGTGATTTGTCCTTTGCAATCTGCCCATGAGAATTCTCTCCTTCCCAACATAACAGCATTTTTGCCCTCTAACAGAAAAAAAAAACATGCAAAGATCCTGCAAAAAAAAAAAAAAGAGCAATGCCATTAACACCTTGGTGACATAATCCACTCAATAACAAGCCAACAATCAATGTCCCAACACATGTGAGCAATGAAAGTGATGAGAGGGGCAAAATTCAAGTGGAAGAATAGAAAGAGACTCCAGAATGCTAATTATTATTTTCTTGGTTGTATTGCTCAAGACCTATAACTAATTAATTAAGTAAGCAAATAAACCAAAACATGGAGAAGAAAAATGTAAATGTTTTTTGGACAAGTATGTTACATCCAAAATGGTAAAGGAAATAATTGAGTATGAATATACCATTGTATGCAAGTGATTGTAGTGTAGTTGACCAGAGTGTTAGATTAGGGCTCAAAGACTTAAGTACGAATCTACCCTCAGCTACTGAAAAATACCAGGGGTGGCAATGGTAAAACTATTCTTTAAACAAACCTCAGAAAACCTACTAGAGCCACTACAAGCCAGAACCAACTTGGAACAACACTACTGTAAATATAACAATAAAGAGTAAAAGACTGGAAAACAGGATTGTAATGCAGCCCTAATCCAGCATAGCAATGGAAATGATGTCACTGTCTCTAGCCAGGAGCCTTCCCTCAGGATGCTGCTTCCCGGTAAGGAGAACATCAGTGTGGAAACTTCCAGAACACTGTCAAAGGAGTCATTCATTGAGTTCAAAAGGATGAAAAGCTCAAACGTGCAAATCACAAGCAAAACAGAAACCTAAAGTGCTGAACATCAAACAAATCTTAGCTTGCTTTGCTCATGGGAGATGAATATCATAGATCACAGCTGGCCCTGAATTACAAAACATATACTCGTGCCCCTCTCATTCCCTCCATCTGCACATGAAGATATTTAAAATTTCAAAGGAGAAACACTGTGCCAAAAGTTACTAGATAAAAATTCATAATAACTCCCTCAGATTCCTTAGCGATCTCAAGCAGTCTCTGTGCCATTTCCACGCTTCACACCCCTCCTGCATTTAAGTATACATCTGTATTGCACAATACTGGGTCTTGTTTGTCAAACTGCCGAGTACTGTACAGTATTAGCTGCGTACACTAAGAAAGCCTGTAAAGCAGTGTGTTTGCTGAAACTGACATAACTAATTACAGTACAAACATTTTTTTAAAAAAAATGGTTTGATCAGAAATGCTACCATGAATTGTTGTGAAGGTTACGAGAAACTGATGACAGCACATTTCTACATAATGTGCAAAGAAATTCTAGACAGACAAAAATGACATATTGAGGAGCAAGGAGTATATTCCGTTCTGTAAGACAACCATAATACTGTAGTAGAAAAACAATATCGCTCATAACGTTTCCTTACTGTGAAATCATACTCCTCCACACAAACAAAGCCAAGATCCAAGATTTATAAACTGATAAGGTTTATAGCATAGCTGACTGGATAGCTCACTGAGTTAGGCAAGTAGTTATGGAGCTAGAGTCTAGGCATGCCATTCTCCACTGCATAGCTAAGAGCCAGTCTCTGTGTGGCCTTGGGCAAGCTGCAAAATCCCGGGCCGTTCCCAGAAGAAAGTACAGTAATGGTAAACCACTTCTGTGTTTTCTGTACTTAGGAAACCCTGGGAAAGGTCACCATAAATCCGATAGTTCCGACCTCATGGACCATCGCACACCAGGCACCCCTGTCCTCCACCATCCTCTTCAACTCACCCAGCTTTGTGCCCATTATGTCAACAATACCATCATTTCCTGCTGTCCCCTTCTGCTTTTCATAATTAACATAATTAAGACAAGTAGGCAAAGGTCACCCATGCTCAAAAGCCAGTCATATATGGCTCTAGGGTTCAGTGCTCATCTCTGTTTACAGCCAAAGAGCCAGCGCTGTCTGTGTTTGCAGACATTTCCGTGGACATGTGCATGGAACACTGTTTATCTTCCCACCGAAGTGGTACCTATTTATCTACTTGCAATAATTAAGACATATAGCCACACACTAAAGCAACTGGAAATGGACTGATTAACAATATAACCATTTTCTTCTTCTTTAACCTTGGCTGCTTCTTCATCTCCTCGTGGTTCCTTCTGTAATTGTTCAGCGTTGTTCCGCACTAGCTCAAGCTGCTGCAGTTCTTGCGTAGCACTCTGAAGGCCAAACTCAGAATAACTTGTGCAGGTTTGTTCTGCCCCCAAATGGTGTAACGACAAAACAACATGCCATTCAGAAAAAAAAGCCCCACCCGTGTTCTTCACTACTGGTTCTCTTTTCTCCGCCCCTTCTATCATCACTCCTCCTTAACACAAACCAATAGAATTGCTCCTTATCCATAAGGCTTACCCTTTAGTGTTCACAGGGAGCTTGTAAATAGGAATAGAAGCTGGAGAAAGTGTTTGCATACCCTGAGCTCAGCTGAATGATACAAGCAACTGACTGGAATGAGGGATGCACATCAATATAACCAAGGAAGGAAGATAACAGGGTAAGAGTGGCTTTCTTTAGCATTTCCATCTGGGAGTACAGAAATATAGGGACATTTTCCTACCCAAGCCTCCTTTACGATGGATTTGTGCAGGAGTGTCTGCCTAACCACACGATGAGGATTTCCTAATGGCAACTTGGGCAAAGCAGAAAATGGACCTGATGTTTCCATACATCAGAACTGTTGAGAGGTTGGGACCAAGTGAATGCAGGGTTAAGTCATTGGAAAGTTAAAGTTTGGAGGGAAATCCTATAATATGCTCAAGGGTCCTAAAGTAGAGCTCATGATTATTTAAACAACCGACCCCTGTCTTTGAAAATATTTGGGGACAACAACTATACACAGACTCCTGCTAATTTTACAGCATGTAAAAGAAGTATGCTAAACAGTAACTGTATCCTGGTAATTGGCTGAGGTGCATCACCTAAATGCTGGTTTATCCTGGGCATGGCACACAAGCTTTACAGGAATGAAAACTGAACTTTTCAAAGCCAATATCTGATTATACTGTTGTTCAATGTTATGACAATGTTCCTTGGCAGGACTGTACTCCATATGAATGCTACTCTGGCAGCTTGTTTCCACGCTGCTGGCAACACAGGGTGAACTCCACTGTTACACAATGAATGCACTGGCAGTGGCTGTATCTATTTGGAAACTACTTGGAAAACTGGTGGTATTGCTTGAATTGTGCATTCAAATCACTACGATAAACAAATGTTCTGTTTCTGCAAGATGTCCTGCTGTTTGCATTTGTACAGCTGATCTCTTGAGCTGTGTCAACCAGAGTCTTGACCAGGTCCCTGTCAAGCTGCCTTCTACCACCACCACCTTAGATCTCAGTCACAATTACATTGCTCAGCTTAGTGGTCATTGGCTGGCTGACTTGCCACGCCTCCAAACCCTCAGGATCAGCCACAACAAGATCAACAACATCACCCAACAAGCATTCCACAATGCAATTTATCTCACACATCTGGACTTGTCCTTCAATTGCCTGCGCACTGTGGAAAAATACTACTTTGAAGATCTTGTGGACTTGAAAGAGCTCTTGCTATACCACAATGAGATTGTACAAGTTGATGAAAATGCTTTTCTCAAGTTAACCAGTTTGCAAAAGATCTATCTAAGTTTGAACAACCTAACTCAATTTCCATTTCAATTCATCCAAAGACTTGAACATCCTTATTTGAGGACTCTCGATCTTTCAACCAACAAACTACACAGCATTCCTGTGGAAATCATAAAATCCTTGCCAGTGTACATTAAAAATGGCTTATATTTTCACAACAACCCTGTGAGATGTGATTGCTCTCTCGAGCAAATGCTCTTGGAATGGAAGCATCATCATTTCAGTTCCGTACAGGATTTCGTGGAGGAGCACACTTGCAAAGCTTATGCTAATATGCCATTCACTTTAATCAAAACCTTTATGTACAGCAAATACTTTAAAAATTGTTCCTCAAATCAAATGATATTTGCTACTCCAGAAGTCCACATCAAAGTGGGAGAATCCTTGGTAATAGACTGTAACACAAGCCTCCATGATGACAACTCCACCACCTATCAGTGGTTCTCTCCTCGCCATGAATTATTCATGTATTCAAAGCACTGGGATAAAACACATCAGCCTATCAAAAATGGAAGCCTGAAGATCACAAATGCTCAGCTTTCGCATTCTGGTATATATGTATGCATAGCCATCAGTGAGCTTCAAAAGATCAACATGACACATAAAGTCAATGTTACGGTCCAGTATCCCAAACTAATGGAGTCTTTCAATATTGGCCTTACAACTCTCTTAGGGTGTGTTGTAAGCTTGGTACTAGTCCTTCTCTACTTGTATATCACACCATGTCACTGTTTCACATGCTGCAAGAAGCCTGTAAGTCCCCCACAAGACTGCAGTGCCCAATCATCCATTCTCAGCACCACTCCCCCAACGATGAACCGCAAGATCAGTGCAAACAAGCATGTTGTTTTCCTGGAGCCCATCAAGGAGGGCCAGAATGGCAAAGTCAAGCTGGCGGTCAGTGAGGTCTTTCCTGATGCTAAACAAACCAAGCTCCTACAGCTTAAGCTAGACAAGGAATCCAACAATTCAGCCTTTTCTGACCCTCCCACCACATCCCACGATGCTTGGAAACAGTCACCAGCTGATGGATATCAAACAAATTCCACAATGAATGCAGAGGTACTGGAATAAAGCCAAAACTCATTTCCACCATAGAAACAAGAGAAGATGATATATTTAGGGGATCTTTCCTCACAAAAATGTAAGCAGGATTCCCCCTTCCAAAAGAACACATTATCTTAAATGATTGGGTATTCATATTTTCTACAGCTCCCCAAAAAAGAGAGATATTTATTTCCAACTTCACTGTCACAAAATCCACATATTATGCAGATCAACTGTATCAAAGAACAAACTGAATGATCTTTACGTATCCCGGATGACTGCAAACTGCCTGGTAGAAATATATACATATGATATTATATCAGAAAGTACTCTCTTCATTTATAAAACTGCTATGGAATACAAATCTGTGTTACAGCTTTGACCTCCAGAGAATAAACATTTCTATATGCTAAGCCTACATTCTAATTTCCAAAAATGCTCCACTAGATGACATCTTGAACTTGAACAGCTACAACCAAATGCTACTTCTAATATTTATTGAGAAAATAAATTCCTGAGCCCATTCTTTCATAATTTCCACACTGCATGGAACAAGTCACACCTTGGTTAGAAATGGAATTGTTGTTTCCTTTATGGAGGTCACAAGCCATCAGACAGATAACTGCCAACAAGACCCATAGTTACGTGTACTCTGCCATGTAAGTTTCAATGTTAATTGTCCTATGCTTGAACTAGCTTAACAAGTTACTTTCTTTTACTGAACAACACAAAGCATGGTGACTGCCTTTAAAAATATTGATGTTCTGGGCTTCTCTTTTAATGAAAAGCTTTCTGCTGATTATATTTGCTAAGGGCAAACGAGCAACATTATAGCAAAGGTATTTTTCCCCTAGCTTAGGAAGCCAATGTTTTTTATTAGTTTCAAAGGTACACAAAACCTTTCCTAAAAGTTATATATTGGTTTGAATTTAAAAGTGCACATATTCTCCCTGCTACTACAACAAAGAAAAATATGCAGTGTGCTTTGGTTGGTTGGTTTTTAATGCACAATTAATGATGTTAATTTACAATGAAATAAATTTAAGAATAAATAATTTATATGTTTAATTATATTTAATGTACAATTCAGTGTACCATTAACGGAAGCTGTCCATTTAGCTAGATTAAGCAAACATAAGCACTGCTGAGTCTTTTTATATGCGGAAAAAAATATACTGTATACTCTAAATACAGCCAATCAGGGCTAGTATCCCTTTTTACTCTCCCTCCCATCCCATCTGTAAGTAATAAAGTATAGGAATGTGTTAAGTTATTCATGCCCTTAGCATACCAGTGACCCCTACCATGCATTAAGTATATGCCACTGATAGCATACCTATGGCACGTGTGCTAGAGGTGCCACTCAGAGCCCTTTCTATGGGCACCCATGCAGTTGCCCCAGCACGAAGTTCGCCCTGTCTCTCTGCGCTTCCTCCCTTCCCCAGCAGTTTGTCCTGCCCTTCTGCCCAGCAGCCCAAAGGGAGCACTTCCCCCTCCCCCCAGCACAGAGTTCACTTCACCCCTCCACCCAGCAGCCCAATGAAAGTGCTCCCTCCCTTCCCCAGCACAGAGTTCACCCCACCCCTCTGCCTAGCAGCCCAATGGGAGTGTTTCCTCTCTCCCCTGTTGCTGTCTTGGCACTTTGCGATGAATAAGTGGAGTTTGTGTTGCAGTTTGGGCACTCGGTTTCTAAAAGGTTCGCCATCATCTGTATAAGCCATGTAACATAAGTAATATATGAACAATCTCACTGCCTTCTTTCTGCTTGAGGAAATATTTGCTTGGCAAAATTAAGCAGATCGCTATTTTAACAGCACTCTTTATCTAAGTAATGAGAAATTAGAACTGAGGGCTAAATGTTATTTTGAATTAATATTAAATTTTAAAATTCCAATTTTAAAAATACTGTTTGCATCTGAAGGTACCTATGTCTCACAACAAAGTAGGATACAACTGGCATCTATCTTGATTATCACCAGGCAAAATTTGTTGCACAAAGTTCTAGTTCATCCAACATAGTGGTGGGCAACAACAGGTTCGCACACACCCTAGGGGGTGTAGCAAAATTGGGTGGCCTCTGGTCAGGGTGGCGGTGAAACTGAGTAGCCTTCAGGCGGGGGGGGGGTAGAGAAATTGGGTGGCCATGCCCACCTCCCTGCCCTGCCCCATCAGGTTTTGTCCCTGCAAGTGGTTCAAGGTCTCCCTTGCTCAAAAGCCAGTCATATCTGACTCTAGGGTGCAGTGCTTATCTCCATTTACAGCCAAAGAGCCAGTGCTGCCTGTGTTTGCAGATGTATACATGGCAACTCACTTTTAGAAGAGGAAAAAGACTGAGTTCTGGGGGAGATGAAATTAACAGTAGTCCCTCCACTCTGTGGCAAACTCATTTGGTTCAAGTTCCTGTTCAAAAGGCAGTACTGTATACCTTAATGTAGAAATGTACTAAGCAAAAAAATGTTGTTTTATTTTGTTTGGGGTTTTTATTCTTTCAGAGGGTACACTTTTCCTTTTTTTAATTTTTGGTGTACATGTACTTTATTTTACATGAAAGGGAAAGGCTCTTTCTACTCCAAAAGCAGGCAACAATTCCCAAGCCTAAGTCAGTACATCGGCTGATCAGTGCTTTGGGAAATTGACTTAGGCTTCTGGCAATTGAAGTCCTAAAGCCTAAGGTTGAGAAACACTGCTCTAGAGTATAATGGGTAGTCAGACTACTTGTCTCATACTCTCTTGAGATTCGTGTAAACCCTTGTACAACCCGTAACAAACATGGACAGCAGCTTCCTTTTTTCTTGAAAAGTTAGCATAATGGGAGTGGAAATCCAAATGGAAGTGAGAAAAGTTCCTCTTTAAATTACCACATTTGGGCAATAGGTCCCAGAAGTCTGCCTGGGAAAATTTCTCATGAATTCTAGAAATTACCATCCAGAAGAAGTGAGAGTCCCATTTCTAACGGAGTCTAGCCTCCTGACAGCACAACTCTCATATTTTCTAACACCTCCTCACCACATCAAGCTGTGCATCCAAGAGGTAGGATGTTTTCTATTAGACTTTTGAATAGCTTAAATTTTATACCTTCCCTCACTTTCCATTGTTAGCATTGTCTATGTTGCTAATGTTTAATGGAACTTTAGTGTGCTTGGAATAGAGGAAAAAGACTGACTTTTGCACTGTTCAGTTCCATTTCTGCATTTACTAAGTCCATGATGGCAAACCTTGGCACTCCAGATGTTCTTAGACTTCAATTCCCAAAAGACCAAGCCCCCTGTGAATCCACACGAATGGGTTTACTGCGATTTTTACTTCCGCTTCCGGGAGCGTGTGGATTCACAGGGGGCTTGGGCTTCTGGGAACTTCCTCAATGCTTGCTCTCCTGGTAAAACTACCACCTTCTGCAAAGAGGTTGCTGCACAGGTTATAGCCAGCTCAGAGCTATAGGGCCCTCAAAAAAAAGTTCATCTGTATAAGCTTCAGCAGGCAGCTGGGAATCCTTATTAAGTTCCTTTTAGAGAAAACAGGAAATGTAAAAGAATATTCTTCACAGTCATTTTTGGGAATGAAACTGAAAAAGGGCAAAAGGAGTCTGTTTTTATTCCACAACTGCCAGAAATCCAAGATCTATTTTTAAAGGTACATTTCTTTTCCCACAACACGTAATGAGAAATAAAACCTCCCTCCCTCCCTCCCTCTCTCTCTCTCTCTCTCTCTCTCTCTCTCTCTCTCACACACACACACACCAGGATTTATTACTCTGTCAGCATCTTTCCCTCATTTTTGATCCATATAATACTGGCCAAGTTGAGTCACGTTCAAAACCCAGAAATATCTAATATGCTCTGTTTTCTGCCCCAAAGAGAAATATAATTCGTCAGAGAATAGGACAAGACCTTATTAATAATGACTTTGGGGTTAGGTCCTTGTTTAGGGACTTCTACCAAGAAAATTAAATTAGACCCTTCATTATCTTATATTTCTGGTTGAAACATCCTTATTCTCCAAGGATTACAGTACATTTAAATCCTATTGGTTGCCGCCGCCCGCCGCCGCCCCCCCGGATTTTAATGCTGTATGATTTAACTGTAATGCATATTCAATTGTTCCTAAACATGTGTTGGGGGAGGGGGTTCAGACTGAAAAATCGTTACAAAATGTTTGTACAAATAAATATGTAGGGTGTACTAAAACTATGCTTAACCCTGAACATCCATAATCCCCATCTGTGCCCAACCCCAAGAACCTTTGATTCCCTAATGCTATTTAGTTACCACAATATCTAAACATGCAACTGAGAATGGGGGGGGGGGGAGGACTATTAAAGAGACATCCCAGAGGAATATTCAAAGATTTCCTTGTGTTGCCCAGAAATCCAGTTAACAGGGGAAGGAACACTGTTCAGTGGCAGATACATATATGCTCAGGTAAATGTCTCCCTTGCTCGAAAGCCAGTCAAGTCCAACTCTAGGGTACAGTGCTCATCTCTGTTTACAACCAAAGAGCTGCCTGTGCCTGCCAATGTTTCTATGGTCATGTGGCAGGCTAAGGTAGAGATGGGCAAAACTGCTGTTCAACATCTAGGAAAGTGGCTGCCAGTTAATACTAAGTTAAACTGCCTTAGTAAAAAGTGAGCAATGCTTGATATTCTAAATGTTCTTGGACTATTGCTTCCCTGCAGTGAGCAACAGTGATTCCCAATGCCATTTATACCCCAGCAACATCTTGAGGGCTCCTGAAAGACCCACTCTTAGAACAAAGGCAGCTTTCTATGTTTCTATAAATATGAAAAAAAGGACAGGCTACCTTTTATTTACTAGGAAAAGCAGGTCAAAACTGTTTGTCCTCACAATGAACCACTGGCAGTCAGTCTGCCTATAAGGATGCAGAAAAGCAGTTCCATCCCAGGTGAGATATGTTCTCTCAACATCCATTAAAACACCTCTTCAGATGACTGTGTCAATTTTACAATGCTTTGATGTGAAAATATATCCACATGACCTCTACACATTCATATAACCAGGAACACAACATGTATTTATTTGCTGAATTACTGAGGACAGACAGGAAAGGCTTTCCTCTGCATTGTGTTTTTAGTCTTGTAAGCTGCCCTAAGTCTTTTGATGAGGGCGGGTTATAAATTTGATTAATAAATAAATAAATTTGAAGTTATACATGTAGGAATAAAAAAGAAGACCTTCCCCAACCCTGGAACTTCAATTATATAATGCCCTCAAATTAGAGGCCCAGGTGGTGACAATCTTGATTTACTTTCAGTGCTAAGTTAAGACCCGGCTATTTATACAAGTTTTTAGACCGGGGGTTCTCAACCTTTTCCAGCTGTGGACCAGACCACACCCTCTCAGACAGCTGAGTGGGCCAGACTGGTGGTTCCCCCCGCCATAAACACTGCTGTAAAATGTGTCGGCGACCATCGTAAACGTGTTTACTATGGCCGCAGACTCATTTACGACTGTAGTAAATGCGTTTACAACAGCTGTGGACTCATTTAGAGCTGTCGTAAATGCATTTACAAAGGCCATAAATGAGTCCGCAGCTGATTCCGCCAGCAGCAGCTGGAGCAAGGTTAGGGGCCAGATTATTTGGTGCTGTGGGCCAGATCCAGATCCAGCCCACAGGCAGTAGGTTGAGAAACCCTGTTTTAGACCTTATTCGGTGCAGCTGGATTTATTTGCTCAGGCTATTAATGCTAATATTTAGATATTCAATGTATTCTGATCAGCCCTTTCCTTCCAGTTGACTTATTCTACCAAACTCCTGATGAAATGGGCAATTGTTATTCAGAGCACATTACTCTGCAGTAATTGCAAGCAGAATATCCAATATTTAGATCAATTAGGAATGATTCAGGTATAAAAACAAGTGACAGGTTTTTTTTTCATAAATCAGCAAAAAAGAAAGCCCTTAAATCACATGCTTCCTTGTCTTTTCTTCTGAACCAGAACTGGAAGCAAGGAAATCAAGGTGCATGAGAAGAGGAGGTTCTTTGCAATTCCAAGATTCCTTTCTGCTCATTCAGACAATCCAAGCTATTGTTTACATAAGTTCACATCACTTCTATATTAGCACTATATACTGCAGTAGTTTAGGTGTCCCGGCTGCAGAGTCAGAAATTAGGAGTTCAATTCCCCACTATACTTCCTAAAAGAAGAACCATCCTGTATGACCCTGGGCAAACTGCAGTCCCAGGATCCCCCCAGAAGAAAGGGATGGCAAAACACTTCTGTATATTCTTTATCTAGAAAATCCTGGAAGGAGTCACCATCAGTCAGAATCTGTTTGACAGCACACTTAATAACCAGATTCCAGATACATTCTGAGTGGCAGTCTCGGAAATTCCAAAGTCCTATCCATAACCACCATCTATCCTTAGCCCTTCAACTCAAAGCACATCTCCCACATAGTTTTCCTCAGTTCAGTTCTTATTTCTTCTTTCAGACTATCTCAAACAAATAATGGAATCCATTAACAGCAGGCAAGACAGAGGGGTCTAGAGAAGAAGCTGCATGATGTAAAACGGAACAGCTATGCTCAATCTCATCTCCTTCACTGCTACAAGCAGTATGAAGGGATGGATGGGCATTAATAACGCTAGCTGTTTGGCAAAAATAACTGCTGCAGCCTCTTTACCAGCAGCTCTACATGAGATAAACTTCCAGAGTTCAAGAGATCTACTTTAAAAACAAAGACACGTTGTTGTTATGTGGCATCAAGTCACCTCCAACCTATGGCAACCCTATGAATTTGTGATCTCCAAAATGTCCTGCCCTTAACAGCCCTGCTCAGCTTTTATAAACAAAAGCCTGCAGCTTCCCTCATCCATCTCATGTCTGGTCTTCCTCCTTTCCTGCTGCCTTCAACCTTTCCCAGCCTAATTTTTAATTGCAGCTACAAATACATGGCTACAATTTTTAAAAGCAACATTAGTAAAGGAAAGCAACTTCTCTGATGAACAAGACTTATGGCTGTCCCTCAGGAATGTTCCCTGTCATTTCTCAGTAAACACAACTGGAATGAAAAACCAATGCCACGGTCATGTCTGGCATTACTGAACTGCCGGTACATGAATAAATGGAGGGCCATTCACATTACTTATGTTTCATCAAGAAACAGGAAGAAGCAGAATCATTTCCTACAATATTGAACAGTAAATTAAGTACAGTACTTTGTAGAAAACCTGTTTGCACAGAATGAAAACCTATTTGCACGTAAAGTTATCTCATCACACATAGCGAGCCACATTAAAAGAATAAATAACCCTTTCTCAGGCAAAGAATAAATCAGACCAATACTGATTGTGGGAACAGGACACTGTGTCTTACAAGGAGACTGCCACTGCCAAAGCTGATTTCCCATCAAACTGTTTACACTATTGTCCAAACTGGGAACTGCCAACATACTCAGTAATTTCTCATGAACTCAACTGGGGCTGTGGTCATTGACTGCTACTTACAGCAGTCCCTCAACAGAAAGCCTAGAGTTTTAACTCCAAGCCCAACATCATTTTAGTAACTTTTTAATCTTTGTAACAAAGACATGGGGGAAAGTCAAAGACCACCAGTTAAATGGACATCTTATACTGTACTCACAAATTTGTACATACTGAGGGTTCAGAACCAATCCATTAGAAAATAAGATGAGGCCTGCTGGACAATACACAGAAACCTGTCTCAGTTTCAATCCTGGAGGCACTACACAGGATTTGAAAGTTGTCATTCTGGAACAGAAAAATTATAGGACAAGGATCCAGAGAGAGACAGCATGGATAAAATGCCCATCTCATTGGTTTGAATATTAGTCAAGGGTTTGGGGAACATTACCAAATTTGAAATGCCACAATTATTATGTTATCAGCTATGATTTTCTATAGTCAAGAGTTCTTCATAACCACCTTTAGAGAACAAACTTCTGAAGTAGGGTCAGTGATTCTTACTTATTACAACATCAACAAAACTAAGATAATGGCAACAGGCCCGATCACTCCCTGGAGAAGAAGTAGAAGCAGTGACAGACTTTACATTTTTACGATCCAGGATCACTGCAGATGGTAATTGTAGCCATGAAATAAAAAGGTGACCAATTCTTGGTAAATAAGCTATGAGAAACCTGGGGAACATAGTGAAAAGTAGGGACATCACCTTGCAAACTAAAGTCCACATAGTAAAAGCAATGGTATTCCTGGTGGTAATGTATGGTTGTGAGAGCTGGACCATAAGGAAAGCAGAGCACAGAAGAATAGACACCTTTGAAAATGTGGTGTTGGAGGAGAGTCTTGAGAGTACCCTGGACAGTGAGGAGAACAAATAGGTCGATCTTAGAAGAAATCAACCCTCACTGCTCTTTGGAAGGTCAAATAGTGAAGATGAAGTTAAATTACTTTGCACATCAATGAGAAGATAGAATACACTTGAGAAAGTCCTGATGATGGGAAAGGTTGAGGGCAAAAGAAGATCGTATTGTTGACACAATGGGCACAGAGTTGGACAGGTGGAGGAGGATGGTAGAGGACAGGGGTGCCTGGCGTGCAATGGTCCATGGGGTTGCAGGGGTTCGGAATTGACTGTGCAACTGAACAACAACAAATCCATAAACTGAGGTCCATATCTATTGCCCTTACCAACAGTCTTCTTAAGAGAACAAAGCATCATATCTCAATGTAAATGGTTACGTAATTATCTGCTGTCATTTCCCATAGCCAGGTCAATTCACCTACCAACCACTGTTACCTCTCACAGAACATGAGTCTGTGAAATGCAAGTTCTGAAAAGTAAACTCATTATCAATTGTATAATGCTACAATGCTTAAGTTGCATCTATCTACTACCATTTACTGCTTTACAGAATAAAGCTCCACTGGAATAAACCTCAATATCTATCAGGGATCTTTAGTCATCACCAAATGTGAAAAGCCACACTGAGTCAGATGATTTGCAGTTGTGTCTACTGTAGTAACCTACCACTGTCCTTCTGTATTCCACCAACTCACCCCTGCCCCTATTTATGGGACTATTTATAAACTGTTGCCCTGAATTTTTATTCTTATGTCTAAAGAAGTAGACTTGATCCATGGAAGCTCACATAAAAATACAGCAGTTAGTCTTTTCATTATCCACAAAATTTTTGACTTTTTGTTTTATCTGTCTGATATGCTTAAACTAACGTGGCTATCACTTCAAAAACTGCATATCAAACTTTCTCTTGCCAGTTTCAAATCCCTTCCTATTCAGTTTTGCTTGATGCAGAAAGTGCAAAACATATCTTCATTTATTTTCTTCAAACCATGCAAAATGCCATAACCCTCTAATATACGGATTCTCAACCTGTGGCCCATGGGCCAGATGCAGCTTATGGCACCATTTCATGTGGCCCCCTACTGCCTCCACCACACCAGTAAGTTCCATGTGGTGGAGGAAAGGCAAAATGGCTGTCCTGCCCCCGAAGTTGTCTGAGGAAGTGTGACCTGGCCCCCAGCTTAAAACGGTTGAGAACTCTTGCTCTAATATGTTACTTGTCTGTCCTCAATTGTGATGGATGTTAGACACTTTAATCTTTCCTCACAAAAGAGATGTTGCTCCATTAGTAAGGTGTTATTTGTACTTCTTCCAATTTTAAAGTGTAATTTTAAAACAGGGGGTTCGCAACCTATGGCCTGACGCCATTCCATCTGGCCCACAACGGTGAACCTGAAAGCAGACGTGCCCACACATGTGTAAACACACATTTGCAGCAGGAGGAAATCACGTGTCCGGCCTGCTCAGCTGTTTGAGAAGTTATCTGGCCTGTGGCACAGAAACCTTGAGAACCCTTGTTTTTAAAGTATGGTGATTACAATGCCAAATATTTTCCAGTGTTTCTATACCATGTATCTTTTTAAACTTTAGGTACTACAAAAGTTCTATGATTCTGGCAGGTTTGTTTTTGATCCTGTTCCTAAAGACCTCTATTCACATTTTCCTTCAGTAAAAAGAGTCCAGTTGCACTGAATCCAGTTTAAAGGCGGCGACTGGCATGCCACTTTGGAAGTCTGAATCATAAGCACTGGACAATTCACATTACATTGTCTAGTATGGCCTCCTCTCAGTGTGCTCCATTGATCAGAGACTACAGCCAAGGGCTAAGTGATATTTGACCCAAATTAAGAATATATATTTCCCCATGAGTAATAAACTCATAGAAGAAATCAGTGCTTTGTGTCCATACACTTTTGAGGGGGAGGGGAACAGAACTGTCAATTTAAAATTTACTGTACTATAGAAAATTGATGTTCATACTGCTGCCAACTTACCTTTTATTCTAAACCACAGACTAAAACCATTCAGTGTTTTCAGGAAGACTCAACTCTGACAAAATATATACAGTATTTTGATCTCAACTGGTCAGACAGCAGTAACTTTGCATTGTACACATCTCAGTCTTGCTGCAATCATGACAAAATAAGATGATTTTCTTATCAAAAGCCAAATGTTCTATAAAGCATGAGATATCATTATCTCTTGTTTCATTTTGGCATGAACTGAGATGCACTCATTGTCTCAACATTGCAAAAGTAGACCATTTCTCCCCTCTCACCCATAATTAAGCTCTTTTTGTACATTTTACAATTTCATCCATTGCTGAAAGCTTCAAACTAAAGTGAGAATGCCTAACCGCCCACTGCATGTGTCCAATGACAAATCTTTTTCTCAGGGTCAAGTGTATGAAATGATATAGGTGCTATGTGACACCCTTCACAGATTCCATTACATTATCCGTTCATCTTCAAAAACACATAGTAGGATAGGTAGAGGTGGTGGCAGGCACTGACATCAGCAGGAACCAAGTCAAACAAGAATTCAACAATGGGCAACAGCCCGCAACCCTAGAAATCTACAAAAGCCTAGCATACTTT
Source organism: Furcifer pardalis (assembly GCA_030440675.1). Taxonomy (NCBI): domain Eukaryota; kingdom Metazoa; phylum Chordata; class Lepidosauria; order Squamata; family Chamaeleonidae; genus Furcifer; species Furcifer pardalis. Next base: position 104,012,794 of record CP126893.1, read on the forward strand.
CTCGGATCCTCTCCCACTATTCCCCCCCAGAGAGACTTTGCCAGCAGTCTGCCTTTCTAACCACACAATTGCCATGTTCTCTCCCAATCAAGGGAGCATGGAGAGTGTCAGTTTCTACAGCCATTATCAAAGAACCAGCTGAAGGACCACTAGGATTCCCTTGGAGGTCAGTAAAAGCAGATCATGGTTGTGTCAAAAACTAGTAAATATGTAAATTATATACATAGAAGATTCAGAATATATATTTCCAAAGAAAGGGCAGCAAACTGAGAAAACGTTAAGAAAAGGTTACAAGAATTATGCAATCGTTAAGAAAAGGTTACAAGAATTATGCAATTCCTGCACCAAACTGTGATAATAAACAGACGTGTATGGACAGATCATTTTCATTACTACTTAAGACTCCATTAAAGCACTTATATTTTTTGGTTGTTGTTGTTCAGTCTCACAGATGATTCCAACCCTTTGGACCATTGCCTGCCAGGTTTTTTTTTTTTTTTTTGATTTTTTTTTTGGGGGGGGGAGGTGGAGGGGCATCTCTGTATGATTTTTATCTAATAAAAATAAATAAAATTTTAAAATTTATAACTAAATAAGAGGTCTTACAAGACCACATTCAGTCACACAAAAATTTCTATTATTATTGTCTACCTTTCCAGTACCATTAAATTAACACTTGAAAAACACTTCTATTATTATTATTATTATTATTATTATTATTATTATTATTATTATTATTATTATTATTATTATTATTATTATTATTATTATTATTATTATTATTATTATTATTATTATTATTATTATTGGTTGCAGGCTTTTTGGCATATCTAAAACAGTCTTTTAAATCCTAGCCTATAAACATTTGCTTCTGTATGTAGATAAAATATGAGAAACCTCTGCTCACATATGGATCTTTATCCCACCTGCCTAACCTAAAGGACACCTTTCGAAACCCAAGGTAAAATGTGTGGAACTCAATGGAAAAGCAGTTTTACACTTCTGCATGACCTGTTTGGGACATTAGGAAGGCCACTCTGTGAAGTCATCTTCAGTTTAAAATAACTGGTAATTGACAGAACACCTATTTGAGCAAGATGTTGTGTAATTACAGGGGTATCCGCATGCCAACCTAGCAGTTCAAAAGCAAGAAATTGCAAGTAGATAAATAGGGACCACTTCGGTGAGAAGGTAACAGCATTCCGTGCACTCGGGTGTCCAGTCATGGCTGCCACATGACCACGGAAACGTCTGCAGAAGCAGAGAGGGCTGGCTCTTCGGCTTTGAAACAGAGATGAGCACTAAACCCTAGAGTTGGATATGACTGGCTTTCGAGCAAGGGAAACCTTTACCTTTACTGTGTGGTATAGCAGACAGAATGCTGGACTAAGACTTTGGAGATTCAAATCTCTGCTAAGTCAGGGAAACTCCCTGGGGGTTGAACTGATAAAACTGTGCCCTAAATATCTCATATACATTTGAGATACCAGGGTCAGCCAAAGTTGGAATCAACTAGATGGCATCTATGCATACATGTACAGTAATTACAACAAGTCCTTTGTCACCAGACAAATCTCCCAGCCAACACAATAAACAGGGCTCCTGGTAACTCTAAGTGACTTTTGAGCCTCATATTGCTCGGTCACCCACTGACTGCTTACATATTTGGTCCAAGATCTCTTTTCAGTGTACTTTTCTGAACTTCAACTGTCAAGATGGAAAACATAAACACCAGAAGGAGACTTGTCAATAGAAAACTGGGCACTCCTGGAATTAACATCTCATTCTAGAGACCTATCTCCATAATAAATTATTATTTTTCCAAAGAAATTACTGTCCCTAAACATCTTGGGAGAAAAGCCATTACCTCAATTATAATTTCATTCCACTTGCAGCTACTGTCCCATGCTTTGGATAATTTATTTTGTTCTGAAGTTCTATTTTTGAAGTACTGTAATTGTACCAGGATCAAATTCATGTTTTCCAGCAGAGTTACAGATGAAATATATGAAATTTCTGAAACGGCAGCTGTCTTAGTCTGTGTTTCAAGCATATCAAAGAGTAGACAAAAAACAACACTGTGGCACTTTAAAGACTAACTGCTGTTTTTTAATGTTAAGTTTTTGTGGATCAAGTCTGACAAAGCTAACATCAAAATACAGCAGTTAGTCTTTAAAGTGCCACAATGCTGGGTTGTTGTTTTTTGTTTGTTTACTCTCTGAGATGAAATAATAAAAACTCTCCCATATAGCCCAAGTCCCTTAAGTTCAAATCAGAGAGTTAAACATAGACTCGCTGTCCTTCCTAAATCTTCAACTAGAACAAAATGTTAATTTTCATTGCTGAAAATTGGTTACATAAAGTAGTTATAGATGACAGAGCCAGTAATTAGTTCCATTTTCATCTGCCTTCAGCCCATAGGGAAAAAAATAGAAGTCATATAATTAAACAATAATTCAGGGAAGCTTATTAAATAAGCTACAAGACAGACCACCAAAAGAAGGCCATAATTCACTATAATTAACAAACAAGTCAACTTTTCCCAATTTATCTCCTCCCACTTTATTTGAAACCTTTGATTGTGATATGACTGATTTTTGTGATGTTAGCCGCCCTGAGTAGGGATTATTTTTCCCCCTAGAAGGGTGGGATATAAGTGTAAATAATAAATAAATAAAATATTTATTTCCTCTTGTAGGAGACATTTTGTCATAGAATAGCCCGTATACCTCATGTGGCAGACTAAAAACTGCTTCATTGAAATTAAACGTGCTTCATCAGCTTATTCTCAACAAGATACAAAATAACCTAGCACAAGGATGCCATAGATCATTTTTGAGGACACTCCCCAAGAGGATTACATGGGTCAGAAGGACAACCTTCTTGCTAGCACACACAACTGGAAGCAGGAGTAAGGTGGTTTGTGACAATCACACCTGCTGGGCTACAAAAGAGCCAGAAAAGGGCCAATAGGACATGTTTAGACAGAAAGCAGACTAGAGTATAAAAAAAGGAGAAGCATAATAGGTCCAGAAGTCCACACATAGATCCACTGGCCTGATGAAGTGGGAAATAGGGACAGGTATCCCCCTTTATTTGAGAAGATGGGATGTTGTTATTCAATTGTATAGTTAAGTCCGACCCTTTACGACCCCATGGACCGCTGCACGCCAGGCACCCCTATCCTCCACCATCTTCCGCAGCCCGCTCAGCTCTACGCCCATTGCATCAACAATGTCATCTAGCCATCTCATTCTCTGCCACCCCCTTCTCCTTTTGTCTTTGATCTTTCCCAGCATCAAGGCCTTCTCGAGTGAGCCCTCTCTTCTCATTTGGTGACCAAAGCACTTTAGCTTCATCTTTAATATTTGTCCTTCCAAGGAGCAGTCAGGGTTGATTTCCTTCAGGATCGACTTATTTGATCTCTTTGCTGTCTAGGGTACTCTCAAAATTCTCCTCCAGCACCACACCTCAAAGGCATCAATTCTTCTGCGCTAAGCTTTCCTTATGGTCCAGCTCTCACAACCAACATTACTACTGAGAATACCATTGCTTTGACTATGTGGACTTTTGTCGGCAGAGTGATGACTCTACTTTTTATTATGTTCCCTAGGTTTCTCATAGCTTGCCTCCCAAGAATTAATCTTCTAATTAGTTTTCGCTATACAGGCTTAAATTTAGTAATAAATTGTAACTAGAATAGGCCCATTGAATTAGTGGAGATTTAGTGAGACAGGTAAAGGTAAAGGTCACTCTTGCTCAAAAGCCAGTCATATCCAACTCTAGGGCTCAGTGCTCATCTCTGTTTCATAGCCGAAGAGCCAGCGCTGTCTGCTTCTGCAGACATTTCTGTGGACATGTGGCAGGCATGACTAGACACCAGAGTGCACGGAACGCTGTTTACTTTCCATCCGAAGTAGTTCCTATTTATCTAATTGCAATTTCTTGCTTTTGAACTGCTAGGTTGGCAGGATCTGGGACAAAGACGGGAGCTCATTCCGTCCTGCAGTATTTGGGTACTGAACTGCTGACCTGCCGCCTTCCAGTCAGTGTCTTAGCCACTATGTAAAATGTCTTCAAACAATGGACCTTCTCTAGTTGTGTCCTTCACTAAATCAGGCCATGATTCTTGAAATATAAATCTTGAGCTGTAATATAGGAAACCCCACAGAACACGTGGCATACTTCTGTTTAAGGCTACATGACTTTGACTACAGGAATGAAGATATTATTAGATTGATTTGTGTGTATCTAGAAGGCTTTGGTGGGGGCAGAGAGGATCAAAAATAGCCTGGCTCCAGACCTAAAATGCCAAGCCAGATGGGGCTCAGTTGACTGAAAAGCAATATTGAAACTATGGCATACCAAACAGAAAATCTAATGTGAAATCGGTGCTTCTTATGGATTGCATCCAGTGAGGCTGGAGTATTTAGGGAACTAAATGGAACTGAATAGAGTTCTCATGCTGGTTACCGTAATTGATTAGCTAATATAAGATTCCCTCTATTTTAAGAAATTACAATGTTGATGCCTCTTTAAGAAAGGACCTTTTAGCTCCCTAATACAAGGGCATTGAAAATCTGGCTGTATTTTAACAGTTGCTGTTAGTTTGATTTACATGTAATTTAATTTCCTTATGAAATTTCCTTGGGCCGTTTCCTCAGCTGAGGAAATTTGGAGAAAAATCCCTTCTGAACATTTCCGATGCTCTTGTAGAAGTTATTCCGTTGATCATGAACTTATAAAAATAGCCTAATATTGTCAGGAGGTTATAAATTATTATAATTCTTTTAAAAGTTGATTTCCAGTGCAATTGGTTATATGGCCATAAGCCATCTGAGATAATATTAGGCTAGCTGACTGATGTTGTGCTGAATGCAAAGAAGCCCTCCTGGAGCATTAGCTAGACAAGTGTTTCCCAATCTTTGGGTTTTTGGACTTCAATTCCCAGAAGCCTAAATCAATCCCCCAAAGCACTGACCAGCCAATGCACTGACTGAGGCTTCTAGGAATTGAAGTCCCGGGGGGGGGGGGGGCACACTGGGAACTATAGTACTGCAGCCAAAACTACTGACATTGCGAGTTTGGCTCTAGGTTGACTTAGCCTTCTATCCTTCTGAGGTAGGTAAAATGAGTATCCAGCATGTTGAATGCAAAATGCTAGTTACCTTGTGAACCATACAGAAAGTGCACAAATGCTCTGGCTGGTATAGAAGTGCAATTGCTAATTGCTAATTCTTAGTTTAGCAGTGTCAGAAATTAAATAGGACTAATCTTTAACTGGCCTAATTTTGTACCAGTATTATCCCTCTGTTTCTAGGCTAGAGGAAGTTTTGATCTGGCAAAATTCAACTGCTCCATCCTATCTCATCTCTGCCTATTCTTCACCTCTTGTCAGCAGATGCAGCTGAGCAAATACTGGAGATGGAAGATCAATCTCTAATCTCTGAGATCAGCTGTCAAAAAGGCATTTCTACTGGTAGAAGGATATTTCTCAATACTATAGCTGGTACATTTTAAAATCAGGATTGCCCTGTTAGTTACATATAGTAAGAATTGTTTTCTTTGTTCTTGTAAGTAATGAAAGTACTAAATCAGTTGACCAAATACACTTTTGTTGTTCTAACAACATTTGACGAGTCATAGTGACTGATCAAAGCACTCTACCCAAAAGATCTATCAGATTCATTTGCCCCTCAATGTGCACTAAGGAGGACCTTATGTTGGCAAGAGAAAATGCTGTTGATGTGGCCCAATATTGGGTGGATGTCATCTAGTTCTTTTAATTCCTTTTTGTCTTAGATAAGTTAATTTTAGCTTTGAATGTTATTATATGCTGGTGGTGCCTCTGACATGAATAAAGAAAGATCAGAGCACCATGACAAAGTCAACAAAGATTTTTAAAAATTTCAACAGCAGACATTTTCCCTTAAGACTTTGGATCCTCCCCCATCCCCCTCTATAATTTTGTATCTGCTACCACACAGCTAAGATTAGGAAGGTAACAGCAGTAACATCAGGAATGTCACTGCTATTGACTGATGAAATTGTAGAACTTTTCTTTGTAGAAAAAAAATAAAAGTTCTTTTTGCTTTGGAACAGAATCTTTGTCCTTCAGATATAAACAAAGTCTGTTGTCTCTAGAAACAGAATACTTAGAAGATGGGGGGGGGGGGAACACACAACACATGGAAGTTATAGAAAGAAAGACAGGTCACTATTTAACGTTCTGATGCCAAGTAGACTGTAACATCATCCAGCCTTTGCCTACCATTGGTAGAATCAGCCATGAATTCATACTGTACATCAAGCCATTGAGTAGAAAACATATAAACCTACACAAAATCACTATTAAAATGGCCTAAATTGATCAGATGTCTGTTTTTTAAAACCCACATATGTAATCCAGGGTAGGAAATGTGCTTTCATATTAGATTACAACTCCTGTCATGCCTGACTAGAGATGTAAAATGTTTGGAAATTTTGAAGCTATGAGAAAAAAAGGGGGGGCTTTTGGAGGGGAGAGTGGGAAGAAAACAAATGTTTGAAAAAATAGAACAATAGCACTTTTTTTACAGATTGAAAGTCACTCTGTTACTTGAGGGACATAAAATAGGATTATGTACATTTTGATTTGGCATAAAAGTATCACAATTAGAATATTAAAAATACAGTGTATTCAAACAATTATCACATACAGAATTTACATTTATTTATTTATTATTTCTAATTGTAACAAATGGAGTAACTATCTTCTAAACTGTATGAACAGAACATTTTTGGTTTTGCTAGCTTATGTTGAGCAGACAAAAAACACCACTTTTTGAAAAACCGGAAGAAACCATCAACATTAGTAACAAAGAAAAATTATTTATACTTCCTCTCCACAGTATCAAATGTACAGAAAGCACCTATTTCCATAAATACATTTGAAGGGGGTGTAGGAGAGAAGTGTGTGGAAGATTCAATTAATAGGCATGAATTTAATTAGATTCATTTCCTGATCTATACTCAACATAGTTTTTAGAAATGATTTGGAGAATATATAAACACCTTGTCTTAAATATTTTATTCATCATGCTAAAATAAAACATTCCATAATTGATTTTCTTCCTTTTTTCATTTTTTCAGGAAAAAAAGGGGGGGTTGGGAGGGGGATCCTGGAAAAATCAGTCCCCCCCCCTCCCTGAATTTTTCTAGTCCTTTTCATCTCTATCCCTGACTACTAGCTATACTACTAGGGCTAATGGGAGCTGTGGTTCAGCAACACCTAGAAAGACTACACATTTTTTACACCTGCAGTAGTCAGAGTAGAAAATGTTTGGAGGCTAATTTTCTAAGACAGAAATTAAAAGAAGACCATTTTGTCCTGCATTGACCTAAGCATATGAAATACAGGACAAAATCAAAGACTGTATCAGTATCTTTCCCCTTCCCCTGCTGAGTACACCACGTGCATTATGCCATGTGACCATCCCTTTTAGTCAGGAGTGGACATGCTTGACTATGAATTCTCAATTTCACGGGATGGAGGAAGACAGCACTTACCCTTGGAAATCAGTGTCAACAAGGAGCCGGACCAAAATTCCTGTCACAGCCACAAGGATTGGATAGTGGTCTACGCTCTCCAGTCCTAAAGAAGAAGCCACAAATTCAGCCACAATTATCAATGAGAAAACCAAAGGTGGCAGCACTTTGCCTTAGCATTCTTATACTCCTCCTGACTGAGCAATAAACTCTGGAATAAGGAATGCTGCCATGTAAATTTATAACAGAATGCAAAATGATTTAAATTCATGCTAATCCCTTCAGAATCACTGCTACCTTTTCTAACAGCTTCATCAGGTATTTACCAGTGCAGCCTAAGTTTAAACGAGCCCTCTGCCTCAATATGGAAAAACTCTAGATTAAAGTGTTGTAGCTGTACCAACACAGGAACTCTTATGAGTACCGTATATACTCAAGTATAAGCCAAGTTTTTTAGCCCCAAAAAGGGGACTCGGCTTATACTCGGGTCAGTGACCACAAGGGTCCGAAGACCATGCTGGACTGAGATGTGCCAACAATTTAATTAATTTTACCATGTTTTCATGTATTTTGATTATTGAAACTCAGTAGCAGCAGCTGCATTTCCCACCCTCAGCTTATACTCGGGTCAATCTATTTTCTTGGGTTTTCAGGTCAAAATTAGGTACCTCAGCTTATATTTGGGTCAGTTTATACTTGAGTATATAAGGTAAGTGAAAACATTCAGATTCTCTCTTTGTCTCTAATAATGTCTCTTTATTATAAAAGTACCTGGAAAAAAATTGAACAGGGCTCAGCCTTTTAGTTTTGTCACATCATTCTTTCTTTTTTCCAACTGGCATCTACCACCACCATCATACAAATCCAAACATAGGGAGCTCCTCTATCACATCATCAGGAGAAGGTCAGTTAAATAAGTGTCAAGCAAAGATTGTGTTACCCTTCTCAAGTAAACATTATGACATACACAGCTTACAAATGAGGGTGGAAATGATGTCACTTAAGCTGGAGGTTCTACGTGTCAAAATGTTCCATGGTTCTAGTATAGCGGGTGGAAACACAGAGTAACAATACATCAAAAACTAGCCTCAGCTACTCAGGGCTAAGTTGAGGAGAAACAAAATGTTTTTATAAAACAAATTTAGCAAACGATTACCTTCACAGAAAACATCTTTCAATATGACTGTAGAACACTATCTGTTCTAGAACACTTTTTGATCTTACCTCTCCCCCACTGGTATCAGATCTGCAACAGGTAGATCAATGGATTTTTAAGGCTTTATTTCAAACTCTCAAACCACTCATAACTTGCATTTTCAGTGAGAAGTGCCGAGTCCTTCTTCCACAAGAAGCAAAGTAAGGACAAACTGACTCAGAAATGCCGTTTGTTTCCAATGGCTAATAAACACATTGAAAGCCGATAGCTCATGCCGTATAATGTCCAGGTTGTGCCACAGCAGCTATTTGATAATTCTGCTTCAATAGCAATTAGACTTATACGCCACCCCATAATGCCGGACAGTTCACAAGTTACATAATTAGCATTTTCCCTAAAATACACTGGGTATTCACTTTACTGGCCTTGGAAGGATGGAAGGTTGAGTCAACCTTAATTCCTGGTCAGGATCAAACTCACAATGTTTTGGCTGCAGTACAGCCATTTAACCACTGCATCACCAAGGCGTGAAGTAAAGAGAACCTTGTTCTAGAGAGCAAGTGGAAGGGAGGAAAGGAAGAGAGGATACTGATCCAAACAGGCTGTCCTTTCCTTGTAATGAGACACCAGGATAAGCTGCCAAAGTTAAGGAGAATAAGACACCAGGATAAGCTGCCAAAGCTCAGGGTAATGGAGCTATCAAATAAATGGAACTTGCTCAGCAATTTTGTGTTAAAATGCAATTCTTTTCTATTCCCTAGTCTCCGTTCTGCTCTCACTTGCTCTCTCTCACACACACAACTTTTATTTCACAAGCAGGGCATTTTCTTTCCCCTACAGATTACTTCACATAAACACCCTATAAATGCAAACTCATAGGCCAACACATAGGCATCACTTAACAACTACTCCAAACTTAGTGCCAAATAATTCAATATCCAAAAACAATGGAAGATTTTACATATTTCCATATCATTTCTGAGAAAGACCAAAGGGAGTGTTCGGTTGGAGCTTTGCTCCCCTCATACATTCCCAGGGCGACCTTTTCATCTCCTGTCCCTATAGAAAACTATAGGAAGTAACAGTGAGATAGAGTAAGATGTGCGGATAGCACAATCCAAGGCAACAGCCTGGCACAGACTTGTCTGCACAAGTATTTCCTATCTTCTTTTGGAATAGCCTATGGGCAAGGATTGCTTCTTCTCTGAAATAAAAAATGCTCAGAATATTTACAAGTATTACTGTGAGTTCTTGGGAGAGCCAAGGGGATCATGAGACAATTTTGAACACAGGAACGTTACAACAGGTGACAGTCTAGGACTGCCTACTTAGACTGGCAGAGTTCATAGTTCTCTGGGGTCTAGGGTCAGAAGACATAAACCTCTCCCATTATCTTCTACTTGGGATTTTTCTAACTTAACACATCAGGAACCTCTGCCACAAAGCACATGTTCTGTAACTGACCTGGGGTTCCTCCCCAAAGAACAACAGCAAGACAGAAACGAAGGGAGCAGAAGGCAACTCACCTGGCAGGCGAAGATTGACCACTCTGTCAAACAGATTCCGCTCGGCTGTCACACGATTTAGCACCTGATTTAATAGCTGTGGGGAAAAGAGATGAAATGGAAGACTGCTTAGGGCAAGAGGTAATGTTCTGAACAATTTGCAGAAACGTGTACAGTTACCAGCTCTTTGTATTCACCAGTTTGAATAGCAGGACTGAAACAAGTCAACTGCCCTCCCCCGCCCCTTTTCACAATTATATTTGCAACAAGCTGTACACCACATTATCATAGAACCATGATGGCGAACCTTGACACTCCAGATGCTCTTGGAGTTCAATTCCCAGAAGCCCAACCCCCCCCCCCTGAATCCACACAAATGGGTTTACTACGATTCATCCAGCCTGCGCTGCCCTCGTCGCTCCCAGAAGCGGAAGATCCTGTACTTCCGCTTCCGGGAGTGACAAGGGCGGCATGGGCCGGATGAATCACAGCAAACCCATTCTTGTGGATTCACGGGGCCTTGGGCTTCTGGGAACTGAACTCCAAGAACAACTGGAGTGCCAAGGTTCACCGTCATGGTCATAGAGTCACTGAGTTGGGAGAGGCCTCTTGGACCATGGAGTCCAACCTCCTGCTCAATGTAAGAATCAAAATCAAAGCTGAATGATAGGTGGAACATTTGGTCCAATTCTCTCCTAAATGCTTCCAGTGTTGGAGCGCTCACCAGCACTCGAGGCAGTTGGTGCCACTCTCCTATTGCTTTAGCCATTAAGACGTTTCCCCTCATGTTCAAACTAAATCTGGCTTCCTTTAGTTTGAGCCTTTAGTTCATTATCCATTGATTTATATTGTTGGAGGATTTTCCCCAAATCCACTACTGGAGTCAGTGGGGAGATCCCTGGACTGAATACTGTCCTATATTTTCTTCAAATCATTAACATAGTTCTTAAACTATATCTCTAACTTCCTGCATTTTTAAAGCAGTGGGATACAGCATGTACATGAATAAGTACTTTTGGGGTTGTTCTTTCCTTTACACTCTAACTTTTAACCCCAAACATCACAGGAAGCTCTTTAAAGGATGTACTCTGTGGCCAAGTGGCAAACCAGTGGCTGGAAGTAACACAATGCTCTGTGTGATTGCTCGCAACACCACATAGCACAGTGGTTCCCAACCTATGGCCCGTAGCCTGGACCCAGCCCACGACACCATGCCATCCAGACCATCGCCACCTCCTCCACACCCTAAAGTAGAAGCAGGCATGTTTACGTCAGCCATAAAATGCACCCATGTGCAAATGCGCCCGCAGCTGTCATAAACATGGAAGTGGGAACATGTATGACAACCGTAAATGTGCCCCCTTCTGGGGGGCGTGATCCAGCCCGCTCAGCTGTCCAGGGGTGTGGTCAGGCCCACAGCGTAAAAAGGTTGGCCACCCCTGGGAGATCAATCATATAGGGCTCTTGTTGAACCAGTGACAATGAAGCAAGCCACCAGCATAAAGAGATGCAGAAAAATACTCACTGCAGCCTGTGGAGAATTTTTTAAAAATTAGACTAGAAAACAGCTCTTAATTTGATAGCAATGGCAAAATACCAGCTTCCAGGTATTAGAACCTGAGTATAAAGCAACATGCAAGGTTGAGCAAAGATAAACCAGAGAGCTGAGTAAGCCAAGAGAGAAAAACCCAAAATAGCTCAACACTCTATAGTGAAATCTGATGCTTCACCAAAAGTGGCAGAATTCTGAAACTAACACAGAGAGAACATTTGGAATATTGGCAAGCACTGCACCATTTTATGATCAAAGTCAAATAATCTTATATTAAAAGAACATCTTAACTGTTTTAATACAATGAACAGTATTTGTTACACATTCAGGCTCCAGAATACATGAGCAGATTATTCATTTTATTTTCATACAACTGTTTACAATGCATTCTGAATGTAATTTCATGTACAGAGATAAATGGACTAAAGTCAATAGTCTTTAATGTGAAATGGGAATCTTTGTTGGGTTTGCTTCAAGACTAACAATGCTACTCTTTGGAAAGGGTTCCATAATAACTGGTACACAGGTAGGCCAGGATGCTTTACAATGGCCATCTGCTTGTTATTTCGCCTTTGTAATTTAATCCTAATACAGACTAAAAGAAATACAGTACAATCAAAAAACAAAACCACAAGGAGACAGATCCTTGCCGGATCATGATTAGTGACAATCAGGTCAGAAAGAACATACAACATTTTATGAAAGAGATAAAGACTGAGCATGCCTGATCTTAATCTATACTTAGGTGAATAATGCCAATGGGAACCTAAGAGGTACCTAAGAGACCGTGTCGCCCCAAGAACATCTGTCAGTCCCACTAGAGCAGACCGGAAGGGCTCCTTAAAAGTACCATCAGCTAGAGAGACTCACCTCTCTAGCACCAGAAGGAGGGCCTTTTCAGTCTCTGCTCCAGCCCTGTGGAACTTCCTGCCAACCAAGCTTCATCTCCACACAGAATGCCCTTCAGGAAAAAATCTAAAAACCTGGCTGGTGAACTAGGTGTGGGGCACTGGTAACGTGGTAACCACTCACTGCTGGCTGATATAACAAAGGCCGATCATGCTTTTAGCTATAGTTTAATTGGTGGAAATGTGGTGTGTATTTTTAAGGGTTTATTGGTGGGTTTAAAAGTTTTTAGGGTTAATTTTATGTATGAAAGATGTTGTGCGCCGCCCAGAGTCACATGCCAAGTTGGGTGGCAATATAAATCTAACCAAATAAACAAACAAATAACCATCATTTGTCAGATGTCAGCAACTGAAGGATGCGCTCCCAAGCAGATGGTTGAGACCAAAGATGCTAATTTGTGTAAACAAAGTTTTTTTTTTACTGAAAAAGCTGTCATGTGCCCTGTGATGGTCAAACCTTTCAAGGGTGCGGGGTGTGTGTGTGTGGAAACGCTAGGAGTTTTGACTGAAACTCACAACATGGCAACTCTTTCTCTTTCCCTCTCCCTCTCTCTCAGAGTATACTAAGACTTTCTGAGCAAGTTCTATTTTCAGAAAAATTAAAAACACTTTGATGGGTTCGGGAACCTGAGGGTTGGGGTGCTATAGGTACTAGGTTCCTGCAAAAATGCCTCTGAGGGATGCACATCACCATCCTTGCTGTAAGACCAAAAACCCCAAAACAAAACAACTGAACACACAAAAATGACCCACAGGGGACAGATCACCATTGATGTGAGGGAGGAAAAGTTTCTCTGGATTAGCCCTGTACATGTAGCATTTCCATCAGTAACTGGAAAGCTGGTGAATCTGATACATGCAATATTTAACTATCAATTTATGAATGGCAAAAATGTACCCAGTAAAACAGCAGTAGGCTCTTCTAAGACATCTAAAAGAAGGAGTCTGATGGGTCAGAAAGTTGTACTTTACTATAGAGTGCACTTTGGGGCAATGCCCCCCCCCCTAGCCTCCACCACACCAGGAAGTGCCATGCGGTGGAGGAAGGGCAAAATGGCCGTCTGGACCCCAAAGCTGTTTGAGGGAACGTGACCCGGCCCCCAGCTTTAAAAGGTTGAGAACTCCTGGTTTAAGTTATTATGACTGAAAGGTTAACCCAGTCACTACCATCTGCCCTTCCTCCACCGCATGGCACTTCCTGGTGTGGTGGAGGCTATTGGGGGGGGGGGGCATTGCCCCAAAGTGCACTCTATAGTAAAGTACAGCAATGTAGGTTCCCATTCAGGATGGCTAATTTAAGAGCAGCCACCACCACGCCCAATCTGATATTTGTATCAGTTATTATGTGTTTATTTGCTTTTATTGTTGAATGTTTTAAATTTTTTATGAATTTTATGAATTTTTAAGGCCTTTATATTATGATTCAGGATGTAAGCCGCCCAGAGTCGGGTTTACCCGATTGGGGCGGGTTATCAAGTATGAACAATAAATAAATAAAATAAATAAATAAGAAGGCAAGTCTAAAATAAATCTTCTGGATTTCAAAAGGGAGAAGTGACAGAATTTCACATGAGCAGCAGAAACAACTGTCATTCTCAAACTAATAGAAACTTTAAACCAGGGGTTCTCAACCTACGGCCACCGCCCTTGCTCAAGCAGCCACCCCCGCCACTGCCGGAATCAGCCGCGGATTCATTTACGGCCAATGTAAACACGTTACGACAGCTGTAAATGAGCCTTTGTAAATGCGTTTATGAAAGCCATAAATGGGGAGGGGGCCCACCAGCCCGCCCCCTCAACTGTTTGAGGGAACGTGTCCCAGCCTCCAACTTAAAAAGGTTGAGAACCCCTGTTTTAAACATACAATGCCAAAAAAACACAATGTACAGTAATACCTCATATAACATTAGTATCGAATAACACTAAAATCGCATAACATTAAGGAATCTGGGGGGAAGAATTGCATCAGATAACATTAAGATCCTATGGGATGCTTCAGATAACAACCGCTAAAGCCTGTGTGGTTACAATGTATCTCTATGGATCCCATAGAGGATCAGATAACACGAAAAATCATATAACACGAAGACTTGTGGAACCAGGTTTTAGTGTTATATGAGGTTTTACTGTATCAACAAAATCAATAGACAAGAAGGAGCTAAAGGAAGCTCTGTCTTGTTGGAGCAACTACACAAACATCAATATTAAGTCCTTCTACCCTTACAATGAAAAGAACAAAGATGGAGATTCATCACATGGACTGAGTCCACTCATCACTAACCTAAGGGATCTTTCACAGAAAATTCAATTTTCCATACGAAGTTAGTGGAGAAGTGGAGCCAGCAAAAAGGGATTTCTGAAGGCAATATACTTTTGTGGATGCATAAGTGGCTCAGAACCTGAGCTACACAATTTTCTAGAAGATATGGAATGGTGGAAACCTTTCAAAAAGCAACATCCTCACTCCTCAGCTGGGAAATCTTTGCCCTTACCACCTTACGTACCCGCTTTGTTTTTACCCCAGAAAAGTGAGTACCTGTGCAAGCCTTCTGAGTAATAGCTCTGATGAGGGGCGATTCCAGTCCAGGAAGATCTCAGGAGCCAGAGTAACAGTCATTTCCAAGACCCTGAGTAGGCTCACTGATAGGTCGAAGCACGTTGCACACACCTTCAGTTGCCGACTGTCGACAAAATTTCTTTCCAGGCGCTCAGCAGCTTGTTGGATCTAGCCAGACAAAAGAGACTGCTTAACAAAACTGAAGGAACTGATTTAGAAGGAGGTAATATTAAAGAGGAATAATGGGTTAGAATGTGGAAACAAAGAATTGTGAAAAATATGTGTTAGAATTAAACAAAATTGTTACAACGTGGAGATGGGGTGTGTGTGTGTATAGACGGACGGACGGACAGACAGATAGATAGATTTCAATGTCTGACTGGGTTTTTTTGATGTGTGGCTTTTGTATTGTTAGCCGCCCAGAGTGGGAAAATCTCCTAGATGGGCAGGGTATAAATGTAATAAGTAAATATAAATATTTATATGACCCTGGTATGTTTAAGTTAGGGATTCTCAACCTGTGGGCCAGATGTGACCCACTGCACCATTTCATGTGGCTCCCTCATTGCCTCCACCACACCAGGAAGTGCTATGTGATGATGGAAGGGTAAAATGGCCATCTCGACTCCAAAGTTGTCTGAGGGAGGGTGGCCCAGACCTCGGCTTAAAAAGGTTGAGAACTCCTGGTTTAAGTTTTATTATTAAAAATATTGAAAAGATTGCTATAAAAAAGATGTGGGAACATATTTTCATTTATGGTGGGAATGTAAGAATGCAAAGAAAATATGAGAAATGGGTTTTTAAATATATATATATATATATGAAATATTCTCTATAAAATTAGATTTAGCCTAAAATAGCATTATTAATGGATTTTGGAAATATACACAAAAATGGAAAAAGAGATTATTGTTATATTTGTAACAGCATTGAGAGTGAATAGTGTTAAAGAAATTGAAAGTAGATCAGAAATTTGAATTGGAAGATTGGTATGAGATATGGAATAGTTATAAATGGTAAATTAACATGTTAGTTAAAATATAAAAAGGGATTAGTAAAAAAAACCCACAACACCATGATTTTAGAGAGATATGGGGGATTTTCTTTAGATTACCGTACATATTGGTGAAAGGGAAAAGAGTAAAACTGTAGCATTATGTATTATCTTTTTGGAAAAAGGGGGTGAATATAAAAATTTAATGATATTAAGAATATTTAATAGAGAAGGTTTATAAGTCCCACTGGTGGTGGGTACACAAAAAAGTCATATTGTATTATATGTATTTCTGTTTAGCTTTTTGTTTTGATGTTTGTCTTTTTCTGTATTTTAATTAATTAAAATTTAAAAAGTCAGTGAAAAGAACCAGCTTTTCTCACCACAGGCTCCTTCTAAAGCTTATGCATTAGTTACAGAGAACTAGTGATGACATGTATTTAATTTGTTTTCCCTGAAGTGAAGACATAACTATTGGCTCTTTCCTCTGACTGACATCCCTGCACGTGTAGAAATAAAATATTCTTCACAAAGGAAGGTGGAGATTAATAAGAGATCTGCAATTGAGAGGAAAAAGATAATTTTTTGGTTGGAAAGAGAGAGAGAAATATACTGTATTACAAATGGAAATTACTGAAGAATAACTATTCCTTTTGTAACGTAGCGAAACACAATTCAGTTACTGTAAACATTTTTGTTTTAGTTATTTCTTTATGGGGACAATAAATGGTTGCAATAGAATATTATATAGTTCATCTGCTTGCTTGGACTTTGTAGGGAGTGTTGAAGAAATAATACAGTAAATAGGTGAAGAACGTGTTTTGTACAAAAACCAGCAACTTATATCATTCATATTTTTCTCAAGAAAAGGTAGGTAAAAATAAGTTCTTTCTGAGAGAAACAGAAAGTAAAATGTAATTATAACCAACTACTATTATGCCTTGTTACTATCACTTTCATTATGTATTTAAAAATGACTTTGTAACCTCTGGATTCTCTTTTCTTTTTGATTCTGAGAATTCTCCAAGCACTTATGTTATAACCACAACTGAAATCTTGCAAAGGTAGACATTATTTATACTCCAGTAAATCACCAGGTAGAAAGCCAGACAGGTTTATTGTAGAGTAGACTCAAAGTACTCACCTCTTGAATCATGCCAATGAACTCCGAAAAGGCCCAGTTCAACTGGTTAAGGACACTATTGAGGAAACTTGGCGCCATTTCACGGTCACTGCGCAGCAAATCTGCCATATGTTGTTGTAGGAGGGTGGATGGACAAGGCTCTGAAATGAAATAAGTAGCAGTTTCTGCAGCAGCCAGATTGCTAGGCAGTGCTAGATAGTTCCATCTGGCCCAGCCTGCTCTACTGCAACCATTCTTCTTCTGCTGCTGCTATATTCAAATCTGAATACTGGCGATCCTCATGGCGATCAGTCATTAATATAATGTCTTGAGAATATGATGCAGTGGCCTTTCACCTGCCTTCCACATTGCAGCATGACACCCATACTGACCTGAGCCCTTTTGGCACACAAAGTCCTCATCAGCCCCAGGCCAGTATTGATGAAGCTGCTGCCCTCCATCAAGATGATTCAAGTGGGATTTAATCCACTTGTGAGCCATCACCTTTCCCTGCACACTTCGGCACCCAAGGATGTTAGTCCTCAGGGTTCTCAGGTTAATTAACTGCTGCCTGATACTTGGCGTTGAGTTGCTGGCAGTATGGTCTACTCTATTACCACAGCAGGATAACCTGGCCAAACTTATGCTGCAACCATGCAAGGTAATAATTAAAACCAGTAGCTATCAATCTTTGCCTCCCCAAATGTTTTAGACTTCAAACCCAAAACCTCACCGCTGACTCATCAGACCAAGAGATTTGACATACTCACTCATTCATTCTCCACAGATTATATCTAAGAGACCGCGTCACCCTAAGAACGTCTGTCCGTCCCACCAGGGCGGATCAGAGGGGCTCTCTTGTTATTCCATCGGCTAGGGAGCCTCGCTTCACTAGCACTAGGAAGAGGGCCTTCTCTGTGTTCGCCCCGGCCCTTTGGAACCTTCTCCCAACTGAGCTGCGCCTACAGACAGAGCTCCTGCCTTTCCGAAGAGGCTTAAAGACTTGGCTGGCGGAGCAAATGTGGGGACCCAGGAACGTGGGATCCCATGTAGGTTGGCTGATTTAAGGGACAGCCACCCCTTCCTGCTCTTGTTTTTATCTGTTGCGCTGTTTTAATTTTCTTATGAATTTTTAAGGTTTTAAATATCACTATTATACTAGACTTAACCTGTGATTTTATCTATGTTGTAAGCCACCCAGAGTCGGGTCTACTCGATTGGGGTGAGATAGTAAATATGAGTAAATAAATAATAAATAAATAATCCCTTTTCACTACACAGCAGCATTTTGTCTCATAAAACCAGAAGTAATGCTTTATGCCTCTCCTCCTATAGCAGCTTCCTTTACAATAAGTAGAGCTGGCAGGTGCCCTCTCCAAGGCCAGTTCTCACATGGATTATTCTGGGTCCATCCCATCTCTAAGGCCTGAAGCACTCTGCCATAATGCCGGCCTGAATTAGCTGGATGTGGCCATACACATTCCCGATCTTTCTGCAAATTAGAAGTTGTGCCCTCAAGCAGAGTTCCAGTCAAAGATCCTTCCTATTTGCCTTTGCAAGGCCTTAGGTCAGTTCAAAACTAATCTTTCCTGAAAGCAGCATCACAACAACTCCCCAGATGGTCATCAGCATCACGGCAGCTGTCCCCACACCTCTCTGCCAGCATGACACGTGTTCACACTTGTTCACACTTGTCTATCTAGTGCCAATCAGGAAGGACAGTAAATGAGAAATCTAAATGAGAAGGGGGAGGGAGGGTAACCAGTTTGTGGACCCCAAGATCAAGGTGACAACTGCAGTGCACTTTAAGGCAAACTCTGTGGGTATAAAGACAGGCTTCTCAAATCAATGGGGGGAAAGAAATTTCTTCACAAAATCAACTATCTTTCAACTCCTTCTCAGCACAATCTAAATGAGAGCTATTTATTCTCCCACCTCCCTTCCCATTGCTAATGCTCTTCCTGAAAACAGAAAGGCATTACAGCTATTACAGCTGCCAATATCTCAGAATATTTACAGTAGAATTATAATTCTACTAAATTACTGCCAACATTACCAGGGCCATAACAGTACAGCAGGTGAAACAAATTCTAATGGTATCCCCATGCCTGAACATTATATTTCCTTTCTTTAAACACTTAGAAAGAAATATGGCTCATCAAAGGACTTTGAAATATTTATAAGATCGAATGAGAAGCTGGAGGAATCTGCTTAGCAGAGCCGGAATATATCAGGTTCACATCTGAGAGGCCTGTGCTGAAGACGTTGTTCTCTTCCTGTTCCCCAACCACTTCTGCACCAGTTATAAAAATACACAGAAGGAAAATGAACACCTGTAGGAATTCCTGCCCCACAGAATATTCTCGTGGACTGGTTTCAAATAAACCCGGTGCTGATTTTTAGTTTAACAAATGATTGCCCCAAATGTTGAATTTCCCTTCTTCAATTAGAAAGAGGCACCAAAACAAAGCAAAACCTCTTCCAAAGATTCTTCCAACCTCTCCAATCTGCCCTGCCAATTTTCAGTTCCCATCTTGTTTAACCAAACTCCTTGGCACAGGAGGCTCTCAAAATGTCACAAATATTAACCGACTCCTTCCTGCAGCTAGAAGGCTCACCACTGCAACAGTGAGCTTTAAGAACATCCCAAACAGCCATGAATAGCAGTACTGTACTTACATACTGGCCAGAAAAACTGGCCACTGGAGTAACAGTAACTGCTCTTAATGCCACTAAGGATATCTACATCTAGAACTACATCTAAATCTATTATCTATTAGAGAGATACAGACAGAGGGTGAGAATAATCATGAAAAGAACTACCTTGCATTCTGCTCCTGTAGAATCCTCCCCATCACTGTCAATAATTTAGGGAAAAAACCAAAGTGGGCTCCATACAGGAAACGAATACCATCTGTCATGTACAAACTCAGCCTAGAGCAGCGATGGCCAACCTCGGCACTCCAGGTGTTTTTGGACTTCAGTTATCAGAAGCCAAAGTCGGCACACCTGCTGATCAGGGCTTCTGGGAATTGAAGTCCAAGAACATCTGGAGTGCCAAG
The DNA here is from genome assembly GCA_030440675.1 of Furcifer pardalis. Lineage (NCBI taxonomy): Eukaryota > Metazoa > Chordata > Lepidosauria > Squamata > Chamaeleonidae > Furcifer > Furcifer pardalis. The sequence continues at coordinate 104,033,178 of CP126893.1, forward strand.
GTTGGCCATCACTGGTCTAGAGCTTAGAAGTTGATTCTGTGCTCTACAGCCCAAATAAAATGTCCACTGCTGCTTTCAAGCCAGCAAGAGTGTCTCAGTCATAAAATATGGGCAATTCTAGCACAGTATTAGAATGGAAGGCAAGTTTTCAAATTTGGAAATTTCACACTAAGGTAAAAACCAGAACATTGGCTCTTTCTGCTTTTCTCAGTACCCCTGCCTGCAGCATAAATACCTGGGGGAAAGGGGAGTTTCACACCTCTTGGGCAATGTCACAAGGACAGCTAGTAGGCAAATTACATCTTTCAACTCTTTTGAGAATGAATTATTCATTCAAATACACCTCAGAATAGCAGAAGGAGAATCACTAGTCAGTGGATCCTGTGCCTTGTCTTAGACCTTTTGGAGCCAACTATAGAAATAACTGGCAGATAGGACAGGACTCTGCCAATACCTAGAAAAGTGAAACAACACCACATTGCCCATGAGGTGCCCCTCAGGTCTTTGCACGTACACTCTTCATGTATTGGGGCAGACTTTGCAAAGCCAACCAGTTCATTACATACTGGCCAGAAAAACTGGCCACTGTTATAGATTTGCAGCAATTCCGAAATGATAAAATAAGAAAAGCTGCACCCATTAACGCTACCTGTTCTCAGTCTGTCTCCATTTATAATGAAGGCTATGGTTGAAGAAATACAAAGCATCCATTAGAATAAAGAGGAAGAGGAGAGTGGATGCCACAGCTAGAAGGGGAAGACTGCCAAATACATGTCTGCTGTGTACTCATAATGTGTGCTCCAAGTAAAGACAAACATACAGCCCTCTACCACATCAAAGCATGTTCTTCCGACAGGCACCATACAATTTTAGATAGCTCTTAGGACCATGTCTTGGTGCACTGAAGCTCACTCATCCTTTTGACCTTCCTAATGCACCATTTCCAAACACTGTGTCCCAATTACAATAGGAGGGGAAGAACAGGGTCTGCCTGCACTGCCAAGAGCAGTAGGGGGGAAAGCATCTGCTAAAAGACTATAAAACTATTTCACCACCATACAAATAAAAGATGATGGGAAACTTACTCTGGAAACTAGCAACAGAGAGATCTCCTAGGACCGAGAAATAAAGAAAACAAACAAACAGAGAAACAGTACACAAAGATTAAAGAATGCTTAGAAAAGATGACTATGTGTTGACTATGTGTTACTGTTGCCACTCTCTGCTGAGTTGTGGTATCAGTCATTTTGTCCACACATCATACAAGCTCTTAGAGACAATAACAAATCAAATGATAAATCACCATTCTTCCAGCAGCACAGAGGACAGAAATTTGTGCAAAAGCACTCAGAACTTTCTTCCTTGACAAACTCCTGCTCAAGTTACAAGGATGTTTTGTATGAGCAGCTTCAAGGTTTTCCCTCATAACTTCAACACAGTTACTGAAATAGAACTAAAGAGTCTATGCATCACAATGGTGATTCCCAAGTAAGCATGAGACAGTATTCCTATCATCTCTCTGGCTAGCTACAAAAGAAAAATCAAAGCTACTCCTACAGTTTGTCTCTAGAGTCTCTCTTGCTTCCTTGCCATGCAAAATAAAAGTCATTTTGAGTACTGTGGTAACACTGATATTCTTTGAGTGTCAATGTCTCGTGACAACAGTAGGACCCTACAGCTACCTAAAGAAAAGAAGAAGACTAGCACACATTGATCAATGACTTCTGAAAATTGGCTTCTATCCTGCCAATGCTGCCATCTCAACAGAGGCAGAGTCTCCTGGGTGTAATGTAGATTCGTCAAGAGGAAATACGACTTCCATTCAAAAATTCAACTTACTTTAAAAATTAAAATCCTCTGCTTTTGGAGATCTCTCCACCCAATGAGACTTGATCACATGGTACTAACACATTTGCTCCCACATATTATGTCCCTTTTGGGTACCTTTTTATGAGAAGCTTTTAAGTATCCACAATGAGCAACTGAAAACAACTGAGGGATGGCCATTCTATGGAGGTTAAAAACAATTGAGGATCATGTTGCTACAAAACAGAAGATGAAGAAAAAGAGGAGGAGGTGGTACAGAAGGAACTGGCCAGAGTCAGAATATTAAGAAGTAGCATATTTGCTGGCATATAAGACCCACCTCCAGCTCCCTTTAAAATACACTGGAAAAATGAAGTGTGTCTTATATTGTGTACAGTTGGCCTATAGTGGGTTATTTTGGTAATGATGGGGTGCATCTTATACTTTGATGCATCTTATATGCCGGAAAACACCGTAACTTGGTATCTCCAGTTGCCATACACAGTGGAGCAAGGCCATATATCCTTGCTACTTGGTCATTAGACCAAGAATCATTTTCAATAGTTGACTAGATAGGGCAATGTTCAACTACTGGACTGCATTTACCCATGAGATGGAATGGCAAAGCTACAGCCTCCCATTCTCTGTCCCACACTCACTCTGCAAGCTGGGAAGATTGGCATCTTCTGGCTTGGTTTTCAGTAGATGAGGAAGCCGTGTATATCTGTATCCAAATCCACAGCCCTAAAGAGAGGGGAAGAAAGGCAAAAGCCATACATGCTTAAAAGACTTCACATTATATCCTGTTTAGAACACAAAGGGTTGTGCCAGAGAAAAGGAATAGGGGTTCAGACAGTGAAGTTAAGGGAGATTTCATGCAGAAGTCAACCACTTTAAAAGAAAACTGAGCACTTCAAGCAAAACAGGAAGGCAGGGAGAGAATCTGTCCTTACTCGCCACAGTCGTACAAGGATCCAGTTGGTCTGGGCCCAAGGCCTTTGCTCATAGGGGGCCAGCAAGTTCCTCATCATGGAAATTCTCCTGCCAGAATAAAACAAACAGGTCAGCCCCTCATGAGAGGGGCAAATGCCAAGGCTGAGCAGGGGAAGGGAATCCAAGGCAGGACGTTTACTTTATCTGAGGGGAGAGGCTGAAAAGTGCAGTGTGAGGAATCAAGGGGAAAAGCGGTTTCCATATGCACAACAAGGAAATTTATAAGCATAGGAATCATGCCAGATTCAGAGCATAAATGAAAGATCAGCTTCTTCCGGGAAGAAAGAACAAAGAACTTACTGATCTTCGGGAATCCTCTCTACGGCACGGAGTGAGTGGGGGTAGCAAACATAGCTGGCCAACGCTTGCATTAGAGAGTCCCTGATGTCTGAATACAGAAATGAGAGAGAACTTTTAATGAACCAGCAAATACAGCAGTAACATAAATTTCGACAAAAGAGGCACTAGAGATTTCAATGCATTAGTGTATTACAGTAACGGGAGGCAGCGAAGAAACCAAGAGGCATGAAGAAAAAATAAAGAAACATAAACAGAGCAGTTATAAAGCTCCTGAATTTATCCTTTCTTTCCGTACTGAGCTAAGAGGTATTAGAAATTTTTAACTTAAAATCCATGTCCAGTTGTACCTCGCTTAAAAAGCTTAATGTGTTCCATGGGATTGCTCTTTAAGCAAGTTAGCTCTTTAAGCAAAACACCATTGTAAGTGACCAATTGTGACTTATGGTGGGGGGTGCGAACCCCAATTTATTTGTTAAGTGAGTTTTGGATTGGTTTTATTTGTTAAGCGAAGCGAACGTTCAGAGAAAATTCTGCTCTTTAAGCGAGCTACTCTTTAAGCGAAGTGCTCTTTATACAAGGTTTGATCGTACCGGTATTATTCCAGAAGTGTCAACTAGAAATTAGGTAAGAATCAACAAGCATGAGTCCAATCCATTTTTTTACTCTACTTAACTCCAAACATGTCTAGTCAGAGATCACTTTGAAGAAAGGAGCTGTCTTACCAGTGCCCACAATTCTTGGGTCAGCAAAGTGTTTAGCTAAAATGGCAGCAAGGTGTGTCAAAGTGTCTTCATAGCCTGAAAAAGAAAAAAGTATTGATATTATTGTCACTGTCATATAGACACGTTCCACAGCTATAGGATTCACAATTAAAGCAAAACAGAAGTGTACAATTTGCTCTCATATTTAGCTGACAGGGTTTAGCATGGTTTGAACCAAGTAGCCAAAGTCTCTAGGAATTTGGCTTAAAGGCTGTGAGAACAAAGACAACAATATACACAGAAGCCTTTGTTGTTGGCACATTATATTTTGCCCTTAACTAGAAGCATGGAAATCTCTTGAAAGAGAAAAGACTAAATTCTGTTGACAATTCCAACTAGAATGGACTCTCTGAAGGAATGGGTCTAGCTAGCTTAGTCATCAGCTTGGATGTCCAATTGATTCAACAGGCTTACTCTAGGAGGGATTATCAATTGCATTTAGCCCCAAAATCTACCACTACCCTCTCAGTAGGAAAATAGCCATGCAGACTGAAAAACTGATGTGTCTACTACCCCAAGTCTCTGATGTAGTGGGTATCTTCTGGGACATGCAATCTTCTGGGACATGCAGACAATTAATGTATGAATGGGATTTTCATTATTCACTAGAATAAACAGCAAACAATGCTCTGTTTAGTCTATTTAATGGGAACCTTTTTTTAATTCCACATTCCAGTTCCAAGTAAGATCCTGTAAGCTGGTATCTAACAACCTAAGAAATGTAAGAAGCAAACAAAAAAAGGAAAAAAGATTGCAATGCAATATCTAGTGTAGCCTAGATGATGTAAAACACAGATAGAGAGCTCCAAGCCTTTGGACTACATACCCTATTCTTTCTTGACCACTGGCTTTCTGGGGGGAAATAGAGTACTGCCAGGAAAGCTGAAGGACTTACAGAAAACAATTACATCAGGACTGGTGTGTGTGCGCGTGTGTCCGTGCATGCGTGTGCATGAGTGTGTGTGTGTAAAACATAAAGCAAGCAATAAAAACAAAAATTAAATTAAATTAAAATCCCACCCAATTTAGTGATGAACAATACTCTGGCCAGTAGGACACAATAATATTCAGAACAAACTAACTATACTCAAGCATACACATTGAAACCTGAGCAAGAAGAAACAGAGGCACGGCAAAAAGCTTCTTTTTACATATACAGTATAACATTAGCTGTCTTTAACAGGCAGAATAACACAATTGTTAACTAATCAATGCCACGAAACTACATAGTAGAATCAGAAACTAAGAGAAAGAGACATTTCCCCCCTCCAGGCTGAGATATATGAACACTCTGCAACTGCATGAGGTCAAGGGATCTCAGCTGTGCCTTGGGCCTTCACCTAAAAGCAGCTGATGGAAGCTGCTGAAGCCTTGCTGTTAGGCTGCCCTTCTTCCTCCAGAGTTCAGTGTTTAGGATTTGGCCAGAAACACAGCAGCAGACAGGTTAACATATTTGAAGAGAAAGACTGCATTGTAGCTCTCCATGGTGTCCTTCGAGTTTGGGTTCTCCACTTAAAAATGAAGCAAAATCAAAATGCTAGAAAGTTCTGTGAAGGTCAACAGTGCTTTCCTTATTTCAATTGTGAAAAAGCAATCATCCATACTGGACAGCTTTGCCCTAAAATGAGTTCCTTATCTTCTCGGGAATGGACTTTCTGGGATATACCAGGAAATCAATACAGCTTAACAATTCTTAATACATACACAGCAAAGCCAGAAAGAGTGCTGCTCATATCCATGCAGGCCTGCAGTAAGGTATCATGAGTTATGCCAGTAATTCTATCTGGCTTTCCATATAACCCTGTTAATAGAATAACAACAGACAAAGGAAAGGACGCCTACTCTCTTCTCCAATGTAGTTCCCCTCTAGATGTGATGGCATGCACCTCATCATCATTCCCAGCGAGCATCCTTTCTTCCATTTATACAAACTCCCCATCCTCTGTGAATGCTCACCGGTCTTTACTGTTTCTTTCTTCATGATACACAAATTCAGCACACTGTATCACTATTTTATGAAATGAGGGCTAGGTCAGAATCCTATTTGGATTTTACTCCAAAGTAAGGAAAACCACTTAAGCCATGGCACCAAATTGCAAATACTGTAAATAAATAAGATGCTGGTCACAAGTGGCAAACAATCAGACACATAGTCAGGTACACCATCAGGTACCTTGTTAATTAGTCGCAACTGGTCATTGCAACTTATGTGACTTCACTCACCCCAGAGTAACATTGCAACAGATTCTAGTCATATTGTTTTGGGGTAATGTAGCTCAAATAATGAATTAATACAGAAAAATTACTAAGAGCTAGGGGGTAAGTGGCACAGTAGTTAATAAGGTTCTTGGCAATCCAAATACTGCAATAGGTGGCAGACTCCTTTTTCCTCGTGTTCTACTAGATGCTACATGGAAAGACCGAAAGGCCCTGGGTTAAGCCTCTCTTCTGTTTTCTGCTTTTTACCTGGAAGTTCCTCCATGCTGTTGACAGGACTGAAGTAATTCTTGAGAGCACTGTAACTATTCATAGCCACACTCAGATAAAATTCAGGCATAAATGCAAAAAGTGAGCCAATCCTGTCTCCATGTTCAATAGTGCGAATGCATACCCGTAACAGCCAATATATATCCTGCATCTTCTCCTGTAAGAGAAGCAAACCCTCATCAGTCTGAATCTCAAGCAGCAGAAAAGGAAATACACAGTAAAAAAAATTAGACAAGAATTACTTTTAACAATTGGCTGTTGGTCAATTTTCAAGCACAATTCAAAGTTCTGGCTTTGTCTTGGGAAATCCTAAACACCTTGGCTTCAAGCAACTTGAAAGTCTGCATTTCTCTTCAATGACCATCTCAAGTTTCAAAATCATCAGGAGAAACTTTTCTCTCTCCATCTCGCAACCTTCACAGGCGTGTTTGATGGGAACATGACAGAGGACTTTTTCTGTCACTGCTCCCAGTCTGTGGAACTCCCTCCCACAAGAGGTCAAGCTGGCCTCTTCTTTGTTATCCTTCCACAAGTAGGCAAATACTTTTCTTTTGAGGCAACCTTAGTCTCAGCTTCTGGCTGCCTAAGAGTTAGGCTGCTGTTGTTTTGGTTTCATACTCATTTTGTTTTGTGTCCCCCCCTTCCCTTCTAATCTTTTATACTTTGTTTTTAATATTATCAGTCCCTTTAAGTCCTCCTGAGGAAAAAATAGCATATTTTAAATAAATAATAAATATCTGGTAGTCGTTCAGTCACACAGCTGAGTCAGACCCTTTGTGACCCCATGGACGACATCACGTCAGGCTTCTCTGTCATCCGCCATCCTCCAGAATCCACTCAGATCCACACCCACTATGTCAACAACACTGTCTACCCATCTTATCCTCTGCCACTCATTCTCCTTTTGCCCTTTATCTCTCCCATCAGGCATCAGGGCCTTCTCCAGCAAATCCTATCTTCTCATTTGGTGTCCAAAGTATTTGAGCTTCAATTCTAGTATCTGTCCTTCTAAAGTCTTTGGTGTTGCCCTTCTTTGGAATTGGAACATAAATTGACCTTTTCTAATCCCATGGCCACTGCTGTGTTTTCCAAATTTGCTGGCTTATTGAGTGCAGCACTTTAACAGCATCATCTTTTATAGTTTAAACAACTCAGCTGAAATACCATCATCTCCACTAGTTTTGTTGTAATACTTTCTAGAGCCCTCATGACTTCACACTCTAGGATGTCAGGCTTGAGATCAGAGGTCACACCATTGTGGTTGTCAGGGACATTAAGGTCCTTCTTGTATAGTTATTCTGCATATTCTTGCCACCTTTTCCTAATCTCTTCTGCTTCTGTTAGGTCCCTACCATTTTTGTCCTTTATAATAACCATTTTTGCTCAAAATGTTCCCTCGATTTCTCCAATTTTCTTTAGAGATCTCTAGACTTTCCCATTCTGTTATTTTCCTCTATTACTTTGCATTGTTCATTTAAGAAGGCCTCCTTATCTCTCCTTGCCATTTTCTGGAAATCTGAATTCAGTTGGGTGAATCTTTCTTTGCCTTTCACTTTCATTCTTTCCTCAGCTGTTTACAAAGCCTCATCATGCAGCCACTTTGCTTTCTTGCATTTCTTTTTCTTCGGGATGGTTCTAATTGCTGCCTCCTGTAAAATGTTATAAACCTCCACCCATAGTTCTTTAGGCACCCTGTCTATCAAGTATAATCCCTTAAATCTATTATTCACCTCCAGGCTGGCTCTTCTCATGAGAGGCACAGTGAGGAACTGAATTCCCAGCCTCCAGCTCCACTGCCAGATACTAAACCACTGTGTGACCCAGCCATTTGTTTTACCACCATAAAAATACAAATGGCAGCAGGAGAGGAGACCATCTATTTCACTGGTCAATGTTTTCCTAGGTTAACAGGGCATCTAGCAATCAACATACCAATACAGACTACTAACTTCTGAGCAGGCAAGTATTTTTATTTTCTGCTGGTAAGTAAAATTTATGGACTTCTATAAAATATTACAATATATAACGCTATATATATAAAAGAGACATAAGTGGTATTGCCCCAGTTATCAGGTTTTGTGCAAATCCTAAAGAAAAATGGAAACAAATCTTTTATTTCAAAATTTCTGCATTTTCTGTAATAAAAATGAACTTCAACTACCTATATTAATACAAATACAAGACAGAAGAAGCAATAACATGGCTCTACTCAGCATTAATTAGAGAAGATCTAGAATCCTTTAAAAAGGTAATTCATTTAAATTTCCCTAATACTTTCACTCCTACCTTTGAGTAAATAGTAACATTGATCCAAGCAAGCCGGCGACTTAGGTGATTGAGCTTCTCAGAGAAAACCTTCTGACTCTTCACTAGTTCTTCATAAATATCTCTTCTCTGAATTGGGGACAGAAAACCATCAGAAATATGTACACAGCAAGAATTCTAACTTCATAAAGGTCTGGCCACAATCATACATTTTTCCATTACTGCTGAGCACGGATATGAAGAAATCCAGATAAACTTCCTGTTCCAGATTAACAACCTATTGCGAATTCCTAAATCTTGTTTGGAGCACGAGAAGAGAGAATATTTTGCTCCATCAAAATTTCCACAATTTGCATAAAGTGACTCTACCAAAACTAATATTCTCCTTTGTGAAGGCAAATATGTACCTGCAGCAAACATACAGCACTATCAGACACATCCACAGACAGTGATTGGTCAAACAGACCCAGTAACCCATTTTGATACTTCTACTTTTAAGAATTCCATCCAGCAATGTAACGACTAACACAGTTTGGTGTAGTCTGTGGAAAATAATTATCAAAAGTGCAAGAAACCTTATCAGTAGTAGCAGAACAACAACATATTAGAGACTGAGTTCTGATAATATGTGAGCTTTTGTGGACCAAGTCCACTTCATCAGCCATAAGATTATGTCTGATGAAGTGGACTTGATCCACAAAAGATCACATTTAAATTAGTCTTTAAGGTGCCACAACATTCTTTGTCTTTTTTTGTTGTTCTGTTTTGTTTACTCTCAGATATGCTTGAACAGACAGACTAACACGGCTACCACTTCAAACATTTCTGAGAATATTTTGAAGACCACATTCGTTTTTAAACTATCACGTGTTTCCTTGAAATAGCAATGTATTATGGGAGACAAATGCTGGTACAAGACTTTGACATTCCATAACCATATATAACAGAAAGAGGGTCATGATTCTAAATGGGTTTATGGCAGACATGTTAATATTCACAAGAAAAGACAATGTATGCAAACAATTTCTAGCACATTGGCCTCTAGCATAATGTTGGACCTAGCAGGCTGTACAGGACGGGTCATTGTGGAACTCTCTCACTTTCAGGGTCGCAATAGGCCAGAGATGACATGATGGTGTATAACAACAATATAGGAAGCAATCACTGTAGTCTACCAAATGGCTCTCAAACCATATTTCTTTTCTGGCCTGAGACATACAATATGAAATCAGATTTATAAAGAATTCTGATCAATGCCTGAGAGAGTCCCACGGAAAAGGACATGCAGGCAATATAGATATGTATGAAGGTGGGAGAGTGAAGACAACCAACTTTATGCTGTGGGTGTAATGTGTATTTTAAGTTTGCTTCATAGAGTAACTTTAGACTTCTTTCTTGGAATTCTTGTAAGTCTGTAACAGTGGCTACAATCATAATCATGTAGCTCATCTATAGAAACTAGATGACCATAAACTGTTTCCAAGAAACAGGATGGCAAAACCACTCTGAAGAGAGCTTCTTACCCTCTTTGGGCAGCGGCTAATCTTTTCTTCCGTGTCTTTCAGTGCCATAGCATACTCGTTCACATCATCGGAAACACCTACCATCTGAAACACAAGTAAACATCAGTAACACTAGCTTTTTGAACCAGGCTGCTACACTTGCTATGTTATTCACCAGCAGATATAAAAAAATGACATGATTATGGCAGCAAAATACTTCTCAGGAACACAAACCACCACAAATCCTCCCACCATTCCTTTTACTGTAGTTGACAGTATAAAACCCAACAGACAGAGGACATACAATGTCTTTGAGTGTGAGGCATTAACTAAACAGCAGTAAAAACAGCAGGCTGGGAGGCAAATTCAAGCAAAACTGTTGCAGACTTTACTCTTTCAGCAGAGTTCCCATCTGTAAAGCCATTTCACCCCCAATTCCTATCAGTTTAGTAGAAGAATTTCAGTGGATGAATTGTTGAGCCACCACCCTCTCATCAAGCCACTGCTTCTCAGGTTGAAAGAAATACTAACTCATTCTATTGTTTCGTCAGAAACAGGGTCAGCTACAAACAGGTCTAGTACCGCCGAAAGGTACATAGCAACAAGGATTATCATTTGGTGAGATGGCTCTAGTGGTGCTTCCCTTTCTCTCCTAGTGGATCCTGATGTCCATGAGCTCTAAACCCAGTGGTGAGAGTGGGGCAGGACTAGAAACTCCCCCGAAACTGATCCTGCTCACCTTACCAAGCTGCTGGTGCACGCTGAGGTTGTACATCATGACTATTCCATCCAAGATTTCCAAAAGAGAGTTCTCTGTTACTGGCTGTTCAGACTCTTCAGCTGGTCTCCCCAACAAGAGGCCCTCGTTTCCATTGCTGCCTTCAACTGTGATGAAACACAAAATAATTTCTCAGCAAGCCTTCAACTGACAGTCTGAGTTTATTACTGCAAAGAAAATGGACCTAGGTGGTTGTGAACACTCATTTGAATAGTTTTTCATTCGATTTTACAGTGAATTGCCTTTATGCCATCTGTTCCAAAACCATACATGAATGAAGAGCCACCTAAGGACAGCAGGCTTTTGGTTTAGCTGGTCTGAGTTGGAATCATATTTTCCCCAATTCCCTATGAACTTTTATTTTTCTTGCATACTCTCCCTCCTGTAGATTTTATTAGAAAAATGGAATCAGACCTATTCTTACCCTCTGCTACTTCCAAATGATCCATGTTCGTAAGACACTTCTTATTATTTCAGGTAGGAAGCAACTATCTTGTATTTCACTCATGTTCACTTACAATAGTCAACATTTTGATGCTCAGGGTAGTAAACTGCAGTAAAATAAGCCAATTGAATCAACGGCAATTTTGTGAATCAACTGCTCTGTGAGTTCCATTGAATCAAATAGCCCTATTCTAAGCACAACTTTCTTTGCTACGGTAAGTTGCAGTTAGAGTAGGGCCACTTAAATCAAAGGCACTCGTGGAGGTGATTCATCAAATCTTCATTAATTCAAAGAGCCTTCTCTAGTATGATTTACTACACTAAGCAACAAAATTTTGGCCAATGAATCAATGTTTTCTTTAACTAAGTGACTGAATATTAGGAATAAACCAGAGATGTAAATAACACATACAGTAATACCCCGGATAACGCGAGTACCGGATAGCGCTAAAACCGCATAACGTTACAAGATTTTCGGAAAAATCTTGTATCGAATAACGCGATTTTTAACATTATCCGATACAGTCGTTCTTAGCAGCAGGGTGGCTGGAAAGCTGAACGGGGTTCTCCGTTCAGCTTCCCCAGCCACCCCACAGCTGCGGAGGCAAGGGCGGGTGGCTAGGGAAGCCAACAGGGAGTCCCCGTCAGCTTCCCCAGCCACCCTGCAGCTGTAGATCGGGTCCTCTGATCTCTCTGGAGCAGGCAGGGGACACGATCCAAGCTGTTTCTGGGCTTCCCCGACGTCCTCAGCCAGTGCAGCAAGCCAAAACGTCAGGGTTTGAATCCCGACATTCTGGCTTGCTGCACTGGCTGAGGACGTCGGGGAAGCCCAGAAACAGCTTGGACCGGGTCTCCCCACCTCCCTGGACCCGGCAGGGGGGGGGGGGTCAGAGACCCCAAAATTGTTTTTTAAAAAAGGAATTTCTTTTTACCAATTTTGGGGTCTCTGACCCCCCGCCGGGTCCAGGGAGGTGGGGAGACCCGATCCAAGCTGTTTCTGGGCTTCCCCAACGTCCTCAGCCAGTGCAGCAAGCCAAAACGTCAGGGTTCGAATCCCGACATTCTGGCTTGCTGCAGCCTCAAAGAGGGTGGGGGAACTTCAAAAATAGCGCACATCGGCTCTAGGGAGGTCAGGAGACCCGATGCGCGCTAATTTTGAAGTTCCCTCACCCTCTTTGAGGCTGTAGCAAGCCAGAATGTCGGGATTCGAACCCTGACGTTTTGGCTTGCTGCACTGGCTGAGGACGTTGGGGAAGCCCAGAAACAGCTTGGATCGGGTCTCCCCACCTCCCTGGACCCAGCAGGGGGGGGGTCAGAGACCCCAAAATTGGTAAAAAAATGGACTTTTTTTTTTACCAATTTTGGGGTCTCTGACCCCCCCCCCCGCCGGCTCCAGGGAGGTGGGGAGACCCAATCCAAGCTGTTTCCAAAGTTCCCCCACCTCCCTGGAGGCTGCAGCAAGCCAAAATGTCAGGATTCTGGCTTGCTGCAGCCTCCAGGGAAACAGGGCTTTTTTTAACATTGTGTGATCAATGTATCGCACAACGTTAAAAACCGGATAACGACGAGACTTGTGGAACCAAGTCATAACATTAACCGGGGTACTAGTGTACTTATAACGTTTCTCATATACTGTATTATTCTTCCAAGTGAAATTTTGCTTGTAATAGATATAACATTAATTCCAAATAATTGTTCACAATTGTTGATAATATTATTATATTTATTATTTGTTTTGCTACCTTTTTGCAGCCTCTTTCAACAATACACCAGAAAGCATTTTTAAAAAATACGACTCACTGTCTTCTTCTGTCCGTTGCTCTACATTCAATGTACGAACTTTAACCTTCTCCAGGGCACCGGGTGATCGTCTTGGAGTCATGAGGCTGACAGCTGCAGTACTAAGGAAACGGTTAGCTCGCCCCAGGGTAGGTGAGCTGAGCCAACTAGGCCTGGCCAAGGCACCTCCTATGGCCAATGCAGCAACTGGACGCTGAGAGAGAGATGTGATCAAAAAGATTCAGTAGAAGCTGTGTAACTTCCTTTAAAGAACCAATGAAGCTTGCCTGAAAATCACACAAATGTCTTATGTCCTGCTTAGTTTAAACCAGGGGCACCCAAACTATGGCCCGCAGGCCCAATTAGGCTCCTGCATATCATTAATGCAGCCTGAGGTGGGCACCCGGGCTCACCGTGGACTGGCCCCCACCCGCCCCCACTGCCTGACGTCAGCAGCGGCAGTGATCACACTTTGTCCTGGCTGCTCTGAGCAGCCTTTGGGCCGGTCCCATCCCCTCTGCAGCCTTTGCTAAAGCCGATCGCTGTGTTGCGGAATTTTCGGAGCCTCCTCTGTTTCAAAATCCACGGTGCTAGGAGAGCCCCCTGGCACGCCCAGGATGATGCCACCGCAGCACGCTAGGTTTACCCTTCTTGCACCGTGGATTTTGAAACAGAGGAGGCTCCGAAGATTTCCCCAATGCGGCGATCGGCTTTGGCAAAGGCTGCAGAGGGGATGGGACAGACCTAGAGGCTGCTCAGAATAGCCGAGACAAAGAGCGATCGCTACTGACGCTGACATCAAAACTGTCAGCAGCGGGAGCAGCCCAGCTATGGCCCCCACAGCTGTGTGTTGAGGGCAGGACCAGCCTATGGAAAAAAATTTGGGCACCACTGGTTTAAACAATGCACCAAGATATGGAAATTCATAGGAAAAAAAGTTTCTGAAAAATTCCTGTGTCAGTTTTCATACCTTAGTAAGGTACAGTGCTGTGCTACAAAGGAGCAGAGCTGAAGCAGAGATCCACGCAAACTCTTACCAGGAAGCAGAATTTGTAACTTTACCATTTTCATTTGATCATTTTGTATGAGGCCTAAATATGACACACAACTAAGACTGCACAAACTCCATTGCAGGTGAGATTGCTTGTGTGTCAGCAGGAGTGGAATCAGTCCTTACAAGGTCAAAATGGCAGGTGACATGGCAGTATCAGCACTGGAGCAAAAACCGTGCTGTGTAGCTCCTAATCTGAGAGAAAGAACAAATTTCACAGCTCGGTGTTTGGAGACACAGATACAAAGCCTCCATTTATATGGTATCCGTCCCTTTGAAAATATATGCAAGCGACATTAAAAAAGAGTGGGCAGTTCTTTCACTTCACAGCCAGGTACTCAATTCATTGGCCTACCCTACTATTTAGTAGAATCTAATTCACTGACATTTTCATTGGTTCTACTCCTGACCTTTGAAGGAAAAGAGAAAAAGTCTGCTCTATCGTACACAGCAGTCTTCAGACCCCAAACCCTTAACCTCCTCTTCATTGGAATAAACTTGCCTGAAGAGAGAAGTAAGGAAAGTTGTAAAGCAACCTTTGCTGAAGATGTGGGTTTTTAAAATCCCAACAAAAGCTATGTAAAATAGGACCAAAATCATGATTTTCTTGCACATAATTGCTTCTGTAACTGAAGCTGGTCTTTTCTGATAGAATCCCTGAAACTTTCATCTCATCAGGTCTTGTCGCAAGATGTGACAACTTCAAGGATAGAGATGTTTGCATATGCATTGGAATAGGTAACTGAGAAGGCTGAGAAGCAATTTTCTACCACTTTGCCCTACCACAGGCTGTACCATGACCAACTATTTGGGAAAAATAGTTTCCAGTTTCTAGAATTCTTATTCCAACATTGTTTCATTTAATGTTTCATTTGTGATTATTGTTTCATTTTCATGTCCTTTTGGATACTTTGAGAGACACTTCAGAAGCCACATAATTTGGTGGTTTATAACTCTGTTCCCAAAGAAACACATATGTGGATATTTTCTTTGGCATGGAAAGAGTCTGGAGTGGCCATGGGGAGACCTAAACACTACTATTTTTTCAACTTCCAGAAACTGTTTGGCCACAATAACAACTGCTTCTCCTGCCTTCAAAGCAGACAGCATCAACATCTCTAACACAAGTGTTCTGCACATTATAGTTTGGAGTTGTAAGGCCCCTTTCACTCTTTTCCAGGCTTTGCAGGAACTAGGAAAAGCACATAAGACCCACAAGACTTCTGCTACCTGCAGAAGCCATATGTGAAATAGAAACCATCCCACACTGCAGACAAAAGCAACAGAACTTAAGTATCAGATATTTTCTATCTCTGCACTATGTTTCAGAGAACACAAGAACTGAAGGACATCCTCTCCACTGCTTTCTGCTTACACAACACACTGTGCGATAAAGAAACCTTGCTCACTTTACTTCAACTCTTGGGGAAAGGGTAAGGAACAAAATACTTTCTGCTATTCCTTCCCTTTTCCAAAATGAAACACACTTCATGAAGATCTTATATGTAGCCACCTTGAATCCTCTTGAAGAGAAAATGAGGGTATGTTTTAAACAAATAATAAATAAGTATAAGGTCTGAGTAGGAGACAGGCATAGCATTACAAGTAATATACTGCTTCTGTAATATTCAGTATGGAGTGATAGCAGATTCTACCCTTCTTCTAAGTTCTCTGCACAGAGAGTTATGTGGGAGAGAAAGACTGCTGGCAACTAAAAATCAAATATCCATGGAACCATTCTAAAATATACACAGTTTGAATAAAGTCAGGTTCTCTCGCTCTCTTTTTAATGACAACTTGCAAACTCAGGAAAAGTGCAAAACCATCACTACAATCACTGGCAAAGCACTAAGAAGCCCAGCTCTAATTTATTTCATGAACTTCAATAGCATTCTTCAGATTTCAAGGCTGAGCAGACAGATTGCTGATGCAGAGATCCTGAGCCAAGGGGTTCTTCAACCCATCCTATTTCATGCAACAATGCTAACTTACTTGTGCAGTTGATATTGCTGACTCTTCATCTTCATCGAGGTCATCCATTGTCACAGCCTGAAGTTCTGCAGGATCTATCAGAATATTTGCCTTTGAGGCCAAGTCATCTGAGTGAATAAAAGAAGCAATGGCATTGGCTATTTTCTCACAAGAGAATTAGACGTGTAGGAGTCTCTTGCTTCTCACTGTCAAGCTAGAACTGTCACATCCCAGAAATGCAGTTTTGCCTACAGTTCTGAAAGCTCTAATTTAACAGTTTAAGTTTATTTCAAACTGAACAGAGGTCAACTATTGAAACGGAATGCTGTTTAATTCTCTCTCACCCAGACATGTGTCTATTCAGAATTTCTCTTCTCCCGCTGCAGGTTACAAAAACCTATGTTTTACACCTCATGGAGGAAAACTGGAGGTAACAAATGCCCACAGGAAAAAAGCAAAGAAAGAGTGCATTACTCTCTATTGCACATTTTGCACTCACTCTGAAACTAACTACAAATACTTTTTTTCTCATAAGAATATATAAAGAGGAAAAGACACATAGAACTAGTGCAACAAGTTGTTCAGAACCTTAAAAAATGTTCTGGATGGGCAACACATAGCCTTTCAGATATTGCCGCTTCCATCAGATACAGCCAGCACATTCAATGATGATGGATCATGGGATTTGCAATCCAGTAATTGCTGGAAGGACACATATTGCTCACTTCTGTACTGAACAGTGCCAGACAGTTCCATGTTAGTCACCCCACATGGATTCAGAATGAAAACCAATTTTGCTTTTATTGAGTATGCTTTCTGAAGGAAACCCCATATAGATATTTTGCTACAACTTATCCTTGTATATGTAAACCAAACAGGAAATTAATGCTGAAATGGAATGTGGAAAAAATATTTAATCATGTAAAATGCAATGTCATGCAAACTATATTATAGATATTTTCAGAACCTATTTCTGCATTTGAAAGCATTCTTCTCTTTATAGGTTTTATCTATGAATGCCTCCTGAACAAATAGATTGGATCCTTCAGACCCTGAAGAAAGGCCAAATCTTTCCAGCCAGAGGCACAAAAACAGAAGCAAAACCCCAAAATGGCATAGGGAATATTAGATTCTATTCCCGTATGAACAAGCACAATTATTAAAGGGTCACACGCAACATTGCAAATGTGCTTGCATTTTGCACTCTCTTATCTCTACCAAACACATGGCTGAGCTGCCCCAGTGCCCTGAAGTCTGGCTTTGATGATCTGAAGAGCACCTGAGAGAGAGAAAGGCAAATATTAATCAGGATTTCGCAGATCAAGCCACAACAGCTGGCACTTAATCTTCAACTCCCAGGAGATAAGGGTTTTCTTAGCCTCAGAGGTCACATACATACCCTTGAAAATAAGTTGGTCTTTTAAGTTAGTTGAAAGAAATGTATACACTAATTCACAAGCAAAAAAAATATCACCCTTGTATCATGGTTGCTCTATAAAATTCAATTTGAAATGTGCAGTCAGCAAGAAAGTTCAAAGGCAAAGAAAACTAAACTTCTGAAGAACGGTTCAGCTGTTTATTTAGCATTAACCAGTTAGTGATATTCCAAGCTCAAACTCTTATTAGTCAACAAGGAGAAAATAGAACAGGACCTTAATCATACCAGTAACTGCTAAGATGCCTAAACCTGCAGCCTTCTGAGTAAAACTGAAAGGAAGTATCAGAGTTCCCACAAAAAAGACAGTTTTTCCAAGATACCTAAGCAAAACCTGTGGCCCTCTTTATCTACTTTTTTCTACATCTCAACAGCCTGCAATGCCTTACACTAAAAAATTTATTGTTGCAGAAGTACAATGTAGTTTGCTTATTTGAAACATGATGACCATGTGTAGATACCACGTTAAACCAAAAATGCTGATTTACTAAACAATTATGTGAACAACCAGCATGTTGGCACACAACTTCTGTTTAATCCTCTCCATCACATAAATGGATAAACAGACCACAGCGGTTATGATTAGGTGTGGGGAAGGAAATCAGAATGCATTATCCAACACGTTGTTTTGATTTTGCCACTCAAAGTAGCTCATGCTAGATGGGTGGGGTATAAATATAAACAATAAATAAACCTGATTTAAAGATGCTCAAAATATTGCCTTGCTAAATATAAGGCAAGCCTACTCCTTCCTTGTTCACTCCCACATGTGAGGAGAAAGCTGAGCAAGAATAACAGGGCATCTGTGGGTTGTTCATATTGTTTATTAAGCAAGGATTCTTGGCTTAAAGGTGCTATGTGAAGCTGGCCCATAAGATAGTCAAATGAATAAACACTTGCCTTTGAGAGTCTTCTTAAGATGAGATAACAGTCCCCCAAGTCGCTGAAGGTCAAAATAATCCACTTTCCCATTATAGAACAGCTGAGGGGGGACATATGCATCTGAGGGGAGGGGAACAGACAGATGCCATTTAGAAAAATGGTCGGAGACAAACTAACCTTTACTCACTTCATATAAACTTTGCTCACATCCTTTGTGAGGGCATACATTAATATAGCAACAGATGTAACAATAATATAAAGAGCTGAAGCCCTTATATAGCAACAATGTAAAACTAGGTCAGAGAATTTTAAAGCAAATAAAAGCAGCAGTGTAGACTCTGGCAGTGCTATGTTGGCCCACAGGGATACAGGGACTCATCCCAGTGCACCCCAGCAATTGGCACCCCTCAGAGGCAAGCAGAGGTAATGGGAATGTATGGTGTTTCTTCCCCCTAGCCCCCTCTCCTTCCCCCTAACCCCATCACTTCCTGTCCACCACCCTCCCAAGGTGCCCAGCACATCCCTGGACTCCAGTATGTAAGTCATGTCACTAAACCAGTTGTTCCCAAAGTGGGCCTCAGGCCCCACAGAAGGGACTTCAATTCCCAGAAGCCTAAGTCAGTACATTGGCTGATCAGTGCTTTGAGGAACTGACAGAGGCGTAACTACCGCCGTATCTGCCGTATCAATTATACGGGGGGCCCAGGCCACGGGGGCCCCCAACGTGCGTAAGCAAAACAAATCTTTACCCTTCCTAAGGGCCCCCAAACAAAATTTTATACAGGGCCCCGCCAAGGCACGCTACTCTTCTGGGAACTGACTTAGGCTTCTGGGAATTGAAGTCCAAAACCAAAGCTTGGGAAACACTGCACTAAATACATGTTTGAAATACCTCATCTGTTTCTAAAAGACCTCAGATGAAAACAGTTTAAACCAGGTACTATTAAATCTTGTAAAATGGAGATGATACAGATTAATTGAAAAAGAATTATTTGACTTATGGATCATCACTGAGTTAGGTGACTTCCCTTCCACAGTACCTTCATCTGATCTAGAATGTGTTTGAAGGTGTTATCTAATTCTATCTCCTTGACTACTTCCTCTGAAATTAGAAATCAGCGACAACCTTCAGTGTGTGCTGCATGACAGCACAGCACTGACAATGACAATTAAGCATTGAAGGCTGCTGATCAGGTACTGAAAAGGGCTCACTTGAGGAGCTAGATCATGGCATAATGGTGGTGAAGGTAGTCCTCTTCTGAAGCCTAGGTCTGCTCTTAGGCAGAGTCCCCACAAACCCAGTTTTGGGCTATGTATGGAAAGTAACAGTGCCTTTGAAGTAAGAAATATTCAGACTCCATTCTCAAAAGATGCCTTGAACATAGATCATCCATCCAAATGCCAACCTTCTACATTCTTCTGAGCAAAATCATACATTTGCTGTAAAATTATTATGTAATGACTAGGTGATACAGCCCTTTTTAATACTTAATCATTCTCCAAATTAAGTATTCATATTGATAAATTATTATCCTGCCACAAAGAGATCTTACCTTCACTACTCAATGCTGAAGGATTTTTCATCTTGTACTCATCCCAGTAATATCTTAAGGCTGAGATGAGGCGATGCAAGAAGCATACCATATACTCTGGAGGGCACACAACAGTCAGATTCTAAGGAGATAATGGGTATAGCTATTAACAGGCCACTGCACAAAGTACAATAAGTGACAGCATCCCCTCAGACCCATTTTGTACAAACATGTTTATTCAGATATTCCCTTGGTAGCACAAAACTTTTCTAATAATTGACAGCATAAAATTGTTTAGAAATTGATTTCCAGGAAAAAATATATACTGTACTCAGATACGAGTAGCAGCTGCCACTGCAGCCAACTGATTCTCAGCTACGTCCCACATGAAAGACCCACTGTGTTCTTACCTTCAAAGCAAAGTAGCAGTTACACTAGAAGAGAGGCTGGGTCTACTTGATGGTCTTAAAGTATGTTAGCAAGTGTCACAGAGCATATTCCCCTCAGTGCCAGTAAAACCTGGCTACTATACAATAGAACACAAATGTCAGGAAATAACATGACATATATGTTGTTGATAATGGATGCTCTTATCTGAAGCAAAAGAATGAGGATTCTGTTCCAAGAAAAACCCAATTCTTGAACAATTAATAAGGTATGCAAAACAAACAAATTCTATGTATATGACTACTATAGGATTACTGCATGTTTTATATATTTGATTACTGCACACTGTGTATTCAGTTTCTGCTTGTAATGCAGCAAGACAACAAGCTAAGAAGTCTGATGAACTCCTCTCTCCTAACAACTAGATATCTTGCTCAGCCCCACTATGCATCTAGCTTTTTTGATTTCATATTATTTTACACTGAGCACAGCCAGTCCATCCGGCATGGCCTCTTCCGCCTCCATAACCATTGGGAATCAGAAGGTGCACCTTGTCCATATCTTCAAGGCTGTGGCAGTCCATTGCAGTTCCGGTGTTAAATCCTGCATGTCTCATTTCATCTGTGCTACAGGAGATGGCTCTGTGATCACAGTGTGTGGGTCACTTCATGGCAAGCTGGGATCCACCTTAAACAAATTCATGCCAGTGACATTTTTCCTGCTTCAGAAAAAATGCATTCTCAGATGCAAGTTACAGTCAACATTGAGCACTTGTATTTTTGAAGAAAAAGACAATGGAAGCCCATTTCCAAAACTAAGACTTCTGTTCCCTCAAACAGTTGGCAGGCCAAACTGGTGGTCTAGCCACCACCATCAGAATCAGCCACAGACTCATTTATGGCTGTTGTAAATGTATTTACAAAAACTGTACATGAGTCCGCGGCCAATTCCAGTGATGGTGGCTGAAGCAAGGGTGGGGCCTGGATTATTTGGTGCCATGGGCCAAAAGCTGAGAATCTCTGGTTTAAATGTTTGGAAAACCCCACTATTATTTCACTCCTTGCAAATGTTCTAAGAAGTCAATTAGGAAATGAAATACTAGGACAGAAAGAATGACAGCCATACCATACCAGACAAAATCACCATTACTTGTCAAAGAACAAAAATTTACAGGAGACCATTGAAAGGAATGAGAATTCATGCTACATAGTTTTATGCTACTATTTCATGCAGAAATAGTTTTAACATGGCTTTAGTCCACTTTCAGAACAGGTTAGTAAGCTTCATTCACTGAGATCATGGTGAATAATCAATATTTGGGGATAGCCCATGCAGATGAAGCAATAGGCATGCCAATCTGCAATAGCAAGAAATTTCTGTAGAGGGTACATGTTAATGTGAAATCTATCAGCACATAACTTATACATTGTTAGCAAGTTAACTAACATAAAGCTTTTCTCTCAGTTACAGACTTGTCCAGGGCTAACAAATCTTACATACATATACAGGGGGAAAAAGTAGACGAAAGAGGAGAGGAGAGGAGAGCCTTTTCAGATCTTTCAGCATGAAGTGCAACAACAGGTCAAATGTGTCACGAGATTGTTAACTTACCCCTCGGTTACTGGCATTTTCCTGAAGAAACTTGCGAAATTTATTTAGAAAAATGTATCTAGAAGCACCGCCCTGAAAGAAGCAATAGGCAGTTGTAAAAACTATCGAGTTCCATCCTTATTCTATAGCATCTGGGAACAGCAGTGTTTCTTGGGTGACAAACCAAGAACTTAGCTCTGTGATGTTCCAAGGGCTAGTGAGATGTTCCATTTCAAAATTAAGGAGATTAAATGCTTTTCATGAATCAAACACATTCCAGTAATAAAGCCAGCTCAAACTTCATGCATGATATTTTGTGCCTCTGTATATTCAGTATCAGTCTATTAGCAATTAATTTGCCATTACATGACTATATACAGTGATCAAGCCAATGACTACATGGCCTTGTCTTAAGACAGGGTGAAGAAAAGCACTCTGTGGTGGGAAAAGTACAGCAGAAGAAGCAAGTTGCCATATTTGCCAGTGTATAAGATGCACTGGAGTATAAGACACACCCCATTACAGTATTACCAAATTACCACTTTTTTCTTGTTCAGTCGCAGTCTGTTCCGACCCTTTGCGACCTCCTGGACCATCGCCCACCAGGCACCTCTGTCCTCCACCATCCTACTCAACCCACCCAACTCTGTGCCCATTGTGTCTACAATACCATCTAGCCATCTCATTTTTGGCCGCCCCCTTCTTCTTTGCCCTCCACCTTTCCCAGCATCAAGGCTTTCTCAAGTGAATCCTCTCTTCTCATTTGATGTCCAAAGTACTTTAGCTTCATCTTTACTATTTGATCTTCTAAGGAGCAGTCAGGGTTGATTTCTTTTAGGATTGACTTATTTGTTCTCTTCGCTGTCCAGGGGACTCTCAAAACTCTCCTCCAACACCATATTTCAAAGGCATCTATTCTTCTGTGCTCAGCTTTCCTAATGGTCCATCCCACTACAGACCACTATATACAGTACAAAATGCACTCCATTTTTCCAGTCTATTTTAAGAGGGGGGTGGGTGGGTCTTATACACCAGCAAATACAGTAAATTTCACAGTGTTGTGCATATATTACCTACATGGCAACTGAACTGTCCTTACCTCTCCATGGTCTTTATTATTCAACAACAACTTCAGGATCTGCACCTGGAGTTCCTCCACCACTAAAAATGAAGAACACAGCCATTATACATATTGCTTCAAGTAACCAACACATCCACACTGCTTTAGAAAAGCCAACAGTATCACCCTTAAAACCTGGACAGACGCTCTTTAGAAGAAATCAGCCTTGACAACTTATAACAAGCTTCCATTTGATGACTTCAAGAGACAGTCCTATCAGTCAGCCAGCACAAAGCTTGGTATTACTTCTAAGGAGGAGTTCATTTCAAAATAGAGGTTCCAAAAATATTAGCTGGCAATGTACAGCCAATGGCACATGCCCTTCCCCCTTCCGCATTTAAGCCCCCTGTACACATACACTTGCCAATATGGCCATACTCTCTAATCCTTGTGAGATTTCAGATTTCCCAATCCCACTCTCAGACCTTCAATACGTTTCTTGAGCCGTTGGCAGCCTCTTTCATATGCTCGCCTCCTCAGTCTTTCTTCAGCACTCTCTTCTTTCATTTCTTTAGACTCTTTGCCCTTTGCATAAAGTCAAAGGTCAACAGAAGTTAGCAGAAGATGAAAAGCAGAGCTAGGAAATACTAATAAATGACAATATCATTAATAAGAGAATGTAACTGTATAATGGTGCTAAATGAATGTATATCTGAATAACTTGCTCTACACAGAATATAAAGTGCTTATGCTGCACCTTTCTCAAAATCTACAAGCAGCAGGCAACATATTCCTCACCTCTTTGTTGAAGCGGTTTGGCCACCAAGTGGTGGGAATCAGTTCCTGTAAACCAGCCTCCTCCACACGCAAGGGACTCTTGATGTAAAAAAACACAACTGAACGAAGTACATCAAATCTGCAATGAGTTAAGGCACCTGACAGGTGTTTGTAACTGTGGGGTTTGAGTCACAAAGTAAAACCTCACAGTAATTCACACACAGAATCAATCAAAAACCGAGGCTGCTTGGAAGCAGGGGAACTTCCAATAGCACTTATAAGCAGCAATAACAGTGCCGTGCAAGCAGTAGAATATCTGGGAAGAATTAAACAGGAGAAGAAGGATTTTGAAAGGAACATTAGCAAGTGTTTGCTAATGCTCAGCAAGAATCACTCAAGTTGATATCTATCCAAATTTGTCCCTCCCAAGCAACACAACTGGTTAATAATCTGCTGGTGACAACTTGCTCTATATTTTGGAACTCATTGAGTTTGCATGAGCTACACCTTCCCATGTAGAGTGAAAATTACAATGAGACTGACTGGCAGGAGATTTAGGTGAGAGAAAGGGAAGCATGCTTTCTCACCGTCCATAATTTGTGCCTGAAAAGGCTGGCACAAGGTAGGGTAAAGTCTGCCAACTTAAATGGCTTTGAAAGAAAAACATTTTCCATTAAGGTAAATTCATGGTGCAAAGAGAGATACTAAATTATAGTTTATTGCTATATCTATTCATATCTATTGATCTATCTATATTTGGTCATGATGGCTATATACTACCTCCAGATTTATAGATAGTGCACTACTGAATACCAGCTGCTGGGAGCAAACAGCAGAAAGGTACTATTCCTTACGTGATAGTTGTGGGCTTCCCGCAGCCATCTAAATGGCCACTGTAGGAAACAGAGTCCCAGACTAGATAGGCCACTGCTATGAGCTAAGAGAGCTGATCTTACCAAGAAGCTGGAGTTCTCATATGTATTAGAAGAACTCTGTACTCAAGGCACAAAATTCCAATCTAGAGGAACTATTTCAGCCGTAGACTTAAAAGTTCTGTTGCTCTGAAAGGACTAAATGGTTAAACAGATAATACTAACCACTGAGTTAGTATGTTGGGGCACATGTGATAAACCTGAACTAAAATTCTAATCTGTATTGCCAATTACTCATTGAACAAGATTTTCTACAGAGTCCAATGTATCCAAGAAAGGTGTGAAAGTGAACAAAACTAATTATGGATGTTTGCAAAGCAAAAACAGCATCCTGTCAGTTAACAAAGTACGAGTTCTCTTTCAGTTCCACAGTGAAGATCCAGCTCTTCAGTATAGCTCTAGCTTCACATATCCAATATTTGCACAGATAATTTTAAGAGTATCTGAAGCACATTTGCAAATGAAGAGAGAAATGAAGGTTTCACTTAAAATGGTAACCAGTAGGGACTCTGGAAATTTGCAAGTACCCGTATATAATCAACTATAAGTCATCCCGAATATAAGTTGAGGTACCTAATTTAGACCTCTAAGACTGAGAAAATAGATTGATCCGAGTATAAGTCGGGGGTGGAAAATACAGCAGCTGCTAGTGAATTTTAATAGTTAAAATACATGAAAATATGGTAAAATTAATTAATCTAGACATTTGTGTGGGTGTGTTTTTGAGTTTTTACAGTAGTGCTAGTAGGTTTTATTTTTACTGTATGTTTGAATTTGAACCACCGCAGTTTTGGGACCCTCGGGGTCGTTGATCCAAGAATAAGTCGAGTCCACTTTCTGGACCTCATTTTAGGGGCTTAAAAAACTAGACTTATACTTGAGTATATACAGTAACTTTCTGTGGGCAACCACAAGATTTTTTTTGTGGGAGGGTCCCCTGTTATGATATGACAGTTTCAGGGAGCACTGCACCTTAAGCTTCTAAGTGACTTTACATCAGCAAGAGAACTGGGGGAATGTAAAAGACAAGATGTACAAAGAAAGGATACAGGACATTTTGGAGTAGATACTTCCTAGATTTCTCATGCTTCAAGATAGCAATTGTGAGACGGAGGTAGTGAATCTGGGTATGAAAGAAAGAAAGGCAATCAAGACAAGCTGCAGAGCTCAGTGGACAACAGCTATCGAGACAATGTATTGAAAATAAATTGCAAACAGATACAACAGCTTTCCTCACTATATTTGTTCTCAAGAATTTCTAGTGGGATAGGACATAATAGTACTTGCCTGTAAACTTAGATCAGGAACAATGGGAGAAAAACGATAAGCCCTAAGCAGGGACATCAACAACTGCTTGAGGCATTCATGTATTTCATAATCCTGAAAGAAAGAAAAACACTGCCTAAAAATACTTAGGGACACTGTGGAGAAAGGAAGTGGCCAAAATTGTATAAAAGGATGCCATGGAAAGGAAGACATCCAAACCTCTCACCTCCATGAGAAGCCACATGAGATCCAAGAGCTGTTGGATAAGCGGATGTGCTTCCACAGCCCCTCCTCCTTCCAGGATGCTGAGTAGGAAGTTCATAAGCACATCCTCTACTAAGTACACTTTGCACTGCGGAAGAATTATCAGATCAGAAGACTTGAAAAGCCATTTTAACACCATACTGTAGGCAGTTTGAACCAGTCATGAGATAAGAACAATGGTTCCATACTGTAGTTTTGGGGATGTCCATAAATTATGTTTTTCAAGGGATTCATTCTGTGTATTGCAAGTACAGGCTGTCCCAAATTTCACTGTTTTCCCAAACATCCCCAAGTCAGATTTTATTAGCAGGTCTGTCTCCCTCTTTAAAGGAATATAATTTGAGAAATATTCACTTCTTCCAGCTGCCTATGTGAATATTCTTAAGGACACTGCTTTACTCTTTTCTGGTAAATATTCCCACTTGAAATGAGATGAAATCTGGTTCTGCAGATGGCAGACTACAGACCTTCCTTAGAGTTATCTAGCTGATGGAGGAGGCGATCCAGGCTTCAACTCTTTCTTTCTGTCAAAAATAATTTTTGGGGCAAGCATTCCTCACAAGTAGTAGGTGGTTGGGTAAGTATAAGCTTCAGCTTGCCAAATAAAGCAGTAGTATAAATGTTTTCTACATGACCAGGCACTGCTCACAGAACCTATGGGCTCTATGTCTTGCTTCAATCTTGCAACACAAAATTAATCAGCAAAAACCAGAAGACCTTTCCAGGCCAATTTCCTCTCCAAGCCTCAAGGTTTAAAATAGGAACGGGTGCATTTTACTTCCACTTCTGGGAGCGACAAGGGCAGCATGGGCCAGATGAATCGTAGTAAACCCATTTATGTGGATTCACAGGATCTATGGGCTTCTGGGAATTGAAGTCCAAGAAAATCTGGAGTGCTAAGGTTCACCATAGCAGCTATAGGGTATGAGTTCACTGACAGAAGGCACATTCATGCTCCCAGCAAACAGAAAAAATAATGATTGACTTATCTCATGACAAAGAGCAGAAGATTTGGAAATTACTGTAAACTTAGATATTACAGCTGAGGAAACTCACCATAAGAGGGGCAAAGTTGTTAAAAATATGTGCCAGGGAAATAAGCACTGTTGTCTCCCCGTGAAGCTGCCAAGTGGAAGAGTCTCTTTCTACCAATTTTCCTTCCTGAAATACAAAATGCAAGTTTGTAAACAGATTCTCATTTGACAAAAGCATTTTTCCTTAAACTTGAGGAGAAAGTTATACAGGAGAAAGTTAATGTCTTGGCTACATCCCCAAGTAAGGGATTAGACAAGTTTCCTATCCCTACCAATCCCTGCCATTAAGAATCAAGCCAGCTCCTCTCAATATACTCCCAGTCTAGATTCTGCTTTTTAATCAGATCAAGATAGATTGGGTTGCCTTAACATTCTCATGGGAACACTTGAGGCTTGAATTGTGCGCTGAGATAGAAGGCTGTTCCTCTGATATTTTGGAAGCCATTTGAAACTTCCTATCATTATACTTCCTGCAGTGGCCACAAGTTTCTTCCTTTTCACTTACCATTGCTGAAAGCTCCTATTTTGATGGGAACCCACTACAAACGGACCACAACACTGTATCTATGACTTTGTAAGCGAACAGGGTAAAAATAGTTGTGTGGACACTAAATGAAGAGTTCTTCTCTTGCTGCTGTGCAGTTCACACTTCAAAATACTGATTTTGTCCTTGTTGTTTTACTTGGTTTTATTACAGTATTTGCAAACTGTGGTTTTTAGACTGGATTTTACTTATGTTATTGCTTTAGGTTTGTAAAACACATAGAGGACTTTACTGTACGAACATTATGTAAACATTTAGTATATATATCTTTAAATAAATATATATTTATTCATTTCTGAATAGCTATGTACAGAATTGTGCTGGCATTCATTTCTATGGATAGACAAACCCACCTCCCTAGAATGGTTCACCTAGTGCTACAGACGTTTTTCAGCATCAGGTGGAATCATCTCCATTTGTTCAGATATTTTAGAGTGATTGGTTTTACTTTTTAGAATTAATATTATCAATATAATAGAGGAGTGCTTTGACTGAACAGTACTTCACACAATAGGCTACTCACACCATAGATGCTAGGCCTGAAGGATAAACTCATTAGCAAATGTGTAATACAGTAGATGTTTTGGATCCATTTGTAATTCAATAGGGCGAAGCTTCACCACTAAGCTAAATAACAGATACTGTATTACCAGTTGTTAAAAAAAACCACATACCCTATGCTAACCATTCTGAACCTCTGTACCTGATGTGTATACATTTATACCATAAAGCCACACTCTTCTCTCTGATAGTGGATGAAAGCTAACATTAAAATATAGCAGTTAATCTTTAAAGTGCCACAACATTTTTGTCTTTTTGTTTTGTTTACTCTCTGATATGCCTGAAACACAGACTAACAAGGCTACTAACTCAAACATTTCATAAATCTAGTGAACAGTCCACTTTGGAAATAACCGTCCAGAGTGGGATACCACCCAAATGGGTGGTACAGAAATGCAATAAATAAATAAATAAACAAATATACCTAACTAAATTTAACGATAATATATGACCTTACCGAAACATCTATTCCAACATGAATAACATTTTTCAGGTATCCCAAGAGCTTGTGAGCTTTTGCCAGATCTGCAACTGGTTTGTCCTGTAAGGGCCGATATCCTTCTACTGGATATGTAGGAGATGGTCAAGGAAACAAACTGTTTTTGCTCTAGGGATTGCTTTCACGAGGCTCCAGACCACTGGTTTCCAACGTGGGCCCCACAGCAATTCCTATATCAATATATTGGCTGATCAGCCTTTGGGGAGTTGACTTAGGCTTCTGAGAATTGAAGTTCAAAAACCAGTGGTTGGAAAACACTGCTCTAGACTTCCTTTTTTCTGTCAAACTACTTACAGCCAGTACCTCCAAAATTCCAAAGCACCTGCCATATTTTACTAAATTATCATAGGCCTCCAAGTCTTGTTCCATATAGTTGCAATGCAGATATACACTAGGTACAACATGCACTGGCATAAACTTTAAAAGAACAACTTACAGACTATGCTTGCCACTTTCTTATTTTTGCTTAGTGGAAGTAATGGGCTCTGCCAAAGTTGGACTAGCCCTTATTTTGATACTCTGAAAGTTGTTAGAGTTTAACATCTCATGGACATCTTGTCTGATGCTACGATTGCGAGCCCTCAAGGCATATCTTCCCATGAGGGATGGGCCTTTCCATTCCATAACCCATGGGAGACAGGCAGTTCTCTTTATTATTTGTAATTCACTATTTATTGTTTCTTATTTTGATATTTTCATTATTGTTCTTTAAATACTGATGTTCATGGTTTGCTTATTATTATGTTAACCTAGCAGTTTGAAATTAAGAAATTGCAAGTAGATAAATAGGGACCACTTATGTGGGAAAAGATCTTGGGGACATGAAAGGAGCCTCATTCAGGCACCCCTGAGCTGAGTTCCTCCAGCAAAAATCATTTCAACGCAGAAAGCACTTCTGTGTGCTTCTGACATTAAAAAAAATGTTGAAAACTGCCCTAAGTTGTCCTAGCAATAGGTTGGGTGGTATATAAATGTTAAAAATTAACAAAATAACAAAAATAGTATTAATGCTCTACTTTTTCAAACTATTATTACATCAACGGCAGCAGTAGAGCATCAGAAAGGTCAGGTGGTCTGACCCAGAGAATACAAGAGTAAATTTTAGGCACTGATATTTTTTTCCAACTGTGGCAAAATCCTCTTGCCTGGTTACATGAGCATAGCTTTTGGAGGCAATCTACCTCAGGTTAGGAAATCATTATATGTGCTGTATTGTGTGACAGATAATGTCTACAGTAATGTCTTAGCTTCTGACAATTCATTTCCAAATATGAGAAGATTTTGCCCAATATTTTCTCTATTTGTTTAAAATTAATGTCAAAGGATATCGGAGTGGGCGGCTCCCAAAGTTAAAGGCAACAGATTCCTTAAATGACAAGCTGATGGCAGGGAAGTAGGCCATCCCAGGGCCTCGTAAGATATTATCAAAAGCTGTCCCTAGAGATACACCATTCCTAAAGATGAAAAGCAAAGAAAGAAATTCATAAAGAGTTATACAATTTATCAAGGAATTCTGAACAGAAAACACGTCTTTGACTCAACAGAAAAATAATAGCAGCTATAGACACCTGACTTCTCTTCTGTATTATGAAACACATTAAAATAAAATCAGATTTTGATTTCTAAGGGGTGAATTCATTTGTTGTAATGCTCCAGGATTATAATGTTCATTTAAAAAATATGAATGAGTACTGTGAGAACATTTTTAAAGGTTCTGATCAGTCTAATAACTCTGTTCAGTCATCCCATCACATTCAGACTTGCCTCATTCTTTTGCAGCAGGAGGCCAAATGTACCAGAAGATCAAACTGCTTCTTCAAGAGCACATTATCATTTTACATAATAAATGTAATAACCAGCAACAATTAGAGATTACAGTACAGTTCTTCTTAATTTTCAATATCCCCAATCTTAATAGATGGAAAGTTCATATTAACAAGAAACTTTTTTTAAATCTGCTTCCATACGTTCAAATTCTGACACTTCTCTGGTATTAGACACCCTAGTACACAAATTACATACTTTTAAAACTACCTCCTCAGTTTGATCTGAGAAGAATGATACTCAAAAGAGAACAGGCTCTGTCAAGGCATGCTCCACTGACAGAAAAGATTACAAACATTTTGACATACAGTAAAGCTAGTGTTCTTGCTACTGAACAAAAAAGGCATACTTTATAAATGATATCAGTTTATCCTAATATCATGATATTAAGGGGCTGCGGTGGCTCAGTGGCTAAGAAGCTCAGTGGCTAAGTAGCTCACCTTGTTAGCTGGAAGGCTGGTAAGTCAGCAGTTTGAGACCCGGGTAATGTATGATGAATTGAGCTCCCATCTCTGTCCTAGCTCTTAGGGACATGAAAGGAGCCTCATTTGGGTGTTCCCTAAATTGAGTTTCCTCCACAAAAATCCTTTCAACCCAGAATAATTTCTGACACAAAATTATTATTATTATTATCATGATAATAATAATCAGTATTAAAGATAGCTGTTAAGCAATTACTCAGTAGACAATTATTCAAACAATGAACAAAAGACATTTAAAAGGTTGTACTATATAGCTAAAGGAGTTCTGTGTAATTCTGGATACACAGCAGTACCTAAAATGAAGCCTATATCAGTTTCACTACTTCCTATGGGATACAGCAATTATGTTAGAACAATTACCTAACTAAATCTGAACTGGGTTCACTTCTCTATCCATGACATATCTTTCTTGTGCTCCACCTACAAATATGTCTACAAGCACAGAAATTCCTGTTAAAAAGTGAAGAATAACATCTTACAGAAAAAGAGAGGGAAGGAACCTTCTCAGCTCCAGCTTTAACAGAGAATAACAATTTAACTATTGATGAAGCAGAGGACATGATAAAATAAAGTTTCTAGCAACATTTAGAGAAGTTTATAAGAATGCTTACAGGCAGAAAGAAATGGTCCCCTCATCCAGATCTATCAAGCAGCTTACGATATCTCCTGCTGCCCAAGACTATAAAGAAAAAAGAGAGTTATTATGCAAGGCTAGGGAAAGTGTGGTATACTGGATATAGTGGTGGGCTAGGACTCTGGAGGCGGTTGAATCCCAACTTGGCCATGGAAACTGACTGGGAGAGCAGAACTGGTAAAACTTCTCCTTAAACATTACACTTTCCTTAAAAGCCCTATTACAATCACTACAAGTCAGTTCCAACTTGATGAGCCATGACTAACTTGGGAAAGTATGCAGGCCATTTTGCTGCAGTATCATCAAATGCACATAGGTTGCTTTCAAAAGGCTAAAGGCCTCCAAGAGCACTGACAGAACCTCCATCATACTCCATGCCAGAGAGCAAATATTTTTCTCAGCATTATGCCAATATGTTGATATTTTATTACTATGTGTCATCAAGTCTCTTCTGTCATATGGCAATTCTAAGGATCATTAAAGTCACCCAAAAGTATAGCTAACAGTCTTGCTAATACGTTGCAAACTTACAAATGTGACTTTATTTATTGAGTCAATCCATTTCATGTTTTGTCTTTCTCTATTCCTGTTTTTCTTCACATTGTCTTTTTCATTGAGATTTGTCTTCTCATATGTCTAAAACATATATGAGTACACACACAAAGCTATTTTCATTCTGCTTTAACTTGGAATAGGGTTCTGGAAAGTTGAATGCGTTCAGATAATCTCAGCTAATTTTTGGTTTCTATTTCAGGCCTTGTTTCATCTAAAACGCACATGTTTTTCTGGCAATTCATGATATCCATAAATATATTCTCCGTCACTACATTTCAAATAAACTGATTTTTTCCCCTATTAGTTTTCTCCACTGAGTAGCTTTTACATCTACAGATGGTCATCTAGAAATAACACAATATGAATTATTCTGGCCTTGGTTCCCAGAAACACATCCTCCATCCAAGGATTATTTTCTAATTTCTTCATGGCTATTCTTCCAGGTCTAGGACAGGGGACATTTCCCTGGAATCTTGTCCACAGTTTCCATTTTGATTGATGACTGAACCAAGGATAAAAATGAACTCTTTCAATTTCTTCATTGACATTAAAGTTATAGAACTTTACTATAGTCATCATTTCTGTCCTCTTATTGTTTTACTGTAATCCTGCTTTTGCATCTTCTTCTTTTACCTTCATCAACAAATATTTCAAGTCACTGCAGTTTTCTGCCACTAATATGGTACCCCCTGCCTATGTTCAATCACTGATGTTTCCTACACCAGTGTGTTCATCACTTTTCATTTCTCCCTCATCTGAATCTAATCCAACTTCTTTTATAACAAACTCTCATATAGACTGAACAGACGGGGAAACAAAATACAACTTTTGTTTGAAACCACTGCCTATGGCAGGGGTGGCTAACCTTAGCCCTCCTGCTGCTCTTGGGACTTCAATTACCAGAAGCCCTAACCAGCAGGTATGTTGACTTGGGCTTCTGGGAATTGAGGTCCAAGAACAGCAGGAGCATCAAGGTTGGCCACCCCTGCCCTATGGGAAACCATTCTGTTTTCCACATTCCACTCTAATATATTTTGCCACTTGTCCGTAGTATAAAGTACACATTGGAATAATTAAATGTTATGGTACATCAATTTCTTTTAGCATGGCCTATAATTTTTCATAAGCCACAAAGTCAAAGGGTTTACTATAATAATCTATCAAAAACAAGCTAATTTTCTTCTGAAATTCTTTGGTGTATTTCTGTGGCCAAGACATATTTGGTGTTTGATCTCCAGTTCCTCTCCGTTTCTGGAATCCCCCTTGAACCACAGAATCATAGAGTAACTGGGTTGAAAGGGGCCATTCAGGCCATCGAGTCCAAAACCCTGATGAATGCAGGAATCTGAATCAAAACAGATCTGACAAACTGTCTGCCTGGCATTTACCGTTCTGCATATAGTAAAAGTCTGTCTTGCAAAATCTTGAGCATTATTTGCTTGCATGGGAACTTGCTGTGACAGTCCTATAGTTAATGCATTTGTGCTGTCTTCTTCCTTTAGGATAGGAATGCATGTTGAAGATTCAAACTGTGAGGGACTGTTTTTTCTTTCTTTTTGCCACGTCAATATCATTACCTTCCTTGTTTATACACATTCCTATATTAACGTTGACTACCACCCGCCATCTATACAAGGACAGAGGAAACAATGCAATATGAAAATGTGGAGAGCTTCTTGAAGTTAGAACAGAGGTTTAGCTTGAGGTAAGGTAGCTTCCTAGAGTCCTTACTTTGGAACCAAGCCAAAAAGAAAAAAAACATGTTTTGTTTTCTCCTCTGGCAAGAAAAATAATTCAAATTAGACACTCACTTTACCATAGTTGGTTGTGGTGACATTCCATTTGCGTACTCGATTTCCATCATAAGCATACGAATCTTGAGTGTCTCCAACTCCTTCCTGCATAAATGATGTATTTATTAGC
Organism: Furcifer pardalis; assembly: GCA_030440675.1. NCBI lineage: Eukaryota > Metazoa > Chordata > Lepidosauria > Squamata > Chamaeleonidae > Furcifer > Furcifer pardalis. The sequence goes on from CP126893.1 coordinate 104,067,496, forward strand.
CACAGATTTATTAACATTTTTAAGTAATGTGAGGAATAGGGCAGCAACCCAAACCAAAGACAGTTGTTGGATGTATGGTTCTCAGGGCACACTTGTCTGCTGATCACATTGCATTTCACTCCACAGGAAAAGTTTTTCAGTTTTAGCCTCTGGCTAAATTTGCCTCAATGGCTTACAAGAAATATCTACAACACAAGTACAGAAATATTATTTAAAAAGTGGATTTTTCAAGTACTTGTTGTGCTTTGTGCTCTTCAATGTTTTGTTCATAGCGCTGCTCTTTTGCTTCCATTAATCGACAGCATTACTGAGAAACGCATTAGTCTGAACCCACATGATGAGGCAAAAGATATTAGTTATCAATGTATACTTGTGATATTAATTATACACAGTAATAATTAAGTTCACTCATGTACTCAACATAAGCAGAACATGTTATTATCAAAGGAAAATATTAATTCCTTAAACCAACCTTTAGTAGGAGCTCTGCAAAAGTAGATTATAAAACATGGTTCTTCTTGTGTGCTTTTGAATAAAATATTACTACACCAATAATAGAAGGAAGAGGAAGAGGAGGAGGAGGAAGAAGAAGAAGAAGAAGAGAATTTGCTGAGACTTGTCCCTGCAAGCTGAACTGCAAGAGAAATCAGGTGAAGCCTAAAAAGTAGCCCAACACTCTGTAATGGCATTTCATTACCTCCTGATTAAACCGACAGTTGAGAGTGCACCAGCCAATCTGCATGAGACCTTGGGATGAAATCAGCACCTCATAAATCCATTTTCCTGACAAGAGAAGAGAACAGAGCAAGAGTCAGGTAATGGAGTCTCAGCTAAAATGCTCGACTGCAATGTCTCATCGCCCAATATAAGAAGACTGGAAGCATACACCAGGGGTTCCCAACCTTTTTATATTGCAGGCCTGACCACACGCTCTGGACAGCTGAGCAGGCCAGACCATGCCCTTGGAAGCGGATGAATTTATGGCTTTCGTAAATGCGCCCACTTCCACGTTTACAACAGTCGCGGGCACGTTTACGTATACATGGGCACATTTTACAGTTGACGTAAATGCATCCTCTTCCATTTCCGGGTGCAGCAGTGGCAGTGTGGGCCACATAAAATGGTGCCATGGGCCAGGTCTGGCTCATGGGCCATAGGTTGGGAACCCCTGGCATACACCAACCAAATGCTTCTAAAAGACAATTTCATTGCTCCTCTCCTAACACAACCAACATACTGAACAAAATTATTTATTGGCTTTCCTCTAAAAAAAATCTGCTCAGATGGCATAACCCAGTGACAGATGTTTTTTGCAAAACTGAAACAGCTGTAACCTAAATATTAATGTCTGAGATTTATTTAATATAATTATTGATGAATTCTCCCCTATAATTGCTATAAACTTGCAATAAACATTTTCCCACTAAGACTATGGATGGTTCATCTCCCCACCCCCACCCCAACTCTTACCTTTATATACACAGGTAGTAGCCCTGATAGACCCAAAGTTACTATGACCAATTACCTGAAATACAAAGAAAGGAAACTCCTATATATCATGCTTTCCCATCTCAAGGATTTAATTACAGTTTATATGCATGTGGAGAAAAACAGTTAAATAACATACAACATAATTTCTAATTATTGGAGTCTCAAATAACTTCACCAGTTGTTTGTTGCCAGAAAGATTGAACACACAAAGAAGTCTACAAATGCAGTGGACACAGGAACAACCTCAAAAAAGATATATCTGCATGCTGCTCCCATCTGCATGCTGCTCCTAGACCGGGACGCCTTGCTCATGGTCACACATGCTTTGGTCACCTCCAGACTTGATTACTGTAATGCGCTCTACATGGGGCTGCACTTGGTGACCATTCGGAGACTGCGGCTGGTCCAGAATGCGGCGGCCCGGGTAGTGATGGGGTGTGGGGGTTATGCTCGGGCCTCACCGCTGCTTCGGGAGCTGCACTGGTTGCCAGTATGTCTCCGGGTGCAATTCAAGGTGCTGGTCATTACCTTTAAAGCCCTATATGGTAGTGGGCCAGGATACCTAAGAGACCGCGTCACCCTAAGAACATCTGCCCGTCCCACCAGGGCGGATCGGAGGGGCTCTCTTGTTGTTCCATCGGCTAGAGAGGCTCACATCTCTAGCACTAGGAGGAGGGCCTTCTCCGTGTTCGCCCCGGCCCTTTGGAACCTCCTCCCAACTGAGCTGCGCCTTCAGACAGAGCTTCTGCCCTTTTGGAGAGGGTTAAAAACCTGGCTGGCGGGGCAAGTGTGGGGAGCCGGAAATACGGGATCTTATGTAGGGTGGCTGATCTAGTGGACAGCCACCCTTTCCGGTTTTTATCTCTCCTCAGTTTTATCTCTTGCTCTGTTTTAAGCATCAGTTTTAAGTTTTAAGCATTTATTTTAGAGTTTTAAACATTAGTTTAAGTATTCTTTGTATTATTACATGTATATCATAGTGATTTTTAATTAATATTGTAAGCCGCCCAGAGTCGGGCTTGCCCGATTGGGGCGGGATAGCAAATAAGAAGAAATAAATAATAAATATAAAATCTTACCCAAGACAAATACATATCACCAATATGTAGAAGTCAATGCTGGAAACAGCATAATCTTTACTGGTCTCACAACCTGCTCAAACAGCCATCTGGACAGGATGCGAATCAGTATGAACTAGCAACCTGAAATATGACAACTACAGGAACCAAATAGGCTGTATGAGATCATTATGAACCATGTGCCAGAACAGCAGGATCAAGACACAAGTGATAGCAGATGGGATCAGCAGATAGACCCGATAACAGGGGTCCCCAATCTTTTCAGGCCATGGGCCGGTCACGTGGTTCAGGAAGCCAGTCACTATGCCCCGGGGGCCAGATCTGGGCCCCAACGCCAATTCATACACCCTCCCCCTGTATGGGCATGTTTTACTTCTGCTTCCAGGAGCGACGAGGGCTTCAGGGGCCGTATGAATTACCATTGGGGGCCAGATCCGGCCCCAGGCCATAGTTTGGGCACCCTTGCCCTACAACAACTGAGATTGGCAGTACAAGAATACTATTCTCTGTTTGCAGGGAAGTCATCGGCATATGATTGCCTGTACTAGATTGCCAGACAGTGCACAACAACACCTATTTGTAGGTTCAGTGCAAAGGTCGTTGTGACCTTCCATTTTTGACTGAGATCTGGAACCCAGTAGATGAGCTATGGTAGCAAGGAAAGCACACAAAATAATCCTCTGCTGGCCTGGCACACAATATAATCACATATGAAAAGTAAAAAACAAATCATCCAAGGAAGCTGAGACAGAGCAGGGAAAGGATGATAGTAATAAAACAGATCTCTAAAATCTTTTTAAAAGGGCAACAAAATATTCAAGCATATCAAAAAGCGAAAACAGAAAAACAAAAATGCTGCAGCACGAAAGTGGATTTGATCCATGAAAGCTCACACTAAATATATAGTAGTTAGTCTTTAAAGTGATGCAGCATTTTTGTTTTCTGATATGCTTGAAACATAGACTAACATGGCCAACTATTCCAAATAATATTCAGTCAGTAAAGAATTTAACAAGGTAGTCCAACGGCATTGCAAGAACAAGATAATCCAGTCTAAAGACAAGGAAGAGTTTCAGGACTGCAGTAAAAGGCAACTACAGTGCAATAATGAAGGGGAATGTAACAAAGGCTTGATCAGAAGGGAGGATCTCTCAGCATCTCCAGATAAAGCCCACCTTCTATTAGCACAAAGTGTCACTGCAGCCATAATAGTGGGTGTAGAATTTCTCCATTAATGACAACTAAATTGTTTGTTGGTACTAACATTTACAATAGTTAATGCTCCCCTTTCATTGGGATCTAAAAGGCACTTTCAACTATAGTTTCAGAGCCATGGTAACCAAGAAGCCTAGTCAACTTTAATCATGGTTCACAGCCCAGCTAACAAGCTGTGGGTTGGGGACTTCTTCCAGAAAAAGAAGAAGATTGGAGATAAGAAAAAGGCTTGTTTATAATTTATTAGCCATTGTTAAAAGGGAACCTGTGGTAACTCTGCAGCAGAAAGCAAAGCAAAAGGGAAGGAGGGATATTCACAGACCACAGCAGCATAAAGCGAAAGTAAAACAAAACAACACCAAGCAACAGAGCCTCAGAACATGTTTTGAGGTCACTAAAGTCCAATAAGCTCACTGTTTTTCCTTCACACTCACCCCAAGCAGGTCATCATCCACCAGCAAGAGTCCTTCAAATCCACTGGTGTGATCCAATACAACAGTAGGAGGACCAAGTCTGCCCTCTACTACCTGATCTAAAATGAAAGTTTCATGAATGACAGTGAAAAAAGATCGGCAAAGCACATGTAAAAAATATAGTCGTTGAGACTAAACAATATTGGTCAAAATCCCACTGCTTAACATAGGTCAAAACGTAACTTTTGGCCTGTTCCCTCCTGGCAAAGAGAACATCTCAGCTGTGATTCTCAGGACACATGTACATACCAAGCCAGTGACAGAATCACACTAGAGACAATTTGTTAGTGGGGAGGAAGAAAACAAAAATTAAGATTTAACTAAGCAACAGAATTTTGGCCACTGTTTGCAATTTTACAGCAAAAAGAAAGAAAGGGGAGTTGCTTGCGCCAGGCAAGTTACTATACAGTTCATGAAAAAGAATTACAATGGAATCTTTATCATATTTTTTTATAAAAAACAGAAAAGCCTGTAGCTTTGATAAGGCACCATCACATGCTGAAGTTTTAAAAAGTACAGTATCTAAATATGTATTACCCATTAATATATTCCATAAAATATAGGAAGAGTATTATAAAGCAGCGGCATAAATGTTTTGTTATTTATTTCTACTGGTCACATGGTTAGGTTACCCCAGTCTGCTAGCTCATGACAAATCCCCTCCCTCTTTTAATCTGTTAATCTTTTAAATATTCTAACTTTTCTAAATTTTTAATCTTTTAAATTTGTATTGGTCAGGGTTGTATTGACAAATCTTATGATTAGATTGTTGTTTTTTATTGTTTTTATTGTTGTTTTATGACTCCATGTTGGCCGCCCTGAGTCACTATGCAAGTAGGGTGCCATACAAATGTGACCAATAAATGAATAAATCAATAACCGCATGTTTTCTCCCCAACCCAGCTGGCGATCACATGCCGGGATCTCTGGTTGGGTTGGGGAGATGCACGTGCATGTTTTCTCCCCAACCCAGCCAGCGCTTGGTTCGATCCATCTGCCTCTTTCAAAAGGGCAGCAGGGATTCCACACGTGAAATCCCCGCTGCCCTTTCCAAAGAGGCAGGCGGATCGTCCCCGTTCCCTTTCCTCTTCGGAAAGGGAACAAGACTTTTTTTTAACATTGTGCAATCAATGCATCGCACAACGTTAAAAACTGGATAACGCTAAGACTCCGGCGCTCGCTCTCATCTGGCCCTGGACCAGGGAGAACAGGAAGAGCTGCGTCAGGGCTGGCGGCAAAAAAGAAGAACCGGGAGAGCAGGAACAGCTGTGTGGGTCTTCTTCCCTCCACCACCAATATGGACACTCTCTCAGCCAGTTCAGCTGAGGAGGGAAAGGAGTAGCAGGAAATGGATTTAGTGAGTGGGGTTGAGTAGCGAAATTATTGTGTTCTGTTTCAAAGTGTTTTTTTGAAGTGTTCCTGAAAGGTTTTTATGATATCTTGGTTTTGTAATTGTGATAGGGGATTTCTTGAAATGTTTTTGATATGTGATATGTGATATTTTGATATATTTTAGATATGTGATATTTTACGGTATATTTGTAGTTTGTGAGACATTGTTTCGCTGTGAGCCGCCCAGAGTCGCTATAAGCAAGTGGGGTGGCATATAAGTCGAACAAGACACTACAATACAATACTTGTGGAACCAAATCTTAGTGTCATCCAAGGTATTAGTGTACTGCTGTTCAAATTACATATCAGTCTATTGAAAACTGGCATGTTCTATGCTTGGCAGAGAACCAAGAGAGAAAGTAGACTTAGGTAGAAAGTTTTCCTAAGATTCTAGTTTTCCCCCTTTGGAAATTTTCAAATTAGGAGACATTCTGCCTACCTTGACCATCTTCTGACCCACCATTTTCAGCTAGCAATCGTTCAATGTGCTCTGGCAGATTTTGAAATGACAGGTGTTTTCTAGAAATAAATTGAAACATTAGTCACGGGTTTCGTAGGATTTTCCCCAGAAAGACAAGTACAAATAGTAAATCAGAGCTTCATGACTGTTTCATTGTCATTTTTTGTTAATTATTCTTCGTAAAAAGAGGCCATGTGCAGGGCTCCACAAAGAGCCATCACATACAACTGTCTAAGCCTGAAGTTCAACAGAAGGTGATCTTTATGCTAATCAGTAACCACCTTCTCCTCAAATCTCTACGAGCTTAACAAACAAATCAAAGAAAACTGATGCTGAGGACTGTAAAACTCAGAAGTGAAATCTATTTTGAGTGGAATGCTTTAAGAATATACTATCTGATAAACTGTGGTAAAGCAATAAAAAAAAACATTCCATTCCTCTTCCTCCTTCTGGTAACCTCTCCTCAGCAAAAGCAAAAAGCAAGTTATTTTTAGCAGTATTAACAACTCAGTCGTGAGTTCAGAAGCTAAGTATATAGTGGGTGGAATTTGACCTAGCAGATCTTTCAATACAAACATACAACAGGCATTCGTCCAGAAAAAACATTCATATGAAGCCTCCACCAATACCATCCAGAAACTGTATGTACTCTCATGGATAAGATCAAGAGCATTATGCTAATTACAGTTTTACAATTCAATATTCTTTACCATGGAATTATAGTAAGCTTCAGTATCTACAAAACAAAATTATGAAGCTTTACTTAAGGCTTCCTTATGTGATTTCCCAGCTTCTTCAGGATTATACTCAAAGAGTAATATACATTTCTTCACATTCAGACTGCAGAGGACTAGCACTTTATTACTAATAATGGGATACTTATAAGGTGCCTAAAAGTTATAGGCTACACTCACTCAACCAGTCAATCACTTTATTACAGTCTATGACCAGCACAAGGCTACACTCAAATATTAAATGTTCAACTTAAATATAATCATCACTATTGGCAATTAGGAAGTGATGTACTGTATTGTGACATTTACAGAAACGATACATTTGGTCAGTAAATGATATGCTTTCTCTCTCTTTCACACAGACCTCCAAAATGAATGCATAAAAGCTCTGTTATTTGAAATGAAATTTCAGAATAACACTTCTCAAATCAATATTATGATTCAACTATTATATCAAGTAACTGAAGACGAATAATAATTTAGGGCAAAATTACGAATGAACTATGCTAAAAGGATACTCATCAGCAGTGTCAGTACAGATATAACTTTGCTTGCTATTCAATGAGTCTGGTGTCTGATACCTATAGGCAGCAATAGGTTGAGTTCCATCAGTGGTAGGGAAGATGCGATGCAGATAATCATTCAGTAGCTTGCTGTTCACTATCCCTAAGACAAACAACAAAGACAAATTAGCAATGACCATGAGGTTTAACCTAGAAGACTCCTATTTCATTTCCATAGGTGACACATTACATCCTCATCAAAAGAATTCACAAAAGTATATGTGATATTCCCAGGTGATTTCTTACCCTGGTAAAAGTCACTCTTTTGGACTACAATTCCCAGGATACCCCAGCCTGACTGAGACATTATGGGAGCTGCAGTCCACAAACATAATACAGTAATACCCCAGATAACGACTGCATCGGATAACGCTAGAATCGGATAACGATGCAAGTTTTTTGGAAAAAACTTGCATTGGATAACGATTCTGGATAATGATTCTTAGCGTTATCCGAGGCAATGGTCTGCAGATGTGGGGTGGTTTGGGTAGAACTACCCAACCCACCCCCCACCCGCAGCGGTCTCTGCGACTGCAGTAGGGTCGGGGAAAAGCACACGCCTTTTCCCCGACCCTACTGCAGTCGCAGAGACTGCTTGTGTCTCTTTTCCTCCCTGTATTTAAACTACAGGGAGGGGGAAAGAGACAGACGTGATTGGTTCTCTAGAGAACCAATCGCGTCTCTCTCTTTCCCCCTCCATGTAGTTTAAATACAGGGAGGAAAAGAGTAAGACATGATCGCAATCATGGTCGCGTCTTACTCTTTTCCTCCCTGTATTTAAACTACAGGGAGAGACAGACTGCTTGTGTCTCTTTCTTTCCCTCCCTGTATTTAAACTACAGGGATGGGGAAAGAGAGAGATGTGATTGGTTCTCTAGAGACCCAATCACGTCTCTCTCTTTCCCCCTCCCTGTAGTTTAAATACAGGGAGGGAAAGAGACACAAGCACTCTCTGCGACTGCAGTAGGGTCGGGGGAAGTCAGGGCTTTGGACAACGCTAAAAATCGGATAACGTCATGACTTGTGGAACCAAGTCATAATGTTATCCGGGGTATTACTGTATTTCTCATCCTTGCATTGCTACTTCAGTAAATTTTCTGCAATGTGTACCTTCAAATCATGTCCTCTCTATAAAGTAAGAATGATTTCATAGTACTTGAACAGTACAAATCTGGTGTTTAAGAAAACAATTCTAGCAACACAGCCTCACAATCAGTCACTTACATCCTTCTGAGGTCAGTAAAATGAGTACCCATCATGTTGGAGGGCAAAATGCTACTTACCTTGTGAACCTGTGCTACGGGGCAGTATATAAGTGTAAGTGCTATTCCTATTTGAAAGCAGGTTACAATAACTTCAAAGAAATTGCGAGTGTGCATAGCACTGCAGCCCTTGGCTTGATGAGTCTACTACCAACAAGAGTTTTTCATGCCATATTTCCTACATATATAGTAAAGAGATGGAACAGTATGCCTTGCATCATTGATATTGTCCCTAACCATAATTACTTCCAGATTCCTTCAAGAGAGAATAAATAAAATTTACTCAAGACAAGATACCACATGTCACTGCCCAAGAGTTCAAACACCTCATTAATGTACCTCCTATCCTTCACATCTCTCACTCTGCTATTTAAGTGTTTTTACATACTTTCCAGGAGGAGTTACAGTTTAAAATGGCAGGTCAGATGGTCTGCCTTTCTCTTTGTCTATCTGCTATTCTTTGCATGTACAAAATGCAAAATGTGCAAAAAGCTGCACAGAGACAACAATAGACAAGCCAAATCAAACTACATTAACAATGCTGTGCAGAACAGGATTTGTCATAACATACCCCAAGATGCCACAGCATATTTTGCTTTTTTATTTATTTATTTATTTATTTATTTATTTATTTATTTTTCCAATTTTTATACCGCCCTACTCAGTTGCGCCTCTGGGAGCAGGTGGAAGCGTCCCGGGCTGGATGGGGGGGTGGCCTCCTCCCCGACCCGCAGGTGTTGCTGGCGGCGGCTCCGAAGTCCTGCCACCACTCCGACTTTTAAGCCCCGGCCTGGCGGAGCCTCTGGGAGCAGGTGGAAGCGTCCCGGGCTGGATGGGGGGGGTGGCCTGGATGGGGGTGGCGGCCTGATTTTATAGCTACAAGTAGCCTGGAAGAACAGGCATCTACTACACCTGCTTTTAATACCCTACCAAACATTAGTTCTGTTCATATAGTCATGAAGTCTGGGATCAGTAAGATCCTCAACCCATGGTAGAACATGAGTCCAAAATCAAGTATAGACTAGCATTTCCTTAAGCTAAACATCTTCCTATTCTAGAGAACCTGTTGACCACAACTGTAAGTATATTCAGATACACACTTTCTCACAGCAAGATGAATTCTGCAATTACTTTGGAGCAGAGGGAAAGAAATGTCTTTGTCTTATGATTGGTTCATGTATTCTACAAAACAAAAGTTCAGACCCAATTTTGGAGGCTTAAATAAACTCAGACTGGCCTGTAAACCGAATGCAAAATTTTTCACTTTTAAGATCAGAACAGTGCAGAACAAACACAAGGATTTTTTAAAAAAAGATGTCACACTGTCATGAAGAAAAGTCATGTTATTTCATTTTTATTTTGTATATATTTTGTCCTAAAAATATCCATTCTGTAGTATAATGAACTTCAAAACAGTTTTCCATTAGATACTCCACTTCCAATTCTTTTGATGTCATGCACCCTTTTATCATTAACTTCAAGTGAATGTCTCCTTACAAACATCAGCAGCTTTTAATGGTGAAAACTTGCCTCTTCAAAGCCATAGACTCCTCTAAATTGGTGTTCCCAAACAACGGCAAAGAAGTATTATTTTGGGTGGTTGGGATTTAAAAAGAAATACTTGAACCAGTAAAGGGGGGGGGGGTAATTCTTTGTATGCATACAGACTCATGCGGCAAGGCGGAGAAGAATAAGGCCTTTCTCTCTCTCCTATTTTACTGGTACAAATATTTATTTTAAAATTCCAACCACCCAAAATAATACTGTTTTGCCATCGTTCAGCAACATTGGTATAGTTCAGGAGTTCTCAACCTTTTTTAAGCCGGGGGCCAGGTCACACTCCCTCAGACAACTCTGGGGGCTGGACAACCATTTTGCCCTTCCTCCACCACATGGCACTTCCGGGTGTGGTGGGGGCGCACATGAAATGGCACCATGGGCCGCATCCAGCCCACGGGCCACAGGATGAGAATCCCTGGTATAGATAGAAAGAGGGAGAGAGAAATTGTCCTTCATTTTCAAACAGGACAATCAGGTGGCTAGTTAAGGTTGAGCAGCAACACAATTATGGCCATACATGTGACTAATTAACCCATACAAGCCCAGAAGACACAGAAACAGTGGGACCAGGTGAGTGGATCCTAGGTTTGTTGGACTGTTATGAAGTTAGATCCTTTCTTACTTTTCTCTTCGGTGCATCATTAATTCTGATTTGAATCCTTTAGCCTCTTGTTTTACAGCAGTTCATCACTTACTTTGGTTTTGAGTGAGAGCTTCCCAAATGACATGGTCAACATTAAAATCTTTCTGTGTTGTCCTAAATCAGTGATGGCAAACCTATGGCATGCATGCCAGAGGTGGCACTCGGAGCCCTTTCTGTGGGAACCCATGAAGTCACCCCAGCACAGAGTTCGCCCCGCCCCTCTGTCCAGCAGACCAATGGGAGTGCTTCCTCCCTCCCCCAGCACAGAGTTCACCCCACCTATCTGCTCAGCAGCCTAATGGGAGCACTTCCTTCCTCTGCCCAGCAGCCCAGTGGGTGTTTCCTTCCTTCCCTTTTGCTATATTGCCACTCTGTGATAAATAAGTGGGTTTTGGTTTGCAGTTTGGGCACTCAGTCTCTAAAAGGTTTGCCATCACTGTCCTAAATGTATCTATCTTTCAATTGCTTCTTTTGTCTACCATGCAATCAAACATCTGCAACAACTTCGCCATAGAAGATCCATTTTGGGAGACAGACCTCAGACATCCTGATGTCATAGCCAACCCACCAAAGTTGTTACTGTTTCAAGATTGTAAAACTGCTTTACTTTGGTAGAAGCACTGATGGGAATTTGTCTTCAGTAATGTGCAGGACTGAAGATGAGATACATATTTTGTTTTTTGGGTTTTCTCCAAACAAACATAATATATATCCCCATCTTCAATCCTGCACATTACTGAGGGCAAATTCCCATTAATGATTTCTCCAAAGTAAAATAAAACAATTCATATATTTGTTTATTAATTCCTGACATCAAAGGGCGCTTCAGTAATTTAAGCTGCAATTGTATACATGTATTTATCTGAGAGAAACTCTTATTGAATTCAGTGGCACTTACATATGAACAAAGATCTAGAAAGTTGAGCTGTTAATAGCTTTTTGAAAGAGTTAGCAACCTATCTAAAAACAGTAAAACAAGATTACATTCACACTACTTCAAATGAGAGTCGGCACCTACTTAAATGTTTTTACTGCCTACAAAGCAAGCGAAGCTGAAAGAACTTTTTCCACTTGTGCATCTAGTTAGCCTACTTACAGTTTGTATTTCTTCTACAAAACAAGGACCCACTGGCTTGGTCCTCCAAGTTCTTGCTAATTATCATAGGTACCCTCCACAGCTGAGCTACAACAAAAATCGGTGACCAAAATAATATTGCTTACCATAGTAAATCACACTAGAGCTTTTAGAGACTGAGTGCCCAAACTGCAACCCCAAACCCACTTATACATTGCAAAGTGCCAACACGGCAACAGGGGAGGGAGCAAACTCTCCCACTGGACTGCTGGTCAGAGAGGTGGGGCAAATTCTATGCTGGGGGAGGGAGGAAGCACTCCCATTGGTAGGTTCCATAGGTTCACCACCACTGCACTAGAGAATGCTCACTGAATCAGTGAGAATTTGGTGAGTTATTTTTTCCATAAGTTCCATTTATTTAAATGGGCTTATTCTAAAGAAATCAACCCTGACTGCTCCCTAGAAGGTCAAATAGTAAAGCTGAAGCTGAAATACTTTGGACATCAAATGAGAAGAGAGGATTCACTTGAGAAGGCCTTGATGCTGGGAAAGGTGGAGGGCAAAAGAAGAAGGGGGCGGCCAAAAATGAGATGGCTAGATGGTATTGTGGATGCAGTGGGCACAGAGCTGGGCGGGCTAAGGAGGATGGTAGAAGGCAGAGGTGTCTGGAGGACAATGGTCCATAGGGTCGCAAAGGGTCGGAATCAACTGTGCAACTGAACAACAAAAAACTCTAACTGCAACTTACTATGCTAAAGAAAGTCACCAAGTGTCTTTCTCTTTTCTGCTATCTAGTCTAAACAACATATTTCCTATCAGCAGCTCAGTGTCCATTCTCAAGAGACAATTCATAACCATGCACCTACCTGCAATCTTGGACTTCTCAGGCTCTGTGCTTAACTTATAATTCTTGCGAGAAAATGATGTGCCAGAACCTCTTGATGTCATAATTCAAATCCGTGTGAATGGCCACTATTCTCAAACTGAAAAAAAAGTAAAGTAGACTAATTAGAAATGAAATACTTACAAGTAAAATAAATATTTATAAAAGTATTGCAGCTCCTCATGAAACAGTAGAAAAATAATTAGATAAATATATACAGCAAATGATTTTCTGTTTCCTCAGCTTCTAGTCAAGTAATACTATGACATAATAATGTCTGCTTTGAAAATTATTTTGTGAAAAAGCCAGGAGTTTTACAGCATTAGACCAAATCTGATTTTAAATGCAATTAATTTTAATGAAGAGACCAAGCAATTATGTAGAAATATCTACTCTATAATTTAAAAGTTATCAATTTTAGCACAAATCAAGATGACCCAGTAGAATTTCTGAAATTCCTAGCAATATATGAAAACTATTTTTTTTAAAAACATAAACGTTCGCTGAAAATCAGATGGTTTAAAAATACTGTAATACAAAACCATAATTTTAAAATCCTGAAAGATACATATTTCATTACATATACATATTCCTAAGGATATATATACTTAAACAGAGTACAGTGGAACCTCGGTTAACATAATGAATGCGTTCTCCGGGATGTTTCTTACAGCGAAAATTACTTTAACTGAATTTCCCATAGGAATGCATTGAATGCAATTTCCCATAGGAATGCACTGAAAACCAAAATACATTCACCAAACATGGTTTCCCATAGGAATGCATTGAAACCCAATTAATCCATTATGAAAAAAATTCCATAGATCGAGCCACTATTTTCTATTGATTTCCTTTTGTTATGAGATTTTTATGTTAACCGAGCCTTTGCTAACCAAGGTTCCACTGTATGTAACAAATCTCAGGAATATGTATTTATTGACAACTTCATTTCCATAGAACAAAATACAGAAGTATATAACTACGCAGTTCAAAAAGTTTAAAATATGTATCAAAACATAGCACAAAAGAGAATGGCACAACCAAAGCTCTCAAAAGTAAAAGCTTTTAGCAGCAGCTATAAACAGAGCATGATACTAGGGATAAAAGAAAATGAAATTTTTGTTCCTCAAAATTATTAACAACGATACACAAATCTTATATAAGAATATACGGTATGGCAGCTTCCCCAGAATTTGTAATTCTGTGATACATATATTTCCCATTCCCACAGCCAATTTATTTCTAACTTATATTTCAGCTTGGACGGTTTCCCACACAACCTGTTTCAATCTACTAGAAAATCAAAGCAGATAGCCTCACCTGTTCTTCATCTCCACTCCCACTATTTTAACGATATTCAAAGTCTCTATGTCATCCTTCCATATTAGCAAAGGCAACCATGTTTTCTAACTCCAAGTAACACAAAAACAAAATCACACAATTCAATATTACCTTTCAAACAACAACAAAAGAAGTAACCTTGGTAACATTAGAAAATTCAGAAGCAAAGCTCAGTCTAGACAACTATGGTTGTAGGTAAAGGTAAAGGTTGTCCTTGCTCGAAAGCCAGTCATATCTGACTCTGGGGTACAGTGCTCATCTCTGTTTCAAAGCCAAAGAGCCAGCACTGTCTGCTTCTACAGATGTTTCCGTGGTCATGTGGCATACATGACTACACACCGGAGCGCACAGAACGCTGTTTACCTTCCCACTGAAGTAGTCCCTATTTAATACTGGCAATATTGCTTTGCATTTAAGGCAGAGTGTTCTTCCAGTGGGTTATACTCTGAGAATCCATATTTTGTTGTAACTTGTTTAATATCATAAGCAATTGTTGCTAGATTGATGATGAGTGCCTCATTATGAAATGGCTGTTAACCACTGCTAATGAAGCCATGCATATAGTGACAGGATGCCTCAAACCTACACCAGTTGACAAAATATACCCTCTTGTTGGTATCGATCCACCTAAGATCAGGAGAAAAGTAGCAACAAATGCTGAAAGAATTAAGTAAGAGAATGACCCTCAACACTCTCTGAAGAGATATGAGCCTCAAGTCCGCCAGCTCAGATCCAGAAAGTTTTATGGCTACAACAAACACCCTTGAGGGTACACAAGAGCAAACCCAGATTAGAATATGGAGGAAGGAGTTCACTGGACAAGGAACGACATTAGAGGAGGATATATGGCTGAGGAACTCAATCTCCCCTATGTCATTTGGAGGACCCTGAATAGACTGAGGGTTGGAGACCCTAAATGCAAGACCAACATGCTCAAGTGGGAGCTGCTAGAGGACAACAACACGTGGTGTGAATGCTGAGATACAGAATCTGACTCATTTACTGGTCTGTCAATTACTGCCAGAAACATACACCAATGAGGACTTAAGTTTGGACAATGACAAAGCAAATTTTTTTGGGGAATAGTAGCCGTGTTAGTCTGTGGTTCAGGCATATCAGAAAACAAAACAAAACAAACAAAATAAAATAAAATAAAATAACACTGTAGCACTTTAAAGACTAACTGCTATATTTTTATTGTTAGCTTTCGTGGATCAAGTCCACTTCATCAGGTCTGATGAAGCTAACGAAAGCTAACAATAAAAATATAGCAGTTAGTCTTTAAAGTGCTACAGTGTTTTTTATTTTATTTTGTTTTCTGATAAAGCAAAAAAAGTGGCTTCATTCTGACAATCTAGGATCTGATTGAGACATGAAAAAACGATGGACTTTTAAAGAATGCGACAATTTTTCAAATAAGCAATCAAACATTCACAATGGGTTTGTCCACACATTTATTATTTATTTATTTATTTTATTTCATTTGTACCCCGCCCTCCTCCGAAGACTCAGGGCAGCTTTACAACTAAAAACAATTAAAACACATACATAAAAATTAAAATTCAAGTTAAAAGCACTGAGGAGAGAGGTGGAATATTTAAAAGAGCCAGGCAACCAAGTTGGCCACCTGGCCCACTCCAAACACATGCCCTGCCAGCCAGGTCTTCACTCCTTTCCTAAAGAGCAGCAACTCCGTCTGGAGACACAACTCTGTTGGCAGGAGGTTCCATAGGGCTGGAGAAGACACAGAAAAGGCCCTCCTTCTCGTGCTAGAGAGATGAGCCTCTCTAGCTGAAGGTACAACCAGAGAACCTCTCCGGTCCGCTCTCATCCCTATTTTATTTGCTTGTGGCCTAAAAGTTAAAATGAACTAAGGTAAAGGCTTCAATAAAATAATTATTTGTAGGTTTACTAATCCCAGTTCTGGTTACTGCATCTCAAAAGGGACATAGTGGAGTTTGATAAGGTACAGAATAGGGCAGCTAAAATGAACAGGAACTGAAGTAAGCCCTTTTCAAGGAAATAATAATTTCTGAGTCTTTGGGGATGATAAAAATGGAAAGTAAGAGGAGATACCACAGAAGTCCATGAAATCATATATGGCTTATATAAAAGGGAAAAAAACCCACTTCCTTCTCTTGTAACACCAGACATGGGGGCAAAAACTGAAGCTGACCAGCAGGTGATTCTGGAGAAAACAAAAATAAGTACAGTACTACAGCTCTTGTGGCCACAAAGTCTCCTGCTGGTCTCAAATTAAGAAGGCTCTGAAAAATGAGCAAATAAAGTCACAGAGGAAGTTAATGCTATTAATGGCTACTACACATGATAACTATACAATATACTAATTCCAGAACTACAAGAACCAGATTCTTACTGTTAGGTTTCTGGGGGGAAACAAGATGAGAGGAATATTGCCCTCATGTCTGCTTCCCACAGTCCTCTGACTGGCCAGAATATGAAACCCAATATTGGACCACATAGACCTCTGGTATGATCCATTGGGCTCCTGCTCAGTACAAGTATATATGCCCACAAGATCGAAGATTCAGATTGTCCTATGAAATATCCATCTGAATTGAATATTATGAATAAATGTATCAGTTATTCATTTGTACAAATTTTAAATGTTACCTTTATTTACCTTGATTACTAGATTATCTTGATTGCTCATTTAACTATGTGACTATATGCCAGCCATTTGTCAGCAAAAGAAATATAAAGAGAGGAAAGGAAATTGTGCAGATGTCAGTTTTGGCTCCATGTAACAGATTGAGTTGAAAACACAAAAGACAATCTCCTGCCCTGGATCTGTATTTCTGTAGAAGGTTCATGTTATATTTAGACTTTGGAGACATGGAAGGAGGGGCAAGAAATCCCAGCTGTGCTTCAAAACAGTGCCACAGTTCCCTGTACAAGTATGTTGCAATAACTGTGTGTCCAAATGGCCTGAAACCCATGTCCAACCATCACGGGTGAGAGTTAACATTTCCACAATCCTTCCTGCACTGGAAATGCCTGTCTACAGACCTGCAATTTCATATCTAGCACCAGAAAACCTCCTCCAATGTTGAGTACCAGGATTAACTGGGGAGTGTTTTTTAACGGCCCACTCCTATTATACATGATGTTGCTATGGAAGGAGTTTAACCACAACCACCACCACCACCTCCCTATACACACATACTAAAATTAATAGTGGTTTCTTTTCACAGTAGGGAGTCCAAGAAGAGGTTTGCCACCTCGGCACATGCCCCACAGCACAAACAAGGGTTTTTATGTCCTCTCAGCCAAACCGGCCGAAAATCCCTCTGATCACCGGTAAATGAGCCTAGGAAGCAGCATTGTGTATGAGCAGATCCTTGTGTGTGTGTGTGTGTGTGTGTGTGTGTGTGTGTGTGTGTGTGTGTGTGTGTGTGTGTGTGTGTGTGTGTGTGTGTGTGTGTGTGTGTGTGTGTGTGTGTGTGTGTGTGTGTGTGTGTGTGTGTGTGTGTGACCACCTTACAACCAGCCTCCCACAAGAGGCACCTAAGCAGTTCTGCTTTTCCCCGGGGGGGGGGGGGCTTGGTGATGAAGCCACCCAGTTTCTTACTACTACAGCTGCTGCTGAAGGTAAAGGTCACCCTTGCTCGAAAGCCAGTCGTATCCGACTCTAAGGCCAGTGCTCATCTCTGTTTAAAGCTACTTATTACCATTTCCACCACCCAGGGTCCCCGGACTCTTCAACACAGAGAGAGATTCTGGGACACTCACACCCAAGAAGGGGCAGCAGCGAGGGTGGGGCTGGGTGGGGCCTGGCAGGAACCCGGGCTGTTTGGGGAGAGACGGAGGAGGACGAGTTGGGTTTAGTGGGGGAGGCCTCTTCTTGGCCACTCGCCCCAAGAGGACAGCAGCCACGACAAGTCACACACACACACACAGACATACACCAGGGAAGACAGGCAGACACACAGAGGCGACAAGTCTCTCTCACACACGCACATACTTCGGGGGAGCAACAGCCCAGGTATTGGGCGGTGGGCCAAGCCAAGCCCTCTCTGCCCAGGGGGTCTGTCTGGGGGGGTGGGTGGGAGCTGCTGACTCTGGCCTAGTAGTCCCGTCCCTTGAGCCTGAGGGTCTGCGGTGCCCGTGATGACCTCGCCTGGCCCGGCCAGGTGGCTCCACCGCCCGCCCAGTCTCGTCGCCACTCACCGCCACTGCCGCCGCCGCCACACACACGCCTGCCTCACTCGCCCAGCCCTGCCGGCAGCGGCTCCTCACAACATCCGCCCTGCTACGGAACGCCGGCAGGGACAACAAGCCAAACCAAGCGAAAGGGGACGAGGATTGAGGCGGGCGGGCGGGTCCCTGGTGGCTTGTGCCGCCTCCCTTCCCCGCCCGCCCGCCCGCCGGGGCCGAGCTGGACCTCCTATGGCGCAAGCAGCAGTAGCAGCAGCCTTAGCATTGCCCCCCCAACCACGCCGCCTCTGGAGTCATTTCCCACACAAACACAGTTTGCCCTGTCGCAGCACATCCCGTGCACACACCTGCCGTGCTTTGTTCTCAAAGCCTGCAGTCAGCTGTGTCGGGGTGTGTGTGTGTGTGTGTGGTGGGAATCCCAAGGAGTTGTGTTGCTGCAAACGCGCAGCAGTGTCTGCCGGTCCCTCGCTGGCCTTGGTGGCTCTTGGAAAAGGGGGGGGGGGAGTCCCCGTAGGCCAGGGATCTGCAAACTTGGCTCTCCAGGTGTTCTTGGACTTCAGTCACCAGAAGCCCAAGTCAGTACACCTGCTGATCAGGGCTTCTGGGAATTGAAGTCCAAGAACAGCTGGAGAGCCAAGTTTGCTGACCCCTGCCGTAGGCGAATAACAGAACACATGCCTGGCAAACCGGAGAGGGGCGCGGTCTGCTTCCTACTCTCTGAGGGGGAACGTCTCTATCTAGAGTGGCAAGGCTGGGAGGGACAAACCCTGCGCCCTTTGGAGAGAGACTGCCAGGGTCCAGTTCTGGCCCAACGATCTGATTCAGAACTAGCCCCTATCGTCTGAGGTGGGGTTTCCCCTTCCACCGTTAAGCAGAGTGACTGAAAGTGGGGTATCTATCTTTGGCTGTTCGGCACTTGTTAGATCGCAACTTTTATGAAAATCACAACTTTGCTGCTTCTTTAAATTCCTGTCCTAATTGTCAGGAAGGAAGAGAGAGGCCCTTCGCTAGTCTTCTGCCTCCAGGAAAGTGACCAGCCATTGATACCATGGGCTCGATTCTTGGGAGTACAGGTGTCAATTTTTATTTATTTATTTTCTGTTTTTGCTTTGGACACCAACATCTCTTGGATTGCAGTTGTATTGGATTCCCATAGGCAAGCGATGAGAAACCTGGGGAGCATAATGAAAAGTAGAGACATCACATTGAAAACAACAATTCGCATAAAGGCAATGGTATTCCCTGTGGCAATGTATGGTTGCGAGAGTTGGACCATAAGGAAAGCTGAACGCAGAAGAATAGACGCCTTTGAGATGTGGTGTTGGAGGAGAGTTTTGAGAGTCCCATGGGCAGCGAGGAGAACAAATAGGTCGATCTTAGAAAAAATCATCCCTGACTGTTCCTTAGAAGGTCAAATAATAAAGATGAGGCTAAAGTACTTTGGACATCAAATGAGAAGAGAGGATTCACTTGAGAAAACTTTGATGCTTGGAAGGGTCGAGGGCAAAAGAAGAAAGGGATGGCCCAAGATGAGATGGCTAGATGGTATCGTGGAGACAATGGGCACAGAGCTGAGCGAGTTGAGGGGGATGGTGGAGGACAGGAGTGCCTGGCAGACAGTGGTCCATGGGGTCGCAGAGGGTCGGAATCGACTGTGCGACTCAACAACAAAAAAAGGATTCCCACAGCTTTGCGGTTATAAACCTGATAATAATAATCTCATGTCAGAAGTTATTGCGGGTTGAAAGGATTTTTGCTGCAGAAACTCCGCTCAGGGAACGCCCTAATAAGGCTCCTTTCATGTCCCCAAGAGCTGGGACAGAAACAGGTGCTCAATCCATCATGCAGTACCTTGGTCTCAAACTGTTGACTTGCCAGCCTTCCAGCTAACAAGACGAGCTTCTTAACCACTGAGCCACCGCAGCCTGATGATTTTCATTTATCCTTATGACTGAATCTGGTATTTAATGCCCAAACATTTAGCAATTGTTTAAATGTTGATTTGCCATCCTGAAACATAGTTGTTTTTGTCTATTTTTACTATTGTTCTAGATCAGGGGTCAGCAAACTTTGCTCCCCAGATGTTCTTGGACTTCAATTCCCAGAAATCCAAGTAATACACATGCTGATCAGGGCTTCTGGGAATTGAAGTCCAAGAACTTCTGAAAGCCAAGTTTGCAGACCCCTGTTCTAGATAATTCTATATGTTATGGTTTTAATTGTTGTAAGCTGCCGAAAGTAGGAACACATCCCAAAAGGGTGGGATATAACTCAAATAAATGAATGAAGAAATAAATTTTACACTTGGATTTGTTTTATCATTCTTAATTTCATAGCCACATTTTTATCAAAAGACTAGAAATATGTGCACTGCATTGACAATTGATTGATTTACAGCTACAGGAGTTTGATACATCAGCCCCTTTTCCCCACTACCCCATTCAGCAAACCATGTTACTCTCCTGAACATCTTTCTAATCTATATGGACCACCTGCACCCAAGTAAAATCAAGATTATAAATCTCTACAATATTTCTGCTCATCCTCTCACATTACTGCAACTCCCATGATTCTTCATTATTAACTATTAGCCAAGGCTCATGGGAGTTGCAGTCTAAAAAAATCTAGAAAGTTCTACTTTACCCAATCTTGATCTTCACTCTAGCTTTTAAAGCCTGCTCCTTACACTAACATGAGGATGCCATAAGGTATAGCGGCTACCGTCACGGATTCTCCGGGACAGTCCCGATTTGAGAGGGGGAATCCCGAGTTACCATTTTTAGGAAAATGGTCACGGAATTCCCCCATGACGTCCCGGCTGTCCCGATTTCTCTTCGGCAGCAGGCATTTAAAAAAAAAAAAGGGAGCAAAAAATGGCTCCAAAAATTCAGCGATGTGATTGGCTCTCTATGTCAGCTGACACAGAGAGCCAATCACATCGCTGAATAGGGGAAACACCTATTCAGCGATGTGATTGGCTCTCTATGTCAGCTGACATAGAGAGCCAATCACATCGCTGAATAGGGGAAACACCTATTCAGCGATGTGATTGGCTCTCTATGTCAGCTGACATAGAGAGCCAATCACATCGCTGAATAGGGGAAACACCTATTCAGCGATGTGATTGGCTCTCTATGTCAGCTGACATAGAGAGCCAATCAAATCGCTGAATTTTTCCCCCTTCCCTACCGGAGTTTTAAAAAAAGCCTCTTTAGTCTCATCAGCTGTTAGTCGGGAGAGAAAATAAGCAGAGCTTCAAGGTAAGCAGAGTTGGGGGGTGTATTCTCTGTGTCCGAGCAGGCTGCCTGCTTATTTTCGGGGGGTGGCTTATATTTCTATATACTGAGTATATAGAAATATAAGCCACCCCCCAAAAATAAGCCATAAGGCCATTTTTGGCCATTTTGGGGGGGGGGGGAGAATATAAGCCATGCCATGGCTTATATTCTTTCCCCCCCCCCAAAATGGCCAAAAATGGCCTGATGGCTTATTTTCGGGGGGTGGCTTATATTTTTAGAGCCCCCCGAAAATCGGCACATGGCTTATTTTCCAATAAACTGTGCATGCGCAGAAACTCAATCTGATGCATGCGCAATGCATCAGATTGAGTTTCTGCGCATGCACAGTTTATTGGAGCCATTTTTTGCTCCTTTATTTTTTGGCCCCGCCCATGATGTTGTGACGTTGGCCCCGCCCATGACGTCATGACGTTGGCCCCGCCCCACTATCCCGGATTCAGTTTTGTAAGGTGTTGGACGCCTTACCATAAGGTCTTATTGTCATGTATATTTGTTGAGGATGTGGGTTTTCTAGCCAGTTTAACACGGATATTACATTTCTTAAAGAACAATGTGTGACACAGACACTTGGGTAATATAAATTTCCTCTCTCTACCCCACTGATAGCCTAGCAATTTCAGCAGTGACACAACTTCAACACTGGCAAGCTGAGGAGGGATTTACAACAATGATGTCCTCTGATCCACTGGAGGGCTGTTAGAGAGCTTGGTCACAAGATTTCTGTTGCTGCTTTCCTTTAACAATTTAGTTAAGCATTACTCCTTGACTCGTCTAAAAATAAAAACTACAAAATATGGAAGGGCAAGATTGCTGAAACAATGAGTCTTCATGGTGCAGTGGTTAAGCTATAGCAGGAGTTCTCAATCTTTTTAGACAGAGTGGCTGTGGGTAAAGGGTCCTGCGTTAACCCAGGAGCCACCATCTTTGGTCCTGGATGGGACTATTTTGCCCAAACAGACCCACTGCATAATCTGGGGGTCCTCCTGGACTCACGACTTCTGCTCAAAGAGCAGGTGGTAGTTGTGGCCAGGAGGGCTTTTGCACAACTTTGTGTGATCTGCCAGTTATGCCTGCTGCCGGACCCGGACTGCTTGCTCATGGTCATGCATGCTCTGGTCACCTCCAGACTTTTGACTATTGCAATGCCCTCTACATGGGGCTGCCCTTGATGACCATTCAGAGGCTGCAACTGGTCCAGAATGCTGCTGTTTGGGGGTGATGGGGTGTGGGCGGTATGCCCGTGCCAGGCCACTGCTTCATGAGCTGCACTGGTTGCCAGTGTGCCTCCTGGTGCAATTCAAGGTGCTGGTTATTACCTTTAAAGCCCTATAAGGTAGTGGGCCAGGATACTTAAGAGACTGCATCACCCTGAGAACATCTGTCCATCCCACCAGAGCGGACCAGAGAGGCTCTCTTACTGTGCCATCTGCTAGAGAGGCTTGCCTCTCTACAGTAGCACCAGAAGGAGGGCCTTCTCTGTGTCTGCTCTGGCACTATGGAACCTCCTACCAATTGAGCTTCAACTCCAGACAGAGTAGCTGCCCTTCAGGAAAGAAGTAAAAACCTGGCTGGTGAAGCCAGTGTGGGGCACAGGTGAGGTGGTGACCCCTGGCTACTGACTGATAAAATAACAGCAACATCGCTCGCTCCTTTAATCCTCTTTCTTTAATCCTCAGTCTTTTAATTTTTATAGTACTGTATATACCGAGTTATTTTAGTCCCCAAAAGGGGATATGGCTTATACTAGGGTCAATGACCATGAGAGTCCCCAGACTGCATCGGATTGAGATGCACTGACAATTTAATTAATTTTACCATATTTTCATGTATTTTGATTGAAACTTACTAGCAGCTGCTGCATTTCCCACCCTTGGCTTATACTTGGGTCAATCTATTTTCCTGGGTTTTCAGGTCAAAATTAGGTACCTCGGCTTATATTCAGGTTGGCTTATATTTGAGTATATATTAAGTTGGGGTTTTATGGGTGTGGTTTTAATGTATTTTGTATTGTTGTATTATTTTTAATGCTGTGAGCTGCCCTGAGTCATTTTGAGCTGGGCCGCTATACAAATTGGGAATTAAATTTAAAATTAAAAAATTTAAGCCGAGGCCCAGGTCATGCTCCCTCAGACAGCTTCGGGGGCCGGATGGCCATTTTGCCCTTCCTCCACCACATGGCACTTCCTGGTGTTCTGGAGGCAGGGGGGGCGCACAGGAAATGTTGCCGTAGGCCGCATCCAGGCCACAGGTCTCAGGTTGAGAATCCCTGAGCTATAGTATTGCAGTAAAACTATGCTCATGATTTGAGTTTGATCCTGATGAGGATCAAGGTTGACTCAGCCTTCTATTCTTCCAGGGTTGGTAAAATGAGTAACCAGCATGTTGGGGGCGAAATACTAATTATCTCTGAAGCTCACAGAGAGTGCTTTAAGTACAGTAATACCCCGGATAACGCGAGTATCGGATAGCACAAGATTTTCAGAAAAATCTTGTATCGATTAACGCGATTTTAACGTTATCCAATACAGTCGTTCTTAGCAGCAGGGTGGCTGAAAAGCTGTTTCCAAAGTTCCCCCACCTCCCTGGAGGCTGCAGCAAGCCAAAATGTTAGGATTCAAATCCCGACGTTCTGGCTTCCTGCAGCCTCCAGGGAAACAGGGCTTTTTTAAAAATTGTGTGATCAATGTATCGCACAACGTTAAAAACCGGATAACGACGGGACTTGTGGAACCAAGTCATAATGTTATCCGGGGTTCTATTGTACTAAGAGGCAGCATATAAAAGTAATTGCTATTGCTACTGTGACAGAAAACTCTACAACTGCTCCAACCAACAGACCTAGTTTGACTCACAAATGGTCTGGAAGATATTGGTACAGATATAGATATTGGTCTAGCTATAGATTTATTGATAAATATAGATATTGTATTCCCTCTCCAAAGCTCCGGTACTCTCTACATTTGTAGATGCCCCCCCCCCCCCGGGTGCCACAAGGGCCATTTCAAATTGATATGTTCCCCATCTCACTTTCTGTTGCTTGGTCCCAAAGGAGAATAACCTGGGATTTGCATACAAATGTCTATTTAAAAAACCAACTGTCTTTAAGAAATTTGTGAGATAACTATTTCCCTCCTGAAACATGTTTGCTGAAATATTTTTATGTGCCAAGAGAATACTAACAATGTTTTTGACTGGAGGTTTTCACTGTGGACATCAACTACAAATTATAAATTCTGTCCCCTGTACAAAACATAAATAATTACATTTAGCACACACCAGAAGAGCCTAGGATTAATTGTAAAGTTCCTGGCAGAATACAAAGACTAGAAAAACACAAGCTTAACAATTGTCTGAAGATCAAATGGTTGAAAATCATATGAAGTGATGATTTTAAAATAATGAAAGATATGTATTTTATTCAGGAGAAAGGAATGAGAAGTAACTGAAAAAAGCACTGGGTGAAATCAAACAAGGGGAACATCATGTGGATGACAGGCAAAAATACCAGCAGCAGCATTGCAGAACCTGGTACTTTAAAAAGAATAAATGTTCTCTCTGCAAGAGCCCTCACTTTTCAATTCAGAAAGCAAGAAACACAGGGAATCCTGGTGTTATCTAGCAAACTAAACATTAGGAAAACTGCACATCTCCAAAGATGAGGATAATGGAATTTCACCAGGAGAGATGTGCTTTGGCAATCAGACTTGCAAATTAAACCTATGTTTTTCTTCCAATTGACTAATCACAAGATCACATTGAATGCAAGATATCTTTCAGGAAAGTCATATGATGTGGTAATTTTTTTCACCATTATACTAGGGGGAGCATCTTTTATGAAAACAAGCTAAATCTGTCATCATCTTTGATTCTGAGATTGAAAGCAGAGATTATAGTAGGATGGTTTTCTTTTTTAGGAATGTCATAGTACTATTGTGTTTAGAACATTGGATTAGGATTGAGAAGATCTTAATTAAAAGTCAGACTCAGTCATGAAACTTACTGGATAACTCTGGCCAGTCACACTCTCCCAGCCTGATCTACCCACAACGTTTTGGGTGAGAGTAAAATGGCAAGAATGAGACCCATGTGTACTACCTTGACCCACTGATACAAATGTAAATGTGGGATACAAATGTAAATAATCATGATGCTGAGAGGGTGGAGGAGCAATTTATACTCTCGCCATGAAGAAAAAAATATTGGGGAGAAATAGAAACATATGATGACACAAGAGGAAAAAAGTTTGAGAGGGTAGGATCCTGAACCCATATCCCTGGTAGGTTGACTAGGAAATGAAAGCATTCCAGCTTCCGAATCTATCTTCTTTCCTATTCTTACATTAGAGATTTATAGGTAAACTACCAATTAAGCTTTATTGTTTCATTAGGCACCTCACCAGCCCCACTCAATACACTCTACATCCTGAATGAGTAATTGACCAGAGTGGGGTGTTAATTATTCAACCAGGAAGTTCTTTTTATTCATTTCTCTGCAAGATTATCACTGTGCTCCTTCATTCTTCTCCACTGTGTACGCGTAGCACCACTGTGAGGGAAAAGGAGGGAATGGAAGCAGGGCCAAATGGTGGCTCTAAAAAAGATCAGTTCATCAGTTTCATGGTGAAAGCCTTCTTGTTAGGAACTTGATTAACAGTCTATCCTCAAAGATTTTAAAAATGATCCAGCTGCCAGCATACTCTGGTGCTTTCTAATTATTGCTCTTTACAGTAGTTAATATCTCACTGCCACCCTTCCCTTTGATTCACATCATGCAACTAAGGAAAATGTCAAGCTCAGCAGGTTCTTCTCCTTCCACCTTTGCTTGGCCAGAAGAAAACAAATATGCTCCTTTAAAAATATTTGTGCATGTATGTTTCTATTTTCCGTCCCAGTCTAAAAAAGCAAAGCAAAGGCAAAGCGGCACTACATACCGCTCCACAGCACATAGTACACTATCTGGGCACTTCACAAGTCAATTGGCATTATCCCCCCAACATGCTGGGTAGTCATTTTACCAACCTCAGAAGGATGGAAGGCTGACTCAACCTTGATCCTGGTCAGGATCAAACTCACAACCTTTGGTTGCAGTACAACAGTATAACCACTGCACTACCAAGGTTCCAGAGGAGGAGAGTGGGAACGAAGGTGGCAAATAAGAAGTTTCAGGAGCCATATTGGGATGTAAAAAAAGGAAGTATCAGGGAGCGTGGAGCAGGATGAGGGGGGGAAAGCATGATACGTGGCATTTCTGGGAATGCCAAGTCATCTAGTTGCATTATCACTTCTTCACTATGCTGTTCAGTGGTGGGATGTCAAAAAATTTACTACCCCACCGTGACATCATCAGTGTGGGCGGAGCTGACATGATGTTGTGGGCAGGGCCAAAGAAAAATTATAATAAATAATAATAATAAAATAAAAATAAGCACACACACCTCAACCCACACACCCACCCACAAGACAAACCCGTAAATAAATTAAATAAATAAATAAATAAAATAAAAATTACATTACAATACATCCACCCACCCACCCCAGACACACCACATCCAAAGGTGAGTCATTTATCCTGGGGAGCAGGCTATAGCTAACTTCAGGCTAGCAGCTTCTCTTCCTCCTCCCGCTTGGGAGGACAGCAAGGAGGCCGTGCATACACGCCAAGCACTTACCAGTGAAAAGGTAAGCCCCAAAGGTGGTTCCCCCCAAAAGCTGTTACTGGTTCTCCGGGACACTGAGAAAAGTTACTACCGGTTCTGGCGAACTGGTGAGAACCTGTTACATCCCATCACTGATGCTGTTTCATTTTTAATGGGTCAGCCCTCTGAAAGAAAGCAACAGCCCTGTGTCACCCCCATTTCCCCCTTGGCTAATGCAGAGCATAATCATAAATGCACAGGTATAATGCTGCACTTTCCAATCCAGCTTACTAATGGGTAAACACAAATATGGAGAGCAACTTGAGCCAAAAACAATGAAACTCAATCAGTAAACTAGCCCAGATTGTTTACACATATCATCTCAGAAGGCTGGTGGGTACGCATTTATTCTAGGGCCTGTAATTGAATACTGTATTTCTAACTTGCACACTTCAAGAGGTAAAGCGTTCCCATGTCTGGGGAAGAGGATAAGTTGTGGAGGGAAGGTGAGGAAGTAAATCTCAACTAATGCCGATCAGTATAGTTACGATATTTTATGTTCAGTCCAAAATGAAGAGGAAATGGCCGACATTGTCATTTTGCCTATGCTGGTTTACTGGCTTTATGTTTTCTTTCCCACCAGAATTGGCTTCACAGTATATTTTGTGCCAATGTGACATCTTGACATGCTACGATATTCCCCAATTTCTGTTTTGATTTTCCTGTTTCTGGTAATATTCATCTCCACAGGAGCCGAGGCCGTGACCACCTTCTTGATCACCTGGACAGTCAGTTCTGAATGTGGTGGGATCCTGACTGGCACAGACACCTCCATTTTGTCTACAGTGATGGTAGACTCTGGTTTTCCTTTCTCCACAGTGAGGGTGGTATTTGGATCTATGTTTAAGTTGAATTTCTCATCTATCTGAAAGTTGGGGACTGTGAATCTGAAGCTGTGACTTGTAGCTATTTCGTAGACTCTCCTGTTGCTGCTGGTGAATGTCTGTTCAAGATCTGTGTTGTTGACACCAATAAACTCATCCAGGACCACTTTCATTCTCTACTTTCTTGAGATCCTACAATATCTTGGAAGTAATAGAAGGCTGACCACCCTTAAGGGGGTACACATGGGAACATTTTGTCAGGGATTCCCCTAGCAATATGTGTGTCTCAATAGCAGAGTAGCACTTTTAGGCTGTTATGCAGCGAAAGCCTTAGTGCAGTAACACACACACATATGCATTCAGTGAAACAAGGGTGCGCTTTACTTAACAGTGAAGGGAAGACAGACATACACCAGTTCTATATACAACAGTCTCTCTCACTCCAAGCCCCACAGTAGGTAGACAGCTTGGATTCCTCTGTTGGCTCCAATCCCAAGAGCATGCAAAGAGTCCAGGTATTCTTCAGTAGTTCTTCTCAGTTGAAGAAGCTCTCAACAACAGCAGGACCTCCTTCAGCAGTCTCTGTCTGTAGACTCTCTCTCAGTAGCTCAGTCCTAGTCTTCAATACGACAGACTCTTCAGTATGACAGCATCCTCCAAATGATAACCTCCTCCCCAGACCCTTCCCAGAGGGCCACAGATATACCCTGCTGTTGCTGGGCAGATTCTCTAATCAGCCACAGCTGGGCTGTTACATGAGCACGTGGACAAGGCATGCATAGCCTGGCAATCAGTTTGAGGCTCTATTATGTACACCTGTGTTCAGAACACATGGAGGGCCTTAAAGTTGTACTATTCCACTGGGCAGCAATCTTTGTACAATACCCCCAAATGAAAAAATGTCCTAACACATTTATCATTAAAATCAGGTGGTGAACCATAATTAAGATTTTGAGTTCCTTCCGAGCTACACAGAACAAACCACTTCAATTTGATTTTCATAGAGGAGCCAGGCACCTTTTTGGACAATATGGGAAGATTCTTTATTATTAAAATATTCATAAATCTGGTTGGTTTCCTCGGTTATTTTTTACTTGCCTCTTCATCTTTAGTGTGCTCATAAAGGGTGATGTGAGGGTTTTCCAAATCTTCCGTCACGAGCTGGAGAGAAGAAATGTGATTGTTTAAGGAAAGTTGGTTGTGTTCACCTTCCTCAAAGGCAGCAGGTGTACCTTTATAATCTGGATCACAAAAGGCTATCCATGGTTGTCCAATCACCTTCAGGGAAGAAATGCAGTCTCCAAAGTCCACACTGAATAGATCAGGAACATCTGAAGTAAATTCTTTCTTGAGCCCACTGAAGTCTTCATGTTCATAAACAATTATTCATCATTCTACTGTTTGAAGAAGCCCCAGCTTGCCTTTGAGGCAACTTTTGTGGCTCTTCAGAAAGTGGTCCCTTCTCTCGTGTAAAAAGTTGCTTGGCCTTGAGAGGAAAAAGGGACACAGAAGAAAATTCTTTGGAACAAAACACAAGCAGCAGCACATGCATGTTTGGAAACAGAGCTGTTCTGTGCTAGTGGTGAAAATAAATTTCTGCCTAGAAACTAGAAAGCAAGCCATGTTTACACAGAAGTAGATATGGATGCTAGCCTTGTCTATTGCTCTTAAGCCAGTTGTCAGGAAAATAATGGTCAATTATTTCTTCCTCATCTCTCTCTCTCTCTCTTGAAAACTGTGTACCAGCAACCTGTGAACTCAGATATTGTTGAACTGAGGCTCCCTCGATCCTTTCCCAGTAATTGCACTAGAAAGAGCTGGATGGAATTGCAATTCTACAACATCTGGAAAGCCACCATCCATCATCATTGGGCAGCTCCCTTACCAAGGGCTCACTGGGATGCTTATTTTACTTTTCCAGTGCTCATTTTGTCAAGCATTGAAGCAACTCTCATTTTAACTTGCTAAAACCGCTGCCCAATGGTACTTTGCTAGCAGTTTGGGAACTTAAAATGGCAGCTGGAGGGCACTCATCAGAGTACTGGTCCACAATTGGGCTATTGGTATGGGAAAGACTCACTGGAGAAACTTTGCTGAGGGAGGCGGCCTCAGCACAGCTTTTGTGCTGCAGGCCAGATCTAGGCCTTTCAAACAATGCTCTTATCTGGCTTTACTCATGAACTCACTCTGGACTCCTTCCAAGCCTGTGAGTAATCAGGCTGTAACCAGGTTGCCTGTCTTATGGCAATCCTCTCAGGATTCTCTAGCTGCAAAGTACTCAAAAGTATTTTGCATCTTGTCTATCTTAGGAGATGGCAGTCTTAGAAGTAAATCCTTCTCGGTTCAAATATGAGAGGTATTAATCAATACAATTTAGGATTATTATTTTTAATAGTTTAGGTTGCAGTCCTATACTTGGGAATAAATGGCTTTGAATTTAGTACCTCTGAATACATGTCCAAAATGTGTTATAAGGCTAGAATCCTACCAACATGTACTAGTAAACACATTGTTGTTCATGAGCCATTCCTAACGTTCAATGATTGTTTAACCAGTGGTTTTTTCTTTAAATTAGTGCTAGTAATTCTTTTCTACACAATATCAAACAATGCCGGGAAGACCTTTAGCCTAGTTCTTTGATGCATGATTCTAAAATCAGCCACTATATGTTAAAACACAATTTTGGACTTCTTTTAAAAAAGATTGTGTGTAATGAAGAACATTTTAGTCTGACAATTCTCAGAAACTAATCAACTCATATTTGCATGTGAGCATGAAAAGCATGAAAATGCCTTGTTTTAAGTTGTAAGAACTTTTCAGCCAGAAGGAAAACAATACTTGGAGAACATATGTTTTATACCCAATGGATATACACCTTTCCCACCAATGCACTCTTTTTTATTTTATTTATTTTATTTATTCTTCAAATTTATACCCCGCCTTGCTCAGGCGAACCTGACTCTAGGCGGCTTCCATAGTATACAAAAACAACATCACAAATTACTACCAACTCCCATAAGAGACTCCCACAATGCAAGGTCCTTTATTGCCGCCTAAGACCCCCAGGTTTCTCTCCCTTTGAGGCCGGCTGGCCGAGGGAGAGTCCAACAAAGCATTGGCGGCATCTTCGAGCCTCCCTCGGCCAGGGAGGCTCCTTTTATCCTCCCGGCCAGTGACGGGGGCCGGGAGGGCGCAGCCGCAGCGTCGTCATCTTGCGCCGCCGCCGTGGCGTAGTCTTCGAGCCTCCCTCATAGGGGTAAGGTTTCCACTTCATTGCTTGATTTATGGACATTAGAAAGAGCATTCAACAGAAAATGAGGAAGCATACGTTTTTGTTTTACAATCACATGATACAGCAATCATCTCAAGCTATTTCTGTGTTCTGTCAGAGTCCATGAAGAGAGTATTAGTTCATAAGCCCATTTGGTCTCTGTCTTTCATACTGGGTGTTTCTTTTTAATTGCTGCCACAACCTAATAGTTTCTAGGATTTGGAGACCTTGAACAAACACATAAAATGTCACATCTGCTTCTGTTTAAAGGTCACGTTCTATCTGGCACTTTGATAACAAAATTATGGGAATGGTGTTTTGGAAGAACTATCTGGCTGACAAGAACAACAAGAGCAAAAGTGACCCCTAAGCATTTGACCGTCTGAGGTAAAGAACAAGATGGTGCCTCTACTCAGTGCCACACACAAAAGCTGACTGGACTTGCAACTGCTATATTTTTTTCAAGATTGAAAACTGGGGTAGCCATTCTGGCAACTAAAGGCCATATTGTGGTAGTCAGTTGATTATGCCCAACAAAGGTTAACAAAAACAGTGCTGATAAAACATGGTCCTCTACTGCATTGAAGTGACTTTACAAAGGGAAGGATGGTTGAAAATTTGTCATAGCACCTGATGCTCTTAATATTCTTTGTCTAGTTTCATGTGCAGATCATGGAGCTTTTATAATACCTTTTTTATTTTTGCCATGCTAAATAGATTTCTTCAGAAAATATGGCCACCTCACTGCTCCATCCTAACTTTTGCTCAATAACGGACAAGCTCAAATGGAACAATTTCAATACAAAATTCTTGGGTGACTCCACTTTATTTCCACACCTTCTTCCTCCACAGTAACCAGTTTCTGATTTACAGATTAATTTTTGTTTTTCACTCTTTGTCTAAAGTAGTGGTTCCCAACGTGGGGCACACGCCCACAGAGGGCTTCAGATTCCAGAAGCCTAAGTCAGTACATTGGCTGATCAGTGCTTTGGGAAATTGACTTTGGCTTCTGGGAACTGAAGTCCAAAAACCAAAGGTCGGGAAACACTGGTCTAAAGCTTTTTAAAAGTTTAATTATATAGTGGCTGAAATCTTGTTAGCTCAAGTCTAACCTCTGCAAGCAAGTCTGAAAGTTGGGGTAAGGTCAATGCCTGGGATTTCCAGAAGTCATTTTTCTACTCTCAAACACACACACACACACACACACACACCCCGTGCCTCCCAGCCTGCTGAGGTGTCCAAAAGCTTGCACAGGACAAAAAGGGACTACAGGGAGCTTAGGAAGTGAGGGATTAGAGGGACTGGAAACTTTTAATTAGCAATAAAAGGCTATGTGCAGAGAACTGCACCAACAGGGTTTCAACCTATACTTAGCAATTATCCTCTCCACAGTTATTGTTGTTTTACATGCTGAAAGAGCTCTTAAAAAGGAGTGAGACAGTGCATCTCTTTGCAGACATCATGCCAGTATTACACTGGCCATTTTTGAATCTCCTAGGACAGGGGTGCCCAAACTTTTCAGGCCATGGCCCGGTAACATGGTGCAGGGAGCCAGTCACTGTGGCATGGGGGCTGGATGTAGCCCCTAATGCCAATTCATCCAGCCTGTGAAGCCTCGTTGCTCCTGGAAGCGGAAGTAAATCGTGTCCATACAGGAGCAATGAGGGCTTAGCGGGCTGGATGAATTGGCACCGGAGCCCACATCCAACCCCTGGGCCGTAGTTTGGGCACCCCTATCGTAGCACAAATGGAGGCCAATTGGAGAGACAAATTGGACAGCAATTAATTGCCTATTTGCAGGAAAGAATGCATGTGCAGAAAAGCAATAAGCAGTTTGTTAAGGAGCAGTAGCTTGCCACCAAGACTTTCCTTACACAAGCAAATATCAGCCGTAGGATTATGACTATTAAATAGTTTTGTAAGAAAATAAGTACAGTCAAACCTCGCATAACGAGCATTTCGCTTAGCGAAAAACTCACATAACGAGCAAGTTTTTCGCTAAGCCATCTGACTCGCATAACAAATTTCTCGCTATGCGAGTCAGACTTTTTCCTATGGAAAAACTTGCATAACGAGCGTTTCTATGGGGAAAACTCGCATAGTGATTTTTTTTCGCTATGCGAGTTTTCCCCATAGAAACGCTCATTGTGCGAGTTTTTCCATAGGGAAAGTCTGACTCGCATAGCGAAAAATTTGTTATGCGAGTCAGACTCA
Source organism: Furcifer pardalis (assembly GCA_030440675.1). NCBI lineage: Eukaryota > Metazoa > Chordata > Lepidosauria > Squamata > Chamaeleonidae > Furcifer > Furcifer pardalis. The sequence goes on from CP126893.1 coordinate 104,101,149, forward strand.
CATAGCGAATTTTTTGCATAGCGAGCAATCTCACAGAACGAATTAAATTCATTATGCGAGGTATGACTGTACCTGTACTTTCTAATTACCTTTTTTATTAGAAGATCAACAATGACATTAAAGATTATTTTCAAGGCCTCTGGGAAATGTAACCCAGACTAGGTGATCTATTAAAGTTTATCTTGTCCATGTGGGTTAATGTTTTAATTTGTTCAGTAGGGCCAATATTTGTATCAGTTTTTCAGATGGTCTAACTGAAAATGTCACCTCCAGTAGGTATATGTGCTTTATATTTTTCATAACGTAATGATTTGCAAATCACTTTGACTTGGGTGGAACAGCAATGGGGTGGCAACTACACGGGAAAGCCCAATCAGAATGATTTGGCTTTGCATCAACTTGATCTGCCGTCTCTTTTGCAACTGCATTCAGTTTCAGTGATCACATGAAGACTCTGGGTTGTCCCCATTGGCCCCTCAATCCAATGTGGTTCAATCAGGATCCACAGCCTCCATTCTTCTAGTAAAGCAAAGCAAAGCAATCACATTTTTATACCACCCCATAGTGGGCACTCTCTGGGCAGTTCACAAGTTAATTAGAATTTTGCCCCCAACATGCTGAGTACTCATTTTACTGACCTCAGAAGGATGGCAGGCTGAGCCCACCTTGAGTCCAGGTCAGGATTGAACTCACAACCTTTAGGTTGCAGTACAGCAGTTTAAACACTGCACCACCCCCAGGCTTTCTTTTTATGGTTGCCATTAAGTTGCTGGAACACTTTAAAATGTTGCACAAAAATGGGACAGTTTTGCAAAGCTCTCTATGCATGTACAAACATACACAAAAATCAAGGAAGCACTGTAGTCTGCTGGGGTTTGTTAGAGGTGTTTTATGATTGTATCGAATTTTATAGCAGTTATACAGCACTCTCTGTGTGGTTCATACTGTAGTTAGCACACACACACCCCAACAAAGGCAGGGTACTCATTTTATAGGCCTTGGAAATATGAAAGGCCAAGTCAACTTCACGCCCATCAGGATTGAACTCACAAAGTGGTTCGTTTTGGGTATGGTACTGCAACTTAACCATGAGGACTCTTCCTCGGGATTCTTATGAGGGTTTTTGTCTGTGATGTGATGATCTAGTTCTAAATTTATGTAGCAAAGCAGTGAGAAGGTGATTTAGTACTATATTATGTTCAAAATAAAAACAAAATAACTTTAGTATGGCTAGGAAGAAAAATCTCCGGAGTGTACATTCCTGTTGTCTCAAGTATCATGCCCCAATTACTGTGTCACCAGAAAGTCCCCCAAAGTCACATCCTCTGGTCTTTTAATAGGAAAACCCCCACAAATGACCACAAAAGCAAATCCGCTTGAATTGTCATGGTCAGAAAAAAGTAGAATCACTCAGTGATCGGGGACAGGGAGTACAGCCTGATTTGCACTGACTTTTATGTCATGTGATCATTGAAAAATTCACTTGTGAAAATTCTAGTGCAATCTGTGAAGTATTTTTCAAGGTAGCCGCATACTAGGAGAGCAGTAGATTCGATTAAAGGCACTATAACACAGCTGCTAACTTTAAAAATGGTAGTGGCTCTTTAAGGGCAAACATCATGACACAAACAATAAAGCTGCCAAATCTTTAAGCATTAATCTAATTTGAAGAAAAGGCTTGTGTGAGACTCAAAACATTAAGTCAAATTAAAGAACTGATCTTGATAAATTATTTTGAAATTCAGCAATAGCTCTTGTCAATCTACTTCTATCAATTAGTATTAGTCTTTACATTTGTATTTATTATATTTATTATTTATTTTACTTATACCCCACCCATCTAGGAGATTTTCCTACTCTGGATGGCTAAAATCACAAAACTCACATATTAAAAACCACATTTAAAAAAAATAGAAAAAGCCTATTGGCGACGGAGAGAGACGGAATAAAATACCTAACGCTCAGCCGTTGGCAAAACATTCTCAAAGGCCTGTTTTAAAAAAAATGATTTCAAATTTCACCTCTGCTGGTGCTGATGAGAAAGTCTTTCCCAATCCTGATAAATGGGGAGCTGGTAATCTCCCTGCCTCCCAACACTGTCCTATATCTGGCTGGGGGGGGGGGGGGAGGCACACATAAATGCTAGGTAACATGTTGCTGCTTTTGATCCCAAGTAGGCAAGGTATCTTTGGTCCAGACCAGATAGAAGAGAAAGTGTTGTCACATCCACAACAAAAATCTACGTCCTGAGTTAGTTATCTTTTTCTCTTGCTGCTTCAGGCGTCTTATTCCTTTGTCATCAAAGCCATTTTTGTCCAAACTGGAAGAAAGAGAAAGAAAACCAAGAAATACAAATAAGTTCCATGAACTGAAGGTGGACTTGTTACTTCTGGCCTGCTATGCTAGCTTCAGCATAAAAAAAAATCCATTTTTCTGCTGTTGAAAAAGTTTTTATCAGTTCAGAACATGAATATTTTTGCATCTCTTGAACCTATAGGGAGACCCTGGAGTGGAATGGAAGACTCACTGGAGCAGAAGGCAGCAAACAGGGAGAAAGTTTTGCTTCCATTCACATAACATTGTTTTGTGCTCATCAGTACAGAGATGAAAGCGCTATGAGTATCAATTCAAGCTAGTGAAATGGATAGAGTGCACAATTTCTAGGACCAAACACTGACACCTATTGACAAACAGAAAGCGAAAGAACAAAGAGCAAAGAAAGAAGCAGGCCTCTTTTGGAATTTATAAGGAAGGATTATTTCTGGATAGTCACTGGAGCGGAGAAAATTCTCTCCCAGTCATTCCCACTACAGGCAGCTGCCAGGTTGTTAAAAAAACAAAACCCAACAGTAGTGATGTACTAGCTTGGTGCCAAACTATTTCCAAACTCACACACACGAAAAATTAAAAATTATGAACAAAACAAAAGCAACAGGGACAAAAATAAAAGATGTCCCTGTGATAACTGATATTGCTGTACTCTTTCAGAAGAACTTTGGAACGCTGCCACCTTTTCTGGAACATTATTCAATCCTTTCAAAACTAAGTAGCTTGACAGGCCAATTATACAAGGATCAGCAGAGGCAGGATCAGAGGAAGAAAATAAGGGAAAATAAAGAAGTAAGAAAGAAATGCAAATCATAAGTGTGAACATTGAACTCCCAGCCCCTCAAAGTCCAACCCCATTTGCACGTCGCAAGAGATGGTAACATGGCAAAGTAAGGTATTGCTAGGACTGGGTGAAGTATAGCATGGCCTTGTGCTACAGGACTGCTATACACATCCAAAATCAATCTGCAGCCCCATGGGATCACTTACTGCAAATCCAACTATAACATGGGCTGAAAATCAAACTGCAGCCAAGCCAAACTGAAGTAATTCAGACTGCCGGCATAATCACAACCCAAGAGTATAAACTGCTGAGGTGGGTGGACTTCTCTGACTGATCACTTAAGTTGGAAGAAATGATAAAGGATTGATAACTAGATTCTCACAGCTGCACAATCCCTGTACCTGCTTTTAAAACACTGCAAATTCTTTCTCTCATCCTTCCCAAAACTTACTATATTATAGTCAAGCTGGTGCATGTCTCCATGAGGTGTTGGATGAAGGGAACAGACGCCTTGGAGAAGGAGTTATCTTGAAGAGATAGACTGTCGAGTGTGCAGCTGGTGCTCAGAACAGCACAAAGCTCTTGGGCACAAGCATCTGTGAGGTAATTCTCAGAGAGACTGGCAATGGAAAAAAATGGAGGCATCATCACAAACTGATCACATATTACGTCTAGCACCCTTTTTTCAATGCTTGATGGAGAAGAAAATGTAAATGACTGCATAGGTGGAATCAAACCACTATAAAGTCTATTGCCAGCATAACCCATCACTGTAACCTGATGTCTGAAATGTAACAGGCATTCTACTGATCTCTTCTGTGGCCAATATCACCAATACTATCACCATGAACAGTATCTTTAAAAGTCCTCGTTTAGTTAGATTCTCAAAATATTACTGAACAGGCAGATCAGCACTTACTGTATAATTAAGTGACAATTGTGTGGTATCGATTATATTGTACTTATTAATTTTTCCCCAAATAATTAATTTAGAAGGTATGGTCTTTACCAGTCTGGCCAGGTTAGCCTGTTATGGTAATAAAGTGAGACCATATTGCCAGTGACTTAACACTGAGCATCAGGCAGCGGTTAACTAACCTGACAACCCTGAGGACTAGCAGCCTTGGCTAAGTCCACAGTGAAGGATGATGGTCCCCAAGTGGATTAAATCTCACTTGAATCCATCTTAGAGGAGGGCAGCAGCTTCATCAATACTGGCCTGGGCTTGAGGAGGACTTTGTGTTCCAAAAAGGCTTAGGACCAAAAAGTGACATGTGGAGCTGGATCAGTGGTAAGTGTCAAGTTGCAATGCGGAAGGCAGATGAAAGGCCACGGCATTCTATTCCCAGGACAGTCTTAACGGCTCATCACCATGATGATCGCCAATATTTGGAATCGGATATGGCATGAGAAAAAGAAGAAGTATGGTTTTTACAAAGCTGAGCAGTAAAGAAAACATACTTCTCATGCTCTATCCCAATATTTGCCAGACTCCCTTCAAAGAGAGGATGTTATAACAACACAGTTATAACAACACAGATTCAGAATTAGCATAAGGAAAAAAGTAACGGGCTCCATACAAATCCCAAAGGCTCTTTGTTTTTCTGTGAAATCACCAACCTTATGAATAAGGCCAAACTGCAACCTTAGACACAGCCGAAGACTAGAGGAGGAAAATCCTAGTGTGCATATATATACAGTTGCACCTTGCTTAAAGAGCATAATGTGTTCCACGGGATTGTTCTTTAAGCGAGTTTGCTCTTTAAGCAAAACACCATTGTAAGTAACCAACTGTGACTTCTGGCGGGGGAGATTGCGAACCCTGATTTATTTGTTAAGCGAGTTTTGGATTGGTTTTATTTGTTAAGCGAAGCGAACATTCAGAAAAAATGCTGCTCTTTAAGCAAGTTACTCTTTAAGCAAGGCAGTCTTTATGTGAGGTTTGACTGTATAGTAATACCTCGGATAATGTTTGCATCAGATAACGCTAAGACCGAATAACGTTAAGCAATCAGAAAAAAATTTGCATCGTGTAACATTAAATCCTATGGGATGCATCAGATAACGTTTGCTAATGCCTGTGCGGGTTACAATGTATCTCTGTGGAGTTTTAACGTTATCCGATGCATCCCATAGAATTTTAATGTTATCCGATGCATGTATCAGATAACATTAAAAATCGAATAACACTAAGACATGTGGAACCAAGTTTTAGCGTTATCCAAGGTTTTACTGTATATATGACAACAGGAATTTCCCTCACTTCCAGGAATATGCAAATTAGCCGGTTTTGTTTGGTGATTGATCTTCAACATAAAATTACTTTGGCTTTCAAAGACTGCCTCCATCATTTTTTCACAGCATGTGCTTTTTAGCGCTAATTATGGATTGTCTCTAATATCTCTTTCTGCCTTCAAAAGCACACATGGAAACTTCTCATCAGCCTAAGATTTCTCCTCTCCTTTGCTACTCCTAAAGGATGCAGCTTTTGCTATATTATCTCCTGGTCTACACAAGTATATAAGATGGGGTGCCCAAACTTTTTGGGCCGCAGGTCGGTCATGTGGTTCAGCAAACCAATCATGTGGTTCAGCAGGCTAGTCACATGGTTCTTCCCACTGGAAGCAGAAGTAAAACATGCCTTGCAATCTGTTTTGCAACAGGATGAGATAGATTTTAAGCTGTCATTTTCTCTGCTTAAACCAGGGATGCCCAAACTACGACCCACACCGCTCTTGTCCCTCCTTGAAGCGGAAGTAAAATGCGCCCATACAGGTACATTTTACTTCCACTTCCGGGAGGGATGAGAGCAGTGCGGGCTGGATGAATTGGCATCGGGGGTCGGATCCGGCCCACAGACTGTAGTTTGGACACCTCTGATATAAGACATCAGGTGAGCTACAGATCTTCTGGAAGCAATTTGGAGCAATCCTTGGTCCAACTCATCCCTTCAGGGTTGTATCCAGTGTTTCTTAGACCATTACAAAGATAAGCAACTATTTGGATACGAAGACTGCAAAGAAGGCACACACACCTAGCTTTTTATATGTGCCCATACCCCTTTCCAACTCACTTTAGAGTAGTCACTTTACAACCAGTTTCCTTCAGAACAGTGCAGAGAACTTTTACACCTGTATTTCCAAGTTTATTACTTCCCAATCTGTGAAGGAGAAGAAAAACAGAAGAGGTTCTTGCACACTCAGAGAGAAATGTAGACAGGAACAATCTCACAGTTTGAAACATGACATACAATGAACACATCTAATGGTTCTTTTAAAATCCTGAAACAAAAGGGTACATGTTTAATCAGAGAGAAAGGTTACAAAAAAGATAATATTAAAACCTTAAAGTCTGTTGCTGTGGGCAGAGACAAGGATTCTAAAATCTGTTACTGTTTTCTTTGGCTCTGAACACTTGTTGTTCCCCTGTGCATGCCTTCATTTCCACTTTAAAAAACCATACAATTCCCTCTCCCCCATTTTAACAAAAGCTATAAAACTATAGAAGCTGGTTACACTAAACCAGGGATTCTCAACCTGTGCTCTGTGGCCCAGATGTGGCCCACAGCACCATTTCATGTGGCCTCCACCACCTCAGGAAGTGCTATGTGGTGGAGGAAGGGCAAAATGACCATCTGGCCTCCAAACCTGTATGAGGTAGGGTGACCCAGCCCCCAACTTAAAAAGGCTGAGAACTCCTGCACTAAACTGTGGAATTTCTGACATAGGTATAAGTCACAGATTTCTAAACATAGGCTTTTGTATTTTGTGAAAATGTATGGTAGATCTGCTGAACAGATGAAGCTTTGAGCTTATTTGTTTTGTGGGGTAGAAAGCAATACATTTTCAACCCAAGCAGAATCAAATAAATAAATAAATGCAAACCAGCACAGGTCTACTCAGAAACGCCTCTGCCCTCCCCCGGACTTGCAAGACCTGTTGGGGGGGGGGGGAGACAGTGGTGGGATGTCAAAATTTTTACTACCCCACTGTGACATCATCACAGTGTGGGTGGAGCTAACATCATGATGTCATGATGTGGGCGGGGCCAAATAAAAATTAAAAATAAAATAAAAAATTCAATTAAAATAAGCACACACACACCTCAACCCACACACCCACAACACAAAACTGTAAATAAATTAATAAAATAAAATAAAAAAAACATTAATACAGTGGGGGAACCAGTGAAAAGATAAGCCCCAAAGGTGGTTCCCCCAAAAAGCTGCTACCAGTTCTCCAGGACACTGGGAAAAGTTACTACCGGTTCTGGAGAACTGGTGAGAACCTGTTACATCCCATTACCGGGGGGGGGGGGAATAGAAAAGGGCCGCTGGCAGGAGCCTCGGTCGAAGACACTGCCCTGGCTGCACGGGCAGCCAAGGACACCTTCGCCCCATTATTTGAACTTTTGTATTTCCCCCCTCTTGGTGCTCTTATATTGTCTTTTTGTAGTCCTATATTTAATATGTAAGCCACCCTGAGTTGTCACGATGTGGTAAGTGGGCGGCTATATAAATGTGAATTATAAATAAGTAAGTAAGTCCCAATGAACTCAATCAAATTTACTCTGAAATAAGGAGAGTTGTTTGAGGTGTACAGATCTGAATTTTGGACTACAAGTCCCAAACTCTTCCAGGAAGCATGTCCCTGTTGCCTATAGAATTCTGGGAGCCGTAGTCCTAAAGCACAAATCTGCACATCTCTCACTGAGCTTTTGAGATGGGAAACTGGAATGTATCAAATTATCAGCTAGACCACTATAAGATTTCTTTCTCTAAACCTATTGTACATATGTGGACATATATTATAACACGGAATAAACTAAATTCCCAGGCACCCCTACCGTTCCTAACTTTAAATTGCAGGAGATGAATTGCAGCTGTATTTATTGTTTCTTTTTAAAAAAACATATCCTTCATTTTAATCAGTGAGTTTGAAAGTGCATATGTGTTTCCTCTTCCTTCTCACTCACAGCTATCTTTTACGGTAGGTCGGATAGGGAGAGTATGTTCCAAAGCTGCCAATAAGTTACTTCACCAAATGGGGATTTGAACCAATGGTCCTGAATCCTACTTCAGCACTGGAGCTATCAACTGTCCTCTTCCAGTGATGTCCAACCTTGACATTCCAGATGTTCTTGAACTTCAACTCCCAGAAGTTCTGATCAGCAAGTGTGTTGACTTAGGCTTCTGGGAATTGAAGTTCAAGAACACCTGGAGTGCCAAGATTGGCCATCACTTAGGCAATAGATTGATCCTCTTTGATCACAAGCCTACCAAGAATGGGAAGTTTGTGATCTGTGGAATCTATCTTCCCCTCCATGAAACAACTCCAGCCAGTGATGGGCAGCAACAGGTTTGCACCAGTTCGCCAGAACCGGTAGTAATTTTCCCCGATGTCCCGGAGAACTGGTAGCAGCTTTTGGGGGAAAAACCACCTTGGGGTCTTACCTTTTCACCAGTTCCTCCACTGCGCATGCGTGCCTATAGTGCTTGGCGTGCATGTGCGGCCTCCTTGCTGTCCTCCCAAGTGGGGAGGAGGAAGAGAAGCTGCTAGCCTGAATCTCCCTATAGCCTGCTCCCCAGGGTAAGTGACTCACCATTGGGGGTGGGGTGGGGTGGGGTATTTTAATGTGTATTTATTTTTAATGTGTATTTTATGTGTTTTATGTGTATTTAATTTGTATTTTATGTGTGTTTTTATGTCCATTTAATGTGTATTTGTTTGAATGTGTATTTTAAGTGTTTTTATGTGTATTTTTATGTCTATTTAATTTGTATTTTTATGTGTACTTATTTTTATGGGTTTTTTATGTTGGCTCCACCCACACTATTGGCTCCGCCCATGACATCATGTCACTGGCTCTGCCCAAGATATCATGGCATTGGCCCCACCCACAATGTTGGCTCCACCCACAGTGTGGTAGTAAAAAAAAGGGCTTCCTACCACTGACTCCAGTAGTCCAGGGACTGTATACTCAACGTCCAGTGCAAGAGGCACTGAGCCCTAAAATGTCTAATAGCAATAGTTAGAATGTTCTGTTCTTATAAAACAACAGGAGGGGGGCACTTACTGTAGATCTGCACACTTCTTTATACCTGGGGCCAAAGCTCTGATGTGATGTGATGTCAACCGGCAAAAAGTTACGTCAATGGAGTGATCCTCAATTGGACTGTGCTGCAAGCAGAATGCGAGTACTCTGCAGTCCAACACTGACAACGTTTTGAAAGAAAGATTAATACTCTTGTAATGATGCATCACACGCTTTGGAAATTCTGTTTCCTGGGTCTCAAACAGACAGTGGAGAAACTTCAGTAAGTTGTAGCCTTTCTGAGGAGGGTCCTCCACAGCCACTTCTTCTGCTCTCTGCAGTAGGACAGGCTTCACAAGTTCAGATGTCTTGCACTGCAGGGTTTGTTCCAGAAAGGCACACACTTTTTCACTGCTCAAGCCAAAGAGGAAGCGTATGGTTAATGTCATATGCTCATTGCCTGGCTTTTCATGCTCAGCCAAAAGCCTCCTCAAGTCCACCGTACTCTTCTCCAGTTCTTGCACCAGCTCCTCTTGCAGAATATACCACATGGCAGCGAAAAACTCCTGAAAGCAGAGGTGGAAAAAACTGTACAGGTTGTATCGTCCAACCCCTTTCCGGAATGTTTTCCTGTCCAGAAATAGGTCTTTGAGAGCTGAAGTGTCCAAACCATGTTGTGTGAGATCTTCTTCCTCAAACAAAATTTTTTGTTCCAGGATGCCCATTCGTGCCAAGGAACAGAGTTTTCTGACATCATTCGGAGCAGACATCTTCCATGCCTTTGAATCGCACTTAAGGAGATGATGAGAAAACTGCACAAAAACTTTTGTGGTGGTGTCCAAAGTGTCTGCAATTTCATCTTCAACTTCCAGTTCTACTTGAATGATAGAACAAATGACCCAACACACCATGGGGACAAAACAGATGGTAGATATGGCGACAGTATTTTCAATGAACCTTAAGGCTATGTTCGCTTTCCGTTCGTCTTCAAAAAACTTGAAGAAATATTCACGACGACCCTTTTCAGAGAATCCAAGGATCTCACTGAACCTGGGAAGCTTCAAATATTCCTGTAGCTTCTCTGCAGCACTCGGCCTTGTGGTGACTAACAGGAATGACTTTGGTAAGAGCTTCTTCATCAGTAAATTGCCCAGAATAACTTTTGCAGACACCTTTGAGTATGGATTGTCACAGTAACCATCTTCTGCAGGCTCTAAGAGGCAGCCGAGCTCATCAAAGCCATCAAGGATGAAAAGCACTTTCTCAGGGGTGGCTAAGATTTCTTTCACTGGGGCATACATGTCCTGGCACTGCTCCACAATAAGGTCAGCCAGACTGATGGCTTCTTTGGGAAAGCTGAGTTCTCTGCAGCGAATGCAAAAGACATAGTCAAACATGGTGGCATAGAGCTCCCCAGTTGCCCAGCCCAACATGATCTTCTGCACCGTCATCGACTTCCCGATCCCCGCGGGTCCTTGCAAGACGACTGTCTTTGGAGTTATCCCAGATTCATCAGGCTCAAAGAGGCTTTCGATGTCTGTGGACAAATAATCTTGACAGTTGTTTTCCAGGATCTCCATGTGCAACCTGCCAGTGGCTGTCAATTCATGCTCCCTCTGTTGCTGAGGACGATGCTTCCTGATAATCAGCAGCTCTACGTAACGAGCATTCAAAGGGATGCTTTCGCCAATCAGACTGTTCCTGTCTTCCGTCAACTGATATTCTTCCATCACGTTCTCAGCATATTTCTTTCTGTAACCTGCCAAGAGTGCCATACAGCAAAGAGAAAGGTCCACCCGCTATTATGGTTCCTTATGCAACACACTAGCCAACAGAATGAAAAATTCCCACCAAGGAAGGGCAGACACGAGAGATACACTGTTACCCTGGCAGAGCTTGCGCAATGTGCATCCAAGCTAGTCTGCAGTTAACTGGATTCTAATTACAGAAGTTGGATGCTGACTATAATTTTGCTATAATTTTAATATCATTATTCTTTATTTTAAATATTTTTATTCATTTCAACATATATAAAAAAGAGAAAAATACATATAAACAAAAATGGAACACTCAGATTAACAAAAACATGACATCACCAAATGTATGCACCCATCAACAATGTGACATTAATTATCTTACCCAGAAAACCTGAACAAAAATTTCCTAATCTTATTCTTATCCCCTATTTCCAAAATGTTAAATATTCTTGTCCTGACTTTATCCCTTTAGTTTTAACAAATGCATAATTAATATATTCACCCCATATATCTATAAAATCATTTTTATTTATCAAACATTTCTTAAATTTTAGTTCACATGTCAGTTCGTCATTTATAGTTAGGCTCCATAATTCTTTATACCAGCCCTCCAATACAAATTCACTATATATTTTCCAGTTTTTAGCCATTAACAACCTCATTGCTGTTAGTATAATAATAATAATAATAATAATAATAATAATAATAATAATAATAATAATAATAATAATAATAATAATAATAATAATAATAATAATAATAATAATAATAATAATTTCTTATTTTTAATCTACTTTTATATTTACAAAATCCACTAACAATGCTCTTCTAGAACATATTTTTAGTTTCAAAGACAATATTTGACTTATTTCTTCAAACTTCTCATAATTAATTCAGGTTTATGGTTTTTGCTTTTTATCTGTATTTTATTATGGCCTTCTTCAACAGAAATGTGGGAATTAAACTGAGGAGAGAGGATGAAAGCAATTTTTTGTTGTGATAATAAAAATCTATTTACAAATTATTGGCTACAGCACATATTCTATAGATGAAAGAGGGACATACAGATCTTCAAAATGCCCTTGTTCTCTTTGGTCAAAGCCTCCAAACTCAGGGAAATCCTCCCATTCTGTTCACCTTTCTAATTGAAAATACAGTACTGTGTACTTGGGAAAGGAGTATCAGATTTGCCTGTTTTGGTTAACCTCTACTTTAGAAAGCTAGTGCTACGTGGAGGAATTCACACTGCTGTTTTCAGTCTCCTAGTAGGGGAAAGTCACACAATGAGTGAAACATGTGAAACCCAAGCATTGCCTTCAGAAACACTGCTACAGCCAGAACTTGGATCTGTACACAACTTAGCTGTAGACTTTTGTCTAATGTCTAGGTTGTACTCCCTAATCCCAAAAATTATAACAATGGATCCAATCACCTTTAGTTTGAGAGTAACAGTTAGAATGATTTAGGATGAGATGTTCACATACCTTGAACTTGTTCCTTCAGTGCTGAAAAATTATCAAAACAAGCAATTAGACTTTCTTTTATAGTTAAAGGTATATTTTTATTTCTAGATGTATCACTGTATAGGACACATTGAGCATATATTCCAAAAAGTTTACTACCAAACTGAATTCCAGTCTAGCATAACTAGGAGTGAAATTCCATATCATCCTCCCATACCATCTGGTTTGTCAGAGCAATGTAATTAAATTCATTAAACATTATTAAGAACATGGTCACTTAGTGCTCAAAATAATCAAAACAGAGATTCTCTAATAGCTAATGGTATACTTTTATTTCTAGATATATCACTGCATGGGAGCAGCTTCTCCCAATGGCTTAGTGGTTAAGACACTAAGCTTGGAGCCTGAAAGATCGGGTTTCGATACTCGAGGGCTGCATGGGGACATGAAAGGAGCCTCATTCGGGCATCCCCTGAGCAGAGTCTCTCCAGCAAAAATCCTTTCAACCCAGAGTAATCTCTGAGACGAAATTATTATTACTGCATAGGATACATTAAGGATATACAGTATTCAAAAAAGTTTACTACAAAACTTTATTCCAATTTAACATGACCTGGAGTAAAATTCTGTATCATCCTCTCATACTACTTGATTTGTCAGAGCAATGCAAATAAATGCATTAAACTTTATTAAGTACTGCAGCCTGATTTGAAATTAGTTTTATGCAAAGAAAGGAAAAGCCAAGTACACAATGAGATGGCTCGAACACTGGGACTACTGCAGGCAAAGAGTTAAATAAGCCCTCTTCTTTGTGCATTTATTATTTATGTCTAATTTTCTATTGTAAAGAGTTTTTTTAATATCTTGTGAGCCGCCAAGAGTGGGAGAATAGCCCAGATGGGCAGGATATAAATGTAATAAATAAATAAACTATCAGCACAACACCATAGGCTTAGTAGTTGTAATATTAGTAATTTTAAATACTAATTTTATTACTCCTTAACTCGGAGCAGAAATGCTCCTTTTAAAATATATTTTATATACTCTCTTCTCAACCTCTGTCTTGCTGTACAATGCTGGTCTTAGACCATAGTATAGATTTGATGCTAAGCTAAATTTTGTGGGGAATGGGGATACATATATCAGAGATGGTGGTAGAAAGAACCCAAGGTGCTCTGTGTGAGAGAGAGAGAAAGAGAGTTCAGGACTGGCACTGGGTGATTATCTCCTGAAAAGGATGGTCAGAACCACTGAAAACAATGAATAACATGTTATGTCCACATAGGATCAAATCCATACCTTTAGTAAGTTCAGAAGCATTGTATTTCAGACCAATGTCTTCAAAGACGATCACCATTGTGGCAGGAGCTTTGCTTTCATAAAATTCAACCAAGAGTTCCACAAGCAGCAGCTGGTCTGCTTTCTCCAGCCGCCCAAGTGGGATATTTCTGCCCCCAGGAGCAGCTGTGGTATGCAGTTTGAACTTAAATTTCTTAAAGTCTTCTTCACTGAGGTCTTCTAAAGCATCGAGCATCAAGTCCTTCATCGCTGGTCTTCTTGACTCCATAGTTTGATCACAACCAGGCTACCAAAACAGAACTATTTTAAGGAATAGTAGAAAGGAAGCAGATGTCACCACCAAAAGCAAATGGCTCAGCATCACAGGGGGTGCTAAAAAAGTGTGCCAAACCAGATACGTTTATCATACTCCTGTACAAAGCCAGACCTAAATTTTGCACCAAAAGGCCTACAAGAGCAGGGGTTAGGAGTCATAAAAAGGCAGCAGATTTTTAATTACTTAATTAGTGGCTATTGTATTGTAGTCTTCTTCATGCTACAGATAGAGAGAAGTGTTTGTAGGATTCTCTGACTCCTAAAATAATTTAGCTGGCTATTCATATTATGCTGCTTGTTGATTTGGGTAGATATAGAAGGTACCATTTCCTGTCCTTCCTCAGGCAAAAATATATATATATATATCTTGGGCCTGCCCTGATCCTACAGCTTCTCCTCTCTTTTTAGAAAATTTTAATTCACACCATGTAATTATTCACCACTGTGACCATATGAGAGAAATCCTAGGATTCTACTTGGCTCATTTGTAGATTTGAGGGCCGACAACAGGGAGGAGCATGACTTATTAAATCACAAACTTTTTTTTTGTTAAAGGAGAAGAAATAGCACCAGAGACTGTTGAACATCTTCTCCTTTTCATATCATTTTGCCCTTCCAGGTCTAAACGTAAGAGCATATTATTCCCACAGTTATGGACTTTCACTATTGATATATTTATCCTATCATCAACCTAACTTTTGTATGTATGTATGTATGTATGTATGTATGTATGTATGTATGTATGTATGTATGTATTTGCTTGCCTGCCTGCCTGCCTGCCTATCTACTGACCGACCTACAGTAATTAAATGGAAATTTGCTAGAAATGGAACTGGTAAAACCACTCCTTAAATAACTCACTTATCTTGAAACCCTATTAGGGTCACTATGGGTGAACGATAGGGGGATGGGATGACGTGTCATGAAACACACAACACTCTGATCCAGCAGAGAACAACTTCCACCTCGAACTCCTGTTCGAGCGCCTTTTATTGTTACAATCGTATAAGGAAATGCTTACATAGAAAATCACCATTGGCTACTTAGGCCTTGTACATTGGCCATGATTGGGTCATTCTAGGGTGGGCTTCTACCTGATTGGCTAACACCTTTATGCATACCTCCTAGCATTCAGTCTCATGACTTAACTGTGTAACAAACAACTTCCCTCCACGTATGCAATCTTGTGACCTGAGACGGCCACAGCCCCAAAAGCAGGAGACCTTTGAACTGGATCAGGGTTGAGCACTGGCTAACTTACTGAGGGTACAAGGGTTAACTTTAGGGACAGCATACCAGGAGCCTGTGGGCAGTCACTGTAATATGGGAGCCCCCATCAGTTCCCCACAGGTCACTATAAGTCAGTCCGGATTTGATGGCACGTAACAGTGATGGTGAACCTTTTAGAGACCGAACTGCAACCCAAAACCTACTTACAGCATTTATCACAAAGTGCCAACATGGCAACAGGGGAGGGAAGAAGCGCTCCCATTGGGCTGCAAGGCAGAGTGAAATCTGTGCTGATGAAGGGAGGGAGCACTCCCATTGGACTGCTGGGGAGAGGGACAGGACAAACTCTGTGCTGGGGGAGGGAGGAAATGCTCCCATTGGACTGCTGGGCAGAGGGACAGGGCAAACTCTGTGCTGGGGCAACCACACAGGTGCCCACAGAATGGGCTTTGAGTGCCACCTCTGGCATGTGTGCCATAGGTTCACCATCACTGGCATAGAACAAAGTACTTGTTTTAAGAAATAATAAAATCACTTTTATTATTTGGAATCTTACCAAAGTGCTAACAGCAACTGAATGTTTTATTAAAGGCAGATTAAAATTATTAAAATCAGATTTAAAACATAATTTTTGAAACATTCTTTAAAAGCAGATTAAAAACATTCTTTAAAAACAAAATTTAAAGTCCCTTCTTGTACACCAAAGGCCTTCCAAAACAATACAGTTGTGGGTTCCCACCAAAAGCTGGACCCGGAAGAAGTTTCACAAAAGAAGTGCTGCTATAGAGAAAATCCTGTCTTGTGTATGTACCGATTTAGCCCCTTGGGGTAATGGGACATGCAACAGATCTTCTGCTGAGGATCTTGGATTCCAAACAAACACAAAACAGGAGGAAGCAGATTTTCACGTATCCTCACTCCAAACTATCTGAAAATTTGTAAATCAAACCAGGTCAGCAGACAACTAGAACCCAAAGCAATTATCTCAAGACAACTGATATACAGTGTCAAAAAGATACACCAGACATGCCTGATGAACAATTGTTCTACAGTATTTCACATCAGTTTCAAGGGCAGCCCTACACACAGCACATTACAGTCATCTAATTACAGAAATTGCATGCTGTCAAGTCAATTCTGATTCTAAATAAAGAATACATATACAGTATGAAGTTCATCCTTTCCTTTTGTGGGAGGTACCCTGGGACTGTGCAGTTTGTCCAAGATTCACAGCCTTGCTTAGCTTTTCTTCCTAAAGGCACTGTGGGGAATTGAACTTCCAACCTCTGGCTCCAAAAATAGAAACCAGGAGTTATTTAAGGCTTGGACCCTTGTGGTCAAATGTTTTCTGTAGAAAAGAATGTAACTGGATTATTAGCTGCTACTGGACAGGGTGCTTTTGCTACAGTAGTCACCTACTTTGGTGTTGTTAGTTAGGAGTAATGTGGGATCCAAGAGCACCCTGAGTTTATGAACCACATCCTGCACAGGGAGTATTCCTCCACCCATCATAGGATACAATCCCAACCCCAGGTTGGTTTTGTCAAGAAACTGTCTCATCTGGATTGAAAGCTACTGGCTTTAATTGTTCATTACTAATCTAATAACTCATGTTCCACTTTTTCTCTATGGAATTGTTGCTGTTGCCATTGAACAGTTTCTAATTTATGGCAACCTCCACAGCTCTGCTCAGTTCTTGCACTATCAAGGTTGTGACTTCTTTTAGTGAATCAATGCATCTCACATTTTGTGTCTTCCTCTTTTCCTGCTGCATTCAGTCTTTCCCAACATTAGTGCCTTTTCCAGTTAAGCTTGCTTTTTCATGATGGGCCCCGAGTAGGACAGCCTTTGCACGAGTTATTAGATGGAATTTAAAAAGCCCTGGAAGGAACTGCGGTGGTTTAATAGTTAAGGCGCTGAACTTGACAAATGGAAGGCACTACCCCTTCCCCTTTGTATTTCTGCTCCAAAGTCCTGCTCTACCAGCCCAGACTTGGTCCTGGCAAAAAACGACACAGTCCCGCTGGCCAAGGGGCAGGAGGGACTGGTATTCTTATAACCCGTAATGCAAGGGTGCCCAAACTTTTTGGGCCGTGGGCCGGTCATGTGGTTCAGCGGGCCAGCCACATGAGTCTTCCCACCTGAAGCAGAAGTAAAACATGCCTTGCAATTTGTTTTGCAACAGGATGAAACAGATTTCAAGCTGCCATTTTCTTTGCTTAAACCAGGGGTGCCCAAACTGCAGCCTGGGGGGCCGAATTCGGCTCCCAACGCCAATTCATCCCGCCTACACCACCCTCGTCGCTCCTGGAAGCGGAAGTAAAATGCGCCTGTACAAGTGCGTTTGACTTCTGCTTCCAGAAGCAGCGAAGGTGGTGGCATGGGACGGATGAATTGGCGTTGGGGCCATAGTTTGGGCACCCCTGCTATAAAATGCGACACACCTCATCCCGCCCTGCACTCGGAGGAGTTTCGGTTCCTTTGTTTTCCCTCCCAAAGGCCACGCCGGGAAATCCACAGCGGGCACCACCCCACCCCACCCCCCACCCCACCGGGCAACTGCGCCTCCTTCCCGCGCATAAACAAGAGGCAGGCGGCGAAGCCGGAGGGGGAGAAATGGAAATAATGGGGAGAGCAGGTCACCTTTCTGGCCGCCTGAGCACCCACGGCGACCGCAGTCCCTCAGCCCGTTACGAAAGTGAAAGGAGCGCGAGTCTCACAGGGCGGTCCCGGGGTGGCGCGGAGTTGGCACTAGCGGGGAAGGAAAGAAAGAAGGGTCCCCGCCCAGGAGGGAGGCTTTTCTTCGCCCGCTGCTGCCAGGAATGCGGACACTTGGGTAGCCCAAGTTGGGTTACCTTTGGGTCAGCAGGGGCCACTCGACACACCCTTCAAAGGAAAGGTGCCTTTCGAGAGACTGTTTCGTCCCACAGTGTGGGCCAAGGCCGGGGCGCCAAAAGGAGCGTGTTCTCCCCCTCCCCCAATTTGGTTTAACCAGAAGACCTCTGGACCTCTTAGCCAGCGCGAAAGACTTTTACCCTTCCTTAATTATGTATGTATGAAAAAATTAAGAGACTTCTGGTTTGCCCTTTTATGACTCCCTTTTTGTTAGGCAGCGACTGCGGTGGCTCCAGTGGTTATGACACTGAAACTGAAGGCTGGAAGGTTGGAGTTCGATACCTGAGCACTGCATGAAGGAGTGAGCGTCTGTCCCAACTCCTGTCAACCTAGCAGCTAGAAAGCAAGAAATTGCAATTAGATAAATAGGTACCACTTCAGTGAAAAGGTAAACAGCGTTCTGTGCATTCCAGGGCCTAGGCATGCCTGCCACATGTCCATGGAAATGTCTGCAAATGCAGAAAGTGCTTTGGCTAGAAAAAGGGATGAGCACTGAACCCTAGAGTCAGATACGACCGGCTTTCAAACAAGGGTGACCTTGAACCTTTTGTTAGGCAGGCTCAAAATGGTTACGAATTCTTTTGCTAAGTGCTTGTCTCAGAACGATGTTACCAGTTGCAAAATAAAAAGTGGCAGGTGGAGTCTAAGCAGAGGCGTAGCTACCGCCGTATCTGCCGTATCAATTATACGGGGCCCCCGGGCCACAGGGGCCCCCAACGTGCGTAAGCAAAACAAATCTTTACCCTTCCTAAGGGCCCCCAAACAAATTTTTATACGGAGCCCCGCCAAGGCACGCTACACTTCTGAGTCTAAGGACACTACCATCAGGGATTTAGTGCATGAATTCGATGTGTTTAAATATGCTCATTAGTTCATTCATTTCTTTTATTTCATTCATTAGTTAAGGGTGATGTTTCAAATGGGGGAAAATAAAGACATTATGTTCATAAAATTAAGGTTTTCATAAAATATTAATAAAATCTAAGGTCTTCTGAGCTAAGGTAAAGGTCATCTTTGATCGAAAGCCAGTCATATCTGACTCTAGGTTTCAGTGCTCATCTCTCTTTATAGTCAAAGAGCCAGCGCTGTCTGTGTCTGCAGACATTTCCATGGACATGTGGCAGGCATGGAACACAGTTTACCTTCTCACCAAAGTGGTCCCTATTTATCTTCTTGCAATTCCTTGCTTTTGAATGTTGTGTTAACCCAAAACCATAAAATTCCCAATTTTATTTGTTTATTTTTTTTATATTTTATTTTTCAATAAAGAGGCTTTTAACCTTTATTTTCCATTCTCCCCAACTCTACCCATGATTCACATGTGTCCATAAGCAGCCCACTGTACAAACAATAATTCACCACAGGTGAATAACTCCAAAGGATCTATTTTTAATAAATATTTCAATAGTCAAACCACAAAGTAAAAGAGTTTTTCTTTCATGATTTTTCCTTCAAGCAGTTTTTCAATAAGAGGGAAAGCCAAAAAGGAAACTGGTTATGACTTCAGAGGAGAAACTTCCTACAGTGTATTCATTATCACACCATTGTATCTATTCTGGAACGGAGAGATACTTTTTTTGAAGGAAAGGTTAGAAAGAAAGTGTTTTTTTTTTTGTTTAAAACCTTCATAGAAAATGTTTCTGAAGTCCGATCCAAATTGTATAAGTGTCAAAAAAAAGGTTATTCTGTCTTCTTTCAAGTGCACTCTTTGGATCACTTTGATCGGTCAATCGGTTTTTTTGCTGGCTAACCGCCAACCACCCCCCCCCCCCGTGGAAATGTCATTTTTACAAGTCACGTTTTTCCTCAATATATTTTTTGTGGATTCTTGCTTTGGCTTTATTTTTCTCCACATGTTGTGTGGAAACTGTATCCACCTCAGGAAGTTTTCATATTCAATTTCTAAATTGGTTTCCCCTCAATTTATTTGGGTTTTTGTGACCTCATTTGAGTGGTTTTTTGTAAAATGCTTCATAGATTATTTTTCCGAAGTCCAATTCCAAATCTGAAAGTGTCCCCACAAAGGTTAATCTTGCCTCTTTCAAACGCACTTTGAATCATCTAAATTGGTTGGGTAGTTTTTTCGCTGTCCCCTCCCACAACCAACCCCCCTGGCAAAACTATCACTTTTCTGATGCTACTTCTGAAAGCAATGACATCATCGCTTTGCATTTTTGGCTTTTGTGTTCTACTAGTTCTTAAAGTCACCCAATGATCTTTCAAATGACATAACCCTTATTTTCATGGGTGCCTTAGATTTGGTGTTGCAGCTTCTCAAAAGTACATGATTTTTGTTACACTGCAAAAGCTGCCAGACCACCCAACTGAAACGTAAGACATTCATAGAATTCACGTCAAAAATATTAAGTTTATGTAATGTTTTTAATGAATACAGTTGTACCTCGCTTAAAGAGCATAATGCGTTCCACAGGATTGCTCTTTAGTTGAGTTTGCTCTTTAAGTGAATCACCATTGTAAGTGACCAATTGTGACTTCTTCTTTTTTTTTTGGGGGGGGGGGGCGTTGCAAACCCTGATTTAGTTGTTAAGTGAGTTTTTGGTTGGTTTTATTTGTTAAGCGAAGTGACCGTTCAGAGAAAATTCTGCTCTTTAAGCGAGTTACTCTCTAAGCAAGGAGCTCTTTATGTGATGTTTTCCTGTACTTCTTTTTCTTTGTACCCAGATCAAACTTTGGACAGCCAAAATGAAACCACTTTTTTGGCTTTGTCGTTGGCCAAAATTAAATCATCAGTACATGTTTCCGGTACTAACCAGAAAAAATTCTGTACTGTATCTGTATCTCCACACTTACACAGCATATCGTTACCCACCAACAACCTCAACTTGAGCATGTTGGTCATGCATTTAGGGACTCTGACCGTCAGCTTATTCAGGGTCCTCCAAGTGATGTAGGGAAAGTTGAGTTCCTCAGCTATAGCCTTGAATATTGTTCCTTGTCCAGTGAGCTCCTTCCTCCATCTTCTAATTTGTTCTCTTGTGTACCCTTGAAGGCAAAAGGAGAAAGGGATGGCAGAGGATGAGATGGTTCAATCGCATCGTTGATGCAATGGGTGTAGATCTGGGCGGACACTGGAGGATGGCAGATGACAGAGGAGCCTGGCATGCAGTGGTCCATGGGGTCACAAAGGGCTGGACTCAACTGTGACTGAACAACAAACCCTCAATAATGTTTGTTCTTGTCATAAAGCTCTTCTGTTAAAGTTAAAGCATACTTAAACATAACAATTACTACGGGAATCTTGATTAAGTAGGGTTCTTCATTCAGGGCTACCCCCTCTCTAATTAAACAGCTGCATCATTAGACCTCCTTTAAACACAGTTGGTTGCCCAGTCTTATATTTGTTTACTTGAATTAATTTACGAATAATAATATTTGTGGTTTTCCCAATTTGTTCCGATCACATAGCTTGCTTTTTTGTGCAATTCTTTGTGTTTTGACAGAGCCTTGGTTGGCAAAGTCCAAAAGAAGTAAGGACAGAGAAACAAGAGCCATCCACATGGACTCAAAGTGTTTTTGCCAGAATCCACAACATGGCCTGCAGATGGAGGAAACAGGAACTTGGCATCCTGTGAGACTTCTCTGCAGTATATCTGATCATTTGTTGTTCTTTGCGCCCAATCATCTTCCATGCAAAAGTCATTATTACCCACACTCCCACTGAGTTTTGGTAAAGTCTCCATTCTCCAATTCAAACTTTGCATGTAATATAAAGTGTTTTCCCTAAAGGTATAGGAGTGTTAGAGCAAGAGTGTTTAGGACAAAGGGCACAGGTGGGCAATTTATGGCTTTCCAGAAGCTGTGGTTAAAAGTAATACAGTATACAGTACAGTTGTACCTTGCTTAAAGAGTATAATGTGTTCCACAGGATTGCTCTTTAAGCGAGTTTGCTCTTTAAGTGAAACACCATTGTAAGTGACCAATTGTGGGGGGATTGCAAACCCTGGTTTATTTGTTAAGCGAGTTTTTGGTTGGCTTTATTTGTTAAGCAAAGCGAAAGTTCAGAGAAAATTCTGCTCTTTAAGCGAGTTACTCTTTAAGCGAGGCACTCTTTATGCGAGGTTTGACTGTATACTATATGCATTTGATAAGTAATTGAATTACCATAGTTGACTTGATATAGCAAACTTTCCTTTTCATACCAAGGTTTTCCTTTTCATACCAAGATCACTGCAGATGGTGATTGCAGCCATGAAATAAAATGGTGGAAATGATGTTAAAAGTCTATCAGATAAAACGAGGCTCAGCTGAGATCCTCAATGCATGACATCCACCTGAAATTTGCTGTTCCTGTTCTGAAGCCAAATGTCCAGCAACAACTGATGTTAAGTGTTCTTTCTTCTTCTAGACCAGAGGTGGACTCTCAGGAAGAGATCAGTTCAGATTTCTTAAGAATTTTGTCCCTCTTGTGGAAACACATGCTGTGTTTGTAGCCCTGTATATAGTTATGAAACTCTTCTCTGACCTGAAGCTGATTATTAAGCCATTTCATGAAAAAGCTCACCCATGACTGTTTTACACTTCCATGGTACTATTTTAATGCTTTACACATGCTTACTTAGGAGCAAGTACTAATGTGTTTACATGTTTACTCCCATGTAATTATCCTAGTTCATTTAACAATATCTGCCAAGAGTTTCATTTGTGTCTTTAGAGCTACAGATATTTCAGTGATCCCACCTTATGAGATTTTCATGTGACCAATTATGTAGTATTTTGTGGTTTAGTGGCCCAACCCTATACATATCAAGTCAGAAGCCATCCCAGCTTAATGAGGATTTCTTCTAGTGAGTTGGGACATGAGTACAGCCAATGAAAGCTAGAATAGACTTCTGGCCCTCCAGCTGTTGTTGGATGTACCTTTGTCAATTCTGTTAGTTACGCTGGCTAGGACTGAAAGGAGTTGCAGTCTTGCAACATAGGGAAAGCCACAAGCTGCCCATGTTGGACCATTCATTTGAAGACCAGTTCAAGTGAGGTTGAACATCAATAGGTTCATCATCATTCCTACTTGCAATTAATTGATGAGGTCCTGGGGTACACCATGATTGGGTAGTTGGACATGTGACCAGGCAGGTGAGTAGTAGGACTGAGACACAATCCTAATAGACAACTCTATTATTTATGTTTACTGGATGCAAAATCTTTTGCAAAAGCATTTATGCCATATCTCCTTCCTAATAGTCCAAACCTCACATTCATAGGCAAACACCCATTGGATTATAGACATTTATAAGTCAAGGAACTACACACTTTAAGCTTTGGTGATGGCAGACAAGCACTGCTTCATAACAGTCTGTGTGAAATTAGCCAAGTGAGGTAGGGTTCACTGAACTTTGGTAGGGAAAGGTATATCCAAAATATAAGAGTTATGTAATTTCTTCATGTCAAACCTGCACACCAACTCCAGCTTTATCTAATTGCTAATGTTGGCAAAGGAGCTGCTCCCGAGAAGACTAGCCAGAGTGAATACACTGGAGAGCTACAGATACCAAACTAGATTATTCTCTTGCACTTGCATTATACTACCATTCAAGGCTAAATGAACTCTGTAGCCATACGTCAAATCACAGATGTTCCAGAGACATAATCAGCAGAGGTGGTTTTATTGTTAAAAGATCTCCCAAGTTACATTACAGAATAAAAAATACTTAGAAAATTGAGCCACCCCTTCCTTGGCACAAGACCTTCTCCCCAACCCCTGGCCCCATACATACTGCACACTTACTTTGCTAAGCAGCTGCAGCAAACTGAGTATCTTCCAACAACAAAAGGCAGCTGCAGGAAGCTTTACTATATATATTGAAAGTTCTACAACAGCAGCCCACTATGCATACTCCCAACATACTGATTTACATAGATCCTTTTAAAATAATAGTAATAATAATAATAATAAAATTGTTTCCCAAGAAACTAAAGTTTGGTTCCATAAGGATTTTGCAGCAAACTTACAGCGACATGGGGCATGAACTACATAAATTCTGCTGTATAAAAAACATAATGAAACATGCTTTTGTATAATTTAGCAGATTCATTTGGAATCACAAAGTCACAGGCTCCAACTGGTGAATGCAGCTTCCCAAAGACAAGCATAACTCCCATCCACAGTAAGTAATGAAGAAATTTGATGTTTAAACATCAGCTGTATAAGTAGCTGCACATTCTTTTCCAAGTTGGCTCTTTGCCAGCCTCTGGCATATTTATGTCAGTGTTTCACCTTTTGTTACCTGCCAAAGAGAAAAGCTTGAATTTAATGGTCTGGAAAGGAGAAAAGACACAAAGGATTAAGCATTATTCAAGGGAAGGAACTTGTATAGGCAAATTAGGGAAGACACAAGCCCTTTCTGCAAAGATCACAGCAGAAACCAGCAAGGTTTCTGCAGTTCACAAAACCACGATTTACATTGAGGTGGGGCAAAGAGGGGTTAGAGCAAAATTTCCTAATAAATTTCTTGTGGTCCTGACTCTCTGGCACTCTGTCCACTAAGAAACCAGCAAAGCCGATGTTCCAAGGAAACATGACAAAAACTGATTCTTGAGAATTTCCATAGGAAAAGGAAGGATCTCGCCCAAAAACCTTTTCTATTAGAAACAGATAAGCAATCAATTTATAGCATGTAACCACTCTACACCAAGTATGAGAAAATGAATTTATCCACTGTTTTCATGGCCATTGAAATGCCATTTCCCCTTAAATTTAAGTGAACAATTACATCTAAAGCTATACATGCTGCCAGAAAATGTTAAAGAAAATATTTTTATAAAAATAAAGTTAACACAGTTTTGAGTTCATTTGACTATAGTATCTAAATCATATTGAGCATGCTAAATACTTTTTCTTAACCTTGTATTTTGTTCAAATATTTGTGGGCTGTTTTTTATGTTAGAAAGTTACATTTATGTAGATTTAAAATAAATGCGCAAGGTCAGACCATGTTCTATGGAAGGCATTGGATTTGTTTTCAATTTGCCCCCACTAAGAAATAAATAAAGAAATGTGTATGTAGACC
The DNA here is from genome assembly GCA_030440675.1 of Furcifer pardalis. Lineage (NCBI taxonomy): Eukaryota > Metazoa > Chordata > Lepidosauria > Squamata > Chamaeleonidae > Furcifer > Furcifer pardalis. Next base: position 104,126,281 of record CP126893.1, read on the forward strand.
AAAATCATCATCTCAATTAGACCTAAAAGAGCAGGATGCTGAGATTACCAATCTACTTTTCCTATAACCCCAATGGCCTCACAAGTTTGTTACAATCTGCTCTTTGTTTGACAAACTTCAGTGATGTATTAAACCCCAATCCTTCAAGGGGTGACACCAGCACAGCCCAAAATGCTCAACAGAGTGCTGATTTCTCTACCTCAATTTGCAGAAGCCATGCGCCAACTGCAGCCTGAAGCAAGACAGCTCAGAACAAATCTCACCATTTGTATTTTCCCCAGAGAAAGGGTGACCACAATAGAAAAGTGGGAACTTCTAAGCTCAGCTTTCGAGAGTTCCCAACAGAAAAGGCAGAGGTTAAACGAGAAGCCCAGAGAACCAGGGATGGGGCTGTGCCTGGCACTGGGAAAAGTGGGGTGTGGAAAGGAAGAAGGGGGATGGGGTGGGGGAGACATTCTGCCTCTTTTTTTTTTTAATAGTAAAGGTAGAGGCTTCCCTTGCTTGAAAGCCAGTCATATCTGACTCTAGGGTTCAGTGCTCATCTCTGTTTCAAAGCCAAAGAGTCAGCACTGTCTGCTTCTGCTGATGTTTCCGTGGTCATGTGGCAGGCATGACTAGACACCGGAGTGCACGGAACGCTGTTTACCTTCCCACCGAAGTAGTCCCTATTTATCTACTTGCAATTTCTTGCTTTCAAACTACTAGGTTGGCAGGAGCTATGACAAATATGGGAGCTCATTCCGTCCTGCAGTACTCGGGAATCAAACTGCTGACCTCCTGCCTTCCAGTCAGCGTCTTAGCCACTTGAGCCACCGCAGTCCTTTTTTTAACTGTTAGTCTGTGTTTCAAGCATAGCAGAGAATAAACAAAACACAAAACATTGTAGCAGAACTCTGAAGACTGTTTGTATACTTATCTGTTATGCTAACCAATCACTCTGTTTTGTTGTTCAGTTGCACAGTCGATTCCGACCCTCTGCGACCCCATGGACCATTGCCCGCCAGGCACTCCTGTTCTCCACCATCCCCCTCAACTCACTGAGCTCTGTGCCCATTGTCTCCACAATACCATCTAACCATCTCATCTTGGGCCTCCCCCTTCTTCTTTTGCCCTCGACCCTTCCAAGCATCAAGGCCTTCTCAAGCGAATCCTCTCTTCTCATTTGATGTCCAAAGTACTTTAGCTTCATCTTTACAATTTGACTTTCTAAGGAGCATTCTGGGTTGATTTCTTCTAAGATTGACCCATTTGTTCTCCTCGCTGTCCAGGGGACTCTCAAAACTCTCCTCCAACACCACATCTCAAAGGCATCTATTCTTCTGCGCTCAGCTTTCCTAATGGTCCAGCTCTCACAACCATACGTTGCCACAGGGAATACCATTGCTTTGACTATACGAATTTTTGTTTGCAATTTGATGTCTCTATTTTTCACTATGCTCCCCAGGTTTCTCATCGCTTGCCTCCCAAGAATCAGTCGCCTTTTTATTTCATGGCTGCAGTCCCCACCTGATTGTATATAAATTGATGCCATGAAGTCCAAACCCCAATATCTGACGAAGCGGACCTGCTCCACGAAAGCTAACATTAAACATTTAACAGTTAAGTCTTCAAAGTGCGACCATGTTTTTTTGTGTGTGTTGTTTATTCTCTGATCAGCCTCTAATTTGGGGTCCCTTCTGCAATCAGGTTAGCGTTAGTTAGCCTCACCCGGGCCTCGATGTACTCGATCCGCCTCTCCAGCGCGGTCAGCTTCTCGTTCAGGGTGGCCAAGCGAGAACGGCAAGACATGTCTGTGGGGGACAAAAGGGGTGTCTGTGTATGAAAGAGAGAAAGAGAGACCAGGAGGACCCCCAGGGGCAGCCATGCCATACCACCCCGCCCTCCCAACCAAGAGGACGGAAGCCAGGGCGGGCCGCTCGTACCGAAAGAATTGAGGAAGTCCGCGATCTTCTTAATGGAGCTGGTGATCACTTCGATGTACTCGCGGTTGGCCCAGTCCTGGTGGATCTCGCGCTGAACCGGGTCCTCCTGCACCGACATGACCGCCAGCTGGCAAAGAGACAGAGACCCTCTCCGAGCAGCAGCCACAGGGTGGGGGGTGGGGGGGCGAATGCGCATGCGCACACACCACGCTCTTGGCCCGGGTTCTCCCAGGCAGGCCGGGAAGAAGCATTGCGCGTGCGCCTCCCCTCTTCCCCCCTCCCCGCCAGCTTCCGCTCTCCCGGCCGCGCGCACGCGCAGAGTCTGTAGATGTTCCCCATTGTCATATGGCAGGCAGGACTAGGCGCCCCTCCTAAACACACAGAACGTTGCTACCCGTCCCACCGAAGTAGTACCTATTTGACTACTTGGACTTTCTTGCTTTCAAACTGCTAAGTTGGCAGGAGTAGGGGCAGTTGACGGGAGCTCATTCCATCGTGCATGAATCAGGTCTCGAACTGCTGACCTGGAGTCCTTCCAGTTGTCAAGTTCAGCCGCTTAACCACGAGTCAGCAAACTTGGCTCTCCAGATGTTTTTGGACTTCAATTACCAGAAGAAGCCCAAGTCAGTACATCGGCTATAATTTTGTCAGAAATTATTCAGGGTTAAAAGGATTTTTTTTTTTGCCAAAGAAACTCTGCTCAGGGAATGCCCAAATGAGGCTCCTTTCGTGTCTCCAAGAAATGGGAGAGACGGGTGCTCAATCTGTCATGCAGTACCCAGGTCTTGAACTGTCAACTTGCCGCCCTCCCCCTGTGCCTATACCAACTGCCAGGGGAAGAAGCCACGGCAGGATGAGGACCTTGCCACCCCCACCCCCCCTGTGCCTATACCAACTGCCAGGGGAAGAAGCAACCAGGGCAGGATGAGGACCTTGCCACCCCTCCCCCTGTGCCCACCCCAACATATTGTAATATGTAATTTAATGTATTGTCTGTAAGCCGCCCTGAGTCGCCATGGCGAGTGGGCGGCAATATAAATTTGAACTAATAAATAATAATAACAAGATGAGCTTCTTAACCACTGAGCCACTGCAGCCCCTACTATATCTGCTGATTAGGGCTTATGGGAATTGAAGTCCAAGAACATCTGGAGAACCAAGTTTGCTGACCCCTGCACTAGGCTATTAATCTCTGCTACTTTGGGGTGGGGGCAGAGGGAGAGCAAAAAGCAATTATTGGGATGGGTCATTTATGCCCACCAGACATAGTCAGAGTGCACTCTTTCCCTTTGCTCCTGGCTGCACGCATGGAGAGTGGTTTAACTTATGGCTGTTGCCTGTATTTAAGCCAGGACACGCAGAATTGACTTCTTGATTAACCCTAATGTAGTGATCTCACTTTGCAGTCTATTAGGCGTCCATTTCCTTTATGTAGCATCTTGCTGTGTCACTTCTTTAAAAAATAAAACTGGTTGCTTATAAGCATCTAAAGCCTGCAATGAAAAATATCATTTTACATCTTAAAGTGTGTGTTTAAAAGATGTTCTTCCTTACTCAAATGGAATTACATGTGGGAAAGAGTTGGTACCTTAACCATCTACTTATCAAACTATGGAATGCTTGTTTGTATTTGATATAAAATAACCTAGTTCATGGCATCAAATGAAGGCTGGAAAAAATGCAGTGGGAGTGATTTCTGAATTAATTGACAGTGGGTTTTACTAATTAGGAAGGTAAATCAGTAGGTTGTGTAGGAGAGAGGTGTTGCTTAAGTTTTTCAAAGTTGTAGTTTTGCTTCTTCCTCCTATATGCACAATCCCCACATAATATTGGTGTGATACTAGAGAATGATGTGGATTTGCACAGCTATTTGGATACAAATGTAAATTGGGTTTTGTTATGAAGACCAATGCTTAAGCTGTTAAAATTGGAAGAAAATGCTGGTACAGTACAGTACTTGCATACATATGATACTATGCCACTCAGCTGCAGATTTTAATGCTCATATCCTATATGCCACATCAGTAATGATAGGAGAATGGTATGGTGATGGAGGGGGAAAATGTAAAGATGAGGTAAACATAGATAATATTAATGACCTGGGTGGAAGAACTGGAAAGATTTGGCATAGCATGTAGTGAGTCACTTTATTTAGCATATTGGTGAATGAAATACCAGAGTTTTAATACATATTCTCACAAATTCTGTTCCAAATGAGAATACTTTATTTATCGCAAGCTAGACTGTGAAATCTTAGAACAAACAGATGTAGGTAAATAGAAGTATATTTTTGTTCCTACTCTGTTCAGTGGTTTTATGCAAGAATATTTTAAACTGGACATTCCATTCTAAAAGTGCATAAAGACAAAGTAAAGACAGACTTAAGCAAATAGATTTCAGTAGACCTAAACTCACAGAGACGTATTTTGATTGTGATCACAAAGTAAATAAAAGTGCCATTTATTTCAAAGTAAGGCAATCCCTGTTTGGGAGTAGAAATCAGGAACTGCTCTTTATTCTGAGAGCCACTGCAACCCAATCAGAATAGGATACTAATAAAAGCTTTAGTTTGTAACAGGGGTGCCCAAACTTTTCAGGCCACGGGCCGGTCATGTGTTTCAGTGAGCTTGTCACTACGCTCCGGGGCCTGGATGCAGCCCCCAATGCCAATTCATCTGGCCCACGAAGCCCTCATCACTCCTGGAAGCAGAAGTAAAACTCGCCCGTACGGGTGCGTTTTACTTCCGCTTCCAGGAGTGATGAGGGCTTCGTGGGCCAGATGAATTGGCATCAGGGGCCGCATCAGGGACTCCGGCCATAGTTTGGGCACTCCTGTTTATAATGTTGAAGTACCACTTTTGCTTGTTCAATATTTTTAAATTCATCTCATTTCAGGAAGTCGTGTCCTTAAGCATTATACTTGCGTGAGATCTCAAATACATCTAAAGAGGTGTTTCTTAGCTCTAATATTGAAATGCTTTTCTGCTGCCATCATGAGATCAACATCAGGGATAGGCAATATATAATCCTAAAAATGTTTGCTGGACTACACCTTTCATCAGCACTAGCCACCATTACCACTGGTGAAGGACAATGGGAATTGTGCTCACAACAGAGGACCTCTATTTCGAGTAGGTATAAAAACATTTCTCAGGATTCTCAAGAGTTCTTAAATTGAGCTTGATAGCATACAAAAAAATGCTCAGGTACCATAAAAGGATATTAGCATTTTCCTTTTTATCAGGAAACCTGTTCCTGAAATCTTGTTTAATATACAAATTTAATTCTTATCTCTACAATTACATATTTTAAGATTTTAATCAGAGCTATCTTCATCACTATCCTTTGGATCTATCATGTCTTCAGTCTCTGAATCCTCCTCTTGCTTCTGCTCCTGTGGGGAGAAATATGCTTAAACAGCAAAGATTGGGCTATACAGAATATACACAAATTCTCCACTAGCTTGCCCCACCCATTGGTTCATCTTCCCTCACCTAGAAGCTGCAGCTCAGCTCTGTGTAAAACATGTACATTCACATTTTCATTCTAGTTTGCAGATTATAAAGACATCTTACGATTCAGAATTAGCTATACAGGCAGCTTACTTTTCATCTTGGCTATCACTCAAATGCAGAGTTTACCAGGTACAGTAAAACACCGGATAATGCTAAAACTTGGTTCCACAAGTCTTGGTGTTATCTGATTTTTTAGTGTTATCCGATGCATGTGAAAATCCTATGGGATGAATCGGATAACGTTAAAGCTCCATAGAGATACATTGTAACCACACAGGCTTTAGCAGTTGTTATCTGATGCTTCCCATAGGATCTTAACGTTATTCGATGCAATTCTCCCCCAAGATCACTTAACGTTATGCGATTTTAGCGTTATCCGAGGTAAACGTTATCCGAGGTATTACTGTACTTAAAATGTCACCATAACATCAGATACACTCATCAGAAAAATACCTCAGTAGGAGCCTCCCTGGTGATCATGGAAACCTCCTCCTCTTCCTCCATCTCACTTGCTTGAGATGCTTGTGAAAGGATCTCCTCTCCCTGAAATGGAATACAACAGATTGCCAAACTCTGGAGTCCACATGAGACATCCACCAACAGTGGTGTGCAGAAGTGTTTATTGAACATATTCAGCACAAGCTGCTCTTCGTTTCAACTTGACTAATAGAAAAGTCTATGTGAGATGTTTAACTAGTAAAACAGAGGTAGTGTAACTGAATATCTAATGAACTGAGTGGTAGTCCCTCCACTTTCTAGTCTATAAGATGTTCCAGTTTTTTGGAATAGTAGCCGTGTTAGTCTGTGGTTCAGGCATATCAGAAAACAAAATAAACAAAACAAAAAAACAATGTAGCAATTTAAAGACAAACTGCTATATTTTTATTGTTAGCTTTCGTGGATCAAGTCCACTTCTTCAGGCAAGAAGTGAAACTTACAGGCATGGTTTTTATACACCAAATTCAGGGGTCAAAGGGAGAAGAGTGTGCTCAAGCAAAATGACAGACAAGCAAAGCACAACAATACAGCTTCCCACAGCCATCAGAAACTGAAACCACTTCAATCTAAATGGACATTATATCCAAGACCTGAAAGTTACAATTCTGGAACAGAGAAATTACAAAACTAGGATTGAAAGGGAAAGAGCAGAAATCAAATACTGTACATCCATCTATTAGACACCCATTGCAGGGGATTAAATATTAGCGAAGGGTTTCTGGGACATTATCAAATTTGATACACAAATTGCTATATGCTGCTCGATATTTTATATATTATATTACAATCTTCCTGCCAATTCTCTTTAGCAAAACAGGAAGTAACCAGGTACAGTGTTTTTGTTTGCAGGTCAAAGGTTGATCGGAGACCAGAATGGGCTTTCTCAGACCCTTTGAGATTGAAAGGGAGACGTTTAGAGGTAATCTGAATAATCTGAATTCAGTATCAACTCACATGGAATGGAATCGTTAGTTCTCAAGATAATGCCCATTGAAATTGTTTCAAGCTGAGTCAGTAAGTCATTCAGGGGACATAGAAACGTCTTCCACATACAAATGCTTACCTGCAGATCCCTGTTTTTTAGAACTCCTACCCAGAAAGCCTCCTGACAGTGATTGAGAGCCAACATTGCTTTCACTCGATATACAAATAGCTCGAGAGACTTCTTTAGCAGGGGTACGTGGCTGGTGAGTCCTGTGTCTTGATGAATCTACACACAGATGATAGATACAGTATTCTTACTAGTAATCTCTGAAAAGGGAAGAAGGAACTCGTATGGTAGACACTGAAAAATTAATGCATTTTAGCCAAAACTGACTAGTTCAAAAGCCAATGTCCCATTTGCAGCCCCCTTTACCTTGGAATGACCACACATGTGATGAAGTTGCCTGGTGCTCTGCTGCAAGGTTTTCAACAAACTCTGCACATCTGCCTGCAGAGGCAAAGAAGCCTTATTACAGATCGTGTTCACAATTGCTTCTGAACTGTTGGGGTACTTTTACCACTGAGGATCAGGAATGTTTTTCACTTAGTGTTATATACTAAACCACTCAGAGTTGCCTTACATGGTGCAAAGTATCACTTCCAGCTGGGCCATTAAATGCCCACTAAACAGGGACTGCGGTGGCTTAGTGGTTAAGAGGCTGAACTTGATGATGGGAAGGTCAGCAGTTCAAGACCTGAGTGCTGCATGGTGGCGTGAGCTTCCGTCTCTGTCCCAGCTCCTGCCAATCTAGCCATTTGAAAGCAAGAAATTGCAAGTAGATAAATAGGTACCACTTTGGTGGGAAGGTAACAGCATTCCGTGCACTCCAGTGTCTAGTCATGCTTGCCACGTGTCCACGGAAACATCTGCAGATGCAGACAGTGCTAGCTCTTTGGCTATAAACAGAGATGAGCACTGAACTCTAGAGTCGGCTACAACTGGCTTTAGAGAAAGGGCAACCTTTACCTAAAGGAGGAAATGCACTCAGTCCACTTCTCTGACAGTTTTATGTATGTGGTACATATTGTTTGCCTTGTGCAGATTAAGAGTAACATGGCAACATCTTGGTAGATTTGCCAAAAAAGATAATATTTATTTCATAGCTCACACCATTCACTTCTTGGGTCTACTACATAATTATACCAAACTTTTTCTTCCCATTTCTGCTCTTGTGGTGTGCAAATGCCATCACTGTTCCCACATCAACCAACAACCTTTCCTCCTAAAAGCCTTACCCTATGCTTTTTAAAGCTGCAGTCCAGGAGGGGCATGCCATGCTTCAAGAATGTTTCCACAAACAGACGACCATACTGGTGGAGAAGAAAGGGAGAAAATGTGGGCATTTCTTTTTTAAAGAAAAATAATCAGTGAATGCTCTTCATACAGATCCAATAGCATGATTCAAAGCACTGAAACACCCACAGGCTATTTAGTGCAAATTCTATATAATCAAATAAATACTTCTCTTACAAACATCTATATTTGTTGATTTTCCATTTGTTTGGTTTATTCCAAGCAATACTGACTAACCTAGGCAAATATATGTACACATTTAGGAGAAACAGCATTATAAAACATCAGATTACACAACTCTAAGTGCCATGGTTCCCTCCAGCCAATATTGAAGACTAGTTTCATGAAGGTACTGAAAATTCTGAATAACTGGCTTAGCCTCACTCACAGATATACACTTTGCACTGTTCCTTGGTAAGCAGGAATTATGTTTGAAAAATGTTAATTGCCTTTACGTTTTTAAAGATATATTATCTATATTTCTGCACTGTTGTTGTAGTGTTCTGTTATGACTGGAAAGGCATACATCACATTAAGACTATTTGCACACAAACGTGTCCATATGGAAAGCACAGTGGATAAACATATCACTGCTCACTCTTGCCACCTGCCATTTAACTCAATATATTTTTGACATATATAAAGGAAAAATCCACATAAGTGAACCATAATGCATGAATGCAAGGCCAGCAACATCAAAGAGAGCACAGGTCAGGGTGAAATGACTTCTCCCTAAATCAGGACAGCAGCTTTAAGTATGATATCTGGTTGTGTCCTAGGGAAATATGCTGTGGTGAAAGGATACGTTCAGAATATTCCAGGAAATAACCAGACATAGCCGAGCTAGGAACAGTTAGTTATGCTTCGGGCATCATGCACACAGAGCTACTGCTTGCTGCAAAGAGACTGCTGTGGTAAATCAGTGGAAAAACAACAAAGAAATCTTCCAGACTAAAAAGTTGCAAAATGTCTTGTTGTGTAAATTGTGACTCCCCAACTCACCTTTAGGCAGACAATGAGCACTGGCCTGCTGTCAAATACCTGTTGGAAAAAAGCAAAGGCCCAGTTTGAAAGGTGTGACAAGGTGGAGTCCTTGTCAGATAATGTTATAACTATTAAAATATGTATCCATTCTATACTCCCTACCAGTTATTTCATTAGCACTATTAAATATCCAGGAGCAGAGACTAACACGTTTATCTCGGGTTTCCCCTCCCCCCCCTCTGATATTTTATTTTCTTGCACACAGGAGCATCAACTCTGTTTTCCTTCTCTTTTGTAGTTCAGCCTTCTCAGTAGGCCAGTCATGTTTTACTTGAACATAACTGGTTTGTTAAGAGCAGGTATCTGCCTATATCAGTGGTGGCAAACCTATGGCATGTGTGTCAGAGGTGGCACTCGGAGCCTTTTCTGTGGGGACCTGTGCAGTCACCCCAGCACAGAGTTTGCCCCACCCCGCTGCCCAGCAGCCCAATAGGAGCGCTCCCACCCTCTCCCAGCACAGAGTTTGCCCCGCCCCTCTGCCCAGCAGCCCAGTGGGAGCATTTACTTCCTCCCCTGTTGTTGTGTTGGCACTTTGCGATAAATAAGTGTTTTTGGGTTGCAGTTTGGGCACTCAGTATCTAAAAGGTTTGCCATCACTGACCTATATCTGGAAAGAAAAGGCACAGGTACAACAGCACAGACTTTATTGGTCAATGTGCCTATAGTCTATTAAAATATGAAAAGCCCAAGGGATAAACATATGGTCTCTCAGTCAATTCTAGTCTAAAATAGAATATTCAAAACCTATTTCTGCTATCAGTTCCAGGACCAACCCAGCCCGTTGTTGTCCTCCTCTGACACATCAGCCTTGTCAACATCTTTAAACTCCCCCCAGAGATACAGCCACTCCATTGACACAAAGAAGTATGATTTGGCAAGATAAAAATATGAAAACTATGTCAACTGTCCACAGGATGACAAAAAATATGTAGGTGGGAGTGCCATTAGAAAAGGTGAATCATTAGGAATGGTTTTAAAAGGTTAACTTCAAGGTCATGTAATAACTCTTGGCCTGTGTTTGAGTAAATGGACAAGTGAAATCACATACTGTACAATAAAACAAATATAAGGTGGCATGCTACCAATTGTAGTATAAACATGTCTCTTACTTACCAGATAATTTATTTATTTATTTATTTGTTCTAACTTGTTATCCCGCCCCAATCGGGTAATCCCAACTCTGGGTGGCTTATAAAACAGGTTTAAAAATAAGCATTACAAGGGATTACATGACAAAAACATTAGAAACAGCATGCATTATATATCACAAGGAAAATACAAAAATCATGCTCTAATAAAGGAATGTGAAATTTCATGTTGAGATCAAATTAAACACAAAATAAGGAAACTGCTTGTAGCTCCCAAAACATCTTTTATTTCAGAATTTGGAATTTCATGTTTAATAGGTAATGGCTAGGAAAGAGGATTTAGTCAATGTAAGAAATACAAGAAAAGGAGAATCACATGAGCAGAAAAGAGCTGTGTAGGACTCAAAAAAACTGTGGCTGAAATCCAGTAAAAGTTAGAACTAGAATAGACTTGCTGAATCAATAGGATCCAGGAGTGAAAAAGCCGGCTGCAGTTCTGGGAGGAAGAAAACACCAGGCCCCAGCTGATTCCAACACCACCCTCCAAAGCCAGGAGTGAAAAAGCCGGCTGCAGTTCTGGGAGGAAGAAAACACCAGGCCCCAGCTGATTCCAGCCCCACCCTCCAAGGCCAGTCTGACTGTTATGTTTGCTAAACTTTTTCTAGGCTGGGGTTTTGTGGCAGCACCTACATGTCAGATGGACACATTGCCCTTCTCCTTTCCCTTGGACAGAAGGAAGGGGAGTAGTCGGTTGGTGGCCACCACCTTAATGGGTAGGATCCAGGGTGAGTAGGGTGGGGATGCCTTTTTGTAACATTTTTTTTTCTTTGTAAGATTGTGTAATGTTCCTATGTTTTTTGTAATATTTTTGTAACTTTATGACGTATATTGGGGTTTTATCTTACTGTATTGTATTTTATGATATTCTATTGTTTGAATTATTGATGTATATTTCACTATATTGTGACATTGTGTTGTTCTATTGAATTGTTACATTGTATTTGATTGTATGTTGTGAGCCGCCCTGAGTCGGTTTTCACCGAGTAGGGCGGGATATAAATTTAATAATAATAATAATAAATAATAATAATAGGGATTTGGTGAATCAACACTGATCCACTGATTCAATAGGTCTACTCTAGTTGTAATTTAGTACTGGATTTTGGCCAATACAGTTAAGATAACCAATGCCATCCCATCCTGGAGGGTATGTATCACCGTGAAATTCACCCCAGGCCTCCTTTATTCTCCAAACATGTTTTGAAGTCCTTGTTGACACCTATTAAATTGTGGGACTTGTTTACATAGGTTTTTGATGATCCCCCCCCCCCCCAAGCACTTTCAAGACCATGGATAGCCTGTGAAGTGATGACACATTGCAAGGAGCCACTTTTTAGGTGTTGACTCTTGAAAATCAGAGCTGTTGTCCTGGGATAAAAGGCACACATAATGCATATCTGACTATATAATTCTTCTTGTCCTAGTAAAATAAGATGCTACCCTGTGTCAAAGAAAAACGACGCATTGAGAACACCAACATATAACACCCATAAAGGCGTGCATGGCATTAGGCTCTCAAGGCATCAGACCAGTGTCGGCTACCAGCATGATAAAATCTCAGCAGCATCTACTCATGGAGAAATCAACATGTCGCTAAGGAAAAAGTGAATGTGATGGTTTCTTACCTTTACTAAGTTAACAAGGATGTGGAAATCTCGCACAGCCATGTTCCATTGCAGCAACTTTTCCAGCTGGATCTATGGGATAATAAATTACAGTTGTACCTCGCTTAAAGAGCATAATGAGTTCCACAGGATTGCTCTTTAAGCGAGTTTGCTCTTTAAACGAAACACTATTGTAAGTGACCAATTGTGACTTCTGGGGGCGGGGGATTGCGAACCCCGATTTATTTGTTAAGCGAGTTTTTGGTTGGTTTTATTTGTTAAGTGAAGCGAACATTCAGAGAAAATTTTGCTCTTTAAGCGAGTTACTCTTTAAGCAAGGTACTCTTTATGCAAGGCTTGACTGTAGTAGAAAACCTTTGTTCAGCTATTTCTGTTGCCAGGGAGAGAATTAATTTTGTAATTAAGAATATGTATCACAGATATAAATGTCACAGGTGCAAAAGTGCAGACTTTGTTGGTTAATGTACCCACTGAGTTGAAAACAGAACGTTCCAATCCTATTGCTGCTACCAGGTCAATTCACAGAGTGTTACTGTATTCCCTAAACGAGTGGTGGCAAACCTTGGCACGCCAGGTGTTCTTGAACTTCAATTCCCAGATGCCCTAATCAGCAGGAGTGCTGACTAACAGCATTATAAAACATCTGCTTGTTTGGAAGTTGCAGGACTCTATTTCATCTTCTGTCCTGAAAATCCTTGCTTCAGACTCCCGATCCAAATTTACTTTCAAGGAAAGTAACATTATACACTGAACATTATACAGTGCTATGCATGTTTAAGTCAGAAGCCCTATTGTGTTTCAATTGTGATCACTCCAAATTAAGAGAATGTAAGTTTACAGTAAGGCAACACTTCTAATGCAGACTAAAGCTACAACTCCACAAACTTTTTAGACGTTTCACTGAATTCAGTGGGGTTTACTACAAGTAAATATGGTAGGAATATTAACATTTTGTGCCAAATTTGCATGGTCAGGTTCCAAGAGAATGACATATAAGGTAATAATGAAAGCTTATTTTGCAGCTTCTGGTCATATACCTGGTTATATGAGCAGGTGCATGATGGTTGCACTATCTAGGGTAGACCACACACACACACAACACTGACAGCATGGAAAATATATCTTTCCTTTCATAATTGCCTTAGTGAAATTGCATAGGGCAGTAGGATTCCGGCCAGTGGGTTTATTCAGAGCATGATGAAATGTAGACTCAACCAGAATTTCTGACGTAAAATTTGAACAGGAATGATTCACTTTGAACCTTATTGAATCCCCCCCAAAATCAACATTTGACAATATGCCCTAATCCAGAAATAAGATTCATCTTATCTATAGTTTATTGAAACTACAGGTTCCAGAGTACTGTGAACTGAAGTTTTATATTGGCTTCTTTCCAGTAACCATTTAAGACTAACCACAATATACCTTGCTTTATATATAATGAAAAAAGTGTAGTTGTTTAAAAATGGAAGCTACTTTCAAGTTACTGGTTCAAACCCTCTTGGCCTAATTACTTTGATGTAACATGAATGGCAAAACTTTTGGATATTTTTGCAATTCAAAACTCAGTATTTGTTCTTTAAAACTGAATCAGCTTAAAGCTACAGGACGGAAGCCCATGACAAACAGGTTTATACTGTTCCTAAGCTACAACATTTTTATGCTTTTTCCTTGGTAAGCAGGTTGCTGTTAAAGCTTCAGATATATTCTGTTACCTTACCTCACTAGAATCTGATGGTACTCCAGCATGAATGCTTCTCACTGAGTTCTCTAACTGAGCCATCATTGCACGGAAGAAAATGGGGAAGGTTTGCCTGAAAAAGAATGAATGGGGAGGGGAGAAAACCTCTATTTGCGTCACTGTATATTATTATTATTTGCTTACTGCGGCTGTACATGCTATGTGGGACATATGTATACTACCTGCCTCCTCAAAATTATTTCTGCCTTATGAACTGTTCAATAAGGGAAGATCTCAAAGTGGCAATTGCAGAATACACAATACTAATCTTGAAGTAACCATGAAGCTGTGTGATATTATGGTTTCAAAGCTGATGACAAGAAGCTTAAGAGTAAAAGTTGTGTGAAGAAAAACATACTAACCACCATTGAGCTTGTATTGATGTAATTCTGTGTTTAGTGTAATTGGTGAATAAACAGGTACAGTACCGCTTCAGTGGGAAGGTAAACAGTGTTCCATGCACTCTGATTTCGAGGCATGCCTGCTACTTATACATGGAAACGTCGGCAGACACAGAAAGCGCTGGCTCTTTGGCTGTAAATGGAGATGAGCACTGAACCCTAGAGTTGGATATGACTGGATTTCAAGCAAGGGCAACCTTTACCTTACAGACTTTATAGACTTATAAGCCCAGTTAAGATATATGTTGACAGTCATCTTTTCTGTTGCAAGAACTTAGATGAAATACTTGTAATATAGAAGACATTCCTGTAGGCGTGCAAATGTCAATTTCCCCTTCTGGCCACAATCCTCCACAATGCAGCAAATGCCACTTACATTTTTCAAAGAATGTTGTCATAAGTTTTTGAAGAAAGGTACATGTGGAGCTAGGACAACAGAGAATGACAGAATGTCCAGAAAGGTGCTCTATGGTAGTAGTTGGTGATTAAAGCCGCTTAGAGCAATTTGGGATTGTGATGAACTAACAAGTAACAAATCCTTATGACTGAGAGACACCAATTTATTGGTTAAATATTCAACAATTTATGATGCTGGCTAAATGCTCAAATATTATGATAATAAAGCTACATTGCAGATATTCCCTACCTAGTTTACTGGCAGAAATCATGGCTACCTAAAGCATTCCAACTTTTTTTTTTATAATAAAGTAGCAGCTATAATGATTGCAGAGAGTGTGTTAAATATATGAAGGTACTCTATGCATAAGTATCAAAAGAGTCTTTGTCAGCCCTGAGAAGCTCCCTGTCCTTTTATCAATACTGTAATCTTCCAAATCTAAATAGTCTTTCCTTGTGACCTGTCAAGAGTATTCTAAATCCTGTAGAGATAAAAACAACACATCTTTCACTTGTAATATACCTTTTTTTAAAAATTGGAAACACAATCTGTATTTTCTTCAGAAAAGAATGTAACTGAGGATAAGTAGAGAACAGCAAAGTACTGTATACATGGAATCCTAATTAGCTATACTAACAGCTGTTATTACCTGGTCAATGTTGGGTAAGTGGAAGAATATCCATCTTTAGAAGCCATTAGCTCTGGAATCCCAATGCTGGAAATGTCTTCTATAGCTTTCAATATGTTGTCTGTGTGTTCCATGTATATACTGTGTGGAACAAGATGCACAAATGTTCTCACTTTGTATTTATAAGACAAACTATTTTCCCACATTAAATTTGGCTTGACACACAACAATGTTCAAAATATAGTATTTTAATTCCTAATTTCATCCACATCTGTAACTAGCAACATGTACTTTTGTTATATATCTAGTTAGATTAAAACATGGTTTCATTCAGTACTTCTCTAGTTATATATAAATATCTGCCATCAGTTTTGCACATTTCCTACAAGATTTTTGCTCAGGATAAAGCATGAGAAAAGATAGAAAATGACATGAGAAGAAATGACGTGATGAGAATACAGTATTGATTTTTGAATGATGGCAGTATACTGAAATCAGGGGGAGGGGGGTCATTTTTAAATTCACATTGCAACCAGAAAATGTAAGGACAAAAAAATAAAGGCCATTCATCCATTTACCATCAATAGATTTGGAAAATACTCAATATCAGGTATTGGCCAATGAAGTTTTAAGAGGTACATTAATACCTCAATAACGCTAAAATCGCATAATGTTAAGTAATCTGGGGAGGAGAATTGGATTGAATAACGTTAAGGTCCTATGGGATGGATCGGATAACAACCGCTAAAGCCTGTGCGGTTACAATGTATCTCTATGGAGCTTTAACGTTATCCGATCCATCCCATAGGATTTTAACATGCATCGGATAACACTAAAAATCAGATAACACCAAGACCTGTGGAACCAAGTCTTAGCGTTATCCGAGGTATTACTGTATTACAAAACTATGAAATAATGAAGCTTCTTTCTCATATTTCTTATACTATTTGGAACAGAAAATAAGATCAACTGCAGACCAAAGTGTTTGATATGCTTAAATTTAGGACACTTAGCCACGTCTTCGGCAACAAAAACAGCAACTTCCAACAAAGATTAAAATTAATTATAGCATGAACTTAGCATATATTTGGGAAAGTATCTGTATCATTGAATCAGAGGCATAAAGTGTTATTCAGAATTTTACATAGGTATAGTCTGGGCATGGTGAGTTAAGGTAGGCAGTGATGTTAGAGGGAAATTAAATGTAAAGAGTGCTGATGTAACAATTAAATTAACTAACTCTTAATCGTTCAAAAAACTGTTGCTGACAACATAAGCATCCTCTCACTAGGTAAGCCAATTAACACATGTAAAGTAACATGTTTAGATTCCAGAACAGCTCTTGTTCTCATTTTCCTTTGCTTCACAACAGCCACTCTAAGCCCAGGGAAGGTGATGTGTGCTCCTAATGTTTATTTTAATACTGCCATTTCTGATGAAAAGATTAATGACCATGTAAGTTTTTGCACAGAGACCCATCCTGTTTAGAATGCCCGAGGACACTGCTAACAAAATACATCACACATTAACCCAAACAATGAAGTGAATGGACCTTGTGTGTGGCATTATGAAGTCGTGTAATGGTATTGCCAGAGGAGATATGCACACCCTTAAGTCCTATAGGATTGCTGCCAGAGTAGCTATGGAGACAGAGATCATGACTACATAATGGTCCTGAGGAAGTGAGCTATAGTACACGATGGTTTATGTTTAAAAACTCAATTAGATTTTAAAGAGCCACAGCTTTTTTTGATGGGTAACCTCTCTATGCTGTTCTTGATACAATGCTGTTTGGAAACAATCTCGTTAAAACTTGGCCATTGCCACTGAATCTGTATATATGGAAATGATGTGAACAGATAGCTGTGTCTTTTCAGGAAACAGCCATGCCTAAGAAGAGAAGAAATCTCAGAAGCCTATACATGGAAAATCGTCGTTACCAAAATAAAGTATGGAGAGCATCATTGAACTGGGTCCCTTTCTGACGAGTTCCATTGGGTTGCACCCATGATTGGCAAAGGAAACATTTAGTTAAAGAAGCTGTGGGAGAATGAAAGGAAAGAAGAGAGGGGTTTATTTTATTTAGAGGTGCACATAAGTGTCCAGTATTATTTGCTTACCATATTAGACAGACAACATGTGGCAAATGCAACATCATTTCATGCTAACTTTATAACCATTATGCATTCTAAGATAATGGGGCCCGCTGAAGTTTCAGGATTGTAGTTTTATACTTATTTTTCAGTGATCCCTAAATGGGATGCTACAAGTATCACAAAACTGCAAAGAATTTCTGCTAACTGATGCAATGCAACACAAATAAAAAATAAATTTCTGTACACATTACCTATTTCATTCTTTTTCAAATTGGCCACCGATCTTTCAGCAATTACAAGTAGAAGCTGAGTGAGACTCAGTGCACAGTGAATAGTGGGGACACTACTTTGAAAGTTCAATAAGTACTGAAAACTCTGGCTGTGAAACACAAAAAGGGATGTGGGAGGACACATTAATAAGGACATACTTATCGACATACCAGCAGACATAAGAAAGTCCAAAGTACATCTCTCCCTTGCCCAGTGATTACTTCCATAATTTCCCCATTCATTTTTCCTTTTGGTCCCTTTGCATTAGAATCTGGAACAGAAGGGCTTATGATTTTAGCTGTCAGACTATTTGACCAGAAGAAAGGTGGGGTAGGACATTTCAATGGGATAAAAGGTTGTTTTTCAGATATGCTGATATTTTGAGGGCTGTATTGCCAAGGTGGCAGAGCTAAACAATAGCCTAAGAGGCTAAAATGGACATTTAATTTTATGTTGAAAAACTATTTGGACAATGGTTATGTACTGTAAGTGTAGCAGCAATGGGTTGTTAACAGAAAAATTGGTTTCAGTAACAGTTTTGCTTTAAACTGAAGAAGAGGTCTTGTGCCCTTTGGTGGCCATTATTGTTTTAAATAGGGTGGGTGCAGAGGTCCTTCCCCCTCCAGATGTATCTGTCTGTCTGTCTCTCCCAGGAGTGTTACAAAAATGCCCCCAAGACATTATTAATATGTCCATCCCTGCTGGGAATGGGTTTTCCCCCTTTATCCTACCTGAGCAGTTCTTCAAGAGGGAGCTCTCTCTCCCCTGGCTTCAGCCTCTCTGCAAGCGCATGGAGACCCAATTTCAGCAAACCATGGTGTTCATGTTGAGAAAATCCACTCCTTGGGCAAAGAAAAGGATAAAAGCACATTTGTTCTTGTTACTATGTTAGTTGGTACAAGATGGACAGAGAGATTAATTCTGCACGGTTTGCATCTCAAACAGGCAGCCAAGACACACCAGAGAGTACTGGCCTTATCTATCTAGGAGACTATCAAAAGATGTGGTGGCATAGTTAAATAGCCCAACATTCATTTCTTTCAACAGCTTAAGAAAGGAGGTAACTGTGCTCGGTCCCTTTAGAAAAGATGTGCCTAAGCAGTTCACTGTCAAGCTCAGGCTCTTCATATGAGTCCTAACCAAAAACACAAACTAAGAATCCTCTAAGAGTGCCAATTTTTCTTTGCCCATCTTATTTGTATTTCAACACACTCACCAAGCAAAGAGGAGGCAAAACACCTGCAGCAAGCGCTGGTAACAGAATGACATCAACTGATATTCCTGAATGTTGACCCCAGGCCCATCAACCACGCCATGGTTCTTTGCAGTCAGTACCTTAAATAAAGAACAAGCTGTTGGTTAAAGTGCAAAGCTGCCCAATGTTTAGCTGTGTTAAACATCTGCTTTATAAACTAATGAGGAAAGTATTTGTAATGGACAGATTGCATGTTTACTGACCTGGAAGTAATCATGCATGTTTTCCATATGGTTGCACAGCGGCTTTAAAAGGTCAACAGCAAACTCAATCACTTCTTGAGTTGTTTTTTGACAAAGATGTGAGAATCCAACACTCCTGTTTCCTTTACCCTGTAGGAAATAAAGGGGGTCTGATCCATTGGAACAAACAATAACCATATGAGCACAACAATGAACTGTAATTATTCATCTCCTCAATAGGATAGAAAAACTATAAATATTGCATTCACACACAAAAATCAAATGATATTATATCTTCCTCCTCCCTTGCCAAAGGAAACGATCAGTGAAAGTTGTTAACTGAAAACAATATATAGCAAACTCATCATTTTTCATAAAAGATATCAAATTTTTATGTATAATTGATCAGTACAGTATCTCAATTGTTCTCCCAGTGTCAGAATTATACAGAAAACTAGCTTCCACTCGTTCAAACTGATAAATATCCAGACAATTTTTGATGCTATAATGTTTTTGTCCCCACCACCACCACCACCACCCATAACTGAAATTTGAGTGGTTTAGAAATATGCCATAAGCAAAATAGGTGTGAAAAATCTTGAAAGATGTGAAGAAGATGAGCATCACAGTTTGATAACTAACTGCTGTATTTTAATGTTAGCTTTCGTGGATCAAATGCATTGCTTACTTGAAACACAATCTAACATGGCTACTATTCCAAAAAGTTTGACAACAGTCTTTGTACCCAAGTTGTCTATTGAGAGGAAGTCTACAGAGCATTTGCATACCACTGACTCCCCCTGCTTAGACAGCCTGCAAACCAAATGTTGGTTGTTGGAGACTGCATGCAAACATTTTAGGTCTAGTCATGAGCCCCTTGTGCTACTGCTTTTTTATAAATTCATTCTCAGCACTTCCCTATTTAGACATAAAATACATTGTTACTTCTCTTGTACTTACCTTCAAGAAAGGAGCTCTCTTTGTAGGGGCTGGAATCAACATATATTCTAGTTTACGGCATAGATCTTCCAAAAGAAACAGGAGCTCTGCTGGTCCTATCTGTATTACTTCACTGATCTAATTTTAAAAAGAAAAACCTCAATACAATAAGACAAGTCCCTATAATCAAGTTATATTTGAAGGTATGCCGCGAGGACACAGAGAGATACCAACTTGAGAGATATGCATGTTAGAGGAAAATACATAAATACAAAACAAACACATGAGTAAACCTGGAAATGCTGATGGTTAGGAAATTATTTTAAGTCAGAACAACAGCCTTCCTTCAAACTCTTTCAGTTAAGTTTGATTGTCTAAGACAGTGGTGGTAAACCTATGGCATGCATGCCAGAGGGGGCACTCAGGGCCCTCTCTGTGGGCATGCGCACCGTCACCCCAGTACAGAGTTTGCCAGAGTTTGTTATTAGAAAGCCAGAGGGTTGCGAGGCCAGGCTGCTCCCCTCTCCACGCGTGCCTGAAGACATTTCTCACATTACCCACACCTCTGCCCAGCAGCCTAATAGGAGAGCTTCCTCCTTCCCCTGTCTGGGGCAAGGCGGGCAGCTCACATGAGGCGTGATGGTGTGGCACAGATGGCAGCCTGTTGAGTCTGGTGAAGGTATTCAGGTTAAATTGTCGTGTTGGCACTTTGAAATAAATAAGAGCGTTTGGGGTTGAGGTTTGGGCACCCGGCCTCTAAAAGGTTTGCCATCACTGGTCTAAGAAGTAATTCACAGCATGTAATAATTATTAATATGCAGGATGGAGTCAGAGCCTGAGAAGGAGTGGAGAAGTTTAAAAACTTCCCCTCTCAGAAAAATTATCAGAACATGTTTCTTACTTGGAGCTCACCTTTGCACCATCACACTCCTTGGGTCCATCATCAAGACTTTGACAGGACATAACCAAGGAAAAAAATAGGAAAGATGTTTTCTCTTAAGCCCCCAATCAAACCCCAAAATCAGCAGTGTGGCAAAATCAGAGAATATGCTGGTCTTGAGGGGGAGGATTTCCTGTGGGCTTTAGAGTAACAGAAATGGCAAAGAAGGTAATACCCAGCAGTCTCTTTTTATTAGAGAAAGGAGATGCAAAGTCCATGGAGCAGCAGCCGCCACGAGTTCCTCTCTTCTCCTCTGAATTCTGGTTTGCCAGCAGGCAACCCATGGATGAGAGGCATAAATACTTCCCTACTGGGGCACATTAGCTTACAGAGTTCCTCCTGTGCTAGAAAATAGCCTGCTGGTTTCCTGTCATTGCTGAAGTTGCCCACTGTTAACCCATCTGTTCCCCACTTCTGTACGTTAAAACATTTTTTTTTTGTTCTCTCCTTCCAGCCGCCCTCACATAGCTCATAAAATCTGCTTGCCTTTGTGTGCATCTCTGTATCCAGAACAGACCTGGTCAGCAGCCCACTGTGAAGTATGGCAAAAATGTCCAAGTCCAATTCACGGAAACATGCGCTGTAACTCTGTAGATGTACCAAAGGTGTTCCTTGCTCTTTTTCTGGGGAGTCCTGATAAAGAAAACATGAGTCTGAAGGGCCTTGGATATTAGTTTCAATGCTGCCAGTCAAAAGGAAAGCTTGAGTCCACATTGGGTTAGCACCACTTTTTTGATAATATTTGACATAGGAAAATGTACTGATGATATCCTGGGATGCAGTTTGTATTTATCCTCCTTTGAATATTTAAGGAATCGTGCCAAATGATAGCAGAAGGGACCAGTGCTTTTTTTAGTAATGACAGAAGAGGCGCTAAATAAAATTGACTGTATGGAAAAGCAAGTGGTTCAATGGGGTTTGTGGCCAACTAGACTCAGATTTTCACCAAGGAGATTTTGTCCGCACAAACTGGTCTTATCTTAGACATTCAGAAGAACATTTAAAAAAACCCACCAAATCACCTATTTAATGTTTGGAAAAATCTTAAAAACCCAAGAATGCAGCTTCAAGCAATTTAAAACATATTTCTCTCATTCCTGCCCACAATCATTACCCTCTTAATGGATGCAAGTTATCCTTGTCCATTTACACAGGGGTTCCCAACCTAAGGCTGGCACCATTTCATGTGGCCCCCTACCCCTCCAAGGGCATTTTAGAAACAAAATGGCCATCCCTTCAAAGCTGTTGAGACAAAATGGCCACCCACATCGTGCAGTCAGGACAAAATGGTCGTCCAGCCCTCGAAGCTGACTGAGAGAGTGTGATCTAGCCCTCGGCTTGAAAAGGTTGGGAACCCATGATTTAAACCTTTAGATTCACAAACACCCCAACCCCTCCCCTTTTTTAAAAAATATTTTCTGTACTTCTCATAAGAAGATAAAGTCATACAAAACCTTCTCTAATTGGCTAGTCTCAGATTCCGGCTGATTGGCTTCTATGTTCTCATCAAACTGTGAACTTTCTGCAGAGCTATGCTTGCTGCTATCAGATTTCAGTGGTTTCTCGCCTGAAAAACAACAATAGAATTTCTTGTATTTTTAAGTTTCTTAGTCCCTTAAATGGGATGTTTTAAAGCATTTTGATTTTCAGTGCATATTAATATAATTACAGTCAAACCTCGCATAAAGAACGTTTCACTTAAAGAGTAACTTGCTTAAAGAGCAGAATTTTCTCTGAATGTTTGCTTCGCTTAACAAATAAAACCAATCAAAAACTCATTTAACAAATAAATCAGGGTTCGCAATCCCCCCTCCCCCTTGGTCACTTCCAATGGTGTTTGGTTAAAGAGCAAACTCGCTTAAAGAGCAATCCTGTGGAACGCATTATGCTCTTTAAGCGAGGTAGAACTGTAATTCAATGTTATTAGTTGTGGTACACTGTTTTAGTAAATTACACTTTGTAGCATTGTGTGTGTGTGTGTGTGTGTGTGTGTGTGTGTGTGTGTGTGTGTGTGTGTGTGAGAGAGAGAGAGAGAGAGAGAGAGAGAGAGAATCCCATGCTTCCTTCAAAACCTGTTATGTGCTTTCTTATTGTTGTTGTTCAGTCGCACAGTCGATTCCGACCCTTTGCGGCCCTATGGACCATTGCCCGCCAGGCACCTCTGTCTTCCACCATCCTCCTCAGCCCGCTTTCTAATCATTATGTGCTTTCCAATCATTTCAAATATACAGTGACTCTCATAGCAGTTTCAGACAATCAAGGAGTGATTTACCATTGCCCCACTCCACATTTTCCACATTTAATTAGGATAATTAGCAACAGTCAGTATGGCTTTGTAGGTAGAAATGTAGACAAGCCAAGACAACGTAAGTTAAAATCCTCACTCAGCCTTGTAGCTTTCAGTCGATTATTGCCCTTTCTCCACAATAAAAATCCCAAAACCAACACCATTGCTTGGGAAAGTTGACATGATTACTAGACAGCGCAGAAGCTGAAAGTCTATTTAGATTGGGCACAAGCAGAGAAACTTGAGATAAAAACAGTCAGGATAAAAAAGCAACAAAGTAAGCACTGTTCATTGAAGAGAGAAAGCCACCATTCTTTGTAACAGAATACAAGGATATATAATGCAAGGTGAAAAGCTGAACACCAAAGGAAGAACTACTTTTCACACTGAACAATACTTTTGCTTAAGTTTATTTAGGGAGGGGCAACACTTGAGTTATGTCCTGAGTTCAAACCTCCATTTAAAAGGATCTGAGGCAGCAGGACTGGGAAAGTAAAAGGCAGTGCCAGCCATAGCTGACAAAGCCAGGCTAGATGGACTAACCATCAGACTCAAGAAACAACAGTTCCTTATGTTCACTTTCAGTCACGCCACTGTCCACAAATCCAGCTGCAGCAGACTTAACTGAGGAAATCCCCAACCACCTAAGGAACAGCATATCTAACCTTTGCTCTTCTTTTTGGAGGCACCAATGCTACTGACAGGAGGTACTCCTTCCAAGGGTTCAGAATCAAAATTTGCAAGAGGAGGAATATACCCAGGGCTTGCTGAAAGAAACAAAAGGAAATAATTGAGTTGACCGGACTAAAGTTAACTTCACCATATTACCAGGTTCCAACAGAAAAAGGATCTCTAATATGAATGAAAATGCAGCTTCAGTATCCATGCCAAAACAATGCACTTGCTGCATAACAATTTAACTTAACTTAATTTAAAACAATTTAACTTAATTTAAAACACAGAGTCTTAAAAAAATCTCATAGAAATTAATGAAAACAGCTGGGTATTATTTCACAGAGATGGTGGTTTAGAAGACAAAGGAGAAGGTGAGAGACATACAATATTATTCACTATCCTAGCAGCAAGTTTGGGGCACAGAATGGCGCCCTGAGGATGGATTTGATTCTATTTAGGCAGGTGAATGTAAAATAGGCTCATGGGATGGAGAAGATGGAGGTGAGGAACCAGATCAGGTAACCAAGGCTCAAATGCTAGATGTATCTCTAGAAGGCTGTCTGGGCCCTGAGTTGAAGACTGAAGTAAAATTGCAGTCAACGGTGAGTGTGCAGCAAGGTAACTGGTGTTACTGTTCCACTAAATGAGTTGCTTAGACTGAGAAATACAGATTTGCTTCATACAGTCAGTCAGCCAGCCCACGAACCTATAATGCAGTGGTTCCCAACCTTTTCAAGCCAGGGGACTGAGTCACACTCTCTATGTCAGGTTCAAGGGCCAGACAACCATTTTGCCCTGCCTGCATGATGTGGGTGGCCATTTTGTCCCAACAGCTTCAAAGGGGATGCCATTTTGTTTCTCAAATCCCCCTGGACGCGTGGGGGAGCCACATGAAATGGCACTGTGAGCTGGGTCTGGCCTGCGGGCCTTAGGTTGGGAATTCCTGCTCTAATGACTTGTCCAAATACACAACTACCTGAGAAGCGGAAAGGAGAAGTTTCAGCTCTAGGCACTTTAAGGAGTATTGTAGCATAACATAGACTGAGTAATAATACATTTACTCTAAGAACTGTCTAAATAGTGCAGGGAATTAGGTGGGTCTGGTTGTGTTGCTTCCCTCTTCTGACTCTCCCAGTGACTTATCATCCGGCAGGTATTAGATGGTCTCCTTTCCCAACACCCATTTAGATGTGCCTATTTTGCGCATGCTTACCTGCTAGATGTTTTTCCAGTAGACATTGTAATTCCGTCATGTTCTGTAACCGAGTCAAAACTCTTCCTTTTATCTCTGGATCTTTTTGTTGACAGAAGGCATTAACAACCTTGAGAAGAAAACCTCATTTATAAAACATAGAAGGGGATTTCTCTTTTCATAGCAACTTGGACTAATCCAAAATGGTGGCAAAGACTTTTCTCTAAAGCTAATGCATTTCTTCTGATACTTCCAGATCAGGCGGGAGAGACTTCTCAACACTCTTCATATTCAAAAAGCATAAAGCACATCAGGTCAATTCCACGGGCCATGTCAACAACATCAGGTGTGCATACTCTCCATGCATGGAAATGTGAGGGAGATATTATACATTTCAAGGGCCGCAGAGAGCAATAGAAGGTTCCCAGATTGTGTACCCCTGCAATAAATGACTGTGCCTTTGGGGCCTTTGCTCAGTTCCAGATGTGCATCCCATGAGCCATTTGTGCAGTATTATAGGAAATTACCCACCTGAGACACTGCTTACCTCACGGAACCAGTTAAGGGCATAAAACAGGAGGGAGCAGAGGAATTCACGCTCCTGTTTTGACAAGGATTCCAGCTTTCCTCCCACTTCCAGGTTGGTCAGATATAAAGGACATACTATAATTGAATATGATAAACAAAAAAGAGCTGGTAATTAAGCCCTTTTACATACTGGAGAGAGCCTGCCCACATATCTTGTATTTGCATAGGCTAATCAGTGCCTTTCCATTTCCAAACAAACAGAGATGAGTTTGAAGTGCCTGAGAAAAGTGACCATCTGATACTAACAGGCTGTTAGTGCTAATTTAATAATAATAATAATTTCATGTCAGAAATTATTCTGGGTTGAAAGGATTTTTGCTGGAGAAACTCTGCTCAGGGGACGCCCGAATGAGGCTCCTTTCATGTCCCCAGGATCTTGTCCCACCGAAGTGGCTATATTTATCTACATGCAATTCCTTGCTTTCAAATTGCAAGGTTGGCAGGATGCTAATTTACGAAAGAGTAAAATTTGGTCTGTTGTAGAATGAAGTAAAAAGCCAAAAAGTTAGATAAAGAATGAACATCTTGCTTGCAATTGTGATCTGCCTCAAGACCTTAGCAGCAATGTCCCAATCCTTCAAACACTTTATACAAATAAGTTAAATCAGAGAGAACTAACGGTCTGCATTCTGTACCTAACAAGGCATCAATATCCTCCAAATTCCCATTGTTCAGTTCTGAGACGCAGAGTCTCAGCAGGCGAAAGAATGGTGACAGGCACACTGGAGACACTAGCCTAAGAAGAGAGACGAGAAGAAACATGTCAGTAATTTTGCAAGGATATGGATGAGTGATGGTAGCTGTGGCCCTCCAGATTATTTTTGGTTTTTGTTGTTGTTGTTCAGTTGCACAGTCGATTCTGACCCTTTGCGACCCTATGGACCACTGTCCGCCAGGCACTTCTGTCCTCCACCATCCTCCTCAACTCGCTCAGTTCTGTGTCCATTGTTTCTGTAATACCATCTAGCCATCTCATTTTACCTAGTTTTTGTGCTTACATAATTTTTGCTCCCTAATGAAGCTAGCCTTTGATCCCACAACCCTTAATGAAGAGGTGAGACTATGTTTAGAGAAACAGAGGTGCAACAATTCTGAGCTGCCGCAAGAGCCTCTCCTGTATTTGGAGAAGGCCTTCCCAAATGATTTTCTGTCCCTTCCAGTCTCTCTTTATCTCTTGGAATGAATTTCACAGAAATTGTGTATTTTCTTCAAAACTATTTTGACTAGAGACTCAGGCTGAGGAAGTGGTAAAAGTGGAGAATTGTATGACTCTCTTATCAATTAGATTTCACGCAGAGGTACGTCTTCTGTTTTATACGACATTGGGATAAAGCAAGGAGGAGGACAGCCACATGTGGCCTTGAGTTAACTGGAGGGAAGGTGAGCTAGAAAGGTAGCGAATGACCCACCATGCTCTGTTACTGCCTAGCAAAATTTCTTCTCCTCTCAGGAAAAAACAGAGAAGCACCGTTACCTTTTTTCCTTGCTTTTTGCTGCTATTTCATCCATGTTTTTGCACAGATAGCTCTGGGACACGAGAGGCAACAGGTTTATAGCAATTGTCGCTTCACTGTCTTCCTCTTCTAAGCTATACAGGGCCTTCACCGGGAACAAGAAAGAGCTGCAGAGGAACCCAAATGTCAAGACAAGGCCACCACTGCCAGAATTGAATTCTTTCTTAGAAGAATGATGCTTTTCTGAAATACCTGTCCTCTGTGGTGACAAGATCGGTCACAAAATCTCTCTCAAAGTCCTTTGTCACACTCTTCCCCACCCATTCCTAGAGGAGAAGAGAAAAGAAACATTCCACAGAAGGATTCGCTTTAAAGAAATATACTGGCAGGAAGAGGCATGGAAAAAAATCATTGTTCAGAAGTACCCTTTTTGCTTTAAACCAGGGGTTTCCAACCTTTTCAAGCTGGGAGTCAGGTCATGCTCTCTCAGTCAGCTTTGAGGGTCGGATGGCCATTTTGCCCTGCCTGCATGATATGGGTGGCCATTTTGTCCTAACAGCTTCAAAGGGGTGGGCATTTTGTTTTTTGAATGTCCTTGGAGGGGGGCCACATGAAGTGGCACTGTGGGCCAGATCCAGCTGCAGGCCTTAGGTTGGGAACCCCTGCTTTAAACTCTCATCATTCAGAAACATTCTCTCACTTTGGATGTATAACTACACTGTTCATTTCAAGTCTGCGTTGTATGGCAAAAAAATACCGTACAGTATGTTAAAAATCCAATAAAATATACAGTTGTGCCTCGCTTATAGAGCATAATGCATTCCACAGGATTGCTCTTTTTTCAACTATTTGATAGTTGCTGTCTGAACTCCAGTGCAGTCCTATCTCTGTCTATTCAGAACTCACTCCCATTAATGGGGTTTACTCCCAGGCAGGTAGATACAGGATTGCAGCTTACATCACATGTTACATACAATGTTACACCATTGTAAATTACCAATGGGGGGGGGGGGTTGCGAACCCCGATTAATTTGTTAAGCGAGTTTTTTGTTGGTTTTATTTGTTAAGTGAAGCAAACATTCAGAGAAAATTCTGCTCTTTAAGCGAGTTACTCTTTAAGCGAGGCACTCTTTATGTGAGGTTTGACATACCATTCGTGAAATTGAAGATAAGTCTTCCTTTATCAAGTTTATGTTTCTGGTGTATGTAACATGTGATGTAAGCTGCAATCCTGTATCTACCTGCCTGGGAGTAAACCCCATTAATGGGAGTGAGTTCTGAATAGACAGAGATAGGACTGCACTGGAGTTCAGACAGCAACTATCAAATAGTTGAAAAATCAACAAACTAGGCAATAGAAACAGTTTGCCAAGGGCTATTCAGAAAGCAGCACTGGTGAAACATGAAAGGAACTGCCTCTTTGGTGGTTCTTTTGCTCCACTTTCCCATTCATGTTCTGTCCGGCAGTTATCATAAAAAACCCTAAAAACCCTTAAAATATAACAGAAATCAGGGGCATGGTGGGCTTCAAAGAATCAATTCAAAAGCCTAAAGAACCATACAAAATTACTGCAAAAAAGCAGAGGTAAGGTGGACAATCTACAATAAATTAACCAAATAATACAATTTTTAAAAAACAATCTAACAGAGAGAACATCTCCCCCAATGTGCACACATACAGGAGAGAAAAGATAGTGTAAAGATATATACTTCCACCTCTCGCAAAAATCCACTGAACGTAACACACATCTCAGCCCTCATACACCACATCTTCAGACTTCCTCTAGCAACAATACAGTGAGAATGATCTACAACAAGACAGTACCACCAAACAGTTGGGTATGAAAGGTTAAAGGCAGCCACAGTTACTCAGCATTCATACTCTGCACCTCTGTATCTTACCAGGATCTGCAAGTCCAGATTTCCTTTCTGAATCAAGCTGGCAAGTTCATCATAGTAGAGAGCCAGGGCTTCAGGGACCTGCGCACAGCAGGAGCACACCAGCTCCAGTAAAGATGTAATCTGCAGGGGGGGCGGCGGCGGAGCAGTAGCAGCAGAGAAATTACTGGGGCACGATGAGAATCATTCCACAAACACTCACACATAGCCATAAAGTTTGGAATAAATTAATCTACTCTCAAGCACCTTTGAAGTCAAAAGAAAGTAATTCCCTCCAAGCAACCTATTTGCCTGCAACCTTTGTTGCTATGTGCTGTCACCGTCTGACTTATGGGGATCCTACAAATTAATGACCTTTGAAAACTCCTATCATAATAGACGGGAAGGCTGTGAAGGACCGCAATCTCCAAGGTATTGTAAATATCACCTGTGGTTGTTATTTTTATTTTTTATTAAGAGTTTTTGATGATATTGAATTCATAGTATAATAATGAATGGAATGCATATTTGGTAGAGAAATCATTACATATATAAGTATATATAAAACAGGATGTTGATTTATAGGTTAAGAATAATGCATACATTGAAATATATAACTAAATATATAAGTGGTTACATATTACAAGGATAAGGAGTATATATGCATTAAATAAGATACTAAAATAATGATGTGAATACTATCGAATATTTTGTTTTTTATTGTGTATTGTATTTGTGTGTTATTGATATGCATCACATTATAATTTTATTGTTTATTTGTTTGTCATTTTTTCTTCTTTAAAATCAATAAAAAATTAAAATTAAAAAAGAAAAAGAAAATTCCTATCATCGAGTCTTGAAAAGTGAAGGTGGTAGTTTTCTATTTTTATCATAAAACATCTCATGTTAGGTATTTCCCTTTTCCTGTTGTATTCAGCTTTTCTTAGTTATTTCTTTTCTGTCCATTCATGTCTTCTTAAGATACCTCCAAAGTATAATACCCTCACGGTAATGTGGTGACTTAGTAGTTAAGACACTGAAATTGATGACTGGAAGGTTGACAGGTTAGTAGTTCAAGACCTGAGTACTGCATGACAGAGTGAGCTCCCATCTCCATCCCAGCTCCTGCCAACCTAGCAGTTCGAAAGCAAGAAATTGCAAGTAGATAAATAGGTACCACTTCGGTGGGAAGGTGAACAGCATTACATATGCTCAGCCATCTAGTCATGCCTGCCACATGACCACAGAAAAATCTGCTAATGCAGACAGCACAGGCTCTTTGGCTGTAAACGGAGATGAGCAGCATACCTTAGAGTCGACTATGACTGGCTTTCGAGCAAGAGCAACCTTTAACTTTACCTTTTATACCTCACAATGTAGTCAGTTTAACTTCTAGGGAGAGAGCTCAGACCTGATTTGATCTAAAATTCACATATCAAATTTTCCTCCAGCAATTTGTGGTATCCAGAAAGCTCTTCTCTGTCACCACACATACTTGCCTGTCTGTACTGGTCCTTGTTCAGCTGTGCCCGTTCCAATATCTTCCCATTTTCTTTACTCCTGAAATTATATATGTTTAATAGTTTGACTAGCTGGATAATCATACAGTATAAATATTTTCTCACTTGGAGCCAGAGAGTGATCCACAGATTTATACTGATTCGAGACTCCCAAAACACAAGTGAGAGGAAGGCAGATCAAGCTGCCTTTAAATTTATTACATACTGTACATCTTTGCACTATACTGATCATAATTCATGTCAAAATGACCAGGATACTGCTATAGCTTATCATCAATGCCACTGCGTGGTTGAGGGAGGTTCTAAAGCCAAGGAAAATATAATAGACAGACCACACAGTCTTTGAAGGGGTCCCCATATTACAACTTTCCTCCTGATCTCTGTATACCAATGTAGTATAGAAATAAAGTAAAATACTGTAACTACATATTTTCATGACAGCACCGTATTTGTATTGTGTATTGGTCAGATAACATGTCATCTCATGGAAATAAATTAAGGGAAACTACAATGGTTACAATCTAATTGTGTAGGTCTGTTGGATTCTGGTGCTTATGGTGTCCTCTGCACACTAAAAACTGCTCCAGAGAGCTGAGAAACTTTCTGGAGCAGGTCCCTCAGTACCACAGAGGACTACAACAGGAGAAGGTAGTAGTAGAGAAAGTCCCAATTTTATTGGTGTTGAATACAAAATGCACTGTTAGATCTTGATTATTATACTAGCATCAGTCCCTAATCTGAAAAATGAATTTTTATATGGTCCCTTTGAAACATTCTCCCATTTGAACAGTCCACTAGTATTGGCATCCATTCTAGTGAAACAATGCTAGACAAAAAGCTGGAAGAATATTTAGGAATGAATTTGGATTTTTCGCAGCACAGTTATCAAGGGACGTTGTGTCTATCTTTTGTGTCTGTGTAACTAAGTAAATGACAAATATGCACATTTCTTCCCCCTTGCCCACCTCTTTGCTGCCATGCTGCCCACCATAGTAATTGCACCAATAATCCCAATGCGCTTATACTTGGGAATAGTACTCGAAAGTTGCTTTCTAATCACCATGTGCATGTCATCCTAAAAAGAAAGAAAGGAAACAGGGTGTTAGAGGGAAGGAAGTTCCCCTGATAAATCTCATCTGTGGTGGCTCAGTGGTTATGTTAGCTGGAAGGTCAGCAAGTCGGCAGTTCAAGACCCGAGTATTGCATGATGGAATGAGTGCCCATCTCTGTTCCAGCTCAAGCCAACCTAGCAGTTCGAAAGCAAGAATTACAAGTAGATAAACAGAGACCACTTTGGTGGGAAAAAGATCTTGGGGACATAAAAGGAGCCTCATTCAGGTGTCACCTGAGCAGAGTTCCTTAAAAAAAAGCATTTCAACGCAGAAAGCACCTATGTGTGCTTCTGACATGACAAAAAACAATCTCATATCACCAAGTTACAGGAGATATCTAAAGCAGCACAGAACTGTCAGTGCAGGGAAGAATAAGTGACTTTCTGTATTTCTGCTCTGCAAACCCGACTTGTTTCAGGTGTGGAATCTCTACTGCCAGATCTTGCTTGAGAAACAGTAAACTAGCATTTAACTGCACTTGAAGTTTGGAGATAATTCTTGATTGGGGTGAGCGAGGTACAGAACAAATGCTGTGCTAACAAACAAGGAGTTGTGGCTCTCCCAAACACTGGGTGGAAAGTCACTTGCACATCTGCAAACTAGACTGAAACAAGACGGACGAACTTGTACTGTTGAATTATTGGTTAAAAGGACCGAGAAAGTAGAGCTCACAGATAAAACTGTAATGTATTGCAAGGATTCCTTCCCAAGGATCCATAAATAGTAAATGGCCACATAAGCAAATTCACTCTGTATTGGTCTATGTTGCTGAATTAGCAAGAGCTTTGTGGCAGTTTAAATATTAGCAGGTTCTCTTTGGCAAATAAACATTCTTAACCTTTGTACAATTCCAAAATTCCAGATATTGATAGTCACATAAATGTGACAGCAGTTATGAATTGTGGCACATGTCTGTTTTAATTAATCAGAAATTAACAATAGTCACCAAATTCTGACCATTAACTGTTATCAACAGTGGGCCAACCGTATTGATCTCAATGACATACAGTCATCTGTAGCTGCATAAAAGACTAACCCCAAATGGCCCCACATTTTAGTGACTAGACCCATGTTGGCAAACCTGGGCACTCCAGGTGTTCTTCAGCTCCCAGAAGCCCTGATCAGCAGAAGTGGTGACTTGGGGTTCTGGGAATTGAAGTCCAAGAACACCTGGAGTGCCAAGGTTCCCCATCACTAGACTAGACTATATTTCCACTTACTTGAATGTGGCCGGACTTGTGCCCCTGGCTGAATGCCAGCACACTAAGAACATGGAATAGCTTTCGGATTTGCTGTGGACTTAGATTATCCATATAGTCTAGAATGCTCTGAAAAGAAACAATTTGTATCAGGCAAAACTCTACATTGCTTGAAAATATGTCAGATTATACTCGCAGTGTTTCCCAAATGCTGGTTTTTGGACTTCAATTCCCAGAAGCCTAAATCATTTCCCCAAAGCACTGATCAGCCAATGTACTGACTTAGACTTCTGGGAATTGAAGTCCACTAGTGGGCTGTGTACCCCTTGTTGGGAACCACTGCTCCAGGGGATACACTGGAACACCTAGATTGTCTTATTCTGTGCCAGGGTAAGGAGAAAGTGGATGACTGGCCAATTTGTAGAGGACTAAATGGTGACTGCTTGTTGCCGAGATTCTTCCAAAGAATGCCAGGCTACTAACTCTACCAATTTATTTTCTCCATTCCAGGACAAGAGTTCCTACTCAGGATTAGTTACGACAGAGACAAAGTCTGCCTGAACTGATGTGGACTCTTGTTTGGCAAACTAAGTACATGTTACTAAATTTTCAGGATCAACCATTCATTGGAGATTTAATGGAAACTGTATTTCCATTAAATCTATCTAGGTTCTGTAGGTGTGGGTTACAATTCAGGAAATGGCAGAAATTCCAGAAATTACAACAGGGCAGAACTCTGCTTCTGCACAGCACTATGTTCCGGTTTGTAGAATAGCACAAACCAGGGAGGCTTGGAGATACAGTGGAATTTGGTAGAACTAAATTCTTTTCTTAGAAAGTGTTCAGTTTACCTCCTTTTCTAACAAACATCCCTCAAATATTTCTCAGGCTCTCCAAGGTTAGTTGTTAACCTGCCATGTCAGAATTTTCCAGTTTCAGATCACATTTACCTTTAGAAAGACTGCATAGGGAGCTATAGAGGAAGTGTGCTGAGACACCAGGTCAGTGAGCATATCCAGAGAGACATCAGATTCCACACTATTGCCACCACATGCGTGTGTCACCATGGCACCCACAACCTCCTGCAGGAGAGATAAAGAAAGGGAAAAGAAAAGCACAGACATTCCAGCAGACCTTCGCTTAAGAAAGAAGGCCACTAGGAGCCACTAAAGCTCAGGCCAAAGTCAAAGCATCCTTTGATTCCCCAGAAGTAGTCAACAGCCACAGATCTTGAAAGAAATAGGTAAAGGTCGCCCTTGCTCAAAAGCCGGTAGTAACTGACTCTAGGGTTCAGGGCTCATCTCCATTTATATCCAAAGAGCAAGTGCTGTCTGCGTCTGCAGATGTTTCCATGGTTCTTTGGCAGGCATGACTAACGCTGTTTACCTTCCCACCAAAGCGGTCCCTATTTATCTACTTGTAATTTCTTGCTTTCAAACTGCTAGGTTGGCAGGATTTGGGACAGATGGGAGCTCACTCCATCATGCATCACTCAGGTCTCGAACTGCTGACCTGTCGACCTTGCAATCGTCAAGTTCAGCATCTTAACCACTAAGCCACAGCAGTCCCTAGAAATAAATACCGTACATAATGCTAAATTTTATGCATAGATGCAAGCATGCATGGGTGTAAGTACACAGACTCTTTTCACTAAAGAAAGAATGGAGCAAGCGTGTTACCATACCTGTTGGCAATAGGAGTCGAAAGATGTGAATGCTTGCTTGTACATGCAGCTGCCAAAGGAAACAATGCAGGGATCTGCTGAGTGCACAAAATTCTCAGCTAGTGAGAGAATGGCTGGAAAGAGGTCTCTTATCACCTGAATGAAAACAGATTTACAAAAGCAGGGCTTCAGGCATACACCTGTACTATATTTCCAAATTTCCATCAGATAGCCATAACAGTGTTCTACAATTCACTGTCCACTGACTACAAGAAGCACTGCAACATCTTAGACAGATAAGCTAGCTAGAGGTGGAGATATAGACACACTAAAAAGATTTGCAAATATAAACAAAATCATCCCTGGGTGCAGGATGATCAGCAAAGCAGCGAGACTAGGGAAGACTCCTTTGCTTGACAGAAGAAATTACTGCCTAGTTTTGACAAGAGGCAGGTATCTTCCAGATGAATTTAGGAAGTGTGCCTAAGAACAGCTCTCCAGCTAGGAGGTTCCAGATTACAAGAAGCACATGTAGAAATTCACAGTGTACGTCTTTGTGGGAAGCCCTGAATCCAAGGACCACAATCCAAGCATTCTGAATCCAAGTCATCGTCGGCTGCAACTTGTATCTGAGAATGCATTTTTTTTCCTGAAGCAGGAAAAGTCTCATTTGCCTGAATTTGTTTAAGATGGATCCCATCTTGCCATGAAGTGACCCACACACTATGCTCATGGAGCCATCTCCCGCGGCACACATGAAATGAGACATACAGGATTTAACTCCAGGACAGCAATGGACTGCTGCAGCCTTGAGGATATTATCAAGTTGTGCCTTCACAGCCAGTCCATCTGGCATGGCCTTTTCCGCCTCCAAGACCATTGCGAATCAGAATGTGGTTCCTCCTCTGCTTATTTCGCTGTTGGGCCCAATATGATGGTTTCTAGTGGCATTTCCTCCACTGAGGGGACCATCACCACACCTAATCGCCCATAGCTGTTGGCCCCTTTAGGGAGTCAGGTTATTTGCTGCCACCCAACAGTCGACACTGAGTCGCTGGCAGCACAGTCTACTCCATTACTGTAGCGGGATGTCTGGCCAGACCATTCGAATCCAAATACCACAAAGCAAAACGGGTATTTCCTTCAAGAGAAGCAGCTAGCCCTTGGAGACAGCTGGCACCCTTTTCTGCCGTTGAAGTCATCCAACAACCACTGAGGCTCTATACATTAACTGCTTCAACCTCACCCTGAAGAGCTGCACCCAGTAAAAAACTAGGTGGAGAAAGGAAGCATGGAATGTATGTAAATTATAAACAGTCTTTCGGTTTTGTCAATAGATGGTGGAATAACGCCATTGTTCTCAACTTTTTGGCACTCCAGATATCTCGTCTTCAACTCCAAGAGAGTGTCTGATGGCAGCTGAAGCTCAGGACAAGTGGAGAGCCATCGACTGAGAATCACTAGGATCAGGAATGGCTCCTAGCACTGCTGAGTTGCACAGCAGCTCAAATACTTACCGGAGAGTGGTATCGGAAGGCACTGTGCAGCAACTGTTCTCGCATGCAACCCAACCTAATCTTGTTCCTCAGCACTCTCTCAACTTGCTTCTTGCTCTTGGCATTTGTAGCATAGATGATTAACAGCACTATCAGATCCAGAACCTTTTTTCCGCGTAAAACAAAATAGCAGATTATGAAAAAATTAACATCAAGCAAGATGGGAAAATAAGGAGTAGATAAGGAAACTTTTTAAAAGTTGAACTTGTGTTAATTTGCACAGAATTTTTGGGGAGGGGGACCTCATTCATTTTGCCTCAAAAAGAACATATTCCTAATGTTCATGAATTTGATGGAAGATCAAAAGCACATAGCTGGTACGAGATCAGGGGTGCCTAAACTATGGCCCGGGGGATCCAATTCATCCGTATGGGTGTGTTTTACTTCCGCTTCCGGGAGCAACAAGGGCTTCACAGGCTGGATGAATTTGTCTCGGGGCTACAACCATGTGACCGGCCCATGGCCCAAAAGATTTGGGCACCCCTGTACTAGATGCTATGAGGTTAAGGAATAGCTAAGGCAAGAATTCATTCCTAGAGCTTACTTTCCTGTCATGCACAGATCAGTATTTTAGCAGAGAATCTAGTTCTGCAAATAACTTTTTCTAATAGAAGAACTAGATAAACTAAATATATCCACACACCATGTGGAGAAAGGTGCACACATTGAAAACAATGCCTAAAACCATAATCTGACAACTACACCTTTGCCTACAGATCCAAAAGGAATGTCTCTGCTGTTATAGCCAAAGACACACCAAAGATGGAGCCAGGAACTTCAGCATTCCCTGTACGGATGAAGAGCAAGATTGTTCTTCTGGTCACCCCACTTACCATTCATGGTTTTGAACAAAGAGAAAGATTTACTGTGAAGGCTGAGATAGTAGGATAGTCAGTGATGGGCAGCAACAGGTTTACACCAGTTTGCCAGAACTAGTAGTAACTTTTCCCAGTGTTCCGGAGAACCGGTAGTGGCTTTTGGGGGGAACAACCTCAGGGGCTTACCTTTTTGCCGGTTCCCCTACTGCACATGCGTGCCAAGCGCTTGGTGTGCAAGCATGCCTACAGTGCTTGGTGTGCATGCGCGGCCTCCTTGCTGTCCTCCCAAGCGGGGAAGAGGAAGAGAAGCTGTTATCCTGAAGCTCCCTATA
This sequence comes from Furcifer pardalis, assembly GCA_030440675.1. Lineage (NCBI taxonomy): Eukaryota > Metazoa > Chordata > Lepidosauria > Squamata > Chamaeleonidae > Furcifer > Furcifer pardalis. Next base: position 104,163,434 of record CP126893.1, read on the forward strand.
GCCTGCTCCCCAGGGTAAGTGACTCACCTTTGGGTGTAGGTGTATATTTTAATGTGCATTTAATGTGTATTTATTTTCAATGTGTATTTTTATGTGTTTTATGTGTATTTAATTTGTATTTATTTTAATGTGTACTTTATGTGTTTTATGTGTATTTTATGTCTATTTAATTTGTATTTTTATGTGTACTTATTTTTATCGGTTTTTTACATTGGGTCTGCCCACGACATTGGCTCCACCCATGATGTCATGTTGGCTCCGCCCATGATTTTGGCTCCACCCACAGTGTAGTAGTAAAAAATGTGGCTGTCCACCACGGAGGATAGTCCACTGGGCACAAAGGGAACAATACAGGGTAGCCTTAGCATGTTCTCTGACTTCCGAAGTGGTTAGCTCTACAGCACCGAAGGTCTGGTAATGAAATTTTTAAAGAGGGTGCTAAGGAAACAAATTTCACTTCCCACCAATTAATACATCTAAAACTATTATGCTAAGAGTAAAAGAGATGTAAATTTAGACAGGGTATTACCTTATGGTCAGAAGGAGAAGCAACATTCTCAATAGCCTAAACCAGGAGAGAATGCAAAAGAAACAGTTTGTTTGTACTTATTTAACCGACCCCTCACCAAGGCGGCTCCAGGTGGATTTACAATGTAAGAAACCACACTGACATAAAAACACTGCAAGACACAATACACATAAATAAAACATCATAAAATTCTAAAATCTAAAAACCAGATGGCAGAGTTGACCGATAAATATATGAGCTAGGCGGGGGGCAGGGGTGGTAGGTCCAGTAGAAGCACCCCACACCTGCTGAGCCAACCATGTCTTTAAATCTCTTCTAAAGGCCAACAGTTGCACAGTTGTATGAATCCACTCAAAGTGAATCAAATACCTCTTGAATAATATGCCTGATTTCACTGTTCACATCAAATGTTTATACAGATCTGACATAGACAGAACAATTCTTCAACAGATTTCATCATTTTAGGGTAAAGTATAGCTTCCTTGGCTACACCTCTAGGTCCTGTGCAGCCGGTCAAGAGTGACCCCTCCTTTAGGCTGCTGCTGGTGAATGCCAGATCGGTCTGCAACAAGGCCCCTCTGCTTGCAGATACGATCTTGGGGGAGCGGGTCGATCTGGCATGCATCTCCGAGACCTGGCTGGTGCCTGAGGATGGGGTACCCCTGTCTGAACTCTGCCCGGCCGGGTTCGGTGTTTGGCACCAGCCTAGGGAGAAGGGAAGGGGCGGTGGTGTCGCCGTAGTAGCCAGGGAGTCCCTGGGAGTGGCCAGGGCCACGGCTCCACATATTCCGGGTTGTGAGGCCCTGTTCTTGCGTGTGGGCCCTAAAGGTCAGTTGGGAGTCTTGCTCGTGTACCTGCCTCCCTGCAGAGTAGCAGACTCCCTGCCTGAGCTCCTTGAGGCGGTCTCCATGCTGGCGTTGGAAACCCCCAGGCTGATGGTGCTGGGGGATTTCAATTTGCCGTCACTGGGGATCGGTTCTGAGGTAGCTCGGGAGTTCATGGTTTCCATGGCAACCGTGGGCCTGACCCAGGTAATCCAGGGCCCTACCAGGAGCAGTGGCTACACCCCAGATCTGATCTTTTTGTCGGAGCCGTGGCAGAGTGATCTGAAAATACAGAATTTAGACATCACTCCTGTGCCATGGTCAGATCACTATCTGGTGACTCTGGACTTCCTGGGGGCGAGACTTCACCGTAGGGAGGCATGGCCGATTAAATGGGCCCGCCCCCGGCGACTAATGGATCCAGAAGGATTCCAACGGGAACTGGGGTGTTGTCCTCTTGACCTGCGAAGTGGTTCATCCGAAGCCCTTGTCGATTCCTGGAATAGGAGAGCGACCGCAGCTTTGGATGTAATCGCGCCACTACGGCCTCTCCACGCTCGTGGGGGTCGATCTGCCCCTTGGTTTACAGAAGAGCTAAGGGAGCTGAAACGAGCTAAGAGACGCCGAGAGCGCCGCTGGGTGAAGACCCGGAGCGAGTCCGATCGAACACTGGTTAGAGCTGCTATTAAAGACTACCTAGTGGCGATGGGGTCGGTGAAACGTCAATATTTCACCGCCCTCATTGCCTCCGCAGATAATCGCCCAGCGGCCCTGTTCCGGGTGACCAGGTCCCTCCTTGGCAAGGAGAGGCCGGGCCCTGGTTGGCAGGGATCTGCTGATGTTTTTGCTGATTATCTAGCAGGGAAAGTCGCTCAGATCCGCTCGAAGTTTAATCCCGGCGTGGAAGGTACTGAACTGGGGTTGACCAAGGCACAGTCTAGCCATGTTATCTGGGATCAGTTCGAGCCAGTTGGCCCTGAGGAAGTGGACAGGCTTCTTGTATCTGTCCGCGCCACGACCTGTGCACTGGACCCATGCCCTGCCTGATTAATTAAAGCTGCCAAGATTGTGGCAGGTGGCTGGGTCGAGGCGATTATTAATGCTTCATTAAAAGAGGGGCATTTTCCAGCACCATTTAAACATGCTTTAGTGCTCCCCCTCTTGAAAAAACCTTCCCTCGACCCTATGGTAATTTCCAACTACCGTCCAGTGTCTAACCTACCTTTTTTAGGTAAGGTCCTGGAAAAAGCTGTGGCGCAGCAGTTACAGGATGTCCTGGATGAAGCGGATTATCTGGACCCGTTTCAGTCAGGATTCAGGCCCGGATATGGTACTGAAACTGCACTCGTCGCTTTGGTGGATGATCTCTGGAGAGAGCGGGATGGAGGGGAGCCGTCTGTCCTTGCTCTCCTCGATCTCTCAGCGGCTTTTGACACTGTCGATCATGGCATCCTTCTGGGAAGGCTCCGGGGTTTGGGGATCCAGGGCACAGTGTTGTCCTGGTTTTCCTCATTCCTGAGGGACAGGACCCAGTCGGTGTGCCTGGAGAAGGAGGAGTCCAGCCCTAGGCCCCTGCAGTATGGGGTGCCTCAGGGCTCGGTACTCTCTCCTCTCCTATTTAACATCTACATGAAGCCGCTGGGTGAGATCATCCGTTCCCACGGGGTACGGTATCATCAGTATGCTGATGATACCCAGTTGTACATCTCAGCCCGTGGGGACCCAAGCGGTGCAGTGGAAGTCCTTTCCAGGTGCCTGGAGGCTGTTGAGGTCTGGATGGGGGAAAATGGGCTACAGCTGAATCCCGGTAAGACTGAGTGGCTATGGGTAAGGGGCCCCGCGTTGACACGGGAGTTACCAGCTTTGGTTCTGGATGAGGCAGTTCTGCCCCAAACAGACCCGGTGCGTAATCTGGGGGTCCTCCTGGACTCACGGCTACTGTTCAATGAGCAGGTGGCAGCCGTGGCCAGGAGGGCTTTTGCACAACTTCGTATAATACGCCAGTTACGCCCGCTCCTCGACCGGGACGCCTTGCTTATGGTCACGCACGCTTTGGTCACCTCCAGACTTGACTACTGTAATGCGCTCTACATGGGGCTGCTCTTGGTGACCATTCGGAGACTGCAGCTGGTCCAAAATGCGGCAGCCCGGGTAGTGATGGGGCGCGGGCGTTATGCTCGGGCCTCTCCACTGCTTAGGGAGCTGCATTGGTTGCCAGTTTGTCTCCGGGTGCAATTCAAGGTGCTGGTCATTACCTTTAAAGCCCTATATGGTAGTGGGCCAGGATACCTAAGAGACCGCGTCACCCTAAGAACATCTGTCCGTCCCACCAGGGCGGATCGGAGGGGCTCTCTTGTTGTACCATCGGCTAGGGAGGCTCACCTCGCTAGCACCAGGAAGAGGGCCTTCTCCGTGTTCGCCCCGGCCCTCTGGAACCTCCTCCCAACTGAGCTGCGCATGCAGACAGAGCTCCTGTCCTTCCGGAAGAGCTTAAAGACCTGGCTGCCAGGACATGTGTGGGGTTCCAGGGATGTGGGATCCCATGTGGGGTGGTTAGTCTAAGGATTTTACCCTTCTGACGACACCCCCAGATACTGTTTTAGTCTATGAATTTTTAAATTTTTTATTGATGTGTTTTAACTTGGGTTGTAAGCCGCCCAGAGTCGGGCTTGCCCGATTGGGGCGGGTTAGCAAGTATGAAATATAAATAAATAAAAATTCCTTCACTTATTCCACTTTTAGATCAACCAATAACTAGTTCTCTGGGTACACTAAAATGTACATAAAATACTAACAACAGTAATACTAATACTAGTCAAACAATAAAGAAAAACACATAATAAAACGAACATAAAACTGACCACAAAAAGTTTTTAAAAAAAAAACCTGGAGCACATAAAGCAAAAGATAAGCAGCAGGAACACAGAAAAAGCTCTGATCTGAAAGCACAAAAAGCAGGTCTTTAAATCCGTAGGGCAACAGAAAAAGCCTTATTGCCTGCTGTCATACAAAGGAAAGTGCAGGCAGCAGCCAGGCCTTGCTAGGGAAAGCATCCCCCAAAGGGGATGCAACCTCTACAAAGGTTCACTTTCTGGTTCCCCTAGCTTCATTAAATGACAAATTAGAGCAGCATTTCCAAAACTATGTTCCATGGAACACTGGTGTTCCATATGTCAATAAGTGTTCCATGAAAAATATATGAAATTCTAGTAAAACTTATTGGCAAATGTGTAATGCCACAAAGTTTGTTTTGCATCCATCCTTTGGATGTGATGCATCAGCTTGCAAGATAAGTTTGTTTTGCAAGCATTTGCAAATCAGTTGGGTCTAGTTTCATAGCAACGTTATTTGTTATTAAAACTGAAAACTCCAAACCTATCTTTCTATTACAAAAACCAAAGTGTTCCATTAAAATTTTAGGATTTGTAAAGTGTTCCATGATAGAACAAGTTTGGGAAACACTGGATTAGGGAATACTAGACCAAGATTGGCATGCAGAAGGGTTGTCACTGGTTAAACTGTCGAAGGGTGATACTGGTTAAGGAACACAACATAATAAATGGACTGGTTCAAATCTGTTTCTTCACAATAGCATAAACATGAAAGATGAGTTAGCAGCAAGGCCTTATGGCTGATAGTCTCTGATCTGTAAAGAGCAAATATATTTCCAGAACACACAAATAAACTCTAAATGCAACAAAAATATCTTTCGCATACAATTTATTATACAGAGGCTGAAATCTAGTAGTATGTCACCACTAGATTAAAGCCAATTCATCCAGCCCACACAGCTCCCGGAAGTGGAAGTAAAACGTGCATGCATGGGCGCGTTTTACTTCCGCTTCCAGGTGGGAGGAACCATGTGACCGGCCCACGGCCTGAAAATGTTGGGAACCCCTGGATTAAAGTATTATCTGGTTCTACGAAACTGCATCTACGCAGAAATAGCCACAGAAAACAAATCTTACCTTAATCCAGCCTTCTAAAACAGTCTTCTCAAATTTAACAGCTGACTTTATTACTTCAAAAAAGAGCTTCATGCAATCCTGGTTAATGCTCACTTGGCTTGCAGACAAACTGAAATGAAGAAGAGTAACCATAGGAGTTACTCTACTACCGCTCAGTGACAAAGTTTTACTTCATGAGGGTCAATTCAATATTAGCATCAATAGCCCAGAAAACATAATCACTAACACAGAATATGCACTGACAGAGATAAAATACAGCAACATTAAAAGGAAGCAGTGAAGTAATGTCTTCCTAAAGGAAGGCAGGGCAGTCCTTTGTGCCCAGGACTGCAGGTGGTGCTGGGCCACAGATCACACATGGAAGCAAAATCAATAAAAAATGAAATGCTGCCATGCAATCTCTAGCAGCACACATCTCCCAAAGTATAAAAGCAACAAGTCTTGTTGCTGCTTTTTATACTATGCTGCTGCAGCTACTGATCTCTGAGAGTCCACATCCAGTCCTTAGCTGAATGTTAGCTGATACAAGTATTATATACATGCCTCGCCTGAGATTGGTTCCTGAGCTTGCTCTGGGAAACATGCACCTGCGGAAGTGAAACACATGAGTCCAGGTCCACTTTCTTACGAAGATCAGAAAGTACCTGCAGAAGAACAATTTATTTAGACATCACTCACAAAGCTGGAGAAAGCTGTTATTCTGAATGATAATTCCTCAGTCAGTGGAGTCATTTTGCCAAGCTCTGCATACACATTATTCTTTCACTCTTTTTTGCCTTTAGGGATATTTTACCTCTACTGCATCAGTGGCCTTGATGGAACGGAGAACAAATTTAACTACCACAGGCAAATCTTCCATTTTAACAGCAGCCACTGTAATCATGATGGACTGACGGACCTGGGGGGGACAGATGCATATTGTTCAGCTGTAGGAGTGGGAAGAGGCAGCAGCATTTATTTACATCTATTTGGGCTTCTTGCATGCACTGTTTATAGGGCTCTTGGTAGAATGAAGCATATAAGTTAATAAAACAAATTCTGTATAGCCCCAAAACTTTAAGAATCCACAGGACTATTAAAAGCCATCCAAAATTTTAGGAATTGTTCAAAACCTCTTGAAAATATTCAAGGTGTTCTGTAAAGGAAGAGGCTTCCATAGACCAGAAGATTCATTCTTGGTGTGCCTTTGCTATAGAAATTCAGCATACAGATGTAACACTTTGAGAGGACTTCTCATTTGATTGGAGAATGCAGTATTGCTAGTCTTAGTACTGTACTGTATATCGAATTCCTGTAGCTTCTTCTAAGGGCTCCATGCTTTTCTTAAAGGATTGGACATAGTTATCTGCAAAGAACCTGAACTACAAGTTTAACCAGCTTATGTACTTTGCTAGTGAGCTCAAACATTTCATACAAGACTTCTTACCTCAGCCAGGAGTGTCAAATCAAGATTCAAACTGGAAAGGGCATCCAAGATTGGAACAGTTAGCTCGGTCTTCTCTTTTAACAAAGAACTACAATATAGGAAAAGTAAATAAGCTTTACATTTTAAGATATACAGTAGTGGCATTCATTTCTCAAACTATGGTAACCACAGTCCATTCAATACAATCTTGCACCAAGAAATATTTATAGACTGTTACAGAATGGAATTTCCTAATCATCATTGTTACTATTGTTTTGCAGCAGCTATAAGGTGAGCAATTTATGATTAACAGCTGCATTAGACATACAGTATATAGCTTGAATTTTTTGGAATAGTACCCGTGTTAGTCTGTGGTTCAGGCATATCAGAAAACAAAACAAAACAAAACAAATAAAATAAAAAACACTGTAGCACTTTAAAGACTAACTGCTATATTTTTATTGTTAGCTTTCGTGGATCAAGTCCACTTGCCAGCTTTTGCTATTTAAATCAATTTGTAGCATTTCCAAGTGTCAAAAGCACTTTACATAGATTACTTCAATAATTCTTACCTCACCTCTAAAACATATAGAAATGTTATAGAAATATAACATATAGAATATAACATATAGAAATCCAAAATAAATAAATAAATAAAATAAAAATAAGCATTCTAAAGAAGAGAACATAAAAAATGCAGACACCCTCAAAACTGAAAAGATGTAGATAAAAATCAGACAAATTCCTTCCAATAGCTACTGAGTTAGATGTTAGTATTAAAGCCCCCAAATAGAAACTCATGTCTAATATCTGTACATCAGCACTGCATAGCCTATGCTGGGTGTGGGCAATTTCCAGCAATCTGGGTAGGATGTTGAAGCACCCACCCATATATCTGGAGAGGCAACCTGTGCTTGCAATCCTCACAGTAAAAATAAGTTATCTTAGAAAACAAAAACTGGAAAGCCCACATGAGCACTCCAATGGCCAAATTTCTTAGAATGTAAATGTCAGGATAGGTGCAAGTAGCAGAAACCTTACACAAGTGCCAATAGGATACCGGCCAATAAAACCACAGTATACGATATAAAATACCTACTGTATCAGAAAGCACTAAGAGTATGTCCTGATACGTACACTAGTTTATGTCGAAGAAGAAAAATTAGCTGGATCAACTGATCTTTGTAGTGGCCACCAGGCATTACTATGCCAATATTACAAGAAAGAAAGAAAAAAGGAGACAGACAGACAAAAACATTGACATTTAAAATGGACTGGAAGCTTAACTGTTGGAGTTTTATGAAGACGTTGAACCTTGGAAGCAGTGGGTGCCTCAAGCCAAGCCCACATTGCAAAATATATTGTAAAACATTCACAGGATTAAATGGCATCAACCAGATATTGTGTATTACCATAATTACCTGGAAGAGAAGAGAACAGAGTGGAAAGAGCTTCTTAAAGTTTAAAGTGTCTGTCTAGACATCTGAATCAACTATGCATCTTTAAATCAAAATGACCAGTCTTTTATGAGAGAGTGTGCAATTTCATGAATGTCAAGGCAAAATATAAAGTAAAATACAGAAACATATATTTAAAACCAAATAGCATACACTTACTATGCAATACATATAAAACATAAAATGAAGTAGAACCTTAGAAAGTTACAGTTCAATCCAATCTCCTGCTCAGTGCCAAAATCCTAAAATAATAGCATCCCTAACAAATGGCCATGTCGCCTTTACTTGCAACTAGCAATCTTCTGAGATTTTTCCCACGGGGATCAATTTGCTTTTTAGTAACCTTATCAGTGTTTTGCCAAATCTGCCTCCCTGAAAATTCTGCCAGTGGTTCTAGCTCTGCCCTCTGGCATCAAAAAGAAGAAACTTATTCCATTTTTCATAGAACCTGAATATCCAGCTTACACATTCAGATGTCTACATTTTAATGCAGGAGTTCTCAGCCTTTTAAACTTCCAGGTATGGTGGAGGCGGTGGTGGGGCACCCCAGGTTGAAAACCCGTTTTAATGTGTCCATTTTCCCCTAGCTACTGTATGTCAGATGTTACCTGCACCTAGGACAGTAATGGCGAACCTTTTAGAGACTGAGTGCCCGAACAGAGGGGTGAGGTGAACTCTGTGCTGTGGGAAGGGAGGAAGCACTCCCATTGGGCTGCTGGGCAGAGGGGTGGGGGTGAACTATGTGCTTCGGCGATGGGACACATGCCAACAGAGAGGGCTCTGTGTGCCCTCTGTGGCATGTATGCCATAGGTTCAGCACCACTGACCTATGATATCACTACCAGTGAAAGCAAAATTACATGGAGAAAGAAAGAAAGAAAGAAAGAAAGAAAGAAAGAAAGAAAGAAAGAAAGAAAGAAAGAAAGAAAGAAAGAAAGAAAGAAAGAAAACACAATAGTATAAAACATACCTAAGCTCTCTGGCAATTTCACTATGCTGGGCATCCTCCAGAACTTCTGGCAAACTTATGATAATGTCATGTTGAATAGGTGGAGGCGAAACACAAATCATCTGCATTATTGTTGACACAAGATCCTGCATACAGGGAAGCATTAGCATACACAGAAAATGTCAAAAGCAGAAAACTTTAAAAACGTGCTTACAAAGACCACAGGAGATGCCTACTGGGTGGAATTTAAGCCACCTAATTATTTATACCTAACAGATTGCTCCTATAAAATTTTAGCAGTAAAAAGTTATTTTTTTATTTTCATTTGCCTGCACATTCCATTTACAGACTGAAAATGAGATGTGATAAAGAATAACTTGGCTGAGATCATACCAGGGCTGGGTTTTGAAATCTATTCAATAGATCACAACAGACTTGATCAAACACCTCCTTTTTTCCTTACTGAACATTCCTGTCATACCTCATCCAATGTGCTAACTGCTGATAAATGGAAGTGGTGTCTTTACAGCAACATGCTAATGATATAACTCTCCCCCCCCCCCCATGGGTCTTCTGCACAGGTGAACTTTCTCCCAGATATGAGATGCTACAAGCAGCTTCTCCTCAATATACTACTCCCAACAAAACTGCAACTGAGTGGTATATCCCATTTTTTGCATGCAGAACGTTCTGCATCCAGTCCTTACTATCTTCTTATTTTACAGCCTGTGGAGCAGCTGCTGGTCATCGTTGAATAGATGAAACTAAGCTAGATGGAGCAGGTTTGCACTTAGTATACAGAACTGCAAGGAGGGTTTGTTGTCATTAAGCTTCCCGCCTGTGATTCTCTGCCCATATTTTTAGTGCCTTAGGTTGTAAGCTGCAAGTGTGACAACCTTTTTTAGCATACTGCTAACATTCACTAACATTAAATAACAACCAGAATCCTACTGGTGTATCCATAAGATATTTTATTTATTTATTGGATTTCTATATGTGTAACTTGCTGCTAAATGACAAGGTGCTGGGGTCCAACTGGGTGTTTTACTAACCATGCACCCTGGCACCTCATCACTTAGCTACAATTAGCTGTGACAAGCCACACAAACCTGAAGCAAATACCAATACAATTCTAGCCTACAAACCAGACAAGTAATAGGATGCCACTGAGATAGCAACCTGTGGGCCACAAATGTTTATGCCAATTATCTGTTGTTGTTTAGGCTATGAACAAACTGCATAGGTTGTACTTGCCTTGCTGTCAACTATCCTGTCCAGCCATTTTAACTGATTGATGATGAGCCGGGGCAAATTGAGTCCATCACTGCCCACGCTGAAAGATCAGAAAGGAAAAGAAGGGGAGGGGGAGAGAAAGATAACAATTGTCCTCTTTTCTAAAACTAAACAGAAAGTAGCCATTCAGGATTGTACTCCTTCCTCTTTAGAAGCATTCCAAAATGTCATTTAACAAGAAGTACCAAATCTGATTCAGTACCAACGAGCAGGTAACGTGATCTCCAAATGGCTAAAAAAACCGCATGCAGATGGACTTGATTTCTCAAGTCCATTTGCATGTGCGGAATGTTGTCATGGAGACGTCTATCAATGCATGGACTCCTCGATGAATAATGACTCCAAGGTAAGGTACCAAGTCTGATTCAATTTCTGCTCGGGCTTTGTCATAACACATGAACAAGCTACTTTAAGAGGTGAATAAGGCAAATAAGCATCCTACTTAGGCCATGCAACAGAACTAGTCTCACATCAATAGTTGATCACATTTCCTTTATTTATTCTGCCATCTAAACTTTCCCTTGTATGACAGGCAAGAACACATATTGCTCAATCCTGAGTATGAATCATCCCCACTCATTTAAGCCTCAGGATCTTGCTTAAAGTATTTATAATACTCCATGTATTTTTCTTATTTCACGTATGCAAGTAAGATCCAATTTGAGGGTTTTCAAAAGCATTTAAGAAGAAGCTACTAGAAAGTTCACAACAATCTGTGTTTCAAGTTAAAATACCAGAGTACGTACCTTTCATGAAAAAATTCAGGGAGTTTTTCAAACAGCAGCCTTATAATAGGAGGCTTCAGAAAAGACAAACATGAACATTTTTTTCAGACAATGATATTTGTGGTTAAATAGCACACTTTGTACACAACATCATGACTCCAAACCCATCACTCCCATAACATAAAGAAAACCGTGCATGACCACTTCTCCATCACCACCACACCAAGTAACTGCACATATCTACAGGCCAAAATATGTTTATTTATTTGTTAGTTTGTTCAAATTTATATTGCCGCCCACTCGCCATGGGGTCACAAAATATATTACAACTCCTTTCCTTGAGTGCAAACAGGAGGGCAAGAGGCAAACTTAGAACTTTAATACATCAAGCTGGAGAGGAAAATGTGTGATCCACCAGATGTTGTAGGATTGATCACTGCAGGTATGCTGGACTAGGGAAACTGAGAGGTAGACTCCAGTAGCTGGAAACCACTGCTTTTACATTCCCAACAAACAATTTCAACCCATTCAGACTGAAGGAATAAATTATGAACTCTTAGAAATCTGACATGATACGCTATAGTACGAGACAATTTAATATTATACTCCAACATCAATTCAAGATTACATGGCCTTTCATCAAGCCGCAAAAATAATCATCACAAGACAACTTATACTTCTAAATACAAGAGTCTGAAAGCCAGTTCTCACTTACTACTATAATCCTAAATCCACTATATGAGCATGAAAAGGTTAGATAGTGTTGATATCCTAGACTAGTGATGGCGAACCTTTTAGAGATTATGTTGGCAGTGTGCAGGCAGATAGCATTTGTGTACCGCTCAAGGGACGCCACCAACATCATTTGGGTGCATGTGCACACGTGGTGCCTGCTTGCGTACTGCTTCTTTGGGCACTATCTCTCTCTCTCTCACACACAATTAGATGTATAGGAGGGGGTGTGGGGTGTCTGGTTGCCTCACTTTGCTGGGGCAACAGCGCATGTGCCCACAGAAAGGGCTGTGACTGCCCCCTCTGGCATGCATGCCATTGGTTCACCTCCACTGTCCTAGACACATTTTATAAGCAGAAGTAATCAGAATCCTGATTAAACCATTTCACTTCCATCTCTCTAATGGAACAGGTTTCCCCAAATGCAATATATAAAGCATACAGATGGTATAGGAGTTTATTTTGTCCCATTTTATATGCACAGGAATCTAGGAAAATGCTCTTGTCAAGTATAGAGAAATAACACCTGAAACACCCCATAGCTTCTCTATATTCATATCAACCCACAAATACGGTTACTTGGTTGCCACTGACAACTGCCCTTCCTGCAGATGCCCAGGGAAAGAACCCTCTCCTCTTCCTCTTCCAGGAACTATCAGAGAATTCAGAAAAGAATGAAGCATTTCAACCACACCACACTAAATGATAAAGCTTAAAAATCAGTTCTTTGCCTTCTGCTCTTAAGCTCAGGAGATGACTCCCTGCTGACCCGTTTGTTTGTTTATTTATTTCAATTTATATTGCTGCCCCTTCGCCAAGGCGACTCTAGGCGGCTCACAAACATAAACATCACATAACAATAAAACAGGAACCTCAAACTTTAAAAAAAACCGTTAAAACCATTGAAAACCCTCCCAACAACCACAAATTAAAATTGAACTAAAAACCCAGACGCCCCTCACTATATAAGCCAGCCCGGGAGGGGGGGGGACTACTGCACCAGCAGCACCCCATACCCGCTGCGCAAGCCAGGTTTTCAGATCTTTCCTGGAGGCACAGCTTGATTGGCAGGAGGTTCCATAGGGCCGGAACAGAGACCGAGAAGACCCTTCTTCTAGTGCTAGAGAGGCAAGCCTCTCTAACTGATGGCACCATTAGGGAGCCTCTTCAGTCTGCTCTGGTGGGACAGGCGGATGTCCTTGGGGTGACGCAGTCTCTTAAGTACACTGGCCCACTACCATGTAGGGCAGTGATGGTGAACCTTGACACTCCAGGTGTTCTTGGACTTCAATCCCCAGAAGCCCAAGTCACCAATCCTGCTGATCAGGTTTGCCAAGGTTTGCCATCACTGATGTAGGGCTTTAAAGGTCATCACCAGCACCTTGAATTGCACCCGGAGGCACACTGGCATTCAATGCAGCTCCTGCAACAGGGGTGAGGCATGGGCATAACATCCACACCCCATCACCACATGGGCAGCTGCATTTTGAACCAGTTGCAGCCTCCAAATGGTCATCAAGGGCAGCCCCATGTAGAGCGCATTGCAGTAATCTAGTCTGGAGGTCACCAGAGCAAGGAGTCCTGGTCCAGGAGCAGGTGTAATTGGCGAATAACACAAAGTTGTGTGAAAACTCTCCTGGCCACGACTGCCATCTGCTCATCGAACAGGAGTCGTGAGTCCAGGAGAGGCCCCAAATTCAGTGGCGCGGGAGTCATGGTGCGATGCAGAAGGCAGATGAAGGGCCACTGCATTATATTCTCAGGAGTCTTCATGGTACAGGTACACAGAAAGAGCCTCCATGAAGATTGTATTATTGTTGAACCACAATCGGGCATACCCTGGTAACGTAACCTCATGTTGCCGGGTAATCTTTCTCACATTAAGTCAGGCCAAAGGAACTGCAGATTGGACTCACTGTATATACAGCGAAATCAATGGAGGTGCTGGTATCAGTGAAAAAGAAAACACTGTAGCTCAATGCTAATGCATGGGGCCTTCATGCAAAAGGTTCCAGGCATGAACTCCAGAATCTCCATGCAGGGCTAGGAAGGAATCCTGCCTGCAACTCTGGAAATCTGTTGTTCATCAGAGTTGGTAGCATTGGCCAGATGAAGCAATGGACAGTTTCCTAAATTCCCAATCAGTGCTAATAGCAAAGAGTAGTCAATTAACATGCTGCCAAAACTAATGAATGGCTTTGGTCCTTTTGCCACTTGTCTTTTTATATACAGTACAGTACCTGTAAATACCACAGGTAAGAGAAGACCAAAATTGCTACACATCAGCTTACCTGCAATATCTCAATTCCAAGTAGCAGCTTAATGAGACTTTCACAATATGAATGGATTGCATTACTGTAACGGAAACATTTGTATGTTATTGTTATGAAAAAAGAACATTCCAGGAAGACTGTTTCTGTAATTAAAGGTACGCTTCATAGAGTAGTCTGAGAAACAATTGCACTCTGATTTAAAATATGAATTGGAGCAGAAAAACAATCAATTTTACAGAAAAGATTTTTGTTCCAGAAATTGGACTGGAGTTAGTCATGATGAGGAGGTGGAGATATCAGACATGACAAGTGCCAGAAGAGATGCCCTCAGTCCATAGGCACCAAATATATTGGCAAGCCCTCATTACAAGTAAACTTCCATTGATTTCATAATGTTTATTCTAAGTATAAGTTCCATTTATTTCAATGTGTCTATTCTAAGACTGGATTCATGTCCAATATCTGTGTGTTAGAAAAATGCCATGTAAAAAGACTTGAACTATTTCTCTTTATTTATTTATTTTAAGCATTTTTTCTAATATGTGCATCTACAAAAGATTATACAAAAATCAACTATGCAATAACTTGACATATTAACCCTACATACACCAGGGAGACCTTAACTTTTTTTTAAAAAAAAAAACCCTATCCATGTATATTCCCCAAAAGGATCTCCTGTGCTGGGATTCTTCCTATCCCTTTCAGTGGGACATACAGTTGTACCTCTCTTAAAGAGCATAATGTGTTCCACAGGATTGCTCTTTAAGCAAATTTGCTCTTTAAGTGAAACACCATTGTAAGTGACCAATTGTGACTTCTGGTGGGGGGGGGGATTGCGAACCCCGATTTATTTGTTAAGAGAATTTTTGGTTGGTTTTATTTGTTAAGCGAAGCAAACATTCAGAGAAAATTCTGCTCTTTAAGCGAGTTACTCTTTAAGCGAGGCACTCTTTATGCGAGGTTTGACTGTACAGTATTCCAAAAATTCTCCTCATATATCAAATTTATTATCTTTTACCAATCCTTTTTTTTTACTTGATCTTGTCAATTTATCATTAATAGCTATTTTAAGAGTACCCTGGACAGTGAGGAGAACAAACAGGTCAATATTAGAAGAAATTAACCCTGACTGTTCCTTAGAAGGTCAAATAGTAAAGATGAAGCTAAAGTACATTGGACATCAAATAAGAAGAGAGGATTCAATTGAGAAAGCCTTAATGCTGGGAAAGGGAGGGCAAAAGAAGAAGGGGGCGGCCCAAAATGAGATGGCTAGATGGTATTGTAGATGCAATGGGCACAGAGCTGGGCAGGCTGAGGAAGATGGTGGAGGGCAGAGGTGCCTGGCGGGCAATGGTCCATAGGGTTGCAAAGGGTCGGAATCGACTGTGCGATTGAACAACAACAAGCTATATTCCAAATCTCTCTCTACCATTCATCAAGTTGAAAAAAATAACTTTCCAGGTTTTAGTTATAATTAATCTTGCTCCCAAGACCAATATCACAATTATTTAGTCTCCTTTTTTGCCATTCCAACTGTAAAGACTTGAGCCATTTCAAGAAAGAAAAGTAAACAAGTCCATAAATAAATGCAGTTCAATTTCATCCCTCATACTCTGTGTTGAGAAAGTGACTTCTAAAACTCTGTCTAAAAAGAAATTATTAACTTCTGCCCCCAATTCCACCTCCCCTTTTAAAAGAAGACACTGATTTTGGTCTATAAGCAGACTTGTGGTCATGTTTTCCAGGAAATCTAACTGTAGTTATAAGCCGTGCAGAAGACCATTGGTGGAGGGGAAGCATTTTTCATTTACCTTGTTTCCTGACTTTGCGCAGGTACACAAGGTAGAAGACAATTTCTGAACTGATCTCGGTTTTCAATGTGGGATTCTAACCCACTGATGAACTCCTCAATAATCTAGCAGGAAAGAGAGAGTGTGTGTGAATAAAGACTGAGTAATAAGCCTGAAAGTAAAATACAGTACGTACACACAAACACATACAAATATAACTCAGATTTCACATGAATGCACATGAGGTAGACAAAATCTTTTCTCTACACAAGGCCTGTTTTCTTGGCCTCTTCAAAAAGATACATAGGAACTAGAATCAGTGTAAGCTTGCTTACATTTAAAGATATCATGAATAAAGCC
Organism: Furcifer pardalis; assembly: GCA_030440675.1. Taxonomy (NCBI): domain Eukaryota; kingdom Metazoa; phylum Chordata; class Lepidosauria; order Squamata; family Chamaeleonidae; genus Furcifer; species Furcifer pardalis. The sequence goes on from CP126893.1 coordinate 104,179,739, forward strand.
ATACCTGTGGATAAGAGGGGTGCTTCCTGAAGGCTTGATGCAACTTCTTCTGAAATATTGCTCCATCCACAGCTATGGGAAAGGAAACCAATTGTCTTAGAGAAGCCAAATGCTATCATGCTTGTGCGACAATATTCTGAAGTTGTCCTTTCCCTGCTTCTTTACACTGAGGTATGCTAAGCAGAAATCAGTTTGGCAAAGCTAGCTGCAGACAAATAATTGAAGATACTGCATACATTTACAACCTCTTCTGGGGCAAAAAAGGAATAGAAAAAGATAAGGAACTTTTGAAAAAAGCTTAATGCATATATATGCAATGTATTTCATTGTAGATATATGTACAGTATGTGGATAAACAATATGAGATACAAAGGAGCTCATTCAAGAAATGTAGTTACTTCACAGTGCATATTTTCAGCTTCCCTGTTGCTATTTGTAAATCCTTTCTGTGCATGCTTCTCACCAGTAAAACAATAAAGGAATAAAGAAGAGTTGCATAAGTTGCAATATTCCAGGCTAAATGCAGCCCACCAGCCATGCCTGGTGATACCACTAGGAGTTTGTTAAACCTTTGAGGAAACATGCCTTGACTGCAAACTGGAACAGCTGGTAGGTCTGACATACCATTCTGCTGATCTGGACTTACATTGACAGAAATGCCAGCTAAATTTGAATAAACAAGAATAACCTAAGCATTTCTCCAGAATTGCGGGCCAATGTTAAGAAGAATTAACAAGATAGGACTAGACTTAAAAGTATTCATTTGTGCTTAAAAAATTGTTAGTGTAACCCTGAAATATACCATATGTCAAGAAACCATTTTATACACGTTTATACCTATTTCATTTTGTCTTTCTCCAGCTTTCAGTATAATTCCTGCCATCTTAAGAAGCTGTCCGAACACAGTGTTGTTTTCTACAACTCCATCTTGGGGGGCAGAATTTTTCTTACCAGAACCCCGAGACTTCTTTGTTTCTAGGATTAAAAAAAACAACCTTGCTTATGTAAGAGAAACAAGTGTCATAACTGTGAGCAATGACTGATACTGTACAAGTATCTCAATTGAGAAATTCTATCAATCAAAATTTGAGGCCTGGGAAGGTAAGGCTATATTTTCTAGACAATCTCTAAGAGTAGTTTATAGCAATACTATTCATGAGGTAGATTACAATCTACAAAGCATTTGAATAATTTATTTGTGAATTGTGGTCCATGTACTAAAATAACTAAACATAGTCCATGAAATGAAAATAATTAAATTGAAGTCCATGAGCTGAATTATGGTTCCTCATACACTAAACTAAATTATGCTTTCAGGCTCTCTTGAACCTAACTCTTCTTGGAAATTCTAAATTAAAGCTACACAATATTTTATATACCACAGTGGGCAATCTGTGTCCTTTCAGATTGCACCACACTTTCCCATAAAACAGCTAATGATGAGGATGAAGAGAGATTTATCTCAACAATATTTCAGGAGCAACACGTTGCCTGCTCCAACAACCATGTAAAACTTTCAGCTTTCTCAGCAACTTATTCTCTGACAGAAAAGGGTGGGAGAGGGAAATCTTCTTTTCTTCTTACCTTTTTAAAAACTACAATCCCAAGAATATCTTGCCACCTTAGCCAGTGAGAAATGTAGTCCAAAAAAGGCAAAGAAGCACACTTGGGAGGTGGTCTTTGAATTTTTTTTTGATTCAGGGATGATATGTTAGTTTCAGTTATTGATTGCTTACAGCTATAGATGAAAAGAGGTTATGACAGGGGGAAACTGCACAGAATTGTTTTTTGCTTGCTTTAGCTTTCTGCTTACATACTTGGTAATTCTTCTATCAGACGTTCACCATGAGTATCAGATTTCAATGATTTCCTTTTTGAAGTCATGGCAACAGGTGCTGATGTAGCCTATTGTAAGAATATTGAAGGAAGAGTGATTAAAAGCTGCTTGTTAGAGAGATGTTTTTAAGACTTTACAAATAATTTGGCAATGAAGAGGAATTATTAAGATACCATTCTGTGATTCTGGGCAGCTTACGGTCTCTAACCCAGTGGTCAGCAAACTTGGCTCTCCAGCTGTTCTTGGGCTTCAATTCCCAGAAGCCTTGATCAGCAGGAGTGCTGACTTGGGCTTCTGGGAATTGAAGTCCAAGAACACCTGGAGAACCAAGTTTGCAGACCCCTGGTCTAACCCAGTGGTCTGCAAATGTGGCTCTCCAGATGTTCTTGGACTTGAATTCCCAGGAGCCCAAGTCAGCACTCCTGCTGATCAAGGCTTCTGGGAATTGAAGCCCAAGAACAGCTGGAGAGCCACATTTGCAGACCAAGGCAGGGTCTAACCAATTAGAATACTAAAATAAAAAGGCATCCCCACAATAACAATTAAAACCATAAAAGCATTAAAAACCGTTAAAATACCCTTCCACATTACTAAAATCCAAATGGCATTCCTATGAACCAGCTGCTCCACAGCCATGACTGCCACCTTATTGTTTAAAAATAAAACTCGGGTCTCGAACTACTGCTTGCTTGCTTCCAGTTGTCAAACTCGGCGTCTCTTCTTAACCGCAGTCCCTCACCAATAATGCCCACCTGGGGAGAGGAGCAGCGGGCGCCTCTTCTCCCCGCCCCGCCCTCACCTGCCTGGGGAAGCACAAAGCACAACCTCCTTCGCCTCGGCTCCCTCGCGCGCTGTCAGAACTTAAACCTTCCCGCCAAGCCAGCGCTGACCTCAGGCGCGGAGTGATGACCTCACGGATCACGTGCCGCGGGGGCTGCCGGGCGATTTGAGAAGTCGTCAGGCGTCGCTTCCGGAAGGGAGGGAGAGAAGTGGGATCCGCCGGCGCTGCCCAGAGGGTAACGTTAGGAGGGGGGGGGGGTTGTACACTGGTCTCTTCTTGGGCGGGAGCGTTTCCCCTTCCCTCTCTTTAGCTGGTTGCCCTGGCTACCACAGGGTTTCTAGGGGAAGCCCCCTTTCTTCCTAGCCCCCACTGGCTACAGGACAAGAAGGGCCGGGGGTTCGCCTCCCCCCTGCGGGGTCTTTGAAACCCTTCGCCGCAATTCCGTGGCTTGTTGTGGCTCCCTTGGAGGCAGAGGGAGCGGGTGATGTGTCGACTTTGCCTGCATTCTTTCCAATGGTCCTGGGTCTTATTTTGATCTTAAAAATAAGGTTAGGGACAGAGGTGTGATCGTCCCCCCCCCCCCATTAAGTCTTGCTCCGCGGTTAAGGCGATGAACTTGACGACTGGAAGGTCGACAAGTCAGCAGTTCAAGACCCGAGTGCTGCATGATGGAGTGAGTTTCCGTCTCTGTCCCAGCTCCTGCCAACCTAGCAGTTCGAAAGCAAGATATTGTAAGTAGATAAATAGGGACCACTTCGGTGCACTCTGGTGTCTAGTCATGCCTACCACATGACCATGGAAACGTCAGCTCTTTGGCTATAAATGGAGATGAGTACCAAACCTTAGAGTCAGATATATACTAGAACACCGGATAACGTTATGACTTGGTTCCACAAGTAAATGGCTTTCAAGCAAAGGGGACCTTGGCCTTTACTTCCTAACGCCACTTCTGCTTGTTTGCTTTCTCCCCTCCCTCCGGCTCCTTTGCCTCTCCCAGCACTCAGGATGGCATTTCTTTTAGGCTTCCATGAAGGTGAAGAGGAAGCCATCCTTTCCTCACTCAAGCATCTTGTATTTGTCATTATCAGCCAGAATGGTCCTTTTTTTCTTTAAGAATGTGGTGGTGGTGGTGGGAATGAAGAATGACGACTGGTGTAGATTGAAGGTGGTCACTGTGTTCTGTGAAAATGGGGTGATCTGGAATGGGAAACTTTTAAAATGTCTGAGGAAGTTAACCTGATCCACAGACACTAACATTAGAATACAGTATAGCTGTTAGGTCTTTAAGGTGCCTCAATGTTTTTGACTTTTTGTTTTGTTTGCTCTCTGATATTCTTTTAAAATGGGGTTTTATCCTCTGGACCAGGAGGGGACTGGGGGCTAGGTCACACTCCCTCAGACAGCTTGGGGGCTGGACAGCCAGATGACCATTTTGCCCTTCCTCCACCACATGGCACTTCCTGGTGTGGTGGAGGCAGTGGGGGACCACATGAAATGAAATGGTGCTGTGGGCTGCATCCAGCTCACAGGCTGCAGGTTGAGAATCCCTGCTCTGGACTGTTGACATCTAGGAATCTGGGCAGCCCTCACAGATTCTGTGAACTAGGCACAATGATTTTTTTCATGCCACTTTGGACATTGTCTTTGTATAAATACTTTATGTCAAACTACTTTAAAAGATGTTATTCACTTTGGAGACAGGATTGCTACATTTCACTAGATTTTCAGGAATGTCTGTGACACAAAACAGTTGGAAACCACAATTTTAAAATAACAATAACTTGACTGATAATGTACCTGTTGAGACAGTGTTTTGGGAGACTCAAAAGCATCTAGCATTATATAATTGTCATCAATTTAATGTCATATTTTCTATTTTATAGGTATTAGATATTGAAGCTGTTGTACATGCCCAGAAATATTTTTAAGCAATGAGTGAGCCGGAGCTATTGTTGGACTCTAATATTCGACTATGGGTTGTCCTTCCAATAGTCTTTATAACCTTTTTTGTTGGCATGATTCGTCACTATGTGTCTATACTGATCCAGAGTGACAAAAAACTCACCCAGGAACAAGTGTCAGACAGGTAAGAGATGCTTCCAACTAAACATCTGGCTATGGTGTAATAATAATTACAGGCTGCAGAGCTTGGTTCTATTTTGTGATTTGATATCTAGAGCAGTATTACTCAACCAATGTTTCTAATTGCAATCACTGAACTGTAACATGTTGGTTCTTGTTGTGTGCGTGCATTACATTTTGGATGTATGGTGTTGGCCAGAAAGTAAATATGACTGACTTTGGTCTTGTTTCTGCTGACACACTAGTTATGTCTGTTTCTTGAAAGGTCAGGCATTATCTGTTTATATCCATCTTGGATTGACACAGCACTGCCTAGATGGGCTGCTGGGGGGGGGGGGAGAGTGTTTACAAACCTCAGTTGCCCTAAAACATACTAGCAAAGGTTTGGAGGATTTTAATTCTTGAGGAACAAATAATACTTGTTCTACAATAATCCCAATGGCTTCAAGTCTCTTGATAGGCAAAATTAAAAACATTGGTTATTATCCCTGCCATCCATTTCTATAAATCTTTATGTAATTCAACCTACTATCAATTTCACAGAGAAGATAAACATTGTATTCTAATTTTGTGTATTGTTTAAAAATTGTTATATTACTTTAAAATCTTAAGATCTAAGACATAAATATTTGTAAACAGACTCCTATTTTTGTTGTGACTAAGTTATTTTCAGGAATGCTACTTCTGAAGAACCTTTGCATCATCAAATGTTAGAGGCATGGCTAGTTGGGGAAATCAGTAAAAGGCTATCTGTGAGCCATTCTTCATATATCTGAGCATTCCCAGCAATTTCCCCTAAAATAGTTATCTTTTATGGAGGAGAGTATCAGAGATCTTTAAAAACAGTGGCCAGGGGAGAGGGAACTGGTCCCCAGATTAAGTTGCCTATCCATTCTGGTAATACTTTCCTGCAACAAATACATGCATTGAGCAGCTGCTGCATACATTGATCTGTCTGTACAACTTTACTGTTTTCAAGCTAATATTGTTGTTCAGTCGCACAATCAATTCCGACCCTTTGCAACCCCATGGACCACCACCCTGTTCTCCACCATCCTCCTCAACCCGCCCAGCTTTGTGCCTATTGCATCTACAATACCATCTAGCCATTTCATTCTTGACCGCCCCCTTCTTCTTTGCCCTCCACCTTTCCCAGCATCAAGGCTTTCTCAAGTGAGCCGTCTCTTCTCATTTGACATCCAAAGTACTTCAGCTTCAGCTTTACTATTTGTCTTTCTAGGGAGCAGACAGGGTTGATTTCTTCTAGGATCGACCTATTTGTTCTCCTCGCTGCCCAGGGGACTCTCAAAACTAAACCTAATAAAACTCAAGCTAATAAAATTAAATTTAAAAATTCCTCTTTCAGAATGGGTATCTGCTCATATCTACTGTGCAATTCTTCAAGTGTATCTAAGTATTCAGGGGTTCTCTTGCATGCAAAGCATTGAAGATTGAGTGTATGTCTTTGCCTAAAAGGGCAAAGAATAAAATATGTTCTTATTATTAGTTTGTAGTCTATCATTAGAGGAAGACTGGGTTGTCAAACATCTCCTGTAGCTAACCATTAGTAGTAGTATCTGTGCAGATATTAACAGTATTTGTGTTTGAGTATCTTTATTCTCGCCTTTTACTCTTCTATTTATAATAATTTTCTTTCTTTCAGCCAAGTTCTAATTCGAAGTCGAGTCCTCAGAGAAAATGGAAAATACATTCCAAAGCAGGTATATTTAAATATGTAGAGAATATTCACAGGTAACAACTGTTTTTGTTGTTCATTGCGAAGACTAGTTTTTCCAAGACTTGGAATAGCTTGTCTTCATTAGAGTCTTGAATATGCATAGTAAACACATTTTTGCAAACAGACTTCAGCACTTCTGTTAATATGAACATAAAGTGCTGCACTTGTATTGTCAGATTTAATGCTTATGAGCTTAGTATATGAAACAGTTGGGATACCTTTTTAACATAATAGTAAATTGGTTTGGTAGCTAACGTGCTTGTTTCCAAATAAGGCCTTTGTGGTGCCTTGTTCACAAAGTTTTACAGGGTACTCGGAAGATTTTTGTAATCTTCCTGTGTTTTACACAACAGAAGGAATCCATTTGGGATAGCTTTAGAGTGCCTTTTGATTGTTAGCACAAGGAGCTACCTGTTCAGAAACACAAAATGTTGCCATTCCATTTTCTTTGCCTCTTTTCAGTACAGTCAAATCTCGCATAAAGAGCGCCTTGCTTAAAGAGTAACTCACTTAAAGAGCAGAATTTTATCTGAATGTTTGCTTCGCTTAACAAATAAAACCAACCAAAAACTCATGTAACAAATAAATCTGGGTTTGCAATCACCCCCCCCCACACACACACACACACCAAAAGTCATAATTGGTCACTTACAATGGTGTTTCGTTTAAAGAGCAAACTCGCTTAAAGAGCAATCCTGTGGAAAGCATTATGCTCTTAAGTGAGGTACAACTTGTATTATAGAAGGTGGAAATGAGTTACTGTATTTGTATTGTTACAAATAGAGCATCTTACATTAAACTTGTTATGTAAAGATGTTTTGTATGTTCAGTATAATACAAAAGGGCTTCTATAGTAGAATCTGTTGATAAGTTCTTCTGATCCAGAATCAGAGATTTATTACCACTTCTACTTTCCTGAAAATCTGTGAGTGTATTAGATTGGTTAGTGTGAAGTGCAAATGTTAATCACCAATTTATCTAGCTCTTTTACAGAGAAATCTATAGTCTTTACCTTGGAAAATTTATGCCCAGTTCCCTTCATCATTAGAATTTGTCTTTTCCCGCCAGTCTTTTTTGATGCGCAAGTATTACTTCAATAATCCTGATGATGGGTTCTTCAAGAAAACTAAAAGGAAGGTAGTGCCACCTTCACCAATGACAGGTACGTAAGAAGGTATCCTTAGAATGCCTACAAAAGGGGTGGTGGTTCTGTTACATAAACATAAGATCAGCCAATTTAATCCTGTGCATAGAAATACAGTAATAAGAACAACCACTAGTTCATGAGTAGTATCTTCATAATGCAAAATATTTTGGCATGTCCTAAATGGGCTAAATCCAATACTGTACTAATTTAAACACAGTGGTCTTTTTCAAAAATTAATGGAATGTATACATTACGAATATTCTACATGTTATGGATATCAATGAATCTACTCTAGTTTGGACTGATACTGGATTTAACTTAGTCATATCATTCTCACTGGCAAAATATTCTCTTGGGTTGAATACTAAACTGGAGTGACTTCTTCAGTTTGTGCTGAGCAAGAGTTCTTTTTACACTTGTGCAATGGGGCCATTTAAAAACCCAGGGGTGCAGACAGTGCCTATTATGTGTTCACTTGAAATGTTTTTGCCCTGCAGATCCTACCATGCTGACAGATATGATGAAAGGGAATGTAACAAACGTGCTGCCTATGATTCTTATTGGTGGCTGGATCAACATGACCTTCTCAGGTTTTGTCACAAGTAAGGGTCAGCCTAATAATCTACATGATTTGGAGGGTCTCTTTGGGACACTGGTACATTTCCCCAGAGACCTTGTCTATGTGTTTGGTCGTTGTGTGAGGTTTAGGAAGCAGAAGTAAAACATGCCTTGCAATCTGTTTTGCAACAAATCTGTTTTGCAACATATGGTTCTTACTCTATTGACCATGCTGACTGGAGATTGTAGGAGATGAACCAATCTGGAGGCACCAAGCTGAAAGTTGTTTGTGTGAGATTGGAAGACAACACAACTCTCTCTTGGTGCATCCTAGTTTGTCAGTCACCTCCATTTAGCTTCTTCCACTAGTTATTGTTATTTACCATCAAATTATTGCTGGTAATTATGATTTTGTGCAGCATCAGCCTTTCCTTTTGCTTCTCTGATATTTACCAACTAGATGTCCTTTCATTTTTAATCCAGTTGCTTCCTTAGCAGTAACACTATTTGTACTTGTCCTTTGTTCTTCCACAGTAACTACTGAGATCTTTCCAATCTGGGGGATCTAAATTTCTAGCACTCTTTTGTTGCATTTTGGATTGTCTCATTTTTATAGGGTTTTAAGGCATAAAATATTCAGAAGGGGTCTCCTGTGTAGTCTGAACAAGCACCAGCATAAGTCTCATTGGCTCTGCTAGTGTTACCGCCCACTACTGCTAATGTGCAGTGGTTGCCTGTCAGGCATTTATCTGCCCTCATTACTACTGGAACTATTTACCTTGTGCTGCTGATATGTCCTTTAATTGTAAAGAAGGTGGAAATATTTTAGTTTAGTATCTGAGCTTTGACCTTTCTGCCTTGGTTGACCTGCTAGAAGTGCAAACTTGAACAGAATGTAGTATCTTGACTGCACTGTTCTTATCTTTCCTAACATACTTACCCCCTTCATCATATTAAGGTGTGTATGAGGAGGTGTTCCACTAATGTAGGTGATTTAAGTAAACCAGTCATTGTTTGCTGGCATATGATCCAAACACAAGATTTTCTAAGATCTTTGGCCGTACAAGAATATAAGAACTGATGTAGTGGGCTAAGTTCCAAAATTTATCTAAGCCAACACAGTAACTAGATAGATGTTATCAGGCTGGTGGTTTGGCACGATCATTTTGTTTTTGGATGCTTTGTGATTGGTGTGAAAAGGACGGAAGAGGCTAGAAGACTTACCTTGACACAGTGGCATAGCGTGGGTTTCAGCCACTAGAGGCATAGGCCAAATTTGCCGCCCCCTGGGCGGGACCCAGGATGCCAGTTGTGGTGGAGGGTCTTGATGCCTGTCCCCGCAGCGGCCTCTTCACCCTGGCCATTAGGAAATCCAGGGGCGGCAGCAAAGTCCTGCTACCATAGCAGCCTTTTGTATCGTGGCCTGGGGTGAGGCCCAGGACGCCGGTGGTGATGGAGGGTCTCTGTGCCCGTCCCTGTAGTGGCCTTTTTGTCCCAGCTGCTAGGAAGTCCGGGGCGGCAGCGGCGAAGAAGTCCTATTTATTGTGAAATTTTGCTGCCCCAAAAAAGTGCTGCCCGGGGCAGGCTGCCCCCCCCATGCTACACCACTTCCTTGACATGAGATAAACCTTCCTTCTGCTTATCACAGTGACATCATGTGGTTCTCTGGGCATTATCTGGAAAGAGTTTGGTTACCTTGGACTGAATCTAAATCCCTGTACAAGTAATTATAGTCCTTCTACTGAGCCTCAAACAGGAAAGATAAGCCAGACTCTTGCATTTTAAGGATGCTGTTGCTGCTGCCATCCTTCCTCTTCTTTTCCATTCTCACCCAACTCTCTTAGGTAAAAAAATTAAGGGGAAAGTAAGTGACTTGAGTTAGTATCCTGCTATCTAAAACTGTAATGGAATGGAAATTGCATTAGTATTCTTCCCTGTCCAACAAGCTGCCTGTCACATGACCACTTGCATACTGGTCTTGCAGCCAGTGCAAGAACAACACACAATGAGAATCTGTCAATAAGGAAGGAAATTCAGTGTTTTTCCTATATGCTCTGGTTTAAAGCAACAGAATGCTAGCCTTGGTGTTTTATAATCCTTCCATGAACTAAATTTCTGATGAACTCTCAGGCAGTGTGCTTCATTGTTTTGCTACATTAAACCATGGAGTTATTCTCCTTTCATATAGAGAAGAAAAAATCTAGATACAGTCAAACCTCGCATAAAGAGCGCCTCGCTTAAAGAGTAACTTGCTTAAAGAGCAGAATTTTCTCTGAAAGTTCGCTTCACTTAACAAATAAAACCAACCAAAAACTTGCTTAACAAATAAATCAGAGTTCACAATCCCCCCTACAATTGGTCATTTACAATGGCGTTTCACCATGGAACACATTATGCTCTTTAAGCAAGGTACAACTATTCAGATTGCAATAGTTTTTCGCTTCCATCAGAGAGACCACACTAATAATAATAGAAATGTTTGAAGTGGTAGCCATCTTGTCTGTGCAAGCATAACCGAGAGTAAACAAAACAGAACAGCAATGAATTAGTATTTAAGGTGCCACTATGCGCGCGCATGTGTGTGTTGTGACACCTTAAAGACTAACTCATGTATTTAAATGTGAGCTTTCGTTGTCCCAGTTAACTTCATCAGACATAAGTGTGAGGCCTCATGTATGTATAAATTGATGCCATACGGCCTTACTCTTATGTCTGAAGAAGTGAACTTGGTCCACAAAAGCTCACATTTAAATACAGGAGTTAGTCTTTAATGTGCCACAACATTTTTGTCTTTTTTTTACTGTCCTGTTTTGTTTACTTTCAGATACACAGTAATAATAGTATAACAAACATATTCACCAAAATTGGATTGAGACCAAGCAACAAGTTCTATTTGCTGTTTTCATTGTTAACAGCAGATGCTGACACTTCCAAATTCCCAAACCTAATGGGTTCTTGCATTAGCTGAATATTTTTGAATATACATTCATTAAGAATTATGCTGCCATTATACTAAACTGGAAAATGATCAAACTTCATTTTGTGTCATCTTTGAGATGGATTCAGAATACTTCTACAATGCCTTAAGTTAGTAATAAAGGAACATTCTTCTGTGCTTTGTTGCTATTCTATTCCTTAGAACAATTTCTTAGCAAGCAGCCTTATAGCACGGCATACAGTTTGTCTATTTAGTTAACTTTTGCCTTCTATATTCCACATGTGGGTCTTGGTTAGGCATAATGAGAGGTCCTAGGGATTGAATCTTAGTCTTTTTGCATTTCAGTGTGAGGCCTTTGTGGCAAATGATTGTATTTTTTTCTTGCAGCAAAAGTCCCGTTTCCCTTGACACTGCGCTTTAAACCAATGCTTCAACAGGGCATCGAGTTGCTTACTTTAGATGCCTCTTGGTAAGAGCCTTTCACTGTTACACACAATTTGGAATGCCATTTAATGCTTTGAAAGCTGCTGCACAGACAGCAATTGGACATACGTGTATTTAAGCAATATTTCATCTCTTTGGTTTGTTAGGGTAAGCTCTGCATCATGGTATTTTTTAAATGTCTTCGGACTGAGGAGCATTTACACTTTAATTCTTGGCCAAGACAATGGTAAGATATTGCTATTTTGTATAAAATCAAAAACAGTTCTTGATTGTGTTTAAATAGAGGAGCGGAAGGGAACAATCACACCAAATAACTGCTTCTCCTCAAAAGTCTTGTGGGATACTTTGATTAAATCTTAACTTAAGCAAGAATTATATGTGTTATGGTGGATATTTGTTTGTAGTTCAGTTCAGTGGCTTTAGTTCAGATACAGTAATACCCCAGATAACGTTAAAACTTGGTTCCACAAGTCTTAACATTATTCAGTTTTTAACGTTGTGCAATACATTTATCACACAACGTTAAAAAAAAACCCAGTTCCCTTTCCGATGAGTAAAGGGAACCGGGAATCAATCTGCCTGCCTGTTTGGGAAGGGCAGCGGGCAGCAGATGCCCACTGCCAATTTATTTATTTATTTATTTATTTATTTAGATTTATATTGCCGCCCACTCGCCGAACAGGCAGGCGATCCAGGCTGGGGTGTGTCTTTCTGAAGAGAGTTTCCCCAGCCTCTCTTCAGAAACCTCTGCCTGGATCATTAAGGGGCTTAGCGATCTAGGTGGGGGGGGGGGTTTGAAGAGAGGCTCAGGACCCGTTTCCCAGCCTCTCTTCAGACCCACCCATCTCCCGTCTTCAGACCCACCCATCTCAGAAACACACACCCCAGCCTGGATCGCTAGAAGTTTTCCTCAAATTTCCTGACGTTGCCCGGTTTAAACATTGTGCGATACATACGTTAACTGGGGTATTACTGTAGTTTGCAAAGCAGAATACTATTCATGGAACACAGGTTGTCTCTCTAAGTGCTGCAACATTTTTGTTGTTTACTCTCTGATATGCTTGTCTTAGTGGGTAAGATGCTGAGCTTGACAACTGGAAGGTTGAAGGTCAGCAGTTCAATTCCCAGGCGCTACATGACAGAGTGAGCTCCCATCTCTGTCCCAGCTCCTGCCAACCTAGCAGTTTGAAAGCAAGAAATTGCAAGTAGATAAATAGGTACCACTTCAGTGGGAAGGTAAACAGTGTTCCATGCACACTGTCTTCACATGCAGACAGCGCTGGCTCTGGCTACAAACAGAGATGAGCACTGACCTCTAAAGTAGGATACAACTGGCTGTCAAGCAAGGGTGACCTTTTTGATTGTCTGAAATTATTACAGTATTTCTTTATGGAGTCCTGATACACTTACTGATATGAATAATGATACCTGCAAGAATCTGCAACATGTTTTACTGCTAAACAGGCAAACGGCTTCAGTTTGATAATGGTGAATCAAGTGGAGTCTGCTGTCCTCATACTTTGCATTTTGGTTAATTTGGAGAATTTGTGGGTGTGGAGAGATTGTCTTGCTTATCTGCAAGCAAGGTACTATATCAAGGTTTCCCACCCTAAGGCACCATTTAATGTGCCCCCCCTCCAAGGGCATTCAAGAAACAAAATGGGCACCCCCTTTGAAGCTCTTTGGACAAAATGGCCACCCCCATTGTACAGGAAGGGCAAAATGTCCATCCAGCCCTCAAAGCTGATTGAGTGAGTGTGACCCGGCCACCGGCTTGAAAAGGTTGGGAACCCCTGTACTACATTGAGGTTTTTTTTCTGAAAAGAAAATAACACTCTCCCCCCCCCCCCCCATTTGCAGCTGCAGATCAATCCAGAGTGATGCAGGAGCAGATGACAGGGGCTGCTATGGCCATGCCTGCAGATACTAATAAAGCATTCAAGGTATGAAGTTTGGGTCCATTGTCAAAAATCACTTCCAACCCTCCCAGTGCCTTAGAACAGAGATCCTGTAGTTTTATTTTCTGCAGAAATCACTTCTGGCTCTGTTGGGTGAGTGGACGTGGGATTATCATAATAATAAAAAAAAACCAAAGGAGTGCTTTTTATACAAGTGTGTGAACCCCCCAAGAAATTATTTTTGAGGGAATAGGTTCCTCACGATAAAAGCTTCTCACCACTGCATTACAATATATCTCATGTTACTAGGGAATATTATTTTTGCAACATCATTTCCAGGATTCTCCAGTCATCATCGTTGGTAGTCATGTTGGTGGAGGGATACTGGAGGCTGTAGCCCCCTGGAATTAATTTTTCCAGATTCTTCCTTTCTGAAATCCTGCTGCATTAATGTGAGCCTGCAGAAGAATAACATCACTGGCAGTGGTGATTTTCAGTAATAGAAACCTTCTGTCTCCCATGTAATCTTTTCCATCATAGGGTAGAAAGAGTACCAGTTATATCCTCACCTTTCTGCAGATATAAGTCATGCAACATTCTTTCAGTCATTCAGTTACATGCTAAAAATAGCTGCAGCAAAAAACATTATTTATAGGTGACATTTAACACTGCTTCTTATATGAATATAGTCTTAGACTGCAACGTTTCCAAAGAAGGTGTTTATGTTGTGAGCAAAGTTGATACATGTGGATCAAGGAATTTGTATCTTCTATATTGCTAGTCACTTCACTGTCTTCTATTTCTTGAACAAGACTAGCTCTGTAAAAACAAGATACAAACTCCTAAGTCTTTTCTTTGCAGAGGTTTTCCCAGCTCTTTTAAGAAGCTTCGTAAACTTTTGAACTATTTCTTGTCATCATGCATTAAAATAAAAAATGTGTATTCAGAAAAAGGTTCATTTATAGAGTATTAAGTACTCAAGGGCACTGTAACAAGGAAGATGCTGTTCCTGACCATGGATTTTTCACCCCAGCCTCTCTTCAGAAACACACGCATACATGTGCCTGGATCGCCTGCCTGTTTGGAATTGGCCGCAGGCAGCAGAGCATCCAATGCCCGCTGCCCTGCCCAAACAGTCAGCTGCATCGATCCCCAGTTCCCTTTCCTCTTCAGAAAGGGAACCGGGCTTTTTTAAAATGTTGTATGATAAATGTTACAAATTTCAGTGTTCTTGTGCAAAATCCAGAATCCAATAAATGCTGGGTAAATTAAGCCAAAATGCTGGACAAGGTAATTGAAGATGCCATTTCCAAATGGGTAAAGGAGGTAGCTGGTCCACTTCTGGCTTATGTCTATGATTTTCCTTTGTGGTTGCAGACAGAATGGGAGGCCCTGGAACTGACTGACCATCAGTGGGCACTAGAGGATGTGGAAGAAGAACTCATGGCTAAAGACCTCCGCTTTGAAGGCATGTTTAAGGAAGAATTGCAAACATCCATGTTCTGAGTTTCTTTATGCACTTGGAATGAAAGTTGTTATGTGTAATATCTACATTGTATTCTTGATAGCCAAAATAAACAAATTAGAATTTCTATGAGCTGTGTAGCACAAGGTGAGAGTTTTGCTTCTGAGACCATGGATCATCTTTTGAATCAGATCGGACTTCAGATGTGACAGCAACAAGTGAGTGTGAGTAACCTGCTGAAAGTGTGGCTACTAACCAAATGGAAGAAGCATTTGAAAGTTTAGGAAACGTTGAAATAGACAATGGGCTCCTGCCAATTTAGACATTAGCCTACTGTTACTTTAGAATTATCCCAAGCCTTGTATGAAGTCTTAATGTTTCTCAAAATATTGGTGTGAGAGTTATCCCTGATGTCTCTTTCATTGCCATGTGAAAATAATTAGCAATCCCTAGAGACTTGAATTTAAATGGAATAAGCTACAGTAAAACCTCGGGTTATGACAGAGGTCCATTCCAACGGTTTCCGGCGTAATGCGGAAAAATCATAACCCAAAGCACGTTTTCCCATAGGAATGCATTGAAAATTTTTAAAAGTCCTGCCTGGACCCAAAATAATACAAATTTAAAAAAAAAACACCAAAACATACAGAAAATGTCAGACACGACCATCCCCCTCAAAGGGAAACAGTCTTGACCGTACTCAATTTTTTTTTTACAAAAAAACCTCCAAAAATGGCAGATGTGATTGTCCCCCAGCCCCACAAAAATGATGAAGCGATCTCCCTACCTTTTCCATGCCATTTGGGGATCTCATCTGCTCAGTTCCAACTTGGGGGAGGCGCGCGTTGAATCCATTTTTCGCCCCTGCCGGCACTGGGAGTATCTAGGGACCTTATCTGCTTGGTTCCCACCTTCCTCCGAGCTCCTTGGGGAGCGCGACAGCCGATAATATACACCACCTCCAGGAGCGCTGTAGTGCTGCTCAGGGAGCTCGGAGGAAGGTGGGAACTGAGCAGATAAGGTCCCCAGACTCTCCTGATGCTGGCAGGGGAGGCAGACAGTCTGGAAATAGCAGCAGAAATGCCACCAACGATGGCACTTCTGCAGCAGTAAGCGCTGCATTGCAACTTCCAGCAAAGGGGGCAGGCACCATTTTAAACTCTAAAATGGTGGCAGCTGCCATTTTAAAGTTTAAAATAGCATGATTTTTGGTCATCAAAAATCCATCGTAACCTTGGGAATTAATTTAATTTGCTGTCATAAACTGTGGCAAACATAACCCAGGGCAGTCGTATGCCGGGCTTTTACTGTATTCTTCATAATTGGTTTTTATTTAGTGTTGCAGACAATGAGTACACTAAAAGCCGGAGCTTATGAAGACAGACAGATCCAAGTCATGTCTTCAGTTACCTGTCTGGCCTTCTCTTTGAAATAGCATAGGTTCAGACTGGTCTGCTGGGCCAATAACAACATTAGTTCCTATATAAAAAATAAATAGTTGATATTCTTCAATACTAGCTCATATCAGTCCACAGATCCCTCTGTAGTTAAATTTCTTCTACTTAAAACATCTGGTTGGAATGTTAGTAAAAATATGAATTAGAACTAGGGAGAAATCCCTTTTATTATTAAGCGAATGTTCTTTGTTTTTGGAAGACAGGCTTGAGGCCTTAACTTTATTACTCCCTCAAGGCACATGGGATCTGAGATACTTTGTGTGTTGTCCTCTGTTACTTTTGAAGGCTTTTATGTCTAATCAAGAAACTATGCACATTCCTGAAATTCATAATGCTAGAACTAGGCCGATTGAATAAAATGTGCTACTAACCAAAAGCCAAGAGTACCTGTGTGCCAGTGTCATACGACACTGAAGTAACCCATGGGCCAAGCCCCTGTTATTTAATGTAGTAAGTTGCAGTAGAGTAGGCTCACTGAATGAATGGGGATTTGGTGAATCAACTCCTTCATAATGTTCATTGTGTCACATGGGCCTGCTCTTGACTGTGACTTACTTTGAGCAAAATAAATTTGAATTATTGAATTATCTCTAAAGCACTGATCAGCCAATGGACTGGCTCAAGCTTCTGGGAATTTTAGTTCTGCTGTGATGTGTGGGCCCCACATTGGGAACCATTGGTTTAGACCCATTTAAGTGAAGGTAACATTCAAATGGGTTAAGCAGTGGCTTTAAACAATAGGTAGGCAACTGAAGCCATATTCTTCTACTGTAATCTGAATTTGCTCAGAGCCTGGATTTCTAACGTTTTAGGGTAACATTTCTTATAGCCTACACTTGATAGGCTTTTGTTGTGCATGAGAACAATTAAGGGAACAAAACACAGACAGGTGTTTATTAGAGTGAAACTAACCATATGTGCAGCTTTAGTCACAACTAGAGATTTCAGGGAAGAGATGGGGAGCGTTTTTTGGCCCAGGTGGCCCCAGTGAAAACTTCTTTTAAGTCTGTAGGCCTTCAGAGGACCAGACCAAAACCAAAGAGTGCCATTCCCACCTTCACAACAGACAGGGAAAGACTGGAGTCAAGAAGGAGATGCCTGCAATGCTTTGGCTGTTTTTCAGTTTGCTGAGTAGGACCAGAGTAGGGTGAATCAGGGAGGAGTGTTATGGAGAATGTGGACTTGAATGCTGCTCTCTCCCACTCTTCAACTCATTGAAAGCATTAGGGGCTGCAGTGGTGAAGAAGCTTGCCTTGCTAGCTGGAAGGCCAGCAAGTCAGCAGTTTGAAACCTGGGTACTGCATGACAGATTGAGTGCCCGTCTCTGTCCCAGCTCTTGGGGACATGAAAGGAGCCTCATTCCGGCATCCCCTGAGTAGAGTTTCTCCAGAAAAAATCCTTTTAACCCAGAATAATTTCTGACATAAAATTTTATTATTATTGAAAGCCTAGTGTGGTCCTTTGGCTGCTCTCATACTCCCTTGGCACATTGAGCTAGTTGATGCTAGTAGAGTGGCTGAGGGGTTAGTGGCAATGGCTCATGGCAGGGTTCTGTGGAAAGCCTTCTATGCCTGGAAGCTACATGCAAACCATGCACTTCTCTACCACTGCCCCAGGTGTTTTGCTAAGTCACTGAGGCCCAGAGGAGCATCTTGTTGCTTAGCCCGTCCCACCCCTTGCCTCCATTGCAAGGCACCTGTGATTAGGATTAGTGATGGCAGCTTACTTCTGGTTTTCTCTGTGTTACAAAGACAGGCAAAATACAAACCTTGTTGAACTTTAGCTGTGCTGGCTAGAGATCATGAGAGTTGTATCCAACAACATAGGGAAGGTCATCCATTCCTGCTTCACATTATTGAAGGTGACATGCACTAGTAGGTAAATTGCATATGATTAAACATCATGTTTGCTTGTTTTTTGTTTACAAGGCAAGTATGCCATTTCCATTTGGTTTTAACATGTGGATACACTGTAGTGTTCTTCCAAAACACTACAATTTTACTTGCAGCAAGATTGATTCCTCCCTAAAGACAGTAATGCCACAAGAATGTGAATAGCAACAAAAGTATACAGTATTTTCTATCATTCCGTCATTAGAGTTCTGGGAGATGGATATAACTGTTTGTTCCTTGTTCATGATAAATAAACTCTTGGGATGCTCTTTAGAAATGATGGTGCATTCACGTTTTTTTGAACAATATATAAGGTACTTATACACTAATGTTTTATATCTGAACATTCTTTTTAACAAGCTGGTAGAAAAAAGTAGTAACCTCTGCTATTTTGAATATTCATTGAGTAGTTACATTAACTTCAGTTTTAAATATGTATTTTCATCGGCTCATGCTACCCCTGCAAGCTGTTGCTTTTACAAATGCACTTTGAAAATACAAAACAATTTTGTCTTTGTGTTGTTCAAGGATAGTGGACCTTTTTCCTAAGTAAGGTTTCTGGCTTTTATGAAAAGTCAGCCAGAGATTCCCAAGGAATGATGGGCAAAGCCAAAAATGAGTAGAATTTACAGCATTGGATAGGTCTGTGATGCTCCACTTCTCTAACTGGGACATCTCACATTAAATTAAACCAGGGATTCCAGGTTCCCCATTACAAAGGGAAATACAGTAACAGGACTTGTACCATCTTGCATCTTAAGTATTAATTACAGTTTTTAACATGCTGTAGTTATAATGAAGAACTGAAGATGTTATTTCAAAGGTAACTGGTTAATTGAAGAATCCTTTCCTTATGTCTCATCCCCTTGCAAAATTACATCAAGGAACCCCCATTTTTACCCTCTAGACTAGGCACACCCAAATTACAGCCCCCGAAGCCATTCCATCAGCCCCACAACGCCCTCGGCAAACCAGGAAGTAAATACGACTGCTTCTGTGCATGCGCGAAAAGTGGCCATTTTTATTCCTGGTTTGGCACAGTAACTAAAATGGCATGCACAGAAGTGGCCATGCCAAATCAGGAAGTAAAATTGCCACTTTTTGCGCATGTGCAGAACCAGCAGTGCCATGCATGTGCAAACACGCCCTGCTCCATGGGCATGGTCTGGCCCGCTCAGCTGTTCCGGGGGCATGGTCAGACCCCCGGTCCAAAAAATTTGGGCACTCCTGCTCCAGATGTGCTGTATTTAATGTAGCTTCTCTTTATGCTCTATAGTTGGTCCATTCCCTTGGGAAGGGGTCTGCTCTTTACAACATCATACGTATTCTTAAAGTATAGGATTTGCAATATTTTCTTCCATGTCTGTAGCTTTAACCATAAAGTGGTTGCCATAGTAGCAGCAAACAAATGTAAACCAAGGAGGAGACTAGACAATTCAGTGTCTAATATATTCTAATTTAACTTAGAAGAGTTTTATAACTGGAAGAAATATGCATTCACATAACTGCTTTTTTCCTAACACATCAAGATCATATTTTGTGTCTGAAGTGAAATTGCATTCCTGTCGCCATACTGAACATTCTTAAACCGCAGTGTTCCTTTTAGTTTTCGTATCTAAGATTTTGGGATAACAAATTTAACAGACTCTGGGCTAATTGGTTCCAAGATGTCTTTGATGTGTGCCTAAATCTCTATAAGTGTTCATTTATAGGTAGTATTTTTAAACATTATCATCTTCTGTGGACTCAATTCCATGGTATAAGAGAAACATCCATTATTAGACATGTTTTTAAATTGGAATCCGTGGTTCCAGCACTTTTGTTATATCTCAGTCCATCTAATTCCCCTTATGGAGAAGCTGTATCTTTTTTTTTTTTAATCATTTTTCCTGAGACAGTTCTAGGATTTGTAAGTAGAACTCTTGATACAACCTTATAAAATCAGTTAATTTAATACTACATTTTGCAAAAGGCAGGATTGTTAACTGAATTTTCCATGGTTAAAAAATATTAGTGAATCAGAAAATTAAGATAGCTCACATCTTATACCAACCTATTTAAGTGTGGCTGGTGCAAGTTGGAGCTGTTTGTCTGTATTCTTCTTCCATATCCAGCAGTGTTTCAATAATAGCTTCATCCTCTGGGCTGTGCTCCAAAACTTTTCTGAAACTACCCACATCCAGATCCAGGATTAATGACTCATCTAAAGAAAACTGTGTGCTTGAAAGCTGAGACATTTCCTGTAGATCGTTCTCAAGAACAGACTTCCTTTCTGCTGGCCAAATAGCTGGGCTGTCTTTAGTGTATAAACAATACGATATTATTAGTCCTCCCAAACATTTTTGCAGGCTGATGAAGTTTGTTAACAGCAATCTTCATTGTGAAAAACCCCAATTGCAGTAGTCAGATTACGTAGTAAAGTTACATAACACTTTATGTGGATCACATACAGTTGGGGCAGAAGGCTACTATTTTCAAGTCTGTTCTTCTAATTTATTTATTTATTTATTTATTTGCTAATATTTACTATCCTGCCCCAATCGGGTAAACCCGACTCTGAGCGGCTTACAGATTAAAATCATAGGTTAAGCCTATGATAATACTAATTCATCTTAAAACTTCATACTTAAAACTATAAAAATTCATAAAACATTAAAACAATGCCAGAAATTGAACCGAAAGGGTGGCTGTTCATTAGATCAGCCACCCTACATGAAATCCCACGTTCCTGGGTCCCCACACTTGCCCTGCCAGCCAAGTTTTTAGGCCCTTCCGAAAGGGCAGGAGCTCTGTCTGTAGGCGCAGCTCGATAGGCAGGAGGTTCCAAAGGGCTGGGGCGGACACTTTCCTAGTGCAAGAGAGGTGCGCCTCTCTAGCCGATGGAATAACAAGGGAGCCTCTCCGATCCGCCCTGGTGGGGCGGACAGATGTTCTTAGGGTGACGTGGTCTCTTAGGTATCCTGGCCCACTACCATATAGGGCTTTAAAGGTAATAACCAGCACCTTGAACTGCACCTGGAGACATACTGGCAACCAATGCAGCTCCCGGAGCATTGGTGAGCCACGAGCATAATGCCCGCACCCCATCACTACCTATTAACTATTAACTACTTAATAGTTAAGATATCACTACTATCTTAACTATTAAAATAGTTACATCTTAATATAAATAAGGGTAGGAATTATTCTACTTCTGTAGGTTTTTCAGGAATGAATGAATTGAATGTAAGTACTTAACCAAAGTGCAATGGAATTAGAAGATTTGAAATAATGACTACTAAATTGACTGCCATAAAGGTAGGGAAGGGGAACACGTGGGGGCCCTCTGGATCTTAAGACCATAGCTCCCATCTCCCACTATTGGCCTGCTAGGATAGATGGGAGTTGCATTCTATCAAATCCTGGAAGGCTGCCGGTTCTCTCTTGGGCTGTGGTTCCCAACGTGGAGCACATGCCCCATGGGGGGGGGGTTGATTTTTAAGGGTGGGGGCAATTTAAGATTCTAGAATTTCTATGGAAGCTTGTTTAGACCAAGTTAATGGGCTTTTAGGCTTCCTCCATATGAATAGGAATTCATATATTATACGTCACGGGAGGGGGGGTCATGATCTTAGAGATGCTTAGGTGAGGTATGGCAAATAAAACCAATAATATTGGAAACCACTGCTCTTGGGAAGGGGGGTGTCTGCAGCCCCTTCTTTCCTAGACCTACCTGTCTCCCAAGTCCTGAGGCTGTGCTGCTCAAGAAAGGGCATGGGCAGCCATTGATCCATCTCAAACCAGGACCTTCTGTTGGAACTGTTTGTCATTATGCATCTTGCTTTCATTTGAGGAGTTATTATTTAAAAGCCACGTTCAAGTGGTATCAGTTAAGCAATAGAGAAGGAAAAATACTATTTCCCCAGTTGTAAAAATGGTATATAGGCTCAGCTGCTTATATATTCCCCACCACTCCCCTCCACATTATAGTTTTAGAAATACTGTAACTGCAAACAGAGCAGGGCAAGCAGCAGATCAACTTACCGCTCTCACTGGCAAGATCTTTCAGACTCTGTGGAGAAGCATCACTGGCAGTTACGCTCATTTCTGACTTCATGGATGTTTCATCAGTTTTGCTGAACACAAATAGACTTCTCACTATTCATTATTCAATACAAAACCAATTCCCATACAAAAAACATTTCCACAAATGTTATTCACCCTGTACTACCATTTGGTTTATATCCATATATGAGCAGTAGGTGGCAGTTTTCTGATGTGTGGATTAGAAAAGGACAACTTCCAGAAGTATGCCTGCCTGCTTCTGACGTACACCAAAATAAACTGTAATCTCAAAAGTGTCAAGTAGTGTGCCTTTCTTTCTCTATTTTAATTCTGCCAGCATGCTGACATAGACTAGCACAATTTATGCTTTAGAAATTGATGCAAGAATAGGTACATCAATGTTCTAAACAGGGCCATAGCCAGGATTCTAGATGTGGGTAGATGAATATTTATTCAGGATGGGCAACAAAGCCTCTTGTAAATGCATTCCTATGGGAAGCCCTCAAGTGGCCAGAGGGGCAAACTGCTAACTCAGGATGGGTTACGGCCCTGGTTCTAAAGCAGAGTGGGCTGTATCTGGCAACTGTGGCCCAAATACCGCTTTACCCCAAAAATGTTTAGAATATTTTTGTATGTGAAGTTCCCTTGTGTTCTCCCTAAATGTGCTTGGGGCAATTTGCCATATGTTGCTCTAGGATATTTGCATGCCTTAATTTTTAAAAATGCCACTAGGGATTGTGAGGGGAGCCTTTATGTAAAAATATATATGTCAAAAATTTATAAAAACACACAAACACACACCTCTGCT
This sequence comes from Furcifer pardalis, assembly GCA_030440675.1. NCBI lineage: Eukaryota > Metazoa > Chordata > Lepidosauria > Squamata > Chamaeleonidae > Furcifer > Furcifer pardalis. The sequence continues at coordinate 104,202,828 of CP126893.1, forward strand.
CTACATATTCAAGCTAGTGGAGTAGATCTTTTGTCTATGTAGGGGTTCTCAACCTTCTAAAGCTGTGGGCCGGACCATGCCCACTCAGACAGCTGAGCAAGTTGGACTGGTGGTTCTCCCCCACCATAAATGCATTTACAACAGCCGCATTTATGGCTGTTGTAAACACATTTGCTTCTGCTGGCGATGCTGGCCACATAAAATAGTGCTGCAGGCTGGGACTGGCCCACAGGCCATAGGTTGAGGACCCTTGGTCTAATGTAAAAAAATAATACCTATGCAATTTTCATACATGACTATATAAAACACTGGTCATACACCAGTCCTGGTTAAATATTTTGCCTGATGGGTGACCCAGTAGTGTCGCATAGATTTCAGTTGCCTGGGGAATAAGCCAAATTTGCTGCCGCCGCCCCCCTCCAGTGGACGCCAGCTCCCACACCCGCTAGGACTTCTGGGAATTGTAGTCCAAGAACACCCATGCGATGGCTTTACCCAGGGCAAAATATTTCTCTTTGCTCCCTAACTAGACAACATTTAATAGGCAAATGCTGCAGTCACACATACTTACATGCAAGTGAAACTTATTAACATAGGAACGTGTTCTAAGATTACCATTTACTACAGTTTCTGCCTATAGTATTCAAGACATGGTCTTTAAGATATTTTGTGTATGAGAGGGCAAGGATGGGTGGGGAGGGGCAGGCAAAGGAGCCAGGAAGTGGGCTGTGGTTGATTCACCCCACCTCACCAAAGCACCGTACCTTGACATGACACTGGCCTGTATCCAATAGTTTCTTGTACAGCAAGAAAGGGAAATGAACCAGATTTGGCTGTGAGGATTTCTTCGAGATACTGTACATCCTAACTGTAGGCAGAGGAAATGGCAGAAGAGTGAGGCCAAACATACCAGCACATTTCTGCTGGAAGCTTTCACTTTCAGAAATTATGTCTTAGAAGAGGGGATTCAGTCTTTCAGAATGAGAAAGATCCAGTGCAAAAGTTAGGAAATCACCAAACAATTGCATGGAAGAGAAGATTCTCAAGGGAAACCTTGAATGATGGGGGAGAAGTTAGAAGGGCAAGATATGGCCCCAAGGCTGGAGATTCTCCACTTATATTATGGAGACCCCAAAAAGAAAAAAGGTTGTGGTTCAATATATTCCTTACAGTAGCAAGAAAGTAGTTAAGAGGCAGAAGAAGGGGCTTAATTCTCGTCTGAACTCTGTGCCAAATGTCAATCTGTCTCAAATCATCTGGAATCCACACCACCCAAATGGAACTGCAGGTGATAATAATTACAATATAGAGGAAGAAAGCTAATGCTAGTCAAAGTGTACCTTAAGTGCCCTTTTCTCCTCTCATTGTCTTCCAAGCTGACAAAAAACTGCCTGTCAGTCACCAAGATTGGAGAGCACAGCCACGTGTTTTCCTTGCTTGTTAGTGGTTCCCGCTTTGTGCATGAAATACTAGAAGTCACAGTCACTGGAATGAGATTTGGCCTGAAAAGGGGGTTCTCTTTCTCAGGGACAGGAGAGGCTGGTGCAGACAGTTGGGGGCAATATAAATTGGGGGGTTCAGTTTCTTCCTTGTCATTCAAGAGGTCCTCATGAGCAGATGTAGAGAGCTGTGCCACCGGCAAGTCCTGATCAGAGGTGGAATCTGGCAAAGGTGCCGACAGATCTTCCATTGCTCGATCAATAGCCGCAGCAAGCTTTTTACGACATCGGCTGAGCTTTTCTGACATCTCATCGAAAAGAGGGAAGAGCCTCGCTGTTAAGCAGGGTTGATAACTTGAAGAAAGAAACAGTGGGAATGTCTTTGTAAGACAAGTAAACATTTTACTAAATTGACAGTCCCTTTCAAGGCAGTGCAGTCAGCTATTTCTACAATTTGTATTAGACTCTAAATATGCAAAATTTCTAGAGTATATCAATTGCTGACTTGATTTAGCACTAAAAAGGTTCACAAGTACATAATATTGTTTTCCCTCCTACAGATCCATGCACTTTTGCAAATATTTCATGCAGTCAGATCATGAGCTTCCATATGGCTGCTGAACCAAGTATGACATATTCTCCCATCCCAAGCTACTGAAAATCCCATTGTAGTTTGCCATTGATGCCCCAAATACTTCTTGTCAGTAAAATCTGGGTAGATTTTTACTAGGGGAGACAAAATTCATCTCTTTGCTCAGCAATTACTGTATTTCCCAGAGTATAAGACACACCATGTTATTACCACTACAGCTCACTATATACAGTACAAGCCACACTCCATTTTTCCAGTGTATTTTAAGGGGAGAAAGTGGGTCGTACTTAAAAAAAAATACAGTGTTGTTTTTTCTTTGTTTATTTATTTCGACTTAGTGAACCTGAACCAGTTATCTCAGCCATTCATATCCTGCAATATAGTTGTGACAATAAAGGGGATTGAGACCCATATATAACCTTTTTTGAGGAAAAACAGAAAATAAATCAAATTATAGAAGCAGTTTTAAAAATCTATAATAATAAAAACCAGGCTTCAAAACTGTTATCCGATTGCTTTGTAGCACATAAAAAACATTGTTAGTGCTGTAACTTTTTCTATGTGCTCATCTGCAATTTACTTTACTATTCATTTATTTCAAAATGTATTCAGTTTTGTTGATAGTGACATTTTGTATCACAAAGTGACTATTGCTATTTAAAATCTAAATTTCATTGGAACACTTTTGCTCTTTGGAAATTTTAGATTACAAATCCCACACACTTTTACTCTTGGCTACACTGGCTGGGATTTGGAAGAGCAAACCATTTATAGAGATAACATTTGTTTTACATTAATCTTTCCCAAGGGCTGGTAAGCTGCCCTCACTTCCCACTATGTAAGATGGCAGCAACGGACGCCAATGAACTGCTTGTCTTGTCTAGACAGTATCAATGAGTTTTCTCTTTCTACACATGCAGCTGCTAAGGCAAATCTGTCTTGCTGTGATGCAGTAGAAACGCTACGCTCACCCCTTCATCACCTCAAACATCCTGTTTGGGGCCATATTTAGTGGATGAAGAGCCCACATGGAATGATATCTGAAGCATGTACACCTTGTTAGCATTTGATCCTGAATTTACCTGTTCACTGCAAGGTCCTAGTTCCCAGACAAGAGCAGACTAGGACAGTAATTACCCCAAGACTGTAGGAGCCTATCTTATTAGACATGGAGGTCATTGGGAGGTCCCTATTTACTGGGTGGGGGGAAGGTTTGCCCCTCCTCTCACTGTTGAAGGCTTCAACTGTCATGGAACCTTAAGCTCTGCTAGAACTTTCTCCCAAGGCAGCTTTGCCTTTTACCCGTCACCCCCATAAGGAAGAGTTAATTAAATGCACTTTGAAGTTATTTTAGAGTAGAAGACAATCTTGCCAGAAAATGTGAGGGCGATGTGGGGGGTCGAGACACTGATAAATGTGCTTGGATTACAAAATATGCTGTTCTTGGCCATTTTCCTCCATCCCAGTGTCTGTCAGAATGACATTTTGTATCCAGTACTTAAATCACAGTCACAGTTCTGCCTCTTATCTGTATTTGGTGTAAGTTCAAATCTGTTATCATAAACATCTGCCAACATCTTATCTTTTCCCTCAGACTACAACTCAATAGTCTTTATTGATATTTTTTTTAAATTACAAGAAAACTCAGAGTAACCCACTTGTCTTGTGTTCTGCATTGTATGTGAACAATCTGAAATACAGTACAGTATATTCAGTTTCAAAGCATTTATAAGGGGATAATTGATAAAGATCTTTCAAAGATACTAATTAACCTTGAACAATTTGGTATGGGAGACTTTGTTTGGAACACAGCCAACTATTGCTCACTGTAAAGGAAAAGAAACCAAAGTACAGTAATACCTCATATAACATTAGTATTGAATAACACTAAAATCGCATAACATTAAGCAATCTGGGGGGGAGAATTGCATCGGATAACATTAAGATCCTATGGGATGCATCGGAAAACAACCGCTAAAGCCTGTGTGGTTACAATGTATCTCTATGGATCCTATAGGATTTTAACATGCATCGGATAACACTAAAAATCGGATAACACCAAGACTTGTGGAACCAGGTTTTAACGTTATCCGAGGTTTTACTTGTACTGTATCAAGTATCCAAGCCACTCAAAATTTCTACTACTCACCTTGATGGCGAACCTTGGCATTCTAGGTGTTCTTGGAGTTCAGTTACCAAAAGCCCAAGTCAGCACCCCTGCTGATCAAGGCTTCTAGGAACTGAAATTCCAGAACAGCTGGAGCGCTAAGGTTCACCATCACTGCTGCCCAGAACAATCTTTTTCTGCTTACAATTATTAAGAAAAAATAATCTTTAATAGTAGTGAGAAGGGTGATTAAGTAAAAAGTGTATGTATGGTATTTCAGCAATATAAAGAGGTGTCTGATGCCATTTTACGACAAATCCAGAAGAGCATTTGTGAGAAGTGGGGGGCAGGGGGAGGCCGGAGAGACATGAACTCATGGCAGGAAGAGCCTCTGTCTCTCATTTATTTTCTTTCTTTTAAATTATCCTATTAATTCTGGAAAATCATATTTGCTTGTGGTGCCCAACCCTGGCCCTGTAAAGTAAAAGATAAAGCCCAGTCCTTTGAACAAACTGAGTACACTGAAATTGCTTGCTGAATATGTTTATCAGTTTATAACAGATCTACACACGTGTGTACTTTACCTGCTGCTTCTACACTTCCATGTTCACACTGCTCAGGCAGTATATGGAGTCTGTGACAACAAGCCAGGGCTTGAGGCCACAAGCTTGTATAAAGTACTTACAATAGGGTTCAGGAACTCCTGTGGTTCTCCAGATGTTCTTGTTCTAAAATTCCCACCAGGGTAACTGGGACAAATGGCAATTCAACACTTGAAGAACTTCTAAGTTTCTCAGCCCTGGCCTTGGAAAACAAGAAAAAACAGGACCCGACTTCTTACTGTGTCCATTTGATCATGGCTGACCATGTGTCTCTTTTTATTTTCTCTCTTCTAAAGAGGGGAAAGTGACAAGCACAAGCAAATAGGAGGAGGAGAGACAAGACATTCCTTGAACGTATAATACATGAAGAGTGTTGCCTCTACTTTTAATTAGGAACTAGAAAAATGGGAAAGAACTAAGTTCCTTTTTTTCTAAGACAACCATAGCACCAATGAGAGTGGGAAGTGGAACACTTGTCAAATCAACAGGTCACCGAAGAAAGGAGTTGTGTTGTCACTGTCTTCCCAAAGTAGTCTTCTAGGAAATCTAGCTGCACAGATCCTCCTACCCATCCAAGCCATCCACTGCACAATTTCCTTGGCCTCGGCCTTTCTTGTCTTGCCCGAAACCTCAAATCTTTAGATAACTTTCACATTTAATCGTTACATTACCATTTTGTTTTCTTTCTAACTGAAGCTCAGTTTGTAGAAAAGCACTGGTCTCATTTTTGTTGCTTCAAGAATAACTAATGAAGACAATCTACTACCTTGTTTAAGGGATTTGAAATCATGAACATTGTGTTTCTATGTAACTGGAAAATATGCTAAATTTCTTTTCAGCAGTGCCAGGTGGCAGCATATTCTTCAGTTCAGTGGAGTTAGGAAATAGTTTGCCTGGGATATTTTGACTAAATTCCTCTCAGTCTTACATATTCCAAAATGCCTAATCTCCTGAACATGGGAACAGATTGCAGCTATGTACAGAAAGGAGATAAGGAATGTGCAGTCCTCCACATATTGCTGAAGTCCAACCTGTGTCAGCTCAAGACAACAATTGTAGTCAAGAAGGGCAGTGTAGTTTATTCCAAGGGCCAGAGATGTCTCATCCCTGGTCAGAAAACATGTGTCCTAAACAACATAGTAATGGTCTTTGGGGACATTTGTATGCGCTCCAGTGTCTAGTCATGCCTGCCACATGACCACGGAAACGTCTACAGAAGCAGACAACGCTGGCTCTTCGGTTTTGAAACAGAGATGAGCACTGACCCCTAGAGTCAGATACGACTGGCTTTCGAGCAAGGGAAACCTTTACCTTTACCTATAGAGTTTCATCATATAGTAGACTATATAAAAATTATTATTTTGTGTTAACATTTAGGCAGATGTGCTCAACTCCTATTTGAGGGCAATCTTTTCTCAAAAGGTAGTACAGTAATACCTCATATAACATTAGTATCGAATAACACGAAAATCGCATAACATCAAGGAATCTGGGGGGAAGAATTGCATCAGATAACATTAAGATCCTATGGGATGCTTCAGATAACAACCGCGAAATCCTGTGTGGTTACAATGTATCTCTATGGATCCCATAGAGGATCAGATAACACTAAAAATCATATAACACGAAGACTTGTGGAACCAGGTTTTAGTGTTATATGAGGTTTTACTGTATATGACCCTCCAGACAAACGTGAAGCACAAAGGGAGGGAGCAGAGTTTGAGCTTGATAGTCAAAGAATACCTTATGACTTTGAATGAGTTAAAATCCCCAGGGCTGGATGAACTACATTCAAGGATATTGAAGGAACTGGCTGAAGAGATCCCAGAATGACTATTATTTTCTTGAAATCAAGGATGATAGGTGAAGTGACTGCCAGATGATGAGAGAAAGGCTAACATTATCCCCATCTTCAAAAAGGAGGAACTGAGGAAGTACAGACAAGTCAATCTGACATCCATCCCAGGAAAAATTCTAGAGCAGATTATAAAGCAGCCATTCTGCAAGCAGCTTGAAAACAAGCAGCCATCATGGATATGTTAGGAACAAATCCTGCCAGACTAATTTTATCTCATTTTTTAAATATTTTGATCAGGTAACTTCCTTGATATATTATATTCAGTGATGGGATGACCCCGGTTCCATCTGGTTCCCCGGAACCAGTAGGAACAATTCAGAAGGGTTCTCCAGGAGGGGAGTCCATTTTTGAGGCATCCGGTTCCGGACCCCACACCGAAAGAAAAAGTTTAAAATTGGAGCCAAAATGGCTCCAATTTAGTGTGCATGCACAGAAACTCAATCTGACACATTGCGCATGCGTCAGTTTCTGTGCATGCGCAGTAAGAGGCAGCCATTTGCCGCCTCTTTTAGCCGGAGCCGGAGCCGGACCGTTTCAGAGCGGCTCTGGCGGTGGCTCCGGTGGCGGCACCACCACCACCAGCCTTGGCAGGCGGCACCAGTCCTCAGAGGAGGGCATCTCCCCCGGGGCCGCCGAGCACCTGCAGGCACATTGACGCCTACCTGGACCATCTGCTGCCGCTGAGCCCTACCAGGGCCTTGTAGCCGACAAGCCCCCATGGCCTAGGGACGACCAGCGGTGCGCACCGCCGCCGCCTGCAGCTTCCTCCTCCACCAGGGGCCCACTGAGGATTGTGGCCGCCGAGGCCCAGGGTAGCCCAGCCTCCTCCTCGGTCGGTGCTGCCTGCCGAGGGTTGTGGTTGCCGCCTCCACAGCTGCAGGTGGCAGTGGTGCGCCCTGCCTGCCATCCCCAGGCCATAGGGGCTCATCAGCCCCAAGACCCTGGGAGGGCTCAGCGCCGCTGGACGGCCCAGGCGGGCCTCGACGTGCCCATGGGGACTTGGTGGCCCTGAGGGAGCTCGGCGGCGGCAGTGGGCGGGCCTCGCCACTACTTCCAACTGTGAGGGTTTTGTGTTTGGGGTGGGTGGGTGATTTGTGTTTTCAGTGGGTGGGTGTATTTTATTTCTTTATTTATTTTATTTCTTTAATTTATTTACGGGTTTGTGTTGTGAGTGGGTGGGTGGGTTGAGGTGTGTATTTTAATTTAATTAAAATTTTAATTATTTTTAAGGCCCCGCCCACGACATCATGACGTTGGCTCCGCCCATGCTGTCATGACATCATGACATTGGGCACGCCCATGACATCCGTGACATCATGGCGTGGTAGTAGAAATTTTGTCATCCCATCACTGATTATATTATCTTGACTTCGGCAAAGCCTTTAACAAAGTGCCCCATGATATTAGCAAGCAAACCAGGTTGATTACAAAATCATACTCAGAGAGTGCTTATTAATGGCTCCTTCTCAAAATGGAAAAAGGTAACAAATGGTATAACAAGGTTCAGTCCTGAGTCTAGTGCTCATCAACATTTCTGTTAATGATTTGGATGGCGTGAAAGGAATACTTGCCAGATTTGCAGATGATAAAAAATTGAGTGAAATAGTTAATACGCTGGAAGAGAGGAATAGAAAAAATGATCTTGATAGGTTTGAACACTTTGGCAGGGGGAAAAACCAACAGAATGAAAAATTCAACAGGGATTGGTTTGAAGATCTACATGGGGGAGGGGAGGAGAGAAAGAGCTGAATTTGAGTCAGCAGTGTGATATGACTGCAAAAAAGACAAATACCTGTACTATTTTAAACTACATTTTAACAGAAATATAGTCTCCAGAACCTATGAGGTACTACCTTTCTCTATTAGGCAGTAGTCAGAAAACATTTAGAGTACTGTGTCCAGTTCGGGACAGTGCACTTTAAGAAGAATGCCAACGAACTGGAACAAGTTCAGAGGAGGGCAACAAGGATAATTAGTGGGCTGGAAACCAAATCTTATGAGGAAGGATGGATATAAATCTATTAAATTAAAAATTGGGCATATTTAGCCTTGAGAAAAAAAGACGGGGGGATATGGAAGCCCTTTTCAAAAGCTTGAAATAAATGGAGCAGAATCTGTTCTCGATCATCCTAGAGTGCAGGACATGTAATAGGCTCAAACTACAGGAAGTCAGATTTAGGCTGAATAACAGGCAAAACGTCTTAACTGTTAGAGCAGTTCGACTGTGTAACCGATGACCTCGAGAGGTAGCGAGTTCTCCAATGCTGGAAACATTTGAGAGAAAACTGGATAAACTACCTGTCAAATCTGCTTTGATTTGGATTCCTACATTGAGCAGGAGGTTGGACTTGATGGCCTCACAGGATCCTTCCAACTCATTCTATGAGTGTATGGTTCTAGCTGTAGGCCTTTTTGTAAATAACCAGGCCACTTTACTGACAGATGGAGAATTACTCATACCTGTCTATACAACAGCATCCCCCTAACACTGCCACACAGAGGAACAAGGGAGGTGGTGGAACTGTGGTCCTGGGGGAGGTGCTGGTCCACTTTGGAAATCTAGATCCTGGCCATCACTCTATTAAGTATTTATCCTTTTGGTTTAAGCAGTGTAATAAGAAGTTGCTAGTCTGAACATATAAAAACTACAGTCTTGATGAACTATTACATCCACAAGATTGCATGCTACTGCAATATTTCAGCACAGACATCTTTGGGGAACTAAAGATGCCACAACACTGGCAATATTGAATGGAGGCAACTTCTAAATAAAGATGACGCATTCCAAATCCCCATGCATCATACAGAAACAGCTGAAAGGCCAGCACACACTTTGTGCAATCCACACTTTTAATTTTTCCCTTTTATACAGAAAAGCCAGTCACTTGCAAAGTGCTAGTCTAAAAACAATTTTGACATTATACAGAATGTACACACCAGCTAGGATCCAGCCTGGTCAGAAGCAAATTCAGTTGCTAATATCTTTAGAGCATTTAGAAGAAATTCGGTCCAGGATTTCAAAACCATCCAAAGACAGAAGCATACTTTGACCATACTGACAGCAAAATTCCTGCTTTCCTATGGACCAAAACCCTATGTGTTTACATTAAACTGCTCTTTACTTTTAAATATTTGCTTCCTTATCTGCCCAAAAGTTACATTCCAAAAGAAAACATAATACAGGAAAAGAGCTAAACAAAACAATGCAGTGCTACAGTTTGAACTCAGTCTTTAAATAATTTCAAAACTTACTCACCCTTTATCCCAAGTGCACAAGAAAAAAGATGAGGAACTCCACTAAAAGAAACCTGGAAGCAACAGTAACTGAACCAAACAAATCAATTTCAGTGCTTTTAGGACTATTATGCAGCTCTACCAAAGAAGAGAAAGCATCTGCAAGCAATGAAGATTTTGTGCTAAATGATATAGAGAACCCAAAACCACTGTTATTGAATTCAGCTGAAATGAGGTTGGCTGGCTATGCCACAGGCCATCTCTCACCTGGGGGAGTGCAAAACAAGATCAGAAGGAACATTTCCTTTTAGCCATCTCTGAGTAAATGCAGAAAGTGCCTAAAATGAGGTTAAGAGAGTAGCAAAAGATTATGTATGGAAACAGGTACTGTCCGACTGGAAAGTAAAATACAAAGTTGAAGACCATCTGAAAGGAGAGAAGTCACTGACCATCAATTTCTGTGGTTTTCATGACAGAAACAATTCTGATTCTGAGACTTTATACAGCCACTGAAGAGATATATTAGCATGCCCTTGAAGAACACCAGCGGAAACATGAATAAGAAGTAGTACATGTCTTCCCAATGGAAAGTATGCAAATTAACAAGCGCACCTGACTAAGAAAATTTGGGCTGTTGAAGAAACGTACAGAATACAGAAATCCCCCAGAGGATGTCAAGAATGACCCACGTGAATACAGTACTGCTGCAGGAATGGCTGCATTTCATTCTTCAGCATAGAACGAGATAATTTCAGGTTTTAGAGAGCAGTAGACTCTTGTACATGGGACACAGTGGGCCAGGGTAAACACTTTTTAAGGCACAAACAAAGTTATAATGCCCTGTTAACAAGTGCTAACAGTAGTGTGATGGCAACATGTGTTACACGAGTCTGAAGCCCATGTGAAATATTTATGTCTGCAGCACCTGGGTTGCCTTGTATTTTGTGCACAAAGCGTGTATTTCTCTTCAGCTCTAATATATTTTACAGTCCACTTTTCAAATTTCCTCTCGCAATTTATCAGAGGCATCCATTTCTTCACATGCATAGCTCCCAACGTATAACATAATTCCTTGTTCTACAGCTTCTGCTAGAATACAACATCAGACTTTAAAAACACTTTATTGGTTGGCTAAGATATAATTCCTTTAAAAGCTCTTTGGCTATGATATGCCCAAGTGCTGTCATTGTATGGCTTCTCCTGTGCTATCTTCTGCTAACTGCTCACTGAGCACTTCTGCAACAGACTTCTTGTTTGGGTCTTACAGGGAACAAAATCAGTTCTCAGATGCATTTTCAATTTAACAGTTTGATTGTTTGACTATTGATATGTAGGCTCAGTTAGTATCCATGCCATCACATTCTTCTGATTTCAGCTGAGTACTTGTGCAGGGAGATGGGTTTATCTTGAGATTGTCTTCTCTACGTTGGTAGAATAATACATATGCTGCTTTTGTCTGCAAGATAAGGATAAAAAAGAAAAGCCTTAGCATTGGATAAAGTTTCCACAAGTTTCCAAGGTAGGAATTGACCGTTAAATATTCTCAGTGACTTGGAAGCAGGGTATTTAAACATTTTTACCCAGACATCAAAATCTTGAGATGCCACTAACCAATAAAGTGTGGCTGAATCTACTTTGGCTCTGAAATGCTACCTTCAGAAAGGATCACGCCAGCTTCTTAATGATAGTTTAGGTACTAGGGAAGACCTTTTTTAAAAAAATTCTCGATTGACTACCGTATATACTCAAGTACAAGCCGAATTTTTTAGCCTAAAAAATGAGCCCCAAAAAGGGGACTCGGCTTATACTGAAGTCAATCACCACGAGGGTCCCATAACCATGCCGGATTGAGATGTACCAACAATTTAATTAATTTTACCATATTTTCATGTATTTTGATTATAGAAACTCACTAGCAGCTCTTGCATTTCCCATCCTTGGCTTATACTCGGGTCAATATATTTTCTTGGGTTTTCAGGTCAAAATTAGGCAACTTGGCTTATATTTTGGTTGGCTTATACTCGAGTATATATGGTAATCTTGTTTTGTTTAACAATTTTGCTGCATTTTAAAGAGTTAATTTTCACTATTTTATGGCTATGAATTACCCAGAAAACAATGTTACTGTGCAGCCTATTTTCCCTCTTAAGCATCTCAATATCAGTAACTCAGTTCTGTAAATAATTCTGTAGATCTTTAAGGTTCTAATCCTGCAACATTCAAAATATCTATGGGTTGTGAAGCATTTGTGTTAAACTCTCCTAAATGCACTACTGCACCCTGGGCCTAGTAAAGCATTAACCCCTTCCTGGATGGCTACTTCCTGCACAATAGAAATAACACCATTTGCAATCAACATGAAAATCAGGTACAAACAGATTGCTTTGACATCAGTGGATCTGTGGTATTGGATAACAGTTTGCTGCTGCTCCTCATCACTGGAATAGATTACCAAAACAGCTTCTAAAGAAGTTCTGCAAAAAGATAGGCCACCACACATTCCTAAAAACCACAAATGGAAGCAGAAGCATGATCAAGCCTAACAGAGCTATCAGTCACTCCCAACTTTTTCATGGATTTCCAAGTGGATAGATTCCATCTTTTTCTGAGAAACACATCTATAAGTCCATTCTTTCCTTACCATTCTGCTTTGATGATTCATCAGCAGCAGACATTAATTCCAGAAGTTACAGAATATTCTTTAATATATTTATTCCAAATACTTACTACAATTTGATCTTCAGATGCTGGAGACACACTACTATCATCAAAGTAATACCATTTGCCGTTGATTTTATTCTTAGCATATGCAGTATCTGCAAGGAAAAAGGGCTTTCTCATGATAATAGAAAGATGTTTGCAACTATTAGTAGTCAGAGGCTGGAATGTTAGAACTCACTCAATTAACTTAGCTTTGAAATATAAATAACATAACAGTGGGATTTACAGGGTTCCTTCAACTGTTGACCTTGAATAACACATTTGCTATTGGCTCCTTTTGTTATTTAAAAACTGTCTTCTCAATTCTAGCACTTTTTTTTTACTAAACAGAAAACAAATTCTATGTTGCAAATATTACAATGGGGAAATATTCAGTAGGATCTAGCAGTCAAAATCCTGTTGCTTAACACAGTAAATTGCACAGGCTCAATGGAGATTTGATGAGTCAGCTTCTCCCACAATTGGATTCAAACAGGTCTACTTTAAACTGTGATTTACACTGAAGCAAGTCACAGGTAAACCCATTTGAATCACTTGAATTTATGGAGGAGTTGGCTCTCTAACCCCCTGTTGATTCAATGAACCTTGTCTAGTACAACTTTCAATGCTAAGCAATAGGTTTTCTGTCACTGTCAGCTAAATATTTCTCAGCAGTCCCTGCCCAACTGCTTTTTGAACACTACCCCCCCCCCCCAAAAAAAAAAAAATCCAATCAGGATTAGGGTCACTGTTTCTGAAAGGTGTGAAAATGGTAAAGACTTTTCACCCCAGGAATATAGGATCTTATCTATCAATTCTTAGAGAGAAAAATAGTCACACATGACAAAACCAACACCTTCTTTTGTCAATGATGCTTGTGTAAGAGTGAGATGACACTGAACAAAGGGAGATTTTGAGTAATTACTCTCTTCCTGCTTCTGTCTCACAATTTGTCTGACTTCTCTGCAATCAATCTCATTGTATGTGAGCTCAATCACCCCTGTGGCACAAGCAGGAATTATTTAACTATCAAAAACCTCCCCTTGCCATTGATGTTATCATTGTAACAAAGGAATAATTTACGGAACAGGAGTTTGGCTTAATTCCACTGTTACATCACCACAGATGTCTTTACAGAAAGCAAAATGATTTCGTGCGTTCAAAAATCTCAGCTTTCTCTTTGCATAGCTCTAATAAACCACAAAGACCAACTTCCTAAAACATAAGAATAGTCATCACAACTGAAGACTAATGGCTCCGGTCTTCCACAGACAGTTTACTTTCAGAATACCCATTTGAACTCTGACAAACAATTTTAAGATTTAGTGGTTAAGGAGCTATTGGCTGACTTCTAGGATTAGGCTGTAGCTTCCAGAAAACTAGATCATTGAACTGTGCTTCCAATAGCATGGAAGAGATTCCAAAAAACAGCTTGTCTTTGAAAATTAATAATTATCCACCACATTTAAGAAAGTACAGACTGCTTTATGGGTCTGGAGGAAAATAGTTACTCACAGTGGCCAACACCCATCCCTCCATAGTGATTGGAAACAGCGATCAGATCATACACATTTGGGCCTGCTGCTGGATCACATACAAATTCAGACATGTTCAAATCTCTAGAAAACAAGAAAGGTCATTAAGTCAATGTATGACAGCACTGCATTGTGATATTGAGTCTTCTGACGAAGAGAAAGATATCTATGAGCCTACAGAGTGCAATAAGTTCCCAACACATTCACTTTCATAGTGGCAATCCCTTTGTTAAGCTACTAACTCTCATCAAGAAACCTGATACACAAAATCAATCTTATTGCAATGCAATACTATCCCACAGGTTCCTGGGAATGTATTTATATGTGAACATATTTTTATATCTGAAACAGCAAGCAAAAAATCAATGCAGAAGAACTTCCAGCACACTTAAAATAAGAGGTTTTTACTAATGGGATTGCCACCTAAAAAGGATAGCCTGTGAAAATGTGGTACAGAAAGTTTTTCTAGCCACAAGGCAGCAGCATTAACGGAAGGCTATTGTCATTTTATAGCTAGCTTTCTTTAGTACTACCCAGAAGGTGGCTATGGTAAACTACTGAATATATCATTTTTTCAAAACATCACAGAGAGTCAGAAGCAACATGACATCACATAACACACGTATGCAAAGAAATGGTTGCCATGGTCAACTTATTCTTTAATGTTCCTGCTCTACTGTACAAAAGAAAGCAACCAATAATGTGTGAAAAGTTTAAAGCCAACATACGCCTTCTTTTGTTATGCTGTTATGTGGCCTCATGTCAGAAATGTATAGCAATCCTAAGAGGGCTTTCAAGGCAAGTGAGATATATAAGAAGTGGTTTAATCACTTCTACTCTCCCAGGAAGCTATCATAGTTAACTGGGGACTCAAACACAGGTCTCCTGAGTCCCAGTTTTCTACTCTCTCAAATACACCACATAAATATCTGTGCTTACTTTTATGTTGTCAATAAGTATCTCACACCCAAATCAAGTCCTAGATAGGCATAAACAAGATCCCCTAATTTAATCAGATTTTCCATGTGTAGCACATTTTACTTATAGTGTATTATATCATTCATTATTTATTTGTCTCTAACTGAAACAAGACTGTATTCTCCTGACTACCAATGTAAGGAAAAAAATCCTACCTGATAGGGAAGTCAACCACAGTATCAAGTTTATCCCTCCAGTATCTGCTGTAAGAGAAGCGTTTTAAATGAACTACCAAAATACGTGGCAGTGACCAGAGATCAAACTTCTTAGTAGCTTGCTGATGTTTCTTGCAATTAGGGCAGTACCTGAAAGAACACACACATAAAAGAATTACTAACGTTTTCTGACAGATAGATAATTGTTCAAAGCAAAAACCTTCCTGTATTCCAGACTTGAATTCAGCTATGTTTGACACCAAAGAATAACAGACTGATAAAAACTCATAAACTATTCAGGCAGATTTTAATAATCATAATTGGGTCCTTGGATGCTGGTTTTTAGCTGACCTAAGTCTGTTTTTAATGCTTCAAATAATATTTTAATTATTTAATGTATTTTAAATATTATAGTTTAATTGTTTTTAATATCTAATGTGTACTGTATTTTCATCTATTTTTAACACTATGAGCTGTCTTAAGTTCCCCATCAGGACCGTGTCAGCCTACAGATAAGACAGACAGAGAGAGAGAGAAAGAAAAAAAGAAAGTGGAAAGCAGATTCTCTCCAGATATTTTAAATTAAAGGTAAAAGTCTCCCTTGCTCAAAAGCCAGTTGTGTCTAACTCTAGAGGGTGGTGCTCATCTCAATTTACAGCAAAAGAGCCAGCGCTGTCTGTGCCTGCAAATGTTTAGACGTTTCCGTGGTCATGTAGCAGCCATGAATATGACCTGAGCACATGGAACACTATTACTTTTCCCACCGAAGTGGTACCTATTTATCTACTTGCAATTTCTTGCTTTTGAAGTGCTAGGTTGGCAGGAGCTGGGGCAGACAATGGAAGATCACACAGGGCTTGAATTGTTTACCTGCTGACTTTCCAGTCGTCAAGCTGTGTCTTAACCACTAAATCACCACAGCCTATTATTTTAGATTAAACCACCCCAAATCTGCAATCATTGGCTGGGGCTCATAGGCGTTAACAGTCCAAGCCTGCAACTCAAAGAAGGGCACAGATATAATTTTAAAGTCTTTGCCTGAAGAATCTAATGTACAGTCAATTAAGAGGAAACATATACATAGAGAGCTTCCGAAAGCATTCTAGTTAGGTTGTATCAGAGCAATAAGTTAAATGCAATATCATATTTCACTCCTGTTTTTTGCATCCTTTTCCTAGGTAGGGAAAGAGAATTGCTCATCCAAATGACCTGCTGAAGGGTCCCCTCCTAGTGACTATGAAGTCTTTGCTGAAACAAAGATAGCAGTGCTATGGTGACTGTCCTAAATATATGTTCTAATGATATATCTTTATTGGAAGATATATCAACTTCAAATAAAGTACAGAGAGTAAACAAGAGGGAATGGGTTGCCTTTTCCACTGATCACATTACAAAGGTATTAAGGTGCCTCTGATGTTTTGGCCACTGTGCCCTTTCCCAGATCATCTTGGAGAAAGATCAAAAGACTTCTATAACAAAAGTGGAAGTGTACTTTAACCTTGGCTATTGATAACTTTCCAATCAACCCATACATACTGAAAGTTAAAACTCTGCAGAAGGCAAAAAAGTGCAGATTTTCCTGCTATTTCTCAGTTTGACAATTGCTGACATTCCATCCCTCAGCATAAAAACAGGACTTAAACAGGCCCAGGGTATAAGATAGGGTCTTGAGAGAAGATCCAGTGAAATCAAGAGGAACAAAAGAGCAGGGTTTTCAGTCTCACTGGGTTTATGACTCTTGATCTGTTCGGTTAGACAGGATCAATGAGAAGTACAATTTCTATCTTGAATTCTTACATAGAGCGCTCCCTAGAATGCAGCTAGATCAGTTTCATTACTAAAACTACAGACAGAATGGGTGGAGGAATACTGTCAGAATGATATCCAGGAACTAGAACTATGGCATGGATTCAATGATGGTTAATAGGAAAGGTTGATTTAAAAAATTGACAGAGCTAGATGCATAAATTGCTGATGAAGAAACAATAAATGCCCTCCCCGTTAAATACAGTCCTGTACCAAGCTGTGTTCAAGTAGCTTCCCAAGAAAAATGGAACGTTAACTGAATCAGCACTAAACAGAGCAGAACACTATGTCTTATGCAGGAAGCTGGAAGCTGTACCTGTCTCTGTCATTGAGCAAGCAGACAAATCCTAAGTTGCAAAGCACAAAATGAATGTTGGGGCATGTGTGCTATAATAAACCAGCACTAAACACAACAGCACTTTTTGAGGTATGACTGGATTCTAATAATCTAAGGCTTTTAGGCTGGAGAAACCCTGTTTTCTAAGACACTAATCAAGATGGTGCATACAGGCAACAGCACGTGGCTTTAATAGGTTTCAGAGATAGCGTATTGTGATCTGTATCTACATACAGGGAGAAAAATGAAATGTCTTCCAGAATGAACTAAGCATTGACCTTATGGAGTGAACTTATTTTCACATGTTGTTCACCGTATGAAATGAAACTGCCCCAAAAGTGGGCATGTAAGTCACCCCTTCAAGCTCTATTTTCTAAACAACCTGCAGAGTGAAATTGACAAGCAATTGTCATTGTCAACTTGTATCCCAGAATGCATTTTTTTCCTGAAACAGAGAAAATACCATTGGTGTGAATTTGTTTAAGGTGGATCTCAGCTTGTCATGAAGTGACCCAGACACTATGATCACGGAGCCATCTCCTGCGGCACATATGAAATGAGACATGCAGGATTTAACACCAGGACAGCAATGGACTGCTGCAGCCTTGAGGATATTATCAAGGTGTGCCTCCACAGCCAGTCCATCTAGCATGGCCTCTTCCGCCTCCATGACCATTGGGAATCAGAGTTCCTCCTCCGCTCATTTTGCCTTTGGGCCCAATATAATGGTTTCCAGTGGCATTTCCTGCAGCAAGGGGACCATTACCCCATCTAAAGGGGCTCATCCGCCCAAAGCCATTGGCCCCTTTAGGGAGTCAGGTTATTTACTGCCAGTCAACATTGAGTCGCTGGCTGTACGGTCTACTCCATTACCATAGCGGGATGTCCGGCCAGACAGGGAATACTCCAGCACTATTTGAGCCACTGGGACTGCAGATGAAAATATGGTCAGAAACCATAGCAAACTTACCAAGGATCATGTTCACCAAGTGTTTCCATGGTGGTGAAGAGCTCTATGCAATCTCTAAGAGCTAGAGTCATTTTTTTCTTCTGCGGCTGAAACATATTGCTGTGTTTTTCAAATGCCTGCCGAAAGAAATGTGTATACATATACAGTATATATATATTCCCTCCAGTTTAAAATACATGTTATTTTCTTCTAGCTATCAGTATGTAATATATGAAAACACCATCTTTATTTAAAATGTGGGTCTCTACCTTTTCCTTGTCTAGAGGTTTCTTACTTTACACGAAGCTTTGTTGGGATGCAAGCCTCTTGCAAAAATAATTATAATTTAGGGGATCAATCCACAATTAAAGGTATTAAAAAGGACAATATTAAAGAGACCAAGTGGTGATAACTGCATATAAAAGGCACAAAGAAAAATACACACTTACAAAATTGAGACAAAAATTCCTGTATCTTAAAAATTCCTGTCTCTTCTCTTGTTTATAAACGCAGCAATGTAACAAGCTCTATAGAAATGATTGATTCTCCACAATCTGAAAATTATTTATTTATTTATTATAAATTGAGATTCTGCACACAAAAGATGCTTTTATCTCTGTAGCTGTAAGCTTAAGCCAAGATTTAGCATTGGGATGGGCTAGTTTCAGCCTCACCACAATCCCACTCTGGGCTGTATCCCCACTCAAGAGACCTTGTGCAAGGCAGAAATTGAAAGGTACACTTATAGTTCAACACATCTACACTTTCTTGGGAAAATAATGTGTATGGGAAATACACAGTTTGTTTTAGAGTAGAAACACACTTGGAAATGCCCTGGGAGTTCAGAATTCCTCTAAAAAACCCAAAAGGCTTTTTAGGAAGAAAATTCCCTGCTTTTTTAAACACTGAATTCACAGGGGGGAATTTGGTGTGTGTTTATACATGCTGCTCCTAGGCTGTGTCATCCCCTCTACCCTGATACAGCTGTGAGAAGCAAGACTTGAATATATGCATAAATCTTCTCTTTACTTATTTGCAGCTGTGCTAAAGAAAGAAATCAGAAGTACTATATGCAAGTCTTGTTTTACACACAGACTAGAGTTAACTGTGATTAAACTAGTGACAGGGAAATGTTATGTTGCTGAGGCCAGACTGAATCCTTGGATGATGTTGGAAAGACTGAATACTATCATAAGAAGGGTTCTGTACCGAGACATCTCACTTCTGACATTGTCTAGCTCTCCCCAACATCCATTTCCCTTTCTCAATGCCAATTACAGTATCTCTAATCTCTGGTAAGTAATAATAGATGGTTTCCCTTGTATAAATTGTACTTTCTCATTTGGAAAGCTAGTAATGCATAAGAGTTGGGGTGTCCAAACTATGGCCCACAGGCCGGAGTCATCCGGCCTGTGGGCCAAATTGCCGCTGACACTGGAAATTTCATTCATTTATTTGATTTATATACCACCCTACTCGGAAATGACCAGTCCCCAACCAGAAGTTGCGAAATCATGTACTGCATTATTATATTTATTGTATTATGCTGTATGACCTTTGATTATGTTATGTTCTTTTGATTGTCTTATATGTATGGTTTCTGTAAACCGCCCTGAGTCGGTTGTACTGAGTAGGGCGGTATACAAATCGAATAAATGAAATGAAATGCGCTGAAACACTGAAATCACAGCAAAAAAATCCAAAAATGTGGTGAAAATGTGCCGCCCTTGCTCCTGCACCCATGGGAAGTGGTGGGGGGCAGCAAAAATGCCTGAAAACGCGTGGTAAATATGCATCAGCTGTCTGAGGGGGCGTGGTCAGGCCCCTGGTGGAAAGAAAGTTTGGACACCCCTGCATAAGAGGGACATCAAATTTCAGTGGACCAGATATTCTTCTTCCAATTTGAGCTCTATACTGTATTGTTAAAATAGGCTATAGTCAAAATATTTAATGACTTATCTCTGAAACAGATCACCAAAGCACAAGTGTGATAAGATTACATTCACAACTTGTGGTGCTTCAAATTACTATTCAAATAGTAAGACACACATTTTAGAACATAAATAAATGCTTGTATAACTAATGCAGTTGAAATCTATAAAAGGGGAAATGGTTTAAAAATATCTATGGAATCCTCAGGCGTGTTTTAAAACAGGAATTATCAGATACTGTGAGTATAAATCTGTTAAGTACAAATGGGAAATCTGTAGCAAACTCCGTTTTGCAAACCTTCCAAAGTAGCAAGATGGTGCCAAGTTTTACAGATGGCACTCATTTTCCCCTTTGATTTGGCATCAGATACATAAAAGGAAAATGAAACATGAACAGAAGTTGACCAAATCTAAATACTGTATATGAATTTTTTTGCTATGAGTCAGACTCATCTAACCCACTATTTTCTGTGTCTGGCAGTGGATCTCCAAGGTCTTGATTAAAGGTCCTCTCTGATGCTGCTATCCAAGATATTTAAAACTGGTAACAACAGGGACGGAATTGGGCTCTTCCGAATACAGAGCATGTTTTATACTTCACAACTATGGGGTCCTTCCTGCGTGCAACTGGTTTTCATTAATTTTTGGATCCAGATGAAAGCCTTCTTAGATCCAACCCTCAGAACCCCAAGCAACCTAAAAATAATTATGGTCCTACAATTGCAATCTACATCTCCCTAAAAGGCCACTGGGGGCACAATTCTAAAAGAATTATCCCTAGAATGTTTAAGAGTAGACCATAAATATATATTTCCAAATTACTTGTGACTAGCTAGATATTGCCCATCTCTCAAAAAGCCCTTTTAATGACTAACTGTAAGGCACAATTGGGTTTATAGACTAAGTCTCACAACAGTAGTCTTTCGAAGAGATGCTATTTGCATTTGGGGGATTTTTTTTGGGAGGGGGGCCTAACAATTCTGAAGGAGAGCAAGGATGGTTCCTGGAACCTTGAAAAGTGTTCATCCTATTGCAGGGAAATAATTGTGGAAGAAGTAATCTAAAGAATGAAATGTATGTGGAAAAATATTCTTTTCTCTATACAATAAAATGACTGGATTTGGGAGATTTTAGGAGAAACTAGCAAATCATGTCCTTTCCCCCAGACAATCTCCAAAAATTCTGATAAATTATCACCCAGCATTGTCCTATAAAAGGGGGACAGAAAAACTAATCACCTGTGCCTCATGTTCATCAAAAAGCAACTTCCGAGTGTCAGAATCCCAGTCAATAGCAATAGTAGCATGAGCTGAAAAAAACAAAAGGGAAAAAGAAGCAGAGCTCATAAAATTCGTCACAGATTAGGTCTTATTGGGATGTTATTGAGAGAGGATACCTACAACTCAGTTTGAGGACTTTCCCCTCTGTAGAAAGGGTGTTTATTTCTGATGTTCCATAGGAATTCACAAGACTGAAGCTGAAGAGGCGTTTTTTCTGGCGTACACCTTCTTCCCCTGGTTCATTCTGCATGCAGCCTTCTGACCGGTAAACAACTGTTTCCGGAATTTTATCCTTACTTTCTGCTTCTCCATTCTGATGTTCCATCTCTTCAACATCACCTGGAATATATATCCAAAGTTGTTTTAAACCTTTTGTTCCACATCATTAGCCTTCTCTAACATTTGCAACATACTATACCTGAAAATTTAGAATAATCTCTTTAAAAACAGGGGCAGATGCGTGATTAGGTAAGAGAGGTGTGGAGAAGAAGTCTGTGTTCAAAGTGAAGGTCACAGAGTTTTATGCCATGATATACACAATGGCCAAGACCAAATGAATATTTGTACTGGCATAAGCATAATGATGTAACTTGGAATGGCAAATAACCATTAATTACTAAGTCTTTGACTGAAATAGTGGTTGCATGCCAGCCATTTGACTTGGTCTGCAATTAGGAATTCAATTAGGTAAAGGTCACATTTGCTCAAAAGCCAGTCATATCTGACTCGAGAGTTCAATGCTCATCTTTGTTTAAAGTAAAAAAGAGTCAGCACTGTCTGTGTCTGTAGACATTTCCATGGACATGTGGCAGGCATGCCTCAGCACCAGAGTGCATAGAATGCTGTTTACCTTCCCACCGAAGTGGTCCCTATTTATCTACTTAAAATTTCTTGCTTTCGAATTAAGTTGGAAGGAGCTGGGACAGAGACGGGAGCTCACGCCACCATGTAGCACTTGGATCTTGAACTGCTGACCAGTTGTGAAGTTCAGTGTCTTAACCACTAAGTGACCCCAGTCTCATAAATTAGCAGCTATTCAAATTCCATCACTGTCAGTGATGGGCTGCTCCCGGTTCGGACCGGTTCGCCTGAACTGGTAACAGCCATCTGGAGGGGATTGTTGGGGAGGGGGATAGTGAACCCCCGGGTGACCGGTTCGGCCGCCTCTCCGGCCGCCCTCCAGATGTGTTTTCTGGGCAGCCCAAAATGGCTGCTCAGACGTGGCATGCATCAAAACTCCACTTGACGCATGCGCACTGAAGAATAGAAGTGTGCATGTGTCAAATGGAGTTTTGACGCATGTGCACTTCTGAGTAGCCATTCTGGGTTGCCTGGAAAGGGTGCAGGCAGCGCCTGGAGGAGCAGCGGTGGCGGCCTTTCCCCAGTGCACCACAGTGCTGTGCCAGGCCGTGCTTCGCCAGGCCAGGCTGGGTTAGGCCGCGCTGCCAGGCCGCTGCCGCTGTGCCTGCCTGCCTGCTACTCCCCGACCCCAGGGTAAGTTAAGTGACGGGTTTGTGTTTGGGGTGGGTTGAGGTGTGTGTGTTTTATGTAGTTTGTTTTTATGTGTATTTAATGTATTTATGTATTATGTGTATATGTATTTATTTTAATTTATATGTATTTATTTTAATTTGTATTATAATGTGTATTTTTATTAATTTATTTTTAGTTTGGCTCCGCCCACAATGTCATGATGATGGCTCCGCCCACAACATCATGATGTTGGCTCTGCCTACAACTTCGGTTCCGCCCATGGTATGGTAGTAAATTTTTTGACAGCCCACCACTGATCACTGTACAGTTGTACCTCGCTTAAAGAGCATAATGCGTTCCACAGGATTGCTCTTTAAGTGAGTTTGCTCTTTAAGGGAAACACCATTGTAAATGACCAATTGTGGGGGGGATTGTAAACCCTGATTTATTTGTTAAGTGAGTTTTTGGTTGGTTTAATTTGTTAAGCGAAGCAAACATTCGGAGAAAATTCTGCTTTTTAAGCGAGTTACTCTTTAAGTGAGGCACTCTTTATGCGAGGTTTGACTGTACTCATGTTAGCATGAACTCTGCCCAATATGTTACATGAAGAACATATTTTCAAATATGTTACATGAAGAACATATTTTACACGGTGAGGATTAATGTCTAGATGTTTATACAACTGCTTTTCAAAATAGGTCCTCCTTGCTTAAAAGTAGAAATCCCTCATCATATACAGTCAAATCTTGCATAAAGAGCGCCTCACTTAAAGAGTAACTCAAAAAAGCAGAATTTTCTCTGAATGTTCGCTTCTCTTAACAAATAAAACCAACCAAAATCTTACTTAACAAATCGATCGTGGTTCGCAATCCCGCCCACCAGAAATCACAATTGGTCACTTACAATGGAGTTTCATTCAAAGAGCAAACTCACTTAAAGAGAAATCCTGTAGAACACATTGTCCTCTTTAAGCGAAGTACAACTGTCTATGGCAAACCTAAATAAAGGATATGACCAATGTAAAATACAGATTTTACTTTAAATAACATTGAAAGAAAAATTACCTTCAGACACGTTAGTGGATCCATTGCAAGTCTCCCTATCTTGATATATATCGGGATAGTCATCTTTCCCAGGAATCTTTACATAGCGACTGTAAAAAACAACAATCCCGCAGCTTTTTCATTAAACATTGTCACAAGTGGCCTTTTATTAGTAATGTACATGTATGGAACAGAAGAATCCATAAATTCTCAACTTTCTAAGACAAGAGATTGAAAGCTTGAACCATCATATTTCCAATACAATGGTTTACCCTTTACCACAAAAACATACTCCTGGTATATTTAACACTGCAATATGATTAATAATTTCAAAAAATCTATGGTAGCATCTTGAAGACAAAAAAAGTATCGTATCTAGACTGGATATGAATGATTCAAGTAGTTAACAGGTAACACATATATTATTCAGGTCTACATAAGCTACAGTAATAGAAACAGAAGTATTTCAGAGTAAACAGGAAAATGAGTGTGAATGCATTCATGAATAAGTAAACTGCTATGGCACAGATAAGATTTATGCTCACCTAATGCGCTCCAATATAAGACTGTACAAGTAATCTAGTGTGAGCTTGTGTTTGGGTACAGCCAAAAGTAATGGTTGGCCAAACAGAATAGTTCCTGGTGTTGCACTGGATTGTCTTGCTTTCTTTTCTCTGAAATAAACTGAAAGAGTGACGCATTCAGCACCATCCTCACTTGATTTGCAAATTTCATATCTGTAGGGAGAAAAATGAAAATTTTCCAGTCATTTTACAGAATTGGCAAGCAGCATTGTTTTCCAGACTGCAAATGTCCTCAAATTCACTAAATTAATATTCTCCAACCATTTCACATCACTTTCAAACACTAACATTGCATTCTGTTCAGCACAATGCCTTCTTTCTCTTTTGTTTCTGTAAACAGACAAAATGAAACAAAATGTAAAACTAATGGCAACCTTGCTTGAAGGCATGCAATCTAAACAGACATTTCAATGACCAATGCTGTCATGACCAGTTTAAGTGCTCTGTAAGATAATGTGGTGGATCAAGTGGTTAAGATGCTGAACTCGATGACTGGAATGTCGGAATTTGATTCTTGAGTACTGCATGACAGAGTGAGCTCCGATCTCTGTCTCAGCTCCTGCCAACCTAGCAGTTCGAAAGCAAGAAATTGCAAGTAGATAAATAGGGACCACTTCAGTGGCAAGGTAAACAGCATTCCATGCACTCTGGTGTCAAGGCATGCCTGCCACGAGTCCACGAAAACATCTGCAGATGCAGACAATGCTGGCTCTTTGGCTATAGAGATGAGCACTGAACCCTAGAGTTGGGTATGACTGGTTTTTGAGCAAGGGTGACCTTTACCTTTACCTAAAATAATGCTGTTTTTCATCTATTGTTAAAAAAAATTATATTTTCAGAGAAACTTAAATTGTATCTGCTCTTTTTATTCTTGATAAGCTTTAAATCCCAACTCAAAATTACAGGAAAACAAAGGCTTTCAAAACACAAGAAAAAGGCCAGTGTTTTAAGAAATAAGAGTAGAGGTGAAAGATGCCAACCTGACAGTGTGTGCATAGGTTGGGGTTCACAAACATCAGTTAAAAGTCAGGTGAACCTATAAACAACTAGAGCAACAGAGATATAAGCTGGTATCATATTCATAAATGCAGAATATAAGGGATCTACGGTATCTATGTTTCTTTGTGCTGTTTTCTTTCAGTTGAGCAAGTTGAAGATTTCTCTGTTGCAAACAACAGGTCTTTATGCAATGGGTTAGAACAGTGTTCCTCAATCACTGGTTTTTGGACTTCAATTTCCAGAAGCCTAAGTTAATTCCCCAAAGCATTGATCAGCCAATGTACTGATTTAGGCTTCTGGGAATTGAAGTCCAAAAACCAAAGGCTGGGGAACCCTGGGTTAAAGAATTTCCCTAGGGGCAAAGCAACTTGGTTAAGAGTGAAACTGCACATGGAACTTCAAACAGGATACTGACCTTCTTATCTAGCTAAATCTTTTGTATGTTTTAAAGGATTTCTCTTAAGTGTTCACTCCTTCATGCCAACATTAAACCATGGAAAGTATCCTGTTGGTGTGTGTCTAAGGTTTGTGTAACTTATTGCAGTTAATCAATCACATGCCAGAGTAAGTCATATGCACCTAACTACAAAACTGAGACTTGTGCTGGCATTTCAACTGTGATTAGCTAAAGCAGACTTTACATGAAAACCAATAGAATGCTGGCCATTGTTGTTTCTTAGGTAGGAAGAGTTCTTCACGAAATAAGCTTAATAAAATATTTACTACTAGAACACTATTTCAAGTGCCTAGGTGTAAAGAAACATGTTTTAACAGCTCATCCCTCATTGTTTAAAGCATACTAATACAATCTAGGGGTGAGAAAGCAACAGAAAATAAAGAGAAGCCAAGCTCAAATTAGAAGAAGAAAACAAGATTTAGGTGACTGTCAGACTAAGGGTAAGAAAAGGAAAATGATGAACACTGCTCTTGAAGTCACAGCTTCAAATGGGAAGGACCAACTATACTTCCTTGTCATATACACATCTACCACCTCCAAAATTTGAGAGTGGCAGACAGCCCACTTACTAGTACTTCCTAACACAACACAACTCATGTTCCTGGGTTATCTCCTTATTTCAATAACACTAACAGATAAACAGATAGCACTATAACTAGTCAAACATATCAGACATTTCCTATGTGAAGCTGCTGCTACTTGCAACCACTCCTGCTGAGAAGAACAATCCTTTAAAGAACACAATCCAAAGTAAACAGCTGTACTTCTCTCAAAACATAACCAGTTACATAACACAGTTTGTCTGCTTTCAAAGACCAAAGAAAAGAGCAGCTGGATAAATTTTAAATTGCACCACCAAGCTGAAAAATTCCAAAGCTTTTCAATCTATTATCATAGGGGTGCCCAAACAATTCGGGCTGTGTGCCAGTCACATGGTTCAGGGAGCTGGTCACTGTGGCCCAGGGGCCAGATCTGGCTCCCGCCATCAATTCATCCAGCCCTGTGAAGCCCTCATTGCTCCTGGAAGTGGAAGTAAAATGCACCTGTATGGACAACTTTTACTTCCACTTCCAGGAGTGACACGGGGTTCGTGGCCGGATGAATTAGCAGTAGAGGCCAGATCCAGCCCCTGGGAAGTAGTTTGGGCACCCCTGTATTATCACTTCCAAGCACTTCTGGACAAAAGCACAAAAAACAAAAAAGGAAAGCAACTAGCACAGGAATTCATGGCATTTGATGCTGAAGTTCCAACCATTCTGTAAGTTAAAGGTGACCTGCAAATCATTTTGGCAAAGTTTCATCAGCTTTACATACCAATGCTGAATGGCCCCGTTTTCCAGGCTAAGGGAACAGAGACACTCAAACTTGGGGCTTCCAGTCCCAAGATCGAATGCGATAAGGAAGAAAAACAACAAAAACCTTGCATCGTTTGTGGAATTCAATTTGATAGAGCCACTTACCTGACCCCTGCAAGGCTGGCTCCATGCTCCAGCAGGATCCTGGGTGATATGACATCACCATCATGGGGTGTTACATCGGAGCAGGAGCCTAGTGGGGGAACTGGACATCAAGGGACCTAAGGGGAAAAGATAGGTAGGTGTCTGGGCTGTGTGCTGAATGGCTCTCTTAGTGTAGCCAGGGGGGAATTCAACACAAGCAGCCCGTAGTGCTGGAGTTTTGTCAGACTGATTTGCAGATCACCTTTGTTACAGCCTGCCAACTGCACTTTCCCAGCAAAGAAATAACTTTTCTTAGAAAGGTTTGTTCCAACAACACTGTAACAATGCTTTTGTAAACAACCGAGCTCAAATTATGTACATTTCCTGCACTGGAAAAAAACACTTCTAATTCACCTGCCAGTTTCACATAAACCAATTCTCCAATAGAAGCTAAGGCATGTGACAGAACTGGAAAAAAATCCAAGACGAAGATATTGGTGATTTCCATATTTTCTCTCAGGTGCAAGATACTGAGAAAAAGTAATTTCTAGCTTTGCAATACACTGGCCACAACATAGACCAATTCAAAATAAAAAATCCACACACACCAAACAAGTTGACATTGCTGCTAATGAAACAAAGTGTATTGTGACAGGATGGCTCAAACCTACACTAGTTGAGAAAATATATTCTCTTGTTGGTACTGCTCCACCTAAGATAAGGAAAGAAGTAGCAGCGGATGTTGAGAGAACTAAGCAAGAAATTGACCCTCTGAACAGATATGAGCCTGAAGTCTGCTGGCTCAGATCCAGGAAGAGCCTGATGACAAGAACAAACTATTGAGGTTACACAAGAGCAAAACCAAAATAGAAGAAGAAAGAAGGAACTCGCTGAACAAGGAACAACATTAAAAGAGGACATGGCTGAGAAACTCAACCTCCCCTTTGTCGCTGAGCACCCTGAACAGGCTTATGGTCGGAGTACTTAAATGTAAGACTAACATGCTCAAGTGGGGGCTGCTGGCAGACAACAACACACTGTGTGAATGTGGAAATACAGAATCCAGCTCATTTGCTGGTCTGTAAGTTACTATAAGAACATCTACCACTGAAGATTTAATTATGGACAAAAACAAAGCCAAGAAGGCTGGCAGTCCAAAGTTTGATCTGGTTATGAAAGACGTTAAGACGTTTCCCCTGATAGTTTCAACCTGTTATTACATGCCCTGTACTCTGGGTTGATCGAGAACAGATCCTGCCCATCCACTTTCAAGTATTGGAAAAGTGCTACCATATTCTCCCCCTCAGTCTCCTTTTCTTGAGGCTAAATGTGCCTAATTCTTTCCACCTTTCCTCATAAGGTTTGGTTTTAAGTCTCCTGATCTTCCAAGTTGCCCTCCTTTGAACTGGTTCCAGTTTGTTGGTATTCTTCTTAAAGCAGTGTCCTGAACTAGATACAGTACTCTAATGTTTTCTGACTACTGCCTAATAGATGATTAGTACCTCGTGGCTTTTGGAGACTATACTTATGTTCATGCAACTTAAAATAGTATTTGCCTTTTTTTGCAGCCATGTCACACTGTTGACTCAAATTCAGCTTGTGAACTACAGTAATTGCTCAGCCAAGTATCTCCCATCTTGTAACTCATTTTTTCCACCTAGGTTTAGATCTTCGCATTAATCCCTGTTGAATTTCCATTATGTATTTTTCAGCCCAAGCGTTCAGACCTATCAAGATCTTTTTTTTAAAATTCTGTTCCTCTCTTCTAACGTATTAACTATTCCACTCAATTTTGTATCATCTGAAAATTTGATAAGTATTCCTTGCACGCCTTCATCCAAATCATTAACAAAAATGTTGAAGAACACTAGACTCAGGACTGAGCCTTGTTATAAAACTTCTTGTTTTTTTCCATTTTGAGAAGGAGCCATTAATAAGCACTCTCTGAGTATGATTCTTTAATCAACTGTATATCCACCAGACAGTTGTTCTATTCAGCACACCTTTAGTTAACTTGCTAATCAAAATATCATGGGCACTTTGTCAAAGGCTTTGCTGAAGTCAAGATATATTACATCTACAGCACTCCCACCATCGACCAAGGAAGTTACCCAATCAAAATATGAGATTAGTCTAGTAGGATTTGTTCTTCACAAATCCAGGTTAGCTTCTAGTTATTACCACATTATTTTCAAGCTGCTTGCTTTCGTTATAAAGCTGCTTTATAATCTGATCCAGAATTTTCTCTGGGATGGATGTTAGGCCGATTGGTTTGTAGTTCCTCAGTTTTTCCTTTCTGCCCCCTTTTTTTGATGACAGGGATGTTAATTCTCTTAATCATCTGGCACTTCACCAATCCTCCATGATTTCAAGAAAATAATATTCATTCCGAGATCTCTTCAGCCAGTTCCTTCAATATCCTTGAATACAGTTCATCCTGCCCTGGGGATATGAGCTCATAAGGTATTCCTTGACTATTTGTTTATCAAGCTGAAACCCTGCTCCCTCCCCTTTGTGCTTCACATTTGCCTGGAGGATCATATGCTACTTCTGCATTTTCTTTGTTGTCTTGTCATCATTTCCCAATCCCCAGTGAGTAGATGAGCCATTGCTTCGTTGTTGGGGTTTTTTTTGCTACACTTGTACCTGAAGAATCCTTTTTGTTGTTTTTAGTATCACCTGTTAACCTCAGCTCATTCTCAGCTTTTGTCTTTCTAACACCATCCCTTTAATTCTTTGCTATCTGCCTGTACTCTTCCTTTGTAGCTGGCCTTCCTTCCATTTCCTATAGGTGACCTTTTTTGTTTTTAGCTTCACTTTGAGCTTTCTGTGGAGCCACATTGGTCTTTTTTGCTGTCTTCCATTTTTCTTTCTTTTTGGAATTGTCTAGAGTTACAACTTTAGAATTTCCTTTTTAAGAATCTCTCACTAATCTTAGACTTCAAGTAGAACATGATCACTTTCACCCAGAATTCCTCAAGCTTTCACTTCTTTCACCAAGTCATCTCTTTTGGTTAGAGTCAAGTCAATTAGCTACTCCACTAGTTGCTTCCTCCACTTTTTGTAGGAGAAAATTGTCAGCCACACAAGCAAGTCATTCTTGAAAGGGCCATGTTTAGCAGAATTTGTCTTCCAACAGATTATCAGGATAATTGAAATATCCCATTACTCCCATGACAAGTATTATTGCAATTTGTTTATCAAAGGTTTCATCTGCATCTTCTCCTTGATTGGGTAGTTGGTAGTTGACTCCGACTATCATATTCCTTTTGCTTTCTTCCACAATCATATTAATCCAGATACTCTTGATGGGACAACCGAGCTCATCCTCCTGTATTTCTATGTAGGACTATGTGTTTTTGACATACTGCAACTCCGCCTCCCTTTCTGTTTTTTTTTAAAGTTTATATCCTTCAATTGCTGTATTCCAGTTGTGGGAGTCTTCCCACCAAGCTTTAGTTATCCCAATCAAGTCATATTTATCCTTCTGAACTAAGATTCCCAACTCTTCTTGCTAGTTCCTCATACTCCTTGCATTTGTAGATAGACACTGGAGGTTGTAAGATTTGTGGCCTGCTTTTCCCCCTACATTTTTGTGAAGATTATTATTACTAGTACTCATTAGAGGTACTCAGTCTATTCCTCTTATTTTACATAAGCCTTCGTTTTTCTTTCCCTCTGAGATTATGTCTCCCTCCGGCTTCTAATTCAGTTTAAAGCCCTCCTGACCAGTTCTTCATGCTGTGTCCAAACAGTCTTCCTATTTTTGTGAGGTGCCACCCATCCCTTGCCAACAGTTCTTTTTTTTCCCCCAGAAAGTGTAGCCCGTGGTCCCAAAATCCAAATCCCTCACGTTGGCACCACCTTCATAGTCAGTTGTTCACCAAGAGTATTTTCCTTCCCTTTTCTGTTCCTCTTCTGAGCACTGGTAGGAAAGGCTATCAGGATTCTAAAGTTCTTGAATTTCCTTCCCATGGTTCCAAAGTCTGATATAACTTCTTCATAGTTCCTCTTGGTTGTCATTTCCCTCCCATGTGGATGAGAAAGGAGCTGTATAGGTTTTACCACTAACAGCAAGCCTTCTTTCACATCCCTAACCCACTTTCCAGTGGGACCAGCATACCTGGTAGCTCCAAGGGTTTTCCTGGCATATTTTCCACTTCAGCCCCAAGCAGAAGAGGGAGTCTTTATTACAAATACACTCTTTCCCTCTTCTTTTTGCAGTGTGTGGATTCAGTGTCTCTGCTTTCTCGAGGTTCAGCCTCTCTCATGTCCTCCAACGGGATCTCCTATTTTGTCTTTGCCAGACAATTTTAGCTCTGTCAGTTAAATGCGACTAAGAAGGCACATTCATTTCAATGGTCTTGTTTAAATAGGCCTAAAATTTGATAGAACTCACTGGAATGTCTTAATACAGTGGAACCTCATACAACAATCACCCTGTACAGAAACAAAATCGCATAACAATTAGGTTGGGGGGGGGGGAATGGTGTCCTGCATAACAAATTTCCCTATGGAAAAAAATCTGTGCGACTATTTTTCAATGGGAAAAACCATTTAGCAAAACAAAAACAAAAAAAGTTGTACGATGCAGCCCATAGGGAAAATCACTATACAATGCATGCATCGTATGGCAATTGTTTCATACAACAATGAGCCCCGTGGAACGGATTAAAATCATTGTATGAGGTACCACTGTATATGTAAAGTACAAAAAGGCAGCCACTTCGAAAATTTGTACAAAAAGGTAGCGGTAATCATCCAGAGGTTGCATCATGTTTCTCAGTAGCCTTAGCCAACATTGCTAATACAAAAGTGCTTTGGATAACGTTATGACTTGATTCCACAAGTCATAACGTTATCTGGTATGAAGGTGGTGCCAACGTGAGGGATTTGGATTTTGGGACCACGGGCTACACTTTCAGGAAACGACATATTTCCTAATGTTTCCCAAGGCTTGAGGTTGTAGTTTTAGCTAGGCTTCAAAAAATCCTTTGTTCTCTCTGTGTCTCACAGACTACGTGTCACGAGACAGTTTGTTGACACTTTAGTGTTCCTGTGCTCTTATCTCTAGTCCCATGTTTTGACTACATGCTAGAACACTTACTGTACACATGTGTAAACAATCCTTTGTTTTGAGAGAGTTTTCCTCTGTTCCCTGATTGGCCAAGGTGAACCCACCTGACTGCAGAATCTCCATTTTGCAGAGAAGTTAGTTAGTTCATGTTTGGATCTCAATGGCTTAAGACCCTGGCTATGGTGTGGGACTATTCTTTTTCTTTCACTATAATTACCTAATGAACCTGGACTGTTACCTGGACTGATATCTGTTATTGATCTTTTATAACTACGTTTTTTCCATGGACTATGCTATAAGAACCTGATGAATAAACCAGCTGTTTTCCTCTGAAGATTGTTTTCTTTTTTGGCACACACACACAGCTACGCTACCAAGACCTCCCTTGTTTTGCTCTATTGCCTGAGCATAGTAAGAGTTCTTTTTTACGCTGCTCGGCTCTCTCAATGGTGAGGTAAGGGTTAAAGTTCCAGGAATGGGACAAGGGGTCCCAGGAACTAAAAAGGGAGGGGCCCTTATAGAGACGGTCGATGTTTGACATGTTGTGTGATGCATTGATCGCACAATGTTAAAAAAAAGCCCGGGGGGGGGGGGGAGACGATCCGATTTGTTTAGCAAGCCAGGCGGGGTGTGTGTGTGTTTCTGAAAAGAAGCTAGGAAAACTTTTTCCAAACTTCTTTTCAGAAACCTCCGTTTGGATTGCTAAATGGCTTAGCGATCCAGGTGGGGGAGGGGGAGCTTCTTCAGAGAGGCTTGGGACCCTTTTCCCAGTCTCTCTTAAGAACACACACACCCCGCCTGGATAGCTAAGCCCCTTAGCAAGCCAGGTGGGGGCGATCTCTTCCCCAACACCCCGGAAGTCCCAGCGATTGCCTAGGGCAACTGGGATGTTGGTGGAGAGATCAGGCACACGCACGGTTTCTCCCCCAACACCCCGGCAGTCCCAGCGTGTGATCGGATAGCCGGTTTGGTTGGGGGGAGAATGGGCGCACATGCCCTCCCCGCCCCACCAAACCTCCGAGCTGAGTGGAGATCTCTGCCCCAAAGCCTGAAGAGCTGGTCTTCAGGCCTGCGGGCTTTGGGACATAGATCAACGTTGGGGAATTTGAGGCAAACATTTGCATCGTACGACGTTATGTTAACGTTGTGCGATGCAAATGTTTGCCTCAAATTCCCTGACATTATCCGATGTTAGCGTTATGTGATGCAAACGCTAAACGAGGTATTACTGTAATCATGTATTATTGGAGCTGCAATCCAGGAATACGTAGAATGCTACAGTTGTCCATTTGAACACAAAGAGTACAATAATGATCTTGTTTTTTAATGGTGCCAATTTCACAATGCTCTGTGTCACTCTTAGTAGCCCGTTTGAACATCAAAGGCACAACAAAGACGATTCATCTCAGGCAGTAGGTTCAACCAAATTTGAGCACCACTGAAGTTCACAAGTAAAGGCATGTGGATTTGAGTTTTTGGATTACTTCAGGCAGCATCTGAATATAGTCCTGTTCATTACATGATGCAGCTGTCCCAAGGTTCACTTTCACATACACATTCTCCATTCCTCTTTCTAATAAATAATTGCTGAAGCAGACTTGGTCTAATCTGACCTAACCCACCATGAAATAGTTTCATTAAGGAAATTAAGAGAAGACAAAGTATGAAGATGTGTTTATATGGTGTCTAATGTGACATATACAAATCATAGTATTTACACATTACAATACTCAGCAACACAGGCTACTGGGGGAAGGAAGCAGAAGAACCGGGGTGGACTTGCATCTCATGTTGTAGACAGGATGCAAAGTGCAACCCTAGCCTCAACATTTTCTCCATGCATGACTTCTCGAGATGACAAAAATCTTCTCATATCCCTTATCAGTTGTCTCTCTATTATGAGTTTAAAAGTAGATCTTATAAAAATGGCAAATCAGTAATAACTCAACACTATGTAATGAATTATTCAAGAGAGCATAAACTACTATAGAAGAAATACTGGAATGCTCTTCGTGTTTCAGGGAACTATGACAAGGATCATATAGCCCATTTGTCCCATCTCTACCCTGTTATGAAGATGATTACTCACACAAAGATGTTGTCTTTTGGCAGAATATGACTTAAGCCTTCATCCATTTGGTAAATTTTGTGAAATCTGTGATTATAAACATCTGTCACCACCATCTGAAATGGTAAACAACTGGGATTAGAAGTTAGTCAAAAGCAGATAAACATTTGACATCATAATGTGAATTTAACTAGCTGAAATGAGTAGGAAGCTGGCTTCTGTTTCTCTCAGAGACACTGTTATTGGCCAGATATGGTCACTAATGTGTCTTATTTCTCTTAATTTGGTCTGTTCAAGCTCAGTCAAGTTTCATGTAACTATGTGACAGAGATTAAGTCAAAATTAATTTAAATTAATACAATCAGTAGAGAACAGGGAAACACAACTAAGAATAAATTTCTTTTCACTGCTATATTCAAGATCCCATCTTGTCTTTTTTTCTTAAAAGATCTCTTAGTATCTCCTGAACTCTGCAAGACTCTACTGAAATTAGTACAGCCACTTTATCTCACATAGTAACTAGAATAATATTAGTTTTGCTTCTTCTTTTTTTAAAAAAAAAATCACATCCCAAATAGTTGTGTCACAGCAAAGTAAAATTCTGATGTAAAATAGATATTTTGTTGCTGGTCCTGAAGGACTGTTACAATAAAAGTTTTTACTAAACCAACTTCTGATGGTATGGGGAAGCTTTCTGGCTGAAAAACTGTACATATTCAATCAAATTCTCAGCAAAACAAAAGCAAAAAAGCAAAGCAATCACACTTATATACTGCCCCATAGCTCTTAGTACTGGGTACTCAGTTTATCGACCTCAGAAGGATGGAAGGCTGAGTCAACCTTGATCACTGTCAGGATTGAACTCACAACCTTTTGGTTGCAGTACAACAATTTAACCACTGTACCACCAGAGCTCCTGGTAAAAATATTCTGATTAACAAGCTTGGACAGAACATTTCCCCCACTAAATATTTTTAAAACATAGGCATCACCCCAATTAATTGCCAATATCCTGTTGCATAGCTTTGCCTTCACTTTGGGAATGAAGCCAATGATAACAGACTATCATTGATTAAAAATTTCCAATTTCACAACAGGATACTAACCAAGAGAATTTTATGAAACCTCTCAATTCAATTCTAGGAATGGTGTTTTTTTTTAAAGCTTAATGCTATATCTTTTGATCTTAGGACATTTAGAGTCCAGAAAGGTTAAAAAGGTATCTGTGCTGACAAACTGTTTTCACCATAAAGTTCACTTGAAGCTGGATTGTTTAGTTGCATCTAACCTTCAGGAAACACAAACACAGTTTGTATGCAAGATGTTAAACCCATGTGTCTGATGTAATAATAAAAAGAGAATTCAGCAATAAATTTATAAAATACAAGAATTAAGCATTCTGACCAAGCTTATATGGTCTGTTTTGGGATGAATCTGCTTTTGTAGAAAAAAAAGAAATAATTAACTATTATGGGAAAGCTTGAGACGTATTCAATATTAAGCCAACTTCTTAAATTTTTCCTTACAATTCTTTTAAAAATTAATTTAAGTAATTTTTACTTAGTAACTGTAACACTAAATTTTATTCAAGAGCCATCATCCTTACGTTTTCTGCAGGGATGCCAGAGAGTTTTGAGAGTGCTTCACACAGGTCAGATATACCTCCCATCATTGGGACCACTACGCGGTACTGGAAATAAACAGAACATGAAACTTAAAATGAGTAAAATAAATCTTGATTAGGGACAGAAATGGTAAGCAAATGGATTTCTACTGCTAATCAGCTCTGACACTATAAAGGCACATAATTCAACCTACTGGATTTTCTCTTCTGTTTTATATATATATATATATATATATTATATAGCAATGGCTGATTTGGTTAACCAATTCTTCCATAAGTTCAACTGATTTAAACAGGCTTACTTTGGTTGTGGCTATGCTGAAGTTGAAACTAGATTAGTCTTATTTGAATCAATGGGAGCAATGGAGGAGGAATGACTTATTACATGGAGCAACAGGATTGCACCCATTATCTTTTACATAGCAGTTAGAATTAAAGAACTAGTGTAGTGAGTAAGTGTTACAAAATTTGGTTTAAATTCTGCTTAGCAGTGATTTCATCTGGATTGTATTGTGTTTCATAAGACTTCTGTGTGGACTGCTCAATCCATCCTCCCACTGCCCAGATGATCCAGCAAAGAAACACTGATGTCTCTGTGTCCATTGCATACCAGGCAACTAAGTTTTTATAACCAGAGCTGGGAGGGGGGGGGGGAGGAGGCATCGAAGTATGTGTAAGGAAAACACTCTGTGCATGTGTACAGTGTAGATTCATTTTAGAGCATAATCAACTATGAATTTTGCCATCCAGTACAAACAGTCACAGGGATCTATTTTCACTTTCAAACTTGTGTTTGTAATGCTCATTTTATAGGGAACTAGTACATTCTTTCCTTTGCAAACCCCTGACAATTCAGTTTTTAGAATCAGGAAGCCAACAGAGCTTAGAAAAAAATCCATCCAACCAAGGAGCGGCTATAATAATTTTCGAGTTTGCATTATTTGCACAAAAATTGTTCTTATACATGTGTGATGAGGACGACAATAACTTAACTCATGTGTGGAATTACCTTAATTTTGTTTCAAAATATCTTAATCTGTCACTGTAAAGAGTAGTAAAATAAACTGGAAGGGTTTGTTTTTACAGTCCACAATTCCAAGAACTGGAATGGCTATACATAGTGATCAAATGTGAAGGGGAAAAGTACAGTTAGCTAATGGGTATGTTACAAAGGGGAAAAAGAGTGATGCATATGAGTGAAAAAATGTTACTGATTAGTTTGCAAAATGAGATCTCATATTTTAGGACAGCTTTCTACAAACTGACAGTTTGCAGAATTGGATCTTATCACAAACAAGAACTGTCTTAATAGGATTTGGTGTTTGCCTCGAAAAACATACCAGATTGTGGGACACCACTTGAAAATGACAAAAAAGAGCACCTTAATTCCTTTAAAAGAGGTACAATGAGAATAATCCACATGCTAATCGCATCAATGATAAGCACAATTACTTTTCATTACTTTAAAAGGAAAATAACTTGCAGAAAATCTCAGTTATAAAAAACTTTTAGTAGAGTTGTGTTTCCCCACAACAGATTATCTTATTGGTGAAGTCTGACAAAAATATCTCTACTTACTTGAGAAGGCTTACGCTGTGGATCTGCAAAAACCAACATCATTTCCATTGTTCGATCTTTTTTCATGGGCAATGGAAGAGTTAAGTAGCAAAAAGGATCAAAAGTCACTGACACTTTAGAACATTTGGGGCAGACTAATGTGGATTTGAAGAGACCATGAAAAATATCTACAATGACAGAGTCATTTCGCAATTGATGGTTCTCCCAGGCTTCTTTTGCTACAACCTATAAAAAGAAAACAGAGTACAGTACTGAGAATCAGAAACAAAGTATGAAACTAAGCATCTGAACTAAGATATAAATTCTGCTGTCACTATTTTCATATATATTTTTACAGAACAGATATATCTTTAAGAGTAGAAAGGAAATGTTATGAGACAACCTGATCCTGATGCTAGAACTTAGAAACCCCTATCCTACTTGCAAACGACGTACATGAAAACAGGTGTTCTCCTATATAAGCCTATCTGAAATTTAAGATACCAGGAACAGGCCCTTCTGTATTTCTACTGCCAACATTTACAGCATGCTTTATAGTTACTTGGGAGAGTTATTTATAAGAGCTGCTCTTAGGTTTGGGACTCCTTGCCAAGAAAGGCCTGGGTTAGCTTTCTTGCTGATAAAATTCCTTCAGCATGCAAAGGCATTGCCTCCTGTTGTTTAGTATAGAAATCATACTAGAGTTACACCTATTGAATCAGTGGGAATTTGGCAAGTCAACTCCTCTGCAAGTTCCATCAATTATGTTACAATTTAACTACAGCAGAAAAATTATATATCGGTTGTACCGAATCAGGTCTGCCATTAGCATCCTTCAGCTCCAAGTAGGGCTTCTTCTTTACTCGGTTTAGATCCTCATGCAAACCATCAAGAAGAAAGGATAGAAGCTCCTGAGAATCTTGTTGTTGGTACCCTGAAAACTGAGGAGCAAACCGACCAACCTGGGTCTGAAATTAAAAATGGAAACTTAGAATTTACCAAGTAGAAAATTGAAGACATCTTAATTCATTTTCTGTAAGTCATTAACATATAGAATACAAGATATCCAACTTCACATGGCCAAGTATGGTATTGTAACTGGCTTTGGAGTCCAGAATCACCAATAATATTTATTTATTACATTTCATGATACTGTATATATATGAAGCTGATATCCAGTTCTTGTTTCATTTCTAACACAATCCAAGAATGATGACAGTTCATTTCCAAGCACAATGTCACAAAGCTGAATGTAATTGGAAAAGCTCTCAAAAGACTGGAATCAAGACTATCTGGAAGATACTTTTCTCCAAATGTAATAACCCAAGTACTGAAACTCTAGAGAGAGATTACACAGAATATATATCCCACCAACATCTGGCATAATTTGACAAGAATTCAAAACTCCATTTCAAGTGACATCCATGTATTATCCCACTGAGGGACTTCCATTAACCTAACCTAACCACACTCTCAACCTACCCACTCTTTATTTATACAGTCATTTAGTCTACCGGACTGGTTTGTTTTCTCTGCTTTGTTCCAACTGGACTTTTAATTCAACTATGTTTAACTGGGTCTATTTTAGCTGCTTTAATATGAATCCACAGTGGTATTTCTCACGCTTATGAGATTTATTTAAATTAAATTAAATTTTAAAAAGTGGAATATTAATGTAATAAACAAATAATCAACACATGTTAGAAATTGTGCAGTAAGATGTGTGATACCAGATGCACTGATACATCATGCACATTTATTTGTTTGAGGACTGTCAAAGTTATTTTTAAAGGATGACATCTAGCAAATCAAAATGGCTCAGTTTACAAATTCCTTTGGTCTGTTAACTCTCATCCACAAATCTTAAGTAAACTACAAATAAATCAATAAAATCTTAGAAGCCACAACCTTTTAGAATAAGAAAGCTTCTAAATTTACCACATTTGGCAAGACAATTAGGTTGTAACATTCAAGCATCATTCAGTAAAGCACAACAACAGGAATAGCTTTTTCTTTGCTATAATAACAGAAAATACTTACTTTAAACATGCGAGGGGCCACATGAGAATGCTTCCCAGACCATATCTGTTTGATGAGGTCAGCATATGCTTCCGCAATTTCTCCTCTCATTCCTAGAGGATTCTCCTGATTTATTTCAGCTTCATACCGATCTTCCAAAAAGTACTCCGTCAATGGAGGAGTGTTACTCAAACACTGGAA
Organism: Furcifer pardalis; assembly: GCA_030440675.1. Taxonomy (NCBI): domain Eukaryota; kingdom Metazoa; phylum Chordata; class Lepidosauria; order Squamata; family Chamaeleonidae; genus Furcifer; species Furcifer pardalis. The sequence goes on from CP126893.1 coordinate 104,242,872, forward strand.
TAATAGTTGGATAAAAGCATTTCATAAAAAAGAAAGCCTTAAGAACATCCACTGACATCCCAGTGCCAAGTAAGTATGCTAAAGTCAACAAGATTTCAACTGCAAGAATTCTTCTGCAGGTTAATTCTATTAAAACCCCTGTTTGCAGCAGTTCGTTTTTCCAGCCTAAGGTTTTAATTAAACAGTGAATGAAATGTGTCTGGCCAGACAGTCCGCTACGGCAGGAGTTCTCAACCTTTTTAAACCGGGGGGCCGGGTCACGCTCCCTCAGACAGCTTTGGGGTCCAGACAGCCATTTTGCCTTTCCTCCACCACATGGCACTTCCTGGTGTGGTGGAGGTGGACCACATGAAATAGTGCCATTGGCTGCATCCAGCCCACAGGCTGCAGGTTGACAATCCCTGCACTATGGTAATGGAGTAGACCATACAGCCAGTGACTCAACGCTGAGTGTTGAGTGGAAGTAAATAGCCCATTTAGGTGGGGTGATGGTCCTGTGGAGGAAATGCCACTGGAAACCATCATATTGTGCCCAACGGCAAAATGAGTGGAGGAGGAACCACAAAACTAAGTTCTGAAACCAACACTATCAACGCCTTACCTGCAATGCTGAGTTCATGAAACATGTATTTCCTAAGTTGCTGAGCCCACAGAGACCTGGCTGTGATTGTGGGGAATTCTCATTGCTGTTGTACAAGTTGCAAGAAAAGTCAGAACCCCTGGAAAAAAATATAAGAGGCACTAAGCAGGACAACAATTATGGAATATTTTAGTTATAAAATATTTATAAGCAGGAAAAAATAATCTTATACTATAGAATGCTAAACACTTGAATTAACAAGTATTATTTCTAAAATACAGTAAAACCCCAGATAACGTTATGACTTGGTTCCACAAGTCATGACGTTATCCGATTTTTATCGTTGTCCGATGCATGCATCGAATAATGCTAAAAAAAAAAAGCCCTGACTTCAGGGACAAACCGCTTTAAAGGCAGGCAGGGGAAAAAAGAGAAGTGATCGGGTCTCTTTCTTTTCCTCCCTGTCTTTAAAGCCACCCCCCACCCGCAGCGGTCTCTGCGACTGCAGTGGGGTCGGGGAAAGGCGCGCGCCTTTCCCCCGACCCTACTGAAGTCGCAGAGACTGCTTGTGTCTCTTTCTTTCCCTCCCTGTATTTAAACTACCCGGGGGGTGGGGTGGGGAGAGACGTGATTGGGTCTCTCTCTCTTCCCTCCCTCCCTGTAGTTCAAATGAGACACGATCGCGACTGTAGAGACACGATCGCGACTAACATGTACAAACATTCTTACAATCATTACAATCACCATCTACTATACATATAAAACTGAAATGTCACAGAGAAGGGCTCTTCGGACCATTCACTTCTGATTTAAAATAGCTAAGTTGAAAAACAAGTTTTACTTCCCTGCCACTCCAATATTTGTAAGAACTATAATTAGTTTTTCATTAATGGAATAGAAATTCTATTTCTCTTGTTCCCTTGCTTGCTCTCCAAGATTCACTGAACTGCTCCATGAAGATTTTGAAGGGTCAAAGGGATAGATATAAGGGGATACAGAATTTACTCACTGATACATATTGCTCTTTGATGGACTGTGTCTACTGGATACAACCTCATCATTTAATATCTCCTTTATCCAGTTTGGTTCATGAATATCTGCAGTTATGTCATAACAACAATGCTTTCTCCATTGTTACAAGTTACACCAGAAATGGACATGCAGCACCCCTCTAACTAGCTTTTATTTTTCATCAGCTTTTGTGTCCCTAAGCACACTTCTTGAGATGGAGCAACTGTGTCTCCATGTGGAGTAAAAAATTGTTAGCAAGAACCATTGTTATTAATGTCATCTAATCATATCTGACTTATGGCAATCCTCTGAAGAGATGATCTCCAAAATGTCCCATCTTCAATGGCCCATCCCAGCTCTTGTAAACTCATGCCTGCCAAGAGTTTTTCATTCTGCAGACACATCCATACCATTCATCTGAAGCATGCTTAGATGCACAAAAGCTCATAAAAATAAAAAACTAGTTAGTCTTATAGGTAGGTAAAAATAAAGGTCACCCTTGCTTGAAACCCAACTCTAGGGTTCAGTACTCATCTCCACTTATAGCCAAAGAGCCAGTGCTGTCTGCCTCTGCAGACATTTTTGTGGTCATGTGGCAGGCATGACTAGACACCAGAGTGTTCAGAACCCTGTTTACCTTCCCACTGAAGTGGTCCCTATTTATCTACTTGCAATATCTTGCTTTCGAACTGCTGGGTTAGCAGGAGCTGGGACAGAGACAGGAGCTCACTCTGTTGTGCAGCACTCGGGTGTCAAACTGTTGACCTTCCAGTCATCATGTTCAGCATCTTAACACTAAACCACCACAGTCGCTTAGTCTTATAGGTACTGCACAACTCTTTCTAGCATAAATTGTTACAAAACAGTAACACAACTACCTGCTACATTATCTTCTCCACTGTTAAGTTTCCTTTTTAGATCTACTGTACATACTCGAGCATAAGCCTAGTTTTTCAGTCCTAAAATGAGGTCAAAAAAGTGGACTCAGCTTATACTTGGGTCACTGAGTGCAATGGAAAAAGGCAGCGGCTAATAGCCTTTGCCACCCACTTTTCCTATCCTGTCGTCGTTGCATCTCAATCGGCATAAAGAAAACTCCTTTCTGCTGCATCTTATTTTCATGTACCGTATTTTTATTATTGAAACTCACTAGCAGCTGCTGCATTTGCCACCCTCGGCTTATATTTGCGTCAATCTATTTTCCTGTTTTCTCAGGTCAAAATTAGGTACCTCAGCTTATATTCGGGTTGGGTTATACTCAAGTATATACCGTACTTCTGCTACCTTTTAAATTATTTTTAATTATTCACCTTCCCCTATGTATTTTGGTCTTCAAGAATAATACTATACTGCAATGTTCATCACTTCTTATATGACAAAGGGCTGACCTAAAAGAATGGGTATACGGTAATACCTCAGATAACGTTTACCTTGGATAACGCTAAAATCGCATAACGTTAAGTAATCGGGGGGGGGAGTTGCATTGAATAACGTTAAGATCCTATGGGATGCGTCGGATAACAACCGCTAAAGCCGGTGCGGTTACAATGTATCTCAATGGAGCTTTAACGTTATCTGATGCATCCCATAGGATTTTAACATGCATCGGATAACACAAAAAATCGGATAACACCAAGGCTTGTGGAACCAAGTTTTAGCGTTATCCGAGGTTTTACTGTAATTGGTAACTCTTAGCAGAATACCATCTGACAAAGAAAAGCTAGGAGGTAAGAAGACTGAGGCTACAACAGTTTCAAACGTTATAGGTTGTGCACATGTGTAAACAAACAGAGACATAACTCTCCACGGCAAGACCTTAGTTAATAAAGAAAAGAATGTATAAAAGTACAGTCAAACTTCGCATAAAGAGCGCCTCGCTTAAAGAGTAACTCGTTTAAAGAGCAGAATTTTCTCTAAATGTTTGCTTCGCTTAACAAATAAAACCAACCAAAAACTTGCTTAACAAATAAAAAATCGGGGTTTGCAACCCCCCCCCCATTGGTAATTTACAATGGTGTTTCGGTTAAAGAGCAAACTCGTTTAAAGAGCAATCCTGTGGAACGCATTATGCTCTTTAAGCGAGGTACAACTGTACTGTATTCAAAGAAGCAAGTTACATAAAGAATGACAGACAGATTCTTGCTCACCCTCTGCCATGACTGGAGTTCAAACCATATGAGTTATTGCTATCACCATTTGTAATGGCTGAAGACACAATCACTGAGGAGCAGGAGCTTGCTGATGATTTTGATGAGGTAGCTAGATTTCTGCTGATTGCAGTACTTGGTCTGATAGAAACAAGGAGAAACAGCATTCAGTTTTGCCTCTTTTTGAACCCTGAGATATTCTGCTCCGTTTTTGGAATTTTTCGTTGTGTTTTTGGCACCACCAGAAGCTTCTCCCACCACCAGGAAGTGCCGAAAATTCCCCCTTCTTTGCAACAGCTTTTGTCGGGGACTGGTTCAGCAATTACCAGAGCTGGCCATTAGAGGCTGTCGGAAATGTCATAAATATGCATTGAAAACCATTCCGGAGGTCAGAAAAAAGTGGAAAAAACATATTTTCTCTGTTTAAAACTCTAAAGTGCACTTTGGAATTTTTCACCATGTTTTTGCCACTTTAGAAAGAGTTTTGAATAGCTAAAATATTATTTTTTGCTTTTTTTCTGACCTCTGGAACACATTACAGTATTTGGTTTTCAATGCATTTCTATGGGAAACCACGCTTCGAGATACAAATTTTTGGGGATAAGAAAACCCCTGAGGAAAGAATTAATTTTGTACTTCTGTCCTGAAGCTTTTCCAGCTCTCTTGTAGGCTCTTCAATCACACAGAAGTGGTGGGACTGCAGTATGGGAGGACAAGCTTTAATCAAAAAGAAAAAAAATCAACTGCCGCTAATAATGTCCAGTAGCTTCAATTTTCAGAAACTTTGGACTTCTTCCTTCTGTCCCATGGCTTCCATGTGATGTAGAAGATTACACAGAAGTTGGCTAAGACATAGGATGGAAATAGGAAAACTAATTACTTAAAATTGCACCCTGTCATCACCAGCCTTCCATAGGCATAAGTTAAGCAACAGGGTTTCAACCATTAAAGTTTGTTGTATTTTTTGTCAAATGTTCAAAATGCCACTAATAAAATCTTTCATAAATGTTTTGCCTGTTAAACTATGACGCTATGGTCTCTGCTGTTAAACAGTAGGAAGGGTGGGGTTAAAAGGCTCCTTGTGTATTCATATTTATGTTTGTTTAAGAATTTTAGTCTTGAATTAATCTGGCCATTCCTTTTTAATTGTCAAGTCCTGAGTTTCTTGTTTGCATAGAGTAGCTGATATGATATGGTCTTCTCCAGGAGGTAATCGGAATGCTTATTATATTCCACTGTTGCAAATGGGAAAGGATCTTGAATCTCTTCTGTTTTGAATAAAGGACTTTATTCTGTGAGTTTTTTTCATGTTTTTCAGAAGAGGAGCCATTCTTGATCCAACCAGGTCAAAACTAGTCTCTTGTTTCTCACAAAGTCTCCTTAGATGCCTCCAGGATCCTCCCAAAACAGGCAGAACACTATTAGCCCTTTCTATTCCACTCACTCCAGTGGCAATCAACTGGGATTTGGAGGCCTCATTTATTGGAGGGAGTAGGAAGCCAAGGGGACTGATAAAATTTGGTAATCTTGATCACCATAAAAATGGCTGAAAAGGTCATCCATGAAAACCCCTCCTCCACGCCCTCATCACCGGCTGGAGTCGGAGGGCTTTAAGAGCCGCGGATGCAGTAGCGGCCTCATCGAGGAGGTTTGAGTGGCAAAGACTTTTGTTACTTAATTAAGTGCTATGTGATACTGTATTGCTATGCGCCATGTGCTATTTTAGTGTGTTTTATGATACTTTTATTGTATTGACGTACATCGTGTTGATTGAATGCTTTATATTGTGTTGAGGATATGTTTATAAGCCGCCCAGAGTTGCACTTTGCGAGTGGGGCGGAATATAAATTGATCATCATCATCATAAAGATTGACTCTACAATCAATGATTCTCACATGTGGACCCCTGACCTTAGAAACCTTAGAAATTATTGCAGAAAGTATAGTGAGCACTAAGAATAACCAGCTCCCTCTCTCACATAGCTATTCAGGTCATTATAACCTATTTCCTATCACATCCATCATCTCCATGGGATTATTATTTAATAAGTGTTTACAGCACCAAAAAATTAGTTTCAAGCTACTGTTTTACCAGAACATAAAAATATCTCAGGTGACCTCTGAATAATATAAAAGAGCTAGTTTCAGGGTGTTACATCATAACGTTTAGTTTATGGAAAGGTAAGAAATAGTTTATATTGCAAATTCCTTGCAATAATTAAGATATATCTTTATTTTTTAGTGCATGCAATCCAAAAACATGGCATTTTTGCATGAACACTGTGTTTATGCCAAAAAAAGAGAAGTCCAACTGAAGTCATTTAAGATTTTACATACATTTAGTGATGTAGTTTTCTTGGCATCATAAGAAAATGTGTGTACAGTAATACCTCGGATAACGCTAAAACTTGGTTCCACAAGTCTTGGTGTTATCCTATTTTTAGTGTTATCCGATCCATGTTAAAATCCTATGGGATGGATTGGATAACGTTAAAGCTCCATAGAGATACATTGTAACTGCACAGGCTTTAGCGGTTGTTATCCAATCCATCCCATAGGACCTTAATGTTATTCGATCCAATTCTCCACCCTGGATTGCTTAACGTTATGCGATTTTAGCGTTATCTGAGGTAAACGTTATCCGAGGTATTACTGTACATAACTACACCTAAATAAACATAGCTGTTTAAGTGGATATAACTGTAACAACACCTAACATTTAGCAGAATGGATTTAATAAAATTGCTGCTAGCAAACATTATGTAATCTATTTCTCTCTTTCTAAAGTATTTATCTGCAAACACAAAGATCGCTCCATGATAATAATAGTATCGTATCAGAAATTATTCTGGGTTGAAATAATTTCTTGCTGGAGAAACTCGGCTCAGGGGACACACCATGATAACTCAATACCACTAAAAGAACTCCCAGTTCTGTCTTCCTTCCTTTGCATTCTATGTTGCACTTTATACAAAACACAAAGCAAAACATCTCAATATTTGCCACTGAAATGCTTGGCTTCTGGCAAATGTCTCCAACAACTTTCAACGCTCTTTTCCTTACATCTCAATATTCAAAATCCCGTGTAGCAGTGGAAAGCTGTCTTGAGCAGAAGCAAAAAGGAGTGTGTTTGTCACAGCTCCAACATGCTTAACTCTGGATCCCAACCACTAAGGATGGAAAGGAGCACATACACTAGTACCTCGGGTAATGATGAGACTTGGTTCCACAAGTCTCGTCATTATCTGGTTTTTAACATTGTGCGATTCATTGATCACACGTTAAAAAAAGCCCTGTTCCCTTTCTGAAGAGGAAAGGGAACAGGGTGGCGATCCGCCTTTTGGAAAGGGCAGTGGAGACTCCATGAGTGGAATCCCCACTGCCCTTTCCAAAGAGGCAGGCAAATCGCAACGTGGGATTGGCTGCTTGGGTTGGGGGTTGAACCCACATTGTGATTGCAGCATCTGGGGAGGCCGGGAATAGCGCAGATCGGGTCCCCCAACCTCCCAGGAGGTGGGCTTTACTTCCATTTTCAGGAGCAACGAGGGCAGCACAGGCCAGATAAATTGCAGTAAACCCATTCGTGTGGATTCATGGGGGCTTGGGCTTCTGGGAATTGAAGTCCAAAAACATCTGCAGTGCCAAGGTTCATCATCACAGTCCTAGAGTTAATCTGAGGTAGTGAGAAGGAAACTTACTTTGTCAGTGAAGATTGCCTGGGCCAAGTACCATCATCATTCTTCACTTCTATTAACACTACCTGGAAAACAAAATGAAAGGAAAAATAATAAACTAGGCAGGGACAATGTTACCTCTTTGACCTTCAACACATTCCACAAAAACAAACGAACAATTTCCTTTCTGGACAGAAGATGTCAAAGCCCAATTGAAAGCATCTTTTAATCCCAAGGCAAGTACCTCAGGGAACATTAAGAAGCCATGGACTGGTTAACAGTTCAGTTAGCACTACAGGAACCAGTACAAAAATATTGCTCATACGATATCCTTTTGTTGTTGTTGTAATCCCTGAATATATTTTCCATAGCACTGCAATTGCGTAATTCACATGGGCCACGAGGAAAAAAGAAAAATTGCTCTATGTTAAGTACATTACAATTTGGTTCAGATTACAAAACATTTATTACATTAATCTAATCCATTATGCTAGATCACAATTTAGACAAGCGCCCTTGAAATTGTTGACTAACTTTGTACCATTTGCCAAAATCCTGTTGCTTAGTTCTACCTGCCAACAACAATGATGTCATCACTGGCTCCCACTGATGAAAGGTTTCTTTTGGCAATTTTTGGACACATATGAATTTGTTGCATTGCATATGAATCACGTGCACCGTGAAATCATCTGTAATCAGAAGCAATCTGCCATGTATGTTGACAATATCCCTGTTGTGCATGTGAATCTGCACAATAGGATTTCAGTCAATGTAAATTAATGTTTTCTTAATCTGAATCCAATTCAGGATAAAATAACTGCCATATTTTGAAAGCCCATGGAGGGAATAATACAGAAAACTTCTTTTAGAAAAACAGCAATCTCTGTATCTTACCTGTCCTTGGTAGAGCCCTGCATCTTGTATAGTGCTGTCAAGTTTACTTAGCTGCTCATAAGTATTACTCATATATCTACTCCACAGTCTTACTTCTTTTCCATCAGGAATATTAAACTGCTTTCGCATCTCTTTTTCAATGGTAGCTGGCAAAGAGACAAAATTCTTATTTGTTGAATGATTCTAAATGTAAAACTCTAAATGCAAAACATGGCTTAACTTCTACTGCAAATAAACCAGAAATGAACTATTTATTTTTATAAATTTAAAACTAACTAAATATACTGGTTTTCTATAGTTTAATATCCCTGACCCCTGGAGCTGCAAAGCAAAAGGTGAACTATGATAGTAATGTTTAAAGTCTTTAGATACAATTATTTATGCAAAGGAAAAAGCATAAGAAAGTCAAGTGAGCCATTAGTTTTAGGGACAAATGATAAAACCAGAAGCAAAGCACCATACTGCTTAGTAACGATATATAAATATCAGGAAAATAGCAACCTTTCACAGGGAAATCTTGTTATTTTCAGAGAAATGTAAAATAATAATAATCCTAGAACAATTTTCCCCGAACACGGCAAAATGAGGCAATCATTTAGTTTCTCAATAAACTGCTATGGAACACAAGGTTGTTTTATTTTTTAAAATAATTTTCATCTTACACTTACCAACAAACAATTACTAAACATAATCTGAAAACAAAGACTAAAATCCTGTTCACGGTATTAGACAAATTGTAATTTTCTATCAATTCCTCCCTAGCAATCAAAACACCTCTGCTGCTATTCTTGGGGCGCATGTATGTAGGGTGCATGTAAACTGGTTGTGTGCACTCTCCCTTGAAAACTGTAGCCAGGATGCTTTGTTCACCAGAAAGGATGAAAAGTTACTACTAGGTTTATTCTACAAACAAGATTTTAGCCAATATATATAAACCATGTTCCAAACTTTTTTTTATCTACAGAATACAAATAGAACACAAGCACATTCATGAGTTTTAAGAGGTTTCGGGAAACAACTACTCACCCAAGGTGTCTGCTTTGCTGAAGAAAGAGCTTATAAGATTAACAGGATCACTGTTTTGACAGAGCTTCAGTTCCAAAAGATAAACTTCTACTTTACAATGCTTCACAAATAGACCATATTCTACAACCTAAGAAAAAAAGTTTTCTTATAAAATAGGTAGATGCAGTCACACAGTAAATACCTTAGTGAAGCATTCACAAACTAAAACTGCCTCAAAATATGCATGTCTTAATTTGGTAAATAGCAAAACATTCCTTTTGAAAGTTTTACATAAAACATAAGTAACATAAGCACTTGGCTCTTTTAATTCTGTAACTGTCTATATGATTTCATATAATCCAATTATATTCCAATTCAATATCTGTTCATTTTGAAATAAGACCTATCAATCTTTACAGTAGTCATAAAATACAATTTTAATGTAAGCTGAGTGCAGTCTAAATTTAATCATTCTTCTCATTCAAGTCCATTCATTTGAAACAAAAATGAGAGTTCAAACTGCAAAGGGAAGAGACAGGTTTATTGACACCTTCCCCTCCTCTCAACAAACCTGCTGATGACAACTGGGGGTGCCATGGTGCAAAAACTAGGAACTACCAATGCCTCAACAATCTGCACTTTCATATTAACACATAAGCCCGATAATATATTTACAATTTTATTACAACACAGTGTTTTCTTTTGCCTTCACACTTAACTATATATTAAAATCATTAGGATATATAAACAGTAGTGATTGTTGTAGAGCAGTGATGGCGAACCTTTTAGAAACTGAGTGCCCAAACTGCAACCCAAAACCTACCTATTTATAGCAAAGTGCCAACACGGCAACTGGGGAGGGAGAAAACGCTCCCATTGGGCTGCTGGGCAGAGGGGTGAGGTGAACGCTGTGCTGGGGGAAGAGAAGCAGCACTTCCGTTAAGCTGCTGGGCAGAGGGGCGGGGAAAACTCCATGCTGGAGTGACTCCAAGTGCCACCTCTGGCACGCGTGCTATAGATTCACCATTACTGTTATAGAGGAAATTATTTCTCAAACTTGAAAGATATTTTGAAATGCATACATCTAAAATAATTTTTCCATTGATCTGTAACTACATTTTACAACTTACTATGCAGTGGTTCAGTCACATGTGAAGATGTTTAGAATGGAAACATCAAAAACTAGGTTTTAGGCTCATTAACACCCCACCTCATAACAAGAAAAATAGCTGTCTTTTCCCCTTGATTCCAGACACTTCCTAACTATATACACTCAAAGAGTGTTCTCAGCTTCTTTTGGGAGGGCACAAACAGACTATACCTGTGTGCATAACAGACTAGAATAGTGGTTTCCAACCTTATGTCCCCAGATGTTCCTGAATTAAAATTCCCAGAATTCTTCATGGTTGACTGTGCTGGCCATAATTTCTGGGAATTATAGTCTAAGAACATCTGGGGACCCATGGTTGGGAACCGGTGGCCAAGAAAGTATGATGCCTGCCCGATTTTAAATAATAACAATATGTGCATGAGTGCACAAGGAGATGAGTGGGTATTTCTGGAGAACAGACTTTATTATACTGATTTTAGAGTATTCATGTACAGGATTACAGTAAAATTTACACAACAATCATGATTACTTACTTTTCTCACAATTGGCTGCTGACCCTCTATACAGCCATACCAATTTAATAGTTTATTCCAAGCCTCAGTAGGAACTAACACATAATCCAATTCATCGATAAGGTGCTCTTTCAACATTTGAGTTTCTGAATCTAAAAGGGGAAGTAAACATGGATATATAAGTCTCACACTTTTCCATAAAATCTTAAATGAAATTCAATATAAATACTGATCCTTCAAAAAGCCAATTCTAATTAACAATTCAAAGTAGCCATGCCCAAATGAATCTCTACTCATACTAACCTATACAGTAAAAGGCAAAGTATTTTTAATGTGTTCAAATTAATCATTGCATTATATAGGATTTAAAACATTCTAAAGAGACAATGCAAAACCAACAGATAGCTCACTTCCAAGATAAGATTGGGAATGATTAGAATGGTACTGTCATAGGCAGGCAGATTGTACACTTTCCTAAAGAGAGAATCCTACATTGTTTATGTGAGATTTGTGTAACTTGCTATGACAGTTAAGTGCAACTAACATGTTGTCGAGGTGCACCTCAATTGTGTAATGAAGTCCATGACCAGGTATGCAACCTCATTGATCAGTCACAATTAGCTTCATTAACTTATGCACATTTTAAGCAAACACCAACCATATTCTGTTCAATGCTTTCAATTAATTTATACTGTACATGAAAACATCTACTAGACTAGAATTTTAATGGTAGTATACAACTACAGAGGGGAAAGCATCCTAGACCATAGGCAGTGATGGCAAGCTTTGGCACTCCTTCAATTCTCAGAAGCCCTGATCAGCAGAAGTGCTGATTTGAGTTTCTGGGAATTGAAGTCCAAGAACACCTGGAGTACCAAGATTCACCATCATGGCCATAGAGGGTCCATACTCCAGCGGTGAGGGGTCCACAAATGACCTCCCAGAAACTCCACTTCCTTCCTGTATTGAATAATTTGCTCTTATGAAGTTCAACTCTTCTCAGTCCTAGGCATACTGCCAGTCCCACGAGGAAATAGTAAATAAGAAAACAAATAACAGGAGTCATATGAAAAGCCACAGAGACATTAATTTAAGGGTGGAAATTTTCAGCCCTATTTCAACACCAGCTGATTACAACAAGTGCTTAAAACCAGTCATACATCTTCTACAGCAGAATTTACTAGGGGAGAGAGAGCCAAATCCTTCCTGAGTATTAAGAAAATATATCTGGAAGAAAATGAAAGGGAAGGCAAAACATATCTCCAAACGTACACAACTTATGGCATTTGCTCTAGTCCTTTTAGGGCCCTTTTCACAGCCAGGTCTCCAAGTTCCCTACTGCATAGTACCCCAGTTTTGGCCTCCAGTCTGGCACTTTTACCTGCAAAAAGCCCAGAATTATCAATCGGCCCTGGGAAGAGGTTGGGCTCCCCAACGTTGTAGAGATCCCAGCTGTCAAAGCCCACATATTTTTTCCACTGCTTGAACCAGCGACTGTCAATCAAATACCTAAAACAAAATTGAGAAGTAGGCTGAAACAAGGCAAGGGAGGGCACAATTTGCAGCAGCAATAATGGGGGGGACTGCCTTTAAAAGGAAGCAAGGAAACCAGGCAGCAGCAGGAGGGAGGACTGTAGTGGCTCAGTGGTTTAAGAAGCTCGTCTTGTTAGTTGGAAGGCTGGCAAGTCGGCAGTTTGAGACCCGGGTACTGAATGACAGATTGAGCTCCCCTCTCTGTCCCAGGTCTTAAGTCGGCAGTTTGAGACCCGGGTACTGAATGACAGATTGAGCTCCCCTCTCTGTCCCAGGTCTTAAGTCGGCAGTTTGAGACCCGGGTACTGAATGACAGATTGAGCTCCCCTCTCTGTCCCAGGTCTTAAGTCGGCAGTTTGAGACCCGGGTACTGAATGACAGATTGAGCTCCCCTCTCTGTCCCAGGTCTTAAGTCGGCAGTTTGAGACCCGGGTACTGAATGACAGATTGAGCTCCCCTCTCTGTCCCAGGTCTTAAGTCGGCAGTTTGAGACCCGGGTACTGAATGACAGATTGAGCTCCCCTCTCTGTCCCAGGTCTTAAGTCGGCAGTTTGAGACCCGGGTACTGAATGACAGAGTGAGCTCCCCTCTCTGTCCCAGGTCTTAAGTCGGCAGTTTGAGACCCGGGTACTGAATGACAGATTGAGCTCCCCTCTCTGTCCCAGGTCTTAAGTCGGCAGTTTGAGACCCGGGTACTGAATGACAGATTGAGCTCCCCTCTCTGTCCCAGGTCTTAAGTCGGCAGTTTGAGACCCGGGTACTGAATGACAGATTGAGCTCCCCTCTCTGTCCCAGGTCTTAAGTCGGCAGTTTGAGACCCGGGTACTGAATGACAGATTGAGCTCCCCTCTCTGTCCCAGGTCTTAAGTCGGCAGTTTGAGACCCGGGTACTGAATGACAGAGTGAGCTCCCCTCTCTGTCCCAGGTCTTGGGGACACGAAAGGAGCTTCATTCGGGAGTTTCTCCGGCAAACATCCTTTCAACCCAGAATAATTTCTGACACGAAATCATTATTACAGCAGGAGGGAAGTGGAAAAGAGGAAGGAGAGTCCAGAGCATATTTGGCAGAGCCTGTCGGGGCGGGCAGTGACTCAGCTCCGGTTCCTCCGAGTCCGCCCCGATTTGCCCCCGCGGGACAGCGCGCCATTCCTGGCCTGGGAAAGAACCAACACAGACACACACAACCCCGTGAGCACGGCCTAGCAGCCTCGAACCCGACACCCCGAGGGCCGGCAGGCGGAGGCCTCCTCTCCCTCGCCGCGCTCCCTCCCTTCGCCCGCTCTCCTCCTCCTCCTCCTCTTCCTCACCAGGCATCTCCTGGGCACAGAGGTGTCCCTAAGAGCGGCATAAGCTCAGCCCGCTGCGACGCGGCGTCTGGCCTCGGGCCGGCAGCGGCACCGCTGCCCTCCGCCCCAGTGTCAGCCGCCGCCGCCGCCGCCGCCATGACAGTTTGCGCTCCCGGCCGGCCCTCGCCAACTGTGGCTCTTCCTTCCTCGTCCCCAGTCACATGCCCAGAACGGCACTGCGCAGGCGCGAGGTCGATGTCTACGAAACGCCGGCGGAGATCGCTTTTGAGCAGGCTTTCGGTCGGAGGACGCATGCGCGGCCGTCCCGCAAGGTCCCTTGGGTGGCGCAGTGGGGAAGCTGCTTGTACTGCAACATGGAGGTAGTGAGTTCGATCCTGCATCAGTGGTGGGATGTCAAATTTTTTACTACCCCCACCGTGATGTCATCAGTGTGGGCGGAGCCAACATCATGATGTCATGACATTGTGGGCAGAGCCAAAGAAAAAATACTGTATAATAAAATAATGAAATAAAAATAAGCAGACACACACCCCTCAACCCACCCACCGACCCACAACACAAGGACAGCAAGGAGGCCGTGCATACGCGCCAAGCACTGTAGACATGCATGCACACCCAAGTGTTTGGTGCACATGCACAGTGGGGGAACCAGTGAAAAGGTAAGCCCCGAAGGTGGTTCCCACCAAAAGCTGCTACTGGTTCTCTGGGACACTGGGAAAAGTTACTACCGGTTCTGACGAACTGGTGAGAACCTGTTACGTCCCATCGCTGATCCTGATCAGCGCCCAAGGCTGACTCAGCCTTCTATTCTTCTGAGGTCGGTACAATAAGCCAGGGCCCAGCATAGCTGAGGACACAAAATGCTAATTACCTTGTGAGCCACCCAGAGTGCGCTGTGGGGCAGCTTTTTGTTGTTCAGTCGCAGTCGATTCTGACCCTTTGTGACCCTATATGGACCATTGCCCACCAGGCACTTCTGTCCTCCACCATCCTCCCCAACCCACCCAGCTCTGTGCCCATTGCGTCTACAATACCGTCTAGCCATCTATGCTATTATGGGAGAGATCTTGGTGAGCAATGCAGCCTCCTCTGTTAAGTCTGCTGGAGTAATGTGTCCCATTGCCTTTACAGTTAATAGTAGAATTATGTAAGTTTAGAACAAAATGTGGTGGTGGTGGGCACAACAACGCCCGAGGAAGAAGATGCGAAGGCCTAGCAGTGGCTGAGAACATCGCCCCGTCCTCTGGGCCCACAACAATGGCATGACAAGAGTTAGTTTGTGTTCTGGTTTGGTTGTTTTATGTGGTTGCATTTTATAATTTTTATTGTACTGTTGTTGTTTTGACTGTAAGCCACCCTGAGTCGCCTCAGCGAGTGGGCGGCAATATAAATCTAAATAAATAAATAATAAATAAATCTGATTGCTGGGTCTATTAAAGTACTAGTCTTAATCTCCGTTTATCCTTTTTTCCAGCAAGTTTTGTAAGTACTGTACAGAATATTTTTTTTCTAGACTACAAATTCCAAAATTATCTAGGCATAGTGGGTGTTGGCATTGTCATTTGGTGCATTTTTGGAAGCTGCAGTCCAGAAAAGTAACATTTTCAGACTCTATTTTCCCAAACTTTTTGGTTTTATGTAATTTTAAGATTAGTAGAATTTTTTTTGGCACAAGTTGAAATACAGTATCTTGGTGAGTTAAAACCCAGAGGTTGGAAGTTTGATTCCTCAGTGTAAATATTTGGAAAACCACTCCATGTAGCTTTGGACAAGTTGAATACTAGCCTAAAGGGTCCCCAAGAAGGAGGAAATGGTAAGTGACTTCTGATAATTGCTTATCTCGCAAATATAAAGGGTCACCATAAGCCATAATTGACTTTACTGCACAGTTATTATAAATATTGTATGTTTATATTTAATTTTTTAATGGGGGGGGGGGTTTGTAATACTATTTTATCAAATACCAGTTTTAACTTTGCAGTTGTTTTACTTTGCACACAATTTAAGAATTATTTTTTTCAGCCAGGGCCTCATGTTTTTAAAACAACTTTTTAAAGATCTAAACAAACTTATAACAAATTAACATTAACATGCCACAATCTTCAAGGAGGGTCTTTCCCCATACCCCCAGAATGACAATAAAACATTGTTATCTTAAATGCTTTATTGGTATACAATATAGTATATTTCACATCAATCGATGATGAAGCTGTTTTCCCTGTTGTAATTTGCTAAACATTCACATGCAAATTTTTAGAAGCACCTCAAGTGCTCTTCAAGACTTTAGAAGAAGCACCATCATGAATAAAAATTTGGTGAAGAATAGAAAATTACCATCAGAGCAATCAGCTAACAAGTCACAGAAGACAGACATTGCAGGTAAAAAGAAATGAAGATACATCAAGTGCTGCTGCTTCATGAAGTACTTTATCCAATACAGATCTGCATTGTAAGGCCAATAAATTGGAATGTGTGAAGAACACATTTAAATGGTGTACACATATATCAAGGGACCTCAGCAGGGTTCACTTCTGTGGCAAATGAATAGGGAGTACAGTGGAGTTAAGACTAGTATCAGATCTCAACAGAAGTACAATGGTGTAATGCTTTTGCCTAAGTATACTAAAGAGACTTAAGAATGAACAGTTTGTGCATTTTGTAGAAGACTTATAATACAGGATTGAATCAGACTCTTCCATTTCAGGAAAGTTTTGTTGTTGCTAACACATAAGCAACTATCTTTCGCAAATACTACTCCTACTTAAATCTGAGGCAGTTCTTCACCCTGCTATGGCATGGAAACAGCTGCACTTAAACTAGGATAAGCAAAGATTTCAGCAAGACTGAAACATGGCTGTTTCTAAGGAAATTAGTGAAGCAGCTTTTCAATATCTTCTTGAATCTTGATAGTTTCAAAACGCCTGCTGTAACGTTTGACAGGTACTCCATCACGACCAATAAGGAACTTTTCAAAGTTCCATGCGATGTCACTGCGGCACACAGGAGACCAGATAATAAACTGTGGGTTATTCATTAGAGATTCAGGGTCATCATGTGGGTATGGTAATGCCTTTTTCAGGAATTTGAAAAGTGGGTGAGCATTTTCCCCATTGACCTCACACTTTTCAAACACAGGGAAATTGGGCTCATAGCCATTGCCTGGTCGGACATACTTTAGCGAGTTCAGGATCTCTTCATTGGTGGTATTCTCCTGCAAAAGGAGATAAGACATGTTTAATTTCAACTGTCAGTAATCGGGCCCAAACATTTACTGTTATATTTTACTATGCTTCCCAAAAACTTTGTGTCAGTAGCAGTTTTGCTGAAATAGTCTAGAATATTTTTGTATGAAACTTGCTACAGTAGTTATCTTACTTTGTTCAAACATACAGGAAGAGATTAAATACTATACAAAAAAGATTTCTAGTCAGTTCTACAAATGCAACTAATTCTACCTATCCAAACTACAACATGAAAATGTTTGATTCTCATAAACGACATCTACAAAAGTTATTCCTTCATTCAAAACAGATCCACTCCTTTTATCAGCCATCGACATATTGGTTAAGTGATACTAAGCATTTTAGAGGACTATTTCTGATACAGTAAAACCTTATATAACACTAAAACCTGGTTCCACAAGTCTTGGTGTTATATGATTTTTAGTGTTATCTGATGCATGTTAAAATCCTATGGGATCCATAGAGATACATTGTAACCACACAGGCTTTAGCGGTTGTTATCTGAAGCATCCCATAGGATCTTAATGTTATCTGATGCAATTCTTCCCCCCAGATTCCTTAATGTTATGCGATTTTAGTGTTATTCGATACTAATGTTATATGAGGTATTACTGGTATAATAAAAAGCACTAGGAGAACTTAAGGTTGATGATAAAATAGTGTTTGTAAAAAAATCCTCCAAACATTAAATATACTTCTCCCTGTTCAATATCACAGTTAAAGGGCTGCACTGGCTCAGTGGTTAAGAAGCTCGCCTTGTTAGGTAGAATGCTGGCAAATTGGCAGTTTGAGACCCGGGTACTACATGATGGATCAAGCGCCTGTCTCTGTCCCAGCTCTTGGGGACATGAAAGGAGCCTCATTTGGGTGCTCCCCGAGCAAAGTTTCTTCCACAAAAATCCTTTCAACCCAGAATAATTTCTGACATGAAATTATCACATAGTTGAGAACTGGCTATCCTAGACCCACTGCCAGAAGGGGAGAAAAAGTGGCAGAACACTTAAGCAGCTAGGAAAAACAGAGAACATTCCAGCAGATAAGCCATAGGTTTCAAGAGTAACTGGACTGGCAGATGCATTTCTTTGCTGAAAGGCAGACTAGATCTCCTCTTTTGCATCCATTATAGAACAGCAAGAGAGCCAGCATGTTGCAGCATGTTGGGCTGGAGATCTGGGTACAAATCTATGCACAACTATGGAAACTCAGGAGCATGTGGCAATGGAAAACTGCTCCTTGAACATCTCATGTACCTTTAATACTGTATTACATGTTAACTAGATTTATTATGATCCTTTCTAGGATTTTCTACAGAATACTTGGGAAGTAGTTTACCATTCCTTCTGGGTGTATGCCAGGGATTCGCAAACTGCGGCCTCATTTCTTGTGCCCCCCCCCCCCTCCACACTAGGAATTGCCATGTGGTGGTGGATGGGCAAAATGGCAGTCTGGCCTCCAAAGCTGTCTGAGGGAGCATGACCAGGCCTCAAGCTTTAAAAGGTTGAGAACTCTTGGTCTATGCAGTTTGCCTAAATCTACACACAGGTTGGTTCTTCTCCTAGCTAGAAGAATGGATGAGTTAGATTAGAACAACTAATGGTTGGAAGAGACTAATAGATGGCAGATGCAGGACAATTGTTTTAGCGACTTCTCAGAGTATTTCTCTCACCCAAAAGGGAACCTGAACAGAGCCCACCTCCCTTTCTTTGCCTGAGCAAGGAAGACAAGGAGCCTAATCTGCGAAGAAGACACGAAAACTGCGTTCGGAAGCAAGCCGTTTCGAAACCCCGGACGGCCGCCTTTAACCGTAGAGAAAGCCCATGCGGGGGCCAGTTCCCATAAATGCATTTAACCCATTTTCTGAGAACAAGCGGAACTAGTTTCAAAATGCCCCAGGTGGGCAAAACACAAAAGCACTGGGGCATTCGAAAACTCGCACTGAAGTGAGCTGGTGTAGAAGACCTTTAACGTTCCACAATACCTTTTTGTGTATTTAAAAAAAACTACTTTAATAGAGGTATTAGAATTTTTGATTGAAGAGTGGTGATACAAAAGTAGAAAAATGTATTATTATTTCTTTTTTGTATTCAATATATATCAAATGTTGTATCCTTGTGAATTTTTTTTTGTATTGTATGTTTGTTTCTCTTATTGTTTTCTTTTTTATTGAAAATTTATAAATAAAGAAATTTAAAAACAAAAAATTCTACTTGTTCTCAGAAAGTGGGTTAATGCAATGCCCAGCTCCAGCGCTACCGTTGCGCCCCAAAGGCGTAGGCACTGAGAGCCTCTTCCAGTGATGGCCAACCTTTGGCATTCGATGTCCCCTTGGACTTCAATTCCCAGAAGCCCAAGTCTTGGGGGAGACTTGGGCTTTTGGGGATTGAAGTCCAAGGACACCTGACGTGCCAAAGTTCGCCACCTCGGCCCGCCCTGACGACCCCCGAGAGGAGTGGGGGGGGGCTGCCTGCCTCCCTCCCGCCCGGTGCGCTCCACCTGCAGGGCGGGCAAGGAGGGCGCGCGAAGAAGGAGCCTACCTGGTGGCCGAACTGGTTGCACGGGAAAGCCAGCACCGCGAACCCTTGAGGCCCGAAACGCCGCTGCAACTCTGCGAACTGCGTGTAGTCCCGCGTCGTCGTGCCTCAAAGCGACGCCACGTTGGAGACCAGCAGCACCCGGCCTAGGAAAGAGCCCAGGTCCACGGGCTCCGTAGCCCCCAACGCCCGCGCCTTGAGCCCCGCCAACCCACAAGAGTCTCCTGCTGCCACTCCCGCCATTGTCGCTCTTGCTACTACTGCTGCTGCTGCCGCCGGACCTAGACGCCGGCTGAAGATAAACAAGTAGGGTATCATCATGCGGGCCTCCCTCCTTTTTCACAGAACCCGGGGGCTCCGCCCATCAACCAGAAGAGGAAGAGGAGGACGGGGTGGTCTCTGGCCAGGGCGGTGGCTGCGTCCTGCCTGGTTACCCTCCTCGGATGCAAGCGTGGGGTTGAAGCGTTTTCCTTGCAAAGCGGTTTAAGGAACCCCCCTCTCCCCTTCTTCTCGCTCGCCCCAACTCCCGCCAATTTCGTGCCTCTGGTGCAACACCCGCTCATAATATAATTTCTTGTCAACATTATTCTGGGTTGAAAGGCTTTTTGCTGGATAAATTCCGCTCAGGGGGCGCCCGAATGAGGCTCCTTTCATGTCCCCTCCCCAAGCTCTTTTCCCACCGAGGTGGTCCCTATACTTGAACTCATGAATTTTTAATGTTTTATAATATTATGTGTTCATAAACTACCCATTGCGGTAATGTACTTTGTAAGCCGCCCAGAGTCGGGTCTTCCCGAGTGGGGCGGGGTAATAAATGCGAACAAACAAACAAATAAATAAATACTTGCAACACCCGCTAATGTCACTGCTTTGCCAGCAACAAGTGGACTTGGGTGGCTATTTTTGAGTAGTGTTCGTGCCCTCTTCCCTCGGTTGAATCATACCGCTGCGTCAAGGGACAAACTATGGGCTCCCGTTATGGGAAACACAAAATAGCAATTCCAATCCTCTCCCGCCCCATAGCGTTTATGTGCAACACTCTGGGCGGTTCACGAGTTAATTTGCAATTTGCCCGGGTACTCCTGACCGACCTTGGAAGGATGAGTCAACCTTGTCTCATTCTCATTAGGAACGAACTCACAACGCTCTGGCTGTTGGACAACGGTTTAATATAAATATAATATTTGAACTAATATAATTTAACTATATAACTAATAAATTTGAACTAATAAATAATAAATAAATAAATTTAACCACTACGCCACTAGGCTCTTCAACTATGAAGCAGTGGGTCCGCCAGGGGAACAGTAAACCTAGCTTGCCCTACGTGAGCAGCTGGAAATGGGAGGGAGAGCGAGCCAGACGCCTGGGAAACTCCCTGGAATCCCAAACCCCTGAGTGGGGGGTTTGGGTGTGCGTGTGTATGTGACGAGCGTTTGGCGGGAAAGTGCAGCACCAAAGTTAACGGCGACTGTTTCCTTCGCTTTGCTCACCGCCTGGTGCAGCTGTAGTTGGAGGCGTTGTTGTTTCACAGGGTAGCAACGCAAACAACCCCTTCTACTTCGCGGCTTTCTTCCAAGAAGCGCCACCCAAATAACCGAGAACGAGGAAGCCGGAGGCGCTTCCTCCTCCTTCAAACAAGAGACAACCTCCGCTCCCCCCCACCCCCGCCAACGTTTTTCAATAGTGTTGCGTTTGTTGTAGCAAAACAACAAACCACAGGCTTAGGGGGGTCAGGGACGTTCTAAATATTAATCAATTTTATTCCGCGCAGGCTTTGCTGACCGAAGCTCGTTTCTTCAGGGGCGAGATAGTGGGCGTCAGATTTCACACGCGCCCCTTGTGTTTCTTCTGAATATAACCTCACACACACCTCATCTCCCCCTTTGCCCTCACAATAAGAAAGTCTCTTTTTTCTATTCTACCATTCCTCTGCCCCCCCTTCAAAGGGGAGGCACCACTTTCCTCCCGAGCATCTCAGATAAGGCAAGGGAGGACACATGGGTGTTTACTGTAAAAAATGTGAAACTCAGCGATAACAAGTTTAGGCCCATCCAAACGTCATAAAATAACATGTTAATTTTTAGCGCTTTGGTTTTGCCCAGTGCCATAACCTTCATGCTTGCTTGCTTGCTTTAGGTAAAGGTCACCCATGCTCAGTGTTTATTTACGGGCCAAGGAGCCAGCATTGTTTCTGCAGATATTTCTGTGGTCATGTGGCAGGTATAACTAGACACCAGAGCACACAGAATGCTGTTACTTTTCCTGTGAAAGCAGTACTGTACCTATTTATCTACTTGCAATTTCTTGCCTTCCAACTGCTAGGTTGGCAGGAGCTGGGACAGAGACGGGAGCTCATTCCGTCCTGCAGTCTGAAGGAGTGTGACCCAGCCCCTGGCTTTAAAAGGTTGAGAACTTCTGCTGTAAATGATAAGTGGAGTTTTTAGGAATATTTATCCTATGGTCGCTAACACCCTTTTTTATTTTTTGAACAAGCTGTTTGAGATGAGTAGTGGGTAACTAGTCGCAGTTTGTGGAGGATGTTGATAGTCTACATTCACTTCACTCAGGCTTCAGTATGGGAACAAGACAGCATTGGTTGCCCTGCTAGATTATCTCCTAAGCAAGGTAAAGCTATCCTGTTGGTCCTCATGGATCTCTCATTGACTTTTAATATCATCAACTATGTTGTTCTCCGGGACATGCTCACCAGGTTAGGGATGAGGTGCTCAGCTTTCAGCTGGTTCCAATCCCTCCTTGGCAACCATGTCCAGAGGACTCAGCTTGGTGATGTGGTTTTAGTCTCTTGAGTGCAACGTTATGGGTTATCATAGGGGTCGATCATATTCCCAATGTTACATAACATCTATATGAAACCACACTGGGTAATGTTATACAGAGACTGGGAGTGCAAATGACACACAACTCACTGTCTTCTTTATGTTATCTGCAGTGGATGCTGTCCAGGTGCTGGACAGTTGCCTGGCTGTAATAATGAGCTAGATGAAGTCTAACAAGGTGAGGTTGAATCTAAACCAGATGGATATCCTGTTGTTGCAGAGGTTGTTTGATATTTTAGTGTTCACAAGCATTGCCTTGACAGAGTTACTCTTTTCCTGGAATACGAGGTTCAGGGTCTGGGCATTGTTCTGGACCCAGAATATTATTTGTTATTTATACAATGTTTTGTAATGTTTATATTTGATTTGAACTACTGTAAGATACTCAGAGTGGCTTCAAAAAAAAAAAAACCCAGCTGGCTGCCAGTTGTCTGAAAACCAATGATGTCTCAGGATCAAGCAGCATAAAGGGGTCTGGTGACCCACATTCAGTTTTTGGGGAAAATGAGATAAAAGTACATAGGGCCACTTGCCATACATCTAATAATTTTTCAGGCGAGGGAGGACTAGTCAATAAGGCTACTCCTATGGCTACTCCTATAGAGGGGATGGGGCCACCTGTCAATTTTTGTTTGATGAAAATACTCCTTTATACTTCTCTAGTGCCTTGCTGTGTTTTAATTTTGTAAAATTTAAAAACATTACTACTGCTTTCCGTTTATGAGTTTACAAGTACAGTACTATATTATTTTCTGAATTATTGGTTAACTATTTTCTGTTTTAGAAAATCAGTGAACACAAACCCTACATAAATAGAAAGGCTTTACATAAATTATAATGCAGATTATTGTGGGTGGTGTGATTTTGTGTGTGCATCATTGGTTGTGAAATAGGGAAGACAAAGAAGTGGAAAGGAGAAGTGGCTTCAACTTGTCCCCCATTCTCTTGTAACTGCTCTTAGTAAAGTTCTGAAAAGAAAGAATCTCTTTGTCTTCTGTCCAAATAACAACACTTAGTTCCTCCTGCCACACCCTTTGCAATCGGGGAGTTTCCTATTGCATCATCTTTTGCACACATGCCAAGATTGCCATCCTGTTTCTGGCAATGTTCCTTTGAGTTTAACATTTATATTATTTGATGTGTCAGACTTTCCCCCACCTTATGATCGTGAAAGCTGTAAGTGTCCTGGAGACTTCCTGAATCAAGTAGCCAAAGGTGTACTTAATGACAAATCCCTTCATCCTTAGCCACTGTATCACTGTCAAAAAAGTATAAAAGCTGTATCTATAAGGAACTTGAAAAGTTTAAAATCAAAGCTATGAAGTCATCCTCCTCATAGTGCAGGGGTTCCCAAACTTTTCAAGTCAGGGACTTGGTCATGCTCTCTCAGACATTAAGGGGGTCGGACAGGTGGCCCCTCGCTGTAAATACTGCTGTAAGTACATCCATGTCCACGTCCGCTTCCGGCAGCTGGAGCAAGGGTGGGGACTGGATTATTTGGCACCGTGGGCCAAATCCAGCCCACAGGCTGTAGGCTGAGAACTCCTGTCATAGTGTATCTTGGTCTAAGATTGTCCAGCTGCATGCCTTGAAATCCTGTTTGCTTTGCAAAAAATATTTATTGGCACTTTTTATGTAGAGTTTTCTTTTGCAATCTTTGTTTGGGGAAGTTGTTGCCCAAACCTCTGTTTCAGAGGTGTGGTCTTGGAACAAAAAGTCTTTTTCTTTCTTAAGCCTAGGCAGCGCTGAAGATACTGCAAAAGCTTCAGGCAGCAGAAGATATAAAACTTAGATGCAATTGTCCAAAGTGTACCTTAGCAGGTTTGGAAGGGAGATAACATGCAGTGCAAATTATTTCCCTCTTTCTTTAAAATCTAAGAGGATGTAACATAATTGTATGTTACCTTAAATATAATGTCTTGTTTTCTGATTTCTGTTTTCAAGCACATTCAGCTAGGGAGGTGATAGAGTTTTAACTCTCTCTGCTTCAGTTGCAGTAAGTTTTCTCCATTTCTGTTCTAACTTCCTGAGTATTTTTCTCCATTTTTTAAAATTTCAGTTAATAATTCAGCCTCTCCTTTAGCTGTTTTGCTTGTAGGAATAGCTCTAAACTTTTCACTCTGAGCTGGCTGTTTAATATCTCATGTTTTTAGATGCAGTGCTTTGTCCTTCAGTTCACCAGGAAGTTCAAGCAGTTTTAAGAGGTTTAACTTCTTGGTTATCTTGTGTACATATCTTCAAGGAGCCTTTTGTCAAGTTTACTCCCTGGTTGTTATCTGTTATATAAATCTCCAAGCAGCCTTTTGTCAAGATTAGATTTCTGACATCTGATTTTTGTCCCTACAGAAACTATAGATCAGGAGGGGTGGGTGGGATCAAGCCTGTGTTTGTCACAGCTGATATTTATCCCAGCAAAATATTAAATGCAGAGTCATTTCCAATTGTATGAAAACTTATCTGAGTACATATCAAGATACTGTATAAGTCTTTTCTTTGTTATAATAATCCAAAGCAACACCAGTTTTTCTATTTCTACTGATGTTATTTACTTTGCTTCTATGTTTCATGAGTTCCCTCAAATATTAAGGGGGCCGGACATTAAGGGAGCTGCGCTCTACATGGGGCTGCCCTTGATGACCATCCGGAAGCTACAGCTGGTTCAGAATGCTGCTTCCCGGGTGGTGACAGGGTGCGGGCGTTATGCTCGTGCCTCGCTGCTGCTATGGGAGCTGCATTGGTTGCCAGCATGCCTCCGGGTGCAATTCAAGGTGCTGGTTTTGACCTTTAAAGTTCTTCATGGTAGTGTGCCAGGATACTTAAGAGACCACGTCACCTCAAGGTTTTCAACCTGTCCTACAAGAGCAGAACGTAGGGGCTCCCTAGTGGTCCCATTAGCCAGGGAGGCACATTTCACGGGGACCAGGAGGAGAGCCTTCTCGGTATCTGTTCTGGCCCTATGGAGCCTTCTGCCACTTGAATTGCACCTCCAGGCAGAGTTGCTTCCCTTCAGGAAGGCCTTAAAATGTGGTTATGCCAGCAGGTATGGGTACAACTGGTAACACAACTCAGCCCTGCTGGCTTATTCAGCCCTGCCCAGGGTTCTTTTTTACTCCTGCCCTGGTGTCCTTCTTTATAAAGGGGTTTGGGGAGGTTTTATGGACATTTTTAGATACTTTTATAGAATTTGGTTTTAATTGGTATTGGGCAAGGGTTTTAGCTGATGTTGTGAGCCGCCTTAGGTCACTCAGGCGGAAAAGGCGGTTATATAAATACAATAAATGAATGAATGAATAAATAAATAAATAAATAAATAAATGAGCACAAATGTTTTATATCCAAAGAGTAATGAACTGGAAATGTCCACAAGTCTCATACAGTCAAGAAAAAATTATAGGCACAGGTACTTGAAAATTGGGAGAACTGAACTTAAATTGCAGACCGATACTTAAGTCAGGATTCCATTTAAAAATGCCTCCTTGCTTCAGGCTAGGATCCCACCATGCTTAAAAGAGGCAGTAATGAGACCATTATTGAAAAAGCCCTCCTTGATTCCACTTTATTGGATAACTATCAGTCAAACATTCCATTTCTGGCCAAAATAATGGAGCTTATGGTGGTTTCTCAGTTCCAAGGATTCTTGGATGAAGTGGATTTCCTAAACCCATGAAGCCTGGCTATGGAATGGAGATGGCTTTGGTTACTTTGCTAAATGACCCACACCAGGAAGTCAACAAGGGAAGTGTTTCCATGTTGGTTTTACTGGTGGTGGTTTTTGACTACTATCGACCATGAAATCCTTCTGGACCATATATCTGGGATAGGACTTGAAAGCACCATTTACAGTGTCTGCTGCCCTTCCTGGAGAACTCAGAAGGTAGTTGGAGGGGGGGGGGGCTCCTGTTTGATGACTTGACTATTGGTCTATGGCACCTGTTTTGTCTGCCATACTTTAAAAATATACATGAAACCACTGGGTGAAGTTGTCCAGAATTTTGGGATTTGATGTCATTAGTATGCTGATCAGTGATGCACTGGCCCACCATGCTACCAGGACTCAGCCCAGGGCACCTTCCAGGCCCCCAGTACCATGGCACCCCCCTTAGGTACCAATCCAAAGAGCCGAGCCAAGCTGCCATGCCCAGAACCATCCAGCAAATGAGTGGGACTCCATGTTCCTCTGCCTGCCTTCTCCTCCTTTGCCACCAAAGATAAGCTTACAAATGCATCTCCATTTACAGTGGAGCTGCCATGGCTTAGAGATTGCAATTTTGCCTTATAAGCAAGAGGTTGTTGGTTAAACGCCCTCATCACTCCCTGTCCAGAGCCCATTTAGTGTAGCTAGCACCTTCCTGATGCTCATGACCAGCCAACTCTAACTCTCCATCCCACCTAATTCCAATAAGGTGTCTCAGTTCTAAACTGGTTCTTGGTCAATGAGAAAGCAGATGAGAGACTAGAGATGCAATTTCTGCTGGATTGGGTTATATTCCCACTGAAAACTGTGCCATTCCTTTATATGCCTGATTTGGCTAAAGAGCTGCAACATCAAAATAATGTGGAATACTGTAACTTTCATGAGAAGGTGCTATATACTGTACCTTGACATTCATACATACTTATGTTTACATATTATAGGATTCAAAGCATTCTTGCTTACGTACATAGAAAAATAAAAACACTTTCCAAGATAAAAACACTCTTCAGAAGCTGGCACAAGTGAGATAATATACATTTGGCTGAGAAACCTTTTTGATTTTGTGAACTCACTCTGCTTGAGAGCTAGATCGCTGTTATAGTAAATTATTACTTCAAGTTACCTTTTAGAACCACTTTCATTTTCAGTGCTACCCTATACTCATTCATTATTTACTGTAACATTCCAGAACATGCTCCAGAACAAACTCTGGACACATTGGGATCTTTAGAGACTTTAGAACTTGAACTTTCTGCAACCTGAATGAAGTAAATCTTGCTGGCTTTGAAGAATGGCAAAGAGGGTGAGATTTTTTTTAAAAAAAGTATTACATATCCAGGCTCAAGATCAGGCGTGCCCAAACTTTTTGGGCCATGGGCTGATCATGTGGTTCAGGGAGCCGGTCACTAAGGCCCGGGCACCACTGCTCTAGATCTATCCTTTCTCCTGCTTCAGCATCCAACTTACACTACTGAGCAATTTGTCTGGAAGCAGATTAGACTTCTCAGGGTTTTATTATTCTGAGGAAATACAACAGTGGAGGCAACAAAGATTTATAACAGATTTATGAAAATGGTGCAATGTATTTTATCAGGATAGACTATGAACTGCATAATTGCAAGAGGTGGACTGTGGCGGCTATCTCCTATGTTAATTGGAAAACTGCTATAGGTAGTTGTTGGCTGGAGATGATTTCGAATGAGAAGAAGAGTTCAGAAGTCCTGTGCTGGAAGGAACAAAGGGAAGACACTGTGGAAGATGTGAGATGGTATCAAGTGCAAGGTGATTGCTGGTGGAGATCTGGAAGCTGGTGTCCTATGTACTATACATTAGGCCATTTGGAGAAAGTTTGAATGGGGCAGGGACTGCACAGGCTAACATACTGTTGCCCTTTGTTGAAGAATTCCTGTTTGAGCATTGAGTTTATATAGTGTGGAATAATTGCTGGGTGAGAGAGAGTGAGACAAGGGAGGTTGATTTGTAGAGAATCAATGGAAGTGAGTTGGAAGGTTCTTAGGTGGATTGAGAGGGGGGAGATAGGTGGGGGATGGATTTTTTTAGTTTGGAGATGAGAAAGGCTCAAGAATGTGGATAATGGGATTGCAGTTTTTGGGAAGTTAAGAACTAGGCAAAAATCTGTTTATAGTAGTGATTTTTAAAATTTCCCTGTATTCCTGGTTACTCAAGTGGGCCTCACAATAATCTTCAATGTTGTGAAGATTTTGCCAAACATTTTAGATCAAGAGTTGAGGCCATCTGATGGGACTGAGAGCCCAGCTCTATTACAGTAAATCAGGTTGGGATGTCCAATGAGCTGTCTCATCTTGATTTTTGGAGTTTCAGTCCGTGTCATCTGAGGAGGCATACAAGGCAATTGCACACTGTAAACTTGCGACCTCTCGTTTTGATTCTTGTCCATTGTGTTTAGTAAAATCCACTAGGGTTGCTGAGGAGTGGGTGTAGAACATCATTAACTCTTCACTGGAGGAAGGCAAGTTGCCCTTCTGTTTAAAAGACAGTTACTCACCTGCTCAAAAAGTCAAACATAGCTACAGAGGTTGTAGATAACTATAGACCTGTAGCAAAGATTCCCTTTTTGGACAAGGTCATTGAGAATTTCTTTTTCTAAGATTGGAGCTTCCTGCCTCAGATGCTGGTCATATTGACTGGAAATGGAAACCTCAGTATACAACAAATAAATCAGGGGTACCCAAACTTTTTTGGCCGTTCATGTGATTGAACATGTTGGTCACTTATCTGGCAGGGGAGTCACCTTGATCATGAAGGTTTTCCCAGGGCGAGGCTCATCCATTGCACATTTTACACCCACTTCTGGAAGTGGCGAGGGCAGCAGGGGATGAATTAATTGGTGCCGTGCCCCGGATTCGGCTCACATCAAATCATAATTCAACAAGTGACCACTTGGGCTTTTTAGCAAAGGAGTGTTCATATATCAATACCAAATTTCAACAAAGTCCTAGCTCATTGCTTGCAAATATTGTTTCTGATTCTTTTTTTGGGCCAACTTCTTAATTTCACTCTACAGATTTTTGTATCCTCATTCTTGACTCCCCCCCCCCTTATCATGATAGGCACAATATCTAACTACTTATGGTGCTCTTGACCATATAATACTGAAGGATAAAGATTTGCTTTAAAATGTTCCAGTAAACAGAACATTTACTAGATCAGTCCAAAGATCCTGCATTCTGTCGTTTAGTGCCCAAATAAATAGAAATCAACAGACTATGAAAGTAATAATCTTCCCTCACAACTTGCTTTGTGGTAATTGACATTGAGACATTCTATCATGAATCTGGAAGTTATAACTAACCACCTGTCAGTGAACATGCCCATGAAAAAAAATCTAATTTAAACGTAAGCCTCTGGGCAACATCACATCCTGCGACAGGAAGCATACAAAAGTACCTGAGAATTTTCAGTTCATACTTTGATAAGAATGCATTGCTATATTTTTGTCATCTGATTTTTATCCATTTTCATTTTGGAAAGCTGTTTTGTGTTTATACTGGAAAAGGGTGGAGATACAATAATGAAAAATATTGAAAGTGCCTTATGAAAATTAAGAGCAAAGCTGTGCACTGCTTCATATTAAATATTGTGTAATTTAGGTGCATACATTAGAGGTCGGCAACCTTTTTAGGTCGGGGGCCGGGACACACTCGCTCAGACAGTTGAGGGGAGCGGACTAGTGGAGCCCCCATAAACATTGCTCTCTGCGGCTGTTGTAAACACATTTACAGCTGCAGTAAATGTGGCCATGGCTGCTTACAGTGGCGGCTGGAGGGCATGAACTGGTTTGGTGTCATGGGCCAGATCCAGTTGCCAACCCTTGGTATACATTGGTTGCAGTACTAGTGCATTATTCTAAATATATTGCATTTCTATTGCTATTGTTGTACTGTATCCAGAAAAGTGTAGTAAAGACCAAAATAGCTTATATTAAAAATGTTTCTTAGAAATGTGGCTGAGTAAGAGTTGGGACGATACATCACATACAAAATGATGATGGAAATAATCACTGTACGTACTGTACTATATAAATGATGGAGCAGTGCCATGCCATCTCACTCCTTTAGAATTCTCCATCTTATCAGTGAGCTGTTAAGACATTCACTGAAGGTATAATTTGTTTTACACAGCAGATAATCAACAATATACATCCTCCTGGCATAACCTTTATTTCACAGTGACAATCTGAGATCATACCTACAGAGCTCTGACAAATGATAGAATGTATTTTGTTATTTTGGAACCTTTCAGCAAAGCTTCTATTATAGGTGTAAGCCAAGGGCTTAAGTGCAACCAGTGAAGCTATAAACTTTCTGTGTGCAGTAGATTTTTATGCTTTCTTGTGGCATCAAGAGTCTTAATATGTAGTATCAAACAGTGTAGCTGTTCACAAAGTAAACCCAAAGTATCTCTCATTATCAATAACTGCAATGAGAACATTTCTCTAGCCTTGGGTCTTCTTGAAGCATGGTTTAAGAGTAATTATACGATTCTCACAACTTTTCAAGATACTCTGGACACCATTTTGAATAATTTTATGTAACAGATAAGCACCCCAAAGATGTGCACTCCAGTAAGGAGTGAATGCATGAACTTCTCCATTATATTAACATGACTGCTTTCCAGAAACTCTAGTTATCTTTGCTTGTGCAGGTGTGTTCCTTTCAGAGACAAAGGATTTGCTGTAGTTACCCTGTTTCTTTAATACCAGCTTAAGTAGTTTCCTTACTGTTCCATAAGCAGCTTTGGGCTAGCTATTCTTGATTTGCCAGTGCATGCTTTTTTTATCTAGCTAAGAAAGAGCAGATATTTTGCATTTCAGAGTGTTGTGCAAAAATATATTGAAACAGAAGAATGTTGGGTTTTTTGACATTCACATTACTTACATGCCAGGAAAAGGTTTATATCAGGAGTTCTCAATCTTTTTTAACCATGGGGCTGGTCAGGCTCCCTCAGATGACCATTTTGCCCTTCCTCCACCATACCGCACTTCCTGGTGTGGTGGAGGCAGGGGGGTACATGAAATGGTACCATGGGCCACATCTGGCCCACAGGCTGCAGGTTGAGAATCCCTGGTTTATGTTTTCAGAATACGCAGTGAGGAACACAGAGACCAGACTACAGGGAGCTTAGAAAACTGCCTTTATTCTATTAGTAGTTGGAAACAGGAAATACAGAAGAGGGTTTAGTTTGCTGCAGAACAGCAAGATGTTGACCAGGATGGGAATTTGGCTAGCAGGTAAGCAAGAACTTGTATTTTCAGACTGGAGCAGGATCCAGCAGAGGTAAACTCAAAACTTCTGAAACATTCAGTTACCTTGATTGTAAAACCACTGCCTTTCCTTTGCTTTGCTCAAGGAGAGATTAAAGATGAACTTTCTGGGTATGTTTAAGTCATACAAATGGGTTGGACAGGTATAAATGGGGAAAGGGCATCATTTGCCATTTGACTTTATTTGCAAGTACACTCTTAAAAAAACCCAGAACACTACGCAGAAGTTACAAGCAACAGTATTAGGAAATCCAATTATACAAAAAATACTACATCTAGGCTGGGATATATAGATTTATTTTTTTTGGTAATATACATATAGGTGGCACTAATTACACAGTAACTATAAGGTAACTAACATGAAATCACAGAATGGTCACTTTTCATAGCTGGGTGGGACTTTGGTCATTTCAGGGTAATCACATTTTCCAACTATTATTTTATCTTCCACAGCCATCAGACAAGGAAAAATGGAAGGGTGGTGGGAAATCAAGACTTCCTTACTTCACAGTGAAAACACTGGCATGACTTAGGTCTCTTCCACAGCTATGTCTGTTATTCCTGAATAGGCTAGGACATGTTAGTTATGGAGTAGTTACAGCCCAATTCTCAGAGTTACCAGCTTTCCCCCCATTTCTAAAAAAGCAAGGAGTTAGAGAATCGCCTGGAAATTAGTGCCTGGCATATCCTGCAAGTGCAGAGAGATTTTTGTTAAAGGAATGTTGAAGTTAACCCTTGTGTGCACAGGATGTATTTGATGCAGACCATTATAAAAACTCATAGTTGGCTTCTAAATACTGGTAGCAAGACTCAATTTTAAATCTCTTATGTAAATTATAGATAAATGAAAAAGGCTGGTAATCATACACTAAGATTAATAAACAGCACTTCAAAAACTCTCCAAGTGCAGGGCACCGCTTCTGCCATCTTCCCTTGGCTGTGCTTTACAAGAGAAGGCACCCAGATTTTTTCTTGCCACGTCGTGCCTGTAAAGCAGCTCTAGTGGCCATTTCAAAAACTTCCCTCACACCGTCTTTGGTCTTTGCACTACACTCCATGTATCCGAAAGCACCAATGCGGTTTGCCATATCTCTGCCCTCTTCAGGTTTGACTGGTTCCTGTGCAAACATAACAAGAGTCGGTTACCATGGATGAGAAGCAAATCAAATAGACAAATTCCCCTTTTTTTAGTTTTAATGGTGTTGCCATCACATAAAACAGGTGACAATACAATAAATTGCTTTTTCAGTTAACAGCATACCATGTTTCAGTTGAAACAATAACATAAACTATTGTACATTAAAATAACAATTTTGATGTTTTATTTCTTACAGGTCATTTCATTTATAGCAAAAGCAATTACAGTAATACCCCGGATAACGTTATGACTTGGTTCCACAAGTCATGACGTTATCTGATTTTTAGCGTTGTCTGATGCATGCATTGAACAACGCTAAAAAAAAGCTCTGACTTCAGGGACAAACCGCTTTAAAGGCAGGCAGGGAAAGAAAGAGACCTCCCTGCCTTTAAAGCCACCCCCCACGCGCAGTGGTCTTTGCTACTGCAGTAGGGTCGGGGGAAAGGCGGGTGCTTTTCCCCAACCCTACTGCAGTCACAGAGACCGTTGCACGTGGGGGGTGGGTTGTTCTACCTAAACCACCCCACACCCGCAGACCATTGCATCGGATAACGCTAAGAATCATTATCCAGAATCATTATCCGATGCAAGTTTTTTCCAAAAAACTTGCATCGGATAACGATTCTAGCGTTATCTGATGCAATCGTATTACTGTACACTTATATACCACGCCAGAACACTTTATAGCACTCTCTGGGCAGTTGACAGGTAATTAGCATTTTTTGCCCCAACATGCTGTGCACTCATTTTATTGACTTCAGAAGGATGGAAGGCTGAGTCAACTTTGAGCCCTGGTCAGGATCCAACTCAGATAGTGAGCAGTTTTGGCTGTAGTGCTTCAACTTAAATCACTGCACCATGAGAGCTCTTCTTTATAAGATTGTGTGTTTGCAGAAGGAAACCTTCTGTGGAAGGCTTTTAGCCCAATTATATCAACCTAAATGTCATCTTCAATTATTTAAATAAACAAGCCAATGGATTTTTAGAACTCTGGGGAGGAGAAGAGTTAAATTTCACTGGCTGAGAAAAAAAACTATACTGCGTTAAGACAGGAAGAAGACAAAAAAGAAGGGGGACATATGAGTGAGATAGAATAAAGGATGTGATTATTCCTTGAAATGTATACAATTTACTATTTTGCTTTGTTGAATGTATTTATGCCTTTTGACAACTATACTAAAATGACAGCAGCTAAATCTATTTCCTGTCTACAGAGCAGCAAAGTCAAAGAGACACTTTTGTAACTATTTCCTGGCAAGATGTACAGTAAAACTCCGACTTACAAATGCCTCGAGTTACATAAAATTTGACTTACATAATGATTTTGTGCTAAAACTATGCCCCGATTTACACGATTTCCTATGGGTTTGCTTTGAGTTACATAAAGATTATTTTTTCCTATGGGTTTGCTTTGAGTTATGTAAAAATTCATTTCCCTATGGGTTTGCTTTGATTTACATATTTTTTTTAATTTTTTCCTATGGGTTTGCTTCAAGTTATGTAAAAAAAATTTTTCCTATGGGCTTGCTTCGAGTTACAAAAAAAACAATTTAAGCAAAAGCCTATGGAATTGACTTTTTCCCCGTAAGTAGGGTTTTTTTACTGTAGTTGTAAAATATCTCCTTGACAATCTGGTAGTGTACCAGTGGGTCCCAACCTTTTTTTGGCCATGCCCCTCCTAAACATCTCTAAACACCAGATGCTCCCCCCCCAACATACAATTCTTATTATTCAAAAAGTGAAGGCTATTCATGTGTAGGAAGCCTAAAAGACCATTCACTGTTAATAATTCATTCTCGAATTGCCCCCCATAAAAATCAAATTGCCCCCTGGCAATTGGGTGTAGACCAATTTCAGGCAGACCAGTTTAAAAACAAGTTGCAAAAGTTTCAGTGAAAAAGAATGCAGGTAGAAAGTAACCAGGTACAGTGTTTTTGTTTGTTTTCTGACATGCAGGTCAAAGGTTGATCAGAGACCAGAATGGGCTTTCTCAGCAAGCTTGAGATTGAAAGGAAGTAATTGAGCTAATCTGAATAATCTATTGTTGCTAATGGCTGTGTGAAGCTGTATTGTTGTGCTTGCTTGTCTGTCATCTTGCATGACCACACCCTTCTCCCTTTGACCTCCTGAATTTGGCCTGCAAGAAAAAAGTTTGGGCACCACTGCTATAGTGGTTATGTTTCCAACTAACAAAAGGCCACTTTGCCACCAAAGAACCCTGGAAATTCCACAAACCTGACTGGCACAGGAACCTACCCCCATTTTACTTGTTTTTGAAATCTGGAATAAAAAATTTCATAGCTTAGAATGTCAAACTTGATGCAGTTTTAAGTCTGCAAAGTGCTTTTGTTTAGACATTAGGAACATAAATTTTCAAAATGACTTTGCTAGAGAAATTAGTAGCATTTCAGTAATTACAATTAATGAAAGTTTCTAGTCCCCAACCCCTATATGGAATGAGAACAAGTGTTCTATATGGTGGAGTGGGTGGAAGAAAACGAACCTGCTTCATTTTGGCCAGTTCCCGTCTTGTGTGCTCATCATTTCTCAAGTCCTTCTTATTTCCTACAAGGATTATGGGTACGTTGGGGCAGAAGTGTTTCACCTCTGGAGTCCACTTCTCTGGAATGTTTTCTGAGATAAGAGAAAGCCAAGTGGAGAATAATCCTCATCTAACATTAAGCCAACACCAATATAGCAAATTTTTAAAGTAAAGTACAGGAAAAGGAATCCCTTTCCACATACAGTATATCTCTCAACACCTGTTTCAATGGTCTGAGTTACCCAAGATAAATTTAATGTCACAGAAATGCTGCACACTGGAGGATATGGTTAAAAAGTATTTCTTAGGCATTGGCATTTTTCACAGGAGCTCAAATAGCAGGCTCCTGGATTCTTGAAGCCTTCTTAAAATCACTGCTATAGCTGTTACTACAGAGTTCTTTCTAAAGTGTCCTCTAATATTATACTTATTCTATTCCAGTTTTCA
Organism: Furcifer pardalis; assembly: GCA_030440675.1. Taxonomy (NCBI): domain Eukaryota; kingdom Metazoa; phylum Chordata; class Lepidosauria; order Squamata; family Chamaeleonidae; genus Furcifer; species Furcifer pardalis. The sequence continues at coordinate 104,278,385 of CP126893.1, forward strand.
TTTTGGCACAAGCAGATGAAGTGCATTTTGCAGCATAAAACAAAAACAATGACAATACGAACACATTCAACCCACCCCAAAGGTGGCAACACAATATAAATAAAAATCAATCTAAATGCTGTCAATCAGTAGAACATCAGGTTGAGAGATAAACCATCTTCATAACCAATTAACAAAAGAGGAGAGGTTTTTAAATGGCTCTCTAAGTAACTCAGTTTTAAGACAATTTTTACAGATGGCTAGAGGGGGCAGTTCCACCTGTACACTTTTTCATAAAGCAGTGCCATCGCTGAAAAGGCTCTCTCCCTAGCTGTAACTTTCTTCACCATCCTTATTGTTGACACCTGGCTTTGCATGCTCTGGGAGGGCCAGGTTATGCAGGAAGTAGGTCTTTGGGAGAGATGCTCCACTAAGTAACAAGGCTGCAAACCATTTAGGGCTTTGGATGTTAAGGTTAACACCTAAAAGGATACTGGTCAAGAACTAAAAAATGGAAATATTTATATTTATTTATTATCTGCTTCTAGTGATAATACAGTAATACCTCGGTTAACGCTCAGACTTGGTTCCACAAGTCTTGGTGTTATCTGATTTTTAGTGTTATCCGATGCATGTTAAAATCCTATGGGATAGATCGGATAACGTTAAAGCTCCATAGAGATACATTGTAACCGCAAAGGCTTTAGCGGTTGTTATCCAATCCATCCCATAGGACCTTAACGTTATTCGATCAAATTCTCCTCCCCAGATTACTTAACGTTATGCGATTTTAGTGTTATCCGAGGTAAATGTTATCCGAGGTATTACTGTACATATAAGAGCTTAGATGTGCAGTGCACACATTTTAATTAATATTTTACTTAAAATCTAAGTTTTCTCTAAAGCTTTACATATGGTATTGATATGCTAGTGTATTGTGACAGCATGAAAGTTCCAGGAACATGTCATGAATTTCCATTTTATCAACTTACCTAAACTATCTGGACTATCAATAGAAAAACACATAAGTATAACATCGGTATCTGGGTAGGAAAGCGGTCTAAGTCGGTCATAGTCTTCTTGTCCTGCTGTATCCCATAAAGCCAGCTCCACCTACAGGAAGAAGAAAGGTATTTAGACAAAACTAGAAGACATCAAAACAGATTAACTTTGTCAAGATATTCTGAGCCGTTCAGAGGGAAATGAGAAAAAGCAGGCTATAGTCCATAAAATCTCATGGCAAGTAAAACTCTCTAGCCTTGAAGTTGATAGAAAATGCTAAAATATTTTGAAAGATCTTAGTCATACTTCACAAAATACCTTTCTTCAAAAAAACCTTACTTAGCCTTACCTAATAGCTTACCAGGTATATTGTTTTTAACAAGGACAAGAGGAGCAAGTGCTTCTTAGCAAATGACCTAGCACAGGGATCTGCAAACTTGGCTCTCCAGGTGTTCTTGGACTTCAATTACCAGAAGCCCAAGTCAGTATGCCTGCTGATCAGGACTTCTGGGAATTGAAGTCCAAGAACATCTGGAGAGCCAAGTTTGCAGATCCCTGACCTAGGAAGTAGAAATCCACTCATTGTCAAATTACTATTACTTATGCATAGTCAAATGTTAAAGCAATGTAGCATATTGCTAAGTTGACATTTGTATTCTTTTTTATGCACTAGTTTAATGATTTGGTAAGAGATAAGAAATACAAGTACCGGTAGTAATGTATTAATTAGTGGCAGTTCTCCACAATGATCCATTTCATTTATCTTAGCAATAACAATCACACTTACTGGTATATACTGCCCCATGGTGCTTAGTGCACTCTTTGGGTGGTTGGTATACTGTGTAGGTTTATACTAGTATACACTAGTATACTTATGCTGGTATACACAAGTAACAAGATTTAGACCAGGAATTCTCAACCTTTTTAAGTCAGGGGTTGGGTCACACTCCCTCAGACAGCTTTGGGGGCACATGAAATGGTGCCGTGGGCCACATCCGGCCCACAGGTCACAGGTTGAATATTTATTTTAGACAATAAGTCTTGCATGTTAAGTTTCCATATGCTGATCTACATGGACTGTGGAATGCAAATAAAAATAGTACTGACAAGAGTGCATACTCACCTGTTTTCCATCAACTTCAATATCTGCTACATAATTTTCAAATACTGTAGGAACATATACTTCAGGAAATTGGTCTTTACTAAAAACGATGAGCAGACATGTCTTGCCACAGGCACCATCACCGACTATAACCAGCTTTTTCCGAATGGCTGCCATAGCTGCCAAAGAAAAGGAAATTGATTATAATGATACAACAAATAATTTTTGACTATTACATCAGGGGAATCAACTCAGCCATTGCCACTCCTAAGCCTGGATGAGGAAGGAATAGGGTTGAGTGTCGAGTTAGTATCCCAGCCCCATAAAACCATATTGCTGAAGAAACAACAAGGAGCCTTGTTGCCTGATATGCTGTAGTGGCAAAGACAGGCATGAGAAGGAACTACTACTACAATACCAGGGGGATCAAGTTCAATTGGTCTGAACTTCCTCCCTTAATAATGCCCAGAAATCATACTCTTATTTCTTCACTGAAGAAGTCAGCATTTTGGTGGGGTAAAAAGTGATAGAAGAATCTTACCACTGAATCACAGTATGCCATCCTCCTATATCTAGAGATCTACATGCACTCCTAATGCCATTAATATTATGCAGTACAAGGTCTGAGATAGAGCCATATAGTAGCTGGCTCAAAATTGCCACACATGATTATGTTTTTCAACCAGCTATTAATTCACTGATGGTATTCTAATCTAATACTACTTTGTCAACATTCCACAAATCCAAGCAAGTCCACAACACTGCAAATCTAGCCTAGTCACACAATATAAAATAGGATTCATTCTGGTTCCTGTCATCATTGAATTGTTCTCAAGATATTGACAAATTACTCCTCTAACATCTAAATCTCACCAACCATTCTGTAATTTTGCAGATTGATTTCATTTCAATACCACTCATCTAACTTAAATATCACTCTGGGCAGTGAACATAATTAAGTAATGGAACTTGTAATCCAACATCTGGAGACCTGAATTTTATCAAAATGTTAAAACTTATTACCGCTAAGCCCAACCTGTGGATTGGATACTTTTATTCTATCAGCAAGAGCACACCTTTAACAGAATTTGACTTAAAATACTCACATTGGCAGATAGGAAGGGAAAGTCTTTTCTTTATTCATATCAGAGCACTACAAATTTATAATTATGGATGTATCTGAGATATACCAGTAAATAAATTTAAAAGCAAATTAAGTGTTAAGAAAATTAATACTATTTTGACCAGAAATCAGCTACTTCAATAGTGTTATCTTGGCCATTTAACAGATTTTGTTTTGTACATGTGGAGCATAAGTTCCATGCACTTAAATACTGCATTGATTGAATTTCTCCATATTCTAAGACATTTCCTGTATCCAAATATTCTCCTTTTACTTGATTTTTTTATCTTCCTACTTCATGTTAAAGTCTACTAAGTGACTTCCATATGATCCAGCTAGGATATTATCCTGAGGGGAAGACACTCTTTGGCATTTATCCATTTGGCAAGGTACAGTACTTTCATCTTCCAACATATATTTGTGATTTGTTTGCTCATCCAGCAGTTATTAAAGGGCTGAAAGAGTCATTCTTTGTTTTTTGCCCAAAATGTTAAATCTGCAGATATTGTTGAGTCCTGCTGCTTTGCCATTCCTACATCTTCTTATGGCTTCTTCTAGTCTCAACCAATATGAAAGCAGTAGAAAGTTCATTCGATTCACTCTCTCTTTGATGTTTTATTATTATGTCTTGTCTTCCCTGTCAGCAGTTGGTGTGCTATTTGGTTTGGGGTGTTATTTGCATATAGTGTCCTTCTGTGTGGACAGCTGTTTAGTCTTTTCTGTAGTCTCCAAGCTTTCTACCTGCTTCCTGCCACGTCTAGCCAGCAAGGCTTTTGCTTGTTTGTTCCTGCAGCAGTTGAGATCAAATTGTGTCCTACATTTATTGTATGTTCACTCAAAACCTTTTCTGTGAAATAATAATAATAATAATTTCATGTCAGAGATTACTCTGGGTTGAAAGAATTTTTGCTGGAGAAACTCCGCTCAGAGGACACCCAAATGAGGTTCCTTTCATGTCTCAAAGTACAGCTCTCGGGTATTGAAACCTGACCTTCCAGTCTCCAGCTCAGTGTCTTAACCACTAAGCCACTGGGGGAGGTGCATTCTTTGAAATGTAAACTCTTATCTAAATATTGAGTTTTCTTTCTCTACATATTGGGGGCCTTCATTTTGGCAGTTTCATGTCTGGCCTAGACATGGAAGAAGGAGGAGGAGTTCAGCATAAAACAAGAATGCAGCATTAGGGGGTTCCTGTTTAGAATAGCCTCAATAGATCGCTGATGTCCTGTGAATGTTTGGTACCATTGCTAAGTCTTTGAACTATCAATTTCATAATAAACCATTCTTACTACAATTCTATATATGTTCAATGCAGTTTATAACACCTTTTTAAAGCATTGGAACTTTTGGATCATACTGTGTAATAATCGGTACAAAAATACAGACTTAGGCAATACAAAAGAAAAAGAAACAAGAAGCTCAGAGTACTTTTTAGCTTGATACCAAACAATACAGTCACAATCCTGAGAGTGAAACTGCTTGTACAATGAACACAGTGCAAGTTGTTTGCTTTTCTTGCTCCTTGCACAAGCTGTTTGTCTTTAATGCTGCTTGCAGATATTCAGAATTTGCTTGCACAAGGTGTATTTAATGCAAATCTTTGCTTGCATATTCACAATAACTGCATTAAAGATCCAGTGTTACTGTTCCAGTGAAGGATTATGCTCTGCTAAATCCCGATTACATCCCATCCCATGAAACAGAGTAGTCAGGTGTGCAATATCATTTTACCTCAATAGAATATATATCAGAAAACTAGATTCAACAGTTTGTACAACAGCACTCAAACAAATTGAAATTATTTGGTAAGACTATTGAAGATCTTTTTTCTCAGAACTATAGCTTGGCAGATTCTTTAGAGTCCTATTTTTGACAACTTTGGCATAAAGAGAAAGCACTCTTATACTAAAGATTATATTTTTATTGTAACCTAGTATTTCAAATATAATATAGAAAGTTGGATGCATAAATAAATATAAATTAAATTAGATCCAGAGATTTCTTTCTCAAAAAGGAATAGTTGAACTGGAACAAGAAGGTGATCTCTGTTGATTCTCTGTACTCCCTGCACCAGTGGTCACTAATTTGAGCATCCCAACCATCCAGAGCATGTGGAGGTGGGCAAAGGATGCTGCAGGGAGAAGGGTAATAAGCAATTAACTCATCTTTTTTCCTTGGATCAGAGACCTTTCACAGATTGAGCCATGCCTCTAGAGGCCTAGGGAAATATCCCATAGGCCAGTGGTGGCAAACCTTGGCACTCCAGGTGTTCTTGGACTTCAATTCCCGCGCCAGTTAGCAAGTGGCAAGGGGCCAGTGCGGTGCGGGAAACAGGCAACCACTGGCGCGTAACAAAAGCGCACGAGCGGGTACCTTGTCTCGCCACCTGAAACAAACCTTACCAAGCATTAAGGCCCGTGTCGGGTGGCGAGACAGGGCACCCGCTTGTGCGCTAAGAGTCCCGTAGGTTTGGCAGAAGAGGTGCCCGCTCGGCACCTCCTTGCGTGCAAGTGGGTGCTTCTTCTGCCAAACCTGCGGGACGCTTAGCGCTTGCGAGGGATCAGCTTGTCTGAAATCTCCCCCCCGGGGGCGGGGGCATTTCGGACAAGCCGAGTCTGGCAGGCGCATGATTGCACGCCTACCCAGGGCTCGGCTTGTCCAAACCCCCCCCCCCCGGGAGCAAGGGAATTTCGGACAAGCCACGCCTGCCAGGCACGCAATCGCGCGCCTACCCAGGGCTCGGCTTGTCCGAAATCTCACTCCGGGGGCGGCGGCATTTCGGACAAGCCGAGCCTGCCAGGTGCGCAAACACGCGCCTACCCAGGGCTCAGGTTGTCCAACCCCCCCCCGGGAGCGGGGGAATTTTGGACAAGCCGAGCCTGGCAGGTGCGCGATTGCGCGCCTACCCAGGGCTCGGCTTGTCCGAAATCTCTCCCCCCCCCCGGGGCGGGGGAATTTTGGACAAGCCGAGCCTTGCCTCGGCGTGGTTTGTCCCAGACGTCAGGGCTTTTTTTTTTAAGCGTTGTTCGATGTATTCATTGGACAACGCTAAAAATTGGATAACGTCATGACTTGTGGAACCAAGTCATAACATTATCCGGTGTTCTAGTGTACTGTACAGTAAATAGGATTAGTTACTCTAGTAGCAAATAATCTCAGTTTTGTGGGACACAGAATATAAAGAGATGCCTAGGAATTAATTATGCATATGGTAGAAATGCACCATTTGTTTTATGTATGGGCAGTAAAAGTATGATATGAACATACCAGCTCCTTCAATTAAAAAACACAGGGTAGCTGCAAAAGATAAGCGTGAAGTGATTTGGTAGCTTCCTTCAAACTAGGGGCCAAGTAAACTAACTGCAACAGTATAAAGTAAATTTATAACCTAATGGCTCTGAAGAAAATCATCTCTATTAGAGCAACACTGTACTATGTAGAAAAAATGAGGTCTTTAAGAGTTAAAGGCTGTTTCCTGCAATTAAATTAAGTGCATGAGGTAAGCAGTTGGCAGCTGCCAAATGCTAAGTTAGTGTTCTAAATTAAAGACTTAGGACAGAACAAAACTTGCTTTCAGTTAGTTATTTTGGTGACTTATGTCAGCTTTTTTACTGCAGCCATCACAGTGATTTTGCTTATACAGTATAAATCATTCCCTCTTCTCCAATGCCATATCAAAATCTAGAGTTCTCACATTAATGATATTTTCTCAAGGCAGCACTACATTTTCCCCTTATGGGCCCAAGATGTAAATTGTTTTTTAATTGTTGCTCTAGCATTAATTGAGCCACTGTTTTTCTCACTTATACAAATTAAATTTACACTTCATAAAATTTAGAAACTTTTCAGCTGAATCTTAAACAGAATCCTTGCTATATATTTCCATTTTCTCATAACTGTAATTTCACAATTCCAGTCCTTAAAAACATGCCTTATTGTTTTTATTAAAAGAGATAGATAATTCATATTGGCAGTAGCACAGCTATTTCAATAAAAAGATCTTCAGTGAGGCAAATATATTTAATGATACTCCCTGTGATGAAGTGGACAATGGTGGACCAAGACCATTTAGCTACAGAAGCTCACTTGGTCTATAGAACTGGTAAAACCAGTGATGGGATGTCACCGGTTCTAGACGGATCTCTGGAACCGGTAAGATGAATCCCGGAGGGTTCTCCGTGAGGGGAAGTCCACTTTTGGGGCGTCCGGTTCCGGACGCCTGACCGAAAGGAAAAAAAAAATTAAAATCAGAGATAAAATGGCTCCAATTGACTGCGCATGCGCAGAAACTCAATCTGACGCATTGCGCATGCGTCAAATTGAGTTTCTGGACATGCGCAGTCAATTGGAGCCAAATGGATCCAATTTAAAAAAAAAAAATCTTCCGAAGCTGGAGCCGCCTCTTTTTAGAGTGGCTCCGGCAGCAGCGGCGGCAGCCCTAAGAGAAGGGCACCTCCCCTAGCCGGCCACCGAGCTCCCACGGGGACGTTGGTGCCTGGCCGCGCCGTCCGCCTGCGCCGCGCCGCCCGTGCCGTCCGCCTGCGCCGCGCCGCCCGTGCCGTCCGCCTGCGCCGCGCCGCCCGTGCCGTCCGCCTGCGCCGTGCCGCCCGCCCGCGCCGTCCTAGGGACTTGGGCCCGAGAAACCCCCATGCCCGAGGAAGCTGCCGGCGGCCGGCGGAAGATGATGCGGCGGTGGCGAGCCCCGCCGCGCTTACCCAGGGCATGGGGGTTTGTCCGGCCCAAGTCCCTAGGACGGCGCAGCGTGGGCGGACGGCGCGGGCAGGCACCAACGTGCCCGTGGGAGTTCGGTGGCCAGGCAGGGGCTGCAGGCGGCTGTGGCGGCCGTGGCAGTCAGGGGCAGCGTGCCTTGCCGGGTGGCCCCGGGCCACATGAAGGTTCGTCAGTGCCAAGGAAGGTAAGTGAGGCTTTTATATTTAGGGTGGGTGGGTGATTTATTTGTGTTTTCGGTGGGTGGTTGTACTTTAATTTAAATTTTATTTTATTTATTTCTTTATTTTATTTCTTTAAGTTATATACGGGTCTGTGTGCATGTTTATTTATTTATTTTTTATTTTTGGCCTTGCCCACAACGTCATGACGTCATGACGTTGGCTCCGCCCATGACGTCATGACGTCATGACATTGGCCACGCCCATGACGTCCGTGACGTCATGGCGTGGTAGTAGAATTTTTGACATCCCATCACTGGGTAAAACCACTTCTTAAATATTTCAGTTTCCTTGAAAATCCTGCAACTGTGTTCCGACTTGATGGCACATAACAACAAACAGGATATTTAATATCGTGCCAGACATTAACAGGGAAACAGTCTTCACATGTTTGTACGTGACTACAGAAGAAAGATTAAATAAAAGTTGATGATGTCATCTGCAGCCATGATTTTCTGTAAATAAAATGTTTCTATTTTTAAAGACTTCCTCAGTGATGGGATGATAAAAAATTTAGTACCCCACCCTGACGTCATCACAGTGGGGGCGGAGCTAACGTCATGACGTCATGGGTGGAGCCAACGTCATGACATCATGACGTTGTAGGCGGGGCCAAAAATAAAATAAATAAAATAAAAATAAAACACACACACACACCCCTCAACCCCCCCCCACAAAACCGTTAATAAAATAAATAAATAAAATAATAATTAAATAAAAATACACCCAAACACCCACCCACCCCAAACACAAACCCCTCTTACAATGGGGACCGTTGGGGCTGGCCCCGAGCCTTGGTGCCCGGCGGCGCGCCTAGCCGGGCGGCCCAGTGCTCCCGGCCGCAACTCTCCATGGGCGGCCCCGAGCTCCCGGCTGCAACTCTCCACGGGCAGCCCCGAGCTCCCGGCCGCAACTCTCCATGGGCAGCCCCGAGCCTTGGCGCCCCGCGGCGCGCCTAGCCGGGCGGCCCAGCGCTCCCGGCCGCAACTCTCCATGGGCGGCCCCGAGCTCCCGGCTGCAACTCTCCATGGGCGGCCCCGAGCCTTGGCGCCCCGCGGCGCGCCTAGCCGGGCGGCCCAGCGCTCCCGGCCGCAACTCTCCATGGGCGGCCCCGAGCTCCCGGCTGCAACTCTCCACGGGCAGCCCCGAGCTCCCGGCCGCAACTCTCCATGGGCGGCCCCGAGCCTTGGCGCCCCGCGGCGCGCCTAGCCGGGCGGCCCAGCGCTCCCGGCCGCAACTCTCCACGGGCGGCCCCGAGCCTCGGCGCTCCGCGGCGCGCCTAGCCGGGCGGCCCCGAGCTGCCCATGGAGAGTTGCGGCCGGGAGCGCTGGGCCGCCCGGCTAGGCCCGCCGCCGAGCGCCGAGGCTTGGGGCGCCCGTGGAGAGTTGCGGCTGGGAGCGCTGGGCCGCCCGGCTAGGCACGGCTCCTCCTCCTAAGCCCTCCGCCACTGCCAGAGCCACTTCAAAATGGTCCGGCTCCGGCAAAAACAAGTGCGCATGCGCAGAAACAGAATCTGACGCATGCGCAATTTAAAATTGCAGCACGCATGCGTCAGATTGACTTCTGCGCATGCGCACTGAATTGGAGCCATTTTGGCTCCAATTTAAAAAAATTTTTTTTCTTTTTTTCAGGCGTCCGGAACCGGACGCCTTAAAAATAGACTACCCTCTCGGAGAACCCTCCGAAATTGTTCTTACCGGTTCCAGGGAACCGTCTGGAACCGGGGACATCCCATCACTGGACTTCCTCCTTCCAGCCAGCAGATCCTATGCTTTCTACATGATAAAAATGGCAACATGAAATCCATAGGACAGCTTCATCTTTACTATCTGACCTTCTAATGAGCAGTCGGGGTTGATTTCTTCTAGGATCGACCTATTTGTTCTCCTCGCTGTCCAGAGTACTCTCAAAACTCTCCTCTAAAACCACATTTCAAAGGCATCTATTCTTCTGCTGCAGCTGATTTTAATAGTTTTCAAGTTAACACACTATGTACACATTAGATATGTGACTGAGGGGAAAGAAGGTCCAGAAAATGGAGACAAATACCAATACAATCTTCATGGTATGTAAATAGTTTTTATATCTAAGTTATAAAGACATGTTGTGCTTTATACAGGGCAGATGAACTTTAATATAAAATAAAAAAGTTAATAAAAACCCTATTTGGGTTGCTATATGTCTGAAGTAATTTGATGATAAATTACAATAAAAATCCAATGACAATAATATACATTATTTCCTGTGAAACTAGCTCTACTTTTTAAGATCACAGGAAATTCTCTTATATCAGGTAAGCTTTTATTTCACTGAAATGAACTTCATGGCTAACCATTAAACTACAAACAGATGTTAAAAAAAAGACACTACTACCATTCAAGTTAAGCTTCCAGTTAATATATGACATATTACCAAATATGTACATGGAAATGCTATTGTCAATTCTTTCTTTCTTTATTCGTGTCCGATACACGAATATCTCTTTCTGTATGATGGAATCAAATTACTACATTCTATATGCCAGCAGATTTGGAAAACACAAAAATGGCCACAGGATTGAAAAAGATCAGTATACGTTCCAATCCACAAAAAGGGTAATGCCAAAGAATGTTCAAATTATCAAACAATTGCGCTCATCCCACACGTTGTTCTTACCTTCCTACCCTGGTTCTGTTTTTTAATAATTACATAATTTTATAACTTGGAACTGTTTTAATTTCTTTTAGCTTAACTTTTAATTATTGTATTAATTTATATTTTAACTGTGAATAGGGTATCGTAGATTGATTTGTGGTTTTATATTGAGTTGTGGTTTAGCTATGTATTTTTAAACTGTGTATGTAAGCCGCCCAGAGTTGGGTTTTTTACCCGATTGGGCGGGATAATAAGTTGAAGGAAATAAATAAATGAAATAAATAAATAGTAAGGTGATGCTCAAGATAATACAAGATAGGCTGCAACAGTATGTGGAGAGAGAATTACCAGAAGTGCAGGCGGGTTTCAGAAGAGGCAGGGGGACTAGAGACCACATTGCCAACATAAGATGGATCATGGAAAAAACAAAGGAATATCAAAAACAAGTCTACTTCTGTTTCATTGACTACACGAAGGCCTTTGATTGTGTCGACCACAACAAAATGTGGCAAGTAATTAAAGAGATGGGAATACCGGAACACCTTATAGCCCTCATGAGAAATCTGTACATGAATCAAGAGGCAACAGTTAGGACAGAAAATGGAATGACGGAGTGGTTTGGAATAGGAAAAGGAGTAAGACAAGGCTGCATTTTGTCACCCTGCTTATTCAACTTATACACAGAACACATAATGCGCAATGCAGGGATGGAGGAATCACAATTGAGTATCAAAATTGCTGGGAGAAACCTCAACAATTTGAGATATGCAGATGATACCACCCTAATGGCAGAAAGTGAGGAGGACCTAAATAAGCTCCTGATTAGGTTGAAAGAAGAAAGTGAAAAAGCTGGCTTGAGACTCAATATAAAGAAAACCAAGATCATGGCAACGGGCCCTATCAGTCCCTGGAAAATAGATGGAGAAGAAGTAGAAGCAGTGACAGATTTTACTTTCTTAGAATCAAAGCTCACTGCAGATGGTGATTGCAGCCATGAAATAAAAAGGCGCCTGATTCTTGGGAGGCAAGCGATGAGAAACCTGGGGAACATAGTGAAAAGTAGAGACACCAAATTGCAAACAAAAATTTGTATAGTCAAAGCAATGGTATTCCAATATCGGGCCACATCAACAGCATTTCCTCTTGCCAACATAAGGTCCTCCTCAGTGCACATTGAGAGGCATGGTGTGCACTGAATTTGGGAGATAGTTTGTACTTCTTTGTATTCACACAGGCTGTCACCTACAGGGAAAGCCATTGTCAATGAGGGACAAGGACCACACAGAGATCCAAAATCTGTCTCTCAGACAATTGATACACTGTTTGGTTGATTCTATGCTCTCTGGTTAGAGCAAAGGTTTGACTAAAATGTACACTATTGCTACATGCTCATCAATAATCAACACAATGGCTGAAATCCTGTTGGTGCAGTTTCCTGGACATGTGGAGTGGGAGGCAGAGATTAAAGACCCACCACCACCCAAAAGGCTTCACCAGGATGAAAGGGATCCTTAGGGTGTCTTGAAACTTTTCATTAGTGTTTGTGAGATAAAAGGTAATGTACTACATTGGTGATCCAGAAAAGTTGGATCACCAAGCCACATACAGTAATACCTCGGATAACGTTTACCTTGGATAACGCTAAAATCGCATAACTTTAAGTAATCTGGGGAGGAGAATTGGATTGAATAACGTTAAGGTCCTATGGGATGGATCGGATAACAACCGCTAAAGCCTGTGCGGTTACAATGTATCTCTATGGAGCTTTAACGTTATCCGATACGTCTCATAGGATTTTAACATGCATCGGATAACACTAAAAATCGGATAACACAAAGACTTGTGGAACCAAGTCTTAGCGTTATCTGAGGTATTACTGTACATGTACCAGGAATACACACTGCTCAACTGACTGCTATTGTTCTTCTAGATGTTTTCTCATCTTGCACCTTCACACATATAGGCCTAGAAGAAGCCTAGGGATGCCCATGAAAAGGAAAACCTGAGGTCCCAATACAATGCAAAAAGCTGTTTTCAGATGACTGCATCCCAGAACCTCCAAAGGACACCAAAGTTCCTTCTCTTGCTAAAACACCACAGCTTATGATATCATCAGCCATGTGCGCGCAGAGTTGTACCAAAAGGATTTCTAGCACTTAATCACAAGTAAAAGTCACTACCCCATTCTGAGACCTATTGTGGATACCTGACACTATGTATAAGAGTGAACCCTGTATTTAATACATTTACCCGAGTCACAGAAGTAGGGGAAGGGGTTAAAATGCCTCCATTGTTCTACATGAGAGCTATCAAAATGTCTGCCTCTGTTCCTTCTAAACGTTATATGGAAGACAGTGCCCTCTAGTGTCCAGCTCTGGTAATATGCCATAGATTTTAAAAATTGAATATTTTCAGACCTGCCCTTAACCAAAACCACAGGTACTGAACCCATGAATATATGTATGTGTGTGACCTGTACATAGAACTAATATCTTATATAGATTTGGGATTCATCCAAATTTGTGTGTCTGCTTCCACTGTATTCTGAAAAACAGACTGAGCAGAGGCTGCTGTTTTTAGGGATGTAATCCAACTGTAGTACAGTGAAAGTAAACAAACATGAAGTGCATGAGGCACTCACTGCTTCCCTTAGCCTACATTTCTTAATGATATCTCTTTTCCTCACATACAACCAGAGTATCAATTGTCTGAGAGACAGATTTTGTATCTCTGTATGCTCCTTGTCCCTCATTGACAATGGCTTTCCCTGTAGGTGACAGCCTGTGTGAATGCAGAGAAGTACAAACTATCTCCCATATACAATGCACACCATGCCTCTCAATGTGCACTGAGGAGGACCTTATGTTGGAAAGAGGAAATGCTGTTGCTGTGGCCTGATATTGGGCAGATGTCATCTAGCCCTTTGTACCATAATTCTATTTTGTTACTAGATGAGTTAATTTTAGCTTTGTATGTTATTATATGCTGGTAGTGTATCTGACACAAAGAAAGAATTGACAATGCATGGCTTTCAAGCAAAGCGACCTTTACTGTTACTACAATTAGAACTACACTAGTACCCCGGATAACGTTATGACTTGGTTCCACAAGTCATGTTGTTATCCGATTTTTAGCGTTGTCTGGGGTATACACCGAACAATGCTAAAAAACATCGGATGCGTTGGCGCGCGCCAAACGCGGTTTGGGGAAGATACGGAGATTTTCTCCGTATCCTCCCCAAGCCGCGTTTGACAGGCGCCGCTTGCCCGATGTTTGGAAAGGGTATGGGGGACCATACCCTTTCCAAACATCGGGTGTGTTGGCGCGCGCGCGTCAAACGCGGTTTGGGGAGGATACGGAATTTTTCTCCATATCCCCCCAAGCCGCGCTTGACAGGCGCGCGCTTGCCCAATGTTTGGAAAGGGTATGGGGGACCATACCCTTTCCAAACATCGGGTGCATTGGCGCGCGCGCGTCAAACGCGGTTTGGGGAGGATACGGAGATTTTCTCCGTATCCTCCCCAAGCCGCGTTTGACAGGCGCGCGCCTGCACGATGTTTGGAAAGGGTATGGGGGCCCATACCCTTTCCAAACATCGTGCGGGTGGGCCCTGGGGGGGGGGTTTGGATTGGGTAGATGTTCTACCCAAGATTCAAAAATCTTGTAACGTTATGCGGTTTTAGCGCTATACGGTACAATCCTTATCCGGGGTATTACTGTACCTATACTTTCTGAATGGGGCTGAAGCTTGCCTTGTTAGCTGGAGACCCAAGTACAGTACTGCATGACAGATTGAGAACCTGTCTTTGTCCCAGCTGCCAACCTAGCAGTTCCAAAACAAGAAATTGCAAGTAGATAAAGAGGAACCACTTCAGTGAGAAAATATTTTGGGGACATGAAAGGAGCCTTATTCGGGTGTCCCTTGAGCGGAATTCCTCCAGCAAAAATATTTTCAACTCAGAATAATTTCTGGCACAAAATTATGATTATATTCTTCTCACTGTTGACAGTTTCTCATCCTTATAAATGTATACATATCTACTAGTAACTCAATGTAACACATTATGTATCTGATGGGCAAATCCACAAATTATGCCATAATTTGTTAAAAGAAGTAGCTTTGCTCTCTTAAATAAACTAATAGTAAAATTATACTGAAATGCCTTGAATGCTATGTACAAATATAAATAATTTACCATCATGCATCTTTAGGTCCTTGAGAAGAATGTAATGAACAACATTTGAAATATAAAGACACAGGAAAAACTAATTCTAAATACAATGAATTGGGCAAACTTCCAAATACATACAGAACTGAAACAGTCTGTCTGTAAATTGGCTACATAAAAGTAATGAACTCCTACTTCCAGAATATCACTGCTGGACAAAGAGCAGTTTGTGTTCAGTATAACAATCAGCAAATTCTGTGCCCAAAAACATATAACAATATGCTTCAAGCTAAGCAAATACTTTTTTTTCAGAATTGTTAATTTTGCACTTTGAATTTAATTTTACATTTTTTAAACATTAGACAAGTAAGTGCTTTAGCAGAGAGACTACAATGGACAACTCCTGATGGTCACTGTTAGAGGAAAAAATTCAGAGGCAATAGAGGAGAGACTAAATCTCTTGTTCTTTGAGCTGAAATTTTTTCCAGGCATGGGCCACTATGAGCCAAAATCCTGTTAGCTATGCATACTAGTGTAACTCCATCAGTCCAAATTTCAGTAGTAAGTTACAAAGTCATTATAAAAACTGTACACTGGTCATGTGACTCAGAGTATGACAGCAAATGCCTATACAGATTTCTTACCTTGTAGTAACACGTCACTGTTATTTATGATGACAGAATTACTCCTGGATAGCCAAATAATAGGATTCTGGTGAATAGCTACAAGATTATGACATATTAAAATGTTGTGAATAAATAAAAGCTCTAGCTCAGTAGTACAGCACATGGCTTGGATGGAAAATGTTCTATTTTCAACACCTGTCAGTTCTAGGCAGAATTGGGATAATTTCTAAGACACCAAGATGCTGCTGACAGTGCAGACTGTGTGTGGGGCAAGTAGTTTCGCCAAACTTTTTTTGTAGTTCCCCTAAAACACAGAGCTCCTGAACAAACAAAAATCAACAAAATGATATGCTGCCACTCCTGGAAGCCTCTAAATTATTAGACTATCACTGACAAAAATACTTAAATTTACTTTGTAATTACTGTAATTACTGTGTAATTCTATCGGTGTGCACATCAGTAACTAATTGCTACAAGTGAAAAAGTTGGCAAAAGCATTTGCTGTCACACATTAGTCAGGTGACTTCGTGTGAAATTGCAATGTCTATGTCAACTTCTTAACTTGAAGAAATTTGCTGCTAAAATTAAGCTGCTGTAAATACATGGCGAGACTTCAGACAAACAAGTTATTGTCATAAACCCAATGGGAGATAGTCAATATTGCACAAATAAACTTTTCATAGGTTTGGTCATCTTTTTACTGCAGACTGCAGTCTCTAGACTTGGATGCCTCACATTGAGCAGGGGTTCGCAACCTATGACCCACAGTAGCAACCTCGGAAGCGGACCAGTTTATGACAGCCATAAATGTGCCCGTGCAAATGTGTCCGCCATGGTTTACGGCACAGGGAACCCTGCTCAGCTGCCTAAGGGGGCATGGTCCAGCCCATGGTATGAAAAGGTTGAGAACTCCTGACGTAGAGGAAGCCTAAAAGGACATTCTCTGTTAATAAATCATTCTTGAATTGCCCTCCTTAAAATCAAGTTGCCCCATGCTGGGCTTAGACAGACAAGGAGCTTATTTCTTGGAGGATCTCTTACATATCTCCAAGACATCAGATAGAAATTCTGAATTATGTAGGAATGACTGGCTCACACAGGAAAAGCAAACTGTCGCCTGGTAAAACTATGACTTCTCAATCATTCCTATCATTTGAAATATTTCAAAACAAAACCTATCTGTGATTACACAGCCTTTTCCTCCTACTGCAATGTTAAACACATAACATTGCCATAGCAACAGTATGATCACAACATTTTCTCTAGTGTTCTTTAACACTATTTGACAGGTAGCATCAGGAAAACCTGTTGATTTTATCTGTACTGGAGGATGGATAGATCATATAGAATCATCAATGTTGATTAACTGTATACTGGCTTTAGAGCTAAGTGATGAAGGCCCCTGCTCTCACCTTAGCTACTGATTTAAAGAAGGACTTAGGAGTACAGTATGATTTAGGCCTTAGTTCCATTATCCAAGGTACAGTACTTACTCTTTCAGAACAAACTGCCAAGATTAGGTAAAATGGAGCCAAGACACCCAAACTTGTTTTATGCTACTAATGGGAAACTACATTAATCTTTGACTAAAGAGCTGTTACAGTGACACACTTAGCTTACTTATGAAATGTACTTTCTTGTGTAGAATTCTCAAAAAAAAAATGCAACCAATAAGCTTATATTTTAATCTTATTACCAGATTTCTATACCACCCATCCTTCATAAAAGAGTCATCTTTTTCCCTGGTGACCTGTTGAGAGCTAAGTTTACTGACAGTGAATCATCTAGTGCAGTGGTGGCGAACCTATGGCACGCTGCCAGAGATGGCACTCAGAGCCCTCTCTGTTGGCACCCATGCAGTCACCCCAGCACAGAGTTTGACCCACCCCTCTGCCCAGCAGCCCAATTGGAGCATTTCCTCCCTCTTCCCAGCAGAGTTCACCCCGCCCCTCTGCTCAGCGGGAGCATTTCCTTCCTCCCCCATTGCTTTGTAGGCACTTTGCGATAAATAAGTGGGTTTTGGGTTGCAGTTTGGGCACTCAGTCTCTAAAAGGTTCGCCATCACTGATCTAGTGTCATCCAGTGAGCTTCATGTCATTGTGGAAAATTGAAATCAAGTTTGCCCAGAGAGTTCTTACTCTGTAGCAATTCAACACTGGATTACTGTAAAATAAGTTTGCCACTGGGGTACACAGAAAGAGCCTCCTTGCAGATTGTGGTATTTTTGAACCACAAACTGGGTGTACCCCAATTAATGGTCCTCTTTGTTGTGCCAGCATATCTTTCTCACATTGGGTCAGGTGAGCTGGAGAATCAATCTTCTGACTAATGTGTGAATCAACAAAATGAACTGCTCTGAAATCTCATAATACTGTATACAGTCAAACCTCGCATAAAGAGCAACTTGCTTAAAGAGTAACTCGCTTAAAGAGCAGAATTTTCTCTGAATGTTCGCTTCACTTAAGAAATAAAACCAACCAAAAACTCACTTATCAAATAAATCGGGGTTCGCAATCCCCCCCACAATTGGTCATTTACAATGGTGTTTCGCTTAAAGAGCAATCCTGTGGAATGTATTATGCTCTTTAAGCGAGGTACAACTGTATTATCTAAATATTTTGCAGACAATATTTAAAAAAATGTGTAACTGTATTAAAAATGATGGGGGTCTGATTAGAGATTATTTTGATTTCTTGCATTGATACAAATAACTCTTTGGGGTTCTTCCAACTCTAAAGTTGGCCTTGAGGGAGCAACAGCTGCGGGACCTGGGCAGCGTCAAAGATCTTGCTGCCGCCCTCTCCCTCGGCCAGCTGGCCTTGAGGGAGCAACAGCTGCAGGACCCGAGTGCCATTAAAGACCTTGCCGCTGCTGCCCTCGCCGGACTCTCCCTTGGCCAGCTGGCCTTGAGGGAGTAACAGCTGTGGGGCTCGAGACAGCTCTCACCGAAATTGGATTCCTTCTTTTTTGGACTTCTCTTGGACTCCTCCCAGTTATTTTTTGTAGGATTTTGCTTTTAATCATTGCGGGATTCAGTAAATGTGGTTTTTGCTGTTGTTTTCTGTAACATTTTTGTAACATTTTTGGTGATATTAATACTTTCTGATTGTTACTGTGTTTATTGATATGTATATATATTTCTGATACTGTGATGATTATGATTATGATAATATGGAATGTGACTGTTATGCTGTTATTTTCTATACTCTGTAAGACGCCTAGAGTCAGGTTTGCCTGAGCAGGGTGGGGTATTTAACAACCACCACCACCACCACCACCACCACCACCACCTAAAACAAAGGTGCCCAATTTTTCCCCACCAGGGGCCTTCAGTTAGCTGTGTGGGCCAGTCATGTGGTTCCTCCCAGCGGCAGCGCAGCATGAAATCATGCTCCGCTTCCAGCCATTTTTCCTACCTCCAATGCTTCCCTTGGAGGAGAGCATTGGGGGAGCATTTTTGCACCCTTTTTTATTTTTTTTGGCGCATTTTCATGCCAAAATACAGTGAAAACGCGCTGATTTTGGCACTTCTGGCATCGGGCAGCAATCTGGCCTGTAGTTTGGGGACTCCTACTGTAAAAGTAGGACTTCTAGATGCGAGACAGAACTTTTTCTGCAGAAGCCTAGATCTTATGGAATGTCTGACCCAGAATACACATATATACTGTATATCTCTCTGGCAGTTTGAGATGTGCCCTGAAAACCTACTTTTTCAACACTAATCTTAAATTAATTTTGACTCTCTTTTTTACTGTGCTTTTAGCAGTGTAGATGCTGCAATACAGTATTGTTATATTGCTCTAATAAATTATATTTCACTTTTTAACCTTCTTAAATTACTTGGGAAGGGCCTTTGCCTCAAGCAGCAATACAAATTTATGTTAATAATTAAATAATAAAACAAGAAGAGGCAGATGGACATCTACTTGTCAATCACCAGCTGAATTGCAAAGAATGACAACAAAAATTAAGAAACTATGGTTGGCTTACCCTAACCACTTGTCTTTTTAGTATCCCTTGCCAGCCAAATATGAGATTTTTTTTTGTTCAGTTGCACAGTTGATTCTGACCCTTTGTGACGCCATGGACCACTGTCCGCCAGGCACTTCTGTCCTCCACCATTCTCCTCAACTTGCCCAGTTCTGTGCCCATTGTGTCTACAATACCATCTAGCCATCTCATTTTGGGCCACCCCCTTCTTCTTTTGCCCTCCACCCTTCCCAGCATCAAGGCTTTCTCAAGCGAATCCTCTCTTCTCATTTGATGTCCACAGTACTTTAGCTTCATCTTTACAATTTGACCTTCTAAGGAGCAGTCAGGGTTGATTTCTTTTAAGATTGACCTATTTGTTCTCCTTGCTGTCCAGGGGACTCTCAAAACTCTCCTCCAACACCACATTTCAAAGGCATCTATTCTTTTGTGCTCAGCTTTCCTTATGGTCCAGCTCCTACAACCATACATTGCCACAGGGAATACCATTGCTTTGACTATACGAATTTTTGTTTGCAATGTGATGTCTCTACTTTTCACTATGTTCCCCAGGTTTCTCATCGCTTGCCTCCCAAGAATCAGGCACCTTTTTATTTCATGGCTGCAATCACCATCTGCAGTGAGCTTTGATTCTAAGAAAGTAAAATCTGTCATTGCTTCTACTTCTTCCCCATCTATTTTCCAGGGACTGATAGGGCCTGTTGCCATTATCTTGGTTTTCTTTATATTGAGTCTCAAGTCAGCTTTTTCACTTTCTTCTTTCAACCTAATCAGAAGCTTTTTAAGTCCTCCTCACTTTCTGCCATTAGGGTGGTATCATCTGCATATCATCCCCGCCTTTTCAGTAGAGCAGGAAGGAAATGTTGTGCTTGAGAACCTTTTTCAGGGAACATCACAGAACTCTCCCTGCCTGTCGGACAGGGGAAATGAGGGTCAGCTGTGTGGACCGGCTAGCCCAGCCATAAAAGACCTTGCTGCTGTTGCTGCCTCCATGACCAGCCCAGGAACATCACAGAGCTCTCCCTGCCTGTCAGACAGGGGGAATGAGGGGCAGCTGTGTGGACTGGCTAGTCCAGCCATAAAAGACCTTGCTGCTGTTGCTGCCTCCATGACCAGCCCAGGAACATCACAGAACTCTCCCTGCCTGTTGGACAGGGGGAATGAGGGCCAGCTGGCCAAAGACTGCTGTCTCTCTTGACCGTACTGCATTTTTTACATTGTATTTTATTGTATTGTTTTATTGTTTTTTCTTTTTATGCAAAATTTATTGATTGCATTATCTGTGCTGCATCTGTTGTTATATTTTTATATTATGCTGTATTTATATTTGAGATTGTGATACTGTATATGTTGCTTATGTTGTGTGAGCCGCTCTGAGTCGCCTCAGTGAGGCTAGTAGAGCGGCATATAAGTCTAATTTAATTTAATAATAATAATATCTCAAATTGTTGATGTTTCTCCCATCAATTTTGATCCCAAATTGTGATTGTACTTCTGATCAAATTAAGATGTACCTCTGATGAAATCTTTGGGGAATGCTATTGGCCACTATGAGAATTTTATGGTATGAGTTATATTCAAAAAAACTGTAAAACACTATGGGTAGAAGACTGAAACTCATATGACCTGCTAAGTAGATCTCACAAGTTCTAAAATCTGTTCATTCACATAATACAGAAAGCATGTTTCACATTATTAGGTTGCAGCAAGCACTCCACAACCACCTGCGGATGTCAGATAAACCCAGCACCCTAGAACAGTGTTTAGTTTAACTGGTTATTTCATAAGAAAGCTATCTGAACCCCTTTTCAATACAACCTTTTTTTTTACTTAACCTGAAGTAAATGATTAAAAACAACAAAAAAGTTACTATATTAATTTTTTAAAAGATAATTTCATACTTTCTATGTTACTGAACAGACCACAATATTGCCCAGCTATGGCACGGCATTTCCACCTTCAGACTTAAAAGACACAACATTACGACTACAGATTTCATTTCCTGACATCCTTGAAATTGGGTGTGGGAGGAATCCGCATAAAATGCTACAATCAAACCAAGCCTGTAGGAAGACCAGAGAGTTACTACCCAGGATGCCCTACCACAGATATGTCAACTGTAGAAGCTTGCCCACCTCCCTACCATTTCTCAAACTTACGTTGCCTTCGATAAATGTTACAGAACTGGGGGAAAGGCGAGAGGCAGCCACCGCTGCAGCAGCAGAGAGAACATCATCAGGAAATTAACAAACTATACACAGGGAACTCAACAATCCACAATGAAGACATCAGATTTGGCCCTGAACATCTCTGCAGCAGAGTATGCTGCTCCAGTATGGACCACATCCACATATGCAAAACAAGTTGACATCGCTGTTAATGAAACAGCATATTGTGACAGGATGCCTCAAATCTACACCAGTTGGAAAAATATAACTTCTTGTTGGTATCGCTCCACCTAAGGAGAGAAGTAGCAGTGGATGTTGAGAGAACTAAGCAAGAGAATGGCCCTGGACACCCTCTGAAGGGATATGAGCCTCAAGTCTGCCAGCTCAGATCCAGGAAGAGCTTTATGGCAAGAACAAACATTCTTGAGGGTACACAAGAGCAAAACCAAATCAGAAGATGGAGGAAGGAGCTTACTGGACAAGGAACAACATTATTATTATTATTATTATTATTATTATTATTATTATTATTAGTGCTGTGTTGTTTTGCTGATTGTAAGCCGCCCTGAGTCGCCATGGCGAGTGGGTGGTGATATAAATCTAAATAAATAAATAAATGTAGCTGAGGAATTCAACCTCCCCTATGTCACTTGGGGGACTCTGGATAGGAGGGTTGGAATACCTAAATGCAAGAGCAACAGGCTCAAGTGGTGGTGGATGACACACTGTGAATGTGGAAAGATACAGAATCCAACTCAGAAAACAAAAATAAATAAAAATAAAAACACTGCAACACTTTAAAGACTGTTATATTTTTACTGTGAGCTTTCATGGATCAAGTCCACTTCTTCCAAAGAATCCAACTCATTTTCTGGTCTGCCAATTACTATCAAAAACACCTCCTGATGAGGACTTAATTTTGGCTAACGACACGTTTTGGCAGCCCAAAGTTTGATCTGGACCACAAAAACAGCAGCAGAGAGTTTTCACTAGAGTAAAAGACAGGGACCCTATTGCAAGAGGAAGAACCACCACTAAAGCTGGGGTGCCCAAACTACAGTGAGCCAGTTACGTGGTTTAAGGGGCCAGTCACTATGGCCTGTGGACCGGATCCAGCCCGATGCCAATTCATCCAGCCCATGAAGCCCTCGTCGCTCCTGGAAGCGGAAGTAAAACGTGTATGGGCGCATTTTACTTCTGCTTCTGGGAGCGTCGAGGGCTTTTGTGGGCCGGATGAATTAGCATGGGGGGGGGGGCCTGGATCCAGCCCACAGGCCATAGTGACTGGCCCCCCTAAACCACGTAACTGGCCCACCGCCCAAAAAGTTTGGGTACCCTGAACTAAAGTAAACACAGCCCTGAACAAGCCTCAAGGCCCCCCCCCCCCCTGAGACCCCACTTCGGCCTCCTCCCCTCTCTCGGAGCAGGTAGTTCCATAACTCCACCCAACGTAGCTGAGGAAGGCAGAGTCCCAGAAATAATAAAGCCCTCCTCCAGCCCCAACGAGAGGCCTTGAGGAAGCCTCCGGGGGCAGTCCCCACTCATTCCCCAGGAGACGGCGGAAGGGAAGAGAAAGGAAGAGAGAACGGAAAGGGGGGAAATAACCCCCTCCTGCTGCCCAGCAGTGTGTGTGTGTGTGTGTGTGTAGGGTGGCGCGCGGCCACTTCCTATTCCAACCGCCTCACCAGGAAGAGCGGAGGCGACTCGCGCTCCCTCAGCGGCCGCTGGCTGGCTGGCTGGCGGGTGGGGCAAGGCCGCACACAGGGAGCGGCCTCACCCGGGCCGAGAAGTGGGCCTCGCTTTGCTTTGCTAATCTCTTCCCTCCTTCGTCCCCCGCTGCCTCCCTACCCGGGGTGTGGGGGGGAAAGAGCTTCGCTACCTGAGGGGCTCCCTCGAGTCTCCCTCCGCGCCGCTTCCTGATCCGACTCCGGGCCCAAACTCTCCGGCGGCGGCGGCGGCGGCGGTGGGAGCGGAAACCGGCGGGGCGGGTCGAGAGCTGAAGCGCGTCCACGCTCCTCTTTACAACCGACGCGACGTGCGCGTGCCCGCCCCTAGCTCGGCCCCCGCGGCCAATCCGTGGCCGGCGGCGCGGAGGCTGTCGGGAAACGGCGCTATAAAAGCCCGCGATCTATTTGTGAACAGGGTGAAAACTTTCCCGGCTGTCGGAGGGGAAGGTGGTGGTGGGGCGTCGACACGAGCTCCTTTACCTCCTTTACCACAGGCAGCAACAGCAGCAGCTTTCGGCGTCTGTTCGTTCGGATTGGGCTTGGCCATGGGGAGAGGCAAATTATGGCCGGGTAGCGTTGGGTAATAATCGGGGGAAAAGGCAGCAGGCAAAGTGGGGGATTAACTCCCTCAAGGAAACCCCAAGCTTGAATACATGTACAGTATGCTGAGCGGAGCATTTTGGAGATCACTCCTCCATAGGGTTGTAGTGAGTCAGAGGCAACTCACGCAACATCGGTAGATTCGGGTAGGGCGTAAGAAAAGACACTTGTGTCGGGGTCGCCTTCAGGCAGAAACGGATAACTACGAACTTCAAAAGCCAAAGAGCCAGCGCTCACCGCTTCTGCAGAAATTTCTGTGGTCATGCGGCAGGCATGATTTAGACATGAGTGCATGGAGTGCTGTTTACCTTCCCACCGAAGTGGTCCCTATTTATCTACTTGCAGTGTCTTGTTTTCAAACTGCTAGGTTGGCAGGAGCTGGGACAGAGACAGGAGCTCATTCCGTCCTGCAGTACTCTGGAATCGAACTGCTGATCTCCCGACTTCCAGTCAGCATCTTAGTCACTTGAGATCCCACAAATTCTGTTACCATGTTTCTCACGTTCAAAAAAAATGTTTTGCCGCAGATGCTGGACCTGGTACCTTTTGCAAGGAAAACGTGTTTTACAAGGGATGAAAAGGATTTACTCCTGATTTGTGGGGATCTTAATGATCTCCAAAAGGCTTCTGTGTAAGGTTTCCATCTGTTCCTATCGTGTCTCACTTTCCCCAGTACCGTACTGCTTTTTCTTACTAGTCTTGCTAATTTCCTTACTAGTCTTGGTAATTTTAGGGTTGGCACCTGGAGCTATGCTGTCTGGGAACGGGTGTAGCAGGCTGATGTTCTGAGGGGAAGTGCTGGGGCGCTGCAGTTTACCCAAGGCCATGTAAATTCTTACCAGGTACCTCAAAAAAGAGGATTCACTTGAGAAGGCCTTGATGCTGGGAAGAAGGGGCATCAAAAATGAGATGGATAGATGGTGTATACGCAACGGGCAGAGCTGGGTGGGTTAAGGAAGATGGTGGAGGACAGAGGTGCCTGGTGGGCAATGGTTCATGGTGGTCGCAAAGGGTCAGAATTGACTGTGCGAATGAACAACAACAACAAATATCACTGGAAGTGCAACTTGATGTTTTACTTTAAATTTAAACCATCTCAACTGTTCTTAATCCACAAAAATTCTATATTGTTGAGCAGATATGTAATGATCTTATAACAGCAGACAAAACTGAAGAAAGGAACAGACCATCACTTTCTTCTGTGATCTTCCTGAAGTACAATATAACAGTCATTTTAGCTTCTGTTGAGAGTTCAGGTTTGGTTTGCACTTGTCTTCTGGAATCCCATGGTATTCATAAAGCTGTTATCCAAATTTTGAATGAATCAGATGAACTGTTGTTTATGCTAAGAATGTATGAGCCATTTTATAAACTGAACATCTTCCAGGATTTGATAGAAAAATGACATGCCTCTGTTGAGTACGCACAAGTTGCGGAAATACTGCGTCTAACAATGCCGGCCTGAAACCATGGCTCACATCATAAAGTATATTATCAGTAATAAAGGTATTGCTAGCTGAAACTGGTATAGGGCAAGATATACATAACCAAAGTTTATTGTATACAGTGGGAATGCTAACATGAACTTTAGCCTGGAGACATAATATACAACTGAAATATAATTTCCCTTCTTACATCTCTAGGTTTTGATTTTACTTCTACTTGACAAACACAATTTTGTTAATCATTCAGCTGACAAAACAGTTTTGGAGAGGCAAAACTTGCTATTAAGTTAAATAAGATCTGATTTTAAAAACACTCAAAATAAGAATTCAAGTCCTATTGATTGGCTTGCTAATCAGCTTTATATCCTGCAATCATCAGGCATATTCTAAAATGTAAGAATACAAAAGGACTGAAGTTCAGTACTGTATACTGATTTCCCACAAACTCAGTATGGGGAAGTGTTACAAAGATGAGAACCTGCTTGTAACAAGTACAGGTATTCCCGATCCCTTTCCCTTTTAACCAAGTTTTTAACCGATGTCTAACTTGTAAATTGCAGAATTTTGATTTTTATATGCAGCAGATTCAGAAGGATTTGTTTTATCTTAATTGGCTTTAGCCCTGTCATTAATAACTTCATTATAAGATCAGAAGAACTGCATAGTGTTGACCCTGGATTTATAATTTTATTTACCTCCACTTACTGCTGCTGATAGTGTTTACTGGTACTATGAATATTGTTAATTTAAAGATGTAGTCTGGTTTTGTTTCTTGTGTTTTTGATGGATGATTTTATTCTGATCTTTTATATTTATTTTATGATGTGTGTATTTTTTAAATATACTGTAAGCTGCCCTGAGTGATGCTCGCATCAAAAGAGTGGGGTATAAATGTGAATAAATAAACCTTGAACACTGATGTCAGCTTCTACATTCATTTACCATTTCATAATGTGGAAACTGTACTGTTTTTTTACTTAATTTTTGTATGTTTTTAACTAGTGCTTTTCTTGATAAAGAGAGAGATACTTTGTGAAAAAAACTGGATTTGTTTTGCTGTAATAAATAATATGCCATCAAGGAGATTCTTTTTTAAAAATTTTTTTTTAAATTTTATTAGGTATATAAGACATTACAAATCAGAAAAAATACATGAGACAAAAAAATTACATAACTCTAGAATATATATAAAGAAAGATAAGAAAATAAAATAAAAATTCACATAAACAACAATTCTACATTAGTGTCATCAATCAAGTGTTATTGCCTCGTTATAAACCAAAATTTGAAACTCAATTTATAAACTATATCTCTACATGTCTTCTCATAACCAATATATGTTGTTCGCTAACTCTACTATCCTTTTTAGCCTTAAAACCACCCTTGTAATATATACATTGTCCGGGGATTTATGTTTCCTTATGTTTTCCAGAAGTCATTTTGCTCAGATACAGGGGGTATGCCTTTATTCTTAACCATTGCATATTCAATGAAAGGTTTCCAAATCCTCCAAAAGTTATTGCCAGTTACTTTACCCTTTTTAAAATTTATCTCCCAGATAAGCTGTTCGTTGAGTGCCAAATCCCACATTTCCTTATACCAGTCCCTTCTTTTTAACTTTTCATTATTTTTCCAATTTCTCGCTATGCATTGTCTGGCGGCCGATAACATTATTGCCATCAGTTCCTTGTTGTTTTTGCTCATTTTATATTTATCCACCTCAGTTAGCAAGACTGTATTTGACCCCAGTTCCAACTGCAAATCCAATATGTCCTTGATGTCATCCTCAATTTTTCCCCAGAAGTCTTTCAAAACGTCACAAGACCACCACATATGCTCATATGTACCTCTAACTTTTTTACATCTCCAGCATTTCTCACTCAAATCTTTATACATTAGATGCAGTCTCACTGGGGTTCTATACCATCTCCAAATTAGTTTATAATTGTGTTCCTTCACTCTTACCGACATAGATCTCATAATACGTCTTCTCCACATTTCCCCCCATGTTTTCTCAGTAATTATTGTGTTCAATTCCTGTTCCCAGCTATCTTTCAATACTTGTTGAACCATCCCCCCTTTATTTAAGATTTTGTATATTTGACTAACTATCCCTTTTAAACCTGTCTCCTTTTCTTAATTTGACCAGCAATGTTTCAAATTCTGTAAGCTCCCTGTCTGATCCCATTTCCAAGAAAAATCTCTTGTTCCAATTATTTATCTGGAGGACTTTGAACCAATCCAACTCCAGTTGCCGATAAAGCTCATTTCTCCTCTCTAGATCCCTACAAATTTTGATCCAATCTTTCAACAAAGAGACCCCATTTTCTAATAAGATATCCTTAATCCTACCGTCTATTTTCATCGGTAAATTATTAAAATCTTCTAATTCTGTGACCATTGAGATCCCTGGAATAAGATCCTTTCTTGCTTTATTCCATTCATCTATTGTTGCTCTTATCATCTTACCCTGTATTCTCATTTTTTTATCCTTATCCCCGCATAAAAACAATGCCTTCCCTTTCCTAGAGAACTCTTTTGATTCTAATTTTCCCCATATTGGCTCTTCTCTAATTAATAATTTAATGACATTTCGTAATTGGAAAGCTCTGTAATACTTACTGACATTCGGGATACCCAATCCCCCTTCTTTTTGCGATACGTACCACAGCATCTTAGGTATTCTAGCTCCTCGTTTCCCATTACAGAATCTATTTATAGTATTTTGATACCTTTTCAATTCTCTGTATGTTTTATTGGCAGGGCATCAAATAAAAAGTTCAATTTAGGTAACAACGTCATTTTGCACATTGCAACCCTGCCAAACCACGATAAATTCAACTTGTTATACTGTGTTATTTTCTTATCTATCTCTTTCATTTGTTTACCATAATTCAATTCTTTAAGTTCCCCAATTTTTCTAGCAAGAATTACTCCTAAATATCTTAATTTATGCGGGGTTTGAATATTAAATTTTTGTTTTATTTCTTCATCATTCTTGCTCCCATTAACTAAGATCATCTCAGATTTATCCCAGTTCACCCTTAATCCTGTTATTTCCTCAAAAATTTTCAAATGTTTATTAATCTTTGGAATTGCTTGTATTGGTTGTTTTATCGTAATTAATGTATCGTCGGCGTATAAACTTATTTTATTCCCTTCAATTCCGGATATATCTTTGTCTTGCCGAATTAAGTTCGCCAATAGTTCCATAGCCAATACAAATAGTGAGGGTGACAAAGGACATCCCTGCCGAGTTCTAGCCTCCAATTTTATTTCTCCTGTATAACTATCATTAAATTTCACTATCGCTATCCCCTGTTTATATAAATTCTTAATAACTTTTTGAAATTTATCACCAAATCCATATAGTCTAATAACCTCATGTATTGTGGCCCATTGCAGGGAGTCAAATGCTTTAAATATATCCAGGGCTAAAAAACCTACTTTATCCTTTTGCTTTTCAGCTATATCCAATAAATCCACTACCCTCCTTGTAAGGTCTGACATATACCTGCCCTTTACAAACCCTGCTTGGTCATCTCTTATATATTTGGCTATGAAACTATTTAGCCTAGTCACCATTATTGTAGAAAATTTTTTGGCATCTTGGTTAATTAAGGATATCGGCCTATATGATTCTATTTTCTGTAAATCCTTTCCCGGCTTAGGGATTAATGCAATGATAGATCTATTCCAAGATTCCGGTGTTGCTTCTCCCTCTAGTATCCCATTAAATAACTTATGTAGTCTCGGAACAATCCAAGGCTTGAAATCCTTATAAAATTCCGCAGGAAGCCCATCTTCTCCTGGTGCTTTGTCCAATTTTAATTTCTTAATTACATCCTCAATTTCTTTTACCGATATTTGTTCCTCCATCCTATTTCTATGTTCTTCTGTTATTAGTGTTATATTATACTTTTGAAAGTATTCCTCCAATTTGCCCAAATTTACCTGCTTTTTTGAATATAAATCATTGTAAAAACCCTCTATTATTTCTGCTTTCTCTTTCCTTTTATTACACCTCTTTCCCTTCCCATCTAGCAGAACTCCTACCTGGCCTTTATTCTTTTTATCCCTTGCTGCTTTTGCCAGTAACTTAGAATTTTTATTACTATACTCAAAGTATTCTCTTTTTAATAAATAATATGCCATCAAGGAGATTCTGACTATGGGAATCCTTTTTAGGATCACATTAGTACCTCGGATAACGATGAGACTTTGTTCAACAAGTCTCGTTGTTATCCGGTTTTTAACATTGTGCGATGCATTGATCGTACAATGTTAAAAAAAGACCTGTTTCCCTGGAGGCTGCAGCAAGCCAGAATGTCGGGATTTGAATCCTGACATTTTGGCTTGCTGCAGCCTCCAGGGAGGTGGGGGAACTTTGGAAACAGTTTGGATTGGGTCTTCCGACTTCCCTGGAGCCAGCAAGGGGGCGGGGCGGCAGAAAGCCCTAAATGGGTAAAAAATTGGATGTTTTGGCCTGATGTTTTGGCTTGTTGCAGCCTCCAGGGAGGTGGGGGAAGTTCAGAAACAGCTTGGATCGGGTCTTCCAACCTCCCTGGAGCCAGCGTGTGTGGGTGTGGGTGTGGGTGGGTGGAAGCCCAAAATGGTAAAAGTCAGGGTTTTTTTTACCAATTTCGGGCTCTCTGACCCTCCCTGCCAACTCCAGGGAGGTCGGAAGACCCAATCCAAGCTGTTTCCAAAGTGGGGGAACTTCAAAATTAGCGCGCATCGGATCTCTGGACCTCCCTGGAGCCGATGCGGGCTATTTTTGAAGTTCCTCCACCCTCCTGGAGGCTGCAACAAGCCAAAACTTCAGGATTCAAATCCTGATGTTTTGGCTTGTTACAGCCTCCAGGGAGGTGGGGGAAGTCCAGAAACAGCTTGGATTGGGTCTTCCGACCTCCCTGAAGCCGGCAGGGGGGGTCAGAGAGCCCAAAATGGGTAAAAAATGGACATTTTTTAAAACCTATTTTGGGGTCTCTGATCCCCCTGCCTGCTACAGGGAGATAAGAGGACCTGATCTACAGCTGCAGGGTAGTTGGGGAAGCTGACGGGGACTCCCCATCGGCTTCCCTAGCCACCCTCCCCTGCCTCCGCAGCTGTGGGGTGGCTGGGGAAGCCCCCCTGTCAGCTTTCCAGCCACCCCACCCCTGCCTCCGCAGCTGCAGGGTGGCTGAGAAGCTGAATGAAGAACCAGTTGTTATCCGAGGTATTACTGTATCTAGGTACAGAATACTCAGGAGTGTTTTACTGTTCCATTCTTCTGGGGCATCTTACGACCACAGCTTGCAGTACACAGGATAAGAAATAAACATTTCCTTTGTGTGGTATTGATTTATATTTTTGATAGATAGCTCTGAAAAAACACCATAGGATTTTAAATCTCAGCTGTACTTATTATAGCCCTTTAAATATCTGTTTTGTTGTAGTCCCTCCATCCCATCCCCCATGATGAAATATTTGAGTTCTTGAATAATACTTGACTTTAATAATGGATTGAATGAAGGCAAATAAGTTAGAGGTGGGCTCACTTGATCAGCTAGGCTAGGTGATGATCTCGCCAGGCTAGATGGAGTTGTAATTCCCCTTTGGGACTCAGTTAATAACTTGGGAGTCCTCCTGGACCTTTAAGTGGAATATCAAATATCTGTGTGGCCAGATCTGTCTTTTTGAGCTAAGGCAGATTGCCAAGTTGCACACTTATCTGGCCAGGAGATCCCTGACAACATTGGTCTATGCATGATCATCCCAAAAGTAAGTTACTTCAGTACTCGCTATATGGGGTTGCCCTTGAGGCTGGTATTGGCTTCCTGTTGTTTTCCATGCCAGGTTCAAGGTATTGTTTTTGACATACTGTACAAATCCCTTTAATGATTTGGGACTTCAATACCTACCAGAATATAGCTCCCGAAGAACTGCTACCCATTTCACCTGGTCTTTCCAGGCCTTGTTACTACAGGTGGTCACTCTAAGAAAGGTGAGAAGGGTTGCTACTAGTAACTAGGTCTTCATGGTGGTGGCCCTATCTTTATGGAATGGTTTTCCTCTGGAAGTCTGCCAAGCCTGATCCCTTCAGAAAAATTGTGAAAAAATTGCTTTTTAACCAAGCTTTTGGAAACACACTTCCCCTCAGGTACTGTTTTCTGACCCATAATTTAATTGATAGTGTTAGAGGTTAGCTGCAGCCATTTGGTCATTCTCTTGTTTTCTTAGTTATGTGTGAGGATGGATTGGGTTTTTATTCTCTGTTGTAAAGAGGCCCTGAGCAGTAAATTTCAACTAAGTGGGGCAGTTTAATTTTTTAAATAAATAAAATAGTGCATCGGGGAACATTGTAAAAAAAAGGTGTACCAAATTCAGACAGGAAAGTTTTGAAGGAATATCGTGAGTGCAACAGGTAAGCTGCTTATCCACTCACAAACTCTTCCAGTGTCATGTTTTTAGTTTGCATTCCCATATATGCTTTTCTAAAATGCTGCACTTTGCTGGCCCCATAAAATATTTCTACTACAGTAATACCTCAGATAACATTAGTATCAAATAACACTAAAATCGCATAACATTAAGCAATCTGGGAGGGAGAATTGCATCGGATAACATTAAGATCCTATGGGATGCATCGGATAACAACCTCTAAAGCCCGTGTGGTTACAATGTATCTCTATGAATCCCATAGGATTTTAACATGCATCGGATAACACTAAAAATCGGACAACACCAAGACTTGTGGAACCAGGTTTTAACGTTATCCGAGGTTTTACTGTATATTTAGATGAAGCTATCTCGAGACAAAAATTGTTAAATAGGCTGCCATACTTTGGGCATATCATGAGAAGGCAAGATTTTTTGGAAACAACCATAATGCTAGGAAAGGCAGGAGGAAGATCAAATATGAAATATTTTGAAGTGGTAGCCATGTTATTCTGTGCAAGTGTATCGGAGAGTAAACCAAAAGACAAATTGTGGCACCTTAAAGACTCACGCCTGTATTTATCCTCAAATAGAAGATGGATTGACTCCTGCCCTAGAGGAAGCCACAGCCTTGTGTTTGCAAGAAATGAGCAAAGTTGTTAAAGATGGGACGTTTCTGAGATTGCTCATTCATAGGGTTGCAATGAGTCAGAGGTGACTTAATCACAGCAACAGACTGCAACATTGGTTCCTAGATGGCCACAGGATGGCACCAGTGCTGCATAATTTAAAATGCCATGTGTCCTATAGCTTTCTTTCCTGATCCCAAGGGGTATTCTGAGCATGTAAAGCTTTACAAGTTGCTCAGATATAGGACAGGAATAAATGTAGCTCTACTGTATTTCAAGATTCCCAGAACTGTAAAGAGGACCTCCCTTAAGGTCCAATAATCATGGATAGAGGCCGAAATCAAATATTAATTTTAAACATAGGGAAATCAGACATTCATATAAAACACGTTAGGACAAAGAATCAGTAAATTCTATTAGAATACTATGGATCTATACAAAGCCTTTGGCAATTAAAATATAGAATATGAAAGCAAGAGGCACCTAAAGAGCCAGTGGCATCTTCAGCTCTGTGAGTCACTGCAGTCAATCCCATGAAAGTGCCTGTTTATCTTGTAACAGCAGTGAGAAAGGAAAATTCCATGAGGGCAGGAGGGATTAAAGGTAGGATTACTATGAGAATGCCTTGACAGAAATTCACATTTGCACGACTGCATCATTCTGGCCAACCGTATCTTGACAAGAAAATGTAAAACAAAGAGCAGTCACTGGTCAAAAGCGGTGGAGCACCTTTCTTGTAAAGCAGGAATGGATCAGTTGAGGTGTCCAGATGGTGGGCTTCAGCTCCCATCATGCCTCACCATTGACCATGATGATGGGAGATGTACTAGCTACATCTGGAACAACACAAGTTAGGTGCTGCTATTGTAAGATTAAAGTAGCTCAGGAGGAAAATAGGGTGTTTGAAATAAAGCACTAAAAGTTATAACAAGTGATCAGAACAAAAGGGGAGTTATTGGATGACAAGTAGCCAGTTTTCAAGGATGTCTTCTCTACCTGTGTTTTTTAACAAGGCAGCACTTTTAGCTTTCTATATGGTGGGCAATCAAAGGTTTCCTCCCTTGGAAGTGTTCCTGCGTATGCTTTCCTCTTAGAGAAGCCAGTAGTACATGGTCTTTCCTAAATGGCTGGATGGGTAGCTTTATAAAGAGGAGCTAGATGTTAGCCATGAGAAATGTGTTCTTTCATACTTTTTCTGACTCCAATTTCCAAAATTCTCCAAGAATTCCCCAGGCAGAATTCTAGGAGGACCAGCTCGCTAAGACACACCTGCAGACAGGTACAGGTCTCTCACATTGCCTGAATTGGCTTCTTAAGGCTTTGTTTCCTGTTAAATTAAAAAGGAGCAAAAAGAAAGCTGGCAAGCTGATTTTAAAACACTGTAGTTCTTTGGAATGTGTCCTCTATACAGCCTAAAAAGGCACCGAGACTGAGGCTACGGGTAGCCCCCACACCCACAATAACCAACCTCAGACATGTGAACCTTTCATGGCAGTGAGGCGTGGTTGATGTGAGGGTGGAAGGTGCTGGAGGTTGTAATCCTGCTACCCATTAACCTCCTCAGAGCTCTGCATCTCCCAAGTGAACAATGGGAAGCAAAGATTGGAGAAAACAATGTGGCCCCAGGTAAGTCCTTCTCTTTTTTTTTTTTTAAATTTAAATTTTATTAGGTATTAAAAAAATAGTACAAAGATACAAAAGTACAAAAGTACAAAAATACAAAAATACATAACAAGACAATTACAGAAATATCTAAACTTATGAAGATCATGTAAAGTATTTTATGCATAACGATATTACGTGTTACATTTACCACCTTTTTAGACATAATCTTCTACACCTTCTTTTCTATTAGCCCATTAACGCCACCCTCGTGCTATATACACTGTCCAGGGAGTTCTGTACCTTTACAATTTCCAAAAGTCATTCTGTTCTTGTACAGGGGGTATACCCTTTTTTTCCTCCAAAGAATAACTTATAAAAGGTTCCCAGATCCTCCAGAAATTATTACTTTGCATTTTTCCTTTCCTACAATTTATTTCCCAAGTAAGCTTTTCATTTAACGCTAAATCCCACATTTGTATATACCAATCTTGAATATTGATTTGTTCATTACATTTCCACTTTTTGGCTATACATAATCTTGCAACGGTCAACATTATAGTCAATAACTCTTTATTGTTCTTATTCATATCATAATCTCCTATATCTGTTAACAAGATTGTATCTGACCCCATTCCGATCTGCACTTTTAATATATTCTCTATTTCTTTTTCTATTCTTTCCCAAAAAGATTTTAATACCTCACAGTTACACCACATATGCTCATATGTTCCCTTCATTTTTTTGCATCTCCAACATATATCACTCAGATTACTATACATTCTGTGCAGACCGACTGGGGTCCTATACCACCTCCATACTATTTTGTAATTGTGCTCTTTGATTCTGACCGAGATTGTTCTCATTATCCTTCTTTCCCACATCTTTTGCCATTTTTTTGTTGGTATTCTTATATCTAATTCCTGTTCCCAACTTTGTCTTAACACCTCTTGTATACTTTGGCTATTATTCAGGATCTTGTAGATTTTACTGACTAATCCTTTAATACCCATTTCTTCATTCCTGACTTTAGCCAAAAGTATCTCAAATTCCGTACAATCTCTATTTAGTCCATTTTCCCTTAGGAATTTCTTATTCCAATTATTTATCTGAAGGATCTTAAACCAGTCTAATTGTAGTTGCGTGTACAGCTCATGCCTTTTTTCCTGATCTTTGCAAGTGTTAACCCAATCTTTTAATAGTTTTACCTTCTTTTCTACCAATATGTCCCTAATCTTTTTATCAATTTTAATTGGAAAATCCTGAAAATCTTCCACCTCTAAAATCGGTGAACTCCCCGGAGTAAGCTCATTCCTCACTCTGTTCCATGTCTCCACTGTTGTCTTTAACATCAGAACCTGGATCTCCTTTTTTCCTTTTTCCTTTCCATCCCATAAAAACTGCGCCTTACCTCCTTTGTAAATCCTTTCCCTTCAATTCTTTCCCAGATTGTTTCTTGCCTAATTAAAATCTTTATCACATTTCTTATTTGAAAGGCCCTATAATATTTAATAACGTTGGGAATCCCTAGTCCTCCCTCTTTTTGTGAGAGATACCACAGTGATTTGGCTATTCTAGCTCCTCTATTTCCATTACAATACCTATTGATCATATTCTGATATCCTTTCAACTCCTTGTCAGTATGTCTTAACGGTAAAACATCAAACAAAAAATTCAATTTAGGAACTAACATCATTTTGCATATGGCTATCCTACCAAACCATGACAAATTTAATTTACTATATTGTGCTATTTTCTTCTCTATTTCCTTCTTCTGTCTTCCATAATTTAACTCTTTGAGTTCGCCAATTTTATGTGATAGCATTACTCCCAAATACCTCATTTTCTGTGTAATCTGCACATTATAGTTCCTTTTTATTAACTCCTCGTCTTCTTTGTTCCCATTAACTAAGATCATTTCTGTTTTATCCCAATTAACTTTCAGTCCCGTTACTTCCTCGAAGTCTTTCAAATGTTTATTTATTTTAGCTATAGTTTTTGTTGGATGTTTCACCGTTATCAGTGTATCGTCTGCATAGAGGCTTACTTTGATACCTTCCATTCCAATTATGTCCTCATCTTGACGAATTGTATTTGCCAACATTTCCATAGCCAATATAAACAATGAAGGTGACAATGGACAGCCCTGTCTCGTACCCGCCTCTAACCTAATCTCATTTGTATAAGATTCATTAAATTTGACTCTTGCCGAACCTTGTTTATATAACTTTCCAATAACCCCTTGAAATTTATCTCCGAATCCATATAATCTTATCAACTCATGAATCGTCACCCATTGTAAAGAGTCAAAGGCTTTGAAAATGTCTAATGCTAAGAATCCCATCTTTTCCTTTCTTTTTTCAGCTAAATCCAGTATGTCCACTGCTCTTCTTATAAGGTCCGCCATATGTCTGTTTTTAACAAATCCCGCTTGATCCTTCTTAATATAATTGGCTATGAAACCATTTAATCTGTTTGCCAAAATCGTTGTAAAAATTTTTGCATCTTGATTGATCAGGGAAATTGGTCTATAAGATTCAATTTTTTCTATATTTTTACCAGGCTTGGGAATCAAAACTATAATCGACCTGTTCCATGAATCTGGAGTTGCATCTCCCTCTAAAATCCCATTATATAACTCATATAATCTCGGGGCAATCCAAGGCATAAAATCTTTATAAAACTCAGCTGGTAAACCATCCTCCCCAGGTGCTTTCTCCTTTTTCAACTTTTTTATTACATTTTCTACTTCCTTCATAGATATTCCTTGCTCCATTTTATTCCTATCTTCCTCTGTAATTTTTTTATTTTGTTGCTGTTCAAAAATTAGTCGCATTTTTCTTTGGTTTACCTCTTTTTTTGAATACAAATTTTTATAAAAGTTTTCAATAAGCAAAGCTTTTTCTTTCTTTTTGTTGCATCTTTTCCCATTCTTGTCTACCAAGACACCAACCTGCCCTTTACTCTTTTTATCTCTTGCTGCTTTTGCCAATAATTTAGAATTTTTATTGCCATATTCAAAATATTCTCTCTTAAGAAAGATCAAATCTTTCTTTACTTTTTCAATATCTTTCCCATCCAACTCTTTCTTGATTTTTTTTATCTTCTGAAATGTTTTCTGGTCCTTCTTTTTAGCATATTCCATGTGAAGGTGTTTTAATTGATGTTCCAATTCCTGATTCCTATTTTGAATTTGTCTATTTCTAATACTATTCAGTTTTATCGATTCCCCTCTAAAGATTGCCTTCATTGTGTCCCAAACTCCTCCCCGACTGACCTCATTATTTTCATTAAATTTCCAGCTTTCCTCCCATTTCTCCATAATTTGTTTCCTCGTTGATTCCTCTCGATATAACTTCGCATCATATCTCCAAATATACCCTCCTTTTTCTATCTCTTTAAGATTTATATTTGCTGTTACCTTTGCATGGTCAGATTCCCTAAATGTCCCGATCTTTATATCCTCAATTGTTTTGACTAATTCTTCTGTTACAAAAATATAATCTATCCGTGAGTACATATCATGCACGTGTGAATAATAAGTATATTCTCTTTCCTGCGCTTTAAGTTCTCTCCAAACATCCTTCATACCCATGAATTTTCTCCATTCTTCTAATATGTACTTTTTACCTCTTTTTTTTACACTTGTACTGTCAATATCTGAACACATCATATTAAAATCTCCACATAAGACCATGCGTTTAGTCCCTTCCTTATTCAAAATTTTCCCCACTTTATCTAAAAATTCTTGCTGTTTGTCATTTGGAGCATAGATGTTAACCAACGTTATCTCTTCTTCCTCTATTTTTCCTTTAATTATTAAATATCTTCCTTCTGGGTCAGCAATAATTTTATTCACGGTAAACCCCAATTTTTCCGAAATCAGGATTGCAACTCCCCTAGCTTTGGATGTCCCATATGCTTTTCCATATATTTCGATTCCCCTCACCACCAAATTATTGACATCTGCAGATTTTTGATGAGTTTCTTGCAAAAAAATTATATCAGCCCTGTCTTTGTGGAGCGACATCTGCAATCTCCTTCTTTTCAGGGCATTCCCTGTTCCCTTCACATTCCATGTTATTATTTTCAGTGACTTAACCATTTGTGTCTAACTCCACCTCCCGTTGTTCGTTTCCTTCCCCGGACGTGCTCCCTAAAAACCCTCCTACTTCCCTACTACTAAAGAAATTAAACAAAGCAAAATATAATAATATCAAAAAACTAATTTCACTAAATAAAAAATAATAAAAAACAGACTTACCTAATCTTTCCCTTTCTTCTTCCCTCCCCACATCTTTCTTCCCGATGTCACCTTTGTTCTCCAAAGAGGGGAGGGGGGGGCCGGAGAGAGATGGCATATACTTCCTCCAATAGCTCCCCGACTCTGACCATAATTAAATTTTACTTTTTATCGTCCCACCTGTTCCGCGCTTGTCCCTGGAATGTCCGCTCCTCCCTCTGCTCCTCCCACTGCTCCCTCCTCCTCCCGGCCCAATACCGATCCCATAACACCGACCTTATACAATTCTGTTCTCAAAAGAATCCAATCCGCGTCCGCTTCCTTGATCAGGCCAATTTGTGTTAAATACAGCAATGCATCAGTATTCACATCAAGAACATGCCATTTTTTGTCATAAAAAAATCTCAGCTGTTGTGGAAATCGCCAAGCATACTTAACGCCCTTTGCTACCAACAGTCTTGTAACAGGTTTCATTTTGTATTTCCACCTCCTCTCCTCGGGCGCAATATCGTTGTAGACCTCCACATCCAGCCCTTCTATTTTTAGGGCGCCAGACCCAGCTTGCCTAATAAAGGACATCACTTTCAATTTATCCGCCCAATTTGCAAATTTAACTAGAACATTTCTGGATGTCTTCCTATCCTTCCTTCCCCCCACCCTGTACACAGCGCCAATATCGTCTAATCCAAAATCTTTACCCGTTTTTAGTGAGTTCAACCATTCCAGAACTCTCTCTTTCAGCTTGTCTGGCGTCCTCTCAGGCAGGTGACGGATCACAATGTTAGATTTTCTCCACCCCTCCTCCATCATCATCATTTTCCTCTCTTGTGCAGCCATCTTGTTTTCCATTACATGTTCTTGGATATAAAGCTCATTTACAGATATTATAGCATTTTTAACCTCCTTCTGCATTGCATTTGTAATCTCATCAATCCTTTGTGTATTTACTACCACATCTTTCTTCACGTCTGTAAGGGCTTTGGCCAGGCTTTCATATTGTAGCCTGGCCAATTCCCTATCCCTTTTCATTTCTTCACTATTGGCCTCTACTGTTTTATTCAATTTAGCTTGATTTGCATCCAGTTTTTGCATTGTCACCTGAGTATCTGTCATTTTTGCCTGAGTATCAGCCATGTTTTTGGCCAACTGTTGAAGAATTGTCGTTATATTGTCCATCCTTTGGGCCAGGTCGAGGGGGCCCCCTTGCTCTGTTGCTGTGGAATCCGTTGCTGCCGTTGTAGGCTCCATGTTCAGTGATGGAGTGTGCCGCTCTTCCTCTTCTTGCTCTTTACCCACTTCTTGCTCTTTGCCCCTTTTCCCTTTCCGACCTTTTGGCTTCACAACCTCCTCCATTACTTTCCCCTCCCTTCCCAACAAACACCCCAGTGTCTTAATTCAAGCTATGGCAATCAGAATTTACACATGGAAAAATGGTTCGGCCCTCAGAGTCTCTGATAAAATGTTATCTGGCCCCCGGGCCGAAAAGTTTGGGCACCCCTGGTCTAAGTCAAAGGCACTTATATAGTTCGGCCCTCGGAGTCTCTGATAAAATGTTATCCGGCCCCCGGGCCGAAAAGTTTGGGCACCCCTAGTCTAAGTCAAAGGCACTTATATATAAGATCTTGTATATTGTTGTTAATTAAGGAGTTGACGTTTAGCCCCCGAGTCAAAATATTACTGTTCTTATCAAAGTTCCAAGGTCTTTTCTTGAAGGCCCGCACTATCTCTCAGAGCCGAAAGAACAAACAGAGACACAACCTGAAGACGAATCTGCTGACAGAGTTTAAAAGGCACTTTTCCCACCGCAGTATTTCCTGGGCATGGCTTGTAGTACAAAGGAATCGCTTCGTCACCGCCCCTTTCAGGCTCAACTGTCCGCCATTACTTCTCAAAAAAAAAATAAAAATCGGTAGCCCAAACACCACAGCGATGACCCAACAAGAGCACTTTAATCCCGCTTCATCTGTGTTTTAAAAGTATATATGTATAAAGCTCTATGTACGATTTCTCTCAGGCTGCCTTCTCAGCACTGCCCCCTCAGTTCGCGCTTCACTCCTCTTCCCCTGCCTTTCTTCTGCTTCAGTAGTCCCGGTGCGGCTTGGCAGGCAGCAAAACACACACACCTCCACCCGCTGCTCCAACGATCCCGGCGCGGCTCAACAGGCAGCGGGACACACACACCTCCACCCGCTGCCCGGAACACGCGCCTCCGATCCCCGGCTCACCACAGCCTGCCTCCTCTCCGCCGTCCACGTCGTCCTTCCATTCCACTTCGTCCCAGAAACCTCCAAGAACCTCCGGGAACTCAGCCGCCAACCTCCGTCACAAAGCAAGCTCCGGCACAAAAAAAAACTATTTCCACAGCTCCACCAGGCAGCGGCGAGGTTTGAGTCTTCCGACCCCCCCTTCCGCCGCCGGGAGCTCAGTCTTCCGTGCCCCGCTCACAATCGGCTGCTCTCCGGATATCTCACCAATTCCGTCCCCCTCTGCACTTCGGAGCAGGACCGCCAGGTATATTTATTTCTATTTTGTTTATTTATCCCATTGATTCCACATTGGTATGGCAGAGCGAGCGAGAGACGATGTTTCCCCTACGCCATCTTGGCTCCGCCCCGTAAGTCCTTCTCTGAATAAGTGAAATGTAGGTGTCTGTGTTTGTGCACTGAAACTCTACATGGAGTTTTTGGGAGTCTAAAAAACCAGAAGACACTTTTACTAGCCATGGAGACTTCTGTCCATGAATGTATTTCCCTACATAAACATTTTCCCCTTGGGCCATAATTATCAGTTTCCAGAAGACTATGCATCATTTAGTTACCAGCTCAAAGAGTAATCACTTCAGGGTCAGTTGCATTGCCAAATAATCATAACATAGGGAGACAAGAACATGACATGATTTATTCAGTTAAGAATAAGGAAGAGTATTTTTTTAAACCACTGACAAATTTAAAATTGTTTGAAGTCTTCTATTTCCAGGCTTCACAGGAACATTTGATTCCTATTTTTAGAAACTGAATGCTAGATTACAGGGATCTTTGGTCTCAAGCTTTATCATTCCTCAGCCATTCTTACTCACTACTACTGCTAATAATAATTGTGCTGTCAAGTCAATTCTATCTTACGATGATCCTTTTCGGGGCTTTCTATGTAAAAAGTGCTCAGAAGAGGTTTATTATTATTTATTGCATCATTGCATATCCAGCCCATCTGGGAGTTTTCTCCACTCTGAGCACTGTACAGCACATTAAAAAAAAATCTTTACAATGATTTTTTTTAAAAAATTGAATAAATTATCAGCAAGAATAAAAATAATACCCCACATTTTAAAATGCCAGCAACTAAAACACCTATTGGTGATGGAAAAGTTAATCACAATCTATTGTTCAGCCATTGCCAGTACTGTATGTCCTTAAAAGCCTCTTTAAAAAGGAATTGTTTTAGCTGTTTTTAAAATATAGGCAGAGATAGAACTTGGTGCAGCTCAGTTGGTAGAGAGTTCCGCAAAGTTGGTGCCACAACCAAGAAGGCTCTTCTCAGAGTCACAGCCTTTCTTGCTAATTTTAGGGTTGGCACCTGGAGCTATGCTGTCTGGGAACGGGTGTAGCAGGCTGATGTTCTGAGGGGAAGTGTTTACTGTTCGTGCTTCTGAAGGTATGCTGGGGCGCTGCAGTTTACCCAAGGCCATGTAAATTCTTACCAGGTACCTCAAAAAAGAGGATTCACTTGAGAAGGCCTTGATGCTGGGAAGAAGGGGCATCAGAAAATGAGATGGATAGATGGTGTTGTATACGCAACAGGCAGAGCTGGGTGGGTTAAGGAAGATGGTGGAGGACAGAGGTGCCTGGTGGGCAATGGTTCATGGTGGTCGCAAAGGGTCAGAATTGACTGTGCGAATGAACAACAACAACAAATATCACTGGAAGTGCAACTTGATGTTTTACTTTAAATTTAAACCATCTCAACTGTTCTTAATCCACAAAAATTCTATATTGTTGAGCAGATATGTAATGATCTTATAACAGCAGACAAAACTGAAGAAAGGAACAGACCATCACTTTCCTAGAAACAATTCAGAGAGGCAATAGTTATATAATCATCTGCAAATGGCTGAGCAAGTAAGTGTCTTCATCTAGTGCTGTCACGATCCAGCCGGCCCCCACTCTTCTGGTAAACCCCTGGAAACCAAAACAAACCTACACAGGGCGAGCTGGACGGCTAATTAGAACAGAGATCCAACTCTCAGCTGCTTATCAGCTCTTAAGGGGTTTTTATTTTGGTAGCGTGTTCAAAGATTCGTGTGTGTGAAAAGGCAGCTCTTACCCTTTTTAGTCCAATGAAGACACGTTGTTCAGAAAAATGATGAAGATTTATTGATCAGGTTCATAAAGCATAAAAGTCAGTAGCATAAGTCAGTCCAATAAAGTCCACAGGCAAATCTAGGTAACCATTTTTAAGGGGCAAGAATGCTTAGCTCCTAGGCTAAAGATTTCTAGCCCATTGAGATGCAGAAACAAAAGCTCTCTAATCAAAAACAGGTCTTAATCCATCAAGAATCAGAGACGAACTCCTTCTTCTCTCCAAAATGGAGAATTTTCAGTCAGGTGGGACAGCTTAGCCAATCGGGTATCAGCAAGCAACAGAGAATAACTTTCTCAAAACAATAGTTGTTTACCTTTATGCAAAGACACAACACGGCTAGGCTCTCAGCTAGCTTACAAAAGATAAGAAATACTGAAAAACATGGTTGAAAAACATGCAGTTACCCAGCCTTGAGGCTCAGAGAGAGAAAAATGGATTTTTCTGAGGCCTATTTGAAAATTGGCAATTTCAAGCCTTAGGAAATAGGTTCATTTCCTGACACGCCCTCCTTTCTGGAAAGGCAAACCGGGGGTTTGACTTTACCAAAAGGCATTATTTACTAATGTGAGCAAAGCAATTGAGCAAACAAGCTATCCCTTATATATGTAGGATATCAAGCGTTAAAGCTTCTTCCAGTTTTAGTTACTGGAGGTACACGTTACATAAGTTACATTCTGCATTGCAAGCAAACTCAGGTATAAAACCTAGCTGGAACAAAAGACTTGGGCATTTTCAGGTACCAAAGGTTTTCCCTTTCCAAAACACATTTTGCCCAAACAGAACAACCTTTAAATCAGAAAACAGGTCAGTAACACCACACATGTCACAGAGGCCGCTTGTACGAGCCTCTGGAAAAATAAACAGATGATTAGCAAGAAACAATAACATTTCCCCCCTTCTTCGTCTTCTTCGATGTTGCACCTGCAAACAATTAAACATTCAGTTGAACAAAGTCCATTTAGAGTTCCGTTATCAGCTCTTCTTTCAGACGTCAGGAACATGTGCATCTCCTAGTAAACAAACTCAAGAAACAACCTTTAAGGTATTTATCAGAACACAGTCCAAAGGAATTAATCAAACAACCCCGCATCCTCATCCCTGTGAGGTTTGGGAACTAAACAGGCAACAGAATTGATGGCATGACTAACG
Organism: Furcifer pardalis; assembly: GCA_030440675.1. NCBI lineage: Eukaryota > Metazoa > Chordata > Lepidosauria > Squamata > Chamaeleonidae > Furcifer > Furcifer pardalis. Next base: position 104,322,301 of record CP126893.1, read on the forward strand.
TCTCAACTCAAGAGCACGCAGAATTCCATTCACTCTCCTCAGTACGTCGGGAATCTGGATCTGGATCTGGCCTCTGCTATTGCCGAAACCGCTAGTTGGGCTTCCCACAGCCATCTTTACTGACCACTCCCTTCTTCAGCTCTTGGCTTTCTCGAAGGGTAGTAAAACTCAGGGAAACACTGCATCCGGCAATTATTTCCCACTTCCCACTAGCTGACCAAAACAGTGTAGTGTAACAGCCTGTAGATAACACTTTTCAGAGTGGTGGCTCTGGCCCACACACTCTAGCAAAACTTCTTCCTTGGACACGTGGAGGAGTCCGTTGGAGCTCTTCCACCTTTACGCTGGTATCTCAAACACAATGAGGCAATCAGCAACTTCTCCAGGTCTTTAAAGACCAAACAGCACATGTAATCAGCAACTAGGAACTTCAATGCAGGAAAATAAATCTTATCTGAAGGGTTCCACTCCCTCTTCTTGGCTTTGGGGGAAAATAACTTCAGGGAACTGCTTCTGAGTGAAATAGGCACTCTGTGGAGTTTTGACTCCAATTCAACACAAAAGAGTCTTATTTAGGGCTTGGGGCTTGCTGGGCGTCTGGGGAAGTCTCAGAAGTCATCTGGACAAGCTTCACCCACCCTGGGCCCTTCCTTCTGGCTAAACATCATCTGGGCACCTTCTCCAAGAACCCATCTGGAATGGAGTCTGTCTTGGGGTGCTAACTGTGGTGAGGGGGTACATTCATCAGCCACTGGCTTACCTTCCATCTTGTAGGCTTGGAAGACGTCTCAGTCCCTCTGGAACTGCCAGCAATGGATCGGCCCTCGGCCCACGGCCCTCAGATCTGGGAGTTTGAGAATCCGACTCAAAACTCAAAACGAAGAAGCAAACAGCTGCGATCCTGCTTTCCTTTCAGCACCCTTATCTCAGGAAAATACATTCCAAGGATGCAGTTTCTCAGCTTCAGCCGTCGCTGCTGCAGATGCACACACGCAGGCTGCTTCTTCTTGCTGGCCGAGATTGAGAGCATGCACACACACACAAAAAAACTTCTTCAGGACTCGTAGATCCCACCGCTGCCACCATGTCACGATCCAGCCGGCCCCCACTCTTCTGGTAAACCCCTGGAAACCAAAACAAACCTACACAGGGCGAGCTGGACGGCTAATTAGAACAGAGATCCAACTCTCAGCTGCTTATCAGCTCTTAAGGGGTTTTTATTTTGGTAGCGTGTTCAAAGATTCGTGTGTGTGAAAAGGCAGCTCTTACCCTTTTTAGTCCAATGAAGACACGTTGTTCAGAAAAATGATGAAGATTTATTGATCAGGTTCATAAAGCATAAAAGTCAGTAGCATAAGTCAGTCCAATAAAGTCCACAGGCAAATCTAGGTAACCATTTTTAAGGGGCAAGAATGCTTAGCTCCTAGGCTAAAGATTTCTAGCCCATTGAGATGCAGAAACAAAAGCTCTCTAATCAAAAACAGGTCTTAATCCATCAAGAATCAGAGACGAACTCCTTCTTCTCTCCAAAATGGAGAATTTTCAGTCAGGTGGGACAGCTTAGCCAATCGGGTATCAGCAAGCAACAGAGAATAACTTTCTCAAAACAATAGTTGTTTACCTTTATGCAAAGACACAACACGGCTAGGCTCTCAGCTAGCTTACAAAAGATAAGAAATACTGAAAAACATGGTTGAAAAACATGCAGTTACCCAGCCTTGAGGCTCAGAGAGAGAAAAATGGATTTTTCTGAGGCCTATTTGAAAATTGGCAATTTCAAGCCTTAGGAAATAGGTTCATTTCCTGACAAGTGCTGAAGACACTAATGTTGGTGCTAGCCACCTGAACCTTACTAGAGAAAGCATTCCAAAGTCAAGATCCCTTCAAAGAAAATACAATTTTTGTATGTACATATGCACACACAATTCTACCAAAAAGGGCTGGAGAAATTTCTTATTTGAAGATCTTAGTAACACACAGGCAGGTTGGTACAGGAAATGTTCCTTCAGGTATTTCTAGAATTGGTTAAGCCATTTGGCAAGATTGGTCAGTTGGACTGTTTCATAAGCAAAATTGCTGACTCCATGCTGGAATCTGACAGTGGTCACTATTTCAGACAAGGGTTGAAACAGGTTTCTAGTTTTTGCCAGTCAATACAGCCATTTTTTCTTGCTATAATTTAAGCAGAAATATATGAGGTGAGATAGCCTGTTCCCTAATTGTTTTGGTAAGTTCATTCTAATGCAAAAACCAAATATGTACAGTATAATCTTTCACCGTTATTCCCCCTTCCCAGTTTTTTTGGGATTTTCGCCCCATCCTCCCTTTTACCCACTGAAACCTATTCTTCTTATCCCTGCCTTGACAACTTTCCCCTAAGCCTGCATTGTCTAAAGCCAAGTTAATTTCGGAAATAAGCTTTCTACCCTTAAGTTTTGTAATTATTGAAAAATCCCTCATGAATGTTCTATTGTTAGATAATTCTGTTACTCTACTATTGGTGGGAAGTTATTACACTGGCAACTGGCCTGCTGCTAGAATAGGGAGTTGAAATCACAGTTCCTAGTATAATAGAGAAAAATACAGAAAACATGGGAACAGTAAGTTATGTTGTGTCTTGAGCTCCTTACAGCATCATACAGACAGAAAGGAATAAAATTCCTATTTAAACTTCTTTCTTTATTCGTGTCAGATGCACCAGGAGCTAAAATTAACACATCTAAAAACAAAATAGAATTTAAAAGGGCTAGGTGACATCTGCCCAATATCAGGCCACATTAACAGCATTTCCTCTTGCCAACAGAAGGTCCTCCTCAGTGCACATTGAGGGGCATTGTGTTCATTGCATCATATGGGAGATAGTTTGTACTTCCCCGCATTTACACAAGCTGTCATATACAGGCCATGGTTGTTCTTGGCCAGGCAGTAGTCGTGTGGTTCTGCCCAGATATCTGGTAACTCCTTGCTCGCCTTCCATAGTTCTAAAGCGGTCTGTGGGGGCTGGTTGTTCAGAGGAGCAGAAGTTATGAGGCAACTATGCCTTGGTTTCAGTCTCTGTTGATCAAATAGAAGGTGTGTTTCTGAGGATCTTGCTTTGACCCACTCTTTCTGAGTAGCACTTTTTTGGTGGAATATTGGAGGGATGCCAGCTAAGTAATTTACTTTTTGTATTGGGGTTGGTTTTAGGCATCTTGTTTAGACTGATGTCAAACTTTCCATTTCTAGCAAACTGGGGTGGAAGTGAAAAAAATGTCCAGATTTCATTAATGCTGTCAGGCTGCAATCCACCAACCTGGTGATTGATGGTGGAAGTTGCAGTCCCACCATAACTGAAGGACACCAGGTCATCTGTGAGTGCAATAAGGCCAGAAAGTAACACTACTAATGTTACCTCCTTTGAAACTTTCTTACAGTATCTCTTTCGAGGAGGCTTGTTGTGTAGTTGACAAAAAGGCAGAGAAAGGCTCCCATGGGAGAATAGACAACTATATTTTGAGAGAAACTGGATTTTAAAAGCTTCTTTTGCTTCAATATCTGATCCTATTTAATATGAAGTAGTTTAAAGAGCAATATATGTGGAGCCAAACCCTTTATAAACATACTTACTGTTAAGGATAAGTGATTCTTAACACACTATTTATACACAGTTGGAAAGAATCCATTTCATTTATTTGACTTACAAAGCCTCCAAGATTTGATAGCAAATATCAAAGCAAAACAGGATCAAACAACATTGATCCTCCCCATGATACAACAAACCTGTGACTTTCTAAAATCCTTTTCTGTCTGAAAAAAAACTTTGAAGTCAAATGGGAATCCATATTTTCCCTTAAGAAAATATGAGCAATGAGTCAATAGTGAGAAAACAGGCAAGCATTGGGAAAAAGTGAATGACATTTTACTGGAAAAGAAAACCAGGTTTGCCTTTGCCTCTGTAGTTTCCTTTGTTGTTGTTCAGTCATGTCCGACCTTTTGCGACCCCATGTACCATTGCACGCCAGGTGCCCCTATTCTCCACCATTTGCCTCAACCCACCCAGCTTTGTGCCCATTGCATCAACAAGGCCATCCAGCAGCAGAAAATGCCTATGGTCACTGTCTTAAGAAATAGGAGCTTAAGGAAACTTCCCATTTTACTCACACTGTACTGCAGTTTAATTTTGATGCTACACTGTCTTCTGGCTGATTAACAGATGAAAGAGTATGTGTTCATGACTGGAGCATCACAGAAATAGATGAGTGTGACCCTCCCCAAGGAGGAGACAAATTCTTCTACAAGAAGCATGAACTACATGGAAGAAGTGGCTTCTCTTGAGCAAATACTTCTCAACTGTGAAATGTCACAACAAAACAAACTAATGAAGAGCAAATTGCTTTAATTCAGAAAAAAAAACTCCATAGAAAAATTAGGTTACAAAACGACAAATGTCAGGTTTTTTAACATTATCACATTGAATTAATTTACTAATCATTTACTGTCAAGATTACAGGGGACAGGATCACATGGTTCTTAAAGCTAAATTGCTGCCCTCTGAAAATATATCAGAAAGTCTCCAGGTCTTCACTCTGTTGGTCCATCAAAGGAAATACATGGACACAGATTGAAGTTGAAGACATTCTTCAGGATATCCACACTGACCCTTTAGGCTACTTATCAAGGGTTGTCCTGCTTCAGGTCTGAAGAAGTGGATTTGATCCACCAAAACTAACAGCAAAAATATAGCAGTTAGTCTTTAAAGTGCTGCAGTGTTTTTATTTTGTTTTCTGATATGCCCGCTTCAGTTAGGTGTTTAAGACACTCTCACTGTTTCATGGAAGCCATGAAAGGAGGGTGGGGAATGTTTAGTTTTATTATTCCACCAGTGTGGGCTGCAGTGGTTCAGTGGTTCAGAAGCGTAACTTCAGCCACGAAATAAAAAGACACTCCTTGGGAGACAAACTATGGCAAACCTAAGCAGCATAATAGACATCACCCTGCCAACAAAAGTCCACATAGTTAAAGCGATGGGTCTTCCCAAAAGTAATGTATAGTTGTGAAAACTGGGCCAAAAGGAAGGCTGGGTGCAGAAGAATAGACGGCGTTGAGCTGTGGTGGTGAAGGAGACTTGAGAATCCCCTGGACTGCAAGGAGATGAAATCAATCCATCCTGAAGGAAATCAACTCTGACTGCTCCTTGGAAGGACAAATACTGAAGCTCAAGTACTTTGACCACCAAATGAGAAGAGAGGACTCACTGGAGAAGGCCCTGATGCTGGGAAAGATCGAAGGCGAAAGGAGAAGGGGTCGGCAGAGGCTGAGATGGCTAGACAGCATCATTGACATAGTGGGCGTAAATCTGGGCACTCGGGAGGACGACAGCTGACAGAGCCTGGTTGCACTCAACTGTGTACTCAAAGTTCAGACACACTGCAGCATTGTACAAAGCCACAATGTTACTGAAATTTTATTTATTTCCTAATCATCTCCATGTCTTTACAGCAGCGACACAATAATATCCTACTTGGACCAGGAAGAACTACATAGAAGTCACTGTTCAGCCATGAGCTTGCTGATAATTTTGTGTTGGTCACTATGTTTTGGTCTAGTGTACACCATAGCTGTAGTGGGTTAAATTTAGCCGAAAGAATGGTGTGGTCACGTCCCCTGTAATCTTGACAGTAAATGATTAGTAAAATAGGATAATATCCATATACCTGTACGCGGTTCTGAGTTCTTGTGAGAGACTGGTTATATTTAGGCATACCCAAATAAGTCTCATTTAGTTTAGCAGAGGTAAAGTCTAGATTGAACCAAGTATAAACAGCTGCTGATTGGGTAGGTGGCAGTGAACAGGAATTACTTTCAGTCAGGAAAAGGTGGCTGTTAGTTGGAAAAGATCTGGCTATTATTATTCTTTTCTTTCAGCTGTTGGGAGTGCCACAAATGTCAAGCAGTTTTGCATGGTGCAATAGTGTGCTTTTGTATACATCTGCAAGATGGGCTCTCACTGCAAGAGCTATCCTATGCAGCTAGTTATGGAAAAATTGAGGGTTTGGTTTGCTGAAAGCTCTGTATTCTGGTAATACTTTTCGCTTAAACCCTTGCTATAGACTTGATTAATTTTAAGTCATGGCACAGAATAAAAGAATTCCACACTTGAAGCTGCTTGTCACATTTCTGATGGGTACAAAGGAGGGCAAGAGAACACAAATCCCCCTTCCACCAGGCCACTTGCTTGCCTGCATTAAATCTTTTATTGCTCATGGCTATAAAGCTAGAGTTTACAACATGATGCTTATTCAATACTTCATTTTGTAAGAAGGCTTAATGCAGCTGAGCCCATTGATGCTGCAGTAATATTTGTCAACAAGGTCTTTAAAAAGAAATGGAAAAAGAAATCTCATAATGAATTTAGCCTTTCCTGATCCCTAAAAGTACTAGTTTCACTGCTAAACCTGAGGGTTTATTTAGGAAGAAGGCTGTGATCTTTTCGATGATATGCAGTGATTTTTAGCTCCATAGTTTATGTTGCAGCAGCCTATAGGGTCTTATGGCTCTATTATTTCAATGTGACTAATGAAGCATACACAACATTTATTACATATGAGATATACATGTTCAGTCAGGAGTTCCAAGCAATAGTTCTGTTCACTAATTTATGTATGGCTCTGATAATCTTGTGCAGCTGAGCCTGTGACTTAGCCCAAGATATAGTAGAACACAGTAAGGAAAAGATACTTTAAAAAAACATACCCTATTTCTTTAAAGACATATGAAAAGTCTAACTTTAAGCCCTGGAGGTGACTTATGCCAATTTATAAAGCCAAAGAAGGGGGGATGTTGTTTCATACAAACAGAAACTCTTTAGCTGGAAACTGTCTGCATAATAAGGTAGAAACACTATCCTTTGAAATAAGTGGTGGTGTGTCAAAGCTTAAACAGACACACATCAGTAATGAAAAAGCTAACACTTATATCACAAATAAACAATAGCAGAACATTTCTATTTTTCTTAGGAAATAAAATTAACACTTGAACTAGTCTGTTCATAAGCTCATGGACATTAGAAAAACCAAACCCTGTGGGAAACTTCAGCTTTACAGCTAAGCATTAGGAAACAGAAGGTGTGTGACAAGAATGAAACAGAAAATACGAGCCAAATATTGCAAGGTAAATCCCCCTGAAAAGTGTCTCACCATTCTGAACATGGTTTATGATTTACTCAGGAAACAAAAGAAATTGTGGAGTGGCCAATCTCACTACATATGCCTGTGTCGAATGTAGAAAAATTGAACATAATATGAACACACTTTAGCAGAGAAGACATTGGGATAATAAATAATAAACATTTCTAACTCCAAGCTTAGGGTGAGCTGTCACTTCTGGAATATACCTCACACCACCATAAAATAAATGCAAATGAGGTACTGTATTCAGTTTCAGAAATAGGGACTTGGTTGTGGTACAAATATGTGAACTGCTTCCAAAAAATAAAGTTGGGACTAAGAGAATTGATATTTATGAAAAGTGGGGGAAATGGAAAATTCACAATTCATTATAGGTGTCATTCACCCCAGTTACCCTGTTTAGAGGGGGAGCCAGTCCATTTCTGAAGAGATTTAACAAATAGGAAATAGGTCCCCACACTCAGTCTTTCATACTGTTCTTTCAGGCAGAAAATGCTCCCACTATATTTTAACTACCAATCTTCAGAACCTAGATTTTAAAAGGTTTTCGGACACATGTAGACCCTACATGTGAGTAGAAATTTCTCTTTTTCAAACTCAACACTGTAACTGTGATGAACCTGAGAGGTGCAAACAGTTCCGAACTAAATTCCTTCATCATAGAGAGCAGGATGATGTCCACAGAATTCATGCTGATAACAGCTGCAGGTGTGCATGAGTGAAAGAGACACTTTCATGCCAGCCATAGTTCTTAAAGGCATTTCCCCAGATGATAAGGAGTTTAGGACCCTAATAATTTACCAGGATTAGAACATGAAGCAATAATCTTCAAGCAACAAAGCCTTTGGTCTCTTTGTTTGGTGGAATTCAAACACTTCAGTCTTTCTGTTCTGAAAGCTAGCACAACAGCAAAGCCAGAGCTACATGTAGTCTTGTAGAATAGGGGTGGTGGTGGGTGGGTGGGAGGTTGAAGGAAGAGCCAGATGGAAACAAAGGCAAAAGAAATCCAGTAGCCCCACACTGGGCATTCATCCTGGCTTGTTGGGGTCAGTATATTGCTTCTTACACAAGGCAATTCCAGGTTTCTGATTACCTATATCTCAATCAAGAGAGTTCCTTGGTTACTTAAGGTAGTTGTCTAGTTTAGTCTGACTGTTGCCAGAAGCAGAAGATACTGTCACTGAGTACTTAGATGCATTTCTTTTTTTGATCTTCACAGCCAGGGGTCGTATTTCTGCTGGGATACTCTGAAGTGAAGAAATCAAGGAAAATGGTGACCAAATATTTAAAAGGAAAAGCTGATAGGCATAAAAAGAGCAGAATATTTCCTACAATAGTGATGGTGAACTGTATAACCTCACAGCTGTTCTTGAACTTCAATTCCCACAAGCCCTGATCAGCAGGAGTCCTGACTTGGGCTTCTGGTAATTAAAGTCCAAGAACACCTGGAGCGCCAAGGTTCGCCACCACTGTGACCTAGGCTATTTCGTATGTACAAGCCAAGGTCTACTCATATGAGGGTCAGGTAGTTTTGTCACCATGTTCAAAAAGATTTTGAGTCTCCCAATTCCAGAGAAGACAGATGAAATTTTTGCTGCTCTCCATTCCCATCTTCCAGCCAACAGTTCATTTACTTGTGGGTTGGCCCTACTATTATTTCTGCAAAAATGAGGTACTGTCAATGTCCCATTTCATGCCATATAATGAAGCTGCAAACTTCACAGAATCATCAGTAAAATCCTTATGATGAGAGCACAAGGCTCTCAATAAAAAATTATTTGATTCTTGTCTCACTGATCCCAGGCAGCTGGAGATTGTCAACCTTAATATGATCATAGCAGTGATAGAAAAACTATTGTCTTCTGAACCATTTCAGCACTCGTTGGACTCTCTGAAGTATTTAGCATCTGCTACAGAGAGTGCTTTCACTTTTTTGTTGCTGACACAGTACATATACTTACACTAGTAAGATATTGATTTCTATGATTTCCACTACAGAAACAAATTTACAGCCTGGCGGATTCACAAGGGGGATTTGAAAAATTCTTTGTCCCAGGTTGGGCACTATCTTGTCCCAGACACTGCATAACCTTGCAGCAAGACTTCATAAATATAAATTGAAATGGCTTCTCAAAATCTTATTTTTCAATTTGCTTTGCATTTCATTCTGCAAAAACAAATATCAATTTAACCAAATGTACAATTTCCTCTTGCCCCTCTTGTTTCACTAGTTAAAGGTGACCATTGATTCAATACTTGTCTAATTGCTGGAAATTAGTTTAATTACTGTAAAACAATAGGATACAGGCTGAATAAACTTGGTTCTGCCTCCAAAGCCATCGTAGCCAGTTCTTACCTAAAAGGGAGAGAAGCCAGTAGTTAGAAATACAAAAGCATATTTGTTATGTGGATCAATGCAACAAAGTTCAGAAATTAATAGTGGCTATTTGGGGCATACAAATTAATACACAAAAGAATTGGCTGCTGGCTAAGTGTATCCTTCAGGATCAGATTTATAAGCTAGCTCAGAAACGAACTGCACAAAGCTTACCAAATTCACGCTAAATACAGTACAGTACTTGTATCCCACATTTGCCCTCAAGCAGACACATGGTGGATAACACCAAAGCAAGATAAAACAATGCAAAAATATGAGCATGCATGAGATGGCAGAGGGAAGCAGACACAAACAATATGGGGTGCCTGCAATATGGGGTGCCTCAGGGCTCGGTACTCTCACCTCTCCTATTTAACTTCTACATGAAGCCACTGGGTGAGATCATCCGTTCCCACGGGGTGAGGTATCACCAATATGCAGATGACACCCAGCTGTATATTTCAGCCTGTGGAGATCCAATTGATGCAGGAGAAGTCCTATCCAGGTGCCTGGAGGCTATCAGGGTCTGGATGGGGGACAACGGGCTACAACTGAATCCCGGCAAGACTGAGTGGCTGTGGGTAAAGGGTCCTGCGCTATCTCAGGAGTTGCCATCTTTGGTTCTGGATGGGGCAGTTTTGCCCCAAACAGACCTGGTGCGTAATCTGGGGGTCCTCTTGGACTCGCGACTGCTCGAGGAGCAGGTGGCAGCCGTGGCCAGGAGGGCTTTTGCACAACTTTGTGTAATACGCCAGCTACGCCCACTCCTAGACCGGGACTCCTTGCTCATGATCACACATGCTTTGGTCACCTCCAGACTTGATTACTGTAATGCACTCTACATGGGGCTGCCCTTGGTGACCATTCGGAGGCTGCAGCTGGTCCAGAATGTGGCTGCTCGGGTAGTGATGGGGTGCGGGCGTTATGCTCATGCCTCACCGCTGCTTCAGGAGCTGCACTGGTTGCCAGTATGTCTCTGGGTGCAATTCAAGGTGCTGGTTATTACCTTTAAAGCCCTACATGGTAGTGGGCCAGGATACTTAAGAGACCGCATCGTCCCAAGGACATCTGTCTGTCCCACCAGGGCGGATCGGAGAGGCTCTCTTATCATTCCATCGGCTAGAGAGGCGCATCTCTCTAGCACCAGAAGGAGAGCCTTCTCCGTGGCCGCCCCGGCCCTTTGGAACCTCCTGCCAACTTAGTTACGTCTACAGACAGAGCTCCTGCCCTTTCGGAAAGGCCTAAAAACCTGGCTGACAGGGCAGGTGTGGGGCTCCAGGAATATGGGGTCCCATGTTGGGTGACTGATCTGATGGGACAGCCACCCCTCCCTCGCTCTTTTAAACTTTTTAAATCTTTTTAAACTTTTTAACCTTTTTAAATCTTTTAGATCTTTGTAAATTCATGGTTTAATTCTTTTAAAATTGATTTTTAAGTAATTTTGAACCTCAAGGTTTTAATTTATGAATTTTCTGTAAGCTGCCTAGAGTCAGGTTCCCCTGATTGGGGCGGGATAATAAATCTAAATAAATATGATAACTTGTCATAACGGTGGAATAAGAGTATCTTCAGTACATGTTTAAAAGGAGACAGTGAGAAGGAAAAACAACCTTCTGTAGAAAGTTTGTTCCGTAAGGTGAACATAACAATTCTGCCAATAGAACAGTTGGTGGTGGGACAGGGAGAAAGGCTTTAAAAACTCTACAAAGACTGAATAGATGCGCAGGAGGCACAAATGTAAAAAGAGCAAGTCAAATAAAGCCTTGGATACAGAAAGCTGAAGAGTACTGAAGAAATAGGAAAGATGCCATCGAGTATCCTTGCCGTGAGATAAAATCTGCATTTATCTAACCCTATGAATAGTTTTTTTACCTGCAATTGTCATTCTTCACATGGTTATAAACTCAGATGAATGGGTATTTGTACCTGTGCAGAGACCTATGTGGAATGTTCTAGATCTGAGTAGTTCTTTTGGCAGGACGCCTACCTCTACGAATGTGCATGTCTGGGCATGCCTAATGCTTTTACCTCAATTCCATGTCAACCATATGAACTCTAATACATGATGTGACAAATAAAGGGAAGGGGTGTGATTTGCTATTGTTCATAGATGACCACTTTAAGAACCACAAGTACAAGTAAGCAACCTATTTTTCTTCTTTATGATCCCTGTGAATTGCAAATGGGTGATTTATCAGCTGGATAGTTCTGATGTGCCCCGGAGACACAGATCAGAGAACCCATCTCTTGAAAGAAGCATCTGCTCTGGCAGGGCATCAAGTCCATATTGCTGTAGACAGAGATTATGTTTTGTTGAGATTATGTTGCACAGGGGTTCCCCAACTTTTCAGGCTGTGGGCTAGTCATGTGTTTCAGCAGGCTGGTCACATGGTTCCTACCACCGGAAGTGGAAGTAAAATGCGCCTTGCAATCTGTTTTGCAACAGGATGAGAGATTTTAAGCTGCCATTTTCTCTGCTTAAACTAAGGCTGCCCATGGACCGGATCTAGCCCCCAACACTGCCCTCATATGGGCACATTTTACTTCTGCTTCTGGGAGCAATGAGGGTGGTGTGGGCCAGATGAACTGGCATCTGGGGCCGGATCCAGCCCACAGGCTGTAGTTTGAGCACTCCTGATGTTGCAGCTTTACTGACATCTTGCTGTGGCATGCCTTGTGGTAGAACAGAAGAAGCAAGCCAGTCATCTTATGGCATGGCCTCAAACTGTATTTTGAAGAGGAAACCAAATCTGTCATGCAGACCTTCAGACCCTACATCTCAAAGCCGTGATAATTCAATAGCCCTTTTCCCCCTCAAGAGAAAGGAATGGCCAAACCCCACCCATTTTGAAAACCTTTGTGAAAAGAAAGACAAGCCTTCCCAGGCTCCTTTGTAGTAGACAAAATGTTTTGAAGAGTTTCTTAATAATGCAATGTACATAAAAGGCCACTACCCTACTACATACATCAGAGTATGAAGGGATGTCTCCTACATCAAAGAAGGATTAAAAGAAAAGTTTAGTGCCACAGTATCTTTGTTAATACAAAAAGCAGAGACCGCTGCTGGCAAACACAAAACACCTGATCGTAAGTTCACCTTATGGAGCCTTAATAAATAAGATGAGGCAGAATGCTAAGTATAAAGTTGAGTCTAGCAGAAAGCACTGCTCCTAAGAATGCTGTCCTTGTTGAAAGAACCAAAGCAGTAAACTGCAAGTGATGGCAGTTCAAAAGTGTGCCCAACATGACAAGTAGAAGAACCTGAGGCCACTTGAGGTGGAAGCGATGATGTAGGGGACTGTGACTGTATTGTAGTGAGCTGCGAGGCAGATTTAGTCCCAACATGTGGGTTGCAGATCAATGTAGTAGTATGCTGACTCCATCCTTGGACTCCTTCATTTTATTTGATTCAGATCCTTCAATCAGAAAAAAATTAGAAGCTATTTTGTTCCTGAGCAGGCTCCAGACTCAACAGTGAAACCAAAGGCTAAACTAAAGGTGCCTCCAACACCCTGACAGTCAATATCAGCAGAATTAAAAACCAACAAGAGAACTATCAAATATATTCAGATGGAAAAAATGAAGTACACAGGTTGTTTCAATAGTGCTGCACACTGGACAAAAAGGAACGTAGGGATCGGATCATCTGTTTGGAGGGGGAGGATTTCCTACTAAGTGAGTTACTCCATCTAGAGCCGTGGTTCCCAACGTGAGGCACATGCCCCACAAGCCCCCCCCCCCCCCCGGCAATTTGAGAATGAGTTATTAACAGTGAATGGCCTTTTAGGCTTACTCCACGTGAACAGGAGTTCACTTTTTGAATAATAAGAGTTATACGTCACAGGAGGAGACATCAGGATTTTAGGGATGCTTAGGTGGAGGCATAGCCAAAAAAAGGTTGGAGATCTCTGACCTAGAGAATTTCAGCAGGGCTTTCTCTACACAGGTACAAAACCTGTATGTATGAACAAAGGTTCACAAAACAACAACAACAACCAGTTGCTCCCTTCTATCACTGCTTTCTTTCTTGGAGAGCAACAGGTTTGCAGGAAAAGATGCTCTTGCTCACATGGAGCCCTGAAAAGTAAGTAGAATGGATTTCTAATAATATTTCTAATAATTATCTAAGTAATAAACAATAATTTCCCTAGTTTCAGCTGGCACACTGAACAGAATCACTCCATACTGCAGCCTTTGAATATAGGGGTCTTACTTGTAGAAATCCAATAGTAAGTCACAAGTAGAGTAGACTTAAGTTAACTGTACTGATTCAATGGGCCTACTCTAGTTGAAATTTACTATTTGTTTTAGTCATTTGTACTTACTATTCCTGTGTTCCTCTGTGGCCCGAGCGTGTTCACAGATGGCCTCTTGCACATAATTGAGTTTTTGATGAAAGCAGGTAAAAGATCTTCTAAGTGCTCATCATCTGTGTCACCTGAACAGTTCTGAACAATTTTTAATAAGGTGAGAGTGAGACTTACAATTATGTTTCCAAAGCTAACACATGCTTAGAGTAGTTTAGTATTATGCATCAAGTCTACTTTTTTTGCAAAAGAAAACAGCATTCTGTAAATATTTTGCAAATGCAGTTTCTTATTACATCCTTACATAGAAGAGGCTATTTTAAATAGAGCATGAAAAGTTACTTCTAAAAAATGGAATATAATAATGTGGTTTAACTAAGTTACGGCAATTATTTTCAAAAGTAATTTTCAGACTCTGATTTTAATGTTTTTGAAAGTCACTGGCTGTGTTACTAGCATATGGATCAATACACTAGGAAAACTGTAAAGAATTCAAAACTCAAGGCCAGCATTGCTGGCATTAGCTCTTAATATACCCACAAGATCTGATTATAGCATTATAGTTAGTTCAGTGCTTGGTTAAGACTGTTTCAAGAAAAGCTATCAGTTTGAACATAGCCTCTGCAGAAAGTGGGTTGGAGAGACTCTACAAAGGCTGAAAATATTACTTATCAATTACTGTACCTCTACTGTTTCCTTCAGAACTCTTGATAAATCTGTCACAGATGCCCTGAAAAATGCACCACAAGTTAGTTGTTATTCTGCCAGTACTTAGGAAATGGCAATAACTATTTCGAGTAAAATCAGTTATGAACTTAATATTGTCTGTACCTTGAACAATGTCATAGGCATATCACACAAGTTTGGCATCTGATGAAATGGGCTATGAATCAATAAAACTTACATAAAAGATAACTTGGAAGTCCTTAAGTAAGTCCAAAAACTTTGTTTATGTGGAAACAGACTAACATAGCTATTCCATCCTAGAAATGTTTACAGGACTGTGGGGTCCTTTAAACATAATTATTATTTTAACATTCAATCTCCTCTCATCTTTACCATGCCTTATCTGGAAGAATCAGAGGTTTAATTTGATATTTATTGTGGCCTTAGCCATATACAGTCAAACCTCGCATAAAGAACATTTTGCTTAAAGAGTAACTCGCTTAAAGAGCAGAATTTTCTCTGAATGTTCGCTTCGCTTAACAAATAAAACCAACCAAAAACTCGCTTAACAAATAAATCGGGGTTTGCAATCCCCCCCACACAATTGGTCATTTACAATGGTGTTTCGGTTAAAGAGCAAACTCGCTTAACGAGCAATCCTGTGGAACGCATTATGCTCTTTAAGCGAGGTACAACTCTATATAAAAACAATAGATTATATAGCATAATAAAGAACACTCTTCACTGGTCTATTCAGCTGAAACTCAGATAAAGCATATACAGTATTAAAAAAGAAAATGTGTACAGTAATTACTATAACAAGTTAGGAAAGAAATGGCCACTTCTTTCCCTTTATTGCATGTAATTTGTATTGAGCAGTTTCAGATCAAGAATTGCTCTTTTATATTTATTATATATGTGTTATGTGACATCAAATTGGAAACCACTTTTAAAAACCTAATATGGCTTTTAAGGTGAGACATTGAAGGAGTATTTTTTCCAGTTCCACCAACCTGCCCACTGAGTTTCTATGACCAGGCAAGAGTTTGAACCTATGCCTCTTAAATACTAGTCCATCATGCTAGCCACTGTACCACACTTAATACTCATCTGCACCCAGCAACTAGTATTGTGAGGTACTTTCAAAATAACATTTTGAGAATTCTGATGGGAGATTGGAAATCCTGCTTCTTATGACAGACTTTGCAATGACTAAAAGCAATGTCTGAACCTAAAACAATGAGCACAATATTTAAACTGACCAAAGAAGTGCTTGCAGAATACAGTATAGGGAATGAAGAATGCCAGGCAGGCCAAAATCATATGTAGGGCAAGTAAATGTAAATAAACACAACTTACGTTTTTTTATCTAGTTTGATCTTTTTGGCAGGAGCAACGGCTGCCTTGTGCGGCTGATGCTTTGGTGTCTCCACGTCAAAGGTAGCATTTAGGTCAATCTCATCGCTGTGTGTTGGTCGATGGAGCTTTGGGGTTAGCAACTCTATGGGAGCAGGACTTCCAAGGTTGAAAGACACAAGTATTACATAAGATACTATTACGCTGCTGGGAGATCATTATATGCAAGTACACTAGTACTTCGGATAACGCTAAGACTTGGTTCCACAAGTTTTAGTGTTATCCGGTTTTTAACGTTGTGTGATGCATTGATTGCACAATGTTAAAAAAAACCCTGTTCCCTTTCTGAAGAGGAAAGGGAACAGGGGGTCGATCCGCCTGCCTCTTTGGAAAGGGCAGCAGGGATTCCATGCGTGGAATCCCCCCAGCCCTTTCCAAAGAGGCAGGCGGATCGAGCCAAATGCCAGTTTGGTTGGGGTGAGGGTGCACACAGCTGGTCTCCCCCCAACCAAACCAGCACTGTGAACCGGGGGCTCCCTGTTCCGCTCCCCAAACACGCTGCCGCTGCACCCCCGGTCTCCTTCTCAACCAAACTGCAGCTGTGCGCTTTGCAGCAGTGGCTTGGTTGGAAAGGAGACCAGGTGCCCCAGTGTCCTTCTCAACCATGCCGCCGCTGTGCACTTTGCAGCAGCGGCGTGTTTGGGAAGCAGAACGGGGAGCCCCTGGTCTGCTTCCCAGCCACGCCACTGCTGTGAAGCGCGTGGCAGCAGCTTGGTTGGGGAGGATACTGGGCACCTCTGGTATCCTCCTCAACCAAGCTGGTGGTCCAACGCTCAGAGCGTGGGTTTGATTGGGGTGAGGGTGCGCACGGTCTCCCCGCAACCAAACTGGTGCTCTGAGCCTCCGTAGATCTCTGCCCCCAAACCTGCAGGGCTGGTCTCTAGCCCTGTGGACCTTGGGGCAAAGATCAACGTTGGGGAATTGGAGGCAAAATTTTGTATAGTTTGCCTCCAATTCCCCAACGTTATCCAATTTTAGCGTTATCTGATATAATAGTTATCCGAGGTTCCACTGTATCCATCTCAGCTTCCAGCCTATTCCATATAGTAGAGGTGGCAAATGTCTGAGCATCCAGATGTTGTGAAACTCTAACTCCCATCATGCATCACCATTGGGCTATTTTTGCAAAAAAGGGGGAAACTGCAGTTCAATAAGTACTGTAAAACCTAGATAGGCTTATAGCAATGATGATAGAAGCAAATGGCTTTATAAACCAAAGCAGTAAAATTAATTTCAAAAAATAAATTCCCCTCTGCAAACATGTTGAGAGTTTAAATTAATGAAATGATTATAATTTTATTTAGGACCTTCATATCCCAGTCTTAATACTCTGGTAAAACCAGTCTGCAACAGAATGTCCCACATTTTGGTAGGAAATTTATTTTTACAGAAGACCACTGATACAGTAGTATTGGAATGTGTGTATGGAACTTGCATGATTATCAGATTTATATGGACAAATCTATAGTAAAGGGAGTCTCCCAGTGTGGCACACCAAGGCTGACGTCAGTGCGGCGTGCCAAGTTTATCCTTCCAGCACCATAGATTTTGAAATGGAGAAGGCTTGAAAAATTCCTACAACGTGGTGATCCAGCTTGCAAGAGGCTTTCGCAGTGTTGGTACTGAGCGGAGGCTCCTTGGACCAGCAGAGTCGAAGCACGGCCGCCACTGCTAGAATGGTCAACAACAGGAGCAGACTCCCTCTGGCCCCCACAGCTGCGTGTTGGGGGCAGGACCGGCCCATGGGGGGAAAAAAAGTTTGGGCACCACTGGCCTAAACAAAATGCAGAGCCCTCTTGCACCTTTAAAAATGGGAAAATCTATCTCTTTGCTTTTAAAAAGAATATTATAGGTTGGTGGAGCCTTTAGCAAGTATAGGAAACAGGCTTTCAGAAAAACAGACATCCCCCATCTTGACTCTAAAACCAACCTTTCTAAGACAAGCCGATTGAGTGATTCACTACTTAATGTTGGCACCTTTATGGTATCTTGGAGGACTCCTATCTTCTTTTTCAAACTCTTTTGGAGGAAAAAACAGCAGAAATTAAGAAGAAAAGCCAACTAAACCCAAAGCCAACTTTTTTACATTTCTTTTTATGCAGATACAATTAAACACAAAAACATTATACTTCCCCCCCCCCCCCCCGGGTTGAATATTTTAGAAAAGTATGTGCCTGAAAGGAATGGATGTATGGCTATGTTTTGACAAAGTGCTGTCCATGGTCTGGATGTAGCCCCTCCAGCCTTTCTTGAGCCCATCCACCTCATCCAGAAAATAATTATCTTTCCCCCCCAAATGCAAAATCAAAGCCCTCCTTTCCTTGTTCTAGGCCTTAAAGGCTTTTTTTAAAAAAAGAAAACTTGAATAGCTGGTTTATTTACTTATTTAATTTACTTATTGTTCACACTTGTATACTACCCTACTACCTTCCTTTAAAAAAACTTTTTGGGGAACATAAATATCTCACCGTGATCTCTCTGTCTGCATTTCTCAGATCTGTATGGGTGTTTTTCAATTCTTCTTCTTTTTTCTCAAGTTCTAGAAATGTTTTCTGCAACTATAGAATAAAAATGATAAATCAAAAGTCCTGTATACAACATTGGAAAACAAAACATGTATATGTTATATATACTAAACAAAACATGTATAATAGGTACATTTATTACTACCATGTTTTTTAGACTTTAAGAATTTAACACAGAGGTAGAGACCATGGAGATCCTCCCAAGGGCCCTGAATCCCACAAGAAATAAACTGTTTCCAGCAAAAACATGTTGCTTTGTCTCCTCTCTCTCTCTCTCTCTTTGGACCCTCTAAAATTAAAACCAGTGCCTCTGAATTGTGAAGGTGTACTAAGGTTATAGTGAGCAAGACTGCACATTTGTGGAGGAGGAATCAAGTCTTTCTCAGCAGCAGTAAATTGGGTGTGCTCTGATGTACCCAGAATAATTAAGTGCTTGTATGTAGTTAATTTTTATTTTGGAATAGTAGCCATGCTAGTCAGTGTTTCATTAAAATTTAACAGTTAATCTTCAAGGTGCTACAACTTTTTTTGTTTTGTTTATTCTCTGATATGTATGTGGTTAGAAACAGAAAAAAAAATTCGGCCAAAAGGCATATTCAGTTTTTCTGTCTCTACATCAAAACTGTAATCTAGTAGCAGGTGGAGCTAAGGGCATGATTCAAGAATAGAATAGAACATGCTAAGCAAAGTGAGTTGGACCAGATGTAATCTTTACCATTTGGACGTATCTCCACCAAGTATTTAAACATACAGTATATGACATAGCTCAATTCAGAAGGCTCAAGTAACAGCTGCTATACTTGCCTGGAAAGCATAGCTAGACCTTTTTTTTTTTTTTTTTAATTTTTAAAATTTTTATTAGGTATAAAAAGTAATACAAATCAAGAAAAATACATAAAGCAAGAAAGAAAAGAAAAACATTACATAAATCCAAAGTGTATATAGAGAAAAATCAAAAAAGAAGATAAAAATTCCCATAATTAACCAAACTACATTTGTATCATCATTCAAATATTATTACCTCATGATAAAACTTCAAACTGTAAATTATGTCTCCCCATATCACCTCAAAACCAATATATTTAATTCTCTATCTCTACTATCATTCTTTACTTTAGAAACACCCTCGTGATATATACATTGTCCGGAGATTAATGTTTCCTTATCTTTTCCAAAAATCATTTTGCTCAGATGCAGGGAATATGCCTTTATTTTTATCTAATACATATTCAATGAAAGGTTTCCAAATCCTCCAGAACTTATTACCAGTTACTTTACCCTTATTAAAATTTAACTCCCAGGTAAGCTTTTCATTGAGTGCCAATTCCCACATTTCCTTGTACCAATCCCTTCTTTGTAAATTTTCATTATTTTTCCAGTTTCTCGCTATACATTGTCTGGCCGCCGATAACATTATCACCATCAATTCGTTATTATCCTCACTCATTTTATATTTATCCACCTCATTTAACAAGACTGTATTTGACCCCAGTTTAACCTGCACTTCCAGTATATTCTTAATTTCATCCTCAATATCTCCCCAAAAATTCTTCAGAACATCGCAAGACCACCACATGTGCTCATATGTACCTCTGGCTTTTTTACATCTCCAACATTTCTCGCTCACAGTTTCATACATTAAATGCAGTCTTACTGGGGTTCTATACCATCTCCAAATTAGTTTATAATTGTGTTCCTTCACTCTTACCGACATAGATCTCATAATACGTCTCCTCCACATTTCCCCCCGTTTTCTCAGTGATTTTTGTGTTCAATTCCTGTTCCCAGCTATCTTTCAATATTTGTTGAGCTTTCCCCCCTTTATTTAATATTTTATATATTTTACTAACTATCCCTTTTATTCCTATGTCTCCTTTTCTTAATTTGACCAGCAATTTTTCAAATTCTGTAAGCTCCCTGTCTGATCCCAATTCCAAAAAAAATCTCTTGTTCCAATTGTTCATCTGGAGGATTTTGAACCAATCCATCTCCAATTGCCGATAAAGCTCCTTTCTCCTCTCTAGATCCCTACAACTTTTGATCCAATCTTTCAACATAGAGACCCCATTTTCTAATAAGATATCCCTAATCCTACCGTCTATTTTCATCGGAAAATTATTAAAATCTTCTAATTCTGTAACCAATGAAATCCCTGGAATAAGATCCTTTCTTGCTTTATTCCATTCCTCTATTGTTGCTCCTATCATCTTACCCTGAATTCTCATTTTTTTATCCTTATCCCCACATAAAAAAAATGCCTTCCCTTTCCTCGAGAACTCTTTTGATTCTAATTTTGCCCATATTGATTCTTCTCTAATTAGTAATTTGATAACATTTCGCAATTGAAAGGCTCTATAATACTTGCTAACATTCGGAATACCCAGTCCCCCTTCTTTTTGCGATACGTACCACAAGGACTTAGATATTCTAGCTCTTCGTTTCCCATTGCAAAATCTATTTATAATATTTTGATATTTTCCCAATTCTTTATCTGTGTGTTTTATTGGCAGAGCATCAAATAAAAAATTTAATTTAGGTAACAACATCATTTTACACATTGCGACCCTGCCAAACCACGATAAATTCAACTTGTTGTACTGTAGTATTTTTTTGTCTATCTCTTTCAATTGTTTTCCATAATTCAGTTCCTTAAGTTCCCCAGTTTTTTTAGCAAGTATTACCCCTAAATATCTTAATTTATTCGGAATTTGAATATTAAATTTTTGCTTTATTTCTTCTTCATCCTTCTTACTCCCATTAACTAAGATCATCTCGGATTTATCCCAGTTCACCCTTAAACCTGTCATTTCCTCAAAAGTTTTCAAATGTTCATTAATCTTTGGTGTTGCTTGTACTGGTTGTTTAATTGTGATTAGTGTATCATCGGCATATAAACTTATTTTATTCCCTTCTATTCCAAATAATTCTTTATCTTGCCGTATTAAATTCGCCAATAGTTCCATAGCCAATACAAACAGTGTGGGCGACAAAGGGCACCCCTGCCGAGTTCCAGCCTCCAATTTTATTTCTCCTGTATAACTATCATTGAATTTCACTGTCGCTATCCCCTGTTTATATAAATTCTTAATAACTTTTTGAAATTTGTTTCCAAATCCATACAGTTTGATTACCTCATGTATCGTTGCCCATTGCAAAGAATCAAATGCTTTAAAAATATCCAATGCTAAAAAACCTACTTTATCCTTTTGCTTTTCAGCTATATCCAATAAATCCACTACCCTCCTTGTAAGATCTGACATATACCTGCCCTTTACAAACCCTGCTTGATCATCTCTTATGTATTTGGCTATGAAACTATTTAGCCTAGTCACCATTATTGTAGAAAAATTTTTAGCATCTTGGTTAATTAGGGATATCGGCCTATATGACTCTATTTTCTGTAAATCCTTACCCGGCTTAGGGATCAATGCAATAATAGATCTATTCCAAGATTCCGGTGTTGATTCTCCCTCTAAAATCCCATTAAACAATTTCTGTAATCTTGGAACAATCCAGGGCTTAAAATCCTTATAAAATTCAGCAGGAAGCCCATCTTCTCCTGGTGCTTTGTTCAATTTTAATTTATTAATTACTTCCTCAATTTCTTTTACCGATATTTGTTCCTCCATCCTATTTCTATGCTCTTCTGTTATTAATGATATGTTATACTTTTTAAAATAATCCTCCAATTTGTTCAAATTTACCTGCTTCTTTGAGTATAGTTCTTTATAAAAGGCCTCTATTATTACTGCTTTCTCTTTCCTTTTATTACATCTCTTCCCCTTCTCATCTACCAATACTTCTACCTGGCCTTTATTCTTTTTATCCCTCGCTGCTTTTGCTAATAACTTAGAATTTCTGTTACTATACTCGAAATATTCTCTTTTTAAAAATATCAAATCTTTTTTTACCCTTTCCATGTCCTGGGCTTCCAATTCTTTCTTTACTTTCTGTATCTGATGTAATACCCTCTGATCTTTACCCTTTATATGTTCGCGGTAAAGTTGTTTTAATTGTGTTTCCAATTCCTGAGTTCTATTGATGTTCCGTTTCTTTTTCCAACTACTTAGTTTTATTGATTCTCCTCTAAAGATCGCTTTCATTGTATCCCATACCCCTCCTGAGCTGACCTCATTATTATCATTCCATGTCCAATATTCATCCCATTTCTCCATAATTTGTTTTTTCATGCTATCCTCTTTGTATAATTTTGAGTCATATCTCCAAACATATCTTTTCCTATCACCTTCATCCAATTTTATATCTATACTAATCTTGGCATGATCTGATTCTCTAAATGTCCCTATTTTAATATCCTCTGTGTTTTTCAGTAACTCTTGTGTTACAAATATATAGTCAATCCTTGAATACATATCATAAACTTGAGAATAGTAAGTGTAGTCCCTTTCCTGTCCTTTAAGTTCCCTCCATACATCTTTTATATTCATTAGTTTTGCCCAATCGCTTAGAATATATTTATTACTTCTCTTCTTAGTACTTGTAGTGTCAATCTTGGAACTTAACAAGTTGAAATCCCCCCCAATGATCATATTCCTCGTTCCTTCTTTCTGTAGAATTATTCTTAATTTTTCTAAAAATTCTGCCTGATTGGTATTCGGGGTGTATATGTTTGCAAGAGTTATCTCTTCATCTTCTATCCTCCCCTTAATTATTAGATATCTCCCCTCTGGGTCAGCTGTAGATTTTATTACACTAAAACCCAATTTTTCCGAAATAAGGGTTGCAACACCTCTCGGAAAGCATAGCTAGACCTGATGCAATGGTCTTCATTTCTTCTAAGTAGAGATCAATTTTGTGCAGACTATTTCAAGTTTACTAGTTGATTATTTTTAGCATATCATTAATATAAATAATTAACACAGTATATAGTATTGTATATTATAATAAAACATAACACAATGCTGCATTAATAGCTATATCTTACTGTAGAATAGTCAAAAAAGTCATCCAGAATAAAGAGTACTACTTGGCTAAATATGCAGATTATGTCTGTTATGAAAATATATACTGAAAATATTTCTGGGAAACTTAAATTGTTCTTCTCAATTAACTGTGATCTATAACCATAGCTAATGCAATTGTCCAGGCAAGCAAGGAGATTTATTCAAGAACTATACAAAGGAAGTGTAATGTATCTGCAGACACATCTATATACTGTTTACCTTGTGATTAGTAGAAAATAAGTCCTTTCTCAATTTTTCTATTGTATCATTTGATGCTTTCTGAGACTCCTTCAGATTCTCATATTCTCTGGAATTAGTAATTAGAACAGGAACAATCTGAGGAACATGTTTCCAAGCAAGTAATTCTAAATTTAATCTTGTAATCACATTTAAACCAAAGATATACAATTCATAGCTTAAGGAGTTGCAAAAAATTCAACATAAGCATTCCCAGGAGAACCAGTGCTGAACAAGCCGACACTGATTTGTAGGGTGTTAAAACAATTGACATACTACAGAGCAGGCGAGAAAATGTGTTTTCTAGAGACAGTACACTTTCTCTGGGACAGGCACCAAAACTTCATAAAAGTATACACTGTATGAAATAATAAAATACATTTTTTTCTAGTTTCCTGCAGCATTTTATATCTTCTTTACTGAAGTGAGATGAAGCAAAGGCGTTTCTTTTAGATGAAGGCTCTGAAAAAGTTTTAAAAAGAGCTTATTATAAGCAAGAGTCCCCTGATTTACTGAAGGCCTCTTTTTGTGCTGTGTCAGTGAGAAGTAGGTGGCAAAGATTAAAGAAAATATGAACACTAGCAACAACCTCACGATAATGATGGCTGTGCTGTGGGATGCCTGGAATACAGCTGGGGAGAATTATCCCTCTCCAGTGGTGGGTTACCTATTGCAAGCCAAAGAGAAACAGAACTCACTCTGCCTTGCATTTAGAGCGTAAAAATGCTTGAAGTGCTGCTGAAGTGACCAGTCTTTGCTTATGTGTTTAAGCAGGAAATCAAGGACACAAAGAGAAAGTAGTGGAGAAGGAAGAGCAAAAGGCACCAAAGCACCAATGAAGCTGCAAATGTGGCACAGAGGAAGCACAAGCACTGGTTCCTCAAGCCCAAAATAAGAGTAAAGTTGCTCAGACCTGGGAGCCCCAGATTTGATACTGTGGCAGTGAAGAGACTCAGGGATCAGCACAGCAGGCCCTACATAAGGGGATCCCAACCTTTTCACACTGCAGACCGGACCACGCCCCCCAGACAGCTGAGCAGACCAGACATGTGATTCCTCTCACCATAAATGCTGCCGTAAACCACATCTGTGGCAGTTGTAAACACGTTATGACAGCCACAGGTGCATTTGCAGCAGCATTTACAGCAGGCACGGGCATGTTTACACATGTGTGGGTGCATTTTATTTATTTATTTATTATTGATTAGTTCAAATTTATATTGCTGCCCACTTGCCGTAGTGACTCAGGGCGGCTTACAAACAATACATTACATTACAATACAATATGTTGATGGGGGCGCAGGGGGAAGGGCGGAGAAGTCCTCAACCTGCCCTGGCCTCTTCTTCCCTGGCCATTGGTGTGGGCACAGGGGGAGGGGTGGAGAAGTCCTCAACTTGCCCTGGCTTCTTCTTCCCTGGCCGTTGGTGTGGGCACAGGGGGAGGGGCTGTCATTTTACAGCTGTTGTAAACATGTCCGCTTCCAGTAGCAATGAGGGCAGTGGCAGGCCACATGAAATGGTGCCATGGGCCAGGTCATAGGCTGGCCACCCCTGCCCTACATGGTAATTTCAGATTACATTTTTAAACTAACATGGACTTCCCAATGTGAGTCCAGGTGTGCCACAAAGGAAGAATACAGTACTTAGCAGCGCCAAGAGTCAGCACAGCATGCACCATCACAGTACTGGCAACAAAAAAGATGCCAAGGCAAAGAAGGGAAGAGTTAACTCCAAGGCAGACAAAGAGACTACCTTAGAGCCATGATGAGTTCCTACTGAGACAGTCAGAGACCAGCAGTTGTGCTCCCTAGGTCAGTGGGACAAGCTTAGGTTGACAGTGGATCAGTTCCTACATGGCTGTCAAAAACCGTGGAGTGGTTGTTGAGAGGGTGGAGTATCTCAAGTGTAGCTGATATTGCATCAGCCGAGTGTGCTAGCAGAGATCTGAATCTAGGCAGTGTTTCTCAACCTTTGGTTTTTGGACTTCAATTCCCAGATGCCTTAATCAATTCCCCAAAGCACTGAATCAGCCAATCTACTGACTTGGGCTTCTGGGAATTGAAGTCCCTGTGTGGGGCATGGGTCCCACTTTGGGAAACACTAGTCCGGAGTAAAGAAGTGGCAGAAGAAAAGGTTGCATCCACCTGGCTTAAGGACAGCTAAGAGCCCTACAGATCCAGACAGAGGGAATCTGCCAGGAAGTAAGCGCACAAAGCAGTCCAAACACAGGGAAGTATCTAAAGAAGGACATACGTCAGAGAGCAATGAAAGCTCAAATGAGTTAGCAAGAGCAATAACTCTTCTATACTGCCCCATAGCACTTAGTGCTCTCTCTGGGTGCTTCACAAGTTGATTAGCATTTTGCCCTCAACATACTGGGTACTCAGTTTACTGACCTCAGAAGGATGGAAGGCCAAGTCAACCTTATCCCTGTCAGGATCGAACTCACATTTTGGCTGCAGCACAGCAGTTTAACCACTCTAGATATCCTCAGAGAAGGGAAAAGACTGCTCTGAGTGACGTTGGATATTGGGAGCATGTGTTCTAACACATGTTGATATATCTTCATTAATTTAATTGGAGCATGAGGAAGGCAGAGGATCAATTAAAATGGAAGATAAAGCACTGAGAAAAGATGATGTTGAACAGCTGTTCAGCAGCTGGGTGGAAAGCTCCATGATACATAGGGATGATACAGGCTATGTAGTCGGAGGGGGTGGCACCTGTCTAACGACCTGGGTAATGTCTTAAGGACCAGTCACTGGCTGCCATAGATTGGAAAATGAATCTTATCACTATGAGCTTGATAGATCAAACTATATTAACAATAATGGTGGGCCTGCATATTTAGGGTAAACCTGTACGAGAAAAATCCAGATGTCTGGGTAAGATGGATTTTGCCTGCTGGGAATAAAATCAGGGAAAGTGTAAACATGTGCACAATTGTCAGAGTAGACAGAGGCCACTCCAAGGATTGTCATGTTTCTAAAACTGTGGCAATTAAAGGTACCAGCCCTCAGCCTAATCCCAAGGGAAGAAAGAAGGTGATATGAACCCTATGACTGCCAAGTGAAGTCATCATGCCAGGATGTTGGGAGGATGGGTGGGTTGCAAGAACCTTGATAATTTATTATTTTATTTATCATATGGATTTATAAACACATTATAGATAAACTTGATTATAACCTCCGTTTCAGATGCTACTCAAACAAGATGGCAGCATGGTATCTTCTAAATGGCTTCATCCATGCTTAGTGTTTAACAATCTATAGTCGCTTGCAATATTATACATCTTTCTTATTGCAGTGAAATTCACCAGAATTGTTTCTTTAAAATTAAGATTCTGAAATGTTTTCATATTATTACAAAACTCTGCTAAATTTGTTGATAACAATGTAGGCACTTCATGTTGTAGCTCATTATTCAAAGTTGTGATTATCCATTTATCCAATGCTGCCTGCACAAGCTGTGAATTATACATAGTATAAATAGAAAGACCTCAAACACACATTATAGGGAATAACAGCTACACCATACTTATTACCACAGCTGCATAAAGCACTCAGTTTTGTGCAGGAGTGATATTCAGGGGTCATGCTGCCTTACTAAGAACCACAACAAACACCTCTATTCCCATCAAACAATCACATCTTAAGATCTCCAGAAAAACCCTAAAGGCTGTTTCTGTAGTAATGAATGTCCCTAATGCAAACAATAGTATGCGTACTGTGTTGAAATTTTCCATCAATGCCAGGGGTGGCCAAACTTTTCATGCCATGGTCAAGTAACGTGGTTCTTCCTGCTGTAAACGCTGCTGTAAAACACATCCATGGTTGTCATAAATGTGTCTGACAGCCGCGGGTGCATTTACAGCAGCATTTACGGCAGGTGTATTTTATGATGTCATAAACATGCCCACTTCTGCATCTGGTAGTGGCGAGGGTGGCGGTGGGCCACATGAAATGGTGCTGTGGGCGGGATCTGGCCTACGGGCTGTAGTTTGGCCACCCATGATCTATACCAGGCTTTTTCAACAATACTCCCCATCAGATGGCTGAACGGGCCGGTCACATAATTCTGCATGAGTTCTCGTGTGTTTTTGGTGAGTTGTCCCTACATTTTCTGTACGTTTTTGCTGCTTCCGCCACTTACAATGGTGGTGGCAATGAGGGTGGAGGGCCACATGAAATGGCTCCATGGGCTGCATCCGGCCCCTCGGCCATAGGTTGTGAATGCCTGATCTATGCCATCTTGATTATATTCATCAAATCTCAATATTGCAACTAATATTCTGCCAGAGGACCTATATGACTAACATTTTGCATTCTTCCCTTTAGAGAGCATCTTATATACACAGGCTGCTATGTCAGTAAAGAATCCATTTAGCATACATACTTTTTCAGTGAAATGCAGTAAACTGCAAGCTGTTCCACTGCTGCCTGCCCTGCACCCATTTCACGGATCATCTCTTCCACCTCAGGACGTTGGCCATGTAATAACGTCTCAATCCTAGAAATCAGATAGGAGAGTACATTAGGACTTTTCCCCTTGGACCAGGAGCAGAAAGGCCATGTTACATAAAGCATAGAAAAGTAAACTTTGGCAAGCATTCACCCCACTCCAATAACTTTAAACATAGCTGAGTTCTGATTGGTACTAGCATGTTCTACTCACACGGGAATACTAAAACAATATTGAAAGTTACAAATACAGAGTAATGTCCCTTCTCCTTTTTCTGTATCCAAATATTGGCAATCCTCATGGCAATCAGCCATAATGACTGTCCTGAGAATATAATTCATCTGCATCGCAGAATGACCCTCATACCATTGATCCAGCTCCACGAGTCACTTTCTGGTCCTGAGCCCTTTTGGGACGCAAAGTCTTCATCAACCCCAGGGCAGTATCGATGAAGCTACCGCCCTCCATCAGGATGGATTCAAGTGGGATTTTATACACTTGGGGGCCATCACCCTTCTCTGTGGACTTCGGCATACAAGGCTGTTAGTCCTCATGGTTGTCAGGTTAGTTAATCACTGCCTGACACTCAGTGTTGAGTCACTGGCAGTATAGTCTACTCTATTACCATAGCAGAATAACTGGGCTAGACGGATGTCTCTTAAAGTTATGAATACTGAATATGATTTCTCTCACTGAAATGTAAACCAGCAATTAGTTCGCAGAGAAACCATAGATTTTGAACAATTATTATATTGCACATTATTTAAAATGGTCTCACACTTGGCTACTCCCAAGCAAGCAGGGCCCACTGGATCAATTGAATTTACAGAAGTATTGACCTATCATTCAGTGATGCATTCAATAGTTGTATTCTAATTGGGACTTTTAATTGGATTTTTTTTACTTTGCTGATGCTGACAATGAGTAGCAAATTGAATAATCAAATCTAATGGGGACTTAAACTGAAATTATGAATAAGGTTTAGGAACATTTTTCTGCGATATAAAAAGTTACTTTGATATGACAGGGAGTAAGCAAGTCTTAGCCAACAAAATATATAAAACCATTAATATTAGGATGGCATTGCATGGTACGGTAAGTTTTACTACATATTATAATTGATAGAGCCAGAAATGTCTGAAAAACGGTAGGGTCTGAGGAAAAATTAGCTCATTATAATGGAAGAAACTTTATACCATCTAGTATAAATATGATTGATGTAGGAAATCCTGACTTAGAACATCCCTAGACTCCGTCTGAACCCCTCCAGTGATGGAGAGCCTACCATCAAAATAAAATATTTAATCTTGCTCTTGCAACCAAAAAGTTTCTTTCCTATAAGTACCGTTCTGTAACTTAGACTCTTTAATGTAGCTGCGCCCACTCAGGAAACATGTTATTGCCTTGGCCATACTTGAGTGGCCTAATCACAGTCTTATGGAATGGACAAAAGCAAACAATTTGAAACTGAATCCTGACAAGATGGAAGTCTTGTCATTGACCATTTGTCCAAATGGATAACCTCACCTCCACTTTGGCAGGAGAAGTCCTTTTTTGGAGGGACCAGGTCCACAATCTGGTATTATTACAGATTCATCCCTCAGTCCAGAACATGACTGAGGCCATATCTAAATCTGCTCCTGTCCTGCCAACTATATTAGATCACTCAGTTGCATCCACTTTTGAACAGATGATCCCCAACAACACTGGTCCATGTATTGGCTTCTCTTTCCCTTCCATGTTAGAAACAAGGCTTTAATGGTGACATTTAAAACCCTAAATGGTTTAAGACTCTCCCAAAGATCATGTGCCCACATAATGTGGGCTTTGCAGTTGGTGCATCTCCAAGTACTGACAGAGGCAAAGAAAGTTTCAATGAGGAAATAATCCTTCTCAATGGTGACACTAATAATGTATAACTAATAATTCCCCTCCCTTAGGCTTCCGCTGGTGAATGTCAGGTCGGTTTGTAATAAGGCCCCCCTGCTCTTAGATTCAATCTTGGGGGAGCGGGCTGACCTGGCATGCATCACTGAAACCTGGCTGACACCAGAGGATGGCCTTCCTCTATCAGAATTGTGACCAGCTGGGTTCGGTATTTGGCACCAACCTAGGGTTGACGGGACCGTAGGGAGGCAAGGCCAGTTAAATTGGCCCGCCCTGGCAACTGATGGATCCAGATGGACTCCAAAGGGAACTGGGGTGTTTTCCTCTGGATCGGCAACATGATTTGCCTGAGGCTCTTGTTGACCTCTGGTGTGACAGCAGCCTTGGACGCGATCGCGCCACTACGGCCTTTCCGCGCATGTGGGCCCCGCTCATCCCCATGGTTTATGGAGGATTTGAGGGAGCTTAAATGGGCAAAGAGACGCTGGGAGTGCTGCTGGGTGAAGACTCAAGAGTGATTCCAACCGAACACTGGCTAGAGCCACTATCAGAGGCTACCTGGTGGTGATCGGGGTGGTGAAACGGCAATATTCCACCAGCGACTCTGTTTTGGGTGACTAGGTTCCTCCTCGGTAGAGGGGGGGGGGCTGGCCCTGGTTGGCAGGGGTCAACTGAGGACTTTGCTGATTATCTCATGGAGAAAATTGCTCAGATTTGCTCAAAGTTTGATCCTGGCATGGACACTATGGGTCTGGAATTGACCGGATCGCAGTCTTGCCATGTAAACTAAACTCACTCAGTTCATTCTACCTTTCTTCGCATAATCAGTTTCCCACACAGATAACATTCTTAGTTGTCCTTCTAATCCAAGTTGTTTCCTGTTATCTTAAAAGTCTCTAGGCACAGTCTGGCTTGTTTGGAATAAAACAGAATTCTGGTCTTCCCAGGGAAACCTAAGCAGCTTTACTTGACAGTCAGCCTTACAGAGTACAATGAGCTTTTCTCAACAGAAATTAATTAAGTAAAAATGTGATCACCTTTAATACATATTCACCTTTTGCTATAACATTAACAGATGCAAGTCAATTGCTAAACACCAAGAACATATATGGAAACCAGCTAACTAACTGTGTAAAGAAGCCTTAGTTTATGAAGAAAAGCTGCAAACCTTTTCCAAACTTGTACAAATGTAATTTGATATTACTATACATTGGTACCCCGGATAACGTTATGACTTGGTTCCACAAGTCTCGTCGTTATCCGGTTTTTAACGTTGTGCGATACATTGATCACACAATGTTAAAAAAAGCCCTGTTTCCCTGGAGGCTGCAGCAAGCCAGAACGTCGGGATTTGAATCCTGACATTTTGGCTTGCTGCAGCCTCCAGGGAGGTGGGGGAACTTTGGAAACAGCTTGGATCAGGTCTCCCCACCTCCCTGGACCCGGCGGGGGTGTGTGTGTCAGAGACCCCAAAATTGGTAAAAAAAATGTCCGTTTTTTTAAATACCAATTTTGGGGTCTCTGACCCCCCTGCCGGGTCCAGGGAGGTGGGGAGACCCGATCCAAGCTGTTTCTGGGCTTCCCCAACGTCCTCAGCCAGTGCAGCAAGCCAAAACGTCAGGGTTCGAATCCCGACATTCTGGCTTGCTGCACTGGCTGAGGACGTCGGGGAAGCCCAGAAACAGCTTGGATCGGGTCTCCTCACCTCCCTGGACCCGGCGGGGGGATCAGAGACCCCAAAATTGGTAAAAAAACCCGGACTTTTTACCAATTTTGGGGGACCCTACTGGGTCCAGGGAGGTGAGGAGACCCGATCCAAGCTGTTTTCAAAGTTCCCCCACCTCCCTGGAGGCTGCAGCAAGCCAAAATGTCAGGGTTCAAATCCCGACATTCTGGCTTGCTGCAGCCTCAAAGAGGGTGGGGAAACTTCAAAAATAGCGCGCATCGGCTCTAGGGAGGTTGGGAGACCCCATGCGTGCTAATTTTGAAGTTCCTCCACCCTCTTTGAGGCTGCAGCAAACCAGAATGTCGGGATTAGAAACCTGACATTTTGGCTTGCTGCAGCCTCCAGGGAGGTGGGGGAACTTTGGAAACAGCTTGGATCGGGTCCCCTGCCTGCTCCAGAGAGAACAGAGGACCCGATCTACAGCTGCAGAGTGGCTGGGGAAGCTGTCGGGGACTCCCTGTCGGCTTCCCTAGCCACCCGCCCTTGCCTCCGCAGCTGTGGGGTGGCTGGGGAAGCCGAGGGGGGAGCCTCCCGTCAGCTTTCCAGCCTCCCCACCCCTGCCTCCGTAGCTGCAGGGTGGCTGGGAAGCTGAACAGAGAACCCCGTTCAGCTTTCCAGCCACCCTGCTGCTAAGAACGACTGTATCGGATAACATTAAAAATCGCGTTATTCGATACAAGATTTTTCCAAAAATCTTGTAACGTTATGCGGTTTTCACGCTATACGGTACTTGAGTTATCCGGGGTATTACTGTACTTATTTTGAATATTATGTCACTTACATATCCCACGCTCATCATTTGGGGGGAGGGTTACTAAAAAATAATAATAACGGGACTGTGGTGGCTTAGTGGTTAAGAGGTTGAACTTGATGACTGGAAAGTCGGCTGGTCAGCAGTTCGAGACCAGAGTACTGCATGATGGAGTGAACTCCCATTTTTGTTCCAGCTCCTGCCAACCTAGCAGTTTGAAAACAAGAAATTGCAAGTAGATAAATAGGTACCACTTTGGTGGGAAGGTACACAGTATGAACCCTACAGTCAGATACGACTGGCTTTTGAGCAAGAACGATCTTTACCTTTACTTGTAAGAGAATATGAGTTCTCCAAAATATTCTAGAAATCTGTTCCATGTTTCAGCATAGTGTCTTCCTCATTATCTTTTTTCTGTAATATTCAATTTTGTTTTTTCACTACTTAGCAGTATAAAACGTTCTAACCTGCCCTTGAGTCAAATGGCACTTTAAAAGAGCAACTTTGTGCACGATTACTCAAATAATAGTCCCACTATATTTGTAAGAATTTTGTCTTAAATAAGAATGCAAAGGATTGAAACTTCACAGTTTTAGGGTGTTATCTATTTCCCTGAGAAAGGTGATACAAGCAAAGCTTTTATTCTTACTTCTCCACAGTCTTCAGCTTATTTCGTAGTCTTCGGGCCTCCTCTTTTGCACTCTTTGCATCCTCTAATTCGTGATCCAGATATTTCATTTGTTTCTGAGAAGAGAGACATCGTCAGTACTTTAGAAGGTAGCTCCATAGAAGCAAGACTTCAAGCCATCTCTAATGCTTTTGCTACCTCCACCAGCCAGAGTTTAGATATCTGGAATACCTCTGGTCATTATTCTTTTGAAAGATGACTAGAATGAATAAAGCAAGAGAAGCATTATAGCTTTAGGAGAAAACATTTCCTCTCTAAATTCTTCTGACTCTCATTTCACAAGTCCTTAAACACAAAATGGCTGAAAAACGGTTGCGTAGGGTATAAGTTGTATCTAGCGTGGGGCTGCTGAATCTTTCACAATTTCCCAAACTGTTCTGCAGAACACGGGTGGTCTTCAATTCCCAGAAGTCTCAGTCAGTACACTGGCTGATCAGTGCTTTGGGGAATTGACTGAGGCTTCTGGAAATTGAAGTCCAAAAATCAAAATTTGGGAAACACTGCGTGACGGTCAACTCCTCCATGAATTCAATGAGTTTACTCTAGTTACAAATTACTATTCTAAGCAATAGCACTGTAGCTGTCGTTATCAATACAAATTAAGGAGGTGCTATATGAATAATCTCGGGCAGCCCATATATAATCTTTAGAGGTCTTCTTGTGCAAATTGCCGTAAACATATAAGGTGTTATATAAATAATAAATAAGGTGTGCAATGTAGTGGGAACTTCTCCAATATTACAGGTCTCTTAGTAATCTTTTACAGATGTTTCCTTCTTGCAGTTTATAGTGCTTTTGTGAACAGACCGTAATTGAATACATAACAGTATTTCCTGATACTAATGTTGCTTCCTAGATCTTGGAAAACTTTCTGTTTTTGGATGACTACTCCTACAATGTCCCAGCCAGCATGGGCCAGCTATGCTGTCCCCAGACTTGCATTAAAATGTACAATTTCATTGAACCTAGTGTAACTCACACAGGAGCACGGTGGCTAGGATCTTATTGGCAATTTACACATGCATAAGAAAATTTAAACAAGTCTTGGTGGCAAATTGCCATTTATTTATTTATTATTAATTTGACTTGTTTAGCCACCCCCTCGCTGAGGCGACTCTGGGCAGCTTACAACATAAGAAGCACCCAAACATAACCCATTAGAACAACCCATACATATGGATAAAACACTAAAATCTCTGAAATCTAAAAATCATAACAGCTCAAATCTA
This sequence comes from Furcifer pardalis, assembly GCA_030440675.1. NCBI lineage: Eukaryota > Metazoa > Chordata > Lepidosauria > Squamata > Chamaeleonidae > Furcifer > Furcifer pardalis. The sequence goes on from CP126893.1 coordinate 104,356,701, forward strand.
AAAAATCTAAAATCCCCATAACAAAATTATCAGATGGTCATATGAGCCAGTGGGGTGGAGCACCCCACACCCTCTGGGCCAGCCCTGTCTTTAGCTCTTTCCGAAAGACCAGCAGTTGTGGCTGGAGGTGGTTGGAGGTCCATCTGCACAAGGTTCCAGAGGGCCGGGGTGGATACTGAAAAGGCCCTCCGTCCAGTGCTGGAGAGACAAGCGTCTCCAGCCGTTGGTACCTGTAGAGAGCCCCTCTGGTCCATCCTAGTGGGACGGACAGATGTTCTCAGGGTGACATGGTCTCTTAAGTATCCTGGATCACTGCTATGTAGGGCTGTAAAGGTCATAACCAGCACCTTGAAGTGCACCCAGAGGCACACCTGTAACCAATGCAGCTCCCGTAGCAAGGGTGCAGCATGGTTCCATTCTTGCAGGCTTGTGTGATTTCAGCACACACTAGGAGCACAAATAATAAGTGGCAATTTGCCTCTAGGACTTGCATGATCTCCCTTATGCATACATAAATTGCCAATCGGATTCTGGCCAATGACAGCTCAGACAATTTAAAGGCAAAAAACAATCATCAATATCCTTGTGATTTCTAGACAATGTTTAGCACTAACTTTAAAGTCTCCTACCTAACCCATTTTTCTCTGTTTTGATGAAATGAACAACGTTGTTTAATAAGACATCAGAAAGACTGGTTCTTTCCCTACAAGATGTTAAGTTTTACTATGTACAGAAAGAAAATAACTCTACATGTAATTTTCAACATAACAGCTTCACTATTTTTCCTTTTAAAAAATTTAAGCTGTTACAGGCAAATTTTATTTAACATTCTGTTCCTTTTCCCATGTCATAATATCTGAACTTGGATATCCTAATCATTTTATTGGAAGGCTAAATTGACAACATGGATATGAAGCACTTTTCCAAAGAGCAGATCTCTGCTCACAATATTCTGTTGGAAGAAAGCAGATGACATAATTTTAAGGAAGTCATCCTTTTTCCTAAAGCCTACAGTAGTGGGGAAGGACCCAGACCTTCCAAGGTAGCTTTTGAGGGGTCAGAGGAGCCTGGAGGAGGAATTCCTCAACAAATTACCAATCTCCTCTTTTTCCAGGTACAACTTCTACTGGATCAGAATCCTTTCTGCCATACTCACTGAAGCTGATGAGCACTAGCACCGAAGAAGTTCTTGTAAGCCAGGCTCACAATTCCTACCCCATAGTTTCATCTAAATCTGTAGGCTTCAGTAAATTGATACAGCAGATACTTTGTTCTTCTGTGTCCTTGGAAAGCACTGATGTCATTCAAGCCAAGACCATTTAAAAAGAATAATTAATTAAAAACAGGAAGATATACACCCCACATTCTGGAATCATCCATCCTCCTGAAACAGAAAACTCTTTAGCCAGTTGATAGCATTTTCATCCTTCCTCTTTATTACCAAGTCTCAAGAGGCTTTTAATCTTGAGATGCTGGGTGTTATGCATCAGAACATGAAGGTGAGCAGCAAAATCTATCCAAAATATAGTTAATTATAAAATATCTTATCTTTTCAATTTTGGAAAAAGAAATCACAAGATACTACTAGGATTATAAAGAACCTTAACATTCCCTGTACAAAGAACAAACATTTTGAACATACCTTGAGAGTAGAACATAACATCTCCATCTCAGAGAAATTTTTCTGGAGCGATTCAATTGTGGCATTACGTACATCCAGAGATTCTCTCAGTGAATTAACAATAAATTGGCAATCTCGTTTCTCCTTTTCTGAAACAAAGTTCATGATAATACTTTGAGCTGATCTGTCTGTGTTCTGTGACATTGAAGGCAACCATAACATTCTAAAGATCTAGAACTGAGCTGGAAAACTCCGCAGTCTCAGAGAAGCACATATTCCTTTTGTCTGATTCATGAGACACTCGGTATGATCTAGCTCTCTAAACACCACAGACCCACAAGTCCACATTTGGTGGTGAATCATCTCCTCTTTCACTTTGTGTGAATGTTTGTGAGAAAAGGAGAGTGAAAGGCTAGAGCAGGACATATAGATACACTATGCTGCAAAACTCCATGCACTGACATCACCAATTTACCTTCTAATTGCAATTAACATGAGATTAAGCTCAAATGCAGTTTGTCAAATTGCTGCAAAACACTATTGTTACTAAAACAACATATAAAAGTACCAGCATGACTTCATAAAAGGCAATTTCATATAAAGACAGGTATGGAAAATTGAGTACAGTATGTAGCTACATTGACTTTTTACCTGGAGAATTATGTATTTAAAGAAATGTTGGAAATTCAATTCACTAATAAATTTTGCAAATCACAATGCTACATATTACCTTCATGCTCTTTTCTTTATTTACTACTGTCTTCATTGAAAAAACATGAGGTGAATGGTTCAAATGCTTAACAGTCTCATGGAAAGAAATCTCATGTATTATGGCTGCTTAATTTGAACATTTAGGAAAATTATACAATCTAATGGGAGAGATCCTTGGAAACAAAATCCCTCCAAAGTTACTCTTTTCAATCCTTTTCATTTATTGCATTCTCATGTTTTAGGATTTCTGTCAGCCAAATTCAGCGACATTTTCCTTTCATTGTCAATGACTCATGGCTGCCTACAGACAATGCTTCTAAGCAATCAACAAAGTCTCCAGGGCTTTCACTTAGATATCTCCATAAAACACTTCTAAAATTAAAGTTACTGTGATCTTTAAAGCATTGGGGAAAATTGAAGTACATGAGCAGTCATAGACTATCACTGAGGCAGTTTTCTGCTTCTATCTGGTTTCTTGATAATATGCAATAGTTCTGCCACATTCCAATACAAAATCAGAGTTGGCAGTTATCACTTTCCTAATGGAGATGCATTATCTTTGAACTATTCACACCTACATTATCATCAAAATCTCTATGGTTGAACATAGTCCAAATGACCCCAACACTTCAGATGCTGCTACTCACATGAAAAATTGGGGTTGGAAGAAGTGTCTCTCCTTAATCTTAAATGGAGTTTTAAATTCCAATAAAACCACTATAATAATTTCATAAACCATATTTTATCCTTTATTGAAGGGAAGACTTCTACCTAGTTGTTTTCAACTCACCTTTCACAGATAGCTGAGCTTTCACTCTGTCAAGTTCATTCTGGAATATAGCATGGAGAGAAACATATTAAGCTGCAACCATTTAGAAAACAGCACGCTGCCACCTTGTTTGAGTAGCAGCTGAAACAGAGGTTATAATCAAGGTTATCTACAATGTGTTTATAAATCCGTATGATAAATAAAATTATAAATAATCAAGGTCCATGCAACACATACTTCAACACCCTGGCATGATCACTTGGCAGCCATAGGGTTCATACTGGTAGAGATCCCACTTATCACCTTCTTTCTTCCCTTTGGGATTAGGCTGAGGCCTGGTACCTTTAATTGCTGCAGTTTTAGAAACATGACAATCCTTGCAGTGGCCTCTGTCTACTCTGACAATTATGTACATGTTTACAACAAATACTTTCCCTGATTTTATTCCCAACGCCCCCAGCAGGCAAACCCAGACATCTGGATTTTTCTTCTTCAGGTTTACCCTACATATGCAGGCCTACCATTATTGTTAATATAGTTTGATCTATCAAGCTCATAGTGATGGACTCATTTTCCAATCTATGGCAGCCAGTGACTGGTCCTTAAGACATTACCCAGGTCATTAGACAGGTGCCACCCCCTCAGACTACATAGCCTGTATCATCCCTACGTATCATGGAGCTTTCCACCTAGCTGCTGAACAGCTGTTCAACATCATATTTTCTCAGTGCTTTATCTTCCATTTTAATTGATCCTCTGCTTTCCTCATGCTCCAATTAAAGTAACAAAAATATATCAACATGTATTAAAACAGGGGTTCTCAACCTACGGCCCACAGGCCAGACCTGGCCCATGATGCCATCCCATCCGGCCTGTCGCCGCCTCTGCTGCACCTGGACATGAAAGCAGGCGCGTTTAAGTCAGCCATAAAATGCGCCCATGCATGTGCAAAAGCACCTGTGGCTTTCATAAATGCAGAAGTGGGCACATTTATGACAGCCATAATATGTGCCCGCTTCCGCTTCAAGGGGGCGTAGGTCCAGCTCACTCAGCTGTCTAGGGGCCTGGTCCGGTCTGCAATATAAAAAGGTTAGCCAACCCTGTATTAGAACATATGCTCCCATTATCCAATATCAACCAGAGCAATCTTGTCCCTTCTCTGAGGATAGCTGGAGTGGTTAAACTGCTGTCCTGCAGCCAAAATGTGAGTTCGATCCTGACAGGGCTCAAGGTTGACTTAGCCTTCCATCCTTCCAAGGTACCTTCTCTGAGTACCCAGCATGCTACTGAGAGTGCTAAGCACTATGAGCGGGTATGTAAGTATAAATGCTATTGCTAAATATCTTCTCCCATGTTGTGGATCAAAGCACTGTGGGTTTTTTAAAATGGATTTTATATTGTGTTTCTATGTATCTTTTTAAAGCTTTTGTTAGCCACCCTGAGTCTCTTTGAGGAGGGCAGCATATAAGTCTGTAAAATAAAATAAAATAATAAATAAAACTGACTGATTACACGGAACGAAAATACAACTATGTGCTAAGAAATGTGAACTATAGAATATAATCTGATAGCATCCCTCAATTGCTTCCTCCCAACCATCATTACCACACCTGCAAACTCCTCTGGAGTTTAATAAAACATTTCTCCGATTTGTACAGTATCTGTGGGTATTAAGAGGGTGAGAAACCATGTTTTGCAAGCAGTTCTGGAATGGCAACAACAGGGGAACATTCTTCAGTATTAGTCTACAACTAAAATAATTGTTAAAAACTAGCAGTATTAAGCAAGTCAAACAGGATCTGATGAGGTGGGATCATAGAAGCAGACATTAAAGGTCAATATGCATACCTGTAGACTTTCTGCATCCAGTGCAGAGTTCTCCTCCAATGCAACGTCAAAAAACAATTTGTTGATTATGTGTCTTTTGCCAACCTACATGCAAACAACAGGAAGGTAAACAGCATTAACTGTGAAAAGCTTCATACGACTGAAACAGTATTTCTACCTTAGAGCAAGACAGTACAAATATTGACACCCTGAAAGATAGCAAGATAAAAAAATAAGGTTCTACGATCCATGAAACACAATAATTGTCTACATTTATTAAATTAGGTTGTATAGTGGAGGGCTCAAAGGAAATATAATCATTTAGAGGATCAGGTGCTGCAGATAATATTGTGATCTGTGTATTGTTTTGCAGTGACGAGGGATAGCATATGATGCACTTTACATGGCTACTGTTACTATGAAATCTTTTGGCTCATGATTTCAGCAACAGACTTTTTACATTTGCAGCCATTACTATAGCACAAAGTTTTGGAATTCTGACAAAACAATCCAAACACCTTGGAATGGAGAGCAATTTGTTCTCTGGCAGCTTCAACTTGGCAGCTGAGACTGAGCTCATGCTGTGCCAAATCCACGTATGTACTGCTTGCTTTATGGAAAAAAATAACTGAAATTGAATTTGATAGCTCTCCCCACCTCCCCCATGCAGCTACAAGTGTCGTATTTAATGTATGTATCTACAATCATGACACCACCTAATTGCATAGTTACTGCTACACAAAATGTTATTTTGCAGTAGCTCCATGGTAACCCAGAGATGCAGGAGGCACTGAGATGCCAAGAAAATCAAGAAGTCAGAAGAGCAAAAATGAAAAAGACATGGCAATGATAAGTTTGGCACCTGGAAAATGATGTTGCTTTGGAACTTAAGTGGGCAATAAAACTACAGAGTGCCATATTAATTGCTCCAATTACCACATTAAGAACCCCATACTAACTGTGACTAAGGACTTATGAGTATGTAGCATGACTTGATTTTTATGCTGCAGTGAGGGCTGCTATTTTAGACACACAAGTGCAAACATGAGTGAAATTAGCAGGACAGCACATAGACGGTAGCTTAAGTTTAGCAATGTCACTGTTTGTGTTACGCCAGCCAAAAAAACAAAATACATGCTGTCATGTCACTCCTGGTTGATGGTGAACCTAATAAAGATATCTGAGGTACATGAAGTATTGACAGGTGGTTTATTATGGCTGAGAGGGGATTTGAAGCTAATTCTCCTGATTCCTAGTCCAACTATATCACAGACTCCAACTACAGTAACTGCAGGGCCTTAAAATGTTTTGGCCACATTCCTAAGAAAAATAATCACATTCAAGTCAAACTGATATTAATGAGTCATAAATTAGCCCCAGCTGTTTTGACCTTTTGTTTCCTGTTGGTCTTCAGCATGCCTGCCTCTCTGAACACATGCCTTTGTACCCAGACAATAAAAATCTCTATGTCAGAGTAGGCTGGGTTTTAAGTCAGCTGTATACCAGTTTCATAGCACTAAAACTGAGCTGAGTGAAAACAATGAATCTTTACACTATAGATACAATGCAGTAAACATTTTTTTAGATTGTATCAATCTTAGTGCAAAAAACCCAAAAACTCAATTGCATAGCACATAAGTATACAATAAACAGAAACAGTATCATTAAACATTGTATAACACATGTTTTATGCTGAAGATCTCAGATTCAATCCCCAGTCATTTTGATAAGGGTTGGTGTTACGTGTTGTCAAGTCAGAACTGACTTATAGCAACCCTAATAGGAGTTTCAAGGTAAACAAGATCTTTAAGGAGTAGCTTTTATCATTTCCAGTGAGTTTCCATGGCTGAGCTGGGATTTGAACCTAAGCTGTCTGAGTCCTAATTTGTTATTCTATCTCAGGGGTTCTCAACCTATGGCCTGGGGGAAAGATGCGGCCCGTGACACCATTTTCATGTCCCCTCCACTTCCTCCACCACACTTGGAAGTGCCATGTGTGGCAGGCTGGGCAAAATGGCCATCCAGCCCCCGAAGCTGCCTGAGGGAGCGTGACCCGGCCCTTGGCTTGAAAAAGTTGAGAACCCCTGTTCTATCTGGTAGGGGGCTGTGGTGATTCAGTGGTTAAGAAACTCGCCTTATTAGCTGGAAGGTTGGCAAGTTGGCAGTTCAAGACCCGGGGACTGCATGACAGCTTGAGTGCCTGTCTCTGTCCCAGCTCCTGCCAACCTAGCTGTTCGAAAGCAAGAAATTGCAGGTAGATAAATAGGGACCACCTCGGTGGGAAAAGAACTTGGGGATATGAAAGAAACCTCATTCAGGCGTCCCCTGAACGGAGTTTTTCCAGCAAAAATCCTTTCAACCCAGAATAATTTCTGACACAAAATTTTTATTATTTTTTCTGGGTATCCCCTAGTTATGATAGAAATCTCTTGAAAGATAATAATTACTAGATAGTAGACAATAGATGGGCCAGAGGCTTAGGCAGATTTGACATGCTTGCTTGGATGAGAAAAGACAGTCAGTCATTCTTTCCCACGTTGACCCATACTCTGGGGTTACTTTACTGCAACAAAACTTGCTCACTCCAGATATATTACTTATCCATGAGCCTTAATTACTTAAAAATGTTTATGTTTCTGTAACAGCAATTCATAGCCAAACTATTTTACATTATTTTATTCATCAGGCATCCAACAGTGCTATGACATGGATCTTATTAGTACTGTATTTAAAAATTCATTATATCAAGCTCATACACTTGCTTCATGATGGATGAGCTTAAATGAAGAACCAGCAGTGATGCCAGCATGTTTCACTACCTTGGTTATACAACATTACAGCTATAGTGCAGCACTAACATAAGCAGAACCATAAAATGGTCTGTAAGCTAAAAAGTAGTTAGAGTGATTGATTAGTTCAGCTTGAATATTTACCTGGATTCTGCATTGTGGACATGTTCGACTAGGTGCAGTGTCAAACCACTGAATAAGACTGAGGGAAAATAAATCACAGAATGAATCGTGAGAAATAAATTCAGAAAACCATTAGTGCTTCTTAACAATAAAGACTGCTTTATAAAAAAAAGGAATAAAATTCATCTGTATAGAATATTCCATGTCCATATTTTGAAAATAAATCAGGCCACAGAACAAAGAACTTTTTAGGGCTATAATTCACTGCACAATTATTTGCATTTAAGCTTTACTGAATACAAAGAATAAATGCATACAATCACACTATAAACTATGTTATATTGTGTTTCAGTGAGCATTAACAGACGATTAGTTTGGCAGTAATTTCAATTTGCAACATCACAGTACTGAACAACTTTCTGTTATTTCTGGCATCAGCATTCCCAAGACTGCTAGACTGTGTGGAATGCAAGACACCATCTTGCTTCTGAATATTTTCTTTTTTTAAGCAACATTTTATGTAGGTCAAGATAAATTAAAATGATATAGAGGTGTACTGTATTTGCATACAAATGCTCTCTTTAACAATCTTCTAGGAAATTGCAGTATGCTTCCTGCTCACTAAATATCTGCAGCTGTCAATCAACACATTAGCCTAGGAATGATTCAGTGTCATTTTGACATTGGTTCTTCTAATCAGAGTAAAACCAAAACAAATGAGACAAAAAAAAAATGCTGTGGCACCTTTAAAGACTAACTCCTGTATTTTAATGTTAGCTTTCATGGACCAAGTCCACTTCATCAAACATAAGAGTGGATTTTCATGGTATACATCTGAAATAGGGTCCAGGGCAGCTGGGCAAAGTTGGTTGGTTCAGGAGATGGATATGTAAATCAATGAGTTATTTACAACAAGTAATAAAATGCAATTAGTTTGTCAGGTGGACCTCTGATGGAAGTCAATTTTTAAGTATCTCTCAAACATCTTGACTATAGATAGGCTTCCTGTACATAACAGGAAAAAACTCATAGCACAAATCACTCAGGAAAGAAGTTTTAAACTTATAACATGAAGTTGAGATAAAATTGTAATAAATATGTGGAAGTCAAGTTTTCTCTATGCCCCTAATCTTCCTCTCCTAATCCTAACACACAATAATTGATGAAGAGTAAACATAAGAATCCATGAAGTAAAGGCACAAGAACTTGCCATTTATCAGTCTCCTGCCAAAAGCAGAAAAATGTCAGATGCTCATAAAGACACTTTTAGTCAATATCTATCACTGAACTAAAGAGGAAAACAATTGGAAAGGGCAAAATACAGTTGTATCTCACTTAAAGAGCATAATGCATTCCACAGGATTGCTCTTTAAGCAAAACACCATTGTAAATGGCCAATTGTGGGGGTGATTGCAAACCATGATTTATTTGTTAAGTGATTTGTTAAGCGAAGCGAACATTCAGAGAAAATTCTGCTCTTTAAGCAAGTTACACTTTAACCAAGGCACTCTTTATGCAAGGCTTGACTGTAGTGAGCTGAGGAACTGAAATCATTACAGATATCACAAATAAGTTGTAAAAAATACTGAAATAAGTAAGAACAGAACCTCTTTCTACAAGAAACTTCCTCCATTATTTTTGTCATGGATTTATACTCACCATAAATAATGGAATGTGTGTCCGCAGTGAATTGCTGCAACATCCCTGTCATTGTCAAAGAAGTCTGAGCAGATAGTACAATGGGCACGGATAGGCATCCTCTGTCACTGTAACATCAAAGGAAAGGTGCCAGGGTTTAAGCATGGAACCCCTCTCTGTAAAAAGAAATATCAGTGGCAACCTTCAAATGCTGCACCCAATAAGAACACAACCCCAAAGGGGTTGACAAATTCAATTTCAAAAAGGCCCTATTCCAGCATTTATAACAAAATGCCATTTTTAAAGTTTCAAGCATTTTTAAAGACACTTAATATATTTTAATTAGTTAAATAAAAGCAGAAGTATTGTAATCCATAAAAACTCACATAGGAATACATTTGTTAGTCTTTAGGTAGGGCCAGTACTTTCATTTCATATGGCTTTTGTTATAGCTGAACAATGAAGTTTGGACATTTATCTATCAGAAATGATACATTCCATGCTAACCTGTTAATTACTTAGTGTTTAAATAACTGTGTTTTAATTTGGTGTTTTAAATTTTGTGAGTCACTTTGAGTCCCCTATTGGGAGAAAGGTGGTCTATAAACACAACAAATAAATAAGTACAAGGTTCCACTATTGTTAAATTTGACCTGAAAACCCAGGAAAATAAATTGACCCAAGTATAAGCCGAGGATGGGAAATGCAGCAGCTGCTAGTGAGTTTCAATAATCAAAATACAGTACATGAAAATATGGAAAATTAATTAATTTTTGGCGTGTCTCAATCCGACGTGGTCTTGGGGCCCTTGTGGTCATTGACCTGAGTATAAGTCATTTCCCCTTTTTTGGGGGACTGAAAAACTAGGCTTATACTCAAGTATATACAGTATCCTAAATCCCCCAAAGGAAGCAACGTCCTTCTACTGCAGTCCTCTCTGGTAGAGCCCTGGTGGCACAGTGGTTAAACTCAGCCAAAACATTGCAAGTTCGATCCTGATGAGGATCAAGGTTGAAATTTAGAGCTAATCTGAATAATCTATTGTTGCTAATGGCTGTGTGAAGCTGTATTTTTGTGCTTGTCTGTCATCTTGCTTGACCACACTCCTTCTCCTTTTGACCCCCTGAATTTGGTATAGAAAAACCATGCCTGTAAGTTTCACTCTTTGTCTGAAGAAGTGGACTTGATCCACGAAAGCTAACAATATAGCAGTTAGTCTTTAAAGTGCCACAGTGTTTTTATTTTATTTTGTTTTCTCATAAGGTTGACTCAGTGTTTCATCCTTCCAAGGTCGGTAAAATGAGTACCTAGCACGTCGGAGGCAAAATGCTAATTATAATTGTGAACTGCCCAGAGAGTGCACTAAGAGCTACAGGGCAGTATACAAGTGTTAGGGCAGTATACAAGTGTTATTATTATGGTCATCCATCAGGACACCGTTAACTGCAGCAGACAAGAACTCCAAGCAGCTGTTGCAATCTACGGTAGTAAGCAAGTGATCAGACTCACAAAGCAAATTGTATTGCCTATGCGGCAGGATATATGTAGATCAGCAAACTTGGCAGAAAGGTGATTAAAAAAATAAAGCAACCCAGGAACCAATAAGGTGTTGAGCTTAAAGTCTGTGGCTCAGAAGAAGTGATATACAAATATTCAGAATATGAGAGTAAACAAAACAAAAAGACACCTTAAAAGACTTAACTGCTGTATTTCAATGTTAGCTTTCATGGACCAAGTCCACTTTGTCAGAGTGAGACTTCATGGCAATAATTTATACATATCAGGCACAAACGTACACATTGGTTGGCCAGTGCAGCAGATACGTTCACCTCTATGCCTGATAAATTAATGGCACAACATTTGCAGTCTTTTTAATGTTTTGTTTCCTCTCTGATATGCTTGCCCAGACTAGCACGGCTTCCACTGCAAAAATTATCAAATAATGCCCAAAGTTTACCCTTGGAGACCAACAGCCTCACCAGTCTAAACTATCTCGGGGTGAGTGATTAACAAAGATAAAAATAGGGGAATGAATGGGTCCGGAGGTGACTGAAACCTCGGAGAGAAAAGCAGGAAAGAGACGTGCCAATGAAGTCTATCTCAGCTTCCACTGCGGGGCAGTTGCTGTGAGGAAAGGAAAGGATAAAGCGCGTCCTCCACAAACCGCCCTTCCCGGCCTCCACGAAGAAGGCGTAATCATGTACCGCCGCTTCCCCGCCCGAAAGGGTCCACTCTCGACCGGCTGCTTCCCACCGCCAGCCCAGGGCAGGTTCGCGAATTCAAATGCCGTCCCTTTCTCGGCCTCTTCCTGAAGGGAGAGGAAGTGACGCTTGGCAAGCAAGGCGCGGGAGGCAAAGCAGTAGCTCCGGCGGTAATGGTGGGGAGGAGGAGGAGGAGGAGGAAGCGGTCCTGGCTTCCATTTTATAGGGTAGAGGCTTTATTTATTGGGTTTCCACTCCAGAAGGGCGGGGGTGGAGGGAGAGCGCCCACACCCACCTCCTTGAACATGCGAGGGCCTGTTAGCCGTCATGGTCGTAACCAAAAATGCAATTTTAACTGAACCAGGAAAAATGCCACTGGCTGGAATTTGTTTAAGGTGGATCCCAGCTTGCCATGAAGTGACCCACACACTATGACATGGGTGCCCAAACTATGGTGTGTGGGCCAGATCTGGCCCCCCTGATGCCCATTCATCCATCCCACAAAGCCCTCATTGTTGTTCCCAGAAGCAGAAATAAAATGTGGCCATACATGTGTGTTTTACTTCCACTTCCAGGAGCAGCAAGGGCTTGGTGGGCTGGATGAATTGGTGTCAGGGGCGGATCTGGCCCACAGGCCATAGTGACTGGCGTCACTGGCCTCCTGAACCACATGACTGGCCCATGGCCCGAAAAGCCCGGGTATCAGTGATGGGATGTAACAGGTTCTCGCCAGTTCGCCAGAACCGGTAGTAACTTGCCCCTGTGTCCCGGAGAACCGGTAGCAGCTTTTGGGGGGAACCACCTTCGGGGCTTACCTTTTCACTGGTTCCCCCACTGCGCATGCGCGCCAAGCACTTGGTGTGCATGCATGCCTACAGTGCTTGGCGCATATGCACAGCATCCTTGCTGTCCTCCCAAGTGGGGAGGAGGAACAGAAGCTGCTAGCCTGAAGCTCCCTATAGCCTGCTCCCCAGGGTAAGTGACTCACCTTTGGATGTGGTGTGTCTGTGTGTATTTTAATGTGTATTTAATACCTTTACCTATATTGACGTACTACCACAGTTCCCAAAAAGGCCTGGTGGCCGGCAGGCATGGCAGCCTCCTTACTGTCCTCCTTGCTGTCCTCCTTTCTGTCCTTGTGTTGTGTGTGTGTGTGTGTGTGTGTGTGTGTGCTTATTTTTATTATATTATTATTATTTTCCTTTGGCTCCACCCATGGTGTCATGATGTCATGACGTTAGCTCCGCCCACACTGCGATGACATCACGGTGGGGTAGTAAAAATTTTGACATCCCACCACTGCCGGGTATCCCTGCACTATGATCTCAGAGCCATCTCCTGCGGCACATATGAAATAAGACACGCAGGATTTAACACCAGGACTGCAATGGACTACTGCAGCCTTGACTTGAGGATATTATCAAGGTGTGCCTTCATAGCCAGTCCATCTGGCATGGCCTCTTCCACCTCCATGACTGCTGGGAATCAAAATGTGGTTCCTCTTCCGCTCATTTCACTGTTGGGCCCAATATGATGGTTTCCAGTGGCATTTCCTCTAGTGAGGGGGCCATCACGCCACCTAAAGCCTAAAGGGACTCATCTGCCCGTAGCCATTGGCCCCTAAAGAGCCAGGTTATTTACTTGCTGTTGAGTTGCTGGGTGTGCGGTCTACTCCATTACTGTAGCACAGTGATGATGAACCTTGACATTCAAGGTGTTCTTGGACTTCAATGACCAGAAGCCCAAGTCTGCACACCTGCTGATCAGGGCTTCTGTGAATTGAAGTCCAAGAACAGCTGGAGTGCCAAAGTTGACCACCACTGCTGTAGTGAGATGTCCGGCCAGACAAAGCACACAGCATGTTATTGCTGCTAACAATAGTGCACTTGCTGCAGTCTCTGGGCTGTTCACAGGCTTATTTTATTGACCTCAGAAAGATGGAGGGCTGAGTCATAACCTTGCATCCCATCACGATTGAACTCGCAACAGTTTGGCTGCAGTGCAGCAGTTTAACCACTGGGCCACAAGGGCTCTGTTCTCGTCCCACCCACTTTTCTGTTCTCCAACTTGGAAAGCAGGGGGCTACAGCTGCTCAAGTCACTAAGATGCTGACTGGGAGGCGGAAGGTCAGCAGTTCAATTCCGAGTACTGCAGCATGGAAGGAGCTCCCGTCTCTGTCCCAGCTCCTGCCAACCTAGCAGTTCGAAAGCAAGAAATTGCAAGTAGATAAATAGGGACCACTTCAGTGGGAAGGTAACAGTGTTCTGTGCGTGCCGGTGTCTAGTCATGCCTGCCACATGACCACGGAAACATCTGCAGAAGTAGACAGCGCTGGTTCTTCGGCTTAGAAACAGAGATGAGCACTGACCCCTAGAGTCAGATACGACTGGCTTTCGAGCAAGGGAAACCTTTACCTTTACTAACTTGGAAGGCAGTTTTGGCAGGGAGAGAGTTTAGTCTTCAGAATTAATGGGTTTTCGTGGTACAGTTTTCAAGAGTGACAGGTTGACCTGGCTGTGAGCTGGTGTGGACTTCACTGATTTTTCTGGGTAGATTGGAGGAGAGAGTGGGTCTCAATTTCTTCTTCTTATGATGGATTTGATTCCGAATATAGGCAGTCATTATGGCGATCAGCTATAAAGATTGTCCTGAGAATACTGTACAGTGGTACTTCGCTTAAAGAGCATGCGGACAGGGTGGGGAGGCCGTTACGCCACCAGACACAGAGACCTCCACTTGCTTTGGCGTCATGGTCCCTTTCCCGGGATCAGGGCTTGGAAGGCTGCAGCAGCAGTGCGCTGCAGGACTTTGCCATGGAGTGGAGAGGCCGGGGTATTGTTGTGTTGATGCTGTTTATGTATTTTTGAAATGCTTTGTATGATGTATTGATATAGTATTTTGCAATTGTTTTCTTCTGATATTTTGTTATCTGATATTTGTAGCTGTGATATATTGATTTATTGTGACTCCAGCTAATTTTGTAACTTTAACCGGGGATTCCTTGAAATGTTCATGGTTTGATACTTTGTTATTTGATATTGTAACTGTGATGTATTGTTTCATTGTGAGCCGCCCAGAGTTGCTATAAGCAATTGGGGCAGCATATAATAATAATAATAATAATAATAATAATAATAATAATAATAATAATAATAATAATAATAATAATAATAACAATAACAATAACAATAACGACAACGACAACGACAACGACAACGACAACGACAACGACAACGACAACGACAACGACAACGACAACGACAACGACAACGACAACGACAACGACAACGACAACGACAATAATAATAATAATAATAATAATAATAATAATAATAATAATAATGTGTTCTACAGGATTGCTCTATAAGTGAGTTTGCTCTTTAAGCAAAACACCATTGTTTGTAATCAATAGTGACTTCTGGCAACCGTCCTGAGTCCTTTTGGCACACAAAGTCTGCCTCAGCTCCAGGCCAGTATGGATGAAGCTGCTGCCCTCCATCAAGATGGATTCAAGTGGGATTTAATCTACTTGGGGACCATCACCCTTCCCTGTTGAGTTTAGCACCTAAGCCCGTTAGTCCTCAGGGTTGTCAGGTTAGTTAACTGCCACAGAGTTGAATTGCTGGCATTATGGCCTCCTCTATTACCATAGCATAACTTGGCTGGACTGGAGAGCGTCCATTTATTTCTTTTATTATCTTTATTTTTGCTTTGACTAAAAGTAAAGTTCTCCCTTGCTCAAAAGCCAGTCATGTCCAACTCTAGGGAGTGGTGGTCATCTCTGTTTACAGCCAAAGAGGCTGTCTGCCTCTGTAGACATTTCTGTGGTCATGTGGTAGGCGTGACTAGATGCTGGAGTCCACAGAACTTCGTTACCTATCTAATTGCAATTTCTTGCTTTTGAACTGGAGATCTTTAAGTGCCATATGCATTTTGAATATTGTCTATCATGGCAAAAATCGACACTACCCACTACAGAAAACTGGTTCAAAGGTATATAGCAGAGATTCTCAACCTGCGGCCCAGAGGCTGGATGCAGCCTGCAGCACAATTTGATGTGCCCCCCTACTGCCTCCACCATACCAGGAAGTGCCATGTGGTGGAGGAAGGGCAAAATGGCTGTCCTGCCGCCGAAGCTGTCTGAGGGAGTGTGACCTGGTCCCTGGCTTAAAAAGGTTGAGAACTGGCATATAGGACCCAAGGAGGACTGGAAGAAGTTGATTGTAATCTGCAAATATTCATGCCTTAATGTACAATAGAACCCCGAACAACATGATGACATGGTTCCACGAGTCATGACGTTGTTCGTTTTTTCACGTTGTTCGATACATTGATCGAACAATGCTAAAAAAAAGCCCTGACGTCAGGGACAAACCATGCCGAGGCAAGGCAAGGCATTTCCCCCCCCCCCGGGTAGCCACGCGATCGCGTGTCGTTCGGGGTTAGGGCAAGGTACGGGAAAGACCCCAGTCCCCTGCCCTAACACCGAATGACAATCGCGCGCATGCCCAAAGTTCCAAAAGTGTAAGGATCTTTACCCTTTTGCAACCTCGGGCATCTTGGAGGGTTGCGCGGCGTGGCGGCAGTGACGGGATAATGCGGGAAGGTCTCTCGCATCCTCCTCTCACCGGCGCCGCGCTGCGCAACCCTCCACGACGCCCGAGGTTGCAAAAGGGTAAAGATCCTTACACTTTTGGAACTTCGGGCGTGCGCGCACGGCGCGGCGCCGGTAAGGGGAAGATGCAACAGATCTTCCCACATCATCCCGTCACTGCCGCCGCGCCGCGCAACCCTCCAAGCCGCCCGATGCTTTTGCAACGTCAGGCGTCTTGGAGGGTTGCAGGGCGCGGCGCCGGTGAGGGGAAGATGCGAGGGACCTTACCGCATCTTCCCCTCACCAGCGCCGCACCGCGCAACCCTCCAAGCCGCCCGACATTGCAAAAGTGTAAGGATCTTTACCCTTTTGCAACGTCAGGCGGCTTGGAGGGTTGCGCGGTGCGGCGACAGTGACGGGAGGATGCGCATCTTCCCTCGCATCTTCCCCTCACCGGCGCCGCACCGCGCAACCCTCCAAGCCGCCCGACGTTGCAAAAGGGTAAAATTCCTTACACTTTCGCAACTTCGAGCGTGCGCGGGCATGTCGTTCGGGGTTAGGGCAGGAGACGGGGGTCTTTCCCGTCTCCTGCCCTAACCCCAAACGACGCGCGAGCACAAGCGAAGTTGCTTAAGTGTAAGGATCTTTACCCTTTCGCAACTTGAAGTTTCAAAAGGGTAAGGATCCCCGTACCCTTTCCAAACATCGTGGGGGCGGGCGCTGGGGGGTTGGTTGGTTTGGGTAGATGTTCTACCCAATCCAACTGCCCCCCTCCACGCATATGCTTGTATCGAATAACGTGAAAATCGGGTTCTTTGATACAAGATTTTCCCGAAAATCTTGTCGCGTTATTCGGTTTTCACGCTATTGGGTATTCGCGTTATACGGGGTATTACTGTACCTGTTAAAAGAGCCACAAAACTTTGTTCTTTGTTTTGTTGTTGTTTTTGTTGTGCATGAAGAAGAAAACTAAATGGCAGTCTGTTATGTTGGCATCTAAGACAAATGATTCTTCAGCCCTCCCCCTCAAATATTATTAGCTTTGGCACAGGAGGTAGTTCTAAACCATGTAGTCTTTAATACCTTATTCTTTGAAATCCAGACAGTGAGTGATGGCTTTTTCAAGTTAAAATGATGAGGTGAGCATATTTTACTTTGACAGAAAGGAGTAGAGGTAAGGAACATTCTATGAAAATAGTTCAGTGTACAATAACCTTGTGCAGAGAATTTATAACTTCAAATGTGTCTGTTTTGTCTGTGTTCTTTATATAGTTTTAATTTTGGAGCCAAGGATGTGTGTTTTTATACATTTGCCTTATGTCTACTCTAAGGGTTTATCAGGAACAAATTCTGCCAATTATCGAGTAACTTCCTTGGTACTCCATGGGAATGCTGTAGATGTAGTGGATCTTGACTTCAGCAAAGTCTTCGGCAAAGTGCTCCATGATACTTTGATTAGCAAACTACCTAGGTGTGACCCGGATGGCACATGTGGCAGGTGGATATACAGTTGGTCACATAATCATATTCAGAGTGCTTATTAATGGCTCCTTCTCAAACTGGGAGGGGGTAACAAGTCTTGTCAAGGCTTAGTCTTGAGTCTGGTGCTCTTCAACATTTTGATAAATGACTTGAATGAAGGAGTGAAAGTGTGAAGAACTTGCTCTAAGGGATTCTTTTTCTTCTGTGTGTAGGCCAGGCTTTAAACTGACAAAGTGAAGCCACCTTTGGGGAGTTCATTCTGTAGTTCCTTTCTCCTGACCTAGTGTGAGAAAGATTAGCTGGCACAAGGTGGCTGTTGGGTGGGGTATACCCGATTGTGGTTCAGAGATACCATAATCTTCAAAGAGGCTCTTTCTGTGTACCTTCTGAAGGGGTCTACTTCCATGTCTAGGCCACATGAGAAACTGCCAAAATGAAGACACTATTTGGTGAGTTCATTTTGCAGTTCCTTTTGCCTGATCTAGTGTGAGAAAGGTTAGCTGGCGTAAGGTGGCTGTTGCCCAGGGTGCGCCTGATTGTGGTTCAAAAATACCACACTTGTCAAGGAGGCTCTTTCTGTGTACCCTCTGAATGGGGTTAAACCATATCACAAAGGAGGAAAGAGTGATGGCCAAATGGACTTGAAAAGTGCTAAATCTGCAGTTGGCTGAGAGTGCTGGAAGGAGACTTTCTTATTTTTTTCTCCCACCCCAGGAACAGCCTTGTGACTTTACTACAGCTGGTGATTGGTTGATGTCAGGCACCTGGGCTAGGATGAGCTATCTGTATCCAGGGAGAGAATGGTCTTGTGATCCTAGCACCCATATTCATATTGGGGCAAGATCAGGAAATGTGATGTCCCCAGAATTTGGCTTTCTTGCCCGAATTGCTGAATGGGTCAGGTTGACTGTCTGACACAAGCCATAGGGAGCTTCTCAGAAGGTTTGTACCATAGAGTGTAGAGGAGAATAGTTTCACTAGTCTAAGGGAAAGATTGATGCACTAGCCTGGCTAAATAGGCGCAAGGTGATTCAAGGTGCCATTCTTGTTCCTTTCAAAGTGGGCAGATTTTTATGTGTACTGAAAGGTATGTTACTGCTTTTTATTTGCTTGCAATTCATTAATTTTATTTCCTACCTGAGTCCGTGTGTGGGAGAAGGTCCTTTTCTTTTAAGTGTGTATGTGTCAGCCAGTGAAGGCTTGTTTTTCCATCCTGTTTTGCTTTTTTTAAAAACACAGTAATAATAATAAAGTGTTTCTTGTTCAAGCCAGTTATTGTGCCAAGACATTCACTGGGGTGTTCTGGGTTCCTAAATTCCAACACCTGGTTCTCAGTAGTCTGGCTCCAGATGGAAAGGGGCATCTGCTTGGGTCCGCTACCAAAAGGAAGGGCAGGTGCCTCAAGACAGATTACCATCCCTTTTTGGAAAATGTGCTCTGGATGTGGAGACCTTTTCCCCTGGCTGTGGTATGGAGGCAACCCAGGGGACATTGGGTGCCTCAAGAGCCAGTCAGAATCCTTCTGGGGTTCATCTCTTCACAGCAGGGAATATTTATCATGTTTGCGGACAATGCAACATTGGGTGGAATAGCTAATACCTTAGAAGACAGGTATCCATGGCAACATCTTGTCACATCTTATTCATGTTTTACAATCATGATTAAACTTTTCCAAACACTATTTATGTGCTCACATTTCTGGAAGTGTGTATATGTTACCGATTTCCTTAGCTCTACTAAATTCTAAGACCCTTACTGGACTCTGAGTCCCCCAAATGCTGGAAATTATATGTGGTGGAACACATCTTTTGACTATGGGTATGTAAGGGTGTTCCCTGTATAGGAAAGCAGTGCTGACATTGTAATGGACCAAAGTTATTGTTGGATACAATTGGGAATTATTAATTTCAGTCTGGATTTAACTCTTTATTGGGATAAATGGCAGTTATAATGAACGGTTTCCTTTGGATATCTATACATTATATAGGACTCTAATGGAAGAGTTGAGGTATCAGAAATCATAATATGCTTAGTTTCAATTTGCTATTACATTCCAATTTGGGACTTTGTTAAATTAACCATATACCCTTTATTCTACTGCAACAGAAATCTTGGAAAAATCTAAAGTTTGGCTTAGCAGGTTTTCTGACACTGAAGTCTATTACGTAGTTTCTATAATAAGAGTAAGGCTTGCTAAATATAGAATTTTAAAAAGAGATGCATATCCTTGCCTAAAGGACTGCAGAACAATATATGGCCAGGTTGTTTCCATTTTGAAAATGTATGTGGGAATTTAAAAGGTGACATGTTTTGCACTTCACTCAGTGCTTGTGTCAGACTGTCACATATCACATAATAGACTGTAAAGTTTGACATTTTGGGTGTGAAACCTTGAAAAGAAAACAAACTTTTTGGGATATTTGAATGCTATGGATACAGACACTGCAAGTCCCCCCCCCCCCCAGCCTTACGTTGCAAAGTAAAAAGAATAGCATTGCTTTGAGAGAAGAATACACTTGCATGCTATCCTGCATAATTGTATATAGTCAGATGAGACAATGGATTGGAAATACACTTGAGGCATTGACCTGTGGTTATAAAATCCATCAACGGAATCTTGAACATGTTCCACACATGCCACTGAGTCTTTTCAGCCACTTTGCCTCCTGGACTTGATTTGAAAAACAGGAATATATGCAGTCATATCTGTGTTTAAAAGGTTGATTAATGGTCCCATAGGAATGTAGATTTACAACTGTATTCCTGCCTTATTTGCATTTAATTACCAAAATCCTGCTGCTTAGCCTAATAAATCACACTAGAATAGGCCCAATAAATCAGCAGAGATTTGGTGACTCAACTCCATTAGCTTTTTTGAAGGGATATATTTATTTGAGTCCCTTTTTAGTCCTCCAAACCTATCATTTTACCCATATATTTTGATGGATTTTGAAATGATTCCACATTTTAGCCAATCAGCTCTGAACAGATTTATTTCTTTCGTCATTATTTAGAACAATAGAATTTAATCAGGCAATGAAGTCTAGCAAAGTAAAGATCTGGTCTCATGCATATGCTCCTAGGAAGCACCCAAATAACAGCTCTCCATCTTTGTTTCCTAGTCACTGGTATTTAAATGCACATTTCCATTGTTGGATATAGTTCTCAGAGCTAATGTTAATCAACAGCTCCACCATCCTCCTCAACCCAGCTAGCTCTGTGTCCATGTGTCAAAAATGCCATCTAGCCATCTCATTTTCTGCCACCCCTCCTTCTTTTGCCCTTGATTTGTCCCCAGTTTTGTTATAAGACATCATGCAAGCAGCATGACCAGCATCCTGTTGGGGATTTTCATATGTATCACTAGTGTTCCCCAAGCATTGTCCTATATGGCAAGGAGTTTGTTACATAATTGGTTGTGCATTGTAAAAGACAGCTCAATAAATAGCACCACTGCTTGCAAAATGTCAGTTGTTAATGCGTATGTTCCCAACATTGTACTTGTGCATGACTTCAGCATCATCTAGACTATTATATCATCTGTGATGCTGCTTTTTGCACAGTCTTGCATGTTGAAAAGATCTGGCTATTCATTGGTGAATTAAAAATAACATATAGTATTGAAAAGGCATTGGTGAAATTGACGACTTGAGAGATAACCCCATTCCATGGAGCAAACAGAAGAGTGAAAGAATTGGTAGTGAAATGTATGGGGCGATGATATATGAGCAGTGGTGGGATGTCAAAATTTTTACTACTCCACCGTGATGTCATTACAGTGTGGGTGGAGCTAACATCATGACATCATGGCATTGTGGGCTGAGCCAACATCATGATGTCATAATGTTGTGGGTGGGGCCAAATAAAAAATAAAATAAAAATAAACACACATACACACACACACTCACCTCAACCCACCCACCCACCCACAACTCAAACCCGTAAAATAAATAAATAAATAAATAAAATAAAAATACATTAAAATACACCCACCCACCCACACCAAACACAAATCAACCAGAGCTTTTAAACCAGAGATTAAAGCTTATTCTGGCTAATCTTTCTCACACTAGGTCAGATGGAAGGAACTACAGAATGAATTCACCACAAGATGGCTTCATTTTGGCACTTTTCAACTTTTCAACAGTTAAAGAAGTTAGGTACTAAATCTTTGCCTAACCAGTTCTCTAGGATAATATGCCTTAATGTAAATTTAAAACAGCTGTACCTCCTTAAGGGTTCTCCAATTGGAACAGCAATTGAAACAGCACAGGTGTAGCTTATTGATGAGGTAACTCCAAGACTTTGCTTAAAAACCCCAAGCCAGGCTGCCATGTCTGCCGGCCACCAGGCCTTTTTAGGAACTGTGGTAGTACGTCAATATAGGTAAAGGTATTAAATACACATTAAAATACACACAGACACACCACATCCAAAGGTGAGTCACTTACCCTGGGGAGCAGGCTATAGAGAGCTTCAGGCTAGCAGCTTCTGTTCCTCCTCCCCGCTTGGGAGGACAGCAAGGAGGCTGTGCATATGCACCAAGCACTGTAGGCAAGCATGCACACTAAGTGCTTGGCGCACATGTGCAGTGGGGAACCAGTGAAAAGGTAAGCTCTGAAGGTGGTTCCCCCCAAAAGCTGCTACCAGTTCTCTGGGACACTGGGAAAAGTTACTACTGGTTCTGGCGAACTGGTGCAAACCTGTAACATCCCATCGCTGTATATGAGCTGACATTTGGGATAGGTAAGTGAAGCCAGTGGCTTCTTCCTTCACTGATGAGGTGGTGTTTTCAGTAGGAAGCTGTAAGCCTTGAGCATTAAAAATGGAGGAAGATTTTCCAAGTTTCTTTGGTTTTCCTTTATTAGCTTGTTCCTTCTTTTGCTTTCCCATCTTCCCTAATCTTGAAGACAATTTTTCTTCTGTTTTAACCTCCTAGGAAAGAGGCTTCCAAAAGTGTGTTGTTGGAGTGGGAGAATGAAATTGGATTTCTTCCTTTTGCTCTACCTCTAAACAAGAAGCTGAACCGCTCAAATAGAAAAGATTTTAGAATGGCTGCTGCTCAATATGTAGATGAGATTCCCTCTAGAAATACTTAGTTGTGCTTAGGAATAGTTCTCTTTTTTTTATATAGAAGCAAATGGAGGATAAGAAAAAGGATCCTTGGGAAGGTGCAATTTTTGAATATTTATTTAAGTGAATTTGAAAACATCTATAAAGCCATGGTATAGCTGTACTTCTCCCCCTTGTTTTTGATAGATTGATTAATATTAAAGCTCTAGTAGTAATTGGGAAAAGGGAGTCCTTCAGAAGATGAGAACCTTAGAGATGCAAATAGAATCAGACAATGCAAGAGCCCGGCGCACTCTGTTTATCCTTAGAAGGGTCTTTATTTTATCAGTGGTACACTTTGGCAGTTACACAGGAATTTCTGGGTGGCTGTAGTCAGAAAAATAACTCCATAGACTGAATCCAAACTTACAAACATGCAGCTGCTTGTGAGGGAGAAGAAAGGAACCAAAATGTTAGAGTCAGGAACTGAAGCAGCAAGTGGCTGAGAAAGCCTCACATCAGAGAAGTTCACCAGGTAGTGTGTTGACAGTAAATGCTAGGCTTCCTTGTGTGGGCACAGCCTGGGATCAGGTGACCAAGCGATGGGGGGAAGGAATATGTCTACGATTTGTGCTGAAAGTCACCATCTTTTTTTTCCTGAGAAAGGCTCTGTATTTAAGAAGTATACAACAAATCACCTTGACAGGTTATAGCTTCTGTTAGCAGTAAGATGCAGTGATGAGGAAAGCATCGCACTTCGGTTTCTGCAAGTTGAAATTCAAAGGCCATGGGCCTCTCTCAGGAAAAGAAATGGCAATTTGAATCATGCCGGTCTTTGGATATGGCTCAGGTGAACTCCCACACTTGTGAGTGATGCTGAGCAATGCATGTGGAATTTTTTTTACAGCTTTTATTGTAAAAATAGATACCCATATTTCTGAGTGACTTGTCTTGTACATCCCATCTGATTTTGGAATGAGTGATGGATGCAGAAAACTCATGCACTTTTATTTGAACTGTCAAACTTAAGGCTATTGCCCATTGCACATGCTAGACAACAGCTTTCTGCTAAAATCAGTTTGTCTCATGGGAATAATTTACATGTAGAATAAAGTCAAGCCAAATTTAAAGATTTGAGAGTGCAATCTTTCATATCTACTCAGAAGTAAATCTGACTAACATCAGTACGGTTTACTGTCAGAATGCAAGACTGCAGCCTGGAAAAAAATAAGGCTGCTAATGTATACTCACCTCTTCTAGTCATTATTTTTTAAAGCATGACAGAATAGTATAAAGAACAACCAGACTGTGGATTAAACTGTACTGTACCTAGGTGCCACAGTAAACAGATCCCTTGTTTCCATTCAAGTATTAGGCACTGGTTAACAATTCTACATGTCCACTCAGAAGTTGTCTTCAGTTCAGTGGACTTATGTAAAGGTACCTAATGTATACTCACATAAGTCCACTGAACTGAAGACGACTTCTGAGTAGACATGTAGAATTTTTTAACCAGTGCCTAATACTTGAATGGAAACAAGGGATCTGTTTACTGTGGCACCTAGGTACAGTACAGTTTAATCCACAGTCTGGTTGTTCTTTGTACTATTCTGTCATGCTTTAAAAAATAATGACTAGAAGAGGTACAAATAAATAAAAAATGGATACGAAAAATTCTAACTCTAAGCTAGAACTTGCTTTTTAGAATGATCTCAGATCATCAGGTATAATGGAAACTGGAAAAATATTTATCAACAGAAAAATTGGACAGAAAATAAGGGAGACTTTCTATAGCCTTAAAAAGGGAGGTGTATTGCATTTTTCCAGCAGCTGAAATAAATATCAAAGTTTTCATTTTGATCTTCAAAATGGTCATCTGAGGGACAGATTATGAGGATCTCTGCTAAGGGGCCATTCTCATTACAGACATTTGTTATACTGTAATTAGATCAGAGTAGGCCAGAGGTGGACCTCCAAGTAGAGTTTGGCTACTTTGGTGAAGGATCAAAAGTAAAGTTAGGAACATTACAGCAGCTCTTCTAAAAGCCCAGGCTTTAGAAGCCATCTTAGAAAAAACAGGAGGGATAACAAAAATCTGGTGTTCATTCCACACTGTGCTTCTAAGAAGGGGCAACAATACACCCGTTGTACATGTAACACATAAATACATAATGTAGCTTTAATACCAAGATAGGAGTATATAGACTTGAAGCGTGGTAAGCACACTACAAATCATAGAGTACAGTAAAACCTCGCATAAAGAGTGCCTCACTTAGAGAGTAACTCACTTAAAGAGCAGAATTTTCTTTGAATGGCCGCTTTGCTTAACAAGTAAAACCAACTAAAAACTCGCTTAACAATTAAATTGGGGTTCGCAATACCCCCCACCAGAAGTCACAATTGGTCACTTACAATGGTGTTTCAATTAAAGAGCAAACTCGCTTAAAGAGCAATCCTGTGGAACGCATTAAGCTCTTTAAGTGAGGTACAACTATACTTTCTGTTTGTTTTGCACCTGTATTATGCAAACTATACTGGACCTGGTCCTTTATCATGTGGTTTAAATCCTTCTATTGCACAGTGTTTCTCTGTCCACAGTGAAAGCTGTTTGAACTGTAAGAGGAACCATTTCAGCTCTCTGTATCAACACTCATATATGGGGCTCACATGCTCCTTTGGAAAGTACACCCACAGAGAGAGAGAGAGGGCTCAGGAACCAATTTGAAGCAGGAACAAATGTTTCTAGTTTTGACTACTAGAGTGGGTGATGACAGCTAGAAAGCAGAATAAACAGAAGCCAGTGACACTTTTCTGCTCATGACTGTTCCTTCTAGGTCATCAACCCCTGCTTCTCCCTGTGGGCCGTTTTTTTATACAGCTGTGTTCAAGAGAAAGCTGTTACATGCTGAATAAGAACTTCGTAATTTAGAATCTGAGTACAGTATAATGTAGATGAAAAGCAGTATGTTTAAAAGATGTTCTTTGCTAAGACATAGAATTGAGAAAGATCAGAGCTACGTAAATTCTGTTCACACAGGTAATCCACCATAAGGTGTTCCAACAAATTGCTTGTGAGCATGGAGCCTTGGTTGTTTTAATGAGGTGACCATTATGTGTACACTAACAGAAGGTTAAACAAGAACCATGGTTGCATTTTTATGTAAGTGCTACATGTGTGATTTGAGACCTTACCCAAGATTTTCAGCAGACAAATGATGAAATATTCTGTCCTAAACACTCCACTTGACAGGCCACTTGAGAAAGGGTATGGGTTAAGTCAGAGGGTGACATTTGAAAACCTTTTGTCATGCAAAAAACAACCCTCCTGTCTTGCCTCTTGCCAGTATGGATAGGACTGTACTTAGAAAGTGTAATCTGGACGTGTGTGGGAGTAGTACTTCACTTACTTTCAGTATCTATTTGAAGATGGCCTCAACAAAACAGGCCTGTGTGTGTGAATTTTTGATTGTGTATACTATGTTTGGCTAGACTGATTCCAGCAAACAAATGAGGCTGGCAGAAGCAGGGTCTGGCCAGGTTAACCTGCTATGGTAATAGAGTAGACCATATGGCCAGTGACTCACGCCAAGTGTCAGGCAGCAGTTAACTAACCTGACAATCCTGAGGACTAACGGCCATGGGTGGCAAAATCCACAGGGAAGGGTGATGGTCCTCAAGTCGACTAAATCCCTCTTGATGGAGGGCAGCAGCTTCACCAATACTGGCCTGGGGCTGATAAGGACTTTGCGTGCCAAAAAGGGCTCAGGCTCAGAAAGTGATTCATGGAACTGGATCAGTGATATGGGGGTCATATTGCAGAAGGCAGATGAAAGGCCACTGCATTATATTCTGAGGACAGTCTTCATGGCTGATTGCCATGATGATCGCCAACATTCAGATTCGGATATGGCAGCAGCAGCAGAAGCAGGGATGGGACCATCCTTATATACTCTTATAAACAGGGATGGCCTTTTTAAAAAAAGCCTTATTGTTCAAATTGGCCCAATCTGTACACAAAAGAAGAGGCTGTTTGGAAGATCATGCCACAATTCCAATCTTCATATAATTACTAAATAAACCTTTCTGCCAGAAAAATGGTTCCAACAGTTCTCAGTGACTGCTCAGAAGCATATCTGTTCAATGATGATCAAGTGTCTTAATATGCTCAATATTGCCATATTTCTAATCAATGGAAATTTGACTAAGTGGGAACTCTGCTGGGTGGTGCCTTGGGTTTTCAGGCAGTTGAAGAGTCACAGAGAGGAGAGCACAATTTGAGGGGGAAATGGTAGGCCAGGCTGAAATGGTTACCCTTTCCTCACTTACTGTTTCTCTCTTTTGTCTTGCTCAGCCTTTTCAGTTTTAGCTGCAAAGACATGCATATTTTTGTACCTCAGCTGGGCAACAAGGGTACATTGCCTACCCCATGTTTCCCTCTAACCATAGCCTTTCTTTACAGCTTTTTAGATGCTTGGCATTGACCCAGGGTCCTCACATGTCTTCCGTACATTTGTCCTGTGCTTATTTAGTTGGGAATAATTGCTATTGAATTGGTGGAATTTGGTTTCAAGTAAGCATGTTCAGAATTATGCCATCACTCTCTTATTACATATGCTGTGACACAGACCACGATTTCCTGACCTCCTCTTTGTTTGCAACCAGGTTGATAATCTTTTACCACTAAAAACTCTGGGAAAAGTACTCATTAACAATTGCTATGTGGCTACATAACTTTTCAGAGCATGCCAAGAAAGTCCCATAAGAAATGTAGTAGTACAGTATTACATTTCCTTGTATGCAAAATACATCTCTCTTCACAATATCCCTAGTTGAGAGATACCTGAATTCCTGTTACATATTTGAATAATGGCAGTAATGAAAAATGAAACAGCATTTATTACACAGGCCCAGAACACTCCATTTGGAATACATGTACCTTTTAGGTTGAAGGAGAATGTTCTTATATTATTGTCAACTGGCACCTCAGCTGCTTACCTACTGCAGTTACAGAGGAGACATGGGAAAATATACCATGTATTAATAATAATAATAATAATCTCCAAACTGCCTTTAATCCACCTTTCTGTTATTTGCTTATGGCATACTTCCTTTCTCATTTGGAGTTTTCTGCTGGCTCAACAGAGGATTGTTCCACACAAACACATGAACTATACCCCAAATATGTCAATACAGTATATTGAAAATTCTATGGAAAGTCACTTACATGCACATACTACACATGGATTTGCAGTAACTTAGTTTACACATAATGAGATGGTGGATATGGAGGTACAAAATAAAACTCACCAGCAGCTGAACATATGAACTCCACATGCATGCTGTACAGCAGCAGGTATGAATATGTAGCCTTCTTATATTGTCATTTGCACCTCCCATAATCTAAAGCAGTGTTTCCCAATCTTTGGGATTGGGACTTCAATCCCCAGAAGCCTAAGTCAATCAGCCAAAGCATTGATCAGCCAATGTACTGACTTAGGCTTCTGGGAATTGAAGTCCCTCTGTGGGGCGTGGGCCCCACGTTGGGAAATACTAATCTAAAGCCATCATCGTTGTAAGTAAGGGACAATGGAAGTTGCTGCCCAACAACATTTGGAGGACTACATGTTCCCCATCTTTGCTGTACAAATACATCTAATTCAGGAAATCCATTGTGACTGTGTGGATCTCTATCCCTCAAGACTTTAGCAGCCTAATCTGAACCTTTGTCCTTTCCCCATACCTCAAGGGTGTAGCCCAGTGCATGAGTAGGGCTACTGTGTCTGATCTGGTAGGCTTAGTTTTTCTTCAGCCATGTCCAAAGGACCCATACTTTCTAGAGAAGAAGTGAAAAACATGAATGAGTATTGGGAAGACTGCAGTTTGGAAAGTTGTTTTTGGAAAGAATTACATTAAATAAATAAATAAATAAATAAATAAATAAATAAAAAAGTAAATATTTCAGGGGCAGCTTGTCAAATAAATAAATAAATAAATAAATAAAAGTAAATATTTCAGGTGCAACTTGTCAAATAAATAAATAAATAAATAAAAGTAAATATTTCAGGTGCAGCTAGTCAAATAAATAAATAAATAAATAAATAAATAAATAAATAAATAAATAAATAAATAAATAAATAAATAAATGTTACCAAAGGAGGCCAAGAAATAAAAAGAAAAGCAATAGAAGGAAATTGAAAGAGGTGAGAGAAAATCATGCAACGGCTTATGAAGGCTCAGTCATCTGTTTGTGCCCACTAGGATCACTCCAGATTCTGTCACATAAAAATAGGAACTCTGCTGGCACCTAGCTGGACAGACATACGAGTCAGACAAACTGACAGCCTGACGTAGAGGGGGTTGCTTTGAGAAGCCAGGACACTTGGGGGAAGTACCATGCCAGTGACTATTTACAAAGAGAGACACAACAAAGAGAGGTACAACCCTGCCCTTGCCCTGCTTCCCACCGACTCAGCCAGTCTCCTCACTCTGGGATGCTGGAGCGGCACTGGGAGTGGTGGTTTCTTCCGCATTACATGTGGCTGGGGCTGCTGGTGTCGTAGCTGTATTTTCTGCTGGGTCGGCAGAAGCTGTTGATGCTGTTCCTTCTGCGCTTGCTGCTGTAGGAGGTGCCGCTGCGGTTGCCACCGCTGTTGTCACTGGGGCTGCTTCAGTTGCTGCTGGAACTGTGCCGTCTGCTTCTGCTTTAGCCTGTGAGCTTGTGGTCTCTGTCGGGGCAGCACCATCTGTGGTGGTGGAGGCAGTGGGCGTGCTTGGCTTTGCAGCATTTGTGTGGTCAGGTGCTCGGAGTCTCTTCATCATTGTGGTCACTCGGACAGCTTTCTGCATATGGGTGAAAGAAAGATGTCTAGCGCTTTGATAGGGCACACAGAAAGAGCCTCCTAGGAGATTGTGGTATTTTTTAAAATCACAATCAGGCGTACCCTGGTAATGGCAAGCTTGTGTTGCCAGCTAATCTTTCTCACACTAGGTTGGGTGAAAGGAACTTCAGAATGAACTCATCAAGAAGTGCCTTCATTTTGGCAGTTTCATGCCTGGCCTAGACATGGAAGAAAAAGCTCTTTGATTAGGAGAGGAGCATAATCTTGCTCTTTCACTATAGGGAGAAACCCATAAAAGTGATACTGTACTTCCTTTGCATCTCTCTCTCTTTCATAGGGAACTGCAGTGGCTTAGTGGTTGAGACGCTGAATTTGACAACTGGAAGATTGGCAGGTCAGCAGTTCAAGACCCGAGTGCTGCATGACGGCGTGAGCTCCAGTCTCTATCCCAACTCCTAGCAGTTCGAAAGCAAGAAATTGCAAGTAGATAAATAGGGACCACTTCAGTGGGAAGATAAACAGTGTAGCTAGTCATACCTGTCACACATCCACAGAAACGTCTGCAAACACAGACAGCGCTGGCTCTTTGGCTATAAAAGAGGTGAGCACTGAACCCTAGAGTTGGATATGACTGGCTTTTGAGCAAGGGTGACCTTTACCTTTACTTTTTCATAACTTGACACAGTACTGCAAATTAAAAACCACATACAATTTTTAGTTTTAAAATACTGGAACAACATAGGGATTGGAGCCTTTGGGGGGTTGCATTCTGCTTTATTTTAAATTATGCTGTAAGTGCCTCGGATTGCAGACAAATTTTGAAAGGAAGATGCTGCCTACAATAGATCCTCAAGACTAAGGCATCAAATAAGACATAACTAGGCTTGCAATATCCATTGTGATTTGCATTTCATCCCTTGAGGATTAATTCATTTGTATGAATGAAACTTGATGTTTATTATGGAAGATTAGCAGGCATTTAAAACTGTGATTTAAGGCCATCAAGCAACTCAAGATTTTTAAGGTAGTTAACATGTTGGATTTTAGCTTTACATCTTTACTTTTCAGTAAAAGTGCCATTCTGAACACCCAGAAAGGAATGGCAACTTCTGATAAGAGTTAGATACGTTTCATTAGGATTTAATAAAAAGCTGCCACTCATCACTGGCACAATGGCTGAAATCCTGTTGTGAAAGTTACACTGCTTAAGGTTTTATACCTGTTCCCAAATTTTCCTTAATTAAAGACCTCTTCTGTCCTTTGGTCTCCAATGCCTTCCTAATGATGAAGAGGTTTCCATTGGATGCTATGATACCTTTGTTGGAAATGTTGGAAATGTTTTACATGGTGTAACGTACAGCAACAGGATTTCGGGTAATACTATAAATGACTTCAAGCTAAACAGGCTTCGGTCTCATATAAGTGAGTAGAGGCTTGTACTCAAATACTGTATACACTACTAAACTTTTCTGAAATATTATTTATTGTCTTCCAGATATTTGAGTCAAAATTTTTGGGATCTAAATACAGTACATATTATTCAAGGCAGGTGGAAAGCAACAAATATTTGAGAAAATGCTGTAATATCTATAAATTTTGGACATCTTCTGAACTTCATTTTAGGAAAGAACATCTGTTCCACTAATTAATAAACTTTCTTTAACCCTGGTACGGTTTTTAATACTATGACATCCTGTAAATCTTGAAAAGTAGTAAAACAAGTCTGTTTATTGAAAGGAAAGAGTAGTCTGATTAAAAAACCACTAATCTTCTAATTACTTCTATTATTTTCCTTTTATTAGTTTTAATTTTTTCCTATTTCAGCTTGCAAAGTTCTAATTACTAATTATCTACCTAAGTCAGGTGAGAACTATGCAACTGCACAAGGCCATTTTCATTAGTCCTGAGTCTTCCCAGCTGCCTTGGAGTGGTTATTCATCTTTTAAACAAGTTGCAGCCCTTATGCACATTTTCTCTCTCTTTCTCTTTTTACTAAACTGAGCATACATAGACTTCTTGTAACTTATGGCTTTGACATTTTTACCTTAGGTTTTGAGGTTCAGAGTAGCCCCATTTGTGTTTTTAGGTTGACTCCCAGATACCTGGAGTTGGCTCATCCTATCTTAAGTCTAACATCATACTAGCAAGTGACTTTACAACAGTCCTCTAAAGAAGATTTTAAGAGAGAACAGAGGCCTGCTGAGAGGAGAAAATGTCACTTCTCCTGATTCAGGACTGCTAGCATAAGGGCCATGTGGAATCCCACCCACTGTTTCCTGCCATTCCATCCTGCAACTGAGTGCAACAGTTTAGTATCACAGAGGTAGAGGTTAAGGCAGTGATGGGATGAAACAGGTTCGTACCAGTTCGCCAGAACCGGTAGTAACTTTTCCCAGTGTCCCAGAGAACTGGTAGCAGCTTTTTTTGGGGGGAACCACCTTTGGGGCTTACCATTTCACTGGTTTCGACACTGCACATGCATGTGAAGCACTTGGTGTGCATGCACGCCTACAGTGCTTGGCGCGTATGCATGGCCTCCTTGCTGTCCTCCCAAGCGGGGAGGAGGAAAAGAAGCTGCTAGCCTGAAGCTCCCTATAGCCTGCTCCCCAGGGTAAGTGACTCACCTTTGGATGTGGTGTATCTGTGTGTATTTTAATGTGTATTTAATACCTTTACCTATATTGAGATACTACCACAGTTCCTAAAAAGGCTTGGCGACTGGCAGGCCTGGCTTGGGGTTTTTAAGCAAAGTCTTGGAGTTACCTCATCAATAAGCTACACCTGTGCTGTTCCAACTGCTATTCCAATTGGAGAACCCTTAAGGAGGTACAGCTGTTCTACATTTACATTAAGGCATATTATCCTAGAGAACTGGTATGATGACCATATCCACCTTGCAACATGGTGCTGCCCAGACACTTATACTAACAGGTAAGTGGTGGGTTGATTTGTGTTTGCGGTGGGAGGGTGTATTTTAATGTAATTTTTATTTTATTTATTTATTTATCTAATTTATTTAATTTATTTACGGGTTTGTGTTGTGGGTGGGTTGAGGTGTGTGTGTGCTTATTTTTATTTTATTTTTATTTATTTTTTCTTTGGCCCCACCCCTGACATCATGACGTTAGCTCCGCCCACACTGTGATGATGTCATGGTGGGGTAGTAATATTTTTGACATCCCACCACTGGGTTAAGGGATGAAATTTGTTCAGGACCCTTCAATGCCAGGTACAATCACTCTAGCAACCCCTAAAACTCCTCTCATTATACTACGCTATCAATCAAATTCTGTGAGTTGTGTAAAATGGACAGTGGCCTTTTTTATCTCTTACAGTGATAAATACCTATTTATTTAGCCTTGTGGGAATTCAACAAACATCCTCTGATGCTGACAGATTATGAGAGACTGAGAAAACAGCGAGAAGACATAGAATGTGTCTTCTTATGTTTTGAAGCTGAGACCGTATCAAATGTAGAAAATGTTTGCCTCTACCACATTACCTTCCATTTTGCTCTGGCAAAATTCTTCTCAATCTGAGCACAGACTCCATCCTTTATGTTCTTGTCTGAAGCTGCATTGCCAGAAATCCTGAAGATGGGACAGATTGAAAAAAAAAATGCCACTCAGCTATAACTTTTAATTAGTTTAACTTTCTTGCTTTGCTCATGGGAAGTATTCTGAGCAGGAATACTGTGTCCAGCAATTACTGTAGTACTCTTTCATCCATGTTTTGAATGCTATAAAATGGAGTATTTTATTAGATTTCCCTCCATCACCTTCACTCCATTTATTTATTTATCTCATTTATTTTGCCTCTCCTCCCCCCCGCCCCCAAAGGAGAGAGAGACTCAGGACAGCTAACAATATAATGGCTGAATCCCTGTTGCTTTGTGTAGTAATTTGCAGGTGGAGTAGGCCCATTTAATCTGTGTGGATCGGAGTTATTTATTTTTCAAATTTCTATCGCTGCCCAACTCAACAATGACTCTGGGTGGCTAACAGCATTAGAATAACATTTGGTGAGTCAACTCCTCCATTGATTCAATTGGGTCTACTCTAGTTCTGGCTTACTGTGCTATGCAACCGGATTCTACTCATTGGAAAAAAACAACCAAGCACCAACAAATAAATTAAAGCAGATTTATTAAAACAAACTACCAAATAATAAAAAAGCTATTAAAATACATTTATTAATGTCATAATAACTATGCGTGACCAGTTCAAAGCCTATTCTGAAGTGCACAACCTACTTTGCAAAGAACTTGTGTGTCAGCACAGACAATAAGGGCCCCAGCCTAGCCAATTTGGTAATGGTGTTCAGTGGCTTGGGAGCAGCCAACAGCAAAATATTGCTGTGTTGGCACTTTGTGATAAATAAGTGGGTATTGGGTTGCAGTTTGGGCACTTGGTCTCTAAAAGGTTTGCCATCACTGTTCTATGCTTTTTTTCTGGGATTGAAGTCTATGTTATCTGACAGAGCCAATGCCCAAAAAAGTAAGATTTCTGGATGACAACTTCCAGAATCCCCTAGCCAGGATGACCAATGGCCGCAATCAACCAGAAGTTGTTTAGCTTTTCTGGTCTTCATAATGCCCTGCTCATCTTTCCCTTTCCTATAGGTCTTCCCACTCTGTCTTGGTTCTAAGCGATCACATTTTCATGGGCAGCAATAGAGCACTTACCATTCATGGGAAATGGCCTCCTCTGCTGTGATCCTCTGGTCTTGGTCAACCTCCATCAGACGAGCCACCAAATCCTTGGCTGAAGAGACAAAAACAGGAAGATTTATTTCTGTGATGTAATCATATTATGTATTGATGGTTGGTTTTTTTTGTACTGTATATGTTTTGTTTTATATTTCATTTTTAATTTTATTTTATTCTTTAAAATAAAAATAAAATTAAAAAAACACACAGGAAAGATGCTTAATAATGGCCCAGGATGGGATAAGGGTCACAGTGGATGGTGTTCTGGCTCTGCTGTGTGGACAGTATGAGAGGATCACCTGTCCTTTCATGGGGCAACACAACTGTGGTACGTTGGAGCCAGACAAAGTAGATACAGTAATACCTCGGATAACATTTACCTCAGATAACGCTAAAATCGCATAACGTTAAGTAATCTGGGGAGGAGAATTGGATCGAATAACGTTAAGGTCCTATGGGATGGATCGGATAACAACTGCTAAAGCCTGTGCGGTTACAATGTATCTCTATGGAGCTTTAATGTTATCCGATCCATCCCACAGGATTTTAACATGCATCGGATAACACTAAAAATTGGATAACACCAAGACTTGTGGGACCAAGTCTTAGTGTTATCCGAGGTATTACTGTACTGCAGAGGGGTCAAGTGTAAGAGTCTGCCAACTCTTCTTCTGGAAATAAAATGTATCCTGTGGAGTCTGTAATTCTGACTGTAAGAATGGCAAGGAAAGAGGTTGCTTAGTTCCCCCACCCCTCCACTCCACATGTGTTCTCCCCATTCAAAAGGGAGTGAATGTTGGCAATGAGCTTATTTCCAATAATGAATGGAAAGCATTGTATCTTTTCTACAATGGTGGAAAATAAAGTTGTGGAGGGCTCAGTTCTGAATAAAAATAAAAATGCCCAATTGGGAAAAGGATCGTTGCTCCAATCCAACTGGGAATTGCTTGTGATGACTTTTAAAAAATTCAGAGGAGTGTAGCATCTTCCATTGTCCTATGGGATGGAGGTCCTGGGGAATGTAAACCAGCACAGCAAAGGCCTTTGCAGGGCAACTCTCCCTACAGTGCCCCCAACTGCTGATCATGTTTCCCTCACTATTGTGGCCTTTGGGAGGAGTGAAAGAGAGATTCTAACTATAGGGTAACTAATAATACGTGGGACTCCTGATGCATCCAACACTGATGCAGCCTTTGCCCTTCACAATGTGAGGGTTTGCTCTCTACAAGCCATGTTTTCCTCATCTCTTTCCTCTTTCTGGCTTTTCATGGCACCTCACCTGCCTGGGAGATATCATCCCAATAAGGAGGATCGAACTCGTAGTCACCAGCCAAGATCTTGCGGAATAGGTTCTTGTCATGATTCTCATAATCATCCTCATCCATTTCCTCATAGAAGGGTGGGTTCCCAGACAAGCTGTAGTACAGGAAGAGATGGGAACAAGTAGGGAATACGCACAAAAAGTGGGCAGATCTGAGGTTTCATTATTTTGTGAAGTCTCTTAGTCATGTTTTCCTTTGGCAGTTCCAAAAGCCTTATGCTTTTCCTTCTAAAACAGGAGCGAACCACCTGTAGCTCTCAGGATGTTGCTTGGATTGTAAGCCCCAGCATCAGTCACCAGGAGCTATTGTTGGTTAGGGCTAATGGGAATTGCACTGCCACCATTTCTAGAAGGCCACAGTTTGTCCTTGGCTGCTCTGTAACTATCTTCAATTTATTTTGCTCAAGGCATGATTCTCCCCATATCTGCAATCTCCCACCATCTAACGTTAATCTCTTCCAGCCACCTGCCAGCTTGAAACTGAGCACTCCACCATCTCTCTCCTTACTTACAGAATATACATGATCACACCAATAGCCCAGCAGTCAACAGGTCGCCCATATCGTTGTCGTCCTACTACCTCAGGAGCTGCAAGGAAAGAAGCTGAGAGTT
Source organism: Furcifer pardalis (assembly GCA_030440675.1). Taxonomy (NCBI): domain Eukaryota; kingdom Metazoa; phylum Chordata; class Lepidosauria; order Squamata; family Chamaeleonidae; genus Furcifer; species Furcifer pardalis. Next base: position 104,392,988 of record CP126893.1, read on the forward strand.
AAGTTCTTTCCCAAAGTCATGCCTAGCTGCCCTCAGCACATAATCATATATTTTAAAAAAATCTTCAGGACTATTTGTGGACTTATCAAGAACGTATGGGTGGCCTCTGTGGAAAAGGGATGCTTGACAAGGCTTTCAGCCTGACCCCACAATGCTCTTTTTATGGTTGTTGCTTTGTTAATCTTTATAAAGGGCAGTTCTTTTATCACCACCTCAATGCCTGTTTTCATTTGAAACATCATCCTGATCATGTTCTCTGCGCCAAGGCTGGGCTGGCTACTTGGCAAAGTGAGGCAACCATTTCATTGCCAGATGCTGGGAGGCAGTAGCATAGGTTTCCTTGGTATTGTTGTAAATATTCCAGCTTTTCTCCCTCTGTTGGCAGACAGGGCTTGGTTACACAAGCCATCCTGGGTTCCCTAAATAAGCTTTCTTTCTCAGGTGTAGCAGAGGACTCAATGCAACCATGTGGTATGAAGTACAGTGTGATTAAATTGCCAGTCCATTTTGTTTCTGTGTATCACCTGTAGAGGTGTACCATTTTATCCTTCACTTCAGGGAGCATATAGCATTAAAGGAGGATATAGCTGAGGAATTCAACCTCCCTTATGTCACTTGGAGGACCTGAATAGGCTAAGGGTCAGAGTCCCTAAATGTAAGACCAACATGCTAAAATGGAGGCTGCTGATGGACAACAGCAGGCTATGTGAATGTAGAGAGATACAGAATCAGGTCCATTTGTTGGTCTGCTGATTACTACCAGAAACATGTGCCAATGAAGATTTAATATTAGCCAATGACAAAGCCAAGAAAGTGGTTTCATTTTGGCAGTCCAACATTTGAACTGGGCATTAAAGAAGAAGGAGGGAGCAAAGTCTCTTGGGGAAGCCCTCCACTGTGCCATCACTTACCCAGATATTCAGGAGTTCCACAGGGTTCCTTGATGAGCCCATTTTCCAGCTTGGCCAGATGAAAATCACTGATCACAATCTTAGAGTTCTTCAGCCGATTGTAATACACTAAATTTTCTAGCTGCAGCAACATGATGGGGAAGAGGAAGGAGGAGAGGGATAAAATAAATAATGTGAGGGAACCCTTCATTCCTCTGGTAAAATGCCTGAAAAGGGCTATGGTTCCCTCCTACCCGCAAAGATACCCCATGCTTCTTAGTGGAGCAAAGCTGAATATATCAGATATGGGTTGCTCCATCCCTATCTCTGTTTTATACTGCAATCATGCATTCTTCTCACTAGCCTGTAGAAAATAATGAGAAAACAAATGAGTGGAAGAACAGTGTTGTGTTTGCTTATGTTTGTTTCTAAATAAACACAGGAAGAAATGAGGATGGGATGGGTAGCAAGTGAATCAAGGTAGCAAGTGCATCAAGGTAGTGGGAGGAGGGAAGTTGATTAACTTGCCTTAAGGTTCCTATGTACAATCTTGAGTGAATGCAGGTATGCTACAGCCTCCAGCACCTGCCTGATGACATTACTGGTGTCACGTTCAGAGTAGTAACCCTGGTCCAAGATCCAATCAAATACTTCTCGACCAGTGGCTCTGTAGATGAAAGGACGGACAAAGGGCAATAGGAAATGAGGGGAAACTAGGCAGTCAGCACACTATCACTCACATCACAGGTATGCAGTGGAAGCATAGCACACTGAAAAGTATTCACCCCCTCATGCTATTGAGACCACTGCCAATGTACCTGGAATATAAATTGAAACCAGGGCCATCGTTACCTGAGTGAATTTAATTTAAGTAGGGGAACTGTTTGAGGACACGACTATATATGTCGTATAGTCCATTCCATTTCCTTCTTTAAGATCTTCTGTTGCCTTCATGTGTGGGGAAAGATGCTGTCCCAGAGCATGTTGTCTTCCTAATAGGTTGTTGTTATGTGCCAGCAATTTGCTTCTGATTTATAGAGACCCTATGAATGACTGATCTCCAAAATGTCTTTAATGGCCCTGCTCATCAGTTGAAAATCCAAGCCTATGGCTTTCTTTAGAGAGTCAACTCATCTTGTATTTGTAGAACAACCTCAGTGCATTTTTGTCTCCAGAGATGGTTTGGGCTTGATTTGCTTTAGGACCCACTTTGTTTTTCTGGCAATCCAGGATATCCACAAAACTCTCCTCCAACACTACATTTCAAATGAATTATGGTATTTTCCCCCTGTTCAGCTTTCTTCACTGTCCTGCTTTCACATCCATATGTGGCAACTGGGACTACACTAATGTAGATCACGAGTTCTCAACCTTGTTAAGCTGGGGCCCGGGTCATGCTCCCTCAGATAGCTTTGGGGCCCTTCCTCCACCACATGGCACTTCCAGGTATGGTGGTGGCAGTGGGCCCCCTACATGAAATGGTGCCATGGGCCGCATCCAGGCCACAGGCCACAGGTTGAGAATCTCTGATGCAGATTATCATCCCCTTGTTCTCTAGTGACACATTGTTACATTTTATGATCTTTTCTAATCCTTTCATTGCTGCCCTTCTGAGTCTCAGACGTTTTCTAATTTCTTGGCTGTAGTCTCCATTTGGATTGGTGTCTAAATCAAAGCATACAAACATTTAACAATTTCAATTTCTTCATTGTTAGTGTTCAAGATGTGTGGTTCTTCTGTAATCGTCTTTTTGTCTTAATGTTCAATTGCAGTCCGGCTTTGGCATTTCCCCCCCCTCTTTCATCAGAAGTCATTTCAAGTAGTTGCTGGTTCTTGCTAGTAAAATGGTGACATCTGCATATATTAAATTAGTGTTCTCTCTTTCACCAATTTTACTCCTCATTTATCTGAGGCCTCATTCATCTCCTCATTCATGTGAGTGTGGCTTTCTGTATATTTTGTGCACAGGTTGAACAGATAAAATATACCATAGTCTGACACCTTTGCCTATAGGAAATTCACCAGTAATTTTCCTGCTTCATTTCTGTTCCCTAGGCAAAATTTTCCAACAGGATTTAGTTTTTGTTTATTCCCTATTTTTAAATTCCAGTTGTCTATGATTATAAGTATGTCTTATTTTTAGTGTGTGATCTTCTCCTCTGGATGCTTGTGTAAATGATTCCAATGTCATCTTCTTCAGCATTGGCAATTGGAGCATCGCCATGAATGATGTTTATGTTGATAGGTTTTCCATGGAGTCTGATTGGTATTATTCAGTCAGATGTTGCATTATAGCCCCAAACTGCCTGTACTACAACTTGCCTAAGTTTTAGAGCCATTCCATTTCTTATGAATCTGTCGTTTCCAGAGTAGAACACTCTGTTATTGTCAGACTGAAAATATTCTGTTCTTCTTTGTGGTATCTGCATTCACACTGATGGGTTCTAAGCATGCGCTGAGCCACTTTAGTTCAGTGATACCAAGCACTGCAATGTTTATGTTCCATTTCATTTTATGGTTTCCAACTTACCTTGATTCATACTTCTTACATTCCATCTTTCAACTGTATGTATTTTACAGCATTTGACCTTTCTCTTCTGTACACATCTGTTACTAGAGCTTTGATATAATTGTGTCATTAATGAACAATACTGTTCTGGGATGGTCCTGCATAGTATGCCATAGAAGCTCCCACTGGTTTCTCAAGGTTTTTTTGGGTGGTGGTGGTGGTGGTGGTGGTGGTGGTGGTGCTTGGTGACATTTTCTGCAGTCCTGAATGATGTACACCTTGAAAGTATTAAAGAAGAATTCTTCTCAGTCCTACCTGAATATACTGGAGATTGATTCTAAAGCAAAGCATGTGCTCTACCACTGGCCTACAGTTTCCCTCCTCAAATGAATAGCTGGCTGGATATTGTGTCAAAGCAAAAAGAAACAGACATACTCTTTCTGGCTTGATGATTCATGGAAATCAAAGACACTTCCCCAAAGTGTTCAGGAAGGCGCTCTATAACATGGCAAAGAGATGGTTCACAGCCTAGCAGATTCATCTGGGAGGAAAACCAGTATTTATATGGGATCTTGGGTTGGCTGGAGATGTTCTACTTACAGCTCCAGGAAAAGGAAGTACTCTTTCCGGGTTACATATACATCCACTAGCTGGAGAATGTTGGGGTGTTTCACCCTGCAAGGAAGAAAAAGAAGAGGAAAAGTATAGGTGGAGAGAGGTGTAGTGGTATATCCTGTCTGTCATCTTCTTTCAGAAAAAATCCTGCAGCCTAAAACTAGAAAACAATGCTATTGTCCCGACACTGTTGGTATGTATCTCCCATAATTTCTATGCTACAAAACCAATAGGGATGCAGGAGGAGAGTTGTAGTCCCAGACATTCCTGATCCCTGCCATAATCAAAGTACTTTTTGCCCAAGCTTTTCTTGAAAACAATGGCAATGAAATTGCTACAAGTTCCCCATTCTTTTACTGATTCTGTAGATTATGTAGTTTGCAAGGTAAATCTACATCCCCAGTAATCTCCATTGAGGTGTTACTAAATCTGGTGCTGTGAACACACTTAAGAGTGCCTACACTAGATTCACCCCAGCTATCATGTTCTGTGCCCATTTAGCACTGAGCCTGAAAAAGAGAGATTTTTGCTTGTATGTAATCTCTACATATTTATTTATTTATTTGATCAAACTTTTATGCCACCCTCCTCACAAGAACTCAGGGTCGCTAACAGACTTCAAAAACAAAAATATAAGCAAAAATCCTAGAAAATCTGGGATTTTGCTTGTGTGTGGGACCTACATGTGAAGAGGAACATTTCCTCTTCAGACTCAGCTCAGAAAGCTTGCAGAACACAACCGTGGGAGGTGGGTGGCACGTAGCAAGACAAAACACTCTTCTCTGAGTTCACAATACTGGCTTTAATCATGCCTCAGGAGTGCTATAGACGAAAGCCCCACCCATACCCTCTCCTCCCTGGATACAGGGAATAAATGCCTTTTCTTGGAAACTGTCGCCCTAGCCTAATATTCATTCAGTTCTCTCTTGGATCTCAGCCTACTGCATTCTTTCATTGTTGCTACACAGGACTAGCCATCATTATTTCAGTTCTTTTTGTATCCTTTATAGCTTGTCAACATCCTTCTTGAAATGTAGCACTCTGCTAACACAATATGCCTGGGATGTTTTCTCATTGCAAATCAGAGTGCACCATGGATAGCAAATCTGAATCAACCACACTTCACACACAGTGCCTTGCCTGGAACTTGATTTCCCTAAGGTTTCAGGAAGGATATCTTCCCTCATCTGCTTCAAGTTAGTGGTACCATCAGGAAGCATTTTTGCCATAAAGCAGCACTGCTGAAAAAATAAGTAACATTGAGTCCTAGTGTGTTCCCGTACACATACTTCTTTTGTGATTTTTAGGTCCAAGGCAGGAGTCCCCAACCTTTAGTTTTTTAACTTCAATTCCCAGAAGCCTAAGTCAATTCCCCAAAGCACTGATCAGCCAATGTACTAACTTAGGCTTCTGGGAATTGAAGTCCAAAAACCAAGGTTGGGGACCCTGGTCTAAGGAGCTAAAAAAAACCCTCACTTGTGTAAAATTGGAACTCTCTTTCTAATTCCCTTCTGGATAGTTGGATACACGTGAGCCAATAGCCTGTGATCTGGGTGGAGGGGAATCCTAATTCCATGCTAGTGGTGTGAGGTGTGTTCGTGCTCTGACCATGAGCTAGAAAATTGGGATGTAGCTCATGAAGATACCTTCCATATGTAGGATAACTTTTCTCCTCATACCTATCACATTTCAGGTGAGTCAAGTGATGTAAGCAAAGGGGTTATATGCTCCCTTCCTTATGTGTTTAGTTAATCCCTATTTGGAACATCTGCATGGAACTCAAATTTTCTACCATGAATAATGCACAAAAACACAATGTCTGGCCTGTTTCACTTCAGTTATGGCTATGTTATTCAGGCTCCAAGCAGCACAGAGGACAAATCTATCTTTTTTTTTAATTGCTTATTTAATTTCTAAATCTTCTTTCTTCTGGTGAACTTTTAATAGCAGTCTGTTCTCATTCATCAGATGTTCCTTCTAAGTGATGACTTTAGTCCTGATGTGGCTCGTGTTTTTAACATCAGTGCAGTAAGCTGATGAATAGAGCAGTGGGCTATAATTCTGGGACTTAGCTGTAGTTTTTTTTACTGATCAGTCTGCACCTATTAACAACAACGAGAGCAGAAGCCTCACTGATACTAGCTGGAACTTTTCTCCCATTGCAAATGAGAGTTGTGCAAGAACCTGATTCCAACTGGGATTGCTGTGAGGAATAAAGGAAGAGGAATCTTTGGAATTCTAGACGTAGTTCAATGAGAGCTCTGTTCTGCCTCACAGCCAACCAGGCTAGTTGTGAATAATGGGAATTGGAATCTAATATTCAGAGTGCCACAGATTCCCCATCCCTGGCTTTAGGTCTCCTCCTGCTCCATTTACCCTTCATTTTGATCTATCTTGCCTCTACAGTGTGTAATTTCGCCTTTAATTGCCAACCAACTAGTAGTAGACAAACTGATGACTGTCACAAAATAGTTGACAAAGCTGTTAGGCCTGTATTCCATGCAGGAAAGTGTTTAATCAGAACTCTCTAAAGCATCAAGTGGTAAGCAATTTAATCCTATTAAAGTAGATATCAAACAATCCACTCATCAAAGAAAAAGTTATGCCAATTTTCACTTCTGTAGAAAACAAAGCATCTGGAAGGGGCTGCATAGGATGTATCTTTAGTTCGGAAACAAAATGAACTGCAGAGAAAAGTTGGATCCCAGATGACGCTTTCACATATTATTTTGGTGCCTCTCAACTGGTTTGACACATGGCAACCCAAAAATCAGATGGCGTGATGTGTATTTCAGAGAGAATTGATGCCTCTTGCTTTGTTTTTGATGTGAATTTTATGAACGTCTTATGTTTCAATTGGGTGGTGTGGCAGCTTTTGCAATGTAATGAAAACCACGTACTTTTGACAAGTTGCAACATAAAAACTAAGGCACCCACGAAAATAAGGGTTATGTCATTTGAAATATCGTCTCTGCAACTTTAAGAATTGGTAGAACCCAAAAGCCAAAAATGCAAAGCAATGATGTCATCACTTTTGAAAGTAGTATCGGAAAAGTGACAGTTTTGCTGGGGGAGGGGGTTGGTTGGGGGGGGGTCATTGAAAAAACCACCCAACCAATTGAGATGATCCAAAGTGCATTTGAAAGAGGAAAGATTAACCTTTGTGGGGACACTTTAGGATTCAGAATTGGACTTCAGAAAAATAATATATGACGCATTTTACAAAAAACAACTCAAACGAGGTCACAAAAATGCAAAAAAAAAGAAGAGGGAAAACCAATTTAGAAACTGAATATGACAACTTCCTGAGGTAGATACAGTTCGCATACAACATGTGGAGAAAAATGATGCTGAAGGAAAAATCCACAAAAAAGATATTGAAGAAAAATGTGACTCGTTAGAATGACATTTCCGCAGGGTGTGTCTGTGTGTGTTTGGCGGTGATCCAACAAAAAACTGATCAACCGATCGAAGTGATCCAAAGTGCGCTTGAAAGAGTACAGAATAACCTTGCTTTTGACACTCATACAATTTGGATTGGACATCAGAAATGTTTTATATGAAGGTTTAAAACAAAAACTGGTAAGTGCTTGTGACTGTAAATCCTCTTCCTCTCTCTTTCTGCGGGGTGTCCCCACCTTCTTCCATCATCCCCAGTCACCAAGTTTGTAAGGTATGTTCCAAATGCTGGTCTAATGGATGAGGAGTGCCTGAGTGTGTGTGTGTGCAAATAAGTGCTAGTGGAGTGAGTCAGATGGGGATGGGGAGAGAAAGAGAAGCAACTGCTGGAAGGGAGAGAAGAGAGGCAAGGCTGTCATGGGGGTGAGGATGGCTCAAAAGCAGGCCAATGCATTTAAAGGGGGAAACCCACCCATTTTCACCTCTGATCTTGTCTTCCTTCCTCCATTTCTGCCCTCGCGGAACCACTTCAGTGGGAAGGTAAACAGCATTCGGTGTTGAGACATGCCTGCCACATGTGCACCTTAACATCTGCAGATGCAGACAGCGTTGGCTCTTTGGCTAATAAACATAGATCAGCACTGAACCAGTGTCAGATACTACTGGCTTTTGAGCAAGGTTGACCTTTACCTTTATTTCAATGTTAGTTGCCTCACACGCCCCCCCCCCCAAAAAAAAAAAAATTGCAGGTAGAGTCTAAGGACACTACCATCAGGGATTTATTTCATGAATTCGATTTGCTACATGGGTGAAAAGAACATGATTGTTGGTCTTCGTTTGTGAAATTGACTCGTTTAATCAATTTCAACGTCCTTCGCCCATTTACTACATCAAATTCATGAACTAAATCCCTGACGGTTGTGTCCTTAGACTCTAACTGCCACGCTTTTTGTGTCTGTTTATCAGTACTCTTTTCATCCTTTTCCTGCTTGTTATTGGTTACTTTGGCTCCACTAGTGTTGCACCTTACCCATCAGAACAGTTGGCAGCTAGAGAAACATGTGCTAAGATATGGCCAGCTGGGTTGTGCAGGCAAACTCTGACCCACCAAATACTGTTGGATTGCACTGCCTCTGAGTCCTAGTTGGCTTCACCAATGGTGAAGGATAATAGGAGTTGTAATTCTAACAATATTTTGAGGTTAACATGCTGCTGATCTTAGGCTAATGATTTGTTAATTGTGGACATTCACAACTCACATCTTCAGGATGATGATCTCATTCTTAGCAGCTTTCCGCACTTTGCGTCCATCCCTTTTTAGAAATTTCTTGCATGTATAGAGCTTCCCCGTTGATTTCTCCTTGGCACGGAATATCTCACAGAATTCCTCTCTAGGGAAAGAACAACCATCTTCAACTATTAGCAGAGCACATACAATGGCTATAGCAGCCCAACCATGCAGTAGTGACCTCAAGAGAGTCAACTCCATGAACTACTCACTCTTGAAAGAGGTACAAATATCTGTTTACATCAGGGGTAAGGAAATTCTGGCCTTTAGGTATTTTTGGATGAGAGTCCTGTAATTTATGGGCTGGAACTTCCAGCTGTTGAAGTCCACCAGTAATCAGGGAAGGTAGCAACTATGGTCTAGTGACACCTGGAAAGCTAATGGTTCCCTTCTCCTGATTAATATCATGAGTTCTATAGGTTCTTGGTAAGTTCAAGTGTAATATGGGAAAAGTATCTTGAACAGCTGAAAGATGCAGCCAGCCAGCTACCGGGACCGGGCTTCTCCCTGGGAGGAAAGAACTACAGCTGAAAGACGCAGCCAGCCAGCTACAAATGCTGGCTCTGCTGCCGTCTCTTTTACCAGGACTGGACTTCTCCCTGGGAGGAATGGACTACAGCTGAAAGATGCAGCCAGCCAGCTACACATGCTGCCTTTGCTGCCGTCTCTCGTACCGGATTTCTCCCTGGGAGGAATTAACCCCCACCATCCAGTTGGCCTTAGGCCACCACCCTCCTGTGATTGATGTGGGAAAAAACCCTGTAGATGTTGCCTGGGCTGTAGGCCTTCTTTACAGCCGTATTTAGAATTAATAGGGTTTACTTTTTGTTTGCTCTTTCATGTATTGTATATTGTACACTGTTGAATTGTTTATTGTATATTGAGGACTGTGCTGTGATAATATTTATTTATTGTATTTTGAGTACACTATAATATTGTAGGTGTATTGATCTGTATAGTATTTACTGTATTTAATTGTTTTGTTATATGCTAGTGTATTTTGGTTTGCACTGTAATATTGTTATTTGTGAATGCTGTGAGCCGCTCTGAGTCAGTCTTTACTGAGTAGAGCGGCATACAAGTCTAAATAATAATAGTAATAATAATAATAACCAGACCTGTGATAAGTACATGAAAAATTGTGGGTTTGGCTAAAGTGTTAATATTTCTCTCCACTATTTCCCCCCAATGATTTTTATGGAGGAAACCTTCCATCACTTTGCTATTCCATATGCCTACTACATTAATTGTTACACTGAATTCTGTACTAATTCACAGTATTAATTCATTGGTCATATTTGGCAAAGATCACAGCCCTCTGGATGTTGCTATACCACTGTTCCCATAATCCCTAAATAGTGGCCATTAGGGCTGGGACTGTCTTAGAGTTTAAAAACATGTGACTGGCTATGGGTTCTCCAACCCTAGTACAAGCAGACTATTCATTTCTCTTTCACAAAATTCAGAGGAAGTAGCCAAATACTTACGTCTTGATGACCTGCCCCAGATCATATCTGTCAGTCACCTCAGATGGCTGGTTATAATCCTTCTTGTCTCCCAGGGTAACACATCCAAACGGCATTTCCAAACCTGGTTCTGAGAAATAAAACAAATAAAAAAATTCAGGGCCAACATCATGAGATTCAGAAAGTTTCAGTTCTTAATAGCATCTTGATTAGGGATCCAGGAAGACCTGCTCAGTACTACTACATCACTGAGTAGGGCACAGTCTTCTTGGATGGTATGCAAGGGCAATGGCTCATTTCCAAACTGATGTTATTCTTCCCTAAAGGGACAGGAAGAAATTACAAGGCAGGACTATGAAAGTCCAGATATGACAAGTCAGAAAAACATTGTTGAAACATATTTGTTTTTCCCAGGTGAAGGGGGGGGGGATCGCAATGTCACAAGAGAGCAAGCAGGGAGAGGCATGAAATGAATATTATACTCTGAGCCTTTAGTACAGTGGTGGCAAGCCTATGGCACGCATGCCAGAGGTGGCATTCGTAGCCCTTTTTTGTGGGCACCTGTGCAGTTGCCCCAGCATAGAGTTTGTCCTGCCCTTCTGCCCAGCAGCCCAATGGGATCACTTCCTCCCTCTCCCCAGCACAAAGTTCACCCGGCCCCTCTGCCCAGCAGCCCAATGGGATCATTTCCTCTCTCCCCTGTTGCTGTGTTGGCACTTTGTAACTGACAAATAATTGGGTCTGGGGTTGCAGTTTGGGCACTTGGTCTCTAAAAGGTTTGCCATCACTGCTTTAGTATCTTTAAAAGACCCAGTACCAGTTGCACATGAGCAGGAAGCTGTAGAGTTTGAGTCGTGGTACTGGCTTCTCATAGGCAGCTATGAGAAATAAAATTCTGGATTAGATAGGGCCCTGGTGTATTCTTACACACAAAGACAACAGCTATACTGTATAGTGCTAATTGTCAATGACTTCACATATGCCAGTAGTCAACTGCACTAAATACAGTAATCATATATTGGTAAGTAATGCTTTCTTTTTGCAGAAATGTTACCTCTCAAATACACATACAGTATTTGAGAAGCAGTACTGGAGGAAGAAGACTGGAAGAAAAGAAAGAGGGAATGGAAAAATGAACATGGTAAGTTACTTGTATCTTTTCATGCAGCTGCCAAGAAGAAGAAGAAGAAATAACTCTATACTCCATGCATATGTGCTGGTACAGTATATGTCTGCAGTGGCTTAGTGGTTAAGATGCTGAACGTGATGACCGGAAGGTCTTCAGGTCTTCAGTTTGAGACCTGACTGCTGCATGATGAAGTGAGCTCCCATCTCTGTCCCAGCTCCTGCAATACTAGCAATTCTCGCTTCAGCGGGAAAGGTAACAGGATTCTGTGTGCTCTGGCATTTAGTCATGCCTGCCACATGATCATGTAAATGTGTGCAGATGTAGACAGCCCTGGCTCTTGGGCTGAAAACAGAGATGAGCGCCACACCCTAGAGTTGGATACAACTGGCTTTTGAGCAAGGGAGACCTTTAGCTTTACCTATATGAGCAATGGCCAGTATAGGGTAAGTGGCCTCATGTTACCATGACCACCAATCCAGATCTGTGCTGGACCTTGTCCTAAAATTGGTCTAGCAACAGCACCATCTGCAGACAAGGGAGGTGATGAGAAAGGCTGAGAGACTACAGTATTTTTTTGTACACTGAACACAAATACAGCTTATATCCAGGTCAAACAATAACGACAATAGCGAAGCAAGTGTCCCTTCAGGAGTAGCAAGGGCTACTGAAAGATACTGTTTTCTCCTGAACTCACCAGTGAGGCTGGTCTTTTGTTGTTTCCTGTAGGCCTGATAGTAGTAGTAGCGGAAGCAGCAGTGTCTTGACTACAGCCCACAGCTTTTACAAATTTAAATGTGCTTTCTTTTTGCTAAGCTGAAACAGGCTGTCATGATGCTCTCTTTTTGAAAGTAAATTAATAATAAACGTTGAAGCTGTAAATTAGATAGCTATTTAGATTAAACACACAAGCTAGGAGAAGGAGTTGGGAGCAGCAGATACTCATCAACCAAACTGAACCCAACAAACAAGAACATAGAGAATTACTGACATCTTTTCCTCCAGCTGGTAAAATGAATTGCTTAAAAATGATGTCAAATTTCTGTTTTATAAATTATATATGATTTCTCTGCTTTTGATGGCATGCAGTTGTTTAATTTGTGCACTGCCCTTTTAAGACCCACAAACAAAAACACAGTGGAACTTTTACAAGTTGTATCAGTCCACCATCTGTATACATGCATACAGTGGTGGGCATGGGCCGGTTTGCCCTGGTTCTATAGAACCAGTGGTAACAATCCCAGGTGGTCTCCTGTATGTGTGTGTGTGTAGTACCCTCCCCGGGAGACGACCCGGGGTGGTTACCCTTTTTTTTTTGAGGTGACCAGTTTGGTCGCCTCACTGGCAACCTGACTCTGCAGCCCAAAATGGCTGCTGGTGACTGCGCATGAATTAAAATAGCAATTGATGTATGCGCGCCTCCAGTACTCAGCCTGACATGTACAGCCAGCCCAATCTTAAAGGAGGCAGCCTGCTTCGGCAGGCTGCTTTAAGATTGGGCTGGCTGGTGGTGCCTGACACCCCCTGCCCGGGCTGCCTGCTTTGGGATCAGGTTGGCTGGGGGTGTCAGGCACCTCCAGCCAGCCTGTACTGTATTTTTATGTTTTTTAAACTTTGGCTCCGCCTATGTGATTGGCTCCGCCCATGACATCATGACATTGGCTATGCCCATGATGTCATGACATTGGCTACACCCATGACATCATGACATTGGCTCTGCTGTTGACGTCAGCTCCACCCACAGTGTGGTAGTAAACATTTTGGCTGTCCATCACTGCATGCATATATTTGTCCCAAGTTATACTGTGCATTTGATTTCCCTATACAGTACTGCTCTTGTTTTGAAGAAGGTGTGTGTGTGTGTGTGTGTGTGTGTGTGTGTGTGTGCGCGCGCGCACATGCATGTTTCTCTAGCCCAAGAGTGACCAGCATACCCCAAATCATTGCATTCCAATTAAAAAAAACCTCTCCCCCACAGTTTTCCCTGATCCGCTCTAGGAGAATTGGGGCCATTTTGCTATTTTTTTCAGAACTCAGCACTTTAAGACCTTTCCTATAATTCTCCAATTTTTAAAAAATAGCCAAGGGTGCAAGGAGGCTCTTTCAATCTTAAAACTCCAAATTTTAAATTAAACTTAATTTTAAATTCTTTTTTCTTCATATTAGATTACTGCACAATTTAAATTATGAATGTATGTGAAATACAGGTAAAATTCAAAACAAAGTAGTAGGTTAAATTAACTTCTTTTTTGTACTAAAAGCAGGCTACTTTAATAGCATTATCTTTAACAGCATGCCTGTTTCCTGTATCTTCTTTTCTATATGTGGTGGGAAATAAATTGCATACAAATAAATGTTGTGTTGATTGAAATCATCCACATTCAAGAAAAGTTGTCCTATATCCAAGTAACCTAATTTTACTTGATTATTCTTTGATCTTCTTACTTTACTTCAGAGTCTATTAAGTGGCTTCTAGATGGTCTAGCCAGATTCTTATCTTGTTGAAAGACACATTTTGGCATTCATCCATTCAGTAAGGTACAGTAATCCCTTGGATAACGTTTGCATCAGAAAAAGCTAAAACCGCATAACATTAAGCAATCTGGGAAAAAATTGCATCGCATAATGTTAAAATCCTATTGGATGCATCAGATAACGTTCGTTAAAGCCTGTGCTGATTACAATGTATCTCTATGGAGTTTTAAAGTTATCCGATGCATCCCATAGGATTTTAACGTTATCCGATGCATCGGATAACATTAAAAATCGAATAACACTAAGACTTGTGGAACCAAGTTTTAGCATTATCTGAGGTTTTACTTATATTGTTTTTGCTCTCTCTCTTCTTTAGCGTCTGAGAAGTGTGCAGAAAACCCTTCCTCAATTTTAGTTGTTGTCTAGGGGGTTGGTTTCCATGAAGTGGATCGGTTTGATGCTATATTACCTTAATTCGTTTGTTATTTGTTAGCATTTCTCGACATACTTCTATTTTTTCAGTTAAAAAGAGCACATTATATAGAAACATTTATAGTACATAATTACTGCTTGAAACTTATTTAAATATATATCAATAAAATATTGTATATTGCATTACCCTAAGGATCATATGAAACTACAGTGGCCAAGTACAAAACAGCTAAAGCTTTACAAAACATAAAAGTAACAACTGAGATTAAAATGTAGAAATTAATACATAAAAGTAATATATATATATCACTGAAAATGAAATATTATTAATGTGACAAATTAGCATTATTAAAAAAATAAGATAAAACTTGTCAAATGACTTTAATAATCCACAGACATCACCCTACACCTGGTACTCTTTCTTTACAAACAGAGCAACTCTCCTAGTCTGTCTTGAAGTAGGAATCCTAATTTTTCTTTCATTTTCCATTATTTCACTTTGTTTAAGAAGGACTCTGGATATAAAATCTAGTGTCACTGTGTAACTGTCCTATCCAAGAATGTAATGTGTCAAATCCACAGCTGGGTATCCACAAATACACAATTTATTTTCTAGTGGTATGTTGTACAGCTGGCTAGATGACTGGATTGCTCAGTGGTTTAGATATCTGGCTGTGAAGCCAGAGGTGGGGAGTTGAATTAGCTACTTTGCCTCCTGGGAAAAGAGCTAGCCTGTGTGACCATGGGCAAGCTGCACTGTCCAAGAAGGGAATGGTAAACCACTTCTGACTACTCTCTACCCAAAAAACCCTGAAAATGATCTTCTTAAGTTAGAATTGACTTCCTGGCACATAGTTATATTATTATTCTGTAAAACCTCTTCCACTGAATCATTGATTCACAAAATATAATTGATTAGAACCTTTCTGATTATCAAAGATTCCCCTAGCGATGTGTGTGGCTCGATAGCAGAGTAGCACTTTTAAGCTCTTACGCAGCGAAAGCCTTAGTGCAATAACACACACACATATGCCTTCAGTGGAAAGGTGCACTTTACTTACAGTGAGGGGAAGACAGACATACACAGGACTATATACAACAGTCTCTCACTCTCTCCAAGCCCCACAGTAGGTAGACAGCTTGGAGTCCTCTGTTGGCTCCAACTCCAGGAGCACTCAAAAGAGTTCTGGTGATCCTTTAGCAGTTCTTTCTTCTCAGTTGAAGAAAAGCTCTCAACAGCATCACCTCCTTCAATGTCTCAGTCCTTCTCAGTATATACACTCCTTCAGAATAGCAACCTCCTCACAGATAACCTCCTCCATAGACCCTTCCCAGAGGGCCACAGTTATACCCCAGTGTTGCTGGGCAGATTCTCTAATCAGCCACAGCTGGGCTGTTTCATGAGCACGTGGACCAGGCATGCACAGCCTGGCAATCAGTTTGAGGCTCTAATATGTACACCTGTGTTCAAAACACATGGAGGGCCTTAAAGTTGTACTATTCCACTGGGTAGCAATCTTTGTACAATACCCCCAAATGAAAAATGTCCTAACACTGATGTTCCACTATCATGATGTATGATGGATATTTTTCATATTGATGTTGATGTTTTGCATCTCCTAACCATTCAATCTTGGTGAAGTAAGCAGAGTTATTTCTGTACATGCTCCTATATGGCACAGTGGTTAAACTGCTGCACTTCACCCAAAACTTTGTGAGTTTGACCCTGACAGGGATCTAGGTTTACTCAGCCTTCCATCCTTCAGAGGCCTGTAAAATAAGTAATTTGCTTAAAGAGCAGAATTTTCTCTGAATGTTCGCTTCACTTAACAAATAAAACCAACCAAAAACTTGCTTAACAAATAAATCGGGGTTCACAATCCCCCCCACAATTGGTCACTTACAATGGTGTTTCACTTAAAGAGCAAACTCGCTTAAAGAGCAATCCTGTGGAACACATTATGCTCTTTAAGTGAGGTACAACTGTAGTTATATGTTAGTCAGTGATGGGATGTCAAAAATTCTACTACCACGCCATGACGTCATGGACGTCATGGGCGTGGCCAATGTCATGACGTCATGACGTCATGGGCGGAGCCAACGTCATGACGTCATGACGTTGTGGGCAAGGCCAAAAATAAAAATAATAATAAAAAAAATAAACATGCACACAGACCCGTAAATAACTTAAAGAAATAAAATAAATAAATAAATAAAATAAAAATTAAATAAAAGTACACCCACCCACCCAAAACACCATAAACCACCCACCCACCCCAAACACAAAACCCTCACTTACCCTTCTTGGGGCCGACGACCCCCATGGCCCGGGGCCACACGGCAAGGCACGCCCCATCGCCGCCGGAACCGAGGAGGAGGCGGGGCGCTCCATGTTGGCTCCAATTTTTAAAAAACCGGACCCGGAGCCACTGCCTGCTGCTACTGTCGCCGCTGCTGCCGCCTCCCGCCATCGCCATCGCCGGGGGGGTGGAAGGAGGAGAGGGAGGGGACTGGAGTGCCGGACCCGGGAGCGTTTCTGTAATTGATCCGGGTAGATGCATTTGCTTTTTTCCCTCCTTCCTTTTCGTTCCGGAGCTGTCTTCCCCGCCTTGCCCGTTGATCGGCTCCCATCCTGTCTTCTTCGTTGCCGCCGCCGCCGCTGGAACCGGAGGAGGAGGAGGCGCGCTCCGCTGGCCTGGGGCGACGGCGGCAACGGCGGCAATGGCGATGGCGGGAGGCGGCAGCAGCGGCTCCGGGTCCGGTTTTTTAAAAATTGGAGCCAACATGGACATGGAGTGCCCCGCCTCCTCCTCGGTTCCGGCGGCGATGGGGACGGCAACGGCAGCAGCGATGGCAGGAGGTGGCAGTGGTGAGAGCACCAGGCAGCAGCAAACGGCGGCAAGCGGCTCCACAGGAGGCTCCAGTCAGGGGCGGCCGGATCCAATTATTTTTAAATCGGAGAAAAAAATGGCTCCAATTTAGTGCGCATGTGTCAGATTGAGTTTCTGCGCATGCGCACTAAATTGGAGCCATTTTTGCTCCAATTTTTTTTAAAATTTTCCTCCCGGTGAGGCGTCCGATCCGGACGCCTCAAAAACGGTTTTACCCCCACGGAGAACCCTCCGGAAATCCTTAAAACGGTTCTGTGGATCCGGTCAGAACCGGTGTCATCCCATCACTGATGTTAGTAGACTTTCCCAGCATCCTTCTATACAAACAAATCAAAGGAAAAGGCACTTGTAGACAAACAGAAGAAAGTAAAAAAGTTACAAGTATTATGGAGGAAAGAGACATTTCAGTGGTAGTGAAGGACAAAGTCTGTGCAATGCTTGTCTTCATGCTTGAGAACAACACAACGTACACATGCAGCAATGGCCATACTTAAGGTTATCAGAGAGGATGGAAAGTATGGAGACAGACTTTATGAATACTAGAAGCAGCCAACAGAGACACTGGGGGTGGAAGAAGAGCAAGATGGGGAGGTGAGAACAAACATAGTGGAGGAAGCACAATGGACAAAAGTTACAGTTAGGAGCAAAGGAAGGAGAAGACATTTTTCACCAGTGGAACTGCAAAACTGCTTTCAGATTCTTGGACAGGAGTCTGGCAGACAGCATGCAGAAGAAGACAAACAGGAGACCCCATGAGACATGAGAATGGCTGAAGCTCAGCCGCACACAGTCACTGAATCCTACAAAAAAAGAGAAGAGTAGTTATAGTAGGAGACTCCCTACTGTGTGGGATTGAAACTAAAATATTCTGGAAAGATCCATGGACCCACCAGGTATGGTTTCAACCAGGTCCACACAATATAGCCTTTGGTAGTATTTGCTCAGCCTCTACCACTTCCAGCTCTCCTGGGTTCATTCTGAGTTCCCTGACCAGCAGTGTCATCCTTGGCCTGTCCACATAGGTATTTTGGTGCTTTGCTACTTAGGTATAGCATGTCTCCACGTTGGGGCACAATTACTATGCTGATCAAGGTTGATGGCAATTGCCTCTGATATGAAGACAACCAGTTGGCTGGTGGGGCTTTAGCAGAGGAGTGGCTTCATTTGTAGCTTCCTTTCTCTGGGCAGGGATTGGAGCTGTTGGGTCGCTTGCCATAGCATCAGCTCAAATTGTGTCTGTGTAGCCTCCTTCACCCTCTTCCTTCAAAATGTTTAAAATAAGCATTTCAAAATATGCTAATTTGCTTATTTTCATTGCACCTTTCACCTTCAGTCTGGCTCTTCAACAGCTCACAAGTCTGAAAAACGACCCCACCGACATCACCTACCAGTGCTCTAGTGTTGTTCTGTAACAAGCAAAGTTTTGCATTGGGATGGCAGTGAGGAGACAGTTGCTATGTTTCTACATCCTCCCCAGTGATGTGAGAAACCATTTCTTGGGTGTACATCTAAGAAATTTGGAAATCTAGTTTGCCAGAAAAACAAGAACCCAACAACAACAAACCACAGGATGGCATTCCTGGGTCAAAACTGACATGACTCATCCAGCAGCTCTCTGCTTCTCAGTTGTCACCCAGTGATAGTGACAGGTGTATCATTAACACTTCTCCAGCAAGTATAATTAGCCACAAGTACAGTGAATTTCAGTGCAGAAATCTCAGAACAAGAAATGCCACGGCCATGCTGCTATCTGCTGCAAATCAAAGATTTCTACCTTTAGTTTTCTTTCTTCTTCTTTTAAAAGGCTCTCAGCTCAGAAAGTATGCCAGAATCTCATGCTCTTTCTAAAGAGTAAAATAAAAGCAAACCTTTTCCAGCCTTCCCAGTATCTTAAGAAATACTGAAATATTCAATTTTAACCCCTGCCCCCAGCCAAGGAAAACAAATCTAGTTCTCTACTGAGCAAAACATAAAAAAATTAAAATAAAAAACAACCCTAAAATATAACATTCGACCTTCTGATGTTTGCCAGAACTGGACTAGAAAAGAAGGCTGCTGGAATTGTCAAAGGTTGACAGTTACATGACAGTCCCTAGAATCGCCAGCAGAAAAATGCCAGTCACTTGTACTGGTGAAATACTTCAAAGCTCCACCCCCCACCCTCATCTCCTCTTAATTGCCACACTGTATTTCAGAGTATGTTGCCTTTTGAACTCAATTTGGTGTTAAATAGGATGACCTACATATGTGATAGCTTTTCCCTGCACAGTTGGCGGCTTGATGGAAAAAGTACCTTATAAGAGATTAGAAAATACAGTTCAAGAAACAATGTAGGTCAGTTAGAGAACTGTTGCACTGCAAGAAGTCAATGGCTCAACAACCACCTCTCCATGATGTGGAAAGGCAACAGCAAAGATATGGATGGGAATTTGTGGCTCTTCAGATGTTTTGGACTACATATCCTATAATCCATGGGTGGCCAACCTACAGCCCGTGGGCGAGACCCAGCCAGTGGCATCATTTCATGTGGCCTGTCACCGCCCTTGTCACTACTGGAAGTGGAAGTGGATGCATTTACAACAGCTGTAAAATGCACTCATGCATGCATAAACACACCCATGCCTGTTGTAAATACTGCTGTAAATGTACCTGCGGTTGTAGTAAATGTGTTTATGACACACCCAGATGCGTTTTATGGCAGCACTTATGGTGGGAGGAATGTGACCAGCCCACTCCTCTGTCCAGGGGGTGTGGTCTGGCCCCCGGCGCAAAAAAGTAGGGAACCCCTGCCATAATCCCATACCATTGGTCATGCAGGCCAAGACTTCTGAGGTCCAAAACATTTGGAGGGGCAAATATCCCCCCACCCAATGTTATGCAGTGATGGCTAACCTTGACATTCCAGGTGTTCTTGAACTTCAGTTCCCAGAAGCCCTGATCAGCAGGAGTGCTAATATAGGCTTCTCGCCAGCACTGCGAGGAAGGCAATTCTATCTTGTGCCCCCCCCAACCGGTGGACTATATGGATGGATATCATAGAACAGTGATTACTTTTACACTATTTTTTTAAAAAATCAATAAATATTTATTTTACTGAAGCAGAGGATCCTACATGTCTGTGACTATAAAGGAATGCTTTCAAGTGGAAAAGAGCATACAGCTTCCAGTGAGTACTGAATCTCCTTCTCTTCTGCCTCATTACAAAAAGCAAAGACATTAAACAGTTGGAAATATATGGATATCTGACCATTGTTTCCCATATCAGGGGGAAAAGGGATGCATGAACTTCAAAACTTATCTGTCAAGGAAGAGAGTAGGGAACACATATAACAAAGGATGCCACAGTGTTCATAAGTACCTGGTGAAACATACAGTACTTCTAAACAGACAAAGAATGCTGGCCCAGGTGTCTGGATGTTGTGCAGATGGAGGCAGATGTTTACCCTTATGAGTTTATGAAGCACCAGTGTTTGGAATGAAAAGGAAAACCCCTATGTTAAAATTAGGATACTATTGGTAGAATAGTATCAATAGAATAGGTACCAGTAGTACCTAACTTAAAGAGCATAATGCGTTCCACAGGATTGCTCTTTAAGCAAGTTGCTCTTTAAGCGAAACATTTGGAAAAACTGCCACTGCTGCTGTTGTAAATGACCAATTGTGACATCTGGCATGTGAACCCTGATTTAGTTGTTAAGCGAGTTTTTGGTTGGTTTTAGTTGTTAAGCAAGGCGACCATTCAGAGAAAATGCTGCTCTTTAAGCAAGTTAGTCTCTAAGTGAGGCACTCTTTATGGGAGGTTTTACTATACAGTATTTGGATTTCCTTCTTGCTTAAGGACTCACTGGGTTTATTATGGTGTCAGTCAAGTTTTCATCCTACTCCTCCAGCCTGGCAGAACTGGCAGTGACTTGTCTTACAGGGTTGTGGCAAGAAGGTGAACTTTTGCACATGCTTCTTACTCACTCCACCCAATGACTCATTTCTGTCCAGTCAGTACAAAGGGGGTTGGGGTTGTCTGCCAGTGGCACCAAGGCTTTGGAACAATCTCTTCCTTTAAAGCAGGGGGCGGTTCTTTTACTCACTTCATGGTGAATCAAATCCAAAAACAGTGAAAACCAGGATCTTGGAAGATTACTGAGTTTGCTACTCAACCTCGAGCCTGCATTTTTGTTTCTATTTCTGTTTTGTCTGTCCTTTAGAGCAATTTTGATAAGAATAGCTGCAGTTTGCATATTATTTCTTGTATTTTAATATATTTTTTTAAAAAATTAATTTAATATTCAGTCCCAAAAAGAGAGAGGAAATGCAGTTTCAAAGTGCAGGCTTCAAAGTAATGAATTCAAATTACAAGAAAGAAGATTTGGACTAAATATTATAAAAAAACATTCTGACCATAAGACCTGTTTGGCAGTGGAAAAGATTACCTCAGAAAGCAGTATACCTGTATTCTCCTTCATGGGAGCCTTTTAAACAGAGGTTATAGGACCATCTGTCAAGAGAAATTTTAGCTGTGGATTTCTTACTTTGTCAGGAGGCTGGCTTCAATTATTCTTGATGTCTATTCCAGCTCTACGGATCTATAATTCTGATAGTAGTAACATAGAGAAGCAACAATAAATGAAAGCAAAGGTGATCTGCACAATTCACAGTGATTCACACATTGCTAGACTCATCATTGCTGCTAACCAGACAGATATTTGTTAGGATGAGACACCAAATGATATTTGTTAGGATGAGTTTACATGCATTTGTGTGTAGGTTTGCCTGGCCCCCACCCCTGAATAACAATAAAATAAAATAAAATAAAAATAAAATTGCCATTGGTGGCTGCAATCCAAAGCAAGCATCAATATGTGGGCAAGAAACATTTAACTACTATTTTCTGCCTTTGCCCCCGTTGCCTTTAAAAGCAGGTGGATGGAGGACAATTTTGAACAAGCAAATTCCACAGTCAAAGGGAAAGAAACTAAAATCCCTACCTCTACTTTGCAGAAGGGACTGCGATGACTTAGTGGTTAAGATGCTGAACTTGGTGACTGGAAGGTTGGCAGGTCAGCAGCTCGAGACCTGAGTACTGCATGATAGAATGAGCGCCTGTCTCTCCCCCAGCTCCTGCCAATTTAGCAGTCCAAAAGCAAGAAATTGTAACTAGATAAATGGGTTCCATGTACTCTCGTGTCTAGCCATGCCTGTCACATATCCATGAAAGCATCTGCAAACGCAGACAACGCTGGCACTTTGGCTATTAACAGGGATGAGTACTGAACCCTAGAGTTGGATAAAACTGGCTTTTGAGCAAGGGTGACCTTTACCTTACAGAAAGTGGCAGCCTCACACAGCTGCATTTTATATTTATTCCCCCCTTTAAAAAAATGTCCAGGAAAAGTAAGTCAAAACCTTCCATCCATAATGTCTAGTTTAGCCTCCAGAAGACCAGCTTCAGGACTGAAGAGAGCCCTTGGACATTAGAGGGCACTGCGGTATTAATCATCGGCCACCTTGGAAAACTGTGTAGCAACAGGCCCAGCCTGGGCTGCTAGGGTGTGTATTTTTGTGAATGTGTGCGTCATTTGTGCTGCCTGGCTGGGATATAAAAAAAGAAATCATTACCATCTGGGACCACCTTTGTGGACTGAGGATTGTGACAGGAATGACATAAAGGCTGAGCATAATCATCACCACTATAACACCAAAATATCTATCCATTCTGACTGGAGTGTACAAAACAGCCAGAAGACATGTTTGTGGAATATAATGCTACCTCTCTTGTTACAAAAGAGATGCACAGAAAGAAAGTGTACATTGTTCTAGGTATAAATATATATTTTGCAGATGTGAAGATATATTAATTCACACACACCAGACTCATATATGTGAAGTTGGGAGGAACTTTTCAAATGTTCAGCCTGGGATGCAGTTAATACTAAGCATTGAAAAAAGTGGCAGAAGTGGTGGTAGGGAACAAGCAACTCGAATAATGAAACTTTTATAACCCTTGAAGCAACAGTTAAAGAATGCATATACAGTATAGTACAGTACTAACAATTCTAGGCACGATGCTGGCATTCATCAGCAAAAAAAATATGCCAATGCATTACATTAAAAAAACCCCACCAGTGTTCCGCAGAAAGATGTGTAGTGCCAGCTTCTGAAATATTTATTTGTATCCTACCTTCCCTGCTAATAATCATGTATCACAGATAGAGATTAAAAAGTGTTCCCTGTCCTTCCTTTGCTGGGCTTGGCTTTTGTACTCTGTTCCCATCCCAAAGGGCTTGTCTCTGTGCTGATGAGGGAGCTCAGAAGTATCAAGGTTAATTGCTGAGGTCCATTCTCTTTGAATAAAATTGGGAAAGTATCTTGGAGCAGACTGGGCATCTCATATTTTCCATCCACTTCATCAAATGAAGACAAACAAATGTAATAATTGCACAGAATTAAAACAAAGACTCATCACATCTTTATAAAAATGAAGATTAGACTATTAAAATGCACAAGCAGTTGCCACTAGATACAATTCCACCCTACTCTGGTAGTGCTGTGGCCTGCACTAAAATAAATGGGATGTAATGAAAGCATGTTATAGGCAGAATGCAGCAATAACTGAAACACTATCTGGTGAAAGAAGAAAGTGTAAGAACAGAACAGCAGTTGAACATTAAGGAGACAAAAATCATGACTACAGAAGAACTACACAGCTTGAATGTTGACAATGAAGACATTGTAATTGTGAAACATTTTAGTTCACTCACTAATCCAAATGGAGACTGCAGCCAAGAAATCAGAAGATGACGGAGACTCGAGTATAAGGATGTATCCAGTGTTGGGCATCAGCAGGTTTGCACAAGTTCGCCAGAACCGGTAGCAGAAATTGTGCCTGGCCCCTCTGCCCATCCAAGTTTTGAAATAAAGTAGTCCTAATTCAGGTGCACTGCACGGCTTTCCCGCTGATCACGCCCAACATACCATGCCCACAGTGTGGTAGTAAACATTTTTTGAGCCCACCACTGGATGTATCACTGGAGACCAGGGCCAAGATCATCCACAGTATTATATTTCCAATTATTAAATCCTGGTGTGAAAGCTGGACACTGAAGAAAACTGAGAGGAAAAATAATTCATTTGTAAAATGATACTGGAGGAGAGCTTTGCAAATATCATGGATCACCAGGAGGAACAAGTGGATCCTAGAACAAATCAAGCCTGAACTGTCTCTGAAAGCAAAAATGATGAAACTGAGACTGTCATGCTTTGGGAACAGCAAGAGAAGGTAAGACTCTCACCCGAAAAGAAAATACAGTAGTGCAAGTAGAAGTTGAAGGTAGCTGAGAAAGAAGACGACCAAATGTGAGATGTATTGATTCCCTAAAGCAGGGGTTCCCAACCTTTTCAAGTCGGGGGCTGGGTCATGCTCCCTCCAACAGTTGAGCGGGCCGGACTGGTGGTTCCCCCCGTCCTAAACGCTGCTGTAAAATGCATCTGCAGTTGTCGTAAATGCATTTATGGCTGTCGTAAATGTGTCTGCTTCTGGTGGAGGTGGTGCAGGCTGGATGAATTGGCACCACAGGCCAAGTCCAGCCCGTGGGCCACAGGTTGCCCACCTGTGCCCTAAAGGAAGCCACAGGCTTGAGTTTACAAGAGCTGAGAAGGGTTGTTGAAATCAGGACAATTTGGAAGTCACTCATAAGTCGGAGACCAGGTGATGGCGTGTAAAAACAACCTCTGTGCTACTTTCCCAATTTATTTATTTATTTATACTCAGCCCTTATCCAAGGACTCAGGGTGACTTACGATTTTAAACAATTAAAAACACATTACTTACGATAAAAATTAAAAGTTAAAAGATTAAAAAACCAACAACAGGGAGAGAGGTGGGGTATTCAAAGGAGCCAGCCGGCCGAGCTGACCGTCTGGCCCACCAACTAGGTCTTCACCTCCTTCCTGAAGGGCAGCAGCTCTGTCTGGAGACGCAACTCACTTGGCAGGAGGTTCCATAGGGCCGGAGCGGACACATCGCATACCTCCAAAGCTGCTATTTACAGCAGATGGGAAAACTTACCAGCATGTCTTTATGGTTCTCCCTCATTGGGTACAACAGTTTCAGTTCAAATATCTTTACTATGGATAATTTTGGGACAAGGAAAAAGAAATGTCTAGACAGAACAGTCCTTGCATGGCCTCCAATGATTCCATCTTCTTTTCCATAACAGGGAACAAAATTGATTAAAGAAACTACGATAAAATGTGGGAGAGTTAAAAATAGAGGGCAACCTTGACGGGATCCATGGTATAAAGTAGGGGTGCCTAAACCTTTCCCACCAGGGGCCTCACCTCAAACAGCTGAGTGAGCAGCGATGTGTGAATTTGTGTCATGTTTCTGGGCATTTTCCCCTCCTCCAACGCTTCCCTTGGAAGAAGGAGTGATAGTGGAACATTTTGGCAGCTTTTGAAATGTTTCCGCCATGTTTCGGTGCAAAAACGTGGCATTTTTGGCAGTTCCAGTAACAGTGGGGCACTTCCGTTGTTGGTGGCAATCTGACCCATGGGTCGGATTACGATATCCCACGGGCTGAACTCGGCCCATGGGCCAGACTCTGCCCACAGGCTGTAGTTTGGGCACCCCTGGTATAAAGGCACACAGGAATAGATCAGATTGCATTGCCAGCCCGTCCTGCCCAGTACTTCAGCTCAGAGTGGTAAGAGCTCTCCCATGTTTCAGGCACAAGACATCTTGGCCCTGTTGAGAGATCCTGGCATTACCTGCTAGTTCTTTCTCCCAAGTAATAACCAGGCCTGACCCTTCTTAGCTTCTGAAATAGCTGTCTCCAGCAGAGTAAAAGTAAAGGTCTCCCTTGCTCGAAAGCCAATTATGTCCAACTCTAGGTTGCAGTGCCCATCTCCATTTACATTCAAAGAGCCAGTGCTGTCTGCAGACTCTTCCATGGTCATTGTAATGGAATAGAAATGGAGGCTTATGTTTTTCTAAACAGTAATGTAGTTTTCTGAGTGTCGTTCATTGCAGAGAGGAGGTATGTGGTCTTCAAGGTGGTTGCTGCGGAAAGATTGTGTGATAGACATAATTCTGTGTTCTGGGGAAACGAAACAGGTTTTGATGGACATTTAATACTGTGTAGTAATTGGCTAGAATCCTTCAGGGGGAGGGCCAAAGGTGGAAATTGTCTGAGGAGATAAAAGAAGGGAAGAGAGAAAGGAGGGGGCTCTTTTTGCCCTGTTGTGGAATGCTTAGGATCGCTTGACACCAGAGGAAATGTGAGTAGAAAGAAACTGCCAAAATATATTTCTCTAATTAGATAAAAATCAGGCCAAAGCCCGTAAAATAGAACAGTTTTTATTTTCATGTGTGAAATGGCTAGATTGCAAATCATGTTCCTCTGCAATAATATTTTGAATCTTTTTTGTTGTTGTTCATTTGCACAGTCGACTCAGAACCTTTGCGACTCCATGCATCATTGCCTGCCAGGCACCCCTGTGCTCCACCATCCTCCTCAACCTGCCCAGCTCTGTGCCCATTGCATCAACAATACCATCTAGCCATCTCATTTTTCTGCTGCCCCCTTCTTCTTGTGAAACTTACTAACTGTGAATTAAATAAAATGTGTTTGGAACCCAGAACTATTGTCTCTGGTGAATTGAGAGCTAAGCTGTGATGGGAGGAAAATCTGGTACCTTGGCAATGCTACCACAACCTAATGATGCATTTTTACTTATGCCCTTCCTAGACTGGTTGGTTTGCTAAAACAGCCAGTTGGTAACCCTTCACATTCACACTAGCCCAAAAGCCAGGCAGAGAGTACCAGGGCCACGCTGGGGGGTGAGCCCACAGTGTGGGTACAGGCTGCTGGCTAAAGGGGAAGACAACGTGGTGTGTAGTGGGCAGAGGAGTTAACCCTTCCAGGCAGAGTCGGGTTAACCCTTACAGTCATGTGACAG
This sequence comes from Furcifer pardalis, assembly GCA_030440675.1. Lineage (NCBI taxonomy): Eukaryota > Metazoa > Chordata > Lepidosauria > Squamata > Chamaeleonidae > Furcifer > Furcifer pardalis. The sequence goes on from CP126893.1 coordinate 104,420,033, forward strand.
GCATGACTAGTTACTAGAGGGCACAGAATGCTGTTACCTTTCCCACCAAAGCAGTACCTATTTATCTGTAATACTACTTGCAATTTCTTGTTTGTGAACTGCTAGGTTGCCAGGAGCAGGGACAGATGATAGGAGCTCACTTTGTCACACAGCATTCGGGCCTTGAATGGCTGACCTGCCAACCTTCTGGTCATCAAGCTCTTTGTCTTAACCACTAAGTCAGAGCAGTTTCATCTTCAGCAGGGTAGTGGTGTTCAAATTCTTTGGCTGGGAAAGGGCAACTGCATGATAAAAAAAAAACCCTTCCAGAAGTACCCCAACACCTCAGTAGCTATGGATGGATGCTCTATGTTGTATTTAGTTGGCCATAATTTGCCTAAGATTATCCAGAAGTGGCTTTGATTTTACCAATGATCTCTTTTAATAAATTCATATCAACCAATCTAGGAGTTACGGCATCATAAGCAATGACATTCTTTTTTGAGCAACAAAAGCTCTTTAAAAGACAGCTTTTAAAGGTGACATAGAATCAATTCTTTGTGTCAGGATGAAAGATTAAGAGGTTGCCCCAAAGCAGTCTGCTACATGTTTTTTACAATCTCGTCCTTAATGACCTGGAAAAAGGAACGAACAGTGAAGTGACTAAATTTTCAAATGACACTAAATTATTCAACACTGTTAAGTCTAAAGCACTGTGAGGATTTACAGAAAGATCTCACAGTGTCAGGAGGAAGGACAACGAAATGACAGACAAAATTAAGTGTTGGTAAATGCAAAGTGAGGCGTGTGAGGAAAATAATAAAACAGTCCAACCACCTCTCCTTTTGCCTGAGTTCTAAAATTAGTACTGTATCTCGTGTTTGAGAAGGAGATACAGAAATAAGAGGAGTGGGATTTTTGAATTGGGACCAGACATAGACGCAAGCTGCTAGGCAATTCCTTTAAATGGCTGCTTCCCTGCCTTACTAATTAAAATGACATAGTAGAACTATTCTGCCTTTTCCTCCCTCAAGGGTTTTCTCTGCTAAGAAAGCAACAACAGAAGAAACAGTGGCAAAGCACAAAATGGGTACAAACAGAAGCTGAACAGAAGTTTGTACCTTCTCTCCGGACCAAGAGCAGTAAATGAAGCAGGGTGGATACATAATCCAAAGCTAAACTAGAAATGCCTAGAGTTAGAAGTGATTCAGAAAGTGTTTGAAAGCAATTAATAATATGACATCTTGGAAGATATAAAACTTTAAAAACCTAAGCTGTTGTTTAGAGGCATCTAAAGAGCAAGAATGCTTTGCTAAAAGAGAATACCATATAGCAAATGTATTTATTATTTTGCACATGATAGAAATACACATTTTAAATTCTGTTTCCAAAATGGAATGCAAAACAAATCCTTCACGTACTTGGGAGATAAAATGAATGGCCAATAGTATTAGTTGATCCAAAAGAAAACCAGCAAAGTTCATGGAACACAGGACTCAAGAGGGGGTAGAAATTTCTACATTCTCCTTTAAAGTCATATGTAATTGGTTATTGTTAGAAATAATCCACAGGGCTGGATGACCTACTTATTTGACCAAGCAAGGGTTGTTTTTTTTTTAAAAAAAGGATTTTTACACTACAAACCTGCATCAGCTTTATATTAGTTTAAGTCTCATGACTTGCCTCCAATAATTTTGGGGATTATAGTTCAATGGGGATGCTAAGAATTCTCTGCCGGGCATTTTGAGCTTCCGTTATCTAACTGTACGTCCAAGAGTTCTCGAAAATGCAGGGCTGTTTAATTTACTATGCTAAGTCATGAGTTATGGTGGAGCAGGATAATTACATTAGCCAGAATTCTATTGTAACTATGCTATCATGTAAGGTCAGTTGTGTGAGGTAAGTCTTCCCTGGACTGCACAATTGATTGTGTACCTGGATTCACAATGAAGAACCTGGCAAACAAGAATAAGAATATGCTGGATGGTTTTCTTCAAATAGTGCTGCCCAGGACAGATGTTTTAGGTGTTCCAAAAAATCACAAGCTCTTTGGGATTCTGACTTGTCCCAAACTACCAGTTAATCACGTCAGAGTTCCTGTTGTCTTTAAGGAGGCAATAGAAATAACACAGAACCCATCTACAATCTTTGGTCTAGTCTTCCATTTTTGTATAAGATGTCAGAGTGGATGATAGTCCTTCAAATCCAACTACCAAAAGAAACCCTTTCAAACATGCATGATTTGTGTTTATGAAAGAAGAACACATGAAAGTTTAATCCTTTATATTCCCTCTTTCATGTAATCTTTTGATCCCTCTTTTGCCCTTCATCTGTCAAATCATCTACATTATTTTACATTCAATAGCATTGCAAAGACTTTCATGCCAACCAGAGCATCTGGGGTAGTGAGGGACTTTTGAATCTGTCGAATGGCCACCAGGAACATATAGTGAGAAGTAGCTTTTGCTTCACTTGTTCTCCTATGCTTGTAATGGTGAACCTTGGCACTCCAGGTATTCTTGGACTTCAATTCCCAGAAGCCCAAATCCCCATGAATCTGCATGAATGGGTTTACTGCAATTTATCTGGCCCACGCCACCCTCGTCACTCCTGGAAGTGGAGGTAAAACATGGGCACATTTTTTTCCACTTCCAGGAGTGACAAGGGTGGCATGGGCCAGATAAATTGCAGTAAACCCATTCGTGAAGATTCATGGGGATTTGGGCTTCTGAGAATTGAAGTCCAAGAACACCTGGAGTGCCAAGGTTTGCCATCATGGTCCTATGCTGAGTTCCTTGTGCCCTCTATCTTGGATTGCTGCCTGTCTGCTAGCCTGTGCCTTTATCTTTGATCGTTTTCTTGTTTGTTTGTTTGAAGGGTTCAGTCCAAGTTGAAGTGAAGTCTAAAATTGTGTTGTTGAATTAAATCCCAAGAAAATTGTCAGACAGACAGACAATCTTAACTGAAATTTTTGAGTCATCTCATTTGAATTTTGATAGCTTATATGTGCAAAAGCCAGCGTTTATAAGCCAAAAAACAATTTGTCAGCAGTTCATCCCTATTCATTGACTTGGCTGAAGCTTACATTATGCTAATGCTGGTCTAATAATAGAGCAATATTTACTATCTACAGCCAATAGGACAAAATATATTTTCTGATGAACTAGCACCAGTAAAAAAACAATATATTTAATATACTCAGATGAAGAATCTAACTCTTTGCTGTTCAAATTGCAATGGTGTGCGTGTGTGCATAGCTGAAAATTGCAAGAACCAAGGCTTGGAGTGAGACTTAAGACCATTTACGGTAATGTCAGACCAAAGGTCCATATATTCCAGGAGCTAGACTGCTTTCCTCCAAATATTTTGGATTACAACCCTTATAACTCCAGATCAGCATGGCCAATAGTCAGTGATGGAAATGGACTATAGGTCAAAATGTTTTGAGACTACTTGCCTGGCCACTCAGAATCCAGTCCCATGTCCATATCATGAGAGGTAGTGACAAGACAAAGTAAGAGATTGCTAGGGTTGGGTGATGTATGGCATGGTCTTGTGTCACAGGACCATGAAGACCATCCTGGTTCACCCTGAAATTTGCTGGGAAAAGGGGCTCTGTTGAAGTTATGACAGGCCCAGGAAGCCGGCAATGGATAGCATATTGCTACATAAAGTCAAATGAGATCCAAATGGACTGATCAAATAAGAAATGAATGCAGCAATGTTAAAGAATGAAGAATTAGAACAACAAAGTACAAAACAGAAACTCTGAATAAAACCAGCTTGGGAAATAAAACAGAAGAATTTTATTTAGAAATAATGGAAAGAAGGATTAAGATAATGGGTCTAACCAATATAAGACACAAATGATAGCAAGAAAGTTCATAAAAGATACTTGTTTATTTACTCAGGATGGATCATAGCAAAGAATGGATTGGACTTCTTGGTACATGCAGATATAGCAAAATGCATACTGGACATTGACAGCTATTCCGACAGAATAATGATACTGTACTGAAAATCAAGAGAGGAGAGCAAATTGAAACATATGTACAATTACTTGTCCCATGTAATAATAGCTACACAAAAGAACAAAAGGATACATTTTTGTATGAACTATCTGAAGAGATAGGAGATTTTAATGGTAGGGTGGGTACTAACAGAAGAGAGTATGAACAGTTTATAGGCCCAAATGCTGCTGAAAACAGCAAAAGGAACGGGAATGGACAAAAGATACTGGGTTTATGCAACCAACACCAGCTTTTTATTATTAATACTTTTTTTGAACATCGAGATTCACAACATTATACATGGTATAACCAGTCTGGCCAAGTAATCCTGCTATGGTAATAGAGTAGACCATATTGTCAGCGAGTCAACTGCAAATGTCAGGCAGCAGTTAACTAACCTGACACCCATGAGGACTGATGGCCTTGGGTGCTGAAGTCCACAGGGAAGGATGATGGTCCCCAAGTGGATTAAATCCCACTTGAATCCATCTTGATGGATGGAAGCAGCTTCATCAATACTGGCCTGGGACTGGGGAGGACTTTGTGTGCCAAAAGGGCTCAGGACCAGAAAGTGACTCACAGAACTGGATCAGTGGTACAGGGGTCATGCTGTGATACAGAATCAGATGAAAGGCCACTACATTATATAGTTCCCAGGACAATCTTCATGGCTGATTGCCATGATGATGGCTTATATTCAAATTCGGATACAGCAGCAGCAGCAGCAGCAGCAGCAGCAGCAGCAGCAGCAGGAGCAACATGGTATAAATGGAATGATATATTTCAAATGTACATGCATGTTACTCATGGCCTGGGGTATGTATTAGGGACTTGCAACACAGGGAGAGTATTACTGTCATGGAAGGAGTGTTGGATTTGTATGTGGGAAATTCAGACTTGTGAGGTTTACTGAGAAGCTGATCAACTGATCTCATATGAATAAAATGAGATAATCATTTGTCTCATGATCTACATTTTTAGAAGAAGAAAAAGAAAACGTGATGACCTCCCCCCCCCCCAAAAAAAAAAAAAAAAAAAAAAGGAAACACCAGACTGAAGATTGTGTGATTGTTTGTCCCTTCTATGTTATGACATGGGATAATTCAATGGAGATTAAAAACAGCCTAAAATAGCTAGGATTAGGATTCTGGATAAATCATTCCCATAGATTAGTTATTGGGACAATAAAGTTCATTTCTCCTTTATATTCCACAGCATCAGTGTTACACTTGGGTGGGAGAAATATTTCAAAATATTTAGGTAAAATCTTGATTCAACATGCTTGGATGTAGCATCATCAAGACCAATATCAAATATGATACCTAGGTAAATATGTTCAAAGTGACCACATCATGATGTCTGAATACTTAAAAACAAGTATTGTTTTTAAAAGTTTGATATGAAGTACCACACATCCATGTTAATTCAATGTGGATAGATTAACAGGTGTCCAAGCCAGTGTTTGTAGAGACAGGAGACACTGCAAACTGATTTGTGTCCAAGACCTCTGTCTCCAGTGGTGGGATTCAAAAAATTTTACTACCTACTCTGTGCGTGTTGTATGGTGGGTGTGGCCAGGGGGGGAAGCCCTGCATTATTTCAAAAATTGGATGGGCAGGGCCAGCCAGAATTTCTGCTTCTGGTTCTGGTGAACTGGGGCAAAGCTGCTGAATCCCACCACTGTCTGTCTCACATGGAATCTGCAAATGCCAATTTGCCTAGCCTGGTTTCAAAGATAATGGGCATTACATCTGGTACAAATTTAGAACTGTTTGACTAAACCAGGGTTCTCAACCTTTTCAAACCAAGGACCAGGTTACACTCCCCCAGACAGCTTCAGGGGCCGGATGGTCATTTTGCCCTGCCTGCACACATGGAATGTCCGGATGTGGTGGAGGCGGGGGGGGCACATGAAATGGCACTGAGGATTGCATTTGGCCCATGGGCCATAGGTTGAGAATCCCTGGACTAAACCCTAGATTTTTGAACTATCATTGCATGATGAATTGATCCAGATAATTCAAAAGCTTGCCTGGTTTGCAAATGTTTTAGTACTTTGAATTTCCTTGGAAAATGAGCTGGCACTAACTACATCAGTACGGATTCCTCCAGCTAAAATAATGTTTCTCAGAATAATTGTCACATCATTGGATTAAGCTTGCTTAATACATTGGTAGAAGATAGCAAAAGCTGGCTTGAGACTCCATATCAAGAAAACCAAGATAATGACAACAGACCATATCAGTCCCTGGAAAATAGATGGGGAAGAAGTAGAAGCAGTGACAGACTTTACATTCTTAGACTCCAAGATCACTGCAGAGAGATATTGCAGCCATAAAATAAAAAGGTGACTAATTCTTGGGAAGCAAGCTATGAGAAATTTGGGCAACATATTTAAAAGTAGATACATCACCTTGCAAACAAAAGTCTGCATAGTCAAAGCAATGGTATTTCTGGTAGTGATGTATGGTTGTGAGAAATGGACCATAAGGAAAGCTGAGCGCAGAAGAATAATGCCTTTGAAATGTGGTGTTAGAGAGTTTTGAGAGTCCCCTGGACAGTGAGGAGAACAAATAGGTCAATCTTAGAAGAAATCAACCCTGACTGCTCCTTAGAAGATCAAATAGTAAAGATGAAGTTAAAGTACTTTGGGCATCAAATGAGAAGAGAGGATTCACTTGAGAAAGCCTTGATGCTGGAAAAGGTGGAGGGCAAAAGAAGAAGGGGGAGGCCAAAAATGAGATGGCTAGATGGCATTGTAGATGCAGTGGGCACCAAGCTGGGTGGGCTGAGGAGGATGGTGAAGAATAGGGGTGCCTGGTGTGCGGTCGTCCATGGGGTCATGAAGGGTCGGAATCAACTGTGCGACTGAACAACAACAAAAGGAGAAAGCAGCCCCAGGGATATGATGTATGGTGAAACAAGTATACCAGGGAATCAAACAATTTGCTACTTAGAGACTGAAATAACTGAAGTCTATTAATGGAGCTACTCTTTAGGCTGATGCTGTTGAATCCATGTTGGAATACTGATAGGTCTTAAGTTCAAATCCCACAGAGAGCTCATTAACACTCTGGGAAATATTTATTTCTCTTTTCTTTGGTCTCTTTCAGATGTCTCTCTCTCTGTGTACAAAGGGCGGAGACTGGAGACTTAATAGAAGACGCTGTAAGCTCCAGCTACAGCAGAGAGATTGGAGTAAGGGAATATGGATGAAGAAATACTGCCAAAGGATGACAAATGGCATTGGCAGCAAATGTATCTGTGAAGGAAGTAATCTATAGAGAGTCCCTGGGAAGCTGAACTGCGCAGAAAGCTCCAAGTGGACAGCAAATCAGGCAGACACTTGAAAAACATGTAAGAGTAATAGTGACTCAAAGACAAGCTGTGAAGATTAATTAACTAATGTTTGCCAAGGACTTTGAAGATGAAATGAATTTAGTGCACCATAAACTATTCATGGGTCTGGGGCAGAGAGGAAAGGAGGAGGGAGGGAGCAGTCCAGGGGATCGTCTCTGAAGGCTCACACAATTATGGTAGGTTCTGGGAAGAATGATTGCTGACCTTTCCAATTCGGTACTAAACTACCAGAATGCAGGGTCCAGAAGAAGAAGAGGAAGAAGAAGAAAAGGAAGAAGAAGAGCAGCAGCAGCAGGAGCAACAACAACAACAACCAACAACAACAAAGCAACTGTGTGGTCCTTACACAGTAAAAATGAAAGGGCAGGTGATATCTTTATGGATAATATAATAATTGTGTGCCTTCAAGTTATTTCTGACTTATGGTGACTCTTTTTTTGGTTTTTCTAGGTAGAGAATACAAAGAAGTGATTTACCATTTCCTCTTCTGGGAGCCTCAAACTGGGCAGCTTGCCACTCACACATGCTGTCTGTTCAAACTCGCAACCTCTGATGTCTAACTCACAGAAATATTCAGCCAGCTGTTACCTTTATTAGACCATTAAAAAATTAATTGCTAGCTTTCACTGTGTGCCAGTCTTCATCAAGTTGTGCATAACACTAATCAATTACAGCAGGCAATTAAAATAATTGTTTTTAAATGTAAATGATTGTTTCAATCTTTTTATAGTTTCTAAAAATATTAAGTATTACCTTTTTTCTTGGCTCTCATTTAAAAATAAATGGCTAAAAGTAAAACTACATACTGGTCTTCATGTTAAACATATACTTAAAATAATTCAGTTTGTTAAAAATGGATTAATGTATCTCACATATATTGGTCAGGATCCAGTGATGCCCTTCCACTGGATTCTACTGTTTTGATGAGGCCTGACAGCCCCCCCCCCCCGGCAGCTTCTTGTAAAACCTAAAAACCCTGCTAGAATGAGCTTGGAAATTCTCTTCAGCACTTTCTTTGACATTAAAGTAAGGGTAAAGTTCTCCCTTGCTCAAAAGCTAGTCGTGTTTGACTCTAGGCTGTGTTGTTTATCTCTGTTTACGGCCACGAAGCCTATGTTATCTTTATCTGCAGATGTTTCCATGGTCATGCGGCAGATATGACTTGATTCTGAAGTGCACAGAACTTTGTTACTTTTCCCATCAAAGCAGTACACATTTATTTAGTTGCAATTTCCTGCTTTCAAACTGCTAGTTTGGCATGGAGGACTAAAATGTGCTGGACGGGGGGGGGGGGGGGGAGAAGTCACAATTCCACTGGCCTTAGATATTAAAATCTATTGTTGAGTCTTGGGTTATGCAATCAAATGTTTGTTCACATGATTAGAGGTTATAGGATGGACAAAGACTGAGTAGGATGGTGACAATATAGAAAAGGAGGCAGGGCATCCTAGACTTTACCTAGAGTGAATCTTTTTTTAAGGGGCAGCAGACCAACTACCACATGCCCCCCCAAAGGAAGATTGCGGCAGTAGTGGTGGTTGTGGCAGCAGCAAGTGCAGCAGTGGATTGTTTTAAGTCTCTGCTGGTCGCTCTGCTACCATCTGTTTCCCTGGGGCTTCCATTATAAAAGTATTACAAAAGAGCTGGCTTCCTGCTATGCTTTCAAATACTCAGGCTTTTTGAAAACAGCTGGCTGTGCACCCAGGGGTATGCAGGGCACCATGGGAAGGTGCTGGAGAGGGAGTGGTGGGGGAGCCTATTTGGAGGTTGGGGGGAATCCTATACAGGGCACCAGAGACAAGGGCTGGGTGGGACAAAGCCCGATTGCCAGATATACCAGCAACGCCTGTGTGCACCCACCATGGTGTGAAGTGACCAAGCAGCTTGTGATGATTCAAAACAACCTACAGTTACCATTTCTGTTGGTGCTACTACCTCTTCTTTCTTTCCTGGTTGTCTTTGTCTTCTTCTTTGCTTCCTCTTTTACCCAATGGTGGGCATCAGCAGTTTTGCACCAGTTCACTAGAACCGGTAGCAGAAATTCTGGCTGGCCCCACCCATCCAAGTTTTGAAATAAAGTAGTGTTGAGGGAGATGCAAGGTTCTTGTTCCTGAACATCTAGTGGCCTCCACTGGTGTTAACTAGTGTTCTTATAATATTTCTCTGATGTCATCTCTCCACCTTCATCTGGGTCTGACTCGTGGTCTTTGTCTTCTCCTCTTTCTACATATGCCTTGTAAGGTATAAAATTCCAAGACATTCTCTCAGCATGGGCAAACTACTTTATTTGTTGTCTCTGTATGCAGTGCAGGATTGATTCCGTTCCAATGTTTTCCCTTATAACTTCATTCCTGATTTTATCCCTTCTAGTCAGTCCAGCAGTCTTTCTCAGACACCTCATTTCCGTGACAACCAACTTTTGCTTATGTTTTGTTGTAAGAGGCCATGTTTGGTACTAGTAACATAAGGTGGGAATGAATATGTTTTGTATGAGGTGTTTCTTTGTGTTGATTGGTATTGTGTTGATTGGTATTGCCCTGCTAACTGTCCCAGTATTTGGTTTGCCTTACTGCACTGTGTGTTAGAGATGATAGCATGTTTACTCCCTTCGAGTGGCAGGAGAACACACTGGTATTGAAAGGTGGACAGAAGGACTAGGGACTAATCCACTTTGCCTGAGGTGAGCCAAGGCTTCTTCTGGAAGTGCAGGAATGCCCGTCTGGGAATATTGTCAAAATATCTTGGAGATTTGGCCATCTGACACATTTTAAAATATCACTGCCAGTCTAGCATGGAACATAGAATTATTACAGAATTTCTTATCAGGCCAATTTCACTGATCCAGCATTTAGAGTCTTTGTTCCAAATGTGGCCCTCTAGACATTGTTGGGCTGTAACTTCCATCAGTCTTAACCAGCAGTTTCAGTCCCAAATGTCTGAAGAACACCAGGTCAGCGAAGGGTGCTTTCATTTTTTACTTAACTAGAAAAAGGTTTCTTCATTACTCAAAAGTGCAGAACAACACAATACAATACAACATCTTATAGAAGCTGGGACAAATGAAAATGAAAGAATTTGGACTTCATCTTTTTTAACAGACTGCACAGGGAACAAAAAACATACACTACCTCAACGACTTATTTTTTGGGCTCCATTGGAAGGAAGCTGTGTGGACAGAACACAGGGGTGGATACAATAATCTTGTTCTAGAGCTGGAATTCCCAACCTTTTCAAGCTGGGGGCCGGGTAACGTTCTCTCAGTCAGCTTCGAGGGCTGGACAGCCATTTTGTCCTGCTTGCATAATGGGGGTGGCCATTTTGTCCCAACAGCTTCAAAGGGGATGGTCATTTTGTTTCTCAAATGCCCTTGGAGGAGTGGGGGGGAGCACAGGAAATGTTGCTGTGGGCTGGATCTGGCCTGTGGGCCTTAGCTTGGGAACTCCTGTTCTAGAGAGTATTCTGGTTTGCCTTAGCCCCATGATGTTTTTGACAAAGGCTTCATCTACAACTAATTTGTATAGTGCAAATAATTCTACAGCAGCTGTGATTCTATTGTGGTTGTGTTTTGCAGAAAGAAAGCAAGATTGGAAAGGATGCTTAAGAGATGGCTGTTGGTGCGTTTGTCATTCAATATGACTCATGCAGCAAGTATCAAGAATGAGGGTGCATGGAAACATAGCTGACATAGATTTTCCTACTAGATATGCGGTACAGAAGAGGAAAGCAATGGATATATGATTTTTCTGATATACCAAGCCCATGATCCCCCATATCTCCTGTTCCTTGCTATGTTAAGAAGGACTGCATGAAGCCTGATAGTGATACATGAAATAACAAATACTAATGCCTTTCTTAAAGATTAGTATTTTGTGTTAGGCTAGTGTTCAAGCAACTGAATGTACAAATTAGGCACAAATCATGAGACACCAATTAGGGCATTTTCAGTCTGAGCCTAAAGTTAGCAGAGAGATGAGATACAATGGTCTGTATATCGATTCTAGATTTGCTGTTGACTAAAGTACAGTGATTTAAAGTATATTAAACCTCTCATAGTAAAAAATCAAGTTACCATTAATCTATTATCCTAATAATTTAAGAGGTATTGCTTCCTCAAAGATTGTGGTATTTTTGAACCACAATTGGGTGTACCCTGGTAATGGCAACCTTGTGTTGCCACTAAGCTTTCTTACTCTAGGTCAGGCAAAAGGTACTGGAGAATGAACTCACCAAAAGGTGCCTTCATTTTGGCAGTTTTATGTCTGGCCTAGACACGGAAGAAGATCAGACTGCAATATAGGAAGGTTTTCAAATAAAGAAAATGAACCATTCTAGCTTCCTTCTGCCTTCTCTGACATACAGAAGGTGTTTGATGCTGCCTGCTACATTTGCATCTACAAAATATACTGTACCTTGCTTGAAGAATACTGTTTTTACTCATGTGCATGTTTAAAACAAGAAAGGTTTTCTAGGAGGAAGTGGGCCATTCTATTTCAGCATGTATTAACAAAAAATAAAAGCAGAAGTATTGTGGCACTTTGAAGGCTAACACATTTGCTTCAGTGTGAGCTTTCATGGTTACAATCCTACTTCCTCAGACACATGGAGTGATATATTTAGCCACATGTTTATATAGGAGAACAGATTGTGGGGGTGGGGAATGCAGCAAAATGGGATACAGGCACACACAAAAAATGAAATTTTGAAATGACAATAACACAAGCAATGAACTTTCTGAGTGCTGATTACATAGACGGTTAAAGCTATGGCTATGTTTAACAGGTCAGGTGTGATTAAAATGCAAAAATGTTAGTACATGAAATGGCTTACCTTCCACCACCACCCCTGAATCATCTTTTAATTGTGTGACCAAAATAGACAACTCTTCTGAATACGCAAGACTATAAGAAAAACTAATTAACCATATACAGTATCTAGGAGAGGATGACTATATAGAGTGTTCTAAAAAGCCTTGTCCTTTACTTAAACCTTTGGTCTGCATGTTTGCATACATGTGTGTATGTGAAGAGATGGACTCCAATGGGAGTGAGGAAGACCCTCTTTGGCTCCCAGCAGTGCCAGTTCAAGGCACCCAAAACTGACTCAAGAGAACTCTCCACTCCTCCTGCTCCTTTCTGCTTCTTGACAAGAGCAAAATCAAATTAGAAGATGGAGGAAGGAGCTCACTGGACAAGAATAACATTAAAGGAGACTGAGGAATGTGACTTCCCCTTAGCCACTTGGAGGACCCTGAAAAGGTCCTAAATGTAGAATCAACGTGCTCAAGTGGGGGCTGTTGGCAGACACCAACTTGCTGTGTGAATGTGGAGAGACACAGAATCTGGCTCATTTGGTCTGACAGTTACTACTAGATTTAAGTTTGGCCAACAACAAAGCCAAGAAGGTGGCTTCATTTTGGCAGTTTAAAGTCTGATCTAGGCACAAAAGAAGAAGAAGGCAGGAGGTCTTAAAGCATCTGTTTCTCCTTGTGGTATCTGAACTGGTTGCTGGTCTTTGTCTACAATCAGATGTCTGAGAGCCAGGAACTGGAGCTAGCATCCAGGACACCCAGTGAAAGTTTTGGTGCTGAAAACTGTCTTGAAACAAAAGCATTATTGTTAAAAACAGAACAGGATGGAAAAACAAGGCTTGACCAGGTGACAACCGCCCACCCAAAAGAAAAGGACCTTCACTCACACAGGGCTAGGAAGTAAAATGGCTGAATTGTAAGCAAGTAACAAACCTTTCAGTCCATCCAAAATATGACCAGCTCTGAAGGGAGCAAGAGTGGAACCTTGAACTGTCTTGGGTGGCTGATTAGTCAGGCTAATGTGTCAACCTGCCCCTTCTACACAAATGACTATCTCCTGCACCCTAAGGGGCAACCTTTATGGGAAGCTCCTCTGTGGCTTGGGTCAGATGGGCATCCTGACCCATTCAGCAGTCTGCACAGGAAAGCCAAAACACCAAGCAACCTCCATGCTGTAGACCCCTTGCCCCAGTGATGGGATGTAACAAGTTCTCACCAGTCCGCCAGAACCGGTAGTAACTTTCCCCAGTGTCCCGGAGAACCGGGAACAGCTTTTTGGGAGAACCACCTTCGGGGCTTACCTTTTCATTGGTTCCCCCACTGCGTGTGCATGCACGCCTACAGTGCATGGTGCATATACACGGCCTCCTTGCTGTCCTCCCAAGTGGGGAGGAGGAAGAGAAGCTGCTAGCGTGAAGCTCCCTATAGCCTGCTCCCCAGGGTAAGTGACTCACCTTTGGATGTGGTGTGTCTGTGTGTATTTTAATGTGTATTTAATACCTTTACCTATATTGACGTACTACCACGGTTCCTAAAAAGGCCTGGTAGCCTGGCTTGGGGTTTTTAAGCAAAGTCTTGGAGTTACCTCATCAATAAGCTACAACTATGCTGTTCCAATTGCTGATCCCTTAAGGAGGTACAGCTGTTTTACATTTACATTAAGGCATATTATCCTAGAGAACTGGTATGATGACCATATATCCATCTTGCAACATGGTGCTGCCCAGGCACTTATACTAACAGGTGAGTGACGGGTTTGTGTTTAGGGTGGGGGTGGGGGTTGATTTATGTTTGGGGTGGGAGGGTGTATTTTAATGTAATTTTTATTTATTTATTTATTTATTTATTTGTTTATGTTGTGGGTGGGTGGGTGGGTGGGTTGAGGTGTGTATGCTTATTTTTATTTTATTATTTTATTTGGCCCCGCCCACATCATGACATCAGCTCCACCCACACTGTGATGACATCACAGTGGGGCAGTAAAAATTTTGACATCCCACCACTGCCTTGCCCCCTCTCCTGACCTTGCCCCAGCCAATGGAAATTTGGATGCTAGGGTCACAGGGCAATTATCTCTCTGGAGATTGCCTACCCTGACCACAGAGCAGATTTTAGGGGCAAAATACACAATTTCAGCTAAATACACAATTCCCCCTCATACCTTCTTCTTAACTCATAAAGCTTTAAGGCTGCAGCTTGCAGAACTGGAAATGTTGTAGGCATTGTTCTGCTCTTCCCTCCATGTGGTCTGAGAACATGTGGAGACAAATACTTGAACAGAACTATCTGCAGCAGAATCTAAGACTATGTTAACGCTTAGGCTTCAATCTCTAATTCAGAGCTGGGGAACAGATGGTGTCAGACTGTAACGCCCAGCAGCCGTAGTTAGCATTGTCAGTGTTACGTGGGATAATGGGAAATTTGACCAAAAATATATATATATCTGGAGGACCACATCTTCTTATGCTTGCTTTCATTGATGTAGCAGCAGCAGCAGCAGCAGCTTCTTATGCTGCATGGTGCCTGCCTCCACCGCTACAGCCACAAAAAATATTCTCTATTAATCCACAGGATACAGAAAGAGCCTCTTTGAAGATCATGGTATTTTTGAACCACAATCGAGTGTACTTGTGTTGTCAGCTAATCTTTCTCACACTAGGTTAAGCAAAAGGAACTGCAGAATGAACTTACCAAAAGCTGCATTTTTTTTTTTGGCAATTTCATGTCTGGCTTAGGCATAGAAGAAGAATTTGATTTTTTTTTTTTACAAAAGGCATTTTTCTATCAGTCTCTCATGGAGTATAAAATGCTAAAATACTGCCTGCTGTGACTCGAACATGTCTTGCTTAAAAACAAACAGTGCTTCTTTGGGTCATAAGAACTGAATTAAGCATGTATGAGCTTATAAATGATATGTCATACACTGATATGTTGGCAAGAGGAAATGCTGTTGATGTGGTCAGATATTGGGTCAATGTTATCTAGTCCTTTTAAATCTATTTTGTTTTAGATGTGTTAATTTTAGCTTTGTATATTATTATATGCTGGTGGTCCATCTGACACGAAAAAGAGAAAAGAACTGATAACTCAACTGTATTGTTAAAAACTTGTACTGAATCAGATTACAAATTAAATAATTACTCTGTGTCCTGTAATAACATTGTTTAATTTCCAACTCTATGAAAACAGGCATGTGGTTATTGTGCTTACATCTATGCTGATTTTGGGTGCTTTATGTTTCCTATTTATTATTTATTAATTAATTAATCAAATTTATATTCCGCCCTACTCGCACAGGCAACTCAGAGTGGAGCACAACCAGCATGTAATACACCACTAAAAACACTAAAAGAACAAAATAAAAATTAAAACCAATTAAAAAACAACCTCTTATTCCCTAGACTGAAGAAAACCAAATAAAAGGAATGGTGGTAGGAATAGGAGGGTAGATGAAGGAAGTTAAATAAGCCAGCAGGGTGTGTGTGTCAATAAACCATCACTACCCCACACCATTCCTAATAAACAACTTTTATGCAAGGCTATCTGTTTTGCCCTTGGCCAGTAAGCTGTCTCAGTCTTGTACTAGGCTCTGACAATAATTTTTCTGGAGATAAAATGTAGGAGTACGTATGAGAAGCACTGGAAAAGACATTAATATTTAGGATGGATCTGATTGTGGTATTCTTAGTAGAATACAGTAAAACCTCAAGTTACGTAAAATTTGACTTACTTGTACCATCCCTCTACACTTTAAGGCAGGAATTCTCAGCCTTTTAAAGCCTTTGAGTCACACTCCCTCAGACAGCTTGGGGGCGGCGGTGGTGGCGGTGGTGGTGGTGGCGGCGGCTGGATGCCATTTTGCCCTTCCTCCACCACGTGGCACTTCCTGGTGTGGTGGAGGTGGTGTGGGGGGGCACATGAAATGATGCCACAGGCTGCATCCAGCCCATGGACCGAAGGTTGAGAATCTCAGCTCTAAGGGATAGAAG
Source organism: Furcifer pardalis (assembly GCA_030440675.1). Taxonomy (NCBI): domain Eukaryota; kingdom Metazoa; phylum Chordata; class Lepidosauria; order Squamata; family Chamaeleonidae; genus Furcifer; species Furcifer pardalis. The sequence continues at coordinate 104,436,178 of CP126893.1, forward strand.
GCTTTTGGGGAAAATATTTTGCTATTTGTGACAGGCACAATCTCTCCCTTTTCACCTCTAATCAACAAGTTTCACATGCTCTTGCATTGCTTCAAAAACCTGCTTGACCAAAGGCAAAACTGAGACAAACACCCACATAGGGTGAGCAACAACAGGAGCTCAATGTAGTGTTGGAGAGAGTGAGATTCAAACTCACGACTAGTCACCAAGTTTAGTGGATGACTTTGGGCCAGTCACTATCTCTCAACCAGTTGTATGTGTTTGTTGTGAGGATTAAATTGAAGAGAAGAAGGTATACAAATCTGCTGTCCTTGGGGGGGGGGGGGATGGCATGACAATGCCACAAACACACATCTTTCTAGACTATTTCTAGTTTGTGTCAGAATTATTTGTTTCTAGCCTTTATTAACTCATGTTAAAAGTTACCCAGAGTTGTGTATGAGGGCAGGAAAAGTGTTGGTTCAACTTGGTCAAACCTGAGTTCTTGACAAATGCCAGAGCATTCCTGCATTACTGCCTGTTATGGGCCCCAATGGGTTGTTTCACTGGCTGTGCAAACTGTGTTTGCTGTCATTAGCATCCACCTTAATGAAATGCTCCACTAGTTTATGGGCCTAATAATGGAGGCAAGGAAGCCAAAATTAGTTCCTCTGTCTGACAAGCTGACCAGGGAGACACAGCAAATGAACCTTGCATTGACTCTCTACAGGAGATTTTTACCAATCAGTTCCTGACAGACTTGCATACAGAGTTCTATCTTAGTCTATTTCCTAATTTCTGGATATTCAGGGAATTGGACACCACATAAGTGCCACCACATATGTGTAACTTATATATGACATTTATATATCATGCCAGTACCAGGGCCTTGGGCAAGGGTGCCCAAACATTTCATGCAGTCGGGCGGTCACATGGTTTAGTGGGCTGGTCATGTGGTTCCTCCCACAGGAAGCAGAAGTAAAACATGCCTTGCAATTTGTTTTGCAACAGGATGAGATAGATTTTTAGGCTGCCATTTTCTCTGCTTAAACCAGGGGTGTCCAAACTATGGCCCATGGACTGGATCCGGCCCCCAATATCAATTCATCCGGCCCATGCCGCCCTTGCTGCTCCTGGAAGTGGAAGTAAAACATGCCCAGAAAGGCGCGTTTTACTTTCACTTCCAGAAGTGGCAAGGGTGGCGTGGGTCAGATGAATTGGTGTTGGGGGCTCAATCTGGCTGATGGGCTGTAGTTTGGGCACTCCTGGCCTAGTGGGTAGGTGGGCAGTTGCATTTGTACCCTGCTTGCATGCTTCCACTGCGGCATCAATTTGCCTAGTGTATGATCAAATGTTGAACTGTCTACTGGTTTGATATTGGAAGGTTTTTTTTATGTTCTTAGCATGATTCAGCAATCAATAGAGTCACAGTATCCTGATAAGTTTGTGCCTCCCTCTTCTGTCATATTGTTACATGCTCGTTAGAGCAAGGATGAGCAAAATGTCGGCTGAATGCATAAAGCAAAGCAATAACACTTATATACGCCCCCATAGTGCTTCATGCACTCTTTAGGCAGTTCACAAGTTAATTAGCCCCCAACATGTTGGGTACTCATTTTACCAACATCAGAAGGAAGGAAGGCTGAGTCAACCTTGATTACTGGCCAGGATTGAACTCACAACCTTTTGGTTGCAGTACAGCAGTTTAACCACTCTGCCACCAGGGCTCTTATACATAACATTTGTTGTTGTTGTTCAGTCGCAGAGTTGATTCCGATCCTTTGCGACCCCATGGACCACTGCACGCCAGGCACCTCTGTCCTCCACCATCCTCCTCAACCCACCCAGTTCTGTGCCCATTGCATCAACAATACCATCTAGCCACTTCATTCTGCCATCCCCTTTTTCTTTTCCCCTCCACCTTTCCCAGCATCAAGACCTTCTCAGGTGAACCCTTTCTTTTCATTTGATGTCCAAAGTACTTTAACTTCATCTTCAATATTTGACCTTCCAAGGAGCAGTTGGGGTTGATTTCTTTTAAGAGCAACCTATTTGTTCTCGTTGCTGTCTCAAAATTCTCCTCCAGCACCACATTTCAAAGGTGTCTGTTCGTCTGCGCTCAGCTTTCCTTATGGTCCAGCTCTCACAACAATACATTACTACAGGAAATAGCACAACATAGCCTCCCCAAAAAGATTACACAGGACGTGTTAGCCCAAACCTGGGGGGGGTTCCTCAAAACTGGAAATTACTTCTCATCACTCATAGTTGTTTTTAAATAGGGGGAGGAGAAGCCATTTTAGAAGGGAGAGACGGCAGCATGTCATTCCATCAACGTCTCTGCATCTATTGCTCTGGGAAGGTTGAAGATTATCCCATTATTGATTAAGCTGTCCTTTATAGGGACATGCTAGATGACAATTCCTTGCTGGTGTTCTCACATCTCTGTGCAGCAGATTCCCCCTTCTCCGTGCACTCGTTATGTGTCCTGCCAAGGGCAAAAACTGTGGTGGCAGCAAAGTTGTGCCACACATTAAAAGACTTAAGGAATGAAAGGAGGCTATACTGTATGTCACTTTATTGCACCAGGTATAAATGTATCCAGGTGTATATCTGCAGTGTCAGTAATATGATGTTCATTTCAGGCGCGGGGAGGGGGGAGAGGCCATTTTACAATCTAAATCATCTTGGGTAGACAAAGCATTATTGGGGTCTAGAAGGCACAAGAAGCCTTCTGGAATGAAAATAAACATAAAATAATGATGATAAAAGATAATAATTTGAGTCAGTCTTGAGGATGCAGGAATGGAAACAGCCTTCCCAAATCAAAGGGTTGTGTTCTCCCTGTATTAGAGAGAAGAGTTGCTTTAACTGCATACTGACTGCTACATTAATTCTTTTTGCCAATAGCAGCACTTTTCACACTCTAAACATAAAGAGCCCTGCTCAGTGTTTCTTTACGCAGATCCAATTCAGTGTCCTTTTGCCTATAATAGCCAAGCAGATCCCTATGGGATGCCCACAACATGTTACCAAGATAACAGCTTACTCTCCCAAATACATGTCCTCTATGGCCAATAGTTCCTTTCCAGGAGACCCTAATTTTCTTAGAACTGGAAAGTGTACTGTATAAACAATAGTGTATTTTCTAGAACTTCCATTGCTACTTTTGGGATGTCATACCAACTCCCAAAGTCTCAAGAGAGACTCTAGGACCATGATGGTTAACCTTGGCACTCTAGATATAAATGGGCACATTTTACTTCCACTTCCAGGAGTGACGAGGGTGGCACGGGATGTATGAATTGCAGTAAACCCATTCGTGTGGATTCATGGGGGCTTGGGCTTCTGGGAATTGAATTCCAAGAACATATGGAGTGCCAAGGTTCACCATCATGGCTCTAGGAAATATACCAGTGTATCTGGAGGACATGCCTCTGAAACAGAACGCAAGCTGATCTCGTCTTGTTAGGGAGGACCAAGAAAACCCATCTGTCTGTAACAGTCAGCACTCTATTACAGGGGTGCCCAAAGTAAGGCCTAGGGCAGTGGTTCCCAACAAGGGGTACACAGCCCACTAGTGGACTTCAATTCCCAGAACCCTAAGTCAGTACATTGGCTGATCAGTGCTTTGGGGAAATAACTTAGGCTTCTGGGAATTGAAGTCCAAAAAACAGCATTTGGGAAATACTGGCCTAGGGGCTGGATGCCGCCCTTGACACCAATTTATCCAGCCCGCAAAGCCCTCATCACTCCTGGAAGCAGAAGTAAAACGTGCCCATACGGGTACGTTTTACTTCTGCTTCCAGGAGTGACAAGGGCTTTGCAGGCCAGATGAATTGGCATCAGGGGCTGCATCCAACCCCTGGGCCCTAGTAACTGGCTCCCTGAACCACATGATCGGCCCCCCAGCCTAAAAGGTTTGGGCACCCCTGCTCTATTAGAAGCATCAATGCAATCATGCAATGCTTAACCCTCCCCATCTTGTTTGTCCTTAAAAACTAAGAAGGGTTAAACCTGCTTAGCACTTGGATGGGAGACCACCAGCTAGGACCACACAAAGCAGTGGATACAGATCTGAAATAGTGGAGAGTGCTAGCTGTCAAAGTTAGGAACACTGACCTTTAGACCAACAAAGACGAATTGTCCCATCTCAAATGTGAAATGGATTGATTCTGTAAAGGAAGTCCTAGGTATGAAGTTAAAAGAGCTGAGAGTTGAGGAAAGGACATTTTGGAGATTGCTCAAGTCAGAGGAAACTTGATGGCTTCTAGCAACAGCTAGAAGCCATCAGTACGGGTTCCCATACTAAGTGGCTTACTTAGGGAGTGCCACTTTGGATCTGGACCAGGGGGATACTGGCGTGTAGTTTGCACTGTTTTTACTTCAAATAATTTTAGATAATCTTTTAAACTTCATGATTTTATATGTTTTTATCTTTTACCTCTGTTTTATGACGATGTAAGCCGCCCAGAGTCGGGTTCTCCCGAGTGGGGCGGGGTAATAAATTCAATAAATAATAATAATAATAATAATAATAATAATAATAATAATAATAATAATAATAATAATAATAATAATAATAATAATAATAATAATAATAATAATAATGCCGTTTCCTAACTCCCCCTTCTCTCTAGCTGAGGAATAACTTGTTAAAACATAGCCTGATTGCCAGCCCTCACAATGAACTGTCCAGGGTGCTGAAACTGGCTCTGTGTCTCACTTGCCAATCATGATTTGCCGGGACTGCAGGTAATTATCTGCTGCAGATGGTGACTGCAGCCATGAAATAAAAAAGCAACTGATTCTTGGGAGACAAGCTATGAGAAACCTGGGGAACATAGTCAAAAGTAGAGACATCACATTGCAGATGAAAATTCACATAAAGCAATGCTATTCCCTGTGGCAATGTATGGTTGTGAGAGCTGGACCATTAGGAAAGCTGAGCGCAGAAGAATAGACGCCTTTGAAATGTGGTGTTGGAGAAGAGTTTTGAGAGTCCCCTGGACAGCGAGGAGAACAAATAGGTCCATCCTAAAAGAAATCAACCCTGACTGCTCCTTAGAAGGTCAAATAGTAAAGATGAAGCTAACGTACTTTGGACATCAAATGAGAAGAGAGGATTGTATTGTATTGTTCGACTTATATGCCGCCCCACTCACTTATAGTGACTCTGGGCGGCTCACAGCAAAACAATGTTTCATAACTACAAATATTACATCACAAAAATCACATATCAAAAGTACATAAAAACATTACAAGAAATCCCCCATCCTGATTACAAAATTAAAAATTCACTTGAGAAAGTCTCAATTTGAAAAAGTCTTGACGCTGGGAAAAGTGGAAGGCAAAAGAAGAAGGGGCGACAGAAAGTGAGATGACTAGATGGTATTGTACACGCAATAGGCACAGAGCTGGGCAGGTTAAGGAAGATGGTGGAGGACAGGGGTGCAAGGTGGTCAATGGTCCATAGGGTCCCAAAGGGTCGGAATTGACTAAGTGACTGAAAAACAACAAAAGTTTCAGCTGATTGATTGATAATATGTTTATCTTAACTTTTTTTCAACCAAGGACCCAAGGCAGTTTACATCATTAAAAAAGAAGACTATACAAAAGCTGAAAACTACTGTTACAATATTAAAAGAGAATTAAACAAATATATTAAAAATAGTGCATAAAACCAATATTAAAAACACAATTCAAAAACAGCAAGGCACAAGCAATCCTATTTTAAGAAGCCCCTCTTAGACAGCCAGCCACTGAGCAGAAAGCCTTCCTGAAGAGAATAGTCTTCTGCTTTTGGAAGGATAGCTAAGATGGGGCTAGCCTGGCCTCCCAAGGGAGGGAGTTCCAGCACTTGGGAGCATTGACCAAGAAGGTCCTCTCCTGCATCACCACCAATAACATCTGTGAGGGTGATGGGATGAAGAGAAAGGTTTCCCCTGACATTCTTAACTCTTGGGCAGGCTTGTAAAGGGAAATGGGATCTTTTAAATGGCTTGGAATTGTGCTATTGTAGGGCATTATTGCTTAAAACCAGTAAATTGAATTGTTCCTGGAAATGGATTTTGCAGCCAGTGGAGCTGCTGTAACAGAGGAGTTATGTGGTCCCTGTAACTAGCCTCAGATGACAATCTGGCTGTGACATTTTGGACTGCAGAAGTTTCCAAACACTTTTCAAGTTTGTGAAAAGAAATGCCTTTTTGCCAGGAATGGTCAGTAAAGGTCAAGGTTACCCTTGCTTGAAAGCCAGTCATATCCAACTCTACAGTTCAGTGCTCATCTCTGTTTACAGCCAAAGAGTCAGCGCTGTTTGTGTCTGCAGACGTTTCTGTGGACATGTGGCAGGCATGACTAAACACCAGAGTACATGTAATGCTATTTACCTTCCCATCAAAGTGTACTTGCAATTTCTTGCTTTCAAACTGCTAGGTTGGCAGGAACTGGGACAGAGATAGGAGCTTGTTCCATCGTGCAGCACTCGGCTCTCGAACTGCTGATCTGCCGACCTTCCAGTCATCAAGTTCAGCATCTTTCTTAACTAATAAGCCACCACAGTCCCTTAACCACTAAGCCACCACAGGAATGCTTAAATCGTTTTTTTAAAGTGAGCAATCACAGAGGAAGCTCTTCAGCCACATCTCCCTTTAGAAGCTGTCCAGGGACAGAAGACTGCTTCTTCTTCTTTCCAGGGCTGAATGGGATAGTGGTGGTCAGAACAAAATTTCTTTTGTTAACAGACTTCATTCAATGGGATTCAAGCTCTGTATGTTCATGTAGCAAAGTCAGGAAAGTAGAGCTGGGAACCTGTGGTCCTCCCAGATTTCATGACAAGTCAGTGTACTCATCAGTCCCATCCAAAGTGGATAAAAGTGGTGTGGCAGCAGCAACAGTAGTTATTTATCAACATTGATAGTAAAACCTTCCCTGACTGTAGCTCTTCTGCCTGCTGCAGGTGGGTGGGTGGGTTTAGAATTACTGTACTTTGTTAAAATGATGCTCTGTAGGGAGCAGGCTCATTCCAGACAGAAAAACATTAAGCTGGGGGGAAGCCAAAGCTCTCAATCCCCACATCCTGATTTTCTACATGCAAAGTGGACTTCAGGAATGACAAAAAAATTATAATCACACAATTCTTCTGTACAACATGAGGTGGTTCAGTCAAAGGTAAGTTTGACTTATACCATGATAAGTGCTGTACATACCAGAAGCCTGGGAGTAAAGCCTTTATGTGTGTTTCTGATATCTTTCTTGGTCAGTTTACAAAGTGGATACAGTTTTTACTCTGTCATTTGGAAAGGGACTCATTATTAAGGTAAATGCTCACAGTCCTGTTAATTATGGTGGGAATGTACTATTTCACTGACTAGACAGATAATTGGCTTGTTGGGAGAAGGAATCAATAAGAAAAATGTCAGATGTAGCAATAGCAAACTGAAAGTTCAGAAAGGGTCCTTTTACCATTGTGAGCAATATTTCCAGGAACTGAGATCTTCTGGCATTGGTTTCTGACCTGCAAATAGGATTTATAATTATCTTCTGTTTGGATCACACTGTGATACCGTATATTACAACATCAGTGGTATCAATTCTTAATTTATAATCTCAGATTCAGAATGGATGTGATGATGAATTCACTGACAGCAAATCCGAGAGGTCTTAGTTACTAAACAGAGATCAGTGCAGATTCTCCAATGTAGCTGGGTAGCTGGGGAGAACCCATTAGTTCTGAAATTAGACAGGGCAGTGGTACATGGGCAGTAATATCAAGCTCAAAAATACACCTGTACTTGTCTCTGGATTTATGGAGCAAGCACTCTTCCTATTAAAGGGGAGTTCTGCTAAACTTAATCTGAAAATTGAGGCTGGCATCTGCTTTCTAAGCTTTTGCTTCTACCAGACATAATCTGCACATCCTCAGCTTCCTAAAGCAGCATTTTCCCAAGCTTTCATCATAAACCTGAGAGCCAGAAACCCATGCAGAGAGCTCTAGCTGTTGTGAGGTATAGTCTATGCATGGGATATATGAAATCATGCACGTATGCCTAGGATTTTGGAAGAGGTGACATGGACTACAGCAGATGTTTCCATTGACATTAATTGGAACTGGAAATGTAGTATCTAGGACAGGTGTTCCCAACCTTTTCAAGCTGCCAGCTGGGTCACACTCTCAGTCAGCTTCGAGAGCCAGACAGCCATTTTGCCCTGCCTGCATGATGGGGGTGGCCATTGTGTTCCAGGAGCTTCAAAGGGATGGCCATTTTGTTTCTCAAATGCCCTTGGAGGGGTGGGGGGCCTCATGAAATGCCACATCCAGCTCATGGGCCTTAGGTTGGAAAACCCTAATCTAGGGAGTTGTCTGTCTGCTTGCTACATTATCCTGCCTCAGAAGTTTGCACAACTTAGTACCATGTGATTTGTTTTAGATTAGAATTTATATTTTTTAAAAGCATATTATATTCTCTAACTCTCCAAGAAGAACTTGAGGGTCCTGCATGCTGGTTTCTGCATTCCCTTTTCATACTGTGGTTTCACTGCCTACTTGAAGGATCTGGCCTAGAAAAGTGTATTACTGCAGGGAGCTTTGGAGTCAGAAGGAAAATTTGAAATATCTAAGGCAATATCCTAAGATTTCTAAAAGACACAAGGGAGAAAGAGCTATGGTGATCCATTTGCATGTCCGGTTCAGGTAGATGCCCACCAGCCAGTATGCAGAGAAGTGAGACAGTCCCAAAGCTGACACTTTAGGGCAAGGATGCACAAACTTTTTGGGCTGTGGGCCAGTCACATGGTTCAAGGGTGCCCAAACTATGGCCCGAGGGCTGGATCCTGCCCCCAATGCCAATTCATCTAGCCCATGACACCCTCATCACTCCTGGAATCAGAAGTAAAATGTGCCCGTATGGGGCCATAGTTTGGACACCCCTGCTTTAGGGTAAAGAAATCCAATGCCATCTGCTATAGAGCAATAGCAGCAGAGCTGGCGCTTTGGAAATGGCAGTGGCCTTGAAGCAATATATCCTAGAGCAGTGGTCTGCAAATGTGGCTCTCCAGATGTTCTTGGACTTGAATTACCAGGAGCCCAAGTCAGCACTCCTGCTGATTGGGGCTTCTGGGAATTGAAGTCCAAGAACATCTGGAGAGCCAAATTTGCAGACCAAGGTCCTAGAGGGATAAAAAGACATGGGACAACCTTCTTGGAATGAGTGAGTCTTCTGGAACAAACAGAATTCATGAGAAATAGAAATGATGACCACAGAATGCCTTGAGGATTGCTGTGTATCATTAGGTAGAACAAGTCCTATTTAACCTCTTTTGATCAGCAGCAGGAAATGAACAATGTAGTGCCAAACCCCTCCCCTTCAATTGTACATTAGGTTGGGGAGATGATAAGTTTGAGGGGGAGGGCAAGACTCCTAGATTTATAATTATGCATGCAGTTGAGGATGTTTCAATTGCTTCTCTCCCTCTTGTGTGATAAGATGCAACTGCTAAGTTTTCTTCTCCCATCTAACCTTGGGTAGGTCAGGAACCACATCCACCTTCTTTATTTCTGATCACCCCTGTTCTGCTGTTATATTTGTAACTGACCTGTCCATTTTTGCAAATTGGACTGTTTGTGGACATAGCACACTGATTAAATAAGCAAGAAAGTCAAGCTTGGCTTCACCAGAGGTTTCAATGAGTGGGAGGGTTTTGATTATGCTGGTACCCCCTGGGTGCTTTGGATCACAACTCCTATCATCCACTGTAACTCCTATCATCCATTGTAACCCAACACACCTGGAAGGTCAGGACAGGTTGGTCTGGAGCAGTCCTCTAAGGGAGCTGTGATTTTTTAGAAAGCCTTGAGAACTAACAGTGTGAATAAGAAGAACAGTGGGAGGGAGTGCTAAGCTGCAGTCTGTTCATTCCAGGGTGCAGCCCTCATTATGTTGCAGCCTGCTAAAAATTTTCCAAAGGGGAAAACCAAGACAGATTGTATGGTTACATGGGGGCTGAGAACACAGCCAGGGTTAGAAAGCAACGCCAATTTGTGAATATGGGAAGTCAGTCGCAAGCAAAGGCTGTGGCATCTCTAGCAGAAAGAAACTCACATTAGCAGAGAGAAAACATTTGATGGAACCAGGCATTTAGTAGTGAAAAGAACAAGCTACCTTTCAAGAGATGGACAAAATTCATTTTTTAAAAAAATAATACACGCAGATTACTCCCACTAAGCTTGCTAGGATATTTTGAGAGTTATAATCTCAAACTTTTCCCTGTCTCTGGCTAAATATGATCTAGGGCTCTCAGTAATTATTTGATACCATCCTTATATAACTGCCAAGACATTGGTATCAAAAGGAGAGTGCAATTGCAGGGAATTTATTTTCTTCTTTTAGAGAAGAAATGTTTGGATAGACTACATTTTGGCTTAACTGTACATGTGGTAGCTTTATTATTTTGAATTGTAAAATTCGAATACCTCCCATAGGATAACTACAGCCAAAATAACCAGGATGCTTGTGTTCTGCTGGGCCAACAACCTACTGCTCCAGCTTCCTTTTGTGCTGAGACTTGTATTGTCCTCATTCCATCTCTGGGGTTCTTTTTTTGTTGCACAACTAGCATGAACAAGAAACACAACACAGTCCAAAATGAGTACAATCCACAAACACTGCAGTTTCTCATCTTTCAACAATATCTATCCCATCTAGAACTTTACTGTTGAAATGGACATGGCCAGAAGTCAAAGCCTAGGGCTATCTAGATAACAGAATATACAAAAAGGAGGCTCGCTCAATTCTTCCAAACCGGTGTTTATTAGAAGCGGACACTTTGGTTCCTCACGTTGGTCACAGAAGCTTTCTCTATGGACTTCATGCCTAGACAGGGGATGGATTAGAACAGGGGCTCTCAAACTATGTCATGGGGGCTGGATGCAGCCCGCAATACCATTTCATGTGGCTCCCCACCACCTCTGCCACACCAGGAAATGCCATGTGTGGCAGGCAGGGCAAAATGGCTGTCTGGCACCTGAAGCAGTCTGAGGGAATGTGGCCTGGCCTTCGGCTTGAAATGGTTGAGAACCCCTGATTAGAAGATCTTTGAGGATACTTTATAACTTTACAGTTCTATGATTCTGTAGAGAAGTCAGATGCACGGGGATAGCATTGAAATCAAAAGGCCAAGTATGACTCAACTATTTTAAATTCTATAATTTTTTTTACAGAATTCAGTTATGACTAATTTTTTACTGACTAAGACCAAAGGGCACATGCACAAGTGGTTTCAAAAGCTTTTTATGCTGGAGCCATAGTTTCTGTAGGGGGGGGGGAAAGAGAGATATGCACCTAACACAGGGAGCTTTGTTCTTTCCTCTCTGTGATAGAGCCTATGTTTCCTCCAAAGCTTCATTTCAAAACTTGAAGAAGGCACAGTGAAATGATTCACTAAGTCCAGAGCTGAAAGATTCTAGGTAAAAGGTCATCCTTGCGCGAAAGCCAGTTGTATCCAACTCTAGGGTTCAGTGCTCATCTCTGTTTATAGACAAAAAGCCAGCACTGACTGTGTCTGTAGACGTCTCTGTGGACATGTGGCAGGCATGACTAGACACTGGAATGCATTTTCCACTGAAGTGGTATCTATTTAACTACTTGCAATCTCTTGCTTTTGAACTGCTTGGCTGGCAGGAGCTGGGACAGAGACGGGGGCTCACTCCATTGTGCAGCACTCGAGTCTCAAACATCTGAGTTGCTGACCTTCCAGTCATCAACTTCAGCATCTTAACTAATAAACCACCACAGTCCCTCACAATTCTACACAGGAATAAAACCACACTTTCTATCTAAAGAGAAACAGTTGCTATTATTCTCAGAATGCAAACAGACATTTGATGATTTAAGGCATGTTGAGGTTTAAGGCAAATTGATTTGCCAACATGCTGAAACAGTCACTCCCTAATGATGATTACTAGTAAATTCTACTACAGTTGTACCTTGCTTAAAGAGCATAATGTGTTCCACAGGATTGCTCTTTAAGCGAGTTTGCTCTTTAAGTGAAAGAGAAAATTCTGCCCTTTTAAGCAAGTTGCTCTTTAAGCGAAACACTCTTTATGCGAGGTTTGACTGTACATATTTTGAATTAACACATTGGGAGGGACCATGCTAGCCTCATCACTCCCCACAATCACTCTCCATGTGTAGATAAGGGGTCTACAGCATGGAGGTTGCTTGGTGTTTTGGCTTTCCTGTGCAGACTGCTGAATGGGTCAGGATGCCCATCTGACCCAAGCCACAGAGGAGCTTCCCATAAAGTTTGCCCCTTAGGGTGTAGATTACTTGGTTCTTGATGGCCTGAGTAAAATTACTGAAACATCCACAGTGCACACTGTGCACAGCTGCAAAACCAGGATTTACATGAAGTATACATAAGAGCTAATCCTGGTAGGCCAACAGATGCATTCACAGCTTTGAGTGTATACAGCTTAAAAAGCATGAAGTGATCCTAAGTTTTCAGTAAACAGATGCAGACAGACCACAGTGCAGGTTCTTCTCCTGCTAGCCCTCACAGGAGCCTACAGCAGTGGTGGTGAACCTATGGCATGCATGCCAGAGGTGGCGCTCGAAGCCCTCTGTGGGCACCCATGTGGTCACCCCAGCATACATTGCATCCTGCCCCTCTGACCAGCAGCCCAATGGAAGCACTTCCTCTCTCTCCTGTTGCTGTGTTGGCATTCTGAAGTAAATACGTGGGTTTTGGGTTGCAGTTTGGGCACTCAGTCTCTATAAGGTTCGCCATCACTGGCCTACAGTAAAACGAACTGACAATGCTCTGTAGGTACAACCTACAATGAGCAAACACTGAAATGTATGCCCGGTGTGGATTGCAATGAGAGATTAGCACCTTGGGTACCAAGAGCAAAACATCTACATTATATCACTGATATAATGTGTGGTGTTTTTTTTTTTTTTGAAAAGCGCTGTTTTCACACTATGCTTTCCTACCCACTCCAGTGAAATCTAATCAGCAATCAGAAGTTCAAATCTGAGCAACTGATTTTTCAGCTGATGTTACACAAATCCTTGACCCCTGTTGCCCTGCAAATTTAATTTATTAACCCTTTTGAATGCACATAGTGACAAGAAACCTTTTCTGAACAGTTACAAGATAATGGGATCTTAAATCAAAATAACACAAGCTAGATTTATTGAAAATATACCGGTATATTGGGAAATAATTTGACAGCTTTTATTTCCTTGAAATTGTAGAATTAGTGGCTGAGTAGGAATTAGTGTGACAGACCCATATTTTACTACAGTATTGTGCTGGTGTCCAAAGTGCATGGTGATGGCTTGGATAGAGCTTCTAGAAGCCCAAGTTCCCTGGATCATACAAGTCTCTGCTGAATGGTTAATGCTTTCTGCTTCTACTGAACCCAAAAATGTCTTCAAGGATAGCATTCCAGGTCATATGATACATAATTGCCCATGATATACCAGATTAAAGAAAAAGAATCTTACCACAGATGGGGGGTTAGGCTCCTGCCTATATGAATATCTTCATTAAGTATCTGACGTATGAATGGCACACTATACATACCTTTTTGGCAAAGGCCGAGCATGAAAACATGGGGAACCGCAGGAAGAAAAGTGGAGTCAAAAGGTCAAAATTGATTAGAAGTAAAACGGAACACCAGAGAATGAGTGAAGGAGCCCCCAACTTTAGGTCCCCCAGATGTTGTAGCATTCCATCTTTCACCATGCCTGGCCATTGTAATTGGTTTCTGAGAATTATTGGGAGCCGCAGATTTATAACATTTGGAGACCCAGGGTTGCCAGTCATTATTGTAGGGGAAAGAGAGCAGGGGATTGACAGGGCCATGAGATAACCCAGGTAGGAACTAAAATAGCTGTCAGTGTACACAAAACTTTTACACTCATATCATGGCCAGGAAAACATTATGAGTATGCTCCCACCCCATGCCAGTCCATTAACATCCTATTCCTATTGGAAACATGGATTAACAGGTAAAGGTCACCCTTGCTTGAAAGCCAGTTGTATCTGTCTCTAGGCTTCAGTGCTCATCTTTGGTTATAGCCAAAAAGCCAGCACTGTCTGTGTCTGCAGACGTTTCCATGGACACGTGGCAGGCATGCCTCAACATCGGAGTTTATCTTCCCACCAAAGTGGTACCTACCGTATTTGGTGGTGTATAAGACCACCACCACCCCTTAAAATATACTGGAATAATGGAGTGTGTCTTGTACTGAATATAGTGGTCTATAGTGGGCTATTTTGGTAATAACAGGGTGTGTCTTATACTCTGATATGTCTTATACGCCAACAAATATGGTATTTATCTACTTGCAATTTTTTGCTTTTGAACTGCTAGTTTGGCAGGAGCTGGGACAGAGACGGGAGCTCACTCTGTTGTGTAGTACTTGGGAATTGAACTCTGACCGTCCAGTCATCAAGTTCAGCATCTTAACCACTTGAGCCACCACAGTTCCAAGTGGGTGGGAAAGACATTGACAGAAAAGTAGGAGGAATGGTTGATAGTGGCAGAAATGACACAAAGTTAAGAATGTTCACTGCTGGACGATTCTAGTTCCATGTAAACACACCTGCAGCTACATGTAGGCAATGACATCTTTGCCCTAAAAGCAGAGGGGCACAAAATCTCACCCAGAGGGTATTCAAAGGCCAATTTCTGGCAGAGTACTAGTGGTTTGTGGGCTTCAAGAAAGCTAGAGTAAATGGACATGGGTTCAATCCAGAAAGAAATGTCTGCTATTTTAAAGCAGAAAAAAACTTATTAAGAACAAATTATTACTGATGACTTAAGGAAACAGTAAAGAAATTCTGAGAACACATTTATTGATTTGTAAATCTCAGTAGAAATGGTGGATGGCTAGGATTCTAATGAATAAAATGGCTGGTCAAAACTGAGGTCAGACCACTCTTGATCTCTGAAACTATGGCTTATGGTAAAGTTACACTGGTCAATTAGCATCTGCTCTCTACCTTTCTCTGGTTTTCTTTAGAAGCTTCAGATCTGCGCTTTAGTCAGAGTCCCCCACCCTACTCTGGTTGTGCTGGAAGGGGTGATGTGCTAATAACTGGATGCCACTACTAAGAATCCTTTCTTTAAACGAACAAAAATCTCCTCTGCTTTCATTTCCAGAGATGAAATTTGGCTGAAAGAGAAAAATAACAGCTTGTGAAGTTTTGCTACTCCTGTGAGAAGCCAAAGCCCCCCAGTACACACTGATGATGCTCTTGCCTCAGCCAGAACAGATAAAATAAAGGGCGTTGTAGTAAAAGTGATCAGTGGTGACGGAAAGCCAGTCTAAATATTTACAACAGCAGGACTTGTGTGTAGCTGAGGGACTAACATCTGAAGAAGAATATTACTGCCCTACTGAGATGGCTTAGTGGTTAAGATGCTGAATTTGATGACTAGAAGGTTGGCAAGTCAACAGTTTGAGACCCGAGTCCTGCATCATGGAGCGAGCTCCCATCTCCGTCCCACCTCCTGCCAACCTAGCAGTTCAAAAACAAGAAATTGCATAGGTGCGACTTTGGTTGGAAAGGTAAAAGCATTCCATGTGCTCCTATGCCTGCCACACAACCATGGAAATGTCTGCAGATGCAGAGTGCTGGCTCTTTGGCTGTAAATAGAGATGAGCACCGCACCCTAGAGTCAGAGATGACTGGCTTTCTAACAAGGGAGACCTTTATATTTAACATCATTTCCTTGTTTCCTCCTCTACCAATGTCGCACAAAGCTCCTCATTCACCAAACCAATTGGCCGCATTCTGACACATCCCTTTCCCTTTTTCTGCAGCTGCATGGGTCTCAGCTGTCCATGGTCTCCCTGCTGCATCCTCATCCCATCCCACCTCTTCTCCTTCTCTTGTTATCTCTCAGTCCGGGATTGCATCCCCAAACCCTGCTGCCTCCCTTCCAATTTTGCCCCTTTTCCATGACACAATTCCCTAGGAACTCCATGAGAGGCTAAAAATAGCTTGGGCCAGTTCTTATTTTGGATGACAGCTTCCAGTATCCCCCCCAGCCCACCTGGCTAGTGAAATAAATATGTGTTTGCAGCTGGAGAAACTGGTAGCTGGAAGGGCGTACACTGTGTATATTGCCTCTGTATGCATTAACAATGAGTCTGACACATTGCTTAGGAAAAAGTAGAAAACAAGCTACTATGTCTAGTATTGGTGGAGGTTCTAGGCGAGAATCTTTCCATTGGGTTCTTTGAATAGTTGCTGGGACTGTCGTGAGTCTTCCATCCCTACAATACCAGTATAACCACAGTCAACTAATCAGTTTAGTTCTGGGGTTGAGGAACCTAAAGACAGGGCTATGCTCTAAAGGGGGAAAGACCTGAAGAGGAATGGCATCGTTCTCCCATAGAGGAGAAGGGACTCAGGCTTTAATTGGGTTGATTAGGACATTTCTTTGTAGTGGGCATTTTGTACTACAGTATTTTTGTATTTTATTCCTGGGTTTAAAAACACTTCTTATTGGAAATATGGCCTTTGCACACTGGACTGCATAAGAGAAGGTCCTAAGATGGATTTCCTGACTGCAGAAGTAGAGATTTTGATAACATTTCTACAGGCAACTCCCACACTACTGACTAGTGGGTGCAGGAATGCCGAGGGATGTATTATTCCATCTTGGGTGTGTTTATACTACTGCTGTTCTGGTGCCTGTTTGAAAAATGCAAATCCTAACAAACTTCTAATTGTGTTTGTAATGCTTCTTTAAAGTGTTAGCCCTGCAGAACCTACAATAATGGTACATGGACTTCGCTTTGTTTGCGAGATTAGAGAAAAATGGGAATAGAGGTAGAAGAATGTACAGACCCTCCCACTTAAAAATTACCTGTACTGACTCTAATGGCATTGCTAGCATCAACCTGTTGAAAACCAAGAAAAAGAAATGAAGCCAAGGCTGGAAAGCATTAAAGAGAACACTGTATATACTGTACTTGAGTATAAGTCTAGTTTTTTACCCCCCCCCCCCGAGATTAAAAAGGGGACTCGACTTATACTTGGGCCAACGATCCTGAGGGTCCCAAAACCATAGTGGTGCAAATTCAAGTATACAGTAAAATAAAATAAAATACGAACACTACTGTAAAAACTCAAAAGCATACCCACACAAATGTCTAAATTAATTAATTTTATTGTATTTTCATGTAGTATTTTAATTATTGAGACTCACTAGCAGCTGCTGCATTTTCCAGCCACAATTTATACTTGGGTCAATCTATTCCCCCAGTTTTAGAGGTCCAAATTAGGTACCTTGACTTGTATTCAGGACAACTTATAGCCGAGTATATAATACAGTAACAGCAGAAAAGATCCTATTGTGTAAATCAGAGGTTTGTTCTTTCTTCAACTCCTGGATTCAGCTACTGTTCTCTTGGGTTTAGCACTGCAGGAACAGGCTGGGACAAAATAGCAGAAGTGTCAAGAGTCATCACAGCAAATGTGGGTACAGGAAATTGCAAACAGAAAAAAAAATCAATATGGCAACTCTGATGTGGAAGTGTTGGCACCAAACACAACAGCCCTTTCTCAGCCATTGAACTAGTAGAGGGCAACAAGCAAATCTAAGTAAGCTTTTATCCAATGTCTGGTAGTCACCAGCACTGGTGGCCTTTCTCTTGCATCATTCCCGTACCCCAAAGAGCTAGGGCACCAGAACAAAAATGATTAAAGCTCCTTTGGTCTTTAGGGTTGCTGGAAGAACTCCCTCTGGGCTCTGTTTTTCTTATCACCACCACCACCACCACAATGCAAGGATTCTGAAGAAGATGGACTCAGTAGCAGCTGTTCACGAGAATCCTTAATAGTTCAGACACACAACAAACTAATTAACAAACAAATTAATAAATAAACTAACCATCCCTCTGCTCATGTTTCTTCAGTTCTACAGATACTCAAGCTGGTCTAAACATTATGCATATAAAATTTAGCATTGGTGTGGAAAGTGGCGTGAAATGCTACCACATGTGACATTTGCTCTAGATAAATCTATATCCTGTTAGGCCCAGAGATTATTAAAACAGACTGTTGTTTCTGTAGCGTCTGCCCTCAGGTATTATGTCCACTCAGTGGGGCACAGACTGATGATTTGGCTCCTTCCATGCCAGTCCTTTGGTGAAAAACCAGCCAGATGGGCCATTCTGGGCACCGAGCAGTAACCTGCTCTCATGTTACTTCTCATGTATTTTGTCTGCCCTTGCAGACAAGTGATTTCTCCCACACTGCAGCCCACATGAACCTAATGTAAATATTGCACCTACTGTGTAAGTAGGATTGTGTACCACACTCTTGCAGCATTCCTGTGGTGGGAAGTGGGAGACATAACACACCACCTACACATAATACACATTGCTAGTAAGCCAAGACGTCCTGCAAGAATGCAAAAACAAAAGCCTTCATGAGGTGAGTGCAACATTTAGTCTTAACCTTCCTTGAGCTTTCCTACTGGGGTTTATAACCTGGGGTATTTTCAGGCGAATGGCTCAGTGATGGGCTCAATTTTTTTTTACTACCACACTGTGGACGTGGTATGATGGGCATGGCCAGGAGAAAAGCCCTGCATTACACCAAAATTAAAGTAAAGGTAAAGGTTTCCCTTGTTTGAAAGCCAGTCGTATCCGACTCTAGGGTTCAGTGCTCAGCTCTGTTTCAAAGCCAAAGAGCCAGCATTGTCTGCTTCTGCAGATGTTTCCATGGTCATGTGGCAGGCATGACCAGACACTGGAGCACACGGAACGCTGTTACCTTCCCACCGAATTGGTCCCTATTTATCTACTTGCAATTTCTTGCTTTCGAACTGCTAGACTACTTTATTTTGAAACTTGAATGGGCAGAGGGGCCAGCCAGAATTTCTGCTACTGGTTCTGTGAACTGGTGTGAACCTGCTGATGCCCACCACTGGAATGGCTCCTGATGCTACTAGTCATTGTAAACTTCCATGAAGGAATCATGGAGACTGTACAATGGAAGTTCTCTAGAAGTACCTTTGAAGAAATGACCCCCACATCCCCAGTCCAAGGATGGATGAGAGAATCCAGGGATGGCTAGTCATCAGAGCATCTTCCTTGGATGGCATACCAAATCTGCAACTTCCACTTCCTACCCAGCCCATCCTCAACCTTTAATTTTCCAATTCACTTGAAAACAGCCATAACAGTTTAACTCAGAGTTTGGAAAGGTTACTTTTTAAAGACTGTATCGCATACTGGCCATACTGTCTTGGACATTTGGGAGATATACAGCACTGTGCCAAAATTTTAGGCCACCACCAGCTTTTTGGGGGGAAATCCAATAAGTGATGGGAAGCATAACTCATCCCCCAAACCACCTAGACATATCAAAAGTAGAGTGAGTCTTCTGCTGACTCTCTTCTCAAACTTCACCATGTTTGGTGATGTTTGGAGTTAGGGTGTCTGAGTTATGCCCTCCCAGTCACTCATTGAATTTCCCCCCAACCAGCTGGTGGTGGACTAAGACTTTGGCACAGTACCGTAGACTCCCAAATAGACTCCCCCGAACTCTGAGTTGGGGTACAGAGAAAGAGCCTCCTCAAAGACTGTGGTATTTTTGAAGCACAATCGGGCATACCCTAGTAATGGCAACCTTGTATTGCCAGCTAATCTTTCTCACACTAGACCAGGCGGAAGGAACTGCAGAATGAACTCACCAAAGGTACTGTACCTTCATATTGGCAGTTTCACATATGGCCTAGACATGGAAGGAGAAGGAGAAGAAAGAGGAGAATAAGGAGGATGAGAAGAGTTAAATAGGTATCCATATATAATATGGTTAGACATGATGGTGACTAGCTTCAGATCTCCCAGTGATCTTCATGACTGAGGAAGAATTTGAACCTCACGTCTTTCTTCTTTACACCACCTTGGCTCCTAGGTAAGTTGAAAGTGAAGCTTCAAAGCAGAAAAAGAAAAATGGAGCGGTTGAATTGCAGCATTACAACCAAAAGTGTGCTCACAATTTGAGTTCAAACTCGATGAACCTAAGGTTTTCTCAGCCTTCCATTTGTCTATGGTCAGCAACATGCTAATTACTCTATGAATTGCCCAGAGAGTGCTCTAAGTGTTATGGAGTGGTACATAAGTGTAATTACTATTGCTAACATTAGAAGAAAAACCACACATCAACTCACTGTCAAGTCCAATAACAAACGACAGCAAAGTGGGAAAGCCAGCATGCGCCTCGTCCAAGACATGACTGAATCTTGCACCTCAGGAGAATAAATGAGCTTGAAAAGAATAATTGGCATGTAGAGACTAAACATGAAAGATCAAAAAAGAAAACAGATTTCCATTTTGAAAGAACCAGTTGAGTATATCAGCAGGGCAAGCAATGCTTTGGAATAAACTAATTAATCTGCTCTTTCTAAAATCTTGTATCTAATTCCAAAGGGTTCTAGTCACAGGGAAAAAATTCCGGACCTTTTAGACTCAGGTTGCTCTTGCTTACATGCCCTTTTCCATCAAGGATTTCTTAGAAGAACATAGATTTCTGTTACATTTTCTAACATCTGTACCACTCACTATGCCAATACATTGTCTTTGATCACATTAAAGGGCCAAGCACCTCATGAAGTGGCTCCTTGGGGGATATTTTCCTAAAGATCACATGCTGAACAACATGTTTGATCCTCAGCCTTACTGATCAGTTATCTTTTCCCAAGAGGGAAGCCATTTTCTGCTTGATTTTCTTCCTTAAAAACCAGAAAAAGTATTACATCGGCAAGTATTACTTTCTCTGAACTTTTAAAACCAGATGTTGAGCCAAAATTCCCAGCAATTGCTCTCAGATTTACGCTTGAATAATTGTCCCAAACAAGTGTGTAAAACATGCCTCAAAATAACATTTTTACAAGAAAAAACAATCAGAAATAAAATAGAATTTTCCTGCTGCATTTTTTCACCACTTTAAAGACAAAAGCCAAACTATTATGTATTAGCCTACACACAGTTAACATTAGCTAATTACTCTATATTTGAAATATGTCTATTTATTCAACACCATAATTTTAATACCAGTACAGTAAAACCTCGCATAAAGAGCACCTCACTTAGAGACTAACTCACTTAAACAGCAGAATTTTCTCTGAATGGTTACTTTGCTTAACAACTAAAACCAACCAAAAACTTGCTTAACAACTAAATCGGGGTAAGCAATCCCCCCCCACCAGAAGTCACAATTGGTTGCTTACAATGGTGTTTCACTTAAAGAGCAAACTCACTGAAAGAGCAATCCTGTGGTATGCATTATGCTCTTAAAGCAAGGTACCACTGTATTAATAGTGCAGCTGTCACCTTCCATATTCCATTTTACCTTGTGTTGCCACTAATCTTTTTCACACTAAGTCAGGAACTGCAGAATGAATTCACCAAAAGGTGCCTTCATTTTGGCAGTTTCACATCTAGCCGAGACACAACAAAAGAAGAATAAACAACCATGAAATATTTCTGCAATGAGTTAATTCCTTTTTGGCTAATGATACCAGTGTCAGACTGTTCTTTTTGCCCATCCCGGTCAAACCCTGGACTGCCAAAATGAAGCCACATTCTGTCAGTAATTGGCAGACCAGTAAATGAACTGGATTCTGCATCTCTCTGTTTTCACATAGCAAGTTATTGTCTGCCAGGAGGCCCCACTTCAGCATGTTGGGTCAGACTATTTATCTGTTAGCTTTTAAAATACAATATGATTTCCTATTGGAGCAGATAAATATGGCTACCTCTCCAGACTGACACAGAATGAATTTGTTGTAATGAGGTAGAGGAATATAACAGTCTCTCCTTCTACAGCAGAGCAGAGTCTTTTACACAAGCCAATCTTCTCTATGCTAATGCTCTGAAAATGTGTTGGATTATAATTCCCTAGTGGCATGACAGAAGTTGTAATCTATATATCTGGAGGGCATCACATCCACCAAGGGTGAAGTAAAACATTATGATCACAGACTGCAAGTGACCACTTGCGGCAAGGGCTCTCAACTTATGGCCCGTGGGCCAGCTCTGGCCTGCTGTACCATTTCATGTGGCCCATGTTGCTGCCACCACCGGAAGCAGATGCGTTTATGACAGCCGCAGATACATTTTATGGCAGAGTTTACAGTGGGGGAAACCACCAGTCCGGCCCGCTCAGCTGCCTGAGGGGACATTGTCTGGCCCACAGCTTTAAAAGGTTGAGAATGCCTGACTTATGGTGACTATAGGTGCAAGAGGCTTGTGCGGAGTGTGATTTGATCAGCCTTCCCCAAGATGGTGTCCTTTAAATATTTTGGACTTTAACTCCCATGTGCCATTTTCCCTGGCAACATCAATGTGGCTGATGGGAGCTGCAGTCAAAGCACCTGGAATGCACAGGTTGGAGGATACCAGACAACACAATCTTCAAAATCCCATCGAGATTGAAACCTGGTGGTTTTTTTGCATATGAGATGAACATGATATCTCTAAATATAATATTTCAAACCAGCTTGTGTACAAAAGATGTAACATTTGCTGCCTAACAGAAAATCCAAATGGTTTCTCTTTCCATAGTAACAAAACCACAATAAATGAAGTGATTATAATTTTGCCTCTCTTCAATAACAACCTCCAAATCTGATACTCTGGGTGAGCTTTCTCAGCTTGTCTCCCAATAGAACTGGCTCTGACTGAGTACAGACTTTGCGCTAAACTATAACATACTTCGAGGTTTTAGCCCTACGTTTTCAGACAGAAGAAGAACCTCACACTAAAATTTTGGCTTAATGAAGTGTTAGCCTGGAGAATGGGCATGGAACTAACAAGTAAAATATACAAGCAAGCTAATGAACCAAGAGGATATTTCAAATGGCGAACCCTGACTGGCCAGACTCTGAGCTATAGCAAGGGCTGTAGCCAGGATTCTAGATGGGGGGGGGGGGAGGGGTGGTTTCAGGAGGGGCAACAATGTCACACTCACATATATAACACTGGCACCACAGGGTGGGTTGAGGCAGGTGGGCTGTTAGGAGGGTCTCCCCCCCCCCCCAGCTATGGCCCTGGAGCTAGCATTAAGCAAAAACAACTTCTGATTATATCCTTCCACTCTCACTAGAAATAAAGAGATGTTACCACTGAAGGTACTATCTTGCTTCTCCTAGTCCATGCAGTTTACTTTGTTGTTCCGATCTTTTATAGTTCTCCATACATGAAGAAAAGCAAAGCTAGCATTTGTTTTCTCCATGACAAGAAGTGCTATCAGCTGTTGACCTCCCCCCCTTTTCTCTTTCAAACCACTTTAAATGATTTCTCTAAATTATCAGGTAGTAGGCAGGTAAGTAGAGGTGGACTGTTCGCCTGTTGCCAGAAAATAAGTCTGGCTAACCACACACAGAAGGAAGGGCATGAACTGGTCTCAGCAACAGTCCATGAGAAAGCAGCTGTTATCTTTATCTACGGAGGAAGCAGTGATGAAACCATCTCTCCCTCAGGTACTGTAATTAAGTAGACACACAGAATCCTCTCATCACCAAAAAGGAATGCGGTGGGGATCCTCAAATAGCATCTTTTTGAACAGATACAAAATGTTCTCTCTCTCTCTCTCTTTGACTGCAGCGCCCAGAATCTCACAGAGGCTGCAAAAAAGCAACAGGCTTGAAGGGAATACAGAGAGGCACTGCTTTCCACAACCATAGACTCTTCATGCATCCTTTTCACCCACTCTAACTCTTGCTCAAATGATCTTTGAAACAACACAGAGAAACTTTAAAAACCAATCTACCACTGACAAACAACTCCGGAGTGAATGTAAGTGTGAGATGTAGCTCTTTCTCTTTCCAAATCACTTTCAGTGGTCTGGAAAGGACTCTTTCTTGCCTCCAGCCTGAATTTCTTTCTCAGCTACAGGAGGAACTGCGTGAAAACATCAATAAATCTGCAATTCACTGCCCTGGGGCAAGAGACCTCAGCTCCATGAAAAATACACCAAGAGTGGAAGGGTGGATTTGCATTTTGAAACACGCAGAACAACAAGTCCCCATACCTTCCATTTTGCAGTAAGAGAGGCTGTTGGCTGCTGTTTCTACTGTACTAATGGCACAATCTGTCACCACAAATGCCACCTATGATTAGAACTACCCATGGGCTTTGTTTTGCTCTCCCATTTTAAAAGCAAACTAGCCAAATCAGTAATCCCTTGACTAATATATGAACAAGAACCAGAGCTTGGGGAAGTTACTACCAGAACTATCAATGGCCAGTGTGATAGCTATTCTGACTGGGGACAATGGGATGAGAATTCAACAACAAACTATTTCAACATCTGAATGAGAAGCATTTTTAAGACACTCTGAACTCTCCTGAATTCTGAGATATAGTTCTTGTTCTAAGAAAAAGATGTATGCAATGTGTAGATTGGGGGGGGGGGGACATATTTGATTCTGAAGTGTTTGTGTGCTTAATTGTAGACTCCTGTGGAAAGGAAACAGAATGGATTTATGACTGTACATGTCTGAACAGACTTGTTCCACAAAAAGAGGTAGTGGGAGGGCACAAGAGAATGGGCAGATGAAAATGTGCCATCCAGGAATTATTGTGCCAATTGTACAAATGAATGTTTTAGAGATCCAGGATAGCACACTGGGTTGAAGAGCTAGACTGGGTTATGGGAGACAGAGGTTTCTCTCCCTCTCTGTGTCAGTCTGACCTATCTTAAAGGTTCTCGTGATGATAAACATGGGAGAAAGAGAGCCATCAACTCACCAAGGAAAGGCAGGTTATAAGTGACACCAGTGACTAACTAGCAAAAAAATGGAGGTTTGATGAGATGCAAGTTCAAAGAGAGAAAAATGCAGAGATTTCAAATTCCTGCAGGTTTTCCTTTCTGCTGCAGATAAGCTAGAAGGGAAAACTAAGGGTTATCACTACACTCTCAGCATTCTGGAAGCAATCTGTGAGCAAGAGTAAACAGTCTCCTGCATGTGTATCTTTCCTGCGGAATCTAAACAGATCCTTCTAAGTTCTTGTATCTCTTCACAGACGGAGGGGAAAATAAAGAGAACTGATAGTGCAACTGCAGTCTCCCTGGGCTGCAGCTCAGAGCAGGTGCCGGGCAACTCACTTTCTGTTACACTTTCAAAAGCAAAAGTGTTAATGCTGTGCAACAATTTTGACCCTTCAGATTGCACAACCAAATTTATAGCCTTGTCAAAAGTGTAGTGCAAAAACAGATAGGAGGGTCAAAATGGTCTCATCCTTTCCTCAATTGGCGATTTATCATATTTCCTAAGCACTTACTATAAAAGTGATGCTTTGACATAATGCTTTTTATTTTGAGAAATACTAAATAGGGCTTAAATAACTGCACAATTAATTGATGAGATCAACAAAACCAAAAATATTCCTACAAACTGTTTTTGCCTGTCAGGGACCAAGGTGCTCTGCAGAGAAATAATGGGAGAAATCAGAGACCAATGGAAGGTTTGTGGAGCCAGCTGTAATCGCGGAAGGTAAAGTTTAATCACTGGATTTCAGATGAAGAACACCCTGGTCTGCTTGTACAGAAATTGATTGTTTCAGTTCTGGGATGTACCTCTAACAGGTATCAGGGAAGCAAATGTCGAGGATGGCTTTTCCTGTTAAGAAGCTAATTAGATTGGAAGTGAACGTTAAGGAGTCCTGCTATCACAATGTTTGGGTTTACAGGCAAACACATTCAAATTTAACTGATTAATCTGCCAATTAAAAAACAATCAGTCAACTAATTTATTTAATTGGTTCACAACTCTGCTGGTAAATGACAGCAGCATTTGCCACGCACAGCTGTTGCAATGCAGAGTTCTGGTGCCTTCAGGTGAACCCAAAGAGTGTCCTCTGATGTCAGCCACTGGCTGGAGAAGGTCCTTGGAGATGCAACTAGACTACAGTTCGGATTGGCTCCAGCCCTTAGGGTTGACAGGGGGACCAGAAAGTTTCTATATTGAGCAACAACTGGGGGCAAAGATGAGCTCCTTCTCTTCCCTATTATAGAAAGACAGTAAAGTGATTATTTCAGTGGAGTCAGGAGGGGAGGAAATGACACCACACACACTTCTGATGGGATTATTGTTCTCTCTTTCAGGGAGTGAAGGACATGCAGCAGTTTTAGGGAATGTTTGCTAGTTTCCTTCCTCCAGTACAACACTGTGTTCCACAACAATGTACATGCACTGCAGCAATAAATGGCCACAGCAGTGAGCTAACAGGTACTAAGAAAAGTCAAAATGAATTAGAGACCTAAGAAGGAGTTAAAGCCTTTTTGAATTTTGATTAACCAAACGTTGGGGGGGGGGGGTTTAACAAATAGATAAAGGAAATTAATCTCTCTCAATGCAGATGTGATCTGGAGCAAAGAACCAAACAGGGATGTTTTATCTTCTCTGTGACCAGGGTAGTACCAAACGGGTGGCTCTTTCCCTCTCCGGAGAGCTTGGCCCTTGGATCCACCCTCTGAAACTCAGTCTAGTCTTAGAGTCAGGGGGCCTCCTTCATATCGAAAGGCAGCCGAGTCCCCCTCCCCTTGCGGAACTTCAGGGCTGCTTTCAAAGGGTCGGCCCAGAGCAAGAGAAGTCGGGGCGACCAGCCTCTCTTAGGAATGCTTGGAGCTGTCCGGGAGCTTGGGAAAAAGTGAGCCCACCAGCGGCGCCGTCCATCTCCTTGGCTGGTCTTCCGGGCACAGAAATTCGGAGGGGGGGGGCGGAGTGTCCCCCAAGCTGCTTCTGCGGCCGATCCTTCCTCCGCAAACTGCGGCGAGTCTGGCGCCGATGCGCACTTTCACCCTCGGGAGAGATGCAGAGCCACGGGCAAGGCAGGGAGATACTCCGACGCGGGTATAAGGCAAGGGGGGACGGCGGCGATGGCAGTCCTCCCCAGGCGCCGAAACACGGCGGAAAGTGAAGATAACACACACACACACACACACACCCCTCCTGCCGCGCTGATCCGTGGCAATAGCGCCCCTAAGGCAAGTATTTAGCCTGGATCGGAATCGAAGCGTGAAGCTCTTCTCCCCAAACCCCACCTCCCCGTCGAAACCGGCAATTGAGACGGAATCGGGAGTTGTGACATTCCTCGTTGTCATGGAAATGAGCGCCGGAGTGGGGGCAGGAGAAAAAAAAAACTCGAAACAGCAGGGGATGCGGCCGTGGGTTTTTTTTTTTTGGGGGGGGGGGCAACTAGGAGACGGCAGGGGTGGTGGGGGCCCAATTGTGCAAAAGCCAGGGCCCCCCATCCCGAAAACAAGCCAGACCTTTCCTCGCTCCGCCACCAGAAACCGCGCGGCTGCCGTGGGAACCGGGGGGGGGGGGGAGGGACCGAATGCACGAAAAGGAGCCCAGGTGGAGGGTCTGGGGGGCGGGCTGGAAGGGCCCCCACCGGCGTACCGGGAGGCTCCGATCGCCACGGGTCCCCTTTACTCCGCCTTGAGATCGCGCACCTGTCCCGGGAAGGGGGCGAGGCGGGTGGGAGCACGGGCCTCCGTCTTTCCGCGCCTGCCGCTCCAGAAAGAGCCAGGTGACATCTGGGAGTCGGGTTTGCCGTCACTGCGGCCGGACTCGAGACGGGGCTGCCGCTCCTTCTCCTTCTCCACCCCCACCCTGGCGCCCGACGGTGCGCGCCCGTTGCCTGGAAGGAGCCCCTGCTCCCCTTCCGTCTGCAGCAGAGCCGTGCGCCCGGTCCAGCCCGCCGCCCGCCACGGCTCTCCTTCTCCTCCGCTGGGGATCGAGCGCCTGTGGGCGCCTTCCCACAACCTCAGGCAGCCTCCCGCCCGCCCCGTCCACCTCCTCTGCGCTTGGATCGCTAAGGAGAGAGATGGATGGATGGATGGCAGGGAGGAGGGAGGGAGGGAGGGAGAGACTAAACTGCGCTTCCCCAGCGGCGCCCACTCCTCACTTTCGCAAAGTGGGAGTGCGGCGGCGCACCACTCGGCAACCCCACAGCTGCTTCTTCTTCCGTGTCTAGGCCAGACGTGAAACTGCCAAAAGGAAGCCACCTTGGGGTGAGTTCATTCTGCAGTTCCCTCCTGCCCGGACCTAGGGCTGCGCTCCCACAGGTTGGACCGCAACCGCGGAAGCCACGCGCTGCGAAGGCTCACGGGCCCGGCAGCGCCCGGACCGAGACACACAGCCGCGGTAGCCCCCCCCCCCTTCTGCCTCCAAGTCTGAACCTATCCTTCCCGCACCCCGATCCCCGGGCCCAGCTGTCTCCGTCCCGTCCCCCCCTCCCACGTGCGTCCCGCGGCTCGCCAAGACTGACCTGCTAATCCGCTCCGGCCGCTGGAAAGGGGTTCAGAGAGGCCACGGGCACTTCCCTCTCGGGCTGGGCGGCTGTGCTTCGTCCAGGGGGCCCTTCCCGCCCCGTCGGAAGGAAAAACAAACACAAAAGAAGCCAAACAAGCGCCCCCCCTCCTCCGGTTGCGCTCAGGGCTCCTCAGTTGCCCCTCCGGGCACTTCCCGGGGTCGGGCAGGGGGTCTCAAGGGAAGCGGCGTCGCCTCGGCGCCTGCCGTCGGCTGTCCCACGGGCGGAAGGAAGACGGAGCCCAGCGCCCGCCGTGCTCCGCAGCGCCTCGCAAGTTGAGCATCTCAGTTGGAGTTCCAAGTGGGAAAGTTCCCGAGGACGAAACTGACGAGGACCCGCCCAGGAAGGGCGGGGCCACGGCCCGCTGACATCACCCGGAAACTTTAAGCCCCTCCCACTTCTTGTGGCAGATGCTGCTGGTTGGCTCATCGGCTCCAGATGTGTATGTGTGATGGTCCCCAAGGGGATTAAATCCCACTTGATGGAGGGCAACAGCTTCACCAATACTGGCTTGAGGCTAATGAGGACTTTGCATGCCAAAAGGGCTCAGGACCAGAAAGTGACTCACGGGATTGGATCAGTGGCACAGGGGTCAGGTTGCGATGCAGAAGGCAGATGAAAGGCCACTGCATTATACACTATTCTCAGGACAGTCTTCATGGCTGATCACTATGATGATTGCCAATATTCGGAATCAAATACAGCAGAAGAAGAAGAAGAAGAAGAAGAAGAAGAAGAAGAAGAAGAAGAAGAAAAGTGTGTGTGTGTGTGTGTGTGTGTGTGTGTGTGTGTGTGTGTGTGTGTGTGTGTGTGTGGAAATCCAAACTCTGGGTGCTATAGCCAGGTGGGAATGGAGCAAAAACTGTTTCTGGCCAATCTGATTTGTCTCGTGGACGGAAAGGCCTTGCCATCATCCTGTGTTTCTTCTTAAAACAGATTTCAGGATTTCCATGCTGTTTGGTGGAGCTCTAAACTGCTCACAAAGCCAGTGCATCATCTGCTAGCATTCTGCCTTTCCATCACATGGCATTCTGCTGCTCAGTCTTACCTGGTTGGGTTAACTTTCCATGACAAATAAGACCCTTGTCATTCAGACATGAAAGCTGAATCACCCAGGAGGTGAAGGAATCACTGGAGAAATATTCACCTTTGCTGTATTTGTTGCACATGAATATAAAAAGTGGGGAAGATGCATTGTATGTTGAGAGGGTGGAAGGCTGCTAGTCCTGCTTGTGGACAAATGGAAAACTGGTGTGGTGTCTGAAGGGTTGATTAACGGTGGCCCTCCAGATACTGTTTGACTGCAACTCCCATCAGCCCCAGCTATCATCAGCATACAGGGGACTTGTAAGTCACCCATACCTTCAGAATATGACACAAGGACATATGATAAACAGGACTTATCCTTCAATAACAATAAATTATTGTTATTCACTAAACTCAACCTGATATATTTACACAACCAAGAGCTACATTTTAGGCTAATGCAAATGTAACCCTGATGGTCTATGGTTGGGAAAACCAATAGAAAGAACTATGTGTTTAATATTTTAGTTGAGAAAGAGGCAGAGATGTTAAGGTCCTCAGTGCCTTGGTTTAGGTAGCACAAGTTCAACATGCTTGTTGTTCAGCAGAGCCACTGGAATCCCTAGAGATAGATATGATAGATCATAGATGTAGAACCAGAGAGTGTTGCACAAGGGAAAGAGATTCTATGGTAGTCTAGAGTTCTCATTTCGTCTTGCTCCAGGTCCTTGTTCCTGCAGACAGCAGTTCTCCCCTTTGGTTCTGCTATCTTCAGATATTAACCCTGGCTATGGAGGAGAGGTGGACAAAGCATAGCCCTTTGTGGGCTGTGTGTTCCAGAACACTGGCTATGGTGGGAAGGGCTGACGGGTGTTCCAGTCCAGCCACTTTGGTAAGGGGGAGCCTATCCCTGCCATACATTCATTACATTAATCACATATGTTAAAGGGCCCTTAGCTCACTGTTGAGAAGCACAGCCCACATGCTTTCTGTGCTACAGGGCCTGCATTTTGCTGCTTGATGACAATGCCAGGTGATACCTGGCATTTTCCGTCAGAATCTGACAGATTAATAGTTGAAATTTATTCCTCCAGTCCATGAAAAGGTTGCAGACAAACTTGAATCAATAGCAGCAGCAGCAGCAGCAATAGCAATAGCAACATTTCTTGGAAATAGGCTCAGGGAATCATATGTAACACACAGTTCTGCCCTCCAACAGGAAGCAGCTACCATGCTTCCTATACATGATCCATTATCTGAAGCAGCTTCTTTATCCTGCCTAACAACTGGACAAGTCCTGAGTCTAAGCTTCTCCAGGTAGGTCTAGAAACAACTCCTCTAAAATATTCAAGAACAACTTGATTAAACACTGGGCATCCACCTCTCTAGTTATTGGCTGATCACTATCAAAGCATGATGTTTGTGGGTCTCTGCATGATTTACATCAGTTAAAGGTAAAGGTCACCCTTGCTCAAAAGCTAGTTGTATCCAACTCTAGGGTTCAGTGCTCAACTCTGTTTATAGCCAAAGAGCCAGCGCTGTCTGCGCCTGCAGACATTTCTGTGGACAAGTGGCAGGCATGCCTCAGCAACGGAGTGCATGGAATGCTGTTTACCGTCCCACCGAAGTGGTCTCTATTTATCTACTTTCAATTTCTTGCTTTTGAACTGCTAAGTTGGCAGGTTCTGGGACAGGGACGGGAGCTCACTCTGTCATGCAGTACCCGGGAATTGAACGCCGCCCTTCCAATCAGTGAGTTCAGCATCTTAACCACTTGAGCAACTGCAGTCATCAGGGGGATTGTTCATATTTTATATGTATGTTGCAGACTCCTGAGACTGTTGCTTTTGTTATTTCCAAAATTTCGTTGGCCAAGTTGTAAGAGCCATTTTCATAAATTGGTTAGGGTAAACTCTTGCCACAATATGAGTTGAATCTCAACAGACTCAAGGTTGACCCATCCTTCCATGGTTTCATAAAATAATATCCAGCATTCTGGGGGCAAAATACTAACTACCTTTGAACTGCTCGGAGTGAGCACTAAGCCCTATGGGATGGTAGAGAAGTGTAACTCCTATCACTATTGTTCCCAATCCTGTAAATACAAGAGACACATGCTTCATATTATTATGGTGCAGAGTCCTGATGAGTCAATGCACTGACTGTGCCTTAGCTTGCTAGACAGACACTCTGTGTGTGTTTATAGGCTTGGGACCTTGTAGTGGCTTTGTAATAGGAAGTTAACATTCCCAGGAAGAGAAGAATTGGAAATATAACTGCTGCTTATTATTATCATTATAGAAAGCCCATGAGGAGCACCTGTGTTCATGATCAATTATGAAGTAGGAATTCAAGCATACAGGATGGCAGAGAACACCTGGGCCCCCACATTAAGGGTATAATTGATGGCCAGAGATTGAACTGTACCTGGGAAATGTTCATGAGCCAATTTACTAAATTATACTACTGCTGTGCTCTTAAATCAGGGCCTGGCCATAAACACAGGTTGCAGTGTTCAAGACGAAAAGGGCATTTTGTTCATAATTTTCCTTTAGGAGCACACAGGGATTTGGACAGTGGTTATGGCTCGCTTATGTAGAAGTCTCAAATGGATGTCTGTCCCAGGGATACATGTTGGGATAACAGTTCTTCTCCTCAGCATGAAATTAAAAGCCAGTATTGTATTATGATGCTAGTTGCCAGTGAATCCATCTTTACAGGAGACTTTTCTAGACAGGAGAACAGCTCTTTTACCCTCCTCCATTCCTCTTGTGTGTGTGCTGTTGACCTCTTTGCCCAGCAATGGCAAATGGATGCAATGGAAACAAACAGACAGACAGACAGACAGACAGACAGACAGACAGACAGACAGACAGACAAGGCTCTCACCAGCATCCAGTATGTCTTTTGACTGTATTCTGGAAGACAGAGGCACAATATTGGCAGCTTTGCACACCACACATGATCACTATCTCATGTGCAACAAGTCATGCTCAGTGTGCACCTTACGGCAGGATTGAATGGCATAAAGTGCTTGGAAAAAGCACCAGTTACTTGCATGATGATGCCACCTTTCGCACATTGCAAAAGTGTGTATGTGGGGGTGACCGGGGGTAGGGGTGGCCAGTATCCTACTAAATGATTGCCAACCTCCTAGCATTCTTCAGCACCATCAATTTATGTACACACCCCATTTCCCATAAATTTCATGTTCTCATAGTGGTATACAGAAACACACATGCTTAAATTGCACTATCTTTCTAAGATATAATAAAAATTACCACAAACAGTCCTATTATGCAGCCAGTTCAATACTTAGCAGTGAAGTATTGCTGTTTAAAATTGTGATTAGCAACACATGGCCTATGGACCACATGCTGCCCTTTGGTGCTCCTCTTGCCTCCAGACATTCCTTTACATCACTAAAAATTTACCAGCAAACTGTGCTAAAAGCCCCCTTGAGCAAGCCTCTGGTACTTGTTATAATGGTTCCCCTCCCCTCTGTTTTCAGCCTAAATTGCAGCCAAAATTTGATGGTTGGATAAACCACTCAGGTTGCCCATGGCAATTTAAAGCAAAAGCAAAGTTTATTCTTGTACAGCTTCACCTTTAGCCCAAGATATTTTGCTGCCAAAGTACATAACAGAGCCTGGCCCTCTTCATGTGCAGAAGCCAAAAGGATTAACTGTTGAATCTTTCTTACGAATGGACATGTGTCCTCTGTGACACGTGAGGGCTACCAACTACTTTAGGGGATGTATGGCAGGATGTAAAGCCCCTCACTTCTCTGTTTTCCCAGAGGGGAATGGTGAGGTGATTCAGGATGAGTGGCTCCTACTGTTGCACTGCTGCTTCTGTCCCAGTGAGGTGGAATCCTCACTCTGCCTAACGGTAGGACTGGCGGTCTAAGACAAGTATGTGAGTCAGTTAACAATGTCTAGTACAACAATATGAATAATGCCCTTTAACAATTCATTCCACTCTCTGTACTGAGTTATCCAACAATAAGCCACAAAGCCTGCATCAAACTAGCAGCCAAATCAGCACTTTTCAAGCTGAGAATGGCTGTTTCCTGTACCTAGCCATGTGTACTGGGAATGGAACATTGCTACACTGAATGGAACACTGAACATCTTTTGTCTCCCCCTGGAGACAAAGCTGCAAAAAAGGGCCGAGGGAGGCATATTTGCTAGCCTGTCACTGGTGGAAGAGAGCTTGAAAGAAAGGCAAACAAAATAGGGATTTTAAAAGTGGTAGCCATGTTAGTCTATGCAACATATCAGAGAGTAAACAAAACAAAACAATATTGTGGCACCTTAAAGACTAAATCCTGTATTTTAATCGTCAGATATAAGAGTGAGTTTTCATGGTACCAATTTAAACATATCAGGTACAGAGACAGACAGTGGTTAGTTGGCTTAACAGATAGGTTTGCAAATCATGCACTGTTTACAACCAGTAATAACATATGACCAGTGTGGCTATTTACAACAGTAAGAACAAAAGATCCCTAATTGGGATTGGTTTGATTATCATGAAGTTTGGTTCTCTTAAGTTGTAAATTTTTTAGTGGGTGCAAAATAAACATTCTGACAACACACATTTGCTAATGAGTTAATTGAAGATGCTGTGTGTGAGACCTAGCTAGAGGTCAAACAGCCACCCTGCTCTGTCAACTGTCCTCAGAACCATCCCCTTATTCTTCCAGCAGGGCTACCATTTCTCCAACAGTGGCAAAACAGACAGCAGGGCTGTTTTCTTGTTGCTCCAATTCCCAAGAGAATGTGGCTTCACCCATATTTAACTGGCTTACCTGATAGCCATCAAAAGAACACAAGCTCAGTAGCCGAGCTCCGAGGTTGGCTGCCTCAGAGAGAAACAGCCGGGCAATGCTGGCCTTAGGTCAGGGGTGCCCAGACAATGGCCTGTGGGCCGGATATGCCCCTGATGCCATTTCATCTGGCCCATGAAGCCCTCATTGCTCCCAGAAGCAGAAGTAAAAGGGGCCCGTATGCACCCAAAAAGTTTGGGCACACCTGCCTTAGGTACTGTTTTTGGTTTTGGCCAGTGACTTCCACATATCTGCAGCACCTGGAGTCAGGGAACATCCTTGCTTTTTCACACCTCTTGAATGTTTGCCTGGAAAACGAACAAAAGAAACCCATGAAGAATGCAGTACAGTGGTTACCCTGACTACTGCTCTTTCCTGGATGCTCAGTAGGTGGTAAGGAGCAAATGAGAGGATGGGAATGGGGGTACTTGGATCTACCTACCAGGACTTTGGCCTCAGCCTTTCACCCTCTTGCAATTGTGGTGAGTCAGATGCCGGACCAGACAGTAGTCACTGAGACAATCTCCCTTCTAACCCATTAGGGAATTGCCAAGAAACGCCAGGCTGCAGTAAGCCTTTGCTCTCTTCTGTGTGCCCAGGCTGTTGTGTACAGCTGTACACAAGTAGCATGTGTTGGAAAGCAGTGCATCAGCAGTCACTAGCAGATGGAGTCCATCAGGCTTCCACGTGAGTTAAAATGCCATCCTTACCTGGGGAGAAGGAGAATGGATTTTTCCAGCATCAGTTTAAGGCTATGAGCTACCACCCCATTTGTGATGTAGTGTATTTCAGGATGTGTGATAGTCCTGAATGGGCAATTCAGAGCTCAAAGCTGTAAGAATTTAATAGGAACATATGTTATTTGTTATATATAGCCAGCTATAATTACCTTTGTGGCTGATCTAACTGCATGGCCATAACTCTCACTATCATGGGTATATATTCAGGTATAGTATTCGTAATCACTGTGTCTGAAGAATTAGAGTTCACTCCATGAAAGGTAACACTGAACTAAATCTAATCTTTAAAATGCCACAATACTTTGCTTCCCTTCTCCTCCTCTTTTATTTGCTAGCAACATGTTCTTTGTAGTGCCCAATTATGATACTGCAGCTTGGGAATATCTGTAGAAATACAGAAGTCAACATCAAACCAGAATTTCCAAGTCATTTAGCATTGATAAGAAAACAGTATAGAACCTGAAAATGCTTCTGAAAGTGCTTCTAAATATGTTTTAAAGGCAACTTTTTAAAGGATCTAGGTGGTACTAGATACAGTATTACTAAATGCTTATGCTACATGTCTTCTTCTTATGCTACATGTCTGGGAACTACTCTGCACTGAAGTGTAGCTTCACCAACTATTGAGGCTTTGCCAGCTAGCAATAGTTTTCTCAACCCCCACTCTCTTTCTAAGATTATCCCCTCTGATTTAGCTGACTCATGTAGGTCCATAAAGCTTTATAGGTCACCTTGCTCAAAAGCCATTCATATCCGACTCTAGGGCTTGTTACGGAATATTTTGAAATTTACCCTTTAGTTTCAGTTATATTCTTTATTTTAAAATAAAGTTCTTTGAACCTTTCAGTTTTCCTTGAAATAATCCCTGAAATAGTCATCACATGTTCCATGTTCCCCAGGGCACAGACCTTGATGGCAGTCAATGTCTTCATCAAATAACACCCATGTCCTGGTCATATTTTAGTCAAACATCAACAAAGATTCCTTTTGTCCCCCCCAAACATTGGATCTTCTTCAATGGTCTACGTTATAAAATTAAGCATCACACAATATACTCAAATGGAGCATGTAATTAGTGGAAGTTGACCAGGAGGGTGGAGTCAAGCCAGCTTTGTTAATCTCACCTCAGGAAATAAAACTAAATGCCTATCTTTCAACGGTTTTCAATGATTCCCATGGTGAATCGCACTTTGCACCCTAGTGGCCAAGATGGTAATGACAGGCATTTCTTCCCCACTTTTCAAGTCGACAAATACCGGTAGTTGAGCACTCACCTAGTCCCCATAGAAGCAGTGGGGGCTCCAGGAAATGCAGCAAAAGTGCTGCTTCCACTGCTGCCGCCACCACCAAGGTAAGTGATTTCTTGAGACTTTGCTGTTTTATGGGAAAAAACACACCTTACGTAAGTTGATTTTTACGTAAGTAGAGGCATAAGTAAATCGGGGTTTTACTGTATTTAACGAGATTTGGGGAGAGTTTGTTAACTATGTTTAGTTCAATCAAAAGTAGAACCAGGATAAGAATATATAACATTTCAGAAATAAGGGACAATAATATAAAGTGTATGTAGTATCCTGATAATACAGGGGTTCCCACCTTCGGCCCATGGGCTGGCCCTGGCCCCCAACATCATTCAGTCTCCACCGCACCCGGAAGTGGAAGCGGATGCATTTACATCAGCCAAAAAACATGCCAGCACATCTGCAAACGTGCCTGCGGTTGATGTAAATGTGGAAGTTGGTGCATTCACAACAGCCATAAATGCATCTGCTTTCTGCTTCCAGTGGGCATGGTCCAGTCCGCTCAGCTCTTCCAGGGGCGTGACTAGGCCTGTGGTGCCTGTGATAATAGGTTGAAGGAATATAATTTCCCATTGGTGATGGGATGCAATGGTGAGGTTTTAAAATTTCAATGTTCTGTTTTTTTATTTTTTTTAGTCGTTATTATTTTTAGTCTTTATAATTAGTATGTTTGTATATATTTTGTATTTAATATAGAAAATGGTATATCACACCTTTGTATAGACAAAAAAAGACAAAATATGTCAATCAATCAATCTATTTAATCATACAATCTCAGGGCAGATTAAAATTTAAAACGTGATATTTAAAATAATTTTAGTTTCAAACAGGAAAAAAATAATAAAAACATTCAGATACAAGAAAACATTAAAGCATTACAGTAAAACCTCAAATCCTGAAAGGCTCTAATAAAGAAGTACTCTATGACTTGACATTAAATGATGCCAGTGTTAATGCCAATCAAGGCTCCAATTGGAGGGCAACTTTGCAAAACTGTCCTTTTCACATAATGCCATGCAGCCCTTCTAAAGAGCCCACCAGAATTACAATGAAGTTCAAGAGAAGCGCTGGGGATTGGCAGGGGGTGGGATCAGAGGAAGGGAGTTTATGGGCAAGGAAGCAGATTAAATTGCATCAGATTGGTGGGCTACTAGGGATACTGGCACTGAAACAAGCCACCCTTTTCCATGTGATTACTTAATCCGAGCAGAAGCGTAAAATAGCCTGAGAATCAAACTGCAGCAAAGCTGAATTGCTCCAGTTTGGTTTGCCAATGTAGTCACAGGCTCTGAGAATGAACTAGGGAATGTGATTTGTCATTATCTGGCTAGAATTTATATGCAATTGGTTCTGAGCATGTGAGACTAGAGGGATTAACGCAGGGGCAACTTCCTTCGATTGTCTGCTAATGAAGGCACGTGTTTATGCAAGAGTCATAGGGTCTCATTTGGAAGTCAAAACAGTTTTGTCATATAGAACTGCAGCCAAATAGTTTTGAAAATGTAACCTCTAAAAGTGTCAACTGCCTGGTGGGTAAAGGAAGAAAGAGGAGGATTGTCTTGGGAAAAAAGTTTTTGATTCAAAGTGGGAGGAAAGGGCTTATTCCATCTACATAAAATTCTTCCTATTCAAGGCTTTCTCAAGTGAATCCTCTCTTCTCATTTAATGTCCAAAGTACTTTAGCTTCATCTTTACTATTTGTGAGGTACAACTGTATTTACAATTTTTTTAAATATTTACTATTAAGCGAGGTACAACTGTACAAAATACAAGAAAAACATTTCAGTATCAATTACATTTTATTTATTTTAAATCAGGATCTCTCTGGCTGAGATGGAATAAAGACCAATAAGGAAACACACAATGGTGGGGAAAAATAAGTTTCCATGCATAGGGCTCTTAATGGAATGGAAACTTTCGCACACCTTGGGGTGTCCCAAAGCAAAGTGGGGGAATCAGCCCAGAACAATTCAATTACCAGGTATATACGGATACACAAAATGAAAATATTATCTAAAATAATTTTTGTGTTTTGGATGTTACCAATAAAATTAACAGAAGGGGAGCTAAATTAACAGCAAACAATTATAAATAATTTCTGCAATGGAAATAAAAGACCAGGAATAAATAAAAAATGGTGGTACTGTATCTATCTCAGAAAGAATTTGGTTTAGAAATCCCAAATTGAAAAAAATATATTACATAGCCAACCAGATTATGATGGTTCTTAATATTATAGTAGCAAATGATTTGATTTGGGGAAATATTGAGTCATCTAAATTGGGTGGTATATATAAAGACTAGGGTTTTTTAAACAGGAAGGTAAGAAAACAATGAAAGACACAGAAGCCTCCTTTTGTAGAAATACTCTTCAAATTTTGTATAAAAACAAAAAACGTATTTAACCCAGGAATTTGACCACTGACTATATATAACAGACAGTGATGGGATGTAACAAGTTCTCACCAGCACGCCAGAACCGGTAGTAACTTTTCCCAGTGTCCCGGAGAACCAGTAGCAGCTTTTGGGAGGAACCACCTTCGGGGCTTAACTTTTCACTTGTTTTTCACTGTGCATGCGCGCTAAGCACTTGGTGTGCATGCACACCTACAGTGCTTGGCATGTATGCACGGCCTCCTTGCTGTCCTCCCAAGCGGGGAGGAGGAAGAGAAGCTGCTAGCCTGAAGCTCCCTATAGCCTGCTCCCCAGGGTAAGTGACTCACCTTTGGATGTGGTGTGTCTGTGTGTATTTTAATGTGTATTTAATACATTTACCTATATTGATGTATTACCACAGTTCCTAAAAAGGGCTGGTGGCCTGGCTTTGGATTTTTATTATTATTATTATTATTATTATATTTCAATTTCTATACCGCCCTACTCGGCAGGGCCGACTCAGGGCGGTTCACAACATATAAAAAGTTACAAATTCATGTCC
Organism: Furcifer pardalis; assembly: GCA_030440675.1. NCBI lineage: Eukaryota > Metazoa > Chordata > Lepidosauria > Squamata > Chamaeleonidae > Furcifer > Furcifer pardalis. The sequence goes on from CP126893.1 coordinate 104,475,348, forward strand.
ATAAATCATAAATACATAACATCAAAATATCAATAGGACTACAATAACAAGAAATTAAATAAACATCAATATCAAATAACAGTCCAACCTTCTACATCTTAGTCATCACTCAAAAAAAATTAACTAAGCAAAACAAAACAATTACTACGTCCCACAACAAATGCGAAGCCTCTCCCCCCCCCCCGCCCACCGAAGATGTTCCAGGCAAGAGCAACGGCGGTTCGAAAAAGCAAAGTCTTGGAGTTACCTCATCAATAAGCTACACCTGTGTTGTTCCAATTGCTATTCCAATTGGAGAACTCTTAAGGAGGTACAGTTGTTTTACATTTACATTAAGGCATATTATCCTAGAGAACTGGTTAGGCAAAGACTTAGTACCTAACTTATTTAACTGTTGAAAAGTTGAAAAGTGCCAAAATGGTGAGTTCATTCTGTAGTTCCTTCCATCTGACCTAGTGTGAGAAAGATTAGCCAGAATAAGCTTTAAGCTTTGGTTTAAAAGCTCTGTTTGATTTGTGTTTGGTGTGGGTGGGTGGGTGTATTTTAGTGTATTTTTTATTTTATTTTATTTATTTTATTTATTTACGAGTTTGTGTTGTGGGTGGGTGGGTGGGTTGAGCTGTGTGTGTGTGTTTATTTTTATTTTATTTTTTATTATTTTTTATTTGGCCCCACCCATGACATCATGATATCATGATGTTAGCTCCGCCCACACTGTGATGACATCACGGTGGGGTAGTAAATTTTTTGACATCCCACCACTGATAACAGATGTAGAGAAATTTCCAGACAATCTTTAAAGTATTAATAAAAGATTTTTATCTTTTATTCTCTTTCTCTTTTTAAAAAGAGGCAAACTAGTTATTTTTAGAAGCTCCACAAAGATGACGGCTCACAGCACCTCAGGCCGCACAGCTTTAAAGAACTGCATTGCTTTTTCCCTTTTCCCTTTGTTTAAGTCCGTATCTTTGTAGATAATAAATGACCATAGTCTCTACCTCATCTTGTGCCTGAAGGAATAACAGTACCTGTCTCATGGGGTGTTCCAGTTTCTAACTGATGGATGTGCACAAGAAGAACTTTCAATTTGGAAGCTGTTGTCTCTGCTTCCAAATATCTACTGTGCATATTCATTGCCTTACCTGCATTCTTCTTCCTCAGTTTCTCTCTCTTCCTTTCTCTTCTCCTGTCCTTTTACCTGTTGCGCCTATTTCTGTTTACACAGCTAGGTAAATATGAGGGATAAAGGCTGAACCTGGGGCTACAACTGGAGTGAAAGCACCAGTCTGAATGGTCCCCAAATCTTTTCTCTTTTATGAATAAGGCCCTCTTTGTATGCTGTCATCTAAGGCTCCTGATGACTCTGTTTTCAGGCTCAAATAATGTTACTGTTGAATCCTTTCACCTTGTCTATGTTATTCTTTGTGGTTTCAGGATGAACCCCTGACCAAAGCTTTCTTTTTTGAGAGAAGGACTGTGCAATTTAGGATTTTGTAAGGCAAAAGCAAACAAACAAAATTAAAATTAAAATACATCTTCACAAGCTGTATACCAAGGTCCACAAAGGACTCTGTGAAGGTACATACAGTATTTAAATCATTACAGGCAGGAAACAAAGAACAGAAGTTGGTTAATGGGACAGAAGTTGGATAATGGAACACTTTGATTAATGATGAGCAATTTTTGGTGGCAATTTTAATGTTTTTTTAAATTGGTTTTTAAAATGTGATTGGTTTTATTTTCTGTGAGCCACCCAGAGTCTTTGGAGTTGAGCGGCAAAATAAATCAGAAAAACAAACAAACAAACAAACAAACAAACAAACAAACAAACAAACAAACAAACAAACAAACAAACAAACAAACAAACAAACAAACAAACAAACAAACAAACAAACAAACAAACAAACAAACAAACAAACAAACAAACAAACAAACAAACAAACAAACAAACAAACAGTGAAGGCACCACTCTTACAGAAAAACACAGCTGATATGCCTACTTTGACTGTAATAGGGGTCTGTAACCATTTGCCCTTAAACAAACCCCATTCTTCATTAACCCAGGTGCTGAGAAACATATGGCCCAAACCAACATTTTACAATAGGCTAGAGCTTGATTCTAGTCTCTACTATTGTACTGTGAGTATGGGGCTACAGAGGCCAAGACCTTAAACTCACCCAGCACTCTTCCCTGGATGAATATGTAGGAGAAAATGAAGTGGTGCCGGGCATGCTGTTTTCCTGGAATGTTTCCCTAATCTCATTTTTCTTCTTCTAACAAATACCAGGCAAACTTCTGAGGGATTCAAGATTTCCCAGAGTGCAGGTTGATAACAAGAAATGAAGCTCTTTGTATTTCTCACATCTTAAGGTTCAATAAAGTATTTTGGTCTTGTTACTCATTTCTGACCTTTACTGCATATCCTACCTTTTCTCCAGTGAGCTCCAAGTGTGTACCTAGCACTTTTCCTCTCCACCTCTCTCTCTCTCACACACACACACACACAAACAACCTTCAGAAATAGGTCATATTAAGAGACTGTGGTTGGCCTAAAGTCATTTACTGAATTTCATGGTTTGGAGCTAGGAATTGTGTGTCTTAGTCCAACTATCTAAACCAGTGTTTCCAAACCAGTGGCCCGGCCACTGGCTAAAAAAGGTTGAGAACTCTTGCTGTGTAGCATGAGGAAGTACCAAGTCTAGGTAAGTAATATACTGTAATCACCAACTAAAGCCTGTCTTCCATATCTTTTAAAGAGCTTTTGCTCCTTTCTCGTTATAAATACATTAAACAGAGTACTGTATCTGGAATACAGTATATTGATATTTAAACTTTTTACATTGCATAAAAAATCCATTTATCTTTCTAGTTAGGAAAAGTATCTTTTTCAAACAAATACACTGCAGTTGCTTTGGACAGAAAATTTTAAGACCAGTAGGACAACCTTCTACTTTTCTGTCTTCTCCTTTGTTGCTTTAAAATCATATTGTTATACAAGTGAATAAATATTTAAATAAAAATTCCTCTCAACATCTGTTTTCAGTGCAGAAGCTGGGTCAATCTGTGTCAACACATAAAAGAAAGAGTTGTGCCACTTTAAAGGCAAGCAGCTTTATTTCAGTGTGACCATAACAGTCAGGCCATGGGTTTATGGCTTCTGTTTATATTAAAACCTGTGGCTTATCATTTTGCTCCAGATGTCTGAGGAAGTAGATTGTTTGCCACAAAGTTCACAATGGCATAAATCAGTTTTGTCTTTAAAATGCCACAAAATGTTTCTTTGTTTCATATTTGCTAGATGTTTTTCTTATACTTGTGAAAGGTATTAGCAGATAAACGAAAAGTTCTGAACATCTCTACCATGTTAAATATGAACAAGAAAGGAATGAAAATGCATGCTAGAGGGGATATGCCCATTTCTTGTCCTTTTAGATAAATTCAAGAGTGATACAAAAGTTTAGGCGGGGTTTTTTTGGGGGGTGAGCAACTGTCAGAACACTGCTGACATGTCTTTGCAACATTTTATTGTCAAATATGCAAATATCCGTGTGCTCCACTGTCTAGTCATGCATGCCACATGACCACGGAAATTCTGCAGAAGCAGACAACACTGGCTCTTGGGCTTTGAAACAGAGATGAGCACTGGACCCTAGAGAAAGATACGACTGGCTTTCGAGCAAGGGAAACCTTTACCTTTAATATGCAAAGAGCCACCTGCCCCCAAGGGAGGAAGTCTTCTAAAGAAAGAGCAACAAAACAAATCAGATTCCACAAAATAACAGCGTCTTTCATTCTGTCACATTATTTTAGAGGACCCACAGACTCAGTGTGAACATGCGAATTAAGCCCAGGAACTTAATTTGAAAACACCTGTTTCTCTTATTCACCTCTCAAGTTTTTAAGGTAATCCTGGGGTGTTAGATAATAGTTTGGTAATGAGCCAGTTCATTGTAGCTGACAGGGGCATAGATTTTTCACTGTTCCTTTTGGATTTTTAAAAACTGTTCATGGTACAACTCCAGACCATAAATGAAATTTCACTGAGTTCCCAAGTGACTGTGTACACAGACAGCTAGGATGTAGTCATTCTTACAGAGCCAAATCTTGGGAGCAGGAAGCCAAAGGTGCAAATCCTCACTTAACAGTGTGACTATCTTGTAGAGACATCACACTGAGATGTAACCCTTCTGTAAGGGCACCATGCGACTATTGTTGGTTCTTCAGGAGTCTTCTTGCTTTCAATAGGCTCTGCTTGCACATCTGTAGATTTAACACTGCAGACATCAAAAGCCACTGTTGTTCTCTCATCTCAGAAAACTTACTTTACAGGATTGTGTAAGGATAAAAACAGTGAGTAGGATTATGAACACCACCCTGGGAACCTTTGGGGGAAAGGTAGGTTATAAATGCAGTGCTCGAGATGACAAAGGACACCTGCCTTATACGATTTAACATTCTGTAGTCTTCAAGCTTTGAAAGTGCAAATCCCGGCAGCTCCCAGCAAGACATGGGAGAGAGAACGATCTCTTTTCATTATTTCCAGGCATAAAGCCATCATCATTGGGAAAAAGATCCTTCCCTCCCCCCTTACTTTTTCACCAGCACTCATTTGCTGAATCCAGTTTAAGGCAAGTGGATTGTAATCCACCAAAGCTCACACTGAAACACATTTTGAAGCTTTTAAAGCATCCGTTAAAATGTTTTTTTCTTTAATTTTGTCAATATGCTGACACAGATTAATAAAGCTACTTGCTTGGAAGTGCTTTTTCCAATTACACCTTCTCATCTCTGGTTTATTCCAAACAGAAGTTGCTAGAGCCAACTTAAATGTGGTGCAGGCTCTACAGGTCTTGGAAAAAGATGAGCAACTCATTGTCTGGAAGGAGAAAGGTTGGAATCCCTCTAGGACAGGGAGGCATGTTTCAGCCAGAGAGCACCCTTCCAACACACACTTGTAGCTTGCATTTGCTGTTCTCACCAGGGAAAGGCCTTGTCAAATGACAGAATCCCTGGTGTGTTAAGAAGGACTCGCATGGTTTTCCCACACCGAGAGAGGGCCTTTCACTGAACCACCATGTCAGGTACCATTTTAGTGCTTCTCCAAGAAGAGCTGTTGGAAACAACCTGTCGAAATTTATTCTCTTGGTGCTGTATCCTTTGGAAAGAAGAGCAACACCTTTGGAAAGAAGAGCAAAACCTAAAACAGACAAACCCACAATGTTTTTATTTGTTTTTATCTGTTGCGCTGTTTTAATTTTTCTTATAAATTTTTAAGGTTTTAAATATCACTATTATACTAGACTTAACCTGTGATTTTAAACTATGTTGTAAGCCGCCCAGAGTCGGGTCTACCCGATTGGGGTGGGAAAGTAAATATGAGTAATAAATAAATAAATGTCCCTGATGAAGCCTGGGCTCAACATCATCAACAGAGCCCGGGACTCAGTGGAGCCCAGGGCTTGACGTCCAGGGCTCGATGTCCATGATGGATCATGGGGCTCGACGTTTGCGATGGAGCTGGGCTCAAAGTCTGTGACAGAGCCCGGCACAACATCTTCAACAGAGTCCTCAATGGATCGCCGTCATTATCCCTTCTCGGATTGGGAAGGGCTTACCACAAAACATTTCTGGTTGCAAGGGAGAAAAAGAGGCGAAAAGCTTTTTTAATGTAGTCACAATTTAATTGCAACTGGTTGCTATTTGATTCTGCAAAGTAACCAGAGATATACATTCCTCCACACCAGTCTTTACATTCTAAAGAAACAGCTCCAGATTCAGTATGCTTCCACTCCATTATTAAATCCACATACAGTATATTGACCTAGCTAAAAATAACTGTGTTCCTAGTTAAGAAAGGTAATACAAGTGCCTGTAGCAAATCTTTTTGAACATATTTCCCCAGAAAATCCGTACAAATGAAATGTAGCACAGCCTTGCTATGCATGCTGCAAACTAATATTATGCAAGGCTATTGTCATGTAGGATCAGAGATTTAGGCTTTCCACAAAATGGCTTAGTGCTACTTTCCCCCTTTAAAACATAAGACCTAGCTCTGGTTAGATGCCACTAATCATAGTGGGAAGGAGGTAACCAAGTTGGGAATGCATGCATGCACATAGACTCAGAGCATGAACCTGTTAACACCATGGACCTGTTAAGTGACAGAAAGCACACAATTCCTCTCTCTCTCTGTATGCATGGACAGTATATCTGTATATAGAGTGTAGACATACATATATCTACATATGTAGAGCTCATGAAGAACTGATGTGCATATATGTGTAAATCTATATCAAAATTAATATCAATATCTATAGATATACAACATGAATTCCACATTTTGCATCCTTTAAGGGGCCCATAGCGTATAGCATCTGTTGACATGTATCTCCATATATTGTAGACAGGCAGCTTTCTCCAATTATGTTTTATATATATATACAGTATAAAAAATAGATGCATCATCAAATGTGAGTTTGACAAATACAAGAATAGGCCTCAGCTTATTTTACTTTCTGCACTTTCTCCAGTGTGGGAAATTATGTTTGAAAATCTGTATTTCCTGAACAAGAGAGCTGATATAAAAAGGATGTTTTAATTTGCAATCCTTCATCTTGGAAGATTTATGAAATTAGTGAAGCGTGCCATGAAAATAGATTCTTCATAATCCAAAGCATCATTTACCATATGGAGTGGGAGTGGCTCCCGAGGAAATATGCTGCTGATTGTAAAAGCCATAAGTGAAATTACAGAGGATAAATATGCAGTCTTTTGCTTTCCAGGGACATTAGAGGGGCTTACTTCTGCATAATACTCAGCTGTAAAAAGCCTTCAAATACACCATCTTTTTTCTTATTCTGAAGAGATCAACAAGAAGCTTGGCCAAACATTAATATTAATTGTGGTAATGACAATAAAGATCATCGTCGAATGTGTGGAAAATTTTGAAAAGTTCTGTAAAAGCAAAGAAAAACTGTTCTACAGTCAAATCATTGCAATTAATCATTAATTCTCCAATACTGTACCTACTTCACCACACTAGACCCAATGGGAATTATTTCAGGGGAGATGTGTGGCATTGTATTGCTATGAATCCAATATCTGAAGGCTAAATCCAATTGTTAGCCCTAACTAAAGTAGACCCCTTGAATCAAGTAGAGAGTAACAATTGGATTTATATTTGCTCATATTTGCATTTTAGAAAGGAAATTGAAGAATGTCCTTTGTTTTTTATATGAGTGAGCAGAAGCAATTTTGTTTAGTAGGCATTTGCCAGGTTGTTCTAAAAGCAAGTTTTTCAACTGTGTGAATGCCCAGCAGATATATCCACTCTCACTTCCCACAAAACACTCCTTTCTTCTAAATTTTACCTTGTATGAGGTGTGGTTTCTCTATACAGTACTGTATTAGGAATCAGAAATTATAGCAATTCATTGCCTGAACTGCAGAGTTGTGATCAGTTTCTACTCTCATTGCTTTTAGAAGTGGTGTGAAGACATTTTTTGAAAAAAAGGCTGATAATTTATTTATTTATTTATTCACATTTTTATACCGCCCTCCTAGTGATGATCTGGAAGAAGTTGCATGATAATCCCTAAAACTGATAAGTAGTCTGGCCACACATAATCTAAACATTAGTATCAGATAAAATGCTTTTAGTGTCTGGAGGAGAACAATGCTTCTTTGGAAGCGCAAGTACCAATGATCTGTCACGCATAGGACTTCATGTCTGCAGCTGGAGAGAGTTGCAAGGGTACTGCTGAACAAACAGCATCCTAGCACACTTTCAGGAATACTTCATCCACTACGGCCAAAGGGGAATCAAAGAACACCAGGGAGGAAATCAAGTTGTGGTACATGTTCAAGAAATATATAAAAGATGTTGAGAAAACCACCTCATTCTTCAAGAACTGAGGTGTTGTTCGTAGCTCCAGTGTGGCCTGGGAGTACGTATGTCATGTGACACTGTTAGTGAAATGAGTCATGTTTCTCAGAGACTGTGAGTTCAATCTGTTCCTTTCCCCATATATCAGGTAAGCTACATGGGAATTGGAAGAGTGGTCTGAAGGCAACTTTACTTGCTGTTGTTCCTAAACAAATTTTTTTAGGCTAGATGGACAGAGTACTCCTCCCTCATGGACATTTTTCTTTGCTCCTAACATGGTTTATTTATTTATTTATTTATTTATAATTTAAATTTAAATTATAAATAAATAAATAAAATTTAAATATTTATAAATAAATTTAAATAAAAAATAAAATTTAAATTTATTTATAAATAAATAAAAAAAATTTAAATTTAAATTTATATAGCGGCCCACTCACCACTTCGTGGCGACTCAGGGTGGCTTACAGAGTTACGATACCGTATCAAAGATATAACAAAAACAAACGCAGCAGGAGGGCAAAGGTCACAACAGTTCGAATGTTCGGATAGGCAGTGAGGCATCCCCCCCCCGGCCAGGTGGAGGAAATCCGGGGGGGCGGTGGTGGTGGTGGTGGTGGCGGCGGCGGCGGCGGCGGCAGCGGCGGAGGCATCCTCAGCTGCCCGCACGGCCCCGCACAGCTGGGGCAGCTTCTTCAGCTCCTGTCAATGTTCCCAGGTTGAATGATCAAAGGAAAAGAGCAGCAAGGGATTCTTCACTGAAAACCTGAAACTCCTGGTTTTTCTGCCAGGTGTCCTTTGTATATTCAGCAGGTATCGGAAAGAGCTCTTGTCTCTGCACACAATACAAACCTTGATGCAGTTTAAATCCTGTGCTGATGCAGCCTTATTAAAACTTCACCAGGGTTTTCTTCACCAGCCAGCCAGTGCTGGGAGACTTTCCTGCTCGACATGCAGCAGGAACACAACTGCTGGAGCTATTTCAAAGTGTCACCACTTTGTTGGCACTTAGAGGCTTCCTGGTTACATTGTTCTTGCCAGAAGGGCAGCTCCAGTGGCTCCGTTTTTACTGCACGTCAAGCAGATAAGCTGCTGCCCTGAACCTGGTCCTGTTGGTAGTGGCATGATGCTTTCCAGCACTGTCTAGCCATTGGGTATGGTGGCCACGTCTCATCCTGTTAATTTGAAGAACTGCATTAAAAGCAGGCAGTGACACACCTGTTTGCTGACAACTCACAGTGAAAAGCTATTCTGAAACCATGAATTGCAGCGGCAGTCAGATCTGAAATCTTGAAGAGATGCCTTGGTTTAGCAAGTGAGTGTGGGGGCCACACAAGAGCACTTAAATGGACAAAATGAAACTAAACAATTGAAAGGAGAAAATGGCCCTTATGTCAAAGAAGTCAGGAAAGATAAGAGGCTATTTGCACTAAAGTGGTTGAGTCTCTCATCAACTTCCTGTAAAAAAAGCTTGGAATTAGGGTTGCTGTTGTTCATTTGCAGTCAAGTCTGACCCTTTGTGACTCCATGGACCACAGCACGCCAGGTTCCTCTCTCATCCGTCATCCTCCATAGTCCAGCCAGATCTACACCCACTGCATCAACAATGCTGTCTAACCTTCTCATCCTCTGCTGCCTCCTTCTCCTTTTGCCTTTAGTCTTTCCTAGCACCAGGGCCTTCTCCAGTAAGTCCCCTCTTTTCATTTGGTGGGCAAAGTTCTTGAGCCTCAGCTTCAGTATTTGTCTCTCCAGGAAGCAGTCAGGGTTGATTTCTTTTAGGATTGACTGATTTGATTTCCTTGCAGGGGACTCTCAAATCTTCTCCAGCAACAAATTTCAAAAGCATTTATTCTTCTGCGCTCAGCCTTCCTTATGGTCCAGCTCACACATCCATATGTTATTACTGGGAAGACCATTGCTTTAACTATGTGGACTTTTGTTGACAGGGTGATGTCTCTACTGTTTACTATGCTGTCAAGGTTTGCCATAGCTTGCCTCCCAACAGGTAAGCATCTTTTTATTTCAAAGCTGCAGTCGCCATCTGTAGTCACTCATCCTGAATTATGAGTTTTTTCTATTTGGTAGCCAGCATGTTTGATATGATCTTCCAGAGGCCACAGAACGGCTGTATTTCCAATTGCAGTATATGTTGCTACTTAAGTAGGGCTCTGCCACCCTGGGAGCTGCAGAGACTCCCCCAGTTCCAGAAGTGCTAATAGCATCCAAATCCAGGAGAGAAAAAAATCAAGAGAGATAAGTATCCAGAAAGAGTTAGAACTTCAAGTCTGGTTTGGATCTTAACACCAAGAAGATGAAATATCTGGTTATAAGCCAAACACCAACACAAGGCAGGCTAATGGCAGGAACACAAGAAATCAAAAGAGTGGATAAAATTGTCAATTTGGGGAGTATGTTAAATGAAAATTGGGATTCCAAGGTAGAGATTAAAATATGAACAGAAAGAGCAAGATCTACCTTCATAAAAATTCAACACTTGTTATGCAGTAGAGATCTAACTCTCGCTAAAAAGATCCAAATAGTGAGATACAGTAATACCTCGGATAACACTAAGACTTGGTTCCACAAGTCTTAGCGTTATCTGGTTTTTAACATTGTACGATGCATACACTGCACTGTGCACACCGCCTCTGATCATTGGACCGCTGGTTTGGTTGGGGGGAGACTGGGTGCGCCCATTCTCCTCCCAATCAAACTGGCGCTATGAAGCTCTCAGTGGCGGCATGGCTGGGAAGCTGACTGGGGCTCCCCGTTCTGCTTCCCAGCCACGGAGCTGCTTTGCCCTTTGTAGCAGTGGCGTGGCTGGGAAGCTGACCGGGGGCTCCACGTTTTGCTTCCCAAACATGCTGCCGTTGCACCCTTCTTAGCAGCGGCGTGGCTGGGAAGCTGAACGGGGAACTCCTGGTCGGCATCCCAAACACGCCACCGCTATGAAGGGTGTGATAGCAGCATGGCTGGGGAGCAGAACGGGGAGCCCCCAGTCTGTTTCCCAGCTACACTGCCGCTGCGAGCTTCATAGCGCCAGTTTGGTTGGGAGGAAAATAGACACGCCTGGTCTTCCCCCAACCAAGCCCGCGGTCTGACGCTCAGAGCGCCAGTTTGGTTGGGCTGAGGGTGCGCATGCCCAATCTCCTCCCAACCAAACCTGCAGTCTGAGCCTCTGTAGATCTCTTTCCGAAAGTCCGCAGGGCTGGTCTCTAGCCTTGCGGGCTTCGGGGCAGAGATCAATGTTGGGGAATTTGAGACAAACATTTGCATCACACAACGTTATCTCGACGTTGTACGGTGCAAATGTTTGCCTTAAATTCCCCAACATTATCCGGTTTTAGCGTTATCCGATGTAATTGTTATCCGAGGTTCCACTGTATTACATGTTTCCAGTGTTGCAATGTGGAGTTGAAGCATGGACATTGCCTAAACTTTAAGCATCTGAAATGAGAATTGAAGCTTTTGAAATGTAGATCTACAGATGGGTGATAAGAATATAATGGGTTGACCAAGTGACTAAAGTAGAAGTATTGCGCTGGATGCAGTGGTGGGATGTCAAAAATTTTACTACCCCACCATGATGTCATCACAGTGTGGGCGGAGCTAACATCATGATGTCATGTCATGGGCGGGGCCAAAGAAAAAAATACAAAATAATAAAAATAGGGAGCTTCAGCCTATAGGGAGCTTCAGGCTAGCAGCTTCTCTTCCTCCTCCCTGTTTGGGAGGACAGCAAGGAGGCCGTGCATATGTGCCAAGTACTAGGCGTGCATGCACACCAAGTGCTTGGCATGCATGCGCAGTGAAAAGGTAAGCCCCGAAGGTGGTTCCCCCCAAAAGCTGCTACAGGTTCTCTGGGACACTGGGAAAAGTTACTACCGGTTCTGGAGAACTGGCGAGAACCTGTTACATCCCATCACTGGGTGGATGGAAAAAGAAAAAAGAACTGTTTAAGACCATTAACCAAAGAAAGCTCCAGTACCTTGGCCATATCATGAGGAACAACATAAAGTATAGAATACTCCAACTCACTCTGCAAGGAAAGATCCCTGGGAAAGGAGAACCTGGACATAGACAGACTTCACGGCTGAAGAACCTGAGAGACTGGTGTGGCATGTCCTCAGAAGAACTGTTCCGAGGAGCTAAGAACAGGAAGACTATCACCATGATGTTAGCCAATATTTGGAACAGATACAGCACCTGAAGAAGATAACTACTGATGGTCACTAAATATGATAAATTATCATTGGGAACAAAAGCAGTGAAGAGTCAGAGATCTTTATTTTACATAATCAGTGGATAATTGTGGTGATCTCCATAAATACTGTACTGTATCTGCAAAAATCTATTCCGTCTGTATTGAACTCCACAACAACTACTTAGTAAAGGTCTGACGATAATGGCAAACTGTTGTCTGTATAATTTCTTTCAAATGTCTTTTAAACATTGGCTTTGGTCATGACCAAGAACAGCTCTCTTTCATGTTAAGATTATTTAACAAATCCACTTCATTTTGGAGCCTTCCTTGAACTTTACAGACTCACAGGTGCTTTTGAATTTGTTGCCTGTGTAAAACCTAACTTCTAGCCTGTGGAAATGGATTCTCTGTGTCCTTTTTTGTGTCTAAAATACTAATCTCCCAGCACTGGAAAGCTAAATGTCCACCATTCTTTACTCAATGGATAAGATACCTTGCTGCTGCTGCCTCCACAACCAACCCTGGAACATCACAGAATTCTCCCTGCTGGGAGAATTCTTGCTCCATAAAAGATAAATTTAAAAATTAAAAAAAATCCCAAATAAGTTGTTTTATTATGGTTTGAGCAATCTGCTTTAAATACAGAAACTGATCACATTTCACCAATTGTATATTTTATGTTACATACAGTTCCTGACATTGCCAGACATTTAAGATCTTACAAACATATGGTCTTAATTTCTCCACCCTTCTTCTGACTGCACTTTTTCTCTCAGAGGCACATTTTGACTAGAATTCTGTTGCTTAGTTACACCTGCAGAAGGCAAACAGCATAACTTGCTGCGGGTTCTTGTTGCTATTTAGTAAGCACCTGCCTGGATTCTTGGGCACATGCTAGTCCGGTGGGTTGGCACGTACCCAATAATCCAAGCATGAACTTTTAATTGTCAGTGAGAAGCCACTGCAAATTGCCTTCTGCAAGGAGTAAAAGTGCAATCGGAGTTTTGCCTTCATGTTAAACCAAACAGTCAAAAAAGTGAAGCATGTCATCTCCTGTAATAAAGTATAACTGTCCTGCTTAGATTTTTCCAAGTTGCATTGTTTTACCTTTTAGGTCAAGGTCAAGGTTGCCCTTGTTCGGAAGCCAATCATAGCCAACTCTTGGGTTCAGTGCTCATCTCTGTTTATAGCCAAAGAGCCAGTGCTGTCTGTTTCTGCAGACATTCTCGTGGACATGTGGCAGGCATGACTAAACAGTGGAGTGCATGGAATGCTGTTTACCTTCCCAGCAAAGTGGTACCTATTTATCTACTTGCAATTTCCTGCTTTCAAACTGCTAGGTTGGCAAGAGCTGGGACACTCCATCACGCAGTACTTGGGTCTTGAACTGCTGACCTGCCGTCCTTCCAGTCATCAAGATCAGTGTCTTGACCACTAAGTCACTGCAGTCCCATTTTATCTTTTACCCATGCATAATTGCCATTGGGGAAAAATAGGTGTTTGGGTTGTTTAATTATATCCTCTTTCCTCTGCTCAACAATATTGAGCAACAGCAGAAAATTATGGAACTGAAGGCACAATTCATCTCTGTTTCGATTGATACAGATATCATGCAATGTTTCAGTGATGGTGAACCTTGGCACTCTAGGTGTTCTTGAACTTCCCAGAAGCCCTGATCAGCAGGAGTACTGACTGGTAATTGAAGTCCAATATCACCTGGAGTGCCAAGGTTGGCCATCGCTAGTCTAGTTTAATATCTATGCCACCATTTTGAGATCCACTCAAGGCAAGCTTTGGTCAGGGCTGGGTGATCCATAGAGGCCAACAGGGCAAGTGCTTGGATGTTAAAGTTCCACCAACCTTCACTTGTCTCCACTGTGTACAGTATATGCCAAGAAAGCCATTGCTCATGTTATGTAGTAATGAGCAAAGAAAGACTACATTAGCAGCTTAGTGAAAGGTTGATATTTCTTACTTTCCAGGGAATATGACTGTGAACCTTCTGATATTCACTGATTGCCTGAGGCATATTTGCAAGGAGAGTAAATTAAATTACAGACATTAAACATGAAAATAGGAAAATAGCTTTCTGGCTATTTCTTAATATATATTGCTGGGCTTATCAGTCTAGGAAAAGATCTGGGTGAAGTGGGGAAGGGGGTGGCAAAAAAATAAAGAGGTAGAGTACATAAACTCTGGAACTGGAGTGATTAGAAAACAGTCGCAATATCTTGCCATAAATAAATAAATAAATAAATAAATAAATAAATAAATAAAGCAAGCAAGCAAGCAAGCAAGCAAGCAAGCAAGCAAGCAAAGTCATTCCAGACATTTCCTTGAAATTGCACTGTGACTTCCTAATGGCAGACTTTCTGTACTCCATGGCCCTATTAGTGTTGATGCTTCCTTGTCAGGAGAGTTTATTAAATAAATAATAACTGTCACGGCTTGTTCTTTTTGATGTTCCCTTCATCACCTTTCCTGCTTACTTTGTCAAAAAGAAAAAAAAGAAAGAAAGTAATAGAGTAACTAGAAACTGCAGCCAGTATATTAGTTTTCTAGATTAGACTAGCAAGCCCTGGCAATAACATGAATGCACCTAAGTACATAAGCAAAACTCTGCTGGAACAACTGAAAAGGGTCTGACAAGTCCAGCATGCTGTTTTCTACCAGCCAGAGATGCCTGGGGGAAACATACAGACAGTCTATGACAAGGGTGCCCAAACTATGGCCTTGGGGCCGGATGCGGCCCCCAATGCCAATTCATCCAGCCCGTGAAGCCCTCGTTGCTCCTGGAAGTGGAAGTAAAACATGCCTGTACGGGCGCGTTTTACTTCCGCTTCCAGGAGCAAGGAGGGCTTTGCGGGCTGGATGAATTGGCATCGAGGGCCAAATCCGGCCCCCAGGCCACAGTTACTGGCTCCCTGAACCACGTGACTGGCCCATGGCCTGAAAAGTTTGGGCACCCTGGTCTATGAAGACCACCAGCCCTACAACCCTCATCCTGATGGTGCTATGGTGCCTTTCAATGGCTGGAAGTCATTGTAAAGTCATTGTGACTAATAACCACCTGTAGACCAAATCTTGTTGGAGAGTTACCATACTGTTCAAAAGTCTTAGGCCATCACCAGATGGTTTGGGGAATATTCAATGAGTGATTTGGGGAGTCATTTCTCAGACACCCTAACTCCACACATCACCAAACTTGGAGAGGAATGAGAGGTGAGTCAACAGAAGACTCTCTTCAATTTTGGTAAGTCTAGGTGGCCCAGAGGATGACTTATGGGACCCCCCCATCACTCATTGAATTTTCCTCAAACAAGCTGGTGGTGGTCTAAGATTTTGCAGAGTACTGTATAGACCAGCGAACATTTGCCACATCTGGTGCCAGTAAATCCCTCAGGACACAGTATTGGAGGCATCATGCTCAGAACCTGTGCTTTTCTATTCACAGGTTGAGCCCAGCATGAAGGTGAGGACCTTTATTACAGCCTGCCTTAAATTGGCAGCCTCCAGATGTTCTTTTTGGAGCCCATCAAATGAGACAGGGAGGGGCTGCAGTGGTTCAGTGGTTAAGAAGCTCACTTTGTTAGCTGGAAGGCTGGCAAGTCAACAGTTCAAGACCCTGGTACTGCATGACAGTTTGAGAGTCTGTCTCTGTCCCAGCTCCTCCCAACCTAGCAGTTCAAAAGCAAGAAATTGCAAGTGGATAAATGGGGACCACTTTGGTGGGAAAAGATCTTGGGGACATGAAAGGAGCCTCATGATGGCATCCCCTGAGCGGAGTTTCACCAGCAAAAATCCTTCCAACCCAGAATAATTTCTGACACGAAATTATTATTATTGAGACAGGGGTGTTTTCTCTAAGAGCCTGTAGTTGGTCCCTAATATAACTAAACTTTGTAGTTAAAGAACAGAACAAATGAATGGAAGGCAGGGATTTTAATGCCACAAACATACCTGTTGCCTTTGTGGTGACTGATGCAAAAGGAAAAATAAAGCACTACAAAAAATAATAATGACCTAGTCTTTATCACTGGTTTGGTTGGTTGACAAGCCTAATTTTGGCAGGTCTTCCTTTGTGAATTGGCTTCTGCTTGCCTCTTTAAATCGTGGTTTTATATTTGGCAGGACGCTGTATCCCTGAGTGTTTCATTCCAAGCACATCTGTGTCCACCCCCACCCTCCTTTTAAGCAACCTGCTTGCCACTTGTGGCGTTCTAGATGATATTGGACTGTAAGTGCCATCATCCTTCACTAGGGACAATGCTGGTTAGGGCTGATGGAAGTCACAGTCCAACAACAAACGGAGGGCAGCAGGTTGTCTAACCCAGCTTTTGATACCTTCAGCTCAGAAGAGCAAAAAGGGGAGGGAAAAGTCTGAAATGTGTGAGAATCAGATAGTTTTTGAAGACAGTAAACTTGTTAACTTGCATTCTTAATCCATTTGTTTCTCTCTTATATATATATAGGATCTCTTTTGAACTTCCACTTTATGGGGATTTGATAATTTGTGATATAATGTATGTATTGTAGAGACAGCTGTGTTGACCAAAGAAGAAAATCCAAACGTATTTTCATAACCCCATAATTTTTATCAGTAGCTTCTTCTCTTCCTAGCCATATAATGGTCTTTGTTTACAGCTGGAACTTATTCCTTTTCCCAAGCTGATACCATTTTCCAATCTGTTTCTAGGCCCCCTTCTTTGAAAAGAGGAAAAAAACCCAGGAAAGAACAAGAATGGAAAGTAATCTGAGTCAGAAAGTGCATATTTCGTTCTTTGCCTTTGGAAATATACCAGAACCTTGTGCTTTCACATTCTAGAGAGGAGTTGGGGGGGGGGGGATGTATAAAATAAAATGAATTGCTAGACCTTTCTTTAGAGACTCCAATAGGGAAGGGGAGAGAGAGAGAGAAGGAAAGAGAGATGGCTGGTTGCCAAGGTGATGTTTTCCTTTTCAAAACCGGATGGGGGGCAGAAACACACAGGCTATTTAAAACAAAACCCCTCACGTTATAAGTAAGATTTCCAGATGTAAGGAAAATAAACATATCCCCATGAAATAAACATCCAGACACAGATGGGACAGGGACACGTGTGTGTCAGAGACTTGGGGTTCATGGGCTGACTCCGGCTGTGCCATGTTTCCAAACAAGCGCGATATGTGCTTGTCTAAAATATTCCAAGCCTCAGAGACTTTGAGCACTTCTGCTCCTTTCAGTAAGCATGGAGTCTCACATGAAGAGGAAGGTACCAAATTTGCAGTTCATACTATATTTCATAGCAATGTACCAAGACACTTTCCCTGTCCCATCCTGAGGCATAGCCCCAGCCGCCTGGGAAAGCAGTCTAGAGATATCAGTAAAAAAAGTCTTGTTATTCTTTGAGATTGATTACTCACAAAACAAGTAAATAATAATTATTATTTTTTTAAAAAAGGAAAACCAACATTATACTGTATAACAAAGGCATCTAAGAAGTTTGAGAGTGTTTCAGTCACCTTTTGTGGCTGGCCATCTTGGGTCAAGGACATTGTTAAATTGGTGCCTCCTACGTCCAATGCCATTGGAAAACCTTTGTCCCTGGGGGTGGCCCAAACAGTTGCTTTGATGTTGAAATGCTTTCCTGTGGGCAGACAACTGAGTAAGGGGGATCCACACACAACTGTAGTTGTGTGGGTAGGGGGCAGCTACCGGGTCACGGAGAGCTTCCACTGCAATCCTAGGCATGTTTTGGGAGTAAGCGCTAATGAACAGAGCAAATATATTTCTATGCAAACATGCACAGGATTATATTGTTATATATTATGGCAAATGCAGGTAGCAATTCTACAGGCCAGGGCTTTTCAGCACTATTGCACGAGAATGCATCGTTTTTGAAGGACTGCAAAGTAGAAAGTATTTAAAGACAAAGTACAGTCAAACCTTGCATAAAGAGTGCTTCACTTAAAGAGTAACTTGCTTAAAGAGCAGGATTTTCTCTGAATGTTCACTTCGCTTAACAAATAAAACCAACCAAAAACTCGCTTAACAAATAAACCGGGGTTCACAATCCCTCCCATGATTGGTCATTTACAATGGTGTTTCGCTTAAAGAGCAAACTCGCTTTGAGCAATCCTGTGGAATGCATTATACTCTTTAAGCGAGGTCCAACTGTATTCAAAGAGGGAAAAAATAATTTGGTGAATTCCCCTTTTCTATAATTAATAAAATATCAGGCTCAGACCAAAAATTGTACAGAGGAAGTGTAAGAGAATAGCCTAACTCAGTGATGGTGAACCTTGGCACTCCAGGTGTTCTTCAACTTCAATTACCAGAAACCACTCCTGCTGATCAGGGCTTCTGGGAATTGAAGTTCAAGAACATCTGGATTGCCAAGGTTCACCATCACTAACCTAACTAGTACAGTACTGTATGGTTAAAAAATAGCTCCTGAAGCATTCGTAAGAAGCAAAAAGGTATCTTTACTTACACTTGCACTTTCTAGGTACATTCAAAAGAATAAAAGCAAGTTTAGAATCAATATAGCCTCTGCCATGTACAGGAGATTGGCTCTGTCTGTTTGCATGGTTCGAAGGTCAACAGGAGAAAGCAAACGAAACAAAACGGGAAGTAAATGTGAAAAGAGAGTGCAGGGCTTTCTTTCAAGTCCCATTGTTAGTAGGATGCAATATTGTTATTATCAGAACAGAAAGAACATTGGATTTGAACTGATTTAACATGGGTTCAAATCCTCATTTTCTAGTTTTCCACTTAGCTCTGATATTTTGGAACTGTTTTCCTCGGACCAGATTATACAGCAAGGAAATATATATACTGCATTCATACTGTTTTCTTTCTAGGCACTTAATTCCTTCAAAGAAGAGTCAGTCTTGCAAACGGAGTCCATGCAAACTGAGGCATATTCAGAACAGAATAAACAAACATCTTGTATCTTTTAGGGGAACAGAGCTTTTATTGGCATGTTAACTGTATCTTCTTGTTCAGGGTACAAAGCCTTTTCAGGAAGTTTCCTCCCTACTGTCTCTTCAGAGAGGACTGTAGTTCTCTCTTTCTCTCTCTCTCAAAAAAGGTTTTTGGTGATAATTGCTACCTTTTGCTCACTGTGATGTTATATACAGTACTGGTATAGATTCTCCTGCTGATTTAGTTGTGATTAGTTTCTCCTCTTTTCTGCTTCCTTGCTTGATGTTGTTCTTTATACTCTTTACCTTATAGACTGCTAAGATTTCTCAGTGAACAGCAGTGCAAAATATGATTCAATAAATAACAAACAAATAACAACATACTTCAGATGTTGAGATATATTCAGAGACCGGTGCATTAAGATAGATCATACTGTAAAGAAACCCTTAGGTAAAGATAAAGGTTTTCCTTGCTTGAAAGTGAGTCGTATCCAACTCTAGGGTAGTCAGGTGGCAGGCATGACTAGACACCAGAGCGCTGTTTAACTTCCCACCAAAGTGGTCCCTATTTATCTACTCGCAATTTCTTGTTTTCGAACTGCAAGGTTGCCAGGAGCTGGGACAAAGACAGGAGCACATTCCATCCTGCAGTACTCGGGAATCAAACTGCTGACCTGCCACCTTCCAGTTAGTGTCTTAGCCACTTGAGCCACTGCAGTCCCCTTAGGAGTAAGTTGACTTTAAAATTGTCTAATAACCCAGTTATCAGCACACCGACTAGATCAAAACCCTCACAGATGGTTGGTTTTTAGCTTGAAATAACTAGAAATGCTTTTTTGTGAGTCATGGACTGAATTATCTGAAAAAAACAACCCGCTGCTGTATTCTCTAGCATCCAACTTTGGCTGATGTCTGCTTATCAGCTCTGCGTTTTGAGGCATTCATTGCTTTGCAACATGCCAAAGTATATCAGCAGGCTAAGAGTTCAATTTTGCTTTAGCTGTAAGCACTCCCAGGTGAACACACCTACATGAATAGGGCTATTGTGTTCCTCAGGACATTCTGTTCAGTATTTCTAGACTTTTGAATGGTGGAAAGATACATGCAGGTATGTAAGAATATATACTTTCTCTGTTTACTCTCTCTCTCTCTCTCTCTCTCTCTCTCTCTCAGACACCATGTTATACTGCAGGGACCCCCAAACTTTTTGGGCCATGGGCTGGTCACGTGATTCAGCGGGCTTGTCATGTGGTTCCTCCTACCGGAAATGGAACTAAAACACACCTTGCAATCTGTTTTGCAACAGGATGAGATAGATTTTAAGCTGCCATTTTTGCTGCTTAAACCAGGAGTGCCCAAACTACGGCCCATGGGCCAGATCTAGTCACTGACACGAATTCATCTGGCCTGCATTTTACTTCTGCTTCCAGGAGTGACAAGGGTGGTGTGGGCTGGAGGAATTGGTGTTGGAGACCAGATCTGGCCTGTGGGCTGTAGTTTGGGTACCATTGTTATAGTTGGAATTTGTGCCCATTCTAGAGCGGGGGATTTCTGACACCCAGTTTGCAGTGTAAATTAGGGATAAGCATCTGTGACCTTTATATGTTTTGACCCACAATTCCTATCAGTCTTAGTCAGCATAACTGGCATGAAGGATTATGGGAGTTGGCTCTCGAGGAACATGATTGCGACTGATTCTTTGCCACCCCAGGCCCCCCCCTCCAAACAAGGACACAAGACAACTTTATGGAAAAAACATGGCCACTTTATTAAGTGACAATAAAATGTATAACAACCCTAACGCCGGGGTCAGCAAAGCACAGGGGGGGGGGGTCCAAACTCCGGGGGGAGATTTGGGTTGGGCCAAATTAACATAACCCCGCCCATACCCAAAATCCTCCCCCCTCCCACAAGGTGTACCCCCCACACCTCCCCCCCGTGCTTTCCGCCCAAACCCGTACAAAACTGTCACCCCAAAAACCCTTACTCATCGAGATGAGGCAGGCGAAAAAGGACCCAGCCAGGCCAATTTGCTGAGACCCAAAAATTCCTGCCCGGCCCAAAATATTGCGACCACTACAGCCACCTCGATTTTTAGGGCGGGTGGGCGGGCGACCAAATCCCAACCCACAAGAATTCTCCAGAACACCGCACCCTCTCTTCCAAACAAACCACGCCCCCCAAATACAAAGGCACCAATCCCCAGCTTCCACACCGTTGTCTTCCGACCTGACCACCAGGGTGGGGCGGGGCGGCAAAGACCCTTCTCGAACAGTAGCCACTGCCTCGAAGGTACCCTTGCCACCCCAGCCCCCCCTCCAAACAAGGACACAAGACAACTTTATGGAAAAAACATGGCCACTTTATTAAATGACAATAAAATGTATAACAACCCTAACGCCGGGGTCAGCAAAGCACAGGGGGGGGGGTCCAAACTCCGGGGGGAGATTTGGGTTGGGCCAAATTAACATAACCCCGCCCATACCCAAAATCCTCCCCCCTCCCACAAGGTGTACCCCCCACACCTCCCCCCCCGTGCTTTCCGCCACACTCCGGGGTTCCGCTGGAACTCCGGACCCCCCCCCCTAGGAAAGACAGGCAACCACACCCCGACGAATGTCTTTGACAAAATAAGTGTATCCAGTATCAGAGAGGGTGCTCCAATTGTCCCAAAAACATGCCACATTGGACTTCACAATGGCCGGGTGAGAAATAACCCGGCCCCCCATCTTCAGGAAGGCCCTGGACAACCGATAGTTCAGATAAATCCGCACTTGATCCTTGCACGCAAAACCGGGTTCCAGGCCGTCCTCCTCCGTCCAATCCTCACACATCGGCAGTATCTCTGAAAAAAGAAAATTAGTACCGGGCCACGCCTCTCCCAGCCGGGAAAAAGCCTGGACCACCCCCTCTACGATATCCTCTACCCCGCCCACTTCATCACCCCCAACATGTAACACCACCACGCGTGGCCTTACACCCCATGGCCTCGGAAATAAACGCCAATCCAACCCCCCAAAACCTATCCCATGCAACCCCGTCCAGTGGACCGAACAGTCGGAGAGTCCGATGCGGCTCCCCCAGCAAGAAAGGGTGGCCCACTCTGCTGCCCCAGCTACATGACGATCCCCCATGATCCAAACGTCGCCCCGCCACGGCGGTCTCCAACCTGTAAAACATAAACTCATAACAACATCAATAACTTAACACTCCCCCGGCAGGTCACGGACATACGTCCTGAACCTGGCCGAGGTCCATCTCTCCGCTTTCTTTATATCCTCCACCCGATAACCCAAAGCCGCCAACGTGGAAGCAGCTCCAATCCTGAAAGAGTGCGAAGCAAAGTTCCAACCCACTATCCCTGCCGCCACCAAAGCCCTCTCCGTGACTGCCTTAAACTGGAACATGGTTAAAGGGCCCCCCCCCCTCATGCACAAAGAAAAAACCACCACCAACCCCTCGTAGTGCCAGGTACTCCTTAACCCTTTGCACCGGGCACAACTCCCTAATGTGACAAGGCCCCAGCACCAAGCACTTACCCAATCCTCCTTGGTCCGTCTTAGAGCAACGTACAAAGATATACACCCTACCGTTCGCTACCACCACGTCCTCCACACCCAGAGCTTTGCCCGACTTGTCATCCCTAGATCGCGCTACTAGCTCGCTAATCCGCAACGCTCCGAAAAAAGCGAACAAAACCGCTGCCTTGAATAAGGCCGTTTCAAAACCATCAACGCAAACAGTCCCCCACACCCCATCAAGCCTAAGTAAGATACCCGGGGAAAAGGGGGTGCGCCTATCCCCCCCTCCCTGCCATCCTGTCCCACCCTTCTAAAACCATCCTAACCCTAAAATCTCCTGAATCATCCCTAATCCCCCGCGACTTGGCATAGAACGCCACCGCCGCCAGCTTTCCCCTAATAGTGTTGGATGCCAAAACCTTATTGTGCAGCCACACACAAAATTGAAGAGTGTGCTCAACCGGGACCGGCCAAACCTCCCCCAAGCCCTCCCCCCGCTGAAACTCACAGAACTCCTTGCACGCCGCCGCGTAGGACCGCCGCGTGCTCTCGGCAATGGACCCTCTGAGAGCCTCCGCTACTTGCACTCTCCAAGAGCCCACACCTCGTCCGGCAACCTCATGGGCCGAGGATCCACCGAAGGCACCAACTCCCGAAACCTGTCCAATTGCTGCCGGGATAAAGCATCCGCAATGCAATTGTCAACCCCCGGGATGTGCCTCGCGACAAACAGCATATTCAACTCTAAACATCTCCTCGTCAAAGCCCTAACTAAAAACATCACTCGTTTGGACTTGGAAGTAAGGCTGTTTAACACTGTCACTACAGCCATATTATCGCACCAAAATATCACCGTCCTATTCCTCCACCTGTGACCCCAAATCCACACTGCCCCCACAATTGGGAAAAGCTCCAAAAACGTTAAGTTCCTGGTCACTCCCGTTTCCACCCACCTAGGGGGCCACGAACCACAACACCATTCTCCTCTAAAAAACATCCCAAAACCTAACGCCCCTGACGCATCCGACTGCACCTGAAGTTCCTCCCTGAGCAACCACTTATCCCTCCAAAAGGACACCCCGTTAAAACTAACTAAAAACTCCCCCCATACCTCTAAATCTGCTCTGATCCCTTGCGTTACACGAAGCCTATGATGAGGTTTCTTAAGTCCCACCATGGCATCGCACAGCCTTCTCAAAAAAGCCCTACCCGGAGCTACCACCCTGCATGCAAAGTTAAGGTGTCCCACCAGAACCTGCAGCTCCTGCAGCGACACCTTCCTTCTACTCTTCATCACCTTGATTCTGTCCCTCAAGTCCACCAACTTATCCTCCGGCAACCGAGAACATTGCTGCTCCACGTCCAACTCTACCCCCAAAAAGGAAAGCTTCCGCGCCGGCCCTTCCGTTTTTTCATGCGCCAGCGGTACCCCCAACTCCTCACACACTTCCTGAAACAACTTCAGCTGCCCCAAACAATGCTCCTCCCCCTTTCCAGAACATAACAAAAATCATCCAAATAATGAGTTATAAACCCTCCCCCGCCCTAACGGAGTAGACCCACTGTATGAATGTACTAAACTTCTCGAACAACGAACAAGAGATAGAACAACCCATCGGCAAGGCTTTATCCACATAAAAACCCCCTTCAAAGACAAAACCCAGTAATCTGAAATCCTCCGGATGAATGGGCAACAGTCTAAACGCCGCTTTTACATCACATTTCGCTAGAAATGCCCCCTTTCCCGCTTTCCTAATCATAGCCACCGCCTCGTCTAAAGATGCATATTTCACAGAGCTGAGCTCCACTGGAATGGCATCATTCACCGACCCCCCCTCAGGATAGGATAAGTGATGAATGAGCCGGTATTCCCCCGGCACCTTCTTCGGCACGAACCCCAGAGGCGAAATATGCAGTCCCTCCAACGGGCATGACTGGAAGGGCCCCACTATCCTGCCCAAAACCATTTCCTTCGTGATCTTTTCCCTCACCTGCACCTCGTTTCCTTTAACCGACTTCAGATTTTTCTCCGCCGATGGGCCCTTCACCCCCCCCACCACCGGAATACGAAAACCGAAACGAAAACCGTTCGCTAGCAGCTCTGCGTCCTGCCTCCTAGGGTAAGACGCCAGCCAACGGTCCAAGTTTTCTAAGTTAATTGGGCTGGGGTAAATTGAACCCAGAAGGTCCTTGCCCCCCAGGCCTCCCCTGGTTCGGTACCCCTCTCGTCGGCCCTCCTCTACCCCGGCCGCAAGCGGTGACCGGATGCATTCCGCCGCACTGCGAACACCCATGCTTAAACCTACACTGCTTGCGGGAACAATATCCATGGGAGTTAAACTCCCAACAGACCAGCCTGGGTTGAACCAGCTGCCCCCCAGGAACCCGGGGGGGCGTCAAAGGAGGTCAACGTAACACCATATGCCCGCTATCATGCCTCTCTCCCAACAGTGGCCTAGCCGGGGCCAAATATTGCAACCAAAGCATGGAATGCGGCTCATCCCACCTAATGTCCGGCTCCTGCTGAGCCAAAGATCTAAAGAATTCATCATATTTCATCCATGACCCCCCCGCAAAATCCGTGTACGCCCTGTACACTATATCCAAATATTTCAACAACGAAAGCGCCCTTTCTGGCCTTTCATAAATAATAACCCCCATGTAAATCAGATAAGCCGGCAGCCAGCTCCCCCAATTTCTAATAGGTTTCTTCTTCTTAACCAACTCCTTTTCCCTCTCATCCAGCTTTTCCGCCTCTTTCACGTCCACCTCCCGGTTAAGCAATGAAAACAAATCCACGTATTCCCCTTTCAAAATCTTTTCTTTGGTCGCTTGGGACAAGTGATCACCAAACGGGCAACGTCTCTTGCACGCAGGCGCGCCCGATCCCGCATCACCTCCCGCCAAAACCTTCCCGCCCGAAGACGCCTGTACACCCACATTCCCCCCGTCTGCCGGAATTACCGGGATCTCCACCCCCTTGCCGCTGGCACTACTCTCCTGTCCCACCACCACCACGGGTCCGGGACCCCGGGTCCCTTCCCCCCGTCCGGCTTCTCAAGAGTAGCCGGCCCATTCTTATCTGCTCCCTGCTGCCTTGCACCCGCCCCCCACGGAGGCACAGAACCCATCCCCCATTTCCCTGATGTTCGGGTCACACCCTCCCTAGCCCCACAGCTCGGAGGGCCACATGGGCAGCTCCAAGGCCACCCCCACTCACTCTGAGTCGCCCTAGATGTACCGGGGCCCCCAGACTCACCAAGTCCCCGTACCGACACCGCTTGACTCTGCGCCACAGCGCTTGCCTCTGTCGTCTCGGCCGAGCTTGCTGCGCCGCCTCCCAAATCACTCGACGTCTCAGCCGAGGAATCCCTGAGGCCCGCCTCGCTGTGGCTTGAAACCGCTGGGCCAACCGGCCCACCGGCCGCCGCTTCCATCTCCATGTTCGAAGGCCCCAGCAACTCCTGAGACTGAGGAGCCTCCGCCTTCTTCCCCTCGAGCTGCAGCAGCCTCTCCTCAAGCTGCCTAATAGCCTCCCGCCACGAACCTTTCCCTTTTCTACCCCCTCGTCGGGTGCTGGTAGCTTGCGAACGGGGAACCTCCATTCCACCCCCCGCCTCCTCCTCTAGGGCCCTCACTCTGTCATCGTAGGTCCCTAATTCGAATTCTTCCTTGGAAGATTCCTCCACCGCCTCCCTGGCCCCCTTTGGCTGGGAAGCCAACTCCTCTGAGCTAACCGCCGATTGCCCTCTCTTTCGAGACATGGCCTCCAAGAGATCCCCGAGACAAGAACGCACGTCCGCACCCGACCAAATCCCAACCCACAAGAATTCTCCAGAACACCGCACCCTCTCTTCCAAACAAACCACGCCCCCCAAATACAAAGGCACCAATCCCCAGCTTCCACACCGTTGTCTTCCGACCTGACCACCAGGGTGGGGTGGGGCGGCAAAGACCCTTCTCGAACAGTAGCCACTGCCTCGAAGGTACCCTTCTGTTCAATAGTCGCACATTTCTAACAAATTCTTTATTTCTGAAGCTAAATTTCATAATTCACCATGTCTTATCATGCTCCAATATTTTGGCTAATATTAAAAAAATCTATCAGACAATAAGTGCATATTTCTACAGTAAAACCTCTGGTTATGACGGAGGTCCATTCCAACAGCCTCCATTGTAACCTGAAATGGTCATAAACCGGATCACGATTTCGCATAGGAATGCATTGAAATTTTTTTGTTTTTAAAAAAACCCTGACTGGAACAAATATTTAAAAAATAAAAAGCACAAAAAGATGCCAGATGCAATCATCCCCCACCCCCACAAATCCAACTGCGCAATCTCTCTACCTTTTCCATGCTGTTTGGGGACCTTATCTGATGACAACGGGACCTTGGGAGGCAGCCATCTTATGCCCCAAAATGGTGGTATTGGCCATTCTGTTGTTCAGGACTACATTTTCCAGACATCTTGGCAGAACCAAATGACCAACACCACCATTTTTGGACATAATATATGGCTGCCTTCCACCCCACCTGAACTTAGAATGCAGTGTTAACTGCTCCAAAGGTCCCATCATCGTCGTCAGATAAGGTCCCCAAATGGCGTGGAAAAGGTAAGGAGATTGCTCCTTTGGTTTTGTGGGGGTGGGGGATGATCGTATCCTGGAAATCAGTCATAACCTGGGAATTTTTTAAAATTAAACATGAGGTTGTAAGTCACAGCAAACGTAACCCAGGGCAGTCGTATGCAGGGTTTTTTCTGTATCTAAATTAAGCCCCAAATCACTGGCTTTTTAAAAAATTGTTCATTAATTACCAAGGAATGAATGAATAATTATATTAACAGATGTTCCTGTTATTTACAGCTATTTCAAACATTAAAATCAGATTGGTTGGTGTTTCTTCCCCCTCCCCCTTTGCACTGTGCTTATTAATGAGTCCCCTCCTGTTGATCTCTGAAACATTTTAGGCTTGTAAAATGTTCTGGAAGAATCTTTTCAAAACTCTTGAAAAACATTGCAAAAATATAGCCTTCATTTTTCTTAAGGGGCTTCTTGTTTTCCAAGATCCTGAAAAATTCCCCTTTATCCAAAGATTATGAATGGGGAGTAATTTTCACTAGTACGGTGGGGTTCATAACCCCTCACGATGAGGCTTTTGGAGTGAAAGGATCATCCATCAGGTGCTGTTTTTGCCCAGGAGAGGGATGGATGTGTTGACATTATTTGGGAAGGCTTTTTTCATCTACAATAGCAATTTGTTTGGGGATTTTATACCATTTGTTTTTACTTATCAGGGCCCCACACAGCAATTTACAGCAGATTAAAATGGTTAGAAATGGATTTAAAATATTTTAGAGCCAGGTTAAAACTCCTCTCCAAAAGAAGATCCAAACATTCTTTATAAGTTAGGCTCTACAATTGTTTGTTTTAAACAGTTTTGGAGGCTTTTTGGAACTACCATATGTAGTTTTAGCAGCTAGTCAGAAGCTAAACTGAGATGAAGTCAGCCTAGTATCTCCTGCAGAGGAAGGGGTCCACAGTTGTACTGTTGCTACAGAGAAAACCCTGTTTCCTGTACCCACCAGCCTTGTCTCTTTGGACAGCAGGACACTCAATGTAATCTCTGTTGAGGAGCTCAATCTCTAAATGTCTTTTCAGCTGCCCCACCTTCCAGCCATTAGAGATTTAATTTAATTTAATTTAATAGTCATATATATGCTCCTGCCCACTCGCCGAGGCGACTCTGGGCAGCTTACATGTATAAAAACATAGCATAGATATACATAAAACAATGAAGTACAGTGGTACCTCGCTTAAAGAGCGTAATACGTTCCACGGGATTGTTCTTTAAGCAAGTTTGCTCTTTAAGTGAAACACCATGGTAAGTGACCAATTGTGACTTGTGGGGGGGGGGATTGCGAACCCCGATGTATTTGTTAAGTGAGTTTTTGGTTGGTTTTATTTGTTAAGCAAAGTGAACATTCAGAGAAAATTCTGCTCTTTAAGTGAATTACTCTCTAAACGAGGCACTCTTTATGTGAGGTTTTACTGTAAAAGTATAAATTTGTTTAAAATTTAAAATTACATACCCTCTCCTAGCAGCCACATCATAGGATTTCTTTTAAAACTAAAGCTAAAAATCCGGGTAGCCTTCAAATGAGCCACCCTAAAGTGGCCTTTGCCCCAGCCGCCCCCCAAACCTGCTGTGCCAGCCAGGTTTTAAGGTTTTTTCAGAAGGGCAGAAGCTCTGCCTGGCTCCAAACCAGCACCCTGAACTGAGCACCAGAAGCAGATTGAAAATCAGTGCTCTGAATTGAAGATGTTTAAATAGTGTTAAATATTTTCTAAAGCATCTCTCACCCCATATTCACTTGTACCACAAGACTTCCCTCATGCAGTACTTGGAAATTGAACTCCAACCTTCTGGTCTTCAAGTTCAGTGTCTACTCTTAACCACTTGAGCTACCACAGTCCCATATCTACTTTGGTTCAAATTACATGGGATGATAGCTGATCCCTATGTTTACATTTGTAACTGAAATGTTAGCCTTTTATTGTGTCAGATCTCTAGGAATGAGCAAAGTTGTTGCTTTGGATTCTTAGCTATATGTTTTTCTTGTGAACATCTGTTTTGTCTTAGTGGACTCGTCCCTGAAATAACCTGACTCCTTTAAAGTGATGTTCAAGGAGCAAATGTCTAGGTGGGTGAGTCTGGCATTTCTGTTCATGTTTGAAAAGTACGGTACTAGGTTGGCAAAGTTGCCACAGAAAAATGATAATTTTCCTCCTTCTATAATGACTTACCTCTTGGTCTGTTGTCGCCATTGTTTGCCCACAAGTGAAAACAACAAATTTCCCAACTCTTAAAATGCTCCATCAGAAGTAAAAACAGATATGACAAGAAGAACACTTTAACAACTGAGGTTCTGGAAATAAACTTTATTATTAATGACTAGCCAAGGGATATTTTTGCCCCAAATGCACAAGAATTTGCATTGATCAAATATTCATGTCTGTCTAAGTTCATAACATCTCCCTGTAATTCTTTGCTTCTTAATTTGGACTTCATTGCCATAGATTATTTTATGACTAAGGTGTGCAGAAGTATAAAAAGTTAAGAATATGAATAAAGGGGTGGACTGCAATTGTTGCCAACAAAAGATTATTTTATAATAGTACATTCATATGGGTCGTGCTGCTGTGAAAGTAATTAATTTGACTTAATGTAATTTTAGTCTTTCTCCAGCGTTCTGGGACTTCTTTCTGACCTTGTGCTACCAGAGGAAATGCAGATCTTTTTCACGCTAACCAGCTTTTATGCACAATATCCTGTGATTCTTCTGCCTGGTGCTGGGAGGATGCTTTTGTTCAAGCTCCTACTCCAGTGGTGGTGAACCTATGGCATGCATGGCAGGGGTGGCATGCAGAGACCTTTCTGTGGGCATGTGCACTGTCCTGGGAAAGCCCCACCCTGCCCAGCCTGGCTGGCACCAATGGCAGCACTGCTTCCCCACCCAATCCTCTCCTTCTGTCAATGGGGAGGCGAGAGGGGAGGCCAGTGGTGTGATGGCCCACAGGGATACAGGGGCTCATCTCAGTGCACCCCAGCGACTGGTCTCCCAAGGTGCTGCCCAGCACACCCCTGGGGGAGGCTGAAGGAGGTGGTGGAGAAGAAGTGAGGCACCAGACACCCCCCCCCTCCTAAGAGGTGGTAGTGGAGGAGGAGGCACACACATGGGGGGCATGCACACCTGCAGGGGAACCCATGGGAGGATGTGCATCCACAGGGCATGGGTGAACCCATGGGGGTGGGGGGAACTATGGGAGGATCTGCACACTTATGGGGGTGGAGGAACCCATAAGGGATGGGGGAAACCACTGGGGTGCATGTGCACACACGAACCTGATGTTGCCATTGTGCCTTAAGCAGCGTGTGTGTGCATGCACCCATGTGACATCATCGAAGGTGCGCTGGTGATGTCACAAGGGTGCATGGGCACACGTGATCCCTGCCCACATGCCTCCTTTTCCTTCTTGGGCACTCGGTCTCTAAAAGGTTCTCTTTTAATCTCTTTTAATCTATAGGGGTTGGAGTAATTTTTGGTGGCAGTTTTAATGGGGTTTTTATTGTTTTTAAAAATGTGATTGGTTTTATTTTCTGTGATCCACCTAGAGTCTTCGGAGTTGGGCAGCAATATAAATCAGAAAAACAAATAAATATATCCATCCTACTCTATACCAGCAGCCCTGGGTTTCCATCTCTGGTTATGACACCAGTGTAGATTGAGGGAAGGGTCACATTTTTCCCTATATAAATTGTGCTGCTCATTACTAAAACCCAACCGGATGGTCAGCCTATCTGACAAAGCCCACAGGATCAAAAGAATGCACAGTGCAATGGGCTTTTGCTTGTCCTTTTGTGGACTAAAACCACACCTTTGGATTGCTCTAGGCCAGGGTTCCTCAAACTTGGCTCTCCAGATGTTCTTGGACCTCAATTCCCAGTATCCAGTGGTGGGCTCAAAAAAATTTTACTACCACACTGTGGGTGTGGTATGGTGGGCATGGCCAGGGGGAAAGCCCTGCATTGCACCTGAATTAGGACTACTGTACTTTATTTCCAAACTTGGATGGGTGGGGCCAGCCAGAATTTCTGCTAACGGTTCTGGCGAACTGGCATGAACCTGCTGATGCCCACCACTGCCAGTATCCCTAATCAATAGGTGTACTGACTTGGGCTTCTGGCCACTGAAGTCCAAGAACACCTGAAGCAGTGCTGGGCATGGGCTGGTTCGGACCGGTTCTTCAGAACCGGTAGCAACAATTTCCGGGTGTTCTCCCAGGGGGTTAGTAACTTTCCCGGGAGACCACCCAGGATTGCTACTTTTTTTGAGGCGACTGGTTCGGTCACCTCTCCTTGCCACAAGGCAAGCGACTGGAGCACTGGGATCCAGGTGCTTGCTTTGCGGAGAGGGGGAGGGCTTCTCTCCCACCCTCTGTAAGGCAAGCACCTAGAGTGCCAGGCTGCCTCCTTTAAGATGGGGCTGACTGGGGTTGTCAGGTACCTCCAACCAACCTGTACTGTATATATATATTTTACTTTGGTTCTGCCCACGTCATTGGCTCAGCCCATGACGTTGGCTCTGCCCATGATGTCATGACATTGGCTCCGCCCATGACATTGGCTCTGCCCACAGTGTTGTAGTAAAATTTTAGGCTGCCCATCACTAACCTGGAGAGCCAAGTTTGCTGACCCTTGCTCTAGGCTGAACTAAAGGAAAGAAATGTGGTGCCTATCAAAGAAAGAATGAAGGCACATGGGTCTCCAATGTTTTTTGCTGTAGTAGACTGAACTTTTGCAAAATAAACTGTTCAGATGTATAGTATTGGATTCCAGCTCCCGTTACCCCAGCTGGCATGACCAGTGGCTATACTGGTAGGAGTTTACAGAGGTGATAGTTTGACACATGTGTGCCAGTGGCCAGCCTCGGCAGAGGATAATGAGAACTGTGATTGAAACACATCTGGGCTTAGAATTAGGATGGCTTGGTAGGGCAAGAGTTGCAGTGCAGTCCATCTGGATAGCAACAGCTAGAAAAGATCAGGAAGATTAATCCTTTATCAGACATGTCATTCTTCCACACTCTCCACTTAGTGTAGATCAGTGGTTCCCAACCTTTTTTGGGCCATGCGCCACTAAGCACCTCTAAAATCCTGATGCCCTCTCGGTGACATATAATTCTTATTATTCAAAAAGTGAACTCTTATTCGCGTGGAGGAAGCCTAAAAGGCCACTCACAGTTAATAACTCATTCTTGAATTGCCCCCCTGTGGGGAATGTGCCCCACATTGAGAACCATGGGTGTAGGTCCTCTTATTTACACAGCACAGGGTTTTGCAGTTTTGGTAGGGTTGGAAGCCAATCTTATGCCTTCCAAACTCTTTCAAAGATGCAGGCGGGAAAGGAAAGGAAAAAGATTAAAAGTGCAGATGGTGATTGCAGCCAGGAAATAAAAAGACGACTGATTCTTGGGAGACAAGCTATGAGAAAACTGGGGAACATAGTGAAAAGTAGAGACATCAAATTGCAAATAAAAATTTGCATAGTCAAAGCAATGGTATTCCTCATGGTAATGTATGGCTGTGAGTGCTGGAGCACAGAAAAATAGATGCCTTTGAGATGTGGTGTTGGAGGAGAGTTTTGAGAGTCCCCTGGACAGCGAGGAGAACAAATAGGTCGATCTTAGAAGAAATCAACCCCGACTGCTCCTTAGAAGATCAAGTAGTGAAGATGAAGCTAAAGTACTTTGGTCATCAAATGAGAAGAGAGGATTCACTTGAGAGAGCCTTGATGCTGGGAAAGGTTGAGGGCAAAAGAAGAAGGGGTGGCCAAAAATGAGATGGCTAGATGGTATTGTTAATGCAATGGGCACAAAGTTGGGTGGGTTGAGGAGGATGGGGTGCCTGGTGTGCAATAATCCATGGGGTCACAGGGGGTCAGAATTGACTGTGTGGCTAAACAACAAAAAGCCCCTTTCCAGTTTTTAAAAAATGGTATTTTGGGGGGCTCTGAGACGTGTTTAAAATTGGAGTCATAACCCAGGGAGGTTCGCAAGTGTCACCATTCATCTTTTTCTTTTGGTTAAAAAAAAAAGAGAGAGAGAAGGAGCGCTGCAGAAACAACCAGAGGGGCTAACCTGAAGCTCATGAGTCATCCTAAAATCATGTCCTTTCTGCTCACCCCTGGGTCTTCCTGGGAAAGAAAACCAGTGACAGAAGTTGTTAAAAGTAATAAACTATGGATGCTGGTGGTGGAATGGAAGCTAAGTGTTAAGTGACAGAGTTGCCACCCTACATTTCAGCTATACAAATTCATAAAAGCTAATTTGTAAAAAAAAAATAAAAGTAAAGAAACAAGATATATTTAGGTACAACAACAGGGCAGCAAGAAGAGCTCTAGAGAAACAGAAGCAAAAGAGGAATGCCTCCAAGGCACAAGAGGAGAATGCTCATAGCTTTATATGTACTCTGGGTCTGTGTGGCTTATGGGGAAAAGGGGGTGATGATGAACTGGACAGGTTTCCTCCAAGCAGCAGCCTTGGAGCTTATTCTGTCCTGCCCTTGAGGGTTCTTGTGGCCTGGAGCCGTCCCTCCCCTCCCAAGCAACCTGCACCTCCGCCTCCTCAGTATAAAAAGCTGCACTTGCTGTACTTTGTGGTGGTGCAGAGCTGAGACAAGGAACTGTCTTGCACTCTGTAAATAACTGGGCGATGACTCCCCTGCTGTGACAATCGCGCTCCCTCTTATTATTGGGAAGTGGCTGCAGCTTGGGTGTGAAAGGCAGGAAACCAGGAGTCAGGCTGCAGTTGGTTGGGGCATAGGCAGTGATGAGATGTTCCCGGTTCGTACTGGTTCGCCTGAACAGGTAGCAACATTCCCAATTGGTACACACGGGCATATTTCCTCTGATCTGGATCCTGCAGGCAAAATATCAAAGTTAATTGTTTGAAAACTGCATTTAGGCAGCAGTTTCCTCCCCCCTCCCCAAGTCAGAGTAGCAAGTCACAATGCATTTTACTTTGTGTTTCGCTACAGCAATCTGATGCAACTTGCTTGATCAATGTGAATTAGCCTTGTAGAATTTATTTCACATCCTAAGTGAGCAAAAGCTGGGTTTGGGGAAGCAGCAAAACATCCCCTCCCCAAGTAGCAAATGCCACCTTCCCACCCCTATCACTTTCAGAACCTTTGCAGCACAACCTTGTTAAAACTAAATAAATAGTTTTGTCGAGAAAGCCTCCTCCATCATTGCTCGCTTGCTTGCAATTGACACACTTGGCCCATATGTTGCTGGTTGATAACTGCAGAAATCCTCGCTGCTTGGCACAGGCTGGATGCTGGAGACTGGCAGAAATTCTCCAGCTCATTAAAATAATATGTCCCAGCAACTCAGGAGCCTGCTGGAGGCTGATGATGGTGTCAAGAAAAACTTCTTCTTCTGACTTAAGGAGAGAGAGAGAGTGTGTGTGTGTGAGTGAGAGAGAGAAGCAGAGGGAAAAGACTCTGATTAGTTAAGCAGCAACCGTGATTCAGCTACAGAGCTAGTTTGGCAACAGAAAGCCTGTCAAAGACTCTTTATTCTCCAAATGTCTGTGGTATATAAGGGTGCATGTGTAGCACCACATTTTACCATCTATGTTTTGAGAAGTACTAGAAAGAAGGAAACATTTGGGTGGATGGGTAAGATACATAGGTGTGCTGGCTACGCTAAAAGGATGCTGGACTTGGAGTGATGAGGGTATCTAACTCTAACAAAATATTTAACAAAATATATACGTTCCCACTCTCCTTCTAATTTCAACTCTTGTCTGGGGATTCGAACCAACAACCTCCTGCTTACAAGGCAAAATTGAAACCTCTAAGCCACAGCAGTTCCACTGTC
This sequence comes from Furcifer pardalis, assembly GCA_030440675.1. Classification (NCBI taxonomy): domain Eukaryota; kingdom Metazoa; phylum Chordata; class Lepidosauria; order Squamata; family Chamaeleonidae; genus Furcifer; species Furcifer pardalis. The sequence goes on from CP126893.1 coordinate 104,510,311, forward strand.
AATGGAGCTGCTTTTGTAATCTTATGTTTGGCAGCACAGGAGGAGGAAAGCAGGCAGAAGAACATGGAGGCCCGCTCCTTTGCTCGATTGTTCCGGGCATCGGAACAATTGTTCCACAACTTGGCTCTTTGGATTGGCACCCAAGGGGGGCATTATGGTACTCGAGGCCTGGGGGGCCCTGCCCTGGGCTGAGTCCTGATTGCCTGATGGGCCAGCCCACCACTGCATAGAGATATCCAGACCCTTAGGGTCCCGACAATTGATCCAGTGAAATCTTGTCTCCATTTGGGTTCACAATGTATATAATCTATTGAACTATTTTAAATAGATATGCACAGTGGTGGGAAGCAAAAAAAAAAATCACTACCACACTGTAGGTGGAGCCTATGTCATGGACGGAGCCAACATCATGGGCAGAGCCTACGTTGTGGGCAGGGCCTACACTGTGGGCAATCTAGTCATGCCTGCCATATGGCCATGTATACATCTGCAAACACAGGCAGTACTGGCTCTTTCGCTGTAAATGGAGATGAATACTGCACCCTAGAGTCAGATATGACATTCAGTGCAGCTCCAGGTGCTGACCCCAAGGATGGCTCGAAAGTTTTTTTATTAGAAATAGAGCCTTCTCGGAGGTGGCACCAATACTGTGGAATCCACTACAGGTGGAGCTGTGTCAGGCCCCATCACTGGCTACCTTTTAAAAACAATTAAAAAGACTCTTCGTCAAGGAGGCTCATCAGGGCATTGTTCCCTTACCAATAAATTAGCCAGTTAGGTTCAGTCCCTCAGACGCTAATTATTTTATTTTATTTGAGTTTGTGATGTATTTGCCAGTGGTGGGTTTTGATTTGTTGTGGGTATTTTTGTTAATGGTTTTCTATTTGTTCACTGCCTAAAGTGGGATAGAAAATAAATAAATAAATAAATAAATAAATAAATAAAGTAGAAGTTATAGAAACAGCACTGTTGATCGATATCAAGGAAATAAGCACACGGTTGAAAGTCAAGTGCTAAGCCTTCACTGTTGAATTTGATGGGGTGAGCTTACCATCAAAATGCCCAGAAGCCCAGAAGCGCCTTTGGCAGCATGCCACAGTGAGAGAGAAGTAGGTGGGTGGGGGTGGGGAGCTGGAAGGGAGAACCAGGGCAGAGTGTTGGTCTGGGATTTCATGGACGAATGCTCTAACTCTTTGGGGGACCTTGGGTGTTGATCACCATTTCCCACTCTGGCCCACCACACAGGGATGTTTTGAGAATAAAGTGGGGCAAGAATTATATATACCACCTTCAGTTGCTTGGAAGGGAGGATAGATAACAATGTAGCCAATAAAATCAAAGAGTTTGTTCTCCTGCATTAATTTGAAGAATAATTCGAAGCTGTTTGCCCTTAAGTGTTCATCTCCCGCATTGTTGTCAGCTCTGAATTGTAGGAGCCTCACAATGTCACTCTAGAGCAGGGATTCCAAAACTACACCCATGGGGTGCAGCTGGTCCACGACATCATTTCATCATGTCCATCACACCATTTCATTTGGCCCATCGCACCATTTCTTCCAGCCCATCGCCACCACACCTGCACCTGGAAGTGGAAATGTTTACACATGGGTGGGGATATCTTATGTCAGCTGTAAAATGTGCCCGCCAGTGGCGTCGCGCAGACTTCAGCCGCCTGGGGTGAAGAACAAACTCGCTCCCCCCCAGTTTGCCGCTGCCGCCGCTGCCGCCACCCCCCCACAGGACCAAGGCAGAAGGCGGCCCTTTTGCTGCACCGGCGGCCAGGCTGCCCCCTCTTTGCCTCCCGCCGGCCGTGGCTGCCCTTGCTCTGCCTCCTCCGCCACCTACCCCTGACGAGCGCCCCGCGTGTGCGCGCGCGCTGCTCACCTCCGCCCGTCCACCCAGCTAGCCGTCTGACGGCTAGCTGGGTGGGTGGGTAGGCGGGCGGAGGTGAGCAGCTCACGTGCGCACGCGGGGCGCTCATCAGGGGTAGGTGGCGGAGAGCCCCTGACGGCTAGCTGGGTGGGTGGGTGGACGGGCAGAGGTGAGCAGCGCGCGCGCGCGAGGCACTCGTCAGGGGTAGGTGGTGGAGGAGGCAGAGCAAGGGCAGCCACAACCGGCAGGAGGCAAAGAGGGGGCAGCCTGGCCGCCGGTGCAGCAAAAGGGCCGCCTTCTGCCTGGGAAGTCCTGCTCCCTAAGCCCAGGCAGAGGGAGGCCAAAGCGGTGGGGACATTTTGCCGCCCCCTGAAAGCCGCTGCCCGGGGCATCCGCCCCCACACTACGCCACTGGTGCCCGCACATGCGTAAACGCACCCACGACTGTCGTAAATGCAGAAGTGGCCACATTTGCAACAGCCATAAATGTGTCCACTTCTGCTCCTGGGTTGTGAGGTCCTGCCTGCTCAGCTGCCTGGAGGGCACGGCCAGGCCCGTGGTGGAGAAAAGTTGGGAACCCCTGCTCCAGAGCAATGTTTTCCAAACTATGTTCTGCAGAACACTGTTGGACTTCAGTTCCCAGAAGCCTAGGTCAGTACACTGGCTGATCAATGCTTTGGGGAATTGACTTAGGCTTCTGGGAACTGAAGTGCAAAAAACAAAGATTGGGAAACAGTGATCTAGAGTCTTCCCAACACCTGCAACTTGATCCTTGACTATGGATTGAATTTAACCGCTTCTGTATGCCATAGCAGTTGCTCTCATAATGATCTATGGATTCCTATTATCTGTTCATTAGAAACTTCAGGGACCATTCCCATGTTAAAGTTCATTGAAATCTCTGGTCCATGAGGTTCAATGGTCTGAGGAGGGACTGGAAACATTGCTCTTTCTCAGTCTGGCCTATTCTGCAGGGTTATTGTGAAGCTAAAGTGGAGAGAAGGAGAGCTGTGTACTCTGTATGGACTTGTGTATCCATCGAGACTAACATATTTTAAACTTTTCTTTCTTTATTCATTTAAAGGCATTGTTCAAATTATTATTTTTAATCAGGATGTCTATGGACTTCTGAACAGATGGAATTTTTGACATAATGTAGCCATGACACACAGAGAGAGCCCTGTTAAAACCCTTGAATGATGACTTGTTTACAAAGTCATTAACAGTCACAACAAGCTGGGATTCAATGCAATACTCTCCACTGCTGTGGTACACAGAAAGAGCCTCAGTGATGGGATGTAACAGGTTCTCACCAGTTCTCCAGAACCGGTAGTAACTTTTCCCAGTGTCCCAGGGAACCTGTAGCAGCTTTTGGGGGGAACCACCTTCGGGGCTTACCTTTTCACTGGTTTCCCCCACTGCGCATGCATGCCAAGCACTTGGTGTGCATGCACGCCTAGTACTTGGCACATATGCACAGCCTCCTTGCTGTCCTACCAAACAGGAAAGAGGAAGAGAAGCTGCTAGCCTGAAGCTCCCTATAGGCTGAAGCTCCCTATTTTTATTATTTTGTATTTTTTTTCCTTTGGCCCCGTCCATGACATGACATCATGATGTTAGCTCCGCCCACACTGTGATGACATCATGGTGGGGGTAGTAAAATTTTTGACATCCCACCACTGAAGAGCCTCCTCGAAGATTGTGGTATTTTTGAATGACAGTTGGGTGTCCCCTGGTAATGGCAACCTTGTGTTGCCAGCTAATCTTTCTCACAGTAGGTCAGGAGAAAGGAACTACACAATGAACTCACCAAAAGGTGCCTTCATTTTGCAGTTTCACAGTCTAACAGGCCATGGTCTTTGCAGCCTGACACTGCAGAGATGGCTTGTTTCACATGACAGAGGTGATAATTGTTGGAGTTTTATTACAAACTTGCACACTGCCTGCAGTGGGAATGCCTGGGAGGGATTTTTCTGTGGTGCAATGACTGTCTATCCAGCACTAACCAATCATTCCTTCTTGCTTCTGAAATCAAAGTAAGCTCCGCCTTTCTCTGCTCTGTGTTCTTTCCCTCTCTTTTTTGGTTGATGTCAGTTTCTCTGATTGGTTGCTACTGTGCATGCAGCAAGGAAAGCCACAATGCCCATGTCTGCAATTCCAAGTAACTTTAGAGAAGTAATTTTATTATTCTTTCTCCTACAAATGTGTCAGCTTTTGAAGTGCCAGTTAATGAGAACAGAGGAACTCTCGCAGACTTGTAGCTATTCTCTTCTGTGGATTTCTGCTCTTCTGCCAAAAGGAGATTTTTTACCAGAAATTTGAAATTCTGCAACAGTACCAGGACCAAAGGGTTTTTATACTCTAGCTTCTGTTCATAGAAACTAGCAGGAGAACGGAAGACCAAAACCACCCACCCTTTCCAGGGAAGAGAAATTATCATGCACAGAGTGACACAAGCCCCTTCTATGACCATGGCAGGATGTGATCACCTTGATAAGAACAATAGGTTTGTAAACTGAAGTTATACCATGCAGCTTCTTTCTGTAGGCTCCCACTAAGCTAGTGGCGTGACATCCATAAAGAAGAGTATATATGTGTTTTATACAGTAAAAAAATTCCATCCTGTATGTCCTCTGTGGTAATTACTCAGCCCCTGAGACTTCTCAGATTCAGCTTTCTTGGGAGAACAAGTGTGGGGAGGAGGAGGATTGCTCAGGGAGTTCAAGCAGTGGCGTCGCACAGTCTTGAGCCGCCTGGGGCGAAGAACAAACTCGCCCCCCCCGCTCGCCGCTGCCGCCGCCCCCTCCCCCCGACCCAGGTAGAAGCCGGCCCCCTGCTGACTAGTGGCGCGTGCGCCACACACCTCCGTCCGCTCGCCCACCACACACCTCCGTCCGCTCGCCCGCCCGGCTGGCCGTCGGGGGCTCTCCGCCGCCTGTTGCCCCTGGCAGCGGCTTTCAGGGGGCGGCAAAATGTCCCCTTCCCACCCTTTTGCTGGCGAGGAGGAGAAAAAGTGTTTTTTTTTAGGCGGACAATTCAAGGAGGGGCCCGCCCGCCGGGCTGGCTGTCGGTCGGGGGCTCTCCTGGCGGGTTGCCCGCGTGCGCGCGCACGCTGCCCACCTCCTCCTGCCCAGCCCGCCCCCAGGGGCTCCCCGCCACGGCGCCACCCACCCCCGACGAGCGCCCCGTCTCATGGCAAGTTGGGTGGGTGGCTGGGCGGGCGGAGGCGAGCAGCGTCCGCGCACACGCGGGCCGCCCGCCAGGAGAGCCCCCGACGGCCAGCTGGGCGGGCGACCGGGCGTGCCCCTCCTTGAATTGTCCGCCTAAAAAAACCCCCCTTTTTCTCCTCCTCGCCAGCAAAAGGGTGGGGAGGGGACATTTTGCCTCCCCCTGAAAGCCGCTGCCAGGGGCAACAGGCGGCGGAGAGCCCCCGACGGCCAGCCGGGCGAGCGAGCGGATGGAGGTGCGAGCGGACGGAGGTGTGTGGCAAGCGGCGAAGCGCACGTGGGGTGCTCGCCAGCAAAAGGGTGGGGAGGGGACATTTTGCCGCCCCCTGAAAGGCGCTGCCCGGGGCATACGCCCCCCCGCCCCCCACGCTACGCCACTGAGTTCAAGGTGGTTGAGTAGTTATCATTTTTCAATTTCCCAACAGCTGCTCCCCCCCCCTTCAACCTCTACAGTGATGTTCAGTGCTGGTCTCTTGTTTTTATGTGACCATTATTTCCCCATTTGAACGTTCCACACCCTGGCCCCTTTGGAAATCCATTCATTTTGCTGGACCAGTAAGATTCACTCTACTCTGAAGTCTCCAGCAACTGCTCTAGAAGATTATTGACAGCCTGCCTCATCCAGACTGACAGGAGCCACAGCTCAATGGCAGAAAAATGGTACAGCACATAGAAGAGTCTGGATGTTGAGACAGGGCTAGCTGTTCAAATCCTCACTGTGCCTTCCTGGGAGAAGGATCTGCTGAAGTCATCAGCTTGGGTGCTGTAATGGGGTATGTGGCCTTGGACAAGTGATGTATTCTCTCTGCACCATTAGAAGGGGGCTCGTGGCTGGTAAACCATTCCTTAGTAAGTTACACCTAGGTAATGCTGGGAAGGGAAAGTTTAAATCTGGCTTGACTTGACAGCACATGGTTCCCATTAACTAAGCAGCAATTTAAAAAGCAAATAATGGAAGCATAAAATTAATTTCTTCTAGGAATAAGAGTTGAAATGGCCCTGGAGAATAAAAAATCCCTTTACTGTGTTGGACTGGAATACCCTAAACCAGTGATGGTGAACCTTTTAGAAACCAAGTTCCCGAGGAGGCGACATGCAGGCAGACCCCGCATGTGCCCACACACCCATGTGACGCCTCTGGCATACTTCCAGTGAATGGCGCATGTGGGTGCGTGAGCTGCCACCTCCTAAGAGGGATGGGTGGGTGGTGTCTGGTTGTCTCACCTTTTCCCCGCTGCCGCCTCCTTGGTGAGATTTCAGACTCCCCTCTTGCATCCCCATTGGCAGAGGGAGAGGGGTGAGTGGGGAAGTGGTGCTGCCCTTGGTGATGGCGGTGCAGTGCAGGACTTGCCTGACACAGTGCACATTTATTTATTTATTTATTTATCTGATTTATTTTTCTGATTTATATTGCCACCCCACTTAGAAGACTCTGGGCAACTCACAGAAAATAAAGACGGATATCACAGTTTAAAACAATTTAAAAAACCCATTAAAACTATTACCAAAAATTACCCCAACCTCTGCAGATTAAAAGAGAGAGTGTTCTTACTAAATCAGCCAGCAGGCAGAGGACAACACGCTGCTGGTGCCCCACACCTGCTTTGCCAGCCAGGTTTTTAGGCCTTTCCTGAAGTGCAGCAATTCCATGTGGAGACACAACTCAATTGGCAGGAGGTTCCATAGGGCCGGAGCAGACACTGAGAAGGCCCTCTTTCTGGTGCTAGAGAGGCATGCCTCTCTAGGAGATGGAACAATTAGAGAGCCTCTCCCGTCTGCTCTGGTGGGATGGGCAAATGTTCTTGGGGTGACGCGGTCTCTTTAAGTATCCTGACCCACTACCATGTAAGGCTTTAAAGGGCTCTGTGTGCCACCTCTGGCATGCGTGTCATAGGTTCACCTACACTGCCCTAAACTGTTCAAGGACTAAATAGAGTACTGTTCGGTACTCATCCAGCTCATGGGTCGTCTGCATACCAGACTGCATGACCATCAATATTCTTCAGATGTCTTTCTTTGGATGTCCTGCTATCATAATGGGACAAATTTTGTTTGGTTTCTTTCACATGATAGTCTTTCAAATATTTCAAGATGACTATTTTACCACTCAATTGTTCTTCACATGACTTGGTTTACAATGGTTGTTCTTTTCTTGAGATGTTCCATCTTGTTGATATCCTTCTTAAACCATGGTGCCCAGGAATAGGCACAATATTCCAGGGGTGGCTGCTGTAATTCATGACTATGACACACACACATCTCATACTCTGCTAACTCATTTGTCTCACTTTATATTGGTCAGCTTTCCTTCTCTTTCCACTGTTCAGAGGGAGTAGACCAGTGATGGGATGTAACAGGTTCTCACCAGTTCGCCAGAACTGGTAGCAACTTTTCTCAGTGTCATGGAGAACCGGTAGTAGCTTTTTGCGGGAACCACCTTCGGGGCTTACCTTTCACTGGTTCTCGCACTGTGCATGTGCGCCAAGCACTTGGTGTGCATGCATGCCTACAGTGTTTGGCGCATATGCACGGCCTCCTTGCTATCCTCCCAAGCGGGGAGGAGGAAGAGAAGCTGCTAGCCTGAAGCTCCCTATAGCCTGCTTCCCAGGGTAAGTGACTCACCTTTGGATGTGGTGTGTCTGTGTGTATTTTAATGTGTATTTAATACCTTTACCTATATTGACATACTACCACAGTTCCTAAAAAAGCCTGAGGGGTGTGTGTGTGTGCGCTTATTTTTATTTTTTATTATTTTGTATTTTTTCTTTGGCCCCGCCCACAACATCATGACATCATGATGTTAGCTCTGCCCACACTGCCATGGTGGGGTAGTAAAAATTTTGACATCCCACCACTGGAGTAGACTACAAAAACATTATGCCTGATCTCATGCAGCTCTCATAACCTAATTCCAAAAACCCTCTACCATCATTCAGTTCCGGCCTTTGTATGGGCTGTCTGCCCCACTGCCAGCAGGTAGGGAGGAAGAGGGACAGACAGAAAAAGAGAACAAAGAGGAAAGGGGCTTGCTTATTTTTGGTTTTCTCTCAACCACCAGTGGCTTCAGCCCTGCCTACTGCTGGGTGGCAGTCCCAGCCCCAATTCACACCACAGGAATGCAGCTTTCTCAAAGGAGAAAAGGTTGCTTGTCTCTGATCCAGAGAGAAGCCTGAGGACCCAGGCACACCAACTCCCAGGTTACTCTCAGTTCAAGAGTCCTTGTTGGAATTGCCAGGATGCCAAAGTTAAAGGGCAGGCGGTTGGGTGCCTTTCAGCCAACACTGAGTGGGGACGTGCTTCACCCTGGGGAGAGCTATGATCACACTGAAAGGGGACCATCTTGGCCTGTAATTAACTGCCAGGGGAAGCCTGAGGGAATTAGCACTGTGCTGTAAATGTGGCTTCTAATCAAAAGCTTAATCATATAGCCTGAAAACAGCAAGAGGTGCAGTTATTAATCTTTGTACTGTGTAGCAACTTCAAGTATAATTCCTAATTAATCAGCAGGAGCCAGACACAGCTCAATATTTACAAGATGTCTAATTTATAGAGCTAATGTGATTATGGAGAGCCATTGCCTTGTATACCCATGAGGTGTGTGTGTCAGCTGAGCACCAACTCATTTGCTTTGTTCAGAGGCCTCTTGGGACAGTTATGTTGATGAGGGGCCCAGTACGAGCCATTGCCACCAAGAGTCCCTTTGGCCTTGCTGTTGCTATTATACTGAAAACCAACACAAACGTTATCCAGAGAAGAGAGTGACTAGGAGCGAGTGGGCTGCTTTCTGAACCATGGTCAAGGATGGTGAAGGCTTCCTTGTGACGTGCAAGGGAAGTTGGAGAATCTGTGTAGAAAATGGGATGATGGGTGGCCTACAGCTATACACTGTAGATCCCCAGAACTCTTGCAAGATTTCCCCAATTTCCTCAAAGCCCCATAGGAGTACAGTACAGTACTTGAGTTTTGATGCTAGTTTGCAATTCTTAAACAGACCATGAAAATTGAGAGTGTGGAACATTTTTGACAGGAGAACCATTCCTCCATTCCATTGTGACTACTCTTTTAACCTTCCTTTCCCACTGCCTTTCTTCTCGCTAAGAAGCCTGAAGTTTTGGACTGCCATTCTAGTCTAACATTCATTTAGGGAGCAGGGAGGAAGCAACATCTGAAGGAAAGATGATGGTAATTGGACACAGTCTTTGTCAGTACGCAATCCCTACCCCCCATTTAGGGATTGGGTGGCCATAAGGGTCTCCTTGACCACAGACTTCTTGGACTTCATGTGCTCTGCTAAATTCCAGCTAGGCTTTATTGGGGCAGGAGATAGGATATACTCTTGATCCCTCCATCCCCCATCACACAGAAGCTCATTTCCTCACCCCAGCCCTCCACTGCCTAGTGTTTATGTCTAGGGTTGAGCTATGGGCTTTAGCCCCTCATTGTCCAATGTCCAAAGCTGGGGTGACCTTTTTAGTACTAGCCCTAGCAACCTGACACCTCTCAAAGATAAACAATGGCACCAGCTCAATGATGGTCTTACAACTGGAGCTGCTTTTCTCTTTCCTGGGTCAGCTGCATAAGCAACTGGTGTTGCTACCACCTCTGCCTTCAATACTTCATCTAGGACAGTGTTTCCCAAATGCTGGTTTTTGGACTTCAATTCCCAGAAGCCTAAGTCATTTCCCCAAAGCACTGATCAGCCAATGTACTGACTTAGGCTTCTGGGAATTGAAGTCCACTAGTGGGCTGTGTACCCCTTGTTGGGAACCACTGATCTAGGACAAAATGGCCTTTCTGGTCAAGGCTCAATTGGTATGTTTAACCCTTGTCACAAGGGTCTGGATTGCGGGAAGATGGGCACTCCTCCACCATTGCCACTTCTGGGAGCAAAGCTGACCTACTTTCCTGATCAAGGAGCTCGGAACAGGAGTGGCCAGTTCTTATTGAGGGTGCAAAAGACTAGTGCTAGCTTTTTCCAATCTTCTGATCAGCATTCTGATTCCAATTCCAAGGATTCTCCTTCTTTCATTCTCACCACCCTTTTCCAGCTGTTGACCCACCCTAAAGCTGTGGCTTTTCCTCTTCCTTACTCCCATGTAGGTGCCCTCTCTTTACATCTATTTCTACAGGGTCCCCTGCTGCTGGGTCTCCAGGTAGTTTTCAGGGGGATGGGGGAGAAGAGAGAATCATTATGAGGCAGACAGGCTACTGAGGGTGACAGAGCTGGCTTTACACAGTGCAAAGCTGGACATTTCTGTAGACCTTTTGGATTGACTAGGAAATCCAATTCACAATGGACAAATTGAAAAATGATGGATCATCTTGTTCTAGAAGAGACCTATAGAAGAGGCTGAGGTTACTGGGGTATTTCTGTAGTGAAAATGGGAACACAAGGCTTCCCAGATGTTCTTGGAGTGCAGTGCTCACCAGCCTAAGCCAGCAAAGGCAATGGTGAAGGATGATGGGAACTGGCACTCCAGCAGCATCCACAGGACTATACATTCCCCATGCCCTCTCCAGAGAGGCTATATTACTGGAGGGGAAATCTATGCGAGCAGCCACAGCTGATCATCCTCTTCCCTGTGGAATTAAACAAGAGACAGCATGCTCAAGACCCAGCTGGGTGACTGGCAGATCAGCCAATGACTCATAGCATCACATACACAAAGATCAGTTTGCATTTAAATTTGCCATGGCAACACAGAGTCCACCAGTGGTAATTACACAGATTGTCATGGAGACAGGGCAAAATAAGGAGAATTAGTTCCCAGTTCTGGGGAGAAAGACCATCTCTGAAGTTATTGGCATGGTACTGCCAGTATCAAAGAAAATGCTTGAAATGGCCTGTCTCTCTCCTCCAAGAACAGGGGTTCTCAACCTTTTTAACCTGTGGGCTGGACAGTGACCCCTCAGACAGCTGAGCAGGCTGGACTGGTGGTTCCCTCCGCTGTAAACACTGCCATAAAATGCATCTGCAGCTGTCATAAATGCATTTATGACAGCCACAACTGCATTTATGGCTGTTGGAAATGCTTCCGCTTCTGGTGGTAGGGGTGGTGGTAATGTGGGCCACATGAAATGGTGCCGCGGGCTGGCCCATGGGCCATAGGTGGAGAATCCCTGCCCTTGAGGGATGCTTTCAGTCAGAGAGCTCTTTTATCACCCTACAATTACTGGTTATGAGATAGCTATAAATTGTATCTTAGTTTTAGCACAGTTTAGGTCAGTGGTGGCGAACCTATGTGCCAGAGGGGGCACCCAGAGCCCTTTTTGTGGGCATGCGCGCTGTTGCCCCAGCATAGAGTTCGCCCCACCCCTCTGCCCAGCAGCCCAATGGGAGCACTTCCTCCCTCCTCTCAGCACAGATTTCACCCCACCCCGCTGCCCAGCAGCCCAATGGGAGCACTTCCTTCCTTCCCCCAGCACAGAGGTCACCACACCCCTCTGCCCAGCAGCCCAATGGGAGGACTTCCTCCTTCCACTCAGCACAGATTTCACCCCATCCCGCTGCCCAATGGGAGCGATTCCTCCCTCCCTCCAACACAGAGTTCACCCTACCCCTCTGGTTGGGCACTCAGTCTCTAAAGGGTTCGCCGTCACTGGTTTAGGTTGTGCAAAACCTTGGAGAGGGGTACAAGCAGACCAAATGGATTTTATATTTAGAATGGAGACAGACACACTAACATTATTGGCTCTTTGCTCCACCACCACAGGATCAACTACATAGTTAAGGAGTGACAAAGCTTTGATGATGCTTCACATGTTTTGAACTACAGTTCCCAGCAACATCACCCAACATTGCTAATGATAATAGAGAGTGGGATCTGTAGTCTAAAATCAGAAAAGCCAAAGGGCCCTAATTTCTATTGTAGCCTTTCCCCCATTTGTCACCAATGTCCTCATGAAGGGATAATGCCATCTCTTGCCACAAAAAAGCACATGCTAGACCTTTCTGTATGCATGTGCCTTCACCATAACATTGCTTTGGTATATATCTTTCCCATAGAGCCTCCATACCAGTCTAGATGTGTTAGACTATAAATCCCCATCACACAGCCAAGAAGGTCATCAGCAATGATGGCTGGGAATGATGGGCATTGTATTCCAAAGTATCTAAAGGTCACCACACTGGGCAGTTTATCCTGGTGACTCCCCCTAATATCCCCCATCTTTCAAAGTGATGACACCGGAGTCTCAGAATCTGTACAGTCCAAAATATTGTGTTGTGGGGTTAATTTTCCCGTTGAGTTGGTATGACCTGCCAGCTTGGCCTCCCAGTTAAGGCTTATTCAGAAGTGATGTCGGTGGACAACGAAAGACCCCTTCTCAAAGTAATCCTGACGGCTGATCCATATGTTTTGGAAAGAGTTGAGTGAAGCCACAATGGAGCCTCCCAACCAAGCTGAGAAGTTCCGGGTGGGGGAAGCCAAGATGCCGATCTTGTTTGTTGTTTCCAGTTTTTCCAGCTCCCTCTTAATTCTCTCAGAGAAGCCACGCAACATGGTTGAACCACCAGCCAGCAGCACATTGGACAGCAGCTCCCCATGTCGCTCTGGCTTACATTTTCTAACACTGTTAATGGCTTGGATGTGAAGACCTACCTCTGGAAAGTCCAGCATGGTAGGATTGAAGAGGACCTCTGAGCATCGAAAACGTTCGCTGCCAATGGAGATGACTTGCTTATCAGGAAGGGTGTACTCTATAAGATATTTCTTCTCATCTGCATTCAGTTCAGATTCATATTCCTCAGCAACATAACTACAGTTCTCTTTGATATGACACACCACCTCCATTTCCTCTTTCTGAAATGGGTTCCCAGATTCCCCCATCAGCTTGGCCAGGTATTCAGTCAGGGCATTTCCAGCAATGTCCAGTCGGTAGGTAGCATGAGGTATGATGTAGCCATCATGAACAGGAGCGGTGTAGGAAGTCCCATATCCAGAGCCAATAACCAGCCCACTGGTGCGTCCATAGGAGTACACAGACAAGAGAGACTGATGGACCACAAACATGGCTGGCACTTCAAAGTTCTCGAAGAGCAGCTCTGCCATTTTCTCACGGTTAGTGGTTGGGCTTAGGGGTGCATCTGTGACCAGCACAGCTAGCTCTTCAGGACACACACTGAGCTCTGTGTAGAAGACATGGTGCCATAGCATCTCTAGGGCATCCCAATCTGTCACCACACCATGAGTCATTACCATATGGGTGCTCACTTCTGAACGCTGTGGTGGGATGCTCTTCCCAATGTAGTATAATGGGCTTTCCTTTGTTCCATACCGGGGCACTCCCACAAGAGTTGGCACAGTGGATCTTGGCTTCTCATCTCCAGCAAGGCCACTTTTCGTGTAGCCAGTGCCTGTGTCTATTACCACAGCAGCATAATCCTTGTACTTGTCCAGTAGGCCTGGGGATTTTGATCTGCCTGAAGTGGAGGTTGAAAGAGGGCCTCCAGAAGCAGGCCTACGGGCTGACGCAGGGCTCTTGTACATATTCCTGCCTAAGGGGATTGATGAAGAGGTTGAAGGAGGGCCTCCGGAAGCAGGTCTATGACCTGGTGAACCAGGCCTCCAGGCCTTCTTCATTGTAATGTGATTTTTTAGTGGCTGTCTCCCTGAGCTCCAGCACGATGATAAAATGAGGCACCAGCCCAGCAGCCTCAATGGGAAAGGAGAACCCTCCTAAGATTACAGAAGACAGGATTGTTGTCACCATAACAATTATTTGTGACATGAGCAAAGCAGAGTGACATCATAGCTGTGGAAGGAAGGCATGGAAAAGTTCTAATTCCATGACAGGTATTGAAATGAAACAAAAATAAATAAATAAATGGTGCCCACAGAGGCTGTAGCCTCTCAGCTGGCTTGTTTCCATGATCATTGCATCACCTAAGCTACTTTTAGAAAATGAGATGGCCAGGGAGCAAAGGAACCTTCTGGAAAGGATTCTATGGCATTACCTACATTACAAGATAGTCTAGGACCTTTCTGATGCCCCACCCCACCCCATATTTGTTTTCTGTGATTTGCTTGTCTAAAATATTTGTACCGTACCTTTCTCCTCAAGAGGACCCACAGGATTTGGATGTGGCTCTACGGGTCTGGATTTTAAGCTACCGCCTTGTCTCACAATATTTTCCTATGGTCCAACTACATTGCCCACCAACACAGCAAAAGGCACACCTAGGCATCTGCTGAGTGAGGAGACACGAAACTGCCATACAGTAGTAAACTGTGCTGCTGTTATAGTTTGAGCTTGTGGCAAGGAAGGAGCTTTTTGCCATACACCATTTTTGCATCATCTCCCTCAGTTTTTAAGAGCAGGGGGTATGCAGTTGAATGGACTCTGTGCCCAACTGGCCCTTTCTGTGCTCCCTCTACTGGTGCCCAGAGCCAGGATTTCTCTCACTTTGAAGAAGAAAGGGAAACAAAAATGACAATGAAAGCAAAAAGCAAAACCAAAAGAAGAAGACTCATTCTTCTAGGGAAATCATACAGTATATGGGAAGTGTGTGTTTTCTTCTGCAGTAGAATTATGCTCCTGCTGAGCACTCCACTTTGCTGGGTAAATGCATGACATGCACTCCATGGGTCCCATGTTTCCCAGGACCAAGGCTTCCAGGATTTTCGGAATGGTGAGGAGGTGCACATGCATGTGCGCGTGTGCACACACACACCATTGCAGACATTTGAGGTCATTGATGTCTTTCTCAGGCACAATGTTATAAAAATAAAGGGATGGAGTGGGGAAAGTGGGGAGGGTTGATCTTAAACTCCTCTGATCTGTTTTGTGTCTTGAGATGTCCCTGGCTCTGCAGCTTGAGAGGAAGAAGGCTATGCAAACAGCCAAACCAATGTGGCAGTGATAGATTTCACCTGAAGCAGTACGCAGATGGGCTGGGAGTTGCGAACTGAGAGAAGTGTGGCCCTCCAACTTAGGCAGAAGAAGTCCAAACAGTCAACTTACAGAGATGCCCATGCTGCCTGAGCTTGGAAGCTCTCTAGTTTGTGGAAAAGAGAACAGTAGGGATTGAATGTGGCCACTGAGCATTAGGATACTCATTGTCCACTTATGTCCAGTCAATGACACAGACGTTGTTGCCATTTCAGGGAAAGGATATTGAATCCAGGCTGCTGGCTCAATTGGCTCTTAGCAGGTTGCTCACCATGGAGAAGAATCAGTTCACATTAGTTAGTTACAGAGCAGGAAACTGTAAATGTGATGAAAAGCGTTCAGCTTAGATGGGGTTGTGCATTGGAGGGGGGCAGGTTTAGGGCAAACAAGGATCAGTGAGCACAGAAGGGAGATTTAAATCTCTCTGCCCTGCTTGTGGGGTCTCCTGATCCAGTACAGTCAAACCTCGCATAAAGAGTGCCTCGCTTAAAGAGTAACTCGCTTAAAGAGCAGGATTTTCTCTGAATGTTTGCTTCGCTTAACAAATAAAACCAATCAAAAATTTGCCTAACAAATAAATCGAGGTTTACAATCCCCCCAACAATTGGTCACTTACAATGGTGTTTCGCTTAAAGAGCAAACTCGCTTAAAGAGCAATCCTGTGAAACGCATTATGCTCTTTAAGAGAGGTACAACTGTACATTACAAGGAAAGAGAAAGCTCAGCTGTGTATTTAATGTAGCATGCAGTAAAGCCCTGGGGCAGATGCAATCCCGATTGGTGACAAGAGATGTAAGCAGTGGTGGGCATCAGCAGGTTTACACCAGTTCACCAGAACTGGTAGCAGAAATTCTGGCTGGCCTCTCTGCCCATCTAAGGTTTGAATTAAAGTAGTCATAATTCAGGTGCAATGCAGGGCTTTCCCCCTGGCCATGCTCACCATACCATGCCCACAGTGTGGTAGTAATTTTTTTTGGAGCCCACCACTGGATGTAAGGGTAGGGTGGGGGACTCTGTCACTAACTCCAGGTCAATCCTTTATGGTTTGGAAAAAACATCTTTTTCTGTCTATGATTCTGGAAAGAACAAGTGAGATAAAACAGGGCATAAACAGGAAGACACTTCGCTTAGAAAGGGGATACAGTAAAAACTTGCCTAAAGAGCACCTTTCTTAGAGACTAACTCACTTAAAAAGCAGAATTTTCTCTGAATGGTTGCATTGCTTAACAACTAAAACCAACCAAAAACTCACTTAACAACTAAATCGGAGTTTGCAATCCCCCCTGCCAGAAGTCACAATTGGTCACTTACAATGGTGTTTTGCTTAAAGAGCAAACTTGCTTAACAAGCAATCCCGTGGAATACATTATGCTCTTTAAGCGAAGTACCACTGTATTTGGTGCAATGGAGGGACTTTTCTAAGGCAGTTTGTTTGTGTGATCTACTTTTTAGATGAAACAAGTTACTGTACTTTGGATTTCTTGGACAGGCACAGCGCTTGGACAGGTACCAATTGGAAGACAGCTCTCCTGTGAAAATGCAACTCCAGTCCTCCAAATCTTATAAAGCTATTTTCAGATGGGAAAAATGCATACAAAATACTCCCAATGAATATTTTAGGGGAAAACATGTCTGTACTTTGAGTAATACATAGAATTTAAATGTAAATGTTAGTGTGGTTAAAACAAATGCAAGGATATGGGACAAAATGTGAAGATAAGGGATAAAGCCACAATTTGAAAAAGAGCCCTTTTTAGTACATGCTGGTAGGGGCATTTCTGGGATTTGTCATTCAGAAAAGCTAACTTCTCCAAGCTCAGGTAGAATACAGGTGAAACTGACATGGACTGGACATATAGAGCAGTCTGTCCCGTCTGAGTGGTGTACCAAGAAGCCCGTATGCCTTTTGCTGCTCAGGACTCCTTATGCCCCATCTACAATTTCCACCTTGTGCCCATGGTGATAGCATGATGGGAAGCTTTCAGAAGATAGAGCTAAGAACCAGAGGATGATTTCCCATGCTATAACATATGGTTAGGAAATTGGTAAAAATGGAATTATTCAAAGCTGTCATCAATAACTGAATCTACAGGATGCTACAATTTTACAAATTTTAGATTTTATAGTTGTGATTTGCCTTATTGTTTGAATGTATGTTATGTGGGATTTTGTAGGGTTTTAGATTTTAACCTGCCAATTGCCCAGAGCAGTGCTTGCACTAATGAGGTAACCAGCCAGCCAGCTATACAAAGAAACTCACTCACTCACTCACTTACTCCTGCTAAATTCCTAGCCTTTCATTTCCAATATGAACGGAATAGTGGCACATGTAGCCACCTACTGTTTCTCTTGACAAGAGAACCACATGATTGTCAAGAAGGTACAATGTCTCTTTGCTTAACTCCTTGTGCAACAGGCAAGGGTATCAATGGCAAGTGGAGCATGCACCAATGGCAGTTCTATTGTCTTGCTCAGGGGTTCTCAACCTGTGGCCGGGGGTTTGATGTGGCCTGTGACTCCCATTTCATGTGGGCTCCCACTGCCTCCGCTACACCTGGAAGTGTCATGTGTGGCAGGTAGGCCAGAATGGTCATCCGGCCACTGAAGATGTCTGAAGGAATGTGACCAGGGCCTCGGCTTGAAAAGGTTGAGAACCCCCTGGTCTAGCTCTAGCTAACACCTTACTCTTTGACCCCTGGGGAATTGACTCTTAATAACAAAAAAGCAAACTTCTGTGGCTAATATGTCTGGGTCTGCTTAATTCTCCCTGACTGACAGGGAGGTCACACTCTTCTCATGCAATCAACCTGCTTTGTCATGGCTACAGCTAATTTTGGTGCCTGAGGGTGAACCTGAGAGGTGCACAGTGAAGGTTGCAGCCCATTCACACTACATGGCTGGCAGAGCATTGCATGGTCAGGGTTTTGTGTTTGCCATGTTTAGCACTTGAACTCACCATGCTAGAGGAAAAAAAGCCAGGATTGCCTGGAGCTCCCTGTTGAGAGTGTACCCAGCAGCAGGGTGGATTTGTTTGTGTGTAAGGTGAGAAACAGACTTGAAACCCACCCAGAAAGCATCCCTAAATGGTTGCTCATACTTGAGATGCAGTGGGCAGAGTTGGAACACACCTAAAAGGTAGGGTGGACCAACTACCTTCTGTTTTGTTGTAAGGGAGCCATAGACAACAGTGGCTCCCTCACCAGCCTACCGCTTGCAAAGGCAGGTATCGAGGGGCCTGCAGGATCCAGTTCACAGATCACCCCTGCAATGTGGGACATTCATTTGAATCCCTTGCTTTCTTCATAGGGAAAGTTAGACACTGCAAATACCTCTATTGATGTTACTGCTACTCTAATGGAGTACACATAAAGCGCATTCTCAAAGACTGTGGTATTTTTTAACCACAATTAGGCGTACCCCAAGAAGCAGCCACCTTGTGCCAGCTAATCTTTCTCACAGCAGGTCAGGCGAAAGGAACTGCAGAATGAATTCACCAAAAAGTGGCTTCATTTTGGCAGTTTCACATCTGACCTAGACACGGAAGAAGACCACTACTCTAGATCACTGGCAGACATAAGAATCTTTTTCTTCATTGTATTTTTCTTTGTTTTATGTTTCGATATATAGTGGAACCAAGCTTAACATAAAAAATCGCATAACAAAAGGAAATCCATAGAAAATAGTGGCTCGGTTTATGGATTTCCCCCCGGAACAGATTAATTGGTTTTCAATGCATTCCTATGGGAAACCCCATTTCTGTTAATGTATTTTGGTTTTCAATGCATTCCCATGAGAAATTACATTCAATGCATTCCTGTGGGAAATTCAGTTAAAGCAATTTTTGCTATAAGTAACATCCCGGAGAATGCACTAAATATGTTAACCGAGGTTCCACTGTACTTTGTTTCATTTTAAAAGCTTATAACCTGTCTATTCCCCTACAAAGGAACTTAAGCCAGCAACCAATTTTAATTGAAAATCCAATTGTTTACAAAAAACAAGGACAGATTATAAATTAAATTACAATGGTTAAAAACCCACATAAGAGCAATTCAAACTTTTGACTTCTTTTAAAAGAACTTTTTTTGCATGCTGCCAAAAACAGTACAGTTCAGAGGCCTAATGTCTCTTTTAAGTAGAACATTTCATAAGGTGAGCACAACCACAAAAAAAGGGGGAGGGGGCTTCTAAGGGCTGCCTACCTTGTTTCATATGGGCAGAGGATCAGAAGGAATGTCTCAGATGTCCAGAGCATGTGGGGAATAATCTACAGAACAGGGTGTTCTCTTTTCCTTACAAACAAAGAGTACATCACACTCTGCTCCCTACTGGAGACCCTGCATTGGGAGGGGACGCACAGGTGGGAAAATAGGATATCCATCTTCTTTACATTTTGAGAAGTCCCTTTAACTACTGTTTTAGAAAGCTAGGAATTGCACAATTGGGTTAAAATGAGGGAGAAGGAAATGGTGAAGCAAGAAATTGTGAATTTCCTCCTTAATTTGAATCCTGTTGTCATGGGAGGAGAACATGGCGGAGAACTGTAGTGTGGGTTGTCATGAGCAGGAGTGGAAAACTTCAAAGGGTCTTAGGCTTTTTCATTATACTGCCTGGAGATCATTCCAACCCACTACTACCATTTTAAAAACCAATTTTGTTTATGCTTCTCTCCAGTAAGATGGACATCTACTGCTGGCACAGTGATTCTGGGAGCTGCAGTCCAGAAGAGTAAAATTTTGAAGCAGTTTGCATAAACCATCCTCTATCCTGAGAAGGATGCATTGCTCTTCTTTGAAGGTTCCAGTCCAAAGTTCTGGAGGAACTTCATCATCATCATCATCATCATCATCATCATCATCATCATCATCATCATCATCATCATCATCATCATCATCATCATCATCATCATCATCATCATCATCATCATCATCATCATCATCACCACCACCATCTTCTTCTTCTTCTTCTTCTTCTTCTTCTTCTTCTTCTTCTTCTTCTTCTTCTTCTTCTTGCTTTAGCCCAGGGTTTCTCAACCATTGGCCCCCAGACATTCTTGGGTTTCAATTCCCAGTAGCCCTGATCAGCAGATGTGCTGACTTGGGCTTCTGGGAATTGAAGTCCAATAACACCTAAGGGCCCAAGGTTCAGAAACTCTGCTTTAGACCTTAACAGACTGGATGCACCAATAGGCATGTACACTTGGGTTTGGACTCTAAAACACAAAATTCTCTATTTTCAGAGTTCTGTTTGCCAGACAGACACTTAAAATTTGCTTGACAGGAGAAAGGTAAAACTGTAAGGTTTCATGGCCCAGGATAGGCTCCCACCAGAAGTAGCTTACTTTTCCTACAGCAAACTAATCCAAAGCCATGTCTTCTTCCAGCTATCCTTCCTCCAGAGGAAAATAATCATCATCTTGAGTACTGTGTCCAGTTCTGGGCACTGTCCTTTAAAAAAGGATGCCAGCAAACTGGAACAAGTTCATAGGAAGGCAACAGGGATGATAAGGGGACTGGAAAGTTAGTTCTGAAAGTACTGGTTATATTTAACCTTCAGAAAAGAAGACTGAGAGTAGATATGACAGCACTCTTCAAATACTTGAACAATTGTCATATAGAGGAGAGAAAGGGTCTATTCTCAATCACCTGAGTACAGGAGATGAAACAAAGGGCTCAAGTAGCAGGAAGCCTTTTTTGTTGAATATCAGAAAAAATTTCCTAGTTGCTGCAGCAATATGGCAATGGGACCAATTACACTGGAGTCATTCAAGAGAAAATTGGACATCTCTCTGTCAGATATATCTTGCTTTGGATTCTTGCATAAGGAAGGGATTGGTGCATGTTCAACACTCTAAGGCAGGGGTGCCCAAACTTTTTGGGCCGTGGGATGATCATGTGGTTCAGAGAACCCGTCAGTAAGGCCCAGGGGCTGGGTGCGGCCCCGACGCCAATTCATCCAGCTGCGAAGCCCTTGTCGCTCCTGGAAGTGAAAGTAAAATGCACCCATATGGGCTCATTTTACTTCCACTTCCAGCAGCAATGAGGGCTTTGCGGGCTGGATGAATTGGTGTCGGGGGCCGCACCCGGCCTCCGGGCCTTAGTTTGGGCACCTCTGCTCTAAGGGATTGCAAGGCGTATTGTGGCTATGCTCCTTTAAGGTGTTCTGACTCTGCTTTGCTATCTGCTGTTGGCCTGTGTATATAGTCCAGAGCTACAGAGAGCTCCTTTGAGCACTTATCTCCAGAAGTGGTTTCAACACTACTTCAAAAGCTGTTCCAAGGCTGATGTCCGGAGCTGTGTTTGAGGGACTGCTTCATCACTGTTCAACTCTACAGCTACCAGCCCACCGTTTGCAGATGTTGTTTTGCTTGTTTCAAAGCCTACACCGATTTCAAACTCTCTGCTGCCAGGTATGCAGAAAGGCTTCTGTGCTTACTGACTTAGAGACTGGATTCTGACTTTGCCTGGCAGACTATCTTCACTGAAAAGACTTGGGTAAGCCTCTAATTGAGGAACGAAAGCTGTGGAATTCTGTGACTTGCTTCTTACCCACAGCTAACCTGTAACCATTGAACTGAACTATGTGAATCTGTACATAGAGCTTGTGAATTGAACCAGTGAATGCAACTGAGAGACCAGGGAGACTTTTGTTTATTGCACTGTGAATATATCTTCACTTTACTTGTGAGTAAACCAGCCTTTAACTTTGCTTTGCACCACAACTGCCTGCCTGTTCGTTTGTCGTTGAACAAGGGGCCAAACCTCACCAGGTGCATGCCATCTTACAGAACGCTGTACTCACTCTGCTACCTGCCATCTCAACAGACTCAATGGCCTTATAGGGCTAGGCCCCTCCCAACTATATTATTCTATAATAATACTTTCATGTCAGAAATTATTCTGGGTTGAAAGGATTATTGCTGGAGAAACTCTGCTCAGGAGACGCCCAAATGACGCTCCTTTCATGTCCCCAAGATCTTTTCACACTGAAGTGGTCCCTATTTATCTACTTTTGAACTGCTAGGTTGGCAGGAGCTGGGACAGGGATGGGCACTCAAGCTGTCATGAAGTACCTGGGTCTTGAACCGCTGACTTGCTGGCTTTCCAGCTAACAAAGCAAGTTTCTTAACTACTGAGCCACTGCAGCCCCTATTATTCTCTGATTCTATGAAGTACACTTGTAATGACTCCACACATTCTTCTGGTGCAGTGTGCAAGAGTATTCCGTTGTTATGAGTGAGATCAGTCAGACCTATCTTGTCTATCTAGTCTTTTTACTATCTAGCTGCAACCACCCAATGTCCCTCCATCCACCCCTTATTCTGTTTTCACAGTTACTTTAGTGAAATTTGGCTTCTACTTCACCACATAATTTGTTGTTTCCCATTACAGTAAAACCTCGCATAAAGAGTGCCTCACTTAGATACTAACTTGCTTAAAGAGCAGAATTTTCTCTGAATGGTCACCCTCACTTAACAACTAAAACCAACCAAAAATTCACTTAACAACTAAATCAGGGTTTGCAATCCCCCCTCCCCGAAGTCACAATTAGTCACTTACAATGGCAGCAATGGCACTTTTTCCAAGTGTTTCACTGTGCCTATACCAACTGTCAGGGGAAGGAGAAGCCAGGGCAGGATGAGGACCTTGCCGCCCCTCCCCCTGTGCCTACACCAACTGCCAGGGGAACAAGAAGCCAGGGCAGGATGAGGGCTTTGCCGTCCATCCCCCTGTGCCCACTCCAACATATTGTAATGTAATGTAATGTATTGTCTGTAAGCCGCCCTGAGTCGCCACGCCGAGTGGGCGGCAATATAAATTTGAACTAATAAATAACAATAAACAATAAATAAAGAGCCATTCGCTTAAAGGGCAATCCCGTGGAACACATTATGCTCTTTAAGTGAGGTACCACTGTATTGCCTTTTATATTTTAATGTTTCTTTTTGCCTTCATAGGGCATGTTGTTGCTATGTGGCATCAAAGAGATCTCAAAATGTCCTGCCCTCATAGCCCTGATGAGCTCTTACAAACTCAAGCTTATATCTTCTTTTAGGGAATCAATCTACGGTACCTCACATTTGGTCTTCCACTTTTCTGGCTGCCTTCAACCTTCCCAGCATTATTGTCTCTTCCAGAGGATTTTGCCTTCTCATGATATTCCCAAAGTAGGACATTTTTGCCTCCAGGGACAGTTCAAGCTTGATTTATGCTTGGAACCACTTGTCCATTTTTCTGGCAGTCCAGAACATCCACAGAGCTCTCCTCCAGCACCATATTTCAAATTAGTCAAGCCCCCCTACCCTACCCCCCTTCAGCTTTCTTTATTGTCCAGCTTTTGGATCCCTCCATAGTGATTGGGAACAGAACAGTGTGAATGACCTTGGTCTTGGCCTGAAGTGAAACTTCCTTACACTTGATGATATTTTCTAATCCCTTCATTGCTGCCCTTCTGAGTCTCAGTGTTCTGATTTCTTAGCTGTAGTCTCCATTTGGATTGGTGATTGAATAAAAGTATACAAAATATTTCACTCTTTCATTTTTTTAAATTGTCAACATTAAAGTTGTTATTTTCTTCTGTAGGCATGATTTCTGTTGTTTTAATATTCAACTGCCCTTTCATTTTCAGTAAAAAATTGTTTCATTGGTGCTTTATGCCAGTAACATGGTATCATCTGTATATCTCAACTTATTGGTGTTTTTTCTACCAATTTTCACTCCTTCATTTGAATCTATTCTGGTTTTCCGTATACAGTTGTACCTCGCTTAAAGAGCATAATCCATTCCACAGGATTGCTCTTTAAGCGAGTTTGCTCTTTAAGCGAAACACCATTGTAAATGACCAATGGGGGGGGGGATTGCGAACCCTGATTTATTTGTTAAGCGAGTTTTTGGTTGGTTTTATTTGTTAAGCGAAACAAACATTCAGAGAAAATTCTGCTCTTTAAGCAAGTTTCTCTTTAAGTGAGGAGCTCTTTATGCGAGGTTTGACTGTAATATATTTTGTGTACAAATCGAATAGGTAAAGGGATAAAATGCACCCTTGTCTGATATCTTTGCCTATAGAAAACCGTCCTGTCTCTCCATATTCTATCCTAACTTTAGCTTCTTCAGCCCGTCCTGAAAAGATGATTTATTAATGGCTAGCCATATAACAGCAAATGCTGCCTACCCCCACCACTTTCAACTGGGCCTTATGGGGAAATTGAAGTTAATCAATGAGAGACCTAAGCAACTGCTATATCCAGTTAGTACTGGTCAAGGAAACAATACTATAGAGCAGGGGTGGGCAACCTATGGCCCACCAGCTGGACCTGGCCCATGGTGCCATATTATCTGGCCCATGCTACCACTGGAAGTGAATGTGTTTATGACAGCCATAAAAATGCCTGCAGCTGTCGTAAACACATTTATGACAGCCACTGACACATTTTACGGTAATGTTTATGGGGGGTACCATCAGTCCGGCCTGCTCAACTGTCTGAGGGAATGTGACCCGGCTTCTGACTTTAAAAGGTTGGCAGCCCCTGCTATAGAGCTATATGGTGCCTTGTGCAGTTATCAGTTGTTGTACTCTGGCTGCTGACACGTAGCATTCTGAAACTGGGGACCTCTTTTATTGTAAGGGATTGTTGTTTTTATGAATCCTTTGCTGAGAATTATCCAGTGTCTTTCTCATTTATTGCCCCTGCTTGGCTTTGTTATACCACTAGGGTGGACAATAGAAGACCAAGGTCTCTGGGGGGATATGCTTGTGTGTGCTGTAACTGTCTCCTAATTGCCTCTCTATTTTCCTCACTGTAGCAGGTTTCTAAATGTCTTATTTGTGCCTTACTGAAGGGAAGAACTGAGACAGAAAAGAAGTCTCCAGAAATACCTTCCTTGGTACATCTCTGTTCCTGGAGTTTCTGCTAGCCAATGACATTTTGCTGGCATCTGCCCTGCCCCCTGTTCTCATGTATTCAGGGAATGACATTTTGAATCTCAGGGACTTTGACTGCTTGTGTGTGTGTGAAATGTATTCTCTGCTTTGACTGGTTTGAGATGCCAAGGTGTTTGTGTCTAGCTCTCTGGTTGGGTGAAGATGCTTGCACTCGCAGGAGGTGTGATCTTAAAATGTCATTTCTGCTCATGGATGGCTCTGAAAGCTGGTCTATTACCCTTGCCGCCCCACCCCACCCTTTCTTTAAGCCAGGGAATCTCAATTTAGTCACTGTTTTTTTGAAGACAAGTGAGAACAAAGTGAATTCATAGAAACAAAGGAACGTCTATTCCTGGAACACATGGGGAAGTGTTCAAACACCTCCACATGAGGCACACCCTGCGCTGAGACAAGCTCGGTCTTTTGCACAGCATTTAAAAAGATAAGAGAGAGAGAGAACCATTTGTTTATAAAGCAAGATCATAAGAATCATTGTGCCTTAATTCACATGGGGTGGGGGGATTCTTTGTAGTGATTTAATCATTGCTCACCTTATTAACATAGTGGTAAAAGACTGGGTTCTAATTTGGGAAGCCTGCAATTTAAACCTTACCTCTTGGGTTATCTGCAATTCTCCCAGTTTCTGCTCTCCTAGGAATTGACTCAAATCATTGGTCCATCTTGACTAGCACTGTCTAGGATTTCCCCCTGCCGGAATGGATTAGTGTCAACTACCTCTGATCTTGGGTTAATATCAGCTACATGTTGGTCATCCAACAATGTTTGAGGAGTGGTTTGGTCTTGCACATGCAGTTAAGGCACTTTAGATTTACCAACATCTTAATCCTTGTAGGGTTGAAAACTGCTAGAATTGTCATGTCAATATAGATATCATGCATCAGTCGTCCCATCGCAAGGGCCCTCCCTTTTGGGCTCCTGGGCACACTGCCCATTTAACTGGAGCTTAACCCTTGCCTCACCACTGCTGGGAGAACCGAGGAGATTAAAAAGGAACTCTTACTATGCTCAGGCAGTAAGGCAGTTGAGCATAGAGCAAAACAAGGGAGATTTCTTAGTAGCGTGTTGTCGGTGTGTGTGTGCTAATCAAAGAACAACAATCTTCAAAGAGAAACAGCTGCTTTATTCTTCAGGTTCATGTAACAAAGTCCATGGAAAAACATAGATTAAAAGGTCATAACAAGAATCAGTCCAATAAAAAGTCCAGGTTCGTTAGGTAATCATAGTGAAAAGAAAAAAGCATAGTCCCACCATAGCCAGGGTCTTAAGCCATTGAGATCCAGGAACAAACTAACTAACTTATCTGCAAAATGGAGAATCTGCAGTCAGGTGGGTTAGCTTTAGCCAATCAGGTAACAGAGAAAAATATTCTCAAAACAATAGTTGTTTACATGCATGTGAAGACATAACACGCTAAAGAGATGGGAACACAGAAACACTATAATGTCAACAAGCCATCTCGTGATAGTCTTGTGAGACACACAGAAAGGACAAAGGATTTTTATGAGGCCTGTTTATGAGGCCTAGCTAGAAACTGCGATTTGCAAGCCTTGGGAAACATGAGGAAATGTGTCATTTCCTGACAATAGATGAAAGTAGCTGCCTTGGCTTTTGAATTCTTCTGGAATTGCTACAATAATCTTGAACATCTCAAACTTTAATCCTCTCCATATAACCTCTTCAGACACATTCTTTACATATTAGATTATTTGTGAGAAATGGCCCAATGGAGAAATTCTAACAGAAGAAACATAAATGGAATGTCAAGATTCATCTCCTTCTCTTGGCAATCTGCCTCTATTCACAACGCATCTTTGTATCCTTCTGACATATTGTGAGCTAGAATGGATACCAAATTAGAGAAGTACCTGTACTTGAAAATTTAATTTTTATTCAAATCAGAGTCATGCCTCTGCTGAAATATCTTCTTGCCTAGTGAACATAAACTAAAGCAGAAAGAATAATGACTAGGGTGTGACAAGTCAGTTGCCCACTTTGTCATCTGGAATGGGTTCTAAATTTGAGTTGTTGTTATGAGCTATCAATTCACTTCTGATCACAACTGGGTTTTGGAGGTACAGGAGATGTTCAATGAGTGGTCTACTGTTACCAGTACCCAGTGAGTCTCTATGTTTGAGCAAGGATTTGAACCCTAGTCTCCAAGAGTCCAGTTAAATTCACTATATCCTGCTGGCTTTCTTCTAAATTTGTACATGTGAAAAAAGTTGGATTATAGGTTCATTTGCATCAGTTTAGAGAGGCTGGATCTACAAAGTTTTTGTGACATTTCAGGCAACATTTACCATATATACTTGAGTATAAGCCAACCCGAATATAAGCTGAGGTACCTAATTTTTATCTGAGAAACCAGGAAAACAGATTGACCCGAGTATAAGCTAAGGGTGGAAAATGCAGCAGCTGCTAGTGAGCTTCAATAATTAAAATACATGAAAATACGGTAAAATTAATTAATTTAGACATTTGTGGGGGTATGTTTTTGAGTGGTTATGGTAGTGTTAGTGCATTTATTTACTGTATTTGCACCACCCAATCAGTGGTGGGGCTGCAGGGGCAGTGGGTGGGTGGATCAATTGCACTGAGGCAGGAAGCAATTGCTCTAACCTAGCCTCTTGCTCTCTCTGCAAGCAAGAAGCATGGCTTTCCCCATCCATCTTGGCCACCGAATGGAACAGGGACAAAGACAAGAAGGTAAGTGAAATCCTTACCTTTTCCACAACAGTTTGGAAGGGGGATGCGATCGCATTGCAGATATTCTTTCTCCATCTGCAATTTTCCATAGGAATGCATTGAAAACAAAGTTCAGAATCGAAGAAATTAATTTTCAATGCATTCTTGTGGGAAACTGTGTTATGCATCCTCTTGCAGTAATGGCACACCTATCAGCTGTTTTTCTCGCCACTGCCCCTCCCCCCACCCTGAAGTGCTAAAGCTACTTTTAAACTGCTGAATCACTCTGAAAACATATTTTGGGACACTTGTGGTCGTTGACCCATCTATAAGTTGAGTCACCTTTTTTGACCTCATTTTGGGGGCTAAAAAGCTCAACTTATACTTGAGTATATACGGTATCTCCAAATATACCATATTTGCTGTACCATGTCTGTGCTTTACATATATTTCCTTACCCCTACATGTGTTCTAAAAGTATACGTTTGTGAAGAAACAGGTTGCCTTCCTAAAATCCCATGGCTGGGAAATTCAGAGAGGTGCAATCATCCCCAGCCAAGCAAGCATGATAGGGTCTATATGTAAGGCAATGTGTTTCCTGAACATTTGATCTTCTTGATGGGACAGCTGGAGACAGAGAATGAATGGGAGTCCATCCATGTGATAAAGATTTGGAACCTGCCTTATACTAACTAGGTCACTGGCTTTCCTCATTAGTTCCATCAATACTGACCAGCAGATGCTGCTTCCCAGAGTTTTAGGCATGAGGTATTCCCATCCCAGTCCTAAGTGGAGATACCTGACATAGAATTGAGGATCCTTTTCATGCCAGGCATGGACCATCTACCACTCAGCCACTATTGCAAGCAACTCTAGTAACATTACAAAGGCACATGAAACATGCAGCCTGGGAAAGGGCAGCCTCCTTGAGTTCTCCCATATGGCTAACTGAGCTTTGTTCTTTTTAGAGACACAGAAGCAGCTGAAAAAGGTGAAGGGCAAGGAGGGTGACATCCATGAAACTGGGGTGAAGGCAGGTCAGATGGGTGCTGCACTTTCCCCTTATGTTGTTGAAAGTCAGAGAACCAGATAGAAAGCCTTGAGCAGAGTTTGTTCCACATGCAAAGAATGCTGAAGACAATGACACCGACAGCTCTCCCCCTCACCCACGCAGAGGTCTTCCTGCGCATGTTATTTCAGTGCTCTGATCCACTCCAACCAGTCACCTGCTAGCAGTAAAGCTGACAACCATTCTTGCTCAGCCTGCATGCCAGAAGCTGAGGGCTCTTGGCAAAGGCACTCTGTATGACTTGCACCCCTCATGTGAAATCAGCCTTGTAGATGAGAGGTATGTTGGCAGCTGTGGCTGCAGAAGTCAATCCTGGGCCTCTATTCCCTGTGTACACAAATGGATTGCAAGGAGGTCGCTCCTCCTAGCACCCACACAGAGGGGGTTAAATGGGTAATACACTTGCTATTGTATTGGGAGTATTATTGTGTGTAATTTTTAACTTTTGATATTATATGACTGGTTTTATGATGTTAGCCACCCTGAGTAGGAATGATTTTCCCCCTAGAGGGGTGGGATATAAGTGTAAATAATAAATAAATAAATCCACAACAGTGCTCTATGCTAGTTGCAAATGAGAGCAGTTAACTGGGTGCCATATTGTTTCAGGGCATCATTCATATCTTTCTTACAGCTAAACTTGTATGAATCAGCCAGTTTTTGCTTGTTTCCCCATTTGAATTATTTTTCAAAATTCAATCCAATTTATGAAGAAATTTGCCAATGTTGGGAAGTCCTGATTTTTAAAATGGTATCACGCCATGTTGAACATATATTATCTTGTTCTATTTTGGAGGCAAAGTAGGATAAAGCCTGATAAACAATTAGGTGGGGAACCACCAGGCAATATGAGGCTTCTCTGGTGGAAGCACTGCCTGTCAGAACTAACACTGTTAGCCTACCTGAGCCAACCGGACAATTCAGCGAGTTGGCTTTCTAACATACTGAAAATGAACCAAAGGAAATCAAATCAACACCGCCAAAATGCCAGAGGCACAGCTAATCCCAGTATGGAGAGGATCCTCATAGTGCTCATGTGTAGAGGAACCTGCCAGAATTAAAAGAAGTGGGAAGTGTAAATCAATACCACCAACATGGCTGATCCCTTTGAGACTGAAATGCAAGTTTTGCTTTCTCTCATATTCATCATTTGAGGGGTAAGACTATCATTCACCAATGGTTCACAACTTCTCAGATACCTCAATAAGCATGGCTAGAGGATCCTGGGATTGGTGATCCAGAACAGTAACATTTCCAAACTATTTTCCTGACCAATCATTGGCATTTGGTGAATTTGTGGTGGCCTCTGTTGAAACTTTAAACATGGTGTAGCTTCAGTCTAAAAGCTTCCCCAATGCTTTTGGAGGAAGGAGACTCTTACTTCTTTTCTTTTTTGAGACCATAGTTCACAGATTCAGTCTGTGCTGATTAGATAATTCTAGATGTTTTAGTCAAATTAAATCAAATTAAATTACCCATGTATACTCGAGTATAAACCAAACCGAATATAAGCTGAGGTACCTAATTTTGACCTGAAAACCCAGGAAAATATATTGACCCGAGTACAGTATAAGTTGAGGGTGGGAAATGCAGCAGCTGCTAGTGAGTTTCAATAATCAAAATACATGAAAATATGGTAAAATTAATTAAATTGTTGGCACATCTCAATCTGGCTCGGTCATGAGGCCCTCATGGTCATTGACCCGAGTATAAGCTGACTCCCCTTTTTGGGACTCATTTTTGGGGCTAAAAATCTTGGCTTATACTTGAATATATAAGGTACATTAAATTAAATTAAATTAAAAAACACACAATAACTCACCAACATTTCCAAGTTCTTGTTTAAACACTGGAACCTCTGGCAGAATCCCTGAATGACAGAAGCTGAAAAGTTTTAAGGGAGCGGGTTACAAAGTGTCCTGTCTATCTCGAACTGGTCATTACTATCAGAATCCCCATGCAGCTTGGATAGTTTTGAAGATATTTTTGGGCTTGGGGTGTGTTATGAGATCAGAGTCAATGTCAGAAGGAAAATGAACACAGAAAGCTTACATCAGGGGAGCTCAATTTTTTGGGGCCACCAGCCAGTAATGTGGTTCCTGCCACCCGAAGCAGAAGTAAAATGCACCTGCGCAGAACGCTGCCATAAATGCTTCCATGGGTGCATTTACAGCAGCATTCTGCACATGCATGGGCATGTTTTACTTCTGCTTCCGGGAGTGGCGAGGGCAGTGTGGGCCAGATGAATTGGTGTTGGGAGCCGGCTCCGGCTCATGGGCCATAGTTTGGGCATTCCTGGCTTACACCTTCTGGATGGTGTCATTTACAGGTGTTGTGCATTTCTAAAATAAGAGTCTAAAAATGTACCTGCCTTGTTGCATCTGTTCCCAGATTGGTGGTCTAGCTCAGTTAGTTCTTGTTATAAGAACTTAAATGGATCCTTGAAAAGACTCCTTTTAAAAATTCTTGTTCCATTACGACATGCCCAATTTATTCATGCTAGAGATCACATTGCCAATATATTTTGGATCATGGAGAAAACAAAGGAAAATCAGAAACAAGTCTACTTCTGTTTCATTGACTATACCAAGGCCTTTGACTGGGTGGACCACAACAAAATGTG
The DNA here is from genome assembly GCA_030440675.1 of Furcifer pardalis. NCBI lineage: Eukaryota > Metazoa > Chordata > Lepidosauria > Squamata > Chamaeleonidae > Furcifer > Furcifer pardalis. The sequence continues at coordinate 104,541,620 of CP126893.1, forward strand.
GCAAGTAATTAAAGAGGTAGGAATATCAGAACGCTTTATCTACCTCATGAGAAATCTGTACATGAGTCAAGAGGCAAAAGTTAGGACAGAATACGGAATGACGGAGTGGTTTGGAACAGGAAAAGGAGTAAGACAAGGCTGCATTTTATCACCCTGCTTATTCAGCTTATACACAGAGCACATAATGTGCAATGCAGGGATGGAGGAATCACAATTTGGGATCAAAATTGCTGAGAGAAACATCAACAATTTGAGATATCCAGATGATACCACCCTAATGGCAGAAAGTGAGGAGGACCTAAAGAAGCTCCTGATTAGGTTGAAAGAAGAAAGTGAAAAAGCTAGTTTGAGACTCAATATCAAGAAAACCAAAATAATGGCAACAGGCCTTAGCAGTCACTGGAAAATAGATGGGGAAGAAGTAGAAGCAGTGACAGATTTTACTTTATTAGGATCCAAGATCACTGCAGATGGAGATTGTAGCCATAAAATAAAAAAGTGACTGATTCTTGGAAGACACACCATGAGAAACCTGGGGAACATAGTTAAAAATAGAGACATCACCTTCCAAAAAACAATTTGCATAGTCAAAGCAATGGTATTCCCGGTGGCAATGTGAGAGCTGGACCATTAGGAAAGCTAAGCGCAGAAGAATAGATGCCTTTCAGATGTAGTGCTGGAGGAGAATTTGAGAGTACCCAGGACAGCAAAGAGAACAAATAGGTCAATATTAGAAGAAATCAACCCTGACTGCTCCTTAGAAGGTCAAATAGTAAAGATGAAGCTAAATGAGAAGAGAATATTCACTTGAGAAAGCCTTGATGCTGGGAAAGGTGGAGGGCAAAAGAAGAAGGGGCCGGCCAAAAATGAGATGGCTAGATGGTATTGTAGATGCAATGGGCACAGAGTTGGGTGAGTTGAGGAGGATGGTGGAGGACAGAAGTGCCTGGCGGACAGTGATCCATGGGGTCGTACGTAAAGGGTCGGATCGACTGTGTGACTGAACAACAATGTGTTTTGAAACTCCTGGTCTCCAGGAGAGTGATTTGATGCTCTGCTGCTGATTTAACACCTTTTAGTAGGGGTAATTTGACAACAGAATGGTTCAGTTTTCCCTCCTTGCTTTGTGGAGGATTGCCCCCCATTTAGGTGAAACTGGGTCAGTTCAAGTATCCAAGTCACAACTATATTTCATGAATACCCACCCACTTAAAAACTCCCGCCCCAAAAATTTGGTCCTTCAATGAGTTCTAACATTTTGTTCCTGTCAGCTGCCTTCTGATAACATGAACAGGACACACAGAGAGACATATAAGTGTAAATATAGCAAGAACTGCTGGGTATCAATAACCATCCTTCTGAAGTCATTGCCTTTGTGAACTGAACCATGATTGAGGCAGGAAGGAATGTTCTTACTTGGAACAGGGACATATATAAAGTGCTATAGAATTTAATTATGGCATTTAGTTCACATTCTTAATGCACTACCCAAGTAGCAAAGGCCTTCACAACAGTTGTCAAATATAAAAATATCCTTACAAATTGCAATCAATTAAATGGATTTAACCCATCCTCCCTAACATGATGCTTTTCAAACACATTCACTACAACTCCTAGGAGTCAACATCCAGTAATGCAGCATACCTGGAGGGTAACAAGTGGGGAAACCTGGTCTGGCACTGACTGGTCTTGAGTGCCTGGAAACCCTCTTACTTGGGTACCTCAATGAGGTTTATAATGGGTTCGATTACATGAGTTCTTAATCTTTTTAAGCCGGGGGTCGGGTCACATTCCCTCAGACAGCTTTTCCCCTTCCTACACCACATGGCACTTCCTGGTGTGGTGGAGGCAATGGGGGCCACATCTGGCCCACAGGCCACCGGTTCAGAATCCCTGAGTTAGAAGAAGGCTTACCATATATACTCAAGTATAAGCTGAGTTTTTTAGCCCCAAAAATGGCTTATATTTGGGTTGGCTTATACTCAAGTATATACATGTACTTCCTTAAATGCAGCATGTCCCCAGAAGGATATGTTGGATGAGACCGTATGTGGCTTTTTCTTCGTTTTCAGCAATGTCCCCTCTTAAACTGAGAACTTCTGAAGGAAGAGGGCCATTTGATCTCATTCCTACCTCATCTTAGTGGCCTATGTCCTCTACTGATGCAAAGAGAGATGCTTTGGCAAGGCTCAGGGCAAAATATAGAATCCCACAGAAGAACAGTTGTAGAGAAATAGCCTAACAGGAAAATAATGTAGGGGGAGGGACACACACAGATTTTTCCCCCAATGAAAAGGATCAGGAAATTCAATTTCTACTGATCCTTGCTCATAGACCATAGATCTTGAATTCTAGTATAGGTTTTTTCCAGCCATGCTGTGGACCTCATCTGTTGGGAGGTGGGGGCACAGAAGCAGTATGGTTCATCCCCACCCTGACTGCTTCTAGATTGTGACAATTATTTGGTATTTAGCTCCATAGAGTGCAATGGCTTGGTGCTGAGTTTACGACAGTTCAAGGGAAATAATGATTTTGAAGAATGAAAAAAAAAATCTTAGTTCTTAACTAGGAAACCCAGGAGGTAATAGGATCCCTCTATGTGATGACAGAAGACCTGAGAACAGGGTGAGATGGAGGAGCAAGGGAAAAGAAACCAGGAAGTGTCTTTAAAACAAGAAGGGGGAAGGAAGACAGAACTTGAGAACTACACATGATCTATATACAGTGCAGAAGCGTAGCGAGGGGGGCGGCCTGCCCTGGGCGCCACTTTGTGTAGGGTGGGGTGGGGGTGGGGGGGGTGGCGATGCTGCTTCTCTGGACTTCCTGGCAGCCGGGGCGGGTGCCGGGACCCTCTGTAATTGCCAGGCTGGAGGGTGCAGGCCCTCCGAGCCCAGTGGTGGCAGTTCGTCTGCCTTCAGCGGCAACAGCGCCCAGGAAGGCGGGAAGCGAGGCTGGTGGTCGCCGCAGCCCAGTACTGGCCAGGCCAAGGACACCCCCCCAACACCTGGCTGGCGCTGCTCCACCTGCTGGGCAGCAACGATCACCAGCCTCTCTTCCCGCCTTCCTAGGCAGCAGCGCCAGGCTAGGAGGCAGGGCGGCCACACCGCCTGGGACCCCGATGGCGCAGGCAAGGGGTTGGGGTGGGGTGGCACAGGCCCAGCGGTGAGCCCACTGTCAGCGTCCCAGGTGCGTGGGCACCCTGCCTCCTAGCTCCTCCACCCAGAGGGGCAAGGCCGGTGGTCTTTGCGGCCCTGCGGCTGGAGCAGTGCCAGCCAGGCCTTGTGGGGGAAGGTCCTCCGGCTGCGCAAGCTGGGCCGCAGCGACTGCCTGCCTCACTTCTCAGGTGCCGCTGCCACCGAAGGCAGATAAGCTGCCGCTGCCGGGCTCAGAGGCGGGGCGGCCTTGCACCTGGGACCCCAACAGTGGGCTCCCTGATGGGCCTGCGCCACACCGTCCCAGACCTTGGGCCTCGCCTGCACCGTCAGGGTCCCAGGCGCCCAGGCGCCCAGCCTCCTAGCCCAGCAAAAAAAACCCCTGAAGGTAGGACTTTCCTACCTGGGGGGGGGGCAAGTTTGGCCTGGGGCCCCAGGCACCTAAACCCGCCCTACGCCAGTGAAATACAGGCCTTGGAGAATGAATGCAGTTCTCTGTGACCAGCTTAGTTGCAGGTGATGGTTCACAGTGGTGGCATAACAATGGAATAAACATTCTCAACCCAATTCCTCAAGAGAAAGTGGTTGACTTCCCTGTTTCTTCTCCATTGGGTTCACATTCCCCAGTTTTGGGAAAAACCTAGAATTCTCCTGGCAGCTCCCAGAACTACCAGTATATACTTCGAAACCCTCATTCTGCAAAGGGCTTAGACTGCTGTCAAATGTTCATAATCCTATTAAAGCCTTTTTAAGGATAAGAGGAAAAACCCATCAGAGGAAAAGTGGCAGGCCTTCATCCCAAGGAGGAAGTTCTGGCAGGGATAGAACTAAATGATGGAAACAAAAAGTAAAAGAGCATTATTAAGAAAGAGGGTGATGCTATAAATATGCTGGATCAGCCCCTACACATGCATTGTGGAAGACTTGGGGATTTCTAGCTGGGCTGCTAGCAGCATTGTTGAGTAATAGTTTAGCAAAGGGCCTATTGCCAGAGCAAATACCAAATGTGCCTGGTATACACTTCAGTAAACGGAGGAAACAACATTGAAGAATAAGAGAAAGCCTGATGCCTGCATTTAGAAGACCAGCAGTCTATCATGATTTCCGAAAGTATGGAGCAAGTAAGCAGATGGGTGGGTCATGAATGCAGTCAGAGGACTAAGGGGGTTGGCAACAATAGCTCATAAGAAATTAGCTGTTAAGTGAGAAAACTCAAGATAAAACTTAGCATTGAGGAACAATTTACCTTTGATTCAAGAGAAAAAAGAAAGCTTGGGGAATGCTTAGTTGCTGCAGCTATGAAAATGGAGGAAGAAGACACCAGTGAAGGAGTCAAAATCAGGTCATGCTGGTTCCTTTTGCTAAGGAACATGTTGAAAAAGAAGTTTCTCAGTTTTGTTTCCATGGGTGGTGAAATGGACAATGCTCCATAGCAAGGCACTGTTTCACAGGAGACTGCTAGGATTTCTCCAAGGCCTAGAAAAAGCCACAAATGAGACATTATATTTTCCCTTTGACAGATTGCAGCCAAAGAACTCACCACTTGAGGCTCTTTGCCAGGAGTTTTAAGCCAGGGGACTGGTCACACACCGGGGACCAGATAGCCATTTTGCCCTTCCTCCACCACATGACACTTCCAGGTGTGGTGGGGGCCCACATGAAATGCTGCCACGGGCCAGAAAGCACCTTTTTATGCCCTCCAATGGTAGACCTCGTGCATGGATAAAGCGCTCATTTGATGCATCAAACGTCACTTGATTGCAATCTGGAAAATCTTTTTTACAACTTTCTTTTGCACAGAGGTTTATCAGGATCCTTATATTTCTTTAACAAGTATTGCTTCAAAAATAAATCAGAATTATTTTATGTGATGCTGTATTTTTATTATGCTGTTAGCCGATCTGAGTCGCTTCGGCAAATAGAGTGGCATACAAATCCAAAATACAAATACCTGTACAAAATTGACTTCTCAATTTGCATTTACAGGCTACTATTTTCTTTAGGACTGAGGGTTATGTCCCATTTCATCTAATTCCCTCTAAACAGGATAGAAAATTATAAATGTTTCCCCGTTCTCTTGTTCTGCCCTTTCACATTCTGTTTTTGGATACATTATTCTGAGATGCAAAAATCCAGGTAATCTGAAGAAATCTAGATAATGGTTGGGAGTAATGAAACTCAAATTTACACTGTAACATAGGACTGTACTATGTGTAGAGAAACTGAACAATCTTAACAACCAGCCCAGTGCCAACAAACATCCTTGTATATGTGCTGTATTCTGACTTTGGGGCATGTTTTAACCCAGAAAACCAGTCCTGTCAAGTTTTTAACTACAGTCAGGGGTTAAAAAGTCAAAGTGTGGGCTTTTGTATATGTTTGACAGAAAAATATATTCAGCCAATTTTCCCCTCAAGAATTTTCAGACATTAAAATAGTATTATTATTTAATATAGAAGTTGTTACATTAAATAATTCTGCTTCTCTATGCTGAGTGGTTGTATTTTATGCTAAGCACACACTGCTGTTACAGCACAAAAGGTATTCTGAAATGGAAGCCTGAAGCCTATTTTATTTTGCCTGGGATTTCAGACTGGTTCAATAGCCGACTGATCTGTTTGACTAAGACATTTTCAACCTTGAACTACTATTCTCATAAATGTTTCTGTATGTGATTTTATTAATTTAAGAAAACACTGAGGTCATTTACAACAATTAGACACAACACAACCATACAAAATCAAAATATATGTACAAGAAACATAAAATACATATTCTATAACCTGCCCTTGGGCTTTCTGTTGAAGTTGCAGAACAGAAAACAAAGAAAATGTACGTGAGAGACTCCACAAGGAGCTCTTGCCCTCCTTCCTGCTCTCCCTACAGGAAAGTTGCCCACAGGGTCAGGCCACCCTTGTTGTGTATCTTCTGCAGGATCATTGACATGTAGGCAAGAAAATTGTTCAACACAGAGATGCATACACGTGTGTATATATTTTATTCCATGTACCTGTGACAGAAAGTTAGTATTGGCTATAATTGTTCAGTTATATGCTTGTAAACTGTTTCTTACACATGGCAGATTGACAGTGAAGACTGATTGCAGATGCTTTTTGGTGGATGTAAAAATGATCATTCACAGAGGAAAAACACCATGTGTTTAGTGGCCCAGGCTGAGGCAAAACCTGACTAAACAATATTGTCTTCCAATGAATGAACACTCAAAATCATGCTGTAGCTGAAACCCTGTTGCTTGGTATACTCAGTTGTTGTAGAGTGGCCTATTTGAATCAGTAGGGATTTGGAAAATAAATTCCATAAATTCTATTAATTCAAATTCCCTATGGTTGAAATTTACTTTAGCATAGCCCTCGCTCAGTCAGTACATGATGACTGTTGGAAACTGGAGGACTTTGAATGCTGGGTCCATAGTACAAAAAGCTGTACTCGTCACCTACTTCACAAAAGTTTCAGAATGTTGTTTCTGTGCTGGAGGATCAGGAAATGTTGCTGCAGATATTTCAAAGTAACAACTGGCCAGAATAATCAGTCTTTCCAACAGCACAAAGAGGTTGAAAACCTATTACTGTACTTTGCACAGTAAGGATGTGACCAGACAAGCATTTAGCCTGCTGTTTGGTCTACTGTGGGGCCAAACTGGTTGCTACTTTTTTCAGTGATCAGTCAATGGAATCATGAGAGCAAATCAGTCTGTCCCTAGAATGGAGCTACACCAATATTTCCTGGCTCCCTATTAAGGGCCTCTGCTTCTTTGGTACAGATTGGATTACTCCATTTTGGTTCATTTCCAGTGCATGTGATTGCTGGAAATAAACCAAAATGAGCCTCTGGCTGTCAAAGCTCCTTTTGCTATAAATTTCCAGATTACGAAGTGGTTTAAGAAGACAGTCACTTCACAATACAGTTATACCTCGCTTAAAGAGCATAATGTGTTTCACAGGATTGCTCTTTAAGCGAGTTTGCTCTTTAAGCAAAACACCATTGTAAATGACCAATGGGGGGGGGGGATTGCAAACCCCAATTTATTTGTTAAGCGAGTTTTTGGTTAGTTTTATTTGTTAAGCGAAGCGAACATTCAGATAAATTTCTGCTCTTTAAGCGAGTTACTCTTTAAGTGAGGCACTCTTTATGCGAGGTTTGACTTTACAGGATTGGCAAATTGAATACAGGTACTGTACTTTGTCTGCTCCATGGAGAGGCAGAGGAAGTTGAATTTTTAAAACTATATTAGGGCAATACAAAATTGAAAACTTAATCCCACAAATGAGAAGAGACACCGGGGAGGGGATCATCATCATCATCATCATCATCATCATCATCATCATCATCATCATCATCATCATCATCATCAATTCGATTTTTATGCTACCCTACTTGGTGAAAACCAACTCAGGGTGGCTCACAACATACAATCGAATACAATGTAACAATTCAATAATACAATATCACAGTATCACAAAATACAGTACAATAAAATAAATATAAACACAATATAATCACAATACAATCCATAAAAATTCTCAGTACAGAATAGACAATAAACAATATAATCGCAATACAATCAATACCCAATACAAAGTTATACAGTAATCGATTTGACAATGTACAATACACAATACAAAATACCATTCCAATTAAGTCCTGGTGTGGCTGCGGCGAAACCCTACTCCCTATCCCCAGATGGTCCCTGGGTGGTGGCAGGGTGAAGTCCTGCTTTCCTGGGCTGCCTTTTCAAATGCCGGCCAGGGGACTTCTCTCTTTTCTCTTTGGTTCAGTACCAGTGATTACATAAGCAAGAAATCAACCTAAAACAGAACAATCCTGCCCACACTTATGCTTGTCGAAGTGCTGGTTTGGGGAAAGATGCCTTAGAGTAAGGATCCGCTTATAAGGCTTTGTCTGAGCAGATGCTCTTCACACTCCTGATCCAATAGTACTGTATAATGGCAGACTTAAAGAGCAGAAAGAGATGCCAAAGAAGTGAAGCACCTTGTATAAGTAGCTATGGAGACATACAGCTTGCAGTCTGCTGCATCTAAATGTGCTGGCAAGTGTGAGTGTAAGTCAAAGATGCCTGTGACCTGGAGATTATTGATATAATTATGTGTTACGTTTGTGACTGCCCACAAGTTCCTGGTGTGGGTGCTTCTACAGGTTAACTCTTGGACCCTCAGCAAGTTAGCCAGCGCCCATCCTTGACCCATTTCAAAGGTCTCTGGTATTTTGGGCTGGGGCTGCCCCGGGTCACGAGCTTGCATATGTGGCACAGGTTGTTTGTTACAAAGTTAAGCCAGGAGACTGATCACAATAGGGGGCAATGCATACCATTTTTTGGCCAATCAAATAGAAGCCCACCCTAAATTGACCCAATCATGGCCAATGTACGAGGCCTAAGTAGCCAATGGTGATTTTCTATGTTAGCATTTCCTTATAAGTTTGTAACAATAAAAGGCTTGAACAGGTGTTCGAGTGTTGTTGGTTTTTCGCTGGCTCGGATTCCTGTGTGTTTTCATGAAGCTTCATCCCTCTTATTGTTCTACACATTTGTATCTCACCTGTTCTCCAGTGAGCTCAAGAAGGCATTGCACCTGGTTCTCTTCTGCCCTATTTAAATAAAACCCTTATGATAAAGATAAGGCTTGGTCCAAGAATTCCTAGGGAGTTCAGTGGCTGAGTAGGGACTAGAACCTACTGTAGTTCTCCCCAAACCCAATCAAACAGTGTAAACATTACCCCACATAGGGGTAGTGTGAATATAGCAGGAATATGGAGGGACAGAGATGAAGAAATGTGCCTAAAATTTCCACCTCTAGACACATCTAGCTATCCTCTCTTCCTGTATAACTTAACTATGCTGTAATACCCTCTCTATGCTTGCTTGTCAATGCAACATGCCAAGTAAGGCAACAATGACAAGGAATTCCCGCAGTGTCTGAGTTGAAGAAGGGAAGAGGTGACAGGAAACAAGATAACCAATAAACTGAACATCAGATTACAGATGGCCTATTACTCTAAAATGTAGGTTGCCTGCTTCACTTATTTGCCAGTGTAATTAGGGCAAGATGAATGTACAGTATATTAGGATGAAACCTGTCATCATTTGCAAGGAACATTTAATAGTTGGGGAGCGACAAGGGGAGGAAAGGAAGTCAAAAGCAGAGGAGCTGATAATGCACTTCAACGTAATTGCTTGATCCATCTTGAAATAATTAGGATTTTAGCAGATTAATGCTCTGGAAATAAACATTAAAAGAGACCACACATGCCCCTGTTAGCACCTCTGTCCAGCTCAAGAGAGATCAAAGGCCCAGAACTAATTAGCCTCCAAAGATGGCGCTCACAAGGAGCAGCTACAGAATGAAATGGATGCCAAAGTCACATGGGTGTGATCTGTTTCTAGGAATTGGGCTGAATCATGGTATAAGCACAACACAGAAAGCACGTTGGACAAAGGCTTTAATAGGGAGAACATAGGCCTTTTTTTTAAAACTCGAGTTAGCATCCAGTGGGTTTAGCTGAGGCTGAGAACCAGGGGATTCCTGAACTGAATTTTCATCACCCCCAAATTCATAGGCAAATCTTTATCTCCACATTCAAATGAAGGGCCGTGCAGATAATGCAGTGAATTAGGGTAACAAAGAGTGAAATTGAAAGACTACACTAGATTATTCCCTAATGAGAGATATTTAATCTTATTTTGGGGGGTCAGGGGTCCTGGCAGCAAGACCTACAAAGTTATGCAATTGAAGAAACATATGGTTTGTCAACAGCCTGGATGGATGTTATGATGACCAAGCTTTGCTCAACCTACAAGACATTGGAGAAGCTATTATACTTTCCACAGCTCAATACCCAGCTCATACCTGGATAATTCCATGAGATATTAATGTGAAGTCAAAAACCTGCAGTGCCTTGGCAGTTAAAGAGAAAGGTGAAGGGGTAACGTACTGTACTTGTCTTTCTGATTTGCCGCTTCCATCACAGGACAGGATTTTACCAAAAAGGCAATCAGAAGGCAGGAGGGTTTAAAGATGTTAGTAAAACAGATAGCAACTGCACTCTAGGAGAATTTTCCCCCTCATCTTTTCTCATTTAACTTCACTCAGTTCTGGTTTTTCTTAGATTTTTGTTCATTCTGGGACCTTTGAGGCCTTCATTCATTTTCACATTGAGATAAAGTTAAATTCTTCTTCATTTGATTCATCTTGGCTTCAGTTCCTTCTCTTTCATATACAAAGAGTTGTCCCTGAGAAGGCATCATGTGCTAAAAGTTAAAATAACCTCTCTTGTCAAACATGGAGAACAGGGAACTTTACATTTAGAATTTTCTTTTTGCTTCTAATAATTTTACAATGTGGATTTCCAGTGCTGAGGCTTCCACATATTTTCTTTTATTTAATTTGAAGTTTTATTTGTGATTCTTTACAGAGCTAGCTGATATCTTTGAATAAATCTATAATTCCTTGATCTCCCTTTCTTCTTAAATTCCAGACTTATTGTATTTCCTAGTGAAGCTTGGAATTCACCACACTATTCTGCATTCTCTTCCTTCTCTCTTTTTAATTCCAGCTGATTTTTAAAAAAGCAACATATAGGTGCATATGATCATCTATCATCCTTATTATCCCCATGTGTTTTTAGTATCACCCCCCCCCTTAATGCTTAGAAAAGGTAGCTGCAAGTCTTTCCCATCTTATCTACTGTGACTGAAATAAATATTCCAAATTTATTGCACCTGTAAATAGGCTATCAGATTATTTCTGACTATATCATTTTACCAACCAGGGCAAATGAAGAACCTCATTTCCATAAATATACAGTTTTCTGGTTCTACCCAGTATAATTACCGGTACAGTATTTCTCTTTTTTCCCTCTCTCTTTTAGTACCAATAACTCCTCCCCACTTTCCCCTTCCTGCTTCATATTCTACAGTAATCTCAGACAAACTTGATGTCAAAATACTATTCAACTAATCACACTTCAAATTGAGATGGTTAATTTTAAACCTGTGAGCAGAAGGATCAAGTTAGCCCAGCCCTTTGTCCTAGCTCTTCATATAAAGAGCTCAGTCTGAAGAGGAGACAAGCCTTTATTAATAGGGACTCTACGTGAGATCCGGTAAACCAGAGACAGGGGCTTAAGATGTTCATGAGATGGACTTGTAATGGATATTCTGCAGCCATCCAGTGCTGTATGAGTCCAGAATCAGCTTCAGCCCACTGGATATAATGGTTAGTGATAATAGGAGGTGTATGTTTTTTAAAAGCAGCTTAGCATATTTACTTAAGAGTTCAGAGTTAGTACATTGACTGCTTTATTGCTTGAGGCCCTTTCTTTTCACAAAGTACTTACCATCCTGGGTCTGTGACCTAACATAATAGATCTTGTCTTCAATGTTAAGGGAAGTGATCTAAGAGGCAGATCATCCCCCTGGAGGCAATTAACTAGTACAATAAAAGAACAATGCTGCTGTCTACTGGAAACACATCAACTTTATTTTGGGAAGGCTAAGAATGGCATGAGAAAATAGGAGCTCTAACAGGATAAATCATGATGGCATCAAGCAGTCCAATAGTTTTCAGGAGATCCTGCATCAAATGACAAAGAAATATTGGAGATAATGATGATTCTTGAGTGCAGCTCCGTCCCATTAATGTTTACATGGAAATAACTCCTTCAGTCAGTAGGACTTATTCCCTCTTAAATAAAGGGAATAAAGGGCATAAAGATGTAGCCTCTCGCGTTCAGTTCCACAACATATTTCTTTAGATTAAGATGTTCTGGATTCATTAGGCACCAGCTTTTGTTAGTACAGTTGTACCTTGCTTAAAGCGCATAATGTGTTCCACAGGATTGCTCTTTAAGCGAGTTTGCTCTTTAAGTGAAATACCATTGTTAGTGACCAATTGTGACTTGGGGGAGGGGGGGAAGGCGAACCCTGATTTATTTGTTAAGCAAGTTTTTGGTTGGTTTTATTTGTTAAGCAAAGCAAACATTCAGAGAAAATTCTGCTCTTTAAGCAAGTTACTCTTTAAGCGAGGTGCTCTTTATGTGAGGTGTGACTGTAATGTGCTTTACTCACTCCAAGGTGTAGTAAAACAGCACTGTGGCAATGGGGGCCGTTCTCATGTATTCTTCTGTGAGAGATTCTTTGTCCAGAAATCCTATCATGAGAGTACCACTGGCCTTCTGCTGTCTAGTTTTTATGAAGATAAAATGAAATGTGACATTTATATTAGGTAGTTTACTGTTCTTAACCACAACATTATGCTTGGTTTGGAAGAGAAGAGAACTGTTCAACTGTCCTGGAAGGAAAATGCTGTATGCTCAGAAAAAGAAAACTGCACTCATCACCCTCTGCTGGCTGGATTTGATCTTTTTGGTGTGTCACAGGCAAATGTAACCACTATCATAGTAAACCACGGAGGCCACTCTCAAAACAACAAACATTTTCTGGTCTCTATTTGATTGCCTTTCATCCTCCCATCAAGGGCCTTTACTGTACTACAACACCTACAGGAGGGCTGTTGAGCCGTAATGTTGCTCCTTACAGATTCTTGTACAATCAGATGGGGGTCACATGTTTTGGCCAACAACAAAGCTAAGAAGGTGGCTTCATTTTGGCAGTTCAAAGTTTGATTGGGACATGAAAGAAGAAGACATGCTAATTAAATATCTCAGGCCCAACTAGCCATGATTTAAATGGCCATAGCTCTTATGGAACTGTGAAAAGTGAGAGGCATCCCCCTTTCTGGAACAGTGGAAGGGGAGAGGTCAGCAGCGTAGTGTGGGTTTAAGGTGCCCGGGGCAGATGCCAAATTCGCCGCCCCCAAAACGTGCCTTGGGGTGGGCCGTCCCCCTACCCACCTTAGCCACTGCAACTGCCCACCCCATTCAGATTCTTCTTGCCGAGGCGACAGCCAGGCCGCCCCAATGTCGAGCCCGGGAGGGGAGGGAAAACAGCACTCGCGCATGCACCTAGGTCAGTGGTCAGCAAACTTGGCTCTCCAGCTGTTCTTGGACTTCAGTTCCCAGAAGCCTTGATCAGCAGGAGTGCTGACTTGGGCTTCTGGGAATTGAAGTCCAAGAACACCTGGAGAGCCAAGTTTGCAGACCCCTGACCTAGGTGAGGCCGCTCTCCGCCTGCTGGCAGCCATTTAGTGCCTCCTAGCAAGAAAAGTTTGCCCTCCCTCTTTCTCAAACAGCAACTGCAAAAGCGCAAACCCGCACAGAACCAACCACGGGGAAACTTGGAAGGGCTTTCACGTGGGAGGAGAAAACACGCAAGCCGCCTTTCCACAAGCTTCAGTTCCCTCTTCCCTTGGTTACGTGGGAAAGCTGGGGAGTGGCGGCCACAACAACAACCTTGTGAGGTAGAGCAAAGCAATTACACTTATACGTATATCACCCCATAGCGCTTAGTGCACTCTCTGGGCAGTTCACAAGTTTATTAGCATTTTGTCCCAACATGTTGGGTACTCATTTTACCCACCTCAGAAGGATGGAAGGCTGAGTTAGTCAACCTTGTTCTCCCATCTGGATCAAACTCACAATGTTTTGGTTACAGTACAGCAATTTAACGCTTGTGCCACCAGGGCTCATTCAAACCAGGCCAACTTCATTTGAATAAGGGTCTTCTAGACCCCTGCTTAAAACCCAAGACATTCGTATCAACAACATTGACACGCGTCTCAACTCCGAGTCTCCCATCTCTTGCCAATGGGAACGAGAGGAGCAGGAGCGCAAAGGGCATTGGAAGAAACAGCGTGAGAAACAGTCCAGAGGCTCAGCGAGATATAAAATATAGATATATGCGCGGAAAAGTGAGCCGTTGGAACGCACCTCCACGGGCGCAAAGTGATGAAGCGAGGGCAGCCTCCAGCCAAGACTTGGAACGGGGCTTACCTTGGTGTAAAGCTCCGCTGTCGACATGTCTCAGCCGCGGGAGGTGCCGCGCAGCCCTCAAGGGGTGCCAGGCACGCACGGCAAAGCCCGGGGCCACCTCCGGCGTGCATCCACCCGAGTGGCCCTGTCTCCAAAGTCCACCGCAGGCAAGGCGAGGATTGGCAGCGACTCCCCACTCCAAGTCCCCGCGGCCTGACCCTAGGCTTCCCCGAGGGAGACAGAGGCGGTCCAGTGTCAACCTTTGGTCTGGCCTAGGTGCTGGGGCACGGCTCAAACTTTGGAGACCAAATGCGCCAAAGGGGAAAAGCGCAACACGAAAAGGGAGACCTGGAGAGGAACGGCCGTGCCTTCTGTCGCTGCCGCCCGGGGAAGAAGCGGGGCGGGGCGGGGTGGGGTTCATTTGCCGCCCCCTGGAAAGGGCTGCCTGGGGCAGGCGCCCCCCTGCCCCCCCACGCTACGCGACTGGGAGAGGTAAAATCTTATTGGCCCTATCCAACAACCTATGGTATCCCTGCAGAGACAAATCTTCTGTATACAGCTAGGGTTAACAAAGCAGAGCCCTTCTGCTACAGGCAGTCCTACGTTTGTGGCCTTGTGTCTCCCAGTTTCCAGCAGCAGCAGCAGCAGCAGCAGCAACAACAACAACAATGCAAGAAAAAATGCTTCCAAAAACTGCCAGTTAACTGGGTGCACAGACCCAGTAAGGCTACTGTCACTTCAACACCTTTTGCTTACCTATCTTAATCAAAACTAAGCCCAGTTCCTCTGAGATGGTTTCGACTCTCGATTTCAGAACCCCTACATTGAGGAATGGATTAGAAGCAGGTAAATTAAAATTAGCTGGGGAGTTGCCCATCGCAGAAAATACAAAGATCTGAACACATATGCTCGCCCCCTGCAGATTCCCAAATGTAACACTGGGCCAGAGGTGGGGAAGATGTTGCCCTCCATATACAAATTCATAGAGGCATGTTGAAAATGAAGATCACCAGTGCATCACACCTCCATTGTTTCTTTTTCCACAGGTCATTCAACTCATTGCTTAGGTTGCATCTGTGTGTATAAATGTGTAGTCTTCCACTTTTATCCCACTACCATGGCCCAAGTTGGTTCCCAATAAAATTTTAAAAAAAAACATATACATCCCAAGCCCAGTAAATTATAAGTAAATTAAATTAGGAAGCATCTAGATGGCATTTGCCCCACTACTTGTGCTGTGTTTCTCACTGCTCATTTGATACTTATTCTGTTGACTAGATAACATGAGAACCAAACAGAAATCAATCCAATTATTAGGCAACAGTATGCCATAAGCAAGGCCTATGCTATATTGTAGCATCTACATTCACATTGTTTTGTCTTGCTTTTGGTTTGTGTGATCACCTGTATCAGTCCTTCACATCTGTAGCTAGGCATGTCCAGATGATATCACTGAAACTGCACAGAGTGGGAAATATACAGGTATTTATATTTTATTATTACAGTAATACCTCGCATAACAAATTTAATTCATTATCCAAGGTTGCTCGCTATGTGAGGTTGTTCGCTATGTGAAACACAAAATTCCTATGGAAAAACTCGCATAACAAACACTTCAAGGGGGGGGGAACTCGCATAGCAAAAAAATTCGCTATGCGAGTTTTTCCCATAGAAATGCTCGTTATGCAAGTTTTAACATAGGGAAAGTCCGACTCGCATAACAAAAATTTTTGTTATGCGAGTCAGACCGCTTAGCAAAAAACTTGCTCGTTATGCGAGTTTTTCGCTAAGCAAAACACTCATTATGCGAGGTTTGACTATACATTTTTATACCACCCATCTGGGATATTTCCCACTCTGGGAAGGAAATAGAGAAGTGAACCTATTCCTTTTGCCTGCCTTCTACTCACAAATGTAATGACTAAGCTACAAAATAATTTTTAAAATGCATTTTAAAAATATACATCTTCTCCTAGTTTAAAACTATAGCTGTAGCTATAGCACTAAACTGATATAGCACTAATTCAAAAACTTACCATGTCTTGTAAGTTCAGCACAATTTTGCTTGCTAAACAAACAAACAAACAAAAAAGGAAGGTATTTTAATGTTGTTGAAAGGGGTGGGCAAGACCGTTGTGATACTGGCAAAGAATGGTGAGGGGAAGGAAGGTTGTGTGGCATGTGGGATAATTGAACATTTGTGTATGGATGCCAGTATAGATTTAAATGACAAGATGTGGTATAGAAAAGTTTGCGTCAACCTGGGGGAAATTTCTCTGTAATCATACCTTTATACAACTAAACAGTAAACTGAACCACACAATTAAACAAGCAAATTAATTTTAATGTAAAGACAGATAATAAAGTATTAAATAGATCCAGTAATGGGATGATACCGGGTCGACCCGGATCCGCTTGGTTCTCCGGGGGGGGGGGGTGTTAGAACCCCGGGAGATCCGGTTCTGAAATTTTTTTACCGGGCAGCCAAAATGGCTGCCCGTTACTGCGCATGCATCAAACATCTATTTGATGCATGCGCAGTAAGAAATAGAACTGTGCATGCGTCAAATAGAGGTTTGACCCATGCACAGTAATGGGCAGCCACTTTATCTGCCCGGGAAAATTTTTTAAGGCGGTGGCGGCGGTGGCGGCCTTTCCTTGGCACAGCATGCCATCAGGCCAGTGCGCTGCCATGCCGTTACAGGCAGCCATTTCGGCTGCCCAGAAAAAAATGTTTTTTAAGGCGGGGGCCTTTCCTTGGCGCGGCGTGGCATCAGGCCGGTGCACCGATGTGCTGCCGCACTGTTACAGGCTGCCATTTCAGCTGCCCGGAATTTTTTTTTTTAAGTGGTGGCAGCAGCCTTTCCTTGGCGCGGAGCCAGGTCGCCGCGTCGGCCGCACCGCTGCTCCACCACCTCTTCTGCTCCCGGACGACGGTAAGTGACCTAGGTTTTGTATTTGGGGTGGGTAGATGGGTGTTTTGGTGGGTGAGTGTATTTTTATTTATTTTTTATTTTATTTCTTTATTTATTTTATTTCTTTAATTTATTTACAGGTTTGTGTTGTGGTTGGGTGGGTGGGTGGGTTGAGGGGTGTGCATGTGTGTGTGTATTTATTTTATTTTAATTTTATTTTTAAATTATTTTTTAATTATTTTTAGTTTTAAGGCCCCACCCACAACATCATGACGTCATGATGTCGGCTCCACCCATGACGTCATGACGTCATGACATTGGCCACACCCATGACGTCCGTGATGTCAGGGAGTGGTAGTAAAAATTTTGTCATCCCATCACTGAATAGATCCAAATAGTTTGTTCCATTAGAATTGAACCATTACCACCTTCTAGAAGTCTTTGACCCAAAGATGATATTAGTAACTTGATAACATTTTTCAAAATGTCTTGAATCCAAGGAAGTTTTTTTTAAAAGATGAGGACATATAATGCCTCTCTCAATGTGGTTAGTGTTAAGGAGGCAATGGGTACTTGGGAAATGTCTCATTCTTGATTTCTAACTGGACACTCTATCCAAGACCTGAAAGTTACAATTCTGGAACAGAGAAATTACAAAACTAGGATTGAAAGGGAGACAGCAGAAATCAAATACATCCATCTGTTAGATACCCATCACAGGGGGCTAAATATTAGTGAAGGGTTTCTGGGACATTATCAAATTTGATACACAGATTGCTATATGATTTTATATTACAACTTTCCTGCCAATTCTCTTTAGTAAAACAGAAAGAAACCAGGTACAGGTGTCCCCCCCCCCCTTGCAGGTCACAAGTTGATCAGAGACCATAATGGGCTTTCTCAGCAACCTTGAGATTGAAAGGGAGTCTTTTAGAGTTTATCTGAATAATCTATTGTTGCTAATGGCCGTGTGAAACTGCATTCTTGTGCTTGCTTTCTGTCATCTTGCTTGACCACAACCCTTCTCCCTTTGAGCCTGAATTTGGTATATAAAGAACATGCCTGTAAGTTTCACTCTTTGTCTGATGAAGTGGACTTGATCCACGAAAGCTAACAATAAAAATATAGCAGTTAGTCTTAAAAGTGCTACAGTGTTTTTTATTTTGTTTTGTTTTGTTTTGTTTTCTAATATGCTTGATTTTCCTAGTGTTACATAGTCAACATTTGGAAAACCCAGACCCTGTTCAGTCTTCTCCCTAGCATCAGCAAAATGTACTGACTTCTGGTAAAAGTCCCTCCCATCCCATTTTTCATTCTTTTGTTCAAGCAACCGTTACATTCTAAACACCACTGTCCTTTCCAGAGAATCCTACACAAGAAAGGTGCCATTTTGTGGAGAAATTTGATAATTCTGCACAGATGGTGTTTTCTTTGAGGGGGGAAATGACCACGTCTGAGAAAAATGAAATGTCTAAGAAATTCCCGTAAGATTTCTTCTAATACTTTTTTTTAAAAAGTTGAAGTGAGGGACTTTGCTCGTCAATTTCTTTCTGAGACTAAGAGACTGTGAAATTCACACCCCAAGTTAGTGTCATTCCTTTTCTTCAACAGACATCAATTGCTTCTTAACTCCATCCAGTCAACCTTTGTTACACTGAACCACCCATAGCCAAGATGTGCAAGACTCAAGAATACTGGTGGCCTTCCACACCCTCTAAAAACTTTGTCTTCATCTATGGAAACTGTTTCCATAAACAAGACTAGGTGCTGCTCTGGACATCTCAGAATCTGCCACATTAGGTTTCAGATAAGCATAAGTATATATCCTCAATGTGTTTTTCAGATTTGCCACAGCAAGTCTCCAAAGGTTTTGTTTTTCGTTGCAGTACAGCAAAACTTTAACTGACCATTCTCCATGCTGGGAAAAGTTCTTGTCTGATTACCTGAGGATATAATGGAGGTGAATGAAATAGAAATGTTTTCACCCTGGCATCACCACTGCTCTCGCCAGCAAAAACTAATCACATACTACTTGTTGGGGAGATCTGGAATCACTAACTTTTCTTACAAGAAAGTACAGGGTTACTTTCCCGAACAATTTCCTGCAGCAATTACATGGAGTGACAAAGAATGACCGCCACATGAAACATTATTTCTAATTGCTTTGAATGGCACCAGAAATTCTGTTATACAGCTTTGAGTTCAATTTCTCCCACGTACTACACTCTGGTGGGATGAAACATCTTCACAATATCTAAGAATGACATTAGACGGTGTTCTTAAATATTGTGAAGAAATCTAATTTTTCCCTATGAGAAAGTAAACCAAAAAAAAAAAAAAAGACAAAAAATGTTGTGGCACCTTTAAAGACGAAGTACTATATTTTAATGAAAGCTTTCATGAATCAAAATACCATAGTTACTCTTTACGGTGCCACAACTTTTTTGTCCTTTTGTCTCACTTTCTTTACTTGCTGATATGCTTGCATAGACAAACACGGCTACCACTTTAAAAACATTGCTCCCACTCTTCATTTTTTTCTTTGAATTTGTTAACTTTGAAATGCTTAGTAAAATATTCCTTTAAAAAACCCCACAAGTAAAGCCCAGAGTGAAAGTATTTATATTGTGGTTTCTGCCTCATTTGGTCTCTCTTATCTCCGCCACTCTTGTTTCCTGCAAAATAAAATATAGCTGTGGTCTCTCTCAGGGATTCCCTAATGAGCTCAGCTCAGCCTTTGATTGCACCAAGAAGGCCATCACTTTTACTGCCTAATTAAAGTTGTCCCCTTGTCTTTCAGGCAACGATTAGGAGGGGCAGTGTGTTTCCAGGGCAAGAACATCCTGAGCAGGTGATCCTTGCTATCTGCAGTGGGAGAAGCCAGCCTTTATAAAGGGGTGTGGGTGGGGGGAGATAATACAATAGTAAATGGAAGGACAGATAAAACAGATGTGGTGTGTATGGGTGCTGATTAAGAGTGGTGAATACTTCTCCAGACCATCTCCTCAAATGAAACTTCCTTTCAATGGTGGAAGAGAGCAGCAACATATGTAGCTAATGAGATGGTGTAATGGGGTGAGGGGGGTAAAATAGCCAGATTACCCTAAATATAGTAGTAACTCCACCATTGCCAGTCCCGAACCCGGATGAGAAAGGAGGAGAGTTGGTCATTGGGTTAGCACCCTGGCTGTGTAAAACTTTATTGCTGAGAAACAATGAGAAGCCTCATTGCCAGATATGCTGTAGTGGCAGAGGCAGGCGCCACACAGCATGAGAAGGATGTACTACTACTACTATTACATCATCATCATCATCATCATCATCATGTATAATAGTAAGTCTGGCTTCTTCACGATGGTTGCCAGCAACCTTGCAAACATTGAAGCCAGGTGTCTAGGCCTCTGTAATACATTTATAATAATAAATTTAAATTTGTTATATCTATATCTATATCTATCTATCTATCTATCTATAACACAAATTTAAATTTATTATTATATATAGCTGATTTACTGGAACATCCCCCTCCCACCTCAGCTCAATTGTAAGTACTTGGACGAGTGAGGAAAAAACTTAGCTATTCGTCCCCCTGGGATGAAAAACATTTCCTTAAGTTAACTCTTACTCTTGAGGAGATATCTTCTTCTTCTTCATGGTAAAATATATGGTTATCATGTTGGAAGCAAAAGAACACTATTGCACTGTTCATTTATTCAGTAGTTTCAGCCTAGAACTCTAGAAATATGATTGTAAATTGGAGAATTCTGTCTATCACAAATCTTTAAGCAAAGCCTCAACATTCTCCAAAGTGCGCACACAGATTTCTTAAATTACTGGTTGTTTAAATTACATCAAGACACCTTTCCCATTAGTAATTGCTGCACTAATGTCAAATTACAAATGAGCAGCCCATGAATTGTAGACATAAAACTATCTGTGAACTTCCCTGGAGACTTGTGACATGGTGAATATGTCGTTATTACTGGATCTTATTTCCCCACTATAAAATAGGCTAGTTAAATGCTCATTTAAAAAAAAATGGTATGTGCTGGTAATAACATTTGCTGTGTAATTTTAATGATTTATTCTTGTCAGCCTGGTGGAAACAGCAGCAAACAGAGTATCCTACAACCCCAAATACAGAGGTTACACTTGGCTATCTTTGTCAATGCTTCCCGTTTTAGGAAATCTGAGAAGATTTTAGGAGTTCCAACAGAGCTTAACTGTTTTCTTCCAGCCAGAAAGTGCTGGGCCCCTGAGGTAGAGAAGTGCTCTGTTCTGTTTCCTTAAGCACCTGAGTTTTGAGAAATCTCCTGTAAGAAAGCCACCAACAGTAGCACTGACAAGACTGGGCGAAGTAACTCTTAAAAGGTGTTCATTATGGCTTTACTGCTTTCCCAGGAGGCAGAAGGTGTTGGTTCTAGAAGGCCTTGTGGAATGAAAAGGAAGTGATGTTTCCACTTGGGCGGCAGAGGTTATCAAGGGCAGTTTGGATCTATGTCACCATGGCAGAGACCACAACTGTCCTCTGCTTCTATGGCTGTACCAAAAGCATTTAGTGAAGTTGTGTTCCAGTTAAGTTGTGTTAAATAACACTTGAGCTTTTTGCTGCATTCAAAATTCTTCTCAACTGTTTCCTAGTTCAGTGGGCACTTTTTGAAATCTGTATCTTGGAAAGGGTTTGGTACTGCTCAGTAAGCTGGTGATGGGCGAGAGACTGCATGCAGCCAAAACAGTTACTGAGCTATCTTTCATTTTGGTTGGTTGACAATAATTGTTTGGAAAGGGTGTCTGTAAGACAGGGGTGCCCAAACTTTTCAGGCCACGGGCTGGTCATGTGGTTCAGGGATCTGGTCACTATGGCCAGGGGCCTGGATGCGGCCCCCCATGCCCATTCATCCGGCCCACAAAGCCCTTGTCGCTCCTGGAAGTGGAAGTAAAATGCGACTGAAATAGGAAGCTGACTGAAATAGGAAGCAGGCTTGAGAGGTTGAGGAGTTCCTGCCCCCCACCCCTGAAAATGTGATTTATTTTAGAGCTTGGCTCAATTATGTTTCGACTATGACTACAACTCCCAGAATCCTGCAGCAAGCAATCTTGGCCAGAAGGTTGCAATCCTAGGAAACAGCTCCTTCAAGCTCTGTGCTTGTTCAAATACAGTACAGTACTTCAATTGCAAATCTTGCGCTGTTTTCTGTAAACCCCCAGGGTTCGTTTTCATCTAAAGGAAGCATCATTCTGGATGTTTCCAGAAACTGGAGAGAATGCTTAATCTCAATTTGTTTTCTCATACAAAAAGGATATTGTGTAAATATTACATAATTTGATAAATGATGCTTCATATGATCAATTAGGTGAGTTAATATATAAACAACATGATGTAAATAGACAATTTAAACACCTGAACCTACAGGTTTTGTGACAGGACTGATTGTATATTACTTCAGTTGTGAACTATGTACTCAATTACTTTCTTCTCCTCTGACAACACCAGTGATGGGATGTCACTGGTTCCAGACGGATCTCTGGAACCGGTAAGACCAATCCCGGAGGGTTCTCCGTGAGGGGAAGTCCACTTTTGGGGCGTACGGTTCCGGACGCCTGACCGAAAGAAAAAAAAAAATTAAAATCGGAGCGAAAATGGCTCTAATTGACTGCGCATGCGCAGAAACTCAATCTGACGCATTGCACATGCGTCAGATTGAGTTTCTGCGCATGCGCAGTCAATTAGAGCCATTTTCGCTCCAATTTTCAAAACATTTAGAACTTTCAGGGCAGCGGCGGCGGCAGCAGCCCTCTGAGGGGGGCGCCTCCCCGCGGCACGTTGAGGGCTGCCTTGGCCGTCCGCTGCTGACAAGCCCCATGCCCTGGGGACGCCCGGCGGGGTACACCGCTGCCGCCGCCGCCGCCGGGCGCCTGTGGGCCGGGTGCCTGCACCCGCCGTCCACAGCCGCCGCCCGCCGCCGCCGGAGCTGCCGCTGCCTGAATCCCTGTGGACTCCTTCTTGGGTCGGTCCCTTTTGAGCTCGGCTGCCGCGCGCTGCGGAGGAGGAAGCTGTAGGCGGCGGCGGTGCGGCATGGGGACGGCCCAGGGAGGCGCGGCAGCCGCGGCTGCCCGTCGCCCCTCGCCATGGCTGGAGCCGGGCTAAAAAGGTACCGGCCCAAGGAGGACGCCACAGGGGTGCAGGCAGCTCCGGCGGCGGCGGCGGCTGTGGACAGCAATCGGGGTGCCGGGTCCCAAGAAAGGTAAGCGAGGGGTTTTTATTTGGGGTGGGTGGGTAATTTATTTGTGTTTTGGGTGGGTGGTTGTTTTTATTTTATTTATTTATTTGTGTCTGGGTGGATGGGCTGAGAGGGAGGGGTGTGTGTGTATGTTTATTTTTATTTTTTATTTATTTTTATTTTGGCCCCGCCCACAACGTCATGACGTCATGACGTCGGCCGTGACGTCATGACGTCATGCCATTGGCCACGCCCATGACGTCCGTGACGTCATGGCGTGGTAGTAGATTTTTTGTCATCCCATCACTGGACAACACCCCCCCCTTGTGTTCTATACAGCTGGTATGTTACAACAAATGAACAAAAACCCAACAACAACAGTTTTATCAACCTGGATTTTAAGAGGAAAAAAAAATCTGAGCTCATATAGTTAGTTATTTAAACTCACATGCCTACGGTAATAAAATAATCTATTTCTCCTTGCTTGATTCTAGACACATTTTTGGACATAAACATCATTTTGTTGTAGAAAAGGAAAATGTATTTGAATGGTAAAAATAATAAGCATAGATGTGTGTAAATGCTTGTGTGTGTCCATCTATATATGTCCCTCTGATCAACTCCTCACTGTAGTTAAAAATATATTTAAAAAGGCAATTCTCTCTGCAAACATTTTGCATGGTGTCAGCTGAAGAAGCAATATCTCATTCCAGACTGTTATGTAAATAAAGAGCAGAGGAAATGTAATCCATGGAACTACAGGAAGCAGAAGGTGGGATTTGGGTGGTAAGAGACCCTTTTTAGCAATTAGGGGCTCTTCCTCTCCAGCTGTGTTAAGACCTTCAGCAGCTGCAGTCATTTCTTGTGGCTCCCCAGTGAGTCCCTTATGCAGTCAGTCCTTCTGGCAGCTGAAGACCAACTACAGCTAGGGACCCAAGATAGAGAACCTCAGCTTACTGCTACTGTTGTGACTCATCTTTTTTTAAAATGAAAATACTGAGTTTTGACAAACTGATAAGTAAATTCATTCTCTTACTGGAGGTGAAACTCTATGACTGACAGCATGGTCAACATTCTATTTATATGTATGTCTCTTGCTGACTGTCATAAGGTTTTTCTTCAGGAGAGGTTGGTCATTTTATAAAACATTTTGAATGCAAACGGATCCAGATAGGAACAATATGAAATGTAGCCTATGACAAAATCCTGCTGTGAAAAATAAAAATGTAACCAATTATTCTTTTACAAGGTGTACTGTATGTTTGCTTCAAAACTGACTGTGTTCTGCTCAACAAGCTGGCCAAGGAAGCCATGAAGAACCAGGAAACAAACCTGAATTTATCTGTTCTCCAGCCTATTGCCCTGATAGCTCACCAGTCTTCCTTCTAGAGAGCTTTATGCCTTTGGGGGCAATTCTGACAGTATTTGAGCTTTCTTCACCCAGCTCAATTAGTTTAGCTTTCCAGCCCCTTCGCAGGGCATTTTGTCTTCATAGCTCAAAACGGATGGGTCCTGCACTCATGCTGCAAAAAAATGTTGCACCATCCTCCCCCAATTATTTTGAAATCATTGCTAGGAAACCATACAGGCAGTTGCCTCCTAGTTCTGATTCAGAACTTAATGAATGTGCGGTGCGAGGGTTGGGTACAGGTTGCCACGGCAACCCTAATAGTCCTTGACAGCTTAACCCACTCTGAAATCACATTGTTCTATTCATTGTTGGCAAAGGATGTTCATGCTTGCAGAAGAAGGAAAACATGTTCCAAAACACATCTCTGCTTTTGAAAAAGCTGGTCTGTTGGGGCTCCTTGTTTTTTTGCTATCTCGCTTGGGAATTCAGATGAGCCCCCTCTCCTTCGGTCAACCATTCTCCTCCGCAGCCAGCACACTTAAAGCCAGGATTACAATTGTCCCGTCCTTTATTTGTCTGACACTCAAATCTTCTTGTCAAGGATCCATAAAGCAAAGAAACATTTCAAAGGGAGAGACATAAGAGACATTTTATTTGACATCTCAACCACTAGTTTATATGCTGCAATTCTCTTAGGATGGATGGCGATCAGGCAAAGGAAGTGCTCAAGTCTACTAGGGCAGGCCTTGCCATTAAACAGAAGGAGACCACCACATCAGGCAACTGATTTTCAATGGAAAGAAAAAATAATACATTCTTAAATTTTTTAAATGTTATATTCTTAGTGTTCAGTAAGGTGAGAAATACTTGTGGGATTTAGAGCTTCAGGTTCAAAAGTAACTAGATCATCCTTGAGTACAATGCATGTTGAATTTCTGGGTATTTAGTTGTTCTGGTGCTTTACCTCAGGTAGCAAAATAACTTGGGCTAGCCCTGATGGTTAGCTTGTTAGAGAACAGTCTTAGAGTTAGGGTTCTCCTCTACTCAGTTATGGATGCCTTCAGCATGTCATTCTGGTATCTCCTTCTAAAAGTAGCTTACCAAGTTTGGCATCCCCTCTCCCCCCAAATAGATGAACAACTGCCATGTGAGGAGAAACCAGCCCTCCCACCTTCAGTCTAGTAAAACAGTCTAGTGCAGACATGGGATCACTACCCTCACTCAGAAAAATAAAAACAGAAATACTATACAGCAGAACAGATGGGCAATAATTCCTCAGACAACAGAACATGTCTTAGAAGGCTATAGTAGGCCTTAGGATGACCCCTGGTGGTAACAGCAAGCTAAATTATTTTGGGAGTTAATCCCATCCCACTCCTATTCCCATTCCTATTGGAGGCTATATTCTCAGGATTCTTAACCCTAATCTGTAACATCCATAGAAGGGACTTATTTTTAGTTTAGAGGACATGTGTGCTGCATAATAAAGGAAATTTAGCCAAAAGAAGCAGAAAAAACAGCACAAACAACAGGTTGGAAGCGGGAGAACAATCCTAAATGCAGCCCAGCAGGGCAGGAAGATATATTTCCTCTATTGGACACTGCCAAATAAAGGGAGGGAGGAGCAGGGAACACTCCCAAGGGTGCAAGCAGGGCTACGGATGGCAAACCATTCACAGAAAAGCCAATATTAGTAATACTGTACACCAATAAAGAAGAAGAAGAAAGAAACCTGTGCATTCCTTGTACACAGTCAGAAGACAAAGTTTGGTGATACCTTAATTGGGATTGCATGCCCTCAAGTCAATTTTTCCAAGGTTTTCTAGTGGAGAATACACAGAGGTGGTTTACCATTTTCTTCTTCTGGAGGCTTGTCCAAGGCCACAGGCTGGCTCTTTTCTCAGGAGGCACAGTGAGGAATTGAACCCCCAACCACTGCTTCCACTGTCAGATACCTCAACCATTGAGCAATTCTCGAATTGCCCCCTTTAAAAATCAAATTTCCCCCTTGAGGGCATGTGCCCCACGTTGCGAACCAGGGGGCTAGACAATCAGGGGCTAAAGTTGGGGGGAGAGGGAATATTCTAATCTAAAATTTGAGAAATGAATTCTCTAAACTTGCCACCTTTGAACAGATTGTGATCCTCATGTCAGAACTTCCTTTTAAACAAGAAACATGACCTATGCAGCTAGCCATGGAAGTTGGAACTTTTATGTTTCTCCTGCAGTACCCCCAGCTATATAATGTTCACTGTGATGAAGACTCCTGCAGAGTTAAAAGGTAGCTTCTGTTCATGATATTAGTGGTCTAATAATGGCCTCACTCGACCTTGCCTTCAGGATGGAAATGCAGGCTTTCTGTATTCGCTTCTTCTGTTAGTGAGGTCTGAGCCATGTCTTGGTAAGGGAACTCTGGAGACTGAGGGAGGCAGAAAGAAAGCACAGCAAAACACAGATGTTTCCAGGCATAATCCTGTTTTAGCCTTTGTGCAAAACTATGGATTCTTTTGTCACCAAAATTGTAATTTTTAACAAAATACAAGTCCTTTTAATTTAATTGGTCTTTGTAAGGCAGTGTAACTAAAATGAAGCCTCTTAAAAACAGGACCTTCATAATTCTGCAGAATGTTGCCCTCTGTTTAGGGGAGGGAATTCTAATGTTTTGCTTATAGTTCACATACTTGATACCTACCATCTGCTCAGATTGGTAGCTGCCAAGCTCTGTGATTTAGGCATAGGATATGAGGGGCAGCTGAGAAATTGAGGTTGAGTGACTCCTGTCATCTTTAGTTACCTTAAAAGCTACATGAAAGATGGAGCAAGCTTATTTTCTTCAGCTCCAGACAGTTCGATTTGAACCAGTGGATTCAAATGGCTTTCAGCCAAACATGAGTTACTATAACTATTTACTAAATAGTTACTATAACTATTTTTTTTATTAAATAAACCTGCCCCACCTACTGCCATGCAGCAGCAGCATAGCAGTAGGTGGGGCAGGTTTATTTAATAAAAAAATAGTTATAGTTAGTAAGTTCTCCAAAATCTTAGACTCCCATTCTAGCCCAGCAAATTAAACTTTCCACAATTGTAGTGGGTATAAGAAAATGCAGTCCTTTACTTACAGTTCCTTTGCATAAACAGTTCTGTACAATACAGTTTTCTTTAAACTAACGTACTTTGCTTATAAGGCAAACATTGAAGAGTGAGAGACAGACAGAGAAAGGAGATTAACACGATGACTGAAAAATACCTCAGAGACACCGAACACTATCTGACAGAAAAATGACAGAAAAATGAATAGCAAGCAGTCTAATCAGGTCAGGTGACCCTCCAGGCGGGAAACAAGAGAACTTTTCTTATTGGCTGGTTATGCACAAAATTTACATTAACCCAATGCATTGTGTGGTTGCATTAATATATTCAACAAAATGCAGTTCAATAGTGTAATGCAGGGGTGCTCAAACTATGGTCCATGGGCTGGATATGGCCCCCAAAGCCATTCCATCAGGCCAGGGATGCCCTCACCAAATCAGGAAGTGAATATGGATGCTTCTGTGCATATGTGGATGAGCCCATATTTACTTCCTGGTTCAGCGCAGACATCCTCATGCATGCGCAGAAGCGTCTGTGTTTACTTTCTGGTTTGGCACAGACGTGCTCGTGCATGCGCAGAAGTGTCCATGCCAAACCAGGAAGTAAATATGGATACATATGTGCAAACTCGCCCTGTTCCGGGGTCATGGTCTGGCCTGCACAGCTGTTCCAGGGCCATGGTCAGGCCCCTGACCCAAAAAGTTTGGGCACCTCTGGTGTAATGGGTTGCTTCACAAGGCAGAGGACTTTTCTTGATCAGGAATTTTTTAAAACAGGGGTTGGATAACTATGTATTGGGGAAGCTTTAAAGGTGGAGCCCTGTATAGGCAGGGAATTCACTAGAGATTACTCTTGGCACCCCTTCCGGTTCCATAGTTTTGCATTTTATTTTTCCATTTCACTTCATTTGTCGTATGACTAGCTTAAGAGATCATTTTCAGTATTGTGCAGCTTGGGCATTCTGTCATATAGATTGATGCTAGGAGCAGGGAAGAGTTAATATGAAACAGTGGACTGTAAGTTTTTTCTTCCAAACTCTCACCTGTGGCATACAGCTCATACTCTCACCAGGAAGTTCTCTGTGCTGCTTAAGAGCACGTTTATATTTTACCAGAGAAACTGAAAAATGCAGAAGCTGGAACATTTGGCTTACATGCCTCTGGCCGTTAGTCACTCTTGTGTATATCTATAGCTTTTCTGGTGTTATTACAGAAAAAGGTTCTTTATTTTATTTTTTCCCCTCCCCCGGTGCTACCACTGCATTGACAGATGCATTGGACTGACGTATTAGGACAAAATCAGCTTTCATAGGCTCTCTCCTTCATGAAAGCTTAGGCTATAGTAAATCAGTTGTTCCAAGGTGCCCACAGTGGTTGTGTGGCAACGTTTCCCACATGCAAAAGCTTGTTGACATCACAGGCCTCAGCTGGATAAATCTTCTTTTTAGATATTTAGTGCATCTCTAGCCCGGATGACTCATCACATTTTTCTACCTGAGGCAGAATAACAAATCGTGATCCCATCCATCCAAAGCTAGTGCAGTTGTTATGGTGCTTGCAACTACTTCTCCCCATCAATGGGAGTAAGAAACAAACAAAACAAATGCAAGTATTAAGTAAGTAAATATCAATGTGCCTCTTTTTCCTGACACCCAAAGTGTCTGAGTGGATGCCTCAGTCTTCCCTAACGGCTCCTAGGACAGGCAGAGAGATGGTCTGGCCTCTCTTCTTTCTGCCAAATACAGTGCTATATTTTCTTACAAGCTAAGATATCTACAATTTAGGATCTCAGATAGTTGGTAGCTCAGTGAGTTGTAGCTCCTGGGTAGGGAACCAGAGATCAGTAGGTCAATTCCCCAATGTGATTCCTGGGAGAAGAGCAGTGGTGGGATGTCAACAATTTTACTACCCCATCATAACGTCATGGACGTCGTGGGTGGGGCCAACTTCATGACGTCATGATGTCGTGGGCGGATCCATCGCTGGTGCTGAAGGAGGGTTGGGGGAAAAACCATGCGAGTGCGGATGCGTCAAATGGAGTTTTGATGCATGCACACATCCGAGCAGCCATTTTGGGCTGCCTAGAAATGTAATCCGGAGGGCGGCTGGAGAGGCGACCAAACCGGTTGCCCGAGGGTTTACTAATCCCCCGGCAATCCCCTCAGGATTTTTGCTGCCAGTTCGGCCGAATCAGTCCGAACCAGTAGCAACCCACCACTGGAGAAGAGGCAACCTTTGCAGGCTTGGTCAACCTTCACAGTCCCAGGTTGTCCCAGAAGAAATTATTATAAACCACTTCTGGGTACTTGATAGAAAACCCTGAGCAGGGTCATGATCAGTCAGGATTCACTTGACAGCACACAATAATTATTAATAATTTGAAATGAAGTAATAATGATACAAAATGCTAAATTTCACATTTTACACAATGTTTTTTGATAATACATTGTAGCTTCATAGACTTGATGGACAAAATTCAGCTAAACTGATATAAATGATAGCACCCTTGAGTGAGTTCATTCTGCAGTTCCTTTTGCCTGACCCAGTATGAGAAAGATTAGCCAGCAACATAAGGTTGCCATTACCAGGGTATGCCCAGTGGTGGGCTGTCAATTTTTTACTACCCCACTGTGGGCAGAGCTGACATTGTGGGCGGAGCCAAATAAAATAAAATAAAATAAAATAATAAAATTAAATTAAAAATATAAACATTAAATAAAAATTAAATAAAAATACATATTAAAATTAAAATAAATACACATAATACATAGCACACAAATCAACCCACCCACCCCAAACACAAACCCGTCACTTACCTGGCCTGGGGTCAGGGAACAGGCACTAGCCAGGCAGGCAGGCAGGCACTAGGCAGGCAGGTAGGCAAGAACCACCAAAATGGCTGCCCATAAGTGTGTATGAGTCAAAACTCTATTTGATATATGCGCACTTCTTTTTTAGTGTGCATGCATCAAATGGAGTTTTGACTCATGCGCACTTATGGGCAGCCAATTTGGGCTGCCTGGAAGAGACGGCTGGAGGACGGCCAGAGAGGCAACCGATCTGGTCACCCGGGGGTTTGCTCCCCCCCCCGGGCGATCCCCTCCAGATGGCTGCTACCGGTTCGGGCGAACCGGTCCGAACCGGGAGCAGCCCATCACTGGGTATGCCCGATTGTGGTTCAAAAATACCACAATATTTGAGGAGGCTCTTTCTGTGTACCCAAGCTAGGCATTCTAACCTGCCGAATTAGAACAGGTGAATGGAGAAAGGTGAATGAATTATTATAAAAAAAATAAAACACTTAAAACATGAAAAAGTTGGACTATTGCAGTGAGATACAGCTAAGGGCTAGTGAGAGAAGGAAAGGCTATTGGCTGGTGAATCTTGAAGAATGGTTCGGAGGCAACAAAATATCATCAGTTATAGCTGCTGCTCCTAAAGTAAAAATAGCCAAGAGAGAGGGGTTCTTTATGAGATTAAAAAGGTATAGAAGAATGGCATCCCCTTTAGCATCTTCTGCTTGTCAATTTTCTCAACAGTATGAATTTAACAATGTAGTGGCAGAATGTATTATACTCAGTGATGGGATGACCCCAGTTCCAACCGGTTCCCCAGAACCGGTAGGAACAATCCTGGAGGGTTCTCCGGGAGGGTAATCCATTTTTTGAGGCGTCCGGTTCCGGACTCCTCACCGAAAGAATTTTTTAAAAAAATTGGAGCCAAAATGGCTCCAATTTAGTGTGCATGTGCAGAAATCAATCTGATGCATGCGCGCTGCGATTGCGAATCATGCATACGTCAAATTGAGTTTTTGCGCATGCGCACTAAGGCAGCCATTTGCTACCTATTTTAGCCAGAGCCTCACCTTTTTGGAGCGGCTCCAGCGGTGGTGGCGCCAGCCACTCAGCCAAGGGAGCCACCCACAGGAAGAGCCACTTGCCTGCCCACCTACAAGGGGGGACCCGGCCAGAAGGTCCTTCTCCGGGAGAGCCCCGACTATGGCCGGGAAGAGCTCCGGAGGCACCAGAGGGTGGCCTGTGAGGGGAAGCAGCCCTTCTTCACCTGCGCCAGGTGTGGGATGGGTTTCTGCTGGAAGGAGGGCCTCCAACTCCACCAGCGGCTCCATAGCCAGGAGGGCCGCTTCACCTGCAACCTCTGCGGGAAGACCTCTCAGCCGCCACGGGAACTTGCTCACCCACTAGCGGCGCCACACGGGGATACCCTCACCCATTGCCTGCCTTGAGTGCAGCGCCTGCTTCGCCAGCAAGGCCGACCTCACGGCACACCGCCGGCTCCACTGCTGGGGCCGCCCCTTCCCTTGCTCTTAGTGCAGACAAGGCTTCTGCTCCAGGGAAAAGCTGTGGGAGCACCAAGCTTCCCATGGCCCCACAGAGAAGGGGCTGAAGGTCAAGGAGGAGCCATAAAGGGGGAGAAGAGTCAGGAGGCAGCAGAACTCAAGTGGAGCTGGGGGCGGGCGAGCGGGCAGGTGGGGGTCCCTCCTGAATGCCCTGATTTCCCACTGGAAATTGTGCCCATTACAAGTGCTTGATTTACAACTCATGCCCGTGGGGGCTCAGCGGCCCTGGGGGAGCTCGGTGGTAGCAGCTGCTTCCAAAGGTAAGTGAGGGTTTTGTGTTTGGGGTGGGTGGGTGGTTTATTTGTGTTTTCAGTGGGTGGGTGTATTTTTATTTAATTTTTATTTTATTTCTTTCTTTATTTAAGTTATTTAAGTTATTTAAGTTGTTTATAGGTTTGTGTTGTGGTTGTTTGGGTGGGTGGGTGGGTTGAGGTGTGTGTGTGTGTTTATTTTAATTTTATTATTTTTTTTATTTTTGGCCCCGCCCACAACATCATGATGTCATGATGTTGGCTCTGCCCATGACGTCATGACCTTGGCTCCACCCCACTGTGATGATGTCACGGTGGGGTAGAAATTTTTTTTGTCATCCCATCACTGATTATACTGGGGGAAAGAGAGGGAAGGGTGACAGCAGACCATCACAAGCTCTGATCATCAGAAATAACTGCTTACCTCTTGTATGTTTTGGACACCAGGGAAAACCTCAGATCTTCCATACAAGCAGTATAGGAGACACCCATGGAGTTAGGATGCTCTGGTGACATGGCCGTATTTGACTGCCTCCCTTCCAGCTGCTGCCTCTAGTCTGGATCCTGCTCCCCAACAACATGTTAAAGTGTCACCTATAGAATAGGATAACGTGGGTCAGATTCTTGCAGCAAAGCACAAACAGGTATGGAACAATTCTTTGAGGGGCATTGAATGTTAGAGTAGCAGCTCCTATGTGTATTCCTTTGCTGATCAGTTCCATACGATTGCCTGAAGAAGAATCTATACAGTACATTAGGAAACCTGCTTAGTAAAGATGACATGTGAGAGGGTTAGACTGATCTTGGATACTGTAGTTTTTAGGTGACATCAAGCTAATGTTCAAGGTTTCAAGGTTTCCACTTATGGTGAAGGTTTCAAGGTTTGTGTGATGTTCAAAGAGGTATCTGGATGTTTGAACCCAGGTTTCCTGCATCTTAGTCTGACACTCTGTCCATTAATCCACACTGTCTCATGAGCTCAGTTACTGCCTATAAAAAAGGGAAGGTGAGAGAAAGATGGAAACTGAGCCAGTGGTTGATCTCTATTAGCTGCCTGTCCCATTCATTTATCCTTCTAATTTACTCTGCTGGCTTGTGGGAGTTTTTCATACTGTGTTCTCTCTGCACAGTAATGATATTTGTTCTTACCTCTGGTTAAGCATTTAATCATCTACAAAAACAGTCAGAGACATAGAAAACAGGGAAGATAACTCAGGGAAAGAGGTTAAACACTGGGAAGATCAATTATTTACATAGGTCAGGTGTCTTCAAAAGTCTTACACTACAGTTATTACTCCCACTGCCATCCTCCTAATTTGAGAGGTAAAACAGCACTATAGAAAACTTAACCAACTCAAGAAATTCAATGAATTGATGTAAAATCTTACATGTTATTTTTAAAATATTGCTAATGATTTAAAAAGGGACTGTGGTAGCTTAGTGGTTAAGACACTTAACTTGACTGCAAGATCAACAGGTCAGCAGTTCAAGACCCGAGTGCTGCATGACAGAATCAGCTCCTGTCTCTGTCCCCGCTCCTGCCAACCTAGTAGTTCGAAAGCAAGAAATTGCAAATAGATAAATAGGTAGCACCTTGATGGGAAAGGTAACAGCATTCCATGTACTTTGGTGTCTAGTCATGCCTGCTACATGACCATGGAAATGTCTGCAGCACTAGCTCTTTGTCTGTAAACGGAAATGAGCACCACAATCTAGAGTCGGTTGGCCACATCACTCCAACATTTGTTGGGCAACTCTGTGTGCGGTATGAGAACGATTCACCCAGTGGTGGGATTCAAATTGCATTACTACCTACTCTGTGGGCGTGGTATGGTGGGCATAGCCAGGGGGAAAGCCCTGTGTTGCACCTGAATTAAGACTACTTTATTTCAAAACTTTGATGGGCAGGGCCAGCCAGAATTTCTGCTACTGGTTCTGGTGAACTGGTGCGAACCTGCTGAAGCCCACCACTGGATTCACCCCATTGTCCAAATGAAATTCCTTGGGTTTTCTCTCAGACTTGTTTTCCCTCATAGCCATGCATTTTTTTCCAGCATCTCATGTGGCTCACTTTTCTACTTCAGTAGGTAAGTGACAAAATTCAGTAGGTAAGTGAGTTCATTCTATAGTTCCTTCCATCTGACCTAGTGTGAGAAAGATTAGCCAGAATAAGCTTTAAACTCTGGTTTAAAAGCTCTGGTTGATTTGTGTTTGGGGTGGGTGGGTGGGTGTTTGGGTGTATTTTAATGTATTTTTTTATTTTTTTTATTTATTTTTTTTATTTACAGGTTGGTGTTGTGGGTGGGTGGGTGGGTTGAGGTGTGTGTGTGTGTGTGCTTATTTTTATTTTATTTTTTAAATTTTTTCTTTGGCCCCGTCCACAACGTCATGACATCATGACATTGGCTCCACCCATGACATCATGATGTTAGCTCCGCCCACACTGTGATGACACCATGGTGGGGTAATAAATTTTTTGACATCTCACCATTGGTTACTCTGTATAGGAGATGGTGTGCATACATGCTCCTCCTCTCCTTGGATGGGTGTGTGTAAGGTGTCTCATTGCCTCACTTTGTCCCTGCAGCGCCTCCAGGTAGGGATTTCAGCCTCCCCATTAGTGGAGGAAGATGGGTGACTGGGGAAAGAAGGAAGAGAGCGCTCCTGTGCACCATATGCCAGGCCCTGCTGACCCTGAAAAGCTGCCATGTTGGAAAAGCCACTATGTTGGAAAAGCCAGGAACGCCTCTCTTGCCTCTCCCCCCTTTCACTTGCATTCCTGATTTGTGGCAAAAGGGGGGGAGGGAGGCCAGAGAAGTGCTTCTGCCTTTTCAAGTGCCTGGCGCAGCGGGCTTTACAGGGTACAGTGGGACTTGGTGGGAAAGCTAGTCATGATTCTCATGTCTTTCCCCTTTCCCTCTTTCACCCACTTTCACTCTTTCAGGTGCCTGGCGCAGCAGATGGTGGGGTCTGGCGTGGTGTCTAAGCATGCTTCTCTTGTCTCTCCCCCCTTTTGCTCATGTTCCTGTTTTGTGGTGAAAGGGGGGAAGGCAAGAGAAACGTTCCTTGCTTTTTGGGCGCCCAGCGCAGTGGCTTTTCAATGGTTAGCAGGGCCTAGAATGGTGTTTAGGAGCACATCTCTTGCCTCCCCCCTGCTTTGCTTGTGTCCCTTTGCTTTGCAGAGAAGTGGGGGAGGCAAGAGAAGCGTTCCAGGCTGTTTGGGCTCCCGGCAGAGCGGCTTTTCATGGGATAGTGGGACCTGGTGTGATGGCGGAGGCTTTGTTGGGTACATGCACAGCATGAAGCGTGCACATGTACAGCTTGAAGCATGCAGTGATGTCATGTGGGTGTGCATGCCCCCATGTTTAGTCAACAGCACACATGATGGCTGCTCCCCTAGCCCGCATTTTGGGCACTAGGCCTCTAAAAGGTTTCCCATCACAGATCTAAGGTGAGAAAGAGAAGTCTCTTGTGTGTACAGTAACTGGTACACCCAGAATCAGTGACCCAGTCACCAGATATTTGTTCAGCATTATAAGTCATGTAAGCTTTCTGATTAAAGTTATTGCTGGATTTCTTTTCTCTCTGTTAGAACCAGCTTTTACAAGTTTCATTTGTTCTTTTGACCCAAAACTGATACAATTGGTGAAAAGACTCTGGAGATGGACATCCTTTGGCTAGGTGGCCTGTCCTGTCACCTGAAAACTCTCTAAAAGCGATCAGTTCTTAGGTTTCTTTAATCTATCGATAAAACAGCCAAAGAGGTTTTGAAAGAAAAAGAGATTTTAGCAACAAAATCAATTAGAACATAAACATGTGCATATGTGGTGCTTGGTTCCATGCAGATCCAAGAACCCCAATTAACAATTCAACCAGGCTTATATACTGGTTGCTGGCTACACACATATGATGCACATGTTCTTGGCCTAGGTGGGGCTGAAGGGTGAAGGTGTTTCATGTTTTATCTTGCTTGGCATTGCATACATTTGGAATGTTCAGAAATGCATATTTATGCAAGCCTACTCCACTTAGATAAATGACACAGGACTTCTGTGTAGCTGTTTTTTCATAAAATGGCTTTCTCCAGGTCACACTATAGATCAACACAAACAATTACTTTAAAATGATTGTGCAAAGTTCATTGTGGTCTTTAACTGCATACTTATTTTGTTAAGGGGAAAGGGTTAACAATTTCAGTTCACTTAGGGGTTACAGCAGTGGTGTGCATCAGCAGGCTCGCACCACTCCTAATTCTAGTGCAATGCAGGGCTTTCCCCTTGGCCATGCCCAGTGTACCATGCCCATAGTGTGGTAGTAAAAGTCTTTTGAGCCCACCACTGAGTTACAGTCCTAGTTCCAACAGCTATGTGATTGGCCGTGGAGTGTGGCCTTTTAATGGCCTTCCTATCCACCAGGTTATTTGAACCATTCACCTGTGGCACTCTCACAGAGGATTTCCTGGTTTTAGAGCCTCTAAGGAACTTAATTCTTTGCCGTTTAGAACAGACACTAAAACATCACATCATTCACTAGTGTTGCTGAGAGAAAACCCCTGTTTTGTTTATTATCTAAGGTAAATCCAGTCAGGCTTAAAAGTGTTAGCAGAGCAGAAATATATTTTCCACAACTTTTTTTGGTGTTAAGGCTCAATCTTACAAGCTCTCTGATGAAAACTGCTCATGATTTAAAACTGATGAACCCATAGGATTTTTCTGAAACTTCTAGCATCTCTTTTTCAATGTCACGATTACAGTAGTACCTTGCTTAAAGAGCAATTGGGGGGGGGGGGGTTGCGAGCCATGATTTATTTGTTAAGTGAGTTTTTGGTTGGTTTCATTTGTTAAGGGAAGGCAACACTCAGAGAAAATTCTGCTCTTTAAGCCAGTTACTCTTTAAGCGAGGTGCTCTTTATGCGAGGTTTGACTGTACAGGTATTTATATAAATCATCTGTTCATGTAAAAGGCTTTAAAAGATCAAGGTTTTTGCTACAGAGCAATTAATTTTCTCAGATAATTTCAGCTTGCACATAAGTTTCTGGTTTATTTTTTTGCATGCAATCATGCACCTTTACTGCCCTTAAATTATGCTTTAACCTTGTCTTCCATTGAGAATAGATATAATAGAGATGAGGTTTGGAAGCTTTCCAGAAAAGCCTTTTGTTTGATCAGATTTCATCTTTCATATTTCTGAGCATTTATTTGTTACTGATGTAAAAAATAAAGCTCAAAAGTGAGCGAAATAACAACTATTTCTTCTGCTAGTTATGTGATTTAGTGCAGTTGAAGGAAGAAAAATATCACAATGCAGTACTTGGAAAACAACAACACCCCTACAACGCTGGTTAGCTGTCTCTCTGGCTCCTTGGCTATTTTGAATGTTGGTTAATTCCTGTAGTTAACAGAGCATAAAGTACAAAAACCAGCAGCAGCACCAAGGGGGCGGGGGAATGAAACAGAATAGTGAAAAATCCCCCAGTAGCTCATGTTAGTTGCATGCAAGACAGTTCTTTTCCAAACAATTGCAGTTTCAAGTTCCAAGTGGTAATTATGAACTTTATGATAAAATATTATTTTACCTTTGTTAGGGCATTTTTATGGGTAATTGTAGTAAGATTCCTGGCCACTGTGTTAATGTACCTTTAAGAGACCTTTAGGGGTCTAGACACAGCTGTTAGCTGTTGAGGCATAGACTGATTACACAGCTGTAACCACTTGGGGATGTGATTCAGTGCTGTGCACAGCTGTAGCCACTTTGAGGGTGAGTCAGCAGAATTACAATATAACTATAGCCCACCTGAGTTGGGCTACTCTGAGGAGGAGATTCAGACTGAGGAAGAGACTGAGATGACATCTGATAGATGAGGGATGAAGAAGTGCTGCAGGAAGCTCTGCTACTACTAAGAACTATCAGGTACTCTACACTGCTGAGGAGAGCACACTGACTAAGGCCGTGGGCAAACTGCAGTCAGTGCTTGCTGGCAGGACTCTGTGTATGCTCAGTGGACTTGAGCCTTCAGGATTCCAAGCCCTGACTCTACTGTAGGGCTTGAAGACAGACTGGTACCTGTGTATATAGTTCCGTGTCTATTGTGTTTCCCTCACCCAGAAGTAAACTGCACTATTCACTGAGACTGTATGTGTGTCTTTGCACCCAAACCTTCTGCTGTCGCATTAGCTAACCGCTAGTCTGCTAACATTAAACACGCATACAGCCGAAAATCCTTGACAACCTTCTTTAAACTTGTTAACATTTATTTTAATGGTTACTCTAGCACCAAAAGGAAATTATCATCATATCATTATCAATCTCTGCCCATTCCTAATACAGTAAAATCTTGGATGATGCTAACACTTGTTCCACAAGTCTTAGTGTTATCTGATTTTTAATGTTATCCGATGCATGCATCAGATAACGTTAAAATCCTATGGGATGAATTGCATAACTTTAAAACTCCATAGAGAGACATTGTAACTGGCACAGACTTTAGCAAATGTTATCCAATCATTCCATAGGATTTTAATGTTATGCAATGCAATTTTTTTCCAGATTGCTTAATGTTATGTGGTTTTATTTATTTATTATTATACTTGATACCCCGCCCCAATCGGGAGGACTCGACTCTGAGCGGCTTACATGAGACTAAAAATAAGAATAAAAACATAAGACAATCTACATCAATAAAAACATCAAGTTAAAAAGTCATCAGAACTTAATCACAAAAATTAAAACAATACACAGTCCCACTACCAGACCCAAGGTGGCAGTCCATCAGATAAGCCACCTGGTAAGTGAACTCGCATTCCCAGGTCCCCACACTTGTCCTGCCAGCCAGGTTTTCAAGCCCTTCCGGAAGGGCAGGAGCTCTGTCTGAAGGCGCAGCTCGGTGGGCAGGAGGTTCCAAAGGGCCGGGGCGGACACAGAAAAGGCCCTCCTCCTAGTACAGGCAAGATGCGCCTTTCTTGCCGAAGGGACAACAAGGGAGCCTCTCCGATCCGCCCTGGTGGGACGGACAGATGTTCTTGGGGTGACACGGTCTCTTAGGTATCCTGGCCCACTACCATAAAGGGCTTTAAAGGTAATAACCAGCACCTTGAATTGCACCCGGAGACATACTGGCAACCAGTGCAGCTCCCGGAGCAGCGGTGAAGCGCGAGCATAACGCCCACACCCCACCACTACCCGGGCCGCCGCATTTTGGACCAGCTGGAGTCTCCGGATGGTCATCAGGGGCAGCCCCATGTAGAGCGCATTACAATAGTCAAGTCTGGAGGTGACCAACGCATGTGTGACCACAAGCAAGGCGTCCCGGTCCAGGAGTGGGCGTAACTGGCGTATTACACGAAGTTGTGCAAAGGCCCTCCTGGCCACGGCTGCCACCTGCTCTTCGAACAGTAGCCGTGAGTCCAGGAGGACCCCCAGATTACGCACTGGGTCTGTTTGGGGCAAAGCTGCCCCATCCAGTACCAAAGATGGCAGCTCCTGGGTTAACACAGGACCCCTTACCCATAGCCACTCAGTCTTGCCGGGGTTCAGCTGTAGCCCATTGTCCCCCATCCAGACCTTAACAGCCTTCAGACACCTGGAAAGGACTTCCACCGCACCGCTTGGGTCCCCACGGGCGGAGATGTATAACTGGGTATCATCTGCATATTGATGATACCTTACCCCGTGGGAACGGATGATCTCACCCAGCGGCTTCATATAGATGTTAAACAGGAGAGGAGAGAGTACCGAGCCCTGAGGCACCCCGTATTGCAGGGGCCTAGGGCTGGACTTCTCCTTCTCCAGGCACACCGACTGGGTCCTGTCCCTCAGGAATGAGGAAAACCAGGACAGCACTGTGCCCTGGATCCCCAGACCCCGGAGCCTTCCCAGAAGGATGCCATGATCGACAGTATCAAAAGCCGCTGAGAGATCGAGAAGAGCGAGGACAGACGGCTCCCCTCCGTCCCGCTCTCTCCAGAGATCATCCACCAAAGCGACTAGTGCAGTTTCAGTACCATATCCGGGCCTGAATCCTGACTGAAACGTGTTATCTGATGCAAACGTTATCTGAGGTATTACTATATTTTTATTTATTTATTTATTTATTTATATTTATCCACCGTCCTCCTCACCAAGGTGTCTCAGGGCGGTTTACAAGTCATAAGATACACTGCAATAAAGACATAAAACATTCCTAAAAACTTCAAATTTAAAACAATTAAAGATTAAAATTCCTAATGTATTCCTAATTTTCAGTCATGTTGCCTCATTGTATTTTTTTCCAGTTGAAAAGCCCCAGTTCAGGATCCTTTTTACTTCTCCAAACAAACTATTCTACCTTTTCCTTGAAGGGAGAAAACAAAATATAGAGAATAAACATGTCTTTAAAAGGAACTTTTAAAAAAAACTTCTTAAAAAAGCAAAAAATAAAGATGGGGAAAAGTCAGAAGGAAGCAGACAGAAAGGGGCAAGCATAAATGCAGTCAGATTTAAGAATCTCTTTAGAATCACTTGGTGTATATAAGACAACTTCATGGCACTCAGATGAAAAAGTTAATTGTGTTTTCTTTGTCACAGAGCATTCCATCTGTGCTAAGCCCCTGGAACATAGCAACTGTCTTGACAAGAAGTGGAATCTTTCAAGCAATTATTCCTATAGAAAACACTGTCACAGTTCAGTAAATGGTTTATTATTGCCCTGGGTCATGTTCTAGTTCAGTGGTGGTGAACCTATGACACGTGTGCCAAAAAGGGGACACTCTGAGCCCTCTCTGTGGGCACGCGTGCTGTGTCATCCCAGTACAGAGTTTGCCCCGCCTCTCTTCCAAACAGCTGAATGGAAGGGGCTTCATCCCTAACCCCCAGCACAGAGTTCACCCTGCCCCTCTGCAGAGCAGGTGGCAGCCTGCTGAGTTTAGGCACTTGGTTTCTAAAAGGTTCACCATCACTGTTCCAGTTGGTGAATAAAAAGGAGAGTCATGGCAGTCAATTTTTTCATTTGGGACAAGGATATGGTTTACCATGTACTCTCTCTTAGGACAGGAACATGAATTCCCCCCCCCCTCCACCCAGAAAAAGAAGGAGCAAGACCAGTGGTGGGATGTCAAAAAATTTACTACCCCACCGTGATGTCATCACAGTGTGGGCGGAGCTAACATCATGATGTCATGGGCGGGGCCAAAGAAAAAATACAAAATCATAAAATAATAAAAAAATAAAAATAAGCACACACACACCCCTCAACCCATCCACAACACAAACCAGTAAATAAATTAAATAAATACATAAATAAATAAAATATACATTAAAATACTATTCTTTTGCTGCTTGGCACGCATGGGCAGTAGGGGAACCAGTGAAAAGATAAGCCCCGAAGGTGGTTCCCCCCAAAAGTTGCTACCGGTTCTCTGGGACACTGGGAAAAGTTACTACCGGTTCTGGAGAACTGGTGAGAACCTGTTACATCCCATCACTGAGCAAGACACAGCTTATGCTTTCACGTTGCTCTGTATTGTACCTTGACATCTCCTTTGGATGCCATATAAACAAAACTCAATTTCTCTTTCAAAATCAACCAATTGACTAACAAAACAATTATGTGTATGAAACTGAGTAGATCCCTGTCTGATACGTCACAAAAATGTCAAATATTTTCCTTGTCCCCAGGATTCCCCTTGAAAGTCTACAATGTGTTTTTTCTGCTTCTGAAGACCATCAGGGTTCCTATTAAAACCCTATTAATTCATTTTGCAGGCTTTGTTACACGAGTTTTTAAAAAGGGGGAAACACAGTGG
Source organism: Furcifer pardalis (assembly GCA_030440675.1). Lineage (NCBI taxonomy): Eukaryota > Metazoa > Chordata > Lepidosauria > Squamata > Chamaeleonidae > Furcifer > Furcifer pardalis. Next base: position 104,583,644 of record CP126893.1, read on the forward strand.
GATATTTTGAACTACCCATCACCCATTGTTTTTATGGAAGCCATCTTGTGTTTCATTGTACTTTGTCAATGTGTCACTGTTAAACGATTAGATATCAGTGCTTGATACAAATGCCTTAAAGTTAACTAGCTTTACCTAATCAGCTTCCTCAGCATTACATTTATTCTACTGTATTTATTCTATAATAAATGTAGATTTATTCTATCTTTCTATTTTTAAGATTTAGCTTTTAATTTTTGATTGATTATTGTATCTTTTAAAAATTTTAAATTTTTATAACTGTAAATTCGAAGTTTTGGGTAATGACTTTGGTTTTTATGATGTTGTAAACCGCCCTGGGTCGCCCCGGTGAGGAGGGCAGTATATAAATCTGAATAAATAAATAAATAAATAATACTGTGATTGGGTGGTATTAAAAAAAAAAAACCAGCGATACTCCAAGTGATAAGCATTTGTGTCAGGGGTTCGCAATCTATGGCCCACAGACCAGATGCAGCCCATGGCACCATTCCTCTGGCCCATGCCCTTGCTCCTGCCGCTGCTGCCACCATTGCTATCCTTTTCCCCTCCACTTGGCTTGACGTGTCCCTAATGCCACTCCATAGCAGGGCAGATGTTGTAAGAAGGCTTACAACATCCACCCTGCTACAGATCGGCGATAGGAACATGCCAAGCTAGGCGAAGGGGAAAAGGATGGGGGCAGCGGAAGTGGCAGACCCCTGTGGCCCCCTGTGTTTTTCCCAGGTGCTGCTCTGGATGAGTGTGGCCAAGGACAGGCAGGACCCTCCACCTATGGGAGGCCAGTAAGCAGGAAAGTGGCGATGGTGTGTATGTGGGAATGTTTGTGGGCTGGACTGGTGGCATTAGGGGTTGTGGTGGTGGTGGTGCTTGTGGGGAGTGTTGGTGGTGGCGGGTACACTAGTCTGGCCCACCAAAAGTCAAGTGTGATCCGGTCCCCAACTTAAAAAGGTTGAGAACCCCTGTATTAAACAGTTAAGCCTTGTGTAAAGAATGGGTCTCCTTATCACTAACAAGAAAGTGTGGACATTTCCTGCTAGATCCCTCTTTCCCCTACTTGAGCTGGGGTGAAGAATTTGGGGGCATTGCTTCTCTCTCTCTCAGGCCCTCTCCACTTCCTCCCAAGTAAACAGGCCCATGCTTGTATGAACCAAGTGGGTATTCAAGGAAATGTGTAATATGTTTCTTCCAATTACATGGGAATGAGAAAACAGATTTGCTTTGAAATGGAGTTATCGTGTTAATTAACAATATTTTTTTTCCTAGCAAAAACGGACCAAAGTGGATGGTTTGGGGCTGCATTTGAAATACAACAGTAGAATAAATCTCAAAGAGCCCAACAAGAGCTTTTGCTGCAGAGAAGTGATATTCTGGTAAAGGAAGAACAGGGAGCTCTTAACAAGCGCAGCAGGCAAGTTGTCTACAGAAGTAAGCTGTGATCTTCCACCTCCTCCAATTCCTGTTACATTTTTTGGAAGGATCTTTGGCTCCAAGAGGAACTGACTCATTCTGGAGGTTGGTTAATGTGCTCACTTATTTAATTGTGATGGGTTCAATTAATTAAAAGCCCAATGATTTATCAGCTGTGATTTCTAATTAGGAAGCTATACATAGATTCATACTATTACTAATAGTATCAATAGTAGAAATAATTTCCAACAGCCTCAGTGTTCTAGATATGTTTCCTCAGTTGCCAGCACATCATTCTGTTTAAAAGTTCTGTGGGGCACCCTGTGCTGACACAACAGCTTCCATTACGCTTGTACACAAAGCCAGTTACAAGACAATAATCTCTAGTTTAGCAGAGGGAACCCCAACTTGTTACCCCAGATCTGGACTTACCCTTTTTATTATTTTTTAAAATATTTTTATCTCCAATAAAAATACTTCTCTCTTTATTTTTTATTTGCCATCCACTTTTAAGGTTAGGCTTCCGTACGCACCAAGCACCACACTAACACACTCATTCACAACACTTTGCAGGTAAATAACTGCAAAGATCAATTTTTAACCACGTTTAAAGAACTCCAATTGATTATTGCAAAATGATTCTAGCATGTTCTATATTGTATTTTAAAGCAGGAAACTTCTGCCAGTAGAAGAACTTTTTAATTTCAAAACGCATCTCAGGTGCTCGCAGGTCTTCCTGTGACAGAGAAAAAGAGGATAGCGATTTTTAGGTAACAAACTGACCTCTATTTTGTGTCTTGCCATGGTTCAAAAGGCTGCATTTTGTTTTCAATGAAAAGCTGTAAGGGTGTAGAGAGCCAGAACAAAAATACATTGGTTGTTTCTTGCCACAGCCCTCTGTTGAAGTGAACAGGGAGTGTCTCCACAAGCTTTGTTGAGTGTGGAGAAGAGGTGTGCCCCTGCACTTTCCTTAACTTTAGCCAATATAGTTAGTGGTGAGGAATGATGGCAGTTGCATTTCCAACTGCAGCCTGGAAGGTCACTTGTCCTCCAAGGTCAGGAGACCACTGAGTCAATCCATCTGATGTTAAGTCATTTCCTTTTCCTACTACCTTCCAATTTTCTTGACATTGTTGGGTGTTTTTTTTTAAAGTGAACGTTGCCTTCTCATTATATACCCAAAGCCCAATAGTATCAGTTCATTTGTTTTAGCTTCTAGTGAGAATTCAGGCTGGTTTTAACTGAGAACATAATTTTCAGCTGCTAATGGTATCCATAAAAATATCCTCCAAAACCAACCAATCTTTCTTTCTTCTACAGCATCCAGCTTTTGTATCCATAGATGATAGTCAGTAATACCATAGTCAGAATGATCTTGTCCTTAGTCTCCAGCAATATATATATATATACACTTAAAGATGGAACAGCGTTCCATGCGCTCCGGTGTCTAGTCATGCCTGCCACATGACCATGGAAATGTCTGCAGAAGCAGACAACGCTGGCTCTTCGGCTTAGAAACAGAGATGAGCACTGACCCCTAGAGTCGGATACGACTGGCTTTCGAGCAAGGGAAACCTTTACCTTTACCTTTAAAGATCTTCTGTAGCATTCCTTCATGATTGCCTTTCCAAGTCTCAATCTCATTTTGACTTCTTGGTTACAGTTGCCATTTAGTTAACAAATAGCCTAAAAATAGGATTATTGTATTATTATTTTTAAATCCAATTTCTTTTGCCTTCTTAACATTTAGTAGTAATCCTGCTTTTGGATCTTAACATATGTGTATGTAATAAATCTAGGGATGACAATATTTGCTTCTGTCAAAAACTAGTTTTTAATTCACATGAAATTATTTGCGAGATACAAAAGCAGAACATTAGCCTCCTTATCAGTTCTTCCAGTGTAGTTGCTTTGTTACAGGTCCTGCCCGTTCCCTTCTCCACCATGGATGTGATTTTTTGCATTTCTCTGTGAGCAGGTAAGCTGTTAGTAGCAGGCTATTTCAGCAACTACAGGACATATTTGGAAACCTTCATGGGCTCCCTCAGGAGGACATAATGGGCTTCTTCAGCATCATTAACTTGTTATCTTAAGGGGAAAACTTGCTGCTAAGTGAAGTATTCTGTTCCCTTTGAACAGGCCTGGGGTGGAAAGGCACCTACTTTTCCTTTACATCCATAAGAGGCAATAAGCCATTTCACCACCAAGAAGGACATATGCACTTGGTGAAATTGTAAGTGCTTACCAAACCTTTCTGAATGTTACATGAAATTTTAAGATTCAAACACATCATTTTATTTAACTCTTTAATAAAGTCACAATCAGAAAACCACTGTACACACATGGGAAAAGGTATGAAAATGAGGGGAGAAGCCAACACTTAATAGCTAACAGAAGAAATAAAACAATACAAGGTTGATATAAAACCTCTGCAAAGGGGCAAAATGAAAAGGGAAAATAGAACTAAATTTTATATAAAGGCGTGCCTAAGAGCATTGGTAAAGAATATTGATCGTTCCAAGTGGGTCACGTACTCTGGCAAGGAATGTAAGCAATTAAAGTTGATAGAAAAGCTGATTAAGAGTTGGCTTCCCATCCCAAAAGAATGTAAACAAGAACTAATGATCTCTCTTTAGTCTCCATTCTCTGAGCATCAAGAGTTCACCCAGAGGTGTGACAAAAGGTGTGGACTCAGTAGAACCGGTTTTCCCTCCAAGAGTCCCGATGAGTCATCTGGCAGAGGAGCAGCTCGAACAATAGCCCTAATCATTTTTTATCTCCCATCTCCTGAAGCTTCAGAGATGTCGCAATCCCCAGCCTGTATTCATTCATTGTATCTTTAGAAATGCCAATGTGTACTTTCGGAAATTACTTCTGCACTGTTTAATTAAGCTTTTGTAACATGTAATCAAGAAGTGTAAAAGACTCTTTTAATTGCCCCCATTTTAGTAAGGCACCATTTGCTCCTGCACTCACTAATCCAGGATTAATTGTCGATCAGTAAGAAATGTATAAAAATGTTGGGGAGTGGGAGGGACTTCAGCTCATTCACAGAACAGCATGGATGGGCTCCCGAGAATGGTTTTCTTTGAAACGGTTGAGGTAGAAACTTCTAATTCATATACCAGTCAATGTAAACTAGAACCCTTAATACCAATAAACCAATTTTGTTTTGATCAAAACCATGCCTCGGTGTCAGTTTTTGAGGTTAATTAATTCTCCACCAAGAAACGGACCAAGCCCTAAAATTTCAGGAAACATGTAGATTTAGGCATAGCTGATTCTACATCTCCTTTACTGTATTTTTTTATTTGCTATTTACATTTTACTCTCTCTTTTTCTCTCTTTTTACTTTTACCTTATGATTCTTTCATATCTGAATTCTCCTGGATCAATTCTCCTATACATTCCCCCATAGTCTTCAGGAACCTGGGGCTGATTGTGGTCAATTTTGCACAAATGTATTTTTATCTGATACTTTTCTTTTTATCATTGTACTATACAGTATTGTTAGAAATTCATTAATATTCCTGTGTACTTTTTATTCTGTAACATCAGTTCATAGATCATAATCCAGGGGTGACCAAACTTTTTGTGCTGTGGGCAGGTCATGGTGTTGAGCCAGCCAGTGATGTGGTTTCTCCCACCATAAAATGCATCTGTGGCTGTTGTCAATGTGTTTACAACAGCCATGGGTGCATTTACAGCAGCATTAAGCACATGCACAGGCACATCTTACTTCCGCTTCTGGTAGTGGTGCGGGCCGTGTGGGCCAGATGATTTGGCACAGTGGGCCGGAGTTGGCCCACGGGCCATAGTTTGGTACTGGCAAGATTGTTATTAATGTCCTAGAACCCAGATAGTTGGGATTTTGTTTAGGGTGTGCTTTATTCAATTGAACAGTGGCCCAGCTCACAAGCCATGTTTACTCTGAAGAGAGGAGAGCTCTTAAGGGTTTCCTGGAGGTATACCAGTGAAAGCTCTTACATCTGTAATCTCTGGCGTTGCCCCTGGAATGTTAATGATATTATTAGTAGTATGGGACAGAAATGAGTCTTCCCTCTGTTCTCCATTCCATTGCCCTTTCCCCTGCTTTTTAGCATTGGTAAGTGACTGGATTTCTTCTGTCTGGCAATTACTTTGATATATATATGCTACCTGTGTATATCCCAAGAACTGTCTGGCTGGTAATTAGCTTCATAACTCAAAGGAAGCAAGGAAGATGGTGGAAGTCCTTGTATTAACCGAATCCAGGTTGGAAGGCAGCAAAAGCAAGAGGAAACAGTCAAGGTTAAGGCCGCACTCAACAGCTCTGCATTCACAGCAGGATAAATCACTTTACTTGAGGGCAAACTACAGTATACATTATCGTTAACAGATCATTTTGGCTGAAATGATTCTAACAAGCCTTTGTGTCTGCAATACCTAAGAGACCGCGTCACCCTAAGAATGTCTGCCCGTCCCACTAGGGCGGATCGGAGGGGCTCTCTTGTGACTCCATCTGCTAGGGAGGCTCGTCTTACAAGCACTAGGAAGAGGGCCTTCTCCGTGTTCGCCCCGGCCCTTTGGAACCTCCTTCCGACAGAGCTGCGCCTGCAGACGGAGCTCCTCCCCTTTCGAAAGGGGTTAAAGACATGGCTGGCAGGTCAAGTGTGGGGACACAATAATGTAGGTTCCCATCCAGGATGGCTAATTTAAGGGTAGCCATCCCCCCCACCACCTGGTATTTTTACCTGTTATCACTTGTCTCTATCTGTTTTTTAATGTTTTAATGTTTTAAATTTTTTATGAACTCATGAATTTTTAATGTTTTATAATATTGTGTGTCATAGACTACCCATTGCGGTAATGTACTTTGTAAGCCGCCCAGAGTCGGGTCTTCCTGAGTGGGGCGGGGTATTAAATGCGAACAAATAAATAAATAAATAATAAAACCCATGTGTATGTCCAAAGCACTAACCACTAAAAAAGCAAGTTGAGTTTTAAACTACAAGAGGCCCCATCCTGAGGCCCACTGCCTGAATAAAGGCTACACAGAAGTGTGATTGATAGATAGACAGAGAGAAACACAACACAACACAACACAACACAACACACTCCTCCCCTTCTTGGATGGACACCTTAACATCATAAAGGGGTTTACATGTGTCAATGAGGCTGAGAACCATCAGGAGGTCAGGCTCCAAAGGTGTCAGCCAGGGTTGCATTTTATACCCTTATCTGTTAAAAAGGAGTGGAGAACATATCATATGGAAAGCCAGACTAGATTCAGATAAAGGGGAAAGGGGAAATGGTGGAAGAAACACCAAAAGATATGCAAATGACACCATCTTACTGGCAGAAAGCAGCAATGACTTGAAATGACTTTTAATGAAAATGAAAGAAGCAAGTGCCAAAGCAAGACTTCAAGGAATAGGTTGAAATAGTAAAAAGTTTTTTCCACCTTGATTCAATTCCAAATAGAGACTGCAGCCAAATAATCAGAAGAAGGCTGAGACTCCATGGGCAGCAACAGTGGCGTAGCGTAGGGGGGGGACAGGGCCCCCTGCCCCGGGTGGCACTTTTTGGATGTATGAGTGTTCTTGGACTACAATTCCAAGAAGCCCTAGCGGGAGCCAACATGCACCAGGGGGCAGCAAATTTGGCTTATGCCCCGGGCAACTGAAATCCATACGATGCTACTGGGCAGCAATAAAGGAATTAGAAAAGACCACCAGGTTTAAGGATATGTCACTAGAGAACAAATCCAAAATAATCCACACTCTTGTATTCCTGATCACTATGTACAGGTGTGAAAGCAGGACAGTGAAGAAAGATGACAGGGGAAAATTGATATCTTTGAAATATGGTGCTAGAGGAGAGCTTTGTGACTACTTTGACTGCCAGGAAGACAAACAAATGGATCCTAGAGCAAATCAACTGAATTCTTTCTGGAGGCACAAATGATGAAATTGAGGTTGTCCTACTTTGGGCACATCATGAGAAGTCATGTTTCACTTGGAAAAGGCAATAATGCTAGGAAAGGATGAAGGCAGCAGGAAAACAGGAAGACCAAATACAAGATGGGTTGACTTTGTAAAGGCTTGAATCTACAAGAGCTGAACAGGGCTATTGAGAAGAGAACATTTTGGAGACCACACATTAATAGGTGGAGGCTACTTGATGGCATAAAACAACACAACCCCCTGGTCTACCTGGATAATGTTAGCCACTGCACATAAGGATCAACCAACATCTTACAGACATCATGCCATCAGAAGATAGAATTCCTTAACTGCTGAAGGTATCTTAAAGTATTGATGTTTCACGAGAGTACTTATTGCACAGCACTTAAGTTGCAGTACTGCAGCCAAAATTCTGCTCATGATCTGAGTTTGATAGTGGTTCAACCTGGCTGAAGGTTAATTCAGCCTCCCATCCTTGCAAGGGTGGTAAAATAAGGACCCACTGTGTTGGGGATAAAATGCTAATTACTTTGTGAACCTTCTAGCAAGTGCTCTAATTACTATAGGTAAATGTAAAGGACGCTATTTAAGTGTATAGTAATTGCTATTTCTTCCACAAATTTTCATTCCTCCGTTTGAATCTAGTCTGGCTTTCCATATAACATGCAAAGGCGTGTTGTCTAGTCATCTCCACTTGCTCTGATATACAGTACTCTGGTTCCTGTTCCTAACTCCTATTCCTACTGAATGCATAAGGAATATGCAGAAGATTACTGCCATGGTGTCTAAAGAGAAGAGTGGGTTACCCAAGGCCCACCCTAATTTACACTATTGCATTGCAAGACTATACAATCACACAAGCACAAGAAGGTTGTAAAAGAAGAAATGAGCTGAGCTCCAATATGGCTTATACCTCATGTTGCTTGTCTACTGCCTTTTCAACAGATGCAGGAATATATCTTGCAGTAGCAGTGGGGCAAGAGGGTACCAGACAGGGTTTTTTTTAAAAAAATAATCATGCTTCGACCTGGCATGCAGAGACATGACAAGCAGCTTGCTGTTTCTCAGCCTCATGGTACACATATCATCCCAACATAACATCTCTGGAATCCCATGAGGAAGTGGCCGTTTCCGGAGTGTGAACTGCCCTGTCGTTAAAAAGTAACACAGGCTCCTTTTGTGGCATTCTTGAAATACACTGACAATGCATCTTGATTAGAAAAGGTCCTACATTTGTGTCAAGTTTGCCAGGGTTGAAATTTATTAAAATACCGAGGAATACATGACACACATTGTGTGGGTGCATGCGCACATATTATTTTGCCAAAGCATTGTTTATATTAACCTACCTGGTAAGAGTTGTCTATTTTCTACTGATTCCAAAATCACTGTATTCTTCTGTGTCCATTGAGTGTCAGCGACTCTTTATCCTGTAAAGTTTGCAGAAGTCTCATTGGCAAGATGTTCTTTTGCCACAGCACATTGCCATGTGCACTCCACCCTCACAGGAGTAAGAAAGAGTGCCTGGCATTTATTCATTCACATTGAAGTGAGCACCGCTCAGGGTGGCATTGATTGGTTTCTTTCTTCTCTGGCAGAAGGAAAGAGCCTTGGTGGGCTACAGTTGACATGACTTCAGATTGACGCATTGCACACCTAGAGAGACATCCACAAACACACATAACAGCAGGTCTACACTTATGGCAATGGGGGATAAGCAATAATAATAATCCTACAGACACAACTTTAGATACTGTGGGGCTTTATTCTGTGACCGTGTGTGTGCGCGTATGCATGTGTGCATATGCACGCATGCGTGCACTTCACTCTCCTGCAGCCATATCCCCCTTTCATCCTTTGCATTAGTGTTTCCAGTCCCTGCTGCAGCTCCAAGGGAACAGAGGGACTGGGAAGGTCAATTACTTTGGAAGCAAAAGGAGGGGAAAATACAACACTGAAAGATGATGGTAAGGAAAAGATCTTCAATAAATTTCAACAGAATATATCAGACTAAAGAGGGCTGACTTCTTTCAGTATTTTTCCCACACTTAATGCAGGACAGACACTTGCTCATTGACCTAGTCATGAAGTACTTCACAGCTCTGGGCATTTTTAAAATCTGCACTTGCTAAAATTTGTCCTACCTAGTATTGATTCCCTGCTTTCTCATATTATGGCTACAAAACCAGCAACTAGTCTTGTGGCAATATAAAGGCTAACATGCTTTTAATGTGGCATGATCCAAATTACACTGGTTAATCTTCTAGATGCTACAAGACTCTTTGGGGTTTTTTCTTTTCTGTTTTCATGCAAAAGACTAATATAGTTTCCCTCTTTATACCTGCTTGGAAGCTTGGCTACAACCATACCTGAAGTGTGGCATTTTCTCCCTAGATACTATCCAACAGAGAGATCAGTGTTCTGTTGCTATATAGTAATATCTAGCATGCAGGTGCTTTACAAAGTTCATTCTCATAACAACCCTCACCTTTTCCTTTATAAAGTTCAGGACACAAGAGGATACACAAATTCCAGTCTTGCAGCAAAAATCCATGTTCAGAAGCATGTAATGCTGCCAGGAAGATGGGAAGGAACATTTGCTTCAGTGCTGTGACACTTCTCAGGTCCCTGTTGACACACATAGCTACTTGCGTGCTCATTTTCCAGCAAATGGAAATGCCCCTCCTTGTTCAGGGCTACCAGTGTTTACATACAGTAAAACACCGGATAACGCTAAAACTTGGTTCCACAAGTCTTGGTGTTATCCGATTTTTAGTGTTATCTGATCCATGTTAAAATCCTATGGGATGGATCGGATAATGTTAAAGCTCCATAGAGATACATTGTAACCGCACAGGCTTTAGTGGTTGTTATCCGATCCATCCCATAGGATCTTAACGTTATTCGATCCAATTATCCTCCCCAGATTACTTAACATTATGCGATTTTAGCGTTATGCGATCCAATCGTTATCCGGTGTTTTACTGTATGAGTATTCATAGAGCAGTAGCATCCTTGGGATATCAGTGCTTTGTTCGGAACCATTTGTTGTTATGACTTTTAAAAAATTCATGGAAATCATTGATGGGGGCATACAAACAACAAAATTACTTTGTTCTGTCTTTTCCTTTGGTCATAGCATATTCTGGAGAGTTTGAGGACCAGCCGCTATGCAGACATCATTTATATAACTCAATCATAGCCTTTCCAATCTGCTATAAAGCTCCCCAAAGTCCATAGCACTGGCATAGTATACACGCTGTCATTGCTGGTGCTTCTGCCAGTACTGAAAAATGTATTAAGACATCAAAGTGCACATGATGAGAGTTGAACTGGGACCATAACTATTTACCAAAGACAAGCAAAGCTATAACTATGAGTTGAGATTTCAAGTTCAAATAATGTCCCACTTTCACTTACTGGTCAGAGCAATATTGATTCTTTTAGGTAACATTTTCAGTTCATTTAGTGGTCCACTTCAGCAAAACGCCTCATCAAAGAAAATGGGAAAAACTCAATTTCTATGAATTGATATTTAAACATGTTATTTCTCTCATTAAGTAGGATGCATATCATTCTAGTCTGTAGGGTTCACATTTTGCATTAAGGAAGGTGATCTGAAATCCAACAGTAAGTTGCAAATGTATTAGGCCCATTGAATCAGTGGAACCTCTATAGCTCTTGAATCAACAAATCTGGACCATTTTTAATGAGCCTGCTCTAGTTTGATTTATCATTGATTTTCAGTCACTGAATGTGAATGTTGAAAAGACAGGTAAGGAAAACACATAGGGTAGCTTTCTGGGTGGTATTTGATGTCAGTTTCCATGATTCCTTAGCCATCATGGGCAGTGGTAAGAGATGATGGGATTTATAGTCCCTTGCCATCTGGAGGGCCAGAGGTTCGCCATGCTTGGGCTAGCATACATATTTAATTTAAAATCACTTTTGTAAAATGAACAGGCAAAAGAAGGGTAAAGTTTGGCCTTTGGCACTATGTATCATGACCAAGAAGAAGGAGCACCATTTACTGATGCTCTTCACGTAAATTGTCCATGCTTCCCAGGGAATTCTGGGAATTGTATTCTAGAGATACAAATTTTCACAACTCAGAGTACATTACAGTAGCGTAGTGCGGGATTCAGCCACCTGGGGCATAAGCCAAATTTGCCGCCGCCCCTGGGCGGGGCCTAGAATGCTAGCTTCCACTCTCGCTAGAGCTTCTGAGAATTGTAGTCCAAAAACACCCATAAGCCCAAAAAGTGCCACCCGGGGCGGGCCTCCCCCCTACGTTACGCTACTGGCACATTGTTCTGGTCCTGTTGGCAGCATTCTGATTCTTGTGTACAAAACAGACTCCAAATAATCCTTAAAATCATAAGAGATGAAAATGTAAAACTCTGAAGATTTTTCCTAATGTACTTTAAACATCAGGGACACGTCTGGTCCCTTCTCATTGCTTAAACATTTCTGATCACTACTGCAATGAAAGATATTGCTGAAGGTTAAAAAATTAAAGCAGAACTGACTTCTCCCCATGCCTGTACACATCAATACTGCTAAAACCATACAGGAAAGTAGAAACAATCTTGTGTTGGGAGAATGTCCAATCCATTTGAAAGCCCTCAATCCCGAACAGCCTACCTGAAGGGAATTGTTTTACATACAGAATTAGACTTGTGATCTGGAAGTGAACAATGGGAAGGGTAGTGTGGGGAGTGGGGGAAGTTCAGATTCAGAAAGCAAAGGCTCAAGAGTGAATTGGAGATGGGGACACTTGCCTCCCAGCCAAGGGAATTAAAATACCACTGCTTTGTTCCTGTCTCCCGTCAGACAGCACAAAGAAGCTTGATGACCGTGGAGCAAACAAATAAAGTAAAAAGCTTGCATTCGCTTTCAGGCAAGTGGGAACGCAAAGGCTTTCATTGCCCCTTTGCTAAAAATAGTCCAGTGCACTTCTTACAGTTACTTGACTGGCATTACGAAGAGTTGCTTCTCATCCTGGCAGAAGTTTTGTAACTAACAGGAGCAATAACTTCAAGATACTGTAATAATAAAAAATCTACAGGGATGGTCATGCAAGTATAATCCCTCTCTCTATACAGTGGAACCTCAGTTAACATAATTAATGCGTTATCTGGGATATTTCTTACAGTGAAAATTACTTTAACCAAATTTCCCATAGGAGTGCACTGAATGCAATTTCTCATAGGAATGCATTGAAAACCAAAATACATTAACTGAAATGTGGTTTCCCATAGGAATGCATCGAAAACCAATTAATCGATTCTGAAAAAAAATCTGTAAACTGAGCCACTATTTTCTATGGGTTTTCTTTTGTTACACGATTTTTATGTTAACCGAGCCGTTTGTTAACTGAGGTTCCACTGTATATCATCCCTCCAAGTGTCATTTGGAGTCCAGTCTTTCTCCTTGAGACGATACAGGAAAAGTCTTCCTCCAGGCTACATCTGGAAACATTTATGCCTGGGAAGGGAGGACCTACTGAAAGGCTTCCACCTGCATATGTAAAGCCAGAGTTGGGAAAGGAGTATGAATAGTTTTATGCTGCTTTGTTCATAGCTCAGGGTTTTTGTGGAAACCATCCTATTTACATGCTGATAGTACTAAGATTATGCTAAATCATTTTTAGAAGACAATCTTGAGATCATTGGAATTCTTGGGTTAGAGATGGAAAATAAATTTACATTAACTGAACCTTTTTTTAAAAAACCAATTTATCACATTCACACTGTGGACACTGAATTTGCAGAAGCAGATTCAAGAAGAACCTGTGAGGGCTTGTGGTCTGTTGCTTCCCCCGCCCCACTCTATTCATGGCCCCATACCCAGAGTTTTCAAAGTCCCCCCTTTGACTGTGGAGGGGCTGAAAAGACTGAGGATACTGAAGAGGCCAGGGGCCTTCCCAGCTGAGGTGGGGAAAGAAGAGGTAGTTGAAGAAAGGGCAATGAGGGAGCAAGACAAGAGAGAACCTTAAGGAAAAGCAGATGAGGAGGAGTGGGTCAGTGAAGCTGGGGCAGATAAAGGCATCCCTAGCAGAAGCAGAGGAGGAGGAGATCAAAGAAGCAGAGGTTGAGGAGGAGAAGAGAAAAGAGGATGAGAAGTAGTAAGGTGCAGAGGGGGACCAGGCAGGGAAGGAGGTGAAACTCACAAAGGAGCCCCCTGGGTGGACCTCCGTCTTTAAGGAAGATCACTGGGTGAGAAGCTTGGCTCGTCTGAGAGCTTTTCCGGTTAAGGCTGGGCAACAGACATGGGAGAAATAGCTGGTGAAGTCATCATACTGGGACGAACACCAACACAAAGTGAAACATTGACAAGATCTGGCCCACAGAAAAAGATGAGGACTCTGCTGTGGCAGCTCAAGAGCTGCCCACCCTGAGGAGGGGAATTCTGCTACATGCCAAAGGGTCTTCAAGAGATAACCCTTTTGTTAATAGTTGGATGAGATCCAGTTCAGAGGACCAGGCAACCTGGACTTTATTTAAGCACAAAGTGAAGGAACCTGCATGCAGCCAGGTGACTGTGGGCCCAGGCAGTAAGGGAACCAGTCTGGACTCTCTGTTGGGTTTCCCTGATCTATAAAGCTCACCTGTTGTTTTCAGTAAACAAAGTCCAGCCATGTGACCCATCAGAAGTTCAAATAGATGCAGGGGGAAAATAATACCTTTTTCAGGTCACTTTAAAATTCAAAACTTAGCAAGCTTTCATAGTTCATGACTACTTCTTCAGGCTAACGTGGCATGGAGAGGTAGTCCAGCCAGGCTCATCCTTCTTAGATGGAAAATGGGAAAACAGCAGGAAGGAACAAACAAACAGGAGCTTACATCTTCTTGCAATTTAGAAACATAAAACCAGGATTTGCATATTGTTTCAAGTTACAGTTATTCAAGAGTGGTATTTGTTTTGTTTTGTTTTTTGGATCTGGCCTTTGACTTCATGCTTTGGGAACTATGGGAGACAGCAGACGGGCTAACAAGTAGCTTCCAGAAGCCCCCCTCCTGCAAACCCCTGCACCCCAAAGGATATAAAATTATTGGGATATGGTGTGGGGCTGTAATAGCAATACCATTCATGCTGCATTTAGTTCATTATCTGCAGACTCTTTCAAAAAGTATGCAGGCTGGACTCACATAATTGAGAGGAAATTAAGTACTGTCTAATTCTTGCATAATGAGCATTGTGATGCATAAAACTAAAATGACCAACGTGCATAAACACACTTCAGGCAAGAAGGAAAATCTATATAAAATGTGAATGTTGGAGGTCAGCATATACAAAAACAGGTATCAATGTCCCCATTGCGTGAGGGACTCTGGTATTCTGGTTAAAGACCTTGGATGGGACAAGAAGGCACTTAGGAGTCTAAGAAATGCAGTGCAAATTCAGATGAGAGATTCTCACATCCTTCTCTGCGACACTGGAAGCACGTCAGAAACTTAGTACACTGAAGTAGCCGCATTGCCTCAAAGAAGCAGCACCTTTGTATTCTGTACTTTGGTCGTGATCTGGCTTAATTCCCTGAATTCATCAGCACACATGTCACATCCCCTTTCGCAGAAATGGACTGCACAGATTGCGAAGAGGCCACCTTCCAGACGATAGGAGGTACAGAGCTGTGGCAGGGTGTTGGAGGACAGAGCTGTGAGTCCTGAGCTTCCCAAGCTAGCCTGTCACCCCTTGGATGTAGTGGAAAAGCCTCTCCTGCCACTGGATGCCAGACCTTTTGGCGTCTCTGTGTGGCATGCAGATTAGAGGTCCACACTCTTGGCCTTTTTCTTGATCACATAAAATCTTCAGCCACCCTTGTAGCACTTCACCAGAGTACCTGTCTCAGAGAGCTAGAACTGTTTCTCCTATCTACTGCTGGGGCCCTCCTGACCCCTTTAAAAGACTCTATAAACCATTCCATAACAATAGCCTTGGCTAGTCACAGAGCTTCCACAAAGCTTATTATCTTCTCCGGCTTGTGTCAAAATGAGTTGCAGTAATTCAGGTCTGAGGCCACAGCGTGCCTGAAGAGTTCTTCCCTCCTTTTCAAGGGTTGCAAAACCATTTGACTCAACAAGTTAGCGTTTGCTATGGAGTAGGACTGAGCAACAGACTCCGGAGGGGCAACTGCTCCCTGCCTCACTCCCTGTCTTACTTAAAAGGCTCTGGGGAAAGATGCTGTTGCTTTCGACTCGTTGCTACAGAGATGAAAATGTCCATGTCATGCATTAGCTACAGAGAAAGTGGACTTGGGGTTCTTTCTGATCTGCATAGATAAAGTCTGCCGTCATTTTTGCAACATTGTGCCTAAAGCTGTTGAAAAATAAGCAGTAAAAAGATTCTAGGGCTGGTATGTCAGTCTGGGATAAAATTGGAGCAAATACCAGATGTTTACCCCAGAAGCAGCCTTTGACAGCTGGAAATTTCTTTTCTATGCCATTGCCCACCTCTGCAGGTTCTGGGGATGACATATACCCAAAGTGTCATAAAGAAGTAGAATTCTCTGATGGGGTTTCTAAAAGAAACATTCATAGGGAAGTTGCGAGACTGAACAGCAACAACAAACCACCTTCTGGACCCTCCCTTCCATGAAAGACTGGAGCAACTATAAAACAGTGCCTCCAAGTTCAATCCCAGAGAGAGACAACCCAGAAGGATACCTTGGCCACTGGTATCAAAAGCTGCTGAGAGCTCTAGCATAACCAACAGGGAAATATTAGCTGTTCCAGTCAGTACCTTGCCCAGAAATTGAATGTTTGAGACTGGCCAATAGTTGTCCATTAAAGTGGGATAGAAACAGGATGTTTTCAAAATCACTCATATTACTGCCTTCCTTTAAACCAAGGGTTCCAAACCTTTTTGGGTCGTGGGCTGGTCACATGGTTGAGTGAGCTGGTCAAGTGATTCTTCCCACCTGGAAGTGGAAGTAAAATGCACCCGCACATGCGCAGAATGCTGTGTGGGAGCAGCATTTTGCACATGCGTGGGCATGTTTTACTTCCACTTCTGGGAGCAGCAAGGGTGGCGTGGGCCAGATGAATTGGTGTCAGGGGCTGGATCTGGCCTACAGGCCATAGGTTGATAACCCCTGCTTTAAACATGTAGGGATACCAACCTGTGGCAAGGGGGCTTGTCTGACTCTACTTGTGGGAGAAGACACTTTCTAAGAACCATCAGGAAGCCAGTTGGACCCATCACAGTCTCTGGGGACAACCATCTTTATCAGTCCTCCCATTCCTGCAGATATTAAGACTTCCTGCAATTCTAAACCTCACCAGGTATTGATTTGTCCATGACAATAGAAGTGCAGTGAGTTGCTCCTCACCCAGATCACAACTAATTTTCACAATGACTGCTCCACCAACATTCTGCATAGCTAGTGCAGGATTGGGGAAGAAGCATGAGTGTTCATCATAAGAACAATGGGGCAGAATTCTCCATTTGTTTATTGCTTTAATATACACAGACAAACAAACTGTGATGTAATGGTGCCTGTGGCTACACATACAAATTATGCTAATTCATCACTGTGCAGTTTTCCCCTCCCCAAATCCTCTTGGGGAAGAGGTGGTTTTATGATCAACCAGTCAGCCAGCACTGATACAGCTGGATTATCCTGGACATTGGAAGAACAGTTATTCCAAAGCTTAACTAAATTTAAATGTTTGTATATCCATCCAAAAAGGAGTCAAGTTAAATGTGTTGTGGTTGATCAGTGACTTTTAACAGAATGCAGGTTTTTGCCCTCTCTCATTTTGGGTTATTCTTTCTTTTGCAGCCAGCAGTATTCTAAGTTCAAGTCCATTAGTGTGGGAATGGGAATTAAGAAAGTTTTGAGCTACATTTGGCCCCTGTCTTGAACCACTAGATGTGTTGGGGTACGTGCGTCTCCCAGACTGTTTACGATGTGGAAAGATGGTCCTCTAATACTCCAGAGTTGATCACCTTACCTAGAGCTCCAAACCATTTCTGCAGAG
This sequence comes from Furcifer pardalis, assembly GCA_030440675.1. Lineage (NCBI taxonomy): Eukaryota > Metazoa > Chordata > Lepidosauria > Squamata > Chamaeleonidae > Furcifer > Furcifer pardalis. The sequence goes on from CP126893.1 coordinate 104,601,003, forward strand.
GGTTGGAAGTAACTAGTTACCAATAACCAGATAACTCCTCAGAAATGAACTTTGCAGAACTAAGGTGTAAGTAAACTACATTATGAGTAAACAGCAAGGAGTTAATTTTGCAATATAAACTGTTTAGTAACCTGTTTGATTACAAGGTATAGATTAACTAATGGATGAAGAAGGAATATCATTTGTCCAAGAGCTGTCTTCCACATTTGCCAAGGGTACTGATGTGACAGCAAAGTGGACAAGCTAAGAGTACAGGTTCTAAACAAAAGTTATAGGTTAAAAACAATAATAGTGTTCGTTATAAACAATGGAGTTGGCTGGATAGCTCAGTGGTTTTGGTATCTGGCTGCAGAGCCAGATGTTGAGAGTTTGATTTCCCAATGTCCCTTTGGGAAGAAGAATCAACCTGGGGTCTTGGAGAGGGAGCAAGGAAGACAGGGTAGGAAAGAGAAGGAAAGAGGAAAACAGAAAGGAACAGAAGATCAAAGCAAGGCAATGGAAGATGGATGGGAGAAGATTGAGGACAGCTGAGAGAACAGATAGTGGAGGAAGGACAGGAAGGAGCAGAGGCTCAAGGAGTGATTTGAAATCTAAACTCCTATATTAAGGTTTAACACACACACATCATGGGAAAGTAGGATTCAAATTTCAGTGGCTTCTCTTAGCAATGTTATTGGGAAGCTAATTTTATGTGGTTTAGACCATATTACTTCTGGAAAGAAAGTACTGCAGTTAGAGTCAGAGTCCCAAGGTCTCCTGAAAAATTTAGTTGCTATTATAGTTACATTTTTATAAAGAAGTAGTGTTTTGTTTTCTTGCTAACCTCACTCTACTCAAAACAAAACACCAGAATGCTACAAGCTAGTGGCCTGAACTACAAAATGTGCTTAAGTGATAAGGTCACATACCCATAACTAGTAACATAAAAGTAACTAAAGTGTTTGTGAATGCTGCTGACCCACCCAAGAAAAGGGAAGAGGGGCAGCCCTTTCTCTCTTCAGATATCTATGGGCTTCAGCCCTGAAGGCTGAAGCAACTATGACTTTATTGGGAGAAAATTATGGATTAGAGCAGGGGTGCCCAAACTTTTTGGGCCGCAGGCTGGTCACGTGGTTCAGTGTGCCAGTCATGTGGTTCCTCCCACCAGAAGCAGAAGTAAAACATGCATGCGTGTGTGCAAACATGTTGTAAATGACCCTCACCCAGTGGTGGGCAGCCAAAAATTTTACTACCACACTGTGGGCGGAACCAACATTGTGGGCAGAGCCAAAATCATGACATCATGGGCGGAGCCAACATCATGATGTCATGGACGGAGCCAATGATATGGGTGGAGCCAACATAAAAAACCCATAAAAATACACATAAAAATACAAACTAAATAGACATAAAAATACACATAAAATACACATTAAAATAAATACATATTAAATAGACATAAAACACATAGAAATACACATTAAAAATAAATACACATTAAATACACATTAAAATACACACCCACACCCAAAGGTGAGTCACTTACCCTGGGGACCAGGCTATAGGGAGCTTCAGGCTAGCAGCTTCTCTTCCTCCTCCCCGCTTGGGAGGACAGCAAGGAGGCCAAGCATGTGCGCCAAGTGCTGTGGGCACGTATTCACACCAAGCTCTTGGCATGCATGCGCAGTGGGGGAACTGGCGAAAAGGTTAGCCCCCGAGGTGGTTCCCCCCAAAAGTTGCTACCAGTTCTCCAGGACACTGGGAAAAGTTACTACTGGTTCTGGCGAACTGGTGCAAACCTGTTACTGCCCATCACTGCCCGCACCTGTTGTAAACATGTTTACGACAGCTGTGTGTCACTTATAGCAGTATTATGCGCATGCACTGGTGCATTCTGCACATGTGTGGGTGTGTTCTGCGCCCATGCATGCATGTTTTACTTCCGCTTCTGGGAGTGGTGAGGGTGGTGGAGGCCAGATTAATTGGCACCACAGGTCGGATCCAGCCCATGGGCTGTAGTTTGGGCACCCCTGAATTAGAGCCATGCTTTCCCCAATCTAAATCTCCTCCATCTCTTCAAGTTTCATTTGTTGATCCCCTCATCAGCTTAATCTTTTCTTGACCTCTAGCTGCCATCTCTCCAGCTACCATCTTTAACCGTGGATCAAGGCCCACCTCTCCTGCAGATGCTGCAGATGCTTGTGTTGGCGTGGCTGGCGCTAGTGCTTCTAGCATTTCTGCTGCATGAGATTCTGAGTCTGGTTATTGGGAAAGACTGAAAAAAATAAATAAGGGGAAAGATGAAGCACCAGAATCTAATTCTACAAATTAAACACCTTAGATATCAGGATAAAACTGGTCCTAGGATAAGTAGAACTCTGGCCAAAGCATTTAATATCACAATAAGATGTTAATATTGGATGGGAAAAGATATACTGGTCCTTTGGATGATAAATCAGGCTCACAGGCTTACCTTTAACCTAATGTTCTCCTAGATGTAATATTGTCTATTAAAAACAAATGAGCTCAATTTCCTATATTTGGTTGCCTGAAGGATTCCAAAAGAGGAAGGACGATGAAAAATGTCATGCAGTTGGTAACTGGCAAGTAACAATTGATCAGTTGTGTTTTAGTTGTTTTTGCCAGAATGTTAAAAGGTTTTGCCACTGTAAAATATACTTTTGGTAGTATCAACTGGTAGTATAGTGATGGCCATAGTATTAATTAGAACAGAGATAGCGATTACATCCCTGAATGTCAGTTAGGCTAAAAAAGGAAGATTCATATTAATTTGGTTGCGGCTTGCAGAATCACAAAGATGCCATCTTATTAACTGTGCTTTCCTAAAACGTTAAAGAGAAAAGTGGAGAAGCAAGAGACTTTGGGCTGTTTCTTTAGGGAGTGAGTGGGTGAGCAGCTTTGTGGTCTTCCAATGATATCTTGATGTGGCCTGAGCAACATGCACTTGTTGGCAGCTGTGCATTGGATCAAAATTGCTTGGAATGGGTCAGTGGTGGGATTCAGCAGGTTCGCACCAGTTCTAGCGAACTGGTAGCAGAAATTCTGTCTGGCCCCGCTCACCCAAGTTTTGAAATAAAGTAGCACTAATTTGGATGCAACACAGGGCCACACCCACCATACCACGCCCACAGAGTAGGTAGTAAAAAAAAAGAAAAAAAGAATCCCACCACTGGAATGGCAATATTGGCCAGATGGTATCTTCTGATTTCAATCTGTTGTCCAGGATGTGCAGGGATTTTGTCCATGCTGGATCTCTGGCTATAAGCAGAGATGAGCACTGAACCCTAGAGTTGGATACGACTGGCTTTCGAGCAAGGGGGACCTTAACATATTCAAGGGTTGTGAGAATTGATTGTAGGTAAAAAGGTCACCCTTGCTCGAAAACCAGTCATATCTGACTCCAGGTTATGGTGCTCATCTCTGTTTACAGCCAAAGAGCCAACTCTGTTTGTGTATGCAGACATTTCTGTGGTCACGGCATCATTCAACGCTTGAGAGCACAGAATGCTGTTACCTTCCCACTGAAGCAGTACTTATTTATCTACTTGCAATTTCTTGCTTTTGAACTGCTAGTTTGGCAGGAGCTCTTGATTATACCTGTATACAAATTGTGACAGTCATAACAGGCAAGCTTTAATATGGGTACATAATTTTTCAGTGGCATTTTTTGCCTATTTTAGAAATCTTTGGCTCACATTCCAAACTGAGCAGATGCTTCGGGAAGTCTAATTTCATCCTCGTTAGTAGCTTTCTTAAAGTAAGTCCTGCCAAGGCATAATATGAACTTTTCAACATGCATGAATGGATAATCAAGGATGATAACTTGAGAAGGAACATGACTTGATCTTGAATGTAGAAATCTCTGTATTCTACAAATTTATCCTGAGGCCAATATGTTCCTTAGTTTTTTAAGTACCAGTTCTCTAAATATCACCAAAGGGGTGAACTACCACCACATAGTAATTGGCATAGAATATATCCAGTGGTGGGCAGCCAAAAATTTTACTACCACACTGTGGGCGGAGGCAACACCATGGGCAGAGTCGACGTCATGGGTGGAGCTGACGTCATGATGTCATGATGTTATGATGATGTGGGTGGAGCCAATGATGTGAGCAGAGCCAAAGTAATAAAAATAAAAATAAAAATAAAAATAAAAATAAAAATAAAAATAAAAATAAAAATAAAAATAAAAATAAAAATAAAAATAAAAATAAAAATACAGTACACATAAAAATATAAATAAAAAACATAAAAATACAAATTAAAATAGGCATTGAGCCTCAACAGCCAGCCACTGAGCCCTTCCTTGCAGTCTAAAATGGCTGCTCGTAAGTGCGCATGTGTCAAAATACCATTTGATGCATGCGCGCCTCCAGTACTCAGTGCACATGCATCAAATGGTGTTTTGATGCATACGCACTGACGAGCAGCCATTTTGGGCTGCAAGGAAGGACAGCTGTAGAGGCGACTGAACCGGTCGCCTCCCAAAAAAAGTAAACATCCTGGGTGGTCTCCTGGGAGGGTTACTATCCCCCCCCCCCGGGAGACCACCCGGGATTCTTTTACTACCAAGCAGTAGAACTGGTCCGAACCAGCTGCTGCACACCACTGAATATATCCCTAATGAATTGTTCCCCCAAAATAAATCCAGCTGTTTTCCTACTAAGTTTAAATATGACACATCCTGTCTTAAATGGTATGGTAATATCTTATTCTGCATATTTGTAGGCTTCATGGAGTATTAAAGATGTGCACCATTGGTTTATATGGCTCAATAATTTCTTAATAATATATATATATATATATATATATATATATATATATATATATATATATATATATATATATATATATATATATATATATATATATATATATATATATATATAAAACCAAAACAGTGTATGTACTGTACAACTAGAATTAAACATTGTATGTATTACCAAACATGACAAGACATTTCATAAAAATCATTTTGTTTGACATGAAGAATGAAGCCAAGACTACAAAATTAAAATTTCCTGTAGTTGTGAATAAGTGATAGAATGTGGAAATAGAGTTAGGTTTAACAGCATGGAACGAAATCCATGTCTTTGGAAAGTGTTCCCTGGAGCCATGATCAAACAGCAACTGGTATGTTAATTTCTCTAAACCTATTCAGTTATTCTTTAGTTATTTGTTCAGTCAGCTCACACTTAAGGAATGATTGAATAGAGTTCCTGACAATGAGATTTATCAAGTGCCTTTCATCGTTTGTTAAAAAGATGCTTCTTGTTTTACCATAGGATGTTGGATGAATCTCCCTGAACAGAAGTGTTTTTTCTCTTTTCCTAATGAAGTATAGTTTGTTCCCTTTTGAAGAGGGGAAAAAGCTATGCTGGCATTTAAACATTGCACCAGGGGTGAAAATGTTGGAAGGGTGTGTGGAATATCTCTGGCACTACACCCAAAGGAATAAAATTAACAGTTCAAGAATTCATATTTAAACTTTGAAAATGATGCAAACCATATTTGATACTTAATTGTATTATATGGTGGGTTTAACACAATGGTATGCCTTAACACAGGGGTGTTCAAACTATAGCTTGTGGGCCTGATCCACCCCACGATGCCAATTCATCTGGCCCACAAATCCCTCATCACTACCAGAAGCGATGAGGGATTTGCAGGCCAGATGAATTGGCATCAGGGGCTGGATCCGGCCCATATACCATAGTGACCAGCCCCCTGAACCACATGACTGGCCCACAGCCTGAAAAATATGGGCACCCCTGCCTTAACATTTGCAGTCCTATAACCCCATGCTGGAGAGCAAGCAAGCAAGCCCCATTTAAAGTAATTGGACTTATTTATGAGTAGACGTGTGTAAGATTGCACTGTCAGTCTCACAATACAGTCAAACCTTGCTTAATGAATGCCTTGCTTAGCGAAAAATTCGCATAACGAGCTGGCATTTCCAAAAGCGATCTGACTCACATAATGAAATTTTTCGCTATGCAAGCCGGGAGGATGATAAAAGGGGCCTCCCTTGGCCAGGGGAGGCCCGAAGCAACGCCGCCGCCGCCGCCGCGCAACAGACGCCGCTGCGCCCTCCCGGCCTCCGTCACCGGCCGGGAGGAGGATGGGGGGGCCTCCCTCGGCCATTTGGCCCCGAGGGGAGAGAACTTGGGTGTCTTGGAGCGGCTGTGGAGGACTCGATGGGGGGGGGGGGGTTGGTGGGATATTGTTTTGTTTTTGTATAATGCCGCCTAGAGTCAGGCTTGCCTGAGCGAGGCGGGGTATAAATTTGAAGAATAAATGAAGAATAAATAAATAAAAGTTGTTCAAAGCATTTATTTGAGAATGTTTCTTCTAAATGAATACATCTCCACATTTCTACTAAGTTTAAACAATTTAAATAAGCAATTAGATATGTGTGAGTGAGACACATATTGTGGCTTCTTCAGTTTTTCGGTGAAGGGGATAAAACTGTCATTGGCAAAACTTAGTGCAGGATTGCAATAGAGGTGTGTACATTTTTGTGTGTGTTTGTGGGGGTTGGTTGGTTACAAGTCCCAGAATTCCCCAGGTAGCATGAGTGACTGGGAAAACTGGGAGAATATGAATTACTGAGCAAAAATATCTTCTCCCAATTCAGAAAGCCCTCTTCCAAGGGAAATTCTGCTATAACAAAATGTTGCTCTCGCCTGTAGAATTGTTGGGCACTGAAACAAAGTGGTCTCAGGTGTGCTACCATGCCATCAGAACTTCAGTGTCCTAACAGTTCTGAGATAATGGAGAGTTTGAACAGTTAGCAGAGATTCCTTTTCCCATATCGATACTGCATGAGAAATATTTCTGCCAAAATGTCCCCAGACCTCAACTGATGAGCAAGACCTGATGGGCACAGACACATTAGGCATGTCTCAGATATGAATGCATGTATAGCATTGGAAGGCTACTGGAAGAGTTTGGGAGTGTTTTTTGGATTGGTTGTGTTGTTGAGGTTTTTTGGACTATAGCAACTAGAATTCATTGGTCACTTAGTCTGTGCGTGTGGTGGAGTGGTTGTGACACAGTCCATCATAACTCAACTCTTGACTCCTGCAGAGTTGATAACTAAGTTCTTTTCTGTTTATCGCTGAGCCTGCACCTACTTCTTCCAAGGTAGGAAAGTTACTAAATATTGAACAAAGTGTTGGCTGGAGTTCTTGTCCTCTAAATAAATCACAGTCGCTAGCAGCAGTAGCCAGCAAAGTCCGTTGTGCTGAGCCAACAAAATCAGTTGTGCTTTGCCTTGCCTCTGTTTTTCATTGACACTGTTGTTCTCCTTCCTCTTGGTCTGTAGCTTTAAAACAAATTGTTCAGTAAATGAGATTCTCTGGTTGGAATCCATAATCACAGAAGTATTCTTGTATGTTAGTCCTTGCCCCCCTCCAACTTCTATCTTCGTTTCTGCCACCTCTCTTTCCTAAATAAGCTTGGCCTCAGAAAATCTAAAATCTCTCCCTGCTATGTGAGTGCCCATTGCACATGAAGCCTGTATAAGTCAGGACCCCCATCTCTTGCTCTTCCCCTTCCCACAGCCTTCATGCATTATAGATGGTTTGGCTGTCAGGAAGCCCAGCTCACTGCCTTAATAATAGATGTACTGCTGCTCCTACCTTCTGTGGACGCCTGGGTGCCTGACATGGCTGTAGCAGCAACAGACTAACCACTTCAGAGGGACTGATTTCTTTCTCCATATCATAAACCTGTGGGATGAGAGGATGTCTCCTGAGATGAGACATCAAGCGGATTTGTTTTAGGCTCACTGTTCCCTTCAAGGTGGCCTGAGACATTTCCTCACCTAAAGTGGAGCGACAATTGCTGCTTATTCCCAAAGTTAAAAAGCCAAAAAAAAAAAAACACCATGCCAAAGGATGGTCAATTTATTTTGACACTTGAGGCAAAAAAAATGCTACACGGAACTCTAACCTCTGTGGCAGAACACAGCACAAATACACAGCAGAAATACCTTTGATCACAAAGTTATTTAACTTATTTAATGATGCTCAAAAATTATATTTTCCTGCAACAACAGAGCTTTGTTTCGCTTGGCAAATGAGTAGGACTGGGCCTGATGAGTCTTGCTTCTTCTGTGTGCCAGGAAGATTGGCATCATTTTCCTACACTTCTTTAGCAACTGGGTATCCATGGCAGATGGAAGGTTGGGGGATTCTGGGACTCATTGTGCAAAAGGTAATATCTCAAAGCTCTGTCGTTTCAGGAAAATATGAGAGAGGCCTTGGTCTTTTAATTCAGTCAGGCGGAGGTTCTGGATGGACAAAGAATAGCAACTGCAGGTCTATCCTTGGACTCAGCTTCCAAAACCCATCCGCACTGGCTATGCTCAATGAGACCTATGGTAGTGGGCCAGATGTTGCCAGCCCCTGAAATAGACAGTGGCCAAAAGTCTGTGGCTTTGCAGAAGGCAAATGGTTTGACTCTCAGGGACAATTCACTGCTAATTAACAAATCTTCAGTTAGCGATTGAAGCAAGCACCAGCCTGGTAGGTTGGTGCAAATCCAAAAATCCACTGCAGAAGTTAATTGCCAAGCAGAAGCCCTTTGCCTTTCACAAGTGTAATTATGCAACAGGATTATGGCCAATATTATCATAACAGAGTACCAACTGTTTGTTTCAATAGATCACTGGCTGCCAATGAAAATTGGGCTGATCTGGGTTAGAACTGCTATAGCTGGCAAATACTCAAAGCCTTTCAACCGCCATACTAAAGGCTTGATCTGGATTATTTCCTCTAGAGCAGATATTTTTGCAGATTTTCATTTGATGCTGGATCGAGTTAGAGCTTCAAGCACAGAATATGGTTTGGATCTCAACAACAAGAAGACTAAATATCTGGTTATAAACTGAACACCAACTCTCTGCAAGCTAATGGCAGGAATACAAGAAATTGAAAGAGTAGATAAAATTGTCTATTTGGGGAGTATGTTAAATGAAAATTGGGATCCAGAGGTAGAGATTAAAATACAAATAGAAAAAGCAAGATCCACCTTCATAAAAAATGCAACATTTGTTATGCAGTAGAGATCTAACTCTTGCTACAAAGATTCGAATAGTGAGATGTTACATATTCCCAGTGTTGATATATAGAGTCAAAACTTGGACATTGACTAAAGCATCTGAAAAGAGAATTGAAGCTTTTGAAATGTGGATCTACAGATGGCTGCTAAGGATATCGTGTGTTGACAATGTGACTAATGTAGAAATATTGTGCCAAATGGATAAAGAACAGGAACTCTTTAAGACCATTAAGCAAAGAAAGTTCCAATACCTTGACCATATCATGAGGAACAATATAAAGTATGGAATACTCCAACTTGCTCTGCAAGGAAAGATTCCTGAGAAGAGAGGCCCTGGACATAGACGGACCTCATAGTTAAAGAACCTGAGAGACTGGTGTGGCATGTCCTCAGAAGAACTGTTTTGAGGAGTTAAGAACAGGAAGAATATCACCATGATGAAAGCCAATATCCAGAATGGATATAGCACCAGAAGGAGGAGGAAGAGGAGAAGCAGGTATGGGAAAAATGTGACCATAGGATGCAGTGTAGTTGGCCAAGCAGTTTTCTGCTCCCCTTCTCTCCTCAAGCCCCTAGTTTTTCCAGCAAAAAAGTGAGCTACAATTTGCAAAGCCTTCAGTAGTAGTAATTCTTCTTTGAAATATGCTACACATCCATGAATCATTCTAACACCCTCCAAAATATCCCCCTCTGTGCATGCATGTCTTGACAGTAGACTTTTCGTCCACAGGCCCTCCAGATTTATCCATGTCCTGTCCTAGAATAAAAAAGAGGCATCATCTAATTTGGTCCAGCAAACATTTGGCTGTCTTTCTGACTTTCCTTTCTCTCCCCAGGGTTTTTAAAATTAATTCTAAGCTGCTTGCTTTTCAGTGCACCCCCTCCAGAGCTCCAGTGCCTGCCTCATACACAGACATTGAAGAGACTCAGGAGGAAGTCATATTCTAACAAGCGGCATCATGCCGCTGCTCTTTTCAAACAAGACATCAAACATGGTTATCCTCAACCTTCACTTCTTCAGGTTTCATCTCCAGTGCATCAGAGATAATTTAGGAGAACTGCTGTGTGGGATGTAGGAGAACTTTCTCACAAGGCAAAGTTTGCTTCAAGATTGGCTGACTTTGCCATGTTACTTATTAATTAATTAATTTATTTATTTATTTATTTATTTATTTATTCACATTTCTACACCACTCTACTCACCAAAGTGACTCAGGACAGTTAACAGACATAAAAAAACATACTAAAAACATTAACCATTTTGCCCTTCTTCCACCACATGGCACTTCCTGGTGTGGTGGAGCTGGGGGGGACACATGAAATGGCACCATGGACCGCATCTGGCCCATGGGCTGCAGTGAGAACCCCTGCTCTAGTGTGTAGCATTGTTTTTGAACCTCTAGGTAAAAGGAGATAAACAAAGGATTGTGAAATGCTTGACAATGGTAAATTGCTGTGAGTAGAGAAGGCAGTATGGAGCTAGTTTGACCACCAGCTTAGCTTCTTCTGTTCAATTACAGCACACATAATTGGTAGCTGTTGCTTTCTTTCCTTTATGCAGGCACAGACCTTGGTCTTTAAGCCTTTTGGGGTTTTTTTTGGGGGGGGGGATCCCTCTGTCTGTGTAACCAGAAAGCTGTTGGAAGTCAGAGTAGACATTACAGTCCTTCATAAGTGCATTGGTTTGGAGATAAAGCAAGTCCTTTTAAAAACAACTTCTTTTTTCTTTTTTGGCAGAAAGGTGTCATCAGAGATCCAGAAAACTAGTTTACAGGAGCTCCAATGTTCCCCAGATAGCTTCCACTTCCCAGCCTTGCTGGAAGTCCTGTCTATGTTGCCTAAGCATCTCCATCCTAATTTCCTTCTCATTCTGCTCCCTAGGCCTTCCTCCTAAGTTGCCTCATTCAGGAGAGTAAGGGGACCAATGTTAATCAGATGTTTTCAACTGGGACTCCACCCAGCATGCTTGGTCATTTATCTTGGCCTGATCTTTCCAGATGTCAATAGACTGCCTATGGCTCATTCTGTCATTTCTGCTTAGTGCTCAACCTACTTGTTTTTCTGATGCACTGAGCAGAAGACTTCATTCTGTTTGGAATAATCCTGAGTTTGAACCAGCGTTGTCTGTCCTGTTCATACAGATTTTTGACTTTGTCCTTTCTCTCAGACAAAGAGATTTTGCAATAAGGGTTGGGCAGGGAGAAAGACAGGATGTCAGAATTTATGTCAGCGCTCTGAACTTTCTATCATGCTCACCCAGAATGAAAAATGATTTGCAAACTGAATGCAAATGTCTGCAACAGCTTTCCCTAACCTGGTGCCCTCTAAATTTGTTGGGATATGACTCCTAGAACCTCCCCACCAGAAGTGCTAATTGGGAAGCCTCAGCATGATAGTGTGGCAAAATCTTCAACCATTTGCTTGAGGCTTAGCATTAGCCTGCATGGATCAATATTATACCATATCAAACCAACGGCCTTGACTTTTTAAATTTCTGTGTTATGAAGCCCTTTGCTCCAAGGTTGCCCCGATGCATCTTCTGAGGAGTTATCATTTTCATTCTTCAAAATGGCCACCATACCTTTAATTTATGCCTAATTGTGAAAAACCCAACTGTTGCTTTTCACATCATTGTGACTCTGTGATTAGAAAAGATTTTTTTCCCTTCTGAGTGTCTTATAGACATTTATTTTATTTCTTTTAAAATTTATAGCCCAGTTTATATCACAGGATCTCATGCAGCTATTAAAGTCAGGGACTCCTTTATAGGAAAAGAAGTCATAATTTGAACCGGAAATTATCTAGACCCATTTAGGGAAAATCAATCAATCTTCAGCATTTCAGTCCTAGGAAGCATGGGTACACACATACAGGTTTGGGTATGGAGATGGACATGCTGAATTTCTAGGTCTTGTGCTCCTGGCTATGCACATGATTTTTCACCCTGGACCAAGCACTAGCTAAGTAGCAGGAGGCACATGGAACAATAATGCCCAAATGCCCATAGCTATGTTCACTTCCTTCAGGATCATAAACGAGTAAGGCACTTTGTTGCCTGAAGCAAAATACAAAATTATGTCTCTACTTCACAGTCCACTTATGGAGGCAATCCAAAATGGGAAATGGATCTTATTTCAATGATGATGATGAAACAGAATCCTTGGCCCCAACATTGGGATTTGTGGGGGTGGGAAATCAGGTCACTCATCCCTTTGTTTTTCATCATCTCATGCTGCCCCTGCCATCTGCCACTCTGAGACAAATGCCTTGCTCTGCCTAGTGGTGAGACTGGCCCTATGTGTGAACAAACCCAGAGAAAATCAAAATGCTGATCGTTGTAAACCAACATGAAAACTTGGGCAACGCAACGTGTCTTACTTAGACATGCCTTTTTCTTTCTCTTTGTCAAAACAAATAAACGGAGCTAAAACACTGTGTGTAAAACTTGCTCCCCCCTCACATCTTTGTCACCATTTCTGTTGGCATCCTTTGTCTTCTTCAAGTGCCTTCTACACAATGGTGCCAGCAGCACTGAATCCAGGATTTTGTAATTCTTTTCACTAATATGGTCATAAGATGCCTGTTGCTGGGTAGGGGCCATGGCAATCTCTCTTGTCACTGCAACATGCTGGGAATTCACATTCAATCCATTTTCCAAATGTCCTCAGAGACTGCATTGTATGTGTCCACAGGTCTAACCTTGCTTTTGCTATGTTAAAAGACAATCAAAGGATGCCTGATGTTGTTGACAATATATATATATATATATATTTGTGCATAGAATCTTTCCGGAGAAGAGTTAACTCATATTTGCCTCCTGAGGCTATGTTTCTTTTTTCTCTCAAGCATTGGATGTTGCCTCTCCCAGAGGTAAAAATGATACAGAGTCACGGTTTACCACAGAGATGGAGGTGAATATAAAAATCAAAATTCAATTTCTGGGTCTTGCTTAGTAAATATACCCAGTCAATGTCCTCAAAGTTCCCACAAAGATTATCTTGATCATCCTTACAAAGATGTCATGTTGCTCATCGGCAAGTTTATAGTGGAGTGCTTCTGAATCAGAAGGATTGGCCATTGCCCAGAGGATGGCTGAGTGGCACTTGGAGTGCTTTCCACTCTTTTGGGAGGCTCCTTCTCTGTCACCATCTAGATGCAAAGATGGAAATGTATACATCTACACATCTATACTGCAGTGGCTCAAGTGGTTAAGATGCTGAAATTGCTGACTGAAAGGTCACAGTTCGATTCCTGGGTACTGCATGACAAAGTGAGGGCCTGTCTCTGTCCCAGCTCCTCCCAACCTAGCAGTTCGAAAGCAAGAAATTGCAAGTAGATAAATAGGGACCACTTCAGTGGGAAGGTAAACAGCGTTCCATGTTGTGGTGTGCCTGCCATATGTCCATGGATACATATGTAGATGCAGACAATGTTGGCTCTTTGACAACCTTTACCTTTACATTACACATATATAGAGGGGACTGCAGTGGCTTGTTGGTTAAGATGCTGAACTGTCGGCAGGTCAGCAATTCAAGACCCGAGTGCTGCATGACAAAATGAGCTTCCGTCTGTGTTCCAGGTTCTGCAAACCTAGCAGTTGAGACAGCAAGAAATTGCAAGTATTGCACAGTAATACCTCAGATAGCAATTGCCTCGGATAACGCTAAAAATCGGATAACGTCAGGGAAATTGAGGCAAACATTTGCATTGCACAATGTAAAGTTGTGCGATGCAAATGTTTGCCTCAAATTCCCCAACGTTAATCTCTGCCCCAAAGCCTGCAGGGCTAGAGACCAGCCTTGCGGGCTTTAGGGCAGAGATCTACCGAGGCTTAGACTCGCCTAGGGTTACCAGATGAAAAAATCAAAAGTCCGGAAAAAAGGCCTGATTTCCATTGAAAAATCCTGAGATTATTTACAGTTTGAGATTTTTTTCACAAACATACTTAACAATTTAAAAAAGTCATAATATTATCGTTTTTATACACTGCGGATCTTGCTCATGCGTTGCAGATCGCACTCAGGGTGCGGCACCCCCTCCCACTTCCCACGCACCACCCTCTCACGGTGCAGTGACGCTCACTCAGTCAGTTCGACTTGCGCCACTGCGAATATCGGACAGCATCGCTTTGAGTGTCGCCATGGCCGGGCGAGCATTGGAATTGGATATCGGATACAAGTTGAAAGTGTCTTCAAGTAATAAGCGACCACGATATAGCAGTACATTTGCAGATGTTTTAAAAGAAAAATTTCCGATTATGAAATTTGGTAGAGAACCTACCGAAGTGTTTTGTTCAATATGTAACAATTATTTTTCAATTAAGTTTAAGGGAGCTGCCGATATTGAAAAACATATCCTAAAGGGGAAAACATAAGAAAAATGCTTTAACTGTTTCAAGTACCACTAAAATTGACTCTTTATTTCAACCGCAAAGTTCTGGACTGACTGACAAAAAATCCGCCACTGAGGCCACTTTAGCTTTTCACACAGTGAAACATCACCAATCATTTAAATCTATGGATTGCACCAGCCAACTGGTGAAAGCTATTTTTGCCGATTCCAACACTGTGAATAGTATTTCTTGTGCAAGAACGAAGACTGAAGCTATTGTTATGGGTGTGATATCTCCGTGGGTAATTGAACAGGTAAAAGTCTCATTACAAAATGTCAACTACTTGGGCGTCTCCACAGATGCAAGTAATCATGGCGCAGAAAAAATATTTCCTATTATGATACAATTTTTTGACTGGCAAGAAGGCATTAAAACAAAACTGTTAGACTTGCTGAGCACACCCGATGAAACTGCTGACACTATAACAGAGATTATTTACGGCAGACAACGCTAATGTTAATTTTGGCGGAGTTAATCGGCAACCAGGACAAAATGTTTGGACTAATTTAAAAAACATACTAGAAAAAGATATCGCAGGAGTTGGGTGCCCAGCGGCACATTCTGCACAATTGTATTCAACACGGCACTGATAATCTTCACATTGATATAGAATCTGTAGTAATGCAGCTGTTTAATTATTTTTCCGTATACACTGTACGCATGGAGGTGTTGAAGGATATCAGCGAGTATATAGACGTTAATTATCAGAAACTTTTGTTTCATAGCAAGACATGTTGGCTTAGTCTCTTTCCAGCGATCAAGATAATATTGAAGATGTAGGAGCCGTTGAAGCAGTACTTTTTGTCTACTCCTGGTGTACCAATTACTTTGAAGAACTTTTTTGAAAATGAACTCAACGAAGTTTATTTATTTTTCGCTCACTCACTGATGTCAATCTTTCAGGCAAGAATTGAAGACATCGAAAAAGAAAGCAATTCTGTTCTAGATATCAAAAGAATTCTCGAATCCACACACGAAATTTTAGTTGCACAAGCGAACGCAAACTTCATGTCACAAAAAGTGCGAGAATTACTGGCTAAGTTAAGGCGTCCAACACCTTACAAAACTGAATCCGGGATAGTGGGGCGGGGCCAACGTCATGACGTCATGGGCGGGGCCAACGTCACGACGTCATGGGCGGGGCCAAAAAATAAAGGAGCAAAAAATGGCTCCAATAAACTGTGCATGCGCAGAAACTCAATCTGATGCATTGCGCATGCATCAGATTGAGTTTCTGCGCATGCACAGTTTATTGGAAAATAAGCCATGTGCCGATTTTCGGGGGGCTCTAAAAATATAAGCCACCCCCCGAAAATAAGCCATCAGGCCATTTTTGGCCATTTTGGGGGGGGGGAAAGAATATAAGCCATGGCATGGCTTATATTCTTTTTTCCCCCCCAAAATGGCCAAAAATGGCCTTATGGCTTATTTTCGGGGGGTGGCTTATATTATATTTCTATATCAGTATATAGAAATATAAGCCACCCCCCGAAAATAAGCAGGCAGCCTGCTCGGACACAGAGAATACACCCCCCAACTCTGCTTACCTTGAAGCTCTGCTTATTTTCTCTCCCGACTAACAGCTGATGAGACTAAAGAGGCTTTTTTTTAAACTACAACAAGGAAGGGCGAAAAATTCAGTGATTTGATTGGCTCTCTATGTCAGCTGACATAGAGAGCCAATCATATCGCTGAATAGGGGAAACACCTATTCAGCGATATGATTGGATCTCTATGTCAGCTGACATAGAGAGCCAATCAAATCACTGAATTTTTCCCCCTTCCCTACCGGAGTTTTAAAAAAAGCCTCTTTAGTCTCATCAGCTGTTAGTCGGGAGAGAAAATAAGCAGAGCTTGAAGGTAAGCAGAGTTCAGTTGGGGGGTGTATTCTCTGTGTCCGAGCAGGCAGTGGGGTGGCTGTGTTTTTTCATAACACATGCCTTATTTTCGGGGGGTGGCTTATATTTTTAGAAAATCGGCACATGGCTTATTTTCCAATAAACTGTGCATGCGCAGAAACTCAATCTGATGCATGCGCAATGCATCAGATTGAGTTTCTGCGCAGCATGCACAGTTTATTGGAGCCATTTTTTGCTCCTTTTTTTTAAAAATGCCTGCTGCTGAAGAGAAATCGGGACAGCCGGGACGTCATGGGGGAATTCCGTGACCATTTTCCTAAAAATGGTAACTCGGGATTCCCCCTCTCAAATCGGGACTGTCCCTGAGAATCCGTGACGGTTGGCCACTATAGGCTAAGTGCACTGCGGAAAACCAAGAAGTTTTCAAGCAAGACCTTAAAAATATGTATAAGACTTGCATAGAATATCTGATCAAGTGGATGAACCCTTTAGATGATTTCAAAGTCTTTAATTGGTTGATGCTGAAAAAGGGTGAAATGATCGATATTGATCAGATTGCTTTGTCAATTCATTATCTGAATGGAAAAGGAGTACACATCGATGATGTGAAATTATTTGACGAAATTGCAGCTCTGAATAGTTTTTTAACAAAACAAGAAGAAGCGTTTTTTGACATAATGCTTCATGCGTTGTGGGGAACCATTTTCAAGAAAATAGGTATTTCACGATTACCAGAGATGTTGCGTATTTGTCAATATATTTTTGCAATTACAGCCCAAAATGCCAACGTAGAAAGAGTTTTTTCTATCATGGGGGCTCAATGGTCGAATGAAAGAAATCGACTAAAGATGTCTTCAGTTCGAGCTATACTTTTAATTCAATATAATTTGAAGAGTGTAACATGTGGGACATTTTATAAATCAATAATTAAAGAAAAACCTTACTTAAACAGGTATCTTCACAAAATAAGTATGACAAAACTGATTAAGCACCAACTTAGATATATAAAGATTGATCTTAATTGTGCAATTATTACCAAAGGAAGATTATTTTTAGTTTGTTTAAATTTTTATTAAAGAGATCTTTAAAATATAAGCTGTTTTTTATTGAAAATTCTAAAAATCCTGAGATTTCATGAGATTTGCAAAATCCGGCCGCAATCCTGAGGAGAGTCCAAAAATCCTGAAATCTCAGGACAAATCCTGAGATATGGTAACCCTAGCGCCTCGCCAGTTTTGTTGGAGGGAGATCAGGCGCACCTGTTCCCACCCCCACCTAACCAGTACTACGAGCTCTCTCCTCTGGGATCAGGGTGTCTGGGGGTGGAAGGCACCTCCAGCCACCCTGATCCTAAAGCAGGCAGCCCGCTCAGGCTCTCTGCTTTGCGATCGGGGTGGTTGGGGGTGAAAGGCACCCCCACTCACCCCGATCCCAAAATAGAGAGCCCACTCAGGCTGCTGTGGGAGAGTTTGGGGACCGCCCCTGGATTGCTAAGGGGCTTAGCTATTGGGGGTGGGGGAGCTTCTGGAGAGAGTCTTGGAACCCTTTTCCCAGCCTCTCTCCAGAAGCCCGTCCCCCGCCTGGATCACTAAGCCCCTTAGCGATCCAGATGGAGGTTTCTGAAAGGAAGCTGGGGAAAAGTTTTCCCAGCTTCTTTTCAGAAACCCCGCCACTACCGCCTGGATTGCTAAGGGGCTTAGCCAACACCCCCCCCCCAATGGCTAAGCCTGTTCTTTTCCCCAACCCCAGCACCGATGCAAGCGTGCGTTCAGCGCTTGGGTTGGGGCACCAATCCCCCTTTGCTTGTGAAAGGAACACACGTTCCCTTCACAAACAAAGGGTCATCCCACGCTGGGACCACTGGTTTGTTTGGGGAGTGAACGCACATTCCCTCCCCAAGCAAACTGGATTGCCCCCCTGTTCCCTTTCCTCTTCAGAAAGGGAACAGGGCTTTTTTTTTAACCCTGTGCGATCAATGCATCACACAACGTTAAAAACCAGATAACTTTATGACTTGTGGAACCAAGTCATAACGTTATCCAAGGTACTAGTCTAGATAAATATGTACCACTTCAGTGGGAAGGTAAACAGTGTTCCATTTACTCTGGTGTCTAGTTATGCCTGCCACATGTCCACAGAAATGTCTGCAGACACAGAGATGAGCAGTGAACCCTAGAGTCAGGTATGGATTTCAAGTGAGGGTGACCTTTACCTTTACACATCTAGAGATGTATAGATGCGTGTATTTCTTGTTTAAGTATTAAACCTATGAAGAGCAAAAACAACACAGCTTGCCAAATGGATGAATGCCAGAGTGTTTCTCACTCACACAAGATTCCTGCTTAACGACAGTAGTCACTAAATGCACTTCAAAGCAAAGTAGAAAGATAAAAAAAAATACTCCAGTTAAAATGTTTCAATAGTAGACAAATTTTCTGCTAATGTGGAAAAATTCATGCAATGCAGTATTTATGAGCATGCAATTTATGCCCAAAACATGTAAAATGAAGATCTAGTAAAGGAGATGATATTATTTGAATAACCTGCTTCTAATAAAAAAAAATAGTCTATTCATTTAAACATTATACAGTAATCAGTTTCAGATGTTACCTAAAATTCATATACAGTATGTCCATAATTTTTAAATTATGCAACAACCCAATATGAAAAAAAGAAAAGATAGACCAAGGTGTCCGATGGATGGGTTACAAGTCCCACTATGCACTTTCCATGTGTCCAATGGGGATAATATTGTTCAATGAATTTGCAAGGGTGGCTTAGGAAGTGATGACCGACATTGAATAGATCCAGTCCAATGTGCTCTTTCTATATTGGATTACCAAGTAGCTGTGCATTCTTCTTCAGGTGCTGTATCCATTCTGGATATTGGCTATCATCATGGTGATAGTCTTACTGTGTGCAGCTTATCTGTATGCCCCCCCTCCCCGCCCCAGCAATGTTTTTCTTGAAAAATACAAACCCTCCTGAGAAAACAAGGGCTCATGTTTTGGTATTTAACAACCTGAGGTATGACCAATAATAAGGACTCGTGAGAATTGTAGGCTAAAATATCTTGAAGGGTGTGGGAGTTCAATTAAACTCCGACAGAAGGACCACAGGCTCTTCCCCACTGCTTTTGAAATGCAGGCAGTCCTGTGGGCCATCAAGTGGAGTTATCAGGAATTAGAACAAACTTCTGGCACACATGTAAAACACAAGCTTTGCTTCCAGTATGCTTAATTCCCTCTGAACATTACAGAAGCAGGTAGACAAGTAAGTAAGACAAGGGAAAGTAACCTGGAAAAGCATTGTTCTGTTTGCAAATGACTCGAGAGACAAGAGAGTAAGTTAGATCCATTTGTCTTACATCTTTTCCAAGGCTGTCTTAGAGGGTGATGACGCAGTGGAAAACTACAAATGGATCCGCAGTGAAGATCTATCCAAGGGTTTGGGTTTCAACTAGGTGGGCTTGTTTTAGTTGACCACACAGGAGATAAGAGGAAATTGACAAACAGTCTTATTCTTAGCTTACTAGTGGTTAAGATGCTGAGCTTGATGGCTGTAAGGTTGGCAAGACAGCAGTTTGAGACCTGAGTGCTGTGTGATGGAGTGAGCTCCTGTCATCTGTCCCAGCTCCTGCCAACCTAGTAGTTCAAAAGCAAGAAATTACAGGTAGATAAATAAGAGCAGACCAGGCTTTCCCTGCAGCAAACCAAACAACAGGCTAATGGCCTATGCAGTCATGCTCTTGGACTGCTAACAGAGGTCAGTTACAGGGGACATGTATCTCCTTTGTCACAACAACTTCACTGGCTGGTGATTTGTTTCCATGCCCAACTCATAGCATTGGCAATGACCAATGAAGTCCTAGAAGGCCAGGGTCCAGCCTATCTATATGAGCTTTTTTTCCCATGTGAGCCACAGAAGCCCATTTCCTGGTCCCATCACTATACTGTATTAGGATATTATACCTTGGGAATTCTCCAGGAATTTTCTTTTAATTGGCCAGTGAGTTCTGGGGAACCGAAAAGTTTCTCACATTGTTCTGAAATTATTATTTATTTTTTTGCTGTTACCCTTTTGTGTGTTTTAGATTCTCTACCTTCCCATACACCCCCTACCAGATGAACAGGTATATGAGATTTTTCTATAGTTTTGTGATATACCAGTATATATTAATTTTAGAGGGTTTGGGTCAGGATGAAGCTGCCAGCAACTCAACGCCAAGTGTCAGGCAGCAGTTAACTAACTTGACAACCCTGAGGACAACCCAAAGTCCACAGGGAAGGGTGATAGTCCCCAAGTGGGTTAAATCCCACTTGAACCCATCTCGATGGAGGGCAGCAGCAGGGCCATAGCCAGGGTTCTAGATTGGGAGGGGGGGTTTGTCAGGAGGGGCAAAAAAATTCAGGAGGGGCAACAATGTCACACTCACATTGGCACCACGGGGTGGGTGGGTTGGGGCTGTTAGCTCAGGAGGGTTTTTGCCCCCCTACTCCCTGGCTATAGCCTCAGCAGCAGCTTCATCAATACTGGCCTGAGGCTGATGAGGACTTTGTGTGCCAAAAGGGCTCAGGACCAGAAAGTAACTCACAGGACTGAATCAGTGGTACAGGGGTCAGGTTGCGATGCAGAAGGCAGATGAAAGGCCACTGCATTATATTCTCAGGACTGCCTTCATGGTCGATCCCCATGAGGATCGCCAATATTCTGATTCGGATGCAGCAGCAGAAGAAGCAGCAGCAGCTTTGTAACAGAGACTGGAATGTTACAAGCACGTTCCTATTTTTTCTCATTGTGGAAAGGCTGGAAATAAACTGTAAAGACTTGGAATGCAGACAAAAATAATGAATAAAGAGGAGCTGAGTAGCAATTGTCAACCACTTCCATCTGAAAAGATGAGAGGTCAGTGGATGGGTGAGAGTGGTAGACTTGATGAGGAGCTGTAACATCTCAATCAGAACTATGGAATTTTGCTAAGACTACAGATCCCAGCTTCCTGGACACATCAGTTCAAAGTTATACTATCCCCAAGGTCTGTTGCACGCAGATATGAACTTTAGCATACTCACATGGTTCTGCTTTTCAGATTTTGGAAAGCTAGGGAGCTTGTAAAATAACTATCCAACTAAACTAATTTAGTTTCTCTTGTCATAGCTGAGATGAATAATGCACTGAGCTCCTTATGCAAAATGCATGCTAAGAACATTACAATTAAAAATCCATAAGCGTTTAAAAGCTTAGAAATGGGCAGGAATGGTCATCCCCATCATTATCACAACCCCATTACCCATGTTATTTTAAGGGACATGCTTTGCAAAATGTTCCTGTTTCTGACCCCTGAGATGGGCTGGAACATCCTTTTGTCACTTCTGCCAGTTGCAAGATGTAGGCTGCAATAAACTTTCCCTCAGCATATCTTTGTGATGAGTAAACATAGTGGGGAAAACAATGAATGCTCCAGTGATTGACATAAAGAGATCTCAAATGGTATAGGCCTAGAGTTGCCATATGTCCCGATTTCCCGGGATTTTCTCTGGTTAATTTCATAGAGTCGCTATTCCTAAAGAGGGAGGACTGTAAGGGTTGAGGCTTTGTTTCTGGTAGCGATGCCAGCCAACTCTTATTTCTTCAAGACACATCACACAAGTTTCAGTAGTCTGAATTTTTATTGCAAGGCAAAGTTGTCACAGAGCATAAATTGGCATAAGAGTGCTAAAATAATAAACCTAACTACTAGAGGCCAGTAGGGCCTCCAAACCCCCCCCCCCGGGGCCCTCTACATTTTCAAAGCGTCTCCCTCCAGCTGAGGGAGTTGCGTGTTCAGCATAGGAAAAGAACAAAAAGAACTCAACCTAGGCAAAAGCATAAGCATGGCGAACAAAGGATTACAGGCATTTTTATATGTTTTTTGTTGTTCAGTCGCACAGTCGATTCCGACCCTCTGCGACCCCATGGACCACCGTCCGCCAGGCACTCCTGTCCTCCACCATCCCCCTCAACTCGCTCAGCTCTGCGCCCACCATCTCCACAACACCATCTAGCCATCTCATCCTGGGCCTTCCCCTTCCTCTTTTGCCCTCGACCCTTCCAAGCATCAAAGCTTTCTCAAGTGAATCCTCTCTTCTCATTTGATGTCCAAAGTACTTTAGCTTCATCTTTATTATTTGACCTTCTAATGAGCAGTCAGGGATGATTTCTTCTAAGATTGACCTATTTGTTCTCCTCGCTGTCCATGGGACTCTCAAAACTCTCCTCCAACACCACATCTCAAAGGCGTCTATTCTTCTGCGTTCAGCTTTCCTAATAGTCCAGCTCTCACAACCATACATTGCCACAGGGAATACCATTGCTTTGACTATGCGAATTTTTGTTTTCAATGTGATGTCTCTACTTTTCACTATGTTCCCCAGGTTTCTCATCGCTTGCCTCCCAAGAATCAGTCGCCTTTTTATTTCATGGCTGCAATCACCATCTGCAGTGAGCTTTGATCCTAGGAAAGTAAAGTCTGTCACTGCTTCTACTTCTTCCCCATCTATTTTCCAGGGGCTGATAGGGCCTGTTGCCATTATCTTGTTTTTTTTGATATTGAGTCTCAAGCCAGCTTTTTCACTTTCTTCTTTCATCCTAATCAGGAGCTTCTTTAGGTCCTCCTCACTTTCTGCCATTAGGGTGGTATCATCTGCATATCTCAAATTGTTGATATTTCTTCCAGCAATTTTGATCCCAAATTGTGATTCCTCCATCCCTGCATTGCGCATTATGTGTTCTGTGTATAAACTGAATAAGCATGGTGACAAAATGCAGCCTTGTCTTACTCCTTTTCCTATTCCAAACCACTCCGTCATTCCATTTTCTGTCCTAACTGTTGCCTCTTGATTCATGTACAGATTTCTCATGAGGCCTATAAGGTGTTCCGGTATTCCCATCTCTTTAATTACTTGCCACATCTTGTTGGGGTCGACACAATCAAAAGCCTTCGTGTAATCAATGAAACAGAAGTAGACTTGTTTCTGATATTCCTTTGTTTTTTCCATGATCCATCTTATGTTGGCGATGTGATCTCTAGTCCCCCTGCCTCTTCTGAAACCCGCCTGCACTTCTGGTAATTCTCTCTCGACATACTGTTGCAGTCTATCCTGTATTATCTTGAGCATCACCTTGCTAGTGTGAGGGATGAGCGCAATTGTTCGATAATTTGAACATTCTTTAGCATTACCCTTTTTGGGGAGTGGAACGTATACAGATCTTTTCCAATCCTGTGGCCATTGTTTTGTTTTCCAAATCTGCTGGCATACAGAGTGCAATAATTTGATTCCATCATCTTGTAGGGCTTTGAAAAGTTCAACTTGGATACCATCAACTCCACTGGCTTTGTTGTTTGCATTTTTTTTAGGGCCTTTCTGACTTCACTCTCTAGAATGTCTGGCTCATGTTCAGTGTTCTCCTCATTGTGATTATCAGGGGTGTTGAGGTCCTTTTTGTAGAGTGCCTCTGTGTACTCTTTCCATCTTTTCTTAATCTCTTCTGCATCAGCTAACTCCCTGCCATCTTTGTCTTTTATCATGGTCATTTTTGCTTTAAATGTTCCCTTGAGTTCCCCAATTTTTTTGAAAAGATCTCTAGTCCTACCCCTAATATTGTTTTCCTCTATTTCTTTGCACTGTTTGTTCAGGTAGGTTTCCTTATCTCTCCTTGCTTTCCTTTGAAATTCTGTATTCAAGTGATTGTATTTTTCCTTTTCTCCTTGGCATTTTGCATTCCTTCTGTCCTCTGCTATTTTAAGAGCCTCATCGGTCAACCACTTAGCTTTCTTACGCTTCTTTTCTTTTGGTATGGTTTTCCTTGCTGCCTCCTGCATGATGTCCCGCATCTCTGTCCATAATTCTTCTGGCACTCTGTCTATCTGGTCCAAGCCATTAAATCTGTTCCACACCTCCACTGAGTATTCCCAAGGAATGTTTTCTAGGTCATATCTGTCTGGCCTAGTTGTTTTCCCTATTTTCTTTAGTCTAAGCCTGAATTTTGCAATCAATAGGTTGTGATCTGAGCCACAGTCTGCTCCTGGTCTCATTTTTGCTGACTGTATGGAGGTTCTCCATCTTTGGCTGCAGAGTATGTAATCAATCTGGTTTCAATGTTGGCCATCTGGTGATGTCCATGTGTAAAGTCTCCTCTTGTGTTGCTGGAAGAGAGTGTTTGCTATGACCAGTGCGTTATCTTGGCAGAACTCTATCAGTCTTTGGCCTGCTTCATTCTGTGTTCCAAGACCAAACTTGCCTGTTATTCCATTTACTTTTTGATTTCCTACTTTGGCATTCCAGTCTCCTATGATAATATGTACATCATTTCTTGGTGTCTGTTCTATGAAGTGTTCTAAGTCTTCATAGAACTGGTCAATTGTGGCTTCATCTGCACTAGCGGTTGGTGCATATATTTGGATTACAGTGATATTGAATGGCTTGCCTTGTATTCTGACTGACATCATTCTATCATTTTTGAGATTATATCCCATTACTGCTTTTCTCACCCTTTTATTGACAATTATGGCTACTCCGTTTTTTCTGAGGTTTTCTTGTCCACAGTAGTAGATATGATGGTTTCCAGAGCTGAATTCGCCCATCCCTGTCCATTTTAACTCACTGATTCCCAAGATGTCAATGTTTATTTTTTCCATTTCCTTTTTTACCACTTCCAGTTTTCCCTGGTTCATAGACCTCACATTCCATGTCCCTATACAGTATTGTTCCTTGCAACACTGTATTATATGTTACATCACTCAAAACCCCATTCTCCTCCTTCCCTCCAGATGTCTTCCAATCACCAGGCCCATTCTGGGTTAATTACCAGAGTCACTCACTTAGAGTCGTCCACCCTTCTTTCTCACTCCCCAAGAACCAGCCCCCTCCTTTGGAATGCCAACTCTACCCTCCCACCTTCAAGCCGTCTAAACACAGAAAGAAGATAGAGAGCTTTCCCAGCTTGGAGGGGGGGGGGGAATTGACTCACTCTTGCTCTTACAAGGACAGAAAGTGAAGAGTTGTCCATTGCAAAATAAGTCCCTTCCTGTCTCCTGCTTATCTCCTTCCAGAGGGAAACAGAGGCTCCATGGGCTGTCTTACCGTTATTTCCATTCCGGGCCTTTCTTTAATTTAAAAAAGATAAAGGTCATCCTTGCTCGAAAGCCACTCATATCCAACTCTAGGGTTCAGTGCTCATCTTTGCTTCATAGCTGAAGAGCCAGTGCTGTCTGCGTCTGCAGATGTTTCCATGGTCATGTGACAGGCATGACTAGACACTGGAGTGCATGGAATGCTGTTTATTTTCCCACCAAAGTGGTCTCTATTTATCTACAATACTGTACAGTACTTGCAATTTCTTGCTTTAAAACTGCTAGCTTGGCAGGAGCTGGGGCAGAGATGGGAATAGAAATAAAAGTAGAACCATCAAGAATCATCTTTTGCAAGAAGAATCATATGAGAAACAACTACAGCTTTTTTTAAACAGATGGTGACTACCTGCCCTGGATGGGGATTCCGTGGGGTCTTAGAGCTCCGGTCTCCATGACACATGCACAGTTTGAAGAATGCAATGATGTCGCATGACTGTCCCGGTTTGGTGGGAGAGAGTTATGGCATCCATAGACCTCTGTGCAAAACTTCAAAATGGTTCTTCTCTGGAAAATGGCTAGAAAATAGTTTTGGGTTGGGAATGAAACAAGAGAAGTTCATAAATTGTCCTGTCTCAAAAAGCAAAGCTGCAAGAACTGGAGTCTCCCTCCTGACTCCAAACTTTTGATATCTAGCCTGGTGAAGAATTCTAGTGGACCCAAAAGGTCACAATCTCAGTTGCATTTTCGCTATTTAAGGGAGAGATGATGATTATTCCTAATTTTGGGTTTTCAAAAAGAGAACTCTGAAAGAACTACCAGTGGTGAGATGCGTGAAAGGACATGGGGGTGGGGGAAGAGAAATATCTTAAGGAATCCACACGACAGTAAAGAGGGGAAATGGGAAAGTCTCCTTGAAAAGAAAATGTGCAAAACCAAATTTGAATAAACCATGCTTTAAAAAAAAGAAAGAGAGATAACTTTGTTATAAGAATTGCATAGTGTCTCACAGATGGTAACATTTGTGACAAATGTTATACAAAACGCTGAACAGCTAAATTGATATGCTAAATCTTTATGTGTTGCATTCATTAAAATTTGAGCTGAAGAGCCTACACGGGGGGGGGGGGGGGGGCACGACTGCACAGCTTCCCATCATTTTCAGCCTCTTCTCTTTTTTTGGCATTTCTTGTAGACATTCCTCAAAGAAGAGAAACCAGAAACAAGAAGCTGGATTCCACAGTCACAGTTAATTCAGCCTGCCTTTTGTAGCCAAAGAGTGGGTTGATGGGACTGGCATGTAATGAATCACCTCCTCTACTATCCTTCCACTGACTGAGCAGTCCCCGCCCCACAACATTGCCAATCCTTCCCACATCACAATCCTTGCCAAACTATACAGTACTCTCAATCTTTTTTAAAAATAAAAAATAAAGAATTTGTCTGAAGAATGGTTCTTAGTTTTGTTCTATACAGCAGGTGCAGTCCATTGAGATAGCAAAATCTGAAATATTTCAAAGGCTTCTGAATATAGATCATTATTAACCCCTGTGCCCTTGCTTGTTGTGAATTCCATGGTTGTGGAGATTTATGTCAGCTGTGAAAGTAGGAGATCCTATGGCCATAGAGGTAGGGTCATTTAGGCAAGTGAGGCATTGCCTCTCTTTGAACTGAAACTATTCTCAGTCAGCCCCTTCTTGAATACCACTCATTTTGGAGCCACCTTTATTTCTACCTCTACCCTTCATTCTTATCTGCCTATGATTTACTTCTAGACCTTCCATTGCACCAACCACAATGGTCCCTCCACCATCATTCTAATGACAGAAACAGATACGATGTTTGCTTCATCAATGTGATTTCCTGCCAAGTTGCCTTCAACTTATGGCAACCCTCACATAACCTTTTGAGGTAGATGGGATGTTAAAAGAAAGAAAAAGAAAGAAAGAAAGAAAACTAATTTGCAACTTGCAGAACTGAGAAACTTTGTGCTAGGATTTGTGTTTTTAATTACTGGATCTTGTAGCATTTATTTTAACTTGAGGATATGGAGGGGTTTTCTTTTTTCTAGCTTTCCCCTGTATACATTTTCTTTTCCATCTATCTAAGAACCAGCCTCCAAGACACTATATTGGAGGGGAAAGTATGTAAAGAAGGTTTGGTCAGGGAGTTACTTAGACAAAACTTATATGAAAGGGCTGCCTGCTGCTCAAGACATGATCATTGCAGCTTACCCTCTGGCCTTCTTGTATTTTCCTCTTTCATCTTTGAAGAAGAATCTTCCTGCTTCTTAAATCAATGGTGGAAACAACTGGTACATGTTGCACCCAAGCTCCATTCTATCTAATTACTCAATAACGCAAACTTTTTTGTGTGTGTCAGTATTGCAGCTAATGGCTTCAGAAATACTAAGGTATGATTGATAAGCAGTTGGCATGTTTATATTTTTAATACCATTAAGTGATGCTATTAAGGATTTGTTATAGATTAAATAACTTAAAATGTCTAAACATTGTGCTATTTTGCCTTTTGTGTCTTGGTTGACAATCTGTAGTGCCCTTCTCTCACCCCAACACAACAAATCTGCTGGTTACAAGCCCTTCTGTCTGCTTTTTGACAGGGAGTCCAGCCCACTGTCTGAATACAGAAAGTCTCACTCTGTCAGATAAGTAGTCAGCGATGCCAGATATCTATCTGCAATTACAGAGAAGGACTGTGTTAGCCGAGACTGAGTAACAGAGGGAATCAATAGGACTGGTGGATGGGTTGGTGATCTGTTTCTTAATTTTGCATCTTTTCTGGGCACACAGTTGGAAGGCCTTCCTCATTATGGACAAGAATTTTATTTGGTCTGGATTGCTCTTACAAGGTTTTGTCACAGTTCCCTGGGCAAAGGATTCTTTTAAATGAACCTCTAGCTCAGGGTTTCCTCAAACCTGGTTCTCCAGATGTTCTTGGACTTCAGTTCCCAGAAGTCCTGTTCAACAGGAGTGCTGACATGGGCTTCTGGTAACTGAAGTCCAAGAACACCTGGAGAACCATGTTTGTGGAACCCTGCCCTACGTCAGTCCCAACACCACAACTCAGTGGAAAAGTTTTGACAGGAGAGTTGCTTTACACTTCCACTTCCTGAAGTGATGGGAAATTTTTATAGGACCAGCATATGAATTACAAAGCAACTTTCCAAACTTTGGTTGTGAACAGCCATTCTGCCTCTGTCCTGCAACCTCTCTTGGTAGAGAAGATGGTTCCTGCTCTCACACTGAGCCATGCCCAGGAAAAACAAGCAGTAGATGGAACCTTCTGTGGCCTGCCCCCAGGGACATCACTGAAGGGCTGGTTTCTGATCATGCCGACTGCTGACATGTCCTTCAAAGTGTATGTACTTCCTACTAAGACTAGTGCAAAGATCCCTTGCCTTATAATATAGGTGGGGTGGGTGGTGGGTAAACAAGGAAGATCTTTGGAAACTGAAGGGAGATTTTTGTTATTTCTGCTTCTTATCAGCTGGGTAAAAGAACAATGTTAGTCCCTCACTCTTTGTTCTTCCCCTTACTCTTGCATTGCCTTGTGCCCCCAGGCTAGTTCTCAAGGTATGCAGTCCTTTAAGCATGCAGGCAAGGTTGTTGCAAGGTGGCCTTATTGTTAGCCAAACTTTGCTTACTGCTTTTTTAAAATGTACTTTCTGCCAGAGGGATAGAAAACAAATTTTATACCCAATTATTCTCTACCATAGATCTCCTCCAGCACTTATAATCAATTAACACTGACAGGTACCATCCAGGGGAAGCATGAAGCTATGAGACAATATTCTGGCTATTATTTCTCTGATTATTTCTCAGATCATGTTCACTGTGAATGGTAAAGGTCACCTTTGCTCAAACGCCAGTCATATCGAACTCAAGGGTTCAGTTATCATCTCCATTTACAGCCAAAGAGCCAACGTTGTCTGCTCACTCCATCCTGCAGCACTCAAGTATCGAACTCTGACCTTCCAGTCTTCAAGTCCAGCATCTTAACCACTTGAGCTACTGCAGTCCCCTAGGATTAGGTGTAGTCATGGGAAAAGCATTCTGATCACTGGAATTTCTTCTGAAGAGGGCCGTTGCATGCAGCTCACAGTTCTTACACAGATCCAGATTAGAGAAGTCAATTTGTGATATTTATTGAGTGTTGTCAAGTCAGTGACCCTTTTCAGGGTTTTCTAGATAGAAGTAGCTTATCATTTCCTTTTTCTGGGAACATCCTCAGATTGTGCAGTTTGCCCAAAGGTACACAGGCTGGCTGTTCTGCCAGGCACAGTGGAGAATTGAATTCCCAACCTCTGGCTCCATCCAGATACCTAACATACTGAGCTACCCAGCCATCAAATCAGCTCTGACTTCTGGCAATCCTTTCCAGGGTTTTCTAGGTATAGAGCACTCAATAGTGATTTACCATGCA
Source organism: Furcifer pardalis (assembly GCA_030440675.1). Classification (NCBI taxonomy): domain Eukaryota; kingdom Metazoa; phylum Chordata; class Lepidosauria; order Squamata; family Chamaeleonidae; genus Furcifer; species Furcifer pardalis. The sequence continues at coordinate 104,630,875 of CP126893.1, forward strand.
TTTTTCTTAGGAAATTCTGGGACTGTGCAAATTGTCCAAGACAACACAGACTGGCTCTTCTCCTGGGAGGCACACTGAAGAACCAGACTCCCAACCTTTGGCTCCATAGTCAGATATCTAACTCACTGTGAATAAACTTTTGTTCCAAAAGTTGCTTTGTGTTGAGGAAGACTAGTAGCCAAATCCACTTTTCTGCTTTCATCCAAAGGGTGGATGTGTCATATTTTCGAGAACATAAAGATTAGTTCTGACAGCCAGGACAGAAGTACTAGGTTTCAGAATGTTATCTGTAAAGTTTTTCCTTCCCTCATACCTCCGGAACTTTAAGTAGGAACATTTAGTTTATGGATGGAAAAGAGCTCCATCTTTTTTGTTGCCAACTTGCTGGCAAAAGTATTTTTAGGTATCATGATTGAACAATTAGGAAAACAATGAACAAGATTTTTTCATTGATAACCATTCTGCTTGATCTAATTAAAAAGCATTAAACACTGAAATCCCAACCCACTAGATCTGAGACTGTCATATTTTACAATTAAGGTTAATAAGTCTATATTTTGAGAATGCAAGGTGGACATTTATTTTCCCCCAAGACTTTTGGTATGTTTAAATTAATGATTCAGCTCTCTTGTTTTATGGTCTTAGCTGGTATTTCATGCCTATTAGCACCCATTGATTCCCCCCCCCCTTGATTAGTACAGCTGCACAGTGTTCTTCAGAACTCCCAGACAGAAATATCTCAGGATGTATATACAGATTGCAAAAACATAACTTGGTTACTGAGCCAGGTATGAAAATCAATGGAATTTCTGGTCAACCCACAAAGATTTTACTAGTCTAATTACAAAGCAAATGTCTGGCTGGACATCCTGCTAGGGTAATGGAGTAAACCATACAGCCAGTGACTCAGCGCAGAGTGTTGGGCGGCAGCAAATAATCTTACTCCCTAAAGGGGCCAACAGCTATGGGCAGATGAGCCCCTTTAGGTGGAGTGATGGCCCCCTCAGTACAGGAAATGCCACTGGAAACCATCATATTGGGACCAATGGCAAAATGAGCAGAGGAGGAACCATTCTGATTCACAGCGGTCATGGAGGCAGAAGAGACCATGCCAGATGGACTGGCTGTGAAGGCCCACCTTGTCCATATCCTCAAGGCAGAGGCAGTCCATTGCAGTCCCAGTGTTAAATCATGCATGTCTCATTTCATATGTGCCGTAGGAGATGGCTCTGTGATCATAGTGTTTGGATCACTTCATGACAAGCTGGAATCCACCTTAAACAAATTCACACCCATGGCATTTTTCCTGCTTTAGGAAAAAATGCATTCTTGGATACGAGTTGTAGCTAACAAATTACAAAGCAAAGCATCACTCAGTTCTTTCTTTCCTTTCTCCTTGCCTGCAACCATTTCACCTCCCAGAGAGCTCTTTGCCTCCTACCTTGACAGGAGTCATTGTCAGATTGCTCTGCTGTGGCTTGTTTTTTTCCCTCCCGCTGCGTCCCATTCAGCATGTTGCATTCCATATCGTGCTGTTGCTATTCCTTCCAATTATTTAGGTCCCAAGTGCTTTTGATTGCTGCTCACCTGGAGCACTGCCTAGAACCATGGTGGTGAACCTTAGCAGTCCAGATGTTCTTGGACTTCAATTCCCAGAAGCCCAAGCCCCCATGAATCCATACGAATGGGTTTACTGCAATTCATCTGGCCCACGCCGCCCTCATCGCTCCTGGAAGCAGAAGATCCCCTATGGGCGCATTTTACATCTGCTTCTGGGAGCGACGAAGGTGACATAGGTTGGATGAATTGCAGTAACCCATTCATGTGGATTCATAGGGGCATGGGCTTCTGGGAATTAAGTCCAAGAACATCTGGAGTGCCAATGTTTGCCACCATAGGCCTAGAAGGTCACTCTCTACCCATCTCTCAGTGTTGTCCTCAGTTCCTTCTATGAGTCCAGTCTTCCTCACCACTTCCCTAGCTTCAGAAGTGGCTTTACTTCCATTTAATACATGTGCCTTCTTTACCCTCTTGACCATAAGTTGACCATACTCAACTAGAATAGTAATTGCATAACCAATTGTGCAATTGGCTATATGTCTTTGTTACCTGAAAATTAGGGCTAGGTTCGCTTCTTGGTGGAGAATGGTTTAATTTAACCTCAAAAAGAACTGACACCGAGACATGGTTTTGATCAAAACAAAATTGGTTTTATTGGCTTTAAGGGTTCTGATCTACAGGGATCCATAGTATAGACCAGAAATCTTCACCTCAAACGTTTTGATACAAAAATCAATCCCGGGGGGCTCATCATGGTTGCTGTGACTGAGCCTTCCTTCTTCCTGTTGTACAGCAATATTTATACCCTTCTTGCTGAAGACCACTTAAACCTGGAACACTGAGTGCAGGGGCAAATTCTGTACATAGGTGAGCGCAATTAGAAAAGTAATTTACACTTCTTGATTACATGTTACAAAAAGACTTAGTAAAATTGTTTAAAAAGGTAATTTCAAGAGCACACATTGCAGATTACATATACAATGGTAGTGATGAAATACTGTAAAGGCTGAGATGTCTCTTAAAATTGTCACATTCCTTCTCGGGTCATTCTCAGGTGAGTTCCCATTGAGCCTTTTCTCTGGAGCTTTTAGGGGATAAGACAAAAGTTTAGTTCCTTTTGTTTCCATTGATGAGTCATTTCCCCCCTGGGCCACCAACTCTTAATGCAATTGCTTACATAGACCTTTTTAGGCTTTTTATATATTTAGCCTTAAACTTGTTATTAATTAATAGTTGGTTTCCCCCCATATTTCTTTGCTTTGGTGAGTGTTATATAGCAATGTTTAATTAAACTTTATTAAGGAGAATCAAACCAGATGTATGAGTTTAAAATTCAGTCATTCAGCTTCTGTTTCCTTTGTGAAGGAATGAAAAGGAATTTCTGCTTATCAGAAAAGCCAACAAACCAGTTTTTACACCTTTAGGCAAAGCAAACTGAGGACAATGGAGACAATCAGTGACATCATCCTTGCCAGAGTCTACGTGACTAGTGGGTTTTAATCTCCCCCTCCCTCTGGAGAGGGTTCCAATTGTATGATTTTAAACTTTTGGCTTCTCCCTTATTTTCCATGTGTGTACAGTGGTTTTTCTGATGTAATTTTATTAAAGAGTCAAACAAAAGGATATGCTGGACTCTCAAAATCTGTGGTAACATCTTTAAGGATCTTGGCATTAGTACCAATTGTAATAGTTAGAAATTTTGCAACATTTACAACAGGATGTTTCCATTTAAACAGATTTTTGGAAGATCTACCAGGAAATTATATCAAGATTTATTCAGAAACATATGTGCTACAAATTCAACAGTCCAACACCACAAAGACATAATCTTTGATCCTGAGGTATACCTTTAAAACGCTTTTCCATTAGCATTGAGGGAACAGCATTAGGCCTTGCTAAGAAAAAGCTTCTCATGTACATACGTACTATCAGCCTTTTTATGTAGTAGAATTAAGATATACTGTACTTCAATCCTCATCTTTCTGAACCTCAAATTCTCCTCTTCTCCCTGAGATCTCCTGGTCCTCAGCCAAATATTTGCACACAGGAAATAGAACAACAAAGTTGTCTATGATGAAGACAGCTATGAGGTCTTATCAGTTTGTGAAGTAAATATACTATTTTACCTCATGAAGTAGTGAACATTTTAAAATACTCAGGTAAAATAGAAAACGATCATGCCAACTTCTTACTGGTATTCTCAATGTTAGTAGATTTATTGACTAAGTTGTTGAACATTGAGGTAATATTTATACAAATTCTATTGATTCTGCAATTCTACTTCAGCTGAGATGAGCAATAGAGTTCTGACTGCTGAATCAACCCAATGCTCTGTGTTGCTCAATACTGTTTGCACTGAGTGGCAGCTACACTCCATATTTTCAAATTGGGGGGGAGCATTCCAGTTGTGCCTGGAGATGTTGGGAACTGAGCTAGGGGCTGTTAAATCCAAAATTTGGGTTCAGTAGGCTTTCATGCAAATCCAGCAGTGAACTGGTTTCATCACAGAGGTGTGGATGTGGTCATAACACAAGGATGTGCAATTCTGAGTCACCAACCTTCAAGTGGGTCTACTCACTCATTCCAGTAGCAATGCTCAATGTGTACTTCATAGGCAATTCATTTCATAGGCTACTTTTGTTAAGAGCAACAATCTGAGGGCCAGAGTGGCCAGGCTTTTAACTGCATGAATTAGGTCCATGTGCATTTACTTACAGCTCCCAATATAAGTAGCAGTTTGCAAGGCAATTTCTGTTGGAATCACAGGATGGAGGAAAGGGTTTCAATCCGCCTGGCTGTAGTGCCACAGACACTTGGAACCCTTTGGGGTCCTTTTAAACATTTTTTTAAGAACATGCAACTTAATTGCCATGGTGCATTTGGCTATTTATGTAAATAACATTATGTCTACTGTGGAGTCCAGATGCCTAGTCTTGATTTGTAGCAGGATATGATGCTGTTTTGTCTTTACCTGTGTAAATATATGTGGTCTGCAGGTCTAGGCCACAAGGTTGTATCTCTCTCTGCTTGAGCAATTGCTCAGTAAAGGAGCAGCACAATTGACAACTGACAACTGAGACACATGCACAGTTAAGCCTTTTTGCCCAATAAAGATTAGTGAACTGTAAGAATAATTCTCCCACCCATGTGTGTTTAAACCACATCTTCTCCACATTCTCTGTAGACTATGCCATAGGAGTGGTCCAATGAATTCTAGAAAGTATAAGGCCTGCTGTTTGCATTTTGACAAAGCCACATGGATCCTTTATCTAGAGAAAAATGCATTGCCTTGATGCAAAGGAAAAAAATGAATCCAGATTTTCTCTGCCTTTCTGGTAGAATTAAAAGAGAGAAGTGATCCAGAGGTCAGCAATAATTTTAGGGCCATAGAAGCACCCTTTCTCTATATCTGCTCAACAATTATATCCTGATACAAAAGGCTCCCACAGAAGATGTTTAAGGGTATGTCTGATCCCATTTCCCCACCCATCTGTAATGATCCAGTGGTGACCTGATCCTTTTCATTCTATGTTATGTGTCCTATGAGCCTTTCATATGCCTGACTGTATTTCCATACCACAGTTATCTGACCAAAGTATGCAGACATGTTATTTGTATTTATGGAAAGACATGTAGGGAAGGATGTTTGCAGGTGGAATCAACATGAGCAACAGAGGAGAGGCATTGTCAGCTTTTGCAGACAAAGGGTGACAGTCCACAGACTAAGGAAAGGAATTATCTAAATGTTAGAATCAAAATATCCGCTTGATCTCACGATTGGTTCTTCCTACAAGCACACCCAGTAGCCTGATGTGTCTATAGTGCTTCCTAGCTGTGTGGGGTTCCAGAAAGCAAAGGTCAAATTTTTCAGCACCAGGGAACAGCCTACTCATTTTGACAACTGCTAATGCTCAAGTGAGCCTTTTAACGTTTCCTGAGCTTGGCTTCATCGCTCGTCCTTTTTCTTGCTCTCACATGTGTGTGTTTGTGTGTGTTGTTTGTTTTTCTGTATTCTCCTATTCCCTACCAGGGAATCCACATCTCTATTCTGTCCACCAGAACAGCATGGTGTTATTTATGCATTAATGTACTCAGTAGCATTGACATCAGTTTTCCCCAGCAGGTGGAAAAAGTCCCCTCCCTTTTTCTTGGACTATATCTCCTAGAACAGTGATGGCTAACCTTGGCACTCCAGCTGTTCTTGAACTTCAATTCCCAGAAGCTGTGATCAGTAGGTGTGCTGACTTGGGCTTCTGGTAATTGAAGTCCAAGAACACCTGGAGTGCCAAGGTTAGCCATCACTGCCCTAGAATATCCAGACAAGCATGGCTTCCTGTACAGATATGAGTGTCTACACATGGGATTTCTTTTTTATGTTGTATTGTTTCCTTGTTTTAATCACTGGTCATGACAAAGTGTTTGTCATTGAGTCCTTGATTTACAGGGCTGTGGATTTTGGGTTGGCTGAACAGAAATGTTTCTGCACATGTTTTCCCTAGCCCCACTTAGTCAGTCTCTTGTCTATATGTTTTATGCTTTCTCACCTTGCATTTTACCTATAGGCACAACATCAATTGCCCACTCTCCCCTTGAAATGTTGTACGTGAGCAGCATGCACAGGCTCCAGGTTTCTGTTGTGTTTTTGTTGTTGGGTTGGTTTTTTTTTTAAGTTTTGGGAAGAATTATAGCTTTCAATTTGACAAGCCAATATTTTTCTGCACACTTGGAAGCCCAAAGGCAGCCACCCATGACTTTTCTGTCCTTCCACCCATCTTAGCAGCCAGCATATGCACATGAAGCACACCCACTTTACTAATATTAGTTGTTAATTGTAGCATTTCTGGTTTTCTTTCAACCTGAGTATGTAGATCAGTGTTTCCCAAACTTTGATTTTTGGACTTCAATTCCCAGAAGCCTAAGTCAATTCCACAAAGTACTGATCAGCCAATGTATTGAGTTAGGCTTCTGGGAATTGAAGTTAAAAAAAACCCCAAAGGTTGGGAAACAGTAATGGAGATGATAGGCAGCATTTTCTTGTGAGATGAGATCTCCCTGTAGAATGCCAGCAACTATTTATGGCAGCCATAAAGAGCTGTTGTATCCACAGAGACATACAAAAAGATGCTACTACTGTGGGCGCAACAGCAACTTTGAAACAAAAGAACCAGATCATATCAAATGGAGTTGTGTTTGTGCCAGTGGACAACAACCACTGCAGTATCACATATGTTTGCAATGCGCCTATTTATTACATTTCTATTCATTTTACCACAAATATAAAACCTTATATTGGCTTTACATACAGTGTGAAAGCTCATGCAATCTCGCCTTTCAGCAGGTGTTCCCAGGCAAGTTTAGCTAAATCTGCCATTAACTGATGGCGCCTGTCCCATCATAGGGTTGACTTCACAGCGTTCATACTGTGAAACACATTGCAAAATGTAAAGTGCATACTTAGAAATTCATGTTTTTAAAGTGCACCCTGAAAAATGCAGGTTGTCAAAATTCAGGATGCATACTGAGAAATGCAACTTTTCAAAAATACAGAAGGTGCCAAAATGTACTGTAAAACCTCACATAAAGAGCACCTTGCTTAGAGTAACTCGCTTAAAGAGCAGAATTTTCTCTGAATGTTCGCTTCACTTAACAAATAAAACCAACCAAAAACTTGCTTAACAAATAAATCAGGGTTTGCAATCCCTCCCTTCAGAAGTCATAATTGGTCACTTTCAATGGTGTTTTGCTTAAAGAGCAAACTTGCTTAAAGAGCAATCCTGTGGAACGCATTATGTTCTTTAAGCGAGGTACAACTGTATATACATTTTAAGAGCTAATCTATGTCTTACTTTTTGAAGTTGAATTGAATTACAGTAGCAATATGTAGTGTGATGTTCACTCCAAAGAATTAATGCTAGTGTCACCCTGCGACAGGCTGCACAGTAGAAGAAAATAGTGGAAGTACAGTTGTCATTCGAGGAGTACAAGACCATTTTGAAGAGGTATGGACTGGTAGAGCTTTCTCCATGTTCTCCTTACATAACACCACTTGATTTCTACTTATGGGGGACCCTAAATCACTGTCCTAAAGGATCGGGTGTACTTTTAAAAAAAACTGGCTACACTGGTGGTTCTTTAGGAAGGAATTCATACTGCATGCACAGAGATACAAGTGGAAACCTTGGTCAATGTTGCTCAAGCAGTGGTTTACCATAATCTGATGTGTCTGGACACTGATGGTAACCACTTTGAGCACCTCTTGTAAATGCAGACATACCTGTACATAATAATTTTTGCACTAAAACCATGTCCCAATTTACATAAATGTCCCAATTTACATAACACATTTTCCATAATAAAGTAAGTAGCAGTAGTAATTTCCTATGGGTTTGTTTCAAGTTAAGTAAAAAATTCATTTTTCCTATGGGTTTGCTTCGAGTTATGTAAAAATTCATTGTTCCTATGGGTTTGCTTTGAGTTAAGTAAAAAATCAATTTACATAAAAACCTATGAAACAGACTTTTTATATAAGGGGTTTTACTGTATTACAATTTTACTGCAGTTTTTTCTTTTCATAAAAGGTGTATACATTTTGGCACCCTCTGTATACATACCGGTAAGCTTTTTTTAACTGATTAGTACCAGAAATTTGATAACTGGTTAGAGAGCAACACACCTACATTCTTTGTTGTTCAGGAGGGAAAAACAGATTCCACCCTGGATTAAAACTGAGTCCTTTAATCATGAAAAAAGGGTGTTATCTAGCACTGCACCTGAAGGCTAATTTAGTGGGCACAAGGCTAATTACATATTACACAACTCTTGCCTCCAGAATTTTCCTGTGACTTTCTAGCAGGTGTTGCTTGCGGCAACTGCCTCCCCGTTTTTAATAGCAGAGATTACCCTACTATGTCTTGGCTAGATCTGGGCTGGGTTGATTTAATGCTGGGGTGAGAAAGTGAAAGCATTTTTAAAATGGAACCTTGAAGACCATCCACCGAAATGAGGTATAAAATGATGCTGAAGCCATTAGAACATAGGATGTGAGAAATATGAATCAAAGAAAATTGGAAACCATAAAACAAGAAATGAAGTGAATAATAGCAATCGGCTTTCCTGTCAACCCTACAAACACACAGTACCCACCATTCTAGTCTATGTTCCAGCTATAGATGCTGAAGAAAAAGAAAATGAAGGCTTTATGCAATTATTCTTCTAGAGGAATGCCTAGAGACTGAAACCAGAGATTTTATTAGAATGCAAAGAGACAATTCCTGAAGTTAAAAGAAAAAGAAAAACAACAAGCTGAGATTGGTGATTGAAGAAACACAATTATGAAATAAAGGTAAGGAGGCCATAGGATCTGTAGTTAGAGCTGGTAAAATTTAGAATTGGACAACTGTTTCACAGGTTCCTGCAAAAAGACTGGTTTCTCTAATTAAAGCTGGAAGGCTTCGGTTTTAAAGTTGAGGGTGTGTACAGTGTTGCCAGTGGGTGAGAGAAAGGGAAGGTGGTGGTGATGGTGGGTGAGGGTTGTATGATTGTAATTGGACATCGGAGATGTTTTCTCAAAGGATTAAAAATTAAAACCTAACTCTCAGTTGGTGACACTGTGTACCATCCGCTGCGTCTTCTTCTGTGTACAATTCCTGCTTCGCACGTTGTTTAAAAGCCAAGTTGCCACGTGTTGCTATTTGGAGCCCCAGGTTCTCCAGCTGCTTCATTGTGTTGCTGGATGGTCGTCAGCCTCTAATCTGATCTGAGAGCAGCTGTTTGTGCTGAGGAGCTGTGACAGAAACACATCATGGAGCCAGCCTGGGCTGGGAAGTGCTATTTTTAAATAGGCAGCTCAGAAAGCACCATTGGCAGTTTGCGGTCCTGAGATAGATTGGTTGTGTAGAAACTTTATGGGCACTACAAAGCAGATCCTTAAACCCTACCCCGAAGTTTTACAATGTTTTGAAAATAGGTTAATAAATGGGAAACCAAATGTTAAGGTTTGTCACTATCAGCACTCTTGGGTTCTTTCTAGAGCAGGGATTGGCAACCTATGGCCCATGGCACCAAATAATCCGGCCCCTGCCCTAGATCCAAATGCCAATGTTGCCGCCACTGCCGGAAATGGCCACAGACACATGGGGGGGGGCCCCACCAGTCCAGCTCCCTCAACTGTCTGAGGGAGCATGACCTGGCCCCTGACTTTAAAAGGTTGCTGACCCCTGTTCTAGAGGATACGTTTTTGGGTTTTAACAACTGAATACAAGTGGTGTCTTCCAAAGAGCAATGCAGACTGCTTCTTACAGGGCAGTCTCGGCTCACTCTTTTGATGTGAATTCTATGAACGTCTTACGTTTCAGTTGGGTGGTCTGGCAGCTTTTGCAATGTAACAAAAATCATGTACTTTTGAGAAGCTGCAACACCAAAACTAAGGCACCCACGAAAATATGGGTTATGTCATTTAAAAGATAGTCTCGGTGATTTTAAGAATTGGTAGAACCCCAAACCCAAAAATGCAAAGCAATGACGTAGCATTGGGAAAGTGTCAGTTTTGCTGGGGGGGTCAGTTGTTGGGGCACCAGCAAAAAAACTACCCAACCAATTAAGATGATCCAAAGTGTGTTTGAAAGAGAAAAGATTAACCTTTGTGGAGACACTTTCAGATTTGGAATTGGACTTTGGAAAAATAACATATGAAGGATTTTACAAAAAAACCACTCAAATGAGGTCACAAAAACCCAATAAAAGGAGGAAAAACCAACTTAGAAATTGAATATAACAACTTCCTGAGGTGGATACAGTTCGCATACAACATGTGAAGAAAAATGATGCCATAGCAGGAATCTACAAAAAAGATATTGAGGAAAAACATGACTTCTTAAAATGACATTTCCAGGGGGGGTGTTTGGCGGTGATGCAGCAAAAAAATCGATCAACCGATTGAAGTGATCTAAAGTGAGCTTGAAAGAGGATGGAATAACCTTTCTTTTGACACTTATACAATTTGGATTGGACTTCAGAAACATTTTCTACGCAGGTTTAAAAAAAAACACTTTCTTTCTAACCTTTCCTTTAAAAAAAAAAGTATCTCTCCACACCAGAATTGATACATTGGTGTGAGAATGGATACACTGTAGCAAGTTTTTCCTTTGAAGTCATAACCACTTTCCCTTTTGGCTTTCCCTCTTATTGAAAAACTGCTTTCAAGAAACCGTGAAGGAAAAACTCTTTTTCTTTGGGGTTCGACTATTGAAATATTTATTAAAAATAGATCCTTTGCAGTTATTCACCTGTGGTGAATTATTGTGTGTACAGTGGGCTGCTTAAGGACACATGTGCATAGTGGGTAGATTCGGGGAGAATGGAAAATAAAAGTTAAAAGCATCTTTATTGAAAAATAAAATATACAAATAATAATAAACACAAATGAAATTGGGATTTACGGTTTTGGGTTAACACAACATTCAAAAGCAAGAAATTGCAAGAAGATAAATAGGGACCACTGTGGTGAGAAGGTAAACAGTGTTCCATGACTGCCACATGTCTATGGAACTTTTTTTTCAGGTAGCTTTTGTATGTGGGAGGGACTAAATGTTATTTCATACCTAAAGCAAACTTTTCCTGTATTATGAAGCCACTTCAACATGTCAGCAAATTAGATACTTTCCCTGCTTCTCTGCAGAGGGACAGTGAAAGTGTAACAGCCTGCCACCATCACCGCCCCTTGCTAGCTGTAGCACTAGTTCAGTTAATAAGAGGAATAATTTCCTCCCTCTTTTCTCCTTTTAGCCCTAATTTAAACAGGCACTGACATTAGACAGCCACCGTTTCAATTAAAGGTCAAAGAGGAAAATGGAAAAACTATTTCCCCTCTTAAATGATCTAGTGCTACAATGACCCACAAAGGGAGAAAGAACAATTACACTTCTCCCGCCCCTCTGCAGAGAAGCAAGGAAAGTCTAAATGAAAACATCCAATATACAGAAGAGGCTTGTTTGCCTGCTCAGCATACAGGATGCTTACTCAGGAAGCAGCTTTTGAAGTGTGTTGTATACAAGCATCCCAAGCATATACATAAAAAGGGCACTCCACCATCCACAAATTGCAAACCCATCGAACCCAGACCAATCCCCAACAACTAAAAAGGGTGTGCTAAGGGCCAGTCTAGACATGCTCTTTGTTTAGCCACAGAATCTCCCTGCCTTTGAAGAGTCCAATGTCAATTTCTCAGAAGACAGTGGTTTTGGACCTGGAGAAATATGTGACCCTGCTTGCACAAGCAACTAAGTGCCCAAAGGGAGCAGGAGAGGTAGAAAGAGGTAGTTTGCATTCCCAGAAACATTCCATCTTTGTTGTCTCAGTTCTGCTGCTTCATTGTCTATAAATTCATACCAACAAGGAGGAATTTACTTCTGCATACACTTTTCTCTGTGCAGTTTTTGTCTCAGTCATGACATCTACACTCACCGGATCCCCATCTCCCTCTAATGGACATACTGTGCCTTCTATAAATACATTCTTTTCACTTAACATGATCTTAAAGACTGATCGCAAGCCATCACCTTGCTAGCATAGCCAGAATTCAACACTGTATACACAATATGTGATTCGCAAAAGAAGGAGGCCTACTTGAAAGAATCAGGGGATAGGTCTGAGTGTAGCTCCTCAAGCACTCCACCTTCTGCCAAAGACTCCTCTCACCAACCTTTGGATGTTGAGGCCAGTTTCCAACACACACCTTCCTGTGGTAAGCCAAACACTGACGTTCCACCACACTAACGTGTAACAACCCAACACTGTCTTGTGCTTGAGACTGTGTTGATCCACCACAGAAGATCCATCCAAGAAATATGTACCAGACTAAGAAACAGTGATATAAACCATCAATCTGGCTGCACCAGAAATGGAAAACAGAAGGTCACAATTTTCAACTCTTGCATTTTTGCATTACATGTTAACAGCCGTGGGTCTCTTTGTACTTTGTGAGTCAGCCACTTGAACCAGAAAGGCATGTTACAAAGAATAGTTCCTTTGTTCCATGAGGAGAAGATTAAGAGAAAAAGGAATAAAAGAAGAGAAGTCTGTGGGCAGCAACAATCTCTTTCTGTCATGACACCCCCTCTGCTGGGAGATATTTGTGGTGTCCAAGGCTAACATTTCCAATGGAGGAAAATATAATAAATCCAGCGAAAGCATGGATTCTTTTAGGATGGTAGTGTATGTGCTAGTTTGCCCCAGGAATTCCCTAAACTGTATGTCACATGAAACTAATCCATTAGTCAATGCTCCAATGATTGAGTTCATTAAGTAAATGTTCCTATTAGTCTATAGCACATGTTATCCATTGCATCACCTCATTATTCCTTGGTCTTGACTCCTTTTAATATGATTCTGCCAAGCCTCCACTATTTGAGTGGGAGCTCCTGGGTACATCACTCTGATACCTTCCAAGGAAAGAAGGGATAAAATCTGATTCATAATGATGATCATCTCCTTTTTCCATTCAAGATAGGCATTAATTACAACACTAGAGTTGGGTGAATACTCAAAAATAAAGTGATAAAAGATCCTGCAGAAGAAAAGAAAGCAGTATAAACAAAAGTTTAATGCTCTTTAAGAGTATGGATTACACTTACTGACCTTGAACGGCTGGAATTTGTTGGCATGACTGTATCCGTGGAAGAGGGAATGATGTCAGCAGCAAGGGAAGATTTTTGGTAATGAAAGACTTCCTCTTTATGTCCCATAGATGTTATTACAGTAATACCCTGGATAACGCGAGTACCGTATAGCGCGAAAACCGCATAACGTGACAAGATTTTCGGGAAAATCTTGTATCGAATAACGCAATTTTAACGTTATCCGGAACAAGCGTATGCGTGGGGGGGGGGAGTTGGATTGGGTAGAACATCTACCCAATCCAAACCCCCCCTAGCGCCCACCCCCACGATGTTTGGAAAGGGTACGGGGATCCTTACCCTTTCGAAACTTCGGGCGAGCGGCGCACATTGGTGGGGGTTAGCGCAGGATACGGGGGAGACCTCCGTATCCTGCGCTAACCCCTACTGACGCATGCGCGCCTGCAAGCCACCCAATGTTCCGAAAGGGTAAGGATCTTTACGCTTTCGGAACATCGGACACGCGGCGCGCGTCAGTGGGGGTTAGCACAGGATACAGGGGGAACCTCCATATCCTGCGCTAACCCCCACCGACACACACATGCGCCTGCAAGCCACCCGATGTTCCGAAAGGGTAAGGATCTTTACCCTTTCGGAACATCGGGCGCGCGTCAGTGGGGGTTAGCACAGGATACGGGGGGAACCTCCGTATCCTGCGCTAACCCCCACTGACGCGCGCGTGCCTGCAAGCCACCCGATGTTCCGAAAGGATAAGGATCTTTACCCTTATAGAACATCGGGAGAGGAGATGCGCCTCTCCGCGGGGTCTCCCCAGCTTGGGAAAGAGGCGGCTTGGCAGAAATTCTCTCCCCCTGTGCGGGGGTGAGGATTTCGACCAAGCTGCCTCTTTCCCAGGCTCGCTATAGCAACGAGAATCGCAAGTCAAGGCAATTGCCTTGACATGCGATCCCTGTTTCGCTCGCCTAAACAAGGGTCAGCTTTTCCGAATTTCCCCCTCCCCCGGGGGAGGGGGAAATTCGGAAATGCCAACCCTTGTTTAGGCGCTTTGCGATGGGAGTTTGGGGATCGCACTTCAAGGGAATGCTGTATAGCAACAGAGATCGCACTTCAAGGCAATGCTGTATAGGAACGAGGATCGCACATCAAGGCAAGGGATCAAAGCGGGGGGTGGCACCCCCCGCTTTGATCCCTTGCCTTGACGTGCGATCCCCGTTGCTATACCCGTTTGGTAGAAGAGGCTCCCGCTGGCGCACCTTTTCGCGCGTGTGCGAGCGCCTCTTCTCAGGTTTTTTTTAGCATTGTTCGATGTACACCCCCAGACACCGCGAAAAACCGGACAACGTCATGACTTGTGGAACCATGTCATAACGTTGTCCGGGGTACTAGTGTACTTACAAATAATCTGTTTGATTACATGGAAGTTGTGGTAGCCTTGGGACTGGAGAAAGAAGTTCATTACCAAAAATTTCAGGCAGGGAGAATTTAGATAATGAAAGATGTCCTCCTCCCATCTCATGAAATGGATTATTTGCAAATCAGAAAAGAAACAGGAGACAATAGGAAGTCTTTACTCACTGAAATATTCCCTTACTGGTTACATTATCACTTTTGGGCAGACATAGCTACTCCAGCAGGATTTTAGCCAGTGTCATAAGGAGGAGGCCTTAAAGGCCAGAAAAACAATCTCCTGCTTCAGTGGTGTGATATTGGATTAGCTTTTATTTCAGATGTGCCACTTATCAGGGGCTGTATTTCCTCATGAGAGGAACTGTGGTGGCTTAGTGGCTAAAACGATGAACTTAACGACTGGAAGGTTGGCAAGTCAGCAGTTCAAGGCTTGAGTGCTACATGACAGAGTGAGTTTGTCCTAGCTCCTGCTAACCTAGCAGTTTGAAAGAAATTGCAATTAGATAAATAGATACCGCTTTGGGGGGAAAGGTAACAGCATTCCATGCATCTAGTCATGCCTGCCACATGGCCATGGAAACATCTGCAAATGCAGACAGCACTGGCTCTTTGGCTGAAAACAGAAATGAGTAGTATACAACTGGCTTTCGAGCAAGGGAGACCTATTTCTTCGTGAGTAATCTGTCAATTAGGACTAAATGCAACTGTACACTTTTTCTTTGTCACCCAGGTTTTATTTCTCTCACCCTCCCCCCACTCTAATGATCCACCAAGGAAATCCAAGGGCTCTTGTGAAGGCCTAAATTGGTCACTTGCCAAAGGCATTTGAGAATTACATGAGAAACCCAGGATGCCAATCGCTGTTTCAA
Organism: Furcifer pardalis; assembly: GCA_030440675.1. Classification (NCBI taxonomy): domain Eukaryota; kingdom Metazoa; phylum Chordata; class Lepidosauria; order Squamata; family Chamaeleonidae; genus Furcifer; species Furcifer pardalis. Next base: position 104,646,344 of record CP126893.1, read on the forward strand.
TATGTTCTTTCTAAAAACCTGTAAGTTGCCATTTCTTTAAGCAACACATGCATATTGCAGTAGTGGAGGAACGCAGTGGTTTTTCATAATGTCACAAACATTGCCAAATGTGGCTGTAGCATGTGCACAATTACATTCACACCCAGCCCTCAGTGGTGCAGTGGATAATTACACTGGGCATGCATACTCCTGAGTATGTTGTAATTTGGTTTGATTCTGATACACCACCATCACTTACTTAGTCAACCACAGCACTTACAAACTGTGAGTTTCTTGCAATGGAAACAGGTATTGTGGGAATGTCACATGGATTCTGTACATTAATTAAATAATGGCTGTGTGTTTTATCTCTCTTGCATGCACTCATGCCTGTGCACACAAAAAACCCATGTGTGTGTAGAAGTTTAGGAATGAATCACTTCCTCATTATGTGATGGTGATACATGAAGAAGAGAGGTATTAAAGCTGAAGCATAGTACAGTGAATATGATGCTTTCATTCAGTGAGAAAGTGATGTGAAATTTAAAGGTCAGTGATGGAACATTATTAGAGGAAAGATAACTGCATGGAAAAGGCAATTCTTAAGTGCCACGAGTGAACTAAAATATGAGTGTGCTGCCATAGTTCAATCACAAGCTGCTTGATTTCAGTTCTTTTCTAAGTTCTTTGCACATTTCTGCACAAATGCACAAGGCTCTCTTCTACCCCTTTTTGCTTAGAGGTCACATTTCTGTGGCTTACGAAGTGGAACAAAAAGTTTTTTAAAAGTCCATTAAATTCTTTATCCGCTTGCCAGGATGGCAGCGCCTTCAGGCTTTTCTCCCCTTGCTTAGCAGTGCTTGGAGAAGTAAGCAAACCATGCTCAACGTACTCTCACATCCCCAGGAGCGTGTTGGTTACACTAAAAGGGTGGTGGACAGGGGGAGGGGCGGAGCCTATGGAGTTGGGTGCAGAGTCACCGAGGCCAAGGCGGGGGGGGGGGGGCGCTGGTGCATTGTGCATCAACCAAACATGATGGGGGGCTGGGGCTGGTTGGTGCATGGCAATACCTGCCCAACGTAAACAGCGCCCTGCTGCCTCAAAGGTTTCGGCTTGGGCGGAAATCGACTTGTGCCATTATGTTGTCACCCGGTGTGATACCTCTGCTTGCCTAAGGGCGGCGTCAGACCCTGTGACGCACCAGGACTTGTCCCAGTGTCCACAATAGCCACCATGGGCCTGCACATCCCTGTCTCTTTTAAGGCAGTTCCTTGAACAGCACAGAATTCCCTTCTCTTATCAACAAGGAGCTTGCTTTGCATTGATGGCATTTCATGGACTCAGTCAAGGACTCACAGACACTGTTTTTTACTGTTTTCTTCCAGATAGTTATTTCCTTTATTTGATTTAATATTTTTTCTACCTTTCTACCAAAACTCACTCAAATGTGGGACCCTGACAAGATTAAATTAGCAGGCATAAATGATAACCAGAGTAAGTCAACATACTAAAGCAGAAATGATTAAAATATAATATTGAAACAAGTGGATGAAAAATAATTTCAAAAGTGCATAAAAATACAGTAATCCCCCTATGTACAATGAGCTCTGTCATCCTCATCAAATCAATTTCCACAAGCCCATCTGTACCAGAAGATTTTGGTCTGCCAGGACCAAGTCAACATTTCTGGGGCCAACCTAGGCTCTCTTGGAGAAACCTCACTCTCAGTTCCACGCTAAAAACTCCTTTGAGGGCAGGAGGACCAGTGGTGGGCAGCTAAAAATTTTACTACCACACTGTGGGTGGAGCCAACATCATGGGTGGAGCCAATGTAATGAAATCATGGGTGGAGCCAACATCATGGGTGGAGCCAAAGAAAAAAACCCATAAAAATAAGTACACAAAAATACAAATTAAATACACATAAAACACATAAAAATACACATTAAAAATAAATACACATTAAATACACATTAAAATACATCCACCCACCCCACACCCAAAGGCGAGTCGCTTACCCTGGGGAGCAGGCTGTAGGTAGCTCGAGGCTAGCAGCTGCTCTTCCTCCTCCCCGCTTGGGAGGACAGCAAGGCGGCTGTCGAGGGCCTCAGCAGCAGGCACTGGTTCCTCTGTGGCTGTGCGTGGCCACCCGATGCTCTGCACTGCCACACTCCAAGCAGCAAATGGCTGCTTGGCTCAGCAGGCAGAGCGCTGTAGGCGTGCCAAGCGCTATAGGTGCGAATGCACACCAAGTCCTGTAGGCGCACCAAGTCCTGTAGGCATGCCAAGCGCTGTAGGCATGCATGTGCACCAAGCACTTGGTGTGCATGCACAGTGGTGGAACTGGTGAAAAGGTAAGCCCCCGAGGTGGTTCCTCCAAAAAGCCACCACCGGTTCTCTGGGACACTGGGAAAAGCTACGACCAGTTCTGGCGAACTGGTGCAAACTGGTTGCTGCCCATCACTGAGGACCAAGCAAAGACCTTCCCATAAAGATCGGGGGGGGGGGGCAGACTTATACATATGCCAGCTATGTAGCACTGCTTGTTGAATGGTTTGACATTTTGCAAAACTTTAATTAACAGGCTCCAAATGAAGGATTCTAACTGAATATGTATAGACATAATTTATTCTCAGCACAGGTCTGGCAGGTAATTGGTTCAATAAGCAACCAGAGCAGCATAAGCCAATGGAAAGCCATGCATTTCTGCCAAATTCTTATTGAGGGAATAGTCAGAACCATTTTCTTCAAGTGAGACAGAAACAGCTAGGATTGGGAGATGCTATTTTTCCTATCTCGAACTGATTACCCTGAGGCTAACTAATTTCACACTGGCAACTATAAACAATTTCTGCTATTGCTTGGTTCTCCAACATCAGTGATTTTACAAAATTCAGCTGCCTTCTCTTAATACAGAGATGGGATGTAACAGGTTTGCACCAATTTGAGAGAACCAGTAGTAACTTTTCCCAGTGTCCCAGAGAACCGGAAGCAGCTTTTTTTTTGGGGGGGGGGACCACCTTTGGGGCTTACCTTTTCACTGGTTCCCCCACTCCGCATGTGTGCCAAGCACTTGGTGTGCATGCACGCCTACAGTGCTTGACGTGTATGCACGGCCTCCTTGCTGTCCTCCCAAGCGGGGAGGAGGAAGAGAAGCTGCTAGCCTGAAGCTCCCTATAGCCTGCTCCCCAGGGTAAGTGACTCACCTTTGGATGTGGTGTGTCTGTGTGTATTTTAATGTGTATTTAATTCCTTTACCTATATTGACGTACTACCACAGTTCCTAAAAAGGCCTGGCAGCTGGCAGGCCTGGCGGCCTGGCTTGGGGTTTTTAAGCAAAATCTTGGAGTTACCTCATCAATAAGCTACACCCGTGCTGTTCCAATTGCTGTTCCAATTGGAGAACCCTTAAGGAGGTACAACTGTTTTACATTTACACTAAGGCATATTATCCTAGAGCAGTGTTTCCCAAATGCTGGTGTTTGGACTTCAATTCCCAGAAGCCTAAGTCATTTCCCCAAAGCACTGATCAGCCAATGTACTGACTTAGGTTTCTGGGAATTGAAGTCCCCCTGTGGGCTGTGTACCCCTTGTTGGGAACCACTGTCCTAGAGAACCGGTACGATTACCATATCCATCTTGCAACACGGTGCTGCCCAGGCATTTATACTAACAGGTAAGTGAGGGGTTTGTGTTTGGGGAGGGTGGATGGGTGGGTTTATTTATGTTTGGGGTGGGTAGGTGTATTTTAATGTAATTTTTATTTTAATTTATTTATTTAATTTATTTAGTTTATTTACGGGTTTGTGTTGTGGGTGGGTGGATGGGTTGAGGGGTGTGTGTGTGTGTGTGTGTGTGTGTGTGTTTGTGTGTGTACTTATTTTTATTTTATTTTATTATTTTATTTATTTTTCTTTGGCCCCGCCCATGAAGTCATGACATCAGCTCCGCCCACACTGTGATGATGTCACAGTGGTATAGTAAAATTTTTGACATCCCACCACTGTCTTAATATTAAAGCATACTGTATATTCATACTTAGTACTTTTCTCATTTTTGTCTAAATGACCTTGAGAAACACTTTGACCCTGCTTGTGAGAAGGACTGAGGTTAGGTGTTTGCTATCATCAGGTCAATGTTTATTCCTCTCTTGTCCCCATTTTAAGTGGCCCATAGTTCGTATAGCCTTTCCTCCTACATCATGTCAGTTGATCTTTTGATACGCCTGGCATCTTTTAAAGATTTTGCAATGGTGTTTAGGTTGAAACCTAAATAAGGTTCCCCATTGCTGGTATTAGAGAAATTCTTCTCCCTCTCACCTCCACTCCACCATGTTGTTCCAAAACATGGAGTCATTTAGTGAAGTTGATTAGCAGTAGATTAAAGCGTAAGCAAAAGAAAACACCTTACACCAGTGTTTCTCACCCTTTGGTTTTTGGATTTAAGAGAAGGTTAGACTAATGCATAGGCGAGACTCAGAAAGAAGAAGAAGATGTAGCTGGACAAGAAGTCTAAATGGAACTTATGTGGTAAGAACAGTTTGATTCTGATGTCTGGGAATTAACAGTAAACCAGGGCCATTGAGTTCTAGACCCACCCCTTGCCTATCCTTGACTTCACTCACAGAGGGGTGGTCTGAAGAGGAGATGGAGTTACAGAGACTCTCACATGCTTGGAACCGAATGCTTCAGAATCTCAATTTGTGTAGCAAGACTCATAGTAATAGTTTTCCACTTCAGACAACCCCCATGGAAATAATACCAAGCAGGGCTCGAACTTTCTTCCAGTTCACACTTTCAAATTAACTCTTCTTTGGAACTCCTGAACAGGGCTTATGTTGATAGTGATGTAGTTAGGGCCAGGTCAGTAGAAGATGCAGTTTAATTCCAAATGGCTCCAAAATCCACAGCTTTTGGAAGTTATTTTTCTGGACTACAACACACACACACACACACACTGAATCTTTAGTGGGCATTGCCATCATACCTGGCTGCTCTTAGTGAGCAAAGCTTCCAAAAATATCAGCAGGCTCTCCAAATGCTATGTGTGGGGTAACACTTGGATCTTGCCACATGACAGGAGGGGGGGGGAGCTACACTGTCCCAGCTAGAAAACAGCTGGCAACGCTAAACAGGTCTAACCTTTGAGCTTCCTCCATTCAGCCAACACTTCTGGGTACAGTATTAATCTCAACTGAATATTATGTGGTGGTTGTTGTTATTTTGCAGTAACTTTTGCAGAAGGAAGGAAAACAAAAGGAACAGATAATTGCAGCTCCACTTTCCTCTTTCACAGGGTTGCCTTACCCGCTTTACTTTTGTGCTTGCTTTCAGATGAACAGTTCCAATTTTTTTGCTGCTGTTTGTTCCTATTTCTGTAGTCGCAATGGCAGCTTTGTAGAACAAATCTAGTTAGCACAATAACACTGGCTTTAGGCTTCTTCTTCTTCTCCTCTTTTATATGCTTCCTTGTTAGAAGCCTTACAACCATCATCCGAGTGTGTGATCAGCAGCTTCTCTCTCTCTCTCTTTCATTTCCCTAATGAGATTATTAAAACAAGCAAAACTGTCTGCCAAGAACAGCACCAGCTTCCCTTTAGTGCAAATCACACCCTTTGGTGCAAATGAAAACTTTTTTTTATCACAGTGTTATAAAGTGTTGGTCACCCTTTTTGCCTTGCTATTCTCCCTCCTGCTCCTTTCCTTTGCTGACAGCAGAAGAGGCCTCTTCGAGAATTTATGTCGTGGAAGGCACACAAGCACTTTATAATACGTACATTGGAGGCAAGAGTTCACTGACTAGCTTTATCCACAGAACAAAGGCATACTGGCTGGACTTTTTATACTGTCCCTTAAGCATTCACTAAATGACTTTTAGTGAAAATGAAAGAAGAAAGTACCAAAGGAGGTCTGCAGTTGAACATTAAGGAGATAAAAATCATGATTACAGAAGAAATTCTTTGCTGCCGTATCCATTCCAGATACAGTAATACCTCGGTTAACGTTTACTCGGATCACATAATGTTAAGTAATCTGGGGAGGAGAATTGGATCGAATAACGTTAAGGTCCTATGGGATGGATCGGATAACAACAGCTAAAGCCTGTGTGGTTACAATGTATCTCTATGGAGCTTTAACGTTATCCGATCTATCCCATAGGATTTTAACATGGATCGGATAACACTAAAAATTGGATAACACCAAGACTTGTGGAACCAGGTCTTAGCGTTATCCCAGGTATTACTGTATTGGCTATCATCATAGTGATAGTCTTCCTGTTCTTAACTCTTCGGAACAATTCTTCCAAGGACATGCCACACCAGTCTCTCAGGTTCTTCAGCCATGAAGTCCATCTACGTCCAGGGCCTCTCTTCCCAGGGATCTTTCTTTGCAGAGCAAGTTGGGATATTCTCAGTGGCGTAGCGTGGGGGGGCGGGGGGGCGGATGCCCCGGGCAGCGCCTTTCAGGGGGCGGCAAAATGTCCCCTCCCCACCCTTTTGCTGGCGAGTGCCCCACGTGCGCTTCGCCGCTTGCCACACACCTCCGTCCGCTCGCACCTCCATCCGCTCGCTTGCCCGGCTGGCCGTCGGGGGCTCTCCGCCACCTGTTGCCCCTGACAGCGGCTTTCAGGGGGAGGCAAAATGTCCCCTTCCCACCCTTTTGCTGGCGAGGAGGAGAAAAAGGTTTTTTTTTAGGCGGACAATTCAAGGAGGGGCACGCCCGGTCGCCCGCCCAGCTGGCCGTCGGGGGCTCTCCTGGCGGGCGGCCCGCGGGCGCGCGGACGCTGCTCGCCTCTGCCCGCCCAGCCACCCACCCAACTTGCCGTGAGACGGGGCGCTCGTCGGGGGTGGGTGGCGCCGTGGCGGGGAGCCCCTGGGGGCTGGCTGGGCAGGAGGAGGTGGGCAGCGTGCGCGCGCACGCGGGCCGCCCGCCAGGAGAGCCCCTGACCGACAGCTAGCCCGGCGGGCGGGCCCCTCCTTGAATTGTCCGCCTAAAAAAAACACTTTTTCTCCTCTTCGCCAGCAAAAGGGTGGGGAGGGGACATTTTGCCGCCCCCTGAAAGCCGCTGCCAGGGGCAACAGGCGGTGGAGAGCCCCCGACGGCCAGCCGGGCGGGCGAGCGGACGGAGGTGCGAGCGGACGGAGGTGTGTGGTGGGCGAGCGGACGGAGGTGTGTGGTGGGCGAGCGGACGGAGGTGCGTGGTGCGCGCGCAATCGCGCGCGCGCCGCTAGTCAGCAGGGGGCCGGCTTCTACCTGGGTTGGGAGGAGGGGGCGGCGGCAGCGGCGAGCTGGGGGGGGCGGCGAGTTTGTTCTTCGCCCCAGGCGGCAGAAGACTGCGCGACGCCACTGGATATTCTATACTTTATGTTGTTCTTCATGATATGGCCAAGATATTGGAACTTTCTTTGCTTAATGGTCTTAAAAAAGTTCTTGTTCTTTATTCATCCAGTGCAGCGGTTTTACATTAGACATATAATCAACCCATAATATCCTTAGCAGCCCTCTGTAGATCCACATTTTAAAAGCTTCAATTCTTTTTTTTCAGATGCTTTAGTTAATGTCCAAGCTTCAACTCCATATAGCAACACTGGGAATATGTAACATCACACTATTCAGATATTTGTAGCAAGAGTTAGATCTCTACTGCATAACAAGTGTCACATTTTTATGAAGGTGGATCTAGCTTTTTCTATTCGTATTTTAATCTCTACCCCTGGATCCCAATTTTCATTTAACATACTCCCCAAATAGACAATTTTATCCACTCTTTTGATCTCTTGTATTCCTGCCATTAGCTTGCCTTGAGTTGGTGTTCAGCTTATAACCAGATATTTTGTCTTCTTGGTGTTGAGATCCAAACCATATTCTGCACTTGAAGCTCTAACTCGATCCAGTATCAGCTGAAGATCTGCAACGTTTATGGCCAATAACACTGTATCATCAGCATATCAGATGTTATTCAGGTATTCCCCATTCATTTTAATGCCAATGTTTGAATCTGATAATGCTCCTGAAAAAATACTCCCCGAATATATATTAAACAGTGTCGGGGACAACACACAGCCTTGTCGCACACCTCTGCAAATTTGAACCTGCTCTGTAAGCTGCTCTTCAGCTCTGACTTGAACTGTCTGATTCCAATAAAGGTTGGTGATGATGGTGATATCTTTATCTTCTCCACCTATTTTCTGTGGTGCTGTGATCATCTTCTCATGCTGGCATCTGTCAAAGGCTTTTGCATAATCTATAAAACAGAAGAACTACACAACTTGAATGCTGACGATGAAGAAACTTAAATTGTTAAAGATTTTGTATATCTTCGTTGAATCTTCAATCCAAATGGAGCCTGCAGTCAAGAAATCATAAGAAAACTGAGACCCAAAAGGAACTAGAAAAGATAATCAAGGGTAAGGATGTGTCACTGGAGACCAAGATAATCCACAGTCTTATATTTACAGTAACCGTGTATGGGTATGAAAGTTCAACAATAAAGAAAGCTGACAGGAAAGATACAGTGCTGGAGGAAAACTTTTCAGATATACAGTACTAAATTGTCAGAATGATGAACAAGTGGGTCCTAGAGCAAATCAAGGCTTAATTATCTCTGTAGGCAGAATGATGAAACCGAGGCTGTCTTAATTTGGGTGTACTGTGAGAAGGTAAGAGTCTCTGGGAAATGCTGGGAAAGGTGAAGGCAGCAGGAAAAGAGGAAGGCGAAGTATGGAATGGATTGACTTCCTAAAGGAAATTACAGGCTTGAGTTTACAAGAGCTGAGTAGGGTAGTTGTGAACAGGACATTTAGAAGATGGGTCATGATCTTGGTTGCCATGTGTTGGAGGTGACTTGACAGCATGCAGCAACTAGCACTTGAGTAGCACATAGGGGTGGGGGCAGAAAGAGTTTGTTATCATTATTATGCTTAGCCTGAATACTAGGCAATGAATGAAGAAATATCTTGCACAGTTTCTTTCATTTCTCAGTTGAGGAATGGTGTTCCCCAGAGTTTTAAAAGTGCTCTGAGCAAAGTCTCATCATCAGGGTACTACAGTTAAGACTTGGAGTGTCAAAGGCCATTAAGCAGAAACAATTATGTTATCTGTCACCCCATTCAGGCTTTTATGTTCCCTCTGAGCTGTGCTGAGCTAGGCAGGGCATTGGGGTGGGATGGATTTTCTTAGCCACAAGAGAATTGTTACAAAGTTTCCCTGTGTAATACCAAGTGCTGTTTGTGGATTTTTAAAAAATGATTCTTTTTGTTTTATTTTTTGTGAGGATGGTCTTATAGGCAATTTTGATCCATCAGTCTTACAAGAAACTTGCTGCTAAGGAGAAAGGAAAACTGCTAGACCTGTTTTGTTTTAAGTATGGTTCAGTAGGTTGCCTTCAGCTGTGGACCCTCCCTGGGGATGTGCCCAAAACAGCAACATTAATAGCAGTTAATCTTATATACCACCCTATAGCACTTAGAGCATCTCTGAGCAGTTCATAAGCTAATTAGAGTTTTTGCCCCTAACATGCTAGGTACTCATTTTATTGACCTCACAATGTTGGAAGGCTGAGTCAACCTTGATCCTGGTCAGGATTGAATTCAGATTGTGAATACTGCATCTTAACTACTGCACCACAAGAGCTCTGTTAGTTGCTACTACTCCAATGGGCATCATTGCTGCTTATGTGTGAACTAATTTCATAATCATATGTTAAATAGTAAACATTTTACTATTAATAAGAAACATTTGAATTACATTTCCCAAAATACCGCCCCTCCAGAATGCTGAGTTGCCCATTTGCCCCATTCCTTGATACCAGGTCTCTGACGCTACTGGTTTAAGTTTAGAAAATCTGCCACCTGTTGTTTGAGCATAATACTGAAAGGCACAGACTTTAATTAACTCACGCTTATTTATTCTTATATGTTATTAAATCACTTCCAACATATGGTGAACGTCACAAATAAATGATCTGCAAAAAAATCATGCCATTAACAGACCTGCTCAGATATTGCAAACTAAAAACCACGGCTTCTTTCACTGAGTCAATTCGTCTTGTGTTAGGTTTGGTGTTTTTTCTTCTTCTAATGACTCTGTTGTTTCTGAAGCAAAACACTTAGCATTTATCCAATTGTAAAAGTTCTGTTCTAGCTCACCTCGGTTTGCTCACTTTGCATGTTTAAGCTGTCCATTATACACTTAGACATACTATACCAGAGTTGTCTATTTGGTTCTGTGATGAGCTGAGTGTCTCAGCACAGGACAGACAGCTGGTAAAATGCAAAAATTGTTTGCGTGATTGCTCTAACATGCAAAGAATTTTGCAAAAGAATTTTGATTCTGCCAGATGTGCACTCTTGTAGGTTAGGTATCACCTCTTAAGATACAAACAATACATTCTCCAGCATAACTTGATCTATTCACTTGCATCAGTGTCTATCAAAATTCTGTTTTATGGCATTGTAAATATCATCAGAATGTATTTCACTTATGTATCATCTTTCATTTGCACTACTTTGATCCACTATTGCTTTGCATGATGTATTTAAACTCTTTCCTCCTGTTTCCTCGCTTAATCTAGCAATGCCTCATACATAACCTGACAATTTCTTCTGTAAGCTAGTGAATCTCATAAAAAGAACTCTTTCTCTCCTACAAATTCTGAAACAACAAATATTTCTTCAGCAAAATATTTAAATAGAGATCATTCAATGAAGTCTTCCATTTGTGTATTCTTGCAGTTTTGTTGCTATCTATCATCTACCCACTGTTACCTTGGTGACTAAAACTCTGTAACCTTGATTTTTTTGCCAAGCATTTAAGCATTGATAGCTAAGTGCCATCAACACTTTCAGCATGTAAGTACTATGGCATTTCAGGCATCTAACACTCTCTGCAAACTCAGATTCTAACAAGTACTGTACATGCAAAGATCAGTATTGCAGACTTCCTAGCCTTAACGTAGGCTGATTGCTTTACACCAGTACCCAAATATAGTTGTTATATTCAGTAAATCCATTGAATCGATGTATTTTGGACAAGATTTGACATATCATTTAGTTATTGATTCAGATAATCAGTGCTAATTGGGACCAACAATCCCAATTAGCTTTCTTTATTTGTGTCAGATGCACCACCAGCATATAATAACATACAAAGCTAGAATTATCACATCTAAAAACAAAATGGAATTATAAAGGGCTAGATCATGATAACTGCCCAATATCAGGCCACATCAATAGCATTTCCTCTTGGCAACATAAGGTCCTCCTCAGTGCATGTTGAGGGGCATCATGTGGATTGCATCATATGGGAGATAGTTTGTACTTCTCCACATTTACACAAGCTGTCATCCACAGGGAAACCCCACTTTCTTAGATTAGCCCTTGACCTTCCTACCCCGGCATGCAATCTATTTAAAGCTTTCCACACAGGTCATGGTTGTTCTTGGCCTGGCAGTAGAGAGTCATGTGGTTCTGCCCAGTTATCTGGTAGCTCCTTGCTCACCTTCCATAGTTCTAAGGCAGTCTGTGTGGGCTGGTTGTTTGGAGGGGCAGAAGTTGTGAGAAAGTGTGCCTTGATTTCAGTCTCTGCTTTGGTGGTTGGTGACCAAATAGCAGGGTGGAATTTGCTTTGACCCACTCTTTCTGAGCAGCACTTTCTTGACGGAATTTTGATTGGGGGGGGGGGGGATGCCAGCTAAGTAGTGTACTTTTCGTATCAGGGTTGGTTTTAGGCATCCTGTGGCTAATCTTGCCATTTCATTTAGCACCACATCCACCTGCCCTGCATGCTTTGATCTGCGCCACATTGGACAAGGATACTCTCCTGCAGAGTAACATAAAGCTAGAGCAGAAGTTTGTAATGTGTGTGTTTGGGCACCCCAACTTGTGCCAATTAGCTGAGCATTACAAACTAGCTGTATTGAGGAAGACTTACCTTAGACGCCACCCCCTTTAGTCCAAAACCTATGAATGTCCAAAGCAGGCATGTTCAAGACAGTTCAAGGCCCTGACTCCCAAATTTAGGGAAAGTAGGAATAGCAAATCGAGATCTGAGTACTGTGTGATGGAATGAGTGCCTGTCATCTGTCTCAGCTCCTCCCAACCTAGTAGTTTGAAAGCAAGAAATTGTAAGTAGATAAATAGGTACTGCTTCAAGCAGGAAAGGTAACAGCATTCTGTGCACTCCCGAGTCTAGTCATGCCTGCCACATGACCATGGAAACATCTGCAGACGCAGATGGCACTGGCTATTTGGCTGTAAACAGAGATGAGCACTAACCCCTAGAGTTGGACATGACTGGCTTTTGAGCAAGGGAGATCTTTACTTTCACCTTTGGGTATAGAGAAGCTTCTTTTGCCCTTCTAGTGTCTTGGATTGTTCACCGAAGACTTGCACCTTCTTTATTTTCTATTTCCAATAGTTGTGATCTGTACCAAACTAACCTCTGTTTAACCAAATTATTACTTGCCCTCTGAGCCCATCATTGTACAAAGCAGACAAAGAAAGGACCCTAAAGTCTAGAAGAGGAAGGAGAAGGGGACCCCAATCTTTCAGAATAACTAGCTAAGTTTGTAATGACAGATAGGATGGGATGACAACTGCTGACTCACTTTGAAACACCCCTGATTTGCCGAGCTTCATAAAAAAAAAAGCTTATAGTTGCTCCATGGGCTTTTGTCCAGTCTCTAGACCAGCTGCAACATCATGATTTCTGTCCCCTGCACAATTAGATAGGAGGAGGTTGCAGGAATAACACAGTGCAGTTGTTAATCAATGTTGCAGGGAAGATTTCTTTTATGTCATAAATTACACACTTCATTTTATTTTAAGCAGAAAGGCAGAATGTATTGCTAAAGCCTCTGGAAAATAATAGCTAATCACTGCCTTAGCCAGCTGTTATTGCCTTGGAAAGAGACAGTTGCAAAATTTATTTTCTAGGCCCTGATCGCTGATTCCCACTGATTCGGGTCTGTACCACAAGTTGTAATAAACAGAGAACTGCTATAATCAGCGCGATTTGAAGGATGCTTGTGGAAGACTTTGTTTGATAGATTATTCTGAGTTCCAAGCAAGTATAGGCAGAGAACTTAGGCAAGGCATCCTCCTATTTTGTAGACTGCTGAAAAAGCATTTTTGTACATGTTCCTGGGCATTTCTTGATCCTCTCTTAGCTAGGATAATGCAAGGCTCAAGTAGAGGAGCATTTTCTTTATTAGAACAGGAAACCCAATCAAGCCATAGTAATTTAACAGTGCCAGATCCACTTTTTATTCTGTTTTATAAATGAGAATTGTAATCCTGTGAGGATTGTGCTAATGTGCACTTATTCTGCAGTTCCAGCTCTATGTTTATTCCTTAGATCTGAATCAGCATCACAGCTGCTGAAGCAGTTTACCAACAACCTTCTCTCAAATAATGGTAACACATACTTCTAGGTTTTGGAGGAAACAACACAGGACCTCCATATCCTACGCCAGTGATGGTGAATCTTTTAGAGACCGAGTGCCCAAGTAGGAGAAGGAGGCACGCGGGCAGGTACCATGCATGCCTACGCACCCATGTGACATCTCTGGTGTGCCTCTGGTGATGTCACATGGGGGGTGCACACACACCACTTGAGACACACCAATGATATCACATGGGCACATGGGCATGCTCCCATGGGTGAATATACACACCAACCCCTGTGGATGCGCATGCCCTCTGTGTGTGTACCGCCACCACCTCCTAGGAGGGGTGGGTGGGGATGTCTGGTCACATCATCTCTTTCCGACAGCTGCCTCCTAGGTGGGATTTCAGCCTCCCCTCTTGCCTCCCCATCACAAGAGGAAGAGGGCTGGATGGGGAAATGACCCTGCCATTGGTGCTGGCTGGCCAGGGCAGGGCTTGCCCACGATGGTGTGAGTGCCCACAGAAAGGCCTCTGCATGCCACCTATGGCCTGTGTACCATAGGTTTGCCAACACTGCCCTACTCTATTGCACAATTTCCTGCCACAAAATTCCACACACTATCAATCTTCTTAGTTTCATGAGTTCTCAGAATAACTGTATGTATAATTTTTTTTACTGCAGGCTTGGTATAAGTAGGACTCCCATATTACCTGGTTGGTTTGGTTTTATACAGATTTTATACATGCTACCCAGTACCACTTTAGCACAGCAGTTTGCCTGGATCCAAATATTTCATATTAGAAAAAAAGAAGAAAATAAGTAAGTCTGAAGAAAAAAGAAACAGACCTTCCCATGTGATTAGCCAATAGGTGAAGGGATCCACAATTTGATAGGATTTCACTGATTGGTGGTTGAAACACATTGCTAGAAAAATTCTGTAGCACTTAATGTGCTTACTCTGCATAATAAAAAATCCATATTAATTAACACATTATTATTATTATTATTATTATCAAACCTTTAATAGCATTAAAATGGAGACAAAGAAAATAATTAACAAAATGTTCACATAGCTGACCGTAACCTACACCACTGTAGCTGACCATAGCTTATACAACACAATATTAAGAATTACGGCTACCATGTCTGTTAACTACTTTATCTAGAAAGTCCCATATGGTGATAGGTTGTGTCCTTGTGGGGCCAATTGTGTTGAATCTGTTAGTCAAGTTCTCTTCTACCGCCCATTTTACAAGGACATCCATTTCAAATACCTAGACCCCATTTTGACCAAATCTAGTGGACTCTCAGATTCCTCTACATTGTTGCTTCTCTTAATGGCTCCACTGATTACATGGATGAGTGGCTGCCTTTCTGTCAGGTGCCATCAAATCATGTCCATTCAATGGGAGTTGATGATCCTTGATTTTACATGTTTTGGTCATGCTGCTCCTTGCCATTTTAAATCACCTTTCATACCACTTGCACTTTTACTGTTAAGAATTAACACAACATAAATCAGCATACTATGCAAACAAAACAGCTTTATTTAGGAAAGAGGTGCCACGTTGAATTGGTACATGCTTTCAGATATCCTATTCATATCTATGAAAAGTCAAATACTGTACAACAAATGTAGGATATTTTCCTTGTTAAAATATTCATTCTGTATCTCTGAAGGAAGACAACTTGGTTTCTGCAGTACTGTATGTCCTTTCTTTCACTTCAGTTCTTTTCCTCCTGAAATAACATGACACTGTGTCACTTATGGGCAATTCCTGTAGTAGACGCAAGGATCTGTATATAGATGTGCAAAGTAGAGCACCAGATTTGGAGAACTGGGATATGGCAACCTAGATATAACTGGACAACTGTACGCTTCACAAGGTCCAGCAAAAGCTGTTTCCCTGCCATCATCCCCCTCCACATTGCTGCTATATCTGCCATCCTCACTTACCACCATTCAGACACCCGGGCAGCTCTAACCACCTTCCCCACCCTTGTGAGTTTAGGCATTACTACTACCACCACCAGCATGGTCATGATTTAGGGACCCAGTCGCTCCCCTGTGGTGCTTGGGCAGCCAGTCTCCCAGGCGGAAGGAGCTTAGCTGTAGGCTTGTGGGATCTTCCATTGTGGTCAGGCACTTTACATGGGGGGGGGAGGGCTCCATGTTCTCTCTCTTGCTGTAATACTGGCTCAGATCATAATTTGTTATGTGTATGCCTAGGAACAGAATTTGTTCACTGCTGCGACAACATCACCTGGGCAACCCAAAAACAGGCCAGCAGAAATATTCTGTTGGGGGTTGAAGTTGGAGCCCATTCAATGGCTGAGGATCTATTTGTCCTGTTCTCAAGTGTGCCAGTCTTAGCAGGGCAACAGCTGGTCCATCTGAGGGAAATATAGGTCAAAGCACATAAGGCAAAAATAAAATAAGCATACGCGTGCGTCCAGAGGCAAATGGAAATAACAAGCAGAAATCAACCAGAAGGCATTCTACCAGTGAGTCAGGTAAACCAGGTAACAGAGCTCCCAGTCCAAAACTCCAACAACAATCTGAAAACCAAGTTAGTCTGGACAACTACAGGGCACACAAGGCTCCATAAGGGCTGTTTCCCTGCCACCGTTCCCCTTGGCGTTGCTGCTCTATCTGCAATCTAAAATCAAGTTAGTCTGGTTACAGGAGCAAACAATTATGGGTACACAAGATGTGCTGCCAAAGCAGTTCAAAGCAAGCCAGGGAGACACAGGAAGGGTCAGGGTATACAGCAGGCCAAATCTGGAGCCAGAAGAATTCTATTAGGAAATGCTGGATGTAACACTTCTGCCTCCAGTGATGCAAGCCAGAAGTTGTCTGGTTAACCACAGCACATCTTCTGCAGAAGGTAGTGAATACCCTTTTGCATAAATGCTAGAACAAAGGCAAATGTGAGCACAACATGCCATTTTATGCACAGTGAAAACTAACAGAGTTGGGGTGGCTCTAGTCAGTGGCCTCACAGCTTCAAAACCAATGTGTATAGTGATGAAATTTTGGAGCCCTGTCCAAAACTCAAGAGCACTTGGGCAGCTTTTCATTCTAAGAGGAAGACTAGCCCTCAGGGAGACCCTCTACTTTTAAGGAAGCTCTAATTACCAGGCATTTTCCTTTGCTTCTAGAGAGTTTAATGGTTGCATGGTGTGGATATGTGTGTCTCCTGCCAGTCTCATGGTTTCAGTCTGTGTCATTTTTGTGTGTGAGAAAGAGGTTCAGCCTCCTCTCTCATCTCTGGAGCTGCACTGTTTTTCTATAGATGCACAGCTCCCTGTATTGTTCAGAATTTGGGTCTGCAAGCCATTCAGAGCCTCACCAGCTACCCCAGCTGGAGATTCATAGATTATCCTTACAGGTTGACCTCTCTAGCAGGTTCAAGCAGTGGTGGGATGTCAAAAATTTTACTACCTCATTGTGATGTCATCACAGTATGGGCGGAGCTAACATCATGATGTCATGAGCAGAGCCAACATCATGACATCATGAGGTTGTGGGCGGGGCCAAATAAAAAAATAAAAATAAGCACACACACACACCTAAACCCACATGCCCACAACACAAACCCGTAAATAAATTAAATAAATAAATAAATAAATAAAAATACATTAAAATACACCCACCCACCTACCCCAAACACAAATCAACCAGAACTTTTAAGCCAGAGCTTAAAGCTTATACTGGCTAATCTTTCTCACACTAGGTCAGATGGAAGGAACTACAGAATGAACTCACCACAAGATGGTTTCATTTTGGCACTTTTCAACTTTTCAACAGTTAAAGAAGATAGGTACTAAGTCTTTGCCTAACCAGTTTTCTAGGATAATATGCCTTAATGAAAATGTAAAACAACTGTACCTTCTTAAGGGTTCTCCAATTGGAACAGCAATTGGAACAGCACAGGTGTAGCTTATTGATGAGGTAACTCCAAGACTTTGCTTTAAAACCCCAAGCCAGGCCTGCTGGCTTCCAGGCCTTTTTAGGAACTGTGGTAGTACGTCAATATAGGTAAAGGTATTAAATACACATTAAAATGCACACAGACACACCACATCCAAAGGTGAGTCACTTACCCTGGGGAGCAGGCTATAGGGAGCTTCAGGCTAGCAGGTTCTCTTCCTCCTCCCCACTTGGGAGGACAGCAAGGAGGCTGTGAATACGCGCCAAGCACTGTAGGCGTGCATGCACACCAAGTGCTTGGCGCGGATGCGCAGTGTGGGAACCAGTGAAAAGGTAAGCCCTGAAGGTGGTCCCCCCCCCCCAGCTGCTACCGGTTGTCTGGGACACTGGGAAAAGTTACTACCGGTTCTGGCGAACTGGTGCGAACCTGTTACATCCCATCACTGGGGTCAAGACACTACTCACACCTGATACCAGTCCTAAGTTTAAGGATGGTTTTCTCTAGTTTAAACCTGTTGCTTTTTGTCTTATTTTCAAATAATGTGGTGGGCAATTGTTCTCCTAAGTAAGTCTTGAACATCTACAGCCTCATAAACTCTGACTCATCTAGTCAGTAATTTCATTTAAGTTCCCTAACAATGCAATTCTATCCCTGTTGGTTCAGAAATGTCATTGTATTCAGCAGAGCTTACTCCCACTTAAGTGTGTATAGCATTGTGGCCTAAAGCAGCTAGATTGCACAGTAATTAT
The DNA here is from genome assembly GCA_030440675.1 of Furcifer pardalis. Classification (NCBI taxonomy): domain Eukaryota; kingdom Metazoa; phylum Chordata; class Lepidosauria; order Squamata; family Chamaeleonidae; genus Furcifer; species Furcifer pardalis. The sequence continues at coordinate 104,664,395 of CP126893.1, forward strand.
TATTATTATTTTGGGGAGGGGTTAACCTTATTACCTAGCAATCTCATTATTTCATCATTTACTTCTGTAATTTACTTTTCTTAACCATGCATAAAACTTTTTGTCCTTGTTCACTATACAGCCCAATTTGCAGTCCTATTTTGAAATGACAGCTTATTGTCTGTACAGTTTGCATTCTCTCGCAGGTTTACATAATAGTTAAACTTAGAAAGTGCCATTCATTCTTGCATCTAAAGCCTATTGAGTGAATTCTAGGCTAAGACAATATTTTACTATATGGTAATCTTCTTCTTGAATGCAATTTATGGTAGAGACAACATTTTATAATTTTTATTGTACTGTTGTTGTTTTGACTGTAAGCCACCCTGAGTTGCCTCAATGAGTGGGCAGCAATATAAATCTAAATAAATAAATAAATAAATTTTTTTTATATATCAATTTCATTATTTGTTTCTTGGCTTGAGTGCATTAAATGGGCAATCAGAATACAAAAAGAGCTCTTGAGGAAGATAAAATTTCACCACTGCATTGTGTTTTTCAATTCTGGGATACATTACGCAAAGGATTGTCAAGAAAGAATATGATTAAATACTGTACAGAAATATGGCCCCAATATAAAGTCCCTGGGCTAGAGAAATGGAATGAAGAAGGTACTTTTGACTTAGTTACAATCCAGAATTGGCTAAGTTTCCTTGAAAGTTGTGGAAATTTCAAAGAGGCAGATTACATGAGGGTGTTTAAGAATGCAGCTTCAGGGTTCCCTGAACTCTCATCATGTGTGGAAAATGGAACATGTAGTACCACTAAAACCCAGGTTGTGCACCCTATGAGTATTCAGGACAAAGCTGAGGCAAACTCCTTAGAATTTAATAATGAACAAATTGTTCCAAGCACTCCCTGTGGAAGTCACCCACCTCCGTATCTCAATGCCTACCTCTCAACCATTGGTAGGTGAACATTTTAGTAATGCTGCTTAGCTAAAGTGAAGGTTATGCTCTTAGCAAGAGATTTTTTGTATCTTTTCCTATCCTTCCTTCATTACTATGACTCATCTCATCCCTAAGCCTTTGTAACGATTTGAAGTGTCGCCAGAATGCTTATCTTTGCTTTCAAACACCTTTAGCTATATTTGAATTCTTTTTGCCTAGAACAAACATTGTGTTTCTTCCTAAGCAAGTAGTACCTGGGAGGGCAAGTTATTATGCTATGTGCGCCAACAAAACAGATTTATTTTGCTTCTGTTTGACATTTCCATTTTCTGTATGTCCAAGTTAGCTTGCACTCTGTCTTCTGTGCTTACTTCATTATCTGCCTGATTATATTTTCTGTTAAGTTTTTCCTGCCTGCCTGCTGCTCCCTGACCTGAGGATAAGTGACTGACTAGGGTTAGTGGGTGGGTGGGTGGGTGGAGGTGTGTGTGTGTTTTATGTAGTGTGTTTTTATGTGTATTTAATGTCTATTTTAATTTGTATGTTTATGTTTTTTATTTCTATTTAATGTCTATTTTAATTTGTATTTTTGTTTTTATTTCTATTTAATGTCTATTTTAATTTGTATTTTTGTTTTTATTTCTATTTAATATCTATTTTAATTTGTATGTTAATGTGTTTTTTATTTCTATTTTTATGTGTACTGTATTTTTATTTTATTTTTATTATATATTTTTACTTTGGTTCCGCCCACATCATCATGACATCATGATGTTGGCTCTGCCCATGACGTCATGATGTTGGCTCCGCCCACGACATCGGCTCCACCCACAGTATGGTAGTAAAATTTTTGACAGCCCACCACTGGTCTAGTGGGCATGTGGAAGTGGTTCCCACCTAAGCAGCTCTAAAATCCTGATTCTCTTCCCCTCCCCGCCCCCGGTGCCATATAATTCTTATTATTCAAAAAGTGAACTCTTATTAAAAAATAAAAGGACAAAAGGACAGTTGAAGTACTGAGGGGGGGGGGGAATCACTGTTAATAACTCATTATCAAATTGCCCCCTTAACTATCAAATTGCCTCACTATGGGGCACACACCCCATGTTGAAAACCACAGGCTTCATGTGATCAGTTTAGCTGTCGGACCTTTGTTGTACTGTGCTGTTAGGCTGGGCAGGGAAGAGGGAGCATTTAATGTTCTTATTAACAATCATCTTGAATTAGTCAAGCTGAAGAAACTTTAAGGAATAGTTTGTTGCTATCAGAAAGCTTTTAAACAGAGTGTTAGTGCTCAGTGAAGCATCTGCTGCCTTCTGTGAACTACATCAGTAACTGAATGGTGAACAGTTCAATCACCATTTAAAGAGAAGAGGGGAAAGGGTGCTAGGTTTAAAACTGGGAGAATGACAAAGAATGTAATAAATAACATTATTCATGCTCTCTCACTCTCTTGGTAAATGTTCATGGGGTGAGCAGAGTAGCAGTAAGCCCTATCTCAACCTACATTCATTAACTGTACCTTTGTATGATGCTGCTTTTATACAGAGAGGAAGGGGCTCTGGAGTATGTCCAGACTGTCCTTTATAGGGCAGTCTGGCCTTGCTTGTTTTCAGGTTGCTAGAGAATGGGGAAGGGACCAGATTGCACTTAACCCAGCCGCCAGGTCTTAACACATGAAGCAACCCGTTTGCCCATATGATGACAACGCCACTTCACCATGTGGGCAAATGATACATTTCCCCTACTTCTTTACAGAGGGAGGGCAAGTGTAAATGATCCCCCCCCCCCCCCCGGTTGACTCAAGGAAGCCGCAGCAAACAGCTTTAACCGGAAATCAAAGAGGAAATGGAAATTAATATTCCTTCACCTTGCTGAAGCAACACTACAATGGGTTGACAAGGGGGGGGGGTTTTTTACACATTCCCTCCTTTGTAAAAATGCAGGGAAAGTTTAAATTGAAAACGTTTGGTATGCTGACAGGTTTGTTGACAGAGGAAGCAGCTTTTGAAGATTGCTGCCTCTGTTAAACGATGTTCCAAGTATCAGTAGGTGCTTGGGACACCTGTTGTCATCCCCCCCCCCCCGATTTTAAAAAAATACACCACCACCCGGCATGGGTTCTCAAAGGATCACTATGGGAGTTGGTCTGGGAGGTCCATTGTCTCTGAAATGTAGATGATGTATGCCCAGAACAACCCCTGGAAATTTTAAAGAGTGCTCTAAGCATTTGTTTAGACTTGCTCTATGGGAGTGATGGCAAACCTTGGCACTCCAGGTGTTTTTGAACTTCAATTCTCAGAAACCCTGATCAGCAGAAGTGCTGACATAGGCTTCTGGTAATTGGAGTCTAAGAACACCTGGAGTGCCAATGTTGGCCATCACAGCTCTATAGTATACAAATAAAACGGCAAATACACATAGAGCTGGGGCAGGAATTGGTGTTGTCAGCCTAACTTTTGCATTCAGTTCTGTGAGCACTGCTACACATATTTAGGAGCAATGATAAATACTATCTTACACAATACTGCCTTCCTATATGATAAGGGTCTGATGTGGCAAGACAACCCTAGATTGTATAAGGAAAATCCTGAGAAAACATCTCTTCTTGACATGTTGAGTAGAGTTTAGATCCTAGTTTAGAAATCCAAGGTTTAAAATTGAAACCTTTTTTTAAAAAACTGTGTTACTGTTTTGTTTCTCTCTGCATTGGCCAGTCCCAGAATAATTAATTGCATCACTTAGTATTCAATTACAGGTAAAGTCATTAACTGGTGTTGAGGCAAGGTGAATAAACTAATGGACATGCACCAGTGGTGGGATGTCAAATTTTTTACTACACTACCGTGACATCATCACAGCATGCGTGGAGCTAACGTCATGACATCATGATGTCATGGGCGGGGCCAAAGAAAAAAATAATATAATATAATATAATAAAAATAAGCATGCGCAAGCGCACACACACACACACATGCCTCAACCCACCCACCCACCCACAACACAAACCCGCAAATAAATTAAATAAATAAATAAATAAAATAAAATAAAAATTACATTAAAATACACCCACCCACCCAAACACCAACCCACCCCAAACATAAATCGACCCACCCACCCACCCCAAACACAAACCCTCACTTACCTGTTAGTATAAGTGCCTGGGCAGCACCATGTTGCAAGATGGATATGGTCATCGTACCAGTTCTCTAGGATAATATGCCTTAATGTAAATGTAAAACAGCTGTACCTCCTTAAGGGTTCTCCAATTGGAACAGCAATTGGAACAGCACAGGTGTAGCTTATTGATGAGGTAACGCCAAGACTTTGCTTAAAAAACCCAAGCCAAGCTGCCAGGCCTGCCGGCCGCCAGACCTTTTTAGGAACTGTGGTAGTACGTCAATATAGGTAAATGTATTAAATACACATTAAAATACACACAGACACACCACATCCAAAGGTGAGTCACTTACTCTGGGGAGCAGGCTATAGGGAGCTTCCGGCTAGCAACTTCTCTTCCTCCTCCCCACTTGGGAGGACAGCAAGGAGGCCATGCATACATGCGAAGCACTGTAGGCGTGCATGCACACCAACTGCTTGGTGCGCATGCGCAGTGGGGGAACCATTGAAAATGTAATCCCCAAAGGTGGTTCCCCCAAAAGCTGCTACCGGTTCTCTGGGACACTGGGAAAAGTTACTACCGGTTCTGGCAAACTGGTGCGAACCTGTTACATCCCATCACTGACATGCACTCAAGGAGTTAGCACAACTCAGTTGTTTTTGTTAGGTTTATATTTTCTTGTTGCAATTTATATTTTTGTCAGTTGTCTTGAGTTGGATTGTGCCACAAAAAGGTACACTAACAATTCATAAATCAATCAATCTATAGTCCCAGGGTGAATCTTCAGCTTCTCTTACTGAAAGTATCTTAGTAGCAGTTGACTGTCACTGTGTTTATATTTTACCTTGGCTCTTCAAATTCAGTAAAATCCCAAATATTTGTAAATATCTTTGGAGCACTAGTTTGCTAAGTAGTCTGTGTGGGAGGAGAGTCCTAATGTCCATATAAATAGAGTACAAACAAGGCTATTATATCTTCTGTCAGGGTAAATATACAGTATGAGGTCCTGGGTGTTAGAGGACACACTGACTAAAGCAGGAGTCCTCAACCAGTGGTGGGCTAAAAAATAAAAATAAAAAATACTACCACACTGTGGGCATGGTATGGTGGGCATGGCCAGGGCGATAGCCCTGCATTGAACACCCAAATTAGGACTACAGATATGATATTTCAAAACTTGGATGGGTGGAGCCAGCCAGAATTTCTGCTACCAGTTCTGGTGAACTGGTGCATACCTGCTGATGCCCACCACTTTTCTCAACCTATGGCTTGGGGGCCAGATGCAGCCCATGGCACCATTTCATGTGCCCCCCAATGCCTCTGCCACACCCAGAAATGCCATGTGTGGCAGGCAGGGCAAAATAAATAAATAAAAATGGCCGTCCATTCCCTGAAGCTCTCTGAGGGAGCATGACCTGGCCCTCGGTTTGAAAAGGTTGAGAATCCCTGGACTAAAGAGATGAAGATAAGTTTTTCCTCCAAAGAAAATTTAGATTTTTATAATCATGATCAAACTTTGTCCTTCTTTGCTTTCAGGTTCTATACCTAAAAACATTAGTAGGGAACAAAACCCAATAAAGATAAAGATCATCCTTGCTCAAAAACCAGTCATATCTGACTATAGGGTCAGTACTACCTATGTCTGCAGACGTTTCCATGGACATGTGGCAAGCATGCCTCAACACCATAGCGCATGGTACGCTGTTTATCTTCCCACCAAAGTGCTCCCTATTGATCTACTTACCATTTCTTGCTTTCAAACTGCTATGTTGGCAGGAGCTGGGACAGAGACAGGAGCTCACTCCATCATGCAGTAGCCAAGAAGGACAGGTTTCACTTACCAGTAACTGTCGTTCTCCGAGTATGTTGTTTGGGGATTCACACTGATGGGTTCTGCGCCTGCGCTGAATCCTGAGCGGAGCTGGAAAGCTGATTGGATAAAGAGTTTTGAATGTGGGACCGCCCACCATGCCCAACCCCTTTAGGCGCCATTTCGCGCTTTCCCCTCAGTTTGATATTAAAGCTGCCCGCTAAGCATAGGGCCATCTCAGGCCGGCAGCCCTGAGGGGAGGCAGGGTTGGGTTGTGTGAATCCTCAAACAACATACTCGGAGAACGACAGTTACTGGTAAGTGAAACCTGTCCTTCTCCTTCGTGTTGTTTGGGGATGCACACTGATGGGTGACTAGCAAGCTCACTTACTTGGATGGTGGGCAGCCGGCGTCCTGAGATGTAGGAGAGCGCGATGGCATCATGGATGGGCGGTCATCAGCGAAGAGGATCGGAGACCAGCCGTCAGGATGGATCTGCCCCGTCTGACATCGGAAGCAGACCTTGTGTCAACCCGGTAGTGGGTGATGAAGGTGGAGGACCTGGACCAGGTAGCGGCCTTGCAGATGTCCTCCATCGGGATGCCTTCGAGGAACGCAGTGGAGGAAGCCAATGTCCTGGTGGAGTGAGCCCGGACATGAGGCGGGGGTGGTAGAGATGACATCTCATAGGCCAAGTAGATGGTGCTTGAGATCCATTTGGAAAGTCTCTGGGCAGACAGAGAGTGTCCCTTGGACTTGCCACCATAGGCCACAAACAGTTGCTTGGCTCTCCTGAAGGACGCAGTCCTTTGCGTGTAGAACAGCAAGGCCCTCCTGACATCCAGCGAATGCCACACTCTCTCTTGTGCAGACGAAGGATTCAGGAAGAATGCTGGAAGCGTGATGGACTGGGCCAGGTGGAATTCAGTCAGGACTTTGGGCAGAAAGGCCAGGTCCGGGTGCAATACCACCCTATCGGGGTAGAACTTGAGAAAAGGAGGGTCAGACCGCAGGGCTGCCAGTTCTCCTGCCCTCTGGGCAGAGGTGATGGCTACGAGAAAGGCAGTTTTGTAAGAAACAAACTTAATGTCCACTGTAGCCATGGGCTCAAAGGGCGCCTTCGTGAGCGCGGTGAGCACAGCAGTGAGGGACCACTGAGGAGGTGGTATCTTTACTGGAGGGTAGGCATTAGGCAGTCCCTGGAGGAATCTTTTAACAGTCTTGTCTCTGAAAGCGGAGGACAATACTGATGAAGGTGGGGCCTTGGCTACCACCGCAGCCAAGTGGACCTTTAAGGATGAGTGTGCAGATCCTGACTCGGCCAGGTGCAGGAGGTAGGACATGACGTCCTGCAGGGATGCCGAGTCCACGGTGCGGTCACTGGATGCTAGAAAGTCTATGAAGCGACGGTACTTGGCATCATAGGACTTTCGCGTGGAAGGTTTCTTTGAAAGTTCAAGGATCCGTGTTATGTCGGGCGGATAAGCCAGGCCGTCAGGTGTAGGCTCGGCAGATCCGAGTGGAGGATCCGACCGTCCTCCATGCGGAGGAGGTTCGGATCGGTGGGTAGGCGGAGGCGGTCGCAAGCCAGGGTTTGGAGTAGCGGGAACCACGGCTGGCGCGGCCAGGACGGGGCGATCAGGATCGCCCAGGCGTTCTCCGCACGGATCCGTACCAGGACCCGCTGGATGAGAGGGATCGGAAGAAACATATACAGCAGTTCCTGGTGCCACGGCACCATGAAGGCATCGCCCTCCGATCCGTGGCCGATCCCCGCCCGGGAGCAGTAACGGCGGCACTTGGTGTTGATCTGTGTCGCGAACACGTCTAGGCTCGGTGTGCCCCACCGTCGGCACAGGCGGTCGAACACCGATCCGTCCAGTTCCCATTCGTGCATCGCTGTCCCTTTGCGGCTCAGGGAGTCCGCCTCTAAGTTCAGCGTGCCCTGGATGTGGACACCTATGGGGAACACATGTACCTTCAGGCACCACTCCCAGATCTGGACCGTCAGGTGAAGGAGGGAGAGGGACTTGGTCCCTCCTTGCCAGTTGAGGTAGGCTAGGGTCGTGGTGTTGTCCGAAGCGATCTGCACCACGCGGCCTGCTAGTGACAGTCTGAAAGACCTCATCGCCTTCCATACCGCTAACAGCTCGAGGAAGTTGATGTGGCGGTCGGCTTCCGCGGGCGTCCAGATGCCGTGGACCCGTAACCCGAGGCAGCACGCACCCCATCCGTGTGTGCTCGCGTCGGTGGTGACCTGGACGGATGGCGTGGGGAGGGTGAAGAGCTTCCCGGCGGTCACATTGCGGTCCGTTGTCCACCAGTTCAGCTGGTCCCGCAGTTCGGGGGTCGGTGTGAGCCACTTCCCGAGGTTGTCGTGGGTGCTGTCGAAGGAGGCTAGGAGCCACGACTGGAGCGACCGCATTTTGAGCTTGGCGTGCGAGATCACTGCTGTGGTCGACGCCATGAGTCCTAGTAAGCGGAGAGCGCCCCTTGCACGGATGCGACGACTGCCTTGGATCCGAGCCACTACCGTGCGGATGTCGAGCAGACGTTTGGGGGGAGCGTAGGCTCTCAGAGCCAGAGAGTCCAATACGGCTCCGATGTAGTCTATTCGTTGAGTGGGGGTCAACTGAGACTTCTTGTAGTTGACCCGTAGACCGAGACTCTGCATAAGGGCCAGGCAATGGGCAACATCGTCCTTGGCTTTCTGTTGGGTTGGGGAGCAGACCAACCAGTCGTCTATGTACGGGAACACTTGGACGCCTTGCAGCCGAAGATGAGCAGCCACCGGCGCCATGCACTTCGTGAATACCCTCGGAGCGGTGGAGAGGCCGAAGGGTAGGCAGGTGTACTGGTAGACGTCGCCGCCGATCTGGAAGCGTAGGAATCGGCGGTGTTCCCTTCTGATGGATACGTGGAAGTAGGCATCCTTCAGGTCGATGACGGTGAACCAGTCCCCGTGGTTGATCAGTGGGAGGATGGAATGAAGAGTCACCATCCGGAACTTCCTTGCGTCGATGTGCTTGTTGAGGAGACGGAGGTCCAGGATTGGACGTGTCCCCCCGTCTTTTTTGTCCACGAGGAAGTAGCGGGAGAAGAACCCTTCGTGAGACTCCGACGCTGCAACCGGTTCTATGGCGCCCTTCTCTAGGAGAGCTGATAGTTCTTCCTGGAGCGGTGGGGACGGATCGGTGACGCGGACCCGTCCGACAGTAGGGCATTTCCTGAACTCGATCGCGTAGCCAGAGTCTAAGATGGTTAAAACCCATCGGTCTGTGGTGATGGCAGACCAGGCCGATAGGTAGTTGGCGAGGGGACGGTAGGGTAGAGTCTCGGTCACGGAAGAGTCAAACACGTTGTTTGCCCTTCCGTTCCGTGTGTTTACCAGTCTGGTGACGCTGCTGGTAGCGTGGACGGCTGGGTTGTGGTCGTGGCTGGTAGGGCTGGTACCGGGAGTAGTCGCCTTGCCTCTGCGGTGGGCGAGGTTGGTAGGACGGACCCGCCTGGGACGTCGACGGTTGGTCCTGCTGGTAACGGTTGGACCCACGGCGTGGAGGGCGGAGCTGTTTGATGGTGGCGTAGTCCCCCTTCAGCTCTCCCAAGGAGGTGTCGGTCTCCTTGGCGAAGAGGCCCTCACCGTCGAAGGGGAGCTCTTCCACCAGCCGCTTGACGTCGTCTTGCAGGTCAGCGGAGCGGAGCCAGGCGTGGCGACGAAGCTGGATGGCAGAGGCCAGATTCTTCGCCTCCGACTCCGTGACGTGGCGGCCCGTACGGATCTGCTGGAGAGCGAGTTGGTTTCCCTCCATGCAGACCCGCTCGAAGTCCGCTCGCTTGTCCGGTGGTAGCAGCGACTTGAAGGACTCCGCCTGTTCCCACAGTCGGCACTGGTAGCCCCCCATGGCCGTCGCGTAGTTGGACGCACGGAAGGACAAGGAGGCATTGGCGTAGACCCTCCTGCCCAGTGCGTCCAGTTTCTTCCCTTCTTGGGTCGACGGAACGGGGGTGCTACTAATCGGTGTCCGGTGTTGGGAGCCTTTCACCACTCGGGAGTTCGGCGCCGGGTGGACGTGTAAGAAGTTGGAGTCTTCCAGTAGTCTGTACATGGAGTCCACCCTGTTGGACACCGAATGGGAAGAGACGGGTCTCTTCCAGATCTCCTTGGCCGCCTTGGCGATCTTCGGGAGTAGTCCCAGACGGACGGGGACTAGCTCCTTCCGGTCGGCCATGCCGCAGATGACATCTTCGCATTCGTCCAGGGGAGCCTCCGCCCGGATCCCCAGCGTGGATCCAAGGCGGGTGATGAGGGCCGTGTACGTTTTCTGGTCCTCCGGTTGGGAGCCATGGACGGAGCCGATGTTATCGTCTGGGGATTTGTCAACCGCAACCGGTGGTGGCCGATCCTCCTCCTCCTGGTCCGACGAGTCGTCGGAGCCTCCTGACCGCTCCGAGACGCTGGGCGGTGGCAGGTAGGCCTCGGGGTCCGAGTCCGACCAGTACGGCCTGGCGGATCTCGGATCGCTCCCTGGCAAAGGCAGCTGGTACGGAGGGAGAGAGGCCTCCGACCGCGCCTGTTCCACTCGTTGCCTCTTCGGTGCCGGACCCTCGTCACGGAGCGGTGGTGCCTCCATGGCTGGTTCGGGAGGCAGAGGGTGTTCCACGAACTCGGATGGTGTCGGTCGAGGGCCTTGGAGCTCGGCATGCAGCTTCCGCACCATCGCCTCGATAAACGGGGCGATGAGGCTCAACTGGGGTGGCGCTTCGGAAGCCAGACCAGGAGCCACGGAATGGTCGCGAAGAGAGGTAGATCATCGCAGCGGTGGAGGTGGAAGGGCCTCTGGCGACGGCGGAGGGCTGGGGGCCCTCTCCGGTGTGGTTTCCCGGACATCGACCGGCATCCTGCCCGGCGTAGGTGGGGCTGCAACCGGGGCGGATGCTAGGGAGCGTGGCGGCGAGGGGTGAGCCGGTCCCGGGGTCGGTGGGAGAGAAGACGTAGAGCTACGGCGCTTCTTCTTCTCTTTCTTATCTTTTTTCTTCTTCTCCTGCTCCTTCTTCCGTTTAAACAGTTCGGAGGCCGACGGCCGTGAAGAAGGAGCAGAGGTCGAAGGAGCAGACGTTGAGGCAGCGGCCTGCTCTGGAGCTGGGGGAGGCGGTGGTGCGAGTGCGGCCTCCATGAGGTAGGCTTGGAGGCGGTACTGGCGGTTCTTGATAGCGGCCTTCGAGAAGCCTCTACACACCTCGCAGGTCTGGACCTGGTGGCTCTCCCCGAGGCAGCGGAGGCAGCGCACGTGTCCGTCCGAACTAGGGAACTTTCTCTTGCAGGACGGACACTGCTTGAACGCTGCCGCTGAGGCCATCCACCGAGGTAGATGGCCGAAGAGAAAAAATTATCCCGGCCGGGAGGCCCCGGCACGAGATTGCAGGAAAGAACGGTTTCTCTCTCTTGATTTTTTTTTTTTTTTTTTACCGGCGGCTGAGGGCGAGCCCCAGCCACACGAGGACCAAGGGATCAAGTCCCCTGGTCCGAGAAAAATTGTAGGTTAGAAAAATTGGAAGATTCTGAGACAATCTCAGTTAAAGTACTCACAGCTTTTTTTTTTTTCCAGGCTCCTGCTTGCGCAGCGGAAAAAAGCAAACTGAGGGGAAAGCGCGAAATGGCGCCTAAAGGGGTTGGGCATGGTGGGCGGTCCCACATTCAAAACTCTTTATCCAATCAGCTTTCCAGCTCCGCTCAGGATTCAGCGCAGGCGCAGAACCCATCAGTGTGCATCCCCAAACAACACGAAGGAGAATTGAACTCTGACCTTCCAGTCAGCGAGTTCAGCATCTTAACCACTTGAGCTACCGCAGTCCCAACTTTAGATTGTACAAGGCAGTAAATATCTATTTTCCTGCCTGACAGACTCCCTACTAGGATAGTCTACTCTCTTTATATGGTTTTCTGTCCTCTCTCTTGCTTCTTCTGTTTTCTTGCTTTTCAGTTGTCAGTGTCACATCCTCTTGACATAGGTTCTCTGCCCATCTTGGTACCTCTTAGTATTTAAAAGAGGGTCTCAAACATGCCTGAAATATGCCTTTCCATCAGCAATGGTTAGTCAGTTTCTTCTTCTTTCGTGTCTATAGTCCCTTTTGCCTGACCTAGCGTGAGAAGGATCATCCATTGCCTGGAGTATGGCCCGATTGTGGTTCAAATACCCAAAGAATAGAATTGAAAATAACTGCACACATATAACAGAGGAGCTCATTTTTCACATACTGTATGTCTTTATGTTTCAGACCTGAACAAGAGTTATTCTACCATTAAACAGAGTGAAGTCAGGCAGTAAATATTAGATATGATGAAATGATTATTACTTTATTTATTCTTATGTGTTTTTACTGCTGGGAGAAAGAGAGAGACTTGTACTGTTCTCTGTTTCATGCACCAAAAATTAATGGGCCTGGAATTAAGCATAATCTCCCTTAACCTGGACAGATGGGTGGTATCACTTGCTGCTCTACCTCAGTATTTTCAGTTGCCTCAAAGTGAGTGGTTCTGGGGCAGATACAATGTACACTAAAAAGCAAGATTTTAGGACTAAGCATGGGTAAATTTAGGAATCCACAATAATAAAACATCTTCCAAATTAATTGCAAACATAATGCAGAGAGACATTTAGTTGCTGTGGAGCAAAACCATCTGTTCTCTCTAGGGTGCTGCCTTGAATTCCTCTGTTACCTCTTTTGGAAAAAAATGCATCACTTAGATTTGCACCATAGCCAAAGACCTCACTCTTCTTTCAGACACAAGGGGAGAAAAGCTTTAGCTACATTAAATCAGAAAGACACAAGTTCTTATATTCTTGCTGTGGAGATCAAGGTCTAAATTGTACTGAGTTGGTCCAATTCAGGCTCTGGAAATGAATGAGGCTGCTTTGTACCAAGCAGACCTTGATGTGCCTTCAAGTGGTTTTGCCCTTTTTCATATCACTTCTGATTTTTTAATAACCATAATAGATCCCTTTTGATGATTGAAATGAGATTCTTAAATTCAGCCTCTTCTGGTTAAAAATGGTGAGGTTATTTTCAAAGTATCTTGGGTAGACCAAGGGTCAATGCAGGAGGAAGCTTACCTCTTTTTTGACACCTGAACACCTTTCCCATGGAGATATACCACAAGGACTGTAATTGTTTCAGCACTTTGCCAAGGCATTTTAATTGGTGAGTGCTTATCAATAGGTGTTTCTCATACTGGGAGGAGTTAAAAAGTAGGACAGCACAAAACACAGTTCTATACCTGGTGCTGTTGAACATTTTTTTAATTAATGACTTAGATTCAGGAAGAGAACAGAACTCTTTATCAAATTTGCAGATGATACAAAATTGGGTGGAATAGCTAATAACATCGAAAACAGAAAGATCTCAACAGGATCTTTATTGACATGAGAACTGGGCTAAAACCAACATAATGAAAATTAACAGGGATAAGTGCAGAATTCTATAACTGATGGTGGCTGGGAGGGAAACAAAACATACAGTTACAAGATGGGGTATTCCTGGCTCAGTAATACTACGTGTAAGAAGGATCTTGGAATTGTAGATCACAAACTGTTATAAGGCTGCATATAAGGTAAAGGTAAATGCTATTTTAGGCTGAATTACATCCCTCTACTTGGCACTTGTTAGGCCTCATCTTGAATATTGTGTCCAATTCCACACACCACACTTTAAGAAGGATGGAGACAAACTGGAACAAGATCAGAGCAACAGGGATAATCATGGGACTGGAAACGAAATCTTATGAGGAAAGACTGAAAGAACTGGCCATGTTTAACCTTGAGAAAAGAAAACTGAAGAGAAATATGATAGTGCAGTATACAGTTCATCAAATACTTGCAAGATTGTGATAAAGAGGAGGGGCAGGACCTGTTCCCATTCATCCCAGAGTGCAGGACATGTAACAATGGGCTCAAGTAAGAGGAAGCCAGATTTTAACAGTTAAAAGAGTAGTACAACAATGAATCAATTACCTCCCGAGGTGGTGAGCATTCAAGAGAAAGTTAGACAGCCATCTGTCAGATGTACTTTAACTGTAATTCCTGCATTAAGCAAGGCACCAGACTTGATGACCTTACAGGCCCCTTCCATTAGTCTATGATTTGATGCTTCTCTCTCTCTCTCTCTGATAGTATTTTTTCTGCTATTGTTTTAACCATTTTATACCACATTTCTGTTAGTTATATGGATGAAGGGTGAATTTAAAATGTGAATATAGACAGACAGAGCTGACTCAGTAAATGACATGAGGAGGAAAGATTTAAATAATGGACTTGAGTATTCTTTCTTGGGGTAATTGGTGAGGAATACATGTCCTTTCAGAAAACAAACAAATAACCGGAAACTTGATAGAGGCATTAAAACTATGTATAGTCTTGAAAACACAGACAAGATAAGCACGTCTCACTTATAATTATAGGTTATCACTGGAGCTGAACAGTGGGAGATCCAAGGCATACAAAAGGAAATACTTCATTCATCCAGTAGTTAAGCTGTAGAATTTACTGCCAGAACATAGAGTGCTTTAAAAGAGATTGGATAATTTCATCAAGGATAAATCAACCAATGGTTGCTAGTCATGAAGATTATATGTCACTTTTAGCATCAGAGGCAGCAGGCTTCTACACATCAGTTGTAGGAGAACATGAGACAGAAACCTCAGCTTTTGTTGTGGGAGACCAACAAGTAGCTTTTTGGCCATTATGTAAATGAAATGTTGGATTATGTGCACCTTTTGGTCTGATCCTGCATGACTTTTCTTTGATCTGAAGGTAAATGACATTTTGGTTAATTCTGCATGATTTCTGTTTTTATCTCCACCTCTGCTGAACAATTTCCAGCACTAAGAATATGATGAGATTATTTTGTTTATTTATTTTATGCTCAGGTTTCTCACAAAAAAAGGCCTCAATAGCATTAACAGGGATGGGATGTCCCCGGTTCCAGACGGTTCCCTGGAACCGGTAGGACCAATTCCGGAGGGTTCTCCGGGAGGGGAGTCCACTTTTGGGGCATCCGGTTCCGGACGCCTCACCGAAAGAAATTTTTTTTTTTAAAATCGGAGCTAAAATGGCTCCAATTGACTGCGCATGCGCAGAAACTCAATCTGACACATTGCGCATGCGTCAGATTGAGTTTCTGCACATGCGCAGTCAATTGGAGCCATTTTAGCTCCAATTTTTTAAAAATTGTTTAAAGCTTTCAGGACGGCGGCGGCAGAGGCGGCACCAGCCCTCTGAGAAGGGCACCTCCCCCGCAGCACGTTGAGGGCTGCCTGGGCCATCCAGTGCCGACAAGCCCCATGCCCTGGGGACACCCGGCGTGGCGCACCGCTGACGCCTCCTCCTCCGCCGGGTGCCGGCCTGTGGGCTGGGTGCCTGCAACCGCTGCCTGCCGCCGCCGGAGCTGCCGTTGGCTGCATTCCTGTGGCCTCCTCCTTGGGCCGGTCCCTTTTTAGCCCGGCTGCGGCGCCTGGCGGAGGAGAAATGCAGGCGGCGGTGGTGCGGCATGGGGACGGCCCAGGGAGGCTCGGCAGCCGCGACTGGAGTCGCGGCTGGAGCCACTGCTGCCCGCTGCCCCTGGCCATGGCCGGAGCCGGGCTAAAAAGGTACCGGCGGCCCGAGGAGGAGGCCACAGGGGTGCAGGCAGCTCCGGCGGCGGCGGCGGCTGTGGACGCAGTCTGGATGCCGGGTCCCAAGAAAGGTAAGCGAGGGGTAATTTATTTGTGTTTTGGGTGGGTGGTTGTTTTTATTTTATTTATTTATTTATTTATTTGTGTCTGGGTGGGTGGGCTGAGAGGGAGGGGTATGTGTGTGTATGTCTATTTTTATTTTTTTTATATTTTTATTTTTGACCCCGCCCACAACGTCATGACGTCATGACGTCGGCTTCGGCCATGACGTCATGACGTCATGACATTGGCCACGCCCATGACGTCCGTGACGTCATGGCGTGGTAGTAGAATTTTTGTCATCCCATCACTGAGCATTAACAATAATAAAACATCAACTAAAACCAACATCTTGATTTGAAATGTAATAAAAACAAATAAATTAAAAATACCATTAAAAACATAACTATAAAATACATTTGTTGTTGTTCAGTCGTGCAGTCGAATCTGACCCTTTGCAACCCCAGGGGCCACCGCATGCCAGGCTCCTCTGTCATCTGCCATCTTCTGCAGCCTGGCCAGATCTATGCCCACTGCTTCAACAGACATAGCCAGCATCTAATAAACCAGACCCCCTTCAACTGCAGATCACTTAACAGGCCAAAGGTATACTTGGATAAAACCATATTTGACAGAGATAAGGATAACAGAGCTTCCTTACTGTATCTTTAAAATAAAAAGAAAATTATTTCTCATGAATACATCACTCGACACACAATATATATTGCAAACATTGTACCATATGTTTTAACGTCTTTAAGCTCATTATGATAGGATGTTCTCCTTCCTGAAGCTAGTAGACATGTAAAGATCTCTTGGTATGTATTATGTTTAGATATCTTGGTTTAAGGCTCACAGCCAAGCTAAAATATGTTGTCAGAGTGTATGATTTTGTTTTCATTTTATTGTCTACAGAAAAATACTTAAAATTATATCATGCTGAAGAAAAATTATTTTGAAAAACTGGCAATACCGGAACAGTTTTGATGCTATGTTATTTCTTCACTCCTTTGCATTCTTGCAGTAAAAGAGACTTGAAAGATACTCCTGCCTCAAACGGTTTCTTTCTATCATTTGCATCTGCACCGTCTGGCCCTATTTTTGTGTTTATCTTAAGATGAAGTAGCAGGAAGGAAAGTTCTCCAAACAAGATTCTAAACCTGCACAAGTCTCTATGGGAGACTGTGATGGTTCAAACAGGCTGGTCTCAAGTCATGTAGGCCAGAGTTGGGAGAGATTTATCCCTCCACTCTCATCTAGTCAGATCTCCAAGTACAACCTAGGTTGGTTTGCTATTTATTCCAAACCTAGATAGTTCTGGTTTTCCTGTACAGTAGCCTGGTGTCCAGCAGCATTATCTTCAGTCTTGGGAGCCTATCATCAGGCTTTCTGGAATGTGGGACATCTAAGAATTAGTCAATAAAACATTGCATCCTCCACTAGCATAATGGCCAAACTGCCTTCCCCATGTTATATATTCACCTGCTCTTTTATAGTAGCTACAGCCTATCTCTGTCCCTCTCCCTATCTCTTTCTGGGAGACAATAACTATGCTCCTCTTAAAGAAAAAGAAAGCCTGCAAACAGAAAGGCTAGTGTGTGATACAGGCTGAAAGTCATAACTTTCTTCTTTCCATCAAATGAAACATACCCAAACTAACTTCTCAAAGGGTTGACTCCCCCACATGTAGCAGGCCCACCAAATTATCCACCAAACAAATCAGTCCTTGATATGAACAACACCAAAATCTGTTTATTCCTTTATATACAGATTCAGCCGCAGGCTGAGACATTAATTATTTTACAGCCCTTAGTATAACACAGGTCAGCACACAATCCCTAAGTATTCCCAAACATGTCTCTTTTGTAGAGCTTATGGGGAACCGGCCCCACTTCTTAGAGACCAAATGAGCTTATCTTTGCCTTTTTTCTTCTTTACCTTTAAGATCCACCATTTGTTGAATAAAGAGGGGGATCCATGTCAATGAAGCCCTCAGGGCCCAATTTTCTTGCAACCACAGGGCAAGTGAGATGTAAAGACCTGAACAAAACAGGTGTCAAGTGCAGCCCCTTCAGTTTGAGCAGTGAAGCCACAGGAAGACATGGAGCACACAACTGAGGTGTATTACATTCAATTCAAAGATGTACCTCCTGAGAAGAATCTCACATCACTTAGGCAACTTTATGACACTCTTCCTCACTTAGCCCACTAGAGTCCAGTTCATCCTCACAGCTGGCTGAAGGGGGAAAGGACAACCCTCGATCAAGGTTCACATAGGTGACATTGAGATTGATATAATGGTCCCCCTTCAGGCTGGCTACAATATGCTCTACTTCCTGGATCAAGGCAGAGAAAGTTGGTCGTTCCTCAGGATTTGGAGTCCAACAATTCAGCATGATGGTATACCTGCCCAAAAAAAGCATCCCCATATTAGAAAAGCCATCTGAAAACTCTAACTTCACTTTCTAACAAAGTTGCACAACTGTGATAGTGCCCAACCATGCCCTTCTCTTGAACTATCCCAAAGTAATTAATGCAAGTGTCTCTCTCAAGCTGCCATGCCTACTGCTATGCTCATCTCCTCAGTTCTTGTCTTCTGAAACTTCTTGACCCACAGACAGCAGTAACACTTGTCAGTTCTTTTTGCTGATCCTATTGTGTTTTCTAGAATTACCATGTTGCAAGTGTGCAAAATGGTCCTGGGAAAGGGTGGTGGTAGAGATGCTATCTTCAGTAGAGTGGAGCATCCAATATGAAAATGACAACTCTGCAATGCTTGGCAAGTAACTGAATAGCTATGACATCAAAGAATGCCACAGTGGCTGAAAGGAGGTAAGAATGCATCCATAGTTAGGTGGTCATGACATGTCCAATATTGCATCTGACTTTGTAGCATAGTTTTTCTGGACTTTACAAAAGACCAAGGGACTCAGTCAATTTTCTCAGCACTGTGACTGGTTGGTTTGTCTGCTGAATTTTTGCAGCTACCACATGGAAAGATTTAAGGATTATTTGCATAATGTTCACAGCATGTTCGTCTCTAGCCAGCATGTAATCAGCAATTTCATCAAACCTCGCTGCCCAATTAGTACCAGCTGGAAGACAACGTGCCGTTGGCCCTCCTCGAAAGATGAAGCTCTATGTGAATCTTGTCAACTGACAGCTGTGACTGCCACCATCATCATGTGTTGGAAATTTGGGTCAACTCAACTTTACTAGGTCTTAGGTTTCTTTAAAGAATTTCCTACAATTGTAAGCCATAACAAACAAAGAAGCTAATATAATTCAAAATTCAGAAAACAGATTATACTGTTTTTTCTAGTGACACCACCAGTTTCTTGTCCTATGTCCATTTAATACATTTCTCATCTTATCCATTGCTTTCCTTCTGTCATATCATTCTTCTCTAAGTATACTCCAAATTTGCATTCCTTAGTTTTAAAATTAGTCTGATAAGCAAAGACCAATTTTCTTTTTTGCTTAACTTAGCACAAAATTCAGACTCTTTCTCTAAGACAATGCATTGAATGGTCCAGTCAGCAGTATTTTTATATATAGACATATACTCACAGAGAATCTGGACAGTATTCAGGTTGGGGCAACCGTCTGCCTTGCAACAAGTAGCAGGTCATGTCATATGGATCTACTTCAGGGTACGGAGAAGCCCCACGTGTCATCAGCTCCCACATGAGGACCCCAAATGACCACTAAGAAGAGGACCAGAATACACAGATAGAAAACACATACAACTGAGAACAACAAGAGACCATCTAGATCTGATGCAGCCTGCTGTGGTCCTGAGGAGGGTGTGGGTGCAGTTACAAAATGTCTGATCTAAACTATAGCTTAGTGCAGAGATTCTCAACCTAAGGCCAGCAGAACCAAATCATCCGGCCCCCGCCCTTGCTCTAGCCATCGTTTCCAGCCAATACAGTCAACAGAGTTAGATCATGGAAGCTGAAATCCAACATCATCTCAACGGCTGCACATTCCCAGTTCCTGTTATAGAGATTAGATTATGTAACTAGGAGAGGCAACTGTGAGGTCACTCTATCCATTGCCTTTGTCTGTACTTACCACATCAGACTTTGTAGTAAATTTCTGAGTACGAAGGCTCTCCAGTGCCATCCATTTGACAGGGAGCTTTGCTCTGCGGTGCTGTTTGATGCTGTAATACTCCTTGTCAAAGACATCTCTGGCTAGACCAAAGTCTGCCACCTTTACCGTGTAGGTCTCATCTAGCCTGAACAATACAGATGAAGCAGTTATGTTAGAAGAAGCATAACAGCCAGATGAAGTACGTATGTATAATGGAAATATGGGTACATATTGTAGAGCTGAGTGGGTATGCATAAATTGTTCCTTTCGTGCCTAAATATCTCTCTGAGTCTGAATCTCTTACGTAACCACCTGTTTCTTTTTGTTTCTATTTCCTAAAGCTAAGCTGCTTGTTCAAAATTGTTGTTTTCATCTTCAGATGGTCATGTGTGGAATTCCAAGGCTGGAGCATCTGGATCAGTGGTTCCCAACATGGGGTGCATGCTGCACAGGGAGGCTTCAATGCCCATATGCCTAAGTCAGTACATTGGCTGATCAGTGCTTTGGGGAACTGACTTAGGCTTTTGGGAATTGAAGTCCAAAAACCAAAGGTTGGGAAATACTGATATGGATGATCACCTAGCTACCTAGATTGGTTGCTTGCTAAACAAAGTCTAATCTGACCATGAACAATGCCTCAGTTTTGTAAAAATAAAATAAAAAAATTAGTTCAGACATATGTCACCATGACAGATGTACAAAGCTTGTCAAAGTCAAGTGTGAGTAATTTAGTCATTAAGAGTGACAAGTCCTAGGAGCATTCTTGACAGGTCAGCCTCAATGCAGCCCAGATATTGTGAGTAGTGTGCTTTGTGATGACTAGCTCCAGGGCTCTGTCTGCTGTTGTTCACACTATTGAAGGCTACAAGTACTTAGCGGCTTCCCAAATAGTTTTTTGGAGGGAGTAAGAGTATACATAGTTCCACATGTAATAAGTGACTACTGTGTGAACATTGGGTATGCTACAGAGACATCTGCCTACTTTTTCAGACAAGGGTTTTCTCTTCTCCTGCTGCCCTTCCGTTGGATCAAACTAAAATGTGATATTAAACATGTATCACACATCTGGAGATTACATTTTTCATGCTAAAGGCAGACAAAAGCTAACAAAATGGACTTCCTTCACCCAGCTAAGATAAAGGTGAAATTATAATTTATGTGAAAAATGTGCAGTCCTAATCATAAATAGGCACTGCAATCATAGGCGGGAGACTTTTAGATTTTCCAACACCTCATTTCTTCTTTTAAAAAAATCTCTCCTATTACCCAGTAAAGACAATTTAAAAATATTTTTACTGGTGCCCACAGTTGTACTCTACTGTACTTCTTTTCTTTAAAATCCACACCATCAGCCCTGTGTATGCAGAGGTTTAAAAAGAAAGGAAACTTTCTTCCTGTTCTTCATTCTGAATTTTTGGGTGTGGGGAGTGGGGTGGGAGGGTGTGAGAGTAGATAAGAAGCAGTCCACCTACTTTAGAATGAAAATAGTGATTTTTCAGATGCATGTTATATGTATAATGTAAAGTTTAGTACAATATGGTGGTAGGGCAACAGGAAAAGAGAAGCATTAAGTATGGCATGAATCGATTCTATAAAGCAAGCTGTAGACTTGAGCCTAGAAGAGTGGAGCAGGGCTGCTGGGAAATTTTGGAGGCCACCCATTTATATGGTCACCAAAGGTCAGAGGCAATGTATAAGGACATAACAACAACAGGGCCTCATGTGTGATATTTAACTTGAATACAGGTATTGGGCTTGCAAGGAATACTGACAGACCAGTAGTTGTTGAAACAATATTAAGTGGATGGGGGGAAGCCAGACGTAGGAAATACCAAATTTTAGGGGAGAAGAAAATCTCTTTTAAAAATAGTCTGAAAGATGAGTTGAGAAAGCCAAAAATCCAGCCATACGTATAGAGCTCAATGTTTTCCTTGCTTCCAACCAATGTGATCTCTTCACATTGCAAGGATCTGTGTGCACAAAACATGCACATACATGACAATTTTGGTACTTACATGCAATTTCTAGCAGCAAGGTCTCTGTGCACAAATTTCTTCTGGGCCAAATATTCCATCCCTCGAGCCACTTGGAGCCCAAAGCTTATTAAATCCTTCACAGTAGGATTCTGGGGATTAGAAAAAATACAGTCTATTTGACATTCAGGAAATATAAATTGAACTTCCCAGCTGGCTCAGGAATTTATGCCCCTTTGACGGGATGGGCTTGCAGCTGCTTGAAAGACTGTATAAAATGATAATCATTAGGTGTCACCAAGTAAATTCTGCCTTACAAAGACCCTTTCCAGAGTTTTCTAAATATAGAGTACTCAAAAAGTGATTTCTCACCTTCCTCCTTTGCTTTGAGACTGTATAACAGGGGTGCCCAAACTACGGCCTGGGGGCCAGATGCGGCCCCTGAAGTCAATTCACCTGCCCCACGAAGCCCTTGTCGATCCCAGAAGTGGAAGTAAAATGTGGGCCAGATGAATTGGCATCAGGGGCGGATCTGGCCCCCAGGCCATAGTGACCAGCCCCCTGAACCACGTGACTGGCCCTCAGCCCAAAAGGTTTGGGCATCCCTGCTGTATAACTTGCCCAAGGCTACACAACCTGTCTCTGCTCCTGGGATGCACTGTACGGAGTTGTTGCTTTCAGGGTTGCTTTGCATGAGACACATTTTCTACTCAGATCTTACTTTTAGATAGGAAACTGAGCTTTTCCCCCCCACATGTGCAAATAAATATACTGTACTGGTGTTTTTAATATGACATCTGATTGACAGTGTTTTTGTTATTACAGATTTTTCTGGTTTTAGCTGCAGAAATTTTCTAATCACATTTCAAGCAGCGTTCAATCACAGCTTTGGAAGAAAAAGGAGAATACAAACAAAATAAGATATTTACAGATATAAACCCAGAGGCTTATATGCAGGCAAGTACATTCATTTATAAATATGAGCATGTAACAGGAACATTCTGCCCTTGAGTTTTCCCTCTTGTAGGGCTGTGGGGGAACAGGCAGTCAGAACCTAATAAGGCACAGGTAAGTGTATGTCATGTTCAATATGGCATTGATGTATGCGCAGAAATCTTGGCTTAAGCTTTCCCTACCTACATAGTGCATATGAGTGTGCAGACCTATGTGGCCCCCTAGTGGATACAGGCTCTCATTGCATCTCTATAGGGCTGTGGTGGCTCAGTGGTTACGAAGTGCACCTTGTTAGCTGGAAGGCTGGCAAGTAGGCAGTTTTAGAGCCAGGTACTTCATGACAGTTTGAGCATCTATCTCTGTCCCAGCTCCTGCCAAACTAGCAGTCTGAAAGCAAGAAACTGTAAGTAGATAAATAGGGACCACTTCGGTGGGCAAAAGATCTTGGGGACGTAAAAAGAGCCTCATCCAGGCATTCCCTGAGCAGAGTTCCTCCAGCAAAAATCTTTTCAACCCAGAATAATTTCTGACACAAAATTATTATTTTTGCATCTCTGTGAACTCACTCAAATTCAGACCCAATCACATTTCCTTACCTTTGCTTCTGGAGCAGCCTTAAAGGAAAAACAGTACAATACTGTGTTTGCACTCAACCATTTCAGGGGCTGGTGGGAGGCCTTGCTGCAATACACAACATGGGGGGGGGGGGGGCACCTGTGTGCTTCTCTGCAATGGGGCAGTGATGGTGAAGTGTTCAGCTTCCAAAACCACACAAAAGATAGTAAATATTTCAAAATTAGGTGTGATGAATTAACACACTTAAATTATTACTAGGGGGCTTATGTGGGGATACTTTCTTGCTGATCACTAATCACATTGCAACTGCATTCAACTAGTGCCAAAAATAAAGACAATTCTCCAAAATGTATTTACAATCGCAATGAATTGAATGAATTATCTGAGACTGTGAGCTGAAGCATGGGCAGGCATGTGCTGGTATATCAGCCACCGGGCTTTGTCCCACCCCGCCCTCATCTCTGGTGCCCTGGGGCGCCAATAGCAATGTATGGGATTCCCCACCCCTAAATAAGCACCCCCCTCTCCCTGTCCACCGCTTTCCCATGGTGCCCTGCACACCCCTGAGCATGGAGTTACTGGTGTGCTTGCTATTCCCTTCCCCAAAGGGGCAAGAATGTTATAAAAATGTTCTACCTCTGAAACAGAAGCTAATATGGAGGAAAGCCTATGGATGATGGAATAAATGCTATTCACAAAGTTATTTGGTGAAAAAGTTTCCTCCTCTTAAAGTCTGACTGGCAACAACTAGCTGGAAGAAACTTAAGGCTTGGCTTAGATCAGAGGTGCCCAAACTTTTTGGGCCCTGGGCTGGTCACATGGTTCAGGGATCCGGTCACTTTGGCCAGTGGGCCAGATCTGGCTCCAGACACCAATTTATCTGGCCCATAAAGCCCTCGTCGCTCCCAGAAGCGGAAGTAAAACGTGCCCATACGTAAAAGTACATACATACAGTTTTACTTCCTCTTCCAGGAACAACAAGGGCTTTGTGGGCCAGATGAATTGGCGTCAGGGGCTGGATCTGGCCCACAGGGTGTAGTTTTGGCATCCCTGACTTGGATCTCAATAAAAATTCCAGGCTCTGTATGTACTCATCAATTCCAAGGTCATTAATAAATAGCTAATTCTAAAACTGTTTGAGGCAGAAACAAGAAAAACTGGCAGATGTTACTACTCAAGTTACAAAAGCAAACAAGATGGCCCGAGCTGTCTCCCCCTCATAAAGCCCTTCCTGGCATTGCTGTATTGTACATTACATTACACTGCATTGCACATAGTCTGGAGGCACAGAAAATACTTCTGCTGAGAAAATAGTAGGAAATCTCCAAGAACAGAGTTCTGTTAGTAAACAATAACTAACAGCATCAGCCACCATCTCATATGCCCACTGCTCAAGAAGTTACAGAAAGAGCAAAACCAAACAAACAGAAAAAACAACTTCAGCTCTTGGGACTCTGAAGCAATCATACCAAGAGAGCTTCCACACATGAAATGCTTTACCAGGAGCCAAGGGAAAATGCTTATGTTTAGCAAGCTGTGCTGTGCTGCTTAATGTATGTCATCATTTTCTGCAGTCTACACCAGAAACCAATGATACTTCCCATTGCCTACAGCAGAGTCATGGACAGTTTTACAAAGGGAACATGGATGTCACACCTGTAATGCAAAGAATGTTGGGCGGAGGGGTGGGGGGAAAAAGATCTGATGGTTGTAAGGCCAGAGTAAAAAGCAAATCACAGTTGAAAGAAAGGGGAAGGAAGGGTTGATAACATCTTCAGTGCTTGCCAGAGTAAGAAACCTGAGGCCCTCTAGAACTCTAGCTCCTGTCAGCAGGGCTCAGCTTGCCCAGTTGTATGTCATTAGAGTAATGATTCATCAGCTATTTAGCTGAAGGCTTCCTGTCTCTACAATGTTCCTTTCTTTAGGATTGTTCTGCATTGCAGAGAGGTAAGCAACCCTCAATTCAAGCTCAACTCTGCAGGAGAGAAAGAAAGTGTTGAGGAAAAGAGGATTCTTTCCCACAGGAGGATTCAAAAGGCATCAGTGGTGGTACTAAGCTCAGGGTGGGAAGCAATACATACCCGCTCCTCAGAACGGATAAAATGCCGCAGATCTCCATGCTTCATGTATGGTAGCACCACAAGGGGGAGTCCTTCTCTAGGGAGGGTAATCCCAATGAGAGAGAGAACATGGGGGTGATGGAAGCTCTTCATCAGGATTCCCTCTTTCAAGAACTCTTCTGCCTCCTCCAAGTCAGTGATTCCTGGAAAGTAAAGACAAGGATGGAAAATGGTATGAAAGCAACACTATCTGTTTGCCAGATGACCTAAGGAACCATGAATTTATTAAAAATGGGTTTCTGGTATGTAAGAGGGTGCCGTTACAAACACACCACAAGCATTGGTATCCTTTCCTTCTGGCAGAAACAGCTTGTGGGTACCCCAGCAAAGCATAAACCAGTGAGCCAATCCTAATGCATGGGTAGGGAATTCTGGGTATTATACTCTAAAATAGGGGTGCCCAAACTACGGCCCATGGGCCAGCTCTGGCTCCAATGCCAATTCATCCGGCCCATGCTGCCCTTGTCACTCCCAGAAGTGGAAGTAAAACACGCCAATGTTAATGGCTTTTTAGGCTTCCTCCACATGAATAGGAATTCACTTTTTGAATAAGTGGTGGTGGCATCAGGATTTTAGGAATGCTTAGGTGGGGCGTAACCAAAACAAGCTTGGGAACCATTGGTCTAGAGCCGTGGTGGTGAACCCTGGCACTCCAGGTGTTATTGGACTTCAATTCCCACAAGCCCAAGTCCTTTGAATACTCACGAATGGGTTTACTGCGCTTATGCAGTAAACACCTGGAGTGTCAAGGTTCGCCATCACTGGTCTACAGAAGTGATGGCGAACCTTTTAAAGACCAAGTGCCCAAACTCAACAGGCTGCTGTCCATGCCACAGAAGGGTGAACTCTGTTCTGGGGGAGGGAGGAAGCACTCCCATTGGCCTGCTGGGCAGAGGGGCGGGGCGAATTCTGTGCGGGGGGGGGGGGGGGGGGCAACAGCACACATCCCCGCAGAGAAGGCTCTGAGTGGCACCTCTGGTGCATGTGTCATAGGTTTGCCACCACTGGTCTAGAATACTTTTACCATACAAATTGCTAGTCAGTGTAGAGACACAGCTGATTTCTCCTTCTTTTTCTGTACTGCTGTTATTTTTGTATCACATGCTGTGCTAACTGGATGGGATAAGCAAAATTCCACAAGAGCTTTCTCTGCGTTATTTTTACTTTTTGTACCTCATACTTTGCTGCTAACTAAGAGGAATAAGCAAATTCCCCAAATGGTTAAAGCACCATTTCCCAGAATTTATTGGAAAAACTTATTCAATGATAACATTGCTAGATGTTTACCTGTAATGCTGTCTCTACACTGAGTCTAGTCTAGCTACTGCAGAATGATATCTATTGTTCAAAGAGTGTTAACCACAATAGGCATATGCTTCAGATTTTAATAATCTAAATAAATCTTTTGGGCCTTTGGACTTCTTTTTCTATGCTAGTAAATTTAAAAAAATGGATACTTACGGTTTAGGGATTTAACAGCACAACGTATTTGTCTCTGAGATGAATCTATGTATGTTCCATGATAAACACTCCCAAAATGTCCTGGATAAAAAACAGAATGAACAAGCCTTACAACATGAATAAGCCTACAGAAAAATCAGCACACACTGTAACCCACGCCATTGCACTTTTGCAAGGAAAGGAGTTAGCAAGAAAGGATATAGTGAGAAAGTGGTAAAGTTCTGGATAAAGCATAAAAGATATGTGCGTTTCTTTACTAATACCACTTTGACTTGTACAGTGAATAAAATTTGTCAACTTCACCTACTTAGTCTGCTAAATTAACTAGCCCTAATAATAAATGGTCAAGTAAATGTTTCTTTGTCTTTAATTTTTCTTGGAACAATATGGTAAATCAGAGACACAATTAGAATACATACAATAAAAATAATCTTAACCTCATATTTTCAAAGCTAACCCATATGATATGTTTATGGACTTACTGCATCCAACTGCAGGTAAGAGATCATTCTTGCCCACAATTTTAAGCAAAACATTTTCCTTCATATAAACATTTTCCTTCATATAAACCTCCCCAAATTCACCTCCTGTACTTTTTTATTTAAACTTAGGAACCACAGATCTCCTTCCTGCAGTTAAGTGCAGTCACTGAGGATTGTGCTGTGATAATATTTATTTATTGTATTTTGATTACACTATAATATTGTATGTGTGTTGATCTGTATAGTATTTACTGTATTTAATTGTTTTGTTATATTGTTATTTCTGAATGCTGTGAGCCGCTCTGAGTCAGTTTTTACTGAGTAGCGTGGCATATAAGTCTAAATAATAATAATAATAAGTGGTGCAGTCCTGTTACAGTTGCTGGCAGCAATCATGTGGATTTACACATGATGTAGGTAGGAAATATGGTGCATGTCCTGGATCCTTATAGAAAGCAAGGAAATTTACAAAGCAGAGTTCAATCCAACCACAGTGTTTGGATGTGAGTGGCTAGCTAGTGTGTGTTATCCCTCTCTATCAAGCACTGAATTATATTCAATTATCATTGCCAGTAAGAGATACCTCACTTAAAGAGCATAATGCGTTCCACGGGATTGCTCTTTAAGCGAGGCTGCTCTTTTAACTAAACACCATTGTAAGTGACCAATTGTGACTTCTGGCGGGGGGGAGAGGGATTATGAACGTGAGTTTTTGGTTGGTTTTAGTTGTTAAGCAAGGCGACCATTCAGAGAAAAGTCTGTTCTTTAAGCGAGTTACTCTCTAAGCGAGGCACTCTTTATGTGAGGTTTTACTGTATAAAATATTCAGCTGAATTCACACTTTATGAATGGCCATGTAGAAGGAGAACATCAGCAATAAAAATCAATGTAGCAGGCTTTTAAATAGACAAAATGGCAAAGGAGATAATGAAAAAGTAATTTTAGTATTGCAAGTTTGACAGGAAATAATTATTAGGCTTATATGGCATCATAAGAAGCCGGGCAAAGTTCTGAAGATATCACAAAAATTACTTCACTGTGAAAAAATATCTCCAAGCACCCAGATTTATTATAATGAGAAACAAGTTTCAAGAAAGGAATAAACTGCAGTATCAAGTTTGAAATAATTTGGCATAAATGCACACTTGATATAAAATGGGAAAAAGATATCTGAAAATTTACTCTGACTTTAAATTTAAACAGCTCTGGATTATTTGCTGAAATTAAGCTATTCTATTGTGTTTCAAAGACATAACATAAGTAACACATTGCCTCACACATTGTGCCTTTGAAACACAACATAATACTGTTGAACAAATCAGGTGTTTTTCAATATTGTAATGCAATAAGAAATCAGACAATACCATATAATGGTGCAGCTAAGAGAGAAATGGTGAGCAATTTGTCTGTTCTCTCTTATACTATATAGATTCTCAGAACAATCAATGTACAGTATTACATGAGATACATGAAATTCACTTTGGGGATAATTCGGTATGCAGTATTTGGGATGTTGTCTGAGTTAAAATACAGTAAAGCCCCAGGTTATAACAGAGGTCCGTTCTAACAGCCTCCTTTGTAACCTGAAAAAATTGTAAAGCAAAACATCTATAGGGAGGCACTGAAAATTTTGGGAAAAAAAGGTCCTGAACTGAACATTCTAAACTGAAAAAAAATAGACTAAAAATTTGTAAACCAGGACAGCATTTCCATAGGATTTGGCATTGTAAACCACAGCAAACTTAAACTGATGGGGTTGTAACCCAGGACTTTACTGTACAGGATTTATGGTATACACAAAAACCACTTTGCAGGCTCTGAGACACCCAATTAATTTTCTCTTTGTTGTTTTTGTTGTGGCCTGTAGAGTTGGGTGGTACATCATTTTATAGAAATCTATGAATTGAGTTCAGAAATGTACATGCTATGAATTGTGCCATAATTTTATGGAAGATGAAGTCTTAAATTATCATTGATCTGAAATCATACTGGTTGGAGTATCCTGTGAATTACACTCCTTGTACAAATGGAATTAGTGTCAAAAGGAACACAGAATAAAAGAGGAAGAGAGAAAGAACATTGCAAAAAATGGATTCAAACAGAAGACAAAGGGCACTGGGATAAGGGTAGAATTTATAGGGTTTTAACATGAAAGAAGCTGGGTCAATCGTCTAGTCAACAATAAAGTGATTAATGCCCGCATTGTATCACAGAGCATAGCAACTATTAATCCCAGACATT
Organism: Furcifer pardalis; assembly: GCA_030440675.1. Taxonomy (NCBI): domain Eukaryota; kingdom Metazoa; phylum Chordata; class Lepidosauria; order Squamata; family Chamaeleonidae; genus Furcifer; species Furcifer pardalis. Next base: position 104,693,866 of record CP126893.1, read on the forward strand.
TTGCGTAGACCAGCACTCTTAATCTTTCCCACATACTTTTACTCGATATATTGCTGCTATGGATCTCTAAATATTTTACTGAAAGACATAAAATGGGTGGATACATGCAGCTCATGGAAACACTGAAAGAACCGGGCATAGTATAGCTTTTTTTTAAATCAGCTGATTTGAATGTGGTAACATAAGCTTTTAAAAACTAATTTCTAGCATATTAGAAAACAAAACACTGCAGCACTTTAAAGACTAACTGCTATTTTTTTAATGGATCAAGTCCACTTCATTAGACACAGGAGTGAAACTTCAAGGCATGAACTTTGGTTGTAAAGCATATTTGGTAACAGAGCTTTGCATATTGTAGCTGCACAACTAATTTCAAATAGGCTCACCTTTCCCAATGATCTGATCCTGGTGCACAACCAACTGGTCTTCTGGGATTAGGACATCTTTCACCTCTTCCAACAGTTCTGGCCGAAAATTCTTAATGGAAGAAGTTATTTGCATGAAGGGCATAGCTGAACCATCACTGCTCCCTGTGTAAGAGAGACTTCCAAAACGGACCTCGAGCGAACCATTGATTGGGGATCCTGTCCAACAGTGAACACCAGTGGAATGAGAGAGAAGACGTTACAGTTAGAGGGATGCCAGCACAATCCATTCTTTGTTCACATTGCATCGCCTATTACAAGGTCTTTTTTTGGTACACCTGGGTCATTCCCAATCAAAACCACCTTGGGAACAAGAATAAACTAACAGAGATGGGGCAGCATTCAGGCAGCCTGGAGTCTCCAGGGATTTTTGTGTTTCTCCCATTCCTAGAGCAACTGATTTGCTCCATGGTAGTAACGGGGGGGAGGGGGGGAAATGAGATTTTAAAAAATTAAATCAGAGAACTCCCTTTCAATTTCCAGTTTAAATCACATTTTCTCCACTTAAAATAAATTATTTGTAACATGAATCATTGTTATTAGAGGCTCTTTTTCTGTTGCCACAGCAATAGCCAAATTGCTGATGAGAGAGTATGCAGCTTCCGGTAAGGGCAGGCAGGCTTCCCTCAGTCCTCAGACAACTGCCAGTCCTTGGAGTACACCATGAAAACATACTTTTAAAAAGGATTTCTTAAGAAACAAACAGTTTTCATTTTAAAAACAATATTTAGACAGGACTGCTGAAGTGTGGAGCTGGTGATTGAAATTTTGGCACAAAACTGAATTGCCGCTGCCAATGCAGAGCCAAAAATATCACCTAACTAAGCAATGCTGCCCATACTGAAGAAATCCCCAAAACAAGCCAATAGCTTGAACATTTGTGATCTTGGGTTCATAGATTTTGATCTCAGATGCTCCAAACCACTAGTGGTTATTAAGGTCCTTTTCATGCATCCTTACCAGCAGCATCCATGTAGCTAGTGTTGGAAGGAAGGAGAGGGATATTTGTCATGCCCCGGTTGAAACTTGAAAGTCTTTCCAAGTTCTCAGTTCCTGCAGAAACAAAAATCAATCTGTTCAACAATATTCAGCCATCTCCTCCATATATAAATTAGTTTTACCTTTAGCCTCTTTATCCCCAGCAATCTACCTCATGAGCTCAGTTATTAAGTTTACAAATTAGTTACTACTGTAATTAGTTACTAAGTTACTAATTGTATACCAATTCATGCCTCAGAAACAAATCAGATCAAGATAGTGAAGCAATGTGAGTAAATGAACACTATGACTTCTATCCTATTGAACTATCACTGAATCTCAACATTATAATAATGTGCAGCCATGTGTTATATGCTGTCAATTCCAACTCATGGCAACCAAAGTATGTGAGATATTTAAGGGGCAGTTTACTAGTGCCATGCCACATAGTGTTTTTCCGCAGCTGGATGGGGACTTCAGCCTACATATCCTGAGTCCCTCCCAACACTTTATCCATTATGCAACACTGGTATTACACTACAAATGGGATCCTACCAATTGCGAAAGTTCTGCCACTGCACAAGCAGAGGATTGGCTTTCTTCATGGGAATAACTGCTTGCACAACAGTAGTGCCTGCAAAAGCAACACAATCCCTCCTGTGCCAATGGGACTTTCTCCTTAGTGGAGGATCAATAGGATACAGTACTACCCTACTACCGAAATAGCTTCTCTGGTAGAAACGTGTTATGGGGAATTACCTGTCTTTTTCTTCCGCTGCACATGTTTCATTAGGAGAAATATCGGGAGGCCAAGGAATAAGAGGGCTGCAATGGTCCCCAAGGAAATGGCAACAGTAGAGAAGGAAGAGACCAGAACCACAAAGCCTAAGTTTGTGCAGTTTCCATTCACACAAATCTAAAGCAAGGAAAAGACATGTTGGAAGGAGTTTACCAGCCACGACAAAGCAGTGACATTCAGTGGCCAGGAACCAGCAAATCCAGACGCATTACTATCCTCTTAGTACACTAAAGTATCACATTCTAGTAGCCTTGTGCTTTTGGCGCTATAGAAACCAGGTTGCCAATTGGAGAGAGAGAGAGAGATTCTGAATAATCAAAGTTGTTGAAAAGTCTGGATTTTGCCAGTACTGTAGTCCCAAATAGACTGCACTACTGTGTGTAGACCAGGAATGGGGAACCTGTACCCTTGAAGGGTACTTGGGCTTCTGGGAATTGAAGTCCCAGAATACCTGGAGGACTGACCTGTTTCCTAGGCCAAAGTTTCTCAACCTTGGGCCTCCAGGTGTACTTGGACTTCAATTCCCAGAAGCCCAGACTCCTCTCAAGGCCACAGCCCCCCCCCCCCAGGTGTAGAATGTACTATTTAGGCATAAACATAAAATCCATATATGGATATAGTTGCACAGGGATCTTTAAATCTACACTAGAGTACTGCATTTTTGCTATTATGCTTTTGGACAATGAGTGTGGTCCATATCAGTGACACAAAAATGTCTTGACCCTTAGGAGAAGGCAAGGGGAATGCCAAGTTGGTTGTAGAATATACAGCAGAGAGACGTCTCTTTCATCCCTTGGGAAGCAAAACACAGTTGATGGGAGGGCCTGCGTAACTTTGAGTGGACAAAATATTACACAACTGTAACTCTTCCACCACTCCAAAGGCAACTTGACCTGATTTACATTATTAATAAGGGGCTGCAGCGGCTCAAGTGGTTAAGATGCTGGACTCGAAGATTGGAAGGTCGGAGTTCGATTCCTGAGTACTACACAGCGGAGTACTGCATTCATGAGTACTGCATGATGGAGTGAGTTTCTGTCTCTGTCCCAGCTCCTGCCAACCTAGCGTTCTGTGAAGCATGCTTGCCAAGTGTCCATGAAACGTCTGCAAATGCAGACAATTCTGGCTCTTTGGTTATAAACAGAGATGAGCACTGAACTCTAGAGTCAGATATGACTGGCTTTCAAGCAAGGGCGACCTTGACCTTTACCCTTTACCTACATCATTAATAACAGTCAGATGGGAGCCAGAAAACAGTCATGGAACTGTGCAGGCTGACTAGTTCTATCCTCTGATTCCACAGAAAAAAAGGTAGGAGTGAGACACGGGGGCACCTCAACCCAACATTTCCCAACCTTGGTCATGAGTATATCCCTTCATCATTAAACTGAGCTTGATATGCATCTTTAAACATTAGAACAGAAAGACAGACAAAACCCAAGGAATTTGCATGCAATCCAGAGTTGGTTGGCAATAGGTTTCCCAGAGCGGAAGGCTTGCAGAGATTGATTCGAGGAAGGCAATTTGAGTCTAATTGGGCATGTTCTTATAAAATGTGTCATCTGAGATGTGGGGAGTGAAATGACACAAGCATGGGCATTTAATTTGTTTTTCAGCATATGCCATAAGTGAGGAAACACCAGAATGCTGGAACGGAGGATCCAGCTCCAAGTTCATGTTTTAATAGCCCCCCCCCCCAACAGATATTTTCTCTGCCATTTGTCTCCATCTTCATCCTCCCCCATGTTTGGGCATCCTTTAGATACACTGAAGGAAGTCTAGAAAGGGCTGTGAAGAACTTCTGGGATGATGAATGCCAGACTGGTATATCACTTCCCTAATTATAAATGAGTCTGACCCATGCTGGAAGAAGAAAGGAATGTTGCCTTATGTATTTTGGCTTGTTTTGTTGCGAAAGGGGACTGTGGTGGCTTAGTGGTTAAGATGCTGAACTTGATGCTTGGAAGGTAAGCAGTTTGAGACCCAAGTGCTGCATGGAGTGAGCTCCTGTCTCTATCCCAGCTCCTGCCAACCTAGCAATTCAAAAGCAAGTAATTGCAAGTAGATAAATAGGTACTATTTCAGTGGGAAGGTAAACAGTGTTCTGTGTCTAGTCATGCCAGCTACATGTCCACAGAAACATCTGCAAATGCAGACAGCTCTGGCTTTTTGGCTATGTTGTAAATGGAAATGACCACCACCCCTAGGGTCAGATATGACCGGCTTTTGAGAAAGGGCAACCTTTGGTTTGAACTAGTGTTTCCCAAATGCTGGTTTTTGGACTTCAATTCCCAGAAGCCTAAGTCATTTCCCCAAAGCACTGATCAGCCAATGTACTGACTTAGGCTTCTGGGAATTGAAGTCCACTAGTGGGCTGTGTACCCCTTGTTGGGAACCACTGGTTGGAGCAAGGTATCTCTTTAACAACCTTCAGAAATAAGTCACAAGGGGCTAATAAGTTCAGTCTTTACATGGGTGTTCATCAAATTCAATTCAAGATGACATGGGATAATAATAATTTTGTGTCAGAAATTACTCTGGGTTGAAAGGATTTTTGCGGTAGAAACTCCACTCAGGGAATGCCCAAAATGAGGCTCCTTTCATGTCCCCAAGACCTGGGACAGAGATGGGCACTCAATCTGTCATGCAGTACCCAGGTTTTGAACTGTAGACTTGCCAACCTTCCAGCTAACAAGGTGAACTTCTTAACCACTGAGTTATCACAGCCTCCATATGAGTGGGCTTAAACTATTATTTTCTTGTTCCACCCACCATTCCTAGCTCTTCCTTTACTTCCTTCATCATATATGAACTACAGAATGCTCTCTATGTAAAATGTAAAGACAGCAGAACCAAGTTTCTACCATGCTTGGGTATCCATGAATTCTCCTGATAGCATCAGGAAATCAAAATGGGAGATGGGGAAAAAAAGGAGAGAGAATGGGCAGGATAGATGGGTCCAGGCTGTGGTAGGCAGCCAACAGCAAAGAAAGAAAGAGCCCAGGGGGAGTGAAAAAAAGGGAGCATCACAAATTCAGTGCTAGTTTCAGAGAAGTGTTGTACCTTTGCCACCGCACCAGCTGGAGGGATGCTCAGGTTCTTGGGGATTCGGCAGGTCACCTCATCCTGCAGCACACTGGGATGGCAATCTGTGTCAGCCACTGTCATAGAGATGGTCATGCAACTGGCCAGAGCAGCCAACCCTCTGTACTGTATAAACACATTTTTTAAAAAAGCAGACATTATCTCATGAATGGAAAATAATGCTCAGCCTTCAACTTTTACTATGTAGCATCTCACTTTATGCCCAAATTGGTCATATCTCCCAACCTAATCCTGCTCTCAATTCACATGTGCAGTTTGCTACACAGATGGATATTTTCTAGCACTCCCATCCTTAATGCCCATCAACTGGCTCTAGAGAGCAGCAGGCACCTTGCCATGAATCCACTCGCACACAGACCTCTCTAATAACCTTTGCAAGACATCTCCTGACAGGATAATTTAATTCATGGGACCATTTCCGCTGTATGTTTTCTTACTTGTAATACTTAGGGTACTAAATGCTTCTGGTGTGAATAATGTGAGTTTTAATTTATAGAAACACTGGGCATATGGCAACTGTACAGGCAACAAACACTTCCAGAGTTATAGTAGCTCTGTAGGAGTAGCTTCTATGAGCAGAGCTTTCTCTATTCCTAGACTATCCCATGTTCAGAAATGTCTGCTGCAACATTCATGGCAAACACTGCAATTCCTACGCACATTTACCCAGAAACACATCCAATGCATAAGTGTGCACAGATCTAAAGCTTAAGTTTCTCTGATGTTCCACCTGGGTGTACCAATTATAAAAAATGGATATTAAAACTTCAGATCTGATTCACAACATATAAATTCATTTTTATCCTTCTAGGAGCTGCAGTGGCTCAAGTGGCTAAGACGCTGACTGGGAGGCAGAAGGTCAGCAGTTCGATTCCCGAATACTTCAGGACGGAATGAGCTCCCGTCTTTGACCCAGCTCCTGCCAACCTAGCAGTTCGAAAGCAAGAAATTGCAAGTAGATAATTAGGGACCACTTCGGTGGGAAGGTAACAGTGTTCAGTGCACTCCGGTGTCTAGTCATGCCTGCCATGTGACCACAGAAACTTCTGCAGAAGGACACAATGCTGGCTCTTCAGCTTTGAAACAGAGGTGAGCACTGATACGACTGGCTTTCAAGCAAGGGAAACCTTTACCTTTACCTAGGCTGTAGTGTGGCTTGAAAGTGGGAGAAGGGCACCCCATTACTTACTTGGATCTTAATTCTATCCTTTTCTTGATTGAATAATTTGTCTTCCTGCTCAAAGGGTAAAAGTATTGGCTTGGGGTAATAGCGGATGCGAAACGCCTTGTGCTCAAGAGCTCTATCCATCAAGATACTCAGATTCCCATGCACATTCTGTGCCTTGTTTTCAAATGAGTAGCCAGGACTCTGACACACAAGCCTTTCTGCAGACACTGGCCCTTCACATACCTAGAAGTGTCACAGGAAAAAAAATCAAGGCATTTCAGTCATGCTAATAGTTCACCTTCATTTGGCTTTACATTCTTTGATAACTATTGGAAGGTCAGCCCAGTTCAACTGCCAAGAACTAGATGGGAAGAACTGCAAGAATATGATTCAGTGGTTAGAAACATGCCTTGCTGCAGGAGTAAATCACATCTGGTGCTGGGGTGTGTGAGCCTGCAGGCATGCTGACACAAACTCAGCATGCACCCACATGTACAATTATACACTCTATCACATCAGTGCTTTCCCACTCCAAAGCAAGCTGACATGAAAACAGGGTGAGGTCCCTCCGGCTTTGTGAGCCATACAAGGAGCAGCCCCATGGTGTGCTATTTTTTAAACTGTCAACTTTGATAAATAGGAGGGACCTCTTTTTTCAAACTATTCTTTCTAAGAGTTAAGTCTGGAAGTACTGTTCAGGAAATATGCAAAGAAGGATCATAGCTACAAATAAAGTTTCCCACTGTTCCTTCTTCATACAATTTCTTAAATAACACTTCTAAACTTTACCATTAGATAACAGTCTGAAAAACAGATCCTATCAATCTACATTTTTGAAAAAGCCAATCATAGGCAAGATTTATAATGCTCAGAAGACTCAATTTCTATACTCCACACAATACTCTGTTCCTTCCCAAGTTATGCTTGCCCCTAACCAAAAGGATTTCTAAAAATCCTTTTGATTAGTAAGATGATATCATCTGCATATCTTAAATCATTGGTGTTAAATGACTGATGTTTCTCTAGATTTACTCCTCCTTCATTATATAGCTTTAATTGTGTGTGGGATTAGAATCCCTGAATAGTGAACCCATGAGGATTTTTTTTTACACCCACAGAATACCTATGTCATTACTATATCTCTAAGGCAAGTCCATACAAGAAAGGCTTGAAAGGAAATTTCCTATTTAGTTATTCCACATTTTTGAAATTCTCTTTCCCAAAATGTGTGCCAAAAATTTAAATAGAAAAATTCTTTAAAGTACTATAAGTCTTTCTTATTGAGACTCTCTTTTCATATTGGATTTTTAAACTGACACGGATTAGCATCAAATGGATATACTATGTTATCTGTGCAGTGCAATCCCAAACAGCAAGTATAATGAGAAAATAGATTCCATTAAGTCCAATAGGACCCAGTCTTTAAGAAGGTTTCTTAGGGATAAGCCTTACTGAGAATATATAAATAATTAACTTTCTCCACTAAGAATACTCACTTTAGCTTTGGTCTGCACTCCGGCAGACTCAAATTGCACCTTTGTATGATATACTGAATCCAGATTGGTGCCATAAATGAAGATGTTTGAACCTCTGCAAAAAATTAAAAAAGCTGTGAAGTAAAAATCATAAATTAAGCAAAAGATCCTGCAGGTGTAAACTAGTAATATGTGTGGAATGTGAATAGTAAAATACAGGAAACAAAGAACTGTTCTCAGTTCGTCAAGCTACAAGCATCCAGGCTTGCCAGTAACCAGATTTAAGTTGCAATTCTGTACACACATGCATGGAGTGGTGGGATTCAGCAGGTTTGCTCCAGTTCACCAGAACTGGTAGCAGAAATTCTGGCTGGCCCCATCCATCAAAGTTTTGAAATAAAGTAGTCCTAATCCGGGTGCTACACAGGGATTTCCTCTGGCCACAGCCACCATACCACATCCACAGAGTAGGTAGTAAAAAAAAATTGAATCCCACCACTGCATGCATGGAAGTAAGTGCTAATGAAATGGATGGGATTTTTTAAATCCAAAAGTAGACTCAGTCACATAGCGTGGGTGGTGGTGGTGGTGGTGGAGGGGGTGGCCTGCCCTGGGCAGCACTTTTTTGAGCTATGGGTGTTCTTGAACTACAATTCCCAGAAGCCCTAGCGGAAGCTGGTGCCAGTGTCCACCAGGGGACAGCAAATTTGGCTTAAGCACCGGGTGGCTGAAATCCACGCGACGCTACTGAGTAGACTGCACTGTTATTTAAACTTCACTTTGTTTAGTTAAATAAGAAACAGTGAGATCCTATGTACTGTATAGCTATTTAGTAGTAAGCTCCTTGTATGTTCAGTGATTTTTGAGCCTGGTAAATATGAATTGGACCACAGCGTTAATGACATGGAACTTTAGAAGCAATTCAATGAATGACATGGTACATGATACACATTGTAGTAAATCTAGACCTGAGGATGCAATGAGACGTAGCAGAAATGGAAAATTTCCATTAAATTAGGATGTGGCTCAAAGAGCAGACTCACTCATAGCTGCAGTTGGGAGAGATATAAAGTATCTGAGGATTTTCTCGGTACCAGAACTTCTGTGGAGAAAGAAACTTTTCTTCATCTATTACTACGGTCACAGTTGCATTGCTGAGGCTTCTTGCAAGAGGGGTGATACAAATAATGGCCTCTTCTCTCTGGCTGGAGAAAAAAGCATAAATATCATGATATGATTCTCCTCAGTTGTCCACCAAATAGCCCACTTTTATCATTCTTAAGGGAGATCCATTCCTTCAAAACATCCCTTACCAATGGTATGTAAGCAGAAGCTCACTCATTGAGAAGTTTCTGTTGTGAGCTTGGCATATGACTCTGCTTAGACCAGTGGTTCCCAACCCCTTTTTTTTTGGCCATGCCACACCTAAGCATCTCTAAAATCCCCTTTATATTGGGGTGACATAATTCTTATTATTCAAAAAGTGAGCTATTCATGTGAAGCCTAAAAGGCCATTAACTTGGTCTAAACAAGCTTTGAATTTCCCCCTTAGAAATCAAATTGCTAAGGGCATGTGCCCCATGTTGTAAACCAGTCTTAGACTAAGCAGAATCCTGGAAGTAGAATCCAGAGTAATGGGTGGTAAAAGAGTATGAATGGCGACATCCCATCTCAACCACTCATCTCCCTTGCTTTCATTTCTGACTCATTTGGAAAGTACGTATGAGAAATGCAGGGAAAGGTAGCCACAGTTCTACATGCAAAAGCACACAGGAAAGAGCTGTACATTGCATCATCAAACGCTGAGAGAGTATTTTAGGTGCTGTAAAACTGACTTTCTGCGTTTCTGAAAAAAACAAATATAGCTCTTAAATTTCCTTTTCTTAGAGAGAATATGAAAATCAGAAAACATGAATTAACTTTCTAAACATTATCTTGAATCAAGGGGATAACTTTGCCCTAGCCTAGCCCACACTGGGCACTGCGGTGGCCTAGTGGTTAAGATGCTAAACTTAGAAGGCTGTCAGGTTAACAGTTTGAGACCTGTGTGAGCTCCCATCATCAATCCCAGCTCCTGCCAACCTAGCAGTTCGAAAGCAAGCTTTAAAAGTAGATAAATAGGTACTGTACTGCTTTGGCAGGAAGGGTAACAGTGTTCTGTGCACTCCATCATCTAGTCATGCCTGCCACATGACCATGGAAATGCCTGCAGATGCGGACAATGCTGGTTCTTTGGCTACAAACGGAGATGAACGCTGCACCCTAGAGTTGGATACAACTGGATTTCGAGCAAGTAAGACCTTTATCTTTACCCCACAATTGGGTATCAGAAACATTTAATTTATACTAATGAAAAGATTCTTAATACCCACCCGTGCTCCGTTTTAGATTCTGAGGTCACTATTGCTCACTTTTGCCCTTAGGAAGACTTTGGAACCTTCAGGATGAATAGGAGGGAGCTTTTACAGCCAAATATCACTGCTAAATTGCCAACAGTGCTTCTACTCCTGTTGGTGGTGATTTGGTAGTGATTTTTTTTCTTTTGCTTCTAAAGGCTCTCCTTCCCACCCCCGGCTCTCAAATTCTCCCCATCACAAAGTGGAGTCCTAGGAAGCCTCAGAATCTAAAACAGGAGCTGTTTATTTAGTGTAAATTAATTGTTTCAGTGCCCAATCTGGGTTATACTGGTACAGTTACCCAATGCCCAGAGTAACAGCTTCGCCTTTAACAAAAAAGCTTGATTTCATCTTCCATTTTGGTGTGATAATGTTATGCTTGAGGTTCTGTGTTTTGCATACCTTTCTCCTGTCACCAAAGGACAGTCTACACCATTAACCATCACTTTCCTTGTGCCCCCCACAAGAAGGTTTTGTCCTTGGATGAAGATTTCTGTGCCTCCAGCCTTTGGACCATATGGCGGGTGGATGGAAACTATGCTTGGCAGCTGTAAATGGTGGAAAAAACATTCAATTAACTGACACTGAGACAAGTTCAAATGGCAATGCATTTAAATTATGGTAAGCCAGTTTGATGTAAAGTGTAGAAGAAATCCTGACTGTATAAATAGAATATCGTTTATACACACAGCAGAAGCATGTGGCGGAGCAGCAAATTGAACAAAAATTTGAGGCTGTGAGATCTCTTTCTGGAAAGTTGTTTTTCTAGAAGTCTGATCACTGGTAAGTCCTCATTTGTTTCAAGGACTTGGTCTTTTTGGCTCTCAAAAACCCTTCTAGTCTTTAGAAGACAGGATCCTACTGCTTACTTATGCCAGCATACGTTGAATCATGTAAATCAAAATGTCTGATTGCTATTAGTCAGGAAGTCAAAGAATGTATTCCTTATGGCAGTGATGGCGAACCTTGGCACTCCAGGTGTTCTTGGACTTCAATTCCCAGAAGCCAAGTCAGTGTTCCTGCTAATCAAGACTTCTGGGAATAGAAGTTCAACAACACCTGGAGTACCAAGATTTACCATCACTACCTTATGGCATCTCAAGTCACATGATGACTGTGCAAAGAGGAATACAAGTGTTGACTTCTTAACTAGTAACATATTTCCCCTCTGATTTATGACATTCGACTTACATTGCCATATGCAAGTATCAGAATACAGGTCAGAGTATGTCTAAAGCAACAACATTAGGAAAACCACAAGCTTTCCACTCCTGCTCTACACATCAGAACACATATCACTGCCATCCACCAGGAAGTCTGCCAGGCAGTAACGTTGTGTGGATTTCAGCTGCCCGGAGCTTAAGCCAAATCTGCCGTCCCCTGGTGGATCCTGGCGCCCACTCCCGCTAGGGTTTCTGGGGATTGTAGTCCAAGAACACCCATAACCCCAAAAGCGCCACTCGGGGTGGGGTGCCCCCTGCCCCCCCCTACATGATGCCACTGCTGCCAGGCAGACTCTCATTACATCAGTGAGGAAGCCATAGCCATGAGGAAGCACATAGGAGCTCCAGCCTTAGAAAATTAAACTCACCATATATTCAAAGCCACTGAGGACTGAAGACCCATTGATATAAAATGGTTTCCCTTTCTTCTCTACAATGGTGAGCTTAACCTCTTGTGGCTCTAACAATTTTGCTTTCTCATTTGGTTTCAAAGTGCATACAAGAACTTCAACAAAATCCTTCCAGTGTGGCACTTGGCTATACCTGAAAAGACAAGAAAGACCTGATTATGATCTGCCAAACAGTCTAGTGATTCTTCAGTATTAACAGATTTTATTTTCTAAAAAGTTGATTTGCACACCACTAAACCTAAATCAATGCACTTGCTGGAATCCCATGAGTATAAATTATACTACAAATCTCTGATGATGTCATCAGTCACTGCCATGCTGTGGTTGCTTCAGGAAATTAAAACCTTCCCAAACCACAGACATCTTGAATTCCCAAGCTCCAGAGTTCCTAGGGATCTTCTTCAGGCTAAGATGATTTTGGGCGCTGGAAAATCAATGTCACTTTCTGGCAAAAATCATACCTTTCCCCATCCTGTAGCTCCTGAAGGCTTCCAAGAATGAAGTGTATTTCTAAGGATCTCAGAGCCAGGTTATGGGTGTAGAAGGGAAGCTTTTGATTTACTTAAATTGCTGTGGCCAATGACCTCACTGGAGATTTACAGCATAGTTTATACCAGTGATGGCTAACCTTGGCACTCCAGCTGTTCTTGAACTTCAGTTCCCATAAGCTCTGATCAGCAGGAGTGCTGACTTGGGGTTCTGGTAATTGAACTCCAAGAACACCTGGAGTGCTAAGATTCTCCATCACAGGCTTATACCAACAAGGAAACTTGGCTGGCTAAAATCTTTGCTGGCTCAGCAGGTGTGGGGTGCTGCCGGTGGAGCAACCCCCCTGACTTATATGAATTGCCATTCAGGTTTCAGTTCAGTTTTAACCTACTATGAATGTGGGAGGGTGTTTTATGGCTTAAATGTTAAATGGTTTTTATTATTTTAATTGTTGTAGGGTCATTTTTAACTTGAATGTTTTTATGGTTGTTTGTAAGCCGCCCGGAGTCGCCTTGGCAAGGGGGTGGCAATACAAAATAAATAAATAAACAAACAAACAAACAAATGATTCTGGAAAATGTAGTAGGTGGGGAAAATAATTAGCAGGCCCATCTCTCTGTGTTCTCAACTGGCATGAAGAAAGCTTTATTTTTGGCATGGACCATAGAGTTTCAGAGAAGATTAAGGTCCTATTGATATGAACTGTTACAGTATTTGTTTATTTATTTAGTGTGTTTGTTATAATTCAGTTCTGTTCTGACCTCCAAGGAAATCACAAAGATATTTCTAGCTTACCTAAAAAGATCCCTATGAAAATACCGTCAAGTCAATGTTGATTTACGGTAACCCTTTATGGGATTTTATACACTGAGAATACACAGAAATGGTTTACATTCCCTTCTTTGAGGGGGAGGAGGGGCCTTGGACTGTGTAGCTCGCCCATTGCTGCACAGGCTGGCTCTTCTCCCAACCTCTGGCTCCACAGCCAGACCACCAACCTACCCAGCCAGCTTTTATCTCTTGTGCATACTGTTAAATGGAAAGAAAAGGCTAGAAACCATGCCCAGCTGCCTTTGTTTTTTGCTATCTTTTTTTAATGCAGATCAAAGTTCATAGGATAACTATCCATCTGGCACTAGTCACAGAGGTGGAACTTTAACAACTTTAACAGAAGTTATGCTTTTAGGGAACTGCAGAAGTTGTTGCTTCATTTCCGTTCTGGGAGAGCTGCCAACATGTACACTGTGACACACAAAACGTCTCCTATTCTTATTTCAACATAATGAGTTGAAATCCTATTTGGCTCCTACACTCCATTGTAATGCTTATGATATCATCGTAGTACCTCATTCATTCACATTTTCCATATTCTGACCTATACACTCTAAATTCTTGACCATGTGAATCAAAATGAGAAAATTTGTGCAAAGTATATTAAATCTACAAGCTCCACAAAAAGACTAATTACAAAAATCCTGTGTGTATGTTTCTAATTGCTAATTTCCTCCTTTTCACCTTCTCCCTCTTGAATTTGGATATTTACTTTCTGACAAGAGTTAAGAAAAGAAAGCAAAGTGAAAATCACTCTGAATGAAAAGAGACTTGGAATTACATGGCCAGCATTTTGCTAAGTGAAGGGAACCAACACCCTAACTCTCGAACCACTCCCCAGAGAACTGTTAGGTAAGGGTTGACCTTGTTCAAAAGCCAGTCATTTTCAATTCTAGGGTTCAGTGCTCATTTCCAGTTTACAGACAAAAAGGCAGCACTGCCTGCATCTGCAGACATTTCTGTGGTCATGTGGTAGGAATAGCTAGATGCTGGAGTGCATGGAAGACTGTTTACCTTCCCACTAAAGTGGTACTTATTGATCTAATTGTAATTTTTAGCTTTTGAACTGCTTGGTTGGCAGGAGCTGGGACAGAGACGGGAGCTCACTCCATTGTGGAGCACCCAGATCTCAAACTGCTGACCTGCTGACCTTCCCGTCATCAGGTTCAGCATCTTAACCACTAAGCCAGTCTCAGAGAACTGTTAACACCACTACAATATTGAAGATCAGAATGGTCTTTTTATTTTCTTAGAAACACAGGAGTCTGTTGGAAATGATGGATTTTATATTAGCATCACTATTTTGTATGTTCATGTTGATCCTTAGAGCTTCAGATAAGGGTGTTTTGAAACAACAATGATTTATTCATATTGTAATTTCTGCCTAATGGTACTTGGAGAGCTGTTAGGACCATGTAAAAATCAATTTAGGCTAAGTGGCACAAACACTCTAGAGGTGAAAGGGAATCATTTACTAGTTGCTAAATTTTTCGCACACCAACTCAGCCATCCTTTTCCATCCTTGTACAGCTACCACTTTCTTCATGGCACATACATGGAGAAAGTAGAGGCAGAACAAAGCATCAGATCAGTGCTACCTCTGTATTTGTTTCTGACAGAAGGAACGGCTATCCTTCTACCTGTTTTCACTCTTCTCCTCTTGAATTTATCAGCTGAGACCATTAAGTCTTCCTAGTGTAAACTATTTATGACTGACAAGTACTAGTTGACAATACCAAAAGGTAGTAATCTTTTGGAGATAGTGAACCAGAAAGACCATGGAAGCCCCTAAAGTTAACTAAGAGTCAGCTATGGAAGAGTTTAACCTGCCCTTTAGTCCCTTGATAATGTGGTTGAGAGTGCTCTATAAAATGTTGACTATATGACATTTTTCTTAGAGTATTACCAACTGTCCCTAATGCATGTCAGTCTGTCCTTTGCCAGAATTGTTTAGGGTAAGAGGCTACTGTTTACTTGGAATGATTAAAAATCATTCCCAGATAAACATGTTTTCTTAATGTGCAGTTAATTAGATTGCTCCAGTGTGAAGCTATCTATCACCTATCAGTGGTGATGTATAGAGGTAAGTGTGGCCTAGGTGAGTCTGTGAATGGCACCTTTCATCCTATTTTGAAATGGGAAAAGGCATGTTTGTTTTAATTTTATTGTGCTGCAACACTTAATCACTATAGAAAAAAGGGGTGACGATGATATCCTGGCTATGCAGCTTCACCTGCAGCTTCATAGAAAGAACCACAACTGAGCATACCCTGGGCCAACATCAATCTTGTTATGCTGGCTAATCTTTCTCACACTAGGTCAAGCGAAAGGAACTCACCAAAAGATGGTTTCATTTTGGGAGTTTAGAGTCTGACCTAGACACAAAAGAAGCTTCACC
Organism: Furcifer pardalis; assembly: GCA_030440675.1. Classification (NCBI taxonomy): domain Eukaryota; kingdom Metazoa; phylum Chordata; class Lepidosauria; order Squamata; family Chamaeleonidae; genus Furcifer; species Furcifer pardalis. The sequence continues at coordinate 104,709,563 of CP126893.1, forward strand.
TTTAGAAATGTTTACTGTTTTCATTTTTTAAAAGTTCTCATAGCTGGCAATGTAATGCAGTGTAGGACTTAAGAAAGCCAACATGACTGCATAGCAGAACTCTACAGTATGAAATATTTTTTTAAAAAAAACCAGATATTATTTTGTAAATGATGAGGGTTGCTTAGGATATTTTTAAATGATGAAACAATAAAGCACTAGGCCATTTATTTTTTTTTAAAAAGGAGAAAAAGAGAAATGTAGGCCTGAAACACAGCACTCCACATGTCCTCCCCACTAAAGTAATGAAATGGACTGTGGTGGCTTAGTGGTTAAGATGCTGAACTTGATGGCTGGAAGGTCAGCAGTTCAAGACCCAGTACAGCAAGACAGAGTGAGCTCCCAGCTCTGTTCCAGCTCCTGCCAACCTAGCAGTTTGAAAGCAAGAAATTGCAAGTAGATAAATAGGGACCACTTCGGTGGGAAGGTAAACAACATTCCGTGCACTCCAGTGTCTAGGCTTGCCTGCCACCTGTCCATGGAAACATCTATTGCACTGGCTGTTTTGTGTGTTTATGTACATTAAGTTTGGTTACAAATCTGTGGTCTATTTTCAAAAATTACCTGTTTGCTAGACTTTCTTCAAATACTACCACACAGTTCTTCTGTCCCACTGTAACCCAGTAATCACCCAATTTTGCATTTGGAACATCAGTGCCAGAAAAATATGGACGTGACTGAAATCCCATTCCACAGAGAGTCACCTTAGTGTTGCCATGCAGTGGTGCATTCCTCGGGTGAAACTGTGAAAACAGAAGGTAAACAAACATTAGATATCCAATCAGGAGGCAAAACCAATTAGCTGTACAGTTCAGCTGACAATTGCTGAAGTAATGAATATCTGGTAAAGCAATTACTGAAACCATACAGCAGGGTAAGTGTATAAGCTCCCAATGGTGAAGAGAACAGAGGAATGAGAAGTTTGCTTTGGGATTTCCTTCTGACTCATGTAAAAAAATTGGTTAATTTTAGTGAAGATATGAAGCAATTTGTTAAGTACAGAATCTTCTTAGAGCAAAGTGAATGAAAGTTCATCTGGGTGCATACAGCTCATATTTAGAAGAAAAAATGCCATCTGCTGCTACCCACATTCTAGTTAATGATTATTTCTCATGTTTTTCCACAACTGGGTGGAACTGAAACAGCAACAAACAAGGGTACAGAGGCAGGGTTGCAGAAAGCCACTTGCTTGATGCGATCTACACAATTTATCAGGAATTAAAAATCAACATAGATATCGTGCTATACCAACACAATGTTAGTTTTTTGAACTGAATAAAGTATAAATAAGGCCAAAACCCACAGTTGGGCAACACCCTTTTAAGGACTGTAAGCTTGCATGACTCTTTTACAGCATTTTGGTTAGTAATAACAATAATAAATGTATTGCACAACTGTAACTCAGGAATTTCCTCCTCCTCCCCCTTCATGAACTGGAACAGCTGTCTTTCTTTTTATATAAATAGAAAAGCAAATGTTACAAATTAGAAACCATTCAAATGAATTCACACATGTTCCTTTAATAATCTTCCATCAATTAATTTTCTAGGATTTTTTTGTGTAATGTTCAAGGCAAACGTGAGATACACATTTGAATTGCTGATACAGATTTTTTTAAAGATCAACATGTTCTTTTTAAAGTAAAAATGATGTGGCCTAATTGCTCCTGCTGGTTACAGAATGAGCTTTGTGAAGTTAAAGTTTTATTTAGTGCAATTTGCTTTGCTAAATATTAGTTCATCTTTCAACCCAGAGTAATTTCTGACACAAAATTTATTTATTTAGTTCATCTTTATGCAAAGTACGGCTAGCAAAACACACAATCCAAAGGGGCCACAGAAGGATATATTGCTGCCCCTATAGTGAGTGCTTAATGCAACAAAATGTTTTTGAACAGCAAGTTTCACAGGAATGTCACGAAATTTTATAAGTTCCCAATGGTGAAAGTTATTCAAACCCAGAAGAGCCATTGAACATGAGGAAGCGGGTGTGATCATTTGAGGAACCCTAGAGGCTGAATTGGTATCCCAGGACAACTGTATTAAACCAGGACATACGTTTCCTTAGATCTATAACAAAAAAACCCCAACTATTCAGCCATCTTCTGTTATCATTACTTGTATAAGGGAGACACATACAGCCATTCCAAAAGACAAGAAATACTGTATATGATTCTAAAACATAGCCTTAGGTTCCATTCAATTTGTAAATATTAAAAACAAAAATCTACACAGAGAGAGAGAGAGAGATTCAATAAATCTCCTTTGTAAAAGGGATACCTTAATTCCTCAGAGGTGGGGGGTGGGATGTTTGGTAGTATTTTGGTTATTCCTTTGTAGAGTTAGCAGAGTATGAGATAAAGGCAAAACAACAACAGCAGTGAAGAATGAGACAGAATAGTGCAAACTTCTGCATAATAATTAGAATAAACACTGTAGAAGCATTTTAGTAGAAAAATAGTACCTTTACTTACAGTTATTATCTGTAGTTACAGTCAGAAGAACAAAAGGAAAAAGGTTGGTATCTCCAGCATGTGGAAGAGACATCCTTCCATGCTACATTGTTAGTGAATCAAGAGAGAGCAAACAACAGAAGCAAACAAATAAAGGAAGAAGGGAAGGGCAAGCCAGAGGCTGAAAAAAAGAACTTTACCAATGGGTTAGTGGCAAAAGATAGTCACTTTTGGTTATAAAATGCTGCCCCATTTAGACCAACTGTCAGTGCACACAAGATTGTTGTCATGCCAGTAGTTTAAAAGTACAGTAATACCTCAGATAACGACTGCATCGGATAACGCTAACATCGGATAACGATGCAAAATTTCTAAAGAAATTTTGCATCGGACAATGATCTGTCAGTGTTATCTGATGAAGTCGTTCTTAGCAGCATGGTGGCTGGAAAGCTGAACGGGGTTCTCCATTCAGCTTCCCAGCCACCCTGCAGCTGCAGAGGCAGGGTGGCTGGAAAGCTGACAGGGGGCTCCCCCGTCAGCTTCCCCAGCCACCCAACAGCTGTGGAGACATGGGCGGGTGGCTAGGGAAGCCGACAGGGAGTCCCCATCGGCTTCCCCAGCCACCCAGCAGCTGTGGATCAGGTCTCCTGACCTCCCTGGAACTGGCAGGGGCGTAAAGAAGCCCAAAATGGGTAAAAAAGAGGTCCATTTTTTCACCCATTTTGGGCTCCCTGACCCCCCCTCCCAGCTCCAGGGAGGTTGGGGGACCCGATCCATGCTATTTCCAAAGTTCCCCCACCTCCCTGCAGGCTGTAGCAAGCCAAAACACAGAATTTGAATCCCTACATTTTGGCTTGCTACAGCCTCCAGGGTGGTGGGGGAACTTTAGAAATAGCGCGGATCAGGTCTCCCGACTTCCCTGGAGCTGGCAGGGGGGTCAGAGAGCCTGAAATGGGTAAAAAATGGACTTTCCCCCCTCATTTCAGGCTCTCTGACCCACCTGCCGGCTCCAGGGAGGTTGGGAGACCTGATCCGCGCTATTTCTGAAGTTCCCCCACCACCCTGGAGGCTGTAGCAAGCCAAAACGTAGGGATTCAAATCCTGATGTTTTGGCTTGTTCCAGCCTCAAGGAGGGTGGGGGAACTTTGGAAACATCTTGGATCGGGTCCCTTGACCTGCCCAGAGCTGGCAGGGGGGTCAGAGAGCCTGAAATGGGTCAAAAAATGGATTTTTATTTTACCCATTTCGGGCTCTCTAACCCCCCCCCAGCTCCAGGGAGGTCGGAGGACCCGATCCAAACTGTTTCCAAAGTTCCCCCACCTCCCTGGAGGCTGCAGCAAGCCAAAATGTCAGGATTCAATGTGATGCATTGTTGTAAGGTCAATGCATCGCACAATGTTAAAAACCGGATAACGACGACACTTGTGGAACTAAGTCTCATCATTATCTGAGGTACTGTACTAGTGTACCTATTATGTAAGAAGTTAAGAAAAGGAAGAAAGCACATCTTTGGAAAACTTTTGAGAAGCAAAAATAATAAACAAATAATAAACAGACAGACATTTAACAAACAAACAAAAGTTCAGAGTAGTTTCAGAGCACCAAGGGGCTCAGTTAGTAGAGTGGTACTGATTAGCCACCATGCTGGCTTCTTATCAGTGAATCTTATACATAGGAGATAGTTGCGTACATCGGTGAGAACAGGGGGGCAGCTGTCCTGATTCCATCTTCCACTGCATTCTTCTTGACGGGTACATGAATCTCCACACCACCCACATTGCATAAAACGCTCTGCCTTCAAACAACGGAGGCAAGTCACGAAGTGGCGACATCCTGGGCCAGTTTGATTTACCTGGAACATCTGCAAGAAGACCGAGAACATCAGGACAGTTGTCAAAGAGATGAGGGTCTTTTTTCTCTCCAACATATTTATTTATTTACCAATATTTATACTATATATACTGTACCATTATTTAAACAGATTCACAGGATAATCTAAAATTGGAATAATTAAAAGTAACTAAAAGCTATCCCAATATCTACCATGCTAAATAAGATGGCCTTAGTTGTTCAACTGTCACCCTTGATTGTACTTTTATTCAAGTTATAGAGACAAAGCAGCAAAAAGTCTCATAATATTCTAGTCACAGTTTAGAGATTTCATAGCCAACTGATGTCAACTTTACAGATACCTAATAAAGGTAGACTGACTGGAGAATTGAACTATAACAAAAAAAAATTGCCCTAAATCAACCTACCCCGTATTTGCCAGCGTATAAGACGACTGGGTGTATAAGACGACCCCCCAACATTTCCACTCAAAATATAGAGTTTGTTATATACTCGCCGTATAAGACTACCCCCTCTTCTGCACACCTTCCACACACCAAATAAAACGTAAAAGAACATCAGATTTGATTTCAACATGTTAATTTATATTCAAATGCTTATGACATGCAGAAAAACTGTCACAAGGCTGTATGTTATCAAACATGTACAGTAAACATAAAACAGTGAAAGTGCAAAGTGGTACTACCGTATATACATGAATATAAGCTGACCCAAATATAACCCGAGGTACCTAATTTTGACCTTGAAACCCAGGAAAATAGATTGACCTGAGTATAAGCCAAGAGTGGGAAATGTAGCAACTGCTAGTGAGTTTCAGTAATTAGAATACAGTAATATTAATTATTTTATTGATTTTTTTAGAACTGTACTTGCACCACCCACCAGTGGTGGCGCTGCAGGTAAAGTGGGTGGGCAGGTCAATTGCACTGAGGCAGGAAGTGTTGCTCTAGCCTAGCCTCTTGCTTCCCCTGCAAGGAAGAAGCTTGGCTTTTTTCCTCCCATCTTGGGCAGAGCAGAAGGTACCAGTAAGTGAAACCCTTTCTTTTTCCCCACCAGTTTGAAAGGGAGACACAGTTGTAATGTAGAGCTTCTTTCTTCATTTGGATGGTATGTAGAATGAGGTGGGTGAGCATCGGGAGGCCACTATGGGCAGCTTTGTCTATCCCAACTGAAGTGCACCCGGCGTATAAGACAACTCCCCCACTTGGAGGCATATTTTTCAGGGGGGGGGGGGAAAGTAGTCTTATACGCCAGCAAATACTGTAAATCAAAAGGTACTGACCACTGCATTTGATAAAAACACCAACTCCTGACCAATTCTTTTTAACAAGAGCTGATAGAAATGGAGTGTGATGATATACAGATAATGTCAGAAGTACCTTACATTCTATTAAAATTCAGCACAAATAAATTATCTTGTACTACAGATCATCAGATTCAAAGGACTGCAGAAGAAAGAAATGCACACTCCTAACTCAATGAATTAGGAAGAAACACCAGTCCCCAGCTGATTCCAACCCCATCCTCCTCTGGCAGGCCCGACTGTTATGTTTGCTAGACTTTTTCCAGGCCAGGGCTTTGTGACAGCATCTACATGTCAGAGGGACCCGTTGCCCTTCCCCTTTGACAAAATAGAAGGGGAATAATAGGTTGGTGGCCACCGGCTTAATGGGTAGGATCCGCAGGGAGGGGGGGAGGTGCCTTTTTGTAACTTTTTTTCTTTGTAATGTTCTGTATACAGTAATGTTCTTATGTTTTTTGTAATATTTTGTAACTTTATGACGTATATTGGGGTTTTATTTTACTGTACTGTATTTTATGATATTCTATTGTTTTGAATTATTGATGTATGATATCTGATTATATTGCAACATTGTATTGTTCTATTGAATTGTTACATTGTATTCGATTGTATGTTGTGAGCCGCCCTGAGTCGGTTTTCACCGAGTAGGGCAGCATATAAATCAAATAAATGAATAAATGAAAATTAAACTAGTAATGTGAGGATTTGGTGAAAGGTCGTTCAGACAGACCAGAGATGGCGGACCTTTTCAAGACCAAGTGCCTAAACTCAACAGGCTGCCATCCAGTGCCGCAGAGGGGAAGGGTGAACTCTGTGCTGGAGGAAGAAGTGCTCCCATTGGGCTGCTGGGAAGAGTGGAAGGATGAACTCTGTGCTGGGGTGATGGCACGTGTGCCCACAGAGAGGGGTTTGAGTGCCCCCTGGCATGCATGCCATACGTTCGCCACCACTGAGACAGACCATTATGACAATGAGCTTGGGAAGTTTTGCTATTCTAATACAGTAATACCCCGGCTAACGATTGCATCGGATAACGCTAGAATCGGATAACGATGCAAGTTTTTTGGAAAAAACTTGCATCGGATAACGATTCTGGGTAATGATTCTTAGCGTTATCCGAGGCAATGGTCTGCGGGTGTGGGGTGGTTTGGGTAGAACTACCCAATCCACCCCCCACCCGCAGCGGTCTCTGTGACTGCAGTAGGGTTGGGGAAAAACACGTGCCTTTCCCCCTGACCCTACTGCAGTCACAGAGACTGCTTGTGTCTCTTTCCCTCCCTGTATTTAAACTACAGGGAGGGGGAAAAGAGAGAGACGTGATTGGGTCTCTAGAAACCCAATCACGTCTCTCTCTTTCCCCCTCCCTGTAGTTTAAATACAGGGAGGAAAAGAGTAAGACACGATCGCGATCGCGTCTTACTCTTTTCCTCCCTGTATTTAAACTACAGGGAGAGAGAGACTGCTTGTTTTTCTCTTTTCCCCCCCCCCCCTGTATTTAAACTACAGGGAGGGGGAAAGAGAGAGACGTGATTGGGTCTCTAGAAACCCAATCACGTCTCTCTCTTTCCCCCTCCCTGTAGTTTAAATACAGGGAGGGAAAGAGACACAAGCGGTCTCTGTGACTGCAGTAAGGTCGGGGAAAGGTGCGCCTTTCCCTGACCCTACTGCAGTCACAGAGACCGCTGCAGGTGGGGGGTGGCTTTAAAGGCAGGGAGGAAAAGAGACCCGATTGGGTCTCTTTCTTTCCCTGCCTGCCTTTAAAGCGGTTTGTCCCTGAAGTCAGGGCTTTTTTTTAGCATTGTTCGATGCATGCATCGGACAACGCTAAAAATCAGATAACATCATGACTTGCGGAACCAAGTCATAACGTTATCCGGGGTATTACTATATAGCCAAAAAGGGATCATACTAAGAGACAACTAGAAAACTGATTCTGTCAGGTTCTAGAAATATCAGTAGAGCTATTTCAAGCAATAAAAACTGAACCTATCAAAACCCTAGCAAGAACAAGCCCAGAAGTAAAGAGCACAATGTAATGGTCCGTGGGATGAAATTGTTCAATATGCTTTCCAATCCCAGAGAAAGGAGGTGCCAAAGACTGAGGCACCTATGGAACCATTCCAATAATTTCCCATGAAAGCAAAATGTGTAAAGACATCATCAGTTTTTCCTTAAAGGAAGCAGCACAAGTGCAGTTTAAGAGATCCATATCCCTTACCTTATTTCCTGTGACAAATAACAAAGAGTCATGGAGCTTGCTGACCTCTTGTAGTACTGGCAATTTCTCTCCCAAAGAGAAATTCGCCACTTGGACTGTGTAGACACTGGACGCCTGAAGCACTACCTGGGAAGGATAACAAACACTGCTAGGTAGCTGTTTTCAGTTACATGGACAAAGCTAAAAGGAACCCATGCATAAATTGGATAAACATGCAACTCTGATTAGGTGTTTTTACTAGTATAAGCAACCATCTGTCTACACAGGCACATATCTCACTCTTTTGATATTTTTGCTCAGTTTGGGATGACTCAATTTACAGTATCCACATGTATTTTACATTAAAGTGCTCCATTCTATCACTTTTTACTGCTATCTTGCTACTTTCTGGCACAGTGCTAGGGCTGCAGTTATTTTACTGCTCAACTAATTATACCATTATATAACCCACATAGATGGTTAGTTCATATCTAAATAATGCTGTGGGCAGTGTTATAAAAGGTCTTCCTTTTTATTGTCCAGATTAAACTTTGGGCTGCCAAAATGAAGCCACTTTCTTGGCTTTGTCGTTGACTTCAGTTCTCATCAGTGTATGTTTCTGGAAGTAATCAGCAGACCAGTAAACAAGCTGGGTTCTGTATCTCTCCATATTCACAGAGCATATTATTATCCACCAACAGCCCCCACTTGAGCATGTTGGTCTAACATTTAGGCACTCTGACCCTGAGCCTATTCAGGGTCCTCCAAGTGACATAGGGAAGGTTGAGTTCCTCAGCCATATCTTCCTTTAACGTTATGCTTTGTTCAGTGAGCTCCTTCCTCCATCTTCTGATTTGGTTTTGCTCTTGCATACCTTCAAGAATGTTTGTTCTTGCTATAAAGCTCCTCCTGTATCTAAGCTGATGGATTTGATGCTCATACCCATTCAGGGATTGTCAAGGGTCTTTCTTTTGTTTAGTTCTCTTGGTGTCCTCTGCTACTTCTCTCCTTATCTTAGGTGGAGTGATACCAACAAGAGGATATATTTTCTCAACTGATGTAAGTTTGAGGCATCCTGTCACTATACACATTGTTTCATTAACAGCAATGTCAACTTGTTTTACATGTGTGGATATGCTCCATACTAGAGCAACATACTCTCCTGCAGAGATGCTCAGGACCAAAGCTGATGTACGCAACATGAATGGTTGAGCTCCCCATGTAAAGTTTGTGAGATTCCTGATGATGTTGTTCCTTGTACTAACTTTGATATTCTGACAGTGCTGCTTAAAAGAAAGTGTCCTGTCACGTGTCATGTCAAGGTATTTCAGTGCTGAACAATGCTATAGTCGATCCCCTTTCCACGTGATATCCAACTCAACCCTTGCCTCTTGCTTTCGAAGGTGGAAAGCACACACTTGAGTCTTGCTTGGATTAGGCGTCAAATGGTGAACGTTATAATACTGTCCCAATTCTTCAAGTGCTCCAGTAAGTTTCCCAGATACCTCATCAAAGCTTCATCCTTGTACGGCCATTTCTGTGTCATCTGCACCGCATAGATGCCAGGAACTGGTTGATCATTTGTATATATATTATACAGTGTTGGAGACAATACACTTTCTTGTGGCATTCCATTCTTCTGCAACATCTGCTGTTCTTTCCACAGAAAGGGATACAGAGAAAGAGCCTCCTTGAAGATTGTGGATACAATTGAGCATACCCCGGGTGGCAACCTTGCTAGCTAATCTTTCTAACAATGGATCAAACCAAAGGGTGATATAACGGACCATATTATAAGTACATCGTAGTAGCTACAGTACAGTGTTGAAATTCTGTATCTAAATTACCTGTAAAACACGTCCTTCTGATGTGCCTAGGTGAGCCACAGTTACTTCATCTATTACAGTTACAAAGATGGAGGTCAGCAGCACTTGAGACATACGTCCATTGAAGAGGTCCACCCTGTAGCTATCAGTAGCAATATATGTGGGTTTCTTCTGGCAGCTGGTGTCCACCACTGGGGCTGAGTAATTCACCTGCATCAACAGAAAAAGAGAGATTTCAGAAACTGGGAACATAAGGCATTATGAATTGGATAACTTACACCTGCTAAAACTCCCATCACCACCACACCCAAACTATGTCTGGCTGCCCCAGCAGAATATTTGCAGGGCTTTATGCTCATTAATCTTTGGTGTTTTTGGCCTAATCTCTGGTGCACTATAGTTCTCTCGCCTTTCCTTGCCAATGGCAAATACTGTACTAGGGCTTTGTTAGACTAGTCATATCAGGGAAGCTAGGCAACCAATAAATATCTGCCTGTCCCTATACAAGTATTGCTCCAGGCTTGTTTCCCTGGTCTAAGCATCTTAGATGCAAAATTAGCTCATGAATTGCCTCATTTCATCTGCTTACTTGAGTTCCTGAAATTTTGATTAAAAAGTGAATTGTACACCCACAAATAAAGAAAACTGACTCCCAGACATCCTTAGTCCATTAGTTCTCAATTTTCAGATCCCTGACAATTTCTGAAAGTTGTACCTCAACATTTTATAGGGTTTTTTTACATTTTGTTTTAAAAAGAGTTTACAAGCACACATACACACAAACTATAAGCAACATATACATAACATTTTTTTAAATTTATTTATTTAATCAAATTTATATGCCACCCTCCTCAAAAAGGACCCTGGGCGGCTAACAAAACTTTAAAAGACACTTAAAACACAGTAAAAAAAACCTTAGGATTAAAATATTAAAAGAGATTAAAAAGAAGAAAAACTAAGCAAGATTAAAAATTCATACATTGAGAGGGAGGGATCAGATGAGCCAACAAGCCGAGGAAACAGTATCTACATATTCCCTCCACCTGTGAGACTTATGTTGTTCTTCAGTTGCACAGTTGAGTCGGACCCTTAATGATCCTACGGACCATATTGTGCCAGAATTTGACACCACAGTTAATATTGATTTGTTCTCGGTAGTTTAGATAAATAATAATTTCTAGATGTCAGATATCATAGAGAACGGTGACTCAAACTGGATGCAAAATTATCCAAGTTCCTTCTGGTGGGAGGAAAAAAGAAAAGAGTGGGGAATGCATGCATTCAATATGTATACAGCAATTCTTTGATACAGCTCATGAACCATTTGGGTTCCTGTTACGTTTGAGTCAGGTCAAAATATAAATATAAGATCGGTATAATTATCTGCCTGATTTAACACAGGAATCAATTTAGAGGAGTTATTAATCAGGGGGTAAATAGAGATTTTCGTATCTGGGGCAAATGGCACTGTCTCTCCTTGAAGGAAACAGGAGCAAAACATAGTATTTCTGCCCCCCCACCGTCCTGTCCCGTCCCCCCGGAAACAGAAACATTCTATTTTTAAAAAATAAGAGATGATAAATAAGGCAAAAGAGTATGGCCTCTTATTCTCTTAACACACTCACCATTAGATTTAGCTACAGATGTTGGGACTGTTTAAAATTTGACATCCTTGGACCAAGTCCTGCTTGTCCAACACTACTTACAACCTCTGTTTGTAATCTGGCACCACTGTTCACACCTCCAGCAACAAAGGTCTCTCCCTTGCACATCTGGCTTTGTTCATTTTAAGACTTGAAATGCAGATGCAAAATTTCTCTTAAGGGTTGTTCGTATTGAAATATAACACACAATGTCAAAGCATTTATATGGCAGAATTGCAGGTGATTTTTAACAGTATTCCTTACTCTCAAATTGACTTTGCTTAGACATACAGTCTAGCTCAGGGGTGGGGCTGCGGTGGCTCAATAGTTAAAAAGCTTGCCTTGTTAGCTGAAAGACTGGCAAGTCGGCAGTTCAAGACCCAGCTACTGCATAATGGATTGACTACCGGTCTCTGTCCCATCTCTTGGCGACATGAAAGGAACCTTGATTGGGCGTTCCCTGAGTGGAGTTTCTTCTGTAAAAAACATCCTTTCAATCCAGAATAATTTCTGACACAAAATTATTATTAGGGGTGGGGAACCTGTGGCCATGAGGGGAGCTTGGACTTCTGGGAACTGAAGTCCAAGTACACCTAGAGGCCCAAGATTGAAAAACCCTGGCCTAGAGGAAACAGGCCAGTCCTTCAGGTGTTCTGGGACTTCAATTCTCAGAAGCCCAGGTAGTACCCCGCAAGGCCGCACGTTCCCCACCCCTGGCCTAAATGGGGTTAATGTACCCTTAGACAGCCATGCTGAAACCATACAAAACTGCGTGAATAATCTGACATTCAAAGAAGCGAGCTGTGGTGTATAATTATGGCAAGGAGTGGTTTATGAAAACCTCTGTTTTAATGAATGAGTTTTCCAGAGATAAATAAGTGCTCTTGGCTAGGGACCATACCACATAAAAAATCTCCATTACAGTTCCTTCAGTGACCTGTCAGGAAACTACAATGACTGAAGTCTACCGTGCGACCCTTAGTCAGTTACAGTCCTTTGCTGACTCAGAGCCTCACCTTTCTTTTATCTCCGGGACTGTACGCATTGTAGAAATTCCTCTGATGGTGCCTTCCACATTTGCCTATCAATCATTGAATTAAAACTGACTGACTGAAACCAATAAATCAAACTACAATCAAGGCACTTCCCTGAATTCAAAGTTTCACAAGTGACAGTAGACATTATATTTCTTGTCCTAACTAGAATACAAAAAAGCAGAAAATGTGAAAGAGAAGAAAATGTTCTGAACTAGTGTCAACAGGATTTCAGAAATAAATAAAGTAAATGAGGAACTGCAGCATGCCTGGATGACAATTTAGAGGAATCAGCTATGGGAAGCCTGCAAAAGACCAGCAAAATATTGCCACTCCTCCAAGCCCTGAGCATACCACTTGAGCAATACTTAGCTTATGGTACATTCTCTATGTTACAATATGAGGAGTTTTACCTCTCAGGTTTTCAATGAACTTATGTTGGGGGAAAGCATGAGGAGACAGAGAGTTCAAGTATACTGGATGCTGCTCCAATGAATAACCTTTCAGTTGCACTGGCTCTGTTATCCTAGACATTTGCGTCATTTCTACTGTCTGGTTAAGACACACTACATCCCTCTTTCTACATCTTGTGAGAAATCCATTTTTATCTCCTTCCTGCTGTTCTTTCTTCTTTTTGGCTCTGTTTCTTGCATGCTTTCTGCAGCACACAATCCACAGAGACCTTTAACCTTCAACTTTTTGAGTCCCCCCCCCCCTCTTCAGAATGACACTTTTACAATTAACAGATTGTATCTGTTATTCCTTTTTTGTATCTTTCACATCGCTGACAATTTTGAAATCACAGAGCTCTCATATATCATCACCAAAACATTGTTCCATCTAGTTCAGCAGTGTCTGTACTTCTGTGTCTAGACCAGGCGTGATCAACGGCCAAAGGCATCTTTTGTTAAGTTCACTTGGCAGCAGCCCCCTGAAATACAGGGCTCCTTTCAAACCTTAAACAGAGATGCTAGGAAGTGAATCTGGCACCTTATGGATACAGCTTGCATACCCTTGCTTTGAAGTATGTGCCCTATCCACTTTTGTAATTCATCAAAACATTGCACAATATTTTAAGTGTCTACATTCACATCTAAATAATAGCACCATAATACACTCTCCTCCTTTATTTTAAATCACTATTCTAGTAAACACATGAATCTGTTTTCTCACTGTGAAATAAAACATTATTTTAGAAATATATATTTAATTAAATTAAAATTTATTTAAAAACATGAACAAGTACATAAAGACAACAAATTAAAAACCACAATATAACCCCACCTCCTAAAACAGGGGTTCCAAACCTATGGCTCATGGGCCAGATCTGGCCCATGGCATCATTTAATGTGGGCCCCATCCCCTCTAAGGGCATCCAAGAAAAAATGGCCACCCCTTTGAAGCTATTGGGACAAAATCCCCCCCCCCCAAAAAAAAAAAACAACACGTGCAGGCAAGGCAAAATGGTTGTCTGGCCCTTGAAACTGACTGAGAGAGCATGACCCGGCGCCTGGCTTGAAAAGGTTGGGAACCCCTGCTCTAAAGGAACCATTTATTAATAATCTAAAAACATGGCTGGCGGGACAGATATGGGGTGCGGAAGGTATAATGACCCCAGCACATTGGATGATCTGAGCCCCTCTCTTTCTCTACTTTTAAATTAGTAGTTGTAGCATCTGTTTTTAATCTTTTTTAGATTTTAATTTTAAATTTTAACAGTTTTAAGGTTTTTAGATGGAAGATTCCACTTCCTAATCCTGGGCTCTACCTGCCCAGGGAAGGATAAGACTAACGTCCTCTGGCCAGGAGGAGGAATAGATTTTAGCTGTTTGTGCTGTGTGTTTTTTGTTTTTTTGTTTTTCTGACTGTAAGCTGCCCTGAGTTGCCATGGCGAGTGGGTGGTGATATAAATCTAAATAAATAAATAATAAATAAATAAATAAATAAATAAATAAATAAATAATAACAACAAACTTGACAATGCACCCATCATCAAGACAGTAGAGACACAAATGGTTCCATTTTAACATTAATTTTTAGGATGACCTGTATCCAAAAAGACTTTACATCTTTTGTGGGCATTTGGTCTTCCTCTTTCACCAATACAAACTCAGTAAAATCTCCACATACTGTATATCATTACATTTATTCTCCTTTAACTTTCCCTTTTTTAAATTTTAATTTCAAATGTAAGCTAATAATAATAATAATAATAATAATAATAATAATAATAATAATAATAATAATAATAATAATAATAATAATAATAATAATAATAATTTCATGTCAGAAATTATTCTGGTTTAAAAGGATTTTTGCGGAAGAAACTCCGCTCAGAGGACACCCAAATGAGGTTCCTTACGTGTCCCCAAGAGCTGGGACAGAGACAGGTGCTCAATCCATCATGCTGTAGCCAGGTCTCAAACTGCCAACTTGCCAGTCTTTCAGCTAACAAGGCAAGAGTCTTAATCATTGAGCCACCACAGCCCCTCATATAAGCTTAATGTAAGCTTATCATTAATTACTATATCTCAAACTTCATTATACCATATGTACAACTGAAATTCATATTTAACTTTCCAATTTCTGGTTATTAACAATCTTGATGCCATCACTAAGCAATTAGTTGTTTTCTTATCCATTCCCATTGAACATTTTCATAAACTGACAAAAGCATTATTTTTGGGTGTTCCACCAACCTTAAATTTAAAATTTCACTAAAATTTTACTTCCGCAATTCTCCACTTATTCCTTCTCCCAAATCTGCTTTCCATATTATAAATTTCATGTTGTTTGCAAATCTATTTGAATTATTTCTTCAAATTATCACATTTCTATCATCACTGTTTCTTTTTCTTCCATTCTCTTGTCTATTGGTCTAACTATAATACATTAATCCAGATTGACCCTTTCCCTTTTAAATTAACTCTGATATTTTCCTTAGAATTCTTTTTTTCCTGACCAAGCCCTTAAATTATTTCTTTTTAACAGTTTCTGCAAACACCCTTTTACATTTTCCAGAAATTTCTCCAATCCCACAATTGGAGTTAAAGGAGAAATGAATGGACAAATAATCTTTCTATACTTACTCAAAATTTGCAATAAGCTTTTTAATGGTTTTTTTATTCCTTACAACACATTTTAGTATGCTTTTTTTTAAAATGAAACCCTTTATTTCCAGCATATCTATCTCTGCCCATAACAAACTACCAAATAAAGTTAAAATATTGGGTATGTATCTCAATACATTAGCTATACTGTATAATATAATTTATTATTAGCTACACCCAGGTCTCCCATTCTTTGTGAAATATACTTCCAGCAGATGGGAAAGAATGTGACATTCTAGTAAATGTGTTTCTAATTTGATCTCTTTGATGGCTTTGTTGTTGTTTTATTTACTGCTTTGTTGTTGAATTTTTATTACATGTTTTTATTTTTGCACGGTTTTGTGTTTGTTTCAATTCAAGCTACCATACATTTCAATACTGAAAGGCAGGTGAGATAAAAATCACCAGCGTGGCAAGCCTTCTGTGTGACTCTTTTAATGGCTATTACTGCCAAGGTAGACCTCAACAACATAAAAGGGAAGTTAAAATAATGTCAAGTTTCAACACAAACTAATTTGAATCTCGTTACTTTGAATCTCATTGCCATTTGTTGCCTATTCCCTTGATTTTGGGGAGGTACTTTTGGAGCACTTTATAGTCTGTTCTGGATTTCACCATTCTTACAATGTGATTTTGCAAACGTTGGTACAGTACATGGTTCTTCCTGACAAGATTATCTCATCTACCCCTCTGTCTGACTTGGGGG
The DNA here is from genome assembly GCA_030440675.1 of Furcifer pardalis. Taxonomy (NCBI): domain Eukaryota; kingdom Metazoa; phylum Chordata; class Lepidosauria; order Squamata; family Chamaeleonidae; genus Furcifer; species Furcifer pardalis. Next base: position 104,725,724 of record CP126893.1, read on the forward strand.
GGGGGGGCACTCTTTCCCTGCTTCCCTTAAAAATTTGTCCAGTTACTCCTATATATTTATTAAATATTTACACATTCTTTCGTAAGCACTCAAGATTTGCAAAACAATGTTTCAAAGCAATGGATGTTAACAATCTTAACCACACAAAATAGATACAATTTGATTGATTGATTGGATTTTTATCCTGCCCAATTGGTGCAAGCATCAATAAAAGAAAAAGCTTATTCTTTTTTCATGAGTTTGTTGTCCGTAGGTGTACAGTATCTGCTGAAGTATTAGCAGCTCACTTCTATTTAGGATTAAGGCTGGTTATGGTTAGGGTCTTATGGCTGCTGACATAGATTAAGGCTTCACTTCCAGTATAAATTTAGAAACTCAGAACCTGTCTAGACTGTCCCTTGTGATGGGACCATCTAGTCATGGGTCTCTAGGTCATGCTTAGCTCACTACCCCTTCCAAACAGCACAAATGACATTTTCCCAGTCCACTTCACAATAGGGGCAAATGAAAGACTTCGCCTGCACATCTGTGGAGGAGCAAGGAAAGTATAATTATTTTCCCCCTTCTAATTGATTGTTGTATTGCTGCATCAGTTAAGAGAGTTTAAAAAAAGTTTTTGTTTTTCTCTATAGTGCCGACCCATCTACATGTAGATGCTAGAGCAGGGGTTCCCAACCTATGGACAGCGGGCCAGATGTGGCCCATGGTGCTAATTAATCCAGCCCACGGTGAGGACCTAGCCACTGCCAGGAGCATCCTGCTGCCACCAGAAGTGCTGAACACACAGCAGAAAGGCAGTGAAAAATTCCAAAAATGCAGCAAAAACATGCCTCCCTCCCTCCCTTCACCACGGGAAGCGGCAGAGGTGGCAAAAATAGCAGAAAAAGGGGAACAATTGCACCCACCACCACTGACACTGGAAGTACCCAAAGTGGAGGGAGAAACCAAGCCTCCGGCCCACTCACCTGTGTGAGGGTGGTATGACTGCCCCATGGTGCAAAAAGGTTGCCCACCCTTGCACTAGAGGCTGAAGTAACTCCTGAGAGCTCCAATGAAGGGCTAAATCAGGGGTTCTCAATCTTTTCAAGCCACAGGCTGAACAACGCCCCCTCAGACAGCTGAGCAAGTCTGACTGATGGTTCCCCCACTGTAAACGCTGCCCGTAAAATGCATCATCAGCTGTCATAAATGCATTAGTGAGCCCGTTTACAGCTGTTTTAAATGCATTTATGACAGCCATGGGCTCATTTATGGCTGTCGTAAACACGTCCGCTTCTGCTTCCAGTGGCAGCAGTGACTTGGGCCATATGAAATGGTGCCATGGGCTGGGTCACTGGATGTGTAAGTTGAGAACCCTTGGGCTACATGGATATGCTGAAGACTGCAGTAACTCCGTGTGTAAAGCAGTTTCCAAATTAACAAATACTATGATGTTATATTAAGGCATAACTTTCCATTGCAACTGTTTTTTAAGAGCTCAGCACTACAAGAAGATGACAGACGAAATAAAATTGCCGGCACTTTCTCTTGAAAAGAATGCAGTAAGGAGTAATCTTCATTTCTGTTTCACAATAATCTGGCTTTGTCATTCTTATCCAATGTGGGTGTTTTCTGACAAGTAGTTTTGGCAAGACAGTGGCTGGGAAGTAGTGGGCATTTCCAAAGCGTGAGTCTGGGACTTTTGAAGGATCAAGGGCAGGTGACAATTTTCATTAATATGGAAGAATATAGTCACTGAGCTGTGAATATACACTTGCAACCACATTAAAGTCTGCTATTGCTCACCAAAAGGTGGAGCATAAAATAGTAATTCAACCTTATTTAGACATTCATTAAATCCCCTTGCATCTTATTTAGTTCTGCCAAAATACCTCATGCCCAAGTATGAATAATACTGCTCACATTTACCAGAACACCAGATCTGATTAATGCAACAGTCAAAGCTGACCTTTTGTTACTGAACAACTAACTACTGTACAGAGAACTAACAAATAGTGCATGATCCAGGAAATGTGTGTCATCTGACCAGATATTTTGGACAGAATATGCTACAGGTGAGAAGAAATTAAAATTAGTTTATAACTGCCAATTTCCTGCAGGGTACTAATTGTTTGATGGCTCTTATTTGAAGTAGCTTCGTGAATATTAACAATTTAACAGATGCAGTTCCTGAATATAAATAAATGTGCATTGGGAAAGTATCTGGGAAATACTGCAGAAAGGTAAGGTTATCACATACATATCTGTCATTATATCTCTTATCAGAAAAAACCTACATTTTTCTGCAAAGTCAACATCCTCTATGTCAAAGCAAAAGCAAAGCTTTATTTAGAAATATATTCCTCTCTGTTTGGTACTTGCAGAGTAAATAGTTGCAGGATAGTTCAAGGAAATGTCCTTTGCCACATATCGAGAGGACAAAGAGAAACCTCATGTAATTATTAACAGCAAAAAACAGCAATTTCAGTTAGCTCAGTAATAACTAATTTCACCCTCCTCACCTTTTGAGCTTTACCATCATGGGTTAAAAAGAGGAAAAACATTGATCATTTCAATTTGGGAAAAAAACCACGCTATGAGAGATTGTCAAGTACAGTACTGTAGATGGGTTGTGTGAGTCAATACAAGGTTTAGTTTTGCTCCAATGTGTTCCAATACTTTGTACTGTACTGTACTTTCAAAGTTATGGAGGATAAGATATGTATCCATATGTTCAGGGCAAACACGAAATTTAATTAGCTGAAATGAAACAGACAGCACACAGTCCCTGTTTCATAGATAGGAACATAGACTATTGGCAGCTGAACCTTATTTGATCACTGCTGATGGTACCATGTCATCCACTGTACCTGAGGGCAGCTACTTACTTTGGGAATCATGGAGTTTTTATTCCATTATTTGAAATAAAAAAATTATTAATCAGTAATTTTATAGGCTCATCCGCAGTATAAGATACACATGTTATAGCATGAGCTTTCATGGACACAGTGAATATGTTCACATATATGTTGTGAACCGCCCTGAGTCGGTCCTACCGAGTAGGGCGGTATAGAAATTGAAATATAATAATAATAATAATAATAATAATAATAATAATAATAATAATAATAATAATAATAATAATAATAATTATTATTATTATTATTATTATTATTATTATTATTATTATTATTATTATTATTATTATTATTATTATTATTATTATTATTTGGATTCAATCAGATTTTTCTGGGGAGTGTAGCATTAGCTCTTGTTCCTTTCTAAAAAAAATCTGCCTCTCAGAAAGACATCCACATAAGATTACAGAAAGAAAGGGAAAGTGGAAAGGGAACAATGAAAGCCTAGTCTTTACACTACAATTACAGAATCACAGAGATATTCACACATATTTGTTTATTCTGCTTACGGGTGGGGAAGCAATCTATTTCCACTCCTGCAATACACGAAACAAACATCGCTGCATTTGGAAAAATTGCTATCCAATGCTTTTTCTTGGTTCTTGAATCTGTTCTGTGTTTCCATGCCACCCAGAAGAACATGACATAATAAGACCATTAGTGACTATATCCTAACAAAGATGATTGCAGCATGATAGGAATATGATAAACACAGCTCAGTGCCTTCATAAATATCAAAGCCTTTGCTTATCCTCTTACAAGGTTCGTATGTGTTTCTGTGCTGATATAATGAGAAAACAACTCCTTTAATTTCTGCAAATTATACATGCCACTCTTTCCCTTAGTTGAGTAGGATAAATGTATTTATTTCTCCTGTTGCTCTAATGCAGTGACGGACAAAGTGTACCCCCTTATGCTGTCAGTTTTGCAACTTCTAGATATTAAAAAAACCTTCCCTCAAATGGGAACTATAAAATATAAAACAGTGTAATTTCTACTTATGAAAGATCCCAGGAGTGGCGGCTTTGCAATAAAATGGAGGAAAGCTCCCTCAAAATCTCCCCCAAATGAAACTAGAAGTATACTTAGGAACATTATTTTTAAAAAAATCTTCATTTGCAAGGCAAGCGCAACCCAGAGTATTCTGGGGAAGAAAACTGGCCCATGGATAATCTGAAGATACACACCCATTCATTAATACCAGGGGTTCTCAACCTATGGCCTGGGGTCCGGATGTGGCCTGTGACACCATTTTATGTGGCCCACCACCACCTCCGCCACATCCGGAAGTGCCATATGTGGCAGGCAGGGCAAAATGGCCATCCAGCCCCTGAAGCTGTCTGAGGGAGTGTGACCTGTCCCTCAGCTTGAAAAGGTTGAGAACCTCTGATTAATACATTCTATTTAATAACACTCATGGAGTGATGTCAAATAAAACCACAAAGTATAAATGTTCTACCTTTGGTTTCTACTTCAGTTTGATTTGATTTGATTTACTGGATTTGTAAGCCGCCCACTCAGCCCAGGCGACTCAGTTCACATGTTGCTTTCAACTGCTTTTGTTTCCCATTAGAAGGATCAAATCACAATGATCAACATACTGTGCAAAACCTCACAGACCTCAAGACTGGCTCTTTTCTCTGTCAGGCTGACTTTGTACTTCCAGGGACAGACACTGTATTATTTTCACAGGCAAACCATTCCCACAGGGAAGTACAGAGCAGCCAAAGAACCAGTTTATGTGCCGCTTCTAGCTGTTCTCTCTAAGTGGTAAAGCAGGCCAAAGTCTGGCACTAAAGCAAACAGAAGCATACACTGCAGTAGTACTAGGGGCTCAGGGCAAAACATAATACCTTTGTTATGCTAACACGAATGTTGTTATTGAATTTTTTCTTATGGCCAACAATGTTACCTTTTTGAAACCTAAGAACATTGTTGCTTTTAAAAATTCTACTTCCTACACTTCTGTTTAATCCAAAGAGCCCAAATCAAAGTCACATTCCCAACCCTACAGCAACAGAAAGATTTCATAAAGTAAACAGACTTGATATTCCAACGTCCTATAACACCTTAGAAATAGGTGTGGGCCTGGATCCCAGCCACCATTGATGACTATCAGTTTCCCCCAGACATGTTGTATGCCCAATGGATTACTCATTTTCTCACCAGATATTCCACCTAAAGGTATGTGATAATGTTTTTATCAAACATTCAGTAAGTATCAAGAGTTGTGGGACTCCTTCCTTTCTCCTTGTACCTCACACCTTTAATGCAGACACCTAAGAAACTTTTAACAACATTCTTCTTCAAACCAGTTAACAGATGTATTATTTACAGCTATACTTCTATCTTACCTTTCCTCTAAAGAGGAAAGACATGGTTCTCTTCACCATTTCCTCCCTCATAGAAACCCTGATAGAATTGGCTAATGCCACACAGTGCTCTTCATGGTCCAGTAGATATCTGGATCTCCCCAGTTCTAATCCAACTCTCAGCAACCTAAAATCTAGTGTAACTGCCTCACTTTTATTCTGTTTTACTACATTAATACAAGCTTTATTGCTTGTAGACACTGCTCTACCTGTCCCTTTTAAAGAAAAAGAAGCAAACATCACAGCAAGTACAGTGGAACTTCGGGTAATGTAATTAATGCATTTTCCAGGATGTTTCTTACAGCAAAAATTACTTTAACTGAATTTCCCATAGGAATGCAATTTCACATAGGAATGCATTGAAAACCAAAATACTTTAACCAAAATGCAGTTTCCCATAGGAATGCATTGAAAACCAATTAATCCATTCCGGAAAAAAGTCTGTAAACCGAGTCTCTATTTTCTATGGATTTCCTTTTATTATGTAATTTTTATGTTAACCGAACTGTTTGTTAATCGAGGTTCCGCTGTATAAAACAAATGTATGTTTTAAAGCATGAACAAGAACAAATTGACTTTTCTGATGTTGAAACTACTGTGCCTAACTGATATGGAATTATGGGATTTACAGCATAAATTCTATTCAGGGTATAGAAGGAGTTTAATTGCTGTGGTGGAGAGTGAAAATAGTATATTTTTTTGGGAAAAGTTATTTCTGTAGTCCTGTTATATAATGGACTGTGCCTGAAGCCATAAACCCACACTCTCAACAACTATAAACACAGTACCTCAAAACCCATTCTGTGTGAAATTCGACATGTTTTTTTCTAATGCCTGTTACTGTTCTAGCAACACCCAACTTTCTTTTGAGTTGTGTTCCTCTGACCGAGCACTCTGGAATCTGAGCAATGTGACACCTAGATTAATCAAGACAAAGGCAACATCTCCCACCTACCCCTATGAGTTCTACTGCAATCCACACAGGAGAAAAAACTTTTCCAGCAACACTATACAGTATTGTTATACACTATCTGTATTACTAAGCAAACTACTTAGACTTGATTTGGATTTGCAAGAGCAATTAATATCCCTTAGCTTTGTCAAAGACTTTGCTCCTGGTGAAGATGAAAATGGCTAGAAGTGGTTTGATAAAAATCTACTCAGCAATCTGCATTTTTTAAAATTCTGTCTAGTATCATAATTACAGGAGATGTCATGATGAGTAGCTGCATTTTTAAAAATGTACCATTATACCACATATCCGACTGCTATTACAGTGAATGAATAACAAGCACTAGCTAAATCCAACCTTGAGTTTTAAGTACAGTAATAGCATTAACCACAAGAGCTAACCATATATCTAACAACCTCCAGATGTTGGTCTGTCACAGCAGAAACAAAACATCTAATTGCACCTTAACAACTAATGAGTTTGCTGTAGCATAAAATTACTGCAGTACTTTTTATCAAATAATCACTGCATACCCTGGACAGCGAGAACAAATAGGTCAATCTTGGAAGAAATCAACCCTGACTGCTCCTTAGAAGGTCAAATAGTAAAGATGAGGCTAAAGTACTTTGGACATCAAATGAGAAGAGAGGATTCACTTGAGAAAGCCTTGATGCTTGGAAGGGTCGAGGGCAAAAGAAGAAGGGGGCGGCCCAAGATGAGATGGCTAGATGGTATTGTAGAGGCAATGGGCACAGAGCTGGGCGAGTTGAGGGGGATGGTGGAGGACAGGAGTGCCTGGCAGACAGCGGTCCATGGGGTCGCAGAGGGTCAAAACTGACTGCAACTGACTGCAAATGCTTAAAATATTCTGTTGATGGCAAATCAGTGTAACAGATAAGACAATATTTTAAAAACACATATTTGGGGTTTTAAGGGCATAGTGGATCTATTGGCAAGCACAGACTAAATACTTGGGGATTTTATTTATTTCAAAGACATGTGGAAGGAAATGTGAAGTGTTATGCACTGTCAAATTCTATCCCTCTGTCTTATAAGGTGTGGGAACACTTCCTCTTTATCATGATAATCAAATTGTGCGTTTCCTTCTCCATATACAACTGAACCCTATCAACTTGGGAACAGAAATATAAAAACACAAAGATATAATGTTCTGATAGAGCCAAGCACAAGTGAAATACAGTACTTCTTTCTATGTGTTACAGAGAAGAGGATGGTAGCTAACAGTAAAAGAGACAAGTAACAGAGTGGTATGTTGAAAATAAAATTTCATGTTTCTAACCATATGGAAAATAGAAATGGAAAACAAGTGTTCCCCACAAATAATCTCAGTTCTGTCACCAGTTAGGCCCAACTGCCATGGATCTATGACCTCAGCAACATCTGAAGGCTCACTTAATTCTTTATCATTGGTGTACAGATAAAAGTGAGAGCCATTGAGGCATAGAGAATGATGACCTGGTTTCAAATTCTCACTCTGCAATGGCAATTTATCTGGAGGGGAGCACAATGGTAATACTGCTCCATAAATACAGTATACACTCGAGTATAAGCTGACCCAAATATAAGCTGAGGCACCTAATTTTGACCTGAAAACCCAGGAAAATAGATTGACCTGAGTATAAGCCGAGGATGGGAAATGCAGCAGCTGCTAGTGAGTTTCAATAATCAAAATACATGAACATATGGTTCATAAAATTAATTAAATTTTTGTCGCATCTCAATCCGACATGGTCTTGGGACCCTCATGGTCATTGACCCGAGTATAAGCTGTTTTCCCATTTTGGGGCTCATTGTTGGGACTAAAAAACTAGGATTATACTCAAGTATATACAGTATCTGACATATCTTGAGAACACTATTAGTGTTGTCATTATTTATTTATTTATTTATTTATTTATTCATTTATTCAACGTATACCCTGCCCATCTGGGATGCCCTCCCACTCTGGGTGACTTATAATGTTAAAAAAGCAGACCAAACACCATAAAACCATAGGAAAGACCCCACCCACCCAGTCCAATCAGCATCAAGGACCACTAGCCCAAGTGGCCATGATGGGAGAGTCTCCTATTTAAACTTCAACAAGCTGCCAAAGGCCTTCTCAAAAAGAAAAGTTTTCATAAGTCAAATGTTCTTGTTGGCACAGAACATCAGAGATCAAAATCAGGTGCACAGCCTATGGGAATAAAGTGGGACCCACTTAAACCCCAGGAGAGAAGAAGCAACATCTATCAAGTATAAACAAAGCATTGTTTGATCTCTCTTGGTTCTCCATAATTCTGGGTGATGTTTCCATTCTCAGGCACAAACACTGATGTATTGTTTTAGTCTGTGTCAGATGCCCTCCTCCTATGATTTCCTTGCTACCTAAAGAAAGTATAGGTAAAAGTAATGGCCACCCTTGCTCGAAAGTCAATCATATCCGACTCTAGGGTTCAGTGCTCATCTCTGTTTATACCCAAAGAGACTGTCTCCTTTTACAAACATTTCCATGGACATGTGGCAGGCATGCCTAGACACTGATGGGCACAGAACGCTGTTTACCTTCCCACCAAAGTGGTACCTATTTATCTACACTAGTACCTCGGATAACGATGAGACTTGGTTCCACAAGTCTCGTCGTTATCCGGTTTTTAACATTGTGCGATGCATTGATCGCACAACGCTAAAAAAAGCCCTGTTTCCCTGGAGGCTGCAGCAAGCCAGAATCCTGACATTTTTGCTTGCTACAGCCTCCAGGGAGGTGGGGGAACTTTGGAAAACAGTTTGGATCGGATCTTCCAACCTCCCTGAAGCTGGCAGGGTGACCCCCCTGCCAGCTCCAGGGAGGTCAGAAAACCAGATCCAAACTGGACTTTTTTTTACCCATTTCGGGCTCTCTGACCTCCCTGCTGGCTCCGGGGAGATCAGAGGACCTGATCCAAGCTGTTTCTGGGCTTTTCACACCTCCCCAGCCAATGCAACAAGCCAAAATGTCAGGGTTCAAACCCTGATGTTTTAAGCCCAGAAACAGCTTGGATCGGGTCCTCTGATCTCCCTGGAGCAGGCAGGGGGGTCAGAGAGCCCGAAATGGGTAAAAAAATTGACTTTTTTTTTAACCCATTTCAGGTTCTCTGATCCCCTTGCCTGCTCCAGGGAGGTCAGAAAACCAGATCCAAACTGGACTTTTTTTTACCCATTTCGGGCTCTCTGACCTCCCTGCTGGCTCCGGGGAGATCAGAGGACCTGATCCAAGCTGTTTCTGGGCTTTTCCCACCTCCCCAGCCAATGCAACAAGCCAAAATGTCAGGGTTCAAACCCTGATGTTTTAAGCCCAGAAACAGCTTGGATCGGGTCCTCTGATCTCCCTGGAGCAGGCAGGGGGGTCAGAGAGCCCGAAATGGGTAAAAAAATTGACTTTTTTTTAAACCCATTTCAGGCTCTCTGATCCCCTTGCCTGCTCCAGGGAGATCAGAGGACCTGATCTACAGCTGCAGGATGGCTGGGGAACAGTGATGGGATGTCACCGGTTCTAGACGGATCTCTGGAACCGGTAAGACCAATCCCGGAGGGTTCTCCGTGAGGGGAGTCCACTTTTGGGGCGTCCGGTTCCGGACGCCTGACCGAAAGGAAAAAAAAATTAAAATCGGAGCGAAAATGGCTCCAATTGACTGCGCATGCGCAGAAACTCAATCTGACGCATTGCACATGCGTCAGATTGAGTTTCTGCGCATGCGCAGTCAATTGGAGCCATTTTGCTCCGATTTTTAAAACATTTAGAACTTTCAGGGCAGCGGCGGCGGCAGCAGCCCTCTGATGGGGGCGCCTCCCCGCGGCACGTTGAGGGCTGCCTCGGCCGTCCGCTGCTGACAAGCCCCATGCCCTGGGGACGCCCGGCGGGGTACACCGCTGCCGCAGCCTCCGCCGGGCGCCTGTGGGCCGGGTGCCTGCACCCGGCGTCCACAGCCGCCGCCCGCCGCCGCCGGAGCTGCCGCTGCCTGAATCCCTGTGGACTCCTTCTTGGGTCGGTCCCTTTTGAGCTCGGCTGCCGCGCGCTGCGGAGGAGGAAGTTGTAGGCGGCGGCGGTGCGGCATGGGGACGGCCCAGGGAGGCGCGGCAGCCGCGGCTGCCCGTCGCCCCTCGCCATGGCCGGAGCCGGGCTAAAAAGGTACCGGCCCAAGGAGGACGCCACAGGGGTGCAGGCAGCTCCGGCGGCGGCTGTGGACAGCAATCGGGGTGCCGGGTCCCAAGAAAGGTAAGCGAGGGGTTTTTATTTGGGGTGGGTGGGTAATTTATTTGTGTTTTGGGTGGGTGGTTGTTTTTATTTTATTTATTTATTTGTGTCTGGGTGGGTGGGCTGAGAGGGAGGGGTGTGTGTGTATGTTTATTTTTATTTTTTATTCATTTTTATTTTGGCCCCGCCCACAACGTCATGACGTCATGACGTCGGCCGTGACGTCATGACGTCATGCCATTGGCCACGCCCATGACGTCCGTGACGTCATGGCGTGGTAGTAGATTTTTTGTCATCCCATCACTGCTGGGGAAGCTGAACGGAGAACCCCGTTCAGCTTTCCAGCCACCCTGATGCTACGAAACGACTGCATTGGATAACGCTAACAGACTGTTATCCCATGCAAAATTTCTTTGGAAATTTTGCATCATTATCTGATTTTAGCGTTATCCGATGCAGTCGTTATCCGAGGTATTACTGTTCTTGCAATTTCTTGCTTTCAAACTGCTAGGTTGGCAGGTGCTGGGACAGAGATGAGCACTCATTCTGTCATGCAGTACTCGGGTTTTGAACTGCTTACCTTCTGCTTCCCAGCCAGAATTCCCCTCTAACCTTTTGATTTGTTTCTTCCCTTTTCCCCATGATGTTTTCTGTTTTTCATTCCCACTCTGAAATGTGCCCAGATAATGGTCTACTTTCTAGAGGGTAAATCCATTCTGGAAATTACTGAGTCTTTCAGCAATACTGAGCTCTGTGTCCGATGCCAAAGTAACCTCTAACCACCTGCTTCAGCTTGTGAAGTAGGTTCTAGAACAAATGACTTTGATTTAATATCCCATTTTAAGTAGCAGTTAGATGGAAAGACCTTGAAGCATTGCTATGCAGATGAACAAAAGCCTGTAAAAACTTAATGTGTTAAAAGATACTGTAAATAAGTGATTAATGATAACCATGTCAATCAGCAACACAACTATATTCTACAGGCGCTAATCAACATCACTGAAGTCACATCTAATCATACCCACCCATGTAAGAAGATAGGAAATGTGTGCTGGGACTCACATTATGTAGGCAGTATTCAATATCCTGGTAAAATGTTAAACCTCGAAGTATCTTGTCATGGGCACTCACATCGCAGCACTTCATCATCCCATTATCAATAGCTTCATTGATCTTGGTCACAGGAAAAGCACAAACTGCTGAATACTTTTGTGGCACCCTGCTTTCTGCATGACTTTCAGCAAACACACCAAACAGAACCAGTTCTTTGACACTGAGAGAAAGTTCACCTGCCAGCTTTGAGCCAGGGTGGGTAACGTGAGCTGCCTGCAAGACATTAAAGGCTACATCTCTCGGGTGCATCCTGAGGCTCCTCTTCCTTTTGTGTCCAAAGCGACATTCCAAATTCAACTCACGGTACTTGCTAACTTCAGCTTCTTTAGTGCTTAGCCGTGCTATCCTGGTGTGGTACAATTTGGAGCTGGGGGTTTCTTTTTGGACCATCAGAAAGTATACATAGTCCTCACTATTAAAAGAATACACATACTCAATGGGGTATGTGTCCTGATACTCTGGAAGCACAGTTAAGGAGTGGAAAGGACGGTAAAACCCATCCAAAGTGCTCTTCAGTCTCCTTATGGACACTGACTTAGGGCTATACGTCTCTGCGATGCTTCTGTTGATAGTAGATGCAATGTAGAAGTATGAAGCAGACTGGTCAACTACTGCAACTCTAGTACCTAAGGGACTGGCCACACAATCTGTGCAGTCAGAAGGTTTGTTAAACTGAGGAGAGTACAAGCATGAGGTTTCCGTAATCAAAGCAACATTGTCCTCCACCTTAATCTCATGCAGGAAACAGATTCCATTTTGAGAACTTCCACAACTGTAAAGCCAAGGTTCAGATGGATCCATCACTAAAACTTTGTTATCAGTGTCTTCAGAATTCATTGGCCCTTTAACTGGGCAGCGGGCACAGATACTACAAGCAGTACTGCCCCAGGGACCAGTCACTATGGTAGACAGAAGTTCCAGCTTTGAGTTCAGTATGTAGATCTTGTTCCGAACTGCAACAAAGATAGCATTAGCAGGCTCATAACTGACTATGTTCTGTATGTTGCTTTCAGCCACAAAAGTAGGAAATTTATATTCCACCATAAAATTTAGAGTGCGGTTATAAAAAATATGTGGACACTGCCAAGTCTTCCCAGTTATCCTTAAGGGCAATAGTGCCAATGTGAGGCACAGAAGAAATGCAACACCCATGCTAGAGGAAGAAGTAATAATGCAGAGTTCTGGGTATCGAATGCTACCTCAGTTCTTCAGTTCTGTGTGGCTCAGCAGTCCTCCTGGAATAATCTATCATTGTAATACAGCTGTAAATAGAGAGACAGAATGTGTGAGGGAGACGTTGTGGCCATGAAAAAATAACAAGCTTCCTATAAATGAACATAAGCAACAGCACACATATCCTTACATGGTCCATGCAAAGGAACCATATTCTACAGGCGTTGTTTTTAGATCAACACTAACAATAATGTTGGGGTGGCTTAGTGGTTAAGATGCTGAACTTGATGAATGGAAGGTCATCAGGTCATCGGTTTGAGACCCGAGTCTACAACTACAGTTCTTATGGTCACTGATGAAAAGGCATCCAGATGGATAAAAACACAGGTATGAATGCACAGCAAGAAAACCATGTATAAAAATGTATATTCTTGGGTGTGTCTAACATGCAAAAATGGAACATTCAGATAATTCAAGCCCTTACTTTTTTGGAGCCATATTTCTATTAACTCCAGAGATAATGAGCTTGGTCTTAAAGCAAGTTTATCCAGAAGGGCCCTTAAATCAGTGGAATTTACTTTGAACTTAACATGCACAGATGCACAGAACTGGGGTCTAAATCTCCCACGAATGCTCCACTTTGCACAAATGAAAAGTGAGAAAGGGTTAAAGAGATAACCATTTCAAATTCACACATTAAAGAACAACAAATGTGTGTCTGTCACACAAATGTAAATGTAGGAGGGAAGAATGTAGCATCCCATCTACACTGCAAGGAAAAGTGCACCTGCATTATACCAGTATACAAGTGTGCTGAGTGCTATGGGGCGGTATAAAAGTGTAATTGCTATACATGTAAGAAACTTTTATGGTGTGTGTGTGTGTGTCTATGTGTGTGTGTGTGTTTGCTTCCTATTTCAACATTAAATATTAAAGACTGTTGCATTAACTCCTTGACATCTCTGACCCTCATCATGGACATATCCAAAGTGGCAGCCGTTAGTGTAGACATCTGGGGAAGGAGGTGACTCTGGACTAGGGAATTGTTTTTTGCTTGCCGCTCAAATTTATTTCAGTGACAGCACCAAAGGAGCACCTCCACTATGCTTTCAGACACTACATTTTTGAGGTAGAATTTTTTGAAGTGATAGCTGTGTTAGACAAAAAAGTTTTTAAGATGCCACACCTTTTTTTGTTTACTCTCCGATATACATTTTTTGAGCACATCCCTTCCACTGGGGAGAGGGAATGGGCAGGCAACAGCCCTTCCTGAACAGACACAATCCAGAGGAATGGGAGACTCAATGGGGTTAAGGCTGCCCTTAGTGGTTAAGAACTTGACGACTGTAAGGTCAGCAGATCGACAGTTCAAGACCCGAGTGCTGTGCGACGGAGTGAGCTCCCATCTCTGTCCTAGCTCCTGCCAACCTAGCAGTTCAAAAGCAAGAAATTCCAAATACGATAAATAGGTACTGTTTCAGTGGGAAAGGTAACAGTGTTCCTCATGTGCTCTGGTTCTAATCATGCCTGCTACAAGACCACAGAAACCTCTGCAGACGCAGACAGCGCTCACTCTTCCTTCTAAACCACCGTTTACCAAACTTTGGGCTTCGGACTTCAATTCCCAGAAGCCCAAGTAAATTCCCTAAAGCACTTATCAGCCAATGTACCGATTTAGGCTTATGGGAATCGAAGTCCACCTGTGGGGAGTGTGACCCACTTTGGGAACCACTGCCTAAACAGAGATGAGCACCGAACCCTAGAGTCGGATACGACCGGCTTTCGAGCAAGGGCAACCGTTTACCTTTTCCTCTCCCAACCCGCGCAACAGGTGACTGGTTAAATAAACACACACACAAACCTCTACCCGTCCCTTTCCGCCTGGTAGACGAGAGCAAAAGAGGACCGCCACCGCCTCCTCGCCCAAGCGCAGCCCTACCAGAAGTTGAACCTATTCGAGAGACCTGATCGAGAAAGGCAGGCGCTCCTGCGCTCGAACAGGCGGGAACGGTCCCCATCGCTTACCTGGCGGGACCCCCTACTACACTGCCCTGCTCGCCCCCTTAAGGACTCACCTTGCCTCTCGGCCCGGGCGGCCTCTCCCGGCGCCCTCACCCCACCTGGCCCGGAGCCTTGTAGTAGGCAACGAGGGCGGACGGAGTCCAGAGGGAATCGGGCGGAGGCAGCGCCCAACGGGCGGGCCCAAGGCAGCTTCCCCTCCTCCTCCCGCCTTCGCTGCACCACCCACGCCCTCGCCAAGGAAGCGCCCCGGGGCTGGCAGCGGGAACGTCGTCGCTCGCTCCTGTCGGCAGGGAGCAACCGCTGCTGCTGCTGCTGCGCGGGAGGCCTCGAACTTGCGTCGAAGTCGCCCTCTTTCACTTGAAAAGAGCAATGGTAATTGCACTTCTATTCCGCCCCGTAGCGCTCGATGCATTCTCCAGGCCAGGGGTGCCCAAACATTTCGGCCGCGGGCTTGTCAAACAGAAGTCAAACGTGCTTTGCCATCTGTTTTGCAACAGGCGGTGATTGATTTTAAGTTGCCATTTTCTCTCCTTAAACCAGGGGTGCCTAAACTACGGCCCGATTCGGCCCCCGACACCTATTCATCCGGCCCCTGCCACCCCCCTCGCTCTTGGAAGTGGAAGTGAAACGTGCCCCATATGGGCTTCCAGGAGCGACGAGGGTGACGTGGGTTGGATGAACTGGCGTCCAGGGATGGATCTGGCCCACGGGCTGTAGTTTGAGCCCCCCTGCTCTGGGGTTCACACGTTAATTAGCATTTTCTACACACCTGGGACCTTGAAGGATGGAAGGCTTTGAGTCCACCTGGAGCCCTTGGTCACTTCACTCCTGCCCTGAGCTGAGGAGGCGCTGGGCGGCTGAGTCCAAGGTTGCTCCGGGGCAGGACAAGGAGGAAGTCGACGGACTCCAGCTTCCCAAGAGTCGGGGGATTGGCCGGAGCGGGGCTTGCACGGAGCGCCATTGGCAAAAGAGGGAACGCAGTGTCTCTGTGAGGAAAGGGGGGGGGCGCCTCCAGAAAGCAAAGATTTGCCTCCGCGCCTCCCTAACATCCTTTTGTGTATCTGCGTTACAGACACGTGTCAGACAGTAAGGCGCCTTCTGTCGCTCAGGACTTTGCCTCCAGTCTGTTCCGTAGGTTAAAGCCTGTAAAGCCCTTTCTCTCTCTCTTCGGTTCTTTTGAAAACGTCACTCTGAAAGAGGGCAGCCTTGGCTGGGAAGGGAACGGGCGGGGAGGGGGAGGGAGCCGCTGCCTTTCCCCTCTCTTACACCCCGCCGCCCCTTTCCGTCACACACACACAACCCCGAAGCAACAACACCAAACGGCGTCCTCGCACCTCCCGGTGCCTCAGACTCAAAGCTTCCCAGGTGGTTTTAACACCCGAAGCAAAACATCCCCTTTGGAACAAGAAGAGGGTGTGTGTGATTATTTGTAGGTCTACCTGAATCTACTCGCAGGTGACCTGCAATAGATCGACAAGGATGTTGTGTTGAACAAGAACAACAACAACGCGACTTAAAAGCTCGCTCCTTTCCTGACGTTTAGGCTACTTTTCCTTTTTTTTCCTTTCGCGTCCCGATCAAACCCTGGACTGCCAAAATGAAATTTGTTTATTTATTTGGCTTTGTCGTTGGCCAAAGCTACGTCCTCATAGGTACATTTAGGCTACCAAAAAAACACAAGCAGACCGGGGTCGGAAAGGGAAGGAAGTAGATTTCCGCGGGAGAGGCTGGCTTGCTTGCCAGCTCAGTTCTGGTGTGGAAAGACATTCCTGAGCGCTCCTCTGCCTTCTCGGAGCCACGCTTGATTCTTATGTTGAGGCTACATGGGGCTGCACTGACTCCCCTGGCCACTGTCAATGTGAAGAGGGTCCTCACTCCGGGAGATGGAGAGATGGCCCTCGGGAGAGGCTATCACTGAAGAAACCCAAGTTGATCCCGCGCGCCTGAAGTTTGCCCACCCGGCAGCCCCGAGAAACCTGAATAAGGGTCAGGAGGGGAGGAAAGAAGAGAGCGGAAAGAGTTAAATACTGTACACAGCGTGCCACAGAATTGCGCAAGCTGAGCAGCCGTGACTAGAACGGGGAGAGATTCCATATGGCGAATCAGCAGAACGCGCGTACAAACTCCCAGGCTTGGACTGGATGCCGCCACGTTTGGAAAAGGGGACGGTGGGGGGGGGGGGAACGGGTCTCAAAGGGAGTCGATCTGCTAAGGGGGAACCACGGTTCTTCTTCGTGGTCCCTGTGAATCACACAAAATGGGTTTCGCGCATGCGGTAAGAATAAAAAATGTGTGACTTCACAAGTGACCACTCGAAGAACAACACGTACAGGTAAATCAGAGAATTAACCAAACTACAACGATGTGGCACTTTTAAAGACTAGCTGTTCTATTTTAACGTGAGCTTTCGTGGATCATCAAGTCCACTTCGTCAGACATGGGATGATGGGAGTGAGGTAAGTAACCCGCCTGACACGCGCCCAGACCGCCTCTCCCACTGAGAAACACACGGGAGTTTCTGAACTCGGCGCGCAGTGGGAAATCCCTCCGCTCCGTGTCGCTGAAATATGGCCTCCTCCGCCCTCGGGGTCCTCCTCGCCCGCCTTTTTTGGCTGGCATTACGTTCTGACCCTTCTTGCTTCCTCATACGTCGAGAGGTGACTGTGCTTGCTGTGGTTCCAGCGCTGTTCACAGCACTCATGGCTCATATCCGCCGAATGTCTGGAGGCCAATGTTACTCAGCTTCTATGCTTGTATTCATTTGGGGAGGGGTGCCTGTGGTGGGGGGTGTTGTGTGAACGGAGGAGGCTCACGAAACTTTCAGGTTAGGGTTGGGCTGAGAGACACAAGGTGAATAACGGCCTCTCTGCTTTTCTGCAAACAAGGAAAGACCTTCAGTGTGTCTTTTGAGAACAGATTGTACAGAACACGTCAAAAGACTCCGTTGCCATAAAACAGGGAAGCGTAGACAGGACAACAAAGAATTAGTGTAGTGGAGGCTAGTGATAATCCCAAAGATAATAACGAAAATGTCTGTCCTTCCTTAAAGGAAAGGAAAAATGAGAGCACATGGCCAAGCTGCCATTGTCTAGCTATTAAATAATACATTTTTTTATTAAAATGGTACTTAGGTGAAAGTTTCTTGTGCTGTTTCTCTTTTATTCTGTTATGGCTCTCTTCACACAACCAATAGGCCTTTTTACACCGGTCCTAGTGTTGTGGTCTGGTTCCAGATGCCTGGGACAGGGAGATGAACTAAATGAATTTTGGCTTGCATCCTGCACCCAAACAGCACAAGCGACCTAATTGGCCATGTCATAAAGGGACTGACAGGCTGCTTTATTACAAGGGCAGTTGAACACTTCCTCTTCACAACTGTGGAGGGACTGGGAAAGTACCCCTCCCCTTTTGATTACTGTTACACTGCTTCACTCAGGTAACAGCAAAAAGAAATATTTTTCCTTTTCTGTTTACTGCCAATCAAATCCACAGGTAGAGCAGTTTCTCTGTTGGCCTCTCTCTCTCTCTCTCTCCCCCTTTCTGTCACCTGAAAGGTTCCCATATACAGTACTGTATCCCATATTCAGTGTCTACAGGTTCTGGAAATATATATGGGAGTGCACTGAAATACAGTAAAACCTTGCCTAAAGAGTGTCTCACTTAGAAACTAACTTGCTTAAAGAGCAGAGTTTTCTCTGAATGGTCGCCTCCCTTAGCAACTAAATCCAACCAAAAACTTGCTTAACAAATTGGGGTTCACAATCCCCACCACCACCAGAAGTCACAATTGGTCACTTACAATGGTGTTTCGCTTAAAGAGCAAACTCACTTAAAGAGCAATCCTGTGGAACGCATTATGTTCTTTAAGCGAGCACCACTGTAGTAGAACTAGGGGAGCAGACTAAATGGTATGCCTTGGCAGGGGGGAACTGGGGCTACTCCAGCATCCAACATGTGTGGGCACTTTAAATAAAAATGATAGTAGGTCACCCACAGATTATCTCAGAAAGTGCACTTAATGACTGTCTATATATGATCTCTAAATTAAAATTTCAAATTTAGCCAAAAAGATTTTCCTTTGTTATGGAACAGGTGGATGTTTTGAATTTATTCTTATTTATTTACGACTCTTACAACACTTACAACACTTTTCATTTACACTGCTTCATTTAGGTGTTTTCAGCATTGTCTCAGTTGTCTGTTTCCTTCCATAATGGTAAGATAAGCATTTTCATTTGGTGGGAATTCCTATTATATTTTTCTCTTTTCTTCTGCAACTTTATTTCCTGATACGTATGTATGCAATCCACACCAAACCACAGTTTTAATACACAATGATGTATAACAGGCGAGGTTCTCAGCAAGGTTTCAGGGTAGGAATGCATACCTTTGCTATTTATATCTAGTACATATTTCATTTTGTTGTTAACAACAACAGAAATATTCTCCAGCTGGAAAACTGGAATCTGAAATATGATATTTGTGGATAGTACTGGGATAGACGTACTGCAACAGACCACCTAACTACCCAATAAATGTTTGATGGTAATACCTATGGATTTTTCTTTGCAACATTATAGAAAAGTATCCAAAAGTAAAGGTGTGCTGCAGGGATCACTTGAATCTTAAAATAATTATTATTGTCATATATCTGGGGGGGAAAGATAAATCATTTAATTAAATTCCAAAATTCTAAAGCCTAGCATCACCAATTAAAATATTTAAATTTTAATATCAAATTTCATTTCACCAACCATAATCCTGCCAGACATCTACATGTTGTGGTCGTCTTCATCCTTGGACTAGTGTTCCAGTAAAGAAAAAAGCAAGAAAAACTATGTATAAATAAATATTAGGATCCCAATGTACCCTTACTCTATGAAGTTTTTGGAAGAGCTAACCTCCATATCCCTTTGTACCAAACATTAATAGATATCATGTGTTAGCTGCCTATCTTTTAGCTATTTCCAGCCTAGAAGATATTAATAAAAATACAAAATTTTGAGGGGAAGTCTTGTCATTTGTAAAAATATCCAAGAATGCTAATTCTGGTGTCAAAATTAGTTTGAATGTTATTATTCAGCATATTTGCTGTCTGATCTCTTCCTAAAAATTTGCTACTGAAGGGCAAAACCACTACATGAGCTTCCTTCCTCACATCCCTTCCAACATTCTGTTATTTTCTTTGTGTGGCTTCTTTGACATTTATTTCCAATGCTAACAGGTATCTTTTTAAACACCTGGTCACTGTTGAGATGGATAGTGTGTGCCATTGTGTTCTCTCTCCAGAGATAGTATGCAAGCTAAAGGGGCTTTATAGATTCCTTTCAAGTCTCTAATATCCCATATGCTGTGAAGAGGTGTTCAAATCAAGGATCCCTCCTCTGGCACTGCAGTCCAGATCTGGATTAGTCCTCTTGCCCTGCAATATATTTACCAAAACTGAACAGAGTAGGAGACCAGATCACAGAACATTTCTCTGTGTTACCTAGTTTCACTGTTTGTTCACTTCTATATATGTACAGTATTTGCATATGCATGTATGCAATCCACTCTCCTCCACTATTCTTGAAGGGTAGACATTTCTACTGCAGAAATGGAGTACTCTGGCTCCTTAGTCATATCCTCTAGGACAGGGGTGGCCAACCTTTTTGTGCCATGGGCCTGACCATGCCCCCGTAACAGCTGTGGGCCGGACCAGGCCCCCGGAAGTGGTGCATCTACAGCTGATGTAAACACTTCAGTGTTTACATCAGCCGTGGGTGTTTGTACATGCGTGGGCATGTTTAATGGCTGATGTAAACACAGCCACATCTACTTCCGGATGTGGGGGAGACGGCAACGGGCCGGTTGGAATGACATAGTGGGCCAGCCCCAGCCCACAGGCCATAGGTTGGGAACCCCTGCTCTAGCACTAGGTCTTTAACTAGCATTGTGTCGAAATGATCAGGTGAGTCCAGTGATGGGACGTAACAAGTTCGCACCAGTTCGCCAGAACCGGTAGTAACTTTCCCCAGTGTCCCGGAGAGATAGCAGCTTTTGGGGGAAACCACCTTCGGGGCTTACCTTTTCACTGGTTCCCCCACTGCGCATGCGCACCAAGCACTTAGTGTGCATGCACGCCTACAGTGCTTGGTGTGTATGCACAGCCTCCTTGCTGTCCTCCCAAGCAGGGAGGAGGAAGAGAAGCTGCTAGCCTGAAGTTCCCTATAGCCTGCTCCCCAGGGTATGTGACTCACCTTTGGATGTGGTGTGTCTGTATGTATTTTAATATGTATTTAATACCTTTACCTATATTGACATACTACTGCTGTGGCTAGGAGGGCCTTCGGGCAAGTCCGTGTTATTAATTGTGCCCACTCCTGGACCGGGAGGTCCTGCTCATGGTCACCCATGCCCTGGTCACCTCCCGTTTGGACTATTGTAATGTGCTCTACATGGGGCTGCCCTTGATGACCATCTGGAGACTGCAGTTGGTCCAGTATGTGGCAGCCCGCACAGTAGTGTGGTGTAGTCATTTCACCCCCACCTTGCTGCTGCTGCGAGAGCTGCAGTGGGTGCCTATATGTCTCTGGGTGCCATTCAAGGTGCTAGTTGTCACCTTTAAAGCCCTTCATGGTGGTGGACCCGGATACCTCAGGGACCACATCGTCCCTAGGACATCAACCTGTTCCACAAGAGCAAACCGAGAGGGCACCCTTCAGGTACCATCTATTGGGGAGGCTCGCCTCTCCAGCACAAGGAAAAGGGCCTTCTCGGTCGTAGCCCCCACACTTTGGAACCTCTTCTCGGTAGAACTCCGCCTGCAGGCCCAGTTGCTACCATTTAAGAAAGAATTGAAGATGTGGTTGGCAAAATGGGTCTGGGGGCCGGGATTGTCAACAAGCTCCCCTTTCTGGCTCGTCTGAGGCTCCCCACTTCTGTAATTAATTTTTTAATGTTAAGGGTTTGTAGATTTTATATTTGTTTTTAGATAGTAAATGGCACAGCAGGGAGTAATATTGCTATGTTTTTAAGTTTTTTAAAATTGTTTTATTGGTTTTAACTTGTGTACACAGCCTAGATTCCATTGGATGGGGTGGTATATAAATCTATTAAATTAAATTAATTAATATACTGTTTATTGCCATATTTGTCTCTGAGAACTGTTGTCCCAAAGGTCTGTATTCTCTTTACAAGATTCTCCCTGTTGTACTTGGAATTCAACTGTTCTAGTTGGCCATTTGTGCTGCCTCCAGTATTGGGCCCGACCTCCACACCTCATGAAGAACGTGCACTTTTAAAATAAAATTAATAATCTTTTATATTGTCTGATGCCTCCTTAACATCAGGGCTCATGGGTGGAGATAGAGAAATACTGTACTAGACAAAAGAGGAAGAATTAGAACATCTTTATTCTTTGCCCTAAGATTGTATGACTTTGGCTTGAGCTGAGGAAACAAGTGCTCAAAGTGAACACGCTTGATTCAACACTTATCAACCACAAGTTATGCAAACAAAAAACATTATAGCTATTTCACATGTACTCAACTTCAAATTCTCTGACACAGAAGGCATAATTACCAAAACAATATGTTCTCATAATGTAGATGCTGTCCAGAAAATTCAAAATGTGTATTTTGGATCAATTAAAGTTTTTTTAAAAATGAAGGTTTGACATGCGAGGAGAACTAAAATGCATGAGGCCATTAGGTAATCAGGTTTTTGACAATGTTTTCAAGTATACAAATGAATCACTCATGAATACCATGACAATTGAAATTTAAAGCACTTATAAGACTTTTAGATTGAAATATGGTCCATGGGGTCACAAAGGGTTGGAGTCGACGCCGTAAACACATGAAACACACATTGTGAATATTGTACGTGGCTTCTATTTTTAAAATTACGCTCTCACTTTATCTTTATATTTTCACAAATCTGGCTGTCTGCTGCCATCATGTGGCTATCATGTTTTTAAAAACCGCTCATGGAGAAGTTGTGGAAAAGCTTCAAAGATTACTGAGAACACAAGTTACATGGCACTTACAGCTCTGTCCTCTTACAGTGTTTCCCAAATGCTGGTTTTTGGACTTCAATTCCCAGAAGCATAAGTCATTTCCCCAAAGCACTGATCAGCCAATGTACTGACTTAGGCTTCTGGGAATTGAAGTCCACTAGTGGGCTGTGTACCCCTTGTTGGGAACCGGTCTAAAATAAAGGAGTATCCAGAGAGTTCGGAAGTTGCAAATAGGAGGCTGTCATTATTATATGGTTTTTCCTTCTGTCTCTTGGGTTAATCCAGAGCATTTTCTTTGCTGAACTATTGCTGGACTTGGAAGATCTAGCTATTTTCCCAAGTGATATTAGCCATTTGCTACCCTCATGGTGGGGACTGCGGTGGCTTAGTGGTTAAGACACTGAACTTGACGACTGGAAGGTCAACAGGTCAAGACCCAAGTACTGCACAATGGAATGAGCTCACATCTCTGCCCCAGCTCCTGCCAACCTAGCAGTTCGAAAGCAAGAAATTACAAGTAGATAAATAGGCATCACTTTGGTGGGAAGGCAAATAGCATTCCATGCACTCTGGTGTCAAGGCTTGCCTGCCACATGTCCATGGAAATGCCTGCAGATGTAGACAGCACTGGCTCTTTGGCTCTAAACAGATGAGCACTGAACTCTAGAGTCAGATAGGACTGGCATTTGAGCAAAGGAAACCTTTACCTTACCTCATGGTTCTCCTCTTCTGAGACTGCGTTGTCTTCTGCAATTTTTATGAGCCAGACAATCAGAGCTTTTTGAAGGGCTTGTGCCTTTGTATCTTTTCAGAACTATTCCTGCATGCATTATATGCTTAGAGTAAATGACATCCTATAATAATGAACACCTCAGAAAAATTATGCATTACAATGAAGTTCTCTCTGCCTATATACAGTACACTTTTAATCACTTCATTAGAGGATTTATAATGAAGCAATTAAAGTACCTATGTGCTGGAGGTACAAATCTCTTCCAATTTCCTATTTTGTGAAACACGTGACATTATTTGAACAAGTATCAAAGGCATATTTTGAAATTTTGTCTTCTTCATTACAAATGGGACAAGGGTCCAAAACCTGGATACAGTACTTTTGTTGACTATGCTATTAGAATAATAAAACAGGCTGTTTCTCATACATGAAGCTAAAGCACATATTTTCTCTTTCTCATTTTTGCCAACTATAAATGAGGTTAACACAGGTCATTAGGAAGAAGAATTAAATCACAGACACTGGAGATTTTTCATTTGAATTATAATCAAATATGTGGAAAAACTGTTTTGACCTTCATAAAGCATCCTTTACTTTCCATGGTCCCCTAAACCATTCAGTTATTTGCTGAATCTGAGTTTTGATTTATTTTAGTACTCAAGTAATCTAAAACTAATAACTGTTTGACAATTAAATTCCTCTCATTGTTTGGGAGAGAGTGCTTCCCCATGTCCTCTTTGAATGTCCAGCTTTTGTTTCTGGTTGAAATAATGAGCAAAGTAATAAATCTGAGTATGACAGTGTAATATATAGCAGCAGAAATTGATTCATTATAGCCTTGCAAATCAAGAACTGGGATTAGATCTAATTAAGCCAGTTCCAAAAGAAAACTCAGAGGAAAACATATGGCTTACAAAATACCGCTTCTCCCTTCCTCAATATATTGGATACCTTCTGCATTGATTGCATATATTGGATATCTTCTGCATTGATTGCAAAACAAGGCAATCTGGTGGCCCATGGCTAAAGCACAGGTGAAAACAAAGAAAGCCTGTTTTTATTTTGTCTGTTTCTATTTCATTTTTGTGTATTGAAAAGTAAACTTAATAAAATCTTTTTTTAAAAAAAGAAAGAAAACAAAGAAAGCCAATAAAAGCAAGACTGAGCATTGCGCAATGCAGCCAGTGCTGGGCATCGGCCGGTTCGGACCGGTTCTCCAGAACCGGTAGCGACAATTCTGGGTGGTCTCCCAGGGAGGTAGTAACTTTCCCGGGAGACCACCCGGGATTGGTACTTTTTTTTTGAGGCAACCAGTTTGGTTTCCTCTCCTTGGCACAAGGCAAGCGACTGGAGCGATAGGATCCAGGCGCTTGCTTTGCAGAGGGGGAAGGGCTTTTCTCCCCCCTCTGGAAGGCAAGCGCCTCGAGCACTGGGATCCAGGGACTTGCCTTGCGGAGGGGGAGAGATAACCCCTCCTCCTCTCTGCAAAGCAAGTGCCTGGATCCCAGCACTCCAGGTGTTTGCCTTGGGGAGGGGGGAAAGGAAGCCCTCCCCCATCCGCAAGGCAAGCGTCTGGAGCACTGGGATCCAAGTGCTTGCTTTGCGGAGAGGGGGGGCTTCTCTCCCACCCTCTGCAAGACAAGCGCCTGGAGCGCTGGGCTGCCTCCTTTAAGATGGGGCTGGCTGGGGGTATCAGGCACCTCCAACCAGCCTGTACTGTATTTTTATTTTATTTTTACTTTGGCTCCGCCGATGTCATTGGCTCAGCCCATGATGTCATGACATTGTTTCCGCCCATGATGTCATGATGTTGGCTCCGCCCATGACATCGGCTCTACCCACAGTGTGGTAGTAAATTTTTTGGCTGCCCATCACTGAATTCAGCCCATCTCTTCTACTACCTTCCCCTTCTGCTACCCACAGGACATCCCACATTTTCCATCACAAGAACACAAATTGACTTAAAAATGAACAATCATGCCAGCAGAAGCCCCCTGGGCAGGGGTGGGGAGACCTTTTCCTGTTGGAAGGCTTCATCAGATGAGCTGTAATCAGATAAGGCCACATTCAAGAAACTTTAATTAGATATAATGAAAATGTACTTTATTTTGTAAAAATCTAACTATTATGTACATAATAATCTCAAAAAAAATCAAAACCATGGTTGCACTTAAGGACCTAGAAGGCCACAGGTTCCCCACCCGTACTCTAAGGAATGACTGTCCATTTAAAGGATATTTTATTTCCCAAACCTTTAAAGGCCTGAAATAGCCTAAAAAGGAAAATGGGTGAGTGTGGTCCTTATTGGTAGTGGTGAGAAATTGGGTAGATGTGGCCCCATACCTTCCTATTACCCAACAATAATGTCAGGGAAGGGATGGGCAACTTATTACCTCTTCTACATCAATTCAGGCGTGATCCTAGAACAAGCTAAACCCCAAAGGAGCAGTGCCTTCCATGTAATTACTGATTATTGCCATATTTATCACCCTTAATGCCATGATTCAGGTGGGTCTCTGTTCCACAGCCATACACAGTCTTTTAGCTAGAATGATGAGGTACACAGAAAGAGCATCCTTGAAGATTATGGTATTTTTTAACCACAATCAGGTGTACCCTAGGCAACAACCACCTTATGCCAGCTATTTTTTTTTCCACACTAGGTCAGTCTAAAGGAACTACAGAATGATTTCCTCAAAGGTGGCTTCATTTTGGCAGCTTCACATCTGCCCTTGGGCAAAAGAAACTAGGATGACACCAACAGGTCTGTACATGCATAGCACGTTGGCTGATGCAGAAATAAGAGCTAGACAGTGAGACGATTGCAAACTAGAAGTTTAAAAAAGAAGAAAAGAGAAGAAATGGGCTGCAGATGGACAAGGCAAGGACAGGTTACTTACATGTAGCTGCAGTTCTTTGAGTTGTCACCTGTAATTCACACAAATGGGTCAAATCTGTGTCTGCACAAACATTCCTCAGAATCTTTCAGAGTAACATGAATAGTAGTTGAGACCTTCCTCTCTCAGCACTTGTCTTCGGACTCTGCAGTTCCCCTCTGTTCCCTTGTCTGCAATAAGGCAACTAAATGCATGGCAGACTAAGGGGAAATTTGGCAGGACACATTAATCACAGATGACCTATAGTTACAAGTAAGTAATCTGTCCTTCTTCATGGTCTTCATGCTAAAGGAGCCAAGTATCACTAGAGAACCGCATATCACAGTTGTGCCAAACAAGGCATCTCATTTTGCCTGAACACCCAACTTGTAATGTTTTATAACAGTCAAAAGTTCAGATCCAGGTTCCCAATAGGTTGATATCATCTAAGTCTATGTTGCTTATCAGTGCAGTTGAGTAGAGAGACTACTCTGGTAGTGAGCCTTCAGCATTTGGGGAGGTGTCTTTCTGGTGAGATGGTATCCTAATAAAATGTATTCACTATCCATTTTGATATTCTCTGTGTGGCTTGCCTGCTGAGGGAGTCTGCCAAACAGTTATGTTTCCTGGCAAGATGCACTAGGACAGAGTAGACATGCCTGCAGATGCACCACTCCCAAAAAAAGAACAGTGAGGTATAAGAGAGTCAGGGAATGAGTTCCTTCATGTTTCTTAGGACAGAAGGAACATCTGTTGCTATTTGAACCACTTTCCTGACAATCGTGCATTGAAAAGAATGAGGAACTCTATGTTTTTATAAAGCCTTTTCTCTGCAGGGCTCCAAAGTTAATGCACATGTTTCCCTTTGCAATGAGCTCTCCCTCCTCCTAAATTTGCATCCATAGTGATCTGGATTTTTGATTTTGGGAGGTGAAAGAGATGACCCTCATCTTAGGTGATGTAGGAAAGATGCTGTTGATGCCATTAAACCTAGTAGTTTTGGGGCTGTTAAAGCAGTCACTCATGAACCTGCTGTGAATTTGTTCATCCACATAATGATGCTTCTTTTCCTTTCCCATGGAAAGAAGGCTTTTGTTGGATTTTTTTGTGTGAGTTCAGTATGGTACCAATATGATTTATTTTTCTTGTAGGTGACAAATGGGATTTTTTAAAAAAAAAAAATCTTCAGCTGAGACTCAACAGGAGATTATGAACTCTATAGCAAGTTTTGCTTTCTGTTTTGGGTACGTGAGTAATGTGCTATTTCTTCTTCCAGAACTTGAAATTGTGGTATTGGTTTGAAATAGCCAACCAGTGAAAGATGGTGAAATTCTATGGCATATCCATGGATAATGGTAGACAAAACTTACTTATCATTGTTATTTGGCACCATCAATGAATGATGACCTAGTATGAGAAAGATAAGTGCAAATGATGAAATTAAACTGATAGTTCTGTGTTATGTAGTGTGTGTATTAGTCTTGGCAATGAGTTAAAAAATTACTCTTATATTCCCCCCACCCCCATCTTTTTATGATTGACTTCCTTATGTTTTGAAAATGTCTTTCTGTAGTAGTCATGGGATGCCTTTGGTGTTGGAATGTAGGTTTGGTGTACTTGTCATATGACAAACAATGACAATAAAGCTTTTATGGTCTCTGGATATAGAATTGTGCTCCTGTGGAGCATTTTTCGTAGATGTTATTTATGTCATAATTGCCCCCCCCCCCGGGGAACAACTTATCCCTATTAAAAGGCAGATCCTCTATGCAAAATCTCAAGTAATTTGGTATTACTGTACTGAGAAATGTAGCCAGGGTAGTACTGTAGTGCTGAGAATATGATGATGTTCTTAGCGTGGCATTCTATGGAGTGGCTAGCAGATACCATTTATTGAGTTACTAATTCCATTGCTCCTACTTCTTCCGTGTCTAGGCCGGACGTGAAACTGCCAAAATGAAACAACCTTTGGGTGAGTTAATTCTGCAGCTCCTTAAAAAAGAAAATCTTAGCAAAATATGAAATTCTTCTTCTTTTTCCGTGCCTAGGCCACACTTAAAACTGGCAAAATGAAGCCAGTTGGGTGGGTTCATTCTGCAGCTCCTTTTGCAAGACCTAGTATGAGAAAGATTAGTCAGCAACACAAGGTTGCCATTACCAGGTTGCCATTACCGGGTTACGCCTGATTGTGGTTCAAAAGTACCACAATATCACTCCTACTTGAAAATGTGTGTTACAACTGGTTTGTCTTCAGGCAGGCTGTTAACTAAGGGCAACATTTTATCCTGGAGAAATCTTTGTAATTGGCAGTCCTTATGCCCAGTGCTGATGTAGTAGAATACTGTATAAGCACTCTCATAGACAGAGCATCCACTTTTTTGCCATCATTTGTGGTGGTGGTAGTTATAGTTTTGCCCTTAGATCTTATTAGGGAAGTGGATTTGGGAAATACAATTTAATTTTTATTTTAATAAATGAAGAGGAAAACAAAGGAATGGAGGGAACAATAGCTAAAGGGGGGGACCATTTAGTCTGTTTGATTTTTGTGCTTTGAGAAGACTGAAGTGCTGTCTCTAAGATGGCAGAAAATAAACTGAAGGAAACTGTAGAGTGGGTGGAAATGCTAGTACTGTACTGAACCCTCAATGGATCTCCATTTTGCAATGCTACTTCCGAAAGCAATGGCATCATCGCTTTGCATTTTTGGCTTTTGGGTTCTACCAATTCTTAAAGTCGCCGAGACTATCTTTCAAATGACATAACCCTTATTTTCGTGGGTGCCTTAGTTTTGATGTTGCAGCTTCTCAAAAGTAAATGATTTCCGTTAAATTGCAAAAGCTGCCAAACCACCCATGTTTTTCATGTCAAAAGATCGGGAGGGGGAGGGGCATTGAGAAAATTAAAATTAAGAAGTAAAGGATTAATGTCCACAATAATTGAGAATAGATAAGGAAGGACATAAAGAATAAAAATGGTTACAGGGCGTGAATAGAGAAGTGGCAGGAAGGAGGAATGAAAGAAAATGTTAGTTCATAACAGGCAACAAGCAGTGACACCACCAACTGGACCACAGACTGCTGGCCAAAGTTTGTGTGGTCCAGCTCCTATTCTCCCTCCAGCAGGTGGCAACAAATAGGTACAGAAGGCACAGCATCAATGGTGACAGCAACACTTCTTCACACAATTCAACCAAAAGGTGCAAACATACCTATTTGGTCCTTGTATGCAATTTTAAGACAAAGGTGGATGAACGTTTTATTAGATCACAAACCCTGAATGCAGGTTTTCAGCAACTGCCACACAGAAACAAAGAGAACTATTGCAATAACCAGCACAAAGGAAAAGAAAAACTACAAAAAAAGGAGAGAAACAAGAAATCACATCTGGAAGATCCAAGAAATCAAAGGGAAATTTACACCTAGATTAGGAATGTTGCAAATATCCTCTGGATATTTGAGCTCAGCAAAGCATTTGACTGTGTGATCATGAGAATCTATGGGCTGCTCTCAGAGAAATTCATGTGCCTCAGCACTTGATTATCCTGTTGCATAATGTACTATGTACATGGAAAATTAGACTGGAATCAGATGAAGGAAGAGTGAAAATTGGTTTAAGAAATATCAATAATTCAAGACGGGGTGGCCAAACTATGGCCTGCGGGCTGGATCTGGCCCACAGTGCCAAATCATCTGGTCCATCCCACTCTTGCCACTCCCAGAAGCAGAAGTAAAATGTGCCAGAACATGTGCAAAATGCTGCTGTAAATGCACCCATGGCTGTCATAAATGCATTTACAATAGCTGTGGGTGCATTTGTGGCAGCAGTTTGCACTTGCGCAGGTGCGTTTTAGTTCCGCTTCCGGTGGGAAAACCACGTGACCAGCCTGCTCAACCACGTGACCAGCCTGTGGCACAAAAACTTTTGGGAACCCCTGATTTAAGATATTCAGATGATACTGTCTTACTGACAGAAAGTAGCAATGACTTGAAATGACTTTTAGTGAAAGTAAAAAAAGAAAGTGCCAAAGCAAGAGTGCAGTTGAACATTATGACAAAAATCATGACTAGAGAAAAAATATATAGCTTGAATGTCAACAATGAAAAAGTTACCTGACGGATTCTCAGATATATAATCCTCTCAATCTTGAAAAAACTCAGAAATAATAGTACCCGAAATACGTACAAAGTTTTGAATGGGTATTACAGAGGTCTAAGTTTAGATAACTGGATAGATTCAATAACCGGATACACTGACTTCCTAACAGAAGTCACAAAGTTGAGCTTACAAGAGCTCGGCAGGGTTGTTGAGGATTGGACATTTTAAAGCAGGGGTATCCAAACTACGGCCTGCAGCAACAAATCATCCGACCCCGCCACCCTTGCCGCTCCTGGAAGCTGAAGTAAAATGTGCATGCACATAACATAGCCATAAATGACCCATGGCTGTTGTAAACACATTTACGACAGCCGTGGGTCATTTACACCAGTGTTATGTGCATGTGTGAGCATCTTATGTGCCCATGCATGCATATTTTACTTCTGGTGGGAGGAACCACATCACCTGCATGCTCAACCATGTGACTGGCCGGTAACCCAAAGTTTGGGCACCCCTGTTTTAGAGACCTCTCACCCATCAGTTGGAGACCACTTGATAACTTGTAACATGAATGAAAAAAAATACAAACTGAAACTAGCTATGACTCAAAAGCTAGCTTCTGTTTGTCAATTTTAGCGGTCTAATAAAGCTATCTCTCATCTGTGTCTTTGAAGCAAGGGCTCAGGTGGTGGCCTGCCGAGGCTGTAACTATTCATCATGTTAAATGAAAGGGTTTTGTTAAGTGAAGAACAGCATGCTTAAGCCATCAGATATTGCCTAGGGGAGACATGGCCAACAAGGCATAGGAATGGCAAGGGGACAAGCCCTTCAATGCTCCATTGCCCCAGTGCTTCGTGTTTCCTGAAAGGAACATCCAGTTGGCTCAGCTCACAGCAACTAACCCCACTAATTTAGAATGGCATGTGGCTACCATTGTTGCTGGCACTTTATTTTTCTGTAAAGACTGCCAGCCAATAGCTTAGCCAGTGAGGAAGGCAACAAGGACTCACAGATACCCATCAAGAAAAAGCAAACAAAAACACACAGCATCAACAAGGTAGGTGAGAGTCTTTTAAAAAGTGCCTTGTTCTAAGTCCCTCAAACATGATAATGTATCTGCCTACAAAAGAGAAAAGTAACTATTGTATAGATATTATCCATTATTTTTAGGAAGTAAAGTTCCAAACAATGATACAAAATGCCTTCTCTAGCCAGAGGTAATAGATTAGAAAATTCTGTCTAAAATGGTGAGGCTGAGTCTATGCTGCCCTTGAGGAAAACTGAACTACGGAACTTTCTCTTACAAACACATCTGTGACAAAGAATGTAGCATTTTTTCATGATGGACTGAATAGCAATATAAAATGGCATTTATTTATTTTTATATTTATTTCTCACATTTGCTAACCCGCCCCAATCGGGCAAGCCCGACTCTGGGCGGCTTACAGCACAGAATAAAACACATCAATATAAAAATTTAAAATTCATAAACTAAAAACAGTATCTGGGGGTGTCGTCAAGGGTAGTATCCCTAGACTAACCACCCCACATGGGATCCCCCATCCCTGGAACCCCACACTTGTCCTGCCAGCCAGGTCTTTAAGTTCTTCCGGAAGGACAGGAGCTCTGTCTGCATGCGCAGCTCAGTTGGAAGGAGGTTCCAGAGGGCCAGGGCGAACACAGAGAAGGCCCTCTTCCTGGTGCTAGCGAGGCGAGCCTCCCTAGCCGATGGAACAACAAGAGAGCCCCTCCGATCCACCCTGGTGGGACGGACAGATGTTCTTAGGGTGACGCGGTCTCTTAGGTATCCTGGCCCACTACCATATAGGGCTTTAACCAGCACCTTGAATTGCACCCGGAGACAAACTGGCAACCAGTGCAGCTCCCGAAGCAGTGGCGAGGCCCGAGCATAACGCCCGCATCCCACCACTACCCGGGCTGCCGCATTTTGGACCAGCTGCAGTCTCCGAATGGTCACCAAGGGCAGCCCCATGTAGAGCGCATTACAGTAATCAAGTCTGGAGGTGACCAAAGCGTGCATGATCATAAGCAAGGCGTCCCGGTCTAGGAGCGGGCGTAACTGGCATTGTTTTGTTGTTCAGTCACGCAGTCGAGTCTGACCCTTTGTGACCCCATGGACCACTGCATTCCAGGCTCCTCTGTCTTCTGCCATCCTCCATAGTCCTCCCAGATCTATACTGAATGTGTCAACAATGCTGTCTGACCATCTCATCCTCTGCTGCCCCCTTTTCCTTTCGATCTTTCATAGCATCAGGCCCTTCTCCAGCAAGTCCCCTCTTCTCACTTGGTGGCCAAAATACTTGAGCTTCAGCTTTAGTATTTGTCCTTTCAAGGAGTAGTCAGGATTTATTTCCTTTAGGATTGACTGATTTCATCTTTGTAGTCCAGGGGACTCTCAAGAGTCTCTTCCTGCACAGCAGTTCAAAGATGTCTATTCTTCTGCGCTTAGCCTTCCTTGTGGTTCAGCTCTCACAACCATTGTTTTGACTATGTGGACTTCTGATGTCTCTACTTTTTATTATGCTGCCTTGGTTTCTCATAGCTTGCCTCCCAAGAAGTAAGCGTCTTTTTATTTCATGGCTGCAGTCACCATCTGCATTGATCTTAGATCTCAAGAAGGTGAAGTCTGTCACTCAGTGGTGGGCAGCAACAGGTTCACACACACACACCCCAGGAAGGGGGGGTAGCAAAATTGGGAGGCCTCTGGGCAGGGGGGTGGCAAAATTGGGTGGCCTTCGGGTGTGGGGTAGAGAAATTGGGTGA
Source organism: Furcifer pardalis (assembly GCA_030440675.1). Classification (NCBI taxonomy): domain Eukaryota; kingdom Metazoa; phylum Chordata; class Lepidosauria; order Squamata; family Chamaeleonidae; genus Furcifer; species Furcifer pardalis. The sequence goes on from CP126893.1 coordinate 104,758,974, forward strand.
CCACGCCCACCTCCCTGCCCTGCCCCATCAGGTTTTGTCCCTGCAAGTGATTCAAGGTCTCCCTTTCTCAAAAGCCAGTCATATCCGACTCTAGGGTGCAGTGCTGATCTCCCTTTACAGCCAAAGAGCTAGTGCTGCCTGTGTTTGCAGATGTTTACATGCCCATATGGCAGGCATGACTAGATTGCCCATGATGTAGGCTCCGCCCATGATGTAGACTCCGCCCACAGTGTGGTAGCGATTTTTTTTTTGTGCTGCCCACCACTGCTGTCACTGCATAGTAGCAGCCAACTAATTATACCCAGCTACACTCCCATCTGGTATCCCTATGTTTCACCCCTGCATACTAACCAAAAGATTTACAACTGGTTAGCTTCCATGATTTCAAGTTCACTCAAGGGGGGGGTCTAGAGGGAAAATATCTGAGAACCACACTATACTTTTACGATATTGGTAATGCCTCCAGCGTTTTTTAATGCTATGTTCACGTTAATATACATTTTGCCCATCTTTTATTTTGAATGAGTAAAATGAAACTGAAAACAGAAAAAGAACATACTTAGACATTCACATTTTAGTTGGTCCCCAGATAATTTGTAGATCTTTGGAAATCAACAAAGATGAAAGACACTAATTGATTTACTTTCCTGCCCAACCCAGTTTGCTGTCATCAGCATACTCAACAAAGTCACATTGTTCAGCTGGCTCAAGATGTGACTAGATGGTTTGGCCTGAGCTGTTTCATTCCTTTTCTTTGCAATTACACAAAGTATGTGCCATCACAAACCAGACACCCCAAACGATGCCTACCTGTACATTTTGGGTTCCTGTTGGGGTTACTATTCTATTGCTGTAGGTAGGGCTGGTCCTTTTTGGTTCAGTTCCAGTGTGTGTGGTTGCTGGCATTGAACCAAAGCAGCTGGGATAAGCTGTCCCTTTGCTTCAGCTGCATAATGATCTTGAGACATAAAAAACTTCCTTCTCTTTCCTGTGCAGGGTGGGAGAGGAATCATAACCTCAGCCCTGTATATCCTATAGGCAAATGTGATGGAAAATATTATTTACTGCTGGAATGAATAGGAAGGAAAATAGACCATAGAGGCAAGGACTAGATTTGGTTAAGACAGTCTGCTCCATCTTCAAAAGTGCAACAAGTCGGAAAGGGGCAAGCTAAGATGAGCTAAATCTTAGCAGACATTTGTATGATGGTTCAAGGTCCATGGTCTGTTCAAGATGCAGAAGTCTTAATTATCAAATTTAGTGCAAATTGAAGTTAAACGCTCCTTTTCAAATGCAGGTAGAAAACTGGGATTGAGAAGGTACTCAATATGCACTGGTCAAAGAGAAAAAACCACAGTAATCAGTACGTCTGGGGTGTTAATATAAAGAGCCGGTCCTCTTCCTTACGTATCCACTTCATAAGTTTGCTGATAGCACCAACAGCTGCTGCTTTGGTTGTCAGGGGGCTAAAGCATACGTACAGCTCAAAAGCATTGGTCACCTAAAGAAAAAACAATGTTAAAACTTCATTAATCTATACAATCAAAGCAATGTAACATTGTCTGCATTCAGAGCAAATTAACTTCTCATTCTTAAAATTTACAAAGAGCTGTTACTATATGAGTTAAAAGGGATGAAGTGTTATATTTTTGTATAAACTACAGTTGTTGAATATGATTTTTAGGCAAAAATCTTATGGATTCTGTGCCGCTGCAAAACCTGCAGGCAGATTCATTAATAGCTCTTCACTTTTTTAAATTACATGAAGTTAAAACATTTTTTTTTCAGAGAGCAAAGATACTGACAACAATTCAGCGCAATGTGCCCTAGTATCTTTTTCTAGTCTTATAGTCCTAGAATGACTAACCCATTCAACATGCACTGAGGAAATGCTGTTGATGTGGTCTGATATTGGGTGGATGTCATCTAGCCCTTTTAGATTCTATTTTGTTTTTAGTTAATTTTAGCTTTGTATGTTATATGCTGGTGGTGCATCTGACATGAATAAAGTACTAACCCATATAATAAAGAACCCATATAATAAAATGTCTACCAGATAGAGTTTTAGTTCTAGCCCAGGGTGGGGAATATTTGGCACCTCTGATGTTGCTACATTTCACCTTTCATAATTCCTTAACCTTGGTCATGCTGAGTACAGCATCTGAGAATTAAAAACTCAATACCTTAAGAGCCATTTTCCATCTTTGCTCTTTGTTATGTGCTGTCAAATTGGAAGTGACTTTTAGAACACTAGTAGGGCTTTCAAGGCAAGTTAGATATTTAAGGAGTGATCTCACCAAGTCCATGCCCCCAGCAAGCTTCCATGACTGAGCAGGGTTTCAAACACAGGACTTCTGAGTCCAAGACCATCGCTCTATCCACTATATCACACTGGGTATTCCCTAAATAACTGTGTACTGTCGAGTCAATTCTAACATGTGGTAACCCTTTCCAGGGTTCTCTAGGTAGACAATACACAGAAGTGGTTTACTATCCCCTTCTTCTCAGGATACACTAGGACAGTTCTCAACCTTTTAAAGCCGGGGGCCGGATCACACTCCTTCAGATAGCTTCGAGGGCCGGACAACCAATTTGGCCTTCCTCCACCACATGGCACTTCCTGGTACAGTGGAGGTGGTGGGGATCATATGAAATGGTGTTGCAGGCTGCATCTGCCCACAGGCCACAGGTTGAGAATACCTGCCCTAGGATGATGCACCTTGTCCAACATTCTTCTCCAGGAGGTCACAGTGGCTTTTGCTTCACTATTAGTAACTACAAATTAGTTATTTGAGGAGAACTCTTACCCAAGCAAGGAGGTTTTCATGTGATCCAATGTAATAGATGTTACTCAGAGGACGGGAGGAATTATGGGCTCGGCTGTGTAAATACTGATACAATCCCAGAAGTCTTTCCTTTTCTTCTTCAGTGATGTAGGGAGCATCAATCTCAGGGCTGCAAAAACACATTCTCCTTTATTTAAAGCCTCTCATTATGAGTGAAAATGGAAACAGAATATCTGATTTTCATGGGACAGAGAAAAATTCACCTTAGACAGAGATAAAAACCAATGAACCTGCTAAGTGCTCTATTTCTTGTTAGAGGAATGATACTTAAATTGAATCAGAACATCAAGTTACTAGGACTGAAATGTTATTAATGGGAAACACTTATTTAGCAACTCCGTATGACTGACTAGAGACCAGGATGAAATCTACAATGTTTACTGGTGTAACAAATCAGATATGCTGCATGAAAGCCATGCAGATGCCCCCCCTTCCAAAAAAAAAAAAGAGCTGGAAATACAATGTACAGTAACAGTACAGTACTCTGTTTTGCTTGTAATGACCAATTTCTTTTAATTCATCCCAGAAAAAGACTAAAAGGGTTATCTTGATAACCATCCCTCACTTTTAGTTTAGAAGCAGGATGCTACAAAGAAAAATTTCATAATGCATCATTTTACACTGAATAATTTAAGAAGTGTAAATGGGAATTAAACTCTTGAGCCCATGACAGTATCTCCCTTGAGTATGTTATTCTGATTCTAGGCTACTCAAACAAAGAACAAGAAGCAGCACAGCAATGGAGAAGATAGCAAGAAAGCAAGTCTGACTCAGTGCCAAAGCCCTGGGAGCTACAGCTCTTGGAAATGTGCAAGAACCTGCCGTTTGGCATCCTTCATTAAGTTTATGTTACTCCTAACTGATGCGATTTGCATGATATGATAACTATCCATGTTTTTCAGGCCTAAAGCCTGGCAAGGAAAAAATACCAAGAATAAGGTTTATCATAATTATTCATATAGCTGCAGCTCATTCACTATTCTGAATTTTACATCAGCAAGATAGACAACAATTTCACATATAGGCGGGTAGGGTTATACTGGAAAGCCGAATATGAGCCATTCAGCTCTGCTGTGGTTTGATTCATAGCCTCAACTATGGTTGAAATTGTAGCTGGTGCTCACATTGGGCTTGCAGATTGGACTGGCAGTTCAGTGTCCACATTGGCAATGTCACTGGCATCCTAAATAAGCTTGCAGCTTCTTGATTTTAAAAGGGTTATAGTTTTCAGAAAAGGTGGCAACATTCACTTATCAGCCTTTTGGCTAAGAGCAAGTGTAGTATCAAGTGTAGGTGGCAACATTCCAAACATATTTGTTTGTTTGTTTAATCGCATTTATATGCTGCCCTCCTCACAAGTGACTCAGGGCGGCTAACAACAATTAAAACACAATCATCAATGATAAAAAGATTTAAAAGGTTAAAAAATATTTTAAAAGATTAAAAAAATCACAAGCAATAGGAGAGGCATCAAATAAGCCAGTAGGCCGGGGTAATCAACTGGCCCGCACCCAACACCTGCCCCACCAGCCAGGTCTTCACCTCCCTCCTGAAGGGCAGCAACTCTGTCTGGAGACACAACTTGGTTGGCAGGAGGTTCCACAGAGAAGGCCCTCCTTCTGGTGCTAGAGAGATGCGCTTCTCTAGCCAATCGCACGACCAGAGAGCCTCTCTGGTCCGCTCTGGTGAGACGGATAGATGTTCTTGGGGCAACGCGGTCTCTTAAGTATCCTGGCCCACTACCATGTAGGATTTTAAAGGTAATTACCAGCACCTTGAATTGCACCCGGAGGCAAACTAGCAACCAGTGCAACTCCCGGAGCAATGGTGAGGTGCGAGCATAACGCCCGCACCCCATCACCACCTGAGCAGCCGCATTCTGGACCAGTTGCAACCTCCAAATGGTCACCAAGGGCAGCCCCATGTAGAGCGCATTACAATAATCAAGTCTGGAGGTGACCAAAGCGTGTGTGATCATGAGCAGGGAGTCCCGGTCCAGGAGCAGGCGTAACTGGCGTATAACACAAAGTTGTGCAAAAGCCCTCCTGACCACGAGTGTCACCTGCTCTTCGAGCAGGAGTTGTGAGTCTAGGAGGATCCCCAGATTACACACTGGGTCTGTTTGGGCAAAACCGTCCTATCCAGAACCAAAGATGGTAACTCCTGGGATAACACGGGACCCCTGACCCACAGCCACTCAGTCTTGCCAGGATTCAGTTGTAGCCCTTTGTACCCCATCCAGACCCTCACAGACTCCAATCACCTAGATAGGACTTCCACTGTATCGCTTGGGTCCCCATGGGCTGAGATATACAGCTGTGTATCATCTGCATATTGATGATACCTCACCCCGTATGAATGGATGATCTCACCCAGCATAGATGTTAAATAGGAGAGGTGAGAGCCCTGAGGTACCCCATATTAGAGGGGTCTCGGGCTGGATGTCTCACTCTCCAACCACACCGATCGGATCCGGCCCCTCAGAAATGAGGAAAACCAGGTCAACACAGTGCCCTGGATCCCCAATCCTTGGAGCCATTCCAGAAGGATACTGTGGCCGATAGTATCGAAGGCCGCTGAGATGTCAAGAAGAGCAAAGACGGATGGATGTCCCCTGTCCCATTCTCGCCAGAGACCATCCACATTGCAGGAGATCATCCACATTGCAGGAACATATTTCATAAGAGCAAAGACCGAGGAATAAGTTGATAGGGTGATATAGCTCTGTATTGTACTTATATATTCAATATTTTTTTAAAAGAAAATCAGGGCAAAGGAAACAATGCAGGGGTGGGGTGGGGAATTACTGTGGCCCTGAACATCACTCCGAACTGCTTACACTGAAACATTTGTATTGACACCTACACATATGCCCTCCCATCTTTACATTGGAAAACCATTTTGAATCGTTGCAACATGAAAAAAGTACAAGTGGCACACAAAAAACTGCTTTGGGAGAAAAAACACCCCATAGATTGATTCAATTTAGCCTTAGTGTCATATGGGCTGCATAAAAATAAAATAAAAATTAATTCACCCACTTTAGAAGTAGAACATATCTGAACATCTCTCTTATAATCTTAGTAGTATCCGGATATCCCAAAACATGGTGCTCTCCAGACCTACATTGATTAGTTTGGGCTCAGAGAATGAAGATGAGATTAATCCCACCCAGCCCCTGATCTAACAAAGCACCAGATGGGAAAGAGGAGGGTTCTGTGTACTGTCTTGACCTCATTGGAGGAAGGGTGGATATAAATCTTCACCACTTACCTGGTGAAGAGCCCTGAACTCTTTGACTTGTAGATGAAGTGCCGGAGGTCTGGTATTCCCACTTGGGAGGTACTGTAGAAAGGACTGTGCAGTGCCTCCAAGAGGAGGGAATAAATACCACGCTTCTTCAGGCGTTCTTGGAATCTGCGCTTGCAGTCAGAAACAGTAAAGAAGTCCTCGCGGTCAGTGGAGATCAGGACCAGACACAAGTCTGTGACCTGTTCCAAGTAGGAAATGTGGGCATGGAAGAAACCACTGGAGTTGAACTTGGGCAAACAGATGGGAGTCCAGGCTTCTCCTTCTCTAAAGGATGACGAGGAACTGATGAGATTAAAAAGTAAGTGGAGGTCAATGTGGTGAAGAAACTGGTCCTTTTTCCTCACCAGAGACACCAGCTGGTTCTTGGAAAGCAGGATGGCGAACACGAGGCTCTTGGCTTTGGCTTGCTGAAGGCAGCCACTCACAGCATCCCTGACTCCCGCAGCCATAGGCAGACAACGTGCAGCCCCCATCAGAAAGCTGGGGTCCCTGGCCATCAAATCCAGCAAGTTATCAGTGATGCGCTCAGAGCCAGCCAGCAGCCTCCGCAGGTCATAGTTTTGCTTTTGCTGGAAGATGCGATTGAGCTGGGTCCATGTGAGAAGACTGACAATCTGATAATAGATATAAAGGAGCTCTTGAGCGATTTCTTGCTCAGACTGCCGGGTCTGCGCCACAGCAACCAGCACCAAGGGACTCCGGCGCACAAACACCACCTTGTACCCATCTGACAAGGAAGCCCAGGTGGGGGAGAAGAGGGAGAAAGAGGGGGGGGGAATATCAGTATCCTCTCATTATAATGGATTAGTGACTATCACAAAACTGTTCTTTCTGAGTGGCACTTGTGAATTTATGGACCAGAGATGGTGAAGGTTGCTGGAGGACAAGTCCCATCAGCCCTAATCAGTGTAAGTTAATAGTAAGGCAAATGGAAATTGCAGTCCACAACAGCCAGAATGCTACTCGTTCCCCACCCTTTCTATAGAGATAATGGTAGGAAGAAAGGGACTGTCTAAACCAGGGATTCTCAACCTGTGGCCCACAGCACCATTTCATGTGATCCCCCGCCCCCTCCACCACTCCAGGAAGTGCCATGTGGTGGAGGAAGGGCAAAATGGTCATCCGGTCCCCAAAGCTGTCTGAGGGAGCATGATTCAGCACCCGGCTTTAAGAGGTTGAGAACTCCTGGTCTAAATATAAGCCTTTCTTTGCAATACTGAGACAGGGAGCTAAAATCCTAGTGTCTATCCAGTGCAATTTAGCACTATCAAGGGAGTAGAAGCAAAGACAGGTTACCCAGTCCATTTGGGGTTGGGAGCCACTTTCCATTTTCTCCAGACATTTGATGTCTCCTTTCTATGAGCCTTCCACCTGCTGGGAAACACTGAGAGAGGTGGAGGAAGACATCCAACCAGGGGGAGGCAGATTGAGGTGGGCAGGAAGGCCTGAATTTCCACTTCAGCCGGCTAGGGAAGGAGAAAAGCAGGCCCTAGCTGAAGCTTCAGCCATCAGCCCTATCCCATGCGAGAGATCCCTTCACTGGGGGTGAAGAAGCTGAAAAAATTGCTTAAGACGGCATTGGAGAAGCTATCCTGCTGAACCTCTCAGCTTTCTTGCTGTAGAGAACAGAGGGAAGCAACACATAGAGAAAAGCTAGGCTCAGGACGGGTGGTTGTTGTCAGAGTGGGAATTACACTCCCAAGGAGGCCTGTGTTAATTAGAGAAACTGGTACCAGCTGGATTGCTGCAGGACAAGTTACTTTCTAATGTTACTGCTTCTAGCTGCCAATGGTCCTGATTGTTGGAAACATTTGGAAATGGGACTGATGGGCATAAGAGCAGGGAGGGGAGTTAGATAATCCTCCTTTCGTTTCATGACTGGTGGCTGGTCCCTTTTGCTTATGCTCTGCAGATCACAATTATATAAGTAGGATGGGATAGCTTAGCTTTTTTATTTTCTTGCCTCTATCCTAGACATGCAGTAGCTTTTTATTTTGGCCTTCTTGTTAGAAATGTTGAAACTTTTGGTGCAAATATATATATTGAAGTTACTTTTGTTTTGAATACTTTTTTTAAATTAAAAAAAAGTAATAATTTTACCAATGTCTGGTTTATTCTTTGCAAGGGTATGTGGTGGTACTATAATCCAGACTTAGCCTTGGTCTATGTTGTCATGGGAAGACCCCTTTCACTAATGTGTGCAAGATGAAGTAGGCCTGGCATGTTGCAACTCTAAGGTTGTGAGGAGAACAGTGAGGGTGTCTGATTGGTTGTATGCAAATTGGCTAGTGAGGAGAGACCCCTCTTGGTATAAAAAGGAACATCGCTGGAGGGTTTTAAGAGTTTATGAGGGAAGAATGAGGGAACACAGTTCAGAGAGGGTTCTGTGGTAAAAGGAGGACTGAGGAAAAGAGGTCTGAGAGATTTCTGTGGTAAAAAGAGAAGTTTAAGAGAGTTCAGAGTTTTTCTGAGGAAAAAAAAGGTCTGAGGGTTCTGAGATAAAGAGAGTTCTGAGGAAAAGATAGTTTTGAGGGAACGGTTCTGAGGTAAAAGATTACAGACTCTTTAAGAAGAAGAAGGGAATCTTGACAGAACTAAAGGACTACTTAAATATGTTTTCTCTGTTGGAATTACTTTACAGTTTTTTTACTATGTTATGATACAATAAATCAACGTTGTTGTTTTTTTTAAGTCTCTTTATTGGGTAAGAGTTAAAGTGCATACAAGCCTCTGAATACGCTACCTATTAAACCTCCTGACAGAAGAGAAGCAGCTAAGGGCTGTATAGCTGTATTGCCGGCCAGCTCGCCCTCTGGGAGCTTTGGTTAAAGGAGGGCCAGCGCATAGGGGGCCGGCTGGTTTCGTGATATATGTACCAGAGAATTAATGTTTGAGAGTGCTAAAATCGCAGGTGTGTAAGCCTTCAGTACACGCTATTGTTGAATTTTGGTTTCAGTCTTCTGTAACACATAAGGATCAGAAGTGTGGGAGAATGGAGGGTTAGAGAGATTTTCCTCTAAAGCTCTGACACATGAGCAGACTGGGTTTGCACTCACCCAGGCAAAGAAAGGCAACATATGCGAGTGGCTGGTGTGGGTTCTTTTTACTCCAAGTTTCTTTATAGCGGAGGATCAAGGAGGGGCCACTGATGGAGACATGTCCAGCACAAGAGACCCACCTCTGTCACCCATAACAGGTGGAAGAGGGTTGCTCCCTAGTGGTCTTGCACCCAAGGGGTATACATAGTCACCCTAGATCAAGGAGTGGAGTGTGGCATTGACTGGCAAATGGAACTGTTCATGCTGGGATCTGCTTATTAAGCTGCATCGGTATTGTTCCACTGTAACCAATCCGAGCTATGTTCTTTTATCATCCATCTATAACTCTTTCTGCAATAAAGATGTTGAGTGTGTGTGTGTGTGTGTGTGTGTGTGTGTGTGTGTGTGTGTGTGTGTGTGTGTGTGAGTGTGTGTGTGTGTGTGTGTGTTGCTGTCAGGGCATAGAGGAGAGCCCTAGACTATCTCAGCTGGGTCCACAAATATCTCTTCTCTTATACAAGTAGGTGCTTTTTTTTTTTTTGCTATGGCATGGGCTCATTATTATCTGATTAACTTGTTTTTAGCAAGAGCTCATAAGGGAAACTTCAAAGAGGATCGAAAAACACTGCTTAAATTCTAATCCTAAGAGGCAAAGCTTTCATTTAGCTGTTAAATCTATGTCTAGGCTGTACTCTTTCATATTGAAGTTGAGGTCACACATGCCTGAAAAACTGTTCCTTAGTTTTTACTTTTAGTTTTTATTCAGAAAACCGTAAGTTGGAGGAAAGGTTTTAATCTATTCTTTCCCCAGAGACGCCAGGTTTTCCTACGTACAAATATTCATTTTTGTGAGTTAAAGTGGTACAATCTAATCACAGGTTTCCTAGCTCAGTGAACTAGAACCAGGCCTAGGAAAAAGTGATGATAGAGATTCTGAAGTTTTAAGAAGACAGACAATTTTGATAGACACCCACTTACAGGTTTCTCACCATGTAGTGCTGCATGGTTATCACTATCTGTTGCTAGTACTCTTCTAAAACTTCCCTATCAAAACAGATTTCAGTTAGCATTTTGATTAGCTACTGACTTTGGACATGCTCTTTTGAGAAGAACCTACTTAGATGTACTAATCCATTAATCAAATCTCCTATTTGGCTGGATTTCTAAACATTTTCTAAACCGGGGATGAAAATAGCATATTGCCCAATTCAATAAAATTACACAGGTTGTTCTGATTATTTTGTGTGCAAGCTGGTACTTGCAATGAGCAGTTCTCAAAGATACATCCGATATCTCCATGTTCTGCCAGGTTTGCATTGAACATTGTAAAGGGTTAGTGTTCATACCTCCTTCCAAAAGGAGGTCATTCAAGAGTAACACAATTCACACCCCTTCTCTTTTCCTCACACTCCTTTAAAATTCTAGGTAAAGGTCACCCTTGCTCAAAAGCCAGTCATATCTGACTCAGGGTTCAGTGCTCATCTCAAATTATAGCCAAAGAGCCTGTGCTGCCTGTATTCTACTCTCTGTTAATAGCAACATTAACACTAGCTTAGGAAGAAACCCATCAGTGTGAAACCAAGTACTGTACCTGCATGAATAGATCTGATGGCATTCTTCTCCGCTTCAAGGAAGGATACAAGAGCCATCATCACCCCCATGGTGCTGGATAGGGACTCTTCAGACCCATAGCGAGAGTACACTGGCTTGCCTGCCTCACTTAGAACAAAGATGTGTTTCTGGTGCATGCGCCAGGCCTCCATGGTTATATCTTCTTCACCCTTCCCTGACAGGAGTGAATCTCGGCTTGAGGCCTGTGGTGAGAGATCCACCTTGTCCTCTTCACTTTGTCTTATCTCTTCTTCCAAGTCCACTGAGATACCAGTAAGCTGTGTGCTCAGCTCACTGAAGTCCTTGCTGATTTCCTCCATCTTTGTCTGATCAGTTGGAATCTCTTCCCCCTCATCTGGGCCCTGAAGGGTTGCATCTTGGTGATCCGGGCCAATCAGATCCTCATAGGACTTGGCATGAACAAACATGGCTCCCTCTTGGCTTGCCCCTTGTAAACAACAACACAAAAGTAGATCAATTATTCACTGTCTTGGCCAGGAGTTCTCAACCTTTTAAACCCGGGGGCTTGATCATGCTCTCTCAGACAGCTTCAGGGGCTGGACTGCCATTTTGCTCTTCCTCCACATGGCACTTCCTGGTGTGGTGGAGGCAGTGGTGGGCCACATGAAATGGTGCCGCGGGCTGCAGGTTGAGAATCCCTGGTTTAGGCAAATAGAGACACTATCAAAAGTTACAACCTCAAAAGCATTAGAATATGGTGCAAAAGCTCTTACATGTACACAAGCAGAGATTATACACAAAAGTAAGACAAGAAATTTCATTATGTTTGTGCCAGGCACCTCTGTGATAGTAAGAGATGAGTTGCTAATATCAGATGCCATTTATTATATTTGAGCCACAGAACCACAATGGAATATTTTAAATGTCTTCAAAAGTATAACAGAAGTTCCCCTGTTGAAAGTACTGTACCTCCATTCTATGCCTTGCAAAGAGACCCTAGGCACCTTTTATTTCACCATTTTGGTAAGATAACTGTACTGCTGTACATCTAAAAACACCTACTCCAGGTGTTGGGAGTTCATCGTATTTTTCATACTAAACAGAGCATATACATTTTAGCTATATAGAATCTCCACGTGTGGTGGAATGGTTAAACTCTTTACAAATGGGTAAAGATTTCGTATTGGAAGATGCTGTAAGTGCTTTTAGACTAGGAGGTAGAAGGGGGGAAAAATCAAGTAGAAATGTATTGGTGAAGTTCGCAAACTGGGCGGACAAATTAAAAGTCATGGCGTTTATTAAAAAGGCCGGTTCTGAGGTTTTGAAGATGGATGGAATGGATGTGGAAATATACAACGATATTTCTCCAACAGAAAGAGTGTGACGATATAAGATGAAACCAGTGGCAAGATTCCTGCTAACTAAGGGCATATTATATAACTGGAGGTTCCCGCAACAATTGAGATTTATGTATGAAAAAAAAATGCATGTAATTGATGAAAAAATGGATGTATTAGATTATTTCTGCCAAATTGGTCTGTTTAAAATTGCTTCCAGAGAATGGATGGACCTGAGAAAAGCATTGCAAGCATCGGGAGCGCTGGAGAAGGATTCAATACTGGGGGAGGAGCTGGAGGGAGCGGCGGGGGGGTCGGACACACTGGGAAGCCTAGTTTTATTGGAATAAAAATATAATTGGCGAGCAGAGAAGAAGTGGGAGGAGGTTAAAAGCATATATATATGTCAAGTCCCACTAGCCCCACCCTCCCCTCTTTGAGCTTCAAGGGCGATACTCGAAAATGTAGAGTGGGGAGGAGAATCAGTAAAGTTTTTGTTGGTAAGTTGTGGTATTCTATTTTTTTTTACGCTTTTTGTCATAGATGTTATATGTTGGGTAAGGTGTCACGTGTCCAGGTTAAGCAATTCAGCATTCACACAGATTATAATGGTAAGGGGATTTAAGGTGTTATCATGGAATGTAAAAGGTACATGTTGCACTATAAAAAGGAAGAAAATTTAATTAGGATTAAAAAAAAGACAATTCAGACATTATATTTTTACAAGAAACGCACCAAAAATCGGTTGAAACGAATAAACTTTATGTTAAAGGTATGCAAATATATGAAATGGCAACAGGAACCTCCAAATCCAGAGGGGTGGCAACGTTGATATCAAAAAGATTAGGATTTAATTTTAAATATAGCATTACAGATCCAGAGGGAAGGTATCTAATCATAAAGGGGGATATTGACGATGAGGATATAACACTAATTAATATATATGTGCCAAATGAACAACAAGTAGAATTTTTAAATAAAATGACGGAGATAATAAAAAAGGAGGGATCAGAAAATATGATAGTGGCTGGGGATTTTAACTTAATTAGGTCAGAGATAGACACCACAGGGGCAAGTCGGGGTGATAAAAAAGATTTACTGACGAATTGGATGAAAAAGATAGGGTTGGAAGACGTGTGGAGAGTAATTAAAGGGGAAGAGAGAACTTACACATACTTCTCACAAGTACATAATATGTATTCCAGATTAGACTATTTTTTAATTACAAAGAATTTAATTAAAAATGTGGAAGATATTGAAACAGGCACCTTCAAAGAATCAGATCACGCGAAAATTATTATGGAAGTAAAATTAGGTGAAATAAGGAAAAAGTTTTACAATTGGAGGTATAACTCCAGACTTTTTAGTGACCAAAACATCAAAAAGCAAATAATAGAAGAATGGGGAAAATACTGGGGGTGGAATGATAACGAATCAGTTAACTTTAGTACGGTTTGGGATACCATGAAGGCAATATTCAGGGGGGAAGCTATAAAATTCGCAAGCATAAAGAAAAAACAAGAGACAAATAGATATCAGGAATTGGAAGCACAATTGAAAGTTAAACACGAGGAACACGCTAAAAGCAAGGACCCAAAGTTACTGGGAGAAATAATGAGGATAAAGAAAGAATTAGAAGGCAAGGATATTGAGAAAGTCAAGAAGGATTTAATATTTTTAAAGAGAGAATATTTTGAGTATAACAATAAAAATTCTAAACTACTGGCTAGAGCCGCCAAAGAAAAAAATTTTAAGGGACAAATTAGTGTGTTGATAGATGACCTAGGGAAGAGATGTAATAAAAGTGGAGATAAATTAAAAATTGTGGAGAAATTCTATAGAGATCTCTACACAAAAAAAACTGTTAATTTGGACAAACTCAAGGAATTGTTTGAATCCCAAAAGATTAGAAAAATAGAAGAAAGTCACAAAAATGTTATGGAGGAGGAAATAACAGAAAAAGAAATTGGCGAGGCGATAAGAAAACTTAAGTTGGATAAAGCCCCGGGTGAGGACGGATTAACAGCAGAATTTTACAAGGAGTTTAAGTTGATAGTGATTGGGAAGTTACACAAATTATACAATAAAATATCAGAGGGAGAAAAGTTACCTGAATCCTGGACTAGGACAATAATAACTCTTATACCAAAGCCAGGGAAAGACCCAGAGAGGATGGAATCATATAGACCAATTTCTTTAATTAACCAAGACGCTAAAATTTTCACAATGATATTGGCAAAAAGAATGAACGGTTTTATCGGAGAATATATTGATAAAGATCAAACAGGGTTCCTGAATAACAGATATATGTCAGACCTAATTAGGAAAGTACTGGACTTAAGGGACATAGCAGAGCATAAAAAAGTAAAGATTGGATTTTTAGCATTGGACATATTTAAAGCATTCGACTCACTACAATGGACTACAATACGGAAAATGATAAGCTTGTATGGATTTGGCAATAAATTTCAAAGTGTTATAGATAGTTTATATCAACAAAGTACCGCAAGAGTTAAGGTTAATGGAGAGTATACAAGGGAGATACAACTAGAAGCAGGTACCAGACAAGGTTGTCCGTTATCTCCAGGCATATTTGTAATAGCAATGGAGTTTTTGGCCAACGCTATCCGACAGGACAAAAATATCATTGGTTTAGAAAATAATAAAATAAATCTTTACGCGGATGACACATTATTAGTAATCAAACACCCTAATCGGATGATAGATAAAATATACCAACACCTTAATACTTTTGAGGAAATTACGGGCTTGAGAATTAATTGGGAAAAGTCAGAAATGTTATATGTTAATGGGGATGTAGAAGAGCAAAATAAAATTAGGACTAAATATAAAATCCAAATAAAGAAGTCAATTAGATATTTAGGAATAACGATATCAGGGAAATTCGAAGATCTCAAAAAATTAAATTATGGGAAAATGAAGAAAGAAATAGAAAGAAAAATTAGGCAGTATAAAGCTTTAAATTTATCTTGGTTCGGTAGGATCGCCGCCACCTCTGCTGAAACACCTGCAGTCGGGAAGAGACGCTGGATGCTGCTCCCTTAGTGGGAGATTTTAAACCTTGGAGGCAATGGGACTGCCTGTCCATTCCACCATCTCTGTGGCTTGGAATTCTTGCAGCCGGTTAATACTTGGGTGGGGGCTGGGGGGTAGGATACAATATGAGGTAAGGAAAAACCTGCCAGCCAAGAAGCTGAGATGGGGCTCTCTCGGACAGGTCTGGGGGGTTCCATGGGGGCCCAAATTGGTGTGGTGATGGGCATGGGGCGTTACGGCGGGAGCCGAGGGGCGGGCCGCACTCGGAGAGCACGAGACAGATGCTTGGTTGCTGTCCTCTGTTCTAGCCCCCCGGCTACACCTCTGGGTCCTGAGCAGCCAGTCAAGAGTGACCCCTCCCTTAGGCTGCTGCTGGTGAATGCCAGATCGGTCTGTAATAAGGCTCCCCTGCTAGCGGACACCATTACAGGGGAGCGGGCTGATCTGGCATGCATCACCGAGACCTGGCTGGCGCCGGAGGACGGGGTTCCTCTGTCAGAACTTTGCCCGGCCGGGTTCGGTATTTGGCACCAGCCTAGGGAGAGGGGAAGGGGCGGTGGAGTCGCCGTGGTAGCCAGGGAGTCTCTGGGAGTTGCCAGGGCCACGGCTCCACAAATTTCGGGTTGTGAGGCCCTGTTCTTGCGTGTGGGCCCTAAAGGTCAGTCGGGAATCTTGCTCATGTACCTGCCTCCCTGCAGAGTAGCAGATTCCCTGCCTGAGCTCCTCGAGGTGGTCTCCATGTTGGTGCTGGAGACCCCCAGGCTGATGGTCCTGGGGGACTTCAATTTGCCGTCATTGGGGACTAGCTCGGAGGTGGCTCGGGAGTTCATGGCTTCCATGGCAGCCATGGGCCTGACCCAGGTAATTCAGGGCCCTACCAGGGGCAGTGGCTATACCCCGGACTTAGTTTTTCTATCGGAGCTGTGGCTGAGTGATCTGGAAATACAGAAACTAGACATTACACCTGTGCCATGGTCAGATCACTATCTGGTGACTCTGGACTTCCTGGGGGCTGGACTCCGCCGTAGGGAGGCAGGGCCGATTAAATGGGCCCGCCCCCGGCGACTAATGGATCCAGTAGGATTCCAGAGGGAACTGGGGTGTTGTCCTCTTGACTTGCAAAGCGGTTCATCTGAGGCTCTTGTCGACGCTTGGGACAAGAAAGCGACGGCAGCCCTAGACGTAATCGCGCCACTACGGCCTCTCCGAGTCCGAGGGAATCGATCTGCCCCTTGGTTTTCAGACAAACTAAGGGAGCTTAAACGGGCTAAGAGACGCCGAGAGCGCTGCTGGGTGAAGACTCGGGACGAATCTGACCGAACACTGGTTAGAGCAGCCATTAAAGAATACCTAGTGACGATGAGGGCGGTGAAACGACAATATTTCACCACCCTCATTGCCTCCGCTGATAATCGCCCAGCGACCCTGTTCCGGGTGACCAGGTCCCTCCTCGCGAGAGGGGGGGCGGGCCCTGGCTGGCAGGGATCGGCTGAGGTTTTCGCTGATTATCTGGAAGGGAAAGTCGCTCAGATCCGTTCAAAGCTTAAGCCCGGCGTGGATGGTATGGATCTGGAGTTGACCGAAGCACAGTCTAGCCATGTTACCTGGGATCGGTTCGATCCAGTTGGCCCTGAGGAAGTGGACAGGCTTCTTGGATCTGTCCACGCCACAGCTTGTATGCTGGATCCTTGCCCCGCCTGGTTGGTTAAAGCTTCAGGTGTAGTGGCAGGTGGCTGGGTCGAGGCGATTATCAATTCATCTTTAAAGGAGGGGTCTTTCCCAGCGCCTTTTAAACATGCTTTGGTGCGCCCCCTCCTAAAAAAGCCATCCCTCGACCCTACGGTACTGTCAAACTACCGACCAGTGTCCAACCTGCCCTTTCTGGGTAAGGTCTTGGAAAAGGCTGTGGCGCGGCGGCTACAGGATGTCCTGGATGAAGCGGAGTATCTGGACCCTTTTCAGTCAGGATTCAGGCCCGGATATGGTACGGAAACTGCACTAATCGCATTGGTGGATGATCTCTGGAGAGAGCGGGATGGAGGCCATCCGACCGTCCTAGCTCTTCTCGACCTCTCAGCGGCCTTCGATACCGTGGATCACGGTATCCTTCTGGGGAGGCTCCAAGGACTGGGGATCCGGGGCACTGTGCTGTCCTGGTTTTCCTCATTTCTGAAGGGCAGGACGCAGTCGGTGGTGTTGGAGAAGGAGAAGTCCAGCCCTAGGCCCCTTCGTTATGGGGTGCCTCAGGGTTCGGTACTTTCTCCTCTCCTATTTAACATCTACATGAAGCTGCTGGGTGAGATCATCCGTTCCCACGGGGTGAGGTATCATCAATATGCAGATGATACCCAGCTGTACATCTCGGCCCGTGAGGACCCAAGCGGTGCAGTGGAAGTACTTTCCAGGTGTCTGGAGGCTGTGAGGGTCTGGATGGGGGACAACGGGCTACAACTGAATCCCGGCAAGACTGAGTGGCTATGGTGAGGGGTCCTGTGTTATCACAGGAGCTACCAACTTTGGCGCTGGATGGGGCAGTCTTGCCCCAGAAGGACCCGGTGCGTAATCTGGGGGTCCTCCTGGACTCACGTCTACTGTTCGAAGAACAGGTGGCAGCCGTGGCCAGGAGGGCTTTTGCACAACTTCGTGTAATTCGCCAGTTACGCCCCCTCCTAGACCGGGACTCCTTGCTCACGGTCACACATGCGTTGGTCACCTCCAGACTTGATTACTGTAATGCGCTCTACATGGGGCTGCCCTTGGTGACCATTCGGAGGCTGCAGCTGGTTCAGAATGCGGCAGCTCGGGTAGTGATGGGGTGTGGGCGTTATGCTCGGGCCTCACCACTGCTTCGGGAGCTGCACTGGCTTCCAGTATGCCTCCGGGTGCAATTCAAGGTGCTGGTTATCACCTTTAAAGCCCTATATGGTAGTGGGCCAGGATACCTAAGAGACCGCGTCACCCTAAGAATGTCTGCCCGTCCCACTAGGGCGGATCGGAGGGGCTCTCTTGTGACTCCATCCGCTAGGGAGGCTCGTCTTACGAGCACTAGGAAGAGGGCCTTCTCCGTGTTCGCCCCGGCCCTTTGGAACCTCCTTCCGACAGAATTGCGCCTGCAGACAGAGCTCCTCCCCTTTCGAAAAGGGTTAAAGACATGGCTGGCAGGGCAAGTGTGGGGACACAATAATGTGGGCTCCCATCCAGGATGGCTAATTTAAGGGTTGCCATCCCCCCCACCACCTGGTATTTGTATCCGTTTTAAATGTGTTTTATCTATTTTTAAGGTTTTACTGTTTTAAATTTTTTATGAATTGATGAATTTTTAAAGTTTTAACTATTGTATGTCATGGACTACCCATTATGCTAATGGGCTCTGTAAGCCGCCCAGAGTCGGGTCTTCCCGAGTGGGGCGGGGTATTAAATACAAATAAATAAATAAATAAATAAATAAATAAATTGCACTTTTGAAGATGACGTTATTACCAAAATTGAACTTTTTGTATGACGTGTTACCGATTAGACATAGTACCAAGGAACTGCAGGAGTATCAGAAAATGATAAATAGATTCTGCAATGGGGATAAGAAACCGAGAATAGTTAAGTCGCTGTGGTATCAATCTCAGAAAGAAGGAGGACTAGGGATACCGAATATCCACAACTATTATAGAGCCTTTCAAATTAGAAATGTTATTAAAATATTAAAGAAAGATACACTGGGTTGGGAAAGATTAGAGATGAAAGAGATAATACAATTAGATAAGGCGTATTTTCTAAGTGACGAAAAAAAGAAAGTATACAGAAGACGTACTCAAAATAGGTTACTAAAAACAACACTAGACGAGTGGGATCGGGTAAAAAAATACATGGTACCGGATACCTCACCGGCTTTGGAATTAACAGATTTTAACGATTTTCCCATAAACATAGATGATAAGATTAGGAATTTACTAATAGACAAAAATATATTATTGCTAAAGGACTGGGCAAAAACATGTAAGGACACTGTTGCAAAGAAGACCTTATACTCACAGTTAGGATTATCCTGGTTTCAAACTCTCCAGATAGATAAATGGAATAAAAAGAAAATATATGAGAGTAGCCTAGAGAGAAAGCTCACAGATTTCGAAGAAATTCTAGTTCAGATTAGAGAGGATAAGAGGGGTATCAAAGGGGTGATCAGTAAATTATTATTATTCTTATTCTTATTATTATTATTATTCAAATTTATACCCCGCCTCGCTCAGGCGAACCTGACTCTAGGCGGCTTCCATACAAACAAAACAATATCCCACCAACCCCCCCCCCCATTGAGTCCTCTATAGCCGCCCAAGATCCCCAATTATACAAAATATTGAATAAAGCAGGGAAAATACAGGAAATTCTTAGAAATACGTGGGAACAGGAATTAGGCCTAACAATTGGAGAAAACAGATGGCAGGATATCTGGCGAAGGAGGATTATGAAAAACATGTCGGTTCGAGTCAAAGAACACAATTACAAGCTGGTATGGCGCTGGTATCTGACGCCGGTCAAGCTGCATCATATGGATAGTAAAACAAGTAATATATGCTGGAGGTGTAAACAGGCAACGGGGACCTATATACATATGTGGAGGGAATGTGTTACACTGAAAGAATTTTGGGGAGGAATAGAAAAAGAGATCAGTTATATATTTGAGCAGAAGCTTGAGTTGGGTCCAGAACCAGCGCTTTTGACAATATCAGATAAAATCAATTTGAAAGGGGAGGATAGAGAATTACTGTTAATAATGCTATCAGTGGCCAGACAGTGTATTGCAAAAAAGTGGAAAAGTGGTTTAAAAGTTAAAATAGAAGACTGGTACAAAGAAATGTGGCAATTGGCGCTCAACGACAAATTGACCTGGGAGTTAAATATAAGGAAAGGCATTGTTCGGGAAAACAGATTCTGGAGAGTTTGGAGAAAGTTTGTAATATACGTTATGGAAGGAAAAGGAGGTGTCAAACCTGCACCGGAACAAGACCATTTTTGGACACAATAAACTAAAGCTACTCCTGGACACAATATATATAGCACAGGGTGTTTTGTCTCATAAAATACAGTATTGTTTTCTTTTCTTTTCTTTGTATTTACTATAATTAAGAATGTACCAAGAATGTAACAAACAAAGTGTGATCCAAGAGTTTATTTTTGTACTGTAGTGTAATCGTGTTATAGTCTGATGATGTCAGTGTTATGTGTTGTGGTTTTGATTTTGTGAGAAACCAATAAAATTAAAAAAAAAAAGAATCTGTCTGATCACACCCCCACTATATAAATAGATAAATGGAGACTTGACTTACATTGTTATCTTCAAGTAGAAAATGAAAGGAGAACATATGTTATACAAGGAGAACCCTGAACAACTAATGAAAACCCACAGTAAACTACAGTACAGTTGTGCCTCGCTTAAAGAGCATAATGCGTTCCACAGGATCGCTCTTTAAGCGAGTTTGCTCTTTAAGCAAAACACCACTGAAAGTGACCAATTGTGGGGGGGGGGGATTGTGAACCCCGATTTATTTGTTAAGTGAGTTTTTGGTTGGTTTTGTTAAGTGAAGCGAATATTCAGAGAAAATTCTGCTCTTTAAGCAAATTACTCTTTAAGTGAGGCGCTCTTTATGCGAGGTTTGACTGTAGTTAGTTCTTGGTTGTTGTTGTTTTTGTTTCTTGTCTGAAAAATATGCACCTCTAAATTAGTATGGAGAGTTTTGCACATAAGTAAAGACTCTCGCCTTCCGCCCCAATGGAGGGTGAGAGCAAGCACCCTCTTTCATGTTTACTTATTCCAGGTTACAGAATGCCTGAACAGGACTAAAATCTCAGTATTATCCAGAAATAAGATGATGATGATGATGATGGTACTTTTTCCATACAAAATACTTCTAACCAATCTTTGCTCCTACCTACCTGGTTCTGTTCCCTGAGCCAGCCCTGGAGTAGGACTCTCTGCCCTCTCGGCCTGTTGTCTGTCAGCTGGGGCCAGGGACCCATTAGGCACATCTTCCCCTTTCTTCTTGTAAATATCAGCTGCCATAGTTCAAAAGCTAGTGACAACCTGGAAAGAAGTAGGCAAACAAAGAAGAAAGTGAATAGCAATGACTGTTATTGTTCCAGCACTCAGTAGAAAGTCCCAGCTGGAATGAATGTGGTAATAAAATCACAAAAGGAAAAAAAAAAAAGGGGGGGAGAAAGAGTAAGGTAAAAGTAAAAGTAAAGGTTGCCCTTGCTCGAAAACCAGTCATATCCAACTCTAAGGTTCAGTGCTCATCTCCATTTATAGCCAAAGAGCCACTGCTGTCTGCATCTGTAAACCTTTCCATGGACATGTGGCATGTATGACTAGACATCGGAATGAATGGAACACTGTTACTTTCCCACTGAAATGGCACCTATTTATCTACTTGCAATTTCTTGCTTTCAAACTGCTAGTTTGACAGGAGCTGGGACAGAGATGGGAACTCACTCCGTTGGGCAGTACTCAGGTCTCAAACTGCTGACCTGCCAACCTTCCAGGCATCAAGTTCAGCATCTTAACCACTAAGCCCCCACAGTCCAGGGAGAGAAAGAGTAAATAAATGCGAAGGACTGAAAAGAAATTGAGTAAGTGGGTGACAGAGAGAAGAGAAAGACCAGTCATATTGTTGATTAGCAGGTGGGTGAAAGGAGAGAAGGGTGAAGGGTAGAAGAAAAAGAGATAGGCCAGTGAGTGGGATTAAATGTTTCTAACCTATATGAAGCTATTTTTCAGGTTTTGTATTTATTTTTTTGTCTATATTCAGAGGTCTCGGATATGGTAAGAGCTGCAAAACATGAAATATTGTACAAACAGTACAGAAGTCCCAACATAAATGAATGGTTGAGTTATACCTTGACCACCCCTGCTGGCTACAGTATGCTGGGACCTGTACATCACCAGCAGAAATGGCAAAGGAAAGTCTGATGCTACACAACACATACAATAGAATATGAGAAGTATGAATCAAGTCAGACTGGAAACCATAAAGCAAGCAATGGATACATTGCAGGGGTTGGTACTGGTGAATTAAAGTGGACTGGAACAGGATATTTTCAGTCAGACAACTACAAAGTGTTCTAATTTTGAATGACAAACCCAGGAGAACTGGAGCGGATCTAATACTAAGGCAAGGTGTAGCACAGACAGTTAGAGGCTATACTGCAAAGTCTGGCTGAAGAACATCAATCCGACTCCATGGAAAATCTATCAACATAACCACCATTTAAGTCTTTGTTCCAACAATTGATGCTAAAGAAGATTATACTGAAAGCTTTCATGTAAGCATCTAAAAAGAAATTGATCAGAAAGTAAACAAGACATATTTATAATCTTAAGTGGCTGGAATGCAAAACTAGAGAACAAAACAGAACCAAATGTTGTTGGAAATATATGCCTATGGGACAGAAAGGAAGCAGGAGAATGACTCACACAGCTTAGCAAAGCCAACAATTTGTTTATGTAAAATACATGCTTCAAGCAACCAAAGACATGGCTGTATAGGTAGACATCACCAGGTGGGCTATATTGAAATCAAATTTGTTTTTGTTACGTGCTGTCAAGTCATCTCTGACTTATAAGAATGGGAGATCTCAAAAATATCCTATCCTCAACAAACCTGTTCAGCTCCTGTAATTTATAGCCTGTGGTTATAATGAATCAATCCATAAAATGGTATTACCTGGAAACATAAGTGTTCCCACAAATATTACTGTTTTTGTCTCTAGTCTACGTAACCAGCCAAGCTAAATCTCAGCTGGGCCTGTTGACTGGGAATTCTGGGAGCTGTATTATAAAAAAGTTATGTGGAGGATTCTGAAGGGTGGGAGCCATCCCTAGTGGGACCTAGAAAACTAGAATACAGTGGTACCTCGTACAACAATTTTAATCTGTTCCATGGGGCTCGTTGTTGTACGAAAAAATTGCTATACAATGCATGCATCGTATAGCAATTTTCCCTATGGGATGCATCATAGAACAAATATCTCTATGGGAAAAGTCATACAACAACGAAACATCGTTGTACGATTTTTCCCATAGAGATGCATTGCATCGTATAACAATTTTAGTTGTTATATGGGGCATAATGTTTTTCAAATTGTTGTTGTTGTATGATTTAATTGCTGTACAAGGCATTCGTTATATGGGTTTCTACTGTAAGTGAATGGATGCTACTAATTTCCCAGTTTATATAACTGTGTAGGTTCTACATTGATAGGCCATGCCTCCTGGGTTTTTTTGGGGTGGTATAGTCTGTAGAAGCTCTGTATCTATCCTATAAGTGCTGGGTTAAACATTGAGGTAGAGAAGAAAAAAAATAGAATTTTTAACATGAGAATTTTTTTAGTGGGATGGTTATGTTTTTTCCTTGGTATAAACAGAATCAGTACTAGGATGAAGAAAGGGACTAATGTGAAAAAAGAATTGTGGGCAGGACAGAAGAAAGAGGTCACCAAAGTGAGGGTGGGGTTTTGAACCCAGAGGAAGATGGCATATTTACTATGTTTATTAATTTTACTTCCTTTTCAGGATCTGTTCCCCCCCCCCCCCATGTCTCAGGGTTGATTTGTACAGATTAAAACACCCTGAGTCTGGTAAACATGTCTGGAAATATTAGTACAGTATAGAAATATTAAGGCACAATCAGCTATGGAGAAGACAGATTGCTCCTTAATAGACTCTAGCTATTGTGGTTCAAGTTGAACAAATCTGTTCTTAATGTTATTTTCTGAATTATAAAATATTTAACCCAAGTAATGAACAATGTAGTAGATTAGAAGATTAACTGCAGAGTTAAGGAATCATCATATTGACCAAAATCCTATTGGGGTAGATTTACACTGCAGAAGCCTGGTGACTTCATCATCTGGGCTGGTAAAATTTAAATTAAATTAACTGAAAGGTTCATATCTCCCCCCTTCCCCCCCCCAAAAAAAAAATTGTCTCAACAGTTTCTTAAGTCTCCCTTTTGAGGAGGGGAATCTTTACTATCCAAACATTGCAACCAGATTGTGCATCTTTTATGCCGAAGTTTAGAAGGTCACAACTATTCTTATGTGCCAGGATTAGACTACAATTTCAAAAGGCTTGCTCTTGAGTAGGCATATAAAGTTCCACATAATACAGTGGACCATAACTGCAGATATGTTTACACAGAATTGCAGCTAAGGTCATCTCTGTGTAAAAGTGAATTTTATTATGGTGAACCTCTGTTCCACTATGAAAAACTATGCAGACATGTCTGATGAAGTGGACTTGGTCCACAAAAGCTCACATTTAAATACTGTACAGCAATTAGTCTTTAAGGTACCACAACATTTTTTGTCTTTTTTTTTTGCTGTTCTATTTTGTTTACTCTCTGATATACACAGACATAAGAATCCTTCTTGATGATTCCCCATATAGATTCTATGACACAAAAGAAAATGATTGAACGGAGGGATAGAGTTCAAGAGAGAGAGCAACTCTGTACCAGGACACCACAAGTTGTGTTTCTAGTTGTATTGTATTTAGTTTATGTCCTTTGTATAAATTGCTTCTACCAACCTATGCAGAAATAAGGAGGTCTAACTTGGGGACTGGTGATAAGAATGTACCTCCTCACCCACAGTCTGCTAGTTAGCACAGGTGACTGTAGACACAACCTAGTTTTGTTCCTTAAGATTCTCTCTCTCCCTTTTTTTATTTTTAATGTTTATATACCCATTTGACTACATTGTCACTCTGATTGGTGAATGGCAGCAATGCTCTTCTTAAAACATGGACCTGAGAGCAGGCCTTCTCAGCACCACAGAGTTAGGCTTTCGGCATGCTACTTCAGACTATTGTTCACTGCAGTAATAGCCCTTGTGTAACAAAGGTACCAAAGCAATTAAGTTTATGAAATGTTTTCCTTGTTAAAAAGTATAGTGTTAATTATTAAAACATACTGTATTCTTGTTCTTGCTTAGGGGTGAGAAGGTAATGGACAAACAGTTGCAGCTACATGCTAGTTCTGAAGACATGCTGTTCAGTCCACCACACTTCTCTATATTACAGTTTTTGTGCTCATATACAGTTCTTGACCTCGTCTAAACTATGAGAGCTCAAGCTAGCACATAATTCAAACAGCAGTAGTAAATGTTAGTTGATCTGGAGTGATGCCCTGACTTTCTCTCCACTGTTTCAAGAGATACAGAATCCACTTCATTTACTGGTCTGCCAATTACTGCCAGAAAAATGCACCAATGAGGACTTAAGATAGGTCAAAGACAAAGCCAAGAAGGTGGCTTCATTTTGATAGTCTAGGGTTTGATCAGGTCACGAAAGAAAAGAACTCCTTTACCAGATATATGGACACTGTGGTTATTACTCCATACATCTGATGAAAATGATTGTAGTCCGTGAAAATTCATGCTACAATAAGTGTCCTAGTCTTTAAGAGGCCAGAGGAATTTTTGTTGCTTTTGCAATTGAGAAATATCTAGACTGGTTCTGGTTTCTCTCTTTTGTAAAGATTCTCATTAATTTTTTCTTTTGATATGCCTTTAAATTGTTTTGACGTACAGTACCGTAGTTTAATTTAGTAGTGGTTGCATTACAGTAATATACCTAGTTAAGTTACTTTTAATAGTACTGTACGACTTTATTTTAGCCATGCAGTATCTGCTTTTTAACTACAGTATTTTGTAACTGTCATGGATCCTTAGATAGACTATAAACAAAACAGACATTAAGAACTTATATTGAAATAGCATGAATAGATTGATTAAATGCATGGAACATATTAGTAAATTAAAATCTGCTGCGTTTCATGCCCAGACCTTGTAGTGGGTAGCTCTGCTCTATTCACGTCAACAATGAGAATATGTAAAGTTGTAGGAAAATAATAAATCGGGAGGCCCACCCTGACTGTTCCTTCCTGTTTGCTAACAGGGCCCCTAGTTAAGAGCAGCTGCACAAAGGATACTTACAGCTTTGACAGGAACAGGCTGCTGAAGCACGGGTTCGCTGTTGCAGGAGATGTCTAAGCAGAAATGGAAGAATGTAAGCCTCCAAGGGGAAAAGGAGGGAGGGTTCAGCCTGCTGCTACCGCCTTTGGAGGGACTGTCAATGTAGCCACGGACATGCTTTCCCGAGCCAGCCAGTTTATTCAGCCCTTGCTTAGCAGCTCCCCGAAGCCTGGAAAGTACAGTGCACTACCTACTTCTCTTTTCAGAGGTCACTTTTTTTCCAGTACCACAAGCCCCAGTGCATCCTGGGGACTGTAGTTCACTACGCTGCAGTTGAGTCTTTGAGGTACAAAACAAGACAACCATCATAAATAAATAAATAAGCTTACAAGCGATAGTACACATCTGCCGATATCTAAAAACCCAATTGCGATTTATGCTTTCACTCAGTCCAGAAATCTCTGGTTCTCTTTTTAATAACAACAACAACCGTAGCAAGTAATTTTCATAAATGCTTTTAAGTGCTGCAAGTAAATACCTTTCCAATGCTTAAGTTCTGTGCGGCTGTTCCATCGTTAATTCTTACAACCACCTTGCAAAGTGAGTCACTATCTTCGTATTTTAGCTGTGAGGGGAGAAAGCTCGGCCTCAGATTGTGGAAAATATTTTGAATAATTCACAACGCTCTGACATGTAACATAGGAAAACATCCAAACACATGCATACTGTTTTTATCAGTACAGTATATTTAATACAAGCAACAACAGATAAATTAAAAACAGAGTTCTGGTATTTTAAATGCTAACAGATTTATTTTAACATGAACTTTCATGAATTACAAATCCATATTTACAGGCGCTGTGAATTATTTCCTAAGAGGTGGTGTTTAGATCTAATCCAGCAAATCAGTGCTTATACTCTTATGTACTTGAGCATTTTCACACAAGAGGTTGAAATTCTTTCCCTTCAACTGTGTTCTTTTTAATTCTGAAATAAAGCCTATTGAACTTGTTGAGGCTTAGCTTTGGGGAATTTAGTTAATATTGGGCACAGTGTGTGCTGTGATCAGGGAAATTAGTTTGTATGATTTCTACAAAAACACCTACAACTAATGCCATGTATTGTTGAGAAACTCAGCTGTAGCTGTTAGCAAAGACCACATTAAGAGTTGGCTCTACTAACAGGCAGTGTGAGATGCCTTTTTCAGACAACAGAATATGGATGTTATAAACGAACAGAAATGTGTTACAATAGAGGTGCTTTGGAGCTTTTCAGCCAACTGACATATTACACATCATGGGTTAGGTGGAGCATAAGGAGTGCCATTTACTTTTCTGCTACAAGCAATAAAATCTTTTCAGCTGACCTCAGATGGATTTATTAGGTATAGAGAGGGAAAGGATTAACCTTGCTGATAAAGGGTTTGTCTTCCATGGGGAAAAACTTTTATAGCTGCACAATTTTAAAATAAATAAATAAAAAGGCTTGTGTCATATTAGGCTAATAACTTATTAACCCCAATCTTTCATGGACCAGAGTCCATCTAACCCTTTTCCTCAATAAACCTTTGCAGGCTTGTCCACATAGGTTCAATTGGAGCATGTTGAAGCAGGCTAAATAGGGTTGTTTAAAGTCAGGTAGAGGTGTGGAAACTGAGTGTAAAGTAAGAAGTGTAATGTGTAAACTTTAGAATCCTTGGTATCAGTGAACTAAAGTGAAAGAACAGGACATTTTCAGTCTGACAACAAAGTGTTCTACCCTGGAAATGACAGATTCGGGAAAAATTGAGTGAGGTTAACACTGAGGCAAGACATAGTATAGGTAGTTTGGGATTATAACGCAAAATTTGATCAAATAATGTCAATCAAAATCCATGAAAAACCTATCAAAATAACAACCATCAAAATCTATGCTCAAATGTGGGATGAAGAGCAAATTGAAAACTTTTATGCAAGTATCAGGAATAAATTAATCACAGACCAAACCAAGACATATGATATTAGATGACTGGAATGCAAAAGTAGGGAACAAACCAGAACCAAACACTGTTGGAAATTTGGTCTAGGGCAGGCTCTCCAGATGTTATTGGACTCTGATTCACAGAAGCCCTGACCAGCAGGTGTACTGACTTGGGCTTCTGGTAACTTCTTCTTCCATGTCTAGACCAGATGTGAAACTCTCAAAAAGAAGGCACTTTTTGGTGAGTTCATTCTACAGTTCCTTTTGCCTGACCTAGTGTGTGAAAGATTAGCCGGCCAAGAACACCTGGAGAGCCATGTTTGAGGTCTAGGGGACATAAATAAAGCAAAAGAATAACTCATGAGGTTCCGTGATGCTAATAAACTGTTTATTGCAAATACATGCTTCAAACAACCGAAGAGAAAGCTATACATGTGGATCTCTCTCAATGATAATTACAAAAAAAACCAAATTATTACTTAATTATTTTACATTATTTTTTCTGCCAAAACAAGAAGAGGAGCAGATTGTGGTACTGATCATAAGCTGTACAGCTAAAAAAGAAGACTAAAAGAATTGTGATGCCAAAAATATAATTTAGATGACAATCCTGATGAATTTAAAGTCCTCACAATAAACTATTTTGCATTAATAAACTCAATTGCCAATGAGCCAGAAGAACGATGGGTTGAAACCAGGGACTTTGTTAAGGAAAAATGTAAAAAGGCAATTCCTGCAGTCAAAAGAAAAGCAGAGATAGATGATGGAAGAAACACTCAAGTTTGAGAAGGACAGCTGAGAAGCAGAAGTAAAAGATGACAGTGGGTCAGAATTCTGAATGCAGTTTTTCAGCAACTGTCACATAGAAACAAATAATACTATTACAACAATCAATGCAAATAAATAGAGGTCAAAAATAAAAAGGGAAAAACAAGAGATCACTTACAGATGATGCATGAAACCAAATGGAAATTTTAGTCTAGATTAGGAAAGCTAAGCACACTAAGAGAAAAGAAAAAGAAGGTAAAAACAGTATGCTGAAGACCTATACAGAAGAGATAAAACGATTACAGATTCCTTTGAAGAACCTACAGTTCTAGAAAGTGAAGTGAAAGCTGTTCTAAAAGTGTTAGGATAAAATTAATCACCAGGGATGGATAGTATACAGATATACTTATTACAAGCTATTATTAGCAGCATGTTAACAATAATGGCTACCAAATGAGAAGAGAGGACTCACTGGAGAACACCCTAATGTTAGGAAAGATTGAAGGCAAAAGGAGAAGGGGGTGGCAGAGAATGAGATGGCATAGTTGACGCAGTGGGTATAGATCTGGGTGGACTATGGAGGATGGCAAATGACAAGGGAGCCTGGTGTGCTGTGGTCTATGGGACTGCAAAGGATCAGACACAACCGTGTGACCAGTGATAGGATGTAACAGGTTCGCACCAGTTTGCCAGAACCGGTAGTAACTTTTCCGTGCCCCAGAGAACAGGTAGCAGCTTTTGGGGGGAACCACCTTCGGGGCTTACCTCTTCACTGGTTCCCCCACTGCACATGCGCGCCAAGCACTTGGTGTGCATGCATGCCTACAGTGCTTGGCACATATGCATGGTCTCCTTACTGTCCTCCCAAGTGGGAAGAAGGAAGAGAAGCTGCTAGCCTGAAGCTCCCTATAGCCTACTTCACTTTGGATGTGGTGTGTCTGTGTGTATTTTAATGTGTATTTAATACCTTTATCTATACAGTATTGATGTACTACCACAGTTCCTAAAAAGCCCTGGCGGCCTGGCTTGGGGTTTTTAAGTAAAGTCTTGGAGTTATCTCATCAATAAGCTACACCTGTGCTGTTCCAATTGCTGTTTCAATTGAAGAACCCTTAAGGAGGCACAGCTGTTTTACATTTACATCAAGGCATTTTATCCTAGAGAACTGGTTAGGCAAAGACTTAGTACCTAACTTCTTTAACTGTTGAAAAATTGAAAAGTGCCAAAATAAAGCCATCTTGTGGTGAGTTCATTCTGTAGTTCCTTCCATCTGACCTAGTGTGAGAAAGATTAGCTAGAATAAGCTTTAAGCTCTGGTTTAAAAGCTCTGTTTGATTTGTGTTTGGGATGGGTGGGTGTATTTTAATGTATTATTTATTTATTTATTTATTTAATGTATTTAATTTATGAGTTTGTGTTGTGGGTGGGTGGGTTGAGGTTTGTGTGTGTGCTTATTTTTATTTTATTTATTTATTTAGTTGGCCCCACCCACAGTGTCATGACATCATGATGCTGGCTCTGCCCATGATGTCATGACGCCATGGTGTTAGCTCCGTCCACACTGTGATGACATCATGGTGGGGTAGTAAAATTTTTGACATCCCACCACTTTCCTATGGGTCTGTTTCAAGTTATGTAAAACATTAATTTTTCATATGGGTTTGCTTCAAGTTACATTAAAAACCAATTTAAGAAATAGCTTAACCCACAACTCACATGCCAACACAAAGAAACCTGTATCAAAACATTTTACTTCTCTTGAACACTGTATACTGAACCTAAAAGTTGCCATTTTGGAACAGGGAAACTACAAAACAAGGATTCAGAGAGAGACAGCGGAGATAAAATATATACACATGCTGGACACTCAGGACAGGGGTTTGAATATTAGCCAGCGGTTTCTGGAACATTATCAAATTTAAAAATGTAACAGATGCATAGCAGACTCAAAAATATGGGGAGAAAAATGGGGAGAGGGATGTTTTTAGGACTGTTGACTTCTAGCTGTGCCTCAACCCATAAAACTTTCCCAGTCAACTCACTAGGAGCTATATGTCAGATGCATGTCAAAATGTTTATTTTGTAAATCTAACCACTCAACTGTTTTCCATCAGAGATTCACCTGACAAACTGATTGCTTTTTATTACCGGTTGTAAATAACTCTTTGATTTACATGTCCATCTCCAAACCAATCCAATTTGCACACCCACTCTGGGCTTGTAAATGAAATGTATAAATGTACAGAAGGAAAATCCACTCTTATGTCTGAAGAAGTGGGCTTGGTCCACAAAAGCTAAAATTAAAATGCAGGAGTTAGACTTAAGGTGCCACAGCATTTCTTTTTGTTTTGCTTTGTTTGCCGTTTGAGAAGCTTGAACAGACTAATGTGGCTATCACTTCAAAAAGTCCTATACAGTACTATAGAAGTAAGATAAAATGTTTCTTTTACAAATACTTTGACATCAGCCCAGTTTTTAATATTTAGCAGCAGTAGAAATGTCACCAGTTTAGCCAGAGTTTTTTCAGGCATTTAGGTGCGCAAGTAAAAAAATAATAAACCAGATGTGTGAGCACTTGATGCAGCTTTAGGGGGGAAATGATTACTATGTACAGTTAAGGTGGATATTGCTGTAGTGTTAGCTGTGCCATTTCATCAGCTTTTTCTCAAAAGGATCTTAATGGAATGTCATAATATCCCAACCATCTGCAAGACATCAACTATGGCAAAACTTTTGGTACTTGTTAAAAGACCTAGTTCATTACCCAAAACTTTCTAAACTCTGCTACCCAGTCTGAGAGCTGTTTTGAACTTCTGGTTTTAAATGTTTAAGTCAATTCTGTAATGTTTCCTATTATATTTTATTTGAACATGCTTTCAAGGGTTATATTTTTTTTCTTCTACATTCTACCAACCCATTCTTAAATATGGTAAAAGATACAGAAAAGGATTTAAGAATTCATGGGATCCAGCTCATTTCTTCAGTTGCAAGCAGGCTTCTTTTTCCATGTCTAGGCAGGACATGAAACTGCCAAAATGAAGGGACCTTTTGGTGAGTTCATTCTGCAGTTTTTTCCGCATACCCCAGCCTAGTGTGAGAAAAATTAGCCTGGAGTCCCTTCTTCTTTCGTGTCCAGGTCAAACTCTAAACTTCCAAAATGAAGTCACCTTCTCGTACATAGTATTGGAAGAAAAACCGTCTGAGGCTTTTGCTTCCAATTCTGTTTGCACCGTTTGGCCCCATTCCTGTGCTTACCTTTTGGTACATAGCTGTACTAGTCTATGGAAGCTTGTAACAGTAACTTATCAGCCTTTGCAGTATCACAAGACTATTTCCTGTTTGTGTTGCAACAGACTAATGGCACAAGTCTAACAAAAAATCAGCCGCACTAACAGGAATTAACACTTTTCCTAGTTCAGGACCTACTGAAGTGAAGACGTTTCTACGGAAATGCATAGGGATGGGGACTGGTAAACGGTAACTGAGGAGAGACCTACAATGTGGAGCTGCTGACAAGACAGGAAAGAGGTGGTGGAGTGAAAACAATGAAGCTGAGGCTCTTCTTCTTTTGTGTCCAGATAATAAAAATAAGAAGGAAGATACAGGTATGCCTGATTGTGGTTGAAAAAGGTAAACTGGATCCACACTCTTCGAGGAGGCTTTCTGTGTACAGTAAAACCTCAGATAACACTAAAACCTGGTTCTAGAAGTCTTGGTGTTATACGATTTTTAGTGTTATCCGATGCATGTTAAAATCCTATGGGATCCATAGAGATACATTGTAACCACACAGGCTTTAGTGGTTGTTATCTGATGCATCCCATAGGATCTTAATGTTATCCGATACAATTCTCCCCCCCCATTGCTTAATGTTATGCGATTTTAGTGTCATTCGATACTAATGTTATCTGAGGTATTACTGTACCTCAACTGAGGCTACTTCACTTTGAACATTAGCAAAGAGCCCTGGTGGTGCTGTGGTTAAATTGCTGTACTGCAGTCAAAACATTGTGAGTCTGATCCTGACGGGAACAAGGTTGACTCAGACTTCCATACTTCTGAGGTCGGTAACAGTAGTACCCAGCATGTTGAAGCAAAATGCTAATTTTGTAAACTAATTACCTGTAGACAGTGCACTAAGTGCTATGGGGTGGTACATGAGTGTAATTGCAATTGCCATCAGTTCCTGGAGAAGACAACAACGCTGGGAAAGCAAATATTGAGATAAATGGATTCCATAAAGGAAGCCATGGTTTGTAAGACCAGAACAGGGCTGTTGGGGGGGGGGGCAACTTAATTGTTCCCCATCCTGTAGAAATGCAATTGTGCTTCAACTAATTGCGCGCCATTCCGCGGGAGGAGCTTTACAGCGAGAATTAACATGTCACCCCTCTCCGGCCTTGCGGAGGGCGGGGCTAATAAGCCTCCTCCTCCTCCCGACCGGCGGGAACTGGAGCCAAGCTCGGGCAGCGGAGGCGCTCCAGGGGGGCCGCCGCGCTCGCGAGAGAACAAACAGCCCGCAGCCGACGGTTGTTAAGGGCGGCTCGACGCGTGCGCGCGGGAGGGGCTGCAGGAGGAGAGGAAGAGGAGCGCGTCACGTGGTGGGGTCGGCCGGAACTTCCGGCTCCTTCTTCTCGAGTGGCGCTGCGGCTTCGCTCAAGGAGGCCCTGGAGCAGAGGGGGCCCGCCTGCCTGCTGCCTCGCTCGCTGGTGGTGGGTGTTTTGCTGGGGTTTTTTCCCCCCCACCCCTCTTCTCCGCCATTTCGTTCCTGAGGCTGACGAAGCATTCGCGACCTTTCTCCTCCTTTCCCTGGGTTGGCTGTCGGAGAGGGGAGGGAGGGGGCTCGTCCGTTAGAGAGAAGGTACGACGCGCGGGAAACGTTGACAGGGCCCCGGCAGGAGGAAGGGAGGTGGGCGTCGTGGACTTCTTTGGAGCTCCCCGGGGTTCGCCTTTAGCGTCGGGGAGGTTTTCGGTGAGGGTAAGAAAAACCTCCGCCCTCGCCCTTTATTTTTTTATTTTTGCTCGCTTCTGAGGAGCAGGTGAGGAAGAATAGGAAACCAAGCCGTCGTGTGTGTGTTTATTTTTTTTTTTTTGGGGGGGGGGGGAGGGTCTTTTCTCTTATTTTTACTGCTACCCTCGGATTGGTGGCTGGGACTGAATTAGAGATAGTATTACTGTATCTTGTTTAAAAGAGCACATCTTTTGAAGTTTCTGGTCTGGTGGCTTCAGGTGGCCTCGTTTGTCCAAGATCTTTGCCTGACGCTTTGGAGAGCTTGTTGCTATACGGTGGGTGGCTAGACGTACAAGACCAAATAAAGTGGGAGAGGATGATGATGGTAATAATAATAATATTGTCATTATTTGTTAATTTTATTCCAAAAATATTATTATTGTTGTTAATTTTATTATTTGTTAATTTTATTCCAGTCCCTCTACTGAACCAAATACAGTAATACCTCAGATAACATTAGTATCGAATAACACTAAAATCGCATAACATTAAGGAATCTGGGGGGAAGAATTGCATCAGATAACATTAAGATCCTATGGGATGCTTCAGATAACAACCACTAAAGCCTGTGTGGTTACAATGTATCTCTATGGATCCCACAGAGGATCAGATAACACTAAAAATCATATAACACCAAGACTTGTGGAACCAGGTTTTAGTGTTATATGAGGTTTTACTGTAGTTGAATTTAATAATAACAACAACAACAACAATAATTTTATTATTTATAATTTTATTATTTATAATTTTATTATTATTATTATTGGGCATGCCCTACCCATCTGGGATGGACTCCCACTCTGGGCGGCTTATTATTTCTAGTGTGTTTAATGAATTTCTGAAGGTATTAATTGCTACGCATGGGGTATGTTCATGTTTAAACTAGAAGTATACTTGGATTAAAAAAAAACCCTTTTTATTTGAATGTTGATAATTGTCCTGAAACTGCAGAACAAACTTCTCTTGCAACCATTTGTAAGAGGGCCAGGCTTTGCAGCAGGTTTGAATAGCAACTGGGGATTTTCCATTATTGTCAGTTGTAAAAAGCTACAATGTTACTTTTCTGTGTATAAATTGATGCCATGAGGCCTCAAGCTTATATCTGATGAAGTGAATTTGGTCCATGAAAGCTCACATTTAAATACAGGAGTTAGTCTTGAAGACTGGACTTGTCATGAACAAACATGGCTCCCTCTTGGCCTGCCCCTTGTAAACAACAACACAAGAGTAGATCAGTTATTCACTGTCTTTGCCAGGAGTTCTGAACCTTTTAAAGCTGTGGGCTGGGTCATGATCCCTCGGACAGTTTCATGGGCCGGATGGCCATTTTGCCCTTCCTCCACCACATGGCAGCTCCTGGTGTGTTGGAGGTGATGGGGGCCACATGAAATGGTGCCACCGGCCGCATCTAGCAGCCGTCTGTAGGTTGAGAATTCCTGCTTTAAGGTGCCACAACATTTTTTGTCTTTCCCCCTTAGTTTGTTTTGTTTATTCTCTGATATGCTTGCACAGACTAACTCGGCTACCACTTCAAAAATTTATCTTTGAAGTGAGACACAGAGAGCAGGTTGTGTACATCCTGTTCCAGGCTCTCTTAGCAGGCTATAGCACTCAAATACTTGACTTTGCTGTTTTACAAGTTTCCTGTTCCTTTACATCGGGATGCCCAGACTTTTTGGGCTGTGGGCCAATCATGTGGTTCAGGAAACTGGTAACTAAGGCCTGGGGGCCTGGTACGGCCCCCGATGCCAATTCATCCGGCCCATGAAGCCCTCGTCGCTCCTGGAAGCAGAAGTAAAACATGCCCGTATAGGTGCGTTTTACTTCCGCTTCCAGGAGCAATGAGCGCTTTGTGGGCCGGATGAATTGGCATCGGGGGCCGCACCTGGCCCCTGGGCTTTAGTTTGGGCACCACTGCTTTACATTGAGAGCAGAAAATAAAGATACAACTGAGTATGGTTTTGTCTCTGTGTCCAAATAAGTAAGGTATGTATAATCTTCTAGCACCTTTCTAGCCCTATTTTTTTTATTACAAAGGCATGGAAGCTTATTCTCCCAGTAGTTTTGGACTATAGTGCTTACTCAATTTTTTTGCCACTAACCATCCTGGATGAGGCTAATGGGAGCTGTAAAGGTTCCTTCTTTTTTACTAGTTATCTTTTCTTGCTCATTCCCCCAGTGTAAAAAAGGCAGCAATATTCTGGAAGGCATTAAGCTAGTTCAGACACTAAAGAGAGTTTTTCCCATGTCAGTGTGTTCCCAGTGCTGATGATGTGCCCCTGATGTCGATAGCATGCTGAATTTTACCATGTTACCTTTTGCCTTCTTCCTTACAGAGCATTGCACAATTTAAAATTACTGTATGGGCATATCTGAAATTTAGGCAAAATTAAAGACAAGTTAAAAGGTTAAAATAATGAGACTATTTTTGACCAGCGTATAAATTGCATGCTCTTAAATGTTGTGTTGATTGAGTTTCTTCCAGTTTACAGAAAATTTATCCTGGATCCAAGTCTCATTTTCTTTGATTTTTTTTTGATCCTACTACTTCACTTTTATTTATTCATTTATTATATTTGTAATGCCCTGCCCATCTAAGAGATTTTCCTACTCTGGGTGGCTTTTAAATCTATTAAGTGACTTCAAAATGATCCAGCCAGAAACATTTCCACGTTAATTTTCAGTTTGGTTGAATAAAGGTAAAGGTCACCCTTGCTGAAAAGCCAGTCGTATCCTACTCTAGGGTTCAATGCTCATCTCTGTTAATACCCGAAGAGCCAGCACTGTCTGCATTTGCAGATGTTTCTGTGGACATGTTGCAGGCATGGCTACACACTGAAGTGCATGGAATGCTGTTTACCTTCACACTGAAGTGGTACCTATCTACTTGCAATGTCTTGCTTTTGAATTGCTAGGTTGGCAGGAGCTGGGACGGAGATGGGCGCTTATTAAGTCATGCAGTACAGTGCTTGGGTTTTGAACTACTGACCTTCTGCCTCCCAGTCAGCATAGAGACTTGTAAATAATTCCACATGTCACTAGCCAGCTGAGAGTTGAGACAAGTGGGATGGAGAATTCTGACCCCTTCTTCAGCAAGGCTCTTTTTGATTTGCTCACTAATGTAAGATCCCATACAGAAGCAGTTTGGCTGGACTGTGTGGGATAGTTCTAGTAACTTAGTTCATTTCTTGCTTGTATTACTTTAACCATAATTTCCAAATAAAATAAGGTATATTACAACTAGTATTATGGTTGTTCATTTCTGCTAATAGAAAACCTGGAAATAATTAGTAGAGCTTGGAACCCCCCCCCCCTTCCTTTGAACTTTTCGTTGGCAATCTGCATGAGTGGAGGGAAAAGTTTCTGTATAGCACAAGCACAGTGTTAGGTTTTGGCCATAGTTTTGTTCTTGGTGTGATGAGTTCTTAAGGATCATTCAGTGGTATTAAAAGGGAACATATATGAATACCCAGACTCAAGATGACTTTTATCACTTTAAGATGGAATGTGTTTGGCTGCTAAAACATGCTTCTGCCAGATGTTCAGAGATTAAATAAGAGTTGATCTATATGTTATGCAATGTCTGTTTTGTTGATCCTGCTTCCTCAGTTGTGCCTTATCTTTATCTTGCCACATTTCAGTTCTGCTAACTAGTGTGAATAAAATATAGAGCTGTCACACACTGGACAAAATTCTGTTGTGTAAAGTTATGCTGGCGTAAACTGGATCTTGTGCTGGAAATATTTAAATGGATTGAAAGCTTCCTAAAGCCCGTTTAGGTTCAGAGGCTCCCTAGGATTCATTTTTTTTACTGGGATGCCTTTAGGAGCTTATGATGAAGAAGGAGGGCCTTTAATCTCAGAATATTGCCACAGGCAGATTAGGACAATTGGTGCTGATCTGGCAGCAATTTCCCAATATTAGAGGTTCTCTCCTCCCCCATACTAAAGGTCCCAAAGGATTCCCATGAGCAAATTGATATATGACAATTTAATTCATTTATATTATTTTTTTCTGGTGCTCGATGATGTCTACTGGTTTGTACAAAATAAATTTCAGATAATGTTTTCTTCTGGACAATAAAAATATAGCAGTTAGTCTTTAAAGTGCTACAGTGTTTTTTTTAAAAATTTTTTTTGTTTTTTTGTTTTCTGATATTCTGGATAATAAACTTTCATTTATTTGGTTTTGTTGTCTTTTTATCTCAGATTCTACACCCTTTTTAACAACAAAAAGAACATTCTGCTTGTCAGTGACGGACAAAATGTGGGGAAACCCTCGACCTGCCAACAGAATGGGTCCTTTCCGGTAAGTATTTTATATGAAATATATTTTTGTACTGATGCTTGTGCCAAATGTGCAATGCCAAAATGGGTTTTACATAACTCTTTGAGACTAAATATCAAGCAGCAGATACAGCCATTCATTACGAGCCATTAATTGTTTGCAATCTAAGCCCTAAATAAAGAGCAAAAGAGATGTACAGGTACAGGTAACATTTTCGCGGGTTCCATATATTTTATTAAAATTACTAGCAGTCTCATGAATGTGAGTGTACTGGCCTGAAAATAAGAAATTAGAAGTGGGTGAATGGAGTGGAATATTTTGGAATAACAGATGGCACGGAAATCACTTTGCACACGTGAAGAGCCTGGTGGATCATGGCCAAAAGTCAGTGCAAAATGTTACAAGAATAGTCTTATGTAATACCTGTGGAATTATCAAATTGTTTATGGGTGACTAAGAAAATAGAATGGCTGTGGTATTTTGGTAGAACTGGGTAGTTATCTGTCTGAAAAAACATAGTGCAGATGTGAAGAACTTGTGACTTCCTAATGGAATTGGAACACATCAGCTCTAGTCAGTATTGTCAGTAGTCGGGAATTATAGATTTAGTTAGGATTCCATACCTATTGCAGTGGCATCCTGCATTGAGTAGTGGGTTGGATATGGTGGCCTCCCACTTCTCTTGCAATTCTGTGAACTCACCCGTTGGCTTTTTGCTCAGGGTTTCATTCCCTGTGGAGAGAGGAAAGGACACGAGACAAAACTGGTTACCAAGATGAAGTACCAGCTTTAGAAAGTTTTCTTCAGATGGGTTGTTGATGTGCTTGATTATATACAGTCTTTCTCCATATCAGAAAAGCATACGTGTAGCAAAACTATGTTTCAGGTTGAAACAGTGGTTAGAGACATGGTGGCTGGCAATTCAGTCAGTTACCTGTTGTTTTCAGGGACCTGTTGTTCACAGGGGCCTCTGATATAATCTGATATACAGTAATACCCCGGATAACGATTGCATCGGATAACGCTAAAACCGCATAACGACGACAAATTTGGGGGTAGATTTGCACTGGAGAACGTTCATTCTAGCGTTATCCGATCCATCGTATTAAAGAAGTAAAGGAGGCCAAAGCTCCTCTCCCTGCCACTTCCCTCCCCCCCCCAGCAGTTTGGGGACTCCCCACACCCACCCCACTGCCTGCTCAGGAGAATCCAGCCCAGCCCTGGCCCTGTTTACCTTCAAGCCACCAGCAAGCTTCTCTTGCTGAGCTGCACGCTCCGACGATCGCTTGAGGCTTGTGTTTTTCTCTTTCACTTCCTGTATTGAAAATACATGGAGGGGGAAAGAGAGAGGTGATTGGTTTTCTAGAGAACCAATCACATTTCTCTCTTCCCCCCTTCCCTGTAGTTTAAATACAGAGAGGGAAGGGAACAAACAAACAAAAAACAAGATTCGAGCGATCGGAGCGTGCAGGTCAGCAAGAGAAGGTAAGCACGGAGGGAAGACTCCAGTAGAGTCGGGGGGAAAAGGTGCTTTCCCCCGATCCTACTGCAGTCACAGCGGTGGGGGTGGCTTTAAAGGCACCCCACTGCCTGCTCGGTTTGTCCCTGAAGTCAGGGCTTTTTTTTTTAGCGTTGTTCGATGCATGCATCGGACAACGCTAAAAATCGGATAACGTCATGACTTGTGGAACCAAGTCATAACGTTATCCAGGGTATTACTGTATTCTAATGATTGGTGGGTGAGGGATCCATCTTGTGAGCTTCCAGAAAGGTTCCCTGCTTCTAAGTTAGATGTTCCTGGAAACCTGTATGTAGGGCACAAGAACAATTCTCTATTGTATACCTATTGCTTCTGCTTTTTGAGGCTATGCTTCTGATCAAGGAAATTTTACTTTATTTTTATGATTAGTAGGATCCTGTTAGGTCATTTTATGAAAGGCATGTCTGATTTATTTTTGGAACCATTTCACTGTTTGCTGTCATCGGCCATGAGTTCTGTTATATCATGCTTTGTGAAAAAACATTTTTGTCAATATTGAACCAACAATTTCATGGGTAACCCTGAGTGTGTATATTG
This sequence comes from Furcifer pardalis, assembly GCA_030440675.1. Taxonomy (NCBI): domain Eukaryota; kingdom Metazoa; phylum Chordata; class Lepidosauria; order Squamata; family Chamaeleonidae; genus Furcifer; species Furcifer pardalis. The sequence goes on from CP126893.1 coordinate 104,799,200, forward strand.
AGAGAAATGTTGCCTTTTCCATCCTGGATGAAAGGAAGAATAAGTCAGGCCCAGTGCACAAGCAGGTCCATGTCTCTAATACTGAAGATAGCCCGTGTTAGTAAAAGTGAATGGCTTTCTGAAACAAAAAGAATGCTAAAACCTAATCATTGTCTTCCTGTCTGTTGTTCAAGTCAGAAGCTGTACCCTTGCTATAGTTCAAGTAGCCTAAGAACTGCAAAATGTGTTTGTGTATTTGTGTCATACATGATCCACTCCCATCCTTCAATGTGTTCTCTGAAAACAGGAAGGAAAATATCTGAAAAGTCCCAGTTTTAATCTGTTTTATCATATTTGTAACATAGTTGGTTATCTGCTGATATGTTTATTCCATGCCCCCTGGAAGCGAAAGCAGCCGTGTATATGGCTGCCAGTGTGGCCACATCTGCATAATAGTCACAGGTGCATTTATACATGTGTGGGCATGTTTTATGGCTGACATAAATGTACTGCTTCCACTTTAGGGTGCAGCAGTGGAGGCATGGGTCACATGAAATTGGGCCAGGGTTGGCCCATGGGCTGTAGGTCAGGAACCCTTGTTCTATGGCAATAATAGTTTTGCCACTAACCCTAGAAATATCATTTGAATAGCCTCATTAATCACCTAAGCAGGTTCTTTCCCATAAATCTGTTACTAGTGCCTTGAGCATAAACTTTTAGTAAAATTATATTCTTTAAACCCCCTGCAACTAAAGATTTCTGATAGAATTTGCCAATTACTGAAGGAATGTTTACAATGATCAGTGTTTCCTATACAGGTTTAAAAATCTAATAATATAAGTGGTTCTGTTATAAAACATTTTCAGCATTCCTTCATCAGTGATGGGTGTGATATACTTTTGTCAAATCACAGGCATATCAATCAGTCACTGGTAAGTGGACTGCTGTATAAATTTATAACAGAACACTTAATTTTTTTTTTAATTTTTCAAGTGAGACCCTGCGTAGTCTATAATAAGTGTTATTCCTGTGAATGATAGATGAGGTTTTTTTTCCATAAACAAATTGGGGAAAACCTTATAGATGATTTCTTTTTAAGAAAGTGGTACAGATGCTCTTAATAAAAATCACTGGTTGGTGAAGCTTGAAGGATCCATGTCTTGGCACATTAAAAGAGATGATGTTTTAAATGTCTCAGTTATATATATTGTGAGACTCTGTAGATTGTTACCTTCATTAACTCATTAATATTTCAGGTATGCCTTGTTGAGTTCCTTCGGGGAATTATGGTGAAATGGGAATGCGCAAGTTTACTTTTCACGTCTGTCGTACACTACCTGCCCTTAAGCTACCAAACATCAATATCTTCTGCGGATCTTACTGTTGAACAACTGTGTAAAAAGTTTAGAGAAGAACATGCTGATGTGTAGATTAGAAACTCGGACGTTATGAATAACACTGTCTTTATTTCTACAGTGGGAGCCAAGAAGAAAGATTTGCTCCCGGGTGGAACAGGGATTACTCTCCTCCTCCCCTTGATAGTCTTGCTCAAGAAAGACACTCTGGCAACTTCTCTGGCAGAGAATCACTTCCTTTTGATATCCAGGGACTCCCAGGCATCCTCAATCCTCAGTTTGCCAGCAGAGAGGAACCTGCTTTCAGCTTTGGAGGTAGAGATGGCGCACGTAGCGACTTTAGAAGTGGGGAGGGCAATTTACGTGATTTTGGAGGAAGAGACTACTCATCTTCTGACTTCCAGGGTAGAGATGATCCACACTTGGACTTCAGGGGCAGGGTGCCACTACTTCCAGACTTCAGAGGGAGGGAGATGTATCCAGGAGATTTTCAGGAAAGAGAAGGGCAGCCCTTGGATTACAGTGGAGGGGACATGACTCACATGGATTTCAGCAGCAGAGATTCATTTTGTGTGAACTATAGGGATAGAGAAGCTCATACACTGAACTATAGGGGTAGAGATGATGCCTCTACAGATTTTCGAGGGAGGGGAGCTTTTGATTTAGATTTCCGAAATAGAGATGGTCCTCACCCACATTTTAGGACAAGAGATGTGCCCAAGCAGGAGTATAGGTGCAGAGAGCAACCATATTCAGATTTTAGGAAAAGAGATATGCCCGATGTAGACTTAAGGGGGATGGTTGCAACTGACTTAGACTTCAGAGACAGAGATGTACATCCTAATTTCAGGAACAGGCCCAAATCCCAAACTGACCAGGATTTTAGGAGTAGGGATGTGCCACCACCTTTGGACTTCCCAGACAGGGAGGTGCCCCCTGGGGACCAAAATATTATTGACTTCCAGCACAATCAGTCTACAGTATCTCTAACAGATAGAGAGTGCAAGATTGAAGAGGCTGCCCATGTTATTAGAGAGAGGTCTTCCTTAAGTAATCAGAATGAGGAATTTCCACAGTCTGAGCCAAGACCCAGAGAAGAAGAATCCAAAGGACAGAACAATGAGGCCAAATCTTCAGTAGAGTTCCCAAACTGTGGTCCTCTTCCATCACTTCAGGATCCAGAGAAGCCGCCTCAGGCTTTTGGTAGCAATCAGGAACTCTCTGCAGGTAAACCGCAAATGGCTGAATCTTCAGGGCTTGGACTGAAAGAAAAAAGTGATCTGGATTTTCTTGGAAGACAAGATACAGACTACAGAGGCATTGAGTATCGAGATGTAGATCACAGACTGCCAGGAGGCCAACTCTTTGAGTATGAACATGGAAAGTCATACCCAGAAGGAAAATCTTGTAAAGATTCTCAGCCTGATCTTCAGGTATGCAGCCTTTTCTAAAGCTTGCCCTTGTAAGGTCGTTCATAAAATATTTTGTAGAAGATTGTATTCTTTTACTTACCGTAACTAAAAAGCACATGTTCTTTCTGCTTGCCAGTTGTACTCCTTTCCCTTTGTATAAATGGTTCTAGTGTTCTGAAGTAGTGGTACAGTAGTGTAATGTCCACCATTTTCTCGAGTTCTGTAGCTTTGTTTTGCTATAAATTGCCATTCCTTACTTCTAATTGATAGTTAAAGGTGATGGACAAGTTACCATAAGTAGCTGTTACATGATCCAGTTAACATTTGAGTGTTTCTAGGACTGAATGACTTATAAAAGTGATTTACTGTACTATTAGTTTTAAATCAAGTTGTAATGTTTCTATTGAGATAGCTTTGTCATAATGTTTTTGAATAATTGTAATTTTCTTTGTGTCATAATTGCCTTCTGAATTTATCTTGAATTTTATCTTGAAGGATCAGGATTACAGGACCTGCCTAAAAGATGCAAAGCCAAGCAAGCTGATTCGATTAGGAAGAGTACCTGAAACTGCCACAAAAGATGATGTAAGTAATTAAGATTGTTAAAATAAAGGGAAGTACAGTGGATCGCGTCTTTTTTCCTCCCTGTATTTAAACTACAGGGAGAGAGAGAACTGATTCTGTCTTTCTTTCCCTCCCTGTATTTAAACTACAGGGAGGGGGAAAGAGAGAGATGTGATTGGTTCTCTAGAGAGGGAAAGAGACAAGGAGTCTCTGTGACTGCAGTAGGGTCGGGGGAAAGGCGGGTGCTTTTCTCCAACCCTACTGCAGTCGCAGAGACCACTGTGCGTGGGGGGTGGATTGGGTAGTTCTACCCAAACCACCCCACAACCCGCAGACCATTGCATCGAATAACGCTAAGAATCATTATCCAGAATCGTTGTCCGATGCAAGTTTTTCCCAAAAAACTTGCATCATTATCCGATTCTAGCGTTATCTGATGCAATCATTATCTAGGGTATTACTGTATATGATTTTTTTGTTATAAGAATTTTTTTGTGTGTAACGAAAATTCCTACGGAAAGACGTGTATAACGAAAATTTCAATGGGAAAATTTGCATAATGCATTTTTTTGTTATGCAAGTTTTTTTCCACAGAAATTTTTATGAGTTTTTCCCATAGGGAGCACTATTTTCACATAGTGAAAATTTTCATTAATGCGAGACACCGTGGTTTCAATCTCTTCATTATGTGAGTTTTTCGCTATATGAGGTATTTGTTACACAGTCAAACCTCGCTTAAAGAGCACCTCGCTTAAAGAGCAGAATTTCCTTTGAATTTCGCTTCACTTAACAAATAAAACCAACCAAAAACTCGCTTAACAAATAAATTGGGGTTCACAATCCCCCCCCCCAAAAAAAACAACTTGGTCACTTACAATGGTGTTTCGCTTAAAGAGCAAACTTGCTTAAAGAGCTATCCTGTGGAACACATGCTATTTAAGCAAAATACAACTGTACGAAGTTCCACTGTATAACTATGCTATTTGGATCTATTTTGCAGTTTTTGCATGAATAATTAAACCGCCCAGAGTGGGAAAATATCCCAAATGGGCAGGATATAAATGTAATAAATAAATAAAATAATGGTGTTTTACTGTTTTGATGCTTCTCATTTGAGGCACTTGGAGTCCAGTTGCACTGCTCATGCTTACTCTTTCAAAAATGTTATACGTGTTCTATCTGTTGTTATGCCACAGTTAAATTCACAAGTAATAATTTAGTCTGATTTGGCTAAAGATATGGGATTGCTACCTGTTGGTATTGCTGGTAGTCATAAAGCTGGGGTTGGCAACATCCAGTTATCCAAGGCTTCCTAAAATCTCTGTGGAGTGCAGTTAGCAAATTTTTAGCATTCTCTTTCAATTTATTTTAGGCTGTAGAGAAAAAAAAGTTTTCAAAATTGGAAATGGCACACCTGGTTTAAAAAAGAAAACACTTCAGTCTAAAAACAGGTCCAGGAAGTGATAACTGAGCAAGATTGCTAATCTTGCCACACAGATGGCATGTTTTAAGCTTTGGAGATTTTCTAGAAGTGGAGGAGTCAAAAGGTGCCTGTTGGAACCAGAGGGCTGTGTACAAACTATCCCATACCTGTCTCTCTTCTGTGTGTGCAATGCCTAATAATTTATTTTTTTTCTTTGTGATTAGGAAATATTACTTTCATTAGAAAAAGTTCTTACTGTTTGTTTCGATATTTCTCTAAAACTTTCTTAGGAGTCTTTTTTAAAAATGCTCATTTGTATAATGGTTGTGAATATTCCCCAAAAGTGGAAGAGTGCACTAAATAGGAGTCTTGGTGGCATTGTCCTGCAACCAAAATGTTGTGATTTTGATCCTAGCCAGGAATCAAGGTTGATTCAGCCTTCCATCCTTCCGAGGTTGGTAAAATGAGTTACCCAGCATGTTGGGGGCAAAATGCTAATTAACTTATGAACTGCCCAGAGGTTGCATTAAGCACTATGGGGTGGTATAAGTGTGATTGTTTTGCTTTTGCTTTTCTAAATTCTGAAGAGCTGTAAATAATAAATCTGTTTTATTACAAAGATTTTGGGTTGTGGAAATGGAGATCAAAACCACTGTTTGTATTTTTATGTTCTTGTTGAAGTATGGCACTTGAATGACTATGAAAATGAAAGTTAAACACCATTTGGAGTTTTCGATTTCAGAAATATACATCTTTTGCTAGATAGAGAAGACTATTCCAAAATCTAGCAGCATGCTTTAAGGAATAATAATGTTATTGTGACATAAACTTCTGTAGGTCAGAGACAGTTGTATGATAGAAGTCCTGTTTTATTTCTGTTTTTGGATTTTCATCTCCATTTACATGTAGATGTCAGTCTTTGTAGTGGGACAATATAGAACAGTCTTGCTGTGCTGCAGTTGTGTTGATTATAACATAGGTGTGGGTAATTAACTTGACATTTTATTTACTCCTGTAGATTCTCAATTCTTTCCAAGCAAGTGCTGGCATACCCTTGAAGAATATGCGCCTGAAAGATTATACTACAGGTGAGATTTCCTGTCCCCCAATGCTTTTTTTGTTGTTTGGGTTCATGTTAAAATTTTAAAAGTGGATCAAAGGACCTATTCTGTTTTAAAATTATAGCTTTTATAGCTTAAAATTATAGCTAATTCCTCTGGTGCAGTGGTTCCCAACAAGTGGTACACAGTCCACTAGTGGACTTCAATTCCCATAAGCCTCAGTCAGTACATTGGCTGATCAGTGCTTTGGGGAAATGACTTAGGCTTCTGGGAATTGAAGTCCAAAAACCAGCATTTGGGAAACATTGCTCTGGTGGGATCATATATTCTCTTTTGCTGATAGTTGCCCTATGACAATTTCTGTTTAGATAGATTTATCATATGATTTCATGATGCTACTGAAAAGTTAAATAGTCAAATGCTAGTAGCTCTAGTAGAATGAGTGGGAAACTTCTTACACAGAGGACTGATAGAGCCTGGGTCCCCTGAGAAACTGCATAGGCTCAGAGTCTCTTTGCTTACTCAATAACTTTTATTAAGGTTTCATCATCACCTATAGCAGTCCCTTTTCCCACAGTCTTAGAGGACTTAGTTAAACCCAGAAGCCTCTTGGGTGTCTTTTATTTGTTCAGTTAGCTCCATTAGGATTCCCTCAACTCCATGTCCTGGGAGGCAGGTTTGAAAAGCAAGCTTCTAGCTGGGGCATGCCCCTTGCAGTGAGGGCTTGTGTGAATGGTTAGAAGGCAGTCTCTATAGCTTCTTCTGGTCCAGCCCTTCCTTGGCTAGTCCTCTTCCCACTTGCCTTGTTTGCTCCATGCTTGGAACGGAACAGGAGGTGTCTCAGGAAGGGGTTAATATATTCAGCTTCCATGATAAAGTGCTGACTGAAGGTGAAGAGAGAACACCAGCAGCTTTTGTTTTTCAGCTTGGTCCCCAGCCATTGACAGTATTTTCCCAAACCTCTGGTCCTTCTTCAGCTGGTATCGATGACCATCTTTTTTTCTGCCTGCTTTTGCCTGTTTTATAATTTCCATTTCAATGGCTTTGTTCAGCTGCCTTATTATTTAGTTCTGGCTAAGGTAGCCTGTTCTGGAAGGCTTGTTCCCTTGGGACCTCATCCACTTTATGACTCCCCTGCTTGTGCAACCTATGGGAGGTGTGCACATCCTTGCATGCCTTCCCATTCTCACAACATATAATTCCCAGATCTCTATACTGAGTGTATTTTTTTTGTTTCAGAGTATGGTTTATTAAAATAGCTTCCTGCTTGGTATCCAGATGAATTTTACAAACAAATAATTTGCAGTTTTGTGGGTGAGATGCAAATAAAATTTAGCAAAGTTGAGTATGATGATCACAATGTGGAAAATGAATATAGATTCAGGAGGAAGATCTATACAAAACAGAACAGAGAGGTGTCATAAAAGTCCTTCTGTATTTTTTCCAGTCTGAGTGTGATATAGATCTCTATATGCATGTAGAATCTGAAACTTCTGCTAAACGTGTGTGTACATATTCATTTTACACACCACTTTTCTCCTGATGGGGATTAAGAGAAAATCACAGTCAATTAAAAGTACCTATTAATGCCATTTAAACACCATAAAAAGTAACAATTAAACATATAACAATATTAAAACTAAAGAACTTTAAAAATAATGCCAAATCATAGTTTGGAGTTCTGAGCATAAGATGTGTTCTCCCTCCTCCACTTCCAAATAGAAGTTAGAAAGTTCTTACTATGTTCTATGTCAGCAACCAGTGCTTCTGGAAAACAATACTTTGATCATAAACAAGCATTGTAAGCCATAGTAAACTGATCTGCAACAATTGGCCAAAATTGTAAAAACAGTCATTTGGCATAAAGCAATATGACTGGACATTTCTGATTGGTGAGTGTTTGGGGAAGTGAAGTGTTATCCTTGTTATACCAAACCATGTTTTGGTTTTAACGTATGAAATCTGTCCTGACAGATGCAAATGCTTATGGATTCGAGACAAAGACATTCAGTTACATGTTTTGTAGTGGGAAAGGAGTTAACATATGTGATACTAACCAGTAGATAGGCTTGAGAAGGATTGTTTTATCTTGTTCATACCTGCATTTCTTCCTGTCCAGGACCATAGGCTGCTCATAAAATAAACTAAGCAGCTACAAATAGAGTAAGTTATAATACTAGAACAGAATCAAACAAGTTATCATATGGAAAAAGTCCTGAATTAAAACAATATAAAAACCATTTAGAAGCACAAGGAAAATTAGCCACAAAATCCACCATTAAAAGATCAATTTATGATAGCCAGTTAGAGGCTAAAGGCTTGTCCAGTTAAGAAAATAATCGTCTGATGGCTGAAAGAGAATCATGGGGAGGTCAGTTTGGCTTCTCGTAAAGGGATTTCCCCCAGGAAGCTGGAGGCAAGCAGTGAGAAAAAATTCTCATCTTTACTGGATGTGCCTGTGAAGGTGGCAACTGGGGGGGGGGGGAATTCCCCTATACCCAGGTGTGGAAAGACAACAGTAGCCTGGATCCAAAGCAGTTTTTTGATTTGCACTAAGAAACAGACCAATAGCCAGTGAAATTACAGTAGTGAGAAACTTCAGTTTTGTTAAGACTGGCTGTAGTCAGTGATCTGACTGCAGTATCTTGGACCCACTCATATTTTGGAACTGTTCAAAGGTAGGCCTGTGTGGAACAGGTAGCAGTAATTTGAGCAGGGTCTAAGACTTGCATCATTGTGTTCAGATTAGATTCCTCTTGGAACTGGTGCTACTGATGCACTAGTTTAATTGTACTCTGGTCATCACCAAAAATTGAGAATCCTGTTGCCATCATCTAATCCATTATGGAAATCAAATACTGTTTTAGCATCAAAACATCTCATGTATTTTGTTGGGAAATGGATACTGAGTGCCACTGAATGCCCAGACTTGAGGCAGCCTCTTCCAAAGGCGGTGTTGAGTAGAATGGGGGAAAATATAGACCCACGAGAACACCCTGTAGGCCCCAAACTACCTCCTGAGTTTATCCCTCCAAAAAAGGCCAGAGCCACTATAAAACAAGTCCCATCCCAAAGAGGAACCTCTATAAGACAATATGGCCAAAAGCATTGAAAGTTGCAGAGAGGTGCTGCAGAACCAACAGGGACACAGTCAACCAACGCTGTCCATTTCCAAGGGTCAGTTGTGCATCAAGGCAGCCACAACTGTTTCTGTTGCATAACCAGGTCTGAAGCCAGACTGAAATGGATCTAGATCAGGGTTTAGCAACCTACAACCCATGGGCTGAATCTGGCCTGTGGCACCAAAATAATCAGGCCCCCACTGCCATTCCAGCTGCCGCTGGGAAATTCTTGGGAGCTTTTTTTTTTAGTGGCTCTGGGGAAAGAGGAAGAAAGTACACTGGCAACTCTCAGTACAGCATTGAATGTAGTATAATTTTAAACACTTCTGTATTTATGCAACTAGGGAGTTTGATTGTAAGTAGTAAAACAATAAAATCATATATTAAAGTCAGCATGTATGATGAAAGCATAGCGGGTGCATGTAGTTTTGTATTTTCATTGTCACTAGATTTATATTTTCATTGTCACTAGTTTTTCTGTTCTGTGCAGAGACCATCACTCACACAGCTTTTTTACTCTTTATTTTATCAACAGGATCAGGGCTTTTGAAACTGAGTGGACATTGTCAGATTAAATGTGGAGTTTAGGATTTTAAAGGAGCATGTTTAGAATTAATGGTGGAGTCGGATATGGATTTATTTATTCAGAATATAGATTTGCCCATAATACGGTAGTGCTATGGTAAATTGCAAAAACCAGCAATTATATAAGGTTGAGTAATTCTCCCAGAGTACTGTTTTTTTCATTATGTAGTGGCAACAAAAGCACTGAGCCGCTGTTAAATGAGTTGAAAAATTAGATATTTTTAAAAAATACATCACTATTTATACACTAATATTGTTGTATTGGAGGGAAAAAAAACCCTGCAGTCATCTGTTAAATTTGACTGTAAATATTCCAGTATCTTTTTTTAACCGTACTGATCTGTTATGTGCCCATCTGTCTTTAATCATCAAGCTCCAAAGATCCTAAGGCAGGAGTTCTCAATCTTTTAAAGCTGGGGGTCCTGGCACGCTCCCTCAAACAGCTTGAGGGGCTAGATGGCCATTTTGCCCTTCCTCCACCACATGGCACTTCATGGTGTGGTGGAGGAGGTGGTGGGCCACATGAAATGGTACTATGGTTCACATCTGGCCCATGGGCCATAGGTTGAGAATCCCTGGGTGTAGATTGAGAGGGCCTCTTTTTATATACAGTGGAACCTTGGTTAACATAATTAATGCGTTCTCCGGGATGTTTCTTACAGCAAAAGTTACTTTAACCAAATTTCCCATAAGAATGTGTTGAATTCTGTGAACAGCCTCTACTTTCTATGGATTTCCTTTTGCTGTGCAATTTTTATGTTAACCAAGCCGTTTTTTAACCGAGATTCCACTGTTCAAGGATATATGGGTTTTTGATTTTGAAACCTGTATTTTTAAAAATTGAGTTATGGTCATGTGGAATATGAATTGATGTTCACGTCCTTTGCTGAAGTCTTGTAAATAATTTAGTTTCTCAGGCATATACTGCTCACGTGCATCCTCTGTTCTTGAAACGGGTTTGTTCCTCGGTAGATGAATTTCTAAATATACTGAGGGGAAATTTACCAGGGCACACACAAAACTGGTAAAATTTAATGCAACATGAATATTGGTTTAAAATAAACAGCTCCCTCAACATGTTTCAGATAACCTGTGTAAGAGGCATATAATGCAAGAGTAAACCTATGTCATGCAATGAATAAATTTAAATTGATTTACTAGTGTCAACTCTGAAGTAATTGTGTAACTTTTAAAGTATGTAACCCCATCCTCAGTGGGATTTTTTTTAAGGGGGAGAGGGGGAAGCTATAGTATACATGTAGGTGCTCTTTGGGTTCCAGTTTATATATTAAAATACTGAGGCACACCAAGAACCACATACAGTACTTAGATTAATATATTTGGTGTGAATACAATTACTTTGTAACACTTGTGCTGTTAAGAAGTTGACCTAAAACCTCAGGGGCCCAGGACATTTACAAGCTTTTCAACCAATCTAAATGCTTTAAAAAGATTTGCAATGGATGCAAAATGCAGAGGCATTTCTAATCTCTTCAGACCAGACGCTACAGAATGAAAGTTATACGTCAAGCCAGTTTGATATGTATTTTTAACAATATGTCTAGATATGACCTAAATTACTGAATGGATAGTGAATCAAAATATTTGAGCAGTCCTGTTCTCATTTTGGTCAAATGTGTTCTGGGATTATGAGTAACTAAAGCAGACCAAGATGTGTTTTACAACTAGAACTTTGATAATTTACTGATGGCTGAGAAGAATGAGTGGAGGGGGTGAATAGATTTGTGGAGTTTACAGAGGTTTCCTCTATCAGAACTTTGGGAAATTGAAGAGAAGTTTTTCTGAATAGATAAGCCCTCCCTCCCAAAAAAGAAAAAGAAAAAAGAGTCCAGGGAAAAGTCTGAAGCGTGTTTGAGTCAGGCAGGAAATAGGATTGGTAGTAATAATGCTGAATCGTTTGTAGGGCTTTATCAGTCAGAAGAAATGTATGTACATAATGCAATAATTCTTTGTGTATGTAATGCTGATTATATGTTTTGAAATACCATGAGTGGTGCCAGCTTACCACTGAATATATTCAGACATCACAGGGAACAAAATACTTAATGGACTTACATGCATAGACAATAAACAGTCAAGTATTTAAAGATTTTCCCTATGCAGGTGGTGTTCGTATAGGAAATTATATTGTGTGATGAAATCCTTAGTGTTCATTCTGAACTTATTGTTAGGTGTCCTGTAGTTTGATGAAATGTGCTTCAGGTGCTTTATAATGTTGAATATGCTGTTTTATTGGCATCCCTGAATAATAGAATCAGTTTCGACCAGTTGCTTGGCTTACTCATTTAGCTCAAGTACCCCAGGTTAAAAGGTGAAGGGACCTTGTTCTGATGGAGTACAGTAGTTGGATTCTTCGTTGTTTTACCCACAATTTGTAGCTGCTTTCATCATACAAAAATGATTGCTTTGATTGTATTTTGTGTTTGTTTCTTCTGGATAGGTGGTGGTTGTGAAACATATTATATAAAACATGGTGGCAGAAACATTGGTTTGGGTTTCAGAGCTAGAAAATAATGGGCAGTGATAGAAAGTGGAAACCACAGTTAGCAAGTTGCTTAATTTGGAATCAACCACACTTCTTGTGACTCTAGCACAATCAGAAAACATGTATGTGAGACTACGTTCTTTTAAAATCTAGTGCATGATGAACTCAGATAATTGTTTTTCTGTTGGCCAAATTAAAAATGGGGTAAGAAGCAGGGTGTTGGGGGCTGCTAACACATGGCAAAATTATTCCCATCCATCAGAGATCCTAGGACAAGGCACATGTGGATTGCATTTGTTTGTTCTTGTTCAGTTGCACAGTCAATTCCGACCCTCTGCAACCCCATGGACCACTGTCTGCCAGGCACTTCTGTCCTCCACCATCCTCCTCAACTCGCTCAGCTCTGTGCCCATTGTGTCTACAATACCATCTAGCCATCTCATATTTGGCCACCCCTTTTTTCTTTTGCCCTCCACCTTTCCCAGCATCAAGGTTTTCTCAAGTGAATCTTCTCATTTGATGTCCAAAGTACTTTAGCTTCATCTTTACAATTTGACCTTTTAAGGAGCAGTCAGGGTTGATTTCTTCTAAGATTGACAGATTAATCACAAGTGCTTCTTTTGGCTACTGATTAAAGAGAGAGCACTCAATGTATTATTTCATTCTTATGTGTAAACAGCATTAGCATAATCTCCAAATGTGACTTTTGTGTATCAGAGTTGAAGAAGGATTAATATGACAAACTTTAGTTAGCACTCATAGGTAAAGGGTTTCCCTTGCTCGAAAGCCAATCATATCTGACTTTAGGGTTCAGTGCTCAACTCTGTTTCAAAGCCGAAGATCCAGCACTGTCTGCTTCTGCAGACGTTTCCGTGGTCATGTGGGAGGCATGACTAGACACCAGACCACATGGAATGCTGTTTACCTTCCTGGGACAGAGACAGGAGCTCATTCTGTCATGCAGTACTCGGGAATCGAACTGCTGACCTCCTGCCTTCCAGTTAACGTCCTCTCAAAAGAAGGATTCCAGTGTAGGATTCTAGCCTAGCTTGTCCTCCTAGCAGGACATTCTACCACTACCTCAAACTCTGCATATCCCCTTTTCTAGTTATCATACTATATTCCACAGATAGTCCTTGTGTTTTTGCACTTAAATCATTTAAAAGGGTATTTTTGGTGTATATTTGTGTACAGTAAAACCTCATATAACACTAAAACCTGGTTCCACAAGTCTTGGTGTTATATGATTTTTAGTGTTATCTGATCCTCTATGGGATCCATAGAGATACATTGTAACCACACAGGCTTTAGCGGTTGTTATCTGAAGCATCCCATAGGATCTTAATGTTATCTGATGCAATTCTTCCCCCCAGATTCCTTAATGTTATGCGATTTTAGTGTTATTCGATACTAATGTTATATGAGGTATTACTGTATGGGTTTTTTCTTCATGCTAATACACTAATTCTTAGTGACCCTGTCTCAGCTTTAGACATGGCAGAATCTTCTCCCCTTCGAAGGGGAGCAGAAGGTTTGAGAAATTGGCTTAGTGTACTGCTGTGAAATGTCTAGAACAGTGTTTTTCAACCTTTGGTTTTTGGACTACGATCTCCAGAAGTCAGTTCACCAAAGCACTGATCAGCCAATATACTGACTTGGGCTTCTGGGAATTGAAGTGTCCCTGTGGGGTGTGGGCCCCACATTGGGGACACTGATCTAGAAGAACCACTCTACTGCTTCCCCACTTGCTTACTGAAAATTGTTGCTTACTCATGACCCAAAGAGTCATAGAGCAATTTATAGAGACTAGTAAAAAATGACAAGGTACTTGTCCCCAATATTAGATGAAAGAAGAGAAAAATGGAAGGTAAAACTGGAGAGAAAAAGTCTTGGACACCAGTTTGTAAAGCTATGTTGTTGTTCCATCACAGTTGAGTCCAACCTTTCATGATCCCTTGAAATGCATCACACCAGGCTTCTCTGTCATCTGCCATCCTTCAGAGTCCACCCAGATTCACACACACACACACACCATGTCAACAATACTGTAACCCAGTGACTCTCAACATGGGGCCTATGCCCCGCAGAAGGACTTCAATTTCCAAAAGCCTACATCAGTACATTGGTTGATCAGTGCTTTGGGGAATTGACTTAGGCTTCTGGGAATTGAAGTCCAGAAACCAAAGGTTGGGAAACACTGGTCTACTCTAAACATATCTTCTGCTGCCCACTTCTCCTTTTGTCTTCAATCTTTCCTAGCATCAAAGCCTTCTCCAGTGAGTCTCATTTGGTGGCCAAAGCATTTAAGCTTCAGTTTCAGTATCCTGTCCTTCCAAGGAGCAGTTAGGGTTGATTTGTTTGATATGCGAGTTTTTCGCTAAGCGAAATGCTCGTTACGCGAGGTTTGACTGTACACTAAAACATACTCCAGGCACCCACCACCAGTGGGACTTGTAACCTTCTCCATTAAATATTCTCGATATCATTAAATGTTTATTCCCTCATTCCAAAAAGATAATACATCTTGCTTTGGCTTTACTCTTTTCCCTTTCACCAGTACATAATTTGAACACTTCCCCCATATCTCTCTAAAATCAGTTTTTTTGCTAATCCCTTTTTTACCTTTAGCTCACATGCTAATTTATCATTTTATAGCTATATTGCATATCTCTTTATACTTATTGAATTCAAATTCCCAATCTGTTTTCCATTTTTTAACAAGATTGAATCTCAGTTCTGTCACAAATATAACAATAATCTCTTTCTTTTCCAATTCAATCTGCAATTTTTCAAAATTCATTAATAATGCTATTTTTGGACACATCTCCAATTTTGAATACAGTACCTGTATTTCATTTAAAAAAAATAAAAGTCCCATATTTTCTTCACATTCTTACATTCCCACCATAAATAAAAATATGTTCCAACTTGTTTTTTTACATCTCAAACAATTTTTTGAATATTTTAAATCATAATAACTTTTATGTACAGTACAGTAAAACCTCATATAACACTAAAACCTGGTTCCACAAGTCTTGGTGTTATATGATTTTTAGTGTTATCTGATGCATGTTAAAATCCTATGGGATCCATAGAGATACATTGTAACCACACAGGCTTTAGCGGTTATCTGAAGCATCCCATAGGATCTTAATGTTATCTGATCCAATTCTTCCCCCCAGATTCCTTAATGTTATGCGATTTTAGTGTTATTCGATACTAATGTTATATGAGGTATTACTTGTACTGAAATCATACCATCTCCATAATATTTTAAAACAATTTTCTTTAATTCTAAGTGACATACTGTATAGCCATAATATTACAGGTATGGTTGGTTTATCCTCTGTTAATTTATCCATCCCCCCCCCAAAAAAAACCCCAAAAACAAACCTATTTTAAATTGGTGGCTCCCGCATTTATTCTAGTGAATTCTTGTGGTTTTACTGTATTGTGTGAATATTTTTCCTGTTTTCTGAATCTCACCATTCACCATCACTGAATGAACTTGTGATCTAGTATTATAAGTGGAATAATTTTTTCCACACTATGAATAATGTTATATATCTTTATTACACTGGTCTATGTTGTTGGTTTTTCTGTTAAGGAGAGTACAGGCTTCTTGCTTTATTTGTTTACTACCTTTTTATTAGTAGAATTAAATTCATAGTGGATACAACATATATTATCTGTGAAGGGGTGAGTATCAGTAATGTATTCTGTGGGCACTGTGAAGAAGTTCACATTATAACATGGTAGACAAAATTTATAGTTTTGCTTTAAACTGGTAAAATGATTCTAAAAATATAAGCAACTCATTCTTGCATGGTTTTAAATACATATATTATTAATGAGGAAGTTAACAAACCAAATTCTGAATAAATCAACAAATCAAAACAGCATTATTGCTATTGGCAGAACTAAAACTTGGAGGTATTATGGACAGTAGCCCCACTATGACAGGTGTTATCTCTTTTTCTTTGTAAATTAATGTCATATATTGAGATTACAAGGTATTTTTCCTGGTCCCTGCCAGTAGCAGCTAAAAACATAAAACAGGGATTAGTATTCAGGAATATGCAATCCATATATAAATAAGTATATTACATATTATAGAGAAAGAAAGTGTTTTAGCATCATCCCTATGTCATCTGTAATAAGTAATTGTACGAGTGAAGGAAACAGAGCTAATACAAGCATTTTCTGGAGGTCCTTTGCATTGCATCATATGAAGCTGATTAGTCTTTTGATAAACACTTTGTGTGGGGACTCATGTTGTTAAGAGTGCACATAGGCTGGACTCACCAATGGTAATTAGTTCTGTGTACAGTAGAATTACTGTGAAAGGTCACCTATTGCAATATATGTAGTCCAGATAAGAGAGAATACAGTGCGTTGAGTTTTTGTGGATATAGTAGATGAGTGTTCTTTGATTTTGTTTGAATTGTCCAATGCAAACCAATTCTTACAGTTTCAGATGTGGAAACTTTGCATTCTGTCCATTGTTTAAAATGGCACATCTTCCTCTGAGTACACGGTGTCTTTAATTTAGATGATTATGAATCGTTGATAATTTTGAGGTAAGGTCATTTTGCCCATCTGGCCTATAGTTCAGGCAGATGAATGCACTCTTTCTTAAAACAGCTTTCATCTTCAGAAAAGTCTATTCTGTCTCAATGCATTATAGTTAAATACCATATTTGCCGGAGTATAAGACACATTCGAGTATAAGACACACTCCATTATTACTGAAACAGACCACTATATACAGTACAAGATGCACTCCATTTTCCAGTGTGCTTTGAGGGACGGGGGGGGGGGGAGTGGGTCTTATACACCAGCAAATAGAGTAATTACTACTTCAGCACAACAGTGACTTCAGTGATTGCTTGTCTTTTCATCTGGAGTCTAGACTATATTTAAAGAAAGATACAATACCATTTTAATAGTGTTATTTTAAATAATTTCATGTTTATAAAAACAACACCTAATTCTATAAATCAGAATTTAAAAGTTTGAAATTATCTTATAATATATACTTGAAATGAAAAAGGTTTCTAACTTAATACTTTTCTAACTACAGCTGAAATCTAAGTAAACTCTTCTGTACTAAAATATTGTTGTTGACAGCAGACACTGGCTGGATTTGTGAAATGGCTGGTGCATTTATTTCATAAGGTTAGATCTTCAACGGTCAACATCTCCCAAGTGTTTTGGGAACATGCCCATGAAATTATAGGTCTTTATTTCACATACAAAATTCAATTTGTTTACTTCATAGTATTGATTCAGAAAGGAGGAAAGAGTAATCCTCTGGGGTTGCCATCAAGTAATACCAAATCAAAACGTGAGTTTGAGCTCAGGCATAAGGAGCATCAAATGTTGCTTTTGTTTTTTTTTGTGTGTGTGTATGTGTGGGGAGTGCAGGGTGGTGGTAATGGGTGTGTATTGAGAGGGAAAGGGAAATTGGGTACTGAACATGTGGCTTTCTGGCACTAACGCAAATCCCGTCTGTATTTAAATGCTGTCCCCAGGTTACAACTATGGCTATATCTGCGTGGAGTTTTCCCTCTTGGAAGAGGCCATCGCCTGCATGGAAGCCAACCAGGTTGCTTTACACTTCGGTCAAAAATGCTGCTAGAAGAATATTTTTGTGGGGCGGGTGGTCACCTACAAATATTTTAAAAAACAAGGGTATAAAGGAAGGCCTTTTATTCCAAAATATGCAACATTGCAGCTAACATTCTAGTGTCTCCCAGAAATCTGACGAGGTCTAGTATTCCACTGAAAGTGTGCGTGTATGTGTGTGTATATGTATATGTTTTGAAGAGTCTCTTCCCAGAAAGTTGTGCACGCTTTGCAGGCTTGATAGATTCAAAGTGGAATAGTAAAGAACAGGATTTGCAATTCTGGTGGTTGTCATTGTGAATTGGTTTATATTGTGGATTTCAGATGACAGGGAATAAGCTGCTAATCTGAGGTGTGTTACTTTCTTCATTATATGCAGCAAACTGAATCTGCTTCCTCTAGGCAAAATGGTGATATGTTTGAATCTGCACAGACGCCCCATTTGTTTTTCTGTGGGCTAGACCACTAATATGCAGCTCTGAGTGAAAAATTCTGTTTGCATGCCTCATTTGTCCATGTATTTTCATTTGGTGGGTATGTGTGGGCTTTCTCTGTTTCTTTTTGTATTCATTCTGCTGTTGTGCAACTAGGAGCTGTATAACAGAGGTCTCCCTGTTGCAGATTTACTTTGGTAATCTGACTTTCTCCAAAACAAAAATTGTTCTTAAGAATTTTTGCCAATTTAGTCAGAATAGAACCATTGCATCAGTGGAATTTACACACTTGTTAATTTATTCTTTTAACATTTGGGAATAGAAAATGAATTTATTTTATTTATTTATTTTCATTTGTACCCCGCCCTCCTCCGAAGAGTCAGGGCGGCTTTACAACTAAAAACAATTAAAACACAGACATAAAAAATAAAATTCAAGTTAAAAACACCGAGGAGAGAGGTGGGCTATTTAAACGAGCCAGGCGACCGAGTTGGCCGTCTGGCCCACTCCCCACACATGCCCTGCCAGCCAGGTCTTCACTCCTTTCCTAAAGGGCAGCAACTCTGTCTGGAGACGTAACTCTGTTGGCAGGAGGTTCCATAGGGCCGGAGCAGACACAGAAAAGGCCTTCCTTCTTGTGCTAGAGAGATGAGCCTCTCTAGCTGAAGGTACGACCAAAGAGCCTCTCCAGTCCGCTCTAGTGGGACGGACAGATGTTCTCAGGGTCACACGGTCTCTTAAGTATCCTGGCCCACTACCATGTAGGGCTTTAAAGGTAATAACCAGCACCTTGAATTGCACCTGGAGGTACACTGGGAGCCAGTGCAGCTCCCAAAGAAGTGGTGAGGCATGAGCATAACGTCCGCACCCCATCACAACTTGAGCAGCTGCATTCTGGACCAGCTGAAGCCTCCGAATGGTCACCAAGGGCAGCCCCATGTAGAGCACATTACAATAATCGAGTCTGGAGGTGACCAAGGCATGTGTGATCATGAGCTCTATGGAGTGAAGTGTAGACTAGATTTTTAAACCAAATTCTCTAAGGGAAACTGTACTGTGGCATTAATATGTATAATTCCAGATTTTTAGAATATAACCACCCTGTTTTCCCCATATTTAAGGAATTGTGCAACATTTCATATATCTATACATAGCAAATTCTTGCAAGTTATTCAATAATCTGTCATATCAGTTTTGAGCTCTTCAAAATTTTGGCTATTGGCATCTTTGAAGCAGCTATTTATTATAAAGTTTGTATGGACCAGAAACACTACATCATTTAACAATTCTGATAAACAGATAAGTGCTAAATGAGGTATATCTATTAGTTTGTGAGATTAATGTAGCATCTATTCCATCTTGGCATCTATCACATACATAGACCTTGTGGCTGGGACAAAGCAGATCAAATCAGACTTTTGAAGCTTGTGATTATTTGCTGGTGCAGATCCAGCAGATTTGTAGAATCTGCTGTTTGTAATCTTAGACATTTTGGGTCCCTTCCACAATTGTTTTTCACCCAAACATTCTTTATTCAGCTGTGTCTGGATAAAGTTCAGAATCATTTATTTGAGGCTCCTAATCTATTTTTCAGACATATTTGAAATCCATGCTGACTAAAGTTTAGTACTATAGCTTTTTTTATTTTCAGCCGTGAGCCATACTGTATAATTCTTAAAAGACTACTCAGGTATTCTCCAAATGTTGTAGTATATTATATTATAATGACCAAGCACTTTAGATATTCTATAAGTTAACTAGACCATGACTCAATTTTGTATTTATTCAGATATTAATATAAAGATACAGACTCTCCCAACTACTGTTCCAGTAGGCTGTCTGCTGCTTTATTTTAAGTGGTAGGATGAGTTTTCTCATGGCCACACACTTTCTTGCATTAAATTTAATGTACAACTCTACCACTAAAAATATTAAAAAGCAAGTAATAATTAGACTTACAATTCTTTCTAAAACATTGACACTCTAACTCTCCACTTCTTACAACCTTAAATATCCTGAAGTAGAATGGACTGGGGACAAAATTTTACCACTCTGAGCCTTGAATACTTTTGGGAATAAAAGAGCAGCGGGATTTCGATTTCCCCATCTTAAAAGCTAGAATGATCCCCAGAATATTATACTATCTGTTCACCTTACTTGTTAACTGGTTAGGCTCTCAAGTTGTGGTTTAAATATTGAGGAAGAAGTACTGTCCAATTTTGCATCCAGTGTTGCTGACAAGATATATTTATAACATTTATATATAATATTTACCATATATGCCGGTATAAGATTCGCTTCACCCTTAAAATACACCAGAAAAATGGAGTGCATCTTATACGCTGATGCGTTTTATACGCCGGCAAATGCCAAGGCACCACTCATGCCAGTTAGCAGCAGTACATAACAGTAAAGCAAATAATTCACTAAACAAGATCCTACAACAAAGATATTTTTTAAACCCACCTATCTGCTCCATACTCCAGTCTGCAAATTGGTTTTGAATTTTCTCCTCCATTTATGCTCCATCAGTTTCAGCTTTTATTTCCAGGTAACTGGTAGCCATCTACACATTCCCTGAAATCTTTAGTTTGTAATTCAGTGCTTTAGAATCCAGGACAAATCTGATCAATGACTTCTGTCTTGTTTTCATTGACTGCCCTTGTTGGGGGGGGGGATTCCCCCCCCCCCCAAACCCCCCTCCCCGCTAGCTTTAAAAGCAAGAAAATCAGTGATTGCCCTTACGGGGGTGGGGGTATTTATTTTTCCCCCACCCACCTCCAGCGCTAGTTTTAAAAGCAAGAAAATCAGGAGGAAAGAGACCTCTTTCCTCCTGATTTTCTTGCTTTTAAAGCTAGTGCTGGGCGGGGGAGTTCTGGGGAAATACCCCCCACAAGGGCAATCACTGCCCTTGGGGGGATGGGGGGTATTTATCCCCCCCCCCCCCGACTAGCTTTAAAAGCAAGAAAACCAGGAGGAAAGAGGTCTCTTTCCTCCTGATTTTCTTGCTTTTAAAGGTAGAGGTGGGGGAGATACCCCCCGCAAGGGCAGTCATTGCCCTTGCGAGGGGGGATTCCCCCCAACCCCAACCCCCAGGTTGGAGTGCAGGAAGGTCAGGGGGAAAAGAGGCACAAAATCGTGCCTCTTCCTCCCCACCTTTCTGCATTCCAAGCTACAAGCACTGTGCATGAAGAAGGGGTGAGGAAATCCCCAGCGTGTGTGCTGGGGATTCCCTCACCGTTCTTCATTCACAGCGACTGGAATAGGGTCGGGGGAAAGGCACGCGCCTTTCCCTGACCCTATTGCAGTCGCAGAAATAACTGTGGATGGGGGGTAGTTTGGGTAGAAGTTCTACCCAAACCATCCCCCCTCACAGACCATTGCCTCGGATAATGCTAATGAATCGTTATCCGATGCAAGTTTTTTCCAAAAAACTTGCATCATTATCCGATTCTAACGTTATCCGAAGCAATCGTTATCCAGGGTATTACTGTACTTCCAAAAAGAAGAGATGATGTACTGAAGCTGGTGGGAAGAAGTTAAGAGAAACATTTATTAGATAGTGGAGTTTTAGTTAATAACAGGTTAAACTAGCCATTACAAAATTTTTATGTCTGTCACTTCCTATCAGTGCATTAGCCTGGTGGTAAGATAACATGTTCATTTTTAATTCTACAGTGAACAGACTCTTATGTCTGACTTTTCTGAGCAACTTATACTCAGGAAGAAAAAAAGTACAAACCATAGAGGCTGTTTTACAGTGTTTTGGATATTTTTGCTCAGATTGACCAAGTCCATCTTCAGTCTATTCATTTATGTTAGTGTGTATTCTAGATATTGAGGAACAATTTCTCTTTTGTATATGGTATATAAAAACAGATTTTCCTTTTTTAGCAAGTATGACTGATGCATTGTTGTTTGACAGTTTGAACTGCTTTAGCCAATCCAGTTAAAATGAGTTTTTAAAATGTCTCTTGGAGGTTTAGAAGGATTAATCAAATCTAGAAGTGACTGAAATTTATTTAGGGTATGCAAATTAATCAGTGAAGGAAGAGTGATATCCCATGGGACTTATCCCAGCAAAGCAAAAGCAAAGCAATCACACTATATACCATCCTATAGCATTTAGTGCACTCTCTGGATGGTTGAAAAGTTAAAAATTAACATTTTGCCCCAACATGTTAGGTACTCATTTTACCAACCTCGGAAGGATGGAAGGCTGAGTCTACCTTGATCCCTGGTCAGGGTCGAACTCACAATCTTTTGGTTGCAGGACAGCAGTTTAACCACTGTGCCACCAGGGCAAGCTTTGCCTTTGTTATCTTTGACCTCAGTGGGGATTCAAACTCACAATATATATATTGTTACCACTTACCTGTCACTAAGATTTCATAATTACTTTCTCTTGTTATTATGGTTACTGCTGAACATTATTGGAGACTGCTTTTTTATTTATTTAATGTACATACTGCTTTTTTTAAAATGTGGAAATTAATTTGAAGATTGTGTATGTGGCTTGAACGTCGTTTATACTCTTAGAAGAATTCTTATCCTCCATCAAAATGATTAGACCTTTCATGATCCAACGTTTTTCTCTTTCTCTTGAATAATAGTATTTAAAAGGAAACAACATGGCATTTTTAACAGCAAATTGATTTTAGTGCCTGTTTTTTCTCTCTTATCAGGTTTCACAATTTTTTGCTGGAAATGGTTCTTTCCTTGTGTTGAAGAGAACATCCTATACTAGCATTTGAAATCTGTTTCCTGCTCATATAATGTACATTTGTTCAGATAATTGTATAAAAGCAAGTGCAAAAATAACTAGGCATTTTTTTGTCATATATCTGTATGTCACTTGTAGCCTGTATTGCTGAAGTGTTTGGTCTTGAAACTTTATGGTTTCTTGGGTGTGAGAATGGACTAAAATGCTTTTAGTGCTGTTTCTTCTTTGTTCCAGTTTGTAACTGTTGTAGTTTATTAGAAGACTAGATTACTTGTGATTGATGAACACTGAAAGAAATTGTGGCATATTTGCTATAGAATGTACTGTTGTATGGTTGATTTTTTTAAATGTTGATTTTAGCGATAATATTGTTGCACTAGAAGAACTAGAGTCTTCATACAAGAAATATATTTTGAATCAATCAAGCACATTAGACAGTTCAATACACCATCACTTTTAGTTGTAGCATTGTTCCCCTCCCCCACCAAGATCTCCCTGTATAAGTGCCATGCTCAGTGTTGTACAATAGTGAACAACTTGGGAGGGTTCGGTATCCAAATTTTTGTCTTGCCACAGACTGGTTCACGCCTAGAAGTGGCTGAAAATGGCAATAACAACAACAGGAGTCATAGATGGACTCTTCTGATCTTGGTTCTTCTGCTTCAGGAGCTAATATATGTTCTTAAGGATCTCTAGTTATTTTGCAAGCACACACTGAAGATTGAATATTTTTGCAGGGGATACAGGGTGGGCTGTAGGGCTACAAACAGGTTTCTTAACTAGCTTAATGGAACCTGTGGACTACATTTTGATTTGATTTGATTTATTTGATTTGTATGCTATCCGCTTGAACGTGCGACTCAGGGTGGCTTACATACACTACAAAGCATCTAATATTACAGTATAGTAAAATATACAATACACAATACATAATATAATACAATACAGTCAGTATACATAATAAGACATTAGGGGGGAAAAGTCCTGCTATTTTGGATGATTCCTAAAGATGCATCAGAGCACATTCAACACAGAACTCTTACTATTTATTTATTTATTATTCATTTTATTGCATTTATACCCCGCCCTTATCCAAGGACTCAGGGCGGCTTATGATTTAAAACAATTAAAATAACATTATTTACAATAAGAGTTAAAAAAAATTAAAAGTTAAAAAGATTAAAAGTTTAAAAAGTTAAAATACAAGTTAAAAAACAACAGAGAGAGAGGTTGGGTTATTCAAAGGAGCCAGCCAGCCGAGCTGACTGTCTGGCCCGCACCCCACACATGCCCTGCCAGCCAGGTCTTCACCCCCTTTCTGAAGGGCAGCAGCTCTGTCTGGAGATGAAACTCACTTGGCAGGATGTTCCATAGGGCTGGAGCAGACACAGAGAAGGCCCTCCTTCTTGTGCTAGAGAGATGAGCCTCTTTAGCTGATGGTATGACCAGAGAGCCTCTCTGGTCCTCTCTGGTGGGACGAACAGATGTTCTCAGGGTGATGTGGTCTCTTAAGTATCCCGGCCCACTACCATGTAGGGCTTTAAAGGTAATAACCAGCACCTTGAATTGCACTTGGAGGCATACTGGGAGCCAGTGCAGCTCTTGGAGAAGTGGTGAGGCATGAGCATAATGCCCGCACCCCATCACAACTTGAGCAGCTGCATTCTGGACCAGTTGAAGCCTCCAAATGGTCACCTAGGGCAGCCCCATGTAGAGTGCTTTATAATAATCAAGTCT
Source organism: Furcifer pardalis (assembly GCA_030440675.1). Lineage (NCBI taxonomy): Eukaryota > Metazoa > Chordata > Lepidosauria > Squamata > Chamaeleonidae > Furcifer > Furcifer pardalis. Next base: position 104,823,729 of record CP126893.1, read on the forward strand.
GGAGGTGACCAAAGCGTGTGTGATCATGAGCAAGGAGTCCTGATCTAGGAGCAGGCGTAACTGTTGTACAACACAGAGTTGTGCAAAAGCCCTTCTGGCCACGACTGCCACCTGCTCTTTGAACAGGAGTCGTGAGTCCAGGAGGACCCCCAGATTACACACCGGGTCTGTTTGGGGCAAAACTGCCCTATCCAGAACCAAAGATGGTAGTTTCCGAGATAATGCAGGACCCCTGACCCACAGCCACTCGGTCTTGCCAGGATTCAGTTGTAGCCCATTGTCCCCCTTCCAGACCCTAACAGCCTCCAGGCACCTGGAAAGGACTTCCACTGCATCGCTAGGGTCCCCATGGGCCGAGATACACAGCTGGGTATCATCAGCATATTGATGATACCTCACCCTGTGGGAGCGGATGGTCTCACCCAGTGGTTTCATGTAGATGTTAAATAGGAGAGGTGAGAGCACCGAGCCCTGAGGCACCCCATATTTGAGCAGCCTAGGGTTGAATTTCTCACTCTCCAACCACACTGACTGGGTCTGGTGCTTCAGAAATTAGGAAAACCAGGACCACACAGTGCCATGGATCTCCAATCCTTGGATCCTTTCCAGAAAGATACCGTTGTTGACTGTATCGAAAGCCGCTGAGAGGTCAAGAAGAGCCAAGATAGACATAAATAAAAATAAATACAGTAAAAAGCATCACTTGCTGGAAAACTGAGAGAATACTTTGGAGAATTGATAGGTTTAGATCATGTTTAATTGGTATAATGAAAACTTGTGGCAGAGATGAGCAAGTGACATAACATTTGAAAGTGGATTGCTGTATGGGTAAATAGTTTTGGGATATTCTTTTATATACTGAGTCACACAATTTGACATGGAACAGATAGCATCTACAAAGATTTCTTAATCTAAAGAACATTTCACACCTAAAAGTTACACTTTTTCCATAACTGCACAACCGGCTAGACTAAAAGGGCGCTGGACAGGGAGGGAGGCGGTGCCTATGGGTGTACTGCATGACATCATGGATTGAGCGCCCATCTCGGGTCTCAGCTCCTGCCAACCTAGCTGGTCGAAAGCAACAGATTAAAAGTAGATCAATAGGGACCACTATGGTGGGAAAAGATCTTGGGGACATAAAAGGAGCCTCATTCACCCTTCTCGTGGAGAGGTAAAGTAAATGATGAAGGGGAACCGGAGAGAAAGGTGCTTTCCACTCCTCCTCCCACCTCCACCAGACAATGGGGAGGGGCAGAAAGAAGGAAGAGGTGGCACCAGGCAGAGAGAGAGACTTTTAATCCTCTTCAGTTGCCTCTCCCACCAACCCCCTCTCTTCCTGGCACTTTGGTTCGGGCACAGTGGACCCTGGCTGCTGGGATGAGGTCTCTGACTCCCATCCCCTGTCTTCTCCCTCGGAATCTAATATGCCGCTGTCGTTGCCACTGCCACAAGCCGCGAAGAAACTCAGTGGGTCTTTCCTATCCACCGAGGCCATGAGGGGCAGGGTTGGTTGGTGGATATCACTGTGCAGCAACCAGCTCCGCTCCCCATAGCCTCGGTGGATGGGAAAGATTGGGCTTCTTTGCAGCTTGCGGCTTGTGGCGGCGGTGACAGAAGTGGCAGCGCCAGGTCAAATTGGTTGGTGCATACCGATACCCAACATGCACCAACCAGCCATGTCGGGGGCGGGGTTGGTTGGTGCATGGCAATACCTGCCCCATGGAAACAGCGCCCCACTGCCTGGAAGGTTCTGGCTTCGTGGGGGACTGTGGTGGAAATCTAGGTAGCCACCAGGTGACGTACATCTGCCTACCTCTGGGGGGTGCCAGTAATTGGGGTGCAGTGAGACTTGTCCCTGTGTCCCAAATGGCCAGCACGGGCCTGTGCACAACAGGATTTCATCCAGTATGTTATAGCCAATAACATCTTTGCAAGGTACAATACTTGTCTAGTTTTGAGATGGAAAGAAGTTTTTTTTAAAGAAAGGCAAGTTAAGTTAGTGGCTACAGATATTGGTGTGGCTTTTTAAAAACTTGTAACATTCTCCAGTGAATGTACACATTTGAGAGCCATTGTTAGTCATCTGTTGGGTACTTCAGTGGAATCTGTAGAATTCCTGTGAAAATGGAAATGTGATATTCCTTCTGTATTTCATTTGGTTTAAAGAAACAGTTCTGTTTTTCAACTATTTACCATAGCAGGTTGTCAATACAGTTGGGATCATTTTTTGCTTAGTCTTATAGTGACATTTAAAAATGAAATATTTTTCCAAACCAAACTTTGTCATTACTTGAATTATTTTTTAGAATTGAATTCTCAGCAAGAGAAAATGCCCGTTTCTAATCTGTCTTGCAACTGTGTTAAAGACTGCAGGAATTTTGTATCAGAAACTAAGTTACGATCAGTTGGGTGATAGCGTTTTTGACTGCATAACAAGAACTCAGTTGTTAGTTCTCATTTTACTTCGAAATAAAACGATCGACCTTTTTAAAACAAGAGGACACGAGATATTCATATTACAGTAATTTCTGGTGGATGGTTTTAAATATAAACATTTTTGTTTCTTTGGTTTGGTATCATAAATTTTCAGTTGGAAAAAAAAAATTCTTATTTGTTGTCGTTCTGTGTTCCTGAAGTGCCTTCATTTTGGATTAGACAGGGAAATGGGTGCCTTCATTTTGGTTTAGACTGGGGGCTTCTTTTTAAAAATGAATCTCCTCCCCCTTGCTTCTTCAGCAAACAGACACAGGACTTTCAATCGGCTGTACCTTGTATGGCAGATAGTTGAATGAGGTAGGAGAAGAAAGAAAAGAAGAAGAGAAGATGATAGATGTTCATCCTCAGTCTTGAGATTTGATTAATTCTGAAATAAATTTCTTAACAAGATGCCTGAGATCTCTTATAATAAAGGGGTTGAAAATGCACTGGGTTGTTTCAGTGGAAAGGAGAATTGTTGATGTCCTGGAGATATGTGATCTTTTATATATACCCTCTGTATGTTTTTTCAGTGATCTGTATTATAGCTTCAAGTTTGAATGGTAACATCTGGGTTGGCTTTTGCATTACCGGTAATATTTCCTGATGTAAGAGTTTTTCAATAGCACTCAGACTTTGTACCATCTGCATTCATTTTGGGATGCAGTTTGAATTGTTGATATTGACTAAAACCAGGGTGTTTAACACCTGGGTGCTTTAAGAGGGAACCTCCTGTGTGAATTTAACTAAGTGTCAAGATGAGATGAAAGGCCCTTCTCTGTGTCAGTAATACAGCAAGTAGGCTTAACAGAAGGGCTTTCTTTCCATGAGTGCCTAGGTCCAGAATAATTAAGTTCAAAAGGGAGACATCCACTTGATCCCTCCAATCATGTGAGAACTGTTTCAGCCAAAGTATATTGATTTTGCTGCCATATGGTTGGAGTGTAATGACAACTCCATGCTATTCCTCTTTAAAATGCAACCTTTAAGCAAAACAGTGCTTCTTGAAAAAAGCCAGGAATACAACATCTGACTAATGGTGACCATACTCTACTTTCATGTTGTGCTAGATGGGATTTGCAGGGATGTTTGTCACTACTGCTTTTTCAGATTGCAGGGGTGAAAGGTTCTTCAAAAACATGGTGGAGAGTATTTAAATGCTTTTTCTGCATGCGTCACAACTCCCCCCCCCCTATTTATATATGCTACTCTCTGCAGTGTAATATTTGCAAGGAATGGAGACAGACATTTTGGTAGCTCTCATGTAGAATGATAGAGGCATTTGGAACATCTCTTCTATGAGTCATGTGTTAAATATAAGGTTCTCTGGTATCCTTGGTTTCAGGCATCCTCAGAAGGTCTTGGAATCCATTCCTTGAGGATATGGAGGGGGCGGGGTGATGTGTTCTTCAGAAACTTTGTGCAATAAATTAAATCAGGCTGATTGGAGTTTGAGACAATGATATCATGTGTTCCTTACTTCTTGGAGTGCTGGGCCTGCTCAATATATATTATAATCATGCTGTAAATTTGCAACAGAAAGGTAGCAGTTCACAATTCTCTCCCTCTTGTAGCAGAGAAACCTGCTACTATTATGTCATTTAGATTATGTGTTCATCCATTATTCTGTAAAAAAATATTATTGGAAGTAATGTAACAGTACATTAATGTTGAAAAAAATTACAACTTCTGTAATATATTTGGAGTTGTGATATGAGTTCTGTCATATTTTGAGTTAGTGTTCATTCTAAACAGGCACGGAGTTAATTTTTAAAATAAAATTGAAGGTAACCAATAATTTAAAGCTCTTCAACACAAATCTTTAGAAAACTGCATGCCTTCTTACTGCAGCATGTCAGTAACTTGACTGAGATTGATTCTTGTCTTGCACCTTTTTGCACAGAATCCTGTGCTAATTTATTCTTATGTTCTACAGCAGGGGTTCCCAACCTACAGCATGTGGGCCAGACTTGGCCCATGGCACCATTTCATGTGGCCCGCCACCATACCTAGAAGTGGAAGTGGGCATGTTTACAACAGCCATAAAATGGATATGCGTAAAATGTGGTTATGTCAGCCATATATTCACTAGCAGCTGTCCTAAACGCTGAAGCAGGTGCATTTTCTTCTGTTTCTGGGGGGCGTGGTCTGGCCCACTCAGCTTTTCAGGGGCATGGTCAAGCCCGCTTTGTAAAAAGGTTGGGAACCCATGGTCTACACTTATACTTCTTTATATCAAAGAAAAACTAAGTGATGTTTATATACAGTCAAACCTCACATAAAGAGTACCTCACTTAAAGAGCAGAATTTTCTCTGAATGTTCGCTTCACTTAACAAATAAAACCAACCAAAAACTCACTTAACAAATAAATCAGGGTTCACAATCCCCCTGCCAGAAGTCACAATTGGTCACTTACAATGGTGTTTCACTTAAAGAGCAACCCTGTGGAACACATTATGCTCTTTAAGCGAGGTACAACTACTTCTGATATACTTCTGCAAAAAAAATTATGGAAAGGAAAATTGAAGTTTTCATAGCATAAACATGCTTAACAAATTTGGTTGCATTCCTTCTTAGGTTAGTCAAGGTTTTTGAGGTCTTCTTTACCAAAACTACAGATCTCAGTGGTTTCTCAAATTATAGAATTGGGGACTGGTTGTGAGTGACTAAATAAAGGCAATGTAAATAAAGGTCTGAATGTGGGATTACTGGTGTGTAGTATTGTTTTAACTTTTTGATGACTTTTAATTCTGATGTTTTTATTGATATAGATTGTTTTATGTTTTATTTTTATTTTTTATCAGTATGTAAGCCGCTCAGAGTCAGGTTCTCCTGATTGGGGCGGGGTATCAAGTGCAATAAATAAATAAATAAATAAATAAATAAATAAATAAATAAATAAATAAATAAATGTAAGAATGCAGTAACTAAGCTGAGCACAAAGTTGTTATTTGCTCACCATCTTTTAGTATATTAATTTTACCTAATAACTGAAATACATAAGTAAGCTTGAGATGTTTATATTGTATGAAATCTTGCAGAAAGCAGCATGGCTTTTACCATAAAGGTCACTTTTCAGAACAAAATGTGGTTCTTCCTTGGTTTAATAGGTCATGTATTGTATGTGTGCTAGAAATGGTAATTCGTAACTTAGTTATCTGTCACTTGTCCTATTCATTTCTGTGACCTTGTGGAGTTTTTCTGCTTGCCATAAAACTATGTATTGATGTTTTCTAATACCTTCTTTAACATAGGACTCAGCTGTGTGTAAGTAGCATCCCCTGTAGGTGCAGGGCAAGCCAAAAAGGCAGTATCAGTTATAAGTGGGAGGAGAACTCTAAACACAGCCTTATATTAAAGAAATACTACACATAAGACTCGTATTGTTCTAGTCCAGTGGTGGTGAACCTATGGTATGCATGCCAGTGGTGGCACTCAGAGCCTTCTCTCTGGGCACCTGTGGAGCCACCCCAGCACAGAGTTTGCTCTGCCCAGCAGCCAAATGGGAGTGCTTCCTCTGTCCTTCAGCACAGTTTGCCCCACCCCTCTGCCCAGCAGCCCAATGGGAGCACTTCTTCCCCCAGCACAGAGTTTATCCCACCCCTCTGCCCAGCAGCCCAGTGGGAGCGTTTCCCTCCTCCCCTGTTGCTGTGTTGGCACTTTGTGATAAATAAGTGGGTTTTGGGTTGCAGTTTTGGGCCCTCAGTCTCTAAAAGTGTAAGTGACCAATTACTGGTGTGTAGTCCTGTGTTGTTTTAACCTTTGATGATTTTTAATTCTGATGTTTTAGTGATATTGAGTATTTAGGTTTTATCTCTGTTTTTATCTGGATGTAAGCCGCCCAGAGTCGGGTCCTCCCGATTGGGGCGGGGTATTAAATTTAATAAATAATAATAATAATAAAAAAGGTTCACCATCACCGTTGTAGTCATTTCTAAGCTCTAGTGTAAATTAAAGACTACTTCCTGCTATTTTGGGGTATGTGCGTGTTTCACATTGTACTTGTATTTTATCTGTGTCAATCCTTTCAGTAAGTATCTTGAGCCAAAGAGGAAACATGTTCATATTGTAAATGAAAGGACTTTGATGCTGAATGATCAAAGCATTACTTTAAACTCATATTTATTTTGAATAGTTTCCTGTGGTAATTTGTCTTCTGATATCCTTTGTTAAAACATGCTCTGCAGCTGCTGTCAGAAATTAGACAGGTTTTATACCTGTCTGTGTGAGGCCTTGGAAGATTTTGTATGGGGTCTTTCACTCAGTTGATGGGATTAATGAAATACGATTTCAACAAATTCATTTTCTGTATATTCAGTGCTTATGGAGAAATGAAAATATGTAAGTAACTGAACTAAGTTCCATAAAGGTAAAGGTACGCCTTGCTCAAAAGCCAGCCATGTCTTGACTCTAGGGGGCAATGCTAATCTCTGTTTATATCAAAAGAGCCAGCACTGTCTGCATCTGCAGACGTTTTTGTGGTCATGTGGCAGGAATGACTAGATGTCAGTGTACAGAACACTGTTAACTTTCCTGCTAAGCGGCACCTATTTATCTACTTTCAGTTCTTTGCTTTTGAACTGCTAGGTTGGTAGGAGCTGGGACAGTCAATGGATATTCACTCCATCGTGCAACATTTGGGTCTTGAACTATTGACCAGCAGTTGTCAATCTTAACCACTAAGCAACCATGGCCCTTTTACTAACATACATATATTTTTGACAGTTTTTTGTGTTTAGACTTCCGCTAGTCATTGTACCTTTGGGTTGTCTGATGTGCTCTTTGAAATGGGGAATAATACTTCTGGTAATAACTAATAACTTTAATATGTGTTGCATGTAATTGAATGGTTGTTTATCTTAAAAAGAAATTGACTTTGCCACTCTAAAAAAATCACCTTTATAAATTTGCTAAAATCATTTTAGGAATGTCATTGAGACCAAAGCGATGGTACAGACAACCATATGCAATTCCATATGGGTGGGCTTTCTAGATTTCTTCTTTCTTCAGTGGGTCTGTGTGTTCTGAGGAGATGTTCTTGAAATCAGGGCACTTTCTTGAGCGATATACCCAAAAGGTGTAGGGGAACCTCCAGAAAATCAGAGACCACATACAGTCCAAGTCTCCTAAGAATCATCCTCTACTTCCCATTATAAAAGAGCTCAGAAAAGCCCCTCTAGTGAAGGTGGGTAAAGCAATTTTATCTGGTTCTCTGTGTCTGTATTGTTTGAAGCACAGGGGAGGGAAGCTTTCCCACGCTGGAAGTGATCAGAAATCCTTTCTGGTTTTGAAAAAAGCTTGACTTCAGTCCTATTAAAACAGGGGTTCCCAAACTACGGCTTGTGAGCCAGATCCAGCCCATGGCACCAAATAATCTGGCTAGCGCTGCTCACTGCTTCTGGAAACTAAATGCATATGTGCAAAACGCTGCCATAAATGCTCCTGCAGCTGTTGTAAATGTATTTATGACAGTCAAGGGTGCATTTAAGGCAGCAATTTGCACATGTGTGGGCACGTTTTACTTCCACTTCCATTGGGGAGGAACCACGTGACCTGCCTGCTCAACCACATGACTGGCCCGTGGCCTGAAAAGTTTGGCCACCCTGTATTAAAGAAACATGAGATGTCCCAAAGCTGGCGTATAGAGTATGAGGGTACTTTTATGAATAAAAGTTTTTTTTAAGGAGGTGGCCTTGGAGTGCCAGGAAAGTGCAGCTGACTCTTGGGGGATACTTTACGGTTGTACTTTACCGACTTAATATAGCCCAGTGACTAATTTGAATGCTTTTCAAAATATATAGATACAGTAAGGAAAACACTTTGAAGGAACTACTGTACTTGTAGTTCACAAATAGAAAACAGGGATTTTTGGCCTTTTGGCTTGTACAGATAAGCACTGTAGTATTAGATAATTGTTCCACTTTCTGTTGCAAAATAAGCAAATCTGCTTGTATTTAATAAAATATACACTCAGTGCAAAGTACTGTACTAAGAAAGCGAGTTTAGCAGTCAGATTTAAAAACCAGAAACACATTAAAAGACTTAATCAAGTGCTAAAATACAATGAAATAAAAAGGTCTTTGGCACCCTTGAAACCAACCAAGCAGAAAGTGGTGTCACTAGCTGAGAAGATGCATAGAACTTCCAGATACAGTACTGGAATTTCATACCTTGGAGTTGTTATTCAGCAAGGAGACTCTGCATGAATAGACATCTCTATGACGACATTCCACGCAACATTTGTCCACAACAATCTGTCCCTGGCACTTCTTTTCCATGTTAGTCTAATTTTTTTAATAGAAAATCTTCCCATCTGTGAGGTGGTCTTTCCCTGAGTCCTTTGCCATCTCTCAGATACTACCGTATTTGTTGGTGTATAAGATGACTTTTTCACCCTGAAAAACATGCCTCCAATGGGGGGGGGGGGTTGTCTTATACACCGGGTGCACTTCAGTTGGGATAGCCATAGCTGCCCATAGTGGCCTCCTGATGCTCGCCCACCTCATTCTACATACCATCCAGATGAAGAAAGAAGCTCTACATTACAATTGTGTCTCCCTTTCAAACTGGTGGGGGAAAAGAAAGGGTTTCATTTACTTATCTCTGCTAGGCCCAAAATGGAGGAAAAAGCCATGCTTGCAGGGAAAGCAAGAGGCTAGGCTAGAGCAACACTTCCTGCCTCAGTGCAATTGACCTGCCCACCCACTTTACCTGCAGCGCCACCACTGGTGGGTGGTGCAAGTACAGTTCTAAAAAAATCAATAAAATAATTAATATTACTGTATTTTAATTACTGAGACTGACTAGCAGTTGCTACATTTCCCACTCTTGACTTATACTCAGGTCAATCTATTTTCCTGGATTTCAAGGTCAAAATTAGGTACCTTAGGTTATATTCGGGTCGGCTTATTTTCATGTATATATGGTAGATAAATAAGTACCACTTTGCACTTGCACTGTTTTATATTTACTGTACATGTTTGATAACATACAGCCTTGTGACAGTTTTTCTACATGTCATAAGCATTTGAATATAAATTAACATGTTGAAATCAAATCTGATGTTCTTTTACATTTTATTTGGTTTGTGGAAGGTGTGCGGAAGAGGGGGTAGTCTTATACGGCGAGTATATAACAAACTCTATATTTTGAGTGGAAATGTTGGGGGGTCGTCTTATACACCCAGTCGTCTTGTACATCAGCATATACGGTAATTCATTATTCTGACACTCCATCTGTTATCACTTGTGTATATGACATGACTAGCCCACCTTAATTTGTTTGTCTGGTATTCTGTTACTACGTCTGTCTTTTAGCAGTGATCGTCGCCTGATATCCTCATTTTTTACTTTATTGCAATGTGAGATTCCAAGCATTGTTTGTTGTGTTACTTCCGCAGCTGTTAAAGTCCATGTTGTGCTGCCATATGTCTTTGCCTTTAAGACTTTAGAATTGAACAAATTTGCCTTTGTTTCCAGTTTAGCTTTTTTTGTGTGTTTAATTGTTTTTATTAGGTATATAAAAAAAGAACAACAACAAACTGATATACAAACATAAAAACATTAAATGGAACAAATAAAATAACAGTATTTTGTAAAAAAAATACATCACTCATGGTATTAATGTAAGATAAAATCACATATTTTCTATTACCACGTGAAACATCCGAAGTTTCAGATCAAACATTACCAAATCCATCCTTTTGATTTCAAGATGGCTGATATTTCTCTGGATTTATCCCATGTGGCTCTCTGTCTTCTAGAGATTTCTTCTTTTAAATCATTGTTCATCCTGACTGCTTGACCCAAATAAACATAGCTTTCCGCTTCTATTTGTTCTTCCCCAAGTTTTATTCCATCACAAGGCAGCTTTTTCGATTTTATAAACTTGGTTTTAGTTTTGTTGATCTTGAGACCTATTTTTGTGCCTTCTCTGTCCAATTTATTAAGCATTTGTTACAGCTCTTCTGTTGTACTAATCAGGAAGGATGATGTTATTGTCAAACCTCAAATGGTTTAATTTCTCACCATCTATTGTGATACCCTCTGTCCAGTTTATCTTTCTCATCACCATTTCGAGGCAAGCAGAGAACAGCTTAGGTGATACTGTATCGCCTTGTTTGACCCCTTTCCAAATTGGGATTTGTACAGGATTGCTGAATACAAGTAAAACTGTTTGTTTGCGCTGCTTGGAGTACAGCAATGCCTTGCATAGCGAGCATTTCACATAGCGAAAAATTTGTTTAACGAGCAGACTTTTCCCCAGTAGGTCTGCTTCGTTGAACGAGCAAATATTTGCTTAACAAAAAGCTTCGTGTTTGCGGGGTGTTTTGGAACGCAACGGGGGACTCCCCCGTGGCATTCCAAAACACCCTGCAGACTAGAGCGTGCTGGCTGGGTGTTTTGGTTGTGTTATTTTCTCTTTTCCCTCTCGCCTGCCTTCCACGGCTCCCAAGCCAGCCCATTATAATGCGCGGATGGCAGCAGAGGAGGCGGAGCTAGGACTGCCATATACTGTACACACACACACACACACACACACACACACACACACACACACACACACACACACACACACAAACACACACACACACAAACACACACAAACACAAACACACGCCTGCCCCCCCCCCACGAGGCATCCCTGAGAGGCTGTTGGGTGGGGGACCGCAAGGCAGCAGGCGGGAAAAGGGAGGAGGCGCCTGCCTGTCAGGGGAGGGGAAGAATTGGCGCAGCTGTTTGTTTGTTTACTTACTTGCTGGCTTGTTTGTGCACTCCCGAAGCCCCACCCCTCTCACCGGTTCTGCTCCCAAGGCAAAGAGGCGCAAGGTTGAGCCTGGCACGGCCCCGCCTCCTTTCTGCCTTTGCAGAGCAGGTTCCAAAGGAAGGCGGTCCTTAGCAGGTGGGACTCGGCCAGCTCTGGGTGCCTTTTTACACCGGAGAAGTGGAACCTGCTCCGCAAAAAAAACTTGCATCGGATAACGATTATGGATAACAATTCTTTAGCGTTAGCCGAGGCAATCGTCGGGGGGGTGGGGTGGATTGGGTAGAATATCTACCCAATCCACCACCCCCAGTGATCCATTGCTGTGGTTGGGGGGTGGATTGGGTAGCCCACTCCAACCCCCAACCGTAGCGATCGCTAAGAGTGCAGTAGGGTCGGGGGGGCGCTCACGCGTGACTCAGTGCCTTCCCCCTGACCCAGCGTCTTCCCCCCGACCCTCCTGCACTCTTAGCGATCGCTACGGTTGGGGGTTGGATTGGGCTACCCAATCCATCCCCCAACCACAGTGATGACTTCAGGGACAAACTGCGCGGTTTGTCCCTGAAGTCAGCTTTTTTTTAGCGTTGTTTGATGCATGCATCGGACAACGCTAAAAATCAGATAACGTCATGACTTGTGGAACCAAGTCATAACGTTAACCGAGGTTTGACTGTATTCTATAGTTCATGTAGTTCCTCATGATGTGCCTAAGCTATTGGGGCTTTCTTTGCTTAATGGTCTTAAACAGTAGTTCTTTATCCATACGGTGCAACACTTCTAAGTCACATGGTCAACCCATGACCTGTCTGTAGATCTACATTTCAAAAGCTTCTGATTTTCTTTTCAAATGCTTTAGTCAATGTCCAAGCTTTGATTCCATATAGCATGGGTAGCCAAACTTTTCAAACCGTGGGCCGATCACATGGTTGAGTGGGCCGGTCACATGGTTCTCCCGTTGTAAAATGTCTCCGGCTGTCATAAACACATTTACAACAGCCGTGGTTGTATTTATGGCAGCGTTTTGTGCATGTGTGAGATTTTTGCACATGTGCACTTTGTTTCCATGTGCTGCACATGCATTTTTTACTTCCATTTCTGGGAGTGGCGAGGGCACTGCATGGCCAGGTGTGGCCTGCAGGCTGTATTTTGGTCACCCCTATCATATAGCAACACTGGGAATATATAGCATCTCACTTTGTAGCAAGAGTATGATTTCTACTGCATAACAAATGTTGCATTTCTTGGAAAGTCGATGTTTTTCTAGTCATACTTTAATCTTTACTTCGGGATCCCAATTTTTATTTAACACACTCCCCAAATACACAGTTTTATCCACTCTTTCAATTTCTTGTATTCCTGCCATTAGCTTGCCATGAGATGGTGCTCTGAATATAATAAGATACAGTATTTTGTCTCCTTGGTGTTAAGATCCAAACCTTATTCTGCGCTTGATAATTGTCACTGTATGGCGAAAATAATTTGTTCAATTGAGAACCAACAAAAAGAGAAGCTTGTGCTCGGTGCCTGAACATAAGCCATGTGTTTGTGCCAAGTTTTTACCTGAAGGAGCTGGGACAGATGACAGGAGTTCACTCCATCATGCAGCACTTGGGAATCAAACTTCGACCTTCCAGTCAGTGAGTTCATCGTCTTAACCACTTGAGCCACCGCAGTCCCTTAATAGTGATAAACAGGCACAATCAATAAAGTAACAAGACATGTCCAATGTTTTGTGATATACAGACCTTGCCTGGCCTTTATAGAAGCCATTAAATCATTGGAAAGGTTAGCAATGTATGCAAGGGAAATTGATTATCCTTAGTGGGTAGTCATGCCCAATGTTCATCTTAGTATGATCTACACCATTATTTCATATTGGAAGAGTATTTATCATCAGTAGATGACACCTGTTTGGTTGGGAATTGAATAAGACTGAATTCCATGAAACGTGTACCATGCATATTACTGGAACTCTTGTACTATTCCTTCAGTTAAATTTGGAATGAAGGTTTCTAGAATCAGTTAATTCAGCTGAACATTAAAAAGTTAGCTAAATTAGAAATTTAGAAAAAGATAAATGTTGTAACAATAAACCCATAAACAAATATAAACAAAATGATGTAAGTTTTAAAATGTTGTAAATAAGAGGAGAAAGTATGTTGGAGCTACACTGTGTTAGCAACAGATCATTTGAGATGGGTGTGGGTGGGCTACTTTAAAAAAATTACAGTTGACCCCCGCTTTAAGGACTTAATGTGCTCCTTAGGGTTGTCCTTATAGAGATTATGTCTGTAAAGCAGTTTCCCGTAGGAGTGCATTGAAAACCATGGGGGAAAACCGGTCCATGTTGCAATTTTATCACAATACAGTATTTGTCTTTGAAGCGGATTGTCATTTTCTGTGGGTTTCTTTCCTTGAAGCAGTTTTTCTAGTAGGCTGATCATCCGTAAAGTGGGGCTCCGTTGTATTGGTGTCCTACAAAATTGACATGGGGGGGGGGGGGCTATATTTATTCTGATTTATGTTCATCCTTGCCTTAATGGAAGAGGGATCAGCCAAGATTATATCCCTTAGTACTGCTTAATACATACTTATTTACCTTTTAGAAATCTTACCCAGGAAATTCTACTTGCTTCCCGCATTAGGCCCATCAGCCAGCACTTTCCAGCCAAGAATCTCTCTTATTGTATTAGTTTGTTATGACATGAACATAGGTATATCATACGATCTGGACTATTACTGTTGTGGTTGCTGCCATATGAGACAATGCCTAAGGTATTAGGAGAAGGTGGGGGGCTCATCTCTGTGCTGAAAAGAGGCAGAAAAAGACTTCCCCTTGTTTATATCTGCCTGAGCTATTTATTATTCTTCATTTCTTAATAGTAAATTATTGCTTGTAGGAGAGAGATCATAAAATAGAGGTAGGGGTATGGAACATGACAGGGAAGTTGTTATAACTGTAAGGTTGCCCTTGCTCGAAAGCCAGCCATATCTGACTCTAGGTTTCAGTGCTCATTTTAATTTAATTTTTGTACTTATATGTCACCCACTCGGGAAACCCAACTCAGGGTGGCTCAGAAACAATCAAGTAATATACAGCAGTAAAAAATAACAACTTATAAAAACTTTAAACGTCATAGCCAAAGAGCTGTGGACATGTGGCAGGCATGACTAGACAATAGAGTGCATGGAATTTATATACTTGCAAGTTCTTGCTTTTGAACTGCTAGGTTGGCAGGCGCTGGGACAGAGACGGAAGCTCACTCCGTCAAGCAGCAGTCAGGTCTCGAACTGCTGACCTGTCATCCATCCATTCATCAAGTTCAGCGTCTTAATCACTAAGCCACTGCAGTCCCATTGTTATAACTGTAGAGCAAGATAAATTGGGACCACAGCAAAGTATTGACTGATTGCAATCTCACTCTCAGAAATATATCAATGGAGCCTCCTGAAGAGTGGAAAGTTGGTCATCCCCATAGAACTGGCTAATCCTTCCAAATCAGAAGTGTTGCGCTGTAGACTTTATTTATTTATTTATTTATTTATTTATTCATTCATTCAAACTTTTATGCCACCCTCCTCACAAAGACCCAGGGCGGCTAACAAACTTTTAGAACAGTAAAAAAATGGTATAAAAACAGTATTAAACAGGATTACAAAGTTACAAAAATTAAAAGAAATTAAACAAATCACACACAGAGAGGGAGGGGTTAGATGAGCCAACAAAAGGAGGCAACCGTCTGGCCCATACCCCACACATGCCCTGTGGGGTATGTGCGCTGCGACAGCTGGGGTGTTGGGGGAGAGATTGCCGCACATGGTTTCTCCCCACAACACCCTGGCAGTTCTAGCATGCGATCAGATTGCTGGTTTGGTTGGGGGGAGAACTGGTGCACGTGCCCCCCACCCACCCAAACCACCAGTCTGGGTGGAGATCTCTGCGGTGCAGAGATCAACGATGGGGAATTTGAGGCTAAAATTTGCATCCCACAACGTTACGTTAATGTTGTGCGATGCAAATATTTGTCTCAAATTCCCCGACGTTACCCAATTTTAACATTATCCAGGGCAGACGTTATCCGAGGTATTACTGTAATGTACATATGCTAGATAATGCATTAGCATGTAACTTTTTACACTGTAGTAGAAAATAGTGGGCCTTTATTCCAACAGATTACAACAGTAAAGAAATTACTCACAAGAATTACAAGCATCATACATCTATTTTTACCCACAGAAGACTCTTTAGGCTGTGATTCTCAAATAACATACCACTTCCCAATCTCATATATGAAAAAGAGTTGCAAAACCTTCTTGAAATATGGGGTGGAATGTGTAAAGAAACTAGGACAAATGGAGAAGACTCATGCCAGCTACTCACACATATTGCTCTAATTCGCCTGGGTAAGTGCAAACCCAGTTTGCCCACGTTTTAGTGTTTCGGAAGAAAATCTCTCAAATCCTCCCATCTCCCGCACTTCTGGTCTTCAGATCCTTGTGTTTTACAGGAGACTGAAACCAAAATTCAACAGGAGCATTTGCTTAAGGTTTGTATGTATAGCACTCTCCAAATTTAATTTTCTGCTACATAGACCAAAGGTAGGTCTGGATTATAGCACCACCATATCTTTGGAAACAATAAACTTTGTTGTTCAGTCACACAGGACGACTGTCCACCAGGCACTTCTGTCCTCCACCATCCTCTTCAACTCGCTCAGGTCTGTGCCCATTGTCTCTACAATATCATCTAGCCATCTCATTTTTAGCCGCCCCCTTTTTCTTTTGCCCTCCACCTTTCCCAGCATCAAGGCTTTCTCAAGTGAATCCTCTCTTCTCATTTGATGTCCAAAGCACTTTAGCTTCATCTTTACTATTTGACCTTCTAAGGAGCATTCAGGGTTGATTTCTTCTAAGATTACAGCATTGTCTGTAAGCCGCCCTGAGTCGCCTCGGCGAGTGGGCGGCAATATAAATTTGAACTAATAAATAAATAATAAATAAATAAATTGACCTATTTGTTCTCTTCGCTGTCCAGGGGACTCTCAAAACTCTCCTTCAGCACCATATCTCAATGGCGCTCAGCTTCTGCGATCATCGCCAATACCATTGCTTTGACTATACAAATTTTTGTTTGCAATGTGATGTCTCTACTTTTCACTATGTTCCCCAGGTTTTTCATCTCTTGCCTCCCAAGAATCAGTCACCTTTTTATTTCATGGCTGCAATCACCATCTGCAGTGAGCTTAGATCCTAAGAAAGTAAAATCTGTCACTGCTTCTACTAAACTTCCAATAAACTGGATGCTGGTAATTTTAATTTTTTTTAAATAAAAAGGGAAAATCAGAAACATTCAAATCAAAAGCAACTTCAAAATGTTCACTTGCACCAAAATATTCAAAAGTTCTAATAGTAAAGCTATTGCATATTGTCTAAGTTTGAGAAAAGAAAACACATTTTTGATAGTTATTACTAATAAAATAATAAATCTGAGCTATTCTAAACTACCGTATATACTCGAGTATAAGTCGAGTTTTTTAGCCCCCAAAATGAGCCGCCAAAAGGGGACTCAGCTTATATTCGGGTCAACAACCACGAGGATCCCAAAAGTGCGCCAGATTGAGATGTGCCTACAATTTAATTGATTTTACCATATTTTCATGTAGTTTGGTTATTAAAACTCTTTAGCAGCTGCTGCATTTGCTACCCTCGGCTTATACTCGGGTCAATCTATTTTCCTGGCTTTTCAGGTCAAAATTAGGTGCCTCAGCTTATATTTGGGTCAGCTTATATTCGAGCATATACGGTATTTATTATGGTCCTCAGAGCGTAATCAAAGTTCTCTATAAGTAAGAAGCAAAAAGAAACAGCCACAAGTCATTTAGGCAAAGCAAGACATAACCAACCTTTCTCACAGTCACTCTTATATCCATCAGTCCCTTTGCAAATAATTCCACCAATCAGGACTCCATGCTGGTAGCAACTTCCATATCTGTGTTCACTTTTCATCTCCTCTTTGATCTAACTGGTATCAGTTTCTCTAATTAGCAAGAAGTCTCAAGCCTTTTTGAATGTCCTTGGGAGTTGAACTTTTTCTCTATAAGCAACCACTTGTACAGAAATCAGCATTTCTCTATGCCCATAATGGGAACCTTTTAGAGATCGAGTGCCCAAACTGCAACCCAAACCCCACTTATTTATTGCATCACAGCAACAAAGGATGGAGGAAACATTCCCATTGGGCTGCTGGGCAGGGGGTGGGGCAAACTGTGCTGCAGGGAGGGAGGAAGTTTTCCTATTGGATTGCTGGGCAAAGGGGTGGGCAAACTGTGCTGGGGTGACTGCATGGGTGCCCACAGAGAGGGCTCCAAGTGCCACCTCTGACATGCATGCCATAGGTTCGCCACCACTGTTCTATGCTTTCCCCCTTTTCTCCGCAGTAGAAAAAAATGAGGTCTAACTTGTTTGCAGGACAGCTTCACTTAAGCAGCCTCTCAATTTCTCCACGGAATAGTCTTTGTCTTTATTAAGGAAAAGCATCTAGAAATCATTTTGACATGCCCATGACCATGAATGAGTTTTGAACAGTTCTGAAAAAAACATCTGTTGTGCTGTTGTGCCACTGGCTGTGTTTGTAAGGCAGTGAGCCAAATTCTCAGAAATTCTGGGTTGCCATGAATGAACTGCCTGTATCCCATTTGCTCTGTCCGATTCCTCTTTCTTGGCTCCTGTAGGGGCACTCTTTTTGTGTTTTGACTCCAACTGCTAAAATTATCCTATCATTCCCCAAGCAGAAGTTTGAGAGTTTCAGTCCCCAACACAATGTATAAACACATTTTGTTCACCAGGAACAGAACATATCTCCAAAGCTGCATGGCCTTCTCTGACCTGGCATCCTATTAATATTAAAAAGAAGAAACTTTTGTGGTGTCTCCTGGGATTTGTAATCTCTCTGACTGTTAGCCTTTATAAGGTTGTCCCCAAAAGAAGCTAATAATAAATTAGCAAACTGATTGGCATTTCCTGACCACTTAAAATTTTGTGATATTCGAGACCAGTGCAGCATGAGATAACAGAGCCACTATTAAGCAGTTCTTTTAAACAAAGAAAAGCTTGATGCTGGTGACTGCAGCCAGGTAAGTGGTAATTATCGTTATTAATCAAGTGACTTAAAAAACCTCTTAATTAATAATATAGCTATATTATTATTTCACAATACTTTTTGTATTTCAGGAGATCACATGTTTCCAGTTTGGAACCTACCCCCTTTTTAGGAATAATTGGATGACAAAGACGTAATGATCTTCAACCTGAGATGTGGAAATGGAGTATCAAAGTTTAAATGTGTATACAAAGAAAATGGCAAAATGAAGAAATGGAGATGTTTCTACTGTTAGGATTAGACAAAAAAATTTCTCATGGGAAAATGTGACTTCAGTAAAGTTTGCTATACAAAGAAGTGTTACCGAGTTTTTATTTCATTTTGAATATATGGAGAACTACAGCAGTGAAAATGAAGCTAATGAAGCTTGAAAGGAAATGTTTATAGTTTGCATTCATAAAATATGTTTGGAGTCTTCAGATTTTCATTGATAATTAAAATGCTATTAGAATTCCCATATATGGCAAAGAAACATCTACAAAGACCCAAAAACCACTGAAATAAGACTCTTTTTGAGAACTAACTTAAATCTGGATGTAACTTCCACCATGTCTTTGCCTTCCCCTGTCTGAATCCACTGTTCACTTGAGCATCCATTTCTTTTACTTCACTGGTATTGTGTCTTTCTCATGACAAATGAATCTTTCAAATTCCTCCACTCTTCGGTAATATTTTAATATTAATATATCTTCTTTCCCCACCTTTCTGATGTCAGAACTGTTAAGACAACAATCAATGTAACGTTGTAAACAATTGTTTGCCTGTTATACGCAATAAACGTTAAAGCTGTCCATAACCCTGAAGAGGAAAGTGGATAGATCTTCTTACTAGCTACTTGTTTCAGACTAAGTTTTACCAGTGTGTAATTCAACACAGCAGTTGTGGCTACTGAATATGTCTTTTTACAAAATACTGGTCAAATTTTGCATAAATATTCAAAACCAACAGAGTGTTAAATGTGTCTTTTAAACTATTATAGGCATCAATATAGATAGAGGACAACTCCAGTTTTGTTTTATGGAGAAATACATAATTAAGGGCCTCTCCATAAAGATATTTTTGTAGCATATTCATTTACATCCTCTTGAAATCTAACCATTTCCACTACTGCTAAAAATGACAAGAAGCAGGTTCTACAAGAAAGGAGGACCTTTTCAGAGGTCCAGGTGCCACACTCCCCCCTGCACTTTCCACAATTATACTCACTCCCATAATACCCCAAAATTTCTTATGGTTTATTGGCTTCAAAAACGTATGTGCCCCATTGCAACAAAAATGCAAATTAAAAATAAAAACTGGTGATCCCAGGAGTTCAAAGGCCCTCAAAACAAGATAACGGTATCCCTATATCCGGCAGGAGGGGAGGCTAAATTGATTTTTTTCTGGAAATGGGAATTTTGAGTCTGTAGAGGATTGTATTTGAGCACCAGGAAACCCATCCCTATTCTAGTAGAATTACCTCCTACTCTTATAGACAGAATATTTCTTGTTTTCAGTTTCCTACTAACTTGCCGATATAGTTTTCAACTCAAATGGCATTCATCATTGAATGCTGGGGTCCCCCCCCCAATTTCTTATGATCCTGTCTTCAGTAATCACACTTGCAGTGGAATTTTGGGAGCTGTAATCCAAAACCCTCTTTAGGTGAAAACTTCTGCTTGTCTTCATTTGGCTGTCTTCTCAGTGGTTGTGATTGTATCTGAAAGATGAATTCTGCAGTGGCATGAGCACATGTTCCACTGCCATCCACTGTTCTCCTGGGTTAATGTATATGAGAGGTGCGTGTATAAATCGAAGCCAGTAGTCCCTCTGGATGATGTGTGAAATATAAATATAAATTCAAGGCACCCAGGTTTGGAAATTTTATCAGTATCTTAACTTGGGCATTAGTGAGAATAACATGCGAGAGGAATCATAATGCCATAAAATAAGGAATCTAATATAACAGCAGAACTGTGTAAGCAGTTACTATTGGGGTTTCTTATCCAAACAAATGAATATACATATGAGGAGCTGAGATGAGATAGTTTGATGGGACGAACTGCAGTATTGATAGAACTCAAGTAAGATATTTTTAAAAAGCATTTGAAACTGTAAGAGCTGAGATCACAGTAATGTTAGTATTGTGCTAGAACAGGGGTCAGTAAACTTGGCTCTCAAAATGGTCAGTTCCCAGAAGCCCTTGTCAGTACATGTGCTGATCAAGGCTTCTGGGAATTGAAGTCCAAGAGCATCTGGAGAGCTGTTTGTTGACCTGTGTTAGAATACAGCAACACTTTGTGGCATTTTAAGAATTAAGATAATCAGTGGCTTGTCTGTACTGTCTTCTGAATGGTGGTTAGTTGAACTTACTATATAGTTTCTTGCTCCCATCCTAATATCCTGAGTGGAGACTATATACCTATTCAGAAGCTCAGTTAAAGTGGATTTTAATAAAAGTTGATGGGTTATGTTGTCTGTCTTATTTGTAAGACTTTCTCATTAGCTAATGCTTCTGTAATCTATTTGTTGTGTTAATTAGCTAATGCTTCTGTAATCTATATGTTGTGTTAATTTATGAATAATGTCCACTTTGGGAGTAGCATATGCACTTTAGCAAGCCTAACTTTATTTTTTTGTAAAATGTTTGGAGGCCTTTTAGAATAAAGCATTCAAATCTATTAGAAACGAACCAAATGAGCATCAGCTTACAGAGTGAATTGAGATTTATACACAGCAGGACTCATCGTACACTCTTCACCTATTAGTCATCTACCAAGAGGAGGCAAGAGTCTCCATATCAATCTTGATCCTTGCAAGGAACAATTTAGAGCTAAAAGTAATTTACACAAGATTTTCTGTGCGAATTGAGCAACAGTTGAGAGGAAATGTGATCAAAACCTGCTTTGTAAAAAGATAGGTGATATCTATTGTGTGGACTGCATTTGGTTAAACAATGTCAACTCTTTCCTGCTGCTTCCTGCTTCCACTGGGGGAAAAATGTAGAATGTCAGCAGGATCCTATTACAGTAATACCTCGGATAATGTTTACCTCGGATAATGCTAAAATTGCATAATGTTAAGCAATCTGGGGAGGAGAATTGGATCGAATAATGTTAAGGTCCTATGGGATGGATCGGATAACAACCGCTAAAGCCTGTGCGGTTACAATGTATCTCTATGGAGCTTTAACATTATCCGATCCATCCCATAGGATTTTAACATGCATCGGATAATATTAAAAATCGGATAATACCAAGATGTGTGAAAACAAGTCTTAGTGTTATCCGAGGTATTACTGTACTTGGAAGACCACACACCCTTCAGACAGATGAGCAGGCTGGACACATGGTTTTCCCCACTATAAATGCTGCTGTAAAACGCATCCAGGGGCCTCAGGTGCATTTATGGTGCAATTTTGGCAGTTTTCCTGTTTCCGGCTGTGATGGTAGGAGTGAGGGCAGCGGGCCATATGAAATGGCACCACAGGCCGGGTCCGGCCTGTGGGCCATAGGTTGCAAACCCCTGATCTAGACTGTTCTGGATTGTAGACCAAAGGTAATCTTATTACAAATATTTTTGTTCCCTTGCATTTGGGGATTTAGAAAGATTTGTTTGTGGGGTACTTTGTGTATAATGTTGGATGCTTTTGTGATGCCATTCCATTTTGTATGTTAGCAACACAGAACTTGAGGCGTGTTTCTTTGTATTTTATACTTTGTAATTAGAATAGTAAAGAGAATGTTGTCTTTACATTTCTCTCTCCAGCCACTAGATCTGAATCAGCATATTATTCTAGCAAATCTAATGCCATAGATCAGGGGTTCCAAGCCTAAGGTCACAGGCCAGATCCATCCTGTGGCGCCATTTCATGTGGCCCCCACCCCTCCAAGATCATTTGAGAAACAAAATGGCCACCCCTTTGAATCTGTTGGGACAAAATGGCCACCCCCATTGTCCAGGCAGAGCAAAATGCCCATCCAGCCCTTGAAGCTGACAGAGAGCATGACCTGGCCCCCGACTTTAAAAGCTTGGGAACCCCTCCCATAGATCAACTGGGCAGAAGTAGACTTAATTGAAATGCAGGAGTTAGTCCTCAAGATGCCACAATGTTTTTTGTCTCTTTGTTTTTGTTTACTCTGATACCCTTTTGTGTGTAGACTATCACACGTTTTTAATTGTCATTAATTTGTAATTTCATTCTGGTGGGTGAAGCATTACATCTTTACTTTCCATGTAAAAATAAACCGTCATGAGACTTGCTGCCTCTTAACCAGATTGCGGTTTATAGCTAGGTGAGAATGTTTAAGATTATGTTCCTTGAGATACTACATTTCTTTTAAGCCAAGAATTGGCTTGGTGTATATTGGGATCTACACTTCAGTTTTGAGCATGCTGACTCAGTCTTATCTCTAGGAAATTTTCTTTGAGGAAGAATGCAGGTAATTGTCTGTATTTTGCGGGGTACATTCTAAGATTTTCTGCAGGTACTTGAAACTATGGAAAACAGCAAAGCCCCCCCCCTTTTTTTAACCACATACACAGTACCTGAATCATAATGCAGGGTGGTTGTGCAAATAAATGCCTCTATTCTACGCATATGCTATTAAAATGGCTTCCATAAAACAATCAGCTCCTAAACATACAGTATAGATAGTGGCCTCTAGTGGCTAGCTCTAGTAATGTGCCATAGAAATACATATGTACTGTATTTGGAACATTTTTGGACTGCGAAAAACAAACTGGGTATGACCTGTAGGCATCTGGGAAAACAGTACAATTTACATGTTTTGTTTTATTTTTTCCATCAATGTAAAGTGGCATCAATTGTTTTCTGAACATATAACCTTAAAATATAGATGTGCTTAAAATATCTGTGAAATGGATATGAGAAAAAATTTTCTGATGCATCTCAAAAGTCTTAAGATGAATATGTCAGCAGTAAGGTCAAAAACATAGTTGCAATCAAGCAATTAGTATAAGAGATTCAGCGCAAAGCACAATAATGTTGCTGATTCAGTGATACAGTTGACAGGCAGACAAACATTATTGCCTTAGGATGATAGTGTATGCGTCCTTGCCATTAAAACAGTACAGTATTTGTTTTAGGCTAAGTCTACCTATACAGGCTTTGGGTAAGTCTCATAGTGATCATCACCACTGTTTCAACACAACCTCCACAGTACATGAATAGTATTTTCATTTGCTATGGAGATATGTCTTAGAAGGCAGTTCCCTGTTTGACCTTCTTTGCTAAGTGAATGAATGAACGAGGATTTTTCCTTATAGACACAAAAGAAAGCCAGTGTGTCCAGAATGCAATAGCCATCTTTACTTGTTTTTAAATCAACTTTCAGCATTTCAGGTGTTTAAATCAGACATATTTTCTTTTCAATAAAGGCCATCTTTGTGTTTTCTATTTTTATTAGCATGGTAACCATTTCTCTCACTTTCTGTCTGATTTCAAAAGGGAATCCTTGTGATTGGTGGTAAAGAAATAACTTTGGAATATACCCAGTCCCCTGAATTCTGGCACTGCAAGCGTGTAAGTATCTGGAGAACAGTCTTTTAAAGATACATAGTGTGCTGCAGGAGATAGAGCAGGGATGCCCAAACTATGGCCTGGGGGCCAGATTCAGATCCCAACATCAATTCATCTGGCCTACAAAGTCCCCGTCACTCCCAGAAGCGGAAGTAAAACATGCCCATATGAGCACATTTTACTTCCGCTTCCAAGAGCGACAAGGCCTTGTGTGCCGAATGAATTGGCGTTGGGGCCTGGATTCGGCCCCCAGGCCATAGTGATGAGGCCTCTGAACCACGTGACCGGCCCATGGCCCAAAAAGTTTGGGCACCCCTGAGATAGAGTAATAGACTAGGACTCCAAAGACTGGGCCTGAATCCCTGCTGAGCCATGGAAAGCTCAGACCTGGTAAACCCACTCCTTAAACATTTTACTTACCTTGACAGACCCTGATAGGGTTACTATGCAAAGAGAATGGGTATATGATTTCTTGTAGATATTTCTAATGGCATGTTGCTTTCTTTGGAATAAATCTTAAGTCATTAAGAATAGGGAGGTGAGGGAAATATAAATGACTTTCCTTGGTAGAGAAAATTACTGTAGTGTAAAGAGCTGTATTCTATTTCTTCATGGACTCTTCTAAACCTAGCATCTGTTGGCTGCTAGAAAACATGTGAACAACCTAACCTCTTTATTGCATTGAAAGGTCTTCCTCTGAGTCAGGGTGGACAATATTTTTTTTGGTTGAGGATCATGGTCCCTTAGAGAAAGTGTTGGGTCCCATACAACAACAGTGATTAGGGCTGAAATAATAGGTAGAGGTGCCTAGAGACAAAAGCAGGCCAGACCAATTGATTTCTACATCACCCTCCGTTTTCTTTTTCATATTCCTTCTCATTTAGTGGTTTGTTGGAAAATGGACATCATTTTTCTATTTTTGAGACTGGTTGTTCACTCTTGTTCTAAATCAGTGTTTCCCAACCTTTGGTTTTTGGACTTCAATTCCCAGAAGCTTAAGTCAATTCCTCAAAGCACTGATCAGTCAATGTACTGACTTAGGCTTCTGGGAATTAAAGTCCTCCTGTGGGGCATGGGCCCCACCTTGGAGACTAATGTTCTAAAGGAACAGATTCTTTCTGAATTGTAGCCAAGTATTAAAGTTCTAGATATAATTGCTTCTTTTAATATGGCTGTAGTTCAAAATGTTTCCTAAGCTGTGTGCTAAGATCTGCCTTTCTCTTCATTGGCAGTACTGTACTAATTTTACTATTCATAATCCCTGCTCCCAGAAATATTTGTTTTCTGCTTAGAGAAGTGTTACAGTGTGATAATTGAGTGTACTGGCTAACAGTGGGGTAGGAACTGGATTCCATCAATGCCTAGAAAGCCACAGGATTTCAGTCATTTACATCAGGGTGGGCTACACTTGCTCTCCATGGCTTTGGCTACAGTTCCCAGAAGTCCTAGTCAGCGATGTGGGGTTATTGTAGATATAGTCCACAACCTTTTAGAAGGTTGCAATTGCCCACTCCTGGTTTGTATAAGCTAGTGCCTTCATCAGCTAGTGCCGCCATCCTTAGCTTTTATGGCCAATATCCTGTTGTGGGGCTCCACTGTGAAGAGAGGGAGGCTGTTGCCATTTAATAATATGCAGCATGCAATTGCATTATTGTCCTCCTTTTTGTTCACCAGAATTTATCCTTATGGGTTTGCTTGTTACGGTACATTTTTCTTGAGAGACAAAAGCTTGCACTTCTTATGTTTCAACTTTTTCATTGCAGTGTAAAGTATCTACCATAGCATACCGTTTATCCTGTAATTTCTGCAGACTCCCAAGGAATGGTAAGCCCACTTTTGTTACTATATCATATTATAGTTTTTATACACAAATAAACATTTGTTGTTGTTGTTCAGTCGCACAGTCTATTTAGTAAAAACATAACTGCGGTGCCTCAAGTGGTTAAGACGCTGAACACGCAGACTGGTACTCAGTTCCTGGGTACTGCACAACAAAGTGAGCGCCTGTTGTCTGTCCCAGTTCCTGCCAACCTAGCAGTTCGAAAGCAAGAAATTGCAAGTAGATAAATAGGGCCCACTTTGGTGGGAAGGTAAACACCGTTCCGTGCACTCAGGTGTTGAGGCATGTCTGCCACATGTCCACGGAGGCATCTGCAGATGCAGACAGCACTGGCTCTTTGGCTATAAATAGATGAGCACTGAACCCTAGAGTTGGATACGACTGGCTTTCAAACAAGGGCGACCTTTACCTAAAAACATGAGATGCTCATATATTACTAGCTGGTTGGATAGCTCAGTGGTTCTGGTCTCTGGCTGTAGAGCCAGCAGTTCAGAGTTTGATTTCCCACTATGCTTTCTGGGAGAAGAATCAATCTGTGTAATCAAGAGCAAGCTTCATTGTTACAGAAGATGGAATGGTAAGCCACTTCTGTGTTTCTTTGCCTTAAAAATAACTGGAAAATGTTGCTCTAAGTTAGACTTCACTTGATGGCACACTATTGTTGATGTTGTTGTTAACAAGATATTGTCAGTATTGTTTGATGGTGTGCTGTATTCCTTCCATAGATGCTTATATTAAAATGAGGTAAGGTGCAGAGGTAAACGTTACTGAAAAGAATTATTTTGGGCTAGCCATTAAGCATGCACAAATGTGTGTCTTAGAGATGCGCCATTCAGATATGTTGGAATACATATCCCATAATATTCTACTCTGGGGGTTCCACTTAAAAAATAGACACTTATGTGTGGCTCACCTGGGAGAAAGGCCTAACTAAGCCTAAACATGGCCAAGCTTCCTGTTCAGAAAGTAAGCTGCCCCAGAAGGTAGAAAAGCAACCCTGCAGCTGGTAAAGGTAAAAAACACTGACTTATGATGATTTTGAGACACTCTTGTGTGTATGTTGGTCATCATAACTCATTCACGGGGGTATGAACTTCCATATCTCATTCATGCACATAAAAAATAACCATCATGTTCTCAGCTAATAGGCTTCTTCTTTATAATGAACCACTAAATAGGAAACAATTAAAATAATGTATGTTATCCAGATATAAGAATGAAAGATCGCAATTTTAGCCTAGTAGTTACTGCAGAAAGGACATTGTTGCCATCGTTTATTGCTAGTAACAGAGGAGAAAAATGAAGAGGAGGAGGAGGAAGAGTTAATTGAACAACTCATACCTGAGGAGGAACCCGCTGGGGAGCTCCTTCCTCCACAGGAACTGGCCCCTGAGGAGCCTCCTGAACAGCCATGCCAAACTCAGGAGGTTGAGTCCAGGAAGAAGGATGACAGCCGGGAACAGTGGCCATCACAAGAGAAGAAAATAAATTCTGAAATGTCACCACGAAAAGAAAACCAAGAACGTGGTTCAAGAAAACCAGTGGACAGCAAACACCAAGAGGAAGAGAGTAAAAGTAGGTAGATTTTAATTGCATCTTTAGTGCCTTATTTTTTATATAATGGACATTTGAATTTTAGTAACTACTGTGCACTGCTTAAATCCTAGCTGATAGTCTAGTATTTGTCTTTCTCATCACTGATGCTAGCACTCAATAACCTTTAAGTTATGCATTTTGAAACTTTTCTCCAAAACCTAGTTTCTCTATCTTTTTTATTGTTACCCATTGAAATGAATCAAATGCTTTAAATATGTCCAATGAAAGTACTGTACAGTAAACTATTTTTTCATTATTTTGATTTGCAATGTCCAACAAATCTAAAACTCTTCTTGTCAAATTGCCCATAAATCTCCCCTTTCAAAAAACCCATCTGATCTTTATTAATATACTTGGTCATAAAGCTATTTAATGTAATGGACCAATTGTACAAAAAAAGTTATGCAAAAATAAGAGTGAAAGACACATTAATGGATGATATAGAATTAAAAACGGGAGCAAGGTTGTATCTCACTGATACTGTTTATTATGGCTATGGAGCTAGAGCAAGAAGAAATGCTCCAAGTTTAGAAAAGTATAGAAGGAAGAAAAATTAGTTTATATGCTGATGATACCCTTATAATTATAAAAAAATCCTGTGAAAAGTTTAGAAAGAGTGCAAGAACATTTAAATGAATTTGAAGAGGTAACAGGCTTGAAAATAAATTGGAAAAAATCTGAAGCAATTTGTTGTAATATAACTAAAGAAGAAAAGGAAAAAATAAAGGAGCAGTTTAAAATTCAGATTAAACAAAATTTAAAATATTTAGGTATAAATATTTCAGAGAAAATGGTAGATCTTTATAAATTGAATTTTGAAAGGGTGAGAATAAAGATCAAAGAAAAAAAATAGAACAATATAAAAAATTGAACAGATCCTGGCTTGGTAGAATTGCCATAACTAAGATGAAATTGTTACCAAAGATCAGTTTTTTGTTTGAAGCTTTACCCATTCAATTGAACGAAAAGGAAATATTACTCTTTCAAAATACAGTATGTTGAATAATTACTGCAAGGTGGGAAAAGGTCAAGAATTGCAAAAAGTCTTGTATGGTATGGATCACAAAAAGAAGGAGGATTGGGTTTACCAAATTAAAAAAATTATAGGGCTTTCCATCTTAAAGGTATTATAAAAGTTTTGACAATGAAGGACACAATTTGGAAGGAGATAGAGACAAAGGAATTGCAACACTATAGAAATGGAATATTTTTAGATGGAATGAACCTTAATTTGAAAATTCAGAACAATTTGATGAAAGGAATGATGAAAATATGGAATGGGTTGAAACAGAAATTGGCTCAAAAGGTCTCTCCAATTACAGAAATGTTAGATCTTAAACCATTCCCAGTTAAAAATGATAAACTGAAAGAAATATTACAGAAATACAGGATAAATTTACTTAAATAATGGTTACAACTGTGTGGAAATAGAGAAAACAAATTTATAGGGAATTGGGCCATAACTGGCTTCAAATACTGGCATTAAATTTATTTTTTGGACCATAAGGCGCACCTGACCATAAGATGTGCCCAGTTTTTAGAGCATTTTTTAAGCAGTTTTAGAGTTTTCACAGTATGTGATTGGCGCTCTAAAACTCTAAAAATGCTTAAAAACACTCTGAAAACTGAGTGTGTGATTGGCGCTTGGGTTGGAGGAACCGGCATACGTGCCTATTCCTCCCTACAACCCAAGTGCAGATCGTGTGCTATAATCAATCAGTGCTTGGGTTATGGGGAGGAATGGGTGCGTGCGCTGGTTCCCCCCAAAACTTCAAATTTGGGGGAAATGTTGCATTGTTAACAGATTTTGAAGAATTAAAATGGGATGAAAAGAAGAAAGACCTATAGTCCGTTTTGTTGACTTTAGCAAGACAACAAATTGGAAAAAATTGGAAAAATGATATAAAATTGGAAATGGACAATTGGTATAAGGATCTATGGGATATGGCTTTGAATGGTAAACTGGCGTGGGAGTTAAATATAAAAAAGGGTTTTTTGAAAGAGAATAAATTCTGGAACATTGGAAGCCTTTTTAAAGAATATATTTTAGAGGATAATAGGGGCAAAAAGCCAGTATCTGACTTAACAAGTTTCTGGAAGAAATAAAGAAAATTTATGGTGAATTCTTTGGTCAATGTAGATAGCACAGGGGTGATTATTTTCTTCTCTTTTTTATTATTATTTTATTTTTATTCCATTTCTTTACTTTTTGCTTGGATCCTTTTGATTCTAATTTTAAGAAAAAGGGGAAACAGGATAAAGATTTAATATTGATTTTAGAAATACTTAGATGAACTAAAAATGTTATGGGCAAGTAAGATTAAATATAAGAATTATTACATATGAAAGAGTTGTTATAATTATATAATAAGATTATGTATATTACATTATATATACAATATGTACCTCCTTTTCTTATCCACATATATATTTTCACATTTTATACTTTTTAAATATTATAAAATTATAAAAACTAAATAAAAAATAAATTATGCATGCATAGAAAAGAGTAAATACATATATAATCTTGTATTTCTTTATGCAGCAATTATGTTGAAACGTATCCCTCGCTTCACTCCACCAGAAGTGATTGTAGGGCTTCTGGCTCCATATGTCCGTCTCTCTACTTCAAGTGTGCGTGTGATGAAAAATAAAACTAGTCGGATGGGCTACACCTATGGCTTCATTGAATTGGACTCTCATGCTGTATGTGTTTTTCTCTACCTATTGAAGTCCAGATATGAGTGCTTTCTTTTTTTTCCACCATTGATGGGATGAAGAGTTTTGGATAATGGATAAGGAATAGAGGTGGTCTAATTAACTTCATGTTTCTTACTGTGTAGAGGATATTTTCCTTTTGAAGCACTCTCATTTAGGGCTGGTCTTAGCTTTAGTTTCTCAATGAATAAAGGACAGACTGATAGAGAGCTTATGTCTCAGAACAGTTGGTATGAAAAGAGCCTAATCTGGCCAGGGCAATTTAATCTGTTTGGAGGAGAAACAGTACTTCCTTGAATTTCGGTCCCAAGGGAGTGTGTAGTAGCTTATTTCTTGCCTTGAGGGTGAAACATGTCTCATTTTTCTTATGCAATTGATTCATTTTTTCCTTAGGAAGCACTTCGGTTGGTGAAGGTTTTACAAGATTTGGACCCCCCAATCAGCATTGACGGTCGTGCTGTGGATGTAAACCTAGCCACAGGAAAGAGAAGGTAATATACACCTCACCCAAATACTTGCTGTAATGTCTCCATCATTATCTAATGTCTCTATATGCTTTGTGCCATACTCCTAATTAAGGAGATTTAAATTTTCAGATTTAGAAAATTTTGGGACAGCTCGCTTTTCATTAAATTGACTGATAGTGCTTATTATGATTTATGCAATTGAAATCTGGATAGGTGGCTGTGTTCATGAATTCAACCCATTGTTTCTTCTGTAACAAGGCACTCTGGCTGTACCACAGCATACTTAAGCCATTTGGAGTGTTAGTTTATTTTTTAAAATATTTTTTATTAGATTTGAACAACAAAAAGAAAAATGTTAAAAATAACAAAACAACAAACAGTTACAAACAAAAAAACATTTACATTAGTTTAGTGAATGTAGACAGTAATTTGCTCAACAAAAATACAGTAAGTTGTAAAGCTCATTATAATACCTATTTTCATTGATTATTTGTGACTAAATATGAGATAGGGATGCTTTTATTTGAAAGAGATGTTGCAAGTGTTTGAGTTTTCTGTTCTGTTTTATACTTTATACTGTTCTGTTTTATACTTTTAAGAGTGCTCTGTGTGTGTGCGTGCGTGCGTGCGTGCAGCTTTTTTGTAGACTAGCAGGCTTGCTATAATTACTGAAGCAAACTTAATATTTATCATGTGTATGGTATATTCAAAGACAAAATTCGAATTAACAGATGCTCCCTTTGTTTATGTTACTAGAAATGAATATGGAGATCAGGGTGATTCTCCTCGCTTTGGCCAGGTATGATCGTACTATAAATGGGACTGCATTAAGAGGAAATTGGCTGTGATTTTACAGTTGTGTTGAGACTACATGAGTTAGATCAGGGGTGCCCAAACTTTTTGGGCTGCGGGCCAGTCACATGGTTGACTGTACCGGCCATGTGGTTCCTTCCATCAGAAGTGGAAGAAAAACATGCATGCACATAACATGGCTACACATGCGCATAATGCTGCTGTAAATGAACTGTGGCTGTCATAAATGCATTTACGACACCTGCAGGTCATTTGTGACAGTGCTATCCATGTGTTTTGCTTCCGGGAGCGGTGAGGGCAGCACAGGTTGGATTATTTGGTGCTGTGGGCTGGGTATGGCCCATGGGCTGTAGCTTGGGCACCTATGATTTAGAGTGTAATTGGTATTTCCAACAGTTCTGTTTCCAACAAGCTGTATAGTAGAATCAGAGGAAGAGTTAAAAGTCAGATTCCTGAAAACTAAGCTATATTGAAGTGTAAGGTTAGTCATAAAGAGTGATATATTCAGCCTGACTAATCCGCAGAAAACCAAGACTCACAGTCATAAGTATTAAATATGCCATCTGCTGTAAGAACTATCCAGCACTTTTTTCCTCCACATTATCTCATGTCTAAATGAGACCTTTAGGTAAAGATAAAGGTTGCTCTTGTTCAAAAGCCAGTAGTATCCGATTCTAGGGTTCAGTGCTCATCTCTGTTTACAGCCAAAGAACCAGCGCTGGCTGTGTCTGCACATGTTTCCATGGACATGTGGCAGGCATGACTAAACACCAGAATGTATGGAATGCTATTTACCTTCCCAAGGAAGTGGTCCATATTTATCTACTTGCAATTTCTTGCTTTCAGACTGCTAGGTTGGCAGGAGTTGGGACAGAGATGGGAACTCATTCCATCATGCAGTACTTGGGTCTTATACTGCTGACCTGCCAACCTTCCAGTCATCAAGTTCAGTGTCTTAACCACTTGAACCACTGCAGTCCCTAATGAGACCTTTAAATAACCAATAATATGACTTTCTTATGGAATGATGATTTCTTGAGGAATTCAACTTCAAAGAAGAGTTTTTCCTTTGTTCTGTCCCATGATTCCAGAAAGCCTTTTATCCAGTAAAGATAAAACAGTTGCTACCACCAGACATTACCAGCAGATTATAGATTATTCCCCTGTTTTATAGAAACTGGAAAAGTAAGCATTTTATGCTCTGTATCTGCTCTGATTTGAGAAAGTTTTCCTAAGTAATACTTGTAGCCGAGAGAGGTTTGTACTGGTACCTTGTTGTGCTAATGTACTGACCAAAATCTTGTTGGCAGAGCTGCACATTACAAATGCTGGTGACATCAACTGTCAGTGTTAATCTTTAGCTTAAATTTCCTGTTGCTCCCCTATAGATTCCAGGGCTCTCTGGGCAGGCCTTTGGGATCTTTGAGATGGATATGTGTAGATCCTTTAATACCTGAAAATAGCTGGTGGCTGTCTTGCTCTTTGCAGTGCAAATAGAAATGGAAATTTTCTGATGTTAAGGGCTCCATCTCTCCCCACAATCGTCTATCCTGATAGATAGGATTCCAAGCGAGTCTCATGGCTAACAGTGTTTCAGCCACAGTCTGCTGACTAGGTTAGAATGCTTAATTGGTGGGAAAATGTTCACTATATGTTTTACTTATATGTTTTGTATTTCAGGGTAAACGTGACAGAAACGACAGAAGAGGCTCTGATTCACAGAAACGAAGATCAGAGTGTAAGACACAACCTCACTTACTTAACCATTGTTCTTGACTAGAGATGTAAGATTTCCAGAAATTTTGAAGCCATGGTGGGGTGGGGATAATTTTTTCCTGGTTTCTTTTGGGAAAAAATTGACATTTTAGGAAAAATTGATTTTTTTAACATTAGCACTTTATTTACGGATTGAAGGTCACTCTCTTGCTTTATATTAAAAATTCAGACAATTATTACAAATGTAATTTACTTTTAAAACATTATTTGTAATTGTAGCAAGGTTAAAAGGTTTCCCTTGCTCAAAAGCCAGTCGTATTCGACGCTAGGGTTCAGTGCTCATCTCTGTTTCAAAACCAAAGAACCAGCACTGTCTGCTTCTGCAGACTTTTCTGTAGTTGTGTGGCAAGCATGACTAGACACTGGAGCACATGCAACACTGTTTATCTTCCCACCGAAGTGGTTCCTATTTATCTACTTGCAATTTCTTGCTTTTGAACTGCTAGGTTGGCCGGAGCAATTATCTGAACTGTACAGACAGAATCTCTTTGGTTTTGCAAGTTTATGTGGAGCAGCAAAAACAAAACAAAAAACCATCAACTTTAGTAACAAAGAAAATTACTTATACATTGGAACCCCATATAATGAATGCATCATACAACAGAAAAATCGTACAACGAAGAGGATTTTGAAACAAATGGGTGTATCGTACAATGAAAATTTTCATTGTATGATATGCCCATTTGTTCCAAAATCCTCTTTGTTGTACGATTTTTCATATGATGCAATGGGGGAGAAGGTAGCTGAGTGGGTTGGCTGCCTCCTCCAAAAGCAACTCGGTTGGGGCGTCTGAGCCCCAGCTTGCTTTTGGAGGAGGTAGCTTAGTGAGTTGACTGCCTTCTCTGGGGATCAGATGACCCATTCAGCTACCTCTTCCTAAAGTAAGCCGGGGATCAGACGCCCCAACACGGGGCTTTCGAAGGAGGTAGGTGGGCTCACCCAGCGCTGGCCACTTTGACTTCGGAAGGGCAGGGGGAAGGTGCCTAGAAGCTGCCCTGGCTGGCACTGGGTTCCCCTGGGCCCTTCTGAAGTCAAAGTGGCCACCATGGGCTCTCCCTCTGCCAGCCATTTTGACTTCAGAATGACCAGGGAGAGTGCCTAGAAGCTGCCAGGGCAGGTGCTGGGTCTTTCCCCCGTTCATTCTGAAGTCAAAGCGGATAGCCGCTTTGACTTCAAACACCCCCCGGCCTGGATCACTAAGCCCTTGGAGATCCAGAGGGGTGGGTTTCAGAAGAGGCTGGGGAAGGTTTTCCCCAGCCTCTTCGACCCCCTCTCCCTGGATCGCTAAGCCCTTGGAGACATTTCCTTGGTTTTTTTCCAGTCTCTTCGAAGCACCCTGCATCTCCAAGGGCTTAGCGATCCGGGGGGGCGGGGGTTCAGAGGGGCTAAGGAAAGCCTCCTCCTCTGAGAGCCAGCCAGCTGGATCACTAAGGCGCTTAGCTACACAGCCGGTTGGCTTTTGGAAGAAGCTTTTCCCAGCTCCTCTGAAAGCCAGCAGCTGGATCGCTAAGCCCCTTGGTGATCACACTCATGCGCGGCCAGTGGTACCCCGTACAACAACAACAACAAAAGTACAGTGAAGATCCCTGTGGAACTGGTTTTTTTTCATTGTACGGGGTACCACTTTATTTCTTCTCCACAGTAATTTAATCAGACTCATTTTCTGAGTTATACTGATTTATAGTGTATGTAATTTTAGAAATTATTTAGAGCAGGGGTCCTTAACCTTTTAAAGTCATGGGCCAATTCATGCTCTCTTAGACTGTTGAGGGACCAGACTGTTGGTCCTCCCACTGGCCTGAACCCACCACATTCCCCCACACACTACATTGAATGAGTGGAAGCTGCAGAGGCACTGACTCACCAAATCCCCACTAATTAAATGAGCCTATTCTAGTTTAAACTTAATATTAGATTTCAGCCAATATTTTAAGTACCCTAGTGGTCCCTTTTGTATTTTTGCCTCATACTGTACAGTATATCAGAATATCTCAAGCCACTCTTGCTTTAAATAAAGATATACTGTATGTCATCTGTGGAATAACATAATGTTTGCACTTGCTTCTTTTATTTCAGCTTCTTCTGATGTGTCTACATTCATTTATGATCCAGATACTGGAAATTATTTTGACCCCATTACAGGAATATATTATGATCCCAATATGCAGGTGAGATTAATGTATACAGTATGTTCATATTAGTCAAAATCCTGTTGCTTAGTGTAATAAATTGTATTAGAGTAGGCCCATTGAACTAATGGGGACTGCTCCATAAGTTCTAAAATGGGTGTATCTAACTGTGACTTACTATAGTCAAGTAAGTCTCAACTATAAGCAGGCTCAGTTGAATCAATGGAAATTACAGAGGAATTGACTCAGGAAGTCCCCACTGATTCAGTGAGCCTACTCATGTAATTTCCTGTGCGAAGCAACTGGATTTTGGCCATTATATCATTGCTTTACAAGGAAATGCTATTCCTTTAACATTTATCAAATACTGCATATCCCTTTCTGTTCAGAGGGAAGTGCCAATGGGTCAAGAAGCATCAATGTCATCATCACCTAGTGGAAGGAGACATAAAAGTCGGGAAAAATCAAGTGAAAGAGAAGAGACATTCAATAGAGATAACAGAGACAGAAGAGAGAGACACAGAAGCAAACCAGCAAAGGTACAATTCTCTAACACACAACTCATGGTTATGAATTGCGTGGCCATCATTGTTTTAGGCCAGCATCTTACTGAATTTCCATTGAGGATAAGATCCTATCAGTATAAAATTGTGCTACTGGTTTTCCCCCTCATGGAGATCAATGCTTGCACCCCAGTAATGTTCACAACCAATTATTTAAACCAATAACAAAAAAGTGCAAAACTATTCTGTAGTTTTACATGGTTTTTTTTGTTATTATTTTAAATGTGTGTTTTTTTTAAAAAAAATTCCCACTCTTGCTGTTTCAGAAAGAATTCCAAGAGGAGAAGGTTCCTGCTGAAGATGTCTTCAAAAAGCCACTACCTCCAGTGATAAAAAAAGAAGAGAGTGCACCCCCAGTAAGAAGATTTTACTTAGCGTTTATTTGTTGGAACACTTTCTTCAGGTTTAATTTCTGACTTGTCATCTTAACAAAATTGGACCTTCTGTCCTGCTGAAATATATCTCTCACAGACTGCAGTAAACTAACCAGCAGCAGTTAACAGCTGGGTGGAAAGAAATTTCCCTTCACCCATTGTTACAGCATGGAACAGACTGCTGGTTGATTTATGTGGAGTTACATAACAGCAGTCTGTGGCTTCTAGGGCTGCACCCTAAATCCATCTTAGACCCTCAGAATAGCCAAATACTTCAGGATTGCCATATGGTTCTCATTCCATTTCCCTTTTTCTGCAGCCAAAGATGGTGAATCCTTTGATAGGGCTCTTAGGGGAATACGGTGGAGACAGCGAGAATGAAGAGGAAGAGGAGGAAGAAGAAGAGCCACAGCCTCCACCCCCTCCTCCTCCTCCACCACCACCTCCACGACCAGCAGCACAAACAGAGGAAAGGCCACAGAAGGCTGAAAATGATGAAGATAAATTGACTGATTGGAATAAACTAGCCTGCTTACTTTGTCGGAGGCAGTTTCCAAATAAAGAAGTATTGATCAAGCATCAACAACTTTCCAACCTTCACAAAGTAAGAAATGGTACAGTTCATTGATTTGGGGGGTTGGGGGTTGGGTTTCCATTGTTCCTTTTTGTACCTTGCTTTATTTATCAGATTTCCTGAATGGCAGAAATGCTTGACTGAAATACCACTAGAAAGTATGGAGACAGCTTCTCTAGGGACCATTTCCTTATTCACCACTGCGAGTAGCAAGGAATCCTTGCAATTCATAAAGGTTTCAGAGGTGTGTAGAAATGGTATGGGAATGGCATGTAGGTAAGGAGGCTCCTTTAACTCCTGCCATTGAATAACTCCCAGTCACATAGTTCAGTCTGGGGAAATCCCACCGAATTATGGGACTGGGAGTTCTCTCCTCCAACCCCAATGTCCTGTCCCTAGTAGACAGTCCTACACCTGCTGCCAGCTGTCTCTTAGAAGTCATTAATTTGGGCCAATGCATTGTATTCAGTATGATGCTCAAGGAGAGAATTTTTCCGAGTACAGTAGTTGTTGCAAAAGGTGTCAGAATCATGAATGCCGTCTGCCATCTTGTTCATATCACATCAAGATTGTATTGCACACTGAAAGGGATTCTGAAGTCTTCTCCATGTTCTTCATTGTGGTCTTTATGTTTTTATATTTTGGTATGCATCTGCACAGAGCTATCTCTTTTGGATTCTTTAAGACTGAGAACTTTTGAACTGTTCTATATTACATGTATATTACAGCCTTTCTACCTTAGTTTTGTTTAATCTGTCATAGCAGCTATATTCCAGATTGATTTAGCTGAGAGACTTCATTGCAAACGATATACAGTAGTTTATTTTTTTTTCTTGTAGTTAATTAGTAACTATTGTAGTTTTAGTGAATTTTTCCCTTTCAATGCTTATGGCCTCTGACATTTCCTTGAAGCTTTGTTCAGTGCCACGGAAAAATCCCTGTGTCAGACCTGTATGAGGGATGTCTTTTTTGCCTTGCCAAAAACTACAAAGCTACTGCTTGTAACATTGTTTAAATTTTTCGGCCAAACAAGAGGATGCAGGAATGCTCAGCTGAAATCTTGCTTAAGAGCCCTTTTGCTGCTACAACATTCACAACCACTACTGTCTCAGGATCCAGAGTAGAATTACTGTACTTTGTTGCTCATTTGAAGTATTGAAAATTATTTTATCACAAGTTCCATCAGCCACAGTTGCTACTTCAACAACTTGGGCAGGCCCTGTTTCATCATTAAACCCTACAAGATTGAGATTGATGTCAACTTGGTGGGGCCAGTGCCCTGATGTTGACTTTGTTATGGTTGAAGAAGGTAGCCCTAGTTTGTTTTATTATGTTATAATTTGATATTGTTCATGGCTTTAATGTTGTAAGCCACCCGGAGTAGTTTTTACTAAAGGGCAAGGGAGAGAGGAATCTGTCAATTTGTCCATCTGTCCATCCATCCAGAGTGGCCTCAAGGACTATTAATATGGTCTTCTGTCAGTATTTCTTCTGACAAATTTGCTGGGAAGAATGTGTATGCTGAAGTGAATGTGGTGGCCATGTAGTGGACTGAGAGGCCTTATTGTGGCTTTTGTAGTGGCCTCAGAGGGAACTCTGTAGGCTCTGCCTTAGCAGTTGCATTGAGGAAGGACCTTTCGTTCCATTTCATGCACAGTAAAAGTGGCACTGCCTTTCCTTTTTTCCTCTTAATGTGATGGAGGAAGAAAGATGTTTCGAAACTCAAAATGAGGATGCCAAGGTATTAGGACTTTAACAGAGAAAGCTGGATCAGTGGTTCACAGTTAATACACTTAAGAGCCAGGCAGTGGTGCTGGTGACTATTCTTGGCCCGGTGGCTTGCTTTCTACAGGTGAAATGTTTTTGGAGCGGCAGCCTTTCTAGGTGATAAGGTACTTTCTTTCTTGGGTTTTGGAAGTACAGTAGTGATATGTGTTCTGCCTTTTCCCCTGTGAGTCTCTGAGAGGTACTTATGGTCCTGATAGGGACAGGTGTATTCCCAGTGGTGATCTCTGCTCAGAGGATGGGTGAGGTTTATGTAATCTGTCAGAGAGATGCTGAGCACATCCCACAAAAATTAGGTGGGGCTGCATACAAGTCCATCCTTTCTGCTAAAGGTTAATAACCTTTCCCATTATGGTAAGGAAATAATTCTCTGTTTTTCCCAAATATGGTTCATGGGTAGGGGGAGAAGATATAACCCAGATGTGCACCAAGTATTTCATATTTTCATTAAGCACAGACTTCAGATATTCCTTTGGCCTCTTTATGTCCTATGATTCTGGGGCTCAAGGAAGGCAAGTGTCTTGGGCTACCAGCTGCAAAGTCACAGAATGCCTACAAATCCAGAAAAAGGCCTGTTCTGACAGGCATCTCAGTTCTTTTGTGCCATGAGCAGCAACATCAGCTGCTTTTATCTTTTAGGTTCTGTTGGAAGATATTTTTGGCTATCAGCATGGGCTGCTCCTTCCACTTTTATTAAGCTGCGGCAGATCAATATGTACAGCAGCTGTGGCATGTTTCAGCTATAGAGTACTGCAGCACATGCTTTGAATCATTTCCCACTGAAGAAGGGATACTGCTGTGGTACATCTCTTGTTTTGGGTCAGCTATTGCACTGGCCAGAAATGGAAGGTTGGCTTGACTATGAAGGCATCGTCTGATCAGTTGAGAATGGACTTGAAATCATTTCCCAGGGGTGATTCCTTAGTGGTAAGGTTATAGGAAATCAACAATTCCCACATTTCTGCAGTTCCCCACAGTGGATACAGCCTCCTAGCCTACTCTCTGTCTCATGTTGCCTCAATCTTTTTTCCACTTTTGTTCATTTCAGTCAGTAGAGTTCTCTGATACAGCAGGATGAACTGCTGATGACTATCTCTATGAATGGAAGGGACAGCCTTGCTAGGTGATATGGTACTTTCTTTCCTGGAATTTGATATTAGTGTTCTTCTTCCGCCCAAGCCAGACATGGAGTTCATTTTGGCCTAGTCTGCACAAGATGGAGAAGTTACCATTTTTGTTTTGGGTCCATTGCTGATAAAAAAAGACATTTCATGGTAAATCCAATGTTCTCTTTGAACAGAAAAGTTGAAAGAAGACATTAACATGCTAGATCTTTGTTAGGATGCCACTGACCAAATGATGTCATAATGGGAAAACCCTGTTCTTAGTAGATGTGTGCCTAACTCCATTTGCCTGTGGCTTCCAAAGCCATGACTCAAATTTTACTAGGAGGATTGGGGGAAAATATTCTTTTTTAAAAATGAATAATAAATAGGCATTTCTTTGTTTATATTTTATGTTCTTCATAAAATTCTTCATAAAATTTCCTAATGTGTATTTCCTAATGTGTATTTAAATGTTTGCATTTTGTGCTGCTTACAATTGGTGTTTTTATTCCCAAATAATTATTGCTGATCTTAATATTTTGCTGCCAACACAAAATTTTATTATTTTTCATTGTGTAAGGTAAGATCATTTAAGAGCTATTTGTTCCTTTCCCTTTATCTAACAGCAAAACCTAGAAATTCATCGAAAGATAAAACGATCAGAGCAAGAGCTGGCATATTTGGAACGGCGAGAGCGAGAGGTACGTGAGGATTCAGAAAAGAATATAGTGTGCTTTCTGTAGGTTCTGTATTGATCTTGCTCTGCTAAAGCTTATAAATAAACAGAACATTGATCATGTCCTTTGTATGTCTACTACCCCAACTGCACCTATATAACTAGTGCAAGGCAAGAGGAAGAGGCAAGGAGGGGACCTATGATTGTATGCATATATTTGAGCTTCATCTCCCACCACTCCGGGTTACCATTATTAATGATCAAAGATAGTCATGTTTCTAGTCCAGCAACATCTGGAAACGCATAGGTTCTCGGACTTGACAAAAGTTGAATGTGATTCAGAATATGAGTTAAGCTAACATTCTTGGTCCTAGGAACTCACCAATTAAAAGCCCTCCCATTTGGTCTTGCAATAGCCCCATGAATGTTTGCAAATTATATAGCACCTTTCCTAAGAGCAAGAGAAACTAGTGTTTTTTCTTTACACTGGCAATGGTTGATCATTGCAAATTCAAGAGGAGATGCTGCAAGATAATGTTTTGTTTACCATTTACTTTTATATGTCATGCCAGTGATTAAAAGACTTTGAACTTTCTTCCCAGTGTTTCACCCGTTGGATAGGGAGCTATATCTCTCTGGCATATGGACTCCTCAGGTGTCCTCTTCCATCCACTTTGAGAATTTAGTCAGCAAGAGTACTCACAGTGTCAGCTGCAGCTGTTCAGGGAATTCTTCTGCAGGTCATTTACCACATAGTTGGGTGTTCCACAGCCCTCCACATTTGTGCATTACTGCCATCTATATGTTTGTTCTCAATCTGCTACATCTTCTAGCAGGGCAGACCTTTCCTTTATACTGACCAGGCAACCACTCAGGACTGGTAAATTAGCTTGTCACTCTCACATCAATGTCAGTCAGAGAGACCACAAAAAAGAATGATGTATTGTTTTGGTAACTCCAGTTCTTTGAGTGGTCACCTGGGAATTGACACAAACTGTCCTCCTCCATTCTTGTGCTTAGATATGAATGGTGGACGGTGAGGGCAAACTTTCTGTCTTTGGTTTAGCTGTACAACATTCCGAACAACTCTCTGTACAGGCACTGACTCCATCACTGTGAGTTCACAGATGATCATTTGAAGAGTCACAGTTAGCAAAACAATCAATTGTTTGACTTGTATGTTGGTGGAGATTAAGCAGAACGTGATTTTTATATTAGAAGTGATTTAATATTAGCTTGTTAACATCAAATACGTTGGATAAGCTTTGCAGATTGTACATACTTGAGCTGTTTCTCTGTATCTCCCTCATTCACAACTTCTGGGAAGCAAAATAAGATATTTGATTGCAGTATTGAGAGACTAAGCTACCGTATTTTTCAGATCATAAGATGCACCTGATCATAAGACACACCCAGCTTTTAGAGAAGGAAAACAAAAAAAAATATTCTGAACCAAATAGTACCGGTATATTAAAATAAAGCAAAATACGGTAATAATATTTAACAGCATAAACTCAACAGTGGTGTTAAGAACCATCATCACTTCCATTAACAAATTAGGAAAGACTCAGAGGCTCAAGCACTTTTCTAGTTTTCTGGAAACCCTAAAAACTCATCATCACTAGTGTCAGAATTTATGAAGCTCTGTTGCTCACAATCACTTATACCACTTTCTTCGCTATCTTCATATATGATATCATCTTCAGTTCCATCTAAGACAGTACTAATGCCACATTTTTTAAATGATTGTGCAACAATTTCCTTTTTCACTGACTGCCATGGTGTTTTAACCCATTCACAAACTTGGGTGATAGTGGGCCTCTTCATTTGTCCAGTAGGAGTCAGAGCATGATTCCCAGCAGCCATCCATTTGGGTAGAGTAGTGAAAGAACTGTCAGTTGTTATGAGAGACATCTTACCACATACCGGTACATTAGTACCCACCCTTCCATCCACAGACTCCCCCACCAGTCATATCCGACTTTAGGGTTCAGTGCTCATCTGTTTCAAGGCTGAAGAGCCAGCGCTGTCTGCTTCTGCAGACGTTTCCATGGTCATGTGGCAGGCATGACCAGACAGACATTGAAGCACACGGAACGCTGTATACCTTCCCATCGAAGTGGTGCCGATTTATCACAGCATGTAACCGGCGCTTGGGTTGTGGGGAGGAATGGGTGCACGCTTTTCTTGGGGGGGGGGGGGAAGAGTGTGTCTTATGGTCTGAAAAATGTACTTTCTTCCACTATTTAGATCAATT
This sequence comes from Furcifer pardalis, assembly GCA_030440675.1. Taxonomy (NCBI): domain Eukaryota; kingdom Metazoa; phylum Chordata; class Lepidosauria; order Squamata; family Chamaeleonidae; genus Furcifer; species Furcifer pardalis. Next base: position 104,866,325 of record CP126893.1, read on the forward strand.
GATCAAATGTGAGATTTGCAGGGGAAATAAGTTTGACACCATTTCTGGAACAAGAGATCAATGATGTCCTCTTTACTAACTGCTTTCTGTTATAAAGGGAAAGTTTAAAGAAAAGACAAGTAACCGAAAAGAGAGAGTTGAGGAACGGGACTCTCCAGAAAGAAAACGGCCAAAGTCCTTCAGGAATTCTGAAAGGTAATGCTGCATCATTTTCTCACAAGATAAAGTTTCTTTATAACTTATTTTGTGTCTTGTATATAGGAAATGACAATAATTAGAATTAATGTTAAAATTAATACTAGATATTTTAGAGTATTCAAATTATTTTATAGACCTTTTCAGTTATCTTTACTGAACAATCTAATTTATAAGGTTAGATCAATATTTTTATATTGCAAATTGAAGGTTGAGGCCAGGATAGAATAAGTTGCTTTGGGCTCCCTAGTGAGAATTGAATTTTTTATTGAAATCTCCCCATAATCATTATGGGGAGAATTCAACAAGAAAGCTTCCTGGTTCACAGTGTTAACTGTTATATTACAGTAGCATTCACATTTCAGTACATCTTCTAATTTTAAAAAAGTTACATTTAGTAATACATGTCTGATATGCAGGACAGAAATGCAGTTTGTGAGGGTGTTGTATTTTCTCTGGTTCTGAAAATTATGTTGATTTCTTAACCATAATAGTTGAAGCACACAGAAATAATCTGTGATAAATCTTGATTGAACAGGACAGATATGTTTCTAAGGAAAGAGTATACATATCTAAGATCATTTAGCACAAGCTTATTACACTTAAACTTTTAGAATGTCCTGTACATGTCCTATTGCTCTGTAAACATACACCACAAGAATTACTGGAGAGACAAACACAGTCTTTATAAGATTGAAGTCAGCTCACTTCTTTATAGAACGATTCCCTAGAAAGGAGAATATTAAGTCTTACTGGAGTTACAGTTTTACCTGTGAAATGTGTGGCTTCTAATACAATGACTTACACTGTACATTTTCTTGCAAATGTCTCCATGTTAATATTTTTAAATTTTGCCTGCAGTGATTCTAAGCCTACAGATAAAGGAAGACCAGAGAACAGTAACAAAGGAAGCCGTATGATGCAGGCTATGGGCTGGAAGGAAGGCTCGGGTCTGGGACGCAATGAACAGGGCATGACATCACCCGTGGAGGTAAAACTTGTATTTATAAAAGTAGTTATTTTTCAATGGCTGAAACCCTGTTCATAGCATTAACCAAATGTTAACTTTCAGTTCATTCCTCCCAGGTAAACAAAGCATCACTACTGTAATTCTCAGGAGCATACAGAGACTCTTTTTGCATTCTTTGTTTAGCTGGAAGGAATGGGTTGAAAGTTAGTTTCGCTTATGCTACAAGCAAGATGCCAGCCAGGGATTGCAGTTTAGGTGTGTAAACTATATATTGAATAGCATAGGGTTTTTTTTTCCTGAGACACCTTTGTAAAGCTGCTAGTATGGAATATGCTGTCAGTGTACAGTTCTTAGTTAATTTCTATTTTTATTACTACTACCACTCCATTTCTGTCCCACATTTCCACTACTGAGTAGTGCTCAAGGTGGCTCACAGCTCTCTTAAGTCATAAAAACAAATTCAATATAGAATGATGAAAATCAAACAAAAGAAAAACAAGCACTGAAATAAGTTACATCGAAAACAGTTGAAATTATCACAAGAAGTTAAACAGCATCATAAGCATGTTTTAAACATTTCTTCACAGCCTTCCTTGAAAGTAGTGCAAGGGAAAGTAGAGTGCAACTTTGAGGGGAATACTTTTAACAGTTTGATAAGTGACATGGGAAAAATCTCTGTGCCTCTCAAGATTTAATATCTGTACAGGTTCATAATTAGACAGACAGCCCATTAGACTGTCAGGCCACAAGTCACTTAAAAAAGTTTGAAACCAGTTAGTTGGGAATATAAGGAAAGTGTCTTGCCCTTGGTTTCCTGGAGAGAAAGAGTTCTCTACAGAGAGAGAAAGAGTTCTCTACATGTGTGTGCCTTAGATCACAACCTTTGTTTCAGTTGATGGTAGGAGTACACAGAAAGAGCCTCCTTGAAAATTGTGGTATTTTTGAACTGCAATCGGCTGTACCCTGGTTTTGTGGTATTTTTGAACTGCAGTCGGGCATACCTTGTGCAGTATTGGCAACCTTGTGTTACTGGCTAATGATTCTCACACTAGGTCAGGCAAAAGAAACTACACAATGAACTTCCCAAAAGGTGGCTTCATTCTGGCAGTTTCATATGTGGCCTAGACATGGAAGAAGAAAAATAGCTGATTAAAACAATATTCCTGTAACACCTTTTATAAACTCTTTCATAGATCTGAATTGTGGTCAAGAGCCATTCATTAGCTAACAAATTACTCTTGACAACCACCATTTCAAACTATATATGTCATTCCCAAGAATGTACAGCAATGTGCCAGACCTCTAGTATATTTCATCTTCTGTCCTTCTCACCATTGTATAAACGTTTACCTACTGAGGCTGTACTCCATGCATCTAAAAAGTAAGCTGCAGTTTTAAAAAAAGTATATCAAATAAAACTAGTTAGTTTAAAATGTGTCATAGTTGTTATTTTTTCCTACAGCAAACACCTATCTCCTTGAAAAAATGATTTTTTCCCATACAGGATATTTGAAAAGAGGAAAAAATATTTTTTCTAAATTTGTAGCATCTTTTATGGGAGCAAAGCATACTATCCTTGTTTAATATCTTGACATGATGTTGCTGTATAAGAGGAAAAGTTTTCATGTTGTATGCATTCTCCCTCTTAATGCTTCCAGATGTGAAAATAGTAGTACATCTGAAGGACCACCTTCACCTGTATTCTGCTTCTTATTCAATGAAATCAGCAGCAGAAGGTATTAGCATTTTATGTTGACATGTGAGGTACTGACAGTGGAACTAGTGTATTGGTCCTCCTCAACTGCAGCTCCAGATACTGCCTGTGTTAATAGAACTTGTGTAAGGTCAGAGAGTTTGACATCTGGTCATTGCCCTAAAAACCCTGCAAAGACATTTATAGACCTCTAGGGGAAATTTAGAAATCTGTGCTGGCATTTATCCCAATAAAAGGTTAAATCCAGAATGAAATCAAACAGTGATTTCCATTCATTTCAAAATTCATCTCAGTATCAAGCTACAGTATAAGTATTTTCATTGTTGCAATAATTCTAAGCATCATAAGCTTGTCTAATTCTACAAGCTTTTACTTATTTACATTGATTCTACGTTCTATATGCACAAATGCTTAAAAACATACAAAAACTAAAGTTGCAGACAAATACTTAAGTTAGAATTCAATCCAGAATATATGAAGATTAAAAGTACAGTATAAATAACAGTACACTAGTACCCCGTATAACGTGATGACATGGTTCCACGAGTCATCATGTTATACGATTTTTAACGTTCGATACATTGATAGAACAACGCTTAAAAAAAACCCCTGATGTCTGGGACATTTTAAAAAGGTGCTTCTTAAAGTGGGCAGGAGGGGGAGGACCATGACAGAGGAAAGCAGAGGGGAAGGGAAAGGCGAGAGGGGGAAATACTTGGAGAACCAGCTTTGCCTCAGAGGTTGCGTTATGAATAAGCTGCTAAAGACGGATCGAGACTAAAGAAAAGTTTTTAAAAGGTGCTTCTCAAAGTGGGCAGGAGGGGGAGGACCATGACAGAGGAAAGGAGAGGGGAAGGGAAAGGCGAGAGGGGGAAATACTTGGAGAACCAGCTTTGATCAGAGTTCGCGTTTTGAATAAGCTGCTAAAGACTGATGGAGACCAGAGAAAAGTTTTTAAAAGGTGCTTCTCAAAGTGGGCAGGAAAGGGAGGACCATGACAGAGGAAAGGAGAGGGGAAGGGAAAGGACTTTTCTTCAGTCCCGAACTGTCTTCAGCAGCTCATTCAAAACGCAAACTCTGAACCGAAGCAGCTTCTCCAAGTCTTTTCCCGTCTCGACTTCCCCTTCCCCTCTGCTTTCCTCTGTCATGGGTGAGGAGGGCCGCCTCTCTTCGGGATACCCCCGCGCTTGTAGCTGCTCGCTATAAGCGCGGGGGTATCCCGAAGAGAGGTGGCCCTCCTCACCCGGACACCCACACCCTCATAGCGAGCTGCAACAAGCGCGGGGGTATCCCGAAGAGAGGCGCCCCTCCTCACCCGGATACCCTTTCAAGAGATCGGGCGGCGTGCAGGCGTGCACGCATTGGTGGGGGTTAGGATAGGATACGGAGGTCTCCCCCGTATCCTGCCCTAGCCCCCACCAACGCGCGCACGCACATCAGAAGTTCCGAAAGGGTAAGGATCTTACCCTTACCCTTTCGGAACTTTGGGCAGCGGGCGGATACTGGGGGGTGGGGGGGGTGGATTGGGTGGATGCTCTACCCAATGCAACTCCCCCCCGCTCACGCTTGTTCCGTATAACGTTAAAATCACGTTATTTGATACAAGATTTTTCCGAAAATCTTGTAACGTTATACGGTTTTAGCGCTATATGATACTCGCGTTATACGGGGTATTACTGTATATTCTAAAACTGTAAAAGCTTACAGCTTAAAAAGGCACTTTGAAAAAGCAGTTACAGTGGTACCTCAGATAACGTTTGCATCAGATAACGCTAAAATCAGATAATGTTGGGGAATTTGAGGCAAACATTTGCATTGTACAACATTAAGATAACGTTGTGCGGTGTAAATGTTTGCCTCAAATTCCCCAATGTTGAGTTTGCTTGCTGTTGGGTTTGCGTTTCTCAGGGCAAAGGGATTCGTCCTGCCCACCCAGTTGTTTCAGCAGGGGAGGCAGGGTGAATCTCTGCCTTTGCCTTTGGGTTGGGGGTTGAACTGGCAACCAAGTTCTTTTTTATTTTTTTTAAATTTTTTTATTTTTTTGCAATATTAAAAATAAACCAACAAAACAGTCTACAAAACATAAAAGAAACAATTACACACACACACAAAAAGTAGTTCCCACGTACATCCTACAACGTTAAAAAAAAATGAGAAGAGGAAGAGAGAAGAAAAAAAAAATACATGTCAATATAATATAATGTAATCAAACGTTATTTTTTATACATTTGCTATACTGTATATTTTCATCCTTATATCCATTCTCCTCTTTAACCACCATATTACAACTTTAATATTTTGTACATGGTTCCTACCACCCAGTGCACTACAGTCCTTGAGTCTACCAGCCACTCCTTTTACAACTCATTCATTCTGCCAAAAATACATTGTATTCGGAGCAGGTTTTTCTCCTTTATTATCCATCAATGTGTGTTGCAAAAAAGGCTTCCAAATGTCCCAAAATCTATTTTGTTTTATTAACCCCCTTTTTATATTTAGTTCCCATGTAAGTTTTTCATTTAATGCCATATCCCAAACATCAACATACCATTTACCAATTTCTAAATTCATATCACCTTTCCAATTTCTGGCTACTTGTTGTCTCGCCAATGTCAAAAAAATAGACAATAACTCTTTTATATTTTCCTCTAAATTCAAATCCTCTAAATCCGTTAATAATACTATTTTTTCATTCAACTTTAAACGGATATTTAAAATTTTTTCTACTTCTTGTTCCATTTTATGCCAGAAATTGGAAATAATTTTGCAATCCCACCACATATGTTTGTATGTCCCAATTTCCTGATGACACCTCCAACATTTTTTCGAATTGCTACTATTTATTTGATTTAATCGAACTGGCGTCATATACCATCGCCACAACATCTTGTAGTTGTGTTCTTTAACTTTTGTAGACAGATTTCGCATCATCCTACTTTTCCATTTTTTCTTCCATGAACTGGCAACCAAGTTCTACCCCCAACCCAAAGGCAAAGGCTAACAGCGAGGGATTCGTCTTGCCCACCCTGTTGTTGCAGCAGGAGAGGCAGGCCAAATTTATTTATTCATTCATATTTATCCACCGCCCTCCTCACCGAGGTGACTCAGAGCTGTTTACAGGTCATAAAAAGCACCACAATTGAATACTCTCCCTGCCTTTGCCTTTGGGTTGGGGGTTGAACCGGCTTTTTTTTTAACATTGTGGGATCAATGCATCGCACAACGTTAAAAACCGGATAACGTTAGGACTTGTGGAACCAAGTCTTAACGTTATCCGAGGTACTAGTGTAATTCACCTCTAACATGCATCATTAAAAAAGCATTATAACTGTAAGCAATTTTTAACCTCAAGCATATAAAAATGAACATACAGAAAATTATTCTTAATTCATCACCCAGTCAAGCTGATATGAATCTATGGAGGAAAAATTAGGCACTGGCTAAATTGCTGTACAACCAGAGTCCTAGAAGTCCATAGTATTGTAGTCACAGAGTGCACATCATAACTGCATCCATTCTTTATTATCATTTGTAAAACACATTCAACTTTCAGGAATGCTATGGTATAATAATCTTGCTGAGCTAGCATGTTGATTAATTGTTTGCAGTGACTTTAGTAAACTTATTTTTCAAGCCCCAATTTTGAGAACATTTTCATTTCCAACGCTACCTTTTCTACATTCCCTTAATCATTTTAACATTCTGTTCCCACAATGACACCATAACCTCACAACTCCATGCTCACAGTTTTTGGGATGCTTAAGAACAACAATGCCACTTTTCTGATAGATGATCTATTATAATGGTGGTAAATGAGATACGGGTTTTCATATAGAGGAAGTTCCACACTTCTCTAGAAAAAAGTGCTGGGATGACTCCTAGGGTTCCAGCTGAGGCACACTTTCTTAGAGGTTAAGCCATGTGGGCATTCTTGAGCACTCTTGACTCCAGGCAGTGAACACATGTCTAGCAGGCAACAATGCTTTCATACAAAGAGATGTCTCCATTCCAGAACCTACTAGATTAGTGATGGTGAACCTTTAAGAGACCAAGTACCCAAACTCAACAGGCTGCCATCTGTGCCACAGAGGTGTGGGGCAAACTGCTGGGCTGGTGGGAGGAAGTACTCCCATTGAGCTACTGGGTATCAGAGCAGGATAAACTTTGTGCTGGGGTGATGGTGCATGTACCCAAAGAGAGAAGCTCTGAGTGCTCCCTCTGGCACATGAGCCATAGGTTCGCCACCACAGTACTAGATGTTTTGAGTAGTTGGGGCAATCAGCAGAAACAGGCAATCCAGTCCCTTTCAGGTATGGCCTTAGCTTCTCAGAAGAAGCAACAGGCACCTTCTTAGCTAACATGAGGGAAAGCAACCCACTTCACATCAGTGCAGCCTGGCATAAAGATGATGTTATGAAAATATCCAAGGTAAGAAGAACACGTTAACCTCTAAAGGCAAGAAGTATAACCCAAGCCATCTTAAGCCTTTCACTTGGCTGAACTTGATCTTGATTTTTTGGTATATCTTTCCATTGGGTATGGTTATGGTCTGCCAGTGCTTTTCCTTATATGCTGGGTTTTCATTAAGATCTTTTTGTTTAATCCTGTTTTAGCTGCTTTGAGCACTTCATTGAAGTAGAAACTTTAGAGTAGACACTTTAAAATACAGCTGAACAAAGCTATGAATGTGGTACACATTGGTTTTGAGGATTGGGTTCAGAAAGGGAGTCAACAAGATGAAATGAATATAACACCACTTCTTAAAGAATCAAACCAATGATTTACAAACTTCTAAGACCAGATGGTTTTGACTGATATATTCATCATATGCTACGCCTTTTAATCAGAGAAATGGAGCAAACACTTTGTTTCAAAGAAAATTTATTTTCTTCCCAAAACAAAAGAGCAAAGCTAATGAGTTTCTAGGTGCAAACACTGTTTCACATGCATGATATTATTGTTTTACAGCCAGAAAGCCGGAAGCGGGGCGCTGGCTTAGGGACCCAAGGGAGACCCAGTAGAAGGCAATCTAATGAAACATACAGAGATGCTGTACGGAGAGTCATGTTTGCCCGCTACAAGGAACTTGAATAAAAATGTGGAAAGGATTCCTGTACCCTTCAGCCCATATCCGTGTTTGTTCTTTTTTTTAAAATCAATGTTTCTTTTTGCTGCTGAGGTGTGTTTTTGTTTCATGTTTTTTAAATAAAAGAGAAAAGTCAGTGTTTGGTCTTTTCTTTCATTCCCAAATTTTTGAACTAACACCTAATTGGGAGACAGGTTTTTAATTTTGTTATCCTTCAGTACACATGCTTCCGTGCATTGGGTGCCATGAACTATATCACTCTAAATATATTCCTGAAATGGTAGCCAAGTTAGCCTGTTTTTCAAGCATATCAGAGTAAACAAAACAAAAAGACAAAATACATTGTGGCAGTTTAAAGATTAACTGCTGTATTTTCATGTTAGCTTTCGTGGATCAAGCCAGCTTTGTCAGACATAAGTGAAGGTTCATGGCATCAATTTAAACACATCAGGTACAGAGGTGCTAAATGGTTAGCATAATAGATAAGTATTGAAATCAAGTTGTGTGGGTATTTTTTTATAACTGGTAATACCTATTCTTCAGATTAGTTGTGAAGCTTCACCCTTTTGAACTGCAAATGGTTAATAGATGAATGCAAGACAAACATTGTGTGAGTGACCTGGGCCAAAGCACTAAGTTCTTCCCTTTGTCTTGAAAGGAAGCCTGAGGCTGAGGATGAGAATTCTACTGAAGTAGTTTCTGTAAAGGTGGTGTAATATAACAACATACAGTAAAACCTCATATAACACTAAAACCTGGTTCCACAAGTCTTGGTGTTATATGATTTTTAGTGTTATCCGATCCTCTATGGGATCCATAGAGATACATTGTAACCACACAGGCTTTAGCGGTTGTTATCTGAAGCATCCCATAGGATCTTAATGTTATCTGATGCAATTCTTCCCCCCAGATTCCTTAATGTTATGCGATTTTAGTGTTATTCGATACTAATGTTATATGAGGTATTACTGTATATAGCAGCATATAACAACCTGTTAGTAGTAGTATATCAAATGTGATAATGTCCAAGAAACCCTTGACTAATATTCAAACCTTTCAGATAGGTGTCCAGCATATGTATGTACTTTATCTCTCTAGATCCTTGTTTAATAATTTTTCTGTTCCTGAATGGCAACTTTCAAATCCTGTGCACAGTGTCCAGGTAGATTGAAATGTTAATGGAATTTGCATATAAGGTAGTATTTGAATCAATTTAATAACAAATACCAAAGGCAAAAGTGATTCCTAGTTTAGCTTGGTCTTTCCCAAAGGAAAATTGAAAATACAAGTGGAGGGAACAGGATTGCAGCTTCAGATTAATAAAGAAATAGTCAAGGAATACTTTAGATCTTCAAGCTGTGATAAACTGTATCCAAGAATGTTGAAGGAGCTGGCTGAAGAATTCTCAGAACCATTATAGGGCTCTTTCAAATACGTGACCTAATATAGGTCACTTTTTGACCCCCTGTGACTTTCTGTGACCTTTGACCAAGCCCCCATCACTTGGTTTGAAGATAGATCTATTCAACAGTACAATATACCTGCAAAAAAGTCTTTGTCATTGGCCAAAATTAAATTTCATTGGTACATGTTTCTGTTAGTAATTGGCAGCCCAGTAAATGAGCCAGGTTCTGTACACGTTGGTACAATGATAACAGCATAACCACAATGACTGGACACAAAAAGGCAGAGGAAGAGAGGATAGGGAGGGATACCCTCAAAAAGCATAGTTGCCTACTTGGAGCATTGAGCACGACAATGCCATTGAAGGATGACTGTGATAGTAGATGCCCATTCCGACTTCTCAGACGTGTTTTTTGTGAAAAAATGATGGAGGAACGGGTATGGAGTAAATAGTAATAGGAAGCAATTACACTCCCCCCCCCCAAGCGCTTGGTGCACATTCTGGGCGGTTTACAGGTAATTAGCACTGCCATTAACATGCTGGATACTCATTTCACAGACCTCGGAAGGATGGAAGACTGAGTCAATCTTGGCGTCTCGTCAGGATTGAACTCACAACGTTTTGGTTGCGGCACAGTAGTTTAACCACTGGTGTAGAAGGCTCATCGAAGAACAAAAAATCTATGTTAAGTGCAGGATTACGTTTCCTGCGGTTTTATAAACGTTCGTTCAATGACAAAAACAAAAGAATACAGTAAAACCTCAGATAACACTAAAACCTGGTTCCACAAGTCTTGGTGTTATACGATTTTTAGTGTTATCTGATGCATGTTAAAATCCTATGGGATCCATAGAGATACATTGTAACCACACAGGCTTTAGAGGTTGTTATCCGATGCATCCCATAGGATCTCAATGTTATCCGATACAATTCTCCCCCCCCCCCAATTGCTTAATGTTATGCGATTTTAGTGTTATTCGATACTAATGTTATATGAGGTATTACTTGTACTCTTAAGTAACCCCTCACCGAAAGGACCCATCTGCTTCGTACAAGTCTGCAACGTGTCTAAGTCTCGACTTAGAAGAATGGTGACGCAAAGCAAAGGCGGCGCTTCCGTGACAAAAGCGGCAGAACTGAGCGCTTCCTAGTAGGGCATGCAATAATATTCGCCTTGATGTTGAGCGCGTTTACACAGTAGTAAATATCATACGAGGCTTTAAACGTCGATAATATTATATCCCTGACCTGGAGTAACAGCGTTGCTCTGCTGCTAACATCTCTTCCCAATGTTTACGTGATATCGCTCTCTCTCTCTCCCCCCCCCCTCCATTACAGAGCATTTTCATAAAAGGGCTTTTCTACACACACTGTGTACGCATTGCTCTGTACTGGGTGCGGCCGGTGGAGTGAAAATCTATGAAATGGCCGTGATTGCTACCAATAGCTCACAAGATGGTCGTCGGCACACCTGTTCTGTGAGACGCACACACATTTTCATGAAAAAGGAGCTGAGACAAAAAAGGAAAGGCTTTTTGTAAAGTGGGAGGCTTACATTTTGCGTGCTTAATTTGGAACCGCATCCTGAAGCCTGAACTGAAATATTTTTGCTAACGCTTCATTTCCTTATTCAACTCCCACTGACTACGTTTCCCAGCATGCCGTGCGAAGCCAGAGGCCGACGCCTTCCATCCGTTGCTTGCTGGAAACTTCCAGGAGGGCGGGTGTATGTGCGCAGGGCATTGTGGGTAGAAGACGGCGAGCTCCGCTGGGGCGCCATTTTGTAGAGCTCGAGTGAAGCCGTGGCGGTTGTCGGTGCAGCTGCTGCTGCTGCTGCTGCTGCGGTGGCGGGCGAGCCCTTCCCCTCTTCCCGGTAAGTACAAACTCATAGGCTTCCCTCATAAAGAAAGCTTAGCTTCAGCAGAGAAAACAAGGAGTCCCTGCCCCATGTTTTTGCATTATATATGACAGCAATGTTATTTTTAGGGTGTTGGTGGAGCTTTTAGTCCCTCTTTTTGGCCGCTATAGCCTCATGCGGGAGCCGACGAGACGACCGTCCATTTTTTAATAGAAAGAAAATTCTTTCATTGACTGAATTTGGATTTTAAAAAAATAAAGTAAAATTTCGATTTCGTATCATAGTCGGGTGTCCCCTGAAAAACTGCTGGTTCTGCCCTTAACAATTCCTCTCTTTTTACCCGTTGCGTTTTTGTGAAAATCTGTATAGTTTTTGCTATCGTACAGTCGCTGTCACAGAGAGGTACTATAGGTGTGGCTGCCTCCCTCCCCCAATGCCGCAGAGTATCAGCCGCCATTAAATGCCTCCCTTGTCAACGCCATTCTGCAAAATCCAGGAGGGGCAGCGAGTCAGTGCCTTTCCCCCTCTTTTTGCCCCCCGCGGAAGAAAATCGCTTAGTTTTTGTATACTTTGTATAATGGAAAATGTGGCTGTGTGTTTATTGAATTTTAGTTTTTTTTTTTAAAAAAAGCTGATACATTTGTCATGTCAATCTTTTTATACGTATGTGCACAAGTATGTGCATAAAGCACGCATAATGTAAATTGTTACGTTTGTGATCGATGTGTAATTTTATCTATACATTTTGTGTGCATATGTACGTAGAGTTTGTGTATATAATTTTGAAACATAATTTATATACGATATTTCTGTGTTTCTCTTGAGATCGTAAGAGTAAGATACTGAAGGTTTTTCATTACATGTACGTATTCGGTGAACTTTTGTGATGGTGTTTGTCGAAGCAGGACTTTGTAGCTATTCAAAGAAAGAGATTTAGCCCTTGGGCTTATAAACTAAGTTCCGGTGTTTGTTTGTTTTTTTGCAGATCCACATCTTGGTGTATTAGAAATATTTTAATCAAGAATCGAAAACAGACCATGGGTTCAGACAAACGGTATGTAATTGATTATATAATAGCTGCAGTTTGCAGGAGGATAGTTGAAGGAGCTGGATAAGGACCAGGACATTTCTTATTAATACAGTACAGTATTTCTGACACTAAAGGATTTTTTTTAATTCTATAATAGAAGAATTATTTCTCTTTACAGCCCTGTTCAGGAACTCTTTACTCTCAACCTAGCATTGATGTGTAGGATTAGTCCTCACAACTTTTAACTTTTCAGGTTGAAAGCTGCTTATTGCTTGTTGGTTTTCCTGTAGTTACGGTAAGCAGAACCAGAGGGTTCTGGTTTTTCAGATTGGCTAATGCGGAAGGTGGATATACTTTCCCTTCAAAGGGGTGTGAATCTTATTTTTGAAACAAGGAATCCAGGAGAAAAAAAATCCAAAATATTGAAATGAGGAGTATTTTAATTTTTTACAGTAAAATTTCCCCAAATATTTAATTATTATATGTATATGATTAATTTTAAAAACCAGATTTTAAGATTGACTTTAAAAGTTTCATAAAACATTTTAATATCAGTGACGGGGGGAGGGGTTACAGGCGACCTATGGAGTACTTTGCCCATTTCTGTTGTACAAGGGAAAGAATTTTAATAAATGAAGAGGACCTGAAGATGCAGAATTGGTTCCATTCAAACTGAATCACTTGGCAGCAGTTTATGGTATTGGTGGGCAGAAGCGGATGTGCACTTTCTTGCTGGACTGATAATTAATAATGACTTAAAGTATTTTGGCTTTAATTGATCCGTTTTTAAAAATGAAATTGTGCTTCTTTGTTCCTAATCACATGTGAAATGAAGAAAAACTAAAAGTGTAAATAAATGAGTATTGGATTGTTGATAAAAAGCTAACAAAAAGTATATTAACATTTTAGTAAATTAAATATGTCATATCACTGAATAAGAATGTCTTTGAATTTGCTATAAGAGGCACTGTTTTCAATATATACCCCTCACCTACATGGCAAAAAAGAGAGTTCTAGTTGAGTCCCAAATCACTGATGATGCAGAAGTAGATGAGTGCTACTTCTTTCTGTAGGAAAATTTATTATGATTTTTGCAATGATTTTAAAAAATGGAATTTTTCTATGGTATTCTCTGCATGTTTACTTGGATACAAATTCCTTTTTGTTCTTTAGTGACATGCTAAATTGATTTTATTTCTAAGCTTCCGCACGTTTATGTAATTTTTAATGCACCGCTCTAGTTATTTATTTAGATGCTTGACCATTGTGTTCTTTGGAAATCGGGCAAATTGGGATTACTGCGGTTAAAACCATCACTGGGATTATTGTTAAATAAAGGCTGTTTTATGTACTGAAAAAAGTCATAGGTTAATTTTGATTTGTGAGGTCTTTAAGAATCACTGATTAAATGTTTTCAGATTCTTTCAAATTTTTGCATTTTAGTTTTGCCAGAGTTCTTTTATAAACAGAAGGTGGTGCTTGCATCAAAAGGGTGGGGTATAAATGTGAATAAATAAATAATAAATATACCCATTTCAGTATAATCTTTAAAACCGATGTGCATGCTCTGTAGGCAAGTCTTGACCTGTAGTTCAACAAGTTGCTTTGTTTAGTTTCCATTTGACAATGAAGCTGTACTTGGAGAAATATCAATGTCTTAATGCCAACTTTGTAGATGACATTTCTTGAATTTTATGGGAAAGAGGGTCATGTGGAGAAAATACTGCTCTACTCCACGTCAGTTCTGCAGTGCTTTTCTTGTATTATATTATTGCATTAACATAATATTAAAAAACATTTGAAGAGTAATACACATTTTAAGAACAATACACATTTCAAAGCAATTTTTTTTTTGGGGGGGGGGGATACATTGCAAAAACTCAGACTTGTCCACTTTCCTCCAGGCTGAACGGCCAAGGGGAAAAGTCCTGCAGCAGTGGCAGCATCTGCATTCTTCTGTAATTGTAATTTGTGATACAGTCAAACCTTGCTTATAGAGTGCCTCTCTTAAAAAGTAATTTGCTTAAAGAGAAAGAATTTTCTCTGAATGTTCGCTTTGCTTAACAAATAAAACCAACCAAAAACTCGCTTAACAAATAAATTGGGGTTTGCAATTTGCCACCCCCACCAGAAGTCACAATTGGTCACTTACAATGGTGTTTTGGGTAAAGAGCAAACTTGCAGCAATCCTGTGGAACACATTATGCTCTTTAAGTGAGGTACAACTGTACTCTGTTTCTTTGTTAGCCGCCCAGAGTTGCATACATGTATAATAATAATAATAATAATAATAATAATAATAATAATAATAATAATAATAATAATAATAATAATAATAATAATAATATGGTTAGGACTGCTTTCTACTTTTCCCTGAAATAATGTCAAAATGAATGGGTACTAAAGTTGTCAGGCTTGTTTAAATCAGGGGTTCCCAACCTCCCGGCTGTGGGCCTAATCCGGCCCATTCATATCATTAATCCGGCACATAGTGGACACCCAGACACCTCTAGGGATCACCCACCACCAGAAGTCATGATACATCACTTACCACGGCAGCGGCAGGAATTGTGCCATTTTTGTGGGGTTTTGTACAACCTCTGCCCCTTCCCAGGGTAGCAGGAGGCTTTTCGGAGCATGTTCACTCTGGTTTCGGAATTTCCTGCTGCGCTTCGGCAGCTAGAACTGGATGGTGGGCAACTTCTGGTGTTGGGTGGAGCTTATGGCAGCGCCTGGGATCCCAGTGAGGAACCAGGAAGTCCACCCCCACCACGCTATAGCTGCCAAAACGCAGTGGAGAAGTGGCAGAAAAAACCCAAACCCTGGAGTGAACATGCTCCAAAAAGCCACCTGCTGCCCTGGAAAGCGGCGGCGGCTGTGGAAGAACCCAGAAAAACTGCAAATGAAAATGTAAGTAGTAGGCACAGGCATGCCTCCAGCCCCCACAGCTGAGCGTGGTGGTGGGAACTGGCCTCTGGCAGGAAAACTTTGGGAACCCTTCGTTTAAACTTTCAACATTTTTTGTCCAGTGTGAGCAGAACTGAACGGAGTGGAAGGTATGGGTCTATCATAGATAGAGATGATCGTGATGAGCGGGATTCCAGAAGTCGAAGGCGGGATTCTGACTACAAAAGATCCAGTGAGGAACGAAGAAGTGAGAGATATGATGACTATCGGGATTATGATAGTCGAGATTACGATGGCAGAGATTACGATGGGAGAGATTATGATAGCCCTGAGGTGAGCATTGCAAATTTTTGAATATTTATCATTTATTATTTGTTTTTATAGCATAACTTTAGTGCGTTCAAGGCAGCATGGAGATTTCTCTTCTTCCTCACTTTATTCTTGCAAAAGCCATGTGAAGTAGTAGGTTGGGCTGAGACTGTTACTGGTCCAAGGTCACCAATAACTGAGAGTTTTGGAACTGCGTCCTAATACAATACTTTTAAATTATTAGAAGACACAATTTATGTGAAATTTAAATTTTGTTGACAGTACTGCTATATTCTTTAGCTAGCTTTGTTCTGTACGGATTACATAGTGGAGACCCTTATTGGCTATATTTAGTTGAGACCAATTTTCAGGTATCATCTTGCTAAACTGCATGCTCTTTTGGCAGAGAGAACGTGAACGTGAGCGGCGTAATAGTGATAAATCAGAAGACGGGTATCATTCTGATGGAGACTATGGAGACCATGACTATAGAAATGACAATGATGAGAAGGAAAGCAAGACTATCATGTTGCGTGGGCTTCCTATTACTGTTACAGACTATGATGTAAGTAACATTCTGTTGGTGGCTTGGAAATAGAAAAGCCTATTTCCTTAATCAACGTTTATTGTCTTTAAAATTATTAGCAATGTTTTCCTCAGTGTATCGTTCTATGTATCTGTTGGGTATTTATTGTTCTCTTTGGTTACTAACCTATCTGGCATGGATCTAAAGTTCTGATCTTAGGAGCTTTGTTATAATTTCTCTTTTCCCATTTTAGCGGATTTGTTAGTTTTCGTCCCATGCAAAACAACAAGAAATTTTTAAAACTCCTTTGTGAACCTTTCAAAGCAGTTTCTTGCCAGTTGATTTCCATAGGATTGCATGTGCCATTTTTATATTACTACAAAATACTTGAGTGATATAAGAGACATTTTGTGGATCTCCACTGTGTAGACTGCACTGTGTTTGTCTTAAGTGTGTAGACTAAAATGTTCGTGTTTTCCCATTTGTTGAGCAAAGATGTATGTATGTATTTATTTATTTGTTAGATTTATATAACCGCCCTTTTTGCCTAAGCAACCCTGGGCGGCTCACAATGTCATTTAAAACCTATACCCAATGCTAATTAAAACTGAATACTATAGAACTATATAAAAACATTTATAAAACCTCCCCAATCCCCTTAAAAAGGACACCTGGACAGAGCTAAATAAGCCAGCAGGGCTGCGTTGTGGTGCCAGTTGTACCCCACACCTGCTCGCATAGCCATGTTTTTAAGGCCTTCCTGAAGGGAAGCAACTCTGCCTGGAGGCGTAATTCAAGTGGCAGGAGGTTCCATAGGGCCAGAGCAGATACCGAGAAGGCTCTTCTCCTGGTCCCAGAGAGGTGTGCTTCCCTGGCTGATGGAACCACTAGGGAGCCCCTACAGTCTGCTCTCGTAGGACAGGTCAAAATCCTTGGGGTGATGGGGTCTCTTAAGTATCCTGGCACACTACCATGAAGGGCTTTGAAGGTCAAAACCAGCACCTTTAATTGGACCCAAAGGCATTCTGGCAATCAATGCAGTTCCCGTAGCAATGTTGAGGCACGGGCATAGCGCCCGCACCCTGTCACCAGCCAGGCAGCCGCATTCTGAACCAGCTGCAGCTTCGAATGGTCATCAAGGGCAGTCCCATGTAGAGCACATTGCAATAATCCAGTCTGGATGTGACCACAGCATGGGTGACCGAAAGTAAGGAGTCCCAGTCCAGGAGCGGGCGTAATTGGTGGATGAGCTGCTGCCCTTTAGGAAGGGGGTCAAGACCTGGCTGGCAGAGCGTGTGTGGGGTATGAGCCAGAAAGTTGCCCCAGTCTGTTAGCTCATTTGATTCACCCCCCCGTCTTGTTTTAGCTTTTTAAAAATCTTTTAATCTTGATTTTATATTATGTTTTTATTGTGTTTTAGGTGTAAAGAGTTGTGTTAGTCGCCCTGGGTCTTTTTGAGGAGGGCGGCATAAAAGTTTGTTCAAATAAATAAATAAATAATGACACAAAGTTGTGCAAAAGCCCTCCTGGCCACTACTGCCACTTGCTCTTCAAGCAGTAGTCATGAGTCCAAGAGGGCCCCCAAATTATGCACCAGGTCTGCCTGGGGCAAAAAAGCCCCATCCAGCACCAAAGATAGTAGCTCCCTGGTCTCCTGATATATCTTGATTAATCAAAGGAGAAACAATTTTGTACTTAATACATTTACAATTTGGACTTCAGGTGCAGGAAAAAGGTTCAGTTTAATTTGAAATATACTAAGTGTTCTTTGTTTCATATTAATTTTTTCTCGAAGTCTTACAGCTTTTAATTTTATGTAGGAATTGTAGACGTAACAACTGCCCAAGTGAAAAGTTGATAGTTTACGATGAAGTAGTTATCTACACTTAAAGAAATTATATTATCTGAAGCTTTCTATACAACCTATCTAATAAACCTATCTAATAAACATGCTATTCTAGTTTGTTTATGACCAAAGAAAATAGAAAAAAGTGAATTGGATAGCTTGAAACTAATAAAAACAGAATAATAGCACAGTGAACAGGTTAATAACATAGTAGCAACTGCTAATTCACAGCTCCATAAAAACTGCCACATGATTTATTAGTGGAGCAGATCTCCCTAGGCCTCTTTAAATAGCTCAGTTTAAAAGGCTGCTTAAAAGCATGCTTCTGTAGTGATCTTGGAAGCATATTTTGTATGCATTAATTGAAATTGGCAAGACAAAGTGTTTAGAATTTGGATTGCAAAATAATAAGTTTTTATATCCCTGTAATTGAACTCTGACTACCATTTAAACCAACTATTTTTTAAGATTTCTGATGTACTTTAGAGAGATAATTTTTAGGCATAATAGTTTTGAGATTAGTTAATATTCTTCTCTAATTTGACTTTGTTTATGAGTGCTGATGATATTTTGCTGAATTTGTATACAGATTCGTGAAATCATTGAGTCCTGTGAAGGACCTCGTCCTGCAGATGTGAGACTGATGAAAAGAAAAACAGGTGAGGTTTTTGGCATCATCTTGCTCTTCCCAAGACCAAAAACGTATTCCAGAACTCCCCCTCCAAGTACAAAACAAAATGAAAGGTTTGCCATGAGTAAGGAATTTGGCCTTTTGAAAGGCTATAGATAGTGGAAGAAGCCTTCAGTTTTTTATACATGTTATGCAGTATTGGTAAGTAATACCAACTGTAAATTTGATTTTTAAATTGTAGCAATTCATTGCATGGTTATTTTTAAAACGTTCTCATTCAGGTGCAATGTAGCCTGTGAAGGCAGCTTGGTTTCCTTGCCATGGCAAAACGAGAAGCAAATTCAGAATTGACGTCACTTTTATGAAACTGCTTTGTCATGAAGTAATGAAGCAGTTGGAGAGAGATTCACCTGTTATAAAGGAACTGACTAACACAAGTATCCCGTCTATATCTGAATGCTGTCTCTAGGTGTAAGCCGTGGTTTCGCCTTCGTGGAGTTTTATCACTTTCAAGATGCTACCAGCTGGATGGAAGCCAATCAGGTTGCTTCACTCACAAAGTCTAGATAATTCCTGAAAATGGAACAAGTCTGTACAGTTTTTAAAAAGGAATAAATAAAAAGTTGAAGGAGTGGTTTGTCCTAAACAGTGACTTCCTAAAGATTAAATGCTTTGTATATATTAAAATTTTTGAAATTGATTGTATAATGTTAAACAAGAACAATAGATTCTGCCAGGCCACCTTTTCTAAAGTAAAAGCTATATCTGATACTGATGTGATGTTTCTTATGATTTGTAAACCGCCCTGAGTCACCTTGGTGAGGAGAGCGGTGGATAAATATGAATAAATAAATAACATAATCATTATTTTCAAAGTAATAATAATTTCACTTCAGAAGTTATTCTGGGTTGAAAGGATTTTTGCTGGAGAAACTGCTGAGGGGACGCCCAAATGAGGCTCCTTCATGTCCCCAAGATCTTTTCAAAGTAATTCCTTAAGTGTCCAGTCAAGCAGATTATCCTAATTGTTGAAGTAATGTTGGATATGCGCTTTATACTAGCCATATAAAGATGCAATCAAACAAAAATTGCAATTTGTAGTAATATACATGCTCTTTTAACATTAAATAGCAAAATTAAATTTATTAAAGACAAGTAAAAGGTTACATTAAAATATTAATATTTTTTAAAAATTAGTGCGTATTTGCAGTGCATGAACATTTCTGGTGTTTATCAGTTTGCAGTAGCCAAACTGCACACTTGTTGTAAAATTACAAACATACAGCTAAAGGAGATAATAAAAACACAGGGTCACAGTACCAGAATTTTTTCTTGAGAACAAAAGCAAAAAGTATCTTGTGCAGAATTTTACCTGTTCCAAGTACTGAATATGAGAACATTGTGTTTGGACTATATCATGGACAAATATATCTTGGCAGTTAAACTAAAAAAGGAGCTAATCATTGCATGAATTAGCTTCATAGTATTTATAATATGTCGTGGTGGTATGTATTGGTGCCTGAATCAGCTTGACTAGTAAATTATGAAATCACAATTTTAATGTATACAAAGCTTATTTTGAGTTTTCATCTATCTGAATCAGTTCCAGAATCACTCCAAAATAACCACACATCCTGTAGTATTAGGGAAAAAGTAGTTGAGCCTCCCTAGTTTGACCACATTGCTGCTTACTGTCAGACAGACACTACATTGTAAATATACTGGCATCCTTAGTTTGTGCACAAATCCCAGTTTGCTCTGGGCCCTTCAGCCTTCTCATTTTCCTATCCCAACAATTTAAAATGGAATTCCCACTGTACCTATAAATTTTTTTAGGGCTCTTAATGCATTTTATATTAAAAACAGCTTTTCTAATATAAGATTTCATGCAAGTTTAGGTTTGGTCCACTAGCTATGTTACTATGCATGCTTTGGACTTACTTAAAAGGTGCATCTCTCTAAACAAAGCTATAAAAGACAGAGAAGTTAAGAGATATGGGACTTTGAATATGTAGGTTTAATAAAATCTAAAGTTAAGAAACTTGGCTTCTTTTACAATTTAAGCAGCTATTTTTAAAATCAAATTTTGAAGGGGCACTAGAAGAATGAATTTTCACCCTTTTGGCGAAACTTCAGTAGCAATCTGTTGGAAGAAAGCTACTGGTTGAAGAACACAGACTACTAATGCAAGCTTTCATGTATACTGAAGGATTCATTTTAAAAGATACCGACTGAACTTGTCTTCAGTTGGTGACAATTCAGTTTCTTAAGATTTGTATGTGGTTCCCTTTGAAAGGTGTTACTGTACTTTCAAGGGGTGCTTCATGAAAACAAGCTAAAGTATGCCATATGTTTTGAAGTTCTAAAACTAGATGTTGGGGGGAAAGTGAAGCAGTTATTTAACAATATTTTAAAAAGTGTGTTGCTATGCCATTAGAACTTGGTCTCCTTTGAGACGTTTCCTGTTTCAATGACAGCGCTTAGTTTTGGCAGCTTCGTCAGCACTCCCTGATTCCGTTTACTTTTACTGCGTATCCCATTTTCTTGCTGTCCATGTCCTCCTGCAGGATTGGATGGGCAGAATATAGGAGGCGGTGGTTGGTTCTCTTCATCCTCCCCATATGTTGTCCATTTAATTCATGAGCACTGAATCTTCCGAAGTGTGCTCTGCCATGGGAAAATGGACACATGTGTTGTCATTCTGGAATAACTAAATGTGATTTTTTTACAGAAAAAGCTGGTGATTCAAGGGAAGCAAATTGCAATGCACTACAGCAATCCCAGGCCTAAATTTGAAGACTGGCTTTGTAACAAGGTAAGATATTCTTAAGGGGCATTTCTCTTAGTTGTTTGATTAGATATGCTTCTCAAAACAAACAGTCCATTATTTTCATGTTAAATGAGGATAAATGCTGGTAGAGATCAATGCAACAAAAAGTGAATATGTGAGAATTTCTTGACAACAAATAAACTACAAATCTCAAATTTGTTTTTCATGAATGTTGGAAATAAGATATTTATCAATTGTTAAAAGCTAACATTGTAATACAAGTGATTAATTAATCAGTTTTTCGCTACGCTGGTCTGATGTTGGACATTTACAGAAATTGCTAGTTCTCTTCTAATGGTTGTGTATTCATATCACACATCAGCAGTCTGCAGCAGGACCCCTACCCATTTTTAATGTCGGCCCACTTCTCGCCTCAGGCTTCCATTAAGCCCAGGCCATCTCCCAGCCTGGCTCCTTCCCTAACGAGTAGAAAGACAGCTTACAATTTTGTTCTCCTTGTAGAAGTAGCTGCTGCAGACGTCCGTATATCAACATTTTGAACTCAGTTTATAACTGAATAGGGAAAAACCTGAGCGTTACATCTGCCCACAGATCAACCTAAAGCACATGAGTACAATGGTGCAGTTTGATAGCACTTACCATTGTATCGTTCTCATACTGTGCATGCTGCAATCATTATTTCATTGATTGCTGCTCATTAAGTTTCCCAGTTCTACTTTCTATTTTTCAAAATGGTCTTTGATTCTTTCTGTTCTACTTGAGCTGACAAAAGTGCAGAATTAATAATAGTACAAAAGTGATGAACTGGAGGAAGTCTAGAAATGCAAAACTCAGTCTGGAGTCCATGGCACTTGGGTACCCTCTCAGGGTTTTAGAGGTGCTCACAGATATTTTAACTGTTCTGTGTCTACACAAAACAGGATCTAGTTTTTAAAAATTGCTAAAAGTTTAGTCTTCCCTAAAAAATTGTTGTGACTAGTCCTTCTGGATACCATGACCTGAGTAAATGAATGAATATCCCCAACTAGTACAGGACAAATCAGATTTCTGTCTCAAGAGTGTGTTACTTGCGTTCTTATGTACTAGTACTGTAATCAGATCATAGTAGATTTAAGTAATACTAACTTTAAATTTATCATCTGTATTATATCTGTTGTACTTTCAATACATGGCAAAAGCATATGGTTTGTGGGATGTTTGCGCAAGTAAATAATCTTAAACAATTTTTTTAATATGTTAGTGCTGCCTTTACAACTTCAGGAGGCGATTAAAGTGCTTCCGTTGCGGAGCAGACAAATTTGGTAAGTTCTGCTAGGATATGTTTCATTAAGCAGATATTTTCTTCCATGATTGTAATGCACCCTCAATTCCCTTAATGGCATGGCCAACGTCTCTTTGTAATAATATGAACTTATTTTCCTGGTTTTGCAATGAAGATTCAGAGCAGGAAGTGCCACCTGGAGGACCAGAAGCTGTTCAGTCTGTGGACTACTATTGTGATAGTAAGTAAACTATTCAGTTTTCAGTTACACTGCAATATCTGTTTGGTTAAGGTGAATATATTGTTATCTATCTGCCTTATTTATTTATTTAGAGTTATTTATATCCTGCCTACCAAGTTATATGAGTTCCTATTTAAGGCAGCTTACAAACTTATACAAAGTTTAAAAAACAACACAATTACAAAGCTGCAAAAATCTATGTTTAGGGTTTGATGGCCGTAGGCATCAATTCCAGACATTCTAATATTTCTCATAAATCTCTTTGGGCATATTATGTGGCTATATTTTCCTTTTTGAAAATAGAGTTGAGGTCAAACTCTGAAGCGTGGCAGTACACCAGAAGGGTAAAGAGTTGTTCTAGCTAAGGACACTGGTTATTATAGACAATTTTTTTTACTAGAATATAAGTACCTGGGATACAGTTTACTCTGTTTTACCCTTCTTTCCATCCACACTGGTGTCCCTATTTCCCTCCTTAAATGTATATCTCAATCTGTTGACATTCATGTTTCATCCTGGTTCTCTATGGAGTTAAATGTTTTACTCTATACAAAAATTGTTCATTGATCAAAATTTATGCATTTTTCTAAGTTACAAAAATTATGTTCATTAAAGCATGTGTCCGCTTTTTAAATACACACATTTTAGTCATGCACATTTTTCAGATACATGCAGAATTCTAAATTCTGCTATAGTGAATTACGTTTCCAAGTAAGGTACTTCATGTCATTGTAAGTCACAGGATGTGCTAATTAATTATTCAGTTCTTCTTTGAATATTGTGGCAGTGGTCTTTTGAAAAATTTAGTTATTTGATTGGTTCAGAACAATGACCAAAATATTTAAGTAAAATATAGAACTGATTTTGTGAGCACATAAATAGAATCTTATTTAAGAAGTCATCCAACCATAGCTTTTTTCTTCTCAGCTCTTATTCTCAGAAACATAGCTCCTCATACAGTAGTAGAATCGATCATGACGGCTCTGTCACCTTACGCTTCACTGGCAGTAAATAACATCCGACTTATTAAAGATAAGCAGACCCAGCAGAATAGAGGCTTTGCTTTTGTACAGTTGTCTTCTGCAATGGTAAGAAGAATGTGTTTCATTTCACGTTAGTAGACATCGTAGACTTAGTAGTCCAGAATGCAGCAGCCCGCACAGTGGTGGGGTGTATTTGTTTCGCCCACGTCTTGCCACTGCTGCGGGAGCTGCACTGGCTTTCTATATGTTTCTGGGTGCAATTCAAGGTGCCGGTTATCACCTTTAAAGCCCTTCATGGTAGTGGACCAGGATACCTCAGGGACTGCACCGTCCCTAGGACATCGACCCGTCCCGCGAGAGCAAACTGAGAGGGCACCCTTCAGGTACCATCTGTTGGGGAGGCTCGCCTCTCCAGCACAAGGAAAAGGGCCTTCTTGGTCATAGCCACCACACTATGGAACCTCCTCCCAGTTGCTACCATTTAGGAAAGAATTGAAGATGTGGTTGGCAAAATGGGTCTCGGGGCTGGGATTGTCAACAAGCTCCCCTTTCTGGCTTGTCTGAGGCCCCCCTCCTGTAATTAATTTTTTAATGTTAATGTTTTGTAGATTTTATTTGATTTTAGGTAGTGAATGGTACAGCGGGTGGTGGTGGTAATATTATGTTTTTAAGAGTTTTAAAATTGTTTTATATTGATTTTAACTGTACACCGCCCAGATTCCTTTGGATAGGGCGGTATATAAATCTACTAAATTGAATTAAAATCATTGGAAGAATAGAGATCTAGAAGTTTACGATACCTTAATTATTGCATCCTGTTTGATTTGGTAACATAGTGTAATTAAACACCCTTGAAAGAGAGAGGTTTTTTTTTTTACTATAATGTACATAGCATAATAAAATACTGAAAGAAGACCAGGATGTTAATGATTTTCAGTTTCCAGCATATGCTTGTTAAGTATAGCATTACAGAGTTTGGTTCTTGCACCAGCTGGTTGCATTACCAAGCAAAATCTTAAGGCTAAAAGCATGCACACCACTTGCTTGTTTATGTCAGTTGTGTTAGGTTTTTTTTAAATTTCCGTGGTAATATAGAATTACTGTCAGACAAGAGTTTGATTATTTAAACTTTGTCTCATTCAATTTTCTGGATTCTAGGATGCTTCTCAGCTTTTGCAGATTTTGCAGAGTCTTCAACCACCTCTGAAAATAGATGGCAAAACAATTGGTGTGGATTTTGCAAAAAGTGCCAGAAAGTAAGCTTTAGACTTCTGATTTTGCTGTTAAAGGTGTCTTTCACTTCATATTTGAATGCCATTGTAATGGTAGCATGTATTACTAGTACCTTGGATAATGTAATGACTTGGTTCCACAAGTCATAACATCCGGTTTTTAATGTTGTGCGATGCATTGATCGCACAACTTTAAAAAAAGCTCTGTTCCCTTTCTGAAGAGGAAAGGGAACGGGGTTGATCCGGTTTGCTTGGGGAGAGAAAGCACCCTCCCTCCCTAAGCAAACGGGTGCTCCCAGCGTGGGGTCGCCCTTGGCTTGCAGAAGGAACACACATTCCCTCCGCAAGCAAAGGGCGATCGCCGCTTGGATTGGGGGTTGAATGGGCGCACGCGCCAGTTCACCCCCTGATCACATTGCATCGGTTCCCATCATTGTGCGAAGCCCGTAGACTTAGCTGCAGTCGAAGAAGTCCGGGGGATTTTTTTTTATTGCAGTGAAGTCTATGGGCTTCGCAGAATGATGGGACCGATGCAGTCTTTCTTTCTAACCCTTCCGGAGGTGAAGGGGGTGGCGGATGGGCCAGTAACAGAGGCAGAAACAGCCATGGGGGCACTGTAAAAAATGCCCCCATGCCTGTTTCTGTCGCTGGCCCATCCACCTCCACCTCCGGAAGGGTTAGGAGGAAAGACTGCATCAATTCCTGTCATTGTGCAAAGCCCATAAACTTCACTGCAGTCGAAAAAGTTCCCTGGGACTTTTTCGATTGCAACGAAATCTTATGAGCTTCGCAGAATGATGGCCCCCTTTTCTTCTGAAGCCTCCCCTCTGCATCTGGATTGCCATTTGGTGATCTAATCAGGTGGGCATCGGAAGAGGAGGATCTTCCAAGCCCCTCCATCAGTAATGTACAGTACCTTTGGTTTTGCTAGACAAGCCTTGCAAAAGCCAGGGTACATTACCGGTGGAGATCTAAGCTTCAATCCTTCTGGGCTGTTCTCTGCCTGGCAAGCGCCTTCCCAGGCAGAGAACAGCCCAGCTTGATTGCAGCAGCGTGGCTGGGAAGCTGACTGGGGACTCCCGCACCGGTATGGTTGGGAGGAGAACGGGCTCAATCTCCCCCCAGCCAAACCGGCGGTCTGAGCTTCGGTAGATCTCAGTCCCAAAGCCCGCAGGGCTAGTCTCTTACCCCTGTGGGTTTTGGGGCAGAGATCAACATCTCGGAATTTGAGGTAAACATTTACATCTCACAACGTTATCTTAACATTGTGCGATGCAAATTTTTGCCTCAAATTCTCTGATGTTATCAGATTTTAACGTTATCCGAAGCAAATGTTATCCGAGGTAGCACTGTAGATCACATAATTTTCAGCCTTAAAAGGTAAGTCTTATGAGGGGAACACATGCTTTTTGTGGTTGTGGCAGTTACTGACCTGCAGAGAATTAGGACTCAATAAATTACTCTTCTCAGATCCTATTTTAAGTACTTAAACCTAAAGAAGAAATGTGATTTCTACAGATCTGTTCACGATTTGACTAATTATTAGTTGTGAAACTCATACAGTTGACAAAGTGGACTTGATCCACGATAGCTCACATTTAAATACAGAAGTTGGGTTTAAAGGGGCCAGAACTTTTTTTGTCTTTTTTGTTTTGTTTACTCTGATATGCTTCAGTCTTCTGGATATCTTTGTAAATTATATTCCTGGTTTTCAGGTAAATTGAATAGAACGGAAGTCATTTACATATTTTTAGGTTTCTTCTATTGAGAGAGTTCAGGAAAGCATAAATTTCAAAAAGTATGTAAGAGTTACAAAAAGTTGGCAATACCAAATAGCCATAATCAAAAGCAAACAATTAGCACATAGCGGTGAGAATTGAAAAATCATTCTTGCTGTGA
Organism: Furcifer pardalis; assembly: GCA_030440675.1. Classification (NCBI taxonomy): domain Eukaryota; kingdom Metazoa; phylum Chordata; class Lepidosauria; order Squamata; family Chamaeleonidae; genus Furcifer; species Furcifer pardalis. The sequence continues at coordinate 104,893,209 of CP126893.1, forward strand.
ACCTGGATTGTCAAGGGAGTATATACACTGTCCAGTACATGCTAATTCTTCCTCTTACCTGCCTTTCAAGTGATCAGAAAACCTTTGGATAAAATTCCAATTGGTTCATTCTCATCCTTTCCCTGTTACTGACTGTAGGCATTGGTTTAGAATAAAAGTTACATTGTTGGGAGTTACATGAAATTGGAAGGTAGAGTTAAGTGTCAGCATGGATCATTCAAAAACCGTTACCATGTGACAGGCTAGAATTGGAAGTTATAAACATGTATCAGTTGCACTGTCCAATTTGGAGTGGATCTAAGAGGTCTTGTTTGCAAACTTACAGTAATACCTCAGATAACGTTTACCTCGGATAACGCTAAAATCGCATAACGTTAAGTAATCTGGGGAGGAGAATTGGATCAAATAATGTTAAGGTCCTATGGGATGGATCGGATAACAACCGCTAAAGCCTGTTTGCATTTTGAAGATTGATTTGGCAATCTTATAGTTTGCTTGGGAAATGTGTTTGATTGTTTGCAGGGATTTGCTGCTCCCAGATGGCAATCGTGTCAGTGCTTTTTCTGTTGCTAGTACTGCCATTGCTGCAGCCCAGTGGTCATCCACCCAGGTAGGAGATATGTTTCCAACAAAGATTTGGTACTAAAAGCAATGCTAAGAGCTCTCTGAACTTTATTTTTGCTTTATCTCATGGTCAACCATTATTTTTGCTTTTTAGCCACAAAGTGGAGAAGGTGGTGCAGTTGATTTCAACTATCTTCAACTAGGGCAGGATGGTTATTCCCAGTACTCTCAGGTGGGTCTGAATAGTGCTACAAATGAAAAAGTTTTCTGCTCTCCATTAACTGTTTAGGAGTACTGAAAGGTGTTTCTGAACACTATTCCTATGCAGAGGGTGGGTGTTGTGGGAGGAAGGAGTGACGAATTGTCTAAAATCAGGTGAGTTCCCTACCCTCTGGAGTTGCTTCTCAAAGTCACAGGCAACCAAGGTGGAGATGTGATATGTTTCATTAATGTTTAAGAAAAGCCAAAGAGGTAAATACACAACAAAAGTGTAGCTAAAACTATGTAAGTGAGCTAGGGGCTTATAGCACAAGAACATAGTTTTTGATCCTAAGATTAGCCAGCGTAGTGAAGTTTATAGAAGGAAGGTTTTGTGCCACAAGAGGCAGAGGCCACCTGTGTGCCTACCTGTGCTCAGAAAGAGTCCCCATCTTTTAGAAGTACCTGCTAAGAGGGGCTTACTTCATAGTTGTCCTCCTTTAGTCAACTGCTCTCTAAAGGAAATTTGTCTAGTGGTCCTATGATAGCTGTTCTGTCACCACAAAATTACCCTTTTCTTCTAAGACTCACGTAATGTTAATTTTGAAACAGTGGTGTAAATTTGACTTTATTTTCTGCATAGTGTTCACAGGATTATCAACAGTTTTACCAGAACCAAGCAGGAACATTGGACACGGATACAGCAACAATAACTGGTAAGAGTTTTCCTTTGTATTGTGAAGATACAGTTCTGTTTGTTCATCTATTGATCCTGTAGGTAATCAGTATGAGATAGAATTGCTCTGTGAAAAACTGTTACCTTCATCTAACTCTTAACGTGAAAAGCCAGCAGATAAATTGGTAGAACTGTCTTGTGCAAATCTGATCAGGATGTCTGGTGACATGTTCAGAACTGTTCTTTATGTGGAGCAGCTTAGATGCTTTTCAGTACTACATTCCATGTTGAGAATTAATGGTGTTATACTTTTGTCTGTGTTTATGGAACTTAATACAAAGCATTTGTTGGCAGGTGCTCCAGTAACAACCGGTACTACAGCAGCTGTCGTCTCCCAGAGTCCTCAGTTATATAACCAACAAAGCAACTCACCTGATTCTCCGGTAAATTTATTTTTATTTATTTATTTATAAAGATTTATATCGCCACCCACTCGCCTTGGCGACTCAGGGCGGTTTACAATAAGAAAAAACAACACAGCACAAACAGCTGAAGTCCATTCCTTCTCCTGGCCAGAGGACGTTAGTCTTATCCTTCTCTGGGCAGGTAGAGCCCAGAATTAGGAAGTAGAAGCTTCCATATAAAAACCTTAAAACTGTTAAAATTTAAAAATTAAATCTAGAAAAGATTAAAGACACACCAAATGCTACAACTACTAATAAAAAAGTAGAGAAAGAGAGGGACTCAGATCATCCAGTGTCCTAGGGTCATTATACCTTCTGCACCCCATATCTGTCCCGCCAGCCATGTTTTTAGATTCTTCCTAAAGGGCAGCAGCTCTGTCTGGAGACGTAGCTCCATTGGCAGGAGTTTCCATAGGGCCAGAGCAGACACAGAAGGCCCTCCTTCTAGTGCAGAGATGTGCCTCTCTGGCAGATGGAACAACTAGAGAGCCTCTCCGGTCTGCTCTGATGGGACGGACAGATGTTCTTGGGGTGAGGCAGTCTCTTAAGTATCCTGGACCACTACCATGTAGGGCTTTAAAGGTAATAACCAACAACTTGAATTGCACCCGGAGACATATTGGCAACCAGTGCAACTCCCAAAGCAGCGGTGAGGGATGTGCATACCGCCCACATCCCATCACAACCCGGGCAGCCGCATTCTGGACCAGTTGAAGCCTCTGAATGGTCGTCAAGGGCAGCTACATGTAGAGTGCATTACAGTAATCAAGTCTGGAGGTGACCAGAGCGTGTGATCATGAGCAAGGAGTCCCGATCTAGGAGCGGGCATAACTGGCGAATCACACGAAGTTGTGCAAAAGCCCTTCTAGCCATGACTGCCACCTGCTCTTTGAGCAGTAGTCGCGAGTCCAGGAGGACCCCCAAGTTACGCACCGTGTCTGTTTGGGGCAAAAATTAAAAAATATTCTTTGCTTAGGGAGGTTTAGTGTAGAATTTTTGTGCGTTATAATTTTACTATAAACAAATATATTTTGCAACCAAGAAGACAAACATGAAAGCTCTTGAATAATAGCTTTCAAAAATTCCTCCTTTTTATGGGGTTTTCTCCTCCAGACACATGCAACACAGTCAGGCAGTAGCACACAAGTGACGGCAACTTCTACAACTGGCGTAGTCCCTGGTGTCAAGTACGGTAAGTAAGCATAGTGACTGAATAACAGATGACCCATGGCATGTCTAGGAATAAATAGCATTGCAGCTTCTGGGCAAGGGGTGATCTTCCATTTAATCTTCCCTGCAATGTTTTGTTGATATAGAACTCAGAAGACCTGTGCTATCAGGAAGAAGGGATTGAGAAATTGGTGGGGAGGGGGAAATGACGTTGAGAGGCATCTCTGGTCTAGAGTGTTTCTCAAACTATGTTCCATGGAATACTGGTCGACTTCAATTCCAAGAACCCTAGGTCAGTTCATTGGCTGATCAGCACTTTGGGGGAATTGACTTAGGCTTCTGGGAATTGAAGTCTGAAAACCAAAGATTGGGAAACACTTCTAAACAATGAATAAATGAAAGGGAATAAAGTAGAAGGTGCCTGACATTGAATATGGATGGAATTTTAGACAATACTAGGGATTCTGGAAGGACCAGCCTTCATAAGATGTTAGGTCCAATCCTACTGCTTAGCATAAGCCAGATAGTAACGTTCACTCTCTTTGTGTCAAGTAAAGAGGCTGTCTGCCACAATTCATAAGACTGTCTGCACATGCTGGGGGAAGCACAGCAGAGATGGTTTGTTTAACAGAATGGAATTGGATGAAAGTTAAGATTTTGCTTATGTGAGACCACAGGATTTTGGTCACTTTTTCATAGGTCCTTTTAGGTTTCATATAAAGTGGTACTTTATTACCCACAATGAGAGAGGTATATATTGTTACAATTGTTCAGGAAAATTTGTCAGCATCTGTACTGCTATAATTTGTTGTTGTCTAGTACTACTCAGTACTTGTTTAATTCAGACTGTTTAGTAATTATTCATACTTTACATTTCTAGCTGTTCCAGATACATCTACATATCAGTATGATGAATCGTCAGGTTTTTACTATGATCCTGTTACAGGGCTCTATTATGATCCAAATTCCCAGGTACACATTTGGGTCTACTTTATTTATTTATTTTATTTTATTGCTCGTATTTGCTACCCCGCTCCAATCGGTTTGGTAGCTGGCAGGTTTGGTAGCTGGCAGTAACTCGTTTGTAACATCCTGTGTAGAATTTTGTCCAGGCATTGGGGAAGCTATTCACAGTAAATAGTACTGAAATAAATGAATCAGGTATTTGTTTGCAGTATTGGCATGTAAAAACTCTTCTCTTGGTCAGAGCATCCATGTGGTTCTTTAGTTAGGAACCTTTAGAGTTTGGATACTTTATTGACCAAGTGTAACAAACATGTCAGGAATTTAACTCCAGTGCAAGGCTCTCTGTCTTGACTGTTCAAAAACAAATACCGTAGTAATGAATTCATAATAGTAACACAACACAGAATTTTTAAAAAGGGCCTCATTCACAATACTATGCTGCTGAATATGGTAAAAAGAGGTAAGATAAAAGAACTTTTCCTAAAATCCACTATCAACTCTGCAGTTTTAAGTATATTTAGTTCCAGGTTGTTACAAGAACACCATAGAGCTAACCTTTTTACCCCACCCATTTCAGGCTCTCTGGCACCCCTGCTGGCTCCAGGGAGGTCAGGGGACCCAATCTACGCTGTTCCTGACCTCCCCAGGCGCTTCGATCACAGTGTGGGATCGGCTGCTTGGGTTGGGGGTTGAACCAGGCACGTGCCCGTTCAACCCCCCAACCCAAGCGCTGATCCCATGCTGCAATCCGCCTGCCTCTTTGGAAAGGGCAGTGGGGATTCTACTCATGGAATCCCCACTGCCCTTTCAGAAGAGGCAGGCGGATTGCTACCCTGTTCCCTTTCCTCTTTGGAAAGGGGACAGGGCTTTTTTTTAACATTGTGCAATCAATGCATCGCACAATGTTAAAAACTGGATAACGACGAAACTTGTGGAACCAAGTCTCATCGTTATCCGAGGTACTAGTGTATGTGATAATTATAGAGTTTGCATATTATCATAAAATAGTTGAATTATCATTCTTAGCTTGAAAGTGACATTTTTTAATGAGTGAGCTAGGTGTGAAAGAGTAAGACAGTTTTAATTTTTCTTTCAGTACTACTACAATGCAGTTACACAGCAATATCTTTACTGGGATGGCGAGAAAGAAACTTACATGCCAGCAGCAGAGGGCACATCATACCAGCAATCGAATTCAGCTCCCATGAAGGAGGGGAAAGAAAAGAAGGAGAAGCCCAAGAGTAAAACTGCTCAACAGGTGATAATTAAAATGGCAACTCTAATTTATTTATTTATTTATTTATATTTGTTTATCGCCCTCTTCTCCAAAGGGACCCAGGGCGATTTCCAACAATTTTAAAAACACTTAAAAAATTAAAAACTTTAAAAAGCTTAAAAACTTAATTAAAAGCTAGGTATTATAACTTGGACATCACCATATTGATAGCTAAAAACTTTAATTGTTGTGGGAGGAAGGAGTGACAAATTGTCTAAAATCAGGTGAGTTCCCTACCCTCTGGAGTTGCTTCTCAGCGCCATTTTGATCTAAAGAGTTGTGTAAAACTACGTAACTCGCATTTTTTGTGTAAATGAGATGCCGATTTACGTAAAACCCAGAACCCAGTCGGTGTGGTTGGAGAAGGAGGAGTCCAGCCCCAGGCCCCTACAATATGGGGTGCCCCAGGGCTCGGTGCTCTCTCCTCTCCTATTTAACATCTATATGAGGCCACTGGGTGAGATCATCCGTTCCCACGGGGTAAGGTATCATCAATATGCTGATGATACCCAGCTGTACATCTCGGCCCGTGGGGACCCAGGCGGTGCGGTGGAAGTCCTCTCCAGGTGTCTGGAGGCTGTTAGGGTCTGGATGGGGGCAAACGGGCTACAACTGAATCCCGGCAAGACTGAGTGGCTGTGGGTGAGGGGCCCTGTGTTATCACGGGAGTTGCCAGCTTTGGTTCTGGATGGGGCAGTTTTGCCCCAAACAGATCCGGTGCGTAATCTGGGGGTCCTCCTGGACTCACGACTACTGTTCGAAGAACAGGTGGCAGTCGTGGCTAGGAGGGCTTTTGCACAACTTCGTGTAATACGCCAGTTGCGCCCGCTCCTAGACCGGGACGCCTTGCTCATGGTCACTCATGCTTTGGTCACCTCCAGGCTTGATTACTGTAACGCGCTCTACATGGGGCTGCCCTTGGTGACCATTCGGAGACTCCAGCTGGTCCAAAACACGGCGGCCCGAGTAGTGACGGGGCGCGGGCGTTATGCTCATGCTACGCCGCTGCTTCGGGAGTTGCATTGGTTGCCAGTATGTCTCCGGGTGCAATTCAAGGTGCTGGTTATTACCTTTAAAGCCCTATATGGTAGTGGGCCAGGATACCTAAGAGACCGCGTCACCCTGAGAACATCTGTCCGCCCCACCAGGGCGGACCGGAGGGGCTCTCTTGTTGTCCCATCAGCTAGAGAGGCACACCTCTCTAGCACTAGGAGGAGGGCCTTCTCCGTGTCCGCCCCAGCCCTTTGGAACCTCCTGCCAATCGAGCTGCGCCTACAGACAGAGCTCCTACCCTTCCGGAAAGGCCTAAAAACCTGGCTAGCTAAGCAAGTGTGGGGAAATAGGGTCGTGGGGTCTCATATAGGGTGGCTGATTTAGTGACAGCCACCCTTCAGTTCATTTGGTGTGATTTTTATGCTTTTATGAATTTTTAAAGTTTTAACATCGAGTCTTAGGATATCGATATTTTAGTCTGTAATTGCCGCTCAGAGTCGGGCTTGCCCGATTGGAGCGGGGTAGCAAGTACGAATAAATAAATAAAAAATAAATAAAAAACCCCTTACATAACTCAAATTTTACGTAATTTGAGTCATACATAAGTCGGGGTTTTACTGTAGTTTCTTGATGAATGTGGTCAAATCATTATCACAGCGATGGTGCTGTTGGTTTTAAGTCAACCCTGTAAAAGGCAGCCATTCTCTAAGTAAGAGTCTTGTAACACTTTAAGTATCAGCTGAGTTATAACATGTAGTTTTCTGGGCTTCAGCCTACTAAAGAATCATATTTTACTTATGTAGTCCTTGGAAAGTGTTGACTGTAGCAAAGATCTCAATAATACTGTAGTGGCATTTGCACCCAATAGTTTGAGAACATCATAAGACAAGTCTCATAACAATAAACTGGGGGGAGGGGAGTAGCGTGGAGGGAAGAGCCTGAACAAGTGATTATTTTCCAGATTGCAAAAGACATGGAACGTTGGGCTAAGAGCCTGAACAAACAGAAGGAGAATTTCAAGAATAGTTTTCAGCCACTGAACGCAAGAGAAGAAGAAAGGAAAGAATCCGCTGCAGCAGATGCTGGTTTTGCTCTATTTGAGAAAAAGGTAAAAAGTGATTGGCTTGTTAACATTTTTTTAAAAAAATAAGCATTTGTATCTCTTCTCTAAACACCCTCGCTATGCTCTTTTTCCAGGGTACATTATCTGAAAGACAGCAATTAATGACAGAAGTCATAAAGAATGGTGATGACGACAACCCACTGAAAGTGAGTTAGTAGGAAGAAATATATCCTGGTTTGCTGTTTGTTTTTGGCAACATGCTAAGTGAAAAATCAGCATTGGTAAATCCTTGCTATCAAATTGAGTTTCTTAAAATGAGCTTGCGTCATTTAACTGCAAGTTTGTATTGCCATTTGCAGTAGCCATACTGTGCAGAATTAAATAATGGTGTATGTGTATCTTGTTTCTTAAGAGTTTAAGATCCAACATGCCTCAGAATTGTTTGCAGCAACTAGTAAAGTTTTTTGGTGCTCTTCAGTGAAAAGAATGGCTTGGCTTATCAGAAGTTTATTTGCGTTTTACTGAGAACCCAGTAGACGTCTGTATGGTGTTTTAGACAATATCTTCTAAAACGAAATAAAGCTATATTTGGTGGCCAAAGTAGGTTCTGCCTATATATGGAATATTTTAGTATAGTTCTAATTTTGTCAAGTATTCAGAATATGAAATGCAGTCTGCAGTTAAGAAGGCGGTCCTCTTACCAAGCATGTTTGTCCTGAATTATGTGAGGTTTTCCAGATCTGTACCTGAAGCCTTTTGGAAGCTTAGTCATGCTCTTAAATCCTAATAGTCTGCATTATGAAAATGAATGGCTGTTTGTTGCTCTCAATCAATTTACTATTTGCCTTTTCTTTTTTTCTAGCGAGGTTTAGTAGCTGCTTACAGTGGCGACAGTGATAATGAGGAGGACTTTTTGGAAAGACTGGAGAACGAGGAAGAAAAATTGACAGACTGGAAAAAATTGGCCTGCTTGTTATGTAGAAGGCAGTTTCCAAACAAGGAAGCTTTGGTCAGGCACCAGCAGCTCTCGGACCTTCATAAGGTAGCCACCTACTTTAAATGAATTGAATTTGTATGCAGAGTTCTGTAATACCTAACTAAAGAGCTTGAAGACTGGCTTACTCTTCTGGTTCTCAGGATAAAAGATTATATAACATAGGCCAGAAAGGCATGGAACCTAAACTGATAATTTTACCACCTTTGGATAAATGAAATAAACATGTTATGTGTGAGCTTATGTTATTTTAGTATGTCATGCTCAAAAGATAGATTTGATTTGCGGATCGATAATTTTTGTTACATACAGAGTAATCACATACAATGATCACTATTAAGTCAAGATTTTATATTGTGGAACTTTTTTTACATAGCAAAACATGGACATGTACAGGAGATCTAGACTGTCAGAACAGGAACTTGAAGCCTTGGAGATGCGTGAAAGAGAGGTTAGTAGCCTTAGAGTGAAACAAGCATGGGGGTTGTGGTGGCTTCGTGGTTAAGAAGCCCGTCCTGTTAGCTGGAAGGCTGGCAAGTCTGCAGTTTGAAACCCAGGTACTGCATGGCGGATTGAGTGTCTATCTCTGTTCCAGCTGTTGGGGACATGAAAGGAGACTCATTTGGGTGTTCCATGAGCAGAGTTTCTCCCGCAAAACCCCTTTCAACCGGGAATAATTTCTGACATGAAATTATAATTATTATAATGAAACAAGATACAGGGAAGAACATTGAGTGATACTCTGTGAATGTTTACTATAACACCCAGATTGAGTTTTTGATTGTACCACTAGACCAGTATTTTCCAATTCAAGCCTAACTCACTCCTCCCAAAGCCCTGATCAGCCAATGTGCTGATTTAGGCTTCTGGGAATTGAAGTCCCCTTGTGGGGCGTAGGTCCCACGTTGGAAACTACTGCGCTATAGCCAGTGATTGCCTAAAAATCTTGAGTTCTAGAAATACAATCTGAAGGCTCCCAAACAGAAGAGCACCCAAAGAAGATAAAGAATTTGGATCTCGAACTTAGAGTTGAAGAACGACAACTGTTAGGTGTAAGAAGTGAAAATCACTTTTGAGGTCCTTAATGGTTAGCATCCCAACTCACATGCTAACATGTTTGCTTTATCAGTGACAGGAGAGTAAACATTGAATGATTAGTGAGTGTATATTTTACAGAATATTAGCTATTCTTGTGAACTTTTTTTGGTATTGTGAATGTCAGGAAAACTTCATAGTAAATTTTAGTTCTGAAAATGATCAAGTTCCATTAGAGAGATCACTGTTTGTGCCTCTTTAGTTTAATTCCTTTTCATGTTTTCTGACTGGGTTAGTAGCCTCTGTTGCAGTTTGTGTTCAGGTGACAGAGATTTCAAAAGATAAATTGTTACCTAATCTGCTTTCAGATGAAATACAGAGACAGAGCGGCTGAAAGACGGGAGAAGTATGGCATCCCAGAGCCACCAGAACCAAAGCGGAAAAAAGTGTTTGATGCAGGCACAGTGTGTGTATCTGAGCAATTGGTATAATTAACATTACACCAGATCTTTTTACTATTGTTGGCTTAATTGTTTTGTTTTGTTGTAGGAATTATGAGCAACCTACTAAAGATGGCATTGACCATAGCAATATTGGTAACAAAATGCTTCAGGCTATGGGATGGAGAGAAGGCTCAGGATTAGGAAGAAAATGTCAAGGCATCACAGCCCCCATTGAGGTAGGCGCTCCAAAGGCTTGAGTGTTTTGTTTTAGTGATTGACAAAGAGAACCTGACGGTGGACAGGCCCATCTTTCAAATCAGTTTTTCACATGGGTATTGGAACTAATACAGGGTTTCTTCATATTTTATCCTGTAAGAACTTGAAAAAAGGTGATCTGTTACTTCTGGATTTGCAATGTTTGACCATGCACATGTTCTTGAACTTCAAGTCTCATCAGGCATTCTTCAGTCATATGAATAGTCAGTGATGATAATGTTCAGTTCCGTCTATAGACCCACGTGTAATTTTCTTGCATCTGACATAGAATGTTAGTTTCTTTTGTGGGAGGGTATTCCCTGTCACCCGTATAACCTATTTAGTGTGTTAAGGATACACTGTCCTCTTAAAACAGTATATGTGGCTGCAAGTTCTGTTTGTAGAATGTATTTTACTGCTTTCCCTATATTGGTTGTGAATTTTCTGAAACATCTCAGTAGCTGTGTAGTTTCTACTTCATGTGGCAGCAATCATTAAGATCACCAGTTAGAAAATGATTCAGCTGATAAGAATCTGTCAAGGAATGTTCCAGTACAGTGCAGTTTTCCTTGCACTGAGATCTGGTTTGTGCAAAATACAACTAATAGTAACATTGGTGTTCTTGTCGCAAAGCTAATAAAGTGTCTCTTTCCCTTATAGGCTCAGGTGAGAATGAGGGGAGCAGGACTTGGAGCAAAAGGTGGTTCTTACGGTGTCACCACAGCAGATTCATATAAAGATGCAGTACGAAAAGCTATGTTTGCCCGTTTCACAGAAATGGAATAAGCTCTGTCCATCTTGGAAATGTAAAAGGCATGAAGTGTTTCACTCTTCCCTTGACTGACTGTTAAAAACCTTATGGCCTTGGAAGCACTGAGGTATTTAGTTATGGCTTGGAGTTAACCACTTCCATTCCAGGTTTTCCTCTCCTTCCAGAGGTAATCTTTCCATTGGAGGATCATAGAATGTATAACATCATGGTCTCATATTGGAAGATCCATAACTAAATAAAAAGGGGATGCTTTATCTTGATTCATTTTTGTATATATTGTAAATTAATGTGTTGTGTTCATCATAGGTTTGTGTAGTTTAGAATCCACTCCTGTCCTGTGGAGCAGTTGGGAAAGTGTTACGATTTGACACTGCTGTCTGTATCTGCTTACTTTTTATTGTTTCTCATTTTTGGCAAACTTTTCTTGTACATTTGTATAATATTTGTATAGATTTTTGAAATTTTTGATTCTAGATTCCAGCTCAGGCGTCTTTCAAAAATAAATAAAGCCAAAACTGACTTATCATTGTTCTCTCTTTTTTCTGGTGGAAGTGTTGTGCAGAGTAAGTGATTGAGTGTCTTGAAGCGCATGATGATCATAAGTAGAGAACATAGGTTTTATATTTTTCTTTCTGGTTTGCTTTTAAGGGTTGGGTACCCATATCTATGTGTCTTCCACCCACCCAAAAAATTGGTGCAAGCACCACTCTGGGTGAATCACAACAATATAAAATAAGAAACATGTAAGAAAAGTTAGAATACAGTAATACCCCGGATAACGATTGTACCGTATAGCGCTAAAACCGCATAACGTTACAAGATTTTTGAAAAAATCTTGTATCGAATAACACAATTTTTAGCGTTATCCGGTACAATCGCATGGGGGGGTGGGGTTGGATTGGGTAGAACATCTACCCAATCCAACCCCCCCATGCACGCCCGCACTATGTTTGGAAAGGGTACGGGGGTTGGGGAGGCTATGGAGATCTTCCCCATAGCCTCCCCAACCCCCGTAGGACATGTGTGCACGCCTGCCCGATGTTTGGAAAGGGTACGGGCAAGATCCGCCGTACCCTTTCCAAACACCGTGCAGGCGCGCTTGTGTCAAACGGGCATTGGGGAGGCTACGGAGATCTTCCCCATACTCTCCCCAACCCCTGCCTGACACGCGGGGTCTCCCCGACCTTGTAGCGGCTCACTGCAAGGCCAGGGAGATCCGGGTGAGGAGAGGCGCCTCTCCGCGGGGGTCTCCCCGGCCTCGTAGCAGCTCGCTACGATGCCGGGGAGTCGTGGGCAAGGAGAGGCGCCTCTCCATGGGGTCTCCCCGGCTTGAGAAAGAGGTGGCTTGGCTGAAATTCTCTCCCCCTGTGGGCTCGCTATAGCAACGAGGATCGCACGTCAAGGCAATGGATCAAAGCGGGGGGTGGCTCCCTCCGCTTTTATCCATTGCCTTGACGTGCGATCCCTGTTTCGCTCTCCTAAACAAGGATCAGCTTTTCCGAATTTCCCCCTCCCCCGGGGAGGGGGAAATTCGGAAAAGCTGACCCTTGTTTAGGCACTTTGCGATGGGAGTTTGGGTGCCGGGTTGACCGGGCAGGCGCTCCACCGCCTGGGCTGCCCCTTTTGTTATTTCTCCCCGGAAAGGGATTCCAGGGCAGCACTTGGTGTGCATCCCCCTATGGCGGCGAGGATCATTTCTGAGCCCAGGCTCTGTGCCGATTATCGATGTTAAACATGCCTGCTAATTTTGAGTTGCACTAAAACTGCACTCCAGACTCTGCCTCCCCGCTCGTACTGCTCACACACACTGAGCGGAAGAAACTGCTTCAAATGCCACCTATTTCCCCCCTACTCTCTTCCCCAGGGAAGGATCCCAACATTGGGGTGGGGTGGGGGGAGAAGGGCAGCCCCCCCCGGGAAAACCACCCGCGGCATCTTCCAACCTCCCCCCCATTACTCTTCACCAACAAGGCTAAGCCACCAACCTGCCTTGCCTGATTCCCTCTTCCACCCCCCCTTGCCAATCCGGCTCGGGAAAAGGGGGTTCCCGGGTGCCCCGCTGGCTGCCTTGGCCCCCGAGGGTCAGGCGAGAGTTTCGGGAAGTGGTTGGCGGGAGGGAAAGGTGAATTAAAACTTCCACTCACTTTCCCGAAGCCGCCTAAAGTGGTGACTCGGGTGTAGAGTGCGTGAAGATCCAGCTCTTTCCCACCCACCACGGGGATCTTCTTAAAAAGACCTGCCTAAGGAGAGAGAGACACACAAACAACTTGTCAACTTGGGGCCCCTTTTCTCCCCTTGCCGGGGGCCGCCTCATCCTTCAGGGAAGGGGCTGGAAGTTAAAATCGGTTGGTTTCAACAGCCTCCCCCCCTTCTGCCTGCCACCACCACCTTCTATCTCCCCATTGTGTGTGTTTAACATTGATAATGTTAGGTGCTGTGGGTGGTTTTCCCGGGGGGGGGGGAGCTGCCCTCCCCCCACCCCTCCCCAATGTTGGGATCCTTCCCTGGGGAAGAGTAGGGGGGAAATAGTGGTGTTTGAGGCAGTTTCTTCCGCTCGGTGTCTGTGAGCAGCGTGAGCGGGGAGGCAGTCTGGAGTGCAGTTTTAGTGCAACTCAAAATTAGCGGGCATGTTTAACATCGATAATCGGCACGGAGCCTGGGCTCGGAAATGATCCTCACCACTGTTGGGGGGGGCACACCAAGTCCTGCCCTGGGAGCCCTTGGCTGGGCTGGGCTAGCCTTCTTCCGAAGCCCTTGCGGGCTGCTTCCAAAGCCGCTGGGCTTCGGACACAGAGCGGGCACCTCTTTCCCCCACCCTAATGGCCCCTTAGCGCTAGGTAAGGGGCCATTAGGGTGGGGGGAACAGGCAACTGCTCGTGTGCTACAAGGCGCGCGAGCGGGTGCCTCTCGCCACCCGACACAATCCTTAGTGCTTGCTAAGGATCGTGTCGTGTGGCAAGAGAGAGGCACCCGCTCGCGCGCCTTGTAGCACACGAGCTGTCAAACACAGCTCGGGCTAGCAATTGCTAGCTGGAGCTGAGCTTGACTTCAGCAACAACGCACGCACCCGCTTGGCTGCGTGGGTTGTCTCCAAGCTGAGCTCTGGCTAGCGATCGCTAGCCAGGGCTTAGCTGTCAAACTCGGCTCCGGCTAGCGATTGCTAGCCGGAGCTGAGTTTGACTTCGGCGACAAACTGTGGGGCTGCGCAGTTCGTCCCCTGAAGGCCCCCCCCCGCCCCATGGATCCCCGGTTTGCTTGGGGGTGGGAGGGTGCTTTCCCTCCCCAAGCCAACCTGATCTCCCCCCTGTTCACTTTCCTCTTTGGAAAGGGAACAGGGCTTTTTTTTAAACGTTCGATCAATGTATCAGACAACGCTAAAAACCGGATAACAACATGACTTGTGGAACCATGTCATAACGTTATCCGGGGTACTAGTGTACTAAATCAACAGCAGTAAACACATCACAAAGCTTGCAACTTAAAAATAAATATTTGCCATGCAATTCTAGCAGCTTCAAAGTGCATGGAATTAGGATCCTGGTAAATCTATCAAGACACAAAATCATTTTTCCTGGTTGGAACTTAACAGCCAGGCCTATGGTCTCAAGCCACCTTTGGACAAATCAACCCTTGTTCCAATGATGACACTTTAGTAAAATATATAAAAGTTGATTAAAAATAAAGTTTAAAAAACCTTAGAATGCCCTTTGCTGCTGCAGCACACTTTAGTGTGCTTTTCTTTCATTCATTGCCAAATTGAACATAGATCCAAAACACTGGATGGCAGCACAGTATCAAGTGGACCATGGTCTAGTAGCCCCTTCAAAGTGAGCATGAGGGAACAAAAGTAAGCTGTCCAGAATTTAACCTTCCTCATGGGGGTGGGGAGACACTGCATAAGTCTCCTTAAATAGATGGGTTTTAAAGCACTTCTTGATCATCTGAAGTGAAGTCTCCTGAGAGATATCAGTTGGGAGATTGTTCCAGATAGAGGGTGCCACCACTGAGAAGGCTCTTCGATGCGTATCCATTCTTCCGGTCTCTCTCAGGGTGCCTATCTTCAGTATAGATTGTGAGGATCTCAGCAAATGGGAGGTACTTTTGCAGAAGAGTTGCTCTACCAGATAGCAAAGTCCCAAACCCTGAATCAACACCTTGAATCTGGCATGGAATACTGGTGGGCAACTAGTGCAGGCCCACCAAAATTCGAGGAAAGAAAGATCTTTGCCTGCATGAATGGCCAATGAAACCTTTAAACAATGTACTTTTCGTGGAAGTAGTATTTGAATTACTGATAGGCGTGCTGGGTTTTTTTTGGGGAGGGGGAATGAGGTGCATGTTTAACAGCCCTGTCCTATTTGCAAAAGTTTCTCAATGCCAGGACTAAAACTTAGAATATGTAAACTAAGGCCACAACTTTGGGAGTCACCTTTAAGGGCTGTGGAGCAGTTGACAAAAAACTGATCTCTACCACCTCTGTTTCCCTCTCAGCCTCAAAGAAGACATTGGCCCATAGGACAAGTTGCACCACACTGGTACCAGAATTGCACACTTTCTGCCCCAACTAAAACCCCGCATACTATTATGACTGCACAGGGACACTGCAGGTTCATCTTCCTCTGAGTCAACTGCAGGAATGAACTTGCTGATACCAAGTCTGAGAAACATACTTCACTCAAAAACCCTAAAGTGAAATACGTTTATCCAAACATCTCATGATCCTCAAAAAACCCATTAGGATCATAATTTTGAAACAACAACAACAATAGTAATAACTAGTGGAACAAGATGTCATTGAAGAAGCTGGGTATGCGTGCCACCCATCATTATCCTAAGGCTTTGCTATCATATCTTTTGGTGCCACTGTTTGCCCTTTCTCCCTCCAGGTTCAACAAGGCTGTTGCCAGTGTAAGTACGGTAGTACAGCTGCCATTTCCATTAGTGTGCGTTTTACACGTCCATTTTACTTCTATATAACATGGACACAGCAGAGCAGAATGACTTTGCTCACAATACCACCACATTCCCACTAGATGGCAGTGTGTCTCCAAGAATGCGTGACTCGCCCAACTTCAGTGGTACCTCACTTAAAGAGCATAATATGTTCCATGGGATTGCTCTTTAAGCAAGTTGCTCTTTAAGCAAAACACTTGGAAAAAGCGCTCTGGCGGGAGGATTGTGAACCCCGATTTAGTTGTTAAGTGAGTTTTTGGTTGTTTTTAGTTGTTAAGGAAGGGTGACCATGATTAGGAGAAAATTCTGCTCTTTAAGCGATTTAGTCTCTCTGTGACGCACTCTTTATGCAAGGTTTTACTGTATAATAATTTTGTGTCAGAAATAATTCTGGGTTGAAAGGATTTTTGCAGAAGAAACTCCATTCAGGGAATGCCCAAATGAGGCTCCTTTCATATCCCCAAGAGCTGGGACAGAGATGGGTGCGCAATCTATCATGCAGTACTGGGGGCTTGAACCTGCCACCCCTCCAGCTAACAAGGCAAGCTTTTTAACCACTGAGCCACCGCAGCCCCTTTCCACCCCACTGACTATCTGTCTGGAGGTGTGTTGCTCAATTTGACTGTTCCCTTGCAATGCAGATAGCTTTACTTCAATTCACACACAATTAGTAGATCACTATAAAGAGATAATCTTGCCACCAGTCATAGATAATTTCATTCATATGATTTAAGGAAACCTCCAGAAAAGCTATCAGTGATAAGAATGCCACATAAATGCAAAGGCATACAAGTTGGTGCTAGGTATCTGTATCTGTTTTTATCTGCTTTGCGGTTTTAATGTTTTAAATTTTTATGAATTTTAAAGTTTCTGTATATTGTTATGTCCTATGACGATAATGCATGCTGTAAGCCGCCCAGAGTCGGGTGTACCCGATTGGGGCGGGATACTAAATGTGAACAATAAATAAATAATAAATAAATAAATAGGTCAAATCAAGCCTGAACTGCCTCTGGAGCCTAATATGATGAAATTGAAGCTGTTCTACTTTGGATACATCATGAGAAGGCAAGACTCTCTGGAAAAGACAATAAAGCTGA
Organism: Furcifer pardalis; assembly: GCA_030440675.1. Classification (NCBI taxonomy): domain Eukaryota; kingdom Metazoa; phylum Chordata; class Lepidosauria; order Squamata; family Chamaeleonidae; genus Furcifer; species Furcifer pardalis. Next base: position 104,910,131 of record CP126893.1, read on the forward strand.
GAAAGGGTGAATGCAGCAGGAAAAGAGGATAACCAAATACTAGTCCAACTTCTTTGCTAAGTTTGTGCAATATATGACATCCCTTCCCACTTACTATATGCTTTTCAGCATTTGATCTACAGAGGCATCAGTTAGTGCCATAACATTTTGCACTTCTCCTTCCTACCCCTCTTTAATTTTGACTACATGTGGAGTCAGACTAACATGGCAACTGCTACAGAGGCATATTGGTCCTGGCAGAAGTACCGTACAGTATATTGGTATCTATTGTCCAGGAGTCTATGATTTATAGAAGTTTCCAGTTTTGTTTGAAAGTCATCAGTACTGTGTGTGGTAATGAATTTCACTGTTCAGGTACGTGCTGTGTGAACAAGTACTTTTTTTAGTTTGTGCCAGAACTCTTACCATTCAGCCTCAGTAGTTGAGAGCTGACTCATTCAAAAGTAACCATGACAGTAGAATACGAGTAGAACAAAAAGTGGAAACAACAGTCAGGTAAACTTTAAATCTCAGTTCCTGATGGGTTTAACTCTTACTTTTAATCACATAGGTTTTTAGGTGTTTGTAGCTGTTCTTAGAATGCTATAGGTCACCCTTGCTCAAAAGCCAGTCGTATCCCACTCAAGGATTCAGTGCTAATATCTGTTTATAGCCAAAGAGCCAGCACTGTCTGTGTCTGCAGACATTTCTGTGGACATGTGGCAGGCATAACTAGAAACCAGAGTGCATGGAATGCTGTTTACCTTTCCCACTGAAGTGGTACCTATTTATCTACTTGCAATTTCTTGCTTTCAAACTGCTAGGTTGGAAGGAATTGGGACAGAGACAGGAGCTCATTCCGTCGTGCAGTACTCAGGTTGAACTCCAACCTTCCAGTAGTCAAGTTAAGTGTCTTAACCACTTGACCCACCACACTCCTCTAGAATTCTGTACTCATCTAGAAATCTATAATCTAAAATGAACAAGTTGGGAAAGGAATCTCTTTTTCCCTGATTTCGTTGATAGCTACAACATCCACCTTGACACATGGGATAATTTACACTAATTAAACGCCCTTGGAATAATCCATGCTGATGTACACAGTTACTCAATCAAGTCAAATTAGTTTGTTCCCTAGAAACAAAGTGCCACTGACCACACATCGTTGCAATAAAGACATCAGTCAACAAACATTTAAAACATGAAAGAAGGGGAAAAATTTGTCATTGAATTAAAGAAAACGTTTGACTTCATCTGGCATCCAGGGCTTGTTCCTTAAACTGCTATAAAACAGAGTTGGGGGAAATATATGACCTCACTAAATTTGTGTATAGATTCATCAAATCCAGGATATGAATTGGAAACAAACAAATTAGAGACTTTGGCCAAGCACGGGGTAACTCAGGGAAGTATTCTTGGCTCAAGACTTTTTAACAAATATGTTAATGATTTTCCAACCCTCTCAAACTGTTAATCAAGTCTGGAAATATTCCACCCAAGAAACCCCATATCTAAAGCTCAGCAAGATGAAGGTAGGCTACAAAGGAATGGAGATTGAATGTGTCTTCAATTATACATACCTGGTTCTCATAACTAATGCATCAGGGAACTATCAGAGCCCTAGAAGAAAAAAATGCAATGATATATTTTGTATTGTTTTTTAAATTTCTATGGCCTTTTATCAACAGCAGACAGAATCATTCTATCCATTGTCACCTCTGCTAGGCGAGAGCCTTGTTGGGATGGGGGTGGGGGGCTTCAGTGGCCTAATTAGGCAGTGTTGCCCATCACTTGTCAATAATAATAATTTCATGTGAGAAATTATTCTGGGTTGAAAGGGCTTTTGTTGGAAAAACTCCACTCAGGGGTCACTTGAATGGGGCTCCTTTTTATGTCCCCAAGAGCTGATGTTAGGCCAGGACTAAAACTCACCAAAGTGTCCTCAATCGGATCCCTTGGGCAAGGTTAAAGTGGAGGACGCAAGTCACGTTTCTTAGGGAATGTAAGTCTTCGCTTCACATCCTGACTGGTTGCAAGGCATATTGTGTCTGTGATGCCTTTAAGGCCCCACTGCAGGGATACACAGGTGTTGGGACTTTTTCCTGGTGTATTCCATGGGCCAGTGTATTTAGGTCAGTGCAGGATTGCATATCTAGCTTCTACAAAGTTCTAATGCTGCTACAAGACTTTAATGGGGCTACAATGCCTGCAGCTATAATGCTGAAGTTGCTTGAGCTTGACTGTGTTTCCTCTGCTAACAATCTAGACAAAGATTTCTGTGCATTCCAGGACTGAATCTTTGCGTTGATATTGATTATGGCTTTTGCCTGCTACGCCATCTGTGCCTGCTGAGCAAAGAAGGACTACTTGGGGGTAAGCATCCACCTGGAGGACAGAAGCTACAGTTTGCATGTACTATACTGTACTGTACTCATAACTGAACTGTGAAGTTAACTGAGGTCAACTGAGCAGACCAAGAGAACACTTCTGTTTTGTGTTTCAGTTGTTGCACTGTATATACTTGTACTTTTTTACTTTCTGAGTAAACCTATGCCGAGTTCTTCTGCACCAAGATCTGTCTGCCTGTTTTTTCAACAAGGAACCACCTTGCCAGGTGTGAACCTCTAGCTGGCTGCTGCATACTACTCTGGTAACTGTTTACACCAACAATGTTCCACCTAGCCAGTGGATGACGTGATATCCAAATAGCTAAAACACCATATGCAAGTGGACTACTTGATTTCTCAAGTCCATTTGCATGTGTGGAATGTATTGCAGAGAAGTCTACCAATGCATGGACTCCTCACTGAATATGACTCAAAGTTATCCAAGGTAAATGGTCATAAATGTTCATACAAATGTTCTGGAATCCGCAAAGTGAAGACTGAAAATCGTGTTGGGGTATTTATTTTGTTGCTTTTGTATGTTACACTGCCTTGTGGATGCTAAGGACCTGTGGATACTGGTGGTAAGGGAGAAAAGCCCTTACTCTTTGTTAACCTGAATACACAATAAGAAAAGAAAAGGTTTCTAAACTTGGCTGCAGGAGCCCATAAAACGCATTTCATGTCTGTAGGTTTGCTTTTCTTTTCTTGGCTGAGGAGCAAGTGGAAGCTAGAAATGACTTTGGAGAGAAAGCGAAAGAAAAACATATGAATCTCTACACAGATCTAGAAAAGTTGGAGTGGAAGAAGAACCTGGGCTAGAGGCTATTACTGTATCTCACTTTCCCACAAGTCTAGAGCACTTTCTACCATGTGGGCACTCTCTGTGTTTAGATAGAATTGAATAATGCCCTAGGCTGTTCATATGTACTGCTAGTGGCATCATAGATGTTATTTTCTTGTGATAAAATCCATACTGTTAAATGTCAAAATGCCACCTACCCATTTGGTTCTCCTTGCACTCTATTGTTAACAGTCAGAAAAGAGGGTGATAATGGGAAAGAAATGGACACACTGGCTTGTAGCTGGTCCAGATCGTAAAAAGCTCCCTTATTCAGATTCTAGTGGTGCCATTTAATTTTTTAAAATTTAATTTAATGTTTGCACTTGTATGCTGGCCAATCAGGGAACCCGACTCAAGGTGGCTCACACAATAATTAAACAATATATACAGTAAACTAGTCATAATTAAAAGCAATAAAACCCCCATTAAGAGCATTAACAAACAAAAAGACAAGATAAATTAGAAGGTTAAAAGAGAGAGTATTTCAATGAGTTAGCCAGCAGGCTGGGGATACCGCGCCACTGATGCCCCACACCTGCCCTGCCAGCCATGTCTTTAACCCTTTCCTGAAGGGCAGCAACTCTGTCTGGAGGAGTAACTCAATTGGCAGGAAGTTCCATAGGGCCGGTGCAAACACTGAGAAGGCCATTGGCAAAGTCACCATAGATGTAATTTCCCATTGCATAAAGGCAGCGCATGAGACTTGATCCAGTCCATGAAATATATTATTGCATATAAGGAGTTGCTATTTTTTCTAGAGATGCTGATTTAGCATGCGTCAGGAAGATAAAGATCCAACCCTAAAGATTTCTGGACGCAAGGAACCAGTTTGGAAGTCTTTGGATCTTGCCCATGGTTTATAACTGGAGTATGGTTGAACCTGAAGAGACTCTGGAACAATGTCATTGAAATACTGTTTCAGAGGATGGACTGTACTTTTGTAATAGTCCACTGCATTGCAATGTTTGTTGTAATTTCCAACTATATTCAGTCATAAATCATATAATTATCTTCTTTTTTCTACTATTAAAAACACACACAAGTGCTGGAACTACCTGCTTGCTTGAAACCCGTTTGAATATGAAGTAGCTTTTGGCATTTTGCATGACGTATGTTTTAAAATAGTGCCCAATGGTCTGGCCAGATTATCCTGCTATGGTAATAGAGTAGACTATACTGCCAGTGACTCAACGTTGAGTGTCAGGTGGCAGTTAACTAACCTGACCACCCCGGGGACTAATGGCCTTGGGTTGCAAAGTCCACAGGGACGGGTGATGGTCCTCAAGCGGATTAAATCCCATTTGAATCTGTCTTGATGGAGGGCAGCAGCTTCCTCAATACTAGCCTGGGACTTGTAAGGACTTTGTGTGCCAAAAGGGTTCAGGAACAGAAAGTGACTTGCAGAACTTGATCAGTGGCACAAGGGTCATGCTGCAAAACAGAAGGCTGAAAGGCCACTGCGTTATATTCTCAGGATAGCCTTCATGGCTGATTGTCATGATGATCGCCAATATTCAGATTTGGATATGGCAGGAGGAGGAGGGGGAGGAGGACTTTAGCTTTGCAAGAGAGCTCTTCCTCTCCCCCATAGAGTCAGCTTGACCTGCAGATGGCTAAATGATGGCAGCAAAGGAGCAGGTTGGCTGTGGCAGCAGGAGCAGGGATGTCTTAGCGGGCCAGGAGGACCCTTCTGCTGATGCAGCTGATATGGGCTACCTGGTCACCTCCATACACCTGCTGGACATGCAAGCTCTGTGGAGGAGGAAGGGTAGCAGAGTCTTCACCTGTTCCCCCCTGCTGTGAAAGTGAAGCTGCTGAAGCTGAGCCTCTGGGCAACAGCAATGCCTCCAAGTAACCAGTGACAGGAGACTTCTCAGTTATCTTGGCACTGGCTGGCTAGTGAAGTTCTTGTATTGTGGGGAGAAGCCAAGTGGTCCATTTTTACCACATTAAAACATGCATGAGATTGGAGTAGATTCACTCTGATGTACAGATAATCCACATTATCGTGTAGTTCCAGCCATGAATGTTCATTTTTTTAACGCAACTTCCTCCAACATCTGGACCCTTTTGTACATGACTTTCCCCAAACATACACATTTTTATATACACATTTTTTAATTTATGTATTTTTGTGCACATTTTTCTTTGCTTACAACTGAAAGAATTAAGAGAATCTGAAAGACAACTCAACTCAATGCTACAAACTCATTGATCAAGTTCTAGTTCAGCTGGTTCTTTTCAAAATATGGCCAAAATGAAATTCTCTCCCATCCCTGGGAAAAAACAGATGGAATAATTCTCTGAGTCAGAACATGGAAGTTTCATTTGTTCAACATGTTTCAACTCAGTAGTAGGTCTCAAAACTTCACACTGGACCTAAATTTAGTCATACTTAGAATGGTCTCATTCAAATCAGTGAGATGCAAAGAAGCTGTGATTACATTAATTTCCATCAGTGGTTCTGCCCAAGTATGAATAAGTCTGGATTCAATTTGTTTGTGTTTTATTGATCATAATAACATAGACCAGTGGTGGTGAACCTTGCCACTCCAGGTGTTCTTAGGCTTCAATTACCAGAAGCCCAAGTCAGCATTCCTGCTGATCAGGGCTTCTAAGAATTGAAGTTCAAGAACACCTGGACTGCCAAGGTTCGCCACCACTGACATAGACACTCAAACTGAGACTGAAAGCAGCACCTGCTTTTGATTTAAGGAGCAGTGGAAGGAAATGTAATCTAGAATTCTTTGGTTTCATCTCCAGTTCTGAAACGGTGGATTATATGTCTTAAGATACTGTTTTGAAATTCTCCAAATTGACAGTCATCTTTGATCTGCTTGATCCTGGATGTGGTAGCTCTGAAGAGTGATGTTTTGTCATGCTCATGCCAGTCTTCTTCAGCCAATGTTTGTCTTACTGCATGACCACTATCTATGGGATATCCAGGGAATTGTAGTAAAAAAAAAAACAGAAAAAAAAGAGAGAGGAGGATTTCCTAACCAAAGACATGATCTGTGCATCTATGACAGTTTATGCTATAATAAACATGCATCTTAAAGGTACTGCAGAACTTCTTTCAGTTTTCCCCATCTCTGATTAGCATCTGTTGCCCTAATTGGAATCTGGATCTTTCTCATTCTTAGAGGTGGCATTTCAAGACTATAAAGATCAATAAAAGTAGGGAACTTGCACTTCCCTAAAAGTGTTTGCGTGTGTGTGTCCATGTTATCCCTGGAAGATGCTGTACTGCTTTCTTCTTGGACAACAGCAGCCCTGCAGGAAACCTCTGGGTCCACACACAGTGTTGTTGCTGGCACAGTGCCATGTGGACAGTAAGTGGTGTGATTCCCTAGGTGACTGTACCCAACTGGAGGGAAATCATTTCCCAGTGAGAGTTTCCCAGCATGGAGAGCTAGCTGGTCGATGAAATGCATTTCCTTCTCTCACTATCTCCTTGGGTCTATTGATCTAGCTTAAAAATATCTTCCCCCTGGCAAGGAGATATGATGGTTGAAACCTTAAACTTTTCTTCTTTAAAGGAAAGAAAGAAGCAAAGGGAAAGGAAGAGAGGAGACTAAAGCCAAGGAGTTTCCTCCATCTCCAGTCAGGGCACTCCAACCAAAGCATAATCTATTCTTGTATTTCTATTATGAGTGGGTGGAAACAGGCATGGGCTGGGCCATCGGGATGGGGATTCATCCTGGTGTGCCCTTGCCTCTGGTGCCCTGGGGCACAAATAATAATTTTAGTATCATTTTATCCATCTGGCGTGCTGCACTTTAGATTAAGCCATTGCTCCAAGCTCCCTCCTTCAGCTTGGAGCAATGGTTTATTCTAAAGTGCCATGTGCCGGGCGACCAAGCAGTTCCTGGGGGCAGCCTTCTCCCCATCCCTTGGGTGCCACCCCTCGTCCTTGTCCAGCACCCTCCCATGGTGCCTAGCGCACCCCTGGGTGGACAAGAAGAGCTGAGATAGGATCTCTGAAGGGTCCCAGAAACCAGGCCACTGTGAAGGACCCGTTGCTAGTCTCTTGCTGCCTAGTGAGTGGCGCACAAGGTCTGGACAGCATTTTGTTCTGAGCTAAATTTGACAGCTTTTTTTCCTGGCAGGATTTCCTGCTGCTTGTCAGATTTGGTGGAATAGGAACTATATTTGCACGTCTATCACAGGAACTCTGGTCTGTTCATACAGTTAAATAGGATGGCAGCTGGACATGCAGCAGCATAAGGTGAAGGAATATGTAGGGTTAAAAAAAGAATTTAACCTAGCTCTCCCTGTTTTTGGGCTCTGAGGCCAAACTAGATGCTAAATACATCACTTGAACATGTGTGTATTTTACAAGGATACCCAATTTCTTCAGGCAATGGCAGGCTAGAGAGAGGAGTTTATCTTTTCCTCTCCTAGACTGCTCTCACAGAGTTCCTCTCCATCTCAAAAGGGACTATTAATCCCAGAAAGGAAGCATTCGTTACAACAAAGGAACCACCACAATATCTGCACCAAGGCAACAAAGGAGTCAAGCCTCCATTTCTCCCCAGAACAGCAAGGAAAATGAACTGCGTTTTAGGGTTAAGCTTAGACAAGGAAGAAAAAAACATGGGCATAATACAGTACAGTACTGTACTTGTAATCATTCGTGTAATCATCCCATGGTGTAAGACTGCAACCACACTGTGCCCTTTGAGTGTAGTTTTAATAGGCTTCCTTGGAAGTTGGGGTGGTCGTGGGGACGGTAGAATATGCCATATATGGTACAATCTTTGCATCCAAATAGCATACTGGCCTCAAGCAAATCTATTTCCAGTTTAATGAAGTAGCTTAATAAGTGAACCACTTCAGGATTTTGACAAATTGAACACTTTCCTTGCTCCTCTGCAGAGAGGCAGGGAAAGAGAAATTAATTATTATTATTTTTGCCTATGCTAGGCTATTGCTGATGTGCTGAATCACTTAGAATGAATTTAATTTTTTACCTTTGCCTTGTGTGTAGTGCTGATCGGGAAACTGACTGTAGCCCTGGTTTCAATGGGCACTTCACACAAAGGTAAAGAAAAAAATCTTTTAAAAAGTTAATCTAAGAGATTTAGCACACCAGTGATGGTATCTAGGGCTTGCAGAAAAATTAATTTCACTTTCTATGCCCTCCACAGAAATTGTGAGGAGAAGGAATTGAAGAAGCTTTGATAGTTGCAAGGTTCAGTTTTAATGTACTTTTAGTTTTTGCATGCACTAGTAATGGACCAAACTAGAGAGTACCTGTCCACAATAAAAAAGGGAGGGGAAAAACCTGATTGGAACCCTGAATCTTTTGAAAATCAACACACACGGTTAGTTATGTTTTTCCTTGTAGCAGCTGAGGGAAGAGGGGCAATGAGGTCTAGAGCAGGCATTGTGCAGGCAGGGCCTCAAATAAAGCCCAGACCATTTAACATTGTGAGTCCCCTGTTGTTTGGGAAGTGGGTGGGTGTAAAATAAAGACGAGCATGTAAGAAAATTATTTTTTTATTTGTAGAATAAATGACTGTACAGTATAATTATATTTAGCTATATATTTAGGCTGGACAACTTAAGCAAGGACTGAAATTCAAACCATAGCCATAAATAATTCTTGACTTTGAGAAAGACAGTGTTTCCCCCTGATGAATATATTAATGTTTTAATTCCTGGGGTAGGGTATATTGTAACTCTGAGTGTGATACAGTTATGTTTATGAAACAACATGAACTGTGTATGTATGAAGTAATATATTACAGTGGAACCCTGTATAACGAACACTTTGTAAAATGAAAAATTCATACAACGAAGCGTTCGTGCGCTATTGGCGATACCCTGCATAACAAATTTTTTTTATTATACAGTATGGGGTTTTCGTTAACCAAGGTATACGTCACTTAACCAACCCCCATATAATGAACATTTTTTTCCGTTATGCAGGGTATCACCAATGCGCTTCGCATAACGGAAAAACCCGTATAGCGAAGAGCTCCGCAGAATGGAGTTTTTCAGTTATACAGGGTTCTACTGTAATTTTTCAAACTTCATCTAAGACATAGCAAAAGACAGAAGGAAAGAGAAGAAGTGAAGAGAGGGATTGAGAGGTAATTCAGGGCCCAACCAGGAGAAGTGGCCACACCCCGGATTGTTTTCTTGTCAGAGTCGTGGCAGAGTGATCTGATATTACAGAAATTAGATATCACACCTGTGCCATGGTGGATCACTATCTGGTGACTCTGGACTTTCTGGGAGTGAGGCTTCACTACAGGAAGGTAGAGCCAATTAAATTGGCCTGCTCCTGGCAACTGATGGATCCAGATGGATTCCAAAGGGAACTGGGGTGTATTCATCTGGATCAGCAATATGATTTGCCTGAGACTCTGCTCAGCCTTTGGAATGAGAGGGCAGTGGTGGCCTTGGACGCAATTGTGCCACTACAGCCTCTCCATGCTTGTAGGCATCACTTGTTCCCATGGTTAACGGAGGAGCTGAGGGTGCTTAAATGGGCTAAGAGATGCTGAGAGGACCTCTGGTTGAAGACCAGGAGTGAGTCCGACTGAACACTTGCTAGACCTGCTATTAAAGCCTATTTAGTGGTGATGGGGGCAGTGAAATATTGACATTTCACTGCCCTCATTCCCTCTGCAGATAATCGCCTGGCGACCCTGTTCCAGGTGACCAGGTCCCTCCTTAGTAGAGGGGGGTCAGGCCCTGGTTGGCAGGGGTCAGCTGAGGCATTTGCTGATTATCTGGCAGAGAAAATTGCTCAGATTTGTTCAAAGTTGAATCCTAGTGTGGAAAATGTAGAACTGGGGTTGACTGAAGTGCAGTCTGGCCATGTTATCTGGGATCAGTTTGATCCAGTTGTCCCTGAGGAAGTGGACAGGCTCCTGGGATCTGTTTGTGCCACAGCCTGTGTGTTAGATTCATGCCCTGCCTGGCTAGTGAAATCAACCAGAGCGGTGACAGGTGGTTGGGTCAAGGCAATTATCAACTCGTTGCTGTGGGAGGGTTTTTTTCCAACAACCTTGAAACACGCCTTGGTGTGTCCCCTCCTGAAGAAGCCATTGCTCGACCCTACGATAATGGCCATCTACCGACCTGTGTCCAACCTTCCCTTCTTGGGTAAAGTCTTGGAGAAGGCAGTGGCACGGCAGTTACAGGGGATCCTGAATGAAGCGGATTATCTGGACCCTTTCCAGTCAGGATTCAAGCCTGGATATGGTATGAAAACTGCATTGGTCACACTGGTGGATGATCTCTGGAGAGAGTGGGATGGTGGACATCTGTCTATCCTAGCTCTTCTTGACCTTTTAGTGGCTTTTGATACTGTCGACCACGGTATCCTTCTGGAAAGGCTCCAAGGATTGGGGATCCAACTGGTCCTGGTTTTCCTCATTTCTGAAGGGCCGGACCCAGTCAGTGTGGTTGGAAAGCGAAAGATCCAGCCCTAGGCCCCTCCAATATGGGGTGCCTCAGGGCTCGGTGCTCTCACCTCTCATATTTAACATCTACATGAAACCGCTAGGTGAGATCATCCATTCCCACGGGGTGAGGTATCATCAATATGCAGATGATACCCAGCTGTATATCTCAGCCCACAGAGATCCAAGCGATGCAGTGGAAGTCCTTTCCAGGTGCCTGGAGGCTGTTAGGGTCTGGATGGAGGACAATGGGCTACAACTGAATCCTGGCAAGACTGAGTGGCTGTGGGTCAGGGGTCCTGCATTATCTCGGAAGCTACCATCTTTGGTTCTGGATGGGGCAGTTTTGCCCCAAACAGACCCGGTGTGTAATCTGGGGGTCCTCCTGGACTCACGACTCCTGCTCAAAGAGCAGGTGGGAGTCATGGCCAGGACGGCTTTTGCACAACTTCGTGTTATACGCCAGTTGCGCCCGCTCCTAGATTGGGACTCTTTACTCATGATCACACATGCTTTGGTCACCTCCATACTTGACTACTGTAATGTGCACTACATGGGGCTGCTCGGGTCATGATGGGTTGCAGGCATTATGATCGTGCCTCACCATTGCTCCAGGAGCTGCACTGGTTGCCAGTTTGCCTCCAAGTGCAATTCAAGGTGCTGATCATTACCTTTAAAGCCCTACATGGTAGTGGGCCAGGATACTTAAGAGACCGCGTCACCCCAAGGACATCTGTCTGTCCCACCAGAGCAGACCAGAGAGGCTCTCTGGTTGTGCCATCGGCTAGAGAGGCACATTTCTCTAGCATCAGAAGGAGGACCTTCTCTGCGTCCACTCTGGCCCTAAGGAACCTGCTGCCAACCGAGTTGCACTTCCAGACGGAGCTGCTGCCCTTCAGAAAGGGTGTTAAGACCTGGCTGATGGGGCAGGTGTGGGGTATGGGTCAGACGGTAACCCAGACCTGCTGGCTTATTTGACTCCTCCCCTCTCTCTGTGTGAATCTTTTTAATTGTTTTAAACTTTTAATTTATATCTTGAGATTGGTTTTATCATATTGATAGGTTTTTATTGATGTATTGTGTTTTAGTGTTGTGTTAGCCGCCCTGGGTCACTTGTGAGGAGGGTGGCATATAAATATGATTAAATAAAATAATTAAAATAAATAAACAAGGAGCCTTATAACTTGGCTGTGAAGTGGAATGCTTGAAATGAAACATTTGCTGCCCTTCATGGCCCTCCAAATCTACAGCTTGAGATAGCAGCTTTATAGCATCAAATGGTAGGGCCAGTCTTGCAAATTACCATATTTGCCAGCTTATAAAATGCACTTTCCTCGCTTAATTACACTGGAAAAAATGGAGTGTGTCAGTAACAGCACACACACATCCCCGGTGTGGTTCAGCTGCCGCCACTGACTGCTAGGAGCCAGGTGAAGGGCAGCTTCCAAATGAGCGATCTTACCCAGCCGATTCTGCCCTCTCCACCTCTTGGCAGCCTGCAGCGGTGGGGGCAGGGCAGGCAATATTGCTCCTCCTGGCAGCCTGCAGAAGTGTGGGTATGGGGCAGGTGACCTCACTCCTTCTGGAGCTACCTTGCCCGGCTGAGCTTGCCCCATCGCCTCCTGGCAGCCGGTGGCAGTAGGGAGAAGTGATTGCTTCTTTTGGAGCAATTTTGCTCGGCAAGATCCTGCCCTCCCCATCTCCTGGAGTTAAAATGTAGAAATTTATTTTTTCCTTTAAAAATGTATATAAAACCCGGGATGCGTCTTATACTTCAATGTGTCTTATACGCTGGCAAATACGGTACTTGGGTCCACTTGTAGAAAAGCAAAGATACTTTGAGATGGAAGAACTGAAGAAGTAGAGAGTAGGGAAAAAATCCTGGTTATGGTTATATACATATAACATGCCAATGCAGTCCGCTGTGGATATAAAATAGCTTAATAAAGCAAAATGGCTTTCACACAGGTTGCTCCTTGTCCTCCCAAGTTGCTCATTCATGAATTATATTCTTGCTTCAAACGGATTTTACAAGTAATTGACCAAGGCCTGTTGTCTGCAGATGAGGGAGGGGATATCATGTTACACAGGGAAGGACTTACATAGGATGCTGAGCAGTTAAACAACCTCACTATTCCTTTTGGTTTCTATTCCCTCTTCCAAGCAGTTTTGATTGCCACTAATTGTTTGTGAATGACTGTTTTAGGACTAAATAACTCACCTCCTCAGAGAATACTGCAAGGATTAATAACTGTCTGCAAAATTCTCTGCCACCAAATTGCTACCCAAATCTTTCAGCTCTCAAGTAAAGGCTTCTGGTTAGAGAGCACCTCGAATGCCTCAGTGATCACAAACTTCTGGATATGCTCAAGATGTCTTTGCATGTGCAGTTCAATTCTACAGCAGCGCTGTATTGGTTCTTGTTCTCATTTTTCTCTAATGATAATCATGTTCACGTGTGGCTGTGTATGGTGAAATATTGTATGCAAACTTGTAAGAAATGCATCTGCTCTGTTTAGCTGCCTAAATATTTGTTTCACTTCTTTGTGAAAGTGCATCCTATGATATTGTGGCTGACAGGGTATATTGTGTGCGAGTGTGGATGCATAATAGTCAAAGCCAGAAGTTAGAAAACTCTTCAAGTCCCAACAAGCAACATTTCCAAGCTCTGATCATGGCTCAGCCAATTTAAGAGCAGGAATCATGGCCCTTTCCAGGAAATTTTTATAAGCCTAGTTTCTAGGTCTTGAGCTACAATCACTGGAATTCACTCAGCTATAAGAGCTGGCAACCAAATTCAGGCCTCTTTGCCCAAAAATCAAATCTCCAAGTCATAACCACTAATCTCTACTACCTCCTCGCTTAAGGATGAAAATAGATTCCCAGAGTTCGAAGCTCTCATTCCTCGACTCATAACAACTTGGCCTCCATCCCTTCCTCTGCGACTCCCACTCTGCCTAGCTGTTGCTTCTGCCTTAGAGTGGAAAAAGTCAAACAGAATCATAAAGCACTGGCACAGGCTCCCACATCACTCGCTCCACCTGGATCAATAGCTTCTTTGAAGTTGCAATAACACATCAGGCTACTGATCAGTGCGAGGTTGCGGCTTGAGCAGGGGAAAAAATGCCCTGGGCCTATGCTTTTCAAAGAGAATTGCAAACCTCACTATCTGCACTTGTTCAGAACCCATGAGAACATCAGAAGCATTGTGACTGATAGCAGAAAGTCTTGAAATGGGGGAGGCTGCAAACTTTTCCACCCCAAAACTTCATCTTCCATGTTTGTAGTGGCTAGTCTTGAAGGGCTGGTTTCTTAACCTCTGTCCACAATGCCAAAGGGCTTCTGGCATCTGTTTTTAATGGAAGCAGAGGTGGCTGCAAATCACATGCCTCTTTATGCTGCAGCTTGAAAGCAAGCACTCATTCATCCCTCAGCTTTACAAGCAGAAACTGTGCTGAGGCAAACTTGCTCCCCAAACCCTTCCTCAAACTTCTATTCTGCATTTTGACATCTGGGCTTTATTTTAATCCTCTGTTTAACTATTTGTTTGGATATATTCACTGGACATGACATTTACTCTGACATCTCTTGCCTTTTGATTTCAAAATTTGAGATTTATTTTTGTCTGACTGTATGGGATAGAGATAGTATACAACAGTGCTTAGGGGTAGCTTTGGTGGCCGAGATGACCTGAGACTGTTTTGTGCTGGAGGCACAACATCAGGCATCATCTCCTCTTATCCATCCAGGTCAAAGGGTGAAATGCTCAAACTCAGACAAGCTATTCTGACACATCTTTCTCTTGTCGTGGCAATATGTATGTACAGTAAAACCTTGGATAATGCTAAAACTTGGTTCCACAAGTCTTAGTGTTATCTGATTTTTAATCTTATCCAATGCATGCATTGGATAACGTTAAAATCCTATGGGATGCATTGGATAATGTTAAAACTACATAGAGATACATTGTAACCGGCACAGGCTTTAGCGAACGTTATCCGATGCATCCCATAGGATTTTAACGTTATGTGATGCACATTTTTTCCAGATTACTTAACGTCATGCAATTTTAGCGTTATCTGATGCAAACATTATCCGAGGTATTACTGTAATAACAATAACAACAATGATAGGACAAACACATCAGCCGTGTGATCCATATATAAAACAAATGTAGAAGAAGAAGACAATACCTATTTTCGATCACTTTTAAAAAATCATTACAAGCTTTCATGATTCAAGACCACTTCTTCAGGCGAAGGAGAAAAATCAATGGAAGTCCAAATTTTTGTGGCATGGTGTTTGCCAGGCTCTGTTCTTAAAAATACATACAAAGTAGCAGGTCCATTTTATATCTCTACCCCATCCAACAGACACAGGAAACCAGGCCTCCACTTACAGCTTTGCCCAAATGGCTCCATAGAGGTCACAGCCTCCTCTATGGGTGATGATAATGATGATGATGATGATGTAGTAAGTAACTTAATTTAGTGCCTTTTTGTGCCATCCCAAATTTGCCCATGCTAGGTAATGATAAGGCCCGATTGATTGTGATCATGACTTTATTGAGAAGATGATGGGTGTTTGGCTCTGCAGTGTAATTTGCTAAAAGTCAACAAATCACATTGTTAGTAAGCGAGCACTGTACATAATTCAATGCATTAAAATATACTGTACTTGAGTATATACAGAAAACATAAAGTTAACACAAAGCTGATAACTATTATTCAGTAATTACAATACCCTGACACCAACTCGTGGCATAAATTCAAAACCACACATTTGTAGCAGTAACTATTAAACTGGTCTGATGAAGTGGACTTGATCCACGAAAGCTAACAATAAAAATATAGCAGTTAGTCTTTAAAGTGCTACTGTGTTTTTTATTTTATTTTGTTTTGTTTATTTTGTTTTGTTTTCTGAGATATTAAACTGATAATAATCAACAACAGAAGCTTAACTATAGTCCCTCCATTAAGGAAGAATATCTCAGAAAATCTCTTTAAATAAAATAGTTTTCAATAATTTTGCTGAATTCTTGAAGAGACCTGGTGAATATCAATAGGGAGATAATTCCATACTGAGGGTGCCACGGGGTTCTAAAGGCAAAAAAAAAAAAAAAGCCTCTATCCTTTTTAAGCAGTTAATCTGAATCTTCTTCCACTTCCACCAAAGCTGTTGCTATGCTGACAAGACTTCTGAGCGTAGAGTGAGTAATTCTTTTTTGTCAGAAGTGTGCTGGGTGTGGGGGGAGCTTGGGTGGAGACTTGCAACAATTCCAATCTTAATAACTGCCTCAATTTCATTTTGCAATTACAGATCTCTACAAAAACATCAATGGGTTCCAGGCTGGGGGAGGTTGGCCTCTTCTATTCATCTCTGTTTAATAGAGCCCCTATTCATTGCAAAGACATGGGTGCACATGTAAACCCTGCCCAGTAACATGTCTCCTACCTGAAAGTCACCTAAACATGAAGAAACTGAATGTGTTCTGCAAGGCTGCATGTGCTTACAGAGACCAGGTGATCTGGATCTCTATAAGATCATGGATCTTATTTCATGGGGTTTTCTTAGTCTTTTTAATTCAATACATATATTGTCTCCTCTTCAGACGTGCATAATGTGTAAAGGTCTAAATAAATTTGGGAGGGACATCGAAGAGCATTCAGGTGTTCCCACTATGATTATAGCCCTATTTGCTTATTCAGGCAAATGTCTGAACTGGTCTACTGATAGCATAACTGGCAATTGAGTCCAGAAAGTGAAAGTTTAGGAAAGCAAATTTTTATCTTGTTCTACATGGACAACAAAAATGCAAGGCAGGGTTGACCCTTTATATATATCAGAAAACTTTCATACTGGAAAACTTGGTTCCCTCCCCCCCATCCCCACAAGGTTGCTAGTTAATATTCCCCATTGTTGTGAATCCTGTTTTGCTCCCAAACTTGGAACATTTCCTTTAAAAAGCAACTAAATCTCCAGAATCCTTCATCCAACATCATCAGTGCCCATGCTGGCCACAGGGTTTTCAGAGCAATTTTTCCAAGCCCTGCTTTGCACCCAAGTCTTTTATCTGAAATTGACCCTTGTAAATGTACCTGCTCATTTTAAAAAAAATTAAATCTGCCTTAGAAGAATCCTGTTTTGCTTTATTTTCTCTGGCTGTGATTTCCTGGCATCGCAATCCCAACTGAGAGGAGTGAGAAACTTGTGCCCACCTGTCCTTGAGCCCTCTGAATGACCCTCCCCTGAAAGCAGGAGGCCTCAGTCAAGTCGTTTGCCAGTATGTTCTGGCCACCTTACAGGAGCAGCAGAATCCAAAGAAATGGAGAGGGTGGGGTGGGGTGGATTTATATACCTTATAGCTCAAACCACAGTACAGCATTATTGGAACCATAAGACATATCTCTACAACCACCCAGTGCTCCTGCGTTGCTCATTATCATTTCCCCCAGTAATGGGAAAGCCATGATTTGCAAGCTTTCCCGGGTCTTCAGCTACAAAAAGGAAAGGGATCAAGCTTGAGCTTCTGCTATAATTTAAGAAGAAAGAAACGAAAGACAGCCTTTCACGTAAACTTTCCATTCTCAGAATATGTGCCCCAGAGAAGTGAAAGTATGCCTGGAGTCTAACAGGCTGATTAATTCTGATTTCTGGGACAGGCTCTTTGGGGTGGGGGTGGGGGGTTAGGGCCTGGTTGGACTTTTTTTTTTTGACAGGCACAAGCATGGAATGCTGCAGACATCCTGTGTGTATGTTTGTGGTGTGTGTGTGTGTAGGAATCACTCACATGCGCTCCTCAAAAAAAACCTTTGTTTCTCAGTTCCTGGCTTTTTAACTTAATGTCTTTGACAGACAGGGCATGCCTGCTTTTGTGGGAGAGAGCCAGGGTGTGTGCACTGTGGTGCTGCCTAGTCATTGAGAAGCAAAACCACTAAATGGTTTGCTTAGAAAACTGGAGAAAACACAATATACAGACTTGGCAAAGGCAAGGTTGGGCTTCGTAGCGGCCGCTCTACCAGTACTAGCCTGAAATCCCAGCCAAAACTTTATGTCATGGGGCAGAGGGAGAGTGGCACAGGGTAACCATGGCCACAGAAATTAGTCAAAAATATTACTCTTTGAACATTCTCTCTCTATGTTTTTTGGGTTTTTTTTAAACAAATGATCTCATGATATTTTTCTTCTGGCAAAAATGATGGGGCTGTAACTGCATGTGGCATATGAAGCTGGCCAGATGAAATTCCCCATTCCAGAGCTCCTTGCAATACACATGGATATTGCTGCAGATTATTAATTGTTGTTACAGCTTTAAAAGGGAGATTTCATAAAGTTGCCTCTCTGCTAGAAAAGCTTAAAAGAGCCCCAAGGTACAGTAGGAGTGGAGAAAGCATGATAGTACCCCTCCTTTCATATGGAGACACCTTTGGTTAGCTTTAATTTGTTTTGAAACATGCAAGGGCACATGTTAAACCAGCTTTTGCTTTAAATCATGTATAAGCAATGTTTGGAAAAGTTAATTTTGGAATATAACAGCTGCAATTGCCAAGACAGTAATGTTTTTAATCTCTGTCCCTATGACGGTCCTCTTCTCTTTCATAGAGATGATTAGTCAAATAGGACACCTATTTGACTAACAATCTCTGTGAAGATACAGTGGTCAGCACTATATACTGTGCTGAAACCAATTCTGAGTCACCTTTGAGGAAGGCATCTTCTCAGTACTTGACTTTCTCAGAACCTTCAGGTATACAGGTAACGTCTTGGATTGAAAGGCTAGTCAAGGGAATGGATTGTTTTGGTCCCTGAAAAATCATGTTCCTCTTAAAGGCAAGAATGGCAACTTTATGTTGAAGAACAGCTGGTTTCCAGATGGCCATTGCTGCTCTTGGCCCTACTTGGGAGCTGCATGCCAGATCAACCTTGCAATCGTTATTCCTACTGTTTCTGGTCTTTTTACTTGATTTAGGGTATACCTCTTCCTCTGAATGAAGCCCAGCATGGTATCTTAGGCATAGTGAGGCTGCTAGATTGGGCAGCAGATATTTGAAGGGAGGGAAGGAGACCAGAGCCCCAGATAGCACTTCCTTACTTCCCAAGGTGCTGATGTTGTGAGTTCAATCCTGATGGGACTCAAGATTGACTCAGCCTTCCATCCTTCTGTGACATATTGGGAACAGAATGCTAATTAACTTCTGAACCGCTCAGAGAGTGCACAAATGCTATGGGGCAGTATATCAATGTTACTGCTATTGCCATTCCTGCACCAACTCAGTTACTAGTCATTGAATAATGGGCCAGGCTATCTTAGTGGGTACCCCACATTTTGGGCCAGCCCTTTATACATGGTACTAGTGTGCTGGAATATAGAAAAATATAAAACCAAAGAGACCCCATCTTTGCCCTCCCAATAACCTACAAAGTGGCGTGACTGTGATTCAGTTAAAACTTGCCTGCCTGTTGTTCAGGCTGAGGCAATAAACCATTTCCTCATTAGAATAGAGGTCTTATAAGAGTACCCAATGGTAGAGCATAGATAAGTGTGAACTTTGGCCACTAGCCAATGTTAGTGTTTAGTTTGAATTCCTTTGTCTCTGGAACCAATACTAAGGTGTCAAGTTTGTAAGACCACCGTATGGTGAGGTGCCATGCATTTCCTGTTTACTACTGGGTATATAAGCTCTTGTTTTTGAATCCTCAGGGTTCTCAGATTTGAGTCGCTATACTCTCTGTTAACCATTGCGCAAATAAAAGACCCTTGAATCTGTACGACCTGGAATTGTTGTCCCGTCTCATCTTTGATACGACAATTCTACAACAATTTGGATGGAGAATATTGTCTCTGCAGTTACTGCATGGCTTTCTGGTTGTTTGTGGAGAGGCTTAAAAGAAGGAACTAACAAATAATCGATGGCAGCAGTTAAGCAGTGTATTTACAACCACCTGTGGGATGATGGGTGGGTGCTCACAAGAGGCTAACATCTGTGATGGGATGTAACAGGTTCGTACCAGTTCGCCAGAACCGGTAGCAACTTTTTCCAGCGTCCCAGAGAACCGGTAGCAGCTTTGGGGGGAACCACCTTCGGGGCTTACCTTTTCACTGGTTCCCCCACTGTGCATGTGCGCCAAGCACTTGGTGTGCATGCATGCCTACAGTGCTTGGCATGTATACACAGCCTCCTTGCTGTCCTCCCAAGCGGGGAGGAGGAAGAGAAGCTGCTAGCCTGAAGTTCCCTATAGCCTGCTCCCTAGGGTAAGTGACTCACCTTTGGATGTGGTGTGTTTGTGTGTATTTTAATCTGTATGTAATACCTTTACCTATATTGACATACTACCACAGTTCCTAAAAAGGTCTGGCAGCCTGGCTTGGGGTTTTTAAGCAAAGTCTTGGAGTTACCTCATCAATAAGCTACACCTGTGCTATTCCAATTGCTGTTCCAATTGGAGAACCCTTAAGGAGGTACAGCTGTTTTACATTTACATTAAGGCATATTATCCTAGAGAACTGGTTAGGCAAAGACTTAGTACCTAACTTCTTTAACTGTTGAAAAGTTGAAAAGTGCCAAAATGAAGCTGTTAGATATTTAAATGTCCTAGCGGCGGGAAAATCGCCGCTACCCATTGGTCAGTGGGCTGGGTCAAGCAGGGTATTTAATCCCCTGCTGACCCAGCCGTTGTTGTTGTTGTCTGTGCTAACCACAATAAACAGACGTGTTGTTTGGTTCACCCTTAATGGCTTCCGTGTCCTCACTCCCGCGCCCTGATCTCCGGATCTAACACTGGCGACGAGGATGGGATTTTGAGGAACGGACCAGAACCATCATACACACCAGAGCCACCTCTCACGAAGGCACCTCGCCATGGCTGCTTACGTTCCACCAGCTCCCTTCCAACCGAAGGACGAGAGATGGAAGAGCTATATGGACCGTTTTGAGTTCTCCCTGCTAGCTGCGGAACTGGGAGAGATAGCACTGGAGCGGAAGAAGGCGTTCTTCCTCACCCACTGCGGAGCCAAGGTCTACGAAGTGGCCCAGTCCCTGGTGGATCCAACACCAATCCTGGACGTCTCATGGGAAGCACTACAGTTGGCCCTCAAGAACCACTATGCACCAGAGCCATCGAAGTTCGTGTTCCGGATCCAGTTCCGGGACCGATACCAGATGCCAGGGGAAACCATCGGCGAGTACGTGGCCGCCCTAAGGGCAGCAGCCGTCCCGGCGATATTCGGGCCATTCCTCGAGGACTCCCTGACCGAGCAGCTTATCAGAGGAGTCCGCGACAACAAGCTCCGGAAGAGGCTGTTGGCCCGGAGAGACCTGACCCTGGCCGGGGCCATCGAGGAGGCCAGAGCTTTCGAGCTCTCGATGTCGACCGCATCCTCCCTCAACCGGTCCCCGTTGGCGCCCCGCCAAGCCTCCGCTCACCATCAAGACGTCGTTTCTGACGAGGACGAAGAGGAAGAAGCAGAGGTGTGCGCGACCGACGGGGGAAACTCGGGCAGGAGCGGCCAGCGCTGCGCCAGCTGCGGAGGGCCACACCAGCGGGCACATTGCCGCTTCAGGGAGGCCATCTGCCGCTATTGCGACAAGCGGGGACACATTGGGAGGGTCTGCCGGGCAAGGCAAGCGGAGAACCAAGCGGACCGGCAGATTCAAAAGTTCCCGCCGGGCAAGATGGCCGCCAAACAGAGGACAAATCAGAGGCGCCAGGGACGCAACAGCGGCAAATTCGAAGATGCAGAGACGCACATGCTCACGATAAGCCACACCGCCACACAGAAGGGAGAGAAGTACCACGCCACAGTCACGATCGACGGGGCAGAGTGCCCGATGGAGGTCGACTCTGGGGCCGCCATATCCATCATTCCGTGGAGGTGGATGAAGAAGACATTCCCGGCCCTAAAAGAATCAGACCTCCAGACCCAGAGGATCCGAATCAAGGACTGCCAAGGCAAGTTCCTCCCCGTCGCAGGACAGAAGTGGGTCCGTGTCAAGTACGGACCGAAGGAAGAAAGCCTACCGCTGACCGTAGTCCACGGTAACATCCCGACGCTACTGGGCACAAACTGGTTCCCCGCCCTGGGACTGTCCATCGCTGGCATCCACAACACTGCGACTGACCAGCCCGGGGACGCCTCGCTGAGGGACGACCTGATGGCCGAATTCCAGGACGTTTTCGGGGAAGGATTGGGCAGGTATGTGGGGTCCCCTATTTCATTTGCACTCAACCCGAGCGTTGCCCCCATCCGACTTAAGGCCCGGAGAGTCCCACTGGCGCTCAAGCCCAGGGTCGAGAAGGAGCTCGACAAGCTGGTCGCCCAGGGAATCCTCGTTCCCGTAGACCACGCTCGGTGGGAGACCCCCATAGTGACCCCCATCAAACCGGACGGGTCAGTGCGCATCTGTGCAGATTACAAATGCACGATCAACAAGGCATTAGAGCCGAGCGCGTACCCGGTTCCCGTCATAGACCACTTACTCCATTCCCTGGGCCCTGGCAAGATCTTTGCCAAGCTGGACCTGGCCCAAGCGTACCAACAGCTTCCGCTGGATGACACTACGGCCGAAGCCCAGACCATTGTCACACACCGGGGGGCATTCAAGTGCACGAGGCTACAGTTCGGGGTCAGCATAGCTCCGGGACTGTTTCAGAGCACGATGGAAAGGCTCCTCCAAGGACTCCCGGGGGTGGTACCCTATTTCGATGATGTCCTGATAATTGCGGGGGATCCCGGGCAGCTCAAAGACAGGGTCGCCGCTGTCCTGGCTAAATTCAGGGCCGCTGGGCTCAGGGTGAAACGGGATAAGTGCCTGTTGGGGGTCCCCTCCGTGGACTTCTTAGGGTTCCACATCGACGCCAAGGGCATCCACCCAACGAAGGGAAAAGTGGAAGCGATTCGGAACGCCCCGGCCCCGAAAAACAGGCAGGAGCTGCAGGCGTTCCTGGGACTCCTGAATTTCTACGCGACCTTCCTGAAAGGAAAGGCCACCGCGGCTGAGCCCCTACACAGACTGTTGGCCGCGAAGGCAGAGTGGGTGTGGGGACCCGAGCAAAAGTCAGCTTTCGCTGCTGTCAAAAATCTTCTCTCCCAGGACAGTTTCCTGATACAATACAACGCGACCCTGCCACTGGTCCTCACCTGCGACGCGTCTCCCTACGGCGTCGGCGCAGTCCTGGCCCACCGACTGCCCAACGGCCTCGAGGCGCCCATCGCCTATTACTCCAGGACCATGTCGCCGACGGAGAGGAACTATAGCCAGATCGACAAGGAGGCGCTGGCGGCAGTGGCAGGGGTAAGAAAATTCCACGACTACTTGTACGGCCGGGACTTCGAACTTGTGACTGATCATAAGCCCCTATTGGGACTCCTGGCGGGCGACCGGCCTACACCCTCTGCCTTGTCCCCCCGGATGCAAAGGTGGGCCATTTTCCTGTCGGGGTACTCGTACACCTTAGTCTACCGGCCCGGGAAACACATGGGGAATGCTGACGCCTTGAGCAGATGCCCCCTCCCGACCCAGGAAGGCGCGGAACGGGGGGAAGCATCGGTTCTTGCCCTGGACATCCTGGACTCTGCCCCCACTACGTCGGCCGAGGTTGCCAGGGCGACGGCGCGGGACGCCGAACTTCGGGCCGTTTCCAGCTGGGTTCAGCGGGGGTGGCCGGACAAGGGGGAGGGGGAGTTCAAGGTATATTTCGACAAGAAAGACGAACTGTGCTGTGTGGGGGGTTGCTTGCTGTGGGGGGACCAGGTAGTGGTGCCCAGGAAAATCCGCCCCAAGGTCCTAGAAACACTGCATGCCAGCCACCCAGGAATAGTAAAGATGAAGGGGTTAGCCCAAAGTTACGTGTGGTGGCCTGGTATTGACAAGGACATAGAGTCGTGGGTGGCCAAATGTACACCTTGCCAATCATCACGACCCAATCCACCAGCAGCCCCGGTCAGAGAATGGGAACAGCCCTCGGGCCCATGGCAGAGGATTCACATCGACCTCGCCGGCCCATTCCACAGCCAAACATTCCTGATTGTAGTGGATGCCTACTCGAAATGGTTGGAGATCCGACTCCTGAGTAGCACCACAGCCAGAGCAATGATCCGGGAACTCAGACAACTCTTTGCCACACACGGCATTCCCGACACCCTAGTCTCTGACAACGGGCCTCAGTTCACGGCCACTGAGTTTGAACAGTACCTGGCATCCCTAGGAACCAGGCACGCTCTCACATCCCCGTTCAGGGCGCAAGGGAATGGGCAGGCCGAGAGATTCGTGCGCAGCGCAAAGGAGGCCCTGGAAAGGCTAGGACCCGGGGACTGGCAGGAACGCGTAGACACGTTCTTGTTGGCCCAACACAACCTTCCCTGCGCTGCCACGGGAAGGGCCCCCGCAGAGTTACTCATGGGTAGGAGACTCCGTTGTCAGCTTGACCGGTTACACCCTAGGTACTCTCCAGACAAGTTCAGGGGGGACCAACCACAGGGCCGGACACTGGCCATTGACTCACCAATCTTTGCTAGGAACTACGCGTCGGGCCACCCGTGGGAAGAGGGAACCGTCAGCGAAATGCTGGGCCCCTACACCTACAAGGTTCGCCTCGCTGATGGTCGGACATGGAAACGCCATGTCGACCAGCTCAGGAGGCGAACGAGTCCCGACACGGATAGCAACCTCCCCCGGGGAGTGCAGACCGGCGCTGAGCCAGACATGCACCCGATGGACGAACCGGTCACCGACCCGGTTCGGCCAGAAAACAGCCCCATTCACGCAGCACCATCACCGGCCAGCTTACCGTGTGGAACAGGCTCACCCCCGGTCACCGCGGAGCCCGACGCTCGTATTCCGGATCCGCTCCCGGCCCAGCCAGGGCAGAGCGAGAGCGACAGGTCCGCTCTGCCTGATGCCCCAGCGCCGACTGAACTGCGCAGGTCCGATCGAGTAAGAACACGCCCCCGTCACCTGGAGGATTTTGTATGCAAATAGCAGACTGGGGCATTCTGGGGGGAAGGGGTGTTAGATATTTAAATGTCCTAGCGGCGGGAAAATCGCCGCTACCCATTGGTCAGTGGGCTGGGTCAAGCAGGGTATTTAATCCCCTGCTGACCCAGCCGTTGTTGTTGTTGTCTGTGCTAACCACAATAAACAGATGTGTTGTTTGGTTCACCCTTAATGGCTTCCGTGTCCTCACTCCCGCGCCCTGATCTCCGGATCTAACAGAAGCCATCTTGTGGTGAGCTCATTCTGTAGTTTCTTCCATCTGACCTAGTGTGAGAAAGATTAGCCAGAATAAGCTTTAAGCTCTGGTTTAAAAACTCTGGTTGATTTGTGTTTAGTGGGAGGGTGTATTTTAATGCATTTTTATTGTATTTCTTTCTTTATTTAATTAATTTATGGGTTTGTGGTGTGTGTGTGTGTGTGTGTGTGCGCGCGCGCTTAGTTTTATTTTATTTATTTTAATGTTTTCTTTGGCCCCGCCCACAACACCATGACGTTAGCCCCGCCCATGATGTCATGACATCATGATGTTAGCTCCTCACAGTGTGATGACATCACAGTGGGGTAGTAAAATTTTTGACATCTCACCACTGGCTAACATGGTTTTAAAAGGCTGGTGTAGCCTCAGCACTTGCTAATTCCATGTACCTCATTGGCACTCCTTCTTTTATTATGATGTTAAATTTTGGACATTTGCTCGTTAAGGGTTAAGAAGAATAATTTAGGTATGGTAAAGACATGCATCCATCTACAGAAGAGTGCTGCACATGGATTCTGCTAATAGTCCCTGCTCCTTGTCATGTTGACTGTCATCCCGCAGTGAAAAATAAAAGAGGTGTAACAATGGCGTTCTTTGATAGCTCTCTGAATTTCCATTCATACCACCGGATAGCCTACAGAAGGCTTCCTCAACCTTGGCCCTCCAGCTGTTCTTGGACTTCAATTCCCAGAAGCTCAAGTCAGCACTCCTGCTGATCAGGGCTTCAGGGAATTGAAGTTCAGGAACAGCTAAAAGGCCAAGGTTGAGAAAGCCTGGCCTACAGCTATGTGGATGGAAGTTATCCATGAAGAATTGAAATGACTGACTAGCTGTGAGGTCATGCACATATCATGGGGTTGCTTTCTGGTGTTGGAAGGTAAAATGGCATGAACACAAGCGGTCCAGTACATAGCAATATAACAGAAAGGCTGTGGATGCAGGATGCCTGGAAGCAAACACATTTAGTCTGAAATGAATCATGTGGAAAGGCCAGCAATGCTCTACATGTGATTGGGGACTTGCTCTGAAGGGCAAAAATATTGCTGCAAATCAGCATGAGTAGGCATGGTTTATCCCAAAGGGAACTAAAGTTCACTGATATTGGAATCTGCAAAACCAGATCCTTGGAAAATCACTTCTGTGGGTTTTCTTGGGGGAGGGGGGGGGAATCTTAAGCGTTCTTTCACTGCTTCAGCTTTCTGTCTCGAGTCTTTCCACCCAGCCTCTCATAATCTTTTAAAGCCACGTAAAGGATTGTCCTATCATCAGACAAATACAGTGGTACCTTGTACAACAATTTTAGTCCTTTCCATGGGGCTCGTTGTTGTACGAAACAATTGCTATATGATACATGCATCGTATAGCGATTTTACCTATGGGATGCATCGTACAGCAATATTTTTTTTGCTAAGTGTTTTTTTCCATTGAAAAATTGTTGTATGATTTTTTTTCCATAGGGAAAATTGTTATGCAAGACACCATTTCCCCCTAAAACCTAACTGTTATGAGATTTCATTGCTATACAGGGCAATTGTTGTATGAGGTTCCACTGTACTTGTACCTTGATTTTCAGGCAATAAGTGGGGGTCTGGGGAGCACTCTATTTGTGAATTTTTTAAATAAAAAATGCTTTAAAATGTTTTAAAATTTGCTTTTACTCTTAATCAATGTTTCTTTTAAAAATATAGTTTTATATAGCATTTTAACTGGCGATTATTGCTCATTTTTTATTGTTGTGAGTAATCTTGGATTCCATGTGGTTGATAGGTAAGTAGGTAGTAGTTTGTTTGTTAGATTACAGGCATCAAACGGGAGCCTCTGACATAAAAATGAACTCTACAAACAAAATGCAATAGCACTAGGCTCCAACTCAGTCAACAAAGACCAGTTCTTATTGTTCAAATAAGTTTTCCAGGAAGATTTTTTTTTTAATCACAGAACATAAGGAAAAGGCGCAAGCCTGAGTGAATCCAGCCTTACATTGTCTAGTTAGCACCACAAGAGTGCTGAAGGAGGTATGGTACTTCAAGTGGACATGCCCAGAGTAGCATTCTGCTATGCTTATTCGACTGCCAGAACCCTGAGATAGTTTAGACCCATGGCTCCCCACATGGGGTGCAGGAAGGCAATTTGATTTTAAGGGGTGCAATTCAAGAATGGAAACCATGGGTTTAGATCAAGTTAACGACCTTTTAGGCTTCCTTCACATGAACAGGAGTTCACTTTTTGAATAATAAGAATTATATGTCACGGGGGGGGGGGAGCAGCATCAGGATTTTAGAGATGCTTAGGTGGGGCATCAAAAAAAGTTTGGGAACCACTAGTTTAGACCCTAGTCTTCTGAGCTGGGGAGCCAGCAGCAGCAGATCATGGAGAGGAAGGCAGATAAGTATATTACGGTAACACAGAGAGGGC
Organism: Furcifer pardalis; assembly: GCA_030440675.1. NCBI lineage: Eukaryota > Metazoa > Chordata > Lepidosauria > Squamata > Chamaeleonidae > Furcifer > Furcifer pardalis. Next base: position 104,937,421 of record CP126893.1, read on the forward strand.
TTAAGACAAAATGGACCCCCATAAACACAGTGTTTATAAAATCTACTTCTGAGTGAAAATACTGGGAGAAGCAACTTTTCTAAGCTTTGCATGGACCTTCTTGACCACAGCTGTCACAAACCCTAGTTACCTTGCCATGGTGGCATAGAATCCTTCTGGCACAACTCCTTGCTAGCTTCAGCTTTAAGGAGGAGAGATCTTCTCTCTGAGGAAACAGTGCTGGACGCAGCATGGAGCCTTGGCTCCCTTGCAGGGGGTGGCTTGCTGATCAGGGCTTCTGGGAACTGAAGTTTAAGAACAGCTGGAGTACCAAGGTTGGCCACCCCTGCTAGGGCAACTGGTTCTTATGAAATATTCATGGCTCAACTTTTGTAGTGTAATGGATAGAATGTTTCACGGAAGGTGAAGATTTACGATTCTACGGAAATGAATTTCAGACTCTATAGTTATGTTGTAGTACAGTATTTGGAATTTGTGCTGTGTTTAGGTAGTTCTAGCCAAGATGTGCATAACTGGATATGTGTGTAACTGAAGCAGCATGTATTTAGGCTTTCACAAAGGTATCTCAGGGGATATTTGCACAAAGAAATTTGCCAGTGATTTTTGGAATAATGAGTAAATTTGAGAACTTTGGATCTGCTCGCAAAGAAAGCCAGCTGCACAATCCAGCAGATCAATTATTCCATACAGGTTATATTTATTCAGCTGCTGCTATTCTTTCTGCTAAGACAATTCTTCCATTTTAACATGAACCTTCCCCCTAAACTAATAACAACTTCAATTAAGTGCTACATCTCCATCTCGTCATCCCATTGGAAGGCTGGCCCAAAATGATTCTTGTGAAAATCAATGAAAACTTGTCCAATTGCTTTTCTGGCTCTTGAATCAGACCCCAAATCCCAAAAGGAAGGCTAAAGAATAGCAGCCTGTGTGGTGTACATTAAAGAAATTATGCTAAATATATGCGTAATGTCAAAACATACATAAATGCTCCAGATCTGTGCAGGCTCTTCTGTAGAATGCTATAGAACAAACAGATTCCATGCCAACAGAGCTGAGGTTCCATGCTCAAAACAAATAAACTTAATGCACATGTGCTTATTATTGCATAGATTGGCTTGATTTATTCTTACTCTAAAATTAGTATATGAGTAGTTGCAATGGTATGTGAGGGGAAGCAAAATGGTATTGTGGTAGAGAAATATGAGAGGCGAGAGGGGAGAAAGAAGCAGGTTGCTCCACAACAAATACAGAATTTCCTTTCATAAGTACAAACCAAGTTAGTTTGTCATAACTAGAGTATGGAACTAAAGCAGAGCCCACCGTGCAGTGATGGGATGTAACAGGTTCTCACCAGTTCTCCAGAACCGGTAGTAACTTTCCCCAGTGTCCCGGAGAACCGGTAGCAACTTTTGGGGGGAACTACCTTCAGGGATTACCTTTTCACTGTTCCCCCCACTGCGCATGCACGCCAAGCACTTGGTGTGCATGCACACCTACAGTGCTTGGTGCATATGCACAGCCTCGTTGCTGTCCTCCCAAGTGGGGAGGAGGAAGAGAAGCTGCTAGCCTGAAGCTCCCTATAGCCTGCTCCCCCAGGGTAAGTGACTCACCTTTGGATGTGGTGTGTCTGTGTGTATTTTAATGTGTATTTAATACCTTTACCTATATTGACGTACTACCACAGTTCCTAAAAGGCCTGGCAGCTGGCAGGCCTGGTGGCCTGGCTTGGGATTTTTAAGCAAAGTGGGTGGGTGGGTGTATTTTAATGTAATTTTTATTTTATTTATTTATTTATTTAATTCATGTAAGGGTTTGTATTGTGGGTGGGTTGAGGGGTGTGTGTGTGTGCTTATTTTTATTTTATTTTTTATTATTTTTTATTATTTTTCTTTGGCCCCGCCCACGTCATGACATCACGACATTGCCTCCACCCACACTGTGATGATGTCACGGTGGGGTAGTAAAAATTTTGACATCCCACCACTGCCACCGTGCCCTTGAGAAAAGCAAGGCAGCTGATCCAGGTGGGAATTACTGGAGGCAAGGTGTAGGCATTCCCCAGAGCCTTCCAGGAAGAGTGAAGGATGCTGTTTCATTAAAGGAGGAGTCAATTGCTGGTCCAGTTATGGGAGGATTATTTCTATGGAACAGAGGCAGAGGCCATGTTGCCCATCTCCTTAGGCAGCAAAATGCCTTGGGTTGGCCTTGGCTCAAAGCTCACTGAATAGCCTGAACACAGTTTAAATGACTTTATTTGTTTGTTTGTTTGTTTATCGTTCATATTTGTATGCCGCCCTATTCACGGAGCTACTCAGGGCGGCTAACACAGTAGAACAAAGTCTCAAAATACAGCAACCTCAACAATAAAACCAAGAACAGACCCGCAACGGTACAAAAGATTTAAAAGATTTAAAAAAAGATTTTAAAAAAGATTTAAAAGTTAAAAGACTTATAAGAAGGAACTAAGTGGAAGAGTGGTAATTATTGGATCAACCAGCAGGCTGGGGTTACCTTGGTACTGTCACCCCAGACCTGCCCTGCCAGCCAGGTCTTAGCACAGTGGTGGGCAGCCAAATTTTTTACTATCACACGGTGGGTGGAGCCAATGTCATGGGTGGAGCCAATGTCATGATGTTATGGGTGGAGCCAATATCATGGACAGAGCCAGTGATGTGGGCGGAGCCAAAGTAAAAAAAACATAAAATAAGTACACATAAAAATACAAATTAAATAGACATAAAAACACATAAAAACACACATAAAAACACATAAAAATACACATAAAAATAAATACACATTAAATACAAATTAAATAGACATAAAACACATTAAATACAAATTAAATACATATAAAACACATAAAAATATATCTTAAAATAAATACACATTAAATCTACATTAAAATATATCCACCCAACCCACACCCAAAGGCGAGTCACTTATCCTGGGGAGCAGGCTGTAGGGAGCTTCAGGCTAGCAGCTGCTCTTCCTCCTCCCCACTTGGGAGGACAGTAAGGAGGCCGCCGAGACCCTCAGCAGCAGCCACCGGTTCCTCCGTGGCTGTGTGTGGCCGCCCGACGCTCTGCACTGCCACACTTCAAGCAGCAAATGGCTGCTTGGCTCGGCAGGCAGAGCGCTGTAGGCACACATGCGCACCAAGTGCTGTATGTGTGCTTGCGCACCAACCGCTGTAGGCTTGCATGCACACCAAGCACTGTAGGCGCACATGCACAGTGGGGGAACCGCCAAAAAGGTAAGCCCCCGAGGTGGTTACCCCCAAAAGCTGCTACCGGTTCTCCGGGACACTGGGAAAAGCTACTACCGGTTCTGGCGAACTGGTGCGAAGTGGCTGTTCCCCATCACTGTCTTGATGCCTTTCCTAAAGGGCAGCAGCTCTGTCTAGAGACACAACTCAGTAGGCAGGATGGAGACGCAACTCTGTCTGGAGACGCAACTCAGGATGACAAAATCTTTAAGAGGTTTTGTCATCCTGAGCAACTTTCAGGAAGGGAGGGATAAAAAATGTGTGAGGATAAGTAATTTTAACTATCACAAAGACTACAGCCATTTAAAAATGCAGGGTGAAACTCAGTGAGTGGCAAAGGACAATTAACTTATTTCCCAGCCTAAAACAATCTCTGAGATCATTATTGTGAAAAACAGCATTTACACCTCTGTAAGGCTCTCCTGTGCTTAGTACAGAATTGGCAAGTAATAAATGAAATAAATGACCATAAATTCAGTTTGGAACTTGCATGTAGAGCAATTGGCAAGTTATGAGATATTGGTCCATTGTCAGGATCTTCTATCCGCTCCCCTTTTTAAGATTGAGAACTGATCTAGAGTGGTATTCTGGTGATGATATCTCAAGTTCCAAGCAAGAAATCCTTGAAAGCCAATGACACAATGTCTTATCCATACCATACTCATTGTCTTATCCATACTCAGGCAACTAGTAGTGTTAATATAATAAAGCAGATCAATTAGCCTCCTTTTTTTTTTTTTTTTACTGATGAATGCCAAGTTGTCTTTGCCACTTTTATTTAATTTTTACTGTGGAAGATCAACTTCCCTTTGTTATTTTCTGCCAGACAGAGTTGACCAGCTGACAGGCTCCTTCAACCATCATCCTGTTCTATCCTTGTAAGATATTATGTCTCACTTTAAAGGTCTCCTTTAAGAAGGAAACATGAAGCAATCCCCTATTTATATTAGAAATTGCCTGTGTGTTGAAAAGTGGTGCTTTACATGCTCCTTTTGGACTCAATGAGAGCTGTTTCTGAACCATTTTCACATAGGAAGCAGGGGTCTTTGGACCCAAAGGATTAGTGTTCTTCTTTTCCTGCTGATGGATGTTGAGACCTGGGGGACTGTCCCTGTTCATGGATAGCTTGGCAAAGACACAATAATGCATAAGTAAATGTAAAGCAGATTCTGCTCATAAAAAGGCCTTATTATGTCATTTCAGCCATTCTCAGGCTGCCTATAAATAGAACGGCTTACCTTCCAAACTGCAATTCTGAGTCAGTTTACAGACTGTACTTCCCAGTCCTCAAGATGATAGCAATGTACAAACTGACCCAATCTATCTAGTGGTTAACACTGAGGCCTTAGCCCAGCATTAGTCTTCCGGGGGGTGGGGGGGAATACAAGATGTGCAACTGCTCTTAGAAGAAAGCTACTACAACAAGTGCTAGTGCAAGCTATAGCTAGCTGGATGAAGTCATAGTGACTCATGCAATTCTTTATGCAAAGGCTTGTAGAAAGGCCTATCAGCTTTTGCAAACAGAATTCCAGACTGATGGAATAGACACCTGCACATGAATGAAAATGGTTTTCTGCCAGTGGGTGGAGCTTCCCACTGGAAGAGGGACCTCACTGGATACATCCCTAGGTTTGACTTGAACACAACAAAGCCTGTGTGTCTGAACAACAAAGGCTTGTCTTTCCAATGAGGAGTAAGGCTATATCAGGAGAGCATAAGGTTTGGTGATGACAGCCAGAGCTCTCCTGACAAAAGTCTGGACAATGTCAACATGGGAACCGTGTTTGGCAGCTCTTAATGTGCTGCTTGTGTTAATTAAATCAGTCGCTTAAGCGGTCCTTGGGGAATGAATTTACGCACAGCTTGCCTGGTTCTGGCATCTCACCAATCCCCTTTGTTTGCACATCCAGAATATTTTATGTGCACCAGGGCAATGAGGTCATTATGGAAGGTTGGAACCAAAGATGAAGAAATGTGTTTCTAGCACCAGAAACACACAAGAAGAGGGAATGGGTAGATACCGTAGAGAGTGGTACCAAATCGAGTCTTTCACATGATCACAACCTTGCTTGGCTGTGGGTCAGGAAGGGAACCCTTTTTCTCCCTTGAAAATAATGGCCTTTGTGCTTAAATGACTGTTGTAAGTCAATGTGTAAGTTACTTTTATGGAAGGGAATTGTAATTGTGGAATGATAATGTGACACATCTGAATGGCCTTCAGGAAAAAGATCTATACATACAGCACATTCAGCCCATCATGGGTTTACTTTTTATAAGCTGGGGCCAGATGAACCAAAGGATGTTTATCCTAACTGACACCTCTAAGATGTTCTGTAAGATGATGACAACAAGCAGAAACAAACAGTGTGTATTTTGTTAGTAACTGCAAAATGTCAGTATGGGAAGCAAAAACAGACAATCAAGCTACAATGTGCTTTCTCAGGGCTCATGCTCATAGCTTGTTCTGTGAATAGTTCCCAAGCTGTATAGGTCAGGCCTTGCTGTCTTTTCAGCTATGCTGTCAAATAGGTAGAGTTCCATGGGAAATCCTGATGTCACAGCTGATTTCTACATAGGCCACACGTAGCTTTTCACATGTCGTCACATTAAAACCTGTGATATGGTGGAAGCATTCAGATATGCAGTCTGTAGTAATTACTGTACATGGTATTAACATGGACTAGCTGTCTGCATGCATAGCAGAATAAAAAAATCTACATCTTCATTGTCATCCTTGGGATGTATGGTGTGAACTGGTCCAGACTCTTACCTGTATTCTGACCCCAAACCATGGACTGTTGAGAACCATGCAACTTGGCCCACAGCACGTTTCTGGCTATTGTTGAAATGGAATTCATAATGAGATGCCCAGTTTTGACCTTATTTAGGAGAGAAACACGCATTAAGTTGAACATTTCTCCGTGTGGCATTCTATAGAAATCAGCAGCAACCTCTTGTAATAATACTAATAGTGTGTCACAAAGTCAGCTCTGATCTATAGAAATCCTTTCCAGGGTTTCCTAGATATGGAGTATTCAGAAGTGATTAACCAATTCTTCTGGTGGTCCTTTGGGGCTATACAGCTTTCCTATGGCTATACATAGGCTGGATCTTCTCCTAAGAGGCACCATAGGGAGTCAAATGTGGAGTCTATGGGGTCGCAATGGGTTGGACTCGACTGTGCGACTGAACAACAAGGAGTCGAAACTCCCCTCTTAACTGGGATACCCTAGTTAAGTGCTAGTGTAAGCAGCAAAAGCCAAAAGACTCTGATATACATTTCAGACGGCTTGTCCCTTTTTATTTTTTTGTTTCCAATGTTTATACCATACAACTGGCAAACTCTTTTACAAATACAAAAACAAGAACAGATAATGAAATCTAAATCAACATACAGTAGAAAGTAAATAGAAGTAAAATAGCCATAACAGAATCAAGATATTAATATATTAGAAAACTGAGTGATCAAAAATAAAGTTCAGTAACAGCAGTAAACCCTAAACAGTAGAGCTAGCACTAAAACTCAGCACCGAATTCTTCTTTTGAAGAGGAAGGTCTTGGTTCAGCACTCAAGACCTGCTGCTGAGGATTTCAGGATAATCTTTTTTGGAGGAAATTCCACAGTCTAGCGGCCACTATTGAGAAGATTTTTTGGGTTTGGTCTTCCATTATGCCATATTGGCAGTGATAGTAGGAAAAGGTCAACTGCTGTGGGGATGTCCTTGTACTTGATATGGAGGTGGCGTATCAGATATAGCATGGGTTCAAAATGCTGTGGCTAAGATGATATCTAGAATAAGTAGGATACAATCACCCATCCTTGCCCAGCTTCACTGGCTCCATGTTGCTTGGTTTATATTTTATTATAATATCTCTGTAAACTGCTCAGAATGGTGAACCCTCATTAGAAGGAGTGGCATATAAATCTACTAAATAAATAAATAAATAAATAAATAAGGGGGAGATCAGCCTTGGAACACCCCAAAGAGATTCTCAACATAACTGTTCCTTATTACAAGCATACTGTCCCTCATTGTGAAGGACAGGACATTTGCTAAGTCTCTTTGGACTAGGAACCCTGGGTGCAATACTGGCCCTGACCTCAAGGAAGAGAACTGAGGTTGGTAGAGATATTCCACATCCTTCTATAAAGTGAACCAAAGGACCACAGACTCTAAATATTGTTCCACCCCAGTACATGCAACTGGGCAGAAGGAACTTAAGTTACTGTGTGTTAATCCCTCTCCTGTGGATAAAACCCCCTCCTTTTCTGTAACCTTTGTGTCTGGAATTCATGGAGCACATGATGGAAAAAGAAGGCAATCCATCTGAGCCAGTTGGGGCTGGCAGGATTCATGGACACTTACTCTAACTAACTTAGAAATTCCATTTGTGAATAATGCAGGGTTTTTTTTTTTTCTAAATTTGGTTATAGAAGCTCTTACTCCTGATTTCTGCACCTGCAATTTTGCCTCTAGCTGAATATGGAGGATGAGAAATAAAAGGAAGTGACCTCGGGGAAAGAAGGAAGAAAGCCTAAGAATATCAATTGCATCTAGACCTAGAAAAATTAGGATGGGAAAACCACCTCTATTATCAGTCTGCCCAGTTCAGTCATTTGCAGGGGCGTAGCTACCGCCGTATCAGCCGTATCAATTATACGGGGCCCCCGGGTCACGGGGGCCCCCAACGTGCGTAAGCAAAACAAATGCAGAGCGGGAGGGAGGCGACGGCCAGGGAGCCTTGGGAGAGGGTGCCGGAAGCAGGCTGGGGGCGGGTGCCTTTCTGGGAGGCCTTGGGCTGCCCCCTCCCACCTGCCCAGGACAAAGAAGGGAGGGCAGGGCTCTCCTTTCTCCGCTGCTTCTGTCGCCTCCACTCACGCGAGAGAGCGGGGGTGCGCGCGCGGCCCCTGATGAACCAGGGACACTCGGACCGCCGGACGCTCTGGGACCTTCACTGGGGAGGGGGCGGCACGGGGAGAGGCCGCCGAGCGCTGGCGACGCCTCCGGCGGGACCGCAGCAACAGCAGCGGAGGGCACTCTGGCCCGGGAAGAGGCTGGGAGGGCTTTGACGGTCTCTCCCGCTTCCCCGGCCGTGGACCCGCCCTGCCAATGGTGGCAAAGGCCACGGGCAGCAGCCAGCAGCGCGGGTTGCAGCGGTTCCCACCTCTCCTGTTTCTGCCGAAGCCAACGTCATTGTGGGAAGGCCTGAGAAGGGACGGTCTCCTTTGGTGCCCCTCCCAACCCCCAATTCCTCCTGCCCATTACCCGCAAAAGGGTGGCGCTGCTCTTCAGCGCCTGCCTGCCCGCCCTGGACAGGTTTTCTAACGGGAAGCAAAGAGATAACGCAAAGGGGAGGAAAGTTGGACCAAAGGTGGGAGGAGGGCCACGGGGCCCCCAACGTGCGTAAGCAAAACAAATGTTGTTGTTGTTCAGTCGCACAGTCGATTCCGACCCTCTGCGACCCCATGGACCACTGTCCTCCAGGCATTCCTGTCCTCCACCATCCCCCTCAACTCACTCAGCTCTGTGCCCATTATCTCCACAATACCATCTAGCCATCCCATCTTGGGCCGTCCCCTTCTTCTTTTGCCCTCTACCCTTCCAAGCATCAAGGCTTTCTCAAGTGAATCCTCTCTTCTCATTTGATGTCCAAAGTACTTTAGCTTCATCTTTATTATTTGACCTTCTAAGGAGCAGTCAGGCTTGATTTCTTCTAAGATTGACCCATTTGTTCTCCTCGCTGTCCAGGGTACTCTCAAAACTCTCCTCCAACACCACATCTCAAAGGCGTCTATTTTTCTGCGCTCCGCTTTCCTAATGGTCCAGCTCTCACAACCACACATTGCCACCTGGAATACCATTGCCCTGACTATGCGAATCTTTGTTTGCAATTTAATGTCTCTACTTTTCACTATGTTCCCCAGGTTTCTCATCGCTTGCCTCCCAAGAATCAGTTGCCTTTTTATTTCATGGCTGCAATCCCCATCTGCAGTGAGCTTTGATCCTAGGAAAGTAAAATCTGTAACTGCCTCTACTTCTTCCCCATCTATTTTCCAGGGACTGATAGGGCCTGTTGCCATGATCTTGGTTTTCTTGATATTTAGTCTCAAGCCAGCTTTGTAAAGCGTGCGTTCAAAAGTTGGCAACACCCTACATCGGTTATCGCAGGCTGCGGGATTTCCCCGTTTAAGTAATTTTATGCATTTTTTTCTTTTGTGAGAAATCTTTACCCTTCCTAAGGGCCCCCAAACAAATTTTTATACGGGGCCCCGCCAAGGCACGCTACGCTTCTGGTCATTTGTTACATACATTGATACTCCAGTACAACAAAGGCTTTGCAGTTCATAATGGTTGGTGGTAAGCCTTCACATCACAGCTGTGATATCAATAAAATATTACTTTGCCCTATATACCAATTCGTTAACTGTTGTTGTTACTATGTGCCTTCAAGTCAGAACTGACTTATAGAGATCCTAATAGGGCTTTCAAGTAAGGGAGATATTTTAAGGAATAGTTTTACCAGTCCTACATCCTCACCTCACACTGTATCCACGACTTCACACACAGGGTATCCATTAGGAAGACACAGTTCAAGACTATAAAAGAACTGCACAACTTTAATGGTGACAAGAGAGAAACTGAAATTGTTAAATATTTTATTACCTTGGTTCAATCATCAATCCAAATGGGGACTGCAGTCAATAAATCAGAGGAAAGTTGACTAGAAGGGCAGTAATGAAGGAATTAGAAAAGATAATAAACCACACCATTGTATTACCAATCACCATGTATGGCTGCAAAAGATGGACAGTACAGAAAGATGAGAAAAAAAGATCAGCTTGAAATACAGAAGAGTTAATAATGCTGGGAAAGGCTGAGGGCAGCAAGAAATGAGAAAGACCAAATATGAGGTGGATTGATTCCTTATAGGACATCAGAAGCTTGAGTTGACAAGAGCTGAACAAGGCTGTTGAGAACAGGACATTTTGGAAATCGATCAGTCATAAGCAGACTTAAATTGGAGGTTACTTGATGGTATGTAACAGCAATAACATATATACTGCATAGCAGTTCACACTAGGAGGAAGAAAATATTTTCCTATTGGCACCATATAATTAAGTCCTGCGTTTCAAACAACTTGCAGAGAAAATAAAAAGTACCAATTAACTTGAACTATTTTCACAAACTGGGAGTAGAAGGGGAGGCAGAAGGTAGATTGTCAGATGATTTTGAAGTACATCAGCAAGGACATCTGAGCTTTGGAAGTTTAATAATATCATTGTTAAAAATACTCTTGTTTTGTTTACTCTCTGATATGCTTGAAACATAGACCAACACAGCTATCATTTCAAAAATACTGTACTCTTTTTCCTTCTTAACTAAGCTGCTGAAATTAGGAAATGTTGTCAAACAAGCAAAGAATAAGAGGGGTTTTTTTTGCAACCTTTAGTTTTTGTGCGAAAAGGAAACTTCTGGACTAAAACTCCCAACTCTAACAATCTATTCTGGCCACTGTTTTCCAGATGGCTCTAGCTATTGGACCCCCAAATTCTGGCAAAACTAGTTTAAAGTCTGAACACCCACCCACCCATCATAAACTATGGATGATCCTATGGATTAATTTGGATTATCTTGGATTTGTGTATCTGTTTTAGGAAAACAAACAGCACTTTTGAGCAACCAAACAAAAAGCAGACAGCACTTAAGAAGACAATTAACAGCCAGAGGGTTGGCTTGGGTAGTAAATCAGTGTGGAAGGCCAATTGGCATCAGGAGTGTTGTGCTGAACTGGGACCCCAGTGTAGCAGCTTTTTCTTCAAAATAAAAGTGGCAGCATTAAGTGGGACAATTTTTAAATGTATGAATAATGTAACATGCAGTTTTGTGCTTTGCACACCAATGGTGCAGTAAGATGGTTGGATTCCAGAATGAAAGTCCCCCAAGACCATTAAAAATGTATACAGTTCAAACATAGATTTGCTGCAATGATTTGTGAGGATTTGCATTCATTGTGTATTTATATGTGCTTTAATGCTCTTTTGAGATGATTTATTACACATAGTTTATTTATGAAGCTTTGCATTTAGAAGGGATTGCTCACCAAATTCCTTTAGAATCAACTAGAAGCTGTTGGAATATAAATGCTCTGTTTGAATCCCTGTATAATTCTTGGCATGAATCTTGCAAGGACAGAATTCTGACCTGTGCTTTTAAAACCAGAATAACACCAAGTTTCTTGGTAAATATGGAACTTATTTGTCCCATTCCTTAAATCTGTACAGAACTGACCTCTATTTGTGATTGCTAAGAATTGTTTCCTGACAGGGCAGAAAAAGAAGAAGAGGAAGGAATTGCTTCAATGTGAAAAGAGTTTCTGAAAGTTATTTGTTGGACTACAAAACCCAGAAATCCCTAGTTTGCTAATTCTGGTGGGGGTTTATGGTACCTGTAACAAACATTATAAATCTCCCAAATTGTGCAGGTTTGAGTTCCTAATGCTTGACAGCACAGGGGTGGTGTGGAGGAATAGGGCAGGCAGACTATGGGAACTGCCTGTAGTTCCAGGAGGCCAGGAATGAGGGTTTCTTAAGATGTCTCTCGCCTTGCATGCTCATTCTGATGGCTCTCTCCCCTTGTTCTCCCCCTGATGGTTTGTGACCCTGTTTCAATCAAGCCTGGTGGGCCAGATGTTGGGACTGGCAGATATACAGCAATAGGAGTCTAAGTAGGAAGTGTGGCTATTTAAGGAGGTAGTGGGGAAATGTTCACTTTCTAACCTCAAGGAGGGGTCTTTGAGGTTAGAAAGTGCACATCTCCCCCACACAGCAGAGCCTTGCAGCTTTTCTGCTAGTACCAGGTCTCCTGCCTGCCCTGCAATTTTTTTTTGGGAGGATCACTGATGTCAAGGGGAACTGGCAAGCTCCCTGAAGGTAGTACAGAGCTTCACATCATTCCATTGTGGCCTTTTTGTACAGATTTTGTTTTGTTGAAATATAGTTGAGTTCTCAAAGGATCTACATTCAGCACAACCCGTGTTTCCAACTACTGTATATGCTTGTTAGTGTGCCTTGGCACACTGGGAGAGAGAGAGAGAGAGAGAGGGCAAGTTCTCCAGCAATTCACTGCATTTTCAGATTGCCACAAAGATGCCTCAGAACCAGACCTCAATGCTGCTGAGATAGTACTTCTAGAGCAGTTACTCTGGGGTTGCTGCAGAACAGTCTTCTGATGCAGTTGCTCTACAGTTGTGCCAACTGGCTGGCTGTGCTGGGAGTTGTAGTCCAAGCTAATACATCTGGAAAGCATGAAGACTGTCCTACAACTTTGTAGTCTCCATCTTGGCAAAAAAAAGAAATATATATAAAAATGGGATTCTGGGATTTGTAGTTGGGGAAAAAATTCCAAGCAAGCAAGCAAGCAAGCAAGCAAGCAAGCAAGCAAGCAAGCAAGCAAGCAAGCATATTCATATCTTCATTCTCTGTTAGAAAACAATTTAGACATACTGTATTTCTCTTTCTCTTTCTGAGGAATGCCAGGATTTTTTTTAGGAATGGAGGGGCTGTGGAGCTGGTTGTACATCACTGAGAGACTGAGAAGAGCTGTGCAGTGTGGTTCTTCTTGACGGATGGAGTTTAATTATGGGGTGTGTGTTACGTGTATGATTTATTTGCTCCCTAATTTCTGTGATAAGAACTTGAGCAAAGGCATGACAATGACTACAGTGACTGATGATGGTGACGCAAATGGCAGGTAGACCCTGAATGGACATGTAACTTTATAGTGTGTTGGGTGCAAGTTTTTAAAAAAAATCCAAACCATGATTTATGTTTTTAAAACCTTGAAGACAAGCATTTGCAGAAATGCAACATGAGTCATTATTTAGCCTCCCTTGGTATTCATGTCAACCTTTCATCATGGTGGTTTTAAAAAACAAAAAGGCATTCGCAGTGTAGATGAGTATAGGTTTACATTCACTTTAGTAATGGAAACACTCCTACTCAAAAAACACCTAGTACAAAAGATGGGTGGCTCTTGATCAAAACAGAAGCCCCTGAATGACATGCCCTTGTTGCACATCTATGTTCTACCAGCTTCTTGTGGGCATGAAGAAAGGGAAATGTGATGATGTTGTTTTCAGAGGATATTATCAAGGACTGAGCAGTGCTGGAGGAGGAAGGGTGATGGGTGTAAGATACATCCACATCTTCTCATGACATGCATGAGAAGAAATTGGGTCTGAGGAAGGTGGGCGGGGATGAGCCCCTCTCTGGCCATGGGCTGTCAGCACTGAAAACATCCATAAATGAATGGTGATAGGATGATACTAAGGATACAGTCAGATCAACAGTTCTCAACCTTTTCAATCAATGGGCTGGATAATGCCGCATCAGACGCTGAGCGGGCCACACTTGTGGTTCCCCCCTGCCATAAACACTGCCGTAAAATGCATCTGTGGCTGTCATAAATGTGTTCACGACAGCCATGGGTACATTTATGGTGCATTTATGACAGCCACAGGCACATTTACAGCATGTTCATGACAGCCATGTAAATATGTCCACTTCTGCTTTCCATGGTGGTGGTGGCGGGCCACATGAAATGGTGCCACAGGCTGGTTCTGGCCCATGGCCCGTAAGTTGACCCCTGAGTCAAATGATGAGAAAGGATTGTGTCTGATCATGTTGTATGGAGTCACTTTGATGGGAGTAATCTCTCCTAAAGCAACGTTTCATTTCTACAAGAACTGTTCCAGGCCAACCCCTAAAAAGAGTAGCTCTGCTACTGGACCAAAAAGGTCCAGATTGAGCAGTCGGGCTGGTTTGCAATCTTCTGTGTAGCATGTGATTGCTGGAAATAGCTTGTCCCCAACCATGCCCCAAGTAATCCAAAAGGCAAGCTATTTGTCCATCTGATCATGCCCATAGTATCCCAGAGCATCTTTTCCCCCATGTATTCTCCCATTCTCCCAATGTATGAAAATCCTGAACATGCTGTTGTATTTGTTCTTCCCATGATAGAACAGCAGGGGCCAGTGTGAGATTGTGCTGGAAATAAGAGACTGTCAACATTGAGCTTCAATAGATGAACATTCAGTACTGTTATTAAAAGGTGTTATGGCATCTGTGACTATGCAGCAGTTGGTTGGCTAGCAAAACCCATTGCTCATGGCATATCGCTTGTGCCTGGGCTAGAGCAATTCCCCCTGCCTTGCAACACCCACTGCTCAGAGCGCCAGGTTCTCCTTCTCCATCCTAGGTGCCACCACTCACCCTTGCCCTGAAGTAGAGCATTGGGAGACCCATCCTCCTTATCTCTGTAGGATGACTCAGGTCAAGGATGAGAGATTTAGCACAAGGGCCACCCTGTCCTCAAGTCCCACTTTGGCAGGTGATCTTTTCACAACAACAGGAACAGTTATTTGGTTTTAGAGTTTTAATTTTGCCTCTCATCTCACACTTGCAAGATGAAAGAGGTGGCTTTGTGAACACTGATAATGTTTGATTGGCAGGTGATAAACATATTATGGGATATAAGAAGCCGGCTGACTAGTTGTTAGTCCAAAAAAGAAGTCCTTCTCACTGAAGTGTATAAATAAAACTCTGAGATCTAAGGAAGTGGCTCCTTTTCAAACTTAAGTAATTAGGAAATCAACTACAGTTCTGTTTCTTGTGCTGCCATTCCTCTACTCCTGCATCATTCAAAGGTATATATGTGAGGTAGCTCTCCTAAAAAGAGTAAATATGATCAACAAAGTGATGCTCATTATTGCGATGAGTTTGGAAAATTTTAACTTAATATCTTCCTGGCCAGAGGTCTGGTGAAAATTCCTAAGAGCTGTATTAAATTCTTGTCTCCATCCTGAAATGATGTGAGTTTTGGATCTGGGTCCAGCAGAACAGACAGCTACTTGTGCTGGTAAAAGTGTGACTCTTCTCAGATCAGGAAAGTAAACGGGCAAACTAGAGGGGAAAGCCAAACAGTGCTGGGTTGTGCCCAGTGTATAGCAAGTGGAAAAGCCAGAACCGACAGAACTGCTGCCAAAACCATGTGAAGGCATTTCCATAGCCTGAGACCTTCTGTGAACAACCGTCCCACCTCAGCAGTGGCTATGTTTCTGATAGTTAATTAAGTGGCTGAAATATTCAGTTTCTTTTTTCTGCCTTCATTAGGACCTTGAGCAACCCAAGACAAATGGATGTTTCAGCCTTCTCCTGTTTCCCACTCAGCTTGCTTCCTTGATTTGTCTATGTGGCATGACCATTCCATTTTTCTTTAAATAAACATTTCTTTGTTTCTGTTTAAATTAGTGATGGGCCTCAAAATATAATACTTTTGCAAGTGCTTGGGAAAAAAAGAGAGAAAGTAATGGCAGTACTAGGGATGGACTTGCAGTTGGGAAAAGTTAACTTGTGGGCTACACCTCCAAAAATCACCTAGTTGGCACAAATCACTGTGGTGGCTAGAGGATTCTGGGATATATAGTCCAGAAAAGTAACATTTCCAAGTCTGAGAAGAGTCTTATACTGAGAAACAGTAAATCCTCTAAAATAGTCTAAGTAGAAAAGGAGACCATAGGCCAGGGGTTTCCAACCTACACCCCATGGGCTGGATCTGGCCCATACTGCCAAATAATATCCCCCCCGACCTTGTTCAAGCCCCCGTCACCACCGGCAGAATCAGCCACAAACTCATTTATGGCCACGTAAACGCATGTACGCATCCGTAAATGATTTACCAGCCATTGGAGATCCTTGGGATTTCCTAGTGGTCTTTAATCCATGTACCGCCTGTATTCAGGTGGAAAGCACATTCCATGGTATTTTCACTTGGCAGCTCCAGGAAAGATCAAGCATGGATCCAATAGGAACACAACCAACTTGCAGATGCCACTCAAGATTTTGGCTCAGTAGCTGACAAGTACATGAACGGGTAAAGACCCCAGAAAAGCTGCTTTTTCCAGTAACAACTCATGTGCTAACAATTCATTGTTGCAGTGCAGAACAATCAGGAAAAGAAATTGGCATGCAAGTATGCTTTTGTAGGTCTGTCCTTATTATAATTCAAGATGCACAATTACATACTTTTCATGAGAAGCTATTTTGGAGCAGATCTCAAAGAAATGGAGACATTTATGCTTCTCACACTAATGAAGATGAATCCTATAGCCTTCCCTTTAATGTGGCACAAGAGGTAGAGAACCTACTTAGTTTTTCCTACTGCCATTCAGCATATCCCCAGAGAGAGATGTTCAGAAGCAAGGCAGGACTTTGTTTTGCTTGCCAAAAGGATACTCTATTCTCAAAACTAAACCAGCTCTGAATAATTCTTTCCCAAATCTGCCCCTCCCTTCCTGCATTCCTTGGGAAGCATCTGAAAGAACACCGCCTTCCACCTTGGAGCTTATAAAGATTCTGCTCAGCCACATGGAGAACAGGCTTTAGGAAATAACACTTTTGTTCTTCAGTATGATGAAGGAATTCACAGAGAAGAGGAGAAGGCGGTAGAGGTGGCAATACATCTACTTTTACATGTGCTTGGGTGTGTCACATGTGTGAAAGATTATTTGTGGGGCATCCCAGTGGGATTGTGCCTGCTACAGTAGTGTCTGAAAACACATCATTTCTCAGCCTTGGGGCTAGATGGGGACCACACTTTCAATACACCATTCCTGGAGATGTCCTTACACCCGGAGCCAATTGGGCAGGGGGTTGGAATGCTGCCCCTCCCATAGCCAGGGCAGAAAAGCTCTTGTGGGGAGAGAGGACACCTGCAGTGTTTGATATCCTGCTTTTCTGGAGTCTAAGATGCCATTTGACCTCAGGTCACCAGAGAGGCAAGTTAATCTTTTTTGCCTTGGTTTATGTTACAGTTCAAAAGTGATTTCTTTATGGTTCAGCTCCAGCCTAACCCCCTTTCCTGGCTATGAATTCAGAGTTTTATTTTTCTTTACCCTCTCCGTTATGGTTTTATTGCTTCTCTCTTTAAACAAAACAAAAAAAAAGAAAAAAGGGGGGGATACATGCTTTTGTTAAGTGTATTATATTTTGCCTTGGAGCTCAAGGCTGTATGTGATGTTTTGATAGAGATTGGCAAAGTTTTATGCACCAAGGCCAATTCTGGGTGCAAAATAACACATTAAAAGATTGCCAACAGGCGTAGGCCAGTTCTACCAAGGTTTCACAGTTGCCCAGGAATAAAGAAAGGCAAGGATGATGACAGGATACATCTGTAGAAAACAAAATCTTCAGGGTGAGGAGTTTTACAGGTTAAGGACCTGGGCATCTTGGCTCTTCCCGGGTGGTGCAGTAGAGACCAGATTTCATCTGTCAGTTCACAGAGGAAACACAACAGAGGAGAATCTGACTTAACACTATTTTGATGGGCCTGTGCCTTCTTGGGATCAGATATTGTGCCCCCTCCTTTTCAAAAGTGGACTTTGACAAAAGGAAACAGGTACAGCTAGCATATGTACATGAGTGGGTAGGTGGAGGAAAATGGATTGAGCTCAGACCCCAGACTCATTATAGCAGTCCAGCCAGTGGTGGGCATCAGCAGGTTCGTACCAGTTCACCAGAACTGGTAGCAGAAATTCTGGCTGGCCCCTCTGCCCATCCAAGTTTTGAAAAAAGTAGTCCTAATTTGGGTGCAACGCAGGGCTTCCCCCCTGGCCACACCCACCATAGTGTGGTAGTAAAAAATTTTTTGAGCCCACCACTGGGTCCAGCCCCCTGTATATGCATATGGATGGACTGAATTATCTCTTCCACTTGTTATATCATTCATATTTTTGAACTGCAAGCTCTTTCCCTCCTATTTCCAAGCCAATCTGTATAAAATTTGCACACGTTATAATATTCACTTAATCCAATACTGTACATGTATTTTTGTAGGTAATCTTCTCTCACATTTTCTACACATTTTCCTT
Organism: Furcifer pardalis; assembly: GCA_030440675.1. Taxonomy (NCBI): domain Eukaryota; kingdom Metazoa; phylum Chordata; class Lepidosauria; order Squamata; family Chamaeleonidae; genus Furcifer; species Furcifer pardalis. The sequence goes on from CP126893.1 coordinate 104,955,618, forward strand.
AATGCATGCATTTTTTTTCTGTATGAAGCTTTCCCAAATATTTGCAAAAATCCTCTGGTTTTGACATGTATATTTGAATGGAGAAACAGTGAACATTTTAAAGAAGCATGAATACTGAAGGAAGACTATGTTTGGGTTTGTGCATTAGTTTATAGAGTTTATTGTGGTTGTATATGTGTTAGTTTGTAGAATACCTCTTAGTTTTTCACAGCTATGCCTGTTGTGATGAAACCAAAGAAACTAGTGTGGAGACCGGCTCATAGCCCTCACTTTCTAAGACGGAGCAGTAGCCATGGCAGCTTTTGAGGATCAAGATTCAACATTGTTGAATCCCCCCCCCCCTACATTCTGCACTGCCTTGTAAAATGAAACATAATTTTTTTAAAAAAGGATAATATTACTTATCCTGATAGTTACAGAAAGTCAGACAGACCATTAAGCAGAGTGTAGAAATCACCTTAGATGCTGAAGGGCAGCAGTGCCTCTTTTGACAGCCTGGCATAACCTCTGTTGCAAGGTAGAACTATATACGATTTGTCCTACATCTTCTAAACCAGGGTGCCCAAACTTTTTGTACTGAGGGCCTGACCACACCCCTGGAACAGCTGAGCGGGCCTGACCACACCCTGAGAAGCAGGCATGTGTATACATGCACATCCAGAACCACTTCTGGGGATGGCGCAGACACGTTTGTGCATGTGCAAATGCATCCATGCCACTCCCGGAAGTGGTTCCAGATGTCCTGGAAATGGTTTCGGACATCCCAAGTGCATGCGCAAATGCATCTGTGTCACTCCCGGAAGTGGTTCCGAATGTCCTCACGCATGTGCAAATGCATCTGTGCCACTCCCAGAAATGGTTCTGGGCATTCCTGCGCATGTGCAAATGTGTCCATGCCACTTTCAGAAGTAGTTCCAGATGTCTTCGCACATGCACAAATGTGTCCATGCCACCTCCAGGAGTGGTTCCGGACGTGCATGCTCATTGGGGGGCTCATCCCCCTTCCACTTCTGGGAGAGACGAGGGTATCACGGGCTGGATAAATTGGCATCAGAGACCGTATCCAGCCTGCAGGCGGTAGCTTGGGCACCCCTGGCCTAAGCCTAGCCCACGGCCCTCAATGGAGAATATTGTTTCAACAGCAGGATCAAGTAAACTTTATCCTTCAATTGCCATCCACATACAGTATTTCATGGACAGGCACTAGGGTGGGGTGGGGGAATAGCCACCATCTTGTGACCTTGCCCTTTGCCACAAGAAGAAAAGCATCTTAGATTGCACAAGTTTCTTCTCTGGCAATGTGAATATTCCTCTTAATATCTAGCTTTCCACAAAAATTAAAAACTTACTTCTTGTTGTTGCTGCTCAACTAAGCAAAGGAAAATTTATTTTGATACAGGAAGAGGATTATTTGACCCATAAAGAACTCATTTCCATCTCAACAGATGGCAGGAATGTGCCTAGGATTTGATTAGAAATGGCATTGTGTTGACAGTGGAGTATCATTGTTCTCAGAGGACTGGTTCTTCCTATCTGTCTTCCTAGTCCTTGAAATGCTGGCAGGGAACACTTGTGGTAGCTAATCTTGGAACACTCCAACTAGAAAATGGTAGGATGGTACAGTAAGTCTTCTCTCTCTCTCTCTGCGTTTCTATGGGGGAAACTTGCATAGCAAAAAGAAAACAGCTTTCTTGTTGGACTTCTATATTGGGGTGGTTTACCATTTCACTTTTGAATGCTAATTGAAAGCTTCTGACTAGGATGCTGTTACCACAGGTATAAATGAATTGTACCATTGCATTAAACTCCAACCCCCAGAGCAATACAAAGTAAAAATAAACCTTGCTTTTTGGATGGAAGAAAAAGCATAGTAATTCAGAGGAAAAGTCAATGCATCAAATAAGCTAGGAGGAACCTTGTGTGGATGGCAAATAAAATGTCAATGCAATCAGAGCAGAACCTGGTATAGCAAGTAGGACAAATGCTCCATATGGAAGAAATCAGTGGTATTCTGGCCATGAAGATATATTGTTCAAAGAAATAAATATGTTTTCAAAATTCAAATATCTGTTTCAGAAGGTCATGGTCTTCCTTTCAGATGTATCAAGAGGTTGAAGGAAGGGATAGCAGAGAATTTTTTAAATATTTAGATGAGGTACCTCTTGACTTAGCAGTAAGACTTATACTGTATACTGCACCATAGCACTTAAAGCATTCTCAGGGCAGTTCACTGGTAATTAGCAGTTTGGGTACTAATTTTACTGACTTCAAAAGGATGAGCCCATTAGGATCAAACACAAATTGTGAGCAGAGTTTTGGCTGTAAATACTACAGCTGGACCACTGTGCTACAAGGGCTCATGTTGAATGGACTTCACTGGATCAATTTCATTCTTAAGTACAGGTAGGCACCATTAGTGTTCATTCATTTTTAAAACCTTTAATATGTTAATTCTATAAAAGTCAGATGCTTTGAGGACAGTAAGTGCCAGAGGCTTGTGGCCAGTGGTGGGCAGCAAAAATTTTCGCTACCATGTCATGGGTAGAGCTTATGTCATGAGTGAAGCCTATGTCATGGGCGATCTAGTCATGCCTGCCATATGGCCATATATACATCTTCAAACACAGGCAGCACTGCCTCTTTGGCTGTAAATGGAGATGAACAATGCACCCTAGAGTGCAGTGAGCAAGGGAGACCTTAAACCACTTGCAGGGACAAAACCTGACTTCAAATTTGAATACCAATCAGGGACCCTCCCACCTGAAACATAAAGAAAACAAACCCTAGTTCCTTACCTTTGCTGGGATTGGGGACTCGGGGAGCAGCAGGTAGGTGGTGGCAGCATGGTGGCATGGCCTAGCCTGGCCTGGCCTAGGCTGGTCTGGCAGTGCAGCCAGGCCCAGCCTGGCCCGGCCCAGCGGTGCCACCGTGGGAGCAGTGTTGTTGGTCGGCGGTGAAGGAAAGGCCACTGCTGCCGCTCCTCCAGGGACGCCACTGCGCCCTTTCTGGGTAGCCAAAAATGGCTGCTCAGAAATGCCCATGTGTCACAATACCATTTGATGCATGTGCACTTCTATTTTTCAGTGTGCATGCGTCAAATGGTGTTTTGACGTATGTGCACTTCTGAGCAGCCATTTTGGGCTGCCCGGAAAAGGAATCCAGAGAGTGTCCGGACAGGTGACTGAACTGGTCACCCGGGGGTTTACTACCCCCCCCCGGCTAACCCCTCCGGATTTCCGCTACCGGTTCGGCTGAACCAGTCCGAATCGGCAGCAACCCACCACTGTGTTTTCCTGTACAACTAGGAAAATATGTTGAAAGAGAAGGTTCTCAAGATACATTGAACTGGTGAAAGCCTAAGAAGAAACAGGACCCATGCCAGAGCATAAGGAAAGCCCATATTCACCTCTACAAGGGCTGAGACAAACTGGAAGACCTAAGCTACTAGTGTTTCTACAAGTGCGATGAGTAAATTCTTAGGAGATCTCACTGGTGGTCTGTAGACATCTGGTGGTTCCCTCTGGATTTCCCATCTATTTTGCAGGTGGCCAGACTCTCTGTCAAAAGGCTTGTGAACGCAGCTGGAAACTAGGAGGAAGAAGCCAGGTCTGCTTTTTCTAGGCTTAGTAGGGGAGGAAATGGCAGCTGGTCTTGGGGACCAGAACTACCAGAGGGACTGAGGCGGCCAGCAGACGACAGAGGCAGGAAGGGGAAAGGCAATTGCAGCTGAGAAAGAAAAGGTTTTTCTGGATTGGAGGGATGTGAAGAGTCAATGAGAAAGAGAGAGAGAGCATTATAAACAAAGCATATTAAGGGCAATCACATTATGGTATACTGTAAATTTGCATTCCTTGCCAAGTACTACAGGATTATACTACTGAATATGCCAAGCAAGGCCAATATACTCCACAAGAATCTGAAAAAAAGATGTTTGGGTTGGGGTATGATAATCTTTTAATTATTGCACTGCAGGCTTGCCTGTGTTTTTCCACATCCCTGTTTCATGTCAGGTTGGGTTTTCTTCTCCCTGTGAGTCTTTAGAAATCTTACCATGTGAATTGATTTGTGTATTCTGCCTAAATCACATAACTTTTAATGGTGTGTGTTTTAGCCATAAGCCAGGAGTTCTCAACCTTTTAAAGCCGGGGCCCAGGTCACCCTGGATGGCCATTTTGCCCTTCCTACATTACATGGCACTTCCTGGTGTGGTGGAGGCAGTGGCAGGCCACATGAAGTGGTGCTACGGGTCATATCCAGCCCACGGGCCACAAGTTGAGAATCCCTTCCTTAAGCATTTGAAACACAAGCACAGTGATTTGTTCCCCTTTTCTTTCTTTGAAATACCCGATGATGTGAACACTGTTGAAGCAAGGTGTGTTTCTTCTCACAGCAATCAGTCCTGGGAAGTGTAAAAATGCTAATTTTGATGAGACATTCTCTAACATGGAACAACTTCATAGCTCCAAGAACTATCCATCCATTGAAGAGGGAGAGGGAGAAAAGGGACTTCCTGGTCTAAAACACTGAACTTGTTCAAGCCAATCTGAGTGATGCAGACATGTAACCCCATTTTGAAACAAAAGTAAAATAAAAGACAGTAGCTCTCTCTAGGAATCTGGAGCATTTATAGCCATGAATACATTACTAAATTGAGATGAGAAAAGATGAAGTACAGCACAAATTCTGCAAATGGAAACTTCCCCTCACTTGAACTTCAAGGCTTGGAGACTGTAGCCTGCTTAAAGCTCTATCCCTGTGTAAGGCAGTGCTGTGATAACCAGACCCCTACCCTTGGTAACATGTGCCTAGGTTGAGTCTTGATGTTTCCAAAGGAACTCCTACACAAGAGTATCTATTCCTGCAGGAGGATCTATGGGGTGAGGTTGTAAATAAGCACAACTGGAGGACCTCACTACATGGGGCTCCTCTGTATTAGCATCTTCCTCTGTACATTACCCCCCCACACACACACACACATAAAGTGTGGACTTTAGGTGTGGGCAACCTAGCGACATAACACTGGTGGCTCCATTCCTGATGCTCCTCCATGGCACATTAGCAATGAGGGCTCCAAGTCAGAAGACTTTTTTGCCTTCACGTACCTGGATCCTGGTTGATACATCTGTAACTACAGCTGCAAGGAACTGTATGAGCTGAATTTAAGCATTTCACCAGGGATACAACCATCACACCGGAGAGTGATAAAATAAATCAAGAAATATGATGCACTGAATGTATTGGAGAATGTGTGTGGGAAATCCCTGAACTTTGTATATTGAATCTATTGGAATTATGATTCATGGTTTCATGTTTCATTTCTTAAATATGTATTTTGTCCAAAGAGAAATGTAACCATTTAAAAGTAAAACCCTATCAAAATTGGCTTCTTATTACTAAAAAATAAATAAATAATTTCCACCTAATTCTATTGGTCCAGAAAAAGATCCAAACCCAGAGGCAAAATATTTAGATAAATAGGATGCCATGTTCCAAAGAAAGACCCACAAAAGAGCAAATTGGTGATTAGAAGGGCAGACTTTCTTTGAGAACACCCCAGGTTGACAGTCTTGGACTGAATGCAATTTTCACCTAGTAGTCTTCCTAAGAAAAGACATAAAGCATCCAGTAAAATACCTGCAAAATTACAAATATATAAAAAAACTGAGGCAGCAGGAGAAGAAAAGAATATATATGATCATATTCTGCTTAAATAAGAAAATGCAGGTCCCCATCAATTTTATTCACTGTGACTTTCTTCCTGTGGATTCTGCTTGTCATTGTGGGATACCCTTTGTTTTGTATATTAGGTGAAAACTAGTAACAAGAGTTTATAACAGAGCGGACCGGAGAGGCTCTCTGGTTTTGCCATCAGCCAGAGAGGTGCACCTCTCTGGCACTAGAAGGAGGGTCTTCTCGGTGTCGGCTCCGGCCCTCTGGAACCGCCTCCCAATAGAACTATGCCTGCAGACGGAGTTGCTGCCCTTTAGAAAAGGAGTGAAAACCTGGCTGGCAGGTTTGGTCTGGGGAGTGGATGGTTCAATTTCCCCAGCCAATTGGTTGGTTTGACCCCAGTATGCCTATGTTACAATTTCTAGCTTTTAATACTAAGTTTTTAAAAGTTTTTAGCGTTTTTAATTTTTAAAAATGATTTTATAATTGTTGTAAATCACCCTGGCTCCCTTTCGGGAGGAGGGCAATAACCAAATTTAAATAAATAAATAAATAAATAAATAATATAAATAAGAAATAACTAAGAATTGCATTTTGTTGACATTTAGTCATGCTTTAAGATGTTTTAAATCCATTTCCACTCTGTAGAATCTGGGTCCACACTCCCTTCACACCATGAGATTTCGATCTTTTTCAACTGTGAGTGTTCTGTGGCATACCAATAGCAGTCCTTTCAAAAACATCATTGGTGATTACAATACTCCAAGCATTAACCGAAGGAAAAATCTCATATTTTTGCTTTTGTCATTTTGGTTTACAAATATGGGGTGGGTGGGTGGGTGGGTGTAAATAGATTTTCTTTTCCATGTACCACTGTGCAATGACAAATGTAATTCTATATTGTCCTCCTATATTGGAAACTTCGGTTTTAATCTAAAGACATATTTCCAGAGACCAGTCTTTACACCGGAAAATTGTACTAGGCCATTTTCTAATGAAAATAAATAGTTTTGGTAGCAAGTCAAGGCTACTTTTTCTCACCCAGTAAGGACTAGCATTCTGGAAGAAACAAGTTTTAAACCGTGTAACTGATTCTGGTTTGGCTCTATTTTTTTTTTAAATTATACAAGTGAAAAGGGCCTAACACATTTATTTTAACGATAAGTATGTTAGAAGTGTAACTTAACATTCATGGCCAAAATACAATAGGGTTAATTGGTGCTTGAATGGTTGTGTGAAGAAGAGTTTGCTGGAGGGAGGGAGGGATAAAGCTGTATGACTGCCCTGATGCCACTGTGTAGGCAAATAAGATTCTGGCTGCTAATATTAAATTTAGTTTTTGGTTTATTGCCGGAGCCTGTTTTCTTAGTCTCAAGAATTTTTGTTGGGAGGCCAGATGCCTTTTAACTCAAGGGTTGAAAAATGGTGTGTTTCAACCTGGATTACTTCCAAGTAGCCATTAAAAAACAGAGTGATATGATTCCTAATGGGAATGTTACTAACCAGAAAGTGGATAAGGGCCCAATTATTTATCCAGACATATCATAACAGCTGTAGCGCCTCCGCCACATTCATATACTCCCTCTGCATCCATATCCCTCTAAGGGGAAGTAAAGAATATATCTAGCTAAAAGACTCTAGAAACAACATGTTTTGAGATGTGGTCCCAAGGTGGAATACTTTGAACTATGGCGCTCAAGAGGAGGCGCTCAAGAGTACAGGACTGAGGCATCCCAGAGTCAGCCTGTGTGCAGCCTGTAGCTTGACAAAGAACTATTGTAATAATCACCTCTGATCCCATCATAATAATTCTCATGTGGATCAAAGCAATTCATTCCTTGAATGACAACAGCTCCAACTTGGATCATGGCTGCAAATTGAAGCAGAAAACCTGCCAAATTCACTCTACTCAACCCCCAAGAAGCTTGTATATATATTTTTATCAGATGCATAAGCCACAAAGCAGGTGGCCTTTTTTTAAACCTTGCTAGTAATAGGAGCTAATGAGCAAACATATTAATACCTTATGGAGGCCTGGGATGTGGAATGCTCAGGCAATGGGGTGCTGATGGCCAAAGCCAGGCAGAAGATGAATTGGAGGCTATTGGAGGCCATTTGTGTAGTCCTGCCTTAAGCACTGCTCTTGTACAGAAAGAGCCATCTTTCTGATCTTGCTGGCCTGCTTAGTGATTAAGATGCTGAACTTAATGACTGGAAGGTTGGCAGGTCAGTAGTTCGAGACCTGAGTGCTGCATGATGAAGTGAGCTCCCATCTCTGTCTCAGCTCCTGCCAACCTAGCAGTTAAAAAGCAAGAAATTGCAAGTACTGTAGATTCTTTTTCCCACTTTGGTGGGAAGGTAAGCGTTCCATTTAGTCATGCCTGCCACATGTCCACGGAAACATCTGCAGACACAGAGACAGTGCTGGCTCTTTGGCTATAAAGTTAAACAGAGCTGAGCACTGAACCTATAGTCGGATACAACTGGCTTATGGGCAAGGGTGACCTTTACCTTTACTAATTGCACGTTGATGACGTAACATAGCTGACATCAGTGTGGGAAAAACCTTTGGAGCGCTGGGTGTTTTGCACTCTAGCACTTGTAATTCCTTGCCTTTGTTCATGTGGGGTGTGTCTGTTGGGAGTTGTGGATCTGTGGATCCAGAGGGCCAAAGACGCCCAAAGCCCAGTTTGTAGAGGAGCTACTGAAGCCAGGTGAAAAGCATGGACTGAACTGTAGCTTGGGATTGGTCCTTAAACTGGAATGTATTGGTGTCAGATATCTGAATAGACTCACATCTCCAGCCCCCAGCCCCATTTTTTTAGAAAGCCTTCAAACCAGTGACTTTTAAGACTAATGTATATAAGTACATGCTGAAGCCATTCGTAACTTTGCTGGGGGTGAGACCAAGACTATGATCCTTCCATTGGTCAGCCTGGCAATGCTTCAGAATGGGATTAAATACATTTCTACTTTTAAAAAGTCATATTTTTTTTAATGCTGTTTCACTTCAGATGCTCAGAACCCATAAATGACCAAGTGTATTTTCAGAAATGCTGCAATTCTAGACTGCAAGCATTGATGGAAACATTTTACAAAAATTGTGTGATAGGACTTCCTTGGATTTTATAGTGCTTTTCACAGCTGTACTACCATGGCAGCCAGCTGTATAAATTCAGACTTCCGTCTCCCATAGCCTGAATATTGCAACTGTCAAATTCCCTTAGCTGTTATTAAAAAAGGCAGGGCATATCCAGTAACCATAGCTGCCTTTTAGAAGGTGCAACTGCTCATTTAAACGAGCATTTGAGGCAGGGGTGCCCAAACTTTTTGGGCCGTGGGTTGATCATGTGGTTCAGGGAGCCGGTCACTAAGGCACAGGGGCTGGGTGCGGCCCCCGACACCAATTCATCCGGCCCACAAAGTCCTCGTTGCTCCTGGAAGCGGAAGCAAAACATGCTCGTACGGGCACGTTTACTTCTGCTTCCCTGAGCAATGAGGGCTTTATGGGCCAGATGAATTGGTGTTGGGGGCTGCACCCAGCCCCTGGGCCTTAGTTTGGGCACCACTGATTTAAGGTATGGCCTGAACAAAAATGCACACAACAGTTTAGCTTATTACATGCTAACTGTTAAGTGTTCTTCAGACCTTCTTGCTTGGCTAAAGTGCTCCCAAATCTCTAAATTGACAGGAATAAAGGGATGCAACATGTGGTAGAATCCACCTTCACCTCCGTGAAAGGCATTCTTCTGGATTCTCGAGTGATTCCTCTGACAGATCAAAAAAAACCTGTGTGATACAGAGCAAAGCCCCTTGCTTACGTGCCATCCCATTATTGTTACCAGCCATTACTCCTCTGAATGGGTTCAAAATGATTTGCACCACGGTTAAAATTCTATTGTATGGAGACCACAGCTGCAATGGAGAACAGACCAACCATACTGATCTATTATGCATTCATTTGGACTAGTTACATTCCACTTTATAACACCCAGAGGCTCTAGTAGCTGTTTACACCAGGCTTTTAAAATAAAATCACACAGGAAGGTAAATTACAGGATACCTATGGGTTATTTATTTATTCACATACCCCCTCCCTTTTGGTGCAAGCGCCACTATTCCTGTCCTTCCCTCCTGCCTCTTGTACCTGGTAGAATGGGTGTAGCAGGATGACTCTTGAGGAGAAGGAAAGCCCACTTGTAGCCAGCTCTTCAGAAGGGCTGATGGGAGTCTTGCTTTCCATTTGTAGAGACTGCCTCCAGAACAGGTGGAGGGACAACTTTGACAGATTCTGGGCCCATTCCCCCCCCCCCCCATCTTGTATAGACCACTAAAAGTGAGAGGGGTATTTTTTAAAGGAAGGTTTGAGTCTATTTTTAGTTTTGAAAAATGTGTAGATGGTAAATGTCTTAGGGGAACTGCAGTGATTTAGTGGTCAAGACACTGAACTTGAAAACTGGAAGGTTGACAGGTCAGCAGTTTGAGACCTGAGTGCTGCTTGATGGAGTGAGTTCCTGCCTCTGTCCCAGCTGCTGCCAACCTAGCAGTTTGAAGGCAAGAGATTGCAAGTAGGTAAATAGGGACCACTTCTGTGGGAAAGGTAACAACATTCCATGTGCTCCAGCATTTAGTCATGCCTGCCACATGACCACAGAAATGTCTGCAGACGCAGACAGCACTTGCTCTTTGGCTGTAAATGGAGATGAACATCGCCCCATAGAGTCAATATGGTTTTCAAGCAAGGGCGGCCTTTAGCTTACCTTTACCTAAATGTTGTAGAGGAGCCCTACAACCTATTTAAAAGGTGAGCTGAGAGGCTCCCCATAGCAGCAATTCAACCACATTTACTGAGGGAAACATTTATTGGGTAATGCTTGAGCACACAAAATAGGCACACTTAACGACCACCTATGGACCCTGGACTGGTCTGTGCCCACCCCGATCAACCGAAGGACAGGCCTACCAAGCTTTGGCAATTCCGCATTTCTTTCACGACGATTCTACAGACAGACAGCTCTCCACACATGCAGTAGCAGCACCACCACCATAAATAGGATCCCTGTTTGTTTGTTTTTGTATCTGCAGCTCAAAAAATTTGATTTTGAGGGCAAATGCCTTGGGAGTTTGGGCCAAAGTTCAGTAAAAAACATAATATTAACAAGAACTTGGAGACTGAGGAGAGCCTGGAAGCAATGAGTTGCAAGTAAAGTAGTTACCTGTAACTAGGGGTTCTTTGTGTAATGGGGGAACAGTGCAATTATATTTCAAAGATAATGTAACAGGAATGAGGTTGCTTTCTTGATATAACGCACATTGGCTAGAATCCGATGGCACTTTCAAATGCACACGAAAAGAATCACAGATGTTGCTGCCCCTAATTGATGAGCTACTGGGTGCATGTTCAGCCACATGCCTGACAGCATCTCTGACGTGTGCCTGGCATCTTGTCAGTTAGCCACAATTTAGTTACAACAGCTTCTGCGATTACCGAATGCATAAATATTGGACAAGATTTTTGCCAAAATTTTCTAGTTAGTTTCAACAAGTGCTTTTAAAGTTTTTTTTAAAAAGACATTTGTGTATTGGCAAGAATTTCTCTTATCAATCTTGAGTATTAAAAAAGCAGTGAAAAGTAATGGAAAGTAGCTCAATCAGTTACTCTTCCTACTTGGCAAAAGGAAACAAAAACTGACTACTTTTCAATGAACACTTTTAAAAGCAATTAATTTCCTATGCTCTGGGAAAAGATATGCTCTACTAGTAACATGTCAATCAATCAAAACAGACTACAATTGCTGTTTGGAAAAAAGGCCATTGGAATAATGTTATTGTGGCTGAGTAGAATGTACCTTGGCCTCAATCACAATACCCCATCCAGAATTCAGGACCGATTAGGATGGTCCACCCCTGAAGGCTGCTGGATACAGTAGGCTTCCAAACTACCTTGAGTCAAAGGGAGAAGGGTGTGGTCAAGCAAGATGACAGACAAGCAAGCACAACAATACAGCTTCACACAGCCATTAGCAACAATAGATTATTCAGATTAGCTCTAAATGACTTCCTTTCAATCTCAAGGTTGCTGACCCCCTGAATTTGACCCCCTGAATTTGGTGTTTAAAAAACATGCCTGTAAGTTTCACTCTTTGTCTGAAGAAGTGGACTTGATCCATGAAAGCTAACAATAAAAATATAGCAGTTAGTCTTCAAAGTGCTACAGTGTTTTTATTTTATTTTGTTTTGTTTATTTTATTTTGTTTCCTGATATTTCTTTTTCAGGAGGCCCTTGGCAGTTTGTTGAAGACCAAATAGGAGACCCTCCCATTGCCTTTCTGTCACAAGACTTTGGGGTCCTTGACCTTGGTTATGATTTTGATTAGGGTGGTGGTGTTTGTTATATTGTCTTATTGGTGTCTGTTTTGCTTTTTTAATAGTGTGAACCACCCAGAGTGGGAGTGCATCCCAGATGGGCGGGGTATAAGTCCAATAAATAATAATCATACAATTATTAAATACGTAAACTCCTGTTCCTGAACCCTTTGCTTTTTCTTTAATGCAAGTGACATAGTGGACCAAAGATCCATGAATGTTGTGCTGCATTACTTAAGGAAATATATTTTTTAAAAAAGCTAAAGTATAAGGGTGTATGTGTCTCACTTATCCATAATGGGTATGTCACAGTACGAATGTCACAGTATTGCTGCCTCAGCACCGTCCCATAGATCCACTTGGGAGTGTACGATTTCTCCGCATGGACTACAATGCACTCTCTTTAGCTGTACTTGAAAAAGAAAAGCAGGCCTATCGGTATTCCGGAAAAGAGCAGAGCAATGTTAAAAAAAAGAGAGAGAGGACAGTGGAACACTCTGGGGGAAAAACAAGTGGATGTTGTAACTTTGAGTGATCGCCGAGAGCTTCACAAGCTGTATGCTCTGTGTAGACTTGCTCTAACTCTGGGATTCTCAACCTGTGGCCCATGGGCTGGATGCAGCCTACGGCACAATTTTATGTGGGCCCCCACTGCCTCCACCACACCGGGAAGTGCCATGTGGTGTTGGAAGGGCAAAATGGCCATCCCACCCCTGAAGCTGTCTGAAGGACTGTGACCCGGTCCCTGGCTTAAAAAGGTTGAGAACTCCTGCTCTAACTTTTCACAGGCAAGGAGGATGGTAGGTGATTACTTGAAAAGCTGCAGATTGGAGAAAAAGAAGCCCCCCCCCTTTTCCAGGTGAAAATCTACTTGAGAAAGATGGGCCAGTAAATGCCATCAAAATCTGACTGCTTGACAATCATGAACTTTTCACAGTAACCCCACCCATCCTTTTTACAACACTTGAGTTAGTGCTCTTCCATTCTTATTCTTCTTTCATGTCCCGATCAAATCCTGGACTGCCAAAATGAAGCCATTTTCTTGGCTTTCTCATTAGCCAAACTTAAGTTTCCCATTTAACAGATATTTTAGTTTGAAAGTCATGTATACTGCTCTTGGTAGACTCTGAATAGGCCAGATCTGGCCTCTGGCTGTGAACGGGAGCCAAAGAGACAAGGGGGGGGGCACAGTGATGGGCAGCCAAAAAATTTACTACCACACTGTGGGTGGAGCTGATGTCGTGGGCAGAGCTGATGTCATGATAACATGGGCAGAGCCAATGTCATTATGTCATGGGCGGAGCCAACAACGTTGGCGGAGCCAAAGTAAAAATAAAATAAAATAAAAATACAGTACACATAAAAATAGACATAAAAAACTCATACAAATACAAATTAAATAGACATTAAATAGGCATAAAAACACATAAAAATACAAATTAAAATACACATTAAATACACATTAAAATACATATAAAAACACATAAAAGCACACTACATATTCCAACTACACCCACCCTAAACACAAACCCGAGTCACTTACTCTGGGGAGCAGCAGGTGGCAACAGCAGTGGTGCGGCAGTGCAGTGCGGCCTAGCCTGGCCTGGCCTGGCCCAGCATGGCCCGGCCCAGCCCGGTGGTGCACTGCGGCCTGACCTGGCGCAACGGCCTGGTGGTGGGTGTCAGCGGCAAGGGGCAAGTGGTAGCGGGTGGCGGCAGCGAGGGATGAGTGGGGGCAGGTGGCAACAGCAAGGGACAAGCGGCAGCGGTTGGCAGCATTGGCGGCGAGTGGCGAGCAACGGTGAGTGGTGGCAGGGCAGGGCTGTGCAGCATGGGGTGACTTGAGCGAGGGCTGCTGCCACCGCTGCCACCACCATTGCACCCCCGAAGAGGTTGCTGAGGGCCTCAACAGCCAGCCGCTGCACCCTTCACGGTAGCACAAAATGGCTGCTGGTGAGTGCGCATGCATTAAAATACCAATCGATGCATGCATGCTGAATACTGGAGGCGTGCATGCGTCAATTGGTATTTTAATGCATGCACACTCACCAGCAGCCATTTTGGGCTGCAGTGAAGGACGGCTGGAGGGCAGACCGAACTGGTTGCCTCAAAAAAAAAAAAAAAAGGGAACCACCCCGGGTGGTCTACCAGGAGGGTTACTACCATCCCACCCCACCTGGGAGACCACCCAGGTTTGTTACTACCAGTTCAATTGAACCGGCCCATGCCCACCACTGGGCGGACAAGGCAGAGAACAAGGAGAGCATGAGAGGGAAGAAAAGAGAGGTGTGAGGAGGAAAGACATGAAAGCTTGGAATGAGTGATTCTGGATCTATGTGGGAAAGAGACCAAGCCACACACCTGGTGTGGATGACTGTAACTGGTGGATTCTCTCACCAGGCATGGAAGTATTTTTCAAAATAGGAACTTTACAAACTCTGGTGAATGGACTCGTGCTGATGGCCACGTGAACCATGAATACCACAGGGTGGGTTATGTAGACGGCACAGAGAACCACAGAAGGAGCACTGCATCACCTGTCTATGAAGTGTGCTTACATGTTGTAGGTGCGAAAAATCTCTCTCTTTAGCCAATAGCCTCCAGCAGCAGGTGTGACCTATTGCTTCCAATGCTGTTTTGCATCTCCTTCTGGCAGCCCCTTCAGTGTAAGCCTCTATTAACGCCTCAGCTGGCAGCTAACTCAGGCATGTCAGGCTTCAGCATTCCTGACTGAGCCCATCAGGGCTGAAACTGTGGCAGCCACTCTGGTTGCTTCCCAAAGCTTTGGCAGGTGTTTCCATTCAGTGTCCCTCCCTCTCTCTTCCCTTCTTGGTGCCTTTGGTATTTCCCTCCCCAAAGAATTCTGTTATTAAATTGGGAGCCACATGAATTCCACAGCAGATCCATTGCCTCTGGCTATTGCTCCCAAGTGGGCTTCTTCATTAAGGCAAACCAAACTGCAGCAAGTTATGAGGAGTCTGTCCCTCCCCCCCTTTCCAAAAACCAGGGTTGTTGGGTTTTTGTTTTAAAGAAAACCAAGGTAGGAAGAATGTCCACACAGTCTTCAATGGCTCTTGAATTATCTGTACTTTTGGTTTCTCAGTATGTGATCAGCGCATTTTAGCTCTCTGCATTTTATGATTTCTTTCTAATTTAATGAAATATAATCTTTCCATTTGGTGGATTAGTGGTTAAGACACTGAACTTGATGACTGGAAGATCAGCAAGTCAGCAGTTCAAGGCCCGAGTGCTGTGCAATGGAGTGAGCACTCATAAGTCTGTCCCAGCTCCTGCCAATTTAGCATTTCGAAAACAAGAAATTGCAAGTAGATAATTAAGTACCACTTTGGTGGGAAGTTAAACAGCATTCTGTGCATTTCGGTGGCTAGTTATGCCTGCCATATGTCCATGGAACTGTCTGCAGGTGCAGACAGCACTGGCTCTCTGGCTATAAACAGAGATGAGCACTGAACCCTAGAGTTAGATACGACTGGCTTTCGAACAAGGGCAACCTTTACCTTTATCTAATCTTTCATAAAGGAATAACCATACCTGATCTGTACCTCTGGGATTATTATATAAGAGTTACAATCTCACTTGGACCTCCTCCATTGCTACTTGTTCTGTATGTCTCCAGAGGCTAAACCCAACAACAATCATACCAAACCCATTGAAATCAGTGAAACATATACAGTAGTAGCATGGCCAGCAAGCCCCATCAAATTCAATGCTCTACTGTAGATCGGAGTGATATAATACTGTACCACTAAAGGTCTCTCTCTCTCTCTCTCTCTCTCTCTCTCTCTCTCTGTGCCTCAGCTCTGTTTCAACAAAGTTCCCAAGAACAATAGGACTTTGTGAAAGGAATCTTATTCTAGTGCCAGGAGAAAATCAGCCATGCATATTGTAGCCTTTAAAATATATATATATATATATATATATATATATATATATATATATATATATATATATATATATATATATATATATATATATATATATATATATATATATATATATATATATATATATATATATATATATATATATATATATATATATATATATATATATATATATATATATATATATATATATATATATATATACACACACTGTATATATATTTCTCTACCTGACATTCACTTGTTAAGAAAAAGTCTTTAAAACACGTCTTTCCTGCAGTCAGTGAGCGAGTGGCTGAGTAATGCTGGAGATAAACCCTTATTAGCCTTGTCTTTTAAAGTAACTGTATTCTGGATAAATGGACCAGCAACAGGGGTTTGATTTAGAAAATGGAAGAAAGCTTTGCAGCCAAACACATATCCAGCCAAACAAGGGACATTGCTTAGTTTCTCTCTACTGTACTTTCCTCATTTTCTTTCAGATTAGAATTCTTTATGGTTCCAGCACTCTGAAAACCTTAAAACATAATGCTCTGCTTCCACCTCTCAGCAGACTCTTTACCATTTCTGCTTTGTGTGTCTCTCTCTTGCCAAACATTTTGTGGAAACCTCAGCAGGGACCAGGCAGGTGTCCTCATGCCCCGGAGACCTTTCGAACAGTGATGCAGAGTTGGTGTGAAAAGGCTACGTGTCATGGCCAAGGCATGGATCAGTATCTCATGGGAGCTGTTTCAGATGACTTTTGTTTGGATTTCATAGCATATATGTGGGGCTAATTCTTAAAATTAGTGAACATAGCTCCTCAGAACCCCAGTCAAGGGCAAGTTAAGTACTGCCGAGATATCATGTGAGTTGCTCATAATAAGTATTACTGCTCAGGGTTAAACCCACCATGATATAAGGTGGGCCCTGGTGTAAATGGCTACCACAAGTTTGGCAGAAATGTGCATCAGAATGAGGTGGCTTCTTGTTGGGGTTCCTTTCAGGCAACTGTGCCCAATGCACAGACCCAGAGGGTAAAGCCAGTGCATTGATGCATCATAATAAGCAGAAAGCAAGAAGTAAACCCTCTCTCTGCTTGAAGATAGGACTGCCTGACACATGAGTAGGGCTAGGGCAGGGCTACCTCAGTTGTGAGCAACACCAGAAGGGTGACAAGACTGGCAGGAGATGTTCTCTTGTGTAGCCAAGATTTTCCCCTTCTCCCAATTCCAGCTATGGGACATGGGGGGGGGGGTAGGCGGATCACTCTTACTAGAAATGCTCAAAGAACAGAATCCTCAACTCACCTGGTAGTGGAGGACTGGATACCCACTGAGGGGATGGAAGGAAAGCAGTCTGGAACTCACAGCTCTGTTTCTTAACAGAGGGGAATCCCCACAGAGGAGTTGCTGCCCATCCAGCACCATCCATTTTCAATGTCTGGTTCATTCTGCCTATTGGCAGGGTCTGACATGGCTTCCTCCTGACATAGTCATGAGGAAGCCTTTGGCCTAGTGGCATCGTTATGGGAATTGAGATCTTCTTCATTCACTGCCTTGACGATGCTGTCTGAACAATTCTCACGTCCATTGGAGCTTGGAAGCTGAGCCCACAGGGAATCCTCAGCTGTATTGAGCTGTGGAAGGGGAAAGCAGCTTTGTCTAATAATGGCAGGGAATTACAGCTTGGGGAGCTCACATCAAGGTGGTGAATAACGGTGCCCCCCTGCAGAGAAAAGATAATGCCCAACATATGGCAGGGGGACTCTCCCAGCCTGCGGCAAAGGGAGAACGTTTGCCGTTTCCCCTTACAGGGGAGAGATAATGCTCAGACCTGCCTGTAAAGAGATTAAGCAGGAAAGGGCTGGGTGCTTAAATGGAGCATTTGGCAGCCTCTCAGACCACACTCGGTTTCCTGTCGGAAACCCAATCAACTGAGACAACAGGCCAGCCAACACCAGCACTACCCATTGCTGAGGAGCAGGGTCCCATGTAAGAGCCCTTGTGGTGCTGTGGTGGTGGTGGTGGTGGTGGGGAGACACTACTTGCAACACGAGGAGGGATAGGTTGCTGTCTTCCTGACAGTAGCATATCCATGTTAGCTGGGATTGCCCATAGTTGAGTCATATTTACTAGACCTGGAGAAATAACTTGTTTAGATTGCAGTTCCCAGAATCCACCCCACCCCCACCCCCCTCAGCATGGCAAATTGGGAATTGTAGCTCCAAAGTAACATTTTCAAATACTGTATTGATAGTAGTGTAGCTAGCTTGTCATTGTTTTGTCACCTGTGACAGGGTTGACAGCTTTGCCCAAGGACTATGGAAGTAGATCTGTAGGAATTTCCTTTATGGGTCTTTGTGGGTACCTTCTCTCCCAGTGCTGCACTTCAGCACTGAAGTTGGCCAAATGGTGGTATTGCACCATCCACAAACACTGCAAAGTTCTGATTTTGGCTTTACAGAAGTCCTGAGCACATAGATACATGGCTAGATACTGTTTTTTGGTAACAGCCTTGCATTAGATTCCTTAGTTCCTCTGTACTTGGTATCACATGGTACTCATGCAAAATACTGAGTTTAGGATAACAATTTTCATCTCCCACAGGTTTCTGGGTGCTTTTGTGCTGTTTTTCTCTGCAAACAGCTTGGGCTGTTACTTTTAAGAATAATTAATGTAATGGCATGATGAAGCCACCCATAGGTGGCACATATAGATGCTCTGGATCCTCTGTTGTTGTGTCATTCTTCTTAAAAGTAAGGATATGTGCTTTGCTGTCTGCCTGTTACAGCCAAATAGTACAAAAGGATTAGCCATGTGACCTGGTCCTGTGCCTGCTACTGGACTTGGCTACTCATGAGAGAGAGAGAATTTTTTTTCAGGAGGGGCAAAAAAATTTCAGGAGGGGTTACAATGTCACATTCACATATACTGTATAACATTGCCATTATGGGGTGGGGTGGCAGGCTGTTAGCTCAGGAGGGGTTTCGGGCCCCCTGGGCCCCCTCTGGCTATGGCCCAGGGCTTTTGGTAGCAACTTGAACAGCTCTTCTTGGATTCTGCAAGTTGGGAGGTTCTGTTGGATTCTGGGATGAAAGCTCCTCTACAAAGTCTTGCTTCAGACACCTCCTTTCATCAGAAATGCCTTTTCCCTTCTCTTTTTCCAGTTTCTCCGTGGCTCACATTTTCCTTCCTCCCCTTCGTATTGCCTTTGGATGAGAGAACCTCTTTAGAGTTCTGAAGCCAGTGAGAGAAGGAGGCTGTTGTCTTCTTTGTTGTTTTCTACTCCCTTCCACTTGCCTGAAACTAAATCCTGTTTCTTTCCCAAGTTCCAGCTGAGAGAGAAAGTCTTGTAAATTATGAGGCAGTGGTTCCAGGGTGTAAACTAACGTTGGCTTCCTTTTCACTGAACTCAAAGGCAAACTTTCCAGAGCGGCATGCTTTTAACACCTTGGGGAGAAGGTATGAGCACTTCCATTGACCTTTCCCTCACAGGACAGAGTATAATCTCCTTGACATCTTGCCAGCAAGTCCACAACTATTTTTAATTTGTCAAGGATAATTTTCAACTCACATTTCATTTAATTTTGTTGATGACCCTGGTGGATGCGTACCCAGCGTAGTGAAACAGACATACAGTTGGAATGGAACTGGGGAGATATAAATTCCATTCCTTATGTAGCTGTAATGCCCACTTGGACCCTTGGTATTTCTCAACCTTATGCTGCTGTCATGGATGGGATGAGTGGTTGGATAAAATAAACTGAGACAACAGCAGGATATATTGTCTGATTTTCTTTTGAAATTCTTTAGTGCAGTCCAGTAGCCAGAAGATATTTGTGATATGACCTTGAGTGCTTCTTCCTTTTAAGAATCATTATGGAATCATAGAATGACTGTGTTGGAAGGGGCCAATTAGGGCATTGAGTCAAACCTTCCACTGAATGCAGGTATCCAAGTCAAAGTTTATCTGACAGATGAACTTTCTCTTGAATGCTTTCAATGTTGGAGTGCTAACCACTTCCCAAGATAATCAGTTTCATTGTCAAACTGCTCTAACCGTTAAGTTGTTCCTGATATTCAGCCTACACCTGACTTCTTTTAATTTGAGCCTGTTATTACATGCCCTGCACTCTTGGATGATCAAGAGCAGATCCTGCCCCTCTGCTTTATGACTATCTTTCAAGTATTTGAAGAGTGCTATCATATATCCCTTTCAGTCTCCTTTTCTCAAGGCTAAACATGCCCGGTTCATTCAGCCTTTCCTCATACAGCTTGGTTTTCAGTCCTCTGATCATCCTTGTTGCTCTTCTCTGTACCTGTTCTAGTTTGTTTACATCATTCTTAAACTATGGTGCTCAGAACTGGACAAGGTACCCTAGATGTGGTCTAACTAGTGCTGAATAGAGGGGCAATAGTGTCTCATGGGTTTTGGAGACTGTATTTCTGTTAATGCAGCCTAAAATAGCACTGGCCTTTTTGCAGCCACATTGCACTGCTGACTCATATTCATTTTGTGAGCTACAAAAATTCCAAGGTCTTTCTCACTCATAGTATTACTGAGCCAAGTATTTCCCATCTTGTAACTGCACTCCCCCACCCCCCAGCTGTAGAACTTTGCACTTATCCCTGTTAAATTTCATTCCTGAACACCAGACATTTACCTCTCTCTTGTTCTGGGTGCACTCTGGGACTGTGCAACTTGCCCAAGGTTACACAGCCTGGCTCTTCTCCCAGGAGGCACAATGGGGAATCAAACTCCCAACCTCTGGCTCTGCAGCCAAGTACACAACTCGCTGAGCTATCCAGCTTGCCTTCAGATAACCTTCGCAGATCCCCCCCCCCTTCCTGCAGGCTCACCATGTGTACTCAGCTGGCCACGTTGCTGCTGCAGCTCTTGTTACTGTAACACTCTTTTAGCCAAGTGTACAACCTTACAACCTCCAGAAAAAGCTGTGAACAAGAGAATTGTATGAGGACAAGGTATCTTCTTCCAGCACTGGATCTGTCCAAATTGGGGATGGTCCCACCTTTAGGCAGAATAAAGCAGCCACTTCAGGCCAGGGCTGTAACCAGGGGGTGGCTAGGGTGGGCTTGGCTCACCTTGAGTTAGCAGTTTGGCCACCCCAGCAAAGTGCGTTTTCCCATAGGAATGCATTGAAAAGAGGCTTTGTTGCCCATCCTGAATAAATATTTGCCCACCCGCATCTAGAATCCTGGCTACAGGCAGCAGACATTTGTGTGTGTGTGTGTGTGGGGGGGGGACACATACCACATATTGATTTCTTTTAATGATGTACAGTATATCTAGTACCTGGAGGAGAGAGGGGGGGGATGTTCTGGAATTTCTGCCTCATGGCTGGTTTAGATGAGAAGCACCATTAGCTCACATCGACAGAACTAGTTTTCAACAAGCCTTGGTATCAGCCAAACTTGTCCAAAAGATACATCCCATTTTGTTTTCTGTATATCACCCACCTTTCATACACTTCCCAGCCCAGGCCCTGTAAGAGCCCCCGGGTTACATCTAAAATGGACTTACAGGCTGCATGAACTGGGGCATACTTGGGTGCATCCTACTGACTCCATTCAAAATCTCAATACGCCTGCCAAAGACTTGTGTTGCTTTTGGCCAAGTGGGCATCGGTCCACACAGCCCTTTTCTCTCTCCCCTGTTGCCTGTGCTGTCTCATCTGTTTCCATGCCTGAGAGGAGGCTGTCTTGAGCTCCTTTTCCTAATGCAAACCAGAGATGTCTATGGAGGGAAGGCAGAGGGCCAGCGGCAGGGGGCTGAGGTGGGGAGGAGAGTGTTTAGATGGATTACGAGCAATTTCATCCTCTGAAGGCAAAGCTTAATTTCAGGGCATTGGAAATCATTCTGCTCTCAGCATCTGGGCTCAGCAGGGGCTCCAGCAGCTTCCAGGGAGCTTGAGACGGCAGCACTTGTGGATAATTTGGGTCTAGCAGGTAAAGTAAGGGGAAGCAGGAATGAGGGGGGAATGCGGCCAGAGCCGGGGTGCTGCTATTGGCTGCTATGATTACTTATGTTATGGCTCACTTCCATGTAATTTAATTCACGTCCTTAACCGCTGGCACCCGCTGCGCAGGCCGCATTCTTTTAAAAAACACAGCAGGGATGCCGAGGTGATCAGGAAATGTAGTGAGCCGAGGGGAAGGATTTGGCTTCATGTGAGGCTGGAATTGCCTTCCATCCACAACTGAGGTCTTTACACTTCTCTTGCTTTGGGATGACGTCCTATTCACCTCCAAGATTCACCTGGAGCAGGATCTGAATTACCTGGACTTTCAGAGGTGCAGGCCCAGATCTCCATCTGGGTAGGCAGATTGTATTGGTTTGCAACTCCCATCAGTCCCTGCTAGCACTGATAGAAGTGAGGGATTATGGGACTTCTGGACGATTGCTGCTCTCATCCTTGAACTAGCGCTTTTCCTAGATCTCACATGAACCACTGATATATTGTTTACAGACTAATCAAGAATATATATTTACGTGACACTTGATTCAGTTACAAACATTCCCTGATGGGTTAGTGATCAAATTTAAACAGAACAGTCAAACTTGTTTTCTTTTAGTGTAAATACAGCACTGAGGGCCAGTTTTGGAAACTGGGGCGAGGACAAACGTTCCAAGCCAGCCCCCCCACCCCCAACCAAGCCATTTTTATGGAAGTCTTGACAGAGCCATGACTGCCTACCGTATTATCTAGCACGGCACAAATGCAGTGGGTTGCCTGTCTAAAGCTTGCCATCAGTGTCAGCCTGTTTACAAAACATATGATTAATTCAGAAGCAACAGGCATTTGGTAATAGCTGTGCAGCGATAGGTTTGTTGCATGCATTGCACTTAAACAATATTGTTTCTCACATGACCAGCCATGCTGTTAGGCAGATGAGATGGCCAACTCTATTTGCTTTCTTATCACTGTATTTTACATCTTCAAAGATTAGGACTGGAGTTTGTAGAATCATCTACATTGTCATGTGCCAGAATTACCTGGCTGGTTCGGAGTGTCATTTCACCTTGATTCAGATAGGGGGAGAATCAGTTGTTCTGTCTCAAAATTCAAAATGTTATAACAAATCAGTGGATTGAATGGGGGTACACAGAAATATCCCCACGAAAAAAATGGTGGTATTTTTGAAGCACAATTGGCTATACCCTGGGCAACACCCACCTTGTGTCAGCTGAAAGGAACTGCAGAATGAATTCACCAAAAGGTGGCTTCATTTTGGCAATTTGACACCTGACCTAGACATGGAAGAAGAAGAGGTCTGAATTTCAGGCACAGAGCTGAACAGTGTTTGCTGATACAGATTATGTCGTTTCCATGGAAGATAAACAGTGGTCCTCAATTTGCTAGAGCTCCCACGTGCTGCCTGGGTGTCAAGGAGATGGCGATGACAAAGCAGTGTTGGCTGCTGGCCCTGTGGCAGTGGTGGCCATTCTTGGCAGCCTCCAGAGGCCTTCATAATCTCTTGGCCCATCAGCTGGAGGGAGAGGTGGCTAGACTGGAGGTGGGGCTTTCTCCAGGACATTTGCAACAGCCATAAATGCACATGCTTCCATGGGCATGGTCCGGCCCACTCAGATGACCATGGTCAGGCCCATGGCACAAAAAGGTTGGCCATCCCTGGCTTCGCCATCTCCTTGACACCCAGGCAGCACATGAGAGCTCTAGCAAATTGAGGACCACTATTTATCTTCCATGGAAACGACATAATCTGTATCAGCAAACACTGTTCAGCTCTGTGCCTGAAATTCGGTCCTCTTCTTCTTCCATGTCTAGGTCAGGTGTCAAATTGGCAAAATGAAGCCACCTTTTGGTAAATTCATTCTGTAATTCTTTTCAGCTGACACAAGGTGGGTGTTGCCCAGGGTATATCCAATTATGCTTCAAAAATACCACCTGTGGGCCATAGGTTGGGAACCCCTGTTTTAAGCAATGGTATCTTTTTACAGCTCTTGGTGGTGGCATTTTGGAGCAGTGGGCTGGATACAGTTGATAGAGGTCCATAGCTTATAGTGTGAAGATCCCCTTCAAGGATCTTGAGGTAAGGCCAATTAGGGCTTTTCTGTCTTAGGGCTTAGCTAGGCTGATTCTCACCTCTCATGAGAGGAACCCTTGTTGAATGGATGATGCCTGTATGGTGCCCCACTGCAATTGTCACTGTGATTGTCTTCCCAGCACAGGCTATGAGGGTGATCAATAGATGTGAGGATCCAGCCCAGATATGGTGACAAGTTGGTACAGCTATTGCCAATTAAATTGTGGTCAGTACTCTAACATTAATACAAGTGTGGTATGGTTTCTTTTTCTGAGGACTGGGGAAACATGAGGCTTAGTCTGGGCATGCAACAAATCTTGTTTGTTTTTAACTGGAATGCTATCACACCCAACTTTGCAATTTTCTGATTAAAGCTTCCTTCATGTTATATACTGGTACTTTTGTGATCTTTCCAGATGCAGCTTTTGTTCCGCTTGGATGATTGCACATTGATCATTTTAGAACTTTCCCTGGCCTCCAAACAACCTTCCTACTTTGCTTTGTACTACAAGCCCCCCTCCCCCCACTCATGGGTTCCTGCATCATTTGGTTTTGTACTAGGAGACAGAGTAGTATGGTACTTCCTTTGCATCAACACTACAGAAAGAGCCTCCTCGAAGGTTGTGGTATTCTTGAACCACAATTGGGTGTTCCCTGATAACTGCAACCTTGTGTTGCAGGCTATTCTTTCTCTTACTAGGTCAAGTGAAAGGAACTGCAGAATGAACTCACCAAAAGGTGCTTTCATTTTGGCAGCTTCACATTTGGTCTAGACACGGAAGCAGCAGCAGTACTATAGCAGTGGTGGCAAACCTATGGCATGTGTGCCAGAGGTGGCACTCAGAGTCATCTCTGTGGGCACCTGTGCAGTCACCCCAGCACAGAGTTTGCCCCACCCATCTGCCCAGCAGCCCAATGGGAGTGCTTCCTCATTCCCCCCAGCACTGAGTTCACACGGCCCCTATGCCTAGCAGCCCAATGGGGGCATTTCCTTCCTCCCCGTTGCTGTGCTGGCACTTTGGGATAAATAAGTGGGTTTTGGGTTGCAGTTTGGGCAGTCGGTCTCTAAAAGGTTCACCATCACTGCACTATAGCAACAGCCAGCAAAGCACACAGAAGCACAAACCAACAGGAAACAACAACAGTGAAAAATTGCTGAGCCCCGGTAAGAACAAAGTTGGTGGGGCCACATTTCCCCGCAAGCAGCAAGTATAAGGCCAGAGCATCAAAGTATGTGAGTGCTAGATTGTGGACAAGAAGTCCTATCAGCCAGACCTTTCATCATCAAACAACAAAAACAGGAAGTGAAACAATTCACTGCCTGAAAGATAGGTTCCCCCTCACACACATTTGGATAATCCAGAGAAAAGACTCTTTCAGGAAAACTGTACAGTATAGTCAGCCTTTTGCCATTAGTACGAATGAAGCACACTAAAAATAACAATAATAGATTAATTGCAGTAATCTTCAAAAATTACAACACAAATAGGCTTTATATTTTCAAGAACCGAGCAGGATTTTTGAGGACAGGACATTCTGAAAAGCTCACATTCATAGGGTTGTCATGAGTTGGAGATGACTTGACATCACATAAAAACAACACCACTTTCAGAGTGAGCACACATTTTTAAAAAATGCCAGAATGCTACAAATTCTCTGAAAATGTCTCCCACAAATTTTCTTAAGGCTTTTCTTGCGCCTTTTGGAGCCAGTGTTTTAAGAGCTCAGAACAAGCATCATGCAGGAAGGCTTGGGCTGGGAAACACAGTGTGATATTTACAAATGTCCCTTTCTGCATGATATTTCAAGAGAAGAAAAGAGAAACAAAACAAATCTGGGGATGCTTTTATTTTCCTATCCTCCTGAACTGCTGCTACCTGTAATATAGAACTATTGCATGCTCAGATCAGAGAATGATAGCAACCAGCCCAAGTTATCACTGGGTGTTGTAGTCAAAAATGGAACTCAGCAAAGCCCAAGACAATATACTGCCAAGTGAATCCAGGATATTTTGTAGATAGACCGAATGAGTGGCAGATGCTCAGATGGAGTCCAGAGGCTAGACTAACAGCAAGCTAGGCATATTTGCCTGACCCTTGTTTGCACTACTGGCATGGTTTCTACACACCCTCCCCCTTTCTCACCTGTCTTTGGCACCTGATAAGCTTCCCTACAGCAACCTTGGGTGGCCAGGGCAAGTTTCTCACAAGTCTCAGGTGAGCCTCTATGTCTCACCTCCTCTCTGATCGCTTACATGGTGCAATTTACAGGAAGATGAAGGAACCTTTGTGCTCAGGTGGCCGGAAAGGGGGAGAACTAGGCTCATAGCCACTCCTGGGAGGTGTTGAATGTCAGACGCTGCCAGAGCCACACAATTCATGTAAAGTCACACTTCAGGAGGAGTGGCACTGGAAATCCAGCATTTTCCCAGCAGAGGGGAAAAAACATTCCTTATGAAACCTTTCTGGTTTTCTAATGCAAGGCGATGGAAGACCTGGTGATCTGAATTTACAAATTAAATCTGAAGCTAGGGCACAGATCATATCAGGTAGTGCCTAGATTGTCACAGATCAAATCAGGATCCATCCCAAAGTGGTGAGTTCGCCGTCAAGCCAAATTGAGGGACTTGTGTGCAGCTCTATTTAAGATGTATCTATAATATCTCAGCCTGCAAGGAAAGCTGCTGTCAAACCTTTTGATTCTTTCTTTCTTTCTTTCTTTCTTTCTTTCTTTCTTTCTTTCTTTCTTTCTTTCTTTCTTTCTTTCTTTCTTTCTTTCCTTCCTTCCTTCCTTCCTTCCTTCCTTCCTTCCTTCCTTCCTTCCTTCCTTCCTTCCTTCCTTCCCCAATTCACCTATTCTGACAGAATTATTGTAAGGATCAAACTGAGGGAAGCATGGTTACGACCTCCACCCCAAACTCTTCAGAGTACTTATGCTATAAAAATTTAATATCCCAACAAATGAGAGGTAATTCTGGGGATAGTTCTGAGTAGCTAATTACTTTTCCTCCCAGTGTTAGCAATATTATTAATCAAAGGCACTATTTAGAATTTTTGCAGTGCTTGGCGAAGAAGATCCCCAGCAACAAACCAAAGCATTTCTTGGAGGAAAAGACACTCATTTGATGGCAGAGAAGAGTAAAGAACTGGTTGTTGCCTAACATACTGGAGACAGAAGGCTGTTTTTCCACATGACAGTACACAGGAAAAGCCTTTGAATTCCAGGGCCCTGGAATTCACACACACAGACAGACAAATAAGAATTAAACTTTGATTTGCATCCTGAGTGGGTAACTGGCTTTTGAGATGCTTTTTAATCTCATCACACTCCTGACTTTTAGTCCCAAACATTCAGTTTTGTTTTTGCTGTTATGGTTCACTCAGATTTCCCAGAAAAATTTCTTCCAGAATGGAATGGAGGGAACTTGAGAGGGGGAAAAACATTTATGTCAATGTGAGAGAAAGCAAATGGATAATATATGTATTTATTTCACTTATTATTTATTTATTTATTTATTATTTTAATTTGTTTATCGCCCTCCTCCCCAAGGGGACCCAGGGAGATTCACAACACATCAGCATCAACAACAATTTAAAATCAGTTCAAAAAATTAAAAGTTTTAAAAGTTTTAAACTGCAAATAATTAGTGCACAGCACTACCCTAGGCAGCTTACAAATAAAGACACCAGGAGATAACACACACAGATAGAATAATAAGAGACAAATCAAGTAAGATAACAACAAATCCCAAACTAGCCTATAAATTAAATAGAACCCACAATTGCACCAATATCAATAACAGCTAATCTCAACAATAAATTATCAAAAACTTAATACTGTAAATTGAAACTTTCAAAAGTAGCTCATCAGTATCAATATTACTATAACTAAATTTAACTTGAGAATGCTTTGGTGAACAAAAAGGTTTTCAACATTTTATGAAAACCCAATAGAGGTGAGGCTGTCTTAATTTCAGATGGTAATGAATTCCATAAAGCTGGTGCCACTGCTGAAAAAGCTCTGAAAATTCACCACACCTTTGTTTCAAAGAGGAAAGACAAATACAGCAGCTGCCTGGTTTGTAGTTATCAGGAAATTGGTATGCCAGATTCCTACCACTACTCAAACCCTGTATCAGAAGCAACCTTAATCTTCATGATGAATTCTCATTAAAAATGTTTAGCCAGAACCTTGTGAGAAGTACGTAATCACTCTGATAGAGAATGTTCTTTAGCAGGATGGTGTCAGTCGATGTGAATAAAATAAACAACCCGAAAGTCAAAGATATAAGGTAACCGTGGTGAAATATGAACAAAGAAAAGTTTAAATGCAATAACCATTAAGTAATCAAGAGCAATTAGATCTCCTTATTTGAAGGATGCCAAACTGGGGGATTTTCCAAGGCAGGTAAACAGCCATTGCTGTTATAGTTTATGTAGCTCTTTGTTTTATGGGCCTTTTCCTGAACCCCTCCTCTTTGTCTGTATATGCCACTGAGAATTCATATAGTATGGAATAAGGCAGAGAGACAATGGGCTTAAACTGCTCTCTAATGAAGACCAGAAGATTAGCTTTAGCTCTGCCAGGGCTAGGCAAGATTGGAAAGCAGGGGCTGTCATCTTCAATTCTTTTGCAAAGAGCAAAGCTATGTGTATGGAAATCCATTTGGGCCATGTGTGTTGGCTGCCTTGGATATCATCTTCAACAGTGGGACTCTGGGGGATTGAAAGGGCCTTGACTCTCTGTGTTTATCCAGAATTCCTGCTCCTAGCCAGAAGAGGGAAGTGTTTGCTCACCATTAAAAGCAGAAGAAAGTAGGGATCTGGCAGGAGTTCAATATCTGTGGCTTTCATGTGCCTTTGGGGGCTGGTATTCCGGTGCCCCCCTGTAGCTCTACCTGGAAAATAAACATCACCATCGCAATCCAGGAAGCTGAAGGCCAGTTTTATAAAGATTAGCCTCAATTGCCAAGTGGGAGCTATTCAAGTCATAGGTGGGAGGAGGGGTGGGTTGCAGTGGTAGGTCCTGCCTCCAATCTTCACACTCACACACACACACACACACACACACAGAGCGGCTAGGAGTCATAGGTCAACCCATCTAGAGGACTTAATTTTCCCCACCCTGGCTCTGTAGAATCAGATCTTGCGAAAAGTAGTTGGCTTACTGAATGTGCAGATAGCTTAGGGCTTAGGCCCATGATGGCGAACCTCAGCACTCCAGCTGTTCTTGAACTTCAATTCCCAAAAGCCCTGATTAGCAGGAGTGCTGATTTGGGCTTCTGGGAATTGAAGTCCAAGAACACCTGGAGTGCCAAGATTAGCCATCACTGGCTTAGGCAATCTGAATATACATGTATGTAACCTCTGAGCATAATGGCCTCTGAATATGGCCAGGCTAAGAGAGAGATTTGTTATAGCAATTGCTCCCCTTCCCAAATGGCATGTTATCTTCAGTCTGCTTTCTTAGATCTCATGAATAAGACTTTCTTGTATACACAACACACTCTCAAAAAAATGTCATCATAATTCACTGGCAGACCATTTGCACCTGGATCTTTTACCCCTCCCTTGTTTGAAAAAACAAATGTGACCTCTACAAAGGAATTGTTCACAGGCAAATTGATTTGCTCATTGTTCTGAAATTGATTAACTGAGATTTAGGCCACCTGAATGTGTCAGAGGAACAACAATCATTTCAGGGTGACTTAGAAAACATTCATTTGTGTAAGGAACAATATTGATATGCTGGACCTGACAGCCTGCCTGTCACATACACTACCAGTATGTGATACATTATTTGCTTCTATCAACAGCCTTGGTTAATGGGCCAGAATCAGTGGTGGGATGTCAATTTTTTTAGTACCCCACCATGACGTCATCACAGTGTGGGTGGAGCTAACGTCATGATGTCATGAAGTGGGCGGGGCCAAAGAAAAAATAAAATAAATAAAAAATAAAATAAAAATAAACAAACACACACACCCATCAATCCACCCACAACACAAACCCGTAAATAAAATAAATAAATAAATAAATAAATAAATAAAAATACATTAAAATACATCCAACCCAACCACCCAAACACCCACCCACCCCAAACACAAATCAAACAGAACTTTTAAACCAGAGCTTAAAGCTTATTCTGGCTAATCTTTCTCACACTAGGTCCGATGGAAGGAACTACAGAATGAACTCACCAGAAGATGGCTTCATTTTGGCACTTTTCAACAGTTAAAGAAGTTAGGTACTAAGTCTTTGCCTAACCAGTTCTCTAGGATAATATGTCTTAATGTAAATGTAAAACAGCTGTACCTCCTTAAGGGTTCTCCGATTGGAATAGCAATTGGAACAGGACAGGTGTAGCTTATTGATGAGGTAACTCCAAGACTTTGCTTAAAAACCCCAAGCCAGGCTGCCAGACCTTTTTAGGAACTGTGGTAGTACATCAATATAGGTAAAGGTATTAAATACACATTAAAATACACAGACACACCACATCCAAAGTTGAGTCACTTGCCCTGGGGAGCAGGCTATAGGGAGCTTCAGGCTAGCAGCTTCTCTTCCTCCTCCCCGCTTTGGAGGACAGCAAGGAGGCCATGCATACGCCCCAAGCACTGTAGGCGTGCAAGCACACCAAGTGCTTGGTGCGCATGCGCAGTGGGGGAACCAGTGAAAAGCCCCGAAGATGGTTCCCCCCAAAGATGGTAAGCCCCGAAGATGGTTCTCCCCCAAAAGCTGCTACCGGTTCTCTGGGACACTGGGAAAAATTACTACCAGTTATGGAGAACTGGTGAGAACCTGTTACATCCCATCACTGGCCAGAATTAAAAACTGTTTAATTGTTTTTAGCAGTACTGTATTATATATTGGCCCAAATCAT
Organism: Furcifer pardalis; assembly: GCA_030440675.1. NCBI lineage: Eukaryota > Metazoa > Chordata > Lepidosauria > Squamata > Chamaeleonidae > Furcifer > Furcifer pardalis. Next base: position 104,986,489 of record CP126893.1, read on the forward strand.
GTTGTTTGTTGTAGTAAATCACACTAGAGTAATCCCATTGAAACAGTGGATTTGGTGAATCAATTCTACTCTAACTCTAATTTAACAGTAGCACAGTAAGTCACCACTAGAATAGGTCCAGTGGAATGTATGGAGGAATTGACTCACTAAATCCCTATTGATCCAATGAGCCTACTCTAGTGTGATTTACAATTTTAAGCAACAAAATTTTGGCTGTTATCTTGCTTTTATCTTCATCTGTTCTAATTTTGCTGTGCATTGGCTTGAGTTACAGTTCTGAAAGAAAACGGGATATAAATCAAATAAGCAAAACAAAACCATGATTCCATTTCCAAATTTAGATCTTTCGAGGCTGAAACAAACTAGCTTGGAAGTCATTCCTTGTCCATTGGAAACCTTTCCCCATCATATTAGATGCACATGAATTCTAATGTGGTTTCTCTGGGCTGTGGAAATGTTGAATGTATATTTTTGGAATCTGTTTATTCCTTTCATAGTTAAGCAGAGCATAAAGTAGAACACTACAATGGCAGCAGTTTTCCTTAAACCATCCCCTTCGCTAGTTAACACTTAAAATAATGAAAATAAGTCTTTAAAAAGCTTAAGTAGAAAAATGCATTTTATTTACAGTTCAGATGACTAGTTACAAAGATAGGAATAAAAGTAAAGAAAGGAGATGATCTCTCATCCATGTGTCTGGTGGAGATCCATCTCAACTACACGGATCATGGCCAGGAACTAACAAAGAACAATGGAAGCAAAATCAGACAGCGGGAGGAGAGACAGAAGTGCTTCAAATACCAGAGGTGGAAAAAAGAACTCTATTAATTGGTTAGTGGCAACAGACAGACACCTGACCTTCTGAAAGGCTCCCTTCCACTCATAACATTGTTAGAAAGCATGTGAAATTGTTAGAGTTCCCTGCTAAATGCCCACCGTCCAGACTTAGTAGCACTTCATATTCAGAGACGACTTCCGGACTTTCAAATGATGAGAGAGAATTGGAGCTGAAGTCCCAGGATATCTGGAGGGCTATGCAAGAGGGTTGTAAAAGAGGTCCGGGGCTGAAGGGCAGGACTTTCCTGAGATAATGCCTGGATTGTGCAGTTTTCATTGGCGTTTCAGGTACTCAGTGGTGGGCAGCAACAGGTTCACAACCACCACCACCCCCGGCAAGGGGAGTAGCAAAATTGGATGGCCTTCAGACGGGGGGGGGGGGGGGGGAGCAAAATTGGGTGGCCTTTGGGCAGGGGGGTAGTGAAATTGAGTGGCCATGCCCACCTCCCTGCCCTGCACAAGACTAACATAGCTGCCATTTTAAAAGTTTTATTCTGTGCAAGCATATCAGAGAGTAAACAAAACAAAAAGACAAAAACATTGTGGCACCTTTTGTGGATCAAGTCCACTGGCTCTTTGGCTATAAACAGAGATGAGCACTGAACCCTAGAGTTGGTAACGACTGGTTTTTGAGCAAGGGCAACCTTTACCTAATAACAGAAGATCCCTGATTGGTATTCAAATTTGACATCAGGTTTTGTCTCTGCAAGTGGTTCAAGGTCTCCCTTGCTCAAAAGCAAGTCATATCCAACTCTAGGGTGCAGTGCTCTTCTCCATTTACAGCCAAAGAGCCAGTGCTGCAGTGGTGGGATGTCAAAATTTTTACTACCCCACCGTGATGTCATCACAGTGTGGACGGAGCTAACATCATAATGTCATGATGTCATGGGCGGGGCCAAAGAAAAATCAATAAATAAATAAAATAAAAATAAACACACACACACACCCCTCAGCCCACCCGCCCACCCACAACACAAACCCATTAATTAATTAATTAATTAAATAAAATAAAAATTACACTAAAATACACACAGACACAACACATCCAAAGGTGAGTCACTTACCCTGGGGAGCAGGCTATAGGGAGCTTCAGGCTACCAGCTTCTCTTCCTCCTCCCCATTTGGGAGGACAGCAAGGAGGCCGTGCATACACGCCAAGCACTGTAGGCATGCATACATACCAAGTGCTTGGTGCGCATGTGCAGTGGGAGAACCATTGAAAAGGCCCGAAGGTGGTTCCCCCCAAAAGCTGCTACCAGTTCTCCAGAACACTGGGAAACTTTACTACCGGTTCTGGCGAACTGGTGAGAACCTGTTACATCCCATCACTGCAGTACTGCCTGTGTTTGCAGATGTATACATGGCCATATGGCAAGCATGACTAGTTTGCCCATGATGTAGGCTCCACCCATGATGTAGGCTCCGCCCACAATGTAGGCTCCGTCCCATGGTGTGGTAGCATATTTTTTTTGCTGCCCACCACTGCAGGTATTCCTTGCTGTGTCCCTTAGGTGTCTGTTAATTATAAGACTGGATATGGCTTTCAGCCTGGCACTTTTGGAGCACTTTGGATTTTCCTTGCTCATTACGTCTGTTATAGCTCCTATTCTCATGTTTGTCATTCATTGTATGACCAATTATTTGCCTTTGTTACAGTGACTGACTCTGTTTAGGGCTTTAGTTCAGAATGGAAAGACAGGAATCTAAATGTTTTATTACATGCATTCTTTGACACAATACAATATTCCTAAACTAATTTAGCAAAAATTTCTTCCAAGTATTTAAGAATTCCAGAGAGTGAGAAGGACAGGGCAAAGTGCAATGCCAGTAAATGGATCCTAATTTCTTTTTTGTTTCTGTACACTTTGTAAGTTGCAGGCCGCACAATTGTTTGTGGAAAAGTGCCATACCTCATTGTTGTCAGATGCTACTCGTATCAGAGCATACATTCTTTCCTGGAGGTCATTTTCTCAGCTGATGGATGTGTCTCTAGTGACTCCATAAACCAATCCTGGCATGGAACCTGCGACCACGCACAGTACACTGAATAGATGGTAGGGGGCATGGTTGAGTTTGGCAAAGCTTCCATGCTTGTTGCTTAATTTCTTCATGGCTGTGGGATTCCCCTTCAAAGTGATCTGTAGCAGCAGAGATGGTTTGGTGCCAAAGTGGGCAATCAAAGTGGGCAAGTTTGTGGGTTTATACCTGAGACCTTCATGGTTTGTTTCAGCTAGTCCTTATTATGCTTCAAAGGAGCTCTGCGAGGTCTTGCGTCAGAGCTAAGTTCCCCATAAAGGATTTTGCGAGGAAGCCTGGAATCATCCATACGGTGGACATGCTCTATCCATCTAAGATGGTGGCCTATGATGGAAGCTTCAATGCTGTTTAGATTTGCCTTCTCGAAGACTGTGATGTTAGTGATATAGTCATCCCACTTGATGTTCAGGATGGATCTTAGCTTCTGTTGGTGAAAGCGTCAAGCTTTTTGATGTCTTGGTGATAGAGGGTCCATGTTTCACAGCCATATAATAGCATTGAGATAACAACAGCTTGGTATACCATAGTCTGGTATACCATAGTCTATATTGTTAAATCTTTGTTCATGAAGACCCAGTGTGATAGATGACCAAAGGCAGAATGGGCAGCACCGATTCTCTTCACCACATCCTGTTCGCAGGTGCAGTTTTTAGACAGGATACTACCAAGGTAAGAAAACTGGTCTACCTGTTCAAGTCTGAGATGGTAATACTGAACTTTGGAAGGGCTGTCCTTGGGGCAGATTGTGTAAGTACCTTGGTTTTCTGAGCATTTATGGTGAAGCCAAAATGATTGCATCATTCTTAAAGCAGTTGACTGACTGTTGCAGCTCCTCAGGTGTGGGAGCAGACGATGCAGTATCGTCAGCATATTGCATTTCTGTTATCCTTTTAGCACTGCTTAGTCTTTGGGAGCATAGTCTAGCCAAATTGAAGAGTCCACTGTCAAGGTGGTATTTAAATTCTATACCTGTGTTGTTATCAGGTGTTTCATATTCATATTGCATGGCAGCCAGGTATAGGACAAAAAGGGTTGGAGCATGAACACAGCTCTGTTTCAGTCTATGGGTGATTGGGAAGGTATCCGATATGCTGTTTTGATGGAGAACCCTCCCTGACATGCCATTATGAAGTGCCTGGACCAGATCTATAAAACGCTCAGGTCTTAGGACAGAATCAAAAGCCTTTTCCAGGTCATAAAATACTAAGAAGAGTGAATCCTGTTGCTCTCTGCATTTTTTTTTCTGAAGTTGGCTTGCGCAGAAGATCATGTCCATTGTGCCTTGGAAGTTACAGAAACTGCATTGAGATTATGGGAGGACCTTTTTGGAGATAATTTCAGGTAACTGAGAAGGATTCTTGCGAAAATCTTTCCAGCTGCGGATAACAATAATATGTGATAATAGTTTCCACAAGTACTGCAATCGCCTTTCTTAAAGATGGTGATGATGGTGGCATTCTTAAAGTCATCAGGCACTCTATCAGTTTCCCAAATCAAGCGAATGAGTGTGAAGTCTTGTCTTTAGAGGCACCCCTCCCTTCTGGATTAATTCCAGAAGGGATGTTATCCAGCCCAGGAGTCTTTTTGGGTTTTAGCTTATTCAGAGCCTCACAGAATTCCTGGTACATCTGTGGAATTACCATCTGTGGCTGGTGGGGATGCTGTGGCACTGCTCAAAGAAAATCATTGGCATTGGTAGAGTTTCTGTTTAAAAATGTGCAAAAGTGTTATTTCCAGTGCTCCAGGATTTTTATTTATTTATTTATTTATTTATTGCTCACATTTGGTATCCCACCCCAATTGGGTAGACCCGACTCTGGGCGGCTTACAGCGTAAATTACCGTCATGGATAAACTATAATCATATCAATATCTAAAACCTTAAAAGTTCATTACAAAATTTAAAACATCTGTAAGGATTGTAGCATTGACATACCTCATAAAGTTTGGTGGTACAGGGCCAAGACCACCTCCCTAGGCCAAGAGCAGAGGGGGAGGTTCAATTTGAGGTTGACTTTGCCAAAGACGAGAGAGTGATGTTTCAAGACATTCTGTTGCCTCAGGTAGATAGCAGGTGGTGCCTTCCCCCTCCAAGTGAATGTGCATTGCCCCCCGCCCCAACAAGCACCTCTCCTCATCCCAAAGAGTGAAAAATGCAACAATAATAAACAATAGACAATTTGCTACCTTTTCATGACATCCAGATGTTTTTGCCTGTGATGACTGGCACAACACACGTTAATTCATCCTTATCTGTGTGCCAGAGAAAGTAACACCTATCTTTCATTTATGTCTGTCTGACATCACCCTGTCAGACACAGAAGAGAAAAAGAGGACAAAAGTATAAAGCCATGAGGAGCTACAAGAGTCTTCCCAAAGCTGTTTTGCTCCCCAGAAGTTAGGTACATTAGAACACCACATAACGAAAAACTCGGTTTCATGGAGCTCTTCGCTATGCAGTTTTTTCGTTATGCGGTTCTCTATGGGAGATGCCCTGCATAATGAAAAATAAATTTTTCATTTACCGGGGTTCCCACTGAGTAGGTATACCCGGTTACCAAAACCCCCACATAATGAACAATTTTTTCATTAAGCGGGGTATCACCCTTGCATAACGAACACTTTGTTATGCACATTTTTCACTATGTGATGCTTTCGTTATGCGAGGTACCACTGTATTTACAAATGCCTTGATGCCACCAAGATGGAGTTGCATTACTTTAGATCTTTTGGCCATGTTAGCGTTAGTCATCCTGGGTGAAGATGATGACACAAATGGAAGATGCTTAATTAGGGAAGGTTGACCTATGCTGTGTTGGAGGAAGTACTACTGTCTCTCAGTTTCCTAAGCCAAAACTTCACTTTTGTGGTCTGGACCCTTCCTTTGTGTCCTTGCCATCATCTTTCCATGGCCCCTTTGCTCTCTATTTGATCTCTGCCAAACTTCTTCATGCTTTTTTGTTACCAATTGTGGATTGTTTATATTGATTAGCTCCACATGGTTGCCTGTTTAAAAAGAAGGCCCTAATGAGCTGTTGCCTTGTTGCCTTTCTCCTCCTTTTTGGAAAATCCAGGCGGTGGGAAAGAGAAGAAAGGAGCTATGGTTAGCCCATGTTGATTTCAGAGAGGAATGAGTCAGAATATGGCCATTTAGAATCAGATGTCTTAGTACATAGCTGCAGAACAGCTCCATTGGGTTAAGAATAGAGTGCCATAGAAGAACCAGCCCTGATCAAATGAAATGGAACAAGAGAAGATGGGACCAGTCTGGTCTCTTGTGAGAATATTGTGGTCTCATAGTAGGCAACCTGATACCCTCCAAGTATTGTTGTAATTCAAGGGTGGGCAAAATATAGCCCTGTAGATGTTGATGCAGGGCAGCTACCATCTAGTCAACATAACCCATGATGGAGGGTGTTGGCAGTTGCAGTTCATGGAGATGGAGATAAAGAATCATGTGCTGGCAGGTCAGTTATGAATTACTGTATAGTGATCTTCCCAGGATTGTCCAGGTATAAAGCACTGAGAAGTGGCTTATTTGACTCTCTTTCAGTTGCACTCTGGGACCATATCTCTTGCCCAAGGCCATAGAGATGGTAGGACATGTAACCCAGTGGTGGGATCCAATTTTTTTACTACTTACACTGTGGGCATGGTATGGTGGGCGTGGCCAGGGGGAAAGCCCTGTGTTGCACCCAAATTAGGACTACTTTATTTCAAAACTTGGATGGGCAGAGGGGCCAGCCAGAATTTCTGCTACCAGTTCTGGTGAACTGGGGTGAACCTGCTGAATCCCACCACTGATGTAACCCCATCAGTACCACAGGCTTTGGGTGATCTCAGTTAGCTTCCCTTCCAGCTGACACAGTACCTGTATGATCAACATTATAAGTTTCATACTAACCCCTTTTTAAAAAACTTCCAGTGATTGAAGCAACCTATATAACCAGGCCAATGAAAAGTTGTTTTGGTGGGCACTTCCTCCATTTGAGTCAGCTGGTTGGTTAGTGATTAAATGTGAAGGTCTCCCTTGCTCGAAAGCCACTCTAGGGTGCGGTGCTTGTCTCTGTTTACAACCAAAGAGTCAATACTGTCTGCGTCTGCAGACATTTCTTTGGTTATTTTGCAGCCATGACTAGATGCCGGAGCATGCTGTTACCTTTCCCACCAAAGTAGTACCTATTTATCTACTTGCAATTTCTTGCTTTTGAACTGCTAGGTTGGGCAAGAGCTGGAACAGAGATGGGAGTTCACTGTGTCATGAAGCACTCGGGTCTTAAACTGCTGCCCTGACAATCTTCTGGTCATCAAGCTCAGCATCTTAACTACTAAACCACTGTGCCCCACAATTATAACCACCAGGTTACAAGCAGATAATTGTCTGTAACACTATTTACATGGTTGCAGACAACAATGCAGAACATCTGATCGGATGTTTAAGCTTCAGTGCAATGGGATTCCCTGCCCTTAATTCCTTTTCTACAGCTGTGAAGAGAAGATGTTTTTGCTTCCATTTTCAGTTAACTTTGGTTTATTGCTTGGTTATTCACAGTGCTAAAGGGAAATGAGCTAGGTAACAGGATATGGTTATAGAATATGATTTGATTGGTCTGGTTCCCTAAATTTAGGGAAGCAAAATAGCGAGATTACAGCCCTCACAATTGTCTGTGCTGGCTGTGGTAGGAACGGGAGCTACAATCTGACAACATCTGAAGGACCAGTATTTATTTGTGTGATAAACCACAGTTAAAAATGATTAGATTTTATGTGATTTCAGACACAAGGAACAACAGCAGTTATCTTTGAATATGAAAGTAAAATCTTCTGATTGCTTTCTCATGGATACTTCAGGGGTAGCAAGAGTAAAGTTTCAAAAGCCCAAAGCTTGTTTGTATAATGTTGAAAATAAACTGCAGCTTCGTGTGGTTACTAAACACAGTTAATCAAAACCCATAACACAAACTTTGTGACATGCTAGACAATGTTTCACTTATTTTAACTAACCATGTTATCAACACTCTGTGTTAATATTTCGATTTATTGTGATTTTAAATTTTAGTTGATATATTTTGCCTTGTGTGTCCCTTTATTGGGAGAAAGGTGGGTATGAATGAATGAATGTTCTGGGGAATTCCGACACATTTTTGTTCTACAAAGATTTTTATGAGCTATTTGAGTCTGAATTAAATTAAAGGGTATTTGGACAGAGAGAGAGAGAGAGAGAGAGAGAGATATGTACAATAAGCTGCAGCAACTTTTAATGACATTTTAAACACTGTATTTCTTTGAGTTTCAGTCTCATTTATAATCCTTCATCTCCAGTGTCTCTGACTACAAAAAGGGCAACCCAGACCTCTGGACTGATGGAATCCAGAAGGCATTGTTTCCTGCAGTCCTGGTGGGAAGTTTTGCCTTCCAGTTCTTGGTGAGAAATCCTCTAGTCGTGCCAAGTTTGGCTTGTGGGAAACAGTTTCCTTCGAAGGTTGGGCCAAACAAATGTCACTCAAGGGACTCAGCTTTTCTTTTAATGCCAGATGATCTCTATCATAGAGTGGTTTCGTGTGGATTAATCATAATTCATAAATCATAAGAAGAGGCACCAGCAGTTCTGTTAGCACAGCCTTCCATCCACTTGGTGACACAGATCGGTCGGACTACGGCTTCACGCACAGGTAGGAGCTGTAGTGCAAGTTACACTTGCAAGATATCAGGTTGGGAAACACTGCATTGACATGACTATGGATGTAAAACTGGAAAGTATTTTTTTGGTGTTTCTTCTTTTCCCTTTAACTTCCTTTAACCATAGTTCTAAAATCTGGGTGGTAAAAATAAATCTCCAGGGTCTCAGAGTCCTTAGCCAGTAACCAGCTATGTGCACACTTCAAATGCAATAAAAACAGGGATGTGTTTTCCAGTCTTCCCATGGCTGTTTTATGAACATGTAGTCACAAACCCAGCATCAATCTCTCTTTGATTCCCAATTAGATTGTGATCAGTTAAACCAGAATGTTCCTCACAAGCTTGTTCTCCCCCCCTTCTAGATGCACCCTGGACATATAATAAAATGAAAAAGGAAGGCACAAGCCTTCTGTTCTGCTTGAACCAACTTGCAATTAATTACTAGTCAGTATTGTCACATTTGTAAATTGGAGGAAGCCCAGAAGCATCACACAGAGCCATTTTTTGGAACATCATCCTACAGATGCGCTGCAGACAATGAGGGTTGGGGGTTGGGGATTGGGGTGGGGTGGGAGATGAAGGCTGGAGAGTCAGACCAGTGGGAGGTGGGAAAGGGGGCAGCAGTGATTTAAGTCTTTTCTTTCCTCTCAAATAAAAGGCAAGTAATCCTTTATTCATAAGTGGAAGCAGGTGGAGTGTGTGAATGGAACATTCTTTGTAGTTTCTTCCAGATGTAACAGAGCAGAATCCCAGCCAAGGAACTGAAGGGAGAGGAACCAGGCACTGTCAGGGACAGCACAGTGCTGCTGGCAGCTGCAAAAGGAGATGCTCTCCTGGCAGGGGTGGAGGGAAATGGGGAGTGCTCCCTTTTTGCACAGACTGGGAACAGTCCCCCACTTTTTTGGACAACTACTCCCATAATCCTCCAGCTGGCATAGCCAGTTCATGTTTGGCAGGAGCAGCTCAAACTCCCCTCACCTCTTCAGACAAGAGGGCAGAGGTCAACTTCACTACTGCTGCTACACTGCCTAGTCCCTGGAGAAGAAAGCAACCCCCTCCCCCGAGAACATCAGGAGGGGCCTCCCCATGCTTCCCTGCCTACTGTTTTGGAGAAGAAAGAGGCAGATGTGGCAGCAACTGGTCCTTGTTGCTATGGCTTGGCTCCTAAAGGCCCTCCAGGAGTGAAGACAGAGGGGAGGAATGTCCAGAGAAATTGCCCCCAAACACTGTACAGGTGAATTTGTAGGGCATCCTTCTCTTCTGCAAAGCTTAGTAGGAGCCAAGACAGATATAACTCTGCTCCTGGTGAGAGCCCATTGGCCACACAAATGACCACTTCTATCTTCAGGGATGGTGGCATACAAGGAAGAGTGTGAAGGTTCTGCCACCCATCAATTGAGTGAGGCTGGGCACCTTCCCCTGGAAGATACAGCTTCACCACTCTCACAAAAGCAGACAGAGATGGTTCATTTGTTGCCACCACAAATGCTGTGACATCTGAGGCAAATGCCTAGTGCAATGAATGGCAGGGCTGGCCCCAGTTTGTGAGAGGCACTTACCAAATGTGCACATTTCCTCATACAGTACTGTACTCAGGATGGACAGGGTTTAAAACCCCCCAAACATAAGCAAAACTTAAACCATCAGATTTCAGACTGGCCAAGAGCTATAATCTAAATTCCACTTCACCCCACACTCTGCAAGATTCGTTCAACAGACAATATGGGTGTGCATTAAGGTTTCTTCAATGTTTTTTGCATGGGTCAGTGTCCTCCTTTGTGGCTGTGCTTCTATCCCAGATACTATGTTAAGATAAAGCATCAGTGGAAATGAAAGTCTTCTTCAAACAAGGCTTATCTCAGTTGCTATGTGGCAGGGGTGAAAAATGTAGGCCTACAAGACCTTGAGAACTGCAGCTCCCATGAACCTTGGCCATCTCAGCCAGAGATCAGGCATAAATAAGTTTCAGCCCACCAAAAACTGGAAAGCTGCATATTTTAGGTGTTTGCCACTGACCTGGGGCCATCCAAATGGAAGCTGTCTTGGATCATTCCATCAATATTACATACTCTAATTCGGCAGCAGCTCTCTAAGACATCAGACTGGTGCCCTTTCCAGCTAAAATATGCCAAATGTATTATTTTGGAATTGTAACTTCCAGAATGCCCTAGCAGAGAAAACAAACGTCTTAAACATGGGATCACTTACTTACTCAGGAAGATAGGTAGCCATGTGTTGTCAAGATGTTGCAAAAATTTGCAGTTTGTTGCCTCTGGCAAGTCCTTTTCAATATACCTGAGAGGGGAGAGAAATTGTAGCAAGGCACACTACACTTATACACACTCACACATAATTCTGCAGAATGGAGATGATCAGGACTAAAGTTTCAAATCATAGTGTGTCTTGTTTATTGTCAGGAGTCACATAACTTATAAAGAACTTCAGACACCTAGGTTCCATCGATCGTTATGTTTTAGGGATCACTCAGTTCCCAACAGTAAATATTGACAATACATGCTGTTTATTAATCAAGGTTTGAATGCATGCTTTGTGATTAAACACTAGCCACATAGTTTCATAGTATACCCAATCTTAAATCCTGATTCTGGTTTCAGGTTGCTTCTAACAAAAGCTTTATCCTACTTCCTGTCCCCCCACCTTTTTTTGTAGCCAAGTCAGAACTGATTTATAGTGACCGCAGACAGCGCTGGCTCTTCGGCTTAGAAACAGAGATGAGCACTGACCCCTAGAGTCGGATACGACTGGCTTTCGAGCAAGGGAAACCTTTACCTTTAATAAGTTTCAAGGTAAGTGAGATATTTAAAGGGTTGTTTTAGCAGTTCCATCCCTCTCTCCAACATGTCTCCAGAACCAAGCAGGAATTCAAACCCAGGTTTCCTGAGTCCTAGTCTATCACTCTATCCACAACACCACACTGGGCAGCTAGAAAATATGTTGTTGTTACGTGCCCCCCACTTGCCTCCACCTCGACGGATGAGAAATCTTCAAAAATGTTCTGTCCTCAACAGCCTTGCTCAGCTCTTGTAAACTGAAGCCTGGGATTTCGTTTAAGAAGTTAATCTATCTTGTATTTGGACTTCTTCTTTTCCTGCTGTCTTCAACCTTTCCCAGCATTATTAGTTTTAGAGAATCTATCTTCTTATGATGTGCCCAAAGTAGGACAGCCTCCGTTTCATCATATTTGCCTGCAGATATAATTCAAGTTTTATTTGCTTTAGGATCCATCTGTTTGTCTTTCTGGCAGTTCAGGATATCTGTAATTTTTTCTTCCAGCACCATATTTCAAATAAATCATTTTCTCTCTTTCATCCTTCTTTACTGTCCAGCTTTTATATCTGTACATAGTGATGGGAATTCAAGAGTGTAGATAGGTCTCCAATGAAACATCCTTACATTTGATATCTTTCTAAATTCCTCCACTGCTGTCTTTCTGCACTTCAGTCTTCTCTGATTTCTGACTGAACCAAGGTATAAAATTTCTTTCACTATTTCAGGTTTTTTCGTTGTCAACATTTAAGTTGTGTAGGTCTTCTTTAGTCATGTTTGTAGTTTGCTGACCCCTGGTCTGGGGGATGGCTGATTTGCTCTATCAAATATATGATCTGATTGCTGTCTTTAAAAGCACACCTTCTACACTCCAAACAATTGGCTAAACAGCCTGTGTAGTCAGCCTCTGACCAACAATGCCTTTTCAAACATTGTCAGACAGAGCTTGCCATAGTAATTCATACTGTTCAATCAAAACTAAGGCTGCAACTACAGTGGAAACATGCAGGGAATACTACAGGTTGGGGTGGGCTGATGTGCATTTCCCCCATTAATCATGCAATGCAAAGGATAACAATTGCCCCAAATCTGTAGATTTTCCCTCTCTGCCACTTAGACTTCTACCTGATTGCTTGAACTGAAGGAGAAAGGGGGACAAGCTGAACACACGCATATTCACACCCAAAGCCCCTTCCTCTTCACCACTTGCCTCACAAGGGAGGATGATTTATACATGTTCACAAAGACACACAAAAAGAAGTGCAAGACACTCAGAGTGAAGCAAGCCCCTTTCTGTTGACAAGACTCTTCTTTCTAAAAATTGCTTCTCTGTGGAAGAGATTCTTTTTATGAAGAGAAAGGCTTGTTTCAATCCATAAATTTTTTTTAGAAAGATACCCTACATGGTAGTGGGCCAGGATACTTAAGAGACCACATCGTCCCAAGGACATCTGTCCGTCCCACCAGGGCGGATCGGAGAGGCTCTCTTGTCATTCCATCGGCTAGAGAGGCGCATCTCTCTGGCACCAGAAGGAGGGCCTTCTCCGTGTCCACCCAGGCCCTTTGGAACCTCCTGCCAACTGAGTTACGTCTACAGACAGAGCTCCTGCCCTTTTGGAAGGGCCTAAAAACCTGGCTGGCAGGGCAGGTGTGGGGCTCCAGGAATATGGGGTCCCATGTTGGGTGGCTGATCTGATGGGACAGCCACCCCTCCCTCACTCTTTTAAACTTTTTAAATCTTTTTAAACTTTTTAACCTTTTTAAAAAAATTTAGATCTTTGTAAATTCATGGTTTAATTCTTTTTTAATTGATTTTTTTAAAGTAATTTCGAACCTCAAGGTTTTAATTTATGAATTTTCTGTAAGCCGCCTAGAGTCAGGTTCGCCTGATTGGGGCGGGATAATAAATCTAAATAAATAAATAAATAAATAAGAGGAAACAAGGAAATTGAGAAAGGAAAAGCCTTTTTACATCTTGTTATGCAAGTCTGTGCAACATCACCACCTGCAGTGCTATAGGTAGAACTTCAAGCATATTATCAACAAGTCTTTTCCTCCTCTCTCCCTGTATTATGAGCTTAATTGAATAGGCTTGAATTCCCCAGTGCAGCTTTACAGTGAATGAAAACAAGTGAATCCACATTTTCTCAGGATTTGCAGCTGCTGTTTTAAGTCCTGCAGGACTGTACCTTCATCCTGCTACAGCTGCTGAGCTCCACCTGACTGCCCTGGGGAAGTTTCCGGACCATTCATGAACTTCACCTGGAGACCCTGGGTGTTTTAGCTATATAAGAACCAGCCCTTCCTCCCAGAAGCTACCTCAGCAATGAAGGTTAGAAGATATGTAATTGCTTTGTTCCTGTTTTCTGCTCCAGAAGATCTCTTGCATTGTTCCTTCTTCTGAAGACCTCTGCCCAGTTCTTGGTTCCTGTGGACTGTTGTTGACTCCTGCCTGGGTCCTTGAATTCCGTCCCTCCCTTTTTGTCTTTGGCTTCTGGGAATTGAAGTTCAAAACCCAAAGGTTGGGAAGCACTGCTCTAGATCAGTAATTGGAAACCTATGGCCCATGAGCTGGATCTGGCCCATGACACCAATTAATCTTGCCTGCAGTGAGGATCCTGCTGCTGGAGGCACCCAAGACAGCTCTGAATGTACTCTGCCCTGTCTGGTCTCTCAGTCACCCAACCTCTGGCTTGATTGGACTATGTTTTTGCCATCTGGACTAATCCTGTGTCTCTGGCTTGATTCTGGATTTGGGCTCTGAACTGAGAAACAGTTACTTTTGGGCCTGTTACCTGCCTTGCCCTGTGTCCTTGCATTTATGTCAGCTGCCAATATACCACAGGCGCTAATATTTTTCCCTTCCTGTGTAAGGTAAAGGTTTCCCTTGCTTGAAAACCAGTCATATCCGACTCTAGGGTTCAGTGCTCATTTCTGTTTCAAAGCCGAAGAGCCAGCACTGTCTGCTTCTGCAGACATTTCCATGGTCATGTGGCAGGCATGACTAGACATGGGAGCACATGGAATGCTGTTACCTTCCCACCGCCTGTGTAGCCTCACCCTAAAAGTTTCATTGCTATAACTGCAGGTTGATCATTGATAGATGAGTATAGAATTGCAGCTGTGCCCATCTAAGAACCAAGGCACTTCCATAGGACGCTGATCTCTATTTGTAAAGCCATGAGGCACAATTAAACAAAATGAATTGCTGCTCAGCTGTGAAGCTTACTGGTTGGCCTGGAACAAGTCACTCTTTCTCTACTTAAATTATTTCAGAGGGACATTTTGTAAGGCTACTTATTCTTGTTATATATTTAGGCATCTCACCATCCCTCCTTAGGTCACAAGCCCACCCAACCACCTATGTGTATTAGTGTGCTCATAACCCATAGGCCAGCTGGTCTGTTTTGATCTCACAGTAGGCTTTGGCAGCCAGACACAGAGGTGTCAAACCCACTCCAGCTGTCAGCAGCAGAGCTGCTGTGATTTATGCTTCAAGTGCCATTGTTTTTTTTTTCCAACTCTAGTTTTATTTCATTGTAAGCACACCCTCCACCCTTTGTATATGAAAGGATAGCAACTTTAAGCCTTTGGGATAGACTGAGAAAGAAATCCAAACAGTATACAGTAATAGTCTTTCCCTCCTTCCATCAAGGATCCCATGACTTCCCTCCAAATTTTATTGGTGAAACATTGAGAAACCAAACTACCTACTTATATTCTTGGTTATCAGCCAGATTGTGTCCCTGTTTCAGGTACTTGCTGCTTCCTTCACCCTTATTAAATAACACCTGTTTTGTTAATGGCACTCTCTAGAGAGCAGTGGTTCCCAACGTGGGGCACACACTCAACAGGGGAGCTTCAATTCCCAGAATTCTAAGTCATTACATTGTCTGATCAGTGCTTTGGGGAATTGACTTTGATTTCTGGGAATTGAAGTCCAAAACCCAAAGGTTGGGAAACACTGCTCTAGAGCAGGGATTCACAATCTACAGCCCATTGGCCAGATCTGGCCCAAAGCACCAATTAATCCAGCCTGCAGTGAGGACCCTGCCACCGCTGCAGGAAGTGCCCAGAACATGCTGGAAATTCCCAACATGTGCCAGAAGTGCCCACAACACACCTAAAACTTCCACAAGCATGCCAAAAATGCATGGAAAACTGCTGAAAATATGCATCCCTCACTCCTGCCACCACAGGAAGCAGTAGAAGTGATGAAAAAAAGAATCTGAAACCATGCCGTGAAGTGGCGGAAGCAGTGGGAGGAACCACACCTCCAGCCTGCACAGCTGCCTGAGGGTGTGTGGTCCAGCTCATGGCGGGAAAAGCAAGTGAACCCCTGCTCTAGAGTAAGAGTGAGTAAAACTTCTTGGAAAAAAGCCTTCTTCTCAGGATGGCCTTATCCAACAGGGGCAATGAATGCCAAGAAATTTACTTTTTCTGGTCATCTAACTTGCTCAGCGTTTACATGCCACTGGCATCTTGAACTAAATTCAAACTTGGGGCCAGGTATCTATGGGGATCTCTGTTAAGCGTCCCATGACTGCTCTTGGAGCTTTCTGCCCCTTCTCCTCTGCCTTGCAGCTGTAGCCAGTTCTCCTACCTTATCTGAGCATGCAGGTGATGAAATGAGGAGATGGTGATAGGTTCTCTCTTCCCTCTGTGCCCTGCCTAGAGATGGATGTGTAAGCTGGATGTAGAGGATAAAGGGGGAAGCAGGTGAGCATCACAAGAATTGAAGAAGAGAGGTCTATAGAGTGACACTCGGGGATATTGACTTCAAAATTGGCTTCCATTAAACTTCTTTCTGGTCCCATTGAAAGAAAGTTTATGCCAACTTACCTGGTTTCTTCCTTTTTTGGCATAGGGCATACAATCTAGAATCCAGATACTGTACAGTCAAACCTTGCATAAAGAGCGCCTAGCTTAAAGACTAACTCGCTTAAATAGCAGAATTTTCTCTGAATGTTCCCTTCGCTTAACAAATAAAACCAACCAAAAACTTGCTTAACAAATAAATCGGGGTTCGCACCCCCCCCCAAGTCACTATTGGTCACTTACAATGGTGTTTTGCTTAAAGAGCAAACTCGCTTAAAGAGCAATCCCGTGGAACGTATTATGCTCTTTAACTGAGGTACCATTGTAGTTTCAACTCCAGAGGGTAACGAGAACATTCAAATCTCAGAAGCTGTTTTCTAGCAAGATAGTCAATTTAGCTTAGTCTTCTCGCAGAGTAGCAGTGAGTCCCCAGGGAGACAGTAGTTTTCCCCAATCACCCCCAGAGTTGAAACTGAGGTATTCTCTATGTAGTTCATTTTCTCTGCCATTGAGCTAGAGCCTATTGCCCATGATGGATGAATTACAGTTGTTATTACACAGAGCTTAAAAATTATGTGGTAGTTTAACATGTAAATGTAGCAGCAATAGGGATGGGATATGTACAGTTACAGAACTTCACTTGCCATGGTCACTCAGCCAGAATCTCTGAGACAAAGTTCTGCAACTGAGAAGAAACTGAAGCCACATGAAACATCTTTTTCCCTCCATCTTGTGATACTCTCCACGTGCATTGACTGGGAAGAAACCCTGCCTCTGCCTGGCACCCAAGTGGCGGGAGAAGTGCTGTGTTCTGAACAGAGACCCTTTTTGCTGCCTCTCTGTGTGTGGCAGGGATTTCCCTCATGCGGCAGGCTGGCCTGCATCCCAAGCCCAAGAAGCCAGGGGTCAAGCAAACACAAACAGGCCATGTGTTTTCTCAGGAGAGGTAATAGCGGTGCTGCTGCTGCTGCCAAAACTCTCTTGTAGAACTCCATCATTTGGGAGGTACAAAGAAAGGGGAAGCAAGCCAAGCAGCGATACAGATCTCTGGGAAGCCGAGTCATCTGTTCTGTCCAGACTTACTGGAGAAACTCGGCTCAGGTGATCCTTGACTGAGGCTCCTTCTGTGTCCCCAAGATCTGTTGTGTAGCACTCGGGTATCGAACCCTGACCTTCCAGTCTTCAAGCTCAGTGTCTTAACCACTAAGCCATCACAGTGCTGCACCACATAGAGTAAAAAAAGACAGAGGTGAGGGTGAGGAAAAGACAGACTCTAGCTCACTAATTGTGACCTAGGCAAGCAAAGCCCACCACACAAGAGGAATGCAGGTATGCATCCAGTTGTTACCCCAAATCTGAAAAATTATCCCTTTTATTATTATTTTATATACTTTTATTTCCAATAAAGATGCTTCTACTCTTTATTTTTCATCCCCTCCATTTCAACATTAGTCTTACGTTTACACAAGCACCACACTAATACACACACCCATCCAACAGCCTTTGCAGATAAATAACCGCAAAGATCCATTTTTAAAATGATTTTATAAAGGATCGAAAAACCATGATTTATAACCGCTCCACAAAAGCCTATAGGTGGTAAACTGGCCCTTGTTCATTCTACTGAATAGAAGTTAGACCGGCCAGCCTGCCTGTTCAATTGAATGGGGGTAAGCCGGGCTCCGCTCTGGAAGCGAGGCCTCAGTTGACGGGCTTATGCAATTGTAATGGAGGTAGACCAGCCCTTTTCAAAAGAATGCAGAGTAGACCAAGCCTTGGTAGAGAATGAGATTTTTTTTAAAAAAAATTCAAGCAAGGTAGACCGGCCTGATTTAGAGAACAGGATTTTTTTAAAAAAGTAAATGAAGAGTAGACTAGGCAATTTTCTGGGACGATTGTGTTCGCTTGAGAATGGTAAGTAGACCAGATCCATGTCCTCAAATGACCCATAGACGTACATGAATGGGGTTCCAAATATGGAAGTTCAAAGAACTTCAAAGACTGGAACTTTGAAACATTGTATCCATTGCCTGATTCAACCAGGGCTTCAAAGAACTAGGCACTTTCCAGGGATTCTTAGATAGCACCGCGATCGAAAAATAATAGTAAAAATTCGAAGCGATCAGGGAAGATGGTGGAGGGGAAAGTTAACCCTTTAAATGCTGAATTAAACTTTAAAATAAGTATTAAAAATTGTGTCTTCACCCCTGGAGCTTGCCAAGCCCCAGGATCAATTGACTGGCCAAGGGCCAGTGGCAAGACCAGACGAAGGGAGGTCTCCTAGACAGTAAGCTGGTAAAAGTGTTTTTATGTCTGATTGGCTTAGACCTTGAAAGAATGGGCTTTTTGAAAATGGATTTCTCTCTGCCTCTTCTCCTGTCTTAAAGCCAAGAGTGGCTGCAGCGGAAAAGTAAATGTAAGTTTTAAAATGATGTAAAAGCAATCATGGTTTGGATTAAAATACAGATGGTTGCTAGGACACCTGCATGGGGATCTAAGGCACAGGGTGAACTCAGTCTGAGCCTCCTCTAGTGCCTCCATGGTCGGAATATGTAGGGGAGATTTTAGGCTTTATAGGAAGGATCGACCATTAGCCACCTTCTCTTGGGCAGCAGCAGCTGAGGGACCATCCTGCTGCCAGGATGCTAAAATAGAACCAAGGTGCCATTCAATCTTAGGCCTATCTCTTACACATACACATATACACATGTGGGATTGGAAAGATTACTTTTTTGGATTATAGTCCCTAGAATCTCCCATCCAGTTTTACAAAGCTCTGGGCAAACCTCACAAAAAGGTGTCCTTCAGAGTGCCTCCCTTTTCATTGAATCCCTATCCAGTCTAGAATTCCTCCAGCTGTAAAAACTCCAGCATGCAGTTCTAACAACCAAGTCTGCCTTCCTATGCATCTTTCCTTCAGATCAGACAAAAAAAAAACCCCCAACCAAACCCATTTAAGTTCATGGAGACAAATACACTACAAAGGTTTTGATTGTCTTTTCCTGGACACCTGGTGATGTGAAGGTAGGAAGGTCAGAAGGCAGCCTGGTCACCCTTAAATCTCTTACTGCTGGTGAAGAGACTTGCTATGTTCAAAGCAAACTTAACTGGTGAGGCGGTGATTTATGATCCAGTTATTGCAGTCCTGGGGATTCAGCCACATATACATTAGAAACAAGTTCTGCAATTTCCTGCCTGGATCCCAGCTGGCCCAGTGATGAACCAAATGCACTTCCATAAGGAACCCCAGGAAGCTGATGGCCTTAGTCTATACCAGCCTTCCCCAAGCTAATATTTGGTATGCCAAGCTCCATCAGTCTCAGCCATCACAGCAAATGTTGAGGGATTATAGGAGAAATGAGTTAGCTGTCTGGCTGTGGAGTTTGCCTCCAGGGATTAGAGCCAACCTGTGTAGTCTTGAGCAAGTTGCTCAGTCGAAGGGTACCCTTGAAAGAAAAGAATGGTAACTTTTTTCAACCTAGACAACTTTGGAAAGGGTTGCCACAGCTCAAAATTGACTTGAATGCACACAATAAAATATTCAATTGTCCCAAACATCTGGAGGCCACCTTGATGAAGAAGCCTGATTTAGACAAAGATAAGCAGAGGCTAAATCTCCAGATGTTTAGGTGCATGGCCAGTGTAAGCGATTGTAAGAGCTGACATCTGAACACCTAGAGACCTTTCTGTTGCTCACCTCTGCCCAAGACCATGTCTCCACTGTCCTTTTGCCATGCAACAATTTCAGCTGAGGCAGAACAATGTAAGAGGCTGTGCTTCCAGCTGTCGTGACATGGCATCCAAGCTTGTCAAGAGTCCTAATGCATACAGAGCATGTGTACAACATGTGATTTGCAACTCTTGGATATTTTGCTGCTGACTGCTTATTGGTTTCATTAGACATTTATTTACAGTAATTTGCGGCTTGCCTTTTAGCAATGTTGTTGTCCTGCCAGGGATTTCTATAAAGGAAGGCTATAAATAGAGTGCAATAAATAAATGCACATTAGGTCTGTTGTCATGTGTCACTACAGGCACTATTTTAGTAAACAGCTGGGCAGAATGGAGCTTTCCAGATGTTTTAGTCTCCCACCAGCCCCTGTAGTTTATCCAATCATTAGCTTATATATTTTTTTTACTTGCTGTACGCTGCCTCGGATCATTTTTATAGGAGAAATGCAAGGTAAACATTCTTTAAATAAGTAAGTAATAGGTATGGTAAATGAGATACATAATCCCCAAAGCCTGAAGATCTACCTATTGCTCATTCCTTATATAGCCAACCCAGCTGGGAAGTGCATTTCTAATACCCATCACAAAAGGCAGAAGTCCTTCTTGGACTTTTAAAAATCTCTTTTTTCTCCTCTGGCTTGTCACTTTGGCATTGCAAATCTGACACCATTTCAGCCTGGAAAATCATGGTGCAATGGAGTTGTGGCATTCCTCCTGTAGAAGAACATGATGGAGAATCCCAAGGTTCCTGCAAAGAGTGTGCACTGATTTTGAACTAATGTCAAAGCAACTCTTTTCTTTTCACCTTGAAACCTGAGCGCAGAAGAATAGATGGCTTTGAGATGTGGTGCTGGAGGAGAGTTTTGAGAGTCCCCTGGACAGCGAGGAGAACAAATAGGTCAGTCTTAGAAGAAATCAACCCTGACTGCTCCCTAGAAGGACAAATAGTAAAGATGAATCTAAAGTACTTTGGACATCAAATGAGAAGAGAGGATTCACTTGAGAAAGCCTTGATGCTGGGAAAGGTGGAGGGCAAAAGAAGAAGGGGGTGGCCAAAAATGAGATGGCTAGATGGTATTGTAGATGCAATGGGTACAAAGCTGGGCGGGCTGAGGAGGATGGTGGAGGACAGAGGTGTCTGGCGGACAGTGGTCCATGGGGTCGCAAAGGGTTGGAATCGACTGTGCAACTGAGCAACAACAAAACCTTCATAAAAAGCCACTAAACTTGCTTTCTTGGACTACAACATGCAGTATCACCCTGGCAGTTGAAGCGAACTTTTCCTAGTTCTGGTTAAACTGTAATAATTTCTGGTTAAATTGCAACATGGATCACATCAAACCTCCTTGCGAGGGAACTGGCAATGAATCTGGTTAGCAATAGCAATTACACTTATATATTGCTCCGTACCACTTAGTGCACTCTCTGGGTGGGTCACAAGTTAATCAACAGTCCCCCCCCTCCATACATACATACATACTGGGTAGTCATTTCACTAACTTCAGAAGGACGGAAGGCTGAGCCAACCTGGATCCCCATCAGGATCAAACTCACAATGTTTTGGCTGCAGGACAGTAGTTTTAACCACTGCTCTTAGTGAGTGCAGGAATCCTCAGTCTTTGCTGCCTCTGCAGATGCACAGCCTCCAGGGCCCATTTCTGGTTAATCAAGATAAGGTCCCTTTGGCATTTGCCACTTACGAGTTTTACTGGCCTTTCTGCACTGTGGCTTTATTGCACTATACTGGTTGTTTATTTATTGCCATTGCTTTTTAAGTGTCTGTGCTGGGATCCTACTGGGACCCTCAATACACCCGAATGCTCTGGCTGTTAACACCCACTATAAATCAGATTCAGAACTACAGATACTGTACCTTTGTGCCTCTTCTTCTTTCCTTTTTTAACAGATATTTTAAAATGGTAACTAGGGAAATGTTCTGTCTTCAGACAAATGTGCAATCATGGACCAAATCAGAGTTATTGGTGCATTTTTAGGCAGTCATAGAGCAAAGACAAGAAGACACTCACGGGGTGGAGAAGCACATGCCACAGATCCTTTGTATTTAATACAGGATTGGTGGTGTTGAAAAAAAATCATAAGAAGGCATGTTATTAATAATGAGGAAAAAGTAACCCAAAATAGCCATATCTCATAAGGAAGATACTGAGACTGTGTCAAAAGGGAAGACACTGGTAGCTCCCCCATCTGTCACACACAAACACACTCACACACACGCACACACACTCCCTCCCTCCACCCAGGGAGGGTTGGAGCTGGGCAAATAATTTTGCCAGAAATAACTCTGAAGGTACTGTATAACATCTCTCCATCCCTCACCAAAGTCACAGCCATTTGTTTTCTCACCTGCGCCTCAATGGAGCTTTCACCAACGACTCCAGAAACACACAGACCCTCATGGACCCAGATAAGGACTAGGTTGGAGGGTCCCCAGAAGAGTGCTGGGCAGGTGGGGTGTGAATCCTTGTGCACCTTACTCAGGTAGAGGCTGTGTCCGGGGAGCAGAATTCTCAGTAGGGGCAGAAAAAGTGACTGGAGGAGGATTACAACTGGGAAATGCCATAAACCATGCATGGCCTTTGCGGTTTCTGTGTTTGAAGCCCAGCAATCGCATAATAAAACACTTCTCAAGAAGTAGCCTCTTATTCCCAAACAAGTAGGTGTAGGTTTAACTTCAGCCGTTGTCCTATATTAGCTCTTATTGTCCAGTTATGAGTAACTGCTTGGACAACACGTGTACTTTAATACACATCACATGGAGTCATAATTGTGATGAAAATAGAAAAAGTGCTTCTTGGTTTCTATTCATACTTGTGGAGTCCAACAGTGTAGCAGCAAAAGGCTAGCTTGCTGCTGCTGATTATCTTAAAAAAAAAACAACGGGGGGGAGGACTGATCTGCCTAGTAAAGCAAGAGGAGGAAAAGGCCACCATGATTCCACAGAATTCTTCCTCACAAAGAAGGACCAAGCCAAGAAGCAGTTACCAACCACCTTTCTGCTGTGACTCATCTCACAGGCAGGGGATTTTCCATCCCACAAGATTTCAACTGCAGTTGTGCTGTTGAATTTTGTTAATTTTATTCCATGTAAACCAGCCTATTTTCCCTTTCCATTGGGAGACACCAGCAGAAGTGTAGGTGTGCCTGGTTTTGATTGGTGTGCTTGTGTTTTTTAATAGCTGTGTGAGCCAGTGCATGAAAAAGTTGCTTTTGCAGACTACAGTTTCCAGAATCCCCAAGTCAGCATTAGCTATTTGTATTCCGGGGGGGGGGGGGGAGAGTATCTTAGCCATATTGTTGTGTGGGATACCTTGGAGTTGTTATTCAGTGAGGTGCACTTGTATGAGATGTCTCCACAATGACATCCTGCACAACTTCTGTCCATAACAATCTGTCCCGGGCACTTCTTCTCCATGTTGGTCCAACATTTTTCTTGGGAAAATCTTCCCATCTGCAAGGTGGTCTTCCCCTGGGTCTTTTGCCATTTCTCAGATACCAATTCATTATTCTATTGTCACTTGTGCATGCAACATGGCCAGCCCATTGGCTCATCAGGTATTCTGTTACTATGTCTTTTAGCAGTGATTTTTGCCTGATATCCTCATTTTTTACTTTACTGCAAAGTGAGATTCCAAACATTGATCTCTCCATTGCTCATTGTGTTACATGCAGCTGTTTTTCTTCTGCAGCTGTTAGAGCCCATGTTTTGCTGCTGTATGTCATTGCTTTCAAAACTGTAGAATTGAACAAATTTCCCTTTGTTTCCAGTTTAGCTTTTGACTTCAAGATGGCTGCCACTTCTCTGAATTTACCCCACATGGCTCTCTGTCTTTTAGACAGTTCTTCTTTTAAATCATTGTCCATCCTGAATGCTTGACCCAAATAAACATAACTTTCCACTTCTTCTGTTTGTTCTTCATCAAGTTTTTTTTCCATCAGAGCAGTACTTTCAATTTCATGAACTTGGTTTTAGTTTTGTTGACCTTGAGACCTATTTTGGCACCTTCTCCATCCAGCTCCGTAAGCATTTGTTGCAGCTCTTCTGTTGTACTACTTATCAGGACAATGTCATCAGCAACCCACAGGCAATAAATGTTTAACTAGCAAGAGAAACTGGATACAATGAAGCCAATGTCCCATGTGAAAGCTGATCTCATGGTGGCCAGGACAGAAAGAGAGAAGCAGCTTCTTTATTTACTATTCTTTTTCTTTTTAGTCTAAAGAAGCACAGCACATGCACTGGACCCTAGAAGGGGAATGACCAGACTTGGGGATGGTCAAAACTATGGTAATGCTTTCCCCAAGAACCCTAAGACCCACCAACCTGAGACATTTTTTTTAGGTTTAAAGAACTGTGAGTCTCCAATTTTTGTTGTGCATGTCAGAACTAAAAATTTTTTTTTGCACTCTATCTGTACCAAATAAAATAAAAATCTGCTCCCTGTTTGCTCCCACAGAGTTTCTGTTCTGGCCACTGTTGTTAAATAACTGGGAGACAAAATTACTTGCAGACAAATCACACAGAGTCTGACTAGTAAATCTAAATCAGCTTTCATCTGCCCATCTTTGAATCAGAGGATAGCCCGAAATACATTTTCATGTGGAAACTGTTCAGTGCAGTAAGGCTCTTACACATGCACCTTATCAGCTTACCACATCAATGAGCATCCCACTGCGTGATTTGCTCTTAACTTGAAGATCTGTCTTCTCACCATTGCAGATAGTCCAAGCATTAATGCAGATCACAAGTATTCCTCCTCCCTGTTGGGTTCATTATTGTTACTGGATGGGTTTTGCCTGGTTGTGGCTAACTTTTTAGTTAGGCTGTTCCTTGGACAAGAGTCATAGATGCTGCCACTGGAGCTGTGGTTGAAGCCTCCCAGAGCTTCAGTGTAATTTTCATACTATGATGAACAGCCCACTTCACCTTTGGTTTCACAATGGCCAGAATCCTTTTGGGAGAACATAGAGTCCAAAGTAACTGTGCAGGTAACTCCCTTCTCTGTTGTTCACACATCCAGCCATGCACTAGTTATGAAATCTGATTACACAAAGCAAAGCACTTTGGAATGGGATAATGCTCTGTCATTGCTCCTATTTGTGTACTATTTTGGAACATGATTTTGGCCATTCCTTTCAAAAATCTGGCAGCAGCTTATCATGAAGTCAAATCTTGTAGCTGGAGTAGATCTGCAATGTTTGCCAATATACATTGACTTCCTTCTGCTGCACAGTTGAGTAGAGGCCATTCCAAGACGAATCTCTGTAGCAGCTGTGTGTGAAACAGATTCCAAAGCCCCACATTTATCTTATTAGAAAATTTACCTTTCCTCCTACATCTGGAGGAAAAGGTAAGCTTATGCATGTGCCAAAGGCTCATGGACTTGGAAATCTACCATTGCTTTTTTTAGCATGGAACAAAGGAATCACATGAACATCACCACTGGAAACACTAAGGTTATTAAATCAATTCTTCAGGGAATTCAGGATAGGATCCCTTTTTAAAAGGACATAATGGTGCTGGGGGGAAATGGTCTTCAGTATTAAAACCTGTAAAACTAACTAGCTAGCCAGCTAACTAAATACATGCAATTAATAAATAAATATGATGCCCACCTCTTGCTAACCTTAGTTGTGTGCCATCAAGGAGGTAGGTGAAATAAAATTAAGCAATTCTAGTCCCTCACTGAGTTTCTTTGGCCAACTGAGGATTCAGATCCTGAGTTGAGAGTTCTAGTTTGTTACTCTTTCCACTACACTACACTGGGTACACTGTTGTTCTAGGATAAGGAATACCAGGGTACTACTAAGATGGCAGTACAACAGTACTAGAGGGGCATTTTATGCATGGTTATGATGTGCTCCTTGTGTGGAGAGAACACAGTGAGATACTTCTTTCATGTCCTGAACAAACCCTGGACTGCCAAAATGAAGCCACTTTCTTGGCTTTCTATATATATATATATATGTTATTATATATCTATCTATCTTATTATATATGTTATATAGCTTGTTTTTTATATATATATATATATATATATATATATATATATATATATATATATATATATATATATATATATATATATATATATATATATATATATATAAAACAACAGAACTAGACTATGGGATTACAATCAGAACTGACACACATTTACGTAAAGGGGACTGCAGAGGCTCAAGTGATTAAGACACTAACTGGAAGGTCAGCAGTTCAAGACCTGAGTAGTGCATGACAGACTGAGCTCCCATCTCTGCTCCAGCTCCTGCCAACCTAGCAGTTCAAAAGCAAGAAATTGCAAGTAGATAAATAGGTACCACTTTAGTGGGAAGGTAAACAGTGTTCCATGCACTCAAGTGTCTAGCCTGTCACATGTTCATGGAAATGTCTGCAGACACAGACAGCACTGGCTCTTTGGCTTTGAAACAGAGATGAGCACTGAACCCTAGAGTTGTATATGACTGGCTTTTGAGCAATGGCAACCTTTACCTTTACCTTTACCTATGTCAGAGGAAAGAACTTGCAGAGTAGAGCACTAAATGACTAGATAGTCAGGAATGAACAGCTGGTGTTAGGGCAAGGAGGAATAACCCAAACACGCCCACATCTTCCTCAGGACCAGTTCCTTCCATGTGGCGGCCTTCATGTATTTTCCAGTCCAAATGTGCATTCTATCCTCAACAGAATTTCTGGAGTTGTGGCAGAAGAGGTAGCAGAAAAACACAGGAGATTTTCCATCAGGTTAGAAGGTCATTCAGGCTCTCTGTAGAATTCCATGAAAGAGACATCAGTGATGGAACACTGAATGATCTCACCTGGAAATGTCTCCAGTCCAAGGGCACTGAGTGTCCAAACCTGAACTATTTCTAGGAAATAGATACAGATACAGTATTGCTATCTCTGAATGTCACTGTAATGCTTACAGTTTTTCATAACAGTTCATTTTGGGCATATACACTCCCATCTCGATAGCTGAATACTGCTGTCTTAATTTGTGAGCAGACCAACCCTTGTCCATTCAAGAAAATCAGAATTCACTCCTGTCTGGGTCCTTGCCACCATTTATTTATTTCTGGACCTCTTTGGACCTGCAGATGTTATGTGTGTTTTTGTGTGGGGAGTGAGTGCTGCAAACAGAGATACACAAATGACAAGGACAGATTGAACAAATGGCATAACAGCACCAGACACCCAGAGTTTTGGGGAGCCCCCCCCTCTTCCTTCACACCACCTTGCATTTCATGATATTGTCTTCCTTCCTCAGACCTCTTTCCAGCAATCAGCCAGCTGAATGGGTTTAAGTAGATTTTACAGCTGAAAAAGAAAGATGGAAGAAAACATACAATCATCTCTACACCTTCCATCTCTTCTCTTTCTCCTCTCTCTTTTCATCCCTGGAACTAAAATTAGTGGTTCTGTGCCTCCTTCCTGCTTCTGCAAAAATGGTGGCACATGGACAGCTGCAGAAATAGTGTAGATTTTGAAACTTAATTGACAGGAAAGGCAAAGAGTTGCATCTCCAGACAGAGCTGCTGCCCTTAAGAAAGGGTGTAAAGACCTGGCTGGTGGGGCATGTGTGGGGTGCTGGCCAGATGGTCAGTTCGGCCATCTGGCTCTTTTGACCCCCACCTCTCTCTCTGTTATCTTTTTAACTTTTATTTTTTTAACATATTAATGTGTTAAAATGTGTTTTCATTGTGCTTTTTTAATTTTGTAAGCTGCCACAAGTCTTTGGATGAGGGCAGGATATAAATGTGATAAAATAAATAAATAAATAAATAAATACCGGTAAATAAATAAGATTCATTTCTAAGTGGAGAGCATACTTTCCTTGTCTGTTGCCCCAATTCATATCTTCCATACTTTCTCTTTCCCTGCTCTTGTTATGTCTTTCTAATACATACATCTGTAACCCCATGTAGATTGGGTTTAACATAAGAGAACCACCATAGGGTGTTGCTCTGTCCTGTGCAGTGGTCCCTAAAGTGTGGCTCACACCCCACAGTGGAACCTCAATGCCCAGAAGCCTAAGTCAGTACAGTAATACCCCGGATAACGTTATGACTTAGTTCCACAAGTCATGACGTTATCCGATTTTTAGCGTTGTCCAATGCATGCATTGAACGATGCTAAAAAAAAAAAAGCCCTGACTTCAGGGACAAACCGCTTTAAAGGCAGGCAGGGAAAGAAAGAGACCTCCCTGCCTTTAAAGCCACCCCACCCCCCGGGCTGTGACTGCAGTAGGATCGGGGAAAGCGCCTTTCCCCCGACGCTACTGCAGTCTTCCCTCCCTATATTTATCAGTCATCCCTTCCTGTATTTAAACTACAGGGAAGGGGGAAATAGAGAGACAGGGAGAGAGAGGCTTGAATACAGGAAGGGGGGAAAAGCCTCTCTCTCCCTGTAGTTTAAATACAGGGAGGAAAAAAGACACGAGGCTTGTGTTTTTTTCTTTCCCTTCCTGCATTGAAACTACAGGGAGGGAGAAAGAGAGAGAGGTGATTGGTTCTTTAGAGAACCAATCACATATCTCTATTTCCCCCATCCCTGTAGTTTAAATACAGGGAGGGAAGACTGGTAAATATAGGGAGGGAAGACTGCAGTAGCATTGGGGGAAAGGCGCTTTCCCCGATCCTACTGCAGTCACAGCGGTGGGGGGGTGGGGTGGGGATGGGGAGTCCCCAAACTGCTGGGGGTGGGGGGGAGGTGGGAAGTGGGAGGGAGAGAAGCTTTGGCCTCCTTTACTTCTTTATTACGATGCATCGGATAATGCTAAAAAGAACGTTCTCCGGTGCAAATCTTCCCCCCAAATTTGTCGTCATTATGCGGTTTTAGTGTTATCCGGTGCAATCGTTATCCGGGGTATTACTGTACATTGTCTGATCAGTGGTTTGGGGAATTGACTTAGGCTTCTGGGCACTGAAGTCCAAAAATGAAAGATGGGAAACACTGCTCTGAGCTTTGTTCCAGCTTGTGATTGTCTTGGGAATGCACAAATACAATTCACAGATTCATTTGAAGCCTTCCTTGAGACCACAACTGCTATCCATTAAGGCTTGGGGACCTCAAGTGTATCCTCACTTTTTTAAAGCAATAAATTTAAGGGAAACAACAAAACCTTCCAACATAAAATAATAATTAGATATTGTATGATCAACCAAAACACAATTCAATAAGCTATTATTGGTAGGAGGAGGAAATCCAAACAAAAAGTTGTAATTTTCAAACAGGTTCTGAAATCGTATTTAGCAGATTAGGAATAGACAGGAATTGCTTTTCTCTGTGACAAGCTTGGAAAAGCTTTTTCAAATACTTTTAACATTTCAATCTCAGTTCCCACATCCCTTGCAACCTTGTTTCCTACCATTTTTTCCAGCTTGTAGCAAATTCAGCAGTTATTTTAAAAATACCTACCACATCCTGAAAATGAGATGATTCCTGCTAAAAGTTACTTTTAAGTTTGAAGTTGATTCACCATGTTGTCTAGAAGATACTGGACTTTACAATTTGTTTTACACTGGAATTTTCTTTTTTCATAATTTGCACATGCCTTTATGTCCATGTTTACTGAAGTATTCCATAGCAATTGCCAAAACATCTTGTCATCACTTTAGGGAACTGGTGTGTCTCATGGAGCAGAGTGAGCTTACTTCAGTGCAAGATGACAGGTTGTGTCTTCAGCCTTGCTACAATAACAAATGTCTTTGAACAACTAAACACATACAGAGAAGCCATAAAATGAAGGCAAGACGGAGGAGATAAGGGGGAGAGAAAGAGAGCCCTCTTGACTTGTCTACATGGACTATGGGCTCATGTGGGCTTAATTCCATTGAGTTAATTCCTTGTACCCAAATGGCATTCTGAATCTCAAGCCATCCTTTTTGGTCCATCTCCTTCCAATGGGTAGTTCCTTTATCATGAAGTGGCTTAAGAAGAGAGCCACCTCAGGATATTAGCAAAACAAAACCTTCCTCTGTTCCTTGATGGAGGTGCAGAAGAAATATATATAATTTTTTTTTTAGTAGATTCAGCAGCAGGCAGGTTTTTGACTGGTCCTTTAAGACAAGTCAAAGAAAAGAAGAGAAAAAGTCCCTCCTTGTGCCCTGCTGTCTCTGCCTTCTTTCAGGAGGAGGTTTTCCATTTTTTAAAATGTGTGATGCAGCCCATCTGCAAATGCCTTAATGGGTTTTTTAAAAAATGCTTTTACTTCCTCTTCTCCTCTACAGAGGAGCAATGGAAGGGTTTAATTTGCCAGTATCCTGAAGTAGTTCTCTTCTTGAGCTGCTTCACAATATGGGAAATTCCCTGAGGCAGGCAATTTGACAACCACAAGACTTGCTCTGGTTTACCCCCAACTCTTCCACACCCTCTGGAAATGAACCAAAATGGAGCTATCCTACCCACACCACAAAAATAGATGCCCCTGAAAGGGACCTAGAAATATATACGGTATGTAGTAACATTCTGGGGAGGGGCTAGATTGCTCTGGTGATTATGTTGAATACTGGGAAAAGAAGAGAACCAACCTGTCCCTGTAACACACCAAACAGTGGGCTAAATGCCTATCTCATCACCCCTAGACAGGAATGGGGTGGAGAGAAAGAGGGAAGAGGAAGGGAGGGATCACATAGAGAGAAGAGAGAGAAGAACCAGAGATTAAGAGAGAGAAAGAGACAGGAGACACAGATAGAGTAGCAGGAGAGAGAAAGCAAGATGGGGAGATAGAAGACCTGCATAGAGAGCTTCTCTTGATATGTTGTGGTTACAAGATGCTGAGGCAACTCTTTCTGCCATCCCTGTTTCCTTCTTCCCTTGTCAGGTATTAGTTACAGCAAACCAGTATCTGCATGTTCTAAACAGAGCCCTATTCCATTCAACAGGGCTCATTAGCCTGTAGTTCTGCACCTGTCAACTCAGCAACAAGTCTCTTTCATTTAAATGTGTCTTATTCCTGGATAAGAGTTGCATTATTACTTAATGGCAGGAATAAGTGTCATTGGATGTCCTGGATACGCTGATAGGCAGGATAACCTGTGGCTACAGTATCTAGAAGACTTCTCTTTTTGGGCTGCTCATATATAAGCAGAAACACTTGTGCTGCAATGTTGTGATTGTGTGAGCATACTCAATGTTAAAGGTAAAAGTTGCTCTTGCTTGAAAGTTATTCCTATTCAACTCTAGGGTCCAATGTTCATCTCTGTTTATAGCCAAAGAGCCAGTGCTTTCTGTGTATGCAGATGTTTCTGTAGTCATGTGGCAGGCATGACTAGACATTGAAGTGCACGGAATGCTGTTTGCCTTCTCATTGAAGTGGTACCTATTTATCTACTTAGAATTCCTTGCTTTTGAACTGCTAGGTTGGCAGGAGCTGGGACAGAGATGGGAGCTCACTCAATGTGTAGCACTCAGGTCTCAAACTGCTGACTTGTTGACCTTACAGTCATCAAGTTCAGCATTTTAATCACTATGCCACCTTAAAAAACCTCTGATTTTATAAATGTGGGGTGTTGCTTCTTTATCCATGATTCAAAATTTTAAAAAAGGATCTGATATTTGCTTGCAATATTGTGCCTAAATTGGCAGCAGCAAAAGTAAGCCAAGCTTTATGTATCAAAAGCCATAATCAGTGTTGATAGTACCAATATCAGCAGTCAAAATGATCTGCAAGATCCCCTCTTGTGCTTACTGCTGTTCATAGACAGCAAGCAAAGGAAAATCCCAGAATCAAACTCCTTCTCCAATCAGTTAACCACAAATCACATCTCTCCCAAACATAAAGAAATTGTCTTGTGTTTTTTTTTACATGTCCTCTAGGAATTTTTTGTTTGGGGCACATTCATGCTATTCTTTCCTATGTAAATCTTAGCATCCATGTTCCTGTTGGCAATACAGGTACAGAGGTCATTTTTTTAATTACATGGGTGACTGGAAAGATACCACTAAAAACTGGGTTTGCACTACCACTTTTGCTGTCATGTAGGCTAATTCTAGAATTGCAATACAAAAACCAATTGTTTTTGTTTGTTTTTGGCTTTTTAGCATTTTAGTTCCTGAGCATCGAAAGTTCTGAATGTGGCTGTTGATCAGTGGTGTAGCGTGGGGGGAGGAGGGGGGGGGATGCCCCGGGCAGTGGCTTTCAGGGGGCGGCAAAATGTCCCCACTGCTTTGGCCTCCCTCTGCCTGGACTTAGGGAGCAGGACTTCCCAGGCAGAAGGCGGCCCTTTTGCTGCGCCGGCGGCCAGGCCGACCCCTCTTTACCTCCTGCCGGCCATGGCTGCCCTTGCTCTGCTTCCTCCACCGCCTCCCTGATGGGCACCCTGCACGTGCACGCTGCTCACCTCCACCCGCCCGCCCACCCACCCACCCAGCTAGCCGTCAGGGGCTCTACCTGCTGGGGGCTAGCTGCCTGCCTGCCTGCCCGCTTCCCCCATCCCGCCCCCTCGGCTTCCCTCCCTCTCGTCCCTCCGGCCCATCACTTTGGCTCCAGTGTCGCTCCGGATTCAGCTGCCGGCCTTGGTGAGACCCCCAAACACCCTCCTTCTCAGTCGCCGCCCAGGGGAACGGCGGGCAGGCGGGTCTCTACGAAAGGTCCAGGCAGCCCCAGGGGCCTTGGAAAAGGTAGCGAAGGGTTAACTGGGTGGGGGAGGCAGCTGCAAGCCTAGATGGAGGGGGCGTCGAGTTTGGTCTTCGCCCCGAGCAGCAGAAGCCCGCGCGACGCCACTGCTGTTGATTATCAAAAAAGTTGCTGCATTTTATATATGCTTTTCCCAAAATTACGAATAACCTGTTTAGGTGAAAACTCAGAGAACCTGATCCAAAATTGGGCTGTGAAATGAAATGCCATCTTATATTCCCTTCCCAGACCCTGAAAAAGTTTCTTTTGGGGTATGATAATTCCTACAGTTACAAGAAAGGGAATTCTGACTAAGAAGTAGAGAAACAGAGGCTGGAAAAGTTCCTTTTAAGAGATGAGAACTTCCAGAATATCCCCGCTAGGATGATCAGAAATCCACCCTGTTGGGAGGGATTTGAGGAATATAGAGTCTGTTTTTAGTGGAACTGCAATGTACTGGCTTTCAAATCCTCTCTCCAGCTTCTTCCCTGCTCAGACGGTGCCATCAAACCTTGAATGCTGCACAGCTGTTACTCATTTTCTAGTGGTCCCCCAGCTGGTTATGTTCTGCAATGAACCAGAAAGAAAGACACTACTTTGATGTTTCCAAGTGGAGGTTGTGTGATCCATCCTTTGGAGAGAGGGCTGAACAATCTTATGCCAGAGAAGGGGGAGGCATCTGGCTCCATGCCATCTTGCTATGGGGGCAGGGAGGAGCTTGGCACACTGGGAAGGAAAGGAAAACCTCTGCAGGGACCCTGGTCAAATATATAAAAAAAATAGAATCTGGAAAGTGTAGTGGTGTGTAGGATAGGGTGAGGTGGAGATCTGCCTCTGGTATGTGGCCTCTAGCATTTTAATTTACCTGTATGTATTTTTGTTGTTGCAAACTTTAAGCCTAGATCTACTCATGGGGTAGAGAGAGGCAGATCAGCAATAATTTCAGCCCATTCTCAAGGTTGCCTCCTAATTCCTCTTGACACTTTAGGTACTCACTTTCTCCATGAAAGGTGGGTGGTTCACACAAAGGATACATCTAGCCTCAAAATGTTATTCCTAGTGGACTATGTTCATTGTCAAGGTCCCCAAATAAGCTCAGTTCTTTCATATTTCTGTATCTTTTAGTCCTCATCCTATCGAAACTAAGGCTGTTTGCAGTTATGATGGGAGGGAGCCATTACAATTAAGCTAAGCTCGTTTGCTATCTGAAGTGTAGATGCACCTTAAAACAATTATGAACACAAGGATTGTGCTATCACAATCTCCCCACTGGAGCTTGAAAACATTATGTTTAGAGGTTAGACCAGGTAGACTCTGTCTGCTAGCAAGGCCTCTGCTATCATGGCCAGTGTTCCTACTAGCTGGAAGTGTAATAAAAACCTCTCTATGGTATGATCCCCACCCCATCTCAGACAATATAGAACCACAAGAACTGGCTGGGTTTATAGAAAGTTGTCTTTGATTACATCAGTCTATGTAGCTCAGTTTAGCACTGTTGACCCAATCTAGCAGGGGTTCTCCATATGTGCAGGCAGAAGCCTTTATCATCATTCACCATGATCTCTCAGGGGTTGGCCCTGGGACCTTCTGCATGCAAATGTAGAGTACTGCCACTGCGGGATTCCCTGGGTTTGATGAAGATTGCATACTGAATCCCTTGTAAGGGGAAAGGGTAGGGCAGAAGAGCAGAGCCCTGTTGGGGGTGGGGAGAGGATTCTGTCAATCCCAGATAGCTCATTCTACCCATGGAAAGTCAAGAAGAAGATAATAAAATGAGACCTCTTGGGATAGGTTGGGTCTAAACCTAATCAGTGTCCATAAAAGGCTTAATCCTGGGGATCCTCATTCATACCATCTCAATGTTGGTGAAAGTTAACAGAAAATGAGATGCAGTGTAGCAATTCTAGATATGTGGCTGTAAGGTAAAGGTAAAGGTAATCTGGGGGTCCTCCTGGACTCACGACTACTGTTCGAAGAGCAGGTGGCAGCCATGGCCAGGAGGGCTTTTGCACAACTTCGTGTAATATGCCAGTTATGCCCACTCCTAGACCGTGACGCCTTGCTCATGGTCACGCACTCTTTGGTCAGCTCCAGTCTTGATTACTGTAATGCACTCTACATGGGGCTGACCTTGGTGACCATTCGGAGACTGCAGCTGGTCCAGAATGCGGCAGCCTGGATAGTAATGGGGTGCGGGCGTTATACTCGTGCCTCACCACTGCTTCGGGAGCTGCACTGGCTACCAGTATGTCTCCGAGTGCAATTCAAGGTGCTGGTTATTACCTTTAAAGCCCTACATGGTAGTGGGCCAGGATACTTAAGAGACCGCGTCACCCCAAGAACATCGGCCCGTCCCACCAGGGCGGATTGGAGAGGCTCTCTTACCATGCCATCGGCTAGAGAGGCACACCTCACTAGCACCAGGAGGAGGGCCTTCTCTGTGTTCGCCCCGGCCCTTTGGAACCTCCTGCCAACTGAGCTGTGCCTACAGACAGAGCTCCTGCCCTTCCGGAAGGGCCTAAAAACCTGGCTGGCAGGGCAAGTGTGGGGATCCACGAATGTGGGATCCCATGTAGGGTGGCTGAGCTAAGGGACAGCCACCCTTTCTGTTTTTAGTTTTCTGCTGTTTTAATTTCTTCTGTGAACTTTTAAAGTTTTAAATTAGTATTAGTATTATTATAGGCTTAACCTATGATTTTAATTTATATTGTAAGCCGCCCAGAGTCAGGTTTACCTGATTGGGGCGGGATAATAAATATGAGTAATAAAATAAAATAAAATAAATAAATAAAGGTAAAGGTAAAGGCTGTCCTTCTTCAAAAGCCAGTCGTGTTCAACTCTAGGGGTCAATGCTCAATGCTCATCTTCATTTACAGCCACAGAGCAAGTGCTATCTGCATCTGCAAATGTTTTCATGGTCATGTGGTAGGCATGACTAGACATTTGAGCACATAGGATGCTGTTACCTTCCCATCGAAGTGGTGCCTATTTCTCTACTTGCAATTTCTTGCTTTCGAGCTGCTAGGTTGGCAGGAGCTGGGACAGAGATGGGAGCAGCACTCGGGTCTTGACCTGCTGACCTTCCAGTTGTCAAGTTCAGTATCATAACCACTAAGCCTGTACGCCTCCCCAAATCTCCTTTCCATAACTCTGTAAAACACCAAAACATAATGCTTTTGTTTCCACATACTTTGGTACCCTTCCAAGTCCTGCACACAGTTGATTTGTTAATTGTACCTGTGTTGTTGCATGTAAAGTTTTCATAATGATTATGAAGAGGAGGAGACCCCATTCTGATACAGTACTTGAAATGTTTCTTCTCTTGTGGGGTTGTCAAGGTCCTGTTAGGTTTGGATCTCTGTGTTGGCTATAACAGCTAATAGCTTCTGGCATGTCACTGACACCCTCCGTTTGTGCTCTGACTCTTCAGGTGTCAGTACTCGGCTCTCTTGGAAACCTGGGCCTCAGCTATGGATGAAGAGCTTTGGGAAACTTGAGCTCCTTGGGAAGTTTGCCTGCTTCATTGGTGCCTTTGTTGTTCCTGTAGAAAAGAACAAGCCGTGGATGATATGAGGTCTCTTTCGAGCCTTGCCTCATAGCTCATATTGCTCAGCTTTGTGGGGTGGGAGAGGGGAGAGAAAGGATTTTAATTGAATCTTGATGAAAATCAATGTGGGTTTCATTTACTAGCATGGCAGGAGGCAACTGTGTGTTTTTTAAAACAAAAACCTAAAACATCTGGAAGATGCCTGAAGAACCTTCAGCTCTTCTTGATTTATTCCATTTATCCACCAGCTGTCAGGGTCATTCCAGATGTGTGTGTGTGTGTGTGTGTGTGTGTGTGAGAGAGAGAGAGAGAGAGGGGGGGGGTGATGGTGGTGGTGGATTGATTAACATTAGGCTATAGGCAGATGCAAACCTGGCACTAGTGTTAGTCCTGCAATGTGTTGCCTGCATGCAGCGATTGTTGGCAGCCTCCCTGGTAAGGGGGTGGAAGGCAGTTGAGTTGAAGAGACCAGGATTTTGTAGCTAAAGGAACTGAACAGGGAGCGAGTGTCCAGTTGGCATGGGGGAATTCATAGGACTGGCGATGCTGCCAACCGTTACCTTTATCTGACCCAGAGAATGACCTGTCTGGCTCCTAAGGGTCTTTTGAAACCTCAGGCACATTTCCTTCATTGTTGTTGACACTGCCATTAATTGCTATGAAGCTTCACAAAGTGCACAGCTAGCTACTCTTTATCAGAACGCACAAGGCATATTTAATTGCAAAGAAATCCTCTTTGTTGCTGAAATGATTACAGACAGAAGAAGGGAATGGAAAAGTCTGATGTTCAAACTGGATTCTAAAAAAAGAAGAGGCACTTGAGATCCTATCAGAAATATCTGATGACTGGAATGCACCAAAGAATTTCAGAAGATCAGTCAATGCTTTATAGAGTACAGCAAACTCTTTGACTGTGTGAACCCTGAGAAATTATGGGTTGTTCCAAAAGAAAAGGATGTGCTTCAGCATTTGATTGTCCACACATACAAGCCTAGTGAAAAAATATATAACTTTGGTCTACCTCAAGCTGATGCTTTCCAGACATACTGAACAATAATTCCCTCATCTGTGTTCAGTGGGGATGATATGAACAACAGTTCGATCTATCTGGATGGCACCAGGCTTTGAAATCCTGCACCTTTTCTTTTCCTCTGGACCAATTTATGCTTGTGTGAGGGAAGTTGTTTAAGACTTAATGGCAAACTGTCATTTAACAATAAGGCAATGGTTACAGTCCTGGGTGCGTGCGTGCTGAATTGGGTCCAGGAACTCAACCAACACCTCATTAATGAGTAGCAATTTGCCATGAAGACTTGCTTGAGTCCCCTTATGTAAGTGTAAATTGACAAAAGGTTTTCTCTCCAGTGATGAGATTTTCTCTGAGATGTGTGGCTCAGCAATCAAATTTGCAAAGTAAGCCTAAATTTGCATACAAATGACCAATCACAAAGCCAACCATAGCTAAATGTAAAATATAAGGG
Source organism: Furcifer pardalis (assembly GCA_030440675.1). NCBI lineage: Eukaryota > Metazoa > Chordata > Lepidosauria > Squamata > Chamaeleonidae > Furcifer > Furcifer pardalis. The sequence continues at coordinate 105,024,041 of CP126893.1, forward strand.
GAAAAAAATCCATGTTAAAACAAATAGACATCTTTCATCACTTGAGGGCCCCCACAGTTAAATCACATTTAGTTTGACCCTAAGGCTCATTCATTGCCTGTGTTGCTGAGAGATCACAGGATAGACTGACTGGACTGAGTGTTAGTGAATTTCTGACTTTTGAGTGCCTGGAATATTGGATGGGTGCTGAAGATCCATACGCTCGCACACAGCACAAAGACATGGTGTGTGCATGCTACTTAGAAAGCCCGTGGTACACTGTTGTCACCTGGTACCGTTGCACCCTATGATGCTGCCTTTAAACAAAGACATCTGTGAACAGTTCACTTCCCCACATCCCATGCCTTACTATTTATACTTCTTTCCTTCTGAGCATTTGTGGGTGGGAATTGGTCAATATACCAGGCAGTATTTCCCTTTCATTAGCATTTGCAGTCCTATAAACTGAATATTGATAATACAGTATCCGATTTCAGTCTTGGTGTCCGTAGTGATTGTTCTTCTTTTGTGGGCAATTTTTTTCCTATATTTTACCAGTCTATCCTGCTTCACCTTTTGATCTTTGCAATTGGGATCATTTGTAAGGCAATGGGACTACCAAACAATGAGGCTGCATTAAACCACAGGAATGTGACTGTGCTGTGGTACAGGTGGGGCTTTGCATATGTGTACCTCTAGGCAACCACTTTTTAAGCAAAGAGCCATGTAGAACACAATTGCATAATCCCTGGGTGCTTTAGGCATGGGCTTTATCCCTTACCTTTCTTGAAAAGAAAATGGCTGTTAAAAAAATACACAATTAACCTCCACAGCAGGCCTATTTTACTACACAAAAACTGCACCCCTGCCCCAAAAGGTTTCATTAGACAGGTGCAGGTATTATCAAAACCTGCCTCTCAGACAAAGACTTTCCATTGAATTTCTCTTGTTAATCTACAGTCTGATCATGCCTTGATGAATATATGCGGTTAAAGTGTTGGTTGTGTTGAAAGTCAACCAAACCAGTTAACCTCATCACAAAGGGTGAGCTCTGGTGCCCAGAAGCTGAAACTGGATCAGTTCTTCACTAAAAGATGGTGAAAACTGATTTATTGTGAGAAGGTATTAGCTATTGTTTTCTTCCCAAGGGTGGTGGAGGTGGAGAGATTGACGAGTAAATGGTTGATTTATTTATCCTATGAACCTGTCATTTCAATTGAGTTGCTGAGGCAATTTTTGTTTATGGCAGACAAAGGAGAGCGAAGACCTACCTTTATTTCTGTCAAAATGGGATTAGTATAGATTTAACTGAGCTCCGAGGGAGACAAAAAATTAGAAGCCCAATAAGACATAGCAGATTTCATACCTCTGAAGGAAACAGGCCAGTCTATGTTGTGGTTATGCTACTTAAAAAAAGATTTGTCATGGCTGGATTGAATTCTGGGGATGGGATAAGGTGCTGAGATGTATTTCAATAATTGTGAAATCATAAAATGATGGTAGGCATCTTTATACTTTATGGGTGTTTCAGATGACAATTCCAATCAGCCCCAGCAAGCACGACCAATGTTCCAGTAATATGGATGTTGTAGTCCGGTCAGTGATGGGATGTAACAGGTTCTCACTAGTTCGCCAGAACCGATAGTAACTTTTCCCAGTGTCCCTGAGAACCGGCAGCAGCTTTTGGGGGAACCACCTTCGGGGTTTACCTTTTCACTGGTTCCCCCACTGTGCATGCCCACCAAGCACTTGGTGTGCATGCACGCCTACAGTGCTTGGCACGTACGCACAGCCTCCTTGCTGTCCTCCCAAGTGGGGGAGGGAGGAAGAGAAGCTGCTAGCCTGAAGCTCCCTATAGCCTGCTCCCCAGGGTAAGTGACTCAACTTTGGATGTGCTGTGTCTGTGTGTATTTTAATTAATACCTTTACCTATATTGACGTACTACCACAGTTCCTAAAAAGGCCTGGCAGCCTGGCTTGGGGTTTTTAAGCAAAGTCCTCATCAATAAGCTACACCTGTGCTGTTCCAATTGCTGTTCCAATTGGAGAACCCTTAAGGAGGTACAGCTGTTTTACATTTACATTAAGGCATATCATTCTAGAGAACTGGTTAGGCAAAGACTTGGTACCTAACTTCTTTAACTGTTGAAAAGTGCCAAAATGAAGCTATCTTGTGGTGAGTTCATTCTGTAGTTCCTTCCATCTGACCTAGTGTGAGAAAGGTTAGCCAGAATAAGATTCAAGCTCTGGTTTAAAAGCTCTGGTTGATTTGTATTTGGGGTGGGTGGGCTTATTTTAATGTATTATTTATTTATTTATTTATTTATTTTATTTATGGGTTTGTGTTGTGGGTGGGTGGGTAGGTTGAGGGGTGTGTGTGTGTATGCTTATTTTAATTTTATTTTTAATTAATTTTTATTTTTTCTTTGACCCCGCCCACATCATGACATCATGACATTGGCTCAGTCCACACTGTGATGACGTCACGGTGGGGTAGTAAAATTTTTGACATCCCACCACTGAGTCCAGTGGTAGTGAACCTGTGGCACATTTGCCAGAGGTGGCACTCAGAGACCTCTCTGTGGGCACCTGTGCAGTAATCCCAGCACAGGGTTCACCCGACCTCTCTGCCTAGCAACCCAGTGGGAGTGCTTCCTCCCTCCCCCAGCACAGAGTTCGCCCCGTCCTTCCGCCCAGCAGCCCAATAGGAGCACTTCCTCCCCCCAGCACAGAGTTTGCCCTGCCCCTCTGCCCAGAAGCCCAATGGGAGCGTTTCCTTCCTCTCCTGTTGTGTTGGCACTTTGATATAAATAAGTGGGTTTGGGGTTGCAGTTTGGCCACTCGGTCTCTAAAAGGTTTGCCATCACTGTTATAGTCCAATATATTTGGAAGGAACTCATCTAAGGAAAAAGGCTACACAGAATAACGTCTGGGGCTGCAAGGGCCAATGGGCCAGAAAAGGACCACACAATTTGTGTGTGTGTATCCTGTGTAATAATGCTGTGTACTCTTCCTTGAGCCATGTTGCCTGGCACAGAGCACCTCCCCTGGAAGAACTAATTCACGGAAGCTGTGCAACATAATCCACAGAATGCCACCCTCTCTCTAACAAGAGTGAGCCTGAGAGCAGTAGCCACAGATTCTTCCACAATAAGAGAGCCAGTATGAGGCAAGAACATGGAGCTGTGGAAGTATTTGAGCATCTTTGGACAAATGAGTCTCTCTCAGTTTACTTTTCTTTGCAAGTCCTGGGTGACTGGGAGTCCTGGAGCTGAAGTGAATAAACTTTGTCCCAAAAGAGACAATGAGAGGGAACTCCTCCTCCTCTTCCTCCTCCTGTCCTCTTCTTCCTCTGAAAGAAGAACAGCTTGGAAAGCCAGAGGTAGTGAATGAAGCTCTGGATTCCTCTGGAGACCTTTGACAGCATAAAGTAAGATCCTAGTCATTAGAAGGACAAATACTGAAGATGAAGCTCAAGTACTTTGACCACCAAATGAGAAGAGATGATTAACTTGAGAAAGCCTTGATGCTGGGAAAGATTGAAGGCAAAAGGAGAAGTGGGTGGCAGAGGATGAGATGGATGGATGGAATTGTTGATGCGATGGGTGTTGATCTGGCCAGGCTGCGGGCAATGGCAGAGGACAGAGGAGCCTGGTGTGCAGTGGTCCATGGGATCGCAAAACATTGGACTCAACTGTGCGACTGAACAACAACAACAAAGGTTGCCATTGCTCTAAAGCCAGTTGTATCCGACTCAAGGGTTCGGTGCTCATCTCTGTTTATAGCCAAAGAGCCAGTGCTGTCTGTGACAGCAGACATTTCCATGGATGTGTGGCAGACATGACTAAACACTGGAGTGCATGGAATGCTTTTTACCTTCCCACTGAAATAGTCTCTTTTTATCTACCATATATATATACCCAATTATAAGTCATTCTGAATATAAGTCAAGGTACCTAATTTGGACCTCCAAAACTAGGAAAATAGATTGACCCGAGTATAAGTCAGGGGTGGAAAATGCAGCAGCTGCTAGTGAGTTTCAATAATTAAAATAGTGTTAGTGCTTTTTTTACTGTATGTTTGAATTTGCACCACCACAATTTTGGGACCCTCTGGATCATTGACCCGAGTATAAGTCAAGTCCCCTTTTTGGATCTCATTTTGGGGGGCTAAAAACTAGACTTATACTTGAGTAGATACAGTACTTGCAATTTCTTGCTTTCAAACTACAAGGTTAGCAGGAGCTGGGACAAAGACAGGAGCTCACTTCATCATGCAGCACTCAAGTCTCAAGCTGCTAACCTGCCAACCTTCTGGTTGTCATGTTCAGCACCTTAACCGCTAAGGCACTGCAGTCCCTCAGCATAAAGTGAGACTGCTCTAACTAGGAATTAACCAAACTGTCAGGTCATGTTCAGTTGCTTCTTCCCCACATAGCACACAGCTTCATTCAGTGATTCAAAATGCATGTGTAGAGACAATATTCAAAGAAAACAAAAGTGAAAAACTCCATGCATTGAAAGCAGGAGCTGATAAGTGGCAGTGTTGTCTAGTGGTAACGGAAGTTGCAGTCCACAAGTAGCCCATTTGGTATCTAAAGCCTAACTGGTATGTTCATAGTCCAGCACCCCTGTCCTGCTTGCCATAGTCAACCAATCATGTTAACAGAGGGGATGGCCATATTTTTTATCATTATTGCTATTTTCAATATGGCAAAACCAGAAAAGCAAGTTTGACACTAAAAAAGAACAGAAAGAGAATAACACAGTGAAAAGTGTTTTGATTAAAGACTTCTGAATGCTAAAGAAAAATGTAGGAAAGATTTCCCATTGAAACCATACACAAAACATAATTTTAATGTAAACCTAAATGCACCTTGTCATATGGCACATGGAATGACTAAAATTAAAGTGATAAAGTCCTAGGAAAGTGCAAAACCAGCACTATATTGTTTCAAAACTTTGTGTTTAAGAAACATTTATTTCTTTTTTAATGGGAAAGAAAAGAGGGGAAGTAGTTCATATCCAAAGTCTGCAAGTGCATTTGTCTACCCATTTACTTGAAATTAATTCATGTCTAGAACCTATACAGTATTTATATACATACACAATAGTGCTATGATTACATGACTGGACAAGACAGGTCCTCACAATTAAATGGTCATAAAACATTACTCCCCTAGAGATGCTAGCTTTCAAAGCTGCCACAATTTCTGCATGATTAACTCCCAAATGAAGCTCACTGTTTACCTCCTAATCAGCAAACAAAAGCTGGCTGAATAGTTCAGCCGTTTAGGAATCTGGTGCTGGGTTCAGAGATTGGAGTTCAATTTCCCACAGTGCTTCCTGGGAGAATAGTCAGCTTGTGCCGCTATGGACAAGTTGCACCATCCCTTTTTCCAAAAAGATGGAGTGGTAGACTACTTCTGAGTACAGTACTGTACTCTTCTTTTTATTTCATGTCTAGGCCAGGCTGAAACTGACAAAACGAGGCCACTTTTTGGTGAGTTCATTCTACAGTTCCTTTTGCCTGACCTAGTGTGAGAAAGATTAGCTGGCAATACATGGTTGTCATTACTAGGGTACGCTGGATTGTGGTTCAAAAATACCACAATCTTCTAGGACAGTGGTGGCAAACCTATGACACGTGCATCAGAGGGGGCACTCAGAGCTCTGTCTGTGGGCATGCATGCCATTGCCCCAACACAGAGTTCACCCTGCCCCTCTACCCAGCAGACCAATGGGAACACTGCTTCCTTCTCCCCAGCACAGAGTTCACCCTCTGCCCAGCACCCCAATGGGAGCGCTTCCTCCCTCCCCTGTCAGGTGTAGGGTGGGCAGCCTGTTGAGTCTATGGCGAAGGTGAGTTTAGGCACTTGGTCTCTAAAAAGTTCACCATCACTGTTCTAGGAGGAGCTCAGCATCTTAACCACTAAGCCATCGCAGTCCCTGTTCTATCTACCTTCTGCCTAATAATAATTCAACTTGTGGCAACCCTTTCCAGGGTTTTTGCACTCACACTAAGGGACGAACCATTTCCCTTTATTTCCTTTAAGTGTAACAGAAGAAGGGGGAAGGGAAGATGTGCAGGGGCCTCAGTCCGCTCTTCTGCATCTACTTCCAAAGGAAGAGCTTTGTTGCACATAAGTCAGGGCATTACTGAACAGAGATGATTACTCCTTAATTTTCTAGACAGAGACATATTGCAAGAGGAGTGAAGTGCCAGTGCCCAGACTGTGTGGGAAATGCATGTTCTTGTCAAAATCGCTCTATTATGATGCACTTTCAGAATAAACAGAAAGAAAGAACAGCGAATGGGGAAAAGAGAAGCCACACACATACAAAGTTTGGCAAGAAAGCATCTTTGTGTCTTGCTTATTGCAAATACATTGCAAAGATTTGAAGTGTGTCTTTGCATCATTTCTCCATCCTTTAACAGAAGACTACCTGAAAAGCACAATGCAGTTCAGAAAAAAAGCTAAATTGCTTTGTTTCTTGGAACATAAAACCCTCCCACACATTTTACACTACAGATGCTCATTAACAAGCATGCAGAAAACAAGGGGAAAATATTTGCCTGCTTTGCTGGCTTCAGAAACACACACAAAACACACATCCTTCAGTCCCAACCCTATGCTAAGCCATTTCTTTCTACAAAAGAGAAAATTAAGAAATTCGTGATCTCATGAAATTGCTATGCTATGGGATGGGATACAAATAAACACTGGAGAGAAAATGAGAACAAAATTGGAATGTAGACTCAGCCTAGCCCACTTTTATCCAAATCATCAATGATTTACTCTTTCTTTTGTTTAGGTCCTTGGTCCCAGGTGTACAGCTCAGTGACTCAGCAACTCAATGGGTCTTTATGCCAGTGATCTCATCACAATATCATTCAAGAATATCCCCCCCTCAACCTCCCAAACACTCCAGTAACTTATAAACAATACTGCTGAGTGTGGGTGCAATTGAATGGTGATTTAACTCATGTTTTGGACCTCTTTTGGCACAGGATTGATCTACAGTATTTTCCAGTGACTACACAACATGCAGACCATTAAGAAGCAACCCAACCCTTATCCATGGATATCTCCCTTCTGGATCATTGGAAGGAGCTACTGCTTTCTCAGCCAGAATAAGACTGCTCCATTTGAGTTTGGGTTTTGGCATGTGTGGCCACTTGTATTGAACCAGAATAGCACTAGTGGTGATTCATCTCATTTTGGTGAGAGAGCAATTGAGTGATACACCACTTCTCAATAAATTAGAAAAATAATTCCAGTCCGTCTCCCCACCCCCCACCCCAGAGATGCCAGAAAAGGAGTGAGAGAGAGAGAGAGAGAGGAAAGGACATGGAAGAAGATTTTGCCTTCGCTATTTTCTTTCTCTTGGAATTCAGCACTTTTTCGCTTTGATGGCAATCTAAATCTGTAATTTGTTACTTCCCAACAATTTTAAAAAATCTCCAAAATCCCTACAGAGAAAGAGATACAGGATTGGACATGGACACATGGAAGTGGAATGGATAAATAGGATCACTTTGACGTGCGGTGTCTTGACTCCGTAGCTTCCGGTACTGTTGTGAGAATGTCAAGATCATTCTAAATGGCATATTAGAGAGTAAAAAAAGGCAAAAAAACCATTGCGGCAACTTAAAGAATAACTGCTGTATTTTAATGTTAGCTTTCTTGGATCAAGTCCACCTTGTCAGACGTAAGAGTGAGACTTCATGTCATCATTTTATATACAGCAGGTACAGAGGCATACAATGGTTGGCTAGCATAACAGATAAGTTTATGTATCAAACTCTCTGTTATAAAAGGCATACTGTACCTTGAAACAACTCTGTATAGCCCAACCCCAGCAGGATAACTTGACTGTCTAATCACACACCCCAGACAGACAAAAAGAAAAAGGCTTAGGATTTGTTTGTCCCTTCTGATTTGTTCCATGCCTTCTTGTGCATAATTAGAGTCAACCGCACGTGAGAAAAAAGTGTGACCTAAAAAAAAGCATCTCCACAGAGGAGAACATCATGCCAACCCAATGATGATGGAGCACCCATCCACTAGCACAGTAGGATTTCTTCTCCTTCCACTCCCTGAAAAGATGTTTGGAGAATATTCCAGCCCTCTGGAGATTTTGACATTTTAAAACAACATCCACCAGATTTTCCAACTACACAAATGCAGTGTTGGATCACCACACAAGCAAAAGAGTCAAGCAGATCTTCAGGTAGAGTAGCCTTTTTAGCTTCTATTACACTGCAGTTAACAGTGCCTACCCAGACTTTCAATGATGAATAAAAAGAGGAGGATTGAGTCAAAAAGAAGTTGTTTTGAAATGGTTTGATTTAGGAATGAACCAAACTCTTCCCAACCATTATACAAATTGTCTAATAGGTCATTGTATGCCATTTTAAGTTCTGAATAAACAGCTATGAACAACTGTCCACCACCAATCCTGCCGACCTCCATTTCTTCAGCTGCCTCTTTATCATTTTCCAACTATACACATTTTTTTTTCCAACTGCACAATTTTTTGTCCAAATGCATGCTCAAAGACAATTACAAAAGACCCTGTATTTTGAGGGTACGTGCCAAATGAAGAGGGAATGGCAATCCTTTCTGTTCCACTGATGTTCCATCTATGGAACAACCATACTGGCCTACATTTAGTAACGCTTTAATTATAAACATAATTAAACTAGCAACATATCCACTGTTGTCTCTTTATGAATTTATTAAGGATTTTTTGATGCTACACTGACATAGGAAACTTCTGTCCTTTTCCTTTACGTGTCTCACATGGTCTGTATTTATACTGAACAAAAGAGGTGGTACAGAATGTTTTGTGACCCCCTTCTTTATAATAGAAAATATTTTAAAATTATATATGAGAATGTGGCTGCCATTGTGGCTATGGATGTCCCTTTGAAGAAAAGGGATGGCCTATATTTGCTAAGGCAGATTGCCAAGGATTCCCTGCTTATGGAAACTGGTTCAAATGTGTCCAATCTGCTGAAGATGGCTGGGACTGCAAATGTGCTTGGTGGATGCACAGCGATCACACCCAGGGACTGCACATGCATGTTCATTTTCCTGTGAAATTCACTGTGCTTTCAAGGGGCAATAATATTTGAACAATGCCAGTTTTGTTTGTATCAATAAATGTATGTATGTCACATATTATCTTAGCTGATTTAAGGTGCTTTTTATTTCATGCTTGGTGTCAATCTTGATAGGTATCTCCATGATCGTGGCTGCCTCTCGAAAAAGGCTTGCTCATTTTGCTTTCCCTCAGTTTGTCTCCTAAAAGTCTGGCCAGAGGACTCCCAGCAACCTTTGACAGCTGCTAATCCAGAAATCAAGCAGGACTTACTGGGGCCACCCAACTTCCTTGTTCAGGTATGAATGTTCAGGTATGAATCTACCAGTAACAACTGTATGCAATCCAGTCAGTATAGCGGTGGAAAGAGGCCACAAAAGATATTGAAGAAGACAACAGGCAATGTTTGGAATCTGAATTTGGATACCAGTGCACACCATTACTTCAAACCCTGCCTCTCTGGCATGCCGAAGGTACTAGATAATTATAGTGAGGGTATTTTAAAAAGCCCTGAAAAAAGTGCAGTCAATTGTTCACTCGCATTTGAGCTTTGGAGCTTCCTGGCTGAATTTGCCAGTAATAATCCTGAGCAACCATCTACTACCTAACACTTAAACATTATTGGTTTTTTGCATGAAACAATTTGTGGGCAGAGTGTCTATCTCCCTGTTCTTTAACACCAGGAAAGGATGCTGCTCTAATTGTAGAGTTGTCCTCAGGCAATTTTTGAGGGACTGCACACATTTCAACTACACAGACTGACCACATTTTGACAGGCAGCAATTTATGCTTAGTGAAGAAATTATGTCGCATTTCTTGAAAACCTTCCATTTGCTCTCAGCCTATGTGCAATGGAAAGATAATGTCACCTCATGGCTTCCCCTGGATCTCATGTCAGTCCTAGGGAATACTCTCACTCCTGTGGGTATAACTGAAACCTTTCTACAGTGACAATGAGCTGATAATGAAGTCTGGCTCATCACACAAGAAATGAAGATTCTGTTTTAGACGACCAGAACCTTGATTGACAGTGAATCTTAACTTGATACCTCTGTATGATCCAGAGGACTGTTTTAACTAGTTGAGGGCAGTGTATGGGCTATGGGCAGTGATGGCCAACCTTGTGTCAACTTCAGGCCACCCAGCCCTTGCCCAGGCCTCTCCCAAAGCAGTCCCCTTCCAGGAGATTCTTGTTTAGGATCTCCCTAGGAACTTACCTAGACTGTGGGGCCAAGGAGCCTTAATGACTTCCAGCCAAAAATCCTTGGCTGCAAAGAACCTCTGGGGCTTATCTGTGTGCAGGGCCCAGATAAACCAATTAGGGAGAATTAAAGAAATAGGGGTAGCATCGGGTGGCGTCTGGCTTGCTTGGATCTTACCCAGTTATCCCAATGAAGAGTCGGTGTTGAATAATTATTGTTTATTGAAAATAAAGCATGGTTCATAAAAAGCAAACGTTCTTCTTGTAACAGGGTACAAAAATCAGCATTCAAAAATACTAATCAAAATAGCTTACAGAGGAATAATTCAGTTAGGCCTCCTTCCCTAAATTAAAGAAACCTAACTACCTAAACAGTCAAAGTGATCATTTTAACTCCTAAGAGAATGGGCATGGAAGGCTAGCCCATCTCACATTCCTCTCTAGAGCTTAAGCAACTACTGATCCCATCTGCCTAGTTTGATAGACAGAAGTAGACTGGCTTATTTGCATATACCAATCAGAGCATTGCATAATTATAAGTAAAGCAAGGTTCCTATAGCATTTGCCGGGCCTCTCTGTAGAAGAAGATTTACATTTCTTTTCTATGAGATATAACCATAAACATGGGCCACTGTCTTGCACCTGCAAGATAAGAACAGAAAGGAATTTTCCTTGCACTTTGAAAACTGCATGGCCTCCTCCAGGCCTCAGAAGGGCCAGGTTAATGCCATCTTGGATATGTTAAGGACTTGGGGTCCATTCTATTGCACCTGTCCTTGGCACTCCAGATGTTTTTAGACTTCAGTTCCCAGAAGCCCTGATCAGCAGGAATGCTGACTTGGGCTTCTGGTAATTGAAGTCCAAGAACACCTGGAGTGCCAAGGTTGGCTATCACTGGGTTATGGGATGCATGTGTGCCACTGACCATTTTTGCAGCTCTTCTTGTTCCTTTTTGTATTGCTGTCAAGGGGTAGCAGGCACAGAGACTTGGGAAGTCCAGTGCCACCTGCAGCTCCAGGTAGTTGCTCATCTCTGCCATTATTCAACTATAAAGTGCCTTTTCAGAACATTTTCAGTTATATTTTTGCACTTCGATTCCTTACAACGTGACACATATATTTTGGAAGGGCAGATAGTGATCATGACACTCCCCAGTGCCACCCTCTAACTCTGGAATATTTAAAAATATAGGTAGGGTAAAATCCTGGATTATGATGGAGGTCCATTCCAACAGCCTCCGTTGTAACCTGACAAAATTGTAAACCAAAACATCCATAGGGATGCATTGGAAAAAAAAGGTCCTGAATTGATTGTTTTAAACTGAAAAAAAATACATTAAAAAATTGTAAACTGGGATGAAATTTCCATAGGATTTGCCGTTGTAAACCACAGCAAACTTAAACCGAGACAGTTGTAACCTGGGGTTTTACTGGACTGGATTGGCATGTATAACAAAAGAGGGACAGATCTTTTCTAAAGTTAATGGCTCTTAATTGGCAATGGAAGAACAAACTACCCTAAAATACTTTATGTCAAGATGTGGATAACTTGAAACAATGTACTGTTCCTGGGAAAGTCCATTTCCCTCCTCAATTTCTAGTTTTGGAACATGTCTCAACTTCCTTCAGAGCAAGTTTTGACCCATCCACTTTGGTCTTGTGCTTTAGATTTGGATAATTTTGTAAACTGGTAAAACCAATGTATTGCAATATTTCTAACATTTCAAATTACATTCATTGTTTAACTTCCCCCCTTTGCACCTTTAGCCTCTTTGCACCTTCAGCCTCACCCTGATGAGGCATACCAAAACCCTAAGTTTCCAACACCTCGCTTCAGGGTGAGAGCATGCTAGATTCCTCTAATACAGGGATTCTCAACCTGTGGCCTACGAACTGAATGAAGCCCACGACACCATTTCATGTGCCCACCACCACCACCTCCACCACACCAGGATGTGCCATGTGGTGAAAGAAGGGCAAAATGGCCATCCTGAAGCTGTCTGAGGGAGCATTGCCCATCCCCCAACTCAAAAAAGTTGATAACTCCTGCTCTAAAGTTTCCTTTAAAAACAAAACCTATTAGGCTAAAGCAATTTGTGCTGTTTCTAATTAGATTTCCAATTAGATTTCTTCAGGACCTAAATAGAAGGCTTTGCTTTATTCTGGAATCAAATCTGCTCTTTCTTCTCTGATCCAGACCTTGTATGATGGATCTGAACCAGGGTAACTTGATTCAAAAGTTGGGAATTATCTGAACTCTGACAAAATTTTAAAAAGTAGTTGAAAATCATCCCTCTCCATGCGATCTTGGGAAAATTTCTAGTCCCTTTGTTGCTAGCCTTGAGTGTTTGATGTGTGCCATCAAGTCAGCTCTGACTTACAAGGGTGTGTGAGCTATTTCAGGAGTGGTTTTACCATTGCTACCCCTCACATGAGTTACCACAACTGAGTGGGGAGTCAAACCCAGGGGTCCTGAGTGCTGTCATTCTGCCCACTACCTCACACTGGCTCTCAGACTTGAACAAAGGTAAATTCAAAATTGCCTACTTTGACTGGCTGTGTTAGAACAAGTGTCAGTGACATTAATTGGAATAACCAGTGTAGTGGTGGTAAAGAGCACTTTTGGGTGTCATAAAACATCCAGTCTGATTATCCCATGCTTTATTTATTTATTACTCAGATTTATATTCCACCCTACTCGCACAAGCGACTCAGGGCGGAGCACAACACACATAAAATAAACCCCTAAAAATTTGAACTAATAATAAATAAACACAAAAAAAGAACAAAGTAAAATTAAAACACATTTAAAAACAAATTTATCCCAAATTAGATCACACCCTGGAAGAATATCTTTTTAGTTTACATCCTCTCCTAATTCTTCATGACTATTTCAGAAAGCTGTAGTTGAAAGAAAAGAAATGTAAAAAAAAAAACACCTTCCTAGCTCTGGATTAGACCTCACAGCCTTAAGAATAAGGCACAGTCCTCTTCTAGCTTATATTTAAAACTTCCTTTGTGTTGATGTTATTGCCTCTGGTTTATGGTAACCCTCTGAATCAGCAATCTCTAAATTGTCCTTTCCTCATCAGCCCTGCTCAGTCCTGTAAGCTATAACCTGTGCAGCCTTTAGGGCAGGGGTGGCCAACGCTGGTGCCCCAGATGTTCTTGGACTTCAGTTCCCAGAAGCCCTGATCAGCAGGTGCATTTACTTGAGCTTCTGCTTGTTGAAGTCCAAGTAAGCACCTGGGAGCATCAAAGTTGTCCACCCCTGCTTTAGGGAGTCTATCAGAGGCGTAGCTACCGCCGTATCTGCCGTATCAATTATACGGGGGGCCCGGGCCATGGGGGTCCCCAACGTGCGTAAGCAAAACAAATATTTACCCTTCCTAAGGGCCCCCAAACAAATTTTTCTACGGGCCCCCGCCAAGGCACACTACTCTTCTGGAGCCTATCCATCTATGGTCTTCCTCTTTTCCTGCTGCCTTCCTTATTTCCCACCATTATTGTCTTTTCCAGAGAATCCTGCCTTCTCATGATGTGCCCGAAGTAGGCCAATTTCACTTTCATCTTTTCTGCCTCTAGAAACAATTCAGGCTTGACTTGTTCTAGGACCCACTTGTATCAGTTTTCAGCAGTCTAGGGAATCCTCAAAACTCCCCTCTAGCACCACATTTCAGGCAAAAAAAAATTTGTCTGTTGACTTTTTTTTAGTGTCAATGGGAACAGTTTAAATAGTCTTGGATCTGAGAGTTCATAAATCTGAATTCTATGTCCATTTTGAAAAGAAACATTAGCTCAGACACAATGAACTGTCCTATCAATTTTGTTTTTTCCCTCAGTGTTTAGCCTCCATTACACCCTATTTATACAGTTGTGCATTTCTTCTTCTATAAAAATTACTTCATGTTAAAGGAGATGTCATTTTGTGGAAGATAGTAATTAATACAAATTATGCATCGTGCAGCATGGATGTTTAATGAATATTAACCTTTACCATTGAGTGTCCAAATGATGTATTACTTGGTAGAGAAAAATATTAAGAAATAATTTTAACCACATTGAAATCTTGTGAAGTATGTGAGTATATTTAAGTTACGCAAGCAAACATATATAGCAGTGATGGAGAACCTTTTAGAGACTGAGTACTTAAACTGCAACGCAAACCCCACTTATTTATCTCAAAGTGTCGACACAGCAACAAAGGAGGAAGGAAATCCTCCCATTGGACTGTTGGACAGAGGGGCGGGGCAAACTCTATGCTGGGGGGATGGAGGAAGCACTCCCATTGGGCTGCTTGGCTGAGGGGTGGGGTGAACTCTGTGCTGGGGGAGGGAGGAAGTGTTCGCATTGGGCTGCTTGGCATAGGGGCAGGACAAATTCTGTGGTGGGGTGACTGCACGGGTGCCCACAGAGAGGGCTCCATAGGTTCGCCACCACTGATACATAGTATACACATATTAAAAAGAAAAAAGGTAGTTACATGAATATTTATTTATTTATTTATTTAGCTTGTATACCACTCTGATTGATGGGAGTCACTATTCTGGGCAGTACATAGAATAGACAATTTTCACTAATTATGTTATGAAAGCATATAATACCTATTAACTGCTTTATCCCCTAGGCAAGTCACTTTATGTGATATAATTAGCCACATGGTCAATGTGATAAATAGTAATGCATAACACAGTTAACAGATAGCTGCACAAGACTGGACAGATCAATAAACCTCTCCTCTGCACATAATGTAATATTTTGTTTTCTTTATCAGCATATAACTTTTCTCTTCTGCATAATCATCTGAGATGGCACTGAAATCTTATCATCTACATGAATACATGAAGGATTTAATTTTTGTCATACCACAAAGGCGTCTACTCCTGGGTTTTTAATTTTCCTTCCATCATCCTATGGATTACACAACAGAGGCTCTTTCTGTCTGTCTGTCTGTCTGTCTTCTAAACCAAAAGAAACTTAACATGGCGGCATAGTGTTTCCATCTGTTCCTTTGATCTTGTTTGAGGAGATCCAGCTTTTTCTCTGTACAAATTCAAGAACTCTAGCAAATTTGCTTCATTAATGTTTTCAAGTTCAAATCCACACATCTGGCAAAAAAAGTTTAGTTTTATACTGTTACTTTGCTTCCTAGCTCAGCCTCTGAATAGCTTTAAAATGAAAATATAGCTCATGTCAATCTTTTTTTCTTTCCAGAAACATGAAAAATGGACTTCCCCTCTTCACTTCTGTTGCCAAGGCAGTTGCTACTTACTGAATTCCTAGAAGAGTTTGAAGTATGTGAGATATTTAAGGAGTGCTTTTGCCAATACCATCCCCCATGGAATTTCCATGGCCAGACAGAGATGTGACAAAACATTTCACCTGAGAAGGAAGACTGTGGGGGGAAATCCTAATTAATTAATTAAAGTTACTCTGTGGATTTGGATGATGTAATAATCAAACTCTGATGACAGCTTCCTGCCCATTTCAGGTTCAAAGGCTGCCTAGGGCTTCCTTTGCCCCAGGAAGCCTTTCAGAATGTTGCAATGAATGTGTGTGTGTGTGTGTGTGTGCGCGCGCAGTGATGTAGCGTGGGGAGGCAGGGGGGTGGATGCCCTGGGCAGCACTTTTCAGGGGGCAGCAAAATGTCCCCACCAGTTTGGCCTCCCTCTGCCTGGGCTTAGGGAGCAGGACTTCCCAGGCAGAAGGCAGCCCTTTTGCTGCCCCGGTGGCCAGGCTGCCCCCTCTTTGCCTCCCGCTGGCCGTGGCTGCCCTTGCTCTGCCTCCTCCGCCACCTACCCCTGACGAGCGCCCCGCGCGCGTGCGCGCTGCTCACCTCCGCCCGCCCGCCCACCCACCCACCCAGCTAGCTGTCAGGGGCTCTCCGCCACCTACCCCTGACGAGCGCCCCAGGCGCACGCACGTGCTGCTCACCTCCGCCCACCCACCCACCCAGCTAGTCATCAGGGGCTCACCCTGCCCTATCCAGGCAATTGGTGGCGGAGGAGGCAGAGCAAGAGCAGCCACGGCCGGTGGGAGGCAAAGAGGGGGCAGCCTGGCTGCCGGCGCAGCAAAAGGGCCGCCTTCTGCCTGGGTCCTGGGGGGGCGGCGGCGGTGGCAGCGGCGAGCCGGGGGGAGCGAGTTTGTTCTTCGCCCCAGGCGGCTGAAGTCTGCGTGACGCCACTGTGTGTGTGTGTGTCTGTGTCTGTGTCTGTGTGTGTGTAGATTGTTATCACCAATGGGATTGCTGCTGGATTACCACCAATAGGATTGGGATTACTACCAACAATCTAACAGCAATTTTTTACTATTAAAGCCTCTCCTGCCCCATCCTAAGGTTCTCAAAGGCTATCCTAATACAAATGAGAGTCCTTCGGAGCCTCAGAATCTGAAATGGGGTGGGGTGGGATGAGATTTTTGATCCATTATATTAAATATGACAGACACCAGATGTCGACATCATCTGGCTCTGTAGCATACAGAGGATTTTGGCTGGAGACAAGGTAAATTGTATGCCTACTACATCTGACAGTTCACTATGAACTGATAGCATTAAGGTCCTTGACCTTCCTTCTTCTTCATATCTGAATGAGATTTGAACTGCATAACCTTTCAACTAGCTCACCTCTTCCAAAAAGGATAATCTTCTAGAGCAGGGGTGCCCAAATTATGGTTGATGGGCCAGATCTGCCCCCTAATGCCAATTCATCCGGCCCATGCTGCCCTCATCATTCCCGGAAGCTGAATTAAAATGCGCCTGTATGGGAACGTTTTACTTCTGCTTCAGGGAATGATGAGGGCAACGTGGGCTGGATGAATCGTCATCAGGGGCCGGATCTGGCCAGTGGGGTGTAGTTTGGGCACCCCTGGTTTAAGTAGAGAAAATGACAGCTTAAAATCTGTCACATCCTGTTGCAAAACAGATTCCAAGGCACGTTTTACTTCTGCTTCTGGTGGGAAGAACCATGTGACTGGCCTGCTGAACCACATGACCGGCCCATGGCCCAAAATGTTTGGGCATTCCTGTTCTAGAGCAGCTCATTAGACAGAAAATAGTCCTCTGCAGAAAAGTAATACGTGGCCACCTTTACCCAAAGAAAGTTTGTGGCAGAAGTTCTTGGATAATAGCAGTTTTACATGGACCAGCACTGGGTATCAGTGGGAGGGAGCTTTACAACCTAACATGAAGCAACATGATTGTCCTTTGCTACCTAACATGATTGTCCTTTGCTAATTACTTGCCCGGTAATGTTATTTTCCCCACCTCTGGCATTTGAAGCAAGCCCCTCCCCCTCTTCCTGTGTGATTTTGCTTCTGCTGTTTTAATGATGCTCCCTCTTCTACCTCTGATCATCCGCCAAGCAGCAAGCAGGCAGGAGATCCTGCATACTAGAGATGCCACCCCCTTTTTTCTTCTGATTATAATTGCAGATAGTAACTGTAAGTAAATAAACTCTTTTCTCCTTTAAATGATTTAAGTGATTTTTTTTTACCATACAGTTGCTGGTTTTGTGGGTAAAGAAGGAAGGGTGGTATTTGGTGAGACTGAACTGATCTCTCTACATTTCTCTGTTATTATCCCCCCCCCCCCCTGAATACTCTGTTAATTAAAAACTATTTTTAATGTCCCAATAGAGATTGGGCCTCAGAGAAAACTACAGTTAACCTGTCATTTGAAGAACAGATGCTTTTAGAAAAGTAAACTGTCTGTTTATTCCAGTACTAACTCCTCCCAGGCCACTTTTTGGTAAATTATCCTAATTTTCTTTTGAGAGATGACACAGCTTTGTCTGTATGTCTGGTGTCTCAGGCACAGAGCACTGGAAGACTGGTTTGCCTAGAAGGATATCTGTGTAGAAATAAACACTCTTCTTAACACATTATCAATAATTACATAGATAACATTTCTCTTTGCTTGGGATAAGTGACAGAAGTCTTCAACAAAATGGACCATATGCCACAGGATTTGACATTTGTTTGTCTTTAAGAAGCCACAGGTTTCTTCAACTCACTTTTAATTTCCATAACTGAGACAGAAGAGCAGCAGGTTTGTTTTCAAAAATTAAAGGTCTTGTTAAGAGAAATGTTCATGGGATGCTGGACAGTGGCTGAATTTATTGTGAGGAAAGTCATCAAGTTAGTAAGGTAAAGGTCTCCCTTGTTTGTAAGCCAGTCGCGTCTGACTTGAGGGGGTGGCACTCATCTCCATTTACAGCCAAAGAACCAGCGCTGTCTGCATCTACAGATGTTTCCGTGGTCATGTGGTAAGCATGACTAGACACATGAAATGCTGTTACCTTTCCCACTGAAGTGGTACCTGTTTATATACTTGCAATTTCTTGCTTTCAAACTGCTAGGTTGGCAGGAGTTGGGACAGAGGACAGGAGCTCACTCTGTCATGCAGCACTCGGGTCTCAAACGACTGACCTGACATCAAACTCAGCATCTTAACCACTAAACCACCATTCCCCTCACTTGTAATCATCTGGTTACAAGCAGATAATTGTCTGTAACACTATTTAGTGTTTGGGGTAAAACTGCCCGGGGATGTTAGCCTCACTTCCATTTTCTCTGAGTGACGTGGCTTGTCTAATCCTGTAGAATAGTGGTCTTACTATCCTGGCTCAGTCCCTCTCCCCCCCCCCCCGCTCTTTCAGACACAGACACATGCACTGCACCTCAGACACTTCTGCTGCCTCTTCTCATTACGGGCTTTCACGGAAGCATGTCCTGACAGTTCCCCCTCCCCTTCCCTCCCAGGATCTGCCAGTCACCTGTCAGGGAGAGTTGACTGCCGTGCACCACTTTCTCGTGCTTTCTGAGAAAGGAATACTTAATTCAATCAGCCCCCAGGCTGCAAAAGGCGATGAGTAAAGAAGATCATGAGGGCAGGCACGCATGTGTGTCTGTTCATGCATGCATGCATATGAGAGGTGATATGCATGCTGATGTGGAGTAAATTAGGTTGGAATTTATCTAGGTTTGTGGCATGGAGAGGAATCTGGAGGAATATAGAGACATGCCTTATGCAACTGATATTAAACCAGTTTTGTAAAAGGAATGATTTGCCACTCTCGGCTGTACAATGAAAAGTAAAGAAGAAGCCAAAGTCTGCCCAACCATCACAAAGATGGTTCCATACACTTCTTAGGGCACAATCAGGTGTTATTGGGCAGCCAGTGATGAAGAACAATCCTGATGTAGTGCTGCACTTCCTAACAAGGTTAGAAGGTAGATAAACCTCAGACTCTGTGCGTCTGTGAAAGAAGGTTGGGATTGGGAACAACGAAGACATAAACTAGAATAACTCTATTAGTCTTAAAGGCGCCAGGAGACTTGTTGTCACTCTTTAGACCTATGTATGGGGTACTGCAGTAGCTCAAGTGGCTAAGATGCTGACTGGGAGGCAGAAGGTCAGCAGTTCAAGACCCAAGTACTGCAGGACGGAATGAGCTCCGGTCTTTGTCTGAGCTCCTGCCAACCTAGCAGTTTGAAAGCAAGAAATTGCAAGTAGATAAATAGGGACCACTTCGGTGAGAAGGTAACAGCATTATGTGCGCTCAGGTGTCTAGTCATGGCTGCCATATGACCACGGAAATGTCTGCAGAAGCAGACAGCGCTGGCTCTTCGGCTTTGAAACAGAGATGAGCACTGAACCCTAGAGTCAGATACGACTGGCTATCGAGCAAGGGAAACCTTTACCTTTACTATGGGGTACACAGAAAGAGCCTCATTGAGGATTGTGGTATTTTTTAACCACAATCGGGCATACCCTGGTAACAGTAACAGTAACCTTGTGTTGTTGGCTAAACTTTCACACAGGCAAAAGGAACTGCAGAACAAACTCACCAAAATGTGGCTTCATTTTGGCAGTTTCATGTCTGGCCTACACGGAAGAAGAAGTCCTATGTATTTTTTTTTTCAGAAAGTCAGCAAAGAACAAGACTGCAGATATAAGAGGTAAAAACAATTGAGATAGCACGTAATAGGTATTTTAAAGGACACTTTATATCAGGGGTGCCCAAACTTTTTGTGCCAGGGGCCTAGCCGCACTCCCAGAACAGCTGAGCGGGCCTGACCACACCCCTGAAAGCAGACACATTTGTGTATGTGCATCCGCAATCACTTCTGGGTATGGCCACTCCCAGAAGTGGTTGCGATGCATTTGCAGATGCGTGGGCATGCCCGCAACCACTCCTGTGAGTGATGCATATGCATTTGCGCATGTGCAGGTGCATCTGCAGACACTTCCAGGTGCAGCATAGGTGTGCATGCACTGTCGCAGGTGCATCCCCCATCCACTTCCAGGAGTGGTGAGGGAAGCAAGGGCCATATCTGGCTCACAGGCCGTAGTTTGTGGATCCCTGCTTTATATCATTTCTTTCTGATACAAAATTGAACTATTCAGGGGTGTGGTGATTAGCAGAATGAATTAAAAACTCAGTCACAGACAATTTAAAGCTCAGATGTAAAACACTTACTCAAAAGACAGAGCAGGAAGTGAAGAATGAAGAATGAAAAATGAGGCGGGGGGGGGGGGGAATCAGATAAGTAAAAAAAGTGTTAGGGCCAAAGGTCTTCTGCAATCTCCTAAAGCCAGGAGACACAGTGAGAAGGCTCTACCGTTCATTCTTCTTCTTCTGCCATATCCAATTCCAAATACTATATTGGAAATCACATGGTGATCAGCCAGGAAGATTGTCCTGAGAGTATAATGCAGTGGCCTTCTATTTGCCTTCCGCATTGCAGCATGACCACCGTACCACTGATCCAGTTCTGTGAGTCACTTTCTGGTCCTGAGCCCTTTTGGCACACAAAGTTCTCATCAGGCCTAGGTCAGTGTTGATGAAGCTGCTGCAATCTATCAAGATGGATTCTAGTGGAATCTAATCCACTTGGGGTACATCACCCTTCTCTGTGGACTTCACCACTCAAGGCTGTTAGTCCTCAGGGTTGTCAGGTTAGTTAAATGCTGTCTGACGATTGGTCATTGGCAACATGGTCTATTTTATTAACATAACAGGATAACCTGGCCACACTGGATCTAGCATTCATACATCCAAGAAAACCTTCACAACTTACGAATGTAGACTAAGAAAATCATATGGGAAGTAAAAATATTCTTTACATTGGGGGAAGTTCAAGAAAAACACCTGCATATGTCTCTTGTAAAAGAAAGTAATGTCAGGACTGAGCTGTAAGACAGAATACTGTATGGTACTTTCTCCTACTCTGTGGGTCAGTTAAAGCAACATATTCATTACATTTATAGAAAGGGCACAAGACAAATCCAATGTGTTTCTGCATGTCGGCTATACAGCATGGGATCACTCCACTCAGAGTTGGTATAGGTAGCTTGAATTGATTTGAGGTCTGTTTCATGCTAGTATTTTTGTTTCTAGATCAGTAGGGAGATTGCAAATGGGAAAACAAAAGGCTTAGATTTAGGGTGAGGAGTATTATGCATGCCATCAGCCTTAGAACATAGTATACAAAGGTCCTACCAACTTACTTACTTCCCCCCCAGGAACCATATGGTCTATTCCTTGCTTGTCTCTTGCCCTTTCTATTACCCAGCAGCTGGCAGTAAAAAGACTAGTTGGAACAACAATGTGGAAAGATAACCCTTAGCACTACTTTGACCTGCCAATCAAAGCCCCTGCAAGATAGCCAGTCAACTGTCCTGCATTCATATACACACCAATTCCTAATGTAGTGTTAGATCTGTGTAGCTGCCAAAAAGGGGGAAAGGGGAGAAAATCCTAGAACACACTCAGTTTATTAAGCAAGGTAGCATCTTTCCTTTGCCATGTTTCAATGTGAAACAGCTGCTTGTTCAGGTGAACAGGAATATATAGAGTCTAGTAAAGTGGGACTGATGCCTCCCAGAGGTTTAGGGGCTGCGATTTTCAGAGATTTCAGATTTTATTCTGCTGTCAGTAGCTTTCAACTATGGTGCTTCTTTCTTTTGCTCCAGAAGCTGGCACTGAGTCTTCCACTTCCAAGTTTCAGCATTTCAAACAACAACCACAAGAGATTTTAATTCCATTTTAGACCCATGGGGTTACAATGTAAATGATGTGTCAGATGGAAGGGAGGTTTAAGACATATTTTTATCACATCATTCTTGGAGTTCTTGGGACTGCTGTTTATTTATTTATTATTATTATTATTATTATTATTATTATTATTATTATTATTATTATTATTATTATTATTATTATTATTATTATTATTATTATTATTATTATTATTATTATTATTATTATTTTACATTAAACTGGATTCAGTCATTGGATATGGGGCAACTGGATAATATCCTCACCTGGTCAATTTATACAAGGGATATGAAGGAGAAAGTAGCATGACCTAGTTTAGAGGCCTTCATCATAAACTGAAAACAGATCACCTATAGGTCATGTGCATGGGGTGGTGGCCACTATCATGCCATCCTCCGGTTTCAGTCTTCCCCAGCAGTCAGGCTGGGATGGTTTTTCAGTTGGCCGGCAGGTCAGCTAATACTTGGATCCATGTTCTTATGCTCAGACTAGTTCATCTGGCCGTAGCCCATAAAGTTTCACCTCCACTTAAACTGTATGTTATTCACAGTGCCTTGCTAGGCCTTTGGGCTGCCTGGACCCATAAGTCTGAGCTTCCTTGTGGAGAATGCAAGTAAAACTAACATATACCGCAGCTTCACCCGATTGCCTGCACTTCTACCATGGAATTTGGAACACCAACTGCAGCTCAACACTCTATGTAACCTTAACTGCTTTAGGACATATTTCTTTCATATGTAAAACAGATACCATCTCCTCAATCATTAGATTCCACTGCAGTATTCTTTCTCCAGAAATAAAGACATAGTAACAGTGGCAGCCGTTAGTATCTCTTATCAAAATCAATGGCTAAGAATTCCATGGGAAACACATGTCTTTTAGTGGTAGGAAGGTCAAAATGTTGCTTTTATGAGTGTGCTATAAAAGACTATAAACTAAAGCCAAATATTAGTCCCAACTAAAGGAGACCCATTTAATTTATGGTACAGTACTTATACAAGCATTGACTAAACAGTTTGCATTTATTCTGTGGCTCAACACTAGTTGGAACTAACAATAGGTTATTTAAAAGTGCAAAACATTTGTTTCTTGGGTAGAGACTGTTATGCAGCCAATGCTAATCAAGTATTGCTATATACATAAATGTTTCCATGTGTTACAGCACTGAAAATGCACTGTTTGGAATTGCAAATTGGGACTTGACTAACAAGTGGCCTTGGGTTACCGGTGTCTGTTCCAAGCTGGTGGAGTATATGTTGCTCCCCATCTGTCATGGGAAGAGTTAATAGAACAATTTGAAATTTTGGTTTACTGCAGTGTCTGTGCTTGCTTTGCATTGTTAAACTTGTATGTAAAGGGAAAATGAAATAAGAAAACTAATACTCCAACTCAGATCAGCCCCAGGCAGCATCAATGATGGCCAGCAATTATGGGAGAGACCAAATTGGCAATATTTGCTGGATCATGGAGAAAGCAATGGCGTACCAGAAAAATGTCTACTTCTGTTTCATTTACTACACCAAAGCCTTTGATTGTGTGGATCACAACAAACTGTGGCAGGTCCTTAAAGAGATGGGAGTTCCAGACCACTTCATCTGTCTTCTGAGAAATCTGTATATGAGTTAAGAAGCAACAGTTAGTACAAGATACGGAGCTACTGATTAGTTTAGAATAGGAAAAGGAGTACAACAAGGCTGTATATTGTCCCCCTGCTTATTTAATTTATATGCAGAATACATCATGCGTAATGCAGGGCTGGATGAAGCACAAAATGGAATTAGGATTGCCAGGGGGAGGGGCACATCAACAACCTTAGATATGCAGATGACACTACCTTAATTGCAGAAAGTGAGGAAGACCCAAAGAGCCTCATGATGAGGGTGAGTGAGGAGAGTGCAAAAGCTGGCCTGAAGCTCAACATAAAAAAAAATCATGGCATCCGGACCCATCAAACCCTGGCAAATAGAAGGGGAAGAAATGGAAGCAGTGACAGACTTTACCTTCTTGGGATCCAAGATCACTGCAGATGGTGACTGCAGCCAAGAAATAAAAAACAACACCACTTACTTCTTGGTAGGCAAGCTATGAGAAACCTAGACAGCATAATAAAAAGTAGAGACATCACTCTGCCAACAAAAGTTTGTAACGTTAAAGCAATGGTCTTCCCAGTAGTAATGTATGGTTGTGAGAGCTGGACAATAAGGAAGGCTGAATGCGGAAGAATAGACACCTTTGAACTGGGGTGCTGGAGGAGACTCTTGAGAGTCCTCTGGACTGCAAAGAGATCAAATCAGTCAATCCTGAAGGAAATCAACGCTGACTGCTGAAGCTCAAGTACTTTGGCCACCAAATGAGAAGAGAGGACTCACTTGAGAAGGCCTTGAGGCTAGGAAAGATTGAAGGCAAAAGGAGAATGGGATGGCAAAGGATGAGGTGGCTGGAAGGCATCGTTGAAGTGGTGGCTGTAGATCTGGGCAGACTATGGAACATGGCAGATAACAGAGGAGCCTGGTGTGCGGTGGTCCATGGGGTTGCAAAGGGTCAGGCTTGACTGTGCGACTGAACAACAACAACAACAGACCAACCTCTGGAGATACACAGTGTCTCCATCCCTTGGTTAGACAGTCCATAGTGCTCTGTTCAATTTCAAATCTTTATTTGGTATAAAATAAGAATCCAAGGCAAACCTTTCAATATCACTGTAATCCAAATATACGCACCAACCACTGGTGCAGATGAAGCCATAGTTGATTGGTTCTATGAAGACCTACAACACCTCATAGAACAGACACCAAGAAATGATGTGCACATTATCATAGGAGATTGGAATGCCAAAGTAGGAAATCAAAGAGTAAATGAAATAACAAGCAAGTTTGGTCTTGGAACACTGAATGAAGCAGGCCAAAGACTGATATTGTTCTGCCAAGATAACACACTGGTCATAGCAAACACCCTCTTCTAGCAACACAAGAGGTGACATTACACATGGACATTACCAGATGGCCAACATCGAAACCAGATTAATTACATACTTTGCAGCCAAAGATGGAGAAACTCCATACAATTAGCAAAAAAGAGACCTGGAGCAGACTGTGGCTCAGATCATAATCTACTGATTGCAAAATTCAGGCTTAGACTAAAGAAAATAGGGAAAACATTTGGGCCAGACAGGCATGATCTAGACAACATCCCTAAAGAATACACAGTGGAGGTGTGGAACAGATTTAATGGCTTAGACTTGATAGACACAGTGCCAGAAGATTTATGGACAGAGACACGGGACATCATACAGGAGACAGCAAGGAAAACCATACCAAAAGAAAAGAAGCGTAAGAAAGCAAAGTGGTTGTCTGATAAGGCTCTTAAAATAGCAGAGGAAAGAAGGAATGCAAAAGTCAAAGGAGAAAGGAAAAAAATTCAACCAATTGAATACAGAATTTCAAAGAAAAGCAAGGAGAGAGAAGGAAACCAACCTAAATGAACAATGCAAAGAAATAGAGGAAAACAACATAAGGGGTAGGACTAGAAATCTTTTTTTTAAAAATGGGGAAATCAAGGGAATGTTTAAAGCAAAAATGACCATGATAAAAGACAAAGATGGCAAGGAGTTAGCTGATGCAGAAGAGTTTAAGAAAAGATGGCAAGCGTACACAGAGGAACTTTACAAAAATGACTTCAACACCCCTGATAATCACAATGATGAGAACATTGAACATGAGCCAGACATCCTAGAGAGTGAAGTCAGAAAAGCCCTAAAAAGCACTGCAAACAAAAAAACCAGTGGAGATGATGGTATCCCAGTGGAATTTTTCAAAGCCCTAAAAGATGATGCAATCAAATTACAGTAATACCTCATATAACATTAGTATCGAATAACACTAAAATCGCATAACATTAAGGAATCTGGGGGGAAGAATTGCATCAAATAACATTAAGATCCTATGGGATGCTTCAGATAACAACCGCAAAAGCCTGTGTGGTTACAATGTATCTCTATGGATCCCATAGAGGATCAGATAACACTAAAAATCATATAACACCAAGACTTGTGGAACCAGGTTTTAGTGTTATATGAGGTTTTACTGTATTGCATTCTATATGCCAGCAGATTTGGAAAACACAACAATGACCACAGGATTGGAAAAGATCAGTATATGTTCCAATCCCAAAAAAGGGTAATGCCAAAGAATGTTCAAATTATCGAACAATTGTGCTCATCCCACACACTAGCAAGGTGATGCTCAAGATAATACAGGATAATGCAGCAGCACGTGGAGAGAGAATTACCAGAAGTGCAGGCTGGGTTCCGAAGAGGCAGGGGGACTAGAGACCACATTGCCAACATACGTTGGATCATGGAAAAAACAAAGGAATATCAGAAACAAGTCTACTTCTGTTTCATTGACTACACCAAGACCTTTGACTGTGTGGACCGCAACAAAATGTGACAAGTAATTAAAGAGATGGGAATACCAGAACACCTTATAGGCCTCATGAGAAATCGGTACATGAATCAAGAAGCAGCAGTTAGGACAGAATATGCAATTAGGGAGTGGTTTGGAATAGGAAAAGGAGTAAAACAAGGTTGTATTTTATCACCCTGCTTATTCAACTTATACACAAAACACATAATGCACAGTGAAGGGATGGAGGAATCACAATTTGGGATCAAAATTGCTGGGAGAAACATCAACAATTTGAGGTATGCAGATGATACTACCCTAATGGCAGAAAGTGAGGAAGACCTAAAAAAGCTCCTACTTAGGTTGAAAGAAGAGAGTGCAAAAACTGGCTTGAGACTCAACATCAAGAAAACCAAGATAATGACAACAGGCCCTATCAGTCCCTGGAAAATAGAAGGGGGAAGAAGTAGAAGCAGTGACAGATTTTACTTTCCTAGGATCACTGCAGACGGTGATTGCAGTCATGAAATAAAAAGGCAACTGATTCTTGGGAGAGAAGCGATGAGAAACCTGGGGAACATTGTTAAAAGTAGAGACATCACCTTGCAAACAAAAATTTGCATAGTCAAAGCAATGGTATTCCCTGTGGCAATGTATGCTTGTGAGAGCTGGACCATTAGGAAAGCTGAGCACATAAGAATAGATGACTTTGAAATGTGGTGTTGGAGGAGAGTTTTGAGAGTCATCTGGAC
Source organism: Furcifer pardalis (assembly GCA_030440675.1). Classification (NCBI taxonomy): domain Eukaryota; kingdom Metazoa; phylum Chordata; class Lepidosauria; order Squamata; family Chamaeleonidae; genus Furcifer; species Furcifer pardalis. The sequence continues at coordinate 105,051,541 of CP126893.1, forward strand.
AGCGAGGAGAACAAATAAGTTGATCCTAAAAGAAATCAACCCTAACTGCTCCTTAGAAGGTCAAATAGTAAAGATGAAACTAAAGTACTTTGGACACCAAATGAGAAGAGAGGATTCACTTGAGAAAGCCTTGATGCTGTAAAAGTTGGAGGGCAAAAGAAGAAGGGGGCAACCAAAAATGAGATGGCCTGATGGTATTGTAGATGCAATGGGCACAAAGCTGGGCGGGCTGAGGAAGATGGTGGAGGACAGAAGTCCCTGGCGGGCAATGGTCCATGGGGTCGCAAAGGGTCGGAATCAACTTTGCGACTGAACAACAACAACAAGAGCACATTGCAGTGTACAACAGGTGTGAGACACAAGGTGAATTAGAGAGTAAATAAATGGTTCAAGATAATATTAAAATAGTTGTAAACACATTAAAAGGAATCAGATCTTCACTTTATTCTGAACCATTAAGAACTTATCGAAGAAATGAGCCACAATTTGGGAGTTTTCTGGCAGAGTATTACTTAACAGATATTTCAGGGAAGGCACCCCCATGGTTAGGAATTTATCATTCAGAGGCCACAAGATAAAGTTTTGTCGGAGGGACTCATATAGGTGACATTCACTTATAATATGATGAACTGAGTCAAGAGCCCCACAGTCACAGAATCTCTCATGCCTGGGGTTGTGGCTATACATCCCAATAAGGAGATTTGAAGGGAAATAATTTATTCTAGCCAGAAAAAAAGCACAATAGTGCTCTATTGTGAACTTTAGAAAGGAGCAAAGTGTACAATTTCATACTTTTTGCAGACAATTTTACATTGAGCAAGAAGGAGGGATTCAGAGGCAATTGTCCAAGAAGAAGCCATTGAATACGATTTATCTAATCAACTCCAAATGGGATTCCAGACTCCATTACTGATAACATTCATGGTTTATTATGGGTCTGTTGGCCTCAATGAAGCATAACAAGTGCTACTATACACCATTTGTTATAGTTAGGTTGTTAGCGTGGAATATATACACATAACAAAAGAAGAGTGCATAGACTGGACATCTTTATAGGGGCTTGAATCAAGCTGTAAAGATATGATGTGATGCTCTGCTGGACTGGGACTATTTGGCTGAGAAAACATCTTAAAATATGGGAGGTCTGGCAACAATTACCACACAATTGTCATGGTCAACAGACCAGTGGAGGGACCTGTCAGAACTGTGGGAATGGCCATGCTCTATTGGGCTCAGCTGCTTTGGCTGGGGTAAACCCATCATGCATATCTGCTCCCACAACTTGACCTCTGGCACACCACTGCACATATTCTAAAGTTAGTGTTTATAGTGGGGTGCCAAAAGCCCAGGACCATGACTGGCAGAGAATGCCGACAAAGGCAAAACATTTCAAAGTAACTGAAGCAGCCAAGAGAAAAGGCCTGGTCTTCACACAGAGGCACACCTCAATACTCAGGCATTCAGGTAGATAAAGAGGTCTTAATCCAGTTGGTAGCCTCAACTATGGTTGATCATCTGTTCAGCCAGTGAGATTTATGTCATGCTGAGTCCTTTGTATATTCTGCTGCTGATGGTAAGAGCTGTGGAATATAGGCAGATTCGGTCACTCATATAATCAACCTTCAATTCCAGGTCTATTTGCCAATAGTGACAAATGAACAATAAAAGTGGCAAACATTTCCAGAAGCAACGTGAGTCAACAACCACTTATGTTATTGCACTATTGGTGTCTATTTGCCACTGAAAGTGGATAATATGTACTTTTGTGTTTCCATGGTCAACAAGGAAATGAAACCATCAATTTTATTCATATGCTGTTGGAAGCATTTAGTCCTAGTCAAAGGTTTCTGAAAGTCATTTCTTTTCCTTTCCACTGCAGAGATTGATACATGTTTAAGATGTAGCTAGTTTAAATCTACTGTATTTGTGCTATGTCTAAATGGGAGGATGTTGCTCCGTAGATCAGCTACATTTGTGGTTACAGCCTATTAGGGATAACATAATAGACAAGATGACATCCTGACAGTCTAGAGTGAATCAGGTGACTTCACAGAAACGTAAATAAAACCCACAAAGTAGAAATAAGTGTAAATGAATGAGCAGGTGAATGAGCAGGGCTCTGTCTGTTAGGGCGGGGGGACTCCATGGGGCCCAAATTAGTGTGGTGACGGGCATGGGGTGTTATGGCGGGAGCCGAGGGGCAGGCCGCACTCGGAGAACACGGGACAGATGTCTGGTGGCTGTCCCGTGTTCTGGCCCCCCGGCTACACCTCTGGGTCCTGAGCAGCCGGTCAAGAGTGACCCCTCCCTTAGGCTGCTGATGATGAATGCCAGATCGGTCTGCAATAAGGCTCCTCTGCTCTCAGACGCCATCGCAGAGGAGCGGGCTGATCTGGCATGCATCACCGAGACCTGGCTGGGGCCGGAGGATGGGGTTCCTCTGTCTGAGTTATGCCCGGCCGGGTTCGGTATTTGGCACCAGCCTAGGGAGAGGGGAAGGGGCGGTGGAGTCGCCGTGATAGCTAGGGAGTCACTGGGGGTCACCAGGGCCACGGCTCCACAAATTCTGGGCTGTGAGGCCTTGTTCTTGCGTGTGGGCCCTAAGGGTCAGTTAGGAATACTGCTCATGTACCTGCCTCCCTGCAGAGTATTCCCTGCCTGAGCTCCTCGAGGCAGTCTCCATGTTGGCGTTGGAGACCCCCAGGCTGATGGTCCTGGGGGACTTCAATTTGCCGTCGTTGGGGGCCGGCTCAGAGGTGGCTCGGGAGTTCATGGCTTCCATGGCAGCCGTGGGCCTGACTCAGGTAATTCAGGGTCCTACCAGGAGCAGTGGCTACACACCGGACTTAATCTTTTTGTCGGAGCTGTGGCAGAGTGATCTGAAATTACAAAAATTAGATATCGCCCCAGTGCCATGGTCGGATCACTATCTGGTGACTCTGGACTTCCTAGGGGCTGGACTCCATCGCAGGGAGGCAGGGCCGATTAAATGGGCCTGCCCCCGGCGACTAATGGATCCAGAAGGATTCCAGAGGGAACTGGGGGATTGTCCTCTTGACCTGCAAAGCGTTTCATCCGAGGCCCTTGTCGACGCTTGGGACAAGAAAGCGACGGCAGCCTTGGATGCAATCGCGCCACTACGGCCTCTCCGAGTCCGTGGGGATCGATCTGCCCCTTGGTTTTCAGAGGAACTAAGGGAGCTTAAACGGGCCAAGAGACGCCGAGAGCGCCGCTGGGTGAAGACTCGGAGCGAGTTTGACCGAACACTGGTTAGAGCTGCTATTAAGGACTACCTAGTGGCGATAAGGGTGGCGAAGCGCCAATACTTCACCACCCTTATTGCCTCCGCAGATAATCGCCCAGCGGCCTTGTTCCGGGTGACCAGGTCCCTCCTCGGTAGAGGGGATCCGGGCCCTGGGTGGCAGGGATCGGCTGAGGATTTTGCTGATTATCTGGCGGAGAAAATCGCTCAGATCCGCTCGAAGCTGAATCCCGGCGTGGAACGTTCGGAGCTGGGGTTGACCATAGCGCAGTCTAGCCAGGTTACCTGGGATCGGTTTGATCCTGTTGGCCCTGAGGAAGTGGACAGGCTTCTTGTATCTGTTCGCGCCATGACCTGTGCACTGGACCCATGCCCTGCCTGGTTAATAAAAGCTTCCAGGTCTGTGACAGGTGGCTGGGTCGAGGCGATCATTAACACTTCATTGAAAGAGGGGCATTTACCTGCACATTTTAAACACGCTTTAGTGCTTCCCCTCTTAAAAAAACCGTCCCTCGACCCCATGGTAATTTCCAACTACCGTCCAGTGTCCAACCTACCTTTTTTAGGTAAGGTTCTGGAAAAGGCTGTGGCGCAGCAGTTACAGGAAGTCCTGGATGAAGCGGATTATCTGGACCCGTTTCAGTCAGGATTCAGGCCCGGATATGGTACTGAAACTGCACTAGTCGTATTGGTGGATGATCTCTGGAGAGAGCGGGATGGAGGGGAGCCGTCTGTCCTCGCTCTTCTCGACCTCTCAGCGGCTTTTGATACGGTCGATCATGGCATCCTTCTGGGTAGGCTCCAGGGTCTGGGGATCCAGGGCACAGTGTTGTCCTGGTTTTCCTCATTCCTGAGGGGCAGGACCCAGTCGGTGTGCCTGGAGAAGGAGAAGTCCAGCCCTAGGCCCCTGCACTATGGGGTGCCTCAGGGCTCGGTACTTTCTCCTCTCCTATTTAACATCTATATGAAGCCGCTGGGTGAGATCATCCGTTCCCACGGGGTAAGGTATCATCAATATGCAGATGATACCCAGTTGTACATCTCCGCCCGTGGGGACCCAAGCGGTGCAGTGGAAGTCCTTTCCAGGTGTCTGAAGGCTGTTAAGGTCTGGATGGGGGACAACGGGCTACAGCTGAATCCCGGCAAGACTGAGTGGCTGTGGGTAAGGGGCCCTGTGTTATCTCAGGAGTTACCAGCTTTGGTTCTGGATGGGGCAGTGTACTAATATACCTAAAACCAAAAGTTTAATTTTGAAGAAAAATATAACTGAAGGGGCTCTGATTCAATGCTGGGTTTCCAGTTTTTACTGGTATCCTGCACCAGCTTTTCCCCTGGAAAACTTCTCCCCCTTGCCTCCCTTCACCCCTCCCCTCCCCAAAAATAGAGAACTTGATGTAGAGCATGGATTGAAAGCACGGTATCAAATCAGGGCATGGTGGTGGTTTCCGTCCACATGGACAGTGCCCCTCATAGGAGCAATTGGCCATTTATTAAAAATCTGCTTTTATATGTTAGTGGTGTTTAGGGGGGAAGTAGAAAAGGTGTGCTCAACACACAAAGGAACACAGGTTTCTTCTGTCAGCTCATGAACCCTGGACTTCTAGACACAGTCTCTAGGTGCAACACGCAAGAGCAGAAAGTGTAAATTGTCCTGAACCTGTTGAGTTGAGTTTAAGCCAGTTTAAATCAAAACATACCAGCTAAAATGGTTTGTTGTTATGTGTCATCAAGCTGCTTATGACTTAAACAGCAGCTCTAACAGTATGTGAGATGCTCAAAGAGTGGTTTTACTATTCCCAACCTTCCCATGAGTTTCCTTGGCAGAGAGGAGATTAGAACCAGCCCCCCCCCCCCAAAAAAAAAAAAAAATTCCTAATTTATCACTCCATCCATTACAGTGTATGATTCTATACATGTGGTTTGGAGAACCTGTTTTAACTAGATAATATTCCAGTGGTTCTGTTCAAAGCCACACAATATAGTCTTTTAAAGTAATGCTTGGCATCACATTTTAGCATACAGGTTCTGGGGTTTGTTCTCTAGGACTTCAGCGTTGGACCTGAAATCTCAGGGACTGGAGTTCTGCCAACTTGGCAGTCCAATTTTGGGATACATTTTCATAAACTTAAGATATGCCATTTAGACATGCTCAGAAGCACCTGTGTCTTTTCATCATCTTATATAAGCAAGAGTGACTACTGAAGGAATCCATACATTCATGTTTAAAACCATCATAGAGCCTCTACAACAGGGGTGCCCAAACTTTTTGGGTTGTGGGCCGATCATGTGATTCAGGGAGCTGGTCACTAAGGCCTGGGGCCTGGGTGCGGTCCCCAACACCAATTCATCTGGCCTGCGGAGCCCTCGTCGCTCCTGGAAGCGGAAGTAAAATGTGCCCATACTGGCGCATTTTACTTCTGCTTCCAGGAGCGATGAGGGCTTCGCAGGCCAGATGAATTGGCGTTGGGGGCCGCACCCAGCCCCAGGGCCTTAGTTTGGGCACCACTGCTCTACAACATTATTACAGCTCCCCCAGTGGTTTAGTGGTTAAGACCCTGATGTTGGAGACTGGGAGGTTGGGTTTCAATACCTGAGAGCTGCACTTGGGGACATGAAAGGAGCCTCATTCAGGCATTCCCCTGAGCAGAGTTTCTCCAGGAAAAATCTTTTCAACCCAGAGTAATCTCTGACCCAAAATTATTATTATTACAACATTATTTGCTAGTCAGCCCTCAATTTGGAATTTTTGCAGAAGGGCATTTTTGTGAGAAATATGTGCCCTAAGATATCACAAGAATTAACTGGATAGCTCAATGGTTTAGAAAAGGGATTCTCAATGTTTTCCAGCCACAGGCCAGACCATGTCCCCTCGATGGCTGTGGACTAATTTACTGCTGTAGTAAATGCGTTTACATGGCTGTAAATGAGTCCACAGCTGATTCTGGCAGCGGCTGCTGGAGCAAGGTTGGGGGCGGATTATTTGGTGCCGTGGGTCAGATTCGGCACATGGGCCATAGGTAGCGTACCCCTGGTTTAGTTTATCTGGCTGTAGAGCAAAAATCTGGGAATTGGTTTCCCCACTGGGTTTCCTAGGAGATGAACCAGTCTGTGTTGCCCTGGGCAAGCTGCACAGACCCAGGAAGCCCCCACGAAAAAAGGACGGTTGAATGACTTCTGTATATTGTCTGCTTAGAAAATGCTGGAAAGGGTTGCCATAATTCAGAAATTACTTGATGGCATGCAATTACTATTGTTAAGATATCAACAAATGCCACCTCTAGCTTTGAGCTAAAGTCTCAGGACAAGACATGCTACTTACTTTACCACCTCCTCTTCCTACTGCAATAGGGTGGAGAGAAAAATCATTTCTTTCTACTGATTTCTTATTATTTATTTATTTATTCTGATTTATTCACTGCCCTTCTCACCGAAGTGACTCAGGGCAGTTTACAAGTAATTAAAAACAACAACATGACAATAAGACAAAAACACTACTTAAAAACCTTAAAACTGTTAAAATTTAGAATTAAAATCTAAAAAAGATTAAAAACACCAAATGCTACACTTTACTAATTAAAAAAGTAGTAGATGGAGAGAGGGGGGTAATATCATCCAGCGCACTGGGGTCATTATACCTCCCGCACCCCATACCTGCCCCGGCAGCCATGTTTTTAGATTCTTCCTAAAGGGCAGCAGCTCCATCTGGAGACGTAATATATTTGGTGCATTTAAAGCCATCTACAGAAGAAGGGAAACTTGCTCTAGCTTTGTTTTTCTTTTAGTACATCACTTTAAAAGCAACAATAGCAGGAAAAAATATGGTATCATCATGTATAAATGTGTAAAGGATGTACTTGTGATTTAAAATGACAGGCTTTGGCATAATTAGTCTACAACAGTCTAACCCCACTGTCTCATCCTCATCATTACTATCACCACCACTTACAAATTCCTAGCAGACTGCCAGTTAATTTACAAAAAGCTGACATCCATGGCCTAAAGGAAAAGAGGCAGACAAGAGAAAGATCCAGACATTGGCAAAACTCTTGTAGTGGCTTATTGACAAGCAGGGGTTTCATACCCAAGGCTTCAAATGCCTTTGAATCCCCCCCCCCCGACCCGGTGCTATTTCCCCTGCATATTGGGCGGTATAGAAATTCAAATATAATAATAATAATAATAATAATAATAATAATAATAATAATAATAATAATAATAATAATAATAATAATAATAATAATAATAATAATAATAATAATAATAATAATAATAATAATTAGTTCCTAAGGATGTATTTGTAATGTGAATGGGCAGTCTGCCCATTGCAAATCTTACGTTTATATCACACTCTAGGAAGAACGAGTGCCTTCAGTGATATAAATATAACATTTACATCACAACAAATCATCAACTATTCCCTACCCACTTCTTCATAGCCAACAATACAGGTCACTATGTTTTCCTTTGCCTCAGGCAGCAAATATCTTGGATGAATATCTCCAATATCATGTTGGAGAGTAAGCAGTTTTAACTTGCAGATTCAGCCCTATGAGCCTCAGACCAATTACCTGAACACACTTCCCTTTTTGTAAATGGCCCACATCTGAATTTCAGTCTAAGAAAATAAGATAACTTGTGTTTATTAGAGAAGTACCCTTAGGATAGGAAAGGGGAAGTCCTAGTTTTGGCTAACAAAGGTCAAGATGCCATGAAGGATAGCTGCCATTCAGAATTAAGGCAAGATGTCTTCTCTTTGGAGCTACAAGAGAGTTCGGAAGAAAATAACACAGTACTGTAATTGTTAGATCCGGAGATCAGGGCGCGGGAGTGAGGACACGGAAGCCATTAAGGGTGAACCAAACAACACGTCTGTTTATTGTGGTTAGCACAGACAACAACAACAACGGCTGGGTCAGCAGGGGATTAAATACCCTGCTTGACCCAGCCCACTGACCAATGGGTAGCGGCGATTTTCCCGCCGCTAGGACATTTAAATATCTAACACCCCTTCCCCCCAGAATGCCCCAGTCTGCTATTTGCATACAAAATCCTCCAGGTGACGGGGGCGTGTTCTTACTCGATCGGACCTGCGCAGTTCAGTCGGCGCTGGGGCATCGGGCAGAGCGGACCTGTCGCTCTCGCTCTGCCCTGGCTGGGCCGGGAGCGGATCCGGAATACGAGCGTCGGGCTCCGCGGTGACCGGGGGTGAGCCTGTTCCACACGGTAAGCTGGCCGGTGATGGTGCTGCGTGAATGGGGCTGTTTTCTGGCCGAACCGGGTCGGTGACCGGTTCGTCCATCGGGTGCATGTCTGGCTCAGCGCCGGTCTGCACTCCCCGGGGGAGGTTGCTATCCGTGTCGGGACTCGTTCGCCTCCTGAGCTGGTCGACATGGCGTTTCCATGTCCGACCATCAGCGAGGCGAACCTTGTAGGTGTAGGGGCCCAGCATTTCGCTGACGGTTCCCTCTTCCCACGGGTGGCCCGACGCGTAGTTCCTAGCGAAGATTGGTGAGTCAATGGCCAGTGTCCGGCCCTGTGGTTGGTCCCCCCTGAACTTGTCTGGAGAGTACCTAGGGTGTAACCGGTCAAGCTGACAACGGAGTCTCCTACCCATGAGTAACTCTGCGGGGGCCCTTCCCGTGGCAGCGCAGGGAAGTTTGTGTTGGGCCAACAAGAACGTGTCTATGCGTTCCTGCCAGTCCCCGGGTCCTAGCCTTTCCAGGGCCTCCTTTGCGCTGCGCACGAATCTCTCGGCCTGCCCATTCCCTTGCGTCCTGAACGGGGATGTGAGAGCGTGCCTGGTTCCTAGGGATGCCAGGTACTGTTCAAACTCAGTGGCCGTGAACTGAGGCCCGTTGTCAGAGACTAGGGTGTCGGGAATGCCGTGTGTGGCAAAGAGTTGTTTGAGTTCCCGGATCATTGCTCTGGCTGTGGTGCTACTCAGGAGTCGGATCTCCAACCATTTCGAGTAGGCATCCACTACAATCAGGAATGTTTGGCCGTGGAATGGGCCGGCGAGGTCGATGTGAATCCTCTGCCATGGGCCCGAGGGCTGTTCCCATTCTCTGACCGGGGCTGCTGGTGGATTGGGTCGTGATGATTGGCAAGGTGTACATTTGGCCACCCACGACTCTATGTCCTTGTCAATACCAGGCCACCACACGTAACTTCGGGCTAACCCCTTCATCTTTACTATTCCTAGGTGGCTGGCATGCAGTGTTTCTAGGACCTTGGGGCGGATTTTCCTGGGCACCACTACCCGGTCCCCCCACAGCAAGCAACCCCCCACACAGCACAGTTCGTCTTTCTTGTCGAAATATACCTTGAACTCCCCCTCCCCCTTGTCCGGCCACCCCCGCTGAACCCAGCTGGAAACAGCCCGAAGTTCGGCGTCCCGCGCCGTCGCCCTGGCAACCTCGGCCGACGTAGTGGGGGCAGAGTCCAGGATGTCCAGGGCAAGGACCGATGCTTCCCCCCGTTCCGCGCCTTCCTGGGTCGGGAGGGGGCATCTGCTCAAGGCGTCAGCATTCCCCATGTGTTTCCCGGGCCGGTAGACTAAGGTGTACGAGTACCCCGACAGGAAAATGGCCCACCTTTGCATCCGGGGGGACAAGGCAGAAGGTGTAGGCCGGTCGCCCGCCAGGAGTCCCAATAGGGGCTTATGATCAGTCACAAGTTCGAAGTCCCGGCCGTACAAGTAGTCATGGAATTTTCTTACCCCTGCCACTGCCGCCAGCGCCTCCTTGTCGATCTGGCCATAGTTCCTCTCCGTCGGCGACATGGTCCTGGAGTAATAGGCGATGGGCGCCTCGAGGCCGTTGGGCAGTCGGTGGGCCAGGACTGCGCCGACGCCGTAGGGAGACGCGTCGCAGGCGAGGACCAGTGGCAGGGTCGCGTTGTATTGTATCAGGAAACTGTCCTGGGAGAGAAGATTTTTGACAGCAGCGAAAGCTGACTTTTGCTCGGGTCCCCACACCCACTCTGCCTTCGCGGCCAACAGTCTGTGTAGGGGCTCAGCCGCGGTGGCCTTTCCTTTCAGGAAGGTCGCGTAGAAATTCAGGAGTCCAAGGAACGCCTGCAGCTCCTGCCTGTTTTTCGGGGCCGGGGCGTTCCGAATCGCTTCCACTTTTCCCTTCGTTGGGTGGATGCCCTTGGCGTCGATGTGGAACCCTAAGAAGTCCACGGAGGGGACCCCCAACAGGCACTTATCCCGTTTCACCCTGAGCCCAGCGGCCCTGAATTTAGCCAGGACAGCGGCGACCCTGTCTTTGAGCTGCCCGGGATCCCCCGCAATTATCAGGACATCATCGAAATAGGGTACCACCCCCGGGAGTCCTTGGAGGAGCCTTTCCATCGTGCTCTGAAACAGTCCCGGAGCTATGCTGACCCCGAACTGCAGCCTCGTGCACTTGAATGCCCCCCGGTGTGTGACAATGGTCTGGGCTTCGGCTGTAGTGTCATCCACCGGAAGCTGTTGGTACGCTTGGGCCAGGTCCAGCTTGGCAAAGATCTTGCCAGGGCCCAGGGAATGGAGTAAGTGGTCTATGACGGGAACCGGGTACGCGCTCGGCTCTAATGCCTTGTTGATCGTGCATTTGTAATCTGCACAGATGCGCACTGACCCGTCCGGTTTGATGGGGGTCACTATGGGGGTCTCCCACCGAGCGTGGTCTACGGGAACGAGGATTCCCTGGGCGACCAGCTTGTCGAGCTCCTTCTCGACCCTGGGCTTGAGCGCCAGTGGGACTCTCCGGGCCTTAAGTCGGATGGGGGCAACGCTCGGGTTGAGTGCAAATGAAATAGGGGACCCCACATACCTGCCCAATCCTTCCCCGAAAACGTCCTGGAATTCGGCCATCAGGTCGTCCCTCAGCGAGGCGTCCCCGGGCTGGTCAGTCGCAGTGTTGTGGATGCCAGCGATGGACAGTCCCAGGGCGGGGAACCAGTTTGTGCCCAGTAGCGTCGGGATGTTACCGTGGACTACGGTCAGCGGTAGGCTTTCTTCCTTCGGTCCGTACTTGACACGGACCCACTTCTGTCCTGCGACGGGGAGGAACTTGCCTTGGCAGTCCTTGATTCGGATCCTCTGGGTCTGGAGGTCTGATTCTTTTAGGGCCGGGAATGTCTTCTTCATCCACCTCCACGGAATGATGGATATGGCGGCCCCAGAGTCGACCTCCATCGGACACTCTGCCCCGTCGATCGTGACTGTGGCGTGGTACTTCTCTCCCTTCTGTGTGGCGGTGTGGCTTATCGTGAGCGTGTGCGTCTCTGCATCTTCGAATTTGCCGCTGTTGCGTCCCTGGCGCCTCTGATTTGTCCTCTGTTTGGCGGCCATCTTGCCCAGCGGGAACTTTTGAATCTGCCGGTCCGCTTGGTTCTCCGCTTGCCTTGCCCGGCAGACCCTCCCAATGTGTCCCCGCTTGTCGCAATAGCGGCAGATGGCCTCCCTGAAGCGGCAATGTGCCCGCTGGTGTGGCCCTCCGCAGCTGGCGCAGCGCTGGCCGCTCCTGCCCGAGTTTCCCCCGTCGGTCGCGCACACCTCTGCTTCTTCCTCTTCGTCCTCGTCAGAAACGACGTCTTGATGGTGAGCGGAGGCTTGGTGGGGCGCCGACGGGGACCGGTTGAGGGAGGATGCGGTCGACATCGAGAGCTCGAAAGCTCTGGCCTCCTCGATGGCCCCGGCCAGGGTCAGGTCTCTCCGGGCCAACAGCCTCTTCCGGAGCTTGTTGTCGCGGACTCCTCTGATAAGCTGCTCGGTCAGGGAGTCCTCGAGGAATGGCCCGAATATCGCCGGGACGGCTGCTGCCCTTAGGGTGGCCACGTACTCGCCGATGGTTTCCCCTGGCATCTGGTATCGGTCCCGGAACTGGATCCGGAACACGAACTTCGATGGCTCTGGTGCATAGTGGTTCTTGAGGGCCAACTGTAGTGCTTCCCATGAGACGTCCAGGATTGGTGTTGGATCCACCAGGGACTGGGCCACTTCGTAGACCTTGGCTCCGCAGTGGGTGAGGAAGAACGCCTTCTTCCGCTCCGGTGCTATCTCTCCCAGTTCCGCAGCTAGCAGGGAGAACTCAAAACGGTCCATATAGCTCTTCCATCTCTCGTCCTTCGGTTGGAAGGGAGCCGGTGGAACGTAAGCAGCCATGGCGAGGTGCCTTCGTGAGAGGTGGCTCTGGTGTGTGTGATGGTTCTGGTCCGTTCCTCAAAATCCCACCTTCGTCGCCAGTGTTAGATCCGGAGATCAGGGCGCGGGAGTGAGGACACGGAAGCCATTAAGGGTGAACCAAACAACACGTCTGTTTATTGTGGTTAGCACAGACAACAACAACAACGGCTGGGTCAGCAGGGGATTAAATACCCTGCTTGACCCAGCCCACTGACCAATGGGTAGCGGCGATTTTCCCGCCGCTAGGACATTTAAATATCTAACAGTAATCATAAAAACAGCACTCTAAGGTTGAAGGAAGCCCAGTGCTGGTCAGAATAGATAAAGAACAGTCTTGCATTAGCTTGATTCAAAGCATCTTTTATGATTACATTCAGTTTAAGTGGCCACATGAGGCCCCGGGTTTCTTCAGTGATAATGTCCCCACTGCCCTCTCAGTCTGATGTGGTTCAATTTATGGCCACAGGTCCTCTTCCTTATACTGTATCTCCCTTTTGCTGAACCTAAAGTTTCATACAAGTACAAACATGCACACAAAATGTAGAAACAGTGTAGTCTGCTGGTGTTTGCCAGAGTTGTTTTGATCTTATATCAATTGCTATCTTTTGTTCTCTTTCTGCAGAAGCAGAAAGAAAACAACTAAGGAGAAAGCTCATTGAGGGGTGGCTGTTCCCCCATCCCAACTTACCACACGGCCAGAAAGACACCTGAAGTAACAGTCCTTTGGTAAAACACACTAATCACACAGACAAAACACTGTTCAAATTGTTGCAGTTTAAAGAAAGTAGGAACCCTCAATGGCCAGGTTGCAAAGAAAAAAGGGCAGGCTGATTTCCACTTTCCTTTTTATCATGTGATTATTGAAAAATACAAATGAGAAGAGAAGACTCACTTGAGAAAGCCTTGATGCTGGGAAAGGTGGGGGGCAAAAGAAGAAGGGGGCGGCCAAAGATGAGATGGCTAGATGGTATTGTAGACACAATGGGCACAGAGCTGGGCAGCTTGAGGAGAATGGTGGAGGACAAAAGTGCCTGGAGGACAATGGTCCATAGGGTCGCAAAGGGTTGGAATGCATTATGCTCTTTAAGCGAGGTACCACTGTACTTCAAATTCACCCGTGTCAATTTCAGAGCAAACTGAGAAAGTATTTTCCAACTTAGTTGCACATTGCGTCTTGCTGTAATCTTTCTTTTAAGGGTTGGCTTTGCACACCTGGGGAATATACATCCACAAGGCTTTTTTAAAAGAATCTATTAAAATTCTTGAAATAGCAAAGCATGCTAGGGAGAAGAATGGGATTAACTTTTTTGGTAACTTTGTATTTTATTAGCCAACACCACATGAATGTCCAAAAATTGCTGCCCCATGATCTGTAACCTAGTCTAAAAGAGCAGCATACACTCATCAATATAAGAATAGAGTACTGTAGTTTGAAAGTTTACAAAATTGCCATTGTGTTGTTGGATCACCATTTAACACTACTGGGGATACAGGCACTATCCAAGTTGGTCCAAAGAAATTTACAAGGTTACACACTACACAGCTTTTGTAGAAGAAACAGATGAGTCAAATGGAGGACAAGGAGCATTTCCTTGGTGAACAAATACTCTGCTTTGGAGTGCTGGAAAAAATGTGATATTCCCACAATAAAGCACATCTTTGAGAGAAGATATTTGGAATCTGGGAACAAATTATTAACAACTGTGCATTTATGGTATTACCAACTGAGCATCCAAAATGTTGTGCTGAGACTCTTGGGAAAGGTAGCATCAAAATGCAAAGAGTCATTCCACCTGTGAGTCACTTGGTCAATCAATCAATCAATCAAATACTAGATGCAGAGACAAAAAAAAGTTACTTCTTTGGACTACAACTCCTGGAATCACACTGTTGTCTCCAAAATTAATGGATTTTTATCTGGAATGTCACTTTCCTCATCTCTGAGATCATTCAAAGAAACCTTTCAATGTAGTGCTGTGCTTCAGTCTCTGTGATGTTCCTATTAATGGGGGGCAGGCTCAGAAAGAAAAGTTGCCTGAGGAATCTGTTATGATGGAAGAGGTCATGTAGATAAAGAAGATCAATCTGCTTGAAAGAGGAAGGAGAGAAAAGTCTCCCTCTCCCATTGTGCCGGGGGGGGGGGGGATTGTGGGAAATGTATCAGCCGACACAACAGCCGTGATTTGTTTTGCTTCATCAATATGGCCTAAGAAGCCATGCTTGTCCGCCCACATGTCCCTCTTCCAAAGGAATGTAGGAGGGACAGTCTGTGCTCTGAATGCAAAATAATGTCTGTTGGTCACAATGGGGGACCAACACACAGGCAATGGGCAACCAACATGTGGCAGACCCTCATGGCTTGTGGTTCCCACCTCTTCTTGTTCCCACTAGGCTTTCCATGCACAGCATGAGCAAGTGAGCACCTCCTAAATAATAAAGGCCACATATTCCCTGCTGAATATTTCTTTGGTATCATGTAGGATGGGGTATGTGTGTGGAGACAATCCCCCTCATCTCCAGGGGCTGTGGGTGAAGAGGACAAAAGACGCTGCTTTTTCAGTCTAGGGAAACAATCAAAGCCCAGGTGATTTGTGAGTGACAGAGGGAAGCTGGAGCTGGGCTTCATAGATTCACAGCCAGTTGCAGTGCATGAAGGGACAAGGCAGATGAGCTAGAGGGAGGGAAAGGGAAGAAAGGGAAGGAGATGCCAAATGCAGTGTGTGTCTCTCCCTTTGATTAAGTCATGCTCTGAAGGCAGAAATCTGTAGTTTTGTCTTGGCATCCGTGCTTACACTAATTATTTTGGGTATGGTCCAAACTCAGAGACTTGGCTTAGGCAGCAACGGACACTCAGAATGTAAAGTCCTGCGGGAAACATAATGTGTTGGATTCTAGCTGCTCACCCTATGAGACTAACAGGGTCAGCATGGTAGGTGTCACAGCCATTGTGTCACCAATCCTGCAACGATGATTGCAGAGCCTCAGGTTATCCTTAGTACCTCTTCTTTTGGGAAATTTCTCCACTTCCATTTCACTCTCCTTTTCCTGTTTCTCACTAGTTTCTCAGAGTGGCCTTCTTCCCTTTGAGTGGTCTTAATTAAATGCCACAGTCTGCTATTTGGATCCAGATTCATAGTACTGTATCTTTGAAGGATGCTCCAAGACGGATGAGCACCACCCTCATAAGGCCACTCACCAAAGCTTGCCACTTCAAGCACAATATTTCTCATCCACCTTCTGTTCAGACATAAGGATGTAGCAAGTGACTCGGGGAGTGAAGTGTGATGAACACCCACAGATGTGGAGATCTCTCGGTCTCAATTTTGAACATGCTTTTAACCAATTTTCTCTACTGATTAAAGTACAGTAAAACCCCGGGTTACAACTGCCTCAGTTTAATTTCAGCAATTTATAACAGCAAATCCTATGGAAATGCCATCCCGGTTTACAAATTTTTAATGTATTTTTTTCTTCAGTTTACAACGATCAATTCAGGACAATTTTTTTATTTTTCAGTGCATCCCTATGGATGTTTCAGTTTCCAATTTTTTCAGGTTACAACAGAGGCTGTTTGAATGGATCTCTGTTATAACCTGGGGTTTTTACTGTAATTAAAAAGAAGAGAAAGGAGGTGGAAGAAGCATCTGACTTACAGTACCTTTTTTCCAAATGATGGGAAACTCAGAGATATATAAACACATCTATTAATAACCTTACTGTTTTGGATGCATTGATTGAAAATAATTTTGCTACTAAGAATTTATTTAACATTCCTTGGTCTTGCTGGTTGGGGATAATGGAGCATTGTTAGGAATGCTAAAGAAATTAGTGTTGTTCCATCATCCTCAACCAGCATGGGCAAAGGATGATGGAGGTTGTAGTCCAACATAACTAGAAGGTGAGAAACTTACTCAGAAGGTGAGAAACCTAGTCAGTGAGAGTTGGAACAGAAGGAAAGGAAAATAAAATAAAATAAAGCCTTGTGATTTTTCCAGTCCCTTCCCCCATCATTCCCCCTCCAAAAGTACAAAAGAATATTGGGGTGGGGGAAAAGAAAACCTCTGTGATGTTTTGGGAGTGAAAATGTCTGAAGGCATTGAAAATTTTGTTTTCAAAATCAAGGAGATGAAATATGACTGTTATTTCCAGGATCAAGTGCAAGAAATCCTGTGTAAAGCAAAGCAATCACACATACCACCACATAGTGCTTAGTGCACTCTCTGGGCGGATCACAAGTTAATTAGCATTTTGCCCCAAACATGCTGGTTACTTATTTTACCAACCTCAGAAGGATGGAAGTCTGAGTCAGGATCGAACTCACAAACTTTTGATTGCAAGACAGCAGTTTAACCACTGTGTTACCAGGGCTCAAGAAATGTCACTATTTTTAAAAAAATCAGCCAATATCTTATAATTTATTTATAAGTTCAAATTTATATTGTGTGTGTTGCTTTGTTTAAACCAGTTAAGGGAATGTTCACATTTTGAATGTGAGGTGGTTTCTCCCCCAGAGCATGGCCCTATAAAATCACCCATGGAGAGGGTGAGTGCTTTTTTGTCTCTCAGAACTCCAGGACAGCAAAAAATTTGAGTGGGAGGAATGTTGTTGGATTGGCAAACTATTTCCAGGGCATCACCCCACTGACTTCTTTCTCACTCACAAGATACCAGTTCTTTCCTCAGCCATGCAGCCATGTCTGAAGAAGAAAACTGCACCAACATTTCTCCTTTCTATCTTCTTAACTTACTATCTGGCTTAACTTACTGAGGGTGTGGCCACACAAACGTTTATCCCAGAAGGAGGCTAACATCTCTGTCCTGCACCCTGGCATTTAAACTGCTGCCACAATTAACAGAGAAATGCTTAATTATCCTGGCACAGTGTATTTTTATGTGTCCAGACATCTCCCTCACCCTTTCTCGCCATTATCATCACCCTCTTTCCCATCCCTTTGACTGGCATTCAAATCCCCGGTTAAGTTTTAGCAAGCAAAATAGTGCTGAACTGACAAGACATGATAAGCATTTGAATTATTGCTGTGTCAGTTAGTGCTATAGCTCTGTGCTAGTTCTTCTTTTTAGTTACACGTGTTAAAACATATACAATTTACAAACCACATTGCCAATCACCAGTGCAAGCAGTAAGCAGGCAAATGAAGTAGGATTCACTCCCATACACACCACATTGGTGCATCATCAGTTATATCCTTTGAATGCCCCCAGCAGCACCCTTAAAGGACTGATACAAGGGAATCACACTAGTCAAAGGCATGACAAAATGATGTGGGTGGGAATGCATATGCTCAAGGGTAGCTCTGAAGAAGTCAGCCAAAGCAAGAATTTCACCACCACACTTCAATCACAGTGGCTGCAACAGGATCCACATAACTTGTTCCAGTGCAGGAGTAGAAAGAGAACTGCCATTACCACTGTCCCGTGTGCAGTGGTGGGTTGTCAAAAAAATTACTACCCCACTGTGATGACATCACAGTGTGGGCAGAGCTAACATCATGACATCATGACATCGTTGGCGGGGCCAAAGAAAAAATAACAAAAATTAATAAAAATAAGCACGCACGCACACACACACACACACACGCACGCACGCACACACACACGCACACGCACACGCACACGCACACACACACACACACTTCAACCCACCCACCCACAACACAAACCCATAAAATAAATAAAAAATAAAATAAAAATTACATTAAAATACATCCAAACACCCACCGCCCCACCCCAAACACAAACCCACCACTTACCTGTTAGTATAAGTGCCTGGGCAGCACCATGTTGCAAGAGAGATATGGTCATCGTACCGGTTTTCTAGGATAATATACCTTAATGTAAAATGTAAAACAGCTGTACCTCCTTAAGGGTTCTCCAATTGGAACAGCAATTGGAACAGCACAGGTGTAGCTTTAGACTTTGCTTAAAAACCGCAAGCCAGGCCGTCAGGCCTGCCGGCCGCCACGCCTTTTTAGGAACTGTGGTAGTACGTCAATATAGGTAAAGGTATTAAATGCACATTAAAATACACACAGACACACCACATCCAAAGGTGAGTCACTTACCCTGGAGAGCAAGCTATAGGGAGCTTCAGGCTAGCAGCTTCTCTTCCGCCTCCCTGCTTGGGAGGACAGCATGGAGGCCATGTATACGTGCAAGCACTGTAGGTGTGCATGCACACCAAGTGCTTGGCGTGCATGTGCAGTGGGGGAACCAGTGAAAAGGTAAGCCCCAAAGGTGGTACCGGTTCTCCGGGACACTGGGAAAAGTTACTACCGGTTCTGGCGAACTGGTGCGAACCTGTTGCATCCCATCACTGCCTGCGTGGCATGCCACTCTGTACATCACCCACAAGGAGGGAGAGGAGGAGGAAGGGTGCTGATTTCCCCACTTCTGCCAACCACTCACACAGCCCAGCTGCCTCTAGATAAGTTATCTATTCTTTAATTTATTTACTTAAAATATTTTTACCTGCCTTTCACCCACAAGTTATGTGAATAATTTCTTGGTCCAAAGGGTCCTTTGGAAGGAGTGGCCAAACCCCCACCCCCACCTCTGCAGAACCTTGGTCTCTATTCTGCTGCTCTTGATTGATCAAGGAACAACAGAGAACATATTCTTGTTCTTGGTTTCACATCTTTCTTCTTTCCCGTCTTTCATCAGAAGGGCGGAAAGCCAATTAAATGTGTAGCACAGCTAGGAAAAGTTACTTCCTGCTGGATTCTGAGAGTGGTGGTCCAAAAAGTATTCCCCCTCCCCAAGGTCTGATGAGGACTCTACAGACAACTGGGTGGGTGGAAATTCATATCGTGCTGCAAAACAGCCCTGTGCAGCAGCAAGAGCAGTAAAGGATCTTACCATTACAGACATCAACACACATTTCCCAGGGTACATCCAGGTATATTTTGCTGTCCTCTTTTAATAGGATAATTCAGATAAAGAGAATTGGAAGCCTTCAGAGCTATGCATGTAATAGCCCAACACAGGAAGGCATCATTGTGAATTCTTGCTCCTATTTGTGCTCAACCAAAAGCCTGATCCCATAGAACCCGGTCTTTCATAGAGTCAGACCCTCCCAAACATCTCACCATGATGCTCCTTAATCCCAGTTAGTAGATCTTTGCCTCTCCAGTTTCCACTGCATCTACATTTTTCTGCTGACATATTTTATTTAGAGATGTTCTCTTGCCTTTCACATTTGCCTAAGTAATGGCATCTTCCTAACCTGAAGGCTTCAGTTTCCCTGAGCCAGGTTTGCATGCTGTGAATGGGATTTGCAACATTATGGGATCGCTAGAGTGGAGTATCCTAAAATCTACTTGCAATGGGCTATTGGTTGAGCACATACAGATGTGTGCTATTATTGCATCTCTCTCACACACACATGGATGAAAGAGCAGGCTTTTTTTCATAGCTAATGAAGGATACAGTAGCCCCATAAACACCTCTGGTTGAGTGACTGATTGGGGATGCAGGACGAAGTGATCATTCAGTGAAGGGTAATTAACACACGAGGCCTTCCTGCCAAACCCAGCACTCCTGCCTTTCAACTGCACAACAAGGCTCAACTTGAATGTATGTTTTCCTGAGCTGAGTCAGAGCACAGAGAGGCCCTTGAGCCTGGAGGGCTTTTCTCTCCACTTCACAAACAGATGTGGGGAATGAATGACAAGTATGCTTCTAGATGGGCTTGTGCTGCATTCTGAGTGAATGCACAATTCAAATGCTATTGCCTAGGACCTAGGTTCTTCATCCCTGACTAAAACACTGAGGATGGATCCAGGCCCACCTAAGTACCTCTAAAATCCCGAAGCCCCACCCCCATTGACATATATGCTTATTATTCAAAAAGTGAACTCCTGTTCACATGGAGGAAGCCTAAAATGACATTAACTTGTCTAACTCATTCTCGAATTGCCCCCCTTAAAAATCAAATTGTCCCCTTTTGGGGCATATGCCCCATATTGGGAACCATGGGATTAGAGCAACGCACATCCCCTGGAATCTTTTGCTAATTTAACCATGGAGGGATATTTCCATGATCTTCAGGCAAATATGTGAAACTGGAACAAACTGATTGTAAGATTTAGGGGCAACCACAAGGCACAGCAAAGGGTCATTGGTTGCCCAGAGGGGAATGCATCCTGTCCCAGCTCCTTTGAGTTCAATCAGGCATTTGTGAGATTAATGATTTTGCTTAAACTGTGATTCTAAGCAAGAGAGCGATTGAAAAAAATATACTGGAAAACATCCAGGAAGATTCAGATAGGACCAAAGCAGAAGATGACTGAGTGGAGTAGGTTTGCGACTCAGGATGATTGCCTGGATTTTTTTTTTGTCATGGGTTTTGAGTGGCTACTTCAGACTTGGTGTCCTAGGGTCTTGCTTCTTTACTCCTTTTTTAATCCTTTTACCTGCTGGCATAGCAATTCAAATCCCACCACCTGCTAGTCTTCCCCTTGTTGCCAGATTTTATGTGGACAGAAATAAAATCCCCTCTCTATTAAAGGTCAACAATGGTATCAAAGCTGATGATGCTATGTTGTCCTCCCCCACACCTATTAGGTTTCCCCATTTGTGACAATGTTTTTCCGTCACAGGGACTGTGGTGGCTTAGTAGTTAAGATGCTGAACTTGATGACTGGAAGGTTGAGAGTCAGCAGTTCAAGACCTGAGAGCTGCACAATGGAGTGAGCTCCCATCTCTGTCCCAGCTGCTGCCAACCCAGCAGTTAGAAAGCAAGAAGGTGCAAATATGGTAATGTTTTTATGCTGTTAGCTGCCCAGAGTTGGTGTCGAGTTGGGCGGTGATAGAAATTTGAAAAACAAACAGATAGATAGATAGATAGATAGATAGATAGATAGATAGATAGATAGATAGATAGATAGATAGATAGATAGATAGATAGATAGGTACCACTTCCATGGGAAAGTTAATAGCGTTTTGTGTGTTCCAGCATCTAGTCATGCTTGCCACATGTCCTTGGAAATGTCTGCAGATATAGAAAGGTGTAAACAGAGATGAGCACTGTACTCCAGAGTCAGATGCAACTGGCTTCCAAGCAAGGGAGATTTTTACCTTTTTCTCCCACAGAGATTTAGAAAAGCACAGATACTATCATGGATATGGACAAAGCTTGTGTCATAATGTCTCTAGAAGGGGACAGGGTAGGTTAGACATCAATCTGTGTGCCCTCATTCATGCACGGAATAGGCTGGGGACCAGGGGCGTAGCTACCGCCGTATCTGCCGTATCAATTATACGGGGCCCCTGGGCCACGGGCCCCCCCAACGTGCGTAAGTAAAACAAATCTTTACCCTTCCTAAGGGCCCCCAAACAAATTTTTATACGGGCCCCCGGCAAGGTACGCTACACTTCTGCTGGGGACCAGATGTTCCTAGTTGGCATCCATCCCACCAGATGTGGGATGGATGCCATACAGTACCCTCTTTTCTGCCATAAACAACTGGACATAATAATTGACATTTCAGGTGATCATAGTGACAGGCATGATCCCTGCTCATTCTGAGTGGAGGAGAAGATACAAGAAACCACTCATCATTGGCACTGGCACATGGAACATCTCTAACAGTCATTTGTTTGGGGGAAGACTGCCAAATCATAAAGAATGCCCCAAGATGGAAGCAAGGGAAAGGGGTATGTTGCCATTGTGTTCCAGGCTTCTGGGGCATGTCTCCCCATTGGTATATTTTTATATTTTTCAATTCAGGGGCAGGCAGCTCCTTTTTAAGGACATTCCATTTTCCATGTCCATCTGCTTTCTTCTCCCCTGTGGAGTGGCCATATGTCTATTTTAAAGGTAAAGTTTTTTTTTACTTGAAAGTATTGCCCAGTCTAAGTCAACTTTGAAGAGAATGAACTATAAAAAGCAAAAGCAGCAGGGATGTTGAAGTCACTTATCCACAGTTGGCATCTAGACAGGATGCCTATTAAGCAGGAATATTGGACTTCTGGTCAGGATGACAAGATCTAAATAAATGATCTGGTGATTCATAAATGACCTCTCTGGATGTCTGTGACATAAAGAGGCACAGTGTTTACCATACAGCTGAAACAGAGAAATGTTCCATTGATGTCCTTGTGCTACTAAATAAATGGCTTGGTATATTTTTTGTATGTGATCCATTGAGGCATAAAGGGTTGGACTCAACTGTGCAACTGAACAACAAAAGGTTGGAAGGGGGTACACTTCAGTAAACTGTAGATAAGGAATAGACAAACTTTAGGGTTCTAGGGGGAATCTTTCCAGCGCCAGGACCCTCTCAATGTTACAGCACCTCGACATGTGATTTTGGAAGTAACTGGGTGGTGAAGTCCACAGGGAAGGGTAATGATCCCCAAGTGGATTAAATCCCACTTGAATTCTTCTTGATGGAGGGCTGCAGGTTCATCAATACTGGCCTGGGTTCAATAAGGACATTGTGTGCCAAAAAAGCTTAGGATTAGAAAACGACTCATGGAACTGGATTAGTGGTACGAGTGTAACACTAAGATCCAGAAGGCAAATGGAAGGTCATGCATTCTTACTGTATATTGCTCCCAGAACAATCTTCATGGCTGATCATCATGAACAGCGAGCCAATATTTGGAATTGGATACAGCACTTGAAGAAGAAGACATCCAGTTGCATCTGAGCTGCCTTCTCCATCTCTGAATAGTCCTCCCTCCTCTCTGTATGCTGAATTTGTGGATCCTTTCATTTCATTTCACTGAACTTGCTGTCCCCCCGCCCCAGCTCTTTAAGCTCTTCCACAGCCCCAAAATAGTATGAAGAAGTCATACTTGTGTTTAACATACTTGTGTTTAACATACATCTTCCCCTCCCTTTCTGAGTTGCACCACTAATTCCATTTTAATTGCCCAGCCCTTACATCACAATAATAACACACATCCTCTGAGCAGGGACAGAAGGCAGCAGGCTCATTGTTTGAAAGGTTAGTGTTTCCTACAAGGCCTTGCTGGGACCTATCATCATCATCATCATCATCATCATCATCATCATCATCATCATCATCATCATCATCATCATCATCATCATCATCATCATCATCTATTCAATTTGTATAGCCACCCCAATTGACATGCATCTCTGGGTGGCGTACATAAAACCCCATAACATTTAAAACCCTTAAAATTCCTAAAAACACTGGGGGGGGGGGATACTTCCCACCCGCACCAGGGGCCTCCCTTCCTTCCCCATAACAACCTGCAACAATCCTTCTAAGACAGGAGTTCTCAACATGGAATGTCTGCAGATGCAGACAGTGTTGGTTATAAACAGAGATGAGCACTGAACCCTAAAGTCAGATACAACTGGCTTTTGAACAAGGGCGACCTTTACCTTTACTTTACTACAATAAGCAACAGGGTTTCAGCCATTGTTTCAGAGGCCTGAAAAGCAGCAGAATTAGTGGCTTGCAGAGCACTAGATATATTGATCTAGTTCTGTCTCTTACCAAGATGGCACATGGAATTCTTTTTCAGATGGTTTTGAAGTCAGAGGGCCACAAAAGGGATCAGGAAGAAGTAAAGGACTGCAGCTCAATGACAGGACAGATACTATAGATAACTATTGTTCCTAGGAAGGGCAAGAGAAGACCCATGTTTCGAACCCATAAGTTAACTACTCTTCGTCAGTATTGTGTACTGAGCTGGACAGACCACATGTATGACTTGTTATGAGGCAGCTTCTAATGATGATTGATTATGGTGCTGCCAGTGGTGATGATTTTTCATAGAGCTTCCTTCCAAGAATGTTCCCATGTACAATAACTATGTGTCAGTGGAAAACCCCTGGTGAACTTTCCTTACCATGGAAACCCTATGATGACACAGTCTGAAATGAAACAGGAGATAGTGCTATAAGATGAGGCTCCCAAGTTGGAAAGTATTTACTCAGACTGTAGGAACCTGTGAAAATTGTTTTCTCATCTCAGTGCAATTTTTGTCAGGTCCAGGATGCAGTTTTTTGGCAAGTTAGCCAGATGTGCTAGGTCTCCCCGCCCGCCCGCCCCGCCCCGTGACAGTGCTGTTTACTAAGGTTCAAGTCATGCTAATAAAACTGAACAAGTGAAGAATTTCCCTAGAGTCCTTGCACTGGGATATCATATTCTGTTTATATTTCTGGATACAAGTTGAAGACCAACCACAGATATTACCATGTTGGTGCCTCTTGAAATCAGTGGGTGGACTAGTTTTAATCATGAGTCATGATTAACTGAATTCAAATCAAAATAAACATGCTGAACTCTCCCTTGAGCAATAGCCAGACTCCGTAGTAACTCATATACAGAACAAAACTGATTTGTTGGCATGTCATCATCTAGTTGGGCTGTATGATGAAAAAATATGTGCAAAAATGTAGCTTCGTTCTAGAGCTGAAAACTGACCCTAAACTATGGCATAATTAACTGGCTCTGTACCTGTTGTAGACTCTTCCTTCTACCTCTCCAGGCTTCTAAAGACTGCTGGGAAATGTAAACAAAATTTCTGCACAAAAACTTTAATTATTCATCTGTATAGAGGCAGAATAAAATGTATTCTGCCTGCTAGTCCTGGCCAGTTTTT
Source organism: Furcifer pardalis (assembly GCA_030440675.1). Taxonomy (NCBI): domain Eukaryota; kingdom Metazoa; phylum Chordata; class Lepidosauria; order Squamata; family Chamaeleonidae; genus Furcifer; species Furcifer pardalis. The sequence goes on from CP126893.1 coordinate 105,076,581, forward strand.
ACAACTGTCATAGGTATGCTTATAAAAAACATCCTGTTGAATAAGAGCAGAAGAGCCTTTGCAATTGCAAAAATGTACCTTAAAGTGCAGTATGCATGTTATGTCACAAAGTATAACATTGGAGGGGTTTATACCTGAATTATATCCTTTTATGTCAAGAGCCTGTTGGCATCTCTCTGTTTCTGTTTCCTCAATGGACCATCCTTCCCGAGGATTGTTGTAGCCAAATTGAGTGACTTGTGAGAGCATTGCCAATGCATGAAGGGAAATGGCAAGATGTGAGGTGACCCAGAAGAGGGCTGTCAAGGTAGAGGCTGCTTGGACTGTTCTGGTGCAAAGAGAAATTTCCTCACAACAACAATGGAGGAAGGAAAGTGAGAAAAGGCGGGAACGGGGAATTCGGTTCCACTTGTCCTCAAAGGCACCAATGATCAGAACTAGGGGCCCAAATTAGTCAAGATGCTGAATGCCTCTTTGGTCTTGATGTGTACAACTTTGAACACACCAAATGTAAGAACCTTGTGAAAAGTCTGAAACTTCTTCCCCTCACAAATAGAAAATAGAAACATCAACTAATGGACAGAAGCAGATAGTGACTGGCCGTGACCAGTCCACTGGGCTGGATGAGGTCAGGCAAGGGGGTGGAGTGTTGAGGCTTTCCTGAAATCCTGATGACCACTGCTCTTCTGAAGCTGTTATGTAGGGAGAGAAATCGCCCTCACTGATGCCCAAGGAACCTTCCCTTCTCTCAGCTAAAACAACATTTCAGAAGGAAAATATTCCTAGCTGGGGAGTGAGGCTGAGCAAAGCAGCAGGGGAGGCTGAGGCATGGATTATGACTCATCTCTCTTGGTTTTTCCTTAAACATTTTTATGTTTGTTTATTTATTTCATTCCAATGCCATCTTCCTCTCACTGAAGGGATCCAAGGTGACTCACAAATTAATGAAAAAGCAAGCCAATTAAAAATCAAAATAAGTGATTGCTTTAAAATGATTAAACATATCATCAAATTAAAACAATTAGTCTGAGACCATTGGAAACATCTTCAACATTAATTGAGAGAACAAGGAAGGTGACAGAAGTCTTTGAAAGCCAAACTGGACTTGATCCCAAATGTGCCATAATATTGGATTTTGTGTATCTTAATTGCTGCCAAAAAGTATTTTGGATGGGGCATCAAAATACCCCTTTCTTCCCTGAGGACAATCGCTGCCCACCCACCTGCCTCCTGGTTGAATCAGAAAAAAGCTTCTGCCAGGATAGGTCAAAGATTCCTCTTGCAGCTAATCACAAGCACTGGAGTAAGGGAAGATATACTAGTACCACCGCATGATAAACTGGGCTTCCATTTATTTTCCATATCTGTACTCTCTGCTTCTGGCTCTCAGAGTTCACTGTATGTGGCCGGGTGAAGGGAACCCTCTCACATATTTGTGTAAATGTATTGAAAGGGCAACACCCAGATGCAGTACTCTTTATGGACACAGAACTGCTTTCTAGCAGCCAGGGAACATCTTGCAAGGGGAAACATTTCAATTAAATGCCTATAGGCATCTAAGGCACAAAAAGGTAAAAGATGGAATGCCTTTTTTGTTCCTTGATGTTGACTTTGTGAATAAATCTGGACTGTCCAGATATGTGTGATGTGCATTTTGTTCAGAATATTTATCTTCCGCTGCAGTGGCGTTGCGCAGCGTTGAGCCGCCTGGGGCGAAGAAGAAAATCGCCGCCCCGCCCCCCCGCTCGCTGCCCCCCCCCCCACCGCTCGCCCCCCCCCCAGGCAGAAGGCGCTCCCTCCCCTGCTGAATAGTGGGCACCCCCCCCTGCCAGCCCGCCGCCAGAAGTTCGAAAAAGGTAAAGATCGCGGCTCGACTGCGGGGGTTAGCTGGGATCCCGAGGGTTCCCCCCATCCTCGCCTAATCCCCGCAGAGCCGTCCGCGTGCACGCCCGAGGATTCAAAAGGGTAGGAATACCCTTTCGAATCCTCGGGCGTGCGCGTGGGCAGCTCTGCGGGGGTTAGGCGACGATGGGGAAAACCCTCGGGATCCCAGCTAACCCCCGCAGTCGAGCCGCGATCTTTACCTTTTTCGAACTTCTGGCGGCGGGCTGGCAGGGGGGGGTGCCGACCCACCCACCCAGCCAGCTTGCCGTCAGACTGGGCGCTCGTCGGGGGGGGGGGGTGGCGCCATAGCGGGGAGCCCCTGGCTGCTGGCTGGGTGGCTGGGCGGGAGGAGGTGGGCAGCGCGCGCGTGCAGGACTTCCCAGGTGGAGGGCGAGCCTTTTGCTGGTGATCGCTGCTCGCCTCCGTGGCCGTCCCATTGGCTTGGGTACTCCTTTAACCGGCCTCGGTCGCCAGCAACCGAGGCCGGTTAAAGGAGTACCCTAGCCAATGGGACAGAGGCGAGCAGCGCTCGCCAGCAAAAGGCTCGCCCTCCACACACCTGGGAAGTCCTGCACGCGCGCGCTGCCCACCTCCTCCCGCCCAGCCACCCAGCCAGCAGCCAGGGGCTCCCCGCTACGGCGCCACCCCCCCGACGAGCGCCCATTCTGACGGCAAGCTGGCTGGGTGGCTAGGGGTGGGGGGGAGGAGGTGGGCAGCGCGCGCGTGCAGGACTTCCCAGGTGTGTGGAGGGCGAGCCTTTTGCTGGCGAGCGCTGCTCGCCTCCGTCCCATTGACTAGGGTACTCCTTTAACCGGCCTCGGTTGCTGGCGACCGAGGCCGGTTAAATGAGTACCCAAGCCAATGGGACGGAGGCGAGCAGCGCTCACCAGCAAAAGGGCCGCCCTCCGCCTGGGAAGTCCTGCTTCCTTCCTAAGCCCAGGCAGAGGGAGGAGGCCAAAGTGGTGAGGACATTTTGCCGCCCCCTGAAAGCCGCTGCCCGGGGCATCCGCCCCCCCCGCCTCCCCCACGCTACGCCACTGTTCCGCTGGGTGAGTTCTGAAAGATAGCCAAGTGTTTTATTAAGAGAAAGAAAGAAACAAATGAGAAAGACTATCGGGGGGGGGGGAGAGAATGAGTTATTTCATTGTAGGTAGGCATGGAAACTTCCTGTCAATTTCAACTTATTCACATGTTTTAATCCTCATGAGTGGTTTAGGTATCTGGCTGTGGGATCCAGAGGTTGGGAGTTCAATTCTCCACTGTGTCTCCCGAGAGAAGAGCCAGCCTGTGCTATAATGGACAAGCTGCACAGTCCCAAGGCTCCCCTAGAAGAAGAGTATAGGAAACCACCTCACTTCTGAGTCCTCTCTACCTAGTCATAAATCAGCATTGTCTTAATGGCATAAAATTATTATAATCACTTTCCTATAATGAATAGGCAGAAATTCTGTAGACAAACTCTTCCCAAATTATTTGAAAACAACATTTCCCTCATTTATACTGGACAAATCTAACAGGTTCGCAGACAGCTCCATGCTGTACCTTTCATGCCACTGGGCTGTTACACCACAGGAACCTTACAGAAAAATAAAATAAAATGGGAAACCCCTAATTTTAACAGCAAATATGGCTGAATATAAAGGGATTTAAAAGAAGGCTTATAGTGTTACATTTGAAAGGTCCTGATGGACAAATCTGCTCATTTAGTTTTTTCCTGCTTGAATTTTTAAAAATCTGAATTAATTTCCATTTCAAATGTAAAGATGGTTCAGACGTTTGGTAAATCTTGAAGGAACAACAGACTGCAACTGAACTAGGTAAGGTTCAAGGCATGACTGTTTCATTAAAAGGTTCTTTCCTTTTCTTTAGAAGGCATTAGCAAGTAAGATCCTTGCCCTCAAAATCAGGTGACAGAAAAGCCTTACTTCCTTAAATTACTAGTTTGTGTGTTGTAGTATGCCATCAACCTGGTATCAATTTATATGGTAAGTGGTATTACTAGTTGTAACCCCCAAGGTGGGTTTTGATGGCTGATTGAGGGATTCATGGCTCCTGAGTCCTCATGTGTCATTCTCCTGCTATACCAACCATACTGCATATCATGCCAGGGTGTTATTAAAGATACTAGTGGAGCCAGTGTTGCGTAGAGAGTAGCAATCCTGGTCCTTTGCTAAGAAGAGATAAATCTAGGCCAGCTCACCAGGTGCAAAATAGAGGCTGCAGAAACAGTTGTCTCTCCACAAATCTCCAGTTTAGAGATTACTACTCAGCACTGTAACTGGAATTCTTCCACTGCTGTTTTCCCCACATATTCCAAGCTTTGGCTGCTAACTGTTGGAAGGAAAAGGGAGTTTCCTGCTCTTGTTAAACCATTGGAAGCCAGACATCCTTGCCAATCTATTCCAAAACACCTGGAGACCTAGCAGCAGATTCTGTTTTTGGCCTTCTGCTTGCCTCTGCCTTAATCTCCTTAGATAGGCAGGGGCTACAGTCACCTTTGTTGAGAGCATCTCCAGCCTGCCCTACAGCTGTTCCAAGTGCTGCTTTGGGTCTGTTTGTTACTAAACATTGACTCCCTGGACTTGAAGCTGTTTCCTGTCATTGATCTCTTTAGACTAGGGGCTAATCTCGTGGTCTTTTAGCAAATAGCCTAAGGATAGGGAGACTTCCCTGGGGGGAGATTTTTGTTGGGTTTTTCCAGTTTCTAATGTGTAGGTTTAGCAAAGGGAACAAGGCAGCTGTAGCTTTGCCAGGCTAGCTGAAGGGCAATGAGTATATAGATCAGTTCCAGATGCCAACAGAGCCACGTAGAATCTCGCAATCCATGTTATTTGCTTTGTTGAATTTTGCACATCTGGATGACACCAAAGTCCTAGGTTGAAGGTGACTGTGCAAATCAGAGCTTAGTGTTATGCCTGAATAAATAAGACTAGTGTGTGTGTTTGTGCATGTGTGTGCGTGTGTGTCAGGGGTCAGGTGCCGAGGTGGGTGGAAGCATTATTTTAGTGGGTTTTTTTCCCCCAAATCTTGTCCTACTCAGATTTTTATTCCTAGTAAATGGAGAGGAGAGGCTACTGTGAACAGACAATAACAATTTCCCCAACCATCAGACAATAGTTTTAATTTGGCTGAGACTGCCTTGTATTTGCTATTGCTATGTGCCATGTCACCAACCTATGTCAACTCTATGAATGAATGAACTTCAAAAGCCCTGCTCAGCTCAAGTAAACTCAAGGATGGGGTTCCTTTATAGTGTCCCAACCTTTCATGTTTGACCTTCCTCTTATTCTGCTCCCACTTTTCTAGCATTACTATCTTTCCCAGGGAATTTTGCATTCTCATGATATGCCTGAAGTTTCATCATTTTTGCCTCCAGAGATAGTTCAGGCTTGATTTGTTTTAGGGCTCAACTTGCTCATCTTTCTGGGTATGTGTATAGTTCTCCTCTATCACCATATTTTCAGTTGAATCAATTTTTTTCTGTCAGCTTTTTTCCATGTCCAGTTTTGATAGCTTGTGTGTCAACTATTTTCCCCCCCTTTACTTCTCTGATATGGAGCTTGTCATATTTCTGTAAGCCACTAATTGTTGTACACTGCCTTGGATCCCTTATGGGGAGAAAAGTGATTGATCGGTAGATGAGAGGGATGCACAGAAAAAGCCTCTTTGAAAACTGTGGTATGTTTGAATCACAATCAGACGTACCTTGGGCAACAGCCATCTTGTGCCAGCTAACCTTTCTCACACTAGGTCAGGTGAAAGGAACTACAGAATGAACTCCCCAAAGGTGGCTTCATTTTGGCATATCAGAGAATAAACAAAACATGTCATAGCACCTTGAAGACTAACTTCTAAATTTAATGTGAGCTCATTTTGGCAGGCTCACATCTGGCCTAAACATGGAAAAAGAAGTAGATGAAAAAAGAAAAGGCCTTTTTCTCTGGGAAAAAATGAGGAAGCACTCCAATGCACTTCACTAAAATGTGGAATTTGAAACCTACTCTTTTTAAACTGCAGACCTCATTTTGAAGTGTGCTTTAAGTTTTAAAGCCTAGTCAACATATGTGTGTACCATATTGACACGGCCTGGCACCGATGGAGCTCAACAGCTGGGTAGAGCTGCAGTGAGGGAAGGGGAGATTCCTCTTACTTCAGGCCTTGGAGCAGAATCGTCTTCACCAGTCTGGGGTTAGTACCCAGTTGAGTCTTGTCAGGGTTACCAGGGTCTTCCAGGAAATGTAGTCAGGGTCAGTCAGAGGGCTAGAGTCTGGTACATCAAGTTAGGAAGCTAAGAGCACGGTGTCGGGTCCGCAAGGTTGACAAGTTGGTCTGACAAAGGGCCTGCTGTCACGCCTCTCTTCTTTTAAGAGGAGTCAGACCCCACAGCTGAGGGTCTGTTTGGGAGGCGTGTTGTCTAATCCTTGCCTCAAATTTGGGAGGGACATTCAAATCCACTCCATCACACTGAGATTATTCTGCACCACTACCACCCATCACCACCATTCTGGAACTTGCTTTAAACAAAGAAACCTGGCCTTGGCTCACATATCTGCCCATCAATTTTGAAACTTTTATGTTATACCTGTACTACCTCCAGCTCAGTAATATGTAACCTGATAAAGTACCTTACAGAATCCAAAGATAGTTTCTGCTTGTGATAGTTTAGTGATCTAATCAGGATAATAATAATTTCATGTCAGAGATAACTCTGGGTTGAAAGGATTTTTGCTGGAGCAACTCCACTCAGGGGACATCTAAATGAGGCTCCTTTTATGTCCCTGTGCAGCCCTCGATTATTGAAACCCAGCCTTCCAGTCTCCAAGGTTAGCGCCTTAACCACCAAGTCAGTGGGGTTGGGTTGTACACAAGGACCACATGGCTTTCTCATTTTTCTCTATGTTTCTTCTATCAATTTAATGTTATTCTGTCAGTAATTGGTCTTGGAACCTGGCGTGTCACAGCTACCCTTTGGGAAATATTTGGATCTGCAGAATGTAAATATCTTCCTGGATTGTGTTGGCTTTAGCAAACTGCACGGCTTGGAAGATGAGGAATGCGTGAATTGAATTTGTTTTATGAACTCCTGGTTGTTAGTTAATACCATGTGAAGAAAACTTGACATCCCTCCTTTTTGAGTTTAAAAGTGACAGAGAAACAAACATCTCTGACATGTCTCATAGTTCTGTTCACCAGCCTGCCTTCTGCTTCAAACAACCTTAAAGCAAAAGCCAGGAATATGTCAACCACAGTTATGATTAGTAAGGGAATCACAGAGGGAAAAGGGAAGTTTATCCTTGTGATTTCAGTGTTCAACAGAGTGCAGGTCAATGACAAAAAAGACAAAGTTTTGAACAGAGTTGGGAATGCAACACCATGAGAGGAAAGAAAGTGGATTCTGGTATGGACTCTTCAGTTTGGAAATGAAAAGCAACCTCTTTCTAATATTTTTTACACCAGGCTCATGGCTAATGGGGGTGGGAGTGGGGAGTGATAGGATTGGAACTAAAAACAGAACTTACACATTATGAAGGCTCTGGGGCAGTGGTTCCCAACAAGGGGTACACAGCCCACTAGTGGACTTCACTTCCCAAAGCCTCAGTCAGTACATTGGCTGATCAGTGCTTTGGGGAAATGACTTAGGCTTCTGGGAATTGAAGTCCAAAAACCAGCATTTGGGAAACACTGCTCTGGGGAATAACTTCTTCTAATGTAAGATAAGGCTTTTTTTCTTGCTTAGTGCAATCAAGCACCCTTATTTGTTGTTCAGTCGCACGGTCAATTCCGACCCTTTGCGACCCCATGGACCATTGCCCACCAGGCACTTCTGTCTTCCACCATCCTCCTCAGCCTGCCTAGTTTTGTGCCCATTGTATCTACAATACCATCTATGCCAGTGATGGCTAATCTTGGCACTCCAGGTGTTCTTGGGGTACAATTACCAGAAGTCCAAGTCAGCAATCGTGCTGATCAGGGCTTTTGGGAACTGAATTCCAAGAACACTTAGAGTGCCAAGGTTAGCCATCACTGCTGTATGCCCTCATATGCCAGTATGTGTCCATTGTTTGTTTTGATTTGTTGTGTGCTCTGTTGTTAATTGTTATCTGTTTGTATATTCCCAGAGTAGGATACCACCCAATTGGGTGGTATAGAAATGCAATAAATAAATAAATAAATAAATAAATAAATAAATAAAGTTACCACTCTCTTTCTTCTCAGCTCATTACTGCATCTTTGGTAATGTGACCGGTCTATGCCAATTTTCCTGTTCTGCTGCTGATCTCTGCTTCTCAATATTGCTGCTGCTGCGATATTGTGAGCGTTATCTATAGCAGAATGACCTGAACCAGGGCTGCCAGAATGGAGGTAGGGAGAATGGAAAGATGGCAGTAGAAGGTATGACTCTTGAGGTTTGCAATAGGTGATAGAGATTTGAATTGAGGGTAACCAGCTTCATGGCATCATGTTACATAGCAGAAGTGTTAGATTTTTAAACGTAGTGTGGCCCATGGCAAGAAATAGGTATGTCAGGGAATAAATTTACTCACGAGTAGGACTTTTTGCCCAGAGATGGTTGGTTCCTGCTTCTGAGCTGCCACCCTCATAACTAAATAACCCAGGATATTATCTTAGTGCAGATAAGGTAGCACATAGCCAAGTAAACACTCCAGTCATCTTCGGGTAATTTAAAAGTATATTATAATCAGAGTAAGTTACAGAAGAAAGAGCATCTTGACCCCACCTTTTGTGTTTTATCTCCTCACACACAGCCCACCCTCTTTCCATTCCCCTAAAGCAGTGGTCTGCAAATGTGGCTCTCCAGATGTTCTTGGACTTGAATTACCAGGAGCCCAAGTCAGCACTCCTGCTGATTGGGGCTTCTGGGAATTGAAGTCCAAGAACATCTGGAGAGCCACATTTGCAGACCAAGGCCCTAAAGGAATCCAACCAATGATCATACTGTACAGTATAACATGTCCATCACACGTTAGGTTTCATTTCTTCTAACCTATGATGCTAGCATGTTTACAAATTCCAATCCCTCTAAGGCAGTGATGGGATGTTCGCACCAGTTCGCCAGAACAGGTAGTAACTTTTCCCAGTGTCCTGGAGAACTGGTAGCAGCTTTTGGGGGGAATCACCTTCGGGGCTTACCTTTTCACTGGTTCCCCCACTGTGCATGCCACCAAGCACTTGGTGTGCATGCACGTCTACAGTGCTGGGCGTGTATGCCCAGCTTCCTTGCTGTCCTCCCAAGCGGGGAGGAGGAAGAGAAGCTGCTAGCCTGAAGCTCCCTATATCCTGCTCCCCAGGGGAAGTGACTCACCTTTGTATGTGGTGTGTCTGTGTGTATTTTAATGTGTATTTAATACCTTTACCTATATTGACGTACTACCACAGTTCTTAAAAAGGCCTGGCAGCCGGCAGGCCTGGATTGTGGTTTTTAAGCAAAGTCTTGGAGTTACCTCATCAATAAGCTATACATGTGCTGTTCCAATTGCTGTTCCAGTTGGAGAACCTTTAAGGAGGTACAGCTGTTTTACATTTACATTAAGGCATATTATCCTAGAGAACCAGTACGATGACCATATCCATCTTGCAACATGGTGCTGCCCAGGCACTTATTATACTAACAGGTAAGTGATGGGTTTGTGGGGTGGGTGGGTTGATGTATGATTGGGGTGGGTGGGTGGGTGCTTGGGTGTATTTTAATGTAATTATTTATTTATTTATTTATTTATTTATTTATTTATTTAATTAAATTTATTTATGGGTTTGTGTTGTGGGTGGGTTGAGGTGTGTGTGTGTGCGTGTGCGCGTGCGTGTGCTTATTTTTATTTTATTTTTATTATTTTATTTTTATTTTCTTTGGCCCTGCCCATGACATCATGATGTCATGATGTTAGCTCCATCCACACTGGGATGACATCACGGTGGGGTAGTAAAATTTTTGACATCCCACCACTGCTCTAAGGTATGTGCTATAGGTCCTCCCATGCATGGAAATCTCCATCTTGGAATGATGCTGAACCAGGGCACAGGTCCTGCCCTGACAATGTAGAGGTCAAAGGGAGGATATTTGTACTGTCTAAATGCTGGTACGTTGAATCAAACAGTCCACTGTTCCACCATTGTTTACCATTCTCCATGTTAGGGCCTTTTCTTGAGAATGACTGAGAACTGCTTCAAATGGCAGGACCTACTACACAGGAGTGACTCCTGGAGCAGAAAGCTGCCCAAACCCTGTGCAATTTCACAAACAAATCTTCTTTCACTAAAAAAAAGTTGTGCAAATCCTATGCAATTTCAAATTGTGATAGGCATACACTGGATTCACATACTTTCTCACAGGAAAGTGACTTCCATTTACAAAGCTTCCCTTGTATGGCTTAGTGTAGAATTCAGAGAAATCAGTAATTTATCCTTTTCCCTTAGCCCAGCAAGCAACAGTTTGAACACATATAAAAACAGTTAAAAGAAGTGGATTTGATAAGATAAATGTGAGGCTTTTTATTCTGTCCTCCACCTCAAGATTTCTCCAGGTGGAAAAATATTGATAGTGAAACACTGCAACTTTTTATAATTTCAGTTGATTTTTCAGATGGACTACTTTTTTTCCCTCCTGAAAATGGTGGAAGAACATCAAAGCAGCCCTTTGAAAGCTGTCTCGGAGTATAAATAGCTTTGCTGAGAAGGCTTCTTGTGCCTTCTGCTCAGCAGACCTAGACAAGAGTCTCCTGGAAGAGATAGTTATAAAAAAGAATTATTCATTTCCCTCTTCTAATTAAATAGGTGCAGGTAAAAAGTCCCGGGAGAATTGGGTTAGGCACTGAAGCACAGTGATTTCCCCGCGTTTCTTGTGGAGAAAACGACATTGCTTGTCAAAATTCTTCCTTTCCTCTTCCACCCCTCCTGCCTTTTTCAGGAATAAAGAATGCAAAATATTTCCATCCTGACAGATTCTTCTGACAGAGATTGATGGGAGAGAAATGGAATTTGCAGAGCAGTGACCTAATGCAGATAGCGCTCAGCTTGAGGAGGGAGGAACTGGGGGCCAAAGTTGTGATTAAGGAGTCGGCCTCCATGGAGAGAGCTGGTATCTCTGTAAAACACCTGATCTGGCTGAAGTGTTGAGAATGCTCCGCAGCACAAACTTATCCCCTGCCATGGCTGATCGCTGTGTGATACCAAGGAAGCTAAACCACTCCTGTCATTGGAGAGACAGGGCTGAGCTTTTTCTTTTAAAAATAAAGGGGGGGGGGGAGTGAGAAAAAGCCTTTACTCCCCATCACCACCTTTGAAGGGCGTTCTGTTTGGACAGGTGTAGCTGAGCATGAATAATTTATTAAGCACACAGGGTTCGTCAGTCAGAGATACTGAAGGGAGATTAATTACAGAGCCGGGGGCTGGTGTGAGTGAGAGGGAACTACCATGGAGGGTGTTTTTGTTTGGACGGGGAAAGTTTTTTAAATTAATGGATTGCATGCACTAAATTTCCCCCTAAGAATGACAGTCCCTGAAGGTGGATACACTTCTTTTTGTAGGCACAGTGTGTGGAGGAGGATTCAGGTGCTTGCTTGCTGTTTCTCGCTCATGGGCCTCGCCTCCCTCACTGTTCCAGCCGCCAGTTCTTGTAAGTTTAATATCAGTGGGAGGAGAAGAGATCATAAAATCCAATCTTAGAAAAGTAACTTTTATGAACTAAACACACACACACACACACACACACACACACACACACACACACACACACACACACACACACACACACACACACACACACACACACAACTAGGACCCACCCACCCCCGCTAGCACGGCCAGGATCACCTGGGATTTGGTGAACTGCCACTTTCATAAGTTCCACATTTAGAGTACTGTGTCCAGTTCTGGGCACTGCACCTGAAGAAGGATGCAGACAGGTTCAGAGGAGGACAAAAAAGATGATCAGGGGAATGGAAACCAAACCCTATGAGAAAAAACTGAAAGAACTGACCACACTTAGCCTTGAGAAAAGGAGACCAAGATGGAATATGACAGCAATTTTCAAAGACTTGAAAGACTTGGCTGGTGGGACAGGTGTGGGGCAGTGATGGTTCGTTGACCCCTCCCAGTTGGTTTATTTAACATCTTATATCCACTCTCTCTCTCTTTATGGAAAGGAATGAGATTTAAACTGTTTTTAGATTTTACATGCTTTTGTATGATTTGTTTGTAGTTGCTCTTGTGAGTAGGGCAGAATAGAAATTCAAATAAATAAATAAATAAATAAATAAATAAGATAGTTATAAAGAGAAGGAGCAGAACTCCAATAACCCCAGAGTGCAGAACACATAATAATGGCTGCAACCCAGGAAGCCAGAGATAAGTTGGATATCAGGGCAAACTTTTTAACTATTCGAGCAGTTTAACAATGATTTTGGAAGTGGTGAGTGCTCCGACACAGAAGGCATTCAAGAGAAAGTTAGACGACCATTTGATATAAAATATAATAAATAAATTGTTACAGCTAAGAATTTTCAGTAGTTAAAAACTTGCTACTCCTATTATGCAGCTCCCATGAAGGGTATTTGCACAGAAAAAAAGGAGTGGGCTACAACTCAAATTTGATTTGCCTGGAATAACACCCCCCCCCCCATTTTTGTGACAGAAAAACAGACATCTGAAATGACAATCCTGTTCTTGAATTCCTCTTGTAGACTTTTCCATTCAGGTACAGTATCTGAGTTTAATATTGGAACTGGGGGAGATGGATAGGGCTGGCCCCCACGTGCCATATAAGGAGAAAAGTCTGGGGTCCCCCACCCCTTTCCTCTTCTCTCTGTGTGAGCACCTTCCTCCCCAGTCACATGAGAAGAATGCAAGTATAGTAATACCTCGGATAACGTTTACCTCGGATAACACTAAAATCGCATAACGTTAAGTAATCTGGGGAGGAGAATTGGATCGAATAACGTTAAGGTCCTATGGGATGGATCGGATAACAACCGCTAAAGCCTGTGCGGTTACAATGTATCTCTATGGAGCTTTAACGTTATCCGATACATCCCATAGGATTTTAACATGCATCGGATAACATCAAGACTTGTGGAACCAAGTCTTAGCGTTATCCGAGGTATTACTGTATGGCAATTAAAACCAAACTCTCGACTGCCTTTCCACAATTAAACAGCAGTGGGGCTGAGGGTGAAATTTGACAGGACTAGAAGGGAAGCCCCAATGTTTGCAAAATTGGAGAGGCTAGTTTTGCTTAGCAATTGTCAACAGATTGACCAGAAGCAAACTTTAGAGGGAGAGTATACTAATTTTAGGAATGATCAGTTGAGTGCAATTTGGAACTTTTTCCATCCGTCATCTGCTATTTCTTTTCAGGGACTATGCCTTTGACGAGAAAGCTATTTCCAATGCTACTAATCTGTAGACTTCATTCCAGTATAAAATTGCTCACCAATGACTGAAATAAATGTCTTTCTAATTATAGATGGTCAGATATTAGCTAACTGCCATCATGCCTGAGGAGAACCCCTCCTGTGAGTTGTATAGGCAGCCCAAGTTAACGAGACTTCCCCATCTGTTGGTTTGCCTGAGTGGGGACCCTTTGCCATCATGAAACCTTCCTTCCCAGCCAGGAGACCTTGTGCAATGGAGGAGGGGAGTCTGTGTGTGTGTGTGTGTGGGGGGGGGACAGTGGCATATTAAGGCAAGGTTACACATTTAATAAGGTCTCTGAGGAATCCAGTGTCCTTCTCTGGTCTAAGCTCATTAGAAAAGAAATGTCTCAGATAAGGATGATGTTCCCTTTCAAATTTTGAACAGAGTACTGTATCTTCAACAGATATCAGGGGTTTTGAACACTAGGCAAATCCTACTGAAACATAAATCAAAAGCTGTATTTGTGTAGAGGGAGGCCAAATAGTTTTAGCACATCAGATGAAGTAAACCCTGCCTACTGCAGTGTTGACTTAGTTAGGTGGCAAACTGTGGCCTTGTAGCTGCTGCTTGTATGCACCTCCCAATATCCCTGAGTTGACCTGGGCTTTTAGGAATTGGAGTGAATCAGCCTATGAAGGGACATAGATTCTGTTCATCTACTGAAGAGTAATCAACATCATGTCTTTTATTTAAATGAGGTTAGAACACTTGAATCAGTGATGGGATGTAACAGGTTCTCACCAGTTCTCCAGAACTGGTAGTAACTTTTCCCAGTGTCCCAGAGAACCGGTAGCACCTTTTGGGGGGAACCACCTTCAGGGCTTATCTTTTCACTGGTTTGCCCACTGCGCATGCGCACCAAGCACTTGATGTGCATGCACGCCTACAGTGCTTGGCGCATATGCATGGCCTCCTTGCTGTCCTCCCAAGCAGGGAGGAAGAAGAGAAGCTGCTAGCCTGAAGCTCCCTATAGCCTCCTCCCCAGGGGAAGTGACTCACCTTTGGATGTGGTGTGTCTGTGTGTATTTTAATATGTATTTAATACCTTTACCTATATTGATGTACTACCACGGTTCCTAAAAAGGCGACCTGGCTTGGGGTTTTTAAGCAAAGTCTTGGAGTTACCTCATCAATAAGCTACAACTGTGCTGTTCCAATTGGAGAACCCTTAAGGAGGTACAGCTGTTTTACATTTACATTAAGACATATTATCCTAGAGAACTGGTACGATGACCATATCCATCTTGCAACATGGTGCTGCCCAGGCACTTATACTAACAGGTAAATGACGGGTTTGTGTTTGGGGTGGGTGGGTTGATTTATGTTTAATGTAATTTTTATTTATTTATTTATTTTATTTATTTACGGGTTGGTGTTGTGAGTGGGTGGGTGGTTTGAGGGGTTTGCATGTATGCTTATTTTTATTTTATTTTTTCTTTTGCCCCACCCACATCATGACACCATGACATTACCTCTGCCCACACTGTGATGATGTCACGGTGGGGTAGTAAAATTTTTGACATCCCACCACTGACTTGAATGCATTCATTCTACTGAAATCATGGTGGGGATGAAATCATGTAAGACCAACATCCTCAAGTGGGGGCTGCTGGCAGACAACAACATGCTGTGTGGCTATGGAGAGATGCAGAATCCAGCTCACTTGCTGGTCTTCCAATTACTATTGGAAACTTGTACCAGTGAGGATTTAAGTTTGGCCAATGACAAAACCAAGAAGGTGTTTTCATTTTGGCAGTTTAAATTTTGACTTGGACACAAAAGAGAGAATGAGAGAGATGGTGAGGAAGGCAATTTCCATTCTTTTTTTTAAAAAAAGGTGATTCCATTCCTTTGTGTCCACTCCAATCTTATTTAAAAGCACAGGCTATTTTATAGTGCAAATTACAGTTGCCAGTTTGAGTGAGGTTGTCCCCAGCTTTAGAATGGCAGGCATTCCTTGAAGATTTCATATTTGTTGAAAATAGGTTCAAACGGGTTATTTCTGATTGCTCTGACCATTACAGAGCAGTTGACCTATCTCTGTATCATGCAGAGAGATCTGGGAGGTCTGTCAGCTGGCCAGGGAAAGGAATGCCAGCAGTTACCGAAGGTACAGATAAGTTTCATGGAATGTAGCTGAAATCTATTTGTATAATATGCTAACAGCATTCTAATGGTTCTTCCTCAGTGTTCAAAAACTGCCTCAGAAACACTCTAGATTTTATGAGAAATGCATATTCCCTGTGATTGGTCCAGAAACCATTTTCTCAGTGACAGAATTATAGAGTTAGAAGGAGCCTATAAGGCCATCAAATCCAACCCCCACACTCAGTGCAGGAATCCAGGCTCAAGTGATGTCTGCGGGCAGCTTTCTAGCTTTCTCTTAAATGCCTCCGATGTTCATTACATTCTGAAGTACGTAATTGGGTTTCACTGGCATACTGCTCTATCAATTTACAAGGTTTTTTTTCCTGATATCCAGCCAAAATCAGGCTTCCTGTAATTTGATCCCATGATTACATGTCCTGGATTCTGGAATAATTGTGAACAGATCCTGCTCTGCACGGCAACTTTTCAAGTACCGTATATGCCGGCATATAAGACGACTGGGCGTATAAGACGACCCCCCAACATTTCCACTCAAAATATAGAGTTTGTTATATACTCACCGTATAAGACTACCCTCTCTTCCGCACACCTTCCATACACCAAATAAAACATAAAAGAACATCAGATTTGATTTCAACATTTCCCTGTGGCCGGCACTAGTGCGCAAGTGCGCATGTGCAAGCTCTACGTAGACAAGGGGCGGGGCAGAGCACCGCTGCTTCCCACCAAGCAGAACGGGCCAGTCATGCTGAAAAGGCTGGCACCCCTGTCTCGCTGCTGATGCTCGCCTCAGCCAGGCTGGATACCACGCGATACTGGATGGCATTTAGAATGAGGTGGGTGGGCATCGGGAGGCCGCTATGGGCACCAGGCGAGCATCGGGAGGCCATTATGGGCAGCTATGTCTATCCCAACTGAAGTGCACCTGGCGTATAAGATGACCCCCTGCTTGGAGGCATGTTTTTCGGGGGGGGGGGGAAAGTAGTCTTATACGCCAGCATATACAGTATTTGATGACTACTATGACATTTCCCCTCAACAGCTCAGTAATCAAACATGTTACCTTCCACTGAGAAAGCATGACGGAATTCAAGAAACAGAGGTGAACAGCTTTTGCTAAGAGAACCACTTAAAAGACCATTTCCTACTTCTAAATACAAGTGAGATTGTTGGCGGCTGCAACTTATATTCAAGAATGCATTTTCTTCCTGAAGCAGGAAAAACGCCATTGGCATGAATTTGCTTAAGGTGGATCCCAGCTTGCCATGAAGTGACCCACACACTATGATCACGGAGCCATCTTCTGCGGCACGTATGAAATGAGACATGCAAGATTTAACACCAGGACTGCAATGGACTGCCACAGCCTTGAGGATATTATCAAGGTGTGCCTTCACAGCCAGTCCATCTGGTATGGCCTCTTCCATGACCGTTGGGAATCAAGAGTACCTCCTCTGCTCATTTTGCTGTTGGGCCCAATATGATGGTTTCCAGTGGCATTTCCTCCACTGAAGGGTCCCTCACCCCACTTAAAGGGGCTCATCCACCTGTAGCTTTAGGGAGTCAGGTTATTTACTGCCACCCAACACTCAGCGTTGAGTCGCTGGCTGCACTGTCTGCTCCATTACCATAGCTAGACATAACAGATGAGGTATTGCTAACTGATATGTTCTCAGAGCACAGATATGAAATTATATGTGCTATGAAAACATACGGCTCTAAGAGGTCTTTGAACTCTGGCAGTAGTACATCTTAAAACAGATTGGGCTCACTAAATCACAATCACACAGATCTATTCAACAGGAAAATTCTGAAGGGATATTATGCCCACATTTTGCTTACAAAAAAAGGCCAGTACCCTGAGCTGATTTCTATTATGAGTATACAAAGAGCAAGGTGCAGATACTTTTCATATCTCATAAATCCTCATAAACAGTTACAGTAATACCCCAGATAACGATTGCATCGGATAACGCTAGAATTGGATAACGATTCTTTTAGCGTTGTCCGATGCAATGGTCTACGGGTGTGGGGTGGTTTGGGTAGAACTACCCAATTCACCCCCCACACGCAGCGGTCTCTGCCACTGCAGTAGGGTCAGGGAAAAGCACCCGCCTTTCCCTGACATACTGCAGTCGCAAAGCCTCCTTGTCTTTTTATTTCCCTCCCTGTATTTAAACTACAGGGAAGGGGGAAAGAGAGAGAGGTGATTGGTTCTCTAGAGAACCAATCACATCTCTCTTTCTCCCTCCCTGTAGTTTGCATGTATTGGACAACGCTAAAAATTGGATAATGTCATGACTTGTGGAACCAAGTCATAACGTTATCCGATGTATTACTGTATTTGCTTATATTAGAAGATGTCCATAATTAACATAGCACTGACTGCATTCCCTTTGTTTTGGAAATGTCTCCACTGGATTACTTGGAGCTATAGTTCTTATCCTGTGCCATACAGACTCATTTAATAATCGAACAAGTGAGGTCTTAATTATCCCCACTTTATTGATTGCTGTTTCCTCTAACCTAACGGGACAGTGTAGTCCCACACATCAGCCCTCTTTCCGCCAGAGAGCTTTCCAGTTTAACCAGAAATTCTGTTCTTTCACCATATATACACACATCCTGGCTTTTATAGGTATGTGACTTGGCAAGAGAGGTGGTTTTATTATACCAACTTGGTAATTTGTGTCATCTAGTTGTCTCCTAATGTCGTTTTTTTTAAAAAGAGAAGTTGATGCCATATAGAATACTTACTTGACCCAGCAAAGAACATACAAAATATATTGTTTGCTTTCTATGGACATCTCACAAACCTCCTTGGAATGCTCTTTTCAGTCACCTAAACATGGTGAGGACTGACCAGGAAGAAAAGTCAGTGAAAGGAATATAATTTTCCAAGGATGTGGGAAATTCATCACATCCAGATGTCTATGTTATTATGCACCTTTAAAAAAAAAAGGATGCATGGAACATATACTATAAAGTTAATGAGAAGTATGCATCTCATTTTCATACTCAGATGAAAGTGTGTCCATTTTGCCACTATGCAACACATACAAATATGGAGTTTGTTGCCATCTAGCAGAGTAAATGGCACCAACTTGGATGACTCCTGTTAATCCCCAGCCAACTTGGAATTCCAGAATGTGACACTCTGGAAAAGCTGCTTTAACTGAATTGCTGTTTCCCAGCTGAATACTTACAGACTTGCAGAAGTATTTTTGTTGTTGTTCAGTCGCACAGTTGATTCCGACCCTTTGTGACCCCATGGACCATTCCCCTCCAGGTACCTCTGTCCTCCACCATCCTCCTCAATCCACCCAGCTCTGTGCTCATTGCGTGAGTCATCTCATTTTTGGTCACCCCCTTCTTCTTTTGCCCTCCACTTTTCCCAGCATCAAGGCTTTCTCAAGTGAATCCTCTCTTCTCATTTGATGTCCAAAGTACTTTAGCTTCATCTTTACTATTTAACCTTCTAAGAAGCAGTCAAGTTGATTTCTTCTAAGATTGACCTATTTGTTCTTCTCACTGTCCAGGGGACTCTCAAAACTCTCCTCCAACACCACATCTCAAAGTCATCTATTATTGTGCGTTCAGGTTTCCTAATGACCCATTTCTCACAACCATACATTACCACTGGGAATACCATTGCTTTGACTATGTGAATTTTTATTTGCAAGGTGATGTCTCTACTTTTAACTGTGTTCCCCAGGTTTCTCATAGCTTGTCTCCCAAGAATCAGTCGCCTTTTTATTTCATGGCTGCAATCTCCATCTGCCGTGATCTTGGTGTCAGGGAAGAGGGAGGTTGGGGAAGATGCTCTCTATGGGTCTTACAGGGGGGACCCCTGCTTGGGGTTCCCTCACACAGGCCAGTCCTATACGTTCAGGCCCTTCTGACTGGCCTGAGAACACTCTCCCTCAACCCTCCTTCCTGCTGCTTGGATGGGGAAGATGGCACTTCTGCCTTTAGGCAGGGAAGTGGTAGCTTTTATGGTGACAAGGCTGAAAAACAGTTTGTTTATATTTTGCCACCTTCCCATACTACACACAGAGAGACATAGCTCCTTTCTGGGCCTGGGAACTGCCCTCCAATAGATTTACCTTCAAAGGCAGAGACTTCTCAAATATTTACTTTCCCAGCCCCATGGTTGAATCAGGTTGTCCTCCCTCCTGATCTCCATAGAGACCTTATCAACCCCTGAGAAAAGTCCCCTTCCCAAGGCTGTGCAGGTGCAAAGATGAAGCTGCTGGTTTGACCAGACAGTGGTCCGTGGGGTCGCAAAGGGTCGGAATCGAATGTGCGACTGAACAACAACAACAAAAAGTCTGCTCCGCTCTGCAAAATTATTACCCTTCTGGTCTGGTAGCCAAAAACAAAACTTCTGGATGTCTTTCTGGTATTTTATTGAAGAGTAATGATCCAAAAATATGCAGGATACATAGTGAAGAAATAAACTAATCTACTCTAACTTAACAAGCTAAATAAAATAAGAAAATAGCTAACCTCACCTAGAAAGCTGTTCTTTTTCTGTGGGCCTAAATGCCCCCATCAGGATTTCCTTTATGGGTCCATCTTCTGAGTTCAAAGTGGCGTAGGCTATGCCTCCTTCCAAAAGAACTCTTCTGAACCCCCAAAAGCGGCTTGTTTATATATGCTTTTTGAGGCTCACACCTACCTCCAGAATGTTAAATACTGTATGTGAAATGACTTAATTGTTTTGACTATGTGTTGTTTACTCAAACAGGTGTTTTATGATGTAACCAAATTCTCAGACATGAATTGACATAATCTGAAATTCTCAGGTGTTTGTTTATTTGTCACCCTGTCCCCAGATGTGTGAACAGGTATGGTTGTCCCATCATCCCTTCTGTGTGAGTGTCACTTTTCCACTTTCCCTAAGATGATGGGAATTGACCTAATGTAACTCTGGGAATCCCCTTGTTATGCAAGTGTGATCTAATTCACAGGTGTCTAAGTGACTGGCATTGCTACTTAGCAATCTTGGTATGTGGTGATGTGTATTGGAATGTGTGGACTGGAATGTGGATGACATCTGTGTCTTCCTTATATAGCTATTCTCAACCTACAGATAATATGGTATATGACTCGTAACACTTAATAAATATAAATCAAATTAAGATATGAAATCACCCTTGAATCCTAAGAAAGTAGAATCTGTCACTGCTTCTACTTCTTCCCCATCTATTTTCCAGGGACTGATAGGACCTGTTGCCATTATCTTGGTTTTCTTGATGTTGAGTCTCAAGCCAGCTTCTGCACTCTCTTCTTTCAACCTAAGCAGGAGCTTCTTTAGGTCTTCCTCACCTTCTGCCATTAGGGTGGTATCATCTGCGTATCTCAAATTGTTGATGTTTCTCCCAGCAATTTTGATCCCAAACTGTGATTCCTCCATCCCTGCACTGCACATTATGTGCTCTGTGTATAAGTTGAATAAGCAGGGTGACAAAATGCAGCCTCATCTTACTCCTTTTCCTATTCTAAACCACTCTGTCATTCCTTATTCTGTCCTAAATGTTGCTTCTTGACTCGTGTATAGATTTCTCATGAGCCATATAAGGTGTTCTGGTATTCCCATCTCTTTAATTACTTGCCACATTTTGTTGTGGTCCACACAGTCAAAGGCCTTGGTATAGACAATGAAACAGAAGTAGACTTGTTTCTGATTTTCCTTTGTTTTCTCCATGAACCAACGTATGTTGGCAATGTGGTCTTTAGTTCCCCTGTCTCTTTGGAACCCAGCCTGCACTCCTGGTAATTCTCTCTCCATGTGCTGCTGAAGTCTAGCCTGTATTATCTTGAGCATAAACTTACTAGCATGTGGGATGAGCGCAATTGTTCAATAATTTGAACATTCTTTGGCATTATCATTTTTTGGGTAATACTGTACTGAACTTTTCCAATCCTGTGGCCATTGTTTTGGTTTCCAAATCTGCTGGCATATAGAATGCAATAATTTGATTGCATCATCTTTTAGGGCTTTGAAAAATTCAACTGGGATACAATCATCTCCACTAGCTTTGTTTACAGTGCTTTTTAGGGCCTTTCTGACTTCATTCTCTAGGATGTCTGGGTCAAGTTCAACGTTCTCACCATTGTGATTATCAGGGGTGGTTAGGTCCTTTTTGTATAGGTCCTCTGTGTACTCTTGCCATCTTTTATATATCTCTTTTCACCATCTAAATCCTTGCCATTTTTGTCCCTTATCATGGTCATTTTTTATTTATACAAATGAGTTCCAAGGAAGTTCAGATGGAAACCAAGCCCAGGACAGTTTCCACTGACCTGTGAGTAAACAAGGACAGTTTAGTACAGAGATTCTCAACCTGTGGCCTGTGGACCAGATGCAGCTCACAGCACCATTTCATGTGGCCTCCCACTACCTCCACCACACCAGGAAGTGCCATGTGGTGTAGGAAGGACAAAATGGCCATCTGCCCCCCAAAGCTGACTGAGGGAGCATGACCTGGCCCCCAGCTTTAAAAGGTTGAGAACTTCTGGTTTAGCAGCTGCAAAGCACTTGATTCTGCTATTGTTTACCATTTTTTAAAATATAGTTATATCCCATTTCCTCCTGAGAAGCAACCAAATTAATTAAACAATCAAAGTACTCGCCTTCAGTTGCAGCTAATGGAGACTACAGATTCCTGTGATATCCCTTCAGGGAGTCTACTCTACAAACACTCCACATCATGTCTAGCAGCTGCTCAGTAGTGCTACATGCACATTAAATTGTATTAGGGGACTGATGTAAGTATTTGGTAGGAGAGTCACCTGAATGGTGGCTTCATCCTCTGAACTAAACTTCTTCACCTGAAAATCCATTTCCAACTTCAGTGGTCTCAAAATGGAGTCAAATGAGGAAGTGCTAAGGAAAGGAAAGATCATGTGGACTACAACTCCCAAAATCACCTGTGAGATTCAGGAGTCTTATTCCAAGAAAAGGTGACTAGAATGTGGAAGTTTTTTGCCTGGGGCACAAGAATCTCTTGGGAAAGAAATATTGAACAGAGCAATGGGAATATCACAGACAAGGCACGTAGCTGGTCAGTCATTTAAACAGCAGGAAAGACACCCCAGAATGGCTTTTGCCCATTCAGAATTAGATCTGCTCCCCATCATTTAATGCATTTAATAATTTGAAGCCCAGAGGCTAGGGTAAGCTAGGTAAATGAGGAGGCTTCTTAGTTGCCATGACAACATGATGCACCTTTCAGTTGCTACAGCAACCCTGAGTGGGTTTTTTTTAATATTCAAGAGAGGTATCCCCCCCCCCCATAATACCTTACCATGTGCTTTTTCTTTCTTTCTTTTAAACTAATTTCATTTTTATCACTTTCCCCCATGGGATAGACCATATTTTCACTGTGCTGGAGGCAAAGTGGGATAAGGGAGATAACAAACCCCTGCCTCCATCAGTACCACAGGGATGGCCTGGGCTAGAGAGGATGGAAATTATACCACAGCATAGTGGGGTCGGGGTGGTTGATGGAAGGCTCCTTCTCTGCAAGAGGGGCAGACCTGTTGAAAGGGCTCTTTCTCCCTCTGGGAATTTACTGTCTTCACTTGAGTGGAGAAGTACTAGCATACCAACATCTAAAAAGAACCAAAGGTAAAGGTCACCCTTGCTCAAAAGCCAGTTGTATCCAACTCTAGGGTTCAGTGCTCATCTTGGTTTATAGCCAAAGAGCCAGTGCTGTCTGCGTCTGCAGACATTTCTGACATGTGGCAGACATACTCAACACCAGAGTGCATGGATTGCTGTTTACCTTCCCACCAAAATGGTCCTTATTTACCTACTTGCAATTTCTTGCTTTTAAACTGCTAGGTTAGCAGGAGCTGGGACAGAGACAGGAGCTCACTCTGTCATGCGGCGCCTGGGAATCAAACCCCAACCTTCCAGTCAGCATGTTCAGCCTCTTAACCACTTGAGCCACTGCAGTCCCGCCTGAACCAGCACTACCAGGTGAGAATATTAATAGTAATCCCATGCCCTGAAAAAGATTGACCAGAAAACTTTGGCTGCTCAAGGCAGAGAAGCAGCAAATAGTGACCCATCACTGCCCAACTCATACCCAAAGTACAGAGTATCTAACACCAACCAAGATATTCAATCACATGCAAGTAGTATGAATACAATAGTAAGAAATAAAATCACTAGCAATGGGAAGTGATTCCCACTCTTACTAAAGTGAGAAAATCTCACAGATGGGTGGTATTAAAATTCAACCAACCAATCAACAGCAATGCCCATCCATTTACACCTGAAATTTATCACCTGTAGCAACTTTCTCACTCCGCCAAAAGAAATTGCCAGCATCCAATGTGTGAAATTGCTGCCAGCATCACCAGCCATCATTGGCAGACTATTTTGTCTGCAGGGTTATTTCCAGGGTTGGTAGTACCTTTGGGATGTCCTTCATAGGATCTAGGTCAGTGATGGTGAACCTTAGTACTCCAGCTGTTCTTGGACATCAATTCCCAGAAGCCCAAGTTTCTGTGAATCCACACAAATGGGTTTACTGCGCATATACACAGTAAACCCATTTGCATAATTCACAGTGACTTGGGCTTCTGGGAATTGAAGTCCAAGAACAGCTGGAGTGTCAAAGTTTGCTATTTCAGATCTAGGTCTTCCTGGCTACTCTCATCATCTTTCCCCTCCCCCTCTTTCCCCCTAAGAGCCATCCAGAGGGAAAGGACAAGAGAAGCTGCAGCCTCATACTCTTTCCCTTTCTCCAGGCACCATTTGCTTTCTCAGAGAAATACAGTAGTAAAGATTTTAGAATTAGGCATGCTGCTTGTGCTTATTGCAACAATGAAAACACAGATGCCCTTTGATATGATTGTGAATGCTTGTCTGCTTTCATTCTGGATTTAACCCTTTATTAGGATGAATGCATAATTATGTGCATCAAGCCAATTCTGACTTATGGCATCACTTTTCAGGGTTTTCTAAATAAAGAGTATTAAGAGATTGGGAAACTGAGGGGCTGTGATTTCTGGCATCATCCTAGAGAATATGGGTTTCTTCTTCTTCAAGTGCCATACAGTACTTGAGTCAGAATATTGGCTCTCATCATGGTGATCAGCCATGACAATTGTCCTGGGAACAATATAATGCAGTGATCTTCCATTTGCCTTCCTTGTTGCAGCGTGACACCTGTATCACTGATCCAGTTCTGTGAATCACTTTCTGGCCCTGAGCTCTTTTGGCACACAAAGTCCTCATCAGCTCCAGGCCAGGACTGATGAAGCTGCAGCCCTCCATCAAGATGGATTTATGAGCAATTCAGTCCACTGGGGGACCATGACCTTTCCCTGTTGACTTCCCCATGCAATGCCGTTAGTCCTTAGGGTTGTCAGGTTAGTTAACCACTGCCTGATGTTTAGCATTGAGTCACTGGCAGTATGGTTTACTCTATTACCATAGCAGGCTAACCTGGCCAGACATATGCCTAGAATAAGCTGGTTGGAAATGATTGCTAGTGATTGAAAAGACATAGTACCCGCAGTTATTAGTGTGAGATTAGACCTTAAGGGCAAAAGCCAGCTGTTCCCTGAGACTTCATTGATTAGAAGAATGATTTCATCTGTGTAAAGAGAAGGGGCAGAAAGTGCTCTTCTCTTCTGGAAGATTTGGGGAAACCTGAAGCCTGATTGGCAAATAATCTCAAACGATCCAGAAATTAAAACTTACTGTATAAAAAAGGCGGAGGGAAGGTGTTACTTTGGCAACTATTTAGGGGAACCTATGGTCAGTTCTTATTCTGCCATATTGTTGTGAACTTTGTGTATAATATGAGACTATGCTAGACTGTAAGCACTAGGTAGTTTAACTAGTCTTTTTGTGTGTGTGTGTGTGTTTGCTCTGTTTTTCTTCTGCCTATGTTTTTGCTCTAGAAATACTTTTATTTACTGTCTGGATGGATATCCCGCTATAGTAATGAAGTAGACTGTACAGCCAGCAACTCACTGCTGAGTGTTAGGTGGCAATTAACTAACCTGACGGCCCCTTTAGTTGAGATGGTCCCCTCAGGGGAGGAAATGCCACTGAAAACCAACATATTGGGCCCAATGGCAAAATGAGCGGAGGAGGAACTCTGATTCTCAATGATCATGGAGGCAGAAGAAACCATGCCAGATGGACTGGCTGTGAAGGCACACCTTGATAATATCCTCAAGGCTGTGGCAGTCCATTGCAGTCCTGGTGTTAAATCCTGCATGTTTCATTTCATATATGCCACAGGAGATGGCTCCATGATCATAGTGTGTGGGTCACTTTATGGCGAGCTGGGCTCCATCTTAAACAAATTCACGCCAATGGCATTTTTCCTGCTTCAGGAAAAAATGCATTTGACTTTTATTGACATTTGAATTTTTGATCCTGATTCCTGTTGGACACATCCCTGCAATTAAGGATGTTCCTTCCTTCACAACTCTCAATCTTTTGTTTTCTTTGCTCCAGTCTCTATTTGGATTGATGATAAAACTAGGACAAAGAAATCTTTAGGTGTTTCAGTTTCTTCATTGTCTATATTAAAGTTATGTAATCCTAAATTTCAGCTGCAGCTCTGTTTTCATCATTTCTTCTTCTACCTTCATCAGGAGTCCCCCCCCCCAATCCCTGCTGTTTCCTTCCAATAACATGATATTATCTGCATATCTTAAATTATTGATATTTCTTCCATCAATATTTTTACTTCTCCTTCAAAAAAGATACAAGTATACTAAGACAATGTTGCTAGAGGATATCAGCATGGGGCACTAAGCCTCAAAGAACAGGACTGATCTGCTAATGAAACAGCAGGGTCTGACTAAGCAAGGTGTGGGGTAGATCTGAAGTCTGGGTAAAAATCCCAAATGAAAACTGTGAGTACATTAGCACAGGAGCTGGTGTTGACAGTATTAAGGAATCCAGAAACCTCAGCTTAGGTCAAGAGGGTAAAGCAAGGCTAACCTTAAAGTTTGAGGAGCTGAGTTCCTGTCAGGGTTAGGAAAACAGCCTGAACAGCAAGGTTAAAAGTCCAGGACTTTCGGAAGCATGAAAGGGCTAGTGTTGGAAACACAAAGCCTTTTGTTCTGTGCAGTGATCCATTCTGGTCTCTGGAGCAGATTCTGCTGTGCAGTTCCCAAGGGTCATTAGTTAAATCTACACTGGCTTTAATACAAGGAGGAAAGGGGAGTCAGAAGGTTAGAGGGCAGCCGTAGACTGGATGTTTAGGCAGACAGAGGAACTAGGGAGCAAGGCAAATGAGTACAGGGGGGATTGTGTCTGTCTGTCTCTCTCTGTGTGCAGATGTACAAACAAGCAGTGCAGCAGAATACAGATGTGCAGGCAATGCTGACAGGCATAATCTGAATGGGCTACTAACCTAGTGAATCACAACCCCTAGCCTATAGGTCACAACAGGCTCATTAATGAATTGTCAGAAGAACAGGCACTTGAAGCACAAATAGTAGAAAGAGCAGGTTTAGCTGCGAATCAAAGCATGGAACAAAGAGAAAATTTCATTACTGTTCTGCTTTTTAGTCAGAGATTTTGGGACCCCTGCATTAACAATTGAGTTGGTGAAATGTTCTATCACTGGAGGGGGTTCATTGGAAATAAAATTGGAGAAGAATGATGATGCAGCAGCCTTGATGACTTTCCCCACAGGGGCTTAAGCCTCATCTTCTTCTATCTTAATTATTACAGGAGCCATGTTTAATCAGATTCTGATACATGCACCATTCTTTTGCCATGGCACAGCAATCATGTACAAAACCTCACTTTTTCATGCATATTTTTAAACATAGTTTCTCACAAAGTACACATTTCAAGATAAGTTTCATTCCAGAAAATGCACATTAATAGACATTTTGAAAGTACAAACTACTGTATGTCACAAAATCTAGGGAAGTACAAAGCCTGGAAGATAATTATGTTCCAACACTAAGCCATGTATTCACCTGAGGGATGTGGCTCAGGACTGTCCATATTGGAATTCACCAAGCTTAAACTCTTCAATGTTCAATGTGGTAATTTCCCCCTCTGGCTGTGACAGAAGCAGGATGTGATCATCTCTTTCTCTTAAGAAGGATTATTAAGATTTGATAATTTCCCCCCTCTGGCTGTGACAGAGGCAGGATACCAGAATCTCATTCTGTTAAGAAGGATTATTCAGATTTAATCAGGAGAATGGAGCTTTTCCATAAGGGACCATAGCTTGCAGCAGGACAGACTTCCAGTGACATCTGTCAGTGGTGGAAGATTCATGGGTTTTACTGTTTCTCATCTTTGGCATACGCTGAGGAGCACCAACAGGACAGTTCACACTCTCAGGTGGAATGGATGGCGCAGAATCAAGCAGAGCTCTTAGGCTTGGGTGTGGAAGGTACTTGCACACAATCTCCATCTCAACAAACCCTGGTGGATATTCTGTCACTCTTGTGCAAGTACTCACAGCCATTGTGAGAGTGAGACATAAATGGCTAATCATTTTTAGATATACAAGTGGAACTCTGTATAATGAAAGCCTCATACAACAACAACAACAACAACAACAACAACAACAACAACAACAAATCATGCAATATAGAGGATTTGAGAAAAAAATTGTACTCCGTATAACGAAAATTTTCATTGTGTGAAGCAATGCATCTCTATGGGGAAAATTGTACAACAAAAATCTCTATGGGGAAAATCATACAATTTTTTTTTCATTGTACAATTTTCTCCATAGAGATTTTTGTTGTACAATGCATCCCATAGGGATTTTTGTTATATGATGCATGTTTAGTATAATGAAAAAAATCGTAGAATGAAGTGGCTTTTAGAATGGACTTTTTTCATTATACTGTACAGGGTTCTACTGTAACTAGCCAATTGATACCTGGTTGTGGAGTCAGAGGTTGGGAGTTTGATTCCCCACCGTGCCTCATTGGTGAAGAGCTGCCCTGTGTAGTGTTGGGCAAGCCACACAGTCCCAGCGTACCTCCAAAATAAAAGAGTAAAACCTCTTCTAAGTATTCTCCATTTAGAAAATCATATCAGAATTGCCTTGATGGTACACAATTATTATTAGCCAATGTAGCCCATTTCCCAAGGACTGAGGAACATTCCTTGCTTTTCTTGCCAGCCATGAGAGAGGAATGTGTGGTTCCTCATCCTCCCCTTCAAAGAAAAGACAAGGAACCATTTATGTGTCTGCCTTTCGTGTAGCCAGAACCACAGTGCTAGGGGTGGACCCTGTGTGCAAATCAAGGGCCATGCCCAGAAATGACTCTCAGCAGCTTTCTGCTCCTCTCATTTGTTCTGGAGTGGTAATCTATGGCAGAGGTGCTCAAACTACAGCTCGGGGGCTGGATATGGCCTCCAATGCCAATTCATCTGGCCCACAAAGTCCTTGTCGCTCCCGGAAGCAGAAATATGGGCCATAGCAACCAGCCCCTTGAACCACCTGACCAGCCCGCAGCCCAAAAAGTTTGGGCACCCCATCTATGGTGATAAAAGTCACTTTCATCATCAGATGCCCTCTTTATCACTGCTTTATCTTATCCACAACTGTCAAAATGTATGGCATGTCTTGAATAAGAGCAATTCCAGATTACCTAGTCAAAAAATGCAAAAGGGGCCCTAGTCCCAGATAAATGAGATCAAAGGTCATGTTGCAGTTCAAAGCAGGTAGTCTGGATACTAAACAAAGGAGGGTTGAGGGGAAAGGAGCCCTTACCATTAAATAGTGGTTCAGGACCCCCAATGTTGCTAACATCAACAGTCTTGGGGCTGAAAAAGTTCTGTTATCTTTTCTAGGGATCATAGGGAAAAATTTCCCATCTTTAAGAGCTCCAGGATTCTTCCACACCCAAATTTTAAAAAGCAATTTCAAACATTTTACAAACAATCAAATAGATGCTTTCAATTTTAAAACCATTTTAGAAGAACTTCCCCTCTCTCTGTGTGTCTTAGGGCTTCTGGT
The DNA here is from genome assembly GCA_030440675.1 of Furcifer pardalis. Lineage (NCBI taxonomy): Eukaryota > Metazoa > Chordata > Lepidosauria > Squamata > Chamaeleonidae > Furcifer > Furcifer pardalis. The sequence goes on from CP126893.1 coordinate 105,105,989, forward strand.
GTTTTCATTGCTGAGGGCTGCTTACAAGTATATACAGTAGACGCAACATATAAACCAACTAAATAAGACATAGCTAATTAAGAGAACTATACCAAAAAACATGGAGAAAGGAAACCATGACAAACTGTATATCAACATACAAACCTATATAATCAGAAATATATAAAATATCATTTTGAATATAATCCACAACTATTTAGCTACCATAAAAACATCATTAAAAATAGCAATAGCAGTAAATAGCACAGCTTCCAGGCCAGTCATTGTGATTTCACATGTTGACAGAGCCTGTGCTGGCTGGAGATTCTTGGAGATTTCATCTAAAAACCCCACTAACTTTTCCAGCTTTTGCCCTTCTGCAGTGTTGAAATAACTGCCCCTCCCTTTAGGGTCAGAAAGGACCTAAAAAAAACACTGCAAACAACAAAGCCAGTGGAGTTGATGGTATCCAAGTTGAACTTTTCAAAGCCCTACAAGATGATGGAATCAAATTATTGCATTCTATATGCCAGCAGATTTGGAAAACACAACAATGGCCACAGGATTGGAAAAGATCTGTATATGTCCCACTACCCAAAAAGGGTAATGCCAAAGAATGTTCAAATTATCGAACAATTGCGCTCATCCCTCATGCTAGCAAGGTGATGCTCAAGATAATACAGGATAGACTGCAACAGCATGTGGAGAGAGAATTACCAGAAGTGCAGGCGGGTTTCAGAAGAGGCAGGGGAACTAGAGACCACATCGCCAACATAAGATGGATCATGGAAAAAACAAAGGAATATCAAAAACAAGTCTACTTCTGTTTCATTGATTACACTAAGGCTTTTGACTGTGTCGACCACAACAAAATGTGGCAAGTAATTAAAGAGATGGGAATACCAGAACACCTTATAGGCCTCATGAGAAATCTGTACATGAATCAAGAAGCAACAGTTAGGACAGAAAATGGAATGACGGAGTGGTTTGGAATAGGAAAAGGAGTAAGACAAGGATGCATTTTGTCACCCTGCTTATTCAACTTATACACAGAGCACATAATGTGCAGTGCAGGGATGGAGGAATCACAGTTTGGGATCAAAATTGCTGGGAGAAACATCAACAATTCACGATATGCAGATGATACCACCCTAATGGCGGAAAGTGAGGAGGACCTATTAGGTTGAAAGAAGAAAGTGAAAAAGCTGGCTTGAGACTCAATATCAAGAAAACCAAGATAATGGCAACAGGTCCTATCAGTCCCTAGAAAATAGATGGGGAAGAAATAGAAGCAGTGACAGATTTTACTTTCTTAGGATCAAAGCTCACTGCAGATAGAGAGTGCAGCCATGAAATAAAAAGGCGACTGATTCTTGGGAGGCAAGCAATGAGAAACCTGGGGAGCATAGTGAAAAGTAGAGACATCACATTGCAAAGAAAAATTCGCATAGTCAAAGCAGTGGTATTCCCTGTGGCAATGTATGGTTGTGAGAGCTGCACCATTAGGAAAGCTGAGCGCAGAAGAATAGACGCCTTTGAGATGTGGTGTTGGAGAAGGGTTTTGAGAGTCCCCTGGACAGCGAGGAGAACAAATAGGTCAATCTTAGAAGAAATCAACCCTGACTGCTCATTAGAAGGTCAAATAATAAAGATGAAGCTAAAGTACTTTGGACATCAGATGAGAAGAGAGGATTCACTTGAGAAAGCCTTGATGCTTGGAAAGGTCGAGGGCAAAAGAGGAAGGGGCCGGCCCAAGATGAGATGGCTAGATGGTATTGTGGAGACAATGGGCACAGAGCTGAGCGAGTTGAGGGGGATGGTGGAGGACAGGAGTGCCTGGTGGACAGTGGTCCATGGGGTCGCAGAGGGTCGGAATCGACTGTGCGACTCAACAACAACAACAACAACAACAACAACAACAACAACAACAACAACAACAACAACAACAACAACAACAACAACAACAACAACAACAACAACAACAACAACCTTTTACATGAGGAATGGGAAAGATACTCTCTTGTCCATCACTCAAATATTAACATTTCTTGGGAGGATCCAGAGCTGATGACCTATTAGGAAGCATACTTGATGCTTGCATAGTACAGCAGAGCTATCCTTGGTCTTGGTCTTGTTATTCCTTTACACCTGTCACTGTGCAAACAGAAAAAAGGAAATCAATACAAGACATTAAAAAAAACATTTATTGAACTTGAGACATTTCTAGTCTGCCCCTAGCAAAGCAATTTTGAGGTAATTGAACTGAATGAGTTTGTGGTTGCAGGAAATGGATGCTACCATTTGCCTCTGAAAGTGGGTTCTGACCTATTAAACTTTTTCTTGGTGTTGTCTGGGAGTGCCCTAGCCTGCACAACCTAATGACCACATTACCAGTGGCCCCTTGGCCCTGAATCATTAATGGAACATGCATATCCAGTGATGAATACAGGAGGAGATGAACCAGAAATGGCAAGCTATAATTGCACACCAAAAGTTCAGAAGCAAGGCCATTACAATCTGCCTTTTGCAAAGCCCTGGATTCTGTGCTAACAAGACAGCCCTGCTGTCGCTGTCATGTTTTGTCATTGTCCAAGGTGAAGAATGAGGGGTGGTACAGGACCACATCTGGTTACATGAGAGGGTTAGCATCCAAATCTTAATGGGTTCATTGTCAGTCTAAGAGGAGAATGTAAAAGGGGTGAGTTGAATGCACAGATCATTTATTGGGGCCATCAGAACTAAAATAAGCATAATGGACCACATTAATGCCAAAGATAAGAAAGTAGCTATATTGCTGGTGTCAGAGATAAGAGGAAGCAACCCTGTGCAAGAGCTGTTTGGAGAGACTATTATGTGCATGAAGAAATAGCTGTTAAAAGACCATGTTGTCTTCCAATAAACCATTCAACAAAGCACCAGTGGAACTCCATGCATTCCAATTATTAGGACAGCTATCATGATCATCATAGTAGATCCTCACAGCTATCGTCTTGCTTCTATGAACTCCTTCTCTTAACTTTTTCCCCATTATTATCCTGAAATGTGATACATATTGTCATCCAGGTCAATTACATACCATGGCATCTCATTCTGGAGGATGCTTACTTAAAGCCACAGTAGAAATGGAATTCCATGATGGCAGGATATTATGACAAAGAGGAAATTCCTGGATCAAATTCAATGTCAGTTGCTACATGTTTATTTAGGTGTCCCTAAGCATTGTAAAGATAATATGAGAGATGGGTAAGAATTTCATTTATGTTCTATTTTTTTTTTAAAATAAAAATTAATGTTTGATTATGGAGAAATGTTCATCCATCTTAATTTATAGGGCTACTCTAAGGATAACATATACTATGAAGTACAGTACTCTAAATATTGCAAATACAGTACTTGTTTGTGTGCATATATAGGTATATGATGCTCAGTGTGGTCCAGTGGATAGAATGACAAACTAGGACTCAGGAGACGTGGGGTTGTAGAACTGGTAAACCACTCCTCAAATAGAGTAATTACATGAGTGAACAACATACTTAAAAAGCCAAGTGCAGAAACTACTCATAACTTTGACTACACGTTTGTTCAATGACCATAATCCCCCTTACAAGAGGGGATTTTTTTTTTGGCAGCTATTGTGTGCTACAAGAGTTTTGTGAGAACAACTGACCTTACATATTGAAGACATCTCAGGAGAGGAAAAGGACAGTAGATGCTTAAATCATGATATCAATGTAGTAAAGACATTTGAGACACACCAAAATGTAGCTGATTTAGGTTTCTGGCTGCGAAGTCAGAGGTTGGGAATTTGATTCCCCGCTTCCCTCCTGGGAAGACAGCCAGCCTGTGTGCCTTGAACAAGCTGAACAGTCTTAGGGCACTCTAGAAGAAGGAAATAGTAAACCACGTCTGGATATTCTGTACTTGGAAAACCCTGGAAAGTGTCATAACAAGTCTTATTTATTAGTAAGGCTCTGAATTCTACTTTGTGGGGACTTTATATTCTATGCTGAATGATAAATCCCAGCTTCTGCTCCTGACAGGGTCTGACCTCTTCAGCATTCCACATCAAAAGTTTATTCTAATTTGGAAATCTCTAAATACAATGTCCAGGCAATTTGAAATCTACAAAGATATTTTATTTATTATTTATTTATTCTTCAAATTTATACCCCGCCTCGCTCAGGCGAACCTGACTCTAGGCGGCATCCATACAAACAAAAACAATATCCTACCAACCCCCCCCCTATTGAGTCCTCCATAGCCGCCCAAGACCCCCAAGTTCTCTCCGAGGCCGGGTGGCCGAGGGAGGCCCCTTTTATCTTCCTCCCGGCCAGTGACGGGGGCCGGGAGGGTGCAGCGTCGGCGTCGGCGTCTAGCGCGGTGGCGGCGTTTCTTCGGGCCTCCCCTGGCCGAGGGAGGCCCCTTTTATCTTCCTCCCGGCCGGTGACGGGGGCCGGGAGGGTGCAGCGGCGGCGGCGGTGTCTAGCGCGGCGGCGGCGTTTCTTCGGGCCTCCCCTGGCCAAGGGAGGCCCCTTTTATCTTCCTCCCGGCCGGTGACGGGGGCCGGGAGGGTGCAGCGGCGGCGCTCATTAGTTACAATTTTAAAAAAGGAGAAGTAATCAACAAGTGTTCCCTATGTTGATGACACTTACTATGTTTGGACTGTCCCTTCATCAGAATTTTCCCCACCCCACCCAGTCCAGGTTGTTTGGAGAATGTAGTCTAAAAGGTATCTTTGGCAAGCTCTGAAACAGAGGGAGAGAACACCTATTGTCTCTCACAGGCCTTGGACTAAGGAAGGCAGGCTGCTTAAGGTCTAGGCCAAGTAGGTGTGGAGCAACTACTACTGTGAGGGAGCAGACAGGTGGTAAGGTCAAACTACTCCAGGGTGAATGAGAGTCTCAAGAGCAGAGTGTAAACAAGTACAAGACAAGAGGCACTTAATACCCAAGAGCAAGGAAGAAGCATAGCCAAAGGCAGCCTGTGAATACACAAGAAAACATGGACATACATATCTACATGTTCGCACGTGCATATACACATACCACACACTTTCAATTTCTCAGTCAGCACACAGGTATCACTGAATCCTCCTGAGCAAGGATGTAGAGTTTGTTCCAGAAGCTGCTCTGGTCGGAAGGTGCTGACACCTGGTCCTCCTGTCAAGTCCTGATCAGCCTGACTGGCTTGGCCAAAAGGAACTGGCCCCAAAATGCCACCAGGCTGCAGGGCTGGTGCCAGGTCTGTCTCCTCATGCTCAGAATCCGGATCTGGGCTGCCAGTGGGCTGACAGATCCTCTTCAGATTCCTCTTCAGATTGAAGCTGGCAGCAGGCTGATGGGCCGGCCAACTGTCCTCCTCCTCCTCCTTGCACCCAGGATCCCAGACCACAACAGTTACTCACTAAAGCTCTTGGTTTTATTGTGTGCTGGCAGAAAGACATCAGGGAAGTGGCCAACATGGCATCCCTTGACTGTGAATTTAATTGTCTGGGATCTGCCACTACAAAGATCCTCTCTTGCATCTTCACCAAATGGGATTTTTCTGCCTTGGGTGCTGAAAGAACTAAACTATGCCAGGGCAATGTGCCTCTTGAATGCAGGAGTGGGGATGGGATTAGATGCCATTTGCTTTTCCATCTTAATCCCCTCAGTGTTTTGGTCTGGCCCTTTCTGGGAAGTCTGGCAATAATGAAAGACATGGGATTGCCTCTTAGGATGGTGATCACATTGCTGCAATAGGCATGGTGGCCAAGTGAGTCCCAAGGTTTGAGGGTCAGGCCTCTAGGCATGCACTGCTAAAGCAATATTTTCAGGGGCTGGTGCTCATGACAAATAAAACTGTCAAATCATAACTGCTACTTTTCCACATTCCAGGTTTCCTGGTTTTGTTTATCCATTGTCTTGGAAAAAGACGATGGTGTGAAACTCCCACAATAGGTTAGGCATGTGATGGTGGCTGACTCCTGGTGCCATTTCTCCACTATTCCATTGCAACAGGTTGGGGAGGGGAAATTGGGGGAGGGGACCAACCTTTCACTTGTGTGGACTTAATATCTGACAGCATCAGAGGTTGATATGTAGTGGAAGTCAATGCCTGTTGTTCATTTAAGGGGCTGAAAAGCAGTCCCTAAAACAGGTGATCCTTGAGGTGAGTACATGTTGTGAAGGAGGTACTTCACAGCAGACAGGCATGAGGCTTTGGTGTTTATGACCCAGACCAATTCGACAGGTCAGGTTATGAAAGGTCAGGGACTCCATCATGTGATAGCTCTGAGAGACAATACTCTTGGGTGCCCGATGATGTTTATGAGATAAGCATGAAGGTGCTACAGAGATATTCCCCATGCTTCACATTGGTCTTTGGGTCCAGTCTTCCTATCAGTTCTGTCTGAGGAGAAATTCTGCTCTGATCTCCTTATCCCATGCATTCCTCAAATGTACGTGTGGACAAGAAGAGCCTGGGATGATTAACACAAGCCAACATTTGCCTTTAGTAATAAGAAGCTTAAATAAAAATCTTCAGACCACGGCTGACCTCTGACCAGCAGGAGTGCTTTGCAGAAACATTATTGCCTTCTTATGAAATGAACACAAATGTGTCTTTAATTCCTTCCTGGAGCCCCTGTGAACTGCATTGCTCAAGTAAAGGTAGCCTGGGACTTGTTAGGGAAGAATTTATGTGACATCACACAGACTTAGAGGGGGTGGGTGGGGGGAGGATGGTTTAATCATTTTTAATTACATCCCACTGGAGCTTGGCTCCAATCACTCCCTCAGCCTCCCCTGTCTCTCTCTGTCACTCAGGTTTCTTCACTAGGGACTCAACTGGTCTTGTGAGGGTGTCCATCACAAAATTCATTATCGCCTCCTTTGTGCTAACAAGTATGATGCAGGGTCTTTAAGGGAGAGCAGGTTAGATTTTTCTGTCCCTTTCATAGGCCAACAAAGCTCAGGACACTTAGAAAAAGGCCTTATAAAACTCTAATCCCCCCCCCCATACACACACTTCTGACTGTTTGTTAAGGATAATTTTGGTGTGAGTTAGCCAGTATTACTGCGACACAATCAATGTCATTGCTGAAAACCCCAACAGCACCCACTGCCATTTCTATATGGGGGATTCTATGACTGAATACCTTTGTTTATTATTATTAATTTCCCCTCTTTTAAGTCCTCCTAGGTTTGCATGCAGAAATTTCATTTGGTTTGGGTTTTTTATATGAATTTCCCAGGAGTTGTACATTCCCTCAAAAATGTGATGCAAATATATATTTTAAAATATTAATATAGTTTAGGTATCGGGCTGAGAAGGAATGGTAAGCCATTTCTGTGTCTTCTGTACTTAGAAAAACCTGGAAAGGGTTAGCATAAGTCCAAATTGACTTGATGTGAGAAGAAGTGAAATACTGTAGACGTATTTGCCTATCAAAAATCAGAGGGCTTTGGCTTCTCATTTTAAAAAAAATGCCTTTGAATCCCTTCCTATTTAAACACACCATACAAACAAAAATGCATAAACCACTCTCTCATGCCCAGACACAGACACAGACACACCAGCATCCACAAATACTTCCCTTGCCCATCCACACTTTTCTCATTTCTCTCTCTTCCCCATACTAGGGAGGGGAGATATTGAGAGGTGCACTCCCAAAGAGTTATGGTATATTTCTGAGCTCTTCTTTCTCCAGTCTCCCAGCAGTCTAAAGCAGAGGTGCCCAAACTATGACCCACAGACCAGATCCAGCCCCTGACATCAATTCATCTGGCCCATGCCACCCTCATTGCTCCCAGGAGTGATGAGGGTGGCGTGGGCTGGATGAATTGGCATCAGGGGGCAGATCTAGCCTGTGGGCTGTAGTTTGGGCACTCCAGTTTAAGCAGAGAAAATGTCAGCTTAAATCTATCTCATCCTGTTGTGAAACAGATTACAAGGCACATTTTACTTATACTTCCAGTGGGAGGAACCGTGTGACCAGCCCACTGAACCACGTGACGGGTACCTTCGAGGCAGCGACTGCTGGTGGAGAAGAGTCTTTGCTGCCCCACCCCACCCTGAGTGGATGGGTCGGCAGACAACAGCGTGGAAGGCTGGGATTGGTTCACTTGTATGGGGGGGCGTGTCTTGTTGGGGTGTTATTGTTCTGAGTTTGAGAATAATCTTTGTGGGTTGGGAATTGGTCGCCCGCCCACCCACTCTAAAAATCGAGGTGGCAATAGTGGTCGCAATATTTTGGGCCGGGTAGGAATTTTGGGTCACGGCTGATTGGCTTTGCTGGTGGCTGTTTTCGCCTACCTCATTTCGATGAGTAAGGGTATAGGGGCGACAGAATTGTACGGGTTGGGCAGAAAGCACAGGGGAGTATTGGGGGTGTGGTGAGTTGTAGGGGAGGGGGAGAGGTTGGAATAGGGCGTGGTTTATGTTAATTTGGCCTAGCCCAAATCTCCCCCCCGGAGATTTGCCCCCGTGCTTTGCTGGCCCCTGCGTTAGGGTTGTATAATTTTCTCTGTCACTTAATAAAGTGGCCAATTTCTATTCCACTTATGTTGTCTTGGCATCTTTGTGTGTGTGTGTGTGTGGGGGGCCCTGGGGTGGCAATGGCCCAAAAGGTCTGAGCACCCCTGGTCTAAACAGTCCATTTCTGCTCTCTCAACCTTCAATAGTCACTAGCAAAATCATTGTTTCTTTACCACTAATGGAGAAGGAAGCTTGCTCCTTTCACCCACACACTCCTCTGGTTACTCAGATGGGCATCACTACCTTTGTGGCACTTTGAGTGATAGTGAAGCATCAATACTATTTAGCAATGAAGGAAGAACATGCAGCATTGAGTGAGAATGGAACCCCATGACTTGCATCTAGGGGCCAAATTTGTCCCTCACATTCATTTAACCCTGGTTGATAGAAAGAAGCTAACTTCAAACTGGGGTACACAGAAAGAGACTCCTCAAAGATTGTAGTATTTTTGAACCACAATTGGGCATAACCTGGGTAATGGCAATCTTGTGTTGTTGGCTAATCTTTCTCACATTGGGTCAGGTGAAAGGAACTGCAGAATGAACTCACCAAAAGGTGGCTTCATTTTGGCAGTTTCACATCTGGCCTAGACTCGGAAGAAGACTTCAAACTGTGGGTTATGATTATCACTCAAACCATAGCTAACATTAGACACAGTTCATAGTTCAGATGAAAGCAATGACCATAGTCAGGTGAAAACAGAGATGAAAGCTTTCCATCACCTTGCCAGAGAGGGAGAAGGAAGGGAGCGTAGCCTGGGACACCCAGTGCTCAATGGTGTTCAGTGGGTTTAAAGTTTCGCATCAAAATCCAGGTTATGCTTCACTCTTATTAGTGCCCTGTTGTTCAAGAATATCATTTTAAAGTTAAACTTTGTAATGAATTGAATATGCCCCAAATCTATCCCTTGGCAAGTGAAGTGGCTGCAAAAGATATCAAAAGGGAGTCAGCAGGCTTCCTATCCCCACCCCTGATTCTTTAATTGAGCTTGTAGTGATACCATTATCAATTCATGGCATTAGATCAGGGCTGCTGCTAAGGGAAAAGCCATCCCATTAATAATTATCTGTACTTAGCCTGTATGATCCCTGGATTACTTTGGATAAGTCACTCAATATTGTGCCTCAGTTCCTGTCTGAAAGAAGAGACTAATAGCACTGCAAGATTGATGAGGGCAGTTGCTACGAACTGGCAGGTGCTGTTTTAATGCAAGAGAATGCTCTTGGCAGATTGTTAAGAAATCCACAGGATGCTTCCTTTTCTATAAGTGGCTGTCAACGTTCCACCTAAAGAGATCCTTATAGATTTTTAAAAAATAGAAATTCCCTTTGTGCAGATCTTTAATATACAGTTTATTCATCTCTCTTACATATGATTCTCGCAATGTGGTTCTCAGTCATTTAATGCTTATGATTTAGAGTGTGTTCGTTTTGGTTTCTCCATAAAAGTCCTATAAAATCATTCACTGAAAAAGAAGGAGTTTCACTTGCCCTAAAACATGAGGTTTACATTTTCTGGCAGGAAGGGAATGCTTGTTATCTCTTAAAAGATCTCTGTACTTAAGAAAGCCCTTTCTCATAGTGCAGCAGAGGAACCAAACATATTGTAATTAATTTTCATCTCAGAGCATCTTTAGAGACCAGTCTACTAAAGACCACCATTTCTTTATATATTCCACACTCAGATTCATGAAGTGAGTGCTACCCTCTTGCTGGACCACCACAAACTGGTTGTGGGTCTGAATCCCTTCTGGGGATACATCATTCAGGGTCCCTAATAACTTTCAATCCCTTTGATGCCCCACAAATAAAAGCTCTTTCAAACGAGATGTGAGTACAGTATTAATTATTCAGGGTATAACCAAAAGGAAAGGAAAGCAATCACATTTCTGCACCGCCCCATAGCGCTTTTGTACACTCTCTGGGCAGTTCACATGTTAATTAGCATTTTGCCCCCAAAATGCTGGGTACTCATTTGACTGACCACCAAAGGATGGAAGGCCGAGTCAACTCAATGCAAGTGTTTAGACATGACTATAACCCAGGGTTTCCTCAACCTATGGCCTGGGGGCTGGATCTGGATGGGGCCCACAACACCATTTCATATGGCCTAGCTCCACCTCCACCACACCCAGAAGTGCCATGTGTGACAGGCAGGGCAAAATGGCCATCCAGCCCCCGAAGCTGTCTGAGGGAGCATGACCCAGCCCTCGGCTTGAAAAGGTTGAGAACCCCTACTGTAACCAATTTAAAAAGTTTCATCTGTGTCAGTTTTTGACAACAGTACTCAAATCTCATCAACTTGAACTATGTTGCATTCATGCCTTCCTTCCATTAGGAAACTTTTGTTATACTCCCGTGAAGTTTCAAAAATGGAAAGGCTACAGGCACTGCTGGAGCCATGGCCATTTGCCTAGGGACCACCATAAAGACAGCTTGTACAGGAGGAATTCTCCCTCAGATCATGCTACCTCAGACAGCTTAGGGGGCTGGACACCCATTTTGCCCTTCCTTCACCACATGGCACTTCATGGTGTGGTGGAGGTGATGGTGGGCACATAAAATGGGGCCGCAGGTTGAGAATCTCTGTTGTATGGTAATTGAAAAACACGCACTGTGTCAATTGATGTTTTCTGGGTAACCATTAGGAAGGGGAAAATTGAATAGTAATAGGTACATTTCCTGCAATGCATACTAGACATGAGTCACAAGAAATAGATGATGTTGCCAAATGTTCTCCAGAAGTTCTTGAGAAATCTTTGGAGCCTGCCACAGGAATGCATGCAGCAGCATCCAAGACACTGGGAGCCATGTGATGCTAGAGCAGGCTTCCTCAACCTTGGCCATCCAGCTGTTCTTGGACTTCAATTCCCAGAAGCCCAGGTCAGCACTCCTGCTGATCAGAGCTTCTGGGAACTGAAGTTCAAGAACAGCTGGAGGGCCAAGTTTGAGGAAGCCTGTGCTAGAGGGTTAAAAGTTACCCACCTTCATGCACAAAAGTGACTTCTTCCATGTCTAGGCCAGATGTGAAACTGTCAAAATAAAGCCATCTTTGCAGGGTTCTTTTCGTTTGACCTAGTGTGAGAAATATTAGCTGGCACAAGTTGGCTGTTGCCTGGGATTCAAAAATGCCACAAACAAAAATGACTAAAAAGAACAAATTGGAGACGTGTGTGGTGGCATTGGTGGAATAGGAAATGCTACAGCCTCACTTTTAAGAAGAATCCAAAATGGTATTTCAGGAACCAACATTAGCCTCACTGGGTGTGGAAAGATCTGAAGAGTAGTCTTTGAGCATTTGGGGGCATGGCTCTGTGTTTTCATCATTATCTTTCTCTTGCTCCCACAAAGTACCAGAATTTGGCCAAGGTTATTGAGGTTTTTAAACATTTCATCAATTGATACATTGATGAAATGGCAATTTGGTCTTCTTTTCTGATTGCTGAAGGTGCTGAAATAGAAATCATTGCTCAGCAGTGGTTCCCCAATCAATATCTAAAGCACACTCCGTGATTTTTCATAGGCTCCAAGCAACTTGTTTCAATAGAACCTCCAGTCATCATGTGAGTGAGAACCTAATGGTCAAGAGCTCTCTGGGGTCAGCAGAAGTAACACAAACCAAATGCTTACAAATATGGCAACTGTCCACACAACATCACCCTGAAAGTTGGAATCTCATCAAGTGTACATGAAAGGAGGGGGGAGAGGGTTTTGTAGTCCCTTTGAAAGGCAACTCTTGGCCTGCCCTAGATGAGGCAATAGCTGTGGGAAAGCAGGCATCGCTTTTTTTAATGCTGCTGCTCGCTAGTACAAAACACTTGTTTGGAATAATAGTAATCACTGATTGTAACACTTCCCTACTCATGTACATATCAAATCCAGTAAGGAACAACAAGAGCAAACTCCCCCCATTTTTTTGTAGCTTGTTAAATAAACATGGAATCTTGAACTGAAAGAAGTATAGAGTCACATTTAGGGACATACAAAGAAACACTCCTCTCCACTAAAAATGAGATAATGAATGGAATCAAACTTCCCAGAAGTAAATCATCTGTTTTGTGTTAACAGACCCATCTGTATTTTCCCCCCAAATGACTATGCTAATACTACTATCTTTCCCAACTCATTGTCCTTTAGCTATGTCAGTCTACAACTTATGCTATGCTATGCTATGCTGTGCTATGCTATCATTGCATATTGAGGACAATAGGTCTTGTAGTCCAAAATATCAAGAGGGCTTTGAATTGAACAGAATTATTTAAAAACTATTCACCAGCAAAACAAAGAAAAAAAACCTCAAAACATTCCAAAGAACTCCCCTCTCTCTTTATCTCTTCCCCCCCCCCTCTCTCTCTCTCTCACACACACACACACACACAGAGGATCTTTCTCTAAGGCCTTCTCTTTCTTCTCCCTTGCTTTTCTCTTTGTAGTACCCTTCCTATCTCCTTACTGTGACAATCCCACATATGGTAACCACTGTGGTGCAGTGGATTGTGTCGGACTAGAATTCAGGAGCCCAGGTTCAAATCTCTGACCAGTCATGGGAATACACTGTTAGGGATGTGTGACACTGATAAAACCTCTCCTGAAAATTCTCACACTCTTTCAAAAGCTTTTAGGATCAATCTAAGTGTGATGCAACTTGAAGGCATTATGACACTCACTCACTCATACAATACAAAGAACAAGAGCCTTTCATGTAGAGACAAACTGAGGAAGAGGGACAGCAGGAGAAGAGAACTAGGAAGGTTCACAACCTCTTATAATGACTTCTCTCTATTCTCCACACATTTGTCTTTAAAAACTTTGTGATGTCTATCAATACTGAGCTTATCATGCTTTTCATAAATGAAGAGGCTAGGAAGTAATTGCTGGCTGGATAACTCAGTGAGCTGCAACAACTAGTTCAATTCCCCACTGTGCTTCCAGGTGAGGAGCCAGCCTGTATAGTTTGGGGCTACATGATGTCTTAATAGAAGGAAATAGTAAACCATTTTAATAGCCTTACCTAGGAAATTTTGCCAAGGGTCATCTTAAAACTGAATTAGCTTGATTGCATGTAATCCTAATTATAATACAGTATTATAAAATACGTCACCAATTTTAGGACAGGAGATTTCCTCCAAATTGAAAGGGAAAAAAGTACCCAACATGTTACTCTTGCAGGAAGTCTAAGTTCTTTTTATAGTACAAGTACTGTGAGTGGTGATGTTATAGCAATTAAGAGCTTTTGAGGGTCACATATGTGAATACTAGGCCACGTGACAGAGGGTACAAACCAGGTGGCCAGTTCCTTTCCTGATGGAGTGGGCACAGTGAAATCATTGATATGAAAAAGGCACTGAAGAAGGAGAAAGAACAATGTCGTGCCTGACTTAGTCAACCACACTGAGGTCAAGTATGTGCAACAACACCTTGTTGAATGAAGAGTTGACATTAGTAAGAAGAGCCCTCTGCATTCCAGATGCAAGAGAGAAAGAAGAACCTGTTGTTATTTTCAAGACGATTGAATTTAGAGGTGCTAGACTTCAATTGTTTTATACTAAAATAAACAATCAGATTCATAAAAATCTTTGTTTTTTCTTAATGGGGCAATTTGCTTAGCAAATACTGTATATAGAAACTGTGCCCTTTTTCTTGTGAAAGTCATCCATCCATCATATTACATGTTCTTCCTCTAGTATGCATTCAGTGTGCTGCTTTTTGTGATTAGTCACCAGAGGGTAAAAACCAGTTTGCTTTATAAGTCATACAATGGTTGCCATATGCAGCTCTTAGGAAATTCCATCAGTGGAATTAAAATGCACTAATCACAGGAGACACACATCCTTTTAACATGTAGTATTTAACATGTAGTATGTAGTATTGGCTGGTAGCTGTGTGCATGAGAAAGAATACTATTATAAACAAATGAGCTTTTATTGACGGGTAAATTTTAAGTCAAAGAAGGTGAAGCATCATATAGAGAAAAGTAGTAGGCTGTTTCACAGGTAACCGCAGTAGTTGTGAGGTCCTAGGGCAGTCCACAAAAACAGTTCTACCCTCTTCTAGTCCTTCTCTGTCCTACTTTTGTGATGTCACAAAACCTGTCTCTGGTCACAGGATTTGGCCATGATATCTTAGGAAATGGGAAGCAGCTAGTAATCCTAACCATTGTTGGAGGGATTTGGAATTTGACTACACCCTTTTTAGAGCAGAGTAAAACATTGAGAGATCTACCCAGTTTCACCACCTTCATTGGAAAAGAAAAAACAACATGGTGAGTTCAGCTGAACTTGAGTTGAAGGAAACAAAAACCACTGTCACTTACAATGTATGTTTCCTGTGAACATAGTGTGGAGTTACAGATGTCTATCTTCAGAGAGCAATGAACGGAGGGGAAAGGGAACAGTGGTCACAGAGAAAGCAAAGGGGAAGAAGGAGCAGTCTCAAGGACTGTTGTGTGTGTGAGTGAAAATATTTATTATTATTATTATTATTATTATTATTATTATTATTATTATTATTATTATTATTATTATTATTATTATTATTATTATTATTATTATTATTATTTAGACTTGTATGCCGCTCTACTCAGTAAAAACTGACTCAGAGCAGCTCACAGCATTCACAAATAACAATATTACAGTACAAACCAAAATACTAGCATACAGTATAACAAAACAATTAAATACAGTAACTACCATACAAATCAATACACCACCGCCGCACTCAACCCTGGGACTCCTTTTACCTGTCCCAGGGGTCCGCCCAAGCGGGAGGCTTTAAAAGACTCGTGGCAGCAAGACTGTTTCACACACACACACACACCCCGCTGCCAGGAACATCTGCAGCCGGGCGGAGAGGCTTGCCACTTTTTATGCTTCAGTTCATAACAGTTACAGGGCATGCACCCCACTGCCACCCAATGTTAAGGGAGAAGCATTCAAGGTATCTCAGTCCAGAATTTAAGTGAAGTCAGAGATGCAGGATTCATCCAGATGATGAAAGCATAGTCCAAATGAGCCAGATATCAGGTGACCTAGGAGAACAGACACAGCAGAGAACCATCAGGGGCTGGAGCAAGGCAAAGACAAAATTCCAGGAGCAAGCAAAACAACAGTCAACAGGAACAGGGAGTCTTCAGAAGTGGGAACCAGACAGAAGATCTTCTGGAGCCGCAATTAGGAGCAAAGCAGAGATTTTCAACAGCAGGAACCAGGTAAGAGAGGCAGGAGGCAAACTGTTGTGAAGCTCCTGATCTTCTTTGCTAAAGGGAGCCTCAAGGCAGAAGGATAGTCTCATATAGGCACTCAGGGTCTTTAGGTGGAGCTTATAAAGAACCTTCCCCAGGGCTCTCAGTAGCGCTTAGCATCTGCAACAGGTTGAGGGTCCAGTCTTGTAAGAACAGCTGCTTCCAGGCTGAGGGCTCCAGTCCTGCAGGACTTAGAGCAGCAGCTGCAAATCATGACACTGGTGGATCTTTTACTCTCTAAAGCTGGTAACCCTTCTCCCTTGTTCATCTTCATGATGTCACTTTTGCTCTCACTCTCTTTTCAAATCTCTCCTTAGAATAAGCTTTTTGCCAGAAGTCTTGAACACAACACCCTATTCCTCTGCTATCCAAGTGTCCATAACTGAAATAAGACTTACTTTTCTTTCTTTACCTCTTGCTTCATCCTCGCCCATGTCTTCCCCTGGCCAATGTTTAAGTTAATAGCTCCTCAGGAGCAGAGATGTATCTCCATGTATGTTGTACAGCTCCATACACATTGATAGTAATGGTATATGCACACAGGTATGTCTGAACGAATGAATGAGCAGCAGAGTCAGACTCACCCATCTTCCTCCTCTCCCTAGATACAGATAATGAACCAGGAGGCCTCAGCATTTGCCATTTGAACCCTGGCTGGCAGCCAAATTGAAATGAAGCCTTGAATGTGAAAGATCAGTTTAGTTATCATGGCTAATGGGCATTTACAGATAGCTCTTTCATGAACCAAGTAGGTTTCTGTTGTGTGCCCTGGATAATAAAACAGCGACTACATATAGGTATAAAACTAGAATCAAGAAAAGAGGCACAAAAATGCAATTGCACTCGCTGGACTAACAAAGTGAAAAACAATGTTAATTCTGAGTTCAGCATGCCTCTTTTGGCAGTGCTCTCCACTTAGTACATTTCTTTGCAAATATAGATGTACAGAAATAGTACGTGGAGAATTAAGCTCTCTTCAGAATATGGAAAATTCTGTGTGTGTGTGGTTGTTTTTTTCCGTATGTATGTGTGTTTATGTGCCTTGTCCTTTCCTTTTTTGGACCACAAGTCCCAAGATCTCCCATCCAACATGATCACCAGCTATATTAGGTAAAGGATCCTAGGAGGTGTAATCCAGAAAAGTAATTCTTACCACATCTCCAAGTCAGGGTTATCCTAGCTGCCCTGTTTCTGGTAGAGGCTGGGGTTGAAAAAAACTGCCAAACCACCTTCATGAAGGACCAGCTTATCCTTCTCCAAATGGCCAAAGCTTTTGCCTTCCCACCTCTTAGGGAAGAGGCTCCTTGCCAGAAAATTCCTGTTGCCTTCCAACTTGTGGACTAGTTTCACTGGATAGCTTTATCAATTCAGGAATTCTTTCTTTGTTCGGTTGGTTGTAGAAGTGGAAGAACAAAGCCACCATTGAGAACCCTATTTAGGCACAGTTGGGGATCACACTTCCTTTGGCCATGTCTTGGCAGACACTGCAGCTTCAATCGCCATCCACCCACCCCTTCATCAGGCCATGTCCTGGTCTTTGCTCTTGTAAGGGAGGCAACCGTTTTCTGACACCCTGTGGCAACATGCAGGAGAATAGCTTCTGTCAACCACCACATCTAAAGGTAGCTGGGATGCAGTGAGAACTGTCACATTTGACAATTGTAATCCTCGGGTGGCTTAAGTAGGTGGTTGACAGTTGACCTTATTGATCTGAAATTAAAATCCAGCCCTGACAGAACTTGTCATAGAGTTTTCATTCCAAAGAACAATAAATGAACATGGGAAGAGAAGGGAGTCTGTCCTTCTCACAGTTTACAGTTGCTTTACCAGGAGGAAGAAAGACAAACCCAGAGGTAACCAAAACTTTTGACAGTTTTATACATTTCCCCCCCCCCCCAAAAAAAAGAAAGGATGGGTGGGTGGGAAGGAGAGAGAGAGAGAAGAAAAGAATGGGCATTTGTTCACAGAGATTTAAGGGTCAAGAAAGAATAACCCCCTGCCTTAGCCCCGCTTCCCAGTTGCAGAAGACAATTGACTATGGCAGAGGAAAGTAGATGGGGCTATCCCTCAAAAAATGAATGAATGAGGGTGGGTGGCATATGCATTTGTTTGGTCTTATGAATGCCTTTAATCCACAGTCACCTATAATGTATTTCTTTAATCCATAGTCACCTATAATGTATTTCTTTAATCCATAGTCACCTATAATGTATTTCTTTAATCCATAGTCACCTATAATGTATTTCTTTAATCCATAGTCACCTATAATGTATTTCTTTAATCCATAGTCACCTATAATGAATAGAGCAGAGCACACAGGCAGAACCTCATTGAAGATTGTGGTATTTTTTAATTACTATCTGGTGTATCCCAGGCAACAGTCATCTTGTTTTGTCGGCTAATCTTTCTCACACTAGGTCAGATGAAAGAAACCGCAGAATGAACTCACCAAAAGGTGGTTTAATTTTGGCAGTTTCACGTCTGGCCTAGATGCAGAGGAAGAAGAAGTGGATGGAGCATTTAGATCAGTTCCCCACAGCACTGGTCAGCCAATGAACTGACTTAGGCTTCTGGGAATTGAAGTGTCCCTGTGGGGCATGAGCCCCACATTGGGAATCAATGATTTAGATGTTTGGCCACATATGCAGCTTCTTACTTACGCAACTGGCTGTGTGTAATTATGTGCAACTACTTGCAGGGTGAGTATGAAAAGCCTGCCTAACAAAAAATTTGCATGTTGTAGCAATGTGTTCTCTGTTCCCTCCTGCAAAGCAATAGTGGCCTTAGAGCCATAAACACTATGAACAAACAGCACATAAGCAATAGTCAAAGTTGGTCTTCAGGAAGCAGAATGAAACTGAGTATAACTTTTTACAGTTACCACCATCCAACATGTTTTTGCTCTACTTGTTATTTCTAGTTCCTTTTTTAATGAAAGGCTCTGTAGCAGTTTATCTGACCCTACAGCACAAAATACTATATATGTTATGATATCCAAAATCATACCTCTCCATCACCAGAAAACCTCCCTTTCAAATGCATCAACATTCTCTGTGGCAAAACATGCTGGTCTACAGTTATGAATAAGGGAACTGTAGCAAGATAAACAATGGACCACCCCAAATGACACTTCCACATCACCAGGAATGTGTGCCATAGACTTGGATCTAGCCCACAGTATTATTATTTTTTGTATAAAGTACTATCTACTACAGAAATTTGACCAAAAAAACAAAAACCACCCACCCACAAATAAAACAAAATACAAACACAAAACTTCATACTGTATTTTGATTTAGTTGTCCCTAGTCACATATGGTCTAAGAAGGGGTTCTTTTTCAAATTAGTCATTTTAACAGTTATCTGTCTCTTCCACCAATGGATGGCCCTATCCTCTGAACTCAGACCCTACTTACCAGCTGGGAAATTTGTACATATTGGTGCATGTGATTTTTCACACATTTTGGTAGCTGATGCCTCTTTGTGCACTAAATAAGAACTAAATAAAGCCCACCCATAGTGCTAGCATACCTTCTGTCCAGTGTTCAACTAGCTGCTTATCCCATATCTGACTTCCAACCTTATTCAGCACAAGTGATACCAATTAACTATTTTTTTGTGGTTTGGCTAAGATGCTTTAAAAAAAAAATCTTTTTCTTATTTTCTTATTTTTTAACTTTTAATTGACATTCCTCATATAACACGTAAATAAACTTACTACTTCATAACAGAACAACATAAAATAGGAGAACAAACTTAACTAGCGTTCTTATACTAATAACAATAATACACATTTTTATTTACATAATATATTTTTGCTATAGAGTCTCCCATACTTCCAATTATCTCATATCTTGCCATACTTAAATTTATTCATACCCCAATAAATATAACAATATATTAAAAATTATAGACTAACAGTCTGATTTATTTGTGTATTCTCCATTCCTTTGCTCAGTGTTACATTTCAAAATGGGTTGCCAAATTTCCATACATTTATCTTGGTTTATTTCTTCTCTATAAATTCTGGTTTGATTAGTCAATTTTTCCATAAGGGCAGTTTGCCAGATCTTATTTTTTAAAAAATTTAAATGATAAGTTCTGTATATTTTTCCAAGACTGTGTAATTTTACTTTTTCCTACTCCCATAAGAATTGCAAACAATTCTTTATTATTTAAATTTTCATTCCCCCAGTATATAATGAGAATAAAAGTAATGTTTTGTTTGTGATTATTTTTTTATTTGTCCCATTTTCTAACCATTTTATTATTTTGTACCAATATGCTTCTACTTTTGAACAGGCAATCCACATGTTGTAATGTATCTTTCCTTCCACATTTTCTCCAACACAATTCAAAAATTTCCCTATTATTTTTATACAGTTTTTGTGGGATACAGATGCCATCTATAGACTACCTTTAAAACCATTTCTTCCATTTAGCTGATATTGATTTATATGGATATGGTTTCCAAATTTTCTCCTATACTGAGATTTAAATTTAATTTTCAAATTATTTTTGAACTGAATCCCTTACTATAGTCTTTCTCAACAATATAATATATTTATATACAGTAATATCTCAGATAACGATTGCATCAGATAATGCTAAAATTGCATGACGATGTAAATTTTTTAAAAAATTTTTTGCATCGGATAGCGATCTCTTAGCGTTATCTGATGCAATCATTCATAGCAGCAGGGTGGCTGGAAAGCTGAACAGGGCTCCCCGTTAGACTTCCCAAACACCCCACAGCTATGGAGGCAGGGGTGGGGTCAGGGCCGGATTTACATGAAAAGAGGCCCTAGGCTATTCCACTTATGTGGCCCTTTCACCTCCAATTTTTAAGTTTGTAAATTACATGAGAGATAATAAAATACATCATTACTGTGATATAAATCAATATATAGGCCCCTCTTGATCTTGAGGGCCTAGGCTGAAGCCTAGTTAGCCTATAGGAAAATCCGGCCCTGGGTGGGGTGGCTGGAAAGCTGATGGGGGGCTCCCCCGTCAGCTTCCCCAGCAACTCAGCAGCTTCAGATCAAGTCCCCCAACCTCCCTGGAGCTGGCAGGGGTGACAGAGAGCCCGAAATGGGCAGGAAAAACTTTAGTTTTTCACCCATTTCGGGCTCTCCGCCACCCCTGCTGGCTCCGGGGAGGTCAGGGGATGCGATCCGCGCTGTTCCCGCTGCAGTAAGTCAAAATGCTGGGATTCGAATCCTGGTGTTTTGACTTACTGCACCGGCCGGGGAGGTCGGGAAACCTTGGGAACAGCATGGATTGGGTCCCCCAACCTCCCTGGATATGGCAGGGGTGGCGGGGAGCCTGAAATGGGCAAAAAAAAAACCCTTCCATTTTTTTCGCCCATTTCTGGGTTAGCGTACTGCACCCTTGGAGTCGGTGCCTGAAGGTGCTGGCTCCAAGGGAATTGGATGCCCAAGTCTCGAGCGGCCGGCACCCTTGGAGTTAGCACCTAGAGGCACTGACTCCAAGGAAACCGGATGCCTGAGGTTAGAGCATCCTGCACCCTTGGAGTCGGCACCTCCAGGCACTGGTCCCAGGGGCGTCGGATGCCCAAGTCTTGAGCATCCTGCACCCTTGGAGTCAGTGCCTGCAGGCACTTACTCCAATGGAGCCGGATGCCCGAGGTTCGAGCATGCGGCACCCTTGGAGTCAGCGCCTGCAGGAGCTGGCCCCAAGGAAGCCGGATGCCCGAGGTTAGAGCATCCAGCACCCTTGGAGTTGGCGCCGCCAGGCGCAGGCTCCAAGGGATCTGGAAACTCGAACTTCAGACAGATGCCTCCCCAAAGTCTCCCTCAGCCCCTGCAATCGATCGCTGGGGCTGGGGGGGGGGACTTCATGGAGTCATCTGCACAGGCATGCGTTTGGTCCCCAAAGTTTCCCTTAGCCCCATCGATAGATAGCTGGGGTTCAGTGGAACTTCGGGGAGACATACAAGTGCCCGCGGATGGGAACAGGGCTTTTTTAAAATGTTGTTCAATCAGTGCATTGGGCAACGCTAAACATCGGATAACATCATGACTTGTGGAACCAAGTCATAACGTTATCCAATGTACTAGTGTACCTATAAGACAATGCCCTTTCTTTTATTTTTATCTTCCACTACACAATATTGTTCTAACTCTGTTAATGTTCTTGGGGACTGTTTTTGTGATATAATTGAGATGCAAAATTTCTTACCTCTTTTATTTGTAGCCAATTAGTTTTCATTTTACCTGTCCTCTGTTCTGGTTGCAATTGGCTGTCATGATTCAAACTGATCTTTAATTCGATAAATTCCAATACCTTTCCATTGTCTGAACTGGGCAAACCTCTCCAAAGATTTAAATTTCGGATGTTCCAACATTGGACATAACACTGATATTGGAGGTGCAAACATTTTCGTATACTTCCACCAAATTCTTAATGTCTCATTAGTAATGGAGTTCAGAGGTTGTTCTCTTCTTCTAATCTGTTTTGTTATACAGTAATACCTCATATAACATTAGTATCGAATAACACTAAAATCGCATAACATTAAGGAATCGGGGGGGGGGGGGGGAGAATTGCATCAGATAACATTAAGATCCTATGGGATGCTTCAGATAACAACCGCTAAAACCTGTGTGGTTACAATGTATCTCTATGGATCCCATAGGATTTTAACATGCATCAGATAACACTAAAAATCATATAACACCAAGACTTGTGGAACCAGGTTTTAGTGTTATATGAGGTTTTACTGTATACAAGTATCTATTAATTAGACCCCCATCTCCATCTCCTTTCATCTTAATCAATTCAGAAATCTCTTCTATTTGAATAAATTTAAAAGTCTGGTTTATTTGTAAAACTTCATAATACTTGTGCAACAGGATTTTACCCATTGAAAGATCTGCAAGCATAGGGTGTGTAGACTAAAAAACTGCAGTATATCAGTTTACAGAAATCTATGCTTGTGGCATAAAAACACTAAAAACACATAAAAACACTGCTCTTTGAGGAATCTTTTGGGAACATTCTGCCTATTTCTGGTTGTTAGAAATGCTGCCTGGCTCCTTTTCATCCCAAATAAGTCGTGTTTTCAGTGTCCTGGATTGTGGTACTTTCTGGCTATTGTAATGTTTGATGATGATTTTATTGTGAGTTTTATTGTGTGTAATTTTTAATAATTCTTGATTTTTGGATGATTGGTTTCATGATGTTAGCCGACCTAAGTAGGGATGATTTTCCCCCTAGAGGGGCGGGATGTAAGTGTAAATAAATAAATAAATAAAAATCTGCAGAAGCCCAGAAAGTGTGTCATTGTACCATATTTGAACTCAGACAGAGACATCCAAGTCCTTTTCTCCACGTGCAAGTAGCTGAGCTGTTTGGGATCCTAGTAGAAGGTGAGTCTCATTTTAAGGCACCTAGGAATGGGGAAAAATAAGCCCTCAGGTGATGGCCTGGCTGCTTCATTTAATCCATATTCTTGTTTTTCATTTCAAAGCCTTAGCTCACATTGCTAGAAAAGGGCACTGCTGTCTAAAAAACAAACATATCTGATCGAAGGAGCCTCCTGTAATACCCAATGCTATGCTTGAAAAGCAGTTTCACAAAGCCAAGACATCATTTACTGACTAAGCTCTCTTTGCAGGGAGGGAAGATTCTTTTGTTCCACCATCTTGTATGTTTACTTAACAGTCAGCCCCCCTGCTGTGATGAATGCTGATGTTGCAGTCTGAAAACCATAAGCCTGCGTTTCTGAAGAAGTAACTAAGTCCAGATTTGCTATAGAATGAGATGAATGGAGTTTTGTTCTGTGGGCTGGTAGAACATGGCCAGAGCTCAGACTGTGTAAGAAAGTACTGTACAGTAGTTCTGCTCATAGCAGAGGAGAGAAGGCTCGCTGTCCTAATCTTTAGACATTCCCGGGAAGGAAGCCAAAATATTATAGTCCCATATGATTTTCATAGAGGAAGTAAGCGCTTTGAGAGCACAGTGAGCTGTCTGAAGTAATCATATTAGGCTTTTGTGGTGTACAAAATCTCTCCGAAGATGTCAGAAAGTATTATTTTTCAAAACACCTATCACAAACTTACCTAGTCCACAGTAGCTGAAACAGATGCTGTTTCTACAAGGTCCATTATTATGTTTCCGCATATGCTCCATGGCCAGAAGTCGCCTGGATTTGTGCAGCGTAAGCAGGAAATTCTATAGCCAACCCTACCTATGCTGGTGTCTGTCTGTCATGCTCTTTTGTTTCCTCAAGTCAAGGAAAGAGCCATATGCCCAGTTGTACACAAACACACTTCAGATGGCAAACCAAGACAGAAAAACTACTGTGTGGTTGCTTTTCCTTGGGGCTGTGTTTATATCATTGTTGTTACTGGTTTGCTATACTTTACAGTCAAACCTCGCTTTGCTTAAAGAGTAACTCGCTTAAAGAGCAGAATTTTCTCTGAATGTTCGCTTCGCTTAACAAATAAAACCAACCAAAAATTCGCTTAACAAATAAATCCGGGTTTGCAATCCCCCCAATTGGTCATTTACAATGGTGTTTCGCTTAAAGAGCAAACTCGCTTAAAGAGTAATCCTGTGGAACGCATTATGCTCTTTAAGTGAGGTACAACTGTATGTACATATAAACACATTTTTGAAAGTTTATGTTGATAATACTCATTAATATATCCTAATATATAGTATATTTGCCTGGCACTGCCATATTTATTTGCATTAGGGATGTTCAGATGTTTGTTGACTAGCACTCATATATAACCCCTCACCACAACCTATTCTAGCTAGGGCTAATGGGGTTTGTTTTCCATCTAGATCTAGAATCTCAACGGTTGATGACATGAGTGTTCAGCCTGCTGTTTAGTCCTTTGCAGGAACAGGCAGTTTCACTTCAGAGATAGCAATCAGACAATGTCTTTGTTGGAATGAACCATCCTGCCTCCTATCTGTATCCCTCTGAGCTCTTATACTTTTTTTGGTGAGTTTAATTTAGGATCTCTGTGGTTTGGATAAATTCCAGCACTTGTGATCACTGGAATTGTTCCAAAGTAAGGCTTCCAGGTTGAATTTACCAGTACTGTATTGTGAAACAGATTAATACATGCACCACTTAACTATATTGGAAAATTAATCATTTTCTTTGCTCCTCTGAAGAAGGGCAGGGGAAGTGAAAAAATGTTAAGGCTGTGTAACAAACCAATGCTATGTGTGCTACATTGGTTATTTTTTAAAAAAATTAAAATCCTACTTTGCTTCATCTTAAGGGTCTGGCTGAGAACCACCTGCAGTTGGATCCACTATCCTCGATTTGTCCACTGACAGTTTCTCAATTGACTCTTTAAGATGAGATAAGAAAAGATTTTTAAAAATGTATAACTGATACATCAACTGTCCGTTGCACAGTTTTTAAAAAAATCACTTCCCCTGCCCAGCTAACAAGGAGCAGAGGAAATGATTAATATGCCAATTTTGCAAAGTGGCTCATCTATTAAGCTACTTCATGTTATTGGCAAATTGAAGGAGCCAGACCAACTAGGCTCACTTTGGTTCCAATATTCCATTTGGATATGAGGATTGCACCAAACAGCATATCACAGCTCTACCCTTCCTAGGCAACCCTTTTTAGCCTACATAAGCCTGTTTCAAAAGAACCCATGTAGTTACACCTTTTGTCTCTGGGACCCCATTTTGGCAACCAATGAATCAGTTACCTCTCTCTTTCTTCAATTAAAATATCCTTGAGATATTTTGCCCATGATCCTCTTTGAAAAAGTGAAGGTACAATGGATGGCCCCAGGAAGAACAGAACAAGTGTTTCTTTCTAGTAATCTAGAAGGCTTTGGAAGCTGCTTGCTTCTGATATTTCCAAGTGCTCATTCTCAAGTTTTAAGAAAGAAAAGGCAAGGCCATCATGTTTCAGCAGGTCTTTATTTGGCTAGAAAGCTTAAGGGAAATTTTATTGCTACTGTGATTTACTGCTTTATTCTGCCTTTGATATTCATATAGATGAGATTTTTTGGCATCTGATATTTAAGTGTGTTTTAATTGCTTTCTAAGAAGCCCTAGGTGTTAAGAAAACTAGTTGCAAGTTTTTAAATAAATTCAGAAGGAGTTAGTTCATTTCTCTCTGTTGCATGCATGTGTACTTTTTTTTTTTTTTGGAAAACTGTGCAAAACCAGGATGAATCAGGAGTATTTATCCAATTCTGGGGCAACTAAAGGCTGGAGCAAAGAACTACATTCATCTACAATGTGGAGCAACCCCTCAGTAGATCCTTCTTTTTTCTCTTTGGCATTTGTAAAATTAAAAAGATGGTCCGCAATGAACTGAGGAAAAGGAAATTAAAATTATTATACAGTATCAGTACACGGAATTCATATCACCAAAGCAAAAGTGAAGTGAAATCCAAACACTTCATTGAAGCTCAAGTGCTTTCCTGACCCAACCAACCATCACTAAGCAAGAATCAGATGAGATCAACATGTGCCATATGTTCTCCTGTTGCTATAATCCCAGCCATTTTGGAGTGCCATGCAGGAAGTGAAAAATGTGTCACTGCTTAGACAACCTTTTTGCATTCTGGAACATTCTTCTTTCCGTTTCTCTTCTCACTCAACATAGTTTACTAAACTTTGCTGAAAGATTATTATACTATTAGGGTTGAGAGACCGTCACTGTGGCTTTGTGGTTAAGACACTGGGCTTGATAACTGGAAGGTTGACAGATCAGCAGTTTGAGACCTGAGTGCTGTGTGATGGAATGAGCTCCCATCCTGCCAACCTAGCAGTTTGAAAGCAAGAAATTGCAAGTAGATAATTAAGTACCACTTCAGCATGAAAGATAATAGCATTCCATGAGCTTTCGTGTCTAGTCATGCCTGCTAAATGACCACAGAAATGCCTCCAGACACAGACAATGTTGCTCTTTGGCTGTAAATGGAGATGAGCACTGCAACCCAAAATTGGATATGATTGACTTTTGAGCCAGGGAGACCTTTACCTTTAATAGGGTTGAGAGCACCTGTGTTTGTGGAAGGATGACTACATAGTACCTCCTAGGTCTTAATAATCTGTGTCCCCCTGGCCAATTTGCAGTAGCCAACTGCAGTAATGTTGTCTTGAGGAAAAATTTTAAATGGAAAGAAATGGGGTCCTTCTACACATATCTAGCCTGACTATCTCATATCCCAAGCCTTAGGAGTCACCATGCACAATAGCAATAAGACACCTGTTGAATAGATAACTCAGGTGGGAAACTAGGAATGAAGCCAACCCATTTTGTTCACAACAATTTTAACATATTCCAGGAACTACAGGCAGTAGGGCTGCCAACCTTTTCTCTGGCAAGACTCTTACACATTTTAACAGCTGTATAGCAGAAGTTAGCAGGTGATGCTTCTCCTAACTCTAAATCTTGATTCCAAGAAAAACTAACATTTGCTAATTTAAGCAGCTGTTAATAGTACAAGAAACATGCCAGAAAATAACCTGGCAATGTTATTACTTAGAAACATAGGAAAGCTTCAGACCATGTAGCTTAGTTTGGTCTACCATGAGTAACAATAGCCATTAGATGTTTTAGTAATTTCCAAAATATGTGGCCATGCTAATCTGCCTCAACAGATTGGCAGAATGGAAGAGGATATATAAAAGGAGAAAAGGCAAGCCATCATAGTACTTTAACTAACAGATTTACTTCACTAAAAGCTTTGTAGATCTAAATCCATTTCTTCAGATACGGAGTGCAAGTGCATGTACATTATATTTCTTCTGTAATTATGACATTGAGGTCTAGGTAGGATACAGGTAATAAAATGACAATGATTTGTTAACAGAGGAATGAGATTATCAAGCTGTTAATTATCAGAACTGCAGGAAAACTAGCTAAACTTTATTTCACAGGAATGTAAAAAGCTGTAATAGGACAGAGGTCAGAGTTTGACTATAATTTTATACCTGTAAGATGCTACAGAAAGCTGAGTTGGTTAGTTGGTTGGTCAGTTGGTTATTTGTTTGTTTGTTTTATATATTTCTCATCTGGAAGATGTTCCCAATTTGAGTGGTTTACAATTTAATGAATAAACAATATAAAAATTAAAATAATACAGATATAAAAATATAATAGACCCACACCCCAGCGGCACCAGATTAAACTTTCATCAGTATGTATAAAATTAATCTAAAATATTGTGTCTCGAAACCCAGTATAAATAAAACCAAATCTATTCAAGAATAAACATAACTCAAAAATAAACTAAATTAAGATAAAGGTAAAGGTCACCCTTGCTTGAAAGCAAGTTGTATCCAACTCTAGGGTACAGTGCTCATCTCCATTTACAATCAAAGACCCAGTGTTCTCTGCGTATGCAAACATTTCCATGGTCATGTGGCAGGGATGACTAGACACCAGAGTGCATAGAACGCTGTTTATCTTTCATCTGAAAATCATGAACCTTTTTAGAGAATGGGTGAATAGCAATGGTAAATAATTATTATTTATTATTAATATACTGTATGTAGTGTGGTCTTTAGTGAGGCCCATAGCAATGCACCGAAACAAATTTATTTAGTCAGTTTCTGGTACTCCTTCCCCCATCTTCCTTTGCTTTTCCTTTTTTCTTCAATAGTCACTTTGAGATCCATAATAGAGTGTCCCATGAGGCAGCCATGCTCTGAAGCTGGTTCTCAGTGTTACCAGTTCTAATGACAGATTTCCATCCATTCATTTTTCTGTGCACAAATTACCCTGTTTGCTCTATATAGAATACAGAGGGACACTGCTGGCAAAAACATAAAACATAAAATTTTAAAATTAGAACAGATGATGAACAAGGAAATGATGTTGTGGCTGGCACTGTTGATACCTTTGCTGCTGTTGCCAGTGTACATCTGTGGGTAAAACTGGCTCACAGTTTGTTCCTGTTTTATGCAAGGATCTTTTCTAACATTAATTAGAGAAATGGGGTTTGAATTCTGGACCTCTTACATACAGGGCATGTGTTTCATTCCTGAGCTCAAGATATTTCTCAAAGAAAAGAGAATGAAGAAAGGCCATTCTTAACAGTTACTTTTGGCTATTTAGAAGATGATAAAGATGACATTGTGGGACTTTAAATACTATTGCTATATTTTAATTTAAACTTTCATGGATCAAGTCCACACTTTCAACTTGATCTATAATCGCTGACATTAAAATATAACAGTTAATTTTTAGGGTTACAATACTTTTGTCTTCTTTGGTTTTTTGTTTCATAGCTTGACAAAATGCCAGATATATTTGCAAAGACTAGCATGGCTCCCACTTTGGAAATTTTAGCTATATTAAACTGAGCTTAAAGCAAAAAAACAAAACAAAAAAAAACACACACAAAAACCCCCAAAAAGGGGGGAAATTGATCTATTTCTTCAAGAGAAAAATGACGTTCAAACCTTATCCCACCCACCTTCCTCTTATGTAATGGGGTTTCCCTGCTGCTCCAGGGATTTCATTCATATCAAGAAAGTGTTTCTATTTCTTCTGAGAAGCAGGGTTCTCAAAAAGCATTACAAGAAAGGCAAAGCTATAAATGAGATATATGGGCTGCTAAAAAGTGCTATTTGTTGAAAGTAACTAAGGTAAAAATGTCGGTTTGAGTTTGCAGACAGCATGAAGCTTTAGCTCAGAAAATTCCTGTGTCTGCAGAGTAGTATCTAAGTATGATCAGGAATCAATGGAATAGCAAGAAGTCTGGCCCAGTTAATCTCAGCTTGCTAAATCTTTGCATTAAGAAGTAACATTGTTTGCATCCTTATAGGTTATCTTTTTTTCTTCTTCTCACTTCCTAAACCTGCATTTGCCCAAGCCTGAAATTAATCCTGAGAAAGAGAAAGAGAAAGAAATGCAGAGGGATGAATGAGCAATGGGAGAGCTAAAGAAACAGCTAAGATGTCTGCCTTAGAGGTTCAGATCTATCTTGCAAATACTGCTTCTACTCCTGAGGGGCTGGAAGGTGAAATGAAAGTCAGATTCTGCCTAATGGCAGATACAAGGAAATGTCTGATTTTCAGGCATCTCAATCCACCTACTCTGCCCTTTAAACTGCTAAATCAGAGGGATGCTTTCTGAAGGCGACAGCAATAAGCAGAACAAGATTAGGGGAAATATTTCCTGAGTAATAATGATCACATAATAGCCATGTTTCACAATAACTTTTCTTCAGTACAATTCAAATGATGACCCTTTCAGATCTTGAAAGGTATAACCAGAGGATCTGGAATTACAGATGTTCCTTTGCAATTGTTGTTTTATGTTGTTTTTGTTGTTGTTTTTAATTTAATTGTTTGTACCCTGCCCATTGTGGAAACTA
The DNA here is from genome assembly GCA_030440675.1 of Furcifer pardalis. NCBI lineage: Eukaryota > Metazoa > Chordata > Lepidosauria > Squamata > Chamaeleonidae > Furcifer > Furcifer pardalis. The sequence goes on from CP126893.1 coordinate 105,136,069, forward strand.
TCCCAGATGGACAGTATAAACAAATGCAATAAGTAATAATAATTCAACTCATTGTTTTTCCTATAGCAGTGATGGTGAACCTTTTAGAGACCAAGTGCCCAAACTGCAACCCAAAACCCACTTATTTATCGCAAAGTGCCAACACAGCAATAGGGGAGGAAGGAAACACTCCCATTGGGCTGCTGGGCAGAGGGGCGGGGTGAACTCTGTGCTGGGGAGAGAGAGGAAGCGCTCCCATTGGGCTCCTTGGCAGAGGGGCGGGTGAACTCTGTGCTGGGGGGAGGAAGGAAGCACTCCCATTGGGCTGCTGGGCAGAGGGGCAGGGCAAACTGTGCTGGAGGAGGGAAGAAGTGCTCCCATTGGGCAAACTCTGTGCTGGGGTGACTGCATGGGTGCCCACAGAGAGGGCTCCAAGTGCCACCTCTGGCACATGTGCCATAAGTTTGCCATCACTGTCCTATAGCCATCCATTCTTTGCTTTTCCAGATCGCTGTTTACCTGCAGTTAGTAACAAAGAAGGATGACTACTTGCATATCATCAGAACAGGTTAAACATGGGACACTGACATGCATTACATTAGGCATATCAGAAAACAAAACAAAATAAACAAAATAAAATAAAAATAAAAAACACTGTAGCACTTTAAATACTAACTGCTATATTTTTATTGTTAGCCCTATCCAAGACCTGAAAGACACTCTATCCATGACCTGAAAGTTACCATTCTAGAACAGAGAAATTACAAAACTAGGATTGAAAGGGAGACAGCAGAAATCAAATACTGTTAGACACCCATCACAAATACTGTTAGTCCATCTGTTAGACACCCGTCACAGGGGACTAAATATTAACAAAGGGGTTCTGGGACATTATCAAATTTGGTACATAGATTGCTATATGATTTTATATATTATATTACAACTTTCCTGCCAATCCTCTTTAGCAAAACAGAAAGGAACCAGGTACATTGTTTTTGTTTGTTTTCTGACATGCAGGTCAAAAGTTGATTAGAGACCAGAATGGGCTTTTTCAGCAACCTTGAGATTAAAAAGGAGTCATTTGGAGCTAATCTGAATAATCTGTTGTTGCTAATGGCTGTGTGAAGTTGTATTGTTGTGTTTGCTTGTCTGTCATCTTGTTTGACCACACCCTTCTCCCTTTGACTCCCTGAATTTGGTGTATAAAAACCATGCCTGTAAGTTTTACTCTTTGTCTGAAGAAGTGGACTTGATCCACGAAAGCTAACAATAAAAATATAGCAGTTAGTCTTTAAAGTGCTACAGTGGGTTGTTTTTTTTTTTTTTTGTTTTTAAATTTTGTTTTTTTTTCTGATATGCCTGAACCACAGTCTAACACGGCTACTATTCCAAAAAATGCATTACATTGTGGATGAATAATACCAATGCACTTGAGTTTGGCCAATGATAAAGCCAAGAAAGTGGTTTCATTTTGTCAGTCCAGGGTTTGATCAGGACATGAAAGAAGACACAATGCACAATTAGAAACTATTTTAAAAGTTTCAACAGAATTACAAAAAAGTGTGGTTGCCACTCAGTTGTCTGATCACTTCCTATTGGCAGGCAAGATCACTGTTTTCTGTTCTCTTTCACTCTTAGTCTTCTTTACCATTAAATCAGACTTTTTCATGGGAAGCCCTTGACATGGAGAATGCCTTCAAAAGGAGGATTGCTCTCTGGCAGCCTTTCAAATATAGGATGAACCTCCATTTAAAAAGGACTTGTAGCCTCCCTAGTAACCAGCAATTTAAGCACAGAATGCTAGGATTGAGTGATTTTGAGCCAGAAAATCAAACTGCACCTCAGCTGTGTCTATTTGAAAATGTCTCTTAATGATCATGAGAAATGGAAATATTGCATTCAGTTCTCCTTTGTATGGGGAGACAAAGCTTCTCCTTTCTTTTTAATGGACATGTGGCTAATTAATGCAGTGGATCCATGATCCTCTGACAGGGCTTTAAAATATGTTCAAAGTATTGCTGATATATTGGGAACACTTTTAAAAACAATGTAAAACTTCAAGAAAATTCACCTGCCCCAGCTATCTAGAGGGAGATGATGAAACGAGCTATAAACACCTCTGGGGACAATATTTCAGCATCCCTTCTGGGCCGAAAATCCATATTATGAAGTGTGTGTGGGGGGGGGGGAACAGGGGTAAACAGCAATTTTCAAGTAGGATGGCTGATTCTATTTATGACTAGGGGGACTGATATGACCAGCCAGACTACACTCGGAAACAATATTTCAGTAGTCATTTGGGGCAGAAAATCAGCATTGCTCCTGTGGTACAGTGGTTGAGCTGCAGTACCTTGAAGACCTTGGATTCGTTATTCAACAAGGAGCCCGTGCATTGGTAGACATCTCCACAGTGACATTCTGCACATGCAAATGGACTTGAGAAATCAAGTCTATTTGCATGCAGTTTTTTAGCCATTTGGATATCATGTCACCCGCTGGCCAGGCGGACCATGACGTGTACCCTCCACTTTCACTAGAGAATCAAACTCCCATCTCTGGCTCCACAGTCAGATACCTAAGCCACTGAGCTACTAACATGGCAGTCTTGTATCTCTAAGTCTTAGAAGAGAAAGGCTGCTCATTAGAGGGAACTTGTACAACTTGTGGGCCTTTTCATTAACAAGCTGATGAGATTTTTCACCATATTAAATACAAACAGCTGACACTTTGACTCTTGAATCCTGATGGACACTGGATCTTGGCAACCAATCAAGCCTCATCCTTCACATGCCCCAGGATTAGCTGAGTGAAAGGAGCTAGTCTTGTAAAGCTGTCATTTAGAAGGTTACTGTTGATTTAGGGCCAGTGAGTCTTGAACCTCTGACCTTGTCTAAGCCCATCTATAACCGTTCCACAGCACCATCTTGACACGGAAAGGGGGATGCAAGCCTGTCCTGGTAAGGTTTAAGTATATACACATGTGGCTGAAATCAAGAGATTCATGCTGTATTCTTGGCTTAAGCTCACTGTGTGACCTTGGCAAAAAATATTTGTACAAATGATTTTGTATGACTCACATCTAAAGCGCAGGCCTTTGTAAAGATGGATTTAATAAAAACATGAATTGGGAAAGAAAGGCTGTTGTTGGGAATGATCAAGTGAAAAATGAGCCATTGGACAAATAAAATTTTGCAGAATTTAAAAAAAAGTTTAAACGTTTTGCAAACTAAAACAATGATCTCCAAAACTAAAAACTTCTGAAGAGTAGGAGAAAAACTTAAACTTAAAATTGGGATGTTTTAATTTTGAAACATTTCTACATTAAGAAAATTTAAATATTTTTCAAAATCTTAGAGAAAATTGCTGACTTTAGCAACTAATCTTCACTCTAAAAGTTCAGCATCTGAATCAGTGGGCCCAGTTTAGTCACAAAATTGTGTTTTCAAAATGCATTTCTTTATGGTTTACTATCACTTGCAATAACACTTATTAGATACAAAAATTTGTGATTTTTATTAGCAGAGTAAGGTGAAAATGAACTGCACAATTTTGTAAATGTCTATTCAAATATGAATCCAGATAAGTTAAATTGTGTTTACTCTTAGCCATGCGTAGGATTGTAGCTGAACTGAGCATCATGTTGCGGGTCCAGGTTGATCCTAATGCTTTAACAAACATAACTTGATTCTTACAAAAAATGCACTTAGCATTTCAAAATGGAAAAATACAGCAAAAATCACAGTGAAAGAAATATAAACAATATTCTGATGTCAGTAGAAAATAGTGATGTTTGGTTTCAATTACAGTGGAACCACAGTTAACAAACAGCTTGGTTAACATAAAAATTGCATAACATAAGGAGAGCCATAGAAAATAATGGCACAGTTTACGGAATTTTTGGGGGGAACTGATTAGTTTGTTTTCAATGTATTCCTATGGGAAACTGCTTTTTGGTTAATGTATTTTGGTTCCAATGCATTCTTATGGGAAATTTGGTTAAAGTAATTTTAGTTGTAAGAAACGTCCCAGAGAACACATTAATTATGTTAACTGAGGTTCCACTATAAATGGTATGAAATAATTTTAGAATAATTTTCAGGTAAGATTCTTGATATTCAGCCTATACAGTCAAACCTCACATAAAGAGGGTCTCACTTAAAGAGTAACTCGCTTAAAGAGCAACTCACTTAAAGAGCAGGATTTTCTCTGAATGTTCGCTTCACTTAACAAATAAAACCAACCAAAAGCTCACTTAACAAATAAATTGGGGTTTGCAATCCACCCCCCATTGGTCACTTACAATGGTGTTTCACTTAAAGAGCAAACTCACTTAAAAGAGCAATCCTGTGGAACGCATTATGCTCTTTAAGCGAGGTACAACTGTATCTGGCTTCTTGTAACTTGAGCCCATTATTACATGTCCTGCACTTTGGGAGCATCGAGAACTTATGACTATCTTTCAAGCATTTGAAGACTGCTATCATTTCCTCTCTGTTTTCTTTTCTTAAGCCTAAATATGCCCAGTTTTCCCAGTCTTTTCTCATAGGGTTTGGTTTCCAGTTCCCAGATCATCCTTGTTTCCCTCACCTGAACTTGTTCTAATTTGTCTGCATTCTTCTTAAAGTGTAGTGTCCAGAACTGGACACAGTACTCAAGATGAGACCTAACCAATCCTGAATTGAGGGGAAACTAGAACTTCACAGGATTTGGATATTGCACTTCTGTTAGTGCAGCCTAAAACAGCTTTTGCCTTTTTTTGCAATTGCCATTCATTTATACTCATCTTTTGACCAACAATAGCTCTAAGATCTGCTCAGAAGTAGTATTTGTGTAAGAGAGACCAATTTAGAATATGTAATTTAGAAGATGGTAGCACCTTAATTCTTCCTGTGATGTGATTTAAATCCCTAATGACCAACCAGAAAACAAAGTACTGTACGCTAATTTACAAAATGCAAAGATGAAAGAGTTCATCCTTAGACAAACAAATGTCTTTTGTCAACTAAGGGAACTCCCTACATTTGGTCCTGAAATCCTGATCTACACATTCTAAAATCCACCAGCCAACCTAATCAAGCTCAGCCAAAACAGCCAAGTTATGTATCTAGATCGTTTGTCTTCACATAAGACCAATTGCTGAATGTTAATTGGTATAAAGACAGGTGGATGGGGTATACAAGTACAAAACTATAGGCATGCACACACCTAAGGATATAAAAATACCTCTTATACAGTAATACACCGGATAACGATTGGACCGGATAGTGCTATAATTGGATAACGATGCAAGATTTTTGGAAAAAATCTTACATCGGATAACGATTGTTTTAGCTTTATCTGAGCCAATCGTGTGTGTGTGTGGGGGGGGGGGTGTTGTTGGATTGGGTAGAACATCTACCCAATCCATCCACCCACCCAGCTATGGATCGCTGCTACTGAACTAGGGTCAGGGGAAAGGCACGTGGGTGCCTGCCTTTCCCCCGACCCTAGTTCAGTAGCAGCGATTGCTGGACAAAGCCTAGCAGCGCACGGGCTAGCTAGCCCGAGTGCCGCTAGGCTTCATCAACAGCCCATCCGGGCTGTGTCCGAAACTGCTGGGCTTCGGACACAGCCCGCATGGGCTGTGGAAGAAGGCTAACCAGCCCAGCCGGGCTGGGCTAGCCTTCTTCCAAAGCCGTTCCATGCTGTTTCGAAGCCCAGTGGCTTCGGACACAGCCCTCAAGGGCTGTGGAAGAAGGCTAGCCCGGCTCAGCCGGGCTGGGCTAGCCTTCTGAAGCCCTTGCGGGCTGTGTCCGAAGCCGCTGGGCTTCGGACACAGAGCGGGTGCCTCTTCCCCCACCCTACTCGCCCCATAGTGCTTGCTAAGGGGCCAGTGGGGTGAGGGGAACAGGCACCCAGTCATGCGCTACAAACTGCATGAGCGGGTGCCTTGTCTCGCCACCCAACACGAGCCTTAGCAAGCGCTAAGGCTTGTGTCAGGTGGCGAGACAGGGCACCTGCTTGTGAGCTTTGTAGAAGAGGGGGAGACCTTTCCTGTACCCTGCATGTGGGGGACTTGCGAAGGGTACTGGAAAGGTCTCCCCACTCTTCCCAAACGCCCCACTGATCTGCTTGCTAAGTGTCCTGTAAGTTCAGCAGAAGAGGTGCTTGCTCGATGCCTCCTCTTGTGCAAGCGGGCACCTCTCCTGCCAAACCTGTGGGACACTTAGCACTTGCTAAGTGTCCCGTAAGTTTGGCAGAAGAGGGGCTCGCTCAGCGCCTCCTCGTGTGCAAGCGGGCGGCTCTTCTGCCAAACCTGCAGGACACTTAGCGCTTGCTAAGTGTCCCGTAATTTCGGCAGAAGAGGTGCTCGCTCGGCACCCTGAATTCAGCACTTTTTTAAAAGCGTTGTTCAATGCATGGATCGGACATTGCTAAAAATCGGATAACGTCATGACTTGTGGAACCAAGTCATAACGTTATCCGATGTTCTAGTGTATTGTCATTTCAAAGTACTGTACAGTAACAAGAACCAAATCTGAATATGTTACCAGGGTGGGCAGTGGTTTCAACACCGAGCAGTGGAAGAATTCCTATACTACATATGTTTGCAGGTCTCTGGCTGCCTGCTGGAACAAGAGGGTGATATTCATCAACGAGTTCTAGTAATTGGGCCTTGAATCCTGTTTTATGAGCCATTTTCTCCTGGCAGCAAATGTGACTTGGAGCCAAATCCAACTCTCTCCTCCACACAAGGGAACTGTGAAGCCCAAAGTCTTTATTGCAATTTGAATCCCAAAGTGTGCATTATTTAAAAAACCACTCTGAACACACATACACATAAAAATAATGATGATTATTAGGGAGGTGAAAACCTAAACCTGCACCTGCACGTGTTCTCTCTGGGTCCCTGGCCTTGTGCAATCAATCACAGCTTGGCCCAGTCTCCTCCACCTGCTTCCTTCTCTCAGTTTGCAGTGTGGAAAAAGTTGTCCTAGTCAGAGGGGCTCTCCTGAAGGCGGGATAGATCCAGAGGAGGACAAGGGGTGGGTGAGTTGGGGGTGGAGAAAGCAGCGTAGCCAGGCAAAACACTAGTTGGTCTGTTTGTCTGGCCTTCATCAACACAGTTTCTGAGCCCACCACTATCTCTAAACCTGTTGATACAGCTGCTCTAGAAACAGAACTTATTCATCGCCAGTGGGAAATCACAAGGCTTCAGCAGCAAAAGGAAAAGTGACATCTCAACAATCTCTAGGAAAGAATGAGTCCTTTCATTTATCGTAACTTCTTGTTCCTGGCACCCACATGAAGTTTTGAGGTTGCCTGTAAGCAGTGGTGTAGTGCAGGTTTCAGCTGCCCAGGGTGCAGGCCAAACTTGCCGCCCCCCATTTAAGCTTGCTCCTCCACATGGCGCCTGTCCCTATTCCACTTAGTCTGCCCTTGCTCCTCCCTGCCTGCTTTCTCTCATGGCACGCCCCACTCGTCCCACAGTTCTGTTGTAGCTGCAGGGAGAAAACCCTGGGTTCAGTGATGGGATGCAACAGGTTCGCACCAGTTCGCCAAAACCGGTAGTAACTTTTCCCAGCGTCCCGGAGAACTGGTAGCAGCTTTTGGGGGGAACCACCTCCAGGGCTTACCTTTTCACTGGTTCCCCCACTGCGCATGCACACCAAGGATACTTAAGAGACTGCATCACCCCAAGAACATCTGTCCGTCCCACCAGAGTGGATCGGAGAGGCTCTCTTATCATCCCATCAGCTAGAAAGGCACATCTCTCTAGCACCAGAAGGAGGGCCTTCTCCATGTCCACCCTGGTCCTTTGGAACCTCCTGCCAGCTGAGTTACGCCTACAGACAGAGCTACTGTCCTTTCGGAAGGGCCTAAAAACCTGGCTGGCAGGACAGGTGTGGGGCTCAAGTAATACGGGGTCCCACATTGGGTGGCTGATCTGATGGGATAGCCACCCCTCTCTCCCTCTTTTAAACTTTTAAACTTTTTTTAAAGTTTTAACCTTTTTTAACCTTTTTAACCTTTTAAATCTTTGAGGGATTTTTGTAAATATATAGTTTAATTTTTTTTAAGTTGATTTGATTTCTGGGTTTGTGGGGTACTGGTTTAAGTGGGATTGTTTTTTAAAGTTCTGAAATTGTCAGGAAATGACACATTTCCTCACGTTTCCCAAGGCTTGAGGTTGTAGATGTTTTAGCTAGGCCTCATAGAAATCCTTTGTTCTCTCTCTGCCTCATAGACTGCGTGTCACAAGACTGCCTGTTTTTCAGTATTCCTTATCTTTCTAGCTAGCTGAGTTTCATGTTTTGTCTACATGCTAGAACACTGACTGTTTTGTGTATTATGCTAGTTTGATTGTAGCTGTATATTTTGTGTTCTTTTTGTATTGTTGTTAGCCACCCAGAGTTGCTTAGGCAAGTGGGGTGGCATAAAAATTGAACAATTAAATTAAATTAAATTAAATGTAGTCATTGCCACGGGGTCCCTAATGCCATGGATTTCAAAGAGAGGACACAATGATTTTTTTTACAAGGCACCGATCCACTTTGGCAGGGGTTTCTGCTGCCTTGGGGATGAGCTGTAAGCAGTGGCGTAGCGTGGGGGGGGTGGGGGGGGCGGATGCCCCGGGCAGCGCCTTTCAGGGGGCGGCAAAATGTCCCCTCCCCACCCTTTTGCTGGCGAGCGCCCCACGTGCGCTTCGCCGCTTGCCACACACCTCCGTCCGCTCGCACCTCCATCCGCTCGCTCGCCCGGCTGGCCGTCGGGGGCTCTCCGCCGCCTGTTGCCCCTGGCAGCGGCTTTCAGGGGGAGGCAAAATGTCCCCTCCCCACCCTTTTGCTGGCGAGGAGGAGAAAAAGGGGTTTTTTTTAGGCGGACAATTCAAGGAGGCTCCTTGAATTGTCCGCCTAAAAAAAACCCCTTTTTCTCCTCCTCGCCAGCAAAAGGGGGGGGAGGGAAGGAGGGGCACGCCCGGTCGCACGCCCAGCTGGCCGTCGGGGGCTCTCCTGGCGGGCGGCCCGCGTGCGCGCGGACGCTGCTCGCCTCCGCCCGCCCAGCCACCCACCCAACTTGCCGTGAGACGGGGCGCTCGTCGGGGGGGGGGGGGTGGCGCCGTGGCGGGGAGCCCCTGGGGGCTGGCTGGGCAGGAGGAGGTGGGCAGCGTGCGCGCGCACGCGGGCCGCCCGCCAGGAGAGCCCCCGACCGACAGCCAGCCCGGCGGGCGGGCCCCTCCTTGAATTGTCCGCCTAAAAAAAAACACTTTTTCTCCTCCTCGCCAGCAAAAGGGTGGGGAGGGGACATTTTGCCGCCCCCTGAAAGCCGCTGCCAGGGGCAACAGGCGGCGGAGAGCCCCCGATGGCCAGCCGGCCGGGCGAGCGGATGGAGGTGCGAGCGGACGGAGGTGTGTGGCGCGCGCGCGCGCGCGCCCCGCTAGTCAGCAGGGGGCTGGCTTCTACCTGGGTCGGGGGGAGGGGGCGGCGGCAGCGGCGAGCTGGGGGGGGGGGCGGCGAGTTTGTTCTTCGCCCCAGGCGGCTGAAGACTGCGCGACGCCACTGGCTGTAAGTGACGTCAGGTGGGGGGGTGGGGGGTGCCCCTGCTATACCCCATCTCCAGAGGCTGGGCTGTTCCACCCACCCTCAATGCCAGGCAATGCCAGGCGAAGGCAGGCAAACCAGCCTGCCCAGACTGAGGGAGCTGCACCCAGGTGCAATGCCGCCCCCCAAAAGTGCCGCCCAGGGTGGGCTTCCCCCTGCCCCCATGCTACGCTACTGCCTGTAAGAGAGAGAACTGTGTGCAGACATATTGAATGGGTATGTGTGTGCTTAGTGGCAGGAGAAGGAGAGTGCAAATGGAGTTAAGAGTGAACGACGATTCTCTTGGCCAGACTCCCAACATGGGGCTCACAGAATTGAATGTGGAGTGGATATTGTGCAAAGGTCCCCCCTGAGGCCAATAGCTGGCTTCTGCTGCTCTAACTGCCCATTCCTAGAGTGAAATAATAAATATTAAAAGGCTTTTAATCCATTTATTTTTCAGCTATTATGAGAAAGCAGAAGCTCATCCACTGCTAATTCTATCCACTTCCACAGGCTGTCCAGACACAAGAACCACAAACTTCATTCAGGGTGCAATCAGATGGCTAGAAAAGCATGTCTGATTGCACCTGAAAGAGTCTTAAAGTGACTCTTTTCATTTGCCAGGGCCCCAAAAAGTGGAGCTCAAAAAGCTCCAGTTTAACCACAGACTGGTGTTGGGCCGGTATTCAATTCCCTTTATGTTGTGGGATCATTGGAAAATAGACCACATTTGGGGAGCAGTTCCTTCGTAAGGTTTCTCTGGCCTGATTTATATGGGATGGGGTGAGGGCAGGGAATGTTGCTCTCTTTGGAAAAGATGTTTCAAACAGCAATTTAACAAAACAAAAACAGTCCCAAATGTCAACACCCTAGCCCCCACCCCGAAGAACAAAAAGTTCCAGGCATCTCCATTCCACTGTAAAATGTGGCTTCCTGTTAGATTTGAGGATTAAAAAACAAAAATAAAAAAAATCCCCAGCCTAATGATATTTTCCATGCAAATCAAATTTAAATTGTCATGGGATTATGTTTGAGCTCAGATGGACTTCTTTGAGGTAGATCTTTTCCATGGGAACACTGAAAGCTTTCTTCTCAAGTGGCACTCCTCGGGAAGAAGTGGTTGTGAACAAATTGAGCCTACCTTAGTCAAAAACATGCTGCCTTCAAATGTTCTTTCACTTTCACTTTCTAATGAATACTTGCTTCTTTTCAAAGATGTTTTCTCCAGGTGTTCATGGTGAGATGGGGAGGTTTTCAGAAGAGAACTGTCTGTTTCGGTATCACATTCTACCAGTTTATAGGGTGAACCAGACTCCATACCATTCTGGCATTCACCACCACTACCTTATCTGATAGTTAAGGAGACAACCAAGAAATTACCAGAATGCTTTAACAGGCATTCTCATACTATGGCCTGCACGCCAGACCCGGCCCCTGAAGCCATTTCATCAGGCCCGCAATGCCCTCACCAAACCAAGAAGTGGAAAAAACTGCACGCTGCACATGCACAGAATGCCACTAAATGTGTTCTGTGCATGCATGGCACACGTTTTACTTCTGCTTCCAGGTGGGAGGAACCACATGAATGGCCCAATCATCTGCCCAGGAGGCATGGTCAGGCCCGCAGCCTGAAAACGTTGAGAATTGCTGCTTTATAATGTGGCTCAATCCAATCAAGACATTGGCCTCTTTAAGACTTACGTCCTATGTCAGCTTTGTCTTGAAGCTTTTTACTTCAAGGTTGACTGTAAGTACCAAAAGCAGAAAGCACTGTTTGCATTCAGATGGTTCCAGCTTCGGTCCTTAACTGCTCCAGTTTTCTTGGACAACAAAGTTGAGACTTTGTAGAATATCACAATGACATTTGGGTAGCCTTAAAAAAAATAGGGATCTGTAATAGTTATGTGAACAAAAAATATCCACTGGCATAGCTTGCATGGCATGCTATCCCTGCTTGAAATGTCCTCCTCTGCATGCCTGTTAAAAGTACAGGTGCCATGTCTGCCATTTCAAGCCACTTTTTAATAGAGTAGAGCAGCATTTCCCAAACTATGTTTCGTGGCACACTGTGGACTTCAATTTCCAGAAGCCTAAGTCAGTACATTGGCTGATCAGTGCTTTTGGAAATGGACTTAGGCTTCTGGTAGCACAGTGGTTAAATAAATTGCTGTGTTGTAGCCAAAACTGCTGACATTGTAAGTTCGATCTTGACCGGACTCAAGGTTGACTCAGCCTTCTCTCCAGTGATGGGATGACAAAAATTCTACTACCACGCCATGACGTCACGGACGTCATGGGCGTGGCCAATGTCATGACATCATGACGTCATGGGCGAAGCCGACGTCATGACGTCATGATGTTGTGGGCGGGGCCAAAAATAAAAATAAATTAAAAATAAAAATAAACATAAACACACACACACACCTCCCTCTCAGCCCACCCACCCAGACACAAATAAATAAATAAAATAAAAACAACCACCCACCCAAAACACAGATAAATTACCCACCCACCCCAAATAAAAACCCCTCGCTTACCTTTCTTGGGACGACGAACCCCCATGGCCCGGGGCCACCCGGCACCCCGACTGCGGCCACAGGAGCCACTGGCTGCAGCTGCCGTCCACAGCTGCCGCCGCCGCCGGACCTGCATCCCTGTGGCGTCCTCCTCGGGCCGGTACCTTTTTAGCCCGGCTCCGGCCACGGCCAGGGACGGCGGGCAGCAGTGGCTCTGGCGGTGGCTTCAGCCGCGGCTGCCGAGCCTCCCTGGGCCATCCCCATGCCCAGGGGACGCCCAGCGGGGCGCACCGCCGCCGCCTGCAGCTTCCTCCTCCACCAGGCGCCACAGCCGGGCTAAAAAGGGACCGGCTCAAGGAGGATGCCACAGGGCTGCAGGCAGCAGCAGCTCCGGCGGGGGGCGGCGGCAGCGGCTGTGGATGGCGGTTGCAGGTACCTGGCCCACAGGTGCCCGGTGGAGGAGGTGGCGGCAGCGGTGCACCCCGCCGGGCATCCCCAGGGCATGGGGCTTGTCGGCAGCGGACGGCCCAGGCAGGCCTCAACGTGCCGCGGGGGAGGTGCCCTCCTCAGAGGGCTGGTGCCGCCGCCACCGGTGCCACGCTGAAAGCTCTAAAACAATTTTTTTTAATCGGAGCTAAAATGGCTCCAATTGACTGCGCATGCGCAGAAACTCAATCTGACGCATGCGCAATGCATCAGATTGAGTTTCTGCGCATGCGCAGTCAATTGGAGCCATTTTAGCTCCGATTTTTTTTTAAAAAAAATTCTTTCGGTGAGGCGTCCGGAACCGGACGCCTCAAAAGTTGTCTACCCTCCCGGAGAACCCTCCGGGATTGGTCCTACCGGTTCCAGGGAACCGTATGGAACCGGGGACATCCTATCACTGCTTCTCTCCTTCCGAGGTCAATAAAATAAGTACAGTAAAACCTCACATAATGCTAAAACTTGGTTCTACAAGTCTTAGTGTTATCCAATTTTTAATGTTATCCGATGCATGCATCAGATAACATTAAAATCCTATGGGATGAATCACATATCGTTAAAACTCCATAGAGATACACTGTAACCGGCAGAGGTTTTAGCGAATGTTATCCGATGCATCTCATAGGATTTTAACGTTATGCAATGCAATTTTTTTCCAGATTGCTTAACGTTATGCGGTTTTAGCGTTATCTGATGCAAATGTTATCCGAGGCATTACTGTACTTGGCATGTTGGGGGCAAGATGGTAATTACCTTATGAACCACCCAGAGTGTACAGTAAGTGCCATGGGGTGGTACATTACAGTACATACCTGGGATAACGATTGGATCGCGTAACGTTAAGTAATCTGGTGGGGGAGAATTGGATCGAATAACGTTAAGGTCCTATGGGATGGATCGGATAACAACCGCTAAAGCCTGTGTGGTTACAATGTATCTCTATGGAGCTTTAACGTTATCCGATCCATCCCATAGGATTTTAACATGCATTGGATAACACTAAAAATCGGATAACAGCAAGACTTGTGGAACCAAGTCTTAGCGTTATCCGATGTATTGCTGTACATGGAATTGCTATTGCGATTCTTTCAGTATTCACCCTCAGAAATGGCAGTTACATTATTTCTACAGCTGTTTATCTGAGAGCTGCATGATAGGGGACATGAAAGGAGCCTGATTTGGGCCTCCCCTGCAAAAATCTTTTCAATCCAGAGAAGTCTCTGACATGAAAACACGCACACTTATTTAATTTACAACGTGCTTTGGTTAAGGCAGACTGGGAGGCGGAAGGTCAGCAGTTCAAAAACCCAATTACTGCATGACAGAATGAACGCCCCTCTCTGTTCTAGCTCCTGCCAACCTAGCAGTTCAAAGGCAAGAAATTGCAAGTACTGTATATACTCAAGTATATACTTGAGTTTTTTAGTCCCCAAAATGAGTCTCAAAAAGGGGACTCGGCTTATACTCGGGTCAATGACCACGAGGGCCCCAGAACCATGTCGGATTGAGATGTGCCAACAATTTAATTAATTTTAGCATATTTTCATGTATTTTGATTATATAAATCCACTAGCAGCTGTTGAATTTCCCACCCTCGGTTTATATAGTAATACCTCGGATAACGATTGCATCGGATAATGCTAAAATCGGATAACGATGCAATTTTTTAAAAAAATTTTTGCATCGGATAACAATCTGTTAGCGTGATCCGATGCAATTGTTCATAGCAGCGGGGTGGCTGGGAAGCTGAACAGGGGCTCCCCATTGGCTCCCCAGCCACATTGCCCCTGCGTCCGCAGGGGTTCCTTTCACAAGCAAAGCAAATTCAAATCCCAGTGTTTTGCCTTACACCACTAGCCAGGTAGATCAGGGGACTTCGGGAACAGTGTGGATCGGGTCCCCTGACCTCCCTAGAGGCAGCAGGGGTGGTGGGGAGCCCAAAATGGGCAAAAAACCCTCCAATTTTTTCACCCATTTTGGTCTCTTTGGAGCCCCTGCCGCCTCAGGGGAGGTCGGGGGACCCAATCCGTGCTGTTCTTGACGTCCCCTGACCTACTCGGGCACTGCAATCACAGCGGCGCTCCCCTGGTTCAAACCCCAACCCAAGCAGTCAATCCCATGCTGCGATCCGCCTGCCTCTTTCCAAAGAGGCAGTTGGATCACCCCCGTTCCCTTTCCTCTTCCAAAAGGGAACAGGGCTTTTTTTAACATTGTGTGATCAATGCATCGCACAACATTAAAAACTGGATAACGATGAGACTTGTGGAACCAAGTCTCATTGTTATCTGAGGTACTAGTTGTTAGATATTTGAATGTCCAGCGGCGGGAAAACCGCCGCTTCCTATTGGTCAGTGGGCTGGGTCAAGCAGGGTATTTAATCCCCTGCTTACCCAGCCGTTGTTGTTGTTGTCTCAACGTGTTCACAATAAAGTATTGTGTTCCTGGTTCACCTATAATGGCGTCCGTGTCCTCACTCCCGCGCCTGGATCTCCGGATCTAACACTGGCGAAGAGGATGGGATATTGAGGAACGGACCAGAACCAATGAGACTCCCTGAGCCATCTGAAAAAAACGGCACCACGCCATGGCTGCTTACACTCCACCGGCCCCCTTCCAGCCGAAGGACGAAAAATGGGGAAGCTACTTGGACCGGTTCGAGTTTTCCCTCATAGCCGCAGAGCTGGGAGAAATCTCCACGGAACGGAAGAAGGCGTTCTTCCTTACCCACTGTGGTCCCAAGGTATACGAGGTGGCTCAGTCCCTAGTGGCCCTAACGCCTATAATGGAGGTCTCTTGGGAGACCCTACAAAGGGCTGTCAGAGACCACTTCTCGCTGGAGCCGTCCAAGTTCGTTTTTCGCATTCACTTCAGGGATCGCTACCAGATGGCCAGAGAGCCCATCAGCGAATTCGTGGCCGCCCTGAGGACAGCAGCTATCCCGGCCGCATTCGGGTCTTCTCTCAAGGACGCCCTGATTGAACAAATCATCCGAGGGGTCCGAGACAACAAACTCCGGAAGCGGCTCCTGGCTAGAAGAGATTTGACCCTGGCCACAGTGATAGACGAGGCGAGAGCATACGAAGTCTCAACATCAGCCGCAATCTCTATCAACCGGGCCCCGTCGGCGCAACATCAGGCCACCGCACATCACCAAGACATCGGCCCCGATGAGGAGGACGACGAAGAGGCGGAGGTGTGTGCGGCCGATGGGGCGAACCCAGGGAGAAGTGGCCAGCGCTGCGCCAGCTGCGGAGGACCACACCAGAGGGCACATTGCCGCTTCAGAGAAGCAATCTGCCGTTACTGCGACAAGCGGGGACACATCGGAAAGGTATGCCGGGCAAAACAAGCTGGAAATCAGGCTGACCGGCATGTTCAAAATTTCCCGCCGGGCAAGATGGCCGCCAACCACCGATCAAATCACAAGCGCCAGGGAAACCACGGCGCCAAATTCGAAGAGGCAGAAACCCACACAATCACGATCAGCAACGCCACCACAGAGAGAGGAGAGAAGTTTTACACAACGGTCCAGATCGACGGAGCAGAGTGCCCGATGGAGGTCGATTCTGGGGCCGCCGTATCCCTGATTTCCTGGAGGTGGATGAAGCGAGCCTTTCCATCCCTCAGGGAATCGGACCTGAAAGCCCAACGGATACGGGTCAAGGACTGCCAGGGCAAATTCCTCCCCGTCGCAGGCCAGAAGTGGGTCCGAGTCAAGTACGGACGGAGAGAAGAGACCCTGCCGCTGACCATCATCCGCGGCAACATTCCGACACTCCTGGGGACCAATTGGTTCCCAGCCCTGCGGCTGTCCATCGCGGGCATCCACAGTTCCTCCATCGACCAGCACGGAGACACCTCGCTACGGGACGACCTGATGGCAGAGTTCCAGGACGTTTTCAGGGAAGGACTGGGCAGGTACGTGGGGTCGCCCATCTCCTTCTCCTTAAACCCGAACGTTGCCCCGATCCGCCTTAAGGCCCGGAGAGTTCCACTGGCCCTTAAGCCCAGGGTCGAGAAGGAACTAGACAAGCTAGTAGCCCAAGGAATCCTTGTCCCCGTCGACCACGCTCGGTGGGAGACCCCCATAGTCACCCCCATAAAACCGGATGGGTCAGTGCGCATCTGTGCAGATTACAAATGCACAATAAACAAGGTGTTAGAGCCGAGCGCATACCCGGTTCCCGTGATTGACCACCTCCTACACTCATTGGGCCCAGGGAAGATCTTTGCCAAGCTGGACCTGGCCCAGGCCTACCAACAGCTGCCGGTGGACGACGCCACGGCCGAGGCGCAGACTATAGTCACGCACCGTTGCGCGTTCAAGTGTACCCGGTTACAGTTTGGGGTCAGCATTGCGCCGGGACTTTTCCAGAGCACTATGGAGAGACTCCTCCACGGCCTTCCAGGGGTGGTGCCATATTTCGATGACGTCCTGATCATCGCGGGAGACCCTGGGCAGCTCAAGGACAGGGTCGCAGCCGTCCTCGCCAAGTTTAGGGCTGCCGGGCTAAGGGTGAAGCGAGACAAATGCCTGCTTGGGGTCCCCTCTGTGGAGTTTTTGGGGTTCCGGATTGACTCGAAAGGCATCCACCCGACCAGGAGCAAGGTGGAGGCAATTCGGAACGCTCCGGCCCCTAAGAACAAGCAGGAATTGCAGGCATTCCTAGGGTTCTTAAACTTCTATGCGGCATTCTTGAAAGGAAAGGCCACTGCCGCTGAGCCATTGCACAGACTGCTAGCGGCCAAGTCGGGATGGGTGTGGGGCCCAGAGCAAGAGTCGGCTTTTGAAGCAGTAAAAAATCTCCTATCACAGGACAGTTTCCTGATCCAATACAACGCCACCCTGCCACTGGTCCTCGCCTGCGACGCGTCTCCCTACGGCGTCAGCGCAGTCCTTGCCCACCGACTCCCCAACGGTCTCGAGGCACCCATCGCCTACTACTCCAGAACGATGTCACCTACGGAGCGGAACTACGGGCAAATCGATAAGGAGGCGCTGGCGGCAGTGGCAGGGGTAAGGAAATTCCATGACTACCTGTATGGCCGGGACTTTGAACTGGTGACTGACCACAAAACCCTCTTGGGGCTCTTGGCCGGCGACCGCCCCACACCTTCAGCATTGTCCCCCCGGATGCAGCGCTGGGCCCTATTTTTGTCCGGGTACTCTTACACTATGGTCTATCGACCCGGGAAACACATGGGGAACGCGGACGCTTTGAGCAGGTGCCCCCTCCCGGATCAGGACGGGGCAGAGAGGGGGGAGGCATCGGTGCTCGCCCTGGACGTTCTGGACTCTGCTCCCACCACCTCGGCTGAGGTTGCTAGGGCCACGGCGAAGGACGCCGAACTCCGGACTGTCTCCAACTGGGTCCAACGGGGTTGGCCGGACAAGGGGGAAGGGGAGTTCAAAGTGTTTTTTGATAAGCGAAACGAACTGTGTTGTGCGGGGAGTTGTTTGCTGTGGGGAGACCGGGTGGTAATTCCCAGGAAACTTCGCCCAACAGTCCTCGAAACGCTTCACACCAGCCATCCGGGGGTAGTGAAGATGAAGGGGTTGGCCAGGAGTTATGTGTGGTGGCCCGGAATTGACAGGGATATCGAGGCGTGGGTAGGCAAATGCACACCTTGCCAATCATCCCGGCCCAATCCTCCAGCAGCCCCAGTCAGGGAGTGGGAAAAACCCGCGGGTCCGTGGCAGAGGCTCCACATCGACCTAGCCAGCCCGTTCCACTGCCAAGTATTCCTAATTGTAGTGGACGCTTACTCCAAGTGGCTGGAGGTCCGACTCCTGAGTAGCACCACCGCCAGGGCAATTATTCGGGAGCTCAGGCAACTGTTTGCCACACACGGCATTCCGGACACCCTGGTCTCCGATAACGGCCCACAGTTCACAGCCACAGAGTTTGAGCAGTACCTGGCGTCCTTAGGGACCAGGCACGCTCTCACATCGCCGTTCAGGGCGCAAGGTAATGGGCAAGCCGAGAGGTTCGTGCGCAGCACGAAAGAAGCCTTGGGAAGGTTGGGACCTGGAGACTGGCAGGAACGTATTGATACGTTCCTCTTGGCACAACATAACCTCCCCTGTGCTGCCACGGGGAAAGCCCCTGCGGAGTTGCTGATGGGCAGGAGACTCCGCTGCCAACTGGATCGGCTGCACCCACAGTACTCCCCGGACAAGTACCGGGAAGGACAGTAGCGGGGCCGCACACTTCCCATAGACTCCCCCGTTTTTGCACGGAACTATGTGGGAAGAAGGGGTCATCAGCGACATGCTAGCCCCCTACACATACAAGGTTCACCTCACTGATGGTCGAGTATGGAAACGCCATATCGACCAGCTCAGGAGGCGGCCGAGTTCCGACACGGAAAGCGACCCAACCTTCGGGGCACAGACCACCCCAGAGCCAGACATATTCCCAATGGCCGAACCGGTCACCGACCCGGTTCAGCCAGACAACTTCCCCACGCGAACGGCCCTGTCACCAGAGAACTTACCGTGCGAAGCAGGTTCACCCCCGGTTGCCGCAGAACCCGTCTCTCGTCCCCTGGAGCAGGCCCCGGTCCAGCCAGGGCAGAGCGAGAGCGACAGGTCCGCTCTGCTCGATGCCCCGGCGCTGACTGAACTGCGCAGGTCTGGCAGAGTGCGGACACGCCCCCGTCACCTGGATGACTACGTATGTAAATAGGGAAATAGTGCATTCTGGGGGGAAGGGGTGTTAGATATTTGAATGTCCAGCGGCGGGAAAACCGCCGCTTCCTATTGGTCAGTGGGCTGGGTCAAGCAGGGTATTTAATCCCCTGCTTACCCAGCCGTTGTTGTTGCTGTCTCAACGTGTTCACAATAAACTATTGTGTTCCTGGTTCACCTATAATGGCGTCCGTGTCATCACTCCCGCGTCCGGATCTCCGGATCTAACACTAGTGTACTTGGTTCAATTTATTTTCCTGGGTTTTAGGTCAAAATTAGGTGCCTAGGCTTATATTTGGGTCGGCTTATACTTGAGTATATATGGTAGATAAATAGGGAAGGAAAACAGCATTCCGTGCACTTTGGTGTCAAGGCATGACTGCCACATGTCCACAGAAACATCTGCAAATGCAGACAGCACTGGCTCTTGGACTATAAACAAAGATGAGCACTGAACCACAGAGTGGTATATGACTGGCTTTTGAGTAAGGATTACCTTTACCTTTTCTTTCTTGTAGAACTCAAGGAAGCTCATAACATATATTTAAAAACAGGTACAGTTTAAAAACATAATCAATTACATTATTAAATCAAGGGTCAGAATTTTACTGGTGTTTGGGTAAGTTTTGCATAATTTGCCCCAGCCATTTATAGCTAATTGATGAGATGCTAGAGTGCATCTCAATGGTGAAACTGGGTACATGGCCAGACATGTGATTGAGACATGCCCTGGCATCTCATCCAACATCCTCAATTAACTGCAGCAACCCTCAAGACAGTTTACATGAATGTATAGCAGAAACCAAATCAGGATGCCTCATGTACCTAGCATGTGGGGGCAATTAATCTTTTCAGTTTGAAGTGAGTACTCCTCACGGACTATCTGTGGGGAAAACCACCCAATTAAGATATTGGTAAAACAAAATCAGAAGAATCATATTTACTGAGACCCACATATTATAGGTCACCTCCATTTCCCATCTTTCCTGCCCAAACATTAAAGAATTGTATTGTTTCTAAGATTTACTTATACTGTTTCACAAATAAAAGAGACCTAGAGAGTTCTATGGCAACTTCTCTCAGCTGGCACATACAGTACGCTGCTTCCACCCCCTTTTTTTTGGCTCGTCTTTCCTCCCATGGGGGGATTTTCGTATACTGTCTTTTCTGCATTCTAAAAGAAATACAATAAAAATGTATTGATTCCCAAGTAGAGCTCCTAATCCGACTGTAATAAATCACTTGCTGGCACTAGCATTCACTTAGGCAAGCAAGGCTAGTCCACGTGGGAAAGGATTTCTATGCATTCCTACAAACCAACTTCAAGGGATATCTGAGAAGCTGGGGGAGAAGCTCTCATATGGTACTGAAAAGGAAATTTCTCTTTAACATCCCCGCTTCCAGGCTCCAAAATTTTGATTGCACATTACATCAATGTATGAAACTTCTAAAAACAATCCCATCACCCACTGAGGATTTGGGAGCATCTCTCCTTTCAAATCCTTAAGATCTGAAATGTTTTTCCAAATGACCCATCCATGTTTGTTTATCCTGTTTTGTCATTAACACAACCCTTCTGTTGATTTTTTTGGAATAGAAGTCTTGTTAGTCTGTGGTTCAGGCATATCAGAAAACAAAAACAGTAAAATACAATAAAAACACAAACACTGCAGCACTTTAAATACTAACTGCTACATTTTTACTGCTAGCTCTTGTGGATCAAGTCCACTTCTTCAGACAAGGAGTAAAACTTCCAGGCATGGTTTATATACACCAGATGCAGGGGTCAGGATGTCACAAGGGGAAAGGATCACAAAGCAATGAGGTAAAGAATAATCTAGTTGAATGACAGACAAGCATGCATAACAAAATAGCTTCCTACAGCTTTTTTGTTGTTCAGTCGCACAGTCAATTCTGACCCTCTGCGACCACATGGACCACCGTCCGCCAGGCACTCCTGTCCTCCATCATCCCCCTCAACTCGCTCAGCTCTGTGCCCATTGCTTCTACAATACCATCTAGCCATCTCATCTTGGGCCGTCCCCTTCTTCTTTTGCCCTCGACCCTTCCAAGCATCAAGGCTTTCTCAAGTGAATCCTCTCTTCTCATTTGATGTCCAAAGTACTTTAGCTTCATCTTCACTATTTGACCTTCCAAGGAGCAGTCAGGGTTGATTTCTTCTAAGATTGACCTATTTGTTCTCCTCGCTGTCCAGGGGACTCTCAAAACTCTCCTCCAACACCACATCTCAAAGGCGTCTATTCTTCTGCGCTCAGCTTTCCTAATGGTCCAGCTCTCACAACCATACATTGCCACAGGGAATACCATTGCTTTGACTATGCGAATTTTTGTTTTCAATGTGATGTCTCTACTTTTCATTATGTTCCCCAGGTTTCTCATTGCTTGACTCCCAAGAATCAGTTGCCTTTTTATTTCATGGCTGCAGTCACCATCTGCAGTGAGCTTTGATCCTAAGAAAGTAAAATCTGTCACTGCTTCTACTTCTTCCCCATCTATTTTCCAGGGACTGATAGGGCCTGTTGCCATTATCTTGGTTTTCTTGATATTGAGTCTCAAGCCAGCTTTTGCACTTTCTTCTTTCAACCTAATCAGGAGCTTCTTTAGGTCCTCCTCACTTTCTGCCATGAGGGTGGTATAATCTGCATATCTGAAATTGTTGATGTTTCTTCCAGCAATTTTGATCCCAAATTGTGATTCCTCCATCCCTGCATTGCGCATTATGTGTTCTGTGTATAAGTTGAATAAGCAGGGTGACAAAATGCAGCCTTGTCTTACTCCTTTTCCTATTCCAAACCACTCCGTCATTCCATTTTCTGTCCTAACTGTTGCCTCTTGATTCATGTACAGATTTCTCATGAGGCCTATAAGGTGTTCTGGTATTCCCATCTCTTTAATTACTTGCCACATTTTGTTGTGGTCCACACAGTCAAAGGCCTTAGTGTAATCAATGAAACAGAAGTAGACTTGTTTCTGATATTCCTTTGTTTTTTCCATGATCCATCTTATGTTGGCGATGTGGTCTCTAGTCCCCCTGCCTCTTCTGAAACCCACCTGCACCTCTGGTAATTCTCTCTCCACATACTGTTGCAGTCTATCCTGTATTATCTTGAGCATCACCTTGCTAGCGTGAGGGATGAGCGCAATTGTTCGATAATTTGAACATTCTTTGGCATTACCCTTTTTGGGGAGTGGAACGTATACAGATCTTTTCCAATCCTGTGGCCATTGTTGTGTTTTCCAAATCTGCTGGCATATAGAATGCAATAATTTGATTCCATCATCTTGCAGGGCTTTGAAAAGTTCAACTTGGATACCATCAACTCCACTGGCTTTGTTGTTTGTAGTGTTTTTTAGGGCCTTTCTGACCTCACTCTCTAAAATGTCTGGCTCATGTTCAATGTTCTCATCATTGTGATTACCAGGAGTGTTGAGGTCCTTTCTATAGAGTTCCTCTGTGTACTCTTTCCATCTTTTCTTAATCTCCTCTGCATCTGCTAACTCCTTGCCATCTTTGTCTTTTATCATGGTCATTTTTGCTTTAAAAGTTCCCTTGAGTTCCCCAATTTTTTTGAATAGATCTCTAGTCCTACCCCTGTTATTGTTTTCCTCTATTTCTTTGCACTGTTCGTTCAGGTAGGTTTCCTTATCTCTCCTTGCTTTTCTTTGAAATTCTGTATTCAAGTGACTGTATTTTTTCCTTTCTCCTTGGCATTTTGCATTCCTTCTGTCCTCTGCTATTTTAAGAGCCTCATCGGCCAACCACTTAGCTTTCTTACGCTTCTTTTCTTTTGGTATGGTTTTCCTTGCTGCTTCCTGCATGATGTCCCTCTTCGATCAACATACCCCACTGAATACAGTAAGAAATTATACAAAACTCTTTCCAAGAAACTACTAAACCACCTAATCAGTAGCCTGTACAGCAAGCTAGCAGTAAAAAGATAGCAGTTAGTATTTAAAGTGCTGCAGTGTTTTTGTTTTTTTATTATTTTTTGTTTTTCTTTTCTGATATGCCACAACCTTTCTGTGTCTCCCCTGTGGTACCAAATCTCATTCACACATGGTGGAGGTGGGCAAACTTCCCTCTTCCAAAGAACTTTAAACAAAATCAAAATTAGGATCATGCTTTAGTACAGGAAAGAAAAAAATATACAGCGGTAAGAAAAAGCCCTCTGAAGTTGAGAAAATTTGAACTATGCATCTAGATTTGTCTTAATGTTTATTCTACTTTTTACACAGGACTCAAGGCAAGTTACAAATGTTAAGGCTGTAATTCTATACAAACAACCTGCATCTGAGTAGATATGTTCTCTCACATCAATGCTTCTGAAATGTTGCAGGTTGTTTACCCTGAGACATTGCTATAGTATATGTCAGTGGTGACAAACCTATGGCATGCACATAGGGTTGCCATATGTCCCGGAAAACCAGGATTGTCCCGAATTCAAGGTCAGAAAAATTGTCATGGCCAGTTCAATAAAAATCATGTTAAAGTCCTGGATTTTTAAAACTTACTGATTGTTTATTGTAACACACCATTAAAATAAATTTGAACTCTCACCATCAAGCAGGCGATTTCCTGCCACATTGGAGTTGTAGTATACCTGGAGACAAATCTTAACATCCTCATCTCACACCGCCACCGGGTAAGTGTGACCAGTGTGTTTCCTGGAACTGTGGTCTTTAAGAGTTGACTGTGACGTGACTTCTTAGAAGTACAACATATCATCTTATAGTAAGAATTAACTGCTGTAAATAAATTCATTTATGTATTGATATATTTAATGTGAAAGTATTTTATAGCTGTCATTATATTATGTTTTTTTAAAGGCTATTTTGTAGATAACCCACCCATTTTTGTCAAGTATACTTCTGTCCCGGTTTTGTGGGAGAGAATTATGGGAACTCTACATGCGCACCACAGGGCTCTCTTTGTGGATGCACAGACTATTGCCCCAGCACAGAGTTTGCCCAACCCCTCTGCCCAGCAGCTCATTGGAAGAACTTCTTCCCTCCCCAGCACAGCAGGCCAATGGGAGTGCTTATCCCCCCCTGCACAGAGTTTTCTCTGTCATGTTGGCACTTTGTGATAAGTAAGTGGGTTTTGGTTGAGGTTTGGGTACTCAGCCTCTAAAAGGTTCACCATCACTGGTATATGCCATTTTAAAAAATGCACGAAACTGCTCTTCGAGCCAGTAAATGTATCCCACCCCAATTAAAGACTCTGCTTACACATACATATGCAGGCATACCCCCACACAATATCCTTGTGGTGCAGTAGTTAAATTGCTGTACTGAGGCCAAAATAATGTGAGTTTGCTCCTGCCAGGGCTCCAGATTGACTCAGCCTTTCATCCTTCCGAGGTTGGTAAAATGAGTACTCACAGGTGCCGGCATGTATGTTAGGGGCAAAATGCTCATTACCATGTAATCCACTCCAGTTCGGGTTCAGGCCCTAACATGGAACTGAGACAGTATTAGTCACCCTACTGGATGACCTTCTGAGAGAGACTGACCTCATTGTTGGTCATCTTAGATCTCTCAGCGGCCTTTGATAGTATTTACCATGGTATCCTCCTGTATAGATTTTCAGAATTGGGTATTTGTGGCCAGGCTTTCTCTTGACTTAGTCCTTTCTCCAGAGTCAAGTCCAGAGGATTCAGCTCTGGGAGGAATTGTTGGATTCCTGAATACAGTAATATGGAGAATCCTAGGGTTCAGCTATCTCCCCGATGCTATTTAACATCTATATGAGGCTGCTGGTGGAGTTCTTCATGGGATTTGGAGTGCATTTCCAGCAGTATATTGATGATACACAACTTTATCTGTCCTTTTCAACCTCAGCAGATGATGCTGTCTGGACAATGGAGGGTTGCCTAGAATCAGTTATGGAATGGGTGGCAGAGAATAGACTGAAACTCAATCTAGAGAAGATGAAAGTTATGTAGATAGGGAACAATCTGTTCTAGGTTGGGAAAAATTCCCTCAAGTTGAGGGACATCTCCATCCCTCTGATGGAGGGGTATGTGATTTGGTGGCGCAACTTGACACAAGGTTTTCTATGGAATAGCAGGTGGCTTTGGGGGTTATGCTGCATCACTCAATTTCGCCCATTCCTGGATAGGAGATCTTTGTTAGCATTGACCTACACACTGGTAATCTCCAAGACTGACTATGGCAACACTTTCTATGTGGGGCTGATATGGAAGCTTCAACAGGTGCAAAATGTGGCATCCAGACTGATTTCAGGTATTGATTGCTTTGATATTTATTATTTATTTACTTTATTTATTACATTTTTATACCACCCATTTGGGAAATTTCCCACTCTGGGCAGTGTACATACAAATATCAGAATAACATAATAAAACACACAACAAATTAAAAACCAACCAACCAAATAAATACATCTTAAAATGAATTAACTGGCATCTGTGGACACAGAGGATCAACTGATTGGTTAATTTATTGCTAAAGGAATAACATTCCGAAAGGCTTCATTGAATAGGAAAGTTTTAAATTGTTTTTTAAAGATATCCAGGGATGGGACCTTGCACAGCTCCACTGGTAGTATGTTCCACAGCATTGGCACCACCACCAAGAACACTCTATTACTAGTTATAGACTTTCATGAGCACACTGGAAGAGCCTCCTCAAAGATTGTGGTATTGTTGAACCACAATCGGACCTACCTGGTAATGGCAACCATGTATTGCGGGCTAATCTTTCTCACACTAGGTCAGGTGGAAGGAACTGCAGAATGGACTCTCCAAAAGATAGCTTCATTTTGGCAGTTTCACGTCTGGCCTAGACACAGAAGAAGACACCTTGTGTGTGTGTGTGTGTGTGTGAGAGAGAGAGAGAGAGAGAGAGAGAGAGAGAGAGAGAGAGAGAGAGAGAGGAAGAGAGAGAGAACGCACACAAACAAAATGAACAATACTTCAGCTTTAGCTCCCCATTCTTCACCTCAGATAACAACACAAATCTTGCTTCAAGCACTTGAAGAAGTTCCTCAGGGAAAATTCCACCAGAGAAGCGGAGGAAGATGGAAGAGGGACATATCCAAAGACATCCTCTGTGGAAAGGTGGGAAAGGGAGTGGAAAGGGCAGTGTCAATAATCCAATGGGGAACAAACTGAAGTAAATCAAAGACCAGTGTAGACCCTTGTCAGGGGAGAATAAATACCTCCAGTGTTGGATTGAAGGGTCACTCAAGTGAGAGGTAGAATGTATTGCACTATTGATAAGCTTTTCATGGTGAAACAGACCACTCCAAATTTCCCTGGGCAGACAGGCCCAGAGTTGAATTGGCCCATTTTCCAAGGGAGGCCCCAAACCAAATTTGATCAGAACTTACTCATACCAGGAACACCAGAGAACTTTGAAAAGAAAATAACAGCTTATCCTTCTTAGACAAAGGACAGGTGGCTAGCAGTTGCCTACAAATATAATCTTCCTCTCCTGCTAATCCTTCTGTCTGAGCCTTCAGAACTGCCAGACCTGATGGGCTTTCAGACCACTTTATAAGACTGCCTGAGCCGTCTTTAAATCTATATCTAAGTTCATTGCTGGTCCTTGACTTCCCCTGCTTGAATAGAGTTTTGTTGTTGTTCAGTTGCACAGTTGAGTCTGACCCTTTGCAACCCCACGAACCACCGCACACCAGGCTCCTCTGTCCTCTGCCATCCTCCTCAGCCCAGCCAGATCTATTCCCATTGCATCTATGATTCCATTCATCCACGTCATCCTCTGCCACCCCCTTCTCCTTTTGTCTTCAGTCTTTCCCAGCATCAAGGCCTTCTTAAGTGCATCATCTCTTTTCATTTGATGGCCAAAGTAATTGAGCTTCATCTTCAGTATTTGTCCTTTCAGTGAGCAGTCAGGGTTGATTTCCTTCAGGATTGATTGATTTGATCTCATCTCCTCCCAGTCCAGGGGACGCTCAAGAGTCTCCTCCAGCACCACAGCTCCAAGGCGTCTATTCTTCTGTGCTCAACCTTCTTTATGGTCCAGCTCTCATAGCCATACATTACTACCGGGAAGACCATTGCTTTAACTATGTGGACTTCTGTTGGCGAGGCGATGTCTCTACTTTTTATTATGTTGCCTAGGTTTCTCATAGCTTGCTTCCCAAGAAGTAAGTGTCTTTTTATTTCATGGCTGCAGTCACCATCTGCAGTGATCTTGGATCCCAAGAAGGTAAAGTCTGTCACTGCATTCCCCCACTAAACAGGGTCATCTCTACCATTAGGCAGAGTGAGGAATCTGCTTCAGGTGGCAGACCCTGGTGGGCAGGAAGAGACAGGGAATTGCTGCAGACAGACCTCTAAGTACTTCTCACAGCCTGCCCTTTGGCCCTCAAGATTGCCTGCTATCCTCTAGCAAAACAGAGGCAGCCAGTGGTAAAGTAACATCCAATTCATAATCTAGTCATCCATCTTCTATAAATGGAATGGTCATACATCCTGGCTTTTGCCTCCAATAGGAAAATCCTTTATGTCATATCCTTTCTACTTTCAGTCAATGGATGCTGACTAGATTTTCTCCATGCACTCTATAATACAGGACTGCGGTGGCTTAGTGGTTAAGATGCTGAACTTGACAACTGGAAGGTTGGCAGGTCAGCAGTTCAAGACTTGAGTGCAGCATGATGGAGTGAGCTCCCATCTGTGTCCCAGTTCCTGCCAACCTAGCAGTTTGAAAGCAAGAAATTGCAAGTTGATAAATAGGCACTGCTTTGGTGGGAAGATAAACAGTGTTCCATGTCTAGTCATGCTTACCACATGTCTATGGAAATGTCTGCAGATGCAGACAGCACTGGCTCTTTGGCTGCAACAGAGATGAGCGCTGAACCCTAGAATCCGATATGACTTGTTTTCGAGCAAGGGCGACCTTACTCTATTCTACGTTATTATTTTCATTCTGTCCACCAACCTACCATGTGTGCTTCTCTCTCCAAAAGCAGCTTATGAAGAGGCAAATTTCTGTGTATCTTCTCATAAATCCCCACAGTTTTACACATTTCATGTGTGTCCAGTGCTAGGGAATTGCTCAGTGCATAACAATTACTCTAGGTGAGACTCTTGCCATATACACTTTCAAAGGCTTTCCCTTCCATCTTCCTTTCCCAGTGGTGTTTCTCTTCCTACCACCTTCCCTTTTAAAGCCATCCTTCATAGGTTCCCCCTGAACTTCAAAGCCAAGTGAAGGGCACCTAGCTTGCCCCCTTTGTTCTTAACTTTGAAGACATTTTCCTCCCCTCTTTCTCTCTCTCTTTTTTTGCGAGATAATTCACATTCCAAAACACACACAAAAGAGGATTATACCCCTCCCTTTTCTTCTCTTTTCCCAATTCCTAGCTGAAAAATACCTAATGAGTAGCAACTGCATATAGAGGGGGGAGTTGCAGAGTTCAAAAATTGTTTGCATTGAAGGGAAATACTGCACATGCAGTACAGAACTCAAAGATAGATGATGTTCATCAAAATGCCAGAAATGAAAATATCCACTAGAAAGGGGCAGAAATACAGTATCCCACAGTTCAACACCATGGAATGCTCTACTGGTGGAGATATGCCAGGCCCCATCATTGGAGGTTTTAAAGAAAAATCTTAAAACAGTACTTTTTAAAGAGGCTTTTAAGAATATTCTCCCTATAGCCAATGAATAAGTGTATAATTGGACCATGCCACCCTTGATACTATCAAGTGTTATTTTGTGTATATTTCTGGTTTTAGTTATTGTACACCACCCAGAGTGAGAAAATATCCCAGATGGGCAGTATAGAAATTTAATAAACAAATAAATAAGCAAACAAGCAAACATGGAAAGTTGTCTTGGCCTATGGAGGAAATTGTTGACACTGCAAAGAGGTGCAAGGGAAGTGACTTTCTGAGGTCTACTTCACGTATGGCTAAAGTGCATAGGTCAACTCCACTGAAGCAACAGGTGAAATCCTTAGGCAAATATGCTTCATCAATGGGCAAAATCCTGTTGTGTAATTTTATATTAACATAGCCCAGGTCGAAGGCTGGAAATCTTTAATTCGAAACTCATGAAAAGTTTTGTATTCTCCCCACCTCACCCCCATTCAGTTCCTGAGACTCCCCAGGGTTCCTTTTAGCCTCAGGACATGGGGGAGGAGCTTTTAATTGTTTAAAAACAAACAAAACAAACCACTGGATTGTCACTGCCAGGATGAGGACCACCAGTAATGATCCAGCAATTTTGTTGTTGTTGTTGTTGTTGTTTTACTATTAAAGGCTCCCTCCCCAAAGTCTCAAGGGTCTCAGAGGCATACTGAGTGTAAAAGGGAGTCCAAGGAAGCCTCAGACCCTGAAAGGGAAGATAGGAAACTTTTAAATCACCCAATGTGGGTTACCCTGCATATAGTTACATTAACAGGATGTTGCCATATATCTGCAATGAGAGACACTCCATAGATGAGGGACAGCGACATGAAGCCAAGAATTGCTTCTTTGATCTGCTATGTTAACATAATTATCCTTGGGCCTGTCTTTAGATGCTGTAGTGATTTGGAAAAGGCAAGGCAATAGAAAAAGTACATTAAACATTGGTGAAATCCAGCCACCATACAAACACACACACACACACACACACACACACACACACACACACACACACACACACACACACACACACACACACACACACACACACACACACACACACACACACACACACGCACACTGCTTCTTTGATCTGCTATGTTAACATAATTATCCTTGGGCCTGTCTTTAGATGCTGTAGTGATTTGGAAAAGGCAAGGCAATAGAAAAAGTACATTAAACATTGGTGAAATCCAGCCACCATACAAACACACACACACACACACACACACACACACACACACACACACACACACACACACACACACACACACACACACACACACACACACACACACACACACACCAAGGAAAACATTAACAAATCAAGGCTGATTTCATGAGTCAACTCCTCTTGTAACCTCCACTGATTAAAATGGCCTGCTCTAGTTGTGGCATTAAAGTATGTCACAGCCTGCTGGAGGCAAACTGTACTGTGCACAATGGGGCAGTAGATAAGTGGAACCAACAACTAAGATAGGCCCATTTGAATCAATAAAACATAGGGAAGAGTTGATTCACCACATCCCCAGTGGTTCAGGGGGCCTAACTTAGTGCTACTTAACACACTAAGCAACAGGATTTCAGCCAATATATTATAATATAATCATCTCTGGTACTAACACTCATAATAATGAACTCTCCATATCATACCCGGGAATGCCAAAGATCCAAGCAGGATGTTAATTGGGAAATTCATATCATTTTAATTTACCTCCAAAAAAACCTAGCACCAATTAAACTTTATATGAAATTTACACCACTTTTCATCTCTTCAGGGCTTGGAAACACTACTTTCTTGGATTATAGCTTCTGAAATCGGTAATACCCATGTTGGTTAAAAGACAGTAGAAATTATAATCCAAAAAAGGAACTTTCCCAAGCAGCTGTTAAAAGGCACTGCATCCCTGTCAAGAAGATGAGAGGAGGGAAAGGTGTTTTGATACTACCAAGAGCCAAGCTCTTCTTCTTTCACCAGACTATTTTCTTGCCTGATGGCAAGATGGAATTTTGATGACTCCAGTCAGTGAAAGTTGTCTGTTTGTGAGGGGGGAAATGCAAACACAGTCAGGGGATTATATAGAAAATTAATGGCTTATTTGAATCAGTT
Organism: Furcifer pardalis; assembly: GCA_030440675.1. Taxonomy (NCBI): domain Eukaryota; kingdom Metazoa; phylum Chordata; class Lepidosauria; order Squamata; family Chamaeleonidae; genus Furcifer; species Furcifer pardalis. The sequence continues at coordinate 105,167,058 of CP126893.1, forward strand.
TCCATACCAAAATGGAAGGAGAAATACCTTCCCTGGGGCTACTCCTGATGATTAGGGCTCTTGTGGAATGAATGAAATAACACAGAACTGGATCAACATAAGAAATTAAAGTGCCATCAATCATTTGGAAAGGACACTGTTCAGCTGACCACGATGACTGTGGGAGCTGACAAACATGTCATCGATCACAAGAGAGGGAGACTACTCTGGGAGGCTTTACAAAGGAAAGGCTTGGATTTAAATTGAGAAGAAATTTCCGAGGATTCAAAAGATCAGAAGTAAGTCTTAAAACAAAATATTGTATCATGGTATGCTCCTGTTCAAGGTTCCAAGAGGCCCTCTCTTTTCCCAGGATACTCCATTCCATATCCCAGTTCTTTCTTCTTCTTTCTGCAACAGTCATGTAGCATTCAATTCCCACTGTGCATACTCAACCTTCTATACCCAATGATTGAGAGGACAAGCTAAGGAAAGTGTTGTGTTCATTTTAAGTATATGTTTGGCTTGTAGATAAATAGATGTGGCTGTAGCACCCTACATTCTACAACCTACCTATATTTACGTAAGGTGCTCCTGCAACATTGTACCTCAGCAGCTACAGAGGATTCTTCTTCTTCTTCTCCTCCTCCTCCTCCTCCTTCTTCTTGTTCTTCTTCTTCTTCTATATCCAATTCCAAATATTGGCAATCATCATGGTGATTAGCCATGGAGACAGTCCTGCAAATATGGTCTTTCATCTGCCTTCCACATCGCAGTGTGATCCCTGTACCACTGATCCAGCTCTGCTCTATTCTGGTCCTGAGCCCTTTTGGCATGCAAGGTCCTCCTCCACTCCAGGCCAGTATGGATGAAGCTGCTGCCCTCCATTAAGATGGATTCAAGTGAGATTTAATCCACTTGGGGACCATCAACCTTCCCTATGGACTTTGCCAAGGCCACTAGTCTTCGGGGTTGTCAGGTTAGTTTGCTGCCTGAGGCTCGGTGCTGAGTTGCTGGAAGTATGGTCTACTCTATTACCATAGCAGGATAACTTGACCAGACTTGCACACAGGATGCTTAGTTGACAAATCATTTGTTGGTTCAGCCGCATGAGGCGGAAAGAACATAACTTGTCCCTTTGACATTTTTCTTGTTTGTTCTTGCAGCACAATATATCACACCATACAATATATCATTATCCTTACAACACAATGTATCACACAAACATTGAGGTCTGGAAAAAAAGTTTTGTGCTGACATGAAGGGCAACTTGAATCCCAGCTCAACCAGTGCAACATAAATTTTCAAAGGGATGAGGAAATACAAATGACATCTATTAGCATAGCATATATCTTGTAAACTAAAATAAGAAAATCAGATGACATGTTCAGGACATTATTCTATACCTTAAAAAGACAAATGGGAGCTAAGAACTTTTACTTTTTTCCAGGGTTCTAGGAAAGATACTACACAGTATCTTCCCTGAGCACTGACATATCACATTATATGTACAAGGCCCTCTTAGACTTGAATTACATAGAGGAAACTTCACATTGTATTGTCTATAAGTAGTCTACACTGCATTGGACAAACTGCTGCACAATCCATGAGTTACCATGGATACCTGAATAATTTAAATGTTTATGTATCTATATCTCACAGGTAAGATCACTTACAACTGGGACTCCCTGTAATTGGGAGCCCCAGTCATGTCAAAATCTGTTGTTGTTGTTGTTGTTGTTGTTGTTGTTGTTGTTGTTGTTGTTGTTGTTGTTGTTGTTGTTGTTGTTGTTGTTGTTGTTGTTGTTGTTGTTGTTGTTGTTGTTGTTGTTGTTGTTGTTCCTGTTCCATATCTGAATCTGAATATAGGCGATCATCATGGCGATTAGCCATGAAGACTGTCCTGAGAATATAATGCAGAGGCCTTTCATCTGCCTTCTGCATCGCAGCATGACACCCATACCACTGATCCAATCCCACAAGTCACTTTCTGGTCCTGAGCCCTTTTGCCAAGCAAAGTCGTCCTCAGCCCCAGGCCAGTATTGATGAAGCTCCTGCCCTCCAATAAAATGGATTCAAGTGGGATTTAATCCATTTGGGAATATCATCCTTCCCTGTGGATTGTGGCACCTAAGGCCATTAGTCCTCAGGGTTGCCAGGTTAGTTAACCACCGCCTGACACCCAACATTGAGTCCCCAGCAGTATGGTCTGCTCTATTACCGTAGCAGGATAACCATAGGCTTCCTTAATTTGAACATCTTAGTCCAGGCATAAACATCCAAGGGTGGGCTAAGCAGACAGTGAGGATGGCCCATAGTAATGATGTGGCACCTAGTCATGAATAATGCTAATAGCCCCACTACTAATGCTGCTTGCTTTAGTACAGTGGTTTTTTACTCAACTAAAAAGTGTTCCATGAGGGCATTTTGAAATCCAAAATTTAAAGAAAGCTAAACAGATATAACCATGGAAACAATTTAGGAAGTAGCAGGCAGAATGAGAAACATGGATCACTAAAAGAAAGATTGGTAATACTTCTTCTTCCGTGTCTAGGCCAGACATAGAACTGCTAAAATTAAGGTACCTTTCGGTGTGATAGGTAATACTGTAAAAATCCAAGATGAATAAGAAGATCCTCACCAAATGCTTGCAAATTAGAAACCTTCCTGCCATAGACTCCCTAGGCAGAGCAAGGCAGGAACAGTCAGTGAAAGCTTTGAAGGACTGTTTTCGGTTTAGGGCATAGGTTTAGATCACAAATGGTTAAACTGGACACAAATTTTCATAAGTAAATTATAAGGATAGTAAAACTCTTAACATAAAGCTTATGAGTTTTTCTATTATCCCTGAGGCTCTTAAGTTCTTAAATCTTTTTTTAAAAATGTTTTCCTTCCCTTTAATCCTTGGTATCATATTTCTTTTCTTAAAAAGACACACATATACCATGTGTTCATGCACACACATTAAACATCTGGCAGTTGTAACAAAAGTAGTGAATGAATGCATGCATGATGTTTGTATGTAATTATTGTACAGCAGCTACTGCATCTCTGGACAAACTTTTCCTGGCTGAAGTTTTCCTTGAGTGCAAGAGATAATTCCACCACCACTTAAAAAAAAGCCCCCACCCCATACCAATACAAAACACAAACAGAGCAGAGAACCCAGCTCAGTTACAGTTAATGGAGGAGGCTCCCTATAGCCAAGACAGGTGTACCTTGAAGATATAGAACAGTCTTTTCTCCTGCTCTTTCCCTAAGCTATCCTAGTAATGGATGAGCTGAGAAGAGACGAGGCTGATGGATGACCCCAGTGGAACAGCCCTGAGGCCCAGCGCAATAACATGGCCCAGGTATGGAGATATTCCCATCAGCTTTGAGAGGGCAGTCAAAAGGAGGGGGAAGGATGCACAACCATCAGGAAACATAGCTTAAAAAGAGAACTGCAGTCAACTGAAATTGAATAGTCATGGCTAACCTATTTAATGAGTCACTGCTGGGAGGAAATCATTTAAACTTGGAGCGAAGATATACAAACCAGAAAGCCCAAGAAGAATTTGAGCCAAAAGTGGAGAATAATTTGCAAGCGCAGTTGCCCTACTATTGCTTTCTGTCTTCCTAATTGGTGATTTCCTCCTTTCAAATCCTGCTGAAGAATAAGGTAGAATAGAAATAAATGGGTCAAGTGATTCTTCAGAGGAGAAATAAACAATCAAATGACTCTTCAGCACTGTCAAGAAAAGTATATGTTGCTTGGCACAGCTTCCATTAATCTACTCTGCCCTGCCCCAATTCTCCCACAATCCCAGCTGATTTAAATTACTGGCCTAAAGTTAGGTCTCCCTTGCTCGAAAGAGTCGTGTCCAACTCTAGGGGTCAGTGCTCATCTTTGTTTACAGCTGAAGAGCCAACACTGTCTGTCTCTGCAGATGTTTCTGTGGTCATGTGGTAGGCATGACTAGACACCGGAGCACAAGGAATGATGATACCTTCCTACAGAAGTGGTCCCTATTGATTTACTTGCAATTTCTTGCTTTTGAACTGCTAGGTTGGCAGGACCTAGGACAGAGATGGAAGCTCACTCTGTTGTGCACCACTCAGGTCTTGAACTGTTGACCTGCCAACCTTCCAGTCATCAAGTTCAGTGTCTTAACCACTGCAGCCTAAAGTTACGCCCATAGATATCGATGCATTGACACTTTTTCCTTTTCCATGAGCCATCTCCTCTTGTTATTGCTGTTACAGACCCGTCTATCAAGAGCATAATTGAGACATAATTGTCACTTAAGCTGGAAAGCAGAGACAAAAGCCACAAGGGGTACCTGGTAGTATCATGACTAAAAACTGCACCTGTGAACAGTATGTGGTGAAGAGAATTGGTGCTGCCCATTCTACCTTTGGTTGTCTATCACACCAGATTGTCATTGTGAACAAAGATTTAACACTTTATACAAAGCTCTTGGTATACCAAGCTGTTGTTATCTCAACATTATTGTATGGCTCTGAAACATGGGCCCTCTATCACCAACGTATCAAAAAGCTAAAGCACTTTCACCAACAGAAGCTTCCACCTTGAACATCAAGTGGGATGATTATGTCACCAACATATCAGTTCTTGAAAAGGCACATGTAAATAGCATTGAAGCATCCATAGGCCATCATCTTAGATCAATAGGACATGTCCGCCATATGGATGGTTCTAGGCTTCCTCATCAAATTCTTTATGGGGAGCTCAGCTCCAGCACAAGATCTTGTGGTGCTCCTTTGAAGCGCTATAAGGACCAGCTGAAACAAACCATGAAGGTGTCAGGTATAAACCCACAAACATGGAAGGCAGGGGCCACAGATGGCCCACTTTGGCACCAAACCATCTCTGCTGCTACCAATCTCTTTGAAGGAGAATGCCACATACATGAGAGGGTAAGCAACAAGCACGAAAGCTTCATTAAACTCAACTATGCCCTCCACCATTTATTCAGTGAACTGTGTGTGGTCACATGTTTCATGCCAGGATCAGTTTATTGAGTCACCAGAGACACATCCATCAACTAAGAAAATGACTTCCAGGAAAAATGAATGCTCGGATACAAGTAGCAGTGACGACGGCAATAAGAATCTGCCTTAAATTATAATTCAAAGATGCAAATAAAATGGGCATAAACATAAGAGCATTTAAATATGAATTTTGTTTTCAACATTATCTGTTGCAGAAGGATTGAGTTTTTGTTCACTTAATTTCCCTTGATTTTGCCATACTGCCCCACATTTTAAATCTAAGATCTATTCTGCTTCATATGTTATATTTTTGGCACATACACCTTTGTATGTGCCAAAAAAGATTATTTGCTTTCTACAGCATATGTTTAACAAAGCATGCACTTTTGAAAGCATTTGATGGTTCTTGAGATGTACCAGTATATGTCAGAAATTACCGTTCTGAGAAAAATTACTTTCAACATTTACACTTACACTGTGGTAATTGTTTTCCTTTAAAGGTTGCCGTAGGCCTATGCTGTCAAGTCATCTTTGACCTATGGCAACACAATGAATGAGCGTTTTCTGAATTGTCCTGTACTGAACAGCCCTGCCTAGCATTCATAAACTCAAGGCTGCAGCATTCTAGAAAGTCAATCCATCTCATGTCTGTTCTTCCTTTTTACTGTTGCCTTCCACCTTTCCCAGCATTATTGTCTTTTCCAGAGAATCCTGCCTTCTCATGATGTGCCCAAAGTACTGCCTCTTCAGTTTCATTATTTTCCCTCCAGAGACAATTTAGGCTTGATTTGCTCTTGGAACCACTTTTTCTGGAAGTCCAGGGTCTCTGCAGAGCTCTCCTTCAATACCTTATTTCAAAAGAGTCATTTCCCCTATCAGCTTTCTTTACTATCCAGCTTTCACAGATGTATGCAGTGCAGGAATACAATTGTGTAGCTGATCTTGGTCTTGGTCTCCAATGACACATCCCCATATATAACAATATTTTCTAATCCCCTCATTGCTGTCCTTTCCACTCACAACCTTCTTCTGCTTTCTTGGTTGCAGACCCCATTTGATTGATGGTTGAACCAAGTTATACAAATTCTTTCACTATTTTGTCATTGTAAACTTTAAAGTTCTGTTGATTTTCTGTAGTCATGATTTTTGTCTTCTTAATGTTCAATTGTGGTCCCACTTTGATATGCTCTACTTTCATTTTCCTTAAAAGTTGTTTCAACTCATTGCTACTTTCTGTTAGTAAGATGGTGTCATCTGCATATGTAGAATAACTGATGTTTTTTCATTAATTTTCACTCCACCTTCATTTGAATCGGCAAGGTCAAGCAATGATGTGATCTTAAGATTTAAAAGTAATTTTCAGAAAGATATGAACAATAAAAGATCATTCTGAACATTTGTAAACTATTTGTATTGTGGTAAATTCTCTTTTTTGATAAGAGTATGGGAATAAATGTGAAGTGAATTAGTCATTTCACTGGCCTTGAAATTTTACCAGTAATCATGAAAAACCTTCCTCCAAAAATGCCAATATCCCCTTAAAGTCTTAATAATAATTGGAAATATTGGTATGTAATATTAATATAGAAGAGAAAATCTTATCTTCCCCAGAATCAGAAGATAAAGGAGCCAGGTACAGTATATGTTAAAACTCATATTAAACAAATAAACCAGCTATCAAACTGTTAACATTGCTTTTTACATTTTTATAAAGATACTATCACATGTTATTATGTCACAGTATTCCTACCACAGACTTTCCTGGAAAGATGTGAATCCCCTGAAATTATGTAAGAAGAAGACTGAAACAATTTGCTCTCACTTTGTTAGAGCTGAGTTATGACTGAGAATTGTACAACACAACTTGGCAAGCACCGCGAAGAAGGAAACTGTATTTACTTTTAACCCTTAAAATCTAGTCGGTCGTATCCGACTTTAGGGTTTGGTGTTCATCTCTGTTTATAGCTAAAGAGCCAACACTGTCTGCATTTGCAGACTTTTCTGTGAACATGTGGCAGGCATGACTAGAAACCAGAGTGAACAGAATGCTGTTTACCTTCCAAACAAAGTGGTACCTATTTATCTATTTGCAATTTCTTGCTTTCAAATTGCTAGGTTTACAGGAGCTGGAACAGAGACAGGAGCACACTCCATCATGCAGCACTCGGGTCTCGAACTATTGACCTGCCAACCTTCCAGTGTCTTAACCACTAAGCCACTGCTGTTCCATCACTATGATGTCATATCATTCTTTTCTTCAAACAGATATTTCTAAGGCACACAAGAATATAAAGATTTCTTTAATGTCACTATTTTGTCAGTAGTGCTAAGCTTGAATACTGTATGTATTTATGTATTTAATTTAGGTCCATTTGGACTGTGTTCCAAGCACATGTGTTGGTCACCCGGAAATTTACCAACCTAAAGAGTTTCATTCATGAAAATATGGAGCAGAAAAATGGCAAGGCAAGGGCAGTTTATGGCTTGATATGACATATACCACCATTCTAGTCAAAACACAACCAGTATGTTGTAATTCTCTAGTCTTCTTCTTAAATGTCTAGGTCAGACTCTAAACCAGGGGTGCCCAAACAATGTCCCATTGGCTGGATCTGGCCCACTATGATGAAACCACACCATTCCTCACTTGCTCTGGGCCCTCTCAGGTGTTCCTTCCAAGGCAGATTATTCAAAAATTCCCCTCTAGAACTCACCCAAAACTCATGGCAAGGAATGTATGTTCACCACTCTCTCAGCCATGACTGGCTGAACAAACTTGGGTTTTGTCTGTGTACAGAGTCCAGCCAAATTAATTTTAGAGAGATAAAAAAGGTAGCGTTATAAAGGAGGCCAGTGGACTTACTGTCTGTTACCCTGCATCCCTGTGGATTTTTATAAATTTTAAAAACTTTTTAAATTTTATAATTGTAATTTTGAAGTTTTTAACAATGGGTTTGGGTTGGGTTTTATTATGCTTTTATGATGTTGTAAACCGCCCTGGGTCGTGCCGGTGAGAAGGGCGGTATAAAAATGTAAATAAATAAATAATCCCAATTCCAATGAACACACGTTGATTGACGAAAATAGTTTTATTGAAGTTTCAGCATGGTTCTTGATGAATCAGGTTACAGATCTCAGCATAGAAAAATAACCTAATCAAAATTCGCTTTTAGAGAAAGAATGCTTTCAGACATATCCTCCCCTAAATAAAAAGAATCTATCTGTTCTAAGTTACCATAGTTAAGACTTCCAGAGATAAGGCCTGTTGGAATGGAAGGTGGTCAACAAGGAAACACCTCATATTGGTGTTTCCTTGTTGACCACCATATTCGACTTCTCTTTCTTTCTCAAGCCATGTGCTCATGGCAAATATCCAGGGAGAAAGGGCTTGTAGCATTCGCCCATTTCCCCCCTTTTCTCTAGGATCTACATCTTCTCTCTGCCCCAGAATCACACACCCCTCCCTTTATCAAGCCATCTGCCTAATTCTCTCCAGGTATGAGGTGATCCTGGGTAATTAGCATACATCCAATCAGGTCCCAGAGTTGGGAGTAAACAACTCTGCTTCTATTGATGAAGCTTGGCACATCTCTGTCTATCTCTTCTCATCCGGGTCCAAGGGAGTGAAAAACAAACAGGTGGCCTTTTGCTAGCACAAGAAGCCACATTTCTACTATAGTCAAAAACCTAATAAACTTCATCTTGGATATGTTCAATAACTTGAGGTCTATTCTATGACACCCTTGGTGCCAAATTATCCAGCCCATGCCACCCTTACCACTCCCAGAAGCAGAAGTAAAATGCATTTATGACAGCCATGGGTGCATTTACAGCAGCATTTTATGCACGTGTGTGTGCATTTTACTTCTGGTGGGAGGAACCACGTGACCAACCCACTCAACCAAGGGACCGGTCCATGGCCTGAAAAGTTTGGGCACCCCTGCTCTAAACTGCCAAAATGAAGCCACCTTGTAAGGAGTTCATTTTGTAGTTCCTTCCACCTGACTTAGTATGAGAAAGATTAGCAGGTGAATCAAGGTTGGGGCATCCCTGGTTGTGGTACCAGAATCTTTGACAAGGCTTTTTCTGTAATTATCTAGTGATAAAGATTAGGAGAGAAAACCATCTGTTTGCTTACCAAGAGTTGGCTCCCTTCTGAACTGCAACTGGATACAATTCTGCTTCTTCTCTGATATACTTTGCTTTTGGTCAAATCCCAGACTGACTTTATTTATTTATTTATTTATTTATTACTTGAATTTCTACCACCGCCCCCTCGCCAAAACGACTCTGGGCAGCTCCCGACAAATAAAAACTCACAAAAACATCAAAACACCATTAAAATTGAACTACTGTATTACAATTAAGATTTTTTTTAAAAAAATGCCTTCCCAATACCGTATAACCACTGACAGCCTGAGCAATAGTCAAACAAGCCAACCCAGGGTGGTTGTTTCCCCAGCCACCCCCCACCCCCACTGCACTAGCCAGGTCTTAAGACTCTTGCGAAAGGATAAAAGCTCTGCCCGGAGGCAAAGTTCAGTTGGCAGGAGGTTCCACAGGGCTGGAGCAGACACAGAGAAGGCTCTCCTTCTCGTGCTAGAGAGGCAAGCCTCTCTAGCAGGATGGAACTATCAGGGTGCCCCTCCGGTCTGCTCTAGTGGTATGGGCAGATGTCCTTGGGGTGATGCTTGGCCTGATCTGAGAGGTGTATAATAATAATAATAATAATAATAATAATAATAATAATAATAATAATAATAATAATAATAATAATAATAATAATAATAATAATAATAATAATAATAATAATAATAGGTCCTCAGAACCAGACTGAATCCAGATCTCTACCCATCGACTCTGTAAACTGGATAATTTTACACTGTCTTTTATTCAGAATAAAAGTGGCTAGTTCAATCACACTTCTTAAAGCAATGTATTTATTGTGACATATAATTTGGCCCTATCTCAGCAATCCTAAACTCACATTTGTGTGAACAAGGCTCAGTGAATACAACAGGATTTACTTCTGAGTCAGTGTGAAAGGATTCAGCTGTAAGCTATCATCATGTTTACACTAATTTTGTCAAAATCATTTTGGCCTTCTTCGCATATTATGCTAGTTTGGGACTCTCCATACCTGCAGGAAAATGACCCTTTGCATAGCCTTAGCTAATGCAGAGATTAGAGACACTAGACGTGTGGCTGATTCTGGCAAGGATCCATTGATAACAGAAGCAAAGGGAAATTACTTCTCAAGCTTATGAGACTTAGAGGTCCCAGCAAACTCAGGAAAGCCAGCTAAAGTAATGTCAGCCTGAAAGTCACCAGGATGTTTTAAATATAATAAATATGTTTAAAGTATAGATTTCAATGTTTCTTAGGTTCTGGATGAGCAATAACATTGTTAATGAAAGGGGGGGAGAAAAGAAAAATACACTGCAATAATCCTGTATTTATTTTCATCCACCAAATGAGATTATCTGTCCAAAAGAAAAATATCTTACACAACTTCTGAAAAATCCTTGTGGAATATCCTGCTTCCTTTGAACAGATAAAACAGTCTGTCACTTTTGATTATCTGTAATTCTCTGTGTTCCATTGGAACAAAAATACCATCCTGCCAGTAGAAAGTTTAGTACAGTATTTGCTCCAGCTATCGTATATACTTGACTATAAGTTGTCCTGAATATAAGTTGAGGTACCTAATTTGGACCTCTAAAACTAGGAAAATAGATTGACCCAAGTATAAGTCGGGATGGAAAATGCAGCAGATGCTAGTGAGTTTTAGTAATTAAAATACGTGAAAAACGGTAAAATTAATTTATTTAGACATATGTGTGGGTATGTTTTTGAGTTTTTATGGTAGTGTTAGTGCGTTTAAAAAAATGTATGTTTGAATTTGCACCACCACGGTTTTGGGACCTTCGGAGTTGTTGACCCGAGTATGTTAAATCCATTTTCTTGATCTAATTTTGGGGGATAAAAAACTAGACTTATACTTGAGTATATACAGTACTTCCCCTAGATCTGCTGTCTTGCAATGAATAGAATGTGCTCTGTGTTAACACTTAGCACTATGTACGAATATTGCACTCATTTGTGTATGTGCACAAATGCAAATACATAAAATGGAGACTTTCTGCATTTATTCTAAAATGATACATGTGTAAGAGAAACTTGAATAAATCTGGATGACAATCTTTCTTTCCCTGTACGGTAAAGATCTCCCTTGCTCTAAAGCCAGTTAGAGGGGCAGTGCTGATCTCCATTTACAGCCAAAGAGCCAGTGCTCTCTGCAAGGCCGTAGCCGGGGGGGGGGGGGGGTTTACAGACTGCCAACCCACCCCACCCCGTGATGCCAATGTTACATATGTGAGTGTGACATTGTTGCCCCTTATGAAAAATTTTCAAACTCTCCCCCTCAACTCTAGAATCCTGGCTACGGCCCTGGCTCTCTGTGTCTTGCAGACGTTTCTGTAGTCATGTGGCAGGCATGACTAGATGCCAGAGCACACGGAATGCTGTTACCTTTTCTGCCAAAGTGGTACCTATTTATCTATTTGCAATTTCTTGCTTTCAAACTGCTAGGTTGGCAGGAGCTGGGACAGAGATGGGAGCTCACTCGATCGTGCAACACTTGGGTCTTAAACTGCACAGTGCCAGCAGTGAAACATGCTGCTATGACCTGCCTCTTCATTCATGTGTTTCATGCAACATCTGAAGAAGGAGTTGCCTCTTGGAGGCAAAGCGCATGTTCAAGGAATACTGTTTCTAGGAGTGCTCCCTCAAGTGGTGAAAAAGGTATAACTGCCAAAACATGTTTAAAAGAAATGTACACATGACATCTGGGTGACTTTGGGAATGTAACTAATTTCTTGCTTTTCATATTTCATTCTGGAATGGTGCATAATAAAGCAGATCACAGTACTGAGAGAAAACCATATAATAAGAGATGAGGTACATTTCTCTGAATATGTGGTTTGGCTTTTAGAAGGGAAGCATGCATCCTAACAACAACTTTAAGATTAAAATAATCACAGTATTGTTTACTGCACACCATGACAGGACCCCTATGTTTCAAAAGATTCCATATTGCATGAGCCCAGAAACCCCACAGCTAGATAATGTCTACTTGAAAAGGAACCTTAACCAACAGGAAAGACATTTTGGCTTCTTCTGATGCAAAACTATGGGAGAGGCAATTAAAATTACATAGTTGGGCAAAGTCATGGATTAACCTCTGAGTTACAAGAGTAACATACATAGATTAATAGTAATGCTAGAACTCCAGACCTAGAAGGGACCCTGTAGTTAATCAAGTCTAGTCCCTGTCAAATAAGTTATGCAGAGCCAGAGGTTGGGGGTTCAATTCCCACTGTGCCTCTTTGGCAGGGGCTGGACTCGATGACCCACAGGGTCCCTTTTAGATCTGAAGTTCTAGGTGTATTATTACACATAGATGAAATATCTTTGTGATTCTAAAGGAGAGATTAACACTTTCCTGCTGTTACAAACGCCGTATGGATTTGACTGTTACAAAATGCATATGGAAAAGCCCTGAGTTCTTTAAGGGCAGGTGTTCTCGCGAGCTAGTCATGTTAATCTGTTGAAACAAAAATAATAGGGTAATGCATTACTTTTAAAAAATATATATAGAAGGAATTATTCCTAAATGGGTTGACAGTGAGATGAACTAAAGTTGGCTACGTGCACTGTTCTTGGGAAAACTCTCAGAGCCTAAAAGCAGCCCTGCTCTTGAAGATGCCTTCTGTTTGAAAAGCAATCCAACTCAGGCCTGATTTAAAGATGAAAAGCTACAAGACCATTGGTCTTGAAGTTGGCTATCCATAGTGAGTCCCAGAACAGCAGACATAATAGGCAGCAAAGTCATGTTGTCACTCTCTTCTCTAATCAAGTAACATGTACTGTAGCTCTGTATTAATGATTTAAAAGAAACCTTGTGTTTTTGCTTGTGCAATACAAACAAGCATATGTAGTTTTATGTAAATCAGTGTCCTCTTTCTTTCTTTTGGGTGATCTACATCTTCCTTTTGATGGCATTTAAGTGCCCAATCAAAATAATCCAAGGGTGTGACATTTCATTTTCCCCTGTGGTTTATGTTAGAGTTGGCACAGATAAACTGAAGCATTTACAGGTAACTATATGACATAAAGTGGGGGAGCACAATCTTTTCCTATGGGCTTTTGTTTCATTTTGTTCAGTTGTGGTGTGTGTGTGTGTTATCTTTTATTGATTCAGCTGCCATTACTTTTCTCCTTTTTTAGGCGGGTGTGAGTGCCTATCTTGGCCAAAAGGCACAGTTGCAGGCATGGTCTATAGTGAGAGTGATGCCTTAAATGGTGCACAATAAGACAGTTCAATAATTCCCACCACCTGATTGCTTGCTGTCTCCCACCTCCCAAACATGCCTTTTTTTATTGCTGTATCCAATAGGCACTATGTCACATCTGAAAACTACAATTTAAAAGTTAAAAAAGAGAAGTAATAGGGAAGATGGCAGCATTAATAGTGTGTGCTTCTGTTCTGGTATAAAACTGATTGGAAAGTGATGTTTAAGCTTTTGCAATAGGATAATTAATTATATCAGTCTGGATGACTACAGTAATTTCAGCAGTAGAAATTAGAAGGAACATGCTTTTCACTTCAGATCAAACTGGGTGTACTTGCACCCTGAATTACATTTCAGTTAACCTGTTAGCAACAGAATTTAAGCCAGCCTTCCCAACTTGGAGCTCTCCAGATGCTTTTGATTACAATACCTGCCATCTGTGGCATTTGACCATACTGGCTGTGGTTAAAAGGGAGGATAATCAAAAATATACTGTATAAACATGAAGTAAATACAGAGGGGTTCTCTCTACTGGAGATAGAGTATAATTAAACAAACAAACAAGGTGTCATAAACGAGCATTCTTTTCACCCTTCAATAAAAAAGGCATTCCTTTTCACCCTGCAATCAAGGAAAACTACTGATCTGGAAATATTGCATTATCTTTATGGTTTCCTTGGGAAATATTCCAACAATTCCATTGTTTTTGAACTAATAATTAGCTAGCAAAGCATTTTCAATGAGAAAATAATATTTTGTATGTCTCTAAGGTCCTTCAGTGCATCTAAACATTGTGCAGGTGGAAAAACACTTTACAATCCTCTGATATTCAAGCTGATCCTTGCCCCCATCTTTAGAAAGTAAGGTGAAACTTATTAAGAATTTGGCAAGTCCAAAAATTCAAGGCATTGATCAACTTGCATACAGCAAGGTGTGACAGAAGTTAACCTGCAGGGGCCAGACCCCAGTAATGCATAGCTTGTAAACAGATTATAATCAGACCAGGTCAATATCTTGAGGTCCTTTAGGATTTGAGGTTGTTACTACTTTGGAATGGGGGAAGCTCCTTCATGTGAATTAGCTTGCTTCTGATGGGACTGTGAGAGCAGTAATCCCAGGTCTGGTTTTTGTTATCACTACTACTGCATAGTTGCTATAGCAACACACTAGGCCGCTCTGCAGAGTTTTATTTCATTATAGTATGGTCTGTATATGGTTGCATATGTTTGCAAGGATCAGAGGCAAACATTCAAATTTAAAGTGGGAATATGGGGTTCCCTTTCTACCCCCTGCTTTTCATTCTGGATTATCTTCCAAATATACAGAAACCAGAACACTACCTAGAGATCTCATGTCTTGCTAGTTTTTCTTAGGAATCTAGAGAATAGAGATGTAATTTTATTCCTTAAGAAAGTATGTTGTGATCTCAGGCCAGCATCTGCTGAAATTTGGACCTGCAGAGGAGATACTCTTGCAATTTGCTATAGCTACAAAACTTCAAAATAAAGTGTTTCCTAAAGTTAATGCCCATACAAAAACACTGATGTGAAATTGTAACATTTTTCTCTGTTGAGTCACATAAAAGCATATGGTGGTTAAGGTGTTCAATGCTGTGCAGAATTTGGCAGTGCTTTCAACAGTAGTGTTTAGCTGAATGCTGAATAAAACATTAAAATCAACAAATCGTCATGCATGTCTTTTTTAAAATATGGTTAATACAGACTAAAACTCACCAAACTCAATGAAACTTGTGTTTAAGTAAATATGCATGAGAGTCTGCAACACAGGAGCTCAAGAATTTGAGATTAGTAGCACTAGTACCATGTGGGATGAAACTAAATAATGAAATTTGCTCTCACTTTCAATATTAGATAAGAAAGTACACTTTGGCCAGTTATGCTCAAAAGTGGAAATACTCCAACAGCATTTTTAAAGCAAATTAGGGCAAGAAACTGTTTCTTCTTGCAAAGAAATGATAGTTTTTAAATGGAGTAAGAAAGAAAAGAACTAAGCCATCTCCCTGATTCCATTTTTCTATATTTTATCCTGGAGGCAGTTTTACAAAGGAATGATATTGTGAATTAAATTCTTCCTAAGAGCTTCATCAAACATTAATTTTCAACTAATTATGAAATAGAAAATCAAGATATTACTTGATTAGATTTAGTATTGTGATTCAGATACAGCTGAAAACCAAATTAACCAAGCACTGCCAATTTATAAAGCAGGAGTTCTCAACCTTTTAAAGCTGGGGGCCAGGTCAGGCTCCCTCAGACAGCTTTGGTGACTGGATGGCCGTTTTGCCCTTCCTCCACCATATGGCACTTCCTAGTGTGGTGGAGGTGGTGCCCCCCCTCCCCATGAAATGGTGCTGTGGGACGCATGTTGAGAATCCCTGTTATAGAGGTTTAAGAGATAGATCAATCACAACATGACTATTTTGAATCCAAATCTAAGCTTCAGTAGTGGTTCAGTTTTTGAAGGACTGAGATATTTAAGCAGTTTTTCTTCAGGAAAGTAAAATAAAATAAAATTAATACATTTCTCCTGAAACTCACCAAAAGAGGATGAAATCCAAAAAGTTGGAGAAAGACTGGTGCATTGGTTGTTTTGTGACTGGCAGCTCTAGATTTAACCACCATAAATTTACCAGGGATTTCCAACCCCACTACTTTGGGGCACTGCTGCTGAAATACTATACTCAGCTCTTCGTCATCCAAGAATAAGGTCATGGAAAGTGGGTTTTCTAAATTCCCCTTTAATCCAATAAGATGTAGCATTGGGTGACTGCTTATTCACACTCTTCTGCCCTGGGCCCTGGCATATTGTGCTTTCTCCAACTTTAGTCCCAACTAAGCAAAAACCAAAAAACTTTTAAAACAGTTTTTCTTTCATCATAATTATCTTGCCCATATCACTTTCCTTCCAAAATGTTGCATGCTTCTTGCCTATGGTAACTTCATATAAATTGCAAGCATACACAACACTTGAGAAAGGAATAAATGGAATCAAGTAACCCTCCAGCTGAATATAGTTGTTGTTATGTGCCATCAAGCTACCTCTGATTTATGGCAACCATATGAATGAGTATGAATAAGCAATATCCGGGTTGAAAGGATTTTGGGGGGAGAAACTCCGCTCAAGGGATGTTCAAATGAGACTCCTTTCATGTCCCCAAGAGCTGGGACAGAGACAGGTGCTCAATCAGTCACACAGTACCAGGGTCTCAAAGTGCTGACTTGCCAACCTTCCAGTTAACAAGGTGAGCTTCTTAACCACTGAGCCACGGCAGCTCCAATTCCATATGATATACTCTGTGTACTGCTTCAAAAGATAAAGGGCTAAAGTCCACTCTTATCTGACACCTTGGCCTATAGTAAAGCATTCTCTCTCTCCATATTCTCTCCCAAGAGAAGCATCTTGTCTACCAAAAGGTTATACATTAAGACAATCAAGTGCTGAGGTACCCCCATTTCTTTCAGAATAGCTCATAGTTTTTCATTACCCACTCAGTCAAAGATTTTGCAGTAGTCTATAGAGCATTGACTGATCCTCTAGGCTTACATTTCCTTCAATTTCTTGTATCTTCTGGAATTGATCTCCTATTTTTCACCTTTAGTCCCCCCTCTATTTCTTTGCATTGGCCATTATAATAGTTTCCTTTGTCTCTATGAGACAGTTACTAAAAAACTGCATTCAGGGTTCTGCCCCTATTCCAGTCAACAACAACAACGACGACTACTGCTCCTTTCTCTATATGAATTGTCTTTTTGGATTCTCCCTTAATAATACTTTTGGTTTCAATCCACAGTTCTTCTAGTTCACACTCAATAGAGTTTAGTAATGCAAATCTTCTTTATGTTAAATTCACCATATATTCACCAGGAATGTTGTTTAAATTATATTTTGACATGACTATTTTTTTAGTATTCTTTTTCTGACACGAGCTCAGCCAGCTGTGTTGTCGTATTTAAAATGGCTAAAGGAGCATTGAAAACATGGGCCTCAGTCCCCTGTGCACCATTATACCTTGCTACAGTAGTGGTAGAACCTTCCAATGGCGAGAGCCTGCTAAAATCTCGTGGGAGATTATGCTTTGATCCGCCATGTCAAACTAGACATGTGAAGTACGGCTCAACAAGTAACCAAGTAAATTTTCAGTTTTACTCTAATAGGATATTCATGATCAATGTCACTATCTGTTTTGGCAGAGAGAATAGGGCTTCTCTATCTTCCAATTATGCTGTTTATTTGGATTCTGTATTTATCATTGAGATATGGACCATATGCTGTCATCTGTTTGGTTGCTGGAAGGATGTATTAACAATAAGCAGATTGTTAGATTCACAGAAATCTATTAACTGTTCTCTTGCTTCATTTCTGTCCCCTAGGCTAAATTTTCCAATAATATTTCATTCAGCGTTATTCCCTATTTTTGCTTTTAGTCTCCTATGATTATAAACATGTCTTGTGTTGGTGTGTGGTCAGTTTCATCCTGGACTCTTGCATAAAACCTATCAATTTCATCTTCAGCATTAGCAGCTGGAGTATTGATTTGAAGGATGGTGTGCTTTGATAGATTTTCCCCAGAGTCAGATCCTGCATTAAACTCCTGAACTTCATGAGGTATATCTTGCCTCAGCATTAGAACCATTCCATTTCTTCTGAGTCATTCATTTTCAGAGTAGAACACTTTGTAGTTGTCTGACTGAAAATATCTCATTTCGTTTCACTTTAATTCACTGACACCAAGCAGAACAATGTTTATACATTCTATATTTTGCTTTACAGTATACAGTTTATTTTGATTTATACATCTCACATTCCATGTTCCAATTGCATGTGTTGTGCAGCATCAGATTTTCCCTTCAATTCTGGGCACATCAACCACTAGACGTCCTTTTAGCCTTATCGTAGTTACATCATTAGTGACAACACTATTTGTATTTATCCTTTGATTCCCCAGAAACTGATTGAATGCTTTCTTACCTAGAAGTATCTTCTTCCAGAACTATTTCTTGTTTTATTTTGGCCTGTCTCCTGATAGGATTCTCAATGCAAAAAAAAATAAAAAATAAATCAGAAGTGGTTTTTCATTGCCATATTCTGCCCAATGCAAACAAAAGTTAGTTTAAGTTTTACTACCACTGCTTCTTCCACCAGTGTCACCTTCAATTACTTCTGCTGCCCCCATGACCGTTGGAATTAACCAACTCTTGAAGAGGGTGGGTGCATCTTTGTTTGGTGCTTCAGATGTGACCATTTCTCCCGGTGTCTGGCCTCCTGACAGCTTTGCTCTCCGCTTCACTTCTTCCGTGTCTAAGCCAGACATGAAACTGCCAAAATGAAGGCACCTTTTGGTGAATTCATTCAGCAGTTCCTTTTGCCTGATTAGCTGGCAACGTGAGGTTGCAGCTTTACTGATAAATGCAAACTCCTTTACCACACTAATGCGTGCACCCATGAAAGAGCAGTTGAAGACTCCAACACAAATAAATGCTGCACATTTCTTCTGAAATGTTGCATTTTCTTAACTAAGACCACCTTAATGCTATGTATCATTTTCATATCATAATAATTTATCACAACATACCTAAGGATCTAAGCATTTTTATGGAAGCCCTCAAATGGCAAGGAGTTTTTTGCACCTCTTTTTCTGGAACATGACAAGCCTATTTCTTTCAGAATGGGCAACTGCTCCTATAAATTTCATCTGGTTTTCCCAATGAATGTAAACAATTATTGCCAGTTTCTTAAATATATATAAAGCAGTGTAACATGAAACACCTTCCACTTTACAATATAGTGTGTAAACATGACAACTATACAATACTGTATTAGAATCATTTGGTACTCATAATGAATAAAAAATGCATGCTATTTGTCTGCAGCTGACTCACATAATTGGCTCTGAGCTCTGAAAATCTGGTCCAGTTCTAACAAATAGCAAAAAATATTTTAATTATTTGCTGAAAGTTTTAGTGATTTCCCGTCAGAGTCAATGGGAGGCAAAAATATTTGGATTCTGAAACCAATGAGGGCCCTCCCATGCTGAACATTCATTCAATGTGTGATACTAGGATTTATCTCCATGTCCACACAATGCAAGGCTGAAAGTAGTGTGGTACTTTCTGGCTATTGTAAAGTGTGTTGGTGATTTTATTGGGAGCGTTATTGTGTGTAATTTTTAACTTCTGATCGTTATATGACTGGTTTTATGATGTTAGCTGCCCTGAGTAGGGATGATTCCCCCCCTATAGGGGTGGGTTATAAGTGTAAACAAACAAACAAACAAACAAGATCCTTGCTTTCTGGGTTTTTTGTTTTCTTTTTTACACAATTACTTGGTAGCAGTGTGTTTGTGTTCTGATCTACTGTGTGGATGTTTTGTTAGTGCTCCAAATTGTCAGGACTCCAGCACTATTTAGACACATGCTGATCCATGCACTTAGTGGGTGGGAATCATTGGATGATGTTTCTTTATGGGATGTTTCTGCTGGTCAGTTTGTTCCCCTTTGTGCTACTCCTGTTTGGTTTTCTTGGGATATCTACTGTTCATGTGTTCTGTTTGTTTTAAAAAGATGATATAACTTGGAATGCACATGCCAAAACCTGTGTGTTTGTTTTGTCTTGGGTTCTTTCAGGGAGTGCATTTTTCACGTTTTTCATGTACTAGACCATTAGATTAAATAAAAGAGGGAGCAGCTCTTTTGGGATCTTCCCTTCATTCCATTTTCCCTTGTTTGCATTCTTCCTGGCAATTGTCCAAAAAAAGCCCTTAAGATCACATAAATATAACTACTGTATATAAAAAAACCTGTTCTTCTGTTAAGAATGCTGAAACAGAAAAGCAATGTCGACTCTTACACAGATAGCCAGCATGTTAAAGGATGGAAAGAGTTACAATATAAAGGACAGAGATAGTTCCTGCTCTCTGCCTCCTGCTCAAAAGCCAGTCATATCTGACTCTAGGGTTCAGTGCTCATCTCTGTTTATGGCCAAAGACCCAGCACTGTCTGTGTTTGCAGATGTTTCTGTAGACATGTGGCAGGCATGCCTCAACACCTGAGTGCACGGAATACTGTTTACATTCCCACTGAAGTGGTCCCTATTTATCTACTTGCAATTTCTTGCCTTCCAACTGCTAGGTTGGCAGGAGCTGGGACAGAGTTGGGAGCTCACTCCGTCATGCAGTACTCAGGTATCAAACTCCAACCTTCCAGTCATTGAGTTCAGCATCTTAACCACTTGAGTCACCACAATCCCACTTGCCTCCTAAAGATACAACAGCAAAAATAAATTTATAAGAGAACAGACCACTGTGTTTCTACTTCTTTCTCTTGGGTCCTAAAAAGATTTTCCATTTTTTCCAGCAAGCAGTACAAATTTCACAACCCTGATGATAAAGCAAAGAAAAAACAGCCCTCCTCATTGGGTTCCAACCTATCCAGAGCTTCAAAATTCCTACTCCCTCCTCTTGAGTGTTTGAACTGGGTTCTGATAAAAGCTTTTGCAACATTATTGCTTGAACAATTTCTCAAGAAATTTGGCGGCTATGGGGAAAAGACAAACGCCAATAACACAAACAAAAATAATAATACATTTTCCATATGCTCCTCTTTATTTGCTTAAGTGAATCCTTTGTGTTTGATTATTCAACCCAACAGCAAAAGTAATTGCCTCTTTTTTCTCCTTTCATTTTTAAACCAAAGCCCCATTCCTGGTTATAATTTTGGAACCATAGCACCAAGGTGAAACCAAAAAAAGTGGGTAGAGAGGATTAGCAGAAGGCAGCAGCAATTTGTGTTAGGAAGAAGACCTTAAGTAGCAAGTCCAGATATGTGCAGACAAAAAACAAAACCTGGACAACCAAGTGCACAGAGGAATAAATGTCCTTCCTGTGTGTGGCTATCAATACAGGAAGATCTATACAAATCTGTAACAAAAATAATAATAGAATGACCCAGAGCAACCCCAAAATGATCATGGGACAAATACTACAATGTAGATCAGGAGTTCTCAACCTTTTTAAGCCGGGTGCCAGGTCATGCTTCCTCAGACAGCTTCAGGGGCTGGATGGCCATTTTGCCCTCCACCACATGACACTTCCTGGTGTGGTGGAGGTGGGGGCATATGAAATGGTACCGAGGGCTGTTTTTTGCCCACAGGCCACGGGTTGAGATTCCCCAGTGTAGATGATTCCCATGATTCAAATGTAGGCCTAAGTTAAAATGAGATTACTATTGATTTAATCCAAATTCAAATAAGGTCCCCCACAAAATTTCTTTTGCAAAAATTATGTTTAAATTCACTATTTTTGTTGATGCACAGTTCTAGTTGGAAAAAATGAAGGGGCTAAGAAATTTTTTAAAACACAACTATAACATTATACATCTTTGAAACTAATTGTGATTCCAGATGTACACAAGTTTATGGTTAGTCTTGCCTCTTAATCAACCCCTTTCCTTCCCCTTTTTGCCTATTCCCTGTCTTCTTTAAGCCTCTTGCGTTGCATAGCTGAGGTTTTCTATGCTGAGAGGAAGCACATGAGGTTATTGCCTTGGTGCCTGAATAATTATGCTCCTTTAAGAGCTAGGATAGATTAAACAACTGTTAGTGCAGTGGTGCCCAAACTTTTGTTTTGTGGGCTGGTCCTGCCCCCGACACACAGCTGTAGGGGCCAAAGTTGGTTTGCTCCAGCTACTGACATTTTTGATGTCAGCAGCAGTGGCAGCGGTGATCGCATTTTGTCCTGACTGCTCTGAGCAGCTTCTTGCTCGGTCCTATCCCCTTTGCAGCCCTTGCCAAAGCCAATTGCCGCATCAGGGAAATTTTCAGAGCCTCCTGTGTTTCAAAATTTGCGGCGCTGGAAGGGTAAACCTGGCATGCTGCGGTGATGTCATCCCTGTCATGCCAGGGGGTTCTCCTAGCGCTGTGAATTTTGAAACACAGGAGGCTCCAAAAATTTCCCTGACGCAGCGGGTGTGTGTGTGTGCTTATTTTTGTTTTATTTTTTAAAAAAATTTGTTTGGCCCCACCCACAATGTCATGAGGTCATGACATTAGCTCCGCCCACACTGTGATGACATCACGGTGGGGTAGTACATTTTTTGACATCCCACCACTGAATGTAACCATAGTTACATAGTTGATAACACATAAAGTGGTGCCTCCCATTGGTGCCTGCCCACAAGTGAAGAAAGAGATGGTTCAAAGGAGGAGCAGTAATTGGGGGGGGGGGGGTTTGCAGTAACAACATAGACAGAAGGCTTATTTTTCAAGCCGGCCTGGAGGAAAGGAGTGGCAGCTGCACGGTTCAGGCGGCCACAAAACCACCACCACTGCCACCATCACAATCACCAGATGCTCCCTTGGCCAGCCGGCCCGGAGGGAAGGACCAGGAGGTGCGTGGCTTAGGCATCTATAAACACCGTTGTCGACACCTCTGGATGCTCCCTTGGTCAGTCAGCCTGGAGGGAAGTGAACATAGTTGGTGGGGTAGTTTATTATGTTTTTCTGTATATTATTTTTGAAGTGTTTTTGTATTATAATAAGCTGATACTTTGTAGTTGTAATTTTGATATTTTTTGAAACATTTCTGAAATGTTTTTTGTAATGTGATACCATGTACAGTAATTGTGATATTTTGGTTCTTTGTTAGTCACCCAGAAGAAGAAGAAGAAGAAGGACAAGGACAAGAAAAAGGACAAGAAGTACTACTTCTACTGCTACTGCTACTCTGTTGTTCTATGATTGTGTTCCCAAGAGCCAACCAGACACCTGTTGGAGACCCACAAGAGGCCTTGAACACAGTAGCACCTTCTTGTCCATATTCAGTGGTGGGGATCAGTAGGTTCGCACCAGTTCACTAGAACCAGTAGCAGACATTCTGGCTGGCCTTGCCCATCCAAGTTTTGAAATAAAGTAGTCCTAATTTGGGTGCAATGCAGGGCTTTTCACCTGACCACACCCACCATACCACGCCCACAGTGTGGCAGTAAAATTTTTTGAGCCCACCACTGTCCATGTTCCCCAGTTACATAGCAGCTGGCATGTCAAAACATACTCCTTCTGTTGTTGGATGTAATCTATAACTTATTTAATAACATATAAATGGCACAAAGACTTGCCCTCAAAGAATTTATGTAATTTCCTATAAAAGTCACCCCAAGTGGGTGGCTTTCCCAATAACTTTTAGGAAATTCCCAGCCATATGCTGAAGAGAGAAATATATTTCTCTTTATGTCCTGAAACTCCCATTTTCCAGCTTCAAAAGTTACCTGTCCACTTTCTTTATAGCACACAGTGTTTTGTGTCTGTCATATCTGCCCCACATGCTGTGTAACCTCTTTTCTTTTTCTTTTCTTTTTGGTAGGGGAATTGCTGCAGCCTGTTGACCATTCTGTTTCCTCTTTTTTAAATGCAAGTCTATTCTTAAATATTAATTAAGGAAGGACAGACAACAGTTGCCCTTCTCGTGGTTTTTGCCCTGCAGCTCTCATAATCATTTGTCATTGGCTGTGACTGCTGGGAATTTAAAGCTGAAAACAACCCACTTCTGCTTTGAAAAACTACTCTATCAGGAGCTTATTAATTCTTTGTTACAAAATTCAAAGTGAAAAGTATACACACTTAGCTTCTGAGAGAGAACTGAGTTGGATATCATAGGTAAGGGAAACTAATATTATTTCCAGGAGACTATGTTACTGACTGAATACAACAAACTCTATTTTGTGTCCATACAGTGCATTAAGAGATATAATAATAATAATAATAATAATAATAATAATAATAATAATAATAATAATAATAATAATAATAAGAAGAAGAAGAAGAAGAAGAAGAAGAAGAAGAAGAAGAAGAAGAAGAAGAAGAAGAAGAAGAAGAAGAAGAAGAAGAAGAAGAAGAAGAAGAAGAAGAAGTTGTCAAAACAATTCTGAGCTGTGGCCTTTCCAGGGTTTTCCAAGTAGACAATGCACAGAGGTGGTTAGTGGTTTAACATTCCTGCCTTTTGGGGGTCCTCTGGCACTATGCAGCTCATCCAAGGCCACAGAGGCAGGGTCTTCTCCCTGGAGGCATGGTGGGGAATTGAACTCCCAACCTCTGGTTCTGCAGCCACAAACTTAAACCACTGCACTATCCAACCAGCATTAGAAGGTACATTCACTGAGTATCAATCTCAGAAACTTTTCAGTGGAAAAAACAGTGGTTTGTATACATCTCAAGAAGATCTCAATAAAGATGTTGGTTTTTGTTGTATTATTTCTGTTCCTATAGAACAGTGGCAGTGAACCTATGGCACATGTGCCAGAGGGGGCACTCAGAGTCCTCTCTGTGGGCACACACACCATTGCCCCAGCACAGAGTTCACCCCACCAGCAGCCCAGCAACCTAATGGGAATGCTTCCTCCCTCCCCCAGCACAGTTTGCTCCATCCCTCTGTGTTGTGGTGTAGATAGCAGCCTGTTGAGTTTGGGCACTCGGTCTCTAAAAGGTTCACCATCACTGTTATAGAATTTATTATTATTGTCATTTTAATAGGAAGTAGCCTTTCAAACAAAAGCAATCCAGGAATTTCTGGGGTGAAAGCTGACAAAAACAAGTCAAATTTGATCCTTATGTTCTTATGAATTACATTCTGGAAGTGTGTGGTTTTTGTTTTGTTTTTTTGACATTTAGGGAAAGCCAGCCTCCCTGAATGCCCACCTGGTTTTTGTCTATAAGCAATCATGGCCCATCACATTATTTGCAAATTATTCTGTTGGACAGCTGGAGGCAATGCCATAGATCCAGACTATACCCATACCAGGGAAAGCAAGGATATAATGGATTGACTATGTGACTAATGTAGAACTGCTGCACTGGATGAATAAAGAACAAGAACAATTTTTTAAGATCATTAAGCAAAGAAAGCTCCAATATCTTGGCCATATCATAAAGAACAACATAAAGTACGGTATAGAATACTCCAACTTGCTCTGCAAGGAAAGATCCCTAGGAAGAGAGGCCCTGGATGTAGATGGACTTCATGGCTGAAGGACATGAGAGACTGGTGTGGCATGTCCTCAGAAGAACTATTCTGAGGAAAAAAGAACAGGAACACTATCACCATGATGATAGCCAATATTATTATTATTATTAAGAAGAAGAAGAAGAAGAAGAAGAGGAGGAGGAGGAGGAGGAGGAGGAGCAGCTTCCCATAAACCTCACTGGGGAACTCGATGGGTTTCAAACTGACCCAGAAGGGACTTTTTAAAACGTTCTTCAGAGTATTACATGCTAAATAGTTACTATTGTCACAGATCACCTGTGGTTTCTCTTCATATTATATAAATCTTTCTAAATATCTACCATGGGGTATATTTTGCTTTGTTGCCACATGCAGCTAATATTGTGGCTCAACTGTGCCTTGTGTTCAGCTTTGTGGTCTTTTCTACATACAGAAACTGCTAAATCTATGGAGAAAATGTCCTTTTCTACCTTCCAAAAGTGCTTTGCAGTTTTATACTCCCAACATTCTGTATCAGATTGAACTAGTACTGCACTGATAAGGAAGATGAAGCTAAGCCTCAGGCTAGAAAAAAAAAGCATATTTCAATAAAATACATATTGATCAAGCTGTGCCCAAAACTCATTCAGCAAGGCACTATTTCTCTTTCTCTGGACTAACTGATTTTGCCAGGATGGGTTGTTTAAACAAAAAGACTGTTATGATAATGAGATCAAATTTACCTCAGGTTGCTTAGTCACTCGCTTCTCTCTGTTATGAAATTATTCTATCAACTTCTCCCTCAGGTAGCACATTATCTATATAAATCAATACAACTCAGGATAAGTCTTTCAATGTTTTCCCTTCAGAATTTTATCCAAGGTTGTTTGAGACTAAAGAGGGTAGCTGAACTTTGTTGTTGTTGTTGTTGTTTTCTGCACCATCCACAGCAGTACAGGGTCAAAAACAATATTGTATTCTTGGATATATATTTTTAGTTATTTAAAAAGGTATTACTCACCTTTAGATTGTATAGAACAGGAGTCAGCAAACTTGTGCTCAGCTAGCAGTCCCGCTTGGGTGATTTTTAATGTCTGTGCTTGGTTGTAGATGGTGCTCTGGATGGCTATTCCAAGTATTGTTCATTGGCCAGTAAAAGAGAGAGAGAGAAAAAAGCAAAAAGCTGTGTGGTCTTTCTATACGAGGAGTCAGCAAACTTGGCTCTCCAGTTGTTTTTGGACGTCAATCTCCAGAAGCCTGGTTACAGGTGTACTGACGGGCTTCTAGTAAAATGAAATCCAAGAACACCTGGAGAGCCAATTTTGCTGACTCCTGGTATAGAAGGACCACACAGCTTTTTGCTTTTCTCTCTCACTCTTTTACTGGCCAATGAACAATACTTTGAATAGCCATCCAGAGCACCATCTACAACCAAGCACAGACGTTAAACATCACCCAAGCAAGCGGGACTGCTAGCTGAGCACAAGCACAATATCTTCCGCCAGCCACCAGATTCTTTCTTTTTTATGTCCAGTTCAAGCTTTAAATTGCCAAAACGCAGCCACTGTCTTGGCTTTGTCATTGGTCAAACTTAAGTCCTCATCGGTACATGTTGCCGGTAGTAACCAGCAGACCAGCAAATAATCTGGATTCTATATTTCTCCACATTCACACAGCATATCTTTATCTTCCAGCAGCCTCCACTTGAGCACATTGTTCTTACATTTAAGGACTCGACCCTCAGCCCATTCAGGGTTCTCCAAGTGACAAAGAGGAGTTTGAGTTCCTCAGCCATATCCTCTAATGTTGTTCCTTGTCCAATGAACTCCTTCCTCCATCTTCTAATATGGTTTTGCTCTTGTGTTCCCTCAAGACTGTTTGGTCTTGCCATAAAGCTCTTCCTGGATCTGAGCTGGTGGACTTGAGGATCATATCCATTCAGAGGATGTTGAAGGTCATTCTCTTGCTTAATTCTCTCAGCGTCTGGTGCTATTTCTTTCCTGAATTTAGGTGGAGCGATACCAACAAGAGAATATTTTTTCTCAACTTGTGTAGGTTTGAGGCATCCTGTAATAATCCAGTGGTGGGTTGTCAAAAATTTTACTACCCCACCGTGACGTCATCACAGTGTGGACAGAGCTAACGTCATGATGTCATGATGTCATGGGCGGGGCCAAATAAAAAATAAAAATAAAATAAAATAAGCACAAACACACACAACACAAACCTGTAAATAAATAAAATAAATTAAAATAGAAATTGCATTAAAATGCACCCACCCACCAAAACACTCACCCACCCACCCCAAACACAAACCCGTCACTTACTTGTTAGTATAAGTGCCTGGGCAGCACCATGTTGCAAGATGGATATGGTCATCATACCAGTTCTCTAGGATAATATGCCTTAATGTAAATGTAAAACAGCTGTACGTACCTCCTTAAGGGTTCTCCAATTGGAACAGCAATTAGAACAGCACAGATATAGCTTATTGATGTGGTAACTCCAAGACTTTGCTTAAAAACCCCAAGCAAGGCCGCCAGGGGTAGTACGTCAATGTAGGTAAAGGTATTAAATACACATTAAAATACACACAGACACACCACACCCAAAGGTGAGTCACTTCCCCTGGGGAGCAGGCTATAGGAAGCTTCAGGCTAGCAGCTTCTCTTCCTCCTCCCTGCTTGGGAGGACAGCAAGGAGGCCGTGCATATTTGCCAAGCACTGTAGGCGTGCATGCACACCAAGTGCTTGGCGCACATGTGCAGTGGGGGAACCAGTGAAAAGGTAAGTCCCGAAGGTGGTTCCCCCTAAAAGCTGCTACCGGTTCTCCGGTACACTGGGGAAAGTTGCTACCGGTTCTGGCGAGCTGGTGCGAACCTGTTGCATCTCATCACTGGCTTTGTCTCGTTAACAGTGATGTCAACTTGTTTCGCATGTGTGGATGAACTCCATGCTGGAGCAGCATACTCTGCTGCAGAGAGCTAAAGCTGATGTATGCAGTGTGGATGGCTTAGCTCCCCATGTACATATAGTTTGTCCCCAGATAATACTGTTACTTTGGCTGCAATTTGTTCACTTAATGTCTAGACTAAAATTTATCCCAACTTCTCTGACACGGAATTTGCCTCATTTCTGTGTGCCTCTATTCCCAATTCAAAAAGAACCTTGAGTTTCAATATAGGGTGATGTCTGAATGAGTAACAGCCTTTTATCTAACAAGATTGAAAGAGACATTCCAATCCATACAACAAGAAGTGAAATCTGAAACCTAGAATGCTGATTTGAATCTGAAACTCCCACTCTGAAACTTATTTTTGAAACCTGGTATGTACATCTGGTCATGATTTTTGTAATGTTTTGTGTTTTCTATGCCATCCATAGCTCTGTGATGCTCAGCCGGATTAAAATCTGTACAGGGCCAAAGGCTAGTATGTCTTTGTGTGGGGTGGGGGTGAGGTTACCAGGACCACACAGCTTCCCCTCCTTTTTCTTGTTTATGGGTTTTTTAAAATTACTATTACTGCCCATAAACTGTGTGAAATCATGGGCTAGACAAAACTTAGTAATAACCCAATGTTTTTCCATCACCTGAAAAATTAAAAGTAAACTTTCTAGTTGACAGTCAAGAATGTTAACAATGTCAGGCTTTTCCTATTTATTTATTTATTTATTTAATTCTAGAGGTTTTTGCAGCTTCTCCAACAACAGCATCAGGAGATGTTATTAGATTCTGGTTTCTCGTTGTTCATTGCATTTCCCACCTACACCCCTTTCAACATAGGGATGTTTATTTTGAGAATCATATATACTTAGGTGCAAAGGAGCTCCATGTCCCATATCAACTTGCCTCGCCATTGAAATAATGAAATAAAGCTATACTCTGTGTGCCCTGAGAGAAAGACACATTATTAGTAAACAAGGAAACTATTTCTGTGGTACTGCCCTGACTTTGGAGCACCCAACATGGAGTCCATGCTCCACAGGGGGACTTGAATTCCCAGAAGCCTAAGTCAGTACAGTAAAACACCGGATAACGCTAAAACTTGGTTCCACAAGTCTTGGTGTTATCCGATTTTTAGTGTTATCCGATGCATGTTAAAATCCTATGGGATGGATCGGATAATGTTAAAGCTCTATAGAGATATATTGTAACCGCACAGGCTTTAGCAGTTGTTATCCGATGCATCCCATAGGATCTTAACGTTATCCGATGCAATTCTCCCCCCCCCCCGATTTCTTAACGTTATGCGATTTTAGCGTTATCCGAGGTAAACGTTATTGGAGGTATTAGTGTACTTTGGCTGATCAGTGCTTTGGGGAAATGACTCAGGCTTCTGGGAACTGAAGTATAGAAACCAAAGGTTGGGAAATGCTGCATTAGAGGTTCATCTAAAACCAAGATGGTATTCTTTTTGTGCATTTTTCTTAACTTTTAAATTAATAATACAAAAAAGAAAAATTAAAATAAAACAAAAAATAACAAGAAACAACAACATACAATCTTAACATATTAAATACTAATATGTGCCCCAATCACCCAGAGGGACAATATATATATGATTATGTATATTGTTCAATCTACTATCTCAAACATGTTTAACTTGCAATTGTCCCCTCTTTCCAGAATGATGTATATTCTCGCCCTGGGTTTACTCCTTTCCTCTTTACTAAAACATAATCAAGAAATTCTCCTCATGATGGTATTTTTTTGGTACTAGGTCAAACATTTTGTTAGCACATATATTTTTAAAAAATGTATTTAAATTTTAGATTTGTGTTTCATTGTTAATGAATCCTGTCTGTTTAGATTTTAAATGATCTGATACTATTGACTGTTTAATTTTGATGCTCTGAAATCATCTCTAGCATGAAAGTGTGGTACAAAACATTTAAAATTAAATAAATCCTGTCACTTCCAAGTCTGATCCCAATTAGTATTTGTGCACCTCAATTTCTGCTTCCAGGCCTTCAAACTTATTCTGCTTCTGCTGTTAAGAGTTTTGTATGATATCCTTACAGCTATTGAAAGACCAGTGGTATTAACAAGTGCTGGTTCATCAAGGATTGCTGATTAAATCAATTTATCTTCATCTAGTCCAATGCCCTTTTTAAAAGCTCCCTGTATCATTCTAAGGCAATTCCTGCCTTCATTTATCCCCCTCACATCTAAAACAGGCCACTTCACCATGCTTTGTGTAGCAAGGTGGGTCAGCAGTTAACATGCCAGCTGATATTTTCTGGCATCAGTTAATCTAATTAATCCAAAACTCAAATTTATTTTGCCATCCCAAATTTTTAAGCTTCAAAATTGGTTATGCAGTAGTAAAAATAGTTTTAGTGCAATTTTTTTAGTGATGCATATATGTAGCAGGAATACTGCTACTGGATTTATGTCTGACATGGTCTTTCAAATACTGTACTTTTATTAAACATTTCTGTTTGGTTAATGCTGCAATCCTCTACATGTAGAGGCTGAAAATGAATTATAGAATTCTCAGCAAGAAAGAACAATATGGGAAGAGGGGAGAAAAACAGCTGTTTTATCCATTATCACTGCATTGCCAATTGATTTTTTACGGCTATAAGCAACCTTTAAACACTTTTTTTTGATGAGGTAGGATATTAAGTCCATTGAATAAGCATTATTACAAATAGTGTCAATTACTTCTTTTCATTGCAGTACTTCATATTTCACCATCTTAATGGCAGGTTCTCTTTGCCATGACAAATATTCTGAATTCTGATCAGCAGCTTCAGTGCCTATTTAGTTCATATTATTTAAACATGTCATTCCCTAGGTGCCTTTTTTATAGTGTTGCCAGATGTTCCCTATTTTAAAAATCTGTCTCTTATTCAGAAATATTTTTTTTAAAAAAATTGGGAAAGGTCCTTGATGGAGGTTGTGATCTGGCTTCATAGGACTATATAAAGCAGCCTCCTCTAATGTCCTTGACAACATTATTTTAATTTGGAATTTTAAAATCTAGCATTCGTGTTATCTTCAAGGGGTAAGTTCCAAGTGCTGGATTTTCCCAGGGCTTGCATTTGTGGCTAGAGTATTTTACAGTACAGCAACCACTTGTCCCTTTGAGAGAATGCCAGATGAAAGAATACCTTCTCTGCTAAAACGAGGAGTCTAGGTCATTAGGAGCTCATTAGAACCTTTCATGCCTATTTGACTGCTCCTCTTCCACACAAGGCACTGGGATGAAACTAACACATTCAGACAAGCGAACAAAGAGAGGTGATGAACTTTCCTCTGGTAGCAGTGCTAGAGTGCTGGCAATGGCAGATTTGGGGATGGAGTGGTCAGAAGGAAATTCCCCAACTCTTTAAAAGTGCCTATGGAGAAATGTACTGTAAATCAATTATCATTGACTAGCCTGCTGAAAGAAGGATGGTGGGAATGGTAAAAGAAAGTAGATATGAGGATATGCCAAAAGGTCTTTGTACTATATTATTTATTCTCCAAAATACAAGCATTAAACATTTATAAACAACAGCAGATGTTGTGGGGCTGTTGTTAGGCTACTTCTCTGAGTAGTCACTGTGCTTATTCAGGCATTGTATTGGTTAGTAACAAAGCGGTGCAAAAGATTTCTCAACATAGCCTCATATATCATGAGAGTATGAGGCAAAATAGCCTAATACAGTTGAGGATTTAAAAGGTTCTATTAGAAACCTCTGTCATGGAAGTTGACAGAGGAGGCTGGGATGCAGTGGTCCATGGGGTTGGAAAGGGCTGGACTCGACTGTGCGGCTGAACAACAAAATGAAAAACCTCCTATTACAGTCAAACCTCACATAAAGTGCACCTCTCTTAAAGAGAAACTCGCTTAAAGAGCAGAATTTTCTCTGAATGTTCGCTTCACATAACAAATAAAACCAACCAAAAACTCGCTTAACAAATAAATCGGGGTTCACAATTCCCCCCCCCCCAAAAAATTGGTCACTTACAATGGTGTTTCACTTAAAGAGCAAACTCGCTTAAAGAGCAATCCTGTGGAACACATTATGCTCTCTAAGCGAGGGTACAACTGTATTTGCAATTCAACAGAATGAAAATTCACAACTAATCTGAATAACAACCAGAGATCATTTGCTATTACCAGTTATAAAAGCCATATTGATTTGTATACTTATCTGTTATGCTAGCCATCCATTGTGTTCTTCTGTACCTAATGTGTGTAAATTGATGCCATGAAGTCTCACTCCTATGTCTGATGAATTGGACTTGATCCATGAAAGCTAACATTAAAAGACAGCAGTTAGTCTTTAAAGTGCTACAACGTTTTTGTTTTGTTTTGTTTACTCTCTGATATATTAAAAACCAAAGGAGGAATATTCTTACATGGGGCACTGGGTCTGGACAGTGTGAACAAACCATTAATAGAAAGCTATTTAACTCTAAAATCCATGTCCTTGTTCTTCTACAGCAGGGGTAGGCAACCTATGGCCCATGCACTGGATCCAAACCATGACACCATTCCATCAGCCCTGTGCCCTGACTCCCGTCACCACTGCCAGTGCTATTGCCGCCGCCACCTTTGCCCCCTCTGCTTGGCTTGGCGTGTCCCTAACTCCGCTCCATAATAGGGCGGATATTGTAAGAAGGCTTACATTATCCACCCTGCTACAGAGCATAATTAGGGACATGCCAAGCCAGGTGGAGGGGCAGAAGGGCGGCAGTGGCAGCAGTGGAAGTAGAAGTGGCAGATGGATGCAGCTGCCCAAATCTTTCCCAGGCTGCTCTGGTCAAGTGCGAGCAAGGACAGGATCTCTCCATCACCCACAGCAGGCCGGTAAGAGGAGAAGCAGTTGGTGGCTGCAGTATGGGGGGAGTATTGGCAGACCAGACTTGTGATGTGGGGGGGAGTGTTGGCAGCAGCATGGGGGAGAGTGTTGACAGCAGGGGGGGAATGGGGGACACCAGTCCTGCCTGCCAACAGTCTGAGGGGGCATGATCTGGCCCCCAGCTTGAAAAACCCCTGTTTTACAGATTTACAGATTTGCTTTTCCACATATGCTGGTGTGACTCAAGCCATGCTCAAAGGAAGGTTCACTTGTGGCCTCCATAGATCAGGATGGCACTGCCTCAGCCACCTGTAGAGATTCTTGCAAATGGTACAAGTATTCATTGCAGTCCTTGTAAGCAATAATTAATTCAGCACTTTAATCCAGAACACAATCTTAACTCGTCTCTGGCTTGAAAGAGAATGTCTTCCATACAGGGTCAAAGTACAGATGATGCTTAGCAGCAAGTGATCTCTCCCAGCCTTTTTCTTTCCTTTTTACAAAACGATTCCCCAAAAAGTGGCTTCTAAAGATAGAAGAAGAAGCATAGCGAAGGAGTGCCTTAACATTTTCACCCACAGTGTATTCCCCTCACTACTTAAAATGAGGACCACAACCTGCTATTTCACTCTTAGATATACAGTATATATATATTTAGAAATATCTATATCCTTTTGCTTAAAGAGCTGAGTTTTACAGTAATACCCCGGGTAATGCTTGCATCGGATAACGATTCTTTTAGAGATGTCCGATGCAACATCTACCCAATCCACACACACACACCCCAAGCAATGGATCACTGCTACTGAACTAGGGTCGGGGGCAAGGCATGCGGGTGCCTGCCTTTCCCCCGACCCTAGTTCAGCTGGAGATATTGCTGGACGAAGCCTAGCGGCGCCCGGGCTAGCTAGCCCGAGCGCTGCTAGGCTTCGTCAACAGCCCGTCTGGGCTGTGTCCGAAGCTGCCTAGCGGCTTTGGACACAGCCCACAAGGGCTGCGGAAGAAGGCTAGCCCAGCTCGGCTGGGCTGAGCTAGCCTTCTTCCGAAGCCCTTGTGGGCTGTGTCCAAAGCCAATGGGCTTCAGACACAGAGTGGGTGCCTCTTCCCCCATCCATATTGGACCCTTAGCACTCACTAAGGGGCCAGTAGGGTGGGGGAAAGATGCACCAGCTGGCACGCCTTGTCGCCCCCCTTGATCGGCTTGTGTTGGCCGACAAGCCCTGCGTGTATGCCCTCCCTCTTTTGTGGTCTCTGTTTTAGAGGTTGTGGTTAGTATATTGTGTTTATCATCATTATTATTAGTTTATTAGTTTATTATTAGTTTATTAGTATATTGTGTTTATTAGTATATTGTGTTTGGGAAAGA
The DNA here is from genome assembly GCA_030440675.1 of Furcifer pardalis. Lineage (NCBI taxonomy): Eukaryota > Metazoa > Chordata > Lepidosauria > Squamata > Chamaeleonidae > Furcifer > Furcifer pardalis. The sequence goes on from CP126893.1 coordinate 105,201,538, forward strand.
GAACCTCCCTTCTAAGAATTCCAAGCAGTGTATGTGTACAATGTCATACAAAGAAGATCTCAGCTAGGGAGATAGGTGTGGGGAAGGTTATTTCCTCAAGCGCAGGAGTTCTCAACCTTTTAAAGCTGGGGTCCACATCATGCTCCCGCAGACAGATTTGGGAGCCGGACAGGCATTTTGCCCTTCCTCCACCACATGGCCCTACCTGGTGTGGTGGAGGCAGTGGGGACCACATTAAATGGTGCCATGGGCCACATATGGCCCATGGGCTGCAGGTTGAAAATCCCTGCTCAAGCATGTTCTACTCTTGAAGAAATCCAGCTGCACATAAAGTCCACTTGTGTAGGAAGATTTTTGTGTATTCAGAAAAATCTACACTGAGCAGGTTCCTCAAATTACTGTGTCTGGCTCTTTTTCAAGATAGAATTCTCTCTGGCTCCACACATTTGTTCTAATGCAGTGGTTGTACAAGTTCCAGGTGACAGTCCTCAAACCAGGCTGTTACGTTTGGGTGGTTCAAAACCTCTTTTCCCACTTCCTGCTCTTCTTGGAAAACAACATTACAACACAACATTTTCTTGGCATACATCCTGCTTAAACAGAGAATGGCAACAACTGTAACAAGTGACTCTACTGTAACACAGCTGCTGTTCTGCACAAAATAGAGAATGAGGACTTTTCCCTCAGTTCCAATTGCCAAACTTGCAGGAACCTACAGGTTAACGTCTTAGAGGATGGTTGAACATTACTGTAAAATAAACAAACAAAGATTCATTTTTCAAGATCGGAGAAGGTGGGAGAGAGGGAGTTGAAAATGTACCCTGAGTGGCACTGTACTTTCTAAAAGGGATGGTAGAGGAGGATTTGCCAGCAGTTTGGTTGGGGTCAGGCCTGGGCTGGCTACCATTGGGCCCCCTGAGCAGAAGGCATTGAGGGTGCCTATCGGGGAAATTGGGGGGGGGATCCATCCCAATGAGTTCCCGCATTTTTCCTCTCCTCATCCTTCCTCCCTGATTTGTAGTGCCTCTGGCCAAGTTTGTCCCAGGGAGGTGGCAGGAGGTGAGGACGGGTTGGGCAGCTCCACATCTCTGGCAAGGGAGAAAGCAGCAGCCATGGAGTGCCTGGAGCAAAGGTGGATCCACTTTGCTGGAGGAGGTGGCAGTGCGGTGGGTGATCAGGGTGGTAGAGCTGCTTTCTCCCCCATCCCTGATGACTCGGGTCTCTTGCTCAATCAACAAAAGTGCAGAAACAAAACTGACCCTGCCTGCCACTGCCTCAGCCCTTCCTGGCACATCCACTGCCTTGCAATTGGATGGCGCCCCTTTCAAACTCAGCTCTTCTGCCCTGCCTCCTTGTCCCAAAATACCTCTTGGTTGAAGCTCTAAGAGGCAACAATCAACTATTAGCATGCCCTTGTGTATCCAATGAGGTAAGCTGTTACCAGGCAGCTTTTGCATTAGTGCACCAATTGAGAGGTGCTTTGGGGCAAGGGGGCGAGCAGAAGAGTTTGAAAGGTGCCACTTGCATTCAGTTTTTTTTTTAATCCTGCCTGCCTCTTGGGACGCTAGTCACTGGGGTGCACCGGGACTTATCCTGGTGTCCCAAATGGCCACCATGAGCCTGGTAGGGGTGGGGATAAAAACAGTGTGTGTGTGTGTGTGGGGGGGGGGTTAATAGTAAAGTTGTTCTCCATTGATGTTTTAAAAGTTATTTTAGTTATTCTGTTTAGCACTTTTAATGATTAATAGGGACCGCGGTGGCTTAGTGGTTAAGATGCTGAACTTGAGGTCAGCAATTCAAGACCCGAGGATTGCATGACAGCGTGAGATCCCATCATCTGTCCCAGTCCCTGCTAATTAGTAGTGTGAAAGCAAGAAATTCCAAGTAGATAAATAGGTACTTCTTTGGTGGGATGGTAACCGCATTCCGTGTCTAGTCATTCCTGCCACATGACCATAGAAACATCTGCAGATGCAGACAGCGCTGGCTCTTTGGATATAAATGGAGATGAGCACCACACCCTAGAGCCAAAAGCATGACTCGCTTTTGAACAAGGGAGACCTTTACTTTTTCTAATGATTAATAAGTTTAATGGTTCATTAGTATTGTTTATTGTTATGTATTGCATTTTTAATTGTCCTACAACGTGTGATGTAAAGTTCTTATAAACTGTCATGTGTCTCTCTTGGGAGAAAGTTAGGATTAAAATAAAACAATAGAAAATGTGACCACTTCAGCCAGGGGTTCCCAATCTTTTCCTGCCAAGGGCCTGACCATACCTCCTCAGTCAACTGAGGGGACAGTCACGTAGTTCTTCCTGGCTTCGGCATCCGCACATGCATTTGTGCTGCATTTGCAGGCATTTTCCTCACCTCTTTGCATCTGATGTCCAGGTACTAACTACCAATGGACAACTTTAAAGCTGTTCTCTCTTCTTGTGGCTCTTTAGCTTTAAACCAGACCTGGACTAGACTGCCCTTAAAAACAGAGAGCAACAGACTATTACTGAGTAGGGAACTATTTTCTGACAACCCTTCAAATTAGAGATCTGGTCTCTGTAAAGTAGGGCACATGGCCATCCTACAAACTGACTTACTTTGAAGTCATGGAGTCTAAAAGCCTTTTAAGAATTTTCCTGTCTTAAGCTATATGCAGTGTTGAATGACCACAAATGGGAAAAAACTACTTTATAGAGTGAAGGCTTCTCACTCATACATGTGTGTGCATGTGTGTGTGTGATTCCTGCATCTCCTATACTTGGTGAAGGTTATTAGTCTTAAGGGAGGCTGTGTATCTCGTCAGAGCTTTAGCTTATACAATCAATATGTCTGGGCTTGGCTACTTGGGCCTGGGAGCAGACATCTGTCAATGCTTAAACATGCTTCCTTCCAAAACGGAATATATGGATAACACATTAATTTTACTTTACTGGAAGAGAAAGGTTGTCTTAGTGAAGACCGTTCCACCACCATCCATCACATCATAGCTAAAATAGGGGAGGTATACCAGATAATACTGGAGGAATGCAGCCAAAACTTCTGTTCAGGAATTATTCATTAATGAAATTTCATTCCTGAATAAGAAAAGGAATAAAGAAAAGCTGGCATTATTAAATGATGCAAGAGATTTTGAAAGAAAACACAAAGGACCGTAAGAAGACTAGAAAGAAAAAGGAAAAGATCAGAACACTGGTTTGTAGGATGAAAAGGACATCTTAAAATTCAGGAAACAGAAATTTCTCTAGAAGCTAGAAAATTACCTTTCAACCCAGAGTAATCTCTGACATGAAAACACACACTGGGAAAGATGTGGACAATTGAGTTTACAAACCCAGTAACAAGACATCTCAAGGTCAGAAAACACAGAGTTAACAAATGTTTCAGAGACTACAAAAGTCCTTGCAACAAAATACTGGAAGTTACATACAATGTGGACTTTTTGATGCACAGGGTTATTTTAGACCAGGGGTTCCCAACTTATGGCCTGTGGGCCAGCCCCAGCCTGCAAAGCCATTCCATCTTGCCCATCGCCGCCTCTGCCACACTTGGAAGTGGAAGCGGGTGCATTTAATTTTTTTAATCTTATCTTTGGGATTTAGTTTTTAATCTTTTAATTATGATAATTAACTGATTTTAATTTTTTTTAATCTTGAAAATTTAAATTTTTATAGTTGGGATCTTGGGGTGATGGGATTGTATTGTATTATGTGGTTTTTTTTAATGGTGTTGTAGACCGCCCTGGGTCACCCTGGTGATGAGGGTGGTATAGAAGTATGAAAAATAAATAAATAAATAAATTTACATCAGCCATAAAATGCACATGTGCAAATGCACCCATGACTATCGTAAATGCCAAAGTGGGTGCATTTATGATAGCTGTAAATGAGCCTGCTTCTGGGGGGCATGGTCTGACCTGTTTAGTTGTCTGGGGGCATGGTCAGGCCCATGGCTTAAAAGGTTGGCCACCCCTGTTTTAGACACTTTATGCTGAGCATGTGGATTTTTAACTCCTTTGTTGATAGGAATACCTAGCTAGCTGGGTAGTTCAATGATTTAGGTGGATCCAGAGGTTGGGAGTTTGATTCCCTACTGTTCTTCCTGCAAGAAGGAGCCTGTGAGACATTGGGCAAGCTGCTCAGTCCCAGGATGTCCCCAGAAGAAGGGAATGGGAAACCACTTCTGTGTAGTCTCTGCCTAGAAAACACTGGGAAAAGGTTGCCATAAGTCTAAGTCATCTTGCTGGCATCCATTAGTGCTTGTCTTACCAGTGTTAACATCCGTTTTCAGAAGGTGGTGCTAGCAGGTTTCTACTTGATTTTGTGATGTTTTTGCTTTGTGATTCTGCATATTTTTCTCTTGCCGTGCTCTTCAACATCTGTATTACATTGCTGAATGAAAACATTCAGTATGCTATCACTCATATTCTGATTATGAGATAGCATATATAGTTCTTTTTCTTTCAAAAGGCAAGTGAGGCTGTGGGAGTTCTGGTTAGATGCCTAAAGCCCAGGAATACAGACCAAGCAGAAGCACTCTTAGTGGGTAATAATAATAATAATTTCATGTCAGAAATTATTCTGGGTTGAAAGGATTTTTGTGAGAGAAACTCCACTCAGGGAATGCCCAAATGAGGCTCCTTTCATGTCCCGAAGAGCTGGGACAGAGATGGGCACTCAATCCGTCATGCAATACCTGGGTCTCAAACTGCTAACTTGCCACCCTTCCAGCTAACAAGGTGTGCTTCTTAACCACCGAGCCACCACAGCCCTGTAATTCCTCTGAAAAGATGAGGATGATTTAATCAGACTTGAGGAAGTGCAATAGTGATAGATCCAAAAGTAATTATAATATATGAACCTCCCCAAAAGATAAGGTGCATAGATTGGGATGACTGTTGGATCTATAACTACCACTAAATGGCAGAGCTCAGAAGTTACATTTGAAAAAGAATTTGTGCCATTACTTATTCTTTCGCTGTGGCCAGATTGCTATTATTATTACTGATTTCAAAAGTTACTGCACTGGATTAATCTTATCAATAGAATGGGAGAATACTGAAATAAACCTACTGATTGCAAAATTCAGGCTTAGACTGAAGAAAATAGGAAAAACAATTAGGCCAGACAGATATGACCTAGACAATATTCCTTCGGAATACACAGTGGAGGTGTGGAACAGATTTAATGGCTTGGACCAGATAGACAGAGAGCCAGAAGAATTATGGACAGAGATGCGGGACATCATGCAGGAGGCAGCAAGAAAAACCATACCAAAAGAAAAGAAGTGTAAGAAAGCTAAGTGGTTGTCCGATGAGGCTCTTAAAATAGCAGAGGAAAGAAGGGACGCAAAAGGCAAAGGAGAAAGGGAAAAATACAATCACTTGAATATAGAATTTCAAAGAAAAGCAAGGAGAGATAAGGAAACCTACCTGAATGAACAGTGCAAAGAAACAGAAGAAAACAACACAAAAGGTAGGACCAGAGAGCTTTTCAAAAAAAATTGGGGATCTCAAGGGAACGTTTAAAGCAAAAATGACCATGATAAAGGACAAAGATGGCAAGGAATTAGCTGATGCAGAAGAGATTAAGAAAAGATGGAAAGAGTACACAGAGGAACTCTACAGAAAGGACCTCAACACCCCTGATAATCACAATGATGAGAACATTGAACAGGAGCCAGACATCCTAGAGAGTGAAGTCAGAAAGGCCCTAGAAAACACTGCAAACAACAAAGTCAGCGGAGATGATGGTATCCAAGTTGAACTTTTCAAAGCCCTAAAAGATGATGGAATCAAATTATTACATTCTATATGCCAGCAGATTTGGAAAACAAAACAATGGCCACAAGATTGGAAAAGATCTGTATACGTTCCACTCCCCAAAAAGGGTAATGCCAAAGAATGTTCAAATTATCGAACAATTGCGCTCATCCCTCACGCTAGCAAGGTGATGCTCAAGATAATACAGGATAGACTGCAACAGTATGTGGAGAGAGAGTTACCAGAAGTGCAGGCGGGGTTCAGAAGAGGCAGGGGGACCAGAGACCACATCGCCAACATAAGATGGATCATGGAAAAAACAAAGGAATATCAAAAACAAGTATACTTCTGTTTCATTGATTACACGAAGGCTTTTGACTGTGTCGACCACAACAAAATGTGGCAAGTAATTAAAGAGATGGGAATCCCAGAACACCTTATATGCCTCATGAGAAATTTGTACATGAAGCAAGAAGCAACAGTTAGGACAGAATATGGAATGACAGAGTGGTTTGGAATAGGAAAAGGAGTAAGGGATGGAGGAATCACAATTTGGGATCAAAATTGCTGGAAGAAACATCAACAATTTGAGATATGCAGATGATACCACCTAATGGCTGAAAGTGAGGAGGACCTAAAGAAGCTCCTGATTAGGATGAAAGAAGAAAGTGAAAAAGCTGGCTTGAGACTCAATATCAAGAAAACAAAGATAATGGCAACAGGCCCTATCAGCCCCTGGAAAATAGATGGGGAAGAAGTAGAAGCAGTGACAGATTTTACTTTCTTGGGATCAAAACTCACTGCAGATGGGGTTTGCAGCCATGAAATAAAAAGGCGATTGATTCTTGGGAGGCAAGCAATGAGAAACCTGGGGAGCATAATGAAAAGTAGAGACATCATATTGAAAACAAAAATTCGTATTGTCAAAGCAATGGTATTCCCTGTGGCAATGTATGGTTGTGAGAGCTGGACCATTAGGAAAGCTGAGTGCAGAAGAATAGATGCCTTTGAGATGTGGTGTTGGAGGAGAGTTTTGAGAGTCCCCTGGACAGCGAGGAGAACAAATAGGTCAATCTTAGAAGAAATAAACCCAGAATGCTCCTTAGAAAGTCAAATTGTAAAGATGAAGCTAAAGTACTTTGGACACCAAATGAGAAGAGAGGATTCACTTGAGAAAGCCTTGATGCTTGGAAGGGTCGAGGGCAAAAGAAGAAGGGGATGGCCCAAGATGAGATGGTTAGATGGTATTGTGGAGACAATGGGCACAGAGCTCAGTGAGTTGAGGGGGATGGTGGAGAACAGGAGTGCCTGGCGGGCAATGGTCCATGGGGTCGCAGAGGGTCGGAATTGACTGTGCGACTGAACAACAAACACTCTCTGATTTCTTCTAGTGGCAATTTGTGTTACAGTACTATACTTTGGAAGCTAGTATATTAGTGGTTAAGACACTGAGTGTCCCCTCTCTCTCTCCTTTACTTGCTTTAAATTCACACCTGGCTCTAATTCAAAGTGCTAGTTTTGACAGCTCCATGTGGTTTGGAAAGGACCTCCTCCCATTTTTACATACCTGTTTAGGTAACTTGGCACATTCTCTGATCTATCCCATCCCCTCCCCTCCAGTCCACAAGTTGCCTGTTACTTCAAGGTCATCTATGAAAGCTTTCTTCAAGATTTGGTGTGTGGCAGCAGGACAGAGGGCTTGTTCAGAGGCACTCTTCCATATTAGGAATGCTCTTCCCAGGGAAGCTTGCCTATACAGTACTATTTCTTTTTCCCCATTGCACTGGTATTTACTAGATGATGCTGATTCTAGCTTTTTTTAGTACAGTATCTCAGATCAACTACTTTAGTCCTTAAAGTGTGGTTATAGTTCTTCTGCCTAATAACAATTTTGGTTTCTGTATCAGTACCATATTTTATTGTGCTATGTCAAGTATATGCATTGCTGTGGCTTTCGTTGTTTTATTGCAATACATTTTATTATGTCATTTTGTTTATTTTTGATTGCACTGTAAAATCCTCAGAGAAAACTATTTTATGATATGTTTAACACAGACATACATGTTTGCGTTTGTGCATGTGTGTGTATTTGGCGGAGTCTGAAGTATTCCAAAAACAGACCATAGAACAAGTTCCTCGTTAAATTGCAAACTCTCTGAGCTGTTTGCTTCAGAATGAAGTGGCTGCACATTTAACCAAGAAATGTTCTCATTTCCGTACACCTTTGGGATGCAGAGATAAATGGCCCTGAGCAAACTGAAGACTGTAGCAGTGTTGACTAGAGGCAGCCTTCCAGCAAGAAGCAAGCTTGACATGAACCCCACTTTTCATGCCTATGGCCAACATCCGAGCAGAGCAAAGCAATGCCTCCAGTGTATTAGTAAAATCAGAAAGGGATAAACAAAGAAGTGGTGGGAAAAGCTCTAGTGTCTATTTGATGGTACTTGCTTAGGTTTATTATAATTATGGGGCTACAATCCAACTGTTATTCTAGAAGGGCACAATTTAACTTGTATAATGATCATGGCACCTTCCAACATTGCAGTTAAAAGCTTGAAGAACAGAATTGCCAATCATTAAAAGCAGGAAAGGGCTGACTGATAAGAGAATAATGGAAGGAACTTCCAGTGATTCTTTTATTCTAAACCACTGACAAGATCGGGGCAATGGGAGGAGAAAAAGTGTGAGCAGAGCAACAGTGCCACCAAGAATCAGAATGCTTGGTACTTTGCTGCACATATAAATTCTCAATGCACCTCATTCAACCTTGCATGCTGCCTTTAGTTCAAGTTGCTGAGAGGGACTTTTCAGGGCTGAAATGATAGTCTATCTATCTGTCGTCTGCAACTGGTCTCTGAGAATGATTTTTTTTCCTGAAGCAGGAAAAATGCTGTTGGCATGAATTTATTTAAGGTGGATCCCAGCTTGCCATTAAGTGACCCACACACTGTGGTCATAAAGCTATCTCCTGTGGCACATATGAAATGAGACATGCAGGATTTGACACCGGGACTGCAGTGGACTTCCGCAGCCTTGAGGATATTATCAAAGTGCATCTTCACAGCCAGTCCATCTGGCATGGCCTCTTCTGCCTCCATGACAGTAGCCATTGGCCCTTTAGGGCAGGAGTTCTCAACCTTTTAAAGCCAGAGGTCATGCTCCCTCAGACAGTTTCAGGGACCGGATGCCCATTTTGCCCTTCCTCCACCACATGGCACTTCCTGGTGTGGTGGAGTCAGGGCCCCCCCAACATGAAATGGCGCCATGGGCCACATCCGGCCATGGGCCGCAGGTGGAGAATCCCTGATTTAGGAAGTCAGGTTATTTACTGCCTCCCAACACTCGGTGCTGAGTCACTGGCTGTACTTTCTACTCCATTAACGTAGTAGGATGTCCAGCCAGACTGCCAGACATCTATCTATCTATCCAGCACTAAGCAATCATTCCTTCCAGCCTCTGAATTCAAAGAGAACCCTGCCTCTCTCTCTCTTTCCCTCTCACTGTCAGTTGGTGTCAGCTTCTTATTTATTTATTGCTGTTGATCTGTTCATTTGGTTGCTAGTATGCAAGCAGTAAAGAAAGCAGCATGCATGCATTTGTAATTTCAAGTAACTATTAAGAAATGTTTTATTATTTCTGTTATTGATACTTAGAGTACCAGTTAATGAGAAAAGGGTGTACTCTAGAGATTTATAGCTACAGTATTCTCTTTTGTGGACCTCTGCACTTCTCCTGCTCAGTTTAAGGGAATTTTATCAGAAATACAAAACTCTGCAACAATGAAACTTGACTGCATACACCAATCCTGTATCCTTACACAGATCATTTCAGGTAGGCTGGTGTTATTTTTCTGATATATTTATGGGAGAAAATGATTAGACAAAAAGGGGCAGTGGCTCAATTCTGATTCAAATGCAGACTTCAAATCATTGTTCTTAAAAAGTATTGTATGGTATAGTTGTACAGTACTTCAATTCCTATCGTCCTATAGTCCTCCATTCTCCAATTGCAAGAAATGATACAAGTTATCAACAAGTTGTATTGGTTCTGTACACAGGTTCTGTATTCCTACACTAGTAGCTATTCTACAATGTTCTACATTGACAGGGGAGTGCCTCAGCATTTGATTGTACAGTACTGATATGTGTAACTTGCATTGTGGACAAGAATGGTTTCCTATAAACAAGGGGGCATTTTATCCACTTACCTGTTTAATCTCTATGCAGAATATGGAATGCTGGATTAGAGTCAAATGAAGAAGTAAAAATTAGTGGAAGAAACATCAATAATTGAAGATATGCAGATGACATCAGCAGTGACCTGAAATGACTATTAGTCAATGTGAAAATGCCAGAGCAGAACTACAGTTGAATATTAAGAAGACAAAAATAACAATTACAGAAGACCTATGCAACTGTAAAGTTGACAATGAAGAAACTGAAATAGTGGAAGAATCTGTATTTCTCATTTCAGTCATCAATCCAAATGAGAACTGCAGCCAAGAAATCAGAAGAAAATTAAGACTTGGAAGGGCAGCAAGGAAGAAATTAGAAAAGATCATTAAGTGTAAAGATGTATAACTGGAGATTAAGTCCAAGATTGTTGACACTATTGTATTCCTGAGCACTATGTATAGATGTGAAAGCTGAACAGTAAAGAAAGGTGAAAGGAAAAAAATTATTTGTTTGAAATATGAAGCTGGAGGAGAGCTTTGATGATACCCTGGACTGCCAGAAAGTCAAACAAATGGGTCTTTGAGCAAATTAAGCCTGAACTGTCTTTGAGGCAAAAATGATGAAGCTAAGGTTGTCCTGCTTGGGCACATCATGAAAAGACAAGACAATAATGATGTGAAAGGTAGAAGGCAGCAGGAAAAGAGAATGCCCAAATATAGGTTGGATTTGTTGAGAAACCAGCCCCAACAATTGACGCGAAGGAATTGAGTCTGAAATTGCTTGGATCCAAAATTCAAAAGCTTTTATTAAGTTCTTCACATCTGAAGAAACCTACGAAATATCTGCTGTGCTCTTCTGTGCTAGCTAGCTTTCTCGCTTGTTCTTGCAGACTGCCTGGCATAACTCTGATACAGTCACACACACAAAGAGATTCCTCAGCCAGGAGAAAAAAAGGAGGGGGAAGGAAGAGGGAGGAGGAGGGGGTGAGATATGAGTCTGAAGAACAAAACTATATAGTGTTCTTTTATAACTGACTGAGAGGCCCCTTCTTATCTCTTAACGCCAGCCACAGCTAGGCTTCAAGGACAGCATGCATTCCTTCAAGAGGCCCAGTTGTATTTTTCCAGTCAGCTACATATAGTAATGACATCTAGCATTCAGTATAAAAACCTAATACAAGTCTATGATCTATAACACAAGTATATAAAAGGAGTACAATCTTAATTAAGACTATAAATGAATCCCTACAGGATTGACTTCCTAAAGGAAGCCACAAACTTAAATTTATGAGAACTGAGCAGGGTTGTTGAGGACAGGACATTTTGGAGATCACTCATTCATAGGGTTGCTACAGATTGGATGCAATTTGACAATACATAATGACAATGCCTGCAAAAAATTCTCTCGTATATCCTCTGACCTTCTGAGACACTTCATGCAAACTCCATATAAAAGTAGCATTGCTTTTAAACAAATCAATGACAGAAAACCTTTGTACATCTTTAGACATCTTCTACATCAAGGGTTCCAAATCTACAGCCTGCAGGCTGGACCCGGACCCTGATGCCATCCCATCTGGCCTGTTGCTGCCTCCGCCGCACCTGGAAATGGAAGCGGGCACATTTACGTCATTTGTAAAATGTGCCTGTGCTTGCACAAATACACCCATGACTATTGTAAACACAGAAGTGGGCACATTTATGTCAGTCATAAATGCACCCATTTAAGCTTCCAGGAGGCCTGGTCCGGCCCGCTCAGCTGTCTGGGGGCAGGGTCAGACCAGCAGTGAAAAAAGGTTGGCCACCCCTGTTCTATATCATCATCACCATACTTCCTGATGCAGACATCTGGAGAAGTTAAAATCTGCACACATTTTTCTGTCCTTTTGATTGATTTAATAAAATCAGTTATGTACCATATTACTTTGCTGATATGCTAATGGTGATTGCAGCCATGAAATTAATAAATGACTAATTCTTGGGAGACAAGCTATGAGAAACTTGGGAAATATAATTAAAAGTAGAGGCATCACTTTGCAAACAAAAATCTGCATAGTCAAAGCAATGGTATTTCTGGTAGTAATGTATGGTTGTGAGAGCTGGACCATTAGGAAAGCTGAGCGCAGAAGAATAGATACCTTTGAAATGTGGTGTTGGAGAAGAGTTTTGAGAGTACCCTGGACAGCAAGGAGAACAAATATGTCAATCTTAAAAGGTGAAATGTTGAAGATGAAACTAAAGTACTTTGGACATCAAATGAGAAGAGAGGATTCACTTGAGAAAGCCTTGATGCTGGGAAAGGTCAAAGGCAAAAGAAGAAGAGGGTGGCAGAGAATGAGATGGCTAGATGGTATTGTTGATGCAATGGGCACAGAGCTGGGCGGGTTGAAAAGGATGGTGGAGGATAGGGGTACCTGGTGTGTGATGGTCTATGGGGTCACAAAGGGTCGGACTCAACTATGCAACTGAACAACAACAATGGATTTTGGTTTTTTTTTTAAAAAAAAAAAACCACCTCCCATGCATAATGAAATAGATGTTCTTGGGAAATTGGCAGATGTCCCGTATCATCACCTTCTTGAACTAGTCCCCTCTTGCTCAGACAAAGAGAGATTAGATTGGAAGTCCTTTGGGTAAAAGGTTCAGTGTTCATATTTGTTTATAGCCAAAGAGCCAGTGCTGTCTGCATTTGCACATGTTTCTATGGACATGTGGTAGGCATGACTAGACACTAGAGTGCACAAAATGCTGTTACCTTCCCATCAAAGTGGTATCTATTTATCTACTTGGAATTTCTTGCTTTTGAACTGCTAGGTTGGCATGAGGTAGAACAGAGACAGGAGCTCACTCCGTCATGCAGTATTTGGGTCTCGAACTGCTGACCTGCCGACCTTCTAGTCATCAAGTTCAGCATCTTAACCACTAAGCCACTGCAGTCTTTTACCATATATCGATTTGCAGGCCAATGAATGCTTCCTCTCTTTACATTATCTACAGTTTCAGTCACAGAAGTGGACAAAGAAAACAACTGGGCCTTTTCATTAAAGTTGCTGAGCAAAATCAAATTTCTGAATGAAGTAAAACAAAAACGCTGTGAAGCCAAGAGGGAGACAAGGAAATTAGAGGTTTCCATAAGAGAAGAAGAAATAAAAGTATAGCAGGGGGTACTAGAATGTAGTAAAGAAACTTGGAATGAGGGCTGTGTTTTTTGTAAAGAGTCCTGAAATCTGAACTGTTTGCTCTCAAGTGGATAACAGACATGTCTGCTATGAGACCTTCAAATCCTGAGGTTAATTGGTAACATGCTGTGATAACCAACCCTCTCTACATGGGTACAAGTCCCATCTCTTGTCCATTTCACCAGGGGTAACACGGTCTTCCTTTCTTAAAAGAAAGTCTTGGTGGAGAAAGATGTGGTTCCGGGCCCTGTCATTTTACAGAGGTTTAACATTCCCTGTCCCTTTTCCCAATTTTAATTACCCCACTGAATCTGCTACAGGTTGTGAAGTCAAAAATAGTTAAGGTACAATACAAATTTCTGTCTTTCCCCTCCTTCATGGCTAATGTTACATTCCAGAGGGGAATTAAGTTACAGAAGTAGGTGGGGGGGGGGGACATAGTTGGCTTCAGCCCAAGACAACATACACCACACACAAAGCTGATTCTGAACAACAAGAAAAATGATTTGTTCACATAATATTTCTCACATTAGAGATAGTTTGGCCCTAAGCCCAGTTCACTGATTTGATGTGAAATGTCCAGTACTCCTTTCTATGGTGGATAATTCACAGGCCCTCCTGCTTTTCCAGTATTCCTCATTCACAAGAAGGTCAGTATTTTCATTGAGTAAATTCTATGAACTTTCTTTGCCTCGTGATAATGGCTTCTTTAGTCATCTTCAACTTGACACTCTCCAGTTCTCTTGGACAACAGCATCCATTCGCTTCTAGTAGCACAGTAAACAGGCTGAATGAGGATGAGAGGAGTTGTTGCACCTCAATATATCTGAAATACATCTGATTGGGGACAGTTGTGTTAGCTAACAGCATACACAATGGTAGCACAGATTTATGAAACAATAATATTAAAGCAGCTTCTTTGACTTTCCTTTTCTTCAAATCTATGATGTTTGGACATTGAGCTTTATTACTAAGCTCTATTCAGATAAGGCCATTTTTCTAAAAGTCACCCCAGAGGAATGTGGCAGAGTTGATTTTTTTTTTTGCAAAATTTTTCCTAATCTCCTAGCCAGCATATCAAGTAGCCTAGCAGTATATGGCCAGTATAAATAATATATCTCTCCTTCTGTCTTTCTGTCTGTCTCTCTCACACACATGTACACACATATGAACACACACACGCATGCACAAATGCTTTTTCAAATAGGCTCTTGCTTCTTCTTTTTGCCAGGGAAAAGCAAAATAGGAATAGCCAGAGTTCTGTTGATGTTCATGTAAGGTTTGTGTAACTTGCCATGGTTAATTACGCTTAATCAATGAGGTGTGTTTTAGCTGATCAATTGATTGTGTGACCAGACAGTTCACTGTGATATACCCTGCTCTCTCTATCTCATCAATTAGCCATGATTGCCTGTGTACATTAAACCAGCCTTAAGTGAACACCAATAGGATTCTGGCCAATGTAAAAATATGCACTAACAAACAAAACTTTTCCAGCTAAGAAAAATGGGGAATACAGAAAAGGTGATAAAAAAGGTGGTTAAAAGGGTTTAACATGTCTTAAATTTTCATAAATCTGTTGCAGGTAATTTGTAGGAAAAGCATTTCCACTTTGGTGAGTTCAGGGGTTAATTTTTCATCCCATGAAAATTCTCAGTGGCTACACAGACTGCCAGAAATGAGGGGATGGCTGAGAGAGCAAAACCAGAAGTGGTTAGAAACCCACTTCCAGTTTGGAAATATTGTTATATTTTGGTATTAAGTGGTAAAAAAGGAGCAGTGATGGGCACCAGCCGGTTCAAACCGGATCGTGCAAACCAATAGTTAAACCAGCTGTCCCTGTCCACCTCCCAACCCCGCCCACCTCCTCCTCCTCCTCAGAGGTGAACCGCTCCATTTCCCCCTTCATCTGGGACTCTGTTTCAACCAGAATGGCTCCCCAGACACTCTGGAGTGTCTGGGGAGGTGCTTTGAGGTGAAAAGGAGTCCCAGAAAAGCTTTGGATGAAGAGGGAAATGGCTTCGGAGGTTCGCTATAGAGCGAAGAAAATAGAAGAGGCTTCTAATTTCATAGCTCTATAGTGAAGAGCAGTCACATGGCCAACAGGCCACACCCTCCCAGTCACATGGCCATGCCCATGGTGTGGTAGGAAAAAAAATTATGGCCACCACTGAAAAGGAGATAAGATTATTGAAAGGTAAATTGCCACGCTTGAAGGTTTTCAGGAGTTGTAATTCACTTCTTTTGTTGGAAAAAGATGAAGCTGAAGGTATAGTGGGAGGAAAAATGACAGCCACATGTGGACCCAGAAATGCAACTTTGCCAACCCTGACACAAAAAATGTATAAATTGACAGCAACTTACCTCACCTCTGTTTCATGATAAGTCAAGAAAGGCTTTTGTCTGAAAATACCATCCTGGGATGATACATGGGACACACTACAAGAAGGCGTGACAATATAATTGGCTCTTTCGCTGCAATACTAATGTTCTGAGTTTTTAATTTACTCTGTTTTCAGGGAGTGGGGGTCTGTTTCTGATATGCATTCCTTTACCACATAAGATTTGCTCCTTAAGCAAAAGAGAATGAGAACATTATTTTACGCTGTCCACTGCACCTCACTCACCCTCATAAGAAAGTTTTCCTGAAGCACTGGAACTTTTCTTTCAGCTGACCAGTGCTTTGCTTCCTGAGAAGCTGACAGTTCTGCATCAAGGTTTGCCCCAGTGATAAAGTCCATGCAATGTTACTGTGGGAAATGAAAAGTTAAGATCTGCAGAAGGGTCCGTTTGCCTTCCAGAGCAGCGTGGGAAGAAGAACCCCTTGTTTGTTGTTACTGTTAAGATGACTGGTCATGGCTATAGGCTGAAACCCTGTTGCTTAGTATAATATATCACAACTACAGTAGGTTCATTGACTCTCCAATTTATGGAGGAGTTGACTCACCAAATCCCCACAGCTTCAGTGAACCTACTTTAGATGCTATTTTAAGCAAAAAGATTTCAGCTATGTCCTTCAACATATAGTTGATTATGTACTTAAATAAACAGTAGAGTTACTTGCTAAGCTCTGACTTTTCTTAGCGAAAATCAGAGAACACCAGTGAATTGCTGTTAGAATAGGCAAGGGCCCATTCCTTTTTTGTTTGTTTAATGATAATTGTAATTGCTTTTCAGGACCTTCTGCCTCTCCCTGCTTCATATGTTCGACCCAGGTTCACCTTGCCCGTCTGCCATTGTTTTATAGTACAGTATCTTGAAACTTCTATATTTTTATATTATGTATAGTTGTATATTGGATTTTATCTTGTACCAATTTTATTCCAAATGGTTGCATTCTGGCCAGAAAGGCAGTAAAGAAGTCTAATCAATCAATCAATTAATCAATATTCCTTCCTACATGATGATGATGATGGTGGTGGTGGTGGTGATGGTGGACCAGAAAATATCGAGATCAAAGCTGAGTGAAGGTAATATGAATGTCTGTACAGTGCCTGTTGTGCAATATTCAGCTGGAATAATTGATTGGATCCAAATGGAGTAGGACAACCTATATCAAAAAACATGGAAGCTAATGACTATGCATCATGCCGTGCACCCAAAAAATGACATTGATCGTTTGTACTTACCAAGAGCTGGGGGTGGCAGGGAGCCCCTACAGATGAAACAGAAGGTAGCAAAGAGAAGCATTGCTTGAATGAAAATAAGAAAGTCAAGATCCTATGAGATTTTTAAATTCAAACAGATAGACATCTGACTCACAACATACCTGCTGTGGAAAAGAAGACGACCTGGTTTATTGACATTGCTATACCAGGCTGCAGTGTCTCAATGGCTAAGAAGCTCGCCTTGTTAGCTGGAAGCCTAGCAAGCCAGCAGTTTGAGACCTGGGTACTGCATGACGCATTGAGCGCCTGTCTCTGTCCCAGCTCTTGGGGACATGAAAGAAGCCTCATTTGGGCATTCCCTGAGTGGAGTCTCTTTCATAAACATCCTTTAAAACCCAGAATAATTTCTGATATGAAATTATTTATACCAGGAGATGCATGAATAGAGTACAAACAGCTGAAGAAAAATCACAAAATAGGATTTATGAAATATGGGATTTTCAAATTGAAGTTGAACGTTTATGGGAAAAGAAATCTGTTGTTGTATCCATAGTAAGCAGAGCCCTTGGATCAAAACCTAAAGGACTCCCTAAAATATTTGGAAATTTTGGATATATTGGAGTATCCCAACTTTACAAAAATCAAACAAACACAAAAACACAACTTTACTAGGAACTACCTATACAGTATATTTAGATGTTACCTTAACAGTTCTTAGGTCCTTGGTTAGGTATTGAACTAATTGTTATTTTATATGAGTCTTTGACTATGAATCTAACAGTAGAATAAATAGCAGCAGCAGCAGCAGCTTGGCTGAATACATAGCTCAGTGAGTTAGGTATCAGCAGCCTAATTCCCCATTGTGCCTACTGAGAGAAGAGCCAACCTGTATATTCTTTAGTAAACTGAATATTTCCAGGATGCTCCAAAAACAGGAAATGATGAACCATTTTAAAGCACTCTATACCTAGAAATGCCTGGAAAGGGTTGTTATAAGTCAGAATAAACTTGGTTGAATGCAAATATTATTATTGCTGTTGGTGTTATTGTGGGCAGCTGGGTAGGTGGAACTCCATCAAAATGTCATAGAGCAAGATGTTCCACACCAATGGAGCAGCTGCAGCTGCTGAGAAGGACCTGCTTCCTGTCCTGAACCGGGGTGCCTATGCCTCTCTCTGTCACTTCATCTTGATAAATGGACAGTCTGCAATAGATGCTGCCCACCTTAATGCATTCAGGTTGTTAAACCACATCATCCAGAAATAAATTGGTGGCATATAGTTACATATACTGTACTTGCAAGTGTATGCTTGTGTTAACCTTTTCACTTTCAACACAATTATGTAGAGCAATCCTCACATACTTGACCACTGGAAAGCAGCATTTGACTGAGGGATGGAGATTACAAATTTTGTGTGAACAGCCCACTGAGGTACTGGGAAACCTCTCAACCCACCTTAACCTCACACATCATCACTCTTTCTTCCTTTCCAC
Source organism: Furcifer pardalis (assembly GCA_030440675.1). NCBI lineage: Eukaryota > Metazoa > Chordata > Lepidosauria > Squamata > Chamaeleonidae > Furcifer > Furcifer pardalis. The sequence continues at coordinate 105,219,750 of CP126893.1, forward strand.
AACTCACTCAGGAATGAAGTAGACTTTCCCACCTCTCATTCATTTATCTCTTGAGAGTGGGGAGGAGGGCGACCTTATCAACCACTAATCCCTAATACAGGCTTTTGCCAAGTTCTTCAATTCCCCAAAGGCATAATTATCCCTTAAGTTTCTTTTCTTTTACCAAACTCTATATCCATCTTAATCCTAGCTCATCATCTAGATATACCAGGAGGTGGTCAGGCAGCTAACAGACCTGTCAGATACTTTTGACTGCACTGTTTATCTTGGCTGCTGTTTGATGTTGACCCATCAGCCATCTCTGCCAGGAAGGGACAGGAAACCTACAGGATGTAGCTGTGAGGCTAACTATAAAAATACTCTTGTCAGAACTGATGGGTTTAATGCTGACTAAAAAATGAGATATGCAGGGGGGGGGGGAAAGCTTGGGTAAAAAGGATAGGTGCAACTGGGAAAGTTGATTTAGACTTGCTTTAATGAGAATAAGGAAACTCCCTGTCACCATCTTCATGATGCAATCTTAGAAAGCCTCTGGGGTGAGGAAGTTAGGGAGTAATTTAGCAGCATTAGAATTAAGATTAAAAAGTTAATAAATGTGAATAAGGTTAGAGGGGATCCCCACTGTCAAAGAAACAACTATTACTATAAGTGTAATTAGAATATGGGATGAAAATGTTTTTGGAAAGCACCTTAACCAGTGCCCCATTTGAAACTGGGAAGCCCCTTTGCCTCACTGACAATTGTGTTCATGTGGGAAAGGGGGGGGAATTGAACCATGTCAGTGGGTGGAAAAAATAAATGAGGAGGTGTGATTGTTGGACTATTGTATTCACATTTACTTGAGTAAATACTGGTTGTGAGATTCTAGGAGTTGTAGCTTTTTAAGAAATTGCAAAATTTCCCACCTCTGATCCAAAATATTACCAAAATTAGTACATGTACTCCATAAGGAAATCAGAATTGCTTTGCTAGGAGAGACAAAAATCACTGAAGTTCTAGCTCACTCAGAATCGTATTAATCCTGAAGATTGGACTATGACCCTGGGATGAAGTCAGTTAGCTAATTCAGCTCCCCAAGTGGCTTAGTGATAAGATGCTGAGCTGGAGACTGGAAGGTCAGGTTTCAATACCCAAGAACTGCACTTGGGGACATAAAAGACACCTAATTATGGTGTCCCCTAAAAATCCTTTCCACCCAGAGTAATCTCTGACATGAACAAGCAAGCAAGTGAAAAATCAGTCATGCTAGTAAAAATTGAAAACAGCAATAGAAAAGGAACAGAAAATATGAGATGGATTGACTTTAAAAAGCAAGTCACTGCCTTGAGTTTGTAAGAGCTGAGAAGGGCTATTAATGATAAGACATTTTGGAGGTCACCCATTCATAGAGTCACTGTAGATCAGAGACTACTGAATAGCATGTAGCAACAACAATAACATCTAGAGGTAATAAATCAAATTAAATGAAAAGGAAGACCATATTCTCCTCTTTTTTTCTTGAGGTGACTCACACAAGGTGCAGCCCATGGGAGAAAATGCTGCTTGCCCCAGGTGACAAAAGAGCAAGTAATGAGGGAAAATACAGGATGTGAGCCAAACATCTTTTTGGCAACTGCAACTAGCCAGATACTCCTGAAAACCCTACAAAGAGATATTGACATTGATGGGATTTATCTGTTGCTGATAGTCAATGCCAGTATCTGGTACAGTGCATAGAGGTCAATCAGCCTCTGAAATGAAGCTTCTGTTTATAGATGGTGGCTCCATCCATCCTAGTAAGGTCTCTAGGCAAGGACAAATAAGAGACACAGAAGGTTTTCCAAACCTAAAGTTTTCAAGGGACACTTTCTACCATATTTTTGCCAGCATCCATTTCTTTCTGAAAGAATCTTACTGGGCAAGAAGGCCATTCATGTGTTACTTGAAGTGTGCTAAAGAAAGGCTCTCTCAGGTGACTATTAATGGAAACTTCCGAGGGGAGAGAAAGCTAAACCAAAGTATTTGGGATGAGGGGGTGAAAATTTTGACCTGATAAAGAGATAATTGTGAGCACTGCTTTGGGGTAGAATATTTCTCTTGGGAGGTTGACCTTAGGAGCAGCATGAGAATGAGAGAGCCCTAATTAGTTCCTGACCAATCCTGCTCTCCTGAAGCCTCCTTACCTCTTCCATTATATGACTTATCTTGCCATCTTTACTAATTCTTTTCCTATGAATAACTGCATGGTTCACACCAGCTTCCAGATTATATATTAACCCAGTTGGACTTTTCAAGGGCTCTGTACAAGGTGAATAACACTCGAAGAGTCTAAAGCTACAAGTTGAGTGGTTGTGAATTCATGCGTGTCTGGGCACAAGGGGCTGCAAAGAGCATTCTTTGCATCCTTCCATCATGAGGAGAGACTGTGGTGCCTGTGACATAGCCTTAGAAGTCTCCATTGGATAGGCAACATAGTTGAGCATCCTCTTTAAAGACTCTTTACATATTCATAAAACAACATTCCAAGAAGTCTTATAACAGATGCTACAGAACCTTTTGCATTTCCCCCTCCTACTTCTTACACAGGGGTTCAGAGGCTGGGCATGAATTCAAATTGAGAATCAGATTGTAATTGCATTCATAATAATATTTGTTCTCATATCTCATATTTTTAAAGTATAAATTAAATTAAATTTAAAAATACTCCATTTTCCTCCTTATCTTTTTTGATGTGCATTTGTGGGTTGTTTGTATGTGTGTGGATTGTGCTTATGTTGAATCGGGAACATAAAATGAAATCCCAAATTTACACACCAATCCTATTCTGATACCTCAGTCTTTTTTTTTTTTACAGATACCAAATGACAATTTGTTTCACTTTTTCTTCCCCTGTAGTAGTCTGAGATAATCTTCCTTACTTGCTTATAATTAAAAGTGATCTCCCAGCAGAAGGCTGTCTCTTGTTCATGGTCTGTCTTGTCTATGCCTTGTAGACTAGTCCTAATTTATAATGTTTCTCCTATGAAAAAGGGTCTTAGCCATGGTAGTTGAACAATTTGAGATATGCAGATGATACCATCCTAATGGCAGAAAGTGAGGAGGACCTAAAGAAGCTCCTGATTAGGTTGAAAGAAGAGAGTGAAAAGTCTGGTTTGAGACTCAATATAAAGAAAACAAAGATCATGGCAACAGGCCCTATCAGTACCTGGAAAATAGATGGAGAAATAGAGGCAGTGACAGATTTTATTTTCTTGGGATCGAAGCTCACTGCAGATGGGGATTGCAGCCATGAAATAAAAGGCGACTGATTCTTGGGAGGCAAGCGATGAGAAATCTGGGAAGCATATTGAAAAGTAGAGACATCAAATTGCAAACAAAAAATTTGTATAGTCAAAGCAATGGTGGTGGTATTATTATTATTATTATTATTATTATTATTATTATTATTATTATTATTATTATTATTATTATTATTATTATTATTATTATTATTATTATTATTATTATTATTATTTAGACTTGTATGCTGCTCTACTCAGTAAAGACTGACTAAAGACTGTTCCCGGTGGCAATGTATGGTTGTGAGAGCTGGACCATTAGGAAAGCTGAGTTCAGAAGAATAGATGCCTTAGAGATGTGGTGTTGGAGGAGAGTTTTGAGAGTCCCCTGGACAGCGAGAAGAACAAACAGATCAATTTTAGAAGAAATCAAACCTGACTGCTCCCTAGAAGGTCAAATTGTAAATATGAAGCTGAGGTACTTTGGACATCAAATGAGAAGAGAAGATTCACTTGAGAAGGCCTCGATGCTGGGAAAGGTGGAGGGCAAAAGAAAAAGGGGCGGCCAAAGATGAGATGGCTAGATGGTATTGTGGATGCAGTGGGGGCAGAGCTGGGTGGGCTGAGGAGGATGGTGGAGGACAGAAGTGCCTGGCGGGTGGTGGTCCATGGGGTCGCAGAGGGTCGGAATCGACTGTGCGACTGAACAACAACAATGACCTTCATGTTGTCATGTGCCATCAAGCTGACTTCAAGCTGATTATGGTGACTTTATGAATGAGTAACCTTCAAAATGTTCTCTTCTCCATATCCTTGCTCAGCTGTCATAAACTCAAGGCTATTGTTTCCTTTAGCAACTCCACCCATCTTGAATTTGGTCATTTTCTTTTCTTCCAGCCCTCAACTTTCCCCAGCATTGTTGTCTTTTCCAAAAAGTCTTGCCTTCTCATGATATATCCAAACAGCCTGTTTACTTGGGTTGTGTTTTTTTTTTTTTTTTGCTTCCAGAGATAGTTTGGGCTTGATTAGCTTTAGGACCCACTTGTTTGCCTTTCTGCCAGTCCAGGGTATGTGCAAAGCTCTCCTTCAGCACCAGATTTCAAATGAATAATAAAAAAAAACTGTCAGTGTATTTCCCTGTTCACTTCTCCCATGTTACTCATATAGAGTAATGGAGAATATGATTGTTTGGATGATATTGGACTTGGTCTCCAAAAGGCCACTCTGTCTCAATAAGGAGAGGCAAGTCCATTCACTCAGAAGTAATAGTTTCCATGACAGAGGTCTAGGGTGTCTATGCCAAAAGCATCCCATTCCTTGAGCTCTCAGAACCTAACCTGAGGCAGGTATGTGGGCTTTCTGGACTCCTATTGGAGTCCTTAAGGATTTCATAAAGGTGGGGCAGGGAGCAGGTTAAAGTGGGCACCAGAACTGGCTTCTGGGACAGCTGACTGAAAATGGTGATGAGAAGAATATATGTTAATTACTCCAGAAAATCCAGAAAATCCAGCTAATCATGTAATATGGCAATGCAGAGCAAGAGGGAAATGTTTATTTTGGCGGGCTGGCCAGATGTCTCCTGAAGTAATTTCTGCTAGGGCTTGAACTGATGGTTGGCTTGGAACCATACTATATCATATATGGCAAAGTTCAGGTTTTTCTGGATCCTTGTGCTGTTGCCAGAGTTTGTAAGAAACTTGTTAGCAAGCCACAGACAATCACATACACACTACTTGCACTGCTGTTACCAGGACACATGCAACAGAAATTCTCACAATCCATTAGGTTGCTACGGTTTGTTGCTGTGCTCCAAAGTGTGCTGCCTTGTGCCAGGATTTGTGCACACACAGTCTTACTCAGGGATTTTTGCTGTACCAATGTTGTACAAGAACAATATACTGTACTTAGAATTACATTGATGGTAAGAACCCCTTTGATGCTGGGAATGGCTAGAGATGGACCTCTTGGCTTTGAAGCTATCTCTGAGATTTGTTTGCTGGCTGAAGAACCAGCAATCACTACAGTGATTTCCCAAGGCTCCAGCTGGTGGTGTGAGCCATAGTAACCACAAGAAGATCTCTCATTCTCTCACACACAGGATAATTCCAATACACTGTTGAAATGCGCTAAGGTCAGGGCAATTTTGCTTTGGGAAATCCACTAGTGTTTTTATTGTTTGCTTTCTTGTAAGTGTAAAAGAAGGCTTTCAAATGCTGACTGTGATACACCAAACCTTCACTTCCCTACTCTGGATAAAACATCCTTTCTATGCCAAGGAAAACTACAGTATTGGAAAGCAGATGGTTTCAATCAAGAATCTGACATTCCTTCTGCCCTCCTGTTATGGCACTTCCCAAGCCTGCCGGTGAACATGTATCAGAAATTCCGGTTTCAAGCCATAGAGAAGGGGTGTCGACTTTCAAGCTTGTCATCACTCCTAGAATGAAGGAACACAACAGAGATTTGGGATTATAGTACTTTTCATTTTGTAATAAAAGGCTCTGCCCAAAGAAGAGGCACCAAAGAGAGCCAACTATTATGTAAGCGCTCTGGATGATGGACTGAATGGAAGAAATGGAAAGGGGTGTGGAATCAATAGATGGGTGGATAGCTCACTGGTTTGGGTATCTGGCTATAGACCCAGAGGTTGGGAGTTCAATTCCCCACTGTACCTCCCAGGAGTTGAGCCAGCTGCTGCAGTTATTGGCAAGCTACGTAGTCCCAGGGCACCCCAAGAAGAAGGGAACGTAAAACCCTTCAGTGTATGCTCTACCTAGAACAACATGGAAAGTATTGCCATCATGTGATTGGATAGCACATTATTATTACTGTTATGGAATCAATAGAAAAGCAGTTTGGAACCATAGAAAGTGAATGGTTTCATGTTCAACTGTCTATCACAGTGTTGGCAACCCACTTATATATCGCAAAGTGCCAACACATCAACAGGGGAGGAAGGAAACGCTCCCATTGGGGTGGGGTAAGCTCTTGTGCTGGGGTGACTGCATGGGTACCCATAGAGAGGGCTCTGAGTGCCACCACTGGTCTATCATTTTAAGCTTTTTTGAAGTTTTTAATTTTTAAAGTGTTTTTAAAATTGTTGGAAATCGCCCTGGGTCCCTTCGGGGAGGAGGGCGATAAACAAATATAAAATAAATAAATAAATAAATAAATAAATAAAAATCATATCATCAGGTGCAAGTCTCTTCTGTTACAATCCTCCATTCAGAAGATGATGAAAAAGGCTTTTGTAAGCCTTCAGTTACATGCTAGATACTGTGTTCAAGAAAAAGTCACTACATATGTCCATGCAACTGTGGAGGAGCCTTCATGTCAGTATTGACTGATGCTAAGAATAAAAAGAATAAAATAATATTGCCATGAATTTTGGAGCTCTTTTAATTTTACTATACCATCTACATAATGGTGCATGAGGAAGGCCATATGAAAAACTAGCATTTGTTTGAAGGGTTTAATAGATATCGCACCCCTTCCTTGCCTCTGCTAAAAATATGTGGGTAGCTGCTTATGCACCATCAAAAAAAAAAGGGAAAAAAAGAGGGAAATGGAATTAGAAAAAGAGTGTTGTGGAGAGGACAAACATACAATATTAAGGGCTTGTTGCTCCCACCGCTCTTATTTAATATTTACATGAAGCCTCTGGGGGAGATCATCCATTCCCATGGGGTGAAGTACCATTAGTATGCTGATGATACTCAACTGTACATCTCAGCCTGTGATGATCCAAGAATTGCAGTCGAAGTCCTATTCAGGTGCCTGGAGGCTGTGAGGGTCTGGATGGAGGACAATGGGCTACAGCTGAATCCCAGCACGACTGAGTGGCTGTGGGTAAGGGGCTCTGTGTTATCCTGGGAGTTATTACCTTTGGTACTGGATGGGGCTCTTTTGCCCCAGACAGACCTGGTGCATAATCTGGGGGTCTTCCTGGACTCATGACTCCTACTTGATGAGCAGGTGGTAGTCGTGGCGAGGAGGGCTTTTGCTCATCTTTGAGTGAATCACCATTTAGGCCCATTCTGGATCGGGACTCCTTGCTTATGGTCACTCATGCACTGGTCACCTCCAGACTAGATTATTGCAATGCACTTTACATGGGGCTGCCCTTGATGACCATTCAGAGGCTGCAACTGCTGCAAAATATGGCAGCCCACATGGTGATGGGGTGTGGGTGTTATGCCCATGCCTCACCCTTGTTGCAGGAGCTGAATTGGCTACTGGTGTGTCTCCGGCTGCAATTCAAGGTGCTGGTTATTACCTTTAAAGCCCTAAATAATAGTGGACCAGGTTACTTAAGAGACCACATCACCCCAAGGATATCTGCCCATCTCACCAGAGCGGACTGGAGGAGCTACCTAATGGTACTAGGTTTTTTTTTGTTCAGTCGCACAGTCGATTCCGACCCTTTGCGACCCCATGGACCACTGTCCTCCAGGCACCCCTGTCCTCCACCATTCCCCTCAACTCGCTCAGCTCTGTGCCCATTGTGTCCACAATACCATCTAGCCATCTCATTTTTGGCCGTCCCCTTCTTCTTTTGCCCTCGACCTTTCCAAGCATCAAGGCTTTCTCAAGTGAGTCCTCTCTTCTCATTTGATGTCCAAAGCACCTTAGCTTCATCTTTACTATTTGACCTTCTAAGGAGCAGTCAGGGTTGATTTCTTCTAAGATTGACCTGTTTGTTCTCCTTGCTGTCCAGGGGACTCTCAAAACTCTCCTCCAACACCACATCTCAAAGGCATCTATTCTTCTGCGCTCTGCTTTCCTAATGGTCCAGCTCTCACAACCATACATTGCCACTGGGAATACCATTGCTTTGACTATACGAATTTTTGTTTGCAGTTTGATGTCTCTGCTTTTCACTATGCTCCCCAGGTTTCTCATCGCTTGCCTCCCAAGAATCAGTCGCCTTTTTATTTCATGGCTGCAATCACCATCTGCAATGAGCTTTGATCCTAGGAAAGTAAAATCTGTCACTGCCTCTACTTCTTCCCCATCTATTTTCCATGGACTGATAGGGCCTGTTGCCATGATCTTGGTTTTCATGATATTGAGTCTCAAGCCAGCTTTTTCACTCTCTTTTTTTAACCTAATCAGGAGCTTCTTTAGGTCCTCCTCACTTTCTGCCATTAGGGTGGTATCATCTGCATATCTCAAATTGTTGATGTTTCTCCCAGCAATTTTTATCCCAAATTGTGATTCCTCCATCCCTGCATTGCGCATTATGTGTTCTGTGTATAAGTTGAATAAGCAGGGTGACAAAATGCAGCCTTGTCTTACTCCTTTTCCTATTCCAAACCACTCTGTCATTCCATTTTCTGTCCTAACTGTTGCCTCTTGATTCATGTACAGATTTCTCATGAGGCCTATAAGGTGTTCTGGAATTTCCATTTCTTTAATTACTTGCCACATTTTGTTGTGGTCGACACAGTCAAAAGCCTTAGTGTAATCAATGAAACAGAAGTAGACTTGTTTCTAATATCCCTTTGTTTTTTCCATGATCCATGTTATGTTGGCAATGTGGTCTCTAGTTCCCCTGCCTCTTCTGAAACGCGCCTGCACTTCTGGTAATTCTCTCTCCACATACTGTTGCAGTCTATCCTTTATTATCTTGAGCATCACCTTGCTAGCATGAGGGATGAGCGCAATTGTTCGATAATTTGAACATTCTTTGGCATTACCCTTTTTGGGGAGTGGAACGTATACAGATCTTTTCCAATCCTGTGGCCATTGTTGTGTTTTCCAAATCTGCTTGCATATAGAATGCAATAATTTGATTCCATCATCTTGTTGGGCTTTGAAAAGTTCAACTTGGATACCATCAACTCCACTGGCTTTGTTGTTTGCAGTGTTTTTTAGGGCCTTTCTGACTTCACTCTCTAGAACGTCTGGCTCATGTTCAATGTTCTCATCATTGTGATTATCAGGAGTGTTGAGGTCCTTTCTGTAGAGTTCCTCTGTGTACTCTTTCCATCTTTTCTTAATCTCTTCTGCATCTGCTAACTCCTTGCCATCTTTGTCCTTTATCATGGTCATTTTTGCTTTAAATGTTCCCTTGAGTTCCCCAATTTTTTTGAAAAGATCTCTAGTCCTACCCCGATATTGTTTTCCTCTATTTCTTTGCACTGTTCGTTCAGGTAGGTTTCCTTATCTCTCCTTGCTTTTCTTTGAAATTCTGTATTCAAGTGACTGTATTTTTTCCTTTCTCCAATGCATTTTGCATTCCTTCTGTCCTCTGCTATTTTAAGAGCCTCATCGGACAACCACTTAGCTTTCTTAACAATGATAACAATAGCAAGACTCAATAGCAATGCTCAAAGGTGGGGAAAAGAGGAAATTTCTAGTATGAATGAATGGATGGTTAAACTAAAAGAGGTGGTAGATATGGCAAAATTATCAACAATTTTAAAAGATCAAATTGGAGAAATTCAAAGAGGAATGATCACCTGTCATAAACTAAATAAATGAATAAAGAAAGAAAGAAAGAAAAGAGTCAAGAGCAAGTTAAGGGTTTTGAGGTTATAGGGCACTTGTGAAGGAGAAGAACAAAAGAACCATACACTCTAATAGTGGAACAAAGAAATATGCAAAGCAATACAGTATATGGAGACCAACCATACTAATAGCTATAAAGTAATTGGGTAAAATGATAAAGTACTTTGTAATGATTAAGAGTAATAACAAAAGAGAGAGAAATGACAAAAAAATTAAAAATGTGTCAATCAATAGAAATTGTTTGTAGAACATGGGAATATATAAAAGAATATAAGATACAGTAATACCTCATATAACATTAGTATCGAATAACACTAAAATCGCATAACATCAAGGAATCTGGGGGGAAGAATTGCATCAGATAACATTAAGATCCTATGGGATGCTTCAGATAACAACCGCGAAAGCCTGTGTGGTTACAATGTATCTCTATGGATCCCATAGAGGATCAGATAACACTAAAAATCATATAACACGAAGACTTGTGGAACCAGGTTTTAGTGTTATATGAGGTTTTACTGTACTGTGGAAGGAGTTGGAAACTACCAATATACAGTACTGTATATGTTTTGTGTCTGAAAGTGCATTTTCTTTTTATTCTTTTTTCTCTTTGGTGGGGTTTTCTTTCTTTTTTATTTTTTTATCGTATCTTATTTTATTCAGTTTAATCTTATTTTTGTTCTTTTTTTAGTTTAGTTTTGTTTCTGTGCTAAATGAGAGTAGAAGAGGAGTGTCTCTGTTGTTGCAGTGTTATTCAGTGTCTGTTGTTGTCAAGGGCATGAATGTGGATGTTGGTGTCTGTTTGGAAAAAATAAAACGTTTTTGCAAAAAAAAAAAAGAAAGAAAGAAGAGGGAACGGATTTAAATTAAAAACGGAGTGCGGTAACTGATTTGTATGTGCAGATTTCAAAATAATAACTATTAACTTAAACTGATATCCAGCACCTCTTACCATAATGAGAGGTCCCTAAGCACATGGCCTGTGCGCCTGCTCAGTCTGCTATCTGTAATGTAAGTGACATTCTCCTTTACATGAAACTGAATCCGTGGTCCAAAAACTAAGAACCTTCTGACAGATTTCCTGCTGGACACCTTTTGGCTTTCAGTAGTACAAAATACAACAGATTAAAACTCTGTAATAAGCAAATAGTATTTTTACTGTATTTTTAAGAAGGCAAACTATCTTTTCCCTCAGGTGTTTCCATGGAAATTATTTAACATAACAACTCCCATGGGTATAAAGCAGGGGTTCCCAAGCTACAGCCCACAGGCCAGACCTAGCGCATGGCACCATTTCATGTGGCCCATGTCCGCCCTTGCTGCTCCTGGAATTGGAACCAGATAAGTTTACATCAGGTGTAAAAAGGTTGGGAACCTCTGGCATAAAGCAACAAGATTTGCAACGAGATTTTGTTGTTGAGCACTCCAGTCAAGCCATGGTTTGAATTATTAAAGATAACCCAGAAAATATCCTAGGACCTAGGAGATGTTTTTGCTATCTTCTGCTTTCAAATACTCATGAACTTTGTTCCCTTTCTCAGCTTAACCTACCTCACCCAGGTTGCTATTCATAAAAAGAGCAAAGGCATAAAAAGAGCAAAAGTCATAAAAAGAGCAAAGGCATCACTAGGAAAAAAAGAGGTGGGGAGAGACATAAACATGTAACAACTGAATGTGCTACATTATTGTTGTAGAGTGTAATGCTGAAGACAGTAGGCTATCCCTGGTGGCTCAGTGGGTAAAAGCATTGTGCTTGGGGACAGGAAGGACAGGGTTTGATTCCTTGAGAGCTGTATGATGGGGGACATGAAAGGAGCTTCATTTGGGCATCCCCTGCAAAAATCCTTTCAACCCAGAGTAATCTCTGACCAATCTGATGCTGGGCCACCAGGATACCAAGACAGGCAGCCGCGTGCCTCTACTTAGAACTCGGCAGTTTCTGCTTTGGCTCCTCATATCGGGCTCCCCTTCACCCTGTGCCACTGGCCAATGCACTTTGGACTATCTCGCAGAGGGTGGAGGGGAGCCTGGCAAGAGGAGCTGAACTGGAAACTGCCAAGGTGGCATAGCCCTTTTAATTATGAGTTCTAAGTAGAGGTATGCAGCTGTCTGTCCCAATATCCCAGTGGCCTGGCACAGGCCTATCTCTGACATGAAAACATATCTTGATTATGGTTGCCATATTAGTCTAATTGAATGGGTTTTCCCAAGATTTTAGATATGCCATCTAGTGTCTGTTTAGCTTGTCTGATGGCCCAGATAGCATAGCTGACTTTAACTTTCTTTGGTGCCAAAATTCAAAATGCCAGTAAGCCCTGTATAACTAAGGACCATAATTATTTGGGTAAATTAACGAAAGTTACCCAGTGATTCTAATACTAGTAGGCCACCATTCTAGCCTTTGTCTGACTGAAAAGCCCAGTACTTTGACACCAGCAGAAGAGAGGATGTATCATAGCTCTCCAGATAATGAGGACTGTAAATCCCATCAATCTAAGCCAGCCATGTGGGAAACCACAGATTAGTATTATGGTATTCAAACAGTATGTGTTGCTGATTTATGAGGGCTCATATACAGAGAATTGCCACATCTCCCATCCTATCCACCCACCACCACCACCACCACCACCACCACCACCACCCTGGTGCTCTGATATTCTTTTAGTTCTAGGCTGGGGACATTGATTTACCAAGAAATATTTAGAGATAAGTGTGAATAAATGAAAAGTATAGAATGATAATCGGTCCAGAGACACAGACATAGAGAAGTAAGTCATATAAATGCAGCCGGGTAGTAAAACAGGAATGTTTCAGAGAGCAGCAAGATACTGAAGTCAGTTCTTGCAAACCAGCAGGAAGTCCAAGTACTGAGATAATACATACACAAAGCTCTGCAAAAAAATAGTCCAGAACTTAAAGCATCTATAAGCAGCCCAATAACATTCCTGAATGATTCTTGCCTGTAGCAGTGCAGCCTCAATGCAAAAGAACTGATCTTTTTCACCTTCAAAATCATCGTAACCTTGTAAAGAATCCAAAGTCTAAAAACACCAACTGCTGGAGCTTCGTTCCAAATTGCAGGGCTCAGTCAGAATTATAGATACAGTTTGCTCTGTTGCCATCAGCAGCTTTCATATTGGCTCTTTGCTTGCAAAAGCAATCATCTATTGGGATAAGATGATAATCTAAGGTTTAAAACCCCAACAGATACACACAATGTCCAGTTCCCTTGAGTCATTCCCCATGAATGCTGATTTTAAAAGTGGCAAAAGGGGGGCGGGCGGGAAGGCCTGGCCTAAGTATCAAAAGAAGCCAGCAATTATGTGAATCTTCCTGTGCAATAGCTGTGACTGGATAGAACATTTAATACTGTTTCCTTAACCAAAAATTTGCTCAGGAAGTGAATTCCTCTCTCAGGGAATATACTTATACACATTTGAATGCATTAGCAGACAGTTACAATTTTGAAAGTCAACATTAATTTTGCCTGAATAAGGCAAGGATGCACAAGGGAAAGCCCTCCAACCTGCCATGTGCCTTTATTTCCACTGACCTCCCTCCAGCTAAAAATGACTTGCAACAGCTGTCTGAATCATGTAGGTCGTAGGAGGTACAATTGGCCATTTTGCCTTGTCCTTCAACTTGAAGGAGGCGGCTTTTTCCATAACCAAAAAGTGATCATGTGATTACTTCCAGTTTTACAAAATGGTTCCTATGATAGGGGATGCCAAAATTAGGATGAAATGACCAGACCAGGTTAAAAAAAAGGTTGGGCAGACTTGCCCCCACAAGATTCTAGGGTAGAGGCAACCTGCCATTGTCTGGAAACTGCTTATCCTGGCTGATGGCCTAGTGCTCACAATTCAGACATGAGACATGGTGGTAAATGTGTCACAGTGGTATCACATTGTATACATGAACAAACTTTCTTTCATACCTCTATACTAAATGGAAAATAGAAATCCCATTATGTGGAAAAATCAGAACCTGACGGGTTGGCTTTGAGGATTAATTAAGACAAGTGTTTTCATAAAATGGGAGCTGCTGTGTAGATTCTGTGACATTGTGATTATCAGTATATGAGTATTCTGTATCTAATTAAACCCCAGTCTAACTTTCTAGAAGTTTCTCATCCAACCAGGACTATTTAAATCACTTTGATCTGCCCACCACTTTTTCTGTCCTAGTGTGAGAAAGATTAGCCAGCAACACAAGGTTGCCATCACCAGGGGATGCCCAAGGAGGCTCTTTCTGTGTACCCCTCCCCAACTACTGAAAAGTGGGGAGATCAAGAACATTGCAGGTAATGAAGTCAGCAGAAAACATATGGCAGTTCCCTTCCGAAGCATTTCCCTTTTAAGGTCCTCAAGATTAACAATTTGCTTAGGAGGAAACGCTATCTGATACAAATATGGGATCAGTAAGCTGTTTAGCAGTAAGGCTTCCTCTCTCCTTCTCTCTACTCTAAGATCAATGTGGGATTTATCTTTCGTCAAGTCACTATTGTTTCCATGGCATCATCTTAGGAGTTAGGGACAGTTGGTGGACAGAAATGCTATAAATTTGGGGAAATCCCACACTCTTTGCAGGACAAAGTGGTGGTAGTGGAAGGAACCGCAGAATGAACTCACCCAAAGATGCCTTCATTTGGGCAGTTTCACATCTGGCCTAGACATGGAAGAAGAAAAAGAAGACGAAGTTGGGGAAGCAGCATAGGACCACTCACCCTTTGGTGGGATGGTGGAGTAAGATTAGGGACCTTTTTAAAATAAGGTATCATAACAAGTTTCTAACTTTAAGGAAAAGAGCCATAGAATGATACAGAGACTAAGTAAAACCTCAAACAGAATGGGCCAGAATGAGCACCAATGCTGAAAACTGATACAGTACTGAAACTAGTAGGATGCCAGGAAAGCACATTAGAACAATATTTTAGAAACCAAATAATTGAATATTACTTTTCTATTATCCTCTGAATGCCCCCCAAAACAAGACGGAAGAGGACACAGTGGCTTTGAGTGGCAGTTTCCAAATAAGAAAAACCAACCAAATTCACAACAGACACAAGACTAGATCAGACTGATGCAGAAAGCCACAAACCATTCCCAGTATTCCATTACCTATTATGGGCAGAAAACCCATATATACCTTGCCTTTGGTGAGGAGACATCTGCTGTTCTGCCTCAAGCAGCAAAATATTTGAAGACAGCTCTGTGGATGCGGAAGCTGTTAATTAGAAGCTTCATGTTAATTTCAGCAGCTTGGTATGCTAATGAGAAGTCCCTAAGAAAGTTCGTTAAGCCCAGTTTTTATTCTGGTGTTCATAGATCACTGCAGGGATGATTCCATTTCACACCCAAGTATCATTTTTCTTGATTTTCTTCTGATCTCAGCTCATGCTTTCTTTCTGCACTAGGCCAAGACTAGTCCTGCTGGCTTGCTGGGTAACCCCTCCCCGAGGGCCCCTGAGAAAACAACAGAGGAAAAACTGTTTGTTTTATAAACAAAAGCAAAAGGGTTGCTTCCTTATTATTGCACTGTTAATGCTTCCCAGACATCCACCTCAGAAGAAGCGAGTAGAGGCAAGTCTCCTGCCCCTCCTGTGGTGTCACCTCCCAAGGATGATTTGGCAATCTCTGTTGCCTTCCATTTGGGGTTATTTGCCTTCTGCACCTGGCAAATTTTGCTTCCAAAAAAACAACAACTTTGCATAGAAGCAAACAGTTCAACAGTGGGAGTTTTTAATCCATTCCAAAGATGTTGGAGTTATGGGCCACCAAGTGAGAGCCAATTTACAGAGACCCTAATAGATCTTTCAAGGTAAATTCAAGGTAGATATTTAAGGAGTGGGTTTACCAGTTCCACATCCCTGGCTGAGTGGGAATTAGAACCCAGGTCTCAGGGGTCTTAGTCCATCACATTACCCATGTCGGAAATGTAGATCAAGTGTGCTCAGAATAGTGTAATCCCCAAAGATGTACCTCTTTGTAAACAGCTTCAGTTAAAAACGTTCACTCATAACAAAAGCTGTGTGTATCAGGGGTGAGAAACCATTGGTACTGTGACTCTTTTGAACATCTGCTCCCCAGAAATACCAGCCAGCAGTGCCAGTGACAAATGTCTACTCCCAGACTGTGGGGCATCCTTCTGAGGGAGGCTAGGGTTGGCCCTTCTAAGCTTCCTTTCACTGGTAGGCCAAACCATTTTAACTTAGGTAAGGTCACCCTTGCTCAAAAGCCAGTCGTATCTGACTCTAGGGCTCAGTGCTCATCTCTGTTTATAGCCAAAGAGCCAGCGCTGTCTGTGTGTGCATATATTTCCATGGACATTTGGCAGACATGACTAAACACTGGAGTACACTGAACACTGTTTACCTTCCCACCAAAGTGGCATCTATTTATCTACTTGCAATTTCTACTTGCTTTTAAACTGCTAGGTTGGCAGAAGCTGGGATAGAGATGGGAGCTCACTTTGTTGTGCAGTACTCGGGTCTCAAACTGCTGATCTGTCAACCTTCCAGTCATCAGATTTAGCATTTTAACCACTAAGCCACTGTGGTCCCCTTTTTTTTTCTTTTTAACTTAGGCAGAATGTTAGCCAGAGGTGTGCATGGCACCATGGGAAAGCTCTGGACAGGGAGTGGGGGGCCCACCTACTTGGGGTTTAGGGGGAATCCCATACATTGCTGTTGGCACTCCAGGGTGCCAGAGGTGAGGGTGGGGTGGGACAAAGCCCGGTTGCCCGATATACCAGGACACGCCTGCCTTTAGCACAGACTGACCCATAAAGAAGGGCCTTTTAATGGTGAATATTGGTTGTTGTTTTTTGTTATGTGTATTTTAAATGATGGTGTTATTTCAGTGCTTATGATAATTCATTTTATAGTCTTTTAAAACCATAATTTGTTGGATTCTTGGATTTAAAAAATGCTTTTTGTAAGCTACTGTACTTTGTGTCCTGTAAAGGAGAAAGATGGGATACTAAGTAAATAAGTAGGCAACACACAGACGTACAAAACATCTGGACACCCAGAAGCTCCCAGTCCTACTTTACAGTGGTACCTCGCTTAAAGAGCATAATGCGTTCCACAGGATTGCTCTTTAAGCGAGTTTGCTCTTTAAGCGAAACACCATTGTAAGTGACCAA
This sequence comes from Furcifer pardalis, assembly GCA_030440675.1. Taxonomy (NCBI): domain Eukaryota; kingdom Metazoa; phylum Chordata; class Lepidosauria; order Squamata; family Chamaeleonidae; genus Furcifer; species Furcifer pardalis. Next base: position 105,236,666 of record CP126893.1, read on the forward strand.
TTGTGTGTGTGTGTGGGGGGGGGGGATTTCTAACCCTGATTTATTTGTTAAGTGAGCTTTTGGTTGGTTTTATTTGTTAAGCAAAGCAAACATTCAGAGAAAATTCTGCTCTTTAAGCGAGTTACTCTTTAAACGAGATGCTCTTTATGCGAGGTTTGATTGTATATTGTTCATGCTCTGCTAACAGAAGAGAATTGCATTTTAGTAGCACAACCCAAGAGACAATGTAAGAGAATGGTAGAAAGTACATACAGTATCTTTGTCTCCTAAGAAAAGTTATTCTAGTCTTTCAACCAATACAGTGTCAGTTTCAGAGTTCATGCTCTGCCTTTTGAGGGCCCAGAATGCTTAAAAACAGTATCCAAAGTAATTTATCCAATAAGGATAAGGCAACATATTGGAGTTGAAATGCTGAAGCTGAGAAACAAAAATTTGCCTAATGCTACCTAGTACATTTATAGTTGAAGTCAATGTTGAACTTCACAACTCAGAACTCACTTTCTTAGCCAAAGTGCTGTCACTCAAGAGCCTGACCATCTGCTCCAAAGTCTGCTAAAGCCAGGACAGTATACAGGTTAGAATTACTTTGGTTTAGACTAGGGAGGTCTGGGTTCAACCCATGCTCATACCACAAAACTCACTGCTGACCTTAGGCCACTCCTATTCTCTCAGCTGGACCGACCTTGAAGAATTGTTGTTAGGATACTAGGCAACCATGTGCATGATCCTGAAATTCTTTGTAGGAAGGATGGGGTAGGAAATATTGTAAACAAATAATTCAACCAAGAAGCCTGGAAAGCTTAAATAAGGTTTCTTGTACCAAATTAATTACCATGGGATGCACAGGGCAGCCCTTGGTGTGTCTCTTAGATGTAAGTTCCATTGTGTTTAATGGGACTTAGTTTCAAGTGAATTTAGGATGCTAGTCTAAAACAATAATAATTTCATTGATTCTGAAAATCATGGGTTTCCATTCATGTAAAGTCTTTGTCTTCATAACTTTTTATGCTGACCCATACTGAAGCAGTTCTAAATATGTCCTGGGAAATTCTTTTTGAAATATGCTCATTTAAAATTGAATCCCAGTGAAACTAGTTCGGAATAAATAGCAATATCAGTTACACTTACATACCACCCCAATAGCACTTAATGCACTCTCTGGGTGGTTCACAAGTGAATTAAAACTTTGCCCCCAATATGCAGGGTACTTGTTTTACCGATCTTGGAAGGATGAGTCAACCTTGAGACAATGTTCTGGCTGCAGTACAGCAGTTTAACCACTGCGCCAGTAGTAGTAGTAGTAGTAGTAGTAGTAGTAGTAGTAGTAGTTCTTCTTCTTCTTCTTCTTCTTCTTCTTCTTCTTCTTCTTCTTCTTCTTCTTCCATGTCTAGGCCAAATGTGGAACTGCCAAAATGAAGGCACCCCCTGATGAGTTCATTCCGCAATTTCCTTTACCTGACCTAGTGTGAGAAAGATTAACGGGCAACACAATGTTGCTATTACCAGGGTACGCCTGATGGTGGTTCACGAACACCACCATCTCTGAGGATGCTCTTTCTGTGTTCCCTGCCACCCGTGCTCTTAAACATAGATTTGAAAAGCTACACATGAAAGGAATCGTTGGCTTAAATCCGTTATGTAATTATGCAAAAGGCTTCGATAGACCCTACTGTTGCACACCAAGTTACACAACTCATTATGTAAGAGATAAATTCTACAAAGAATTCTTAACATACAATTCGCTTCCAAAAGGTACATTATATGTGTAACTGTGCAACAGGATTTAGCCACTATGGCAGGGTGCCCAAACAATGGCCTGTGGGCCAAATCTTGCCCATGCTGCCTAATAATCCAGCCCATACCACCCACAAAAGTGGAAGATAAACATGCCCATGCATGGACAAAATGCTGCCGTAGACACGTTTACAACAGCAGTGGGTGCATTTCCAGCAGCATTTTGTGCATGCACTGGCATGTTTTACTTCCACTTCCAGTGGGAGGAATCACGTGACTAGCCTGCTCAACCACATGACTGGCCCACGGCTTGAAAAGTTTGGGCACCCCTGCACAATGGCCTTCGCAGTTGTATGTGAAAGGAGACACCATGGACATGTTAGACCAGGGGCAATGAAACTGTTTCAGCCCAGGACCCCCAAAAATCCATTTTAGGTTAAGTTCTTAGGGACTGTATTTCAGAGTTGGATGGTTCAAACTAAAAAAAAAGATAGGACCAAACATGGAAGCATGCCTTATCTTACATCTTTTGCCGCCTGTAATTAAGCCTCATGAGTTGTGTTTCGACCTTTCAGAGTTGTGGGACGAGGTGGAGGAGAAACCCATACAGAATCTGGAAAATTACTAAGTGATGATATGGAATGGAAATAGGTGTAGCCTCCTGGGGAACCTAAGAGAGCCAAACTGGATCCTTTACACATGGGATGGATGCAGTTCCAAAGTTTGTGATTCTCCACTTGTATGGTAGGTTTGGTGCAAATGAGCCACCCAGAGGGTGACCTCATTCTCCTTAAATGTGTATGGTGAAGACCAGTAGTTATCTGGCCTGTGTAAGGAAAACAAAGGTGTGACTTCATTTCATCCTTCCAGTTTTTTATTTGATGAATGTGTTCAGTGTGCAAAACTTCTTTTAGTTGGAAATCAAAACAGAGATGTATTCGGGAAATGACCGGCATTTAAAAATCTATGCCCATTTGGCATATTTGAGAAAAAGCAAGTAGATTTCACACTTCCTTGGTATCTCTCATGGGACATTTGCTGCTTGATAGTAACAGCTGAGGACCAAAAGGACCCTCCATACATCCTCCATGCTTACTTGGGTTATGCATGTACATGCGAACACATACCATGACTGATTGCTTCAACTTGTCCCACAAACAAATTCAGGACTGATGTTCATGGATCATGGGATGGGTCAGGATGAGCTCTGAGGTCCCTTCCTGTTCTATGATTCTGTATCTTGGTAGAGCTCAACCATTGCTCAGGCTCCTCCATCCAACCATGATCCTTCACCAAGATCGATTTCTGCATACAATATCTGGCAGCTCCATCTAATTGTGATATATTGTTTCTTTGTGAGCCACCCAGAGTCGCTATGCTAGTAGGGCGGTGTATAAATTGAACAATACAATACAATTTGCTTCTTTTTTCCTGTCACTGTGATTATCTTTCTTGTATACCCATGACACTTAATACTTTGTGATAATGCTCTATGTTTCTCCAAACAATTTGTATGTTATCCAATAGTCCTGGTTGCTGTTATGTTGATTCTACATTGCCAAGGAATAGAAACTGGCAGAATTGTGAGGCCAGCAACTTCCAGTCTTGGAGATTTCAGCTAAAACCTGAGATGGGGAGGGGGGGGATGCCCTCACATCACGATGCTACAGGAAGCAGACTTTTGCTTAATAATTGCAGAATTTTGCATCTGGTGTGCATGTGCATGAATGCATGCTTGTGTGCAGATGTACATGTACGGGTATGAGTGAAAGAGCATGGACTTCATGCACTGCCTCATAATCATACATTATGCATACCACGCACACACAAACACCTCCATGTTTAGCCAGTAACCCATATTGTCATGTCATATTGGGGAGGAGATGGGAAACCAAACACCAAAGCCAACACACTCGATTATATCAAACATTCTCCTCTTCTTCTTCCTCTTCCTCTTCCTCTTCCTCTTCCTCTTCCTCCAGATTGGGGCCTGTCTCTGTGTGCTGAAGGATACCAGGCATAGTTACCTAAGAATTAGTTTTAAAAGACACCTAAGTTTTCCTTTGTGTACAGATATTGGGCACCTTCACCAGTGCTATAGTTGATTACTTCCAGGTACATGAAGGGGTGCTCAAGAGATTGTCAGCAACTTGGCATAAAATGAAATAATTGGTACCTCTCTGCCCACAGTGGAGGCATGGACACTAACAGAGCTGTTTAACTCCACTGGTCATGCTAGCTGAGAATTCTGGTAGATGTCTTTCAAAAGCGATGTTTCCAAACCTAGTGGACAAGTTCTTAGGGGAGAATGGGGCAGTCTGGGGCTGGAGCTCAGTTTTAATGGAAGGCAGGGATGCTGTTACAATCAACATCTTTAAAGCCACACTCAGGCAAACTCTGATGTGTTAACCTCATGGTCCTTGCCGTCGCTGCCTCCTAAGTCTGTTGCTCTTTGAAAGTTCACACATACTTAAAAAAAGAAAAACACACAGAAAACACCAACCATCAAGAAAATGGGGGATGCCGTCATTTCCTCTCCAGCTGTAATAATAATACTGCAGTAAAGGATGGGGAAATCAGGAGGGGAGCTGCATGGAGCACTGGTTTTGTCACCCCTTCCAACTGTTGTGAGTGGAGGAATAGCAAGATACTGGAAGCTGTCGGGGAGCTGAGACAGTTAATGATTTTCTTACCTCTGGAGAGCAGGGCCTGGAGTGAGATCTGAATGTTATTTGATTTCTGTTTAACCTTGGAAGAGCAGAGAACAGTTACTGTCTAAAAAGGAAATCTTTCTGTGCAATTCTGGTAGAATTCTGGAATACAGATCAATCAGTGTTTCCCCACAACTCTTTAGAAGAGGTGATTGAAGTAGCATTTGTGGTTGGGGGATATATAAATATTCCTCCCTCCCACCCACCCCCACTCCGAAAGATTAGGTTGCTCCCTACCAACAAAGCCTGAAGTCTTCATTGCTGACTCTAATTTTCGTGCTCATAGCTGCAGTCAAGTGGGGAGAAAATTGTAAGCGGCAGAGGAGAGCGTGGTCTGACTAACATCGTTGCACAATATTGCCTTGGCCATGGGAATGACAGCACAATGCCATTTGCACCTTGGAGGTACAAAAAGCTTAGTCTCACTAGATTGCAAACTAACAATTGGCTAGTTATATCACTGCTGCTTTGCAGACCAAGCAAGAGTGAAGCAATTATGCCAGATTTTCTGCACTGCTTGGGAGGATGTCCGTCCTCTCTTTCTACCCATGTCGTCAGTAAATTACTCAGGGCCTATCTACATTTGTAAAATAATAATAATAATAATATCTACATTTGTAAAATAATAATAATAATAATACCACATTTGCATCTGATTTGCCAGGTTCTGAATCAATTTAAATATAGATGATTATATGACACAAAACTAAGTGCATGCTATTTTGGCGACCCAGTGATTATTTGTAAGTTAGTGGCTAGGAGTCATTTGTTTTACCCTAGTGCTTGTACTGGTTTAAAATACATTGATTTTGGGCTGCATGTGTCAATGTTTCTCTTGGGTTCTCGCAGTAGTGGGATGTCAAATATTTTACTACCCCACCATGATGTCATCACAGTGTGGGTGGAGCTAACATCATGATGTGGGTGGGGCCAATTTTTTAAAAATAAAATAAAATAAAAATAAGTACGCACACACCCACCCACAACATAAACCCGTAAATAAATTAAATAAATAAAATAAAAATTACATTAAAATACACCCACCCACCCACCCTAAACATAAATCTGTATTTATGGTACTGTAGTAGTACATCAATATAGGTAAAGGTATTAAATACACATTAAAATACACACAGACACACCACATCCAAAGGTGAGTCACTTACCCTGGGGAGCAGGCTATAGGGAGCTTCAGGATAGTAAGGAGGCTGTGCATACACGCCAAGCACTGTAGGCATGCATGCACAGCGGGGGAACCAGCGAAAAGGTAAGCCCCGAAGGTGGTTCCCCCCAAAAGCTGCTACCGGTTCTCCGGAACACTGAGAAAAGTTACTACCGGTTCTGGCGAACTAGTGAGAACCTGTTACATCCCATCACTGGTTCTCAGATAAACTTATGGCAGTAGCAGATATGGGCTCCAGCTGATTGACAGCAGCAGATCTTTCCTCCAGTTGATTTGCAGTGGCAATAGAGCTGAGGTCAGTCTCCACTGCCACAACAGATTGCTATCACCAGTCAATAGAGACAGGGTTCAGCTGATCAGCTTTGATCTGCAGTTGATGGAGTACCATGCAACCTTGGACTCTCAGTCTCCAGCAGTATTACTTATTTCAATGTTGATTGTCTTGCCACAGGGTTTTAAAATATTCACATGTAGGTTACCATTCATTGCCTTTTGTTTCTGCCATACTAACCAGCATTGGCTGAAGCATAAATCCTATTGTCTAAGAAAGATCCTCTGACATTGTTCTAGTCCATTGGTGCTGCTGTTCAGTAACCACCCTTCAAGAATTTCTCAGTCCCATCAACACTACAACTGTTAATTCTCTTCTGCTGATGGAACCATTAATTCCTGAAAAGGATGGATGCACCTTGGTCTAGTGCAGGGATCTGCAAACTTGGCTCTCCAGATGTTCTTGGACTTCAATTCCCAGAAGTCCTGATCAGCAGGCATACTGACTTGGGCTTCTGGTAATTGAAGTCCAAGAACACCTGGAGAGCCAAGTTTGCAGATCCCTGGTCTAGTGAGTCAGGATTGACCATTCTGACTTGGGTGACCCTGCTTAAGTCTAGATTCAGAATTGTGTCTAGCCTCCTGAAAGTATTGATTTCAGCTTCCCCAACATACAGAAATAAATTTATTTATTTATATTTTCCGAATTTCTGTTCCCTCATCTTGTTAAGGTATGCATTGAAAAGTATGCTTTTTATTTTGTTTAATGAGCTGTAATGTCACATAAGGTGACACATTAAATTGTGCATCCAAGAGTGTGCATCTTTCACTTGATGGAACATATGTCAGCAATTTTATATTTTAATCTATTCTAACAATTTCATTATAACACTAATGAGGTCTTCACCTGTTAAACATCATTAACATCATTCTGTCCTCTGCTTAAGATACTAAAAAGGTGGGCACTTTCCCTTTCATTGTTAAAAGTTTATCTGATATGCTAATACATTTGGTTTCTAATTGAAAGGGCGGAAGTAAAAAACATGAATCACCCCAATCCAGGGTTTTAAAAGGCCAATCAGTAGTTGGGTTTGCAAAGGTAAGGTAAAGGTCACCCTTGCTTGAAAGCCAGTCATATCTGACTCTAGGGTTCAGTGCTTTTCTCTGTTTATAGCCAAAGAGCCAGCACTGTCTGCTTTTGCAGATATTTCCATGGATATGTGGCAGGCATGCCTAGACACTGGAGTGCATGGAATGCTGTTTACCTTCCCACCAAAGTGGTACCCTACTTATCTACTAGCAACTTCTTGCTTTTGAACTGCTAGGTTGGCAGTATGTAAAGGTATCATGAAGTAAATGATAGGGGCTAGCTAGCTTTCATTCAGTTTAGATATGATATGATTTGGACTATACTGTGACCTATTTCACAAGACCTTCACACACGCTATATATTTGAGACAAATCTCTTGCTTCTGGTTCTTGTTTTCTTGGAGACTCATTGCCATGTTTATAAATTGCTGCTTCCTGTTTCCTAAAAACTCTCTATGTACCTTCCTTTAACTTTGGCTGAAGTTCCATTGCTTAGCATAACAAATAACAAATAGAATAGATCCATTTGAATCAGTAAAAATCATGAAGGAGTTGACCTAGTGGTGGGTTCAAAAAAAAATTACTACCACATTGTGGATGTGGTATGGTGGGCATGGCTGGGGGAAAGCCCTGTGTTGCACCCAAATTAGGGCTACTTTATTCCAAAACATGGATGGGCAGGGCCAGCCAGAATTTCTGCTACCAGTTCTGGTAAACTGGTGCGAACCTGCTGATGCCCACCAGTGAGTTGACCCACTCATTGGATCTACTCTAGTGCAACAGAATTTCAGACATTGCATTTTGAAGGTAGCAGAAACCTTTCTATCTGTTTACTAGATGTCTGCACCCATTAAATTTTAGAATGAATTAATTATTTTAAATATGGTGTCTATATTGATTTTGTAGACAAAAGATAAAGTACATGACCTGCCCTTCTCCTTTCTTTTTAACAAACTTCTGTGAAAAGAAAGTATGCCTACTTAGAAGTCCCACTGAGTTTATAAATCCTTAATTGTAAGTAAGAGGCCATAGATTGCAACCTTCACTTCAGTAAACCCATTTTCTGACACAGAAATGCTTAGCATTGTAACTCAAACTTTGTGTACACAGTCAGACCAATTTTAAGTGATAGGTGATGGGGAGAGTGGGCGGGGGGAGAGAGACATAAAAGTATAAGGTAATAAGAAAGACATGGTCCTCAGTGCATATGCAGGGTGCAGGGCTATATTAGAAGAAGATTTACTATTAATTTTGTCATCATTTGGTTTCTTCAGTGCAAGTGGCTATTAGGAATCTGTGTTCATTTAAGTTCAGATTAATTCATGTTAACTCCATGAATCTAAATTGTTGCTTTTCAGGAAAATGCTAAGAGGAACTGGAATATCTCTTCCTTTGTACTCACATATGGCTCAGTTTTTAGAAGAAGGAGCCAAGCGAAGCTTTAAAAAGAGACATCAAGGTATATGGTGATAAGAATGACACTCACTCAGAACACGTGCAGAATGTAAATCCAGAATGGGAATACAGCAGTTTGATTTTATCTTGTTAGTGAAAGATTAAAACACTTACACACACAGGTTTTTTTAAAGCCCCAATTTCCCAATCTCTCTCTCTCTCTGTGTAGGCAGAGATTGGTTATAGAACAAAACAATACAATTAGCTAATGCGAAAAGGAAAGAAGAGAAGAATGAATGCAAATCAGTGACAAAATGCTACAAAGCCCCTTTCCCAGCTTGACATGATTTGGGACTCTATTATCCCCAGCTATCATTTAATGGGATCTGTAGTCCATCTTTTAAAAATGTTAGAGAGCCAAGTCAATTTAAAAGGGCATAATGAGCACTTTTAAGGACAACCCACATGCTATTATCTGTAAATGCGATTGTTCATTTGAGAACTAACAATTTAATTAGCACATTAATGAAGGCCAATTCAATGAGTTAAATAGATCCATTTGGCAAAGCTGGCAAGAAAGAATTAATCTCTCCATTCATTACATTTAACCTTAACAAATTAATTTTTTGATCTTACATTCTAAGCATTCTATTCAAGGAAATCAAGTACAGCAAATCATTCATATCAGCTAGGCATCTCCTAGCTCAGGGCTCAGCAAACTTGGTTCTCCAGGTGTTCTTGGACTTCAGTTACCATAAGCCCAAGTCAGTACACCTGCTGATCACGGCTTCTGGTTGAGCCAAGTTTGCTGACCCATATCCTAGAGTCATCACAAATCCACACTAATATATTAGCCTGTTGGTATGGGACATTTTAGTAGAAGAATAGCCACTGGCAGCGATGGCAAGAAAACGGGTGTCAAATAACTCAGCTTCAGATCTCTGCCTACATGTCCAGTTAAGAAACCTGAGACTAGAGTGAATCTTGATTTATGTTTTGGGCTATTTGGGACAACCCATGTTTGTCACCCTGACCCACCACAGGCGACCCTTGTAGTAGTGTTGGGATGCAGGTGTTATGCCCGTGCCTCACCGCTGCTTCAGGAGTTGCACTGGTTGCCAGTATGCCTCCGGGTGCAATTCAAGGTGCTGGTTATTACCTTTAAAGCCCTACATGGTAGTGGACCAGGATACTTAAGAGACTGCATTGTACCAAGGACATCTGTCCATCCCACCAGAGCAGACCGGAGAGGCTCTCTGGTTGTGCCATTGGCCAGAGAGGTGCACCTCTCTGGCACTAGAAGGAGGCCGTTCTCTGTATCCACTCTGGCCATATGGAACCTCCTCCCAATAGAACTACGCCTGCAGATGGAGCTGCTGTCCTTCAGGAAAGGAGTGAAAACCTGTCTGGCAGGTCAGGTCAGGTCTGGGGAATGGATGGATCAATTTCCACAGCTGGCTGGATGGTTTGACCCCCAGTGCCTCCTAGCTACAACACCTAGTTTTTAATGTTAAGTTTTTAAGCTTCTTTTAAAACTTTTAAAACTTTTAAATTTTGAACTGATTTTAAATTGTTTCGACATGCTGATGTGTTGTGAATCGCCCTGGGTCCCTTCGGGGAGGAGGGCAATAAACAAAGTTAAATAAATAAATAAATAAATAAATAAATAAATAAATAAATAAATAAATAAATAAATAAAGACGCTGCCCTGGTTGTGCAGGTAGCTGATACCGCTGCCCTGGCTGTGTGGGTGGCCAACGACACCTCCCCTCCCCCCGGTCTCTTTCCTCCTGGCCAGGGGATACGTCACCACCTACCCAAACCTCTGAACTCTTGCTAGCTTTTCTCCTCCTGATGTTTTTTGTTATATTGTGGTACTGTATTAATTTTGTAAGCCACCCTGAGTCGCCACGACATGGCAAGTGGATGGCTATATAAATTTGATTTATAAATAAATAAATAAATAAAGAGAAGGATGGCACATAAATAATGTAAGTTTTTTTTAAAAGAATGAAATCAAAGATTATATCAACGTAGATAAGGAGGCTGCTAGACAATGGGATACATAGTATACTAGTAGCATCCCAAATCTCATGCACAACCATTCAACTTGTGTGCTCACCTGAGCCACAAACCTGGATAGGGAAAAACTCCTATAGATGGCAGTGACTCTAGTCTATTTACTTTACCTATCCATCTGTACAGCATGGTAGTTCTTGTTGGAGTATGTAATTGTAAAACAAATATGGGCTAATTATTAAGATTTGAATAGTTAATGAGTTTCCCTCATACTCAACATGCTTCTCAGACAAAAATAATTACTCAAACCAAGTGAGACCAAAGTAGTTGCAAGGTTGTGTGGCTGTGAAAATACACAAGTTCAAAATGGCTGCCTCTCCCTCAAGAACAAAACGGCCAACTATCCAACAAAACAAGAAACAAAATGCTTAGGGTTAGGTAATTAAATTCTAGGCGGGAAGGCAGGGGCTTTTTTTATGATTGGTTAGCAAACAAAACATGCAGGAAAGTAAGTCCCCATAATGGAAACTGTCTCCTCCCAAGGATTATGTATTAGCCCTTTGGATGCTGACTTTGTTTTTTAGTGTCACCTGTGTTGCAGAATAATACTCAATGGGAGGTAGAACAGCAGTGGTTTAATATCAAACAGGAAAAACCAACTCCAAGCCACCACATAAAGAAGACCCCAGGTAATGCACTAGCTGATAAAAGGCTTCTCTGAGTCTTGCCTTCTTCCCAGCCCCCTTTTCCCCTCCTGCCCAGATATAGCTTTCATCTTCACTCCAAAATTATTACCTAATGGTTTTTAAACATATTAAAGCCTTGCAAAAACTGTTATTTGAAATGGTGGGGTTGTTTTTTGTTTTGTTTTGTTATATGCCTCTAGCTGGCATGTAGCCACATGGGAAATGGTGGGAGATGTTTAAAAAAGCAACTTGTCCAAACTCAGCAAAAAGTGATCATTAGAAACACACATGGACTGTGGTATAGGTTTCAAGGTTATATTGAATATTCCAAGCAGATCAAAGCCTTGGTTTTTCTTGTAAAGGAGTTCAGATCCCTCATGGTAAGATAGACTGAAAAACTGAACAATCCAAAAATCATCTGTTGAGTTTCATTATGGAACAGGGATCTGACAAAAGGATATTGACTCCAGGACTACATCTAGCCAGTCTGTTGTATTGGCTTCCCCAGTCATCGATAAGGGCTAGTGATGCTCTGAAGTTCTGCTGTCTGGATGGCTTTGAAAAGCAATATCATAGATCTCCCGGAAATCTTTTTCATGAGAGAGACTTCCACTTCAATCACAGGAACACTCACTTTCCACAGGCTCCACTCAATTGCCTTTTCTGTTTGACATTTCTTAGGAGGCCTACAGTTCAAGGAGGCACACACACACACAAAGCAAAATCCAGAATGGAGGGGGAGGTGAATATATATCTGCCATAAATAAACTCTTCCATTAAAGCCCTGTATAATGAGCTCTTCCTTGACTAACGCTGGGAATGAAATAGATGATGGCAGTCATGCACCTTTAGCCTAGCATTTTGTTAGCTGATGGCATTTCCCAGAGATCACATGCATCAGCAAATAACATTACAACAAGTTTGCTGTCTGGGTCAAGTCCCTATTCAGGTCCCATATATGGTGCGTGGGGATTACAGCCAGGCAGATACAAGGCTTGTTATCCTTTCATAACACAATCTGCAAAGTCAGCACAATGCTGTCCCGCCCATCTCTCATATCAGCTCCTTCCAGGAAGAAGAGATGCTCCCACACAAATGTGTGGTAGAATGTTTTGTCTTCTTTGAACTGCTGAACTGGGGAGATGCAGTTGTGTGAGCCGGAGAGCCTAGAAAACATTGGGGTGGGGGTGGGGGTTGCCTTTAACTCCCATCCAACTTCAGTCTTGAGGACTGTGGGAATAGTGATACAAAAAAAAGACTAAAATTTCAAAACCCTGATTAGGTATCAGGATGAAAGCAGCTGCCCCGGGGAAATGAAGTAGGTGTTCAAGAGTCTGATAAGGTGCAGGAAGGAATGGACTGGGATTTAAATTCCTACCATGCAATTAAAGCGATTGTGTGACCTTTCCCTTACTCTAATCCAAACTTTTCAGGACACAGGCGGCTCATGTGGTTCAGAGGGCCAGTCATGTGGTTGTCCCACCAGAAGTGGAAGTAAAATGCACCTTGTAATCTGGTTTGCAACAGGATGAGATAGATTTTAAGCTGCCATTTTCTCTGCTTAAACCAGGGGTACCTAAACTATGGCCTGTGGGCCAGATCCAGCCCCCAAAACCAATTCATCCAGCCCACGCCTCCCTTGTCACTCCTGGGAGAGGAAGCAAAATGCTCCCATTTTGCTGTAGTTTGGGCACCCCTCTTCTAATCTGTTTTATTGGACTTGGCAAACATTATCCATGATGACAGAGAGCGCGCGCGCGCGTGTGTGTGTAAGCATGTATCGTGTAGTCTACCTTGAACTATTTTGAAGCAAGCAAAAAAGGCAACAAAGGATCCTTCTGCTGTAGACATACGTATGCCCTGAAGACTGTGATCCACACATAGAGAAGATACTTTTTCCTAAGAGCAGAAGCAATGACAGGCAAAGAAGGAATGACCAGGGATGTGTGGGCTTGGATTCATTGTGGTACCTAAGAGATGCAGATGAGCAAAATGGAATTGTGAAAGGTACTATATCTTTATCTCAATTGAACAATGGACATTCAAGCTAAACTACTGTATGTTCTTTTAGATCCTTCTCAATTTTTAGAACAAATGTAAACTGAAATTCTAAGTGAGCTCTATGTTACATCTGTGTTGAGATTCCATGTTTCTGCCGTGGGAACATGCATTTCTCTCTCTGAGCCTTCTTCTTTAGAACATTCAGAAAACCAGTAGAATTGATGGCACTGTCCCCACCCCACCCCACCCCCTTTTTTTTAGCAAAAGACAAGTGCCTCCCTTAATTTATTTGTTATAATTTAAGGGTCTACTGGAGACATAAAACATCTGGGTAAGAAATAAAGCAATTTTATGGGAAAAGCCAAATATACCACAAGCAACCACTCAAGAAGAGCTAGAATGGCATTTTGAGGAGGCCTTTGGCCACCACAACATGATATAATTCCAGTTTTCCAAATCTGATAGACAATCCAGAACCCTTTAGATACTAGTCAGCCACTTTATTCATCATATACTGCTGATGGTCAAAAAACCAAGCTCTCTTTGCCTTGTTTTGCTTTATTGTATGTAAAAATAGAGTCACTAGGATTGGTCTAGTGGGAAATGGTTTACCAAATGCCTATGGGTGCTCTTTGTTTTTTTGTTGCCTTCATATTGGCACAAGACCCTAACTGGTACTTAAATTTCTTCTGAAAATCATTATCAAGCAATTTCTTCTTCCACGAATAGGAAAGGGCATCTGTGTGCACATGCGTGCATGCATGTGTGCATGTGTGTTTCTTTTTCTTTTATTGAGATTACACATCCAGTGGTGGGCATCAGCAGGTTCGCACCAGTTTGTCAGAACCGGTAGCAGAAATTCTGGCTGCCCTCGTCCATCCAAGTTTTGAAATAAAGTAGTCCTAATTCAGGTGCAACGCAGGACTTTCCCCCTGGCCATGCCAACCATACCATGCCCACAATAGTAAAAAATTGTTTGACCCCACCACTGAACACATTCAAAATACACATGCATGCAGGGGGCACAGTTAAATCTACATGCTCTAGCCCAGGAATTCTCAACCTGTGGTCGATGGTTTTCCACCGTCTCCACCACACCCAGGTGTGTGCTGGTATATTGGGCAATCAGGATTTGTCCCACCCAACCCTCACCTCTGGCACCCTGGGGCACCAATAGCAGTGTGTGGGATTCCCCTCAACCTTTCCCCAAATAGGTGTCCCCACCACTCCCTGTCCAGCGCCTTCCCATGGTGCCCTGCACACCCCTGACCACACCTGGAAGTGCCATGTGGTGGAGGAAGGGCAAAATGGCCATCCGGCCCCCGAAGCTGTCTGAGGGAGCATGACCTGGCCCATGGCTTTAAAAGGTTGAGAACTCCTGCTCTAGCCTATGCAAATTAACATATCATTATGCATGCAAGGCTCTCCATGTGACTGGGAGCCCTGGAGAATTGGCAAACCCAGCACAGAGTGTTAAAGATACTGTACAGTGGTACTCGCTTAAAGAGCATAATGCATTCTACGGGATTGCTCTTTAAATGAAACACCATTCTAAGTGACCAATTGTTACTTCTGGTGGGGGTGGGGATTGCAGACCCCAATTTAGTTGTTAAGTGAGTTTTTGGTTGGTTTTGGTTGTTAAGCAAGGCGACCATTCAGAGAAAATTCTGCTCTTTAAGCAAGTTAGTGTCTAAGTGAGGCACTCTTTATGCGAGATTTTACTATATAAAAAATAGAACCATGAAAACTCATGCTCTAATAAAGTTGTTAGTTGTTTAAACATGTTGCAAGAGTCTTGCTTTCACTCCAGCAGTGCATTACAGCTCAATAGATAATCACTGCCATGGTAACTGGGATATTCTGGGAGTTGTAGTCCAAAAAAGCATTTTTCCAAGCTCTTGTTATGACAGCCACAGATCTCAACTCTGGAAACATAAGTGTCCTTAGAGTGAGAGAAGAGACCTATTGTACATTCAGATATTTCACTGAATTTGCACATAACCATTCACCTTGGATATTTTGAGTAAAAGGTTCTCCTTCTCCTTTTTCTCTCTCACACACATACTTCAGACAAAATGAATTATTTCCCCTCACCATTGAGATCTGAACTCATCTGCCTGATCTCTCCCCTACCCTGTTCCCCAGCACAGCTCTGGTGTCTATATAAATAATATTTGGAGAGTACATCTGGAGAGGGAAACGGAAGAGAACAATGAGGGGGACTAACTTTTCTGTTTAATGAGTCCAAGTTTTGTGCTTTTTAAAAAAGAGAAAATGGGGACCAATTCAGCTCATTAGTGAATTGGGACAGGAGATAATGGGCTCGAACAGCAGCCAGGAGACATAGATTATACAAAGGAATGATTTACAATGTTTGAAAAGTAGAAAGGCAGGGGGACTTTTCTCACTATTTTTTTTTTTTGGGGGGGAATCTTTCCTAAATTAACAAAGAGGAGACCTGAGTTATGGAATGTAGCACATAGGTCAGGGGTTCCCAACCTACAGCCTGTGGCCAGACCCCACCCCTGACGGCATCCCATCCAGACTGTCACCAGCTTTGCCACATCCAGAAGTGGAAGTGAGTGCATTCCCAAATGCCTGCGCATGCCCAAAATGCACCTGCAGCTGTCATAAACGTGGAAGTGGGTGCACTTATGGCTGTTGTAAATGTGCCTGCTTCTGCTTCTGGGGGCGTGGTCCGGCCCACTCAGCTGTCCGGGCGCATGGTCAAGCCTGCAATGCAAAAAGGTTGACCACCCCTGACATAGGTTGACATCTCTGCTCTCCTAAGCAGTTGAAGGTTTGCTATTGGCACTAATCTTGAACCAACACAGTGCCTTAAAATCACTACAGAATGAGTCTGGAGGTTGAGTTTCCTGAACTGCTCTCTTGGGCAGTATTAAATGTAACTGTCCAATGGAGCAGTGCCTTGCAATAATATATAAGCTTCATCCATGTTAAGGGTTTAAGCACTTGTTAAGCCAGAGAACTCTTTTAAATGGTTTCCAAAGCTAGAGCAATCCTGCAGGCAAACCCAGTCTTAAAACATCTAAATACATCTATTACATGGATACACTTCTTAATGGGAAAATATGTTGGAACAATGAAGTGATCTTGCTCCATTGACTGTGTAGACCTGTGGATCCCTTATTTCAATAGTGAAACAAAATTCAGGCTTCCTCAGCAAGGAACATATGTAGAAAATTATCATCTGTTACTTTTCTGCATGCAATTCACAGAATCTTGTAGACAGGATGGAGTCTAATAATGTTGACTGGGAATGCTGGGAATTATAGTTCTTTTTTTTTTAAAGGGCATGTTTCCAGGATGCCATGGCTACACCCAGAGTTCTCTCAGGAACAAGCTGCTAATAGCAAACCTTCAACCGCTTAGGAGATGAAGCAGTGATGCCAACCTATGTACTACATATCACAACTCAGGTCTCTTACTAGTTGCTTTGTTAACTTAGGAAAGGTTTTTCCAAAAATGGGCTATGTATGCATCGCTGATAGTGTAACGACGACTTCTCCTTTCTTTTCACCGGTCTAAATTTCTGTGTGAGCCCTGACATAGCCAGACTGCCCACCTTCCCATTCATTTCACATTAGATATTCTGCATTATCTTTGGTGGTGGCAGTTGTAAAGACCAATAGGCAACTCTCTCTTTCTCTTACTTTTTTGGTGGATTCTCCATAGCTATAAAAGATCCTTTTCCATTCTGGTGACCTTCAAATGTTTCAGACAATAGCTTTCCTGACTGTTGCCATTGTTGTTCATGACTGATTGGAGCTGAACCTGGAATCGTCTGGTTGAAAATGGTGCTGTGAAGTCTCTTGGAATCAAACAGCATCTTAGTCGCCATAGCAGCTTTATACAAATCCACGAAGGACTGACTAGTTAATAGGCACTGTCAGGACCAGCCCTATGGTAAGACACAGTGGGGCTACTGCCTCAGCTGGCAGGTGCCTGGGGATGCAGTAATAGCAAGCCATTGGCTATTCCATCTAAGTGCCCTGATCCTCCTTCTCTCTTAGAAGACAAAATTGTATGTCTTGTGTTATCCTTTATACTGGACTACTGCCTTTAGATGTGATAGATCTGGGATTCTCAATATGTGGCCTATGGACAGGATGTGACCCACAGCACTATTTCATGTCCCCCCCCACACTGCCTCCACCACACCAGGAAGCGCCATGTGGTGGAGGAAGGGCAAAATGGCCATCCGATCCCTAAAGCTGTCTGAGGGAGCATGACTCTGCCCCTGGCTTTAAAAGGTTGAGAACTCCAGTGATAGATGATGCTATTTCACTGGGATTATCACTGATCTTCAGCAGTGTCAGTAAAGGCAGCAAAATGTCTTAGGCTACTATCCACAGTCATGGTAGCTAAACAGAACCAAATAGTGTTCTAACTGACAACAAGTGGAACAGGAGGCAGACGTTTGAGACTGATATTTTCAAAAGTAGAGACAGTCTCCCTTTGGGTTAAAAGAGACACAATTCCACTCTGTTTTACCCTGGTTACATTATATTTCCACAACTCTAACTTCTGTGTTCAGAGAAAAAATTTCTGATTACCAAGTACCAAGGGGAAAACAGAAGCTCATAAATAACCTTCAAAGTAATATAGACTGCAGTGATATAGCATCTTCAAATTGGCATGGCTTCAAAAAAGGGTTTTTTAAAAGACATCTAGAAGCCTACTTAATGGTTATTGAAAACAATAGCTAAGTGGAACTTGCATGTTCGAATCATATTTGCCTCTTAATTCAGAATTCTAGGAGACAAAGAAAAGAGGGGCAACAGTGGGATAGCACGGGTTTCAGCCGCCAGGGGCACAGGCCAAACTCGTCGCTGCCGCCCCCTAGGCTCACCACCCCTCTAGGCTTACCACCACCCTTCTAGGCTCATCGCCGCTGCCCCTGGGCATGGTCCCCTATTTATCGACTTGCAATTTCTTGCCTTCAAACTGCTAGGTTGGCAGGAGCTGGGACAGGTGGGAAGGACCAGGGGGCCCATGCGTTCCTAGCGGCACTGCAAGGCAGTGGGGAGAGGCAGGAGGAGGAGGAGGCATGGACTCAGGAGCAGCTCAACTCCTTTCGCAGGGGCAGAGCAAGTCCCGGTGCCCCGGCTTGGCGCTCCTCAATCTTCCAGTCCACTCTCCTTCCCCCTCCATTCAGCCCAAGTCTCCCGGCTTCGCCTCCTACCAGCCATCCCAGAACCAAGGCCGGTGCCACGACGGCACCATTGCTGCAGACCCAGGAAGGAGCGCCCGCATCACCTTGCCTCCCCCTGGGACATTTTGCCACCCCCTGGAAAGTGTTAGGATATATGAATGCGTTTGCAACGAGAGCAAACTGATGACTGCCTCTTTAAGATTGTGCAGAAAACACAGTCACTACCAGCCAGGTGCAAGCATTGAGTGATTGTGTCTTTAGCATAAATGTAGCACCACTCACTGCTGTTTAGCCAGCCTGCATTCTCTGACTGCTTTTCTGCTGTGCTCATGTCCATTTGCCTGCTTCGTTCCTGAGGATTACCTGGTATGTTTTACTTGCTGTTCTTTGCAAGTTATTGGAACACATACCTTGTCACATCGTGGTAACCTGTTCGAGGACTGTTTGAAGCTAAGCTACTTCGTAGCGTGAATGAACTACTGGTGGATATCTTCGAAGCCAACCTTGGAGCAGAGGTAAAGGTTTGGACTTCTTTCATTGTTTTTCGAAGATAAGAGCTTGAAAGCTCACATTGACTATTAAGACTAGCTGCAACACTTTGTCTGACTTGAAGCCGAGTGTTGTCCTGCACTTTGTGCATGCTCTATGTAAATATATATTTTCTGCAAACCAAGCCGGACTTTGTTTGTCTCCTGTTTTCAACAAACACTCTGGAAGCTCAGGGTGTGGCAAAAGCTAAGCCACTTCCAGCACTCTGCATATATTATCCTGTCAGAAAGTGCCACCCGGGGTGGGCCACCCCCACCTGTCTCCCACACTACGCCACTGAGGGGCAACCTCTTGTCTTCTGCTTCTAGGTTTCTTAAAGTCATCAGCTGCTTACTGTAATAGACTACATGTATCAGTCCAGCTGATCTATCTTTTTTCATCTCATTTGCCTGCTCACAAGTATGCAGAACAAATTTAAGGAGATCAGCCTTTCATCTATGCACCTGACTCTTTCCTCTTAATTGTACTTGGAGATCTCAAGAGAGGCTCATTTTAGCAGAGTTCAAAATCATATTGATTAGAGCCATTTTAGCAAATAAGGAGGGAGGGAGCTTACTCAAGACGATATGTATGGGATAATATAAGGAAGGAATATTTTCAAAGCAAATTAATTTTCAAAGCAAATTTGTGTCCAGAATGCTCCATGAACTCATTCAACCATCTCAAACTTCTTATAATGTAGATACAGTATTGGTATAAACATATAGAATAGAAAAATAATTCCAAAAATAAAGCAATATAGATTGATCACCATTTCATTACTCATCTGGTACCTCCCAAGCATGCAAAGCCTTTTTTCTTCTACCACTTCGAAACTACAGTATCAAGCTTCAAGGAATCAGGTTTCTCTTGGTGAATACACACACCACGGTACTGTGCAGGATTTGGGACATGCGTGACTCAACTCATTATTATTCTTTCCACCCATCCTTCTCAGCAGGTAATACATGAACACGGACACCTGCTGGGATACCTCTGAATCCTTAGGCTGTGGAGAAAGTAAACTGGAATATCTGATTGGGCTTCTATATCTCTTTTCTTATTTTATATTCTTCTCTCATCCTCCCTCCTGTCCATTTCTTAGCTTTCACGGTTTTAAGCTCTCCGTCTATGGAATCTTTTCATGTCACTGAAGCTTTTCATTGCCTCCTCTGGAATTTAACAATTTCCCCAACTGTTATTTTTGCTACAGTCCCTGTGAACATACCAATGAAACAGATAAAGAAGAATGGCTAAGATGCTGACTGGAAGGCATCAGGTCAGCAGTTCAATTCCCGAGTACTGCAGGACAGAATGAACTCCTGTCTTTGTCCCAGCTTCTGCCAACTCAATAGTTCAAAAGCAAGAAATTGCAAGTGGATAAATAGGGACCACTTTGGTGGGAAGATAAACAGCATTCCGTACGCTACATGCATATGGCCTGCCACATGACCACAGCAATGTCTGCAGAAGCCAACAGGACTGGCTCTTCGGCTTTGAAACAGAGATGAGCACTGAACCCTAGAGTCAGATATGACTGGCTTTCAAGCAAGGGAAACCTTTACCTTAGTATACATTTTGGTAGGACATTTGATGCTGCGATATTTAAAAAAATCACTTTTGTTTAGTAGTTGCCCTGTTCTATACTTGGTCCTTGTCTTCCTTCACCTCATTTTAAAAACCTGACTGGTATCTGATCTTGTGGTTGCAACAGGCAGCTCTGTACCAGATAATCAGAAAAACTGTTGAGGAGCCAATAGATGGCACTCTTTGATGAGCATAAGCAATGCAGTACTCCTTGACATGTACCAAAGAGGTACTGCTGTCTATCCCATTATGTTCTGACTTCCTGGCCACTCAGCAATTTCTTTCTTTGTTACTTCTCCACAATCCTTATTAGCAGGATCATACACCAGGTGCACACAAGAGGTATTTGCTATATATAACAGAAACAATCCATTTTGGTTTACACATCCCAGCATGTGGGATAACCATATTGGCATTTGGGTAGTATATTTGCAACTGGATGTGGGCTTTTCTAAGAAAATAAATCCCATTGAAAACAGTGGAGTATGCCTCTTTGAGGGACTGAAGTGGCTTAGTAGTTAAGATCAGTGGCAGGCAGCAAAAATTTTTGCTACTACACCATGGGCAGAGCCTATGTTGTGGGTGGAGCCTATGTCGTGGGTGGAGCCTGCATCTGTGTGTGTGTGTGTGCAATCTAGTAATGAATGCCATATGGCCATGTATACATCTGCAAACACAGGCAGCACTGGCTCTTTGGTTGTAAATAGAGATGAGCACTGCACCCTAGACTGGCTTTGAGCAAGGGAGACCTTGAACCACTTGCAGGGACAAAACCTGATGGGGCAGGGCAGGGTGTTGGGCATGACCACCCAATTTCACTAAACCCCCCTGCCCAAAGGCCACCCAATTTTGCCAACCACCTCCCGGGGGGTGCGAACCTGTTGCAGCCCACCACTGGTTAAGATGCTGAACTTGAAGACATGAAGCTTGGAGTTTGAGACCCGAATACTGCACAATGGAGTGAGCTCCCATCTTTGTCCCAGCTCCTGACAACCTAGCAGTTCGATAGCAAGAAATTGCAAGTAGATAAATAGGGACCACTTCAGTGGGAAAGTAAACAGTGTTCCATGTCTAAGCAGAATCTAGGTAGAATCTTTTTCATTACCTGAACACCAGATGCAGGGTTTGATTAAAATAAGTTAATGGCAGATATCCCAATCCTAAATTTTATTATCTAGTACAGCAATCGCCTTCTCACTGGTCATCTCATCCAATTTTTGCCAAAGGTATGCTTGGTTTTCAAACAATTATCCCCAAGAAATTGGTGCTTGCCTGAAAAAGTGAACATGAATCATGAAAGCTCACAGAATGTTTGATTTTTTTAAAAAAGTGATCCAATAAAGATATCACCATCCTCCTGCATTTGTTTGGTTTCAAAGTTCTCTAATGGTCTTGTTATGTTCCAATCACTTCTACCCCAAGGGCTGCTGAAAGTTATTTCAGCTTTTAATTGTGCACAAAGAAGATACCTTATGCCAAAGAAGCACTCATGAATTATTCATCAATTGTGAAAGGCAGGGTGGGGAGAAGGGAAGGGGGGGAGAGAGTAGGCAGGCAAATTATGCATTATCTTTTGCTTAGCCTTAGGCCAGAATCTGTCATTTGACTAGCAGATCCTTATCAGTCCATAGAGTGTGGAATGTAATGTTTCCTGACTCTTGTGGCTGCACCACGCAATCAAAACCTGCCCAGTCTCTTAGGGACATTTGCACTTTATGTTTTTTCCTACATAGAATCAATCTCTCCACTGAATTGTAGGGCAGACAGGAGGGAACGAGGTGGCGCTTCTAAATGGAATGTGACAGTACATTATCTATTTTGCCAGAAGGACACAGTTCAGGAAGCCAATATGTGCAGTGTGCAGATTATATCCATACAGGAAAAATGCAGTGCACTGAGCAGCCCTCGATACATGCATATGGCAAGAAACATACACACCTTTGTAAAACATACTAATGAACAACTATCAGCTTTCTGCAGAGGGCACCACTTTTCAGTCACCCTCCCAGATTTACAGTCAATCCTGGGGAGGTGAATGGGTATGCTCCAGGTGGAATCAATCTGTCTTGATGCTCACATAGAAACCTACACACATAACACATATTTGTTTCTATTTTGACTCAGAAGTGGAGTGAGGGTCTCAATTGAGGATTATTTGTTCCTTAATCTTGATCTGTTGAGTGCCTGATAGTTTCTTTGCCCTGGTCCTGACATTAGGGAAAGTTTAGTAGCACTCAACCTGGTCTCCCCACTCCACCACCCCCCATCTAGCCATTATCCTCTTTTGGATAACAGGGAAGTACAGACCATTCAGCATGCCTAACCCCTTGTAAACAAAGCTGATCACCTCATGTGTGGTAGAGAGTATTATGCTACTGCCAGTGCTCAGATAAGAGTCAGCTGCAAGTTCATTTGGCTTCTATATGCCAAAATGAAAGACAAGGAAACTTTGAGCTGCTATTGACCCCAACCAGAAAAAGTATCTTGGACTGCAGTTGCTTTACATTTCTGGGTCAGATCACTGGTTCACGAAGTCCCATAATTGTCACCTCTAACAGGCAATGGCTTGCCTGGATTTTGGGCAGGATTCTCAATCAGGTACCAAACCTGCTTAGCTTCCAAAACCAGGTGAAGCCAGGTGTATTCCCAGGCAGTGTAGTTGTGAAGTTGTTGGGCATCCCTCCCTGTGGTGGATTCCTCATCCCAGAGACACAAACCAGAACAGCAGCTGTGCCTGCCCACCTCAGGCCAGAGGGTTACCTGGATGGACCCAAAGCAGGGCCATAGCCAGGATTCTGATGTGTGTGGGCTAATATTTTTTCAGGATGGACAACAATGTCATATACTGTATATTCTGTACATGTCATATATAAGCAGCAGGGAATTTGACGCTGGGCAACCTTCTAAATCAGGCAAAGCCCACCCTGGCCACCCCCTGGCTACGGACGGCCGTAACCCAAAGGTTGGTCTCCTGCCTCCACCCAAGGGTTACTAAGCAGCCCTGCCTGAGCTGCTGGCAGGAGTGAGAGGCGCTGGGGGTGTGGAGAGAAAGATAACACGCTCTCCTGCTGTCAGGAACGCCCGAGTTTTCTTTGTTGCCGGGGGTTTGTTGAAGGGTCTGTCTGGCTGAATCCTGCCTTCTTACAAAGCGAGGCCCCAGCCTTCCTTCCCGGCGCCCCCCCCCCCCCAAATCCCCGCCGCTCATACATGTTTCACTCCGGCGTCTTTCTCTCCTCTTTCCCTTTCGCTTTCTGCCTCTTTCTCTGCGAGACACTCCCTGGCAATCTACCGGAGAGACAAAGGACGCGCCTTATTTATTTATGTATCCTTCCTAGTCTCTCCCCCCCCCACTCCCCCCCCGGGGCGCCTGCTTGGTCCGCCCTCGTCCTCCTTCGGGGGTTCAGTTTGGTTTTTCTAAGGAGGGCCAGACCCCCATCGATTCCCCCAAGACACAGAGCTACGTCGGAACGCTGGGAGGAGGAGGAGGGCGTGACACACGCGGGCTTCGTTCGTGGGGATTCCGATTAGGCTGCTTTCTCTGCCCATTCGCCGGGGGGGGGTTTGACATCGTGAAGGGGGTCTCCGAGACAGGAGGTCTTCGCCTCATAACCCCAGGCAGAGGCAGAGACAAGGGAGGAAATCATTTACTCTTTCAGGCAATAGGGGGGGGGGTCGAGGACCCACCCAACCCGGCCAGCGGTGGCCGGGAAACCCGCGAGCCCGAGCGCTCGAATCCCGCGCGGCCCGCCGCCGCCTCTGTCCCCTCAAGCCAAGCCCAGCGGAGGGGCGGGACGTACAGGTGGGAAAAGAGGCGTCGGCGGGGAGAATGGCCAAGGGTTCGGTCCCCCCCCCCCCACTGCCGTGCCCGGGGAGGTGGGGACGAGGCGGGCCTATGCAGATCGCAAGCAGGCGAAGCCAATTGACTGAATAGGTGCTGGCTCAACGTGAGGAAGGGGACTCTCTCTCTCTCTCTCTCTGGGTGCTGTGTCGCGTGTCCCTCTCTCTCTCTCTCATTCTGCCTAGTGGGAGGGTGGCGATTTATCCGCCCCCGCCCCCCAGTTTCTTCTTCTTCTCTTTTTTGCCAAGCGAACAGGAGAACACGTTAATGGGTGTTTCTTCTTCTTCTCCTCCTCCTCCTCCCTCCATCCTCCCTTGGCCTCCTGCGCTGGTGCGATTCCGCCGATCCGGCGGTCGGCCTGCAAGCAAGAACTTGTGACAAGGCCGCCGCGCATTGACCGCTCGGACGGGCAGCGAAGCGGAGCAGCCCCAGGGCGGAAAGGCAGCCCGCCGGTGGTGCGGAACGACGGAGTTCGCAACCCGCCTTAGGTGCTTGTGCGGGGAGGAGGTTTCTTTCTCGCTGCGCCTGAAGCTGACCCTATGGATTGGCGAAGAAGAGATCTGTTCGGCTCCTGAGCCCCAAGTCAGGACTTCTGAAAGGGGTTGGGGTTATTTGCCGCTCCCGCTACTGACACCGGGAGCGCGAAGAGCGGCTTAGTTTGGTTAAAGGGAGGTGGAGAAGAAGCGAGAGAAAGAGAGAGAGAGAGTGAGTGAGGCGGTGATGGGACGCCGCTAGCCGGACAGCTGGGGAGAAATGCCCGTTGGGTGCCGATAAGGGTTGAACTGCTGCTGCTGCTGCCGCCTCGTTTCGCTTTGTGGAGTTAGTGACCGAGGGCTTTCCGGGTCCTCAACGCGGAGCGGCGAAGTGACCTGTGGGGGAAGGGCAGCGGGCGTCCAAACTGGCGGCGATTCCATCCCGAAAGGTAGGTTGGTTTACATGTTCAGCCTAAAGCTTCTCTCGCCTTCCCCCCGGCATGAAAACGGAGAAAGGTCGTTCTTGCCAAAAGAGCAACCGATCTCATTTGGGCGGGCCTGTCTCTGCGTTAGCCAAGGTATGGGAATGGGGGGGGGGGGAGAGATCCGAGGATGAGGTGTGTGTCTGTCTGTCTGTCTATGTTTGCGTGACGATAGGTACAGGTTCCACTTTCTGAACCACCGGCCCACTGCTTCGCTTCCTCCCTGACCTTTGAACACGAGTCTGTCCGGAGTAGAGCACGGCAGGAGGGTGTGTGTGGCTGCGCGTGTTAGGACAGGAGAAGGAGAAGCGAGTGACAATCAGGGCCGTGGGGCGAGGGCGAAGGGGGGGGGCATGGAGAAAG
The DNA here is from genome assembly GCA_030440675.1 of Furcifer pardalis. Lineage (NCBI taxonomy): Eukaryota > Metazoa > Chordata > Lepidosauria > Squamata > Chamaeleonidae > Furcifer > Furcifer pardalis. The sequence continues at coordinate 105,262,201 of CP126893.1, forward strand.
GAGGCGGAAAACTTTCGACGAACCATTCGCCCCTGTTGCGTGCGGCTGGTTCAGTCTTGATTACTTCGCTGCGCCCGGAAAGTTGAGCGGGAATCCAGGGAAGTGAAGGGAGTCGACCCTCCTGACTACTCTCATCCAGCACCTGTGTTTCGGGCGGGTGGGGTGGGGTGGGGGGAAGCCTGTCCCCAGCCGATCGTGGCCACCGGTTGCCCACCCGGTTCCCTGGAAGCCCTGGGGTGATCCCGTCCGAAGTGCGTCTGAGGGCGAATGGAGGTGTGTGTCGCTCACAAGGTGTTTCCGACTTGCCAGAAGGCGGGCTCGCTTTCGATCCGTCCAGTTGTGCCGCGATCGCTTTGGGTTTGTGGGATGGTAGTTGCGGAAGTCCGACGTTGGGAAGCTTGAAAGCCCTGAGCCTGCGGGTCCCGAGTGCGGGACGGAGGGCGCGGGGCTGTCAGAAGTAAAAGCGGAAAATCTGCAGAGGCGGCAGGCCAGGCGTGGCGACGAGAAGCGCCGATCCTCTCTCTGCCTCTCTGCGCTTGGCTCTCCGACTTCTCTCGCTGTGCTTCCCAGCCGCGCTTTACCCTCGCAGCCGTCGCCACTTCTTCTGCACTCAGTCAAACCCCAAATGCCAAGCTTCGGAAACCCTTTCCTTCAGTGGAAAAGCGCCCTATAAATGTCTCCATTGAGAAACAAACAAATGTTGCAAGCGCTGTTGATCCAGCAAGCGCTGGGGAGTACAGGAGAGCCGCTAACGTTGCCCCTCCTCCCTGCTGCTTCCTTAAGGCAGGACCCGATTCATGAGGAACTCGGAGTGGATGGAGGCGCCCTGACTCCGAAATGTCTGGGCTTGATTGTGGGAGAAGCGCAGAGGGGAGGCTCGGGCTACCCCCCCTTTTTTTTCCCAACTACTTGTCTGCAACGGAGTCCCTTCGTATGAACAGGATCGCACTGTCAAATCGATTCCCACGTGTGGCCTGCACGCTTGCCCCTGAGTAAGTCAGTGGAATTCACCGGTTAACATAGATCGGATCGGGGTGCCTCACTCGCGCCTGGTTGGTGCTACGTGTGAATGTCTTAGTCAGCCTGGGCTGCACACTGCCTTCCGTCGCCGGTGGGGAAGTGCAATGGGTCCTAAACTTGAGGCAAAAGGTTGAAGTTTGCGCCTCAGGTTGGCAAGCGGAGAGGTCTGGTCCCTGGACGCCCAGGCAGACGCCCCCTTTCCCGCCTTCCTGCGCCTCTCCAGTCTCGCTGGTGCTCCTCGGAGCCCCGCTAGGAGGGCCTGGAAGGGGCCGGCTGTGGCCCCCTGGGGGTCGCGGGCGCTGGTTCCGCGGTTTGCCGCCGCCTCCCTGGCGCGCCGCGCTCTCCGCGCTCCTGGTGGCCAGCGCCTCGCCCGCCCAGTTCCGCGCCGCTTGCTGCGTCCGTTGGCTTTCCGGTGCCCGGGACGAGCGGAGGCTGGATTAGCGCCAGGAGCGGACCCCAGGCTCCGCTTTGGGGCCGGCCGCTGGCGCTGAGTCCTCTCTCCCCGCCTGAACCGGCTCCTCCCGTCGCCCTCAACCCACCACACACCCCTGGGCGTGCCTCTGGTTCCCTCACGTGTGGCTCGGAAGCCTCTGGGGTGGCGTCCCTCCCTGCCACACAAAATGTGTGTGGCAGAGAAGAAGAAGGGCCTTTGGGCTGCCCGAGAACACACTCTGCGCAAGGCCCTTCCTTCCCTGCCTTTCCTCCCGGCAAAACCCCCAGCGAGGGCGGGAACTGCTCTAAGCCTCCTGTGTGGAAAAATATACAGTACATCGCTTCCCTTGGAACAAGTTTGAGTCGCTTTCATTTGCATATATTGACATACAAGTGGGATGATGCATCTGTAGCCATCCCCTCAGTTTTTTCTTCGTTGTTTTTTGGTTTTTTGGGGTCCTGTTGTGGTAGCCAGCAGGTACCTTTCTTAAAAGTTTTCAAAGTCCAAGGTCAAGTAATAATATTTTTGCTAGGGCTGTCAGATAGGTACAAAATTTGGGCAAGCTTATGAAAAATCTCTCCATAATAAACAGACACATGAGTAGTCCATGTGGGCCCATGCGCCACAGGGGGACTGTCAATTCCCAGGAGCCTCAGTCAGTCCATTGGCTGATCAGTGCTTTAGGGAATTTGACTTAAGCTTCTGGGAATTGAAGTCCAAAAACCAAAGGTTGGGAAACACTGTCCTAGTGTAAGAGAACGGGGTAGGCATTTTAAAAACATGATACCCGGTTTTGGGTACTTTGAGTTAAACACAAAAAGATTAAAAACTGACTCAACTAGGAAACCTTGTCAAAAAATTTATTAATCAGTTATTCAAACCATGTAGTTAAGTAAACCTTGTGACCTAATGAAAACACAGGATGAGACCCATATAAAGTAAAAAGTGACTACTTTCTTGCTACACAGTTGTCTGAGGATTCCTTCTTTCCTTGCTGTGAGAGGAAGATGAGATTCACAAATGAGGCTGAAATCATTGGGAAGGAAGTTGTTTGTTTTGTTAAAACATTGCCTGGTTCTGTTACTACTAGAAGAGTATACAAACAATAAAGCAATATCATTTGCTTTTTGCCATGCCCAAAATAAATGCTGGATATTTTCACAGATTAGGCTTGATTTGATGGGCTCTTGATGCAGTCTACTATGATGCAAAAGTAAAACTTGCCTCAGTTACAACATTCTCATTTTCTCTGCTAAATTGTATCTTGTGTTAACAGTATTTACATCTGTTACAAACAGCTGAAGAGGTATGCTGGTGAAAATATATTTAGTGTACCTATGTGTTAAAATAGGAATACAAATGAAAGGTTGTACATATCTGCAGGGTGTATAGTCAAGCTACGGAATTTATTGTGTTGAAACACACTTTGAGGACTATTGACTTATTGGATCCCTAAGGAAAGATTAGCCAGATCAAAAGAGCAGATGACCATGAATGGCTACCAGCCAACACAGTTCTGGAGCGCTTGTTCCTTCTCAATGTTCCTATTGTAGTTAATAGAAAATGAACAGTAGAGAGCAGAAGTATTTGATTTTGTCAGGCTCATCCAGATAGAACATTTGTTTCTCTATATTCCCTTATATGTGCCCACTGGGTATCTTATCCCACATCCAAGCAACACAAGACTTAAATCAGTACAACAGTGGCAAGGAATGAGAAAAACCATATTTTAAAAATCATTTCCTATGGATAGCTTTGTTTGTTATATTTTGTACCATGGTTAAGTTTAGGTGAGAAGAGATTCCTGTGCTGGAAGCTTTAGTTTAGCACTACTTTACTAAAACAAGTACAATGACAAAAAATAAAAATAAAATTCTAATCATTAAAGCATTTTCTCAGCAAGTCGAAATACAAAATACAATTTTTAAAAAGAGTGGTGTGAAAGACAGCTGATTTCTGAAATGGATTAACAATGAGTCCCTGCTACAAAGGGACCAGATAGGAAGTTTTAGTGCTAATGTACAGGACGAACCTACCAATATAAAAATCCTGGTACAGCATATAATGTTTTGAAGAGCTTCCTCACCATTTTTGAAAGAGGTGTTTTGAAAAACAGATTTCCAACTAGCAGTAGTTTTTTGGTGCAAAAGGTTCAGCATGGAAACTTCCAAAGGTAGCACTAATGTAACTGTTAAAATAATAGTGCAGCAAAGAAAGTAATTTTTAAAACAGTTCTTCAAAGTTTTTAATTAATTATTTTCTCAAGAAGAAGAGGTGTGGAGAGAAAGACATACAGTATGTGATTATCTGACACCAATCAGTATGGGGAAGGAGGGACAAATGCTCTTTCTAGATGATCCCTCAGAATACTGGAGCAACAATGGCATATGTGATGTGGAACAAAATGGTGTAGCATAGGGTGCCCATACTCAAGAGTTCTAATTTGCACTGCCATCTTTTGGATTCTTTAATCCATTTCTTTCTTCCATGTCTAGGTCAGATGTGAAACTGCCAAAATGAACGCACCTTTTAATGAGTTCATTCTGCAGTTCCCTCCACCTGCACTAGTGTGAGAAAGAATAACCAGCAACAGAAGGTGGATGTTACCAGGGCACACCTGATTGTGGTTCAAAAATACCACAATCTTCGAGGAGTCTCTTTCTGTGTACTCCTTTAACCCATTACCCTTCCTATTTCCCCGTTCCCATCTCCTTAATAGCCAGACAGCCAGACAGAATTTCATGGATACTGATCATGCTCATGAATCATTGGAATTTATATAGTTTTCCTATTTAATGCTCCCCCCTCAAGCATTTTTCTTGTGGGTTTTTGCAAACTATGAATCTGCTGATGGCTACCTCCTCTGTGTAGATAGTGCCATTCTAGCAACATATGGGATCCCCATTTGGAGACTGCTATTCTGACTATATGATTAGTCTTATCAGTGTGGTAACCACGTTAGTCTGCCTTTATATCCTGTTTTACTTAGTCCCCACCCACATAACCATGTCTACTGTATGTATAAACCTGAGGCTTGAATGTATCCAAAGACATGTGCATGATAAACCACAAAAACTTGCATGAAACATGCTAAAAGCCTTTTCTTAGAGTGCAGATATGGCATTGCATTAATGAACTGCACATCAGCCAAGGAAATGTCACTCACCAGAATCTGTAAGAAAGGAAGGACCACCTGAATACAATTAATTTAGCATGGTTGTAACCACTCAGCATGATATTAATCTGTCTTGCATTTCAAAGTCAACGTTGGGCATTTTCTCTACCCCCTCCCCCCATTCAGAAAATTGTACATTATACGTAAGCCAGGCGTAACAGCAAGCATTTTATCCCCCTTTAAGTACTGATTCCTCATTTGTGCATTTTTATTTCTAAATGTTGACCCAATTGGTTTAACTTCAATTAGAGCAGTGTTTCCCAGCTTTTTTCCAACTACAACCTACTTTTATAATAGCCAAGTAACCTGTGACCCCCTGCCACATTTGTGTAAAAAGGCATTTTAATGGGATTTTTAAAAACCCCTAATGCAGCTGCTTTGTCACAAAACCCACCTCACAAAATTGGCAGCATCTTTCTAAGCCTCCCCTCTTCTCAAGACACTCTTCGTCAACACAGTCTAGTATAACCATGGTGACACCCCTCCCTGGAAAACACTTTTCAACCCTCCCCCTTGAGAGTTATGATCTACAGATGGAATCCATGCATTAAATAATGAAACACTTATATTATGCAGGGGCAGGTGACACAACAGAGTATGTTTATGTGAGTTTCTAATTTTTAACTGGCAAACTACTCTCACATTTTTACCCATCTCCTTGTACATCTGTTGTGTAGTAGAATGTAAATGCCATTTATGTGACAAGATAATAACCCCATAATTAAGCGAACCTACCTTAATCCAACCTTTGTAATGAACCACTAAGAGTCTGTAGTTTATTTAATCGTATGCACATGTATGTATGTGTGTGTCTAATCCTTTGTTTTTAAAACAATCCTGAATGTTAATTTCCATTAACCTAATGGAATAAAAGATTAACTACTCTCAACTAGATAGACATGGAGCACTATTTAAAATTAGCTGAATAATCCTGGATTACCTAACTCCTTTCCTCAAAGTCCCATCCTGGTCACAAATCTTATTCCTCTTAATCTAGCAATGGACCTTCATTCTTGATATATTGAATAGTAGGTAGGTATGAAGGAATGATGCAGCCAGTTGTATGGAGATTCTCCTTTCCCATGAACTGGGATTTTAACAGTCACACAAAAGAAGTCAGTTGCCCTTCAATAGTCAATAAATTTTGTTGACTTCTCGTGGGGGGCAGCATATAAGACCTAATGCAGAAAGGCTTAGATAGTGGAATTTCCTAGTTCTGCTTAACTATGAAAACTGAGGGGAAATTCCTCTATGAAATTTTAAGAGAGTTGCTACCAGAGTAGACCAGTTGGGCCAATCCAGATGTTTTAGACTTCAGTTCCCACAGTTTCTTGTCATTCAACTTGCTGCCTGAGACAGTCTATTATCCTGTTTTGGTGTCTCTTCCAGCTGGATGGATGGATTCTGTGGAGGAGGACAGTGGATGACAAGAGAGGACATGCACAGAGAAACACTTGCTGCCCCCTGCTCAAGTGAAATAATAACACACATCACTTCATGCATGCAACAACTGACCAGACAGAATAAAGTATTTTGGGTGTGATCAGCTAACCTGTGTAGTACCATCATGGAGGCAGGGGGGTAAGGTTACTTTAATGTGGCAGATAGAACAAGAGGCTTAAACGTAGCTGTAGTTTCAGCATAGTTTGGTAAAGTGATTAGCCTTGTGTCCTGGTCAGAAACTACAAAGATTTTGTTGGCATCATCATCATCTGTTCGTGTCCATGCATGTATTAGTCATAGAACTGTTAATAATTTCCTTTCATATTCCTGAACCCTCTCCTTCTGCCTTTCCCAATCATTTCCTGTGCTGTGTAAGCTGCTTTCTCAGGAGGCTCAGATGCATGTACTGACATTTACAAACTGAAGCTGATCAGAGACGCCTCTCTTTTCCTGAGACACATGCACCAGGAACCAGCAGAAAAGCTCCACAGCCCTTTTCTTTCTTCCATTATAATCTCAGCTCTAGAGTGGCTAGATTACTCTCTGTTCAATTATGGAGGTTGAAAAGTGGTTGTACTGTACTTCATACACAGAAGGATCCATGGTCTTCAAGCTTGTTAGTTCATTCCCAAATCTACACAGGCTTAGCCTGCTCATTCCATCATTACAGAGACTAAGATGGTAAAACTGGTTAATATTTTTGTCCAACAGCATCCTTTCTGCTCTCTTTGTTTTTTCTCTACCAGCATTTTGCTTTCTGTTTCTCATTTCTTTTTGCTCTACTCATTGACGGCTTCCTTTGTATTTCTTTCCACCCCCACCCCCAATTCTCTTCTCTTTTCCTTTGTTTGCCATTTTACTCACTCTCACTGGTGCATACAATCCAAATGCAATTTCAGTATTTACCAGAACTATTTCCAGAAGCCAGCAGGGGTTTGCTTTAACTGCAGCCAATAGTAGCTTTTATTTCACAGCATAATTTGGATTTTGGGCATTCTGGCTCTCAGAAAGGCTGTGTGTGTGTGTGTGTGTGTGTGTGTGTGTGTGTGTGTGTGTGTGTGTGTGTGTGTGTGTGTGTGTGTGTGTGTGTGTGTGTGTGTGTGTGTACATACGCGCACATGTGTGTGTGTGCGTGTGCACATGCATGCGTGCCTACACTCTAAGTGAAGAATCTCCATAAAGGGAAGTGTGAATGTGTGCAGAAAGAGAGACAAATAATACAAATATTTACCTAGTGTAAAGGAAATTGCTATGATATATTGTTCCTTGGAAACTTCAATTCCTGCTCTTGTGCTGTATTGCCCAGAGCTGAAGAAAGCAGCGTTCTCCTGGGAAAGCCCATCCATTACATTAAATGTCCTTACAGCAAGTCTGGATCTGTTTGACTGATTTCAAGGATTTTCCTGTGAAATCCCTGAAGTTTGTTTCTGTCATTAACTCCCACCTCCTTGCATCTCACCAGTCATTCAAAGGAGGCAGTATGGAGATCAATTATGCCTCTGCCCTCTCTCAGCCCCCTCCACCTGCAGTTTCCTCAAGAATGAAACAGACAGTGTAGTTGTGTGACTGTGACTTGTATAGCTGAGTTTCCTCCTTTCAATTGTACAGTATGTGTTTGCTGCAACTTGTTTGAGGTCAGGATGACCATGTCTGCTAAGAAACCAGCTGCAGTGCTAATCATGTGTGCTACACTTTCTCAGGTTGGATGCCTTTGGATACGATGGTTGCAGAGGAGGGACTCTAAATGTCTTGAAGGGGTTTTGCCTGCTCACATGTACTCACAGATTGGTTACGTAATTTTAACATGATTTATAATTGCATCCATATGTAGCTTTTGTAGAACTGAAAACACACACACACAGGGGGACCTTTGATGTATCCATGGTGCTGTAATATTCCCGACATAGGAAGAATTCAGTTCCTTGTGAGTCATGCAAACATCATCTTGGAGAATGTGTAGCAAGAAAGATGGGCAAGGTTGGCTTCCAGTGACTGAAAATGGAGACAACAAGGAAAGGCCCAAGGACTACCAGATAATACTTGAGGTGATAGTAGTGGGATAGACAGACACGGGGAACATCACGCTGCATTGTCCGGTGTCTTAGTATCATCCAAGGACTGGCCTAGAGCAGCACATGTCCCATCGAAAGTAGTGTTTCCCAACCTTTGGTTTTTGGACTTCAATTCCCAGAAGCCTAAGTCAATTCCCAAAAGCTCTGATCAGCCAATGAACTGACTTAGGCTTCTGGGAATTGAAGTCCCCCTGTGGAACATGGGCCCACCACTGATCTAAATTCACCTCCAAAACTTTTGCTGCTAAAAGGAGAACAGCAAAGCTCTGCATACTGTCCCAAGAAAAAATTATCAAGCATCTTTTTCTTTCCCCAGTAATGAAGATGGAGTCTGGACAAAATAAATAATGTAACTTAAATCAAAACCTGCTGCTTAAGGAGGCTTTTTATTCTACCAAAGAGCAGCAGTAGCACTGGTTGCATCCCAAGGGCCTTTGCAAATTAGAGGTAGAACAATATGTTGCCTGCTAGAGGGGAGCTGAAGCGATTGATTCTGGCTGCTAGTTTCCACCTTCTGAATACTATACATACCAAGAATACTCTGGGAAGGCTTGGCATAAGATGGAATTGATTTGATGGCACATACTTATTATTAAGGGTGGCTTAGTGGTTAAGATGGTGAACTTGATGACTGGAAGGTCAGCAGGTCAGCAATTTGAGACCTGAGTGCTGCACGACGGACTGTGTTCCCATCTCTGTTCCAGCTCCTGCCAATCTAGCAGCTGAAAAGCAAGATAGTGCAAGTAGATAAACAAGCTGTGGTCAGCTTTTCAGATACATAAACACTTGGGTTGTGGAATAAAAGTCTATTTCTTCTGTGGAAATAGAGGATTAGGATTCCATTTTAGGTCCAGATTCAGGGAGCTGATAAAAAAGGTGAAAGGTACAATTTTTTTTTTGAGAAATCTTTATATACAGTATATTTGTATCTGGATGAAATGGTAGGGAGGTGTGCATATCTTAAAACTTTATTTATTTATTTGAATTTATATACTGCCCTCCTTACCAGGGCAACTCAGGGTGGGTAAAAACTCATATAAAACATCATCAACAATTTGAATCAGGAGTTCTAAAAGATTTAAAATAGACAAGTTAAAATGGAAAAATTTAAAACTTGCTCTTAAAATTTAAAAGAAGTTAAAAGGGCATTGAGAGAGAGAGGTGAACAAAGGTGAACTTTGAGGTGAACAAAGGTAAAGTTGTGAATTGTACACACATTCTATCATCCCACTTCAATTCTGGGTAACCATTTTCACAGGACCACTGGGACAAGTCTAGACAAGTCTGTCAAATCATTTGCAGACTAGAGACCCATGGTGGAACCAAGCTTTGGCCTGGAATACAGACAACGTTTTTAAAAACCCTACTTTTAAGAAAATGCATGTTGTCTACCACTGCATCTCTTTTTTAAAAAATTATTAAGTCCATATTTCTTTGGCAAGAAGGAGGAGAATATACTGTAGAACAGGGGTGCCCAAAGTATGGCACGGAGGCTGGATCCAGCCCCCGATGCCAATTCATCTGGCCCACAAAGCCCTCATCACTCCCTGGAGCAATGAGGGCTTTGCAGGCCGGATGAGTTGGCATCAGGGGCATATCCGGGCCCCGGGCCAGTGGCCACCCCCCTGAACCACGTGACCGGCCCACGGCCCAAAAGGTTTGGGCACCCCTGCTGTAGAAGGATTCATGACCCTAGTTCACTGCTTCTCTGCACTCAGTGGGTGAACAGAAATACAGTGCATAGCAAAAATGGGGCCCTATCAAACTCTGCCTTTGGGAAAGAGACAAGGGGGGGGGGGGCGCGGCGGCAGCGGAGAGGTAGAAACCCCTAGTGGGTGGGCTGTCAAAGGATAGAGGTATAAGGACTCTTTTCATTCCTGAAAGGAGACGGCTTGATTACTGCCCCTCAATCAAAATCTGTTTACTTTACCAAATGAGAGCAGCATGTGAGCCTGTTAATTGTAGTTAGACTGGTCTGTATGACTTTTTGCTGGCTCCTCCAACCAGAGTGGGCCCTTCTGATGATCTGGTGGGAAAGATGTAAGCAGTGACCCTTGACACAGTTCAGGGAATAAGACAGCCAAGAACCAAGTGTATATCAAACTATGACAACATCATAGTTATTTATTTTCCTGAGACCATTTAATCGGTATTCTTGATTAATTCTTTCTGCCCTCTCTAGTCATCTATGCTAGACCAGGGGTTTTCAATCTTTTAAAACTGGAGACCGGATCACGCCCCCTCAGATGGTTAGCAGGCTGGACTGGTACCCACTGCCGCAACCACCCTGAGCCCCCACCATTCCCCCTCATGCCACCGCCATCACCAACGCTCCCCCCCATGCCACCAGTCCAGCTCACAAACATGATGCCACTGATGCCAACAGTCCCCCCCCCCCACACGCCACCAGTCTGGTCCGCCAACAGTCCCCCCCCCCAATACCTCTGCCACCACCTCTTCCCTGCTTACATGCCTGCCATGGGTGAAGGAGGGGTCCTGATTGTCCTTTCCTGTGCTTGGCCAGAGTGGCCTCCAGCAAAAATGTGTGAGGCAACATGCGTCTGCTGCTTCTGCTTCTGCTTCCACTGTCTGCCACCTCAACCTTTGTCCCATCCACCTGGCTTGGTGTGTCCCTAACATTGCTCCTTCTTACAACATCCGACCTGCTATGGAGCATCTTTAGGGACATGCCAAGCCAGGCAGGGGCCAAAGGTGGGAGCGAGAGCATGGGCCAGATCGAATGGTGCTGCAGGACAGATCAGACCCTCAGGCTGTAGGTTGAGAACCCCTGTTATAGACCCATTAAGGTTGCTATAGTAAATGGCTGAGATTTACATCCTGACTGGATCAGTGACGGGATCCTTGTTTGTCCAAAGGAAAAGACCTGAGGGGAGGCAAGAGTCTCTTTCATTCCATACACACAGCATGAGAGCTTAAACTGTTATTTTGAGCTCTCAGGAGTTGGTCTGAGCTCCATGCATCTAGATTGTGCAGACTCTGGAGTGCTGCAACCTCTCACCAAGTGCTTATTTTTGAACCCCCACCAGAGGGTTCTACTTTTTTTCTGCAGTGAAATATATGTCGATCCCAGCACCATTGGATGCCAGGATCAATGTATAAGAAGAAGCTTGCAGCTGAAAGACTGCTTCTGGGGTAAACATCTAAAATACTGGATATTGCAATTAAACAGTTCCCCCACTCCTCTTCAGAGGGGCAGGGGAAACTTAGTTATTCTCCCCCTTTTGACCTGGTGATTGTAGCACTGGATTGAATAGGAGGATTAAAAACCCAAGATTCCCCCCCCCCCGTTTTCCCATTTGATCACCAATCAAAACTGCAGCTATTAGCCAGTTTCCAATGAGCGATCAAAGGGAAAAACAGAGATTAAATTTTTATCCTCCTGTCTGATCCATTGCTACAACAATCGGACTTGAGGAGGGAAAATAATTTAGCAATTCCCCTTCTTCTCTGCAGAGGAGCAGAAGTGCTTCACTTGCTGATCAGTCATCTCAACATGCCAGCAAAGATCACTTGGAGCATTTGGCCATCCTCAAACAACCTGAAAATGGGCTCTCCCAGACCGATGCATAAGAGACAGTCTGGACATGCTGCTCACATATACGTTCTTTATACCATGTACTATAGCTGTTTTCTTTCTTTCTTATTCTGCATTCTTGAGGGTGAGAAATATTTGTGGAAATCTGAAAACTTCAGCTCCAGGGCTGAAGCTCACAATGAAGCCAAGAGAGATGAAAAATTAGCCTTAGGTTAGTCCGTGTGAATGTTCTGATACATGTTGGAATGCCAGAGCAGGGTCCTTACCAAGCAGAGTACAAAGACAGTGTGTAAGGCAGGAGAAGAGTGGACAGACAAATCCAGACAAGACAAGTGCTTCTGGTCAGTCAAAAGACAAATAACAAAATAAGAATCCAGGCTATGCTAGATCTAATTAAAATTACCTTGAAAACTCCAGTTAACAGTTGGGGTGTAATCTAAATTTAGTTCTGAATTTAGATGCCTATATTCCCAAGGGAGTATTTGCCTAGTACACCAACTAAATCCCTGGAGTTGTTGGAGCTGACTAAGGGCTTTGTTGATGGCTGCTCCCAGACTCCGAGGGCTTCCTCTAAGGAGAGGAGGACTAGGTTGTTCTTGCCCCTCTTGTTCTTCTCTCAGCAAGCAAAGGTATTATTAATCAGACAGGCATTTGTCAAGCTGTGTGGCTCCTGGAGAAGGTTAAACTGATTATGTACTGATATTTCTTTTTATGGCTGTGTTCTGAAAGTATGTTATGCTTGAATCATATCTCTATTTTTATTCTTATTTTATTCTTGCTGCTCTCTGTGTCATTTTTGGCAGAAAAGTCAGCTATAAATTAAATTAATAAATAAATGAGAAATGAATAATAACCACAATGGGTTTAACATTTAGAATGCTTTTTACTACAACATACTGAACAGCTTGGCCTTCAGTAATCGTAGAAAAGGGCATGGGTGTACATTTTTGCTGCTGGTGTTTTGATATGGGTCTATTCACCCAAAGAAAGGTAACATGTGTTCTGGTTGGTTATAGTATGTTTCTGTCTTTCATTTAAAGTGGTGGTTCATTAGTTTTGTATGACCCAGTGGCCCTCTGCCATTAGCAGCATGTGAGCTTGTTAATTGCAGTTAGACTATGTGTAGTCTTTTTGCTGGCTTCTCCAACCATTCTGGGACTTTCTGATGTTGTAGGAGGAAGAAGGCAATGACAAAGTTTGGAAGACACACTTGGGCTTCAATGGCACAATGTGATATATATTCACTGTGACTAGGCTATGTTTCCCAAGGTGAAAGTAAGTCTGATTAGTTATATTTGTATACTGATGTGCTAGTGTCTACTTAAGAATATGCCAATAGTTTTTCAGAGTCCCAGATAGTCATCACAGTATACTAGCAGGGAAGCAGGAAATGTACTGGGGGAAAACTAAACAACATTTCCTAAAGATGGTCATGTGCTGCCTGTGTGGAGCTTGAAAGCCAGTTCATGGTGTTTTCCATCAGACATATGGATGGACCATCACTTTGCACTTCTTGGCTGTGGAGCTCAGCTGTACTGTGATAACATCTTTTCTCCCCTGCCACCCAAGTATTCTCTCATCTGGTTAGTTTATCAGCACAGCTGGAATTCAGTTGACTGACTGGGAATGTGTACAAGAAAAAGGCAAGCCAACATTTTCAATTACTGTAGTGGCCTTAAATAGCCTGGACCCAAGCTTTCTTAACTATTCAACCGCCTATTGACCAGAGACCAAACAATCTGAAGGATAATATTCTCTAATTCAACCCTCTGGGGTTCTGGGGTTGTTAAAGGAGGTTCTTATTCTCTCAGAGGCGTTTGGTGGGGATACAAGAGAGGGCTTTCTTGGTAGCTGCTTCCAGGATCTGGTCTGGAATTCCCTTCCAGAACAGGCTGTTCCATCCCCATGACTGTTGTCTTGTGGACTAATAACTACATTTTGTTTCAGCAGTCAACTGACAGTTGATTGCATAAGTAAGAGTTTTTAAAAGTTATTCTGTGCTAATTTCTAAAAGGATATGTTTTAGCTGTTTTCAACCTGTAATGTTTTAGTGTTATAGTAAGTTTAATTTTTTTTAACATAATAAAATTTTTGTGTTTTTTCCCCATCTATGACCCGTCCCCCAGATTGTTTCAATTTTATGATGCGTCACTTTGGACTATACTTGGGGGGAAAACTGGATCATAATAAAATATTTAAAAACTCACACATTTTCATCCCAAATTTAGAGTACTGGATTTCTATGAAGGAGATCATTTCTGTTGTCCAAATTCTGCCTTATAACTACCATAACAGCAGCAGCAACAACAACAATAATCTGTTTTCTTTTCTCTGCTAGATTGCCTAAATTTCTCCCTGGATTTTGGATCCTGCCCTCTTCCTGTCATGCCCCTGGTTGGGTTTTTGCTTTGGGCTGTCCTGCTCATTGTGGGCTGGTGGCCATCCTATTCCAAGGATTACTTGTTTGCTACTCCAAGAGTGCAGCTCACTTTTAAAGGTAAGGCTGAATCTTTATGTTAAGACAGTACTATCCTATGGTGGAGGTGGTTAATCTTTGGTTTGTTGCAAACTCCATATCCAGAATGTGACTCAGAATATACTAAGATCCAAACCTGAAATTTTAAATTGTATTTTAATTACAAGTTCACAGGGCAGGCCTTACTATTAGGCACAATAGTATCTGTCTTGGGTCGCAGGTTTGAAATGTCATGAAAAGGCAACAAATTGTTGCTTACTACTTATTACTGACTTTTTACTCCCACGGAGAGGGGCTTGTGTGGGATATTCTGTTACATGTGCCAAAATACAGTACAGTAATACCTCGGATAACGTTTACCTCAGATAACACTAAAATCGCATAACGTTAAGTAATATGGGGGGGAGAATTGCATCGAATAACGTTAAGATCCTATGGGATGCATTGGATAACAACCGCTAAAGCCTGTGCGGTTACAGTGTATCTCTATGAAGCTTTAACGTTATCCGATGCATCCCATAGGATTTAACATGCATCAGATAACACTAAAAATCAGATAACACCGAGACTTGTGGAACCAAGTTTTAGCGTTATCCAAGGTTTTACTGTAACTGGGTGGTGGGCACCCTAGCTTTGGGGAGTAAACAGCACCATTTGCTGCTCTGTCCTAGGCAGCATTGGGCCAGCTCTTCAACTACAGGGTGTTCCAGAAGTCACCACAGATTGAGAAGATGGGAAATTGTAGCTAAATGTACCTTTATGTACAAAATATTCACCCCAAAGTTTTACAAAATATTTACAAAACATCCTCTACATGTTGGCCATCTCTTTCTACACACACATGAAGTTTTCTCCCCCACTCATGATGAACACGTTCCAAGATATATGTTGGTATGCAATTTTGCCTATGTATGGCAACTTTTGGGACACCCTGTAAATCAGAAAGGCCCCTCCCGGTCTTTTTAAGGAAGCTTCTTTCAACTGTTCAATCCCATGGCATCCTAGCCATGATTATTATGAACAAGACTTAACAAGGAAAGGTTCTGAGAAGCTGCTGGGCTGGCAGCCCATGTCAATCAAGCGCATGGGTGTGCTGCACTTCACTGACTCTCTCCATCTGGAGATAACTGGCCTTGCAGCTTGTCGCAGTTCCTTGGATTTTGTAGAGTCAAGCACTGTAGCTGGCAGTACAGACAGCAAATGGACAGCTCTGTGAACCCAAGCTGGCAACGTGCGCTGAGGAATGGGCACAATCGGGCTCCTTAGGCAGGGGTTGCTGCACTACACTTCTGCCCAGCTCATGGAGGAGGCAGGAGTCATGAGGCCAGACTGCAAAGCTACAGGGCTAGCTGGTGTGAAGCAGGAATTGCCTGTGAAAGCTGGTGCACTGAGTTGCCAAATCAAATGTAAAGAGAGGAGATTGGAACAGTGGTACTGGCATGCAACTATCCACGGGAAACAAATTTAGGTTGCAGCTTAGATGCACATTCTGCCTAAATTCCCTTCAGCTTGTCCAAGGAGATAAACCAGTATACATCTCAGGGCCGATATATTTGCAAGTGGCAGCTTCTCTGCTGGCCAGGAGCATGGCATGAAGAAGCTTCTGCTCCCTTTATGCTTTCTCTTAATTTTTGCCACATGATATTGCTTTTACGTGACAAAAGAGGAAAACTCAGAGAAGTTATATAGGCTGAGGGACTATTTCCCTCTGAATGGTGTGATGCTGGGTTAGCTTAAGTCTTAAAGTGTACAGTTTTTACTGCTGTAGGCAGTAGTGGTTCCTGTGGGAAAGTTGGCTGTTTTTGGTATACCAACTGTTGTAATGTTATTTGTCTCTGGTGGAAATTATTTATAAGAAAATGTGCACATTCTTTGTTCCCTCCCTGTTCTTTACAGTAGACTTCTTCTAACTGACTGGATTCAGGGGCTGGCAGGGGTAAGAGAAACCTGCTTAGTAAAGGCAAAGGGTTGGGGGAGAGCACAGGCTTTTAATTGTCTGTGACATTCACTCAGCCCAATCTTGTGCAATGTGACTTGATTAGACATCATCTTCCAATTATGGGGGCTCACTCATGGCTTCATGCATGTCTCTTGGCTGCCTGGGGCCTGCAAGAAACAGGGAAGGGGGAAGAAAATGGAAGTTCACCATACACAGGTAAATTTGGTTTACTAAAGCACAAGCTGAGCTTGGGAAAGTTACTTTTGAACCACAGGCAGCAGGACAATCTCCCCCCAACAACCACCATGGAGCTGTGTTAAACTGTGGGATTCTGGGAGTTGTAGTGAAAAAACTGTAACTTTTCTGAGCTCTGTTAGCAAACCATACAACCCTGGTCTAGCTTTTCTCTTTCATCACTATACCACTTCTGCTTTGACCCATCCCCTGCCCTGGCTAGAGCAATATTTGGAGTTTCCATCTATTTTACAAGCAAGGATTTTGCTCTCCAGAGCAACCTGACCTTTTCTTTGGTGTAGGAACAGATTCATCAGAGAAGAAGAGGGTAGGCAGAAACATGATCCATCCTGCCTTTGTTTGTGTGCATGAGTGTGTGTGTATGTGTGCGTGTGTTCTTGCGTATGCTAGGATCCTCTTTTGGTCTATTTAAAGATCTCTGTGTCTTGCGGAAGGAGAGAGAGGTTCAAACCAATAACTGCAAAAAATGCTGTCTTTGAGCCTTTATTATTAAGAGGTTTTGGTTTCCTATTATTAGTCTGCTGTCCAGAAAAAAAAGTGGGAAAGCTCTACCTTTGCCAGTGAGTTGCTTTTCATAGCATCACCTGGCTTTAGGGGATTGGTGGTTTGACGAAAAGTAGAAATAATAAATAATAAATCACAGGGCTTGGCAGTCAAGTAGAAAGCAGCTTGGAAAGGGCTGGAATGGCAAAGCCTTCCAAAGGGATGAGAACGTGGGTAGCAGAGATGCTTGGGAGAGGGGGATGGAAGAGGGAAAGAGGCATGGAAAGCTTCAGGAAATGAGCATAGAGGCAGGACTGTATGTTTGAAAACTTGAGGAGCGGATAAACTGGGACTCAGATCTACAAACATCTCAAGGGCATGAAGCACAGGGAGGGCAAAATGAATGGTACGTGAGTTCAGGAAAGAAGGGAGCATCAGTTTTCAGGAACTACTGAGGAAAGAACAGTCTCTTCCAGAGGAGTTATAAGCACAGTTCATTCAGAATACTGTAGTAGGAAATAGCTGTTTGCTAGAAAAATATTCAATCTGGTTGTACTCACTATGATGTGTTAATTGTGTGTGTGCATGTGTTGTGCGTGCGCGCACACATGCACGCTGCAGTCATACAGCCATGGAAAGATATAGAAATGGACTTATGAAATATACTTAGTTTGCTGTGTAGAGTTTTCCTTTACTGACCAGTTTCAAGTAAGCCAGATATTTGTTCTGTAGATGCAGCTCTGTCTTATGAGGTATTGCTGTACCACTGTAACCATACACTGCATGTCTAGCAACACATGCCTTAATGCAATTACAATTCCAGACTCAGCCTTGCATGCTGAGGGACAGTGGGATTAAGTGTTGGACAGATAAGCATTATTAAGCATGGGATATAGCAGAAATGTTTATACATGTTCACTTCCAGGTCTGTTGAGGCTGCCTTCTGAATCAGCCCTGATTTTCCCAAAGAGGCCTGAACTTGTCCTCATCTGGGGCTGCTTCCCACAACCATGCTTTTAACAAATCTATGCTAACTTTGGGCTGTAGTGCTACAGGCAGACTGAAGCAGCCCTATGGCAAAGCATGTGCACGCCTACCAAAGCATTTGTTCTTATTGAGTTTATAGTCAGATTTACCAATGAGATCTCTGTATCAGAGTCGGGTCTACCCGATTGGGGCGGGATACCAAATGTGAGCAATAAATAAATATCTGTGATAACCTTCATTTTTAATACTGTGGCCCATATAACTGTGGCCTGAGTAAATATTGTGGCTGCCACAGTGTGAGGCTGTTTCATGAACAAAATCTTACGAGCAACTAAACAGAAATAAACTCAAAAGTACCTCTTCCCCAAGATTATCTGTCTTTGTTGATAACTACAGCAGCCATACTGATTGTGTCATACGGAATGGAGACTAAGAGAGATCAGCTTAAAAACAGCTTGGAGATTGTTGATGGGTTTATCTCAGAGGTTCCCAACCTAAGGCCCACAGGCTGGATCCAGCCCGTGGCACCATTTCATGTGGCCCGCACCCCTCCAAGTGCATTTGAGAAACAAAATGGCTATCCTCTTTGAAGCTGTTGGGACAAAATGGCCAAGCCATTGTGCATGCAGGGCAAAATGGCCAGCCAGCCCTCGAAGCAGATTGAGAGAGTGTGACCCGACCCCTGGTTTGAAAAAGTTGGGAACGGAAAGTCACAGGGGGAGGGGGTTTGGCGTGAAGTCACGTGACTCCAAAATTATTGAAAAGTTCCCAACACAAGAAATACCCAAGACAGAGGCAGAATCTATAAAGAGAAACAGATAGATAGATAGATAGATAGATAGATAGATAGATAGATAGATAGATAGATAGATAGATGAGGCAGAGGACTTCAAAGGCTGCTTACTGGATCTTCTCAGGGAAGAGTAATGCAGGGGTGGGGTTGGGAGGAGAAAGTAACACCTTTCCTCTGCCAGGAGAGGAGGAGGAAGAAAAAGTAGTAGTCTCCCCCTTCCTCCCTCCCTCCCTCCCTCCCTCCCTCCCTTCCTTCCAGGGATGAAGTAGTCATGGCCCTTCCTTTCTCCCTGAATGGGAAGAAGGAAAAAACCCAGCCAGATACCATTTACGAAGGAAGGGGGTAGGTGGGGAAACAGAGCTTGGGAAAAGGTTCCCTTTGTGTTTCCCCTGCCACTACTACAAATCTCAGAATCCACCGCCAGCTTCAGCACAGACCAGGCCACGCCACCTCCCCTCCTCTCCGCCCAGCCATTCACTCGCTCTCTCAGTCAGTCTCCGAGGGGGAAAAGAGGTGCTTCTTTGGCAGAGGGAGGGAGGGGGAAAGAGGGTCTCCTTGACAGTTTTCTCTCCCCCCCCCCCCCGGCCATTCAGGACACCTGGAAGGAGGAGGTGGTGGTGGATGACTTAGGGATGATGAAGGCGGTCCTTATAATTGAGAGATGTGAGGAGGGTTTTTCCCAAAGCAAAAATAAGCCAGAAAGGTGATATCGGACATCCCATTGAAATCTAGATTGCAAATCTTTTCCTTCTTCCTTCCTTGCTTGCATGAAAAGGCTTTGCAAGGGAGGCCTTTCTTTCTTGGGCTTCTGCTGTTTTTCTTCAAATCAGGGAAAATGGAGAAACCATATGATTGGGGGGAGGGGGGATCAAAAGTCTCAGAAAGTCACAGGGAAGAGAGGTGTGTGTGTCAAAAAGTGGCCTATTTTACGTCATGTGGTATTTGAATGGTTCCTTAGCTCTGTTTGCCTAAAGCGTTGATTATCGTCCTCTTTTACAAACATGAACAGTATATGGGTTTGATATCTACTTTTATTAGTACCAGGATATTTCTGTCTATTCAGTTCTGCTGAGTTCTCTTTTATCATCAATTTCTGCAAGATGGAAATTGGTTTTTGGGGCAAAATATATTCTAGAAACATTTCTTCATATCTTTCTTAGCTTGTTGGTATTGGATTGTTCTTTCAATCTGCTGTTGTTGCTTGCTGTTTTCAATTAAACTAGAGTTTTTAACTTATATTTGTGTGTGTGTGACTTTGAGATTTAATTGGTTTGGTTGGGCTTTGTTTAGCTATTGACTTAACTATTTATGAGAAAAGCAGGCACCCGTCAAATGTTATAAACAGATGAATTGTAGGTTTCTTATTTCCTTTTATTTCCTTTGCTCTTGGATCACATTTTCTTTGAAGATTTCTCTATAAATGTAGGAGGACTGGAACAGATTGTTTCTAACAATCAAAGAATACATGAAGAATGTTATGCTTGAGAAAACTGTAAATATGAGACTTAATAAAATCTTGAGGTTTGGAAACGTGCAGAGGAAATACCAAATCACCTGCCTGACCTTTCTCTGTTACTCTACAATGAAATTAGAAATGCACCACGTAGTGAAAGTTTGTTCACTCCTTTTTGCTCACACCACTATTTCAAGTTATTCCCAGTTAGTAAGAATTAACCTCTAGCCTTGCCTAAAATCCAGCTGGGATACCAGAGTGGTAAACTGAGCTTTCTTTAATCAGCTTTTTTACACTGAGTTAATAATTTCTATGCCTGTATGTGTCTCTCTTTTGAATGAGGGTGGCAGGGTTGGTTGGGGACGAGCCCAGCAAAGAAAAGGGGAAACATGAGGAGGAAGAGTTAATCAGTGTGGGCTGTTAACATGGTCCAGGCCACCAGCTCTGCCAATAAAACTGCAGCCAGGGCTTAGAGAAAGGTGAGAGATTTAATGTACCTCACACCTCCTCCTGCTTGGCCCAGATTCCATTTGGCAGATTAAGCAGCAGCAGCAGCAAGAGACCATAATCCCTGTATCTGAGGAAGAAAGGTTGGAGAGGGTGAGATGGCTGAACAAAGGGCCGCAAGGTTTCAAACTGAGGGATACCAGTGTTGCATGAAAACGTGGATTGTGAGTAAGGAGCCATTTGGTAAAAACATGGAAATAATTCACTTCTATAACAATGGTGGTGGAAGTAGCAGCTTTTCTTTGGCTTCAAGAGCTACCTGGCATTGTAATTTCAAAAAGATGCAGTCACAGAGCATTTACTTTGGGTGTGTCATTGTCACTGTGCATCTGTAGACAAGGTGAACATGTTTCTGTCTCTGAGGCAAAGTGGTGGCTGGCTGTGAGGCAAACACTTGCTTGGAGGCCTCAACATCTGCCTGTATGCTACCCTGCGCCTTCAGGTATTCCAACTTGCCCCAGACAGTACAGTGCTCAACACAGAGGCATTCAGTGCAGTGCTATGTAAGAGGCTAATGTGGAGCTGCTGGGAAATCTTACCTGTTTTGTATGATCAGGGGCCTGAAGGGCTCAGATTCTATTGTGAAAAGGTCCCTCCACACACTTTTTGACGTGAATTTTATGAACGTCTTACATTTCGATTGGCTGGTCTGGTAGCTTTTGCAGTGTAACGAAAATCATGTACTTTTGAGAAGCTGCAACACCAAAACTAAGGCACCCATGAAAATAAGGATTATGTCATTTGAAAGATCATCTCAGCAACTTTAAGAATTGGTAGAACACAAAATCAAAAATGCTAAGCGATGACGTCATCGCTTTCGGAAGTAGCATAGGAAAAGTGACAGTTTTGCGGGGGGGGGGTGTCACTTGTTGGGGGGACAACAAAAAAACTACCCAACCAATTCAGATGATACAAAGTGTGTTTGAAAGAGGAAAGATTAACCTTTGTGGGGACACTTTCAGATTTGAAATTGGACTTCAGAAAAATAATCTATGAAGTGTTTTACAAAAAAACAACAACACCCAAATGAGGTCACAAAAATGCAAGAAAAGGAGGGGAAACCAATTTAGAAATTCAACATGACAACTTCCCAAGGTAGATACAGTTTGCATACAACATGTGAAGAAAAATGATGCTGAAGCAGGAATCCACAAAAAAGATATTCCGGAAAAACGTGACTTGTTATAGTGACTTTTCCACGGTGGGTTGTGTGTTTGGCGGTGATCCAGCAAAAAAACCGATCGACCGATCAAAGTGATCCAAAGTGCACTTGAAAGAGGACAGAATAACCTTTCTTTTGGATCAGACTTCAGAAACGTTTTCTATGAAGGTTTAAAACAAACAAAAAAACACACTTTCTTTCTAATCTTTCCTTTAAAAAGTATCTCTCCACATTAGAATAGATACATTGTATCCTATTGAAAAACTCCTTTCAAGAAATTGTGATGAAAAAACCTTTTTTTCTTTGCGGTTTGACTATTGAAATATTTATTAAAAATAGATCCTTTGCAGTTATTCACCTGTGGTGAATCATTGTGTGTACAGTGGGCTTCTTATGGACACATGTGCATAGTGGGTAGAGTTGGGGAGAATGGAAAATAAAGGTTAAATGCATCTTTATTGAAAAATAAAATATTAAAAAAATAAACACAAATGAAATTGGGATTTATGTTTATGGATTAACCCAACGTAGCAGTTCAAAAGCAAGAAATTGCAAGATGATAAATAGGGACCACTTTGGTGGGAAGGTAAACAGTGTTCCATGCCTGCCACATGTCCATGGAAATGTCTGCAGACATATCTTTGGATATAAACAGAGATGAGCACTGAAACCTAGAGTCGGATATGACTGGCTTTCGATCAAGGGTGACCTTTACCATAGCTCAGAAAACCTTAGATTTTATGAACATAATGTCTTTATTTTCCCCCATTTGAAATGTCGCCCTTAGCTAATGAATGAAATAAAAGAAATAAATGAACTAATGAGCATAATTCAACACATTGAATTCATGCACTAAATGCCTGACGGTAGTGTCCTTAGACTCTACCTGCAATTTTTTTTATATCACCAGTAAGTACCAAGCCTTGTTTTACAGGCCTTGCTGGCATTTCCATAAATCTAGATTGGTTTGGGATTCAACCTACGCAGTGAACCGGTCTGATCTGTTGGGAAGAGATCTATGGCTGTCAAAACCTGAGATGACCTATTGTTAAGGAAAATGAAGTGGGATCCTCAAGGTGGTGGGTGGTTCTGGAGATTTTTGAAGTCTAGGGAGGGGTATGTATCAAAACGGCCTACCCAGTTCCCCTTATCTAGCTTGCTTATTTAAGACACAGTGAAATGTACTGACTTTCCAAAGTGGGGCTGAAATAATTGCAGTTGGCTTTATTTTTTCTCTGTGTCAGAAGCACACAAAGGTGCTTTCTGGGATGAAAGGATTTTTGCTGGAGGAACTCCACTTAGGAGATGCCCTAATGAGGCTCCTTTCGTGTCCCCAAAATCCAAGGGCAGGGGAGGGTGCTACATTTTGTCCTTGTGTTAAGCAAAATGTCTTGGGCTGGCAGTAGACCCACCAAATCCAGCTAGATGCATAAGAGTTTTGGACTGTTTCCCCTGAATTCATTTGCACCTTCCAAAACCCGGCCCTCCGCTGCTCAATCTGCTGTAGGAAACCATTTACTCCAACCTTGAAGATTAGACGAAGGCAGCACATTATAACTTCTATTAGTCACTGATGATTTCTGCCTGAAAGGAAAGCCAGTAGTGATGGATTTTTGTCACTTTCAGCATTCCACTACAATGTGGAAGCTTAAGGACCCAATATATTAAACGACTCTTCTTCAGTGCAATTAGATGTTAAGAGTCAAGGGTCTGTATTACAGTATCATTGCAAGGGAGAAGAAAGGAAACAACATAACTACAGTAATCTGCTATTCACTTTTGTCTCCATTCTGTTGACCATAGGACCCTATATATCTCATAGGGCCTGAGTCGCATTCTCATTCTGTAATGACTGCAGCTTTCTTATAGAGGCATCGGGGTGCCCAAACTACGGCCTGTGGGCTGTATCCGGCCCCCTTATGGGCACATTTTACTTCCACTTCTGGGATCAAAGAGGGCTTTGCAAGCTGGATGAATTGGCATCAGGGGCCAGATCTGGCCCATGGGCCATAGTGACCGACCCCTGAACCACATGACCAGCCCGCAGCTTGAAAAGTTTAGGCACCCCTGACACTGGACTGGGGGGCATTTGATCTGATTCCATTTTCTTGTGCAGTTCAATTTTTAAATTTAAGTTATCTGCCCAAATGCTATTAGAAATAGAATGCTGGACCTTGACATGATCTGGCAAGACAATTCCAGTGTTTTCTAATGCAGAGTGAATGAATTGTTGGCTGAGAGGATGGTAGTGATTCTGATAGGACAATGGCTTCCCATGGAGACGCTGGACAGATAACCAAACTGGGCAGTGTTGCTGAACCCCTGGATAAACAGAGAAACAGTGCACTACCCAAAAAAACTGTGAACAGTTTTCCCATTCACTTCCTACATCTGCTAGTTCAAAGTCCATTGTTCTACTTCTATCAGTGCTTATGCTTGCACTCAGTAGGAATACCCAGGCCATCAATGCTGAATCATAATGAGAGACCCTTATCTCCCATTTCCCAGCAGCTCTGCATTAACCTCTTATATAGCACTGCACTGAAATAAATAACCACATGAACGTAGTGGCATAGATAACTGTACCATCTGCTTGGAAAATAGGGTACAGGGAATTTATTATGGTAAAAGAGCATCAAGAACTGCTGCTGCTGCTGCTGCTGCTGCTGCTGCTGCTGCTGCTGCTGCTGCTGCTGCTGCTGCTGCTGCTGCTGCTGCTGCTGCTGCTGCTGCTGCTGCTGCTGCTGCTAGAAATGCATTAAGATTAGTCAAGTTAGAATGGAAACTGTTGGTCGTATAGGTGGTGATTTTATGGAGTCTAAAGAGTGTTGATTGAATACCAGCAGAAGAGCCAAGATGCTTTTTTTTCTTTTGAAATGAACTCAGATCCTAATTGCTTCTTTGAGGAAGAATAACTTTTTTTAGGTTCCATTCCTGTTTGGATTCTTAATGGATACTTCTGGCTTTCATCCCAAATAAAAAACAGTTTTCTGGATATCCCTTGTGCCTGGGCCTTTCTTTTGAATTGCCTACTATTGGGATGGTGATTGCTGTGGAGCACACCAAAAAGGGTACATCTAAAAAAGGGGTTCTCAACCTATGGCCCAGGGGCTGTATGTGGCCTGTGACACCATTTCATGTGGTTCCCTCCACACCCAGAAGTGCCATGTGTGGCAGGCCGGGCAAAATGGCTGTCTGGGCCCCGAAGCTGTCTGAGGGAGCGTGACTTGGCTCTTGGCTTGAAAAGGTTGAGAACCCCTGATCTAAAAGATAAACTGTTTCTTAGAGTATTGCCCAGTCAACCCTTTTCTTTGCAGTGCAGTCGTCATCTAGCTGCTCACATAATTAGCAGGTTTGGGTGCCAAATAGAAGATATTACCTTAATAACAGCCAAGTGGTGTCTAGCAGGTTTTTCTGACTTGTAGGAGTTAACTGTGTTCTAGTTGTCTTCATAGCTAAGCAAAGTTCTGCCTTCATAGCTAAGCAAAGCCATCCACTTAGACACAATCTTTGAGAAGCTCTAAGTGGCATCCAGTCCTGATGTGAAATATTCCAACTTGGAAGACCAAAACTGGGCCACAATGCCTTGTGTTGAAGCACTCTTTGCTGAAAACTGTGCTCTTATTTTCCACCCTTGAGGCTAAGAATGGGAACATATCCTCAGGAGAGGAATTACCGGTAACACCATTGGAAACTGATGGCTGGCTGTATCCTGAGAGAGTCCTTCATTTGCATCCAATATTTTTATTCTCAAGGAAGGATGAGGTGGGGGAGAAGATCTATTTATATAATCTGGACTTCTGCTAGTGACTTGTCAGATACACACATTTCTTTTTCAGAATTCTTCTCAGGAAAAAGAGGTTAGCTATTCTTAGCCAAGATCTCAATAATCATCTTCCCACCTATGGCTCCTTGTTGCATCCTCCTCCTGCTTTGCTTGTTGGGTTAGTGAAGTTGGTTGACAAGCAATCCCATTCTTACGGAAGTGCCAATTCTATTGTTTTGTATACTATATTCACTATACGGGTGATAATTAAAAAGAATTATGATCTATTTCTCATTGTGGATTGAATAACATTAAACATAATGAAATTAAACCAAAGGAAAACAAATGCAGAGTGCAGAAGATGATCCTGCACAAGTGGAAGATTAGCTCAGACAATTAGCTTCCAAGATGATCTTCTTGAGCATGACCACATAGCAAAAGAAAATGCTGTTCTCTTAATCCTGGAGGATGAAAGAAGTGTTTACAGAAACATGGCTGGTTCCTTGTTATAAAAATACTCATGACCAGAATCACAATGTGATGTTTATTTCACAGCTGTTGTTAAAACTGCCACTTTTATGGCTGGCATCTGAGGGCTAACAAATGAGATTATATTCTAAGCAGTGTTATTGATTATTAAAATAAGCTTTCAAGGGCTAAACTTGGAGATTAAAATATAGTTGTTTGCGCAAACACATCTGCAAATGAACATAACCAAAATCAACTGTGCCAGACAAGCCCTTTTGTTGATATTGGTGTTATCAACAGGGTGAACTGAAGATTTACTGGTTGTTCTGAAACAGGATGTGTGGGCTGCACTCTGAGGAACCGCTTGTTGGAAATGTCTTGCTGAAATCTGTAAAGGTCATACCCATATGAATATGGTTTAAACTGGCCTAACAAAGTATTAACCGTTTTGCCTTTCCTATTACTTTTCAAATAGACTTTGCACAAATGCAAATGGTATATCCTCATAACTTGTATGTCTCCAAATGATTGTGGGTGTGGCCTCTGCTTCTTTCTGAGCAGACTCTTTTGATGGATGTACAAGCGGTCTTTGAGAAGTTGTGTGTCAAATGAAAGTCTGCATCAGACTATATTGGCTTTTCATGTTTAGAAAGTGAGGCGGAGGCAATATGTATATATGGTCATGTTTGCTGCTGCCCTTGACATCTGTGGGCTTCTTGTACCTTAAAAATAAGAAGCCTCATTTACCATTAGGGGCACTTGACAACCCTAGCTTCTTGAAAGAGGGGCATTAATTAATAACTGATAGGTAAATATGGTTCCTCTTTAAATGCTCACTATTAAGAATTCTTTGGGTTATAGGAATAGTCTGGGTTGTCCTTGACTACTAGATGTCTAACATTTCCGGATACAGTGGTACCTTGCTTAAAGAGCATAATGCATTCCACAGGATTGCTTTTAAAGCTAGTTTGTTCTTTAAGCGAAACACCATTGTAAGTGACCAATTGTGACTTCTGGCAGGGGGGATTGCCAACCCTGATTTAGTTGTTAAGCGAGTTTTTGGTAGGTTTTAGTTGTTAAGGAAGGCGACCATTCTGAGAAAATTCTGCTCTTTAAATGTGTTAGTCTCTAAGTGATGCGCTCTTTATGTGAGGTTTTACTGTATTCTGTGCAGAAGGAATCCTGAAGGCCACATCGTACAAGGTGACCTGTAAGTTCCTATTAAATCTTTCTCTAAATTTGCCACTTATTGTATTCAGGGGATCACCAGTATTCTTGCACTCATGTACCCACATACTTGTCACAATACACTCTTCAAGTGTAAATGGGCTTAAATCAGCCATATTTCCCTAAAAAAATATTTTAAATAATATTGTACATATGAATGGGTAGGGACTTATGGGCCACCCTGTATATGTGGCTGCGAGTAGATGATTCAAGTACTACAGAAAGAATTTTATGAACTATAATATGAAAACAATCATAGAAGTGATCATATAAATGCCATTTAACTGCCATCATTATACTGGAATAAAGACTATCAAATGACTATTTAAGGATCATTAACTTGCAGTTCCAAAGTATTATGAAATAAGCTAAAACACTGAGAAAGAGTTCTGGAGGGCCTTTAGGTCAGGGCAGGGGCCTGGCCCTATTGTTAAATTTGTTTCTGCTTATACCAGTACACGATGCTCAGGTGTGACACACACACTGACATGCAAAACTGGCTAGAACTGAATTTGTTCC
Source organism: Furcifer pardalis (assembly GCA_030440675.1). Classification (NCBI taxonomy): domain Eukaryota; kingdom Metazoa; phylum Chordata; class Lepidosauria; order Squamata; family Chamaeleonidae; genus Furcifer; species Furcifer pardalis. Next base: position 105,289,935 of record CP126893.1, read on the forward strand.
ATCTGTAAACTGCAGGTAGAGTTCAGATGAGAGGTTGCCACTGTACTCTGCAAACTGTTTGCACAGCTTTTTTCCTATTTTATAACTGCAGAGTAATACTTATCAAATGCTAAATGAAAAGAGTGTGTTTGGTGTGTTCAAAGCTATTTGGAATGTACAGATTTGTATAAGTTGGTTGGACAACAAGGAGCTTGGAGTGCAAACACAAAGCTAATGGCAAGCTGACATAATTTTTTTTTCCAATTGCAAAGTAGCATGAGAAGTGGCTGAACATCACTTAGGAGAGGGCCACGTGTTGCCTTGATTATATGCTATGTAGAAATACAGGATTTCAGTGCTAGAGATGAGAAACAGCAACACATCATGTACAGAAGGCCCCAAATGAAATCTTTAACCAACTTCTACAAAGGTCTCAAATATCCAGCTTGCAGTAATATACTGAATGCACCAATGGCCTGACTTACCTGTGAGACAAGTGGGTATGAACACACATACCAAATCTATTGTTGGGTGATTGGAAGACTATTACTGTGCCACTTTCCCCCAACAACTGGTAAGAGAAGTCTGAGAGCATATCAAACAGCCTTCATGAGCTCCTCCAGTTGGGTTGAAGTTCTTGGTGTCTTTGAACATTAAGTGATTACTGCTCTCCTTTATTATTTTGGCCACCTCAGAACCAAGGAAGATCATCATCTCGTTGTTGGTGTGTGTGCTGAAAAATCAATAATGAGGCCATAGTGGTGGTTTAAAGTGCTGAAATGGATCAATGACAGCTGCTGTGGGGATGAGCTGTTAACATTAAGTGGAATTTGCTTGCTTCGCTGTGCAAATTATTCCTTGGCCCAGCATCCACTATCCTCCCCCACCCCCCAATAAACGTGACCATGGCAGAATCCTTACAGAAAAAGCAAAAACAGCTAGCTCTGGGGACTTGGAACAGGAGACGAAACCTTTCACCTCCAGGTCAGAAGGGCAGGTGAGTCTTTGCCAGCAGGGAGGTTGGGAGTCTGAGCAGAACAAGTTGGTGGCCTTAAATTAACCTGGCTACTCATGTGTCACAATCTCTCTTTGTCTTTGGGGACCTCCGAGTAAAGATGATGTGCATTGAAATGATGTGCAATGTCTTTTGGGTAAGGACATGAAACATGCTGAAGCTGCGAGTGGCCATATGGTGTCTAAATTGTGGTTAAGTCCTGAGGCTGTCAGATAGTCCTGTAGAATCTAAAATGTCTGTTTTGATTACTAGATTGAATGGTGTTTCCATCTCGCCTCCTCCATAGGGCTTTGTATGGGGAAATAATATTTGTGCATGTGTTTGAATCTGCATTGATATTCCCCCCTCTCTCTGTGTGTGTGTGTGTGTGAGAGAGAGAGAGAGAGAGAGAATACACTTGAAAAAATTACTTTTATATTATTTATGACTCCCAGATGTTGAAAATTTTAGTCCAAAGAAAGGTAACATTTTCAAGCTCTCATAAAGAACAGCAGACTAGGCAAAAATAATAACCTGTAGTAGATTAACCTAGCCTATTTAAATCCCGCTAAATTGGAAAGTGTTGCAGCACTAATTTAGAATACTGTCTGGTATTGCTCCAGGGAAAGAAAATTCCATTACTGGAGGAGCATCCAAGAAAGCTGCATGCCATAGCTATACACTAGAGCAGGGTTTCTCAAACCTTTCTAGTTGGGGGTGGGTGGGTCACACTCCCTCAAACAGTTGAGGGGTCCAGACTGGTTGTCCCCCCCCCCCCATTTATGGCTGTTGTAAACACGTTTACGAACACATTTACAATGGTTGTAAATGAGTCCATGGCCGATTCCGGCAGCGGCGACACAAGCTGGAGCTCTGGCGGAGCCCACATTATTTGGCACCACAAACCAGATCTGGCCTGTGGGCCATAGGCTGACAACCCCTGCACTAGAGACTTGTTTCACTCTTGGCAATTAAAGTTCGTGGATAAAGGAGGATACAGTATCTATATTATATAGGGGACCAAGCCTTGCAAACTTTTACAATCCAAAAAAATCATCACATGTGAGGGAGAAAAATATGACAAAATGAATATGATTTGAAATCTATGTAAACAGAGGGCCAGACCTACATATCCCAGGATGTCATGTCTAGGGTTGTTACCTCCCACAATGGTCCATATCTTTAGATTCATGTGTCCATATCCCACAGGGTACGAATTGTGTTTGAGATTTTATTTCTTTTTCTTGTGGTTAGAATGTGTGGTTCAGCTTCCCTGAGAGGCATGGTTCAGATTCCAAGCCAATTACTGTATGTATCTACAGGACAAGTAACAGTTTCTTAAACTTAGGAACCCATATGTTGTGCATAAGTAGAATTTTTGTGAGGGGGTTCTGATTTACCATGAGCTTGCCACAAATGAAGACCAGGAGATCATGCCTTGGGGCAGTTTAAGTCCAAAGGTCTTGGTACTATATAACCCATGGTGGGTACACAGAAAGAGACTCCTCGAACAGTGATGGGATGACACCGGTTCTGACCGGATCCACAGAACCGTTTTAAGGATTTCCGGAGGGCTCTCCGTGGGGGTAAAACCGTTTTTGAGGCGTCCGGATCGGACGCCTCACCGGGAGGAAAATTTAAAAAAAATTTGGAGCAAAAATGGCTCCAATTTAGTGCGCATGCGCAGAAACTCAATCTGACACATGCGCACTAAATTGGAGCCATTTTTTTCTCCGATTTAAAAAAAATTGGATCCGGCCGCCCCTGACTGGAGCCTCCTGTGGAGCCGCTTGCCGCCGTTTGCTGCTGCCTGGTGCTCTCACCACTGCCACCTCCTGCCATCGCTGCTGCCGTTGCCGTCCCCATCGCCGCCGGAACCGAGGAGGAGGCGGGGCTGCTGCCGCCTCCCGCCATCGCCATCGCCGCCGTTGCCGCCGTCGCCCCAGGCCAGTGGAGCGCGCCTCCTCCTCCTCCGGTTCCAGCAGCGGCGGCGGCAACGAAGAAGACGGGATGGGAGCCGATCAACGGGCAAGGCGGGGAAGACAGCTCCGGAACGAAAAGGAAGGAGGGAAAAAAGCAAATGCATCTACCCGGATCAATTACAGAAACGCTCCCGGGTCCGGCACTCCAGTCCCCTCCCTCTCCTCCTTCCACCCCCCCCGGCGATGGCGATGGCGGGAGGCGGCAGCAGCGGCGACAGTAGCAGCAGCAGGCAGTGGCTCCGGGTCCGGTTTTTTAAAAATTGGAGCCAAGATGGACATGGAGCGCCCCGCCTCCTCCTCGGTTCCGGCGGCGATGGGGCGTGCCTTGCCGTGTGGCCCCGGGCCATGGGGGTCGTCGGCCCCAAGAAGGGTAAGTGAGGGTTTTGTGTTTGGGGTGGGTGGGTGGTTTATGGTGTTTTGGGTGGGTGGGTGTACTTTTATTTAATTTTTATTTTATTTATTTATTTATTTTATTTCTTTAAGTTACGGGTCTGTGTGCATGTTTATTTTTTTTTATTTTTTTTATTTTTGGCCTTGCCCACAACGTCATGACGTCATGACGTTGGCTCCGCCCATGACGTCATGACGTCATGACATTGGCCACGCCCATGACGTCCATGACGTCATGGCGTGGTAGTAGAATTTTTGACATCCCATCACTGTCCTCGAAGATTGTGGTATTTTCGAACCACAATCAGTCGTACCCTGGGTAATGGCTGCCTTGAGCCGGATAATCTTTCTCACACTAGGTCAGGAGAAAGGAACTGCAGAACGAACTCACCAAAAGGTGGCTTCATTTTGGCAGTTTCACGTCTGGCCTAGATGCGGAAGAAGAAGAAGAAGAAGAACCACAACAGCCACAACAACCACAATAACCACAACCCATAGTGGAGAATTTCCACAGGTCCTGCAGCCAACTTTTCTCATCCTCCTGTGCAAGGCTACCTTTGTCAAGCTGCTGAATTTGTTGATAAAGTTTGGTGGCATAAGGTTGCCCTTGCTCAAAAGCCAGTCATATCCGACTGTAGGTTTCAGTGCTCATCTCTGTTTATAGCCAAAGAGCCAGCACTGTCTACATTTGCAGATATTTCTGTGGACATGTGGCAGGCATACCTAGACACCAGAGTGCACAGAATGCTGTTTACCTTCCCACCAAAGTGGTCCCGATTTATCTACTTGCAATTTCTTGCTTTCGAACTGCTAGGTTAGTGGCATAAAGGCATTATTAATAAAAATTGCATTAACCTTTTCTTGAATGTTACCTGCAAGACAGTAACTTCACTGACAGCAAGGGGGCAGTGGGGGCTGCAGAATTAGGCACGGCCCCCTGTGACATGTAGGTCTTGTGTTTCTCCCCTCAGACCTAGCCTTGAAGCCATCTTTTGTAGCCTTTCCCCTTCAAAGTCATGCATTTAAATTGTTTCTCTTTCTCCCTTTCGTGGGGAGTCAGGACTGTAGCCAGAGGAGGCCTCCTGAGCTAACATTTCCCCCCACCACCCCAGGATGCCAATGTTATATATGTCTTTGTGACATTGTTGCACCTCCTGAAAATTCCCACCCACCCTCCAAATCAAGAATCCTGGCTATGGCCCTGACAGTCTCTGTTCCACACAATCCATGGTGATTATCTTTGTTTTTATGACTCTTATCATTGGGACACTTACAGTGTAGCCAAAAGTCCTCTGTCCAGAGAGAGGGAGAGGGAGAGAGAGAGGGAGAGGAACCCATGAGTTTATCATGCATAAACATGTTGCTTTGGAATGAAGCGCCTGGATACTAGAACAGTTAGAAAGTTATCTGTAAGACTGACAGGATGTGGGGTTGGGATGGCGAGGAGGATGTATATAAAGGCAGAAGCACATAATTTTGGTGCCTAACATGTCTCCCAAAGAGGAGTCAAGAGGCTGTCCTTTTCATTCCCATATCATGGGTGTTTGTGTCCCCATCCTTTTCTGAGATGGGAAGAAGATGGGAATGTTCACCCTTTCTGCCCAAATGATTCTCTTCCCCCTGGGCAATGAGGCCCCATAGTGTGTCCCAGACCTCTCATCATCCCTCCTGGGCTATCTCCAAGCAGGAGCAGGTTGTCAATCATGCTGTTGTCTGGAAGTGGCAAGCAAGAGCTGAACAGCTTTGTAATCTCATTACTTGCTAACTCCCAAAGCCATTCCATCTCCAAAATGCCTCACCTAACACAAGATACATGAAGTCAAGTCTATTGCCTTTTATCTGCTAAGCTTGTTATCCTATTTAGGAAATAAATTGAGTCAGGCTGGAAGGGATAAATTCTAGAGCAGTAGCTGCTTGAGTGCCTTGCAGCAGAAATAATAAAATGTTTTGTGGCACCTTAAGGGCTTGGGGAAGGCTCAGCTTTTGCTAGGGCTGTGGAGGGGGAACGGGTTGTGTTTACTATCACCCTTAGCTCTAACCGCTGCTCTAGTGCAAAGTGATTACTTCCTGCATTGTTCCCTTTGAGCTGCAAGCCTGATGGAGATTCCTGATGTTGCTCTGTCTTCTAGGCAATATGCTTAACCATGTCCATGCTTCCCTTAAGTGTTCAGAAATGGTTAATGTCCATAATTTATAACAGTAATACCCTCTGCGACTATTGTGTTTTCCCCCTGTAACTCTTTTTTTGTATAATTCTTTAGATAAAGTCCTCAGTTTTATTGATGTTGCTGGTTATGTTCCCTTACTAATACAACCCTCTGGATGAGTGTCATAAAACCAGGGATCTTTTCCTTATATGTATTTGTTACTCATGGGAAATAACTGCCTGTAAGACATGGGAAAAATCAAAATCTCCCTTTAAAAAGTCTGGGTGTGCAATTTATGGATATGTTGTTTATTTTCCATTAGAACTGATATTTTAGTTTGTATTATAACATGTGTATTTAGTAAAACGTCATACCATTGTGGAATAGATCTAGGAATTCTTCAAAACTCTTTCTGGCAAATTGCCTTTTAACTAAAAGCACTCTAGACTTGGTACGTTTTGTTCAAAACCAAGGAATCCCTCCCATGGCTGGGTGGAGACAGCTAGATATGTGAAAATATTTAGATTATTTCTTGTCAGAATTTTGGTTTTGTGACAAAATAAGTGTTTTTAAATGAAAACAAAAATGTAGGAGCTTCTGCTTAAAACCCATGCATTTTTTAAAATTAGGGACAACAAGGAACACATAGCCCTTTGGATGCCATGGGACTGCAATTCCCATCTTCCTTCATCCTTGGATTTGCTTGCTAGGACTGATAGTCATTGCAATCAAACAACATCTGAAGAGCCACACATTTCTCATAATTGCTTTCTTAAAGCATACTTCAGTTCCCACCTTATCTTCTCTGCCCCCACTTTTTTTCTGTTAGCATGTTGGGTAATGTATACTATACCTGAACCTCCAACCGTAGTCTGATGAGCTGATTTTTCATATTATTTGCTCCAAGAAAGGTGCTTGGTAACACACTCCTTTTTGTTTCTTGGCTGAGCTTTGAGTAGCAAGTAAAGCAAATAGTTAATTATTATGCATAACTAAATGCACTGTTCGATATTCACCAACAGTAGCTTTGATCCCCCATGCATGTGATGAATGCTAAACTGCTGATCCTGGTAACTTCTTGCACAGAAATGTTAACAAACCAGTTTTGTGCTATCTGTCCATCCTTGCCTCTTGTAGAGGCTGAAGGAAGAAATGCCTGCCCTGCCCTTTTGAATTAATGTCTATTCATGGGGAACAGATGGAATATATCTCATACCAGTTCTTTCAGCCTGAAAAGGCATTTTATAAAAGCTGACAGCTAAGTATTTTGGAAAATGTTTGTTTATTTGAAAAAAGTTTCTTTGCATAAACTAAAAGAGCCAAAAGCCACAAAGGCCCATTTGGAGATGCTAGAAAAAGAGGTTGGCTCTAAATTAACATGCACCATTTTAGAAACCTTTCTTTTTAGTTTTATTTCTCCTTGGCATCTATTGGAAATTTTTATATGCTAGTATTTTCATGACTCTTTACCATGCAAAAAAAAGGGTGCATGAGGCATATAAAATAGACCCAATAACAGGACAGTTGTTTTTCTTCAGAGTTTGGTATGGAAATGTACTTGAAGGAGATCTACAAGTAGGGTTTTTTTGTTGTTGTTGTTCAGTTGCACATGGACCACAGCATGCCAAGCTCCTCTGTCATCTGCCATCCTCTGTAGTCCACTCAGATCTACACCCACTGCATCAACAATGCCATCTAGCCATCTCAATCCTCTGCCGCCCACTTCTTCTTTTGCCTTTGATCGTTCCTAGCATCAGGGCCTTCTCCAGTGAGTCCTCTCTTCTCATTTGGTGGCCAAAGTACTTGAGTTTCAGCTTCAGGATCTATCCTTTCAAGGAGCAGTCAGGGTTGATTTCCTTCAGGATTGACTTATTTGATCTCCTTGCAGTCCAGAGGACTCTCAAAAGTCTCCTCCAGCACCACAGTTCAAAGGCGTCTATTCTTCTGTGCTCCGCCTTCCTTATGGTCCAGCTCTCACAGCCATACATTACTACTGGGAAAATCATTTTTAACTATGCAGACTTTTGTTGGTAGGATGATGTCTCTACTTTTTATTATGCTGCCTAGGTTTCTTATAGTTTGCCTTCCAAGAAGATCAAGTCTTGTCACTGCTTCCATTTTCCCCCTTCTATTTGCTAGGGAATGAACTCATGATCTTGGGTTTTTTGATGTTGAGTTTCAGGCCAGCTTTTGGGTTATACATTTCCAAAGGGATGGTTGGCATGGAGCAACAGGCAAAGTGAATGTGAACCCCAAAAGGAATGTGTCAAACTGTCCTGAATGTAGGTAGGAGGTGGGCATTTCAGGTAGAACACAGGATTCCTAAGAGGTCTTGAGGTGTACAAAAATCAGCATGGGATGAAATAAAACATAGGAGGGAAGGTGGGGCCATAGGATGTAATCCTTCCTTCTATAGGGGCAGGTAGGCAGAGAAGTTTCATCAGTTTTCATGTTAGTATGGCTTGACCCAGTTCACTCATCTGAAATACTGTAATACACAATTGTTCTTTGGCTCCCCCCCCTTTTCAGTTCTTCACATTTTGTAAAGCAGTTCACCAACTGGAAAAAACATATAAATAAAAATGTGTACTTTAGATAAAACTTGTTTAACCAAATGTACATGTTAAAGGAAATTGCTTACAAAAAGATTCATGTTTTAAATTACACTCTTGTCAAGTCAATTCTAACTTAAGGTATCCAGTGCATAATTTTCTAGGGAGACAGTACTAAGAAGTGATTTACCATGTCTTCCTCCTTGGGACAACTGGGACTGGGCAGAGCTACACAGGTTGGGTCTTCTACTACAAGGAACTGTCGGGAATTAGACAATCTCTGGCTTTGCACCCAGCTCAATGAGCTAGAGCTGCCTACATTGCATGTAAAATAAAAATAATACGTAAAACACACAAGTGTAGAAGATGTATGTACACACACACACACACACACACACACACACACACACACACACACACACACACACACACACACACACACACACACACACACACACACACACACACCATATGTATAAAACTTTGGGCCACCATGTTTTGAAATTATTACATTTGTAAAGGTCATATTAGAAGTGTTTGTTGCTATGTGTTCAAGTCCCGTGGTGCAACCATGTACACAATCAAACATGACCATATAATCAAAGCTGCTACAAGAATTTCTTTTGTGTGTGTAGTAATCTAACACTTACACATGCTTTCATGTGGAATTATCACAGGAAAATGTAATAACTGTTGTTGTTGTCGTTGTCGCTACCATTTATTATTATTATTATTATTATTATTATTATTATTATTATTATTATTATTATTATTATTATTATTATTATTATTATTATTATTATTATTATTATTATTATTATTATTATTATTATTGCAATGTCAGAGATTACTCTGGGTTGAAAGGATTTTCGCTGGAGAAATTCCACTCACGGGATGCCTGAATGAGGCTCCTTTTATGTCCCCAAGTGCAGGTAACAAAACCTGACCTTCCAGTCTCTAAGCTCAGGGTCTTAACCACTAATTAACAAGAAAATGTTAATTTCTAATGTGAACTTGAGGCAGACTAAACCTAAGCTTCAAAAAAATTCAAAAGCTGTAGAAGACAAAAGAGGCAGATTCATCTCTATCTGATACCCTCCATAAGTTGAACTGGATGGCCAAAAATGTGACTCAAACCTACACCAGTTGAGAAAATATACCCTCTTGTTGGTATTGCTCCACCTAAGATCAGGAGAGAAGTAGCAGCAGATGCAGAGAGAACTAAGCAAGAGAATGACCCCCCTTAACGGATATGAGCCTGAAGTCTGCCGGCTCAGATCCAGGAAGAGCTGTATGGCAAGAAGAAACATTATTGAGGGTACACAAGAGTAAAACCAAATTAGAAGATGGAGAAAGGTGCTCTCTGGGCAAGGAACAACATTAAAGGAGGATATAGCAAAAGATCTCAATCTCCCAGTGGTGGGCAGCAACAGGTTCACACACACCCCAGGGTGTGTGTGAAAAAATTGGGTGGCCTCTGGGCGGGGGGGGGGAGCGAAATTGGGTGACCATGCCCACCTCCCTGCCCTGTCCCATCAGGTTTTGTCCCTGCAAGTGGTTCAAGGTCTCTCTGGCTAAAAAGCCAGTCATATCCAATTCTAGGGTGCTGTGCTCATCTCCATTTACAGCCAAAGAGCAGGTGCTGCCTGTGTTTGCAGATGTATACATGGCCATATGGCAGGCATGACTAGATTATCCACGGTGTAGGCTCTGCCCATGATGTAGGCTCCACCCATGACATTGGCTCCGCCCATGACGTAGGCTCCGTCCATGGTGTGGTAGCAATTTTGGAGGACCCTGAATAGGCTGAGGGTTGGAGTCCCTAAATGGAAGACAAACATGCTCAAGTGGGGACTTCTGGAGGACAACAACACACTGTGTGACTGTGGGGAGACACAGAGTCTGGCTCTTTTACTGGTCTGCTGATTGCTGCCAAAGACATGCACTGATGAGGACTTGGGTCTGGGCAATGACAAAGCGAAGAAAGTGGCTTCATTTTGGCAGTCCAGGTTTTGGCGGGACACGAAAAAAGAAGAACTTGGAAACATGGGTTAAAAAAGCTAATCACCAATGAAGTTGCTCACTTGTCCTGTTGGGCAGATCACTAAACCACAACTACATCACAGGTGTATCTGTAGGTATCCAGTGGAGGGATTCAATTTTTTTTTACTACTTACTCTGTGGTGGGCGTGGCTAGGGGGGAAAGCCCTGTGTTGCACCTGAATTAGGACTACTTTGTTTCAAAACTTGGGTGGGTGGCCGGGGCCAGCCGGGATTTCTGCTACGGGTTCTGGCGAACTGGGCAACCTGCTGGATCCCACCACTGGGTATATCTACAGTGAGACAGATGTATAATATCTATCTCACAGGGTTGTCTTTGATTATGAAGTAGGAAAATCCCATTTAAGTGGCCCTGAAAGCCTTGGATGAAATGTAGGGTACAAATTGATATATCCTACCATTAAGAATATTTTTGCTTTCTGGGATGGGAATAGGGAGATTCCCAAATGCTGGGACCAATACTTTTATTTTTGGATGTCTCTCAGCTGCTGGATTAGGACTGGAGATACCCTTTCAACTTGGCTTTTTGACAGATGTGGAAAAATCTGGCTGAAAGCTAGGAACAAGCAAAACAACAAAAAATCCCATTCAGGATCTGAAGCAGTCCCCATGGGACTGAAGTGGATGACATGTTTATCTGGTAGCCAGTTCCTTTTTACTTTCAAGGGTCAAAAGGAAACCTGGGAGGGAAAAAAGCTTTTGGGAAATACTGGGAATGTCTGGGTGATTTATTATAGCTAATTAGCCATGGAGAGTTTGTTTTCTCTAGGCAAAATAATAGTGAATGCCCAGCAAGGAGTTCCTTCCTAAAGAGACCAAAAGGGTCTGTATGGAAAGAGGAAGGCCCCCACCTAGAGATTTGGACATGGGGCTCAACTGCAGCTTTCAAGAACATCTACCACTTTGGTTTGATATCTCTGAGTCCCCTTCAGCAAATATACAGTTGTGACAGATGGACTGGAATTGGCTATAGAAGGATTGAGCTTTTCATGTGAGGCCATATTTTCTTGGGAGTAGAGCAGGAGCACCCAAACTACGGTCCATGGGCCCAATTAGGCTCATGCATATCATTAATGTGGCTCTCAGTGAGTACCTGGGCTCACCTCAGACCACCCCTCCACCCTCCCCCACCGCCTGACATCAACAGTGGTGGCAGCAGCGATCCGCGCTTTGTTCTGGCTGCTCCAAGCAGCCTCTGGCTCAGTCCCATCCCTTCTGCAGCCTTTGCCAAAGCCGATCACCGCGTTGGGGAAATTTCTGGCCTGTTATACTTAGAACTTTACTCACTTCTCTCTAATCAGGCGATCCTTCCAAAAACCCAAAGAAGTAGTTAATAACACCAATGTATAGAGCAGGATTCAATAGTGAGAACTGCTATTAGCCACTGAACTCTGGTTCCCCCAATATATATATTGATCTGGCTCGATTTGTTGTATTCGTCCAGCCAATGTATGCTCTCCCAAGGTTCAATTTTGTCCTTTTCCTGGTCATTAGCAGACTGGATAGCTTCAGGTCTTTTCCTCCATTGTACTTCATCTGCAGAGTGATAAACATAAGCCATTGATTATAGTGGGTGGAGGGGAAGCGGGAAGGATGATAAAGCAAGTCCGATTTGATTGGGCTGTGGAGGCCAGATGTTTTTCTACAAACTTGCTGAGGGCTGCAACCTTCACCATTGGCACAGGAAGCACAGTTAAACATGACAAAAGGGCATGCTGCTCTCCTGCAACTCTGCTGTCAAGGAGGACTGAAGCCACAAGGCAGAAAGCCTTCTTCCACCTTTACACAGCAACCTAAATGCAGCATTTTATATTCTTATTTACTTCAGTTATATCCTACCTTTCTCACATAAAAGATACAAGGCAGATTTCAACAACTTAAATATCTGTCTGTCTATCTAAATTCAATAAATAAAGAAATTAACATTAAAATACAATTAAATCAATGGAGTGTTAAAACAGCATTAGTTTCAAAGGTTTAAATAAGTTTAAAGTGCCTGATAAAAATATGCTCTTTGCTCTACTAAAATATACAGTAATTGTATAAGGGCTTTCAGAGTTCAAAAGTTGACTTTAAAAGAAAGGTTTTCACCTGCCAGCAAAAGGACCATTTGGGGTGGAGGGGAATTGCACCCTCTCCAAACACACCTTGAGATGGTGGTGGCACTAAGAGAACGTCTTCTATGGAAGAACTCAAAGATGGAGGGGGTGGGGGAGAAGATATAAGTAAGGCCTGTGTCACACTAGTCAAGTCAGACATTGCCAGCAATAGGTTCTGATGGTGAAAATGCGCCTCTAGCCACTGCTGAAGCTTAGGCATCCAGTTGTGTTTTTGTTCAGTCGAATAGTTGATTCTGACCCCCTGCAACCCCATGGACCATTGCATGCCAGGCACCCCTATCCTCCACCATCCTCTACAACCCACCCAACTCTGTGCCTATTGCATCAACAATACCATGTAGCCATCTCATTTTCTACCGCCCACTTCTTCTTTTGCCCTTGACCTTTCCTAGCATCAAAGCTTTCTCAAGTGAATCCTCTCTTCCTATTTGATGTCAAAAGTACTTTAGCTTCATCTTCACTATTTGACCTTCCAAAGAGCAGTCAGAGTTGATTTATTCTAAACGACCAATTTGCATACAGACCAGTGATGGGATGTCAAAAATTCTACTACCACGCCATGACGTCATGGGCGTCATGGGCGTGGCCAATGTCATGACATCATGATGTCATGGGCGGAGCCAACATCATGACATCATGACGTTGTGGGCAAGGCCAAAAATAAAATAAAAATAAAAAAAATAAACACGCACACAGACCCGTAAATAACTTAAAGAAATAAAATAAAGAAATAAATAAAATAAAAATTAAATAAAAGTACAACCATCCACCCAAAACACAAATAAATCACCCACCCACCCTAAATATAAAAGCCTCACTGACCTTCCTTGGCGCCGACGAACCTCCATGTGGCCCGGGGCCACCCGGCAAGACACGCTGCCCCCGACTGCGGCCGTTTCCTCCTACGAAGGCCGCGGCCGGCCCTGCAGCCACCGGCCACGGCCGCCACAGCCGCCTGCAGCCCCTGGCCGGCCACCGAGCTCCCACGGGCATGTGGGTGCCTGCCCGGGCCGTCCACCCGCGCCGCGCCCTCCTAGGGACTTGGGCCCGACAAACCCCCATGTCCTGGGTAAGCCCGGCGGGGCTCGCCACCACCGCATCCTCCTCCGCCGGGCGCCTGCAGCTTCCTCGGGGCGGTGCCTTTTCGGCCCGGCTCTGGCTGAGGCCACGGGCGGCCAGGGCCTGCGGGCAGCAGTGGGTATGGTGGCGGCTCCAGCCGCGGCCAGGGGCTGGAGCCACCGCTGTCCCCAGGCCCTGGCCGCCCGTGGCCGCAGCCAGAGCCGGGCCGAAAAGGCACCGCCCCGAGGAAGCTGCAGGCGCCCGGCGGAGGAGGATGCGGCGGTGGCGAGCCCCGCCGGGCTTACCCAGGGCATGGGGGTTTGTCGGGCCCAAGTCCCTAGGAGGGCGCGGCGCGGGCGGACGGCCCGGGCAACACCAACGTGCCCGTGGGAGCTCGATGGCCGGCTAGGGGAGGTGCCCTTCTCTTAGGGCTGCCGCCGCTGCTGCTGGAGCCACTCTAAAAAGGGGCAGCTCCAGCTTCGGAAGAATTTTTTTTTTTAATTGGAGCCATTTGGCTCCAATTTAGTGCGCATGACCAGAAACTCAATTTGACGCATGCGCAATGCGTCAGATTGAGTTTCTGCGCATGCGCAGTCAATTGGAGCCATTTTAGCTCCGATTTTAAAAAAAAATTCTTTCGGTGAGGCGTCCGGAACCGGACGCCTCAAAAGTGGACTCCCCTCCCGGAGAACCCTCCGGGATTGGTCCTACCGGTTCCAGGGAACCATCTGGAACCGGGGACATCCCATCACTGGTCCAGACCCAAGGTTAAATCTAGGAGTATACCTTGATGTAATGAGTGTTATCTCTGGTCCAAGTAACTTTGTGCTTCTGTTTAGGTTGATTGCTTTTCCTCTCTACCCTTTACTTCATATTTGTACTACACAATTGTGTTTGGATTGTGAATCTAGGTTGGTCTTGTCTTCCCTTTTGGACACTTCTGTGTGAAAAAGACAGACAGCAGTATGTCCCTGTGGAAAGGCAGACAACCACTATGAAGAGTGGGTTTTTTTTTTTAAAAAAAAAAAGAAAAAATGATGGAGAAATTCTGGCACGTCTCTCTGAGAAAATGAAGTGGCAGGGGGGGCCCCTCCTCATTCTTACCCTGCAGAAATTAGCAAGGTGTCAATGGTGAATGAGTAAATATGCGCATAATCAGTCCACATTTTTAGAGGGGGGGAAGGCAATGATAATAAGGGAGACAGGAGATGGGTGAAGACAGTGAACAGCATAAATGATATTTATTTAAACAATAGTGGAAAAACACGGTTGGAAGATTAGTGCCTGATTAATGAGATTCAAACCTTCACATGAAGAAACTAAAAAACTGTGCACCACTAAACAAGGCAGCTTGGATAGTAAAAGGTAGATGAATTGTGTTTTAGCATGAATCATAGTCTTTTTGTTTTTCATTTTAAAATTGTGACTAGCATATATATTGTTAAATTCTCAAAATATCAGACTGCCTAGGCTTTTATGGTAGCAAATATTTATTTTTCCTTACTCATCCTCAAAATGAGCCCACCCTTGCTTATTAAAGTAAAAGTGTAAAGTAAAAAAATGGAACATATAAGCATTGCAGTACAGTTGTACCTCGCTTAAAGAGCATAATGTGTTCCACAGGATTGCTCTTTAAGCGAGTTTGTTCTTTAAGCGAAACACCATTGTAAGTGACCAATTGTGACTTCGGGGGGGGGGGGATTGAGAACCCAGATTTATTTGTAAAGCGAGTTTTTGGTAGTTTTTTTTTGGGGGGGGGATGATGTTCCACATAACAATTTTTCCAATGGAAAAAATCGTACAACAATTTTTCAATGGGAAAAAACACTTAGTGAAATAAATCGTTGTACGATGCGTACCATAGGGAAAATCACTATATGATGCATGCATCGTATAGCAATTGTTTCATTCAACAACGAACCCTGTGGAACGGATTAAAATAGTTGTATGAGGTACCACTGTACTCAAAATTGCAGAAGACAGGTGAGAAGCAAAAGTAAAAGGTAACAGAAATCAGGTCAGAACCCTGAATGCAGCTTTTCAGCAACTGATACATAGAAACTATTACAATAGCCAGTGCAAAGAGAGAGAAGGGGGGGGGGTGTCACAAAAAACCCTAATAGATTTTTCCCAGAAAATCCAAGAAATTGAAGGGAAACAATATACTCAAGACCTATATAGAAGTCAAAAGCGTCCTTTGAAGAAGAAGCTTATGATGAAGAACCTACACTTCCAGAAAGTGAAGTAAAAGCTGTTTTGAACACACTCTGAAGAAATAAATCACTGGGATACATGGGATACGAATAGAAATATTTCAAGCCACGGAGACTTTAATGTTGACAATGATGAAACTAAAATAGTAAAGATTTTATATATCTTACTTCAATCGTAAGTCCAAATGGAGACTGGAACCAAGAAATCTGAAAAGGCTGAAACTCAGAAGGGAGTAATGAAGGAATCAAGAGAAGGCAAGATTCTCTGGAAAAGATAATAATACTAAGAAATGTCAAAGGCAGCAGGAAGACCTAGTATGAGATGGATTGAATCCCTAAAGCAGGGGTGTCCAAACATTTTGGGAGGGGGCGTGCTTGTGCATACGTGGCCGGAACCACTTTAGGAGTTTGTGCATGAGAAAACGTGCCTGCGCCACTCCCAGAAGTGGTTCTGGATGTCCCTGTGCATGTGCAAATACATCTGTGCCACTCCTGGAAGTGGCACAGTTGCATTTGCACATGTGCAGTGGGCATCCCCGTCCACTTTCAGGAGTGGTGCAGATGTGTTTGCACATGCGCGTGGCTGTCCGGAACCACTTCTGGGAGTGGTTCTGGATGCGTATTGGTGGGTGAAGAATATTAACCTTTGCTCTGCATCACTAAGCCCAGTGTTTCCCAACCTTTGGGTTTTGGACTTCAATTCCCAGAAGCCTAAGTCAATTCCCCAAAGCACTGATCAGCCAATGGACTGACTTAGGCTTCTGGGAATTAAAGTGCCCTTGTGAGGCATGGACCCCACATTGGGAACCACTGACTTAGTGTTTTTAACGTGAAAATGAAGAAGATTGAAAGGACATAGTTATGTAGTTCTGCTTGATTTCTGCTACATCCATCCTATCCTCATTCAGTCTCTGGTGTACCCTAAAAATCTGCTGTAAGGAGATAAGAAACATTTTGGAGCATATTCGGGTGCCAGTTCTGATGATGCTGGATCTTGACCTGTTAAGTCTGGATTGGATATGGCCAAGAAGTAGACCCCCATCTATTGCCATTTTTCTAAGCAACTGTGTGTCACCAAAGATTTATGATATCCTGGTATTTAACAACAGCAGCAACAACAAAATGACCTTCACCTTCAATACACATGCACTCTGAATTATATTGCTGAAAGAAAATAGCTTGGGGTAACTAAAGTTGTGTAGATTTGTGGTTTTTGGATTCCAACTCTCAAATTCTCCAGATAGCATAGCTGGAAAGCTTGGGTGGAGATTTTTGATGAAAAGAAATGTCACCTGTCTTCAATTAAGTATTTTTTTTTAAAAAAAATCCTAGATTCAGAACTGTTTAATTCCAAGTGTTTTATGCACTAGGATCTTAGATTTCTAGCAAAAACATATTAGATCCACAAACCTGGCTGAAATAGTGCTTGCATTTTTAGACTATAATTTCTGTAGCAGAATTTTGTCCCGTGTTTTCCTATTCAGTTTCCCTTCCATACACATAAAATTCACAGTAGTGAATGTATGAGACACAGTAAAGAGTTCCCCCCACGTTTTCTCTAGCATGACATGGTAGTGGCGCCTGCTGTGATTCCAAATCAACCTCTGACTAGATTAGTTCTGAATTTCCTTGAGGGTGTTGGGTGATCACTCACCAAAGTGCTCCACTTATTTGAATAAGAAGTGGTTTGCACTCAGAAATACTTGAGATCAGAGTCATTCTATCCCAAATGGTGCCTTGGGTTTCCTACCACCTGTGAATAAGTTAAATAGGAAAAGTGCTTGGCTCAGGTCCAATAGGGCTCTCATTATTTGTAATTAGCTTAATTACATCATAAATGGCCCATCAAGGGATAGGAAGCAAGGTTCAAACAAATCAGTGATTCTGCTTTTATAACTTTATCCACATGGGACTTTGATCAAACCAGTAACAACAAATGAACTAAAAGTGGAAAGAGACAACTACACAGCATGGCCTTCTCTCTGTGTGTCACAGTGTGGGTTTCCTAAGCCTTACCATTTGCCTGTTGTTGTAGGGTGGATGTGACCATCTTTTTCATCAGGTACGAATAAAGCATGAAGGTTCCTTCAACTTTGAGTCATTATAAGGGTTATAAAGCTAGATTTGGTATATGACTCAAAGCCAAAAGGCAAGGTATTATTTTCAGGCACCATATTTTGAAATATATTGTGCTGTGCATAGAAAGTTATTTTTTGAAAAAGGAAGCAGTTGCAGTTTTAATTCTGAGTTGTTTACTGTTACAATTGCAGTACTGTATTGGGAAAGTAATTCTTTACATTATTATGTCTCGAAAGCATTTCATATAATTTTCTTCTAGTTGCTTCTAAAAAACTAAATGCTACTAACCTGTGGCACACAAAATACTATATTTACCTTGTTGCTTATGCCCAAAACCAGTGATGGGATGTAACAGGTTCACACCAGTTCGCCAGAACCGGTAGTAACTTTTTCCAGCGTCCCAGAGAACTGGTAGCAGCTTTGGGGGGGGGGGAGAACCACCTTTGGGGCTTACCTTTTCACTGGTTCCCCCATTGCTCATGCATGCCAAGCACTTGTTGTGCATGCACGCCTACAGTGCTTGGCACATATGCACAGCCTCCTTGCTATCCTCCCAAGCGGGGAGGAGGAAGAGAAGCTGCTAGCCTGAAGCTCCCTATAGCCTGCTCCCCAGGGTAAGTGACTCACCTTTGGATGTGGTGTGTCTGTGTGTATTTTAATGTGTATTGAATACCTTTACCTATATTGACATACTACCACAGTTCCTAAAAAGGCCTGGCAGCCGGCAGGCCTGACTTGGGGTTTTTAAGCAAAGTCTTGGAGTTACCTCATCAATAAGCTACACCTGTGCTGTTCCAATTGCTGTTCCAATTGGATAACCCTTAAGGAGGTACAGCTGTTTTACATTTACATTAAGGCATATTATCCTAGAGAACTGGTACGATGACCATATCTGTCTTGCAACATGGTACTGCCCAGGCACTTATACTAACAAGTAAGTGTTTGGGGTGGGTAGGTGGGTTGATTTGTCCTTGAGGTGGGTGGGTGGGTGTATTTTAATGTATTTATTTATTTATTTATTTAATTTATGGGTTTGTGTTGTGAGTGAGTGGGTGGGTGGGTGGAAGGGTTGAGAGGTGTGTGTGTGTGTGTGTGTGTGTGTGTGTGTGTGTGTGTGTGGTTTATTTATTTATTTATTTTTATTTTCCCACCCACGACGCTGGCTCTGCCCATGATGTTGGCTCCGCCCACAAATTAGGCTCCTACCATGGTGTAGTAGTAAACATTTTGACATCCCACCACTGCCCACAACACAGTTTGTGGCAGTAGCACAAACCTGAACCATTTTCTATTTCTACCCCTCCCCAATTAATGGAGCATGCCACATATTTATGAAGGCAACTAAATCTTACAATTTCACCATGAAAGTAATGAAGTTATCCTTCATTAATATTACAGTCATCCTGTCCTTAATTAAGCCATTATTGTTGCAGAGGGGAATTAAATTCCAGTAACTAATTACTTCCACCCTCTGGAATTATTCCTGCTATATTACACAGTGCCTCCTTAGTAGTGCCAGAAACAATTTATTTGCTGTACAAAAGAGAGCGTTTCTTCTCAGCAATAGAGAAAAAGTAAACACATGAAAACCTTTACCTTGGATTCTCACTCCATCTCTCCATAATGCTAAGAGCCTAATGATTATTTTTTTCTTGTCACACTAGGAGTGGAAATTGTTAGCTGTGATAAGAGGTGACAAATTTCCTCCTTGTCTTAGTCATTGGAACTTTTTGTTCCATCTTGGCTAGTGTAAATTTAATCCACAATATTTCCCTTCCTTTTATGTTACTCTCATCAAGGAAGGCAATGGACAGAGACATAACATATATTCGAAAGATGATATAGCTATCATTTTTGAAATTCATAAGCCCCTTAAAATATACCCCGGTTCTGAGCTCACAAGCTAAATATGAGCCAACAGTGCAATGTGGCAGCAAAAAAGGCAAATGCTATTTTACACTGTACAGTATTAACAGAAGCATACTGTAGTCTCCAAATCCGGGGTGAGTTACTAGTGCCCTTCTATTTTACACTCGTTAGACCACATCTTGAATTCTGTGCCCAGTTTTGGACACCAACACTTTAAAAAGGATCCCAACACTTTGGAACGGGTTCAGAGGAGGGCAACAAAGATGATCTGGAAGTGGAAATCAAGCCTTATGACCGTGATGGCGAACCTTGGCACTCCAGATGTTATTGGACTTCAATTCCGGGTGAATCGCAATAAACCTATTTGTGTGGATTCAAAGGGGTTTGGGCTGGGAATTGAAGTCCAAAAACATCTGGAGTGCCAAGGTTCACCATCACGGCTGTAGATCCTGTTCACATCAGGATATGTACTGTATTTGTCGGCGTATAAGACGCATCAGAGAATAAGACACATCCTGTTTTTTAGACACATTTTAAAGGGAAAAAAAATAATTTTCTACATTTCCCCATTAATTTTCACTTCTCTTTGTGTGTGTGTTTTTGAAGCTGCCCTTCACCCAGCTCCAGCCACCGCTGATCGCCAGGAGCTGGGAGAGGGAGTCTTTTTAACTTGGGAGACGTAGCTGACTGAATTTTCAATGTAATTTGATTACTGGCACACAAGATACACTGGATTCTTCTAGTTTATTTTAAAGGTGGGTGGGTGGGTTTTATATGCTAGCAAATGCGGTATATATGTATCAGTTCGAAAGCAAGTATTGCAAGTACTTAACCTAGCAGTTTGAAAGCAAGAAATTTCAAGTAGATAAATAGGGACCACTTCGGTGGGAAGGTAATTGAGTTCTGTGTGTTCTGGTGTCTAGTCATGCCTGCCACATGACCATGGAAAGTCTGCAGAAGCAGACAGTGCTGGCTCTTTGGCTTTGAAACAGAGATGACACTGGTCCCTAGAGTCCGACACGACTGGCTTTCGAGCAAGGGAAACCTTTACCTTTACTAAATAGGTACCACTTCTCAGTGGGAAGGTAAACAGCATTCCATGCACTCCAGTGTCTAGTCATGCCTGCCACATTGACCACGGAAATGTCTGCAGACACAGACAGCACTGGCTCTTTGGCTATAAAGGGAGGTGAGCACTGAACCCTGGAGTTGGATACAACTGGCTTTCAAGCCAGGGCAACCTTTACCTTTACTAAGTTCCTTGTGCACAGTCCACTTCCTCTATCTTTAAAATGTTCATGTCTTGTTGCTCTATAGATGAGTGCCATTCCTGTTCCCATTTCTTCCAGCCATTTATATATACATTGAATATCTGCATACACTTAAATTAATTAGTATGTGTTTGTTTTACAAGGTAAATGAATCCTTCTGTACATACTGCATTCTTAACATACCCCATATGCCTTCATCTTTAGCATCATCAAGCACATGGATTTAATGCACCTGCTTTTAATTTCATATGGCCATGTGTTGCAGGGAATTTCTGATTCACCAAGTCAGCTTGTCGCATATGACCTCATGCAAGAAACACACAACTGCTTTCCCTGCATTGTAGCCACCATGTCTCCAGGTGGGCATCCAAGCAAACATTATCTAGGTCTTTATTCACTTGCCTAATGACAAACTGAAGTGTTTACTGGGCTATTATGTGATGCCTCTCCCAAAGAATGCATACATTTTGTGTGCCAGCTATCATGTGATAATAACTCCAGGCCTCATGTGATAGCTTAGCCTTAGTTCAATGAAATGACTGGTTTGGGGCAGATAATAAACAGACTTATGACAGAATAACGGAGTGTAATATTCCTGGTTTTCCACTGTTCCTTGATTTCTGTGTGTGTGTGTCCTACACACACACACATACACACACACACAAAAACACACACACACCTATTGTATCAAAGATCCTTGGTTTCTGGCAGTTTGCCTTGTAAGCAATTTGTGTATAATTCTAAGGATGAACAAAATTTGTGTACAATTCTAAGAATTAATTAATTTAATTTAATGAAAACAAATACCGTAGGTCAATCTTAGAAGAAATTAACCCTGACTGCTCCTTAGAAGGTCAAATAGTAAAGATGAAGCTAAAGTACTTTGGACATCAAATGATAAAAGAGGATTCACTTGAGAAAGGCTTGATGCTGGGAAAGGTGGAGGGCAAAAGAAAAAGGGGGCAGCCAAAAATGAGATGGCTAGATGGTATTGTAGACACAATGGGCAGAGAGCTGAGCGAGTTGAGGAGGATAGTGGAGGACAGAAGTGCCTGGCGGACAGTGGTCCATGGGGTTGCAGAGGGTCGGAATCAACTGTGCGACTGAACAACATCAAAAATATGCTGCCTCATTCACGAAAGCGGCTCTAAGCGGCTTACAGAATATACGGCCATACAATATATACAACAATTATACAGTATACATCCAAAAAACAGAAAAGAAAAAGAAACAGCGGTTAACAACAATAATGATACAATATCCAATATATAATAATACAGTATGCACAAAAATTACACAATATACATCCTACAAAAATGGCCCATAACAGAAACAATAATCAATACACAATACAAAAATTATGCAATAATCACAAAAATCACAACATATCAAACACCACAGTACAATAAAATATAACAGTACAATAAAATGTAACAATGCAATAAAAATAACAATGCAATAAAATATTACAATACAATAAAAGGTAACAGTGCAATAAAACATAAAAGACCAACACATACATTGACAACTGTGGCAAAGGGACCATCATCTCCTGAATCAGCAACCAGTCCTCCCCAGGTGTTTCTCTTCCTCTGGCCTGGTGGGTAAGGGACCAGCCTCTGGCAGCAAGCAGTTTTTAAACAGACACTGGCCCTCCCCAGGTGAATGAATGAATGAAAGTATTTGCTACAATAATCTGTTTGTTTAGGAGACGTTTCAGCATGAATTAAGCAGCTGAAGTTCTGACAAGATACAGTACAAAGTTCTGGCAAACAATGAGTGTTTACTAAATTGTTATAATTTCTAGTTGTAGGAGACCTTGCAAACAGTGTGCTTGTTGCAAAAAAAAAACCACCAAGAAGGATAAAAGTGTGTACTTTATTTTGTTTACCAGTGATATTATTGCCATTTCTCTTAGGCCAAATGAAATTATAGCTTTGTCGAGCTAGAAGGAACCCCTTAGCAAAGCAGAAAATCCACTGCTAAAGCATGCCTGATAGATGTCCATCCAAATGCTGTTTAAAAGTAGTAGTAGAGCCTACCATCGTTCAGGGACAGTTGCACTGCCAGAGAGCTCTTACTTATACAGTCAAACCTCGGATGAAGAGTACCTCGCTTAAAGAGTAACTCGCTTAAAGAGCAGAATTTTCTCTGAATGTTCGCTTCGCTTAACAAGTAAAACCAACCAAAAACTCGCTTAACAAATAAATTGGGGTTTGCAGTAACACCCACAATTGGTCACTTACAATGGTGTTTCGCTTAAAGAGCAAACTCGCTTAAAGAGCAATCCTGTGGAACGCATTATGCTCTTTAAGCGAGGCACCACTGTACTGTATTGTCTTCTGGTGGTAAAGTTGCATGGATGCATTCTTCTTGCAGGGAGGAAGACAGTCATTCCACAACCACTAAATGCATTAAAACATAGAGTGAAACCGCCATGTTCCACAGGACAAGAGTATTGACCCACTCCAGGCAGTTTGTTGTATATACAGTATATGCATGAACAGCAGTATTATTTACAAATGTATGAGTGTCATCTTTGTACAGGACTCCTATTTCAAGCAAACTTTGGGAAAGTAATTTTTCTTAACTACCGTTTCCAGAATCTCCCAGCTAGAATAGTTACTGACCCAGCTGGTTGTGTAATCGAGGAAATAAAATTTTCTAAGTTTTGATCTCGGGTGAGAGTTGATGTGATGTTAATAAAAGTAATAAAATACAGTGTCATGTGTATATGTACTTATGTGAAGCCATCCTGATAGTCAGTGAGTTGGGTTTCTGGCTACAGAACTAAAGGCTGGGAGTTCAGTTCCTCACTTTGGCTCCAGGGAAAAGAGCCTGCCTGTACAGTAATGGGCAAGCTGCAGAGTCCTGGGGTGCCCACCGAAGAAGGGATGGTTAAACCACTTCTGTATATTCTCTACCTAGCAAGCCCTGGAAAGTTTTGCTGTAGGTCACAACTGACTGAATGGCACTGCCAGAATAACGAGAGGAGCTTTAAGCAGGCATTGAAATTCAGTTGGAGACAAGCTGGTTCCTTATTGGGGCAAATTTCCTGCTAACTGTGGCCAGATTGCCTACACGTCTTGCTTCTAGAGAAAGGACATATTATGTGAGTGTTGTAGCTTGAGCATTCTGTTTGGTTTGCTGGGGGAAAACACAACTCCCTTCAGAACAATCTGTTCTTTCTTGGTAGCCTGTCTCTTCCATTTTTTCCTAATGGTTCTCAGAGATATTACTTTTTCTGGTCTGTTAACTACCATTGTCCTCTAGCCAGTGGCTATGCTGTTTGGGGGATTCTGGAAGTTTTAGTCCAGCAAGTAACTTCCCTGAGCTCTAAGGCAGTGTTCCAGTATTGACCCATGATGTAGTTCTAGGCCTCACAAACAGCAGAAGGACAATACATGTTTGTCTGGATTTTGTTCTTGTTCCTTTCCTAAGTAAAGTTGGGTAGTACAGGTTGCTCTCCATATTTATGGGTTTAGTATTCAATCCAGTGGTGGGCAGCAAAAATTTTCACTGCCACACTGTGGGTGGAGCCTATGCCATGGGTGGAGCCTACATCATGGGCAATCTAGTCATGCCTGCCATATGGCCATGTATACATCTGCAAACACTGGTAGCACTGGCTCTTTGGCTGTAAATGGAGATGAGCACTGCACCCTAGAGTCGGATATGACTGGCTTTTGAGCAAGGGAGACCTTGAACCACTTGCAGGGACAAAACCTGATGGGGCAGGGCAGGGAGGTGGGCGTGGCCAACCAATTTCTCTCCTCCCCTCTGCCCAAAGGTCACCCAATTTCGGTGCCCCCCTGCCCAGATGCAACCAAATTTTGCTACCCTCCTTCCGGGGGGGGGGGGGTTGCAAACCTGTTGCTGCCCACCACTGATTCAATCTATGAGTCTAAAATATGCAATTAAAAATCCTGTAAAATGCATATGTTTCTATGGCACACTACCAGAGCTGACCACTGGAGGACACTGTCTGCAAAATATAGGGTTCACTCTTATCTGTGGTTTCATTTATCCCAAGTAAGTCTCAGAACATATCTCTGTAGATAAGAGGGGATGATCTCTGTAGTACAGTAGTTGCGACTCTGGGTGCAGCATCTACGAACAGTTATTTGTTATTGTTGTTCAGTCGCACAGTCAAGTCTGACCCTTTGCAACCCCATGGACCATTGCAGGCCAGGAACCCTATCCTCCACCATCCTCTGCAACACACTCAGCTCTACACCCATTGTGTCATCAGTGATGCAATGACTCATTATGAACAGTGATGCTATGACTAAACCAGGAGTTCTCAACCTTTTTAAGCTGGGGGCCAGATCATGTTCCCTAATGCTTCGGGGACCGGACGGCATGGTGTGATGGAGGTGGGCCACATGAAATGGTGCCATGGGCTGCATCCAGCCCATTGGCCACAGGTTGAGAATCCCTGCTCTAAACAAATTCTCAGTTTCTTTCATTAATAAGTACTGTACAGTACAGTAATACCTCGGATAATGCTAAGACTTGGTTCCACAAGTCTTGGTGTTATCTGATTTTTAGTGTTATCCGATGCATGTTAAAATCTTATGGGATGGATCGGATAACGTTAAAGCTCCATAGAGATACATTGTAACTGCACAGGCTTTAGCAGTTGTTATCCAATCCATGCCATAGGACCTTAATGTTATTCGATCCAATTCTTCTCCCCAGATTACTTAACGTTATGCAATGTTAGCGTTATCCGAGGTAAACGTTATTCGAGGTATTACTGTACTTCTCTTTCCTGTACTTTTCCCATTTATTTATTTTATTTCAGTTGTGTTAGTCAGTGCACCTCCACACAAAATAAGCAAGCCTCATTAGAGAATGCTATCATGTCGAAGACCAATGCATTTTAAAACTTTTTTTGTTTTATTTGGAGAAATTGAATTCAATTTTGTGAGCCCTGACCTGCAGTCAGGAGTGATACAGTCCAGACACTGAATTGTCATCTGCTGTTCTGTGAGAGCTAAATTACAGCCTTAGACTCTACAGGAAAACAATAGAATTTGACCTATGATCTGAAGGTCAAATAGATACAATCTGATGCGTCTCTGCAGAGATAGTAGTCATACTTGGAAGCTATTAAGGACCATTTAAAGGAAATAACAGCTTGTGGGTTCTGATCTTGATTGGGACCTTCATATGGGGAGGAAGGAATGTTTTGTTTCCCCTGTGATCATGATCTAAACTGGAACATCTCCACAATACCTGTGATTTATGTTACCAAAAAAGTCATTGGTTTGTTTTAACTGGAGTTGCTAGGGGTGGGAAATTGGGCCATCGGTAAGTAAATAATGTACCTTTCAGTTCTGGCTCCTTTGAAGCTTCTGGACAGAGGGAAAAGGAAGGATATTGAAATTCCCATTGTCTCTTTCCATGAGGGAACCATGTGTTTTGCTTTTACAGTTTCATGACAAGATTCTTCCTTGGGGGAAGATTAAGTGGAAAGGACAGTGGGTAAGATCAAAAAACACCATGGCCGCAGTGTAAACCATTGCCTTTACATGTGGATAGACTGTGTTTCTTCATGGTTTTTTGGTTGTTGCTGCAGGGTGCCTCTCAAAGGTTTTATACCATAAATCAGGTACATAAACTTCTGGCCAAAAAAGGTGAAGTCTCTTGAGTGTTTCTTTAAAATAGGGTATAGGTTTCCATACACTTTGTTTTGCCTCCAAACTTTAAAAAGTGGAGTTAGGGGTCAAAATAACAAGTTTTCAAAATAAAGGCACTACTGGATCTTAGTTTTTTGGTAGTGTTGAATGTGGAGAAGTGTTACAGGAAGTGCCTTGGAAATTAAGCTTTTATTGTCATGTGGTTTTAAGCCACAGCTATTTCTTCTACCCACTTCTGAGTGCCTGCTTTTCCTGTGAGGACAGAAAGGAAGCAAATTGTGGAACCTGTTCATAAAACCTAATATAAGTTGTTTTCAGGATCTGCAAAGCCACAAGTAGGGTGGAATGACTAGATCTTTGACCCAGAGCACCATCGCTCAGATAACACAAAGCTTGCTACAGGAACGGCAAAAATTCTCCTGCTCCTAATGGCTGCCAGAAATGTGCCACTGCCAGCCCCAGGAGTGTGCATTGCTTCTAGCCAGTGCAGAAGGAATGGGCTTGGCATGGATCCACTCTGGCTGGCATGTGCTCAAATCCAAATGTTGCCTCCCATTCCTCTATCCTCTCTCCACATATGATAGTCTCAAGCATCCCAAGTATAACCAGCAATGCCCGGGATGCCTAAATTTCTAGTTACAGCTATATTAACTCAGGTTTCTTTATTATTAATTAGGTTCTGCTATTGACCAGACTGTCAAGGGATGAATTCCGACTGGTTGCAACTCTCTTTCCACTCTTTTCACTGCTGTGCTCTTCTTCTCCAGGTTCGACCAAAACTTTTCACAATTGAGTCTTCCCATCTTTTGGGGGACCAACCAAAGGGTCTTTTTACTCCTCTGGGATACCACTTGGTGACTGCTGCTGTCCATCATCTATCTGTCATTCAGTAAACGTGTCCAGCCTAGCGCAATTTCAATTTATGATATTCGACAACAACTTTGTTCATTCTGCTTTGTTTTCTTATCTGGGCATTGGGGATGTGGTCAAAAAGGGATACCTTTTACATTGATCTTTCCATGGCTCTTACGGCTCTTGAAGTTGTTCTTCCTCACCCTTCGTTAATGACCATGTTTCACTTCCATAGAGGACAACAGGTAGTACTGTCAAATCAAAAAGGTTGGTGCATTGTTCCTTGTCAAGTTTCTTGTTTAGCAAGATGTCTTTGATGGAGTTGAATGCCACCCAGCTCGCTTTCTTTCTTCTTGCTAGTTCTGCTCTCTGCTCATTGTTCATTCCAACGTAGTGGTCAGCCTGTTGAATGAGTTCATTCCAAATACTAACTTGGAAGTTTCACTGGTTGCTTGATAGCATATATTTTGTCTTCATGCCATTCATTTTTAGGCCAATGTTCCTACTTTCTGAGTCAAGCTCACACAGCATTTTTTGAAGTCTTTGAACATTTCTGGCAATCAGTACTACATCATCTGTGAAACTAAGATGGTTTATCTTCTCTCTGTTTAGTTTGATACCATCATTAGATATTACTAATTAGATATTACATCTAAATGTAGGATACAGTACTAACATCCAAGTTGGGGTGTTATTTTAATGTTTTAAAGCTTTTTCAGGAGAATGGAAAGAAGTGGTAATCCATTATCTGATCACTGTTTTTTAACACTAAATCGTCCCAACATAAAATAACTCTTTTTAGGGATATCAAGGTTGTCTGATATGGGTTTTTGTGTGCAGCCTGAAGCCAGCTTGTTAGGTGATGGAAGAGGTATGTAGTTATTTCTTAATTTCTGCCATTGAGCAGAAACAGAGCTCCCAAAGTTACATTTTTGAATTATAATTCCTTGAATCTTGTAACCAGCATGGCAACTGGCTGTACTGATATGGAGGATTCTGGGAGCTGTGGTCCAATAAGTGACATTTCCAAGCTATGATCTGGAGATCTTTCACTATGTTGTCAGAAAACCATATTTGCCTCTTAAAATTCCTAGGTGTGAATCCCACTATAAATGTAATCCTCTTTAAGGAATCACTGGACGTTTTGCCATTCTTACACATCAAGAATGTGATGAAGCCTGCTCTATTATGCAGCTTTCCTTGGGGGAAGTTATCATTCCTTAGCTTAGTGGCTGCTTCCTCTCTTCCTCAAAACAGTCAGCATATCTCCAGCCTTTTTTCCTGTCCATGTTTTGGCAAGCTTCATCTGTCATGCTTTTCTTAATACCTCCCTCCCCACCAGCCTTTCCTTCACACACACACACACACACACACACACACACACACACACACACACACACACACACACACACACACACACACACACACACACACACACACCATTGGTCTTTGTCTCTTCAGGAGACTCCTAATCAAGCCCATCTGGTTGAGGTGATAGACTCTTGATTGCAATAACAGAGTTAGGGATTCAACCCATTCATCCCGATTATATGGCAAGCTTGTTACAGCAAAGGAAAGAGACACATTTCCTGTCTGCTGTAGTCCCGTCCCCACCACCTCCACGCAACATCTGACTTGGCAGGCCTCAACCTGGCTTCCCTCACATGATTCCAGCATGCAGCTACTGTAGCTGCAGTTTTCGTACATGAAAAGAAAAAGTTGAGTACTTTCTACACAGCATATTTGGACTGCAGATATTTAATGTGCACAGCCCCTTGCCCTGTGGGTCCTTTTCTGTCCTGCAGATATAATGCACACAAACTGTGGGCACTGTACAGTCAATGAGATTCGCATGTATGTGGTGGCTGAAGGGCTGACTAAAGCCTTCCCTGTTAACAGAGGGAACTGTCTTCTATCCCTCCTGTTCCATTATGGCATTGCAGTTCTAACTCCAAGACTGCATTGAAAGAAAGTTTATGTCTTTGCTTTTAGGTGTGAATAATTGTCAATTACTCAGTTGGGGTCTTCACCAGCTCACATCCGGTTTGCTCAGTGGCCTCTCATACATTGGCAGCTACCATTTGCTACCAGAGTTTATGGGTGCAGCAGTGTAGTCATCACATTTTGATTAATTTGTTAAATTAGATATGTGCTGTCAGGTCAGAATCAATTTACAGTGACCTTAAGGTGGTTTATTTGAAAAATGGTTTTACCAGTTCTCTCTCCCTCCAGTGAGTTCCCTTGGCGATGTGGAAATTTGAACCCTGATCTCCAGAGCCCTAGCCCAACCCTCTATCCACTACACCACACTGGGTACCCCCAATTTGCTAGGGTACCACTACACCACACTGGGTACCCCCAACCTGCCTACATTTACTAGGTTTTATACATTAACTTACTTTCTTTCTTTCTTTCTTTTTGTCTGGGCAAGTTTTATACTCCAAAAGATTGTTTCCCCAGCAAAAAACCAGGGTGCTATGAAGAAGCCTGCTTTTTGCTAAAGAAACTATGCCCTTCTTGCTATCTTTAGCAGAAGAATCTGAATTGGCTCATAAGTAGAAAATGAAAAAGCTAGCATGGCCATTGAGAGTTGTAGTTTAAAAAAGAGAAGCTTTTCCTATCTGTGCCTGCAACTATTAAGTTCAAGAGAGGAGTCTAGCACTGTTTTCCCAGAACATTAAAAGGGGGAAGGGGGTTAGAGAACCTAGCAGACTTCCTTAAACCACAGGATTTGCCATAGAGGGATGGGGTCCAGCCAAAGCTGAGACTTTTCACATTGGAAGAGATGCACTGGGGAGATACATACATAGAAAGATAGCCTTCATGTTCCACACTTCTTTAAGTCTTTCTGTATCTGGTTTCCCCCTTCCTCTACCTTTTGTCCTTTTCTGTTTCTAGTTTGTATTATCCTTCAGTTTCCTCTTCTCCCATCTAAAGATGGCTTTTGAGCATCTCCTAATGAAGGTGATTATCTTTCGTCTTTGCTTGATGAGTATATACCCCTCGGAGTGTTTGAATTTCCCTCCTTGAACCTCTGTAAAGGAGTTATCCTGAGTCAAAACTGCTTTTAGGAATTTGAAGCACCATCTACGTACTACACTGACATTTCAATTGAACCTAGTCACCCAGATTAAAAAGCAAAAGGCAAGAAAGAAAAGACATTGTGCGCGCACGCACGCACGCACACACAAGCATAGTTCTCCTTCGTGTTGTTTGGGGATGCACACTGATGGGTTCTGCGCCTGCGCTGAATCCGGAGCGGAGCTGGAAAGCTGATTGGATAAAGAGTTTTGAATGTGGGACCGCCCACCATGCCCAACCCCTTTAGGCGCCATTTCGCGCTCTCCCCTCAGTTTGCTTTTTTCCGCTGCGCAAGCAGGAGCCTGGAAAAAAAGCTGTGAGTACTTTGCTGAGATTGTCTCAGAATCTTCCAATTTTTCCTACCTTACAATTTTTCTCGGACTAGGGGACTTGTTCCCTTGGTCCTCGTGTGGCTGGGGCTCGCCCTCAGCCGCCGTTTAAAAAAAAAAAAAAAAAAAAGAAAAGACCAACATCTCGTGTCGGGGCCTCCCGGCCGGGATAATTTTTTCTCTTCGGCCATCTACTTCGGTGGATGGCCTCAGCGGCAGCGTTCAAGCAGTGTCCGTCCTGCAAGAGAAAGTTCCCTAGCTCGGACGGGCACGTGCGTTGTCTTCGCTGCCTCGGGGAGAGTCACCAGGTCCAGACCTGCGAAGTCTGTCGCGGCTTCTCGAAGGCCGCCATCAAGAACCGCCAGTACCGCCTTCAAGCCTACCTCATGGAGGCCGCACTGGCACCACCGGCTCCCCCAGCTCCAGAGCAGGCCGCTTCCACGTCTGCTCCTTCAACCTCCGCTTCTTCTTCCAGGCCCTCGGCCTCTGAACTGTTCAGGCGGAAGAAGGAGCAGGAGAAGAAGAAGAAAGACAAAAAAGAGAAAAAGAAGCGCCGTAGCTCTTCGTCTTCTCTTCCTCCGACCCCGGCACCGGCTCACCTTTCGCCGCCACGCTCCCTAGCATCCGCCCCGGTCGCAGCTCCACCTACGCCGGGTAGGATGTCGACCGAGGCCCGGGACGCCACGCCGGAGAGGGCCCACAGCCCTCCACCGCCGCCGGAGACTCCTCCACCTGTACCACCGCACAGGTCTTCCTCCCTCCGCAGTCCTTCCGTGGTTCCTGGTCCGGCTACCGAACCGCCGCCCCAGTTGAGCCTCATCGCCCCGTACATCGAGGCGATGGTGCGGAAACTGCACACCGAGCTCTACGGCCCGCAGACGACACCGTGGGAGCGCCCTCTGCCCTCACCACCAGCCACGGAGGCACCACCGCTCCGTGAGGAGGGCCCCGCACCGAAGCGGCAGAGGGTGGAACAGGCGCGGTCGGAGGCCTCTCTCCCTCCGTACCAGCTGCCTTTGCCGGGGAGCGATCCGAGATCCGCCAGGCCGTACTGGTCGGACTCGGACCCCGAGGTCTACCTGCCACCGCCCAGCGTCTCGGAGCGGTCAGGAGACTCCGACTCGTCGGATCAGGAGGAGGAGCAGCATCAGCCACCGCCGGTTGCGGTCGACAAGTCCCCGGACGACAACATCGGCGCCGTCCACGGATCCCAGCCGGAGGATTTGAAGACCTACACCGGACTGATCACTCGCCTCGGATCCACACTTGGGATTCGGGCGGAGGCTCCCCCGGACGACTGTGAGGATGTCGTCTGCGGCTTGGCCGACCGCAAGGAGTTGGTCCCCGTCCGCCTCGGACTGCTCCCTAAGATTGCTAAAGCGGCCAAGGAGGTGTGGAAGAAGCCGGTTTCTTCGCACTCCGTATCCAACAGAGTGGACTCTATGTACAGACTGCTGGACGATTCCAACTTTCTGCACATTCACCCGGCACCGAACTCCCGAGTGGTCAAGGGCTCCCAACACCGGACGCCGATCAGCAGCACTCCCATCCCGTCGACCCAAGAAGGGAAGAAGCTGGACGCACTGGGCAGGAGGTTCTACGCCAATGCCTCCTTGTCCTTCCGTGCATCCAACTACGCGACGGCCATGGGAGGCTACCAGTGTCGACTCTGGGAGCAAGCGGAGTCGTTCAAGTCCCTGCTGCCACCTGATCGACAAGCGGACTTTGAAAAACTCTGCATGGAGGGCAACCACCTCGCCCTCCAGCAAATCCGCACCGGCCGCCACGTCACCGAGTCGGAGGCAAAAAACTTGGCCTCCGCCATCCAGCTCCGTCGCCACGCCTGGCTCCGTTCGGCTAACCTGCAGGACGATGTCAAGCGGCTCGTGGAGGAGCTTCCCTTCGATGGCGAGGGCCTCTTCGCCAAGGAGACCGACACCTCCTTGGGAGAGCTGAAAGGGGACTACGCCACGATAAAACAGCTCCGCCCTCCACACCGTGGGTCCGGCCGTTACCATCAGGACCAGCCGTCGACGTCTCAGGCGGGCCCATCCTACCAACCTCGCCCGCCACAGAGACAAGGGGACTACTCCCGGTACCAGCCCTACCGGCAGCGCCAACAACCCAACCGTCCACGCTACCAGCAACGGCCTCAGACTGGCAAGCGTACGGAACGGAAGGGCAAACAACGTGTTTGACTCTTCCGTGACCGAGACTCTACCCTACCGCCCCCTTTCCGACTACCTATCGGCGTGGTCTGCCATCACCACAGACCGATGGGTTTTAACCATCTTAGACTCTGGCTACGCGATCGAGTTCGAGAGATGCCCTACTGTCGGACGGATCCGCATCACCGATCCATCCCCACCGCTCCAGGAGGAACTAACAGCTCTCCTAGAGAAGGGCGCCATAGAGCCGGTCGCAGCGTCGGAGTCTCACGAAGGGTTCTTCTCCCGATACTTCCTTGTGGACAAAAAAGACGGGGGGGGCACGTCCCATCCTGGACCTCCGTCTTCTCAACAAGCATATCGACGCGAGGAAGTTCCGGATGGTAACCCTTCACTCCATCCTCCCGCTGATCAACCACGGGGACTGGTTCACCGTCATCGACCTGAAGGACGCCTACTTTCACGTGTCCATCAGGAGGGAACATCGTCGTTTCCTCCGATTCCAGGTGGGCGGCAACATCTACCAGTACACATGCCTACCCTTCGGCCTCTCCACCGCTCCGAGGGTATTCACGAAGTGCATGGCACCGGTGGCTGCTCATCTGCGACTGCAAGGCGTCCAAGTGTTCCCGTACATAGACGATTGGTTGATCTGCTCCCCGACCCAACAAAAAGCCAAGGACGACGTTGCACATTGCCTCGCCCTTATGCAGAGCCTCGGTCTACGGGTCAACTTCAAGAAATCCCAGTTGACCCCCACTCAACGAATAGAATACATCGGAGCCGTTCTAGACTCTCTGGCTCTAAGAGCCTACGCCCCAACCAAACGTCTGCTCGACATCCGCACAGTGGTGGCACGGATCCAGGGCAGACGTCGGGTCCGTGCGAGGGACGCCCTCCGTTTGCTAGGACTCATGGCGTCGACCACGGCGGTGGTCTCGCACGCCAAACTCAAGATGCGCTCCCTCCAGTCGTGGTTCCTCTCCTCCTTCAACGGCACCCACGACAACCTCGGGAAGTGGCTCACACCGACTCCCGAACTCCGAGACCAGTTAAACTGGTGGACAATGGACCAGAATGTGACCGCGGGGAGACTCTTCACCCTCCCCGCACCGTCCATCCAAGTCACCACCGACGCGAGCACCCACGGATGGGGTGCGTGCTGCCGCGGACTACGGATTCACGGCATATGGACGCCCGAGGAAGCCGACCACCATATCAACTTCCTCGAGCTGCTAGCGGTGTGGAAGGCGATGAGGTCCTTCAGACCGTCGATCGCGGGCAGTGTGGTGCAGATCGCCTCGGACAACACCACGACACTAGCCTATCTCAACCGGCAAGGAGGGACCAAGTCTCTCTCCCTCCTCTACCTGACCGTCCAGATGTGGGAGTGGTGCCTGAAGGTACATGTGTTCCCCATAGGTGTCCACATCCAGGGCACCCTGAACTCCGATGCAGACTCCCTGAGCCGCAAAGGGACGGCGATGCACGAGTGGGAACTGGACGAATCGGTGTTCGACCGCCTGTGCCGACGGTGGGGCACACCGACCCTAGACGTCTTCGCGTCACAGACCAACTCCAAGTGCCGCCGTTACTGCTCCCGAGCAGGGATCGGCCACGGATCGGAGGGCGATGCCTTCATGGTACCGTGGCACCACGAACTGCTGTACATGTTTCCACCGATCCCTCTCATCCAACGGGTCCTGATACGGATCCGTGCGGAGAACGCCTGGACGATCCTGGTTGCCCCGTCCTGGCCGCGCCAGCCGTGGTTCCCACTACTCCAAACCCTGGCTTGCGATCGTCTCCGCCTACCCACCGATCCGAATCTCCTCCGCATGGAAGACGGTCGGATCCTTCACTCGGATCTGCCGAGCCTACACCTGACGGCCTGGCTTATCCGCCCAACATAGCACGGATCCTTGATCTGTCCAGGAAACCTTCCACACGGAAGTCCTACGATGCCAAGTACCGTCGCTTCACTGACTTCCTAGCATCCAGCGACCGCACCGTGGACTCCGCATCCCTGCAGGATGTCATGTCCTACCTCCTGCACCTAGCCGAGTTGGGATCCGCACATTCATCATTGAAGGTCCACCTAGCTGCTGTGGTCGCCAAGGCCCCACCTTCTTCAGTATTGTCCTCCGCCTTCAGAGACAAAACTGTTAAAAGGTTCCTTCAAGGGCTACGCAACGCCTATCCTCCAGTGAAGATACCACCCCCTCAGTGGTCCCTCACTACAGTGCTCACCGCACTCACGAAGGCACCCTTTGAACCCATGGCTTCGGTGGACATTAAGTTTGTCTCCTACAAGACTGCTTTCCTTGTAGCTATCACTTCTGCCCAACGGGCAGGGGAGCTGGCAGCCCTTCGGTCTGACCCTCCTTTTCTCAAGTTCTACCCTGACAGGGCAGTGTTGCACCCAGATCTGACATTCCTGCCCAAGGTCCTGACTGAATTTCACCTGGCCCAAGCCATCACGCTTCCAGCATTCTTCCTGAATCCCTCGTCTCCACAAGAGAGAGTGTGGCACTCGTTGGATGTCAGGAGGGCTTTGCTGTTTTACACCCAGAGGACTGCGTCCTTCAGGAGAGCAAAACAACTGTTTGTGGCTTATGGTGGCAAGACTAAGGGACAGCCTCTGTCTGCCCAGAGACTATCTAAATGGATCTCAGGTACCATTTACCTGGCCTATCAGATGTCATCCCTGCCACCTCCGCCTCATGTCCGGGCTCACTCCACCAGGACACTGGCTTCCTCCACTGCATTCCTAGAGGGCATCCCGATGGAGGATATCTGCAAGGCTGCCACTTGGTCCAGGTCCTCCACCTTCATCACCCACTACCGGGTTGATACAAGGTCCGCCCCTGATGTCAGACGGGGCAGGTCCATCCTGACGGCTGGTCTCCGATCCTCTTCGCTGATGACCGCCCATCCATGATGCCATCGCGCTCTCCTACATCTCAGGACGCCGGCTGCCCACCATCCAAGTAAGTGAGCTTGTTAGTCACCCATCAGTGTGCATCCCCAAACAACACGAAGGAGAAGGACAGGTTTCACTTACCAGTAACTGTCGTTCTCCGAGTATGTTGTTTGGGGATTCACACAACCCAACCCTGCCTCCCCTCAGGGCTGCCGGCCTGAGATGGCCTTAGGCTTAGCGGGCAGCTTTAATATCAAACTGAGGGGAGAGCGCGAAATGGCGCCTAAAGGGGTTGGGCATGGTGGGCGGTCCCACATTCAAAACTCTTTATCCAATCAGCTTTCCAGCTCCGCTCCGGATTCAGCGCAGGCGCAGAACCCATCAGTGTGAATCCCCAAACAACATACTCGGAGAACGACAGTTACTGGTAAGTGAAACCTGTCCTTCCTGCTGACAGAAACACTGGGAAGCAGTTATTGAATATAAACACACTGTGTAATTTACATGTTAATTATGTTGAATGTGCTACAAGGCCGTAATTAGAAACTAATTGGGTAAGAACACATGTAATTGGTTTTGCTGGCATAGCGGACATTCTTGTGATACACCTGGGAAATCTTTGTAATCCAAAAGAGAGGTTTAATTCTTCCTGCCTGCTGTGTCAGTCTCTTGTGTTCAGGTAGCCTTAAAAACAAAAGAGCAGAAACTGGCTGTGTGTGTTGAGTGAAGTACGTAGTAGTTCTTCTTCTTCTTCTTCCTCTTCCTCCTCCTCCTCCTCCACCATATCTCCAAATATTGGTGATCCTTATGGCGGTCAGCCATAAAGACTGTCCTGAGAATATAATGCCATGGTCTTTCATTTGCCTTCCGCATTGCAGTATTACCCCCGTACCACTGATCCAGTTCCACAAGTCACTTTCTGGTCCTGAGCCCTTTTGGCAAGCAAAGTCCTCCTCAGCTCCAGGCCAGTATTGAAGAAGCTGCTGCCCTCCATCAAGATGGATTCAAGTGGGATTTAATCCACTTGGGGACCATCACCCTTCCCTGTGGATTTCACCAAGGCTGCTAGTCCTCAGGGTTGTCAGGTTAGTTAACTGCAGTCTGACACTAGGCAGTTGAGTCTCTGGCAGTATGGTCTACTCTATTACCATAGCAGGATAACATGGCCAGAATTTTGAAGTTGTGTTTAAATGTAATATTTTAATACTCCATGTCCTTTTCTCATCAATACAAGTTGGCTTTTCTTTGTGCAGAACATTACAGAAGCATTTTGCAGTAGGAATTAAACTATCTCTAGTGATAAGCTAAATCAAGACGTGGGCTTTTTTCCAGCTGGAAGTCAAACCAAAGTAATTTTGTACCAGGAAGGCAATATTTCAGTACAACATCAATACAATACAGTATAGTAATTGTTGTTTTCAATTAGGTGGCTGTGTTAGCCTGTTCAGCATGTATGAGAAAATAAAAACATAAGTTATGTTGCACCTTGAAGAGTAGCATATTTATTTCACTGTGACTTTCTGTGGATTACAATCTACTTTTCCAGGCAAATGGGTTGTGTTCCACAAAAGTCCACACTGAAATAAATCCGTTGTCTTAAAGATTCCATGTTATTGTCACTTTTTGTTTTCTTTAAATTTAGTTTAAAACTATTTTGATTCCTTATCCCACAGGAAAAAAAGACGGTTATGCTGAAAATTGGCTACATTTTATTTCCTTATATTTATGTATCCTGAAACATGCCTTTAAAAAAAATTATCCATTGCTTAGCAGCAAGGCTGAGCTAAAAATACCCTTAGCACTAGGAATGAGTTGAGAGTCATTTAATGCCAACTGTGTGGGTGTGTAGCGCAGGACTGAGGAGGGGCATTGGAGATTTGCCTTCTGTTTTAAATGGACAAAAGAAAGACAAAGAGATTGACAAATGAATAACCAGAAATGTTAAAGAAGATGCTTTGGGCCACCTGAACTGACTTCATCACCCTGCCTAGTCCATTAGCACTATAGAGCCAAGGAGGAATCTCTAGGACCATCTGCAAAACTCCTGCATCAAATGTTAAGCCATAAGCAGTCCTAAAAAAAAATCCAAAATGAGTACCATATATACTCGAGTGTAAGCTGAGTGTTTTAGCCCCAAAAATGAACCCCAAAAAGGGGACTCAGCTTATACTTGGGTCAGTGACCACGAGGGTCCCAGAACTGTACCAGATTGAGATGTACCAACAATTTAATTAATTTTACCATATTTTAATATACACTGGTACCTCGCTTAAAGAGCATAATGCGTTCCATGGGATTGCTCTTTAAGCGAGTTTCCTCTTTAAGTGAAACAACATTGTTTGTGACTTTTGGCGGAGGGGGGGGATTGCAAACCCCGATTTAGTTGTTAAGCAAGTTTTTGGTTGCTTTTATTTGTTAAGCGAGGTGACCATTCAGATAAAATTCTGCTCTTTACGCGAGTTAGTCTCTAAGCGAAGAGCTCTTTATGGAAGGTTTTACTGTACTTTATTTTGATTATAGAAACTCACTAGCAGCTGCTGAATTTCCCACCCTCAGCTTATACTTGGGTCAATCTATTTTCCTGGGTTTTCAGGTAAAAATTAGGTACCTCGGCTTATATTTGAATTGGCTTATACTCGAGTATAAGGAAGTTAGTCCAGTGCTGCTTTGAAGTTGCTTCTAAAGTAGCATATCTGCCAGTAAGGAAAGTAGCTTGAATTTGTGGAGCCAAATGTTTCACACAAGTCGTGTGAACTGCCTTTTAACCCCCAGAGGGGTTAATTGTGTGTTAGTCTGTTGCACCACCATTAACAAGGAAGTTTGTGGCACCTCTAAATACTGACAGGTTTCATTTGACACAAGCAGGTGAAGAAATGGACTGCACATTGCTAACATTTGTGCCAAATAATGCATATTAACTTTTCAAGTGCTACAAGATTCTATTCTATGTGTTATGAAGTGCCTTTCAATGCTAGTGATCTTTAACAAGCATTATCCACAAATTATGGTAAGAGGAGCCAGGATATAAATGTAGGATCATAATGCTGGCTTAGAGCACACCTTAAATAGGCCAGCTTTTATGCACTGCCCAGCTGCACGCCACATGTAGTACACAAGTATCCACAGCATTAGCTTCCAGTCAAGTTTCCCAGCAACTAGTATTGCAAAGAATTATTAATCTTGATGATGGGAGCCAATTGTTATTATGATTTTAACATGCTAGATCTTGTTTGACTTCTAACAAGGTAGAACTTAGAAGGCCACCAGAATACCAGATATCTGGAGGCAGGGCTAGGTAAAAGAGTCTTGCCTTGAAACTCCTGCCAGAGTTTGGTGGACCTAGTTTGGTTGTCTTACTTAGCATAAGGCAGCTTCTTGTGATTATAGAACAGGTAGCTTGTTCCTCCACAAATTTGTCCAACCCATCACCACCCTTTAAAGCCACATATGTTGATAAACATCAGTACATCTTGTGGACTGAATCCCACAGGCTAATGACACACTGTACAAACAAGTGATTCCTTCTAATCTGCCCTGAATTTCCCATAATTCAGTTTTTGTGAATGTCTCTAGTTCTAGTATTAAGAAAGATGAAAAGGAGCACCTTTTTATTCCACTTTCCCCCATCAACTTTTTCACCCAATAAGATGGTTCCTGTTCATCTTGACTTTGCTCTACTATTGCAGTCTTTATATTCTAACAACTATCATGGGAAATGCAAAAGTTGGTTTAAATATTGCCTGTGAAAGTGGCTATTTTAAAAAAGCAAGACTAAATTGAGCTCCACTGGAAGCAAACCAGCTGTTATTTCTCATCTGCTACTTCATAACCTGATAACAGAGAGCCACCAAAAGCAATTAAAAGGTTGTAAATTTTTAGAACTGTTGCAAGAAGATTCTGCTTTGTGGAGCCTATAATCAGTCTGTGGAATGTAATGCCAGGACTGAACATTGAGCCAAGTAATGTGGGGGACTAGGATAAAGGACTGGATATTTTCATGATCACCGGCATCTTTTATAGCTGGTGGAGAAAAGATAAGAAAGGCAATTAAATTTTGTGCTGCAGGGTGAAATATGATCTCCTCCAGGGGTTCAGGTTAGAAAGTCTGCACCTGCCTAAAAGTCTGAAGAACAGAAAAGCTGTTCTTCACACACATGGGCTTGTATGGATAGGCTATGAATTGGGTGGAAGGAGAGAAGATATGCCTTTCCTGAAGGCAGAAAAGGAACATTCAGGAGAATAATGGTTTAGGAGGGCAAGAATTCTAAATGCTGGGAACTTAGTGGCTGTTTATTTTGCTAGCCTCTTCTTAAATTCAACTTCTGTGTAAGTGGTTGTTGTGTTGAGCTAATTCTAAATCAGAATCAGAAGAGTAGCGTGCCTTGGCAGGGCTCCGTATAAAAATTTGTTTGGGGGCCCTTAGGAAGGGTAAAGATTTGTTTTGCTTACGCACTTGGGGGCCCCTGTAGCCCGGGGGCCCCGTATAATTGATACGGCAGATATGGCGGTAGCTACGCCTCTGATCAGAATTCTAATCAAGTGAATGGAGTTGTTTGATTTAGAGATGTGAATTCAATTCCTATAATCACAAGCCAAGATGTGAAAGTACAGTATCTTGTAAAGTCTGATGGCTTCCATGCTGTGCTTCTAGGTGGCACATCTTATTTAGCAATGTCTTTGCTCAGCTTTCTAGATTGGCTCTAATTTTTGGGATCCTATACTTCAATGTGATGGCTTAGTGATTAAGATACTGAACTTGACAACTGGAAGGTCGGCAGCTCAGCAGTTCGAGACCCCAGTGCTGCATGATGGAGTGAGCTCCCGTCTCTGTCTCAGCTCCTGCCAATTTAGCAATTCGAAAACAAAAAATTGCAAATAGGTAAATAGGTACCACTTTGGCGGGGATGGTAACAGCATTCCATGCACTCCTGTGTTTAGTCATGCCTGCAGAATTGTCTGCAGATGCAGATAGTGCTAGCTCTTTGGCTGTAAATGGAGATGAGTACAGTACCGTACCCTAGAGTCTGATACGACTGGATTTTGAGCAAGGGAGACATTTACCTTTACCTTATACTTCAGTGTTTAACAAGATTTCTTTAGAACAGTGTTTCCCAACTGTTGGGTTTTGGACTTCAATTCCCAGAAGCCTAAGTCAGTACATTGGTTGATCAGTGCTTTGGGGAATTGACTTAGGCACCCAACAGTTGGGAAACACTGCTTTAGAAAAACTCAGGATATTGCTTGTTGCCACATAACAAAAAAAATAAAATTTTCTACAGCCATCAATACCTCTTTATGATATAAGAACTGTGAACACTTTGCAAAACTAAATAATATCTCCAGGGTCGATTAAGTTTTGTGGAAGTTAATGTCACATCAATAATTTATGGATTGTAAACATTTCCATGGGAGGGAGGAAGTAGCCTTGCTGCTTTGTTGTGACAAAACAAACTTGTACTGTGACACCTAAAGACCAGCAGGATGTGTTCTGCAGTCTATTTTTCCAGTTGTGTAGAATATGAATCAAGAAAACTAGTATAAATGTTTGTCTACTGGGGATATACTCTGCACATATGAAAAATTGGGATATGGTCCATAAAACCTTATGCCACATACAAAACTGCTTGTTTGGTTTGGAAATTCATTTGTTTTAGGAGGAAAGGTTTTGGGGACAGGCATATATCTCCCATCTTGTTGTCAGCCCACCATACAGTTCTGAGCATGACCAGCGTCTGGGTGTTCTGGGATTATTTATTTCCCCACAGCCAATTAAAAGAGGATTAGGCTATCAGCCAGCCATGGCAGTGAGGCTTTGTTGGTCTCCTTTCGTTCAAGGCTGTTTGCTATGTTGCAAGATAAGGTACTTTGTTAGAAAATCAGTCTCTTCTAATTAATTGTTTTCCTCTGAATAATTTGTTTCATTTGGAAACATGGGTACTGTGGAGATACCAAGTCCCCAGATCCCTCACAAAGCAGGAATTTCAGGGTGAGGACGGAGGCATTTCCCAAACCCTGGGAGTGTGATTGAGACGCACAGGGCAAAGTGTCTGGCTTTCTCAAGCAGGCAAAACTTCTATGCTGAGAGGAAATGAGCGTTGTGGAGCTACTTTATATATATACTTTATATACTTTATATATAGAGTGCCACTGCAGTTGACCCAGTCAGTATTCAACTTATCTGGGGGGAAATGCAGGACTGTATGGCTGTCTCTGGCAGTTGCCAGTGTGAGCTGTAATAAACAGTACCAAGTGGAACTCTGCCAAATTTTCATCCCCTAAATTAGTTGCCAAGTATAAAGTTGGAGCATAACAGTATGCTTCTATCATTCAAAGTAGTATTCAGCTTCTTGCATTTAAAAACATTGCATAATCCCCACCCGACTAATCTCCTACCACAAACCAGAACAGGGGAATAATTCTTTCTTTCTTTGGTTTGGGTCACCATTCTGCACTTTAGGACTTCTGCTCTCAGTTGTACAACTCTTAAAATATTTGGACAAATCCATTTGATGGGACTGTATCCAGTGCCATGCTGGCAATTGCAGTGTAATTTTCTTCCTTGCTATGAGTCTTTCATACTACTGTACCTGAAAACTGGCTCTGGAGTTGCTCCAGTCTCTTTCAGCTAGTCTCATGCTGGAGTCCAGGCACTTGGTTTTGCAAACTGAAAAATTTCTGCAGAGAGCAGAAAATGTACTCTTTTGGAATAGAACTCCCAGACTATCCTAGCCAGTATGGCCTGTCTGCCATGCCAATCTGCAGTTGTCCTCTATGATTTTAATCTGTATTTATCTGAATACTGCTTGTTTCACTAGTATTCTACAGTACAGTATATGCGTTTCAAGAAGCTCCCCAACATAATGCCCTCCTAAAAGAGGGTTTTGTCATGTGCCACACACACACCCCAGAAAGACAGACACACACTGTTCTGTAGGTCACAATTCCACTCCTCGGATTCAGGAGTTTTTCTTCTCCTTGAGATTCACACTATGTTTAGAATCCAGAGACTTTGTATCTCCACAGCATCCATGTTTCTCACATCTGGACAGAAGCTGGCCATATAACAAGAGAAAGTGAAAGATCTATGTTTGTGAGAAATGGCTTTAGATTTCTGCTTTTGCTGTTCAGTCACACAGTCGATTCCGACCCTTTGCGACCCAATGGACCACTGTCCACCAGACACTTCTGTCCTCCTCAACTCACTCAGTTTTGTGCCCATTGTGTCTACAATACCATCTAGCCATCACATTTTTGATCGCCCCCTTCCCAGCATCAAGGCTTTCTCAAGCGAATTAACTCCATTAATTTCATGACATCCCTGAGGACAATTATGTTTACTGAGAAATAGATTCTTGTAGTATAATAGCTTATAGGGAAATATATGGGAAGTAAATGAACACTTTTTGTGGATCCAGAAAAAGGAGAGACAAAAGCAAAGTTTTAGAAGAAATCAACCCTATTTCCATCAAAGTTTATGCCCTAGTCTCTTTGGGTTACCTTTGTTCTCCTATTACTTAGACTAGGGAATGGGCACTTAAGCATCTTGTGACTATTACTCCATTCAAATATTTGGAATAAAATCCATATTGATCAGCTTGTGGCCCCTGGAAGTTGTTGGGCTGCAGCTCCCCATGATGCTTCACCGATGGCTATGGTAGGATTGCAGTCAAGGTTGAGTGGTAGTTACCAGGTAAATACTGAACTACTCTGGCCTAAGAAGATTTTAACAACATCCTGAAGAAGACGTAGGATATATGCCATAGTCTCCTCAAGCTCTAGTGCAGTGTTTCCCAATCTTTGGTCTTGGGACTTCAATTTGGGACAAACATTGATCAGCCAAGTATATTGACTTAGGCTTCTGGGAATTAGGCTTCTGGGAATTGAAGTCTACCATGGTTCCACAGAACATAGTTTGGGAAAGGCTACTCTAGTGACTCTCCTATGTGCTCCTCTTCTTTCCCTTTCCTCTCCCCAACTCCATCACCAAAAGCAGAGATTAGGCAATGACCTCCCCCCTTGCTTACTGTCAGCATTTTGCAGGGATTTAGATTTGGGGGAGGTCAAAGGTCATTGTGTGGACTCAGATGCCTGTCCATCACCTTTTCAAAGGTCAGGTTAGCAATCCCCTGGCTGTCATTATGAATCAAGCGTGCAATCAATGGGAGTGACAACTGTCTATCCGAGTCCACTTGGCTCTCTGTCTCTTTCCTTTCCACCCCAAATCTGTGGGCTCCTTAACTGGGTGGGTGTGTTCAGCCACCTCTGATCACTCAGGCATGGCACCTTTTCAGGTTTGCTTTGTCTGCTGGTTGACGTTTGACTTTCAATGCAAGAGGGTGTATTGAAAAGCTGAACCATGAATTGCAGAGAAACAGCAGGGACTGCAGCTTCATTGAGCCCTTTGTATGGGGTTGTTATTTTATTCACTTGCCAAGAATAAGTCTAACAAAACCTAGAAAAGCCAGTTTGGAGACAAACAAACCATATGGAGTAGAACCCAGGGAAGGCCAGTGTGACTCTTAGAGGCCATGGGGACAGGTAGGAAAAGGTTTATTGAATTTCCAGATCCTTGCAAAGACTCTTTCAAAGAACATCTAGGATTGGTACAGGCAAG
Organism: Furcifer pardalis; assembly: GCA_030440675.1. Lineage (NCBI taxonomy): Eukaryota > Metazoa > Chordata > Lepidosauria > Squamata > Chamaeleonidae > Furcifer > Furcifer pardalis. The sequence goes on from CP126893.1 coordinate 105,334,263, forward strand.
GACAGCACCACAGGAGGGGGTCTGTAGCTGAGCCAGAATTTGGGCTGGAGAAACAATGGTGTCCCCTTCTCTGACAAGGTTGCTTCTTGAAGATTACAAGATTTTTATGTGATTGGTGTAAAATAAAAAAGGCAAAGGGAAAATTCTGTACCATAAAAATGCCCAGAATATCAAAGACTTGCATCCAGATGGGTCGAATTTCAAGGCTATAGGTGCACACTGTGTCACTGAATGACATTTAAGACTTCTGGTATACTCTGATTTGCTCTGATCCTTACAAATGACAGGAATTGGTGTGTTGCTAGTGGGTTTTCTGTGTTGTCCATAGTTAACTCCTGTGTACTTTCAGCAAACACAGGCATGTTTCTGAGGGGCAACCGCTGGCATTACAAAAGAAATAGAGGAAGGATCAGGTCTGTTTAGAGACATAATCAGAAGGAAGAGTCTGACATAACTTAAATTTGATGTATTTATTCTCTACTTGCCATGTTTTCTGGAACAAAATGAAAGTTTGGCGGTGATTGTGATGATCATTACGATGATACAAGTTTTCTGGAACAAGATGGTGGTTTGCTTGTTTGGAACAATGTAGTTCAAAACACTGCACTGAACCCTGTAGTGCAGTGGTTAAGCTACAGTACTGCAGTCAAAACTCTGTTCATGACCTAAGTTCGATCCTGATAGGTTCAGAGTTGACTCAAGTGTGTTGGGAGCAAAATGCTAATTACCTTGTGAACTGCCCAGAAATTGTTATAAGCACTATGAGACAGTGCTGCATATACTAGTGTTGTTGCTGTCTCTACTGTTGTTGCTCTCTGCATTTGCATTCTGTTTAACAGATCAGGCTTGCTATCTGAAGTGGTTAGAGATCCAGTCCTCTAGAGGCTCAAGTGGCCTTGGTGAGACAGAACACTTTCCATCAGCTGAGGCTGCCTCTTCTTCAATATAGGGATTACTGTGTAGACATTTTTCCTCACTCTGAAAACGTAGGGGGTTGACTACTGTCAGGGGTGCCATTAGGAAACTTTAAGCCAGGGGTGGCCAAACTCTTCAGGTCGTGGGCTGGTCAGTCACATGGTTCCTCCCACTGGAAACGGAAGTACTTCCACTTCTGGGAGCAGAGAGGGCTGTGTGGACCAGATGGAATGGCGCCATGGGCTGTAGTTTGGCCACCCCTGCCTTAGGCTCTGGACTTAATGGTCTAACTGGGGACAAAGCCTTTTAGATGATAATGAGCATAGAATCACAGAATTGTACTCTGAAAGGGATCCCAAAGGTCATTGTGTCTATACCCCAGTTAATGCAGGAAATCTCCAGCTAAACCCTCCTTGACAGATGGCCATCTAATCTTTGTTTTAAAATCTCCAGTGGAGGAGGGTCTTCTACCTTCTGAGGTAGCCTATTCTACAGTGGAAGAGTTCTTACCGTTAGGAAGTTTTCCTTCCAAATACTGAAATACAGTAATACCTTGGATAACGACTGCATCAGATAACGCTAGAACTGGATAATAATGCAAAATTTCTAAAAACAAATTGCACCGGATAATGATCTGTTAGCGTTATCTGATGCAGTCATTCCTAGCAGCAGGGGGGATCAGCTTTCCAGCCACCCCACAGCTGTGAAGGCAGGGGGGATGGAAAGCTGATGGGGGGGGCTCTCCAGTTGGCTTCCCCAGCCATCCCGCAGCCGCGGATCAGGTCCTCCAACCTCCCTGAGCCGGCAGGGGTGCCGGAGAGCCCAAAATAATAGACAAATAATAAATAAATAAAATGGGTGAAAAAAACTTCCAATTTTTTTTGCCCATTTCAGGCTCCCCACGGCCCCTGCCACTTAGGAGGATGTCGGGGGACCCGATCCGCACTGTTTCTGAAGTTCCCCCATCTCCCCGGCTGCTGCAGTAAGCCAAAACATCAGGATTCAAATCCCGATGTTTTGACTTATCGCAACGGCCAGAGAGGTGGGGAAACTTCAGAAACAGGGCAGATCGGGTCCCCCGACCTCCCTGGAGCCAGCAGGGGTGTTGTAGAGCCCAAAATGTTTTTTCAGTTTTTTTCACCCATTTCAAGCTCCCCGCCACCCCTGCCACATCACACAAGATCAGCACTTGGGAGGGGCATTTTGGAGGTGTGGAGGAATGGGTGCACTCACCCATTCCTCCACAACTCCCAAACAACAATTGATCCCACAACAAGATCGGCACTTGGGAGGGGGGGAAACCCATTTTCGAGCATCCGGCACCCTACTCCAAGTACTCCAGGCGTGGCCCCAAGGGAGCCGGACCCTCGAACCTCTGACGGATGCCTCCCCAAAGTCTCCCTCAGCCCCTGCGATCAATCACCGGGGCGGGGGGGGGGGCTTTGTGGAATCATCCACGCGGGTATGCATTTGGTCCCCGAAGTCATCACCAGCCCCATCGATTGACAGCTGGGGCTCAGGGGAACTTCCAGGAGCCATCCGCTTGCCCGCAGATGGGAACAGGGCTTTTTTTAAACATTCAATCAATACATCATACAACGATAAAAATCGGATAACATCATGACTTGTGGAACCAAGTCATAACGTTATCCGATGTACTAGTGTACAGTAAAACCTCGCATAAAGAGTGCCTCGCTTGGAGACTAACTAGTTTAAAGAGCAGCATTTTCTCTGAATGATCGCCCTCACTTAACAACGAAAACCAAACAAAAACTCACTTAACAACTAAATCAGGGTTCACAATCCCCCTCCCCACCAGAAGTCACAATTGGTCACTTACAATGGTGTTTCGCTTAAAGAGCAAACTTGCTTAAAAGCAAACTTGCGAAATGCATTATGCTCTTTAAGCGAGGTACTACTGTACAGTAGTGGTTTTGCACTTCTGCAAAAGCAGGCCTGCTGCTTTATAAAGGCCTTCCATCCCATTTTGTACCCTATTAGATTTCAGTAATTCTCTGGTTGTGGCTACCATGTTGTGCACTACATTTAGCTTAGAATAGTACAGTAATGCCCCGGATAACGACTGCATTGGATAATGCTAGAATCGGATAACGATGCAAGTTTTTTTGGGGAAACTTGCATTAGATAACAATTCTGGATCACGATCCTTTAGCGTTATCCGATTAAATCGTCTGGGGGGTGGTAGCCCAATTCAACCCCCCCAACCACAGCGCTCATGAGCGCCTTTCCCCCCGACCCTACTACGGTCGCAAGAATTGTTGCAAGCGCAGTAGGGTCGGGGAAAATGCTCGCTCACAAGCGCATTTCCCCCAACAGGCTTGGCTTTGGCTACAATCAGGGGAGGATTGTTACCCAAGCCGAACCAAGCTGCGGCTAGGGATCGCCAGCCGCAACTCGGTTCGGTTTGGATGACAATTCCCCCCTCCCGTGCGGGGGGAGGATTGTCGCCAAAGCCGATCCTCGGGCGGGCGATTGCACGCCCAGGCAAGGCTTGCCTTGGCCAAAATCACCCCCTGGACTGCGCTGGGGTTTGGAAGAAGCCTACTGGACTCTTAGCAAGTGCTAAGAGTCCAGTAGGGTGGGGAGAAAAGGCACCCACTTGCATGCCTTGTCATGCGCCAGCGGGCGCCTCTTCTTGACCCTACTGGACCCTTAGCAAACGCTCGCTAAGGGTCCAGCAGTAGGCTTCTTCTGAACCCCAGCCCAGCCCAAGGGGAGGATGATTTCGGCCAAGGCGAGCTTTGCCTGGTGAGCGCTAAGAGTCCAGTAGGGAGGGGAGAAGAGGCGTCTCTTCTCCCGACCCTTCTTCCGAACCCCATCCGGGCTGTGTTCGAAGCCTCTAGGCTGGGCTGCACTAGGCTTCTTCCGAACCCTGTGCAGGCTGTGGACGAAGCCTAGCGGCACCCAGGCTAGTGGTAGGCTTCAAACACAGCCCAGATGGCATTCGGAAGAAGCCTAGCGCAGCTCCGCTGGGCTGCGCTAGGCTTCTTTCAAACCCCATCCGGGCTGTGGATGGGCTGCGTTTGATGTGCTTGGTTTGTCCCCGAAGTCAAGTTGACCCTAGGCTAGCAATCACTAGCCTAGGGTAAGTTTGACTTCAGGGACAAACTGCGCGTTTGTCCCTGACGTCAGGGCTTTTTTATTTTTAGCGTTGTTCGATGCATGCATTGAACAATGCTAAAAATCAGATAACGTCATGACTTGTGGAACCAAGTTATCCGATGTTCTAGTTTATCTGTTTGCCTCTGTTGTTTGAAAGAACTCCCCTCTCCAAATGTACACTCCAAGATGCATGTCTAATGTGCCAGAAGATGTAGGCAACCAACTTGGCACAGGCTGAGAGCCAATAGGGTATGTTTTTTCCATACTCATTGCATGCCGAAGTGGTCATGAGCATAGGCAGAATGTTCCTGGCACCCAGGGGGGCCAACTGTTCCTCCATATGTTTAGTGTGCCACTAAGATAAACCAGAGAAATGAGAGAGCCAGAAACATCAATGCCTTCTGTTCTTGTCCCTTAGAAAGGGGGCTAACAGCACTGCTGCTGTGTTTTTGTCCACACTGTTTCATACAACACTGTCTTCCTTGTCATGGGGTCATCAAAGGTTATGCATTAAAAATGCTTGGAGGAATGATTTCATAATTCATATCATTTTTTCAATTATTTGAGGCTATGGTACAGAAGGAGTGGAGAAGGAGTAGAGTTCAAATTTCTGAAAAGTGGTTTAGGAAAGGAGATCTCACGGCAGCACAGTTACACAGATCTAAATTATTCAAGATACAGTAAAACCCCAACTTATATATGCCTCAAGTTACATAAAATTTGACTTACATAATGATTTTGTGCTAAAACCATGTCCTGATTTACGTAAATGTCCCAATTTATGTAACATGATTTCTTATGGGTTTGCTTCGAGTTACATTAAAAAATTCATTTTTCTTATGGGTTTGTTTCAATTTACATAAAACAGTTATTTTTCCTATGGGTTTGCTTCGAGTTATGTAAAAAAATATATTCCCTGTGGGTTTGCTTCAAGTTACATAAAAAACTGATTTAAGCAAAAGCCTACAGAATGGACTTTTCATGTAAGTAGGGGGTTTACTACGCTAGTTTACAGTATATGGGAAATGTCATTTCATAACTCTGGATCTCCTTTTAAAAGCAGAAATCACTACAGTGCAGTTACAGACTTTAGCCTCCAGCTGTAGAAATAATAATAAAATAATCTAAGTTTGTCCAGGACTCTTAATTCACACAAAATTAAGGAGTTTAGTGTTTCCTCAACCAGTGTTCCACAGAAATCTGGTGGACTTTAGATCCCAGAAGCATAAGTCAGTACATTGGCTGATTAGTGCTTTGGGGAATTGACCTAGGCTTCCGGGAATTGAAGTCCTAAAACTACTTTTGTCTGCTGGCAGTGTGGTAAAGTTTGATCTAATTTTAAATGAACACATGATAAAGCTAAGCTCGACCTATACTGATATTTTCTGGTCTCCGTTCACATCTTTTTGGTTCACTGGTAGGGGATATATTTTTGCTTTTGAGTGGAAATTCTCCATTTTAGTTCACAATAATCATTTATGTGACCTTGGATCTCACACCAAAGTCTTAGTGTGTGTTGAACAAAGAAATTGGTCTCCCTAATGAATAGAGAGATTATTACTCCAGGAAGTGAACCAATTTAGCCCAGCCCAGCCTAGTGTAGTTTCTTTGTATAGAATTCACTCAGTTGTACAATTTTTATTTGACTTCCTCCACACCCATGGACTTTTATCCATTTTCCTTTTCCTGGATGAAAGGAAGTAGGTTGTCTTTCCAGTCCAAGTGTTTCTTGCAGAATGTAGTGCCTTGCTATGTGGGTCTCTGAAACAAGCTCATGGCCTTTTAATGGCATAGACTGTTTGTTTACACAATCTTCACACCAGACCTTGCACAGATGTGCCATAACATTCACACAGACTGAAATTATAATATGGCTAATACCCAGAAAGTAATTCTGTCCCCTGAACTAAGCTTATGGTAGCTCAGTGTTTTGAAATTATCCCTCTGGGATAATCTATGCAAAGCCTGAAAACAGTATTTCAAGTCTACCGTTCAATCACCACCAGCGGATTCATTCTTAGTTCCGTGCTACAGAATCAAATACAGTATGTACATGTATCTCACTCTATCTGGAGACTCACCTGTAGGCAGCATTTCAGAAATCCAAATTCCAGGCTCATGATATATTGTATGAGTGCCAGTAGAATCTTCTTGATGTGCTTGCTTCGTTTTTGAAATGTTTGAAGTGGTAGCCATGTTAGTCTGTGCAAGTACTGGTATCATAGAGTAAGCAAAACAAAACAGCAAAAAGAAAAAGAAAGACAAAACTGTTGTGGCACTTTAAAGACTAACTCCAGTATTTAAATGTGAGCTTTTTTGTACCAAGTCCACTTTGTCAGTCTCATCCGTCTTGTCTGTCTTCTTCCTTCCTTCAAGGTGGATGGAAGAATCTATTGGGGCTGCAGGCTGCTTTAGTTTCTGTATTTTGCCTGCCCCTGTCTGTAAGATTCAAGATTTTTGTTGTCTTTAGAGTATCATGAATATTTAGGGAAATAACAATTTAGGGGCTGATACATTTATTATGGCATAAGTTTCCATAGACTATGAAATGGGCTATACTGTACTGTAGTTTATTAAAGTGTGAACTTAGTCCTAGTCTTCAAGAAGAAGCAGGACACTTTGTTGTTTTTTGTTAAAACAGGCTTAACACAGCTACATCTAGGAACTATTGAGAAGCCTGTATATTCCAACATTTCAAACTTAAACTATTTATTCTGACACTATAAAGACACACACACACACACACACACACACACACACACACACACACACACACACACACACACACACACACACACACACACACACACACACACACACACATATATATGTCTATAAATCAGACAAATATTTTCCACTATGTCTTTTGCTCCTCTCTAGTTTATTAATGAATGTCTGTAGGGTAGCAATGTGCTTAGCAGTTGCTTCCTTGGATTATATCCAATCTGCTTTTGCATACAGTGTTCAGGTGGGCTGCTGCTTACCGTGTTTCCCTGAATATAAGACACTGTCTTATATTTTTAAAAACTCCAAAATATGCACAAGGTCTTATTTTCAGGGGATGTCTTATTTTTCCATGACGAAGAATACAGTACACATTTATTGCTGATACAGCGGATTGCCAGGACAGGATTTAGGTGAGTGCCTTATTTTCAGGGGGGGGGGGGGGGGAGGGCTTATATTTCCAAGGTGGGGAAAAATAGGAGGGGTGCCTTACTATATGGGGAGGTCCTATTTTCAGGGAAACAATAGTCTTTGCTGACATTGCTCCCAGCACATACGTACTATCAAGTGTTTGAAAGTGATGGAGGGAGTGGGAGTGTGTGTATAGAGTAGGGAAATGTTTCTCTCTTTCCCTGCTTCTGTGAAAACTCACTAGAGGGAATGTTAAGAAATAATTTTTAATATATCGGTGTTAGATTTGCAGGGCTTAATCCAGTGATGGCCAACCTTGGCACTCCAGGTTTTCTTGGACTTCAATTACCAGAAGCCCAAGTCAGCACTCCTGCTGATCAGGGCTTCTGAGAATTGAAGTTCAAGAACAGCTGGAATGCCAAGGTTTGCCATCACTGGATTATCTCTCAGTGCAGGTGATATCCAGAAGACAACTATTGCCATTTGTAATTGGGATTTGCCAAAGTATTCTTGGAGAAAGTGTGCAAGAACCTCTGTTCCCTATATCTATCTTCCTGCTCTAAGACCAGAGTCGAGGAAAAATTGGTAGTGGAAGAGAGCTGGCTGAAGTATTCTGGTAGTTGTAGTAAAAAAAAAAAACCACAACCTTGCTTTCCAATTCCACAGTCTATTTGAGATCTACAGCCAAACACCTGGATTCTTGGGGAAATTGTTATCAGCTGATGTATCTACACTTGCACCATCAGTTGTTGTCAGTTCCAGGATTATAGGATTTCATGGTATTTTAAATCTAGCAAAGCTTGCTTTGGCCAGCAAACACATTGTGATATCACTTTTTGTGGGCTAAGGGCTATAAATATAAAAATAAAAATAAAAATAAAAATCCTTGCAGCCCATTTGGAATTGTGCTTTCTTAGTGGTAGGTCTAATTGTCTTTGACAACACTTCCTTTCAAGCAGATATACTTTGGGTTAAAGACTTTCAGTGACCTTAGATTATCTTCCTCCATGGCTCCTGCTTGTCCAAGGCTAAGTGGGCAACCCAGGCATGTTTACAAAGAAACAAATAGTCTTTAAGGTACAATAATGAGGCTGTATACTTAGCATCTGCTGATTTTGAACTGTGTAAGAGTATTTCCTAAAGAAAAGGAAATGGAAAGCATTTCTCATTCTATTTCAAGTTTAACTGGACTCTTATTCTTCTTGAACAGCAACATTCCGTCCTCTGTTCTCTTGAGGGTTCTGACTTGGATAAACATCAGAAGGGCTCTCTCTAGATTGTGGGCATTTCTACTTTTCACTGGGTTTAAATTTAAATTCTTTCCAGGTTTGCTGGAAGGAATAGACCAGGAATTCTCAACCTGCAGTCTGTGGGCCAGATGTGGCCCTCTGCTCTGCACCATCTCATGTTGCCCCCTACCGCCTCCATCACACCAGGAAGTGCCATGTGGTGGAGGAAGGGCAAAATGGTCATCCAGCTCCCAAAGCTATCTGAGGGAGTGTGATCCGGCCCCCTGCTTTAAAAGGTTGAGAACTCCTGGAATAGACACTGGTCCCTCCTGAGCAACATCTACCTATCTCTTCAAAGTTGGGTAGAATTCATGTAGGATTCCTGATTTGTAGCTCTGGGGTTTCCCAGTGAATGCAGGACAGTCAGTTTCAAGTGAGTTAAATCCGTTCTCCCCCCCCTCCCCGTACCATCATTGCCCCATAAATTAGGACATTCCAGTTTAATTTGTTGTTTGAACTGCCCTACAGTTTGTTTCTGCTGGCTGTGTGATTTGCTAGAGGCTGCTCAGCCCTTGCGGTATGGATTCTGGTCTCCCATCTTTAGCAATCCCCAGCATAGGTGCAATGATGAACCATTTTATGCTTCTATAATTGATATAACTCAATGTTGACTGTGCTGTTTTACAATCTGTGCTTACCATATTTTATACATATTCACTGAATGTAGCACCAGCATCTGTTCTCTTTCTCTCTACACACACATGTGCACACACACATATCTAGGGCAGGATCTGAAATCAGAACTATTTTATTTTTCCACTTACTACCTACTCTGTTTATAGCCTACTTTTTCAACCATATTGGTTTCTGAGGTAGCATGAATATAAATCCTTGCTTGTCTTATCCTTACATGCAAGGATAAGGAATTACAGCTTTCCTTTCCTCATTAGTGATGATTGCAAAGGAATTCCTGACATCTTGACAGAGTTCTTGCTATGATAAAAATGATGGTGGAGGGAGGGGGATGGATTCCACAAAATTTGTGCAAAGTCAATCCTTTTTCCCTTGCATGATTGCACAATTCACACAATTTATAAAATGTATTTATATTTTAAACTGTGTTGTGGAAATAATATGCTGTATGCTAAGTTTTGTATTCTCCTTGATTTACACCAGGTGTTCTCAATCTTTTTAAGTAGGGAGTAGGAAAAATGAAGTAATTTTAGGGTGGACAGTCCTTTGGTGGGGATGTCAGGGCAGGATTTGGGGGTGGGGCGCATGGCTGTTATATGCAGAAAGAGCTGCCAGGGGGGGTGGGGTGGGGTGGGAGATCAAACACAGGAGGACTGCAAATTGAATTAAGAGAAATACTACCGTACTTGTTGCTGCCGGGAGAGAGGGTCCCCATCAGACCATTAAATTGAGAAAATTAAAACTGCCTCTCTAATTTCACAGGCATGAATATGTAAAGGAACAGCCCATGAGTCTCATAATCAAGGTTGTGTCTTGTCTTCAGGCGCAGTTGCACAGAGACATTTGACCGTATTTGTTTTAGGATACCTTATTTTTAGTTTTGCACACCATGTTTTTGATTGCTAACTCTGTATAGTAAGAATCATGTTGAATGGTAGAAAACAAGGGGAGGAATTGGCACCCATTTCCTTTGCTCTCTTTTGCTGGCAATGTTTCATACAAGCAGCATATCACACCATCCCACTGCACATCTCCTTCCCTGTGACATAAGGCGAGACATAATGCACAGCATGGTGGCATTATATTGACTGCTAGTTGAAATAAGATGAGTTGAAAGATCTTCTGGCTGACAGGCCTAATTCAGCTCATGAAAGATCAGAATCCAGCCTACAAAGGCTGCCTTCCCAAGTGCTGCTCCCTGTAGACTCAGAAGCAGACCATACAGTTCCTTAGCCCTGTACTGTATTAGAAGAACCATCCTTCACCAACATGCCCAGTGGTTAGAGGTTGTGGGACTTGTAGCCATGCTCTTTGATTATAGGAGGGAACTGTAGTCCAATACAGGACACCTGGTTAGACAGAAAGCTGTATAAAGAAAAGAGGATAAAGAGACAAGGAATGGTACCATCTCTTGTAATATCTCTCTTGGCCCCAAATCTCATTCAGTGTCAACACCCTAAATAACTTGCAGCACAATCTTAGGCTAGTTTACACAAAAGTAGTTCCACTGTGTTCAGTAGCACATATTGAACACATGTTCAGCTCCCCCAGTGGCTTAATAGTTAAGACACTGAGCCTGGAGACTGGAAGGTCAGGTTTCAATACCTGAGGTCATGAAAGGAGCCTCATTTGGGTGCCCCCTGAGTGGAGTTTCTCCAGCAACAATCCTTTCAACAAAGAGTAATCCCTGACGTGAAATTATTATTATTGCACGTGTGTGTGTGTGTAAGGTTACATAGGAGCACATGGACTTCAACATGCCATTTCACTCATCATACACGGTTAACTATGGCCTTGCCCTGCCTGTTGCTTAGATGTTGGGCTTCTGAACAAGGTTCTGTGTTAGTTGGAAATCCTCCAACAAGTGTGGAAATGTCCCTTTCCCATTCTGAATGGGTGAATGCTAGTCTGGCAAAGCAATACACTGAATGGAAGAAATAGGCTCAATCTGAGTTCAGCAGGTAGGAGAGAACGTGTGGGTGGGAAGGCGGCAAAATAGAGACAGAAGAAGGAAGACGCTGTCCCTTCTGCAAGAAGACTCCTCATTAGCAACAATCTCTCCATGTCTAGCAGGATGAAACTTTCAAGGAGGTGGCTGCAAAAATAGATTCAAATGTTCCAGCAAAGAGACTTCAACCAGTAGGAGAAAATGAGACAAAAATGATTGATGGAAGAGTGTCTTAACGGGCAAATGGGAAGTTGAGTGCATAAACAGCTAGGAACTCAAGCCTCTTCTGCATTTTTGAAGAGGTTTTATATAATCCTATTAGAGGAACCAAGACATACAGCTGGGGAGGAGGGCTTCTGCCGGCACCCTGTGCAGACACCAGATGGACCTAAGGGGCAAAAAGGGTGATAGGACAGACTGATAGGAGAAACCCGTCTGTTTCTTTTACATTTAATCTTCCTTTGAGATTGGATTAGCCAGGTGGAAAGACTCCCTGGCTGGAGTTTGGGCTGGATGAGAAATCCAAACCAAGTCTGAGCTGGTGACCCAACTTGTCTTTCTGGGTAGTTTGGCTACAAAGTAGAGTCCAGACACTACCTTGTCTGTAGGACTGAGGAGGACAAGACAGGACACAGCTGTACACAAACCAGCTGCAGAGAAGAATTCTTTCTTCGCTCAAGACACTGCAACCATGCAGGCCTCAAATGCTTTTTAGCTCACATTCAGGCAAATTCATTCTGAGCTTTCCTGGTAATCTACTGTGACTTAAAGAGCCACATGATTTTTTTTCCTTTCCTTTTTAAAAAATTATATATCTCTAATTAAACCAAGTAAAATAACCAGGACTGAAGCTCACAGAGTTAGTGGGCACAGCTCCACCTCAATATACCTCGAGTGCTGGCTCTTTGGCTGTAAACAGAAATAAGCACCAAAGCCTAGAGTCAGACATGATTGGCTTTTGAACAAGGGGGACCTTTACTTGTCTATTTTCTAAACATATTTTATATTTTGTTTCTCTTTTAAAATATGCCTGTCAAGTTTAAGGCTGTGACTGCTAACTGCTGTATTGTTAACCCCTCTTCTAGTTGTGAACTGAAATCCTTGCTAGGAGCCAGATGAAATTGATAAATCTAGTACAGTAATACCCCGGATAACGATTGCATCGGATAACGCTAAAACCGCATAACGACGACAAATTTAGGGGAAAGATTTGCACCGGATAACGTTCTTTTTAGCGTTATCCGATACAGTCATTCTTAGCAGCAGGGTGTCTGGAAAGCTGAACGGGGTTCTCCGTTCAGCTTCCCAGCCACCCTGAAGCTACGGAGGCAGGGGTGGGGAGGCTGGAAAGCTGACCGGGGGGGTGTTCCCCCGTTGGCTTCCCCCACCACCCCACAGCTGCAGAGGCAAGGGCGGGTGGCTAGGGGAGCCAACAGGGAGTCCCCGTCATCTTCCCCAGCCACCCTGCAGCTGTAGATCGGGTCCTCTGATCTCTCTGGGGCAGGCAGGGGTCCCGATCTACAGCTGTTACTGGGCTTCCCCGACGTCCCCAGCTAGTGGAGCAAGCCAAAACGTCAGAGTTCGAACCCTGACGTTTTGGCTTGCTGCACTTGCTGAGGACGTCGGGGAAGCCCAGAAACAGCTTGGATCGGGTCTTCCCACCTCCCTGGACCTGGCAGGGGGGTCAGGGACCCCAAAATTGGTTAAAAAAACAGACTTTTTTTTTTTTACCAATTTTGGGGTCCCTGACTCCGCTGCCGGGTCCAGGGAGGTAGGAAGACCCGATCCAAGCTGTTTCTGGGCTTCCCCGACATCCTCAGCAAGTGCAGCAAGCCAAAATGTCAGGATTCAAATCCTGATGTTCTGGCTTGCTGCAGCCTCCAGGGAAACAGGGCTTTTTTTAACGTTGTGTGATCCATGTATCGCACAGCGTTAAAAACCGGATAACGACGAGACTTGTGGAACCAAGTCTCATCGTTATCCGGGGTACTAGTGTAGTTGATTTCACTAGATTAGACTGATAAATTGTTAAACTGGTTAAGCATTGTCATTTGGGGGGGGGGGGATAAAAACAGTGTCCAAGTAATACAGTGTACTGGTCTCACTTTCCTTGCTAGACATGGGGAGAAGAAAGGGGAAGAGAAGGGGAAGTAAGCTTGCTGCATCTTGCTATTTTCACTCCATACATAATATCCAGGCAAAATCCCATTCTCAAGCCGGTGGTTTTGTTCAGCTTGTTTTCATACTTCTCTCGTCTTCTCCCCTTGTCTTCCATTTTTAAACAAGTTGGTTCACAAAGAGTCAGCTTGGAGTTGACTCGCCAATTCCTCAAATCCCTTCTCCTTTCTCTCTCTCTCTCATGCACATACACTACAGAGGAGAAAAGATAACTTGTTCCTTGCATTAACAAGAATCTGGTCCCAAGTACCACAGAGTCAGACTCAGAACCAGCAAGATATCACTTCTAAAAAATTTAAAGTGGGAGGGGGTTTCCAAAAGTGTAGAGACATAATATTATGCTTCCCAAAAAGAGGAGGGATGAAGGAGTGAGGAAGAGGGCAGTGTTAATTACATAGGACTGTGATAATGTTGAAAATTGAACCAGTTTAGAAATGAAAGTGCTACAGTGTTTTTTATTTTATTTTGTTTAGTTTTGTTTTCTGATATAGTTTAGAAACAGCTACTTATTAAAAAAAATTCTGTTTAGAAATGCAACTGTGGACATTTGCAACAGGGTAATTTATCTTAATGATGAAGAGTTTGGCAGTGGAAAGTACCAGGAACCCTATTCTAAAAACCCATTTTTACCTGCACTCCCCCCCCCCCTGGTAGTGGCACTCCAGAGTTAGGTATCTGGCTGCAGAGCCAAAGGTTGGGAGTTTCATTTCCCTACTTTGCCTCTTGGGAGCAAAGGCAGTCTGTGTGGTCTTCAGAAAGCTATAAGGTCCCAGACCAGTTCTAGAAGAAGGGACTGATAAACCACTTCGGAGTAATCTTTACCTAGAAAATGCAGAATTGATTTGATGGCTCATTATGATTACTATTGCAAAGAAACTTCATAGAATAAACTTCTTCCTCTCTGTTCAGATTCAGCAGCCATCCGCTCATCTGAAAGTGGTACTGAGGAGAAAGCATGGCTGGCAAAATTCATAGCTGTTATCAGAATTCACTATCATCTATTAGCATATTGTGAAAATAGGTACCGGGGGGGGGGGCGTCTTTTGTACTTCCTCCTAAATTAAGTCTCTTGGACATGGCAAGATGCTTTCTGCACTGCAGGGAACGGCTGAGCTGGTGGCTTTCCTCATTGAATAATTGTCCATCAAGATCCCAAACAATATCAACAATTCTGCCTGCAAACAAACAATCCATCATCCTTATTGGAAACAGATTGGAGAGGCATAAACAATCCCAGGCTGGCCTCCGGACCACTTCTTTCTGTTCTGTGTGTCTGCTGTACTGCTATCGGTTGGGTTTCTTTGGCCAGCTGCACTGAATAAAACAAACACAGATTCATTAATTACCAAAGCATACATCAGGGAGGCCTCTGGAGAGCACATCGTCCTCCTGAAGTTGAGCTGTCTTGCCCCAGGTGGTGGTCGTGGGGGGGGGGGCATCTCTCATTTTAGGGCAACATGACCTCTTGGAAAAGCAAACAAATCACCCAATCAAGAATAGATGGGGGGGGGGAGATGTTCAAAGCCAAAAGGGGGTTGTTGACTTCACATCCTGAAGCATCACATCCTGTAGTGAGATTAGTTTTGGCATGGCGGTAAGAGGAGGAAATACCTCATGCCTTTTACTGTGTCATGCATGGAAGCTGCCCACTAAGACATTACCCTTTCCCACCTTTTTCTAGCTAATTGTGAATCACTTGAGCAATGACTTTCAGAAAGCATCTATTTGAGGCACTCCCTCTACCTCTGGGGATGGCTCTATTGTGAGGAGGGTGTTCTCACCCCAAGCTTTTGACCCTCCATCACTTCCTTAGTAACAGTAGTTGAAAGGGGGAATGAGTCACCCAGAAAGATGCCAGAAGAGTTACTAGATCTTTGCATCCTGGACTCACCCTGCCATCTGCTTTCTGGGTTGTGCCAGGAGGAAATGTTCATAAGAAGTATGACATTAGGTGTGAGTATGCAGGCTGGGTAGATCAGTGATTTAGGTATTTGGCTGCAGAGCCAGAGATTGGGAGTTCAATTCCTCAGTGTGTCTCTCAGGAGAAGAGCCAGCTAGAGCAGTCAATGGCAAGCTGCATAGTCCCAGAGAATTCTCAAAAGAAGGTCCTGATAAACCACTTCTGTGTATTCGCTACCTAGAAAATCCTGGGAAGGTTGCCACAAATCAGAATTGATTTGATGGCACGCTATTGTAAAATATTTGGGACTGCAGTGGCTCAAGTGGCTAAGACACTGACTGGAAGGCGGGAGGTCAGCAGTTCAATTCCCCGAGTACTGCAGGATAGAATGAGCTCCTGTCTTTGTCCCAGCTCCCGCCAAACTAGCAGTTCAAAAGCAATAAATCGCAAGTCGATAAATAGGGACCACTTCGGTGGGAAGGTAAACAGTGTTCCGTGAACTCCATTGTCTAGTCATGCCTGCCACGTTACCATGGAAACATCTGCAGAAGCAGACAGCTCTGGTTCTTCGGCTTTGAAACAGAGATGAGCACTGAACCCTAGAGTCAGATACAACTGGCTTTCAAGCAAGGGAAACCTTTACCTATTGTAAATATTCAGGAGACAAGAATTCCCTCCATTTCAATGTCAGTTCATCCTTTAGAACAGTGGTTTCCAAAGTGGGGCCCATGTCCCACAGGGGGATTTCAATTCCCAGAAGCCTAAGCCAGTACATTGGCTGATCAGTGCTTTGGGAATTGACTTAGGCCTCTGGGAATTGAAGTCCAAAAACCAAAAGTTGGGAAGCACTGCTTTAGAAGAAACGTTAACTTGTGGATCTATTAAGACATGAGTGCCCAAACTTTTCAGGCCACAGGCCGGTCACATGGTTCAGTGAACTGGTCACTATGGCCAATCCAGCCCCTGATGTCAATTCATCTGGCCCACAAAGCCCTTGTCACACCTGGAAGTGGAAGTAAAACGCACCCATACGGCTGTGTTTTACTTCCACTTTCAGGAGCAACAAGGGCTTTGTGGGCCAGATGAATTGGCATTGGGGGCCATATCTGGCCCCCAGGCCATAGTTTGGGCACCCATGTATTAAGATGTTTCATCATAATGCATGCATGATCTTCTCATGTAATGTTGATCCCCCAAATTTCTTGTAGGGCAGATATTGGAGAGCCATCTTTCTATTACATATACTCACAGCAGTTAAGGAAACCTTCGTAGCCAGCATTCTTAGATCATCAACATCATCCTTGCCTTCTAGTTCATGGTGTCACAGTTAAGCAGTGAGAAAATACATGTTCGAGGTATTTGTTAGAAAGGGGCCTTTTCTTCAAAGACCTGTGCTATGAAAGTCAGTAGGTATTGTTATCAATTTAGTCTGCATGAGATTAAAGCCATCATTGATTAGAATTTACATAAATTCAGATGGGCCTTGCTAGCCCATGGTAGGAAATGAGTGCTGGACAAACTCCCCTTAGATCAGCTCAGAAGTGAACAGCAGAATTAGAGAAGGTTTACAGAAATACTCTTTGTATGAGTTCTGTATTTTTGCACATGTACATTCTGATTCCATTTCCACATTGTCATGCAGGGACAGGAGGCAGGAGATGTTTGTAGTGTCACCTGCCAGACAAGGAAGCAGCTGCCACCCAAGGGAGGGGACTTACTGCTGTTGTGCCCTTGTTTTGATCAGGCATTTTTAGATCACTTTCCTAAGAGCAGCAGCAGGGGAACAAAACTAACCAGCCTATGTTATCCCAGGCCTACCCAAGCTTCTTTCTTATATAATAATAGTAACAACCACTTGACATCAATTCAATTCTGGCTTACTTACAATTTTGCCAGGATTTTCTAGGTGCAGAATACTGAGAAACAGCTTCCAATTCCTTTCTTCTAGGGACATCCTGTGACTGTGTCACAAGGTTACACAGGGAAGCTGTGCTCCTGGGGTGCACAGTGGGGAATCAAACTCCCAAAAATTAGCTCCACATGCAGATACCCAACTTACTTACATATCAGCTGCCAAATTGGTCTGTATTGGAGCTGTCTAGGGGGATCCTGGGAACAAAATTTGCAGCTGTCCTTGCTATAAGCTTACAGTCAAGACATGGGACAACAGAAGAGTTTAATTCAAGGTGGTGGCTTACGTTAACCTTGGATGACCCCTACTGCAGTTCAGTCTCTCAGCTGTAATAACATACAACTAACAAAATGTAATATAATCTGACATTCATGATGGTGCAGGGAAAAGCCATCGCTAAGGTATACTGCTTGAGTAGAGTTCAGACTAGCAAATGTTACTAAGACATCCCACTGTTGAGGACTTATAGAGATTTACTTCTTGGGTAGGGCAACAAAAGGGGGAAAAAAGAAGCAGACTGGTGATCTCATATGTAGCACCCAAATAATAACCACTTATGATCTTGGTTCAGTACTTCTTTGCTAACATTAATCTTCTGAAAGCCACCATAATTGCAAAATTTATCTATGGATCCACTTTGTGTAACAGTAGCAGACATAATAGTAGTTTGCAACCATGTGGATTGCAAGGCCTGGTGGGGCTTGTGCTTGATAGTGAGGCCGAGATCAGTGGAAGCTGAGAACTGGTGTTGGGATGATTCACACAACACAGAGGGGGGTGTAAGAAATATAGGTTGTACAAAGTGAAGGAGTTCTGTAGGGATGTAGTGTTTGTACAGAGATGCCCATCAAGAGTAGAGATGAGTTTTCAACTCACAAATAAGCTGAAAAGGGATTGTAAGAGTGTTTGTCACCTAGGTGTGCTGAGCGTATAAACATTATTAAAAGAAGGGCAAGCGCTAATACCTCTTCCAAACCCACAGCCTGATTAGAGATTGCCCAAGTCTGCACTCTTCTGTGACACTAGCTGTTGGTTTGCTAGCCTGGAAGCAAGTAAAGCATGAAAGAATGGTCCCATGGTGCTGCTCACTTGAGTATTTTAATCCATCTCCACTGAGATTCTCTCCTAGTTATGTTAGTCAGAAAGAGCTGATCTCCTACAGAGTCATGGACATCTCCATTCAGGCAGCCCTCTGTTTTCTTCTGCCAAGATGACCAAACACACACACAAACACACCAATTATCTAACCCAGCAGTCACCCCATTGGCTGGCCTTGGCCCAGCCTGCCTCTCTGCCCTCGCACACAGATCACTGGGCTGTAACTCCAAAGTTAATGAAAACCTGCCAATTTTTTTTAACCAGAGCCGCTTGCAAGGCACTGGAGGCTCCCTTTCCCTGCAGTGTTTCTCCCTTGCTTGATAGGATTTCTAATAAAAAGAGACAGCAGCCAGCATCAGGATTCTGACAGGTCCATAGCACATGGGGAGAAGACTGACACAACGCTCACTGGAGAGCAGAACACTCTGTGTTTCTGTGCTACTGCTAATTCACCCTAATTATTTCTTGTCTAGATATGAATGACTGAACCAGAGAACTGCTCCCTCCCTCTCCTTCTTAAAAAAGTTCTGCTACAACTTTAAAGTTTTATTATTCCCTTCATTTCACCAAATACATAAGCAGCACTCTGGTGGCTTAGTGGTTAAGACGCTGAGCTTGAAGACTGTTAAGTTGGGGTTCGATACCCGAGTGCTGCACAACGGGACGGATCTTAGGGACATGAAAGGAGCCTTATTCAGGTGTTCCCTGAGTGGAGTTTCTCCAGCAAAAATCTTTTCAACCAAGAGTAATTTCTGACACGAGATTTAATTTTATCTAATACATGGACTGTCGTTCTAGTACAGTAATACCTCAGATAATGACTGCATCGTATAACACTAAAATTGGATAACAATGCAAAATTTCTAAAGAAATTTTGCATCAGATAACGATCTGTTAGCGTTATCCAAAAGAGTCATTCATAGCAGCAGAGTGGCTGGAAAGCTGAACGGGGTTCTCTGTTCGGCTTCCCAGCCACCCTGCAGCTGTGGAGGCAGGAGTTGGGTGGCTGGACAGCTGATGGGGAGCTCCCCCGTCGGCTTCCACAGCCACCCCACAGCTGCGGAGGCAGGGGTGGGTGGCTAAGGAAGCCGACAGGGAGTCCCCGTCGGCTTCCCCAGCCATCCCGCAGCTGTGGATCGGTTCCCCTGACCCCCCCATCCAGCAGGGGGGTCAGAGAACCCGAAATGGGTGAAAAAATGTCTGGGTTTTTTTCACCCATTTCGGGCTCTCTGACCCCCCTGTCGGCTCCAGGGAGGTCGGGGGACCTGATCCAAGCAGTTTCCGGAGTTCCCTCACCTCCCCAGCCAGTGCAGCAAGCCAAAACGTCGGGTATAACAACAGCAGGTCGTTTAGTTGGAGTTGGTTGACTGACCAGCTGCACCCCCTCCAGATAGGAAATTCTGTACCTAACAAGAGTGGTCCATGCATTGGTTGTCTCCAGGACATATGACTGTCCAGGGCATCCACCGAAGGCAGTATAGAAACTTCAGCAACTCCAAAATGCAGCAGCCAAATTGATTACATGGATTAGTAGATTCAAACATATAATTCCAGTTCTGGCATGCCTGTGCTGGTTCCCTGTTAATTTACTGCACAATTC
The DNA here is from genome assembly GCA_030440675.1 of Furcifer pardalis. Classification (NCBI taxonomy): domain Eukaryota; kingdom Metazoa; phylum Chordata; class Lepidosauria; order Squamata; family Chamaeleonidae; genus Furcifer; species Furcifer pardalis. Next base: position 105,353,994 of record CP126893.1, read on the forward strand.
AAGGTGCTGGTTATCATTTGTAAAAGCCTTTAACAGTTTAGGATCTTGATACTTGTTGGAATGCCTCTCCTACAAAACAATTATCCACAATATTAAAAATTGAGACACTGATGGAGGCCAAATGACTGGGCACAAGGGACTTGGTTGTGGCCAAATCTGAGGCTCTTTGGAATAAGCTTGCAATAGAGGAGCATTGAGCTCCTTCACTCCCAACCAATAAGGAACAGATAATAACAGAACTTTTTAGAGCTGCTTTTTACTAATATGGAGCTGGGGCTTTATTTAAATTTGGGAGCCTCATTATTCCTATTCTGTTATGGCCAAATCTGAAGCTAAATAGAGGAGAATCCTAGTTGTTCTGGTGTTAACATTAGGGTAGGTCTCCTTTTTTATTTTAGTTCCAGTGTGGAATAGCCTATTCTTGAAAAGAAAGTAGGATATTTCTCTTATAAATTGAATGGATAGAGATACAGCTGTCAGATAGGAGATAATGTTGCATATGATTTTGTTCTCAAATTGCAAGCTTTGGTATCTTCAAGCGCAGTGGGAAAAGGTTTGGTAGAGCTGCTTGTACAAAGAGGCTTCCATCCTGACTGAGCCAGTTCAGCAAATCAACAAATGTGCAGCAACATTAGGATTTTGTGGGGTTAGGAGACTTGGCTTTCATGGCTGCATGTTGCCAAGTTCTGGAGGCAAGAAGCCTAGAAATCAGCAATAGGAGTTTTAACTTTTAACAGGCTGGTTGTGACCTATCTAGGGACTGTGTTGGCTTAGTGGTTAAGATGCTGAACTTGACGACTGGCAGGTCAACAGGTCGATACCCAAGTGCTGCATGACAGAATGAGCTCCCGTCTTTGTCCCAGCTTCTGCCAGCCTAGCAGTTTGAAAGCAAGAAATTGCAAGTACAGTAAAACACTGGATAACGCTAAAACTTGGTTCCCCAAGTCTTGGTGTTATCCGATTTTTAGTGTTATCCGATCCATGTTAAAATCCTATGGGATGGATCAGATAACGTTAAAGCTCCATAGAGATACATTGTAACCACACAGGCTTTAGCATTGTTATCCAATCCATCCCATAGGACCTTAACGTTATTCGATCCAATTCTCCTCCCAAGATTACTTAACATTATGCGATTTTAGCGTTATCTGACCCAATCGTTATCCGGTGTTTTACTGTAGATAAATAGGTACCATTTCAGTGGGATGGTAAACAGTATTCTGTTCACTCCTGTATCTAGTCATGCCTGCCACATGACCACGGAAACATCTGCAGACACAGACAGCACTGGCTCTTTGGCTTTTAATGGAGATGAGCACCAAACCTTAGAGTCATATATGATTGGCTTCCAAGCAAAGATGACCTTTACCTGTGACTTATCTACTTGCTAAAATATTTTCCATCATTCTCTGCAACCTTTGATGGGCTAAGAGGTGGAACCTAAAGTAATAGAGCTTGATCTTTTTTCTTGTCCTAGCCCTTCTTCTTTTTCTTGAATGCCATCATGTCACCTCTGATTTATGGTGACCCTATGAATGAGTAATCTCCAAAATGTTCTGTCCTTGACAGACCTGCTCAGTTCTTTCAAACTCAAGCTTGTGGTTTCCTTTATGGCATCTGTCTATTATTTCATATTTGGTCTTCCTCTTTTCCTGCTGCCTTCAGCCTTTCCCAGCATTGTTGTCTTTTCCAGAGAATCATGCCTTTCCGTGGTATGCCCAAAGTAGGTCAGTCTCAATTGTACCATTTTTACCCCCAGAGAAACTTCAAGTTTGATTTGCTCTAGAACAGCGATAGCCAACCTTGGCACTTCTGATCAGCAGGAGTGCTGACCTGGACTTCTGGTAATTGAAATCCAAGAACATCTGGAGTGCCAAGGTTGACCATCACTGCTCCAAGATCTACTTGTTTGTCTTTCTGGCTGTCCAGGGCATCCATAAAGCTTTTCTCCAATGCCTTATTCCAAATCAGCTTCCTTTACTGACCAGCTTTTGAACCATCATGGATACAAAGATGTGTGTGGTCTTAGTCTTGGTCTCCAGTGACACAACTCTACATTTATCTTAGTCTAATCCCTTCATTTATGCTTTTCCAATTCTCCGCTTTCTGATCGATACCTTCTGAAAAGAAGTAGTGAGTGGTTAAAAAATGTCTTATGTTTTGAGGAAGACTACTACAGAATTGTATTAAGTCCCACACTGAAGGGGCAGTCAAAGAGTATTACTAATGTGGACTTGTGTAGTGCAGCTGCCAGAAAGTGTAATTCTTTTTCCAGAGTAGAAGGATCACTTTTTTCCTGGCTTCTGTTACTCTGCAAAGTACAATATACATTGACGACGATTTAGAAATAATACATTATCATCATGATACATTCGACTGATGCTATGGCTGTGCATGAGAAATTGTGCCCATCTCAAAAAAAAATCTTTTTGCAGTGATCTGCCATGAGTGAGTAAATTGACAAGTCACATGGCAAGGCTGTCAGTCACTCTCCTTGATCACTGTAATTTGAGAGTGCAGTCAGATAATTTCCATTATTCATTTTCCAAATCCAGGGAGAGGAGGCGAAACATACACTTGCTCGCACGGCTAGTCCTCTGTTTGTGCATATATGAGTTTGGAGGTGAAAAGGAAGAGGTTGGCACAGCAGTAATATTCCAAGACAGTTAATATCTTAGCTATAAAAATATCTTAACTATAAAAAAGCTTGACTATGGATCACACGGCTAATCTTAGTTAATATCTTAATATCTTTATTTATTTATTTATTTATTTATTTATTTAAATTTATTATCCCGCCCTAATCAGGCTAACCCAACTCTAGGCGGCTTACAACATAAGTGTAAAAAAACACGATTAAACAATACAAAATCCCATACACGTGTAAAACAGACTAAACAAACCCACTATACACCTACACATACTACAATTTAGTTTAAAATTAATTTAAAAGTTCAACTGTAATTTACAGAATGCTAAAAGGAATTTAAAACTTTAAAAGTTTAAAAAGATTAAAACAGCGAGAAGGGTGGCTGTCCCATCAGATCAGTCACCCAACAGGGGACCCCACATTCCTGGAGCCCCACACTTGCCCTGCCAGCCAGGTTTTTAGGCCCTTCCGAAAGGGCAGGAGCTCTGTCTGTAGACGTAACTCAGTTGGCAGGAGGTTCCAAAGGGCCGGGGCGGACACGGAGAAGGCCCTCCTTCTGGTGCTTGAGAGATGCACCTCTCTAGCTGATGGAATGATAAGAGAGCCTCTCCAATCCACCCTGGTGGGACGGACCGATGTTCTTGGGGTGACGTGGTCTCTTAAGTATCCTGGCCCACTACCATATAGGGCTTTAAAGGTAATAACCAGCAACTTGAATTGCACCCGGAGACATACTGGCAACCAGTGCAGCTGCCGAAGCAGTGGTGAGGCACGAGCATAACGCCTGCACCCCATCACTACCCGAGCCGCTGCATTCTGGACCAGCTGCAGCTTCCGAATGGTCATCAAGGGTAGCCCCATGTAGAGCGCATTGCAATAATCAAGTCTGGAGGTGACCAAAGCATGTGTGACCATGAGCATGGTGTCCCAATCTAGGCGTGGGCGTAACTGGTGTATTACACGAAGTTGTGCAAAAGCCCTCCTGGCCACGGCTGCCACCTGCTCTTAGGTCGTCCTTGCTAGAAAGCCAGTAGTATCTGACTCTAGGGTTCAGTGCTCATCTCTGTTTCAAAGCTAAAGATCCAGTGCTGTCTGTGTCTACAGATGTCTCTGTGGACATGTGGCAGGCATGATTAAATACCAGAGTGCATAGAGCACTGTTTACCTTCCCTCTATTTATCTACTTGTAATTTCTTGCTTTCAAACTGCCAGGTTGGCAGGAGCTGGGACAGAGATGGGAGCTCACTCCATCATGCAGTATTTGAGTCTCTAACTGTGACCTGCCAACCTGCCAGTCATCAAGTTCAGCATCTTAACCACAAAGCCACCGCAGTTCCTGACTGTTAATATCTTACCAAATCCATAAGCAGATCCTAGAGGCAAAACGTTTTCAAGTGAACAAGGTCCCCCACAAGCTTCACAAGTACTGTACCCAGATGTACAGCCGTACAGAAAATCTAGAATCTCAGCCAATTTTTGGAGTGCAAAGAACAGAAAAGAACTAAAGGGCAAAATAATTGGATTGCCGTGCTGTTGACATATCCATTTCCCTCTTCTGCCACAATTGCCCAGTGTTCCCTTTGAATTAAGGTTACCTGCTCAAACCTCCCATCTGTATTCTCCAGCTTCACAGCAGTTTAAAATGATATAAGAGGACGGGCCCAGGAGATATGTGTGAGGCGCTCTTCAGCGATATGCTCCTCGTTATTGAGTCCTATTTCAGAGCAGCCACCGTGTTCGCCATGAGTGTGAAACCAAGGGCTCTCCAGAGATAACTCACTGACAAGTAGGAAATGTTGCTGAAGCCTGCCACTCACTGTCATCCAGGCTTGCTTCCCCTCCTCCCCACCCACCCGGTGCTTTGCCATAAAAGCTTGTAGCATCAATGGAGTGGCACACACAGTGGGGGTAGGGGTGTTGGCAAGAACTGAATCGATTTCAGATTCCAGCGTTAAAAGGATGTGTTTATGTAAAGCTGGAGTCTAAGAGATTAGGTGAAATACAAGGCTGCAATAAAAGAAATAAGAGATGTGCATGATGTAATAGCCGAAACAAGCATGGTAAACTTTACAAGACGCAGAGCACCAAGAGCCATCATGTCAAGCACTTCAGAGCAGATATTCTAAAGCAGGAGTTCCCAACCTTTTCGAGCCGGGGGCCGGGTCACGCTCTCTCTCAGTCAGCTTTAAGAACTGGACAGCCATTTTTCCCTGCCTGCATGATGGGTGTGTGTGGCTATTTTGTCCCAACAGCTTCAAATGGGTGGCCATTTTGTTTCTCAGATGCCCTTGGAGGGGTGGGGACCACATGAAATGGTGCAGTGGGCTGGATCCGGCCCACAGGCCTTAGGTTGGGAACCCATGTTCTAAAGGGTGATGAAATAGGGGTTTTTATCTCTGGAGGTTGAGGAGAGAAGCTTTTAGGAGTGTTGATCTAGGTTTAGAAGATAATATTGGTCTTATACTCCTGGTGGTCAGATACACATAAGGAGAACATTCTCATTGTGCTGTGTTCTGTGTTGTTTTCTCAATCTCCTTGTAAAAAAGAGTACTGTAAACCAAAAAGAGGCTTAGAACTGATACTGTGCTACAATATGTTTTATATATATAACCATCCAGTCAGCAACATTGAGTCTTCAAGTAACAAGATTTTAAAACCAGTTGCTGCAATCGTTAAATCACCATGTTTAAAGCTAGGTCATAATACAAGAAATAACAGCCAAAACAAAACTTCAGATCACTGCTGTTTCAAAACTTTTGGATATGTTTTTACTTCTGAAATTTCGAACCTATTTTATATAGCCTTGATGGTGAACCTTGGCACTCCAGATGTTCTTGGACTTCAATTCCCAGAAGCCCAAGACCCTGTGAATCCACACGAATGGGTTTGCTGCAATTCATCTGGCTCACACCACCCTCGTCGCTCCTGGAAGCAAAACGTGCCCATCCACGGGGGCTTGGGCTTCTGGGAATTGAAGTCCAAGAACATCTGGAGTGCCAAGGTTCACCATCATGGCTACATAGTGTTGCCTGTTTTTCCTTTAAGCACCTGGGTTTGTTCTGTGCTGAGATGTCGATTTTTTTTCTGTGTGGCAGTTTCCATTTTCTTTCACCATGCAGAAAGTCGCCAGATAGACTGAGTTTCCTCCTACATTTGGAGGAAAGATTTGTACCAGCTGAAGTACAGGCGAAATATATGCAAAGAGTATTTCCATCTTATGCTAGTCAAAGCCGCACTGGTTCATTTTTTAAAATTCTCATGCCCCTGGTAAGAGTTCTTGGACCTTTCCTGCTTACAAGGAACTTACTATATTTTATCAGGTACAAAGCTGGAGAATGGTTAAAGCCAAATGCTATCACTCAGATTTAGCCATTTTTAACTGACCTGTTTACTGGTAAATAACAAACACACATAGCTAAGATTGCAAGCAAAAACTGTGGCCATTGGTTGCAACAATACAGTATAGATCAATTTCTATTTGAATAAATAGTACATAACCTGATTCTGGGATACTATTCCACATAAGATCAATATACGGTAATTCACATAGTGTGTGCGATTGTGCAGTAAGAAGAGATACTTGGATCTGTCTGCATTTGTGTTTTCACCAGTATTGAGAGAATTCTCACAACTCTTTCCAGGTTAAAGACTGAAAATGTAGGTAAAGGTTACCCTTGGCTAACCTTCATTCCCATCTCTTTCCCATGCAATTTTTCTTTTCCAAAGTCAAAATAAATGAACTTTTCCCCTACACTATCAGGCTTATAGTCTTCACTCTGGTGTAATCACTGGTGATAAAGAGAGGTACTGTCATGTGGAAATGTACAAATGGCAGTTTCCTGATTTTCTTTAATAGGTTAATTTTCAGTCACTGCAAGGTATCAGTTCAAAAAGAACAAGCCTCAAATGCGGTTAGCTTGGAGGGGAAAGCTGAGTGCCCCAGATGTTATGGGTCACCTGGAAAAAATAATATTGCTCTGCTTGAGAAACCTGAATCTTCAAATAGATTTTGAGGAGGGGGAAATTCCCCATAGGATAAAACAAAATTGCAACATTAACCAATGTTGTAATGCTATAAGTGCAATATGATATAAAGGCATAAGAGAAAGAAAAGGGGATTGCAGAAGATATGACTGATTGCTGTGGGGCCAGAGGTTGGGAGTTTGATTTTCCACTGTGCTTCACATGAAAAGAGTCAGCCTATGTGGTTGTGGGCAAGATTTACAGCTCCACAGTGCCTAAGAAAAAGGGAAAAGCAAACCAGTGTAGTCTCTACCTAGAAAACTCTGGTAAAGGTTTCCATAAGTTAGAATTGACTTGATGGCATTTAATTACGGTAAAACCCCGTTTTACAGAAGCCTCATTTCATGGAAAACTTGATTTATGGAAAGGAATTTTGCTAAAAACACGTCCCGTTTTACAGAAAACCCCCACTTTACGGAACGTGATTTCCCAGATTTCTCAAATGGTGGAAAGGTAGGAAGCTTATCTTTGTATTCCTTTATCTTTTACTGTGTTTTAGGGTTTGTTTGTTTATTTAAAAATTTGTATTATTTGGGGAAGGCAGGGAACATTTTTCCCCCAATGCATTCATATGGGAATTGCTTTTACAGAAAAAAACCATATTACGGAAAAAGCTATGCAATGGATCCCCCCCCCCCAAAAAAATGGGGTTTTACTAATTTTTTATATATAGGTTTTCTTCTCTGAGCTGTTACCTTCTCACTGAAGTGGTACCTATTTATCTACTTACAGTTTCTTGGTTTCAAAGTGCTAGATTGGCAGGAGCCATGACAGATGACAGGGGCTCACTCTGTTGTGCCACGCTAGGGTCTCGAACTGCTGACTTGCCGACCTTACAGTCGTCAAGTTCAGTGTCTTCACTGTTAAGCCACCTCCAGCATCTAGTCATGCCTGCCACATGTCCATGGAAATGTCTGCAGGTCCAGACAGTGCTTGCCCTTTGCTTGTAAACTGAGATGAGCACTGAACCCTAGAGTCAGACACAACTGGCTTTCAAATGAAGGAGAACTTTACCTGTTTACCTTTTCTGAGCAACTGACCACCTTCTCCATTGCCACTTAACCTCCCTTTGCACAAGTTGTTGCCGCCTCAGCAGGTTGGTCTTGATTCTTGTTTCTGTACTCCTTACTTTCTTTTACTTTCTTGGGGATCCTAGTGCTTCATGTCTGGTTGAACGTGAGGCTTCTGTCTTACTTTCTAAGCACTTCCATATGCCAAATTAATTTAAAATGTTCCATTTAAAACATTATATTTTCTACCATTCAGGATGATTATTTGCAAAACCCAACCAGGAAGTTTTAAAAAACAGAATAAATGATAGCTACTTGTTTTGCTTCATGCCTTTCTTCCCTTTATAACAACTGCTTGACTGTTTTTTCTTTTCATTTGCAAGCACAGCTGAACAAGAAATTGGCACTCCTTGGCTAACAAAGGGCGTATCTTTTTTTTTTTAAAGTAAAGCCTCCACCCAAGTTCATTTTGTGGCCAGTGAACTGGTAATAGCAAGGAACTGACAAGCTCAGCTATTCTACCTGTTTAACTATTTTATGGAGTCAAAGGGAAGCACATTTAGGACCATTTCTGCTAAATCTGTTTGGCAGCTTGACAGTCCCACCTCCAGGGAAGATCTCCAAGCAGAGGATTATTCTCTCCCTCACCCACCCATCTCCCTTGACGTGCCCCTGCCAAGGGAAGGAAAAATGATGTCATGATGTGGTAGCACATCAGTGAACCAGAAGCTGGTACAAGGCCATTGTTGGAAATGGGTGTGCCAGATTACTACAGGGTCAGCATTTCATTGACACAAATGAATTGAGGCAGACCCAGTGGCAGGGGGCAAGGAGAAGCACGCATGGAACGCAGGGCCCCCTTCTCCTTATGGGGTAGCAGCAGCTGTGGAGGATTGTGGGGGGGGGGAGGCAGAACCTAAACAAGGCTTAATACTGGTTTGGCCTTGTTCACCCGTTCCCTGCTAGCCCCACCCTGCCTGCTGTATGGGGGGTCCTTTAAACTGCTGTCCAGCTTCAGTGCTGTGACAGGCACATGTAGAGAGAAGCAGATGTTGGAACTGCTGCCAGATATTTCATCCAGATGTTTGTTTGTCTTGGGCACAGCCACAAATACAGCCTGTCCCGCAGCACTCACATTTGAACAGCCACACCATTTGAGAGTTGCAGTTGCCCTTTGTCACTGTATTAGCCATTAGGAAGTGAATAAATTGTGTACCAAAGCTCACACTTATGCATTAACTTACTCTGATTTTTGCTTAGTGGCAATTATATATAGTTCTTTGTATAGATTTAATGTCATCTGTATATTCACACATGCATTCAACACAGCACATATACAGGTATGCCAGTGCTTGTGTTTTATGTACTGTATTTCATTATTTACTTTATATCTCTTCTGCTTTACTCTTCAAAAAGTGGTTTCCTGACAAGACAGTCTCTCTAAATGATTAAAACCTGTATTTTCTACCCCTGTTAGATGGTTCTGGGAGACAGACTACACTGGGGAACAGTGATTTTGGTGCCTCACAATTTTCACCTATTTCTGGCTATATTTGGGTCACTGATTCCAAAAATGCTTTCAGTTATGCCCCATCAGCTCTAATTTTTTAGATATGGCTTATTCACAATTAATTTACGAATGGTGAGGCAAATACAAGTGTAGTCATAAGAGCAATGTATAATGACATCATCGATATCTCATGAACGAGAGCTGCTAGAACAAAATGGATGGCATTTTTGGAATCAGCCGTCCCAAAATGCCCAAAATCAGTTGAAAAATTTTAAGCACAGAAAAAAAAAAATTTTTGTTCCCCAGTGCTATTTTTGTCTCCTGTACAGAAAACAATTTTTTTCATTACTAGAGGGGGAACCATGTATAACACATAGTCTTTGGGAGCAGAGGTAGTGACATCCAGGGAATGGCAAAGCAATTGAGAGAGGGTTCTTCCTTCCTTCCTTCTTTCCTGCCTTCCTTTCTTCCTGTCAGAAGTTACTCTTTTAGCTGAGAAATTAGACATAAATCCAGCCAGGTTTTGGGGGACTGTAGTCTATAAATCCTGAACATCCCATTCTTAGTCTTCTTTCTTGGAGTATTCAGGTGTCCTTTGTAGAGAAGCTCTGATGAATATTGCATAGGAGCCCTTTGCCATTTGGCAGTCTTGCATACTCCAAAGTAACTGTAGTTGAGAGAATGTTGCAAGGTATGGCAGCATTCTCTGTGTGTGTGTGTGTGTGTGTGTGTGTGTGTGTTTGTGTGTGTTAAACCTTATAACAAGCATTCACAACCCATGGCCCGTGGGCCAGACCTGGCCCCCAATGCCAGAAGCGGAAGTAAAACACACCTCATGCATGCACAGAACGCTGCTAAATGTATTCTGTGTGTGCGTGGGGTGCATTTTATTTCCGCTTCCAGGTGGGAGATGCCATGTGACCAGCCTGATCAGCTGTCCAGGAGGTGTGGTCAGGCCTGTGACCTGAAAACATTGAGAAACGCTGCCTTACAACATCCCTCACCAGGCTGAAATGAGGCAGGGAAAACTTTCTCTCTTTCTCTGGGCGTATTCTAGAATTGTTGTTCCCCCCCTCCTTTTCCTTGCTGAAGTACTTGGATGACCTTGAAAGGCTTATTATTTCAGCAATAACTGGCATAGCTGAGATTGCAGAAACTCCAAAAGAGAAATCAAAACAGCCACATTCCACTGGGCTGCCTTTTTAAAAAAAAGCCAAAGTACACCAATGGATTAAGAGTTTTCAAGGAACAGTGGGCCTCAGCCCAGTCAATGGTTTTGCGGGCAAAGTTTGCCTGGTTGGTGAGAATAAAGGATCAAATTAACCTGTGAATATGGCAGCACAGCTAGAGTCATGCCCTGCCAGCTGTTGGAAGTCTTATTTCTCTCAGTAGGAAAGTGTTAGGAGGTGTTTTGGTGTTGCATGCATATTATAAAGTGAATGCCATTTTTTAACCCAGTTACACACCTGTTTTCCTGTCACCAAAATGTATTTATTACGTTTGTATCTTGACTGCAATGGCTCATGTGGCTAAGACACTGACTAGAAGGCAGGAGGTCAGCAATTCGATTCCTGAGTTCTGCAGGACAGAATGAGCTCCCGTCTTTCTCCTATCTCCTAGGTTGTAGCAGTGTGAAAGCAATAAATTACAAGAAATAGGAAACACTTAGGTGGGAAGGTAAACAGCATTCTGTGCGCTCTGGTGTCTAGTCATGCCTGCCACATGACCATGGAAATGTCTGCAGAAGCAGACAGTGCTGGCTCTTTGGCTTTGAAACAGAGATAAGCACTAAACCCTAGAGCCGGATATGACTGGCTTTTGAACAAGAGAAACCTTTACCTTTAGCTTGACTTATTCTCTTTAAAAATTAAGATACCATTTTTCATCCCCTTTTGGCTTTCAGAGAGCAGAGATATAACAATAATAAATAAAACCATGTAACCATTAGAGAAAAAAGCAGAAAAATCCTTAAAAAGCAGACTATAAGGCTTGCATATATTAAAATGTCCTGGTGAATGAAATGTCTTTGTCTGGCCATGAACACCGGCAACTTTGATACCAGACAAACTCTAGTCAGACAGACCTTCCACCACTTATGGGCACCACCACTGAGAAAGTCCATTTTCTTTTTGGCTGAATCTTGTACCCTTGATTTTGGCATTTGGAGAAGAACTTCTGCAGAAGATTTTAATTCCTTACCTCTAAGGGCCTCATGGCAACAAAGGCGCCTGCAGGTACTGTATTTTATTCTTGCAGTATCAACAGCATTAGATCCTTTGGTCAGGGCCAGCATGCATTTGTCATGGCTAAACAGAGAGCTCTGGTCCATGAGCAATAGTTGCACCACACAAGTTGTCTTGACTCTGTTGTCAGTTCAGCAGCTTCTTCTCATCATATTGCATTTATGTTCCTGGTCAAAAAGATGGATACCACATGTGGATAAAGCAGGGATAGGCAAGAGAGGGAGAAAATAGTGCTGGGTGGGCAAGAACATGAGCGGATGGAGAGCCTATGTATACAGAGAAAAGCTTGTTGTATTTCTGGTGACACGGAGGGCAGTAACGAAACCTTGGCTTGTTCCCAAGGCATCTGTAGCACTCCTGGCTGCCATCTGTGTGCCTCATTTAGTATCTGAATATTCATGACCCTCATTAAACTCTTTCAAGCACTTCCCTAGTATATGAGCTAAAAATAGCTTAGAGGAAGGGGGTGGGTTTTTTCCTGCCTTCCATATACTAAAAAGCATCCAGAACCTAGTTAAGATGAGGAGCCTCCCTGACTTATAAACATTCCTCCGTTATACTCCTTGGCGCCTAAATCGATCTGCAGAAGGAATTCTCCATTCAGCAAATATGCTTTGCCAAATGTTATCTCCACCTCTCTCCACAATGGTAAAGTAGGGGTAGAATCCTTCCCATCCTGGCTCCGTGTCCCTTCATTCTTTTCTCCCTGTGTCGTCTTCCTTTCTTGGCTGAGAAATACTCAAAGAGAGGCTGTATTGAGGGCACTTCTCTCTCAAGAGGCTGTTATTGCCAGTCACAGATAATAAATAATAATTTTGTGTCAGAAATTATTCTGGGTGGAAAAGATTTTTGCAGAAGAAACTCCACTCAGGGGACACCCGGATGAGGCTCCTTTCATGTCCCCAAGAACAGGGACAGAGACAGACGCTCAATCCATCATGCAGTACCCAGGTCTTGAACTGCTGACTTGTCAGGAAAAGCTAACAAGTTGGGCTTCTTAACTACTGAGCCACTGCAGCCCCTAGTCATAGATAAACTGGTATAAAGAGGAAACCACATGGTCCCCAGAAACTCCCTCCTGAGCATGTGAGAAGGGCAAGCGTGAGAGATGTTTTCTGGCTTGAAGTAATATTTTGCATTCTTTTTTTAAATTTGCCCAAATACCTGAACTTGCATTTGGAGTTTTAATTAGATATTTAAACAAAAAAACACTAAATCTCAAGTTCCACTAATGAATTCTAGAGGGAGAAAAAATAAGTAGTAAATTGCCAGATTTAGTTCTTTTATACATCTCTCCCCCCCCCCCTTTCATCCTCTAATAATAATATTGGGGTAGATGGGAAAAATCAAATTAGCAGTATATGCATGTGCTTTAAACATTTATGATTGCTTTTTCAGCCAAACTGGGGGTGGGGAAAATGCAAGTGAATGGATGGGGAGGATAGATGCATACAAGGCAAGATCTGGCAGTCAGAGGGAGGAGATTGATGGAAATCGGCTAGCTGCCATCTCAAGCAATGGAGCAAGTAATGCCACACAGCTTATGGGGATTCCTGCGGAATGACATCTGCATTGTTCATCTTTCCAAGAAGACAGATGTAGTAGCAGAAGCACTAAGCATGCCATTCCAAGGCCTCTGAACAAAAGAAGGAAAAATGTTTCCTTCTATGATTGCTTCTTTGCACGCATTTTTCTACTACAATGAGACAAAGTCATCTCAGCTAATATCAACTAATTTGAGGTCAATGGAACTTTGCTTGGGCCAGCCCTACCATGAAACGAGGTGGAGTAGTTGCCCTTTGTGTTTTGAATGCTCCTGAAAGACAGAGAACTGTCAATGATTTAATTCAGCATTGCATTCTGTAAGGGAGGGGAAGCCATTTGGATTTCACAATTTCGGGCAGCATTGTTAAAGAATTATGGAACTGTTTCTTACAATTTACAGGAAAAACAATGCTCTTGGATGGCAACCATGCCCTCAAAAAGAAATGTACCGGGCAATGCATTAAAAGGCAGCATTGCTCTTTATGGGACCCAATTTGCTGTGCAGTGTGTTATCCTAGCTGTTTCCAAAAGCAGAATTAACTGGAAGGAAACAATAATGCAGAGAATTTGATATTGCACCTATTAAGAATTACAAAGTAGATGTGTTTAAAAAGATTTTTAAAAGGAGTTGTCTCTTGTCCAGGTGATAGTGAAATATGTTAAGACTGTAAACACTGGAAAAAAAACTGAGGATCCAACAACTTTAGGAAAAGGCAACCATACAACAGAGGCTTAGAATCATAGAGAATCTGCCAGCACAGAAGAACAGCAGCTGCTTCAGCCATGAGTGTTTGTATGTCTTTGTATCTCTTACTACTGTAAGAGCTCAGATTCACATGTTCATTTCTCGCTCAGCACAGCCATAACATGACATGTGCCTTTTAGACATAAATTGTCTGGTTCTGCAGCAGCTTTTAGCATCATTGTAGACTCCCAAGGTCTCAATTTTGTTTGCCCTCTGTTCCTTTCCCCTTTTTCGGTGTCAAACACCTTGTTAAAGTTTGAGAAGCATGAGTGCTTTGCAAGGGTTAAGTATGAAGGGAGTTCTTTGGAATACTTTCTAAGACCTCTCATCCTGAAACTTATGCTAGGCATTTTTTATTTAATGGCCTGGAGCCAAAGACAACAACAGGCAAGGATCCAAGCAGGGGACAGGTAGCAGAGAGGAGAGAGAGGTCTGGGCAGCTTGGGCACATTCCAGGGAGATCACATATTTGGTGATCTCTCCAGAGACTGACTCAGTAAAGAGGAAGAAGGACAAGTACTGTACACAGTTTTCTGCATTGATTTGTTGAAAGAAATTCTGTCTGCTTAGCCTATAGTGTCTTGTGCCATACAGTACTGTTAATTCTACAGTAAGTTAGACATATGATCAGATACAGCAGGTAGTGTTTGCTCCTGCAGAACAATGGGTCATCTCTGCTTCCTTTTCATGCTGATCCTTCCTTCCTTCTTTGGATAACAGCACTCTAATCCGGCCAGCCCTTCCCAGTCACAAGCTAATGTCTCTTGTGGCTTCAATCCACTGTAGTTTCAGTCCTAAAGAAGGCACAGTAAATTGCCTATAGTCAATGCAGAGCTCTCCATAAATTCCTGTTGAAGAGCTCTTCCTGTTGCATTTACTGCAAAAATGTGTTATCTAGTGGCTGGTGAGGTAGTGGAGTCGGCCTCACCGGCTGAAGTCACAGGACTTTTCCAGTAGGGTCATGACATCATCTATCATTTAGCTGTTCTGTTTCTGCTGAGCTTAATTTCAATTCTCACAACAGATGGGAGAGAAATGGGTTTGCCCATAAACTGTGTTTGGATGCAATTTATTTGGTGATTTGATCTTGAACAGGCAATTAAGAGCCTATAACAGGGGTTTGCAACCTACGGCCTATGGGCTGGATCCGATGCACAACACCAAATAATCCAGCCTCCAACCTTGCTCCAGCCACCCCCACTACTGCCAGAATTAGCCATGGACTCATTTATGGCTGGGTAAATGCATTTACAACAGCCATAAATGAGTCCGTAGCTGTCATAAATGTGTGTATGACAGCCGTGGATGCATTTTACGGCACCAGTCCGGCCCACTCAGATGTCTGAGAGGGTGTTGTCCTGCCCCTGGCTGAAAAATGTTGAAAACCCCTGGCTTATAACACTTTCACCTCATTTATGTATATGGGACAAAGCCAGCCGCCTGCAGTTTTGGACACTTCTTTCAAGCGAAAGGCCATAGAAATGATCATGATGAGCACCTGAACTTTCAAATTTGCCACCATGTGAATTCTTAGCATCCCATGGTTAGTGGTGATGAAGAATTGCACTCCAGCAGTATTTGAGGGAGCCACATGCTGCTCACTTTGACAGATACACAAACTATTCCTCTACCAAGCCAAATATTTACATCCACGTGTCACATCTCTGTTTTGAATGTATCACTAACAAAGTCAAGTACTGTATTGCCGTGATATGGAGAAAGCAGGTCACAAAAGTTAGGCATGCCTAAGCTCCAGAGATGGTCCTGCAAAGCAATAGAGAAATCTTAACTTTTCTGTTCCATTCCAGAATCATGGCTTGGGATAATTTATCAACTACTCTCTTTTTAAACTACGCCTTCCGGGCTGGGGGAATTCTGGGAGCTATAGTCCAAAAAAGCAACTGTCCAAGTTCTGACCCAAAGGCATTTGTTTGCACATTTCCTAACTACTTCTGTACAAACTCTTTTTTTAAATAAAATAGGGAGCATCTCAGAGGATTCCTCAAGTATTTCTGAAGGAGCCTAATTTATTTTTGAGCTTAAACATGCTCCACTGATCTAAATTTCTAGCAACAGCTTGACAATGGGAGACAGTGAAATTACAAATATAGTCTAGCATGGACTCATGTCTCCAGCTAGTGGCAAAAATATGAAGTGTGTAATTCCTCTCCTTCAGCAGTGCTTGCTTAGTCGAAGTCCAACAAAGAAGGAATAGTTACAAAGGAGCAATGATTCGATAACTGGTATTCATCTGCACTATTTCTCCCACCTCCCACTTTTTAAAGTTTGCGATTCTACCATGTAACAGGAAACAATATCACCATATTACACAGGAGGTGAAGATAGCCAACTCCACACTGGGAAGAAGTAACCAGTTAAGGCCACAAATGTTGAGGTTTATCTGGTGAATGAACCTGTTTGCAGGATTCAGGATCATTTTGGGAACAAAGAAATGGTGAAAGCAACTGAGTTAATCCGGTTTTTTGTTCATTCTTTCCATTGCTAGCCTCTGGTCCATGACCAAATCTTTGCTCCATCTCATGGCAACTAAGCTTCTCCTTCGTGTTGTTTGGGGATGCACACTGATGGGTTCTGCGCCTGCGCTGAATCCGGAGCGGAGCTGGAAAGCTGATTGGATAAAGAGTTTTGAATGTGGGACCGCCCACCATGCCCAACCCCTTTAGGCGCCATTTCGCGCTCTCCCCTCAGTTTGCTTTTTTCCGCTGCGCAAGCAGGAGCCTGGAAAAAAAGCTGTGAGTACTTTGCTGAGATTGTCTCAGAATCTTCCAATTTTTCCTACTTTACAATTTTTCTCGGACTAGGGGACTTGTTCCCTTGGTCCTCGTGTGGCTGGGGCTCGCCCTCAGCCGCCGTTTAAAAAAAAAAAAAAAAAAAGACCAACATCTCGTGTCGGGGCCTCCCGGCCGGGATAATTTTTTCTCTTCGGCCATCTACTTCGGTGGATGGCCTCAGCGGCAGCGTTCAAGCAGTGTCCGTCCTGCAAGAGAAAGTTCCCTAGCTCGGACGGGCACGTGCGTTGTCTTCGCTGCCTCGGGGAGAGTCACCAGGTCCAGACCTGCGAAGTCTGTCGCGGCTTCTCGAAGGCCGCCATCAAGAACCGCCAGTACCGCCTTCAAGCCTACCTCATGGAGGCCGCACTGGCACCACCGGCTCCCCCAGCTCCAGAGCAGGCCGCTTCCACGTCTGCTCCTTCAACCTCCGCTTCTTCTTCCAGGCCCTCGGCCTCTGAACTGTTCAGGCGGAAGAAGGAGCAGGAGAAGAAGAAGAAGGACAAAAAAGAGAAAAAGAAGCGCCGTAGCTCTTCGTCTTCTCTTCCTCCGACCCCGGCACCGGCTCAACTTTCGCCGCCACGCTCCCTAGCATCCGCCCCGGTCGCAGCTCCACCTACGCCGGGTAGGATGTCGACCGAGGCCCGGGACGCCACGCCGGAGAGGGCCCACAGCCCTCCACCGCCGCCGGAGACTCCTCCACCTGTACCACCGCACAGGTCTTCCTCCCTCCGCAGTCCTTCCGTGGTTCCTGGTCCGGCTACCGAACCGCCGCCCCAGTTGAGCCTCATCGCCCCGTACATCGAGGCGATGGTGCGGAAACTGCACACCGAGCTCTACGGCCCGCAGACGACACCGTGGGAGCGCCCTCTGCCCTCACCACCAGCCACGGAAGCACCACCGCTCCGTGAGGAGGGCCCCGCACCGAAGCGGCAGAGGGTGGAACAGGCGCGGTCGGAGGCCTCTCTCCCTCCGTACCAGCTGCCTTTGCCGGGGAGCGATCCGAGATCCGCCAGGCCGTACTGGTCGGACTCGGACCCCGAGGTCTACCTGCCACCGCCCAGCGTCTCGGCGCGGTCAGGAGACTCCGACTCGTCGGATCAGGAGGAGGAGCAGCATCAGCCACCGCCGGTTGCGGTCGACAAGTCCCCGGACGACAACATCGGCGCCGTCCACGGATCCCAGCCGGAGGATTTGAAGACCTACACCGGACTGATCACTCGCCTCGGATCCACACTTGGGATTCGGGCGGAGGCTCCCCCGGACGACTGTGAGGACGTCGTCTGCGGCTTGGCCGACCGCAAGGAGTTGGTCCCCGTCCGCCTCGGACTGCTCCCTAAGATTGCGAAAGCGGCCAAGGAGGTGTGGAAGAAGCCGGTCTCTTCGCACTCCGTATCCAACAGAGTGGACTCTATGTACAGACTGCTGGACGATTCCAACTTTCTGCACATTCACCCGGCACCGAACTCCCGAGTGGTCAAGGGCTCCCAACACCGGACGCCGATCAGCAGCACTCCCATCCCGTCGACCCAAGAGGGGAAGAAGCTGGACGCACTGGGCAGGAGGGTCTACGCCAATGCCTCCTTGTCCTTCCGTGCGTCCAACTACGCGACGGCCATGGGAGGCTACCAGTGTCGACTCTGGGAGCAAGCGGAGTCGTTCAAGTCCCTACTGCCACCTGATCGACAAGCGGACTTTGAAAAACTCTGCATGGAGGGCAACCACCTCTCCCTCCAGCAAATCCGCACCGGCCGCCACGTCACCGAGTCGGAGGCAAAAAACTTGGCCTCCGCCATCCAGCTCCGTCGCCACGCCTGGCTCCGTTCGGCTAACCTGCAGGACGATGTCAAGCGGCTCGTGGAGGAGCTCCCCTTCGATGGCGAGGGCCTCTTCGCCAAGGAGACCGACACCTCCTTGGGAGAGCTGAAAGGGGACTACGCCACAATAAAACAGCTCCGCCCTCCACACCGTGGGTCCGGCCGTTACCATCAGGACCAGCCGTCGACGTCTCAGGCGGGCCCATCCTATCAACCTCGCCCGCCACAGAGACAAGGGGACTACTCCCGGTACCAGCCCTACCGGCAGCGCCAACAACCCAACCGTCCACGCTACCAGCAACGGCCTCAGACTGGCAAGCGTACGGAACGGAAGGGCAAACAACGTGTTTGACTCTTCCGTGACCGAGACTCTACCCTACCGCCCCCTTTCCGACTACCTATCGGCGTGGTCTGCCATCACCACAGACCGATGGGTTTTAACCATCTTAGACTCTGGCTACGCGATCGAGTTCGAGAGATGCCCTACTGTCGGACGGATCCGCATCACCGATCCATCCCCACCGCTCCAGGAGGAACTAACAGCTCTCCTAGAGAAGGGCGCCATAGAGCCGGTCGCAGCGTCGGAGTCTCACGAAGGGTTCTTCTCCCGATACTTCCTTGTGGACAAAAAAGACGGGGGGGCACGTCCCATCCTGGACCTCCGTCTTCTCAACAACCATATCGACGCGAGGAAGTTCCGGATGGTAACCCTTCACTCCATCCTCCCGCTGATCAACCACGGGGACTGGTTCACCGTCATCGACCTGAAGGACGCCTACTTTCACGTGTCCATCAGGAGGGAACATCGTCGTTTCCTCCGATTCCAGGTGGGCGGCAACATCTACCAGTACACATGCCTACCCTTCGGCCTCTCCACCGCTCCGAGGGTATTCACGAAGTGCATGGCACCGGTGGCTGCTCATCTGCGACTGCAAGGCGTCCAGGTGTTCCCGTACATAGACGATTGGTTGATCTGCTCCCCGACCCAACAAAAAGCCAAGGACGACGTTGCACATTGCCTCGCCCTTATGCAGAGCCTCGGTCTGCGGGTCAACTTCAAGAAATCCCAGTTGACCCCCACTCAACGAATAGAATACATCGGAGCCGTTCTAGACTCTCTGGCTCTAAGAGCCTACGCCCCAACCAAACGTCTGCTCGACATCCGCACAGTGGTGGCACGGATCCAGGGCAGACGTCGGGTCCGTGCGAGGGACGCCCTCCGTTTGCTAGGACTCATGGCGTCGACCACGGCGGTGGTCTCGCACGCCAAACTCAAGATGCGCTCCCTCCAGTCGTGGTTCCTCTCCTCCTTCAACGGCACCCACGACAACCTCGGGAAGTGGCTCACACCGACTCCCGAACTCCGAGACCAGTTAAACTGGTGGACAATGGACCAGAATGTGACCGCGGGGAGACTCTTCACCCTTCCCGCACCGTCCATCCAAGTCACCACCGACGCGAGCACCCACGGATGGGGTGCGTGCTGCCGCGGACTACGGATTCACGGCATATGGACACCCGAGGAAGCCGACCACCATATCAACTTCCTCGAGCTGCTAGCGGTGTGGAAGGCGATGAGGTCCTTCAGACCGTCGATCGCGGGCAGTGTGGTGCAGATCGCCTCGGACAACACCACGACACTAGCCTATCTCAACCGGCAAGGAGGGACCAAGTCTCTCTCCCTCCTCTACCTGACCGTCCAGATGTGGGAGTGGTGCCTGAAGGTACATGTGTTCCCCATAGGTGTCCACATCCAGGGCACCCTGAACTCCGATGCAGACTCCCTGAGCCGCAAAGGGACGGCGATGCACGAGTGGGAACTGGACGAATCGGTGTTCGACCGCCTGTGCCAACGGTGGGGCACACCGACCCTAGACGTTTTCGCGTCACAGACCAACTCCAAGTGCCGCCGTTACTGCTCCCGAGCGGGGATCGGCCACGGATCGGAGGGCGATGCCTTCATGGTGCCGTGGCACCAGGAACTGCTGTACATGTTTCCACCGATCCCTCTCATCCAACGGGTCCTGATACGGATCCGTGCGGAGAACGCCTGGACGATCCTGGTTGCCCCGTCCTGGCCGCGCCAGCCGTGGTTCCCACTACTCCAAACCCTGGCTTGCGATCGTCTCCGCCTACCCACCGATCCGAATCTCCTCCGCATGGAAGACGGTCGGATCCTTCACTCCGATCTGCCGAGCCTACACCTGACGGCCTGGCTTATCCGCCCAACATAGCACGGATCCTTGATCTGTCAAGGAAACCTTCCACACGGAAGTCCTACGATGCCAAGTACCGTCGCTTCACTGACTTCCTAGCATCCAGCGACCGCACCGTGGACTCCGCATCCCTGCAGGATGTCATGTCCTACCTCCTGCACCTCGCCGAGTTGGGATCCGCACATTCATCATTAAAGGTCCACCTAGCTGCTGTGGTCGCCAAGGCCCCACCTTCTTCAGTATTGTCCTCCGCCTTCAGAGACAAAACTGTTAAAAGGTTCCTTCAAGGGCTACGCAACGCCTATCCTCCAGTGAAGATACCACCCCCTCAGTGGTCCCTCACTACAGTGCTCACCGCACTCACAAAGGCACCCTTTGAACCCATGGCTTCGGTGGACATTAAATTTGTCTCCTACAAGACTGCTTTCCTTGTAGCTATCACTTCTGCCCGACGAGCAGGGGAGCTGGCAGCCCTTCGGTCTGACCCTCCTTTTCTCAAGTTCTACCCTGACAGGGCAGTATTGCACCCAGATCTGACATTCCTGCCCAAGGTCCTGACTGAATTTCACCTGGCCCAAGCCATCACGCTTCCAGCATTCTTCCTGAATCCCTCGTCTCCACAAGAGAGAGTGTGGCACTCGTTGGATGTCAGGAGGGCTTTGCTGTTTTACACCCAGAGGACTGCGTCCTTCAGGAGAGCAAAACAACTGTTTGTGGCTTATGGTGGCAAGACTAAGGGACAGCCTCTGTCTGCCCAGAGACTATCTAAATGGATCTCAGGTACCATTTACCTGGCCTATCAGATGTCATCCCTGCCACCTCCGCCTCATGTCCGGGCTCACTCCACCAGGACACTGGCTTCCTCCACTGCATTCCTAGAGGGCATCCCGATGGAGGATATCTGCAAGGCTGCCACTTGGTCCAGGTCCTCCACCTTCATCACCCACTACCGGGTTGATACAAGGTCCGCCCCTGATGTCAGACGGGGCAGGTCCATCCTGACGGCTGGTCTCCGATCCTCTTCGCTGATGACCGCCCATCCATGATGCCATCGCGCTCTCCTACATCTCAGGACGCCGGCTGCCCACCATCCAAGTAAGTGAGCTTGTTAGTCACCCATCAGTGTGCATCCCCAAACAACACGAAGGAGAAGGACAGGTTTCACTTACCAGTAACTGTCGTTCTCCGAGTATGTTGTTTGGGGATTCACACAACCCAACCCTGCCTCCCCTCAGGGCTGCCGGCCTGAGATGGCCTTAGGCTTAGCGGGCAGCTTTAATATCAAACTGAGGGGAGAGCGCGAAATGGCGCCTAAAGGGGTTGGGCATGGTGGGCGGTCCCACATTCAAAACTCTTTATCCAATCAGCTTTCCAGCTCCGCTCCGGATTCAGCGCAGGCGCAGAACCCATCAGTGTGAATCCCCAAACAACATACTCGGAGAACGACAGTTACTGGTAAGTGAAACCTGTCCTTCTTTTCACAGCCCCTTATGAGTGGCTCTGCCAAAGGCTTTTTTGAAAGTGCAAATAAAATGGTGCCCCGTAATTCCTCTTTAGTGGCTGCTGTTTTATGGACACATTTATAATGTAGGGGGCTAACTTCAGCCCCCCCATGTTTCCAAACATAAGCATCCTGTCTTGAGGCACCTCTTCCTCCCCCCAAAGCAAAGTGAATTGTTTATTTCAACGGACTAGAGTCAATGAATTGTTAGGCCTTATGTATGCATGATGGAGCAATGAAGGGGGCTTTAGCCAAGACGTGTTCTGCTCTTGTCTGTACATCTGTTAAATATTTATTTATTTAGTTCATTTGAATTTCCTATTCTACCCCATCCCAGTAGCATATGTGAGCTGGTTATCTTCTTCTGGACAAAGACGGTCAGCAGGTACTATAGCTAATCCAGTGGTCAACATCAGCAGGTTCGCACCAGTTCGTCAGAACCGGTAGTAGAAATTCTGGCTGGCCACGCCCATCCAAGTTTTGAAATAATGTACAGTAGCCCTAATTCAGGTGCAATGCAGGGCTTTCCACTTGGCCATGCCCAGCATACCACGCCCACAGTGTGGTAGTAAAAAAAAAATTGGGCCCACCACTGAGCTAATCTACCCTTGCATATGATACCACCAGACTAGGGGTGCCCAAACTTTTTGGGCTGTGGGCCAGTCACATGGTACAGGGGGCCGGTCACTATTGCCCATGGGCCAGATCCAATTCATCTGACCTGCAAAGCCCTAGTTGCTCCAAGAAGCGGAAGTAGAACACACAGTACAGGCATGTTTTACTTCTTCTTCTGGGAGCGACGAGGTTTTCGCGGGCCGGGTGAATAGGCATCAGGGGCTGGATCCAGCCCACAGGCCGTAGTTTGGGCACCCCTGCATCAGAATTAACCTTCCTGGCTTAACCTGTTTTAACGGATTAACTATGAGTGTGCAATTGCATGGATACTGCTGAAATATAATAGCCCGATCCTCACCATCTTGTAACACCAACAGAGAGGGACTTTCAGGCAGAGTTAGATTTTTCACCAATAATTCTGGTATCACACTGACTTTGGCTTGAACAAGGAGGAACTTAAAGGACAGAAGCAACACATTAAAATAGTTATATTACTTTTTGTTGTTAATTGGGGAATCTTGTTCCCTCTAATTGTTTTAATTTTAAGAACACCCCCTAAAGGTTAAAGTGTTAGTAGCTCATAATAAGCAGTATATTTTAAAAATTGCCATTGAGTAATGTTTAATGAAAGCAGATCACTCTATAAATGATGTGATTTTACGTGCTATGTACATAGTCAAAACAAGGTTTTCAGCTCCAATCTTCTCTTATGCTGATAAAAATCCTGCTCAATATCCAGAAATTAAGGGCAAGAGTTTGCTTGTGTCTCAGAAACTGAGACACACACTTGTCAGCTTGGGAGAACTTACTACAGTGAGCTGCAAACACTTGTGAATTGTCCATATTTACCTTGTGTTAAGGGACTCTGGTGGCTCAAGTGGTTAAGATGCTGAACTTGACGACTGGAAGGTCAGCAGGTTAGCAGGTCGAGACCCAAGTACTGCATGACGAAGTGAGCACCCATCTCTGTCCCAGGTCTTGCCAATCTAGCTGTTCGAAAGCAAGAAATTGGAAGTAGATAAATAGGGACCACTTTGGTGGGAAGGTAAACAGTATTCCATGCACTCTGGTGTCAAGGCATACCTGTCACATGTCCATGGAAACGTCTGCAGACACAGGCAGTGCTGGCTCTTTGACTATAAACAGAGATGAGCACTAGGCCCTAGAGTTGGACACAACTGGCTTTTAAGCCAGGACAACCTTTACCTTGTGTTAAAGCAGTGGTGTATTTTAGACAGGTTAACAGTGAGCCTTACATATTAGCCCAGTTCCTATACCACACTAAGTTGGGGTTCTGAGTCTATCTGTTTTTGTTCTCGTTTCTGTTGTGGGGTGGGAAGGATGGCAGGCAGTGCTTGGCCCTTCTTGCAAGTGGGAAAATGAATCATAGGAACTGCTGCTCGTGATGTCTAGATTGAGAGTCTCAAAAGATTTCTATCATGGTCTGTAGATACTTGTCCAGTGCTTTCTGAGAGCCTTGACTACCCTTCCACTTGTAAAGGGTTCTAGTCTTGATTCTTGAAAACATAGGCAGATCCAGCAGCTGTGTCATGAGAATATGGTGGATTCATTCTGCAGTTCCTTTCTCCTGACCTAGTGTGAGAAAGATTACAAGGCTGCCGTTTCCAGGTTATGGCCGATTGTGGTTCAAGAATACCACAATCTTCAAGGAGGTTCTTTTGTGTACTGCAGCTGAGTGGTTTCTAATGAATCTGCAACTGAAATGGCACCGTACTTTAGGGGTTGAGGTCTGCAGTTTTTTTGGTGTAACTACTAAGGCCAGAGTTTAGAACATATGGCAAATATGAAGCAAATGAAGAGGGGGGGGAAATTACTGATTACTGAGAGGGGTGGGGAAATTGATCATCTCCTTCTTTATACTGTATCTTTAAGAAGCAGTGGCTCAAGTCACTAAGACGCTGACTGGGAGGCGGAAGGTCAGCAGTTCAATTCCCGAGTACTGCAGGACGGAATGAGCTCCCGTCTTTGTCCCAGTTCCTGCCAACCTAGCAGTTCGAAAGCAATAAATTGCAAGTAGATAAATAGGGACCACTTTCGTGGGAAGTTAACAGTGTTCCATGTGCTCCGGTGTCTAGTCATGCCTGCCACATGACCATGGAAACATCTGCAGAAGCAGACAGCACTGGCTCTTCGGCTTAGAAACAGAGATGAGCACTGACCCCTAGAGTCTGATACGACTGGCTTTCGAACAAGGGAAACCTTTACCTTTTACTTAAGAAGCAAGTGCAGAAGGCCACAATGTTTATATTCCCATGCTGCCTGGGGAATCCTTGGAGTTGTGATCCAAAAACACAAATAAAGGTCACTCTGGTTTAGGACATTAGGTGTGTGTGGGTGTCTGTGTGTCAGAGGCTTTTCTGTCCCATCCAGAGGGCAGCTCATTCCATAATCAGCTAAGTGATCATGTTTCCTTAAAATGAGATGCTCCTCTGTGGTCCAGGAGGTTTTAATAAATAATGTGAGGTGAAAACAGCTATCAGTAATGCTATGTCCACAGTCTAGAACTCCTTGGCTTTTTTGGCAGCTGGCCCCAAAGTGAATAAATAAATAAGTATGTAGCTGTTGTTTTTCTTCTGGTGTTTTCTAGCCTGCCGCAGATTAAAAAAACAACTATTTTACAGAACTGCCTCCAGAAGATTAGCCATGTTAATCTGTTAGAGCAAAAAACCAACAATGAATGTTGTTATAGCTTGAATTTTAGAAGTGTTCAGATGTATGGTTTTTTCAACAACAGTTTTCACAATTCTCCAGGCAACTGCTTGTTTTCACAGATGACAAACACTCAGTGGTGGGATGTCAAAAATTTTACTACCCCACTGTGATGTCATCACAGTGTGGGCGGAGCTAACATCATGACATCATGACATTGTGGGCGGGGCCAAAGGAAAAAATAATAAAAATAATAAAATAAAATAAAAATAAGCACATACACACACCCCTCAATCCACCCACAACACAAACCATAAATAAATAAATAAATAAATAAATAAAATTAAAATACACCCACCCACCCCAAACATAAATCCACCCACCCACCCCAAACACAAACCCGTCACTTACCTGTTAGTATAAGTGCCTGGGCAGCACCATGTTGCAAGATGGATATGGTCATCGTACTGGTTCTCTAGGATAATGTGCCTTAATGTAAATGTAAAGCAGCTTTACCTCCTTAAAGGTTCTCCAACTGGAACAGCAATTGGAACAGCACAGGTGTAGCTTATTGATGAAGTAACTCCAAGACTTTGCTTAAAACCCCCGAGCCAGGCCTGCCAGCTGCCTGGCCTTTTTAGAAACTGTGGTAGTACGTCAATATAGGTAAAGGTATTCAATACACATTAAAATACACACAGACACACCACATCCAAAGGTGAGTCACTTACCCTGGGGAGCAGGCTATAGGGAGCTTCAGGCTAGCAGCTTCTCTTCCTCCTCCCCGCTTGGGAGGACAGCAAGGAGGCTGTGCATACGCGCCAAGCACTGTAGGCGTGCATGCACACCAAGTGCTTGGCGCACATGTGCAGTGGGGGAACCAGTGAAAAGGTAAGCCCCGAAGGTAGTTCCATCCAAAAGCTGCTACCGGTTCTCAGGGACACTGGGAAAAGTTACTACCAGTTCTGGAGAACTGGTAAGAACCTGTTACATCCCATCACTGCAAACACTGCTTCCTTATGAAGAAGCTCTCATGCCCATTTGAGAACAATTGTGGGTCCCTGTTCCACATCTTTAGGTATGGCAAATGTTTATAGGTATTCTTAGACCAGGAGTTCTCAACCTTTTAACGTCAGGGGCCCGGTCACGCTCCCTCAAACATCTTCAGGGGCCAGATGGCTATTTTAGCCTTCCTCCATCACCTGGCACTTTCTCTCTCTCTCTCTCTCTCTCTCAGGCTTAAATCCTCTCCACAATTCACTGACCTTAGCTAGCAGGATTTATTTTGTTGTTCTCTAGAGGTAAATGTTATCTGGGAGTAGGTTTCTTGAATACAGTGGGGCTAATTTCTGAGCTTACATATACTAAAAAATATCTGTTAGAACTGAAGAGTCCTAAGCCCAGGAATGCATTCCAAGTATGAAAAGAATGTTTTTGATGTACAATGTATAACTTGCAATCTTTCAGCAGAATAATGCACACCTGGTTATCTCCATCTCCTCTGAAAGCCTTCTGAATGCCAGTGCTGTAATGTTTGAGAGTAGAAAACAGGTACTGTACTATATTGTTGCTGTTATTTGACAACTGAGAATCACAAATCCTTGCAGACCTACAGTCATAAGCGATCCCTTTGTGCACCTTATTCATTCCTGAACTAGGGTACTTGGCTCTATACCACAAACACCACCAACAATGTTCTTTTGCTTGTAGTTATGCTTTTTATGGATGAGCATAGGGCCAAGCCTGCTAGGGCACTGTAGATCAGGATTTGGAGAAATTGCAAAACACCTGGAATTTGAAGGCCAGGGTTGAAGCAAATAATCAAAGTTGAGCCCTTGGAATGTAGTGATTGTGGTAACATAGAACATAGACAGAGTATCATGATTGGAAAGTGCACATAAATTTCTCATAACAGGCTGTAGCCATAAAGAAGCAAGAGACAGATGTCCTAAGACAGGGGTGCCCAAACCTTTGGGCCATGGGCCAATCACATGGTTCAAGGGTGCCCAAACTAGGGCCCAGGGCTCAGATCCAGCCCGTGGTACATTTTACTTCTGCTTCTGGGAGCGATGAGGGTGGCATGGGCCAGATGAATTGGCATCGAGGGCCAGATCTAGGCCATAGTTTGGCCACCCCTGTGCTAAGATGTCTGCAGATATGTAATATTTTTGACTGCCATGCAGTTTTTAGTTCAAGATGATTGCTGGGAAAGGTTCTGAAGTGGAAGTGTGGTGAACTAAAGATATGCCAAGATGGGTTTTGAAAATGGTGTTATCAGGATACGCAACTAGTGAGGATTCAGGTAGGGTAGATAGTACAGTTTTTCTAATATTGGATGTAAATTCTGCTCAGCATTGGTTTTACATTCAAATTATGAAAATGCAAAATGATCGGTTGTGAAATTGCTCAAAGAAAGGCAGGATTGTTTGTTTTGAAAAATCCCAAAATGCAGACTTTAAGTTCCTTGTTTAATGGAAACACTGATTATAAGCCAGACAGCTGCCTTAGAGCAGAGGTTCTCAAACTAGGTTCTCAAACTATGGCCCGGGGGCCAGATGCAGCCCACAACACCATTTCATGTGGCCCACCACCACCACCTCTGCCACAACCAGAAGTGCCATGTGTGGCAGGCAGAGTCAAATGGCCGTCCAGCCCCTGAAGCTGTCTAAGGGAGTGTGACCCGGCTCTCAGCATGGAAAGATTGAGAACCCTTGCTTCAGAGGCTTTTGTGGACTTATTTACATGACTACATGAGTTGTCATTTTACACCACATGCTTTGGAAGTTAGTTTTCTGTTTAGGATAACTCTAGGGTGTGGCTTTTGGAATGGCGGTATTTATAATATTTATCAAACTGGATAATGTTGAACTACTACTACTACTACTACTACTACTACTACTACTACTACTACTACTACTACTACTATTATTATTATTATTATTATTATTATTATTATTATTATTATTATTATTATTATTATTATTATTATTATTATTATATTTATCAAACTGGATAATGTTGTACTACTACTATTAATAATAATAATAATAATAATAATAATAATAATAATAATAATAATAATAATAATAATAATAATAATAATAATAATAATAATAATAATCAAACTGGATAATGTTGAACTACTACTACTACTATTATTATTTATAATATTTATCAAACTGAATAATGTTGAACTACTACTACTACTACTACTACTTACTACTACTACTACTACTATTATTATTATTATTTATAATATTTATCAAACTGGATAATGTTGAACTACTACTACTACTACTACTACTACTACTACTACTACTACTACTATTAATTTTAAAGAAATTGGTCATAATATAAGCACAGACATCCACAGCACAATTACTTCTCAGACTTTCTTTCTTTTTTTGAATATTTTTATTGAATTTTCCAATGTAATACAATGTGTATAAATCAAATAAACTGAACATAACAGTAAATTGAAAAAACAAAGAAAAAGAGAAGAAACAACAACAACAACATACAATGTTAAGTAAAACCAAAGTACCCATTGAATAATTGATGGGGGAGCGGTGCTTATTTTGTTCACACTTCTTATTGTATTCATATAAAATCCATCTTACTCAATTTAAGTTATTTCATTTTTTTGTATAATATTTTTCACCTCTTTATATATCATTTGTCTAGTACCATATGTATATATATTCATCTCCCCCTCATCTCCGCAGTACATTAACACAATAAAACTAATATAACATATATCACGCCATGGTATTTACAATGTCCGAGGAGTTAGTCAGACATTTGGCCCTTCAATTTCTTTACTTCTTCCAAAACCCCATTAAATCAGGTGCCCTTATTATTTTTTAATGTATGTTCTAGAAATGGCTTCCATATATTCCAAAAATTCTTTTCCTTCATTACTCCTTTTCTTATATTTAATTCACATATCAGCTTGTTATTTAGAGCCATCTCCCATAATGCTTCATGCCAGATGTCCACTCCCAATCTTACATTATTTTTCATGTTTTTTCAATTTGCTGTCTCACAGTTGATATGAAAATGGACAACAGGTCTTTTCTATTAGAACCCAATTTTAATTGGTTCAAATCCATTAACAAAACCATTTGTGCATCAAAATTTAAATTTTCATCCATTATGTTTCCAATTTCTTTTTCTATTTTTCCCAACATTCAGAGACAAACTGACAATCCCACCATATATGTTTATATGTTCCCATTTCTTGATGGCATCTCCAACAGTTTTTAGATTTGCTACTATCAATTTAATTTAGCCAAACTGGTGTCAGGTACCATCTCCACAATATTTTAAAATAGTGTTATTTAACTTTTACTGACAAACATTTCATAATTCTAGTTGTCAATTTCTTCTGCCAATTTTCTTCTGTAATTTTTATTTTCAGATCCAATTGCCACGTTTCCTTTAATGTATTACATGACTTATTATCCTTACTTAAAATTTTGTATAGTCTTTTTACCAAACCCTTTATTCAAACTGATTCATTTCTTATCCATTAACTTCTCAAATTCCATAAATTGTCCATTTAAGTAACATTGAAAATATTTTCATTCCAATTGTTCACTGCAAGTATCTGTAACCAGTTCAGCTTCAATTCTTTATAAATTTCCAACTTCTTTTCACTTTTCTCGCAATTTTTTAATCATTCTTTAAGCGAGCATATCCCATATTTTTGTAAACCCTTTTTCAATTTGTCACTGTTAATAAGAAATTATTTTAAATCTAACATTTGTATTATTGGAGAATAGTTAGGTACCAATTTTTGTTTCAAAGCACTCCATGTTGTCATCATCGCTTTTACCAAATCATTCTTAACTTTTATCTTAGGAATTTCTTTATCCAAAAAAAGGCCATTTCCATACTGTTGAAACTTTCATTTTTAACCCTCTCCAAATTGTTTCTTTTTCTTTTTTTGCCAAAAATTTTGTAATGGCTTTAAGTTGAAAGCCCTGTAGTAACTTTTTATATTTTGTATTCCCAATCCCGCTTCTTTTTGTGATTTATACCACATAATTTTTGATATCCTCACCTTTTTACCCCCATTACAATAATTATTTAGCATGTTTTGAAGAAAAGAAAAGAGCTTGGATTGGTAAAGCTTCAGATAAAAAGTTCCATATTGGCAATAACTTCATCTTACATATTGCAATTCTACCAAATCAAGATATATTCAATTTTTTGATTTCTCTATCTTTTCTTTAATTTCTATTATTATTATTTTTGAAATTTAATTTATCAGGATCAGACAATTTCTTTGAAATGTTTATGCCCAAATATTTTATACTTTTTAAAATTTGAATTTTATACTTACTTTTAATCTCATTTTTCTCCTTGCTGCTTATATTACAACAGATTGCCTCCAATTTTTCCCAATTTATCTTCAAACCAGTTACCTCATCAAATTCGTTAATATGTTTTTGCACTTTTCAGACTTGCTTTTCTGTCTTTCGTGACTCAAAACAGGAATAGATCCAATGCTATATTTTGATTAAAAGCTGCATTTCAGAATAATAACAAAATTTAAAACACCCATTTTCATTAGCTCTTTTCTGTTTCCAATATCTGTGGTTGGGATTTGGAGAGAAAATGAAAGGAAAGAAGGAGAAAGAGAGAGAACGTTCCCATTTTCATACTTTGTTCCTGTCTTTTATGCCTTTGGTTAATTTGCTGTTGTAACAGTGGCTGGCTTGGTGACACTACAGTGGAGCTTTGAAGACTTGGGAGATATTTCTCCATTGTTAGTCGTGACATTGACTACTGAAATGTCATTGCAAGACTGGGCAGGTTCAGACTGAGCAGCTGAGCTCTTCAGAGGATTAAGAAGAGTTTAAATTTCCATGACTAACTCTTGTTGAATTAAACCAGATAATAATTGCTGGGATATACTATGGTTTTTTTTAAAAAAAACATTAATCTCAGTGCTCTTAATAAAGGAAGCAAATTCCAAAGCCTTTCACCAAGAACAGAAGACACATTTGTTGCTTATGTAGGTCACCCTTGCTTGAAAGCAGTGATGGCAGCGGAAAAATTTACTACCGCACCATGGTTGGAGCCAACATCGTGGGCAGAGCCAACATTGGCAGGTATGACTAGATACTGGAATGCATGGAACACTGTTTAGCTTCCAACGAAGTGGTACCTATTTATCTACTTGCAATTTCTTGCTTTTGAACTGCTAGATTGGCAGGAGCTGGGACAGAGGTGGAAGCTCACTCTGTCATGCATAACTCGAGACTCAAACTGCTGACCTTCAAGTTCAACATCTTAACCACTAAGCCACCGCAGTCCTATTGCTTATGTACATGATACTAATAAAAAAGCTCAGTAGGATTTTTTTTTAATTTAAAATCCCTTTATCCATTTTAATTGTTTCAAACTTTTTCATCTGGTAATTAAGGAAGGCAGTAGCTTAATAAATCAAGGAAATGAATGTTTACTATAATTTCTGCAAAAAGAAAGGACAACATGAGTTCTGAATAAGGGGCAGCTGTTGCTTTATTCTATTGTCTTGAAAGAAACAAGTATACAAGACCCTGGTGATGGCGATGGTGAAGAGATTCTTGAAAGTTGTTGCTCTCTTGTACCTGTTTCAAGTGGAACAACTCTTTTCCACAAGCAAAGTCAGGGCCAGAACAAAGAAAGTTATGTTAGAACAGAAAGTTACATTAGAACAGTACTGTACAGTAATTGTAGAGAGTTCTGCTTCCAACCTTACCTCCTGTCCTTGATAATTAGTTGCTGCAGGAACTGCAGTTTTTAAAAGGTAAATGCTTGCCCTCCTGTCCCTCAAAAGCAACAAAAATACCGTGGTAACTTTTTAAAATACCTGACCATCTTTATTAAGAAGAAATGAAGCAGAAAGCAGGGCAGCATGTTTTTCCTTCCCCGTGTGTGAGAGGCTTCACTCGTCTAACTATGAAAATAATTAAAAGGTACAGTTGCATGGCAAAAGTCATCCCATGTAAATGTTCTCATTAAGGGACAGTTGCTGCTCAAGAGCCCCACTTTGCAACATTTTATATTTAAAATCTATTTGCTATCAAATGAAATTGCCCTTTCCTGGTTAAGGATCTTGACTTAACACAGGCTGGGTCTGCAGTAGGGGGGGGGGGTTGTCCGTTATGAAGCTATGCTTTCTGATGGTGTCTCAGACTGGGTAAAAATATGTGTTGCTCTTTCTCTGTCTGCCAGGGTTGGTCCTGTGCCTCATGACGGACCGGCTTTGTTGTAGACAGCAATGCAGAGTTTAGAATACATGAACTCATTAATAATATCTGTCAGTTTGGGCACATCTCACTGAATAACAACTGCTGGGTGGACTCTGATGGACTAAGCCAGGGGTGCCCAAACTATGGACTATGGGCCAGATCAGCTCTCCCCCCTCACCAATTCATCTGGTCTGCACAGCCCTCTTCGCTCCCAGAAGCGGAAGCAAAACGCACCCTTATGAGACTGAGGGGCCCTGTATGGGTGCATTTTGCTTCCACTTCCAGGAGTGACGAAGGTGGCGTGGGTCAGATGAATTGGCCTGTGGGCCGTAGTTTGGGCACCCCTGGACTAAGCCAATTTTAAAATCAGAATTGTTCCTGAATCTGATTTATTGTCAAGAACTGCATGCAGGTATATTGCTGCACTTACAAACTGAAGACGTTTTGGAAGCTTCATAACTCTTTAAAGAAGAGAAAGAAAGAAAAAGGGTGATCAAATGCTAACTTGTGGTTTTTATTTTTGTTTTAGGTGATATTTAGTTGAGAGGCCTGTGGCCACCTTTCTTGATCTGTAGCCTCAAGAAAATGCCATAAAAGGAGCCCCCTCCCTAAACGCAAACCTTCTCTTGTGTTTTTTCTTTCAGAGCTCAAGGCCAGTGGCACAGCCCACTTCTTCAATTTCCTTCTCAACTCAACAGACTATCGCATTCTGCTGAAGGATGAAGATCATGACCGTATGTATGTGGGAAGCAAAGACTACATCCTGTCACTGGATCTTCATGATATCAACCGAGAGCCCTTGATTGTAAGGCCTTTTCATTTCTTGTACCATCAGCAGGCTGGGGAATGTGAGAAAGCTGGAGAGAATGTTCAGCCTAGGAAGGAGCAAAATGCCCCAATAATGTTCTGTACTGAATTTGGAGAAGACAGATGCCAACACAAGTGGGAAACATGGAAAAACTGAAATTCTTTCTCAACAGTTGTTTGACCTCTAGACATTGACTACAACCATTGTTCTTGCAGTGAATGTATGGATGATGATTGTTTAGCATTCATGTTCAATGTTGAGGGCATTGTTTCCAAACCTGGTGCTCGCCAGATGTTCTGGGCTATTAACTCCTAGTGTCCCTCATCATTGGCCATGATTGCTACTCTCCACATGGATCTGTCTACTGGGAACTATGCTCCTACAGTCCACAGAAGCTTATGCTACTGTTACTGTTACCAGGAGAGAGTTTGTCAGGTGTCTATGACAGGGGTTCCCAACCTATGGCTAATGGGCCAGCCCCGACCCCCAATGCCATCCCATCCAGCCCGTCGCTGCCTCCGTCGCACCTGGAAGTGGAAGCGGGCACATTTACATCATCTATAAATGTGCATGCACAAACACGCCTGTGGCTGGTGTAAATGTGGAAGTGGGCACAATTACATCAGCCATAAATGAGCCTGCTTCTGCTTTTGGAGGTGTAGTCTGGCCCGCTCAGCTGTCTGGGCGTGTGGCCAGGCCTGCGATGGAAAAAGGTTGGCCACCCCTGGTCTAAGTTATTCTGCACAGCACCCACTCACAGAAGTGATACATTTCTTTCACAATAAAAGGGTGAAATTTCTTAACTCCCCAACCAAACATACTGATCTTGGAAGTGTGATAATCCCCATAACAGAATGGCTGCCTTTAGGAAATACGCCTGGAACTGAAGCGTAACAGCCAACACTTTCTATCTTCCAGTTAAATTGTTTTGAAAAATCCCCTTAAACTGAAGTCTCTCTCAGCCAAGGAACGGCACCCTTGTACATTGATCTAACCATTGTTTATGAAAAAGTGTAGCTACTGGGCTGAAGATATTGTTTTGTTTGGCAGATCCACTGGCCAGCATCCCAGCAGAGAATAGAAGAGTGTGTCCTGTCAGGGAAGAACAGTAATGTAAGTATTTCTGATATAATGAACAGAAGAGGTCAGGGAGGGTGGAGGGAACTCTGTTGCCCTATAACAGTGATGGAGAACCTTGGCACTCCAGGCCAGCTGTTCTTGAACTTCAATTCCCAGAAGCCCTGATCAGCAGGAGAGCTGACTTGGGCTTCTGGTAATTGAAGTCCAAGAACACCTGGAGTGCCACAGTTTGCCATCACGGCCCTATAAGGTAAGGTGAAACCTATACTACTAAGGCATCATCCTGTCAGGAACCACCTCATGTGCTCAGAAAATGGCCCTTAATATTGCTCATCCTCGGCAGAAACATCAAGCAGTCAACAAGATGAGCAGATGCAGACTTCTCTATTACCAGGGATAGCTCAAGAAATAACTGCCTATCCTGGACTTATGTGAAGAATCTAGATATTTAGATTTGTAAATGTCTTCCATTTTTAAGCACAAGTCTCTGTGAGCCTCTCAAGGAACTATAAAATGTACATAGAAATGCAGGGCTACTGATTGTGCTCAGTCTGCAGGTAGGAAAGATGGAACCAAAAATAGCAGGATTTGTGCAGAAATTCTGTTTAAAAGGCTTGGTATTCAGTGATGATATAGATTTGGGTGGAAAATTTGGTAGAGCTGGGAGCCAAATTTTTTCCTCCAAAACTCCAATCTTCTAAATGGTAAAAAGAAAGAAAAAGAGAGAACAAAAAGGTGACTAGATACTTAATTCTGGTTTTGATTTTTGTTTTGGGAGATATTTAGTTGAAGGGGTTTTGGCCACCTGTTTTCAAAATAAAAAAAAATCTGCCCTGCCTTCCCTCCAATAGTTGAGCTACTCTTCCCAATTTTATTTTTATTTTTTGTCAAAGATGGAATTGTGACCACTTCTTGTAATAGGAAGAGGAGTAAGACAAGGCTGCATTTTATCACCCTGTTTATTCAATTTATACACAGAGCAAATAATGTGCAATGCAGGGATGGTAGAATCACAATTTGGGATCAAAATTGCTGGGAGGAACATCAACAATTTGAGACTCAACATTAAGAAAACCAAGAGAATGACAACAGGCCTTATCAGTCCCTGGAAAACAGATGGGGAAGAGGTAGAAGCAGTAACAGACTTTACCTTCTTAGGATCCAAGATCACCGCAGAGGGATATTGCAGCCATGAAATAAAAAGGCAACTAATGCTTGGGAGACAAGCTTTGAGAAATCTGGGGAACATAGTTAAAAGTGGAGACATCACCTTTCAAACAAAAATTCACGTAGTCAAAGCAATGGTATTCCCTGTGGTAATGTATGGTTGTGAAAGCTAGACCATTAGGAAAGCTGAGCGCAGAAGAATAAATGCCCTTGAAATGTGGTATTGGAGGAGAGTTTTGAGGGTCCCCTGGACAGCAAGGAGAACAAATAGGTAAATCTTTGAGGAAATCAACCCTGACTGCTCCTTAGAAGGTCAAATAGTAAAGATGAAGCTAAAGTACTTTGGACATAAAATGAGAAGAGAGGATTCACTTGAGAAAGCCTTGATGCTGGGAAGGGTGGAGGGCAAAAGAAGAAGGGGGTGGCCAAAAATGAGAAGGCTCACACAATGAGCACAGAGCTGGGTGGGTTGAAGAGGATGGTGGGGGACGGGTGCCTGGAGGGCAATGGTCCATGGGTCTCAAAGGGTCGGAATCGACTGTGTGACTGAACAACAACAGCAACTTGTAAGGTGTACTTTCTCTCTAGAAACATTGGCTGCTGACTTGCTTCTAGAGGATTGTGAACCATAGAGTGCTTTGGTAAGGTGATGGGTGACTTGTCAGCAGTAGGTTAAAGGAACTGGGGATTTTTGCTCTATGCTAGCTAAGCCCATATCAGCAGTAAGGCACATTGTCTCCCCCACCCCACCCCCCAGAAGGAAGAAAAATATCACAGCTCCCCAAGCTGCTTCCTATGAAGTGAAATCAGTTTTTTGGCCGCTGACCTTGAAGTTTGTCATCTTGGGGTTTCTCAGCTGCTACTGTTTGGGGCTTACTCTCAGAGCAGCCAAGCAAAAGAAGCCGTGTTTGCCTGCATATTTCCAGCCATACTGAACTCTGTTACCCTTGGCACCAGCCCAGCTTTTATGATTCTCCCCCTAACTGGGGTTATAAGGCGAAGAGGAAATCTGAGCTTGAGGAGGAAACTGGACTCAGGAGCCAGTCACATCATGCCGCGCTCCATGACTGGCCTTGAATCTAATTAATTAACTAGCTTAGACCTTGACAACACAGCATGCATACACTCTGGAAACTGTTCTATTTGCCTTCTGGGGCTCGCCATTATCACTTACCTGTTAGTTATTCAGTCCAGACATCAATCCTCAGTTAGTTTCCAAGTCTTTGTCTCTTAATGAGTGGAGAACTGGTGGCTGACTTGATTATGCTTCCTTTCCTTATTTCCTGAGTAGATAAGACCAAAGACTCCTCTTCTCCTTGGAACTTTACAAGGTCAAAAATGTTTCATTAATTTGTTATGTATTTAGCATTTTCTTTAACTTTGGGGCGGGGAGGGGAAAACAGACACAAAGGTCTAGGGTTTGTGATCCTCACCCTACCACCATATTATTTGTTCAGTCTTCAGAGAAGTTGAAGAAGGAGAAAAACTAGGAGCCACACCATCTGTAACCTGCTTCAGCTACAGTTTTGCTGTGGAATAAGATGTGAAGCAGAAACGTTGGCTTCAGGAGGAGTTTATTTTGGGACACTTCTGATTCAGGCAATACTCCATAAATCAACCTTGACTACCCTGGTGTGTCTTCCAGACATGTTGGCCTACCACTCACAGACACAGACACACATACACAGACACAGAGAGAGAGAGAGAGAGAGAGACAGATAGACACACACAGACACAGACACAGACACAGACACAGACACAGACACAGACACAGACACAGACACACAGACACAGACACAGACACACAGACACACACACACACACACACACACACACACCAGTGTTTGGAGACCACCATGTTGGGGGAAGATTGCCTAGAGGGACTTTAGCAAAACTGTTTCTGAATTACATCCCAATCATAATTGGGCAAATTGGTAAAGAGAGGTGTCAGAAAGTTTGTTTGCTGATTCTTAAAGAATACCATGCCTTGATTGTCTCAGTTGTAATGGGAAGCATTTGATATACTGTATAACCATTCCATGTGCTGTGATGCAACTCTACAAGAAGTTTCATTTATTGTGGAGTCCATTACTTCATGGTTTCCAAATCCTCAAAAATCACCATTTAAATAAAGACATAGCCATTCTTCCAACTTGAGATAGTAGAGTGGTGGGAGGCTTTGATAAATTCACAATCTCCTTCTTTTTCCCCAGGGTGAGTGTGGGAACTTCATCCGCCTTATCCAACCCTGGAATCGGACCCACTTGTATGTTTGTGGCACTGGAGCTTACAACCCTGTCTGCACCTTCATCAACCGAGGACGCAAAGCACAGGTGAGGTACTGTGGGAGCACCTGGCTGGAACTCCAGCCAAAACTGTTCTGGAGGACTCTATGGAGTGTCTCTGGCTGTACTAGCCTGGCAGGTCCTGGAGAAACAGAGAGTCTAGTGAGGTCACATTCATCAAGCCAAAAGAGAAAGAGTCCAAGTTTGGATTTGAGCAGTTCAATGGGGAATTGTAACATCTGTCTTTCTTTGGTCATTTATTATATTTTGTATCTTCCCTTTTTTGAAAGGGGTGCAAAGAGGCATACCTGGATCTATCCATTACTCTTGTTGTTTGATCATCCCAGCAATATTGTGAGGGACTGTTAGGTTGAGAAGTGTTGATTAACTCCCAACTGAAGTGGTGAGCTCCATGGAAGGATGGAGTGTGAGCCTGGCTTTCCACAGTGCTAGTCCAATATTTTAGCCACTTCACCATAATGCTCTTCCAGAAATTAAGATGTAATACAAGGCCAAGAAAAGAGGAAACTGATACAGATTGTTTTATATGGAGAAAACAGAGGCTTATGGAGACACAGGAGGTTCTCAGATTTTGATTCTCAGATTTTTGCACTGGAAAAACAGTTGAGAACCACTGTAATAGACTCTCCCATTTTGTTTTCCTTTGATACCATTTATTCAGTGGTGGGATGTCAAAAATTTTACTACCCCATCATGATGTCATCACAGTGTGGGCGGAGCTAACATCATGACATCATGATTTCATGGACAGGGACAAATAAAAAAATACAAAATACAAAATAATAAAAAAATAAAAATAAGCATGCACACACATACACTCTCCTCAAGAGAGAAAGGCTTAAGTTTTATTTGTATATTTATTAATTATTTCCATTTCTCTACGGCATTATTAGTACAAACAATCTCTGACCCCTTTCACAGCATACAATAAAATCAAACAATAACAACTACAGTGTAGAATAAATAAAATAAAAACCCTGTTGTTAGCTGAAACAATAAACCTTTAAATGAAATTACACAAATGAAAACACATTTGGATGTCTTACTTTAGTAGTTCAACACTAATAGAAGGCAGCTTTTAGCTTCCTAAAAATTGACAGAGGTTGTGCCTAGCAAATCTAGAAGAGCTATGATTGAGAAAGCTTATTTTCTGGTGTTAGCAATTTTGGCTTCCTCAGCTGCCGCAGCTTTTAATATTAAGGACTTGCAAGGAATGAGTGGAGTGGTAGTTATTTTGCAGGAGAGATGTTCCACTAAGTATCAAGGTCCTAAACTGTTATGGGTTTCATAGGCCATGACCAGCACCTTTATTTGGGCACAAAAATGAACAGGAAGCCAGTGAAGGCATGTCAAGACTAAGGATATGTGTTTATATCTGCTTGTACATGCAATCAGTCTGGCTATCACATTTTCGTGCTGACTTCAAGAGCAGACATAAAGAACATTACAGTAGTCTGTTTAAAAGATTACTAACACATGAACCACTGTTGTTAGGCATTTCTTGTACAGATAGGGCACAGATGGTCAATCAGCTGAAGTTTGTAGAAAATACAGTAATACCTCAGATAACGCTAAAACTTGGTTCCACAAGTCTTGGTGTTATCCGATTTTTAGTGTTATCCGATGCATGTTAAAATCCTATGGGATGGATCAGATAACGTTAAAGCTCCATAGAGATACATTGTAACCGCACAGGCTTTAGCGGTTGTTATCCAATCCATCCCATAGGACCTTAACGTTATTCAATCCAATTCTCCTCCCCAGATTACTTAATGTTATGCGATTTTAGCGTTATCGGAGGTAAATGTTATCCGAGGTATTACTGTACTTGGCTACAATGGATATTTGGGCCTCTGCAGAGAGAAGGGGTGGCTCCAATAGTAACCCCAATCTGAGAACCAAGTCCTTCAGAGGGAATGCCAAGTAAATATCCCTCTAACTCAAGGGTTCCAAACCTTTTTACCCCATAGGCCTGACCATGCCCCCTGGATACCTGAGTGGGCCAGACCATGTCCCCCATAAGTAGAGGTAAATGCACCTACTTCCCTCTTTACGACAGCTTCAGGCATATTTATGGCTGAGGTAACCATGTTTGCACATGTGCAGGCCTGTATTACAGCTGTCGTAAACATGTCCACTTCCACATTCAGGTGCGGTGGTGGGCCACATGAAATGGTGCCATGGGCTGGGTCCAGTCCACAGGCTGTAGGTTGGGAGCTCCTGCTCTAACTAGTCCAATGATCCTCATTTTGCTTCATGCATCAATACACAATTCCTCATTTAAAGAATGGAGATAATTCCATATGGAATGAAATAGTCCCCAGCAACTAATCCAGTTTACTTTGTCTCCCTAATATGTCTTAATTAGATAGTTCCCAAAAATCAGAAAATAAATAGCTACAGCTACTGATCTGAGGCATGGCATGATCATGCCTGGGGTGGCTTAGATACCAGAGCATCAGCCCTGCTGTGACATAGCTTGTGCTAGCTTAGCTATGTGAAGTGCATTCATGGCTTTTCAAGTTGGAGATTGTTGTTCATAGGTGGCCATACATGACACTATGTTCTCTGTGTGGGGAAGTATGTGTGTGAGTGATTGGCCTTGATTCTTAGGCCTTCTAAATTCTTCCCAGCAACCGTGTGTCATCCTGCCCCTGGGATAAAACATTTCTAAATATTGTTGTGGTATGGCCTTCCTATTGGCTGTCCCCTTGCCTCCTTCCTACATACAAGAAAGTCTAGGATGAGTAGTTCCCGAAAGAACAACAAATCTGTGCCTCTTTCAGACAAATCCTAATTTAGTGGCATGGGTACAACCTGCTTGTTCCAGAGAGATGCCCAGATCAGAAACTCCCTCTTCAGAATTACTTGCTGTGCTTTAATACTCTTTTTAAAAAATTGCCTTCAGCAAATATGGCTAGATCTAGGCAACAGAAGGATGGAAATTATTTTATAGATATATCTTCAAGTGTCATGTAAAATTTAGCCTCAAATTTCCCCTCACAATAATGAGGTTGCAAACTGTCTACCGTGATTCTGCAAGTCCTGGTCAATTTTGATATCTCTCACTCCCATATGTCATCCCTGCCACCATCTTTCTGATAGTGATAGTTCAGGAGACATTTTATGAGTTCGAGAATGAAAGTAATCTTTTCATGCTATTTCCAAAGGAAAGAATTGCAAGAGGGGGAGTCAAACCCAGCAACAGGGATAGTCATTACGGAGGCCTTCAAACCAATGCAGTGCTTTGGGTGCTTGCTTTGTTTTTATTCAATTTGTGCCTCACCTTTTTCTCATAAATCTCAAGCTGCAATGACTTTACACCAAGTGTAGCTGTGGCAATTTCTGATTCCAGATGCAGAGGCTTTCCAAGGACAGATAGTTGCATAATCTCAGGCAGTTTTGTTTATGTGGGAAATTATACAAGTCTGTTCACACATATTTTATAGCAAGATAGGCAATTTTGTACCCTCCAAACATTTGGAATGGAACTCCTGTAAAACCTTAGCTAGCCTGGCACATGGTCAGGGAGACATCTGGAACATACCCAAATTCATTCTGTTATACAACATGTACTGTGTTGCATGGGTCAGTGTATAAGAATCAAAAGGGCACATGACACTCTGGGAAATAGTTTACTTTTGTTCCTATCCACCCTCTACTGGGGTGGGGTGGGGACTGGCTCTTGCTTATGTGCTTTCCATAGTAAACTGACTTACAGAAATTTGCCAGTAATTTTTTTCCTGGTATTAAAAAGGAAAAAAGCTGTTCCACCAGTTTTTCTCACCTGTTAATTCAATAAGCATTCTTTTCACCACCACCCATCCACATCCAAGTCATTAGTAAAAATGTTGAAGAGCACCTGACCCAGAACAGAGCCTTGTAGTCAGTGATGGGATGTAACATCGCCAGAACCAGTAGTAACTTTCCCCAGTGTCCCGGAGAACCGGTAGCAGCTTTTAGGGGGAACCACCTTTGGGGCTTACCTTTTCACTGGTTCCCCTACTGCGCATGCGCGCCAAGCAGCAAAAGAAGAGTATTTTAATGTATATTTTATTTATTTATTTTATTTACTGGTTTGTGTTGTGGGTGGGTTGAGGTGTGTGTATGCTTATTTTTATTTTATTATTTTTTATTATTTTGTATTTTTTTCTTTGGCCCCGCCCACGACATCATGACACCATGATGTTAGCTCCACCCACACTGTTATGACATCACGGTGGGGTAGTAAAATTTTTGACATCCCACCACTGCTTGTAGTACCCCGCTTGTTACCATTTCCCAGTTTGAGAAGCACTCTCTGAGTACACTCCTGTACCCAATGGTGTATCCACCTGACAGTTTTGCTATCCAGCCCACACCTTGTTAGCTTGCTAATCCAAATGTCATGAGATATGTTGTCAAAGTCTTTGCTGAAGTCAAGATGCATTACATCAACAACATTCTCATCATCTACCAGGGAAGTTACCCAATCAAAAAATGAAACTAACATCTTCTGGCAAGATTTGTTCTTGACAATTCCGTCTTGGCTTCTGATTATTACTGCATTGTTTTCAAGGTGCTTGCAGAATGACTTCTTTATACTCTGCTCCTCCATAATTTTTCTTGGGATAACATCAGGCTGACTGATTTATAGTTCCTTGTTTCCTCCTTTTGAAGGTAGAGACAATGTTATCCCTCTTCCAATCATCTGGCACTTCATTAATTTCCCATGATTTCAATAAAATGATAGACAGTGGTTCTGAGAGTTCTTCATTCAGTTCCTTCAGTACTCATTGATGCACTTCGTCAGGCCCTGAAAATTTGAATTCATTCGAAATAGCAAGGTATTCACTGACTCTTATCAATCTAAAGATGCAATCCTTTGCCCTTCCACTTATTCTTTATATTTTCCTGGAGGGTGAGAGTCTTTTGGGGTGGGGTGGGGAGATGAGCAAAAGTAGGAATTGAGCTCTTCTGCCTTTTCTTTGCTGTCTGTTATCATTTTCCCATCCCCACTGAGTAGCTGAGCCTCTATGTCTTTTCTCTGACTTTCTCTGTACATGTACTTGAAGAATGTTTTGTTGTTGTTCTTTGTTTTAGTATTTCTTGCTAACCTCAGCTCATTTTCAGTTTTTGCCTTTCTAACAACCATCACTGCAATTCTTTTCTTCCTTTCTGTACTTTTCCTTTGTAGCTTGGCCTTTCTTTCACTTATATGTATCCTTCTTTTTTAATTTTCAGATTTTCTCTGAGCTTTTTGTAAAGCTATGCTGGTCTTCTTTTTGTTATTTTCCACCTTACTTTCTTGTTCGATTGTTTGTAATTTTGTCTTTAAATTTTCCTTTTTAAGAAATTTGGACCCATCTTGGTCTTCTTTTCCTGTTAGGCTCTCTCAGCAAGGGATATTACTAAGAACTGTTGTGAGTTTATTAAAATTGGATTTCCTAAAATCCAGCATATATATGCAGCTGCACTCGGCTTTTGTTTCCTTTGAAGTCAAGAATTCAAGGAGAACACGGTCCTTTTCCCACAGAGTTCCTCTTACTGCCACTTCTTCCACCAGCTCATCTCTATTAAATAGAAACAAATCAAGGATATTCAACCCTCTACTTTTTTCCATTATGTTTTGTAGGGGAAAATTCTAAGCCACA
Organism: Furcifer pardalis; assembly: GCA_030440675.1. Lineage (NCBI taxonomy): Eukaryota > Metazoa > Chordata > Lepidosauria > Squamata > Chamaeleonidae > Furcifer > Furcifer pardalis. The sequence continues at coordinate 105,397,566 of CP126893.1, forward strand.
CAACCCATACATTTATTCAACAGGTCATCTATTCACAGAATTTGCTTCTCCATAGATATTAGAGTAATGGAAATAACCCATTTCTATTATATCGCTATGAAATTATTGCACTTTGTTTTTCAGAGGTTTCATTTATATCTTTTCCTTGATTGGATGGCTGGTAGTTAGACCTCAACTACCACATTCATTTTTTGTCCCCATTATGTTAGTCAAGATGTTCTCGATGGGACCACCAAACACACTCCTGTATTTCTGAGCAAGCTTATATTTTTTTTATATACAGTATGACTCCACCTTAATTTCTCTTTTTTCTGTTCTTTTTGAATAATTTATATATCCTTCTATTGCCCTAATCCAGTCATCACATCAGATTTAAATTATCCTTATCAAGTCATATTTACCCTCCTGAACTAAGATTCCCAGTTCTTCTTATTTGTTTCCCATTTTCCTAGTATTTGTATATAGTCACTAGAGACTGTGTAGTTTGTGGTCTGCTTTCCTTCCTACATTTTAATAGCAGCCCCATTGGAGTTGCTTGGTCTGCTCTTTTAAGTCTTTACCTCTGAACTTGTCTCTCTCTTGACCTTCCAAGTCAGTGTCAAATGATCCTAATGATGTTCTTCATGGTGTGGTCAAACACATTCCTCCAAGTCCTTTTAAGTTGGAAACCATCCTTTGCCAGCCAGCCATCTTCCAGGAAGTGTAGCCCATGGTCCCAAAATCCAAATCTCTCATGTCAAAACCACCTTCATGGCCAGTTGTTCACCTGGAGTATTTTCTTTTCCCTTTCTGTTCCTTATCTGAATATTGATAGGATGTAGGAGAATATCTGGACAATCTTAGATTTCTCAAAGAACTGATAGATAATAATATAGGGCACAACATAAAAACTGTCACACCACTAAAGGGAATTTTTAATTTGAATTCTGCACCCTCTTTGGTATATTCCCTCTTGAAAATACTATCGCAAAAATTGAAGAACTAATATGTGCATGAAAAACGTAGAAGGGTAGGAATGCTTCCATGCAAGATTTAGAGGGAATTTCCTAACATTAAAAATGGAAGAGGACAAGACAAATTGTAGGACAATCTTTTTCAGTCAAACCATTTTGTGTGTTCAGCTACAATTTCTATTGCTCAGGCAGCAGTTCTGATGACTGGGATGCTGCTGCTTGTAGTTCAGCACAGTGAGAAGATGATTGCTTAACAAGATTATTGGAGGAGTAGCCATCGGACAAGTAGAAGAGGCTACTTTTTTCCTAACCCTAACCCCAACTCCCACACACGTACCAGCTCCAAATCCTCTTCTGTGCATATGTATGTCAGAAGACTCAGCCAGAGCTTGCCATAATAGGAAACAAGATACTGGGCTACATGGAATTTTTGTCTTTCTCACATGAAACTTTTTCAGGGTGTAAACATAGCACTTGGTTCTCACAATTTCTGACACAGGGGACTTCAAGGAAGGCCCTTACGTATAATAAATGTCAGCTGTCTGGTAATCAGATAATACAGTAATACCCCTGATAACGATTGTACCGGATAGCGCTAGAATAGGATAACGATGCAAGATTTTTGGAAAAACCTTGCATTGGATAACATGATTATTAGCGTTATCCGGTACAATCGTGGGGTGGTGGTGTTGGATTGGGTAGACCATCTACCCAATCCACCACCCCCAGAGATGGATCGCTGCTACTGAACTAGGGTTGGGGGAAAGGCACGCGGGTGCCTGCCTTTTCCCCCCGACCCTAGTTCAGCCTGAGTGATCGCTGGACAAAGCCTAGCGGTGCCTGGGCTAGCTAGTCCGAGCGCTGCTAGGCTTTGTCAACAGCCCATTTGGGCTGTGTTTGAAGCCTAGCGGCTTCGGACACAGCCCGCACAGGTTGCGGAAGAAGGCTAGCCCGGCTGGGCTGGGCTAGCCTTCTCCCAAAGCCCTTCCGCGTTGTGTCCAAAGCCCAGGGCTGGTATCTCATGCTGCGATCAGCGTTTGGGTTGAGGGAAAGAATGAGCACTTGTTCCACCCCTTACCCTTGTGCTGATCCCAGCATGGGATCACAGCTTGGGTATGGGGGGGAAACGGGTGTGCGCGTGCCTGTTCAACCCCCTACCCTTCAGAAGGAAGGGGATGAAAAGATCATCATCCTCCTTCCGAAGCCGCTTCTTTCAGAAGGAGGGGGAAGAACAGATTGGATCTTCCCTCCTTTTGAAAAAAGCCAAGCTTGAGAGACTCTGAGCCGGCTTCTTTTAGAAGGAGGGGGAAGAACAGATCGGATCTTCCCTCCTTTTGAAAAAAGCAGGGCTTGAGACTCTGAGCCGGCTTCTTTCAGAAGGAGGGGGAAGAACAGATCGGATCTTCCCTCCTTCTGAAGGAAGCCGGTGGGCCTTGCACTGATAGCAAGAGGGATTCTCGCTGGGCCCCTTGTGCAAACAGCAGGGCCCCCAGAGAGAATCCCTTTTGCTTGAGAATCTCAAGCTTCCTTGAGCTGAGAGTGTGCATACTCTCAGCACAAGGAAGCCTGCAGCCCCAGGCTCAGACCCGAGTCTCAGTTTTCTTAGGGAGGGAAAGCGCCCTCCCTCCCCAAGCAAACCGGATCACCCAGTGGCGTCGCGCAGTCTTCAGCCGCCTGGGGCGAAAAGCAAACTCACCGCCCCCCCAGCTCGCCGCTGCCGCCACCCCTCCCCCCTCCCAAGGCAGAAGGCGCCCCCCTGCTGACTAGCGGCGCGCCACACACACCTCCGTCCTCTCGCCCGCCAGGGGCCGTCCGCCACCCACCCCCGACGAGCGCACCTCCGTCCGCTCGCCCGCCTGCACCTCCGGCAGATCGCTCGCCCGGCTGGCCGTCGGGGGCTCTCCGCGCGCCGCCTGCCCCTGGCAGCGGCTTTCAGGGGGCGGCAAATAATGTCCCCTCCCCACCCTTTTGCTGGCGAGCGTCCTGCGTGCGCTTCGCCGCTTGCAGGCAAGGAGGAGAAAAAGGGGTTTTTTTTAAAGGCAGACAATTCAAGGAGGGGCCCGCCCCGCCCGGCTGGCCGTCGGGGGCTCTCCTGGAGGGCGGCCCGCGTGCGCGCGCGCACTGCCCACCTCCTCCTGCCCAGCCAGCCGCCAGGGGCTCCCCGCCACGGCGCCACCCACCCCAGACGAGCGCCCCGTCTCACGGCAAGTTGGGTGGGTGGCTGGGCGGGCGGAGGCGAGCAGCGTGCACGCGCACGCGGGCCGCCCTCCAGGAGAGCCCCCGACGGCTAGCCGGGCCCCCTCCTAGAATTGTCCGCCTAAAAAAAATACCTTTTTCTCCTCGCCTGCAAGCGGCGAAGCGCACGCGGGGCGCTCGCCAGCAAAAGGGTGGGGAGGGGACATTTTGCCGCCCCCTGAAAGCCGCTGCCCGGGGCATCCGCCCCCCCGCCGCCGCCCCCCCACGCTACGCCACTGGGATCACCCTTTGCTTGTGAAGGGAACACAAGTTCCCTTCGTAAGCAAAGGGCGATCCCATGCTGGGACCTCAGGTTTGCTTGGGGAGAGATGGCGCTTTCCCTCTCCAAGCAAACCAGATCGCCCCCCCCCCAAAAAAAGAGGGCTTTTTTTTTACATTGTGTGATCAATGCATCGCACAACGTTAAAAACCGGATAACGTTATGACTTGTGGAACTAAGTCATAACATTATCCGAGGTACTAGTGTACTATGATTTTTTTTTGAATTTTTAAATTTTTTATTAGGTATTTTAAAAAATACAAAAATACAAAACAAGACAATTACAAAGATATATGAAATTGTGAAGATCATGTAGCATATTTCTCCAAACAACAATATTGCATTTACCACATTTCTTGGAACATAATCTTCTCCACATTATTTTCAGTTACATCATTAACATCACCCTTGTGCTATATACAATGTCCAGGGAGATCTGTATCTTCACAGTTTCCAAAAGTCATTCTGATCTTGTACAGGGGGTATGCCCTTTTTTTTCTCCAAGGTATAGCTTATAAAAGGTTCCCAGATCCTCCAGAAATTATTACTTTGCACTTTTCCTTTCCTACAATTTAGTTCCCAAGTAAGTTTTTCATTTAAGGCCAGATCCCATATTTGCTTGTACCAATCTTGAATACTTATCCTTTCATTACTTTTCCAATTTTTAGCTATGCATTGTCTTGCAACAGTCAACATTATGGCCAACAGTTCTTTATTGTCCTTATTCATGTCGTAATCATCAATGTCGGTTAGCAAGATTGTATCTGACCCCAGCTTAACCTGCATGTTTAGTATGTTCTCTATCTCTTTTTCAATTCTTTCCCAAAAACCTTTTAATATTTCACAACTACACCACATATGTTCATATGTTCCCTTTGTTTTTTTACACCTCCAACATATATCACTCAGATTACTATACATTCGATGCAGGCCGACTGGGGTCCTATACCATCTCCATATTATTTTATAATTATGCTCTTTAACTCTAACCGACATAGTCCTCATTATCCTTCTTTTCCACATCTTCTGCTATTTTGTTTCTGTTATCCTTATCTCTAATTCTTGTTCCCAGCTTTGTCTCAATATCTCATGTATTTTTTGACTCTTATTTAGAATCTTATAAATTTTACTTACTATTCCCTTGATTCCCATTTCTCCATTTCTAACTCTAATCAAAAGTGTCTCGAATTCCGTGCACTCTGTTTAAACCGTTTTCCCACAAGAATGTCTTGTTCCAATTATTTATCTGAAGAATCTTAAACCAATCCAATTGTAATTGCAAATACAGCTCACGCCTTTTTTCCTGATCTCTGCAAGTGTTGACCCAATCTTTCAGTAATATTAATTTCTTTTCCACCAATATGTCCCTGATCTTTTTATCAATTTTTAATGGGAAGTCCTGAAAGTCTTCCACTTCTAAAATCGGTGAAATTCCTAAAGTAAGTTCTTTTCTCACTCTATTCCATGTCTCCATTGTTGAGTTTAACATCAGTCCCTGAGCCTATGATTTCTAGAAGCACCATTTCCATTAGCTGCCATAAGTCCTGCTTCAGGAAGGTGTAGTCCAAGGACATACAGAAACCATCTTTGAGAACTGTCATGTAGATCAATAGCATTCATACCCATCATTAATAAAGGGATAAATTTTCATCCAAGGCCTCTAAAACAGAAGAGGAGGTTGTGTTGGTTTTTTAAAAAATTATTATTCCTTTCTAGTTAGGTGTGTATGAAAAAGGTACAGTATCTTTACTTACAGTTGTGATCATAGTTACAGTCAGAAGAATAAAAGGAAAAAAATAAAATGAAGTCTCTGCTATGTGCTTACTTGGAGCATCATCAGAAGAGGGGGTGAAAGAGCAATGGAAGCAAGCAGAAGGGGGCAGGGGCTTGCCTCAAATGCCTGAGGCAGAGAAAGAACTTTACCAATAGGTTAGAAGCAAAGGACAATAACCTTAGTTTGTAAAAGGCACTCAATGTTAATGTATGCAAGACTGTTACTTTTTCAACAAACCGAGCAGAAGCATTGTTGACTCTATTCTAAGTAGGTTTTAAAAAAGAATCCAGCAGTGAAGTTCCCAAATTCTAATGTCTTTGTTACTGCAAAATTACTCTTCTTCAATTATAAAATTCAGACACTTCTAGTAAATTGCTCTTTTTATTGTTGTTGTTGTATCTTATTTGAATATTATGAAATAAGAGATATCACTGATCCTTAAGAATAATGTGAGGAGAAACTTTTTGTGTTGGTGTGAGAATATTTTCCATTATTATTTTATCTTCCAACAGTTGGTTCCCCAAAGGTTTGCCAAGTTAAATTCTGATGTGTTCTTATAATGCTTTTTCTCTCATTTGTTTGCACCTGATACATTTTCTGCAGTTTTAATAATATGGCTATTGTGTCTTTCATTGTTTTGAAACATTTAACAAATGTCTGTCACAAGTATTTTAAACTTAATTCCCCACATTTGTTATCATGTGAAGGCTTTTGTTATTTTAGCTGATGGAGGAATCTCCTCTGATGCCCCCAAAATCTATTATAAATACTTCTAAGGATCTTTGCTTCATACCTCTTCTTTCCTTAGCCTTTAATTTGCCCTGACTGATGCAAAGCGGTCCAACTGAATACAGAGTAGCTATAATGCAATGCGAAGCAGTATGGCTGTTTTAATCATCCTTACTTTGTATTTATTATAATGTTTTGATTTTTTTCCAAGTTCATAAATATTATTTTAAAAAAACCATTGGAGGGGTTGATTTTGGTTTTTTGCTACACTGCCAAAGGTTTAGACTTTCCAATTCATAGGATATTATAAAGAAGGATCACAATCTGAGCAATGTGCTCACCTTTGAGATGGAAAAGAGTTGGTTCATGCAGATATGGCTTAGATGTGATATTTCTCCAGGCGAAGTATTTTAAGTAATCCTCCAGAAGGCAAAATAACTTGGAGTTGACATCATGGCACAAACAAGCAAAATACTAGATATATATATATTTGTATGGGGTTCTCCTGGTCTCAGTAGAGATATGTATGTGTATTTGACCAAAACCACAAGACTTCTGCATGCTGCCTTCTTTGGCCAGACCCTGCCATTCCTGCTTCTCTTAGGCAAGCCACCTTGCCTACGCTAACTCTCTGCTCCTCCTCTCCTCAGGCTTTTGAGCTGAACCAGTCCATGCAGCAGGGAGGACGGGGAAGTAGAGCAGTTGACTCCTCTCTCCACCCGTCTCCAGTGGAACGCAAGGTGGGAATTGTACTCTGCCTTGCCTTGCCATGCCATGCCCTTCCCCAAGGATATAGCTGGCTCCTTCTCCAGGATGCCCGAGCCTGGGCCCTCTAACCCTCATTTTCAACTGGCATGTACCTAACAACTAACTAATGGAGGAGGTGGTGGTGGGAGGGGGCCAGTCCTGTGGGAAGAGAACTGGCTTCTAAATTCACACATATCCTTGGTCTGTCAATGAGCGTGTTTCCGGCACAGCAGATTCCTTGTGTGTCCTTTTTTGAACTAACTCCTCCTTGCCCAGGCTCATGCCAGATTTGTGCCTAGAAGAAAATGCACCTAGGATTTGTGCTCTTGCTATACAGGGCAGATGCCTGAAGCAGACGTTGTGAAATTAGGTCGAAGGGAATTGCTGCTTGAAACAGTGATGTAACTGCAGGGAGACTTGTTGAAGACTGACAAGTGTGAGCTGATAAATGATGAAAAGGGGAAGCAGGGGTGTCAGGTGGGCTTGTTGTACATTCTCCAGATGTTGGGGGTGAATTATTCCATATTATTTCAAACATTTGCTGAGCAATGTATGCAAGCAAAAGAACAAAAAATATATATCATACTTAAAATGTTGTCCTCCTACTGATTGTAGTGGTCAGAACCAAAGTCAGAAATGATCTTTTTCATTTCCATTCTGGTGTTGCTGCTGTCATTCCGTCGCATAAGCCCATTTAAAACAGTGTCTGTTAGGAGGATCAATGCTGTTTGTGGCTCCTGCCATATCTACCATGCTACTCTGGACCGAGAACTGGGCAAAAAATGAACAGTTTTAGTTGCCCAGTAGAGTTTTTCTCAGCACAAACATGAAGAAAGCAGAATGGGATCCAGCTGAATCGAAACAATTCCCAATTCCCCAATTGTTTGCAGATACTGTGTACACTTTGATCTTAATTAACAAAAATCCCTTCTGCCTGCAAGAGCAGCACACAAGTTGCTTTCATGATATATTGATGGCATGAAGGATGATGGATTTTTCTATTTCTAAAATTGTTCTGAATAGTGAAGCTGTTCACTTAGAGATTCTGTTCTTAATGTGTTTCCTATGGGGTTTATGTGAGCTGACTTATAGTGAGCAATCTTCTCCCATGCGTGCTTGAGAATTCTGCACCAAAACAGTGGACTAGACGTGCTAGAATAGTTTCACTCTTCTTGTCGAAGGCCAAGGAGTTTATTGGCAGAAATGCTAGACATTGTCTTGACCACAAATCAAACAAGAGAATCTGAAATGTAAAGCCAAATACAGTACTGAGAATTTCAAGTTTTGCTAATATTTTGGTATTGTTTGTTAGTTATTGCAATGGGTTTTTTAAAAATGACTTATCTCATGGTATACGAGCCAGAATGATGTGCCTTCAGCAAAAGATGGAGGTATCATTGATATAGTCTGGTCTGCACAGACAAAATCCCTTCTTGCTCAGTTTTAGGAAATACTATTCTTAGAGCTGGATTGGTGCCCTGATGTTTATTTATTTCTTGACCTTCATTTTCTGAATATGTCTTGGTTTCTGAGATGACTTCATTTACTCCTGGGGTTACTATTGATTGCTATCTCTGGACCCAGTTGCTTGTCAGTTGCAGCTCATAATTATGCTATAATTTTGATATAGTAGATAATAATAATAATTGTACACCATAAAGATGTTTCCAACTGGACCTGAGCCACAAAAGCTAACATTAAAATACAGCAGTTAGTCTTTAAAGTCCCACAACATTTTTGCCATTTTGTTTTGTTTTGTTTACTCTTTGCTATGCTTGAAACATAGACTAACATGGCAACTATCTCAACAATGATCCAGAATCAGTAAGTCTTCATCCCCTATGACAAGAGGTGGTTGTTGCCCCTCTCAAAACAAAAGCTCTTCAGTCAAATTGCCAGAAACTGTAGGCATGATGATCACTTAGTAGGCTACACCGATTGGCTCTAGGATTTACGGAAACTAAATTCCTATGTATGCCAACACTTAGTCTTACTCAAAATCCAGCTTTCAGTACCTCCATCTCACTTTCAGGACACCCATCCCACTGAATGTCCTGCTTGTCCTTGATGTGCTATTTATATTGTCAGTGACTGGGCAGTGCATTTTAGCAGGCTAACAGCAACATTAGGGACTCCACTCTGTTCAATCTCTTGGGTGCCCTCAACATATATTTAGCATACATTAGAAAGAGGAAGCCATTCTTCAGTGATAGCCTCTGCCACTGTTGACCTCCCAAGCTGTTAGGGCAGTGGGATGCAGAGGGGAGTGGATTTCATCAGATGATGAGTAATCCCCCAAAATGCAGGGATTAGCAAACAGAATACATGTCATATCCTGTTTGTCATTTTAAGGACTTCAAGTCTGCTATCCTGTCATGTTCACAAACATATGCCAAATACATGTTCCTGTTCTTTGTCAATCTTTGGAGAGTACAGTAATACCTCAGATAACGATAAGACTTGGTTCCACAAGTCTTGGTGTTATCCGATTTTTAGTGTTATCCGAACCATGTTAAAATCCTAAGGGATGGATCAGATAACGTTAAAGCTCCATAGAGATACATTGTAACCGCACAGGCTTTAGAGGTTGTTATCCGATCCATACCATAGGACCTTAACGTTATTCGATCCAATTCTCCACCCCAGATTGCTTAACGTTATGCAATTTTAGTGTTATCCGAGGTAAACGTTATCCAAGGTATTACTGTACCTACATTGGTATCAACCAAGAATATCATTTGTGTCGTGTCATTTAGTTTAGTATTAGTCATCTCCTATAGACAGTGCCTTACTTAAGTTGTTCTACCCCCCCCCCCCCAGCCATAACAGTCATCCATTTATTTGTGTACAGGAACTAGTTTTGTGCTAAAAGTCAAGCAATAGACTGTTATGGATAGATATCTCTCCCAGAATCCAATGGCTGCTTAGCATATAGTGTATTATTTTAAGTTATTCCCACAATGCCATATAAATTAGCAAAACAGCCACAAGTTACATATCAGAGATGAAGTATGCTCCACTCAGGCCCAGATGGGAGCTTTGGAGCAGGGGTGTGCTGGACACCATGGGTGGGTGCTGGACAGGGGCAATGAGCAAGGGATGGGGGAGAAGGCTGCCCCTGGGAACCACTTTGTCACCGCCAAGTGAAGAAGTCAGGGCAGGTTGAGGTCTTTGCTGCCCCTCCCCCTGAGCCCCCATCAACATAGTGTATTGTAATGTAATGTATTGTTTGTAAGCTGCCCTGAGTCGCTATGGCGAGTGGGCGGGAATATAAATTTGAACTAATAAATAAATAATAAATAATTCACCCGGCACACGGCACTTTAGAATAAATCATTGCACCAAGCTGAAGGAGGGAGCTTGGAGCAATGGCTTAATCTAAAGTGCAGTGTGCCAGGCAGATAAAATAATAAAAAAATTATTATTTGTGTCCCAGAGCGTCAGAGGCCCCCCTGTCCAGCCCATGCCTGCTTTGGAGTCTCACGAAACCTGCCTCAGGAAAAATATTTCATGAGCTCCAGAATTTTTCAAGGCTGAATTTTCCAGAACCTTAAAACAGCCCAATTGCAAGACCCTTCTCCATTATTTCCTGTGCTTGGGCAGGTGGGTTTTTACAAACATGTCCATATGTGTTTATCCATACATATATTGTCATTATTATATATAATTGAGATACTTTCAATTTATGGCAATCCTATGAATTGGGTGATTTCCAAGTTTCTCTCAGTAACAGGTCTACTCAGGTCATGACAATTCAAGGCTGCAGCTTGCTTTATTTACTCAATACATCCAGTTCATCAGGTAGTGGTTAACTAACCTGACAATCCTGAATACAGTACTGCCAAAGTTCACAGGGAAGGGTGATGGTCCCCAAGTGGAGTAAATCCCATTTGAATCCATCTTGATGGAAGGCTGCAGTTTCATCAGTACCGGCCTGGGGCTGAGGAGGACTTTCTGTGGCAAAAGGGCTGAGGACCAAAAAGTGACACACAGAACTGGATCAGTGGTACGGGTGTTGTGCTGCGATGCGGAATGCAACTAGAAGGCCACTGAATTATATTGTTCTCAGGACAATCTTCATGGCTAATTGCCATGGTGATAGCCAATATTCAGATCTGATATGAAGAAGAACCATCTCATATTTGATTTTCCAATTTTCCTGTTACTTTCAATTTTCCCCAATGTTATACCATCTCTGGTGAGCCTCATCTTCTCCTGATATGCCCAAAGTTTCATAGTTTCAGTTTAGTGTAGTTCAGACTTGATTTGACCTAGCATCCTCTTCAGGAAGAATGCAATCTAACTTGAGTAATGATTTATTTCAGAATTTAGTCCCATCTCTTATTTCATGTTGTTCTCCTATGCCAATTCCCTTGCTCTGTTCATACTGACTCAGCCTCTTCCAGCTGAAAGGAGTACTGCAGAAGGAGGCTTATTTTGTCCAGTCCAATCCATCTTTAAGACAGTGTTAATCCATACAACAAAGCCCAGTGGTGTGAATGCTATCAAAAGGAGGAACTCAATTATTGTTTGAGTTAATAATATTTGAACTATGTACCCCTGCTGCCCTGTCAAGTTCTTATCCATTCTTAGAACACAAAACCTAAAACTACTCTGTTTCTCATTATCTGAACGGGGGGGGAAAGCCTATGTCCATTTCTATGGAAATTGTGTGTTAATAAATAGCTGTAGTCCCAGCACAGTTTCTGTATAACAGCTGCTTGGACCCTGTTGAACAAAGGAAGAGGTTTAGAGATTTTATGTGCACTCACCACAACCACAACCCCTATCCCAGATCTAATCAAATGTCTTAATTGTCACTTTCATTCATTTTACAGTATTTTAAAAACACACTAAGGCATTTTTGTGTCAAATAAAACATTTTGGAATGGAAATGTTTAACCATGTCACATGTAATCCCTCCCAAGAAATCACAGATATAAAGATAAGCTTGCTCCAGCAAAAAAAAAAAAGCAGCACATCTCATTTATTTTAATGATAGGGTCCTGTTTGTGCTCAAATCTTTCTTATTCAAATCAAATGAGAATTAAATTTCTTATCTCTAGCTCATTTGTGCTCAGTGCCTTTGTTAAGCCACTGAAGAGCAGATTGCCTATAGGGTTTTCTCACAGTATTTGTCTTTAGGTTCCAAAAGGTTTCCAAGCAGTAATTTCCAAATGTTTCATGAAAACAATCCACCTGTGGTATAATATTTTCCCCAAAGGTTGGAAACATTCTGTCTTCACGCCCCTAACTGTTTTCCCCTCTATCATCCCTTCTGCCTCTCTGGCATCTACAAATGTTTTTGGCATCCTAACAGCCCCTTCAGAAGACCAGACGGGGATCTTACAACCCTATTTGGGAGTAAATAAAGTAATGAGTCATTACTGTTGTAATAAAAGCAGTGGGAAATTCACCCACTCTGCATTGTGCAGTTTAATATTAAAGGTATGCACCTTGTCCACGTTAGTTATCATTGGTTTGTGTGCCTTTGATTACCTTCTGTAAAAACTGGAAGATCTGTGAGTTTGCTTTTTCATACTGCAAAAAAGATGTGGCTTGTTGTCATTAGATATTAAAAATTATCTGAAGTTCCTTGAAATACTTCAGCAGATAGATATGATTCATGCCATATTAATATAGTTACCTCCATTTCACAGATCCTTATTACACATCAACTCTGAATCACACACCGTCAAAAAACTCTGCATTTTTTATATACAGTACTTCCATATGTTGCTAGGTATCACCTAGTAATAATAATGTGGTAACTAAACACTTATCTGCAGTAGTCACAACCTGCAAAGCACAGTTCTTTCTTTCTATATAATACCTGTACTTACTAGTTTGCAAAACCGTTTGTAAATGTAGTATATTTTGTTGACACTGAAGGGAAAACAGATTTCTGTGAATTTTCCCTTGAATTCCATGAGATGAGCTCTAAGCATGTCTTCTGGGCATGAGTTCTAGATGTATGTTTTCTATATGTGGTTTTCAAAATAAAAACATACAGGTAAACACTGCAGAATATGGTGTGTTAATGTTCAGCCTTTTTTTCTTTTTCTTTTGCTGTCCAGCGTATTCAGGCCAAGAATAGTTGTTTTGACAACCCAAAGATGAGAGGATGTTTTGGGTCTAGCATGATGTTTACAGTGTGCTAGCGTTCCAATAGCTGGATTGGGAGATCAATGCAGTGGCTCTTCAGAGAGCAATTCTGCAGCCAAGTTTCTGAGAGTTGAGGAAAGTTAACCTTTTTGAAGTACAACTCCCGGAAGATCGTAAGCAATGGTGGCCAGGAAAGTATTCTGGGAGTTCTTGTCGAGAAAAGTAATCTTTGCCATCCCTGCCAGGAGTGACTTGTGATTATATAAAATTCTTAAGAATATCATGTGGATAGCACTAGAGTAGCTAGAAGGGCATAGGAATGTCAAAGAGAGGACTGTCAATTGGCAGTTTAACAACATCTGCTCTGGCATCACTTGCTTCTCACTAGCCCTGGGGATGCAGTGGTTAAACTGCTGCACTGTGGCCAGAACATTGTGAGTTCAATCCTAACAGGAATCAAAGGAGAGACTCGGCCTTCCATCCTTCCAAGGTTGGTAAAATGAGTACCCAGCATGATAGGGGCAAAGTGCTAATTACCTGTAAATCAGCCAGAGAGTGAACTATAGGTAAAAGTTGTCCTTTCTGGAAAGCCAGTCGTATCCAACTCTAGGGTTGAGTGCTAATCTCTTTATAGTCAAAGAGCCAGCACTGTCTGCATCTGCAGACATTTCTGTGGACATGTGGCAGACATACATCAACACCAGAGTGCATGGAAATCTGTTTACCTTACCATCAAATTGGTCCCTATTTATCTACTTGAAATTTCTTGCTTTTGAATTGGTGGGTTAGCAGGAGCTGAGACAGAGATGGGAGCTCACTCTGTCATGCAGTACCCTGGAATTGAACTCCGATCTTCCATTCAGCATGGTACTGTATATATAAGCGTAATTGCTAATCTGCTGGATCTTCTGGCTCTGACACTCTTTCTGTATTCCCTAAATGGAGACTGCTTTAAAACTGATCAACTTGGTGGGCTGGCAGTTGTCTTCATGAAGTGAGCTACAGTACTTGTTCTTCTCTGTAACATTATTTCATTATTTCCACTTTGCAACTTTGAGTTCTTGGACTGAAGTGGGGAGGCAAAAATAAAATTCGATCAGAGCAAGGGGATAATTTTCTCCACATTAATTTTGGCAGGAGTAGCTGTGTTAATTCTGTTTCAACAAAAGCATCAAGGACTCTTGTAGCACCTTAAAAACCACAAGAGAGTCCACAAATGCTTCACCTTTGTAGTCAGTCCATAACTGATAATCTACTATAGCCACTTCCTCACTTACATCTAAAGCTCTGGGCTTTAGTCCACAAATGGTTTTTGGTTTTGGTTTTTTCTTAAGTGAAACTTTAATGTTCCATAGGACTCCTTGCTGTTTTTTCTCTCTAGTGGTGAGCTAATGATTTTTAATGACTTGAGGATAAAATCTGAAGTTAAAGATAATACTGTTGTTGAGAAGCTGAAATCCATTAGTATTTCAGCAGCATGATACAACGAAGCCTCTGATTACCAATCTCAAAACAAAGCGAACTAACAGACAGACTAAGGGCAGTGTAAAAATATGCTGCTATAAGAATGAAGAGGTCTTCCAGCACTTAAGTTATTTCCTCTTTTAAGGATAACTCTAATGTATAAATCAACCCTCAGCCACCAAGGAAAATGATTTAAAACAGCTCTTCTAGGAAAGTAATATTCAATATCAGTTTTTTCTTATGTTTTGCAGTTTTGATCTTTGGGGAGGAAAAGTTCCACCACCACCCTAAAAAATATGCATCTTGATTGTATGATTCATGCATGCTGTGTTTGCGTGCTTTCAGATACCCTCTTATTTCAAAGAAATTGTGAAGGCCAAAGGTAAAGGTGTATAGTAATACATATTATTTGTCTACCTGTTGATTTCCATTGCAGGATTACATATTCTACCTGGAACCAGAGAGGCTAGAATCAGGAAAAGGGAAATGCTCGTATGATCCCAAGGTGGACACGGTGTCAGCATTAATCAGTGAGTTCCAATATCTGGATTTTAAACTTTAACTTAAACACAAAACTCTTATATTTTGCTTTTGTGTAATATCAGTAGTCGCGCACGCGCACACACACAAAGAGAGACTTCAGATTTCTCTAAAGGCATTAGAGAGAATGTTCTCTCTCTCAGAATGTTCTGATGCGTTATCAGAATTGACCAATAATATCACCCTGTATTTCTTATAAATAATATGCAAGGAAGAAGCAGCTCTGTGTCCATTACATGTCTTTAGCTTTCTTCAAACAACTAGGGATGACTGGAAATCCCAACTAAGTTAATGAGGACTGCTCATGTCCTCTCAGACATTGAGGGGAAGAACTTAACTCTGTTCCAAAATGACCTCTCTGGTGAGAAAGGAAGGGCAATTTTGGTAAATAGCCAAGGCCTGGCAAGCTCCTTGGCAAAGCTTCCCTGATGAAATTTATTTCACTTTCCTAACATCCAGCAGTTTCCGCATACACATTAAATTTGATGCCTTCTCCTTCTCCAATTTAGAAGCAAAATACTGATTGTAAAACACACACACACACACACACACACACACACACACACACACACACACACACACACACACACACACACACACACACACACACACACACACACACACACACTACAATTAAACCAAGTTTTGTGCAAACCCCCTTCCCATTTCCACTAATAGGACAACCTGAATATAAACTTCACAGTATACAGGAAAGGTTCACTTAGAATAAACATGACATTTTAACCTGGTTATACTAGAGCTCTGATGGCAAACCTTGGCACTCCAGGTGTCCTTGAACCTCAGTTCTCAGAAACCGAAGTCTCTGTGAATCCACATGAATGGGTTTACTGCGCAGATACAGTGGAGTGCCAAGGTTCGTTATCACAGTTACTGCTGTGGTCTGATTCCCTTTGGCAATTCCAGCTGGGGTAGACCCATTAAATTAATTGGCTTTTCCATTAGCCTTGAATGTCATTTTATAGTTGATTCACTTGGTCTCTACTTTGGACTAACCAAGGAATTTAGGCTGCATTATCTCACACACATACACCCCATCTTTAATTTCTCTATCCTTCAATGATCAGAGACAGAATTTTCTCCTGTCCTTCCATCTCCTTCCATTTTCCAATCTGTTTACAGGGTGAGTCCAAACATGGACATTCTATCAGCAAAGTTGTGAAATTTGGATCTTCTGTGTATAAGATTGAGAGTGGTCTCATCATGTCTTGGAAAGCCCCTTCATCTCTAGTCCCTGTGATAGTTGAGGTTCCAGAGGACTTTCTCCTATAAGACTGGCTGGGGTGACACATACAACAGGAAATAATTAGCAGGGGTGTCTTTGTCCTGTTGACCCTGGGCCTTTTACTGGCACAACAGCTGCATCCTACTCCCCCCACCACCCCTAGAGTCAACTCCAGCACTGGGCAATGTTCTTCCTTCCTGCAAATCCCCTCACCCCTCAGTGTGGCCTGGCTGCCTCTGATCTTGTCAAGGCATAGGTATCCGTTTACATGACAAGCCCCAAACTTCTTAATTAATCTGACAGCAGCTGCAACCCTGGCCTGGGAAAGGCAAGCGCTGTGCCCCTGTGCCAGTCAGCTCCTGGCTGAGTGTTGCATCTGAGGAAGGGCAATGTTAATTAACTCAGTTCCAATTCTGTCTAAAGCCCTATTAATTACTCTGTGAGAGATTCAAAACAGCAGAAGGAAAGCCATGAAATGGCACTTTAGTGCAATGGTCTGCATCCCTCTTTGTGTCTCTATGTGGGTCGGTGTGTTTGCAGATGTGTGTACACACAGGGACATGCTTTGTTGAGTTATAATAAAAGCTTGTCTTTTTCCTTTTGCACCTGCTTTTTATTATTTCCAAGCTTTCTTCCATAAATGGGATGTTGGAACAAAAATATTAAAAACCCTGTTCTACAGAGGCTTCACCATCCCACTGGTCATAGACAGTTGGCACTAGTTGGAAGCTTAGCTTCACACTCATTATCAGGTATGAATTCTGGACAAAACATTCAAAGATCCCTACTTCTGAATTAACACAGCCTTTAAAACACATGAATCCCATTCTATTGTGACAAATTTATTTATTTTTATTTATTTATTGTTCGTACTTATATGCCACCCTCTTCATAGGGCAACTCAGGGCAGCTCACATAACATCATAAAAACATCCCAAATATTAAATCCAACAAATCTCAATGACTGAATACAGACAGTTAAAACAATGAAGTGTCAGATAAAACATTTAAATTTAAAAGATTTAAAAAGTTAAAAAAATTAAAAGTGTGGGCGAGAGAGAAGATATCATTATTTATTCAAATCAACCAACAGGATGGGATCACACCTGCCCCACCAGCCAAGTCTTTAAACCTTTTCTAAAGGGCAGCAGCTCTGTCTGGAGACACAACTCAGTTGGCAGGAGGTTCCATAGGGCCAGATTGGACACAGAGAAGGCCCTCCTTCTGGTGCTAGAGAGATGCGCCTCTCTAGCTGATGGAACAATTAGAGAGCCTCTCCAGTCTGCTCTGGTGGGACGGGCAGATGTCCTTGGGGTGATGCGGTCTCTTAAGTATCCTGGCCCACTACCATGTAGCAGGTTGGACCAAGATCTGAATGGATCAGGGAGATCAAAGACTATAGATGGCTCACACAGTGCTCCATCAGTATCTCTGTCTTGCAGACTGGGAAATGTTGAGTATTTATTGTCCAAGAAGATTATTTCTCTAACTTCTGTCCTTACCACTTGTCTTTTGATAGTGATGCAGGCAAGAGAAAAGAAGAAACTTGAGGCACCTACACTTCCAATCCCCCCCCCCCCAGTATCAAGCCCAAAGTGCCCCTGAGAAACTTGTTTGTTTGTGTAGGTTCAATGGAATCAGAGTTCTGCTCAAAATGCCTGAATAGAAGGAACATCTTCCTGATGTCTCTTCCTGGGTGCCTTGGCAACTTCTTTCCTGAAAGCTCTTTGAGCAAGACTAAAGGGGAGGGTGGGTGGTTGGGAATCTCCAGGAACGTAGTTCTCCATTTAGTTTTCGCCTTGTCAGATAATGCTTCATCATTCATAGTTTTTTCACATGGCACCATTTCTGAACATTGGCCTCTCTTGTCCTCAGATGAAGAACTCTATGCTGGTGTCTACATTGACTTCATGGGCACCGATGCTGCCATCTTCCGTACCATGGGCAAACAGACTGCCATGAGGACAGATCAGTACAACTCCCGCTGGCTAAATGGTGAGTGAGGAGGAATGCACTGCCAAGATTGACCTGCAGAAGACAAAAACCAGGACTAAATTCATAACGTTCATATATTGGTATACACCCCACACAGTGAGAACTACCAGCTGATGCAGAATTTGGTTTTCTGGGAATTTCACATTTCATTTTTTTTCCTCCTAAAACTGCAGCTGGTTTCCCAGTGTTACATAACAAATTACCTCCTGAGCACATCTTTATAAGAAGGGAAATTTCAGCAAAGAAGCTGAATAAAAAGTACCTATTAAAAAGACAATGCTAAGAAAATTATTAAGCTATCCCCACTTGCTTTCAAGGCACTTCTATAAAGGCCAATTGTTCCCTTGTGATGTTTTGCATTTAGATCCTGACAGGTCGAAGCACCTTGCCAATTTATGTATGCAGACTGTGATTGTTTTCTTTTGACAACCCATATACAACTGCTCCAAAGAGCATAGTTGGGATAATGTATACATCTGTTCACTACCATTACTCTTCTGGATGGCTTCTTTGCTGTTACATGCTTCCATTGCCATCCTGCTGCATAACCTTTTCTTCTTTGTCCACAATGATACTTGTCCTTAATGTTGTCCTTTTCATTGTCTGCACTTTCTACTTAGCTTTCAGGAAAACAGGATTAGTTTCAGCATCAGTTGGTCTACAGTGCTCCTTTTATCACTATGGGAAGAGCACAAAGTGGTCCAGGTCCTGAAATGCAGAACCTACAAAAATCCCCACAATTTGTTTGGGCTTTGAAAATCTGTCATTGAAGATGCTGTTGACTACAAGGACATTGTGTTTTCTTTTGTTCCATAAAGAATCTTTGGGCAGAGTAACTCTTGTTTAACCAAATGTTTATTTCAGGATGATCATCCCTGCTCTTGGCTAGTTTTCTCTCTACCTTTGCTTCCTTTATTCTGATAGAATGTCCCCTTTTGTCAATTCAAAAGTATTTTCTTCCTAGCATTGTTTTTTAGCGAGCAGTTGCTGGTGAAGGGCAGGTTCGTATTTTTGTAATTTATGATAACTGATCTCGGGCATTTAATCTGTTCTCTCCCCTTCCCCCAGCATGCATCATGGAATGGGATCCAATGAGAGAAGGTTTCATCCTCCTCTTGATGGCACCTCCAGCTGTTGGAGAACAGCAAAAACAGCTGAGTAAACTTGAGGTTGAGGATCAGGTTTAGGGGATGTCATTTTAGTAACCTGAACAGAGCTATCTGAGTAAGCAAATGCTGGATTATATGGGGCACCATTTGCCTTCCTTGGCAATTCTTTAAAAGCGATGTCTCTAGTGAAAATACCAACACACACCCCAAATTTTGATGCTTCCCAGATTTCCTTACCAATATTTTTGGAGCCAGACAGGTGTACATGCAACCACATTAATCTTATAGCAAAGTCTTTCAAATCTGGACATGATTGGTGCTAACCACAAAGGTGAAGCTTTTTAACAAGTGGCAGATAAACAGTCTCAGACCTTCTTCTAAGTTTCTGGAGTTCTAAAAGGGACAGCTAGAAGTATGCTTTTGGTTGCTTGCAAGCCTTGGAGATGAAAGGGGTTGGACTCAATGTCCTAAAAGGCCCCTTCCAACTCAATGATTCTACGAAATAGCACACAGAGAGGGTACGAAGGGAAGAGTATGATGTTTTCATGCTTGAGGCAAAAGACAAGATGATGCATACACTATAACAGTTAGGGAAGCAACCCAGAATGGTATACGAGTTTCTCTGCAACACCAGCACAAGGAAAGTGAGAAATGAAAGACCATGTGTTATGAATAGATCTGTCCACCAACACAGGAAAATGGCTCAGAAGGAACATCCCAGATGCTGGTACTCTGTCTTCAGCATCTGCCTGAAGTGGTTGCTCTACTCTGCCTACTGATAGGGCCTTGACAATATATACCTATGGAATATAGCAGCCTGGCCATGTGTATATTTATGTGCACTCTATGAAAGCAACAGCATGAGAGGAGAGGATAGCCTTGTGCCTTGAAAACATGACCCTCTGGTGTAGAAGAAAGCAAGAGCCAAGCAACATTTCAATGTTAGTGAGGAAGATACAGAAATATTCATAAATTTGGGATGGCACTCTTTCTACAGGTTTGAGAAACAATGTTTAGCTGCCTGAAGATGGTGTTAACCCACTCGCCAGGTTAGTGGGGCTTGTGTTGCCATTCTTTGCCATGTTCTTCTCAGAAAGAATCCTAAACTGCTCTGTTTTACATCACAAATGAAGTGATACAAGGAATAGACTTCAAGATTCCAGCACAGTAAACTAGGGCTTAGTTAATCAGTCACTGTGCTGCATTGCCTGTAGCAGCCATGCAAAGAGTTGCTTATCTCCTTTTCAGAAGACTAGCATAAAAATCTGCTTCTCTAGTTAAAGAGCTTCAGTGCAGAAAAAAAAGCACTGAATTCAAAATTCTTTCCAAATCATATTCAACATTTTAATCACAACAAACTTTGGTGTGTGAATCACCAACTAGAGTCATTCTGAATGGCTCCCCACCCCCCCAAAAAAATCAGAGCAGAGACAGAATTCCAGCTGTTAGTTTACAGACATAAGCTTTTCTCAAGTGTTTAATCTAGAACACTTACTGATTCATCACATAATGGAATCCACTTAACACATTCTAATTAATTTCCTTTTCTCTCAGTGCCCAATTGAAAGATTATATCATGGGACTCTGGGCTGCAGAAAGCCTGAAGGCTGATTTAGGATGGATCTATGCAGCCTTTAAGCCCAGGAATATTTCTTACTGATTCATTCCATAGGGCTTTAAGCAAATCTTCTGGTTTATCTGATATGAATCAAAACTGCGGATCAGAGTAAGCAATTGTGACAAGTACTACTCATGAGTAAGGGAACACCCTTACTGACCAGGGCTTCTGTGAATTGAAGCCCAAGAATACCTGGAGTGCCAAGATTGGCCATCACTGACCTAGACAATGGACTATCAGCAAAAGCAAAGAGAGACAGAAGGAAGAAGAATGGAAACTATCACAGCATGCACTCAGTTACTACACCAGAGCCCATTTAGTCATACATACTGTCTGAGAACTACAATGAAGAAGCAATGACATTTCTGCAGCCTATAGCCAAGTTCACACTTCTTCCCTGCAGCCTGTGTTTCTGTTCTTTGGCTGCCTCAATAAAGTTTCATAGCACCTTTTGGAAAGCACGAACTGCATGACCAAACATGCAGTAAGAGAAAGTAGACAATATGGTGTAGAATCTTACTTAAATTGGTTCTTTTTAAATGATTGAGAATAGGAATCTGCTTATTTATTTACTTTTTGGAGGGATATTAGGAAAAAATAAACTTTAAAATAATAAATTATAATAAAAAAACTTCAGACAGGGCTGTTCTCCAAAGCTGGCTTCTATATTTAAGGTGTGATAACAAATGATTCAGAGCCCTCAAATCCAACCTGAGCAAAGCAAAAGGCATATAAAAACATACAGGTTATGCAGTTTTGACTCATTGGTGAATTTCTGTTTAAGGTACATTGTGTAGTTTCTTCTTAGACACTGTCCTTGACATGTCACAAATCTCTCATTTCTGTTACCCACAGCTGTCAACTGACTCCATTCTACAATTGTTTACTGATAAAACCACACAGTTAGCAAGCTCAAAAGTCTCAATTGAACAGATTTTTATTATTGCATTTTTATACCAAGCACAATATATTGATTAGTTATAGAAGAATGTATGGTTAATAAAGTTTATTTTCTGACTGGGTCATTTCCTCACTTCCAGCTTTGGAAAGAGCTATCCAGCTTGCAGTGTAGCAAGCTCTGCCAATTTCTGTGCTTTCTCATAAATTGACCTTCCTCACTTCAGCTGTTCAGATCTGCTAGTTAGCACAGAGTTTGGGGGAGAAAAGGCATGCTCAGAGAGGTAGGAGCCAAGCATGCACGTAAATCAAGATCTCACCCTAGAATCACATTTTACAATTAAAATTTTAAATCTTTGAATAAGGTAAAAATGTCTGCAACAACACTGTGAAGGATATAAGAGAGTAAACAAAACAAGACCAAAAGCCAAAAAACATTGTGGAACTTTTAAGACTCTCTCTTGTATTTTAACGTGAGCATTTGTGGATCAAATCCACTTCATTAGACACAAGGGTGAAACTTCATGGCATTAATTTATACATATCAGGTACAGAGGTAGACAATGGTTGGCTAACATAACAGGTAAGTTTACAAATCAGTGTGGCTTTTTACAACTGGTAATAACAGAAGATCCCTGATTGTCATTCATATTTGTTGTGAAGTTGCAAATGGTTAGTAGATGGATACAAAACAAACATTGTGGCATTACACATTTGCTAATGAGTTTATCCTTCTTAAGTATGAGATGTGGATTTGATCCACAAAAGCTAGCATTAAAATACAGTCGTTAGTCTTTAAAGTGCCATAATGATTTTGGTCTTCTTGTTTTGTTTACTCTCTGATATACTTGGAACACAGACTAACATGGCTACAACTTCAAAAACCTCAACTGTGGAGGATGTGATGCAAATGGCTGCAATTAACTAAATAAACAGTGTGTTTCATACTAATGTGTTAGAAAAATCTGTCAGATGATAATCTATGAAACCAATTTCCTCATCCAGCAATATGTTTTTTTAATGAAATATTCAAGTACATTTAGATCTTCAACAGTATATTATTGGGAGGTGGGAAGAGAAGGAGATGAAAAGTGAAGAAAATCCTGTGCTGTGACAGGGGGTGAAGCATGACCTCCTCCATGAGCCTGTGAAGTCATGTGGGCAGCCCAACGTCTCTGACAAGAGGGGATGGGAGCTGGGGAAAGTCTCCTCTCCTTCCCGCCCTGTCTCTTGATGGTGCTCCTTGTTCATCCCTCTTTGCAGACCCAGCCTTTGTCCATGCACAGCTCATTCCCGATAGTGCCGAGCGGAACGATGACAAGCTCTATTTCTTCTTCCGAGAGAAATCCACTGACTCCCCACAGAGCCCTGTTCTCTACTCTCGCATTGGCCGTATTTGCCTGGTATGTGCTAATAAAAAAATTATTTGTGCATTATTTCATCTACTTCTGTTCTTATCCTACATTCTCCCCATGGTGTGTTTGTTCCCCTCTGTCCATCTCCATCTACCAACTCCTGTTCACCTCTACCCACTGACCTGTGGTAAGAGGCTGGAGCTTTTGGTACTATGGGTTGTAAGTCTGAAGCAACCCTGCACCTCCCTGCAACTCACTCTCCTCTAAGAGTCTCTTTCAAGAGTGTCGTTTTTTAAAGAAAAACCCAGACTCTGAAGCACAACAATTCAGTCCTAGCCATCTCTCATGGAAAGCAAGTCTCACAGATTTCTGTATAATTAGGCTGCAGGCAATAGAAAAATGTAAACGATGTGACTGACACTTGCCATAACTTCCTTTTCTGCTGATTCCCTTTACTTTAGAATGATGATGGGGGACACTGCTGCCTGGTCAATAAATGGAGCACATTTCTGAAAGCCCGGCTGGTCTGCTCGGTGCCAGGACCTGATGGGATTGAAACACATTTTGATGAACTCCGTAAGTGTCCTGAAAGAACGGGATTTGTCCTTTGGAAATATAAAATACTGTATGGTACACTCTAAATGCTATTCATTTCATTTCATTTGAAATAAAGCTCTCTTTTTTAAGGAGGGTCAAAAAAACTAAATAATGATACATGATGGACTAATTAAGGAGAGGAAAGAAACTCATATGTTGATGCCTAAGGCTCAAAGAGAACCTCAGCTCAAATAAAGTACTGAAAATTCTACCTCCTGTCCATTCGTGATTGAAATATATCGGGGGTTCCCAAACTTTTTGCACCGCAGGCCAATCATGTGGTTGAGTGGGAAGGTCATATCAGAGTAAACAAAAGCATACCAGAGAGTAAACAAAACAAAAAGACAAAAAACATTGTGGCAGTTTAAAGAATAACTGCTGCATTTTAATGCTAGCTTTTGTGGATCAAATCCACTTTGTCAGACAGAGGAGTGAGGCTTCATGGCATAAATTTATACACACAAGAAATAATTAGTATAACAGATAAGTATGCAGAGCAATGTGGGGTTTTTTTTACAACTGGTAATTATTCAGATTAGTTTTGGAGCTTCACCCTTGGCAAATATTTAGTACTGTTAAATGGATGCAAGACAGACATTGTGGTGTTACACATTTGCTAACGAGTTTACTCTTCAAGCTAGCATCTATTGTGTGAGTGACCCAAGTCAAACACCCAAGATCTTCCTTTGTTCTGAGAGGAAGCCCAAGGTTGTGGATGAGAATTCTACTGAAGTAGTTTCTGGACCACCTTTGATGAAGTGGATTTGATCCACAAAAGCTAGCATTCAAATACAGCAGTTAGTCGTTAAAGTGTCATGATTTTTGCCTCTTTGTTTCGTTTACTCTCTGATATGCTTGAAACACAAACTAATACGCCTACCATTTAAAAAAATTCTTATAAATGTTGGCTAGCATACTTTTGTTGAAATGTTCTAAAAATAAGTTTCACTTTCCACAAAGTAAGTATCTATGGATCTTTTAACACAAAGAGAGAAATTTCCTATCACATTAGATAGTTGTAAAATTTATCCTAAATTAATTTTAAGATTCTTTTGGCAAGTGCAGTTGAGTCCCATCTCATTATCTTTCACCCGGCTATTTTAGTAAACTTTCATAGATTGCAAAAACAGAACAACACAACCTAAAGCTGGAAGTGCAAGATGGTGACTTTCAGGCTGTATATGCAGTGAGAAGCAGAAACCTGTTCACAGAATCTGTGTAACCTGCTTATATACAGCCTTCATACATTTAGGGACTGGAGAAAACTAGCTTGACTTCAGCAATATGTACAAAGTTCATAAAGTCCAACACACAGTCTTTCCTCTCTTGCCAAGTTACAGCACACAGCTCTCTGCTCTGCTTACCCAAATACCACCAACAAGGGTAGGTAGCAGAGGATGGTTGTATTACAAACAGTTCCACAGTTGAGAATAACTGGAAGAAGTTGTTAAGCAATTCTCCTCATACCTCAGTGGTCTTCAGCTGTTGCAATGCAGTTTGGCCTTGAGTTGAACACTTTCTAGACTCAGGCATAAATCTTGGCAGTCAAATGCACACAGCAGCCAAGGGCAGGCAAAAAATTGCAAGCCAAAACCTCCAACCAATGTGCCTCTTAATATGCTCAGAGGCTGTGCTGATTTTTGTGCTGACTCATAGCACCTGGCCATTCTCTGCAACTAGCCTTAAAGCTACAATGGCCATATCCAGCTTGCAACATAGTAGGACAGAGCTGCCCAGACACTTATACCAACAGGGCTCCTCTGTGCATATTTCATGCAGAAGTCCCACTCTGGCTCCATATAAGAGATAATTCACTTGAGCAGAACTCTGATTCAGTGTGCCTCTAG
Organism: Furcifer pardalis; assembly: GCA_030440675.1. Classification (NCBI taxonomy): domain Eukaryota; kingdom Metazoa; phylum Chordata; class Lepidosauria; order Squamata; family Chamaeleonidae; genus Furcifer; species Furcifer pardalis. The sequence continues at coordinate 105,423,054 of CP126893.1, forward strand.
GAAGTCCAACCCCATTGACTAGACCCCTTTGATTGTCACAAGACAGCTTGGTACTTATGATCAAATGCTGCCCACCTCTTACACAGGCTAAGAGTTTCTAATTCTCTACTTTCTTTTCAAGAGGACGTCTTCATTCAGCAGACCCAGGATGGGAAGAACCCCATAATTTATGCTGCTTTTGCTGCCTCTGGGTAAGTGTGGTCTGAACACAAAATATTAAGCCTTTTCTTTTGTGCTTGTAGACATCTCTGGTGGTACTTAGGTTCAGGGAGTTGTTCCCCAGCCACTCAGTAAGCCACGCTTACCTTGTTTGTTCTGGATGGGATGAACCTGAAAAATCAAATGCGGCTATGATTAGGGAGCATGCCTGGAACTGGGGTCTACTAACACTCTAGTCTGGTCAGATGTGACAGAGCTTCCAGGGAGCCCAACTATACACAAGGCTAAGCACTGCAAAGTACAGCTGCCACCACACACACAAAAATATCAAAACATTTGGTAGCTGCTCAAAATCCTCTGAGCCAAAATACCAAGTCAATTGGTGAAAGAAATGTTTTATATTTTGTTAAATATAGTAGGAAGATTAAAAAGGTAAAAAAGTTTTAAAAGGTTTCAAAAAGCACTTGGAGCAAAATACAGTTTAAAACAAAGATAAAGCAATCAAGAGAATACACTAGAAAATAAAAAAGTAAGCTAAACTACAGTCATATCTCTCATAACGAATTTAATTCTTTCTGCGAGGCTCTTCGCTATGCGAGTTTTTCACTATGCAAAACAAACTTGCATAACAAAAACTTCGCATAACGAGCTTTTTTAGGGGAAAAACTTTTATAGCGAATTTTTTTTCGTTATGTGAGTTTTCCCCATAGAAACGCTCATTATGTGAGTTTTCATTAGGGAAATTCCAACTTGTATAGTGAAAATTTTCACTATGCAAGTCGGACTCACCTAGCGAAAATTTTCGTTATGAGAGTCGGACAAGTTAGCTAGTTGTGTGAGTTTTTTGCTAAGCGAGTCACTTGTTAAGCGATGTTTGACTGTATTTAATATTCACACACTAGCATAGAGTCAGCATAGTTCTGAAAAATACAGGGTACATTTTTCCAGGCATGGCATAGCAGGACAGCAACTGAGCATCTCCTGAGATGTATGTTAAGCCAATTAAAATAAATTCTGAACCCTTTCTTAAGCATCCTTTCTAGATGGTCTGCCAATTAGGTTTGATTTCCCTTGAATGCAGTATCAGGGAATAACCCTGACCTGAAGGCCTCCCTCAAAAGGGACAAGCTACCAGGTATTACTTCTCTCTTGTTGTTGGGCAGACACTGATCTCCATATCCTCACCCAGTTTTTCCCAAGTGCTGAAAGAGAATCCTGAATTTTCTAGCTGGGTCCCATTTCCGCAATGTGTTAACTCACAATGTCCATACAGAGGCATCAAAGCCCCAGGTTTAACATGAGAACTGAAAGTATTTGATAATTTGTTACTACTAGTTGTAGGGAGCTGTGTTGATATGCATGCTTATCTGTCATTCTGCTTGATTACTCTTTACCTCATTACCTTGTAACCCATTTACCTTGTAACATCTTGACCTCTGCATCTGGTGTATATAACCATACCTGGAAGTTTTACGTCTTTGTCTGAAGAAGTGGACTTGGTCCATTAAATATATAACAGTTAGTCTTTAAAGTGCTGCAGTGTTTTTATTTTTATGGTATTTATTTGTTTTTGTTTTCTGATATTCCTGAACCACAGATTAACACAGCTACTGTTCCAATAAATTATATTTGAGGAGGCCAAATTTAGTCTCCTAGTGGTCAGTGGTGACGTGACCCATTCCTAGCCAAGGATAATGCATGGTCTCAAACAGGGTCACCGTCAACTCTTCTTGCAGGGCTAGAACTCATCCCAGGATTTACATTTGCTAGTCAAGCTTGCAGTTTTTCCATAGACATAGTCATTGCAACTGTAGTTGATGACTTGATCCTCTGGAGAAGAAAGCAGGTGGAGCCCTGGCCCCTAATCACATCCACACTCAAGAGCTATTTACACCCCTGTAGGGTCAAGAGGCTATCAAGTCTTCTTGTTAGACCAGTAACAGCAACAACTAATGCCATTTTTCTCAGTGCTTGTGACTGGGATGACTAATCCTGGAATGTTATATCAGAAGGATGCTGGCCTCTCCCTGAAGCAGCTGCTTGGAGCTGGTCCCAGAGCACCAGAATTGTGCTCCCTTAGTCAACCCCCTTCCCTTGCTACATTGCTGGCTTGGTACTCCGTGCCAGGCAGAAAGTCACTGCTTCTTGAAGATCCATGTTGTTACACAAGTTATTTATTTATTTATTATTATTTATTAGTTCAAATTTATATTGCCGCCCACTTGCCATGGTGACTCAGGGCAGCTTACAAAAAATACATTACAATACAATATGTTGGTGTGGGCTCAGGGGGAGGGGCGGTGAAGTCCTCAACTTGCCCTGGTTTCTTCCTCCCCTGGCAGTTGGTGTAGGCACAGGGGGAGGGGCTTATCAAAGGTTTAAGGGCAGTTCAAGGGCTTGCCAACAACCCTGGGTGAGCAGAGATGATTGCTCTGCCTTTGTAGCAGAGATAGGCAAGAGGACGGGAGCATTTAGGACAGGGGTGGCCAACCTTTTCCCACTGTGATCCTGACCTGGAGAGCTGAGCAGGCCAGACCCCACACTCTGGAATGTGGCCACTTCCACATTTATGACAGTTGTGCATGCATTTACGCATGTGTGGGTACATTTTATGGCTTATGTAAGATGCACCCATGCATGCGCAAATGCATCTGCTTCCACTTCTGGATGCAGTGGAGGCAGCGATGGGCTGGATGAATTGGGCGGGGCGAGCCCACAGGCCATAGGATGGTACCCCCTGGTTTAGGAGAAAGCACAAGAGGTGAGGTAGAACACTGTGGCCAACTTTAAAATATGGGGAGGGGGCACAGGGAGAGTCTCTCCAAAATAACTCCAGGTTACATGTCCTTTCATTACACAGGTCTGTGTTTAAGGGATCCGCTGTGTGTGTCTACTCCATGGCTGACATTCGCATGGTCTTCAATGGACCTTTTGCCCACAAGGAAGGCCCCAATTACCAGTGGATGCCTTATACAGGCAAAATGCCTTATCCCCGACCAGGCACAGTAAGTACTGGGTGAGACTGCTGGGGAATTACTTCTCTTTTGAAGCACCAGTCTGAAATAATGCTATCTCTGCTGAACTCAGTAGCTTGGATACACAGGCTGTGTGCATGCATAACACATATGCTAGCAAGAGTGCCCCTAGGCAATGAAGGGTGGCTGTGTCCTCTTCTATAGTAGCCTTTTTCTTTATGGTGTAAGCATCTGCACTCAGCCATAACCCACCAGTAGGACAAAAAGAGAGCTCACCAATAGAAAGCAAAATCTTTGCTCCACTACCTGGTGGGGAAAGAACCTGTGGCCTAGTGTTCTGTCTGCAGTTTCCATTGGCCCCAGCCAGCACAGTCCTTGATCAAGGTTGATGGGAGCTGCAGCCTCAGAATAGATGGGGGGTTCCAGCTCCACCCCACCCCACCCCTCACCTTGAGGCGAAATCTCCATCTAAGCCCCAGCAGAATGGCTGTCTGGTGGTGCAAAGGCACTCAAAGGCTAGTATTGCGAAGGAGACGCTGTCACTGAATGCAACAGAGAATCCATTCTAAATTCTGTAATCAATTACAGTGGGTTTTAAACCTAGTTGTTCCTCCTTGGGAATTTGTGTGCAATTGAATTTTGTTTTCTTTAAAAGATGGAGCGGGGACTCTGCTCTATAATAATTGGATATATGGTCTGTGTCTATATAAAGCAGCTTCATATGATGAGTTTTATACGAATTCATGTGGTAGTTGCAATTTAAATAACTGAAATTTGAAGTGCCGTTGACAGACCTGCATAGGGAGGGGCCATAACAGTGGAGGAATGTGGGAAGTTGCCATGCTCTAAATCAGGTTATGGATCATCTAACTTCTACTGCTGATGCTGACTGACAGATGCTTTCTGGGGTTCCAGACAGGTTTTTTCCAGGCTTTTAAGGATTGAGTCTGGCACCTTCTGTGTGGAAAATATGTGCTCTAGCCTTGGGCTATGGCTCGTCCATCTCTGAGTGTGCTCTGCATGAAGTGTCCCAGTCCAGTCCTTGGCATTGCCTTGCATGGAAGAGAGTTGCTGACCTGCTTGCACAAAGAATTTATTATTTTATTTACTCACACTTGCTATCCCGTCCCAATCGGGTAAACCCGACTCTGGGCGGCTTACATCACAGGTTAAAATCATAGGTTAAACCAATATTAATACCAATAATACTTAAAACTTAATACTTAAAACTTTAAAAATCATAAAAGAATTAAAACAGCGCAAACAGATAATATAATTTGAGAATGAATGGGTGGCTGTCCCTTAAATCAGCCATCCTACATGAGATCCCACGTTCCTGGGTCCCCACGCTTGTCCTGCCAGCCAGGTTTTTAAGCCCTTCCGAAAGGGCAAGAGCTCTGTCTGTAGGCGCAGTTCAGTTGACAGGAGGTTCCAAAGGGCCTGGGCGGACACGGAGAAGGCCCTCCTCCTAGTGCAAGAGAGATGCGCCTCTCTCGCCGATGGAATAACAAGAGAGCCTCTCCGATCCGCCCTAGTGGGACGGACAGATGTTCTTAGGGTGACGCGGTCTCTTAGGTATCCTGGCCCACTACCATATAGGGCTTTAAAGGTCATCACCAGCACCTTGAATTGCACCCGGAGACATACTGGTAACCAATGCAGCTCCTGAAGCAGTGGTGAGGCATGAGTATACCACCCACACCCCATCACTACCCGGGCCGCTGCATTTTGGACCAACTGGAGTCTCTGGATGGTCACCAAGGGCAACCCCATGTAGAGTGCATTACAGTAGTCAAGTCTGGAGGTGACCAAAGTATGTGTGACCATGAGCAAGGCGTCCCGGTCTAGGAGTGGGCGTAACTGGCATATTACACGGAGTTGTGCAAAAGCCCTCCTGGCCACAGCCGCCACCTGCTCTTCGAACAGTAGTCATGAGTCCAGGAGGACCCCCAGATTACACACTGGGTCAGATTGGGACAGAACTGCCCCATCCAGTACCAAAGCTGGCAGCTCCCGAGATAACACAGGGCCCCTTACCCATAGCCACTCAGTCTTGCCGGGATTCAGCTGTAGCCTGTTTTCCCCCATCCAGACCTTAACAGCCTCCAAGCACCTGGAAAGGACTTCCACTGCACCGCTTGGGTCCCCACGGGCCGACATGTACAACTGGGTATCGTCTGCATATTGATGATACCTTACCCCGTGGGAACGGATGATCTCACCCAGTGGCTTCATGTAGATGTTAAATAGGAGAGGAGAGAGTACCGAGCCCTGAGGCACCCCATATTGCGGGGGCCTAGGGTTGGACTTCTCCTTCTCCAACCACATCAACTGGGTTCTGCCCCTCAGAAATGAGGAAAGCCAAGACAACACAGTGCCCTGGATCCCCAGACCTTGGAGCCTACCCAGAAGGATGCCATGATCAATGGTGTCGAAGGCCGCTGAGAGATCGAGAAGGGCCAGAACAGACGGATAACCTCCATCCTGCTCTCTCCAGAGATCATCCACCAATGCGACTAATGTAGTTTCTGTACCATATCCGGGCCTGAATCCTGACTGAAAAGGGTCCAGATAATCCACTTCATCCAGGACTTCCTGTAGCTGCTGTGCCACTGCCTTTTCCAAAACCTTACCTAAAAAGGGTAGGTTGGATACTGGTCGGTAGTTAGTGAGTACTGTAGGGCCGAGGGATGGCTTTTTTAGGAGGGGGCGCACTAAAGCATGTTTAAAAGGTGCTGGAAAAGACCCCTCCTTTAGTGATGAATTAATAATCGCCTCAACCCAACCACCTGCCACAGCCTTGGAAGCTTTGATTAGCCAGGTAGGGCATGGGAACCATGGGAACCATGTGCATGAATGGTCCAGAAAGGCAGAGACCAGATTGCCTTTTAAATATTTTTAAAATATTTTGTTAACTCGTTGCTTTCATGTGTATTCTGACTCATTAGAATTAGTTGTTTAGGCAAATGCATTAATCATGTGTTACTAATTCACTGTGGTCTTTTTTTAAAAAAAAATAACACGTTAAAAATAAAAAATGGCCCCAAATGACTCCACAAAATAACCATTTTAAGAGTGATGAATAGATATTGTTTGTTGCACTGAATGGTATACTATCAATGTTATGCTTCTTAAAAGAAAGCTTAATATTTCTTTCCAAAAATTAATCTTACAGAGGATATCTTTTCTCCTAATGCACCACCAATGAACTCTAGTGAACTCGGAGGCTAGATTTCACCATTGTCCATGTTGTGGTTTCCTTGGCTGTAGACCGATATCCTCAAACTTGACCTCATTTCAAACCATGGATTTCTTCTTCTGTCTCTTTCTCTTAGTCAGGTGCTTAGAGTTAGCAGACCACATATTTTCTGTCCCCCAGGTTTATGATTCACTTCCTTTTCACTGAAGGCAGTCTTCAATGTATGAGTCCTGGCAACAGTTTCTTCATATTCTGCCTGGGGCGAGGTCAAAATATAGGTTTACTGGACAATAACTCCCATCATTCATGACTATTGGCCAGGCTGGCAGGAGCTGATGGGAGTTGGGCTCCCAACTACAACCAGGGAACCACTTTTACACTGAGAGGTCTAGTCATTTTGCTCATCTTGCTCTTCCTAGGCATTTTGTCTTCTGTACAGAGGTGTTCATTGGTGGAAACCATTAAGCTGCTATTCCTGTTGAACATTTGGCCAACCCCACCCCACATGCTCTTTTCCTCAGTACCCTTCTCATGCCTCCTGTTGTGAATTTCCCCCTTCAGTCTCTGTCCCCCTGTCCCTTCCAGCCTTCCTTAGTTCCCATATTCTTTGCTACAATGCAGCCGACAGCTTTTCAGCCTTACTCACAGCTTGACGTTTGGCCACAGCGTGGGAGGCTGATTAGTATTTCCTCTCGAGGTTGGTGGTCCCATTTGCTGGCATTTCTCATTTGTTGGCAAAATACCTCAAAATCAGGAGAACGTGTTGCTTCATTTTATTGGCCTGGAGATGATGGCTCTTTGGTCTTGTTTGTTCATGCACCAAAGAAGCCCAAATGAGCCAGGTATGGTCTTGGATGTGCTACGGAGAGGATTTAAAAGTGCAAAGAACAGGCTATGTTTGGCTCATATAGTTTAACAGCAGAGTCACACATGATTCTGAGGTTTTTGTGAGACTCATTAAGAACACTAGGAATGTAGGAAATAGAATAAAACTAGTCTTCATTTTTGAAAAGATCCAAAGAATTCAGTATCCTGTTGCTTTTAAAGAAAAGCAGCACCTTGCATAAGATATTAACAGCCCAGATATCTTTTAAAGGCACAATCCAAAGGGTCAACAGCTCTGATTCCACCCAGGAACTTATTCTCAGCCCATCCGATAAAAAGAAGATGTTCTACATTTTGCCTTTCCCCCACATTGGATAGCAACTGAAGCTTCCCCTGATTTTTTTCCTATGGCACCTCAGCAGCTGATCCCTTGGGTCATGGGAGTAGAGCAGGGTTGCCCAAACTATGGCCTGGGGGCCAAGTCAGGCCCCCAATATCAATTCATCTGGCCCACAAAGCCCTCATAGCTCCTGAAAACAGAAGAAAAACGTGCCCGCATGGGCGCATTTTACTTCTGCTTCCAAGAGCAACAAGAGCTTCATGGGCTGGATGAATTGGTGTTGGGGCCAGATCTGGGCCCCCAGGTCATAGTGACCAGCCCCCTGAACCACTTGACTGGCTTGTGACCCAAAAAGTTTGGGCACCTCTGGTATAGAGGGAGAGTATCACTGTGAAAATAGGACAATGGTGATGAGGGACTCTTATTAGGGAGCAGAAGACAACTTATAGAACTTATGCTGAGTGACATATTCTCAAGTAGCAAGTGTATCTGCTATGATGAGGGCAGGAGAGCCCTCACAGCCCTGGGCTAAGTTCAGTTTCAGAGCACTTATTAGAGGGCCCTGCATTTTTTAGTGGTGGAGGGGCCCAAAGGGGAAAATGTGAGTTCAAAAACCCTGGTATATTTTTGCTCTTGCCACAAATTGAACTTTAGGAGATTGTGCTCTTCAGTCTTTTAGAATGAAGGGGGTGGATGGGTGGTGTACAATATCTGAGAAGGCATCCAACAGTGAGCTGGGGACCTATCCTTATCCTAGAATTCCAGATATATGGGTATGTTCCCATGCCCCCCCCCCCGGTCACAAGTCACCCTTGAGTCATGTAGAAATGGGCATTGCCATTTGGAAAGGCCCAAGGAACTGAATTGGGCATTCAGAAGGGCTTGAGATTCCCCATTCCTGTACTAGAATAAGGAGAATGTTTAGAGCAGCAGGTAATGCATTGACCAGGTGGTTAGTTGTGCCATATTTCACATGTTTCTGCCTTGGGTTTTTAGTGCCCAGGAGGGACATTCACACCCTCGATGAAATCAACCAAGGACTACCCTGACGAGGTCATCAACTTCATGCGCACTCATCCAATGATGTACAATGGCGTGTATCCCATCCATCGCCAGCCACTAGTGGTGAGGACCAACGTCAACTACAAGTTTACAACTATTGCCGTGGACCAGGTGGACGCAGCTGACGGACGCTATGAGGTGCTTTTCCTGGGCACAGGTACCCACTGATGTGCACTGAAGAGAATTTGTCAACACCCACCCTCCCACTCAACACGCACCACCACTCTCCAGCATGGCAAGCATGAGCCCGTTAAGGTGGCTGACTCATCTGGGACAGAGACACAGCGGCTCTTTTGCTTTGTGGTTCCTGTTGCTTGCCATCACCCCATCCTAACCCATCTCTAGAATGATTCAGATGAATATTCATTAGCAACTGCTGCGAGGGATTGGCAACAATAGCAGACCCCCAGCTTCTGCTTCTCTTTTCCTACTTACTGCTTCAGGTCCCTATTTGGATTTCTTTTTTGCCCTAAGTCTCTATCTAGAGGCGAGCCAGGAAGTCAGACTGTGGTCCACTTATTATTAAGTTGCAGCCCAGAACTCTGACTCTGTTCAATGGGGGTATCTGTGTAGCATCATCCTTTAGTTTGATGCCTTCAGGCCCATTCCAGATAGGAGGACCAGGAGACTGGCAGTGATGATCTCATAGGACAAAAACGTAGGCTACAGAGACTGTGTTTGTTGCTAGAAAAGGTGTGTGTGTGTGTGGGTGGGTGGGTGGATGTGGGTGTTCCTTAACTGCTGGACCCAAGGAGTGCACAGCAAAAGCTTTCCTCACTTCAAATACTCTGCAAATTGGCTTGCTTTGTTTTATACCGGTAATTGGTATCTAGAAGTTAAGCAAAAGGTCCCATTGAAGTGTTGATTTCTCAAACATAAAAATCCGTATTGGATCACATCTTTCCAACACTTTCAGCTCTAACCATGGATAGTTTGGCAAACTTTTGTTTCTGCCATCCATTTTGAGTGAATAACAACTTCTATATTTATTTATTATATTATTTCATTTCATATCCCTCCATCTAACTATATAGTTTCTCTTGGCGGTATTGATACAAAAAATACCTCAGCCATCCTGTAATAGTAAGAATATGGTGGTAATTCCATTCTGTTTCTCCTTGTCCAGCACCCTGTTTGCAAACACAGCCGGCCAGAACTGCTATCCTTTCTTTTGGCTAAGCTAGGAAAGACAACATGGTATCTTCCAAATGCTTTAGGCTACAATTCCCATTAGTCATAGGCAGCATGGCAATGGTCAGCAGTTATGGCAACTGTAGTCCAAAGTAGCTGGAGGGCAGCAAATCTACTGTCTTATGATTTTAAAACCTACATGTCTGATAGATCAGCATCTACCTCCCAATACTGTGAACAGTTTGAGCTTTCCCAGCTTGAACAAGGCCTCTCCCCTAGAAACACAAGCACAATGTGCTCTTCTTCTTGTCTGCAAACAGCTTCCCTTAAAGGTGAATAACTGGGGAAGTAGTGGAATGGCAGAGACATATGAATTAAATGAGGGAGCAAAGGGGGAGTGTGTCTATTCAACTACGGATGGCAACAGTCTGCTTGCCCTCCATCCAGTCTGCTCTAGGTGAGTTCCTTGGCTCCCAGCAGGTCAAGGAGGCACAACCAGCCCTTTGATCAGGTGGCCAGCAATGCATACCAAAATGTTCTCATTAGCTGGCAAAGGCTCTGTCTCTGCACAGATGTTTTTTGGGGGCGACCTAATTCTCTGCACAGTGTTCAACAGCCATGCACAGTCCTGGCACCAGCTGTCATAGCCTAGAGGGAGTTTCCTTTTCTTTTTGGCCATAGGTATGACAAATCTCTAGCTCTTGGTTGCTTCCTGTTGCAGAAAGAAGCAGAGAAAGCTGACTGATCACAGGAATTTGACCCACCTCGTTGAATGAAAGGAGGAAGGAATGGATGTATTAGGGCAGCATTCAGTTCTGAATGCAAACAGGGCAAGGAAGTGTTTGGTGGCCTGGGCAGTAAGTGCCTATTTTCCATTTCTTCTCCAGCTGTGTGAACTGGGAATGGACCAAGCTGCCAAGTTTGCTTGTGGAAAGTAGCCAGGCATGAGAATTTATTGAGCAGGGTTATTAGTTAGAAAAAAATTGGAGGGGTGAATACATAGGTTGCCATCCTGGCTTTCATGTTTATGACCACATGCACCGACTTCTCAACAGCACCAGTTTTTCTCATTAAATAGGGTCATTGTTTCATTTTTGTTTTTAAAAAAACCCAATACATATACTGTACAAAAGTGTTCTTTAGAGGAGGGGTTCTCAACATTTCATATCTTAAGTCCCACCAATGACTCTATGAAAGAACATGGGAACCACCAGGCTGCAAAAGGAAAAATAAGTTCATTCTCCAAAAAAAAAAAAATCTGTTTTTTACAGACACTCCATTATTTTAAATTTCATTTATGGTAAGTTTTGTTGTTGTTGTTCGGTCGCACAGTCTACTCTGACCCTTTGCAACCCCATGGACCATTGTCTTCCAGGCACCTCTGTCATCCACCATCCTCCTTAACCCACCCAGCTCTGTGCCCATTGCATCTACAATACCATCTAGCCATCTTTAAAGATATTAAAAGTTGCAACAGTATTCTTGGGAGTGAACACAAATGAACAAACATCACAATTTTACTAGTAGTTTTTAGGCAGGGCACTCGTAACTGGAAGTGTTATTATAATAATTGTAAAACATGAAGATAGTAAGAATGGCAACAATTGTACTGGGAATTCATTTTGTTGCTGTGGCTAAAATGAAAACAAAAGAGAACTTTTTAAAATGAAAATCAAGTGCCCCAACTGGACCGCACTGACGTCCCAGCAGTGGAACATGGACACAGGATGACAACCACTGTTTTCGAGCACTTCCTTTTCTTTTGTAGTTTAATCTTCATTATATCAAAATTCTGACCTTTGTATCTTACTGTGGATCCCCATCCTGACCACTGATGTGTTCATAGTGCTAGAAGAGCCTCCACCTCCACTTCACAACCTAATATGGCATTCTTACCTTTCAAGGTGACAGGAACAGTATACCTTGAAGGAAGGCATGAAACTTCCTTTCATCCATTCCCCAGTTTAGATGCTAGATAGGAATTAATGTACTTTTCTAAAGTAAGTGTAAAAAATACCTCCTCATTCCACCCCTAATTCCTTCCTTCTCCAATCTGAGAACAGTGGAACTAATTGCAATGAGGCTACAAAAGCCTTTTAAGGGGACTGAATTTTATCAGCAAGAACTCAAGGCAGTGCTGTCAGATTCAGGTGAAGGTATGCTGAGAGAACCTGCACCTGTAACTCCATGAGGGAGGAACTGTCTGGCTTGAGGCCCTAGCTGAGGTCCTGAGCTTAGACATCAGCACCCTGTTGTCCATATCATCTAGGTCTCATTCCAGAATCTGGGGATGATGCATCCTTGTCTCCACAAGGCAAATCCTATAGAAAGACTCACCACGTGATCTTAGAAACATTGACAGTCCCCTTCAGTTCATAACCACTTCCACGGTGACTTGTTCTTTTGAGTTTAAAATAGTAGACTGCACAGGAAAATGCTATTTAATATTGAAAGAAGAGTGGTTTGTTTAAGAAAAGAGTGCATTCTTAGAAAAGTTTCACTAGAGTTTTTATTAAGTAACTTTTTCATGGCCAGATGTCATAACCATTCTGAGACTGATGAGACATCTGGTTAAAACATTTTCCTTACAAACTTATTGTGCCACTGGTTTTTCCCTATTTCTGACAATTCAGTTGAAGGACCATCTTATGCTTCTTATCCACAGAGAGAAGTATATTTCCATCATCAGCCCCTTTCCTTTCTCTTGAATTGCCCTTCTGAGGGATATTCCTTAAAGGTGGCACCATGGGGTTCCAGCTTCATCTGCTCTTTGTATTCAGAATGGCAAAGCCCATTCATTCTATGTGTGGATAACAGGAGGAAGGAAATAAACACATTGGGGTGCCACATGTCACCCAGAGGATGTGACCTCACCCAGTTGCCAGCACAGGATTGCTGCTTGGTTTGTCAACCTTCACACAAAAGAGACCCCCCACTCCAGACCCATACACTTAATTCCTTTTTAAAAGACTGATGGCTGTTCTTTAGATTTGGAAGTCACAAAATATAAATGTTGAATCCTACAGACAACTGCAGGCTCTTTAAAGGAATGGGCCTTTCTCAGTAGTGACCCCTCATTACAGACTTCTTAGTCAAAGACCTTTTATACAGTCATTTCTCTTGCAGAGTATTACACAAAGTTTGGCCCATGCTCTACTCCAGATATTCTGTAATAATTTTCAGTCATGTTGACAGCAGTTTTAAAGCTCATGGCGTCAAGCAGAGAATGAGAAAGAGAGAAGGCTGCATGAGAGAATGCTCAGTTCCCTCTATGTGCTCCCTTGTGTTGCAGATCGTGGCACTGTTCAGAAAGTTATAGTCTTGCCCAAGGACGATTTGGAAACAGAAGAACTGATGCTAGAAGAAGTGGAGGTGTTCAAGGTAAGGTATTTTAACTTTTAATTATTTCATGATCACTTCCTCTTCCATAAAGCATGTGGGACTGAAAGTTGCACTAGCACTGTGGTTGCAAACCTGAGCTATGAATCTCCTTGTTTAAATTCCACACCAATTATGAAACTAAGAGATCAGTTTAGACCCATGATGGCGAACCTTGGCACTCCAGATGTTCTTGGACTTCAGTTCCCAGAAGCCCAAGTACCCTGTGAATCCACATGAACGGGTTTGCTGTGATTCATCTGGTTTGCGCTGCCCTTGCCGCTCCCAGAAGCAGAAGTAAAACATGCCCGGATGGGCGTGTTTTACTTCTGCTTCTGGGAGCGGCAAGGGCAGCGCAAGCCGGATGAATCGCAGCAAACCCGTTCATGTGGATTCACAGGGTACTTGGGTTTCTTGGAACTGAAGTCCAAGAACATCTGGAGTGCCAAGGTTCGCCATCACAGGCTTAGGCAGACCCTAGTTTGGACTCAGCTCTTTCACCTGCTGTACAATGTCAACAATACTTACTTTGCTTGCCTTCCAAGAATGCTTTAAGGACTGCAGAATACTTTGAATACTCAAAGTTTACTACTTAATATGTGTATAATTGATAGCAACAACTACTACAGTATTGAGGACTCAGGCTTGATCACTGTCCTGGTTTTCCACCTGCATTTTTAAGCCTTTGTGTATGCTTGAATGACTCCAAAAGGGCTGGGAAGGCAGCCATTTTCTCTCGGAATTGACTACTATCATATGGTTTCCTTACAGATTCCAGCCCCCATCAAGACCATGACTATCTCTTCCAAAAGGGTAAGTGTGTGCCTCTCTTATAGGGGTACCCCAAGGAAATAGGTGGTTTATTGACTAGTTACCAATACCAGTACCCTTGAGAAATGGCTAAGGACTATGAAGACAATTCCTTTCCTAGCATTTCTGAGTTTCTTTTGAGAAACTGCCATTGCAATGAACTCATTCCACTAGTCTTTGAGTGAACTGGGACAGATGTGTGAGTCAAGGGCATGCAGTCCCATTGTTGTCTGACCATTTCTTTTCTCCTAACAGCAACAACTCTATGTGTCATCAGCCATTGGACTAACACACCTGGCCCTCCACCGCTGTGATGTGTATGGAGAAGCCTGCGCTGACTGTTGCCTGGCCAGGGATCCCTATTGTGCCTGGGATGGCAAGTCTTGTTCCCGCTACTCTGCCTCCTCCAAGAGGTACTCTAGAGCAAGGAGGATGGCCAGCTGTACTTGGGAACACTCTGTAACGGGGCATGATGGGAGGACTCTGGCCTCAAAAACTTTGTTTAACGTGTGTGTGTGTGTGTGTGTGTGTGTGTGTGTGTGTGTGTGTGTGTGTGTGTGTGTGTGTGTGTGTGTGTGTGTGTGTGTGTGTGTGTGTGTGTGTGTGTGTGTGTGTGTGTGTGTGTTCTTTTTCCAAAAGAGCTGAGAGTGCTTTGGGTTTGACATCCAATTGCATTCTTGCACCCCAGCTCCTGAGATTCCCCCTCTGTCAGCCAGCATGACCAGTACCTGGTAGTTTTCCCAAGCTCTCATTCAAAGGTAGAATAAGATGTATTTATACATGGCTTGGGAATTGAGAAGTAGTGCAGGTGGAGCATAAGATGAAGGGGTCCCAGGGCATGAGGAGACTTTTTAGGTTCCTTTCCCCCAAAGTTCCTTTTGGGATGCTGAAAGCTACCTTTCGGCCTCTGGGGACTGCTTGTGGCTCATGTCTGGTGTGGGCTGGGCTTCAAAAGCAGTGTGAAGCAGTGTGACAAAGCTGATACCAAGCGGGTCACTTCCTCCTCTTCCTGCAGCTTCTCAGAAAGCAAAGGTTTCCTCTGTTTATCTGCCCTCTTTCTTTTGTTACCACAGGCGGAGTAGACGTCAGGATGTCCGGCACGGCAACCCCATCCGTCAATGCAGGGGTTACAATTCCAATGGTAAGTGCCACCCACCACACTTCCCAGTGAGCAGGGGCTGCATTTGTCCCCACTCAAAGCTCTCCACACCTCTATGGATAAGTCCCTCTGCTCTCTCTGGTCCATATTTGTAAGAGAGATTGTAGGACAGAGCTGTCCTGATTGCAGGAGTAAACTGGTAGCGTACTAAGATGGCTGCAAAGCACTGGGTATCCTGGGTGAATTGTCATAACTAGTATTATCTGTCTTCTACATCTGTGTAGGAAGTTCTAGTGTAGTATTGTTGCAATTGCCAAGAAACTCCGCTTTATTTTTGTCAAAGCAGTGGCATGGCATTCAACACCCAAGTTCCTAAATGTTGTTTCAGATGATGGGTTGTATTTTTAAACATGAATTTGCAGAGGCGTCTTCCTGGCCTGGGGTGGAAGGTGGGGATGGTGGGGGGATGTTTCAGACTATATTCAGAAACCTCCATGGCTCAGTAATTTCTCTTTCCTGCCTGGCAATTCATCCCAAACTTTATGCTCTGCTTCACCATCCTGTAGCGCGTTGCTGCTGTCCAGTGCTTTTCTCCTGCAGCATAGAGGTATTTGCCTCAAATACAAGTTCTATAAAATTGGATTATCTGGCACAAAGTTAAAAGTACAGAAACAAAGCAAACATTTTTTAAATAAGTACACTTTATTTACATGAAGATTTTTCTTTTGAACACATAGTGTGGGCTTGCTTTGGCATACAAGGTTGACTTTCTTGGCACAGTGCATAGGCAGCCATGGATAGAACAGGAAATGGCCTTTTTATATTGAACAGATGGGTGAAGGCACTCTAACAAAAGGACTGAAGAAAAGTTACATTCAGACTAGCACTTGGGTACCTTTTTGTTTCTGCTACAAATGATGTCAGCTACACTTGATCAACTGTGGCTGCAATCTTAAGCACACCTCTACAGAAGTAAATTCTATTCAATCCTGAGTAGACACTTACAGATGCACTGTGCATATTACCTGATTGGGGCCAGGGTTAGAGTCTAACTGAAAAGAGATGGTTGTGCAGATAAAGAAAGCAAGCAATGCCTCAACTAGAGTGGTGACAGGACAGCAGCCAGAAAGGAGGAGATAGCTTGGAACTTCTACCCAAATGGGCTGAAGGAGTCTTTCTGTTGTTTTAATTAGACACAAGCATTTCAGCTCTAAAACCATTCAGTGAGGTAAAAATAATGGTGGGTCTCAAAATATGTGCTGGTGGCCCTTGGCCATGTACCCATGTGTCCTGATTCTGCCTAAAACTGGAAGGTTGGAGTGTATGCTAAAATATGCACAGCCTGAACAAACCCCAGATGAATAGCCCCCAGTGGAAGATGGTTGTATAAATAATCTCAGCCATGGTGGTACTAGTCTTCTTTTTGGGGAAAGCACTTGCAGAATGTGTTAATTGTAACCCATCCCTTGACAAATTATAATCCACTCTCTGTATGTTTTCTTCCCATCTCCAGCTAGCAGGAACACAATCGAGGCCATCCAGTATGGAGTAGAAGGAAGCACAGCTTTTCTGGAGTGCCAGCCTCGCTCTCCTCAGGCGACCATCAAATGGCTGGTCCAGAAGGACAACAGCGACCGAAGGAAAGAGGTGTGAATAGGGCATAGGTTGGATGGCCAGTGATTTTTGAGGGGGCATTTTGGAAGAGAAGAAAAGCAAGGCGGTCAGGGGAAAGTTGTCATCACAGTTAGAGCCTTCATTTGGGAAAGGACCATCTGCTTCCTACTTCAATTGCAAATGGCAACAAATGCTGGCAACAAATGCTGAGCTGAGCAAACTTTTTTTGTATTTGTTGTCATTATTGTTAGGAAGCTCATATTTCTCACCTTGCCTTCAAGCATATCCCTGGCATTTTATCTGTTGTTGTATTTTGTTCACATTCTGAATACTAGGAGTGGAGTCAGAGGCCATAAAGGCTGGTTTTCACAGGTCTGGGGAAATGTCCCATCAAGCCCAGCAAAGTTCTCCAGTGCTTCTGAACTAAAGCTGAAGCAGAACCTCTTTTGCTTACTCCCAGACAGCCCACATGACTGATAACAATCCTGCCTCATTACCTGTCCCAATATTCTCTGTAGTGCCACACTGGCTCCAGAGTACAAGGGTGGAGAACTGGCATGACGTGAAAGGTAGAGTGGAAGAAACTTAGGCTTGACATTAGAGGAAGCAGTGAGAAGCAAAGAGAAAGGAGCCCAAAGGTGCTGAACCTGTGCATATGTGACTGTGCTCCAGTGCAGTTGTTTTCAAAGTCTGGCCTTCAAAGCTTTTGGGTGTCAGTTCCCAGAATCTCTGACTGTTGGCCTTGCTTGCTAGGGCTTCTGAGGGGTTAAAGTCCAGGACACCTGGAGGAGCAAAGCCACAGCTCTAAATTATCCTAGCTCAGCTATTTCCCCTTTTGCTAACTGTGCTTTCTTGGTGTTTCTGGTTCCTCAGTTACGCACAGAAGGACGGGTGCTGAGGACAGAGCAAGGACTGCTGTTGCGGTCCTTGCAGCTCTCGGATGGGGGCCTCTACTCCTGCTCAGCCACAGAGAACAACTTCAAGCACACGGTGGCCAAAGTGCAGCTGCATGTGTTGAGCAGCGAAACTGTCCACACAGTACTCTTTCAGTCGGAGTCCCCGGCCCCCTCTGCAGCAGCCATGCGAGCGGGTCTACCAGGCACCCCCTTCAGCTCTCACTACCACGACCTGGTGCAGCTTCTCACCCAGCCTGAGATGGGACTCATCAATCAGTACTGCCAGGGGTACTGGCGGCATGTGGCCTCCAACCACAAGGAGACTCTGGCTGGCCTGAAGGCCAAGGAGTTGCATGATCAGAAGAAGCCTCGGAACCGCCGGAACCACCAGCCAGAGACGGATCAACAGACATGAAACTAACCAATGAAAGGGACAATGTAATGACACTGCTATACTTTCTCCATTTTAATATTAAAATATCTATAAATATATATATAAATAAATACATATATATATATATATACATACATACATAACACACAGGATACATAAACACGCCCTGCTTCCTCTCGAGACAGTATTTATTTGTAGGTTGTACATAATCCATGGGTGATTTGGTCTAACCTTGTTGGGAGGCAGGAAGGAGCTCAGAGGCCACCAGGTGATAGCATGCTCTTCCTTTCCCCCTTTGATCTGCAGTACTGTAAAATAAGTGACCTGTAGTGGATGGGGTCCATTTTGGTCTTTCTTAACTCAAAGCACACAACTTGCCCCTGGCAAGGACGGAGAGCAGAAGCTAAAAGCAAAGTTATTGCTCCATGTCCATGTCAGGACAACACAGAAGTGTCGAACCCAACCATCTAGAGTGGTGGCACTTGAGCTGGTTCATCCTAAGCAAATTGAAGACTTCTGAGTTGTCACCATCAAAAGCATTCCTACTTGCTTTAGAAAAGACTGTTTTCAGAATTAGCATCCCACTCATCCTCTGCCCCCATTTTCAGAGGTGTATATACCAGCCATTGACATACCTATAAAGACTTTAGCACTTTCTTCTCCTCCCTCTGTACATTTTTCTGTCTCAAAGCACACTGCGAAAGGAAGCTCTCCACAATGAAATGCCATGGTGGTTGCACCTCTTAAGGAGCTTGAACTGTTTAAGGGAGAAGAAGGTGTTCCATCAAAGACATTCATGCATGGATCCCTGTGGTGCCACTACAAGCAACTTAATCTCACCACCAGGCAATTAAGGAATAAAGTTAATGGTAGACAGTGGTTATGATGTAGTCGATTACTTGTGGCAATAAGTACAACCAAAAGAAAGGGTGGGAAGATAGATAAGGTTCTAAGCATATGGCTGAGCCATTTCTTACCTGAGGGATGCAAGGGCCTAGTCCAAGTGGGTTCTGCCAGGGAGATGTAATAATGTATATATGAACCAAAGCTACTCTCCTAGAGCACATGGGTTGGACACTTCCAAAGCCAAAGACAACATGGGAGTGAAGGTGTCCGTGAGGATTAGGCAGATGTGGATAGCCTTCAGATAGTTGGCTTCTGTTAGTTAGCACAGGGAAGAATGCAGTTCTTTGTTTTCCAGCATGATTATTTCTTATAGTGTAAAAACTAATTGATTGATTCACTGGGAATCCAAATCCAAAGTCTGACTGTGCCAGCCTATTTAGGAGCAGTGTACAAGCAAACAGGTGGGACAGCCTGCTCCAACATGTTTGAATGTTTCCAGAAGTTGGGCAGAGTGCTGTCCTCCAGATGTTGTTGGACTGGACTTCCAGTCTGCCCAGCCAGCACCAGCCAGTAGTGAGAAATATTGAGAGTTGCAGTCCAGCAACATCTGGGGGACCTCAGTTAGCCTGCCATGGAGATTCCTGCAGCAGCATCACTCATGGCCATCACACACACACAACCTTAGGTGCAGGACTGACTGAGTAGGACATGCAAAGAGCGTTCTTCTTCCATGTCTAGGCCAGACAAGAAACTGCCAAAATGAAGAGACCTTTTGGTGAGTTCATTCTGCAGTTCCTTCCACCTGACCTAGCATAAGAAAGATTGCCTTCCAAAGACGGAGCAAGATGGGACTCGAAAGCAGCGTACTTGTCTTCATGCATGACTGCAAAATGGCTTATTAGAGGACATAGTCCATGGACTAATAAATTACCAAGACCTTTCCTGTATCAAGGATTTTTCCCACACCATTGTCCAACATGCCACTATTTTTCTTCAAGGTTAAATGAAGGGGTGTAGGACATTGCTAGCAACGCTGCACAGAAATAAAAGTTTAAAAATTAGACATATTGTGAAGGCAGGGTTTGGGATTTGGGTATCTAACTGCATAAGTGAGAAATCAGCGGGATTATAACTTTAATCTTACAGGTTTGCTTCACCACTAGTGGCAGTGATTTAAGCATGGATACAAGGAAAATTACTGCTTTTTCCATGTATTTGAGTCCCTTTAATCAGAATTCGGGATTGCAGTGGATCAAGAGGCTAAGACGATGCCTGGAAGGCGACAGGTCAGCAGTTCGATACCCAAATACTGCAGGAAAGAAGGAGCTCCCATTTTTGTCCCAGCTCCTTCCAACCTAGCAGTTCAAAAGCAAGAAATTGCAAGTAGATAAATAGGGACCACTTTGGTGGGAAAATAAACAGTGTTCCGTGTCTAGTCATGTCTGCCACATGACCATGGAAATGTCTGCAGAAGCAGGCAGCACTGGCTCTCCGGCTTTGAAACGGAGATGAGCACTGAACCCTAGAGTCGGATACAACTGGCTTTCGAGCAAGGTTGACCTTTACCTTTAATCATAGAATTACAAATGCTGATTGCCTTGAGAGCTGCCCAGAGAGTACTCCAGGTGATAATGGGGTGGTATAAGTGTAATTGATTTTGCAATAGAATAATGGGGAGTTGGAAGAGGCCAATGTGGCCATCAAGTCATGCCCCCTGTGCACCTTGCTGTGGGAAAGACAATTACAGAGGCTGTGAAACTGTATATAGGAAAATGCCATGCCCAGAGCTGTTGCATTACTGTGCATTCTCTTGAGTGAGCTACCATGTCCTGGGTTGTTTCTTGTCCTTTCTCCTTCCACCTGCTCAGCAAGAGACAAATTTCACTGGGCAGGAGAGAAGTCTGCACTTGGTACCCTTTGGTTGCTGGGCCTGTGCCACCTGCCATTAACAGAGAGCCCACCTTTTCTGTTTGGGAGCCCTGGGCCCACCTCACTTTCTTTTCCTTACAACCACACCCCCTCCCCCTTTCCACGCCAAGTGATGCGCTTATACTTTCTACTGTAAATAGCTGTAAATCAAAAAAAATGTAACAGAATCTGAGGATGTGGGGACTGTTGACAAACAGCTCCTTGTGATGAATTGGAGTGCAGAGCCACTTTGCGCCTGTAATGTGAAATTCCTGTGGATAGAACAAGCTAATAAACACTGGCTTTGTTTTTGAACACTCAAGACTCCTCCACCTTTCCTTCCATGCTTCAAGGCACTTCCCGTTTTCAGGCTGGGAGTTTTGAAATCCATAGAAAGAGTTTCTATGGACGGCCCACTATCAGAACCGATCTTCTAAAGCAATTAAAATTTTGCAGCTTATTCTTACTCTTGGAGACTGTTCCCAAGATTGCCTTTTCATTTGTATATGCTTTGGTTAATTGTACCTCATATGCCACTGCGTTTGCAGCTGGGACTTTCTTCCATTTTGTGTCGTATGTTAATCAGAAATTGCAAGTAAGACATGACAAATAACAAAATTGTCCACAACATTTGGGGATAATGGCAGGCCACACTTTTATTTTAACATAGTGGCTCATGGCACTTTCATTCTTAAGCAAAACATACCAATTCTTGAGCAGAAAAGAGAAGTGAGAAAAAGCTGGAAATTTTTATATTAACAGTGCTAGGGCTTATTTTAGATGGCAAACTGGATTAAAAAAAAGAAAGTCAGTAGAAGCCAGTTTGGGTAAATTCAGCTTAATTCCTGCAAGAGATGTGCCCTCACAAAAGCTAAAAAAGCATATTAAAACAGGTTCAAACCATGTCAAGTCTTATGTTGATGCATCCCAGGGTGTATCTATGCAAGTCTTTTTGTTGCTTGATCATAAATATTTAGGTATATACACAAACATGGCTCGTGGCCACCTTCACTAGGGTCTATCACAACAGCAGAGTCCATAACGCACTGTATGGGCAAAAAAAAAAACTTAATTTTTCTCTGTCTTGTAATTCCCACTATTTAGTTCCACTGGAAAACTTCAGACTCGAGCTACCTGGGCAGAGAAAATGTATTTTCATATTATGCCTCTCTTCAGGCTCACTCCAATGGAGCTTTTGCTGTCCTACTCTCCTCTTTGCTTGTTGGTGGTGAATAAGTACAAACCTCACCAGGATTTTAGTCTATGTTTATTCCTAAAACCCTTTTTTTCTCCTAAAGAGAAAAAACATCTTTTTAAAAAATGATTCAAAATTATTTCAAAAGTAATGGGGGGAACACCTTTTAAATGATCTTCTATGCTGCATTTTTAAAAAGTGATTATCATCAACACTGAAAGCTTTTGATGAGATTCCTTACTGTGGGGAGCCACTGCTTGTCAATTTCAGAAATCAACTTTCAAAAAGGTTGAAGAAATCCTTTAAAAATGACCCCTTTATTGATTTTGTACTTTTTAGTTGAACTAAATTGAAGGCTTCCAACTGAAAGAAAACAAGCTATATACAGCAAACACCTCCAAAATGTGGTGGTGGTGGTTTAAACCAGGTACAGTAAAACCTTGTATAATGCTAAAACTTGATTCCACAAATTTTAGTATTATCCAATTTTTAGTGTTATCTGATGCATGTTAAAATCCTATGGGATGCATCAGATAACGTTAAAACTCCATAGAGATACATTATTACTGCACAGGCTTTTAATGAATGTTATCCGATGCATCCCATAGGATCTTAACGTTATTCGATGCAATCCCCCCCCCCGATTGCTTAACGTTAATGCGGTTTTAGCGTTATCTGATCCAAAAGTTATCTGAGGTATTACTGTATTTGTCACTATTGACACCAACCTCAGCTTTGTACCATCTTACTAGAGAGAAAATGTTGATATTGGTAGGGACAGTTGGGTTCTTACAGAGGACAGATGCTGTATCTAGACGAGCCCTTTAGGTGTTTGTTTTTTTGTAAATTTGTAGATGTTATGACCTTTTTCTCATGAAATAATTTCATAAGCTGAAGGATTTTGTTGCCCTTTTTGTGCTTTACCAGGGTCAACATAATTAATCAGTTCCCTGATTTTTTGCCAGATACTAGCCATATTGCCTAGTGCTCTCATTCAGGTGGTTCTCTGTCCTTGTAGAACCAGAGACGGGAGGAAAAACACTCTGCCACTTTTTCGCCCAATTGTTCTCCTCCAAAGGTGCATTTCTGTGTGTTTAGCTAATGATCATCCTCTTCCAGTAAATGTTGCAATTTGGAGACAACTTTAGCTTTGTTGCAGACAGATAGAGTAGTTTGCAAGGCTGCCTGAAAGCAAAGGAAGCAGTGAACTCCTCGAAATTAATGGTACAGGGATACTGTATGCAACAAAACAAAGTCACTATCGTGTCTGCTATGTTTAAAAAAACTTTTATTCCACATTAAAAAAAACCTCACTGGCAAGTTTGTAACCTACTTGTAAGACATATTTGACTGCTGGATTCCAACGTGTATTTTAAAACTTCTCATACAGATCTCCAATAGAATCAGGAAATGATTTAACTCTGGTTCATGCTCAACAGTAGCTTCTCAAATTTTAATTTGCAAAACAACACTCAAACAGAAATCAAATCATTGCCTCTTGTGTGTCATTAAATGGAGGGGAACATCAAAGGGGTTTATTCACCCCCTTCTGCAGAAGCCAAACACCTGTTGCTCAGTTACACAAAAGGTGCAGATTTGAGCAACAATAGCCACACATAAAGGCGTTATGAAGATTTCATTTATGGCAATTCACCACTAAAAGTTACATCTTTTGTGTAAGTAAGCAGCATGATTGTGGCATTTAAGTCTTACTAGTACCACATTACTAATAGGTGACCACTAAACTATAGGGTGATGGAAATTTGAGGGGAAGACCAAATGCCAAATTTCTGATCCAGGCAAAAAGGGGGCTGGGTATTCTGAAACTCCCATCCACAATTCCCTTCACTACCAACTCTTCCTATAATGGAAGCTATAATGATTAGGGTACGAATATTGGCAGTAAACTTGTGCATTCACAGCATGTTTTCCATTAACATGTGGTGCAATCTATTCCCCTTTTTAATGAAGCAACCGGGTAAATTATTTTCTGCTGCTTCCAGTTTATGAGGAGTTAGGTTGTGGAGAAAGCAGGTATTAGGTTTCGTAGGCCTGGCAGTGCCCCCTCCTTGCCCTGTGGCCCACAGACAAAGGCTCCTTGTTCTGTTGCCTTCATAAGAAGGAAAGACAGCAAGAGAGAGAACAAAAACCTACTCCGCCAGGGGAGTGCTGTAGCAGCCAGTTAAGCAAACACACAAGGAAATGGGAGGGGGGGTCATGGTCTCATTTCCTTTTCTCACCTGCCAGGGGTGGTGATGGGGAAAGTGTGGGGTGAGGGTCTGGCAAAGCAAGGATGTCATAAATCCAGAACTGCTGGTCAGGGGCCATTCTCCATATAACATTTCCATGGGATTTCTTAGTATAGTCCTATCTATGCCTGAAATGTTTTACCAGGACACACCTGCCTCAGGAATGTACAAATTCAGGGCCATAGCCAGGGGGTGGCCAGGGTGGGTTTGGCCGACCCTGAGCTAGCACTTTGCCCATCCTGGCAAAGTGTGGTTTCCCATAGGAATGCATTGAAAAGAAGCTTTGTTGCCCATCCTGAAAAAATACTCACCCACCCACATCTAGAATCCTGGCTATGGCCCTGTACAAATTAGGCTACAAATATACCTGATAACAAACCTTGGATGACCAAATGAAATCTATTTCTGTGAAAAGATTACGAATTTACAGCACCAAAGGAGAACACATTTGTTTCCAGGATTTGGGTTCAAGAGAGTGAACTTTGCAAATTTTGTCAGGGTGAGCATCTCAAGAAAGACTTCAATCTGGATTACTGCCAGGCAGATCATGCTGACAAACAAGGATGAGTATGTTCTGCATCACTTTGAGGTTCAATGTTCCCCATAGTTTCATGTGTGCTATTGCTGAAAATTATTGCCTGAACATTGTTTTAGACTTCCTCCTGTTATGACCGTTGTCACTGTTGTTGTTGTAGGCACAGAATATTTGCTTAGGTGAGAAATAACAGGCAATACTCACCTTTTCATGAAACTTAGTGACATGGAAAGTTTCATAGATGTTCTTCACCTGTCATTCTACCATTAGAAATGTGGGACTTTTATCCCTTAAAAGAGTAGGGAAAAGTACCTTGAGGTATAACTGCCAACCAGGTTTGTTGCTGCTCAGAGAGCCTAGATCAGTGATGGTGAACCTCGGCACTTCAGGTGTTCTTGGACTTCAATTCCCAGAAGCCCAAGTCAGCACTCCTGCTGATCAGGGCTTCTGGGAATTGAAGTCCAAGAACACCTGGAGTGCCAAGGTTCGGCATCACTGGCCTAGATTGATCTGAAAGTCCATAAATTGACTTTAGAAAATCATACCAAAGAATCCTTTTTGTTCAATTTGGGATAGAGTTACCAAATAAACATTCTGGCCTAAGGTAGCTGATACAAAAATAAATCTGTTATGTTACATGGAAGCATTGAATTGGGAATAATGACCCCCTAATTTCTGTAAAACAGTAGTCATTGTCAATAAAGGGGGTCCTTTAGAATTTCTGTTATGATTCAAGCTTTGCTAAACTGGTAAATTTGCAATGGGACCACTAATTTTGCAAAATCATTTGCAAAGGGCAGTGGATATCGCACCTCCTCCCCACATCATGGCAGGGTTGGGAAAGAGAATGCCCTAAACTTTCACTTTTGAGGCGCCTAGAAGAGACTGTCTATGCTTGAAACAAATACAGTAAGTTCTGTGCTTCTATCACTTTCTGAATCTTTTATGGGGAACTCTGAGTCTGACATACCAAAGCTCCATCTGCTTCTATTCTTAGATATTAATAATAATTACATGTTGTGAATTTAGTTTTGACTTATGGAGACCTTTCTAGAATTAGAGTACTCAGAAGTGGCTTACCATTCCATTCATCTGGAGACACTCTGGGAAAGGTGTAGCCTAAATCAAGGTTGCACAGCTGATTCCCCGATTGCCACCCCCATTGCCACCCCCTAAGGCACACACACACACACACCAAGGCAGGGGTCCCCAACCTTTTTTGCACCACGGGCTGGTTTCATGCTAAACAATTTTTCCATGGACCAGTAAGTGGGGGTGGTGGGATTGGACAGTGCAAGCATGTAATAAAATATAATAAACTGCCAGCCACACCATTCAACTCAGGCAGTGAGGTATCACACTGCACACAGGTAGGGGGGGCAGAGGCCCACCATAGCTAAGCAATTGCTGCCAGAGGGAATAAAACTACCTGTGCAAAACAGGGTGGGTGCTCCTACTGCCGCGCCTAAAAATCAGGTGGTGTGGGAAGTGTCAGTGTGGTGAGCCCTAGATATGCATGAATGAGTCCTCCCTATGCCAGGGCTCTTTTATTTTTAGGAAGGAAATTGGAATTCAAAGGATTAGAAAAGACATTGTCCATATTTCAAGAGGGAGCTAGGCTCAGATGTGGTCAGTCTGGGTTCCCTGCCTTCCTTGGCTATGGACTCGTTTTTTTAGTAGCTCCTGTTGCTTATTTCCATTTCACCCCCTGGGAAATAACACCAATATAATTGGTCTGGTCTTTTTCTCTGCATGTTTAAAAAGAGCCCTATCCAGTGTGAATGGGATTGGAGTGAAGGTGGTCACCACAAACTAGAGGTCACCAATTCACAGGGTTGCTGTATATCAGAAGCCACATGGTGCCACAGAGTAACAATACCATGCAGGGGATGAAAGCTTTACTAACCTGCAGGTTTTGGTCCTCTTGAACTCCATGGATCCCATTCCTTTCCTCTAGGTGGGATTCTGCTTGAGGAGTCAAAACAGAGAGTTTGACCCAAACAAGCTAGTTGTCCATGGTGTCATAAAACCAAACTAAGGGGACTTTGGAAATGTCAGAGATTTGGATCAGTGTTCTTATAATCCCCCAACCAACGCAGCCCTTGATCCTACTAGTTAGACTCTGGGAGCTAGAGTACAAATAGTGTCAATTCCCACACTTGGGAAGGCAGTCCTTCTGGAAAACATCACTTGCTGCCTGCAGTGTGCTAGGGAGAAGAGAGGCAAGATTCCGAGCAGGGAGGGGTTCATGTCTTTTTGCTGATGCTTTCCTGCAGGTCAAGAGTGGATGGAAAGTGGAAAGTGCTGAGATTAGCATCTAGGAGATTTGAGGGGCTTTATCTCAAGGAAGGCTTTATGCAATTGCTGAGCAAAGCAAGTTGGAGTTTAAGAGAGGGTGGGGGCCCTATGGCAACCATGTACCTGGCCCTTCTTCACCTGCCCTTCTTTCACATTAGGTTGTATTGAAACAGACTCTCAAGGGTGGCTAAACCCTTAGAGCTTGAAAGCAGCTGGTTCTGGACAGGACTTGGGGGTGTTATCAGCTTCTGCAAATAGCAGGACCAGGAAGGCAGTCAGGTTCTGCCTAGATTCTATATTTTTATTTCAGAGCTTAGAATCATCATCATTATCATCATCATCGAAACCACACAGGGGAGGACCCAGAGGACTTTTCTCCCCCCCCCCCCCCCCGCACAGCTTCTTTCTCTTCACAAAAGGCAATGGGAGCTGGTGCTAGTGTGGAGGCCAAACATTCCCGAGAGCTAGAGAAGAAGCTGAAGGAAGATGGTGAGAAGGATGCCAGGACAGTCAAGCTACTACTCCTTGGTAAGTGTTCTCTTAATGCCCACCACTGAGGTCGTCTCCCTCATGGGACAGATATACTAGAGACTGTTCCCCCACCCTAACCCTTGCCCTCCTGCAGGAACACACTCTCTCCCTTCTTAGCCAAGTGCTGTGCCCTTGGGATTTTTCACAAAGGGTGCTGACTGTTGCCTTCTGGAGGAAAAGAGCAAGTTCTTGGAGCAATGATGACCCAGAACATCTTACAGCTCAGTGGTTTAGGTATCTGGTTGTGGACCATGACTATGCTGCCTTCCTTTGGCCCACAGGATCTCTCCCAGCTCTGCAGTTCTAAGATTATTATTTTAAGGCCGCCCCACAAAGACAAACAGGAGCAATCAATGGCTAGTCCTAAGGGGAGTTCCTAGTGCATTTTAGTAAACTTCTGAGTGAGAAAGCACCTAGCTAAATAATTGGGTGGCGTTATAATAATTGAAGATACCACTTTTATTCAGACCAGTGTTTTGTAGCATCATAGCTGAGTGTGGTGCATGAAGTTGTTGGAAATGAAGTGGCTCCATTCAAATGCTTTAGTCCTTGGAAGATTAGAAATGGATAGATGGGAATAACTGCCTGTTTTACAGAAGGTCAAAGGGAGAGATTCTAGTTTCATCACCAGAAATCTTGATAGTTCTCTTTTGCAAACTTATATCATCTCATATTACTAGCACCTTCTGGCTTCTCAAATTGATTTGCTGTGATATACATACAGCTCTCAGAAGACCAAAGGGAGATGGGAATATGGCACTGAGAGTATGATGTTGCGGGACCATTCATCTGCATTAATGGAATGGCAGCAGCTGATTTGTCTTTCAGCTTCTTTGCCTTAGAAGACAGAAACCTCTACTCATTTGCAGCAACTAAAAGCCTGTTACCTCAACCACTCCATCCCCCTTTTGCGTATCCTGATGACAGAGGATCCTCTGTCCAAACTAGGGGTGTATAACAGGTGCCTCAGGGGGCAGCCTAAGGCCTTCGAGATCCCCACAGATGCCCCTCCCATTATCATAATATCTCATAAACAACATTTCCATCCCTTATGGATGCAAAGCGTACAGCCCTTTCCCACAAATAATAATACAAAAGACTATTTCTGGATTAAAACAGACCTGGGGCAATGAAATTATGTAGCAATGGCAAATTGCTGCCTGCAAGGCTCCTAAGAGCACAAGCTGCCATCTGGGGAGCCAGTTTTCTTTTCTGGGGTGCCAAGGATATCAGAAAGGAGATGCAAATTTTCTTGGAAGTTACCCCAAACAAAAGCTCTTCAAAACTCAAACTGTCTGCCTCCAGCGTAAGGAAAGAAGCCTCTGTGTCCAATTTCTCATCTTGAAACACATCTGGTGTATATATAACACAGTATGTAGGCCCAAGTGTTTAAGACACTGTCTGGAAGGCACTAGGTCAACAGTTCGATACCCGAATACTGCAGGACGGAATGAGCTCCCGTCTTTGTCTCAGCTCCTGCCAACCTAGTAGTTTGAAAGCAAGAAATTGCAGGTAGATAAATAGGGACCACTTCGGTGGGAAGGTAAAAAGCATTCCATGCTCTCCGATGTCTAGTCATGCCTGCCACATGACCATGGAAATATCTGCAGAAGCAGATAGCGCTGGCTCTTCGGCTATGAAACAGAGATGAGCACTGAACCCTAGTCAGATATGACTGGTTTTCGAGCAAGGGTGACCTTTACCTTTACCTATGTATGTCAGCATCACCCCATTTGCAGTGTGGCTATTTTGTGGCTAAGCAATCTCTGGCCCAGATCTTTTCTCTATGGTCAAAGTGAGCTGTTCTTAAGCTAATTTACCACAAAGCCCTTAGGGATGAGTAATCCTCTGCAGCTCACTTGCTGCAATACCAGGTAGAGACAGAGCTAGATGGAAGCTCATTATAAATTTACCATGAGCCCCAGAGGTAGGCCAGGAAAGAGACATGAGAAGCATCCTTTAGAGTAGATCGTTCAGAAGGCCTGCATGCCATCATCTCAATATGTTACAATGTTTTTTTAAGAACACTATGGTATCTGCTTGTAGTGATACCCCCTTCCATTTCTATCACTATTTGCCCTGTTCCTCAGTACATACCAGCCAAAATTTAAGAATCTGAAAGAAATTGGTTAAGTAACGTCAGCAGAGAGACAGAGATGGGCAATACAGAGGATGCCCTACCCTGTTCTGCTCTTGTGCTTTTAACAATGCGTTTATGTGCTGTTTACCATGCCATAGTTATAAGAACAAATATGACAAGGGTTGAGCTCATAAAGGAAGTTACAAGCTTGAGTTTGCAAGAGCTGGGCAGGGCTGTTGAGGACAGGACAGTTTGGATATCTCTCATTCCACAGGGTTGCCATATGTTAGAGGTGACTCAATGGCACATTACAGCAACAAAAGCTATATAAGTTCACATCTGTATCTGCAGTTACAGTACAGACAATTGTAGATGCCACAGTCAGCAGAAAACTTTGATTACAACATGCATGCCCTATGGATGAGCACTTTGTTTATTTGTATATAAGTAGTATACAAAAGTAAAACATGTTAGCCAAGCATTATTATTTTTAAATCCTGGTTCCCACTCATCTCTCCTGTGGGTCACCTATCATGGATTTTGTGCTATATTAGAATGTATGTGTTCGGTCTGGCTGGACATCTTGCTACGGTAATGGAGTAGACCATACAGCCAGTGACTCAACGCTGAGTGTTGGGCAGCAGTAAATAACCTGACTCCCTAAAGAGGCCAATGATACGGGTGGTTGAGCCCCTTTAGGTGGGATGGATTCCCTCAGTGGAGGAAATGCCACTGGAAACCATCATACAGGGCCCAATTGCAAATGAGCAGAGGACAGCCCTGATTCCCAATGGCCATGGAGGCAGAAAAGGCCATGCCAGATGGACTGGCTGTGAAAGTGCACCTTGTCCTCAGGGCTGCGGCAGTCCATTGTAGTCCCGGTGTTAAATCCGACATGTTTCAATCCGCTGGAGATGGCTCCTTGATCATAGTGTGTAGGTCACTTCATGGCAAACTGGGATCCACCTTAAACAAATTCATGCCAATGGATTTTTTCCTGCTTCAGGAAAAAATGCATTCTCTGGTATGAGTTGCAGTCAATGACAAGAATGTATGTCATAGTAAGTAGCTAATACAGGCATTCCTAACCTGCGGCCCATGGGCCACCACTTCATGTGCCCCCAAACTGCCTCTGCCACACCCAGAAGTGCCATGTGGTGGAGGAAGTGCAAAATGGTTGTCCGGCCCCTGAAGCTGTCTGAGGGAGCATGACCCGGTCCCCGGCTTCAAAAGGTTGAGAACTCCTGAGCTAATAGATCAATCTCTTTTCCTTCATTTTTTGTTTCATCAGGAGCTGGGGAGTCAGGCAAAAGCACCATAGTGAAGCAAATGAAGTAAGTATTTGTACCAGTAATGCTCCCTATCACTTTCCCACAGCCATCAGGGCAAAACATTATGTTAAAATTATGGTAACAGAAATTACTTAACATGCCAGATTCAATTGCAATCTACCATATTGCATTCCCATCTGGAAGGAAACATCAATGCTAAAGTGCCCCATTGCATGAAAATCCTCTTCCACCTATTATTACTGGGCTGCTTTGCACATTATGTTTTAAGATGCCCAGTAAAGAAGCTTTAAGGATACACCTGGAAACACAGAGTGTATGTGCAGCAACCCAAATGCCTGTATCGTCAAGGAGGTCTCTCTAGAAAATACTCAGTCTCTGCTGCAATTTCTGAAAGCCTTATTGCCAACAAGCAAAAAAAGAAGTGGGAGGGAATTCCAGTCAGACATGCAAGAAATACATTAGTCAGGTCAGCAGCATGTCATGCTGAGAGACCTGAGGATCCCAGGCTGAAATCAGAGGGCAGGCCTTTGTGGCTAGGGATTGGCTGGTCTCACTGCTTTGGCAGTCATCTCAGAGAACTGGTGAGCATCTCCCAGGTATGGAGACAAATCTCAGAGCAAGTAGCCCTGGAGAAGAAGAAATATTGATTTTTCAATATGATTTGTCTTGAATCTACAGGCACCTGGCTACCAAAAAAAGTCTCTGCTTCCCCCTCCTGGCTCTGGTTTGTTGAATACCTAGTTGGCCTAATGAGACCATTTACTTCAAATCCTCTTTCCAACTCTTGGCTGCTCTACACCTCAGACACAGAAAGATCCAAGTTAGGTGACCTCTTCAGAGCTCACCCATTTGACATCACATGTTTCAGGTTGTGATCCCAGAATCTCACAGATTGGGATGTCACTGACCTGTCAAGCCTACAAGGAACAGGATGGGTTAAGAATGGTTTCATGATTGTAGCAATCAGCATGCGGTGGACCTCAATAAAGGAGTTTAGAATCAGCATCAATTCCTGCTAACCAGGCAATATGAGAACCCAGAGTGAGGGAGTAAAGATGAGTGTCACAATGTGGTTAGCACTTACAGTAGCCTCCACCACTGTTGAAAAGCTCGGCATGCCAGAGACATAATACAGGGAGATTTTCTGCATATTTTCATTCCTGATTGCCCATCACCATAGTCCTGGCCCACTGTTGCTTCTCGTGTAACAAGAAGGCTTGTGCTTTGTCATGCCAACGCTCCACCTCTTGCCTCACTCCAAGAGGCACAAAGGACCCCAATATGTGTGTGCTTGCACAAACTACCTTCCTTCCTTCCTTCCTTTGTGCACTGATTTTGCTCAACCGTAGCACCTATAAACACTTTCATGGGTCCCAAAATGAAAGAAATTATATTTTATTTAAAATGCTGAGCCAATGAGCAGTGCTGGCAACTGGGAATGGATGGAGATGTATGCATGGATTTTAAAGCCATTTCACACACAAAAACCCAAATATTCCCCTCCTCTAACAATCCTGGAAGTTGGTTTCCCCACCTGAAGATCCAAGGAAGTGTAGCAATTTCTTGAGCATCGGTCAGTGTACTAGAATCAGGCAAACAAGCATAGGAAGGTGCCTGGGTTTCTTTCTTGTTTTTCTCCAGAAGAGGGAGGGAGCCATTAAATATATGCTACCTCCAGTGGTTCCCAACGTGGGGGCTTATGCCCCCAAGGGTAGGACCCTCTGCAGACCTCAGACCTCAACGGTGCCTAGGGTCAGCAGTAGTCCTCTGGAGGGTGTTTTGTGCTGATTTTCCTGCCTTTGTTTACAACAGAATTATTCATCAGGAGGGTTATTCCCTAGAGGAATGCTTGGAGTTCACCTCCATTATTTACAGCAATACCTTGCAGTCCATGTTATCCATTGTGAAGGCCATGAGCACCCTTAACATCCAATATGGAGACTCAGGCAGGCAGGTAAGTCATCAAAGTGCCGTATGGCTTCTTCTTGTAGATGCAGAAATAGTTTTTGCTGTTGTCAGTGTTGTAGTAGCAGCAGTATTTCATGAGCATTTGCAAATGCTCAAAATATTAAACTACTATAACAACATAGGATTTAAAAATAAATAGGCCAGAATCCTAGTGGATATTTAAGCTGATGCAGATATAATCACGTAAACCACAATGATGAATTTTTCCTAATTAACATGTATGATGTTACATTCTTGCTCATGCACCAGTCCTGTGTCTTGCAACACGAATGAGAAGTAATCAGGAGCAACTTGTCAGTGTAATTTACGCTTAGGTAAAGGTAAACATTGCCCTTGCTCGAAAGCCAGTCGTATCCAACTTGAGGTTTCAGTGCTCATCTCTGTTTATAGCCAAAGAGCCATGCTGTCTGCATCTGCAGAGGTTTCCATGGACATGTGGCAGGCATGACTAGACACCGGAGTGCACGGAACACTGTTTACCTTCACACCTAAATGATACCTATTTATCAGCTTGCTATATCTTGCTTTTGAAGTGCTAGGTTGGAAGGAGCTGGGAGAGAGACGGGAGCTCATTCCATTGTGTATTGAACTCCAACTTTCCAGTCTCCAAGTTCAGAGTCTTAACCACTAAGCCACTGCATTCCCTCAATTATACTTAACAGTGGCATAAATCCTGACTGAGATTCTGGCCATGTAGTAAAAGCGGTGGAGCTGAGCCTACAGGCTTATGGTTTAAATCAGGAGTGGGCAATGCATGACCCAACTATTTCTGCCTTCCAGGGTCAACGCCACTGAAAATATTGCTGCTACAAAAATTCCATCAACTCTGCTGGTAAATTTGGTGTTCACTCTGTACACGCCATGTTTCTCAAAAATTGCTGGTGGGCTATTTTGGCAGTACTAGCAGAAACACATAGCATACAGCAGCAGGTTTGATGGCCATGGCAGCAGGATGGTACAGCCCCTGGTGGGTTTTGTGTGTGAGTGAGAGGGGTGATACAATACCCGCACCTCAATCTAAAGAGATAGGTTGGAGGGGAAAGCAATGAGTTGGGCTAATGGAAGGCAATGCAGGTAGACTATCCTGAAATTAAAGCATCTTCATTATCTGTATATGACATGTGAGAATGGATGCTTCTTAGAGTGACTGTATCACATCAATATCTGAGAGCATTGCTTTCCAAAGATAAGAAAATGCTTGGAAACAGTTCGGAAATGAAACCCATTGCAGAATTCAGCAGTTGCATCACTCATAGCAGCTAAGAACATAGACTGTATTATATCTGCTCTGCATTGCTAACTTTGGCTTCCTGTAAGTTTCCTGCTAGTTTTGAATTACCCTAAATAGTTTAATATGCTATCAGAAGGAGAGTCTACACCTGTATACAACTCTCTAAGCATTAAGAGCAGCACTGGAGTTTCAACTCTGAAGCTCATAAGCAAGAATGACTTGGCCAATTGATACTTGGAACAGGACTTTCTCAGTGGTGGCCTAAATGAAACATCTGCAGACAATCTCAGCATAGAAACAAAGATAAATTTATTTAAGATATTTACATTTTCTTCTGATATGTGGCAAAACTGTTTTATGTCAGTGATCTTTTACTATATTCAATTGTATTGCAATTACCTGTATTGCAATTATTGGACTGTTATTTGATATTGATGTTTTATTGAATGTCTTGTTATTGTAGTGATATTGATATTTTGATGTTATGTATTTATGATTTATTGACATGAACTTGTAATTTTACATATGCTGTGAACCGCCCTGAGTCGGTCCTACCGAGTAGGGTGGTATAGAAATTGAAATATAATAATAATAATAATAATAATAATAATAATAATAATAATAATAATAATAATAATAATAATAATAATAATAATAATAATAATAATACCCACACACACTATATATATTGACAGAGTCACTAGAGATGGGATTTTTGGATATATATTTTTAGTCGAGATCCCATAATTCTACATCATCAGAATTCTGTCTGACAGACAGATACATAAATGTGGCCTACCTAGAAGAAAAGCTTCTGCTAGAAGGCTTTGAGGCTGGGTTTCACCCAGCTCTGCTGAAGGCTCCTGTTCCTACTGGTGTATTTGCTGGGAGCTTTCTTTCTGAAGAGAAAGCTAGGCCTCAGAAGAGAAAGCTAAGCCTAGCATTGAAACTGATACCTTTCTCCCAACGAAGTCATGTTTAGGTATCTGTAACATGTCTATCAGGAAGAACTTCCAGAAGGAGAATTATAAGATATGTAGTCCCAAAATAAATAAATAAATAAAATAAGTCCCATCTCCATCTTGAGTAAGGGAGGAAATAAGTGAACTGTGTGAAATAATTAGCTCTTGCTGCTCATGGCATGCATGTGTTTTTACAACCATAGCTGCAACTGTAACACTGTTTTTGTGTTTGGTCAGGACAGTATCCTTTGAAAAGGCAGCTGATCCTTAAAGTAAATAAAAATGAGCAAAATCACACGGCAACAAAAGCAAATTTTGGCCTAAGTCAGAAACTGGCATCGTCCAAAAGTCTTGGGACTCTCACACACCCATTCTTGGACATGTGAGAGTTACATCTTCTCCTGTAACTTCACCCCAGGTTATTTTTTTCTTACAAAAGGAAGGTTATTTTGGGGTAGTTTATTTTTACATAAAACAATCTTTTTTACCCCTAGTGGCCAAATATATGAATACCAGCAAGCAATGGCTTTTATTGGGAAGCTTGAACTTAGTGAGGCCCTCAGAACATAGCAAAATTGATATAAATTTTTTATTCTCAACCAATTTTTTTTTAAAAAAGGTTGCAGGTGTGTGTGTGTGGGAGCTGAGTTATGCAAGTTATACATGTGACCCATGAGCTGCATGTTGTCAACCCCTGTTCTAAGTCAAAGACTGGTGTTAGATGAACTCAGGAAAAAGCATGACATGGAGCCTGAAGGATCTTCTTTTTGCATCCACCATTTTATAGGGAGTGAGTAGTGATGTTAACACAGAGAGAGGGTATCTCACTCTTTTGAGCTTTATCCTCTGTCTCAATTACAGGATGATGCCCGCAAG
The DNA here is from genome assembly GCA_030440675.1 of Furcifer pardalis. Classification (NCBI taxonomy): domain Eukaryota; kingdom Metazoa; phylum Chordata; class Lepidosauria; order Squamata; family Chamaeleonidae; genus Furcifer; species Furcifer pardalis. Next base: position 105,458,907 of record CP126893.1, read on the forward strand.
CTGTTGCACTTAGCAGACACAATTGAAGAGGGCACCATGCCTAAAGAGATGTCTGACATCATCCAGCGACTCTGGGAAGACACAGGCATCCAGGCCTGCTTTGAGAGGGCTTCGGAGTACCAGCTGAATGACTCAGCTGGCTAGTAGGAACTCTTCTGGTTGTGTTCTCTGAGGCAGAGTCCCAGGGCTTGTGGAGGAGAATTGTTATGGGTGTTGCAAACTGTGTCCTGGCCTGGATTCACTGGAATTATAGAGAAAGGGCACATGTGAAGGCAGCTGTCCTTCCTTGCTTTGTACAGAGCTGAAGTTGCCATTTGCTTACATGTGTTTTTAGACATGTCTATGCCTCCATCTCTTGTTCTGATGGAAAATACAGGGATTGTCTTTGTGACAAAAAGCAAATGCAGCAACATGAAGGGCTGGGAGGCTGTTCTTGTGCTTGGGCACTATATGGCCCTGGGCTACAGCTTGCAAATCAAAGAGGCAGTGGCGGCTGGTGATTCCAGTCTCTAGGGAGCTGGGAATTCTCCCAAATCCCTTTTATGTGGGATCTCCACATTCTAGAACCTGTTTCCAAAGTAGGCCCAACACCTTGAATAGCTCTTATAAAAGTGAAGCCTGGAGTGCTTTGAAAGCATCTCCACAGCTGAAGTCACCACCAGCCCCCATGATCTTCCACCTGTAATATCTCTCCATCCTTCCATGAACTATGGTAAGAAAGAGACACTTGAGGGAAAGTACAAGAAAGACAGCAGACTGAGATCAGGAACTGAGAAGGTTGTTGAGCTGGAAGTCAGAGTCCCATGGGAGGAAGGAGTGCTTGATGTGATTCAGATCCTCAGAAAGTTACTTTTTGGTTTACAGCTCCCAGAATGCTGTGGGATTCTGTGAGTTTCCATATAAACCAGTAACTTTTGTCCAGCTATGGATTTTCCGACTCAAAGCCCAATGGGATACTATGATAGGAGCAACTCCTTCCCAATGCTTATACTTCTTTAAAAGATGCTATAGCTCAAACACCATATAATGTGCCAATTCCAACTTACCTGTCACAGACAATGGTCGAGGAAATGAACTAACCCTCTGAAGATGAAATACTTTCTACATTTGCAGTTATCTGAGTGATGTATCACGGCTGGTGGCACCTGGATATATCCCAACAGAGCAGGATGTTCTCCGTTCCAGGGTGAAGACCACAGGCATAATTGAAACCCAGTTTTCTGTGAAGGACCTCAGCTTCAGGTATTCTATGACTGTGATGGATGGGAAACTGAGCAAAGAGGAAGGTTGTGAAGGATAGTGAATCACACATTTCTGATTAGCAGCCCTTAATGGAGCAGTGGTTAATCTGCAGTATTGCTGCCAAAACTGCTCACACTGTGAGTTCAGTCCTAACAGGCTCAAGGTTGCCCTGAGCCTTCCATGGCTGATAAAATGAGTACCCACCATGTTGGGGGCAAAAATGCTAATTACCTTGTGAACCACTCAGAGAGTGCTCTAAGAGCTATGGGGGTGGTATGAAAGTATAATAGATATTGGTACATGACAACTATTTTGCTTTAGAGCTATTGCATTGTAATAATTAAAGAGCATGATTTATGATCCCAAGTTCTACACTGAACGTCTCATTTAGGACAAGAATATATTGCACAGTCTCAAATATTTTCCCTTAGTCTTCGTTTTGCCATGTCTTTCAGTGTGAATTTTGATGTTATGACTCAAGGTAAATTTCAGTACCACTTATCTTGGAAAATGAATACAAGGCAAAAACACCAATGTGTCTCCTGTGCTCCTCCACTTTGGACCATGTGAAACACTGTACCTACAGATCTTAGTCAAAATGGGAACACTGGTATAGATCTTGAGGGAACATAGTCAATTCTGCATATTTCTGTTTGTGAGGACTGAGTGCTCCTTAGAGACAGAGCCAGCATGTAATTATTAAGCTGCTAAAAACAAAAAGCAGTAGAAGGCAGAACAGATCCATATTGTCCTATGCTAATATTTTGTGTGTTCAGTGTCAGGCTGGGAGCTCTTGGACAGGCCTCTTCCTTGGCAATTGGTAAATTCTGTTTCTATTTATGAGGACAGAGTGCCCCCTAAAGATGCAAAGTGAATATGCAGAATCCCAGGCTCTCAAGAAGATGCTTTTTCTCTCTCACTGAGGCCTTGTCAGCAAATGTTGTGCCCAAAAGGAACACAGTTCATCCAGAAGGAGACCTGGGCTTACTGCACAAGCCATCTTTCTGAATAACAGTGTTTTTTGAGGTCCTTTGTCAGTTGTGATGAGGGGAGGAGTCCTCCTACAGTCACTTCCCTGCTGCAGCTTTTCTTCTTGAGCTTTTTGAGTTTTATTTTAAGAACTAATGAAAGGCTTCTGACTGGAAGTCCCTGATTTGGGAATGAGCTCGGTGTGGGAAACACTGCAGGGGCAAGCACTGGCCCTAAGAACAAATCCCAGAACAAAAAACAAACAAACATAAAACAGACATTTTAAAAATCTCATGAAGAACTGAAACAATGGAAAGACTGGCAAAAAGGTACCAATCCTATCCAGTGTCATCTGGATAAGGAAAAAATTCACCAGTGTTGAATAAGAAGCTTTCCCAGAAACCAAGCTCTGGTTGCCTGCGCCTTTAAAAGCACTCCCATTCCCAAGCCATAAGTCCTTGTTAGCTACTATTTTTCTGCTAGTATTCATTTTGTTGTTGTTTTACCTGGTGGGAAGAATGCCTTTTCTCTTAAGCATGAACTTGATTCTTCATGTTGTCTCCAATCAAGTTACTGTAAGGTTTCTAGCAGTCTGTTTGAAAGAATTGTTTGGAGAAAAGCTCTTCACGCAGTCTTCCTCTTACTTTCTGAGCAGGATGTTTGATGTGGGTGGACAACGCTCCGAACGCAAGAAATGGATTCATTGTTTTGAAGGAGTCACTTGCATCATCTTCATTGCAGCCCTCAGTGCCTATGACATGGTCTTGGTAGAGGATGATGAAGTGGTAAGGAGCACCTGCTGTCACCTTAAGTGATCAGAACTTGCAAATGGCTGTAGTAATCACAGTGTTGGGCATGGGAGAAGTGGATTCAAATTCCCATTGAGCCATAGAAAGACATACCCTGTCTAAACTACCTCACAGGATTGCTGTGGGTGTGAAAAGGCAGGAGGAGAGTCTCATCAACACTACCATGAGATGTCAGGATGCTGCTTTCCCCATCTGGTGGGTGGGTAGGTATGTATCCACTAAGAAGCTGCAAAGACATTTGAACAGGCATAAGGAAGTGGAGTAAAGGGAAGCATTCACACCTTCCAGGAAGGCTCTGGGATCAAAGATGGCATATGTGGTTTGTCAAAAGAGGGAGCTCTAAAAAAGAAAAATAAACCAATCAGGTACAATTAATGGGAATGATTACAAATGGTGGTAGCTTTCAGCAGGCAGGAGACAGTTGCTCTAGGACAAGGGGTGCCCAAACTTTTCAGATTGTGGGTCAGTCATGTGATTCAGGGAGCTGGTCACTATGACCCGGGGGCTGGATCTGGCACCCAACATCAATTCATCTGGCCCACAAAGTCCTCGTCACTCTTGGAAGCGGAAGAAAAATGTGCCCATACGGGTGCGTTTTACTTCCGCTTCCAGGAATGTCGAGGGCTTCGCAGGCTGGATGAATTGGTGTCAGGGGCCGGATTCAGCCCCTGGGCCATAGTTTGGACACCCCTGCTCTAGGAAAAAGTAGAGGAAAGGCAAAAGGCATGTGGTAGGGCTTCTATGGGGGGCAGGATTGCGGCAGATCATGATGAGAGAGACAGAGACAGCAGGAGCTCCCTTACCCACACCATTAGTCATTCCTTTTCTTAGGAATTGGCTTTTTTAAAAAATAAACAAATCACTTTGTGGATGCAAACCTCAGGCAGGGTTCTGGATTCCGTCCATCCCCCCCCCCCCGCATCATAGAACTTGGCAGACTCAAGAGTTTTGTGAGTCAACTGTTTATTAAACACAACACTGTTTAACACAGGGTATCAGATAAACAACCCATTTCCAATGAAGGTGGAAAGTTTCATCCTTCTGGTCTCAGGGTTCCAGTCCAACCTGCCCTCTCTTCAAAGCACATTCATAGAGTGACTGAAGTCCTATCAGTTTCCACAGAATCCTTAGTCTCAACTAAGGCAGAGGTAGTGTCAACAGCAAGGTGTCAACTCTGCCCTGACATGGCTGGATGGCTTGTGGTGGGCTGGGTGGAATGGTTCCTCTGTGGATGGCCAAGATCCAGAGCACCCACCGTCTTCATGCAGTGAACCCTTCTGCCTGACACTGATGGGACCACACTGTCTTCTCTGTCCAGAGGATGATCGTCCAAAGAATTGGTTTTCCAGTTACACTCCTAGGTTTTTAATGCTCCTGGTGGTCAGGGCCTTCCACCTTCACTGGTTCAGGGGTGTCCTCCCATCTTTCCCCTTCATCTCTTAGTGCTTGGTTATGCCTGCTGTTCTTTTTTTTGAAACCTATATTCCAGTATTTTAATGTTTCATTTCCAAGGACAAAATTTTCAACTCAGTCAGGTTTCTTCAGGTGGGGAGGAGCTTCTTTGTTCCATTTCAAAGCAGGATGTTGTCAGACATCAAAACAACAGACAAAATGAATGTGGGGTGTGTGTGTGTGTGTGTGTGTGACAATGATTTGTGTAGGAGAAAGCTGTGTTTTCAAACTGCCTTTCAGCAGGGGAAAATGTGAAATTAGAGAGACAGACAGTTAGACAAACAGATGCTTTAACTCTCAGAAATGCCCATATTGCTTGTTTTTTTTCTGCAGCTCACTTAGTATGAATAAATATGAGAAATGCATCTGTATTTCATGTTTCTATAATTCAAACCTAGAATTTCCCAGCTTGTGAAGAAAATATAGCAGTATCTCTCACATTAAATCTGGTTTGTTTCTGTTTTCTGATTCTATATTTTTATTATTTTTTTAATAAGAAAAATGATTGTCATTATTAGTTTGAAATGTTTACTATTTTTTGTGTTAATTTTAAATTAGGAATATAATGTTTGGAGCTGTGAGACATGAGGGTATTTCCAAAGAAATAGTGAGAGCCATGGTGATCAAATTGTGGGAAGCCATGTGATAGGAAGAAAGGCAGGATGAAGAAAAATTGATACATTACTAAAACCAAAACTGGCCTAGCTTTGCCATGTATTGCTGTAGAGTTGTCTGTCACTTTAGAGGGATTTGACATGAGATGTTGAACATTGTTGCATGAACTTGATTCAGTAAGCCCATGAACAAGTAAAATAGTGCTACATCATTACACTCACAACATGTGAGAATAATTTTCCAATGCTTGAAGGTGTTATAGTTATTCAAAGTAAAATTTAAAAGGGAAGGGCCTATACAGAAGCATGCTTTCGGCTACACAAGCTGTCTTGTGTGAGGCCAATAGCAGCAAGAGTAACTCAAAACACTAATTCAAGATTATCTTGTAAGCTGTGTATAACTAAAAGAGAGTCCTGCTCAGAGCCTGAGGACGCCAACCGCCCCACCCCTGGACTTCCATCTCCTAGGGGCTTCAAATGTCACACTGGCTCCAGCAGCAAAGGAAGGTCCTGCCCGGAGGCTGAGGATGCCTTCCGCCCCACCCCCAGACTTCTACCCACTGGGGGCCTCAAAAGCTGTGCTCGCTCAGGCAGCAAAGGAGGGTCTCGCTGGAGGCTGGGGACATTGACTGCCCCACCCCCAGACTTCCATCTCCCGGGGGATTCAAAAGCCACACTGGCTCGGGCAGCAAAGGAGGGTCCCACCTGGAGGCTGAGGATGCCTGCTGCCACACCCCTGGACTTTGTTGTTTGTTTGGGAATTTTTCTTAAGTGTTTGTGATTTTATCATTATAATATTGAATTTTGTATATTGTATTATTGTGTATTTACTGTATATAGTGTTTGATTATCATGTGAACCACTCTGATTCGGGTTTCTTGATTGGGCGGCATACAAGTGTGAAAATTAAATTAAATTAAATTTTAATTAACTCTACAATCCCAGGAGTCTCAAAGAAGAGACTTTTCCAGATGCTACGCACTCTTGGGAATTCAGCCACAAACACTGATTAAGTTATCTAGAGGGGCTTAGCACAGTAATGTCAGATTCAGTGCAGACTCTTGCGGCTTTTAACAGTTTTGTAGGAAAAGAATAGCAGTGAAAGTACAGTAATACCTCAGATAACGTTTGGATCAGATAACGCTAAAACCGCATAACGTTAAGCAATCTGGGGGGGAAATTACATCTAATAACATTAAGACCCTATGGGATGCATTGGATAACGTTAATTAAAGCCTGTGCCGGTTACAATGTATCTCTATGGAGTTTTAATGTTATCCGATGCATTTCATAGGATTTTAACATGCATCGGATAACACTAAAAATTGGATAACACTAAGACTTGTGGAACCAAGTTCTAGCATTATCCAAGGTTTTACTGTATATGAGAGTGTACAGGTGTGTGCCTATTTTCACCTACAAAAGAGAAGAGGAGCTGGATTTCTCATTAAAATTTGAATTAGTCTACAGAGTTAAACTGAAAAGACCCTCTTTTCTGGATTCTGCTTATCCTTCCAGAATCGCATGCATGAGAGTTTACACCTGTTCAACAGCATCTGCAACCATCGGTACTTTGCCACCACTTCTATAGTCCTTTTCCTCAACAAGAAAGATGTTTTCCAGGAGAAAATCAAGAAAGCTCATCTCAGCATTTGCTTTCCAGATTACAATGGTGAGTTCCCAGTAACAAAACATATCTTAGTGTATAACAAAAGTGACTTCTTCAGGTCAATCATTTATGGCCAATCTCATCTTGTAGCATTTTTGTTGTGCCCCAAAGTCTACAATGCCTAATCTAGCTACGTCCCTCTCCCCATTGATTTTATTGTGAGGAGGAGGCTAACATAACTTTTATATGCCCAGAGTAATAATTCAATAACCACATGCTTGGAGATTGGGGAAGGCTGATGTAAGAGCTGGACTTTTCTTCACAATCTCTGTATGGACTTGGTCCCATCTCCCACATCTAACACGGAAAGAAAATGGATGAACTTTAGTGTTTCCTTTAATTCAAAAGGAGCAATTAACTTGCCTTATGTCATTCATCGGTTAATGAAGCTAATTACATTTGCAGTACCTTCACGGTAACAAAGCACTTTGGAAATAGAACGCAAGGGGGCCTCAGCGCTCTGTGAAATGTGACATACTTTCTGCCACGTAAACCAGAATTCAGCATCTTGACTGAAGCTTTCTTCAGAGGTCTCCCTGTCTCTTTTATGACCAAAGAAACGTCTGTAGAATCAGATAGTGCTGGCTCTTTGGCTTTGAAACAGAGATGAGCAATGAACCCTAGAGTCGGATATGACTGGTTTTCAAGCAAGGGAAACCTTTACCTTTAAACCTATGAGTTTTGTAATTCTGTCTTAACTCCTGGCTTCTTTCATGACATGGTCTATACTAGGGATTGTCAACCTGCAGGCTGCATGTGGCCCATCACCACCTCCACCACACCAGGAAGTGCCATGTGGAGAAAGGGCAAAATGGCCTTCTGGCCCCCGAAGCTGTCTGAGGGAGCATGACCTGGCCCCCAGCTTTAAAAGGTTGAGAACACACACACAGACACAGTGTCTAAGTATGTCTGATGTAGTCTGCCTGGGGCAGCCATGGTAAAACAGAATGGTGTATATCAGTCTCAGTCAATAGAGTTCTCGGTCTCTCCTTCCCCCCATCTGTATGTGATATTGAAAATGGAAGGTTGGCTTGCTTATTGGTTTTGTCTTTGGCCATTTCCTTGCTTGGAATTTTCTCCAACTGCTTCCCACATGCAGCTGTAAAGATACGAGTTAGGGCCAAGACAAACCATGTAGCTATGGCAAAAGAGAGCTATTTGTTTAGATTTGGCTCAACTTCATCTAAAGATAAAGCTAGACATTTAGAGAAAAGGTGTGTACTTGTGCTAAGCATATTCCACCCAACTCCTTGTGGGTATCTTTAGTTGCTGCTGCATTAGATGGGCTCCACTTGGCTGCTATCATGCTAGGTATAAGCTCTCACAGAGGAAAAGTGCCTGAGGCTACAAGGAAATAAGTGGGGTAGGGTATGGGGGGGGGGGCTCAATCCCTCATCATTATATCTTACTGTATTTGGCTGCTGCTGCCTCCTTTAATAATTATCAGGGGAGACATGAGTTCAGACAAATAGGCTCCTCATATTTAGTTTTAACCTTTTTCTGTCTGTTTAGCTAGTTATCTAATTTACCACTCTATGTCTGGATTTTATTTAAAGTGCTCAAAGCAGATGACGATAATAAAACACAGATTAAAAATCTAGAACATTTTTAAAAAGATGAATTAAAACAAATTAATATACACGAAAAAGGCCCAAACTAGTTAGAACCCCTTCAGCTAATAATGGTCTTGCATGCTAAAGCCCTGTAAGTGAAAATGCATTTTTACACCGACAAAGGGATGACAAACAAGTGGACAATTTAGTCTCACTTAGAAGGAATCTGGAATTTGGAAGCAGCCCTGGAGGAAGGTCCTTTTGAGATCACCAATTTTGCCTCAAAAGGAGTAAGTCTAAGGCAGCCTCCCCCCTCCCCCAGAGAACATATGTGGTTTTATATGTCATAACCAGTATTTTTGAATTGTGTTGGTTAAATGGCATGCATCACTCTTGTTCAAAAAAGATTATCATAAATGTATGTGTCATTGTGGCAAGGTTTCATAGTTCTTGGAACAGCAATGGAATTGGCGAACCAGACTTAACTGTGCAAATTCACCCTTGGCTACCGTTGAACACCAACTGCCCAGATTCTAAGCAGAGAAGAGTATCCCAAAACTGTGAGCTGAATTTTCAAGAGGATAGCCCTGTAGACCTGAGGCACGAGCAGTTATATGAGAATAAGGGAGCCAGTTTGGTGCAGTGATCAGAAAGCTGTTTGGAGATCTGGGCTCTGATTGCTGCTGAGCCATGACATTCACTTGGGTGACTTTGGGATGACAAATCTCCTTCAACCATGGTCGGCGTGAGCCATGTATTCCCTTGAACATATGGACTATAGATGTTACATGTCAATAAGCACATGTAGAATCAGGAAAGGTATTCTCTGCCTTTAGCGAATTTGCTTTCTCAAACCTTCCATGTTGACACAGGGTCCAATACATATGAAGATGCAGGTGCCTACATCAAGATGCAGTTCTTGGAGCTGAACATGAGACGGGACGTGAAAGAAATCTACTCACACATGACCTGTGCTACGGACACAGAAAATGTCAAGTTTGTCTTTGATGCGGTCACTGACATCATCATCAAAGAGAACCTGAAGGACTGCGGCCTCTTCTGATTCAGGTGCTTGACTTCCTCACCTGACCAAACCTGACCAGCTGAAATGTTGAGGCAGGAGGTGGGCAAGGAGGAAACGTGGAACAAACAGTCCTAGGCTCCTTCTCTGCCTCACTTTCTCAGTGTAAATGGTGTCCACACATTCCCTGTGAGTGGTGATCTGATCCTCTGCTGAGCCACTGATATGCTGCTGGCATACTGACTGAGGTGGAACAATAATTATCTGACCCAATACAGCAACATGTTCCTTGGTTCCCTCAGCAATGGGAAAGAAATCAATTGATGGTTTTGAGCAGGCTTCCTGTTTCCAACATAGAAAGCAGATGGCTGGATCAGGTGGATTCTCTTCTCTTGCAGCAGAGTTCTTTTTAAAACGCATTGGAGACTGAGGCTCTGAAAGGGGAAAACAGTGATAAAACAGACCTGTCAAGGGAAAATTAATGGCCAAATACATCCCACTTCCTCACTTGGTAACACCTGTTTCATGCTCTCTCTCCCACTTACTTTCCAGGCTCCTTCCTGAGTTAGCAGTTTGCCCCCCTGGCCAAGAGAGGGTTTCACATAGGAATGCATTGAAAAGAGGCTTTGTTGCTCATGCTGAAAAAATATCCACCCACCCAAATCTAGAATTCTGCCTATGGCCCTGGCTCCTTCTGATAGAAAGTGGCCTTGCCAATTTGGCCATGGGAACAGAAGCCCCACTTACCCAGCTCATACTATCCACTCCCATTAAGATGCAGAATGCTGCTTCAAACAGTGGTCTACACATGCAGGAAGGAGTGCCTTGTCCCTATGGGACAGGCAAGGGAGAAAGCAGATCTGGCTATGAAGGAAAAGAAACCTCCCTCCTGCCATAGATATTGCATAGCTCAGTGGCTGAGGTTATTTGGCAGTGGAGCCAGAAGTTGGGAGTTTGATTCTCCACTGTGTCTCCTGAGAAAAGAGCTAGCCTGTGTGATCTTAAGACATGCTGCAGTCCCAGGGTTCCCCCAGAAGAAAGGAAGGGCAAACCACTTCTGTGTATTCTTTACCTGGAAAATTCTGAAAAGGGTCGCCACATGTCCAGATTGACTTGGCTGCACACAAGTATTATGACTCTGACACTCTGATATTAGAAGAGAGGTTTTGCATCTACCTCTTCCTTAAAAGACCAACTTTGAGCAGAAAAAAAGCAAACACCCAATCCAGGTTTTGCAAACGATCTGCCTAGGCCAGGGATGGGGAACCTTTTCCTGCTTGAGGGCCAGGTTAGATTTGCTGTAATCAAATAAGTCCACATTCAAGAAACTTTAGATATGCTAAAATTGTACATTATTTTGTAAAAATCTAACTATGTATTTAATAATTTCAAAAAAATCAAAACCATGGCCACACTTAAGGACCTAAAGGCCACACGTGCACTTAAGCCTGCAGGTTCTCCACCCCTGACCTAGGCCACTGATGCGCCTCACAGGTATGAAATCTGTGTGACCCTCTCCATTGTAATGCACTTGTGTGCTAACTCTGGCCATTTTTTAAACTGTTGACTTTTCCCGTCTTCCTACCCTGGTGCAATTTGGTTGCTCTTGCTGTCCTGTGGAACTTGCATTGTGAGCACATGTCTGGTTGTTGTAGAAGCTGGAGCCAAAAGCTATGTGTCTATCCTACCCTTAACAGAGGAATACACCTGCTGTTTCTGATACTAAATCAATATATACTGTATCTGAGACAGTTCTCCTGAAAATAGCTGGGAAACCAAAGTCCTGGATGAAGCAAAGTCAAAATCAGTATGTAGGTTTTATTTCTTGCTAATTATTTCTTGCAAATTGTTCACTCAACACGGTTTTCTCCTGTTGAATTTTTCTTCGTTTCTCCCCATCCCCCTAGGGGGATGTCCTACATGTAGCTACAGCTGCAACCACTGGTGCACAAAATATGAGGCCATGAACTATTATGTAGGACTCACTGTAACAAGGGATAAAGAATTGCCAAGAGGTCCACTGTACCTGTTGACGCGTAGAACTGATTGTAACATAGGGCATATATACCATTTAGCTGCGAAAGCCAGGATACCTACAATTCCTAGAGTCCACATTCCAGGAGCAAAGAGTATGAACCCACCAGCAGCTGAGACTTATGACTTGGATACCGGGTTTGGCTTCATTGTGGAAACAGTGTTTAAGATGTACTGTAGGAAACAACTTTTTGATTTTGCCATATTTGGATCACCTGGGAGTTACTGCCTCCCCACTTTAAAAAAAATGTCTGGATTAATTTTTGTAAACCCGTTTGAAAACAGAGTTGTATTGTAATGAACTAAAAGTTAGACAAGTAACAAACACACACATACTTGTGCATTGTTAATATAGGCTGAATAGAGAAAATATATGAAAAATATACATTGTTTATGTATGAGATGTTATAGAAAATGTGTACAGAAGAACAGCACCCACAGTAGATTTTGCAGATAGCCAAGCCAAAAGGCAAATTCCTCAAATTATGTTGTGGACTATCCAAACAATTGGTGATTGCAAACACTGGGTTGAAATTCTGTTGTAGAGCTGTGTAGACCACAGGAATGATGCCAGCAGCATCATATGGCTGATTTAAAAACTACACTTGGTAATTTTGGGTTGCACACACTCAATTTACAATGTAGTGAGGTCACATGCATCTAAAATTGCAAGGAAGCCTTTGAGTGGTGGCAATCTGGTACTTCTAATGATGTCATTTCCTGTTGCATGTGTGGAGTTGGGCAAGATTTCAGCCACTCTCTGATTACTGAGTTAGAGACAGTGTTTTCAGCAGTCAGTAAATATTCTAATCTTTCCATCCAATAAAATAAAGGGTTTTCTCTGCACATTGACTAGACCAGTGTTTCCCAAACTTTGGTTCTTGGACTTCAGTTCTCAGAAGCCTAAGTCAATTCCCCAAAGCACTGATCAGTCAATGGACTGACTTAGATTTCTGGGAATTGAAATCCCACCAGTGCTCCATGGAACATAATTTGGAAAATGCTGGATTAGACAATGTACATCCACTAATATATGCATCCATAATGGGCTAACTCCAATGTTAATCCTACTTTAGAATGCACCTTCAGATGAATAGACTTGTTGTTCATTAGTAAATTCAGTCCCATCAATTTCAGCAAGTTTACTATAGATGGTAATAATACTGAATTTAGACCAATGGTTGCAAATTCTGTAGTCTTCTGACCATTCTTAACTCTAGCACAAGTATGTATTTTCAGTCACCGTCCTCAATAAAGATGCAATAAGGACTGGATGGGGGAGGAGTTTATATTATTGCTATTCTCTGTGTTATTTTAAGGTGGAAATATCTCACTGGAACTTTCAAAGGATATAGTCAGAGATGTTTGAATACAAGTTAGGAAAGGATCTTCTTTGTGAGGAATGGGTCAGGCAATGGCTATTCTTTAAAGCAGGGGCTAGTCATGCTCTCTCAAGTCAGCTTTGATGGCCATTTGATGGCCTGCAAGTCAGCTTTGATGGCCTGCAAGGGTGTGTGGCCATTTTGTCCCAACAGCTTCAAATAGGTAACCATTTTGTTTCTTGAATGTCCTTGGAAAGGTGGGGGGCCACATGAAATGGCACCACAGGCCGGATCTGGCCTGTGGGCCTTAGGTTTGGAACCCCTGCTTTAAAGTGTCATGCCAATCTGTATCAGTGATACATTTCCCACTATGTGGAAAATGATTGCCCTGATTTGCACTTTCCTTCAAAACCTGTTATCCAGAGAAAGCAGTTTAGAACTTTAGAGGGACAGCTCATCCCACCACAGCAAAGGTTTCTGGAAAGACCAGGATCCCCATGTTTCTTTTACAAAGTTCATCTGGGTTTTGGAAGTGCTTCTCAGAAACACGTGTGACTTCAAGGTTTAAGGAATATATATGGGAGTTCTAGGGTTCAGGTCTTGACACCACCTCCCCCTTGTCAACATTTATAAAAGATAAAGAAAAGCCTAACGTGCTTTAAGATTGTTGCTGTACATTATGTTCAATTGTTGTACTCTGATTCAATGGGAGTTCAAAAACAGACGCATCTGGAACTATGAAAAATGATACAGAAATCCAACATGGGGGAAAGACAGTATCTCTTACTTATGCAGCAAGACTCTTGGTTATGCAATAGCATAGTCTCAAAACAGAGAGTCTCTACTTTCTAGTGCAGTGTTGAATAACCTTGGCACTCCAGGTGTTCTTGGACTTCAATTGCCAGAAGCCCAAGTCAGCACTCCTGTTGATCACGGCTTCTGGGAATTGAAGTTCAAGAACAGCTGGAGTGCTAAGGTTAGCCATCACATTCTAGTGTATGTTGCAAAATATCAAAACCCAGCCTCAGCTGTTATAGTGAAAAGCCATGGTAGACATTCAATAGACTATCTATGAATAGTGAGATGCCTGGAGTATGCCTGATGGCAGAATGAAATTGTCTCTGGCTGTGAAGACATCTCTTCAATGTGTTGCCTTTTCATAGCTAAATTCAAAGCAAAATAGTTTTAAAAATCTGTTTGATGCACAAAGGCAATTCCCCATGCTCATGCAAAATCCCATGCTGAATCACTAGCACAGAGATTCTCAAAACTGCGGCCCATGGGACAGATGCGGCCCACAGCACAATTTCATGTGGGCCCCCATTGCCTCCACCACACCAGGAAGTGCCATGTGGTGAAGGAAGGACAAAATGGCCATCTGGCCCCCAAAGCTGTCTGAGGGAGCGTGACCCAGTCCCCGGCTTTAAAAGTTTGAGAACTCCTGCACTAGCATATAAGAGAATGAAAATTTGCACATATGCACGCGAGTCAGCCGGCAGTACCCAAGAAACAAAGGAATAGAAACACAGCTTTCTTTCTACTTTTTTTATTATTTCAAACCATGTGAACAATTTGGTAAAACATTGTGATAAAAGCTAGGCTGCATCTGACGGTTACTAATGGCCCTGTGCCCACCGACTGGACGGGCATGCAGGACCGCTTACATACAGCAGTGTTTCCTCAACTGACGCTACAGTTAGAGCTAAGAAAATACATTAAAATAGACCTGACCATTATAGCAACCTCAGGAGCGCCCCAGGCCCTGGGGAGGGGCCACGAAGGGATGGAAAGAAGTTGAACTTGCCATTGCTTAGTCCTTTAGTGGAATCTTAGCCCTTAGGAACCTAATTCTGTGGCCAGGAAGAAACATGTTTTAAACCCCTGGGTGCTGCCCCCTCATAAAAAAGCTTGTCCTGGACTACAGCAGCAGAAAGGGAGAGAAGGGCAGGAGGTGTCAAAACAAAGGGGGGGGGCGCACAGGAACCCATTTTATGCTAATCTAAACACAATGCACAATGTAGAAGCAAACTAAGAAACTGATGTAAACATACAGACACCCTCAAGGCACAAAATTTACTAGAGACAATGAGCTCATAGTGGGCAACTGAACTGTTAACTACCAGACATTTTAAATAAGATTTTTTTTAAAAATGGTTTTCTTTTAAAAAATAAAATAAAACCAATTTTTTTCCTGCACAAATTGGCTTTTTGAGGAATGTTTCTGATTTCTTGCTGGTCTGTGCAAATTACAGAGGTAGGAGCTAAGAAACGTGCTCCATAGCAAGAGCTCCCCACCCCCCACCCCAATGGAAGGGGGAGAGACAGACAGACAGTGGATTGCTTTGGCAGAGCCAGATAAGAGGGTTGCTTGGATCTAAAAAATAATAATTAGTAATAATTCTTGTGTCTCTCAAAAAAGAAGGAAACAACATTAAAACCATGTCCAAAGCCTCTTGACCTGCTGCCTTCTGCACTTTAGTTTAACCAAACCCAAACAAAAAGGACCTATATGGAAATGGTACAGCTATGGCAGGCCACCAATCACTGGTGCTTCAGTAAGGCTTTCTGGGCGCAGAGAGAGAGAGAGAATACAAATGGCCTGCAACAGGCGCGTAGGGCAGCAGAGCGCAGGGGGAGTAATGGAGCCTGCCTCTAGGGCAGGAGGAATCACTTAAGTCTCATCGTTAGGAAAATTAAAAGGAATGAAACAAAAAACAAAAACTTTTTTTAAAGAAGCAGAAGTCATTAAATGGTGCAGTCCTTCCTTCATCAATACCAGCCTCTTCCTCATATGGAGCAGTTCAAGTAATCCTGCAAGGGAAAGAAAACAAGGAATTTAACGCTCAAGCTGATGGCAGTTGTTTAAAAGCATTAGCCACACAGTACAGGACTTTCTGCATCATTCTGAGAACTGAACATCTACAAATTGAATGAGTTATTATTTATATAAACCAGTGGTTCCCAATGTTTTCCCGCCAGCGGCCGGACCCGCCCCACACTTCCCGCCAGAGGCTGGAGGTATTGCTGCACCTAATACTTACATGTTCATCATTATCGTCGTCATTGGGAATCCTGCGGTTTTTCTCGGGGGTTTGGACAGGCTCCGCTGCTTCCCAGGGTGGCAGGAGCCTTTTGGGGTTTTTTCCCGAGCCTTCTCCACTGTGCTTCTGCAGCTAGAGCGGCACCATGAGCTACTTCCTGGTTCCACGCGGTCATCCTAGGTGGTGACATAAGCTCCACCCAGCACTGGAGGTCGCCCACAGTCACGCTCCAGCTGGCGAAGCACAGTGGGGAAGGGGTGGAAAAATCCCAAACTGAAAGTGAAATTGCTCCGAAAAGCCTCTCACTGCCCTGGGAAGCAGCAGAGCCTGTCTAAAAAGCTGGGGAAAAGTCGTGATTCCTGCTGCCACCATGGTAAGTGATGTATCATGACTTCTGGCGGTGGGGGGAAGTGGGTCTAGAGGTCCCTGGGTGGCCGCCGCAGGCCGGATTAATGATATGCAAGGGTTGAATTAGGCCCACAGGCTGGGTGTTGGCCACTCCTGATATAAACAGAAACACCACTAGTCAGCTCAAGTAGCTGTAGCAGATACAAGCTGCATTCAGCCTGCTTCACATGTAGCCCTTCTTTTCAGCCCCAGTCCAGTCCTTGAGTGGAGTTATCAGTTGCTCATCTACCTTAACAACAAAGCTTTCCAGGAGCTTGGGATCTCTCTTTTGTTGCTTTATTTAAAAACAGCAAACAGAGTCTGCAATTCTTATAGGCTTGTTCAGTTCATACAAGTTGTATGTATGGCAGTTTGGAAAAGGGAAATATCTAGAGACTGCCATCTATGGGCATGTCTCAACCTGGTAACAGCTACATCTTACTAACTGAATCTCATATAGAGCCCCAGACAGGTACTAGATTTCCTTGTGGATCATATTCCTAAAAAGGGGATGATGCTGAATGGCTCAGAGATATTTAAGTTGGGTCCCAAGTGGTAAATGTTCTATCACCAATCAGGAACAGAAAGGCTCTGACTCCTGCGGAACTGAAGTTGGCCCGTGAAAAGAAAAAAAGCAGGCTCTTTGGTCCTCATATCGCCCATAATTTATCTTCAGCAATGGTTTATGCTGGGGGTTCGCAACCTTGGGTCCTCAGATATTCTTGGACTTCAGTTTTCAGGAGCTCTGATCAACAGGTATACTGATTTGGGCTTCTGGGAACTGAAGACCAAGGTTGAGAAACCCTGGACTTTATACATTGCTGAATATAAATGATGAGAAATATGAGAAGCTCCAGATGTTTTCTGCTTCTCTTTTCTAAACTGCCTTTTCAGCCCATCTTTGCCCCACTTCTCCATACTCTACCTGACTTTGGCACTTTGGATACCTGCTTCCATTACTAACAAGCGGTGCTTGTATTGGGGTGTAAATGTAAAATAAAAATAAACACTACATCTGATACTAATGGCATGCACCCCTACATCTTAAGAAGGATGCTGATGTTACAGAACCAACAGCAATGCCTTGCACACAAAATTATTTTCATTCAAAGAAGCAGAAAGGCACACTGTATTCCCTTTGTCAATTGGTTGAGCGTGTCACAAATCATATGAAACAGCCCTGTGAAAACCTGTGTTTTTATTCCAACAATGCCTCACCTTCCTGTGTTCCTCAGTAGATATCACCTGAAGAGCTAGAAGAGCCCGCAGTCCTTCAGGTTGTTTTTGATGATGACATCAGTGACAGCATCAAAGACAAACTGCACGTTCTTAGTATCAGTGGCACAAGTGAAGTGGGTGTAGATCTCCTTGGTGTCCTTCCTCTTGTTCAGGTCTTCGAACTTGCTCTGGATGTAGCTGGCTGCTTCATCATACTTGTTGGCTCCTGAGGAGGAGTGGGGGGGGGAATAGTTTGGATTCAGTCTGACTCAGTTCTCCATCCACCCAATGTACCAGGAAGATATTTAGAACTCTCATTCCTACTTCTTAAAAGAGGTTGTCAACATATCTGACACCTGTGTAAACACTCAGCATTTCAACCCATGAGCAGCTTCAGGACTGATGTATGATACAACCATGCTCCCAAACCCCAAATCAGAATTGTTTTCTTGTTCTGAGTGGTATTCAAGGAATAGTAAAAGTAACTCAAGGGAAGGGGGGCGCTCCCCTAAAGAGGCTCTTAACCTGCTGCCTTTTGGGACAGATATTATCTTAGCTGCAGCTGTGCAGATTTTTTTCCTCCTGCTAATTTCCTCCTTTTATCAGATCTCTGTGAGAGTGCGGTTAAGACCCCCATCTCCTCTGTGTTTTCTGCATTTACTGCAGAGTTTATTGGACTTATGGAACTTTGTCCAGCTTTTACAGAGGTCTGGGGAAAAAAATGACAGAACATCAGGACTCCTTGCAGTTGCTTTCTAGGGTCTCAAAATCTTCAGGAAGACTTCTTTCTGCTGAGTGAAAAAGGGTTTTACAAGAGAGGTAGCATTTGGTTGCTCACAAAACAATTCAGAAAAGGCAGAAAATGCAAAGATGCCTGCTATTTCCTTCCTCCCCTCCAAACTATTGCAACGACAGACTCTTAGATACTGCAAAGAGTTTTCACTAAAGTACCTATATTGGGGTTGGGGTTGGGTGGGAACAAAAACAAAATCACTGCAGCACTTTGAAGACTAACTGCTATATTTTTACTATGAGCTTTCGTGGACCAAGTCCACTTCTTCAAACGAAAGATGCTCATAATAAAAATATAGCAGTTAGTCTTTAAAGTGCTGTAGTGCTTTTTCTTCCCAATATGCCTGAACTACAGACTAACACGGCTACTATTCCAAAATAATTCACTAGAGTAGAAAGTGTAGATGCCAGATGAAGGTAGGATACGGCTATACTGCATTGTTTCTAATGTGGTTGCTTGGTTGTGTGTACAAAAGCAAATGTTTTGTAACAATTAATACATGGTATGGGGCAGCATCTTTAACAAATGCAAATAATCTCTGCATTTTCCAACTCTCTGGAAAGGTACTTGCATTAGTGATCCATGGCATGAGATGTCATTGTGCAATAATGATGCAGGTTGGGTAGAGTGATCTGGACCAGTACTTTATTGAACTTCTGCTAATCAGAAAAGTTGTGCCACTAGTGTAACATAGAATTACACTGCTTGTGCAAGTGCTGTCATTGTTGCACAAGGGGAGGAGTAGTTTTTCTTCACATAAACCACTTCTGCAGGCCACAATGCTTGCATAAGTGGAGCTACTGTGCACTATTAGGTTAGTGAGACCTTCTGTTTTCCACAGAATTTCCATAAAATATTGTTTCTAAAAGGTAAACTGAACTTTGTGTGCAGGGAGTGTGGGAAGGTCTCATAAATGATCTCCCATTTTTGTGGTCTGAAGTTTGCCTATGCGGAATGAAATAACCACTCAAAAATAAATAAGTAAGATTCATTTCAGTACGCATATAATATAAAGCATACCCTCTTTGGAAGCCAGTGCAAACAACATTATCACTATGGATAAATATTTTAAGATGTCATTAACATAGCAAACTCTCTACATGCATAAGCAAATGCAAGAAACTAATTAGGATTGACAAAGCAACTGCTCATGGAAGAACAGGCAGAACTAATGTCCTCAAAGCAGCAAAAACAGGCATTATCTGTGGGACTGGGGGTTGAGAACAACAACTCCAGAAGAGTTCAGAACCCACTCTAATTGCTGGACTTCCATATTTCCCATATGGAAAATTGGATGTCTGCACTCAGAATTATTTCCTACCACAGAAACTTGATGATCAGAATTTTATTTGCCAGTTACCACCAGTATAAGCGCAATGGTGTAAATTGAAGCAGCAAGTTGCTGATAGTTAACAAGTCACTACAAGTATCTCTTGCAATATGCCAGTCTTGTGAGCTAGCATGCCATGAAGTATACAAACAATAACTCACCAACTATTTATAACATTACACTTATGCCAGTGTAGCAAGCTAACAGAATACTGTCCAACCTCTGATCTGGTTGTGTGGAGGTAAGCACAAAATGTCCACCTACCACACCATCCCTCCCGTTTAAGGTTGAAATTTCATCAGAACTGAAGGTAATGCACCTCCCCATTGCATGTGACATTTGTCATATATATGTAGATTTTTATGCAGTGCCTAGAACTAAATCAGACTTTACCCCCCTCTTTTGTCCCACAGCAGATCTCTGCTAATTTAGCAACAGACTGTTAGAAGCCAATGCAGAAGCAGTCCGTTCAAAGGGATAAATACCACAAAGAATCCCCAAATATATTTGAGCTGAGCACTATGTTCCACATCTATTTCTGAACCAGAATTATGCTCCCAGGGTAAGCCATTTATGATTGACCGCAAGAGAGATGGTTTTACATGTTCAGCCTTTCTCCCTCTTTCATACAGACCTTCACTCACCACTCATTACCTGTATATTCTGGGAAGCAGATGCTCAAGGGGCTGTGGATGATCTTCTCCTCAAAGAGATCTTTCTTGTTGAGGAAGAGGATGATGGAGGTGTCCGTAAACCATTTGTTGTTACAGATACTGTCGAACAGCTTCATGCTCTCGTGCATCCGATTCTGTCAAACAAACCCATGCAATGAGGCAGGAAGTGTGTCCCAAACAAATAATTCCAAGGGAAAACAGGATTAAAAGATTAAAGTGCATGGAAGTCAAAGATTAGGCCATGCCAGTTTCTACTGGAGTAAACAACATAGCCAGTCTAGCCAGGTTATCCTGATATAGTAATAGAGTAGACCATACTGCTAGCAACTCAACGTAGTCAGGTGGTGTTTAACTCACCTGACACTCCTGAGACTAACAGCCTTGGGTGCCAAAATCCACAGGGAAGGGTGATGGTCTCCAAGTGGATTAAATCCCACTTGAATACATCTTAATGGAGGGCAGCAGCTTCATCAATACTGGCCTGGGGCCGAGGAGGAATTTGCATGCCAAAAGGGCTCAGGACCAGAAAGTGACTCATGGAACTGGATCAGTGGTATGGGTGTCACGCTGTGATGCGGAAGGCAGATGAAAGGCCATTGCATTATATTCTCAGGACAGTCTTCAAGGCTGATCACCATGATGATTGCCTATAGTCGGATTTGGATATGGCACTAAAAGAAGACAACGACAACATAGCTGATTCTATGTTGGTGACTGTAGAGTTTGGCCTCAAATTTAAGTTCTATTGCAATAGGAATAGTAGAGTTTGGCTTCAAATTTAAGTTCTATTGCAATAGGAACAGTTTGTGATCATGGAACAGGGTAGCTTAAGAAGACATGCGGAGAAGGATCCCATGCCCAGGAACAGGCAATCTAGAGCCTTCTCAAACAAAAATCTTTTGGATTAAAACATCTGAAAGGGAAAATGTTTTCCACCAGGGAAAATGTTGATTCTTGGAAGCTGTAGTCCAAAATATGTGGAGGCCCTTCAAACGGTAAAGCTCATACAGAATAACTAGCAGGAGATGACATTACTATAAAAAATATAAGAACTCTGCAGCCCCTGCCGCCGGACTTTCCCTTGGCCAGCCATTGGCCTGGAGGGAATGAGAAACAGCTGGGCAGACCAGTGGGCAGCTACAAAAGACTCTGTTGCCGCCACCGCTGCGAGACCATCCCCGGACGTTCTCCCTGGCCGGTTATGTAGCTGACTGACCAAAGACGATGAAAGATGTATAAGAGGCAAAGACTTTCTAGATTGTTTTGTACTGTATTGTCTTGACCATAGCGTATTTTTTATTGTATTGCATTTTTCTGACTGTATTATATTCTTATTTTTATGAAAGATTTGTTGACTGTATTGACTGTATCATACTTGTTATATTTATATTGTGCTGTTTTTTAATATTTGATATTGTAACATTGTAAGCCACTCTGAGTTGCTTCGGCATGGAGAGCGGCATATAAATTTAATAATAATAATAATAATAATAATAATAATAATAATAATAATAATAATAATAATAATAATAATAATAATAATAATAATAATAATAATAATAATAATAATAATGTTTATTCAACTTACAGTAACTTAGAACAGGAATAGCCAAAGTCTGGACTTCCAAATGTTATTGGACTACAATTCTTATAACTCTTAAGTGCCATAGTCAAAAGTGAGGCATGCTGGGAACTGCAATCCAATGTTATTTGGAAGGCCCATAAGCATTCCAGTCCAACTAGGAGCACAAATGCTGAAATGTTAATGCTCATTTTAATATACCTTCGTATAGTACAAGGAATTAAATGTTTATGCTGCTAGAGGTTTCAAAATAAAATGTAATAAAATGTAGTTTTACATTTACTGTATTTCTTGTTATCCTACTATCTCATTATCATACTAATTCATTTTTATCTGAACTCTACCAGTACAATAAAGGAACTTGCATTTGAGAACATATTTAAATTTAAAACGTTATTCAATCATGCATTTGGCAATGAAGGAACAAACTCAGTACAGAATTTGTGAATTAGGTATGGGTACAGAACAATAGCAATGTACCACCCCCACCCCAAAAAGTGGAAGCGAACATCCAGGAGGGTCATGAGAAGAACATGTGACAGACATAAAAGGAATGCATTTCAGATGAGAAACAAAACAAAAAGAGTAAAGAAGTCAAAAACATTGTGAGCCCTTGAAGACTACTATATTTTTAATTAGGGCTTTTGAGGATCAAGACCACTGCCTGAGACATAAGAGCGAAACTATATGGCAATCACAGATACATGACCCCAAGATAAATGATTGGTTTTGTTGTTCAGTCGCACAGTCGCTTCCTACCCTTTGCGACCCCATGGACCACTGTCCGTCAGGAACTTCTGTCTCCACCACCATCCTCCTTAACTCGCTCAGCTTTGTGCCCTTTGTGTCTACAATACCATCTAGCCATCTCATTTTTGGCCGCCCCATTCTTCTTTTGCCCTCCACTACAAGACACAAATTGCAAACTGTGTGAGTCAGTGTGGCATTTCACACCTGGTAATGAGTTAAACTCAGTGGTTTAGATATCTGACTATGGAGCCAGAGGTTGGGATAGCAATTCACCACTGTGACTCCATGAAAAAGAGCCAATGTACATGGACTTTGGGCAAGTTGCATATTGTACTTCCAGGATGCCCTCAAAGGAAAAGTATCAAACAAAAGTCTTAAGTCCTTGCCAGGTGTGAAATGACATACTGACTCGCATAACTTGTAACTTAGGTTCTTTTTGTTGTTGTTCAGTTGCAAAGTCGATTCCGACCCTTTGTGACCCCATGGACCACTGTCTGCCAGGCACTTCTGTCCTCCACCATCCTCCTCAACTTGCTCAGTTCTGTGCCCATTGTCTCTACAACACCATCTAGCCATCTCATTTTTGGCCGCCCCCTTTTTCTTTTGCCCTCCACCTTTCCCAGCATCAAGGCTTTCTCAAGTGAACCCTCTCTTCTCATTTGGTGTCCAAAGTACTTTAGCTTCATCTTTACTATTTGAGCTTCTAAGGAGCAGTCAGGGTTGATTTCTTCTAAGATTGACCTATTTGTTCTTCTCGCTGTCCAAGGGACTCTGTTCTCTAACCAATCATTTATCTTGGGGAAATTTATAAATGATTGCTATGTAATTTCATTCTCATGTCTGAGCAAATTGATTTGATACACAAAAGTTCACATTAAAAATACAACAGTTAGCCTTTAAAGTATCAGAATGCTTTTGCCTTTTCAATTATTTTTGTTTCTTCTGCTTGAAATGCCTTCAGAGACTAACACTGGTGTCACTTCGAAAGCCATAAAAGGAATGCATTTATCTTAAGCAACAGCATGTTTCAAAGCAGATACATTCTTCCCATGTATGATCACGCCCTACCTATAATAATTTTTTGTAGTATGCTTACACAATGAATATCTCACAATTAAAAAAAAATTCAGAACCCTGAAACCTCCATCCCATCCCGGGGGACAATTTCAACTTTGCATTCACAACATGTTACTTTCAGATTTGGACTGTAAACAAGAGTCTTTCCTTACCATCTCTTCATCTTCAGCCAGGACTAAGTCATAAGCACTAAGAGCAACACAGAAGATGATGGCTGTCACTCCTTCAAAACAATGGATCCACTTCTTTCTCTCTGACCTCTGGCCCCCCACATCAAACATCCTGTAAGCAAAAACCATAGATCAATTGTAGTGGCATCACATCACTGAAAAGCCAAAGGGATAATTGAACTTTACCAAGCAGGCCATCTTACAGATATAAAGGAAAAATTGAGGTTTAATTTTGTAGGGTGGATCATAAAAGAAACCTCTCACAGTGAACACTATAAAATGTTTCAGCAGCACAGTCCAAAATCTTAGGAAATTAAGACCTGCTGCTCTAGCCTAGTGTATTTTCTTTGGACAAAATGTTCTTAGAACTTCCCTTCATTGTGGGGGAAAAAGGGGAAATAACTTTGTGCCTCTTAGCAGGTAACTTTCAGTAGTGAAGAAGTATGCTTCTGTCCTAGGTAATGCTAGAGATAGCATGGAATGTATGTTTGAAATCAGGTCTCTAATTGCCTGGCATCTCCATGGAAGCCACACCAATAAATGTGATCAATACACTATTCTCCAAGTCACTAGAGCTAGTAGTGACTTCTCTTATTACAAGTAATAATAACTGGAACTGCATCTGATAGTGTGCCAAGCATATACCTTCAAAATCCTGCCCCATATGTCTGTTATAGGCTGCCTATTATGGAATCATATCCCTTCCATCTCCCCTAAACTGCAAGTCAGAAACAACACTGCAAGGTCAAGATTTGGCTTAAATGACTTCAAACATATCTAGAGGAATACAATCTATGTACAGTAGCTCTGTTTGATGACATTCATAGACCAAACATGACATGCTATTCTAGCTTGGGATACAGAAACTTCAAGATAAAAGTGTTTCTGGATGGTAAGACTTTGTTAAGATTTCAGTGTATTTTAGACCGAACTAAAAATGCCCATCTTATGAAATATATCAGAACAGGCAGCATCAAAAGCACAAGACTCAAACTTACAAATAACTGAATCAAAATTCTAAAAGAACCAAGAGAGAAACTGCAGTGGGAGGAGAGACACAGACTGATTTCTGTAAGAAACCACCAACAGTTGGTTACCCAAATTAATCACTTGTAGAAGTGTTTTGAAATTAGGCCAAGGGATTCATGAGATCAGGCCAACATTAGACATGAGGAGATGCTCTTGTCCCAGTGGAACTTCAGTGATAACTAACTGAAGTATTCAAACTCGCTAGGGAGAGCAAGTTCATACTAGTCCCTCGATCATTAATAAACTATGCTCCACACACACACGTTTTATGCCTCTTCTGCTTTCCTGCTAGTCTTCCTTTCCCTCCATCCACAAGCTCATTTATTTTGAACTTCAGCCAAAATGCCACTACAGGTTGCAGACAAATTTTACCTGCCTATCATATTCTCTTAAGAAATCTCAATTCACAAGAAATAAGGGATAGTTTGAACACCAATTCAAATACAATGGTGGAAGTAGCAGAAAAGGACCTGAAGTCTCAGTTTGTGAATTGGTGGAAGCCGAACAGCTCTTCCTATGTTGTACGAGCAAAGAAGTATTTGAACTGCAGCACACACACAGAGCCTGGACTGTAATCCAAGGAATATTTTCTGCTGTTAAGGAGATAATGATCAGTTAAGACATGAGTTAGACCATTCTCAAAATAACAAATGACTTTGTAAGGATATGTATCACATGGTTCAAAGGTGAAGTATTGAGCCAGAATCTTAATAACTGCAGCCAAAGAAAGTAATTTTATTCCCTTTCTTGTAAAAATTGTGAGAAAAGGTGGAGTACTATCAATAATTTTAGTTAATTGTGTGCTGTTAAGTTGGAACCAACTTATAGAGCTTTCAAGGTAACAGGGACTTTTAGGTAAGTGAAATATTGAAGGAGTGGTTTTAAGAGTTCCAGTCCCCCAGTGAGTTTCCATAATCAAGTGAGAATCTGAACCCTGGTCTCCAATATCCACCTCATCACATTGGATTTTCTATCACTAATTTTAGGAGAGTCCAAACAGAAAGAAAAGAGATGACTATATTGATCTGTGGAATGGTGCAAGTGGAATGCCTGGACAAGAGCAAAGATTCATGGATTAAGGACACAGGGATCCTCAGACGTTGGAGACCGTGTGAACTAGAGCAGGGGTCCTCAACCACAGTGTTACGAGCTGTTCCGAAATGGGCTGTGGGGTGGAGGCAGCACTGGGAGCCCTAGTGGCAGCCTTCTGCCCTTGGAGTGCTCCGCTGGGTCTGCCTGGCAGATGGGGGCTTCAGACACAGCAAATGAGTAGGCGGCTGGGCCAGTCATGGGATGTCCCCGGTTCCAGACGGATCCCTGGAACCGGTAGGACCAATCCCGGAGAGTTCTCCGGGAGGGGAGTCCACTTTTGAGGCGTCCGGTTCCAGACGCCTCACCGAAAGAATTTTTTTTTAAAAAAATCGGAGCTAAAATGGCTCCAATTGACTGCGCATGTGCAGAAACTCAATCTGACGCATTGCGCATGCGTCAAATTGAGTTTCTGGACATGCGCACTAAATTGGAGCCGCCCCTTTTTACAGTGGCTCCGGCAGCAGCGGCGGCAGCCCTAAGAGAAGGGCACCTCCCCTAGCCGGCCACCTGGCTCCCACGGGCACGTTGGTGCCTGGCCGCGCCGTCCGCCCGCACCGCGCCCTCCTAGGGACTTGGGCCCGACAAACCCCCATGCCCTGGGTAAGCCTGGCGGGGCCAAAAAGGCAACGGCCCGAGGAAGCAGCAGGCGCCCGGCAGAAGACGATGCGGCGGTGGCGAGCCCCGCCGGGCTTACCCAGGGCACGGGGGTTTGTCGGGCCCAAGTCCCTAGGAGGGCGCGGCGCGGGCGGACGGCGCGGCCAGGCACCAACGTGCCCGTGGGAGTTCGGTGGCCAGGCAGGGGCTGCAGGCAGCTGTGGCGGCCGTGGCCGGTGGATGCAGGGCCGGCCGCGGCCTTCGTAGGAGGAAACGGCCACAGTCGGGGGCAGCGTGCCTTGCCGGGTGGCCCCGGGCCACATGGAGGTTTGTCGGCACCAAGGAAGGTAAGTGAGGCTTTTATATTTAGGGTGGGTGGGTGATTTATTTGTGTTTTGGGTGGGTGGTTGTACTTTTATTTATTTTTTATTTTATTTATTTATTTATTTTATTTCTTTAAGTTATTTACGATTCTGTGTGCATGTTTATTTTTTTATTTTTTATTTATTTTTGGCCTTGCCCACAACGTCATGACGTTGGCTCCGCCCACGACGTCATGACGTCATGACATTGGCCACGCCCATGACGTCCATGACGTCATGGCGTGGTAGTAGAATTTTTGACATCCCATCACTGGGCTGGCCCCCTCCTCCAAATTGCTTAACTGCGTGTGTACAGTGTGATGCCTCACTGTCCAAGTTGAGCGGTGAGGCTGGAGGGCGACTGGGTCCCTCCTTGTTTTGGGGCTGCAGTTGAGACCCCCCCCCGGTGTGCATTTTGTTGTGCGCTTGTGCTTTCTGTTCTACTGCCCCCATTTGCCAGTCTATGAAAAGGTTGTTTCACATGAAGCCAGTCCATAGTGCTGGAAACAATGGGGACCCCTGAACTAAAGGACATAATTATGGGAGAGTAATCAACTGTTTTGTCTTGTAACATTTTGCTGAGCTAGTAGAAAAATAATGTTCTTCTGCACAGAAGATAGTTTTGAAAAGAATTTTACCATTTATGACTCAAAGTCTAGGAACACACTGATTCACATTGACTGAAATCCTATTTGTAGAGTTGCATCATGCAGCAAAGATGATGCCACATTTATTGCCCTGTTTCAGGGCCCTGTTTCAGGGTAATAACAATTCTCCTACAGAAAACCAAGTTATGGGGATCCTTAGGGATGCTCTTCATACCAGGACTGGTGTTGGGAACTAGGAAACAGGAGTGGGAACAATAACCACGAATGGTTACAGAACTGGGGAGGCTCTAAGAAACTTCCTACTTTTTCCCAAAAGGGCCTAGTCACGTCCTGACTGTGTGGTGTTAAGGTTGCACAATAGGATTTCAGTGACTGAATGGCTGCATTTGTGAAAGTCTAATCACAAAAACTAGTACTTACTCAAGAAGTCATTACATGGAGAGAAGAGAAACTAAATGACATGAAACATTTCATTAAATATGGTGGTATTTTGTTGAAAAAAGGAGAAAGAAAGTGTTGGCTGAATAAGAAGACAGTAATTTTTTCCACAAGGGGAACCCATAGCTTTCAGATGTCGGACTTCAACTGCCATCAGACACAGACAGCACTGTCAATTACAGTAATACCTCGGATAACGTTTACCTCGGATAACGCTAAAATCGATAACGTTAAGTAATCTGGGGAGGAGAATTGGATCGAATAACGTTAAGGTCCTATAGGATGGATCGGATAACAACCGCTAAAGCCTGTGCGGTTACAATGTATCTCTATGGAGCTTTAATGTTATCCGCTCCATCCCATAGGATTTTATCATGGATCTGATAACACTAAAAATCGGATAACACCAAGACTTGTGGAACCAAGTCTTAGCGTTATCTGAGGTATTACTGTATAAGGAATGATGGGAACTGTAACCCAGTAAATGCTGTCAAAAGCAGAATTTACTGCACACCTTCAGAAAGAGAAGAGAAAGTTGAGGGGCAGGCGGCCTGTAGGAAGAATTCGATATTGACTATATAATTTACTGTATAATCTAATAATGATGATGATGATGTTTATACAGGGCAACTATAAATAACTCACGGATGCACATAACCAAGCATTGATAGTAATTCTTACCAGACTATTTTCCAAAAACACACAGTCTCTTTTTGTACATGCTTGTAAAATCATACCTATAACCTTCTGACTTCAAAACAGGGCAATCTACACCATGCAAACATATGGATAGACAAAGGCACAGCAGCTTATATCTGTTTGACAGCAAGCCCAAGTGGAAGTCAAGGTCCTAAAGAAGAGTGGGGACAGGACATCTTCAAGATAATGCAAGTAAACTCTGCGCTTCTATCCTGTAAAAATGCCACATAGTGATATGCCTCACAGAAAAATGATGATACATCCTCAGGACCTAAACAAATTACTTCAAGGGTATTCAATCTCTCCTTCACATTTAATTCTGCCTAAGCTGGGGCAGGACGGGGTAGGTGGGGATCCTGTTCCAGGAGGCATTCTTTGTCAGTGCCACCTTAAAAACAAACTTCCCCAGATGTTTTCTTTACTGACAAACATCAAGACTTGGGACAGTTTCCAACATTTACAAGACCTTCCATGAGGAGAGATTAAAAACTATGTTAAGGCACTTTAAGGAAGCATATTCTGGTCTGAAAACTTAATAACTACCCCATCTCAGGGGTGATTCATACACCCATTTCCTTACAACTTCTCCTCACCTGATACGGCTAACTGCTTAATCAGTTAAAAAGGATACTACAACTTCTCCTGAAGATTGGTAGGAGAACAAACAAACTGAGCCCACTGACAAGAGCAATGTATAGGGCAGTGATGGTGAACCTTGGCACTCCAGATGTTCTTGAACTTCAATTCTCGGAATCCCTGATCATATACAAATAACTGCCCAAAATGGAAGTCCAGTGATGAAAATGCACCAGTTACATGTACAAGCATCCTTTTGTGTGTGTGTGTGTGTGTGTGTGTGTGTGTGTGTGTGTGTGTGTGTGTGTGTGTGTACACACGTATGTACGTGTGATTTCCCCATGCTTTCTGGTACTAGTTCCTGTTCCTTTGGAAAGAAATTACATAAATTTTAAAAATACAAATACATATGTAAGATATATATAAACAGACTTCCCCACAGGTTCAAGAACTCCTGGTCTTATGATGTCCGAACATGGGCAAGAAATTACATACATATTTGGAAACACAGAAATAGCTCCTACTTGATGCAAAAGGAGACCTCAGGCAATTCAAAATAAAGGAAGAAAATGGGCCACCATAGCTGGCTGACTTATTTCTGGAGATTGGTTTCTTCGTGTTTCATTATTGCAAGCCACCACTGAACAGCAGACAGAATGCAGGGCATGGGGTAAGAAAGTCTTTCAAACTCCGGCTTCCACATCTTTGTGAAAGAAGAATGTACAGTATGTTCATGAACCAACTTAGAGCAATACCTCAGAAATTTCTTGTTTATGGACATGTGCAGTGATACTACTCTTCCCCATTTAAAATTCCCACTATGGGAAATGGCAATAAGAGCCAATAAATATTTTATAAGAGAATGTTTCATTTTCAGTAAACATTTTAATGATTTAAATAAAAGAACATAAAAAGTTAAGGAGGAAAAAGGTAGTTTTGCTGTTATACTCTTCTCCTCCCATGCTTTGCCCCTTCCTTTCACTTCTGTTCAAAGATGTGGGTCATGGTCAAAGATGGGCAGCAGATGGAAGGCTCCGAATGTCTTGTTTTATTAATGAATTCTCACTGTTGCATTTATCCAGCCAACCTGCACTGGGAAGTAATCGTCTCCCTTGCTAGAAAGCCAGTCAAGTCTGAGTCATCTCTGTTTACAGCCAAAGAGCCAGTGCTGTCTGTGTCTGCAGACATTTCCTTGGCCATGTGGCAGGCAAGACTAGAATGGATAGATAGAATGCTGTTTACCTTCCCCTATTTATTTACTTACAATTTCTTGCTTTTGAACTGCTAGATTGGCAGGAGCTGGGATAGAGACTGGAGCTCACTCCATCGTGCAGCACTTGAGCCTCAAACTGCTGACCTGCCAACCTTCTGGTTCTTAACCATTAAGCCACTATAAAATCTGTAATTTTTAGCTTGTTGAAAGTTTTCTGGTATAAACAAAAAGAGCAGTACTGTATATAAAAATGTCTCCTCTCCAAGTAGTTATGGAGTGATTAGCAGCAGCTAGTTAAAATGGCCCCTACTATATTGGAAATTAATATAAATTGAATTCTACATCCAAGTGTGCTACAAAAATGACCTAAAGGAGTACATTTGGCTTGGAGGCAAACTACCCTCTGGAGAACAATGACCCAGAAAGAAACATGTTATTGAAAATCCAATACAGAGAGTATAGAGGTTTTTCATTAGAGCATGTGCTACGCTCCAGGCGCCACCACATAAATTCACGTTTGCTTCCATTCTGATTCACATAGTGTTGCTGTCTGTCACCCAGGCATCTCTCTATTATGCTAGGAAAAATGCAACCACTGGGATGGAAATGCAAGGCGTCCATTTTGCTCCAGGAAGAGAATTTGAATCCAACCAACATATAACTCCATCTTTGTAACTGTGGTCTAACTATCCAGGCACATTGAGGGCTGCATGCTCTATTAACATGGCTGGAGCAGTTGGGAAGTAAACCAAAATGAATTCTGTTAACTTTTGCTAAGCAACTGTCTAAACCTGACTCCTTCAGAAACAAAGAGTGCGTCCTACCAAAAAAAAAACAACACAAAAAAACATTGGTTACTATCTGTGCATGAGATTGATATTAACGGTGCTCATTTCCGTTTACAGCCAAGGAGCCAGAATTGTCTGCATCTGCAGATGTTTCCATGGTTATGTGGCAGGCATGACTAGATGTCAGAGCACACAGAAGGCTATTACCTTTCCTGCACTAGTGGTACCTATTTATCTGCTTACAATTTTTTGCTTACAATGTTTGCAAATTGAGGAAGCAAGCCTTCAAATAGCATGGTATACCAGTGAAGTCACAAGGACATGAATGGGGATCCAGACCCCAATGGAGGGCCTCAATTTCTTCATTTCTAGTCTAGCGAACCAGAGATCTCTAAAATGCTAAAAGCACCGATCTTAATTCAGTCATACTGGGTTTTTTGGGTGTGTGCGTGTGTGCTCATTAGAGCCCTGTCCTACTAGTGAAGCAACATGTGGAATACACAGAACACAGCAGTTGTCCAGTTGCCTTTCTGGAATTGAAAGCTGGTCAACTGAAAGCAGGAACTCAAAACATCCAGAAGCTTTTCCTAAGATTTAAGAGTGTGTCTATTTTTTTAAATAAAAAAATAACACTTGCTTTTATTTGATCATAGAACTCAAACTGCAAAAGAACTACATATATTCAGAAGTACTGTACAACTAAAAACCAATCACATCCTCTTGTTAAACTGTGCACTTCATTCAATAATATACCACCATCATTATAATGAATCTTTCCAGCCAGTCTTCATTACCATAGTCTTTTCAATGTTTTAGTCTTTATCCCATTAGTAAGATTAAATGACATCCATATGCCACAAAAAGGCCCAGCAATGAAGCTTAAGGGATGAATTTGGCAGAAGCATTAACATTTTAAATACAGAACAGCTGCATTCCTAACCTTTTCTATCCACTCTAGTGGCAAATATTGCTTTGAAATTCACTCTGTTCCTTTTGCCTACGTTGTCGTTCGGCTTCTGTATTGACAGCCTCTGCTCTAGAGGTGGCAGCACTTGAAAAACTAATAATTGTAGCATGCTATTTCATAGATCATTCTCTTAGACAAGACAAAGGTACAGTGTGAAAGCAATTCTCACCACTCCTCACCATTGGCTACAACGGCAGGAGCTGGTGAAAGCCCACCACCTATGGAGGAATGTACTTTGCCCACCCTGACTGCCAGGGCTGAACGAGTGATTCTCCCCACCTTTTCCACTACTGGTAGGAACTTCAAGCAAAGAAAGAAAGGAATGCATTATCACCATCTGGCAATATCACAGTCAGTACATTGCCAAAAATAACAGTAAGGGCTGACCACTGATACATTTTTAGATTAGACAATGGCAATGGTGTGACACTGTGGGTAATGGAGCCCAGTTTCATTCAAAACTAATTCTGAAAAAACATGGTTCCACTTCAGCAGAACATAGCAGAAAATGATAAAGGACTAGCTGCATTAAAGTTTCAGTTGAGAGTTAAGTTACTTTAATGAAAAACCCACAGAACAGAGATGAGCAGCTTGAAAAACCATTACATGGACAGCACCCTGGGCACCTCTTGGATGATAATGTTGATAAGCAACAATTAAACCGGTGGCTTACATCTGGCTATTTTCAAGCTGAAAACTAAGGGATTCATATACAGAATCCAAGACCAGGTTACCTGCACTAGATAACCTATTTTTTTTTTTAAAGAAAGAGCCAAAGTTCTAATGTTTAGCACAGTATAATAATCACACTAGACTAAGTCTCTTGAAGCAACAAGAATTTGGTAAGTCAACTGTTCTATAAGTTCCAGTAATTCAAATAGATTTACTATAAATGCAATTTACTTTAGCATAGTAAATTGCCATCAGAATACAGTAGTACCTCGCTTAAAGAGCATAATGCATTCCCCGGGATTGCTCTTTAAGCGAGTTGCTCTTTAAGTGAAACACTTGGAAAAAGTGCTGTCGCCGCCATTGTAAACGATAGATTGTGACTTCTGGTGGTGGTGGTGGTGGTGGTGGGGAGATTGCGAACCCCAATTTAGTTACTGAGTTTTTAGTTGTTTTTAGTTGTTAAGTGAGGGCGACCATTCAGAGAAAATTCTGCTTTTAAAGCGAATTAGTCTCTAAGCAAGGCTCTCTTTATGTGAGGTTTTACTGTATGTTATTTTAAACAAATAGAACTTAAGGAGTTGATTCACTGAATCCCTACTGATTCAAGGCCAAGATGTAAGCAATATATATAAGAATTGTAATCAATCAAAAGAAACAATTCATCATGTTACAGCTGAATGCCCTCAAGGAGTACCACCAGATTATATGTCCACACATGGAGTGGATCCAAGCACGTAAAACAAGTTGACAATGCTTTTAATGAAGCCATGCGTATAGTGACAGGATGCCTCAAACCTACAACAGTAGAGAAAATAAACCCACTTTTTGGCATCACTCCACCTAAGATCAGGAGAAAGTAGCAGCGGAGGCTGAGAGAACTAAGCAAGATAATGACCCTTGATACCCTCTGAATGGATATGAGCCTCAAGTCCAGCAGCTCAGATCCAGGAAGAGCTTTATGGCAAGAACAAACATTCTTTAGGGTATGCAAGAGCAAAAACGAATTAGAAGATGGAGGAACCCAACTACAGAATCCAACTACAACTCAGCCTATTGGCTTGTTCACTTTTCAATGATAAGAGCAAACCAGTCTCTGTCTTCTAATTCTATCCAGGAGCATGTACACTCTGAAGACTGCCATAAAGCAATAATGTTAATACTTTAAAAAGCACTTTCCTCCAGAATGCAGGCCAGAGAGGAAAAAAACTAAATACATTACTTGGCGCACTATGGAGAAAGTCATTCCAGATATACATGTGATTCTCTTAGGGATGCATCATTCCTTTCTAACAAGTCAGGCAAATTCCTTTGTGGGGGGAAATGACTGCATGCAGGATATTGTAAGCTGTTCCATTTTCTCAGTATGAGATGGGGAAGGAAAGGCAATTGACATAGCTCTTGCTGTGCTAGCAGGTACTGAAGTCTGCTGTGTTTCACATTATGATGTGTGGCTCCCTACCATTTAAACAAAAACCTCATTCCATTGCTCATTACTGTTTCCATTCTTTAAAACATTCTCAGTACAGTATTGATATTATGATGGCATCAATATGCCTCTAAAATGCCCTGCAAAAGCAACGTTTAAAAATACTTGGAAAACAATATAACATAACATAATGAACAGTATACAAAATAAATACAATGTAAACAATATGTTACAGTATACAATAAACAATATACAAAGTGAATACAAATTCAATACATCACATGAAATACAAAATACAACCAGCATATAATAAGAATATAATACCATCATATAACAACACCTGATCCAACAATATCAGGCCTCTCACCCTAGCTATAAACAAGCTCCAAAAAAGCAGCAACAGCAACTTGCCACAAGGCCCTTTTGTGGGCCGGTGTGGGGGCGGGGCTCGGGAGCGCCGGCAGGTGGAGCAGTCCAGGCGCTCCCGGCCAGAGTCCTCCTTGCTCGGCCGGGCCAGGCTGAAGTTTGACAGTGGCAGGGCTGGATCCTGCCGCGAGGCCCTTTGTAGCCCGGTGTGGGGGAGGGGGCTCAGGAGCGCCGGCAGGTGGGGCATTACTTAGGAAATGTGGCTTAGGTGTCCTCTCCTAGCCATAGCCAGTGTAATATAGTGGATAGAATGACAGACTAGGACTCAGTCCCTGCTCAGCCATGGAAAATCACAGGCAGGGCAGGGGGAAGATGTTAATAATAAAAGTACTTCTTAAACATTTCTTATATCTTGAAAATCCTGTTCGAGCTAACACGAATCAGATACAATTATGAGGCATTTAAGAAACAAATAAGCTAAAGCAAATGCAATTTACTACAGGTGCAATATGTAAGCCTTCCTAGCTTAACACAGTATTAGGAGTTGCTCCAGTCATTAACAATAATAGAAGAAATATGAAGGAGGATGAAAATATCAGACATTTCTAGGCAATGAATAGGCTTCCTATTTCACTGGTTCTAAAAAGACTAAGCAGCTGTCACTTAAGGTACCTATTATGCTGTATGGCAGGGCAGCCAATCTTGGTGCCCCTGGTGTCCTTGGATTTCAATTACCAGAAGCCAAAGTAAGCACACCTGCTGATCAAGGCTTCTGGGAATTGAAGTCCAAGAACACCTGGGACACCAAGGTTGACCACCAATGATGTATGGGGATCATGACATCAATGAAAACGTATATGCTCTGTACAACATATATGAATGTGAACAAGCTGTTTACCTCTAACTCAGATACTCTGTGAGCAAGACATAATTCATCATTTGTGTGCCACATCTAGAACATTCCAGAGCTGAGCAGCATTTGCTGGGAACCACAGATACCACACCTCTCTATCACATGCAAACCCATTTCAAAGAAAATCCCTCAATTGTGAATCCACCACAATTATCAATCCTGGAAATTTCCATCTCGCATCCACCCTATATACTTACTTGAAATGTAGATCCTTGAAGGTAAAATGAGTCTCTACAATCCCTGTAGTCTTCACTCTGGTTCTCAGCACATCTTGCTGGGTTGGAATGTAATCCACTCTGGCTATCCTCTCCAAATCATTCAGGTAGCTATATGGGAGAAACGGAGGGTGAAAGTTAGCAAAGTAGCTCAGTGCAGAGACACTGAGAGACAGGTAGCAAGAAGAGGCTGCATGGTTTTCTTTCCCCATACAGTATTTGTATTTTTGTCATTTAAATGCTGCCAATGTATGGTTGTGAGAGCTGGACCATTAGGAAAGCTGAGCGCAGAAGAATAGATGCCTTTGAGATGTGGTGTTGGAGGAGAGTTTTGAGAGTCCCCTGGACAGCGAGGAGAACAAATAGGTCAATCTTAGAAGAAATTAACCCTGACTGCTCCTTAGAAGGTCAAATTGTAAAGATGAAGCTAAAGTACTTTGGACATCAAATAAGGACAGGTTTCACTTACCAGTAACTGTCGTTCTCCGAGTATGTTGTTTGGGGATTCACACTGATGGGTTCTGCGCCTGCGCTGAATCCTGAGCGGAGCTGGAAAGCTGATTGGATAAAGAGTTTTGAATGTGGGACCGCCCACCATGCCCAACCCCTTTAGGCGCCATTTCGCGCTTTCCCCTCAGTTTGATATTAAAGCTGCCCGCTAAGCATAAGGCCATCTCAGGCCGGCAGCCCTGAGGGGAGGCAGGGTTGGGTTGTGTGAATCCCCAAACAACATACTCGGAGAACGACAGTTACTGGTAAGTGAAACCTGTCCTTCTCCTTCGTGTTGTTTGGGGATGCACACTGATGGGTGACTAGCAAGCTCACTTACTTGGATGGTGGGCAGCCGGCGTCCTGAGATGTAGGAGAGCGCGATGGCATCATGGATGGGCAGTCATTAGCGAAGAGGATCGGAGACCAGCCGTCAGGATGGATCTGCCCCGTCTGACATCGGAAGCAGACCTTGTGTCAACCCGGTAGTGGGTGATGAAGGTGGAGGACCTGGACCAGGTAGCGGCCTTGCAGATGTCCTCCATCGGGATGCCTTCGAGGAACGCAGTGGAGGAAGCCAATGTCCTGGTGGAGTGAGCCCGGACATGAGGCGGGGGTGGCAGAGATGACATCTCATAGGCCAAGTAGATGGTGCTTGAGATCCATTTGGAAAGTCTCTGGGCAGACAGAGAGTGTCCCTTGGACCTGCCACCATAGGCCACAAACAGTTGCTTGGCTCTCCTGAAGGACGCAGTCCTTTGTGTGTAGAACAGCAAGGCCCTCCTGACATCCAGCGAATGCCACACTCTCTCTTGTGCAGACGAAGGATTCAGGAAGAATGCTGGAAGCGTGATGGACTGGGCCAGGTGGAATTCAGTCAGGACTTTGGGCAGAAAGGCCAGGTCCGGGTGCAATACTACCCTATCGGGGTAGAACTTGAGAAAAGGAGGGTCAGACCGCAGGGCTGCCAGTTCTCCTGCCCTCCGGGCAGAGGTGATGGCTACGAGAAAGGCAGTTTTGTAAGAAACAAACTTAATGTCCACTGTAGCCATGGGCTCAAAGGGCGCCTTCGTGAGCGCGGTGAGCACAGCAGTGAGGGACCACTGAGGAGGTGGTATCTTCACTGGAGGGTAGGCATTACGCAGTCCCTGGAGGAATCTTTTAACAGTCTTGTCTCTGAAAGCGGAGGACAATACTGATGAAGGTGGGGCCTTGGCTACCACCGCAGCCAAGTGGACCTTTAAGGATGAGTGTGCAGATCCTGACTCAGCCAGGTGCAGGAGGTAGGACATGACGTCCTGCAGGGATGCCGAGTCCACGGTGCGGTCACTGGATGCTAGAAAGTCTATGAAGCGACGGTACTTGGCATCATAGGACTTTCGTGTGGAAGGTTTCCTTGAAAGTTCAAGGATCCGTGTTATGTCGGGCGGATAAGCCAGGCCGTCAGGTGTAGGCTCGGCAGATCCGAGTGGAGGATCCGACCGTCCTCCATGCGGAGGAGGTTCGGATCGGTGGGTAGGCGGAAGCGGTCGCAAGCCAGGGTTTGGAGTAGCGGGAACCACGGCTGGCGCGGCCAGGACGGGGCGATCAGGATCGTCCAGGCGTTCTCCGCACGGATCCGTACCAGGACCCGTTGGATGAGAGGGATCAGAGGAAACATGTACAGCAGTTCCTGGTGCCACGGCACCATGAAGGCATCGCCCTCCGATCCGTGGCCGATCCCCGCCCGGGAGCAGTAACGGCGGCACTTGGTGTTGATCTGTGTCGCGAACACGTCTAGGCTCGGTGTGCCCCACCGTCGGCACAGGCGGTCGAACACCGATCCGTCCAGTTCCCATTCGTGCATCGCTGTCCCTTTGCGGCTCAGGGAGTCCGCCTCTAAGTTCAGCGTGCCCTGGATGTGGACACCGATGGGGAACACATGTACCTTCAGGCACCACTCCCAGATCTGGACCGTCAGGTGAAGGAGGGAGAGGGACTTGGTCCCTCCTTGCCGGTTGAGGTAGGCTAGGGTCGTGGTGTTGTCCGAAGCGATCTGCACCACGCGGCCTGCTAGGGACAGTCTGAAGGACCTCATCGCCTTCCATACCGCTAACAGCTCGAGGAGGTTGATGTGGCGGTCGGCTTCCGCGGGCGTCCAGATGCCGTGGACCCGTAGCCCGAGGCAGCACGCACCCCATCCGTGTGTGCTCGCGTCGGTGGTGACC
The DNA here is from genome assembly GCA_030440675.1 of Furcifer pardalis. NCBI lineage: Eukaryota > Metazoa > Chordata > Lepidosauria > Squamata > Chamaeleonidae > Furcifer > Furcifer pardalis. The sequence goes on from CP126893.1 coordinate 105,497,268, forward strand.
TGGACGGATGGCGCGGGGAGGGTGAAGAGCTTCCCGGCGGTCACATTGCGGTCCGTTGTCCACCAGTTCAGCTGGTCCCGGAGTTCGGGGGTCGGTGTGAGCCACTTCCCGAGGTTGTCGTGGGTGCTGTCGAAGGAGGCTAGGAGCCACGACTGGAGCGACCGCATTTTGAGCTTGGCGTGCGAGATCACTGCTGTGGTCGACGCCATGAGTCCTAGTAAGCGGAGAGCGTCCCTGGCACGGACGCGACGACTGCCTTGGATCCGAGCCACTACCGTGCGGATGTCGAGCAAACGTTTGGGGGGAGCGTAGGCTCTCAGAGCCAGAGAGTCCAATACGGCTCCGATGTAGTCTATTCGTTGAGTGGGGGTCAACTGAGACTTCTTGTAGTTGACCCGTAGACCGAGACTCTGCATAAGGGCCAGGCAATGAGCAACATCGTCCTTGGCTTTCTGTTGGGTTGGGGAGCAGACCAACCAGTCGTCTATGTACGGGAACACTTGGACGCCTTGCAGCCGAAGATGAGCAGCCACCGGCGCCATGCACTTCGTGAATACCCTCGGAGCGGTGGAGAGGCCGAAGGGTAGGCAGGTGTACTGGTAGACGTCGTCGCCGATCTGGAAGCGTAGGAATCGGCGGTGTTCCCTTCTGATGGATACGTGGAAATAGGCATCCTTCAGGTCGATGACGGTGAACCAGTCCCCGTGGTTGATCAGTGGGAGGATGGAATGAAGAGTCACCATCCGGAACTTCCTCGCGTCGATGTGCTTGTTGAGGAGACGGAGGTCCAGGATTGGACGTGTCCCCCCGTCTTTTTTGTCCACGAGGAAGTAGCGGGAGAAGAACCCTTCGTGAGACTCCGACGCTGCAACCGGTTCTATGGCGCCCTTCTCTAGGAGAGCTGATAGTTCTTCCTGGAGCGGTGGGGACGGATCGGTGACGCGGACCCGTCCGACAGTAGGGCATTTCCTGAACTCGATCGCGTAGCCAGAGTCTAAGATGGTTAAAACCCATCGGTCTGTGGTGATGGCAGACCAGGCCGATAGGTAGTTGGCGAGGGGACGGTAGGGTAGAGTCTCGGTCACGGAAGAGTCAAACACGTTGTTTGCCCTTCCGTTCCGTGCGTTTACCAGTCTGGTGACGCTGCTGGTAGCGTGGACGGCTGGGTTGTGGTCGTGGCCGGTAGGGCTGGTACCGGGAGTAGTCGCCTTGCCTCTGTGGTGGGCGAGGTTGGTAGGACGGACCCGCCTGGGACGTCGACGGTTGGTCCTGCTGGTAACGGTTGGACCCACGGAGTGGAGGGCGGAGCTGTTTGATGGTGGTGTAGTCCCCCTTCAGCTCTCCCAAGGAGGTGTCGGTCTCCTTGGCGAAGAGGCCCTCACCGTCGAAGGGGAGCTCTTCCACCAGCCGCTTGACGTCGTCTTGCAGGTCAGCGGAGCGGAGCCAGGCGTGGCGACGAAGCTGGATGGCGGAGGCCAGGTTCTTCGCCTCCGACTCCGTGACGTGGCGGCCCGTACGGATCTGCTGGAGAGCGAGTTGGTTTCCCTCCATGCAGACCCGCTCGAAGTCCGCTCGCTTGTCCGGTGGTAGCAGCGACTTGAAGGACTCCGCCTGTTCCCACAGTCGGCACTGGTAGCCCCCCATGGCCGTCGCGTAGTTGGACGCACGGAAGGACAAGGAGGCATTGGCGTAGACCCTCCTGCCCAGTGCGTCCAGTTTCTTCCCTTCTTGGGTCGACGGAACGGGGGTGCTACTAATCGGTGTCCGGTGTTGGGAGCCTTTCACCACTCGGGAGTTCGGCGCCGGGTGGACGTGTAAGAAGTTGGAGTCTTCCAGTAGTCTGTACATGGAGTCCACCCTGTTGGACACCGAATGGGAAGAGACGGGTCTCTTCCAGACCTCCTTGGCCGCCTTGGCGATCTTCGGGAGTAGTCCCAGACGGACGGGGACTAGCTCCTTCCAGTCGGCCATGCCGCAGACGACATCTTCGCATTCGTCCAGGGGAGCCTCCGCCCGGATCCCCAGCGTGGATCCAAGGCGGGTGATGAGGGCCGTGTACGTTTTCTGGTCCTCCGGTTGGGAGCCATGGACGGAGCCGATGTTATCGTCCGGGGATTTGTCAACCGCAACCGGTGGTGGCCGATCCTCCTCCTCCTGGTCCGACGAGTCGTCGGAGCCTCCTGACCGCTCCGAGACGCTGGGCGGTGGCAGGTAGGCCTCGGGGTCCGAGTCCGACCAGTACGGCCTGGCGGATCTCGGATCGCTCCCCGGCAAAGGCAGCTGGTACGGAGGGAGAGAGGCCTCCGACCGCGCCTGTTCCACTCGTTGCCTCTTCGGTGCCGGGCCCTCGTCACGGAGCGGTGGTGCCTCCGTGGCTGGTTCGGGAGGCAGAGGGTGCTCCACGAGCTCGGATGGAGTCGGTCGAGGGCCTTGGAGCTCGGCATGCAGCTTCCGCACCATCGCCTCGATAAACGGGGCGATGAGGCTCAACTGGGGTGGCGCTTCGGAAGCCAGACCAGGAGCCACGGAATGGTCGCGAAGAGAGGTAGATCGTCGCGGCGGTGGAGGTGGAAGGGCCTCTGGCGACGGCGGAGGGCTGGGGGCCCTCTCCGGTGTAGTTTCCCGGACATCGACCGGCATCCTGCCCGGCGTAGGTGGGGCTGCAACCGGGGCGGATGCTAGGGAGCGTGGCGGCGAGGGGTGAGCCGGTCCCGGGGTCGGCGGGAGAGAAGACGTAGAGCTGCGGCGCTTCTTCTTCTCTTTCTTATCTTTTTTCTTCTTCTCCTGCTCCTTCTTCCGTCTAAACAGTTCGGAGGCCGACGGCCGTGAAGAAGGAGCAGAAGTCGAAGGAGCAGACGTTGAGGCAGCGGCCTGCTCTGGAGCTGGGGGAGGCGGTGGTGCGAGTGCGGCCTCCATGAGGTAGGCTTGGAGGCGGTACTGGCGGTTCTTGATAGCGGCCTTCGAGAAGACTCTACACACCTCGCAGGTCTGGACCTGGTGGCTCTCCCAGAGGCAGCGGAGGCAGCGCACGTGTCCGTCCGAACTAGGGAACTTTCTCTTGCAGGACGGACACTGCTTGAACGCTGCCGCTGAGGCCATCCACCGAGGTAGATGGCCGAAGAGAAAAAATTATCCCGGCCGGGAGGGCCCCGGCACGAGATTGCAGGAAAGAACGGTTTCCTTCTTGGGTTTTTTTTTTTTTTTTACCGGCGGCTGAGGGCGAGCCCCAGCCACACGAGAACCAAGGGATCAAGTCCCCTAGTCCGAGAAAAATTATGGGGTAGAAAAATTGGAAGATTCTGAGACAATCTCAGTAAAGTACTCACAGCTTTTTTTCCAGGCTCCTGCTTGCGCAGCGGAAAAAAGCAAACTGAGGGGAAAGCGCGAAATGGCGCCTAAAGGGGTTGGGCATGGTGGGCGGTCCCACATTCAAAACTCTTTATCCAATCAGCTTTCCAGCTCCGCTCAGGATTCAGCGCAGGCGCAGAACCCATCAGTGTGCATCCCCAAACAACACGAAGGAGAAGAGAAGATTCACTTGAGAAAGCCTTGATGCTTGGAAAGGTTGAGGGCAAAAGAAGAAGGGGGCCAAAAATGAGATGGCTAGATGGTATTGTAGACACAATGGGCACAGAGCTGAGCGAGTTGAGGAGAATGGTTGAGGACAGAAGTGCCTGGCGGACAGTGGTGCATGGGGTCGCTAAGGGTCAGAATCGACTGTGCGACTGAACAACAACAAAACAAAGCATTTTGATAGACTCGTGCTGCCTAGTACATCAGAAAACACAGATGATTTAGATCAGCATCTCTCAAATGACAAACGAAACACCCTCTGTGAGAACAGGACATCAGTGAATGCAGGACAGAAAACAATGTACACATCACTTGTGAAACAAACCTTAAACATGTGGACAGATGATAAAGGTGCGCCCAATGATGTTTTTAGGCACAAAACATTTTGTTTAAAAACCTATTTACCTGAGCTTGTTTGAATGTACAGCCCAATTCTATTGATGCTTAGGTAAAGGTCTCCCTTGTTTGAAAGTCAGTCATATCCAATTCTAGGGGGCGGTGCTCATCTCTATTTACAGCCAAAGAGCCAGCACTGTCTGCATTTGCAGACGTTTCCATGGTCATTTGCAAGGAATGAGTAGATGCCAAAGAGCACTGAACACTGTGACTTTTCCAGCCAAAGTAGTACACTAGTACCTCAGATAATGTTATGACTTGGTTCCACAAGTCATAATGTTATCTGGTTTTTAACGTTGTGTGATGCATTGATCACACAATGTTAAAAAAAAAAGCCCTGTTCCCTTTGCAAAGAGGAAAGGGAACAGGAGGGCAGATCCGGTTTGCTGGCAGTCCCAGCATGGGATTTGTCCTTTGTTGGCATCGGCGCTGGGTTTGGGATAAAGAATGCATGCGCATGGCAGTTCTTTCCCTCAATCCCAGGGCTGATCCCATGCAGGCATCGGGACTGTGGTTGGGGGAAAGAACGGGCTTAGTGATCCAGGCAGGGGGTGGTGGTTCTGAAGGGAGGCTGGGGACCCTTTTCCCAGCCTCCCTTCAGAAGCATTCCCCCCCCCCCGAATGGCTAAGCCCCTTAGTAATCCAGGCCGCGGGGGGGGGGGGGGAGGGATGTTTCTGAAAAGAAGCTGGGAAGTTTTTCCCAGCCTCTGTTCAGAAACTTCTGCCTGGATCGCTAAGGGGCTTAGTGATGGGGGGGGGACCCTTTCCCCAGCCTCTCTTCAGAAGACCCCCCCCCCCATTGCTAAGCCTGTTAGTGAAGTGAGCCGGAGATCAATGTTGGGAAATTTGAGGAAAACTTTTGCATTGCACGATGCTAGCGTAACGTTATGTGGTGCAAATGTTTCCCTCCAATTTCCCGATGTTATCCAGTTTTAATGTTGTGCGGTGCACACGTTAACCGAGGTATTACTGTACTTACTTGTCTACTTGCAATTTCTTGCTTTTGAACTCCTACATTGGCAGAAGCTGGAACAGATGATGGGAGCTCATTCTGTCACGCAGTAATGGGTCTCAAACTGCTGACCTGCTAATCTTCTGGTCATCAAGTTCAGTATCTTGACCACTAAGCCACTGCCCCCCCCCCTTTGAATGCTTACCCGGCAATAAATTGCACTATGTTGGATTACGAATGGTTTAGGTTTCTGGCTGTGGAGGTTGAATTTGATTCTTCATTGTGCCCCACCCCCACCCCCAGTAAAAAGAGCCAGCCTGAGCATTCATGGGCAAGCTGGCCAGTCCCAGGGTGAGAAGTGAATGGAAAACCACTTCTGGGTGGTGTTGTTTTTTTTACAATCTAGAAAACTCTGAAAAGTGCCACCATGCAACTTGATGGCATAAAATTGTTTTTATTATTAAATAAGCAAAGGATTGCAGCCCTAATAGACGTTGCCCAAATGCAGAATGTTAAAACTGGTGCCACAATCCTGACACACATTTTCAGTTCAGACTTTGAATTTTAAATCTCAGCTATAATAAAAATTTCATGTCAGAAATTATTCTGGGTTGAAATGATTTTTGCTGGAGAAACTCCTCTCAGGGGATGCCTGAATGAGGCTTCTTTCATGTCCCCAAGAGGTGGGACAGAGGTTGGCACTCAATCCGTCATGCAGTATCCGGGTTTTGAACTGCTGACTTGCCAGCCTTCCAGCTGACGAGGCAAACTTCTTAACCCCTGAGTCACTGCAGCCCCAATCTCATCTAAAGAGCATCTATTCAAGGAGAAATCCAGCTGCAACCATTTCCCAGAACTGTGCTGCACTTTCAGATGTTCAGGGGGCTTATCTTTTTACTATGTTATGCTGTATATGTTGCTTCACCAAAGTCGCATACTATTTAGGCCTAAGACGTCTATCTCTGCCCTGGGACACCTTTGGATCTGTATCCCACTCCCCTTTGCCATCATTCTAAGTTAATCATGGCTGCGCAGTTACATTAATACAATGCAGCTCTCAGGAAAGAGGAAAAGTATTCATCGCTATGGCAACAAACGAAGAGAGAGGAAGAGAGCGGGCGCGTGTGCAGAGACAATTTATGGCTGCATGCCAGTTATAGTCAAAACACCAAACCCCTCCCTTCCTGGAAAGGAAGGAGGAAGTCTTTGGTGAGAAAGGGGAGGAGGGGGACATTGAGCAGCAGTGTTACTTGAGTCAGAAAACACCAGAACAAGGCAAATCTGTTTCAGAGGCAAGCAGAAATCCTTTGCAGCTTTGGCCTGGTTACATCTTTCAGAAATGCAGGCGGGAAGCTAGGCAAGGCCTCAGAAACAAAGTCACTGAATAGCCTTAGACTACTAGACAGAGCAACCGATCCATAGACATGCAGGCATAAAGTGAGTCACCCCCCAAAATGGGGCAGTGCCTTCAGAGGGAGGGAGACTGGACTCTTTCACGCTATCACACATGCCTCCCCCAGCACCACCGCCCTGACAATGTGAGAATTACATAAACATTTTAGTAGCGGTGGTCAAGCCATAAAATGGGCTCAGGGAATGGTGCAGAAGCCCTATGTTGAATTTTGGCTCACTCCTGCATGAAACATGATACTTTTATCAGGGCATTAAAAGGGCACAAAAGTAGCTTTCAGTTCCTGGAAGACTCTTCATCTGGCTGGGCATTGCAGGGTTGGGTGTAAAGTGTCACTTAATTCACAACTTCTACTGGTGAGGAAATTATTATTATACTGTACTGGCAAGGCCTATGAAATCAACTCTTTTCAGAAAAAGAGAAGGCAGGATGCTAGGAGATAGATTATTTTAGAAGGGAGGCTGATCACAGCAGCACAGAGTCATATTTGGCCAGACTAGTCAAATGATGCCCATTTCCTCTGCAATTCTCCCATTTCCATCCAGATCTTTCCGGCAGAAAGCCACAAAGGAAAAAGCATCAAGCTGAAGGATTACATGGTGAGCTAACAATGGTAAAATGATTCAATACTGAATGCTGGCAAAGACATCCATTGCCTGTGGAGCTGAAATGCAGTTATTTGCACAGCACAAGGATGAATGTAATAGGCTTAACAATTGAGATTACAACACATTAAGCGATCAATTATAGTAGCTGTTGTACGCATGCATAGCTATAGTAAAGAAAAATCCAAATCATATCCTAGTAAACAAATTATTGTGGATAAGAAGAATCAAGAAAAGGAAAATGAGAGGCTGGGGAAACATCAGAAAAAATGTTGCCCATTAGGCCCTATCGCAGCTCTTTTGATAATCAATTTGGAGTTGGGAGAGTTTTTTACTGCCACTGTAAGAAGCTGTCCATATTATCCCTTCCACAGAACACCCAATGTTCACTCATTGATTAATAGGTGTTTGGAATTACTTCATTTAATTCACAGATGTTAAAAGATATAGATGTTAAACCACCACACTGATTTAATACTAACCTAAAATAAAAACTAAAGGACAATCAAGAGACATAGACATTGTACGTTGCAGATAGAGGAGGGTGTGGCACGTCAGGACCACAAAGGGTATCTCACCAGAAGCTGCCTGTGGTAGAGGGGATTGGAAAAAAGCTTCTGTAGAACATATTTCAAGGATCAGGTAGGTACTTAAGCAGGAATGTGGTATAGTCCAGTCTAAGACTGGAAAGGAAAAAGCAAACAATTTAAAATGAACCTAGAAACCGGGTGGGAGCCATTACAGGTAACAATGCACAAACTTAATATGATCAAAACATCCAGTTTCAGTTAATACTACTACTGCTCTATTCTGAACTCACTATAGTTTCTAAATCATTTTAAAAGGCAGATCCAGATATGTTTTCGAATAGTCAAACTATGAGGTCAACAGATCAGAAGTGACTGTGGCCAAGCTATTCCTATCCACATTAGATGTGTGGCACTGTCAACTCCTGAAACTGGTAAGTTGTGCTTTGAGACATAGAAATCATTTGAACCAGGCATTCACAACCTACAGACTGCAGGCCAGACCTGGCCCCCAACACCATTCCATCCAGCCCTCCATAAGTGATTTGCCATGTTTTTAGCAACTTAAAAGCAGCGTACAGCATTTCCAGGATGGGGGAGAACAGATGACTGTCAGGTCATTACCAGAGATGGCCACCAGAGGTGCAAAGCAGAGTTTCCCATAGGAATGCACTGAAAGCCAATTTCTCTCTGTTCTAAAAAGCCAAAAAAACCTTGCAGAGGCAGTAAGGTAGGCAGCTACTTTTGTTTACCTGTGTTTGTGTATTCCCTGTCTGAGTGCCTTCTTTGAACTGAAATGCTTGGTAAACACATCTACAGTTGGACTGGCCTTTAAGGGGAGCCATTATAAAATCTGGAATGTGTGCTTTTTGGGCCTCCTGGGAAGTATTGCCTTCCGCATGAATCTTGAGGGAGTTCAGCTGTTCTGGAATTTTGCAAAAGTGCTTTCTTAAAAGCCTCCCTTTTGACGTGAATTTGATGAACGTCTTACTTTTCGGTTGGGTGGTTTGACAGCATTTGTAATGTAACAAAAATCATGTACTTTTGATAACCTGCAACATCAAAACTAAGGCACTCACAAAAATAAGGGTTATGTCATTTGAAAGATCGTCTCGGTGACCTTAAGAATTGGTAGAAACCAAAAGCCAAAAATGCAAAGTGATGACATCATCGCTTTCGGAAGTAGCATTGGAAATGTGACAGTTGTGCTGGGGGGAGGTTTGGTTGTTGGAGGTCCAGTGAAAAAAATACCCAACCAATGCAGATGATCGAAAGTGTGTTTGAAAGAGGAAAGATTAACCTTTGTGAGGACACTTTCAGATTTGGAATTGGACTTCAGAAACATAATCTATGAAACGTTTTACAAAAAAAGACTAAAAAGAGGTCACACAACCTCCCCCCCAAGGGGGGGGGTAACCAATTTAAAAAGTGAATATGACAACTTCCCGAGGTGGATACAGTTCACATACAATATGTGGAGAAAAATGATGCCAAAGCAAGGAATCCATAAAAAAAAGGTATTGAGAAAAATCATGACTTTTTGAAATGTCATTTCTGCAGGGGTGGGTGGGGGTTGTTTGGTGGTGATCCAACAAAAAAACTGATTGACCGATGGAAGTGATCTACACTTGAAAGAGGACAGAATAACCTTTCTTTTGATATTTATACAATTTGGATCGGACTTCAGAAACATTTTCTATTAAGGTTTAAAACAAAAACAAAACAAAAAAACCCCACTTTCTTTCTAACCTTTCTTTCAAAAAAAGTATCTCTCCATTCCAGAATAGATACACTGGTGTGAGAATGAATACATTGTAGGAAGTTTCTCCTTTGAAGTCATAACCAGTTTCCTTTTTGGCATTCCCTCTTTTTGAAAAACTCTTTTTCTTTGCAGTTTGACTATTGAAATATTTATTAAAAATAGATCCTTTGCAGTTATTCACATGTGGTGAATTGTTGTTTCTATAGTGGGCATAGCGGGTAGAGGCAGGGAGATTGGAAAATAAAGGTTAAAAGCATCTTTATTGAAAAATAAAATGTAAAAAAAAATAGACACAAATGAAATTGAGATTTCTGTTTTTGGGTTAAAACAACATAGTAGTTAAAAAAAAGAAATTGTAGAATATAATTAGGGACCACTTTGGTGGGAAGGTAAACAGCGTTCCACATGTCCACAAAAATGTCTGCAGACACAGAAAGTGCTGGCTCTTTGGCTATAAACAGAGATGAGCACTGAAACCTAGAGTCGGATATGACTGGCTTTCGATCAAGGATGACCTTTACCTTAGCTCAGAAAACCTTAGATTTTATTAACATTTTATGAAAACCTTAATTTTATGAACATAATGTCTTTATTTTTCCCCATTTGAAACATCACCCTTAAGTAATTAATGAAATAAAAGAAATAAATGAACTAATGAGCATAATTCAACACATAAAATTCACGCACTAAATCCCTGACGGTAGTGTCCTTAGACTCTACCTGCCACTTTTTTTCTTCTTCCACAAGGCAGCAGCTGGAAGTGCCCTTCACCAGTTACGGCTATGTCAGAGATCAGACTTCAGATTAAAAGACATTCTATTTTATTTTATATGTATTTGTTTGGTTGTTCTGTTTTTGATTTGTTGTGTGTGGTTTTTTTGGGAAATTTATAATAAATAAATAACTAAAATTCTATTTAAAAAATAATAATAACACCCACCCACCCCACAGTCTGTGGGAGCTTGACCCAGCTCCCTGCTTTAAAAAGAACACCTGATTTGAACTCTTATTTAAAATGTTGCACCAACAGCCAACCCCGGACTACTATTACTACTTCTTGTTTTCCTAGCAAACACTGGATATCATCACGGTTATGAAGTATTGATTAGATTTATTAATTCTTAGGGATGCCATCTAGTTTGGAATTTTGCTTTGTTTGATTTTCTTCATGGTTAATTGCTAGTTGATGTCATTACTTTTCTTTTCTATTTATCTAATGTCTGTACCAACTGGGCAGGATATGTTAATCAAACAAACAAACAAACAGAAAGAGGGAGAGGAGAGCAAGCAAGCAAGAGAGGAAGGGAGGGAGATATCCTAAATATAACAGCTCATCTAACCAGTTTCATAGTCAGAAAGTATTTCTCTTTTCTGTAGTTCTTACACTATTTATTATACTAAGTTAATCTGTATTTTCATTCTTTATTATGTCATTAAAGTATCCCCCCTCATTTTATATGTTTTATGATTTTTTTTTTCTTTATACGTGTGTTTTAGTTTTTCTTTCTTCATTTGCTTCCCTCTCATGCCTTGACTATGAACCCCTGACTGAAGGGATGCTTTTAGAACAGGCCGAACTCCATTTGCTTGGGGTTGAACACTGACCAATAATACTGTTGTCTTCTCTGGATAGAATCCCATCAAACTCACCCTCGTACAATTCATTACCATAGCAAAGCCTCATTAGTGTCCAGTGCAAAAGAATTATACTTGGGGTCTTTTCAAATACTGGTGAAATCTCAGACCAAACCTACTGACAGTCTCACTCTGTGTTTTCATATAACTATTAAACAATATGGCAGATCAAAAAGAAACTCATGTGATCCTGAAACTCAACAGTCAAGGAATAATCACTCAAAGCAGCAAGTTTAATCCAAGTAGAAGAGAGACTGCCACACTCAGGCAAAATAACCCACCCAGAAAGCAACAGTCCATTGAACGGAGAGCCACTAGAGTTCCAACAGGGTCATCTTTCTTCTGTCTTTCTTGAGGCAGAGGTCACTGTGCATAAAAACCAGCAGTTTCCATTCCAAAAGCAGGCCTTGAAGCCAAATGAGATGCCCACAGAGAAACAGTTTCATCATGTTCCTTAACCCTCTCATGCTACAATTTCTAATCCCCATTCTTATTAGTAAATGCCTAAACCAAAATTCTTTTTGATCCAAGAAAAACAAAATCCAAAAACACACTACAGTTAGGCGTGATTTTGCATTTTACTTTCTTTCATAACTGCTGCAGATTGAACATAAATATTTATATCCATTCTCTTTCTAACCAGAGACGTGTTCCTCTCGCTATGTGGTAAAAGTGTTGGGTGTTTGTATTGCTCAGCATCATGCTGTCAGAGATGGCCCATCTCTGCTGGATTATTATTGCACTCCACAGTGAGTCTTCTGCATGCACAGCAGTGACCTTAAATTCTTTGTTCATAATTTTATCTTCTATCAAATGCTTGCAAACTGTCCTCTTTTAAGATCACTTAAATTCCAGGCCCTTTCCATCTCGGAAGTACCAGCAGTTACAGATGTAGCTGCTTAATAGAATGGAGCAAAACCCAGAAATCCGAGAGAAACTAGTGTTGAGCAAAAAAATGAGATAAATCAGATGATACAGGCCAAAGACCTGGCCTTAACAGTTGTGCATCAGTATATGCTACCCTGTAGCTAGGCTGCTAACTGGATAACTATAAAAGATTATTATTTAAATAAATTACTGATATGCTAACAGTATGATCTAGCAAGAACCATATTATGTGATTCGATACGGAATTTTGTGCAAAAAAGAAAAGATAAGCAATGATGAACAGAAAAAGGGCACACATCCACAAATTGGATAACCTGGAAAGCAAACACAGCATACACATCCAGGTTGCTGCTTCTCCTAGAACAGGAGTGCCCAAACTATGACCTGTAGGCCAGATCTGGCCCATGACACCAATTCATCCAGCCCACGCTGCCTTTGCCACACCTGGAAGCAGAAGTAAAAAGGAGCAGCAAGGGCGGTGTGGGCTGGATGAATTGGTGTCAGGGGCTGGATCTGGCCCATGGGCCATAGTTTGGGCACCCCTATCCTAGAAGAAGGCATGGAATGATAAAGACTTTACAACGGTGGCTTCCATGGCAAATTGTGACACCATTTTCATTCATTGATAATAACTTTCCACTGATACTGAATGGTGTAAGATTCAGGGCAGAGTAAAGAAAGTACTTCTTCATATATAACAATACATGGTTATACTGTGTGATAACATGGGAGGAAGGGACAGCCAGTAACTGGAACAACTTTAAAAGGTGACTGAGACAAAATCATGATGGACAGGGATTTCCATGATTACTGCTTGGAATGGCTGGCTTTGCACCACCTCCAGTATCACTCAGTGGCTCAGATGGTAGGCAGCACAAACAGGGTGTGTGTCCTGCCTGTGGGTTTCCTGTACCTAGAGGTGACTACTGTACAGTACTTCTAAAACCCCAAGGTTCTGTTCAATAGACACAGCTGCCAGCTTGCTTCTACCCCTGAGTTTAATTTATTTTTAATTATGAGGAGAGTTCTGGGTTGGTTCCTAGCCTAGACAAACATTTGCTTTATTAAGATCAAAAGGACACCTGAAAAAACTAACATGTTCACTTATTTTGTTTATTTTATCCCCTTATATGCATTTTTTAAAAGGAAAATCAAATAAAAAGAACTTGTAGTAAGAAAGCTAAAACCTCCAAATAATCTGATCTCAACTGCTTTCTTACGTGAAAGTTCTTCACGTGATATATTTTCCTTTAAGTCATCGTGTATGTGCATCAACAAGGGGAACAAAGATGTTGATAAAAGTTTTGTTATGAAGATTCAGTAAAGATGAGGAGCAACACAAAGATACTGATACTTGGTTTCAATTCAGTGGAGATCTCTGGAATATGTTATAAGGCAGTGACGGCAAACCTTGGCACTCCAGCTATTCTTGGACTTCATTTCCTAGAAGCCTTGATCAGCAGGTGTGCTGACTTGGGCTTCTGGTAATTGATGTCTAAGAATAGCTGGAGTGCCAAAGTTAGCCACCAGGATTATAGGGGTTCTCGTCTTAATAGTAGTAGTAATAGTAGTCGTCGTCGTAGTCGTAGTAGTAGTGTCCCATCAAGTTGATTCTAACTTATGGCAACTCTTTCCACGGGTTTTTCTAGGTAGAAAATACACAGATGCAGTTCATCATTCCCTTCTTCTGTGGGCACCCTGGGACAGTGTAGCTTGCCCAGGACTGCTCTGGCTGGCTCTTCTTCTGGGAGGGACAGTGAGGAATCAAAGTCCCAACCTCTTGTCTCCACAGCCATGTCTAAAACCAATGAGGTTAAGTCATTACCGTACTGACTCACACAATTTGCATCTTGTGTCTCCTAACCAATCAATATATCTTGGAGCCATGTATAAATGATTACTATAGGGGTTGGCAACCTACGGCCCATGGTCTGGATCCAGCCCACCACCCTCATGACAGAAACAGCCATAAACGCATCTGTGGCTGTTGTAAATGTGTTTACGACATCTGTAAACACGTTTTACAGCAGTGTTTACGGGGGGGGGGCAACCACCAGTTCAGCCCCCTCAACCGTCTGGGGGAGTGTGACCTGGCCCCTGACTTAAAAAGGTTGCTGACCCCTGGATTACTATGTAGTTTCACTCCAGTTGACTATATAGCTATCCTCTGAGCAATCTTCCCATCTTCTCAGACAATATACAGTCAAACCTCACATGAGTGTTTTGCTTAGCGAAAAACTCGCATAACGAGCAAGTTTTTTGCTAAGCAGTCTGACTCGCATAACGAATTTTTCGCTATGCGAGTCGGACTTTTCCCTATGGAAAAACTCGCATAACAAGCATTTCTATGGGGAAAACTCGCATAGCAAAAAAATTTGCTACGCGAGTTTTCCCCATAGACGCTCGTTATGCGAGTTTTCCCATAGGGAAAAGTCCGACTCGCATAGCAAAAAATTCGTTATGCGAGTCAGACTCGCATAGCGAATTTTTCGCATAGCGAGCAACCTTACAGAACGGATTAAATTTGTTATGCAAGGTATGACTGTACTGTAAATATGGACCTATACATTCAAAACTTTACCTTGTTCCCTTAGGACTTAGGTATTTCCTTTAATGGAAGATTTGATAGCAGTGTATACATTAACTCCTGTTATATGACAACTGAAAATTTTATTAGCTTACACGGCAAAATGTGAACAGTAGCAGAGATAGCTAGAATTTTATCAACTACTGTATTCTTGCATGTAAATGGGGATGACACCTACTCTCCCTACATACATTCCCTCACCTTCCACTTTCAACTGCATTCAAAAGAGAATTCTTGATTTGGCTGGCTTAGAAGCAGTAAAGAAGGGGTGGTAAAGACTTTGCAAAGGGAGCTTGAGAGAACAATTTATAACTAATGTACACACACCTACGCTCATTTGGCAGGCAACAAACATCTTTCTATGCAAAAGATGTTTCACTCTTCACTTAGAATGAGATTCAACAATTAAAATCTTAGTATTTTCTTCTTAGGAAGCTTGCAATTATGAGAGGGGGATGCACATGCAAATAGAGCATAGCTGAATATTCCTTTGAGTTAGAATTAAATATTCATTAGCTTAGATGCCAGTCTTCATGGGCCTTGAAATTGTAGGAATTCACTGCCTTTGCAGCTGGAACACAAAGCTGCAAAAGAAGGGGAAATAGCAACAGGTTTGGGCTGTAAGCTCCTTCTGGCTTTCTAATTACCACACAGCACACAGTTAAGCATAGGTACAGTGCTGGTAATAGGGGCTGTGGTGGCTCAGTGGTTAAGAAATTCACCTTGTTAGCTGGAAGGCAGGCAAGGCAGCAGTTTGAGACCTGGGTACTGCATGATGGACTGAGCGCCCATCTCTGTCCCAGCTCTTTGGGACATGAAATAAGCCTCATTTGGGTGTTCTCTGAGTGGAGTTTCTTCTGCAAAAATCCTTTCAACCCAGAATAGTTTCTGACATGACATTATTATTATAGTAATGGCAGCACATAAATTTCTTCGCTTCTTCTTTTACCCCATCAGGTGTTGAGGGAGTTCATAAATAATGTATTTTTATTAATTACTCTAGTTCAGAGGTTCCCAACCTTATTTTGGCCATATCCCACCTAAATACCTCTAAAATCCTGATGCCACCCACTGTGAGATATAATTATTATTCAAAAAGTGAACTCCTATTCACGTGGTGGACGCCTAAAAGACCATTAACTTGGTCTAAACAAGCTTCCAATTTGCCTCCATTAAAAATCAACTGTGGTGTGTGTGCCCCAAGCTGGGAACCACAGCTCTAGTGCTTAAACGTTTGTTACAGAATTTATTTTTTTAAAGACACATTTGCAAAAAGCTCAAAAGATTTACTTCTCTTTTTAGATTCTGGGTTAATTCAGAAGCAGTCCATCCTTTCACTGATAATAAAATCAGGAATACCAGTTTATTTAACCACATAGATTCAAAAGTAAGAGACTTGAAAAGCTCGCCCTTTCGGTGTGGCACAAAATGGGAGCAGGGGCAGGTTAGAAAGAGGCAACATGCCATTCTATTAATTGCTGGGGGAAATGTCATTGGTTTCATTATGATGCTTTGCTCAACTGTGTGAATGGAATGCTGGACGTGATAACCTTTGGTCTGGTATAGGATGGCTCTTCTCTCCAAAACTAGCAGGAGCATGTCTCTTTTTAAAGATACACATTCAAGCAACAGCATGAAGAAAAGGAGGAGTTTTTGATTCTGAGTTCTGAACAAATTAATGTACTGTGGTTTAATAGGCCTCCCTTTTTCCTACCAGAGCAGCCCACAGGAAGACTGCAGTAACTTTTCTAGTTCTGACAAGAGGTTCCTGGAACCGTATACTGAAAGGCCTTTTTAAAGAAGCAAGAAATAGTCAAACCCTGTATGCAACAGTACAGTAGTCACAAGGAGCACAAAGAAAGCAGAAGGAAATCTATTAGGAAGTAGGTTCATAAGCTTTCTATTCTAACATTCTCCAACTTCTCTATTTGGCAAGTACAGTCTTCTGGCTGACAACTGCAAGGGATGTCCTACAGGTGCTTCTTGTATGACCAACTACCAGGGCAAATAGCCAAGAATCAGGTAATCAGCAGCCGAGTTATTTTTAAGTCTTTCAAAAAGCTCAGCTAGAGTGTACAGTATCTTCAAGCTCAGTGCAATTCATGCCACAGCAAATAAATTTACTATTTGTAGCACAATTAAACCCCATGGCAACCAGTAAAGCCTTTATGGTGGGCCCACCCCAAGATGCAAAGAGTACTTTGCAAGGGAAAAAAGTAAGCTTCTGTCAGTGGGCAAACCTTCTGCCTTTCCTCAAACACAATTCCCAATCGATAAAAGGAAAACTAACAGCAAACAAAGGCAGGGAGAATAGGAACCACTTTGGTACCTACACATACATGTACTGTATGCACATTCACTGAACACACCCTGATCTTACCTCTCTTAGCATCTTATCTAGTAGTATCCTCCACAGCAGTGTTGGGTGACTCTGTTAAGCCTGGCTCCCAAATTTCTATTCCCACCAACCCTGACAACAAAAAGCCACAACTGAAAGAAAAAGAACAGCAAGATTTAAAACTGCTACCCAAGTACGATGAGAACGTGCCACACCAAAAAGAACCGGTTTTCAGTCCTGCTTTGGTTAAGAACAGTTGCTGTGACTGTACCAGACTACCCTAAACAACCTGCACACTTCCAGAATGCCAGGATCCATAGGGGAATGTAGCAATATACATATCAATCACTTTTCACTACCTTCTAAAACCTTGTTTTCTCATCTTCTCTTCCAAACAAAGAAAATTTCACATCCTGCAAGCACAACTACTTCTGTGAAGTGAGTCCTCATGTCACATTCATACCAAAGAAAGGAAAGGGCAGAGAACCCAAAGCCCGTATTTATACTGATGATTAGTTATTTAAGCCTTGTAAACAGTTGCTAACTAGTCCAATTACTCAGTTAATACCAACAAATAAAGATGTTCCAGATTTGTAATGTGAAATAGAATAGTTTTTAATAGTTAGGAACACAAGCTAGAGGACAAAACCTTAATATAAGTTTGGCTTATTCCAATCATGCCCCAATAAGTCTTTAAGAGACATCTTAACTTGCAGATACTTAGCAAGCTGTGACATATTATTTAAATCTAGTCAATTTAAAAACAACTATTTAAATCACTTATTTCAAAGGCCAAGATAAAATTACTGATTTAGATTAAATTTTCACTGATAATTTATAGAACAGTTATGCCAATCTGACCAGCTGTTGTTGTTAATTTACAACTAAATATATTTCTGAATACACTGTTATATTTTGAAAACCAATCCTTAAATCTGTCTGTCACATTTTTTTCAAACATTTCTTTTGCTACCTACTTTAGGAATCTCTTTAAAATATCTTTTAAATAATAATGAACTGTCTTTATTAAGATATTTAAAATATTTTTAAAATATCTTTATTACGATAAAGATATTTGAAACATCTTTTAAGTAATAATAAACTGTCTTTAATAAGATAACTAGCCATGAGAGTTTGAGAGATTGAAAGATGAAGATACAGGAATCTGCACACTTGACAATTTGTCTTCCTTCTGAGGCTTCTCCTTTCTGTTTGCCTCTTCACAAACATGAAGGAGAAAACAACAATAATGAAATATTTATGACTGAGAAGCAGATACCTCAAATGAAAAAGAAATGCTTATGTCCTTGACAGGGTGGTGTAATTAATGCAGTCTGAGAAATGATATCAGATTTAGCAGACCTTCAAATTCAACAAGTAAAATAAAGATTTAACATATTGGGAAAATTCAACTACCTATATATGATGGTAAATAAGTCAAATAGCAAATTGGCACTTGTTTAAGAAATCAATGCTTGTATTCCTCATCACACAGAAATCTAGCCAATACATGATAAAATCTATTATGGCAGATAATGACGAAACTGTGGGAAGTACAGTCATACCTCGCACAACGAGTAACTTGTATAACGAATAACTCGCTTAACGAGGATGGTTTTTCACAAAATGTCTTCTTCGTTGAGCGAGGAAAAACTCGCTTAACGAAAACAGATTCTCTCGCTTGGTGCGGCTGCAAGTGGCCGAGCGAGACAGCCTCGCAATCAGCGGACCTCTCAGCTGATTACGAGGCTCTCTCGCTCAGCTGCGCCAAGCAAGAGAGCCCCTGCAAGTGGCCGAGCGAGACAACCTCACAATCAGCGGCCCTGGGAGAGCCCCTCTGGAGATTGTGAGGGCTGTTTCACTTGTTGTTCAGTCGCACAGTCGATTCCGACCCTTTGCGACCCTATGAACCACCGTCCGCAAGGCACTCCTGTCCTCCACCATCCTCCTCAACTCGCTCAGCTCTGTGCCCATTGTGTCCACAATACCATCTAGCCATCTCGTCTTTGGCTGGCCCCTTCTTCTTTTGCCCTCAACCTTTCCCATCATCAAGGCTTTCTCAAGTGAGTCTTCTCTTCTCATTTGATGTCCAAACTACTTTAGCTTCATCTTTACTATTTGCCCCTCCCAGGAGCAGTCAGGGTTGATTTCTTCTAAGATTGACCTATTTGTTCTCCTTGCTGTCCAGGGGACTCTCAAAACTCTCCTCCAACACCACATCTCAAAGGCATCTATTCTTCTGCGCTCAGCTTTCCTAATGGTCCTGCTCTCACAACCATACATTGCCACAGGGAATACCATTGCTTTGACTACGTCTCTACTTTTCACTATGTTCCCCAGGTTTCTCATCGCTTGTCTCCCAAGAATCAGTCACCTTTTTATTTCATGGCTGCAATCACCATCTGCAGTGAGTTTTGATCCTAAGAAAGTAAAATCTGTCACTGCTTGTTTCATGTTCAGTTGCCTTTAAAGAACACTTTATTAATGAGCTTTGAACGGGTACTCTGTAAAAGAATCCTTTTTTTTTAAAATTTATTCTTGATGTGTGATGTTTTAAAAGTTGAAACATTTAAATTCCAAATAACATTTGGAATGTTATTTTTTGATTTAACATGTTCCTGCACACTATTTATGCTGTTTAACTGCACTTTATAAATAATTTTGAACAAAAAAAGGGGGGGTTGGGCTTTTTTTCTGAGGCCCAGAACAAAATTTGGGTTTTCAATGCATTCCTATGGGAAAATTCATTTCGCTTAAAGAGCAACTCGCTTAAAGAGCAATCTCGTGGAATGCATTTTGCTCTTTAAGCGAGGTATTACTGTATACTCATTTTGAAATTATCTGATCTAATGCACAATTCCAAATGGTTCCATCAATATGGAGAGGCTCCTGCTGTTTCCAACAGTTAAAATATATAAAAAGAAAAAGCTCACACAGAGGGAGGAATTTATTACTGGTCACTGGTCACATCATGAGTACTGTACTAGAAAATACCTGATCTGACCTTTACACAATTTGTATATAACTTTCATAGCTACAATGAATTATAGTTTCCAAGCAACAATAAACATCTCTTTGAGAGCTAGGAAATGGATGCTGAAGTCTCAACTTCATATTCTGTGAGATACAGTACTATGAAGCTATAGCTGGGTAAATAATGGTTATGTGTCCAGAAACAACCAGAGAAGGTGCACAAATTGACCACAACCAGTTGTATGGTTTTGAGAGCTGGACCATTAGGAAAGCTGAGCGCAGAAGAATAGATGCCTTTGAGATGTGGTGTTGGAGGAGAGTTTTGAGAGTCCCTTGGACAACGAGAACAACAAATAGGTCAATCTTAGAAGAAATTAACCCTGACTGCTCCTTAGAAGGTCAAATAGTAAAGATGAAGCTAAAGTACTTTGGACATCAAATTAGAAGAGAGGATTCGCTTGAGAAAGCCTTGATGCTGGGAAGGATGGAGGGCAAAAGAAGAAGGGGGTGGCCAAAAATGAGATGACTAGATGGTATTGTAGACACAATGGACACAGAGCTGAGCGAGTTGAGGATGATGGTGGAGGACAGAGGTGCCTGGCGGACAGTGGTCCATGGGGTCGCAGAGGGTCGGAATCGACTTTGCGACTGAACAACAACAAAGTTGTCACTTTGCTGACAGGAATATTTTAGCAACAGAATTAGGATTGGTTCCTCCAACCACTCCTCCCATGGCCTCAAAATGCATTCTGGAAGGCTGGGAAACCCTCCCAATGCAGACTTTCAGGTAACACAGAGAACTGCAATTTGGAGGTGTGGGGGGGAGCCCATTGCAGAAGCAGATGCAAAGGCAATCTTGGATTTAACCCAATTTGCAAAAGCGAGTGTATTTTCTTAAGCACTGTTATTACAATGGCTTTGCTAAGACAAGAAGCCAATTCAAAAAAAGAATCAACATGTATTGCCACATTTCCTGAGTTTGCCTACACATTTGAACTGTCTGGTTCATGTGTGCAGAAAGAGCTTTAAAAAGATATTGGTTTTTTCATAAAGCTGCCCAAACCATTACATTCCTGGAGCCACTTACTCCCAATGTACAGAAGCATGCAAAATAGTTTAGTCAGGATATTAAGAGCCACAGCAAAGACGTTTGCCTCCACAATAAAGCTCTCCCAGGAATCTGCTGTAATTACAAAGCATTGAAGCATAAAACATACTGATTGAAATCCTGCTGCAGTTATGCAAATGATGTTAACTTTTAGATACAATTTGCCAGAAATTAAGAAATATCCAGAGACATTATCAGTTACATACTGAACTGTGCAACTTGCTGTACAATGGACAAGGTCTATGAGATTTCTTGATGTTTGGCAATTTGCATATTAAAGTAAATAATAAATTTCCTGTCAGAAATTACTCTGGGTTGAAAGGATTGCCTATTAAAGTTACACTATTTGTATAAATGCCCAAGAGGATTTGGCATTACTGCATTACAGGATTTATTATTTACTGCTCAGATCACACAAATTACAATATGAAGTCTTTTTAACCCTGTATATACAAATGCAGCACTTGTGTGATGTGTGCAACCTGAATGTATTGGTTGGAAATCACACAATTTCTAGGGGGGGGGGGGAACCACTTTATCTTATCTGGAACTGGACAGTGAAAACAGATAACATAGTGATTTTTGTAATTACTCAGATCATTCATCCTGCATCTTTAAAAAATCCCAACCTCACAGACAGTTTTCTCACTTGAAAAGCAATGTCTCTGCAAGTAACCTGCAACTGAAAGAAACACTAGTAATTGGTCATTTACAAAGTGTCCCTCCGTTTGATCTTCCTTCAACGAAGATGTTCCTACTGTGCATACTATCAAGCAGCTGATGATGCAATTAGACACTGTGGAGCACACCAGGATATTTAGTATGTTTAAACACCAGGTTGCCATGGTTAATTTTATTAAAATGTTTTGCAAAGAAACAGCAATATATATATGTGTGTGTGTGTGTATAATTCCACTGAATTTTCTCTTTGCATCATTTGAACTTTTCCCCACCAATCATTTCATACTCATTTTAATTCCATTTTATCTAAAAATGTCAGGTTTCCATAAAGCATCAAAATCAGTGGAAAATTATAAACTACATACCAAAATGTGCTTGTGCCTACTCTATTCTGATAATAATTACTGTACTTATTTACAAGAGGATTTTTTAAAAAAATAAAAGGAACTTTCTTTGAAAGCAGAACAGCTAAAAAATGACACATTTTAATGTTAAAGATGCTCCAAACAAATGAAAATTTCAGGAAAATGTAATCTTTTTTCTTTTGCCTCCATAAACTAAAGGCAGCATATCAAAATGCCACACATTCCTAAATATCATTTTGGTGAAGAATGGTTGATATAGAAGCTTGCTAAAATCTTACATCAAGTAGATTTTGATAAAGCTTCAACTGAAGATGGGTTTTCCCCTCTCTTTTCTTAACAGCAAAAAACCCAGCATAGACTCCTCTATGTTTGATGAAGATCTTGGCAATATGACTTGGGGAAGTAAAGCATAATTGTGTATATCATATTTTGTGCAAGGAGCTTTTTGAAACATCAATGCATCTTTACTGCAAACTATGGAAAAGGGACTTTGGAGAGATGTAATACAGTCATGCCTCACATAATAAATTTAATTTGTTCTGCGAGGCTGCTTGCTATGTGAGTTTTTCGCTATGTGAAACAAACTCGCATCGCAAAAATTCCTATGGGGAAACTCGCATAACGAGCATTTCAAGGGGGCAAACTTGCATAGCGAAATTTGTTTGCAATGCCAGTATCCCCCCTAGAAACCCTCGTTATGCGATTTTTTTCCATAGGGAAAGTCCAACTTGCATAGAGAAAATTTTCATTATGCGAGTCGGACCGCTTAGTAAAAAACTTGCTCGTTATGCGAGTTTTTCGCTAAGCGAAATGCTCGTTATGCGAGGTTTGATTGTACAAGGAACAAGAAAGCCTTGAAAAACTACACTTGTGTCTACAGAAAGGGAATAAAAATTGTTTACTGAGGGTAAAAGTCACTTCTGTTTTAGGGTTTTCAGAGCACAGTGCCTTCTTCCTTAGGTAAATGATCAAACTGGTGTCTAAAATTACAGACAGGCAGAGGGTTATTGATTACTTGCATGACACTAGCCTAGCTATTATTTCTAGGAGTCTGGGACATGTTTTGGCTAAAATTGATGAGACTTGATGACTGCAAGGTCTGTGCAGCTCAGTAAGCCAAACCCTTACCTTGCACTCTGTATTTAAGCCCAAATTCAGACCTGCTCAAAACAGCGATAAACATTTAAAACTCTGTTTGTATATCCTTTATCTATATTGTACAATTTATCCCAAACATTCATTATTTACAGTTTTAAAAAAATATTTTAAATTATTTCCAATTTAGGATCTGTGAACTAATAATCCAAAGGTCCCATCATTGACTGCCCTGCTCACATCTTACAAACTAGGGGTTCTCAACCTTTTAAAGCTGAGGGCCAGGTCACATCCCCTTCAGACTGTTGGCAGGCTGAACTAGTGTGACTCTCCGCCGCATGGTGGCAGGACCAACCCGAGTCCCCACCATCCCCCCACCACCACCTGCTTCAGCAGCAGCAGGGGGAACACTAGTACGGCCTGCTGACATTCCCCCCCTGCCACCAACACTCCC
The DNA here is from genome assembly GCA_030440675.1 of Furcifer pardalis. Classification (NCBI taxonomy): domain Eukaryota; kingdom Metazoa; phylum Chordata; class Lepidosauria; order Squamata; family Chamaeleonidae; genus Furcifer; species Furcifer pardalis. The sequence continues at coordinate 105,520,618 of CP126893.1, forward strand.
CCAATGCCACAAGTCCATCCCACCAACATTAACCCCCATACTGCCACCATTTCCCTGTTTACCACCCTGCAATGGGTGAAGGAGGGGTCCAGAGCGGCACCCAGGAAAGACATGGGTGGTCACATGCATCTGCTGATTCTGCCACTACCACTGTCCATTCCCCCTCCACCTGGCTTGGCATGTCCCTAACGCCGATCCACAGCAGGGTGGATGTTGTAAGCCTTCTTACAACATTTGCTCTGCTGTGGAGAGGTATTAGGGACACACCAAGCCAGGTGGAGGTGAAAGGATGGCGGCAGCAAGGGTAGCAGAGGGAGCAAGCTGGATGGAATGGCACCACGGGCCGTAGGCTGAGAACTCCTGTTACAAACCATAGGCTGAGCTATGTTTAACCTTGACAGTCACTATCCATGTAACTTTTATATCTGAAGCTTCCATGGTATTATTTCTAGGACTTTTAAATACTCAGTGGCTGAAATCCTGTTCCTTAGCATAGTAAATCACTCTCTAGTAGGTCCACTTCAATCAATGGAAATTATGAAAAAATTGACTTTCCAAATCTTCACGACTAATGAGCCTACTTCAGTGCAACTTACTGCGTTAAGCAACACGACTTAATCTTTTATTATTTTACTGTATGGATTTTCTTAGAAATCTATTACAATATCATCCTAAAGAAAGCCATAGATTTCCATGTTATACCATTGTAAAGTTATCATTGTACTTTTTTAAAAAACAAAATGTCTTATTTAATGCAATTACAGCCCTCAAGACAAAGTGAGGAAAACAACTATAAGAAACCCTAGAGTTAACACGAAGAGCTCTTTTTCTCTTAGCAACGCTTCTAGGTGACAAGGGGCTTTCCTGTCAACGTAGTTAAACGAACCTAGAGAACAGTCAAAAGAGTACCTAACTGTTTCTCTGTCAGGAAGCTGAAAGCTAGTTGAGTCTTGACTACACTATCACATAATGTCAATCAGCAATAAATAGCCATCCAAACTGTGACAAAAGTAGAATAGATCCTTTAAGAGAAGATGTAGAGCAGGTGCAATGAAATATGGTCACTTCTGATAATTGGATGTAAAAAACAAAACAAATCCCATTAGACTTCTGGCAAGTAGTGAAGTTCTGCAATCAAATATTTGATCTGTACAAGTTTTCAAAGTATACAGTTGTAAAGAATCAGAAAACAACCATATTTTTACAATTGTAGTAATATTATATGGGAAAAGTAATTACAATGTTGTGAAATACAAGAGGAATTGCACTTATTTTAAGTCTGCAAGCAGAAGTCACTTATGGTAGATTTATTGAGAGATATGCATACATGCACACACATGCACACACCCCAAACCTCGCCAATGAAGACTTGCGTAGTCATTGTGTTGTACTACTCAAAAATAATGCTTTCTGCTTTTTATGCTTTCAATTACCGGTAACTTTCTTTTTTATTCATGCCAGAGGCACCACCAGCACATAACAACATACAAAGCTAAAATTAATATACCATATCTAAAACAAAAAGGAGTTAAAAGGGCTAATGACATCCGCCCAACAGCATTTCCTCTTGCCAACATAAGGTCCGCCTCAGTGCATGTTGAGGAGCATTGTGTACATTGTATCATATGGGTGACAGTTTGTTCTTTTCTGCATTCACATAGGCTGTCATCTACAGGGAAACCCCACTTTCTCAAATTAGCCCTTAATCTTCCTTCCAAATAGCTAATTGTAAATCAGATCACTGTTATTTATAACATGATGCTTCCAAGCTCTAACAAGGACTGGGCAAGGGAATGGGCAGTGATGACAATGCCAAAAACGATGAGTTATTCTGGGAGAACTGTCCTTAAGAACATCTTGCCTGCCCACCCTTCAAAAGGTAGAGCCAGAGCTATTTATGAGTCATCATGCCTGATGAAGTCAACTAAATAGGTAGTCCCTCAAAAGCACATTAGCATATCTGTCCACCTTTGTAGGGCTTCTGTTCTCAAAAATCCCCCCCACACCCCCATGAAATCATTAGCCCAGCTGGTTGCTTTTGGGTCAGGCTAAGTAAAGCAAACGTCTTTTGGAAAAGGATACCAATTTGGATGTTAAAAAAAACCCCCACCAAATCACATTAGACTTCTGGCAAGTACTGAGGTTTGCAACCAAATGCTTGATCTGTACAAGATAACAAAATTCTCCATACTAGTGTCTAGGTAGATATTATGGAAATGCCTCCTTAGACTCTGACTGTTAATTTCAAGGGCAGCACTGTTGCATTTGACCATTAAGCACACAAAACATTATACACAGCCAGAACAACAGGAACTGAGGAGGCGGCAACCGCAAGTTCTCTTGTTAAAAGACCAAATCTTGCCTCATACAAGCAAGCAAGCAAGCAAGCTGCTTCCAGTGCAACTCTACATGTGAATGATGGGTGAGAAAAACGAAAGAGAGAGGGGAAGTGTTATTTTGGTACCATAATGAGGCTCCCACTTCTTCCCAAGTACAACACACGCACGCACATATTCCTAAAGGAAGAGAGAAAGAAGACTGGCCTTATCACAATTGCCACTCTCAAAAAAATACTACAAAAAACAAATTTTATGTGTGGGTTGGCTACTCAGGGTTTCTGAGTGACAAGTTGCTGTTCTTATGCAATATTAATGATCAAGTGAAGGAATTCAAACTCCACCTAAACCAATATCTTATTTTTCTGTATTTTAAGTAAATTGTGGATGATGAAGAAATCCTGTTGCTTATCGTAGTAAGTTGTAACTACAGTATGGACACTGAATCACTGTAATGTAGAGAAGCTGACTCACCTAACAACAGATGATTCAAACGGTTTACTCCAGTTGTGATTTATTTTGCTAAGCAACAAGATTTCAGGTGTATTTTTATGTTATGTACTCAGTTTCACAGAACCATAGACTAACACAGCTACTATTCCAAAAAGTTTCACAGTGGTATCAGTTACTTTTACTACTCTGAACTACCATGCAGCATTACAGAAGTCATTTATCTGTCACCATATGGAAGAACTACTCAGCATTTATCAATTTTACTTTGCATTTTCCAAATCCTTTGCCTTCATGTAAACAAAAGGGGGAATAAAATGCATATACAAAAATCTAATCTACAATGGCAGAAATGGGAAATGTATAAAACACAACTCTGCGATGTTACTTTCCCTAGAAGTGTCAAAGTTATTCTTCTTCCAAAATACTACCAAGCAATCTCCCCTTACTCTTCTTCAAGAAATGAAGCTCACACACCAGCCACACTTCTTGCTGTATGACACATATCTTAGCTAAATAATATATTTTATAATAACAGAAACTTTTGCTTCTTTATATCACCACTATGAAACAATGCAGATAGGATGATGTATGGGGTACAGATATCATCAGCACAGTCCCTTCTTTCACTGTATCTGTAGCCCAAGCTGTAAGATATAGCATACCCCAGTATGAAAAAAGGATAAAGAACACGGGAAACTCTCTTTTCAGACCACATTTATTTGAACTGAAGACACAGTATTTAAATGCTATCACTCATTTTAGGGGTCTATTATTTTCTAAGTTAAATATATGCTGAGGGAACAACAACAAAATCCTTTTGGGCACCACTTTCAAGCAGAGAGAAGCAGTAACAAAAACCTATTTATAGAAACATCTCCTAAATATCTCTCATCAGTCTAATAATTGTAACATGAAGTGAACAGATTTTAAAAATCTATATAAACCAGAAATGGTGGGAAATGAACCACTGGGGAAAGTATCTGTTTTCTCCCCTCTACACCTGCTCTCCATCCATCATTCTCTTGTTGGTATAGCTCCACCTAAGATAAGGAGAGAAGTAGCTGCAGACACCAAGAGAAGCAAACAAGACAATGACCCTCAACATCCTCTTAAAGGATATGTGCATCAAGTCTGCCAGCTCAGATCCAGAAAGAGCTTTAGGGGAAGAAGGACAGGTTGCACTTACCTGTAACTGTCGTTCTTCGAGTATGTTGTTTGTGAATTCACACTGATGGGTTCTGCGCTTGCGCGGGAGCCATGTCGGAGCTGGAAAGCTGATTGGATAAATTTGAATGGTTAGTACCACCCACCATCTCCACCCGCCCTTTGCGCCATTTCACACTTTCCGCCTCAGTTAATATTAAAGCTGTACAGAGGATAAGCATCTCATCCCTGCAGCAGTAAGAGGGGAAGGACGGGTGGGTTGTGTGAATTCACAAACAACATACTCGAAGAACGACAGTTACAGGTAAGTGCAACCTGTCCTTCTCCTTCGTGTTGTTTGTGAATGCACACTGATGGGTGACTAGCAAGCTCTCTTACCTGGATGGTGGGTAGCTGGTGCTGTGGTGAGATGTGCCGCTTGGTGGAGATGTGGTCTGGTCTCAGGATACACTCAAAGGTCAGGAGGTCATTATGGCATTGAAGTGCGAAGACCTGCTGTCAAGACCGAGCGTCCCAGCCTGGAGTCGGGGATGGCTCTGGTGTCCAGTCTGTAGTGGTTGACAAAGGTGAGTGGCCTGGACCAGGTTGTGGCTTTGCAGATGTCTTCCATGGGGATTCCCTCCAAGAAGGCCGTGGAGGTGGCCATGGATCTGGTGGAGTGAGCCCTGACGTGGGGTGGTGGTTCCCTCGACGTCAGGCGGTAGGCCAAGTAGATCGCCTCGCAGATCCATTTAGAAAGGCGTTGGGCAGAGAGCGCGTGGCCTTTGGATCTCCCGCCGTAGGCGATAAATAGTCTGTTAGATTGCCTAAAATCTCTGGTACGTCGTGTGTAAAAGAGCAGTGCTCTTTGTACGTCCAAGGAGTGCCAGCTTCTTTCCTGGGTACTGGAAGGGTTGGGAAAGAAGGCAGGTAAAGTGATGACCTGGGATAGGTGGAATTCTGTGATCACCTTAGGGAGGAAAGAGAGGTCCGGGTGCATGACCACTCTGTCATGGAAAAACTTGAGGAATGGGGGATCATTTCTGAGGGCTGTCAGTTCCCCCACTCTGCGGGCTGAGGTGATGGCCACCAGGAACGCAGTCTTCCACGAGAGCAGGTGGATCTCGGTTGTTGCCATCGGCTCGAAGGGCGGCCTCATCAGAGCTTCCAAGACGGTAGACAGTGACCATTGTGGTGTGGGTATTCGTGTGGGGGGAAAAACATTTTTCAGGCCCTTGAGGAACCTCTTCATGGTGTGGTCCCGGAAGGCCGAAGAGAGGGTAGAGCGAGGTGAAGCATGGGCGACAACTGCAGCTAAGTGCACACGTATGGAGGAGTGTGCCAAGCCGGTTTCAGCCAGGTGGAGCAGGTAGTCCATCAGGTCCTCTAGGGAAGCTGTGGTCAGTTCCTTGTCCCGGTCCCTGAGGAATGCATGAAACCTCTCCATCTTGTTCTTGTAGGACTTGGATGTGGAGGGTTTCCTGCTCTGTTCCAGGATCCTGCTTATCCTGGGATTATGAGCCAAGCCGTGAGGTGGAGACTCGGTAGGTCCACGTGGGACATCTGGCCCCGTTCCATGTGGAGGAGCGACGGGTCGTCCGGGAGGGTGATCGAGTCCATCGCTAGTTCCCTGAGCAGTGGGTACCAGTGTTGCCTGGGCCACGCTGGTGCAATTAGAATGGCTCGGGCCTTCTCCTGGCGAAGGCGGACCAGGACCCTCTGGATGAGCGGGAAAGGTGGGAAGGCGTAGAGGAGACTTCCTTGCCAGGGAATCATGAACGCGTCCCCCATGGATCCGTGTCCCGCTCCGGCTCTCGTGCAGAATAGGTCGCACTTCGCGTTGGTCTGGGACGCGAAGAGGTCCACTCGTGGTTGGCCCCATCTGTTGCACAGGAGCTCGAAGACCGATGCGTTGAGCTCCCATTCGTGAACGTCCGAGGTCTTGCGGCTGAGGCCGTCCGCTGTTGTGTTGAGTGTCCCTTGGATGTGCACTCCGATCGGTAGGACGTGGTTCTGGAGGCACCACTCCCAGAGTTGGACTGCCAGGTAGAGTAGGGATGGTGAGTGAGTCCCTCCTTGCCGGTTGAGGTAGGATAGGGCTGTGGTGTTGTCCGAGGCGACCTGAACCGTCGCTCCTCGGAGGCTGGATTGGAAGGTTTTCATGGCCTTCCAAATCGCGAGTAGTTCTAGGAAGTTTATGTGGTGTGCTCGTTCCTGTCGAGTCCACTTGCCGCTTATCTCCAGGGATCCGTAGCATGCTCCCCATCCGAGTGTGCTCGCATCCGTGGAGATCTGGGTGGACGGTGTGGGAAGTAGGAAGGGTCTCCCGATGGCCATGAATTCGTGGTTGGTCCACCACTGTAGTTGCTGTTTGAGTTCGCGGGTTGGCATGAGCCGTTTGTTCGGATCGTCCAACACAGGGTTGAAGAGGTGTAGGAACCAAGACTGGAGCGATCTCATCTTTAATTTGGCGAACGGTATGACCGCCGTGGTGGAGGCCATGAGGCCTAGGAGTCTCTGCGCCGACTTGGCACTCACCGTGCGGTTGTTCTGGAACTGGTGTACCAGCGATGCGATGCGTGCTAGGCGCTGGGGAGGGGCAAATGCTCTTGCCTTCGTGGCGTCCAGGATCGCCCCGATGTAATCCATTTCCTGGGCCGGTTCGAGGCGTGATTTCTTTACGTTGATCCGAAGACCGAGATCCTCCATGGTTCTGAGGGTGAATCGCACGTCCCTCCGTGCTTGTTCTGCAGACGGCGCCGTTATCAGCCAGTCGTCTATGTAGGGAAATACCTGGATGCCCCGGGTTCGTAGGTACGCCGCTACCGGTGCCATGCACTTCGTGAAGACCCTCGGTGCGGTGGAGAGGCCGAACGGTAAACAAGTGTACTGGAAGGCTTTTTCCCCGATGCAAAATCTGAGGAACTTGCGGTGATCTGGGCGTATTGAGATGTGGAAATACGCATCCTTGAGGTCGATTACTGCAAACCAGTCTCCGGTCTTCAGGAGAGGGAGAATGGTCTGGAGCGTGACCATGCGGAACTTCGCCACTCGGATGTCTTGGTTGAGGCGACGGAGGTCCAAGATGGGTCTGAGTCCTCCGTCTTTCTTGCTGACTATGAAATATCTGGAATAGAATCCGTCGCAGAGAGATGTTGGAGCGACCGGTTCTATTGCCCCCTTGAGTAGAAGGGCTGAGAGTTCTTCTTGCAGCTGGGGGGACGGGTTGGTGGTGCGAATGTGCCCTAAGGTTGGCCATCTCTCGAATTCGATGGCGTAGCCATCGTCTAAGATTCGAAGTACCCACCGATCGGTGGTTATCGCGTTCCAAGTGGCTAGGAAGTTCCGGAGCGGTATGTACGGCATCGGATGGGGCGAGGGAGGATCTTCGGTTCAGAGGGAGTCAAGGTTGTTGCTTTTGCCTCCGGTCAGAGCGCTTGGTGTTGTGGCCCTGGTTCTGGAAGCGCGTACGGTTGTATTGTTTGTGCGGTTTGTAGAATTGCTGGTTGGCTTGGCCTTGGGATCGAAAGGACTGGCGGTTACGGTAGTCCTGACTGTAACCCGAGGAAGACCTGAGTTGGTATCCGCCGGTCGCGCCAAGCCGAAGTCTGTTGGACGTCGTGATGTCCTTGTGAAGTTCGTTAAGGGCATTGCCGGTGTCCTCGGCGAACAATCCCTTGCCGTCGAAAGGGAGCTCTTCGATGAGTCTCTTGGTGTCGTCGTGTAGGTCGGCCGATCTGAGCCACGCGTGGCGACGCAGCTGTATCGCAGCCGCTACGGTTTTGGCTCCCGAGTCGCAGATGTGGCGTGCGGTTCGGAGCTGTTGTTGGCTGAGTTGGATCCCTTCCTCGGACAGGGTCTCAAACTCGGCGCGGAGATCGGGTGGTAGTCTGTCCAGGGAGGCTTCCACCTTGCCCCACAGCTTGATGTTATAGGCTGCCATGGCTACCTCGTAGTTGGCCGTGCGGGTAGAGAGGGATGAGGCGGCGTAGACCCTCCTTCCGATGGCGTCTATTTTCTTTCCCTCCTTCGAGGATGGGACAGGCACGCTATGCACGGCGGTGCGGTGTTGGGTGGCCTTGACTACACTCGAATTTGGCGTGGGGTGCGAATGGAGGAACTCACCCTCCTCCCCAAGGAGCTTGTAGATCCCATCCAGCCGATTGGAGACGACGTGGGATGAGACCGGCCTGCTCCAAACCGTCTTGGCCGAATGGGCGACATCCGGAAGGAAAGGCAGATGGACCGGAAGGATCTTCTTGGTGTCCGCCAATCCGCACACCTCGTCCACGAATGGAGCCGGCGGGTGTTCTGCCCTGATATTCAGTATCGGGCCCATGCGGGTCAGGAGGGCAGTGAAGGATTTCTGATCCTCCGGCTGCAGGCGCTCCTTGGCGCCGATCTGTTCCACCGGGGACTTTTCGGCGTCGACCGGAGGAAGATCGTCCATGTCTTCCTCCTCGCCTTCTCCCTCGGACGAATCGTCCGAGCCTCCAGACACCCCAGCAAGGGATGGGGGTGGCAGTGAGGCCTCGGGGTCCGAATCAGACCAGTAAGGCCTGGCTGAATTCGGTTCCTCCCCGGATACAGATGGCGGTGGCGGCGGCAGCGGTTGGGAGGCCACGGATTGGGCTCGGCGCCGTTTGGAGGCCACGGATGCGTGATCGGCCTTCCGTTTGGAGGTAGCCCGCGATGTAGGATCGGGCGGGGGACCAATGGTGGCGAGTACCTTGTCGGTGATCTTCTCCGTCATGGCCTCCAAGAGCGGGGACAGCATCTCCAGGGTGAGGAAGGACTGTGCGGCGGTCTCCGGTCCCCGTTCATCGCTTCTCCCCTCGGGAAGTAGAGATGGTCCCCGTGGAGTTGGTGGCGGTGGGGTCTCCTGGTGCGGCGGGATGCCCTCTGACTCCGCCTGGGACGCACGTGGAGGAGATGGTGGCGGCGATGTAATGGCGGCCACGAAGACTGCGGAGGCCGGGGAAGCAGAAGGAGACGGCCGGCGCACTTGAGGTGTTGGAGGTAGAGAGGAGGAGTGTTTCTTATGTTTTTTCTTCTCCTCCTTCTTCCGTTCCTCCTTGTTCTTCTTCTTTCTGAAGAGCTCGATGGTGGTGAGTTTCTTGGTGGCTGGCGGGGCCGAAGAGGGCGTCTCTTGGCGGGCCTCCGTCGGGCGGCTTGGGCCTTGTGGTGCTAGGGCGGACTCCATGAGGTGGGCCTGCAGACGGTTCCTCCGGTTCTTCAGGGCAACCTTGGAGAATTTCTTGCAGGCTGAGCACGAGTGCACAGGGTGGTCCTCGCCCAGGCAGATCAGGCACTTAGAGTGGTTGTCGGTGCTCGGGATCTTGGCCGAGCACGAAAGGCACTTCTTGAAGGCCGCCGACGATGCCATCCACAGTGGGGTGGTGAAGGGCTAGAAGGGGGGATCCCCTTCGCGGCTCTTCTAACTTCTGTCTTCTTCTTCTTCTTCTTCTTCTTCTTCTTTTTTTAAAATAAAGAGAAAAAAGGGGGTACTGGATAAACCAGAAGTGAAGGTGCCGAAAACTATCCTGGATAAACGACCGAACAATTCGGTAACGAGGGAAAACCGGGAGAGCTCTCAATCAGGCTCCTGCTGTAGCAGCGGAAAAACAAGAACTGAGGCGGAAAGCGCGAAATGGCGCAAAGGGCAGGTGGAGATGGTGGGTGGTACTAACCATTCAAATTTATCCAATCAGTTTTCCAGCTCCGACATGGCTCCCGCGCAAGCGCAGAACCCATCAGTGTGCATTCACAAACAACACGAAGGAGAAGGACAGGTTTCACTTACCAGTAACTGTCGTTCTCCGAGTATGTTGTTTGGGGATTCACACTGATGGGTTCTGCGCCTGCGCTGAATCCGGAGCGGAGCTGGAAAGCTGATTGGATAAAGAGTTTTGAATGTGGGACCGCCCACCATGCCCAACCCCTTTAGGCGCCATTTCGCGCTCTCCCCTCAGTTTGATATTAAAGCTGCCCGCTAGGCCTAAGGCCATCTCAGGCCGGCAGCCCTGAGGGGAGGCAGGGTTGGGTTGTGTGAATCCCCAAACAACATACTCGGAGAACGACAGTTACTGGTAAGTGAAACCTGTCCTTCTCCTTCGTGTTGTTTGGGGATGCACACTGATGGGTGACTAACAAGCTCACTTACTTGGATGGTGGGCAGCCGGCGTCCTGAGATGCAGGAGAGCGCGATGTCATCATGGATGGGCGGTCATCACCGAAGAGGATCGGAGACCAGCCGTCAGGATGGACCTGCCCCGTCTGACATCAGGGGCGGACCTTGTGTCAACCCGGTAGTGGGTGATGAAGGTGGAGGACCTGGACTAAGTGGCAGCCTTGCAGATATCCTCCATCGGGATGCCCTCTAGGAATGCAGTGGAGGAAGCCAGTGTCCTGGTGGAGTGAGCCCGGACATGAGGCGGAGGTGGCAGGGATGACATCTGATAGGCCAGGTAAATGGTACCTGAGATCCATTTAGATAGTCTCTGGGCAGACAGAGGCTGTCCCTTAGTCTTGCCACCATAAGCCACAAACAGTTGTTTTGCTCTCCTGAAGGACGCAGTCCTCTGGGTGTAAAACAGCAAGGCCCTCCTGACATCCAACGAGTGCCACACTCTCTCTTGTGGAGACGAGGGATTCAGGAAGAATGCTGGAAGCGTGATGGCTTGGGCCAGGTGAAATTCAGTCAGGACCTTGGGCAAGAATGTCAGATCTGGGTGCAACACTGCCCTGTCGGGGTAGAACTTGAGAAAAGGAGGGTCAGACCGAAGGGCTGCCAGCTCCCCTGCCCGTCGGGCAGAAGTGATGGCTACAAGGAAAGCAGTCTTGTAAGAGACAAACTTAATGTCCACCGAAGCCATGGGTTCAAAAGGTGCCTTCGTGAGTGCGGTGAGCACTGTAGTGAGGGACCACTGAGGGGGTGGTATCTTCACTGGAGGATAGGCGTTGCGTAGCCCTTGAAGGAACCTTTTAACAGTTTTGTCTCTGAAGGCGGAGGACAATACTGAAGAAGGTGGGGCCTTGGCGACCACAGCAGCTAGGTGGACCTTCAATGATGAATGTGCGGATCCCAACTCGGCTAGGTGCAGGAGATAAGACATGACATCCTGCAGGGATGCGGAGTCCACGGTGCGGTCGCTGGATGCTAGGAAGTCAGTGAAGCGACGGTACTTGGCATCGTAGGACTTCCGTGTGGAAGGTTTCCTGGACAGATCAAGGATCCGTGTTATGTTGGGCGGATAAGCCAGGCCGTCAGGTGTAGGCTCGGCAGATCCGAGTGAAGTATCCGACCGTCTTCCATGCGGAGGAGATTCGGATCGGTGGGTAGGCGGAGACGATCGCAAGCCAGGGTTTGGAGTAGTGGGAACCACGGCTGGCGCGGCCAGGACGGGGCAACCAGGATCGTCCAGGCGTTCTCCGCACGGATCCGTATCAGGACCCGTTGGATGAGAGGGATCGGTGGAAACATGTACAGCAGTTCCTGGTGCCACGGCACCATGAAGGCATCGCCCTCCGATCCGTGGCCGATCCCTGCTCGGGAGCAGTAACGGCGGCACTTGGAGTTGGCCTGTGACGCGAAGACGTCTAGGGTCGGTGTGCCCCACCGTCGGCACAGGCGGTCGAACACCGATTCGTCCAGTTCCCACTCGTGCATTGCCGTCCCTTTGCGGCTCAGGGAGTCTGCATCGGAGTTCAGGGTGCCCTGGATGTGGACACCTATGGGGAACACGTGTACCTTCAGGCACCACTCCCACATCTGGACGGTCAGGTAGAGGAGGGAGAGAGACTTGGTCCCTCCTTGCCGGTTGAGATAGGCTAGTGTCGTGGTGTTGTCCGAGGCGATCTGCACCACACTGCCCGCGATCGACGGTCTGAAGGACCTCATCGCCTTCCACACCGCTAGCAGCTCGAGGAAGTTGATATGGTGGTCGGCTTCCTCGGGCGTCCATATGCCGTGAATCCGTAGTCCGCGGCAGCACGCACCCCATCCGTGGGTGCTCGCGTCGGTGGTGACTTGGATGGACGGTGCGGGAAGGGTGAAGAGTCTCCCCGCGGTCACATTCTGGTCCATTGTCCACCAGTTTAACTGGTCTCGGAGTTCGGGAGTCGGTGTGAGCCACTTCCCGAGGTTGTCGTGGGTGCCGTCGAAGGAGGAGAGGAACCACGACTGGAGCGAGCGCATCTTGAGTTTGGCGTGCGAGACCACCGCCGTGGTCGACGCCATGAGTCCTAGCAAACGGAGGGCGTCCCTCGCACGGACCCGACGTCTGCCCTGGATCCGTGCCACCACTGTGCGGATGTCGAGCAGACGTTTGGTTGGAGCGTAGGCTCTTAGAGCCAGAGAGTCTAGAACGGCTCCGATGTATTCTATTCGTTGAGTGGGGGTCAACTGGGATTTCTTGAAGTTGACCCGCAGACCGAGGCTCTGCATAAGGGCGAGGCAATGTGCAACATCGTCCTTGGCTTTTTGTTGGGTTGGGGAGCAGATCAACCAGTCGTCTATGTACGGGAACACTTGGACGCCTTGCAGTCGCAGATGAGCAGCCACCGGTGCCATGCACTTCGTGAATACCCTCGGAGCGGTGGAGAGGCCGAAGGGTAGGCATGTGTACTGGTAGATGTTGCCGCCCACCTGGAATCGGAGGAAACGACGATGTTCCCTCCTGATGGACACGTGAAAGTAGGCGTCCTTCAGGTCGATGACGGTGAACCAGTCCCCGTGGTTGATCAGCGGGAGGATGGAGTGAAGGGTTACCATCCGGAACTTCCTCGCGTCGATATGCTTGTTGAGAAGACGGAGGTCCAGGATGGGACGTGCCCCCCCCCGTCTTTTTTGTCCACAAGGAAGTATCGGGAGAAGAACCCTTCGTGAGACTCCGACGCTGCGACCGGCTCTATGGCGCCCTTCTCTAGGAGAGCTGTTAGTTCCTCCTGGAGCGGTGGGGATGGATCGGTGATGCGGATCCGTCCGACAGTAGGGCATCTCTCGAACTCGATCGCGTAGCCAGAGTCTAAGATGGTTAAAACCCATCGGTCTGTGGTGATGGCAGACCACGCCGATAGGTAGTCGGATAGGGGGCGGTAGGGTAGAGTCTCGGTCACGGAAGAGTCAAACACGTTGTTTGCCCTTCCGTTCCGTACGCTTGCCAGTCTGAGGCCGCTGCTGGTAGCGTGGACGGTTGGGTTGTTGGCGCTGCCGGTAGGGCTGGTACCGGGAGTAGTCCCCTTGCCTCTGTGGCGGGCGAGGTTGATAGGATGGGCCCGCCTGAGACGTCGACGGCTGGTCCTGATGGTAACGGCCGGACCCACGGTGTGGAGGGCGGAGCTGTTTTATCGTGGCGTAGTCCCCTTTCAGCTCTCCCAAGGAGGTGTCGGTCTCCTTGGCGAAGAGGCCCTCGCCATCGAAGGGAAGCTCCTCCACGAGCCGCTTGACATCGTCCTGCAGGTTAGCCGAACGGAGCCAGGCGTGGCGACGGAGCTGGATGGCGGAGGCCAAGTTTTTTGCCTCCGACTCGGTGACGTGGCGGCCGGTGCGGATTTGCTGGAGGGCGAGGTGGTTGCCCTCCATGCAGAGTTTTTCAAAGTCCGCTTGTCGATCAGGTGGCAGCAGTGACTTGAACGACTCCGCTTGCTCCCAGAGTCGACACTGGTAGCCTCCCATGGCCGTCGCGTAGTTGGACGCACGGAAGGACAAGGAGGCATTGGCGTAGAACCTCCTGCCCAGTGCGTCCAGCTTCTTCCCTTCCTGGGTCGACGGGATGGGAGTGCTGCTGATCGGCGTCCGGTGTTGGGAGCCCTTGACCACTCGGGAGTTCGGTGCCGGGTGAATGTGCAGAAAGTTGGAATCGTCCAGCAGTCTGTACATAGAGTCCACTCTGTTGGATACGGAGTGAGAAGAAACCGGCTTCTTCCACACCTCCTTGGCCGCTTTAGCAATCTTAGGGAGCAGTCCGAGGCGGACGGGGACCAACTCCTTGCGGTCGGCCAAGCCGCAGACGACATCCTCACAGTCGTCCAGGGGAGCCTCCGCCCGAATCCCAAGGGTGGATCCGAGACGGGTGATCAGTCCGGTGTAGGTCTTCAGATCCTCCGGCTGGGACCCGTGGACGGCGCCGATGTTGTCGTCCGGGGACTTGTCGACCGCAACCGGCGGTGGCTGATGCTGCTCCTCCTCCTGATCCGACGAATCGGAGTCTCCTGACCGCTCCGAGACGCTGGGCGGTGGCAGGTAGACCTCGGGGTCCGAGTCCGACCAGTACGGCCTGGCGGATCTCGGATCGCTCCCCGGCAAAGGCAGCTGGTACGGAGGGAGAGAGGCCTCCGACCGCGCCTGTTCCACCCTCTGCCGCTTCGGTGCGGGGCCCTCCTCACGGAGCGGTGGTGCCTCCGTGGCTGGTGGTGAGGGCAGAGGGCGCTCCCACGGTGTCGTCTGCGGGCCCTGGAGCTCGGCGTGCAGTTTCCGCACCATCGCCTCGATGTACGGGGCGATGAGGCTCAACTGGGGCGGCGGTTCGGTAGCCGGACCAGGAACCACGGAAGGGCTGCGGAGGGAGGAAGACCTGTGCGGTGGTACAGGTGGAGGAGTCTCCGGTGGCGGTGGAGGGCTGTGGGCCCTCTCCGGCGTGGCGTCCCGGGCCTCGGTCGACATCCTACCCGGCGTAGGTGGAGCTGCGACCGGGGCGGATGCTAGGGAGCGTGGCGGCGAAAGGTGAGCCGGTGCCGGGGTCGGAGGAAGAGAAGACGAAGAGCTACGGCGCTTCTTTTTCTCTTTTTTGTCCTTCTTCTTCTTCTCCTGCTCCTTCTTCCGCCTGAACAGTTCAGAGGCCGAAGGCCTGGAAGAAGAAGCGGAGGTTGAAGGAGCAGACGTGGAAGCGGCCTGCTCTGGAGCTGGGGGAGCCGGTGGTGCCAGTGCGGCCTCCATGAGGTAGGCTTGAAGGCGGTACTGGCGGTTCTTGATGGCGGCCTTCGAGAAGCCGCGACAGACTTCGCAGGTCTGGACCTGGTGACTCTCCCCGAGGCAGCGAAGACAACGCACGTGCCCGTCCGAGCTAGGGAACTTTCTCTTGCAGGACGGACACTGCTTGAACGCTGCCGCTGAGGCCATCCACCGAAGTAGATGGCCGAAGAGAAAAAATTATCCCGGCCGGGAGGCCCCGACACGAGATGTTGGGTCTCTTTTTTTTTTTTTTTTTTACCGGCGGCTGAGGGCGAGCCCCAGCCACACGAGGACCAAGGGAACAAGTCCCCTAGTCCGAGAAAAATTGTAAGGTAGGAAAAATTGGAAGATTCTGAGACAATCTCAGTAAAGTACTCACAGCTTTTTTTCCAGGCTCCTGCTTGCGCAGCGGAAAAAAGCAAACTGAGGGGAGAGCGCGAAATGGCGCCTAAAGGGGTTGGGCATGGTGGGCGGTCCCACATTCAAAACTCTTTATCCAATCAGCTTTCCAGCTCCGCTCCGGATTCAGCGCAGGCGCAGAACCCATCAGTGTGCATCCCCAAACAACACGAAGGAGAACAAACATTCTTGAGGGTACACAAAAGCAAAACAAAATTAGAAGATGGAGGAAGGAGCTCACAGGGCAGCGAACAACATTAAAGGAGGATATAGCTGACGAACTCAGCCTCCCCTACATCAATTGGAGAACTTTGAATAGGATGAGGGTTGGAGTCCCTAAATGCAAAATCAACATGCTCATCTGGGGGTGAACAACAACATGCTGTGTGAATGTGAAGAGATACAGAATCTGGCTCATTTACTGGTCTGCCAACTACTGCCAGAAACATGCACCAATGATGACTTAAATTTGGCCAACAACAAAGCCAAGGCAGTAGCTTCATTTTGGCAGTCCAGGATTTGATAGGGACACAAAAGAAGAACAACAAAAAAGAAATACAGAATATAAACATATTAATCATAAAACTAACAACTATAGCAATTAACAACTTAAAAAATACAAACAATGTTTGTATTATGGGCCCTGCATCTTTAAAATGGAATTCCACTGTGTACTTTTGGGGGAGATTTTGGATACACAAATAAAATGAAAGCTAATAGACTTTTTGCATATTAAATGCACAAAGTGATTTAAGCAGGTATAAAATACATTATTACCTTGCTGCATGTGCTGCATGTGGAGGTTGAAAGTATACTATCTATCTCTTAAAGAAGACAAGGATAAGCCGGATCAGACTGTCAAGCTAATAAACTATTTCCAAGGACACATGGCAGAGTATAAAATCCCTAGTTTTTATGCAACTGAGTGTTATCTTGATTAAGCAGCTTATCTCCTCTCAGATTCTATAACCCAGCATGCCACATTGTACTCTTGTCCATGAACTAGCTTTAACAAAATTCCCAATAATGATCTCTCCCTTGAAACTTCCTAAAATTTGCATAATTAGACCAACAACTGTGTAGTTTTGTGTTAAATGTGGGGTCCAAAACTGGACATGGTACTCTAGCTGGGGCCTACCTAGTGCTCAAAAGAGGTGGGCTAGTACCTCACTGGTTTTGGAGTCTTTCCTCTGTTAATGCAACCTAAAATAGCAGTAGACTTTTTTGCAGTGACAGCACACTATTGGTTCATATTCCACTTGTGATTTACAATAGTTTCAAAATCCTTCTCATTTATATTACTGAACCAAGTGCCCCCCATATTGTAACTGTGCATTTGGCTTTCCCCCCTATGTGTAGAACTTTGCAATGATCCCTGTTAAATTTCATTCTGTTTTTACAGCCTGGTGATCAAGCCGGTGATCAAGCCTGTCAAGATCTTTTTGAATTTTGTCCCTGTCTTCCAAGATATTAGTTATTTTACCCGTCTTGTGACATTTGCAAGTCTGGTAAGTATTCCCTACACTCTCTCATCCAAGTCATTAATAAAAATGTTGAACAGCACTGGGCCCAGAACTGAGCAGTAACCCACTTGCTACCCCTCCCAGTCTGAGAAGGCACCACTGATAAAGCACTCTCTTATGCTAGATAGAATATAGAAAAATATTGAACCATCTTTGCTCTCTTAATAACCTACAAAGTGGAGTGACAGTGATTCAGCTAAAACTTGCCTGCCTGTTGTTCAGGCTGAGGCAATAATCCCTTCCTCATTAGAATAGAGGTCTTATAAGAGTACCCAATAGTAGAGGATAGATAAGTGTGAATTTTGGCCATTAGCCAATACAAGTGTTTTGTTTGAATTCCTTTGTCCCTTGAACCAATACCAAGGTGTTAAGATTCTAAGACCACCGCATGGTGAAGGTGCCATGCATTTCCTGTTTACTACTGTGCATATAAACTCTTGTTTTTGAGCCCTTCGGGGTTCTCAGATTTAAGTAGCGATACTATCTGTGAACCATTGTGCAATAAAAGACCCTTGTATCTGTACTACCTGGAATTGCTTTCCTGTCTCATCTTTTGATACAATTCAACAACACTCTGAATGCAATTCTATGCACCTGACATTTGTGTTATGCAGCTCACATCTACCGTGTTTCCCCTATTATATGCCATGGCTTATAATTCCCCCCCCCCCCAAAAAAAATGGCCAGAAATGGCCCGCTGGCTTATTTTCGGGGGGTGGTTTATATTTCTATTAAAAAACACACACAGCTGATCGGAAGCTTTTTTTTAAACTAGGGAAGGGGGGGAGAGAGAAATGTTGCCTGGGCCGCCCAGGCACTCATCCTCAGAGGCTCCAGCCAGAACCGGAACGTGGCCGAGAGGGCCGGAGGCCTCTTGCCGGGCGCCAGGGCGCCTTCCCCCAACCCACCCACCCCTCTTCCACCACCACCACCCCTCGGAGATACGGTAGGCGCTGCTCTGGCCGCCACCACCGCAATGGAGGCCACCGGTGAGCGGCCTCTTGCCCTCCTCCATCCATCCCTCCTCCCCGGCGCAGAATCTCCCGAAGGCCCGGGTGGCCCAGGCACTCATCCTCAGAGGCTCCAGCTGGAACCGGAACATGGCCGAGAGGGCCTGAGGCCTCTTGCCGGGCGCCAGGGCGCCTTCCCCCAACCCACCCACCCCTCTTTCACCACCACCACCCCTCGGAGATAGGCGCTGCTCTGGCCGCCGCCGCAATGGAGGACGCCGGTGAGCGGCCTCTTGCCCTCCATCCATCCCTCCTCCCCGGCGCGGCGGCCTCAATCGGGTTGGGGGAAGGTGTCCTGGCGCCCGGCAAGAGGCCTCCGGCCCTCTCGGCCACGTTCCGGTTCCGGCTGGAGCCTCTGAGGATGAGTGCCTGGGCGGCCCAGGCAACATTTCTCTCCCCCCCCCTTTTCCCTGCTCGGACACAGAGAATACACCCCCCAACTCTGCTTACCTTCCCTCTGCTTACGGTATTTTCTCTCCCGACTAACAGCTGATCAGAGGCTTTTTTTTAAACTAGGGAAACAAGGGGGAAAAATTCAGCGATGTGATTGGATCTCTATGTCAGCTGACATAGAGATCCAACCACATGAAGGGAGGGGAATACAGCGATGTGATTGGATCTCTATGTCAGCTGACATAGAGATCCAATCACATCGCTGAATTTTTTCCCCCTTGTTTCCCTAGTTTAAAAAAAAGCCTCTGATCAGCTGTTAGTCGGGAGAGAAAATAAGCAGAGGGAAGGTAAGCAGAGTTGGGGGGTGTATTCTCTGTGTCCGAGCAGGCAGTGGGGTGGCTGTGTTTTTTCATAACACATGGCTTATTTTCGGGTGATGGCTTATATTTTTAGGACCCCCCGAAAATCAGCACATGGCTTATTTTCGGTGGTCTCTTATTATGGGGAAAACACGGTTGTTAGCCTGCTAATCAGAATATCTTGGGGCACTTTGTCAAAGGCTTTGCTGAAGTCAAACTACAGTATATTACATCTTCATCTTTCCCACTATCTACCAAGGAGGTTATTTGATAAATAAACTGAAATAAGATTAGTCTAGCTGGCAGCATTTGTCCTTGACAAATCCATGGTGGCTTCTATTTATTACTGCATTGTTTTCAAGGTGGATGCAGACTGGCCATTTTATAATCTGCTCCAGAAGTTCTCCCAAGGTTGATATCAAACCGACTGGTCTGTAGTTCCCCAGTTTCTCCTTTTTGTCCTTTCTGGACAAAGGTTAGCCCTCCTACAATAGACAGTGATTCTGAAATCTCTTCAGTCAGTTCCTTCAATATCCTTGGGTACAGTTCATCTAGCCCTTGACTATTTGTCTATAAATCTCAATGTGCATTTCTGCTCTCGATGACAAGAGAGCTCATCCTCCTGTATTTCTATGCAGGGATGTATGTTTTTGACATATACTGTTTCACTAATCCAGTCAAGTAATATTTACACTCTTGAACTAATATTTCCAATTCTTCTTGCTTGTTTCCCATTCTCCTAGCATTTGTATACAAATACCAGAGACTGATTTGTAGCGTGCTTTCCTTCCTAAATTTTTATGAAAATTATTACTAGTCCCCACTAGAGATACTTGATTTGTTCCTCTAATTGTACATAAACATTAATCTATCTTTTCCCTCTGAGTTTATGTCTGAATTCTATATAGGGTTTAGAGCCTAAACAATTAACTTGACCGTGTACTGTGGGTTAAGAGACTATTACAAGGGATAATCTGCAGATGAGCTCCATTTATCTGTATCTGTTTAACCATATCCATTTGCCTTGTTCCCAATATTGCCACCTTTGCAGCCAGAGCTGTGACACTAGACAGAGCCACTTCAGTTCCCCAGGTCTGTTTATCAGCCCCAGCTCCTTGTCTGATATTTCCTGTTTACATATCATCTTTCAGATACTTCAGCCTAGGCAGTATCTACATTTTTAGCTCATCTGATTAGCTTAGCAGGCATCCTGTTGCATTACCATTTCTGAAATGAAAGAGTAAAACAGAAGGATATTTATATAAAAAAGACAGGCCAAGCACTTGCAACTCAGGCCATTTACAGGCTAATTCCTGAGAGTGCTAGGTCTCGGTTTCTCTCTCCAAGCATATATTAGTGCAGGAGTGCCCAAACTTTTCAGGCTGCGTACTGGTCATGTGGTTCAGCAGGACAGTCACATGGTTCCTCCCACTAGAAGCAAAACATGCCTTCTAATCTGTTTTGCAACAGATATGTTTTGCAACAAGATGAGATAGATTTTAGGCTGCCATTTTCTCTGCTTAAACCAGGGGGTGCCCAAACTACTGCTTGTCAGCCGGATCTGGCCCCCGACACCAATTCATCTGGCCTGCATCACCATCGCCACTCCCAGAAGTGGAAGGCACATTTTACTTCCACTTCTGGGAGCTGCACAAGTGGCGTGGGCAAGTTGAATTGGTGTCAGGGCCAAATACAGCCCACAGGCTATAGTTTGGGCACCCCTGTACTAGTGGCTCACAGTATGGCACAGATTTGAGACAGTAGAAAGAATAGCAGAGACTAATATATTTAGATAAACTCTCAGTTTATTAATGTCAAAACTTTAAAGAAATTTTCAACATTTCAGGATAGAAGTTGGCACATCTTCCAGTATATAGAAGTTGGCACATCTTCCAGTATACAGTAAAACCTCGGATAACGCTAAAACTTGGTTCCACAAGTCTTGGTGTTATCCAATTTTTAGTGTTATTCGATGCACGTTAAAGCCCCATAGAGATACATTGTAACCGCACAGGCTTTAGCGGTTGTTATCCGATGCATCCCATAGGAGCTTAATGTTATTCGATGCAATTCTCCCCCACAAGATTGCTTAACGTTATGCGATTTTAGCGCTATCTGATGCAAACGTTATCCGATGTATTACTGTACTTGATATCAGGATATGTGATTAACACTACAGCCTTCATAAACTGATAGTCAAAGCTGTTTCATACCAAGCAGTCAATCCAACACTGCATTGTCTACTATGAATAGTAAACTCTCCAAAGATGCTAGGAAAATGAACCTGGCACCTGCTGTATACACTAGAGCTTTTCCTCATTCCATATTCTCTCATTACTCCATGTGAAAGGTTCATCTAAGGCTGTGCTTCACAACATGGGGCACACGCCCCACCGGGGGGGGGGGATTTGATTTTTAAGGGGGGCAAGTTGAGAAGGAGTTATTAACAGTGAATGGCCTTTTAGTCTTCCTCCGTGTGAACAGTTCATCCTGTTGAATAATAATTATATGTCACGGTGGGGGAATCAGAATTTGAGAGATACTTAAGTGAGGCATGGCCAAAAAAAGATTGGGAACCATACCTTAAATACTAACTCCTGTATTTAAATGTGAGCTTTCACAGACCAAATCCACTTCATCAGACATAAGAGTGAGGCCTCATGACATCAATTATATACATCAGGCATACAATGATTGGCCAGCCTAACAGAAAAGTAACACTGTAGCTTTTTACAACTGACAATAATGGAAAATCACCGGATTGGAGCTATTGCAAATGGTTGCAAAACAAACAACGTCACTTTTCTGTTAGATGGGCCAACCATTGTATGCTTGTGTACCTGATGTGTATAAATTGATGCCATGAGGCCTCACTCTTATGTCTGATGAAGTGGATTTGGTACATGAAAGCTCACATTTAAATACAGGAGTAAGTCTTTAAGATGCCACACCTTTTTTTCCTCCCCCCCCTGTTTTTTTTACTCTCTGATATGCTTGTACAGACTAACACGGCTACCACTTCACACATTTTAACTGATCTAAGGTTACACCCAGCTAAAGAACAGCAATGCAAGAATTAAAAAGATCATCAAATGCAAGGAAATGTCACTGAAGACCCAAAACAGGATCATCAACACTGCTATATGCCCAATTACTATGTAGGGGTGTGAAAATTGGACAGTTAGGAATGCTGACTTGAAAAAAAATGATTCGTTTGAAACATGGTGCAATAGCTCTGAAATTCCCCAAACAAGTAGGCCCTAGAGCAGGTAATACCTGGTGTATCTCTGGAAACAAAATGATGAAAATGATGCTGTCATACTAAATAAATTTTGTGTCAGAAATTACTCTGGGTTGAAAGGAATTTTGCTGGAGAAATTCCATTCAGGGGACACCCAAATGAGGCTCCTTTCATGTCCCCAAGAGCCATTGTGCAGCACTCGGGTAACAAACCCCGAGCTTCCAGTCTCCAAGCACAGCATCTGAACCACTAAGCCACTGCGGTGCTGCTGGTTGCCATACTTAGGACACATCATGTGAAGGTAAGATTTGTTAGGACAGCAAGAAAAGAGGAAGACCAAATGCTAGATGAATTAACTCTCTAATAAAGGATCTCACATGCTTGAATTTACCAGGGAAGAGTAGGGTTGTTCAGGTCAGGGCATTTTGGAGATCTCTCATTCATAGGGTCACCATAAGTCAGAGGTGACTTGATGACACAGATTAACATGTCTCACAGCTAGACTGAATGTCTAAAGCTGTTAGAAGCTACAAGGTAAGATAACAGGGAGTGAAACAGCCCACACTGTTGTACTGTTCTAGTTCTTGCAGGCTTCAAATAAAACTGGAAGAGGCAGTTGATGGGTTGACATGAAGTCTCCAGAGGACTGTATAAAAGCCTGTTTTATAGCAGCCCAAGCCACTCCATGACCCCTTTCTTTGCACTTCAATATTTTAAAAAAAGCTCAAATCGAATAAATTCTGTAAGTTACTCTTAAATAGCCTGAATAATCAGCACTAGGCTGAAGTGGTAATAATAATAATAATAATAATAATAATAATAATAATAATAATAATAATAATAATAATAATAATAATAATAATAATAATAATAATAATAATAATAATAATTATTATTATTATTATTATTATTATTATTATTATTATTATTATTATTATTATTATTATTATTTCATGTCAGAAATTATTCTGGGTTGACAGGATTTTTGCTGGAGAAACTCCGCTCAGGGGATGCCCGAATGAGGGTCCTTTCATGTCCCCACACTCTTTTTCCACCGAAGTGGTCCCTATTTGTCTACTTGCAATTTCTTTCAAACTGCTAGGTTGGCAGAAGCTGGAACAAACACCATGAATTTACACATTACTGAGCATTTTATTGTCTATGCTAGGAATTGGCTTTTAGAAGTATGACTCAAAAAACTGATGTACAGATAGACATTCTGATCTTTGCTGACCCAGCCTTTGCTAGTAAACAGCAATGAGAATTTCTGAAGTGCAGGATCCCCAGAGACTTTACCACACTAATCTCAAAAAACACGTCTAGTTGAACTTACTCAACCCCCCACAATGAGGAGGAGGCTAAGAGTAACTGCCATTATTACCCACAAAGAAACTGCTTGTTAACAGGTACTCAAGAGATGAAACTAAAGAAGAACTGAGTAGAAACTAAAGCTCAAAAACCTTGCCTGCTAGCTTCAGATATCTATCTATCTATCTATCTATCTATCTATCTATCTATCTATCTATCTATCTATCTATCTATCTATCTATCAAGGCACATTCAGGCTGAAATGGCGTGTTCCAAAAACCTTAGAGGGTTTTTATGACACTTGTACAAAACATGGCAGTACAGTAGCATTCTTCAAATGACGTGGATGTCTTCAACTGTTTGTGGTGGCCTGCTGCTTTATTGGAATGGTATTAGTCCATTCACCACTGAACTGAACAAGCAAGTTTTCCAGACTTTAACAAAAGAAACATCACAACTATAAAGCTGGAAAGAGACTCATATCATAGCAGAGTGATGTACTTTGTCTGCACATTTCTAAATGGGATTTTCTCTCTCTAATAAGTACTGGAAGACTGGATGGTTCTTCTCTTGTACTGTCCCAATTCCTGTGCGTCCACATGTATTTTAACATAGCATTTCTGCTTGCACACATATGCATGCATGTGCACACACACGTACACGAAAATAGCATCTGTTCAAGAACATTATTTTACAAAGGCATGAGTAAAATAGCGGCGGCCATGCAGGTGGCTGCTTTTGCTGCCCCGGCTGCATGGGCAGCCACGGATGTCTCCACCCTCCCCCAGACTCAAAACACCTGTCTGGGGGGATAGAAAACGGCTGCCGGCAGGAGTGTTGGCCAAAGACGCTGCCCTGGCCGTACGAGTGGACGCTTTTGCCACCCCAGCAGCGTGGGCAGCCACAGACGTCTCCGCCCCCCCCGACTCAAAACACCTGTCGGGGGGGGGATAAAAAAGGGCTGTTAGGATCCTCGGCCAAAGATGCTGCCCCGGCTGTGTGGGTGGCCACTTTCACCGCCCTGGCTGCACGGGCAGCCACGGACGTCTTTGCCCTCCCCTGGACTCAAAACACATATCGGGATAGAAAAGGGCCGCCGGCAGGAGCCTCAGCTGAAGACACTGCCCTGGCCATGCAGGTGGCTGCTTTCACCACCCCGGCTACGTGGGCAGCCACGTACGTCTCTGCCCTCCCCCGGACTCAAAAAACCTGTCTGGGGGGATAGAAAGCAGAAGAGGCACTTAGGAGAGGTGATCAGTGGGAGATATACTACCCCGTGTGTGCCGCATCTCATAAACAAGGCTTTAGTGGCCATATGAGCAGGCAGAGCCTGAAACCCAGAAAACAAACATAAATCAAATGAGGTGCAATGAACCACAAATCAAATAGGGTATGATGAACAAAAATAAGGAGAAGTGAACTAAAGTTCAAGGGAAATTAAACAAGAACGAGAAAGGCAAAAAGAACAAAGAAATCTCAGATACTCAGCAAGAGGCTTCCAAATTGCTAGTGCTTTGGCAGCAGTCAAAAAGGAACTGAGCAGTTAGGGATGGGTACAATTAAATATTCCACCAGGAGGGTAGGTGAGGTTACTGCCAAAAGGCTATGACTCAGCTTGGGAGTGTTCTGTGCAGGCCCCAATAAGCCTTCAGTGTAAGCCACAGAGACCGAGAAGGCAAATAAAAAAAGCTGGTATGCAAAACAAATTTCTTGCCTCCATTGTCTAAGAAGTTATAAATGTGTGTCGGCTCCATCCAACTCTAGTTAGTGCCCCTCAGGGTATAGGAAAAACCAAAGTGGATCTCACAGGTCTGAATTTTGCCCATACCTGTTGTAATTTTCTCTCTTTGGTGAGACATCTGAAAATAAATATATCACACTGGTGCTTATATGCAACTGGGGTCGGAGGCTCCAAATGTACATTAATACTGTATCAGTTGCTTTCAAAACCTTTCTGCTTCTGAATTCAATTCAAAGGAATGAGACTGACATTTGATAGCAGCAATCAGTTTGGTACCAGATGCTTTGAACAACCATCTGCACTCACATTTGCCTGACTAGGTCCTGAGATCACCATCAGAGGACCAGCTTGCTGGAACACCTTTAAGATCAGTTAGATTGGCACATACTAGGGGGACATTGACTTTTCAGTTGAGGCCCCTCAGCTGTGGATTACTGTCTCAAGGAATATATGATCAGTCCCATCAGACTTGAATTTAAAAAGGCCTTGAAAATCCATTTGTTTCAAACAGGTTTTGTGTGGTGAAATGTACTGTCACCTGTAGCCTGCTTTGCTTTTTAAACTATGATGCTGTACTATCGATTTTACAATTCCTATCTGCAAACTGCCTTGAGAAGATCTTGTCCTAAAAGGCAACCTAGGAATATTTTAAAATAATAAATACGTTCAACAGCAACTCAAATTGTTTTGGGAGAAGGTTAATGAAAGTTCAGACAATGTATTGCACTTGTACTCCAAAATTAAGAGAACTTTGCATGCAAACTAGCGAAATGCTATCTTGGGAGACAGATTAAGGTTCAGTACCTCTCCTCAACGCTTTACATGTGACCAGGGGAGATTTACATTTAAACATACCATTAAAAGAGGTCTACATTTAAAGATAAAAATGTGTCATGTTGCATTTAATTTGGTTCCGATTCCCTTTGCAGGATTATCCAGGTTTCCCATATCTTGGCATTAGTATTCTGACCAGTATTCCCACAAGTTTAGACAGCAAGCTGACGCTGCACAAATAATGTTTAAAGTTCACAATACATTGCCCTCATGTAAAATGTTACTCACTATGCAGCAGAGTCATTCAGCTGATACTCTCGAGAACGGTTAAAACAAGCCTGGACTCCATTATCTGCCCACAGCCTCCGAATCACGTTGGATAAGTCCTCTGGCATGATCCCCTGCTCTTCTGCAGTGCAAGCAAGTGCAAACAACTGGCGAGCATCATCCTACAAGGAGAGTAAAAGCAAGACATTAGGCCCTGCAGTTAGCTATGCTTCTTAATTTACCTCTCTCGCATCGCACTGAACTTCATGTTCTACCACCCCCTTAGCTCCCCAGAGGTAAGCTGCAAAGAAAGAAGTTCCCACTGCTGGATGTCTCAAATCTCCACAAAAAATAATAATCAGTACTTAACAACTCTATTGACTAATAGTGCTACATACAACAAACACATCCATGGTCACAACAGGAATTCAATTATAGGTTATCTCAGCTAGTATAATTCTGGAGAAGACAGAGAAGTAGCATGGATTTATTGATAACTTGACAGTCAAATGATTTAGGTAGGATCAATCTGAGAAAGGAAAATTTCTCTCCTCACAGGAACAAACACGAAGAGCAAAGATAATTAAAATGAAAATCCACCTTTATTTCTCAGAAAATGTTAAGAAATAAAATAATGAGCAAGGATTTCAATGTGTCATTTGTCAAAAATACTTCACTCAGTTTTAAAGAGGCACTGATGAGTGGACAATGTCCATTACACTACAAAGAGTCTTTTTTAATGCAACATAATGAGGTTGCTGTAGTTGTTGTCAGTCTCACAATCAAGTCCAACTCATGGCGACCCCACGGCCCACAGCATGCCAGACTCCTCTGTCATCCTCCATTCTCCGGAGTCCAACCAGATCCATGCCTACCGCATCAAGAATACTGTCTAACCAGCTCATCCTCTGCTGCCCCCTTCTCCTTTTGCCTTCAATCTTTCCTAGCATCAAGGCCTTCTCCAGTGAGTCCTGTCCTCACATTTGATGGCTAAAGTACTTGAGCTTCAGCTTTAGTATTTGTCCTTCTAAGGAGAAGTCTGGGCTGATTTCCTTTAGGGTTGACTGATTTGATCTCCTTGCAGCCTGGGGGACTCTCAAAGGTCTTCTTCCAGCACCACAGTAAAAAGGCATCTATTATTCTGAGCTCAGTCTTTCTTATGGTCAGTAAGGTGATGTCTCTACTTTTTATTATGTTGCCTAGGTTTGCCATAGCTTGCCTCCCAAGGAGTAAGCATCTTTTTATTTCATGGCTGCAGTGATCTTAGATCCCAAGAAAGTAGTCTGTCATTGCTTCCAGTTCTTCCCCTTCTATTTGCCAAGAAGTGAT
Organism: Furcifer pardalis; assembly: GCA_030440675.1. Taxonomy (NCBI): domain Eukaryota; kingdom Metazoa; phylum Chordata; class Lepidosauria; order Squamata; family Chamaeleonidae; genus Furcifer; species Furcifer pardalis. The sequence goes on from CP126893.1 coordinate 105,547,845, forward strand.
GCGGCCAGATGCCATGATCTTGGGTTGTGGTTTTTTTTATGTTGAGTTTAAAGCCAGCTTTTCCACTCTCCTCTTTTAGCCTCATTAAGTGGGGGCATGAAAGGAGCCTTATTTGGGCGTCTCCTGAGTTTCTCCAGCAAAAATCCTTTCAACCCACAGTAATTTCTGACACAATTTTTTTATTAAGAGGCTTTTAGCTCTTCTTCATGAGATACACAGAAAGAGCCTTGTTGAAGATTATGGTATTTTTGAATCACAATCAGGCAAACCCCAGGCAACGACCCCCTTATGCCAGCTAATCTTTCTCACAGTAGGTTGGGTGAAAGAAACTGCAGAATGAACTCCCCAAAGGTGGCTTCATTTTGGCAGTTTCACATCTGGCCTAGACACAGCAGAAGAAGTTCCTTTTCACTTTCTGCCAGTAGGGATGTTATCTGAACATCTGAGGTTGCTTATATTTCCCCCAGTGATCTTTATTCCGGCTTGTGATTCTTCCAGCTCTGCATTACACATAATGTACTCTGCATATAGGTTAAATAAGCAGGATGACAATATACAGCAAGGGTTCCCAACGTTTCCCATCAGGGCCAGTTCCCACCACCATGCTCAGCTGTGGGGGCTGGAGGCGTGGCTGCGCCCAGAACCTACGTTTTCGTCGTCATCATTGGCAGCAGGAATAGCGCAGTTTTCCTGGGGTTTTGGACAGCCTCCACCGCTTTCCAAGGTGGCGGGAGGTGTTTTCAAGCAATTTCACTCCCGTTTGGTAATTTACCAATGCCCCTCTGCTGCGCTTCAGCAGCTAGAGCGGGATGGTGAGCTACTTCGTGGTTTGACGCTGGGATCCAAGGCACCTACATCAGATCTGCCCAGCACCGGAAGTAGCTCACTGTCCCGTTACAGCTTCCGAAATGCAGTGGAGGACCATCAGTAAATTACCAAACCGGAGCAAAATTGCTCCAAAAAGCCTCCTACCACCCTGGGAAGCGGCGGAGGCTGTCCAAAATCCTGGAAAAACCATGCGATTCCCACTGCGGTAAATGACCTATTGCAGCTGGGGGTGATTCTAGAGTTGGGGGTGATTCTAGAGTTCCCCGGGTGGCCACCGCAAGCTGGATTAATGATATGCATGGGCCCGCAGGCTGGGAACCCGATATACAGTCTTGTTGTACTCCTTTTCCTATTCTAAACCAATCAGTTGTTCCGTATCCTCTCCTAACTGTTGCTTCTTGACCCTCATACAGGTTTTTCAGAAGACAGGTGAGGTGGCCTGGCACTTCCATATCTCTAAGGACTTGCCACACTTTGTTGTGATCCAAACAATCAAAGGCTTTAGCATAGTCAAATGTCTATCCGAAGGATGGTCTGGTACTCCCTTGCTTTTTCTGGTTCTTGCTTGCTTTCTCCATAATCCAGCGAATGTTGGCAATTTGGTCTCTATTTACCCTGTCTCTTTGGATCCCAGTTTGTATTTCTGGTAGCTCTCAAACCGTGTACTGCTGAAGCCTAGCTTGTAAGATCTTGAGCATGACCTTGCTAGCATGTGAGATGAGCGCAACTGTACAAGAATTTGAACATTATTTAACATTTCCCTTCTTTGGAATTGGAACATAAATTGACCTTTTCCACTGTATGTTCATAAGGGATACCTGAATGACCTAATGGCATTCATCACTTTTTTCATTCTAAGCCTGAATTTTGTAATAAGTAGCTCATGATCAGAACCACAGTAAGCTCTAGGTCTCATTTTTATTGACTGTATAGAGCTTCTCCATCTTTGACTGCAGAGTATATAATTGATCTGATTTCGCAGTTGGCCATCGGGTGATGTCCATGTGTAGAGCCATCTCTTACATTGTTGGGAGATGGTGTTTGCTATGAACAAGTCATTATCTTGACAAAACTCTATTAGCTTTTGCCCTGCTTCATTTTGTACCCCAAGGCCAAATTTGCCTATTACCTGTTACCTTTTAACTTCCTACTTTGGCATTCCAGTCCCCTATGATGATAGAGACATCTTTTGTGTATGTTGATTCTAGGTGTTGTAGGTCTTCATAGAACTAGTTGACTTTAGCCTCTTCTGCATCAGTGGTTGGGGCATAGACTCAGATTACTGTTATGTTGAAAGGTTTGCCTTGGATTTGGACTGAGATCATTCTGTCATTTTCAAGACTGTATCCAATTGGTAGAGAAGCTTCAATGGGAGTGAGAAAATTTCTCACTCTGATTACTGGAGTGAGAAAATGTGAACATACTGAATCTTCCCCGCCTTAGCAGGGCTACACTGGCTACCCGTTCCTTTCCATATCATGTACAAGGTCAATTCTAACTTTTAAGGCCCTAAATGATTTGGGATCTTCCTACTTAGAGGAACGTCTTCCCTTCAGAACATAAGCCCGCACCACCTGTTCCTCCCAGACGGCGCAGCTCCAGTTTTTGGGCCTAAATTAGAAGTATGTAATGTATTAGTGATTATTAGTGAAAAGGGAATGCAGTGGCCTAGAGGTTAAGACCCTGAACTTGATGATTGAAGGTCAGCAGTTTGAGTCCTGAGTGCTGCATGGCATTGTGATCCTATCTCTGTCCCATATCCTGCCAACCTAGCAGTTTGAAAGCAAGACATTGCAAGTAGATAAATAGACACAATTTGGTGGGAAGGTAACAGTGTTCCATGTGCTTTGATGTTGTTATGCCTGCCAAATGACCATGGAAAAGTCTGCAAATGCAGACAGCACTGGCTCTTTGCTTGTAAGCCCATGTTTCTCAATGTGGGGGCAATTTGATTTTTTTGGGGGGGCAATTTGAGAATGAGTTATTAAACAGTGAATCGCCTTTTAGGCTTCCTCCATGTGAATACAAATTCACTTTTTGAATAATAAGAATTATACGTCATGGGGGTTCCATCAGGATTTTAGAGATGCTTAGATGTGGCATGGTAAAAAATAGTTGGGAACCACTACTGAAAGCAGAGATGAGCATCGCACCCTAGAGTGAGATACAACTGGCTTTCATGCAAGGGTGATGTTTACCTTTACCTATCAGTGATTACAGACTATTTTAGGACAGGTGACTCCTGAACAGCTGCTTTTGATCAGTTCTTAGTACAATCTCACATGCTACACACTGATCTGCATGAAGGAACACACATTCTTCACAACTCCTAACCATTTAACATCTGTGTTTGATTCTGTATCTTATGGTAATGTTTTGAATAAATTAGAGCTACATTCTAAAAACAGGATGACTGTGTTATTTATTCAACTGTTTTACCACAATATATTGGCATAGATTTGCCACCCCCGAATCAGTTAACTACTCCTCACCCAAATACAAAACAATTGTTCTAGCTGTTTTTGTTTTTTTGTTTTTTGAGAAGTGTGAATGGTACTGGGCACAAAAGGGTATCCTGTAGAACATCTTGACTACTACCTTTGGTGATGTCAATATTCAGCCTGGCCAGGCTTGGCTTCATTTTTCCTGCTGGCACCAAGGCCATAATACTGTGCAGCAACACCAGTATATTAAACTATGGATACAGAAGCACAATATCCCTCATTCATAAACCAGAAGGTTTTTTTTTTTAAAGAACTGAATTAATAGCTTAGCAGACCAATTCTTTAACAAACCACCACCACTTTTTCTATGACCTTTATCTTTACCTATAAACCCAGGGGGCATGTATTTTTACTTTTTGTGTCTGAAGAAATGGAATTTGATTTATTTATTTATTAGATTTATACTGCCACCCGCTTGCCACAGCGACTCAGGGGGGCTTACAATTAACATAAAATAGAGCTTAATTAAAAACATCTTAGGCAGACCCGAGTCAGTCCCCAGATGACTGGTATTTTAGAGTAGTCATATGAGCCAGCAGAAGGGGGGGGCAGCTCCCGTCATAGCACCCCACACTCGCTGGACCAGCCAGGTCTTCAGGCCTTTCCTGAATCCTGGCAGATCTGACTGTAGGCTGAGGTCAGTCAGGAGGAGTTTCCAAAGGGCCAGAGCTGCCACCGAAAAGGCCCGTCATCTGGTGATAGAGAGGTGAGCCTCTATAGAGTTGGTACCCTTAGAGAGCCCTTCCAATCCACTCTACTGGGGCGGGCCGATATCCTCAGGATAACACGGTCTCTTAAGTAACCTGGCCCACTACCATGTAGGGCTTTAAAGGTAATAACCAGCACCATGAATTGCACCTGAAGACATACAAGTAGCCAATGCAGCTCCCACAGCAAGGGTGAGGCATGGTCATAGCAACCACACCCCATCATCACAGGGAACACCACATTCTGCACCAGCTGCAGCCTCCGAATGGTCATCAAGGGCAGCCCCATGTAGAGTGTGTTGCAATAATCTAACTGGGAGGTGACCAGTGCATGAGTGACCATGAACAAGGAGTCCCAGTCCAGGAACGGGCGTAACTGGCAGATCAATTGAACTTGAGCAAAAGCCTTTCTGGCCACGACTGCCACTTGCTCCTCAAGCAAGGCCCCTTATCCACAACCACTCAGTCTTGCCAGGATTCAGTTGTAGCCTGTTGTCCCCTTCCAGACTCTCACGGCCTCCGGGCACCTGGATAGGACTTTGACCGCATCGCTTGGATCACCACAGGCTGAGATGTATAACTGAGTATCATCAGTGTACTGATGATACTTCACCCCGTGGGAACGGATGATCTCACCCAGCAGCTTCATGTAGATGTTGAACAGGAGGGGCGAGAGTACCAAGACCTGAAGCACCCCACACGTGAGGGGCCTCAGGTTGGACCTCTCACTCCCGAAACACACCAACAGGGTTCGGCCCCTCAGGAAGGAGGAAAACCAGGAGCACACTGTGCCCTGGATCCCCAATTCTCGGAGCCAATCCAGAAGGATACTGTGGTCAACGCTATCGAATGCCACTGAGAGGTCAAGAAGAGCAAGGTTGCCTCTGTCCTGCTCCCGCCAGAGATCATCCATAAGCATAGCCAGTTCAGCCTCGGTACCACATCCGGGCCTGAATCCTGAATGAAAAGGGTCCAGGTAATCTGCTTCATCCAGGATACCCTGGAGCTGCCCGCCACTGTCTTCTCCACCACCTTCCCCAAAAAGGGGAGGTTGGATATTGTTGGTTCAAGCGATGATCCATGAAAGTTCACACTGAATTAGGCTTATTAGACTTTGAAGTGTCACAGTATTTTGCGTTTTCCCTCTTTCTCTCTTTTCTTTTACCCTTTCAATTTTGCCAACATGCTAGTATATCCCATTATTCAATCTATTTCTGGCTGTTCTTTTAAGAATGTTATGTCTACTTTGCCAAATGACTACAAAAAATAATTCAACTTATACAGACTATTCTCATTAAACCATATCTAATTGCCTGAATTTTCATATGCATTTAATGATTTGTACAATGGTATCCTGTGCAATGATTTTAATTCATTCCCAGGTACAAGTCATTGTGCAATTTAATCGTTGTACAGGACCACTGACCAGTCCCTTCGCAAGACAGCCACCTGGATCGGGAAGCACTTCCTGATTGAGGCGGCTGCCTCGTAAAAGGGCTGGGGCTTCCCAGCCCCTTTGTGAGATAGCCGCCTAAATCGGGAAATGTTTACCCATCCAGGTGGCTGGCTCACGAGGGGGCTGGGAAAAGGCCCCACCTCTTCCGCAAGGCAGCTGCCTGGATCAGTAAGCTCTTGACACTTTGAGTGATCGGTGTATTGCACCCGGGAAAATGTGATGCAATTTTTTAAAAAAAAAAACGGCAGTTGTTATACAATTTTGTTGCTGTGTGATGCAATTGTTGTATAGGGTTTTACTGTACAGTAATACCTCATATAACATTAGTATCGAATAACACTAAAATCGCATAACATTAAGGAATCTGGGGGGAAGAATTGCATCAGATAACATTAAGATCCTATGGGATGCTTCAGATAACAACCGCTAAAGCCTGTGTGGTTACAATGTATCTCTATGGATCCCATAGGATTTTAACATGCATCAGATAACACTAAAAATCATATAACACCAAGACTTGTGGAACCAGGTTTTAGTGTTATATGAAGTTTTACTGTACTTCCATAAGTTTGAATTGGTAATAAATCAACGTGTGTTTTATTAAATAATATAATTGTTTGTTTGTAGAAATAACGAGATCAAGATAACACTCTGAGGTCACTTCATCATCAACAACATTTCTCCACTACACCTATGTTCTAGATGTACGTTCCTTTATAGCAGGTGCGGCCAACTTTGGTGCTCCCTGTCCATTTTAACTCGCTGATTCCCAAGATGTCAATGCTTATTCTTTCCATTTCCTTTTTTACCACTTCCAGTTTCCCTTGATTCATAGATCTTACATTCCATGTCCCTATACAGTATTGTTCCTTACAATACTGTATTTCTCCTCCTACTTTCATGTTCCTCCCCTTCTTCTGATGTGATGTGCTGATCATCCTGTTTCATCTAAATTGCCCTTTTGTTTTGTCTTTTGTTTTGGTCCATAGGGTTCTCTTGGCAAACTTCCTGACGTGGTTTGCCGGTTTCTATGCCAGTATCCTCCCATCATACATGTTATCACAGTTTAAAACAGTATTAGTTACACAGAAAAGCTTTCTTTATTCTTTATTTCCATCTCATTTGCGTAATCTTCTCTTTGCTTCCTTTAATAAAAAAAATCCACAAAGTCTGTCTGTAAGATGATCAGTAATATGATTATCCTCAAGCAGAGATACAGCAGAAAAGTCAACATAGCATGTGAAATCACACAAATGTTTTAACAAATTATTGAAAAGTGAAAACCAATATTACATGTGGTTATCCTCTCACCAGACAGTATCTTTCCTTCCTCATATTTAGTTGTGGTCTCCTTCACAGGCCTAGAGAAGAGGTGGGTGAACAAGACCCAGAGGCTGTTCTACCAGCCAATCTAATAAAATGTTCAGCAGTTATGTAGCACACTGTCTTTCTTTTCTCCTTAGCTGTCTCAGGTCTCTCCTTCTTTCAAGTGCAGCACTGAACCTACTGCCTCCATCTGTTGGTCATGACCTGACTTCACTGCTTAGCTTACAGGTTGGCTGCAAAATGCTATAACCTTTTAAAAATTGCCACATTACATCATGTATACACACTTCCCTTTCAGAGGATGTGTAATCACCTCCTTCCTCCATATTGTTTAGAGTCAATTTCTTATTCCGGCAATTCTGTAGGGAATTGCTCAGGAGAGAGAAAGAACAAAATTCAGACAATGAACAGCCTTCTGCTTGCGTATTTTGTAATTAATATAAGCTTTAGGTCACCCCAGACAACAGGAGCAACATAACATGAAACCCCCATAATGGGGAAGCAACATAACCCGAGAACCAGAGGCCCTTATATTCCATCAGTTCTCTGTCATTTCTGGCTGGCCTTGATGACCAGTAAAGACAATTGCTCAAGCCTGGTATAATTAAATCACATATATCCTTCATCTTTTCATTATAACTAACAGGCTAGAGCAGTGTTTCCCAACACTTGGTTTTGGACTTCAATTCCCAGAAGCCTAAGTCAATTTCCCAAAGCACTGATCACCCAATGGGCTTCTGGGATTGAAGTCCCCTGTGGGCAACTCCATGTGCCTTTGGAAAGCAATGATAACCATTTCTCCAAGCTTTCCTTCCTTCTTCCACAGGAAGGAAAAGGCCAGGAAGGGGAAAAACATGTAGTGTTGGCCACCATATCCCAACAGTGCAAAGAATACATTCAAGCTTTGAACTGAATGCTATATATTATACGGATAACCAACTGAAGCTAAACTGCCTAAAAACTCAACTCTGTGCTTTTCATTTGAAAAACTGTGAGGCATCAAGAAGCCTGCAGGTGACTTGGAATGGCACCAGACTAGAACACTGTGTCACCCCCAAATACCTGGGAGTTAACCTCGGGGCTGGAGCCAGGATTCTAGATGTGGGTGAGCAAATATTTTTTCAGGATGGGCAACACAGGATGCTTAAAACCAACTCCAGTACAAAAAGTACATTACAGTAATACCCCGGATAACGCGAGTACCATATAGCGTTAAAACCGCATAACGTGACAAGATTTTCGGAAAAATCTTGTATCGAATAATGCGATTTGTATCGAATAACGCGATCCTGTACAAGCGTATGCATGGGGGGGAGTTGGATTGGGTAGAACATCTACCCAATCCAACACCCCCCCCCCAGCGCCTGCCCCCACGATGTTTGGAAAGGGTACGGGGATCCTTACACTTTCGAAACATCGGGCGAGCAGCGCACATCGGTGGGGGTAAGTGAAGGATACGGGGGAGACCCCCATATCCTGCGCTAACCCCCACCGACCCGCACACTCCTGAAATCGCAATGGGGGTGCGAGGAGGGGAGAAGAGAAAAACGTTGCGTGGCTGCTCTTGTTATTCACAACAGCAACGAGAATTGAAGATGGGAGGTTTTGATTGTTAGCTTTTAAAAAACGCATCTCCCCCTGTCAGGAAAAAGAAAAGAGGAGGGGGAGCCTGCAGGATGGGGGAAAATCTTCTCTCTCTCTCTCTCTCATTCTCTCTCAGCCTTCTGCCCGGAGGGGATCGGCGGAGGACGAAAGTCCGCGCAGGATCACGTTCAAGCCGCTTTTTTCCATGGGGAAGTCACTGCAGGCGGCGGTAGGAGGAAGAGAAAGAGAGGCAGACAGGAGGACACTGGAGGCCCCCAAGCTGGGCCTGTCTTGCTAGCAAAACAAATGACTTCCCCATTGAAAAAAGTGTGAGAGAGAGAGAAGAGAGAAAAAAGCGAGAGAGAGAAGCAGGAAAAAGAGAGAGAGAGAGAGAGAGAGAGAGAGAGAGAGAGAGAGAGAGAGAGAGAGAGAAGTGAGAAAAAAGCGAGAGAGAAGCGAGAAAAAGAGAGAGAGAGAGAGAGAGAAGATTTTCCCCCATCCTGCGGACTCCCCCTCCTCTTTTTTTTTTCCTGACAGGGGGAGATGCGTTTTTTAAAAGCTAAAAATCCAAAACCTCCCATCTTCGATTCTCGTTGCTGTTGTGAATAACAAGAGCAGCCACGCAACATTTTTCTCTCCCCCCCCCTCCTCGCACCCCCATTGCGATTTCAGAAATGGGATTTAATACAGGTCAGGCCAGCGATTTATACAACTAATTAGAGAAAGTAATAGGGTTAAGGCGATGAAAGAGGACACCTTCTATTCTGCCACCCTCCCCCTCTTCTGTTTAAAAGGATTGTAGCTAAAGGATCTCAGACCAGCATTGCAATTTGTCCGTCCTCCCCCCCCTCCGCCTTTCCCTTCATTCCCACCTAGCATCGGGTTCATTTTTAACTCGCTTCGCGGTCAGATATTCACTTGGTCATACAGTATTAGAACCAACGTGAGCTGTAATTTCTCCTCTTCCATCATAAGTTGTTCAGGTCTCTTCCTCACCCCATCCCCTCACCCCGCTTTGATGCTAGTTATATGTCTCTGTCTGACTCCATATCGATCTGTACTGTACAGTTTTCTTGCGTCCCATTGCTAAATCCTTGCGGGATCTCCGCGGGCTCTTAGTGGCTTGCTAAGAGCCCAGGGAGATCCCGGAGAGAGGCGCCATCTCGCATGCGCGGTTTGTCTCTGACATCAGGGCTTTTTTTAAGCGTTGTTCGGTGTATACCCCGGACAACGCGAAAAACCGGACAACGTCATGACTTGTGGAACCATGTCATAACGTTATCCGGGGTACTTGTATACTTAGCTGGCATCCCTCCACTAAAATCCCATCAAGAAAGTGCTGTTGAGAAGGAGTGGGTCAAAGCAAGATCCTCAGAAGCACACCTGCTATTTGATAACCAACCACCAAAGCAGAGAATGAAATCAAGGCACAGTTTCCTCAAAACCTCTGCCCCTCCCCCCCCCCCCCCCGATAACTGGGCACAAACACACCACTGTATGCATCCTGCATTCAAATAAACCAAGCTATATATCTAGCAAAAAAAGGTCAGACTCTGCAGTGGTAATGCAAGGGACAATTCATTTTTACACAATGAGATTCTCTTGTAAAAATTCCTTTCCTGCTACAGATGAGGAGAATGAAAGGTCTCAGCATTTGATGGAATATGACAAGAACTAGTATATTTTTTCTATTTTACATGAAAAATAACTCTATACTGTATTTCAAGAACTGAGATGCCTAATAGAATAACTGGATTGTTGGGTAACAAAAACGAAGGTAGAAAAATAAACTCACCGCTCTGGCAGAATCCCCAAAATCAATCTGCAGGTTACCCATTGCTTTGATGATGGCCATAATGGACTGAATGGTGTTGCTGTAAACCACTGCTTTGTACTGCCTGCACTCCTCCTCTGAGTACCCATCCTCGTGGATGATCCTGGAAGGCAAAACATAAAATGTGAGCAGGCTGAAAACAAAAGTCTGTCATAGATTTCATGGCATTCTTTCACACAAAAAGATCTCTACTAAAATAAGTTATGTGAAAGCATGAATTCAATTGCCTTTGTCTAATCTGACACTGCTTGACTTTAAAGGCAAGATTATTAGTTAGACACATATGAGACTTTTGACAAAGAAAAATGAAGATCTTCCAGAATAATTCAGGGCACGTCTAGATACACAATCTCTTTCCATAACACTTTCTTTGTGACCCTATGGACCATTGCCCAACAGGCACCTCTGTCCTTCACCATCCTCCTCAACCTGCCCAGATCTGTGCCCACTGCATCTAAAATACCATCGAGCCATCTCGTTTTTGGCCAACCCCTCTTCTATTGCCCTCCACCCTTCCCAGCATCAAGGCTTTCTCGAGTGAATCCTCTTTTCTCATTTGATGTCCAAAGTACTTTAGCTTCATCTTTACTATTTTACCTTCTAAGGAGCAGTCACGGTTGATTTCTTCTAAGATCGACCTACTTGTTCTCCTTGCTGTTCTGGGTATCCTCAAAACTCTCCTCCAACACCACATTTCAAAGGCATCTATTCTTCTGCGCTCAGCTTTCTTTATGGTCCAGCTTTCACAACCATACATTACCACTGGGAATACCACTGCCTTGACTATGCAAATTTTTGTTTGCAAGGCGATCTCTCTACTTTTCACTATGTTCCCCAGGTTTCTCATAGTTTGCCTCCCAAGAATTAGTTGCCTTTTTATTTCATGGCTGCAATCTACCTCTGCAGTGATCTTGGATCCAAAGAATGTAAAGTCTGTCACTGCTTCTACTTCTTGCCCATCTATTTTCCAGGTGGTGATAGGGCCTGTTGTCATTATCTTGGTTTTCTTGATGTTGAGTCTCAAGCCAGCTTTTGCACTCTCCTCCTTCAACCTAAGCAAGAGCTTCTTTAGGTCTTCTTCACTTTCTGGCATTAGGGTAGTGTCAACTGCATATCCCAAATTGTTAATGTTTCTCCCAGCGATTTTAATTCCAACTTTTGATTCATTGTGCATTGTGTGCTCTGTGTATATCTTAAATAAGTAGGGTGACAAAAGGAAGCCTTGTCTTATTACTTTTCCTATTCCAAACAACTCTGTCATTCTGTATCCTGTCCTAACTGTTGCTTCTTGACTAATGTATAGATTTCTCATGAGACATATAAGGTGTTCTAGTATTCCCATCTCTTTAATTACTTGCCACATTTTGTTGTGGTCCACACAGTCAAATGCCTTGGTGTAGTCAATGAAACAGAAGTAGACTTGTTTCTGATATTCCTTTGTTTTCTCCATGATCCAACGTATGTTAGCAATGTGGTCTCTAGTACCCCTGCCTCTTCTGAACCCCACCTGCACTTCTGGTAGTTCTCTCTCCACATGCTGCTAAAGCCTGTCCTGTTTTATCTTGTGCATGACCTTGCTAGTATGTGGGATGAGCACAATTGTTTGATAATTTGAGCATTCTTTGGCATTGCCCTTTTTTTGGATTGGAACGTATACTGATCTTTTCCAATCCTGTGGCCATTGTTATGTTTTCCAAATCTGCTGGCATATAGAATGCAATGCTTTAATTCCATCATCTTTTAGGGCTTTGAATAATTCAACTGGAATACCATCATCTCCACTAGCTTTGTTATTAGCAGTACTTTTTACGGCTTTTCTGACTTCACTCTCCAGGATGTCAGGCTCCAGTTCAAAGTTCTCATCACTGTGATTGTCAGGGTTGTTGAGATCCTTTTTGTAAAGTTCCTCTTTGTACTCTTGCCATCTTTTCTTAAACTTTTCTGCATCAGCTAAATCCCTGCCATTTTTGTCCTTTATAATGATCATTTTTGCTTTAAATGTTCCCTTGATTTCCCCAATTTTAAAAAAATATATCTCTAGTCCTTCCCATTCTGTTGTTTTCCTCTATTTCTTTGCACTGTCCATTTAAGGTTTCCTTATCTCTCCTTGCTTTTCATTGAAAATCTGTGTTTGATTGACTTTTTCCTTTTGAGTTCCTTCTTTCCTCCGCTATTTTAGACTTACTTAATTTTACCTTGATTTCCAGAAGCCTCCAAGGTGAGTTCTTGTTATCTTGCAAAAACAATTCACCTAATTTCAAAAGGAGTGCTTCAAACATATTGTGTTACAGAACCAGAATAAGCTTTTTTCTAAGTTAAGAGAAAGAGATTAGACAAAGATTTCCTTGAAATCTCTATCTTAGAAATTTTGGTCCTATTTCTATTGTTGCTAAGATGATGGCCTTTACACTCCCTTTTGTTATTCAATTGTGGTTGTGAGAGACCACCATTCCTTCTCAATTCTGGTCTTTTTAAGTCTCCTTCCAAGTGTGTCTTGGCAACTTCATGTTCATTGTACAAAGAGACTCATGTTGTGTTCACTAGAGCACGAGAAGCAAATAAATCCACTATTCCAGGTTCCCAACGTGGGCCCCAGGCCCCACAGAGGGACTTCAATTCTCAGAAGGCTAAGTCATTACATTGGCTGATTAGTGCTTTGGGGAGCTGACTTAAGCTTCTGGAAATTGAAGACCAAAAACCAAAGGTTGGGAAACACTGCACTAGACCAACAACAACGTATTAATAATTGATAATAATTTAAAATCCAACAGAAAGGCTAAATAAAAAAAAATCTACCACAGCAATTGTAGAAACATAAGCTAAGGACTCAGAACGCCGCAAAATCGCAGCAGGGTGAAATCAAGTTTTTGCCTCCTGAGGCTATTTTCCTAATAGGAGAGATGAGATCGAAGAGCTGCCTCCTTTGGCTGACTAGGAAGGTTCTGAAAGGCTGAGAAATGCACCATCTGTTTTGACAATGTAGCCAGAGGATAGAATCCAATAATTCACTGGCAGGAAAATAATAAGTTTCTTACTGGCTACATTATTCAGGCCAGAATCTGTCCGGTTAAAAGGGAACAGCCCACAGCTGGAATGGTCAGCTCTAGAATACTGCTACAGCAAGCATCAAATCTAATGGCAAAAAGTGAGGAGGACCTAAAGAAGCTCCTGATTAGGTTGAAAGAAGAAAGTGAAAAGGCTGGATTGAGACTCAATATAAAGAAAACCAAGATCATGGCAAGAGGCCTTATCAGTCCCTGGAAAATAGATGGGGAAGAAGTAGAAGCAGTGACAGATTTTACTTTCTTAGGATCAAAGCTCACTGCAGATGGTGACTGTAGTCATGAAATAAAAAAGCGACTGATTCTTGGGAGGCAAGCGATGAGAAAACTGGGGAGCATAGTGAAAAGTAGAGACATCCAATTGCAAACAAAAATTCGTATAGTGAAAGCAATGGTATTCCCTGTGGCAATGTATGGTTGTGAGAGCTGGACCATTAAGAAAGCTGAGCGCAGAAGAATAGATGCCTTTGAGATGTGGTGTTGGAGAAGAGTTTTGAGAGTACCGTGGACAGCGAGGCCTGAATAATGTAGCCAGTAAGAAACTTATTATTTTCCTGCCAGTGAATTATTGGATTTTATCCTCTGGCTACATTGTCAATCAGGTGGTCAATCTTAGAAGAAATCAACCCTGACTGCTCCTTAGAAGGTCAAATAGTAAAGATGAAGCTAAAGTACTTTGGACATCAAATGAGAAGAGAAGATTCACTTCAGAAAGCCTTGATGCTTGGAAAGGTCGAGGGCAAAAGAAAAAGGGAGCGGCCAAAGATGAGATGGCTAGATGGTATTGTAGACACAATGGGCACAGAGCTGAGCGAGTTGAGGAGGATAGTGGAGGACAGAAGTGCATGGCGGACAATGGTCCATGGGGTCGCAGAGGGTTGGAATCGACTGTGCGACTGAACAACAAAAAAGTATCAAATGCACATTCCAAGGGAATCAGATACAGTAAATCAGCAGTACAACATTTCAATTCATCTTTGCTCACACAAAACATAAGCCAACTCTGGGAACCTAACGTAAGTAGAAGTTATAAATGAACATATCAGGTGGTTGATTCATCTTTTTAAAATTACAGTCACTCCTAAATTCCTGAAAGATTTACTATACAGGTATTAGACACATATATTTTTATTTAAATCGGGATTATCTCTTGTTAATCTATACAGACACTGCAATTGAAAGAAACACTGTTTTTATACCATATAATGTAACAGAAGTTTTATAATACCCAAAACAACCAAATGCTAACAATATTTGGAAGAGATTTTGTACATTGTTTTAATTTTTGGTACTCTTGTTTTATAGATCAAGAGCTAGAGTAGCTCATAAGAGTTCAGAGTCTCTGCATGTTGAATGAACTCCAAGTTCTGAAGCTCGTTCCTGCTTGCTTAATATCCCCTGTCCTAATGTGCATCTTCTCAATAAAGCTCTGTACAATTATGTACAGTTTTCAATTGTGTCAAGATGGAAGAGGAACTGTACAAGAAATATCAAATCAATCAAGGAGCTAACAAGGTACAGACTCAGTCAAACATTCGAAGAACAAAAGCTCTTGCTACTTAAACTAAGAAACAGCCTCTCTGGACTATCATCCTGACCGATATGAAAATTAATTTCTGTTTTCTCATCTATTTTGTAATTTATGCAATTTATAGCTCTTGGGGACATGAAAGGAGCCTCATTTGGGCGTTCCCTGAGCGGAGTTTCTTCTGCAAAAATCCTTTCAACCAGAATAATTTCTGACACAGAATTATTATTATTATTATCATGCACATTTTTATATCACCTGTTATATAGTTATCTGTCGCAAAGTCAGAACTGATTTGTAGCAACCCTAATAGGGCTTACTAAGTATGTGATGTATGTAAAGAGTAGTTTTACCCCCTTTACCTCCCCCCAATTAGTTTCCATGGCACAGGTGAGAAACTGAAACCAAGTCTCCCGAGTCCTAGTCCCTGCACTATATTGGGTATCATAATTTTCCACACTTACTATTTATTTAATTTGGGATTTAAAAAAATATCAAAATGCAGGTTGGCCCTTGAACTGTCAGGATATTACATTTTAACTACAGATTTCTATATATCCAATCCATTATGGTTGTTGGCATGTGATACATATCCTACATTACATACAACCCAAATGATTATCTACATTTTGTCTTGGAAATTCCAAAAAATTAAATGCTGCTCCTCCCCCCCCCTTTTAATAAATTTACATCTCAAAGCAACCTCCATTTCAAGTTATGGAACAACTAGCAATAAAAACAATAATCTCACTACTGAAACTAATAAACCTAATGAAACAAATACATAAAATGCTATTTGATAATAAAGGTTGCTACAGACTTAAAAATTACTCGGTACCTGCTAAAACAGAGGCTCATCTGAGAAGTTCTACTTTGTGGGGAAAATGTTGGTATGATTTAAAAATGTCACAGCTTAAATTCAACTTTTGTTTTTAAAAAAAATCCCTAGCTCCATCGCTCCTAATAGAGAACCGTCCCCAGCCTTGCCACATTACTTTGTTAACCGGGCTTCTTAGGTCATGTTTAAAGCTTATTTCCTATGGTTTTTACAATTTAAAAAAAAATTATCTCTTTCTGCTTGGTGTGGTTTAAAAGTGTTTTAAATTTGGATGTTTTAACATTCTCCTGTTTGACTGTACTATAGTGTTACTCACTGTATTTACAGTTGCCATCTGTTTTGCTTTACGTAAGTCACCTTGGGTCCTAATACTTGACAAAAGGTATGATATAATTAAAATAAAATACTCTTCATGTTCAAAGACAGCAGCAGCAGAACTTGATTTCCATGTAGAAATTAACTGTTATATGACTTCAAGCTGTGTTTTGCATACGTGATAAGGTGCTACAGCAAGTAAACATTTTCCGAGTACAATCTAAGTGTTTTAATTTTACAAGTTCTAGGAAGTTTAAGAACACAGCATCCTACAATAGAAATATTAGTACCTGCAACAGATCGTAACATGGCATAGAGGACTACTATAATATTTTAACAAAAAGAAAGAAAACTTACTTCATCTGTTTTACAATTGTACTCTTCCCAGACTCTCCTGCACCTGTTGAGAGAAAAGAAAAAGAAACATGTGAGTGCTTCACTATTTACCGTAAGTAGGAATGCAGCTGAAAAAGAGCAGAAGAGAAACACAGAGGTGCAACAACTCAATCATAATCACCAAACCAAGGACATTACTTTTGCAGCCTCTTACTGAGAGAATCAGAGAGGAAAAAAATCTCTATTTTCTATCAGCGAGACATTTATTGCTATAGGACAGTGGTGGTGAAACTATGGCACACATGCCAGAGGGGGCACTTAGAGCCCTCTCTGTGGACACATGCACCACTGCCCCAGCACAGAGTTCGGCCTGCCCATCTGCAACATGGATGGCAGCCTGTTGAGTTTGGGCACTTGGTTTCTAAAAGGTTCGCCATCACTGCTATAGGATATTTCTTCCCTAAAAACTTTTGCAAATATTACAGAATTTTCTTGCAAGCTTCATGGGTCATTTTTATCTGGAAGAAACATCAAGCTGGGCAGAAGTACACGATGGCATCTTTCTTGTGTAGAAGAAACACTACACTGTGCAGGACATGTAATAGTTCATTGTGCAGTTGGCATATGTCCTACAAAGAATTCGCAGGAAGGGCATTAAGATGTGCAGACTTGGTAGTTTCTTGTGTACAACCACAGATGAAAATCAAAGAGTATGGGGGAATGTCTTCTCTTTGGGGAAAGCTAGGAAATCTTGGTAATTGGGGAGGTGAGCGTGATCTCAGTAAGGAAGGACTTGAAGAACTAAGAAATTTTCCAGTGATAATCGCATCCATACAGCCAATACTTTCCCACTGCATAGCTTTAGAAATCTAAGAATCTGGCCCATCTGCTTCACTGCAGCATCAAAAGTCAGTTGGAAAAAGGTCTTCAGGCACAAGGAACCAGAGTTTAATTCTGAATTTGGTATACCTATTATCCATTTGCTCTCTAGCACTTATTTTAGGTTAGGGTGCTCCATTGCCAGGTGTGGTGCAGCACAACATTTGTTCTGACAACTGCTGTCACCCACCAGAAATTTTGAGGTGCCCTTTCTTGACTTGTTGTATAGATTGTTGTAGTTACAGTCATGGAAAATTTATATTTATATTGTATTTCTATCCCACCCATTTGGGTGTCTGCTGACTCTAAATTAGTTCAATCTTAATGAAAGGCTTAAGTCAGTGCTGCTCCTGGTCAGCCCCTACCATCTCCTAACACTGATAATGACCAAGACTAAAGAACAAAAGACAGAGGAGAAGACAAGATTAGCAAAAAGCTGCACATCAAATATAACCATGACCCCTTCTTACAATTACATACACTAGGCAGGAAGAAAAGAAAACCCTTTTGAGTCCCAGAGAGAAAACTCTCTAAGGAAGTAAAAGACATTCATCAACCTGCCAAGATCAAGTAGGAACACTCAACAGCAGATGTTCAGATGCCTGTCAGGTTCCATTACCATGGTATTAACATCTCACAATCATCACTGCCAACGGATGAGTTTGAGTAGGCCACGCAGACCTGCCTCACTATTGATGCAGGCAGGCTGGAAGGCAAGAGGCAGGCAGAGTGAGCAGTGATAAACAACAATGTCACCTGAATCAAGTCACGTCTCTTATTAGCCAAAGTCAAATGCTCTGCTTCCAGCAAAACAAAAAACAGCACTACAACTTCTTCAATCCTTAGGAGAATGGAAAGGGACAGCAGGACAGATTAGCTTTCAGCAGACTCAGGCAGGTTTCGTGCCAACTGGCTTGAAGCCATGTTCTTTAGGGGCCAGACGATTTAAGGCATAAAGGAAAACAGAGGTAGTAGTATGAATTGCAATTATAGATTAAATGTGGATGGCAAATGCAGCACTGAATAGAGGCTTGTAAATACCCATTCACTAGTGACACAAGAATCACCTATAATCAACTAGTTAAGCTTTTCAAGCTGAAAAAGAAGTAAGCTGCAGTTTGTCCTTTTTGGTTTTTTTTTAATGCTATCAGGCCACAAGTCTGTCCAAAATGGCTTGACATCACTACTTGAGGACAGAGTGTCTACCAAAGACATTTGGGGGCATAGTAATTTTTGAGGATTCATTTGCAGGCTGCAGCCAATAAGTATTTTAGAAAACAATTCAACATTATAAAGGTATGTTCCCTCTTTTACTATGAAGTGTGTTAAGAGGAGTACAAAAATCTATGCCAACTTCTCCCACCTGAAGTCAGTTGGAATCCTAATTTTTACTAGTCTCCTTTAGCAGCTGTTTGTTCAATCTCAAAGCAACATTTGCTGCTGCAGTTTATGTTGACAGAACTATGTTAGATCTCAGAAGTTCTCTTTCAGAATCTCAACTTTCAAAATGCACTCAAAAGAAAAACCCCTCAGAAATAAACAAAAAAATCACATTTCCTCGAGTCTGCAAAGAGCACACAATAGCTCTAGGGACCAGCTATCCATGAATTCAAGATTAACAAACGTAACTTTTAGCAATCCAATTTCTCTTTGTAAAAAAGAGAAAGGTCACAAATCCGCACATCATAAAGAAGTGAGAGCTCAAATGAAACACAAATTTTGGCAAGCAGCATCTAAGCCCCAATGATTTTATGATCCAGACCAAATATTTGCATTCCCTTTTGAAAAAATGTCAAACTCTTGTGGATGTGGGGAAAAGAACACAGATCTTAACTTTAATGCAGCTAGGCAGGATCAGAGGTCAACCACAGATAGGACTGTTTTTATAATAGTGCTCACAACTTTAAAGATATTTTAGGGACTGTGGTACACAAAGCACAGATAAGGCACTCAGTTTACTTACTCCGAGGTCAAATGAGAACTCCAATTAGGCAGTAAAAAAGGCAAAACTCTTAATGTTGTACAATTGGCGGTAAGTACTCTTTCATTCCACTTTCCCACATGACTAGGGAAAGGGTTAGCTACTTTCTTCCCGCCACATAAAATGCTTTGTATCCCACCTGACTGCATCCATTCCCTGTAGCAAAGTCCTTGAAGAGAAAGAGTGGGACTAAGACTATGAGAGCAGTTAACATTTGATGTACAGGACTGAATTTACACGTGACACTCATCCACTCATACATTCTTGAAACAGGAGAAGAGACAAAAAGCATTTTTATTTATTTATTTGCTCATATATGCCAAATGTGGGTCAGGGAAAGAGAGGGATGTGGCATTAAAAGAGTGGATCTGGTTTAAAAAAAAAACATTGATAATTTCACAAGTGGTTTACAATTACAGTACAGTTAAGCAACAACACTACAGATTCCACCACAGCTGGGGACATGGCAAAATGGCTTCTTTTGGATTTTATCTTCTCATCTGAGGACAGAAGTGTCTTGTTGGTGATGCTAAAATGAGCAGCATCCCATTTCTCCTCCTTTCATATTACATTGAGCTGCCATGACAGTGTAATTTCTTCACCACCATTCCTTTCCAGTCTCTAGTAATTCCTACCAGGATGGGTAAAAATCTGATCAATTTCAACTCAGGGCTCCTCGACTCTACCACGATTTCACTCCCAAAGGGTGAATATGTGTGCATGGACCACAGTGTCTTTTTAATCGTGACAGAAACAAAAAAGTATACTGAAAAATATGATGGAATAGATGTGTTTCACCCAGGTCTGAGTTTTAGCAGAGATTTAAAAAGGAGTTCTGAAAACACCACGGAAGGAGCATTACACGTTGTCAGACCAGACCGTAACAGGGGGGAAAAGGACCAGAAAGCCAAGAAAACTTTCAAATTCTGAGAAGCTCTTCAGAGCTTCTTCTTTGAGACTATAGGAAGTCCAGCAAGGACCTGGCTCAAATTTAGTGAGAAAAACAGCTGATAAAACACTGACAATCATCAACTGGCCTCCACAGAGTCCAGATGTGAATATTATAAAGACAATATAGGATCAATTCAACAGAGAAATAAATAAAAGACAACTTAAATCTAAAGGAGAACTTTGGGAAGTGCTGAAGGAGGCATTGTACAATATACATGATGATGATGATGATGATGATGATGATGATGATGATGATGATGATGATGATGATGATGATGATGATGATGAAGAAGAAGAAGAAGAAGAAGAATGTATGCCACTCCACTCGCAAGAGCAACCTTGGGCGGCTAACAAAGTTACAAAATATAAAGTTCCACATTATCATGATAAAACATTTCAACATGTCATCACCACAAATCACAGTATCAAAAAGTATCAATATCACAGTTCTCCTTCTCCTCCTTCAAGTGCTGTATCTGATTCCAAATATTGGCTATTATCATGGAGATCAGCCATGAAGATTATCCTGAGACTATAACGCAGTGGCCTTCCATTTGCCTTCTGCATCACAGTATGACACTCATACCACTGATCCAGTTCTGCGAGTCACTTTCTCATCCTGAGCCCTTTTGGCAAACAAAGTCCTCCTCATTCCCAGGACAGTACTGATGGAGCTGCTGCCCTCCATCCTCCGGTATGTTAGGTTAGTTAACCACTACCTGATAATTGCCATTGAGTCGCTGGCAGTATAGTCAACTCTTTTACCACAGCAGGATAATCTGGCCAGACACTTACTAGATGACTGCAGAAAACTTTGGGACAGTCTCCTCAAAGAGTTCAAGATATGCTTAGATTCAAAGGATGTCATATTAAATACTGACATTTTGCCTGAAGAAGCCATTTTGTTCAGAAAATTGTCTTTGTTTGAATTCTGTGTACATATTTCCTGTATTTTCTTTAATTGTGGTCATTAAAACTTTGCCTTAAAAAACAAAGCTGTTGGTGGCCTAAGGCTTCTGCACAGTACTGTATAGAGGAAAGTGAGGCTCTATTTGCAGTTCTGAGGACTTGATGAATTTTTTAATATCAAAAAAAGGCAAAATGACACTCTTGTAAACCATCACGAGTTGTAATTCACCTTTTAAAGCTGCACCCACTTCCCCTTTAAACACCAAACACTGTACTGCTTTTAAAAAAAACAGATCACAAATAGACCTTGTGGCTTGCCTGATCTATACCCTTGGAGGAACGGAAGAATGTCAGTTTAATAAATCAAGTGATAGTGATGAAAATGTTTAAAAGATCAAAGGGAAATGTTATGTTATTAACTTGCTATGGTCCCCAGAAATACAGTCCAATGATTTTTTATTATTGCCATGGGATGAAGTTAGTACATAATGTTTTATTCTCATCCTTCATCTCATCCTACTGATTGTTATTAACATAAAAGTAGAAAAATGTGTAGAAAAGTATGTTTTTAATTATACTTTAAGACCAAAGGACAAGCAAAAATGCTGAAAAGGAAAATAGACATATATTATGCATGGATCATTAATTCTCTGTGGGGGGTGGACCTCCTGCCTCAGACCAGTCACACTATTAGCAGGAAGAATCCTCTTACAGCACATCCTATTAACACATTCACTAACAGGCTCAGATCTACAACCTGATATTTGCAAGTGGCACAGCTGTTATGAAGCTTCACAAGATCTCGTCCGGAAGCGATCCAGCTAGCCGAGATGCAATTAATTACCTTCAAACATAATGGTGGCATTACACAGGAGGTCTAGCGACAAGTCTCAGCTTCAGTGGACAGGACTCTTTCCACTATTTTACAGTTATCTTTCACCACACAAGAGTAAGCGATGAATCTACAAAGACTTTTCATCACAATGCACCTGAATGTTCAGCCGACTAGTGCAAAATGCCTGGGTTTTGGAACAAATAGCTCTGCTTTGGTTCTAAGAGCAAGTCACATTGCTTATTTTCAGGCACTTAACAATCACTAGCCAAATGCCAAACAAATCACAAATCCGATTGTTATAGACAATTCGTTCCAGCACCAACTAGCACATGCAGCGATAAGGGCCAGTGCACAACTACACTGTGGGCATTGTTTCCTGGCGGGGTTAACATTCAGCCATGAAAATAGGCTTAGAGCTGAAAGCTAAGCACATGAGATCTCAAAACCAAAAGAAAGCATTCAGGCACCTTAGGCAGCCACAGAAACAGAAGGGGAAGTAGGGAATGTGTGCTTTGGCTTAACTCTTGCTTCACTGAAATAAAAGTAAGGGCTGGACAGGGGGGAAAGGAGGTGGCTTGAACACATAGAAGCATTCCTTATATTAATGCTATTTATCCTTTGTTTTCAATAAGACAAGAACAAGGGTTTGTCTGATGGGTATATAACAAAACTGTTAATTTGACATATGTGGGTAAGAAGCCATGACCAAGGGACATGGAAGAGTCGAAATAATAACAGAGGAATAGAAACTAAATGTCTTGAATACAGGAGTCATTCTCAAATGCAGGAAATCATGACAGCTAACGTTTGAAAATACTGTATGAGAAATTAAGTGTGACAGATACCAAGTTTTGCATGCTGCAGATTTTGAGAATAAAGTCTCTTCATTGTACACTCTCTCTCTCTCTCTCTCTCTCTTAACACATGTGCGTGCACGTGCGCACACACACACATGCACACACACACACGCACACACACCTTGCTGTTTTTACAATGCCACAATGTCTATATACAATGCACACATATCAGACACAAGGTTTTAACAATGATAAACAAAGCTGCAAGACTGTTTCCTTCTAAGATCAACTGCCTGTATCAGCAGGTCCTCACAGAATGTAAATTTGTTGGAGCCAACACTGAGAAGGACTAAGAAGAATGTGATTAGGAAAAGGGCCTTCTAAGTGGTGGCAACCACTCAGTGAAATAGCTAACCAGCAGAGCTGCAACAAGTCCTCTCAAAAGTATAACCCCTACCTGTGGAATGAAAGGAAAGCAGATATGTTTCTGCCATAGGTCTTGTTGAAAAATCTACACAGCAATGTATACCCTGAATTTCTATGTCGAAGGCAGGATTTTCTTGCCTAGTAAATTCCACAATTTACTTAAATTCAAACAAGAATTTTCTCTGATAATAAAAATGACTAAACGGAGGCTATCATATTTTGTCCACTCTGTGAGAATAAGATTAATTGTAAAATACATTAATGTTGATAAATTGAGATATTCATCACAAATGGGCAGAGAATACTAAAAATGTGATTATAAACATATATAGCACATCAGTCAATACAGTAAAGCTCCTAAACTATAGAACTTTGCTTAATAATTTGTGTTACGAATTGTCCTATAATTCATGAGGTTCGTGTCTTCCTCAGCTACAACAGTAACATAAAAAGGTTATGTAGCCCTGGAAAAGATCAGGCTGCATGAAATGGTATCTAGAGAGTTCTACAGCCAAGTTCACAAATTTATTTGGAGTCAGACCCGTCAGATAATGCAAGCCCTGACTAGTTAAATATGCTCCATGCTATGGAGCATGTCATAAAGTTTATTGCAAACTATGTCAACCACAGAATGCATTTTGATACTATCTCTTTCAGACTTCATGCACTTCCAAATGAGGCAAGAGAAAACATCTTGCAACAGAAAAAAGAATCTGTGATTCCATGGCAAAGAAAGTCCTCCCAGAGGAAGGAATGAAGTGTAATGGGCTAAAGCAGCAGGAAAGAATCAGGCAGAGACCAAGGTTGATAGGTGACCTTGGTCACATCTCAGCTGCCTAGATCAGGGGTTCCCAACCTATGGCCTGCGGGCCAAACCAACACCATTACATCCTGGCCGTTGCCTTCTTCATCACACTCGGAAGTGGAAGCGTTTACGTCAGCTGTAAAATGCACCCACATATGTACAAATGTACCCACAGCTGTCATAAATGCAGAAGTGAGCACATTTACTACAGCCCTAAGTGCACCCGCTTCTGCTTCCAGGGGCGTGGTCTGGCCTGCTCAACTGACCAGAGGTGTGGTTAGGCCTGCGTTGCAATAAGGTTGGCCACCTCGGCCTAGATACTGTGAAATGGTAGGGTTACTTTGTCTAGGCAACATTTTTGCCCTTTTAAACCCTTCCTCTATACCAAGGGTGCCCAAACTCTGGCCCACGGGCCTAATTGGCCCCCTGCATATAATTAATGTGGCCCGTGGTGAGCGCCCGGGCTTCACCGAGGACCGCCACCCACCCACTCCCACCACCTGACATCAGCAGTGGTGGCGACGGAGGGAGCAACTGCACTTTTTCCAGGCTGCTCCAAGCAGCCTCTTGCTCAAACCTTTCCCCGCAGCAGCCTGTGCTGAAGCCAATCGCTGCTTCAGGGAAATTTTCAGAGTTTCCTGCGAGTCAAAATTCACGGTGCCAAGAGAGCCCCCTGAAGTCATCCTGAGCGTGTCAGGGGGCTCTCTTAGCGCCGCGAATTTTGACTTGCGGAAGGCTCCAAAAAATCTCCCAAAGCAGCGATCGGCTTCAGCACAGGCTTTCACCATGCGAGTTTTCCCCATAGAAACGCTCGTAATGCAAGTTTTTCCATAGGGAAAGTCCGACTCACATAGTGAAAATTTTTGTTATGCGAGTCGGACCGCTTAGCGAAAAACTCGCTCGTTATGCGAGTTTTCGGTAAGCAAAATGCTCATTATGCGAGGTTTGACTGTATGGGGTTCTGCTGTAGTTCTGTGCATTTTGAGCTACCTCCTGAACAGGCAAATTTGAGGCCTTGTTCAGAAATCCTTTCACAGCTATCATGTAGCTGCCTATTTTTTCATCCCAGCCAAGGGTAAACCACACCTCTTGTCTTACCCTTCCAAAGCTATTAACCTAGCCTTATGGGGGTACTCCCTTACCTTTCTAATTGCTCTGTTGAATGTGTTGTAGCAACAGCTTCAACCTCAAGAGCTGAGATCTGTAGCTCAGGCACTAAAGCTGTAACTTGAGCTGTTAAAGACTTTAAATCTACCATCTCTGATCACAAATGAGACTTCCTTGCAGCCAGAAGGAAAGCATGCAGGCAGCATATTTTAAAACAAAACACACATAATAAAATAAGAACAAACTTCTACACCCAAGGAGAACTTGCTTTTTTGACAACATGGTGTCTATAGGCAGAACTGGTGCCTGCCACACAAGACAGTAATCCAGGGCAACAGACACTGTCCGGGGCATTGTGTCATCTTTGAAGAGGATGCCAGCTGGCTTGCTATTGGAACTAGCACTGAGTTGCAGCTGCTCCAGCCCTTGCAAGGACAGAAATTTTCTCTAATCATGGTTTGATATTCCAAAGGCAAATCTTTTCCAGAGCCATGGGTTACACCAGATGCTCCCCCAGACATCCTGCTGTCAAATTGACTGGTATACAAAGTAGAATAAGTCCAGAGTGGCTGATAATTAATTTAATTTACTTTTCCATGGCATCACCTGGATTTTATTTTCCCTGCTTTGTCCAGTCAATTTATGTAAGATAAAGGAACAGTGCTGATCTATCTGCTAGCTTCCAAAAATTACAGCATGAGAAACATTTGTCAAGATAGGTAGGTTACCACCCAGGTGCACAGGATATACCCAGAGCAACTGAAAGCCATAAGATTTGCTTCGTGAGTCAATTTGGGCACTATAATAATCAGTCTATGACCTCATCTATTTAATTTAACAATTTAAGGTTTGATAAACCAAATGGCAAAGATGACTTTTGGGACTACCTGAAACTTTTTCCAATGCAGGAGCTTCCAAACAACAACTTCTAGTTCAAACAAGCAATACTGGAGCTTAACCATAAGCCAAGACTGCCTATCTGTTTCCAGGTGCTAGAGTCTCCTCCTTCATTCATGGGTGGCCAAGCAAAAAGATAATCAAAAAGAAAGAACTTGAAGACACAGCTAACACAAATGAACAGTGAACATGCTGTCCATCTCTTCCTAGCCAGAAAAACTTTCAAACCCTGAAGTGTTGCCTTAGAAGTGTTCCAAAAAGCAATATTTCTAGACAAGGAAAAACATTGTCTTGATACAGATCATCTGACTGTAAGTCAAAGTGACCCACAACCAAACACTCTTCTGAAGGAAATGATTTCCTTATCTAATGCAAGAGAAAGGTGATATCCGTCTCATTCTGGAACTTGTGGGGGTGACATTTTGGACAAGATGTCTGGATTGTACTCTTTTGCTAGGAAACTAGCAGAAGAAACAAGAGAAATGGAACCAAGGACATGGTGATTGTAGCCAGATACCAGCAGAAAAGCTACCTCTTTGTTTGGGAAGTTGTAGGACACAAATATTGTTTTAATAATATTTACAACATGAGATCAACTTAGTTGGGTCTCTGTACTCATATCTTTTGTTTTAACTTACCCAGGTTATATGAGTAGACTGGTTCCCCAAGCAATAATGGAAGTCACAGCCTGATTACTGCAAAAAGCATCTTACAAATATATCAGAAGATCATTTATTTGTTGCCAGCATTAATTTTTAAAAGCTAACAATTCCAACCAAAATACTTGAACCATGGGGTAAGACCTTCCATTAAGGAATTTGGAATGTCAATCCTCCCTCTCAGCTTTAGGCTGTCTGTACTCTCCACATTCTTACAAGCTACAGTGATACTTCAAAGACTACAGCAAACTATTTGATAGCAATGCTATAGAGTGCAACATAAAAATGGTTGTGTCTCAATTCTTGTTTGCTCTGATACTGTGCACAAGAATCTACTGTTAAGTCTGAATGGTTGAAATCCTACTGGTAGAGCTGAATATTGTAAAGGCAGTGGTTAAGCTGAATACCAATAGGCAATGTTAATATTAAATTAAATTAAAACTTCACATTTCCTTCCCCTCATATTCCAAGGCATCCTGAGGATTACTTTTGACTTGGGGAAACCTTTGGGAGTCTTGGGACTGAAGGGGCATAATCTTTAATATTCAAAAATGTAGTAGCTGGTTTCACTTATCTATATGATCTGTCTGCAGAATATATCATACAGAAAGATGAACTGGATTCAAAGGAATGATACAGATAACACCACATGAGTGGCTCGAAGTACAATTCCTGTTAAGGATGAAAAAAGTACAAAAGTAGGAATGCAACTGAACATTATGATGACAAAAATTATGACTACAGAAGAACTACAAAATTTCAATTTGAAATTATTAACTATTTTGTATTTCTCAGTGTAATTGTTAATCCAAATAAAGACTGCAACCAAGAAATCAAAAGAAGACTAAGGGCAGCTATGAAGTAACTAGAAAGGTGATCAAGCATAAAGAGGTTTCACTGGTGACTAAGGCCAAGAGCACCCAAAGTATTATACTATATTCTCAATTATTTTTGCTTGGATGTGAAAACTGGATAGTGTAGAAAGCTAACTGGGAGCAGGCTGAAATGAACAATTTAAAAAAGGGTGCTGGGGAAGGGCTTATCAGAAAGACACACAAGTGGATGCTAGATGAAATCAACTATGGCCTGTGTCTGGAGGGAAGGCTGCTGTGGGAACATCCCATAGACCAGCATCTCCCAAACTATGTTCTGTGGAACACTGGTGGGCTTCAATTCCCAGAAGCCTAAGTCAGTACATTGGCTGATCAATGCTTTGGAGAATTGACTTAGGCTTCTGGGAATTAAAGTCCAAAAAACAGAGGTTGGGAAACTCTGCCATAGACCAATCTATACGAGTCCCAACATTCATGCATGCATGCATTCATGCACACACAAATACTGTATAGCATGCACTTGTGGAGCAGATTCTCTCTAGAACATTAGGAAATTTCTATGATATAATACATTTGATGTTCGGTTCCAATGAATTAAAGAAGTTTATTTTATGTCCAGCACTGTTATAACTCCAAGTACTGTGACCCAACACTAGGTCCCAAAGGAATATTTCTGGACATGCATGACAAATCTATCACTCTCACCCATTCTACTAAATCAGTCAGCAATTGCAGGCCTCCTTGTGCTGTTCAGTATTCTATGCACATGTAAAGGGGATAGCCAGCTAAGAGCCCAGCTATTAACACTGCCTTCCCTTCTCCTTTGTGAAGAAATCAAGGACATGGATTTATCAAAGTTTGAATTAAATCAAGTATAATAATCTTACTCTCTACCAAGAATGTTTTAAGATTCCTCTATGACCCTAGAGGGGTGGCAACAGCAGAGAAGTATTTTGGGGAGAAAAGTGATTACCAGTCTACTTATGTTATCCCCTTGTTTCATTTTGGTCTCCCCATACTAAGTCAAGCAGAAGGTTCTGTAAGATCCAGCCAGAGGTGGAAGGGAGTGAGATCTGGGATTGTGACATTCTTCTTTTTCCATGAATTATTTTGTAAAATAGGTAGTAAACACAACATGGGAGATTAGCTTAATTTGAAAGAAAACCAGATCCAGTCCAATAATGAGTTTCCACAACAACAACAAATTTAATCCTAAAACCATCAGTCCTGGTGTATCAAAAATCACATGAAGAATAAATTAGGAGAGCAGCCAGATCTATCTCAGGGTCTCCTCACTGGCACTGCACATAGTTGGATGGAATAGTTCCAAAAGGTCGCTGTGCCAGGTTTTACAGTGTTTGATATGAAGTGTGTTTGATGGATAAAAGCCACCACATCAATCAACACAGAGTCATGAAGGCTAGATGCTCGAGGAAGAGGGCAATCTGCCAATTAAAAAAAAAAGAGTTGAAGTGGGCAGGAAAGAAAGTAACCCTTTGCTTTTTGGTTTGTGTGTCTGAGTGGGTTCAGGCAGCAAAGAAAAAAGTCAAATAAAGTTTTTGCAGGTGGTGGGCTACTGTAACATCCACCTAGGACTGTGATGGCTAACCTTGGCACTCCAGGTGTTCTTGGACTTCAATTCCCAGAAGCCCTGATCAACAGGAGTGCTGGCTTGGGCTTCTGGGAATTGAAGTCTAAGAACACCTGGAGTGCCAAAGTTCACCATCACGGACCTAGCAGCATACTAGACAAGTACGTGTCTTAACAGCACAAGACATGCTAAGCAGAATGTATCACTCTAGATCAGTGTTTCCCAACATTTGGATTTTAGACTTCAATTCCTAGAAGCCTAAGTCAATTCCCCAAAGCACTGATCAGCTAATGTACTTACTGTTAAGGTAATAAGTATTCGCCTAACTAGTTGTATAGGATATTATACACCACTGTAATACTGTTGTATCGATTTAAGAGGTTTGTGGCTATAACAATGCAGGTGTTGTTGATTGTGTAATCCCAATACTGTACCTGTGTATAAATATAGCCACATTCACATATCCAAAGCCTGTGTGCTCACCAGAGCCCATGTGCTCACGCTGCCCTTCGTGCTCTCTGGAATCTGTGCACAAGAAACTGCTTGTGTGCTAAGGACTACTACTGGTCACCACACCCTGGAAGAAGAAACTGCAGACT
The DNA here is from genome assembly GCA_030440675.1 of Furcifer pardalis. NCBI lineage: Eukaryota > Metazoa > Chordata > Lepidosauria > Squamata > Chamaeleonidae > Furcifer > Furcifer pardalis. The sequence goes on from CP126893.1 coordinate 105,577,432, forward strand.
CATGGAGGATCGTCTTGCAAAAGGAAAGAGTACAACTGGCTGCTTTATTTGCTGAAAGCTTTTGGAACTTTTTCTGCTCGTGTATGCTGACTCATTACTTTGCCACCATACAGTAATGGGCAGTTAAAAAAAATACTACCACACCATGGGCGGAGCCAACATTGTGGGTAGAGCCAACATCATGGGCGGAGCCAATGCCATGGGCAATCTAGTCATGCCTGCCTTATGGCCATCTATACATCTACAAACACAGCACTGGCTCTTTGGCTGTAAATGGAGAAGAGCACTGTACCCTAGAGTCGGACATGACTAGCTTTTGAGCAAGGGAGACCTTGCTCAAAAGTGACCTTGTCACTTGCAGGGACAAAACCTGACGTCAAATTTGAATACTAATCAGAGAACTTCTGGTATTAGGTAAAGGTCGCCTTTGCTCGAATGTCAGTCATTACCAACTCTAGGGTTCAGTGCTCATCTCTGTTTATAGCCAAAGAGCCAGTGGACTTGAGCCACAAAAGCTCACCTTAAAATACAGCAGCTAGTCTTTAAGGTGCCACAACATTTTTGTCTTTTTGTTTTGTTTACTCTCTGATATACTTGCACAGAATAAAACTTTTGAAATGGTAGCGGTGTTAGTCTGTGTTTCAAGCATATCAGGAAAAAACAAAAAGACAAAAATGTTATGGAACCTTAAAGGCTAACTGGTTCAGGAATCTCCACAGCCCTCATTCCCCCCTCCCTAGAAAACCCCCTTAGGCTGCCCCAGACCCTGCCCAAAGCTCCATGCCTTCCCTTCCCCTCCCTACCCCCCTCAGAACTCTGTTTAGTCTCCCAACAAAATGATCCTTCTTCTTCCCCCCACCCCGTCCCCACGGAACTCTGTTTACCCTTCCAACGAAGTGATCCTTCTTCCCCCCCCACCCCCCACGGAACTCTGTTTACCCTTCCAACGAAGTGATCCTTCTTCTTTCCCCATCCCCACAGAACTCTCTTTACCTTCCCAGTGAAGTGGGGAAGGTCCTCCTCCAACGTTGGCAGCAGGGGCTCTTCCTCCTCTTCCTCCCCACTCAGGAGGATCTGAGGGCCTCAGCCACGTGGCTGGGGCGCCTCCAAGGGCCTCAGCATCAGCACGTTGAGTGCTGGAGACGCGCATGTGTGCTGGAGGCATGCATGCGCAGTGAGGGAAACCAGAAAAAAGGTTTTAAAAAACCCAGGGTAGTTGCCCTCAAAAGTTACCACCGGTTCGTGTGGACAACGTAAAAAGTTACTAGCGGTTCACGTGATCCTGTGCGAACCACCTCTTGCCCACCACTGCCACCATACCAAAAGACTTTACAACTTGCATTGTAAGCAGAACCAATTGCTCAGCCAAGGACTGCTGTTTTGCTGAGCCAAGTAACTTGTAAGTTACAGATGTATTATTTGTGTTTGCCACAGTGAACTGAACTGTCTGCCACTAAAAAAGAAGTTATCTTACTTGAGTTACTGTAATATTTGTTGGTGTAAATATTTGATGCCTTCTGCTTTGCACCATAAGTAAAGAAACTCTTTTGTACAAAACAAGCTTTGGTTGCTGTGTTGATCAAAGTACCCACACCTTCTGCTGCGTGCTCTCTGGTCGCTCTGCTACACACCAACACTGACTTAGGCTTCTGGGAATTGAAGTCCCCCTGTGGAGCATGTGCTCCATGTTGGGAACCACTGTATTAAGTCAATCTACCTCATGTTCAATCTTCATCTTTTCTGACCACCATTCTTTTTTCTTATGGTATTATTATCTTTTCCAGTATCTCTTGTCTTCTCATGATACGGCCAAGGATGATAGTCTCCTCTGGTCTCATAAATGGCCTTCATTATAAAATACAATCTAGAAACAATTTCTGAAATTTGTATTTCAATGACATAAAATTAAAGTTGAATTACTTCAGGCTCCTTTGTTGTTGAAAGAAGCGCATTACAGTATTAGGTGATTTAAAACCTGAGTTGTGGGATTTTAATATTTTCTTCCTTTACATTCATGCATACAATTTAGAACACTGAGCTTTCCAAGTTTTCAAAGTTAGGGACAAAAACTCACATTGTGATATATTAAGAACTGAAAGGCTCCAGGTTTTTCAGCATATGAAGCTGTGATTAGATGCCTGTTTATTGTGCAAAGGAAGAGCTTTTCTAAGTGCTGATTCAATTACTTGATAGAGAATGCCTAAACAATATTTTGTTCGTTGTGTAGAAAATTAGTTATATAATTATGTTGATACTGTAATTACCTAATTACCTAGTCAACAGCAAAGCTGCTTCTGAAACAACATTCAAATTAAACTCTTCTGACATGTGAAGCTTGCCACTGGCAATGAGAAAGGCAGGGAATGAGAATCCTTCTGGGACCACACAACATTTATCACCCATGGTGAATTGGGAGGCTGTTACTCTCTTCTCCTCAGACACAGCCTAGAACAGAGGTGGTGAACCTATGGCACGAGTGTCAAACGGGGCGCTCAGAGTTTTCTCTGTGTGCACACGTATGGCCACCCCAGCACAGAGTTCGGCCCACCCCTCTGCACAGCAGCCCAATGGGAGCACTTCCTCCCTCCCCCAGCACAAAGTTCACCCCACCCCTCTACAGTGCGGAAGGCAGCCAGTTGATTTAGGCTCTTGGTCTCTAAAAGGTTTGCCATCACTGGCCTAGAATTTAGCATTATTCATAGGAACATCTTTCCACTGCTAACCACAGATATTATCAGTGCTCAATGAGAAAAATGAATTTCTTTATGCTTGATTTCCAGTTACACTTCTCCTTTCAGGAAGAATGAATACTAATAATGGCACATTTAGTAACAACAGATGTCAACTATGCCCCCACATTCACTCTGGAAACAGTATTACTGGACCCAACAGCACCACACACAACATTAAAGGCAGTTTTACTTGTGCTTCTGCCAATGTGATTTATGCCATCTCTTGCCAAAAATGTCAGTCTGTGCTTTATGTAGGACAACCTTTATGCAAAAGAATTAATAGACACAAATCAGATACAGTAATACCTCGGATAATGTTTACCTCGGATAACGCTAAAATTGCGTAACGTTAAGTAATCTGGGGAGGAGAATTGGATCGAATAACATTAAGGTCCTATGGGATGGATCGGATAACAACCGCTAAAGCCTGTGCGGTTACAATGTATCTCTATGGAACTTTAACGTTATCCGATCCATCCCATAGGATTTTAACATGCATCGGATAACACTAAAAATCGGATAATACCAAGACTTGTGGAACCAAGTCTTAGCGTTATCCGAGGTATTACTGTATCCAGAATGGCAACACAGAAAAACCTGTCTCAAACCACTTCAAACTAACTAGACACTCTATCCAAGACCTGAAATTTACAATTCTGGAACAGAGAAATTACAAAACTAGGATTGAAAGAGATACAGCAGAAATAAAATACATCCATCTGTTAGACACCCATCGCAGGGGATTAAATATGAGCAAAGGGTTTCTGGGGCATTATCAAATTTGATACACAGGTTGCTATATGCTGCTAGATATTTTATATATTATATTACAATCTTCCTGCCAATTCTCTTTAGCAAAACAGGAAGTAACCAGGTACAGTATTTTTGTTTTCAGGTCAAAGGTTGATCAGAGAGCAGAATGGGCTTTCTCAGACCCTTTGAGATTGAAAGGGAGACATTTAGAGCTAATCTGAATAATCTATTGTTGCTGATGGCTGTGGGAAGCTGTATTGTGCTTGCTTCTTGTCTGTCATTTTGCTTGAACACACCCTGCTCCCTTTGACCCCTGAATTTGGTGTATAAAAACCATGCCTGTAAGTTTCACTCCTTGTTTGAAGAAGTGGACTTGATCCACGAAAGCTAACAATAAAAATATAGCAGTTCGTCTTTAAAGTGCTAGTGTTTTGTTTTGTTTTTTGTTTTTTTGTTTTCTGATATGCCTTAGTTACAACAGAATCATTCTACAGGAGTATTTTTGAATTTAGCGGGGGGGAACAGTGCTCTTAAAATGTATATTTAAGAGTGTTTTCCCCATGATAATTTATGTATGATAAGCAAAATATGTTGAATTAGAGATACCTTTCTGGCAGCCAACAGGCCAGAGAAGTTAACTATTCAGATGCTACTTCTTCTCAGCTAGAATTTCATGGAATTGTTTGTTTTTGTTTTTGCTTCAGACAAAAAAATACAAACAGAATGTGTAGCCTTTGGGGTGGTGGTGGAGAGAAACCCATCTCAAAAGTTCTTTAAGGGGCTGAAGTGTGACTTAATCGTCCAACCGTCCAAGGTTGGTAAAATGAGTACCCAGCATATTGGGGGCAAGAATCTAAATAACTTGTGAACTGCCCAGAAAGAGCACTACGCGCTATGGGGTAGTACATAAGTTTAATTATTAACTGCTAATGTCCACCTGCTAATATGCAATTACAATTGCTCCTAATAAAAGTATTGTGTATATGTAGCCTTTGGATTTAATTTTGTTCTTACTCACAAAGACAGCATCCTTTCTGTACAGAATTGTAAATCACTGTGCCCAATGTGATTGATTATTACTACTTGGCTCCCTCCTAAAAATAGTGAACAGCTGTATGTGCCCTGACCTGCCTTTTGGAAATATAGAATGGAAAGCAGGAAGATCTCCTAGGAAGCCTCTGTTATATAGGGACAGATGGCGCTAGCAATATGGAAAAGTCAGGATCTTTTTTTAGCAAGTAAGACTGAAATAAAATGAACTAGTGCTGTGACAAATGGCTTTTTAACTGACCCCCCAGAGATGAAGAGACACCAATTCTCTTTAAACAGACCATATGCTTTCAAAAAAAGCACTATCTTAATTAGTCAGAACTCCAAGCTCATGACACTTTGCTAAAATATATTTCATGCCAGAGAGATGTTGCTTCAATAGCTACAGACTTCCCATTTCCAGGATTACCATTTTCTGGCCTTGCAGCAGGCCAAGTACTCTGTGCTAGAGTTGTCACAATAAGAAAGCTCTTCTGTACTCAGCAAACTGGTAAGACTTTACAGCCCTCTGGTCAGCCTAGTTCACAGAACATGGATGCATCCTGAGGTCTAAAGTGAATCTGACTCTGAATGCAGGAAGCATAGGTTTTTAATTTTATTAATTTATTTTACTTATATCCTGCCCATCTAGGTGGTTTTCCTACTCTGGGCAGCTAACAATGCAAAACTCATATTAAAAACACTTTTTAAAATACAAAAGCCCATTTGGCGATGGAGAGAGACAGAATAAAATATCTAATGCTCACCTGTTGGCAAAACATTCTCAAAGGCCTCTTTTAAAAAGAAACTATTTCAGCTGCTTTTTAAACATGGCCAAGGATGGGATCTGGCACAGTTCAACTGGAAGGGAGTTCCACAAAGTTGGTGTGGCCACTGAGAAGGCTCTTCTCTGAGTCACAGTCTTCCTTGCCAATCTTGGAGTTGGCACTTGGAGCTGTACCATCTGAGAGGAACAAGCGATGCAGGCTAATGTCCTGAGGGGAAAACACTCCACAAGGTAAGAAGGTCCCAAACTATTAAGGGCCTTAAAAGTTAGAAGTACCATGTTTCCCCGAAAATAAGACATACCTATAAAATAAGCCATAGCAGGATTTCTCAGCAGTTGCGCAATATAAGCCATATCCTGAAAATAAGACATAGTGATAGGCATGGCTATGCAGAGACGGGCAGCCATAGTGATAGGCGTGGCTATGCAACGTCCCGGTGCGGAGCCAGTGACGTAATAAAAATAAGACACCCCCTGAAAATAAGCCGTAGTGTGTCTTCTTGAGGAAAAATAAATATAAAATGGTGTCTTATTTTCGGGGAAACATGGTAACATTAAGGTTATATTGGCAAACTGCCAAAAGTAGGCAGTCTCCTAGAAGCTTAAATTCTTTCCTCTGTGGAGGTTGACACTAACAGCTGGCCACGAGTAATATGCCAACTACACATGTTGCTTATGTGTCTGTCTTCATATATGAAGCAAGAAGATGGAGGATCTGATGTGAGCATCAAGCAGTGTAGATAAGTGAAAGGAATTGAAATTTCTTCCATTACAGTTGCTTCTAGATTAGGGGTTCACAACCTTTTTGCACCGCGGGCTGGTCATGCCCCCTCATGCACATGAAGGAGCCAGGGGTATGGTTCCTCCTGCCGCTTCCAGTTGCAGCGACAGCAGGTGCAGTAATGACATGATCCTAGATGTTTTCACCACTTCCATGGCTTCCCATAGCAGCAGGAGTGAGGGCAGTGCATTTTTGCCACATTTTTGGCTATTCTGTGGCATTTTTGGCTCCAGGATTCTCACCATGGGCAAAATTAATTGGCGCCACGGGTCAGATTGGGCCAGTGGACTGTAGGTTGCGAATCCCTATTCTAGATAGTAAGATTGGAAGAAAAGTGCATGAACAACCACAGCAGGAATAGAAACTCTTTGGCCATCTAGTTATTTTGGACTGAACCTCCATAGTATCTTACCATTATCCAGCTGCCTGCATCTCTTGCGAATTTATATCCACTAAAGTCTTGAGAACCAAAGGCTACCCATGTTCTACTGCTTTAGCTATTTTCTGATACAGCAATGCCTCGGATAACGTTTGCATCAGATAATACTAAAACGCATAACGTTAAGAAAGGGGGGGAGATTGCATCGCATAACGTTAAATCCTATGGGATGCATTGGATAACATTCGCTAAAGCCTGTCCCGGTTACAATGTATCTCTATGGAGTTTTAACGTTATCCGATGCATCCCATAGGATTTTAACATGCATTGGATAACATTAAAAATCGGATAACACTAAGAGTTGTGAAACCAAGTTTTAGCGTTATCTGAGGTTTTACTGTACAATATATGCATCATCCCTCCTTTCCTTGTTAAGATTATAAATACAGAGACATACACCTGCACTTCATACATAATAGAGTCAGAAAAAAATATGAACAAATGAGGTGGCTTTCATGTTGTCCTACGTATAGTTCCATGTTAAGATTATTGGGGAGGGGATAATTGGGAATCTGGAATCTGATTTAGCTATCTGATAATATGACACTAACATTCACTCAGGAAGTTAACGGGTCTACAGTACGTTTCTTTGACCTAATTTAAAATAATACGGTAGACAAATGCACATTAACTGAGTGGTGATGCCACTGTGTAATCACAGTCATTTCAATTGACATACCAAAACCACTTTGTCCAGGATCAGATTCAAGAAGAATCCTTATCCACATCCACCCATATACATTAACTTCAGTTGAAGCTGGACAAGCTAACTCTCATATCACTGGCTGGCCAGCCCCTATTTCAACAGATACAAAATAGGAATGTAGTGCTGGTTGACTGGTGTATGATACTCAGTAAGCTTCTTTCCTCTCCACTTTTTCAGCTTCTAGCAATTAATTCTAATCATTTATTTTGTACTGGACTATTTTTTTAAAATGTCCTATTCTAAAAAGAGATCTTATTTGCATGAGTTTATCTTCTTTTTACTGTTCAAATGAAATCACAAGAGCTTTTGGGAAGGTGGAATTGCTCTTCTTTTTCACAGGACTTCAGTCATTCTTGACAAGCTGCCTTTCAAAACCTGGATATTCATTTTTTTTCTCAATTAACGAGACACAAATGTTTTCATTCTTCTGTTTTGTAATTCAAAATGCACAATCCCATTTTTAAGGGGGGGATCATTCTCACCGCTTTAACTCTTCCTTAAAGAATTTCCCCCTTTGTTGCCTTAAAGCAGTGATGGTAAACCTTTTAGAGACCGAAGCCCAAACAGAGGGGCAGGGCCAACTCTGTGCTACAGGGAGGGAGGAAGCACTACCATTGGGTACTAGGCAGAGAGGCAGGGCAAACCCTATGCTGGGACGGGAAGAAGCAGTCCCATTGGGCTGCTGGGCAGAGGGGTAGGGTGAACTCTGTGCTGGGGAAGGGAAGAACTTCTCCACCTGGGCTGCTGGGCAGAGCAGGGGCAAATTTTGTGCTGGGGCGATGGCATGCATGCCCACAGAGAGGACTCTGAGTGCCCCCTCTGGCATGCGTGCCACAGGTTTGCCACCACTGCCTTACAGCATGTGGCAACAGTTTTGAATAGCCATTAGCAGAGCCCATCTCCTTATGCTTCCAAAGTTCACTGGCCACAGAGATTCTGTTTGTTCTAAGAGAAACAACTTTACAGCACATGATGTTGAGCATCAGCCTCCTACATTTATTTACAAGCCATCATCACATTTCAATTGCCAACTTTTAGTTCTCCTTTTCACCTCCTCTACCAGTGTTGTGAACTCAAGGTTCTCATTAAAGAAATGCTTTCTCTTGAGTCACAGGACCAGGAAAGGAGCTAAGAATACTGTTACTCGGTTCTCATAAATGCACAAAATGACAGCATGTCATAAATTTAACGAGCTATTACAAGAATAAACAGTAATAAAAAAGAACCAGGATCAACAATCATCTCCTGGGACAACCAACCTCAATATAAATGACTTGGAAATGATCAAATATCTGTATAAATGCATGCTCAAGTTTACTCTTCTCCAAGTTCTGACATTACTGGTCACACAGCTAAACGAAAAACTTCTGCACAACTGAACACCAAGTACCAGGTTCAATGAGTTAGCATGAAGACAGAACTTCAAAAAATCACCGTAGAACAGGGAGCATGTGGAACAAATTATGTAACACGCTTCATATTTTTAAAAGTCAATTCCTCTGTCAATTTTGAGGAATGGCACAATCTATACAGGATAGGAGTCTTCTAAAGGCCATTTTTGCCTCCCCTGATACCATGGGATGACCACACACCCAATCTGATTACTCAATATCATATATATCTGTCTGTCTACTATAAGCCCAGGATACAATGTTGCTTTAAAAGGCATCTCCAGACCCTCCCCAGCCAGCCGGGCTGGGAGAGCGAGGGGTAGCTGTGCAGAATAGCCGGCCATGAAAGCACTGCTGCTACTGCCGCTGTGACCATCTCTGGACCCTCCCCAGCCAGTCGGGCTGGGGGTACAAGGAGAAGCAGCTGCACGGACTGGCCGGCTGGCCGAAGACCGCTGCTGCCGCCACCACAGCTGTTCCATGACCAGCCCCTCCCTGTCAGGAAGGGATAAGGACTCTCTTGACTGTATTGTATTTTCATTTTCATGTTAGATTTATTGACTTTATTGATTGTAGATTTATTGACTGTATTGAATTATGTTATATTTATATTTCATATTGTAATACTGTAATATATGTTGTACAGGGTATGTTACCCGCTCTGAGTCGCTTCGGCGAGTACAGCGGCATACAATTATTATTATTATTATTATTAGTAGTAGTAGTAGTAGTAGTAGTAGTAGTAGTAGTAGTAGTAGTAATGTCAGATTCAAAAACACATTTTGGAGGTCTGAATTGGTCTGGGGATTACATGGAGCCAAAGGGCACATTTTGCCCAACCCAAACCTGGCGTTTACTATGTAGAGCAGGGATCCTCAACCTATGGCCCGTGGGCTATATACAGCCTGCGGCACCATTCCATCAGGCCCGCACCCTCGATCCAGCCACAGCTTCCATTGCAGCCTCGATCCTTGTCTCCTCCACTTGGCTTGGTATCTCCCTAATGATGCTCCATAGCAGCTTACAACATCTGCCCTGCTACGGAGCTCTGTTAGAGACATGCCAAGCCAAGCAGAAGGGACAAGGATTGAGACAAGGGAAGCAGAGGTGGCAGCTGCCCACATCTTTCCCAGGAGCCAGTCTGACCAAGAGTGGCTTTTTCGGCAGACACACGTGGCCTCTTTCACCCATGCCATGCAGCTCCTCCAGGCCAGTAAGTAGAGGCCAGGTGTGTGGGGAACTGCTTGGGGTGCTCCTGCCACTAGTGCTGGTGGTGGTGAGTATGTTTGGGCCTCAGGGTGGTCCCATCACTGGTGTTGGGAGTGTCAGGGGCTCAGGAGTGGTCCCACCATCACCGCAATTCCCCACCACTACCCGCCACCGCCACCGCCGCTAAACACAGCGGCAAGACTACCTGTCTGACCCACAAATAGTCTGAGGGGGCATGAACTGCCCCTCCCCCGGCTTAAAAAGAGTTGAGGACCTCTGATTTTGATCTTAATTTACCTGTCTATGATACAGTGGTCATGTTCACATAATGGTAAGCTATGAAGTCTCGTTTACTAAACCATACTGTGAGTATGTTGTGAGCTCATGCAAGTACAGTGGTACCTCGCTTAAAGACCATAATGTGTTCCACAGGATTGCTCTTTAAGGGAGTTTGCTCTTTAAGCGAAACACCATTGAGTAAAACATCGCATAAAGAGCACCTCACTTAGAGAGAAACTTACTTAAAGAGCAGAATTTTCTCTGAATGATCGCCTCGCTTAACAAATAAAACCAACCAAAAACTCACTTAACAAATAAATCATGTTTCACAATCCCCTCACCAGAAATCACAACTGGTCACTTACAATGGTGTTTCACTTAAAGAGCAAACTTGTGTGCTTTATTTCCTGACTTCCAGGCATTTGCAGCTGGTAAGGTAACACTGCCAACATTAAAGGAAGGGAGAAGACAACAACAACAACAGTGGGCTCCAGCGGACAAAATTAGCAGGAACCAAAAACTGAGTCAGAAAAGATGATCAGAGAGGCAAGGAAAGGGGCTGGGCTTGTACAGCCAATCCCTGCCACAGATTATGCATTAATCAATGGAAACTACCCATCACACATCAGCTGCATACCAAACAACCAGTTACAGATCATGACCCAAAATCCCATGACTATGCGGGAAAGCCACTGTTGTCTCAGCAGTTAGAAAAACAGTGAAGTCTTATTCTCATCAGCATTTTTCACCAGCACAACAGGAAGATGAGAAGGGTGTGTGTTATTCCCCCACAACAGAGATAACAGATATCTTGTCTGACTACGTTCCTAATTCAATTGAAGTGAGACACAACTACTAAAATACTGAAGCTTTTATTTCAATAGTAGTCTGTAGTACAGAGTGTGGCTAGATAGCATTGCTGATACAATGGACACAAAGTTGGGCGGGTTGAGGAGGATGGTGGAGAATAGGGGTGCCTGGCGTGTGGTGGTCCATGGGGTCGCAAAGGGTCAGAACCGACTATGTAACTGAACAAAGCAGAGTGTCATCCATTTCTTCAAGGTCCTCTTGTGTCAAAGTAGACAACAAGGAGCTTACCCTGAAACTGGAAAAACAGTTGAAAATGACAAGCCACCAACATTTATTGCAAACAAAGCAGCCACTGATCCAAACAAAAGTGTAGTAATGCCATAGACAGCCTTCTTCTTCTTCTTCTACAATAACTTTGGCTGAAGCCACACAAAACATCTGAAGCACAGAGACTACAGAAACAGAGATCATATGGTCTACATGCAGGTGAGTTAATCCACAAACTGTGGATGATAAGCATCACACTTATCTTTTTTAATCTGCTTTATGATCCAGGCTTTACTTTTAATTTGGCAATGGTCTAATCGTTTGTGAATTAACTCTGATTTTAAAAAATATATTTAAAAAAAGCAAAGCAAGAAGATATAACACTTCACACTTGAATTGCATCATGTTTTTCAAAACCACAAGTTTATAACTGATGGTCAAGAAGGGCTGATTAATAATCACGTACATCAGGGATTCTCAACCTCCAGCCCATGGGCTGGATGCAGCCTGTGGCACCATTTCATGTGCCCCCCCCCACTGCCTCCACCACACCAGGAAGCGCCATGTGGTGGAGGAAGGGCAAAATGGCCATCTGACCCCTAAAGCTGTCTGAGAGAGCGTGAGCCAACCCCCGGCTTTAAAAGGTTGAGAACTCCTTTGTATATGACAAGGAAGTCATCAAGATGCATCTGTTCTAACAGGTAAATAACCTTTATGATTAGAAATTCACCCCACTAGGAATCTGAAGATTTCCTACAGTTGCAAAGAAACACTGAAAAAAGTCCATCACGTATGAAACCACCTCGCTCAAAAAGTATTAATGCTTCCAGTATTACATATACTGTATGATATTTCCCAATATTGTTTTAGTAAACTCACATGGATTTGTACAGAAACCTTTTACAGGGAAAAAACCTCTGATTTAAAAGTTACAAAAACAGAACTTCAACATCAATGTAGCAATCCAGTACTGGAGACTCATAAAATGAAAACTATCTTTTTATTGGGAAAGGTAGGATAATTCATTAAACCCATACCTTTAATCATGAAATAGAATTGAGACCCATAAACCTGAAAGAAGCCAGCAAGAGCACCAAGATGGTTGAAAATTTTGTAGGTAGAAGTTATAGCAAAACCCTCATCCATTATGAAGGTGAGACACAGCTTGTTTACCAATCCTAGGAAACTGATGTTCCTTAGCCATATAAATTGCACTATTATCCTTCAAGTTAAGTGGTCAGGATTGATACATTTCAATGGCAGCAGCTCTGCGAAATAAAACCCAGCCAGATCACACAACACATAAGCAAGAGTTGTGATGGAACACAGCCAAGCTCTCACAGCCAGAATCAGCCATATCTGAAGAGAGCATGATCACAATCACAAGAAGGATAGATAGCCATGGAATAAAAAAAAAGACTATATGATCCCAAGGGCTTAATGACCCAGGCTTTTGGAGGAAAAGGCAAATACAGTGGAATCTCGGATAACGATGGCATTGGATAACGTTTTTTACAACGTCCTCATGGCCGTTTGTGCAGCTCAGTCCAGCATGTCCGCCACCCCTGCTGCCTCCGGAAGGCTTTGGGGAAGCAATCTCATTGGTCCCCGTCATTCTGTGAAGCGCAGGTCCTGGGGACCTTTTTGACTGGAGAGAAGCCTATGGGCTTCACAGAATGGCTGGGACTGATATGAGCTTTCCTCCCAGCCCTTCTGGGGTCTTCAAACCAAAGGACAGGCCAATGACAGCGGCAGAAACAGTCACAGGGGATTTTTTTTTTTTACCCAGGCACTGCAATCACAGCAGATGATTGGAGCTTGGATTGGGAGTTGAAAGGGTGCGCCCCGGTTCAACTCCCAACCAAGTGCCAATCACACGCTGCAATCCGCCTGCCTCTTTGGAAAGGGCAGTGGGGATTCCACACATGGAATCACGACTGCCCTTTCCAAAGAGACAGGCAGATCACACACCCCATGGGCTTGTTTTAACGTCGTGAGATCAATGCATTGCACAACGTTAAAAACCGGATAATGATGAGACTTGTGGAACCAACTCTCATCGTTATCTGAGGGGAAGCAGCAGCCAGGGCAGGATGAGGACCTTGCCGCCCCTCCCCCTGTGCCTATACAAGCTGCCAGGGGAGGAAGCAGCCAGGGCAGGATGAGGACCTTGCCGTCCCTCCCCCTGTGCCTATACCAACTGCCAGGGGAAGAAGCAGCCAGGGCAGGATGAGGACCTTGCCGCTCCTCCCCCTGTGCCTACACCAACTGCCAGGGGAGGAGGAGGCCAGGGCAGGTTGAGGGCCTTGCCGCCCCTCCCCCTGTGCCCACCCAACATATTGTAATGTAATGTAATGTATTGTCTGTAAGCCGCCCTGAGTCGCCACGGCGAGTGGACAGCAATATAAATTTGAAATAATAATAATAATAATAATAATAATAATAATAATAATAATAATAATAATAATAATAATAATAATAATAATAATAATAATAATAATAATAATAATAATAATAATAATAATAATAATAATGTGCTGCTAGAAAGGCCTTTGCTGTACCCTGCAGTGACTTGTTTGTGTCAGCTTTGAAAAGAGGGTTCTCAGGCATTCTGGGAAGTTCTCATGACCTTCTATGGCCCTTGGGAAAAGCTATTACATGGTAAATACAGGGCAAGACATTTCATGTGGTGAAGCCTGGAGATGAGAATGCCTACTCTGCTGCGTAGCATTCTCTAGCACTGTGATTGAGGTCCAATCCAGAGCTAGCACCCTATGTTTTAAAATGTTCTTGTGTTGAAAATAGCTTCCCAGTGTCTAATGGCAGGGCTTCTCCTTTACATGTACAAGAAAGGAAAAAGATTACAAGGCAGGGAAAAACTATACTAAAATTAACCTGTCAAAATACAGGCAGTTGTTTTAACTAAGAATATCAGTCAAGAAAAAAGAATACAATGGATTTTTAGAGATGCTGCGATACCAAATTATAAGCAACTACGTTAGGGTCCTAACTATACATGACTATACATACGTAGCCGCCTAGAGTCAGGTTCGCCTGATTGGGGCGGGATAATAAACCTAAATAAATAAATAAATAGACTCCAATAGTGTTGCCTGCTTTTCATAAAAAAAACTAAAAATGCCCTTATTTCGTAAAGCTTTTCCCTTCTCAGTAAATAGATGTAGTATCTGTATTATTCCCCTTATTTCTTTTAGTTTAACTGAGTTTGTTAGCTGGAATAAGAGTATGTAAATTATATACTATTGGTATGTTTTGTTGTATAGGGTTGCCATCTTGGTAGGAATTATATTTCACTTATATTGTTTTATTTATGTATGGTTGTTTGATGGTGCGTGTGTGTTGTTTCAAGCAATGTCTGTGAGCTACCCAAAAAGGTGCTTGCACCAATTGGACAGTATACATACGTACGTAAATATGTATACACACACATATGTACGTACAGTTGTACCTCGCTTAAAGAGCATAATGCGTTCCACAGGATTGCTCTTTAAGCGAGTTTGCTCTTTAAGCGAAATACCATTGTAAGTGACCAATTGGGGGGGGGGGGATTGCAAACCCCAATTTATTTATTAAGCGAGTTTTTGGTTGTTTTTATTTGTTAAGCGAAGCGAACATTCAGAGAAAATTCTGCTCTTTAAGTGAGTTACTCTTTAAGCGAGGCGCTCTTTATGCGAGTTTGACTGTACATGCATACAGATGGAGCACATTATTTATTTATTTAACTGTAATTGTTGGGAATGGAAATACACACATATACACCAGCTAGGCTTAGAAAAGAAATTTGGTTTACACTAACAGCAACTCTTTCCATGAGCCTAAATGCACCACCTAGGAAAGAGGAAGGATATTCACAGGAGCTCATTGGTGGAGATTAGGACTTGACATCCCTTCCTTAAACACTTCACCTCCAAACAACTTTGTTCAGTCTCACAATCAAGTCCAACTCATGGCGACCCCACGGCCCACAGCATGCCAGACTCCTCTGTCATCCTCCATTCTCCGGAGTCCAACCAGATCCATGCCTACCGCATCAAGAATACTGTCTAACCAGCTCATCCTCTGCTGCCCCCTTCTCCTTTTGCCTTCAATCTTTCCCAGCATTAGGGCCTTCTCCAGTGAGTCCTCTCTTCTTAATTGATGGCCAAATTACTTGAGCTTCAGCTTCAGTATTTGTCCTTCCAAGGGGAGATCAGGGTTGATTTCCTTTAGGATTGACTGATTTGATCTCCTTGCAGTCCAGGGGACTCTCAGGTGTCTCCTCCAGCACCATAGTTCAAAGGCATCTATTCTTCTGTGCTCAGCCTTCCTTATGGTCCAGCTCTCATAGCCAAACATTACTACTGGGAAGACCATTGCTTTGACTATGCAGACTTTTATTGGCAGAGTAATGTCTCTACTTTTTATTATGCTGCCCAGGTTTATCATAGTTTGCCTCACAAGAAGTAAGCGTCTTTTTATTTCGTGGCTCCAGTCACCATCTGCAGTGATCTTAGATCCCAAGAAGGTGAAGTCTGTCACTGCTTCCATTTCTTCCCCTTCTATTTCCAAAGGAGTGATGGGGCCGGATGCCATGATCTTGAGGGTTTTTATGTTGAAATTCAGAGTAGCTTTTTCACTCTCTTCTTTCACCCTCATCAAGAAGTTCTTTAGGTCTTCTTCATTTTCTGCCATTAGGGTAGTATTCACCTGCATATCTCAGGCTGTTGATATTTCTCCCAGCAATCTTAATTCCAGCTTGTACTTCTATCTCTGCCTTATGTAGGACTAAGAGAACAACTACAACTGTAATTAGTTCAACAGAAAAAGAAATCGTTAATAAAAAGGACAACTAAGTTTCACATATATTAGGTACTTGTTTTTCACAGCTCACAGACACCTTGGCATTCAGCCAGTCAATCGAACAATAGATCAATCAATAGACTTTCGGCCTGTTGTTGCTTTATTATTTATTTATTTGTTTAATGCAATTTGTATAGCTGCCCCAATCGACATGCAACTCTGGGTGGCCTACAGCATTCAATTCAGATACAGTACATAATAATCCCAACGCTTAAATTATAGAAACCCTTAAAATTCCTAAAAACACTGAAAAACTACCTCCCACCTGCACCAATTAAAAATCTAGTTTAAAACTATTAAGAACATGAGTGATCCTCCTCTAAATGAGCCCGGGGGGGGGGTTGCTTCCTCCCCACCTCCCCATACCTGCCCTGCCAACTAGGTTTTCAGCACATTCCTGAAGGGCAGCAGCTATATCTGGAGATGCAGTTCAACTGGCAGGAGGTTCCATAGGGCCGGAACGGATGTCAAAAAGGCTCTTCTTCTAGCGCTAGAGGCAAGCCTCCCTAGCAGATGGTACTTTTAAAGAGCCCCTCCGGGCCACTCTAGTGGGGCGGACAGATAACCTAGGGGTGATGTGGTCTCTTACGTATCCTGGCGCACTACCATGTAGAGCTTTAAAGGTCATCACCAGCACCTTGAATTGCACCCAGAGGCACACTGGCAACCAATGCAGCTCCTGTAGCAGGGGTGAGACACAGGCATAACGCCTCCACCCCATCACTACATGGGCAGTCGCATTCTGAACCAGTTGCAGCCTCCAAATGGACATCAAGGGCAGCCCCATATAGAACACATTACAATAATCCGGTCTGGAGGTGACCAGAGCATGTGTGACCGCAAGCAAGGACTCCCAGTCCAGGAGAGAGCGTAATTGTTGAATGACACCAAGTTGTGCAAAAGCCCTCCTAGCCACAACTGCCACCTGCTCATTGAGCAGGAGTCATGAGTCCAGGAGGACCCCCCAAATTATGCACTGGGTCTGTCTGCAGCAAAAAAGCCCCATCCAGCTCCAAAGATGATGGCTCCCAGGATAATGTGGGGGCCCTGACCCACCGCCACTCAGTCTTGCCAGGATTCAGTTGTAGCCCATTGTTCCCCATACAGACCCTTACAACCACCAGACACCTGGATAGGACTTCAACTGCACTGCTAGGATCACCACAGGCCAAGATGTATAGCTATCACCTGCATATTGATGGTACCTCACCCCATGGGAATGGATGATCTCACCCAGAGGCTTCACAAAGATATTAAATAGGAGAGGTGAGACCATCGAGCCCTGAGATACCCAATATTGGAGGGGCCTAGGGCTGGACCTCTCACTCGCCCTACAACACCAATTGGGTCCGGCACTTCAGAAATTAAGAAAACCAGGACCCCACTGTGCCCTGGATCACAAATCCTCGGATCCATTCCAGAAGGATACTGTGGTCGACGGTATCGAAGGCCACTGAAAGGTTAAGAAGAACAAGGATGGGCAGATGATCTCCGTCCCGCTCTCACCAGAAATCATCCAGCAGCGTGAATAATGCAGTCTCAGTACCATATCCTGGACCTAATCCTGACTGAAAAGGATAATCCACTTCATCCAGATCTCCTGTAACTGCAGTGCCACTGTCGTCTCCAAAACCTTCCCCCAAAAGGGCAGGTTGCATACAGGCTGATAGTTGGCGAGTACTGTAGGGTCAAGTGATGACTTTTTCAGGAGGAGGCGCACCAAGGCATGTTTCAATGCTGCCGGGAAACACACACACCCTACCGCAAAGGAGAGTTCACAATTGCTCTGACCCAGCTGCCCGTCACCGCCCTGGTAGCTTTAACTAACCAGGAGGGGCATGGATCTAATGCACAAGCAGTGGCATGAACAAAGCCAAGGAGCCTGTCCACTTCCTCAGGGACAACTGGATCGAACCGATCTCAGATAACATGGCTAGACTGTGATCCAGTCAACCCCAGTCCTATATTTGCCACTTCGAGTGAAGTTATTAGCACCTACAACCTATAGTTACTGCTATGTTAGGATCTACAACCTGAATGAACCATACAAGTAGAGCAAGCCTTACAAGTGGAATGAGGAGAAAAACATAGACTTCTGTCCAACAATGGAAACAGAGGTACCACCTGCCCCAAAGATGCTATTGAAAACCACCTCCTGCAGGTAACTGACCTCCAGCTGTCAGTCTGAGAAAAATTCAATGAATTGATTACAGTGTTCTTTTCCATTGTAAGCCTGCACGCAGAGTCCAATGTCTGACACACTTTTTAAACTGAGGACAATGCAAATCTCTGTGAATTTGTAAAAAAACAAAAACACAACTGAAATACACAACATAGCTCAATAGCAAGAAATGAAACAACACCTACAGAAAGTACAGAAAATACTTTATATTATACAGAATAGTCAAAATATGTATAAAGTGACAATATACAGTAGTTTAAATAAATCTTGGGCTGGATAAACTGTTGCAAACAAGGAAGAGCTCTGGGTTACTAGCCCACAGACCCACTTTTGTAGAATAAGGTACAAATTCATCCATTTTAAACATATAAAGATAAAATTGTCAACATACAACTCTCATTACCACCAGGCTCATACTAAACAGCTCCCATAGGCATTCGGACTTGCTGGTCATCTCAACAGAATGCAATCAAATGCACAACAAATTAAACAAAGCATATCAGAACCACAAATAATGAAAGTCTGCAAAAATTAGACAAAACTGCAAGGCTAGGTAACAGCAAAAATATTAGTTGGGCATAAATAAATTACATGAAAAATGTTCTTGGGGCTACTCCCAGAAGCACTATCCTTTAGCTGTATTGACTAGGACTTTTAGACATAAGAACTAACCTAGCATATTCATGCCTAAAATATGAGAGGGCTAGCCAGCTGAAATGCAACTGACAACTTCCTTTATACAAATCAGGGCATAGAAAAGGTTTTTTTTAAAAAAAAATGTTCCAGAAACTTTCAACTAGCACACAAACACATGGATGATGAGAATTGTATACTTATAATTTTATCTTTATTTGTGTATACTTCATTCTCTCTGCCTTAGAAGTGAATTAATAATTGGACATGCACTTAATTTTAATACTCTGCAGTCATTCCCAACAACTCGATTAAATAGATGTGCATTCAAATGCAATGATAAGCCAGAATTCTTTACCACTGGAGGCAAGATTGTGCATGCTATAAGTGGAAAAGGCTTATCAACTGACATCTGTAGGTTTTCTTTTATTGTTATGTATGATTAGATGCAACCTAGTTTGGATTTTCTCAGTAAAATCAGGAAAGCAACACATGATTTCTTATTGGGCTATTTATTTGGTGTGTTGTGCAAATTTGGCTAATGCAATAAACTACAAATGGAAAGCCTAGTTTATGTAGCTATTACTACTGCAATCCAGAGGTATGAGCCAGAATTCTAACTTGGAGGACAGCATAGGGTACAGCTTAATTTTACTTTCTTTATTCGTGTCAGAAGCACCACCAGCATATAATAAATAGCATTCAAAGCTAAAATTGGCGTATCTAAAACAAACAGGAATTAGATGACATCCACCCAATAATGGACCACCTCAACAGCATTTACTCTTGCCAACCTAAGGTCCTCCTCAGTGCATGTTGAGAGGCATTGTGTGCATTGTATCATATGGGTGATAGTTTGTTCTTCTCCTCATTCACAAAGGCTACCATCTACAGGAAAACCCCACTTTCCCAGATTAGTCCTTGATCTTCCTATCTCCGCACGCAGTCTATTTAAAGCTTTTCACACAGGCCATGGATGTTCTTGGCCAGGTGATAAGAGAATCATGTGATTGTGCCCAGTTGTCTGGTAGCTCCTTGCTTGCCTTCCATAGTTCTACGGCAGTCTGTGGAGGCTGGTTGTTCAGGGGGGCAGAAGTTATGAGGAAACTGCTATTTCAGTGATCTGGTGTCCCATGGGCAACGGGGGCAACAGTGATTGTCAAAGGCTAATCCTTTCAACCCAGAAGCACCTCTTTTGAGCTTAATTTTACTGAAACCAAAGGACAGATTCATAATTTTGTTTCAGTGATTCATAACAGCTTCCATCATCACAGCAAGCGGAGAATTGTTTAACACCAAAAAGAACTATATACAGTAACTTTCCCAAGTACAAGCATCATTATCCAAGGCAGGGATCAGCAACCTACCATCTGTGGGCCAGATCTGGCTCATGGCACTAAAACATCCAGCCTGTGCCCTTGCTCCAGCCGCCGGTGGAATCAGCCACAGACTCATTTACGACAGCCACAAACATCAGGGGGGCCACCAATCTGGCCCCCTCAACTGTCTGAGGGAGTTGTGACCTGGCCCCTGACTTTGAAAGTTTGGGAACCCCTGATCCAAGGAATGATTTGAAACATTCTTCCCCACATGGGCGGGTTAGGAAAACCCTCCACGTGAGATGTGAATCTCTTCTAAGATTCAAGTATTTCATCATCATTCTACTATGCTATCCACATTTCAGCAAATCAGAAACCCTTGCAAACTGTTTCCTTGGATTCCTCTTCATGAGGCCAAACCTCATTTAGTTCTAGCTGCAAAAATATTTTTTAAAAATCTATTTCAATTCTCCTACCTCATATCTCTGTTACAGGAAAATAAATGAGAACAGTCCTTTTTCAAAGATCTGAACATTCTGCAGTGTAGTATTTATCTTATACTGCCCATATAAATAGAACAAGCACATGGAGTAACAGATTTCTAGAACCTCTGGCCCCTCCTTTGTTCAACTTTGCCAAAGCATACATTGGCACTTGAAACCACTTTTAATCCTGTGGATATCTTCCATTTTCCCAGTGTGCGTGGACTGAGGAATGACTAATACACAAAGCTAATCCTTTGTAATGCCTTCAGAAGCACTTTAATTTAGATACATTCTAAATGAAAGCCTATTTTTCTAAATGGTGAAAGCAGTAAGGAAAATTTCAGATGGAAACAAAGAATACTGTATTGCTGTTTGTTAAATGCTGGCTGACTAAGAACAAGCGGTTCAGACCAAATTATGGGCATAAGAAATAAAGGGGGGAAATGGCAGAAATTGGTCATAAGTAGCATCTATTTTTCTAGCTTCATGCAACCTCAATTTCTCAAGGAATGGAACGCAAAAATATGTTTTTAAATAGGGAATGGGGTACCATTTATTCTAGCAAAGTTCTTGAGACAACTGTTCACTTCCACAACAAAAATCAACTGACGATTCTCAGCCCAACACAGAATCAATCTCCCCTGAAAAATAATTGTACGTGAATGAGATGCAAGTCCTCTTGGAGCAAATAAATTTAAGATGGTCTAGTCCAGGAGTTCCCAACCATTTCAAGCCAGGGGCTGGGTCAAGCTCTATCAGTCAGCTTCGGGGGCTGGATGGCCATTTTGCCCTGACTGCACAATGTGGGTAGCCAACAGCTACAAAGGGATGGCCATTTTGTTTCTTGAATGTCCTTTGAGGGATGAGGGCCACAAGAATGTCCTTTGAGGGATGTGGGCCTTAGGTTGGGAACCCCTCGTCTAGTCACAAAAAATGTTGATGGAGCAACCAATTGATAAAGAAATGTGTGTGAACAAACACAATGGATAAATTGTACCAGTGGACACTTATTCTGAGGTAATAGTGACCATGTCACATAGGTATGGAATGATAAAATGAAAGCAAGAAAATTGCACTGTTATCTTTAGAAAGTCACAATCTTGATCTACCACAGTCACTTTTAAAATGCACTATCAATCTTTGGTATATTAAAATCACAGACACACAAGCAAAATAACAGCAACATTTTCTTCAAGAAGAGCCAAACTGGCAACAATCAGCAAATATCAACAATTACTAGGAGTGCAATTCTTCCCATCCTGCAAATAACCCTCCTTGTTCCTAATGTGCTATGAAATGACCATTTCAGGTCCAAAAGCCATTTTGAAATAGGTACAAAAAGCAAAGAAATATAACTCTGCTGCTCAGGTCTGTCAAAAAGCAATGGATTCCTAAAGAGAAAAACACCTACACCAATGAGAAGTGCTTTGAAACTACACTCATACAGTCAGGAACAGAGAAGACATGATCAATGCTTAACAAGAGGTTTGGTCGGGTCACCTGCATATAAAAGAGCTTACAAGTAGAACAGCTCTAAGATTAATTTCCCATCTTCTGCCAAGTGAAGGTGTACACACATACTAGATCTATTTGCCTTGTACCCTGCCTATTATGCATCAGCCAGAAAGTCTGCTGACCTGAGTGACACATAATAGCCAACATACAAAATAGGATGAGCCCCCACCCTGACTTGCAGAAGGCAGGAACGTGATTATCAGGGACCTTCTGATTATTGGCTGACCTGGGATAAAGGATGGTGGTATTGCGGTTGAGCTACAAAAGCCTCCATTAGGTATGAAGCTACTAGAGTGCCAGTTTGCTAAAACATTCTTTTGGGGCACTTACGTACCACCATCCATATCAAGAAGTGAAAATTGGAGAGAGATAATGTAGTGATTTAAAGGCTGACATGTCCATTTGAAAAACTCTTGTATACAGTAATACCCCGGATAACGTTATGACTTGGTTCCACAAGTCACGACATTATCCGATTTTTAGCGATGTCCGATGCATGCATCGAACAACGCTAAAAAAAAGCCCCTCCCTGTATTTAAAGCCACCCCCCACGCGCAGCGGTCTCTGCCACTGCAGTAGGGTCGGGGAAAGCACCTTTCCCCCGACGCTACTGCAGTCTTCTCTCCCTGTATTTAGCAGTCTTCCCTCCCTGTATTTAAACTACAGGGAAGGGGGAAAGAGAGAGAGATGATTGGTTCTCTAGAGAACCAATCACCTCTCTCTCTTTCCCCCTCCCTGTAGTTTCAATACAGGAAGGGAAAGAAAATCGCGTCTTTTTCCCTCCCTGTATTTAAACTACAGGGAGAGAGGCTTGTAGTTTCAATACAGGAAGGAAAAGAAAAAAACACAATTATCTCTCTCCCTGTAGTTTAAATACAGGGAGGAAAAAAGATGCGATCGGCTGCCTCTGCCTGCCATGAGGCATAGCTCTGTGCTCTGCAATCGGCTGGTCAAGCCTGGCTCAGTCGGAGCGTGCAGCTCAGCAAGAGAAGCTATGGTGGCTTGAAGGTAAGCAGGGCCAGGGCTGGGCTGGATTCTCTCCTGGCCGAGCAGGCAGTGGGGTGGGTGTAGGGAGTCCCCAAACTGCTGGGGTGGGGGGGAGGGAAGTGGCAAGGAGAGGAGCTTTGGCATCCTTTACTTCTTTATTACGATGTCGGATAACGCTAGAAAGAATGTTCTCGGGTGCAAATCTTCCCCCCAAATTTGTCATCGTTATGCGGTTTTAGCATTATCCGGTGCAATCGTTATCCAGGGTATTACTGTATTGGTTTCTCTTCTAGTCATACTGTGAAAGCAATGACTCACTCTAGAATTCTAGCTTCAGAAACTGAGATCCAAGGCCACTCCAATTTTTTTTACTGTCTGAGGCAGAGTGGCAAATGGGACTGTACTGTTCAAACTGAGCTCCAGCAAATCTAAAACTGGTCAAGAAATTTCAATTAATAGGGTTAAAAACTCTACTGGCACCCTTTTCCCCTTTTGGCAGTAACACATGATAATAAATCAAAGAGTTAATCATACACTGCCCTTCTTTGGCATCCCAAATCTGCTGCAGGAGGCAGCTATCTCGCTCCCTAAGGCTGAGGTTCTCAACTTTTTCCAGCCTCAGGCGGAATCACGCCTCTTCAGACAGCTGAGCGGGCTGGACTGATGCCGTAAAACATGTCTGCGGCTGTAATAAACATGTTTACATGGCCGTAAATGAGTCTGCGGCTGATTCTGGCAGCAGCAGCGGCTGGAGTAGTCAGAGGCCAGATCATTTGGTGCCATGGGCAGGATCTGGTCCACGGGCCTTATGTTGCAAACTCCTGCCCTAAGGGTAAGGCCAACTTCCATACCGGCAATACCTTGTCAAGAGTGCTACCATGCCGCACCACACTAAAAATACAGTGCATGACCCTTTGGAGAGCCTTAGAATCACCATAATGGGCTACTCCATTCCTCTATAACACTCCTGCCACCTTCCCCCAAATTCAAAATTATGGATTTTCTCTTCATGAAATCTGCCTAACATCTCCACTACTTTATAAACATTGAATTCTAGTTCTTTGAGATGAAAAGTGCAAACTGCTTACCTTCCAGAGCCAACATTGCCAACAAAGATCCACTCTAACTGTAAGAATGCAACACCCACAATTAACACACCTCACAATAAAGCACCAGGATCTTGGCATGGTTTATTGTCTATCTAGGCTGGTTCCTTGTGATGCAAGACTACTTCTCCTTAAGGAAACATCAAGATACCACAAAATTGAAAACTGACTCCAATACTGTCTGTGTGTTGCGTCCAATTACATACCTTCCCTGAAGGAAAACTCTTCCAGAAAGCAAAAGAATGAGGGAGCGCTGGTGGCAGTGGTTAAACTGCTGTACTGCACCAAATGTGGTAAGTTCGATCCTGACAGGGCTGTAGGTTGACTCAACCTTCCAAGGTCGGTAAAATTAGTATCCAGCGTGTTGGGGTGAGTGGGAAATGCTAATTAACTTGTGAACCACCCAGAGAGTGCAGTTAAGTAAGCAATCTGTTGAAAATTTCTAAAAGCATAGAGAATGAAACATTTAGCAATCATTCTTCACCATCTCTTGCACTGGGGGCTTTCAAAATGGCTGAAACTGCAAAAATAAGCTTTCCATCAATGAATAGACACTTCTGGGTATAGGGGTTACTTTTTAAATGTGGCTAAACAAAGGTTTCATGTATTCTTTTTATTTGGACAAGCCCCTACCTGGAAATCTACACAGCCAGGATCACTTCTAAACTTAGTCAATACATTTGAAAGGTGATAGTATAATCTTCTTGCACAGATTAACTCAATTTCTTCATCAAAACTTTGTCAACTTTTACAATGGGAAATCTGGATAATGAGAACATGTTTTTCAGCAAGACAATATTAAAAGAGAAAAAATTCTTCATAATAAAATACTCTCAAGCTGCTCAAAAGACCTCTGATTTGTCCATTTTTTTTTAATATATATTTTTTATTAACACATGTATATTGTGACAAACATATAGGACAATATTATAACATAAAATAAATGAATAAACAATAAACAAAAACCAAAATTATACATCTAATAACAACTGCTAATACACCCACCCATTCCCATACTAACTTGTAAACAAAGCACATAAATCATGCCAGCTCATATTGTACATATAATCCCAGATAAATTGAGTATCTTGTATATATTGAAATCTCAATTCTGCCAAAACTTCAACATTTCTTGGCTTGGTTTAATGCCTTCCTTACTAGTCATACCAAATATAACAAATGGTTCCCAAATTTCCCAAAATACATTCTTAATGTTTAAACCTCTTCTAATCTTTATTTCATTTGTTAATTTGTCATTGAGAGCTAAGCGCCATGCCATATTATACCATTTCCCTTTTTCAATTATAAACTTATTTTTCCATTCAGCAGCAATTAATTGTCTCGCCACAGATAGTAAGGTGATCATTAACTCTTTCTTATTCTCACTTATCTTCACTTCATCTGTTTCCCCCAGTAACACAGCTTTAGCAGATAACCTAATCTCAGAAGACATAATCTTTCCTAGCTCTTTTTCTATCATTTTCCAAAATTTGTTTGCGAATTCGCACGACCACCACATATGAGTATACGTTCCAGGTTCTTTACCACACCTCCAACATAGGTTTGTTTCAGCCTTTCCCATTTGCCATAAGCGTATAGGGGTGGTGTACCATTTCCATAATATTTTACAGTTGTGTTCTTTCTCTTTTATAGAAAGTACTTTCATTAGTCTTTGGTTCCACTTCCGTTTCCATTCTTTATCACATATTACAATACCTAAGTCCTTTTCCCATGATTCTTTTAGTATTTTTTGCGGTCGTTCGTTTTTATTAATTAACCTATACATTTTGCCAACTAATCCTTTTTCCGGGGTTAACCCCTTCTTTAGTTTGTGTATAATCTCCTCAAAAGGAGTTATTTCTCTCCCTATGTAATTTTTAAATCTCTGTTTCCTATCCCATTCTTCCATCTGTTTTTCCTGAAACCAATTCAGATTTAAACTGGTATATATCATTTTTCTTCTTTGCTGTTCCCCGCAGGATGCAATCCACTGGCTTAAAAGCAATACCTTCTCCTGAGTTAATTTTGTTTTCTTTTCAATGTTTAAGGTTAATGGAAAATCCGGTAAATCTACAAGTTCTAATACTGGAGAATCCCCTGGTGACATAGTTTTTTTCATTCCTTTCCAGAATAAATATAAATCTTTTAAAGTTTTACTATTGATCTTGACTTTTTTCTCTTGATTTGTTAGAAACAGGCTTCCTTTATATCTATTGTATTCTAACCTGTCTCTCTCTACTGTCTTTACAAAATCCTGTGTTAACAAATTTGCTATACGTTTCAATTGAAAGGCCTTATAATAATTAGTTATATTTGGGATACCCAATCCACCGTCTTTCTGATGTTGATACCATAATGATTTCGCTATCCTGGGTTTTTTTTCTTCATTACAAAACCTGTCTATTATTTTTTGCCATTCCTTCAGCTCTTTTTCATTTATCTTAATTGGGAGGTTCCCCAATAAAAAATTTATTTTTGGTACAATTTTCATTTTGCTGATGTTTACCCTTCCAAACCATGATAGGTTTAATTTCCTCAGCTTTGTTATGATTAATTTAACCTCATTCTTAAGTTTTTCAAAATTTATTTTTTTAATTTGTTTAAAATCATCCACTATGTAGATCCCTAAATATTTTAGTCTATCCTTAATTTGTAAATTATATATTTTCTTTATTTCTTCCTTTTCCCTTTTGCTATGGTTGCATGCTATTATTTCTGTTTTCTCCCAATTAATTTTTAGACCTGAAATCTTTTCAAAGCTATTTAAATGCTCTTTAACCAAACCTATAGCATTTCTAGGATCTTTTAGTACCAGAAGGGTATCGTCAGCATACATATTTATCTTCTTGTTATCTACCCCTTTAATCCTATCATCATTTCTAATTGCATTCGCTAGAGCTTCCATAGCAAAAATGAACAAGGCAGGGGACAGTGGGCATCCCTGTCTAGTGCCTGCTTGAATCTCAACATTTTCTGTAAAATTTTGATTTATTTTTATCCTTGTTTGAGCCCGATTATAAAGTTGATTAATAGTGTGTATGAATTTTCCTCCAATGATTTGTCCATTTAGAAAATAAACTTTTTTTTAAAAAAAAGTCCTTTCTCCATTTTTTTGCAGAATGATCTAAATATGATTCAAACTGTTCTGATTTTGAAAAAGCTATCAGCCTTCAATTCTCTTCATAACTTCATGTGAAACATATGTTTGAAGTCATGTCACTACACTTCTTCCCACAGGTTTGAAGATGGTTTTTATCTATCCACCAATTAGTTCACATTCAAACTTTATTTTTTTTATACAAAACTCTATATTCTTCTCCCTATTCTAACAGAGGGCAAATCTTTCTTTCTAAAAGCAATCTCCAATACCATTTTAAGTTAGCTCCTCTGGTGGCTTAGCAGTTAAGACGCTGAGCTTGGAGACTGAAAGGTCAGGGTTCGATACCTGAGGGCTGCATGGGGACATGAAAGGAGCCTCATTTGGGCATCCCCTGAGCAGTTTCTACAGCAAAAAATCCTTTCAACCCAGAGTATTCTCTGACATGAAATTGTTATTATCTTTAGGTTTTTACTCCTACTTGTCTTTCATCTAGAAGAGCTACTCTCCTTTAATTTCCTCTCCTTTCAAAGCACTGGCACTAAGGCCTACTTGCTGAAGTATGGCTCCAATCATGTTCTCTAACCCATGTTGGCCACCAACCAGCCGGGCATGACTTTCAGGAATATTATCAAAGATGTCCTCCAGCTGATAATAAAAATTCATCCTTCACTATGTCATCTGGGCATTTTGTTGTTGCCTTGACACGTCCATGAGTAAAACAAGCTGTAATTATTCGGTTGCTGATGGGTTTCCATCCATAAAAGCCTGTGTTGCTCGCTCTTCCATGCCACTCTACATGGCTTGAAGGACACCCTCAAAATACATGGTGAAGAACTTTCATGGCAGATTTAAAGACCTTGTAAATGACACAGGAGGATGCCAAAGTACTTGTCCAAGATGGAAACTGTTTGGAGCTCCCTTGCTGCGCAATATGGTACACAGCATGGAAGGATCCAAGTCTAAATATGAATAATATTTGTTCAGTAGTATATTATTTTCCTATGTTAATTATTTTGCCTAGATCTTTTGGTCTAGGAGTCCATAGTTCAAGACATTGTAAGGACCATTTCTATGCTTTTAGCTACTACATTTTTTCTTTAAAATGTGAAGTGTAAATAACAAGACATATTCATCCGATATACTGTATTCTCAATCCTAAAAAATCCCACTTCAAATCTAACAAAAGAGAACCACATCATAACACTCACAATTTTTAACTATAATTTTAAATGGCTATTTTCCTTTTACTGTTTTTTCTGTACTCTACATAATGTACAAAATTGACCCTCTTTACATCTCACCAGGCTTGCACTCCCATCTCCACTACACATTATTTTATAGTTGTCCTACCCACACGTCTCTGTGCCCTTCCATTCCTCTCCATGAAGCATATTAAAAACAAACATTTATTCCTCTCCTTTATTCCTAAATACATCTTAGCACTTAAAAAGGTTCATTCTGTGTATATAAGATTTGCAGAGGAACAATAGGATTAAGATCTTTTTCTAACATCTGCAGGCTTATTTTATAACATTTTAGCACCTTCTAGTCCCACCTCCTGCCAACCTAGCAGTTCGAAAACAAGAAATTGCAAGTAGATAAATAGGGACCACTTCGGTGGGAAGGTAAACAGCATTCTGTGCACTCCAGTGTCTAGTCATGCCTGCCACATATCCACAGAAATGTCTGCAGACACAGATAGCTCTGGCTCTTTGGCTGTAAACAGAGATGAGCACTGAACCCTAGAGTCGGATACAACTGACTTTCAAGCAAGGGTGACCTTTACCTTACCTAACCACACATGACCTTACTCTTCACAAAGTTAAATAAGGGCCCTGTAGTCTTTGCCACTGGCAGACCTACACAGACTGAATGATAGCCTACTGATCTTTGCAGCCAGCATGAAGTTGTCATATGGGAGAAGGAAGGACTGCAAGAAGAGATTCCCCACTGTAGACTAGCAGATGAAGAGCAAAGACGATGCTTGTCAGTTGCTTTTTGCTAGCATGACTAACAAAACCACTCCAATTGGAGAAGTTGAAATGAAACTTTTGTAACAGGCTCTTGGTTATCAGGAGACACTTTGCCACAGTACCGACTAGAATCCATTTCCAAATTACAGCACTTTGTTCAACAACTGTAACACATTTTGATATCCATGTTCACACTTTGTTATTTACTTCAGGCTCCAACTTCTCAACCAATGAACAGGAAAAAAAACTTTCATTTTCACCTGGATCTTTTAGCCCGGTGGTTCCCAACCTTTAGGAAATGAGGAGAGGGCCATGTTAGGGTGTCCAATACCTAAAGAGGACCACATCTTAAATCTTAATGTAATAGAATTATTAACCCAGAGATTTAGATAAAAAGTAAATACTAATGTTAAAGGGTGCTTTAGCTCTGCTGGCTAGCTAAACACCCAGTGTGGCCATAACGGTAGTATGGAGGATAAGTCCAAGAAAAAGGGAAAATGCCTTGTGGCTGATGGCAGTAAAGACGCAGGTTGGAGGGCCACACAGAAAGAGTTTGGGGGCTGCATGCGGCCTGTGGAATGTGGACCCCAGCTTTAGCCATATTGTTCAATTTTCTGCAGAGTGAGTTACTTCAATTTAAGCCCCTCAATTCACTCTGCAGACATTCAAGAGAGGCTGAGTGCAGTGAAAGTACCTATATTAGAAGCTAAAACTATACATGTGGTGCTGACAAAAATTCTACATTGCATGTTAAGACAGCCATCTTCCGGAGAATAAAAAATAAGATCTGGTCCTTATTTCACCTGTATCGCTAAAAATTAAACTCCATTTGTTCATCTCCATAGTGATCCCAACAGCCAGTTATGCCTGCGAAATTTGGAAGGTATCAGCAAGTATCAACAAGACACTTGATGTCTTCCAGCAGAGGTTCTGCTGCCAAATTTTAAAGATTCAACAATTTGACCATATTACCAATGAGGAGGTGCTTCTAGGGAGTGGCTTGTGCAAATTACATAATGTTGCACAAAGAAGACTCCAAATGGCAGGCCATATTTTCGGTGTGGAGAAAAACTGGATCCCTAAGGTGGCAATAAATTGGACCCCTCCCAATGTCAAATGACAAAGACACCCTCAAAATAGATGGTGAATAACTTTTATGGCAGATTTAAGGGCCCTAAAAATGATGTGGGAAGATGTCAAAGTACTCACCCAAGACTGAAACCATTGGAGATCCCTTTGCTGCCCAATATGCTACATAACATGGAAGGATCTATATATGTTAAGATTCAAGACAGAGTACGAGTTCAGGCCTTAAGGCCTGATAGCACACCAAATGCTGGGAGATAGACACAGAGACTGTTACCTTTTTATATACAAGAGGGATTCTCAAACTGTGGCCCATGGCCCGGATGCAACCCACAGCATCATTTCATGTGGCCCACCACCACCTCCACCATGCCAGGAAGTGCCATGTATTTGTATTTTCGACTTATATGCCGCCCCACCCATGTGGTGGAGGAAGGGCAAAATGGCCATGTGGCCCCTGAAGCTGTGTGAGGGAGCATGACCCGGCCTCCAGCTTAAAAAGATTGAGAACTCCTGGTATACACGGATGCCAAACTATGGTCTGCCACCTGACCACCTGATCCTTCCCTATATGTAGCTCATGCCAGCTCCAGCTAGCTAGCTCCAGCTAACATAATGGTATTGACCTCTCCTATGTCAAGAGGACTTACACATATAATTGCGGCAATGCTTTTCTGTGGTTCTGTTAATCTAAATATTTTATCCATTGTCACACAGAGAGACCCAGACCCATATCTCTCCTACATAATTCTAACAAGTCTTGCAAAATCTAGGGCTGACTTAGCATCCAAGTCAGCGATAAACTACTTCAAGGTAAAAAATGAGTATCATATGGAATTGTGCAGTTACCTGAAGCAAATGAATCTGCTTTAGCCTTACAGGACTGTGAATATCCCAAGGCTGTTTCCTCTGGCTATAAATGTTTACCATTCTGCTATCACTCATGCAAGATGCTGTTTCAATTAATCATTACCATTTTAAATAAACCAGGTTGCTTTAGTGACCATAGCAAGAGATAATGTATAAAATGAACCTGTATCACAGTTTGAACAAGCAGCATTTGCTCTGCTTTGCTTTCCAAATGGCCTCATTTGTTTAATAATTAAGTTGGGAAGAGTTTGGCTTCAATAAAGTAGACTGCTGCTCAGTTTGTTGGTTCCTAAGTGTATCCCAGCTACCATTCGGTAAGTAGCCCACTGGTGATGATCACTCCGTTTCCCTAACATTCCAGTTAATAAAGCTAGTGCATCTAACAAAGACTTAAAAAAAATACGATCATGGCCAATAGTCACAAATAGATGCATTCTCCAGTTTATGAAGGTTTTTTTTAAGTCCTTTAGACCATACTATCTTTTGACAGTTATGCTCACTGATTCAATTTCATATTATGGTTAGGGAAGGACAGGTTTCACTTACCAGTAACTGTCGTTCTCCGAGTATGTTGTTTGGGGATTCACACTGATGGGTTCTGCGCCTGCGCTGAATCCGGAGCGGAGCTGGAAAGCTGATTGGATAAAGAGTTTTGAATGTGGGACCGCCCACCATGCCCAACCCCTTTAGGCGCCATTTCGCGCTTTCCCCTCAGTTTAATATTAAAGCTGCCCGCTAAGCATAAGGCCATCTCAGGCCGGCAGCCCTGAGGGGAGGCAGGGTTGGGTTGTGTGAATCCCCAAACAACATACTCGGAGAACGACAGTTACTGGTAAGTGAAACCTGTCCTTCTCCTTCGTGTTGTTTGGGGATGCACACTGATGGGTGACTAGCAAGCTCACTTACTTGGATGGTGGGCAGCCGGCGTCCTGTGATGTAGGAGAGCGCGATGGCATCATGGATGGGCGGTCATCACCGAAGAGGATCGGAGACCAGCCGTCAGGATGGATCTGCCCCGTCTGACATCGGGAGCAGACCTTGTATCAACCCGGTAGTGGGTGATGAAGGTGGAGGACCTGGACCAGGTAGCAGCCTTGCAGATGTCCTCCATCGGGATGCCTTCGAGAAACGCAGTGGAGGAAGCCAATGTCCTGGTGGAGTGAGCCCGGACATGAGGCGGGGGTGGCAGAGATGACATCTCATAGGCCAAGTAGATGGTGCTTGAGATCCATTTGGAAAGTCTCTGGGCAGACAGAGAGTGTCCCTTGGACTTGCCACCATAGGCCACAAACAGTTGCTTGGCTCTCCTGAAGGACGCAGTCCTTTGGGTGTAGAACAGCAAGGCCCTCCTGACATCCAGCGAATGCCACACTCTCTCTTGTCCAGACGAAGGATTCAGGAAGAATGCTGGAAGCGTGATGGACTGGGCCAGGTGGAATTCAGTCAGGACTTTGGGCAGAAAGGCCAGGTCCGGGTGCAATACTACCCTATCGGGGTAGAATTTGAGAAAAGGAGGGTCAGACCGCAGGGCTGCCAGTTCTCCTGCCCTCCGGGCAGAGGTGATGGCTACGAGAAAGGCAGTTTTGTAAGAAACAAACTTAATGTCCACTGTAGCCATGGGCTCAAAGGGCGCCTTCGTGAGCGCGGTGAGCACAGCAGTGAGGGACCACTGAGGAGGTGGTATCTTCACTGGAGGGTAGGCATTACGCAGTCCCTGGAGGAATCTTTTAACAGTCTTGTCTCTGAAAGCGGAGGACAATACTGATGAAGGTGGGGCCTTGGCTACCACCGCAGCCAAGTGGACCTTTAAGGATGAGTGTGCAGATCCTGACTCAGCCAGGTGCAGGAGGTAGGACATGACGTCCTGCAGGGATGCCGAGTCCACGGTGCGGTCACTGGATGCTAGAAAGTCTATGAAGCGACGGTACTTGGCATCATAGGACTTTCGCGTGGAAGGTTTCCTTGAAAGTTCAAGGATCCGTGTTATGTCGGGCGGATAAGCCAGGCCGTCAGGTGTAGGCTCGGCAGATCCGAGTGGAGGATCCGACCGTCCTCCATGCGGAGGAGGTTCGGATCGGTGGGTAGGTAGAGGCGGTCGCAAGCCAGGGTTTGGAGTAGCGGGAACCACGGCTGGCGCGGCCAGGACGGGGCGATCAGGATCGCCCAGGCGTTCTCCGCACGGATCCGTACCAGGACCCGTTGGATGAGAGGGATCGGAGGAAACATGTACAGCAGTTCCTGGTGCCACGGCACCATGAAGGCATCGCCCTCCGATCCGTGGCCGATCCCCGCCCGGGAGCAGTAACGGCGGCACTTGGTGTTGATCTGTGTCGCGAACACATCTAGGCTCGGTGTGCCCCACCGTCGGCACAGGCGGTCGAACACCGATCCGTCCAGTTCCCATTCGTGCATCGCTGACCCTTTGCGGCTCAGGGAGTCCGCCTCTAAGTTCAGCGTGCCCTGGATGTGGACACCTATGGGGAACACATGTACCTTCAGGCACCACTCCCAGATCTGGACCGTCAGGTGAAGGAGGGAGAGGGACTTGGTCCCTCCTTGCCGGTTGAGGTAGGCTAGGGTCGTGGTGTTGTCCGAAGCGATCTGCACCACGCGGCCTGCTAGGGACAGTCTGAAGGACCTCATCGCCTTCCATACCGCTAACAGTTCGAGGAAGTTGATGTGGCGGTCGGCTTCCGCGGGCGTCCAGATGCCGTGGACCCGTAACCCGAGGCAGCACGCACCCCATTCGTGTGTGCTCGCGTCGGTGGTGACCTGGACGGATGGCGCGGGGAGGGTGAAGAGCTTCCCGGCGGTCACATTGCGGTCCGTTGTCCACCAGTTCAGCTGGTCCCGCAGTTCGGGGGTCGGTGTGAGCCACTTCCCGAGGTTGTCGTGGGTGCTGTCGAAGGAGGCTAGGAGCCACGACTGGAGCGACCGCATTTTGAGCTTGGCGTGCGAGATCACTGCTGTGGTCAACGCCATGAGTCCTAGTAAGCGGAGAGCGTCCCTGGCACGGATGCGACGACTGCCTTGGATCCGAGCCACTACCGTGCGGATGTCGAGCAGACGTTTGGGGGGAGCGTAGGCTCTCAGAGCCAGAGTCCAATACGGCTCCGATGTAGTCTATTCGTTGAGTGGGGGTCAACTGGGACTTCTTGTAGTTGACCCGTAGACCGAGACTCTGCATAAGGGCCAGGCAATGGGCAACATCGTCCTTGGCTTTCTGTTGGGTTGGGGAGCAGACCAACCAGTCGTCTATGTACGGGAACACTTGGACGCCTTGCAGCCAAACATGAGCAGCCACCGGCGCCATGCACTTCGTGAATACCCTCGGAGCGGTGGAGAGGCCGAAGGGTAGGCAGGTGTACTGGTAGACGTCGCCGCCGATCTGGAAGCGTAGGAATCGGCGGTGTTCCCTTCTGATGGATACGTGGAAGTAGGCATCCTTCAGGTCGATGACGGTGAACCAGTCCCCGTGGTTGATCAGTGGGAGGATGGAATGAAGAGTCACCATCCGGAACTTCCTCGCGTCGATGTGCTTGTTGAGGAGACGGAGGTCCAGGATTGGACGTGTCCCCCCGTCTTTTTTGTCTACGAGGAAGTAGCGGGAGAAGAACCCTTCGTGAGACTCCGACGCTGCAACCGGCTCTATGGCGCCCTTCTCTAGGAGAGCTGATAGTTCTTCCTGGAGCGGTGGGGACGGATCGGTGACGCGGACCCGTCCGACAGTAGGGCATTTCCTGAACTCGATCGCGTAGCCAGAGTCTAAGATGGTTAAAACCCATCGGTCTGTGGTGATGGCAGACCAGGCCGATAGGTAGTTGGCGAGGGGACGGTAGGGTAGAGTCTCGGTCACGGAAGAGTCAAACACGTTGTTTGCCCTTCCGTTCCGTGCGTTTACCAGTCTGGTGACGCTGCTGGTAGCGTGGACGGCTGGGTTGTGGTCGTGGCCGGTAGGGCTGGTACCGGGAGTAGTCGCCTTGCCTCTGTGGTGGGCGAGGTTGGTAGGACGGACCCGCCTGGGACGTCGACGGTTGGTCCTGCTGGTAACGGGTGGACCCACGGATTGGAGGGCGGAGCTGTTTGATGGTGGCGTAGTCCCCCTTCAGCTCTCCCAAGGAGGTGTCGGTCCCCTTGGCGAAGAGGCCCTCACCGTCGAAGGGGAGCTCTTCCACCAGCCGCTTGACGTCGTCTTGCAGGTCAGCGGAGCGGAGCCAGGCGTGGCGACGAAGCTGGATGGCAGAGGCCAGATTCTTCGCCTCCGACTCCGTGACGTGGCGGCCCGTACGGATCTGCTGGAGAGCGAGTTGGTTTCCCTCCATGCAGACCCGCTCGAAGTCCGCTCGCTTGTCCGGTGGTAGCAGTGACTTGAAGGACTCCGCCTGTTCCCACAGTCGGCACTGGTAGCCCCCCATGGCCGTCGCGTAGTTGGACGCACGGAAGGACAAGGAGGCATTGGCGTAGACCCTCCTGCCCAGTGCGTCCAGTTTCTTTCCTTCTTGGGTCGACGGAACGGGGGTGCTACTAATCGGTGTCCGGTGTTGGGAGCCTTTCACCACTCGGGAGTTCGGCGCCGGGTGGACGTGTAAGAAGTTGAAGTCTTCCAGTAGTCTGTACATGGAGTCCACCCTGTTGGACACCGAATGGGAAGAGACGGGTCTCTTCCAGATCTCCTTGGCCGCCTTGGCAATCTTCGGGAGTAGCCCCAGACGGACGGGGACTAGCTCCTTCCGGTCGGCCATGCCGCAGACGACATCTTCGCATTCGTCCAGGGGAGCCTCCGCCCGGATCCCCAGCGTGGATCCAAGGCGGGTGATGAGGGCCGTGTACGTTTTCTGGTCCTCCAGTTGGGAGCCATGGACGGAGCCGATGTTATCGTCCGGGGATTTGTCAACCGCAACCGGTGGTGGCCGATCCTCCTCCTCCTGGTCCGACGAGTCGTCGGAGCCTCCTGACCGCTCCGAGACGCTGGGCGGTGGCAGGTAGGCCTCGGGGTCCGAGTCCGACCAGTACGGCCTGGCGGATCTCGGATCGCTCCCCGGTAAAGGCAGCTGGTACGGAGGGAGAGAGGCCTCCGACCGCGCCTGTTCCACTCGTTGCCTCTTCGGTGCCGGACCCTCGCCACGGAGCGGTGGTGCCTCCGTGGTTGGTTCGGGAGGCAGAGGGTGCTCCACGAACTCGGATGGAGTCGGTCGAGGGCCTTGGAGCTCGGCATGCAGCTTCCGCACCATCGCCTCGATAAACGGGGCGATGAGGCTCAACTGGGGTGGCGCTTCGGAAGCCAGACCAGGAGCCACGGAATGGTCGCGAAGAGAGGTAGATCGTCGCGGCGGTGGAGGTGGAAGGGCCTCTGGCGACGGCGGAGGGCTGGGGGCCCTCTCCGGTGTGGTTTCCCGGACATCGATCGGCATCCTGCCCGGCGTAGGTGGGGCTGCAACCGGGGCGGATGCTAGGGAGCGTGGCGGCGATGGGTGAGCCGGTCCCGGGGTCGGTGGGAGAGAAGACGTAGAGCTACGGCGCTTCTTCTCTTTCTTATCTTTTTTCTTCTTCTCCTGCTCCTTCTTCCGTCTAAACAGTTCGGAGGCCGACGGCCGTGAAGAAGGAGCAGAGGTCGAAGGAGCAGACGTTGAGGCAGCGGCCTGCTCTGGAGCTGGGGGAGGCGGTGGTGCGAGTGCGGCCTCCATGAGGTAGGCTTGGAGGCGGTACTGGCGGTTCTTGATAGCGGCCTTCGAGAAGCCTCTACACACCTCGCAGGTCTGGACCTGGTGGCTCTCCCCGAGGCAGCGGAGGCAGCGCACGTGTCCGTCCGAACTAGGGAACTTTCTCTTGCAGGACAGACACTGCTTGAACGCTGCCGCTGAGGCCATCCACCGAGGTAGATGGCCGAAGAGAAAAAATTATCCCGGCCGGGAGGCCCCGGCACGAGATTGCAGGAAAGAACGGTTTCCTTCTTGGTTTTTTGTTTTTTTTTTTTACCGGCGGCTGAGGGCGAGCCCCAGCCACACGAGGACCAAGGGATCAAGTCCCCTGGTCCGAGAAAATTTGTAGGGTAGAAAAATTGGAAGATTCTGAGACAATCTCAGTTAAAGTACTCACAGCTTTTTTTTTCCAGGCTCCTGCTTGCGCAGCGGAAAAAAGCAAACTGAGGGGAAAGCGCGAAATGGCGCCTAAAGGGGTTGGGCATGGTGGGCGGTCCCACATTCAAAACTCTTTATCCAATCAGCTTTCCAGCTCCGCTCAGGATTCAGCGCAGGCGCAGAACCCATCAGTGTGCATCCCCAAACAACACGAAGGAGAAGACTATATTTCAGTATAATGTCTGAAACAAACTATTAGATGAAATCTTTATTGTGCCAATCAAAATGGGGGAACAACTATTAGTTGTTTCAGATCACATGTTTATATATCCTAAATTATAAAAGCAAGCAAGGAGAGAAAGAAGGAGGGAGGTGTAATTTTAAGACTATGTAGTAATCTTCATGATGATTTGAAAGACAATAGAGGTGGCAGGCTGTGCAGTTAATCAAACAGGTTCACTGCCATGCAGTGATGTTAGGTTTCTCCCACGGCAAAGGACAGACTGTTGGAAAGTTATATAGAGTTGGACCTCCATCTTGGACAAAACAAACTCCGACAGCAAAGTCAGGATTGTTTCTTTATGCTAGGCTACTATGTGTGCACAACCTAATAGCTTTTCCATTTATGTTCCAATCAAGCTATAAACATTGCTGTACAAATTAAACTCTTAATGACTGAACACATACTTTAGTGATGTCCCTCTGGCCATTTGTAATCTTCAAAAGGAAAGGAAATTCCCTCCTTCAACTGGCTAGAAATGGCAGGAAGAAGGTCTGCCAAGTTTTTGTTTAAAGGTTGATGGTTTTTAGAACACAGATTTCCCTTCTGCTGTTTTTTCTGATTTTTTTAAAATCTGCAAATTAGATTGAGGATAATATACAATAAAATATAATAAAACTTATTAAAATAATGAGATAACTCAAACACAAACTTTTAATCATTAGCATAATGAAGCATGAAAAAGCCCAGGAGTCGTCTAAGCAGGGAATGCTTTAAAAAATTGGAAATGATGGACCTAATTTATTCCAATATTCCTAGTGCTACTTTATCATGACAACAATTCTATTGTACTAGACAAAATATGAAATCAGAAGTATACATAGCAGGTACTGATTTTGACTGTAAACATGAATCTACTACAGTAATACCTCGGATAACGCTAAAATCGGATAATGTCGGGGATTTGAGGCAAATATTTGCATCACACAATGTTAACATAACGTTGTGTGATGTAAATGTTTTCCTCAAATTCCCCAACGTTGATTTCTGCCCCCAAACCTGCAGGGCTGGAGACCAGCCCTGCAGGCTTTGGGGCAGAGATCTACTGAGACAAACATTGCTGGTTTGGTTGTCCAATCTCCCCCCAACCACACTGGTGCTACAAAGTTCGCAGCAGCGTGGCTGGAAGCAGAACTGGGACTCCCCAGTCATGCCTCCACTGCACCCTTGGCAGCAGTGGCACGTTTGGGAAGCCAACTGGGGAGCCCCTGTTCAGCTTCCCAAATGTGCCGCTACTGCAATCAGCACTTGGGTTGGGTGCGAGCCCCCTGGTTATTTTCCCCAATGCAAGCACTGATCGCAGCGTGCGATGGCCGGCTGGGTGGGGGAAAGAACAAGGGGAGCGCCCCGTTCTTTCCCCAACCCAGCCGGCCATCGCAGCGAGAGATGACCAGCCGGATGGGGAAAGAACTGGGAACATGCAGGGGTTTCTGAAGAGAGGCTGGGATCACTAAGCCGCTTAGCGATCCAGGCAGGGGTTTCTGAAGAGAGGCTAGGAAAAACTTTTCCTAGCTTCTCTTCAGAACCCCCCCCCCGGATTGCTAAGGGGCTTAGCCATCGGGAAGGGGGGGCTTCTGAATAGAGGCTGGGGATAGGGTCCCTAACCTCTCTTCAGAATGCTCCCCCATGCCTGGATCACTAAGCATCTTAGCGATCCAGGCAGGGGTTTCTAAAGTGAGGCTAGGAAAAACTTTTCCTAGCCTCTCTTCAGAAACCCCCCCCCCGGGGCCTGGATTGCTAAGAGGCTTAACCATCCAGGTGGGGGGGGGGGGCTTCTGAATAGAGGCTGGGGATAGGGTCCTTAGCCCTTCAGAATGCCCCCCCCACACACACACACACACACCTGCATCAGTAAGCACCTTAGCGATCCAGGCAGGGGTTTCTAAAGAGAGGCTAGGAAAAACTTTTCCTAGCCTCTCTTCAGAACCATCCCCCAACTGCCTGGATTGCTAAGGGGCTTAGGGTCCCCAGCCTCTCTTCAGAACCCCCCCCACACACACACACACATCACTAAGCCTGTTCTTTTCCCCCAACCCCAGTGCTGATGCCAGCTTGGGATCAGCCCTGGGGTTGGGTGGAAAGGGAACAGAGCTTTTTGGAACCAAGTCCTAATGTTATCCGAGGGTCTAGTGTGCTTGCTTTTCCAGGGCGACAGTTTCTTTATCACCACTGTTTTAAAAATTAGAATTCCTTATCTCTGAAATTAAAACAGTATATTAATAAAAGCAACAATTCAGTCATAAGCTTTCTTGTTGGACAAATGACATTACCAGGGTTTTTCTCATAAACCTGACCTGCTCAGGAGTTGATAACATGTTAAAGACACAATTAGTGACTACATTGTCCCTGTTCATCAACCTTAGATCTAATTCTGGATCCTTAGACAGGAAAGATTTAATAATTTGCTTTTCATAATTTAAATTTAAAGGAATATTTGGAATATTTACATATGGTATACATAACCTTGGAGTGTAGTGGCTCAAGTGGCTAAGATGCTGACTGGAAGGCAGGGGTTGAGCAGTTTGATTCCCGGGTACTGCAGGACGGAATGAGCTCCCTTAAATGAACATTGCTTATAACTTGAGATGGATATTCAACAATGTGATATGGAACCATGCATGCCAAGATCAAGAAAGGAATATTAAGAACAGATTAAAATGTGTGTGTTCCTTTTTTGCCAACAAGCAGAAAGAGAACAGTTGTACCTTGCTTAAAGAGCATAATGGGTTCCACAGGATTGCTCTTTAAGCGAGTTTGCTCTTTAAGTGAAACACTATTGTAAGTGACCAATTGTGACTTCGGGGTGGGGGGGAGATTGCAAACCCTGATTTATTTGTTAAGCAAGTTTTTGGTTGGTTTTATTTGTTAAGCAAAGCGAATATTCAAAGAAACTTCTGCTCTTTAAGCGAGGCGCTCTTTATGCGAGGTTTGACTGTATTAATAGTTATTCTCCTATGCTGGTAGAACTACATGCAACATATTGGTTTGGGCCCCAGTTGGATATCAAACATTTTTTAAAATGAATCAATTCCTTTCCAAAGTCTGCCACATCCATTCAGTGATCCAATGTTTACACAACTTCTCCTTCACTTTAAACTCAAGAAACAACAAAAAGAATAGAAATTATTTTCTTTCATGGAAGCAATGCTCAGACACACTCTCTTTAAAATAAAGGGGGAGGGTCCACAACTTCATCCTCACTCTCACTCCTTTCTGCAAACAACACTAGGAAAAGTGATGCAAAATGAGATTGTTTTAAGGCTGAAAGGCTGGAGAAGCTCAAAATTCCAAAGGTATGAAATCACTCCCATCCCAATCAGAAATACTATGTTTGGGTACTGGGCCTCTATGGGAAAAGAAATCTGCAATAGCTTACTCTTTGGGTTTTTCCAGACATCAGAAGACTGAAAAAAGAACTAGAGGGCTATTTCAGTATGCTTGATTCAGAACTGAGACTTACACTAGAGAACTTCCTTTGTTTTCATTAAGTGTGGTCTATCTCCCCACCCCACCCCCAGATTTAAAGCATACTGAGTATTACACAGCCATGAAGCCTAAAATAAAATATGTCTAGTACATCTTGCTACTAATCAACAGTACAATACATTCTTTTCCCATGTGTGGCAACTTTAGAGAAGATTGCCATGTCTGAAATAAGACATGTACCACATTTCAATTTATCTCTATCCCCACAAAAAAAAATGTGCTTATAAAAGGCAAAGGAAGAAGAGTGATTCTAAATGACTGGCAGCCTCTTTGTCTAAGAAGTTTAGGAAATACAGTCCAATTCACCTCACCAGACATGCCACCTGAAGCTTCCACCTCTGATCCATGACAGCAGACCCCATTTTCAAACTTGCTTTAGCCAGAGAAGCTCAGCCCATGTGTGGCTAGGATTTTTGGAGCTTCTATGATTTTTCTGAACCATGATCAGATGGGTAGCACTCAACTTGAGGAAGAGCTGTATGGATCAAACATTAGTTTGTGTTGGCATTTTTAAATGGTCTAATAATGGTCCATTTTTGCCTTGGAATAGTATAATGGTTTTGTTGAACTGTGCCTAGAAAGCACCCTTGCTCATTCTGTATAATAGTTACATGAACATTGATCAACCCAGGCCCTGAACAGTTTACTTCAACAAGTCATATAAGAGAAAGAGGAATATGGAGTTCTACCTCCTTAAATTAATGCATGCATGAGCCTGCAAATATGATTGTTGCCACAGACTGTTGTCATTAAATCTCAAAATGGGTCAAGAGAAAGTATAGTGGAATCTGAACTTGAATGGAGCGATGGTGTTGGGTAAAGGGGTCTAGAAGGGTTTTTTCAAGTTGCTAACCACTGGACTGGTCCAATAGTCAAAGTGAACAG
This sequence comes from Furcifer pardalis, assembly GCA_030440675.1. NCBI lineage: Eukaryota > Metazoa > Chordata > Lepidosauria > Squamata > Chamaeleonidae > Furcifer > Furcifer pardalis. Next base: position 105,619,459 of record CP126893.1, read on the forward strand.
ATTTTAACACCTGTCAACTTCTTTTGACATCTGAGACAAAGAAAAGAATCATGCCCTGACAAAATTAGGCATTTATTACCAAGTTAAGTCTAATTCAGCCAATCCATTATACTATGTCTTATTAGTCAAAATGGCAAGTCAGGCTTGCACATCTCAGCATAAGCCTCTTGCCTTTTCATCCATATTTTTTTGTGGTTCAGTGTTCAAACACTGTGCCTTTTTTGGTCCTCTGGTTCATTTTATTTTTCAATTACTTTATTTGTTAATATCATCACTATAAATTATTTCTACTGTAAGGTTGGGAAACACTGGCCTACAGTAAGCTATCCCATTTTATCCACATAGCCATCTTGGTGAAAAGATGCTCACGTGTCACACTGTGGACTTCAATGTAGGTGTGGGTGGTCCAATTCTATAATTCCATCTGCTATCCCTATGTTGACTCCCAGTCAATAAATATTAGTACTGTGGTGGCTTGTAATGAAAATAATACTGGTGCATTTGCCTAAGCAGAAAGCAGCATCAGATTTTCTTAATACCAGCGTTGAAAGAAATGTTTCTAAAGAATCTGCCTGCAGTGTTGGGGAAATTATTAAATTTAGTGGCCTTAGATGTGATTTTTCTTCTATTGCTGATTTCTACCACAGAGGAGATTGGACCAGCTGCTGTTTTGCTATTCCCAAAGCTTTCACAACCCACCATCTTATTTTAAGAGGATTAAATCACAAATAAATGCAGAAAACTGCTCAAATCCCCAGAAAGTGATAAATGGCATCCATTCTGAAAATGTAACAATTACCTGGAAACTAGCCATACCGCTTGGAAGGGAGAGACTTTCCTGATGCGGAGTGGTTTATAATAAAAAAGAAACAAACATTTCCGAAGAAAAGCCTTTAAGCAGCTATAGGGCAAAACTGCAGTGAGCTGAATTGTCCTTTTCCTGTGTGCTTCTCCTTATGGGCAGGTGTGTGAGTGGACAAAAGTTTAAAGTTCAAAGCATCTCTCCAGTACAAAAAGAAGGCACCTCTTTTTTGATTAGCCAGCCATAATTATGATCTTCTGTCTTAAAGGGCGAAAAGAACCAAACCCAGATAACATAACTGCTTCAGTTTTTCCTATCAGATTTTTATTTATATTTATTTATTTAAAATATTTAACCATGAATTTCTCCTATAAAGATCCAAGGCAGCTTACATATTTTAAAAAGATAATATAAAAGCAAAAAAACAACAACCCACAATTGTTACTGTATTATAATATAATTAAAAATATATCATATTAACATAGTGTATAAAACAATACTAAAATACATTTAAAAGAAACAAGGCATAGGCAATCTCATTTTAAAAACCAGGCTGAATAAAAATCAGGGAGTTTTTTAAAATTAAAAAATCAGGGTTTTTTATTTAAATCATTTTTAAATTTAAATTGGATTTTTAATAACATGCTTTTTAAAGAAAAATCTATCATTAGTTTTCTATTTAAGATATATTATTCCGTAGTTCAAAGGTTAATCTTCATGAAATAAGGATTAGTTTTTAATTACATAGCATGAGGTTATATATTCATGCCACATTTAAATGTTTGGGTAAATGACTTCCATTAATTCATTCACAGTGTTGTGCTCTTTTCAGGGGTTTCTGTAAAAATTTTGGGCTATTTTTCTAGAAGGTATTATCACAGATGTTTGATTTTACAACATGTTATGATAATTCATCCAGGATGTAATCAAGACACTTCCCACCATGGCCAGATCAGACCTCTCAGTTATGGGCACTGCTGGCATATTAGTTTTAACTGTGTAAATGAACTCCTGGTCTGCCAAAAGCTGGGCATCAGAGAAGAATCTAGGGCTGTGATGGCAAACCTTGGCACTCCAGTTGTTCTGGAACTTCAATTCCCAGAAACCCTCACAGTAAACCCATTCGTGTGGATTCACAGACTTGAGGATTCTGGGAATTTAAGTCCAAGAACACCTGGAGTGCCAGTAAACCCATTCGTGTGGATTCACAGAGACTTGGGACTTCTGGGAATTGAAGTTCCAGAACGGCTGGAGTGCCAAGGTTCACCATCATGGATCTAGGGGCACACCAAAGCTGTGCATCTATGTTTTCAGAGGGAATATAACCTCACCCAACACAGGCTGGATAACTATTCCTAGATCAGCCATTCAAGTGGTCTGGAGTAGCTGTTTTGTCTGGATTAAGTTTCAGTCCATTATTGAGCCCAGACACTAAACACAGCTTCAATAGGACGTGAGTGGTTTTCCATGAAACAGAAATAGAAAAAATACTGTAAAGGTATGCTCAAGGCCACCAGCTATCAGAGACATGTCACCTTTACAACAGTAACTATTTTGATCAAATATTAGAATAATAATTCTGCACAGCTAACAATCTTGAGGAGTAGAAGGCACTCTGCTATCCCAAACATGTAAACCAAGTCCTTTACTGGAGAAATTTTTATTACTTCACTTATCAACCATTTTTGTCACGTTGCATCAAGTTACCTCTAATTTATGACAACCCAACTGTCTTTTCCAGTGAGTTTTGTCTTCTCGTGATATGTCCAAAGTACAATAGCCTCAGTTTAGGTCTCATTCACACAAAACCTCATTATTGTTTGTGGAATATACAGGATGGCCCCTAAATCCCTACCCATCCATATGTATTATAATTCTCCCCGCCCTTTTTTCCCAGAGAAACATTTACACTTGAAAAGCACATTGTGACAAGTATGTGGGTACATGAGCACAAGAATACTGGTGACACCCTGGATACAATAAGTGGCAAATTTAGAGAAAGGTTCAATAGTAGTACTGAAACTCACTCTTTAAGCTTCTCCTTGCAACTCACAATGCTGCACAATGTAATGATGCTGATTGTATCATCAAGTGAAGAACTAAAATGCAACAATGTTGGTCATACAAATGAAGAAGCAGAACTGAAGCTGCAGAAGCTATTTTTAAAAGATTGTTGGAACAGTCCTATGGTGGTGGAATGAAGTTAATAACATTTCTGCAAAAACATCTTAACAGGAACTAAATATTGATTGCATTTCATCAGTGTTACTAAGTAACTCACTTCAGGTAACCAATAACCACAGCCCTTTTAACTATAAAAGAACAAAGCTTTCATCACCAGAAGGCTCATGAATCATCAGTAGTTACCGAAACCCAAGTTCCCCATTTTCCCTGCATTATAACTCTGTTCTAACCTCCCAAAAATTCCACAGTAATTATCTCAAAGAATTAAAAAAGGTATCTTTTTCTGGGAAGTATACATAAAACCATTTTATGCGTATTTTGAAGGATCAGGAGATTCAGTCTAAAAAGCAATGCTAGCCTCTTAACATTCTCCAAGCAGATCAGTTATCAATTGCAGTACATGTGAACTCTACTAGAAAACACTTCCTTTTGTACAGTTACCATAAAGGTAAAGGTCACCCTTGCTTGAAAACCAGTCATACCCGACTCTAGGGTTCAGTGCTCATCTCTGTTTATAGTCAAAGAGCCAGCACTGTGTTTGCAGATGTTTCTGTGGACATGTGGCAGGCATGACTACACATGGAATGCTGTTTATCTTCCTGCTAGGTTGGCAGGAGCTAGGACAGAGACAGGAGCTCACTCCGTTGTGCAGTACTCGGGTCTCGAACTGCTGACCTGCCAACCTTCCAGTCATCAAGTTCAGCTTCTTAACCACTAAGCTACCGCAGTCCCTACAGTTACCATATTCAATGCAATATTTAAAAGCTATACCCACACTATTCAAAAGCAGAAGGTGAGAATCTGAATGAAGTGGATCTTTTCCAAAGTTCCTTTCTGCCATCCTAACTACAGTAAGTGACCAATTGTGACTTTTGATTGGGGGGGAGGGATTGCAAACCCCAATTTAGTTGTTAAGTGAGTTTTTGGTTGGTTTTAGTTGTCAAGCGAGGCAACCATTCAGAGAAAATTCTGCTCTTTAAGTGATTGTCGCTCTCCACAAAGCCTCTCTCCCAAGACACTTTCCCCCCACAGATTTTCTAGGCATACCTTCTCATTTATTTTACAGCTTAACTAGCTATCAGTTTAATGAGACAAGATGGGGAAATAATCAATGAGAATGGAACACCTTCTTAAGGCATTTCTTTTGAAATGCACCTCCTAGAGGTTCATCAAATGGAACTGCATGTAGAAGGATTTTTCTCTCTCCTCTGCTTGCATGGTAAATAATTTTATGTCAAGAGATTTTGTTGTTGCTACTGCTTCTGTTGTTCAGCTGCACAATCGATTTGGACTCTTCATGATCCCATGGACCACAGAATGCCACGCACCCCTGTCCTCCACTATCCTCCTCAACTCGCTCAGCTTTGTGCCCATTGCCATCAACAATAACATCCAGCAATCTCATTCTCTGCTGCCGCCTTCATCTTTTGCCCTCAACCTTTTCTATCATCAAGGCTTTCTCAAGTGAATACTCTCTTCTCATTTGATGTCCAAAGTACTTTAACTTCATCTTCAATATTTGACCTACCAAGGAGCAGTTGGGCTTGATTTCTTTTAAGATTGACCTATCTGTTCTCTTTGCTGTCCAGGGGACTCTCAAATTTCTCCTCCACTACCACAATCCAAAGGCATCTATTCTTCTGCGCTCAGCTTTCCTTATGGTCCAGCTCTCACAACCATACATTACTCTGGATTGAAAAGATTTTTGCTGGAGAAACTCCGCTCAAGGGACACTCCTTTCATGTCCCCAAGTGCATCCCTTGGGTATCAAAACCCAACCTTCCAGTCTCTAGCTCAGCATCTTAGCCACTAAGCCACCAGAGGAGCCAGTGCCTGTGTGGTCATTTACATCAAAGAGAACTGAATGTTCCAGTGAAACTTCACAGCAAGAATGTGAGTTAATTTGAATTTCCCTTACTATGTAGTTCACGCCCTTATTTCTAAAGCTTTTTCAACCCCATATACGATTTGTTAGTCCAACACACATATTCAGTAACCCAAATTCAGCAATGGCTGCAGCCTGGTGAACAATTATTTGAAAATAAGCCCCATTGGAATAAGATGAAATTACTTTAGAGCAGTGATGCCCACACCACAACCTGTGGGCCAGATGTGGTTCATGATGCCAAATCATCCAGCCCATGCCGCCGCCGCCCCCCGAAGGCGGAAGTAAAATGTGCATGTGCACATTTTACTTCTACTTTCAGTGGGAGGAACCACGTTACCAGCACACTCAACCACATGATCAGCCCGCAGCCTGAAAAATTTGGGCACTCCTACTTTAGAGTAAGCATGAAAATGACCAAAATCCAGCAGTTATACTTGTACATCATGGAACACATAGAAATTACAACTACTAATGGCTCCTGCCATCTTACTAGGGACATTCGAAGGTTGTACAACTTCCTTTGAGGAAAAGCTACACTGCACTTTTTTATCCTTCTTTCACCAGTTAAGACTTCTTTATTTCAACAGGCAGGCATTCAGTAAATAACTGGTTGCTGAGGAAAGGCTCGTAATACAGTCATACCTCGCACAACAAATTTAATTCATTCTGCGAGGCTGCTTGCTATGCAAGTTTTTCGCTATGCGACTCGCATAGTGAAAGTTCCTATGGAAAAATTCACGTAACAAGCTTTTTTAGGGGGAAAACTCACATAGCGAAATGTTTTCGTTATGCGAGTTTTCTATAGGGAAAGTCTGACTCGCATAGTGAATATTTTTGATATGCAAGTAGGACTCGCATAGCAAACATTCTTTCGTTATGCGAGTTTCCCCCCCATAGAAACACTCGCAATGAAAGCGTTTCCATAGAGGAAGTCTGACTCGCATAGTGAAAATTTTCGCTATGCAAATCAGACTCCCATAGTGAAAATTTTTGTTATGTGAGTTGGATCGCTTTTTGAAAAACACACTTGTTATGCGAGTTTTTCGCTAAGCAAGTCACTCGCTAAGCGAGGTTTGACTGTATTAGGAAAAAATTTTTTACAATTGGTTTGTTTTTAAATTACAGTAAAAAGCCCAGTTTACAAATGCCTTGGTTAAAGTTTGCCGCAGTTTACAATAGCAAATCCTATGGAAATGCCATCCCAGTTTATGAATTTTTAATGTATTTTTTCAGGTTTATAACAGTCAATTAAGGACTGTCCCCCCCCCCCAATGCATCCCTATGGATGCTTCAGTTTACAATTTTTTTGGTTTACAATGAAGGCTGTCGGAACAGACATCGATCGAAGCCGGGGTTTTACTGACTTTGAATTTTTTTTGTTATGTTTTAGCTTGATAAATTTTAATTTTGACTTATCTATTTCCATTTATATCTTTTAAATATATATATATCTTCTTTTGAGCCATTTTGATTCCCAAAGATGGGAGTCAAATGGGATACAAAGAAATAAAAAACTACTGAGCCAGACTCTCTTGTTCAACCAAGACTGTGATATTAAATCTGTAGGACACATGTCTTTCAATTCTCTTGCATTTTTTATATGAAAAGCTAAATAAAGTTTTCACAAAGCAGGTTATAACTGGTATACAGAAATAAAATTCAGGAGTATGCAGTGGAAATATAAAATTTAAAAATCTGTTTTAAAATCTCCTTATTGTATGTTTTGCATTAATGGGGCAGTTTTTTCTATGGGTTTTTAAGGTTAATTAAAGCTGTGACGTACAGTACAAGCTAAAAACTACCACTTCAAAACAACTGAATAATTTTAAAGCTTTTGCAAGAATACTATTGAAGTAGCACCTCCTGTTAGATTTATCTCTTGCATCAAAGTTGAACTACAGCTGGAATTTTAGCTTTACAAATAACACACATTAAAGCTGCATATATTACCGTAAGTCACAGCAGTTTGAAATCACAAGTGTTGTACAGTGTTTGCCATTTTAATCTGAGGCATTGGCTCAGTTCAGATACTGTATTGCATAAAAGCTTTGGTCTTATTACACTCCAAATTTGAAGAAGACGGCACATAACTAATCAAAACAGGGAATAGTGTGGAAATGATGCTAAAAGCAAGTTTATATTAATTATGTCACACAAGAATACCCCAAAAGCAGGAAGTGAACAGCAATCACCTGAAGACAGAACAGGATGGAAAACAGCATTTAGAGGAAATTAAAACAGTATTAAGAGGATACAGAAATACAACAGGTCAGTGTACAGAAAAGGGAACATGACGTAACAGATGACGCAGAGCAATGGAAGAAATGAACAGGAAGTGTAAAGTACAAAAGAAATAGATGATCAGGAAACACATATGTCTTTAAAGGAAAGGAGTGAAGGAAACCGGTAAGCAGGGAAAACAGTCTCTACATACAGTAATATTTATATCGTGCCAAAAGAATTAGATGTTCAGGCAACAAAAGGTGCCAAATAATTTAAGTCTAAGCAACAACACCAAAGATAGTGGAAACATTTAGCTATATTGTATATAAAACTTGAAGCATCAGTGGGCGTCTCTGGAAAGCCTGGGGATTCTGCTCCCTTGGGATCTGCTTCCTTCTCAATGAGTTCAGAAATTACGAGAAATCTACTTCACTACAACTTCCTCTTTTTAATTAAGAAAATACATGAGTGTTGGCTAAATATTAAATAACAATACAATTATAACAGTGCGCAAATAACTGGATTTGAAAAATTGGCAAATGTAAGGAATGTACAAAATTTGAAGGACTTCTATCTCAAAGAAAAGGAAAATTGATAAGGCAATGACAGATATGGTAGGCAAAATCTATAACATGCTGTTGGAAGCAAATGAATAAAAAGATCTACTCAAATCATTATGGGAATTACATATGAGAGTGATGATTTCAAACTGCCAATCTAGCAATTCGAAAGCAAGAAATTGCAATAGATAAATAAGTACCACTTCGGTGGGAAAGTAGTGTGTTCCATGCACTCCAGTGTCTAGGTATGCCAGCCACATGTCCACAGAAAGGTCTGAAAATGTAGACAGCACTAGCTCTTCAGCTGTGAAACAGAGATGAGCACTGAACCCTAGAGTTGGATATGACTGGCTTTTGAGCAAGAGCAACCTATACTAAGATGTATTCGAGATAATGCCAGAAAAGAGGTACCTTTTTCCAGATGTGGTGGAAATATAAGTACATACTGTATTGACATTTTGGCAACTGGGGTTTAAGGAGATAAATGAAATAAGTAATTTAAACCTAATAATATACCCTAAAATTTTGCTTTTATAAATATTTGAAGATAGATAATTGATCTACCAGACAACTAATTTTACATTTGTTGACAGTGGATTGGTTGTTCTTTCTAGAAACTGGAATGCAGTTCATAATATTTTGTTAAGTAATTAGGGATATAAGACAGTGTAGGAGAGGGGTGCCCAAACTACAGCCCATGGGCCACATACAGCCCATGGCACCAATTCATCAGGCTTGCACCGCCCTCGCCACTCCCAGAAGTGGACATGTCCGCCAATGTACATGCACGCACGCCCTGCAAACAGAAGTGGATGCTCCTATGCATGCACATATGCATCCACCTCACACCCAGAAATGGTTGCAGACATGCATGCGCAAATGAGATTGCTCCTGGGGGTATGGTCAGGCCTGCTCAGGCATGGTCAGGCCTGCAGCACAAAATGTTTTGGCACCCCTGGTGTAGGATATAGCAATGAATGATAAGTTCTCTTGTAAATCAAAAGTGGAAAGAGGGAGAAAGTGTTAGAATGTGTTTTCAGATATATGTGGATGTTTATCAATTTAGTACTGTATTTGTAATGGGAAAACAACGCAAGAATCCATACAATTCTGAAAGGGGGATGGGGTATCACGAAGGTTACAATATAGAAACATTTACTCCCAATGGTCTTGGGGGTGGGGTGTACTGGTTGATAATGGGGGGTGATATTAGTTTATTAGCATACAGTAATACTCCAGATAACGATTGCATCGGATAACGCTAGAATCGGATAACTATGCAAGTTTTTTGGGGGGAAACTTGTATCGGATAACGATTCTAGATAATAATTCTTAGCGTTATCGGAGGCAATGGTCTGCGGGTGTGGGGTGGTTTGGGTAGAACTACCCAATCCACCCCCCACCCGCAGCAGTCTCTGCGACTACAGTAGGATCGGGGGAAAGGCGCGCCTTTTCCTGACCCTACTGCAGTTGCAGAGACCGCTGTGGGTGAGGGGTGGCTTTAAAGGCAGGGAGGAAAAGAAAGAGACTCGATCGGGTGTCTTTCTTTCCCTGCCTGCCTCTAAAGCGGTTTGTCCCTGAATTCAGGGCTTTTTTTTGCTTTTTTTTTAGCGTTGTTCGATGCACGCTAAAAATCGGATAACATCATGACTTGTGGAACCAAGTCATAACGTTATCCAGGGTATTACTGCATATCTTAATCTAAAAGGGGGAAATCGCATGAGTACTGTGCAAGGAGACTTTAAGACAAGCTGTACTTCACAAAGACTTATAGGGGAGGCAATTCTTCAAATTTGGGGGGAACTTCAAGGTCACAAAAAAGGAGTCGGTATAGGCCCTGTGGTGGCTCAAATGGTTAAGACACTGAACTCAACGACTGGAAGGTCAGAGTTCGATTCCCAAGTACTGCATGACAGAGTGAGCTCCAGTCTCTGTTCCAGCTCCTGCCAACCTAGCAGTTTGAAAGCAAGAAATTGCAAGTAGATAAATAGGGACCACTTCAGTGAGAAGTTAAACAGTATTCTGTGCACTCCGGGGTCTAGTCATGCCTGCCACATCTCCACAGAAACATCTGCAAATGCAGATAGCGCTGGCTTTTTTGCTATAAACGGAGATAAGCACCAAACCCTAGAGCAGGATACAACCGACTTTCGAGCAAAGGCAACCTTTACCTTTACCCTATGGGCTCTCCATACAGTTTATCCCTCATTAAGTTAGTTTGTAAATCACATTTATTCTGAAGACAACTACCAACAATTATATTACAAACCAGTTAGTAGTATGCAGATTTCAAGAGTAAACCAAGCAAGGGAAAAAGATGGTGGTTAAAAGGATCTTTCACATTCCTCTCTACAAAAAGCAGGCTGAAAAGTTTAATAAAAGGTTGAGCAACCAGAGTGCATCTTGGATGACCACAACACGTGAAAAGCTTATAGAGGGCAGCCCAAGACCTCTCTGTGCTCTGCAGGCACATTTAGAGCATGATGGTCACAGCCAGTGTCCACTTGCACATCAGGCAATATTAAGCTGGGCAACAGGATCACAAGAGAAACTGATAGTAATAAAGGGAGCGGCAGCTGTAAGTTAATGAGGAAAACTATGTTCTAGATTACTTTATGCCATAGTTGTGTTTACCCTGGCATGTTAACCACTTCATAATCAAGGGACAGATGTCCAAGCTTGCCATATAAAATATTTGTTTATTAAACAAGTGTTGTGGTCAAGTGCTGTACTAGGTATTTTAGATATCTGGGTTAAGATCCGATCCTCCATCATTGTTTTTCAAAAGTGGTTAAGAAGCTCGCCTTGTTAGCTCGAACGTCGGCAAGTCAGCAGTTCAAGACCCGGGTGCTGCATGGCGGATTGAGTACCCGTCTGTGTCCCAGCTCCTGCCAACCTAGCAGATCGAAAGCAAGAAACTGCAAGTAGATAAACAGGAACCACTTTGGTGGGAAAAGATCTTGGGAACATGAAATGAAGCTCATTTGGGCGTCCTCTGAGTGGAGCTCCTCCAGCAAAAATCCTTTCAACCCAGAATAATTTCTGACACTAAATTATTATTAACAGTTTTGCTGTTAGATCCCTGGTTACTAATAACCTTTTCTAGAAATCCATGAATATTAATAAATCATCTGTTTCCTTTTACTGGACAAAGACAGAGCATTACTGAAAACGTAGTTTTATCTTCTCATACATTATCAAACACTTTATTTAGCAGTTAAGAAATCAGTCTTTAGATGTGAATTACTCCAGAATAGGACTGGAATTTAATCTGCTAACAAACTTTGGATTTGTACAAAGTATAACATTCCCAAAGCTTCACATTTTGCTTAGTACAGCTTTTTCTCTTATCAAGATTATTGGTGCAAATATGTCCAAATGCATATAAAATGATGGGTTAGGTGAATTTGGGATTTTAAAAAATTCCTGCACATAACAAGTAACTAGGGAGGTACTAGCAAGAGACTTACTACCCAAAAGAGAATGATTTTTCATAGCTGGCAGTTCCTTTCTTACTCAACATTTCCAAAGCTCTTGGGGATACCATGCAATTTTGTAAATTTTTATTTTATTTATTTGTTCATAGTTCTCCTAAGTGGCTTAGGACATATTTTCAGCATTTATGTTTTATTTTCACTGGAGCCAGCACCTATTATATGACCAACTGTTCTGTCAGACTCCAAACAAAACACTGGGGAAAAGCAGATTCCAATGACCTTTGAAATTATGAAAGCAAGAGTATACACAGAACTTGTTAAATGGCTGCTGCACATTCTTGAAGTCCTTACTTCTAATATGAAATGGCAGCTCACTATGCCACCACTGATCAACGTAAAGAACACAAAATCCAATGGGCACTCTCTGGCACTAACCCCAAACCAGGTCTTATTACAATAATACTGGCATACTGTGTCCTATATGCACACTAGGTGGAATGTCAAATAACTAACAAACATACTGGTAACAGCTAGGCTCGATTTTCCAGCAATTAGTGATTCAATAATATTCAACAACTAAAGGTGAAATCAATACACGGTTATCACAAAAGCATTATTTTCACTTTATCAGTTCAACTATTATACAGAGTCTATTATAACTCTTTAATGGTTAATGATGGGATCTACTGGAGGACTCTAATTCATAAGGTTACCATAGGTTAGTAGATGAGACATAAGAAAAAATGAAAAGCAGAGTTAGAGAATACAGTCAAACCTCGCATAAAGAGCGCCTCGCTTAAAGAGTAACTCGCTTAAAGAACAGAATTTTCTCTGAATGTTCACTTCGCTTAACAAATAAAACCAACCAAAAACTCGCTTAACAAATAAATCGGGGTTCGCAATCCCCTCCACAATTGGTCATTTACTGTGCTTCATGGGGGGGGGGGAGAGACATCAACCTGTATTTCCTTTTTAAGGTCTTTTATATTCTTTCAGTAAAGCAGAATTTCTCAAAAGGATCTAGTTCTTTTGCCCAGCACTGATTAAGGAATATGAGCCATACCAATCATGCCTCATTATGCTTCTTGTGCAATATTTACCTTCTGAAACCTAACAGAAAAGAGATAGAAATCAGCTAAGACCCTAAGCTCAGCTGACACTAATTATAAACATATGTCACGGTAAATGTCTATCTAAATTAACAAAACTTTCTCTCTTCAACAACCTATGTCAGCATCAATAAACATTTGCTACAACATAAGGCAAGAATATATAACATGCATCACAGCTGGAGTTATCAGAAATGTAGTGATGCCCAGCTACCTTTTGCCTTCACAGGAAATTAAGAAATGCCTACATCCACTAAAATGTCATCAATAGATCATTCCATTTATGGGTTGCCACTTTCTAGGCATGTGAGATTGTGTATATGTCCACAATCTGATAGTATTTCAGTGTCTACCTGTAAAACCTATAATTCATCTGAATTTCATTATCAAGCACTAACAGCAGAGTTGTTTCAACTTTGTGTGTGAAGACTAGTACAGAAATGAGGGAACCACAACAACCGCAAAGTGTTACTCACTCATGTGCAGCTCCCCTAATATCGAAACCATAACTTATCTGCTTCTTTAACAGAATATGTTGTGGGGACAAAGAAGTGGCAATCCTGTCCAGAAAACATACACTGAATCAGTCAACTATCTTTAGAAATCAACTGCATACCATATCATGTTTTGCATTTAGCAGAATATTATTCATAACAAGATGCAATTACACCGATGAAGGGGATATTTAAAGGCACACATTTCCTCCTTCACAGCATATGCTTCATAAGATGTTATTTGTATAAGTACCTGGAACATCTGTCACTACTGAAACACAGCCATTCAGCACAAAGCATTATGCAACTGGGAAACATAAGCTAAGGAAGTGCAAAGCAGACAACAGAGGCTTAACCATAAACAGAACCATTGCTCAACCAACCAGAAAAGAGTCAGCAGACGACTTCTTAAACGTTTCCCCTTTTATAACACAGGAAACTCCGCCCTTCTAGAAACATTCTTTCTTATCAGAGACAGCTAAGTGATCCAGCCCATATCTCCTCCTGTACCCTCTACAAAAGGAAAGGGAGACAAAAGAAAAGACCAAATTCAGTGAACAAGAGCAGATTCTGTTCTATATTAACAAAGAACATCCCTTGGAAAATTAAAGCATCACTTCCTTTGCTCTTTAAGCTATGCTTTTGTGCTTTGTATTCCCAGCTAAATTTGTTCTACTTCTGGCCAATTAATTAACCACCACCACCACCCCAAAAATGTGCTTCTTTATACACTTTAGTAACTGAATCTACTGGATTTACAGATGAGTTGTCTAAGTCAATGGTCCTACTTACTATGTTAAAGAAAGTTGTGCTACAAATAAGGCCCACTGGCTTAAAAAAAGTGTATGGAGCAGTTGACTTGCCAAATCTCCACTAATTTAGTGCAATTTACTACTGCAAACAACAAGATTTCAAACCTTATTTAGGAGCTAACTCAATGCCAGCCAATGAAAGTATGTTGACAGTTCCACCAGACAATGGAAAGAAACCTTAATGAGCCTTGTTACATACAGTTGTACCTCGCTTAAAGAGCATAATGCGTTCCACAGGATTGCTCTTTAAGCGAGTTTGCTCTTTAAGCGAAACACCATTGTAAGTGACCAATTGTGTGTGTGTGTGTGGGGGGGGGATTGTGAACCCTGATTTATTTGTTAAGCGAGTTTTTTTGTTAGTTTTATTTGTTAAGCGAAGCGAACATTCAGAGAAATTTCTGCTCTTTAAGCGAGTTACTCTTTAAGCGAGGCGCTCTTTATGCGAGGTTTGACTGTTCTAATAAACAATACACTTCCTCAATTTCAAATCTTAATTCTATTCTTTAGCAAAACCAGACAGTAGCAAAACTGTTACCTGCATTAAATATGACCGCAGAAACCCTTTTTGATCCATTGCAATAGAAATTACACATATATACCACCCCATAGTGTTTGTGTACTCTCTGGGTGGTTCACAAAGTAATTAGCATTTTGCCCCCAACATGCTGGGTACTCATTTTACCAACCTCAGAAGGATGGGAGGCTTTTGATCTAAACTGGTCTTGATCTAACTTTTGTTACATTTTGATTTAAAATCTAGCCCTCTTTAGGCATTGGCCACTCTAATGCCCCCCCCCCAATTTTCTAATTCCCAGAAGGCAGGTGAATTACTGTCTTACGGTACCACTTAAGGAAAGATGCAAAATAACCTTCCTGATTGTAAATATCCCTTACTTGAACATATTGTTACAGATTTCTGCAGATAGCCTTTTTCTCAGGGTATATGATCTGACGTTGTTCAAGACTTTAGAAAAAGCAGGCTTGGAATGTGCCATATTCCCTTCTTCTTTTGTCTCCTTCCATAGTGATGTTGTGGCACAGCAGTTTAAACAGTGCACCATCAGAGCTCTTATATCCATGTGGTATACAAAAAAAAGTGCTTAACTGAAGAGGATTGGCCAGTCAGTTACACCATCACTTTTGGAGTGATAACGATTATCAGTCTCTGCAGACATATGAGCCAAGAAACAAAATAAAAATAAAAACAAATCAAAGAGACAAACACATTGTGTTAACTGATATAGTTTAATGTGCGCTTCTGTGGATCGAATCCACTTCCTCAGATCAAGGTAGACCAGGGTCTGAAGAAGTACACTTGATCTACAAAAGTTCAAATTAAAATATAGCAGTAATTTTCTATGATGTCACAAGGTTTTGGCTTTTTATTTTGTTTTTATTCCTGTTGTGTTTCTTGACTGATATAACCACCATTTTCATAACATCAAGCAAAAAATATATATGTTAAGCTACCTGTTTCAGGATAATGATTGTTCACTCACAAAGAAAAGTCCTACATTTTATGAGATAAGCTGCTTTACCTTTACAATGAAGACCATGACCACCCAAGTTGATGTCATCTGAGGTCAACCGCTGCAGAAAGGCCCAGAAAACACATGCTATTACAACTATTTGAATTAAATAGGCACACATGTGTGCATTCAGGTTTAGTTATTACCTACTTACATCCCGCTCAGCTTGTTTATACCTCTAGATTAATCTTTCTGTCATCATGTTGCTGCCACTTGTGCCACAACATCACTATTGAAGGAGACAAAAGAGGAAGGGACCATGGCACACTTCAAGCTTGTTTTTTCTAAAGTCTTGAACAACGTCAGACCAGATACCCCGAGAAAAAGGCTATCTGCAGAAATCTGTAACAATATGTTCAAGTAAGGGATGTTTACAATCAGGAAGGTTATTTTCCATCTTTCCTTAAGTGGTACCGTAAGACAGTAATTCCCCTGCCTTCTGGGAATTAGAAAGGGGGGAGGAGGCATTAGAGTGGCCAATGCCTAAAGAGGGCTAGATTTTAAATCAAAATGTAACAAAAGTTAGATCAAGATCAATTTAGATCAAAAGTAAACATTCAGAGGACAATGAATAAATGTTACTGGTACCTGACCTCTGCAAAGTACCCAGAATGGCCAAAATACTAGTATGGAAGATTAAACCAAGAGGGGGCTGGCAGAAGGAACCATGGAGAGACCAGAAGAAACAAGGTTGCTATGTTTTGTTTTGTTTTGTTTTATTGTTTTGTAACAAAAGGGAAGGAACCACAGAAGTCGATGGTGCTGCGTGAAGCAGGAAGAACACTGAGTCTCAGAGAAAATGCATTGAGGGGGATAGCAGTAATCAAGCAGTTTGAAGGTTCACAGATCTGCTGTAATATCTACTGCCAATGATGGCCAACCTTGACACTTCAGGTGTTCTTGGACTTCAATTACCAGAAGCCCAAGTCAGCATTACTGCTGATCAGGGATTCTGGGGATTGAAGTCCAAGAACATCCAGAGTGCCAAGGTTGGCCATCACTGATCTACTTCCTTGTGAAGGAGCCATTTTGCTCCTTTCTTTATTCCTTCCCACTCAGCCAAGTCACTCTCACAGCACACTGCCAGCCAACATAGCCAGAGTTGAAGCAGCATAGCAGCCACTACAAACTAGTATCCAGCTTCCTCCTCCTACAGAACAATAGTAGGCAGGGGTTGTGACAGTAACTGTGGCCATTCCCATCGCATGGCACCAGATTTCAACAAAGGAACAGTACCCTTCAAAAGCTATCGGAAATTAAGTCCAGCATGCAAACACTAAGAACCACAGCTGTCACTGTGCTACTCTGCTGGCGAATATACCAGCCAGATGTGGCATAGTTTACCCATGCAAAACAAGTCAACACAGCACCCACTGGAAGTTGCAGAATCATTACTGGATGCCTGAAGCTAAAACTCTATTGAGGATATTAGCAACCTGGCAGGCACTGTATCCAGCGACACATGGTGAGAGATAGCTGCTAATAGTGAAAGTGTCAAAGCATCTTCATCAAATGCACACCTACTCTTTGGCTACCATACCACTGTTCCTAGACTTAAATCTAGGAAACGTCCTGTGAATCTTGATGGAACAGCAGAGCCAGGAGTATAACATGAAAAGAAAAAACTACCCATGTGTTAAAATAGATGGAACCCACAGGAAAGTCTATTTCCCACATCATATGGAGAACTGAGTTTCCTGATAGTCACTTAAAATAAAATGGGATGGAGTTTGCAGAACCAAGGTGAACCTAAGAAAACCGGGGGGGGGGGGGGAGGTGCTGTGTTGCACCACAGTCTTTTGCAAGCGTTGAGAACAGACAACTTCACACCTACATCAGTGTGATTTATTCTTCTCAAGGGAATAGGAAAACTTGGTGTTAGTTGCCTCCAGACTCTCCTGATGGTGCCCCCCAAATTGCTCTTGATGTTTGGACAAAAATTACTTGATATATTTATTAACTGTACTGTGGAGGTTCTGATACAAACAAAGATAAAAACCCAAATGGCTATGCTTGTTGGGATGCTAATACAATGATGTATTTGAAGGCACAGGTCTAAGAGGCACTAAACTGGCGAAGGATTAACTACAGCTCCATACCTATTGTTTCTTCTTCCACCCCGCTGAACATTTTTCTAAGTTGTTCAAGTGAAATGAGGGATGCAATCAGAACTTCAGGGACGCTCCCCCCTCCACTAATTTAAGAACAGCTGAGCAATTATTTAAATGGGCACAAGAAGACAGGATCTGCATTGTGTGAGTGTGAGCATCCTTATATAATTCACCCCATTAAGAATTCACTTTCCACCAAGAACAGTTCAATTTAATGTTCTTATACTTATGACAGGCTCCTGGCAGCAACAATGTTTGAGACCTTTTAAATGGATGTCTCACCTTTTTAGCAATAAACATACCTGATACTGTCATACTGAAAATTAGCGTCTTCCACAAATCTAGAAAGTTATGTTCATAAATCTAGTTGTTATTTCCAACTAGAGTAGCACCACTGGATCAAAAGTCCTTGTGTTAAATGCTGATATATCAACTGATTCAGTTGAGCACAACTGTTAGGCTGTAGTTGAACGTAACAATCAGACTTTGGCTAAAAACCCCTCTGACTTCCTCTGGATTATTTAAATTTTAAATAAAATAAACTTATACTTTATTGTACCCAGTTTTCATCCACCATGCAAGCATGAGAGGACCTAGTCCAGGAGTTCTCAACCTTTTAAAGCTGGGGGGTGGGTCATGCTCCTTCAGACAGCTTCGGGGACCGGACAGACAATTTGCATTCATTCATTCATTCATTCATTCATTCGTTTAACTTATATCCCGCCCTTCTAGGAAAAACTTTCCTACTCAGGTCGGCTTACAAATTCAAAATACAAAAATACAAACTGACACAAGTATTAAAATTTCATATAAATCCCCTCAAATCCCAAACACCCTAATAAGAAAGCCTATGTTGGAAGCAGTGAGGCAGAATCGGCCGAGGGTAAAACATTGCCAAAGGCCTCTTTAAAAAGGGAAGTTTTCAATTGCTTTTTTAAAACATGGAGAGAGGATACCAGGCACAGATCCACTGGGAGGGAATTCCACAGCATTGGTGCCACCACCGAGAAGGCCCTCTTCCTAGTCACCACCTTTCTAGCTAATCTCGGGGTCAGCACCTGGAGCTGCATTGCCATGGAGGAGCAAGTGATGCAGGTTGTTGTCCTGAGGGTAAGACATTCCACCAGGTAGGAAGGTCCCAAACCGTTTAGGGATTTGAAAGTTAGAACGAACACCTTGTGCGTGATATGGAAGGAAACTGGGAGCCAGTGTAGTCTTGCCAAGGCTGGGGAAATATGATCAAATTTTCTCATTTCCATAACCAGCCAGACTGCTGCATTCTGAACTTGTTGGAGCCTTTGTAACAGGGACAGGGGAAGCCCCACGTAAAGAGCATTACAGTAATCAATATGTGAGACTACCAGTGAGATAACTAGTGTTATGAGAGACTATCTGCCCAAATAGGGACACAACTGAGCAATCTGGTGTAGTTGGAAGAAAGCAGTTCTGCATACCACCATGATTTGCACTTGAAGGGTCAAATGGAGATCTAATATGACACCTAAGTTGCGAACCTGGTCTCTAGGAGCGAAAGCACTTCCTGGTGTGGTGAAGGCGGGGGGGGGGGCACATGAAATGGTGCCGTGGGCCGCAGGTTGAGAATCCTTGACCTAACCCTTCCCTTCTCTTCATCATTTTTTCCATGCAGAAACCAGAATGCCTGCAGAGGAGAGGTTACTATTTTGCGTAGACTCTTCCCACAAGCAAGAATCCTTCAAAATCCAGTTTCTAGGCAGCATGGAGAGATCCCACATAGGCATGAACCTCCCTCTCCCTCCAAGATGCATCCCTATGATGAAGCTTAGCAGAGAGTAAATAAAATAACAACAATGACAAAAAAAACATTGTGACACCTTGAAGACTAACTCCTGTATTTAATGCTAACTTTTGTGGATCCACTCAATCCATGAAAGCTAACATTAAAATGAAAGAGTTAGTCTTTAAAGTGCCACAATATTTTTTGGTTGTTGCTGTTGTTGTTTTGTTTACTCTCTGATATGTTTGCACAGACTAACATGACTACCACTTCAAAAAATCCATATGAGGAAAGCAATGATAGACCAGAGAGGGGACAGGATCTCTACTGCGCAAGCACACAGTTAACCCATTACTGTAGCTTCACAGGGACCATGAGGAAAGAAGTACTATCTCAACAGGATCCAAGTGCCATCAATATTAAGACTGCTGCTTCCTAGGGCCTTTACGGAGGCGGCACCTAACTGCACAGGACATGAACAAAATCTTCAAAAAGACAAAGTGCAAAAGGGGAACTCTTCTAGTACAGGTTTGCAAAAAAAGTTAAGATTTCCTGCTTCAAGCTCAAGACCTTTGTTTATATCTCTTCCTGTCTCTTTTTTGAAAAACAGCAAATAAGCATCTGCTCCTCTACAAGTGACAAAAAAAACTGCATAATACCTTCCCTGAAAATAAAGCCTAACCAAGGCTAACATCCTAGAGCAGTGGTTCCCCAAAAAGGGGTACACAGCCCACTAGTGGACTTCAATTCCCAGAAGCCTAAGTCAGTACATTGGCTGATCAGTGCTTTGGGGAAATGACTTAGGCTTCTGGGAATTGAAGTCCAAAAACCAGCATTTGGGAAACACTGTCTAGAGGACCAAATTATATAGCACTGAAACTTTCTGGAACCATACAACAAATCTATATTAAATGCCAGCCATTAACAGAACAGCATTTCCCCTTCATTAATATGTCTCAGAAAACAGGCTTCTGAGAACGAAGAGAAACCACATAGGTCTTGGACTGCCATATAAGGAAGTGAAAGAATTAAACCATGACTTGGGCTTGCAATGAGAACTGACAAACTATAAGTCTATGATACCACCATGGAAGAAGGATACTATAGCTAGTATCTTGTTATGGAAATCTAGGGCCTCAAACATAAGTTGAGAAACGTGGATCAAACTCAACAAAAAGTGGATCAAACCCAACAAAATTATTTTAAGAGAATCTCTAATTGCATTAGCATGTGTCTGTGTTCACATATCTCAATTTTTGGTACACTATATTGCTTATTTAAACTCACAGGTTTATTACACTCCCTTCTCAAACCTTCATCCTGATCAGTATATTCATCTTGATCTGTGAAGCTGAGCCACTTCTTCTCAACCATAGATCACGTGGAAACTCTCTGACACCATTCTACTCTCCCGATAAGGCTTTGATCACACCCACAGCCTCCTGTACATTTTTTTTCTTTTTCTCTCCTGGATCACTTCATCTGTAACCTGAAGGAACTGAGCTACGCGAACACCCTCTTTTCTTCTAGGTAATCTAATTAACTTGCAAAACAAAAAAATTGTGAGATGCTGCATTTTTTGACTGTGCAGAGGTCTGCCAGACAGAAAATAACAAAAATGTCTCTTCCCCCTTTGTGAGTAGTGTATATCCCACATCAAACTCTTCTTTGTTAAAATGTGCCATATGTTATGAAACAGATTAACTTGCCAGAAAGAAGTCTAACAAGGAGAATTAAATTGAAGTACCATATGTAGCTGCAACACTGAACCTTACCCCCCTTTCACCCCACTTGCATTTTCAATGGATAAGCCTTAGAGAAAGCAATTAATGTAGTTCATACTATAGGGGGGCTGTGGTGACTCAGTGGTTAAAAGCTCACCTTGTTAAATGGAAGGCCAGCAAGTTGGCAGCTTAAAACCCAGCTACTGCATGATGGATTGAGCACTTGGCCTGTCCCAGATCTTGAGGGCACGAAAAGAGCCTCAAATGGGCATTCCCTAAGCAGAGTTTCTCCCGCAAAAATCCTTTCAACCCAGAATAATTGCTGACACAACGTTATTATTATTACTATAGTAAAAAGAGAAAGGGAACAGTAGGTGACAGGAGAACTTTATTTCTCTGGATTGACCCCCTTAGCTACTTTTCTATTTGTTCAACTCTAACTTTTTCTAATACAGTACATATAAAGAATCCTGCATGCTTGACACAACATTATGTCAAAAGATATAGAAAGCTTGGCCTTGGACAAGCTTCCTGCATTAATGGCTTCCCATGCAGTCAATGAACAAATAACCATAGCTAAGAACTTTCTTTAGTAAACAATTCATTCTTGGTGGGACAAAAATTTCCACAAATGATTTTTTATATCTCAGTGTTGCGGCTTTTGCTTAAAATACTGCCATAACACCAACAAAGAAAGATTTTTGCATAAGAAATATTTAAAAGAGACCATTTATGCAAATATATCCTTCCTGTACCCATGTTAATATTTTACCAAGAAAGAACACTCAGAAAATAATTTAACAACTGACTCCTGAACTGTTCAATAAGCAACTCCTATTTACTTTGAAAAATGTTAAGTAAAAGATAATGTGCATGCAGGATTACAGAACAAGATTTTATTGGTATTGGAGACACACGTTGCAGTACCTAATTTCCCTGTTATTCCCTCGCCCTTCTAAATCATAAAAGGTGAAAAATAGTTGCTGGAGGAAAAATTTTGCTCAAAGAAAACAGTTCTCCAGAAAATATAGTAGCTTTTAGTTAATTTTCTCTGAAGAAATTTAATTTTCCCTGTTTTTAAATAGTAATTTTCTCCAAAATCAACTTTTAAAACAGTATTGCTGGACATTTCTACAAAATTGTTTTCAACAATATTAAAACAGCTATGAATAAATCTTAGCAACTCCCCCTACCCTTTCCAAATATATTTGCAAGGCATCTATGATGACATAATCAAGTGGTTGGCATAAATGATTCCTGCCTAGCCACAAGCTGCTTCCTTCTGGTTTGTGTCATGACCAAGGGCTGTTACAGGCTGGAAAACTTCCTTCTTTCTCCCTCTTAAAATAATGTCCTGTGTATACTATGAAGAGTCTTGGCTCTTTCTCTGGATAAGTGACAAGGTGCCTGTGACATTACAAGTCATACCCACACCCTGCAAGCCAGAGCTATACACCATCTCTATAAATCTGGATTCACCCTCTATTGCAAGGATTCTCAACCTATGGCCCGTGGGCCAGATGCAGCCCATTACACCATTTCATGTGTGCCCCACCGCCTCCACCATACGAGGAAGTGTCATGTGGTGGAGGAAGGGCAAAATGACCATCCGGCCCCTGAAGCTGTCTGAGGGATCATGACCTGGCCCCCAGCTTTAAAAGGTTGAGAACTCTTGCTGTATTGCAAGAGACAAAAACATTCTGCAGCTTCATATACAGGTTCTCGACTAATGTGCACCAGCGTGATTTTTTATTTTCAGCTAGAGCCTGCATCAGCTCTTCCTCAGCTTCAATAGTATCTTCCTGAAAAGGATCCTGGTTGTACAGTGCCCAATACCATTAAATCGGGGGTTATCAATGATTTTCAGCTGTGGGCTGGACCACAGCCCCTCAGACAGCCAAGCAGGCCGGACTGGTGGTTCCTTCTCCACCACCACCACCCCTGCGCCATAAACTGCATCCACGGCTGTTGTAAACACATTTATGATAGCCATGGACTCATTTACAGCTGTCATAAACATGTTTATTTCCTCTGTAAATGAGTCTGCTTCCAATTCAGTCAGCAGCAGCAGCTGGAGCAAGGTCAGGGCCGGATTATTTGGCACTATGGGTTGTAGGTTGAGAACCCCTGCATTAAATAATGTTCCTGGGACTTAGTAACAACTCTCAGAAAAAGAAGCTTTGGAATCATACAACGCGTCTGGTTATTCCCTGACTGCAATTCTAATTTCTCAGGCTGACTTACAATATGAAATGCATGTTCTTCCCATCATGACTTGACAGCAAATGTAGCTCACACCTGCAATTCATCTTGAACTTTGAAAACAGCAACTATTCTTCAAGGTATGCGAGATTCAAACACAGGGGCTGAATATAAATGCCTTCAGTTTTTTCTTGGAAACCTTCCACACCATAAGTTAAACCTGCCTCTCAAGGCAGAAGTACTGCTATAGGACTGAAGAGTTGTGATTAAGGCCCCTAAAAATTCTATTGTGGTATATCAATTTTAGAGCAAGGAAGATTCTTCAGATAGATCATAAGCCTCCTTGAATATGAAATACTATCAGAGATTTTACCCTTGAGCAACAGGAGCAATATTTCTCAGCTATATAGATCTGGTAAAATTCTCATTAAATAAAGGTGTTGGGAAGACACACCTATGTCCCTGATTTTGAATTTTTGCCAGCACTTTCTATCACACAGATGTAATAACAATTAAAAGGCCTATGCTGCCTTCAATACTTTAATCATACAGCCTTTTCCTTCATCCTACAGATTTAAGTGATTAAAATTACCAAATTGTTAACTCATATAATAGACTTTTGTGATCCAAATATAGACATTAGTCAGAGACTAGATTTTTTGATGAAAATTCTTCTTATCCATATTATGTTCATTTGCTCAACATATTATACTGCATGGAAACATTTTTATATGTATCATCAGTTACAATCATGTTAACTACTAATAAGAATAAAAGAGCAATTTCTGAAGAAATACCGGTAACCATGTTAGTCTGTGTCTGTGCGAGCATTATCAGACAAAGAGAGAGAAGAGAGAACAGCATCTTTAAGACATACTGCACTATCTCAATATGAGCTTTTGTGGATCATGTCTACTTCCTAGGACAGTGATGGTGAACCTTTTAGAGACTGAGTGTCCAAGCTGCAACCCAAAACCCACTATTTATTACAAAGTGCCAACATGGCAACACGGAAGGGAGAAAACACTCCCATTGAGCTGCTAGGCAAAGGAACAGAGCTAACTCTGTGTTGGGGGAGGGTAGTGCTCCAATTGGGCTGCTGGGCAGAGAGGCGGGGCAAACTCTGTGCTGGGGCAATGGTGCACATGCCCACAGAGAGGGCTCTGAGTGCCCCCTCTGGTACACATGCCATAGGTTCACCACCATTGTCCTAGGACATTAAGAGTAAAACTAGATGACTGTCATGTTTAAACATTTCCCCCATGACTGGGGGAGGGATACAAATAATGAACAAAGAGGCAATGGTTGGTTAGTAAAGGAACAGAATTATTAGGCTGTGAATAATTTCATAACAAAAACTTAGTTGACACAGGTGACAAACTATGAGAATCAATGTAGTCTTGAAGAATCTGAAATAACCAGAAATTCAACTCCTGCCCCAATGAGACCACATGGGTCCTCTTCCAGTATTTTTTAGTCCAGAACATTTTGAAACTTTTCCCAGTGGGCATTTCTATTATCTTTCAGTCAAGAGCTGTACAGTGACAATAAGACTAAGGAATGTAAAACCAAAAGCTGCCTTCTCCCCTCCTTCTTTGATATCCTTTTTTCTTTGCTCCCCTTCCTTTCAAAACAGGCTACTCTTCTATAGGATCGAAGGCAGGGGTGGCCAACCTACGGCCTGCGGCACCATTTCATGTGACCCGCCATGGCTCTTGCTGCTACCGGAAGCAGACACATTTACAACAGCAGTAAAACACACCTGCACATGCATAAATGCACCTGGGCCTGCCATAAACACACCTGTGGCTGTTGTAAACATGCTTACGGCAGCCATGGACACATTTTACAACAACATTTATGGCAGGAGTAACCATGTGACTGGCCCACTCAGCTGTCCGGGAGAGTGGTCCAGTCCGCAGCGTGAAAATGTTGGGAACCCCAGATCATGAATGGCACGAATTTGCATCACTGCCATTAGCATAGTATAAATAGTATAACCACATTAAAGGCCTTGGCACTTTCATGGTGACACTTTCAGTAGCTCTCAGGAGCAATAGATTCTTCATGCACTGTCTTTAATAATTAATTCCCAAGACAGATAATCTGCCTGATACGGTGACATTATTTAAGACAAAGTGGACTTGATCCACAAAAGCTAACATTAAAATACAGTAGTTAGTCTTTAAGGTGCCATAACGATTTTGGTCTTTCTTGTTTAGTTTTGTTTACTCTCTGATATGCTTACACTGACTAACATTGCTACCACTTTTTAAAAAAATAATCATTAAAGAGAGCACACTACACTACAGGTTAGACTTTTTGTTTTAATTGCTCATAGCTCAATTTCTCAGCATGAACCCCAATGGAAATATTGCTTAACCAACTTTTGCAATGTTAGGAAACAAATAGCCCTTTTCACATGCCCCAGATAACTAACACACAAAAAAGACCACACATCAATAGGCAGATTGTGAAATGTGTTTCTTACAGCAAGGACAACACAATTTCTGCCCTCAATATGATAACCTGTAGCTTTTGAACATTATTTTTAATAGCACACAACTGACATGCATATTTTTTTAAAAATTAAAAAACAGAACAGCAATTAAAAAGTACTTTGCAATGCTCCACAAACTCTCATGGCCTATTAACTGCTCAAGTACCAAGATCTGTTGTAAAACTGTAAGTTTTCAAACAGCTAATTCTACTTCTGTTTTCTCTGCAAAGCTGGTATCCTGAGATCAAATTAGTCACTCTTCAAAGCACTAATATTTTTTATACCTATGAGGTCAGTAGTAGCAAAGATAAAATAAAATCATCTGAATAAACCAAACAACCTACCAACCATGCAAATCAATGCAAAATACGCATACAGTAATGCCTCTGATAGCGTTTACCTCGGATAACGCTAAAATCGCATAACGTTAAGCAATCTGGGGTGGAGAATTGGATCGAATAACATTAAGGTCCTATGGAATGGATCGGATAAAAGCTGCTAAAGCCTGTGTGGTTACATTGTATCTCTATGGAGCTTTAACGTTATCTGATCCATCCCATAGGATTTTAACATTCATCGGATAACACTAAAAATCGGATAACACCAAGACTTGTAGAACCAAGTACAGTAATACCTCATATAACATTAGTATCGAATAACACGAAAATCGCATAACATTAAGGAATCTGGGGGGAAGAATTGCATCAGATAACATTAAGATCCTATGGGATGCTTCAGATAACAACCGCTAAAGCCTGTGTGGTTACAATGTATCTCTATGGATCCCATAGAGGATCAGATAACACTAAAAATCATATAACACCAAGACTTGTGGAACCAGGTTTTAGTGTTATATGAGGTTTTACTGTATTAGCGTTATCCGAGGTGTTACTTTACTGTACATATTCTGCTATTTTATAGTTCTATATCCTAGAGCAGGGGTGCCCAAACTACAGCCCATGATGCCAATTCATCAGCCCCATGGCACACTCATCGCTCCCAGAAGTGGACAGAGGATGCACCCACCAGTGAGCATGCACATCTGGAGCCACTTCCAGGTGCAGTGCTGACACGTTCATGCATGTACAAGGGTGTCCGGAACCACTCCCAGGAGTGGCATGGATACATTTGTGCATGTGCAGGGGTGTCTGGACCCCTTATGGGAGTGGTGCAGGGCTGGTTTGCACATGCGGAGCGGCATCCGGAACCACTTCCAGGAGCGGCAGGGCACACTTACGTATGCAAACGCGCCCACGCTACTCCCAGAAGTTGTTCCGAATACGGATGTGCAAACCTGCCTACTTCTGGAGGTGTGGTCAGGCCCACTCAGCTGTTCCGGGGGCATGGTCAGGCCCCCAGCGCAAAAAGTTTGGGCACCCCTGTCCTAGAGCTGCAAAAACATTAAAGATAAAAGATTCAATTCATTTCTCAACCATTTGGTTACTTACACTGTACTGCAATGCAACATACAACAAAGCCTTCACATTTCCAGACAACTGATCAGCTGAGATATTTCTGACTTCTGAGACAAGTTCATAAATAAAAGTGAATTTACTTACTAAATTGTTCTAAATAGTCTTTTGCTAAACAGGACTTCAGGAGAGGTGCAAGACAGATCCTAAGATTTGGTACAAAGATTTTAAAAAGCTACTGGTCATCAGTAGTTAATGCATAATTTAGCATCTTAAAAAGAGATCAATTGACTGATTTTATATCATGAATGGACAGTTTGCATTCATATTACATTTGGTAGTGGAGGTACCATCTTTCTTAGCAGCCCACAAAGCACTAAAAACCCTATGTATGTGTGTGCGCTTGTATTAATGGCACTTTGCCTCAACTGTCTCAGCTTTCACACATCCTGTCTTTTGATACTGCAACCATGAGCAGGAAACAGCTACCGTACTTGTCTTCCATCTGGTTCCAAACAAACCACTTCAAATTTTTTCTTTCTTTTTTGCTCCTCTTCAACTTTCTTGCTCCATGGAAGTCTATCCTCAAATTAGCTTAGGCCTGACCCTTGCAGTCTCCAAAGGGCTGAGATTTCACAACACTGGTCAATTTTAGCCATTCATATTTGCATCCCAATTTGTCAGGCCTCCACAAACTCTCGCTTTCAAGCACATGTCTAAAGAAAAACTCCCTACACCAAAGTGTAGTTTATAGTTTCTTACATGGTTCATTTAATTCCATGCTTTGTATGTCTGCTGGGCACTGAATTCCCTATTGCCTGTGAGTAGATATGTAAAGGGGGGCTGGGAAAATTGGGGCTCTTTTCCCTGGGAAAATTGGGAAGGGAAAATTGACTGGGGGGACGACGACGACGAGAAAATTGGGGGGAAACACAATTGATGCTTCTACAGTTCATGAGTGTGAGTTATTTTGAAAGAAAAGCCTTTAGCAGGCTGGAAGCATACAGTTCCACAATGGCACAGTGCAGCATAAACTCACACAAGTCACGTGCTAGAGATGTAAACTTTCAGGGAATTTTGAAAGAAGGGAAGTTTGCACAAGTAAAGCATGTCAAGTGTGAAGGGAAAAACAAATGGATTTCAAAAAACAATAGATTTTTCCAAAAATGTCATCCATTTTATTCCTTTGAATTTTGAGATAGTAGTTCCCAAAATCATTCCACAGCTTATGTTACAAAATGAGGTTTACATATACCATTAATGAAGTAAAAATATTTCTTTTACTATCAATCAATCAATTTTATTTACAGTCCATGACCAGCATAACAATTTCTTTTACTAACAAAAAAATACAATAATCCATTTAACTGAACTAATGGAGTAATTATAATTGGAAATTTTAGACTAACAAAATTCAGTAAGTAGAGGATTTAAAAAAGTAATGAGTTTTTTTACATTTACTTTACGTTCCCAAAAACTTCTACAATTGTAATTACTTCCATGCTTATCAGATGAGCCAAAACTTGCACTTTCTTTAGCTGCAGTTGTAATAACACTACTGTATTATTTTGAACACCCACCACTTTTCTTTTCCTCCAGAAACAGGGGGGAACGGATAGCCATTAATTTATTGACTCTTGTATTGATTAAATAATTTCGAGCCATAGAGTGTGTTTTCCCATAGGCAGACCAGATGCGTTCAGAAGAAGCTGGGAATGGATAACAGTTTTATGGCCACACCACTAAGGATCTGACTTTTGCAGAGCCCCTTCCACCATGCAAGTTGTGAACTGTGCTCTATACTTTCCCACAAAAACTGCTTGCTCAAAAAACCCATCTTTGCCTTGTATTCTGCTATGTTTGCAAAGACTTCCCCCCAATCATGTCCCATTTCTTCTGAATTATTTGTTACAAATTCCATTGCCCATCATATGTTTTCCTTGGAAACACAGACCAACTAGATTTGCAGCAAAATGAATATCTCCTCAACAAAGGTTCTTTCTTTCCCTTATTATTTCCAAAAATCTCTGCTCCTCATTCTTTAGTCTGGGTGTTTTTACTAATAGTCCTTCAGGTTCTGTTATTTTCCTTGTTATTTCAGAAAACATTTCAGGTGCTTGAGACAAACATGCATTATCAGATTCTATTTTTGCTATAGCAATAGTTATGGGTTTCAGAAGAGCTGTAGATTCTACATGAGCCCAGAATACATCATTGTCCAAAACAATCTTCCTTATTTGTTTATCGAGTGGTAAACCATCTTGAATAAAAGTTGCTTGTAGAGCTTCCTTTCCATCAAGTAGGCTTTTCAGCATTATCGTTATTCCTCCCTATCTGGTAACATATGGCAGTTTCAGTGTTCTTGCAGAATTCTTCCGAGACCCTTTACTTTTCTTCTTCTGAATGCTCATGAGTGTTTGTTGAACGATATGTTTGTTAACAAATTTGATAATTTTCTTGGCATCTGACTAAAGATCTTCCATTGCCTTTAACTTCATTATGTCATGAAATAGCAAATTTAAACCATGTGCTGCACAAACAAATGTTTACACTTGTGGAAATTTTTCATGAATGATGTTCCATGCATGTTTCATGGCTGCTAAAAGTATTTTTTAGTTTCTTATACAGGAATATGAAAAACTCATTTTATTACATATTAATCTTTACCAAATATGCATTTCTTATACTGTTTATACACATAAAAAATCTGAATGTAACTTGCAGAAATTAAAAAGAAATAGTATTTTCCCAATTTTCCCCAATTTTCTGGGTCCCCCCCCCCAAATTCCCAGGTTTTTTCCCTCCTTTCAAAATTCCCGGGAATTTTACATCTCTACCTGTGAGTAAATTAATCTCTTATTTGAAGTCTTATTGTTATAATCCTAATTAGCAGAAATTCAGTTTTTAAAGTCTGGTATATTTTCCATATGAGACAAATCTACTAAAGCACTCTACTTGCAAAGTTCAAAGATCCTCATATAGCATATACCTCAGAACATTCACAACTTAATATACACACCAGAGTGCACTTATTGGTAAAATGTGACAGAAATAGGGTCAGAAACCTGGATGAAGTTTATTAGTGAACGATAAACTGCAAAGAGAACTATTACAATAAACTACTACAATAACCAGGGCAAAGAAATAGAAAAGCCCAACAAAGGGGGACAACAAGAGGTGTCTTCCAGAAGATCCAAAAAAATCAAAGTGAATTTTAAGTCTAGGTTAGGGATCTTGAAAGACCAACAGGGCAGGATACTCAGACTTGGGAAAAATAAAGGTACTGTAATGGTAACAATATACTGAAGATCTATACAGAAGAGATAAAAGAATGGCAGACATTTCTGAAGAGGAAGCCCATGATGAAGAATCTGCATTTCTAGAAACATTAGGAAGAAATAAATCACCAGAGTAGATGGAATTTGAAGTCACAGGGAGCCAAATCTGTCAAACAAGAATATGCCAACAAATCTGGAAAAACAAAACAATGGTCCATATTTAATGGCCCATTAAAAATGCATTCCAATCCCCACAAAGGGGAGCAAAGAATGCAGACCATTGCTCTAATTTTCCATGCAAGCAAATTGACACTCAAAGAGTGTTGCAAAACCTTTATCTTATAGGGAATAAGAAATGCCTGACATTCAACCTGTATTCTGAAAAGGAAGAGGCACTTGAGATCATATAGCAAATATCCACTAGATACTGGAGTGCACCAAATACTGTATCCAACTCATTTACTGGTCTGCCAATTACTGCCAGAAACATGCAGTATGGAAGCAGCTTGGAGCTCCTACAGATGAAGCCCTTATTCAAGGTCAGATGTGAGAAATGCAGAACTTTCTCTCTGCATATTTTGCCATAATATATTTTCCCCTTTCCCTGCTTAAATTCTTATAATACAAATTATTTCAATTTATTTGCCATTGGTGAATGCAGGGAAAGGGGGAAATATATTTATAGCTTCAAAGTGTTTTCTTTAACATCATGGGAGGAAAATATATTTTGAACAAGAATAATTGCTTACAACATCTTTAGCATGCAATTATATTTGACAGTTTAATATTAAATGCCATTCCTTAGATAAAACTCTCAGCAGTTCCCAGAAGGCAGGGCCAGTGCCTCCGCAGAGGTCCTGCAAGGCCTCACATACACAATTTCTGGAGTGCATCTGTTTACATCATTATTTTATTAATAATACTAACTCCTCCATTTCCTCCCGGAAAAGATATTTCTAATATGTACAGTTGGTTTAAGTAACTGTTTTAGAAAAGTACTGACTTCCTGAAACTAAAAATTAAAAAAAAAAAGACGATGTAAGGTTGCAAGAGCTGGACCATAAGGATGGCTGAGCATAGAAGAATAGACTTTCTTTGAACTGTGGTACTGGAGGAGGCTTTTGAAGGTACCCTGTACTACAAGGAGATCAAATCAATCAATCCTGAAGGAAATAAATCCTGACTGCTCATTAGAAGGACACATACTGAAGTTGAAGCTTAAGTACTTTGGCCACCAAATGAGAAGAGAGGACTCACTTGAGAAGGCCTTGATGCTATGAAAGATCAAGGGCAAAAGGAGAAGGGGGTGCCAGAGGATGAGGTGGCTAGATGGCATTGTCGACGCAATGGGCGTAGATCTGAGCAGGCTGAGAATAATGGCAGAGGACAGAGGAGCCTGGCACACGGTGGTCCAGGGATTCACGAAGGGTCGGACTTGACTGTGCATCTGAACAACAGCAGCAGTAGCAGCAACAACAACAACTGATGTGTCCCAAGTGATGGGTAAACACTGTATTTGTATTAATATGAGATATATATATAATTTTTCTTTCTTATTTTATATTTGTATTTTTTTTTGTATTACGCTTTAAAGTTTAAATAAAATATTTTTAAAAAATAATACTAACTCCTGTAAATTTCTGCTCAATGGCCAGTAAACCAGCAGTGGCTTCAGACTATTAAATCATGGGGGTTACATAAGAAAGCTTTCCAAGTACAATTTTTACCCACAGACCTGTAGATCATAATTTAGTCTAGCTGGACTAGAGATCATAATTTAGTCAAGTTATATCCAGTTAATACAAATCCTTTAAATGGGGTTTTTTTAACGTGCTGCAATTGGAGATGGGGACAGAGCCCAGAAGAGGTGCTTCAAACAGCAGAAATCTTATTCTCAAAATGATTCTTCACAATATGAGAGTTCATTTCACAACAGTTCACACATTTGGTACTTCTACTATAAAGGGCTAATCCTCCTTTTTGTACCATTCTACATCTTTCTGGTGTCTAGTCATGCCTGTCACATGTTCACGGAGACATCTGCAGACGCAGACAGTGCTAGCTCTTTGGCTATAAACAGAGATGAGCAAGGAACCCTAGAGTCGGATGCGACTGGCTTTTGAGCAAGGGCAACCTTGACCTTGACCTACATCTTTCCCATTAAACATACTTTAGAATGTTCCAACTAACAGAGTCTTCCAGAAAACAAACCGTAATTTTTTGGCCTCTCAAAGCACCTCATCCAGGAAAAAACAAATATGTTTTCTAAACTCTGGGTCTTTCTTACAAATTATGGAACTGACTCTCATTTGAGTCCTAAAGGTAAAAGTCACCCTTGTTCGAAAGCCAGTCGTATCCAACTCTAGGGTTCAGTGCTCATCTGTTTCAAAGCTGGAAAGCCAGCACTGCCTGCTTCTGCAGATGTCTCCATGGTCACGTGGCAGGCATGACTAGACACCAGCACGTTGTATTTATCTACTTGCAATTTCTTGCTTTCAAACAGCTAGCCAGTAATTTTACAATTTTTTTTAAGGCTAGATTTCTTTTCTGAAAGACAATCTTAGAATTGTAGCACTAATAATGCTAAGATACCAGGAACAGGGTTTATTCTCGTAACACCAGAGCTGATGTTGAAGTACAAGCAGCAGAATGGGGAACATTAACTTTCCTACAAGTGCTCATAAGAACAATAAAACTGTGACACCACTC
The DNA here is from genome assembly GCA_030440675.1 of Furcifer pardalis. Classification (NCBI taxonomy): domain Eukaryota; kingdom Metazoa; phylum Chordata; class Lepidosauria; order Squamata; family Chamaeleonidae; genus Furcifer; species Furcifer pardalis. Next base: position 105,652,189 of record CP126893.1, read on the forward strand.
TTGTTTCTTTTAGATCAGCAGCACAATGTCAGTACTGTACTTGCCTTCATAAATTGATAAACATACCAAATGTTTCAGGGAACATGGTGCCTGTTTGCTAGAAAGAAGCTTTGAGTCCCAAAGCCAGCTGTGAAGTATCTTTGAATCTAGTTTTTGTTGCTAGCCTTCAAATACAGAACTCATCTATTATAACCTTTCTGCCGCTGTAGGAGAAAATGTAACTGACAAGCACACCATAACAACCAAGTATTCAAGCTTGCAAAAACAATGATCATACCGAACCATTAATTGCATTTTTATGGATTCCTTAAGATTCCTGACAATCACAGACCTCTCTATCAATATTACTAAACACAAATATGTTTACCTACTAAATAGTTTGCAACAGGCAAGTCACATACCTCTCCAGCTCATAATTTTTATACCAAACTATGACTCTGAAAAAGTCACAGAACATATAGCAATCACTTGAACCAGAGGAATTATTCCTGCTAATAATACACGGGACATGAAAGGCGCCTCTTTCAGGTGTCCCCTGAGCAGAGTTTCTCCAGAAAAAATCCTTTCAACCCAAAGTAATCTCTGACATGAAATTACTCCTGGTAAAACCAATTGCTAGGCTTTTAAGATGTCAGCCAGACAAAAGTAGATTTAGTACCCCAGAAGGCAACAAATGTTTTGGTTAATGTTTTTTAAAAGGTCAAGAGAATAAAGAGTTCAAACAGCAGCCTTTGCTCTTAGGGTGCTCTGAACAGTGATTTACAAGCAAAGGAAACAGTGAACCAATCCTGTGTGTGTGTGTGTGTGTGTGTGTGCGTGCGTGCGTGCGTGCGTGCGTGCGTGCGTGCGTGCGTGCGTGCGTGCGTGCGTGCGCGCGTGTGTGTGTGTACATATACCATGTACGCACACACACACGCACACTCACAGTAAATCAGATTTGACTAGACAGCACATAACATCAGTACACGTCACAGCCAGTTTTCTACCAAACTATCACACTACCAAGAAGTTTTCTCAGAAAGACTTCCTGTTGTACTGTACTTTCTATATTGGTGCTTTGGGTGTTGAGAGTATGTGTGTTCTGGAATGGCCCTCAACCCCTAAGTTCAAAATGTGTGCAAATGAACTATTAGCAAAGAAGCAGCTTCTTCATCTTGTACATATGGAGAGAGGGAGGGATTCCTATGATTTAATAAGCTAGAGTAGACTTTATAATGTCACTAACAACAACAGCAGACATATGTAATATGTTTCCTTGCCTCTTATTTTTTCACATTCCAACATACAACAGGTTGGTCTAAAATCCCAAAAAAACTTACTTTAAAAAAGAGAGAGAGAACAGCGTTCTTCTCATAACAAAAGTAAAAATAAAATAATTGTGGTACCTTCAAGACTAGCAGATTTATTTCAGTATGAGCTGCCATGCCCTATAAACCACACCTATGCCTGAGAAGGTAGACTACAATCCACAAAGGTCACATACTGGAGGGGGCGGGATCAGGTATTACATGTGTGGGGAGAAACTAATAACAATTTATTTGATAAGCATATAGAGCCTTTTTTTTAACAAATCCTAACTTGAACTTTGATTTTAATTTGATTACAGTATGTGGAATAAGTGCATTGAAAAGCTCAGGTGCAGTCATAAGTTGTCTTCCCCAACTAAATATTTCATGAAAAGCCAAAATGTTAGAGCTCCTATACAGTAAAATATTCCGTCACTCACTGATCCATTTCTTAAAGTGGAAAATAAAGTGGAAAAAGAGCTATCAGGACTTCTTCTTCTTCTATGTATAGGCAAGATATGAAACTGCCCAAAAGAAGCCACATTTTGGTGAATTCATTCTGCAGTTCACTTCGCCAGACCTAGTGTGCAAAAGATTAACCACCAACACAAAGTTGCCATTACCAGGGTACACCCAATTGTGGTTCAGAAATACCAAAATCTTGGAGGAAGCGCTGAAGAAATAGCCAATAACAGGTCTGACTTTTCATATTCTGCACACAGGAGGTCTTAGCTGTTATGCAGCAAATCCATAAGCCCCCAAACACAATTTTGGGCACATATAGCTTGATATTTATTTATTTATTTATTTATTTATTTATCTCTCACGCACCCATTTCTAACACTGCTCCCTCGCCGAGGCGACTCTGGGCAGCTTACACATAAAACATTACAAATAAAAACTTACAAAACATTAAAAAAACATTAAGATTGGATTGTTTGAATTTTAAAAAATATTTTTTTAAAAAAAATGTTCTCCCAACCCAACACCGCATCACAAGATTAACTAAAACTGACAACCCGGGCAATTGTTAAACAAGCTACCCCCGGGTGGCTATCTCCCCAGCCACCCCACACACCCTCTGTGCCAGCTAGGTCTTAAGGCTCTTGCGAAAAGATAAAAGCTCTGCCTGGAGGTGAAGTTTGGTTGGCAGGAGGTTCCACAGGGCTGGAGCAGACACAGAGAAGGCCCTCCTTCTGGTGCTAGAGAGATGAGCCTCTCTAGCAGATGGAACTATCAGGGAGCCCCTCCGGTCTGCTCTAGTGGGACTGCTCTAGTGGGACGGGCAGATGTCCATGGGATGAGACGGTCTCTTAAGTACCCTGGCCCACTACCATGTAGGGCTTTAAAGGTAATCACCAGCACCTTGAATTGCACCTGGAGGTACACTGACAACCAGTGCAGCTCCCGAAGCAGTGGCGAAGAACGAGCATACCGCCCACACCCCATCATCACCTGAGCAGCCACATTCTGGACCAGTTGCAGCCTCCAAATGGTCATCAAGGGCAGCCCCATGTAGAACGCATTGCAATAGTCAAGTCTGGAAGTGACCAAAGCGTGACCATGAGCAATGAGACCCGGTCCAGGAGCAGGCATAACTGGCGGATCACACAAAGTTGTGTGAAAGCCCTCCTAGCCACGACTGCCACCTGCTCATTGAGCAGGAGTCGTGAGTCCAGGAGGACCCGCAGATTATGCATCAGGTCTGTCTGAAGTTTAAAAAAAGCCCCATCCAGAACCAAAGATGGTAACTCCTGTGATAATGCAGGGGCCCTAATCCACAGCCTCGCGATCTTGCCAGGATTCAGTAGCCTGCTGTCCCCCATCCAGACCCCTACAGCCTTCAGACACCTGAACAGGATTTCCACTGCATCACCAGGATCACCACGAGCTAAGATGTACAACTGAACAACTGAGTATCGTCCGCATATTGATGATACTTCATCTGTGGGAACGGATGATCTCCCCCAGCGTTTTCATGTAAATATTAAACAGGAGAGGCAAAAGCACCAAACCCTGTGGCACCCCATATTGTAGGAGCCCACGGCTAGACCTCTTGCCCTCCAGCAATACCGACTGGGTCCGGCCCATCAGAAATGAGGAAAACCAGGACCACACGGTGCCCTGGATCCTCGGAAGCCGTTCCAGAAGGATACCATGGTCGACGGTATCAAAAGCCACTGAGAGGTCGAGAAGAACGACGACGGGTGGATTCCCACCATCCTACTCATCCCATAGACAATCCAACAGTGCAACCAATGCAGTCTCAGTACCATATCCGGGCCTGAATCCTGACTGAAAAGGGTCCAGATAATCCACTTCATCCAGAACCCTCTGCAGCTGCCATGCCACTGCCTTCTCCAAAACTTTTCCTAGAAAGGGAAGGCTGGATACATGCCGAAAATTAGCTAATACTGTCAGGTCGAGTGATGGACTCTTCAGGAGGGGACACACCAACACATGTTTCAATGGTGCAGGAAACACCCCCTCCCGCAAAGAAGCATTAATTATTGCCCTGACCCAGTAAAATCCACCATTACCCAAAATGCAGTAAAATCCACCATTACCCAAAATGCAGCTAGCCAAACATATCAACTACATTTTCTTTAAAGGAAGTTGACCAAAATTGATACTACATTATGCTTCCAACAAGAACATGAAATAATTCAGAAAACCTTAGAAATTTTCATCCAATTCCTCCTTTACACAAGTTTCAAAAATGTTATTGAGGTCAGAGCTCATTACCTGAATTTGTCAAGCAGCTTACAAAAGAAAAAAAGTCTCAAGAAATGAACTAAATACTTGCTTCAGAATAAATAAAACAATACAACAATTTGGTAGCTCAGCTATGTGTTAATCACAAGAAACAAGAATTGGAACACCAATTGGCTATAACTCAGATATGCTTTCAAGAACTGATAACAGTACAGTACTGAATAAGCTACTCTGATCTCAAAATGCTCCCCCGACCTGCCCCGGTCACCACATAAGACAGGAAAACTGGGCCTCAACCCCCTCTCAGATGTTCTGAAGTGAATCAGGAGTGGTTTGAGAAAATCAAACAAAAGGAAAGACAGACTTTCTTATTTTTCACAAGTAATGGCATCATGACAAAAAGTAGCCTTTCAGCACAAAGCGGAAAAACAGCATCTTGATCAGGCTGGGAAAACATGCGGCCTTTCAATCTTGCTTTTTGATTGCAACTCCAATCACTCCCCACCACTGCCTATGTTATGCTAGCTAAGGCTGACAGAAACTGCAAGTTAACAACAATGGAAGTGTGTAAATGTTCCCCAGCCCTGTTCTTGATTATTTTGTATGAAGGACCCATGAGGAAACTTTGAGCAGCTGCCAACTGGAAGCTCAAGACAGAAACGGTGCACTCAATTCACATTTTTAACACTGTATTAGAAAATAGAATGCATTTTTAAAATAAATATATTTTAAAATGGCTTGTGTAGGAGGAGAGAAAACAACATTGCTTAGATCAGGGGTTCTTGAACCTGTAGCTCATTTACCCTTATAAAGACTTAATGCTATCAAGTCAATTCCTACTTATGGCAACCTTTTCCAGGGTTTCCTAGGTAAGGACTACACAGAAGTGGTTTCTCTTCTTCTGGGATCATCCAGTGGTTGTACATTTTTGCCCCCAAGGCCACAGAAGCTCCTTCTTATCCCTGGAGGAATAGTGAGAAGTCAAACTTTGAATTCCTGATTCCACAGCCAAATACTTAAACCACTGAGCGTTCCAGTCAGCATTGACCACTGGGAACAGACACACAGAGAGATTTATTTATTTATTTATTTGCCCAATTTTCCTTCTGTTGACTGAAGTCAGTTTAAATGTAATGAAATAAAATTTTTGTGTTATGTATTTAAATACGTTTTCTAAAGATTATCTCTGCAGGTATCTTTTAAACTCAGAGAAATTAATAATAATAATAATAATAATAATAATAATAATAATAATAATAATAATAATAATAATAATAATAATAATAATAATAAGAAGAAGAAGAAGAAGAAGAAGAAGAAGAAGAAGAAGAAGAAGAAGAAGAAGAAGAAGAAGAAGAAGAAGAAGAAGAAGAAGAAGAAGAAGAAGAAGAAGAAGAAGAAGAAGAAGAAGAAGAAGAAGAAGAAGAAGAAGAAGAAGAAGAAGAAGAAGAAGAAGAAGAAGAAGAAGAAGAAGAAGAAGAAGAAGAAGAAGAAGAAGAAGAAGAAGAAGAAGAAGAAGAAGAAGAAGAAGAAGAAGAAGAAGAAGAAGAAGAAGTTAAGAATCAGTGACAGTGTGCTCAACTATAACTATAGATCTGGGAAAGAAGGAATGAGAAGAATCAGCCACAGGAATTGCAGGCCTTAAAATCTCAAACAGATTTGAGCCAGCTTCAAAACAGCTGTTAAATTTCTAACTAAAAATTCTAAGCAAAATCAAGCTGCACTCTTAAATCAGGAAGGCTACGCCAGTGAAGTTACAGCAGAATTGCAGAATACAACTGTTACTACACAATGCTTTATACATAACTTGAAGTACAGTATAAACTTATTAAAAGATAAGATGGCAACTTACAGACAAAAAGCTCAGGTCCCATTTATTTGGAAACCAGTGCAACAGAACTCTCTTCTTGCAAATCTTTGTATTGTTGTCAATAAAGACAGCTACAGTGTGATAATTTTTGTCATACGGTATTCTATTATATGAGTCACATCAATTTCAGTCAGTGACACTTGTATAACACAAAATACTATAGTAGTTTGAAAGGAAACAAAAAAAATGGCACATACTGTACATATTTTACTATATACTAAGCCATTAACTGGGCGCACTCCTAGCTAATCAAAACGATATTGCTTTGGTGAAAAACGTATTGAAATGTGTTCCTTTCAATGGCACTCTATAAAATTAGACATGGCCAACATCCACAGACATTCTACAAAAAAATCCCTTCAACTTCTGAAAATAAGCAATGATTCTGTAGGACAGAGCTTGGGAAAACGATTTTTGACTACAACTCTCAAAATCTACCTTGTTTCAATAAACCACAGTTGAAATTAATAACACTTTATATTTCAGAGTTAGCAATAACCTATAATTACTCAAACAAAATCAAAAGCTTATAATTTTGAGGTATGGGACAAACAGTACAAGCTGAAACCTCACAGTGGTTTGTCCTCACAATGGTAACCATGGTTTAATGATACCTATGAAAGCAGCACAATGAATGTCCTACGATATCAGCAATTTACAATCCCAAAGGTAGGCTTTCCATCTTTAAAACAATTTCAGTAATACAACCTTTGGGGCAAAGATGCCTCAAGAAAAGAGTATTCACAAAATTAAAATAAAAACATACAAGCAAGAAATCTGCAGATCTGCTCACTTTGATTTCAAACAGACCACTTATGTTTGGCAGGTTGCATAATTTCCTTTTTTTAAAAAAACTATTTTGATGCAGTTCTAAATAATTAGTACAGCTACATTTTGAGTTGCCTGAGAAATGACTTTCATGTAGCTAGCTAGCAAGCAAAACTCATGCTAAAGTGGATATTTCAAAATATCACTTTCCCAAGTTCATCTCCTTAGTAGATTTTTAATTTGGCTTACATTTTGAATGATATGCAGAACTTGGCTTTCTCATTGCAGTGATAAAAATCTTTGGTCCTCAGAGATAAAAGCAACTGGGTACAGCAGAACCTCCTAAGCCAATTATTTTTAAAAAGCTGTTAACTCATCCTCAAGAGGCAGTGTAAATTAAAACAGCTCACAAAACCAACCACCCCAAAAGGAAAGCACAAAGAAAATTTGGAGAAACAAATTTCCAACTCTTCTTTAAAATACAAATAGCAAAACCTTTGCACAGGAGTAATGATCTGAAATATTAAGAAACATTTTCCCCTTTTGTTATTTGTACATTTCAAATGAAGGGGAAAGTGGGTGGAATTTCTAGCTTTGCTAAAAAAAAACCTGACTGATCCTATGTCACAATTCTTAACTCACTGCTCTTAAGTCAAGGAGACTACAGTACTTTGAAACACATGGTTTAAAACAGGGCCGAATGCGGCCCACTGCACAATTTCATGTGGTCTCCCACTGCCACCACTACACCAGGAAATGCCATATGGTGGAGGATGGGCAAAATGGCCATTCGGCCTCCAAAGCTATTTGAGGGAGCGTGACCCAGCCCCTGGCATTAAGAGGTTGAAAACTCCTGGTTTAAAGCGAATATCTTTCAGCAATTCTATAACTTCCTCTTTGGGTTATCACAAAAGAACAGGAAAGTTTTCAGAAGAAAGCTGATTAATTTAGAGAACTCTTTTTTTCAAACCTGTTCCATTGTACAGTACCTACATGCAGATATTGTCTATGTCCAATGCTCGGGGTGGGGGATGTTTAAACAACTACATCAATAACAGTTCTGTGTTCCACCCTTGGTGGAATGAGCAAATAGCAGCAATAAATTTAGCCTGTTTACTAACAAATACATTCTTTGTAGTATGGCCAAAATACTGTACCATGGGAAAAATCCATATTTTAATGAAATATGCTATTAGGATCCAAGCCGCAAGATGACTTACATAACTGAATCATTTAACACTCTCTTTCAAGTTAATTCCATCAATTTCTGAATAAGATCCTTAGATGAAATATGCTACCAATCAGGGCTTCAATACAATTTTTAATATTTAATATATTTATTATATTTATACCCTGCCCATCTAGCATGAGGTACTCTAGGTGGTAAAATAAGTTACAATGCCTACCTAGGGTTTGCTTGTTTTTGAAGTATTGTATACTTTTTAGAAAAGGATTCTCTTCCCAGCTAATACTTCATCTTGGCCATTCAGAAACAAACTCCCACGATGATGCTCCCTGCTGATAATAAAGACTGGCTATTAATGTCAATTATGCTATATTCTGTGATTTCAGTTTGATTTGCCATGAGTTCTACATGAAGACAACTCACAAACATGACAGCCAGTCCTGCCCTGTGCATTGTCAACAGCCGTAGGTTTAATATATTTACACATGCTATGGTGACATTTAGTGAAGAGTGCCCAAGGCTACAATGTGTGTGTAAAGTACATATTAAAAATCTCACAATTACTAACAGCACAATACAAATCACATTGCTACTGGCCTAAATGAATAAGTTAAACAGTCAGTATGAACAAGCTCAAATGCCCTCTTCATTGCTTTTACAGTGTTTAGTACAAACCGTGTCTGCCACAGCAGTCATATGCCCATTTTATCAAATAAGCACTGTCAAACTCAAGCACTAAAAACATTGAAGCATCAGTATTGTTCTCATCTGAATGCCAAATATTTAGTAATCCAGAGACAACAAAATAGCAAAATGTAGTCCCTTGCACATAAAAACCCACCACCTTACACGGAATCAAATTTACCTGCTCATTCTTGATTTACTGATCAGCAGTCAACGTGCCACCAATCACACACAATATACCCCAAGGTGATTCACAATAAAATATAATCCTCTTTGAATGCCATATGCACAACCCAATATATAAATCACTTGAGTGATGTAATTAATCTTCATTTCCCTCTTTTGTTTCTTAAACTATTAATGAGATTATCTGCAGCTTTCTTTGCTTTAAAGAAGAAAAATGCAAGGATGAACTGAGATTAGACTTTACACTTGGCTCATGTGCCCAAGGTCTCACCTATTATGAGGCTGTTATCAATTGAGACCAATTAGCACCTATGATGCTAAGGACAATGGGAATGCTGAACCAGTGCTAACTCACATTATCTTGACCAGAAACTCTAGATCTTGCAATCCTGCAATTTTGCAGCAATTTTGTTGATCGACTTGTACAATAAAATAACACCTCCCAGAATTAATAGACAGATAGAAAGATAAAAAGCATGGGTACTCGTGGAGCAACTAACCTAAGAATACAATCATAAAAACATACCTACCTTGGGAGTCAATCATACTGAGAGTGGGAATTATTTCTTTGTAGATGTACCCAAGAGTACTTTGCCCACCACTTTCTCAGGAAGTAGTATGCAAAGTTAAAGTACTAATGAGAAGAGAGGATTCACTTGAGAAAGCCTTGATGCTGGGAAAGATGGAGGGCAAAAGAAGGGGGCAGCAGAAAATGAGATGGATAAATGGCATTGTTGACACAATGAGCACAAAGCTGGGCGGGTTGAGGATGGTGGACGATAGGGGGTGCCTAGCATGCGGTGGTCCATGGGGTCATGAAGGGTCGGAGTCAACTATGCGACTGAACAACAAGTATGCAAAAGCAAAGCATTTTTGGACTATGAAATACTGTGGTGGCTTATTTAAGACACTGAAAATCTGCTTTCCACTCTCAGAGGCAAGAGACAAAAGAGATGTGATGCCAAAAGATTAATTAGTTGCCCCATGAGGTGCTTCAAAGGCTGTATGGATAAATGACACCCAATTTTATACTGTAACATCACTAAGAATTACAGTAATACCTCATATAACATTAGTATCGAATAACACTAAAATCGCATAACATTAAGGAATCTGGGGGGAAGAATTGCATCGGATAACATTAAGATCCTATGGGATGCTTCAGATAACAACCTCTAAAGCCTGTGTGGTTACAATGTATTTCTATGGCTCCCATAGGATTTTAACATGCATCGGATAACACTAAAAATCATATAACATCAAGACTTGTGGAACCAGGTTTTAGTGTTATATGAGGTTTGACTGTATGTACATTACTGAAGAAAACAATTTTTATTGGGGGGGGGGAGACTATTTTAGAAGTAGCAGTCACGTTGCTTTGTGGCTGAGAAGTCTTGCCACTGGGTTTGACGATGAAACAAACCATTTATCAGTGTGTATCCTCTCACACACAAGTGTGTCATGTGTCTCACCCCTCCCTTTCCCCACCAAGAGCAGCGCCTCCCCCTTGTAAGACATCCTGTTATCACAGCAGAAATTTAAAAACTCATATAGTATTATGCTTCAAAATGCTAAAACCCTTCACTCATTTTTGTTTCCCCCTCAAGGATGACTGCTCAAATGTAAAGATACTGTTGTTGTGTTGGACAAGAGACAGCTATTTCCAGGCATGAAAATTATTTAACTCATGGAAAACACTTAATCTGAGTTTTATTTTTATTTATTATATTTATACCCCACCCACCTAGGAGATTTTCCTACACTGTTATCATAAAGTATGACAGAAGCCTATCTTCTAGTTTGGTTTTTACTTTTCCTATCTTGTAAAATGAGGAACTTTAAAAGGGGTTGGGGTGGGGAAGGAGTGTAAAAGAGTGACATCTTTCGAAAGAAACAGCAACAGGCGCTATCCTGAAGTTAAAACCACTAAAAGTCAAACCCCATAAAGCAGGAGTTCTCAACCTTTTTAAGCCGGGGACCAGGTCATGTTCCCTCAGACAGTTTCGGGGGCCACATAGCCGTTTTGCCCTTCCTCCACCCAATGGCACTTCCTGGTGTGGTGGAGGCAGTGGGCACCCCACATGAAATGGTGCTGTGGGGCACATCAGGCCTGTGGGCCACAGGTTGAGAACCCCTGCCATAAAGGGAACAACCTAGTGTGGGGGGGGGGGGCAGAGGCTAGAACCATACAACAGATCCCATGAAGAAGTGGTTATCTCAGTGGGGGAGAAGGACTATTTCCATTATACTAGCTAGTCAGTCCCCCCACCCCCACCCCAATTTAAATATGGTTTTTCTCCTGCCACAGTCGTCACCACCAGTGGTAAAGAAACCGGAATGAGAGGGTCTGAGGAAACAGGAACTGAGCTGAGTTTGGGGAGAAATGAGGAACGTATTTTTGGAAAGGAGGAGCATTTGAGATTGCAGCCTCTTCTTGAGACATCACACACACCCCTCCAAAATGAGAAATTAAGGACCGCGATACAGAGGGGGAGAGCAAGCGGATCGAGGAGGCGACATCTTTATTTAATTTTGTCAAGGAAGGGGGGGGGGGGAGGAGAACCGCCATGAAAGTTCCCGAGAACCAAAAGGGCGTCGCGGGAGAGACAGGAGCCAACTTTTTCTTTGGCGGGAGAGAAGAGGCGTGGGGATGCCCAGGGTGGGGCGCTGTGGGTGGGGGTCCAGCCAGCCCAGCTGCCCCTGCCCGAAGTCCAGAGAGGCTGCTATTATTCTCCCACCACCCTGAAGGAAGAGGCATCCGCTTCCTCCCCAAAGCTGTGCCCTGGGGACAGGGGTGGGGCAGCCGCTGGGAGAGGCAAGGCGGGCGAAGAAGGCGTCCAGAAGGCGCGACTGTCGAGCCTTAGGAACTCCCTCGAGGGTGGAGGGGGCGCAGGAGGGCGAGGGAAGAGATCCGAGGCCGGGGGGGGGGGGGTCGGAAAGATCTTGACGGGGGGGTGGGGGCGTGTCATTGGCACGCTTCCTCGCGAGTAAGACCCACCCCACCCCACCCCTCGAACCGAGCGAGGCTTGCAAAATGCAAACCCACCCAGGATGGCGCGGCGAAAGCATCGTGCAATCTATGGGGTGGGGAAAGCATGGGGGGGTGGGGGTCCCGTGTGTGTGTGTGTGTGTGTGTGTATGTCCCTCACCGAGCAGAAGCAGCTTCACCTCCCGCGCCGCTTTCTCGCCGTCCTCCCGGAGGTTCTTGTCGATCATCTTGGAGCGCTCGGCCGCCGCTTTGTCCTCGGCGCTCACAGTGCAGCCCATGGCGCCGCTGGGCTCCTGCCGGCCGGGAGCGGGGCGGGTGGGGAGATCGGTCGGTCGGTCGGTCGGGAGAAGACGACGCCTAGTCGGCGGGCGAGCAAAGGCTGCCTGGCTTTGGCGCTGCGCTGGCCCCGACAGGAGGGAGGGAGGGCGGCGGCCGCTGCCCCGAGCAAGAGGAGGGGGGGCGAAGGGGAGCACGGGCGACGGTGCACTTTCGGTGCCCCTGGCGGGTGCCGGCGCAGCGGAGTCTGGGCAGCCGCTGGCTCCGGGGCGGGGATCCAGGGGCGGGCCCGGGCCGCTCAACCCTTAGCGCGGTGGCACCGTCGGCGAGGAGGAGGAGGAAGGAAGGAAGAAGAAAGGGGAGGCAGAGAGCGAGATTGCCGTCGTCAGCGAGTGGCGGGCGAAGGGGCGGCCCCGGACGCGCAGCAGCCTGGAGTTGGGAGGCGGGAGGAAGAAGAGACCCGGGGAGGGGAGGAGAAGAGGGGGGCGGCTCGGAGCAGCCAAGACGGCGCTGCGGGCGAGGGAGAAAACAGAGCTGCGGAGAGGGAAGGAGGAGCCGGAGGGAAGGAGGGAGGAGGAGTTCTGAGCCAAAGCAATGGCGGGGAGGGGGAACTGAGTGGGGGGGCTTAAAAGGGGGGCTTAAAAGGGGTCGGGGTTTTCCCCCTGCTAGACCGGTCAGAGGAGTTGAGTGAGAAGGAAAGGGGAAGTTCTGCGGGAGAAGAAAGAAAGAGAGGCTGGGTTTTTAGGCGCACTCGTGCTCTGACACAAGGCGCGATCTGTCACCCTCCAAATAATTACGCTTCAATACCGCCTCATAGCGCTTAGTGCAGTCTCTGGGCAGTTCACAAGTTAGTAAGTATTTTGCCTCCAGCATGCTGGGTACTCATTTTACCGACCTTGGAAAGATGGAAGGCCGAGTTCACTTTGTTCCCGTCAGGATCAAACTCACACCGTTCGGGCTGCAGCAGAGCAGTTTAACCCCCTGCGCCATCAGGGTTCCCATGGGCGCGGAGTCAGCGCAGCCAGCGGGGAAATGTTTCCGCCACGTTCTACAGAGTGTGCCTATATGGCTGCAGTGAAGAGAGACTGGCTACTGTTTGCAAGGTTCATTCAGGGAGGAGGGGGTAGATGGTGTTTTGCTATATCTGTCCAGAAGAGAAATAAATAACCATCTGCAGCAGGCTCTGGAGCATCCCGTCCTGGTGGAAACATAATCTTAGGAAAGATTATTAGAATACCAAAGATATTAAAAGGGTTACTAATGTTTAGTCAACAGTGTAGGTCTGAAAGTATATCTCTTTATATAACTCTTCACAATCATTTTTAGGGTCCAGGAGAGAGGTCGTAATCTTACTAAGATGGAACATAGAAAAGCTACTTTAATGGGTTACAACTTCCAGAATAACCAAGGCAGCACATGGTCCAAAAAATAATTCTCATGTTTTAGACTAAATCAAGGCCTTTGTCTGTTCTCAGGCTTGCCCCTATTGCTTAGCCTGATGCGGAAGAAAGGTAGTAAACATACAGTAAGTGAATGTTGAACATGGACCCTGTCTTCTTCTTCCATGTCTAGGTCAGATGTGAAACTGCCAAAATGAAGCCACGTTTTGGTGAATTCAAGACACAAAGCAAGACACACACACACACATCTTGTTTTTTTTTTTAAAAATGCAGATGTTTCACAGGATCCAAAGAGCTTGGCATAGGCTGCTGTGATTTTACACTGTTATTTTGTTTTATGGCTGCTGTAATTTTATTGTGATTGTGTTTTACTGCCTTCTGATGATGAGAATTACATTCCTTTGTTGGTTTTATGTTTTAAGCCATCCTGAGCCAACAGGGATAAAGAGGGAATTAAACTTTTAAAATTAAAAGAAACCAAGCTATGTGTTATACCTCCACTGAAGAAGTTCTCTTTGGAAGAGAATAATTACAGTAAAACCCCTACTTACATAAAAAGTGTGTTCCGTAGGCTTTTATGTAAATCAGTTTTTTACTTAACTCAAAGCAAAACCATAAGAAAAATGATTTTTTTACTTAACTCGAAGCAAACCCATAGGAAAATGATATTTATGTAAACTGAAGCAATTGTGTTATGTAAATCAGGACATTTATGTAAATCGGCACACGTTTTTAGTGCAAAAATCTTTATGTAAGTTGAATTTTATGTAACTCGAGACATACAGTATGTAAGTTTTCTGTACTGCCAGGTTCCAGAGACACACACACACCCCAGAACTCCTTGAGCTGAAGGCCTAGTAGGAAACTTAACCCTCAAAAGTAACAATCCAACCTCTGGAGGAGCTGCCATTCTGGAACAGAAAAATTATAAGACAACAATCCAGAGAGGGACAGCAGAGATAAAGTACATACATGTGCTGAACACCCATCTCAAAGGTTGGAATTTTAGTTAAGGGTTTCTGGGACATTATCAGATTTAATACACCACAACTAACAGGTTATTACATGCTGCTTTATATGTTATACCACCTTTACAGACACTACTTAAGTAGAATTCTCATCCACACCCTCAAACTACCTATCAGACCACAGGAAGAACTTGGTGTTTAACCTGGGCCACTCACATGATAGATGCTAGCCTGAAGGGTAAACTCCTTAGCAAATGTGTAAATGCCACAAAGTCTGTTTGAGGCAAGGCCTAAGGAGGTAGGACCACCACCACCCTAAAGAAGTGTACAGTATGACTACAGCAGGATGCTCCTCATGAATAAAGGGTTTTTTATGGAAGAGTTTTCTTGAGGAAGACTTCTAGAATCTAATTTCTGATGCTAAAACTGAAGTGCTTGTTTTCTCCTTGTCCATAGTGTTCTCTTCAAATCCTGATTGGCACTGCCCTGAACTACCCTTACCTTGGTGGTTGTCTGTTCCTTGGTAGGACTGGGCTCTGCACACCTGTTTGTCCTTGACCTGGTTTGTTATCCACTATCCTTCAGGCATTCTTAGTACACACCCTAGGGTGAGAAAGCACGGGAAGCAATATATATGGCAAAGTCATATATCTCTATTTTGATAGAGATTTTAGTGTTATTGTACATGATACTTTACACAAAACAAATCCCTGCCTTGAGGAGATTATAGTTTTAAATTAGCCTCCAAGGCAAAAGAAAAAACATTTTTAAGGCTCTTTGCTTCTCAGGGGCTGGATCCAGAGAGTACAGGGAGAATTTTGCTAATCAATGATTGACCATGTTCCAAGCAGGCGTACTATTAGACCTGATGCAGTGAGTTAAAGACCTGCTCATTTCAGCTCAGACCAGGGATCACCTATGCTGTTTGTACTAGTGGATCTCCCTTATCACTACAGTCCCATTTCCCCACAATGGCTGTTGCTTAGAACCGAGAGACTTTTGAGAAACATAGTACTATACTGTATTGGTAGATGGCTGGCTACAGCAGGATAGGAGTGAGGAAATGAGGTACATAAGGAGCATGTGTGATGCCTTGTATGGGTTGGCCTTACCACTCACATAAAACATCTTTGGATCGGCCCTCAGTATTTCCAAAAAATAATATTTTGTGTCAAGGTCAGACTTTGAACTGCCAAAATGATGCCACCTTCCGGGCTTTGTCGTTGGCCAACCTTAAATCCTCATTGGTACACGTTTCTGTCAGTAACCAGCAAATCAGCCATGCTCTGTGTCTTCACATTCACACAGTGTGTTGTCTGTCAGCACCCTCCACTTGAGCATGTTGGTCTTACATTTAGGTACTCCAACCCTCAGCCTATTCAGGGTCTTCCAAGTGACATTGGGGAGGTGAGTGGATTCCTCAACCATATCCTCCTCTACTGTTATTCCTTGTTTGGTGAGTTCCTTCCTCCATCTTCTGATTTGACTTTGATTTTGCATACCCTCAAGAATGTTTGTTCTTGCCATAAAGCTCTTCCTGGGTTTGAGTTTGTAGACTTGAGGCACATAACCAGAAAGATGTTCAGGGGCATTCTCTTGCTTGGTTCTTGGCGTCCGCTGCTACGTCTTTCCTTCTCTTATTTGCTCCTTTATTTTCATATATTAACGATTACAGACAATTTAAAATTAAATATGTGGCAAATTTATCTTTTCATGTTAGAAGCCAGAAAGTCATCACTTTGAAAATTTGTTACTGGTTGGCAGGGATCAAATCTGAGTAGTTTGTTACCAATAGTGAATGTTCCCAGCAATAAATATTCCAGACCATATGGAAAGGAATACACTTCATTTTTAATGTATTTGCTTAGCATCAGTATGGGCAAAAAGTCCATGCAGAAATTCAGGCCCATCATGTCTTCTTCACGTGAAAACTGGTTGTAGACTTTTTAGCAAGAGAAGATGGAACAAGAAGGTGCAAGTGATTTGTGGCTGAATATCTTTAAAACATTAAAAGTGGAACTTTTACATCCCATTCTTTCTCTGTGGTTGACGAGGTGCAAATATTCCCTCTGAAGAAATACAGAAGGGCGTGCAAAAGTTCTGCTTGAAGCATTGAAGCATGGAAAGAGGAAGTAGAGATCATCTGGGATTTTGAAGTAAATAATCCTGCCGCGCTCTCACTCCAACTGCCACTGGAAGCGGACACGTTTACTACAGACATGTCTGAGGGAGCGTGACCCAGCCCCTGACTTTGAAAGGTTGTCGACCCCTGAGCTAGATGATGATGAGTGCAAAACAGACTTTATTTCCAATGAGAGGAGGTATTCATGATTCACAAGTTAACACTGAAGGAAACAGTGATCTTAGTTGCATCTGCCTTCCCCAAAAGAACTTGCAGACTAGAGGCAATCCTAACCCAGCTTTGTTCCTTATTTCTCACCCAGCTGCTATGCCCTCAAATACCTTTTTCTGTCTTCAGCTGTTGAGCCAGCTATGTTTTGATTTTAATTTTGTTTTGTTTTTTCAGAATTGATCTGGTCACTGTTGTCTGCACATTTATAACCTGTTTTTACTACTACAACATGATTTATGTGGAACTTCCTTTTCATAGGGTCTGGAGCATGCAACTGTGTGGCCCTCCAACCTGCTTGTTTATTGATATCACCCTCAAGGCAGTTTCCTTCAAAACCATAGTGTTCTACTTCCCTCAAGTTAGCACCATCTACTGCTATTTTCCCTGTCCCTTTCTCACAAAACATGCAATTGCAACATTGTTTCTTCTGGTCTCTCCATGGTTCCTTCTGTCCACCCTCTTGGTCTTATCCTCTATACTGTATTAGCATATTGGCCATTCTGGGGGCTTTTCTAGCCAGCAGAGCTCAGGGACCTGTACCAGTCAGCTTTATCCCTCCATGTATTACAATGTTGAAGAGTATATATGTGTGTAAGGAAGTGCGTAAAAAGGGGGGCAGGAAAAGACCCAGTATTTCTACAAAAAGGATAAAAAATGTTTTGCATACTGAACATTTCTTAGAAGCACCAACTTAACAATGCAGGTGGCATTCCAGAAGAAGATTCGCTGATTGCTACGAACATGGAAAGGAAATAAGCATGTTTCAGAATCTATTTGAAATAGAGCCAGAAGATGCAAGTACTGTAACTGTTTTCAGGTAGAACTAACTGATTTGCAGGCCAGTCTCAAAGACATTTACAAAGAAAACAGTCTGTTAGATTTCTATTTTGGCTTATCTAATATATTTATCAAGCTAACAAATTTTGCTGCAGCCACTTTCAATCTTTGGCACCACATATAACATTGTGCAAAAGTCTTAGGGTTTCACCAGCTGGTATGGGGAAAAGTCAGTGAGTGATTCTGATACCCTAACTCCAAACTTGGAGAGGGTTGAGAAGAGGGTCAACAGAAGACTCCAGTTTTGGTGTCTCTAGGTGGCTGAGTTATTTCTCCCCCCCCCCCCATCAGTAATTGAATTTTCCCCAAACCGGCTGGTACTGGCCTAAGACCTTTGCATAGTATTGTACAGTCACCTGCAAACAAACTTTTGCCAAGATGGAAATTTTGACAACTAAGTGTAGTAAAGACTAACAAATAAGTCTTTGTAAAGTCCTCTTTAGGCACTGAGCACTCTAATGTGCCCCCACGTTCCAGAAGGTCTGCTTGAGGGTATACTGAATTTATGCAAAACTATCATTTCAGCTGTTGCCCGCCCCCCCCCCTCCCAGGATGTGTGGTATGCACACATGTAGTATGCACACAGTTACTGTCTAGCCAGGTTATCCTGCTATCAGGACTGTAGCCAGGATTTTTTGGGGGGGCGGGGAAATTTTTTTAGGAGGGCAAACATTTTCAAGGGGAGCAACAATGTCACACACACATATATAACATTGGAACCGGGGGGGGGAGCTCAAGAAGCCCCCCCCCCAGGGGGGCCTGGCTACAGCCCTGCCTGCTATGGTAATAGAGTAGACCATACTGCCAGCAGCTCAACACTGAGTATCAGGTAGTGGTTAACTAACCTGACAACCTTGAGGACTAATACTTGGATGCCAAAGGGTGATGGTCCCCAAGTGAATTAAATCCCACTTGAATCCATCTTGGATTCAACAATACTGGCCTGTAGCTGATGAGGACTTTGTGTGCCAAAAGGGCTCAGGACCAGAAAGTGATTCATGGAACTGGATCAGTGATACAGATGTCATATTGCGATGCGGAAGACAGATGGAAGGCCACTGCATTATATTCTCAGAATGGTCTTTATGGCTGATCGCCACATATGGATATGGCAGAACAACAAGAAGATAATGCACGCAATAACTCCCTGTAGCATGGAAAGAGGATTGTAATTCTGGTGGTAGCTTTCAATCGTAAGCAACAATAACAAGGAACTGTTGCAGCCTATTTAGATCTGTTTGTTTGTTTGTTTACATTTATATACTGGCTTCCTGTAAAGGCAATGCACAATAGAATCATTCTAATAGGAGAAACAAATCATTAAAAATAAAAGTGGAAAAATTTGAAAGCTGCTTTAATGCATTACAATTGAGTAGATCTCAGTTATAGTTTGGACAAGAGCACAATTCACAGCTTGGGAGTGACACAAGGGAAAGCTATTCTGCATAAACTCAACAGACAAACCTTTGCTGGGGGGGGGGGGGGCCGGATAGCCTCAAGAAATATTCTCCTTCACCCAGGCAGATTTGTAGTAAGAGGGGTGTCCTTTTAAAGCCATTTAAGGCTTTGAAAATTAGGCATAATTGTCTTCAATTGAGATAGGAAAACAATTGGCAGCCCATGCAAGCTTTTTGATATCAGGATGAATCACTCTGATGCTGTTGGCAGCAATTAGAGTTATGTTTCCTGTTGAGGAAAGGCAGCATGAGGTTGACCACAATATCTTTTTAATCTGTTTGCTGCAGGATTTCTATCTTTTTATGACAGACCTCCAGGTTTATTAACATGTACTTGACTGTCAGAAATGCAGCAGGTAAATCTCCAAGATGGATAAGAAAGTAGCCTGTTTGTTTGTTTGTTGTGGTTTTGCAATTTGCTCAGGCAGTCCTCCTGAGAATATCGGCACCTGTAAGAGGTTTTTTTTTTAGCACAGAAAAGACTTTCTTCTATTTTGGGAATGGATAAGGAATTTGCTTCCCTCAGAGATGTGCTTCATTCCTGCTGCTTTTAAGAAGGGAAATAATAAATCTCAGTTTTTAGTTACATTTGCTAGCTGCCTAGAGAACTATTTTTTAGTGTGCAAAAAATAATTTGCTGATTTTTATAATAATTAAGGCACAACGGTTGGAACAGATGAAAACAACATTCTAACAGTAAGGATGGTTTATTGGGGTTTGAGGCATAGCAGCAGGCATAGTTTAAAAAGCACATTCATAACAGCTGTGATCTTACTTAAAATTTTAATTTGATATATTCCACTCCAGTTTATTCAAGCATACAGTCCTCCATTTACATGCATCACTGTACAGTATTGTATCTGCTTTCTATACAAGCCTTTCTCCTGGTTGATTCGTGAAGAAGGTCACTACCCGCTTATACTGCAGTTGCTCAAATTTGCACCTACTCACAAATGGGACAAGGTTACGTGTAAAGCACAAGCCTGAGCAACCAGCAGGAATAATAGATTTTAGAAAGCTGTTTATACATTTCAGTTGAAGAAAATACTACTTCAGCCACAAAACTAAACACCACATTTCAGGCCAAGTCAGTTATTATAGTCACAGGCTCCCTTTAGCTCCAGAACTATCACAGATTGTAAATTTTAATCACTAACTCCAAATATTTTGTTAGTGGTTAAAACTGAGGTAAATGTCTTATACAAAGTCTAGCATTTTTATTCAGCTTCTATCAACTGACATGTCACATACTGTATGCAAATAAATATGAGTGAAGTAGATTTAACGATTAATATAATCTTGAAAAGAGGGAGACTAGCTGTTATTTCTCCACCTCTCACATGGACAATCCCGTCTCTCATGGCTTGTTTCTTATAAGAATTAACAAGGTAATTATCAGGCAAAGTACTGTACTTTGAACTTGTTTAGAAAAGTACTGTTAATTATGTCCTTTCATTCAGAGGGTGAATCTCTGTTAACATAATGTCTTTGAATAACACTGTTGAATATCTTTGCATGGTAATGATTCTTCCACATCTAGGCCAGATGTGAAACTGCTAAAATGAAGGCACCTTTTGGTGAATTCATTCTGCAGTTTCTTTCGCCTGACCTAGTGTGAGAAAGATTAGCCAGCAACACAAGGTTGCTGTTTCCTGGGTATGCCCAATTGTAGTTCAAAAATACCACAATCTTTGAGGAGGCTCTTTCTGCTGCAGAAAAGAAACACAATTCTTGATCCTATTTCTGAAAAATCAAATTTTTGTTTCCAAATCCTACATTTTGTTAGGGTTAAACAAATGATTATACTGCACAGTTGGCAGATAAAATGCCCTTGCATTTATGGGAAGTGCATGATTCTATAAGGAAACCATGAGTAATCCTTCATAAAAACATAAGTAAAGGGCAGGGTACAATGTAATATGGTAAAGTAGGAGCTAGGATTAGCATAAAAGTCATATAGTAGTAGTGTGCCTCAGGAGACTTATTTTCTAATTGCTGAAATTATTGTGTTCTGCAGATTAGACTCTAAGTAATCAGTCTGATTAACAACAAAGAATGTGGCCTTGCACCAAATGCAAGATAAATTTGTCAATTTTGGAATGAATATAAGAATTCATTTTTTATTATTATTTATTTATTTATTTATTATTCGATTTATATGCCGCCCTACTCGGTACAACCGACTCAGGGCGGTTTACAGAAACCATACATATAACACAATCAAAAGTAATATAGCATGTAGCATAATCAAAGGTCATACATTATACTACAATAAATATAACAATACAATACAGCAGTGCAATAAAACAAAACCACACTGCAAAACAAGGTTACAAAAATACAATTCTGGTTACATATACATATTCATACTCTAATCCATTCCTACAGTGTTGGGATTGTTAAACTACCTGATTTATATGATAGATAAAGAAGCTGTACAACTAGCTAGCTTTGTGGTTCCCAACGTGGGGCACATGCCCCACTGGGAGGCATTTTGACTTTTAATGGGGGCAATTCGAGATTGAGTTATTAACAGTGGGTGGCCTTTAAGGCTTCCTCCACATGAACAGTACTTTTCTAAAAAAAATTTTAATAATAAGAATTATTGGGGGTGGGGGGAGAGAATCAGGATTTTATAGATGTTTAGATGGGGCATGGCCAAAAAAAGGTGGGGTTAGAATTAGGAACCACTGATCTAGATACTTTTGAATTTCAGCTCACATCAAATACAGATAGCATTGACAATAGTTTGGGATTGCAGCAGGAAATATAGTCTGGGAACATCCAGAAGACCACAGGTTCCCTTCCATTACTGTTGTGTTAGTGCTATTAATTGTTTTTTTCCAGTTTGGAATGAGTTTTGTGGTCTCACAAGAACGATAAGAGAAGTTTGGGATTTAAAATGCTTGGATTTACAGTGTTTGTAAACTGCCCCATCCTTCTACAAACCAAGCAACTGTAATTTCACAGTAGTCTTAATCTGTTGTAATTATTCAGGAAAGATTAGTTCTAATACATCCTAAAGTAGTCTTAATGTTCTGAGAAAGTGGATTGTAATCTGTGAAAGCTCCCATTAAAATAAACCAATTACAGTACTGCTATACTTCTGTTTTAATTTTGGTTCTGTGTCAATCCTGAACTGTTACCCTAACCCAGGGGTGCCCCAACTACAGTCTGTGGGCCAGATTCAGCCCCTGATGCCAATTCATCTGGCCCATGCTGCCCTCGTCGGTCCTGGAAGTGGAAGTAAAACAGTTAATAGTTTTAGACTGTGTTGGTCTGTTACAGCTGACATTTATCCCTGACAGTTAAGTTTATTGTTAGATCAGATGACCCTTTCCAGTCTTATCAATGTTCATCTGGGTACCAAAATATAAGTTTAAATGTTCCATTCCTTATCAAAGAATGATATGCCATTATTTCAGTTACAGTATAATGAAATAAGTATTTCTAGACATCCATACAGTATCTTATTCATTTTACTTGTCTAAAGGAGAGAAATTATTCCTGTGAACATCAATTCACCTGATTTACAAGCTTTATTTATCTAAATGCTTCTATGCATAAAAACCCCAACATTTATTCAAAACATGTAACATTTGAGAAGTTATAGGCAGATCTACTTCATCCTATAAAACTATAGAGCAGGAGTTCTCAACCTTTTTAAGCCAGGGGCTGGTCACACTCCCTCAGACATCTGGATGGCCATTTTGCCCTTCCTGTACCACATGGCAATTCCTGGTGTGGTGAAGGCGGGGGGGGGGCACATGAAATAATGCTGCAGGCCACAGGTTGAGAACTCCTGCTATAGATCAAACAAAATTGGGAATACTCAATTTACATGTTACTGTCCACCAAGGGGTCACAAAGGGTCGGAACTGACTGTGCAACTCAACAACAAATGTTGCTCTTGTTTGCTTCCCACTTGTATGCCATTTTCTTCTTATCATAAACTGGATTCCTGTATGTGTTGAAAAATACAGAAATCAGTACATATGCAAAGAGAAGCAAATTACTGTCTAGGACTCTAGGGAAAACACATGCTGTAAAACAAGGGTTATTACAAAAGCATATTACACATTTCTGCTGCCTTTGGACTATAAAAATATATATTAAAAAGACAAATACATTTGTATAGATATCAAAACGTAAATAATTTCTCATACAGTTATACCTGTATAACTGATCTCACCTTTCTGTCCTATAAAAAAATGTTGTTCAGAGTCCCAGAAAGATGAAGAAATAAGTCATCTGGAATTAAACTCAAGAGTTGCGATTAAGATCACTGTTACAACCTTGAACAAACAACACAGAATGAAGATGGTGATGGACCAGTGGTGGGCATCAGCCGGTTCACCCCGGTTCACCAGAACCGGTAGCAGAAATTATGGCTGCCCCCACCCATCCAAGTTTTGAAATAATGTTCTCCTAATTTGGGTGCAACACAAGGCTCCCCCCTGGCCACACCCACCATACCATGCCCACAGTGTGATATTAGTATTATTTTTTTAGCCCACCACTGTGATGGACTATAATTAAAGAAGTTTGGATGGAATGGATTTTTGCCACAAAGTATGCTAATAATGCTAAGTTGAACACAGGTATTATGAGAGGACCATATTCTTGGAAAGCAGAAGGTATCATGGAACGGACAAAACAAAAGGCTGCTTTGGTAGGAACTGCTTCAGCCAATGCCTGCTAGGAGGCTTTGTAAATAACAAAGCATACAGCTGTAAATCCAAGTAACTAGAGGCATGCTCAGTATAAATCTGGCTTCTGGAACAGAAGCACAAATTTTGTCCGTACCAAGGTATCTGTGTGAGACCACCATTTCAGCATATATATATGTCTAAGCCACATTTAGTAGGCCAAAAAGAGTATTTTCTAAGCAGAGCAAGAAAACAAAAAAACTAAAATGTTTCTCATCACTCAAGAATCTCATACAAGATTACACTGCCTTGATTTTCTTTGCTTACAAATACAGTTGTACCTCGCTTAAAAAGCATAGTGTGTTCCACAGGATTGCTCTTTAAGTGAGTTTGTTCTTTAAGTGAAACATCATTGTAAGTGACCAATTGTGACTTCGGGGGGGGGGGGAGGATTGTGAACCCTGATTTATTTGTTAAGTGAGTTTTTGGTTGTTTTTACTTGTTAAGCGAAGTGACCATTCAGAGAAAATTCTGCTCTTTAAGCGAGTTACTCTCGAATCGAGGCGCTTTTTATGTGAGGTTTTACTGTAGTATGATAAAAAGGAGCCAGCCCAGTGTTCAGCTCTGTTTATAATAGCTCCAGAGAGCAGCAGACATTTGCTTCTGCTACTACTAAACATTTATGAAACACAAATGCATATAAAGGAACAGGTTGTGACCAGCTGTGTGTGTTTAGTGCTGAGCATAGGTCACAGAGATTCTAAGCTGCGGTTTTCTTCCTTGTTTGGAACCATCAGTAGTTCTCTAAAAAAAGACAATAGAAAGGCCAAGGTCACAATCTGTTCCAGAACAGGGCATGTTTAAGCCTATGGATTGCATTGGTTGCAGATTGGACAGTTGATTCTTAACCAAAGTTCCAGGAAGAAGAAACTAAAGTGTATTTTCAGTACCATAAAATGATGAAGAGTCACGTGGCACCTTAAAGACTAGGGGCAGAATGCTTTGCACAAACATGGAGCTTAACAACTCAGCACCTGGAGCCCTCCGTGTTTGCACTCCCATTCTCTAGCTTAGTATATATTCAAGCCAGAAATCATTCCTTTGATAACAACTGGGGTTTTGGCTTGTTCAAAAGATTAGTGAACTCGCCTTTCTACAAGCAGTGGCAGAAGAGCAGTTTGTGTGGAATGGGCCATTCTGCACATGGCTAATACCTAACAGAGTCTGATATACATAAAATAAAGTTTTTCAGCTTCAAACCCACTTCATCAGAAGCACAAAGTGCTCTTCTTGCTCAACTTATGCAATTGTGGACAGTGTAAACTGCACGATCAGTGGCAAGTATAGAAGGTAGAAGAAAGTGGCAAGTTATTGTGTCATTAATGCAGACTAACTATAAAGCAGTGGTGGTGATAACACAAATGTTGGGATTCTAATCAAAACACACTGGATAATTAGAAACTCGTTGTTCCACTTTAAGCCATTGGTAACAGAACTAACTTCTTGGCTAATTGCACTTCCATGCTTTCACTCTGCAGGTTTTCTGGAGAAAAGCCTCTGTAAGATCAGTTGTAAAGGATTTGGAAAAGGAGAAACACTCCATGCCATCAAATCTGCATTTCCCAACCTGCTGCCTTCTAAGTTGTCTGGATTACAGCAGTATCACCACAGCCGAAATAACAGTCCAATACACATGAAAGCATGAAGTTGAGAAAGGCTGGTTTTATCTGCTAATAGATACATAGTATATTCTCTACAGGAGATGCTTCCCTTGTCTCAACCCAGTCAACAGGGAAGCTGTAGCAGGAATGCCAGGCAGAAGATAACCTACCCTTGTGCAGTTCTGGGATGAAGAGCAAATTGATTTCCCTTCATAAATAAAGTCTGAGGGCAGTCACTGTGTCACAACAAGAAGGTAAAATAGCAGCATATGCACAAGTCATGATCTCTTTGCCTCCCGTTGTTTTGCCTACAACACCATCAGCTCATCCATCACCTTGTTTGAACTATGAGAATTATTACCATTCAAAACATCTATGGTGCCATAGTTGCTCATTTTTGTCCTAGTATATAGCTATAAATAAACAATTATGACAGAAAGATAATACAAAATGTTTCTCCAGCACTTTCTTCTAAAGGACTACAACAATAATCTGGAATTTGCTGCTTCTGCTTTTCATGCTCAGGTGCTAAAGGTACTTTGTGGAGAGATCTTTAGCTTCACTATATGAAGTAACACCTTAAATATGTTTTCTGTTGAACACTGTCTAATCTCTCACTTTTTAGATAATGTTGTACTTCAGCTTCTATAAGCCCTGCTCATGCAGCAGGCAGCCAATGAGATTCAGAGTCCAACCATATCTGGAGGGCCTCAAGTTTCCTATCTGATTTCAAAAACTTCAGTGTTTTACACAATTATTGGTAACTTACCTGAGTTTCATTGGCTTCACTGGCAAATTCTGAATGAAATCTTGAAACATCATCTGTCTGTCTATCTTAGTAGATAGGAAGAAGGGCCTATGTTGTACTTAACTGGACATTGCACATCTAATTCATTCTGCTCAAATGTCATCATACTTGACACAAAGTAAGCTTTGTTACAAAACGAGTAGGATCATTTCCAGTGTAATCAGTATTTGAAACCTGTATCCATTATCTACAACTTTAGGAAAGCTCTGGCAGTTCAAAAATCCAATCTCCTAGCCCCAGGACTCAATGCAAGCCACACCACTCCCCCAAACTTTATTTTAAAAATCAAACCCAGTTATTTTTGGCTTTGATGGAGAGGAGCCAAGCTACAGGTAGAGCTATGACTTCTTGTCATGCAAAATCTCCATTCTCTTCATGCCCCAGGAAGAAGAAATTGATCTATACTTTTGTGTTACTTTGTAGTGGTTTTAAAAAATAATTAATTGATTTTAGTTAATTAAAATCTGTAGTGTGCAATACTGTCATTCACTTGATAGGATGCATATCACCAGTGCCTATCTACTAAACAGGGGCGTAGCTACCGCCGTATCTGCCATATCAATTATACGGGGGGCCCGGGCTACGGGGGCCCCCTACAGCAAAAATTAATAAAAACTTCCCAATTTTTTTTATTTCACAAGGGCCCCCCCAACAAATTTTTATACGGGGCCCCGTTAAGGCATGCTACGCTTCTGCTACTAAATACTGTTATTTTGTACCTTTGTTCTTGGCCTTAAATGGAAATCAAGCTCAATTTATTACAGTTTTACCAAGGAAATCTGGGATGTTTGTGCATCTGAATGGAATGTGGAAAGACTGATAAAAGCCGTATCTTACAAAACGATCTCTCCTTGAACAATGAAGTGATTTGCTGTGTGTGTACACAGAGGAATTCAGGTAATTAATGGTTTCCTTCATACTTTAATCTGGAATTATGTTCAGAGCACCATGGTTGGCTCAAGTGTGGCTTTATCCAGTCATTCATGATTACATCAAATCTGTGGAGGAGACATTGTCTGTGTGGCACCAGCCTTCTTGTGTTGATTGGAAAGATCTGAAAACTTGATCCCATGGGATTCCTAAACAACCAATGGTCTTGAGCTGGGCAAAAGTTGTAACTCCATTCAGCTGAAAGAGGTTATTCTCTCCTTTCAGATCTTCCCTTCTAGCATGTCCAAGCCAGAGGTGGAGGAGATGGTGCAGGTGAGCACATAACCACATTATTCATGGATAAAAGCAAAGCAAAGCAATCACACTGATATAGCATCCCCAGTGGTGGGATTCAGCAGGTTCTCACCAGTTCACCAGAACCAGTAGCAGAAATACTGGCTGGCCATGCCCACCAAAGTTTTGAAATAAAGTACTGTAGTCCTAATTTGGGTGCAATGAAGAACTCTCCTCCTGGCCACGCCCACCATACCTCGCCCACAGAGTAGGTAGTAAAAAAAATTGAATCCCCCCACTGAGCACCCCATAGCACTTAGTGCACTCTATGGGCAGTTCACAAGTTAATTAGCATAAAAGTTATGAATACTTGAGTAGAACTGGTATGTGAACCTAACGTACTCCAAAGTTGTTGTGAACATGCAGAGGCAAACTACCGGTAAATTAAGAAGAAAGACTTCATACTTCATGAAACCTGATGATAAGATTAGGAACTAAAACCAAATGGTGTAAGCAGAAAAAGGAAAAACAAACATACTGTACATCCAAAGAGAGACGAGTCACACCATAACGATCAGAGAAATTGGGCTCAGATGAGTGAAACAGCAACCGACACAATCATTTGGGGGCAAATTTCAAGATTTGGCTAACAGTTCCCATTTCTGGGTATAAACATTTCAAATTATTATTATTATTTATTTATTTATTTAAATTTCTATACCGCCCTCCTCGCCGAAGGCGACCCAGGGTGGTTTAACACATCCTAAAAACATCAACACAGTACAGGCTAAAATTCTAAAAGTTCTCAAAATCCACAATTAAAACCAATTAAAACTATGACTAAAACTTTGTATGATTTAAAACTTAAAATCTTAAGAGAGCAGGGGGGAGGTCAAATTATCCAGCAGGCTGAGGTCGTTGTGCCTCCAGTACCCCAGACCTGCCCTGCCAGCCAGGGTTTTACACCCTTCCGAAAGGATGTAAAAACCTGGCTGGCAGGTACTTCCATGAAGAGCTTAATTACAGGTACACAAGTCTTAGTGTTATCTGGTTTTTAACATCATGTGATACATTGATTGCACGACATTAAAAAAAAAAAGCCCAGTTCCCTTTCCAAAGAGGAAAGGGAACAGGGGGTCGATCCACCTGCCTCTTTGGAAAGGGCAGTAGAGATTCCATGCATGGAAACCCCGGTGCCCTTTCCAAAGAGGCCGGCGGATCGAGCCAAGTGCCAGTTTGGTTGGGGTGAGGGTGCCCATGCCCGGTCTTCCCCCATCCAAACTGACGCTCTGCGTGTCCGATTGCCGGTTTCCTTGGGGTGAGAGTGCACGTGTGTTCTCACCAAGAGGAAACTGGCAATCCAATGCTTGGGTCTACAGAGGCCCCCTTGCCCTCCCCCCAGCAAGGGGGCGTCTGGAGATCTCTGCCCCAAAGCCTGTAGGGCTGGTCTCCAGCCCTGTGGGCTTTGGGGCAGAGATCAAGGTTGGGGAATTTGAGGCAAACTTTTGCATCACACAACGTTATCTTTTTTAAAAAAAAAAATTAAATTGAATTTTCAAACAAAATACAATTAAAGAAAAACATACAATACTAAAGATACGTTATCTTAATGTTGTGTAATGCAAAGGTTTGCCTCAAATTCCCCAATGTTATCTGGTTTTAACGCTGTGCGGTGCACACGCTAACCAGTATATTACAGTATGTGATTAATGCAGAAACAGTCTGATGCTACCCATGCTTGATGGGTAATATGTTTAATGAAAAATTTGCTCATTCAGCAGTGTGCAAACAGCATATAACTGCAACAGTAACCACCACAGGTGAGGATGAAACCAAATCCAGCAGCAATTACCTTTTAATATTACTTTCCATGAATAAGCTGTTTGTGTGACTTATTTATTTAGAAGATTTTATATCCTGCACTTTTCTATCTCGAAACTTCCACCAAAAATGAAACAATGCAAGCCCATTGAACTAATCTACTTGTGTTTTTAAATCAGCTGAATTCTGGTTTTTTTCATCTTTTCAAAAATAGTTTACTGAACTAATCCAATTGTCATTATCTTTTAAAATACAAATAATTTTTGTTATATTAAAATCAATTATCACTCTGTGATAATTTAACTAGAATTCAACCCAAAATACCATGTTGGATTGTATCTTCAATGCTTCTTTTTCCTCTTTGTTTTAATGGCAGTCCATAGACCCCCAAATCTCCTGAACAACAGAATGCTTCTGAGTACATGCAAAATAAATATCTTTGACTAATCTTTAGGCTAGCTGCTGCCATCTGACAATCAGCAATTTCAGGTCAAAGATCATGACACTCCAACCAAGCCAAACTGCAATAAACCTCTTTTTTTTCCTTAAAGAAAAGTTCATTATTTTTGCAAGTATGGTAGGGTTACATGACTGAACCTATGTGAGAATAGAATGGACTAGTTTCCTGTGTGTTACAGCACTGAAGGGGTACACAGAAAGAGTCTTCTCAAAGATTGTGGTATTTTTGAACCACAGTTGGGTGTACCCTGGTAATGACAATCTTGTGTTGCCGGCTAATCTTTCTCACACAAGATCAGGTGAAAGGAACTGTAGAATGAACTCTCCAAAATGTGCCTTCATTTTGGCAGTTTCATATCTGGCCTAGACATGGAAGAAGAAGAAAAATGGCACTGAACATTCAGGGGAAATGTGTATATAACTCAACTTACTTACTTTTTTGGCAGGCAAATCTGAGTCTTCTCCAGTTTACCCTGCTGTGATTGAATTGCTTCAGTATAACTAAATTGAGACTACTCTGTCTGAACAGAAATGGAAGAGAGAGCAAGACCCCCATCTGACAAACCATATCACTAGAAGGAATAAGTAACATATTAAAGCAAATATCATAAATTGAAAGCCATAAATCATGTGTGGGAGAGCAGGTTCCCATATAGCAAGGGAGAGAGGAAATATTCCACCAACCCCAGATTTCAAAGGATTGAAAATGTGGATGAATGCAAATTAATGTTTCTTTGTCCCTGGGACAGAACCCACATCCCGCACAAAGCCCACCAGGCTGGCATAGTTTCTCCTTACGATTTCAAGCTCTGTTAATCTCAAAGAAAACATTTCACACCCAAGAAGATCGCCCGGCTTTCAGGATGATACAATTCATACCATGAGGGTATAGATAGAGCGACCACTAGAAGCAGACTGGGAAAAGCATGTTGTTGGCCATCCACAACTTGGAAAATATGAAAGGAACTGACAGCAAAGCCCTGGGGGGGGGGGGTCTGTAGACGTACACTCTACGTTTTGTGTTTTTCCCTTAAATAGACCAGAGCCCAATGCAAAATAGAGGCTGCTGGGGGTGGGCAGTTTGATATCCTTCTAACAAGAGACTCAGATTCCAGGAAGATATCCAAGGCTGTGTTTCCAGCACTGGGAACTGTGCTTAGTTTGTTCGTACAAGAATCCATTCTTGGTTCAGTCCTACTCATGCTGTTTTCTTCATTTCAGCAACATAATTTAAAAGGCAGAGGGAAACTCATTGGTTATTCCTATTATTAATTGATTAATATTCAAAATATTAATTTTGCTGATCAGCTGCAAAGTACAAGGAAATCTACCTCCTCCTACTTGCTTATCTTCTACCTGAGTTTGGATGGCATCACAACTACTGTATCTTGATTTTGGATGTTGTAGTCCTAAACAATAATATTGTGTGGTATCAAAACCAGTCACCCAGATTCTTTAGCCAATATTTTCTCCTCCTTACTGTAACCAATTATCATCTTGAATAATCAGTTACAGCTGATTATTATTGTGCCTCATTACATGACCAAAATATCATCATTTTGACCCCAGCTCGCTGGATGATCTGAGCCCCGCTCTCCCTCTACTTTTTGAATTAGTAAGATGTAGCATTTGGTGTGCTTTTAATCTTTTTAGATTTAAATTTTAAATTTAAATCTTAACAGTTTTAAGGTTTTTAGGTAGTGTTTGTGTTTTATTGTCATTGTTGTTGTTTTTTATTACTTGTAAACCGCCCTGAGTCACTTCAGTGAGTAGGGCGGTGGAGGAATACGAATAAATAAATAAAATAAATCAATTTTGATGCTTTCTGCATTTTACTATTTCTTTACTTTTATTTATTTGGTTTATTACTTCTTTGTGGGTCACTATCTTAATCCAAGAAATGTTTAGCATCCTGTGATAAATAACATTTCAAACGTTTCTGACTTTTCCATAGCTTTCAATGGTTCCATGTCATGATAGAACTGAGAATACATAGCACTGTACAAAACATATTCTCAAACCCACTTTTACATTATTACTGCATATTCCATTCTTCATCTGAGGGAAGCTATTTTGTGCTGTCTCTGCATTGACTTGCATTATACAGCTATAATCCCGCTGTTCATTCATGCCAAAACATTCCACACTTTCATTTTCAATCCTTTAACTGTGTTTCTTGGGCTGTTTCCTTTTTCACTGATTACCACCAGCCTCGTGAATAATTTCTGACACAAAATTATTATATCATTACCATGATCATGTTTCCTTTTTACTGATTACCATGAATTTTGTTTTCTCAACAATAATATTAGATACATTCTACTTCCTTCTTTTTTATTGAGAATTCTTTCTACGCAATTTAAATTGTCAGCTAGTGATACCTTATTACCTGCATATCAGAAATTGTGGATAACCTCACAATTGATAGTTTCATTCCTCCCCTTTCCTGCTTAGATAGTTGATTGAACTTGAAAGATCCAAGGATCCCTTCTGGTCCCATAATTCTATGAGTTAATGATTTTAATGATATCAGCGTTTGAATCAGCAACAGTTTATCCAAAGTTGTACTCAATACACATTGAGAAGCAGTGGTTAGAGTATAAGGTCATTGTGGTATTTCTCTATATCTATGTGTGTCTGTCATCAAATCTTCAAAATTCACTGCACTTATTTCTGCCAGTCTTTTTTCATGTCCAGATCAAACGTTGGACTGCCAAAATGAAGTCACTTTCTTGGCTTTGTCACTGGGAAAAATTTAAACTTCATCAGTACATGTTTTTGATAGTGATCAGGAGACCAGTAAATGAGCCAGATTCTGTATCTCTCCACAGTCACACAGTGTGTTGTTATCCTGCGCTATCTTGGGAGTTGCCATCTTTGCTTCTGGATGGGGCAGCTTTGCCCCAAACAGACCCGGTGCGTAATCTGGGGGTCCTCTTGGACTCACAACTACTGCTCGAAGAGCAGGTGGCAGTCACGGCCAGGAGGGCTTTTGCACAACTTCATGTAATATGCCAGTTACGCCCACTCCTAGATTGGGACTCCTTGCTCATGATCACACATGCTTTGGTCACCTCCAGACTTGATTACTGTAATGCGCTCTACATGGGGCTGCCCTTGGTGACCATTCAAAGGCTGCAGCTGGTCCAGAATGCAGCTGCTTGGGTAGTGATGGGGTGCGGGCGTTATACTCGTGCCTCACCACTACTTCAAGAGCTGCACTAGTTGCCAGTATGTCTCCGGGTGCAATTCAAGGTGCTGGTCATTACCTTTAAAGCCCTACATGGTAGTGGGCCAGGATACTTAAGAGACCGCGTCACCCCATTTGTCCATCCCACCAGGGCGGATCGGAGAGGCTCTCTTATCATCCCATCAGCTAGAGAGGCGCATCTCTCTAGCACCAGAAGGAGGGCCTTCTCCGTGGCCGCCCCGGCCCTTTGGAACCTCCTGCCAACTGAGTTACGTCTACAGACAGAGCTCCTGCCCTTTTGGAAGGGCCTAAAAACCTGGCTGGCAGGGCAGGTGTGGGGCTCCAGTAATATGGGGTCCCATGTTGGGTGGCTGATCTGATGGGACAGCCACCCCTCTCTCCCTCTTTTAAACTTTTTAAACCTTTTAAACTTTTAAATCTTTTTAGTATTTTGTAAATTTATAGGTTTTTTTTAATTAATATTGAACCTTAGGTTTTAATGTCCGAATTTGTAAGGGTATAGTGGGATTGTTTAGTTTGTTTTGCACTCATGTGTGATCTTTTTCTTTTTGTAAGCCACCTAGAGTCAGGTTCGCCTGATTGGGGCAGGATAATAAATCTAAATAAATAATAAATAAATAAATTGTCTGCCAGCAGCCCCCACTTAGCATGTTGGTCTCACATTTAGGCACTCTTCCCCTCAGCCTGTTCAAGGACCTCCAAGTGACATATGGAAGGTTGAGTTCCTCAGCCATATCCTCCTTTAATACTATTCTTTGTCCTGTGAGCTCCTTCCTCCATCTTCTAATTTGGTTTTGCTCTTGTGCATCCTCAAAAATGTTTGTTCTTGTCATAAAGCTCTTCCTGGATCTGAGCCAGCGGACTTGAGTCCCATATCCATTCAGAGGATGTAGAGGGTCATTCTCTTGTTTAGTCCTCTTGGTGATTTTTGCCAATACAAGTTTCCAATTATACAGGTATGTTTTGAATCAAGATCTTTTTTTTTTTTTTTACCAATAGTCCCATTGGCTTGACATATTGGATTTGTCAAAGGCTTTCTTATAGTCAAAAAGAGAACCACATACTGTATATCCATGTTCTTGTCATGATAACTTTCCCAAAGTACATGTGGGGAAAATACTGCTTCCTTGGTTCCTAGTCTTTCTCACACTTCAAATTGCATCTATCACTTCTTTGCACTTCATGTAAATTTGACCACATATTAGCTTTACAGAAGCTTACATAAAATGGCTCATTAAGCTTCTTATTCTGTAGTCATTATACATTTGGCCTTTTCTTTTTTGGGTAATGTAATAAAGATGAGCATAAGACAATTTTCACGAACGATTCCTGTTCTGAAGAAACAAAGTTCAGGGTTGGATCATTGTTTCACTAAAACATTAAATGTAAGGTAAACTTTCAACTTCTCTGGAATTCTTCCTCAGTTAAAGACAATATAAAATCTAGGGTTTATTTAAATATTCTAAAAATTAGATGTTATGCTCATTGTTCTTAAAACTAAATTGCCACCAAGTACCGTAGATACTCAAATATAAGCTGACTCAAATATAAGCTGAGGTACCTAATTTTGACCTGGAAACAGCAGGAAATTAAATGTAGGTACTGTATTACATAAGGTTGAAAAACTAACATCAGACTATTTGGGAAGCATATTTACTGCTTGGAGGAGATGAAATTTAGATTGAAGAGAAGTCTCGAGGGTGGGAGGGAAGAATTCCTATGGCAGTAGAGTTTGCTACAGAAAGACTCTGTAGTGGAAATCCATCTCCTTGGATGGGTCACATTGCTACATTTTCTATTTGCTACTGGAAATACTATGATCAGTCATGTAGGCTATTGATGCTGCTCAATGATGTGGTTTAGTAATGATGTAGTTCCTAAGGGTCCACTGGAGACTTTATCAAGCTTTTCCTATTGAGGCTGTTGGCTTTTCTAGAAGTCAGGGTGATTTTGTTGTTCAGTCGCACAGTCGATTCCCACCCTCTGTGAACCCATGGACCACTGTCCGCCAGGCACTTCTGTCCTCCACCATCCTCCTCAACTCGCTCAGCTCTGTGTCCATTGTGTCTACAATACCATCTAGCCATCTCATTTTTGGCCGACCCTTCTTCTTTTGCCCTCCACCCTTCCCAGCATCAAAGCCTTCTCAAGTGAATCTTCTCTTCTCATTTGATGTCCAAAGTACTTTAGCTTCATATTTATTATTTGACCTTCTAAGGAGCAGTCAGGGTTGATTTCTTCTAAGATTGACCTATTTGTTCTCACTGTATAGGGGACTCTCAAAACTCTCCTCCAACACCACATCTCAAAGGCATCTATTCTTCTGTGCTCAGCTTTCCTAATGGTCCAGCTCTCACAACCATACATTGCCACAGGGAATACCATTGCTTTGACTATGCGAATTTTTGTTTGCAATGTGATGTCTCTACTTTTCACTATGTTCCCCAGGTTTCTCATCACTTGCCTCCCAAGAATCAGTCGCCTTTTTATTTCATGGCTGCAATCACCATCTGCAGTGAGCTTTGATCCTAAGAAAGTAAAATATGTCACTCCTTCTACTTCTTCTCCATCTATTTTCCAGGGACTGAGAGGGCCTGTTGCCATGATCTTGGTTTTCTTTATATTGAGTCTCTAGCCAGCTTTTTCACTTTCTTCTTTCAACCTTATCAGGAGATTCTTTAGGTCCTCCTCACTTTCTGCCATTAGGGTGGTATCATCTGCATATCTCAAATTGTTGATGTTTCTCCCAGCAATTTTGATCTCAATTTGTGATTCCTCCATCCCTGCATTGCGCATTATGTGCTCTGTGTATAAGTTGAATAAGCAGGGTGACAAAATGCAGCCTTGTCTTACTCCTTTTTCTATTCCAAACCACTCTGTCCTTCCGTATTCTGTCCTAACTGTTGCTTCTTGATTCATGTACGGATTTCTCATGAGGTATACAAGGTGCTCTGGTGTTCCCATATCTTTAATTACTTGCCACATTTTGTTGTGGTCTACACAGTGAAAAGCCTTAGTGTAATCAATGAAACAGAAGTAGACTTGTTTCTGATATTCCTTTGTTTTTTTCCATGATCCATCTTATGTTGGCAATGTGGTCTCTAGTCCTTGGCATTTTGCATTCCTTCTGTCCTCTGCTATTTTAAGAGCCTCGTCGGACAACCACTTAGCTTTCTTATGCTTCTTTTCTTTTGGTATGGTTTTCTTTGCTGCCTCCTGCATGATGTCCCGCATCTCGTTAATATTTTTGCTAACTTTGATCTTTATTGATGATTGCTTTCAAACTAGGGAACATTTCTATTGCGAGAAAAGTTTTACTGGTTAGCTATAGGTCCAGTACGAACCCCTCCTCCCAAAACCAACAACAACAAAACCACCAAGTTAATGGCTGGAAGACAAAACTTCTTTGTTGGATAAGATGTTGGATAAAGCCTATGTGGGCTTTTAGATCTTATTGGGTAGCACAGTGGCATCACTGGTGTGTGTGTGTGTGTGTGTGCCCGAGGGGACGGTAGCCCTGGGTGGCATTTTTTGGGCTATGTATGTTCTTGGACTAGAATTCCCAGACGCCCTAGCGGGAGCAGGCGCCAGCATCCACCAGGGGGCGGCACATTTGGCTTCAGCCCCGGGCTGCTGAATTCAACGCAACGTTACTGGGGTAACAACTCCCATCTTTTCTTACCGTGAGCTATACCAGCTGATGGAAATTATATACTAACATAAAGATAAAGGTAAAGGTTTCCCTTGCTCGAAAGCCAATCGTATCCGACTCTAGGGGTCAGTGCTCATCTCTGTTTCTAAGCCGAAGAGCCAACACTGTCTGCTTCTGCAGACGTTTCCATGGTCATGTGGCAGGCATGACTAGACACCGGAGCGCATGGAATGCTGTTACCTTCCCACCGAAGTGATCCCTATTTATCTACTTGCAATTTCTTGCTTTCGAACTGCTAGGTTGGCATAAATAGGTCCATATGTTGTTCTTTTCCAGAAAAGATAAATTAACACTGAGCCTTGTGCCAGCGTAAGTGGAATTCCCTGAAATAAGTAGTCATGATACTGACTGAAACAAACACATATTTCTAACTCTGCAACAAAAGATAAAACCTCATTAATAACACAGTTAACTAGCTCTTTACAAGATTGCCATTAAACTTCTCCTATTCAGTTTTACTTACGTTCTTCAGATTTGCCAGGAGCTATTAAATGTATTTATTTTCACAGTAAAGCAACATTATAAACACTTCTGTATTTGTGATTAATTGTCAGCAATTTGGTATCTGTTGACGTTTATACAAGTTTTTCAGGTGGAAAGAGCCCAGACACAAATGTCTGAAATGCATCTGTAAGAAAACCTGAGCTAAACAACCATACAAAATTAAGACATCTTGAAAATTCATGACCATTTGGATGCCTTTTCTATTAGAAATCTAAGACACTGACATCACTGAGTTAATCTGGACTTGGAATACAAACATTTTCCATTCTAGCACAACTTTGGTATGAAAAAAGGTGTTTCTCTTGATGAAAATTGCAGAAGTTGTATGGAATATCATGCGCATGGGCTTCAAATATTCCAACACCACAGCCATAGCCTGAACACAGTTTTCCAAATAGATATTTGCTCCTCATGATGTTGAAGAGAGGCAAAATCCCACTTCTTTCACAACTAAATGTGAAGACACAAAGACTTCATTGCCTGAGCTGAAAAAATAAGTACAGTCAAACCTTGCATAAAGAGTGCTTCGCTTAAAGAGTAACTCGCTTAAAGAGCAGCATTTTCTGTGAATGTTCGCTTCGCGTAACAAATAAAATCAATCAAAAACTCACTCATCAAATAAATCAGGGTTCACAGTCCCCCCCCCCCAATTGGTCACTTACAATGGTGTTTCTCTTAAAGAGCAAACTCGCTTAAAGAACAATCCTGTGGAACGCATTATGCTCTTTAAGCGAGGTACAACTGTATATTAGACCAGTGTTTCCCAGTCTTTGGTTTTTTGGACTTCAATTCCCAGAAGCCTAAGTCAATTCCCCAAAGCACTGATCAGCCAATGTACTGACTTAGGTTTCTGGGAATTGAAGTCCACCAAATTTCCACAGAACATAGTTTGGGAAACGGTGTATTAGGCTAATGGGAACAATATTAATGAAGCTCTTGGGAGTCTATATCTTTTGCAAGTCTAGTTGGTTGTAACTTCATTAACTGTTCATGATGATAATATATTATTTCCAGGATTAAAAGCAGCATGCCTCTATATACCATTTCCTCTGAGTCTTTGGAAGTAGGATCTCTATGCATGAGACAACTGTTTTAATGAGGCTGATCTACAAAGAGCACAGGACAGTTGTTCTGGAATGCAGCATACTCAAAAGTGGTGGAGAAATTGAGAAAATACTTTTAGCCTTTGGAGAACTGC
This sequence comes from Furcifer pardalis, assembly GCA_030440675.1. NCBI lineage: Eukaryota > Metazoa > Chordata > Lepidosauria > Squamata > Chamaeleonidae > Furcifer > Furcifer pardalis. The sequence continues at coordinate 105,690,351 of CP126893.1, forward strand.
TGAACACAAATGGATTGTTGAATCTGTCATTGGGTAAAAAAAAGCTATGAAATGCCATTTTGCACATGGCGGTCATCTGAGAGCCCCCTGCTTATGCACTTGTTAATGAATGGCTCTCAGTGGACTGGTCCAGAACACATAATGGATGGGAGGAAGCAGAGGGAGAGATCAGACATTAGTTCCCTGGAAAGGACCTTCCATGGAGATGTTAATTGCCAGTTGGCACAAGGTTATTGATTATATTCTCATTCACAAGCAGCTCTCTGTAGCCTGAGGCCTGATGACTGTACAATGTGTGCAACCAAGCCTTTCTCACTGCACAGCAAGTGACCTAGATTGTTTCACAAGTGATATTGTCCTCTTTAGAACAGACATTCCATGCAATAATATAACACACACACGCACACACGCACACAGAGCATGGTTTCCCCCTCCTAGCTCCTCTGTGTCATGGAGCTGCTTCTGCTGAACTTCCTCCAGCTGTACCTAGGCCAGACTGGAAGACTGATGAACTGAAGAAATCCCCAAGAGGCACTCCTATTATGCCCACCTATTGATCAGGCCAGCAGTTACAATGGCTTCTTATTGAATTATGGCAGACTCCTTTTGATGGATCCCTTAGTTGCAGGGACAGAAACAAGACTAAAAAGGAGAAACCATTAGGCCAGTGCAATAGCTAGTGTACACAGAGCAAGAAGGAAAACAGGATATGGTGGTGAATCATGGTGACTTCCCAAGTTATCATAGCTGGTGTAGAGGGATTGCACCAGAGAATTTTAGTGAGTTGGGGGTAGTTTGGAAAGGGCATCCCTGGTACCTGGTGCATATATGCTCATCCTACTTCTGCAGTCCCAAAACAGGCTTTTAGTAGGGGCAGAAATGAGAGGACTCTACACAGTGCAGAAAATAGGACAACACTCAAAAATAGGAACTGACCTGGCCACAGCTTGGGGGTGGGGAGGCAGTTCTAGCCTGTGTCTGAACTCTTCCTAAGAAGTGAATCTGCTGCAGTCAGCAAGGAAAGTGTATCCTCCTTCTATGGGGGTAATTATTATCACTGGGTAACAATATCTCAGACTGCAACTCACTTTTAAAGCCGGTTTGGGGGCAGGGATTTTTTTTTTAATTTAACACCTTGAAATCATTGTCTGTCTCCAGCCTTAAGCTCCCTTGCAAGAACAATGACACCTTGGGCTGAAATTAGATAGGAGAGTGACAGACTGTTCTGTTCAAACAAACCCTGCCCCAGTCCTGAATAAAGCCAGGAAAGAAGCCTGATTTCTGGAACAAAAGGGGGTGGGGGTGAGGCAGAGGAGGTGACTTCTTCTTAAAGCAGTTTTTAAAAAAATCATCCCACCTACGGGCACTTCAAATAGACCTGCAGTTAGAAGCATTTTCCCTCCCCCCCCCCTTTGCCAGTGTGGCTGGTGCAACTTCAGAGTGAGACAACATGAATTAATTCACTTTCCTCTCACTGTGCAGTCATATCCTGAGGAAGGTTCTTCAGCCACTATATGTTGGGAGCGAGTGGAGAGATCATGGAGGAAAGGGTCAAAATTCAGTACTGTATATGGAATTTGGAAGCACACTTTTATCCTCTGTATCCAGCAGCAAAAGGTATGGGTTCAGATCTGAGGGAGAGGAAAGGATATGCCCCTTCAAGCGGTCCAAGTCTGACAGAGGCTGCGCAGCACTCCAGTAAGATTCCCACTGTGCTCCCATCCCATATACATAGGCGTTGTCTCTTTTATGACATTATTGTGCTAGGGTACATCACACAGGCATATGAAACAAAAGGGGAATGTAGTGTTGTTCTACTTGGGGCAATTAAAACAACTGGGATACAATGAATCATTATCGAAGGATGACCCAATGAATAGGGTTATGCTTATAATATGAATTTATACAATGATAATGACGCATTGAGTCTTATGAATTAGTGCTTTCTAACAGAAGTTCTACATTTTGAGGGATGGCGGAGGACTATTTTTTGTAAAGCCTCCTTTCATATTAATGCCCTGCTCTTCCCCCAGGCTGTGTATTAAAGATTTGAAAACTGAGTCAATGACTCTACATACATTGCATGTATCCAGTGGTGGGCATCAGCAGGTTCATTCAAGTTCGCCAGAACCGGTAGCAGAAATTCTGGCAGGCCCTGCCCATCCAAGTTTTGAAATTAAATAGTCCTAATTCAGGTGCAACACAGGGCTTTCCCCCTGGCCACGCCCACCAAACCATGCCCGCAGTGTGGTAGTAAATTTTTTGGGAGCCCACCATTGTATGTATCCGTTACAAAAGACACACACCTCTATGTTAGTGTATGTGCTGCCTTGTAACATGTACACAGCCAACATGTTAGCAGAGTGGACTGGTGGCTGCATTCGGTGGTAAATAGAGCCTTCTGAAAGATCAAAATGGTTAGAGAAACACTTTTTACCCTTGGAAAGTAATCAGGTCTAACTCTATTCCTAAGTAGAATCTGAACCCAAATGGATACAGTAGTCAGGATGAATGTGATTCATAGTTTTAAACAGCTGAGGAGGACCAGATTGAGAAGTTGACCTATAAACACCTAACTGAGGGGACAAATGCAGGAAACATCTTGTAAGACACAGCCTTGAGAGAAGACAGCCTGAAAAAAAACCCAGCAGGGTGTTATTAAGCATGCAGTTAAGAGGAGAAAAGTCCAATTAGAAGTTGATAGAGATTGAAAGAAATAGGAGACTTCTAAGAGTGAGGCTTCAGAATTTATTTGCCATTTTCCAACTGCACAATTGTTTCTTCAACTGCACATTGTGTGTGTGTCCAACCAGGTGCCAAAAACAAGGCAAAACAAGGCAAAAAAAAGCAGAAAGGTGGGGGGGGGGCACCCTTCTCTCTTTTCAGGGAATCCTAACTCAGAAAAATCCTGGAAGAGAGTTATACTCAGAACACTCTGCTTGGTTGATAAGATTCCTCCCAGGAAACTAATAACAACATGTTGTCAAGTTAATTCTGCTTTATGGTGATCCATATATTTCCATGATTGTCTAAGCTCTAAGCCAGGGGTGCCCAAACTTTTTGGGCTGTGGGTCGATCATGTGGTTCAGGAAGCCGGTCACTAAGACCCGGGGCCCGGGTGTGGTCCTCGACGCCAAATAATCCAGCCCATGAAGTCCTAGTCGCTCCTGGAAGTGGAAGTAAAACACGCCCATATGTGTGTGTTTTACTTCCGCTTCCAGGAGTGATGAGGGCTTTGCGGGCTGGATGAATTGGTGTCAGGGGCCACACCCGGCCCCCAGGTTTTAGTTTGGGCACCACTGCTCTAAGCTGTAGAATACTCAGAGGTGGTTTCCCATTCCCTTCTTCTGGGGTTGCTGTGGGGCTTTCTGAAGGGAGAGGGGAGAATCTGCTGCCACTGCACTCACGGCCCCTACCTCTGCTACAGAGCCATTGACAGCTGTACCACCCTGGAGTTATCATCTCTGTCTTCTTCTTCTCCTCCTCCCCCTCCTCCTCCACCACCACCACCACCACCACCACCACCACCAACTCAGTCAGTCATTAAAGCGCCAAAATGAAACCACCCTTTGGAGAGTTCATTCCATAGTTCTTCCACCTGACCTAGTGTGAGAAAGATTAGCCAGGACAAAGTTGCCATGGCTCAGGATATTCCTGATCGTGGTTCAAAAATACCACAATCTTATTGCAGCCCCCATTGCAGATGCTCCATGCTCATCAACTGGTATTAATTGTTAATCTTTATTATTATATTTGACCATTATGAAGCTGCAACAATTCTTTGGAATGATAACAAACTAACCACTGCACAGTCATAGTGTTATAATGGTAGGGATGGAGGGTCAAGGGGAAAATTTGGTGTTGTGGAGAATCCAGCATACTATGGGACAAACTATTTGTGCACACACACACATGCACATAGAAGAATATACAACAGTTCAGGAATGTGTGCAAAATAAATGACCCCTGTCATGTGGCTTAAAGATAATGCATGCCACAGATGTGCATTGAATATTCCTTGGTTTTGGAATCAATTCTGAACCTGGCAAAACTGATGCAAATATATTAATTTTTGCTGACCAAGAGGTGCCCTCGCTGAGCTATTCAGCCAGCTCACTAAATTGCCAACAGGTAAAGTCGCACTCACACCTGCAATTGTTTTAGGAGAGCATCATGAGAAAAGATGCCATACAGTACTTAGTAATGGGTAGGAAAAAACATCCCCACAACAGAAGCAGGACCGGGGAGGGGGGGAGAGAAAAAAGAGAGAAGCATCCAAGCAGAGATGATGTGGCAAGAAGAGAAAGGAAGGATAGGGTTGAGGGGATTAGGAGAAAGAGCTCTTTTTCTTCTCCTCTGGAGCCTTCTAGGTTGGTTCTTTCTTGCCCAGACCAGTGCTCTGTGTTTGGAGAGCAGCTGCCCTTTCTGTCTGAAGTTTTTGATGGCCTCCATTTCCGTTTATGAAGCTGGGTCAGCCCAGGCCAGCACTGGAAAGATTCTCTGTTCCTTGGAGGAGACAAGGGCCTCTCTGTGGCCGCAAAACTGAGTGCAGTTTTGCAAAGGAGGGAAGAAAAAAAATCTTATAATGGCATCTTTTAGAGTCAGAGAAGTTTCGCTCACCCCCCCCCCTTTACCCACTAAAACCCTATAATGAAAACGAGACAATTAATTGATATGGTTAATGAACCAATTGTTTTGAATCATGCCAAAACATACATGATGGGAGGAGGGAAGGCAACACCAAATACTATTAGCTGAAACTAAAGCCTGGGGATAAAAAATGTGTTAGTTGAGGGATGAATCCACACAGTTATCCCATCCACATGTCTTTAATACTCACATTTACCTCTGGGTGGAAGGATGATGAGTGGCTTTGGTTTTACCTGGTCTTATTTATTTATTTAATACACTTCTATACTGCCCATCTGGGAAATATTACACTTCTAAATCCAGATACATAACAGATAAATAAGTATAAATCACAATACAGTATAATAAAAACTGATTACCCAGCTAGGTATCATGAAAAAGTAAAATAAATCTCATCCTCCACTACAGAATATTGTGTCTGACAGTGGAAAAAAAAAACGCTAATTGAAAATAAATTAAGGTAATCAAAGCTAGTTGATTGAGGGGAGAAGGTCTTGATGGGGATAAAAAACCCCAATAACAACAACCAAGCCACCCCTTCCTCTGTAAATACTCTGCAAAGGGTTCCTCTCCTTTTCATTGTGATTCTGAGGCAATGGAGGTTGAGGTGAAGGAGAAACTTTTGGGAGAACAAACAGTTGCAGTAGCAAACAGGGAAATCCGGAGCCAGATATTCTCGAACACTTCCAGGACAGTGAGTCTTGATAATGACCTATATCCTCGGTGTCCTTTAGATGTATAATTTCCAACGGAATAATTCTGTGGCTGCATATATTGGGACAATAGAAACTAAATATCAAGAAGAGAGAGAACAGAGCTGGGGAAATTAGTTGTTCTGAGTACAAGTCAGAATACCCTAGTCAACATGACCTCTGGCTATACCAGCCAAAGGATTCAGGGAACTGTAAACCAATCAGTTAACCTTTTCAAGGTCTAGTTGGGACAGATGATCCATGTCTAGACATTTTTCATTCATGTTTGAGTCTGGCCCTTGATACTCATGCAGCCTTGGTTGACCTCAAGGGTGCTTCCTGTTGCAAGAGAAACAGTGGAATATGATTCTAATCTTGCAGCAGATTTGGAGAACTGAGATTAAGCAATATGCTGGTCATTGTGGTTCCATTTTGAACTGGGGCTGTGTGTCTCAGAAAATAGTATTGGGGGAATTTCTGCTGGACCTGCGGCATTTGACCTGAGGGGTCTTGCAAGATCCCATCTTATGCCTCATGCTGTTTAACCGTGATATGAAGCCAAAGGAAGAGGTCATCTGGGGATTTGAACTGAGGCATCATCATCTCACATAGGTGACACCCAGCTATATTTTCTATTGCCATTAAAGTGAGCAAAAGCTGTGGTTATATACATGTATGTATTCTAAAACTCAGTAAAGATTTATTGGATCAAACTAAGGTTGTGGTGGCACTGCATGTGCTAAATGGAATGAATTCAGCTGAGAACCTGAAACAAAATCCTGATTAAGGTGAAAGTGCTTTTCTCAGGTGTTTCCTTAGGCCCATAGAATTGACCTGATCTCAAATTTTCTTGTAGGAGCAGGTATGCATCTAATATTGGTACTATAGATACCTGTAGAACCCAGAAGATGTTTTACAAGATCTGGATGGTTCACAAGGTGCATGCTTTCCAGGCCAAAAAATAGCTTGGCCATAAAGTTTCATATTCTGTTAACTACATAACTGACACTGGAATATTGCAATGCACTCTGCAAAGGGCTGCCGTTGGAAACAATTCATCAGCTTAATCCGGTACAGAAGTTGGTTGCTGGCATGCTGCTGAGTTGCTGGCATGCTGCTGAGTTTGCCATTAAACACAATTGTATTGTATCATATCGTATCTAAAGTATGGGATCCAGATTAATGAAGGGATCTATCAACCTGTAATAAATTACACTAAGGTTTTGACAGAAGCTTCTTTTGGATTTCATCAGTAGAAGAAACATCTTGCACAGATACAAAGGAGAGGGCCTCCTTTGTGATAGCATCCTAGCTTGAAAATATTCATCCAAGGAAGATATGCCTGGTTCTGATAATGGACTCCTTTCCAAGCCAGGTTAAAACCTTTATATTTGGCCAGATATTTTAAATTATGGTATTTTCAGCAGGTTCAATAATTTATTTGCTTATCAATTGTATTGTATTACTTGCTTATATTACTTTAACGCAGCACGATTTAGTTTTTCATATATAGTTCCCCTGAAATTAATTTTTGGTTGAAAGTGTGATAATAAATTCTTAAAGCAAATAAAATAAATCCAGGTTTTGTAAATTTTCCCCAGGGTTTAAATAGAAAAGACTGCACCACTTCAGAATGCTGATCAGACACTGCACCACCACCACCACCACCACCCCAACAATAAGAAGCTAGCTGTTTTGCATACTCTACAACAATGATGGCAAACCTATGGCACGTGTTCCAGAGGTGGCACTCGGAGCCCTCTCTGTGGGCACCCATGCAGTCACCCCAGCACAGATTTTGCCCCGCCCCTCTGCCCAGCAGCCCAATGGGAGTGCTTCCTCCCTCCCCTAGCACAGAGTTCACCCTGCCCTTCTGCCCAACAGCCCAATGGAAGTACTTCCTCCCTCTCCCCCAACACAGAGTTTGCCCTGCCCCTCTGCCCAGCAGCCCAATGGGGGCATTTTCTTCCTCCCCTCTTGCTGTGTTGGCACTTTGCAATAAAAATATGTGGGTTTTTGGATTGCAGTTTGGGCACTCATCCTCGAAAAGGTTCACCATCACTGCCCTAGAAGTTGCTGTGGGGACATGCTGTGTACAACTATCTTGTAGAGATTTTCTTCTTGTAGGCTACCTGTAACATCTGTTTCTGTCCTGATATAACTCTTCTTTGTTCCACTCATCACCTGTTCACTACTCCAACCCCAGAAGGGGCCTCTGGTTGTTCTTAACTGTTTGTAGCTCTGCCTCCCTCTTCATGTTTTGTTTACTATGGATTTCTGCTGGAGCTGAAGGGAGAGTTCTCTCTTAGGCGTCTGGTGAAGCATTGGCACCACCTACAGGCTGAATTGATGTCCAATTTTAAACAAATTTCCAGAGACAGAAAAAGAAGTGGGATGCAGTTTTCTGAGCTTCCTTATCAACAGGAAATCTACTGTAAAGGAGTATAGATAGTGATATCCCAGATGGCCAGCTCCAGGTGCTAACCCCAAGACTAGCAAGAAAGGCTGTGACTCGAGAGAAGAGCCTTCTTGGATGCGGCACCAACTTTGTGGAACTCTCTTCCAGTTGAGCTGCTCCAGGTTCCATCTCTGCCTATACTTGAAAAACAACTAAAATCATTCCTTTTTAAAGAGGCTTTTAAGAATATATTGCAAATGGCTGACCATTAGGTAGTTTATTCCCCTCCCCCCTTCACCAATAGGTTTTTTGTTTCTGACATTCCCAGCCATTGAGTCCTAACATTCCTGAAAGTCGCTGAGATGATCTTTCGTACGGCATAATCCTTATTTTCGCCAGTGCTGTAGCCAGTGCTGTAGTTTCGTTGTGGCAACTTGTCAAAAGTACACAATCGCATTCACGAACTAAATCCCTGATGGTAGTGTCCTTAGACTCCACCTGCCATACTTTAATATATATATATATATATATATATATGTGTGTGTGTGTGTGTGTGAGTGTTATTTTGCTTTCTTGATATTAATTTTATTCAATTGGTTTACATATTTTTCCTACTGTATAAAGATTACTATTATTACTGTAGTAGTAGTAGTAGTAGTAGTGGTAGTGGTAGTGGTAGTGGTAGTGGTGGTGGTGGTGGTGGTGGTGGTGGTAGTGGTAGTAGTAGTAGTGGTGGTGGTGGTGGTGGTAGTAGTAGTAAGCCACCCAGTGGGAAAATATCCCAGATAGGCAGGGTATAAATTAAATAAATAAATAAATAAATAAATAAGATCTGAGTGCAGGAGCTGATGATACTTGACATAGTTGTCTTTTACACCAGGAAAATAATGCAAACAGCTGAGTTAGAGATGCATGAGTGTGTTTACACAAAGAGAAAGCAGTAGTACATAGCACACACTATTCCAGGGGTTCCTAACCTTTTCAATTTGGGGGCCAGGTCACACTCTCTCAGTCAACTTTGAGGACTGGATGCCCATTTTGTCCTGCCTGCATGGGGGGCGGTGGCCATTTTGTCCCAACAGCTTCAAAGGGGTGGCTATTTTGTTTCTAAAATGCCCTTGGAGAGGTGGGGGGGTCATATGAAATGGTGCCATGGGCCAGATCCGGGTCATGGACCTTAGATTGGGAACCACTGCACTATTCATTTTGACAAAGGATGGTGGTAAGCAGGTTGAACACTGGAGAGATCAAAGACTTCAAATGAAAGGGAAGCAGGAGGATACATGTTCCCAAACTAGGGTTGTACAAATACCATCTGATCCAATTTGTATCACAACGTTAGTCATACAAATCAGGAAGACTACCGCTATCTCACTCCCAAGCTGAACTGGAGGTGGCCTAAATTGATTTATTATCAGGCTTCTGGAATTATCTGTCCAGTATTTGCATGTTTCTAGATTTTACGGTCCAGGGACTGAAAATAGGAAAAACAGAAAATTGAGAGATTACACATTGAGGATGGTCTGCAGTGCCAACAACTTTGCAAGCTGTATGCTGGATCATCAGTTTGTAGGCAAAACTCCTACCAGCTTCTATACTCTTTGCCATGATCCCTGAAAGGTGCTCATGGAAGACTTGTGTTGGGCTGCTGATGTCTCTGCAGTGTCCCTATTCAGTAGCCTTCCCAAGGGTCTCTACTTACTGCCTGGTCCAAAATTACAGGGTTGCATGTTTGGCACCTATCCACTCTGGAACATATGGAGGCACCCACAGCAAAAAAGATAAATGTTACTGCAAATAAGGCAAGTAGATGGGATTTAAATAAAAAAATAAAAACAGAAATGTAAGGGGATGAAAATAGTTCTGGTTCTAATGTTACCAGTATAACCAAAGCCCACACAAGAGAGTCATCCATTCTTCATGAACACATGTACAGTGGTACCCTCTTAAAGAGCATAATGCATTCCACGGGATTGCTCTTTAAGCGAGTTTGCTCTTTAAGCGAAACACCATTGTAAGTGACCAATTGTGACTTCGGGGGGAGGGGGGGATTGTGAACCCTGATTTATTTGTTAAGCGAGTTTTTGGTTGGTTTTAGTTGTTAAACAAAGGTGACCATTCAGAGAAAATGCTGCTCTTTAAGCGAGTTACTCTTTAAGTGAGGCACTCTTTATGCAAGGTTTTACTGTACTCAGTTCTAATTGTAATGAAGACTAAGCATATGGTTGTTTGTTCAACATCCTTGTTATTGTTTATTTTGTATCCTTTTTTAGCTTCTAAATTCAAACTAAATTCCTTTGTTTTTCTTGAAGTATGAAATACAGTATGTTTGTTGAAAACGATTAAATTATTTATTTATTTATTACATTTTTATCCTGCCCATCTGGGATATTTTTTCCACTCTGAGTGGCGTACAACTTAATAATAATAATAATAATAATAATAATAATAATAATAATAATAATAATAATAATAATAATAATAATAATAATAATAATACAATAAAAAGGTAGACAAATTGAATAAAATTATAAATATCAAGGAAGCAAAAATACAGGATGATGTTTAGCTATAATGATTCAAATCCTGATCTTTCCTGTCTAGTTTTCTTTTATTGTGTACAACAAACACAAATCTGGGTTCCATCAAATTTAGCTGATATTTCTATCAATATTAACCACAATTGGGATATATTTGCATGTCAGACATATGGCCCTTGTACACCAACCAAATACAAAGTTTCATATCTTTGCCTTTGGATTAGGCCAGTGATTCCCAACCTTTTGTTGGCCATGCCCCACCTAAGCATCTCTAAAATCATGATAATAATTCTCATTATTCAAAAAGTGAACTCATATTCACGTGGAGGAAGCTTAATAACTCATTCTCAAATCTTCCCTTAAAAATCAAAATGCTCCCCCTATGGGGTGTGTGCCCCATGTTGGAAACCACAGGATTACTGGTAGAAGAAACAAGCTCTCTTAGATGAGGGAGAGTACTTCTTGTTGGAAAAACGTCAGAGGGAAGCTAACACCAGCGATTGAAGTGGAAAAAATCAGATCTTGCTTTCTTTGCACTGATATACAGTTATATTAAGGGAAACCAGCAATGAAATGTAGTTACAATCATAAGTACAATGACCAAATATCAAGGCATAGTGAAGATAATGGGAATTGCTTCATGGAAAAGGCTAGGATAATAAAGATGTACATTTTGGTTCTGCTTTGAAGATGCTTGCATTCACTACAGCCGTTGACTTGTCTCAGTCCAGTTGGCAAATCTTAGCTTTTCAATCACAGACACAGACAGAGGATGGATGACGTTTCACATTTTCTTTATTGTTATTTTAAAAAGATTTGTTTTATCTCCAAATATAGATCTAATTTCAGCATATAATTTAAAATTGGCCTTTAGTACATGTTACAGAAATAGAAATCATCCAGACAGACCACCCCTTTTCTTCACATTGACACACTTGATATGACATACTAAAGGTGTATGCTGAGGGCCAGATGGGTGCCTGTTCTCCTCTTAATCCCTGGGGGAAAGGCAAAAAGGTCCCAAGGATCCCCCAAATCCATGTTCCTTCTCCAGAAGGACATTCCTATGACAGACATCCAGCTGGGTTTCCTTAAACAGATTTCTATCAGACATGATGAGACACTGACCTCTGACCTGCATTGAGATAGGCCTCACAGCCTGTCTGTTTGAAAGGGCAGCCATTAACCACCCATGAGGAAGATCTACAGAGCTGTGTTTGGAAACGGAGGAGGAGAAAGTCTAGATTTGTCCTGATATCCTGTGTTACTTATTTCCCCTATTCTCATGCAATTTTTCTTTAAGTAGTTGTGAATCCACTTATCTTCCTTCAGTGAAGACACTGATAGCTCTTTGCACAAAAAGTTCCTGGGCATATCTAAAATAGTTATCTCATCCACAATTTTAGTTTCATAAAATAAATAAATATTAAAATATATGAAATGTTATTAAGATTGGCTAACACTTTAATACACACTGGACTGAAAATGCTAAACAAACAGTTAAGTGGGAGAAGGGGCCAGTGAAATAGCATTTTGCTGGCACCCCAAATGCCACAATAATGGGTTTCATAATGGTGGGAGTTCCAGTTCTATTTCTCCTACTTGTCTCCCCTCCATGTTTCCTACCAGGATCTGGGATGGATCACCCCAACCCCATCGTTGTGTATTCTTAAGTGTTCATCGACAATGTAGTCCAAAAGCTGCACAGTTCTATTGTGACCGGTGAAAGCAGATGCAAGTACTGTATATACTTCAGTATAAGTCAGGTTTTTTAGCCCCCCCCCCCAATAAATTCCAAAAATGGGACTTGGCTTATACTCGGGTCAGTGTAAAAACTCAAAAACATACCCCCACAAATGTCTAAATTAATTATTTTACCTTATTTTCATGTATTTTAATTATTGAAACTCACTAGCAGCTGCTGCATTTTCCATCCCCGACATACTCTTATATACAGTATTTTATGTCTATTTTCCTAGTTTTAGAGATCCAAAATAAGTACCTTGACTTATATTCGGGATGACTTATTGTCAAGTATATACGGTAACTCATATCCTGGAAAAACTCACAACCCCATTGTATACATGTCTTCTTCATGACTATGAATTATTACAATAGTTCTATCCAAGCACATGCAACTCCAAGAGGTGTCATGGCTCATAGGTCATGTAGCTGTTGAACTAAGGAATATTTCTTGGAACCCGCTGGGCTGGCAAAATGGACATGCTAGTATGCAGTATAGCTGAGCTGCAGGTTTTATCCTTGGTCAGTATTGTTTTGGAATTTTTAAATGGATCTCCATCATTCTAGAGCCAATGACAAACCTATCCGTAGCACCTTAAGTCAAATTTATATTTGCCAATGCAGTCTCCTCTCTCCTTTTCCTTTCCAACTATATGAAAGGCTCTAGAAACAACCATACAGTCTGAATTCCAAAAATGGTAGAATTTCTCCATTTATAACTCATGCAGGTCTTCTGAACTCCAGTCCTGCTTCACTAAGGAAATAAAATATATACACTATACAGAGTTACTGGGCACAACAACAAATACATTAAAAAATCTACTCTTATATACAGTATTTATAAAAAGCAAATTGACCAGCCACCACCCAAGTACAAAAATACATGTATCTTATTTTATGTCTATTATACTTATTAAACCCTAGAAATAATTACTTATGGATTTAAAAATTATTTTCATAACCACAGTGCTGCAAAAATATTCATCTTAGTTTGTTTCCTCACCCCACTTCCACATTTTCCATCCAACCCAAGGCTCAAAATTTATAAGGTGCATCCTTTGAATAAACGAAGGAAAGAAGGAACAAACACATAAAGGAACAACAGCAGCAAAAATCTTTCAGTATGGCTTTTAAGAACAGGCTAAGAAGGCGAGGGATAAATTAGGAAATGTTGCCAGAAACGTATTGGCTACAATGTGGGCTAAACTAAGAGAGGGCAAGCCCAGATAGGTAGAATTTTATTCCACTCTGCCTGCTTAGGTGATCACTAAATTCTTTTTACTTGAAAGTACATTCCTGAAGAATGGTGCAGCGTCACAGATTTTTGCCAATAGGCTTTTTTAAATCACCTGATACTAAAGCAAGATGTCATAGTATGTAGTGCAGGGCAGGTTCCATATCTTATCCATGAGAATAATCTCATGCAGATGCCACCAAGTTTACTGAAACCTACCAGGATATTGACAGGATTGGGGATAAGAAGAGAAACTATTGCCCATGTCCTTATAAGTAATTAGCTGGACCTCAAAGTTCAAATGTTGTTCACTGCAGATGGCACTACCAACAATCACTAGTTTGAGGAAACATGTGACTTCCTTAGTTATGTCCCTCAGGCTAGGTCTGTCAGGTGTGTCCCTGCGGCATCATTTCTGCAAAGCATACTTGAGACATTAACAGAGTATAGCTACATCTGCCTTTTTTTAAAGATGGGCATTGTTAGGAGCAGCAACAACTCTTTCTTACAACAGGTGGCAGTGTGGCTTCAGGCAGTGCCTATAAATTATATCTTGGTATAATACACAATGGTTTAAAAACCAGCAGCAAGATACAATTGGAGAAGGTCTAATGAATCAATGGAAATAACAAATCTCCACCAATTCCTTGAGCCTATTCAGGTTGCAACTTATGACTGGATTTCAACTGTCAAAATATTGCAATAGCTCACAGGCCACTTCAGTATTTCACATACACAGAACAAATACTATGTTTCACAGCTGTCATGACACACAATTGTCCCAATCATGACAGGTATGGCTGCTCTCCACACAGAATTTTCCTGTGCCTGGGAGAAAGATCTTCCTTCCATACACGCAGTGCAGTTCCTTTTGTACAAGAAGCAGTCCCATGTGAACTGGTAAAGGAAAACTACAGATTTGTGAATATAGAAATCTACACAATAGTCATGTGTAAGGGAGGCCCCCTAAAGTCTTTCATTTCATGTATGCCAGTAGTGTAGCTGTGTATTTATTTATTTATTTGTTATTCACGCTTGTTTATCACCCTCCTCCCCGAAGTGACTCAGGGCGTATTCCTGTCCAAGAGTCTATATCCCTTAGTAACTCACGTGAGGATCTTGCTCCTCATCAGACATGGAAGAGGTAGATGGAGCTACCGATCCTTGATGTAGAGTAATAGGAAAGTCATTGTCTAATAATTTATATTAGCCGTGTAATCAAGATGGTTCTAGGGCAAAGGTGTTTTGCCGGTGTACCTCAATTCCTGAAATACTGCCTCTTTGTGGGTGTTGGATGTATACAACATGTTGCCTCATCTAGGCCTAAGAACATGTTATTGCAAACTGTGGGGAAGAGTGCACATCCAAGTTTCTGAAATACAATAATTTGGTGTGCCAACCTGCCCAAGGGAAGCTAGTGTATCCATTTTACTTGTTCAGTGAAATTCTGGAAAGTGCTGCTTTTTCACCTCCTGAACTGTCCATATAACCAGGCTATTTGAAAACAGAATGGATAACTTGAGAAAGTGATGCATTTCTCCTCATCAGAAATTTTGAAAACCAGAGGCTAGCAAGCGGTCTTTCAGGGATCAATTACAGCTTTCCTCCCCTGCTGCAAGGGCTGCATACTAGATAGTATTAAAATGGCTATTAGTTATATAAGAGCAACTGCTTAATTTCTCTCAGTATGTTGAAATATGACATAAGATTAGAGATGCTAAGTTTTTCTTTGAAGATTTCACTGTGTTTACAACCAGGAATTAGCTCAGCACCACAAAGTCCTTCAATCAACACTTTAACTCACGCTATTCAATTAATACATAAACTTTTGTTCTAGACTCCATAAAATCCGTAGTCCAAATTACAATGGAATCTTATAAGTGATTATGCATTTTGCAGCTATTATCAGAAGCCAATTACATACCCCAATTAGGAGAGGATGCTAGATCAGTCTGTATTAACCTCATATGTAAGGTGGCAAAGAACTCTACTTTTCCTGCTACTTTTGAACTAGGCAATTGCTTGTCAACTTTTCAGGATGCTGTTGCAATAAAAAAACTAACCTGTACCTGACCTGAAAAAATGAGTAGATAATTTTTAGAAAAAATAAAAAATAATTTTTAGAAAAATTTAGAAATAAAAATCTCTGTAACAAATTGCTATTGATTACCTGGCTGCAGTGAAAGACTGAAAGTTTTGCCCACCATAAATGAGATACCAAAAAGACAAACACTAATTACTGGGTATTTAAAAAAGAGGTAGAGACATAAATTTAACACCCCACTAACAGTTATTCTGTATTATGAAGGGAATGTCTTCTCTACCTGCACTGTATTCTAGCCCTATGATCTAGCCAAAGACATGGTCTAGATGACCTCCTAGACTTCTGGGGCAGGTTCAAGAATAAAGAGGGGGGGGGGGTTTGCACTGGAATCACTTCCCTCTCAGTTCTGCTGATAGAAGCAGTTTTTTCAGTAGAATAACTCACTTGCCACCCCACCTCCAGCTCTGAATCTTGCCTGGAACACCTAACTGCTCAGTTGTCTTTTCTTTCTTAGATGCAATAACAACCTTTTCTGGTAGCTGTCTTTCAAGAACAGACATGGACTTGCTATTGGCAGTCTGGACCCTTCTCAATCATGGACTTGGAGAGGGTGAGAGTTAGCAGGATAGCCAATTCCTTGGCACAGGATTATATAAGCCATGCCTTCAGTAATTATGGGAGTGTGTTTTCTGCTTATTGAAGGTCTCTATTTCAGCTTTTTGTCCAGGTTTCAACCTTTCTGTTCTAAAGAATCAGCATGCACATACACTCATGTGTGCACTGATTAGGTACCTATGAACATTCCCTTTACCATTACCTCTTTCTGTCTGTCACCCTTGGTTCTACCTACCTTCCCTATGCTTCCCAACATATCAACTACAAGAGAAGTCAGAATGGATGGGGTTTGATGAGTGAACAGTCTGGTCTAGCAAAAGGCATATTCCTGCATCACTTGTAAGTACCCTGCTGGAAACCAATGAATACCTTTCTTTGCTCTTCTACTGTTCCTAGACTTTCACTTCCTTTTATTGAGTACCCAATGGCTTATTTCAGGCCTTTTCCTCTTGTAAAGCCCACACATCACTGTAAGATGAGACATTAAGCATTTCAGAGCACTACAAATAAATAGAAAACTTGGTGGAAGAGCCTAGATAAGAGTTTTCCCTAGTTAATGGAGAATTTTTTTTATAAGGAATTAACTGAGCTTCTATCACATTATGCTTTCCTTCCTTAATTTTGGATTCATTAACTACTTAGTCATCTCTACATAAATTATGTGCAAGAAAAGCAGGGACTGCTAGCCAAAGGAAGGCAAGCTATAGCAATACAATTCCATTAGAATCCCACCATCCTGGACAAAAATATAAAGTAAATATATACACATAACCCCCCTCTCCCGATGATTAGCAGCAATCATATCCTACTAAGTGGTTAAACTGATGGAGAAGCTTGCTGATGGGGCTGCCTTTCCCATTTTGTACAGCATTAGCCAGTAGAGGGGAAAAGAGGTCACAGTGAGGGTGTGGGAACTGCCATTTCTCTTAAATGGAGAGTCAGGATCCATCTGATCCTGTTCTGCCTCCAAAGGTGAAGAATGCATTCAGGACACAAAATCCTCATTATGTTGGAGTCTTCAATATTTTGTGATTACTTCTTACCCTTTTCTGATGATAAAAGTGGTCAGAAACAGGAATGTGATATCACTGACAAGAGGTCTACTTCCAGTTTCAAATGCAAGTGCCGTTCGGTCCACAGAACAAAGAGCTATGCTCCCTGCACACCATTCTTCCTCCTTGAAATGCCAGCAACACCCCTCGCACCCAAAATGATCATTTGTCCCCTGTTTTTGGCCTCACCTACTGATGTGAAACTCAAACACAAGGGATTCTTTGGGGCCAGCACCAACCTGCATCCCATCCCATTCAGGAATTCAGAAGGGCCAAGATCCCCACATGGTTTTCCATCTTAGAGAAGAGTAAAGGGCAGGTGGTTGCTCAGACATGGGAACCAGGTCACTACCGCATGGAGCATGAAATTGTCCTGAGAGAGGAATTTTGATCATGAGGCTCTTGAGGTGCACACCGAGCAGAGGGAGAACAAGTCCGAGGAGAGAAGCCACCAAGAGAGGAGAGCTGAGAAGCAACATCTCACAGGGTGAAAGCATACAACAGAAGGGACCAGCCCAGTCAGCAGTGAATCTCAAGTAAGAGCTCTACACCAAAGCTTTTTAAGCTCTCTCTCACACACATATCCCATTTCATTCTGCTTATGCTACGGAACTTTTGTCCTCCCTAAGTGCAGGCCAGCCATATTGGACATCTATGTCTGGACATATATATCTATCATGGCAGCAATCTTACCCAAGTGTCTCCCCACCCACCCCACTATGGCTCTTTCCCCCTAGTTTGCATGTTCATTAGGTGCCATCAGTCTGGCCTATCGCAGACTCTCAGGAGGCAGGGGAATCAAATGCCCAAAGAGTAAGGAATTGGCTGCTGGTTGGGTGTCACCTGTTGCACCCCTAGCTCCATGTGGGGTGTGAGGACTGTGTGACGGACCAGCAGTTCTTGGCTCAGAACAAGGCTGGGAGCTGAATTACAGTACAGTACTAGTGGAGGTGTGATAGTTGGGGGCACAAAAAGTTGTATCCAAGCCAGGGCGTTGATCCAATCACAAGGCTCCAGGCCTTCCCTGGTTAGTGACTGCCTCCACTCTTCCCGCCTCCTGATGCCCAGTCAATGATGATGAAGCTGAGGCTCATGATCATGAAGAGTACCCCAAGGCACGCAAAGAGGGCTGCCTGCAGGGAGAAAGGTAAAAAAGGTAAGGGTCACCCTTGCTCGAAAGCCAAGGCAGGCATGACTAAACACCAGAGTGCAGTGAATGCTGTTTACTTTCCCACCAAAATGGTACCTATTATCTACATGCAATTTCAGAAAGGACATGAGGGAAAAACTGAGGCTTTGACATAGGCCGTCATTTCCTTCTTCTCTCCTTCCTATCACAAGCAACAAGGAAGGCCAGCGAGAAGCTCACATTACAAATTTGAGATGTTTTAACAGTTGACTATTTGTCCTGGCAGTCTGACTATTTTTGTTGCATTTTTATCAGCTGCAGGCTTTTCACTCAAAAAAGAAAATCATCTTCACAAATTGAGTGAGGCTGCAGCACTCACCCAGTGTTATGAAACCCTTACTGACAGGTAATGCTGATTTTAGAGCAGGTCTAATCCCTGGCAAGGATTACTGACTGGCACAACAGTGCATGGAAGGGTTGAGGTTTCACCATACCCTCTCCAGCTGTGATGTCCATTAAACTTTATTCCCACCCACAGAACAGTGTCTGTTAATTAACTTGTGAACTGTCCAGAGAGTGCACTAAGCACTATGGGGTGGTATATAAGTGTAATTGCTTTGTTAATTTAAAAAAACCTCCATTAACGGCTGCTTCCCCCTTTTTTGTATTGATAAGTGTTGTGGCAGTGAATGCAGAGGGAATGCAGCTGGGTTAAACATGCCATCCCTATAGGTTGAAACCCTGATCTCAATCAGTACTTCATTCACTGATTTTTCAACCAACCAATCACCATGCTACAGTCAGTACCCTTTCTGTTCTAAATTGTGCATAGAACAGGCAGTCCCACGCAACGTTCCTTTTTTTTTGCCACTTGCACAAGCAGAGTGGTCCACTGCTTTCAAATCATATTTGCACATAGGATTCTGCCCTATGTAACATGTACTTTGACCTAAAGTATTACATCCAATTAGTTTACAAAAAATATACTATAGTTTGGTTACCCTGTGGCTACAGATGGGAGTTATAGTCCAAATACCGGTAAGTACATTTTCAAGCTGTAAGACCAAGAGCTCTTAGCAGCACTAAGTAGGAGGTGTGAGTGCCCTGCAATGTTTTTGGGAAGTCTCAACTAGATTGTCCAATACTGGATTTGCTTTCAAGTGCTGTTTCCATAGCTGCATCTTACAAATCCAAACTGATGGTGCATTTAATTGCCTGGTCCTCCCACAAATAAATCTGTATGCGTTGATTTTGTGCATATATCCAGTGTAGATTCTTACATATGACGTACCAAGACCTTGGGAAGGGATTTTGTAGGCTCCTTGTCCTTGGGCATGATCCGGATATAGAAAATGGCTGGAAAGATGAATATCAGGCAGGGAGCCGACGTGGCACCTGGGAAAAACCAGCAGACAGTGTGTTATGGTGACTGAAAATTGCTCCAGCAACAGGAAGTATCTTTTCTGTCCTTGCTCTACATTCCTAACAGTGGTCAGATAATTACTGCTTTGTCCCCAGGAATTGCTTTTGACAAAACCATCAGGGAAATAAGCAGCAATTGGGTGGCTGGGAGCAGCAGAAACCCCATAGAAACAAAGACATTGGAAGCAATGACCTTGCTTGTTGGAAAGGTGAGCTTTCAGGCAAGGGGATTCCAAAAAGTGAGTTGGGGGAGGACGCTTCTGTCATCAACTTGTTTACAAAATTATTTAAGCAGGAAAGAGCTTTCATTACCAATCTGCTTTTTGTGTTAGAGAAGTCTCTGAGAGAGACATTGGAATAACACATTTCCTCCATGAGTACTGTCCTTGGACAAATACTCAAAACAAGCCTGGTTCAGTGGGCCCATTCTGGTTATTATTTCACAACTGGATTTCAATTATGTTGTAAATGTAAAAACCATTTTACATAGAGATCTGATACTGAAATTGACCCTTTGTATTATGTTGGATAGTTTAGGGGGATATATAGAATTGGGCTCCAGGTCATCTATGTGGTATACCTGTATGTACAGTATTGGGAATTCATGCAGTGTTTGATTTAAAAAACAAACAAACATTAAATTGTTATGTGGTGTTCAGAAAGCTGAAACATTTATGTTTATTAAAGTGAAAATATCACTTTTTAAAAATGGAAGTTACAGGCATAGGACAAATGTAGTAGCTCTCCTGATAGAGAAACAAAGTTGGAAAACTTTGTAGCCCTGCTAAGCCTAGTTCTACCTACTTTCTTAATCATACTGGAAGCTTCAAGCTGGCAGTGCAGAATTTTCCTTTCTGCATGGGAAGCAAGGCCTAGTGAGTGACACCAAAAAGCCTTCCAACCTAAAACTCTCCCAACTCAGCCACATTTAGGTGTCCACAGGTGTCTGTGTGCGAGGTAAAATTCCCAGAACGGAGAACTATGGGATATGTAGTGTTTTTTAAAGTCAAAATTCCATGCCATTGCCTACTAATAAGAAAAAGAAACATGAAATATCTGGTTTGTTTAGGTTGCAGACAGAAAAGAGATGTCTTCAACTGAAATGTTGTACCTGGACATTGGCTAAATGTTCTTATAACACCATAATCTGTTTTCCTACAAAATATGTCAAAATTAGTCAATATATATCCTTACAGGAAAATATTTGGAGGGAACCCAGAGGTAATTGCGGTTCAAGGGATTTAGGGGCAAAACCCCACAACTCCTTCAAAATTGGATGGATCAGTGCATGTGGCAGGTGTGGATAAAATAGAACAAAAGGTACACAAAAATGATGAGTGAAGACTCACCAATCAGGCCAAAGATGCCCAGGATGGAGGGGGCAAAAATCACCAGCAAGTTAATGGATGTCAGCAATATAGCAGCAATGATACAGTGTCGAATCCAGCTGAATTCCTTGTCCTGAAATAGCATCTGCTGAATTGCACGGCGTACCTGACAAGTAAAAAGAAATACTGTACTGTTGATACACAACAGGTCTCACAATATGGATATGGAGACAAGAAGAAGCCTCTGCTGCAAACCCAGATGCTGATTGTATCCTTACATTTACAATGGCAGCATCATGACAGGCCCCAACAAGGCCAGCCACTACATCAGGGGCTCGTTTACCTGTTCAGCTGCTCACATGATCTCTGCCATCCTATGCCTTCCTCCACACCCTACATTGGGCAAACATGACAACCTCTATGCAAATAAAGGGACACAATTCTGATATCAAACAAAATTAATTGTAAGTGATTCTACAAGGCAGGATTTCTCAGCCTGCAGCCTGTGGACCGGATGTGGTCCATGGCACCATTTCCTGTGGCTCCCCACCACCTCCACCACACCAGGAAGTGCCATGTGGGCAAAATGGCTGTCTGGCCACCAAAGTTGTTTGAGGGCCCTCGGCTTAAAAAGGTTGAGAACTCTTGTTTATAAGGTATTGCCTTCTTCCTACATTTGTTCGATTTCAAGTATGGATCATATACTGTGTTTTACTTGTTGAATTACTGTGGATACCACAAAGAGCCGCATCAATGAATTCTACAGGGACTTTGAACACCAGCACAACAGGACCACAGATTTGAAGGACTTCCGCTAGGTAATATTCCTAATTGACTGATTTGGACTGATTTGGACTAATTTGGCTACAATTGGCAAGCCTAGTGGATAAAGGAAATTTGTTGCCTAATTCTGGAAGGTACTGGGTTTGATTTGTACCTCCCCCAGCTACAAAGAAAGCTCTTTAGCTTCAAAGAGGGCCATTTGGGGAAGGTTATATGCAAATACCTAGCTTCCTATTTTTGGATTGTAAAAAGATATAGTCTGCTGTTTTATTTCCCACGAACATCTAAGCACCAGCCTGGCTTAAACAACATACTATGAAATCTGCCTGATGAATTGATCTCTTGAATCACAGAAGCTTGCAATGTTTGATTTTTTAAAAGTTATCCTATAAAAGGTATCGCCTTCCTCCTACATTTGTTTCATTTTAAGTATGGATCACATGGCTTATCTTGAATTCCGATATCAGAAATGACAACATAAAACATCTGGTTTCAGAATACACCAGTCTCTCAGGACACTCTATTACAAATCTCAAAATATGTGTTATGCAGGAAAAATTACAAAATAAGATTTGAGAGATAAAGAGAGGGAGGGAGAGCTAAAGTGGGCTAAGGTCACAAATTCAAATGTATAGCAAAAAGATTAGATATACTGTATAGCACACACTATATATTGGTATTTTGGTGTCATCTACAATTTGGGGCGTAGCTATACACAGAACCATTTTTGCTTCAAAGATAAGAGCCTACCATTGGTATAATCTAACAGAGAAGCTGACTACTAGCAACAGAATTTCTATATCAGGGATTCTCAACTTGCAGCACCATTTTATGTGACACTACCCCCCACACCAGGAAGTGCCATGTGGTGGAGGAAAGGCAAAATGGCTGTCCGGCCCCAGAAGCTCTCTGAGGGAGCGTGACCTGGCCCCTGGCTTATAAAGGCTGAGGTCTCTTAGTCTATATAATCAGAACTGTATAATCAGAATGGCTGCAATACCCAATTATCATCTACTTTTTGCAGGGTGCTGACTATTCCTGTCTGTGTGCCAGTTAACTTTCCACATTCTAACCAACCCCAGACAAGAATATTCAAGTTGTTGATTTAAGTGGAAGTTAATGTAATTTATATAATCTATTCCATCTTTGTGGTCACTGCTGGTCTCCTGCTGAACACAAATTCCACTCTCTCTGGTCACCTTACTGGTAAATCAGCACTCAGGTGCTCTTTCCACCACTGAATCTGATCCATGCTACATCTGACCTAAGCTGCATACTGGGTTGTCTTGAGCCTTATTTTACTTTTCAGTTACTAACAAGAGATGAGAATGACATCCACTCTAGGATGACTTCAGATTTTAGACCTTGCGTAATTAAATCTGGGCCAAATTATAGAGATACCATTTCACAAGTATGGCTACTTGAGAAGTGGCTATTTCCTGTACTGGAATGTTTTAGGAACATAGTCACATATCAGGCTGCCTTATACTGAGTCAGACGCTAAGCATGGTGTAACACAGTACCATCTATTCTGACAGGCAGTGGTTCTCTAGCACTTCAGGCAAGATTTTACCCCCTTCTTATTATTTTTCAAGTGTTGTATCTGATTCTGAATATTGTCTATCCTCATGGCGATCAGCCATGAAGATTGTTCTGGGAGCGATATAATGCAGTGGCTTTCCATTTGCCTTAAACATTGCAGCGTGACACCTGTACCACTGATCCAGTTTCATGAGCCACTTTCTGATCCTGAGTCCATTTGGGACACAAAGTCCTCATTAGCCCCAGGCTGCTGCCCTCCAGCAAGATGGATTCAAGTGAGATTTAATCCACTTGGGGATCATCACCCTTCCCAGTAGACTTGGCCACCCAAGGACGTTAGTCCTCAGGGTTGTCAGGTTAGTTACCCACCGCTTGATGATTGACATTGAGTTGCTGGAAATATGGTCTATTACCGTAGCATGATAACCTGACCAGACTTCTTTTACCCCTTGCCCTACCTTAAGCAAACTGGTATTTCCTAATAGTGCTCCATCTAAGTAACTATCAAGTCTAATTCTTCTTAACTTTGAGGCTCAAGACTAAACTGGGAGATTCGATGTAGTGTGATGGGATAAGACGCTGACTGGGAGGCGGAAGGTCAGCAGTTCGATTCCTGAGTACTGCAGGATGGAATGAGCTCCCATCTTTCTCCCAGCTCCTGCCAACCTAGCAGATCGAAAGCAAGAAATTGCAAGTAGATAAATAGGGACCACTTCGGAGGGAAGGTAAACAGCATTCCTTGTACTCTGGTGTCTAGTCATGCCTGCCACATGTCCACGGAAATGTCTGCAGAAGCAGACAGCGCTGGCTCGTTGGCTTTGAAACAGAGATGAGCACTGAACCCTAGAGGAGGATACGACTGGCTTTTAAGCAAGGAAAACCTTTACCTATTACATTATTATGCTTTTGACTATTTTATGCTTTAATTGCATTTGTTCGGTTTAATTATAAGCTGTCTCTAAAGATAAAGGTCACCCTTGCTTAAAAGCCAGTTGTATCTGACTCTAGGGTTTAGTGCTCATCTCTGTTTATAGCCAAAGAGCCAGTGCTGTCTGTGTTTGCAGATGTTTCTGTGGACATGTGACAGGCATGCCTAGACACCGAAGTGCAAGGAATGCTGTTTACCTTCCCACTGAAGTGGTACCTATTGATCTACTTGAAATTTCTTGGTTTTGAACTGCTAGGTTGGCAGGAGCTGGGACAAAGACAGGTGCTCATTCCGTCATGCAGTACTCAGCTTTTGAACTGTTGACCTTCCACCTCCTAGTCAGCATCTTAACCACTCGAGCCACTAACCTGAAATAAATATTAAAGAAATGTGGGAGAGCACCCAAGTTCTGCTGATCCCTAGGATGATTTGGGGAGCAACAGAAACTATTGGCCTTCATGAGACACTAATCCTTGTTTCTCCCCCTTGATTTCCTACCCATGTTATAGCACTTGGCTCCCACTTTCTTTTTTTGCTCCTTTAACCACATTGATACTGTCATCTGCAGTGAACACCATGGGCTATCTTGACAATTATTTTCTTTTTTCATTACTGATTAGAGATAAGGATGACATCTATGCCAAGAACTGGAATTCAGATTATTGACTCATGTGTAGTTATTATATTATTATTATATTTCAACTTGTATGCCACCCCATTTGCAATGCGAGTTCCTGGTATATAGTGTACAGTCTCTCAAACACGCACATCTCTTGTTTGATCAACTTTTTTTTTTTAGAAAGAGACTTACCGGGAAAAGAACGATGGGCACTGTCAATGTGACCGCAGTCAGGACGGCTACCCGCACACAAAGGATTAGAACATCAAATGGGTCTACTTTATTATAAGTGTGTAGCAGCTCCGATTCTACCTGGCCTGCATAACCAGAGAAAATCCTGTCATTATTGATCATGCCTGATTTTCAGCAAGAGGTTTGTTTGCATTTCAGAACCACTCCTTACAAGAGGTTGCTGTCTAGATGTTAGTTCCTTCTGTACTGGAGTTCACATCTTGTGCAACGGGGCTTGTCTGCAAGTAAGCATTCTGGTGCATGGCATTGAAATAATAAAATAAAAGGAGAGTGGATTGGTATTAATAATAATTGTGCACCATCAATTCAATCCTAACTTAAGACAACTCTTTTCAGGATTTTCTAGCTAGAGGATACACAGAAGTGGCCTACCATTCCCATTCCTCTGTGGGGGCCTTCAGATGCTACAGCTTGCCCATGACTATACAGATTGGCTTTTCTCACAGGAGGCACAGTGTGGAATTAAATTCTCAACCTCTGGCCAGATACCTAAACCGTTTGCCTTGTATATTCCCTCTAGGTAAAGGTAAAGGTAAAGGTAAAGGTTGCTCTTGCTTGAAAGCCAGTTGTATCTGACTCGAGGGTTCAGTGCTCATTTCCATTTATAGCCAAAGAGCCTGTGCTGTCTGCGTCTGCAGACATTTCCGTGGTCATGTAGCAGGCATGACTAGACACCGGAGTGCATGGAATGCGTTTACATTCCCACTGAAGTTGTACCTATTTATCTACTTGCAATTTCTTGCTTTTGAACTGCTAGGTTGGCAGGAGCTGGGACAGTGACTGGAGCTCACTCTGTTGTGCAGGACTCAGGTCTTGACCTGCTGACCTTCTGGTCATGAAGTTCAGTGTCTTAACCACTAAGCCACCACAGTCCCTTATATTCCCTCTAGAAGCTCTCAAATGCCTTGATGCAAAGTAATGAAAAGCAGTCTGGCGACAGGCAAGGCTTTTAAAATGTGGAAAGAGTTCTGCATGTATAATGTTGAGCTGCTAAGTAATCTGGGCACCAGAAGGACCTCAGGATCTGCTTACCACTTCATAACATGTCCTGCCCAGACTCATCTATGCCCCACACCCACCTACTTTTCACTTTATGCATTCCAGTGGAAGGCACTTACCATAGAAAGTGAGGTAGCCAAAAAGGGCAGCCAGGAAATACATGATGTACATGACAGTGATGGAGATGTTTGAGATGCACTGCATCTTCTTCTTGGATGGGCTAAAAGACAGCCAAAGACACAACATTTGAGAAGGACCCCTGACCTGCTAAAGGCACGTGCTCCTGTTTGCCAAGAGCTAAGCTCCTCCTCCTACACGTCTCCTCCATATAAAAAAATGCAACCAGGTACAAAGAAAGAAACAAAATCTGAAAGTATCCCATTTCATCCTGCAACATTGAATTACGCAAGGCCACAGCAGCTCTGAAGAGACACCTGTCACTTGCCTACCAGGTACCAGATATATTCCTCATCAAGTTCTCATGAAATTATTAAGAACTGTTATAACAAAACAGCACAAAGAAAGAGGGTCTTATTCAAAGGACATATTTGCTCTGTTATTAAACTAAGCCGAATAGGTCATTCAAGTGTCATATTTCAGGGCTTAAACATGACATAAGTGGTCTATGCTGCAAAGAGAAGCCTTTGAGAATTTCCCCATGACACCAAGTATGCAATGCATAACACAGTGTGTGTCTGGGCCCCAGTCTGCAAGGAGCTCCCCCTCTCCCGCTCCCTTCCTCTGTCTCCACTTGAGTGTCACGCACCAACACTTACTTTTTCAGCTCAGTATAAATAGGCAGCACCTCAGGGTGACACACAAAAGCAAATGCCATGATGGGGATGGTGTAGGCTGTCTACAAGGAGGAAAGAAGAGATGTTAAGGCAAGAGCCTACACCTGCCACTGCCACAAATAATGATCTTGCAGCCTCTCAACTATTTACAGCAGTGAAGAAAGATATAAAGAAAATACACACATGCACACAGAGTGAACTCCTGACAGCTACTATGTCTGGAAGAAGTGAAGGTAAGCATCTCTGATTCAAACAGGGATGTATCTTCATGTGATCTTACAACCACTCTTCCACTTGCCTGATAAGGAAACATCTTTCTTGCCTTTGACACTTAGCATTTCTTATTCTTGGCTCTCTTCTTGTTTTCTCATATTAACATACATTCATCTACTTTCAGGTCCCTCTTTCTACCAAATTTGCCCCGTGTTCATGCTGCTCCATATGTTCCCAAACTACAGTAGTACCCTGCCTCTTCTTCCAGCCAGACCTATCTTTCCCTCCTCCAACCTCACTGAATTTACAAATTCCATGTTTCTCCTGTTCTGCATTCATCCCATTCCTTTTACACACCTATTCATTTCCCTCTCAGTCCTTCTCTGGTTTATAGACAGGGCCTGGTCTTAATTCTGCCTCTGTAACAAGGATGAGCAATATGCTGTCCATGGGCCATATTCAGTCATCGTAGAGCAGTGATGGCTAACCTTGGCACTCTAGGGCTTCTTGAATTCCAATTCCCAGAAGCCTTGATCAGCAGGAGTGCTGACTTGGGCTTCTGGTAATTGAAGTCCAAGAATACCTGGAGTGCCAAGGTTTGCCAGCATGGTCTTAGAGGCTGAAATGAGCTCCCCATTAACCTGTCATAATTAATCGAAACATATAATGTTACTCTTGATTATCAAGCCATTTCTGCCTCTTTATGGTACTGTTGCTTTAAAAGATAGTTGTTCTTGTAATCAAACCACTCAACACACAATATATATTGTAACACCATACCACCTGTTTTCAAAGTCCTGGGCTCATTATGGGAGAAGGTTTTCTCCTTAGAAGCTGTTAGCTGCATTAAGATTTCTTGGTATGTATTTTGATATTCTAACCTTGCTTTTAAGGCTTACAGCCTAACCTGAGAATGATTTATTACTGTAACTTTGTCAGAGTGTATGACTTTACTCTAATTTTGTTGTTAACAGATAAGTATTTAAAGTCCTGAAGAAGAGTTTTGATTCGAAAACTGGCATTACCGGGGATAATTTTACAACCTCATTATTCCTCTGCATTCTTTTGTAGTAAAGATAATTCAGCAACAATTCTCTGCCTCAAATGGTTTTTCTTCCAATTCTATGTTTGCACTGTTTGGCCCTACTCCAGAGAAAATGGGCAGAGGTTAACTTTACCATATCTTTTGACTTTACTAAAATATAGAAATTTCCCCATTTTTTAATTAAAGGATTTTTTGTTTGTTTGTTTACTTACTTTTAGTTTTTGGCCACCACAGGGTTCAGTTAAAAATAGGTTTTAAGAATAATATTTTTGGGGTGGTAGGATGCAGAAGCAGGTATGACCCTCTTAAAGTCCAGGATTGGCTATGTCTGGTCTCACTCTTTCTCTATAACCACAGAATCATTTCATTGCAGACAGCAGAGAAACAGTAAGGGTAAAGCAAAAGTATGTAGTGTGGCTCATGTCAAACCATTTTTGAAGGATTGCCAAATTCTAAGAATTGCTGGGGTTGTGATACAAAACATAAGAGTGGATAGATTAGACCAGGAGTTCTCAACCTTTTCAGTTCTCAGCCGGGTCACACTCCCTTAGACAGTTTCGGAGGCTAAATGGCCATTTTGCCCTGCTTGCCACACATGACACTTCTGGGTGTGGCGGAGGTGGTGTTGGGCCACATGAAATGGTGTTGCAGGCCACATCCGGTCCCTGGGCCATAGGTTGAGAACCCCTGGATTAGAGACTCATTGCCCCTACTGTAGAGATTAACTAGATACAACTAAGTACATGGGATACTCAAATCTCCACCTTATGTTAATATATAATTATGTATTGATTATGGCTATGGGCTGGATTATGAATCCACTTATCTGACCTGAGAGTTGAGCGTGAACAAGCTTGAAGAGCAGATGTCTTCTGTTGCCTGGACAACGGTGGGGTCACTCTGATAGCTGCTTGTGTTGACTGAGGCATTCAGACTGTCTATTTTGTTGATTTGAACGGGAAGTGGGCAGCGAATCTGGAACTTTTTGTAAATAACCTGAGATGGGAAGAAAGAAGTACAGTTCTCTAGTCAGTTTTGAACAACTCTCTCAAGAAATCAAGGTGTCAAGATGGGGCCAGCTTCTTAATCAGGCTGATTACATTTTCATTTTCAATACTAGACAATAAATTAAGCTAAATATCAGTGGCCAGAATCCTATCACTTAAACTTTCAGGCATGAATTGCTGCTGGTAAACAAGATGACTGTTGTAGTACTCATCATTACATCTCTGACAATAAGTGAGATGGCCAGTTGACCTTACTTGCCCTCAGATGCCAGGTATTATATTTTTATTTTGTCATGTATTTCGTCTGTCATTTAATTTAGTTGGTTGTTCTATTCTGCTGCTTTTGTTTCTTTGTCTGTGCACCGCCTAGTGTGAGAAATATTCCAGATGGGCACTATAAAAATGTAACAAGCAAGCAAATAAATCATGTATTTACTATATTTATACCCCACCCATCTAGGAGATTTTCCTACTAGTTATGTGATTTGGTGCACTATGGGAAATACACACACCTATTTCTTAATTATGGGAGATTATTCTGGTTTAGCTGAATAGCAGGATTATGGTATGTGTGTTGTCTATAGCATAAAAACCAAACCTTTGGAGAAAGCTATTCCATAGGAGATGAGGATGAAAGTGCGTCTAATCATCTAGACCAGTGGTTCCCAATGTGGGGCACATGCCCCACAGGGGGACTTCAATTCCCAGAAGCCTAAGTCAGTACATTGGCTGATCAGTGCTCTGGAGAATTGACTTAGACTTCTGGGAATTGAAGTCCAAAAACCAAAGGTTGGGAACCTCAGATCTCGACAGAGATGGAGAGAACTGAACAAGGAAGGCATAGTCTGGCATGACATCAAGTTAAAGGGGCTAAAGGGCTCTAAAGAAAAAAGGCACAAGCCAGTAACATTTGGGAAGTGTCACCACTACAGAAGCCCCAGTGGTGGGCTGTCAAAATTTTTACTACCCCACCGTGGGCAGAGCCAATGTCATGACATCGTGACATCATGACATTGTGGGCAGAGCCAATGTAATGACATCATGACGTTGTGGGCAGAGCCAACGTAAAATAAATAAATAAAGATACACATTATTTAAATACATATAAATACATAGATATACATACATATAAATACAAATAAATACGTAAATAAATACATATAAATTAAAATAAATACATATAAACATAATACATAAATACATTACATACACATTAAAACAAACTACATAAAATACACACACCCCAACCCAACCACCCCCCAAACACAAACCCGTCACTTACCTTACCCTGGGGTCGGGGAGCAGCAGGCAGGCAGGCACAAAGGTGGTGCTGCGGCACGGCCTAGCCCGGCTTGGCCTGGCCCGGCAGTGCAGCCTAGCCTGGCAGCACGTCCTGGCCCGGCCCAGCGGTGCACCGAGGAGAGGCCGCTGCCGCCACTGCCACTCCTCCAGACTCTCCACGTTTTTGGACAGCCAAAATGGCTGCCCAGAAGTGCACATGTGTCAAAACTCAATTTGATGCATGCGCACTTCTATTTTTTACTGCACATGTGTCAAATTGAGTTTTGACGCATGTGCAGTTCCAGGCAGCCATTTTGGCTGCACTGAACTGTCATCCGGAGGGCGGCCAGAGAGGCGATCGAACCGGTCGCCTGGGGGTTCACTACCCCCCCTCCCAGGCGATCCCCTCCGGAAAGCTGCTACCAATTCGGGTGAATCGGTCCGAACTGGTAGCAGCCCATCACTGAGGTGACCATATTCAGTACTATTACAAAAAGAAGGGCTGGCTGCTATGTGTTGTATGATCCAGACTAGACAAGCCTTGGTGCTGATTGCACAGGTTCTGTCACTTATATGTTTTGTATGACAGCCCTAAAGGGCAAATACAACTTTATATGTATTTCTTAGCACTATTGACAATACTAAGAAGCAAGTGCAAGATAAAACAATTTGGGACACAAACACTAAGATAGATTTTAACTCCTCCTAAATATCCTAGCAGTTTGAAAGCTAGAAATTGCAAGTAGATAAATAGGGACCACTCCTGTAAGAAGGTGTCTAGTCATGCCTGCCACATGACCACAGAAATGTCTGCAGAAGCAGACAGCGCTGGCTCTTTGGCTTAGAAACAGAGATGAGCACTGAACCCTAGAGTCAGATACGACTGGATTTCAAGCAAGGGTAAACCTTTACCTAAATGCCTGGAGAAATACAAAGTTCTTAGCAGCTTGCCAAATGCTTAGAAGTTGGGCCAGGGTCTACTGAACCTCTCAAGGAGCCATAAGAGAAAAGATCCTATCTTAAAATGATGTTTGTAAAAGTGACCCACTCTAAGAAAAATGGCACTGACCGAGGAGGGGAGAGCATTAACATAATTGGTGTTCTGGGAAAGTGTTCGGTGACTCTTTAGCCATCCAGTTGTGCTGAAAAACAATTCTCATAACTCTTTGCCATAAACCAGTGATGGCGAACCTTGGCATTCCAGGTGTTCTTGAACTTCAGTTCCCAGAAGCCCTGATCAGCAGGAGTGCTGACTTGGGCTTCTGGTAATTGAAGTCCAAGAACACCTGGATCGCCAAGGTTCACTATCACTCATTGCAGATGAGAACCAGCATGCTGCTATGGATAGTGTGTTGGACTGGGTCTCAGGAGAAATGGGTACAAATCCTTGTGAACCAGACAAACTCGCCTCTTAAATATCTCACATACCTTAGGAACCCTACTAGAGTCATGCTAAGTCAAAATCAACATGAGAGCACATTGCAAAGAAGTGGCATAGCAAAATGAACTTTCTCATTGAGAATAGGGACTGTGGTGGCTCAGTGGTTAAGAAGCTCGTCTTGTTAGCTGGAAGGCTGGCAAGTCAGCAGTTCAAGACCCGGGTACTGCATGACGTATTGAGCGCCCATCTCTGTCCTAGCTCTTGGAGACATTTGGGCATTCCCTGAACGGAGTTTCTTCCGCAAAAATCCTTTCAACCCAGAATAATTTCTGACATGAAATTATTACATTATTGGGAATGACACTACAGTTATATTTTGCAAGTTAACTTAGCTCTACATATTTGAGGGGATTACAAAAACATTTTTTTTCATTTGATTCCCTTAATAATAATTGTAATTATGTACTGTGAAGTTAATTTTGACTTATGGCGACTCTTTCCAGAGTTTTCTAGGTAGAGAATATGTAAAAGTGGTTTACCATTCTCTACTTCTTGCGGGTACCCAAGGACTGAGCAACTTGTCCATGAAGCATAATTCTTCTCCAGAGGGGTACAGTGGGGAATCAAACTGCTAAACTCTGGCTACACAACCAGATACCCAAACCATTGGGCTATCCAGCTAGCTGGTTTAATTCACTTAGGGCAGGGATGGCTAACCTTGGCACTCCAGGTGTTCTTTGATTTCAATTCCCAGAAGCCCATGTCAGCACTCCTTCTGATCAGGGTTTCTGGGAATTAAAGTTCATGAACATTTGGAGTGCCATGGTTAGTGATCACTGACTTAGGGCATTGTTAATGTGATGGAGTAGGGAAAGGGATGTGATTTGATGAGCTATAAATATGAAACCTTTCAAATGAAACAGTTTTCATACTGTAGTCCATGTGAGACAGTGTGCTTGCTTTAAATTTAGAATAATGTGCTTCTTTAAGGCTCACGTCAACTTGGAAAAAGTCTTCTGGGTTAACAGGTATGCAGAAGTGTCTATGCCCTTGCCCTTGAGCTTGCAACTCCTTCCCAAGGAACTGCCTTCCTGAATGGCAGGCGTTGACGACTTCCACTTGCGGGCTCAACCCTGGCTCCCTCCTCCTCCGGTCACCCTACAAGCTGGAATCTTTGCCCAGAAATAGATCTGCGCTGCTGACAAGGAGAGCAAAAATGCAATGACGTGTCTCTCTCCCTGGCTGTTACTGAAATGGCTGGGGGCAGCTTGCTTGTTATTCACCCTGCCAGCCCAACAGAAGCTAGAAAAACAGAGCCACCCACGCTTAGCAATGGCTGAAGTCCCCCCCCCCCCTTAAACCTCCTTGACCACCAGACTAGTGTGAGACTGGAAAAAGAGGCATTTCTCTCCCCACTCCCCAATTTGGGCTGCATCTGGTTCAGTTAAAACTGGGCTCTAACAGCAAAAGAACTGTGTGTGTGTCTGTGTGTCTGTGTGTGTGTGTGTGTGTGTGTGTGTGCTTTGTATCTACAGAAATGAAATGCAAAATCCTGTCAGCATGGATTGTTTTTAAATTTATTCTGTTGATTTCATTTTTTATCCAGACTTCCTCTAATACGCTCAGGACAATACATGCACTTCTGACTCCCGTAAACAGTGTTTACAACAAAGAGGGCTTTAAAAAACCACAAAGTTGAGAAAAAGACCTGTAACTATTATTTTTGTGAACATTTCTCCCCTCAATGTGTGTGTGTATGTGCGTGCACGTGTGCGTGCATGCACACGTCTGTCCCCAGGTTGTGGAAGACTCTGAGATACAATCTTGGTTCAGCACTGGGAAAACTTAGTTACCATTCATCCAGGAAGCTCACTGGGTAACCATTAATATCTTTCAGCTCCCATGAGGAGCTTGTCATGAGGCAAGGGGGCCATGGAATTGAATAAGACATCCTCAACGTTTTAGAGAAAAGGTAGGATAGAAAGGCTGATAACTATTAACTAAAACTATAGTATCAGAGTTACTTAGGGGTAAACCCTGCTGAACTGAATGGGGCTTACTTCTGAGCAGGCATAATGGGACTTAACATACTGTATTGCACAAAAATAATTAAGACACTATTAAATATTGCAGATAATATCTGTAATATTCAACAACTCACCGAAATAAGAAAAAAGACCATGCAGCTGAGAGAAAAACCACTGGCATAGCCAAGATAACCTGGAATAAGCAAAAACAGAAAGTTGCAAAGGGCTCTGAAAATCAGTGGAATAAATTTCTCTCTACCGCCTCAGCTGTGAGATGCTCTGACCTTGGCTAAAGTCCAGGGACAGAATTCTAGGTTCAATAATGGAGGAAAAGTGAATTCTTTGGATCATGAATCCCCATTTCCCTGATTCCACCCCTTAATCTCTATGGCTTTACTGATTATACACAATGCTAAGGCATTTAGAAGAGGGTATTTTTAAAGGCCTATGAACCCTGGAAGTGGTGAGCCAGGAAACCACCCCATTTTGGGTTTTTTCCCTTGGCAAAACCCACTGGCTCTCTTCCCAGACAAAGTCTCCCCCACCACTCATAGTTCCAGAAGCTTAAGGAGCTGGATAGGAGCCTCTCTGAGATTATGCAGGAATGAAGAACTTTGTGATGCCTTTAAGGAGGGGTTCTCAACCTACAGTCCAGGGGCTGGATGTGGCCCATGGCACCATTTCATGTGGCCCCCACCCTCTCTGCCACACCTGGAAATGCTGTGTGTGGCAGGCAGAGCAAAACAGCCATCCAACCCCTGAAGCTGTCTGAGGGAGCATTACCCGGCCCCTGGCTTTAAGAGGTTGAGAACCCCTGCCTTTATGTCATGCTAGAGGAAGAATCAAGCCTCCCAAACTCACAGTACAGAAAGCTATTTCCTCTAGCACAGAAATATGTATGAATATAAAAACCATGTGGATGGCATGCCTGTATGGAGCTCACTCACCTGACCGACACCCTCTTTCAGCCTCCATTCCCACTGACAGCACTGGGCAACTTACCAAGTTGTTTCATGAGAGCCAGAGGGAGGATGACGGTGATAGACACCAGGATCACCAGGTAGTTGCCATTTGTATACCATTCCCTACAATGACACAGACCAAAATTAATATTCCTTCAGATAATTTAATTTAATTTAAATACTGTCCCATTAGCGCAAGCACTACTCTTGAGTGGCTCACAAATTAAAACATAAAACTCCACAATACTCGACATAAGGCCCTGAAATAGTAGAGCTCATTTTGGAACTCTTTAATATCTGACACTGAATGAGGTATCACATACATTTGATCTTCACTGTAATTCTGCATAATGGAAGGTCAGCAATTATAACTAACATTTCCATGTGAAATATTTTTTCAGCACTAGTTGGAAGTAGATAGTGGAATGGAGTATGCTTCAAAATCAGAGCCAGTCTGAAAATTCATTTAACATTCAACACAATTAATTAAATTAATCCTAATTCACATTTTAAACTCTTTTGATTTTCTTCTATCCACTTGACAATTTGAGAATATGAATTAATATGAATAAAGGGTTCCAGCTTCCACCTGCTAATTTAACAATTGGAAGGAAAATCTCTCTGCCACTGCTCTTGTTGGATGGATGATTCTGGAAAATGTAGTATCCAGTCCATTCCCCAATAAAACGTCTCCCAAATCCTCATTGCTTGATGACCCACATATATTGTTTTCACCTCCCTGTGGAAAAAACGGGATGTGTGTGTGTGTGTTTTTTTTTGAAGTTGATTTGGTTTCTGGGTTTGTGGGGTACTGGTTTGTAAGTGGGATTTTTTTTTTGAAAGTTCTGAAATGTTTTGTGCATTATGCTACCAGTAATTTAATTGTAACTGTATATTTTGTATTCTTTTTGTATTGTTGTTAGCCGCCCAGAGTCACTTAGGCAGGTGGGGCGGCATAAAAATTGAACAATTAATTAAATTAAATTAAATGTAGGTGGATTCAACGCAATGTAATTTTGTAAGCATGCGTGTGTGCACACACATTTGATGTTGGGCCAAGCCCAGCAGCAATTAGCAGAGTAGATGGCAATGAGCATGAAGACAGAAAACTGTGTTTCTATTGAAAGCCTGTTGTCAAGCTTCGATATGGCCTATGTTTAGCAAGAGACGGAGACAGCAGAACCTTCCCTTGGTCACGAACAGATAAGCTTGCTCTTTGCAGAAAACCCTTGGGTGACAGGGGTGACTGTGCACAGCATGAAATTCAACATGCGCTCTGCTCTTGCCTCACCAAGTTCCGCTCATCGTTCTGGACCTTTTTCTTGCCCTGTGAAAAACAGGACCCTATAGCTGTTTGTCTTGTCAGGAGGCATAAAATCAGCTCAACACAGAGGAAAGCAAAATGAGCTGGCTTCGGTTTTGGCTCTAAGGCAGGCGGGTTTGAGCCTCTGACCTTTTCCCCTCTACTCACATCCCCAGCTCTTTCTCTTCCTCATCCCTCTATTTTATTGGAGGCAGACCTTCTCCTTTGTAATTCAGTATCTCACATATCCTTCTAGCGTGGAAGAAATAAGGAAAGACTGAAGCAGGCAGTTCAGCCATGGCTCATATACTGTGCAACTGCAGAATCTGACAGTTCACCTTATATGTAACTTTTTAGTGATTCTATAAAGGTATTGCCAAACCCAGAATTCTGTTTCAAGGAAAGTATCATAAAGTTATTTTGTGTATTAACTAGAATACAGTTTTCTAAGTCAGACACATGTGTACATAATCAGTATGCATGCTTTACACATTGTTTTTTTGAAAAGCAAATTTTAGTTATATTTGCCGAAATCCCATTGTATATGTTTTGTCTGTGGAAAGATGAGGATGTCATCAGTAGATGAGACTTTATGTAATTAAAGACTTCCTTCTGTCTCTTGGGTTGCCCAATGTTACCCATAGGCAGAGTTGTTTTGGTAAATAAGACTTCCTCCTTCTATTTTATGGTACCTACAGCTTCCATGCCATGGCACAGATTACTTCTGAATCAGAAAAGACATGGGACAGAAAGAGGAACTTAGGAGGAAATCTCCCCCCCCCCCCCCGCAGCGATGTCATCATTCTTCAGCAGATAATTTAAGCAACTGAATTTTGGCCATAATTTTACTTTATTGGCAAAGTAAGAGAGACTCTGCAATTGTTGAAAGGCAGTATTATACAGGTCCCTGGCCTAAACATAATGCATTTAGCAAAGTTTGCTTTGTAACTGGTCACAGGATGGAAAGCACAGGCGTACTCTGTCCCAGCTCCTGCCAACCCAGCAGTTTGAAAGCAAGAAATTGCAAGTAGATAAATCGGGGTCACTTCAGTGGAAAGGTAAACAGCATTCCATGCGCTCTGGTGTCTAGTCATGCCTGCCACATGACCACGGAAACATCTGCAGAAGCAAACAGCGCTGGCTCTTCGGCTTTGAAAAAGAGATGAGCACTGAACCCTAGAGTTGGATATGACTGACTTTTGAGCAAGGGAAACCTTTACCTTTACCTTAATCATCCTCCTTAAAGGCCTATCTGACCTTATTTAGTCCTCACAGTACAAGTTTGAGAAACTGTTATGTAACCCTAAGAGCCAACTTTGTACTCGAATGATTCACTAATGACCATTCATCCAGCTTGCTCATTTAATGTGAGTCAGAGCCTTGAAAAGTTACTATTTTGGGCCTTGCATTTCAGAATCTATTCAGTCTACATGGCAACTGACCCTACTAGCTGTGGGATTCTGGGAATGGAAGTCTTGAAAAGTAAAATTTCAAACTCTGCACCTAAACTGTGACCATCACACTCTGAAAACCACTTAATCCATGTTCTGAAGAATGAAGGATTCTAGGAGCTGTAGTTTCAAAAAGTAACTTTATAAAAGCTCTGCTCTGTGCCATTGTATTTCAAAGACTGTGAATCTACTGGGGCCTTTGGCTTGCCCACACCTGACTGTAGTTAAAGGTCAGCAGGAACAACAGCTGGGACATCCTTTGTCCAACTGGATGCCAGTGTCTCTATTGAGCCAGTGGGTTCCACCCTGGCATTGTACAAAGACTAGATTATGACCAAGATCGAACCCTTCATGGAATCATATACTCCCAACCTAGGAATCCTAACCAGGCCCTATTTACATTACTGCCTGCACATTTTCATATATTTTCTCTGCAGCCAAGACAACTGGAGGCTTTAAATTAGATTCCCAGAGGAGAGTCGTATGCTCTGTTCTGGGCTCTCTGAGTGATGCTTATTTCCAAATACCCCAGTCCTGAGGCTAGGAACTGAATGGCAGAACTGCAGTAACTATTGTTCTGGCCAGAAAAACCTATAGAGCTACTGCCAGTCAGTGTCAACAATGCAAAGCTAGATAGAACAAGGGCTCAACTCAGCATAAGCTACCTTTCCATCCTCTGGTTTCTCAGCCCCTACCAAGTGCCAGATGAGCACAAAGGAACTCTGAGAGTTACTCCGTCTTTAGCAATTGTGTGTGTGTATCCCACTTCCTCAGTCTATAAACTGCCCTGCTGGAAGCTGGGAGATTCAGGGACACTAGCTGTGTTAGTCCCTCAACAAAGCCAACTATCAGGGCCTGCCTTTTCCTTGTTGATGTGTCAAATCAGGCATTTGTAACCTACAGCCTGTGGGCCACACCCAGCCCCGAAAGCCAATTCATTCTGTCCCTGACACCCTCGCCTCTCCCTGAAGTGGAAGTAAGATGTGCGCCGTGAATGCACAGAATGCTGCTAAATGAGCTCTGTGCATGTGTGGCATGCATTTTACTTCCACCTCTGGGTGGGAGGAATCATGTGACTGGCCTGATCAGCTGCCCAGGCCTGTGGCCTGAAAATGTTGAGAATCACTGTGTTAAATGCAATGCAGTAAAAGGGCGTCTGGGCAGCCCATCCAAGCCGTGAGAATATGCACATGTCTGGATGACACATCTAGGGAGGAAGTGATGCCTCCTGTGAAGATTGGAAGTTCACTCTGGTTTAATCCTATACTGAGGGTTTATTCAGCACTGGCGTCAATAAAAAACAGTAGTGGCTTAACGCTGTCAAATCCCTGTGACAGGCCGCCCTGCAGGAGACAAATCCCTTTGCTTCTAGAGAGTGATATTAACTAGAGCTAAGGCACAAGAAAGGAGGAAGGGAGGAAGGAAAGAAGAAAGGATGGATAGACGGACAGATGGATGGACAGAGAGAAAAACTGGACCTCTTGGGGTAGTGGTGGAAAATAAAGACGGGAGACATGGCTGCTGGAGAGGAAACGCTGTTGAATCCCACATAGTTGGCCTTATGTGTGTGCAATTACTGCACCCCCCATTATCCTTTACAGCAGCCCACAGTCCCATTCAGAGCTCAGAGAAGGTATTTTGGAAACATCACAGCCAGTGTGGTCTTGGGGACAGCTTTTACTGAGAGGCAGACACTTTACTACAGAGCCTGGATGGGGTGGGGGAAAATCTCGATGTTTTTAGACTACAACCCTCAGGACTCCACAGCTGATGATAGGGTTTGTTGTCCTAGAAAGGAACTTTTCTAAATTCTGGGCCCAAAGCCCTGCTGGTCTAGGGCTGTGCCTGGCTGCCTTGAGATTCCAACCCAGCCAGCAGCCCAGTCAACCTGTGTTCAGGGCCACAGACCCCTTGACTGAGCTGTTGCCATGGGCACATTTCTCAGGAGTGTCTTCTCCCATTCACCCACTACTTGGCTCATGTTTCAAGCCTCACTTGTTCATTGAGGGGAGCAGTTGATCCTAGTTATAAATGTAATGAAGCTGTGTGGCCTTTGAAATTTTCCCTTTCCTACATGTGAAGGGATTATGCTCTAACTCAAGGCTGCTGCTCAAGTACATCCTTAGAATATCTACTTAAAACAAACAAGCCATACAGAGAAGTGGTGTGATATTATAACTGTATGATTTGAGCAGCAACAAGCATGAGAGGACCTTCTCCCACCAGCTGAGCTGGAAACCACAGGGCACTCTCAGGACTCAACATTGCAAAAAATGCAGAGAAGAGAACCAAAAGCAAAACTAGCTCAGATTTGTCTGGTAAGAAAAGTAAGACATAAGAGCCCCAATGCCTTGCTCAACTTTCTCACTCCCTCTTCTGTTGGGGTCCACTGCATTTTGCCACATCTATCATACTGACAACTATCTTCCCGATACATGACACAGCTATGAACACTATGGCCTCTAGTTGGAGAATGTGTCAAGGGGACAGGAGGAAGGGAGGAGAGGAGCTCATTGGAGAACACTCACGTTGTTTTGTCTTCCAGGTTGAGGAAGGTGTTGATGACCAGAGGCACTTCAGACTTCACAATATACAGGTAGCTTGACATGGCTGAGGAGAGAGATATATGTTAGGTAAGGGTAAAGGTCACCCTTGCTCGAAAGCCAGTCATATCTGACTCTATGTGTGGTGCTCATCTCTGTTTATAGCCTGCAAACAGAGCTGCTGTCCTTCAGGAAAGGATTGAAAACCTGGCTGGCAGGTCAGGTCTGGGGAATGGATCAATCAATTTCCCCAGCTGGCTGGCTGGTTTGACACCCAGTGCCTCCTAGCTATAATACATAGC
Organism: Furcifer pardalis; assembly: GCA_030440675.1. Lineage (NCBI taxonomy): Eukaryota > Metazoa > Chordata > Lepidosauria > Squamata > Chamaeleonidae > Furcifer > Furcifer pardalis. The sequence continues at coordinate 105,730,630 of CP126893.1, forward strand.
TATAATGTCTGGTTTCTAATGCTAAGTTTTAAAGCTTCTTTTAAAACTTTTAATTTCTAAATTGGTTTTAAATTGTTATCATGTTGATTGTGTTGGGAATCACCCTGGGTCCCTTCGGGGAGGAGGGCGATAAACAAATGTAAATAAATAAATAAATAAATAAATAAATAGCCACCACTGTCTGTGTCTGCAGATGTTTACATGCTCATGTGGCAAGAATGACTAGTCACCGGAGTTCATGAACACTGGTACCTTCCCATTGAAGCAATATCTATTTATTTACTTGCAATTTCCTGCTTTTGAACTACTTGGTTGGCAGGAGCTGAAACAGAGACAGGAGCTCACTCCATTGTGCAGTACTCAGGTCTTGAACTGCTGACCTGCCGACCTTCCAGTTGTCAAGTTCAGTGTCTTAACCAGTAAGCCATATATCAGTATATGTTATCAGGGCATAAAGTGCATGGGGAAAGTTCTTGGGGAGCCCTATCTGGGACTGGTTCTTTTTTCCTTAAGACAATGTTCTCTTGAACAATAATAGCAGGGAATGTATGGCCTTCCAAGAGAGGAATTACAATTTCTATGAGCCTTGACTGGCACAGCCACTGATTAAGGGGGGATCTGGATTGAGGGCTACAGATGTCCCCCACTGCTACTTTACGAAGAGGCTAGATAAACAGTCCTTCTTTCCTAGCAGGGAACATGATCTCAATACTGTAGTATGCCCATGGGCTGTCTTACCTCCAATATTCTGTAGCGTTATAGCAACGGCAGCTGCCAGTTTCCCTGGAGTGCCAAAGGCTCTGTAACCCAACTGTTCATAGGCTCGGATTCCTACAAGAAATTAACAAAAGTCAAAAGAGAGAGAGACCTAGAAAGTGACTCACATCTGTATGACATATATATAGCTTTTGGGGAAATCTCAGACAACACAGCAAGTATTCATTGGATTATAAAGAGGTCATTTAAAAACACCCGTATACTGAATTAATTGTCAGCTGTGATACACAGATTCTGCATTACCCAAAAGAGTTCAAAAAAGGAACTATTGCAACTTCCTCACCTGATGAGAACTTTCTGTAATCGGAACAATAGGATCCATTTCTTAGTATCATAGTACAGTGGTACCTCGGTTTACAAATGCCTCAGTTTACAAAAGAAAATCCATTAAAAATAATGTCTCGGTTTATGAATTTTTTTCACAACACGAAGCAAGTTTTCCCAGGATGCACTGCATCTGGGAGGTTTATAGTGCCACCCCCATACATGCAGGAGTCTGTGTTTTAGTTCACAATTTTTTCACAATACGAAACGTCCCAGAGAATGAATTAAATTCGTAAACCGAGGTACCACTGTACCAGGATCAGCCCCTATACAACATTTATTGTTCCATGCTTCTAATTAACTTAGTGTCCTGTCTGTAAGGTTCTATAAACCATAACAGTCCATATCCCGACAGCCACAACACAAGCAACTGGAATGAAAATTTACTATTTCTACATGTGTTCCAAAATTATCAACGGAGTGTCTAAAAGACTTCACAAGATCCTACTCTGTGGCTTATCACAGCATGGAGGTCACCCTGGGCTCTTGACATCTACAGCCATAGAGGTCAAACAACCATCCTTACTAGCTACAGAGAGACTCTATGTTAAGTGAGGATTTGGTCATAGAAATTCAATAGTTACTTTGCAGTGGTACAGGGATGGTCTGCCTCCATGTAATGAGGAATCTTTCAGAAATATCTAAAATAAACAATGTAGAGTTGGAAAGTCTGTATCCCCGATTACATTGTCTCTCTGAATGGGTACATTTTTATTCTTGTGAAAGTTTCTGACACTGACTCTTTCCCTTCTGAGTCACTCATTACTTGGGGTACGCAGAAAGAGCCTCCTCGAAGATTGGGGATACTTTTTACATTTTTGAACACAATTGGGCATAACCCGGACAACGGTAACCTTGTTTTGCCACCTAATCTTTCTCACACCAGATCAATCCAAAGGAACTCATTGCATGAGTGGAGGGTGAATGAAAGCATTTTGTTAGTGGCACTATAAATACTATCTGGGTTGAGATCAAGTTAAATGTAGAGACTTAAGTGGAATCAAACTCAAGGAGACCAAAGCCAACTCCATCATTCAAGGAAGTGCCACTTCAACTGTCTCTCGTTTCTGGGAATAAGCTAAACAGATAACATGCATAAACTGTTATTTCATTGTAGACCTTAAGGGCAGTCCTGCTCACAAACCTCAGGAAATAACTGAGGGTCAGAGATGCACCTGGCATCAATACAGAAAAAAAGGGCAAACATGTAGGGCTAAGCCTACTTGTTAGTTCCAACCAAGGCAGATCCTTTAAATCAGTGGTATCTGCATAAGCGCTGACTCACATGGGGGGCAGCAATCAGATCTACTCCATTCACTTTGTCTATTTAGTTTGTTTACATCTCTTCTACATGGAACCTAAGAAAACACACACAGATGTTCCCATGCAGGGATTGATCAGACACAGAGCTGTCTCAAGTGGTTGTTTCACTTGACTTCAGTCTATAACTTTGGTCAAGCATGGGACGAGGTTAAATTTAGGTGTGCCATGTGACTTTGATTGTAGGCTTCAGGTACTTACCAACTATTCCTGAGGATTTCAGCAGTAAATGAATAGAATAGCTAGACAACACAGCTACAGCAGTCAGGAGAAACCTGAGAGGAAAACAGTAAAGTGGTTACACCAAAATCTCATGTTCGAAGAGACTGTCAATTAAGAAGAGACCTGTAAGCTGAAAGACTTGAGAAGAGACCCTGAATTCATCTATTACAGTATGATGGACAGCTCCAGAAGCTTGATCTTCTGCCATCTTTCAGCGGCATCAATGGATGCATATCCCAACACATTATTACCTTTGTGTAATACTATCACAAGCTTCTTTTAACAGAAAGCTCACCATCTGACTTTAAGATTTTGCAGCCGAATCTATTTGCTATGTGATGTTTTTATTCTATGACCGGTGTAAGACACCTTACAAAAATATTCTGTAGCAAAAAAGGCAAGGAAAAATGCAAAGCAGTGCATGACACCAAATCTCATCCTCATGAACAAGAACAGCATCCTCCATGTGTTTTTGGGCTACATTCTTCCTCAGACTCACCCCATTTGGCCAAAGGATAACTTGTAGCCTAAATAGTTTAGAGGACACCAGGTTGAAGAAGGCTGAATTAGAGGTTCCATGGGGAGAAGAAAGAATATTGTTGAAACAGGATGCTGGTGCTACTCTTTGTAATTGTTTATATTGACTAGATTCATGACCAAGAATGTTCATTATCTAACAAAGAAATGTCCCCTGCAATATTTTAAAGTATGTGAAAGATCAAAGAAACAAATAGACAGACAGGGAGGCAGGCTGGCAAACAACCAAACAAACATATAACAACTTGTGATATAGTGGCAAGATGAAGGTGGGAAGGAAGCATCACTTCTTAAATTCATACTATAGTAAATTCCATTAGGTGTCCTGGATATTAGCAAAACTGCATTCCACCCAGCAGTCACATCTGGAGTAAACATACTATCCAGCAGTTGTTCCCATTTGGGTTCCCTTTAGGTAACGGTGGACTACCATCCCATATCAGACATGGAAGTAAGACATGACCACATAAGGATGATGCCAGCTAGTGACCAACACCACTGTGAAGGATCCCTGCTTCCCCCTGGAACAAACAGCCTTCTTTTTAAAGCTTAGAAAATTTACATTGATTGCACCTATATATTGATAGAGCATAGGTTGCAGCCCTGCCATCTGGTTACATTGTTTACTCCTGTTTCCTCATATACACATGCTCCCAGATCAAGTGTGGAGAGAGGCTGGAACAGGGCTGCAGAGGAAGACATGGTTCTGTAAGTGCATTAACCTGGTAGAGGAGTCATCTTGTGCATTGGGTCCCCTGAATGAAGAGGCCGTGGTCAATGATGAGCTACCCTAATAACATGGTCTTACATAACAACTCAATTGAAAAAGGTGAGCCATTCCATCCAGAGGATAATGTATTGGGATGCAAGTCAGACCGGGACAGATCAAAAACTATGCGTGCGCTCATGCACATCAGAGAAAAGGAGGATCGTGCTGGACAAGCAGACTGTCTCCGCTGAGGAGCTTAAGCAGGCGGCATTAAATGTATCAACCCCCATCCAGCTGCGTTAGTAATACTCTACTAGCATTAGTTCTTTGGCTTCTCGCCATTCAATCATTGAAGAGAAAACTAGTCCTTTCAAGTTAAATATCATTTAGTTCTTGATCTCAGGCAATATCTAGAGAAATGATTTATGGGGAAATGATACATATGACCAAACGTGTCCTGGAGCTGCTCTTAAGAGAGACCTCACAGGGTTGGTTTTCCACACCCAGGAGTTTGGCCAGTGCAGCTTTGCTTGCCATCCACTTTTCCTCTACTGGGAATATGCAGAGGGGAAACACAGCTAAGGGGAATCCCCCCAAGTGACGCAAAGCTCCCCAACTAGAAAGGCACAATACGCATCTCCCCACACCACGATGTAGAGTTTGAGTGAGAAACTTCTCCAAGACTGCATGTAATTAGGCCCAACTTGGTAGTGGCAGAAATCCCTCTTTCTTTCTCTATATACATTATCTAATGAAGAGAATCTAGAAAAAGTTCCCACATGACTTTTCCATGTTCTGCTCAGAACATTTCATAACACAGTAGGCATTTTCTGACTGAACTGCACAATGTTCTTCACAAATAGGCAGTGCTGCCATGAAAATTGTTGATGGCCATATCGCTATTTTGATCTGCCTTTAATCTCCCTGCACTTCATTTCACAGAATTCCTCTCCCCTTCAACAGATGTACAAACTCACCTTGATTTCACAGAAGTGAAGGAGAGGGAAAATATTGTGGGAAGGAAAGGTGAAGGTTGGTGAAAGGCAGCCATAAAACAAAAATGCCAGTTACTGTATCTCAAAATAGTATGACCCCGGTCAAACAGGACTGATCTGGAACACAATTCAAATTTCACAATTTCAAGTTTCAATTCAAATTTTTAATTCCTGGGCAACTACATATTAGGACTATGAAAGGATGCATGTCATGGATTGTGTCGCTCATTTTCATCAGTATCCAGAACAGTAAAATGTAAGGCTCCAAACCTACAGTCAGTGGTCAGGGATACTGGCTTTTTGTAATGCAACAAGATTTCAGAACCAAAGGTTGGGAACCACTGCTAGATGTTTGTAGATGTTTGGCTTCTCGCCATTCAATCATTCAAGAGAAAACTTGTCCTTCCAAGTTAAATATCATTCATTTCTTGATCTCAGGCAATATCTAGAGAAAATGACTGAGTTCTATGCGGAAATGATACATACAGTATGATCAAATGTGTCCTGGAGCTGCTCTTAAGAGAGACATCTCAGGGTTGATGAGGGAAGACTGCACCCAACACAGACTGCAAGCACTTCCCAATGTCTTGTATGAGTAAACACGGCAGAGGCGTAGCTACCGCCGTATCTGCCGTATCAATTATACGGGGGCCCCGGGCCACGGGGGCCCCCAACGTGCGTAAGCAAAACAAATCTTTACCCTTCCTAGGGCCCCCCAAACAAATTTTTATACGGGGCCCTGCCAAGGCACGCTACTCTTCTGAAACACGGACTCTCTTGGAACAGCAGTTGTCAATCCAGATTTGTACAGATTCTGTGCCAGGATCCACCTGCCCCTTCCAGGATGCCCAATTCATGGTCTGAACCACAGCCGTGCTGATGGTTTTATTTTTGTTGGCTGCACATTTCCCAACCCTCATCCCCACACCTGCATGGATCTCTTTTTCATCAGGAACTAAAGCCACATTCTAAATACACAACTTTTCTTTTTAATAAAGAATTCTGAAACATTTCCACAAAGAACATATGTGTCATGTGCTTAAACTACAACTTTCATCACAGTGCTGGAATTAGTTCCAGCTCTTTTTGCTAAGCCGCTTCTCCAGTAGAGCATCCCAACCTTCTGTTTCTGAATATTATTGATCATTAACCTTGGCCAATATGGTCAGGCATTCTAGGAGTTTGGGAATCCAAGCTTGGGAAACCACTCCTAGATACTCAGATGCAGCCTTAAACAGATACATTAATGTAGCCTCCACTGAAATAGCATATACTACAAGATAAACTCCAATACTATGGTGTGGTAACTCAATGGGAAGGAAAGCAGCTTTTTCCAACCTCCCCTTTTGAAAACATTACAAACATGCTAAATATTAAATCAGGCATTTTCCTGGGCTGAGCCACTATGTCTGACACTGATTCTGGCTGTGCATCCTTAAGAACAATTCTGGAGAAACTTTTACCTGTATACCCCTCAAATTGGCTTCTCTTGTTATCTGCTGCTCTATAGGGAGTAAACTCAGAAGCCTTGACTATGGAAACCCTACTAAATTGTGCTAACAATTCAGGGGATCTAAGCTTGCTTAGTCTTTATTGGGTCACTTGGGGTAGGTCCTCCCTCTCAAAATGGGGACACAGAAAGATTTTTAGTACTTCTGCAAACCTCTAGATTACTGGCAACGCAAGGTTACCATTACTAGGCTACGCCTGAGTGTGGTTCAAAAATAACCCAATCTTTGAGGAGGCTCTTTATGTGTACCCGTACCATGAAGACTGTCCTGATAATATAATTCAGTTGCCTTTCATTTGCCATCCACACCACTGATCCAGTTTCGTGAGTCACTTTCTGGTCCTGAGTCCTTTTGGCACACAAAATCCTCCTCAGCCCCAGGCCAGTATTGATGAAGCAGCTGCCTTTCATCAAGAGGAATTCAAGTGGGATTTAATCCACTTGGGGACTGTCAGGGCAGGATTTGTGCCCTGGTTCAGCCTTGTCCAAGGTGGAGATTTCCATGCAGGGGGGGACGGGACACCCTTTAGCACATACCTTAGGGACATTGGGATGTGTAAACATGCTGGCTTCATGAGTAGGAAGAAATGAAACCTAATGTGTGATGGACAAGTTATGCTGTATGGTCATTGGCTGGGTTCCTTTAGGGGAATGACAAGGGGGTGGATTTATTTATTTATTTATTGTTCGTAATTATATGCCACCCTCCTCGAGAAACGACTCAGGGTGGCTAACAAAAGCAATATAGTACAACAATCTGGCAATAAAATTCATGTGTAAGAAGATAAAATCCAGAAGGTGGGGGCCAAGACTCACTCTTAATCCAATGCTTTGAGCTAAGGGAGAGCTGCAAACATGTTTTTGCCTTAACCAGAAGCCTGCCCCCCCCCCCCGGCTTTTCCCATAGAACAGCTTTCTTTATTTTGATGTGCTTTCTGAACTTTTGATAAACTTTCTTCTGTAACTTACTGTACTCTGATTTTTGTTGTTGTTCAGTCACACAGTTGATTCTGACCCTTTGCGACCCTATGGACCATTGTCCTCCAGGACCCCTCTGTTCTCCACCATCCTCCTCAGCCTGCCCAGCTCTGTGCCCACTGCATCCACAATACCATCTAGCCATCTCATTTTTGGCCACCCCCTTTAAAATATCTGAAGATGTCTGGAGTGTTTATTTGGCTCAGTGCTACCTTAGCTACACTAATCTAATTACCTGGGTTGCTTAGTCAGGACAGTGGCAGCTCAGAAGCAGGAAGCAACCACTGGTGGCCAAGAGGACCTACTGGTGAGTAAACTTGTTTCCTGACAGGGACCATCATCCTTCCCTGTGGGCTGTTGATCCTCAGGGTTGTCAGGTTAGTTAACTGCCGCCTGACACTTGCCGTTGAGTTGCTGGCAGTATGGTTTACTTTGACAGCAGCAGGATTTGGAACACACCATTCAAGTTACCCAGCCAACTGAACTCCTCAGGTGCTGCCTACACTGAACCCACAACTCCAAGCCTAAATAAGGACTTGGAAAGGACCGTCTCCCACCATGAAAGGAATAGGGAGCAAATATAGAGAGACCAGTGGGTCAGAAGGAAACTGGGATCTAGAGGCTGCTGTATATAGTTTTTTGTTACCAATAAACTGTTATTGTTGCACAAGCATGCTATCCATTCCGGTAGCATGGAAGGAACTGAGTTACAGTACATGGCTTTGCAGAGGGAGGACAGGCCCACAAGTTCTAAGAAATCTGCAAATCACCTAAGACTAGAAAAAGATTCAAATACAGTGCAGGTTCAGCTGGTTTCAAGCTGGCTCTCAGCCTTCTTGGCTAGCTAGGATTTCTTAGTTATGTGCATCACATGAAAAAGACTAAAATTTTCTTACAATTGGGAAACTGTAAACAACACAGATACAAGGATTAATCCAAGAGCTTCTAATTTTAGAAAACACCGTAAAGAGACAGCATGAGTTATCTTTGACAGGGATACTGGCGAGGATAAATTCATTAATTCCAGTGTCCAAGATTCCTTGAGAGTAACTGTTACCACAAAGGAGGATTTCCCAAGATAAGTATGGCAGCTCACGAGAGCTTTTCAGTCTAAATAAAAATCCAGGATACAGGTTTTTGTTATATTTGAAATTGTAGGTAATGACCAAATATTTCATAGGTAATGACCAAACAGAATAAATATTTCTGTTTTGGACTCTTGCTGAATTTTCACCCCAGATTCATAGTATATTACAGTATTGGAATTTGCTAAAGCTACTTGACTGATTAGGACTGCAGTGGCTTAAGTGGCTAAGATGCTGACTGGGAGGTGGAAGGTCAGCAGTTCGATTACAGAGTAGTGTAGGATGGAATGAGCTCCCGTCTCTGTCCCAGCTCCTGCCAACCTAGCAGTTCTAAAGCAAGAAATTGCAAGTAGCTAAATAGGGACCACTTTGGTGGGAAGGTAACAGCATTCTGTGTGCTCTGGTGTTTAGTCATGCCTGCCACATGACCGTGGAAACATCTGCAGAAGCAGACAGCACTGGCTCTTCGGCTTCGAAACAGAGATGAGCACTGAACCTTAGAGTTGGATACAACTGGCTTTCGAGCAAGGGAAACCTTTACCTTTACCTTACAGTATTTGACTGGTTATTACACTTATACAGTTTGAATTTATAAATGAAGTCTGAATTTATGTTTAGGAAACATTGTGCCCTGAAACAGAGGGGGCTGGTCCCTTAGAGTTTACCTCTCATTCCTATGTATAGTTATATGACCTGCCAACCAGGCATGCCTTTGATTTCTTTTTCTGCTTCTGCTTTCTTATCTATTAAGACATAAGCCTCACTCCACACATTAAAAAATACCAGATCAAAAGGTCGTTGGACCCTGTGTCTGTTTCATGGTTGCTTCTAGAGTGGAGCCCTCTAGTAGTCTAACAAAGGAACACACAACAACCACAGCCTGACTGAAAAAGACAGAGAACACCTCTGTCCAAAGAAGAACCGTACTAAGGCTGATGACAAATACTGGACTTGTCATCCTGGAACCCAAGCCAAGATGGCACGAAAAGAGTAAATCAAGTTACAATAAGGAGAAAGGCGTCTCTTCCTTTGAGGATTCTGCACCACTTTTTTCCCCATTATAACAGGCAGGCAAGCTTTTCAACACTGCTCAGGCTCCACTTGAATGATTCAGAGAAGAGAATAATGTGCACCCAGAGATCAAATTCAAGGGAAAAGAGACCGCATGCTAAGAGAAAGAAGATGGCTACTTTGTCAGTCTAAAAAAACCCCTAAAGGTCACTTTTGAACTTAGGGGCCAAAGTTTTATTGTAGCTACTATGTGTGCAAAGGCAATCGTGCAAGTCATTTTCACTTTCGCCAATCATGCAAAGCAGCTCTCACATGTTGCAGGTCATTTGTCATTTGTGTCCTAATACGCAAGCATGCATGTAACAAATTAGATGTACTGTATCTGAGCTCACATCAGATAGATATCAATTTCACACACACAACTGGCACAAATTGTGTAAATATTGAAACAGTTCTGGGTCAGGGTATTTTAACAGACACAGGTGTCTTCTTTTACAGCTTTTCTCCCTGTTCTCCAAATTTCAGCACATCCCCATCCCTCACTGGTTCCCTTCTTCCTTATCCATTTGCGGTGCACACAAGAATGAAAATGAAAGTAGATGGGTTCAATAGTCTAAAGGCCAGATCACATATTAATGCAAGTATTTCCTCTCTTAAAACGTTATCCCTCTAAACATGCAAATCTTAGAGGGATGCCTGACATAATCAAAGACGTAAACAAATCTGTTCTATCTTCCAACTAAGTAATTGCAATACAAAAGCAGACTAGTTCACCAAATTTGGATTGAGACAGACATGTAGTAGATCAAACAGCCAGTATTTTCCTCTTAAGAATACACTATTTTCTTCTTACGAGTACAGTAATACCTCGGTTAACGTTTACCTCGGATAACGCTAAAATTGTATAACGTTAAATAATCTGGGGAGGAGAATTGGATTGAATAACGTTAAGCTCCTATGGGATGGATCAGATAACAACCGCTAAAGCTTGTGTGGTTACAATGTATCTCTATGGAGCTTTAACATTATCCGATCCATCCCATAGGATTTTAACATGCATCGGATAACACTAAAAATTGGATAACATCAAGACTTGTGGAACCAAGTCTTAGCGTTATCCGAGGTTTTACTGTATACTATTTTTAAATATTGAATAAGCATCTCACTTAATAAGGCCATGTATAGCAAAGTTACACAGTCTTGGGTTCTCACAGCAGGTCCGTAGCCAGGATTATAGATGGGGGTGTGTGTTCCAGGCAGGGCAACAGTGTCATACTAACATATACAACATTGACATCATGGGTTGGGGGGCTGTTAACTCAGGAGGGTTCCCCCCCGGGAGGGGGGGGCTTGGCTACGGCCCTGTCTCACAGAAACAAGCAAAAGCTCTATTGCCTGAATCCATCAAGCTGAGGAGACAAGATGCTGCTAGGTAGACTTGACAAGAATATTTTGAAATAAGGGACATCCTGCTAGTTTATAGGGCAGCCCTCCTGCAAATTGAGGAACTCCTTAATATAGATCACATCAAGCTACTCTGAGGTACTGAGGGAGAGATGAATATTACCATTTTCCTGAAGGAGGCCTCAGAAACAGTTCCAGGCATGTTTTTGTTTTGAATGAACCATGCCGTGCCCTGGCAGAAGAAAAGGTGGGTTGACAGGCTGAGGACAAGCAGACTGGATGTCTCTGTACTGTCCCTGGCTGAACTTTCTCCACATGTAGCCAAGCAACAAAGCAAAAAAATAATAATACCAACAACAATAATGCTCCACAGGGTAACTGAGAATGGACTTGCTTTGCAGGCTCTGTGGTGGAAGGGGTAAGACTTCATCCCAGAAGCCAAGTAGCTTGGGCAGAATGAGAGCTCAGACTGGCATCTGTATCACAGAGACAATCAGCCCAGCAAAACAACACTGCCCCTCCAAATACAACTATGCTCAAACATTAGTCTGCTGAATCCAGCAATTGACACAGGATTGTAGAAATCCAGTCCTTACTTCACAGTCAAGTAAGACTTGGCTATAGGGTATGATATCAGCAAATGTAAATTTCATGCACATTTGTGTCCTACTACAGGCCAAATTTTCTAAGTGTGTGACAGCATCCCAATGTGTGGGTGCCTGTAGATGCAATATGATCACCATGTCAGAATTAATATAGTGAGAATTGACGTGAACAAGGCTGCTCCTGTGGCTTTCAAAACCTAAATTGGGCACAAAACATAGTTCCAAAATGGAAAGGGGGAAAATGATGTCCTTGTGTACATTCCACAATTAGAGAATTCTTTTCCTATTCTGACATTCATCAAGTTGCAGTTTTAAATATGGGTATATTCTGTGAGTGTTTTATAGCCTTCCTGTCTGAATTTGGTTTCTTTATTACTTCCTTTTTCCTGTTTCTTTTCTTCTTTAATTTAGAGTTAAGCCACGTTTACCACTAAGAGTAAGACAGACACACAAGCATTTACATTTTTGTTTTGTTTTAAAACAGAAGCTGAATATTAAAATGTGGGATGAAGTCTAAATACTGGAGAGTAAATTATTTGTGGTTGGTGTCTAGGAGGGGAATGAAAATGTAAAATAAATACATGTGATGATTCAGAGGGGTGGGTGGTGTGTTTTTTTAATACATGTAAAGGACCTTCTCCAAATGTGTTCAAATAGATTTCCCATAATATCCAGCCGGGGGGGGGGAGCATCCTTGCTTTCAGGGGGAATGATGGGGGTCGTTCAGCACATCTGAAAGGTGTCCAGTTGGGGAAGGGTGCACTAAAAAAGTCCTCAAAGGACCTGGTCAAGATCTGCATTTAGCTGTGTCTTTTCCCCCTGAGCCAATCAACCAAATGGTTGTGGTAATTCCAAATTAGACATGAGGGTGATGGAGTTCAAGAGGATCCCCTCATAATAATTATTCTGACCCTTTAATCTATTGACTTAAGGATGTAAAAGAAGCAAACAAAATAATATCCTTACATTGAATTCTATTGTATCTACAATTGTGACAAATCACTTAAGAAACTAATAGGAATTAAGAGAGGGGAAATTAAAAAGAAGCATACTAATGGCCTTCTCAGTATCATACTCCAATGCCTATGTTACATGGCTGTAACTGCTGACAACAATGCTCACAGCCTTGAACACTTTAATTGTGTAAACCGATTTCAGATTTGGCTAATTAGCAGTGGGGGGTGGGGGGTGGGGAGACAGGCAGCTCTCGTGTACTTCCAGATAGCTGTGGAAAGGAAGTTGAAATGAAGTTTGTTCCCTCCCAATTTGAATGAACAAACACTGACAAAAACAACTGAAAATGAGGGACAAACAGCCTATAATTTGCTTCTTCCTGCTCCTCTTTCCATTTAGGGGAACCCACTTCTTCTGTTATAAAGGGCATTTTGGTCAAACTAATGCTGCTCCCATGAGACCATTAAGATTCATCAACTTCAAGTCACATTTTGTGCAGTGAGCCCATGGTATAAAAAGGCTCCCCATCCAATGTTCTCTTTCATAGACTCTGTTGGCCAGTATTATGTCCCCAGAAACTGGCATGGCTCCCTTCATCAAAGAAGCATATTAAATGCTGTTCTCCAGGCCTTGGCCTCTCCTGGCTTTCTGGCTAGAGAAGCAAGCAAGCAGGGAAAACCAAAATGAAAGCAAGCAGTTTGCATCAGGGACCTTGACTTATTCAGTAACCAACCTTCCCTCCCAAAATCAACAAAAGACTACAGTCCTGCTTGCTCCCAGCAGAAGACCCCAACCTGCCCCAACCCACCTGTCACTGCCCACACAGTACAGACCAAACAAACCTCCTTTTGTCTTTTCCTTCCCAAGCCAGCTCTGCTCACAGCCCTGCTCTTCTGAGTCTTAGGAGCTGTGACTTCAGCCAAGTGTCAAGCTATGTAGGAGGAACACCTAGGCCAATTATTCTGCTCAGCAAGTGTAAAGTCAGAGCCTGTGACCTGAGTGAAACAGGCCACATCCTGATCCTGAGGATGCCAATAGCAGGAAACACAAGGTGGCACATCTAGTTAACAAACTCCAAACTTCAACACTGTATGTTTTTTTATTTTAGCTTTTTTTAAAATTCCTAAAACACCCAAATGTTTATAACTACCCTCCAGTACAGAAATAAAGGTCAGAGATTTTTTTGAACATTATCTCTGTTTAATTGTCTTAAATAAGTCTATTCATGAAATGGAGCAGAAATTATTCTGCATGAGCTTGGTGCTGAAACCAAACATGCAAGAAGAGGAGAACCACAATAAAAGAACATGTGAAACATTTGGCTCACCCGTGGAAAAAGAAACCAAGCTTTATAGATTTGGGATCATCACTGGATCCAAGTCTGTTACTGGGCTTGTTTGGTAGATGGGTATTCTCAGCTTGGCAGATGAGTCTTTTCAAACGATGCACAGCACGCTTGCCCCAGTGCTTGCCTCCCCTCCCCCCGCCACAAGAAAAAATCTCCTTGTAGAAACAGGATAGGGGGGAAATACAAAATGAGGAACAAAACTAGAAGAGAAAACTGGCCTTTCCCTTGTTTAACAACTTAATAAATTGTTTGTTTGTATGTCTGCACCCTTATGGGCTACAGAAAAATTACCTTAACATGATGTTAAGCCAATTCCTTGCTCTCCCTGAGTGGTCAGTTAACCCTCCCAGAGCAAGGAAAACCCCAACTTCCTCCTGCACTTTCACACAGAGAGAATTTGTATTTCTCACACTGTGCAGTCAAACCCTTAGTCAGACAGGACACTTTGCATCTGTAGCTTAAGAGCTGAACAGACTCATAATGACTGAGATGCAATCTCACTTGAAAGAGATTCCATTGGCATCTATATTATATAAAGCCATTTTCAAAACAGGCTGCCCTCATCACAAGCAAGTATTTATGCTGTCATCAGCATGTGTAATGCCAGCTTAAACAAAAGGAAAAGAAATCCCAATTACAGTAGAAGACAAGAAGATTGAAATAAATGGGTCAGGAGGAAATGGATGGATGGATGGTGGAATTTTAAAAATCAAAAATAGCACTGAAGTGGTTCGCCCCAGTAATAATTAGGACATGTTTTATAGGGGAATATGCTGTGTTCACAATAACCTGGAAATGGAGACTTGACAGCAGACCTAATAGAGGGCTACTCCAGCTGCTTGTCATAGTCAGGGGAACTGCATTCTTAGCTCTGTTGACAAAGGAAGTGGCACTTACAGAAAAAGGAGAATGCCGGTATTAGCCATAGCATACGCAAGGCCAAGAATCCCACTGCCCATGATGGCATTGCTGAGGTTGAAAACGGACATCCCAAAGGAGGTCTTTCCTTCAAACTAGAAGGGAAGAAAAAGAGAGCTTGGGTAAATCTACATGCTCTACTATGACATAGAAAAGTTTCTTCCTTTTGCTTAACCCAGTTACCTCCCCTACAAGCTCCCAATGAAGACACAAGTACTGCTGTCTGTTCCCTTAACTCTGTCTTCTTTCCACTGCTTCAGAAATGTACTTCTCTGGGCCTACAACTCCCAGAAAAGCATGCTGGGTGAGAAGAGTTCTGAGACTGCAGGTTGAACAAATATAGTTCTAGCTCTTGTGCACTTGATGTTTGCTTTTGGGGAAGAGGGGGAACTACTGTGAACAGTAAACTCTGCTCCTGAGTCCTGCCTCTACCCTGACTCCAGGAGTAGATTCTAGTCTTGGTTTACAAACTGATTTGCAAAAGGCCACTTTGAGAAGAACCAATCCCTGCTTTCATCCACTCTCTGCTGAAGTCTGCAGGCAAGCTCCATGGTCATAGCCACAGTCACTCTTCCTTTCATTGTATCGCTTCCAAATTGAAGACTACAAGGCCAAATGACTCCCAAATAAGGCAAGTCTTGGCTTAGAACCTGGCTACTCTTAAAGTGGAAAGTAACCACTGATGGATCTATAGATAAATATCCACCCTGTAGCAAGTACCTCCACCTTCTTCCACCAAAACTTACGTCTGTGAAGTGCGTCTGCTTCTTTTGAGCAACATGTGGAAGGAACTCCTCCATCTCTGGCTGGCTGTCATCAAATCTGGAACAATGAAAACCTCTCTTAAAACAAGCATCTTCCTCCTGAAAAATTCCCTGCAAGACAGTTCTGGTTTACCTGCTAATGACAACTCAGATCTTCAGAGCTCTCTCTTCCACACCTGATGGCAGCTTGCTTACCCAGACTGGATAAATATCACAATCATCCACACAGTCAGTTAAAAGTGACTGAGTGCTGTACACAACATCATTTTTATTCAAGCAGGCATTCCAATGGCTTACTAGCTGTTGAGAAAGAGACTTTCAGTCTTCTGGTGATAGTTTTCTACTGAAGTTTTTTTCAGATTGCTCTTTAACCCCATAAAATCTGTTAGTTGTATATGTTGGCTGGAGAGTTCAGTAGTTTAGATACAGTAACTGGATGTGGAACCAGAGGTTGGGAGTTTGATTTCCTGCTGTGTCTTCCAAGAGAAAAGCCAGAATGTGTGGTGATGGGTGAGCTGCACAACCCCTGGTAAGGTAAAGGTCGCCCTTGCTTGAAAGCCAGTTGTATCCGACTCTAGGGTTCAGTGCTCATCTCTGTTTATAGCCAAAGAGCCAGCGTTGTCTGTATTTGCAGACATTTCCATGGACTTGTGGCAGTCATGACTAGACACCAGAGTACACGGAATGCTGTTTACCTTCCCACTAAAGTTATACCTATTTATCTACTTGCAATTTCTTGCTTTCGAACTGCTAGGTTGGCAGAAGCTGGGACAGAGACAGAAGCTCACTCCATTGTGCAGTACTCAGGTCTCAAACTGCTGACTTGCCAACCTTCCAGTCGTCAAGTTCAATGTCTTAACTGCTAAACCACCACAGTCCTGGCACAACCACAGAGCATCCCCCCCCCCCCAGCCAAAGAAGGGAATGGTAAACTATTTCTGAGCATTTTTGACCAGAAAAATTTGAAAAAGGATTGCCATAAGTCAGAATTAGCTTGATGGCAAGTAGATAAATAGGGACCACTTTGGTGGGAAAAGATCTTGGGGACATGAAAGGACTCTCATTTGGGTCTTCCGTGAGCAGAGTTTCTCCAGCAAAAATCTGCTCAACCCAGAATAATTTCTGACATGAAATTATTATTATTATTAACATAAAAAATGAAAGAATCTGATAAAATATTGCGAATTATAGCGTGATTCTGAGTGCTCCTAATTATCTCATTATGTAGTGTGTATGTATGATTAGTTCATGCCTAAATATAGCCATTTCAGTAGGAAAAGATCCTGGGGACATGAAAGGAGCCTCATTCGGGTGTCCCCTGAGCTGAGTTTCTCCAGCAAAAATCTGTTCAACCCAGAATAATTTCTGACATGAAATTATTATTATTAACATAAAAAATTGAAAGAATCTGATAAAATATTGCGAACAGAAAATTGTGTTGCTTCTGAGCAATTACCTCGTATAGATTCTCACCTGGGAACCTGGCCTAAGCCTCTCAAATATTGAATACAGCAATCTGAAATTTTCACAAGGATATAATGTGTTTTGGTTATTATGAAAATAAATTACCTCAATCATTATAGCTTTCTTGACAGCTTCATACCCTTTTGCAGCCAAGGAGAATCTTTGGGCGCTAAACAACAGATGAAGGTCAAATATGCATCTCTTTCATATTTTTGGACTTGTGTCAAAAAATAAATAAATTGTGCATTAAAGCAGCAAATATGAGCTACATCACTTTAAAACAACACTAGATATGTATCTTAGAAGATATGCATACAAGATATAAATACACATTAAATATTTGCATTAAATATGTGCATTTTAAATAGGGTTTTATAATTATTATAATATTGAACTTTTGTATATTGCATCACTCTGTACTTACTGTGGATTGTTTAATTGTCATGTGAACCACCCTGAGTTGGGTTTCCTGAGTGGGCGGCATACAAGTGCGAAAATTAAATTAAATTAAAAGTTAAGTATGCCTACTTAACACATTTACAGTATTGTAGATATACCTAATGGTGTTTTAAAGTGATGCAAAGCATGTTCGCTGCTCTAATTTCCCTCCCCTATTCCTCAGCACCTCCATGGAACTGAGGAAGTGTTTAATTTTTTTTAATTTAATTTAATTTAATTTCATTTTATTTCATTTATTTATTTATTTATTTATTTATTTATTTATTTATTTATACAACCCATCTTGGATATTTGAAGTGCCTCTCTTCATAATGTAGCAAAGAAAGACTCGTTTTGGTTCACTTCCAGTGATCACACACCCTGGAAACAGATCAAAAGAGGTGATCCTACCTTACCAAAAAATTAGAAGCCCCAGAAAGGGGCCAGGAAGGTATAGGTTGAACTGATCTATGGGCAGGTTGGTTTACTCCAGCAAATATCTCATCTATTTATTATTGTTAGTAGCAAATCAACCCTTCCCTGCAGCAAACCAAACAACAGGCTCAATGCTTCTTAGTCTCTATCATATGTTAAGGCAAATGTTTTCCTTTCAGGCACACTGATCTTTTAGTTGGCTGAAACATCAGACATTCATGTTATCTCCCAGCTGAACAAGTAGAAAATAAAAACAAGTTACATTGCCAAATGCAAATTGAGAAAGGTTTCTCTTAGAATACATAGTCTTTTCCTCTCAAGGTTACACTGCTTCTCAATACAGTCAGCATATTGTCTTATTCAGCTCACCTGTCATTTCCCACAGAAGAGGCGGGGGAAGCATTCAACAGTGAATGTTTTCCATTCGGCACAAGTTCTACCATCTCTGTTTGGATGGGGATCTCAGCTGAATTCATCTTTGTAGTCTGATGCGAGCACTTTCCTTTCTCCCTTCAAGTGTAGCTTTCCAAAAAAGCAGTAAGTCACTGTGTAGAGATGAAATCTGTATTATCTTTAGTGCTGCTGCGTCTGCAATAAATAAAAAAATACAAATATGTTTACCCAAATGACAAAATCATTTTGAAGGCTTAGTTCAGAGTAGACAAGTGAGTCTAGCCTCGAAGACTAATGTTTATTTGCTCATGAGACAGGCATAAGTATAAAATGTCATGTATCTCAGTTAAAGAAGATTAACTACAGTTGCCCTGTACCCGTATGTGTGCTGCTTCATTGTTACCATATGTTGTTATCCTCTATACTGTATTTTAAATTCATCTGTACACTGTAAATTCACCTGTGTTCTTCTTTGAGTGTAGCAGCAGCTAGTAGGTAAGCACTTGATAAACATTAAAAAAATGGTATTGGGATACAAAAGAGGTGGGTTGGAGGGTGGGGATAATGTCAGAGAAGGGTGAGGAAGAGTGGCTGTGTGAGGTATGGATGCTTAAAATGTTCCTTCCCATGATAATTAATAGTTTGTGTGACAATATAATTTGCATGTGGATGGTGACAGCTATTTAAATGTCAAGATATGGTATGGAGAGGTTTGCATTAATCCAGGAAAACATGTGTGTAAGGTAAAGGTTTCCCTTGCTCTAAAGCCATTCATATCTGACTCTAGGGATCAGTGCTCATCCCTGTTTCAAAGCTGAAGAGCCAGCACTGTCTACTTCTGCAGACGTTTCCGTGGTCATTTGGCAGGCATGACTAGACACGAAATGCTGTTTACCTTCCCACCAAAGTGGTCCCTATTTATCTACTTGCATGTGTATAGTTATGTCCTAAGTCAACATGTGAAGTGGGGGCTTCCTGGCCAATGCACACTGTGTAACATCCGTTGCCAAAATTAGGGGACAAATCTTTTAATTGGCACCAGAGCCCAAGAATAAATATTTATTAATTGCAGAGTCTTGCAAGCTAACATGCAGTAAGTACAGTCTTGGCTTTGAGAGCGTGAGCTTTTGTTGACACAGGAATCCACAGGGTTTTGAGATAATGTCTGAAAAGCGCTGAAAATGCTTCATTAGACACCAGCACTATGTGGTTGAAATGGTAGCTGTTATACGGGACCACCTTCCACAGGCCACAATCCAGACACACCAGTCATGTTTTTCAGAAGAACAGAAAGCAAATTACTGTAATTAGTAAATACAGCCTGAGCTTATTTGTTATTCAACCCTACTAGTTGCCTAATTGCAAACTTGTTTTAATAAAGATGCTAACAACTGTTAAACAGGAAAATACAATGGTTTCAGACAGCCAAACCTAAGAAGGGAGACCATTGTCATCTGAATCTTGCAGAGTAACACGTTTTAGTTCACAGAGACACCCTCTTCTCTGAGTTCTCAGAGGCAAGTCAACTGTTAAGGCAAGGGCCAATAGGAACAGACATGTACAGGAACATATAAATTGTGAGATAATAAAAGAGAGCACCAGTATAATATTACAGTTATTATTACAAATTCTCTTGGCAGGACATGCATAGATGCAACTCCAGCTCCATCTTTATGAGGAGACATAAATTAATATTTAACTGTGGTCACGGATTCTTGACAAATCTGGCCTAGTTTTAGCAAAAGGAAGGTGAGGCAAACCATTTCACATTGCTCCCCCCCTGCATTCAGTCTGTTTTGACATTTTCCTTCAAAGGAAGATTAGAAGGCACCCTGTTATAGGTTCTCAGCCTATTTAAACTGGCAAGATACGGAAGCAATCTCCCTGGCTGTTTGGATGATAAAGCTCTTTAGCCCAGCTAGTTGGGCACACTGCTACCCTAAAAGGGTGACAAGAGGATTTTAGCACACAGAGATGCCACTAATATATGCTACCTTTCCCAAGTTCTGTCAAAACAATCATATAGGCAGCAAACGTAAGAGGATGTTGAATCTAATGAGGATTAATTTGATACTTCATCCCAGCTTCTAGCTATTAATAACTGTGCTCCTTGTTTGTCCTGCGAGTCTGTGCAGCTTTGTCTTCTAGCTGTTGGATGCTATTGCTGTTGCTCCCCTATCAATATCTATTAGTACATTTTCCTCATTCACCATAACCAAATTACCTTCTAACCTTCCTTTGAGATATCGAAACAGGCTGAGCTTCTTAAAGCTCTCCCTGTAAGTAGATCAGACTCTGTCTGGCAGGAGTTCACAGTCACACATGAACGAAAGTGCTTGTCCTGGTGTATGGATGATATCTTCGCCTAAGTGTGAATCAAAGCAGGAAGGGCAGAAGAGGGCAGACACAGTAAGGACAGAGCAGCATGAGAAGCCTGTTCATGGAAGCCCAGTGGTATTTAGTTCTAAAGGATGCAAGACTGCTGGCAGCAGGACAGAAAATGGGGAAGGAATCACTGTTAATAAAGGGAATCCTGGCACTGCAAGCAAGCAAAATAAAATAAAATAAAAATAAATAAAAATAAATTGTTCATCAAAAGTGAAGCCTTGGAAGGTGGATGGGAAAAGGTACAAACTAGGTCTTTTCTGGAAAATCCAGTAAAGGGCCCTAAATCTCCTGCAAGGTTCAACATTTCTGCCAGATGAAAGATAATACTGATAAATATCATACTAATAACTAGTATCTTCTTCCACTGAGCAGAAAGTCTTACCAGAGCAGTAAACCAAAGAGATGTTACTTGAACATGGATGGCCCTTGTGCAAGGGATGTACCCAGAATTGGAACTGGACTTCCTGTTCAGTTGATGTTCCACTAGAATGCTAAACAAAAACTACCAGACACTGAATATAATGTGATCTTGCTTGAATAATCAATCATTGGTACTTAGAGAAATTGCAAATGCAATCCTGTCTTCTCTTGTGACTCCTGTGTCTTTGAAACCTGAATAAGAATTTAGTCAGCATGACTTCTCCCAGTGTGAAGACAGAATACCCTCAATTTTCTCTTTTTAAAACAAGAACTTCCCATCCCCAATGGCAACTAATTGCTGACCACAGCAGTAATGGCATCACTTTTAAAGTCTCCTGCTTCTCACCCAATGTAACAAAATATACACCCCAAGACGTAGACCTCACTGGGACAGAACCCAAGCCTTACACCAGTGCTGCCCAAACTTTTCGGGCTGCGGGCCGGTCACGTGGGTGAGTGGGCTGGTCACATGGTTCCTCCTACCAGAAGCGGAAGTAAAATGCACATGTGCAAAATGCTGCCATAAATGCACCCACGGCTGTTGTAAATGCATTTATGACAGCTGCAAGTGCTTTACGGCAGTGTTTTGCACATGTGTGGGCACATTTTACTTCCACTTCTGGGAGTACTGAGGGTGGCATGGCCCGGATTATTAGGTGCCACAGGCCGGATCCAGCCTGCAGGTTGTAGTTTGAGCACCCCTGCCTTACACAGTGGGAGACCTGTCTCTAGAAAGTCTCTTCTCTTAGCCTCATGGCTCTTTCTTCATGCCACTTTTAGACAGATTAAGAAACCTACAATTAGCTGCACTTGAGAGTTCTATGAGAAATACAACATTCAAGAACTATGAGGGACTAAAAAAAGATAACCAAGTTTTTAAAATAACACTCTTCCGCCAGCACAAGTCTTCTGCTGCCAGAATGTAACAAACCCCACAAAGAGTAGGTTGAGAGTGCTACTTTTAAATTGTTGTCTATGCTGTTGTGTTGGGAATCGCCCTGGGTCCCTTCGGGGATTTAAACAAATTTAAATAATAAATAAATAATAAATAATAAATAAATAAATAAATTCTTCAACATGGGCATTTTCTCTGCAGCTGCAAGACTGGGATATAAACATCTGGGAGGGAAACAATATTCTAAATTAATAACTGCAGACTTCCAAGAATGACATCTGTGCTGCTGCTGCTGCTGCTACAGTAAATGACTCACACCACCACCACCACCACCACCACCACCACCACCACCAGCTTCTCCTACTTTTCCTTCAAAGAGTGCAGGGTGTCAGACATTATCCTCTTCCTTGTTTCTGTATGTTAGGCTGAGAGGCAGTGATTGGCCTATTGTCACCCAGTGAAAATCATGGTTACACAAGAGTTTAGACATGAACGTCCCACATCCTAGTTCAACACTCCCTAAACTCTAAAGCACATTGCATTGATAACAACTCACCAAGAGAATATCCCAGTTGGACAAATGGAAGCTAGTTCTTCCGCTTCACTGCTCTCAGCCAGGCTGACGGGAAAAGAGGGGGAGAGGCACTTTAATGAGGGCTTAATTGAGAAAATGTATATTTCACCTCATCAGCAAGGAAGAGGAGAGGGGCCTCTGCCTTCCCATCCACCAGGACTTCCTGCACAGCTTGTTCTACATTCTCAGGGGGACAAAAGTTCTGCCTACCTGGGGTTGCAGCAATTCCTTTCTTTGCCAATCAGTACATAAGCTCACTGACGTCTGAAGGGAGCCAGAGGGATGGGAAGCAACTCCCTGGTAAAGGAAGCTTGCCAGGCTCTGTGGAAGCATTGAGTGCTGGATATGTTGGCAAGCAAGACAAAGTCCTTTCTGTTTGGCCTCATCTAGCCCTTCCCTGCTGATCGCTGGAAAGTGGCTCCTGAAGAAGACATGGCATCTTTATAGGCAGCTCATGTCCAGAGTGAGTGCAGCCTTCCACTCAGCCTCTCCACCTCACCAGTTTCCCACCCATCCTCCTGCCGTCTGGGTTTTTGAGCAGTGGTAGCTAATCTACTAGTATAAATGGGGTACAGACTCTCCTTAGGCCCAAGTTATCCTCAGCCAGCCCACTCCTTACACAAATTGGAGGGAAGAGCCTTGCCTGTGCTTTCTGGCTTTGCCTACCTTTGGCTGCTGTATCCTCAACCCCAGTGGTTCCCAATTAGTGGTACGCGTACCCCCAGGGGTACGCAAGATTGCATCAAGGGGTACATGCAGCAATCTCTTAACTAAAATATTAAATCCTTAAATCCTTAAAAAAACAATAATGCAATAATAATTGCCAAAAAATTATTCAATTTAATTAAACGATCAGTAGGTAAGTCAATCGTATGCATCAAGCGCTTTCTCCCATGGCGGCAATTTTTCCCACGTCTCCCGTGTCTCGCGTCACCCGATCGCGGCCGCCTCGTTCCCGCCTATTTGCTCATCACTGTCAACGTGCACATTTGTCACATTAATGAAACATGTGTTCTCTGTCATTAGAATGTCTTTTGATGATAATAAATATAAAATACACCTGAATTCATTTTTTATTTAACGTTCCTCCTTAGGAGGCAAGCTACGGCAAACCTAGACAGCATAATAAAAAATAGACACATTACTCTGCCAACAAAAGTCTGCATAGTTAAAACAATGGTCTTCCCAGTAGTCATGTATGTCTGTGAGAATTGGACCACAAGGAAGGCTGAGCACAGAACGCCTTCAAACTGTGGTGCTGGAGAAGACTTTTGAGAGTCTCCTAGAATGCAAGGAGATCAAATCAGTCAATCCTAAAGGAAATCAACCCTGGCTGTTCTTTGGAAGGACAAATACTGAAGCTGAAGCTCAAGTACTTTGGCCACCAAATGAAAAGAGAGGACTCAATGGAGAAGGCCCTGATGCTAGGAAGAACTGAAGGCAAAAGGAGAAGGGGCATCAGAGAATGAGATGGCTAGATGGCATCATTGACACAGTGGGCGTAGATCTGGGTGGACAATAGAGGATGGCAGATGACAGAGGAGCCTGGCATGCTGTGGTCCATGGGGTTGCAAAGGGTTGGACTCAACTGTGCAACTAAACAACAACAAAATGCTTGTATAAAAAGCTAAATGACTATATGTAAAGGTACAAGCCATAGTATGGAAAAGACAGCTTATGAGATTGTTGAGAGAAATTGAATGTGCCAAGTGGAGTGCCAGGGGACAATGGCAATATGTAGAAGATTAATGTATTTCAAGGAGGTAGTGTTACATAGCACTTCCTCCAAAAAGCTCCTGAAATTGTTGTTTTGTTTGTCTCTATGAGCTGAGTTGGCTTGCTGGATGGGAAAGGAATGTTCCCCAATTAGTCACATTTATTCCCTAAAATGTTTAGATTTAGTACAGCTGCAAGAATGTGCAGGGAGAGCCCTTGAGAAGTTAAGGTGCACACTAGGTGAATTATCATGTCGTCTAGTGTTCTTGACTGATAAGAAGGCCTGGTACTATCTACACCTGCTTGATGTTTATGCCAGCTCATCCACTCTAGGTACTCTTAATTAAAAATTTGCAACTCTCAGAAAGTGGCTTAGAGCCATAGTGTTGAGATTACATACCTATACAAGGGAATAAAAGAAGCAAGTTATAGCAGATTGTAGCTCTCCATAGACCTACCAAGGTGCTTTCTCTGTTGCCACAGTACTCCCAGCAGCTGATTGGAGAAACTTGCTTGGTATGCACTACTGCTTTGATTTCTTGTTCTATGTTAATTGTATGCTGGCTGGAAGATTTGTCTAATAAAAATTTGTTTCTTACCATCCACTGAGGGCTTATTGCCTCTAGATTTTAAAGAACCTGAACCTAGCAAAGCCTGGCCAGCTTGCTTGGCAACATAGTATCAATGCAGAACCTGTTTAAAAAAGAACTAATATTCTATAAGGAAGAGAACTAGCTTATATAATTTTCCCACAATACAGGTCAGGGGAGGTCGGGAACAGCGCAGATCGGGTCCCCTGACCTCCCCAGAGCCGGCAGGGGTGCCGGAGAGCCCAAAATGGGTGAAAAATCTTCCCTTTTTTGCCCATTATGGGCTCTCCGGCACCCCTGCTTGCTCCAGGGAGGTCGGGGGACCCGATCCGTGCTGCTCCTGATGTTCCCTGACTTCCCCAGCCAATGCAGTGAGTCAAAACGCCGGGATTCAAATCCCAGCATTTTGACTCACTGCACTGGCTGGAAAGTTCAGGGAACGTTGGGAACAGCGCAGATCGGGTCCCCCGACCTTCCTGGAGCAGGCAGGGGTGCTGGAGAGCCCTCCAGCACCCCTGCCGGCTCTGGGGAGGTCAGGGGACCCGATCCACAGCTGCGGTGTGGCTGGGGAAGCCGACGGGGAGTCCCCCATCAGCTTTCTAGCCACCCTGCCCCTGCCCCTGAGTGCATAATAAACTAGTACAGTAATGCCAAAGGACCTGTAATATCTGATGGATAACCCCCATAAACCTTATATAAGAACCTCACTAAAAGTACACGAAATTATTCTGAGGGTCAGCAATGACTGTTTTCCCCCTGGAATATGAGGAGTTGTCAACTGCTGAACTGCAGAAGATGCAGTCTCCTAGAAGACCAGAATTCTTCTTGGTCTTTGGCTCAGAGGTCTATCTGCCCTCTGGTGTGATCACTATTTTGCTTTCTCTGCAAATCAGGAAACTTCAGCTGCTTGCGAAAATCTGGTTCTGAATAGCAAGTTAAGCTTGATTGCCACTGCTGCTTAGTTAATGCCATGCCTCAGAAAAGAAGTTTGCCTCCATCTATGTCCTGAGATTCACAGACATAGCAAGGCTCTGCTGGATGTTGGCAAGGCCTGGCAGGAACAGCATTCTCTTACATACTTGGCATTCTTCCCAGGAGGCAGTTAAACAAGGCATCTGATTGGTAATATTAATGTGGAAACGAGGCACTAATACAAGATGCTAATGATCATTAAACACTTATTTGAAAACTATTCTAATCAGGCCATAGCACAAAATAGGGAGAGTTAAAAATTGATAGATGGAGAAGGCAGACCCTCCCTAAAACTGTTTGCTTTGCTTCGAGATAAGGTCTTGCAGAACAGCAAATAAATGCAACATTGTGTGCAAAGGGGCATGGATATATCTGTGAATGTCTTCATTATAGTATCCAACAGTTTGTCTTTCATATAAACCTTTAATTTACATGGAAATGTACTGTATACTGCTGCAAAAAAGACTCTGTTATAAGCCATTGTACTGTGTGCCTGTACTTTGTAGAGTAGATTTACACTTGTAAAAGGAGATGTATGAGGATGCAAAGAAGAACATTTATTAGTTTTGCATGCACATGAGCAATAGTATGTGCCGTGTGTACTAAATGAGTTCTGGCCTGAATACCCTGCATGCATTTGGGGATGCTTCTGTGAATGCTGCACCCTGTTGAGATCCTCTCAATCTTTTTCTCTGTTGGCTTGGAAATCAATTGCCTTGGAAGTTTGGTTGTCCATATTTGAAAGGGTTACATTGGGCATCTGCCACCAAGAATGAATTGTACATTCAATTTGTAGATGTATTTGTGTGTCAAAGGATGTGAATGGTCTTGGTTCACAAAATCAGATAGATTGGAGAGCAATCTAAAGTAAACAGGCCTTGGGTCAAACTATGACTTACATATGCTTCAAGTTACGTAAAATCTGACTTACTTAATGATTTTTGCACTAAACCCATGTCCCAATTTATGTAATTTTCCTGATTTATGTAACACAATTTCCTATGAGTTTGCTTCGAGTTATGTAAAAAATTCATTTTCCCTATGGGTTTGCTTCAATTTATGTAAAAATCACTTTCCTGTGGGTTTGCTTCAAGTTACGTAAAAATTCATTTTTCTTATGGGTTTGCTTTGAGTTAAGTAAAAAACTGCTTTATGCAAAAGCCTACAGAACAGACTTTTTAGATAAGTAGGGGTTTTACTTTATATATTACATGTCATTAGGAGCTGAAATTTTAAAGATATATAGGGAGAATCTTGGATTATGTATTAGTGAAAGGGAGGAGAGGGCCAGAACAGGATATATATTATCCTTTTGGAGGTGAAAGGGGGGCAGTGCTGTAATATAAGAATATAGAAAATAATTATAAAATTATGCAGTCCCTAACTGGTCACAAAGAGAGTAGGGATCTGCTGGGGGAGGGAGGAAGCACTCTCATTGGACTGTCGAGCAGAGGAGCAGAGCAAACTCTGTGCTGGGAGGTGGAAGTGCTCCCATTGGACTTCTGGGCAGAGGGGCAGGGTAAGGACTTGTGGGCTGGGTAAGGACTTATGGACCACCCTTGTATATATAAAGCCCCATGGGTGAAGGGAGTCTGTAGATATTATTGTTACATTATATGTTTGTATATTCATTTTGTTTGTAACTGTTATTTTTTTTAAAAAATTACTATACAGAGTAAAGAAAAAATACAAAAACATGTAATGTTATTTTTTAAAAAATATATTATTATACAGAGTAAAGAAAAAATACAAAAAATGTAATTTTGTTATCAATAATTTTAAAAAAAAGAAACTAGAAATTCCGCAGATATGACTCTAATAGATCTTTGTGTCTGAGCAATAAGATTTGTAAATGAAACCCAAGCTTTCCTCCTGGTGACTTAACTGAAAACAAAGCAAGCTTGTTGTTGTTCAGTCACACAGTCGATTCCGACCCTCCGCGACCCCATGGACCACCGTCCGCCAGGCACCTCTGTCCTCCACCATCCCCCTCAGCCCACCCAGCTCTGCTCCCACTGCATCCACAATACCATCTAGCCATCTCATTTTTGGCTGCCCCCTTCTTCTTTTGCCCTCCACCTTTCCCAGCATCAAGGCCTTCTCAAGTGAATCCTCTCTTCTCATTTGATGTCCAAAGTACCTTAGCTTCATCTTTACAATTTGACCTTCTAAGGAGCAGTCAGGGTTGATTTCTTCTAAGATTGACTATTTGTTCTCCTTGCTGTCCAGGGGACTCTCAATACTCTCCTCCAACACCACATCTCAAAGGCATCTATTCTTCTGCGCTCAGCTTTCCTAATGGTCCAGGTCTCACAACCATATATTGCCACCGGGAATACCATTGCTTTGACTATGCGAATTTTTGTTTGCAATTTGATGTCTCTACTTTCCACTATGCTTCCCAGATTTTTCATCGCTTGCCTCCCAAGAATCAGTCGCCTTTTTATTTCATGGCTGCAATCCCCATCTGCAGTGAGCTTTGATCCCAAGAAAGTAAAATCTGTCACTGCCTCTACTTCTTCCCCATCTATTTTCCAGGGACTGAGAGGGCCTGTTGCCATTATCTTGGTTTTCTTGATATTGAGTCTCAAGCCAGCTTTTGCACTTTCTTCTTTCAACCTAATCAGGAGCTTCTTTAGGTCTTCCTCACTTTCTGCCATTAGGGTGGTATCATCTGCATATCTCAAATTGTTGATATTTCTCCCAGCAATTTTTATCCCAATTTGTGATTCCTCCATCCCTGCATTGCACATTATGTGCTCTGTGTATAAGTTGAATAAGCAGGGTGACAAAATGCAGCCTTGTCTTACTCCTTTTCCTATTCCAAACCACTCCGTCATTCCATATTCTGTCCTAACTGTTGCTTCTTGATTCATGTACAGATTTCTCATGAGACATATAAGGTGTTCTGGTATTCCCATATCTTTAATTACTTGCCACATTTTGTTGTGGTCTACACAGTCAAAGGCCTTAGTGTAATCAATGAAACAGAAGTAGACTTGTTTCTGATATTCCTTTGTTTTTTCCATGATCCATCTTATGTTGGCGATGTGGTCTCTAGTCCCCCTGCCTCTTCTGAAACCCGCCTGCACTTCTGGTAATTCTCTCTCCACATGCTGTTGCAGTCTATCCTGTATTATCTTGAGCATCACCTTGCAATTAGACACCCAGAGCACTTGAGGAATTACCTCTTCTAATGAATGTTATCTACAGCTTATCCTTTGGTTCTTGGGACAAAAGCTCTACAGAAGAAAAAGGAAATATCCATATCCCTACCTTCAATCGTCTAATGCTCTAACACACAACCAAGTCCATTCTTGTTATGCCAGCCTCCTGCTACACATGCACAAAAGCCTTGCTGTCAACCAAATTAAGTGCTCCTCAGTCCTGTCTCATAATTACTCCCAGAAAATTCAAACACACTCCAATCAAGATCAATGCTTCAGTCTTACATCCTGTCCGACAAGCAGAAGTTTTATAAATAGCAAATTTCCATTTTCAAATTTCATTCCAATCCCTACAATGTATAACACAAGTTAAAGAAGATCTTACTATCATACCTCATATCTCTATTTTAGATGCAGATGGGCCAGCAGATTATAAATAAACAAACAAAGCTGTCCCTCTCACATTTAGTTTGTCTACAGAACATCCTAGGATGCATAAGAACAATTTTCAGTCTCAAGTTGACTGATTTCTCATGACAATTATTTGTTCCAGCAGGATAGAGTGTTCCTAGTGAGATCCTGGCCACCATCATTCCCTCTGGGTGGGCCCTCTGCCACTGATACAGGCTTTTGTAAACATAACCTCTCCCTGCTCCCTTAATCCGCAAGGTAAAGCAAGTCTTAACTGTTTGATTAGGGGAGGAGAGACCAAAGAGCAGAGGGTTGGTACATGCTTACATGGGCTAGCCAATGTCCTCGTTTACTTTTTTACATAATAATAATTTTGTGTCAGAGATTACTCTGGGATGAAAGGATTTTTGGTGGAGAAACTCCGGGAATTACAGTTTTCCAGAATGCTTTGTTCTGGTCACAATATCTGTAATGAAATGGCTTCATTTCCATGTTGATCCCAATGGAATTTCATTTATATCTGAAGCCACCTAAGTTAGAGCCAAGCAATTTGTTTTAGTGCAACTAAGATGTGAAGCTGAGCTTTTCAAAGATGTGTTGCTGAATCTCCAACTGCTACTCAAATTGTCAGCCATATCTCTTTACAATTCCAGGTTCAAGTTAGAGATGTAGGCCAATGACATAGTGCCATCTGAGGCTGAAAAAGATGGAACCTCCCTCAATTTAACATACAGAAACCAATCCAATTGGCTGTTGTATCTTCTTTCAATACTGGTTCTAGAACACCATCCTCAGCTATACCTGAGGAAACCAGTTTAGCTTAGGAGGCACAGAACTAGCCATGTGGGACACACAGCTATTCCCCAAGACAGGGGAATGGCCAAGATTAAAAATGAGAAATGTGGCATAGTCAAAGTATGGCTCTCAAAAACTCAATTGGGGTGGGTGGGTGGGTGTTTAGAGCCCAAAAATGTGATGTTTCTTATCTCTGCTGAGAACTTGGGGTGGAGGAGTTGTAGCACAACTGCTTTTGCCTGCCAACATCTGCTGCCCAAAATGGAAGACTCAAAGTGTGATCAGATGGGGAAAAGAGCTTGCATTTTGGGCTGCTTGCAGCATGGTACAGTGTGAGCTATTTTCCAGTAATCACACATCACACAGGAGATTGTAAACCAGCCCAACCCTGCTTTATGGTCCACCAGGAGAGCTACTACTCATTTTTGAAACTTGGCTGGAACAATTCTTGCATAGATGGAAGGGTCACTTTAAGGCAAAGTGACCTTTCCAGAGTGATCAGATCATTTCTCATGGTGTGATTGCATCCTCATCACAATGGAAGTGAACGAGTAGGTGGTGGCCTCCCTTCTCCAGAGATTCCTGAATGAAACAGGTTATCTAGATCCATTTCAATCTGGCTTCAGGCCTGGCTTTGGGACAGAAACATCTTTAGTTCCTTGTTTGGTGAGCTACATCAGGAACTATAATGTGATCCTTTTAGTTCTGTTGGCTCTCTCAGCAGTTTTCAATATGCAGTTGTACCTCGCTTAAAGAGTATAATGAGTTCCACAGAATTGCTCTTTAAGCAAATTTGCTCTTTAAGCGAAACACCATTGTAAATGACCAATTGTGTGTATGTGTGGGGGGGGGATTGCGAACCCCGATTTATTTGTTAAGCGAGTTTTTGGTTGGTTTTATTTGTTAAGCGAAGCAAACATTCAGAGAAAATTCTGCTCTTTAAGCGAGTTACTCTTTAAACGAGACACTCTTTATGCGAGGTTTGACTGTAGTTGACCATGGTATGCTTTTGGATTGCCTATGTGGTTGGGATTTGCTGATACTGTTCTACATTGGTTCCAGTTCTTCCTGGACTCTTTGACACCTTGCCCATTGGCTTATGATGTCCCTCAAAATTTTGTCTTGTCTTCTATGTTATTTAACACATAGATAAAACTGCTGGGGAAAGTATGGAGTTTCCGAGTTTGCTGCCACAAATATGTTTATGACATCAAACTCTCAATATGAGGAAGCTGTTTAAGTGTTAAACCTATGTCTGGAGTCAGTAACAGACTGGATGAGGGTGAACATATTTGATTGCTGACTGAACCCATTGTAAGGAACACATAAGTGTTTTGTGGGCTATCCGTCTGTTTCCCTGCATAATTTCAAGTGCCGCATATGATTATATGATTTGGGTCCTAGAATTATTTGAAAGCTTTATCTGTCATACAGAAAGACAACACTAATCTAGCAAGCTGAAAAGAAATTATACTTCTTCTGGTCAACAGCAGAGGAAGTGTTTACTTTTCTGCAATCTTAGGCAACAGCTGCAAAGTAAACAATTCATGTTATTGCTGCTGCTGTACAAATGCAGCAAATTAAACACTTCCTGATTGTCTGGGGACAGTTGGGAGGAGTATTTTTCTTATTTCCTAGATGAGTGCTCTGATCATCTACCAAACAAAATAATAACATCAAAATAATAATAATAGTAATTTGCTGGTGACACTCTATGTGAATTAATTAGCATATTTTCAGTATGTTGACATATCCCCTTTACAAAGCAATTAGAATAAGGTTGTAACACGAGCAGAGCCATCTTGGAATTATGAAACCCTCTCTAGTTAGAGAGATGTTTGCAGCTAGCTTTCTGAGGAACACACCCCAAAGGGTCCTATCTGAAGTAAGCAGACATGTTTACCACTGAACATGTTAGAATGTATGTAACATCAAGATAAAGTGTGAAACACCTACCGCCCATGGGGGTCCCTCTGGATTGAAGAACACGTGTGCGAAGCTTTCTGAAGGGTATAAAAGGCTGGCTAAATCATTTATGGGGGTCCTTGGATCTAAATATGGATCCGAGACCATGCATGCATGCATTATGATATACCATGATCATGTGTTGTTGTGTAATGTTATACTATGATTGAAATTTTTTAGATACAATTCTGTTTTTCCATTTCAAAACCTCTCTGGCTGATTTATTTACCTAAAAGCTGCTCAACTTTTTGAGAGTTTAAGTGACACTGGTATCAAATATAAAGGTTCATCAGCTGCTTACATTAGATGCTCTGACAGCTGCTTCCCTCTCTTTTTTCCTACCCCCAGCATCCCTACTGCCCTGACAGGGGCTTGAAAACAACACTTTGCACTCTGGCGACCAACAGGTGTAGATCTCGGTAGGTGGGGGAGGTGGACCAAACTATTGCAGATATGCCCAGAAGAACGGGATATAGGAAAGTGGAGACAGCATCCAAGGAAGCTATGAAACTCACACATCTTCCAACCACTTTGAACACACCCAGTCTCATCTGATTTAAGAAACTAAGAGTAAATCCAGATAGGCATATAGCTTACTAGTTGGGTTGTTTTTGATGCCGTTTAATTTGAATCAAATTAGTTGTCCACTTGTGTTTTGACCTAGAGTGCTTAACCTTGCTGTTGTTTAAGAGCTGTCCTGCTAGTCTTTGATACAGCACCAGGGCTATAGCTTTTTAGCATGATTCTGAGTGCTCCTAATTATCTCATTATGTAGTGTGTATGTATAATTAGTTCATGCCTAAATATAGCCACTTCAGTGGGAAAAGATCCTGGGGACATGAAAGGAGCCTCATTCGGGTGTCCCCTGAGCTGAGTTTCTCCAGCCAAAATCCTTTCAACCCAGAATAATTTCTGACACGAAATTATTATTACCTAAAGATAGCCATGGGTAGTGTTATCTGAGGTCACAACCTTGTGACATATTTGGTGAGTTGTGCCATTGAAAAGGATACTGGAGAATCTTCTCTATTTTCATTTACTCTATCATTTTAATTAAAAATATTTTCCTATTGATACAGCACTACTGTATTCTAAATAAACAAGACACACTGGTAGTATTACATGTACAGTCAAACCTCGCATAAAGAGTGCCTCGCTTAAAGAGTAACTCACTTAAAGAGCAGAATTTTCTCTGAATGTTCGCTTCGCTTAACAAATAAAACCAACCAAAAACTTGCTTAACAAATAAATCGGGGTTCACAGTCTGTCCAGAAGTCACAATTGGTCACTTACAATGGTGTTTTGCTTAAAGAGCAAACTCGCTTAAAGAGCAATCCTGTGGAATGCATTATGCTCTTTAAGTGAGGTACAACTGTACCATGCTAGATGGATGCATTGGTGTTGCAGTTATTTACTAACAAGAGGGGAAGGGGGAGGAAATCACCACAGCCCACTGAATGACCGCCATGGGAAACACTGGGGAAGTGGGAAGGAAGGGAAGTGTCATTAATCAAAAAGGGAACAATCCAAAAACCTGTCTCAAATGACAGATAAAATAAATTATACTAGAGCAGGGGTTCTCAACCTTTCTGCGCCATGGGCTGGACCACGTCCACTCAGACAGCTGAGTGGGCCGGACATGTGTGTTTCCCCTGCCATAAACGCTGCTGTAAACCACAGCGGGCACATTTGCACATGTGTGTTCGCGCATGCATGGGTGTGTTTGTGAATGCATGGATGTAGTTTGTGGCTGTCGTAAACACATCCGCTTCTGCTTCCAGGGTTGTCACCACTGAAAGGATGATTTGCTACCACAGGTTGCAAAACCCTGTACTAGAGATAAGAATCTTTTAAACATGAACCAGATTGCTCCAACTTCCTCATCTGGACAGGCTCTAAGCAGGATTGGAGTTGGCAACTCCTTGAATGGGAGATAACTGTGCAGGGAACACTCGGGCTCTCCAGGCACAGTAGGGGAAAATCCCTACTGTTTTAGGGAAAGGCTGCCTGTCATTGCTGACAATACTGGGCTTGATAGAGCAATATCCTGATTCCACTACAGTACTTCTGTTTTATTTCCCAAATGCCATCTGTCACAGCTCCCCTTTACTCTATACTTTCCTGAACCTTCCACCTATCTCAAACTAATTTTCTTGCAATTCTGTCCTAGTCATCCTGCTTAAATCATCCCTCCTTTCCCACTATATTTCCTAGTACAGTAAAACCTCATATAACACTAAAACCTGGTTCCACAAGTCTTGGTGTTATATGATTTTTAGTGTTATCTGATCCTCTATGGGATCCATAGAGATACATTGTAACCACACAGGCTTTAGCGGTTGTTATCTGAAGCATCCCATAGGATCATAATGTTATCTGATGCAATTCTTCCCCCCAGATTCCTTAATGTTATGCGATTTTAGTGTTATTCGATACTAATGTTATATGAGGTATTACTGTATTGCCATCTGCTCCAAAATTGCCCCTTATTCTGTCCATTTATTTCCCATTTCCTACATTTTTGCATTTATCCATCTCTCT
The DNA here is from genome assembly GCA_030440675.1 of Furcifer pardalis. Classification (NCBI taxonomy): domain Eukaryota; kingdom Metazoa; phylum Chordata; class Lepidosauria; order Squamata; family Chamaeleonidae; genus Furcifer; species Furcifer pardalis. Next base: position 105,765,255 of record CP126893.1, read on the forward strand.
TATTCTCTTCCCCCACATCCAAATAGTTGTTTTCATCATTTACTAAACTATGTCCCTTATAAAGGAGAATGCACTGGGTGTTTATCACAGTGGAGAATTCCTTCTCCATCCTTTCTATAATAGTACATATCAGAGATGAGCAGATTTGTGACTTTTAAGTAATTTTTAATCTAGGGATATTCTAGAGAAAGAAAGACAGACAGACAGGCCACAAATCTGCACACTTCTGGTATATACACGTGTTGTTAATGTGTCTGTATCACCAGCTATCCTTTGCCACCCTCCCAGTAGCTTTGCGAATGTTACACACATTGCTTCTGTCTCTCCACAAGGGAAACTCAGATTATTTTATTATCCATGTCAGGAAATGGAGGAACTGAATCATTTGGATTACAGCACAGGTCCCAGGACAAACTGAGACCTGAAGCCTCAAATAGAATCCAGGCACCTTGACTGCCTCCCACGCCTGCTGGGCAACAGAACGTACGGTTTGTTGTGGTGTGTAGCAAAAAGATAATTCCCTGGAAGCCTGCTGCTTAAACTCTTATTAACCCAAGTGCTCTGGTCTCTTGCTGTTTGTTCCCACTATATTGTTCAGCCAGAGGTCCATTATTTTAAAGGATAATTTGTTATTTCCACTAGCACATTCCTAAAATTAACAAAAAGTCTGCAGAAGAAACCTCAGCTCTCCAATTCTGTGAAAATGGTGAACCTGTCAGCACTGGCTGGTGGAGACCTTCTCACCCTGCTCCCCCTTTTCTCTTTCCTGTCCTTTCTCATAAGAGCTGAGCAGAAGCTGATAGCTAGAGAAATCCCTGACTTTCTGAATTAGCTATGCTGCCTGCTCCTAACTGCATAAACCCCACAGGAGTTTAAATGCAATTGAACTGAATGAAACCTTCACTTTACACTATCCAACGCTATGTAGATAGCATCTATTGCTCCCTTCCTCCTTCTATTCTAGGAGTATGTCTGTTCCTGGTGCTGTTTCAATACTCAAGGCATTGAGTAGTCGACAGTGAAATGTTGACGAAATGTTGATAAGTCAGCAACAACTTTTAACCAGGTGGAGTTGCTGTATCTGCTCTGTAAAGTACAACAGACTGAAGCCAGGAGACAAAGACAATAACAACATCTACAGCATCTGTGTAAAAAAAAAAGCCAGTACAGTCAAACCTTGCATGAAGAGTGCCTCGCTTAAAGAATAACTCGCTTAAAGAGCAGATTTTTCTCTGAATGTTTGCTTCGCTTAACAAATAAAACCAACCAAAAACTCACTTAACAAATAAATCGGGGTTTGCAATCTCCCCCCCCCCCACACACACACACAACTGGTCGTTTTCAATGGTGTTTCGCTTAAAGAGCAAACTCGCTTAAAGAGCAATCCTGTGGAACGCATTATGCTCTTTAAGCGAGGTACAACTGCAGTCTGAAAATACAGAAAAATACAGTGGAACTGTATTTTTCCAAGACTTTTTCTGTAAAGCAGTTTTTTCATAATGCAAAGCACAGTTGCCCATAGGAATGCATTGTAAATAAAAAAAGTTCCTAACCTAAAAAACAAAAAATAAAAACAATCCAAAAAATGCCGGACACACAGTAAAAGGGAATACAAATGATGAAGTTAAATGCCCTATCTTTTTCACTGCTTGAGAAATGCACCAGCCATACCCTGTGGAATAGCTATGGTGGGCAAACAGTTTCCGCTGCAGCCTCCATGTCTCCCCCCCGCCACCCCCCTTCTCACTGCCATGCCTTCTGCCCCATATCCCACCACCACCACTTGCCTGGGCTCCAGCAGTTCTTTGATCGATCTCCCCAACTGGTGAGCGGCTGAGGTGGAGAGGAGAGGGAGTACTTAGAGGATTCCCCTTTCACTCCTGCACCTCAATGGATCTCCTCAACTGGTGAGCGGCTGGGGTGGAGAAGAGGGGGAGTTCTTAGAGATTGATTAAGATGCAGGAGAGAAAGGGGAATCCTCTAAGAACTCTCCCTCTTCTTCCCCACCCTCAGACGACCACCAGCTGGGGAGATCAACTGAAGAAGCGCTGTAGCCCAGCCAAGTGGTGGTGGCCGACCTAAAAAAAAAATGCAGAGCACACAGTAAAAGGGAATGGAGAAGATGAAGCTAAGCTCCCTACCTTTTCCAACACTTGAGAAATGCTCCACCAACCCCACTGGTGTGTGTTCCTGAGAGTTGGCATTGGGTGCACCTCCCTGTCTGGAAGGGTGATGAACAGGAGTGGTTTGTCTAGCCACTGCGGGAGCCGCTCCTCCTTCCACCAGGTAAACATCACCACCAGGCTAAATGGAAGTCTAGTCACAACACTGCTGTCCATCTGGCCATGCCAAAGGCTACCCGAGGACTTGTCCCTCCTTCCACTGACTCATCATCTCCACAGGGCTGTTGACCACATCCATGTTGACCTGGTGATGATGACTTGGTGGAAGGAGGGGTGAGTCCTTGAGCAGCCTTCGGCATGGACTGACAGCAGCATTGTGGTAGGACATATCCGTCCAGCCTGGTGGTGATGTTCACCCAGTGGAAGGAGTGGCTCCCCTTACCTGCCGGCAGCTTCCTCACCAAAAACCCCACTCAAACTCCTCAAGAGACGACTCTTCATGCCACCCACAGATTCTAAAATGGCATGGGGCTGGTGTTATAAACCCTCCCAGACACAACACACTCTGGGGACGTCATTTCCACTGAATTTCCTTCCGTAAGTGGAGTTTTCCATTACCCAAGGCATCCGTAACCTGGGCTTTTACTAATGGATGTTTGGCCTTAGGGGAGCTCAGGGCACTTCTAACTGGGGACAGGAAAGGTGATCATTTTTCTCTACAATTCATAGAATCCAATAATCAGCACAGCTAGTACATTAAAAATAGGGACAATAATTCAAAATAGTAATTCTTCTATCTCTGTTTCTGATGTCATTTGAATTCTTAAGTTTTATTCATCTTAATAAGAGATCACAGTTTATCTAGCATTACTCTGCTATGGCTAAACTTCCAAAAGTTAACAAGACATGTTCTGTTTGTCGATGCAAAAAATATGTAAGTGTCTCTAAGGTAATGATGACACAAGACTTTGGGCATTCAGTGGGGATGAAAGAAAACTATAGTGCCACTTTCTAAACTTTTCAGGTTAGAGAAAAAGAGGGTAATATAACTCCTTTAAAACTTTGAGGTTAGACAGCAACAGGGAAAGAGTATGTGTGTCTTCTTTCATTCCAAGATATTTAAAAATGGGGGCAAACATGATGAATGCAGCTCTGTAGTGCCACATTCACAATGAATCTTCGAACCTGAGATGGAAATTCACTAGCTCATGGCAGAAGAAAAGCTGGTCTTTTAATCCTATAGTCCAGATTTCTCAATTGAAGCCTTAGATTACGGTTTGGTTATGTCCAAAGTACAATAGATTCAGGTTTGCAATCCAAACACAGTTAGTTTCTAGCAGAAGTTAGACTTGATTTGACCTAGAAGTCACTTATCTGAGATGCATCACACATTTTGCATAACTTCAATATCAGATGATGATCTGATAGGTAGCCAATTGCTATCCTTCCTGGGTAACCAATGACCCGGGCTTAAGATTTATTTATTTTTATTTGCAGAAATATATTGTTCCAACTCACTGCAGTCATCCACATTTCTCTACCTATAGGAAGGCATCCAGGGAAAACTTCATATGATTGACATGGTATTGTCCTCACAGTGCTGAATGAAATTCTGACCACAAACAACACAGATGTTACAAATTGTATTTTAAATGTAATTTGTCTATTTGTTATGTTTCTATGTTATTGGAAACTGCCCAGAGTGGGAACACCTCCCATATGGGTGGTTTAGAAATGAATGAATGAATATGCCAGGGAGAAAGGAAGGGGGAGAGGACATGAATGAGAAGGACAGACATAGGAAAGAGGAGAAATAATAATAAGGAAAATGGGGAGAGTGAATATGTCCCTGAATTAAGAATTAGAAAGAAGAAAAAGAGAGGAGGAAAAAAGATAAGTGAGTGATGGAGGGAGACTGATTAGGTTTGTGTCTTACATAGTTATAGCAGTTTGAGTTCCATTTTAACCAGCATGATGCTTCTAAAAGAATCCTGGTATGGAGTTTGTGAGATCCTTAGAATTCTAATAACCAAAGTGATATAACTGTGTAACATAAATGCACTTTAAGAAATCCTTTCATCATCATCTGATTCAGTACATAAAAAGAAAGGGAAGGACTTATTTATTACATTTTAATAACAAAAACACTGGTGCTTATACTGCATGGTTTATAGATTATGCAAAAGATTTGATAGATGCCAGCATGAGAAGATGATCACAGTACTGAAGAAAGTAGATGGAGATGATAAAGATATCAGAATAATCATCAACCTTTATTGGAATCAGACAGCTCATGTCAGAGTTGAAGAGCAGCTGACAGAGCAGGTTCAAATTCGCAGAGGTGTGAGACACAAAGATGTGTGTTGTCCCCGACATTGTTTAATATATATTCAGAGAGTATCTTTTTCAGAAGCACTATCAGATTTAAACATTGGCATTAAAATTAATGGGGAATACCTGAATAACATCTGATATACTGATGATACAGTGTTATTGGCCATAAACGTTGAAGATCTTCAGTTGATGCTGGATCAAGTTAGAGCTTCAAGCACAGAATATAATTTGGATCTCAACACCAAGAAGACTAAATATCTGGTTATAAGTCAAATACCAACTCAAGGCAAGCTAATGGCAGGAACACAAGAAATTGAAAGAGTGGATAAAATTGTCTATTGTTAAATGAAAATTGGAATCCTGAAGTAGAGATTAAAATATGAATAGAAAAAGCAAGAGCCACCTTCATAAAAATGCAACATTTGTTATGCAGTAGAGATCTAACTCTTGCTACAAAGATCCAAACAGTGAGATGTTACATATTTCCAGTGTTGCTATATTGAGTCAAAGCTTGGACATTGACTAAAGCAGGGGTTCCCAACGTTTTTCCACCAGGGGCCAGTTCCTGCCACCATGCTCAGCTGTGGGGGCCAGAGGAGTACTTACGTTTTCATTGTCATTGTCGTCATCAGTGATGGCAGTGGGAATTGCACAGTTTTAGCAGGTTCTTGGACAGGCTCTGCCACTTCCCAGGCTGGCGGGAGGCTTTTTGGAGCATATTCACTCCGGTTTGGTATTTTTCTGTTGCTTCTAGGCTGTGCTTCAGCTGCTAGAGCATGACCATGGCCAACTTCCTGGTTCCACACTGGGATCCCTGGCACTGACATAAGCACCACCTGTCACTGGAAGTCACCCATGGTTGTGCTCCAGCTTCCAAAGTACAGTTAAGAAGCAACAGAAAAATTCCAAACTGGAGTGAACACGCTCTGAAAACCAGGATAAATGTCATGATTCCTGCTGCCGCTGCGGCAAGTGATGTATCACAATTTCTGGTGGTAGGAGGTGGGTCTAGAGATTCCTGTGTGGCCACCATGGGCTGGATTAGGCCCATGGGCTGGGGGTTGGGAACCCCTGATTTATAGCCAAATCTGATTGGATGCTTGTTATTGTTACTAAAGAGAACACACACTACTTGAAAGAAGGAGATACTGTAGCAGTGGCCAATCAGATCTGTGAATAGGAGTGTTTTTGAATGACAGTCCACATTCTGGCACCAAAGAAAGATCAAAGAACTCTGTGGTAACACACACATCATAAAAGTAGTACTGCATCCTTTTCATTTGCCCCTCCTGATGTGTTGGGGGCAATGAGGCTTAAAACCAAATATACACAGAAACACTAATGTCTAGTGATATAACCCACAACCCACTGGGATGTTATTGTGCACAAATGCCACTGAAATGAAATGAATGGGAAGCATCTAGCTCTCATTAATTGAAAGAGGGATTTTGTAGTAAAAAGACTTCCCCATTGGGCTATAATATACATATTATACAGTCACAGAGAGAGATGGATGTTAGCAAGTCAAAGTTTTAAAAGAAACAGAAAATGAGATGGAAGAATTATATATCTAAAAATCAAAATGATTTCAGGGAAAGTGTTGACCACTAATCACCCAATAAATGTTTACAAAGGAAATGTCCATATAGGATTATGCTTTGATTTTAATCACACAATTGTTGTTTCAGGAGCTTGTCAGAATCTCAAGCCAAAACAAAAGTTTCCAAATAGAAACCCCGTGGTTTACGCTTCTTCCATCTGCAGAGATCTGGCAAAGAAATAACAACTCTAGAAAAGCTGGTGTCTTTTCCTCTCTGAATACATAAAAAGAAATAACAATATTCTCTTATCTCATGTCTAAGATCTCTTGACTATTGAATGAACAAAGATAAAACTTTCTGACAGATTGTAGTCGTATCTCTTGCAGCAAATCAAACAGCAAACAAACAAAACATTAGGAGCCATGTAGAATTTGAAAAGTATTATCTGGCATAAATGTTCATGAATTGTGCTCAGTGAAGCATTTGAAAAATTGGGCTATAGTCCATGGATGCTTAAGCCAAATAAAAGTGCCATTTTGCTGTTCTTGCCGATTAGTGAAGGAAGGAAGACTGTACATTGGCTCTGTTTAAATATAATTAAGAGAGCATATTGGTCTTTCTTGTGGGATTGAATAGGCCTGAAAGGCAAGACAGAAATGATCTTGCCTTTCAAGTGTTCTTGGTTGAGCAGCTTACACTGGTCTCTATATACTGCACAAGGGAAGAAAACAATTGCATATTTTGCCTGCATGGAAATGGCAGAAAGAAAAGGACCACAGTGTTCTGCATTGATTCAAGCAATCACATTGCCTAAACAAATGCTATTTGATGTAAAAAGGGGGGGAAAGGAATAGAAGCTCCAGCAGCAGAGGGGAAACTCAGGGCTGATATGCATTGGCTTTTATATCATGTGGTGGTGGTGGGGGGAGGGGGGAATGCAAACCAGCCCATCCTAATCCTGTAACATTTCTCACATTTTTACCAATGAGGTCACATTCTCAGGCTATATCCAGCACCTCCTGGCCAAATGCTACTGATATGAATGCCCATTCCATTTGGATGGGAGAAACAATTATTTCTTTCAGTAAATGCTGAACCCCTGCTAATTGTCAAGTCCTCAAACCTCGGAAATAGCATTATTAACCATGATAAGCCAGCTTTAGCAACAGGCACTTGCTGCGTGCTGATAGCCAGGTATGCCCACTGCCATTTACATGGCCTAGAGAGAATGGAGGCAGTGACTCACATCTCTACTTAACCCAAACCTGCATCAGGAAGGATTGGATTCTTGGAGCTCAGAACTCTGCTCTATTAGCATAGCTGCAGGTATTTACCGATAAGGTCGAGTGTCTGTCATTATCTAACTAGAAAAAGCGATTAAAACAAGAAGATCCCTTGGGATCCGCACCCCACCCCAAGTCTCTTGCTTTTCTTACCTAGTAGAGGAAACGTGAGTGAGAGACAAAACTACCCAAATGACACCTGTTACATTTAAGGGAACAGAATGAAATAGGGAACTTAACAACACCACACAAAACATGTCCACAATGATATCTCCCGAATTAACACACAATCAATCACTGCTCATTTGTCACTCAGTGATCATTTATACAATACCAAAAAGGAGAAAAATGACATCATCCAAAAGAGAAACAGGAGAGGAGCCTGATTAAAATAAAATTACACATACAGTACTAATTTATGGGTACAAGTGCAAAATTAGAACTGGTTTTTGTAATTTAGACTTGCAACATGTCTCACTAGAGTGGGGAAGGTAGTGACCTTACTTGTTCCTCCCTACCACAAATCAGCTCCACTTGGTGGATTCCTCCCAGCATTTCTCTCACACTAAACCAGGAAGAAAAACTGGTAAGAGGCACCAAGGCTGTCTCCCTTCACCCCAAACAATTGTGTGACTCTGTTGCTTTTCTCCAAGAAAATGCTAAGCTGTAAAAACCTCTATTACTGTAGTTAAGAACAGGGTTTGTTACAGAATTAAGTATGCTTGGCTTGGGCTGATGGTGATTGACAAACTGGCACATCTTCTATCCCAAGAGTAGCCATTAAAGTGAACAATGGGAGAGTAAAGCCCACTGTGGGTTGTAGGTTGGAAAGCCCTGTGCTAGATGAACAAGCAAATTCAAAAGATATGGTGAACAATAAAACTAATTGCTATACTGAAACCAGACAAAGAATCATCAGATCCCAAAAGCTACAGGCTAATTTCCTTACTTTGCCAATTATACAAAGTATTTAGACAAATGATAATAAATTACCTATCCCCTACAATTGAACCTCTTCTAATTATAGAAGATGCAGGCTTCATGCCTGACAAGAACTATATAGCTCAAATCTTAAATTGAACTCAGCATATAGGTGATAGTTTAAAAAAACATTAAATACCTGGAGCAGCATTTGTTGACCTTACAGTGGCATATGATACTTTCCACTATCAGCTGCTGCTCAGAAAGCAATATCTCCATACTAAAGATCATGGACTGACAAAAATGGTTAAATTTCTACCACAAAACTGAAGATGCATTAGTTCATAGCATCAATCTTCATTCTGTGTACAAACTGCTTCAGAGACCAATTCTGCTATGATGAAACAAAATTTCACCTTAAACAAGCCCAAGCTGGCATTACTACACAAAACAACAAGGTTTCTAAATACAGAATCAGCCCTACAAACCTTGTATCCTCTAAGAAAGGTTATGATAACTCTAATACTTCAGTGGAATTTGGAATCCATGAGTAAATATAGCTGGGATAGCAGAAAAGTTCCATCAGGAAGGAGAGAGAGAGACGATCCTGCTTTCTCATCTTCTTATTCTAAATGCAGTTCTCTCAGGATACATACAAAACATATGAATTGACTGAATGCTTAACTGTAGTACCAAAGAGCAACTCGTAAAACACTTCCATTCCATCATGTTTAGGTGCTGAAATTTGACTTTTTCTGCTAATTTTTACTTATCTTTTGATCCTGCCAGAGCAGGGTCCTCAAACTACAACTCCCAATTAGGATACAGGTGTCTCCAACTCCCACTAGGATATACTGTACTGTAATCTATAGCTGGAGGAACCAAAGTGAAGCTAAGAAAAAAAGGGGGGGTTGCACTGACAAAATCCTTTGCAAGTGAGAAGAACAGGCAACTGCTTACCTACATCAGTGTACTCTATGTCCTTCAATGTAAACCATTGGCTTAAATTGCCCAATTATTGGGGGAAATTATCTGATACATTTACTAACTGTACACCAGTGCTTCTGACACAAAGAAAGAACTCCCATTATTAGCTAGTGTGGGTCAGAAATGGAAATGAACCGCATCCCCTCATCCATAGGTCACACATTCTAAAATAAGGGCTAATTTTCACACTACAACTGCGAAGGGACAAGCTTTGGATTTTTAGCTGGTTGTAAATATATCAGTATCTATATGGCCATTCTCAGATTATAATATGAGATTAATTATAAATAATTATAATATAATTATAATTGGTTTTCACCAAGTAGGGCGGCATATAAATTGAAATAATAATAATAATAATAATAATAATAATAATAATAATAATAATAATAATAATAATAATAATAATAATAATAATAATAATAATAATAATAATAATAATAATTTGTTGTTGTTCAGTCGCACAGTCGATTCCGACCCTTTGCGACCCCATGGACCACTGTCCGCCAGGCACTCCTGTCCTCCACCATCCCCCTCAACTCGCTCAGCTCTGTGCCCATTGTGTCCACAATACCATCTAGCCATCTAATTTTTGGCCGCCCCTTCTTCTTTTGCCCTCAACCTTTCCAAGCATCAAGGCTTTCTTAAGTGAGTCTTCTCTTCTCATTTGATGTCCAAAGTACTTTAGTTTCATCTTTACTATTTGCCCTTCTAAGGAGCAGTCAGGGTTGATTTCTTCTAAGATCGACCTATTTGTTTAATAATATAATATAATAATTATAATATAATATAAAATAATTATAATGAGATAATTATAAATCAGGGGTTCTCAACCTAGAGCCCGTGGCACCATTTAATGTGGTCTGTGTTGCCGCCGCCACCGGTAGTGGAAGCAGATGCATTTATTACAGTGTTCACGGCGGGTGGAACCACCAATCTGGCACACTCAGTTGTCTGAGGGTGTCTGGTCCAGCTGGAACCCCTGAAATCCTTCAAACAGAAATGTGCCTTTATAAAACTGCAAAATAAGCAGTAGCCCTTAATGTGGTGGTGGGGATTCTACAAAGAGGCAAGGCCTCCTTATATGAAGAGACAGATACAGTACCAACATTTTTTTTTCTGAAATGGAAGGCTGAGCAACCTTTCTGCCGCCATAATCATAAGCGTTGTGACTTTAACAATGCATCAATGAAAAGGGCAGGAATTCATTCTGAGTGGAATGTGAGTGGAATGTGGGGGCCATAGGAAAAATCACTGCTGGCCCCAACCACATCAGGCTCAGAATTATTGTCTTGTTGAACTTCAAAAGCAACCAATCTCAGCTATTAGTAAGAAAAGACTCAGTGCAAGATATTTTGCTGGCTGAGGCAGAGGACATGATGATATCTTTTTTTCCTTTTATTATAGAAGTCAAGAAGATTGGCAATAGAGTTTTACTTTAGCAGTAGTGGCAGGACAGCACCCTCCATCCCACTAAGTATGGCAGATTAGCTTAGATGGCACAGAAGGGCCATATTGCACTCACAGCTCTTTCTGACCAAAGAAAGGAGACTGGCAGGGAAGGGGACAAACTCTACTTTCACAGCCATTTTCCATATTCACCCCAGTATCCACTATCTTAGACTCAGGAAGTGAGTGGTAGGCTTTGTGACACAAACAATTCCATTCTCCTGTAGCTTATTGTACCTTTGTGCTTCTCAACATCTTCAGTGCCATTAGGTACAGCTGTCTCCCTGCACCTAATGGTAGGGCTGACTCTGGTAAAAAAAATAATATTAACATGGCACTTACAGCAGCCTAGCTGCCTAGCAAAAGACAAAGTCCTACTCATCATGAATCTTTTGGATTTAGTAGGCTATGCTGCAAAGAGGGGATCCTACAATTATCATCACACTAACGACGAACTGAGAGTTAAAATGAACATTCAGATAAGTGCATATTTCCTGCTCTTACTACCTTTCCCCTAAAGCATCACAATCTCCTTTTGTTTGAATGTCTCAGCAACCAGATCTGCAAAGAAAGCTGGTGCTTACCTTCCAGCAATCAATCACATGTCTGTTTTTAACATGCATTCACAATCAGACATCTTTTGCCACTTGAAAGAACACTGCTTCTAAATATGGGATCAGCGTCACATCTAGTTTACTCCCCAAGGGAACTAGAATTAGTCTGTTGGTAATCATTCACTCATCTTTAGGAGGACCAATACTCCCGTGGTCCTATACTGGGATTTGGCAGATACATTCCTGGATGTAGAGGTACAGCTTGCTGCTCAAGCACAACTAAAAGCAATAGGTGTCAAGAGAGAACATAGACATGAAGGCTCCCGGCTCTTTCCTGAAAACTATTGGGAGAAGTGAGGTGGAAGTTCAGTCTGAGAGACTGTTGAAAGAGGATCCTCTCAAATAAGGAAATCATTAGGACAATGTTTTCCTTCCTTCTTGATTTATTCAGTGAACTAAGATATGAACTTACTGGCATCCACCTGATCTCAAAGCAAGGGTCATTTGGCATGCTGTGGCTATAATGATTTGTCCCAGCATGAAAGCACTGAGAGGTATGAAAGAAGAAAGCATGAATTTCTTCAGATCTCCATTTTAGGGCAGAATTACATATTTTATGCACAAGAATGTAACCAAAGCTGCATGGCCTGCTTTTGTTAGAGAAAGCTAGGTTCAAAAAGTGACCATGTGGGGAAGTTTTGGAGAGAGTCAGAAGTTAACTATTTCCCTACCTGTCACTTTTCTACTCCTTGCAAACTGCCTAGTAGTACCACCCGTGCTTGCCTGGAGTTCAAATTGTCATTGTAAGAAGCAAGATAGGTATTTGGAAATCTGTTGGGATTCAGGCAAAGGGAATCACTTTGGAGCAGGAAACTGGCAGGCAGAGAAAGAGCTCAGAACACACGAGCATGCTTAAAACCATTACAGCTTCTCTGTGTCCAGGCTTCTGTTCCACAGACTTATCTGCCTGGGAGAGAAACATTTCCAAGCGGCTTTAGGGTAGGGTGGGGTGGGGAAGAGAGGATTCAAAGAGCTATAATATAAAAATGTAGTTTCCAAGCTCTCAAAATATGTAGCCAGGGCCACAGCATGCCAAACTTGGAACTGCAACATGTACTCCAGTGAGAAACTATGAATATCCTATTATTACATGTGTTGGAAGAAAGAGTCACAGTTTATTTATATTACCGGCAAAGAAACACATACTTTTATGTCTCTTCAATCTACAGTCATTCAGGTCTGTTGCATGTCCCAAGATTCCAGTTCTGACACCATTTCTGAAAGTTATTAGGGGTACTCTGACCTGGAGACAACTGACTCATCTGCAGGGCCACCAGCACAGGCTTCCCTAACACATTCCTCCTTTACCAGCTGCTTTTCCTGGAGAATAGGAAGAGCAGCAGAAAGTGTGTGAGTGAGAGAAAGAGACAGATTTTAGGCAGTTTAGGAACATCCTGATCTCACTGACCACTAATGCCTGTTTTTGCTCGTGTTAATGTCAACTGGCAGGTGCAGCTTCTCCGGTCACTGCACTGTTATGACACTTGTCACACCCAATGAACCTGTTACACTGCCCACAAGTCTTTGGGAAATCTGTATCTGAATGGCTGAGAAGGAAGGACAAGATGCAACCCTGCAAGAACACTGTGACTAACACAGAGGGCAGAGGCACAGATGGGCAAAGGAATATCTAATTTAAGAGGAAGCAACCCCATTTCAAAGGTGTCTCAAGCAGAAACAAGGAAAGGTGTGTTCTTCCCTAAATGTTAGGTGCTACAGAAATAGGCTCAATGGCTCAAAGGAAACCAGAAGTTAAATATTTTTTTCAATTAAATTTTATTAATTAAAAGAAACAGAAAAAAGAAAATACAAACAAAATACATACAAAACAATTCAATACAAAAACATAATTACACTACTACATAAAAACATTTCAACAAAATAAAATAACTCTCCTGTATTCAATACAGTAAATACTCATCAAGTTTATTCTCTTTATATCTATTATTTTTTAATATAAAGCAAACTCGTTATTTCTCTATTGCAGCACAGTAGTACTTCGCCTAAAGAGAATAATGTGTTCCACAGAATTGCTCTTTAAGTGAAACACCATTGAAAGTGACCAGTTGTGACTTCTGGCGGCGGGGTGTGTGTGCGAACCCCGATTTATTTAAGAGAGTTTTTGGTTGGTTTTAGTTATTAAGCAAAGCGACCATTCAGAGAAAAGTCTGCTCTTTAAGTGAGTTACTCTCTAAGCGAGGCGCTCTTTATGTGAGTTCTTACTGTACTACATAACCAACAAAAGAAAAAGGAAAGAAGAAGAAATATATACATATACATAAACACCAGTGAAATATACATTGCCCTGGGGTTGCGGTTTGTCACAGCCTTCTCTTATTACTTTCAAAAACCCAGTTTATCCGGTGCCGGCTTGCCACCTTTATCTTTAGTCAACGTATATGCCACAAATAGTTGCCATATACTCCAAAATTTATTTTTGTTAATTATACCCTTTTTTTATATTCAGCTCCCATGTTAACTTATCATTCAGAGCAATTTCCCACATTTCTTTATACCAATCTTCTATTTATAATAACACATCATTTTCCCAATTTCTTGTGATACATTGTCTACCAGTTGTTAATATTATAGATAATAACTATTTTTTTACTCTTATCTATGTTCATATTATCTATATCTGTCAACAAGGTGGCACTCGACCCCAGTTTAAGTTTCACACCCATTATTCCTGAAGTTTCTTCCTCAATTTTTACCCATAAATCTTCAAGCTCATTAAAACTCCACCACATGTGTTCATAAGTACCCAGTGTGTTCTTACATCTCCAACACTTTTTAGTTTTATTATTATCCATTTGATGTAACCTAACTTGGGTCAGGTACCACTTCCATAACATTTTATAATTATGTTATTTAACTCTAACAGACATAGTTTTCATAATTCTTCTCTTCCATTTGTTCTTCCAGATTGCTTCTGTAATTTTAATATTCAAATCTTGTTCCCAAGCTGTTCTCAGTGTTTCTTGTGGTCTGCCTCCTTAGTTTAAAAGGTTAAATATTTAAAAATGAAATAAAATTATGAAACTGTACCTTAGTGTTACAATAGTTTGCTATCTACCAGGAAATAAAGATACAGTTGTACCTCGCTTAAAGAGCATAATGCGTTCCACAGGATTGCTCTTTAAGCGAGCTTGCTCTTTAAGCGAAACACCATTGTAAGTGACCAATTGTGGGGGGAATTGTAAACCCCAATTTATATGTTAAGCGAGTTTTTGGTTGGTTTTATTTGTTAAGCGAAGCGAACATTCAGAGAAAATTCTGCTCTTTAAGCAAGTTACTCTTTAAGTGAGGCGCTCTTTATGCGAGGTTTGACTGTACTGTATAGTTTGAGTATGTACTTTACAGTCAATTAAGTAGTTCAGAGAGTAAACAAAACATAAAAGACAAAAAAATGCTGTGGCACTTAAAGACCAACTCCTATATTTTAATGTTAGCTTTTGTAGATCAGGTCCAGTTCATCAGACAAAAGAGTGGATTTTCATGGAACACATCAAGATCTTGGGTACAAAAGGAGCCTCATTCAGGTGTCCCCTGAGCGGAGTTTCTCCAGCCCGAATCCTTTCAGCCCAGAATAATTTACTTACGTAAATTCATAAGGTACTGGTGGGGATACTTTATAGTCTAGAAACAATTAGGAAACAGTCAGTGATTTTCTATACAATAACTCTATCTTTCCTCAAATTCCATTTTTTCTGCTGCTTTCCAAATGTCAGTGCTAGGATTTTCACACTGCAGTTCCAAGGAGCCACTGGATTTTTATACTGAAGGTTTGTATACAAACATTATATTATGAACTATGGTCCCTAAATGCTTTCTTCATTATTCAAAGTCTTAGTGTTCAGTTGACACTGAGAACAACATGCACTTCAAATTGGTAATTAGGTTTTGTCATGCACTGCTGGCTCCCACTCCTTCTTTTGCTAATGACCATGTGCTGGTGCGTGACTTTGATGCTGACATACCAAGTCAGCTGAATCTTGCCCAGGACCGTTGCTCCAGTTCTTTCCTTACTGCTTACAAAAGCCAAGATGACCACTCAGGGCTAGAAACATGAACTCAGTTCTCATGTCCCAAGCTGCCCTTTGGGAGGATAGACAAGCCGTTGACTAATTGTGCACAAAAATCAGTGTTTCTGAAAAAGAAGAATACCATCCCTGTTTCCTGCAAAAATGGGAGAGGAAAAATGTAAAGAATAGATCATCTTAGGTCCCAATTGCTTCAGAGAATTGTTGTTGTTGTTCAGTTGCATAGTCAAGTCCAATCCTTTTCGACCCGATGGACCACTGCATGCCAGGCACCCCTGTTCTCCACCATCCTCCTCAACCCTCCCAGCCTTGTGCTCATTGTGTCAACAATACCATCTAGCCATCTCATTCTCTGTCACCCCCTTCTTCTTTTGTCCTCAACCTTTCCCAGCATCAAGGCCTTCTCAAGTGAATCCTCTCTTCTCATTTGATATCCAAAGTACTTTAGCTTCATCTTCAATATTTGACCTTCCAAGGAGCAGTCAGGGTTGATTTCTTTTAAGATCGACCTACTCATTCTCCTCGCTGTCCAGGGTACTCTCAAAATTCTCCTCCAACACCATATTTCAAAAGCATCTATTCTTCTGTGCTCAGCTTTCTTTATGGTCCAGCTCTCACAACCACACAATATTACCAGGAATACCATTGCTTTGACTATGTGGATTTTTGTTTGCAAGGTGATGTCTCTACTTTTCACTATGTTCCCCAGCTTTCTCATAGCTTGCCTCCCAAGAATTAGTTGCCTTTTTATTTCATGGCTGCAATCTCCATCTCCAGTGATCTTGGATACTAGGAATGTAAAATCTGTCACTGCTTCTACTTCTTCCCCATCTATTTCCAGGGACTGGTAGGGCCTGTTGCCATTATCTTGGTTTTCTTGATGTTGAGTCTCAAGCCAGCTTTTGCACTCTCTTCTTTAAACCTAAGCAGGAGTTTCTTTAGGTCTTCCTCACTTTCTGCCATTAGGGTAGTATCATCTGCATATCTCAAATTTTTAATATTTCTCCCAGCAATTTTAATTCCAACTTGTGATTAATCTAGCTCTGCATTACGCATTATGTTTTCTGTATATAAGTTAAAAACGCAGGGTGACAAAATGCAGCCTTGTCTTACTAACAGCCAAAGTTATGCCACCATCAAAAGTATTACTGAAATAGGCTGGTGCCAAGCTCAACAAGTGGCTTTATTCAAAAGCAGAACTGCCTGTGTGCAAGTTCTTAATGTCCAAAATCACATGCAAGAGGAAGAGAAAATTGTCTCCATAGCATGCAATAAGAACATCATAAGAATATTGTCAATGGTGCTTCTGGACAGATGTTCAGCTTATAAGGAAGACGATTGTCATGTGGGAAGCCAGTACTGTCCTTCCTCTTGCCACAAGCAAGGAGAAAGTTAGCAAGCCACAGATCTACATACATGATAGCAGTGCTTATCCAAATACTGTACCCACAGCTTAAGAGCCACATATCCCATCCTAAAGTTTGATGTGTTCCCCCATACATTTCTCTCATGAGCAGGCCAAGGCACCAACTCAAATATGGAAACAAGTCTAAATCCCACTTCTGGCTCCACAGTGGCCTTGCTGTATGGTCTGCAGTCCTTCAATGTAACAGCTTATCCTCCCAGCTGGCAATGTTTCCAAACTGTGCCTTTTTAAAATTTTGATAGATAGATAGATAGATAGATAGATAGATAGATAGATAGATAGATAGATAGATAGACAGACAGACAGACAGACAGACAGACAGACAGACAGACAGACAGATAGATGTTCTTCCTCAGGGTGGGAGCTTCCACTGCCAATGAGGCCAGCTCAGCAGGCCAGAATTTGCAGAAGAGCTTGACTGATATGCTTAAAAGGAAAACAAAACAAAAACATTGCACATTCAGGGATTATGATAATCTAAAGAAGACTTTTAAACAACCCCTCACAAGTATTCTATCTGAAGATGTACTTCGATTGGATTGCCTGCTGAGATCTGACAGAAAAACGGAGCAGAAAGAAATGGAGGCAACAGGAAATAAATATCTGGGGCAGCAGCAGGGGCACAACCTGTGGGAACAGCCACCCAATTTTACACAAGGCATATTGCAGGCAGGGGTTCTCAATCTATGGCCTGTGAGCCAGATCCTAGCCACCATGCCAAATAATCCTGCCCACAATGCCAAATAATCTGGGCCCCGCCCTCACTTCAGCCACTGCTGGAATCGGCTGCAGACTCATTTATGGCTCTGTTTACGACAGTTGTAAATGGTGGGGGGACATCCAGTCCAGCTCCCTCAACTGTTTGAAGGAGTGTGACCCGGCCCCCAACTTGAAAAAGATGAGAACCCCTAGCATAGAGTATGCATTGTTTCAACACCCTGCCAGGCATAACACAGCTTTGAAAACAAACCAATCTGGTGAGCTATGAACTTTGCTTATTATGTATCCATTAAAGAAAATAGTCCCTGGTACTGCGATTTGAACCTTTTTGCCCTGCATTGCTAGCTCTGAAATTGAGGACTTGTGTGGCTGCCTTCCTTGCAAGAGGTTTTCATAATGCTGTTCAAGTCTAATGCATTGTTTATTTTTTTATATCCAACAATACTGTGGAACCTCAGTTAATGTAATTAATGCATTCTCTGGGACGTTTCTTACAGTGAAAATTACTTTAACCGAATTTCCCATAGGAATGCATTGAATGCAATTTCCCACAGGAATGCATTGAAAACCAAAATACATTAACAGAAACATGGTTCCCCGTAGGAATGCATTGAAAACCAATTAATCCATTCCAGGGGGAAAATATCTGTAAACCAAGCCACTATTTTCCATGGATTTCCTTTTATTATGCATTTTTTATGTTAACCGAGCCGTTTGTTAACCGAGGTTCCACTGTACTAACGAAGTGGGGCTGTGAGCATGTCAGGAAAGAGCAGTCAGGTTCATGCTTAAAAGGTTCTTGTCTTTAATGCTATCTACTGTATTTGCTGACGTATAAGACTACTTTTTCCCCCTGAAAAACATGCCTCCAAGTGGGGGGGGGGGTTGTCTTATACGCCGGGTACACTTCAGTTGGGATAGACATAGCTGTCCATAGAGGCCTCCCGATGCTTACCCGGTGCCCATAGTGGCCTCCCGATGCCCGCCTGGTGCCCATAGTGGCCTCCCGATGCTCGCCCACCTCATTCTACATACGCGTGGTATCCAGCGAGACAGGGGTGCTAGCCTTTTTGGCATGACCGGCCCATTCTGCTTGGCGGGAAGCAGTGGTGCTCCGCCCCGCCCCTTGTCTATGCAGAGCTCGCACATGCGCACTTGCTCACTAGTGCCGGCCACAGGGACATGTTGAAATCAAATCTGATGTTCTTTTATGTTTTATTTGGTGTGTGGAAGGTGTGCGGAAGAGGGGGTAGTCTTATACGGCGAGTATATAACAAACTCTATATTTTGAGTGGAAATGTTGGGGGGTCGTCTTATATGCCCAGTAGTCTTATACACCGGCATATACGGTATTTTATCTCTCCCTTAAGCAATTCTTTCATTCACACTGGTTGATGTGCGACTGTGGTAGCTCAGTGGTTAAGAAGCTCGCCTTGCTAGGTGGAAGGTCAGCAAGTCGGCAGTTCAAGACCCGAGTACTGCATGATAGAATGAGTGCCCATCTGTCCCAGCTCCTGCAATCTAGCAGTTCGAAGGAAGAAATTGAAAGTAGATGAATAGGGAACACTTCAGTGGGAAAATATCTTGGGATAATGAAAGTAGCCTCATTTGGGCATCCTGTGAGTGGAGTTCCTCCAGTAAAAATCCTTTGAACCCAGAAAACACCTTTGTGTGCTTCTGACACGATTTTAAAAAACTGGTTGATGTTTCTTCTCTTGTGGGAAGGATCTAGATAAATCTTCAGGGCATTCTAATTTGTTCCTCTTTCAATTAATGATACTATGCATTCCCCCTCCCCTCCCCAACTTTTCTTACAGTCATTCAGCGGGCTGCAACAACTTTCCTATTTATTTATTTGTTAAATAAAATAATTGGAGATAGCACAAAAGCAATGCATCTACCTAGCAATGCACATATAATACGACCAATGTATCTCATTTAAGTGGGACATCACTACAGCAAGTGGGAAATGTTAACGTTAAATTAAATCAGCAAAAGAATATAAAGAAGATTTTCTGTTGTTGCTTTCAATGTTGCAAGCCACCAAATATGTCAACAGGGCTGTCATCTCAGAATATGCCACTGACAGCAGATGAACTAACCAACTGCACAGGCTACAGGACAGGATAATTTGGAGCTCTGCCCTATCTGATCTCTTGGTCACCTGATTTCTTGCTTGGTCTATGCTTTTGCTGTCTAAACTAATCTTATATCTATGTCTACCCATTGCTTGATTTTGAACTTGAATCATGCACTGTGATAGGTTTACTATTTGGCCTGTTACCTGGTTGCTCTGTGCCCTGCCAGCTGTCCATGTCCTAGACTCAGTGATGGGATGTAACAGGTTCGCGCCAGTTGGCCAGAACCGGTAGTAACTTTTCCCAGTGTCCCAGAGAACCGGTAGCAGCTTTTAGGGGGAACCACCTTCAGGGCTTACCTTTTCACTGGTTCCCCCACTGCACATGCGTACCAAGCACTTGGTGTGAATGCATGCCTACAGTGCTTGGCGTATATGCACGGCCTCCTTGCTGTCCTCCCAAGCGGGGAGGAGGAAGAGAAGCTGCTAGCCTGAAGCTCCCTATAGCCTGCTCCCCAGGGTAAGTGACTTACCTTTGGATGTGGTGTGTCTGTGTATATTTTAATGTGTATTTCATACCTTTACCTATATTGACGTACTATCACAGTTCCTAAAAAGGCCTGGTGGCCGGCAGGCCTAGCGGCCTGGCTTGGGGTTTTTAAGCAAAGCCTTGGAGTTGCCTCATCAATAAGCTACACCTGTGCTGTTCCAATTGCTGTTCCAATTGGAGAACCCTTAAGGAGGTACAGCTGTTTTACATTTACAGTAAGGCATATTATCCTAGAGAACTGGTTAGGCGAAGACTTAGTACTGTACCTAACTTCTTTAACTACTGAAAAGTTGAAAAGTGCCAAAATGAAGCCATCTTGTGGTAAGTTCATTCTGTAGTTCCTTCCATCTGACCTAGTGTGAGAAAGATTAGCCAGAATAAGCTTTAAGCTCTGGTTTAAAAGCTCTGGTTGATTTGTGTTTGGGGTGGGTGGGTGGGTGTTTGGGTATATTTTAATGTATTTTTTCTTTTATTTATTTATTTTATTTATTTATTTACAGGTTTGTGTTGTGGGTGGATTGCGGTGTGTGTGTTTATTTTTATTTTATTTTTTATTTCGCCCCGTCCACAACGTCATGACATTGTGACATTGGCTCCACCCATGATGTCATGACATCATGACATTAGCTCCAACCATACTGGGATGACATCAAAATGGGGTAGTAAAATTTTTGACATCCCACCACTGCCTAGAGTTTAATAAGTTGAGATAAGTGAAAGCAAGTCAGGAGAATGTAGAAAAGGTCAATATCATTGGCAGGTTGGTTGGAGGAATCTGGGAGGTATTATCCCAAAAAGTATATTTTCAAAGCTCTGCCTATGGGTTCCACTTCTTCTTTTAGCTGCTGGGTTTAGCTGGTTGGCTACTGTGATTGAACAGTAGGATCTGTGCCCATGCCTAGCCAAGGCTTTTTCTGGGCAAAAGAGTTGTCTTAACTTCCTTGCCTGATAAGAGTGTTGAGGAACTCATGTCTGCAGATCAGTTCTTACCTGCCTAGCTTTAAGGAACTGTGAGAAAGGAGATTCTGGGAATGTCAAATGGTAGAGTGCTTCTGAATTGAATGCTGTACGGGGATGCAATGAGCAGGACAAAGTTGTCAATGCCCAGGTGCCATCCTTCCATTACATTTGGCTCCATCCAAGCATTGGCTATATGAGGATGTACATGGGTAACACTGAAAAGTGCCGGTAGCAGTGGAGCTTCAATAGACCATTGGTGTCATTCACCTTTCTCTAGTTTAAGAGTTCTCAACCTATTGCCCACGGGCTGGACCCAGCCTATGGAAACATTTCACATGGATTGCATTGCCGCCACCACTGGAAGTGGATGCGTTTATGACAGCCATAAATGTGCTTGCTGTAAACGTGTTTCAAACAGCCATTTACGGTGGGGGGAGCTACCAGTCCAGCCCACTCAGCTGTATGAGGGGATGTGGTCCAGCCCGTGGCTTGGAAAGGTTGAGAACCCCTGCTCTAGCTATTCCTGTGATCTCTACTTTGACAACATAATACATACTTGCATTAGGTAAAATATAGGAAGAACATATCATAAGCATATAAGGAACATAGTTCTCTTTATGATGTAATAAATAATGGTCAAAATCTAATCATGTAAATCTAATTCATGTAAGGTTTGTGTAATTTCTTCTTCAGGTGCCGTATCCGTTCCAGATACAGTAATACCTCATATAACATTAGTATCGAATAACACTAAAATCGCATAACATTAAGCAATCTGGGGGGAAGAATTGCATCGGATAACATTAAGATCCTATGGGATGCATCAGATAACAACCACTAAAGCCTGTGTGGTTACAATGTATCTCTATGGCTCCCATAAGATTTTAACATGCATCGGATAACACTAAAAATCATATAACATCAAGACTTGTGGAACCAGGTTTTAGTGTTATATGAGGTTTGACTGTACTGGCTATCGTCATAGCAATAGTCTTCCTGTTCTTAACTCCTTGGAACAGTTCTTCTGAAGACATGCCACACCAGTTTCTCAGGTACTTCAGCCATGAAGTCATCTACATCCAGGGCCTCTCTTCCCAGGGATCTTTTCTTGCAGAGCGAGTTGGAGTATTCTGTAACTTGTGTAACTTGCCACAACTAATTACAGCTGATGGATAAGGTAATCAGGTTGAGTACCTTATTAATCAGCTGTATTACACACCTGACTAAACAACTGAAATGCACCCCACTCCAAGTAGCTACCATTAACTGCAGAAAATTATGCAAATCTTCCACAAACAGAAGGAATTCAATCATTAACAATATTAGTGCTTATTATAATGGGGGATACTGAATGCAGGTTGTTGTTGTTTTGTCATGTAAGTACAGTAGTGCATTGTCTGAGTTGAGCAAGGGGAGAGGAGTTCGGTGGTCAGAATAATGAAAATAAAGGAATTTTTTCATAAATTAGTAAAATATACATATGTGTTTTTAAAAACTCTTCATATTTAACTTTTGTGCATCTCCCAATTGAGATCCTTTAGGCATTTAAGAAATTATGAAAGACTTATCTATCTAAAGAGGCCTTTAAATATCTGTGTATGTGTATTTTATTTTGATGTTTAGAGTTGTCTTTGTTATGATGCACTTATTAACCACTGTGAGTCATGCTGAGCACTAAATCCAGTCATATAGAAATAAATATATAAATCCATTCCTCAAATATAAATATATTAAAAACAAATACAGTAAAACCCTACTTACATAAAAAGTCCGTTCTGTAGGCTTTTGCTTAAATCGGTTTTTTATGTAACTTGAAACAAACCCATAGGAAAAATTATTTTTACATAAATCGAAGCAAACCCATAGGAAAATGAATTTTTATGTAACTCGAAGCAAACCCATAGGAAAATGAATCTTTTTGTAACTCGAAGCAAACCCATAGGAAATTGTGTAAATTGGGACATGGTTTTAGCACAAAATCATTTGTTGTTGTTCAGTCGCACAGTTGATTCCGACCCTTTGCAACCCTATGGACCATTGCCCGCCAGGCACCTCTGTCCTCCACCATCGTCCTCAACCCGCCCACCTCTGTGCCCATTGCGTCCACAATACCATCTAGCCATCTCATTTTTGGCCGCCCCCTTCTTCTTTTGTCCTCCACCTTTCCCAGCATTAAGGCTTTCTCAAGTGAATCCTCTCTTCTCATTTGGTGTCCAAAGAACTTTAGCTTCATCTTTACTATTTGTCCTTCTAAGGAGCAGCCAGGGTTGATTTCTTTTAGGATCGACTTATTTGTTTTCCTCGCTGTCCAGGGTACTCTCAAATGATTACAAAATAATTATGTAAGTCGAATTTTATGTAACTCGAGGCATACGTAAGTCGGGGTTTTACTGTAAACTCTTGACTACATCCTGGCCTTATTATAGTTCTCCTCCAAGGTCTCCTGTACTTACAATAACCCAGATAAACATAGAAGCAGAAATAATATATCTTTTTTAAAATCTGCTTAAGCATGAAGTCTAACACAGGAGCTAAAAGTACCCCAAAAAAGGGTTCATAAAATATTGCAAAATAATTGCATCATGGGTGGATGATAACATCCTGCTAGTTGGCTTTAGATACAGTTGGAAAAAATGTTCCATGGCTTGGCTTTTATAGCAAAGGGGCAATTAATGGGTTTCAAGAGTGGAGCAAATTAACAAAATCACCGGGGGAAATGTCCATCCTGATTGTACAGTATATTCATAAGAAAATAAAAGAGATAATTCATACATTACCTGGGATCACGTTTCTACAGTACAATAAGCTATGGCCTATACTCTCCCACATGCACACACACACAAGAAAGGAAGCAATGTGAATTATGTGCAACCAACAAGAAACAAACAACCATTCATTGTGCCATAAACTAACTCTATTGAAAGGGCCCTTTTTCAAAAGGCTTCATTTTGTGTTTCTCGTGATTAGGGAGAATACAAAATTCGGAGCAGGAAGGGATAGATTCCTAGGTCCTTGAATTGCCTGTATCATGGCCTAACTTGTGGCTGTTACACCACTACCCGTACCTGCCTGTGAAATGGGGGATGTAGAACAATGCCTCCAGGCATGATATACGAATGAATGAATGAATGAGCACGAGGCTCTGGAGGATGATTAGATGACAAATGCCACAGGAAAAGCTGTTTGAGGCTACAAGTAACTGTCCTATCTTCCAACAGCAAACAACTAAGCTCTTGTTTGAATGCTAAGGAGGAGCATATGTAGCCTTTGCACTGGCTTTCACAAAATACTAGGCACCTTGGCCAATACCCCCTCCCCTGCCAGAACCAACATAGAATATCCCATTAAAAGTGGCTGGCCTCAGACCATCAGCTTCCAGAAGTTTCTTTTCCTGCAACAAATCCAAGTTTGACTAATGTCCTCTCAAAGGATTTGTACTGTTCTTTCTGGTTCAGAAAGGATGCAGATCAAACAGAAGAAAGGTGGGTTTTTTTGTAATTTAAAAAACTAAAATGAGATTACTCTTCTCCTGCTGACACTAGCAACACCTTGGTTTGACAGGGCTTCTTTGACGGTTAACAGCAGAATGAAAGAAAGATATTCCACAAGTTAAGCTGTTTCAACAGGGTATTCTGGCACCTTTTGGTGTCCATTAAATCTACACTGCAACAGTTTCCTCAGCCTATTATGCTTCTGTCAAAGGTGCTGGTGACAATTTTAAAGTCAAATGGGAGAGGGGTACCCAGTCCCCAACCATGGGACCATCACAATCAGAACTTGGTCAGAAAAAAAGATAATTCTACCATAGCCCCTAGTTTAGAGATCTGGATGTTCTGACATGTTTTGGAAGGGTTGGCATCATAAAAGGTTTGCCTCCCGTTACACTCAAGGTTTCACTGTCACATCTATGTCTTTTCTTGAAATGTGCAATGGTTGCCTTTTGTTATTGGCTCTGCCACCTGTGCAGACAAGACTCATCTCTCCAGTGCTACATGGATGGAAACATTTGTTAGTATCCTAGATTACTGTTTTTGTTCCACAACATGGGCTCCTTTCTTGCTTCCATTTATATCCACCCTTTCTCCCATCAATGGGAGTCAGCTCTAGGCTATACATTTTAGTCATTCCAACACTACCAGTGGGGCATAGTGTAAACATTTACTACAGGCTCAGCAGAACAGGAAGAGTTATACTAACCCCTGCTAAAATACACATACATGGTATGTGTTGTTGCCTGACACAAATTGGCATACACAGACACAAAGTGCAAAAAGTATGTAGCATGACTTTATAACAATTCAATTAAAGTTTTGTTCTGAATTCAAACCTCATTTTACCTTATGATTGAACCTGCTAAAAATATTAACATATCCATTACTTCCCTGGTGCTGTATTATATGGAGGGGATGACAGATGTTTTCTAAGAGAATAAGTTTCTTGTACTCAAAGATGCAGAAGTTGTAAGGCTTCGTGTGTGTGTGTGTGTTTGTGTCTGTGTCTGTGTGTGTGTGTGTGTGCGCGCACACACACACACGCACGTGCACGTGTGTGTGTGTGCACACGCGTGCACACACACGTTGCTTCTGGCAGCAACGGAGTAAGAGCTGTGTCTTTGTAGCAGCCTTAATCTGTCCTTCCCTTTGCCACCCTGAACAGCTCACTGTTCACCCTGGTCATGTAGGTCTGGTACACCTTTCTTCTTAGGTGAATGAATAAAGAAGACATTAGCTGGCAGTGAGGTGAGGTGCCCACCACCAGGGAATGTACTGTAATGTAATGTAATGACCAAAAATGCATCAATAAGACAAACTCTATAAATACTCTCCTATAGGCGTGCCCTACTGCTTGTAGCAGCCAGTCTCTCTATGCAGCCTGCCCTCCCTTCATGTAGGCTTCCGCACCCACTTCCCAGGGACAGAAAGCACAGTAAACAGCCTACAGTCATAGTAACAGCAAGTCTCACTGTCCAATGGTGAGGCGGTGCCACAGAATGACAAGGAATGAAAATCGAATACTTCTGAGACACTGAAACAAATCCATAAATGAGGGCAGAGGGTTCCATTCTGTGTCCCTACAGGACAACCTCATGGGACTGTAAAATACCAAACTATCTAAGGACTTTGTAGCTCTGCTCGGCTTACGTCTATAGAGGAGGTCCTGATACCTGATCTATGTTACAACCGTTTCCAGAGCTAGGAAACATATGCCATTTCCTTGCAAGTTAAAAATTACAGCTGGAGTTTTTTTTAAATGTAGTACAACAAATAGGAGATCAGTATGAAGCTTCCTGAATAATCACTTTACTGACAGCACATTCAAAGATTTTGCCATGAGCAGTGCCTAATGTTCAAATGTGGATAAAATAATCTTAGTAATGAGAACAGCATACACTGCTGCACTCAGGGTAGTTCACCCAGCTTTACTGACCTTGAGAAGACTTTATAAGACCCAATTTTACCCACCATATGCCTCCAACCTTCAAGCTGGTTAGAAAGAAAGATGACAAGATGAAAGTTATTGAATGGCTTTCAAGTACCCAAAGGGTATTTTATTAATCTTTGCAGCAAGATAAGGAAATAAGAAAGATACTCAGTACTGAATTGTGTAATGGATAGAGTGACACCCAGTGATGGGCTGTCAAAATTTTTACTACCCCACCGTGGGCACAGCTAATGTCGTGGGCAGAGCCAATGTCATGAAGTCATGATGTCATGACATCATGATGTTATGGGCAGAGCCAAAGTAAAATAAAAAAATAAAAAAATAAAAATGAAAATAAATTAAAAATTAAATAAAAATACACATTAAAATACACATTGAAATAAATATATATAAATACATATAAATTAAAATAAATACATATATACATAATACATAAAATACACATAAAAACAAACTACATAAAACACACACACCTCAACCCACCCACCCACCCCAAACACAAACCCGTAACTTACCTTACCCTGGGGTCAGGGAGCAGCAAGCAGACAGGCAGGCAGGCAGGCACAGCAGCAGCGCGGCGGCCTGGAGGCGCAGCCTAGCCTGGCATCACCTGGCCTGGCCCGGCAATGCAGCACAGCCTAGCCCGGCAGCACGCCCTGGCCCAGCCCAGCAGTGCGCCGAGGAGAGGCCACCGCCACTCCTCCAGGCACTCCTCCAAAATGGCTGCCCAGAAGTGTGCATGCATCAAAACTCCATTTGATGCATGCACACTTCTATTTTTTAGTGTGCATGCATCAAATGGAGGTTTGATGCATGCGTAGGAACTGTCATCTGGAGGGCAGACAGAGAGGTGATCACTATCCTCCCGGCGATCCCCTCCGGATGGCTGCTACCAGTTCAGGCGAACCAGTCCGAACCAGGAGCAGCCCATCACTGGTGACAGCTGTGGATTCAGGAGGCCTGGGTTCAAATACCCACTCAGACATGGAAACTCACTGAAAGCGCAGAACTGGTAAAACCACCCTTCAATTGTCTCATTTACCTTGAAAGCCCTCTTAGGGTCACTGTGATTTGGTTCCAGTAGGATACCACATAATACACACAGTGAGACAGTGCATGCCATTATTTCCTTATTGTTGAAAGAGAGGCTAAGAGAATAGTGACTTTCCAAAGCCTACCTAATAAGTGTCAACAATGTATGATTTGAATGAAGGCCACCTCAGGTCACACTCTCAGCCATTGCAACAGTTCTCAGAATGGCAAAAAATATGAGGCTAGAAAGAATCTTGAGAGGTCACCTAGCTTCCCTTCCACTTCTAAGACCTGAAATCAAACATTTAAATTATTCTTGATTAATATTTGTCTCCCAGTGTAATTGAATTTGTGCTCCATAGCTTAAACAATCTTCTCTGCTTTCAGACTACTGTACTTCCAATTTACTGGTTTTTAATCTATTTTGTCTGTTTTGAGCCTCAGGAAGTACTTTTTATCTATATTAGAAGTTTCATGATAAATGTGGAGTCAGTAAGGCAACCGTGATGTAGAAACTAGCAGAGCTTGGACTCAGGAAGGAAAGTACAGAAACTGATGAAATTCAGAAGCCCAACTATTTCCAACCTATGCCACATAATGATGACCCCTTTTAGCCTCCTAGGACCATGGTGGCGAACCTATTGCATGCATGCCAGAAGTAGCACATAGAGACCTTTCTGCTGGCATGTGCACCATCAAGGGGAAGCCCCGCCCCACCCAGCCCAGCCAGCACTACTTCCCCACCCAGCCCTCTCCCTCTGCCAAAGGGGACGTGAGAGGGGAGGCTGAAATCCCACCTGGAAGGCTGCACCTGCGTGTGGTGAGGTGATCACACACACCCATCCACCCTTCTTTGGGGTCACGTGCACCCACAGTGTATGTGTGTGTGTGGCCACACCGATGTGACTTCACCAGAGGCACGCCAGCGACATCACATGGGCGTGTGGGCACTCATGGTGCCTGCCTGCACGCCACCCCCTCGTCCTTGGGCACTCGGTTCACCATCACTGTCCTAGGAATTAGTTAAAGGGATTGCTGCACAAGCGGGGGGGGGGGGGGGGAGAGAGACTGCCTCCATCCTCCTGGCAATTTGAACAGAAGAATTAGATTTTTGTGAGCTGGGATCATTTGTTTATTTGTTTGTTTAGTTAGTTATTATTTTAAAACAATAAAAATATAAATTATAAAGAAACCTATTAATCATAAAATTAACAACAATAATATCTACAATAAAAGACCATAATAAAAAATAAAAAAGAAGATAAACAATTACATTAATAAATATGTGCACCCACCACCGATGGGACATTATATGCATACAGCCTATTATCAAAATATAACATTTTAAAATATATTTCCCCCCTATTTCCAAAAAGCTGCATATTATCTGAAACAGTCTTCCAACTCAAATTCACAATACATTTTCCATTTTTAACATTACCATAATCATTTCCCTCTTATTTCTATCACTTTATTTCCAAAAATTCATTAATAATGCTATTCTAGAATAATTTCAAAGCCAATACAGTATTTGATTAATTTCTTCAAAAAACATTTTTCCAAAGTCTCTTAACAAACCTACACTCCCACCATAAGTGAAAATATGTTTCCGTTTCTTGCTTACATCTCCAGCAATATCTTTTGTAGCTAGAAGCATAATGGCTTAACTGTACAGGTTTATTTATTTGTTTGTTTGTTTTATATTTATATACCACCCTTTTATCTATAGGACACTCAAGGCAATGAACATACATATAAAACAAGCACATAGATGTAGTTAAATAATTCAAATGCACAAAGTTAAAATGCAAGCTGAAATTGTGCAGGAAGACATAACAGATTGGCCATCAGGTGGTGATGGTGAGGAGACAAAATATCACTAAATGCTTCTCTAAATAATTTGGCCCCAACAGGTTTCTGAAGTTCCTGGAAGGAGGAGTCCAGGTAGACATGCATTGGAAAGGTGTTCCATATCATTGGAGCTATTGCCAAGGTGGCCCGGTTCCTTGTTGCTACCTTCGGGGCTTCCCTTGGAGTGGGTATTGAAAGTCCTGGGAGGACTGAGTGGTCTGGGATGAGTTTAATTGGAGGAAACTCTCCACCAGATACTGTACTGAGGTTCCAAGCTGTGTGTGGCTTTGTACATTAATATCAGTACAGTTGTACTTCGCTCAAAGAGCATAATGTGTTCCACAGGATTACTCTTTAAGCGAGTTTGCTCTTTAAGAGTAACACCATTGTAAGTGACCAATTGTGACTTCTGGTGGGGAGATTGCAAACCTCGATTTATTTGTTAAGCGAGTTTTTGGTTGGTTTTATTTGTTAAGCAAAGCAAACGTTCAGAGAAAACTATGCTCTTTACGTGAGTTACTCTTTAAGCGAGGTGCTCTTTATGTGAGGTTTGACTGTACTTTTAATTCTAATTATGAGGAAGACGTAAGCAAACACTTCAGAAAATTGATGCCAAGGAAGAGGAAAGGCAACTCTCACAGGCTTTCTACCTTAGCTCCCCAGATGCCCACTTTGTTTGGGAGACATGCCAACACACAGCACATTACCTAACCTACACCCCAAAGCTATCAAGTAAGATGGAGGACCGTATCTTACTCCTAGCATTGATGCACAATTGAATAACACTCTAGTCAATCTATTCATGGAATTTAATTAGATGGAAGGCCTCCATTGCTTTTTCTGATAGACTGACACCACATTGAAAGCCTTTTCAGTCCCATACTAGGCTACTTTACTCTCTAAAAGACAAGCTTAAACATTTAAAAGAACATTTTCTTGATATAACACAAACATGAAACATACTTGGGGCCAAGAAGTAGATTTGGGAACTGTTCTCCCGCAGGTCATTATTGCTAGAAGTGATGGTGTGAGCCACCCTCAATTAGGGCTTTTCAAGAACTGCAATTGCCTCAAGAATTCCTGGTTCTCTTCATTGAAATATTTAAACACCAGCAGCTTGTGGTCCAAGCATGGCATGTGCTTCACCAGGATGAGACCCCCTTCTGTTTGGACCAGGTTCTGGCTACAGTTGAACCACTGGCTACCAGCAATGCTATAGCTAATGATTGCACTGCAGGCTCAGTACTAAGTAGGGGCTGGACTAGGTGATCTCAAAGAACCCGTTCAAAACCAAGACTTTACAATTCAGTGGGAGGCTGTGTAGAAAAAAAGCTTGTGGCTGATCTAATGCACAACTAAGAGCCAGCTGTACAATCTTCTTCTTCTTGTACATATCTGATTCCAAATATTGGTGATCATCATGGCAATCAGCCATGAAGACTCCTGTGAATATAATGCTGTGGGCCTTTCATCTGCCTTCTGCATCACAGCATGACACCCATACCACTGATCCAGCTCTGCCAGTCACTTTCTGGTCCTGACCCCTTTTGGCACACAAAGTCCTCCTCAGCCCCAGACTAGTATTGATAAAGCTTCTGCCCTCCAAGAGGGATTCAAGAGGGATTTAATCCACTTGGGGACCATCACCCTTCCCTGTGGATTTCTCCAAGGATGCTAGTCCTCAGGGTTGTCAGGCTAGTTAACTTCCACCTGACACTTGATATTGAGTTGCTACCAATATGGTCTACTCTATTACCATAGCAGGATAACCTGGCCAGACTGGAAGTTGTACAATGGATGGCCACTTCTGCATCATCCATCCTAACAATAAACCCAGGGCAAGATTATTGTGTGATACACACACATACACATATACACATCCCTCTACTCTCTTCTCTTCTTCATAAAGTGCACTTGTCTGTGCAGTTTTTGAAATGGTAGTCATGTTAGTTTGTGGTTTTGTTTTGTTTACTCTCTGATGTGCTTGTCTGTGCAAGAGAATGACCCTACTATAGAACCAGATACTCTTGAGTTTTGGATCCTTTCCAGTCTCACTCTACAAAGACCTAGGTTATCAAATTTCTTGGCTAGAGATTAAACAGATTAAACACACATTCCCCTTTCCTTTCCTAAATTCTTGAGTGGCTACACTGTCTAATATGAACTAGAGGTATTAAAATATATATTTCATTGCAAACTCCCAACCTGAACCTTTGAGTTACAGCTCCCTACTTTTTCCAGGGTTAGGCTTAAAAGGGGAGGGGAGCCCACTAGCCTGTCATCCTGACCTAATTAGAGCAAAAAGATTAGGAAGGAGAAAAAAAGAGGAAAAAATCCTGCGAGAAACGAAATACACTGAATGGGGGAAAGGGGGACACCAAATCACCCAGTGACTCCAGTCTTTAATCAACCTGGAGTTGCCCCCAAAACCTTCTCCCCATAGGAAGACACTGTAGGGGGAGGAACAGAGCCATAGCCAGGATTCTAGATGTGGTGGGTGAATATTTTTTCAGGATGGGCAACAATATGTCACACACACACACACACATATACCCCGTGTCTACAACCGTGGGGAGGAAGCACCGGGCGATGGCAAAATGTCCCTTTCTGAAACAAGAAGATAGAACTTTCGTGCGGTCCAAAACGCCCCCTCGGCTGGTTCCGCAGCGAAAAACTCGCGCGCCGAGGTCCCAGTTGCATTATTACGCTCCAAAATAACAGTGGGGGGGGGGGAATCACTTGCTCCTGAGAGGCATAACGCAGAAAACGCGGGAACCCGACCTGTTAAAGTCGACGCGCGCCTCCCCCACCCCGACCCCGCCGCTTCCCGCGCCTGAGCGCTTCGGACCCGCCGCCGGGCGCGTGGAGGAGCGCCTTGAGAAGCGGCCCCTGGCAGGCGGAGCATCCCTGCGCCCCGGTCCCTCCGGGCGGCGCGCATTCCGCGGGGACTTACGTGTCCGCCTGCGTCCCGTCGCTTCGCAGAGGAGAAAGCCACACATACACTTGTCTGCGCCCCTTAGCTCCTTAATCCGGCAGAGGAGGAGTTGGCACCCTACTCGGTCGCTCCGTCCGACAGCCCACCCGACCCTCGCCCGCCCGCTTGCCTATCCGTCCCTCCTGCTCGCAGATTACAGTGTTAGCCTATAATCCCCAATGGCGGGGGAGATTAATGCCAGGCGGGCCCGCCCCACCCGCCCCCGCTTCCAATCTCCGCGGCCGGTGGAAGAGCGTCACGGGCGCCCCTTCCGCGCGCCCCCCGCCCGCCCGCCCGCCCGCGCTCCGTCCCTCCGTCCCTCCCTCAGGACTCGGCGTGAGGCCGACGGAGCCCGAGCCAAGGCACAAGCGCGCGCGCGGGCGGCGGGGAGAGGAGAAGCCGGACTCGCTTCGGGGCTCTTCGGCTACCTGTGGGGCTGGACGCCAGAGGAGAGCCCCAGTGGGCTCCGAGACACACACACTGGTTTCCCCGTCCCAAGCCCTGCCCGGTGTTTGGTACGGGGAAAAGAGGGCGCGAAAATAGCGGCGTGGAGGACTTGGCGAGAGGCCACCTCGAGGGATGCCCACCACGGGGCTGAGGTGCTTTGCAGTGTGCCGCCTAGGCCGGCCCACGCTCGGACGCGTGCCAGAGAGAAAGGCGCCGAGGTCTTGCTCGAGGTGTGCCAGGACCCCCAAGACATGATGGGTCCTTTTGCGGGCTGTTAATTGACACTTTCTGAAGGCTTGTAGGTGCGACTGATTTATTCATTAGTAAAGTAAAGGTCACCCTTGCTCGAGAGTCAGTCGTATCCGACTCTAGGGTTCAGTGCTCATCTCTGTTTCATAGCCGAAGAGTCAGCGCTATCCGCTTCTGCAGACGTTTCCGTGGTCATGTGGTAGGCATGATTAGACACCGGAGCGCATGGAACGCTCTTTGCCTTCCAGCCGAAGTGGTCCCTATTTATCTACTTGAGATTTCTTGCTTTCGAACTGCTAGGTTGGCAAGAGCTGGGACAGAGATGGGAGCTCATTCCGTTACCCCCCACAAAAAAGTTCTAGAGAAACCTTGGCTAAAGTAGGTAGAGTACTGAATTACAGCATCAGTCTCACACCAGCATAGAATACAGTACATGGATACAGTATATGGAGGATCTTGGGAGTTATAATCCAAACAGTCACTTTCTAATGTGCTGCTTCCCGGTTGCTTTCCTAAATAAAAAGTGTTTTCCCAAAATGACATAAATGGAATGATAAAAACAGATGAAATCAAATGTCAAAGGGTATATTCAAAATAATAAAAGAAAAGCAACTCAACACCATCTCATCTCCTTTCTGTCCCTGTGTTTTCAGCTCTTAGGATCCAGTTTTTGCTTTCCCTGAAGTTATCTGACAAGTTTGAAAGGATTTTTGCCTGACTGAGTGTTGCAGTTTTATGCAAAAATAAGTGTCATTGCTACATTGGGCTACCTACCACCTGATTAAACGTCCTTAGGTTCCATAGACAAACTATCACCAGGGATTAGTTTGAAGAAGTGGCTAATTATTAGCACATTGGACAAGGAACAGACTCCAAAATAAGCTTTGGTCTTTCCTTTGTCATACAATTCCTCATTTTATCCGCATTTCTCTTCAGCCAATAAAACAACAAAAATACTTGGTTCTGCACAGCTTTCTTTAGTGAACAATAACAATGATAACATTCAC
Source organism: Furcifer pardalis (assembly GCA_030440675.1). NCBI lineage: Eukaryota > Metazoa > Chordata > Lepidosauria > Squamata > Chamaeleonidae > Furcifer > Furcifer pardalis. Next base: position 105,799,285 of record CP126893.1, read on the forward strand.
TACGTTTCATGAAATGTACTGAAATGTTAGACTAGGATTGTTTTATACATTAAATATAATATCAAATGTTATTTCATATTACTTTGATGAAGTTTGAAATTTTTCACTTCTAACAAACATCTAATGCTGCATCAAATTTGCACAAAACTAGTACAGTATGTGCCAGGTGTCGGACATCAGCCGTTCCATCGCAAGGGTCCTCCCTTTAGTTCCTGGGCATTCTGCCCATTTAACTGGAATTTAACCCTTGCCTCACCTTTTGGAAGAGCTGAGCCGCTTTAAAAAAGAACTTACTGAGTTCTAGCAGTAGAGCAGAACAAAGGAGGATTCTTCAGGTACCATGTCGCCAAGTTACCTTGTGTGTGTGTGTAAAGAAAAACAATAATCTTTAAAGAGAAACAGCTGCTTTATTCTTCAGGTTCATTAATAGCAAAGTCCATAGGAAAAAAACGTAGATTAAAAGGTCATAACAAAGAATCAGTCCAATAAAAACAGTCCACGTTTGTTAGGTAATCATAGTGAAAAGAAAAGAGTAATCCCATACCATAGCCAGGGTCTTAAGCCATTGAGAAACAGAGACGAACTAACTAACTTCTCTGCAAAATGAAGGATCTGCGGTCAGGTGGGTTAGCTTTAGCCAATCAGGTAACAGAGAAAAATATTCTCAAAACAATGGATTGTTTTTACACGTGTGCAAGCAGTGTTCTGGCATGTAGACAAAACATGGATCTCAGCTAGCTAGAAAGATAACAGCACAGGAACACTGTAATGTCAACAAGCCAACTCATGACAGTCTTGTGAGGCATACAGAGAGAAAAATGGATTTTTATGAGGCCTAGCTAAGAAATTGCAATTTCAAGCCTTGGGAAGCATGAGAAAATGTGTCGTTTCCTGACAGCAGGCACTATATTTCATGCAGTACAGTATTTTTCTTCCCACCTCTGGACTGAATGAATTATGCTCTATACACAAGTTTGATAAATTTTCCAGCCACTGTCAAATTGTTGATACTAGAATGAGGTGCTTACCTTGGATATCTTGATGTAGACTTTTTCCACCTTTGCCTTGGATAATCAGGATTATTATAGCTGGAATGCCTTGTGCTAGTAAATGAAAAAATAGGCAGGAAATTATGCATTCTTTGGTCCCATAGCAAACCACAAACTTTCACACATAAAGACTTGGAACAACAGTAGCCAATAGACACTCACGTTTTCGGAAAACTCCTGTTCTGACCTCTAAAAACATCCATCATTCACAATCATTCTTGAACTGCACCAATCTTGTTCTCCAGAAGGTTTAGCTTTTCTGAATTCAGGAGAATCTCCCACAGTCATGTATGATACATAGAGAAGATATATTGCAGATGACTTAAAGTGTTACAGTCCTTAGTTATGTTTACATTTTCTTTTCGACAGCATGACATTACAGTAATACCTTGCATAACGAATTTATTTCATTCTACAAGGCTGCTTGCTATGCGAGTTTTTCGCTATGTGAGTCAGACTCACATAGCGAAAATTCCTATGGGGAAACTCGCATAACGAGCTTTTTTGGGGGGGGGAAACTCGCATAGCGTTTCCACAGGGGAAGTCCAACTCGGATAGCGAAAATTTTCATTATGCAAGTCAGATCACTTTTTGAAAAACCCGCTCGTTATGCGAGTTTTTTGCAAAGCGAAACGCTCGTTAAGTGAGGTTTGACTGTATATGGATGATTAAAGTGCAATGCTGATTTTTTGTAGAAGCAGTACCCCCTTCAGAGGACAAGACGGTATGCTTATCCTAGCAACATCTTATTTCAATCTGCATTTGACATACAGTAATACCTCGCATAACAAATTTATTTCATTCTGCGAGGCTGCTCGCTATGTGAGTTTTTCGCTATACGAGTCAGACTCACATAGTGAAAATTCCTATGGGGAAAGTCGCATAATGAGCTTTTTTCGGGGGGAAACTCGCATAGTGAATATTTTTATTTATGTGAGTTTTCCCTATAGAAAGGCTCGTTATGCAAGTTTTCTATAGGGAAAGACAGTCAGACTCGCATAGCAAAAAAAATTTCATTATACGAGTTTTCCCCCATGGAAATGCTCATAGGGGAAGTCTGATTCGCATAGCGAAAATTTTCGTTATGCAAGTCGGATCGCTTTTTGAAGAATCCGCTCATTATGCGAGTTTTTCGCAAAGCAAAACGCTCATTAAGCAAGGTTTGACTGTACTGTATCCCCCCCCCCCCCAATATTGCCATACTGACCAAAATATTAGCTTCCATTTGCTCCATGGTTGCTCAGCTGAAGACTTTCACATTTGCTGTCTGGGCATAGAAGCATAAAAAAATCCTATGCCTGTGAACATAAATAGGATTTTTAAGGTGTTGATGTCAAGCACCATTTGCACCTTACACTATTAATTTCTGTCCAAATAAAAGGATCTGTTATATCTTCAGATGAGCCGAAGCGCATTCTTAATCTTAAATCTTTCTTTATATTATATATGTATCCCTTATACTATGACCAGAGAAGTAATTTTTATATAGCTTTGGACTTCTTTCTTTCTGTCTGTCTGTCTTTTTTCTGTCTCTCTGTCTCTGTCTGTGGTTAAGTATCATTCCACACCAGACGGTCTTTCATTAATTAATGATATATATCGGCTGAAATCCTGTTTCTGGAGCTATGATGTGTAAGGTGGATTATGAAGGTTCTAGGACGACAGTGGAAATTTTTGAAAATCAAAGATATTCCCCCTTTTATGGCCCCCAATGGCTTCCCCACAATGAATGGGATCCCATGAGAATACACTGACCTCCAGGAGGAAGGAGACAGAACTTATTTTTGATAAATGGCCCTGGGGATGGTGTTTTATCTCTGTGTATAAAATCTGTGACTGTATAGTACTGGCCATGAGTGTACATGCAACCTTTGGATCTCATACTGTACCACCTTCAGTAGAAGAATCAGGTAGAAAACTAATAGATACTGTAGCGGGAGGGGTGAATTCTGCAGCCTTCAGTGGTGCTTCTCAGGTCTTTTTTCATTCATTATAATAAGCCTGGGGTTCTCAACCTACAGCCCGTGGGCCAGATGCAGCCTGTGACATCATTTCATGTGCTCCCCCTGCCTCCACCACACCTGGAAGTGCCATGTGTGGTTTGTATTTAATGTACAGGCCACCCTCATTGTGCAGGCAGGGCAAAATAGCAATCTGGCCCCTGACGCTGTCTGAGGGAGCATGACCTGGGCCTTGGCTTGAAAAGGTTGAGAACCTCTGTAATAAGCCAACACAAATGGGGCATTCATTCAAATTCCAACTTAATTCTAATAATTACTTCCCCATTGTCCAAAAAACAAACAAAAAAAACCCAAAACCCTAGCTTAGTTGATTAACTCCATCTATTTTCTCTTTGTTGACTTTTGTTTGGTACTCCCATAGCCACAGAAGGAGATCTTCAAGGGTGTCATTGCAGACACCCAGACACATATCCTTCCCATATAAAGGGAGTTGCTCAGGAGATTTTTCTGATTTTCCAAGACTTTTTCACTTCAGCCAGGCACTTTCTTATGGCCACCAGCTTAGACTGTGTCTTCAGATATTTTTCAGATATCTGCTCTCTCAAAGGCTGGAGTGTGCAACTGCACCTCATTCTTCAGCTCAGAGAAGCATCATACCTAAATCCCACTCACCACCCCTGAAAGGAATTAACATAATTAAATGTGACAAGATTATCCCTGAAAAGAAAAGTCTGGATTAAATGCCGTCAGACTATTTTGGTTCATCTAATCTCATCTATTGGGTTAAATTTAGTAAGAGAAACCAGCGTTGGATTCCCTGGCCAATGAAACACTGTGAGGAATCAAACTACCTGAAAGATGTCTGGAGAGTGCATGTGTATCATGCTTTTGCCATAATTCATTAACAAAAAGCATATAAAATTTTCTCCGTAGCAAAAAGAGTGAGGTATTTTGGTCTCAGTGGAATATCTGTTAATAATACTAAGCTATTGGTTATCTGTCATTTCTATTCCAATTATCTTTTTCAAATTCTTAAAGCAAGTCACAAATAATTTTTAAAACTCCTGGAATCACTGAATTCAATTAATATGGTTCTTCTCTTTTCATGTCCAAGTCAAACTTTAAATAGCCAAAATGAAGCTACTTTCTTAGCTTTGTCATTGGCCAAACTTAAACTCTCATCAGTACACGTTTCCGGTAGTAATCAGTAGACCAGCAAATGGGGCAGATTTTGTATCTCTCTCATCTTTTGAAAATGTTGCTGTCTAGTTGGAAAGCGCACGGTGAATAGTGAGTAGAAATGAAGCCAAGTCTATTCCAAAGTCTGTGGCCAAAACCCAAAAAGTGTCTGTTGATAATCTATGAGCCTTATGCAACAAAGTGTCAGTCACTTGTGCTCTGCCACTAACCTTCAGGTTTGCTCTGCTTAGCCACTGGCAGATGAATTCAGCTGTGGTTGCCAGTCCTCACGGCCTTTGGTAATAGCTGTGCTTGTTCTCCAGGAAGAATGTGATTCTCCAGGTAAAGAGCCAAATTTCAAGACAAGCAGCATTGGGAGAGAAACATGCTTGATTTTTTTTGTATGACGGGTATCTTTAAAGCCATCTCCATCCATTGCTAGCAAGCATTAAGAGCACACTCACCCAGCGCAGTGCTGTTTGCGTGCATGTCATGCTTGCTGCCTTCCCAGCCAGCTTCTGTGATATCACAAAGAGCCACCATACAATAGAACAACAGCCCTCCATGATAACTTCAGAAAGATGCAGCCCTTTCGGATTTTTGGCCCTAAAATATCAGGAAAAGGCATGTCTCTAATGTGCAAACCTAGTCAAGAGGAAGCCTTGGAGATCAAGAGAAAGGGGCTTTCTGCTCTCTTTCTTACTGTAAAGGTCGCCCTTGCTCGAAAGCCGGTTGTATCTGACTCTAGGGTTCGTATCCAACTCTCTACATTCAGAGCCAGCACTGTCTTCATCTGCAGACATTTCCATGGTCATGTGTCAGGCATGATTAGACACCGGAGTGCACAGAAAGCTGTTTACCTTCCCACTGAAGTGGTACCTATTTATCTTCTTGCAATTTCTTGCTTTCAAAATGCTAGGTTGACAGGAGCTGGGACAGGGATGGGAGATCACTCCGTCGTGCAGCAGCTGGGTTTCAAACTGCTGACCTGCTCACTTTCCAATTGTCAATTTCAGCATCTTAACCACGAAGCCACCGTAGTCCCCTTTCTTACTGTATGAACCAGTAAAGTATGACTCTGTGTTTTCCGTCATATAAAGAGGGGAAGGAAACCACCCCTATCACCAAGCTGTCTGCACAATCCCTTGGAACACTGAATTCTCCTCTGAACAAAATGCCCTCACATTTCGAACACCCTGTCCAAATTCCAGGATCTGGGAGAAGGGTGAAAAATAGCATCCAGAATTCTGAAGCTGCCTTTCTCTTGTGCAACATGTTCCTTCTTTCACGGGGTGCAAATAGATTAGGACTCAGCTGGTGGCAAATTATTATTCCACTCATACTCCCAGAACACCAGTTTGGATGGCCAAATATTCAATGTTACCAACAGGGCAGGATCTGGGGTAGATGTTGACTCAACAGGAAGCACATTCCTACCCTATACCATGCATGGCTTGAGGAAACACTACCACCAACAATTAATCAGCAATTTCTTCCTGGAAATTTTAAAATTAGAACATTACATGAAGTGTACTTGTCAAATCCAGTATTAAGGGAATACTATCCCAAAGGATTCTAATGCCAGTGAGTTTATACTGAAATTATACTCAACAGTTATCTTAATTAACTGAAATATTTTATACTGGAATTACCATAACCACCAGTACAAATACACATGTTTGTATTGTACACAAAACCTTATGGGGTAAACTCAGATTCTCAAATCCCTGTAATCAGAAGGTTGTTTTTTAGTTCAAGTTTGCTCTTAGCTTTAGATCAAGGACTCAGTGTGACCTTGATATTTAAACAGTTAATAAGTAATGTAGTTCCATCTATGATTTGGAAGATTATCCAAACATTTCAAGTGTTTGTGAAGTGTACTAATACATCAGATGCTTTGTGATCATTTCATAAAATACTGCTTTTCTGGTCTGTATTTAGTGGAACAACTGGAAATGGTTGTAGTTCTCAAGATTCAGTTTGGTTGTACAATGTATTGTTTAGTTATTTGAAAACCAATTCCATCAAAATCAGTGAGATTTGCTTCCAAACAAATGGTTTTATTGAACGAAGTGTTTTTTACATTCTTAAAAAGAACCAACTACAAAACAGAATATATATATATATAAACCACAAATTTAAAAATAAATCGTAATTTTGGCAAGGGTACTCTTGATTCCCCCCCCCTTTAGAACTGTATTCCTCCTGAAAAAGAAATGCTTAAATACTCCTCTCTCTTTTTTTTAAAGTATGGACCCATGACTAGCAACTTCTCACTCCAAGACAAACTTGGGATGTTAAATATTCAATAAGTTGCAGTCACAAGATCTGCCCTTGTGCTCCTCCATCCAGCACTAGCATTGTATCCTATTACCCCTGCTCTTGTTTTGTATATCTTTTGTAAAAGAAACACACTATTGGTTCTGAGTAACAACACAATGTGATGGCAAGCGAAGTGACACTGTCCAGAATAACTAGAGATCTGGTTCTTCTAGGCTTGTTACATGTCAGGATATTAGATTGTCAGACGACTAGCTGAGTCAAAGCCTAGGGAGTGATAGGGCCAGATGCCATGATCACCAATAGAGGGAATTATGAATGATCATAGAAACATATGGCGCAGCCCCATTGGAAAAGTAAAATACTGTCCGGATGTGGGGACCTCATTTTGTTTCTCCCTTTGACCTATTGAGGCACCATTATCACAGCTGGTTAGGATTATAGCCTGTAGGTTGTGAGTGGAGCAGATGAGGAAGGCCTGGAAGATGCAGATGAATCCTCTTTTCTTCAATAATGTCCAACGAAAAAGGAAACAATACTGGTTATAATTTTGTCCTTCCTTGTAACATCAATTCCCCATACCCAACTTTCTGTCCCAAATCTGTGTTTGCTCCTTTCTAGTTGAACCTGTTCTTTCTGCTCCAGGAGTTGTTTCACATCATTTCAGGAGTCAGCAGGTTTAATCTGTTGAAATAAACACAGCAAAAAAGTTTTATAGCATGTGATCAGATTAAGTTAGTCGCAGTCCACAGAAACTCAGATTATAATCATGTTTCTTCAGCAATGCGCAGCTGCCTTTTCCATTTCACCCTACAATCACATACACCTTTCTCAGGTGAGTTGTAAAAAGAAAAAAGAGCATATAATTCCAAAAGTTTAGCCATGGCATTCACTGGACTGTGTGTGTTTTTTTTAAAAGCAATGGCTATATGATTAAGAGTCTAAAATAATCTAATTCACAAGATAGTGAGTATGTTAGTCCATCATAGCCAAAATAACAGGTCGAGTGGCACCTGAAAGATCAAGGGCAGAATCTAATCGAATATCAAAGAGAGGAGTCTCACTGAATGAATGAGTCTTGTTAACTCAACTTTTATGTAAGTCTTGTTGATTCAGTAGGGCTAGTTTAGCAAGAACTAACAAATAGAATTGACGCAACAAGCTTATTTGGGATATGCTTTGGAGGAGCATGGGCTAATTCATAAGACATCTGGTGCTTCTGATGAAGTGGGCTGCACTACATGAAAACTTATGATAATAAACCAAACTAGTATTTATGGAACTGCTAGATTCTTCAAAAATTCTGGGGAAAAAACACAAACTGTGTGTTCTATGTACAAAAATCCCAAACTGGGATGGGTAATGACCTCATTACAATAAAATGTTATAAATATGACCTACACAACTCTTCATCAATCTGGGTATTGCATAGCTGGAAGTAGACGTGTAATAATAATCTAGTCAGTCAATACATATCTGGTAACTTTCTCTCTTGACAAAGAAAAACACTGTTCTAGAATCTACAGCAGCCTTGCCCAACCTGATGCTTTCAGAAAAGTTGAACTGTGTGTCACTTCCATGACCTCCAGTCAGCATGGTCATTGGCTAGAGTTCTTGGGAACTATAATCTAATAAAGGACAGTCCTGCAGTCTTTACATAACCAAAAGTAGGAGGAGGTGATACCTTCATCAGACTACTTTAAAATAAACTAACTTTCATGGCTGAAATATCACTTCTTCAGACTATGCAATCATATCTACATACAAGATAGGGCCATCTAGCCTGAAAAGGTGGTATTTCAAACACAAAAGCTTGCTGATTAATTGATTTTTCAGTGGTCTGATAAAGGTATCACCTCCTCCTAATTTTTGTGTAATCCAGAATGTTCAGGGAATACTGATACACAAAAAGTAAAATACAACCAACTAATCTTTCTCAGAATAGTAGCCGTGTTAGTCTGTGGTTCAGGCATATCAGAAAACAAAACAAAATAAACAAAACAAAATAAAAAACACTGTAGCACTTTAAAGACTAACTGCTATATTTTTATTGTTAGCTTTGGTGGATCAAGTCCACTTCTTCAGACCTCTTCAGACTTCTTCATAAGAAGTGGACTTGATCCACGAAAGCTAACAATAAAAATATAGCAGTTAGTCTTTAAAATGTTATAGTGTTTTTTATTTTGTTTTGTTTATTTTGTTTTATTTTCTGATATGCCTAATCTTTTTCATTGTTTTTAATTCTTAAAAGGCTAGTCAATGACAAGAATCTTTGTATTAAACACGTTTAGAATTGGAATTTCTCCTTATTAAATGTGTGCCTGAAAGAGACATACTTTCAAAAGTAAGCATGTAGGACAGGCAAATGTAGTCACTGTCTCAATGAAATATTGACTGTTACCATTCAGTAAGTATATCAGAAAACAAAAACAAAAAATAAAATAAAATTAGAAACACTGCAGCACTTTAAAGACTAACTGCTATATTTTTACTGTGAGCTTTCATGGATCAAGTCCACTTCTTCAGACAAAGGAGTAAAGCTTCCAGGCAGAGGCGTAGCTACCGCCGTATCTGCCGTATCAATTATACGGGGCCCCAGGGCCATGGGGGCCCCCAACTGCATAAGCAAAACAAATCTTTACCCTTCCTAAGGGCCCCCAAACAAATTTTTATACGGGGCCCCGCCAAGGCACGCTACTCTTCTGCTTCCAGGTATGGTTTATATACACCAGATGAAGGGGTCAAGATGTCACAAGGTAAATGGATCACAAAGCAATGAGGTAAAGAGTAATCAAGCAGAATGACAGACAAGCATGCATATCAATACAGTTTCCTACAGCTAGCAGTAACAAATGATTATTCAGATTAGTTTTAAATGTCCCCCTTTCAATCTTAAAAGTGTGAAGTTGCTAAGCAAAGCATATTTTAATGAGTTTAGTAAGTATTACACGTAAAAACTATATGTATTTGAAGAAGCATTGCTAGTCACATACTACTTGGGTGAAACCCCCCAGATCTCTGCTATGCACCTTGCCTTCTTCTCCATATAATTTATTTAAGACAGTCCATTTTATTCCAACTGATTAATCATGAATACTATTTATAGTATTGATAATTCAAGCTAAATAAATTCACAAATTACCCAGGCCTCAATTAATTAATTCATTTGTTCAATTTATATCTGCCCTTTATAAAAAATCCCAGGATAAAGAGCAACAATTTTTAAAAAGTTGGCAATACAAATCCAGTAGACATTTTGTTGTACTTTATTGCTGGCAAGTACAATAAATGACAAAGCCAAAAAAGAATCAGCAATGATAACTATATGGTTAAGAGAAATCCAGTAATTTAAACTTCCAGGCAAAATTGAATTTGGCTTTATACATTTCATAGTAAAATATGGAATGTATTCATGGTACCAACACAGAGAAGGCTCTGTCTCATGTCAACTTCCAACATGTTTCTCCTATCAACAAGACAGATCTAAAGGAACAAGTATGCTGATACATGGAGAGACATTTCTTTCTAAGACAAAGGGCAAAATCCTCTTATTTAGTTTAACTACAAGAGAATAAACAAAAGTGGCAAGGTAGAAGTGCTGTCTATTAAACACTTCAGCCTGCGCATTGTGCAATAGTGGCAATGAGCATCCTGTGACTGACTGCATAATTGAATCACACAACTCTCTGCTGCTGGGAGCAATGCCCAGTGCATTGACACAAGAATATTTTAAAGTCACACTTGCATGAACCGGATTTTACCCATAAAATGTAATGGACCCTTTTTATGATACTAAAGGCAGCATGGCATCTTTTGTTTGTTAAATGCTTCCCTTGTATAGAATCGGCTAGGTCTAATGGCTTTTTCGGTCTTTTGGCTTCTCCATAGTGATAACAAATGTGAGGCAAGTGAGGCGTTTGCCTGAGCACACCACAAAAGGGAAGAGTCTTGGGAAGAGAGATCCTGGACATAGAAAGATTTCTCGGCTAACAAACCTGAGAGACTGGTGTGGCATGTCCTTGGAAGAACTGTTCTGGGGAGTTAAGAACAGGAAGACTATCACCATGATGATAGCCAATATTCAGAATGGATATGGCATTTGAAGAACACCAAAAATATAAAATACGTCTGTCCTATCCCATCCTGTTAGGAAAAGTCTGAGCCTGTTGTTCCCTACCTGGATTGATTGATCAAATGATCAATCCAGGTAGGCAACAACAGGCTCAGACTATAGAATTTTCCTATCAAATGATCAATCAATTGATTTTTATTACAGTTCAAGACCAGCATAGGATAGCAACAAGAATAGAAGTTAAAATGAGGGTACTTAAAATATATAGAGACAGAAGTTAACATGAAGGTACTTAAAATGTATTTTAAAAAGGAGCATTTCTGCTCAGAGTTAAAAAGTAGTAAAATTAGTAGATAATATTAATAATGTTACAACTATTACTATGCCTATGATGTAGCAAGTGATTCTTGGGAGGCAAACTATGAGAAACTTGGGAACATAGTTAAAAGTAGAGACATCACTTTGCAAACAAAAGTCCGCGTAGTCAAAACAATAGTATTCCCAGCAGTAATGTATGGTTGTGAGAGATGGACCATAAGGAAACCTGAGTGCAGAAGAATAGACACCTTTGAAATGTGGTGTTGGAGGAGAATTTTGAGAGTATCCTGGACAACAAAGAAAACAAATAGGACGATCTTAAAAGAAATCAATCCCTTGGTGAGGGGTGATCTTGCTTCCTTTGTTCAAATTTAAAAATCCAGGACTTTTACATACCGTATTTTTCTTGAACCGGCTGGGACAGCTTAAATCTGGGAAAATCCTGGAAAACCATGACCCTAGGCATGACTGATTGAATGAGGCCTAGGTGTGTAGTATTAGAAACAAAGGTTTTGTGCTGATTATGACTGGAAATCATTTTTTCTGTTAATTGTGTGTAGCCCTAATGCCTTCATTCTCTCATTTCCAATAACACTCAAATATAATTAATGTAATGAAGTCATAACACACTTCAAAAAAAGTGTGACAGGTAGAGTCTAAGGAAACTACCGTCAGGGATTTAGTTTGTGAATTCGATGTGGTAAACAAGTCAATTTAGCAAACGAAGACCAACAATCATGTGTTTTTTGTTTGTTTTTTGCCCATGTAGCAAATTGAATTCACGAAATAAATCCCTGACAGTAGGGTCCTTAGACTCTACATGCAACATTTTTTGGGTGGGGGTGGGGGGGGTGAGGCAAATAACATTGAAATAAAGGTAAAGGTCAACCCTGCTCAAAAGCCAGTAGTATCCGACTCTATGGTTCAGTGCTCATCTGTTTATTAGCCAAAGAGCCAGTGCTATCTGCGTCTGCAGACGTTAAGGTGGACATGTGGCAGGCATGCCTCGACACCGAATCCTGTTTACCTTTCCACTAAAGTGGTTCTGCGAAGATGGACGTGGAGGAAGGAAGAGAAGATTAGAGGTGAAAATGGGTGGCTTTCCCCCTTTAAATGCATTGGCCTGCTTTTGAGCCATCCTCACCCCCATGACAGCCTTGCCTCTCTTCTCTCCCTTCCAGCAGTTGTTTCTCTTTCTCTCCCCCCCATCCGACCCACTCCACTTACACTTATTTGCACACACACACACACACATACACACACACTTGGGCACTCCTTACCCATCAGATCAACTCTTGGAACATACCTTACAAACTTGAACTTCGGAAAAATAATCTATGCAGCATTTTACAAAAAACCGCTCAAATGAGGTCACCAGAAAAATGCAAAAAAAAAAAAAAAAAAAAAAGGAGGGAAAAGCTATTTAGAAGATGAATATGACAACTTCCTGAGGTGGATACAGTTCACATACAACATGTGGAGAAAAATGACGCAGAAGCAGGAATCCGCAAAAAAGATATTGAGGGAAAACGTGCCTCATTAAAATGACATTTCTCAGGGTTCTTTTGTTGTTGTTGTAGTGATCCAACAAAAAAAAAAACTAGTCCACCGATTGAAGTGATCTAAAGTGTACTTGAAAGAGGACAGAACAACCTTTTTGCATTTTTGTGACCTCATTTGAGTGGTTTTTTGTAAAATGCTTCTTAGATTATTTTTCCAAAATCTAATTCCAAATCTTAAAGTGTCCTCACAAGGGCTTATTTTGTTTTAGATAGGCAATGAGAAAATTAGCAGAAGAGCAGTGATGGGATGTAACAAGTTCGCACCAGTTCGCTAGAACTGGTAGTAACTTTTCCCAGTGTCCCGGAGAACCAGTAGCAGCTTTTAGGGGGAACCACCTTCGGGGCTTACCTTTCCAAAGGTTCACCCACTGCGCATGTGTGCCAAGCACTTGGTGTGCATGCATGTCTACAGTGCTTGGCACATATGCACGGCCTCCTTGTTGTCCTCCCAAGCGGGGAGGAGGAAGAGAAGCTGCTAGCCTGAAACTCCCTATAGCCTGCTCCCCAGGGTAAGTGACTCACCTTTGGGTGTGGTGTGTCTGTGTGTATTTTAATGTGTATTTAATAGCTTTACTAATATTGACCTACAGCCTGGCTTGGCATTTTAAGCAAAGTCTTGGAGTTACCTCATCAATAAGCTACACCTGTGCTGTTCCAATTGCTGTTCCAATTGGAGAATCCTTAAGGAAGTACAGCTGTTTTACATTTACATTAAGGCATATTATCCTAGAGAACTGGTTAGGCAAAGACTTAGTACCTAACTTCTTTAACTGTTGAAAAGTTGAAACATGCCAAAATGAAGCCATCTTGTGGTGAGTTCATTCTGTAGTTCCTTCCCTCTGACTTAGTGTGATAAAGATTAGCCAGAATAAACTTTAAGCTCTGGTTTAAAAGCTCTGGTTGAATTGTGTTTGGGGTGGATGGGTGGGTGTTTGGGTGAGTGGTGCATTTTAATGTTTTTTTATTTTATTTATTTATTTATTTAAATTTATTTACAGGTTTGTGTTGTGGGTGGGTGGGTTGAGGTGTGTGCGCACTTATTTTAATTTTATTTTATTTTATTTATTTTATGACATCATGACATTAGCTCTGCCCACACTGTGAAAACATCATGGTGGGGTATTAAAATTTTTGACATCCCACCACTGCAAAAGAGTCTCATTTCTACAAAACTTTCCCCTGTAGAAGCTGTAGAATCCTCCACACTCTTAGAATAGTAAAGGTCAGTGATGGGATGTCCCCAGTTCCATACGGTTCCCTGGAACCAGTAGGAACAATCCCGGAGGGTTCTCCGGGAGGGTAGTCAACTTTTGAGGCATCTGGTTCCGGACGCCTCACCAAAAGAATTTTTTTTTAAAAAAATCGGAGCAAAAATGGCTCCAATTGACTGCACATGCGCAGAAACTCAATCTGATGCATTGCGCATGCGTCAGATTGACTTTCTGTGCATGCACAGTCAATTGGAGCCATTTTTGCTCCAATTTTAATTTATTTTTATTTATTTATTTGGAGCTGGAACCGCACCTTTCAGGTCGGTGGTGGTGGTGGCGGCGGCGGCACCAGCCCTCAGAGGAGGGCACTTCCCCCGGGGCACGTTGAGGCCTGCCTGGGCCGTCCGCTGCCGCCGAGCCTCCCTGGGCTGTCTGCTGCCGACAAGCCCCCATGCCCTGGGGACGCCCGGCAGGGTGCACCGCTGCCGCCTGCAGCTGCCTCCTCCGCCGGGCACCTGTGGCCTCCTCCTCCTCCTTGAGCCAGTGCCTTTTTGGCCCGGCTCCGGCTGCGGGGCCCAGCGGAGGAGGAGGTGCCCCGCCGGGCATCCTCTGGGCATGGGGACTTGTAGGCAGCGGACAGCCCAGGGAGGCTCGGCGGCCGCGGCCAGAGCCACTGCCAGAGCCACTGCTGCCCGCAGCCCCTGGCCGCCCCTGGCCGTGGCCAGAGCCGGGCCAAAAAGGCACCGGCCCAAGGAGGAGGAGGAGGCCACAGGGCTGCAGGCAGCGGCACCTCCGGCGGTGGCAGGCGGCGGCTGTGGACGGCGGCTGCAGGCGGTGGCTCCTGTGGCCGTGGCCTTTGGAAGAGGAGGAGGCCGCAGTCGGTGGCGGCGCGCCTTGCTGGGTGGCCCCGGACCATGGGGGTTCGTCGTCCCAAGGAAGGTTAGCAAGTGAGGGTTTTTTATTTGGGGTGGGTAGGTAATTTATTTGTGTTTTGGGTGGGTGGTTGTATTTTTATTTAATTTTTATTTTATTTATTTATTTATTTATTTTATTTAAGTTATTTACGGGTTTGTGTTGTAGCTGTCTGGGTGGGTGGGCGGGTTGAGGGGTGTGTGTGTGTGTGTTTATTTTTATTTTATTTATATATTTTTATTTTTGGCCCCGCTCACAACGTCATGACATCATGATGTCGGCTCTGCCCATGACGTCATGATGTCATGACATTGGCCACGCCCATGACGTCCGTGACGTCATGGCGTGGTAGTAGAATTTTTGTCATCCCATCACTGGTAAAGGTTGATCTTTTTCTTCTGCCATATCCAAATCCAAAATATTGGCAATCCTTATGGCAATCTGCCATGAAGACTGATTTGAGACTGTAATGCAGTGGCCTTTCATCTGCTTTCTGCTTCACAGCATGACTCCTGTACCACTGATCCAGTTCTGCAAGTCACATTCTGGTCCTGAGCCTTTTTGGCACACAAAGTCCTCCACAGCCACAGGCCAGTATTGATGAAGCTGCTGCCCTCCATCAAGATGGATTCAAGTGAGTTTTAATCCATTTGGGGACTATCATCCATCCCTGTGGACTCTGCCACCCATTAGTCCTTAGGGTTGTCAGATTAGTTAACCACTGCCTGACACTCAACATTGAGTTGCTGGCAGTATGGTTTAATCTATTACCATATCAGGATAACTTGGCCAGAAAGGTTGACACACTATATAATCAAATCTCCTGTGTGGTAGTTTGTGACGTAGTTTGGACATCCCTGGTCTAGCTACATTACCACTGTCTAGTCTAGGGATGCCCAAACTTTTCATGCCGTGGACCTGACTACGCCCCTGGACAGCTGAAGTGGAAGCAGGAATGTTTATGGCAGCCATAAATGTGCCCACTTCCAAGTTTATGATAGGCACTGGTGTGTTTATGCATGCATGGGGGTGTTTTATGTCTGATGTAAATGTGTCCACTTGCACTTCCGGGTGTGGCGAGGAATGGTGTCGCAGGCCAGGTCCAGCCCGTGGGCCGTAGTTTGGACATCCCTGGTTTAGTCAGTGTTGTATGATTGAATCTAACTATTATTGAATCCAATGAACAATTCTGAAGATTTGAATTTTGGAAGTTTGTTATTTTAAACAGTTTGTGCATCCTGGCAGCAGAGGCGTAGCTACCACCGTATCAGCCGTATCAATTATACGGGGCCCCGGGGGCCCCCAACGGTAGGGCGGCCAACCATCCTGCATTCTGCAGGACGGTCCTCAGCGGCAGGAAATTTCTTTTTAAAAAATTGGAGCAAAAATTTAGTGCGCATGCGCAGAAACTCAATCTGACGCATTGCACATGCGTCAGATTGAGTTTCTGCGCATGGGCACTAAATTAGAGCCATTTTTGCTCCAATTTTAAAAAATAAAATTTCGGAGTCGGAGTCGCAGCTGTTCAGAGCGGCTCCGATGGTGGCCCTCAGAGGAGGGTACCTCCCCTGGGGCCACCCAGCTCCCACGGGCAGGTTGAGGCCTGCCCGGGCTGTCCGCTGCTGCCGAACCCCCATGGCCTGGGGATGCCTGGCAGAGTGCACCACCGCCTCCTCCGGGTCTGGCGGTGGTGGCGGTGGCGGCGACAGCAGCAGCGGCAAGCGGCTCCGGAAGAGGAGGAGGAGGCTTCAGTTGGGGGCAGCGCGCCTTGCCATGCGGCCCCAGGCCATGGGGGCTCATCGGCCCCAGGAGGGTAAGTGAGGGTTTTGTGTTTCGGGTGGGTGGGTGGTTTATGTGTGTGTTGGGTGGGTGGGTGTATTTTTATTAAATTTTTATTTTATTTCTTTATTTATTTTAATTATTTAAGTTATTTACGGGTTTGTGTTGTGGCTGTTTGGGTGGGTGGGTGGGTTGAGGTGTGTGTGTGTTTGTTTGTTTATTTTAATTCTATTCTATTTTATTTATTTATTTATTTATTTTTTGTTTTATTTTTATTTTTGGCCCCGCCCATGACGTCATGACATCATGACGTTGGCTCCCCCCACGACGTCATGATGTCATGACGTTAGCGCCGCCCCACTGTCCCGCATATAAAGGGGCCCCAAACAAATTTTTATACGGGGCCCCGCCAAGGCAAGCTACGCTTCTGTCTGGCAGTCTGAAAGGCTAGAATACATAAAATAAGGTTTTCTCTGTAACAACACCTTGACCTTGATACTCTCTCTGAGGAGAAGTTAGAGTGGCTCCATCATTGTTGAATGTCTGGTAGAAGTCTGTGAAGCCAAGAATTTGTCGTCACACACATCTCTCCAAAGGCCATTGGGTGTGGTAAACACAGTGGCGTAGCGTGGGGGGGGCGGGGGGGGCGGATGCCCCGGGCAGCGCCTTTCAGGGGGCGGCAAAATGTCCCCTCCCCACCCTTTTGCTGGCGAGCGCCCCACGTGCGCTTCGCCGCTTGCCACACACCTCCGTCCGCTCGCACCTCCATCCGCTCGCTCGCCCGGCTGGCCGTCGGGGGCTCTCCACCGCCTGTTGCCCCTGGCAGCGGCTTTCAGGGGGAGGCAAAATGTCCCCTCCCCACCCTTTTGCTGGCGAGGAGGAGAAAAAGGGGTTTTTTTTAGGCGGACAATTCAAGGAGGCTCCTTGAATTGTCCGCCTAAAAAAAACCCCTTTTTCTCCTCCTCGCCAGCAAAAGGGGGGGGAGGGAAGGAGGGGCACGCCCGGTCGCCCGCCCAGCTGGCCGTCGGGGGCTCTCCTGGCGGGCGGCCCGCGTGCGCGCGGACGCTGCTCGCCTCCGCCCGCCCAGCCACCCACCCAACTTGCCGTGAGACGGGGCGCTCGTCGGGGGGGGGGTGGCGCCGTGGCGGGGAGCCCCTGGGGGCTGGCTGGGCAGGAGGAGGTGGGCAGCGTGCGCGCGCACGCGGGCCGCCCGCCAGGAGAGCCCCCGACCGACAGCCAGCCCGGCGGGCGGGCCCCTCCTTGAATTGTCCGCCTAAAAAAAAACACTTTTTCTCCTCCTCGCCAGCAAAAGGGTGGGGAGGGGACATTTTGCCGCCCCCTGAAAGCCGCTGCCAGGGGCAACAGGCGGCGGAGAGCCCCCGATGGCCAGCCGGCCGTGCGAGCGGACGGAGGTGCGAGCGGACGGAGGTGTGTGGCGCGCGCGCGCGCGCGCCCCGCTAGTCAGCAGGGGGCTGGCTTCTACCTGGGTCGGGGGGAGGGGGCGGCGGCAGCGGCGAGCTGGGGGGGGGGCGGCGAGTTTGTTCTTCGCCCCAGGCGGCTGAAGACTGCGCGACGCCACTGGGTAAACACCTAACAAGAGCTGCCTATGTTTCCTCCTCTGAAGTACAAATACCAATAGAGGAGATCTTGGCTCAGCTACCATTGCCTGAAGAACAGACATAGTTACTGGAGTAAAAGCCAAGTGTAGATCAGATTTGCCCTTGAACACAATTCACAACACTAAAATTGTGGTCAGATGCCATGTGATGGGGTGTGTAAAATTATAACCACAGATTGCCATTTCAAAACATGATTTGTAATGCTAATGCAGCAGAGAAGATAGCATGATCCTTGTACAGGGAACACTCATTGTTTCCTCCTCTCATTTTTTCGTTCCTGGAAGTTCTCAATCAATTAACTTCATAGAAACCAGCAGAAAACACTCCAGGTCATCCTGGAAAGGTTTTGCTTTATCTGAGCAGTTAATCTCTGAGCCCCCATGAAGATACGGTACATCACACACATAGCTAATGAGAAAGATAATCTTACATCCTACATCAAACTGTACAAATTTTTTATTAAGATTGCCACATCATCTATTTGTCCCAGACCTGAACTACAGGAAGAGAACGAAAATTAATAGGTGAGACCAGTGTGTTCACTGACATTCATGTCACGTACACAGAGTCCAAAGAAACATAACTGTGCATTCACTACATTATGACTTGTCTAGAAAGGTCCTAATAAAATCTTAGACAGTGAACCTCCTGTTAGATTGCAATATGGAATGGGGGTGGGGAACAGTTTAAGGGTACACACCTCCAGGGCAGCATATAATATATGTCAGACCAATAAAGAATACAGTATACCGACCCACTTATATTCTTAGTTTTCCCTACACCAGCAGGAGGCCTGAGGACATGCCTGTTCAGAGAACAGTGTTCACTATTGGGAAATGCCATTCTGTTGCCCTCAGAAAGTATCACTGAAAGAAAGAGAGGTGACCGCTTCACTAAGGACTGAGCCAAAAACTGCTTGCCAATTTTCTTTCAGCTGTGTTACAAATTCTCACCATCACTTTTAAAAACAAACAAACCCCAAAACATTTTAATTAATGCTGAAATCTTTTGCAGGTTCTCCCCCCCCCCCCTTAACTAATTTTGTTCCTTACATGTTATTTACTTTTATATTTGTGATTGCCTTATTTAAGTAAATATCTGACTGGCAGTATAGCGTTGTGACATCATTGAGTTCAATGGCATGATTTTTCTTTTTTTAATTTTTGCATTATTATTTTTTATGTTTGAAACACACACACACACACACAAACACACACATAAAGAAGAAGGGGGGGAGAAAAACAACAATACATAACGAAATTCACGTCATGATTCTTAATTACCGAGGATCACTGATGTGGCTAATCTAGGAAATAGTAAAAAAGTAGTAACTAGGAGGACTCTTAAAGCTAAAGTAGGAACACTCTGGTGCACAATATGATAAAGGATCAGTAGTGGGATTCAGCAGGTTTCAGAACCGGTAGCAGAAATTCCTGCTGGCCCCACCCATCCAAGTTTTGAAATAAAGTAGTCCTAATTCAGGTGCAACACAGGGTTTTCCCCCCTGGCCACTCCCACCATTCCATGCCCACAGAGTAGGTAGTAAAAATTGTTTGAATCCCACCACTTTAAAGAATTGTGTGGAGTTTCCTAGAGAAAATGTTTTTATTCTATTGAACAAATCAACTTTGATAGGAAACTGAAGGGGAAGAATATTTGATGCATCTCATATGCTTCTAAAATTAGTTATTTCCCCGATGTTAACATTTTGACAATGATGAAGACTGAAAATGAAAATAACCAGCTGTCACACCTTGACAAAGGGTGTGTTCACTCATGCTTATGTTGTACTTGCTCATGGATCCAGTCCCAGACCTGAATCCTAGGTCCATTACCTAATGAGTAGTATCCATTTTGTATTGCAGCTTCTTAAAGTTACATTTTTTTTTTTGAACTACTACTGCCAGACTGACTCAGCCAATCTGGCTATAGGGAGATTACAAGAGTTGTAGTCCAAAATGGTGACTATTCTGAGCATAGTCTTAAGGAGCCAAAGTTTAGCACTCCAAAAGAGTGGACTCTGTGGGTGGGTGTTTCACATATTTTCATGACTTCACAACAGTAGCAATTGCAGGGGTTAGGGTGGGGGAGGGGGGGAATATGTTGAAGACTTATTTCTACTTGCAGCAACTCTCTACATGTCTGCTCCGAAACGTATTTAACTTCAATAGAACATACTGCCAGGTACAGTTATATAGGGTTGCCATCTAAATTAATCCTGCAGAGTCTACAAAACTTTAACCTCCTTGAGCAATGTCAGTTCACAGCAATGTTCAGCACAAAGAACTAAAGATGTGCTTCTGAGAATATCCAGCCAGGCATATGTTTTCAAAATAAACAAACAGACAACATTGAGCTTCTGTCCAGCAGTGTTGTTGATTCTACAGGTACCTGAATTTAATACAGTATTTTTAAATAATTATTTCTATGTGTTAATGCAGTTGCTCAATGGAATGGCCAAATCATTCAAAAACAACATTGTGATGTGTCAAATCTCCATGCCTTTTTTTCCCCATGAGGCCCAACTCTATTACGTGAGGCCTCAAAATATCTGTCACATTAAGCCCAGTTTGCTCTGCCTCCATGAATCAATACAGGTAATCTGGACCTCTTTCAAATGGAGAGCAAGGTTGTTATATAAGTCCAGGGAGGGAGGGCCAGATCAGAAATTGTAAATGGAAAGCGAGAAGGCAAAAACAAGAGGATTTGGCTGTTGGGAAACAAAATAATAGCTCTTGGGTTATAAAGGTCTAGGAAAGCACATAGCACATAGCCAAGCCATATGAAGTAGGTGTCAACAGGCAAGTTCCTTCAAATTCATTTCTGCCTCTTTGGGTGTTAAATAGGAAACAATCTCTTAATGTGAAGCTAGTAAAGAAAGCTAGAATTGTAATTAGTGGCTGAGCATGGCTGGCACCTGTACTTAGCAAGATATTGGAGCTGACAGCTGAGCAGGATTAAGGAGGGGAAACATCAGACCCACTTCCATCTGTTATGATTTTCTGACAAGGTAGGAAAAGAGAGAGAAAACGGTGTAGCACAGAAAGACAGCCATTGGAAAATGCTGTATTTAAAGTAAGGGTTTTCTAGGACAGAGGTTCTCTCCTGATTGGCCTACCTCTCGGTGATCCCTAAAACTGTTGGTGGATTGAAGCTTTGTTAGTCATTTCTGCACACATGATCTTACCTTTAGATAGCTGTCGGGATACAGTACTTTAATACACTGTTATGACATCAAGCAAATTATCTGTGCCTGTGTCAGAGAGAGAAAGAGAGAGAGTGTGTGTCTTTCATTTATACCATATCCATATGGTAGGACACCACTCTGGGCATTTTTGTGAGAGATGCCCAGAGGAAAAATGTGAGAAAAATAGTAAATAATATTTTTTTTTTTTTTTTAAAATGATGATTACAAATTCTCAATAGGATTAGATTTCGTGGATTATACACAAAGAGGCCACCCCAAGAGTTTGCAGTGACATCTATGCTCAATTTATCCCAGTATATCTTTCGATAAGGTCCCATGTGACTGTGGAGGAGAAACAGAGACTTTATTGTGATTAGCAATGTATGATAAATTTAAACCATGTTATAAAAAATGTGTCTTCTTCTTAAGGATGACAAGTGTTTTAAGCTGATTTGTCAATTCATCAGTTTGACTGTTCTCGTTTGTGCTTTCCGCGGTTGAAGGGTAATTTGCTGTTCAGCAGAATTTGGGGAAGGTAGGCAGCTTCTATATAGGCTGGAGTACTCTTACCTTTCAGTTTCAAACCACTCCACTTCTTTCATCCATAAGCCAGACCTCTTTCTATTATAGATACTATAGGAAAAAACTCATATGGGATGGAGGTCCATTGCAGCCAATATCCATGAGGTCCCAGAGCTTCTGACATTACCCAAGTGGTGGAGGAAAGCGTTTTAGGATTCAGTCTCCTTATTTGTATGCAACCAGGACAGCCCTCCAGTTGACAGAATGTCACCATGCTGGAACCCTGTTCTGCCAGGTAGCAGCAATGTCAGACTTTCCACACTTCTGTGGCAAGGTCTTTTGCTTTGGCCAGTTTGATCCAGACTTTATGCTACAATCAGATGCTCATGTACAACCTTCCATGAAACTAGACTCCAGGTCTTACACTCATGGTAGAACTATCTAGGACCCAGACAGTGATGGGATGACCCTGGTTCCATCTGGTTCCCTGGAATCGGTAGGAACAATCCCGGAGGGTTCTCTGGAAGGTGAGTCAACTTTTGAGGCGTCCGGTTCTGGACACCTCACCAAAAGATTTTTTTAAAAAAAATTGGAGCCAAAATGGCTCCAATTTACTGTGCATGTGCCGAAACTCAATCTGATGTATTTTTTTTATTTCTTTATTTTATTTCTTTAATTTATTTACTGGTTTGTGTTGTGGGTGGGTGGGTTGAGGGTGTGTGTGTGTGTGTGTATTTATTTTATTTTATTATTATTATTTTATTTGTAATGCCCCACCCACAACTTCATGACGTCATGACATCTGCTCCACCCATGACATCATGACGTCATGACACTGGCCACACCCATGATGTCCATGATGTCATGGCGTGGTAGTAAAAAAATTGTCATTCCCTCACTGGACCCAGATATGAAATGAGCTGAATATTACCATCAAACCATCACTAACACTATCAGCCAAGCTTGTGTAACTACTGAAAGATTGCAAGGAAAGTACTATTAACAATGCAGTGTTTGGTTCTACACATGATTGGTGCTACAGGTGACCTGTTGTCTATATAGTTACTGTTGCCAAAAGCAACAATCAGTAAGTGGCCGTCTAGTTCCTCACCAAAATTCCCTAGTAAGGAAGATGTGATTGCCATACATCTCTATCTGCATCCTCCTTCCTTGGAAAAGTGAGAGAGACTCTAGGCAATGTGATTGTCTACTTTGTACTAACTGTTGGTCCACAGTGGTCCTACAGCCTAGTATCAGGAATGATTTACTTTTTGCTGAACCAATGCTCTGCTGCTGAGTCACTATGCTAAGATGAAAAACAGTCACCATCCATATCTTTCAGTGACAGAACTTTTCACACTGGCATATCAGACCAGGCTTACATCCAGAACACTTGGCAAGATATAATCTTCTGACCTCTGCCAATGTTTCTGCAGAAAGAGATTAATATTTAGCCACTTGAGCAGAGTTCTCAGTGGATGGAACAGGCAGTGGGGGTAATGTGGATTGGAAGGCATGTGGACTGGAGGGAACATAGTGATGCAACTTCAAAATCATGACTAGTCAGTAATTTTCCAAACAAATTGGATCAGCTGGGCATTGATAGGATAAAATCTATGTGGGAAGCATAAGCGAACAGCACTTACAACCTTAAAACTTGTTGAACGGTGGATCACCAACTCATCAATATCTAACTTTGAAAACTCCTTTTGGTGTCTCTAACACATTCAGTCTGGACCAGGTTGGTTGCTTTATTATAATGATTAATCCCAAGTGTCTTTTTGTTTTCAACAAAATAGCCAGCTGTCATAACTTGTCCAACAACAAAAAATGTGGCACCTGACAGATTATACCAATATGAGCTTTTCTAGGTATAAACCACTTCTTCAAACACCTGATATCCTACTGTTGTGTTACCACTCTCACAACAAAGTACTCAGAGAGAGAACCACAAACTTAGCTTGTAGATCAGTGGTTCCCAAAATGGGCCCCATGCTCCACAGGGAGACTTCAATTCCCTAAGTCAGTACATTGGCTGATCAGTGCTTTGGGGAATTGATTTAGGCTTCTGGGAATTGAAGTTCAAAGCCCAAAGTTTGGGAAACACTGCTGTAGATCCATCAGGGTGTTACTTCAATGGAAACTTGGGGGTAAGGTGTCCCCTTACTTGATTCTTGAGCTGCTGCTAGAGAAAATCCAGACATAAAGAGCCTGATGATGTTTTCAAACTGAATCCCAGAGAACAGTGATATGGAAGATGCAACCATAGGTACCTAATTTATTTATTTATTTATTTATTTATTCTAATTTGTTATCCCACCCCAATCAGGTAAACCCAACTCTGGGCGGCTTACAACATAAATTAGAAAGGGACATAGCTTAGCAGCAAATTCATAATTCAATATAAAAACCAATAGGACAGTCCAGTGGTGCGATGTCAAAAATTTTACTACCCCACCATGACATCATCACAGAGTGGGCGGAGCTAACATCATGATGTCATGATGTTGTGGATGGGGCCAAAGAAAATTAAAAAAATGCAAAATAACAAAAAATAAAAATAAGCACGCACACGCACACACACACACACACACACACACACACACACACACACACACACACACACACACACACACACACACACACACACACACACACACACATCCTCAGGCCTTTTTAGGAACTGTGGTAGTACATCAATATAGGTAAAGGTATTAAATACACATTAAAATACACACAGACACACCACATCCAAAGGTGAGTCACTTACCCTGGGGAGCAGGCTATAGGGAGCTTCAGGCTACCAGCTTCTCTTCCTCCTCCCCACTTGGGAGGACAGCAAGAAGGCTGCGCATGCACGCCAAGTGCTGTAGGTGTGCATGCACACCAAGTGCTTGGTGCGCATGCGCAGTGGGGGAACCGGCGAAAAGTTAAACCCTAGAGGTGGTTCCCCCCAAAAGCTGCTACCGGTTCTCCAGGACGCTGGGAAAAGTTACTACCGGTTCTGGCGAACTGGTGAGAACCTGTTACATCCCATCACTGGGACAGTCCCATCATGCCCCTTGCATATTAAAATTCACTTTAACCGTTAAAATTTGGACTGTAATTAATAAAACACTCAAAGAATTAAACTATTAAAATTTACAAGAATCAAGACAACGAGAGGCAAGAAGCAGGGAGGGTGGCTGTCTCATTAGATCAGCCACCCAACATGAGATCCTATATTCCTTGGTCCCCACACTTGACCTGCCAGCCAGGTTTTTAGGCCCTTCCGAAAGGGCAGGAGCTCTGTCTGTAGGCGTAACTCAGTTGGCAGGAGGTTCCAAAGGGTCGGGGCGGACACGGAGAAGGCCCTCCTTCTGGTGCTAGAGAGATGCGCCTCTCTAGCCAATGGAATTATAAGAGAGCCTCTCCGATCCGCCCTGGTGGGACGGATAGAAGTCCTTGAGGTGACGCGGTCTCTAAGGAAGGATAAAATGCCAGGTTTTGATCATGTATTATATAGTAGGGCTAATTCCCATTGTTGCTAAGGTTGTTCTAGATTATTGTTTAACTGTTGAAATATGTTTTCAGCTACAATGCTGCATTATCAGCCATTTCCATTTCCTTCTAGATGTCGAGACATCTCCAATCACAACCAAGTATGCCGGTGACTGAAGATGCCCCATTTGAAATAATAATAATAATAAACCTTTAGTTCCTTGCTTTCATATTTTCCTCATTTAGTTACTTTGTTTCATGGGATGTAAAATACATTTAAGCTTATTTTCTTCTCATGACCAGTGATGCTAGTGAGACTTCAGGCTCAGTATCCTATCCCCATGATTGAGACTTTGCTTTTTCATAAACCAGTACATGTATCCAGCTGATCACCATGAAAACTATTTATATTGAAGACAATTTGGAAGGATAGGAACTTAAAAGTGTGAATTGTGGAATTTCAAAGTGAATGCACTTCATAAGTGGGAGGCAGAAATACACTAGCCCTAGGTCTCTGTCAGAACTTAGAAAAGTTACTAATTTAGACTATAAGTCCCATAATTCCCCAATCAGCCTAGCTCTCCAGTACAGTAAAACCTCGGATAACGCTAAAACTTGGTTCCACAAGTCTTAGCGTTATCCGATTTTTAGTGTTATCCGATGCATGTTAAAATCCTATGGGATGCATCAGATAATGTTAAAAGTCCATAGAGATACATTGTAACTGCACAGGCTTTAGCGAATGTTATCTGATGCATCCCATAAGATGTTAACGTTATTCGATGCAATTTTTTCCCCCTGATTGCTTAACGTTATGTGGTTTTAGCATTATCCAATGCAAACTTTATCCAAGGTATTACTGTAACTGTATATACATATGTTATGCTCCCCAATCTTGGTGCTCCAACTGTTCTTAGACCTCAGTTCCCAGAAGCCCTGATCAGCAGGTGTGCTGACTTGGGCTTCTAGTAATTGAAGTCCAAGAACAGCTGGAGCATGAAGGTTGGCCAATTCATTGCAATTCATATGTTGAGGACAGCACAAAGTAAAAACAAGGTATATCTCATTCCCCGAAAGAACTTTGGGCTAGCAAAGTTAGTTTCTCCTTGGTTCCAGCCATTGCACAGATACAATATGTGGCACAGCCCCTCTTTGGACAAAAAAGTCTAAATACACAGGGTGATGTAACAGAGGATAAGCCCAAGAGTGGGTCAATGACTTAGTCAAGGTCACACAGAGCGTCAAAGCCAGGAGCAAAACCCAGCTCTTGCACCTTCCAAGTCCACTTTCCTATCCAGTGCTAATTGCTGATCAGAAAGTGTCTTGGAATGTGAAATTCTTGCTCCTGCATGATCATCTTAGCAATGCACCATTATTGAGGTCTAGAGAAATATATACACATGTAAAATTAGCAAGGCTGCAGCAAATATTAACATGTTTTGATTTTCATGCTACAAATAAAGTTTTTGAGGGCAGAAAATACTTGTTGGGGGAAAAAAGGTATCTATCTTCTTTTTTTACTCTGTTTACTTCATTGTTTATTAATCTGCTGCTCATCTGGTGCCATTTCCTTTGGTTCCTTCTTGCTTTAAAGGATGTTTTGATCCAGGTAGAGCAGCACTCTGGTGGCTTAGTGGTTAAGACACTGAGCTTAGAGACTAGAAGGATGGGGTTTGACACCCAAGTGCTGCACAACAGATCTTGGGGGTATGAAAGGTGCCTCATACGGGCGTCCCCTGAGTGGAGTTTCTCCAGCAAAAATCCTATCAACCCAGAGTAATTTCTGACACAAAATTTATTTATTTATCCAGATAGAAGCCACAGAATGATCACTGGCTGCCACTCGTCCCTGAGTATAGTAAAATGAAGTCTCAACAAAGTGAAACAAATTTGTCTTTGGCTGATCATGTCACTGAACACAAATTAAGCTACTTGGAGCTATAACTTCCAGGACAGAAATGAGCCCACCCTAGTAGGAAGATAACAAAGCTAATTGGTAAATTGAATCTACTGGAGGCTTCCTGAAATATTTTCATCTCCATTCACAAGCATTTTATAGGAAGTCTAATAATGCGTTTTTATGAGTTCCCTAGTTCATATCTGTTCCCTCTTGAACATACATCCACTGAAATGCTAAATTGACTGTCCCCATTACAAACCACCAGAAAAAACTGTTAAGTGATTTTGTAGCACTAGTAGGCCACTTTACAGTTACTAGCATTTTTATTTCTCTTGTCTGGAGACAAAAACATGAGCATGTATGAGCAAACATAGAATGAGAGAAGACATATGTATAGATATAATTGCCAGTGGGTAAATAGAAATACCTATGGTACAGAGCATAATCCTATGATAAGACAACCTAGGTTTTTTATTTTTTTTATATTTGTATAACTGCCCAATCACCAAAGCAACTCTGAGCAGCTCACCATCCAATTGCACATGACCCTATATAAAAGGACCCAACATATTAAAACCTTACATGAAAGACATTGTTAAAATCTTCGTAACAAATAGACTAAACAAATAGACATAAAACCTGGATGGTGATTAGCATGTTCATATCAGCCAACCGGGGGGGGGGGGCTGTTCCTCTCTCAGCTCCCCACACCTGTTGGGCCAGCCGTGTCTTCAGCCCTTTCCTAAAAACTGACAATTCTGACTGAAGACGAAGGTCCATCGGCAGGACGTTCCAAAGGGCTGGAGCAGATACCAAAAAGGCCCTCTTTCTCATACTGGAGAGATGAGCCTCTCTGATGGATGGTACCTTTAGAGAGTCCCTCAGGTCTGCTCTCATGGGATGGGCAGATAACCTTGGGGTGATGTGGTCCCTCAGCAGCGATGGGATGTAACAGGCTCTCACCAGTTCTCCAGAACCGGTAGTAACTTTTCCCAGTGTCCCAGAGAACCGGTAGCAGCTTTTTTGGGGGAACCACCTTCAGGGCTTACCTTTTCACTGGTTCCCCCACTGCGCATGCGCACCAAGCATTTGGTGTGAATGCATGCCTACAGTGTTTGGCGCGTATGCACGGCCTCCTTGCTGTCCTCCCAAGCGGGGAGGAAGAAGAGAAGCCGCTAGCCTGAAGTTCCCTATAGCCTGCTCCCCAGGGTAAGTGACTCACCTTTGGATGTGGTGTGTCTGTGTATATTTTAATGTGCATTTAAAACCTTTACCTATATTGATGTACTACCACAGTTCCTAAAAGGTCTGGCGGCTGGCAGGCCTAGCGGCCTGACTTGGGGTTTTTAAGCAAAGTCTTGGAATTACCTCATCAATAAGCTACACCTGTGTTTTTCCAAGTGCTGTTCCAATTGGAGAACCCTTAAGGAGGTACAGCTGTTTTACATTTACAGTAAGGCATATTATCCTAGAGAACTGGTTAGGCAAAGACTTAGTACCTAACTTCTTTAACTGTTGAAAAGTTGAAAAGTGCCAAAATGAAGCCATCTTGTTGTGAGTTCATTCTGTAGTTCCTTCCATCTGACCTAGTGTGAGAAAGATTAGCCAGAATAAGCTTTAAGCTCTGGTTTAAAAGCTCTGGTTGATTTGTGTTTGGGGTGGGTGGGTGTATTTTAATGTATTTTTATTTTATTTATTTATTTAATTTATGGGTATGTGTTGTGGGTGGGTGGGTGGGTGGGTTGAGGTGTGTGTGTGTGTGTGTGTGTGTGTGTGCACGTGTTTATTTTTATTTTATTATTTTTATTGTTTAATTTTTTCTTTGGGGCCACCCACATTATGATGTCATGATGTTGGCTCCGCCCACACTGTGATGACATCACAGTGGGGTAGTAAAATTTTTGACATCCCACCACTGTCCCTCACGGAGCCTGCTGTTCTAGGTCCATGACCTCCTTTCTTGTGGCTCTCTTCAAATTAACTTTTAACTGGGCAAGTCTTTGAATAAAAGATACCACATGGAAGTCAGCAGAAGAGGATTATCAGTACTGTATAATGAACTATCAGCAAATGCAATGCCTGTCTCAATAAGACGAAATTGAAAAAAATCTACTAATTTTCTGATCTTTGGGACTTCAAGCAGAAGCTTGCCCTCTGTAAATTAGGACCCATGACTTCCTTAATTATCTGTTTTTTAAAAGCAGAGAGGTCAGTGGCAATGCAATCCTAATATGAAGGTCCTTTTAATTGCTATTAACTGTTGTCACCCACTATGATCAACAAACTGTTGCAGAGGAATAATTGCTTATGGTGTGGGAGAGTGGAAAGGTCACACTTACGTATTCTAAAGATTCCTCTAGTTCCCATCACAGTATGCTAATTATCCACATGCAGGAAGCCCCCTCCATGTTGTACTGCTTGTATTTCCCCAAAAGTTAGGGGGAAGGGAGAATGTCAGCATAATTTGTTTCCCTCTTACCACAGCAATCTTGCTTAAATTAGAGCACAATTTTTTGCTGGACCAGTTATACACCCACTTGATAGAGAAATGCCAGGGAAGTACATTGTGTACAATCAGGGTGATAGGTTGGGCATCCTGGTTGAAGTTTTACCAATAGTCTTTTCTTGGAAGCGGGGAAAATTTTTGTTTTAGTCCAGATTAGGTCTTTGGGAGCTATTTCCCTCTTCTGCAGTCTTGCTATGCCAATGCCTGATAGCTTAAACTATTTGTATACTAAATCAAAACAAACGAACACCAAACTCTACTATTACACATTGTCTTGTGTGTCTCCATCTTTTATGTCACATCTAATAAAGATTGTAATTCTTTATTTGTGTCAGATGCACCACCGGCATATATTAACATACAATGCTAAAATTAACATACGGTATCTAAAAACAAAATAGAATTAAAAAGAGCTAGATGACATTTGCCCAATATTGGGCCACATCAACAGCATTTCCTCTTGCCAACATAAAGTCCTCCTCAGTGGATGTTGAGGGGCATCATGTGCATTGTATCATATGGGAGATAATTTATTTCTCCGCATTCACACAAACTGTCATCTACAGGGAAACCTTACTTTCTCAGATTATCCTTTGATCTTCCTACTCCTGCACACAGTCTATTTAAAGCTTTCCACACAGGCCATGATTGTTCTTGGCTCGCAGTAGAGAGTCATGATAGTGGACATAAAAGGAGCCTCCCCGAAGATTGCTACTTCAGTGTCCCCTGGACAACAGATATTTATCACCGGAAATGGAGATTTTTCACCAGGTAATCCTTTCAGCTCAGAAGCACCAGAAGTAGAAAAGACTACAAAGATTGTGATTATCATTTTAAAACATATACAAACATACATAATACAATATTTTTGTGTAACAAATCAAGGGTCATTTTTCTCCATTTCTTTTCTTTATATATTATGATTCTACTGAGACCAAATGAAGAATGGACACAGTGCATATATGCGAACTGCCCAGGAGACTGAAAATTTAATTTAACTTCTCTTTCTATATCAATTCTATTTGGGGAAAATAACCACTTTCCTTTAACACTGGGTGTGACAGAGGAGCAGGTCCTGTCTGTTTATTGGTCCCAACATTTCACTCCCAGCCAGGATTTTTCAGAACTCCTGACACCACCATCGCTTTTACTAATTTACTTTTGCTAACAATCGTTCCTCTCTCCTTTCCCTATTTTCCTTTTTTTGCCTTCCAGAAAGGTAGAAGCCTGGAGATATGGCTACAAATAATACAACATGAAGGTACTATAAGCAATACAGTAAGTTGTTTCCTTTTACCAAGAAGCATCCAGACATTTTTCTTTTCCAAGGGAGGAAATGAACTAGGTTGTTCTGCCATTGCTTTTTCTGCATTGAAAAGAGAATAAATTCCAAATCTCTCAAACAAATCCTTCCACAAAAAGGCACAAGAGCAGTAGCAGAGGAGGGGGGGTTCAGAAGCTCCCCACTTTTGGACTGCAGGAAGACACCTGTGATACAGAAAATTATTGTGTAAACTAAACTGGTTGGTACATTCTTTGGCACAGAAATTAGCTAGCCCAGACAGTGATTTTGCAAAGCAAACCTTATTATAAAATGGAGTGACACAAAAAACAACAACAACCCTCTCAGTCTGCTTGCTGAAGGCATGGATTGGGGCCACTTTATTTCAAAAAAGGAGGCATGAGATCTACATCACTTAAGTGAGGAATTGGCTACAGTGTCCTTCACTTATCAGTATGCCCTGGCTGACTTCCTTGCAACTCTCTGGGCTCCTGCCAGCCCTTGTGAAAGACTCCACACAGGGAACTGGTCAACGGACATCCCTGGGACTCTGACCTGACACTCCCCTTGTGAACTGAACACCAATTGGCTGGTGTCTGCTAGTAGGAGATTTTGATCTTGCTGCGTCAGAGTCTCCGTTTCCCCCTGCCTTCATTATATATACAAACCCATAGAAATCAGCAAAACAGTTTACACTGGGGTAAATTACTCTTCCCCCTACTATTCCCAGAATTCACCAGCCAGCTTAGACAGTTTGCCTCCTAGCATATGAATGTGTTGCGGCTGGTCAAGTCCACCATTTTGTGATTGGGTGTGCCTCCCCCATGGCAACCATTTTAAACAAGTGATCAGAAAAACTCTGAATATGTGTACTGGCCCCCAAATATAGTACTGGACAGAACTGGAAGTTGGACAGCACTCAAGTTTTGCTCAAAAGAGAGAATATAGGGAGGGCCTTTAAAAAGCCCATCACTTCCACCTTTCCATTTGCTGCAAATGGTTGCTTCCGCCTCCTTTAAAGGTAAAGGTTTCCCTTGCTCAAAAGCCAGTTGTATCTGACTCTAGGGTTCAGTGCTCATCTCTGTTTCAAAGCCGAAGAGACAGCGCTTACTTCTGCAGATATTTCTGTGGACATGTGGCAGGCATGACTAGACACGGGAGTGCACAGAATGCTGTTTACCTTCCCACCAAAGTGGTCCCTATTTATCTACTTGTGATTTCTTGCTTTCAAACTGCTAGGTTGGGAGGAGCTGGGACAAAGACGAGAGCTCATCCCATCCTGCAGTACTCGGGAATCGAACTGCTGACCTTCCAGTCAGCGTCTTAGCCACTTGAGCCACTACAGTCCTCCTCCTTTAGATGAAAACAAGAACAGAGGTCCTTAATACCTCTGAATTTCATCTTTTAAAACAAAATTAAAACAATAAGAAAGCAAGAGTGTAAGGCAGAAAATATTGCCCTTGATTTAACTTGGCTTCCAGTATCATTAGGTGGACAGATCAAAAGCAACAAGTACCCAGGAACAAACTGATCACTCACACCAAAAAGGGCACATGCTTATACAGTTGTACCTCGCTTAAAGAGCATAATGCGTTCCACAGGATTGCTCTTTAAGAGAGTTTTCTCTTTAAGCAAAACACCATTATAAATTACCAGTTGTGAGGGGACTGCGAAGCCTGATTTATTTGTTAAGTGAGTTTGTAATTATAAGTGACTGGAATGTAAAAGTAGAAAACAAAGCAGAATCACGTGTTGTTAGAAAATTTGGTCTAGGATACAAAAAAAAAAGCAAGAAAATGACAAATAAGAATTCTGCCAAGCCAATAATCTGTTTATTGTAAATACATGCTTCAAGCTGCTGAATAACTGTACTACTGTACAAGTTACCATCACCAAATGGTCAATACATAAATCAAATAGACTATGTAATTGGAAGCCACAGGTGAAGAAGCTGTATTCTCTCTGCAAAAACAAGACCAGGGGCAAATTATGGCACTAAACATGAATTTTGTTGTATCAAAGATTAGAGTAAAGCTGAAAATAAAATTAAAAGAATCATAGTGCCAAAATATATTTTAACCAATATTCCTGATGAATTTAAAGTCCCCATAAGAAATAAATTTGCATTACTAAACTCAATTGATTGTGAAGTAGAAGAACTATAGATTAAAAACAGAGGTATTATTAAGAAAGAAATCAAAAAGAAAATTCATGTTATTTAAAAAAGAGGAAAAATCTAGATGGATGACAGAAGAAACACTCAAACTGGTAATAGACAGACAAGAAGCAAAAGTAAAAATTGTTCAAAGAGGATCGTGAATGCAGCTTTTTAGTGAATGTCCCACAAAAACAAAGATAACCTTCACAATGATCAGTGCAAAGAAATGAAGTACAACAAAAGAGCAAATGCAAGATAATACTTTCAGAAAATCCCAAACATTAAAGGGAGCTTTAAAGCTAGAAATGCTGAATGACCAAGAAAGACCTTTAATAGGGAACATATTAAAAAGTATCTTGGTTTAATATATTACAACTGGAGAAATGGACTAAATATTTGTTAAGACAACGTGGTAGATGTAGACAATTAGCAAAGTTTGAAGAATGGATAATACAGGAGGAACAGAAAGAAATAACAAGAAAGGGTTGAGAAAGTAAAATACAGTGGACCCCTGCTTTAAGGAATTAATCCATTCCGTAGGGTTTTCCTTATAGCGATTTTGTCCTTAAACCAGTTTCCCATAAAAATGTATTGAAAGCCATGGAGGAAACCTAGTCTGTATAGCAATTTTATTGTGATTTTTGTCCTTGAAGCAGATCATCATTTCCTATGTACAGTCAAACCTCGCATAAAGACCTCCTCGCTTAAAGAGTAATTTGTTTAAAGAAAAGAATTTTCTCTGAATGTTTGCTTCGCTTAACAAATGAAACCAACCAAAAACACTGGGGAATTTGAGGCAAACATTTGCGTAGTACAACGTTAAGATAACATTGTGCGATGCAATTGTTTGCCTCAAATTCCCCAACGTTGATCTCTGCCACAAAGCCTGCAAGGCTAGAGATCAGCCCTGCAGGCTTTGGGGCCGAGATCTACCAAGGCTTAGACCCCCGGTTTGGTTGGGAGGAGAACACCTGTTCTCCGCCCCAGCCAAACTGGCACTGTGGGCTGCCTGCTTTGGGATCGGACTGGCTGGAGGTGCCTCCCCAAGCAAACCGGATGCCCCTATGTTCCCTTTCCTCTTCGGAAAGGGAAAAGTTTTTTTTTAAATGTTGTGCGATCAATGCATCGTATAGCGTTAAAAACCAGATAACATTATGACTTGTGGAACCAAATCATAACATTATTTATTTATTTATTTAGATTTATTTAGATCTGAGGTACTAGTGTACTGTACTTGGGTGGTGCTCTGGATCAAACCCTGATGTACAAATGCCTAAATGCCAAACAGAAAGATTCTGACAGAAATAACATACTTCGAAATAGGTCAGACTGGGTGTGTCAGATAGGAGTGCAAACTCACAAAGCTTTGTCTCTCTGGTATTCCAAAACAAAATGTGCTAGTGCTGGATGGTGTAAAGCAGCACAGGCCAAACCAATAAATGCAGCTCTTAATGAATCATGTAGGATTATTACTGGCTGCCTGAAACCTACCCCCACTGAAAAAGTCTGTTATTTGGCTGGACTTGCCCCTCTAGAGATACATAAAGAAGTGCTAGTAAATTATGAATGAACTAAAGCAATACAGCCCCAAATCTCTCCAATTCATGGACACCAACTCTAAGATGACAGCTAAAATTGAGGAAAAGTTTTCTGCATACCTATCAAACTATAAATATTAAACTAGAAGAGGCTAAGCTAAACCTATGAGCAAAGCCAACACACCTTCTCCCACCAGGACAAGATTCTGGCTGAACCATTTGGAAGTAATTTAATAAACTTCAGGGAAGTAGGAAGATCAAAGAATAACAGGGCTATTTGGATATAGAACCCATTCTTCTTCTAGTGCTGTATCCAATTCCAAATAATGGCAATCATCATGGTGATCAGTCATGAAGACTGCTCTGAGTGGCCTTCCGTTTGTCTTCCACGTCACAGCCTGACACCCATACCACTGATCCAGTTCCACAAATCACTTTCTGGTCCTGACCCCTTTTGGCACACAAAGTCCTCCTCAGCCTCAGGCCAGTATTGATGAAGCTGCTGCCCTCCATCAAGAAGGATTGAAGTGGGATTTAATCCACTTGGGGACCACTACCCTTCCCTGTGGACTTTGCCACCTGAGGCCGTTAGTCTTCAGGGTTGTCAGGTTAGTTAACCACCACCTGACAATCAGCGTCATGTTGCTGGCAGTATGGTCTGTTTTATTAACATAGCAGAATAACCTGACCACAGAGGACCAATTGGTCTGTGGAAATGGAAAAATTCAATCAACATAGCATTTTATGCCCTACCACATGTACAAAAGATTTAGCAAATGGCTGAGATAATGCTATTGAAGCCCATTTCTGGTCAAATATAATCTAATAATTTTAGCATCTTGATTTGTTTTGAATTTTACCAATATTGCATACACATCCACATTTTTAAATGGTACAACATTCTGATATGAAGAAAGAATGACCACTCTGTTGTTCTGTTTTGGAATGTCTGTTCCATTCCCTCCAATTCATTTACTCTCCCAGCCATCCTCTACTTCAACACGAAGCTTCCCGAGGAAAGCACATTAGTTAAAAGTCTCTAGGTGTCATTCAGATTAAACAAGAAACATATCCTCCAAATCAGAAAGGGAAAGCTGTGCTCCAGCTAACTGGCAGCTCACTCTGTTTTGCCAAGCATTAGGCTTCCAAATTTGGGTGTTGGCCAGTTTTTACTTTCAGACTGTGAGACTGCCAGGGATCACTGCTGAATAGCCTCTCTGTTCAGATTCTTGTCAGGTTTCCCTAGAGAATGAATAGCAGGACACTAAAAGCTCTGCCAGGCCTAGCTCTGTAAAATGATGGACAGGGCATGAGAGAAGGCCTTTCCAGTGATAAATAATGTTAAATATGGATCAGATGAGGGATTGACTTTTAGTGGAGGAGTGTGGCTTTACTGCTATTTATATACCTGTTTGTCATACCATTTGTAGTTGAAGGGGGGGGGGAGCAAGTTCAGCAAACACAACAAGCAAACAAACCAGAAGACTTACCATATAGGAGTCCAACGGAATAAAAGAGATTCCACAAGTCAGAGAGCCAAGCTGAGAGGGAGAGAGACGTAATCAAATGTACTGACTCTGAAAATCACAAGCAGAGCTCAAAGAATCAGAAAGTAAGAGTGCGACTACAAGGGGATTTGTCCCACTATGTGGTTTGGCCTGGGGATGAGCTGATTTGCTCCACAAGGTGTGGCAGCACAAACCAGCCTGTCCCCAGAGTATTCCTATCCACACCTTTTTGGGTCCCTGTCAGGGCCAGTCAGCCAGAGAGAGAGAGAGAGAGAGAGAGATTGCCATTGGTGGTATCTTGCTTCAACATTTATGTAATTTAAAAGTGAGAAAGGAAAATGTTTATACAGTAATTGCATATATCCTCCTCCTACTTGAGCAGCCCCTACTTGAATACATATTGTAACATAGTAAAAGGATTTGAGAACACCAGGGAAACAGAGAGCAACACCTCCAAGAAGCTAGACTCTGTTCCAAGTCTGGAATTCTGGTAAGATCGCCCAAAGTTGTAATGGTCAAAGCTAAGATGCAAGGCACTTAAGATGCATCCACCCTCTTCAAGCATTAATGGATAGATCAGCCAGAAAGAAATGATAAGTTCCAGTGTTGATGGGACCAGAGACACTCCTGTAGGGCAGCAGCAGCAGCAGCAGCAGAGGTGATACTGGCAGAGGACCTTCTATCATCAATGGCAGTGATACTGACGCTAGCAGTAGTAAGTCCACTTCTGACTATTTTATCTCGAAAACTTAGTGAGGAGACTATACAAAACAAAACATGACAAACTGCTGGAAAATTAGACTCTCAACTCGGATGATATTTAGTCAAGCTAATGGGGAATAGCAAAGGATAGATATGAATACATACCATGAGCCATAAAAACTGCTTTTTAGTACCAAGATGTCAGAGACCCAGGTAGGTCCTAGATTACAAAGGCAACTGGTTTACTTTTAGCTGTGAAATTAAGCACATAGCCTCTAGTTTTCAGTTAGGCATTGCTGAAGACCTGGGATGCCCCCTGCTGGCTGGCATGCTTTCCCTCGCAACACCTCAGGCACCTGGATCCAAATGTTAGCTGTTGGGACAGCACTAAAACAGCACCTGGAAAAGCATTTGTGCTGTCGGAGCACCTGGAAAAGCATCAGAACATGAGTTGTTTTATTTTAGGGTGGGGGGGCAGCAATGTGCTATTTGACTCAAAACCATGGTTTTGTTTGGCCATCTCACACAAAGAATCTTGTATTACATTTAAGCGAAGTGATGCATTACTTCAGCTATTATCTCTAAAGCATTAAAAAAACCATATTAATTCACTCCCCCTTACTCTTCACAGATGATCGGGGGGAAATTTTGATTTTGTAAGCAAAGGAAACCTTTACCTTTAAGCCACTTTAGCATGCTGGAAATTTACACAGGAAGCAGCCAACTGACAGCTGCAGGGCTAACTTTTAATTCATTCTAAGCTGAGAATGGATTAAAAATAAACACATGCACCCCAAAATAGAACTCCCTGAAAAGGGCTCAAAAAGAAATTCTCAAGGGTACTTTGGAGCACTTCAGTGTCCACAACGTATAGATATCATATGTATGAGAAACCCCAAGAGCTGTATGCCCTGTATAGACATGCTCTATTGTTCTGTAGGATCACTGAAAGTAGTAATGTCTGCCTGGACATCCCGCTACAGTAATGGAATAGAGAGTACAGCCAGCAACTCAATGCCAAGTGTTGGGCGGAGGTAAATAACCGGACTCCCCAAAGGGGCCAACAGCTATGAGTGGATGAGCCTCTTTAGGTGGGTTGATGGTCCCCTCAGTAGAGGAAATGCCACTGGAAACCATCATATTGAGCCCAACGGCAAAATGAGCGGAGGAGGAACTCTAATTCCCAATGGTCACAGAGGCAGAAGAGGCTATGCCAGATGGACTGGCTGTGAAGGTGCACCTTATCCATATCTTCAAGGCTGCATGTCTCATTTCATATGTGGCTCTGTGATCATAGTGTGTGGGCCACTTCATGGCAAGCTGGGATCCACCTTAATCAAATTCATGTCAATGGCATTTTTCCTGCTTCAGGAAGAAAATGCATTCTCAGAAACGAGTTGCAGCCACCAACGTCTATTGTTCTGTAAATAAGTTTAGAAATATTTAAGATTATTTCTGGCATCTTCCATGATTCCTTGCTTCTCCTTTTCAGGGTCATAGTTGGGTTAGTTTGGTGCAGCAAAAACAATTGGTGTCTTTTGTGGGACTTTAAAAATGAAGGCATTAGCTTTTGTGGACTGTAGCGCACTTTTGATCAAGCAATGGATGGAGTGGTCTGTATTCCACAAAATGTATACCAAATAAACCATGCTAAGTCTTTATGACTGCCTCAAGAATCCTTGTTATTGAAAGTCCTTTGAAGTTACTGTAACAGATGGCTGTCCAGATCTGCTCAGAGAGTTAGAAATAATGTTGTAGAACTATTGTTTTATTATTTGTCTTGATGTTTGGTCAAAACCAGTTGTACCTCTTGAAGCAAAACCTGAGAAAAGGCAAGCTAGCACAGTAACTAGTTTTGTTATCGATTTGCTATGCAAACAATCATGACTGCTACAACAGTGTGTTGAACCAAATAGCTATAGAGGTTACAAAACTAAACAATAACACTAAAAAAGGGGGAAGGCTTGCCATGAAATAGATTGACTCAAGCCGTGACCTTAACTTAGCAAGACTTTATCAAAGTTGTTAATGACTGGAACTTTATGAGGTATTTTATTAATACGACTGCCAGAAGTAAATATGATGAAGTAAGCATAAGATGGTGGATGTTTTTTTTAATTAAAGTTTGCATTGCAATGAACTACTGTATGTTTAAAGTCATCTTCTTCACCAAATTGCTCACCTACATTTCTTCCTATATATGCCTATAATCAGCTTAGTCAAAGTGCAATTACAGTACTGTACTGTAGTCAAATTCATTTGTACCAATCAAATAGAGTTGCTGCCATAAGGAATTTCAGTAACATAGGTAATGTACATTCTAGCACAGAAGAGAGGACTCTCTTGAGAAGGTATTCATGCTGGGAAAGATCGAAAGGAGAAGGAGGAGCCAGAGGATGAGGTGGATGGATGGCATTGTTGACACAATTGGCGTAGATCTATGTGGCCTGAGGAGGATGGTGAAGGACAGAGGAGCCTGGTGCATGATGTTCTATGGGGTTGCAAAGGGTCAGACTTGACTGTGAGACTGAACAACAACAAAAGTAGAATTCAGACTCAAAGATATTCTGGCTGAAAGCAATTTGAACAGACAGAAGCCTCTTGTACTGGCACACCTGCCCTGCTGTTGGGTGAGGAGCTGAGATGTGCCAGGTCCAAGCTCTTCTTAGGCCAGAAACTTAGTCACTACGCTGGCACAAAGTTAGAGGGCAGAGTCTGGGTACACCAAAGTTATTTCCAAGGCTGCAAGGAAGGTAGATTCAGTTCCGCTTCTGCTGGTTTATTGTCAGTTTAGCCACCTACCAGCTATGTTGGTTAGTTGGGGTTAGTAAAAGCAGTTACAGTACATTTATATACTGCCCCATAGTGAGGGCTGCAGGTTGACAGGCTGACTCAGCCTTTCATCCTTCCAAGATCAGTAAAAGGAGTACCCAGCAGGTTGGGAGCAAAATGCCAATTACTCTGTGAGCCACCCAGAGAGTGCACTAATTGCTATTGCTATAAAGATCCATCATGTTAGACAAATGGAAGGTGATTCCCTTGCATTCAGTGGGATTAACTTCCAGAAGAGTGTGCGCTGAAGGGTCACCACTGAAGACTCTAACTTGATTCTTGTTTTTCAAAATAAGTTGCTTTATTTAAAAAAAAACAGCTCTCCAATTAGATGAACCTTTGAAACAGTATCCAGGGTGTCCTCCTTTAATAGAAGATCACCAATGTTCAAACAGGTCTTTGCCAAATTAAATCTTGACTGAAGGCTTTCAGATGTGTAATTATAAAACAACTTACAAGGAAAGAAAACCAAATGTAATTCAATGTACTGTACCAAGGAAAAAGATAATTGATTTATTCTGTCTCTGATGGCAGTAAATGGACAAGCATGGTGCTTTTGTTTTTGTTCTGGCTCTTATGTTTTGGTAATATTAATTGGGACTTTGAACTCCTCATTATCTTCATGCACTACTTACATCACACCAACCACTGTATAAGGCACCATATTAAAATTTAAGTAGTTACTACCCTACCTACAGGCTTACCATTTAACAAAACAGGAAATATACAACATAAGGGGAAAGGAATAAACAAGAGATTCGGATAACTAATCCAGAAATTTTGGAAGCATCCAGCAGATAATCCTAAACAAAGAAGAAAGAAAAATGAAGTATAAACAATTAAGATGCCTTGCTCAGGGTTACAAAAGAAATTAGTGCTAAAGTTTGGATGACAGCAACAGATGGTTCTGATGAAGCATCAAAAATGGCAACAAGGCAGTTTTCCACCAGTGGGAGAAAAAGACATCCTACCAGAGTTCAATGGCACCACTGAACTGATATCAGTCTTCTTCCTGTTCTGCAGCAATGAGAGCTACTGGATTGGTTGTGTAGACATCACATTTTCATACAATATTAGTGAGATTAGTGAGAATATCAAGGTGTGGCCAGAACAAAACTTCAATGTCTGAGTCTTGCTGGAACACACCAAATATCTTTCTGGCCAAGCATTATTTTTCTGTTAGCATCCAGTCAAGTGTCTCTGGGAAATTTTCAAGCAATTTAATACAAGGAACAAATACTGTACCCTTCTGACCCCATAAACCTCATCTAATTTGGAATGCTAAACATGGTCAGGCCAAAAGAAACCGCTCAGAAGCCTTAGAAAACTCCTGTTGGGCCAGATGCACCAACTCAGTAGACTGAACAGAAGCTGATTCTTCTGTTCCCATGCATGGGGAAAATATAAGAGTGGAAGATCATTATGTTTAGTTTTTAATCAAAAGTTAAGAGTATAAATTTCATTTCTTAAAAACTGTTGTGGCTTAGACATCTGACTGTGATCTGGAAAGGAATAGCATTAAAACTCATCTCTTTTATTTTGTTCTGATTTAGCAACCTGCTATTGATAAGACATTTCCTTAAATCTCCTGAAATAGCGATTGTTAGTTGATATAAAAACCAACAAGTTAATTGTTCAAAAGGCAGACAATTCATTAAAATATTAATCCATCAACATTGTAGAGGTCCACGTTTTGGCTAATTTGACTAGCACTTATTAATCCTTTATCATAGTGTCTCCATGATTTTAGTTTTTTTCATTGATTGTTATGTCTTATCTTGACTATTATAAGAAAATCTAAAGCAGGGGTGGCCAACCTTGGTGCCTCAGGCGTTCTTGGATTTCAAATCTCAGAAGCCCTGATCAGCAGGTGTGCTTACTTGAGCTTCTGCGAATTGAAGTCGAAGAGCACCTGGGGCACCGAGGCTGACCACCCCTGATCTAAAGCATAGATGGTGGAGGGGGGGCACTGCTGAGAGGGGAAAATCCTAGTCCTTGCTCCATGGTCAGGTTTCCCTCCATTGCTATGGGCTTCTGTGAGGGGAACTTCCCTAGACACTCTTCCAGCAGGACCAGAACTCAAGGAGGACTCTCAGGGCCAGAACCTGAGGAAGTAGCAGGATCACTAAAACCAGGGAGGCACAGCATCTGATGTCCTGGATTTCCTCCGGGCAGCTACTCTGGAGAGTTACATTGACCAACATTGTCACCTTCTTTTAAGCTGCAAATTTGAGCAAGGTCGGAGTTCGATTCCCGAGTACTGCATGAGGGAGTGAGCTCCTGTCTCTGTCCCAGCTCCTGCCAAACTAGCAGTTTCAAAGCAAGAAAGTGCAAGTAGATAAATAGGGACCACTTCAGTGGAGAGGTAAACAGTGTTCCATGCATGTTAAGGCATGCCTGCCATGTGTCCATGGAAATGTCTGCAGACGCAGATAGTGCTGGCTCTTTGGCTATAAACAGAGATGAGCACTGAACTCTAGAGTCAGATACGACTGGCTTTCAAGCAAGGGTGTCCTTTACCTTTACCTATACAAAATAATTCTCTGCTTCCCTCTAGTGGCTAATTCTGATATTGCACCTTAAAAGTACAAAGAAAGCCCTTTTCACTCAAGATTGATAGAAGTGGTATAACATTAGAAAAATTTCTATCAAATTGTCTCTAAATTCCCTTAAAATGCTTAAAATGTGATTTTGAAAGGAAGTAGAATATATTACTTGGTATATCAGAGTAATTTTGACATTACTTGTTCTGTTACTTTTGAAATGTAATTTTCTTTCACTTTTGTTACCCAAGAAAGTAAATAGACAGATACTGTATTAGTAATTTCCTCCTTAATCCATTGTGAATTTCTTCATTTCTCATTGCTTTAATTAAGAGGCCAGACTTCCACTGTCAGATCTCCTAGGCTGCCTGTCTAAACAACTATAAAACAGCTGTCTTTGTTGTTTTCTGGGCAGTAACCCTACAGAAATTTGTTGTGCATGGAGATATGCTATTCAGAGACTACTGTACATTCCCACAATTCCTTTTCATTAACTGGCACTTAGGAGGACTTTTGGCATGCCCATTAGTATGAAAATGCCTACTAACATATCTTGTCTTCTTTTATTATCAATAAATCCAAAGGCCTGGTGGCAGAAGTGGCTAATTGAATATTTGAGTCTTTTGTAGCCATTTTTTTAGTCTGTGCGTAGAGCATAGAACAGAGCAGCAGTCAGGAGAGTCTGTAATAAAGGTAAAGGTTGCTATTGGCTGAAAGCCAGCCACATCTAATTCTAGGGTTCAGTGCTCATTTCTGTTTACAGCCAAAGAGTCAGCACTGTTTGCGTCTGCAGATGTTTCCATGGTCATGTGATAGATATGACTAGATGGCGGAGTGCACAAAACACTGTTACCTTCCCACAGAGG
This sequence comes from Furcifer pardalis, assembly GCA_030440675.1. Lineage (NCBI taxonomy): Eukaryota > Metazoa > Chordata > Lepidosauria > Squamata > Chamaeleonidae > Furcifer > Furcifer pardalis. The sequence continues at coordinate 105,842,251 of CP126893.1, forward strand.
CAGTACCTATTTATCTACTTGCAACTTCTTGCTTTTGAAATGCTAGGTTGGCAGAAGCTGGGACAGAGACTACTTGGCCACAAAAAGCCACTAATGCTGGCAATGATAAAAAGATGTTTAAGTATCTCATATACCTTGAAAACTCTGCTAAGGTAATGATATATTAGAAGCAACTTGACAAATCTATTTTTCACATTTTAAAAAACAATTGTGCCTGCATAGGTTTGTGTTAAAATCTGACTACTCCTCTTATAAACACATACTGTATAACAAAACACATTCAGAGCTTCTAGGATAACCGTTTTTGTTTTATAGCACTTCAAGGATAATATTTGTAAATAATCAGTCATAACAGAGCTGTTGAATTCTATTACACATACAGCAATAATAAAAACATTTCATTATAATAAAAGTAGAGGTCTCCCCCCCCCCCGTCCCGTATCCACAGGTGATACATTCCAAAACCTTCCATGGATACCTGAAACGATGGGAAACAGTGAAGCCCATCTTTAAGCACATATATCCCAGTCATAAAAGCACGGTGCACATGCAAATGCATCCTTTATTCTAGAACAGGGGTTCTTAATCTATAGCCCATGGGCCAGATCTGGCCCATGGCACCAACTCATCCAACCTTGCTCCAGCCACTGCTTCTACCTCCTCCTCAGTACTTGTCTCCTCTGATTGGCTTGGAGTGTCCCTAATGGTGCTCCATAGCAGGTGGATGTTGTTGTTGTGCTGGTGCTGGTGCTGGTGCTGGTGCTGGTGCTGGTGATGACGATAGCGACGGCGACGGCGACTTATACTCCACCCATCTGGGACGAACTCCCACTCTGGGTCGCTTACTCTATTTAAAAAATTGAAACAAACACCATTAAGACAATAAAATAACCCCCACCCACCGAATCAAAACCAGAACCCAAACTCGAACTTTCTAGCCAACCTGGGAGTCAGAATTTGGAGTTGAGTTGTCTGAGAAGCAGGCCTGATTTCAGAGGGGAAGATGCTTTGCCAAGTAGGAAGGTCCCAAACCATTTAAGGCTTTGAAAGTTAAGACACCAACCTTAAACCTGACAGCCAATGCAGTTCTGCCAGCACTGGGGAGACATGTGTGAATTCTTTCACCCCAGTAACCAACCTGGCAGCCACATTCTGCACCCATTGAAGTTTCCGTATCAAGAACATGGGGAGCCCCACGTAGAGAGCATTACAGTAATTGATACGTGAGATTTCCAGCGAAATAACTAGTGTTATGAGGGGCCACCCATCCAATAATAAGAAGATGGTGGTTCTATCAATTCCAGGGGCCTTTCTTGACTTGGTTTGCTTCAGGGCATACTGCACCTCACTGATTAGTCCTTCTTGTAATGATTCCTTCGTTGGTGTGATCCTCGGTTCTTGAACTCTAACTTTCAATTCAAATTAGGTTGGGCAATGGCAAAGCAAAGAAAATGGCTTCAATTTGGCAGTCAAGGGTTTGATCAGGACATGAAATAAGAATACTGTACAGTACTGTACTAATGCTTCTATGGATAAAGCAAAGTTGCAACAGCATAGACTGGTCACAGGAGGGCACTAGAAGGACAGTTTTTTAGAGTTTTCTGGAATAGTAGCCGTATTTGTCTGTGGTTCAGGCATATCAAAAAACAAAACAAAATAAACAAAACAAAATGAAAAACACTGTAGCACTGTAGTTTTTTAAAGAGTATATCTAAAATTCACAGCAAACTAGTATGTCAGCTACTTCGTTCTTCACAAGGCACTATGTTTCATAAGGCACCGTCTGGGAAATTAACTGATAATTACCACCTTTATTTGTGGAATATCATCAGTCTTTCAATACCTTATTTTTTATACTTTTGATGTCATATTTTCCAATCTTTCCTCCATTCAGACGTGTGCCCGTTGGGGAAAAAGCATGTGCAGTGCGATTTTGGTTTGCTTGACAAAGCTTATCTTCATCAATAGAAGACACATCTCTGTAGATGTACCTATGGCTTGGGTACACAGGAAGAGCCTCCTCAAAGATTGTGGTATTTTTTGAACCAAACTTGAACGTACCCTGGTAATGGCAACCTTGAGCTGCCAGCCCATCTTTCTCGTACTAGGTCAGGCAAAAGTAACTCACAGGTGCCTTCATTTTGGCAGTTTCATGTCTGGCCTGGCCCTAGACACAGAAGGAGATCTATGGCTTATTTCCGGACTTCACATGCAAAGCTGAGTTGGTAAGAGAGGACTCAACTCTATTTTACCCTAGGGCAGGGGTGCCCAAACTATGCCAATGGGCCACACCACCCTCGTCACTCCCAGAAGCGAAAGTAAAACATGCATACATGTACACAGAACACACACACACACACACACACACACACACACACACACACACACACACACACACACACACACACACACACATAACACTGTCATAAATGACCAATGGATGTCATAAATGTGTGGGTAATTTACAGCGTGGATAATTTACAGCAGTGTTATGTGCATGCATGGGTGCATTATGTGCATGCACGTGCATGTTTTACTTCAACTTCCGGTAGGAGGCAGACTCAACCACGTGACTGGCCCATGGCCTAGTAAAGTTTGGTCACCCCTGCCCTCAGGGCTAGGATGTCCATAGGTGAGGCAACATTTTGGAGGTTCTCTGTTCACAGCTTGCATTTCTATCCACTGAAGTATACAAAGTCATACACCCTCAATCACCCCACTGATCTGTAGCTACTGTTCCACCCATCCCAAATGCATACACCGTACTGTATGTACTTTCCTGGAAATTTCTAATGCTAAAGGGTGGCAACTGCAGCCTACTCTCATCCTTTATGCTGAAGTTTTGATTCAGCAGCTTGTTTGAATCATATACTGTAACAGTGACCCATAAACCACCACCCCTCAGAATTTGTATTTTCTGTTTTAAAAAAAAATTCAGCATACTGACAACTTCTGTTTATGGTTTATGATTATGGATTATAATTGTGATTTTTGAGATAGCAATACAAAATAGATACAAAAAAGTTGACCACTTCCTTGGAAGTGAGGCTTTTTAAGTCATTTAATCAAGTCAGGTTACTCAGAAAAAGAAAAACAAGGTATATATTGTTGTGGTACAGAAGTACAGGTTCATTTGTATGTCTTGTGCAATGCTGATCATGGGTCTCAGAACATCCAACTGCTCTTTCTAGAAATTTTATTTTTTATTTTAAAATGCATTTAATGTGAGGGTATAGCTTGCACTGTGCTTCTGCCCTCACATGTTTCTCTCTCCTCCTTCAGGAATTTAGTGGCTAAGATGCTGAACTTGATGATAGGAAGGTCAGCAAGTCAGCAGTTTGAGAACTAAGAACTGCAGGATGGAGTGAGCTCCTGTCTCTGTCCCAACTCCTGTCAACCTGGCAGTTGGAAAGCAAGAAACTGCAAGTAGATAAATAGGTACCGCTTCAATGTGAAAGGTAACAGTGTTCCAAATCAAGTCATGCTTGCCAGCTGACCAGGGAAACATCTGCAGATGCAGACAGCACTGGCTCTTTGGCTGTAAATGGAGATGAGCACTGAACCCTATAGTCAGATACGACTGGCCTTCAAACAAGGGAGACCTTTACCTTTTTTTAAAAAAAAACCCCTGTTCTATCTCATCCCTTGCACCAATCTGCAGATGACCTGCTTATGGCTTTGCATTTAACTTACTTTCAGTGTGCTGTACTTCTGACTTGGCATCTGTGCTACAGGTCGGGGTAGAGTTCATACTATAGAGAAGACCTTCAATTTGATCCCTGACAATTCCAGATTTCCAGGTAAAAAGGATAAGGTGGCAAGTGTTTAGAGAGACTTGAAAGAGCAGCTCAATAGCAATAGCAATTACACTTTTATACTCCCCCATAGCACTTCGTACACTCTTTGGATGGTTTACAAGGTAATCAGCATTTGTGCCCCCAATATGCTAGGTACTCATTTTACTGACCTTGGAAGGATGGAAGGTTGAGTCCATCTTGAGCCCTGTCAGGATCAAATTCACAACATCTTGGCTGCAGTACAGTAGTTTAATCACTGCACCACCAGGGCTTATTCAGTTTAGACCCATGATGGCAAACCTTGGCACTCCAGCTGTGCTTGGACTTCAATTCCCAGAAGCCCAAGCATGCGTGCAGTAAACCCATTTGTGTGGATTCACAGGGACCTGGGCTTCTGGGAACTGAAGTTCAAAAACAGTTGGAGTGCCAAGGTTTTCCATCACTGGTTTAGGCAATAGCAGAGTACAATCATATGGTGATAAGATCATGTTGGATCATGCCAGAAAGGATCACTTTGCTGACTGTGATTTTTAAAGTACTGTCTGTAACTCTTCAATTTCTATATGATCTGCTTCCAATTGCTTCAGCTCAGCTACAAAAAATAAAAATAAAAATAAGAGAGAGAAAGAAGGCTGCTGCCAAGACTCCCCATTTAGGTGCAAGCTGGATTGGCCACAAAATTGTCACTTACCATTGGAGAAGGGAAAAGCAACATGCCAGACTGCATGATCCTCCCATCCAAACAGGAAGCATCTCTTTGCCCATTTCCCTTAATTGTCTATGAGTGGTTAGGAGAAGTGATTTGTTTTATGTCCATAGGCCATTGCTGCTGCAATGAATCACTACATTTAAACTTGTTTGAAATGTTTTTCTTTGTTTAGCTGTGTATTGCCAAGCATGAATTTGCCCATTGCTGTGGCTTTAACTAGCAATACACTGTCATAAAAAGAAAAGAAAACTTAAATGAAGTGATGCAATGCATCAGTCTTGATCTGCAGACATCCCCCTCCCACCCAAAAAAAATACCCCACATTCACTTCTCCTTAGTGTTTACAGTTGATATGAGGAAAGTGGTCAATAGTCAACATCTTCAGCATACCAGATTTTAAATCTGAAGCAACCTTTGACAACTACAAGGATCCCATATATGCTCTTTCCCATAATCCACATATCTAGGGAACACATTGAAAAAGTTGAACCTCCTGACAGGAGCTCAAAAGATACATTTTTTGTTGGAAGGGTCAGACTGGGATGGTTCCAGCCATCAATGTGTCTGGATGTCATTAAAAAGGTAGACCAGCCCGCCCACCCTAAATCCCCAAAGATCTTGATGCCCATCTGGTTAGGCCCTAGCTGTGCTGCTAGAGACCAAGAAGGACTAGATTGAGCATGGAGAAGATTTTCAATTTCTTGACTGGTCGCCAGAAAATAGATTGAACTGGACTGTGCCCTGGGGACTTTATAAAGCCCCATCTAAATAATCATCTGATTGAATCTAAAACTGATAAAGACTCTGAGCTGGTATCAGGCAACTTCCCTTGTAGGGGGATACAGTAGTATCAAATGTCTATGGAGAGTGTTGTTTGACTACTGCATGTTTGTTTCACTGTAGGTGAGTAAAATGGAGCTTCCAGGCAGCATGCATCTGCCTCAAAAGTCCAAGTGTCTTCTCCCTCCCTCCCACCTACCCACTCAATATCACCTCACCTCATCATTGGGACATGAAAGGAGCCTCGTTTTGGCGTCCCCTGAGCAGAGTTTCTCCAGCAAAAATCCTCTCAACCCAGAATAATTTCTGACACGGAATTATTATTACCTCACCTCGCCATCCCAAGGCTACAGTTCAGAAAATGTGAAAGTTCAAAAGGTTTCCGTGTATAGAGACATGAGAGCAGGGCCCTAGCCAGGATTCTAGATGTGAGTGGGTGAATATTTTTTCAGGATGGGCAACAAAGCCTCTTTTCAATGCAGTCCTATGGGAAACCGTGCTTTGCCAGGGTGGCCAAACTGCTAACTCAAGGTGGGCCAAGCCTACCCTGGCCACCCCCTGGCTACGGCCCTGCATGAGAGACAATTTCTTCATGACTCCTGAATTGTTTTAAGCTGGTTGGTGTGTTTTCTTTTCAACATTGAATGTTCTACTACGGGGAGGGGGAAGCTCTTTTCTGCTCCTTGAAGAGCTCAGGGGAAGCCAAATATGGTGTAATTGCTCATTACTTCCCTGTGGTTGTTAGAAAGAAATAGCCACTGGGAAATAAAGGCAACAGGGGAATAAAAGAGCAATTCACTGCCTCTATATGTGGGATTTGCCCACTCCAGTAATGTAGGCACACACAATGTAGTAGGCTTTGAATTTTCATGTATTTGTGCCTAAAAATAAATTTTTATATACAGGAAAAAGTTATACTGCTATTTAACCTGGCACTAACTAACTGGCAGAACTTGGTAGAATAAAGACAAAATACAGGTGAACCTTCCTGGTGAAACATAAAACTTATTTTAAAAATCCCTACAGATGGCCCCATCAGCTTTTGGGGACACAATTAAATAAGATGTTCTTCCAAGTTGCTTGGGGATTGTCCCAGTTTTTGTCCTTCTTTCCACACACACCCTTGTATCCAAGAGCACCCCATCAGCCTGCCAGTGAGTCCCCGGCTGACTGCCTCTTTTCAGTCACATTCCAGTCATCTACCTCATAGTCATTTTCTCTCTGAATTTGCAAACCAGATGGGCAAAGAGGGCCCAGTTTCACTAGTTCTGTTAAAGAGGCAGCAATATGCCTGTGTGAATGTGATAAAAAAGATGGCAAACTTGCTTCCCCTCTGATTTTAACTATTAAATAAGATGCTTCCAGTGAAGGAAGGAGATCGTGCCTGAGACCAAGAGCAAACCATATCCCTAGGAATTCATTTCCAAGCCAACTGTCAAGAGATGTTGGAGTTGTGCTATCTGACCATCAGTAAATCATAAAGGATAAGAACAGTGACTTAGGGTTTGACATGGAGGCTCAAGGCTTGTCTCTTGACTCCCTCTGAGTCCTTCCTCAGTTCTTCCCTAGGACCCAAAAGGGGCTAGCAAGCACCCCATTTCTCCTCCTGCTGCTCTGTTTTCTTTCTCTCTGTAGCAGTGGGCAAGGGGGCTGAGTTTTACATCTCTTCCACAGTCTTGCATGTATCAGATTTGTTATCTACAGTACTGGAACCTGCAAAATCCCTCGATACTAGTTCCCCAGCCTCTTGTGAGACTCCCAGGATTTCTTTGAAACAGAGTCACATTTCCAAGTGCCATGTCCATGGAGTGGGTGAGGGGCTACAGTTCACCCCCAGGGCTAAGGCTGCCTGTAAGGTCTTAGGTTCTGAAAATATTTTTTGAACCCCCAGTCTTTGGATCTGAAATCTTAGGGAATTAGATGTTCCTGTTGTGAGCAACCTTATGTTTCTCAGATCATTCTCAACACTTCGAGACAGGCTCCAAAGAGCAGCTTTGGTGTTTTACTTTCTGCATGCCATAAAGCTGCTGCTTTGAATTTACACATAACTTTCAAGTTAGAGAGCACTATTTTGGTGGATTTGTGGGACTGTTTTCTCCTCCAGTAATAGCAATCAATAGCAATTCCACTTATATCCCACCCAATTGCACTTGTGTACTCTCTGGGTGGCTCACAAGGTAATGAGTACTTTGCCTCTAACATAGTGACACATAATAGTCGATCAAGAATGTCACAATCATCAACCTTCTTTAATATGTGCATCTTCAATAAAAATAATGCCTATCCAGCTATATGATAAATGTTGAGGATTGTGATATTATGCCTGTGAGTGTAATCTTCAACTTACATTGCCCTGGATTCTGAGTTCTTGGTATAAAGACAGCAAAAGCTTGTGCAAGATTAAATAGCATCCCCAAATTGTTCAAATAGTGTTCCACCCACAATGTCTCCAGCAGACATATTTCTGAACTTGTGTCATTCCACTGCTCAAATGTATGCTGAACTGTCTTTTTTATGCCTGATCCACAAAGCTAAACAGTTATGCTTTTGGTCCTGCAAATTGTAGATCTGGAAATCTTTGGTTTCTTGCATATAAACCATCAGAGTAGGAGCTGTTCACATTAATAACTTCACTACCAAGAGCTTCTAAGATTCCTTCAACAACTCTAATGTAAAATATAATTTCACTAAATATTTTCAGGTTTTCCAATCAACAATATTAAATACAAAATGTATTGGGCAGATGGTGTTACAAATGTTCAAAAGATTTTGAGACTGTTTGACAACTATCAACAGATAATGAAAGTCAAAAAGGATATATAATTGTGATTCACCTGTTCTGAAATCAAGAAAAATATGTGTCACCCAGAAATTTGTCACTTCCCAAATGTAGTTAAAAGGTAGACTATGTATACCACCTTTTTATACTATCTCTGAGGCACAAATTATGGAACTCCACTGATATAGAAGAAGGTACATTCTGCTTCCCATAATAAGCAGTAACAAAGAACAGTTAGCAAAATCTCTTGTCAACTGTGGCAGGTCAGCAGTTCAATTCCCAAGTACTGCATGACAGAGTGAGCTCCCATCTCTGCCCCAGCTCCAGCTAACCTAGCAGTTCTAAAGCAAGAAATTGCAACTAGATAAATAGGGACCACTTCGGTGGGAAGATAAACAGCATTCCAATGTCTAGTCACACCTGCCACATGACCATGGAAACAACTGCAGAAGCAGACAACGCTGGTTCTTCGGCTATGAAACAGAGATGAGCACTGAACACTAGAGTCGGATATGACTGGCTTTTGACCTTTACCTTTACTACTGGTATGTTGTTCAGATGATGCAAGAGCAGATGTAAAAGAATCACAGGGATTTGCAGTCCATGTACAAGAGGACCACATTACAGTATTTATTACTTTTATTGCTCTGCAGTAAATATTGTGTAAAAGATCCAGATATTGTATTACACATCGTTAGTAAAATTGTGACAATTTGTACAGTGCTGAGTTTTAGAGGTTAAAAGCCAGCCTTCTGGTGGTGGAAGGACTGTAAGGATGGGGTCAACGAAGCCTTGGATAGTGATTTCACAAAGGTCTGGCTTCTCTATGTTGTAGTTTTTCCAGTTATGAATAACATCTTCGTTCAGAATCTGCTGTTTCTTTTTGCACAGCTGGTGGTAAAATCTTTTTAAAATTTGTTATTAATTAAAATGTCCCTTATACTTTTGGAAAAACAGAGTTCTTGCATCAGAAGTTTGGTATACATGCCAAAAGCACTTATGTTTAGTTTTGTTTAATTGTTTAGCTGTTAAGAGGGGAGAAGAGAAATAAAATAGCATGGTTGGCTCAGACAAGAGAAAAACCAAACATCTATTCAAAGTGAATGTTAATTTGCTGCACATTTTTTGGAGGCAGTGAACTAGATTTTGCCTTCTTTGGCAGAATATGGGGTTACCATTCCTTATTTATGTGTCACCCCAACCATTAACTCAGAGAGAGATCTTACAGTTTAAGAGTTCAGAAATTTCAGCTGGTTCAAAATGCTGTAGCCAAACTGTTGACTGGAGCTGATTGTAGAGAACAGACAATACAGTACCCTTAATACAACAAATTTACTGGCAGCCAGTCTTTTTCCATGTCAAGTCAAATTGCTGGCTATGACGTATAAAGCCCTATAATGTTTGGGTCCAGACAATTTGAAGAACCTTACCTTCCTATATAATCCTCACCCTACCCCTCTCTGAAATATTCAGGGTAAGTCTTTTCTTTCTCCTGTAGCCATCAAAGATGTATTTGGCAATGATCTGAAAGAAGGCATTTTTATGGTGGTTCCCCAGATTATGGAACTCCATGCTGCCCAAAGCTTGGTTGACCCCAACCTTACAGTCCTTCCACCACCAGAAGGCTGGCTTTTAACCTCTAAAACTTTCAGCGCTGCATTTTAAGAAAGGAGTTGTGGCATATTTTTATCAGTAACTTTTTAAATCAAGTACTGTATTTTATATTTGTTTTTTTAAAAATAATCTAATTGAGATTTTCCATGTTCTTTTGTCTTAATCCTACTTTAATTGTAATGTTTAATTTATTGTGATAGTATACATGCATTATTTTTAAAAAATTGTTGAACATCACCCTTGTGTTCCTTTATTTGAATGAAGGTGGGATATAAATAAATAAATGAATAAATGTTCTTGTTATTTTGCAGACTGCTAAAAGAGTCTATGAAACACAAATAATTTGTATTACCAAAAAAAAAAAGAGATTAAAGTTATGTGTTTGTTTCCTATTCCTTTTTTGTATAACCTTTCTTTTACCCTATGTCTGTCAAATCACCTAAGAAATTTATCATCCAACAATTTTTGAAGGTTGCTACCAACAGCTAGTCAGAACATCTGGAGGGGGCAGGAATTGTATATCTACAAAAGGACTTGGGCTGGCTGGAAACCTGTGAGGAGTCATTTTTGCTTCAATCATTCAAACTAGGGGCTTATCATCCGATCATTACACTTTAAGCAGAAGTTCTAACAATGATAACAATCCAACAAGAGCTGGATGGCTGCTCATTCCCCATTTTGCATCTGTAATAATTCAATCCATGCCATCAAGTCATTTCCAACGTATGACAATCCTTCCCATATTTTTCTAGTTACAGAGTACAGTACACAGAAGATGTTGTTTCCCACTCCCTTCTTCTGATGCTACTTTGAGTCTGTGCAGCTTATCCAAGGCTATGTAGGCTACCTCTTCTTCCAAGAGGCAATGAAAATGACCACAATCTTGACCTCTGATTCTATGGTCAAGAGCCCAGCTTGGTTAACTATCCAGCTAGCCCTAAAGTTAGCAGCAGCAAATATCGCACTTGCATTTGTTAATGTTTGGAAAGCTGGCCTGTAAACATTGGCTTGATTTTGCTCTCTTTTGCCTTCAACTGAGGATATCTAGTTACTTGGAGTTAAGATAAAGCAAAAGAATTTGCAGAACAGCTCTTTTGCAAATTTATTACAAGACACTTTATTAAACTTAGTCTCCTAGATTAGAGAAGAACTGGGATGGAACTTCATCTTGCCTCTTTTGCCCTCCTGATTCTTTGCTGATGAGATGGGTTCTAATTTATATTATTAATGCAGTACCCTCATGGCCAATTCTGCCTGCCTTTTTCTTCATGAGAATTGTCTTGCTGAGCACAGAGCCAGAAATGGTCAAAGGACCTCAGCATGATCTCAGATCTTGTGTCTCCTGCCCTCCCTGTAGTTTCCTGATTAATCTTCCTTCCTCAGAATCCTGGCCTTTGGCTAACTTCTCTGTGACTTTGAATCATTCTGGACCCAGAGACAAAAGTAGCCTTTTTTGTTCATGCTAGGCCTTAGATAAAAGTCATGGGAACTTGGGGGCGGATGAAGGCTCACATGCTTGTTCTCTGTGTGTGTGTCAAAGCAGCCATTATAGACCTGAGCCATAGCATCTATGGAGACAGAGTGCTGCAGACACAACAAGGCACCGAATGAGATCAGGACACAGATGATGCCATCTTGAGCACATCCAACTGTAATGTAGCAAGGAAAAAAGGACAGAAGAAAATGGTTTTGTCCCTTGCAGTCCAAGCCTTTCCAAACCGAGATGGCTTTATTAGTGAACCATGGCCACTACATATTTGTTGGCATTTGATTATCAAAATAATCTTCTTTCCATGAAAATGCCAACTGTGTTTGACTTGTGCAATGTAAATGTAAACTTGTGCAATGTAAATGTAAACAGAGCACAGTGGAACCTGAGCTGCATTTAGAATGCCTGTTGCTATTAGGACAGTGCTGACTGAATTGCAGTGGTGGGCATCAGCAGGTTCACACCAGTTCACCAGAACCGGTGGCAGAAATTCTGAGTGGCCCTGCCCATCAAAGTTTTTTAATAAAGTACAGTAGTCCTAACTTCAGTACAACGCAGGGCTTTGCCCTGGCCATGCCCACCATACCACACCCACAGTGTGGTAGTAATTTTTTTTAAAGCCCACCACTGCTGAATTGTATATTTGTTTCAAAGCAGGCATTTGTTCCATTGTTTGGTGTACTATGGGGATGAACTGGTTAATCTATCCACATATTTTTGGCTTCCTTTCAGAGGATACTATTTTTTGGATGTGGACAGGATTACTCTGTTTTGGTTCATTTCCAACACATTTGGCTGCTTAATTCAAAATCTAGTGATCCGTTGTTTCATTTATCCACAGTAGATCTCAGAACTTATGTCCTGCAAGTGTGTGTGTGTGTGAGAGAGAGAGAAAGAGAGAGAGAGAGGGAGGGAGGGAGAGAGAGAGAGATCTGTACAATTTTTCGCAAAGACACTTTTCTGATTTCTTGTTTTGTTGATTGATTTCAAAATTTATTTATTATATTTCTACACCACCCACTTGGGTGGTATCCCACTCTGGGCAGTGAACAAAGAGATAACAAATAACATCACACAGCAGATCAACAAACATCTGACAAATCAGAAAACAAAACAAAATAAAAATAAAATAAAAAACACCGTAGCACTTTAAAGACTAACTGCTTTATTGTTACTGTTAGCTTTCGTGGATCAAGTCCACTTCCTTAGACAAAGAATGAAACTTACAGGCATGATTTTTATACACCAAATTCAGGGGGTCAAAGGGAGATGCAAGCAAGATGACAGACAAGCAAGCACAACAATACAGCTTCACACAGCCATTAGCAACAATAGATTATTCAGATTAGTTCTAAACAACTGACAAATAGCCACAAACTGAACTAAAATTACATAATTGGCATCTGAGGGGGATAGGAACTCAACCTGACTGACAAATTATCGGTAAAGGGACACCCTGAAAAGCCTCCTTGAAGAAGAGAGTCTTTAATTGCTGTTTAAAGATAGCCAGTGATGTGGCTTGGTGCAGCTCTACTGGCAGAGTGTTCCACAGTGTTGGTGCTGCCACCGAGAAGGCTCTATTTCTAGTTAAAGACTTTAAAGCCAACCTCCGGGTCAACACCTGGAGCTGCGCTGTCTGTGATGACTGAGCGATGCAGGGAGTTGTTCTGAGGGAGAGACACTCTGACAGATAGCAAGGTCCTAAACCATATAGGGCCTTATATGGTAACATTAACACCTTGTATCTGCCATGGTAGGCAACAGGTAAACAGTGCAGATCTGCCAAGGTTGGGGAAATATGATCGAATTTCTTTATACAGTGGTACCTCACTTAAAGAGCATAATGCGTTCCACAGGATTGCTCTTTAAGCGAGTTTGCTCTTTAAGCGAAACACTATTGTAAGTGACGAATTGTGACTTCTGGTGTGTGTGTGTGGGGGGGGATTGTGAACCCCGATTTATTTGTTAAGCAAGTTTTTTGGTTGGTTTTAGTTATTAAGTGAAGCAACCATTCAGAGAAAATTCTGCTCTTTAAGCAAGTTACTCTCTAAGCGAGGCGCTCTTTATGCAAGGTTTTACTGTACCTGTCACCAGCCTGGCTGCTGTATTCTGGACCCACTGCAATCTCTGTATCAGACATAAGGGCAGCCCCATGTAGAGAGCATTACAATAGTCAGTCTGTGAGATTACCAATGAATAGGCCAGGGTTATGAGAGACCATCTGTCCAAGTAAAAGCATAACTGTGCAATCTGCCAAAGCTGGAAAAATTCTTTTTAGAACATTAATAAGATGCTCTCTTAATTAATACAATGCTACCACTCTGTTTTGTTTTCTAAGGACTGGTATCTTCTCCAAGGCTTTCATGGACAGGAGAAAGAAGAAATGAATAATAGAAATTCTGAGGTTCAGGTAGGTGAATCCTATTTCCATTAATTGTAGGCATTCATGTCACACTAATACCAGGGAGTTAGAGAAACTGAGTCAAAGAAGGTTCTTTATTTGTGCAGAGTGCTAAGGCTGGGAGTGGAGGGAGTGCTTTATGAAGATCCTAAGAAGTAGGACTGCATTAGTTCAGGATTATTTCCCATTATATACATTATTTTAAGGTACCAATGGCTTTGCTGAGTTGATCAGGAACTCTTGTAGTGACCCTATGAATTATACATCTCCAGAATGTCCTCTTCTCAACAGTCCTGCTCAACTCCTCAAAGTTATAGCCTGTGACTTCCCTTAGGGAGCCAATCCATCCCATGTTTGCTCTTCCTCTTTTCTAGCTGCCTTTCATCTTTCCCAGCCTTATTGTCTTTTCCAGAAAGTTCTGCCTTCTCACAATGTGCCCAAAACAGGACAGCCTCCACTTCCTTAGTTTTGCCTTTGTGAGTACAGAATTAGCTAAAATTAAATATTTAACCATATTCCCTTTACAAAGCAATGTATGCAATTTGAATAAGGTTGTACCATAAGCAGAGCCATTTTGGAATTATGAAACCCTTTCTAGTTAAGAGTTGTTTACAGCTAGTTTACCAAGAACACACCCAATGGTCTTATCTAGAATGAGAAGACATGTTTACTGCATAACATGTTAGAATATATGTGACAAGCAAAGAGGACAGGGTAAATGTATGTCACAGAATACGCTAGTTGAATATGTAACATTCACTTAAAAGGTGTTCGTCTGCTTGAGAGTTGGAGTAACACCTTCAGAGTCAGTTCAGACTTAATTTGCTCTAGGACCCACTTGTTTGTCTCTTGTTTGGCTATCCAGGGTGTCTGAAAAATCTCTCCTCTAGCATCATATTTCAAACAAGTCAATTTAAGGTTGTGATGTAACTGGAGGGTGAGAAAGGGGGAAATAATGATTAATTTCCTAAGGAGAATCCGCCTTTTGACTCTAATGCCTAAGAAAAGTAACTGGCTAGTCTGCTGGCTCTGGTTGCATCCTTAGAGTCTGGAGATATAAGTTCAGTGCAAAACATGGAAACCACAGTGTGTCTGTGGCCCTGGACCCCATAAAGGGAAATTTCTGGGCCCTGACTCAGCAGCTGTTTACCAGCAAGTGACAGAAGGCTATTGACATCTTTCTTTGGCATAGTGAGCAGTCTGGTCTCCTTGGTGTGGAGTTGCTTCTTTGTTCAACTTTGTTTGTATTGCTAGCCTACAGTAAAGCAATATTATGCAGAAATAGAGAGAGACCACTGCAATGCCCTCTGCATGAAAAAGCCAAGGTAGGAAAAGTACACATTGTCCTGGTCACTCCCACTGCGTTAATGTCTAGCTCTTGATCTAGGAAGATCAAAAATGTGGATGAGATTATGGGAAACGTAGCCAAATATTTCCCCTTTCTACCTACTAAGATTCACCTGGAATCAACAGGAAGAGACAGACTATGAATAGCTGGCAACTCTTCTCCCTCCCAGCCAATCCTTTCACTACACTCATAGTAGTTCTGTCTCCCTTACATACCCAGAAACACAACCACGGCAGTCCTACCAGAAGGCAAAATGGGCCTACTGTCTTGGTGCTGGAAGGTAGCAATGGGCAGCCACCCAGTGATGGGTAGCAGCCAGTTTGCACCAGTTCGCCGGTAGTAGCTTTCCCCAGTGTCCCGGAGAACCAGTAGCAGTTTTTTGGGGGAACCACCTCGGGGGCTTACCTTTTTGCATGCACAGTTCCCTCACTGCGCATGCACACCTACAGTGCTCGGTGCACATGCATGCCTACAGCGCTCTGCCTGCCGAGCCAAGCAGCCATTCACTGCTTGAAGTGTGGCAGCACAGAGCATTGGGCAGCCACACACAGCCATGGAGGAACCAGTGCCTGCTGCTGAGGCCCTCGGCAGCCTCCTTGCAGTCCTCCCAAGTGGGGAGGAGGAAGAGCAGCAGCTAGCCTGAAGCTCCCTACAGCCTGCTCCCCAGGGTAAGTGACTCACCTTTGGCTGTGGGGTGGGTGGGTATATTTTAATATACATTTAATGTGTATTTATTTTTAATGTGTATTTTATGCGTTTTATGTGTACAATATTTAATTTGTATTTTATGTGTGTTTATGTCTATTTAATTTGTATTTTTATGTGCACTTATTTTTATGTTTTTTAAACTTTGCTCCCCCCCATCATTGGCTCCGCCCATGATGTCATGATGTTGGATCCACCCATGAAATCATGATGTTGGATCCACCCATGACATCAGCTCCACCCCCCGTGTGGTAATAAAAATTTTGGCTGCTCATCACTGCACCCACCCATATATCCCCACATATCTTTAGGCTTTGTCATAGGGCAAAGTTGAAGAGAGGGGTCATGCAACATGTTCTGCAGCCCCTGAGGTGAAATTCCATATTGCCATCCCTGAATTAAGGCTGAATTAAGTGATAACATTTTCTAAAAAAATTAAAAGCAAAATTCAGGAATAGGTGATATCTTCTCTGCCCTCTCCCTGTCTACTTTAATATATGTATAATTCTCTCTTTGTTTTACTCATCTACCATTCTCAAACCTATGCCTTTTCCCAAAAATGCTTATTTGGTTGGTTTTGTGCTTCAGGGCAAAAATTATAGCTCCCTCCCCCCCCCCCCCCAAAAAAAAAAAAGCAAGGAAACGAAACAGGAGAAACATAAAAGGCCTGGAGCGGGGGAGACTGACGAGCGTAGGTCCACCCATATGGTTTCATCAAATGACTCTCTCCAAAATATGCATGATTCAACACACACTAGTGTAGCACTGGGATCCACACATGCACTGGAACAAAACATAGCAAAGCAGAACAAACATGTGCTACTGGCAGGTGATAGTGTGAAAAAGGTGGAAAGCAAAGGTGGTTTTTTTGTCCCACTTTTGGTTGACACTAGTTCTAATCTTGAGTTGTGTGGACACTAGAATGCAATTCCAACATCATGGCTGCAAGGAAAGTTTCACAAGTACTCAGTATGGATGACCTCCATCAAGGTCCTTCTGGGAGTTTCTCCTTAAGTAGGAACTTGAGATCCATTTTAAGAGCAGCTATTGCTGTTACTGCCACTATTTTTACTGATAGTACTGTTGCACTTGACATTTACTGTCCCATCCTTTCTCCAGTCAGCTCAAGGTAGTATATATAGATACAGTGGTGGGCTCCAAAACATTTTACTACTGCACTGTGAATGTGGTATGGTGGGTGTGGCCAGGGGAAAAGCCCAGCATTGCACCCAAATTAGGACTACTCTATTTCAAAACTTGGATGAGCACGGTCAGCCAGAATTTCTGCTACCAGTCTGGCGAAGTAGTGTGAACCTGCTGATGCCCACCACTGTATAGAGATCTTCTCATCCATTTTATCCTTACAACCTTAAGAAGTAAGTTGGATCTCTCTCTCTCTCTCTCTCTCTCTCTCTCTCTCTCTCTCTCTCTCTATCTATCTATCTATCTATCTATCTATCTATCTATCTATCTATCTATCTATCATATTTATATCCCACCCTCATCCAAAGACTCAGGCTGGATTGAGGATGACTGTACCAAGGTCAATAAATGAGTTTCATGGCTGAATTGGGAGAATGAAATTGGGTCTTCCTTAACTGAACATTCTCACCTCTCTACACTTTATCACAATACATTGCACTACAGTATTACCTATACTATGTCACCCATTTCTGCTTTTCTGAAATAGCATTTCTGAGCTCTTCCTACTTATCCTTTGTTGCTTTTCTTCAGCTATAGTCAGTCTTCTTAGGCCTCTCATTTTCACTGCACTGGCTCATTTCTCCTCAGTGAGAAAGATCAGGCACGATAATACCTGGCGTGATGTAGTTGCACTGCCACTAAGGCCAAGAAGTTCCTCTTCATGCCACTCCTCATCCAGCTTGAGAGCTGACACCCCAGACACCACTTTGCCCTCCCTTTCCAGCCCAAACCCCAGTGAAGTTCAGCCTTCCTTTGTTCTTTAAGACACTTCTGTAAGCAACGTAAGGAACAGAGAAGAAAGGAAAGTCTCTTGCTGGCCTTCCCTGCTCAAACAAGAACACAAAACCTTCCCTGTGTAGCTTTGTTTCCCTTACACAGCTGAGCAGTAAATTCTCCTTGGCTCCCATGTATAGATTTGATCACAGCTTGGCTCCATTGAATGCCTCAGCCTGTTCCCTGCTGGGGCACAACACAAGAGAACAAGCCTTGCTGCTGAACAAGCCTTGCTGCTTTGGAGCCTTTCACAAGCTCAGTAAGGAGCCTCAGCCATGGTCCTAAGAGACATCTGTCCAAAAGGCCTGAGACTCTAACAGCTATGGGGTTTCAAGTAGGTGAGAAAAGCTCCCAGTCAAGTCATCCAGTGTCAGAAACGTGTGTGGGTACCCAGATTTTTCCATGGATATGTTACCCAAAAATTTGGGGCCCAGGTACGTTTCTCTGGCAGAGGTATAAAGACCCTAAGAACTTACAACGAGACAGATAATTCGATCAAAACAAAATGATTTATTGGGAGCAAAAGCAAAGGAAAGTTATAAGGGATATAGACTGGCCAGACCTATACTCTATAGCTACCTTTCCCTCAATCGTTTTGAAGAAAAACTGCTCGTGATCTCTGCTCACAAAATTTGGTGAACAGAAGATAGCCCCCACCCACCTCTAAAGCCTTATATCTGCTTTCTAAACTAACTTCTAGGTGACAAGGGAGAGGGGACTGAAACTGGGAAGGAGGAAGGGCAATTAACACATTTAATTACAAGCAAATATAAAACACAAAGCAGGGTATGAGGTAATGGGTTTGAATGTAAAGAAACAGCAGATTACAGCTATTGCTGAAAAAACCGGTTATAGAGAGTTTACATTAGGTCAAAGGAGCATATTTGTGGTTGACAGGAATATCTCTTTGTTCTCTGCTGAATGAAACAGAGGCTGGTACGTCTTCTCCAATGGGAGACGATCTAGCAGTATTGACAGCCAATGGTGCTTTGAGGCGGGAAATTGCAGTTCCAACGTGGGTTAATGTTCCGGACATGAATGAATTACAGTGTTTGACTCACTCTTTAGTAGAAAAATAAAGAAAGGAAGTTAGAATCATTACGTCTTGATTGTTTAATTAAATGGAGATCTCTGGAAGAGGGAAACCAACAATTTAGCCTTTGTTTGCCCTTGTAATCTGGTTGCTACGTTCGTGAGAGACGGGACATCCACTTGTCCCTTCCAGCCCTGTGCTGTCAGTTTATTGTTGTGTAAGGCTTTTCTTAGGTTCTTGCTTCCCCCCTTTCCCTGATCAATTTTGGGGTTCCATGGTTCTTGTGTTCCCCACAGAATTTTGTTTTTACGTTGATTTCCCTCTTTCGCTATGTTTGTGCTTGGATCAGTGTTCTAAAAATGTTGAATTGAACTTTAATCAAACCAGAGGTATGAGTCATTCAGCTTCCTTTGTGAAGGAATGAAAAAGAATTTCTGCTTATCAGAAAACCCAACAAACCGGTTTTCACACCCTTTGACCCAGTACACAATGGACCTTATTTTTTTACATTCCTTGCCAGAGTCTATTGACTATTGGGTAATCCCCCTTCCTCCTGGAGAGGCTTCTTCCTTATTTTCCATGTGTGTGTGTTGTGATATGTGGCGTTTAATAAATGCTGTGATTAATTATGATGCTTCATTCAAAATTTCAGGTATCAGATATATGTACAATCCTAACTCCTTCAGTGGTGTCCAAGGGAATTTATGATGGAGTGATGGTACCCCTCCACTTTTGAAGAGATGTTCTACCAGAGAAATAGAAGTGTAAATCTGCTATGAAGAGTACTAAGAGTATGCCATCTGCTGGTTGTTATCACTACAACCCAAAGCAAGACATTGAGAGTGGGTAGCAATGGCTTTGAATGGGTTTCATTGGAAGCTCCTCTGAGAGGAAATTTCCTCTCACACCACCTCCTTCTGTGGTAGCATCTGTGCTGACTTCAAAAGAGTTGGTGCATCTCTACTTTGCACACAATTGTTGTGTAAGTTGCCAGAAGGGAGTGCTGTTGAGAGGGGTGGTGCAAGTCTTTTTCATTATTGGTGTCTTCTATGGAATAGGGACTTGTATACAGAAAGCCATTGTCTTTGTTCTTACAGCACAAGAAGGTATAGCTGGGATGGAAAGGCTCCATTAGTTATCCTGCTATGGTGATAGAGTAGACTATACTGCCAGCGACTCAACATCGAGTGTCAGGCAGCGTTTAATTAACCTGACAACCCTGAGGACTAACAGCCTTGAGTGCCGAAGTCCACAGGGAAAGGTGATGGTCCCCAAGTGAATTAAATCTTGCTTGAATCCATCTTGAGGGAGGGCAGCAGTTTCATCAATACTGGTCTGAGGCTAAAGAGGACTTTGCGTGCCAAAAGGGCTCAGGACCAGAAAGTGACTCATGGAACTGGAACAGTGGTATGGGTGTTATGCTGTGATATGGAAGGCAGATGAAAGGCCACCTCGCCATGATGATTGCCAATATTTAGATTCCGATATTGCAGAAAAAGAAGGAGGATGTGATACTTGCTAATCCTCCAAAGGCCATATGAATTGCTTTTGAACATTTCTGGGATGTTGTGGTAAACTGATGATTCTTTTTATCAACTTCTGAACAAAATGGTCCACACAGTTTTCTGTCTCTTGTTGAGGGATGCTCTCCAAATCTTACTCTGTTTGACAGGGTCAGCCAGATTTCTTTTGCCAAAGGCAAAAGACAAAATAACACTTTCCTTCTTTCCAAGTACTGAAGCCAACTAGACTGGCAGTTGAATCTGACGTCTGCACTAGCATCGTCTACCACACACTAAAGCAACAGGATAATTTAGAACAGAGAAAGAAAATGGCTTTAAAAAATTCAATTCCTAGAATTCCACATTCTGGGGGTTGTGAACTAAAAGAAATGTTTCCTATCACTAGTTTCAGCTTTGGGCATGGGACATGTACAGATCTGTCCTCAATATAAGGGGGAAGGAGTTTTGAGGAGAATCAGGAGAAATACATCTGCCTAACAGCAGGCCCAGCTGGTAAATGGTAGAAGGTTATGGCCAAACAAGAAGTCTGTCTGCTTTTAACAGAACCACAGGGCCAGCTCTTTAGTGTGCATAAGCAAAAAGAAAGATACTGTACAGGGATTTTTTCCTTTTTTAAAAGTTGGGGTGGTTTGAACAATGTTTTTCCATGTGATCAGTTGTTGGTTTTTTCCCTCCAAAAGTTGGAGGAATGATTGTGAGTGACATTCTGGTGATGCATTTACCCAAGTGTGTTGCTTTGCACAATGGGATTACCCACCCCACATTTTCTCCGCCTAATCACCTAGATGTATTTTTAATTGTGTTTTTTAAAAAGCAAGCTACAATGTTCAATGCTAGATCAGCTTATAACTACATTAATGTATTAGTTAAGCACTAGACCACCTATGTTCAGTCAAAAACCAGGATAAAACTCAAGAGGCAATCAAAACAATTCCAATGACCTATGGCAGACTACCATATTTCCACAGTATGTGTCTATGTATCCCTTTTCCCTAATGCCATTGTAACCCCGGCTTTACAATCAACAATAAAAAAGAAAGCTAACGCTCAACAGAGACTGGGGGGAAAGGTGGTGGTGGGGCTCTGGCACTGATCAAACCGCATCAGACTGAAGAGGCAGTGTGGACATCAGCCCTGAATCAGGTACACAGAAACAGCCTCCTCAAAGATTGTGGTATTTTTGAACCACAACCGGGCATGCCCCAGGCCACCTTGAGTCAGCTAATCTTTCTCTTACTAGGTCAGGCAAAAGAAACTGTAGAATTAACTCACCAAAAGTTGGCTTCATTTTGGCAGTTTCACATCTAGCCTCAACATGGAAGAAGAAGAAGAAGAAGAAGAAGAAGAAGAAGAAGAAGAAGAAGAAGAAGAAGAAGAAGAAGAAGAAGAAGAAGAAGAAGAAGAAGAAGAAGAAGAAGAAGAAGAAGAAGAAGAAGAAGAAGAAGAAGAAGAAGAAGAAGAAGAAGAAGCACTGAAGCAATCTGTGGTCTCCATGTGAACATCTAATCTGAACAGAAGCATAAAATAGACTGCAAATCAAACAAAATCAAAACACTCTAATTTGGCTTGCTAGTGTAGTTGCAGTCTGTTCCTCCTTGCCTGAAATCTAATGAGAATCTGCCTTTGTTTATGCATCTCCCTACAATGAGCCAGTGTGTGCACAGCAGTTCTGAGCTACAATATCTGTTCATTTTATTGTTGGCAGTAATGGGTGTTCTTCTGACTAATGCAGGAATTCCATAGATTTCTAGTTTGATTCCTTGCATTATTGGCTAAAGGGACACTTAGTACAAAGAATGGCAGTGTTGTTTTTCACTTGGTTGTAATTGTTTGGCGGCTGTTTTGCAGAGGACAGAGTGTTGACTGGCTGCTTAGGCTCACCCGGGATCACATGCTGAATGTTCTTTCTCCCAGACCTGGGAAGAGTCTGCTGTGAAGCCTTTTTTCCCCAGATCAAAATGTGTGCTTTCTTTTTCAAGAGCACCCAGTCATGAAGGATATCTGTGAGAGCAGCAGTCCCTGGGAGGAATGGAGAGAGTAAAGGGTGACCGGGACTCACACATTGTTCTGTCCTTGCCAAGTACTGTACTTGACAATCGACTGGCAAGCTGGTAAAGAGGAAGTACTTCCAGATGGACCAATCTGTGGGTGTCAGGTTCACTGAGTCAACACATCCCCGGGGGGGCCAAGAACTAGTTGTGACATCAGGAGATCTGTAACCAGATCGCCCACATGTTGTTGGTATGCAGTATGGTTGTGGGTTGCTTATTTATTTTGACAGTTTAACAGCAAAAATGGCTCAAACTGTTCCTCCAATGTCATTTTCCCAATGAAAATCAGTCTCATGCCTGACCCAGACACTATTGATGCTATGAAGCTCAGAAGAGCTTTGGCTATAGGGAGTTTTTCAATGGAAACATTGAGTTGGAAAGGAATAGCTATTCTTCTCTCCTCTCCCCCCCCCCCCCAAACATCCCTCATCTATTTCTTTTCAATCCAAGTATACCTTTAGGTTCAAGATAAAAGGGGAAGGAGAAGATGATGAAGAAAATGATGATGATGATGAAGAAGAAGAACAATAGCAGGAGTCTTGAAGTTGATTGTTGACAGTGAAGATTCAGAGAGCAGACTGAGCAGGCAAATGGATCACCTGCTCCACAGTCTCCCTTGCTCTGGTGAGATAAGTCTCTTATAATTTATTCTAAGTGTGCAAGTATTCATTCATCTAGTTTTGATGTAGATCAGTGTGCTCTAGGACAGTGACTAGAACGATGATGGCAAAAAGCCAGAGTGAACCTGACCAAACATGGACGAGAGCTCATTTCAGGGCGTATTCTCCTTTTTGTTGGGGGGGGGGGGGGATTATTACATCAGTAAAAATGAAAGATTTTAGAAACTAGTGTGTGAGTCTGTTTAAGCAAAAGTGGAGAATTTTTTGGAAAACCAAAATTGAGGTGGGAGAGAGGAAGTGAGAGAAAGTGAGAGGATGAAAGTCCATGTGTACATGTGCTGAAATTAGTAGGAGATGCATGCATTGGCATTGAGTTAAAAGCTTTCTGTCTGTGGAAAGTGAAGCAGAAAGAGCAGTGGATCTCAGCCTGTGTGACCAGATAAAAAGTGTTGTTGCTTAGGTTTTTACAAAGAACACACCCAACTTAAAAACAGCAGCCCAGGGTGGGGCAAAGGCACACCAAAGCTATTTTTAACATTTGTGGGTATGCCACAGCAGCACTGGCTTCCAGCTGGAAATCAAAGGAAGGAGGAAAAGAAGCTACCAGGTTTGAAGTCAAATCCCAGAGGACTCGCTATGCTAGCCAGCAGCAAAACCCACCAAAGCACCTTAGGGACCATTTACAGTTAATATACCAAGCAGCCTCATGCACCTGATAGGTGTGACCACATTCTCTGTGGTATGCAGTGGTGGGATTCAGCAGGTTTGACCCAGTTCACCAGAACGGGTAGCAGAAATTATGGCTGGCCCCGCCCATTCAAGTTTTGAAATGAAGTAGTCCTAATTTGGGTGCAACACAGGGCTTTCCCCCTGGCCACGCCCACCATACCATGCCCAAAGAGTAAAAATTTGAATTCCACCACTGGTGGTATGACACAGTGGAACAGGACTGGCCCAGCTTCAGACACCACTGGAAGACAGGATGAAAGGAAGGAAACGCCACAGCAAAGCATGTTAAAAATGTTGACTTTGTGGAAGAAGGTGCCTCGTAGATATTTCTTCATCCAGTGATGTGTCCTGGGTGACCTTTATTATCCTGGAGCCCATGTCACCCTGATGGGTGAAATATTCACCTAGGCACAAATTAGATAGAAACCCCCAACACTACACACCAGCACAGGGTATGTGAAGTGGCTCTCTGAAATGCACCTGACTGGTCCCATTCCTACAAGGCTGGCCATAGCAGAGAAAAGATTTAAAATGTTCACTCTTTAGAATGATGAAATGTTGACCAAAATGGATGCATCAACCAGATTGCCACTGTATAATATGTAGATGCAGAGAAGAAGAATGAAAACAACAGAGTCAAAAGACTGTGGGGCGAAAAAGTCTGCAATGGGTCTATGGTGTGCAATGTCTAGAAAAATAGTGAGACTTCTCTATTTATGCTAGCAGTCAGTCCGGCTGGACATCCCACTACAGTAACGGAGTAGACCGTACAGCCAGCGACTCAATGCTGAGTGTCAGGCAGCAGTTAACTAACCTGACTTTCTAAAGGGGCCAACAGCTATGGGCAGATGAGCCCCTTTAGGTGGGGTGATGGTCCCCCTCAATGGAGGAAATGCCACTGGAAACCATCATATTGGGCCCAATGGCAAAATAAGCAGAGGAGGAACTCTGATTCCCCATATTCATGGAGGCAGAAGAAGCCATGCCAGATAGATTGGCTGTGAAGGCGCACCTTGTCAATATCCTCAAGGCTATGGCAGTCCATTGCAGTCCCGATGTCGAATCCTGCATGTCTCATTTCATGTGTGCCACACGGGATGGCTCCGAGATCATAGTGTGTCTGTCACTTCATGGCAAGCTGGGCTCCACCTTAAACAAATTCACACCACTGACATTTTCCCTGCTTCAGGGGAAAATGCATTTTCAGATACAAGTTGTTGTCAACTATGCCTAGTAGTAAATGGCGATAACAGCCCCCTAACCCTTATCTCTGTCTTTCTAGGGATACTATGCTAACTTAGCACCTGTAGATGAAAGGAGGCTAGGGTCCTAACTTCTGATAAAGCATGTTACAGGTAATATAGCTAGCTATAACTAGTCGTTATGAGCCATCAAGTCAGAACTTACTTATAGTGACCCTAAAAGGGCTTTCAAGCTAAGTGAAACATTTAAGGAGTAGTTTTACCAATTCCACATTCCCAGTTAATTTCTACGTCTGACCTGGAACTTGAACCCAGGTCTCCTGAGTTCATCACTTTATCTATTACACCAGCTGTTTAATAACAAAGATGTCATGAAGTGACATTTCATAACTTAGTGCAATGAGGAGAAATGAAATTACTTTTCTGGTATAGTGAGTAATATTTTCTAGTTACTTTTAAAAGTTAATTTTGAAAGGTATTTTGACAGGAAATTTGTACCATTCTTTTATAAAGCATGTTTTTTTTCAAGTATGGAAAGTAAACAAAAAGCAACAAATAGCACAATGAGTTTCTTTTCAACACTTTTATGATTTAAAACCCCTCAAGGTTATTTCTCAAGCACTGTAATGAATAATGGGGACAAATTACTTTGGAAAAGCAAATTTCAAAGCTGTGTTGACTAATGTCTGGCATCCTAATTTACTGATGAGTTCAACTTGGGCAATTTTATTTCAAGGTTTCTGTTTGATATCCTTTTGAAGAAGTGCAGCTACTTTAAATTGTACCAATCTTAGCATAGCAAAGCACCCTATTCCTGTATCCAAAGGATACAGGAAGTCCTTTCCAGGTGTCTGGAGGCTGTTAAGGTCTGGATGGGGGACAACGGGCTACAGCTGAATCCCGGCAAGACTGAGTGGCTGTGGGTAAGGGGTCCTGTGTTAACTCAGGAGCTGCCACCTTTGGTTCTGGATGGGGCAGTCCTGCCCCAAACAGACCCGGTGCGTAATCTGGGGTCCTCCTGGACTCACGGCTACTGTTCGAAGAACAGGTGGCAGCCGTGGCCAGGAGGGCTTTTGCACAACTTCATGTAATACGCCAGTTACGCCCACTCCTGGACCGAGACGCTCTGCTTATGGTCACACATGCGTTGGTCACCTCCAGACTTGATTACTGTAACGCGCTCTACATGGGGCTGCCCCTGATGACCATCCGGAGACTCCAGCTGGTCCAAAATGCGGCGGCCCGGGTAGTGGTGGGGTGTGGGCATTATGCTCGTGCTTCACCGCTGCTCCGGGAGCTGCATTGGTTGCCAGTATGTCTCCGGGTGCAATTCAAGGTGCTGGTTATTACCTTTAAAGCCCTATATGGTAGTGGGCCAGGATACCTAAGAGACCGCGTCACCCCAAGAACATCTGTCCGTCCCACCAGGGCGAACCGGAGAGGCTCCCTTGTTATTCCTTCGGCAAGAGAGGTGCGCCTCGCCTGTGCTAGGAGGAGAGCCTTCTCCGTGTCCGCCCCGACCCTCTGGAACCTCCTGCCCACCGAACTGCGCCTTCAGACAGAGCTCCTGCCCTTCCGGAAGGGCTTAAAAACCTGGCTGGCAGGGCAAGTTTGGGGACCCGGGAACGTGGGTTCTCATACCAGGTGGCTTATTTAATGGGTTGCCACCTCTGGGTCTGATCCTGGGATTGTGTATTGCTTTTAACTTCTGATGATTTTTAACTTCTGATGTTTTTACTGATGTAGATTGTTTTATGCTTTTATTTTTTTGTAAGCCGCTCAGAGTCGGGTTCTCCCGATTGGGGCAGGGTAACAAATGCAATTAAATAAATAAATAAATAAATAAATAAATAAAATGCCTTCACATTTTGCTAATGAACATCTTCCCTATTCCATTTTGTAACCATTCTAGATTTGTATCTGCATTTTTTTAACCCCGGGGGCACAGAACTCTCATGGGCAAATGACCAGCACATTATAACACACAGCTTTGAAAATGTTGCTGGGAAGATCAAAAACATCAAAACACCTTAAAGCTATGTTGAAGGTGGAGGAGGCTGTGGCATGCAGCCACCTTGGAACGTCACACAGCATGGAAAAGGACAGTAGGTTGGCATAACAGATCTGTCAATTATCAGTAAATCTGATGGTTAAATCCAAGAGAAACTCTGAGGCATTATTCAATCCATGTAAACATAGCTTTGGGCAGGGCTTAAAACTACTGCTAGAGCTTTTCTACAGTACAAAGAAGTTATAGCAAGAATGGGGGAAACTGGGGTCCATCTGAGATCACAGTCCAGCCTACTGAAGGGTAAACCATTTCTCCCCAAGACCTAACTGTCCATTGGTTTTCCCAGCTTTGAACAGGAAGGCAGTTCCAAAAAAACATCCTGTGAATACAGCCCTTGTCCTAAAAGAAGAGTTGCCCAGGTTAAGATTCCCGAGATGTTCTGGTACAAGTGACTTCTGATGGTGGGGAGTGCCAAAGGCAAAAGGATGGACCAAAAATAATGGATTTTTTAAAGTACAGTATAAAGCTTTTAACTGCTAGTGGCAGAACTGTGGAAGTGTCAGTTCTACCTTTAATTAAAACTTTATTTCTCTTGGCACAGGGAGTGCTGGTCCTTCCTATATTCTCTTATTCATCACCTTTAACATGGATAGAGAAGAGCAGCTAAATCTTTCCCCACCTTTGCTACTTTCTCTAATTAATGAGGGACAATTCTGATGATGAGAGGTTTCTGCTTCTATACAGGCTCTTTTGTGAGCAAGAACCCTGGCAAATCTGGCCTCTTGCTCACATGTAGAACTGACACATGAGTAGCAACCCTCTCCACATTTGCCACTATCTAACTGTACTGACACCACCCTATAAGGGAGTGACTGAATAGGGCTTTGGAAAACAGACAACTGAGCTGGAAAGCATATCAATATGTCCAACCACAGTTATTTTTTATGTTGCTGTGCCACATGGTGCTGAGAGTAAGAAGAGGCAATCTTAAGGTCAACTGCCAACTTAATTCCACATTCTTGTCTACAACATATTACCATAAGCATGCTCTGATGAACCTAATGGAGAGGGACTTAATAATATATGGCACTTGCATCCACAGGTGCACCATGAAAGGTTTCCTTGGTAACTGGGGGGGGGGGGGCGGATACAAACTCTTTGTTTAGGCTAAGAGGGTCTATCAGGGATGGCCACTTTTAAAAATAATATCTTACCCTTCTGGAGCCACTTCTGCCTCACCTCTCCCTTCCCCCCAGTTTCTTCACAAAACATATTGTATACGATAGGCAACCCAGAGAGCCATTAGCTTGGACTCTTGGGCTTGCTTCCCAGAAACTGAACAACTCATTACCATCCTGACTCCCATCCCAGTGTAGCTGCTTGAAAAACTCTTGTGCCCAAGCTGAACCTCCCCAAAGATTTATTGCGGCTACTTGATATCATTTCCATTCTTGCTGGGTTTTAGCAGCACAATTTCTTTTAACTATGAAGAGACATCCCTTTCACTCCTCCAAGTAGAAATTAAATTAAGATTGACTTCATAGAGTTTATGATGAAGGGCGCTGTGGTTTAGTTGTTTTTTTCTCAAGCTTCCTTACTGAGGGGAAAATGTAGCACAAACAATCCAGTGTTGGATTAACTCTGTGTTTCCCTTTGCAGCTTGGTGGTCTTTTTAAATTTCTACTGCCAATATCAAGATACAAAGCCATCTTTTTGCAGAATGACCTTGGATTCCACCCTGCCCTTCTCTACTTTACTGTCTCCTGAGGACCAGGCCCTACTCCCTACCCTAAAAGAATGAATAACAGTCACAACAAGGCTCTATAAACAATTGTCAAATATGTAGTGCTGGCAGCCATTGTACTGTTGTCAAAAGGGATCAAGGGCATTTTATGGAAGCTTCTAAGGAGGTGTGTATGAAAGGCACATGATTGTCATTGTTCTTTTATGGCCCATCATGAAACCAGAAGCTCCATTCAAACAAATTTCTTACGTAGTAGTGTGGTCTTCTTGGGGGTGGGTATTTTGGATCTGCAGATGCTATTGGACCCCTGTCTCATCATCCCTAGCCAACAGCTAGAACTGTTGGGAATTGTAGTTCCAGCAACTGGAAAACCACCAAATCTGAATTGTGAAGCACTGCCAAATTAAGGGGGTCTCTCATCTCTCCTAGTAGTCAGCTCTCTTGTCTCATTCTGGCAATGCTAACCTATATTTCCCAGCCTGCCAACTGCCACACTTAACAGGTGGGTTTGCAGTGAGTTTGTAGGAAAATTGTTTCCCCTTCATACCATCCCCTACAGTTGTAGGAGTGTTGGTAATCTAAATGATGTAGTTGAGGGAATGGAAGAAATTCAGATAACATTTCAATTTTTTTGCTTGGGATAACCTGTGTTTTCTGTCCATAGCACAGCAGCAGGGAGAAATCATTTCGCATAAATCCATCCATCCTTCCATTCATTCAAAAGATTTGTATCCTACTTTTTTATTTAATCTAATCAACCTAATGCAGCTAACCATGATTTCTTTAAAAAAGTGAAATGTGTCAGTCAATCAATAACTTTGGATTTAAGAACAGGAGTGAGCAACTTGTAGCCTTCTAGATATTAAGATTGATGGGCGACTCCCATCAATCCTAACTAGAAATTTGGAGAGGGATGTTGGGATTTACAGTCCAACAATATCTGGAAACCCACAAGCTGCCCACACCTGATTTCACTCTTGCTTCATTGGTATATTTATACTTTCAGATGAAGCAAAGCCTCCTGAATGTACCCAAGGCAATATCTTTGCTTCCCCCTCCCCAGGGAGCCTTCATTTCTGCCCTCCACTTCCAAAGCACAATCAGGGCCTGTTCATACAAGTAGCATAAGTAATCAAAAGACTTTGACTGTTTTTGTTACTGACCCACATTCCTCTGAGGGTGGTAGTGGTGAAAACGTTTTAAAATCATTGAGTTTGTTTGCATTGCTTTTTCTCCTCTCTAATAGGATCCAGACTATGCCTTTTACACTCTTTTGGACACGACTGGGATCTGGTGTCGTTCCTGGTCATTCCTAACCTCAACATGGTCTGTCTCCTCCAGCACCAGGAATGGGATTTCATGCCTCAGCCACATTCACAACTTCACCAATCCCCATAAAAGGAAGCTTGGCCAAGAAAAACCATAGCTCGTGCTGTGCAAAACCACAGCTGTTTCATCTTTCCTTGATAGCAAGCTATGCGGAGCACTGGGACAGATATAAGGAAAAGGATTTGCATTGGACACGAGATTCAAAAGTTCAGATGTGAGCTGATTCTTCTTTTTCACTGACACATTCAGAACTAGTGAATTGGAACAAGCATGAGCTGGCACTAGTCAACTTCTTTTTTTCTCCACAGAACAAAGCACACTGGTCACAGTGGCACTTAGCAGGCAGGTTTGCAGTGAGTTTGTAGGCAATTTGTTTTACCTTCAGACCTCTCCTGATGTGGTTAAAGGGATGGAAGAAACCCAGATGCCATTTCAATTGTTTTGCTTGGGATGAGCTGTGGTTTCTCTCCATAGCACAGCAGCAAAGAGAAATCATTTAGCATAAATCAGTGTTTCCAAACATGGGGCCCATACCTCACAGGGGAACTTCAATTCTCAGAAGCCTAAGTCAGTACACTGGCTGATCAGTGCTTTGGGGAATTGACTTAGGCTTCCAGGAATTGAAGTCCAGAAATCAAAGGTTGGGAAATACTGGCATAAATACATTCACTCATTCAAACGATTTGTATTCTACTTTTTAATTTAATCCAATCAGTCTAATGCAGCTAACCATGATTTATTTTAAAAAGTGAAATGTGACAGTCAATCAAAGTCCCATAACTTTGTATTTAAGAACAGGAATGAGCCACATGTAGGCTTCTAGAGGTTAGTAGACTGCAACTCCCATTAATCCTAACTAGCATAGCTAGGCCTCTTTGGAGAGGGATGTTGGTAGTTACAGTCCAACAATATCTAGAAGCCCACCTCTGATTTCACCCTTGTTCAGGTGGTATATTTATTGAGTTAGCAACCTCCCACCAATAACTCTAGAGCAGTGATGGTGAACTTTGGCTCTCTAGGTGTTCTTGGACATCAATTTCCAGAAGCCCAAGTCAGGACTCCTGCTGATCAGGGCTTCTGGGAGATGAAGTTCAAGAACACCTGGAGCGCTAAATTTATCCATCACTGCACTAGAAGTTCTCCCTATAGTCAGAGTCATCCTGGTATAATGAAAAGCCATAATGAGAACTGCCTGTCTACAAAGGACAGTTTAGCTGAAACTCTGCTACTGAGGAATCTTATCAGATGGTCCTGCAGCCCTCTTCCATGCCATAAATTCAATGGGAAATAGATATTTTAATGGAAGACAAAATTACTGTGTATCAATGACCTTCTAGACTTAAAGCACTGGAGCTGATGGATTATACATTTTTAAGAACTGCTTCCTTGAGGCATGGAAAGATTCTTAACCACTTAGACAGATTTCCTTTGCAAGTTCAGTCTGATTCTCTGGCTTGGATTTTGTTTGGCTCGGGTACTTTCAGCAATCAATCTCCTATAAGAAATGTGAACCTACTTAAAATATCTTCATTCAATATCAATATGCTATTCACAACAATTTCCTTGTGGTTGTGGGAAGACTACCACATTCTGTGGTGAGAAACCTTTTCTCAAAGGACAACACCAGAGTGGGAAACTTCAACAGGGCGAGAGGTCAACTTTGTCAGATAGTGTCTGCTATGTGTCACCCAAAACTTCAGTACCAATGGAAAAAAACAATTTAAAGCAGGCATCTTGATTACTTTAACTATACTGCAATTGTTTATTCCTTCCAGAAGCCAGTGGTGCAATTTGCTTCTGAAATTTGAGGGCATGGTTCTCAGGAATACTGGGAGACTGGCAAAATTGCATTGTGGCACATGTGGCTGCATGAGTCTCCTGGGTTAAAGGGAATCAATGGAAGTGTTCAGACTGTAGGCACTTGTGCACCTTTTAGGAACATTATCAGTTATCCTGGTAAGTTACAGAAGAAGTGGAGTACAGTGTTAAGGGAATGACTGTAGCATATTGGTAGGGTGTATGCTTCACATGAAGGAAACCCCAACATCTATCCCTTGGAGTGTTCAAAAATGTTTCTCTGCCTAAGGTGCAGAATAATATGGTACATACAACCATACCAGTTCCATGTACAGATACAGGCTAGGCTAGCATTTGGCTAATAATTCAACATAGACGAAAACATCCTCCATTGCACCTGAGCAAACAGTAGGTGAAGTTGCATGATTCACATGCAGACCTATGTTTCAGCAGAAGAGAATAGTCAGAGGCTTCAGCATCCATTGTTAGAGTCAGCTACTTCATTGTACCTAACGATAGAGCCGGACCGGAATGTCTTGGATAGTCCATTGAAAGAAACTAAGCCATAAATGCACCCGTGGCTGTCATAAATGTGTTTATGACAGCCACAGATGCATTTTATAGCACTGTTTATGGCAGGAGGAACCACATGATTGGCCCACTCAGCTGTCCAAGGGGCGTGGTCCAGCCCTCAGTGTGAAAAGGTTGGGAACTCCTGCTCTAAAGGGATTGCCACAACCATCTTTGCCATGCCTGACATTGCTTCACTCTGTAATATCTAGTCTTTCCTCTAAGGGGAAAAAATAGTAATACTGTATTCTTTTTTTAAAGATCCAGAAACCATATTTATAGACTTTTTAAAAGACCAGTAAGAATTTTTGACTACATAAAATGGATTCTCAAGGATTTGACTCCTCCCCTCTCTCTTTGTGAATTTTTAAATCTCTTTTTTTTTAAATTAAATCTTTCAATTCTTATTTTTATCTTGTGTTTTAATTGTTGTTTTTAATGCCTTGTTAACCGCCCTTAGTCACTCGTGAGGAGGGTGGCATAAAATATGATTAGATAAATAAATAATGATTAAATAAATAAAACAGCAACTGGACATAATAACAAAAGGGAAAAATCAAACTGCTTAGCTATAAACCAAACCAATTCTATATTGAAGAAATATAGGCCAATTTTTATTTGAAGGGTAGAAAACCCTAGGTAATTTATTCTAATGGTTTATTTTTAAAATATATCCATTGAGGAAACCACATTCATGTGGAAAGAGTGTTTCCCCACTTCAAGGCTGGAAAAAATGTAATTGAACAATAAAAGCACAGGATAGTTTTTGAGAATATAAAGGATTTACAGACCAGTTCAGCAGAATCCAAGGACCAAACCACATGAGATGCAAGAAAGCCACAATTAGAGCTTGCAACTTCTAAAATTATTATTTTAAAATAGGCACAGAAGGCTGCGTTTAACTTTTTGCCCTATATTGCATACCCTAAAGAAATCAGTCTCTTACTTGTCCCACTGGGCTTTTCCTTTTGATTACCCCACTTCCAGGCCTAATAGCAGGGATGGAGGTAGATCTGGAAGCAGGACTGGGAAGAATTTAACATGCTTCCCTCCTGCAGTGCTGCTGTTGCTAGCAAAATCTGGAGCCCTTAACACACAAAAGGAACCCTTTTTTACCAGGGTTAAAATGACTGTGGGCCGCCTAACAGAACTGAAGTTCACACACACTCCATTCAGCCATCATACTCATTCACTTAGTGGATCGTTCCATTAAAAGGGAGGACCATATAGGCTACCTATTGTTCCTTGGGGAAAATGGAAGGACAAGTGTGTCATCGTCATTTTCCATTGGGTAACTTCCTTGGGAGACTGTAAGAATGCTGTAGAGATCGTGTATCTTGATGTCAGCTAAGCCTTTGAAGTGCCCAGTGATGTTAGCTAACTGGGCGTGGCCTGGATAGGACAAGTGTCAGGTAGATACAAAGTTAGTTACAGAATCGTACTCAGAGAGTGCAGGATCACAAGGCTCAATCCTAGACCCAGCTGTCTTCACCATTTTCTTTAATGACTTAGTTGAAGGAGTACAGGGACTACTCATCAAATTTTGGATGACAGAAATTGAGTGGAAGACCTAATACATTGAAAGACTAGAATAGAGTTTTAAAAAAAATATCTTGATAGGCTTGAGCACTGGGCTGAAAAAAACAGAATAAAATGAACAAGAATACCTAGGTAAAAACAAAAACAAAAATGCACAGTTACAAGATGGAGCTACTTGGCTCAGGAATACTACAAATGGAAAGGATCTTGGAATTGTTGTAGATCATATGTGAATCAACCACGCAATATGGCTTCAAAGAAGGCCAATGCTATTTTAGGCTGTGTTAATAGAAATATAGTCTCCAAAGCCAACGAGGTACTAGTCCTCCTCTATTCAGCACTGGTTAGGTTAATCTAGAGTACTGTGTTCTGGACACTGCACTTTAAGAAGGATGCCAAGACTCTAGGACAAGTTCAGAGGAGGGCAACAAAGATGATCAGTGGACTGGAAATCAAACCCTATGAGAAAAGACTATGAACTGGTCATGTTTAGCTTTGAGAAAAGAAAACTGAGAGAGGATATGCTAGCAGTCTTCAAATGCTTGAAGGATAGTCGCAGTGGTGGGCTCCAAAAAATTTTACTACTACACTGTGGGCATGGCCTACTTTGTGGTCATGGTCATATGACTGGGTGGGTGATCTAGTCATGCCTGTCCAGTGGTGGGATTCAATTTTTTTTACTACATACTCTGTGGGCGTGGTATGGTGGGCATGATCAGGGGGAAAGCCCTGCGTCGCACCCAAATTAGGACTACTTTATTTCAAAACTTGGATGGGAATTTCTGCTTCTGGTTCTGGTGAACTGGTGCGGACCTGCTGAAGCCCACCACTGGATAGTTGTGCAGATGAGGGGCAGGATCTGTTCTCAATCATCCAAGATAGTGAGCTCAAACTACAGGAAGCCAGATATAGACTAAATATCAGGACAAACATCTTAGTTGTTTGAGCAGTACAACAATGGAACTAATTGGCTCAGGAGGAAGGGAATACTCCAGAGCTGGAGGCATTCAAGATAAAATTGGACAACCATCTGTCAGATCTGCTTTGGATTCATGGATTGAGCAGGATCAATGGCCTAATAGGCCCCTTCCAACTCAGTTCGTCTATAATTCTAGAACAGAGAAGCAGAAAGGAAGCTCCATGTTAGCTAGGAAGGCATGATTTTGGAACACTGCCCTATCCAAAGTATTTGGATGTCACACTGGGCTGAACCTTAACCTTCAAAAAACCATATCCCAACACCAAACAGAAAGTTGCTATCAGAAATAACATACAGTACTTAGGAAACAGTCTTGGTAAATGAGGTGCATACAAACAAAGTTTTATCCCTCTGCTAATACCATACGGTATACATTTGCACACACCAAACAAATGGCTATAGTTTGTAGTGCATCATGCAGGATTGTTACTGGCTGCCTGAAACATACTCCCACTGAAAAAGTCTGTTATTTGACTAAAATTACCCCATAGAAGTACACTGAGAGGTACTAGCAAGAAAGAAATTAAGTAATACAGTACAGTAAAACCTCGGATAACACTAAAACCTGGTTCCACAAGTCTTGATGTTATACGATTTTTAGTGTTATCCGATGCATGTTAAAATCCTATGGGATCCATAGAGATACATTGTAACCACACAGGCTTTAGCGGTTGTTATCTGATGCATCCCATAGGATCTTAATGTTATCCGATGCAATTCTTCCCCCCAGATTGCTTAATGTTATGCGATTTTAGTGTTATTCGATACTAATGTTATATGAGGTATTACTTGTACTAAAGTCACCCACATTAGGAATACCAACTCCTCAGAAGATAACTAGAATTGAGGAAAGGTATTCTGCACATTTCTTTTTTTAAAAAAAATTATAATGTAAACTTAAACCAATATACACAAAATAAACATATTAACAAAGCATATAAACTGTATGCCTCTGTCCACCTTGAAAATATCTATTCATCTTGATTCACTTTGTCTTCTTTAATTATCCAATCCTACTACTCTGTAAAAAGACATTGTTTCATGCCCTGGCATCTGGCATTTCCCCTTTAATAGGACAAATTCTACAAAATCTCCTCATTTATCTTTAAATCTATTCAATTTCAGCAGCCCCCTTTTACCCTCATCTCACATGTCAATTTATCATCATTTGCTTTATTTCAAATTTCTCTATACAATTCAAAAAGTTGAAAGTCAAATCTCACTTTCTATTATTATTATTTTTGCTATGGTTTTGTACAGTTAGATATTAAAGGTGTAACTACAGAGAGAATCCTAGAAAGTATAACTCTGCAGTGCAGGCTATACATTGTTAGCATAGGATCATTTGCATACTCCCTATCAGTAACTCTAGTTCTATCAGATTTCTAGAATAAAGTTACAACACTGGAGTAAAAAAACAACCTGAATTTGAAGAGCAAATGGCTGCACCAAATCTTCTACTTTGTTGCAATGATTTTATACCAAAAATACCTTTCAATTTCCTACAAATTGAGACCACTGTTTTCTTGTGAGAAAGTGTAAAAGTAGTGGAGAGCCTTCTATTTTTCTCTGTTTGGCCAAATAAGAGAAAAGAGTGTGTGTGTGTGTACATATGTGCATGCATGTGCACACAAGCGCTCCCATTTCTTGCATGAAGCCACAATTCATTTATACTTTGTGGAATATATTATGCAAGTTCCTTGGCTTTTTTCCTATACAGTATTCTGAAGTACAACTCTGCTCTTTTTTCTCTCTTGGCTACAGTTACTTTCTTTTCTTTGTGGCCTGCATGAAGACTTGGACCCACAGATTCTTCTCTGCGTCATTTGTAACATGACCTTCTGAAAACATCCACATATTTCTCATCAATTGCTGGTGCTATGATGCTGATGTTGAGTAAGTCATCATACTGCATATAAACAATGTTATTCTCATTTTCTCCGAAGGATAGGAGTCAACCAAAGAACAACAATAACAACTTGAAGCTCCATTTACTCCTTTCCCCTTATGTGTCATAAAAAGGTTGGATATTATTTCCACCCCTCCAGAAAACAGGGAAGAAGCTCTCCTGTACTTTCCAGACATCTGCAATTTTCATTTATTTGAGTCAGGGCAGGGTACAGTTTTGGGGATTGCTGCACTTTGCTCCTGGAGACAGGAATAACTGCAATCTGTAATACTCAGTAGAATGTTCTGTAATTAAGACTTTTCAAAAGCAGTCTTACTTTCTGATGGCTTTAAAATGACTACACAATATTTTAATTATTAATTTTTTATATTCATATCTTCAGTTCATCTCATGGCTTATTAGCATTATTTCTCTATACAACATTCCATACAGTTGTACCTTGCTTAAAGAGCATAATGCGTTCCACAGGATTGCTCTTTAAGTGAGTTTGCTCTTTAAGCGAAACACCATTGTAAGTGACCAATTGTGGGGGGGATTGTGAACCCCAATTTATTTGTTAAGCGAGTTTTTGATTGGTTTTATTTGTTAAGCGAAGCAAACATTCAGAGAAAATTATGCTCTTTAACCGAGTTACTCTTTAAGTGAGACACTCTTTATGCGAGGTTTGACTATATTTCTTTATACCATTCCTCCACTTTCAAACTTTGGTTATTTTTCCAATTTCTTGCTATACATTGTCTTGCAGTTGTCAGAAAAATAGATAACAATTCTTTTTTATTAACATAT
Organism: Furcifer pardalis; assembly: GCA_030440675.1. NCBI lineage: Eukaryota > Metazoa > Chordata > Lepidosauria > Squamata > Chamaeleonidae > Furcifer > Furcifer pardalis. Next base: position 105,879,672 of record CP126893.1, read on the forward strand.
ATGTCTATATCCTCAACATCTGTCAATAAGGCAACACCAGGTTCCAGCTTAAGGTCCAAAGTGGTCCCTATTCATCCACTTGCAATTTCTTGCTTTTGATTAGCTAGGTTGCAGCAAGGCCGGATTTTCCTATAGGCTAACTAGGCTTCAGCCTAGGGCCTCAAGATCAAGAGGGGCCTATATTCAAATAAGTGTTCTCGACTTTTTTTTTATTATTATCCGTGCCACATTTTTTTATAAAGGTTAGTACCAATCACAACATATTTCATTTAACATATTGATATATATCACAGTAATGATGTATTTTATTATCTCTCATGTAATTTACAAACTTAAAAATGGGAGGTGAAAGGGCCACATAAGTGGAATAGCCTAAGGCCTCTTTTCATGTAAATCCGGCCCTGGTTGGCAGGAGTTGGGACAGAGATGGATGCTCAATCCATCATGCAGCACCTGAGTCTCGAACTGCTGACTTGCTGGCCTTCCAGCTAACAAGGGCAGCTTCTTAACCACTGAGCCACTATAGCCCCATGTTACAGCGAGGTGCAGTATGCCCTGAAGCAAACCAAGTCAGGAAAGGCCCCTGGAATTGATAGACTCCACAGAAACCATAGATCAAGGTCAGGATGAAGCACAATTTCCAGCACATTGTATAATCATCAGAAAACAGCTCACACCAAATTTTGCCACAAGCAGTCCAAAATATAATCTATATGCCCATGTGATCACACCCTCTGTTATTTTAATTTGTGGGAATTAAATTCATTACAGAATGTTAAAATCATACAGTATTTATGTTTATGTGCACCAGACCAGAGAATCAGAGTTAATGCTGGCCAAGAGAAACAGCAAGAACAGTGGCAGCAATCTACAGGCTACAAGTCTATTGGGGGGGGGGGGGTTGCTCACAGATATGGAGAATGCTGAGTAGAAAGTTACTGAGAAAGCAGGAGAAATATATATATAGTGGGAAGGCCCTGTGTTGCACCCGAATTAGGACTACTTTATTTCAAAACTTGGATGGGCAGGGCCTGCCAGACTTTCTGCTACCAGTTCTGGTGAACTGGTGTAAACCTGCTGAAGTCTGAGGTCTGCACGTGGCATGCACTTGACCAGTGGTGGGCAGCAACAGGTTCGCACCCCCGGGAGGGTGTAGCAAAATTGGGAGGCCTTTGGGCAGAGGGAGTAGCGAAATTGGGTGGTCACGCCCACCTTCCTGCCCTGCCCCATCAGGTTTTGTCTCTGCAAGTGGTTCAAGGTCTCCCTTGCTCAAAAGCCAGTCATATCCAACTCTAGGGTGCAGTGCTTATCTCCATTTACAGTCAAAGAGCCTGTGCTGCCTCTGTTTGCAGATGTATACATGGCCATATGGCAGGCATGACATAGGATCCGCCCACGGTGTGGTAGCGACATTTTTTGCTGCCCACCACTGCACTTGACCCATCCTTGGGCCAGCTAATTACATGTAGTTCACAGTTAGCTGATAAATATGTCTTTTCTTTTGACCTGCCTTTTTCCTGCTTCCCAGTCACACCAGTTTGCGCAAATCACTTTAGGACACTGCTTTCAATTAAAATATTTAGCACATTTCATTGTCATCTAGAAATCTGGCTGCTTGAGAGTTCATGCCTGTCTCCAGATTATTTATGGATGTTAAAAGTGCCAATTATAAGTTCTGGAATATTAATTATTCCCTCTTTTTTCCGAAGTTCAGAAGCAAGTGCTTATAGCCAAAATGACACAATATATGCATGGAGTGACAGAACACTCCCCAGTGACAACATTTTGTTGCAGGTCCCACAAACCATGTCTATAAATCATAAAGTTCTGTGATTCCCAACAACATCTCCTACACCACTCAGAGTTGATGTGGAACTGCAGTTCCATACTGTACTTCTGGAGGGGCACCGCTGCCCACCCCCGCAAAGAGTGACAAGAAAAACAAGGGATATATTATTCCAGACATGCTGAAGGAGAAATACTATACTTCATTAAACAGAATGTATGGCTCAAGTAACACTATACAAGAAAAAAGCAGGGGGGAAGGGTCAGCAGCAAATCTGACCCAAAAAGGGGGGTTGGGATGCCCTATTACATTAGGACCCAACATACAACAACAAAACCTGCACTTTTTATCTTCCTCTGGAAAGAGTTTTCTTAGCAATTCTCTTTGCTCCCACCAGTATAATGTCTTCTTAGAAGAATGTCTGTGGCAGTTTGGGTTATTTTCCTGATGACCTCCCAGTCTGTTGCTGAACTAAGACAAAAGTCCCTTTCTTCTGTGCATTCTGACTTGCAGTGGCTCAATTTTGTTATTGAACAAAGCCCACCAGTTGAAAAGCAAGGTTACAAATAATTAACAGCCCTTTGCTATCTCTGTACTAAGAGAAGACCAGAGGCATGGCATGAACTCAAGGGACAGGGCCAACATGCATATGAACCAGGTCTGAAAGGGGTATTTCTGCTTACAGCAACAAAGAAGAAAAGACATAATAAAGAAGAGATTGTAATGAATAGAAACACCAGTGGAATTTTCTTTATTAAGTGTAGATTTGTCCTTATTCATAGAAGCATTTGCAAAGCAATACATTCAGAAACTTATAGTGTGAAAATGTTTTCTTCTGAACCCATAGTATATATTTCCAAAAGAGAACAGGAAAAGTGGATGGACTGTCAGATTACGAATCAGGAGACTTTGGTTCAATCCCTGCTCAGCTGTGGAAACTCACTGTGGGATGTTATTGGTAAACTTATTCCTTAAATGTTTCATATATGTAGGAAACCCTATTAACTATTGTACATTGGTTCTCTTTCGATTCCATAATTTGGAATCACCTTGATGGTACATAATGTAATACGTAACACAATACAAGTCAAATCTCGCATAGAGAGTGCCTCGCTTAAAGAGCAGAATTTTCTCTGAATGTTCGCTTCACGTAACAAATAAAACTAACAAAAAACTCGCTTAACAAATAAATCGGGGTTCACAATCCCCCCCTAACCCTAACCCTAACCCTAACCCTAACCCTAACCCCACAATTGGTCACTTAAAATGGTGTTTTGCTTAAAGAGCAAACCAGTGATGGGATGTAACAGGTTTTCACCAGTTCGCCAGAACCAGTAGTAACTTTCCCCAGTATTCCGGAGAACCGGTAGCAGGTGTTTTTTTTTTTTTTTGGGGGGGGGGGAACCACCTTCGGGGCTTACCTTTTCACTGGTTCTCACACTGCGCATGTGCGCCAAGTACTTGGTGTGCATGCATGCCTACAGTGCTTGGTGTGTATGCACAGCCTCCTTGCTGTCCTCCCAAGTGGGGTGGAGGAAGAGAAGCTGCTAGCCTGAAGCTCCCTATAGCCTGCTCCCCAAGGTAAGTGACTCACCTTTGGATGTGGTGTGTCTGTGTGTATTTTAATGTGTATTTAATATCTTTACCTATATTGATGTACTACCACAGTTCCTAAAAAGGCCTGGCGGCCGGCAGGCCTAGTGGCCTGGCATGGGATTTTAGAGCAAAGTCTTGGAGTTACCTCATCAATAAGCTACACCTGTGCTATTCCAATTGGAGAACCCTTAAGGAGGTACAGCTGTTTTACATTTACATTAAGGCACATTATCCTTGAGAACCGGTATGATGACCATATCTATCTTGCAACATGGTGCTGCCCAGGCACTTATACTAACAGGTAAGTGATGGGTTTGTGTTTGAGGTGGATGGGTTGATTTGTGTTTGGGGTGGCTGGGTGGGTGTTTGGGTGTATTTTAATGTAATTTTTATTTATTTATTTATTTATTTTATTTACGGGTTTGTGTTGTGGGTGGGTAGGTGGGTTGAGGTTTGTGTGTGTGTGTGTGTGTTTGTGTATGTTTATTTTTGTTTTATTTTATTATTATTATTTTCTTTGTCTCCACCCATGACATCATGACATCATGATGTTAGCTCCACCCACATTATGATGATGTCACGGTGGGGTAGTAAAATTTTTGACATCCCACCACTGGAGCTTAAAGAACTCGCTTACAGAGCAATCCTGTGGAACACATTATGCTCTTTAAGCGAGGTACAACTGTATTGCCAAAGGATAAAGTCAGGCAGTTCAGCAAACATTTTCATTAGTTGTTTAGTTGCACAATTGAGTCTAACCCTTTGCGACACCATGGACCACCACAGGCCAGGCTCTTCTGTCATCTGCCATCCTCCATAGTCTGCCCAGATCTATGCCCACTGCGTCAATGATGCCACTGGACTCTGGCGCTGCTCTCACCTGGCCTCGGGCCAGGGAGAGCGGGAACAGCTATGTGGCTCTTCCTTCCTCCACCACCATTATGGACACTTGCCCAGCCAGCTTGGCTGAGGGGGAAAGAAGTAGCAGGGAATTGGACTTAGTGAGTGGTGTAGAGTTGCGATTTTTGTGAACTGTTCAAAGTGTTTTTGAAGTCTATCTGAAATGTTTTTTATGATATCTTAATTTTGTAATTGTTATGGGGGATTTCTTGAAATGTCTGTGATACTTTGATATGTTATTGATATGTGATATTTTTGTGATCTATGTTGTTAGCCGCTCTGAGTCGCTTCTGCGAATAGAGCGGCATACAAATCCGAAATACAAATACAAATCTAACCATCTCATCCTCTGCTGCCCCCTTCTCTCTTTGCCTTCAATCTTTCCCAGCATCAGGATCTTCTCCAGTGAGATCTCTCTTCTCATTTGTTAGCCAAAGTACTTGAGTTTCATCTTCAGTATTTCTCCTTCCAAGGAGCAGTCAGAGTTGATTTCCTTCAGGATGGACTGCTTTGATTTCCTTGCAGTCCAAGGGTCTCTCAAGAGTCTTCTCCAGCACCACAGTTCAAAGGCATCTGTTCTTCTGCACACAGCTCAATGCAGGCTGACCAAGACAACACAGGGTGGCTCCTCTTGAGAGTCAAAATAGGGGATTGAACTGCCTACCCCTGCCTCCATAGGCACACAAATCACTGGGCCACCCAGCACGTCCTTAGGCTATATGATATTTCCAAATACAATTTAAAAAAACACACACACACACAGCTAAATTTCTATATAATTTTTAGAATAATGTACACTTTTGGAGTAATGCTATGGGACCCCTTCCATTTGATACAGTTTAATCTTAATTCAGGCCGAAGAATTAATTAATGGACGATGGAACCTTCTTCCAATCCAACAGAGAGCTAATGCTAGTCAGAGAAAATGCTACTGGGCTAGATGGACCAACAGTCTGAGCTGGCATAAGAAAGCTTTATGGGTTCTTCTGCCGGCATAATTTTAAGGTAAACATGAGTTACACCAGTACCCCTGACTTGAGAAATAAGCTCTACTTCTATTTGAACCAAAAACTGTGCAGATTATGTTCCTAGTAGCATGTTCCCAAATAGCATGAAGCAGCTCTTGAATATTACACATAACGATTATAAATCACAGAAAGCTGGCATCTTTTTGACATGTAATGAGAATCAAGAGGGCACTGTGGTGGCTTAGTAGTTAAGATGGTGAGCTTGATGACTGGAAGATCCGCAGGTCAACAGTTTGAGACCTGAGTCTCATGACTGAGTGAGTTCCTGTCTCTGCCCCAGCTCCTGCCAACTTAGCAGTTCAAAAGCAAGAAATTGGAAGTAGATAAACAGGTACCACTTTGGTGAGAAGATAACAGTGTTCCATACACTCTGGTGTCTAGTCATGCCTTCCGCATGTCCATGGAAATATTTGCAGTTGCAGACAGTGCTGTCTGGCTATAAATGGAGATGAGCACCAAACCCTAGAGTCAAATACGACTGGCTTTCAAGCAACAACAACCTTTACCTAATGAGAATCAAACAGCACAGATTGCTACAGCAAATCATTCAAGGGGAAACAAAAGGGGAAAGAAGTGCAGTAAGGAGAAGAAGAATGTACTTGCTGAAGGATCTGGGAGTCTGTTTTAGATGCAACACAACTTCTGTCAGCTCAGAGCTGCTACATCAAAAATCAGGATAGCCCAAACTCTAGTAGGAAAGGAACAACTGGAAGAGAGAGGCAAGACACGTTTTAAAAATATTTTGGGGAAAATATGAACATTTATTTGTCTTGAAAATTCTCCAATATCTTAAGTCAGAAACATAAAGTTCTAAATGGATACTACAGATTTCCTAATAAATTTATTTAGTTATAATTCAAATAGTTTCACCCAAAGTCCCAACTGCGCTTCTTGATACTGTAATTAACTTTCCAGAGCATGTGATCATAGACATTTTCTGGATTCTTCTGTCAAGCTGGTAGAAACTGAATGAGTGCCAGGACAGAGAAATAGAGCCTAGTGTGAAGGAAAGAAAATTGGGAGGGAAGGGGTGGAACAGCAAGGGCCCTCAAATGAGAATAGAACTCATGGCTTTTTAAATTCAGGTGACATTGGTTAAATTTACTGGTGTTTATATATAAACTGGCTGGATAGCTCACTGGTTTAGGTTACTAGTTGCAGAGCCAAAGGTTGTGAGTTCAAGTCCCCATTGTGCCTCCTAGGAGAAGACCCAGCCTGAGTAGCCGTGGAAAGGCTGCACAGACCAGGGCTACCTCAGAACGGGATGGTGAACCACTTCTTTGTATCCTCTACCTAAAAGAAAACCCTGGAAAAGGTCACCATAAGTCAGAATTGAATTGATGGCACATGATTAATACTATCTATGTGTAAAGTGTTTCTGTACTGTTGGGCTAGGCACACTGTGTTTACTAATATGCTTGTCTTTTTATGCACATGTGTTCCAGATTTCCAGCTTTACACCACAATTAGTGTTGTCAGCACTTGATGCTAATTGTATTATTTAGGTCAGGGTTTCTCAACCTACAGCCTAGGAGCTAGATGCGGCCCCTGACACCATTTCATGTGCCCCCCCCCCACTACCTCCATCACACCTGGAAGTGCCATGTGTGGCAGGCAGGGCAAAATGGCCATCCGGCCCCTGAAGCTGTCTGAGGGAACATGAACCGGCCCTCGGCTTGAAAAGGTTGGGAACCCCTGATTTATGTTCTCCTCTTGTTGTACAATTTTTACTGGCACCTATATAAGACATCAAGGTCCCTATAGCCATTGAGATAAGTTATAACAGAATGACAGTGGCCTCTCCAGAGTGATCTAATGAGGCTCAAACCTGGACCCTCTCACTTTGGACTCAGCTCTTGTTTATGCCTGGTTCTTTAATATGGCAATTCATGGACAGATGCTTTTTGAAATACTCCCCTCAAATTCCAGTCTGCTAAGGCACACATCAAAACAAAACGGAGGCAGCTGGGAACAAATAGGAAAATGGTTTAAAATGCTAAAAAAAGAAGGGGAAGGATGTGGCCAGTTGTGGCAGCCCAGCTTCTAAAAGGAACAAGATGTGATTAATAAGCGCATGTGAGGGGTTAAGCACAAGCCCTGCAAAGGACCTGGCCTCCAAACTATTTATCAGGAAAATTCTCCTTAAGCAGTGCTGGAAGCAAGCCAGAAATTATTCTCTCTCACACAGTGGTACCAGGCAATCACGCCAACCATTCCAACCGCCTAGCTGAGACTGTGGGCTCTACGTGAGCATGCTAAGATGGGCACAGCTCTTTGGTGTGGGCTTCTTTGATAAATTTTGCTTTTCTGGAAAAGATAAACTGGCTGAAAGCAGACACGTTGGCAACAGAAAGACACCACACTCCTTTGCAAGGGAATGTATTTATGCCCTTAATAGCCACTTCATTGCACTACTTCTTAAAGTTCTACCATTACATTTTAGTTCCAAACCACAGGATCTAACCTTCCTTGCTCTTGATTACTCTCAATAATATTTTACTGGTGCCTCTCCACACCACTCTTCTACCAATTACTAACTTGCGTCTGAGCCAAATCTGAAAAATGCCATCTACTAAAACCCTTCCTACCCCAGGATCTCCTTTTTCAGGCCAGACTTTCCAAATCATGTTGCTCTTTGCAATGTTGAGCCACAACCTGTATGGAAAACTTAGTGTCCTGTTTCATATGTTCTCTTCCTTGTGCCCCCCCCCTTCTTGGCAGCAACAGAACAAAGTTAAAGACAGAAAAGCTCAATTAAATCCTATCTAATTTCCCACTTTTCGTTAGCAGAGGATTGTTTGTTATGCTATATTTACAATTCTGTTTCAGACATGACTTACATTATGCCAGCGAATGCATTTTTCTAATTTCCTATGAATAGTGGTCATTTCAAAGCAAACACAGAGGTAGAAATTTTCCCCAAATTGACACAGGGTTCAGTTTAATCTCAGCCATATTGCTTAGCAGTCATGGATTGCTTCTTTCTACTCTTAAATTCCAAAGTTAAGCATGGTCCTCTTTTGAGCTATTGCCATACCATATTGACACTGAAGGACTTCTCACTGTTGTGTTGTTGTTGCCACACACTTGTAATGCTCCCGTGTAAGAAGAACTTGGCATCCTTCCTAACATGCTAGTTAGATATGTGCAGGGGCTGTTTTTGCTGGAAGACAATGCTTGCGCCAAAAGGAGAATGAAGATCTGGTCCATAATTGACCTCTGGCTTTTTGTGCACTTTTTCTGTTTAGCAACACTAATTTCGCCTCAGTCTTACATTTTAAAAAGGAAGAAAAGAAACTAATTGGTGTTTTTACAACTTTTTCTCTCTATATAAACTTCCGCTGTGGAAAGAGACCCTTTGCCACAAGGGTATAAACAAATGCTGCAGTGGCTCAATGGTTAAAAAACTCGCCTTTTTAGCTGGAAGGCTGGCAAATCGGCAGTTCGAGACCCGGGTACTGCATGGCAGATTGAACACCTGTCTCTGTCCCAGCTCTTGGGGACATGAAAGGAGCCTCATTTGGGCATTCCCTGAGTGGCATTTTGTCCGCAACAATCATGATGATGGTGGTGGTGGTGGTGGTGGTGGTGGTGGTGGTGGTGGTGGTGGTGGTGGTGGTGGTGATGGTGATGGTGATGGTGATGATGATGAAGGCTTATGTCTGCATTTGTGAGTAGCATTTAATACTAGTACTTGTTGTTGTTAAATGCTGCTCACAAATGCAGGCATAAGCCTTTATGACATTCTTGAGCTAGCAAACAAATGCCACCACTCTTGTGCAAAAAGACATCATAAGGATAAGGAAAGAAAATGCTAAAAACAGTTGTTCTCAATAGAACTACTGGCCGGATCCTGGCAGCAAGACTCAACAGATGTATTATTTTGAAATGGAAATATGGCTGTTCTTGCCACTGATTATTTATCCAGCCAGTGAGATGCTGAAATGCACACAGAGATTGCATAGATCTAAAAACGGAAATTGTATTTGCAGGACACCACAATCCTGAATTCCTTGTTGATAGATCTCAGGTTATGTCTTCAATAGGCAAAGCATTTGCCCAGAAATCCAACCTGTAACTTCACATTATGAACACACACACTCAATCTTTATCAGGAGAAACAGAAAAAATGCTTTAGAAAACTCTACTGGATGGGTTCTGATTTATTGCCTGTTTAATACGACTGGCTTTCAAGCAAGGGCAACCTTTACTAATGCCATTCACATCAATTATCTGCAGATTAATTTCTAAGTGGAACATGAATAAAACCACAACACTAAGCACACCAACTTTAATGTAAGTATTTAAACAAGGGGTTTGCAACCTCCAGCCTGCAGTGATGACCCTCATCCCTTCCTAAATATTAGTGTTCACACAGAAAAAGCCGCACAAGGTTAAATCTGGTTCTCCTCCTAGCATGGTCCACATACTTCCAAATTCCACCCCATCATTGCTACTGGGATGCAGCTGTGTCAGCCTGCTGGGTGGTTCCTTTTTTGCCTTAAAATGAGGTCCTTCCTCCACTCCTTAATAGGAGGTATGGGAAGTCAGCAGCTCATGGCACTGGGTTCTAACACCTAATGGACTTGATTGCTGAGAAGCAAATCACTCCAAACTGTCTGATATTTCCAATGTGTGCCATTTTCATCTGCAAGGCAATGGAGCAGTAGATCAGGGGCTGACAAGTATTGACACGTTTGGATACTCACATTTTTACACAGGGCTGTCCAACACACAAATCAAATTAAGCATATAACTGGGAGCAGAAGATGGACAAGCTCTCTTCTTTCTGCAAAAAATCCAAGAGGAGGAGCAAACTGTATGTACAGACCATGAACTATTAATATAAAGAATTGGAGTCATCTGTACTCTGGCTTGAATCCCTGCAGCTGTATCTAAGAATAAAGGTCTATAATAACTGCTCATGAAGAAAGATGCATAGAACATCCCCCAAAGGCTCATTGTATAGGATTCCATTTTTAAATGCTTCTTTTTGCTTGCAAGACTCCTGTGCCTTTTAATTACCTCCAAAGTATTAATGCAAAACAGATGTATATAGCATATACATAGCAAGAAGAAAAGTTCTGCCTGAAAGAGCCATGGACTTATTTTCAGGAAGGAACAATTTGGCAAATGTCTGTTGTTGTTCAGTCACACAGTCGATTCCGACCCTCTGCGACCCCATGGACCACTGTACGCCAGGCACTCCTGTCCTCCACCATCCCCCTCAAATTGCTCAGCTCTGTGCCCATTGTCTCCACAATACCATCTAGCCATCTCATCTTGGGCCGGCCCCTTCCTCTTTTGCCCTCGACCTTTCCAAGCATCAAGGCTTTCTCAAGTGAATCCTCTCTTCTCATCTAATGTCCAAAGTAATTTAGCTTCATCTTTATTATTTGACCTTCTAAGGAGCAGTCAGGGTTGATTTCTTCTAAGATTGACCTATGTCTACAATGTTCTTAAGGTTGTAGAAGCTTCACTGTAGTCCATAAAGCAAGCCTCGCGTGATAGAACTTATGACAATTTATTGCAAAAGACTGCTACTCTGCAGAAATTGAGCCATTTCTTCTAGTGGAGATTTGAACTCACTTTGGTTGGTGGTGAGGGGTGGGGAGAGAAGTACAGCAGCCAAAGTTAGGTGGAGCATGCAATGACAAATGACTGCTATCTGCTGCTGCTTCCCTTTCCTTTCAACCTCTCTCTCTGTAGCAAGCACACAATGGAGTGTGATGAATGTGGGAATTCAACAGGAGGAGAACACAGCCTTCAGTGAAGGAGGCAGAAGTGAATTGACCGAGAATAGCCTGAGATGACACTGACCCTTATGAATCAACTTCCACTCCCTAACTACTGTTTTATTTTATAGTTGTTATTATTATAGACCTTCTCTTTTCCTCCAGTTCCCAAATAAACATATTAACATAGTGAGAGGATTTGAGTGTGGCTTTAATTGAGACATAGCACAAATAATGGGCTATAATGCTACGTCTGCATAAGGAAGCTACAATGCAAAGCCTGATTTAACAAAATCAGGCACCATGGAATGCCTAGCACCATTGGATACATTCCACTTGTGCTTCACCTGCAGATGCTGATGATGAAGAAGAAGAAACTGAAAGTTTTTGACCAAGTGTCTAGAACAGTGTTTCCCAACCTTTGGTTTTTGGACTTCAATTCCCAGAAGATTAAGTCAATTCTCCAAAGCACCGATCAGCCAACATACTGACAAGCTTCTGGGATTTGAAGTCCCCCTGTGGGGCATGTGCCCCATCTTGGGAACCACTGGTCTAGAAGGACACTGATCATGTACTGAAACATCATGTGGTGTGGTGATAATGATAGCAGATTGGAACACAACAGTAGGAAATAAAGGAGAATCAAACATTACTACAGAATTTGGTACTGGAATCAGAAATGAAGCAGAAGAGCAACCCATAGAATTGCAAATGCATATTCAGCCAACTGAACAGACAATGCCCTTCAAGCAATGTATACATGAGTATCACTAGATAGCATACATCAAAATAAATGAGATTTATCTAACTGGAATCAGAAGGGGGAAAGTTCTACTCTTTCTGCAGATACAAAACCAGGAATGGAAAGTTGTACAGATCTGGAACTGTCCATATCAACAATTAAAGTAAAGCTGAAGAGAAACACTGAATCAATTATAGTACCAAAATACTGTACTGTACAATTTAAATAGCATTTCTGAACGAAAATGCTATTACAAATTACAACAAATAGACAAAAACCCACTCTTCTATCAGCTATAAGCACAGTGAATGGGGATCCCACAAACTGAAAAGTGGCTGATTTTAATTTTAAGAGTCCACCTAGAACTGACAAAGAAAGATTTTGGAAGAGGGAAGAAGAAGATGGCCATGGAAACCAGCATGGTAGACCTGTGTGATCTACTCCTTTCTTTCAGTAGTTGTGTGCTATCACAGTAATTCAGATTCAGAGCATAAAAAATGAAGGATGAGTCTGATTCTACACCTTGAGAATGGGACATAAATTGTATTACTCCAACACAGCAAACACACCATAATAATGGTTGCTTGGGTGCATGAACAGAAGAATCCTACAACTGGTTCTAGGCCTGCAGGCTTCCCATTGACATCTTGTTAGCCTGCACATGGGAGCAGACTGAGGAACCAAATAAGCCTTTGGTTTGATACAACAAGACTCTTATGTTCATACAGAACAGTGGTTGCTAAATGGGTTGTTATTCATAAGAGTTTCCGGCCTGGTCTTATGCATTGGAAAGAAGAGCCCCGTAATTAAGCCTGGCCCTTGAGCTCTGGATTTCAAAGTAAAAAGGTTTGTTCCCAACACATTGAAATTGTAGCATGAAGAAAGCTCCTCTTTCCACTGCATCTCTTCCTTACTCTCCATTCCAGACAAATATCCTCTGTTGAATGACAAAAGCAGAACTCTGCCTTGAAAGTAAGTTGTGAGTCCTTTTCATATTGCAGCAAGGACTTGAGCTCTTTGGCAATTATTTGTGAGAAGTCAGCCACTGCCAGGAGGCCAGGCACACTTTCACCTGAATGGTCCCTTGAACACAACTCAATATTCAATGAGTGCTAAGACAAGCCTTCCTTAGCAAGAGATTATAACAAGGCAACACCTAGTTCTCAGTGTGAATAGAATTGGCCCTCTACACTAGTCTATGCAAAAGTCCTGTAATGCACTAAAATTCTGTGGCACACTCAGTGGTCTGTCTGGAATAGTCTTGTGAAAGTGGGAAAGCCATGAGTGTGTGTAGAAATATTTCTTTGTCTTTGGGGGACCAAGACCTCCTCCAACCCCATAGCCAGTCTAGACCATCTTATTTAAATATAAGGACCAATGAGGGCACTTGCCAGCCACCATGCAGCTCTGGCTGGGGGCAGGAGGTGACACCCATGTGTGAAAAATTGAAGCAGGATGGCTTTCTTTATGTCTTCCAGCACATCCTTCAGGACCGTAAGGGATGTCCAGCCACAAGCAGAAGGCTCAGAGAAGGAGAGAATATATGTTTTTGCAAGCAGACAGGTGTTCCAATCTATGACCTGGCAAAAAGTGTGCTGTGTCTTTGTCTGATGTGACCCTTAACAAGCCATTGAAAGATGAAAAGGTCCCAGTCGAGTTTAGCTAAGGGAAAAATCATTTTCAGGCTTCCTTCTGTTTCTTGATTTTTTGTCTATATGCAACAGAGTTCCAAATAGTGGAGTTAGATGTGTGTTGCTTTGAGGAAGGGTGGAGTACTGATCTAAGGGTCAAAGAACATAAACATGGATTCATCCAAAATGGGCTGCTGATACCTTGGCTGCAGCAGCGAAGCCTGTCTTCCTGGAAAGAAACTCCAAACTGAGCTGACTTCTCACTAGTGAAAACTTTTTTAACTTGATGTATCAAGAGACTACATTTTCCTTTCTACCAAGGATGTTAAAATTAAAATCTGGTGTGTGTGTTTTGCACTTTGGGTGGGTGGGTGCATTTTCAGATGGAAGCATTAACAGATGCATCATCTCATTGATTAAAGTATGCCTCTGTCTTAAGAATGTATGTAGTATTTTTGTGCATTTTTTCAAATGCACTTACTGTACATTAGCAAATATCTTTTTTTATTTTACAGAGCACACTGCAAACCTGGAAATGTATTCATTTCTAATGTAAGTTGAGTCAAGCTCCGTGTTCTGTCCAAAAGCTGCAGAAATAGGTACCGTATATGCTCAACTATAAGTCATCCCGAATATAAGTCGAGGTACCTAATTTGGACCTCCAAAACTAGGGAAATAGATTGACCTGAGTATAAGTCAGGGGTGAAAAATGCAGCAGCTGCTAGTGATTTTCAATAACTAAAATTCATGAAAATATAGTAAAATTAATTAATTTAGACATTTGTGTGGGTATCTTTTTGAGTTTTTATGGTCGTATTAGTGCTTTTTTAAAATGTATGTTTGAATTTGCACCACCTTATTTTGGGACACTCGGGGTTGTTGACCCGAGTATAAGTCGAGTTCCCTTTTTGGTCCTTATTTGGGGGGCTAAAAAGCTAGACTTATACTCGAGGATATACAGTACATACATTTAAAAACATTAACAGAGCTAATTTTCTGCACATGCCTGGGCAGAAACAAAGAGAGCTGTATCTGCATCACATGAAGAATTGGTGCTGCCAGATCACTTAAGACTTTATGCCCACACAACATAAACATTATAAATACCTGGGTCTAGGCCAGCTCTAAATATATTTGTACTCTTAACATATCTGCCCCAAAATGCATGCCTCTCAAACTAAAAGTTCTTTCCTATACGTAGATATGTTCTGGAGACAGGCAGCATTTTCATTTATTTTGCACAGTACAGTACTGTATATCATTTGTGCCAGTGAGAAAACTTTGTGGTTTATATTCCATAACACTTAAACAGCCTCTGTCTCAAACAATACATTCCAGGTGAGTTTCCCAGAGATGGGAAAGTCAGAAAAGCTTAGCAGATTAATTAATTGTTAACAGTGATGGGATGCGGCAGGTGCGTACCAGTTCGCCAGAATGGGTGGTAAATTTTCCCAGTGGCCCGGAGAACCGGTAGCAGCTTGGGGGGGGGGGGGGAACCACCTTCGGGGCTTACCTTTTCACTGGTTCCCCCACTGCAGATGCACGCCAAGCACTTGGTGTGCATGCATGCCTACAGTGCTTGGTGCATATGCACGGCCTCCTCGCTATCCTCCCAAGCAGGGAGGAGGAAGAGAAGCTGCTAGCCTGAAGCTCCCTATAGCCTGCTCCCCAGGGTAAGTGACTCACCTTTGGAAGTAGTGTGTCTGTGTGTATTTTAATGTGTATTTAATACCTTTACCTATATTGACGTACTACCACAGTTCCTAAAAAGGCCTGGCGGCTGGCAAGCCTGGCAGCCTGGCTTGGGGTTTTTAAGCAAAGTCTTGGAATTACCTCATCAATAAACTACACCTGTGCTGTTCCAATTGCTGTTCCAATTGTAGAACCCTTAAGGAAGTACAGCTGTTTTACATTTACATTAAGGCATATTATCCTAGAGAACTGGTATGATGACCATATCCATCTTGCAACATGGTGCTGCCCAGGCACTTATACTAACAGGTAAGTGACGGGTTGATTTTTGTTTGGGGTGGGTGGGTGTATTTTAATGTAATTTTTATTTTATTTATTTATTTATTTATTTATTTTATTTACAGGTTTGTGTTGTGGGTGGATGGGTGGGTGGGTGGATGGGTGGGTGGGTTGAGGGGTATGCGTGTGTGCTTATTTTTATTTTGTTTTTTATATTTTTTTATTTTTTCTTTGGCCCCACCCACGTTGTCATGATGTCAGCTCCGCCCACACTGTGATGATGTCATGGTGGGGTAGTAAAATTTTTGACATCCCACCACTGACTGTTAAGGAATTCAATGTTAGTCTCAATAACAAACTACCAACAATTAATTTAGAAAAATTGTGTGGTCCTTCTACACAATCCAAAGTAATGGTGGTGATACCTTTATTGGATGACTAAAAAAACCCCATCATTTGCATCTTCATCAGGCTTGGTCAACAAAGAGCTGGAGTTGCTACAGAAGAAATATAATAGTTCCAAAAATCATGCCCATTGAGGACAAGAGGGGCTTTTTTGGCTTCTTTGTCTGAAGCAAGTTTCAAAATGGGAGCTACAAACTCATTTCAGAAGAGTAGGCTTCAGATTCCACCTGTTGCTGTGCTGATTAGCCACCTAAGTTTTGCAGACCTAGCAGTTCGAAAGCAAGGAATTGCAAGTAGATTACAGTACAGTACTTGCTTTCAAACTGTTAGGTTTGCAAACCTTAGGTGAAAACTATTCAGATTCTGGCCAATAGTTTAATTCATCCTGCTGAATGACTGGCAGACCATTGTTCTAATCACTTTGGCAGAAAAGAAACAGTATTCTATGCACTTCAGCATCTATCTATCTATCTATCTATCTATCTATCTATCTATCTATCTATCTATCTATCTATCTATCTATCTATCTATTTATTTATTTATTTATTTATTTATTTATTTATTCAGATTTATATTGCCGCCCACTGCCACATGACTACAGAAACATCTATTTTTCCTGGTTTATCAGGTCAAAATTAGGTACCTTCAGTGATGGGATGTCCCCGGTTCCAGACGGTTCCCTGGAACCGGTAGGACCAATTCCGGAGGGTTCTCCAGGAGGGGAGTCCACTTTTGAGGCATCCGGTTCCGGACGCCTCACCGAAAGAATTTTTTTAAAAAAATCGGAGCTAAAATGGCTCCAATTGACTGCGCATGCGCAGAAACTCAATCTGACGCATTGCACATGCGTCAGATTGAGTTTCTGCGCATGCGCAGTCAATTGGAGCCATTTTAGCTCCATTTTTTTTTTAAAAAATTGTTTTACTGCTTTCAGGACGGCGGCGGCGGCGGCACCAGCCCTCTAAGGAGGGCACCTCCCCCGCGGCACGTTGAGGGCTGCCTGGGCCGTCCGCTGCCGACAAGCCCCATGCCCTGGGGACGCCTGGCGCGGCGCACCGCTGCCGCCTCCTCCTCTGCCGGGTGCCTGTGGACTGGGTGCCTGCAGCTGCCGCCCCCCGCTGCCGCTGCCAGAGCTGCCTGCATCCCTGTGGCCTCCTCCTTGGGCCGGTCCCTTTTTAGCCCGGCTGTGGCGCCTGGCGGAGGAGGAAGCTGGAGGCGGTGTGGCATGGGGACGGCAGCCGCCACCATACCCACTGCTCCCCGCAGGCCCTGGCCGCCCGTGGCCTCAGCCAGAGCCGGGCCTAAAAGGCACCGCCCCGAGGAAGCTGCAGGCGCCTGGCAGAGGAGGATGCGGCGGTGGCGAGCCCCGCCGGGCTTACCCAGGGCATGGGGGTTTGTCGGGCCCAAGTCCCTAGGAGGGCGCGGCGGCGGCGGATGGCCCGCACAGGCACCAACGTGCCCGTGGGAGCTCGGTGGCTGGCCAGGGGCTGCAGGCGGCTGTGGCGGCCGTGGCCGGCGGCTGCAGGGCCGGCCGCGGCCTTCATAGGAGGAAACGGCCGCAGTCAGGGGCAGCGTGTCTTGCCGGGTGGCCCCGGGCCACATGGAGGTTCGTCGGCGCCAAGGAAGGTAAGTGAGGCTTTTATATTTAGGGTGGGTGGGTGATTTATTTGTGTTTTGGGTGGTTGGTTGTACTTTTATTTAATTTTTATTTTATTTATTTATTTATTTTATTTCTTTAAGTTATTTACGTGTCTGTGTGCGTGTTTATTTATTTTATTTTATTTTATTTTTGGCCTTGCCCACAACGTCATGATGTCATGACGTTGGCTCCGCCCATGACGTCATGACGTCATGACATTGGCCACACCCATGACATCCATGATGTCATGGCGTGGTAGTAGAATTTTTGACATCCATCACTGGGTACCTTGGCTTATATTCAGGTCGGCTTATACTCGCGTATATGCAGTATTTCAAATTTATACTTCACCCTGCTCAGGCGAACCTGACTCTAGGTGCCTTAACTACTGCACGCCACAAGGGCTCTTCAGCATTAGTCACAATGACTGTTTATTTCTTCTAAGATCAGCGGTAGCATACCCTCCTCCAATACCAGTTGCTGAGAAACATGAGGAAAAGATGCTTCTGGATTCCTGTTTGGTACCCTTCTGAAGGAACTCACTTGTTTACAATGTGAACAGAATACTGGACTAAACAGCTTAAATTGGGGAGGGGCAGAGGGGGGAGGCTGTCTTAACATTACGTCCTTTTCTGAACATGATAGAGCTTTTGAGTCACAGTTGCACAAGGGGACGGAAATTAACTACCGGTACACTACAATTAACTATGCAACATGAAGGAGAGGACTTTGCCTGTTATGCAACACTGTTGCCCTTATTCCTAACGAAGAAGAGGGGATGCCTGTGGTTTGAGTCAGGGCTCAGTCTCCAAATCTATCTGCCGTGCTGGGATTGAAGCTTGGAAGTCACAAAACAATAAAAAGGTGTGGCCTCAAGGATATAGATGGAGTTTTCCCCCTTCCTAGTGATTAATACTCAAATTCAGCACCCACATATATGGGGAAGGAGAGATTGAAAATGTACCTGAGAGGAAAAGAGTTTTGTATACATCTAGATGTTAGAACCTTGCCTTTTTATAAATTTAGCAATGAAACTGGCTTGCTGGAGAAGGTCAAATGTGTGACCAGCCAGGAAGATTCCAGAAGAAGCCGTTGTTAATGCATAAACCAGAATCTCTCAGCGGCAATAGAAATAAGTTAGAGTAAAGGTGGGAGGGGGGCGGAGAGAGTATCCTGAATTCCTAAGCAGCAAAGGAGAAATTAGACCTGGGTTTGCTAACTTTGGTCCTTGCCTAACTTCTTGCCCCTCTTCTGATCCTCTTTTGGCTGGGGAGTTTTAACTATTGTGACTTAGAATCCTTTTATAATCTACTAAGCCAGGGTTGCCCAAATTTTTTGGGCCGTGGGCCGGTCACATGGTTCCTCCCATTGGAAGCGGAAGCAAGACATGCCTTGCAATCTGTTTTGCAACAGGATGAGATAGATTTTAAGCTGCCATTTTCTCTGCTTAAACCAGGGGCACCCAAACTATGGCCTGTGGACCAGATCCAGCCCCTGACTCCAATACATCTGGCCCATGCCACCCTTGTTGCTCCCAAAAGCAGAAGTAAAAAGTGCCTATACTAGGCCATCTCTACTATTCACCCATGGAACAAAATACACAGGGGTGGGCTCCAAAAATTTTTACTACCACACTATGGGCATGATATGGTGGGTTTGGCCACTGGGAAGTGTTAAAGGAAGGATAGCCTGTGAAACTGTGCCTCATACTGTCACTTAGTACTTTGTTCAAGGTGGTAAGTGCTTAGTATATTTGGAGAAAGGGGGAAAACACAAAGCTAAGATTGGTTTTTAGACCTTGGTGCTATAAATGTAACTAAGTTACTATTAAACAGTATGATTTGAATCTCTACTAGTAGGATCTAGTGATTTGGGGAGAACATGAACTGCTCACCTGCAATGACACTCAAAGTCAGTTCTCAGGCTTTTCTAATGTTGCACTGGGAGATGCTTGATCTATTAGTGCTTCCAAAATTCCTTAGGTTTTACTTTTGCCATCTGCGCAAAGGATACATAGTGCACATTTAATGGAAAAACTGATCTGTCATAGCACCATTTCTTTACTGTTGCCACCATTTGTACAATTAACCCTTTGCCTGTGAGGAGCTGCATATCCTATGTTATTAAAAAATGGGAGTGATATACAACTGGATAAAACTCCAGGCAGTTGCTGATTGGAAGTTTTGGTCACTCCTCTTCCCCCTTTACTTCCAAAACCTGTAAAATGCCTCAAAGAACTGAGCAAGCATGAGATTACTCCTTAGGGCAGTAATGCCAAACCTTGGCTCTCCAGGTGTTCTTGGACTTCAATTACCAGAAGCCCAAGTCAGCACTCCTGCTGATCAGGGTTTCTGGGAACTGAAGTTCAAGAACAGCTGGAGTGCCAAGGTTTGCCATCACTGCCTTAGGGTATTCCTTCCAATAAACAGTAAAACTACAGAATCTAAATTGGAAAGATTGTAATAAAAGAGAGGAATGGGGCTTAAAGTGAGCGAGAGAGAAAGTAACAGCAATCATAAGATGGTTTGAGCATATGTATGCTGTACATGATGTAATAGAGTAAGAGGAGGGGTAAATGACCACCAGAGAGGAGCTAACAATCATCTTCTGGTTTTATCTCATATATACAGTACAAGAGATAACAATGGTAGAAACTGGAACTGAAAGGTGAGAACTGGTAGAATTATTTCTGCTCTTGCTTCTTGATGAAGCAATCATAGAAATAACTACATATAGATTCAAGAGAAAGGGCTGTCTGTGGTCATAGTGACATGGGAAAAGACTAAGAGATCTTTGAAACAATATGATCTTACACGCCACATAAGGAACAGATTTGCATTATTAAACTCAATTGATTGTGAACAAGAAGATCTGGGGAATGAAATCAAAGCTATAATTAGGGAAGAATGCAAAAAAGAAAATTCCTGTAGTAAAAAAGTAAAGCAAAACCTAGATGAATGATGGAAGAAACACTTAAATTGTGAAGGATAGTTGAGAAGCTAAAGTAAAAGGTGACAGAAACAGGGTCAGAGCCCTTGATGCAGTTTTTCAGGAAAAATATGAAAATAATAAAATAATATTAAATATTTTTAAAAATATAAGATATTAAAAGAAATGTGCAAAGAAATGGAAAAGAACAATAAAGGAGAAAAATAAGAGATTCAAGAAATAAAAAAGAAATGTACTGTATGCTAAATTGTTGAATAACCAACAGGAAAGCACACTATCTGACCAGGAGAAAATAAAGAGAAGGTCCCAACAGTATACTGAAGACCTATACAGAAGTGATTTCTTCTTCTGTGTCTAGGCCAGACGTGAAACTGCCAAAATGAAGGCAACTTTTGGTGAGTTCATTCTGCAGTTCTTTTTGCCTGACCCAGTGTGAAAAAGATTAGCCAGCAACACAAGGTTGCTATTGCTTGGGGTATGCCCGATTGTGATTCAAAAATACTGTATGATAATCTTCAAGGAGGCTCTTTCTGTGTAGAGAGATTCATGTTGAAAAATCTGTAG
Organism: Furcifer pardalis; assembly: GCA_030440675.1. Taxonomy (NCBI): domain Eukaryota; kingdom Metazoa; phylum Chordata; class Lepidosauria; order Squamata; family Chamaeleonidae; genus Furcifer; species Furcifer pardalis. The sequence goes on from CP126893.1 coordinate 105,900,618, forward strand.
TTTGAGAAAGTGATCTGAAAGTGATCTGAAAGCACTGGAAAGGAATGAATTAGTAAAGGTAGACAAAATACCAACAGAACTATTTCAAGCCACAGAAATTGAATCAAAAATATGCCAACAAATATGGAAAACAAAACAATGCCCCACAGACTGGAAGTGTTCAATGCATTCCAATCCAGATCCCAAGTAGAACAGGAACAACAGAAGCATTGTTAAGATTTCCCATGCTCAACATGTTGCAACAAAGGCTTTTATCTTTTATGGAGTGCAAAATGCATGATATTTAAGTTAGATTCAAAAAAGGAAGAGGCACTCAAAATCATATTGCAAATATCCCCTGGCTACCAGAGTACACCAAAGAATTTCAAAAGAACATCAGTCTATGTTTTATAGACTACAGCAAAGCTTTAGACTTCATGGATCATAAGAAGCTATGGGTTATTCTAAAAGAAATGGGTCTACCTCTACACTTGATTGTCCTGTTGCATAACCTGTATTTTGGACAAGAAGCTACTGTTAGGACAGAGTCAGAATGGTTTCCTATAAGCAATAGTGTTAGACAATGGTGCAATTTATTCTCTTATCTGTTCAATCTGTACACAGAACAGGGCCGTAGCCAGGGTGGGGCCAGGATGGGTTTGGCCCACCCTGAGTTAGCAGTTTACCCACTCTGGCAAAGCATGGTTTCCCACAGGAATGCATTGAAAAGAGGCTTTGTTGGCCATCCTGAAAAAATATTTGCCCACCCACATCTAGAATCCTGGCTATGGCCCTGACACAGAACATATCACACAGAAAGCCAGACTAGATTCAAATGAAGGAGTGGAAATAGGTGGGAGAAACATCAAAAAAATTAAGATACGTAGATGACATCATCGCGTTGGCAAAAAAACAGCAATTATTTCAAAAGACTTTTAGAGAAAGTGAAGGAGGGAAATGCCAAAGCAGGACTGCAACTGAGTATTAAGAAGACAAAAATCACGACTAAAGAAGAACTACACAATTTTAATGTTGATAATGAAGAATTGAAATACTGTAGTGAATTATTATTTTTTGATACATTGTTTCAATCATCAATAGAAACGGAGACTGCAGAAATCAAAAGAGACTCAGAGCAACAATGAAGGAATTAGGGGGGAAACATCAAGAGTAAGGATGTATCACTGGAAACCAAGACTATCCACACTCTTACATTTTGAATCACCATGTCTGAGTGTAGGAGCTGGACAGTAAAGAAAGGTGACAGGGAAAAAATTATTTGTTTGAAATATGGTGCTAGAGGAGAGCTTTGCAGATACCCTGGACTGTCAGAAAAATGAATAAGTGGATCCTAGAGCAGATCAAGGCTGAACTATCTCTGGAGGCAAAAATGATGAAAACAAAGCTTTCCTACTTTGGGCACATCATGAGAAGGCAAGATTCTCTGTAAGAGACAATAAAGCTGTGAAATGTTGGAGGCAGACAGAAAAGAGGAAGACTAAATACAAGATCGGTCGATTTTCTAAAGGAAACTGCAGACTTGAGTTCACAAGTACTGAGCAGGACAGTTTGGAGATTTCTCATTCATAGATTCACCATAAGTTGGAAGTGATTTGATGGAACAAAACAACAAGTTCCATTAAATTCACTAAGGCTTACTTATGAATAGATAGACAACAGGGCAAATGTGGTGCAAATAAGCTATGGTGGGGAGGTTTGTTGAGGATACAGTGACAGACAAAGCTTTGAGAAATCTGTGTTCAAGTCCCCACTTAGTTGCAGAAGTATAACGGTTGGGGGCTACCCTTATAAAACCACCCCTTAAATATTTCCCATACAGTACTTTTAGAACTTTATTGGAGTCACCATAAGTGAGATGTGACTTAGTGGCACATCGTTACAACAGAAAGATTTGCAATGCGTAGTGTGGGGCCACATACAGTCCACACTTTCTGTACCCACCCACAAACATATTTCTGGTCCTGGGAGTTTCTTGATTGGCAATAAAATGAGGTGCGGGGCCCTGAAACTCCCTCAACTCCAAACAAACAAAAACAAAAGTGGAAAGTGAGTTCCAGCAACCTTTGGGTTTTCATAATTTGTCTTCGTTTGTGGCAGTGGAGTTGCTCCTGATTATGGATACTGGGGTGAAAAAAACTGGCTTCTCGACCCTCTACGTTTGTCCTGTTGTAGGTCTAGGCATTTAGAGAAGGCTCAGATATTTGCTTATAGGCCTTTTTTCAAGGAAATCTCTATGCTGGATCAGAATCAGGTTGACTATTTGCTTAACCATTATCTTATGTCTGAGGTATTATATTCATGGACAGTGACAACTGGCAGTAAGGAAACCAACATCTGTGCTTTTCAATGTGGGGGAGACTGGCGTATATACTTATTATCGTTATTGTTGTTGTTCAGTTGCATAGTCAAGTCCACCCCTTTGTGATCCCATGGACCGCTGCACGCCAGGCCACCCCTATCCTCCACCATCCTCCGCAGCCGGCTCAGCTCTGCACCCATTACGTCAACAATGCAATCTAACCACCTCATCCTTGGCCGCCCCCTTCTCCTTTTGGCTTCAATCTTTCCCAGGATCAAAGCCTTCTCGAGTGAGTCCTCTCTTTTCATTTGGTGTCCAAAGTACTTTAGCTTCATCTTCAGTATTTGTCCTTCCAAGGAGCAGTTAGGGTTGGTTTCCTTCAGGATCTCTTTACTGTCCAAGGTACTTTCAAAAGCCTCCTCCAGCACCACATTTCAAAGGTGTCTATTCTTCTCTGCTCAGCCTTCCTTATGGTTCAACTCTCACAACCATACATTACTGCTGAGAATACCATTGTTTTGACTATGTGGAGTCGACTTTTGTTGGCAGGGTGATGTCTATAATTTTTATTATGTTCCCTAGGTTTCTCTTCGCTTCAATGATGTAACAACTTCTCTCGATTCAGCATCGCTAATTACCACTTTGTAATAACACCAGTGGTAATTAAGGTTGCCATTCAAGGCATGTTCACTTCTTGGTGAAAAGGAAAAGATCCACTGATCTTCTGCTGTATACCTTCTTTGGGGATCTTGTTACCAAACAATCTAACATAGAGGATTCCTTTCTTTATGGGAATGAGGGAGATCTACAGAATCTTGTTTTACTTTGTTGTGCACTAGCAAAGGTAATGGATGCAAATCTGACATTAAAAAGTCAGCAAGGTTTAGAAATAAATAGAACATTTCAGTTTCCCAGGGCAATGTAGTATTGTTTTTAAGTTGCCATTCTTCTTCATCAGCATCATCAACAAACACTTACATCAGAAATGCAATCTTAATTTTTTAATCTAGAATTTATCAGCGATTTTTATTTGATTTAGTTTGAACAAAATTGGGACCATAGCTGGTTATCTTATTGCAAGTATTAAACTAGCATAACAAAATTAGAAAAGAAGAATTAATTCCTAGAATTGTGTATGAATGTATGTATCTGATTATGTATTTTTATTGCAGTAGACAACAAGACACCAGAGAAGTCTAATCATCTTAGCAATAGTGAAAATGGAATGAAGTTGATAATATCTCCATATTACTTAGTGAAGAGTAAAAAGTAAAAAGGACTTAATGGTTAAGATGCTGAACTTGACAACTGGAAGATTGGCAGACCAGCTGTTCAAAACCCAAGTCCTGCGTGATGGAGTGAGTTCCTTTTCTGTCTCAACTCCTGCCACCCTACCAGTTCAAAAGCAAGAAATTGCAAGTAGATAAATAGGTATCATTTTGATGGTAAGGTAACAGCATTCCGTGCAGTCTGGCATCATGCCACATTACCTCAGAAATGTCTGCAGACACAGACAACGCTGGCTGTTTGGCTATAACTGGAGATGAACCCTAGAGTTGGATAGAACTGGCTTTTGAGTGAGGGAGACCTTGACCTTCACCTAAAATGTATGGCTTTGAGTGTAAGATGTGAGGAGTTTCTGATACTGCAGAAGAAGCTATAAATGATCTCTTGGCATGGTCCAGGAAATGTACTAAGACATTTCTCAGGTTTCAGATCCAAAATTCTTAATCATACCTTCAAAACAGGTTAAGGATCTGGGTTTCGTGCCTGTGTCACTTCATTCCTTCTCAGAACTTCTTTTGTTCTGGGTTCCCCCACTGCCATTCACAATTTTGTGACCCAAATGTTATTGCGGAATGTGGTGTGTGTATAAGAACAAGTTTATTTCTACTTTGCCGTCTGTTATCTGCATGGACACAGCATGAACATTACGAGCAAGAGCTTGCCCATGATTCATACAGTGGCCAATTTTTGTTGCATGGATCAAACATGATTCTGATCATTTTATGTCGGGTTTTTAAATTTTTCTGATGACAAATGTGCACAACAATCTGAGGAAGATGGTGGTGGTGTCACAGAGAAGTGCCTCTCCACACACTATGATCTGACCTGGAGCACCAATGAGAAAAGATGGAGAATGTTCCTTCCCCAATTCTGTCTCATTGTTCTTCAAAAGAGGGCAGTCTGGGTACCCTCAGTGGAAAATTGGCCATCACTTAAAATGGGTGCTGCCTTTGGGTATTTGACCACTTTGTTCTTTGCAGAGACAAATTCAGTGCTCTGGCCAAACCATTATCTTTCTTCAGATGGCCTTGACTTTGGCAGTTCCTTACGTATAGTGGAAAGTCAGGAGACTTTCACGCAGGCACAGGCTGCTTGCAGCCTAAACAACACACTGGCGCCCAGGCAGGGAGAGCGTGAAGTGCTGGGAAGTGTTTACATCTCCCTGCTCCACAAAGTATGACCTCACCAGCTATTCTAAATAAAAGAGATAAAGTGGTGCTGCTTTTGTTGCTCAGCCTTCCCTCAGATGATAAGCTGGTAGGTGAGGCACCAAAGAGATTCTCAGATGAGAACCCAGGAATATTTGGACTGGGATTTTTTCTGAAATGGCTGTTTGCCTCAGTCCAGAGAATGGGCTGCTTGCTCAAACACGACAGGTTTCCACAATAGTTTCGCTACTGCCACAAGCACTCAGATACCCTGGCTGGAGTGATGGCAAGTTTGCCAAGAAAGATAACCCCCTTTACAAAAAAGTGGCCAAGATACTGTTTTGATGTCCAATATTGTTCTGATTAAATATGAAACACATCCCTGGTGGCGCAGTGGTAAAACTGCTGTCCTACAGCCAAAATGTTGTGAGTTTGATCCTGATGAGATGCAAGGTTGACTCAGCCTTCTATCCTTTTGGGGTCAGTAAAATGAGTCCACAGCATTTTGAGGGCAAAATGCTTATTACCTTGTAAGCTGCCCAGAAAGTGCACTAAGCGTGATGGGCTGGAATATGTGCAATTGCTCTTGCTATCCGGTGATGGCCAGCTGAATTGAAGAATGGCACCATAAGTCAGAATTGACTTGATGTAATGCAGTGTTTGTTAATTATCTCTAAAATGCATTTCCTTGTCTGGTTAATATAGCGTTACTATGAGAAAGGCCGTTATAACCACCACCACGCCTTCTGCAAGTGGAAAACAGATGTTAATATTTAACAAGTGGATTATAGCCATTTACTGGGCTTGTCTTTTTCTTCCCCAGCCAATATAAATCACCAGGAGCTCTTTTTACCCTCGTGTTCTGAAGCAGATTGGTCACATAAGACTTCTTCTCCCATGGACAAAGCCTGCCAGTGGGAAACTATGTTAATTCTGTTTATGCTTATTTATAGAAGGACTGCCCTTTTTTCTCTCACTCCTTCCATCCCTAGCCCTGTCAATTCACTATCAAAGGCACCAGTAATCACAAAGTATAGCATTGCACTATATAACTGTCATACCAGGGTTACAGATGGTTGACTCCCTGTTAACAGGGTTCTGTTCAATTCACTGTTTTAGACTTGAGAGAGTTTCCAACAAAATCCTAGAATGCCATCACATGCACCCTTGACCCCCCACCTTCTGTAAGTTCATCCAGAATTGTCAAAGTCCTAAACACAGAGAGAACATCCTCATTGTTAGTTACTTCTCAGCTGAGCTGCCAACATAAAAGGCCCTATAATGCCACCATGGAGATGATGGCTGCAACAAGGTCATTGCTGAGGTCACTCTCTATGTAGTTGTCCTTTTGGCTCTGCTGATAACAGGCAGAAAGGTGGAATGCAAAAAGCACCAGTTGCCTGAAGCAGGACAGCACTTGCTATTCTTGGCAACAGTGGCTGGAAAAATTGGAAACTTTCAAAGTATTTTGTTTTCATTTTATTTGGGAGGCAGCCAGGCATCTGGAATACAGCTGAGGAGAAACGGCATAACCGAAGGGAAACCTATGTAGTCCACTATCCACCTATCAATCAAAACTGCCTTTCTCCAGGTATGCAATTTTCCATAGGAACACCTTCATCTTTCTTGGCTGGTGGCTTCAAGTTTGGTCTTAACCTCACTTCCTCATGCCTGGCAGCCATTCTAACAAGTATTAACACTATTATCCAAGGACCTCAGGGTGTTGGTGGTATATATACATATATTCTTCTGACTTATACAACAATCCTGTGAATTAAGAGAGAGTGAGTAAAAGGCTCACATATGGTTGCCCAGTGATAAAGTGGGGAATTGAAGTGAGGCCTCTTTAATCTAAAATGGGTAATTAGATGCTAAACTGCCTTAGCTCCTTGGAGATTATTCCTATATGACCACAAATTGCTAATTATATGGAATGAAACAACTGTTCCTTAAGGAAAAGGTCACCCATTTCATGCATTTTTACTGCCCAGTGGAGGAGCAGGGCAATTGTACTCTTGATCTCATCTGGTGTTTGTAGTGTTGCTATAGTGCAGTGTAAAGATAAATTGCTGAAAATCAAGGTCAAGATCATTCATATGGTATTCTGTCTGGAAGAAGAAGAAAATGGACATCTTGACATGCAGAATTGAGTGATCTTTTTATAGATACCACAGGCTGCAAAAAAGTGGTTTATCTCAAATCAAAGCAAACCTTTAACTAGAAAAATAAATTGATAAATAGAGGTTGTCATACTTTGGACAAGATATACTGGGGAAAAGGGAATGATTAGTAAAAATGGAACATAACAGTTAAAGAAGGACTGACGTGAGATGCATCGAGTCACCTAAGGAACCACAGTCCTGAAACTGCAAAACCTCAGCAGGGAGGCTAATAATAAAAACTTTTGAAAGTTATTAATTTGTATTGTCTTTGTAAGTCTAAAATAACCCCATAACATTTAACTTGCACACATATTGCCAGATTAGGGAATTTATGACCTTCCCCGATATTTTGAGACAAGAATTCATAAACTTAGAATGTGCCTGTTAGCTTACCTTATTCATTTTCATACAATGTGCAGAATTTTTTCATTAATTGAATTTATGTACAGCGCTGAAGCATACTTTCCAATTGTATCTATTTAATTTGGTATGAAACCAACTGTCAGTCTTGTACCCATTCTTAAAATAAAGTTAACTAAAACCTCAGAGTCTGAAAGTATTCATCACAGTTTAATAAATAGTTGAACATATTTAAGTTCTCATGGGCCAATTTTTGGCTCCAGGTAAAATAGAACCCTTGAAACAGTGGGGGAATGCTAAATGAGCATTTATGTAGATTTCATTGTTTCAGTAGGACTGTGTTACTTTAGTCTAACATTAAAGTTATGCCTTTGAGGTCAGTGGCCTTAAATGCACTTAACTTAGTTTTGGTTGGATTGTGGCCATTAACAGTATCTGTGAAAATTTTTGGAACATAATTCTTAGTGCATAGACATCTATGGTTCACTGAGAAATTATCCAGTGATGCTTAAAACTGAACTCACATACACTGGATTGGGGACTAAATCTTGGAATTTAGAGGCTGTAAAAGAATGCATATTTTCAGTTGAGTTGTTCAGAAATTCCATGAGAGCTCTGCTAACAAATTCCATGAAAGCAGCTTACTCTCACTATACTACAGCAGACCTTGGAATAGTTACCAAGGGAGGAGGGTGTTATATCCTGATTTTTCTTAAATGTACTTCTGCAAAGTACAGTTGGTTTTGTCACATATCCCAGTACCTACTAGTGTCTTGTTTCTCAATTAATCATTTTGACTTCATTTCTGTCAGTACCCATTATCTGGGTCCACTATTACTAGAAATGATTACTATACAATTAATAGCTTTGACTGAAGAATCTGAATAAAGCAGTAGTGCCTCTAGGATGTGGCACAGCTTTAGCGGCCTCCCCATGTTATCAGCATGCCCTTCATGGGAAACACTTCCATGGAGCAAAAAGTGTCAAAATGACATATAGAATCATACAGCGACTGCATGTATTTCTATGAAATCCATATACACAGAAAAAAGTAACTTTGTAAGTGAGGGCAGATGTACTGAGTGAAATGGATGCCTGTGTGTATTGCATGGTTCTCAAGTACAGTAAAACCCCAGGTTACAACTGCCTCAGTTTAAGTTTGCTGCAGTTTACAGTGGCAAATCCTATGGAAATGCCATCCTGGTTTACAAATTTTTAATGTATTTTGTCGATTTACAACGATCAGTTCAGGACCATTTTTTATTTTTCAATGCATCCCTATGGATGTTTCAGTTTACAATGTTTTGGGTTACAACCAGTGGTGGACAGCCAAAAAATTTACTACCACACTGTGGGTGGAGCCAACATCATGGGTGGAGCTGACATCATGGGCAGAGCCAACATTGTGGGTGGAGCCAAAGTAAAAAACCCATAAAAATAAGTAGACATAAAAACATATAAAAATACAATAAAACACATAAAAATACACATTAAAAATAAATACACATTAAATAGACACACAAACACATAAAAATACAAATTAAACACATAAAACACATAAAAATACACATTAAAAATAAATACACATTAAATGCACATTAAAATATACCCACCCACCCTACACCCAAAAGCGAGTCACTTACCCTGGGGATCAGGCTGTAGGGAGCTTCAGGCTAGCAGCTGCTCTTCCACGTCCCCGCTTGGGAGGACAGCAAGGAGGACGCTGAGGGCCTCAGCAGCAGCCACCGGCTGTGCATGGCCACCCAACACTCTGCGCTGCCACACTCCAAGCAGCAAATGGTTGCTTGGCTCAGCAGGCAGAGCACTGTAGTCGCAAATGTGTGCCAAGCACTGTAGGTGCACCAAGCGCTGTAGGCATGCATGTGCATCAAAGCACTGTAGGCGTGCATCCGCTCTGAGTGCTGTAAGCACACGTGCATGCGCAGTGGGGGAAACCAGCAAAAAGGTAAGCCCCCAAGGTGGTTCTCCTCAAAAGCCGCTACCGGTTCGTGCAGATACCAGGAAAAGCTGCTACCGGTTCTGGGGAACCGGTGCAAACCAGCTCCTGCCCATCACTGATTAAAATGGAGTCTGTTGGAATGGACCTCCATTGTAACCCAGGGTTTTACTGTACAGTTGTACCTCGCTTAAAGAGCATAATGCATTTTACAGGATTGCTCTTTAAGCGAGTTTGCTCTTTAAGCAAATCACTATTGTAAGTGACCAATTGTGGAGGGGATTGTGAACCCTGATTTATTTGTAAAGTGAGTTTTTGGTTGATTTTATTTTTTAAGTGAAGTGAACATTCAGAGAAAATTCTGCTCTTTAATCAAGTTACTCTTTAAGCGAGGTTTGACTGTATTTCATTCCTTTGCTCCATGAGGAGAACTGACAGTCTCAGATGATTCTTGAGAAAATCCAAACATAGAATCTCCTTGGGTTTAGCCAAAGAGGGGGAGGGTGCAGAAAGGGAACAGCTATTTCTAATCCTGCTACTGAACCTGGAAATGATATGTAGAAGCTTTTCTACCACTTCCCTTTTAAAAACAACCTTGCATTCATGAGATAGGCAGCAAATATATGCAGGACTGGACATATTAACAGGCAGAGTAAGGCACTTGCTTCAGGTAGCAGCTTTGGAAAAAATAGTTATTTCTTTTATTGTTATAGACTTTTTACTGCTACAGATAAGGAAAGAAGCTTCTAGGGCAATGATGGCCAACCTTTGCACTCCAGATGTTCTTGAACTTCAATTCTCAGAAGCCCTGATCAGCAGATGTGTTGACTTGGGCTTCTGGGAATTGAAGTCCAAAAACACCTGGAGATGCAGGCTTCCCTCAAGGACAGAGTTCCTTAAACTTGGCTCTTCAGATGTTCTTGGGCTTCAATTCCCAGAAGCCCTGGCCAGCAGCTGTGCACACTTGGGCTTCTGGGAATTGAAGTCCAAGAACACCTGTAGTGCCAAGGTTGGCCATCATTGTTCTAGGGGGATTTGCTGCCTCCCATACACAGTATACTGACTAATTTAGATTTTGTCTGGGACACCACTTGATGTTTTACCTCAGACAGCAAGACTGGTCCTAAGAGAATAGGAACCATATAATGTGAACAGAAACCCAAGAGATTACTGTGCTTGGTCTGCACAGCAGTCAGATCCATAAGCAATCCTTCTTGTCCTGCCAAAGCAATTTCAGCCCACACACATCCTGAAAAATCCAGCTCGGCCAAGGAGGGCAGAATCCAAGCCAAATAAATCCTGTGTCTGAAAGAGATGCACACCTGGCTGGCTGCCTCTTTAAGTCTGTCTTATTTTGGTAGCTGAGTCTTCCAAAAGTTGTTCTGGTTCCTCTTTGCAAAGGTCTCTCTTGCTCAAAAGCCAGTTGTGTCCAACTCTAGGGGGCGATGTTCATCCCCATTTACAGCCAAAGGGCCAGCACTGTCTGCGTCTGCAGACATTTCTGTGATCACATGGCAGGCATGACTAGATGCCAGAGCGCACAGAATGCATTTACCATTCCCGTTGTAGCAGTACTTATCAGTATTTATCTACAGTACTTGCAGTTTCTTGCTTTTGAACTGCTAGGTTGACAGGTGCTGGGGCAGACAATGGGTGCTCTCTCCATTGTGCTGCACTCAGGTCTTGACCTGATGACCTTTTGGTCATCAAGCTCAGCATCTTAACCACTAAGGCACTGCAGCTTCCTCTTTGTGGACCAGACTAAATCTGGAGGAGGGAGGAAGTAAAATGGTGCAAATGTTTTCTGTTTGTCTGCAGTGGAAAGCAGGAAGGTATGGGAAGCTGACAGACCTTACCTGCCCACATAAAGACCCAGACCTGTCATGATAAGAGTCTTGATAAGAGTCCTTAAGCCTCAGAACATTTCTAAATCAAGTATGTGTTGGAAAGGAGGGCAGCAATAAAGCAACCCCAGATTACTGAAGCCCTCAGAGAGGAATCGTGGCCGATGCAAGTAGCCTTTCTGATTGGTCTGTGCTTGAAAGAGGCCTCCTCGTAAGCAGCAATAGCTTGCACATGAGCAAGGCAAGGGGAAGAGCATAGCTGAAGACACACTAAGAAGGAGGCACAGCTAAAGGAAAACAGAGCATATTTTGCTGGTGAAAGGACCCAGGTTTGACACCTGCCACTTCTAGACAACAGTAAGAAAGATTCCTGCCTGGAGAGCCAAGTCTACACCCTACACATGGACCAACCAGAAAGTTGAAGGAGGAACACCAGGACATGCTTCTTTCTAGAAACTGTTTGAGAGAAAGGAAGAAAAGAGTGGGAGACAACCTACTTCTCTCCAGGGAAGGCAAGAGTTACTTGGTTTACCCAGCCTTATTTCTTAGGTCTACTCTTACTTTAGCCACTCTAAAAATGCACGTGAATGCTTTGTTGCTCTGCAGACATTTCTATGAACATTTGGCAGGCATGCCTCAACACTGGAGTGCACAGAACACTGTTTACCTTCCCATCAAAGTGGTCCCTATTTATCTACATACAATTTCTTGCTCTGGGACTGCTAGGTTGGCAGGAGCTGGAACAGAGACAGGAGCTCAATCTGTCATGCAGTACCCAAGAATCAAACTCCGACCTTCCAGTCAGTGAGTTTAGTGTCTTAACCACTTGAGCTACTGCAGTGAACTGCCTCTTAAATCAGTAAAAACTTCTAGTCATTTTGATCCAGATCCTAGTAATCAAAGTCCAGGATGTTAGAAACAACTGTCCTCTGGTTGCTGAGCTGAGAAAGGCTACAAGCCCTGGGGGTGGGATCACCAGCACCAATAACCTGTTCTGCCAGATAATTTAGTTGTGGGGGGGGGGGGAAGAAAGGCCCTGACTGAGAGTGGGAGGCAGAGAGAATGGCTTACAGTGAAAGCTGGGCTGCTCAAGAAGCCATGAACTTTCTCAGAACCCTATGCCAAAAGACTGAGTCTCTGTTAGCAGAATGCAAGGTCAGAAGGGTCCCTGTGCCTGTTCCACCCCCACTGCCCTTGCAAAGGAGGCCCAAGAATGGACAATGGAAACAGCATATACTGGGGTCATGGAGCTTCAGCAAAAGGAGGCTCTTCTGGGATCAATAGAATGGGGGTGGGGGAGAAAGATGTACCTCATCTCCCCAACCCCAATTCCACTCCCCTGGAAAGTAGGGCTACATGGGTGTGGGAGAAAAGAGTTTTGGACTGCAGTTAGCAGGAGTGTTATGTGTGTGTATTTAAACTACCTGTCCCAGTGGGGATACCTGGAAGAGCTAAACATGTTGACTGTTTTGATGACAACTTTCTGGGTGCAGGCACTGAGACAAACCATCAATCTTACACCAGATGTGTAGTGATCCAAAAAAATTAATTCCCATAACCATGACAACTCTTTATCTTGCTTCAAAGGTTGGTGAAGTTTTATGTGGTGCTTTGATCTTGTGAAGAATGTTACTCCTCTGTGTCTGTGCGTGCACATACAGGCGGGGGGGGGGGGAGACCTTTGGGATGAAAGATAGGCCGTGGCTGAACATCAGCTGCTGAAGAGCAATCAATTAATTACATGCCATAAATTCAGAATGCTGACATATAATGACTATAGTCACTATTACTGTATTTTTATTATGACTTTCAAGGTGAGATATTTCCCAACTTTCTTCCCCAGTGATTTCATGCCCAAATTGGGATCCCAACCCTAGGCTCACAGAAAGATAGAATCACTGAGTTGGAAGGAGCCTAGGAGGCCATTGAGTTCAACCCCCTGATCAATGTAGGAATCCAAACAAAAGCCGCTGCTGGGTTAAAAAGGGTTGAGAACTCCTGTTTATAGTGGATCCTCTGTGGTGCATTTGTGTCCCCAGTTTCCACAGGCAACTACAGGTAGTTGGCAACCCTCACTGGCAATATATATATTGCCTCAACTCTTGTCTGATGAAGTAGACTTGAGTCATAAAAGTGAACATCAAAATACAGCAGTTAGTCTTTAAGGTGCTCTTCATACTTGATTTTTTTGGAATAGTAGCCGTGTTAGTCTGTGGTTCAGGCATCTCAGAAAACAAAACAAAATAAATAAAATAAAATAAAAAACACACTAGCACTTTAAAGACTGCTATATTTTTATTGTTAGCTTTCGTGGATCAAGTCCACTTCATCAGACAATAAAAATATAGCAGTTAGTCTTTAAAGTGCTACTGTGTTTTTTATTTTATTTTATTTAGTTTTGTTTTCTGAGATGTCTTTAAGGTGCCACAACGTTTATAGTTTTGTTTTGTTAATTCTCTAATAGGTTTTTTCCTCTTTACACCAGGCCCTAACCTGAGGTTTTTGTTCCAGATCAGTTAACACGGATTACCTCCCTTCGTCCATATATCCTGCTTTACTTGACAGGGTCTCCAAGAGAAGACTGGGGGAACTGTTCTTCCCTTCTTAGAAGACTGTTCTTGCCAGTCAGAGTAAACCCTACTGGGCTCCTGTTTCAGGATTAGGAGGGGCTGTTTATCTCCCCAGGGTTGCCCTTGCTCGAAAGCTAGTCGTATCCGACTCTAGGGTTCAGTGCTCATCTCTGTTTATAGCCAAAGAGCCAACGCTGTTTGCCTCTGCAGACGTTTCGGTGGACACGTGGCAGGCATCCCTCAACACCGGAGCGCACTGGACGCTGTTTACCTCCCCACTGAAGTGGTACCTATTTATCTACTTGCAATTTCTTGCAAGTTGGCAGGAGCTGGGACAGAGACGGGAGCTCACTCCAACCTAGCCCAAAACAGAGGGCATGCTTATCCGGTGGCTCCAACGGCCACCGAGTCTCTTCCAAAGAAAGTGGGGAAAGGGCGCAGAGAGAGAGAGAGCGGGGGCCCCTTCTCCGGTCACCCAGGCGCTCCTCTCTTGCCTTTCCCCTCTGCCGGCTCCAGGCGTGGATGGGAGCCCCACCCAGGGAGCCTTGAGCGCTGACGCCTGCGGGAGCCGCTTCGGATCCGCCGCTCGGGCCAGCCAGCTCCACCCCCTTTTCGGATCCAGCTGCTGGCCGGCGCTGAGGTTTGGAGAGCGAGCAAGAAGGAAGGAGGGGGGAGAGAAGGTGGCCAGCCCGCCCCACCGCCCCTCACTCTTCACCAGGCGCTGCCGAAAGAGGCTGCTGGACGGAGACTTAACACCCAAGAGGGGGACGGCGCCGGCCACTGACTGGGCGCCTGAGATTGCGCCGGATCCTTCTTGCCCCGTGTTCCCTTCGCCAGGCGAGGAGGCGGCGGCGGGGCGAGCCAAGGGGCGCCCGAACTGAGGAGGCAGGTGGGTTGGGCTCTTCCTTTCGCGCCCATCCTCGGAGTCGGACCCTCGGCGGGGATGTCCCCTCAGCAGGCGAGAGGTTGTAGCTGCCTAAGGCAGGGGTGCCCAAACTTTTTGGGCCGTGGGCCAGTCACGAGGTTCAGAGGGATGGTCACTTTGGCCCCCGGGGGGCTGGATCCGACCCACACCCATGCCAGTTCATCCAGCCCATGAAGCCCTCGTCGCTCCCAGAAGTGGAAGTAAAACGCACCCGTACAGCCCAGATGAATTGGCATTGGCGCCGGATCCAGCCCCTGGGCCATAGTTTGGACACCCCTGGACTAAGGAGATGTTGCCAAGTGGGGAAGTTGGGTTTGTTTGCCTCAGGGCTTCCCTTGGCCCTCGGTGTGTGTGTTTGAGAGAGTGAGTTTGTGAGAGAGAGATTGAAGCTCCCACTGTTGCTCACCAGGAGCGTTTCACAGAGTCTAAAGATGCTTCTCTTCTCTGCTCCTGCCACGTTTATTTGTGCTTTTTAATTTCTTTGGAGTCCCATTTCTCCTCTTGGCGGGAGAAGTCAAGGTCGTTCCCACCAGAATCTCCTCTCGGGTTCTTAAGCCGGGTAGCGCACCTACGGTGAACTGGTGAAGGGCTGACCAAGGGCACTGACCGGGTTCCTGTTGTTCCTTCCAGTTAGAGGGCAGACCCCCTGAATGCACCGCCAAGGGGTAAGCAAGCACTTACTTAGGCCCCGTTTATTTAGTCCAGGGGTTCTCCAACTTTTAAAGCCAAGGACCGAGTCACGCTCCCTCAGACAGCTTCGAGGGCCGGACAGCCATTTTGCCCTGCCTGTCACACATGGCACTTCTGGGTGTGGAGGAGGCAGTGTGTGTGTGTGTGGTGGGGGGCACATGAAATGATGTTGTGGGCCACATCTGGCTCCTGGGCCATAGGTTGAGAACCTCAGATTTAGTCTATGGGTCTGGTGTCATAAGGACGACCAGTGGGTTATAGTGGCTGCTGATTTACTATTGGTGAGAACGCCCTGAATTACATGAGGAATAAGTGGAGCTGAGATGAGAGTTCAGATGGAATAGTTGTACACAGAGGTCTGATGTGCTACAGCAGGGGTCGGCAACCTTTTAAAGTTGAGGGATTGGTCACTCTCCCTTAGACAGTTTAGGGGGCTGAACCCATGGTCTGTAGATGCTGCCATAAACACATTCCCGGCTGTCATAAATGCATGTGCAGCTGCTGTAAAGGTGTCCCCGGCTGCCATAAATTCATCCCGGCTGTTTGCTGCGGTGGCGGCAGCGGTTGGAACAAGAGTGGCGGCTGGATGATTTGGCACAGCGGGCAAGAGTCATCCTGCGGGCTGTAGGTTGACGATCCCTGTGCTACAGATTCAGGGAATTATAAACTTGAAGGAACTTGAAAGTCATTTGGTCCTTTTCTCCACCCAAAGATACAATATTCTAACATGTCATGTAAGGTATGAAGAAAATAGAATAGAAATTAGCAACTGTAGAAGTGAGGTGAGTGGCCTGCAGTAGAACACTAGACAGGTCAGATCCACGCCTGACTCATTTTTGGTTGTCCTAAAAGGGAACCAAGGTTTCCTTGCATTTTAAGGGTGAAAGTTGGAACTAGAAATCAGGCTGGCCCTGCCATTATAGAGTGAGGCATGTATAGATTTTGGGGATTAAAAAATGACAGCAACTGGATGTTTATAGTTATTGTTTATTTACTCTGCTTTTATTTAGTCTGCTTTTTCTCCAGTGTCCTCAAGGCAGTGGCCAAAATCCTGTTGCTTAATATAGTAAATTGCACTAGAGTAGGCTGATTGAATCAGTGGGAGTTTGATGAGTCAATTACTCAATAAGTTTCATTGAGTTAAATGGAGCTGTTCTAATTGCAACTAATAATGCTGAAGTAAGCCTCAATTACAGTACAGTATATCATTTGGATCTATAGAACTTAGAGCAGAGTAGATTCAAGAAATCCTCACTGTTCCAATGGACTAACTCTAGCATGAGTTACTGTACTAAGCAGTAGGATTTTTGGTACTGTTGGTGGTTCCCTTCTTTACTTAATCCTCACAGCAACTTTATAAGGTAGGTCATGTTGAGAAAGGAAGTGATTGGCTAAAAAGGGGGTTTATTGGTGGAACTGAAGTTTGAATCCTGGTCCTAGTTTCCCCCAGCTCTAACCACTATACAATGCTGTCTTATTTTTATTGCCAAGAATAGAGGTGGAGGCAGTGGTGGGCAACAACAGATTCACACACACTTGAGAAGGAGGGATAACTAAATTGGGTGGCCTCTGAGCAGGGGGGTGGCAAAATTGGATGGCCTTTGGGCAGGGGGGGTAGTGAAATTGGGTGGCCACACCCACCTCCCTGCCCTGCCCCATCATGTTTTGTCCCTGCAAGTGGTTCCAGGTCTCCCTTGCTCAAAAGCCAGTCATATCTTACTCTAGGGTGCAGTGTTCATCTCTATTTACAGCCAAAGAGACAGTGCTGCCTGTGTTTGCAGATGTATACATGGCCATATGGCAGGCATGACTAGATCGCCAATGATGATGTACGCCAATGATGATGCCCATGACATAGGCTTTGCCCACAACATAGACTCCACCCACAAGTGTGGTATTGAAATTTTTTGCTGCCCACCACTGGGTGGAGGGTTATGGGTCCTTCTGCTTCATGGGCCCATCTGGCTGAAGATACTGTTGACTTAGAACAGGGATGCCCAAACTTTTTGGGCTGTGGGCCAATCATGTGGTTCAGGGAGCCAGTCACTAAGGCCTGGGGGCCGGGTGCGGCCCCTGACGCCAATTCATCGGCCCACGAAGACCTTGTCGCTCCTGGAAGCAGAAGTAAAACGTGCCCGTACGGGTGTGTTTTACTTCCGGTTTCAGGAGCGACAAGGGCTTCGCGGGCCGGATGAATTGGTGTCAGGGGCCGCACCCGGCCCCCGGCCCTTAGTTTGGGCACCACTGACTTAGAATCTAGATGGCTGAGGTCCCATTGGTTGCTTTGCTTTGGGAACCAAAATGCCTTGAGCAGCCCCCCATCCAAGAATTGGCATACTGCTGGGTTAATCTTGTGCATCTGAATGAGTGCTCATGAAAGGAGAAGGAAACAAGGTGTTTTTTTAATAGGTTGGGACAGTTTGAGAAGAGAGCACCTCCATCCACCAGTGTGTGGCTGACAAAAGAAATGGATGTGCTTCAGGTTGTGAGTCAGGTGATGGGCCAGACGAGGAATTGTGCCTTCCTATGCAGGTGAACTCACTGCCAACTCTTGGCTGTCCTCAGTTGGAGGAAAATGCACAGCAGTTTCCCGGCTCCTGCATTCATGCAGTGGGGTTCTAACGTGTGCTCATTTCTTATATGACTCTTTTTTGGAGAATAGCTATATATTCCACGATTCAGCACTTCTCCCTGCAAAGCCACAGGAGCCAGCAGCCAGAGTGGAAGAAAGCCAGGCCTGTGTGGAGCAGGGGCGTATTATTTTGGTACAGGGTGGGAGTTTGAGGAATTATAGAAGCTGCTGCTTTCCTCTCCTTCTGCAGGCGTTGCCTGTAATTTTTTTGTATCATGACATAGAGGAGAATTGGAAATTAAAATTTCCACCATCACTGGGTGAAAACTCATTATTATATAGTTTATACCCTTTGCATAGTCCTTTTGGGACTATGATTTACCTGCTGGTTGAGGGGATTCTGGGAGTTGTATTTGCAAACACTAGCAATTGATGTACAGAAGTGTTGGAGAAGCGATGGGTAAGTGCTCAGTTTCCTCTTCCAAGAAGGAAATCCAGAGTGACAGCAACTCCAATAAATGGCTATGCAGTTTTTACCTAGAGGCCACTAGTGATAGACAGGTCTCCATCACTGTAGGTAATTTACTCCATTTCCCAGTACTCTTGCCAGCAAAATGTACAGTAATACCCTGGATAATGATTGCACTGGATAACACTAAAATCGCATAACGACGACAAATTTGGGGGGAAGATTTGCACCGGATAATGTTCATTTTAGCGTTATCCGATCCATCATCATAAAGAAGAAAAGGAAGCCACAGCTCCTCTCCCTGCCACTTCCCTCCTTCCTCCCCCCCCCCCAGTTTGGGGACTCCCCACACCCCACCCTACTGCCTGCTCCGAGAGAATCCAGCCCAGCTTACCTTTCTCTTGCTTTGCAGCTCCGACATGCAGCCGATCGCTCTTTCTCTTTCACTTCCTGTATTGACAATACAGGGAGGGGGAAAGAGAGAAAGTTGATTGGTTCTCTAGAGAACCAATCAGATTTCTCTCTTCCCCCCTGCCCTGTAGTTAAATGTACAGGGAGGGAAATAAAGAGAGACAGAGACTTCGGACGAAAAGGAAAAAAAGCCTCAATCGGAGCGTGCAGGTAAGCACGGAGGGAAAAGACTGCAGTAGAATGGGGGAAAAGGTGCTTTTCCCCGATCCTACTGCAGTCACAGCGGTGGGGGGTGGCTTTAAAGGCCCCCCACTGCCTGCTCGGTTTGTCCCTGAAGTCAGGGCTTTTTTTTTTAGCGTTGTTCGATGCATCGGACAACGCTAAAAACCGGATAACGTCATGACTTGTGGAACCAAGTCATAACGTTATCCGGGGTATTACTGTATTTCCTAACATTCAGTTGAGCCCTGTCTCATTTAGAGTTAATCCTGTCTTCTGAACAGCTAAGTTTAAGTCTTGCCCACTGATTTGTGACATCCGGTAGCTATGTGATGAATGCTGCCACATCCCCATTTAGCCTTGTTCAGACTTATCAATTTTCTTCAACCTTTCCCTATAGGAAATATTCAGAGTATTGAAAAGTTACTTTTTGAGAACTACAGTTCCCAGAGTTTTTTTGATGCTCAGGTGTCATACTTTGAATCATTTCCATATTGCTTGCCTCCTTTCTGAAGTATGGCACCCGTAACTTGACACAGTATCCAAAATGAAGAGTCACCACTTTTAAACATAATTCTACTAATTGTGGAAATTATGGGTCCTGTTTATGCAAATTGTGTTTTCATATTTGCATTGCTCAGCTGGTTCATGTTTGGTTTGTGATATACTACCATCCTGAGAACCTGTACTACTTTTAAGCTGATGTCTTTCATCCTATACATATCAATATTACTTTTTTGAACATACATTCTGCCCAGATGAAAACCGAACATGCACTTTTCATTGCTGAATTTTAATTTTTGCAATTTCAACCTAGTTTTCTATTCTGTTGTGATCATTTTGACTTTTATTCCTGTTTTCTGAGGTTTCATTATCTCTCACATTTTTTTTTCTTCGGGGCTGCATCAGATATTATAGTTCAAGCTAGTCTACTCCTTGGTTTAGGTTTTTAGATTTTTAAGACCATATTTTACATTAATATCTTTTGGACTCAAAACAGCCTTTTCCTAGCCTTTTTGCCCTTCAGTGGTCAACTCATTCCCAGACAGGATGGACAGACTTGAATAGGTAACAATCTAATCCCTGGTCAATACCACATAGCATAAGAAATCTGAACATGAGTTTAAGCATATCTGTAGTGGGATGTTTTCATGCAAGAGCAGCCTCCTCTTAAACATGCCTAATATGGACAAGTTAATTGGGGGCTACATTGCTTCATTTGTAATGCAGGCATTTCTTAACAGAGGCTGCTGTACCAGTGCTGAATAGTTCATTCTGACCCAACACTATCTAGAGGTAGCTTCTTCTTCTTCTTCTTCTTCTTCTTCTTCTTCTTCTTCTTCTTCTTCTTCTTCTTCTTCTTCTTCTTCTTCTTCTTCTTCTTCTTCTTCTTCTTCTTCTTCTTCTTCTTCTTCTTCTTCTTCTTCTTCTTCTTCTTCTTCTTCTTCTTCTTCTTCTTCTTCTCCTTCTCCTCCTCCTTCTCCTTCTCCTTCTTCTCCTTCTCCTTCTCCTTCTCCTTCTTCTTCTTCTTCTCCTCCTCCTCCTCCTCCTCCTTCTCCTCCTTCTTCTTTTCCTCCTCCTCCTCCTCTTCCTCTGTCTTGAGACCTTTTCTCTTTGTGGAGCAAAGATAGAAGGCTGGGCAGTTGAGAGTAATGCTTTACCAGCTGGCTCCTGTTTTACTTTTCACTCACTCTGTGTACAATAATAAAGTTTTATTGGCTCCAAGTGAGGTACACAGAAAGAGTGTCTTCAAACATTGTGGTATTTTTGAACCACAATCACACGCAATGGCCACCTTGTGTTGCTGGCTAATCTTTCTCACACTGAGTTGAAAGGAACTGCAGAATGAACTCACCAAAAGATGCCTTCATTTTGGCAGTTTCACATCTGGCCTAGACATGGAAGAAGAAGACAGGCTCCAAGCAGTTGTTTTTCTGGCATAGTTTAGAATCTTTCACTAAAAGGAACAGTGAGGACATTTTGAATGAGGCTGCAGAGAAAAAATGACCTGGTCCCATGTTGCTAGTGAGGGATCTGAAGAGGAGCATCATGTTGCAAAATAAAAATAAAAATGGATTTTCTGGTGTCTGAATTGGTTTACTTTTTGAGGAAGCAAGAAAGATGAAGCAAGGCAGTGCCTGTTCGTAACTTTGGAAAAGTCATTAATTTTGTTATCCACTTAAGATCAGTCAGTTACAAAAGTTGGATTTGTCAAGAGCTTTGCATAAAAGGCTCACATTGGCCTGGCTTTCCTGAGACCTGCTCTGGCTTTTCTCAGAAATGCCAAAAGGCACCGCCAGAGAACGGCAAATCATTGTGGAACTTGGCCTAAATTTTGCCCTTTACAGAGTAGCTGACCATGAGAATCACTAGATACAACAGTGCCTTATTTTAGACACTGCTTTTGACTTCAGGACTCAGAAGGGAGAAAGATGTTGCCTGTAATTAAAAGGTTGTTCTCTTTAGCAGTGCTTCTCAACTAAAATCTGGTAAATGTAAAATAAAGCAAACATTGCTAGAATGTTGGGACCTTGAGGATTGGGGAAACTAATCAGTTTTCCTCCATGCTGTCAGCAGAAAGAGTCGCAGCTAAATCCTCTATGTCAGGGACAGTGAATTTGATAATCATGGAGAAGACTCAAAAACCACTGCCATTGCTGACATGATGGTTACTATACCATGCCTCTAGAACAGAAGTTCTTAACCTTTAAAGCTGGGTCAAGCTCCCTCAGACAGCTTTGGGGGCCAGACGGCCATTTTGCCCTTCCTCCACCATGTGGCACTTCCTGCTGTTGTGGAGGCAATGCCCCCCCCCCACATGAAATGTTGCTCTGGGCCATATTTGACCCACAGCCCACAGGTTGAGAATCCCTTGCTCTAGAAGGGTGTGATAGCTATTAGAAGGATAACCTAAAATAACTACTAATTTGGCACATGGGTATTGTGGATGCATACTGCCAAAATGAAGAAAAGAAATCACTACCCATATTAAATCTACTTGGAAACAACAACAACAGAACCCCGAGGAAGGATATCTGTAAAAGAAGCTAGGGTGTTTCACATCAAATACATCAGCCAGAAGTTTTGTATTTAGTGCTTTCCAGTTTGAGAGTGGCTAGTGCCAAATGGTGTGAGCAGAGATCTGGATGCCAGCAGCAGTTGGCACCTGTATCCTTTCTCCACTTCAACGGACAGAGATAATGGTATGCTTACAGAACCAGATTAAAGTGTCAAGAAGGAAATCACCTAGTTCCATGTACATCATGGCTTGAACGTATAGGATTCTAGTCTGGTGGTTTTCCCTCTGTAGCCCACTCACTGCATGTACGACCAGCAGCCAAAGATTCTCGTAGTTGAAATGCAAAACATCTGGAGGATATTTTGAAAATCCCTATATTAATACCTATATCAAGGGTTCTCCTGCACAAGAATTATGTTTAACGAAAGAAATAAGTACGTTATTAAAACATCCTCTACCTGTAAGGGCTAACACCAACAGTTCTGTTTGCTTATTTTCTCTAGCCAACAAGCACTTCCAATTTTATTATTGTCTACTTTCTTCTTGTGTAGAACAGGCAATTTAAATTAGGATCATATTTAAAATGTTAAAGTTTTATGCAAAAACTTCACCAGAAGAAGAAAAGTTCCACAATTTGTAAAAATTAAACAATTTTTAAATTTATCTTTTCTGGTTCATGGGAAGGAATTGGACAATAGCTTCTCATGACTAGTAAATGTCATTCTGTCTGTACAAATGTGTTTTTCTATTCCACCAAGGATGTCTTCAGAAATAATTTGAAGTAGAGGCAACAGTTGTTAATGATATACAAAGCAAAGCAATCACACCTATATGCTGCCCCAGAGCGCTTAGTGCACTCTCTGGGCGGTTCACACATTAATTAGCATTTTGCTCCCTACATGCTGGGTACTTATTTTGCCAACCTCAGAAAGATGGAAGGCTGAGTCAAACTTACATCCTGGTCAGGATCGAACTCACAACTGTTTGGTTACAGGACAGCAGTTTAACCACTATGCCACCCAGGCTCTTTGATCTGACTATAGTTTGTGCTTGTGTAATTTAAAAATAATAATCAAATTTGTGGCTTTGGAAGGCAACAAGTACTGCCCCTGCCCCCCATTACTCCTCCCTGTTGTGGACATCCATGAATTCAACCATGTTGAAAAGTGCTGTCATTTAAGTGTACACAAGATCACCAATCTAGTTCTTTGTCTGATTTCTGTATTTTCACCATCAGATATTATCCATCAATCTTCTGGTTTTGCTTTCTGTATTAGAATTTGCTGAAGAGTAGCAGAATGATGGGCTGAGAAGTTCACACAAAAACTCATTAAAATGTCTATTTCTCAAAAATAATGCATTTTTACACACATTTTTGCAAATATGCACAATATTTTAAAATTTCTCCTAGAGTTCAGTGTGTTTGTTTGTATTGTCCATCATATATTCTTATACAGTATTTTGTTTCCTTAATAGATGCATTTACATGTTTTTAGTTCACACATTACATGACAAAATTCATTAAAATGCCCACCCAAATGTTTGTTGTCAGACAAAATCAGACATTACTGCTAAATTTTTATTGGAGAAATAAAACATTATTTGTATGAGGGAAATAGTTGATGCAGGCAGATTTCATAGGAGTGAGTCATCGTTAACATTCCTGTATCTATCTGTTACATTTCCTGTCAGTATGTATCATTATTTGTATTTGATCTGGCCTATTGATCATAATAAACTATGTGTCACTTACTTGTAGATTTGCTTTACAAGTAAGTGACACATAAAATCACACACACACAGCAGTTAGTCAGGGGATTGAAAGAGAAATATGTTGTTATCATGGCTTTTTCATTGAGGTGTTTACTGACCCAGTAGCCTGACAAGTCCTGCATTTCACGCTGAGTGAAAACAAAGATTTGTTTGGTGATTTGTCTGCTCAGAACCCTTCTTGCCAGGATTAGCTCCCCAGAAGTCAGAATTTTCCAAGGTGGATGTTTATTTGTAGTCCTCGTTTCTCGCAGGGCTTCTGGAGACACTCAAAACATGGCAAACATTTCTTCCCACACTCATTAGAAGGCACAAGAGGACCATGTGAGCCAAAAATGTGTTTTTTATTTTTAAAATTGGTTTGCTGTGAGCCAAATGCAACTTGTGGGCTATACATTGCCCACTTGTGCTCTATGGGCTAGATCTTACATGTAATGTAAGACTTGAATTAGCAGTATTCCACAAAGACAAGCATGGCACAACTTGATAGCTGAAGGCCACGATCAATGCCTAGTTGGTCTGTGGAGGGTCAACAGATTCCAACAACTGCACAGTTGTGTCAGAATGTTCCAGAGCTTGAACAAGAAAGACTTTAGTAGCCCCTTCCCCTTATTGCGCATCCTATGCTTCCTCAGAATAGCCGCCAGTTCCTTCTAACCACAAAAACAGGACATTTCTATCACAAATGAGACAACCTAATTTGCTTGGGTCTGTTGTAAGAGGCTGGAACATCTTCACAACAATATCATCACCAGCTTTTAGTCAGTTTCTGCAGTGGTAAAAAGAAAAAAACAAATCTGATGGAGCAAAATGGAATTTTTTTTACTTCAGAAAAGAAAGATATGCTAACACCAACAAATATGCAGAGTTATATTTCTCCATAACCATCATTAGAAAAATATAAAAAACCTGTCAAAAACAGTCTGGCAAAAAAAAAACACCACAATGCAAAAGTGTCATTTAAATGAGCTGCCTTCAAAAAAGACCTGTGCATCATCCCTAGTGGCACAGGGGTTAAAGTTCTGTACTACAGCCAAAATGTTGTGAGTGTGATCCTGATGGGGACGCAAGGTTGACTCAGCCTTCCATCCTTCCAAGGTTGGTAAAATGAGTACCCAGCATGTTTGGGGGCAAAATGCTAATTAACTTGTGAACGGAATGGCATATAAGTGTACCCACCAAATACTGAGGGACTGCATTGGCTTAGTGGTTAAGTTGCTGAACTTGATGACTAGAAGATCAGCAGTTCAAGACCCGAGTACTGCAAGACAGAGTGAGCTTCCGTCTCTGTCCCAGCTCCTGCCAACCTAGCAGTTTGAAAGCAAGAAATTGCAAGTAAATAAATAGGTACCACTTTGGTGGGAAGGTAAACAGGGTTCTGTACACTCCAGTGCCTAGCATGCCTGCCACATGTCCACAGAAACATCTGCAAACACAATGTTATTTGGCTATGAACAGAGATGTGCACCAACCCCTAGAGTCGAATATGACTGGCTTTCAAGCAAGGGTGACCGTACCAAATATTGAAATATAGACCAGTGACCCTTCTTCCTCCCACGAGCTCCTGGAACCATATTCAATATCAATAATGGAAACCTATTGTATTTGACTGTCTCCTTCAGGTTGCTCCACATACTTTTCTATTCAAGAGCAGCTGTCTTTGGCATGTCCAAAGTATAGGAGTTCTGATTTTAGAGCAAAAGGAGTTGCCCTTTGCCCAATGATGTAGTGATAACAGCTATCTTACTCTGCCTCTTCTTTTTTCAATGCATTCTAATTAGACATTTGTTGGGTGGAAAAACAGGACTCTGAAGTAATCACAGCACAAAGCCTTTCTCTGCTGGTGCTGGAAGAATGCTTAGTTTGTGAGACATTTCTCTTTACTGTAGCTAGGACAGCAAGGATTTCTTCAGCCCAGGGCGAAATTCAGAACAGAAACTTCCCTGCAATATTTTGCTATAGATCAGAGGTGCCCAAACTATGGCCCCTGGGCCATAGTGACCAGCCCTCTGAACCACATGACTGGCCCACGGCCCCAAAAGTTTGGGCATCCCTGCTGTAGATCCTACCTGCTCTACTAAGCCATGACATTTCCTGTAGTGCAGAGCTCACTGCGTACAGTATTTGCAATCTTGTAATATGTAAAAGCTGCAGCCAGAGCCTATTCCAAGTGCAGTCTCTTACTCCAGCTCTTAGTTAAGATTAGCCAGAGTTAATTAAACAGTGTTATAAGGTGAGAATACTGTACATTCTTTCTTTCTTTCTGGTTTCCTTTGCCTCCTTGTACTGCAACTTAGCAGACTCCCTGGGAAGGGAGCCCTGTTCTTGTTTGGTATCTTGGGAAGTTCATTAGTTGACACACCAACCATAGAGCTCTTGCAAGGAAATCCTCCTGCACCACAGCTAGTCTTACATGAGATGTCTGTATAATTGCTTCAGGAAGCTGGCATTCCTTAATTGCCAGGGATGCAAGAAAATAATGGTAGCAGACAAATGGGCTCAGAGGTGGCCATCTCTCTGTGAAAGGAACAGGCTGGGGAAGATCCATTTAGGGGAAATGGAAAAATAGGACTGAAGTAAATCAAGACGTGGGAAAGAAAAGAGAAGGGGTTGAATCAGTTCTTTTTGCTAAGAACTTGGCTGGTCGCATTGCTTCTCTCTCTCCAGTGGAAGCCCTCTATTTATGTTGTTGGCTTTTATACCAGAAGCCAAAGATGGAGAATGTGTATTCATCCAGATACTGTTGGGCTACTATTCCCATTAGCTGCAACCAGCCTCAACCATCAGCTGCAGCCAGATAATGAAATGATGGGATTTCCCATCTAATAGTATCTGCAACAAATCTTGGGAAACCCAGAATCCTTCATTGCAAGAGTTATTAGGGGATTCTGGAAGCTGCAGTCCCTCTCTTCCAAAAATCACTTTTGCGGTCTGTGATCTAGAAACTCATGCATCCCTAATCTCTGCTCACTGGGCAAGATCTGTAGTGGAATCCACTGATAATTATGAGACAGACAACCCCTGTGCAGCCTCAGTATCTCTGGAGTTGTTCTCAGAAAGAGTCAGACTGAATGCTGCCTGTAGCCTGCAACTGGAGGAGCTGTATGTAACCTGCAAGGCAGATAATCACTGATGACAATACTATGGTGTTACAATCCCTAAACTGGGGAGAAATGTTGTACCACACCTCCCAGACACTTCCCCATTCAAGTATGGCCCATCACAACCCATTTCCCCCCTACTTCCATTCCCTGGCCTATAAATCTCCATTTTGGGATCAGTGGTCAAGGGGGATGATCCATTGGTTGAAATCCAGTAGTAAGTTCCAAAGAGAGTTGGCCCACTGAATCAGTGGAAATCTGGTGAGTCAACTCTTCCCTAAGTTCCATTGATTCAGTAGGTCTACTCTAGTTGCAATGTACTACAGGATTTCAGCCACTGACTAAATCAAGAGATCTTTTATAGGTGCTGACTCACCAAATCTCCACTAATTCAATGGGTCTACTCCAGGGCCATAGCCAGTATTCTATATGTGGGTGGGCAAATATTTTTTCAGGATGGGCAACAATGTCATATGCATATATGTCATATATATAAGCAGCCAGGAGATTGAGGGTGGGCAAACTGCTAACTCAGGGTGGGCAACCCACCGCTGCGACAGGAAGTGGTGGAAGCAGCAGAAGAAACCACGCCTTCAGCCTGCTTCCCTGTCTGAGGGGGCATGGTCCAGCCTGTGGCGTGAAAATTTTGGCCACCCCTACTTTACAGGAACACCAATAAGAGTCTAACCATTACAGTTTTCTCCCATGGTGGCTTAATGTGGAATGTACGCAGATGTTCACCGAAAAGACAAAGTATTTGTTAATTACTAGTAATATAATGAGCTCCATAGTTTACTAGGGAATTTGATCTCGAGCCTCCTTTATTTAGGTCCAGAATTCTCTACCCCACCACCTGGAATGGGGTACTTGGATGTGTTTGCTTTTAAACCTCCCTCTACCATTCCCAAAGCACAATAGAGAATCTTATTGCAAATCTTTTGGCTTGCTTATAAATGTGATTTGACAAGTAGAAAGAAGATCAGGGGTCTGTGGGGGACATCAGTGAATGCCATGTGTTGATGAGACTTTCAATCTGTAAATTGGAGCAAGGATTTTCTCCTTCACTACCTCCTCCCATTTCCATTCCTCCTCTGAATTGCTGTTGTAATCTGATCTGACTGACAGTTTCACTCATGCTTCTCCGTCTTTCAGCTGCTGAGGGTTCAAAGTCCAACACTTGCAGACTAAGACTCCAAGAGTCAATAAGTGCAATGATCCTGGTGCTACTGATGCTGCTCTCACTTGCTGAGAATGGGGCTACGGCTACCAGTACCAATCCCCGGCTGAAGCTTTCCTTTCATGGTAAGTAGTGTTGGTGTTGGTAGAATGAACACAGAGCTGGCCTGGTTGAGGAGGATGGTGGAGGACAGAGGTGCCAGGTGGGCAGTGGTCTATGGGGTTGCAAAGGGTCAGAATCAACTGTGGGACTGAACAGCAACAAAGGATGAAAACTATTAGAGGAGGACAGGTGCATGAAACAGAGTTGGGATTGTCTTTGGGGAGATACAAACTGGGAATGAACCTTTTCTGAGCTCTGATGCTTTGAGCAGGGACAAAACATTGGTAATCTGGCCAATGCCTTTTCATGGAGCAGATCTTGGAGAGACAGCCTGTAAAACAGTAAACAGAAGTAGAGTTGGGTTAGAGCACGGAAAAGTTATTTTTTGACATTCATGTTTCCTCAAAACAACTTTTCCAAGTGGCATGACAGGGACCTATAATCTCCATGTCTTTGCCTCTTATAAGCCCCCATTTGCTATCTCTTGATGCTGTGACACATTAATTGTTGCAAAGAAATGTGTCAACTGAAGGGAATTGTGAACTCTTCTTCTGATGACTTCAAATTGTAGCAAGGGCAGTTGGTTTCTTATGTTTGTTGCAAAGGTGGGTGGAATATCTGGATAGAAATCTGTTGAGGTTAATCAGGGGTCTGGATCCGCTCTTATATATTATGGGTGCATTTTTCTCTGTTCCATGTGAAATTACAAGCACTGTGAGAAAAAAGCCAGAAATAAAGCATCAGTTCATTTTTATACAATCCCAAAGGTTAAAGGTTATATTAAACCTCCACAGATTTAAAATGAACAGAAATAATCTCATAAAAAATTTACTACTGGGCAACAATACAGCTGCACTTTAAAGAGAACTCTGCAGATTAATAGACAACTGGCAGATGAATGACTGTTAATAAAAATGTTTGGACTATGTAGCTTGTAAGGAGGCAGGATACTTCAGATTTGCATGGTCTATTAATATGTTTTTACGAAACAGAATCCCTTTGGTTGGTGAATATTTTTTTAAATTTAGAAAGGAAGACCACTTGTTCATAGTTTTTGAGTAATGAGCCATAATGTTTCATTGCCAACTGCATGCTATTGTTTATGGACAGAATGATATTTTTAGTGATTCCCAAATTAAGATTCCTCCATATATAGAAGCAGTCTTTGCAAGACTTTCAGCAAACAGCACGGGATTGATGGTCAATTGACACATCCACTGGATAGTCTATGATCTGCCTTTACCAGGTAGAGGTTGGCTGTCAGCGATCCTCACAGTGGTCAGGGATGAGGGAAGATGTGGTCCAAAACCTCTGGAGAACATAAGGTTGAGGGAGGCTGCTTTAAAGTGTCCAAAAATGTTTTGTACATTAGATCACTGATCAGTGCTGTTGATTACAACAGACAGGTATTCGTATGTGGAATGAAATTTAAAAGCATTTGTCTTTAAGAGGATGATGAAATGAGGAAAGTGATTCAGTCATGCCCTAATAAAGATAGTCTCATAGTGTCCTGCCGGGATGATCTTCAGAAAATCATCTACTGTAGTTCATTGGGTTCAATTTAAGGAAAACCTAGGGCACCTAAGCCAGGGGTGGTAAGTGTGTGTTCTGTGTGCCCCACCAGATGTTATTGTTTTTACTCACCGCTGTCTATGCTGGCCAGGACTGATGAGACTTGTAGTCAACATCTTGAGGGCCACATGTTCCCATTCTGATAGAAACTGCCCCAAACAGTGTGTTTCTATCTTTTTGTTTAAAACATCCAGTAGTGGAGTCCTCCAAATACCATTCCTTAAGAATTCTTTAGCAGTTTCTGAGCTAAAGATTGTCAAAATGTTCAAATGTTTCCTACAAACTCAGGGATTTCTTTAAACAGAAGGTTAACTTCCTTGGGTTTCGACAATTCTGCCTTCTGATTGAAGTACATATTGCTCTGCATTCTTTTCTGACACAAAGGGCCTCACATTTGCTGGTTTCTTTGGAGTCTAGATCAGTAGGTCAGAACTTCTTACAACTGTTTGAAGTGTTGGTAGTGGGGTTGCTTTGAGTGCAGGGGGAGGAGATAGTTCTGATCTTAATCTACATTTGGAGGGAGGACTCTGTTCTCTTCTCAAGTGCTTGTTCTTCTGGCAGTTATACCTCATATTTGGGGTGATTTCCCAACGTAAAGGTTAAGCAGCCGCTTTAAATTGCTCAGTAACTTTTACAAAGTTAGGCCCTGTATATTCACTGTCAAGTCATTTTGCTACAAATGTTGTGTGATTGCTGAGGAAGATGCAGAAGGGAAGGAGAAAATGGAAAGAGAAGAGCATTATGTATTTGAAAGTGAGAAGGCTGCTTAGGGGTGCTATGCTCCATCCATGCAGAGGAACCCTTCATGAAAACATCCTTAGAGTGTATGTGCCTCTTTCATCTGTGGAAAGTATCAGCCACTTTCCTTTTATTCCAGAGATCTGTTTCTAATTATTACATGGGACTGGGCTGACCAAATGCCACCTTAGTACCTCGGCCCCCCACTGAGTAGAAATAGCTCTCACTGATAAAGTCTTTATTGCTCAAGCAGGTCAGAGGCCCAGACCAATTTAATTATTCTGACTGAGGTGTGGGATGTATAATATGTAGCTGCATCTCACTTATCCCTGAGACAACCTGATTTCTCCTTTTCCACTCCTCTTTGTGGGTAGAAAAGTTGTTCCCAGAATAACCGCAGGACAATATATGTTTAGTATGGTGTTATTTGGTTGTTTGGTTTGGCATGGTTTGATTTTTTTATTATTATTCAACAGAAGCAGGAAGTCGTAAGGTGCTTAGAATGGAGCAGAAGGAAATGTTCTTTTGCCTTTTGTTTCAAATGGTTTAAAAGCTCCTTTTTTATTTGCCTTACAGTTTTTTGTTCTGCGCATGTTTTAGAGAGATCAGTGACAAATTTCAGGAAGCTCCCCTCTCCCCTAATTGAGTGCCCTCCAGATTTGTTGAGCTACAACTCTGTTGGCCACCAGGATGCTTAGCCACATTGGCCTAGGTCAGGAACAAAGCTGGGGAAAGCTCCTACATCCAAACCAACCCACCCATCACAGCCAGCATGGCCACTGACTATTCTGGCTAGGGGATTCTGGTAACATCACTCTTGCTCAAAAACCAGTCATATCTGACTCTAGGGTTCAGTCCTCATCTCTGTTTACAGCCAAAGAGCCAGTGCTATCTATGTATCAGGGCCGTAGCCAGGAGGTGGCCCACCCTGAGTTATCCAGTTTGCCCACCCTCAAACTCCTGGCTGCTTATAAATATGACACACATGTGCATGCATGAGTGTGTGTGACATTGTTGCCCATCCTGAAAAATATTTGCTTGCACACATCTAGAATCCTGGCTACGGCACTGCTGTATATGCAGACATTTCTGTGGACATGTAGCAGGTACAACCAGAGTTCACAGGACACTATTTACCTTCCTGCCAAAGTGGTACCTATTTCTTGCTTTTGAACTGGTAGGTTGGCAGGAGCTGGGACAGAGAATGGAGCTCACTCAGTCTTGGGTCTCAAACTGCTGACCTTCCAGTCATCAAGTTCAGTGTGTTAACCACAAGCTTACAGTCTGGTAGTTGTAGTAAAAAAGAAAAGCAGCTTTCTCAAATTTTCCTTGGGATGCTCTGTGTTGCAGTTGAACCACATTTAGAGCATAACAGGATGGGAAGGTTGTCTCCCAGTTATAGAATAACAATGGTGGCAAAGTAGAAATATAGAACTCTATCTTTCTGTTTGTGTAGAATGGAAACAGTGTCTTGCACACAGTCCGAGCATCTGTGTTCAAATGGGGATGGGATGAAGAAGAATCCTAGACTCATAGAGAGCAAAGGCATAAGGTTTGTGGATTTCATTTAGGATTCTCATAACTTTCCCTCATTGTTTGAGAGAGAGAGGGAAGTGACCTTTTCTCCAAGCTGTGAAACTGGCACTATAGATGTTTCACTACAGTTCCCATTATCCCTGGCCAGCATGGTGATGCCCTGTAGGGAAAGGGTAGCTGTAATTCACCAATTAATTGAAATTAGTGGTTGCCATTTGAGTCCAGTCCTTTGTTCTACATTTAAAGGTTAGCCGTTCGAGACCTGAGTACGGCAAGATGGAGTGAGCGCCCATTTCTGTCCCAGCTCCTGCCAACCTAGCAGTTTGAAAGCAAGAAATTGCAAGTAGATAAATAGGTACCACTTTGGTGGGAAGGTAAACAGCGTTCCATGCACTCTGGTGTCTAGACATGCCTGCCACATGTCCATGGAAACATCTGCAAACACAGACAGTGCTGGCTCTTTGGCTGTATACAGAGCTGAGCACTGAACCCTAAAGTCGGATATGACTGGCTTTTGAGCAAGGGCAACATTTATTTTAACCTATCATGATCAACCACATCTGTGATCCCACTTCCCTGTCCTCTGGGACAAGGTATAAGGGCTCCCCACCTCAGGGAAAAAAATTAATCCTATTTTTCCAAATAGAATTATTCCTATGACCAGCAGATGAAGTAGGGGAAGCCCATGTTCTAGTCTTATTGAAAGCATATCTGGGGTCATTGTGATTAAAATCCATTTCTCAGATAAGTGATCCTCATCTTGCTTTTTCCTCTTTCCCTTCCTGCTGCACTCTTGTACAAACTCCACACTTCTCTGTGCTCTCTCTCCCTTTCCAGAATGAATGCAAGGAAGAACTCATCCTGGAGGTAAAATGTCAAGAGGCAGGCTGATGATGACACATGTGCTTGGGTACCGTTTGGGCTAGCCAGGTGCAGAGCATCATATTGGCTTGCATGTAAACAGAAATGTGTCATTGCTGAAGGTCAAAGTCAGTGAGATCCTTTGAAGTGCTGCTTTTCAATTAGGGCCTGTCACTCTTCTGAAAAGTTTTCATTGACAAATTGAAGGGTGGAAGAAGAAAGCCTTCTTTTCAATCCACAGTGACAACAGGAAAATATTGGGGGCCAGGGAAATGGAATATTGAAAGCCAGGCACCATGTAGCAGTTAGAGCAAAGGCCAAGGTCCCCAGAGATCTTAGTTCAAATCTGATTTCAGCTGGAAGGTTTCATTCTTGCTGAGTGCCAAATATGGGACAGGCAGTCCCCCTGATTCCTGTCTACCTCACCTGGTTGTTGTGAGGACTAAAAGGGAGAGAAAACAACACTATTGCTCTGAGGCAGCTTGATGTCATTCTCAGAGCATTGCATTGAGTTTGGGGAAATCCTAGCTGTAGTCACTGCTGAGCTATGGAATTCCCTGGTTGGCTTTGGACCAAACATTCTCTCTTAGCCAAATCTTCCTCAAGGGGTTGTTGAGAAGATAAAATGGGGAAGGGTAGGATCATAGATGCTCTAATCATACCTGGCACTTTTTCCTGCAGGCCACGGCAGGCAGATTGTGACTGTGAAGCAATCTGTGGCTCCTAAATCTGTTTTCCCCCTGGCCTCCAGCCCATTCTTCTTCCAGGAAAAAGACATAAGCCCAGGGACAATCGTCTTCCTTTTAAATAGATCCTTTTGCACCATTTAACATCAAAAGGACACATTAAAATAATAATCAGAAGTGCTCTCTGCTACTTCCTGTACAGAGGGACATTTTTGTGGCCCATGCAATCCTGAGAGGAGAAAAAGTTGTTCCTTGGTCCTATTGAATTTCCCCACTCTTCTCTAGGCCAGGGGTCTGCAAACATGGCTCTCCAGGTGTTCTTGGACTTCAATTCCCAGAAGCCCAAGTCAACACACCTGCTGATCAGGGCTTCTGGGGTTGAATTCCAAGAACATCTGGAGAGCCAAGTTTGCAGACTCCTGATCTAGGCTATAGGGCAGTGATGGTGTACCTTGGCAACCCAGCTGTTCTTGAACTTAAATTCCCAGAAGCCCAAGTCAGCACTCCTGCTGATCAGGGCTTCTGGGAATTGAAGTTCAAGAACAGCTGGGGTGCCAAGATTTGCCACCAATGCTATAGAGCAGTGGTTCCCAACAAGGGGTACACAGCCCACTAGTGGACTTCAATTCCCAGAAGCCTAAGTCAGTACATTGGCTGATCAGTGCTTTGGGGAAATGACTTAGGCTTCTGGGAATTGAAGTCCAAAAACCAGCATTTGGGAAACACTGCTATATAGTAGGGAACTGCTGCTTCCTATTGTCGACCTATCCATATTTTCATGGAAGAAAATCATGTGGATGGGTCAGCATGAACAGAATGTACCTAGAAACCAACGAGAACTGAAAAATAAGTGCTCAAAATAAGCCCTCTATAAGAGCTCAAAGAATGTTAAGCCATTCCTCCTAGTCAATGAGCCTGTATTACATGAATGAGCAAATGGACTGTACCTTTTCCTGCTGATCTTTCAGCTGTGTTGGATGTGGGCCTTGTTGGCTGAAATCCTATTGCACAGCATTGCAATAGGTAAGGGTGTCAGTAGAAGCAGCAAATTCCTGCTGATTAAAGGCTTCCTTTGACATTTTTCAGGGAGCATGTGACTTTGGTGCACTGTGTACAAGTCACATGCAGTGTAAAATCACCTTAAATCAATGGCAGATTGCCAGCAATGACGATGCCATCACTGTTTGACACATGGAGTTATGCCACAAAATTTCAGTCCTTGTGTTCTATCCTGCTTCTTTCAGGTTTTCTTGCTTGAAGCTACATTTTCCCCCTAATAAATATGCAGGAAGGGCAGCCCCATTCTTAACTGTGAGCTGTAGGCAACCAAGAATTTAGAGTGAGTGAGTGGAATCATGGAAGAGAAATAGAGTGATCTGTCTTTGCTTGCCCAAAAGAAATAAAGCCTTTTTCTTTGAACCCAACACAAAAATGCTGTAGTGGGTTGGGAAATTCTATCATTCTAATGCTAGTTCCTTTATGGTTGTTGTTGTTGTTAACTTCTAAAAGATTAGAAGTCTGCAATTCTACCTTGTCTGTTTCTTGATGGTCAAAGAATGGAAATGCAGATGACTGGCTTCTCACCAGGCTAGAAAAATAGCAGTAACAATAATACTAATATGCCACCCCATAGTGCTTAGTGCACTCTCTGAGTGGTTCAAAAGTTAATTAGCATTTTGTCCCCACCATGCTGGGTACTCGTGTCTTACAGACCAGTAAGAAAGCTGCAGAAAGTGGTGGATCATAAAAATCAGGTGGCTGCTGTAAGCTAGAGAAGCTCAGATACATATGGTCCAGCCAGAAGTAGAGAACTTAGAAAGGGGACCAGATGGCAAAAAAGATGCATGTCTGATCACATCAGAAAGGACCGCCTTGTTAAGAGCAATCACCATTAAAGCAATCCTTCCACCCATCAGGGAATCAGTGCAGGCTAGTCCCCCAGATCAGTAGCCCTACTGCCAAATACAAAAGGTCCAGTTTGGGCACGGGAGCTGGAGTAATAGTCCCTATACATTGTGTGATCACTAGAAAACAGCTCACACCAGACCTCACTACAGGCAGCTGAAAATGCAAGCTCTGTGCATGTATGATCACACCATTAGGCTGGCACTTCTGTTAGGTAAAGTGAGACAACATCGGGCCTGTTCAGGGTGGTGTGGCCAAAAAAAAGGAAAGGCAGTAGAAGAGAGAGAAGGCACTTGGTCAAAATGATACTGCAGTGGGACCCAAAATGTTATGATGGCAATCAACATCCCAATGCTCTCAACCCAGTGGGACAGATCAGAGGATGTCTTCCCTTTGGGCCCTGCTCACCCTCGACCTGGGCAGCAGCTAATTAGTGGTTGGATTGGTCCCCTGGCAGCCAGTTTCTTTCACTTCCCCACAATGGCTTATTTGTTCCCACTGCAGAAAGCAGATTAGACTGTGTGGGGGAGAGAAAGGACCCTTTCTCTGTTCAGATGTCTGTTGTCCTGGAAGATTAATGTCACCACTCCTGGGGAGGGTGGTAACCTGTTTTAGCTGGGGTGGGGTGGATCAGGGAGGGGGCTTAAAAGATGGGCCTGGGGAAGAGTCTGGGGCAGGTTAATGATCGGATTTGTGGTGGGAGTGGAGTGGGAAGACCAAACCATCAGGAGCTATTAGACTACCAGCTATCTCCCTGAGTCTCATACAGCTGTGGAGGTTCATAACAAACCTCATAGGCACATCAGAAAACAAAAACAAAAAAGTAATAAAACAAAAATACTTTAGCACTTTAAAGACTAACTGCTATATTTTTATTCTTAGCTTTTGTGGATCAAGTCCACTTCTTCAGACAAGGAGTAAAACTAACAGGCATGGTTCATAGGGACAGGCACTGTAGGATCATGACCATCTCTGCCTCTATTTCTAAATTGTGGCGGGGGGGGGGGGCTTTTGTAGTTTGGAGGGCTCCCTAACAGTAGTCATATGTCTGCTTCTATAAAGGATATTCCTCTGTTTGAAAGCCTACCAGAAGACAGACCTTTTGAAGTTGACTTCTTCCCCTAGTCGGTGATGGTGATCCTTGGCACTCCAGGTGTTCTTGGACTTCAATTACCAGAAGCCCAAGTCAAACTGGCATTGTGTAAAACAGTTTTTAAGCACTTGTTTTTATACAGAAATTGCTTCTGTAAAGGTTTCACACAAAGTCGTGAAATGTGAAAAATACCCCTGGACTCTTGCTCACTGAGGATAAATAATTTATTCTCATCTATAGGTGAAGATCTGCAAAAGGTTTATATTCTTATTGGACATGTTGTGCAGTAGGCACAGAAAGTGCAGAGGACAACTTCAGTTTAGGAAATGTGTTGGGAGACATGTTGGTGCTTATAGCTGTGTATCATTGACAAACTTAGTTTCTGTGCTTAGCAATTGTCATTTTATGAATGTGCTTTATACATAAATGAATGAAAATAGATTGTCCATTTTGTTTGTTCCATTGACATCCTACCTTTCCACTAAGACACATTGCTCAAGGCAGCTTGCAATTTTCTTTAAACAATAAAAGCAAATATCACCACATTTACCTTAAAAATCATATACTGGAATATCCTGCCCCATTAAAAACACTGAAATTGAATAGATACATTAAAAACAACTACCGGTAAATTGGATGGGGATGTAGTTAAAACAAGAGCCTAGAGCAGGTTTAATTTTATCTGAAATCTGGACTCCTTAAAATCCATCTTCCCAATACCACCTTGCAATTTGAAGGCTTCTGCCAGCCTGGGGAAGCTGGGTTTTTCCTTCTGCCTATATGTGGTGACCAAATTATTACGGTCACATTGCTCTGAAAGGCCTTCTCTGTTGAATGCTGTAAAGCTGGGGACACAGACTTAATTAGAATTTAATGGTTGCTCTGAGAAACTTGCAGTCCAAATAAACAGAAGGGTGTGAAGAGCTCAGAGGCCTACGGAGGGGCCTTGACCTGGCCAAGGTCACATATAGGTCACCCACATAAACACAACTTGATTGAAACTTGGATGTGTGTGATTTACCAATGTTTCAGCCCTGCTCTTTGTAATGTTTCTCTTGATTAGCTACCCAAGAATGTTACAGAACAGATCTGAGTTAAGCCAGAGAATCACTTACTTAAGTGTCCTTATCTTTTAGCCAATGGTAATTATCTCCTAAACTTTTCCCCACTAAGGTCTCAGGTCAGGCCTTGAGACTTTGGATATTGCTGTTCATTACCCAGTTCTCAAGCTTTGGCCCTGAAATTTTAAGGAATGCAATTCTGCTGACCTGGTGGCAACTGATTTGGTTCAAATCTTCTTGGCATCCTGTAGAATACCCTAAGATCTATCACCTCATTTAGATTTGGCCTTGTTTCCCCTTTCATTTAGAAAGCAGTGTCCCCTTTGCCTTCCAAATATGCACTTGCTCCCCACTCTGTCCCTTTGAGCTGCTTTTTTGGCCTTTAAAGGCATCATGCTGACTCCACATTGCCTGTCTATAGCAAATACACCTGTTTTGGTCATTGTTACTGGGATTTGGTCCCCTATGAGAACCCTAGGGTACACACTGAGTGGTGTTATAAATGGGTAAGTATCCCCGCCTGTCACGCGGGAGACCGGGGTTCGATTCCCCGACGGGGAGCCAATTGATCTGTGGTTAATTTGTAATATGGTCGAATCCAATTAATGGATCAATTCCTCAGTTCAACAGCCAACTGGGACTGACGGTGTCCAGCACCGACGCCCGCAAACGCCGCCGACAACCAGTGACCCCCCCGGTGACCTGGGGGAGCCTTAAGAACCTCTCACGAGATGCCGACAACCTGCTACAAACAACATGTACACCCATAGATTTCAAAGTTTGGCCTTGAAATTTCAAGGAATTGGATCCTGCTGATAATCTGGCAGTCACCTCTGTAGATGTGTTAGTTAACCAGCTGATTTTATTTGATATTTACATTCTGCGTTTCCTTCAGGTACCCCATAGCAGGACTGTGCTGGCCCGGCAGGATCCCGGGAGATGTGACCACACCCAACTTATCACTTAAAGTGTCATGCCACCTTGGCAGTTTCTGCTCCTCTCACCGGGCTCCCCTCTACTCTGTGGGAGGAAGTCCAAAGCTCTTTGGCAGCGGCACAGAGATAATAATAATAATTTCATGTTGTTGTTTTTTAATCCAAACCTTATCATCATCATCAGTCTCCGCGCCACTGCTGAGGCGCTATGGATTTTCTCCCACAGGGCGGAGGGGAGCCCGGCAAGAGGAGTCGTAGTGGGAGCAGAAACTGCCTATGTGGCGTGGCTCTTTAAGTTATAAGTTATAAGTAGGGGTGTGCGGCAACATGTCCCGGTATCCCGCCAGGCCATTACGGGCCTGCCCCATGGTAGCATCAATAGCTTTCCTTCTCCACACTTTTGTTCTTATGATGAGCGTAAGAGGCAGGTCAGGCTGAGATGATAACTGGCCAAAGATCACCCTGCAAGTTTCCATGACCAAATGGGGATTTGAATCCAAGTTTCCCAATTCCTAGTCCAAAACTGAAAGCATTGCTGCTCCCTTCATAGTGCATGGAACCTTGAAAGAGAAATTTGAACAAGGAAATTCAGTTTATTTTACAGATCTACATGTTCTTAGCATCACAGCTTGGAAAAGTTACTCTTCTTTTGGATTACAATTTCCAAACCCAACAGCTAGCATGGCTAGTGGCTATGCTAGCTGGATAATTTGATCGTTTTCATCAAAAAAAGGGTAACATTTCCAAGTTCTGCTTTCAGTGCTCATATAAGTAGTGAAAGCACCTTTAGCACCCTGTAGTGTTGCCTGCATTTATATTCCTGTATTTAAGGTGATCTGTAACAATAACTAGTCAGATAGGTCAGTAATTTAGGTAGAAGTTGGGAGTTCATTTCCCCACGGTACCTCCTTGACAGAGACTGGATTCAATGATCCATAGGGTCCCTTCCAGCTCTGCTATTCTAAATGGGGGGGGGGGTTATCTGTACAATAAAACCCCTACTTACATAAAAAGTCTGTTCCATAGACTTTTATGTAAATTGGTTTTTTACTTAACTCAAAGCAAACCCATAGGAAATTGTGTTACGTAAATTGAGACATTTACATAAATTGGGACATGGTTTTAGTGCAAAAATCATTATGTAAGTTGAATTTTATGTAACTCAAGGCGTATGTAAGTCAAGGTTTTACTGTACTGTATTTCATTTAGTTGGATTGTGCTATACCTAGTTAGCATCAGTTCAATCTCTCTGACTTGGCTTTTCTTGGAATGTGAATATATATCATAGAGGCTCCTCTTTGGTTGTGATTGCCATTCAATCCCTTCTTCTTTCCAGATCTCCGGATGCGCCATGGATTGCGCACCTATGAGTTGGAGCGTTCCTGCTGCTATGACATGCTGCTACTTGATGAAGAGAGGGGGCGGCTGTTTGTAGGTGGGAAGAACTATTTGGCATCTTTGAGCCTGGACAACATCAGCAAACAAGACAAGAAGGTAATTTTGGGGAAATTGTAGCCTTCATAGCCATTCTGTGTAGAAGCACCTCTTTCTCAAACCATACACACCTTATTTGGTGGATACTTTGAAGGTGGTGCTTGTTGATGAGCCAGCTTCTTCTTCTAGGGAAGACCAGTGGCACATGGGGAGAATAAAGCAAGCAGTGGGAAAACACAGCCATAGGTTCAGCCTGCTGTCTACCAAAGCTTTCAGCACCAAGCTTTTCTCTGATTTGCGGGGAACAGGATGAATATGTGCCTTCCTTGGATGTGTTCATATTATCAAATGCCCCCGCGAGCCCTGGAAATAATGCAATGGGGCAGAATGTGGGAATTGGCTTTGTCTATTGTGGCTCCTTATTTAAAGGTGAGAAAAAGTTCTTAAAAGGTTCCTACCTGTCTCAGAAACCACACGCACGCACACACACAAATCTGCTCCATGCACATGCCCACAATGGATGGATGTTGATGCAGAATTTAGCAAGGGGAATATCTGACTGCGCTTGGGTAAAAGAGGCATCCCTTTACTATAAGCCACATTGGAAATACTGTGCTGAAGTGGAGTAAGGGTTTTTTAAATGAATAAGAATGCAGAGGGGAATGCTGCTCACTGCTCTGGAGCTTTCAGTGACTCTTTTTCCCATAGCAGGAAGGGCCCTTTTGCTTGTCATGACAACAAATCCAGCATTCCAGACTCCTCCCGTGAAATCTCATATAATGAAACCTCCTTGTCTAATGAAACAGGACAGAGGGAGGCTTGAGTCTGCTGATGCCTTGACCGCTGGGCTGCAGATGGAAACAGCATTCTCAGCCCAGCAGGAGAATGCTTTAGGGACATAATGAGACACCTCCAACTCTCCCCACCACCACCACCACAAACCCAAGAATATTCGCCTTCCTTGGATTGTATAGCTGCAAAACAGCAGAGCATGGTTCTCAACTCCACTTCCATCTTCTCTGCCACAAGGCAAAGCTAATTTTGTGAGTCAGGTTCAGTTTCTGTAACATAAGAAAAGTTTAGCTCCACTGTTAGCAAAGTGGTGTCCCATTCATGGCAAATGGCCTACAGCAGGGATTTTCAACCTGCAGCCTGTGGGCAGGATGCGGCCCGCAGCACTATTTCATGTGGGGCCCCATTGCCTCCACCACACCAGCAAGTGCCATATGGTGGAGGAAGGGCAAAATGGCTATCTGGCCCCCGAAGCTGTCTGAGGGAGTGTAACTCGGCCCCCAACTTTAAAAGGTTGAGAACCCCTTGCCTACAGGCCACCTGCTTATTGCAGAGGAGCAAATATGGATGGGTCATTGCTGGGAAAGTTACATTTTGGACTACAATATCTAGAATCCTGCAGCTAGCATGGCTGCTGGAGGGGTGTACTCTCTCTCTCTCTAATCAGGAGCTGGCAAGGGTGTGCCAATGCTCCCACTTGTTGGGCACATAATTATCTGATAGGACACATCATTGAAAACTAGGATGAGATGCTGGTAAAGCAAGCATCAAATACTGATTGTGCTACAGTATGATGTGGCCCTTTATTGGTGTGGCTTTATGGTTTGACACAGAAGGCATGGCGCTCACTTGCAATATCCAGTGATTTAAACTTCCTAGAATTGTGGACTAGGCTAGTAATCCACATGGTCTGAATCCTTCATTGGTGGTCCTATTGTATGACTTATGACAGAAAGAGTTTGGGTTAATGACAGAAGTGCAGAATGCTTGGGGTTTTGTTTTGTTTTTTAGATTACAGTGTAGGATTCTGGGAACTGTAGTCCAAGAAATAAGTATTTTCCATCTCTGTTTGGTGGGAATATGTGCCAGGATTAGGGATGAGCAGCAGATCTGTCAGCTCTGCTTTCTCCCACATTTTGACTTTTACAATTTCAACTTCTTAATGGGAAAATCTGCAACTTTTGGTAAGTTATAATTAAAAAGAAACCAAACAAAAATACATACTAATTATTTATCAACATGAAGGGCAGGCTTTTTATAAAGTTAATAGCTCTTATTTTGCACATTCAAGAGCAAAGCATTCTCAATTGATAAATACCTATTCATCCACAAGCACATTTAGAGCCTCATTATTGGATGTGTGTAGCAAAGGGCACTTTCATGATGATTATACTCACTTCCAAATTTGCCACAACAAAACAAACTCTTAAAAGCTAAACATTCAAAGTTCTTTGCATGGGTATCTTATTCTGTCAGGTTCACTTCCCCCCCCCCCCCCCCCCCATTCACTTAAAAATCAAGTTATTTCTGTCAAAGTGATGTAGGAATTTGCAAGTTTTGGAAGTTCCTTCATAAAACTAAATGAAGCGCTTCGCCATTTCTAGATAGGACCTTTTCTATGGCAGCATAGACATCTGGTAGTCACAGAACTCCTTTCCTTGGAGATAAGACCTGGCATTGCTCAGTTCCTGCTGGGTGATCAAGGAATTCACTTTCCATTCATCATTTTGCTGGTTTTCAGCAACTGCCTAAAACTGATTTTGATTTACTGCTGTGGAGATTTTATTTTAAAATTTTGTTAGTGTTTTGGTTATTTTCCTGTGTGTTTTGTACACTACTTTGGGTGCTTTCTGAGCAACAGGTGGGCCCTAAATATTTCATTCAGTCAGTCAGTCAGTCAGTCAGTCATCTGAGCAAATCTATTAAGTTGTTTTGCCTTCAACATGTAAGGTATTTTCAGCTTAGTCCCATTCTTGGATTTCTGACCCCTTAGGGTTTCTCATTAGCAGACATCATGCCTAGCTCAGCCATTGTTTCACATTCCATTTTGGAAGATGCTCTGGGCTTAAATAGCAAGGAAACAGTGAGCCATGACAAAAGGAGAGTCTTGCCTTATTATACTTGTCATTCCTTTCTACCAGGGCTTTGATAGCATTTGACTAACTTAAAAATGTGATGAATGAGAACCCTGGAAGACACTCCCTATGTGTATGCCTGCTTGCACACACATGCTAATCATCTGCCTCATTCTTGCTTTTACAGATTTACTGGCCAGCGCCTGTGGAATGGAGGGAAGAATGCAACTGGGCAGGCAAAGACATCAACGTAAGTGACCCGTTTGGACAGGAAAGGGGGAAAAGATTCCTTTCTCAGCCTATTATGTGAACCTAGTTGCAAAGTGAAGGGAATATAAAGGGTATTGAGAAAGATGACACAGACTGATTACTTCCAGAGTAAGCAGACCAATGGCCCATAGTTGTGACACTCTAGCCTGAGACACAGACCACAGTGGGCCAAGCCTTCTGCTGCTACTGCTTAGGATCTGTTGAATATCTCACAGGAGTGAGTCTTCTTACTCCAGGCACTGTTTTTCTCTTGTCCTCTGTTTGCCTTACAAACAGATCCATCAGGTCCCAGCCTTGAGAGGCCCTGGTGAGGGTTGATGGGAGTCATGTCACTTTGGAGAAATGGGTCGGTGCATTTAAGAGATTCCAGCTTGGCTATGACCCATCTTGACCTTCCTGGAGATAAGGCTAAGGTTCCCATCATTTTGGCAGGAAGAGATGAACCAGGACACATTTAGATGTTGCTCCTTGATAGTGGTGGACCAACAGTGAGAAAGGTCTTGGGCACATTGGCTATAATTCATATAGGTTGTCCAGAGAGAGAGCGGCTCTGGGTCAAGTCTGGAAATGCAAGCCCACTGAGTTGTTGAAAACCTCTGGCTTGGCTTTGGCGAGCAATCTTTGAATCACCTTCTTTTTACTTGAGATTGTTTGGAACAGCATCAAGGTACAGAGGACATACATCCTCTCCTCAAAATCAGTATCTTTCTCCCCTCCACCTCACTTTGGGCCCTTGCTGATATCTCCTGCATTCCTGTTCCAAGCTCTGGAATGGGTTTATATGTCAGCACTTTAGATCAATGGTGGGCTAATCGTGGGCCACCAGCAGTTTCCAGACTTTAGCTCCCTGGTGTACCCTACCTTTGGCTATGCTGGCTAGGGCTAATGGGAACTGCAATCCAGCACATATGGAGGGCCACACATTCCCCACTTCTGCTTGAGTTTGATGGAAAAGTATCAGCAAGGAATGCTATTTTCCAGCTAAGGTGGAATGGGTAACAGGGCTTGAGAGCTTTAGAGCAAGCATTCACAACCTATGGCCCGCAGGCCAGACCTGGCCCCTGACGCCAA
This sequence comes from Furcifer pardalis, assembly GCA_030440675.1. Lineage (NCBI taxonomy): Eukaryota > Metazoa > Chordata > Lepidosauria > Squamata > Chamaeleonidae > Furcifer > Furcifer pardalis. Next base: position 105,944,729 of record CP126893.1, read on the forward strand.
TTCATCCAGTTCCCAATGTCCGCCTCGCTGCTCCCAGAAGTGGAAGTAAAATGTGTTTTGTGTATGCATGCCTTGTGTTTTACTTCAGCTGTCTAAGAGGTATGGTCAGGCCGTGGCCTGAAAACATTGAGAATTGCTGCTTTAGAGCATAGGGAGTGACTGTGATTTGGAGGACTAACTCTATAGGATCTTTTGTTTCTACAGCCCAGTGCAGTCTTTATATATTATGTGAGAGTGGGCTGGTCTCCCATACTCTAGGGTAGTGTGTGGTGTTGGCAGTAGGTGTTGGCACTTTGACCTGGTACTGAAGTCCATGGAAGAATGTGAAGTGGTCATGATAACTTCATCGTCATGGCTAATGAATTGTTCAATGGGCAATGGCCAAGATCAGAGGTACATAAGAGCATTGCCAGAAAGGTGGGTGTGCATCATGTAGGCAGTACTATCATGGTGAAAAAGGCAAAATAAGAATTAGGGGCATCATCATCATCACCTTAATGCTTTTTACACATAATTTTTCCTGCTCGCAATAGCCTCCAAAGCTTTAATAGGAAGCTGCCCAAGTTAGGGACTATCAGTCCATTTATCTTAGTGATGTCCAATACCTTCTTTCCCCTACCTGTTGTCATCCAGAGGTGTTAAACTGCAAATTCCTTCAGTTCCAGCTATCATCACCATTGGTTTTCTGGTTGGACGAAATGTAGTTCTACGCAACTGGTTGAGTGGCACAAAGTCCAGAAGGGGCCAAGTCTTTACTGCCTCTGACCTTTCACTATCCAGAAATAGCATGTAGAGAATGAGCTCAGACTGTGCCACGGTGCTGCAGACCTTATTTTGCTAATGCTTAGAGCTAGACTGGCAAATGATTAAAGCAAAAGCAAAGCAGTCACACTTCTATACCACCCCATAGTGCTTAGTGCACCCTCTGGGTGGTTCACAAGTTAGTCCAAGATCACCAGAGCTAAGGGTTGTCTGGGAAGAAGACTGGTCATGGGGGAGAGCCAAGAGTAGTGTCAGAACCAAGGTTGTCCTGTGTCACAGTGCTTTCTTTTACTAGCATTTTATGAAGCAGCAATACCCATTTCCCTTTTCACTTTGTTCCCAAATGAGTTATCTTCTTGTATTCCAAACAACAATGAATAACTAAAAGAACAAAGAAGGATAAAAGGTATACATCAGGCACTGGAACAAGGCACTGCTGAGTTGGAGCCAGCTTCCTGTTAAAAGGAAGTGGGTAAAAAGTTGTGGGGAGGATAGGGGAACTTGGGTGATTTTCGGCCTCTTGGCCTGAGATAATGTATCTTAACCTACAGGGCTGTTGTGAAGGGGGAAATGTGAAAGTGCGCTATATACAACCTTCTTGGAAGAAAGTTGGTGTCTAAAGAATATTGATGTTGTGATAAGCACCATGCCTAGTTCATCTAGTTCATTCATCTGTCCCAAGAATCCTGCTCAAGCCTTTTCAAGTGCTTCCACATTTGTTTGCTGCCCACACATCAGCTCCTGTGGGGGTTTCTTATGTCTTCATTCCATTTGCAAAATTGTTTGCTAGCTCACAAATGTATCCACTGATCCACTGGAAGAGCCAAGAATTCAACCCTGAATTTAATGTTATGCTGCAAAACTTGTCCCCTCCTCTCTGTCCTTCCTGGGAGGGTTTTTTCAGGCATTAAGAACTATTGACCTGATGGGAAGGCTTTGAAAGAAGAGCAGCCCTTACTCCAGTGAGCAAAAATCCATGGTAGAGTAAATGGGCTGGAAAGCAGCTGGCCAGAAAGCCCAGACAAGGTTGGCTAAGGAAAGGCATGAAGGAGGCATTTCCCCCCACTCTGTCAGGAATGCTCATCTCTTGTTTCCCTCCCTGCCCTCCAATCATCCGCAGCAGTTCCCCAATATTCTGCCCGCTTTGTCCATCAGGGCAAAAGAGCAGGAAAACAAAGGGCACCCAAGGTTGTTTGTCTTCATGGACTTAAGAGTGATGAGAGGGATGTGACAGGACCCAGGCCTTGTTGACTTGACAAGTGCTTGGGAGATGCTTGGAAATGGCTCAGACCCCAACCACTGCTCTGGAGGACGTCTGTGTGTGTTTGTGTATATGTGAGTGAGTGAAAGAGAGAGAGAGAGATAACACAAGTGACCCTCACTGCAGTGTAATGATGCCTATAAATCTTAAAATCCAAAGCAGAGGCTAAGCCCTAAGCCCTTAGAACCTGAAGCAGCAAATGGCCATGCCACATGCAACCCATGAGGCAGGAAATCCTACCAACATCACTTCCTGTTGTATTGTAAAAATTTAGTAATGACACAATTAACAAATTAAACCAATAACGGTTTGCAAGCTTTCCATGGCCCCCTAAATCTGCTACCTGAAGTGGTTGCCTCACTCTACCTATTGGCAGGGCTTGTCCTGGCTGATCATTTTGCAGTGTATGACAATGCAGGCACTACTCTCTGTTGCCTTTTTCACAATGGAATACAAATCGGCAAGTTAGATTGAAAGTGTGGGAAGATTCTCCCCAAATGTGCTTCCCTTGCCAGGTAAAGGGTAAAGGTCACCCTTGCTTGAAAACCAGTCATATCTGACTATAAGGATCAGTGCTCATCTCTGTTTATAACCAAAGAGCCAGCGCTGTCTGTGTCTGCAGACATTTTCATGGACATGTGGCAGGTATGCCTCAACACTAGAGTACACGGAATGCTGTTTACCTTCCCACCAAAGTGGTCCCTATTTATCTACTTGCAATTTCTTGCTTTCAAACTGCTAGGTTGGCAGGAGCTGGGACAGAGATGGGAGCTCACTCTGTCATGCAGTACCCTTGCCAAGCAGAGGGCAAATTTCCCTGCAAAGAAGGGATATAACAGGCATCCCTTTTTGTTATGCAGATGGGACAGAGTAATTATCACCAGACAAGGGCAAAAATCCCAGAATATGGTTAGCTGTGAAACTTAAGCCCTGATCCATCCACACTTTGGGGTGCTCATTTAGGTGCCAGTAGCCCCTCAGGCTGCAGGGAAGAGGCAAGGTGGCACTAACGGGACTAGGGAATAGTTCAGCTGCTTTGGAGTTCAGCTCTCTTTAGAGTTGCAGTTTATTTAAATTCAGTGCTACAGGCAGCCCTCTGAAGCCTGGATTAAGCATTAAGCAAGCATAACCTAGGAGATCACACACCCTTGATGTAAATTAAAGGGCAAAAAGAAAAGTTGGTGCTAAGAGGCTTGCCAACTTAGGGGAGCTCAGGATGTGAATTGACATGAGCAGTGGGGTGGAGAGGATTGGGCAGATCATAGGTTGGTGGACATGGTGGACTGGAGTGCATCACGCCCAGAGGAGAAAGAAGGTACCTCACCCTTCATCTTGCACTGCTTCTGCATTTGTCTGGAACATTAATTAGTATGCTGCACTTTCCCCCTACCCTAGTGGGTTAACAGTGTGTGTGCCTCCTCCTTAGGAATCAGCGGTTTTGCTCAGGAAATCACTTTCCATCAAGTCAGGTTTCTGGTTTATACTTCTCAGTATTACTAACACAGAGAGTGTTTGGTATTCCAGATGTTGCTGGACTAGTATCCATCAACCTTAGCCAACACAGCCAGTGGTGGAGGATGATGGGAACTGCAGTCTGATAAAGCTGAGAGAGCCACACAATTGCACTCACTGGGGTCAGGCAGGGGTCTTTCCCAACCATACTGGGGATAGAACTTAGGGCAATTTGCGTGCAAAATACACTGAGCTATAGGCTGCCCTTGGTCAAAAATCAGTCGTATCCAACTCTAGTATTCACTGCTCATCTCCGTTTATAGCCCAAGAGCCAGTGCTGTCTGCGTTTGCAGACATTTCTATGGTCATGTGACAGGAGTGACTAGATGCCAGAGTGCATGTAACACTGTTACCTTTCCCACCAAAGTGGGACCTATTTATCTAATTGCACTTTCTTGCTTTCAGAATGCTAGGTTGACAGGAGCTGGGACAGAAGATGAGAGCTCATCCCATCATGCAGCACTCGGGTCTTGAACTGTTAACCTGCCAAGTGTCCAGTCATCAAGTTCAGCATCTAGCCCACTAAGCCACTGGATAACCTGACCTAAATCATAGTGCAAGGAGTGTGATATATCAGCCTACAGTTTCTCCCTGTTGACTCTTTCTTAGGGATATGCTTCAGCAATTATTCAGAATTTGAAGCAAAGTGGGAGTATTTTTGTCCATTTCAGAAAAGATCTGAAGTAAAAGGAGGAAACCTAATGTACTGCTCAAATTGAATCAAGACTTTCTGAAAGGCTGAATATTACTTTGGTGCTCTGGCTTAAAAAGCTAAAACTCTTGACATTCATGAATCTCTCTCTGGTAAAGAAAGCAATTATTTAGAACCAGGAAGCCCAAAGGAAATTAAGAGCGACTGCTCACATACCAGAAAAACACCTAAATTCTCATGGAACCCCCAAACATGGACCTCAGCAGAGTGCAGATCAATCAGATAAATTTCCTTACATAGTGATCATTTTGGATGTTTGGCAAGGGGAGGGAGGGATGATAGCCTGTTACAGATTGCCATTTTTTCTGCTTTCATATTCTGTGCACTGGTACCCATTAATGCAGGGGTGTCCAAACGATGGCCTGCATTTTACTTCTGCTTCCGAGAGCGATGAGGGCTTCGTGGGTTGGATGAATTAGCATTGGGGGCCGGATGCAGCCCACGGGCCATAGTGACCAGCCTCCTGAACCACGTGACCAGCCCACGGTCCAAAAAGTGACCAATTGTCTATTTCCGAAGTTGAATGTTGAGTGCACTGGAGCACTTAGGTTCCTGCTACGCTGGCAAGCCTCTTCTGGGCAACTCTGTGCATTCTGCAGACTTCCCCTTACTCTGGGCTCCTCCCCACTCTCCCGCCTAAGTCTTTGCTTTTGGCTGTTTGCCTTTGCCATTGAGGGCAGTGTGCAAAGGTGATCCTTGGGAGCTTTCCATTCATCCGTCTTCAACCACTATTGGCCTTGGCCACTTGCTTGGTCTCGGCTTGACTGTTCTATTCCTGTCTATGCTTGATGCCTGCCTGCTGGTGCTGGACGAAGCCCTATCTTTCTCCTCCTCTGGCCAGAGTATCCCACAGCTTGTCATTCCCTTCTCCTGTTTACTGCTGATTCATGGGGAGGAGGCCTCACTTCTGCTTGAGTTATTCCAGACGTTTAAATAATCAGCCACTTTTTAATGAGCTGCACTGGTAGGATCGAATCTGTCAGTGGCTAATTGCACTCAACAGCAAGTCAAACAGATGTCCACCTCCTGAGAAGTGCTGGAATGAGGTGGGGGCTGCCTACATATCATGCTTTGCAGAGGCAGGAAATGCTGTGGGGTTGCTGAACCAGGGTCTTCGTATCTTTTGGTGAAAGGCACAGAGTCTCCCCCGTCTCTCTCTTGATACCCCCTTTGTTGTTACGTGAAGCCAGTTCTGTAGCACTGCTGCTTTCTGTGGTGCCCCCTGCTGGGGTTAAAACAAAACAGTTTCGCTCTGACATGGCTGCCAAGACACCTGCGTTCCTTCCCATCCAGAGAGGGAACATGGCATAGGTCTTGAAGGCAGAATGTGGCTCCCACAAGGGATGGCATTTCAGCAATGTCAGGGGAGGATATCCAGGAGCAAGGAAAGCACACAGGGTGCTGAATGCCAATAACTAGGGAGGCATCACATTTGCCTGCTTTGCACCTGGCTACTATCTCTCTCTGTCCCCCATTTTGGCTGCCTCACAGGAAGTGCTTTCTGGCAGGCAAGGAGGCATAGGTAGATTTAGATGCAAGGAACATGGAAGTCCTGCAGTAGAATGCCATTGTTTTGGGGGTGGAGATGTCATCATTCCTTTCAGTTTCCATGTTAGCTCTGCCCAATGTTGACTGCCATCCACACATCTTGTTTTGCTGTTTCATTGGGTTAGAAAAGGTCCCTCCTGGGTTTGTTCTGTGACAGGCACTGGTTTTGTTCCATTTTGTAGGCCGAGTGCATGAATTTTGTCAAGATTCTGCATCTCTACAACCGTACCCACCTGTATGTCTGTGGCACAGGGGCCTTCCACCCCATTTGTGGCTTCGTTGAAGTTGGGCAGCGTGCAGAGGTAAGTTCTGCTGCTCAGCAGTTTTCCTCACTTGTGGTCAGAGGTGGCTGCATGGAAAGGGCTGGGACAGTGAGATGAGTGTGGTGCTAAGATTAGGTTAGTGAATCATAAGAGCACTGGACACTGGTTCCTTCTACTGAGACGTTTGTTACTCCTGCCCTACCTCCAGGATTCTGTGTTCAGGCTGGACCTCAAGAGCCTGGAGGATGGTAAAGGCAAGAGCCCTTATGATCCTCGTCACATGGCTGCCTCCGTGCTTGCAGGTAAGGGACTGGATCCCCCAGATGGTGGCTACCAACATGATGGGTAGGTCTGGCCAAAGATATTTAGCTTCCTGGGGCAAAGCCTACTCCTGCCACAATAGTCAAGCAGATTGGACTGGCTGGTGAGTCTTACTTCAGTGCTGGTTGAGGATCAAGCCCTAACATGACCTCTGAGGGCAGAAACAAAGAGATGCAGAATGAGCCATGTAGCACACCAAAGGGACTCAAGATGAATGGTTGGGGAGTTCTTCTGCTCTACCTCTAGCATCTGCTACCTGAGGCAGCTTGCCTCATTGCTTAATGGTTGGGCCAGCTCTGATCCTGTGGGATGCTCTCAAAATACATACACATTCCTTGCAGTGCTTTGGACTTGAGAAAAGAATACATTTCTTTTCTCATGAGCCAGTTCCAGGCAATATAAAAATACAGATATTTCCTAGTTCTTGTTTCAAAGTCCCCGAGACCTTTAATGGCTATGCCAAGTGACCTTGTGTCAGCTGGAACCATGTGCTATGGTCCCATTTGGATCTGCTATGGATGCCATTGCTGCTACAAGTGCAATTGACTCTGACAGCTTCCCCACTCTGTTCTGTGGCCTACACAGGAGGCTTTCTGTGTTTTAGAGAGGCATAGGGGAAGATGGTCCTTCATAGAAACAATAACAAAAGCTCATGTGAAAAATGATTCATGGATTACAGCTGGCTGAAGTTAGGATTTACCTTGGCCTGGGGAAGCCCAGAGGTTTACTACCAACTTTCAGGAAGGCCTTAAAGCAGAGATTCTCAACCTGTGGCCCACAGGCCAGATGCAGCCCACGGCACCATTTCATGTGCCTCCCCCCCGCCTCCATCACACCAGGAAGTGGCATGTGGTGGAGGAAGGGCAAAATGGCCATCCAGCCCCTGGCTTAAAAAGGTTGAGAACTCCTGCCTTAAAAAGCAAAGCAATCACACTTATATCTTGCCCCATAGCGCTAAGTGCACTCTCTGGGCAGTTCGCAAGTGAATTAGCATTTCCCCCCCCCCCCCAACATGCTGGGTACTTATTTTACTGACCCCAGAAGGATGAAAGGCTGAGTCAAAATTGAAAGCTAGTCAGGATTGAACTCACAACTTTTTGGTTGCAGTACAGCAGTTTAACCACTGTGCCACCAGGACTCCTAAGGGCTTATCTCTTTGTCATCATTACATTGGATCAGTTGAGCACCTGGTGCTTATAATAACCTTTTTGCTAGCTGAGGGTTTTTTTGTGGGTGGGGGTGGGGGTGGGGAGGTAATCTGGCCTTGGAGTCAGTTTATAATTAAAAAGCAGATCATAAATAATATTTTAAAATACATGCATACATAAGTGCAAAAATTGGAAAGCTTTATGTTAGAAGGTTTCATATAAATATTTGGCATAACTATGTGTCCATGTGGTGGTTAGTGTTGGGCTGAAATCTGAGAAGTGTAAACATCTGTCCCTGTGACAGTTGCTGGGTGATTCTGGCCCAATCACTCTTTCTCAGTCTGCCCTGTTTCCCAGGTTGTTACAGGAGTAAAAGTGTTGGAGATGCCCACCATTTTATTAAGTAAATTCCCTTCTCTCATGGCCAGGTGAAGAACTGTATTCTGGTGTGGCCACTGACCTGATGGGCCGTGATTTCACCATCTTCCGCAGCCTGGGCTCTCGGCCCTTGATCCGTACGGAGCAGCACGACTCGAGGTGGTTGAACGGTCAGTGCTGGGGGTGAGATGGACTCTCCAGAGATGCAGAAAATCAGTCAGATGGACAACTTTCTGATGGTCAACTTTTGGCAGTTCTGCTTGTCAGATATTGTGTCCAGGAAGACTTTTATGAGGAGTGGGTACCACCTGGTGGTCAGAGCTTGCTAGACATGACAGGGAAGAGGTGCAATTCAGCAAGCCGGAATAGCCATTTGTTTTGCTCTGTTTTATTAAACAAAGTACCTGCAATCCTGTCTTGTCATTGCAAAGATGAAGGGACATGGCACTTTTAGGAGATAACATTACATTTCTTCCATCCCTCTGCAACCTTTTTCTACTCTAAATGCCCAATGAAATTATTTAGCTAGCTCAGAAGGGGGGTGGGGTGGATTACATTTGTCTGTGTTTCTTTTCTTTTGTGGAAGTTCTCAGAGATGACTTTAACCAGAGAGCAGTGGAGGGAGGAAAATTACCAGCCAGTCTCTAATGTTCCATCCTTGGGCAAAGCTGTAGAGTAGGTCAAGGCTTCTCAGCTCCAGGATGAGACGGATTACCTAGATCCACTTCAATCTGGCTTATTATGCAGAGACTGCTTTCATCACCTTAGTTGGATGACCTACACCAGGAACTGGACAGGAGGAGGGTATTCCTTTTGGTTCTGCTGGATCATTTGGTGGCTTTTGATATCATCAACCATGGCATCTGGGCCATCTCTCTGGGTTGGGACTTGGAGGCCCTGTTTTATAGTGGGTGGAGTCCTTCCTTGGTCTACCTTCAGAAGGTGGTTTGGGGGACTCCTGTCTGTTGTCCTGCAAACCTTAGGGTTCTGATTTGTTTCCCATATACCATCTTTAAACCCCAGTTCAGAAAATTATAGCCATCTTCTGGCCCTGCACTGACTTCTTCTCCTGTCTGTCTGATCCAAGAACCCAAGTTCGTTGATGTCTTCTGGATCCCAGAGAGTGAGAATCCTGATGACGACAAGATCTTCTTTTTCTTCCTGGAAACAGCTGTGGAGGGTCCTCAAGGACTGGGCAAGCAGACCTTTGCCCGCATTGGACAGATTTGCCGTGTGAGTGTTCTGTGCATGTTGGCAAATGACAGGAGCCCTAGGATTGGGGACAGGCAAGGTATAGACAGGTGATAGCTACATGAAAGACGGAAGAGTAACCCTGTGCTTTGGTGGAGAAAGAATCCTCCATTGGAGCAGATATGGATATTGGTCTACAACAGGATCAATTTCAGTTTGCTGATGGATATAGTAGCTGTTCTGCTCCCAGGATCTGAGAGGACTTTGTCTCACCCAGGCTGGTAAAGCTTTACAATTCATCCCCTTTATAGGCCTTTCTGTGTTATAACCTAGAAAGATTCTATGTTATAATCTGGGACTGCAGTGGTTCAAGTGATCAAGATCCTGACTGGGAGACGGAAGGTCAGCAGTTCAAAACCTGAGTACTGCAGGATGGAATGAGCACCAGTCTCTGTCCCAGCTCCTGCCAACCTACAGTTTGAAAGCAAGAAATTGCAAGTAGATAAATAGGTACCACTTCAGTGGGAAGGTAAACAGCATTCTGTGCACTTCGGTGTCTAGGCATGCCTGCCACATGTCCACAGAAATGTCTGCAAAAGCAGACAGCCCTGGCTCTTTGGCTATAAACAAAGATGAGCACTGAAGCCTAGAGTTGGATACGACTGACTTTCGAGCAAGGATGACCTTTACTATGTTATAACCTATTGTTCTCTTTTGGCAAGTCGTGATTCACTTGATTGTACTGTGAATCTTCCCTGTGGGAGTCACAAGTAGGCTGTCTGGTTGAATCTCTTGCTGGAGAAAGAGGTTTAAGTTGCAAACTAGGGCTACAGAAGCATTAGAAAACCATTGTTTCAAGTTAACACTCCAATTAGTCTCTTCCTCTCCCTTTCAGAATGACATGGGAGGGCAGAGGAGCCTGGTGAACAAATGGACGACATTTTTGAAAGCCCGACTGGTGTGCACAGTACCGGGCAGTGATGGAAGTGACTCCCACTTTGACCAGCTCCGTAAGTGACTGGATGTGTTGGGCCAAAAGAGGGCAAAAGCTCCTGTGGGGCTCCCACCAGAATCTGGGATGCAGCAGGAAAAAGGAGGGATTGAACTCAAGGGGCCTCTGGAGAAGAATAGTGAGTTTGTCCTTGGAAGAAGGGAACAACACACGCTCCAAGGGTTGCCATCATGACTTTTCCTCCTTTTCCTGCTGCCACATAGAGGAGGTAGAAAGCTGTGTTCACTTCGCTTCGTTTTCTGGAGTTTACAGTAGAGACATGTGCACATTAACACATTTTTTTCCTGGAGGTTGTTTAAAAAGTCTTTAAAAGACCGTGTAGGAGCGTGGGGTGGAACTGATGACGAATGATGTTAAAGATAATGGCTGGTGATTCCAGCCTAAAGCAATAAGCCATCTGCACAATTTCACAGTAACAATTTTCACATGTAGTTAATGATTACATTCTGGAGCACATGTACTCATTGCTTCTTGACTCACACATTTTCCCTTGGAAGAAAGCTCAGTGTGCAGCATTAACACTCTCGCTTGGTATGTCTTGCTTCTCATTTGAGCCAGATTATCATAGTCTGAGTAATGAAATCTTAGTTTCTGAAGTTCTTTTTCTCTTGCAGATTTTGGCAGTGCAATTTTTAAGAAGGAACTTAGTACTTCCTAATTGGTGTACTGTCATAACACAGAGCACAGACAGAGGTTGTATTTCTCTGCAGTGCAGGGTTTTGTGACAGGGCGATTGTAGGAAGACCAAAGAGGTAGGCTGATTATCCCTTCCTCCTTTCTTCTGCTTGCACTCATCAGGCGATGTCTTCTTGCTACCTACCAGAGACAAGCGCAACCCTTTGCTTTATGCTGTTTTCACCACTTCCAGGTAAGAAGAATAGTTTGTGAGACTTCATCTAGCAAACTTGTTCTGCTTGGTGTGTATTTTTAAATACAGTACAGTCAAAACTCAAGATACGAAATTACTTCGTTCCTCAGGGGTGTTCATGCCCTGAAAAAATTGTATTTCAAAACGCAATGAAAACACACTGCATCACCAGAAGTGGCCACTAGAGGCCATTGTATACTTTTTTGTATCTTGAAAAAAATCCAAGATTTCCTTTTGTATCATGAATTTTTCGTAAGTCGAACCCTACGTATGTCGAGGTTTGACTGTACAGCAAAACCCCGGATAACATTATGACTTGGTTTCACAAGTCATGACGTTATCCAATGTTTAGCGTCCAATGCATGCATCGAACAACGCTTTAAAAAAAAGCCCTGACTTCAGGGACAAACCGCTTTAAAAGCAGGCAGGGAAATAAAGAGATGTGATTGGGTCTCTTTCTTTTCCTCCCTGCCTTTAAAGCCACCCCACACCCGCAGCGGTCTCTGCGACTGCAGTAGGGTTGGGGAAAGGCGCGCGCCTTTCCCCCGACCCTACTGCAGTCACAGAGACTGCTTGTGTCTCTTTCCCTCCCTGTATTTAAACTACAGGGAGAGGGGAAGAGAGAGACGTGATTGGTTCTCTCTCTCTTCCATCCCTCTCTGTAGTTCAAACCTATAACAAACCAATCACGTCTCTCTTCCCTCCCTCCCTCCCTCCCTGTAGTTTAAAAACAGGGAGGGAAAGAGTGAGATGCGATCGCATCTCACTCTTTTCCTTCCTGTATTTAAACTACATGCAGGGAGGGAAGAGAGAGAACCAATCACATCTCTCTCTTCCTTCCCTGCATTTGAACTACAGGGAGGGAGGGAAGAGAGAGAGACCCAATCACGTCTCTCTCTTCCCCCTCCCTGTAGTTTAAATACAGGGAGGGAAAGAGACACAAGCAGTCTCTGCAACTGCAGTAGGGTCGGGGGAAAGGTGTGCGCCTTTCCCTGACCCTACTGCAGTTGCAGAGACTGCTGCAGGTGGGGGGGGGGATGGATTGGGTAGTTCTACCCAAACCACCCCACACCCGCAGACCATTGCCTTGGATAACACTAAGAACCATTATCCAGAATCGTTATCCAATGCAAGTTTTTTGGAAAAAAACTTGCATCATTATCCAATTCTAGCATTATCCGATGCAATCGTTATCTGGGGTATTACTGTATATGCAGGATGTGTCAAGCAGAGGTAACTAGAAAATAGACATGATGAAAAAACAGGGTGCCTCTACACACATTCTAAGCCTAAGAAACCATGTTTTCAGTACAAATAGGAACTCAGCTCATATTAATTCTGCACATAGACCACTTATGGTTATTCCAAATTTCCTTCATTTCAGCAGCCTTATATAGATGGGAAAAGTCAGGTTTTTTGATCTTGTTTAACAACTGGGAGTCAGAAATCCTGGCTTATGCAAAGAGCTACCTGTGGATTCCCACTCAAAACATTTTATTTTGCTTTCATTTTTGTGCCAGGGTGCAGAACTTGTGTCTGATTTTTAGGCAGACGTCTCTCCAGGCATTGCAGAATGGAGGTCGGGTGGGTGTGACACAGTTTCCCTATTACTGTATTCCTTCTCAGATTCTTTCTCAAACTCTCTTTCCTTTGGTCCTGCAGCACCATTTTCAAAGGCTCTGCTGTGTGCGTATACCACATGAATGACATCCGAAGGGCTTTCTTGGGCCCATTTGCTCACAAGGAAGGGCCCAACTATCAATGGGTGTCTTACCAAGGCCGTGTCCCTTATCCTCGCCCAGGAATGGTATGTATGTGCCTTAGACTCTGGAGCATGAAATAAAGCAAGGTACTGTATTTTTGCCTAGGGAGCCTGCAGACGTGTGAGCATCCATGGAACAATATTTCGGAAGAAGCTGGGACTAGAAAAATAAGAGCATACTGAGATAAGAAGCCATGGAAAAGATAGAGGACTAGTGTGGGAAAGGATGGTTTGCACACAGTGGTGGCCATCAACAGGTTCGCACCAGTTCGCCAGAACCGGTAGCAGAAAATCTGGCTGGCCCCTCTGCCCATCCAAGTTTTGAAATAAAGTAGTCCTAATTTGGGTGCAACACAAGGTTTTTCCCCTGACCACTCCCACAGTGTGGTAGCAAAAAATTTTTTGGAGCCCACCACTGTTTGCACACCTTTTATGGGATTAGGCCAGTATGTAGAGCTTTAATAAATAAAAGAGATGTGGGTCAAACAGAGGGAGCACTGGGATAATGACATAGAGAGTAGGGGAGCTAATAGTGGGATGTGGTTGGAACAGCTAGATAGTCCAGGCAGGATGAATGGAGGGCTGTGATAGGGAGGCTTTTTAAAAAGAGTAAATGGTTTTGAACAAATCTTGGAAATATTACCTTAAAAAACACACACACAATTCCCAGGATCTTTGAATCAGAGAAATATCTGTAATCCAGAAAACTATATTTTCTAGGCCTCTTGATTTGACAGGCCTAAGCACCACTCTCTCCCCTCCTCTCTTACCTCACAGTGTCCCAGCAGAACGTTTGGCACTTTCGGTTCCACCAAGGATTTCCCAGACGATGTCATCCAGTTTGCCCGCAACCACCCACTGATGTACAACCCAGTCTTGCCACATGGCCAGCGACCCGTCTTCATGCAAACCAAGGTGGGCTACAGCTTCACCCGCATTGCAGTGGACCGTGTGGCAGCTGCTGACGGCCAGTATGATGTCCTCTTCATTGGCACAGGTACGTCTGCTCCTCTCCTGATGAGAAAATGCTACCCAGCCAGCCAGGTTCTCACCAAGTCCTCCATGAAGTTGCATGCTGAAGGATATCCCTCATTCAAAAGAATGTGTGTGTTAAAGACCCTTTGAACATACATGTTAGAGTTGGTCCATAGCTCTGAATTCCCTTGCATCAAGGGGCTGCCCTTGATGACCATTCAGAGGCTTCATCTGGTCCAGATTGCGGCTGCCTGGGTAGTTTTGGGGTGTGGGCAGTATGCACATACCTCACCACTGCTCCGGGAGCTGCACTGGTTGCTAGTATGTCTCCAGGTGCAATTCAAGGTGTTGGTTATTACCTTTAAAGCCCTGCATGGTAGTGGGCCAGGATACTTAAGAGACTGCCTCACCCCAAGAACATCTGCCCGTCCCACCAGAGTGGACCGGAGAGGCTCTCTAGTTGTTCCATTGGCCAAAGAAGCGCATCTCTCTGGCACTAGAAGGCAGGCCTTCTCGGTGTCTGCCCGGCCCTATGGAACCTCCTGCCAATGGAGCTACATCTCCAGACAGAGTTGCTGCCCTTTAGGAAAAACTTAAAAACATGGCTGGCATGGCGGGAGGTACAATGACCCCAGCCCGTTGGATGAGTTAAGCCCCTCTCGCCCTCAAGATATAGTAATTTGGTGGTTTTTTAACAAAAAAATTAATTTAAAATTCTGATTTTAAAAGTTTTAAATTTGAGGGGTTTTAAGGAATGTTTTTAAGAATGTTTTATTGTGATATTTTTATGAACTGTAAGCCGCCCTGGGTCACCTCGGTGAGAAGGGCGGTTGATATATATGAATAATAAATAAACAAATAAATAAAATCACTCACTCTATGTTGAACAGCCCCATGAGAGTAGACATGGATCTTTTAGTTGGCTGCTCAAAAAAGCCTCACTGCAAGAATTTTCTAAAATATATATTTTTAAGTTTCTCCTCAGCAACACTTCTATTTTTTATTATTATTTTATTAGCAACTTAACTAGTAAAACTCCATGTTGGAAGCTGGCAAATGATACAGGGAAAAGCCTGTCTCATTGCCTATTAATACAGTTCAATGAATAGCACCACCTGCAAGTTTATAACAAGAACTGCAAGTAGCTCAGTTTAAATGTGGCTTCTTAAACCAATCAGACTCAAATTCTCTGGTGCAGCTTCACAGCAAGTGAATTTGCATTTCCCTTGCTGTGTAGCTGCACCCTGAATCCTGCTTATGGATTTCTATAGTGATGCTGTATAAAAGGATCATTTTCTCTAAGATGGAACCATCTAGTTATATTGGACCACAGGATCCATCCTAGGACATCTGGAAAGCAGTAGCTTGGACAGAACTGCCTCCAGATTTTAGCCAGCTCAACTCATTTATGTCTGGGCAGAGTGGAACCAATGTCTGGAACATAGCAATTTTTGATGATCTGACCCCCTTTTCATGTAGTCTGAATTGTCTGGCTTTGGGTTTGTTTTTTGACTGGTCTGAGAGAGGAAGCTTCTGTGGAGAGTGCCTGAATGGAAAGGAGATTAATAGTTCCACAGAGTTCCCTTGAGCAGAGATGAAGCCTCCACCTGTCTGGATCCCCCCCACCTTTGTGCGGTATATGTGTTTTCATGTCAGAGATTACTCTGGGTTGAAAGAATTTTTGTAGGGGCACCCGAATGAGGCTCCTTTTATGTCCCCTCTCGTGCATCTCTTGGGGAATCGAACTCCATCCTTTTGGTCTCCAAGCACAGTGCTTTTATCCACTGAGCCACCGGGGAGCTGCTACCTTTATGCTTATTTCTTGGCAGACATTGGCACAGTCCTGAAGGTGATCTCTGTGCCAAACGAGACTTGGCAAAACATGGAGGAGCTGCTGCTGGAGGAGCTGCAGGTATTCAAGGTGAGCAAAGGGAAAAGGAAAAGGATGTCGCTTCCTGAGTCTAATCCAGGTACTGTCTGGAAAGGCATTATTATTATTATTATTATTATTATTATTATTATTATTATTATTATTATTATTATTATTATTATTATTATTATTATTATTATTATTATTATTATTATTTCGATTTATATGCCGCCCTACTTGGCGAAAACCAACTCAGGGCGGCTTACATCATAAAATTGAATACAATACAATATAACAAATCAAAAATGCAAAATCACAGCATAGTACACAACATAAATGTAAACACAATATAATCAAAATACAGTCCATAATCACAATACAATTCATATCTGATACAAAGAAAATAATCATACAGTAAGCAATACAGTAATGTACAATACAAAACACCGTCCCGCTACCCATGTCTTCACCTGGCTTCACCATTTTAGATGTTTTATGCTTTCACCACTTCAGAGCTGTGAAGGCTCTTGGCAACTTCCAGGATTTCACCCCTGAGAAATAGAAGCAATAATGTGGAGGGCCTGGAATAACTTTTGGATTCCCAATAACTAGGGAACATAGTGAAAAGTAGAGGCATCACATTGCAAACAAAAATTCATATAATCAAAGCAATAGTATTCCCAGTGGCAATGTATGGTTGTGAGAGCTGGACCATTAGGAAAGCTGAGCGCAGAAGAATAGATGCCTTTGAAATGTGGTGTTGGAGGAGAGTTTTGAGAGTCCCCTGGACAGCGAGGAGAACAAATAGGTCAATCTTAGAAGAAATCAACCCTAACTGCTCCTTAGAGGGTCAAATAGTGAAGATGAAGCTAAAGTACTTTGGACATCAAATGAGAAGAGAGGATTCGCTTGAGAAAGCCTTGATGCTGGGAAGGGTGGAGGGCAAAAGAAGAAGGGGCGGCCCAAGATGAGATGGCTAGATGGTATTGTAGACACAATGGGCACAGAGCTGAGCAAGTTGAGGAGGATGGTGGAGGACAGAAGTGCCTGGCGGACAGTGGTCCATGGGGTCGCAAAAGGTCGGAATCGACTGTGCGACAACAACAACAACAAAAATTGTCAAGGAACCATCCCTACAATTACTGACTCTCTGTCAGAAGTTCTGTATTATCTCTTTCTCCTTTTCTCATTGGCAGGACTCATCTCCAGTTACCAGCATGCAGATCTCCTCCAAACGGGTATGTAGCACAGCAAAAGGGCTTTGAAGGTGGGATGGGAGAGCAAAGGGTAAGAATGGGACTGGGGAGGCAGGTACCTGTTTAAATGCAGTGTGGATGGTTATTTGACCTTAAAAGGCAACTTAACAATATCTTAAGCAAGTCAAATTATTAAATACGTCTGCAGTGGAAGGCTGCCAGAGCAGAGATTGGGATGAAAAGGGTGGGCAGGCAATGGTAACACAAGTAAATTTCTAAACAAAAACATCTATGTAGACGTTCGTCTTCAGGATAGTGCTGGGACATCACAACATCTTCAGGACATTCAATCACATTGGCTTGTGGTTGGTTAAAGTAGATGCGGGCTTCCCTCTAGGGCAGGATTCCTTAAACTTGGCTCTCCAGATGTTCTTGGGCTTCAGTTCCCAGAAGCCCTGATCAGCAGGTGTGCAGACTTGGGCTTCTGAGAATTGAAGTCCAAGAACTCCTGGAGAGCCAAGTTTGATGAACCCTGCTCTAGGAGAGATCTCTAAACAAAATAAATGGGGTTGTCCCATTTAGAAAGTAAGTCCCAGTTTTGCTTCTTATAATAATTGCATGCCATCAAGTCAGTTCTGATTTATGGTGGCCTTTTCCAGAGTTTTTGGGTAGACAATATATAGACGTGACTTACCGTTCCTTGCTGGGGGCGGGGGGGCGGCGGCGGTGGCGGCACTGGAACTGTACCCTAGAGCCTTGCCAAGGTTTGGGTGCACAGTTTCCAGAGCAGTGCACTTTTAGAAGGCTGTTCGCTTGAATCATAGCTCTAAAACAAGCAGCAGAAGGCATGGGGTAGCCCTGAACTGGGTGGTGTGGCTTTGTTTCCCTCACAGCAACAGCTCTACCTGGGCTCTCAGACATCAATTTCTCAGCTGCCTTTGCACCGCTGTGGGATCTACGGCAAAGCCTGTGCAGAATGCTGCCTGGCAAGAGACCCCTACTGTGCCTGGGATGGCACCACCTGCACCCGCTACATGCACAACACCAAACGGTATGGGAGGCAGTTGGGATGGGGGGGGTGAGCTGGAGGGGAGAATGGAGCCTCTTTGTCATGCCAGGACCCCGTGGTCTTTGGAGATAAGCCGCTTCTGATCAGGTCGAGCAGCATCTTCTGCTGTCTCCAGCCGGCATTCTTATAGCAATGCTGAGTGAGCAGCAGCAGCCAAGGGAAAACCTGGAGCTGGAGTGGACAACTTGTGGCCTGTCAGATCTTCTTGGGCTGACACTTCCAACACCCCTAGCCAAAATGAGCTGTGGTCAAGATTGTGGGAAGTTGCAGCCCAACAAAACCTGGAGAAGTGTGGTTGCCAACCCTGAGCTGAAGGGACATGGGAGTATTGTCCCTGCATGCAGTGTTGGGTCTGACACAACCACTGTCCAGATCCATCTGCTGACCAGCCTTCTCCTGCGATGCCATAGGATGTGCATGGCTGATATCCAGGAGAAAGTAATATACCACATTGCCTGAGGAGATGCAGTTACAGCCAGCCACCACTTTCATTCAGCTGGCTCTAACTATCCAGGAGCAGTATTGGTGTATCACACAGTCCCAATGCTACTGTTATGACTGGAGTCCACTGTTGCTTCCTGTCTCTTCCTATCTGGCACCTTCATGGAAAAAGTAGCTCATGGCTCCACACATAAACCCAGAGGTACAAAATTCCCTGCTGTAGATCTTCACCATCTTTTTCTGCTCTTTCTTTCCTTCCCTTTGAGCAGGCGGTTCCGGCGCCAAGATGTGAGGAATGGGGATCCCAACACCTTGTGTTCTGGAGGTGAGTGTGTTTAACCCCCCCTTCTTCCCATTCTGTGTAGTTTGCCCCCAACGCAGGATCTGCCATCACTCACAAGAATGCTTAGATCTTCAGCAGGGCTCAGCATAGCTTATTTCCCTTTAATTGGAATTAGTGCTAAACATGGCGTTTTTCAAATTATTTTTTAAAAATAGTTTAATTTATCATTAAACAGAAAAAAACACAATAATATACGAATGTAAAATTAATGACATATAAAAAAGAAGAAAAGGAGGAAAGAAAAAGAGAAGAGAAAAACATATAACTACTTTTTAATTTATTTTTTAATAATTTAACAGTAAACAGAATAACACAATAATAAACAAATACAAAATACAATGCCATATATAAAAAGAAGAAAAAAGGGGGACTTCTATAACTACAACATGGTGCATGTTTAAGGCATTGGAGTATTCTCCACTCCTGGCCATCTTTGTATCATACGTGACAATTGCCAGAGTCTGAAAAGTGCCAAAAGAAGATCTGTCTGTGAGTTTTCCAGTCTCTAGTGTAGCCTGACTTAGAGTAAATAAAGGATGGGGAGGAAAAGAAATCTTGTCCTCCAGATGCACCATTTTATTGAAAACAACAATGAGAGAACAATACAAGAAAGGAATATTTGTGGGAGCTGGTTATGATTAACCGTCAGGAGACAGAGCAGCTGCATGATAGCCATCCTCCAATACGTGAAGGGGACGTGTCATGTGGAAGATGGAGAGAAATTGGTTTGTGCTGTTCCAAAACTCTAACCTCGGATTACAAGAAATACAGTTTCAGATGAACATCATGAGAAATTCTTGATGGCAAGAACTTTTTAACAAACTATCCTGGAAGCTGGTGGATGTTTCTTCATTAGAGATTTTTAATCAGAGGTTGAGTGGCCATGCTAAAGAATGCTTCAGCTGGAATTTTCTGTGGTGGGGAATGAGCCAGACTTGCTATCCTTTGGAGTCCCTTTCAACTCTATAGGGTCTGTGATTCCAGGCCCCTGAAGCCACTGAACAGAATCCATGCTGTAATGAGCTCAAAGCTTAACTGACCACTTAATGATCAAACAAAGGGTTTTTTTTAAATCTCCCTGTCCATGTGGAGTAATTTACCTTTCTATCCTCAGATCTCCCAATCCTGGGGAGTAAGTCCCTCACATATTGCTGGATCCTATTCCTGGATGCATATATTCTTCTTCTTGTTGTTGTTGTTGTTGTTGTTGTTGTTGTTGTTGTTGTTAATAATAATAATAATAATAATAATAATAATAATAATAATAATAATAATAATAATAATAATAATAATAATATATTTATTTATTTATTTATTTATTTCATGTTGACTAGTCAACCCTGATTTATGGTGACCCTTTCCAGGCATTTCTAGGTGCAGAGTACTCGGAGGTGGCTTACTACTACTACTGCTTCGGGGGGTGGGACTATGCAGCTTGCCCAAGGCCAATGTCTGGCTCCACAGCCAGATACCTAAACCACTGAGTTATCTAGCCAGAACTCTCATTCTCACCAAGAACTGAAATAATTTTAACTTGCAAGATCAAACTTGGTAAGTGGTACAGTGGTTAAATTGCTATACTGCAGTCAGAACAATGTGAGTCCAGTCCTGACTAGGACTCAAGTTTGACTCAGCCTTCCATCCTTCCAAGGTCACTAAAATGGTAATTAACTCGTGAATCCCTCAGAGAGTGCACTAAGCACTATGGTATAGAAGTGTAATTACTAATTGCTATAAGCTCCTGCCTGCAATACTGATGACCATGTTCCATTCCTGTACCATCTGTAATCTTTCCTGTGCCATTTCTGAGCAGATTCCCAGCAAAGCAGCGTGCCAGAAAAGAAGCTGTACGGTGTGGAAGGAAGCAGTGCCTTCCTGGAATGCCTCCCTAAGTCACTGCAGGCTCAGATCGTGTGGACATACCAGAAAGCCAGCAATGCCCCACGGAAGGAGGTAGGAGCCTGCCTACTATGTCCATAAGAGGCAGATGGGAGCAAATTAGAATCAAGCCTGACAGGTTCAAGTGATACTAACTTCCTGGAGCTATTTGAGCCTTCTCAGAAGGAGACTCCATCCCCAGTCACCCTTCCTGGCCTTCCATCAAGCTGCTCAGAAGTTCTGGCACCTCCAACTCATTTTATCAGATTCTCTGTCCTCCCTTGAATTCTGATTCCTCTGGAACCATGTGGAAGTGTTGCTGATGGAACCCACCCTCCCCTTGATTCCCAAATCCTCATGCCTTATCTCATTTCCTACTTGTCTTGACCTCCATTCCCCAATATTTTTTCTCAGATTCCTTTCTTTGTGCTTGTTAATCCCCAGGTGTTGTTTGACGACCGAGTCGTCCAGATGGAACGGGGTATTCTGTTGCGCAGTGTACAACGGAAAGATGCTGGCCTCTACCATTGCTATGCTGTGGAGCATGGCTTTACCCAGAGTCTGTTGCACCTCCGGTTTGAAGCAATCTATGCCCAGCAGGCAGATTCTCTCTCAGTCTCCTGGGAGAAGGAGCCCACCCAGCTCTGGTACCAAGACTTCTTGCAGTTGGTGGATCATCCTAACCTCAGCACCATGGACCAGGTGTGTGAGCAACTATGGAGCCATAAGGGCTACCAGACTAAGAAGAAACCACTGCTGCCGCCTCCTCTAAGTGTCAAGGCCAAGAACCACAAGTGGAAGCACCTAGAGGAGAAGAGGAAAAGCCGTAGTCGGAGAACACACGAGGTTCCCCGTTCAGAAAGGGGACCCCGAAGCATAGATGTTTGGTGACCTACAAGACAGATGGCTGGATAGGCTCCATGGCTGGGAAGGGATTAGAGGAGCAGAATAGGAGTATGGGGGAAGCACGTTGGGAGAGACAATGAGAGCAGAACTAATGGTGGGCTTCCATAGTTTGGAAAAGAAGGCTTCCTTCATCACTGCTCCATACTCCTGAGATCTGCTTCTTACATAGTTTGTAGGGAATGAGTTGTTGTTATCATAGCAATTTAGCTGCCACTCTTCCAAGCCTGTCACAGAGCCACAGGACCCAAGAGAAGTTGGGGGTACTAGACCACTGGCCTCTTGCATAACGCACAACCAAAGATGGAGCACCAGTCTCCAAGGACCAAATGAAGTTAGATGCCCCTGTGCCACAGGGGCTGTGGTTTCCTTCTCCCTGTTGTTACAAGGATCTACTAGCTGCCAAGGTATTGCCTAAGGACCAAGATCCCTTCCATCTCTGGAGCTTCCACTGAAATGGACAGAAACCCTTCTCAGAACTCTTTTCGCTGGAGGCAGGTTGTGGCTCTCCCCTACTTTTCATTCTTCCTTCTATAACCAAGCCCTTCCTTGCCTTGGGCAACTAAAGTGTAGCAATGCACCTTCCACCTCCAGAGACATAACAGAACCACTGGTGTATTTATTGAGAGATTGTTTACTGTTGAATGTAAATCCACCTCTGGCGGCCTACCAGGATTTTGCCTCGTGACAGAAAGATAGCCATTGCCCAGAGAACTATGGAGACTTTTCTATGTTTTGTGTGTGTGTGTGAAAGGAAGATGATTTTGCAAGTGGTGGTAGTGGTGAGGGTGCAAAATAGATGAGGGACTCTGTTTCTATCTTCGCATGCTTATATTTCCTGTTTTGATCTGTGGAGATTATTTGAAAACCTGAATCCTCCTCAGAGCCATTTCTAGCCATTTTGGCAGCCAAACTTTTACTTCCAATTGGTTAAGCTCGTGAGGATGGCCTATGTGGGATGAGAGGAGAAGGGAGAGGAATGTCTGGGTCCCAGGGTGCAATGGCCATATTGGTTCTATGCTGAACCTGCCCCCTTTCTGTTTCCATGTGCCTGAGGAAGGGTTGCAGCCTGTGCTTGGGGGCAGATGGGTTCACGCTGTTCCTGAGCAAACACTAAAAAGCAGATTCCTGCTCTTCTAGCAACTTTTTTGTACCTACCCTCTAAACCAGTGTTTCCCAAACTATGATCCACAGAACACTGGTGGAGTTCAGTTCCCAGAAGCCTAAGTCAGTACATTGGCTGAACAGTGCTTTGGGGGATTGACTTAGGCTTCTGGGAATTGAAGTGCAAAATATATATATACAAAGACTGAGAAACACTGCATCTAAACTATGGCAGCCAGAGCCAAAGCCCTGTTGCTCTGCACTGTGTCTGATTCTGCAGAAGAAAATAGGAAGCCTCAGGGCCAAGGCTGGTGCTGGGTGACTGCTGTGTCAGCTGTCTCCCGCGCTAAGAGATGTGTACACCATGCAATTGTAGCCAGTGGATCCTGACTCCCCGAATAATCCTCTTGCCTCAGATGCACCAGAGGACATTATCCCATCACTAGGGTTGAGATGAAAGCCAGCTGCCAATCATACCTAGTCCTTCATCTCCGGCAGCAAAGTGTCTCGTGTCATCTTTTGCCAGGGAGTTGCAGGTAGCAGCCTAATACAATGTTGTCTTGGGACTGTAGAACATCTAAGTTTGGGAACAACATCCCTGCCATTAATCCATTCTGTGTATTAAAGGATTTCTGTATTGTACAGAATATATCCGAGAAAGGTGGGATCGGCACCACCCAGTCTATCTGAAGGTAGCTATTGACTGAGCAGAAAAAAATAGCATGGAGCCCTCCAGTTTCAGGGGCACAGAGGCAGGAATGGGAAGTTACGCCATCTGCACTGTGCAGGTATACTGGTGGGGACGCAAGGTTTTGCAGCTCCATTGCTCTCAGTATCCTGTTCCACACTTAGCCCTCCTCAGTGTGTGCTGCTCCTGAATTGTGCCGTTAGTGAGAAAAGTCTTAGTAGATCCAAACTTCTAAAGGCTTAATGAATCCTGACACTGCAGTTTTTCTTCAAAAATGAATCGCTCTTTGCCTTTTATTTCCTTTTGCCTGTAGGGTAGTCAGCTGTCATGGCTTTGAGAATTTTGATGCTCTTACATAGGTTAAAAAAACACACATTTGGCATCAGATACTTGGAGGTTGAAACATATCTCAAATATTCTTCAAATAGCTTTTGCTGCATTGCAATTTTTGATACTCGTTTGAGGCAAACTATTGATTTAAAGTGGAACATGTCCCCACAGGATATGGATCAAAAACAAGACAGTGGTGTGTGTGTGTGTTTTCTAATACCGTAAGTTGCTCCAATGAGACTGGAGTTCTGTGGCAGGATAAAAAATGCATTAAAAGTGGGGAGGGGAATCATAAGAGTAGTAAAAGCTTTGATAGGCCTGTGTCCTTTTGCACATCTTTGAGTATCCAATGCTGGGAAGAACTAATAGAGAAGAATTCATCCTTATTCACATCTTCCAAAGAAGAACAAGGAAGAATTCTTCTTTCAGGGCTGCAGAAGCCTGCATTGCCCAGTGTTTTTGGTACCTGGCTTACTGACATTTCATTTTTAGTGCCAGTGGCTCTTCTATCATCTGCTCGGCTACAGAGGCAGCAGTAGCTAACTACAGGTTAACCACCCAGCAGAGAGAGAAAATAAGTGTGAGGGATTTCGAGCAGGGGTTCCCAATCTAAGGCCCATGGGCCGAATCTGGCCCATGGTGCCATTTCATATGCCCCCAAC
Source organism: Furcifer pardalis (assembly GCA_030440675.1). NCBI lineage: Eukaryota > Metazoa > Chordata > Lepidosauria > Squamata > Chamaeleonidae > Furcifer > Furcifer pardalis. Next base: position 105,968,926 of record CP126893.1, read on the forward strand.
CCCTACAAGGGCATTCAAGAAACAAAATGGCCACACTTTGAAGCTGTTGAAACAAAATAGCTACAACCATCATGCAGGCATGGCAAAATGGCCGCCTGGCCCTCAAAGCTGACTGAGAGAGCATGACCTGGCCTCTGGCTTGAAAAGGCCTGGGGGCATGGATTTGACTCATTTAGGGATGTATCATGGAGGTTTACCAGTTCATCACCTGGTGGAACTGTTCCTTGACTGTACTTCCGAGGCACTGCAGGTGGGAAATGGCATGGCCAAATGCCCAGGACAAGCTCTACCATTAGGCAGAATGAGTTGACTGCTTTAGGCTGGGGGGTGGTAAAGTATGGAGTACCAATGTGATGTTGGAAAACAGCGACCTAGGAGCAAGGGGGGGGGCAATCACAGGCAAAGTGAACTAATTTGCAAAATACATTAAGTGAGAATATCTGCTACTGTAATGATCAGATGCTTTCAGCAAGTAATTCTGCATTCTAATGACAGGTTATCTGTAACGTATTATTCAGACCTTAAGGAAGGCAAAGACTTAAAGAGTAGAATATGTAAGACCTTTGAGAATCATGCTTGAAATCTGCCTCCTAAATTTTGTACAACTTCCAACATTTTTGAATATACTAAACATACCACACATGGCATTGTAGAAAATGAATGTAAGCATAACTTGCTCTTTTTGTTTAAACAAAATAATGAAAACAGATGAATCAGATCTCTTTCTATGTACTTCAAAGAAAGGTGTGAACCAGATATTTATACTTTTTAATATGCTCTCATGTGCACGCAGTAGCCTTCTCTATGTGTTAAACCACAGATCCCATCATCCCCAGCCACTATGGTCTTTGCTGGCAGGGAATTATAGCTGTAGTCTAACTAGGGTTGCCATAATTCTCTTCCACAAAACCGGGACAGATGTAAAGGTTTTCCTTGCTCGAAAGCCAGCCGTATCCGACTCTAGGGTTCAGTGCTCATCTCTGTTTCAAAGCCAAAGAGCCAGTGTTGTCTGCTTCTGCAGACGTTTCTGTGGTCATGTGGCAGGCATGACAACACCAGAGTGCACGGAACACTGTTTACTTTCCCACCAAAGTGGTCCCTATTTATCTACAGTACTTGCAATTTCTTGCTTTTGAACTGCTAGGTTGGCAGGAGCTGGGAGAAAAATGGGCAGGTTATTTGCAAAATAGCCTTTTTAAAAACAAGCATAATGACAGCTATAAAACACTTTCACATTAAATATATCAATACATAAATTAATTTCTTTACAACAGTTACTTCTTATACCAATCATATTTCACAGAAGATTGTACTTTGTTTAGGTACTTTGACATATTTTCATTACACATAAGTTCATAAAATTCAGTACAATTGGTGGAAGCCATATTATATTGAATATCACGAATGGGCCTAACGGATGATAGAATTAATCTGTTCTTCTCATCAGTCCACTGGGCGTTCAATGAAAAAACTCTTTCTACACTTGCGTTATGCCCTGGAATTGAAAAATAAAACTGTGATCTTCAAAAGCTCAGAATACTGCTCTTCTGAAACACACGTTTTAAAAAACAATACCCACTTTTTATGTGCCAACAAAACATCAAATTTAGCATCTCCCCCCCCCCCCTTATTAACAAATGACTGAAGTTTGACAAAGTGGCCAAACAAACTACCTTCGTTAAGATCACATTTTCCATTTAGCCATTTTAAAGTACATTCTACTTCATTCCATGAAACATGTCTGTAGAAGGACCCAATCAAAATGTTTCAAATCAAAGAGACTCAGTCCACTTCATCTAGATTAAAAATTTAGTTAACATGGAATATGGAATCCACCAAACAAATTATCCTCCATTTCATATCTAGCCCTGTGGATTTTTGGGTTCAGCCCAATGGGAGTGGAAATTCTAGGAAGGTGGTGGGTGGGTAAAGGTAAAGTCTGCGTCTGCAGACATTTCTGTGGACATGTGGCAACAGGCATGCCTAGACACCAAAGTGTTGTGGCACCTTAAAGACGAACTCCTGTATTTAAGTGTGAGCTTTCGTGGACCAAGTCCACTTCATCAGACTTGGTTGACAAAAAATGTTAAATACAGGAGTTAGTCTTTAAGGTGCCATAACATTATTTTGTCCTTTTGTCCCCCTTTTTTTTTTGCTGTTGTTTTATTTACTCTCAGATGAACTCACTTCAAACATATAAACCATATGTGAATTTCGCTGCCAACACCTTTTTGGGCGTTTCAAAGTTAATTTCAAAACTACAGCTTTCTCCAGATGCCCTGCCTAGTGTCTGCAAAGGGGAAAAAGATATTTGATTAATCACTTTCACACAGAATCTAAGAGGGGTTTTTTTTGTGGCAAACAGCAGTGTTCTAATACTGTGCCCACTTTTCTGAGACTCCTGGGTAGTTCATAACTTCAAAAAACAAGGTAAAGGTAAACCTTGCTCGAAAGCCAGTCGTATATCCGACTCTAGGGTTTGGTGCTCATCTGTTTATAGCTGAAGAGCTACTGTTGTCTGTCTGCAGACATTTCTGTTTACATGTGGCAAGCATGCCTAGACAGTGAAGTGCATGGAATGGTTTACCTTCCCACTGAAGTGGTACCTATGTGGCAGGAGCTGGGACAGAGATGGGCACTCTGTCATTCTGTCATGCAGTACTCGGGTTTTGAACTGCTGACCTTCCACCTTCCAGTCGAGCCACTGCAGTAAAAGGGTACTGCAAAACGGGGGCATTTCTCCTGGCTAATCTACAAATGTGCCCTAAGATCAGGAACCTTCATTGCCTTCTGGGGAGAGTGTGGTGTTTTGGAAAAACAAATACAGAGATTAAATAGCTAGGAATCCTTAAGAATGAACGTGTTATAAAAGATCTGTTCCAAATATCTATTTTGGAATGCTGCATTCCATGGTTTACCTAGGAGTAAGATCCACTGAACAATGGGGCTTGCTTCTAAATAAAGGCTTCAGCTTTTGGTCTCACTCACTCCCCTACTCCAATATAAGCAAAGAGCATACCCACAGAGGGGGTTCCTGCCATTGCTTTTCCTCCCCCTGCGACTCACTCCACTTGAGCAGGAGCACAGTTCAGCAGGGAGTTTTGAGGGTGGGCAAGCTGCTAACTCAGGGTGGGCGACAGAGCTGCCTGAAACTGGCACTCTCACACATACACATATCTATCGGACTTCTGGAGACTAAATGAAACCTAGGAAAAAGGCTTTGTGTAAAGAGAGCAGCCTCACAGATTCCTGTTTTGGTTAAGCCTGGTGCCTCTAAAACTCATTGAGAAGAACCCCTGGGAATGGGTTGGGAGGAGGGAAAGCTGTTCCTAGCATCCAAACAGTGTTTTCCTGCTCTCTCCTTTCCTCTCCCCTCACAGACATGCACATGTCTGAAATTGGGGTGGTGTGAATCAGAGGCCATTTCTCTGAGCAGGTTTTCTCTCCCCACAAAATCGAAACAGGATGTCTTGAGATCTCAGGAAAATGTAAGGCATATCAGAAAACAAAATACTGTAAAATACAAAACACTGTACCACTTATATTACAACTTTCCTGCTCTGAAGAAGTGGACTTGATCCACAAAAGCTAACAATAAAAATATAGAAGTTAGTCTTTAAAGTGCTAAAATGTTTTTTATTTTATTTTAATTTGTTTTGTTTTCTGATATGCCTGAACCACAAACTAACATGGCTACTATTACAGGAAAATGTAAAGCAGCTCTCGCCTTCCTTGCCAAGCAAAAAGAATGTGCCTTTTCCGGGGGGAGGGAGGGGGGCATAATATTAGAGTCTGGTTTTGCTGGCAGCAGCTCCCACCACCACCACCACCAGTTAATTTGCTCCCCCTCTCATAAACCCAGAGCAGCAGCAGCCCCCTCTTTCCCCATACATTCCTACAGACAGAAATGTGATCAGAACAAGGGGTAGCACTGTTTTGACATTTCCTTTCTATTTGCATTAGTTGTTCAGTCACACAGTCGATTCCGACTCTTTGCGACCCCATGGACAACATCAAGAAGATACCTCTTTCTTTAAATTCTACATTTTATTAAAGTGGCTTTCTTAGAGGTGACACTATCTGGGGCTGCAGTGGCTCAGTGGTTAAGAAACTTGCCTTGTTATCTGAAAGGCTGGCAAGTTGGCAGTTCGAGACCCAGGTACAGCATGATGGATTGAGCACCTGTCTTTGTCCAAGCTCTTGGGGACATGAAAGGAGCCTCATTCAGGCATCCCTTGAGCAGTTTCCCCAGCAAAAATCCTTTCATCACAGCATAATTTCTGACACGAAATTATTAATATAGGTCACACTGTAGGGACAATCACAAATTTTCAAGAGGCCTTCGGCAGCTTGTTGAAGTTTAAATAGACCCTCTCATCATGGCCACTTGAGCCATGGTGCTGATTGGACTGGGTGGGTTTCTGTGGTTTTATTGCGTTCTGCTTTTTTAACATTGTGAGCCGCCCAGATTGGGAGTGCATCCCAGATGGGCAGGGTATAAGTCAAATACATATAAATACATAATAATAACTATTTTAAATGCTTATGCAAGCTCTGTTGTGATCTTAACTGCAAGTTTATCTTGTCAAGGGGGAAAGGGTCAAACTGTTTCCAGTAACACCTAGAAGTTGATCAACCCCCTCCCCTGGCTATCTTTCCCAAGGAGCGCTGGACAATAAGGATGGACTTACCGATACATTGTAAACAGCCCAGGGGTTCAGAACAACATCCAGCATGGCTTTACAAAACCTAGGTTTATGTGGGAATTCTGTTGGCCTTTGCCATGTTCATCTGTACATTGTACACAGGTGTAAGGATGCCACTGATGTACAGCTAGGGTAATACAAAATGCTGCACCTCTTGCAAATGGTTCCAGAGGCTGAAATGTACATTGTTAACCTGAGAAATGGGGGACAGGAAACACCTCACTTGCTTCATGCCCACTGACCAGGCTCCTGGTGCAGGAGTAAAGCTGGTGGACAGAAAGTGGGGGTTTTCCGGGGGCAGGCAGGCTGAGGGGGGCATTCCACCTCAAGGGATCCCGCCTGGCCCCAGGAAACTCCCCCTCCTTCACAGCAAACTCTTTTGAGCCCACCACGCTTGGAACCGCTTTTCAAGCAGCCCCAAGTTTTTGCATCACATTTTTTTTTAAAAAAAAACCTTTTCCTGAACAGACCCCATCCACAGACATAATGAGGATTTAACGGTGGCTCAAGTGGTTAGGACGTTGACTGGAAGGTCAGCAGTGCGAGACCAGAGTACTGCTCTCTGCCCCTGCCAACTTAGCAGTTCGAAAGCAAGAAATTGCAAGTAGATAAATAGGGACCACTTTGTTGAGAAGTTAATAGCATTCCGTGCACTCCGGTGTCTAGTCATGCCTACCACATGACCACGGAAACGTCTGCAGACCCAGACAGAGATGAGCACTGAACCCTAGAGCCGGATACGACTAGCTTTCGAGTAAGGGTGACCTTTACCTAAACCTGAGTCCACACAACAACCGGCTGTTCGACCTTTCTCACATCCGTTTTTCTTCTCGTTGCACCCAGAAACTCAGTCCATGCAAACACGATTTTATGGGTGGGGTGGTCAAAGTTTCTATTCTCTCTCTCACACACGCCCCGGCGGCTATATTTACCCGAGTGTTTGGGGATGGCAAACGCAAACCCAACCCGCGGCAGAATTTCCCCCACGCCCACCGCTATCGATTGCCTGCTCCGAGCCCATTCGCCCAAAAGTCTCGCATTATCGCAACGCCCAGGCCTTTTTCTTTCTCTACTGGCGGAATCCTGCCAAATCCCGTTTCTCTCCGGCTTAGTTTCGTTTCTTGCAAGAAGGAAAGCGAGACTCGGGATGGGGTGCGCAAGCGCGCCTTTCCCCTCGGCGCCGTGCCCCGGTCCTGGGGGGGGGGGGGGCTAGCTGAGAAGTCCTTTAAAAGGAGAGGACAGCCTGAGCCTCTTTCTCACTTTGGCTTTGAGACGCTGGCAGGGCTTTAGGAACTGCGGAGATCAGCAATTTGAAGCCCAATCACCACCATAGTCAACCTTATATTTGACGATTTTTAACACAGTGTAAGTATTTTTTTAAAATTATACTCCATCTTTCAAGTAGTGGGGGCTTGTGATATAAGTGAGAGAACTTCACTTTTCTGCTCTACCAGACCTTATCCAAATAGAGGGAGAACGTGATGATGGAATTGTACCAGATAGATTCTGGGCGCCTTGATGCCTACATCGCAGACCATCTCCAGTCCAGCGAGGAGTTCCGGCAGAATGCGAGGGATGCGGTTGACAGAATCTGTTCTTTCCTGAAAGAGAACTGCAAGATGGATGCCAAGGTGATCAAGACAGTCAAGGTGAGCCAGGGCCTTACTAGATGGGGGAGAGGGGGATTTGGGTATTTTACTCTACTCCAGTGCAATCTAGTTTATTTCACACCTGAGCAACCCTTCCATGAAAAGGATCCAAATAGCACTTCAAATCATTTCAATTTCTTCCCCTCAAGATTATTGATACTCCCATCCCCTCCTTTTTGTAGTGACCCTTACAAAATTAGTGTAATATACTGTCTGTAGGCCATCTGTTGATCATCTGTGTCTTCAAGGGCAGCCTTATGCAGCATGTATTGGAGTAATCAAGTGAGTTAGATATTAGGAAATACGATTAAAATGTGTGGTCCTCAAGCATCTCATGGCTAGAATGATTGTGTTGAAAAGACTGCCAAATTATCAGCTGAGGACTGCCAGTTAGCAGGTGTTTCCCATAGACTCCTCTAACCAGCCAGTTTCAGTCTCTGCTTAAGTAATAAGTGAAAGATAGACTGTTGCCAAGGTCCACAGATCCATAGGAAAGCAGAAATGATGGGACAGTTTTCCCCTCCCTGATAAGAAGAAACAAGTGACAGCAGAACATGAGCCTTAGACCACCAGGAGGTCATTGATTATAAGGATCTAAGTTGTTTGTAAGAACCTGAGATATTCATTCTCTTCTATTGCTCCCACGCACCCATCTCAGGAAGGCCTGTTGTGGTGATTTCCCCTCTTCTGTTAGGGAACACCAGAGAGAACAAAATCTGACCTTTTTTGGTATCCCTCAGCATTGAATTACTGGTTGTACCCTGGGGGGGGGGGCGTGGAGATGAGACGTGCAGTGGGGAAAATCACTACGACTATCACTAGACCCATTGATGGGTCACAGGAGGGCCCCACAATGGGAGATCCTGAACATTCTGACTTCTGGTTCCTGGGAATCCAAAATGAGAACAAGAAAGGAAATGACACCATTAACTTAAAGGATATCAGCCTAGGTTGAAGGACGTTCCACATGGGTCACTGCCTTAAAGGACAGTTTAGGATCCTGGAGGAGGTCCTTCTTCTGCCATTTAGTGGCTAGATGGTATTGTAGACACAATGGGCACAGAACTGGGCAGGTTGAGGAGGATGGTGGAAAACAGGGGTGCCTGGTGGGCAGTAGTTCATGGGGTCGCAAAGGATCGGAATTGACTGTGCAACTGAATAACAACAACAACAACAAAACAGAAAGACATGCCTATTTTTCAGAGCAGGCTAAATTGTATCTACCAGTCTTCTTCGGGATTCCAAAGGTTTCTGTCATTAACAAACCTGTTCAGATATGGAGAGCTAAGAACCCTTCCATTTTACTTAATGTTTTGTCTTTTCCAGTGGATCTTGTCTCCTCGTGAAATATTCAAATTAAAAATAAATAAATTATGTGTCAGAAATTACTATGGGTTGAAAGGGTTTTTGCTGGAGAAACTGCTCAGGGGACGCCCAAATGAGGCTCCTTTCATCTCTCCAAGATCCCTCATGCAGCACTTGAGTATTGATCCCCAACCTTCCAGTCTCCAAGTTCAGCATCTTAACCACTAAGCTGTTGCATTGCTGTTCTAAAGCTATTGTACTCAAAATACAATAGCTTTATCTTAGTTATGTTCATCTTTAGTTAGAGTCAAGAATTGGTTTAATTTAAAATGCACTTATTTAAGTGATTTTTTTCCCTGTCTGCTTTTTTCACTGTCCCACATTAACATGCGTACATGATCCTTTAAATTCCTGGGCACCCTCGTTGGTCCATGTGCCTCAAAGCGGGGGGGTGGTGGACCTTGGGACACCTGGAAAGGAAGCACCCTGGTATTTCCCACTTACTTTACTCTAGGTCAGTGGTGCCCAAACTAGGGGCGGCCCCTGACACCAATTCATCCGGCCCGTGAAGCCCTCGTCACTCCTGGAAGCGGAAGTAAAACGCGCCCGTATGGGCACATTTTACTTCCACTTCTAGAAGCGACAAGGGCTTTGTGGGCTGGATGAATTGGTGTCGGGGGCTGCACCTGCTCCCTAAACCACATGATTGGCCCACAGCTCAAAAAGTTTGGGCACCCCTGCTCTAGGAGCCACTGGCAGAGAAGATAACAGACCTGAGGCAAGGACTGTGAGAAAAACAAAAAAAAATTATTGCACTGTGTGCCAAGATACTATTGTATGCATCCTTCACAGTGATCAGAACCAAAGTACAGTAGTCTGAATTTTCTTGACTTAGGACTCCCAACATTTTACCTTTATTTTTCAGGTTATTTTCCAGTTCATAACTGCTCTTCCTTGGCTCACTCACCTTTTGAGTTCTTGGCTACAGAATCCAATTTGATTTATTGGTTATAGACATTTTGATTATCAGTTGAACAAAGCTATAAAAGATTCTTTAATAATTTCAGTTTCTTAACTCTCCTTACATTTCTGCTTTGCAGTGTCAGGGATTCTAACAATATTTTGTATTTGTTACTTCATCTCCACTTTCTTCCCAAAAAGTTTTCAGGTTCTTTGTCCCTTTCAAAAATTATCTGCACACTAGCAGTGTAACCCTCACAGTAAACCAATGAATGTATTGTAGAGATTGCAGGTTTTAGTGTTAAACTGACACTTTCTGAGGTTGCAATTTTTTACAAGAACAACAATGGCTTATTTCCCCCCCCCCCCATTTTTTATTAATTAGCTTGCAGGTATGGGGAAGGAAAGTTAAGACACACACATCTCCATTCTTGTTTGTTTGTTTTCATTTTGGGGAAAAGCCACGAGTCACTCTGCTTTGCAAATGGATGGTGAGACAGAGGAGAAGTTGTCTATCCAACACGGAACTCTGCCAGCCACTTGCTCGCTATGGGCAGGGCACGAGTTCCTGGTTTTCCTTGACTGAAAGCTAAGTGACACTTTAAGTGACTCATTCTACTTCTTTGCAGGGTGGCTCTACAGCAAAGGGGACAACCCTGGAGGACAATTCAGATGTTGATCTAGTTATTTTCCTCAGCTGCTTCACCAGCTACCAGGATCAAGCTGAGAACCGTGCATCTGTGATTAGTACCATTGAGAAGAACCTGGACCGGTGCCAGCACAGTATTGCCTTCAAAGTTGATATCTCACACCCAAAAGTAAAGGGCAGGCCACCCCGTTCCCTCTCCCTCCTTTTCCAATCCAGAAAGAAAAAGGAGGCTGTTGAAATGGATATCCTCCCAGCTTATGACGTTTTAGGTAGGAAATCAGTGATCAGTGATGAGTCAACACAGATTATGTCAGCTGATATTTGTAGCTGGGTTTGTACACAGTCATGTGGTGGCAGTGTAGCAGATTTTAGCCTATCTGATGGAATGAGTGTGCTAGTGCACACTGGCTAATTGCTCCCTTTGTAAGCTGGAAATATTCAACCAAGCATGAACTTTTTATCTGTGGAAGGTTTACCATTGACATACAGACTTGGCATTCTGACTAGTATCATTTCCAACTAGCCTGAGATCGCCCTTGATTTATTTATGTGCCTTGTGAGAGATATAAGCCAATTAGGTGGTCTGGGCTTGGGTGCTGCAGTAAATAAATTATAGTCAGAAGTTTTGGGGCTTGATAGGCCACATTAATGACTAGCCAGTGTGTGTTAATATCAGCGGGTAGCAGAGTTAGTGGGCTGTAGCCTGGCTCAGGTTTTGGCCCCTTGTGCAAAGAGACAGACAAACAGGCAGGCAAGCAGTTTGGTGCAGAACAAACTTAAAGGTGCAGAAGTATTTATAGTGCAACAAACAAAGGTCTCTCAGTTACATTCACTGGTTCAGTTCACACAGTTCAGTTCAGTAGCTGTGGGCAAGAAACAGTCACAGAGTTCCACAGCTTTAGTTGGAACCTTACCCAAGTCCTCTCAGCGCAGATAGCCTGCCAGGTAGAGCCGAAACCCAGTTTCCAAGTCAGTAGGTGCAGAAGCCTTTCTGTATACTTGGCAGCAATCAGTGCAGGCTTTGAAGCAGGCAAAACACCATCTGCAAATGGTAGGCTGGTAGCTGTTGGGTTGAACAGCAATGAAGCAGTCCCTCAAACACAGCTCCGGACGTCAGCCTTGGAGCAGCTCTTCATATGGTGTCAAAACCACTTCTGAAGGCAACAGCTCATGGAGACAAAGGAGCTCTCTGTAGCTCCTGACTATATGCACAGGCTGATAGCACACAGCATGGCCGAGTCAGGACACCTGTGTGCTCCTTTAGCCAGGCCTTAAGCAAACATAGCCATTATACTTTGCAATCCACCAGTGTGTCGGGCAGGCACTTACATATCCTAACAATGTGCACTGATATGTGGTCACATTCACAGAGAGCATCTGAACATATTCTATATGTTTATTTGTAATCTCCAGGGAGGCGGATTGCCTGTATTCTCTATACAATGGCGATATTACAGCTATACAGTGGTACCTCGCTTAAAGAGCATAATGCATTCCACAGGATTGCTTTTTAAGTGAGTTTGCTCTTTAAGGGAAACACCATTGTAAGTGTCCAATTGTCACTTCTGGTTGCGAACCCTGATTTATTTGTTAAGCGATTTTTTGGTTGGTTTTATTTGTTAAGCGAAGTGAACATTCAGAGAAAATTCTGCTCTTTAAACGAGTTACTCTCTTAAGTGAGGCGCTCTTAATGCGATGTTTTACTATATATACATTCAAACTATTGTAGGACTGCATTGAGACTAAACTGGGTTATTTTCAATAGGAATCTCTGCGAATGCTTTCATGTTGATTCATATGCAATATATTTCCTTCAAAACTGATAAATGTTCAGATCCTAATACATAGAGCATTACTCCCCCCCCCCCCCCCGGTAAGGATGTATCTATGCTAGTCCAAAGCAGCATGCTGAAATTGTTTTTTGTATTTACCACTTATTTGTGAAGGTTTTAATATTCTTATTTGAGCCATTACCTGGATGCCAGAGACAAGCAATGAAGTGCAACTTTAGGATGGAGGTGGAAATATATATTTGGGGTTAATATTTTTTGAGGATGGCCCTGATAAAATGTTTCTCTAGTCTTGCCATTTTACCTGGTTTGTGTATTCATACATCCCTGACAAAACTCATCCCTCTGTTGAATAGTGTTCTGTTCTCTTCCCTTTGGTCTAATCAAGAAGGCAAATGGTAGAAAGCTTTTCTGTTTCAAGTTTTGGGATAAAGCAGGTGGCACTGGCTCCAGTTCACAGCAGTGGCATGGAACTTTTGGGTCTCCCACAGTCTCTAATGTCATTCACCATGTTGGGTGCGGCTGATGGGAATTTGAGGCCTAAACCTGGGGAGGAGTGAGAGATTCCTTTGTGCACTCAGGGACCTAGAGCAACATAATGGTAACCATTTTGATTCCCTCTCCCCACCCCAGGACAGATAATTCATCCATTTAAGCCATCTCCTAAGGTCTATAGAGATCTGATAAATGTCGGTGGACAACCTGGTGAGTTCAACACTTCCTTCACGGAGCTGCAGAGGGATTTTGTGAAAAGTTGTCCTGTCAAATGTAAGAGCCTCCTGCGTCTGGTCAAGCACTGGTACAAGGAATGCAAGAAGGTGAGTTGCATTTCCCCTGTAGAATCAGGGTGATGGTAGGATTGCCCAGCTTCTGCTTTGTTTTATTTTTGTCCCTCTCTCTCACCCGTGTCCCTCTCTCTCACTTTTGCTCCCATGTTGAAATCCTAGCTCTGAAACCCCAGTGAGGAAGAGATCAATTCCTCTGCTGATGCTCCGGGTTTACCTGTTGTTGTAGATGGAAGCTAAGAATAAGGACCGTTCCTTTCCCTACCAATAAATCCCCCCCCCCCCCCAAACGAACCCATCTTGCTATCTGGTGGAAAGGTGGTGGACTAACATATTTTCATGCCAGTATTATAGCTGATTAATGGAAGGACCAGTACAGGGAGGTAGAGATATATGTGTGCAAATAAGAGTGGCAGCTACTGATGGCCCTATGTTTCTCTCAAGCTGTGCGAGGAGATGAATTGTGGCAGAGCCAGTATGGTATAAAATTGGGCTAGGGCTGGGGAGACCCAGGTTCAGATATCTTCTCAAGCAGGAAGCTGATGCTCTAAGGCAGGAGTTCTCAGCCTACAGAGTCAAGTAATCTGCCCCCCACCCTTGCTGCAGCCCCCCTGCTGCTGCCAGAATCCACCACAGACTCATTTACGACCGTCATAAATGCGTTTACAACAGCTGTAAATGGCTCCGCGGCTGATCCTTGTGGATGCGACAGCTGGAGCACCAGTCAGGGCTACAAACTGTTTGAGGGAGCATGACCTGGGCCTCATCTTGAAAAGGTTGAGAACCCCAGCTCTGAGGCCAGCTAGTTTACAAGAATGTTGTTTATTCAGAAAGCAGGTTGGGTTAGACCATATGCACCATTTTGAGCTCCTGGAAAGAATGGCTGGATATAAATATACAGTATGGTAGTTTTAAAATGTTGAAAGGCAGTGCTTAACTGCCTATACAGCTTTCACTTTCTATGGGAAGACTTGAGACACAGTGCCCAGTAGCGACATTCATGCACAGATTAAGAATGGGTAGGTGAGTTATGAAAGGTACTGAAGTTTATTTCTTTCTGGTAGAACCTAAGTCTCATCATCAACATCCATCCTGTAAGGATGGCTCTGAAAACAGGTGCCCTAGGCCAAATGTTCATAATTCCTTGGAATTAAGTGCTCCACAAAGTTATAACCTCTGACTACATGGAGCATCTATTGATGCACAACCTAGAACTCATTCAGTGGGATAATTCATTCCTCTTTAAATATTGATCTTAACAGAAATTCCCCACAACATCCATTTATGTACCTGTTACTTTGCTTTGTACCACTTTCTCCCATGATTTCCTGTATCTTTTTGTCCTCTTAAAACCCTGATTTTCTTTTTTTATACTGCTTATTGGAAAACAATTTTATTGCGATGGCAATGCCTAGCATCTAGCACTAATGCAATCAGCCAAGAAAGCATGAGGAAAGCATCAATACTTTCTTCTCTTCCCTTCTCTTCCTCCTTCACACCTTCTAGAACAGGGGTGCCAGAACTTTTTGGGGTGAGGGCCTGACCATGTCCCTGGAACAGCTGAGTGGCCCAGACCATGACCCCGGAACAGGGCATGTTTGCACATGTGCATCCATATTCACTTCCTGGTTTGGTGCGGACACTTCTGTGGATGTGCAAAAGTGGCCATATTTACTTCCTGGTTTGGCGAGGGCATTGTGGGCCTGATGGCTTCAGGGGCCATATCTGGCCCATGGGCCATAGTTTGGACATGTCTGTTCTAGAACCAGAGGGACTGATGCATTGTCTTCCTGTAGCTGCTGAAAGGCACAAGGAAGAGCTTTTTAAAAACCTTGGCAGACATTAGTTTACAAAGCGAGCCTCCCCTCCACCATGCCAGAGTGGAAAAAAAAGTACTGTACAGTAATACCCCAGATAACGATTGCATCGGATAACGTTAGAATCGGATAACGATGCAAGTTTTTTGGAAAAAACTTGCATCGGATAATGATTCTGGATAATGATTGTTAGCATTATCCGAGGCAATGGTCTGAGGGTGTGGGGTGGTTTGGGTAGAACTATCCAAAAAAACCCTACCCGCAGCGGTCCTTGCAACTGCAGTAGGGTCAGGGAAAAGCATGTGCCTTTCTCCCAACCCTACTGCAGTCGCAGAGACTGCTTGTGTCTCTTTCCCTCCCTGTATTTAAAATACGGGGGGAGAGAGACTGCTTGTGTCTCTTTCTTTCCCTCCCTGTATTTAAACTACAGGGAGGGGGAAAGAGAGAGACGTGATTGGTTCTCTAGAGACCCAATCACGTCTCTCTCTTTTCCCCTCCCTGTAGTTTAAATACAGGGAGGGAAAGAGACACAAGCAGTCTCTGCAGCTGCAGCAGGGTCGGGGGGAAGGGGCGCCTTTCCCCGACCCTACTGCAGTCGCAGAGACCGCTGCGGATGGGGGGGTGGCTTTAAAGGCAGGGAGGAATAGAAAGAGACCCGATCGAGTCTCTTTCTTTCCCTGCCTGCCTTTAAAGCAGTTTGTCCCTGAAGTCGGGGCTTTTTTTTTTTAAGCATTGTTCGAAGCATGCATCGGACAATGCTAAAAATCGGATAAAGTCATGACTTGTGGAACCAAGTCAAAACGTTATCCAGGGTATTACTGTACAATAGTACCCCGGATAACGTTATGACTTGGTTCCACAAGTCTCGTCATCCGGTTTTTAACGTTGTGCGATACATTGATCACACAAAGTTAAAAAAAGGCCTGTTTCCCTGGAGGCTGCAGCAAGCCAGAACGTCAGGATTTGAATACTGACATTTTGGCTTGCTCCAGCCTCCAGGGAGGTGGGGGAACTTTGGAAACAGCTTGGATCGGGGCTCCCCACCTCCCTTGACCTGGCCGGGGGGGGTCAGAGCCCCCAAAATTGGTAAAAAAAGCGGGTTTTTTTTACCAATTTTGGGATCTCTGAAACCCCCCCCCCCCCCGCTGGGTCCAGGGAGGTGGGGAGACCCAATCCAAGCTGTTTCTGGGCTTCCCCGACGTCCTCAGCCAGTGCAGCAAGCCAAAACGTCAGGGTTCGAATCCCGACATTCTGGCTTGCTGCAGCCTCAAAGAGGGTGGGGGAACTTCAAAAATAGCGTGCATTGGCTCTAGGGAGGTCGGGAGACCCGATGCGCGCTAATTTTGAAGTTCCCCCACCCTCTTTGAGGCTGCAGCAAGCCAGAATGTCGGGATTCGAACCCTGACATTTTGGCTTGCTGCACTGGCTGAGGACGTCGGGGAAGCCCAGAAACAGCTTGGATCGTGTCCCCTGCCTACTCCAGAGAGATCAGAGGACCCGATCTACAGCTGCAGGGTGGCTGGGGAAGCTGACGGGAACTCCCTGTCGGCTTCCCTAGCCACCCGCCCTTGCCTCCGCAGCTGTGGGGTGGCTGGGGAAACCGACGGGGGAGCCCCCCCGTCAGCTTTCCAGCCTCCCCACCCCTGCCTCCGTAGCTGCAGGGTGGCTGGGAAGCTGAACGGATAACCCCGTTCAGCTTTCCAGCCACCCTGCTGCTAAGAACGACTGTATTGGATAACGTTAAAAATCGCATTATTCGATACAAGATTTTTCCGAAAATCTTGTAACGTTATGCGGTTTTCACACTATACGGTACTCGCGTTATCCGGGGTATTACTGTATTTGCATTTCTGATATACAAATGTTAAAAGCTCATTTGATCTCATTTTTAAAGTAAGTAGGAACACTTTGGGCACTTTTATATTCAATAACTGTTTGGATAGGAGTCCCAGGAAATCCCATGCTCTTTCAGTGTGGAGTGAAATAAAGGAAGTACAACGTAGAATACAAATACAGTAATACCTCAGATAACGTTTACCTCGGATAACCCTAAAATCGCATAACGTTAAGTAATCTGGGGACGAGAATTGGATCGAATAACATTAAGGTCCTATGGGATGTATCGGATAACAACTGCTAAAGCCTGTGCGGTTACAATGTACTGTATCTCTATGGAGCTTTAACGTTATCCGATACATCCCATAGGATTTTAACATGCATCGGATAACACTAAAAATCGGATAACACCAAGACTTGTGGAACCAAGTCTTAGCGTTATCCGAGGTATTACTGTACTCAATTTGGAAGAGCAATAATATGCAACTGAAGATCATTGAAGAACTGGGTACCCTCACTTATAGAAGTATGTTTTTGCAAATAATAGGAAGAAAGATGTGTTTGAGGGTCCCCACAAAGTTAGAGTACAGCCTCCAGAAAAGTATGTCTGATGGCAACACTGAGATATTTGCAGCACTATGTCAATTAAAAAAAACTTTATTTCAAAAATTTTAATAAGTCATGCCCGTTATATCCTTGCAGTTTCTGTCACCTTTCAATGCTACTAATATGTCACTAATTATGGTCATTATTGCTATTATTAGGTGTGGCTCATTGTGTTTTTTATAAACCACACCAGAAGACTTAAAGCTGTCAGTGACTACTGTAATGTGCTTTACATGGAGCTGCCCTTTTCTAGATTCAAGTTGAGGGGGGAAAGCTTAGCAGGAAAAGTGGTTTCAGTGAGGCACTGAATGTGTGAGCAACTGTCATTGGAGACTGTACAGTTCTGGGTACTTTGCCCCCTGTAGCATTTGATCAGTAGGGTTCATCCATACACACAACTATTAATGGATGTGGACCAAAGTCTTCACAATGCCTGATCTGCCATGTTTAAGAAAGTTACTTTTTTTAGATTACAGACTCTTAATGTCTGGCCCAGTGGTAGAGAACCTATGGCACATGTGCAAGAAGTGGCACTTGGAGCCCTCTCTGTGGGCACTCATTGTTACAGAATGAATTATACTTTTGCTTTAGCCTAATCCAAGAAGGGGAATTTGGTGTGTAGGAGTCCCTTCACATCAGGTCTGGTATGTAAACTATGTGGGCCTCATGGCTGGGATGAAAGGAGACCTAATGTGTGATTGACATGTCATGCTGTAAGATCATTGGTTGGAATCCTTAAGGAGGAGGGCCACAAGGTGGACCATTTGGGAGGAGATATAAGCCAGATGGTGGGGCAGAGAGAGAGAGAGATTTTCTTGGATGCTGTGCTTTTGAACTGCTATCATGTAGCCCAGTGGTTCCCAATGTGGGGTACAGGCCCCACAGGAGAACTTCATTTCCCAGAAGCCTAAGCCAGTATATTGACTGATCAGTGCTTTGGGAAATTGACTTAAGCTTCTGGGAATTGAAGTCCAAACACCAGCATTTGGGAAACACTGATGTAGCCTATTTAGCCAGAACGGGGGCCATGGGGTAATCCCTTAAATAAGCAGCTTTCTTTATTTTGGAATGCTTTCTGAGCTTTTACTGGACTGTATTCTGTTCTATGCTTTGATTTCAATATCTTTCTAAAATACCTGAAGAGACTTGGAGTGGTTACTTGGCTCATGTTACCTGAATCTACACTAGTTTCACCCCAACAAAGTTCATCCTGCTCCTCTGCCAAGCAGCCCAATGGGAGTGCTTCCTCCCTCCCCCCCAGCACAGAGTTTGCTTTGTCCCTCTGCCCAGCAGCCCAATGGGAGTGCTTCCTCTCTCCCCTGTTGCCATGTTGGCACTTTGCAATAAATAAGTGAGTTTGGGGTTGCAGTTTGGGCACTCAGTCTTTAAAAGGTTCACCATCACTGGTCTAGCCATACTGGCTTGGAAGATTCTGGAAGCTGTAATTGAAAAGAGAAATTAAAATTTTCCAAGGCCGGAAAACTAATTTGTGGAAAATGCTGTACATAGGAATATTTTTGTATGCACATATGTACATATCTCTACAGAGATCTGCACATGCATTGTGACTACCTGCAAGGAATCTGGCCATTGCAGGAGAAACCAACAGTCTGCAGTCTCTGATTCTGTCCATTTGTTTGCTTTAAATTAACAGAAACTCAGAGAAACTTCTCCATCATTATCCCTTCCACCCAAGTTTGCCCTAGAGTTACTGACCATCTATGCTTGGGAGGAAGGGACAGACAAGGCTGATCGGTTTAATACAGCAGAAGGGTTTTGCACTGTGATGAAGTTGATAACTCAATACCAAAATCTCTGCCTCTACTGGACCAAGTACTATGATCTTGAAGACAACATAATAGGAGCACATGTGAAAGAAAAACTGAAGGGACCACGGTAAGAACTCAGAAACACACACACACACACACACACACACACACAATTTACTTCTTTTCCTTACAGTTTGCCCAAACATGTCACCGTTGGCTGCTACTCGTATCCAAGTATACATTTTTCCTGGAAATCAGGGAAAGTGCCACTGGCGTGAATTTGTTTAAGGTGGATCATAGCTTGCCATGAAGTGACCTACACACTGTGATCATAGAGAGACAAGTCCACAAGTCCTACTGGGTCTTCTCTGCAGTGCTTCTCTCCTTGCAGAATGCCATACTATAAGAAACACATTCAGTACCCTTTTTTAAACATTTAAAACACTTCTAAAAACCATGCCATTCAGAGAACCATTTCAAGAAATCCTCCCCAGTTGACAGGGCATTGCAAGACCTACTGTTTTGGCATGGATGTATAGTATATGACTCATAGACAATGTGACAAAAAGAAGTTTATAACCAGCTATTTGTCATTGTTGAATATGTTAACAGCATTGCACACATTGAAGTGCACAAAACACCTTCAGCCATTTTGTTTGTTATGTGCCATCAAGACAGTTCCACCCAGCAACCCTAACAGAATTTCTCAGATATCTGATAATTGTAAGGAGTAGTTTTACCACCACTTTATCATGACCTTTCATGCCTAACCAAAGGTTTGAACCCAGTTTTTGCCAGGGAATCTATTCACTACATTTACTCTAGCTGTCAATAAAATAATTAGCTGTGGATTTTTTTACTCTTTGGTGCATTTATCTAACACTTCATAATACTTCTCTATAAAAATTACCTGTGTTTGTATTTGCAGACCTGTGATCATGGATCCAGCAGATCCAACTGGAAATGTAGCCAAGGGAAATGGTTGGGGTCTGTTGGCCAAGGAAGCAGCCATCTGTCAGGACCAGCCTTGTTGCCTGAAATTGAATCAGCGTGTTGAACCCTGGAATGTACAGGTATGGCTGTGTCCCACTCAGAAAATCATCAGTTCCATCTGTGTGTAGGCCATTTTGCTGGGATAATAGCAGTCTTGCATGCACCAATACTGGGTATCACTGGCAGGAGACTTTTGCAGCCGAATATGATTGTCCTTTGCCACTACCTTGTTTGGAAAAGTTATTTTTCCACCTCTGGCATCTGAGGCAAGCCCCTTCCCCTCTTCCTGTTTGTTTTGTTGCCATTGTTTTGTTCATAGCCCCTTTTCCTCTGACCTTCAATTAAGCAGAAAGCTTGGAGGATTTCTCCATGTGCTGGAGATTCAATTTCTACCATCGACTGCAACTCGTATCTGAAAATGTATTTTTCCCTGAAGCAGGAAAAATGTCATTGGCGTGAATTTGTTTAAGGTGGATCCCAGTTTGCCATGAAGCGACCTACACACTATGATCATGGAGTCACCTCCTGTGGCACACATGAAATGAGACATGTAGGATTTAACACCAGGAGTGTAATGGACTGCTGCAGTCTTGAGGATATGGACATGGCATGCCTTCACAGTTAGTCCATCTGGCATGGCTCATTTTGCCATTAGGCCCAATATGATGGTTTTCAGTGGCATTTCCTCCACCGAGGCATTTCCCCCATCATCCCATCTAAAGGGGCTTATCTGCCTGTAGCCATTGACCCTTTAGGTAGCCATTGACCCTTTAGGTTAGTTAACCGCTGCCTGACATTTGGCTTTGAGTTGCTGGTTGTTCGTTCTACTCCACTACTGTAGCGGAATGTCCAGCCTAACATCCAGCTACTAACTGCAAATGGTAACTGCAAGTAAAGATGTGTTTTTCTACTTTAAATGCTTCTAAAGTACATTTCTTGTGCAAAATGTTAATTTGTGTGAGGAAACCAAAGGATGGCCATGATGAAATTCGGACTAACATCTCCTCCTTTTCTACAGAGCGCCATTAGGGACATGCCAAGCCAAGTGGAGGGGACAAGGATTGAGGCAGCAGATGCATGTGGCTGCCCATGTCTTTCCTGGGGGTAGCTCTTCCCTCCTTCACCCATGCCATGCAGCTTAATTTGAGCATAGTTTTGAGACAGGACACCTATGCACTTCTGATAGTATCCACAGGCTCCAACTTACCACTGCCATCATCATCATTATCATCATCAATGTGGTTCCTATAGTTCCTTTCCTCACAGAACCCCTGGAAAGCTAGCACCTGTTTAAATTATGTGTTTAAAAGCATTACACCAAAATTGTAAACTATAAATATCTAAAACCTATGGCACAATGCAATGGAATGAACAACAAAAAGCAGAGTTAACTGTTGCTTATGTCCTCAAAGCCTTTAGAGACAAAACTAGAAAAGCCAAGAGTATGTGGTCAAGATCCCCCAAAAGACAATGGGGATAACTTTTTCCAATGTAATCATTCCGTATGTAAATGTTCCCAGGAGCAGAAGAGATTTACTGGGAACTCGTCTTCCATCAGGTCTCTTACCTGGCAACAATACAGGTCACACCTAAGAAGGATAGTTTTATTTAATGTACAATTTTAAAAAATACAGAATTATATACTGTATTACAAACTATTACGTTTGATCTAAGCTTCTGTCATGTTTCTCTAATGTTACTTTAAAAAATCACCTAAGTGGCTTGAATGACTAGTCAAAAGTCATTTCTGTTGTGTTCACTGGATCTTATTCCCAGGTAGGTATATACAGGTTTGCATCTGATATAGAGTTACTGGAGATTGTGTAATTCCTCTTCCTCCACATTCTCAGCTGTATCGTATATTCTTAGCAAACATTATTTAATATTCTGCTGATCTGCATTATTGTGTTTTTCCAGCCAGCCAAAGCCATTCGGGTGACGGTGACACAACTGGGAGGAGCATGTTGGGTTATGGCCTGCAGTCCTTATGACACCATCTGGAAAATTAAAGAGGAAGTTAGAAATAAAGAACACTTTTCTACCTACAATTTGCACCTTGCCCTGCCTGGCCCTGGCCAAGAGACCACAATCTTGGAGGATGACAAGACATTCGCAGATTATGGTGTGTTCTATGATACTAAAATCCAGCTACTCCAAGAGATAGAGATCTTTGTGAAAGATCTCAACGGTAAAGATTTGCTTTATACAATTTTACCAAACCATACAGTTCTGGATCTGAAAAAGAAGATTGAAGCACGTAGAAATATCCCTGTCAATCAACAGCGGCTGACATATCAAGACAGGGAGCTAAACGACACAAATACACTTGGTTCCTACAACATGAGGAGTAAAGACACTGTCTACCTACTTTTGAGGCTTAGAGGTGGTCATACTTCCTTTACAGCAGCATCACTCTGAATTGTTCCTTTATATCAAACAAAAATCAGGGTGGTGTTCTAATCTCCTTTAGCTTTTTCATGACTTTCAAGCAGCACTGCTACTGCATCTTTTATATATTACAGAAGTGGTAAGATAGGGTTTTAAGAAACTTTTGTCTATTACATTAAAAGATTATGGAAAAACATTTGGCCAACAATAAATGATCTCCATCATATCATTTACTATAAATAATAGCCATTATCTACACAGATTGAAGTGCTAATACTATCCATATCTGTTTGAAAGTTAAGTTTCCCTGAGTTCAGTGCAGGCTGCGTTGTAGATAAGTATAGGAAGAAAACCTGAAATTATTTCTGCAGCTCCTTTTTAGGATCTATGGTAAAAACCCAATTTACCTAAAATGTCAATTCCCTAGCTTCTTACGTAAATAGGGGTTTTACGTAAATCTATGCATCTTCATAACATTGAGAAATTAAAAAACGGGCTTAAAATTGGTTTTCAATGAATCCCTATGGAGAATTGTGCTTTGCACCCCTAGTGGCTGAGATAGTAATGACAGGCATTTCTCCCCCACTTTTTAACAAAGAGCGGAGCACTCACCTAGTCCCCGAAGCAGCCTGGGCTCTGGAAAATGCAGCAAAAGTTCCTCCGCTGCCACTTCTGCTTCCACCACCACCAAGGTAAGAGATTTCTTGAGACTTCTGGTGGTGAGGGCGAGTAGCACAAGGTGGAATTTGTAATTCTAACATGGTAGCACTGCCATCTTAAATTACATGACCGTGAAACCCCTTAGGTAAGTCGATTTTTTTTATTGAATAACTCAGGACACCAATCTACACAAAAAACCCTTAGGTAAGTCGATTTTTACGTAAGCAGAGGCATATGTAAATCGGGGTTTTACTGTAGTTCTATGTTTCTATTTTCTATAATTGTATATAAACCTTTTAAGGATTTGGTTATATATTACGTTGCAATAGCATCTACTTTTAAAATATTCTATACACTTGGGTCAAATTTAGTAAAAGAAAGATAATTTTAAAAACCTAATGAAAACTAGGGACATGCATTCAAATTTGGAAATATTTGGAATTGATTGAATAATGCCATATTTGGAAAGTTCCTAATGCTGTACTGTATATCCAAATCTATCTTGGTATAATATACGGTGTCTCAAAGTCACCATACATAGAGAAAATGGGAAATTGCAGCAAAATGTACTTTTATGTACAAAATATCCATCCCAAAATTTTACAAAATGTTTACAAAAAATTATCTTATGTTTTGGCCACCTCTTCCAACACCCACACAAAGTCTTCTCCCCCCTCGTGAACCTGTTCCAAGATATCTGTTGTTATGCAATTTTGTCTATGTATAGTGACTTTTAGGACTCCTTGTATATTACAAATGGAGAAAAGGACCAGGAATTGGCTAAACCAACATGGCATTTGCAGACAATATATGAGGAATTGATAATACTGATGGAACAGAATGAGATAAACAAAATAACAAAAGGGTTAGCCGCCCTGAGTCAGTTTTCACCAGGGCGGCATAGCAGTTTAATAATAATAATAATAATAATAATAATAATAATAATAATAATAATAATAATAATAATAATAATAAAAAGCAAACTATATAAAATATGGTTATAATCAGAAGAACAAGTTTTAAGAATAAATTGAGATAAATGTATCATCCTTTCCATTTCAAAAAGTGCCATGGAATCATTTCAGCAATCATTTTTTAAGATGCAAACTGTTATTGGTAATGGATAATGTCACCTCCTGGCCAAGTCAAAGAAGTGTCTGACTACTGGGGAGGGAGAGCTGGACCTTTGAATTTGAACCCAGCCAGCAGACTATGTGCTATTTCAGTGAACTAGGGACTGATCAGCTGAGCCTACCATTCATCTATGGAACCCAAACTCACCAGCAGAGAAATTAAAAAAGTGAAAGAAATCCTGATTGTTATACAAACCATCCCACCTTAACTTCAAACAATCACAGAAGACAGAGGGTCCTGCTGCTGATAGCATTGCACAACTGACTAGCAATCGGGTAAACTTGCTATGCTTATGTCTTCACTGTATCTTTTTGTAATTGTTAAACTTACTAATAGAATTTAGAAGCATTGAGAACAGTAGCAACTGTATTAAAGTATGCCTTTTAACTCCCCCCGTGTCTTGAAACCTGTAATTTGAAACAATATAAGATGTGCCTCAATCTGGTTCTTCTAACCATTTTGAAGCTAAATGACATAGATTTTAATTGAAATGTTTTTATACTTTACAAGTAAATATGAAGAGTGTGTCTGTTAGAATTAAAGAGAACTATTATAAAATAATATAGAAATGGTACATTGCTTCAAAAAAGTTAAAATCATGACATAAAACATTCAAAAATTGTTTGACATGTAAAGAAGTTAGAAGTATCTTTAATTATGCTGGAATGTAAGATAAAAAATATGGGGAAAGATTTTTGCAGAGATTAATGAAATATTGTCTATTAATTTGGAAATGTGTCCTAGAATAGCATTATTATCTAACTTTGGAAATACACAATTAGAGTGGTAAAAAGAAAGAAATGATTGCAATATTAGTTTCAGTGGTAAGATTAATGATAGTTAAATAGAAAATAGATCATGATTTTGAACTTGGTGACTGGTTTTAAAAGGTATGGAATATGGCTATAAATGAGAAATTAACATTTTAAATTAAAGGTAAAAAAGGGATGGATAAAAAATTGCTTTTAAATATATATTGGGAAATTTTTTTTGATTGTTTTTTGTGAAAGAGAAAAGGACAAAGCCGGAACAAGATACATGACCTTTTTGGAGGCAAAAGAAGCAATTATAGCAATGTAAGAATGTAAAAAACAATCATGATATTGTTTATAAGTTCCATAGGTGAAGGAAACGTGGATAATAAAAGTACACTAGTACCCCGGATAATGATGAGACTTGGTTCCACAAGTCTCGTTGTTATCCGGTTTTTAACGTTGTGCGATGCATTGATCTCACAACGTTAAAAAAAGCCCTGTTTCCCTGGAGGCTGCAGCAAGCCAGAACGTCGGGATTTGAATCCTGACGTTTTGGCTTGCTCCACTGGCTGGGGACATCGGGGAAGCCCAGAAACAGCTTGGATCGGGTCTTCCCACCTCCCTGGACCCGGCATGGGAATATTATATTCACGGCATGGGAATATTATATTCACGGGTTCGTTCGGGTAGCTGAGTTAAGGTGAAAAGGTGATCTCTTGTACTATAACCATTTCAAAAACCTGCCTCCTCCCGTAGTTGTTGTTCATCTAACACTGTTGTTGCACAGTTAGTGATGATCTTTGCGAACAGTTTATAAATATGTGACAGGAGACAAATTTTGTAGTTCTTAAGATCCTCAGTATCACCTTTCTTATGGAGCAAGATGGTTTTTTATTCTCTTCAAGCATTTGGGATGTCACCAACTTTGATATACTCACTGAATTGTTCTGCCAACTCCTTCCAAAGACAATGACCTCCTGCTTTCAGTGCTTTCACTGAGATACCATCTATACTAGGCACTTTATCATCATCCATTTTTGACAGAGCATAACACACCTCACTAACTATAATAGTACTGTATGCTTTTTTGAGTTTCAGTGGTTGCACTTTGATCTGAGAAGTGAATAATTGGGTGTAAAAGTTTTGCAGATTTTTTCCATCCCTTCTCATGATGTTGTTCTTTTACCAATTTAAGTTTTCAGGGCAATGAGGTTGTTCCTGTGCATTGCCAGATTTCTTTTGCACCTTTTCAGACTTCTGTTATTCTCGGCAGTTTCCAGTAGGTGTTTGTCGAGGCATTTCTGAAAGTTGGAATCTTATCTGCTTACATAGAATGAACTGCTTACATAGAATGAAGTATTCAAGGTTATTAACTTTGTCTCTTTTCATTTCATTTCTTTTTTGAAGAAACTTCTTAGTATCCTCTGATATTCTTTCTGTTTTGTTTGGTTGATTTGCTTCTGCCTTCTTAATAACTATATTTAGTTGGTTTATGAACAATCAGTAGTTTATCTGCCCTTCACATTCCCATTTGTGTCTCTCTAGTTTGGCTAACATTTTCAGTTCTTCAACTGTAAGGTATTGTGTTGTCAGTGGTGGGCTGTCAAAAATTTTACTACCGCACTGTGGGTGGAGCCAATGTCATGGGTGGAGCCAATGTCATGCCATCATGATGTGGGCAGATCCAACGTCATGACATCATGGGTAGAGCTGACATCATGACGTCATGACATTGTGGGCAGAGCCAAAGAAAAATAAAATAAAAATACAGTACACATAAAAATAGAAATAACAAACACATTAAAATACAAATTAAAATAGACATTAAATAGAAATAAAAACAAACACAAATTAAAATAGACATTAAATAGAATTAAAAACATAAAAATACAAATTAAAATAGACATTAAATAGAAATAAAAACACACTACATAAAACACACCTCAACTCACCCACCCACCCACCCCAAACACAAACCCTAGTCAGTCACCCTGAGGTCGGGGAGCAGCAGGCAACAACAGCAGCAGTGCGGCAGTGTGGTGGCGCGGCCTGGCCTGGCCCAGCCCGGTTGTGCAGTCTGGCCCAGCGGCCCGGCCTGGCCTGGCCTAGCCCGGCCCTGTGGTGTGCCAAGGAAAGGCTGCTGCTGCTGCTTCTGCTGCTCCTCCAAAGAGCCAGCCGCTGCACCCTTTCTGGGCAGCTGAAAATGGCTGCTCGGAAGTGCGCATGCATCAAAATACAATTTTCGGCTGCCCGGAAGAGCCATCCGGAGGGCAGCCAGAGAGGCGACCAAACCGGTCACCTGGGGGTTTACTACCCCCCAGCAATCGCCTCCTGACTTCTGCTACCGGTTTGTCCGAACTGGTCCAAACCGGTAGCAGCCCACCACTGGGTGTTGTTCTTTTGCCTTTTGCTGATGTTACTTGCAAATCAAGGTGCACTTTGGCTTGTAAAAGTCTGTGGTCACCATCGGTATTAAATAGTGGAATAACTGCTACATCCCAGAGAATATGCTTTTAATTTGTTTGGATATAGTCAATTTCATTTTTGGTTTTCACGTTGAATGATACCCATGTCCAGCTGCATGAAGGTTTTTTCCTAGATCAACTATTTCTGATGTAATACCCCCAAGTCTCTGCCATTGTAGCTAAGTGCTCTCCTCTGTCGTTGCAGTCATGACTGCCGTACCTTCCCATGAACTTTTCACCAGGTCTTCCTCTCCCAAGTTTGGTGTTCAAGTCACCCATAATGACAATGAAAGTGGACGTGGCTCACTCTGCTTGACTTAAGCATTCGTAGAAACCCTCAATTTCTTCATCCTCACTTTCTGATGTTGGGGCATACACTTGTATGACCTTGAGTGTTCTTCCTTCATCAAGCTTTAAGATATGAGTGCCTACATAACTGGAGTGTAGCCTACACAACTGGAGTGTAGCCTACACAACTGGAGTGATTTGAGGGGCCCATTTTTTCTGGATGATAAAGCCAACTTCTCCTCTGTTGCTTCTTCCTTCACCCTGCCCCAGGAGTATCATATCCCCTCTTTTCCATGTTACTATCAGGTCTTCCCTTCTCACCTTGCAAAGGCCCAGTATGTTGCAGCTGATTTTCTCTTTTACTTCAAACAGCAGGGACGAAATGTCTTCCCTCACTAAACCTCTACATTTGTAGGTGCAAAGTGACAGGTCAAGCCCATTTGCATGCAGTTTTTTTAGCCATTTGGACATGTCACCCACTGGCTAGGTGAACCATGATATGTGCCCTCTGTTTCCACCTAGCCCAACGGATCTGACAGAGGATGGTTTAGTGAGTTTTAGTGCCAGCCTAACATTATTGATGAGAGTTGGGCAATACCATCTAGTGAGACCGCTCAAGCCCCCATGCTCCAAGGCTCTCACTTTGTTATTTGAATGAATCTATTTCAGGTTGGGCTAGTCTAATAGGAAGGTGCACATTCACAGCATAATCTTTTTTTGTTTTCCTTTAAAGAATAGTATAGGTAATTTCCTCTTTGTACAGTTCTGAATGCAATTAAGCCGGTCTGTTCACCTTACTTAACTTCATTGTCAGCTCCATGCCACCATACTCATATATGAAGCCTTTCTTCAGCTTTGCATCTGTAAAGAAATAATTTCAAAAGACTGAGACAGCTGCTTGGAGAGTATCTATTCTGGATCATAGCCTCAGGTAGTTGTGTTGGCCGATACTCTCAGGGCAGCTTTGTCAAAAGAAAGAAAGCCCACTTCATTATATATTATTCTCCTTTCATCCCAGCCTTGGGTGCTCTGGGTTGCACAAATAGCCATCCTGCTGTCTGATGAGATAATTCTCCTGGGACTTATTAGTCAGTCTTGGCAAATGAAGGCAGTTCTCACCAATTGTGGGTGGTCGTATTTTACATTTCATTTCTTCTTGACTACAATATTCTTTGATACAATGTCCTTATGAATGAAGGATAATCTATAAAGTTTCTGGCACTGTAAAGTCTTGCCGTAGAACTGCAGAGCTGGAAGGGATCTTATGAATCACTGAGTCTAACAACTGTGAAGGAGGCAAAGCAAAGAATTGAACTGCCAACCTCAGACTCCATAGCCAGATGCCTAAAACACTGAACTATTTAGCCAACATTTCCCCCTCCCTCCAATCTTTAAGGTGCCACAGTACACTTGTTTCTCTTACAATGGACTAAAATGGCTTGATGACCATTCTCCTGGAAATGTCTAATCAAAGGGGCATCTATACCCATTACACCTGGGATTTGACGTAGAAAACAGGACCAGCCTCATCCCCTAGATCAGTAATGGTGAACCTTGGCACTCCAAATGTATGATGAAAGCACACTCTTCCTCACTTGCTCTGGGCCCTCTCGGCGTTCAATCCAAGGTGGATTATTCCAAAATCCCCTCTAGAACTCACCCAAAACTCACGGCAAGGAATGTATGTTCACCATTCTTTCTCAGCCACGCCCGGCTGACCAAACCTGGGACTTATCTGTATACAGGGCCCAGCCAAGTTACTTTTATGAGAGGTAAGGTAGCATTAAAAAGGAGGCCAGTGGACTTACTGTCTTTTACCCCTGCATCCCAATTCCAAGGAACACGCATTGATTGAAGAAAATAGTTTTATTGAAGTTTCAGCATGGTTCTTGATGAATCATGTTACAGATCTCAGCATAGAAAAATAACCTCTTTACGCGGATGACACATTATTAATAATTAAACACCCTAATCAGATGATAGACAAAATATATCAACATCTTAATACATTTGAGGGAATTACGGGTTTGAGAATAAACTGGGAAAAGTCAGAAATGTTATATGTTAATGGGGACGTCGAAGAGCAGAATAAGATCAAGACTAAATACAAAATACAAATTAAGAAGTCAATTAGATATTTAGGAATAACGATATCAGGGAAATTTGAAGATCTCAAAAAGCTAAATTATGGGAAAATGAAGAAGGAAATAGAAACGAAAATTAGGTACTATAAAACTTTAAAATTATCCTGGTTCGGCAGAATTGCACTCTCAAAGATGATGCTATTACCGAAATTAAACTTTTTGTATGATGTATTACCGATCAGACATAGTATTAAGGAGCTGCAGGAGTATCAGAAAATGATAAATAATTTTTGCAATGGTGATAAGAAACCAAGAATAGTTAAGTCCCTGTGGTACCAAACCCAGAAAGAGGGAGGATTAGGAATACCAAATATTCACAATTATTACAGAGCCTTTCAAATTAGAAACGTTATTAAAATATTAAAGAAAGAAACACTGGATTGGGAAGAATTAGAGATGAAAGAAACAATACAATTAGACAAAGCGTATTTTTTAAGTGAAAAAAATAAAAAAATACATAAAGGAAGCACCCAAAATAGGTTATTAAAAACAACATTAGATGAGTGGGATCGGATTAAAAAACGTATGGCACCTCACACCTCGCCGGCCTTGGAATTAACAGACTTCAGCGATTTTCCCATTAACATAGACGATAAGATTAGGAAATCACTAATAGATAAAAAGATATTATTGCTAAAGGATTGGGTAAAATTATGTAAGGACACAGTGGCAAAGAAAACTATATTCACAGTTGGGATTAACTTGGTTCCAAACCCTTCAGATAGATAATTGGAATAAAAAGAGAATACACGAAAGTAGTTTAGAGAGAGAGTATACAGAATTTGAAGGAATTCTAGTTCAGGTTAGAGAAAACAAGATGGGAATCAAAGGGGTGGTTAGTAAATTGTACAAAATGTTAAACAAAGTAAACAAAATACAAGAAATTCTTAGAAATATGTGGGAGCAGGAATTAAACACAACAATTGGAGAGAACAAATGGCAAGACATTTGGCAAAGAAGGATAATGAAAAACATGTCGGTTCGAGTTAAAGAACACAATTACAAGCTAATATGGCGCTGGTACCTGACTCCGGTCAAGCTACATCAAATGGATAATAAAACAAGTAAAATATGCTGGAGGTGTAAACAGGAAATCGGGACATATATACACATGTGGCGTGAATGTGTTACACTGAAATAATTTTGGGAAGGAATAGAAAAAGAGGCTAGTCATATATTTGAGCAGAAGCTTGAACTGGACTCAGAACCAGCACTTTTGACAATTTCAGATAAAATTAATTTGAAGGGGGAGGATAGAGAATTATTGCTAATAATGTTGTCAGTAGCCAGGCAGTGCATTGCAAAAAAATGGAAAAGTGGTTTGAAAGTTAAAGTAGAAGATTGGTACAAAGAGATCTGGCAATTAGCGCTGAATGATAAATTGACTTGGGAGTTGAACATAAGGAAAGGTATCGTTCGGGAAAATAGATTTTGGGGGATATGGAAAAGATTTGTAACTTATGTTATGGAAGGTAAAGGAGGAGTTAAACCTGCACCGGAGCAAGACTACTTCTGGAAATAAAAAATCAAAGCTATTCCTGGACGCAATATATATAGCACGGGGTGTTTTATGTTGTAGAGTGTAGTATTGTTCTTTTTATTTATGTTAATCAAGAATGTACTAAGAATGTAACAAACGAAATGTGATTTAAGATTTAAGACTTTTATACTGTGCTGTAATTATGTTACAGTCTGATGATGTGAGTGTTATTTGTTAGTGTTTTAATTGTTAATAAATTTTTTTTAAAAAAATAACCTAATCAAAATTTCGCTTTTAGAGAAAGAATGCTCTCAGACATATCCTCCCCTAAATAAAAAGAATCTATCTGTTCTAAGTTACCATAATTAAGACTTCCGGAGAAAAGGCCTGGTTGGATGGCCTTCCTCCCTCATATTGGTGTTTCCTTGTTGACCACCATTTTCGTACTTTCTCTTGGCCCTTTGCTGGACCCTCACCAGGTATCCATTGAACCTGGGTAATTAGCACACATCCAATCAGGTCCCAGAATTGGGGTAAACAACTCTGGCCCTATTGATGAGGCATGACGCCTCCCAGTCTGTTTCTTCCCATCCGGGTCCCAGGGAGTAAAAACAAACAAGTGGCCTTTTACTAGCACAAGAAGCCACATTTCTACTATAGTCTAAAACCTAATAAACTCCATTTTGGATATGTGAAGGACTTGGGGCCTCATTTTATCACAAGATGTTCTGGAACTTCAATTCCCAGAAGCCCTGATCAGCAGGAGTGCTGATTTGAGCTACTGGTAATTGAAGTCCAAGAACACCTGGAGTGCCAAGGTTTGCCATCACTGCCCTAGATGGTGTGGCATGCCAAATCTCACAATTCCTCACAAGGGGCTGTACTGCCTAGGGCTGATGAAAGTTGCATTCCAGCAATGGGGGGGGGGCACACATATTCCCGTCTTTTGTCTATTTTGTGTGGTCTGACACATCCATTCGATCTGCTTTGCAGCCACTATCATTTCAATGAAAACGGATATTTGATTGCAATCTTATGCATGTTTGCCTGGAAGTAAGCTCCTCTGAGCACAGTGGGCCTTTTGTATTGATAAAATATGAACTGGATTGTTCCATTTGTCCCCCCTCAAAATTTTAGCACAGCCCACTGTAATTCAGGAACAATTATAGTGACCTCCCACACAGAGAATTGTGTGCTAAGTGCTTTAAATATTAATATATTTATATAGATCATTATGGTCCTATCATTTTGAACAGGAGAGTAGAACAAATTACATATACAGTAGTCTCTTTTCAGATCTGCTATGGCCTGGACAAGTTATTACTTTGGATAGCAGCCATTCTGGCTGAAGGATTTTGAAACTTCCATCCAGCTCCTGCCAACCAAGCTGTTCGAAAGCAAGAAATTGCAAGTCGATCAATAGGGACCACTTCAGTGGGAAGGTAAATAGTGTTCCATGTGCTCCGGTGTCTAGTCATGCCTGCCACATGACCATGGAAACATCTGCAGAAACAAACAATGCTGGCTCTTTGACTTTGAAACAGAGATGAGCACTGAACCCTAGAGTCAGATATGATTGGCTTTCAAGCAAGGGAAACCTTTACCTTTACTATCCAATAATTGTAACAGTTCTAAGCCCCAGGAGTGGAATCAAGGCATTTGGCAGGTTGAAGCAAAAGACAACATGTCAACTAGGGATGTGCATAGCAAAAACTTTCATGTTTGATTTATTTTAGGTTCTTTCAGAAGGTGCTTCTTTTATTTTCACGACTTTTACATACTGGCCCTATTGTTAAAACATGAATCAAGTTGGTTTTTTTGAGTTTTTTTTATCGTTCCCCCCATTTTTTTCTGGTGCTAGTAAGCCCTAAAGAACCCTTTTAAAACTATTCCAGAGCAAAGCAAAGGCATCAGACCACTTAAGGTATCATCATCAGTGGTCTTCCCTGGGTAGAGCATGCACAGTGTGTAAGCCTCAGCAGAAGCCTTGCGGCCTTGCCTCAGGATGGCTGCTGGTATGCTGGAGGGATGGGCAAAGCTTTTGTCACCCTTTCCCTGTTTCTCTCATTCCTCTCAGTGGTTTCAGTGCCAAGATCTCCAAGCTGCTGGCTGTCATGGAGGAGCTGGCTAGGCATGCTTGGCCAAGATACTAGCTGGATACTGTCACCTCTGTGAATGACATTTTACAGTAGGTAAGGGATGAGAGATAATCAGAGTAGCAGTTGATGGGAAGATATTTGTTCATCTAATCCAGACACTCGTCCCTCTTAAATGTTCTGATTGGCTGCTGACAGTAGCCTGCACACCATTACTGGCTGAAAAATTTCCAAGGCAATTTGACACACAGTAAAGGGAAAAAAATAATGAAAGAAAGATTAAAAATGAAAATTCCATGCAAACTTTATGGGGCAAATTGAGAGGGTCAATATATGCAAAAGAATACAGCTATTCAGGAATTCCCGGCCCTACCACCTTAACAGACTCCATTTCTTGCCCAGGGAGAGGAGACACAGCTGAGCTGGGGGTTATGAGACCTGCCCCCCCTGGACTCCTTCTCTCGCCCAGTAGCCGGGGGAGAGGAGACCCAGCTGGGACTCCCAACCAACGTCCTCTGGCCAGGAAGAGGAATTGGACTAGTCGCAGGTGGATGTTTTTGCTTTATAATGTTTTCTACTGTGATGTGTGTTGTTCTATTGTATGATATTTATTGAACCTTATTGCTCTTTGCACTACATGCCATGATATTTTGATTGTACTACAATGTGTATTGATGTGTAATGTGTACTGACCTACCATATGATATTTACTGTACTTTACTGTTCTGTTATATTTTATGCTATTGTATTTTTGTTTGCACTTTAGTAATGATATTAGGGGACTTTGTGAGCCGCTCTGAGTCGGTTGCTACCGAGGAGAGCAGGATACAAATCTAAATAAATAAATAAATAAATAAATTGGTGCAAAAATGAATGACTCCTAATAGGTGATTTAAAATGACCCACATTTCAGCAGGTTAATGTGCACCACACCTGTGTGTCAAGTATTGCTCAGTCTTTGAATTGATTTTGAACCTGGCAAAATTGACACAAATGCGTTTTTTAAAAACAAGACAGAAGATTCTCTTTGGCGGACTTCTAAAATGTTATTATTAAATGAATGTCCCACCCCTAATCATAATGCCATTCCTCCATTTCTGAGTAGAGAAGGTGGCTAAACTGAGAATTGAATGTTGCTCCAGTCCTTGAAATGTCAGAGGGAGTTTGACCAAAATAAGGTCCCCAGATCATTCCAGAATTGGCACACACAGTTTTGCCATCAAGAGAGTGGAAACACAAGGGGCTGAGGGAAAATGGATGAGGGCTCCTCTTGCTCCTCCTAGCATTTGCTTCTCAAGCCAACTGTTTCAGTCTGCCGGCCTAATGGCAGGCCTGTCTTACCCTGCCTCTTTCACTCCTCAGTTTTCTGAGATGGACAAGGAAGCCTTCCCCGTGAAGGAAGTCCTTCCCTGTGAATCACAAAGATGCTGAGCCAGACTATAATTGTCAAGATGGAAGGCCAAAGAATTTACCTTTGAAAGTCATTTAAGCTCCACAGATTTTTTTTTTTAAATCTGAAATATCAGAGCAGCATAAAAATAACCACAGGGAGGCATCGGAGTCCTGCTATCTTGCTATACACTCTTCCGTTTTATTTTTAAAACTGTCTTATACCGATAGTTTGAGAATGTCGCTGCCATATTCCAATTGCCAGGCATGTGTAAAGAAAGCACTTCTTTTTTTAACAAGTCATGGCAGCACACATTATTCCAGAATTAGACTAAGAAAACAAAACTATACAGTATTAGTAAATAGATGTGTGTACGTAATACAATTTTTAAAGAAGTTTTTTTATCATTCAAAACACTTTCAATCTTATTTAGTCCAAGCCCTCAAGCTTGTTTTTTTAAAATGTTGCCAAATAAACTACATTAGTGACTGTATACACTGACTCTGAAAGAGAGTGGAGTGGTTTAGTAGTTAAGATGCTAAACTTGATGACTGGAAGGTCGGCAGGTCGGCAGTTCAAGACCCGAGTGAGCACCAGTCTCTGTCTTAGTTCTTGCCAACCTAGCAGTTTGAAAGCAAAAAATTGCAAGTAGATAAATAGGTAGGCAAACAGCATTCTGTGAACTCCAGTGTCTAGTTATGCCTGTCACATGTCCAAGGAAACATCGTATAAACAGAGATTAGCACTGAACCCTAGAGTTGGATATGACTGGCTCTCCCAGTCTGGTGTGGTGCAGCTTTTAAAAAGCTACATTAGGTGGGGGGGAGGGGAGAGAACAAAACGTTTAGGAGCATTTTGCTCTTCCAAAGAAGCAAGATGCGGCAATAACAGCAACCCTTCAGTTCCATCAGTGGTGGCAGTGGGGCGTCCCAGCTAATGAGAGAAGCACTTCCTTCATTTAATGGGAAGCAGACCATTTACACTGCCATTACACTGCCATTGATTGGGCTGCTAGAGCTTGTTCAGGGGCAGCAATTGTAGTAGCTACTTTGCAGCTGACCCAGTACTTTGCAGCTGACCCAGACACACTTTTTCCATCAGCTGGGAAGTAGCTGCTATGGATGTTATTCTGTTTTTAACCTATCCCTAATGTGTGCACATATGTTGGGAGCAGAATAGAGTACAATCTGGCAGTTTGGTTGAACCCATTGCTGTGGTCTCAAAATATGATGGGTTGGGTGGGTTGGTCCATTCAATGTGTGAATACAATCAGAACAACCCACCTGAAAGAGCAGGCTATATGCCCACATCCTTAGTTTCTGACAGATGATGTCTTTGGACACAAACCAAACTAGCCAAGATGGCTGATCTGAGAGTAGGTCAAGGGATGCTGTTTTGAATCCTATTGCCCTCGTAACCTAAGAATGGTAGAAATTGCTTACAACTGTCCTATAAGAGACTGGGAGTTCATTCCCCAGTTGCAGGAGACAAGCCAGCCTGTGCAGTCTTGGGTGAATAATACAGTTCCAAAAATGCCCCTAGAAGAAGGGCATAGTAAACCTCTTCTAGGTACTCTATAACCTAGAAAACCCTAAAAATCCTGACCATAGGTTGGGGTTGACTTGACAGATTTGCTAACACAAGAGGGTTATGCCAATGTGAAGGTAACTATGCCAACACAGGCATTTGTCTATTCCAAACCTACCATTGGCAGCATATACTGTATTTGAATTTGGATTGCACAGCCAGTTTGCTTCAATCTTCATTATTGTACCTTGCTCAGGAACATAACTACTACAAAAAATATTACTAGCTGCCCAGAAGGCAGTTTGCATGAATAAAAAAAGTAAACAAGTTATCATTTTATGAAACCAGCTTGCAATTCCAGCTGTGCAGAATTCTAGCATCTCCGTTTCATTTCACTTCCCAATTGTCAGTCATCTGTTGCCACTGAGTATCTTCAGTACATGCTGTGCCAATTGTGTGACCTCAGCACAAAGAACTCAGGTGGTGGGATCTATTATCATTAATTTGTGTACTTTTGCAAACTTTGTTCCTCTCAGCCTGTGGACACCTCCCTCTTCTGTGGGGGTAACGCCATTTTGACTACATTGCTGGAGGTTTATTATTATGTCATTTAAACAGGACTGTTTCCCTCCCCCAGCCTTCTATGGTAGACAATATTGTTACATTGCCATGTGTAGAAGGATTAAGTTCTCCACTCAGTCAGTTGCTATATTTTTTCAGAATAGTAGCCATGTTAGTCTGTGGTTCAGGCATATCAGAAAACAAAATAAAATAAAAAAAACAAAAACAAAAAACACTGTAGCACTTTAAAGACTAACTGCTATATTTTTATTATTAGCTTTCATGGATCAAGTCCACTTCTTCAGACAAGGAGTGACGCTTACAGGCATGCTTTTTATACACCAAATTCAGGGGTCAAAGGGAGAAGGGTGTGCTCAAGCAAAATGACAGACAAGCAAGCACAACAATACAGCTTCCTACAGCCATCAGCAACAATAGATTATTCAGATTAGCTCTAAATGTCTCCCTTTCAATCTCAAAGGTGCTGAGAAAGCCTATTCTGATCTCAGATCAACCTTTGACCTGTATGTCAGGAAACAAACAAAAACACTGTACCTGGTTACTTCCTGTTTTGCTAAAGAGAATTGGCAGGAAGGTTGTAATATAATATATAAAATATCTAGCAGCAAATAGCAATCTGTGTATCAAATGTAATAATGTCCCAGAAACCCTTCGCTAATATTTAATCCCCTGCAATGGGTGTCTAACAGATGGCTGTATTTGATTTCTGCTGTCTCCCTTTCAATCCTAGTGTTGTAATTTCTCTGTTCCAGAATTGTAACTTTCAGGTCTTGGATAGAGTATCCAGTTAGATTGAAGTGGTTTGAGACAGGTTTTTCTGTGTTGCCATTCCGGATGTCTGATTTGTGTCCATTAATTCTTTTGCTTAAAGATTGACTTGTTTGTCCTACACAAAACACAGACGGACATTTTTGGCAAGAGGTGGCATAAATCACATTGGCAGAAGCACAAGTAAAACTGCCTTTAATGTTGTGTGTGGTGCCGTTGGGTCCAGTAATACTGTTTCCAGAGCGACTGTGGGGGCATAGTTGACATCCAAATTTGCAGCAGGGTCTAGTTCCCATATCTGCTCCACTTCTGGGTAGTCTGTTCTATGTCAATAGTTGTTTGAGATTGGAGGGTTGTCTTCTTAACCTTCCTAGTTGCACTGCTTCTTCCTATCTAGTTTGGCAGTAGTGACAGTAACAACAAAAACAGGACAATACTGAGGGAGGTTTTCTTCCCTAGCAACTTGGACAGTTCTAGGGCAATATTTCAGGGACCAAGGCCTTGGGAAATGTAATCATTCCAGAGAGCCTAAGTCTTTAAAAGAAGATACAGATGCTTTGGAAACATATACAGTAATACCTCATATAACGTTTACCTCGGATAACGCCAAAAACGCATAATGCATAACGCATAATCGCAAACGCACCTCCGCATCCGGCCCCGGGACTTGCCCACCTGCTCCCGGAGGCTCCGCCTGGCAGGGGCTCAAATGCTGCACCGGCAGCAGGACTTTTGCACCGCCGCTGCCAAGAACACCTGCGGCTGGAGGGAGCCCACCTCCGTGTCCGGCCCTGGGACTCACCCGTCTGCTCCCAGAGGCTCCGCCTGGCAGGGGCTCCAAAGCCGCAGTGGCGGCAGGACATTCGCACTGCCGCCGCCGAGAACACCTGCGGCTGGAGGGAGGCCACCTCCGCGTCCGGCCCCAGGACTCGCCCACCTGCTTATGAACTGTTGTTTTCTTGTGGTTAAGGTGAGAGCCCTTACATTGTTGGGTCATGTACTGTATTTTTATATTGTATCGTATTACTGAAACTATGTCATGTATATGTAACTGGAATTGTACTTTGCAACCTTATTTTGCAGTGTGGCTTTGTTTTATTGCACTGCTGTACTGTATTGTTATATTTATTGCATTATACTGTATGACCTTTGATTATGTTATATTACTTTTGATTGTCTTATATACAGTACTGTATATGGTTTCTGTAAACCGCCCTGAGTTGGTTGCACAGAGTAGGGCAGTATACAAATTGAATAAATGAAATGAAATGAACGTTAAGTAATCTGGGAAGGAGAATTGGATCGAATAACATTAAGGTCCTATGGGATGGATTGGATAACAACCACTAAATCCTGTGCGGTTACAATGTATCTCTATGGAGCTTTAATGTTATCCGATCCATCCCATAGGATTTTAACATGCATCGGATAACACTAAAAATGGGATAACACCAAGACTTGTGGAACCAAGTCTTAGCGTTATCCGGGGTATTACTGTATACCAAAACACGAGGCACTAAGGCACTCAAACATATTTATAGGGGGACCCAGATATTCTGGGGAAACTATAAATCTCTGGAAGCAGAGGTGGCTCATGTTTCAAGTGGTGTGGGTGATTGGGTGGGCTTTCATCCCCAGATATTAGCATGATCCCAACTCCCCTGTTTGCCTATGACTGGGATGGAAGTTTCAGTGTAGGTAAGCAGAAAGGAAATAGGCTATGAAGGAGAACTGAGACACTTTTGAGACTGATACTTGGTCAGTCCAGTAAAAGTGACAAGGCCTGAACTGAACTCAGTTTAACTCAAACTATTTTCTGAGGATGGAAGTAGTAGGAAAGCTTGGTTGGCTTTATCCAATTCCAAAATGAAAGAGGGCCATTTCTAATTAACAGGTGAAACAATTGCTGAACCTTACTTATTTCCCTTCCCAAAAGGAGAAAGCCTTCCTACACAGCACTGCTGAGAAATGAATTGAGCAATTTAATTAAAATGTAAATGGAAAACAACCTAAAATAGCATCAATAATGGATTATCTACAATAATTGTCACACAAAAGCAGACAGTTAAACATTTGAAACATCTTGAAATGAAAAACATTTTCCAAGCACATTTTCCAGGGGAAATGTGCAGAGGGAGAAGAATTACTGCGTCTCATAATATTATACGATAGTTAAATCACTGAGCATGGATTTAGGGATGGTAGCCTTTCTTTTTGCAGGGCATGTGGTGAACAGAAATCCAGCAAGTTAAAACTTTCCCCATACTTCATCTGCATGATATCAAAAGTTGCATCTCTTAGCTGTCACATATCTGGACAGGAGAAAGAGTGGAAAGCAGAGTCTCTAGGCTTTAGCTACTGGTAATGTCCATTATTATATTTTATAGACTAAAAAAATATGGGGATAGAAATGTGCCGCCCCCCGCCCCCCATCTACTGTGTTTTTCTGCTGGGGTTCTTGTACTTTGCAGGTCAGATCTACACTTCCTACTTAATTCAGGGGACACACAGGATCCCGACTTGACCCTGTAATATTTTACCTATAAGTTCACACTTGACAATCCTGATCAAATTTGGAAAATTTAAACTAAATGCAGATATGATTTTTTAAGAGTACAGTATAGCCTTTTGAATTTCACATCTCCTATTTAATCTGGCAATTGATGCAAACCTACCCAGATCTACCCCATTTCATACCTCTTCTCCATTCCACTCCACTCTAATTTAGATGCCAAAATACTTCCCAGTTGTGTGTATGTGTAGAAATTTATTTTGTTCTTCAAATTTCTAATGCTGCCCAACTCGGCAATGACTCTGGGCGGCTAACAACAATTAAAAGCAACATCAAACTAACTAAAAGCCCTTTAAACCGCCATTAAAAATTCAAAATAATTTACCTGCTCACCCCATCTATTAAAAGAGAGAGATAAATCTTAATTATATAAGCCAACAGGCTGTGGTCAGCATGAATGGTCGCTTCCAGTTCTCTGCCACTTGGTGTTTGTAGATAAATTAGTTGTGCAATGAAAATCTGAATAAACAAAGGAAATTTCATTTTGGGTGTCAGGCTGTCAACACAGGAGGAACTGAATGCATCTTTGAAAGGAACCCCATTCAGGTGTCCCCTGCAAAAATCCTTTCAACCCAGAGTAATCTCTGACACAAAAACATACACACATTGGGAATAAAGAAAAGTATAGATCTGGTCCTAGACCATGTAGCAGATTTGGACAATCTCTCAGGCTTTAAAAAAAATATGGACCATGATAACAAAAAGCTGAAGTAGAAAATTTTGGTTGTCAGCAAATTAGTCCTGGTGGATGGGGGTTAAATTTCTCTTTGTCCCAAAACTACTTCAAGTACTGTCAAACCTCGCATAAAGAGTGCTTTGCTTAAAGAGTAACTCACTTAAAGAGCAGAATTTTCTCTGAATTTTCTCTGAATAAAGAAAAGTATAGATCTGGTCCTAGACCATGTAGCAGATTTGGACAATCTCTCAGGCTTTAAAAAAAAATATGGACCATGATAACAAAAAGTTGAAGTAGAAAAATTTGGTTGTCAGCAAATTAGTCCTGGTGGATGGGGGTTAAATTTCTCTTTGTCCCAAAACTACTTCAAGTACTGTCAAACCTCGCATAAAGAGTGCTTTGCTTAAAGAGTAACTCACTTAAAGAGCAGAATTTTCTCTGAATGTTCGCTTCGCTTAACAAATAAAACCAACCAAAAACTCGCTTAACAAATAAATCAGGGTTCACAATCCCCCCCTCCCTTGGTCATTTACAATGGTGTTTCACTTAAAGAGCAAACTTGCTTAAAGAGCAATCCTGTGGAACACATTATGCTCTTTAAGCGAGGTACAACTGTATTCAAATTCTTCCAGGGGAAAATTTTTCACAACCTTTTTTTAAACTGTAAATAAAACTTTTGCAGAAGTAAAGGAAATGTTTACAGAAAAAATTGTTCTCTGCAAGCTCAATTATAATCCCATTTTGGGGGTAGGATACAAATATCAAATATTTTTTTAAAAAACTAGGCATATATTAAATGTTTCCTCACTTCCTTCCTGAACACTGGGTTGCTAGGTTGCAGGGATGAAAATAAATGTCTCTTCTGAACAGTTTCATAGAAGTGAAAGATGCTTCAACTGTGAATGCAGAAAGGAACATAACAATGGTTTTGCTGAAACATACAAAAATCGACCACTGCATGGAAGACTCCATTCAGTGAGCTTTATAGGTGGAGCATGAAGCAGATAGCTTTTCTTAGTGTTTATCTCCACTCTACTGTATTTAGAGATATATTACCTCTGCAAATGAAGGCTCACTTAGACCATGCCTTCATTCTTGTTTTCTCTAGCCATCTTCTTTTCATTTTTGCTTGAGTTCAAGGGAATTTATTAAAAAGAGAAAGAGCAAATGTGGCATCTTTCACTGCTATGGAGCAATAAAAAGACAGACATATTGGGACATCTATTAAAATGAAACCGATAACCTAAACAATTCGCTGTATTCTGTAATATATCATTTGGCTCAAAGGCTTGGTACTTTGTCAGTATACCAGCCTGCAGTTTATGGAAAGGAAGAGCCCCCATGGCACATGGTAATAATAATAATTTTTTCTCAGAAATTATTCTGGGTTGAAAGGATTTTTGCGGAAGAAATTCCACTCAGGGAATGCCCAAAATGAGGCTCCTTTCATGTCCCCAAGAGCTGGGACAGAGACAGGTGCTCAATTCGACATGCAGTACCCGGGTCTCGAACTGCCAACTTGCCAGCCTTATAGCTAACCACTGAGACACTGCAGCCCCTTATGGTAGGTTATGCTGTGTGGTTAAGCTGCTGTACTGCCTTTAAAGTTTTGCTCCCAA
Source organism: Furcifer pardalis (assembly GCA_030440675.1). Classification (NCBI taxonomy): domain Eukaryota; kingdom Metazoa; phylum Chordata; class Lepidosauria; order Squamata; family Chamaeleonidae; genus Furcifer; species Furcifer pardalis. The sequence goes on from CP126893.1 coordinate 106,010,335, forward strand.
GCTGAGTTTGATTTGGAAAGACTCTGAGTCACTTCAGCGAATAGAGCGGCATACAAATCCAAATACTTAAGGCATGTTTTTGTATCACCACCTCACCATGAGTTTCCATGGATGAACAGGGATTTGAACCCAGTTCTTGGGTTCCACTCTTGCTCCTGAATGGTACTTACTTCTGAGTAAATATTCAGATACAGTTGTGGTTTCTAGTGATTTCAGGGGGGAATTTATGTCATGAGTGTGTATGTGAAAATGGTGGCTCTGTTGTTGTTGTTGTTTACATGATCCTTCACTAATCAGTACTATTTAGAGGCTGCTGGAATTTGTCACCCCAAACCCTCGAGACTTATGTCCCTGTTGTTATATACTCTCCCAGAGCAATTGTTTGGATTTAATTATGCTGCATTTCAATGTGGTCTTTCTCTACATATCTGTGATTTTTAAAATTTGCATTCCTCTTCTGCAGGGCCTTTGATGATGTCTCTGACACTGCAAAGAAGTTAAACTCAGCTTCCTTAGGGGGACAGAAAATGCCAGGTTTAATTTTGCTTCACAAAATGAAAACCTCTCCTTTTAAGTTCTAAATGGAAGCTTTGCAGGCAGTGAAATCCAGAAAAGCCTGGATTCAAAATGTTTGGTGTTTATGGCCTGCAGCGTCCACAGCCCTAGCCAGAACAGTTAATGGTAAAGGCTGATGGGAGTTGCAGTCCTACATTATCTTGACAGCCACAAGTTCCTCAGAACTAGCCCTTCTTATCTCTTCTTATCCAACAAAGCTAAGAACTGCCTTATCATTTGAACTGCTTACTGTGCCCATGTGAACCTGATTTTCTGAATTTGCTGCACTTTGCCAAGACAAAGGAAAACCCAACAATACCCTGGAACCTAACCAAAGCTGTGTCCTTAATAGTTGTGTAAATACAGTGGTACCTTGCTTAATGCGTTGGATTGCTCTTTAAGCGAGTTTGTTCTTTAAGTGAAACACTATTGTAAGTGACCGATTGTGACTTCTGGCCGGGGGGGGGGGGATTGTGAAACCCAATTTAGTTGTTAAGTGAGTTTTTGGTTGATTTTAGTTGTTAAGCAAGGCAACCATTCAGAGAAAAATCTGCTCTTTAAGTGAATTACCGTAGTCTAAGCAAGGCACTCTTTATGTGAGGTTTTACTGTAGCCCTATACAGTAAAACCCCAATTTATGTAAAAAGTCCATTTACATAATGTGTTTTTTTTACATAATTTTTATAATTTTTAGATCTGAAGTTTTAAGGGAATATTTTGATTTCTTTGTTGTTATGTTTAATGCTATGTAAACCTTCCTGAGTTGCCCCGGTGAGGAGGGCAGTATATAAATAAAAATAAATAAAAATAAATAAAAATATGCAAGTTTTCATTCAATCACGTTTATTGATTGTGTAATCAGCTTTTGAAAAGCCTAACAAAGCATTCTTTGCATATTCTTTCAAGCAAATCTTCCTACAAGGATCTAGGCTGTGATGGAGATGGTACTGACAATCTTTTAAACCAGGTTTTAGCAACCTATGACCTGCGGGCTGGACCCAGCCCGCAGTGCCATTTCATGTGGCCTGCTGTCCTTGCCGCTGCCACTGGAAACATGTTTATGAGAGCCATGGATGCATTTTATGGCAGCATTTATGGTGGGTGGAACCACGTGTCTGGCCTGCTCAGCTGTCTGAGAGGGCTTGGTCCAGCGCTTGGTGGGAAAACATTGAGAATCCCTTCTTTAAACCAGACATGCTCAAACTACGGCCTGTGGGCCAGATACGCCCCCGGAAGGTAGTCCATCAGGTCTGCAATGCCTTTGCCAAACTAGGAAGTAAATACAGATGCTTCTGCGCATGCGCATAAGTGTCCGTGCCAAACTAGAAAGTAAAAGGCCGCTTTTGTGCATGCGCAGAAATGTCCATGCCAAACCAGGAAGTAAAATGCTCACACCTGCACAAACATGCCCTGTTCTGGGGGTTCCGCCCTGTTCCTGGCCCACTCTGCTGTTCTGGGGGTGTGGTCAGGCCCGCAGCCCAAAAAGTTTGGGGACCCATTAGTGGTGGGATTCAAATGTTTTTGCTACCTACTCTGTGGGCGTGGTATGGTGGGCATAGTCGGGGGGGGGGAGTCCTGTTTTGCACCCAAATTAGGACTACTTTATTTCAAAACTTGGATGAGAGGGGCCAGCCGGGATTTCTGCTACCAGTTCTGGTGAACTGGGGCAAACATGCTGAATTCCACCACTGGCACCCCTGCTTTAAACTATCATTATTGCAGGATATTTTTAAATAATGGATGTTGAAATTTACATGCAGCTCCCAGATGAAATTATACAAACAGGCACTCAGCAGTCTGTTGCATGGTTTCTATTCATTTAAATCATTTGGTAACTTGTTACACAACAAAACACGTGACCCCTGTTGGGATAGTAGCAATCTTGCATGCATTGAGGGGGGGGGAGAGATTTACAACTTCATGGGATTGTCATTTACACTAACTTGAATGGGATAGCATCAGAGTTGTAGAAGATGGAAATATTGGGAACAGCATATATATTATACTGTACTTCTATTTAACTGATACTAAAGTTGTGATTAAAACCTCTCCCTGTTATATATAACCAGTCAATGTTTTTATAATAATGTTTGACTGTGTTTTGTATATTCTACCAAGAAAAACAACAGCATCAACAAGAAGACAAAAGAGGACACCCATATTGATCATGTAGTTTTTATAAACTTGCTCTTCTGCTCCATGATGAAGCTTAGATTTCTGGATGAAAATTAGGCGCATGTCAGATTCAGGTAGAGACTTTGCTCCTTCATTGTCTTGTAGGAAGGATGGCTCTTCTAAGATGCTGCCTGCTGCTTAACATAAACATACACAATGTAAACTCAAAGTAAACTTTTCTTCAGAATGACTTTCTTCAAAGCTATGCAGATGTTGATCAATTAAGCCAAGAGTTCTCAACCATTTAAAGCCAGGGGCCAGGTCACGCTCCCCCAGACAGCTTTGGAGGCCGGATGGCCATTTTGCCCTTCCTTCACCACATGGTACTTCCTGGTGTGATGGAGGCGGTGAGGGGTCACATGAAATGGTGCCACAGGTCACATCTGGCTCACAGGCCACAGATTGAGAATCCCTGAATTAAACCATTAGGGATTTCAAAATAGAAGTAATTTGGCCAAACTAACTAAGGTTTCTTTCATTAGGGGACAGAGGATAAGGCCTCTTACAGCTTCATGGACTGGGCTGGCACTTTTTGTTGTTGGATGGGTGGAAGACCCTTAACTAAGGGTTAGTGAGTAATAAAAGGTCAGACATGCAAGCCTGGAATAGAGCAGTTTGCTTGACCCAGAAGCAATATCTCATCTTTGTGTGGGCGTATTTAACTTCTTCTTACAGTGGCAGGAACCCCGTGACCAGTCTGCTCAACTATGTGACCAGCCCATGGCCAGAAAAGTTTGGCCATTTGCCTGAATCCACATTTACAGAGCAAATACTTTAATTTTTATTAATAAATTTTGTTAGTATTTTAAATTTATATTTGAAAGAACAAATATTTATATTTTATTTTAGTAACTTTGAAATTATGTTTTTTAATTATTAAGTGCATGCATCCTTCCCTACCCCTTTACTATACCATGAGGAAAATTCCATGAGGGAAATGTGAATTAAGTTGCATTCTCTCTCTGTGAAGCCACACAAGGGCATTTGGTTCTCTTTGATTTAAGAGGCCACACAGGCAGGAGGGAAAAAATCCTTCTAATTGCATTTCCATTTCAAGCACCTGTGGGTGGTGCAATTTAAAGGAGCTGCCTTAAGGTTTTATGTCTTCAGTGATTATTTCCTCATCTTGTCTTGCATAGCTGATCAAGCTGTAAAAAATTACAAATGAAGAGGAGTTTTGGTTAAAAAGCTGTTAAAAAGAGAGGTATCTTGGGAGAAAAGCTTTATAGAAAGAGGTGTGTGTGTGTGTGCATGTGTACTTTCTCCTTGAACTCCTGTGTGAGGCAAGAGATGAGGGGAAAAGGTATTTTGCCAAAGCACCACTTTCTGTTTGTGTGCATGTCTACATCAGAGAAAGCAAAAGGATTTGACATTTAAAAAGTAGAAGACTCTTTGCATTGGAGTTGAGGAAAGCCAAAAGAGCAAGACAGATATGAATTGGCCTTTGAGTCATGTGATTATAAACAAAAATCAAATTCTTTCTTTTTATACCTGCAGCCAATTCTGTGGTATTTGACCAGATAACTTCTTGTTCAGTCACACAGTCGATTCTGACCCTTTGTGGCCCCATGGACTACTGTCCGCCAGGTACTTCTGTCCTCCACCATCCTCCTCAACTCGCTCACCTCTGTGCCACTGTGTCTACAATACTATCTAACCATCTCATATTTGGCCGCCCCCTTTTTCTTTTGCCCTCCATCTTTTCCAGCTCAAGGCTTTCTCAAGCGAATCCTCTCTTCTCATTTGCTGTCCAAAGTACTTTATCTTTATCTTTACTATTTGACCTTCTAAGGAGCAGTCAGGGTTGATTTCTTCTAAGATTGACCTATTTGTTCTCCTCGCTGTCCAGGGGACTCTCAAAACTCTCCTCCAGCACCACATCTCAAAGGCATCTATTCTTCTGCACTCAGCTTTCCTAATGGTCCAGCTCTCGCAACCATACATTGTCACCGGGAATACCATTGCTTTGACTATATGAATTTTTGTTTGCAATGTGATGCCTCTACTTTTCACTATGTTCCCCAGGTTTCTCATTGCTTGCCTCCCAAGAATCACTCGCCTTTTTATTTCATGGCTGCAATCACCATCTGCAATGAGCCTCATTATAATTTGCTGGGGAATATAGTAGAGATGTGATGCCCTATGTGGTGTATTAGATAGAGCAGTGATGGTGAACCTTGGCATGCCAAATGTTCTTGAACTTCAATTCCCAGAAACCCTGATCAGCAGGAGTGCTGGCTCGGGCTTCTGGTAATAGAAATCCAAGAACACCTGGAGTGCCAAGGTTCACCATCACTGAGATTGAGTGACAAATTCAGAATGCCTGAGTTCAAACCCTTACTCAGCCATGAAAATTCACTGCGTGTGTGGAATTGTTAAAACCACCCCTTAAATATCTCAATTAGGGTAGCTTGAAAGCCCTATAAGTCAGTTCTAACTTGATGGTGCAAAACAACAAATAGTAGAGACAGTGCTACTGTTTTCATTTCCTCCTTGTGGGTTGCCCAGAGGCATCTGGTGGTGGCCACAGCAGGAACAGGATGTCGAATTAGATGGGCCTTTGATATAACGCAGAAGGCTCTTTTTTGCATATTTCCATTTACAAAAGGGGAAGATACATGATTACTTTCTAATTATAACTGAGGATGCAATCCTATATACTTTTACCTACAAATAAATTGTATCAATATCTATGATGCTTGCTTCTAAGTAGGCATAGGCAAACATTGCTAATGTCTATTTACGGTATATAAGAAAAGAAGAAACAATTGGCTTTGGGTGCATTTTGTCTAGAAATAGGCATTTGCATCAGTATTCCAAAAACATAGCCTTGTCCCAATCTTAAAACTATTACAAGCCAAATGCTTTGAATGCTGAGACTTTGCTCCATGTACGGGCACACATTAACCCCTGCAAGAGCCAGCAGATAGCCAGAGACCTTTCTTTTCCTCTCCTGGCATCTTCTTTTGCACTATGGTAATTATTCCTTAAAAATCATAAATAACTAATAAGGTGCTTGATCAAAGGCTAGATTTCTTGCTGCGCTGTAGAGATGTTAATGAGGCAATTAAACTCACATGGCAGAGAAGCAACAGGTTTGTTCTTTAATTACAGCTTGGGGACTCCTTGTTTGGGGCCAGCTGGTCTCTCAGCTCTCATTACGTGCCCCCTTCTTAAGCCTACACAGTGTGCATGTCTTCATGTTTGTATTCATGTACACATCCATTCGTTCTGTTTCTGTGTCTTCTTCCCTTGCAACATGGATGAAAGCTGAAATGGATTTTGGATCAGAGGCTGCATCTTTAGGAAGATTGGCCAAAGCAGGTGAGATGGAGAGCTCTGCAGGCAGACAAACTGCTAACGGATGTGGGAAATAATATATCTGGGTGACTATCTTCTAATGAAGGGCGAAGTGTAGCCCACTACCAACAGGAATCCACCTATTGCTCAAAAGGTCTCTCACTAGGGATGTTTTGGCTCCCACAACATTCTTGATATCCTATTTTCCCAAAAAGTCTTTTCCTTTTGTCAATAGAGGGTGAGAAGGAGCTTTTTCAACTTGATTCTCATTAAAAAAATTAAGGGGGAAGTGCAAGGCTATATAATACAGATATACACCTTTAGGTAAAGGTAAAGGTCGTCCTTGCTCAAAAGCCAGTCATATCTGACTCTAGGGTTCGGGGCTCATCTCTGATTATAACCAAAGGACCAGCACTGTCTGCCAACATTTCTGTGGTCATGTGGCAGGCATGACTAGACCCGGAATGCTATTTACCTTCCCACTGAAGTGGTACCTATTTATCTGCTTGCAATTTCTTGCTTTTGAACTGCTAGGTTCGCAGGAGCTGGGACAGAGATGGAAACTCACTCCACCAAGCAGAACTCGGGTTTCAAACTGCTGACTTGCCGACCTTCCAGTTATCAAGTTCAGGGTCTTAACCACTAAGCAATTGCAGTCCCTTATCTTTGTTTAATTACATTGGACACATCCATTAAAGTTTTTTTAACCCATTCTCATAAACAATTTCTCCATTTATTTGTTGCATTGCAGCATACGTTGCAAAACATACAGCTCACATGAATAACTTCAAAGGCAACCTGTGGTCCAAAGGTTTCATATGTTCACTGTCGCTTAGTATTATACAGATTTATAGGAAACAGAGGTAGTTATTTTTACTGTGTGATAATAATATAATAATTTCATGTCAGAAATTATTCTGGGTTGAAAGGATTTTTGCTGGAGAAACTCTGCTCAGGGCACTCCCAAATGAGGCTCCTTTCATGTCCCCAAAATCTTTTCCTACTGAAGTGGTCCCTATTCATCTACTTGCAATTTCTTGCTTTTGAACTGCTAGGTTAGCAGGAGCTGGGACAGAGACAGGCACTCAAACTGTCATGCAATACCAGGGTCTCAAACTGCTGACCTACCTGCCTTCCAGTTAACAAGGCAAGCTTCTTAACTACTGCGCTACTACATTATTACTGTGTTATAAATGGCAGTAACTCAGATTCTCTAGACAGAGATTCACTATCATGTCTTGAGATACGTCTCAGCTAAAATCTATGTCCTTTCTTTTAATGCATCTGAATCTGAATTGCTTTGATTTCCCTGAGCAGGCACAAAAAAGGCCTTAGAATTATAGATGGAATCTTTACTTTTATCATTAGCAAAAATTAACTTCTGTCAGGAGCAAATCCAAATGGACAAGTGGCACTAATCATTTCCTTCTTCCCAGTTCCAAAAAACACTAACATTAATAAGTGGCTCATACTCAGGCACCATGCCACAAGTCAGCCTGAACATTTTAAATTGCACCGTTTAATCATTTGAATTAAAGCAAATGGATAGAAGACTTATTAATTCATTGAAAATGTAAGAAGTGTGGGTTTTTTTTCCTTTTACTGTATGAGCATTCTGTTCTACTCATCAGTCTGCGAAGTGATAGTGAGGAAAAATCTAGTCATAGGATGGAATTAGATATTTCAGAAGGTAGGTTAGTGGCAATTGCACTATACAAACAAGGCTTGTATGTATTTTGAGTCCTGCTGGAACTGTGCCAAAATAATCTAATCTAATTCCGTGCTTAATCTAGGCCTGGGAAAGTCTGTTCTTATTACATGGAAATCCTCTTCTGCTTGTGGATGCCAATGTATCATATTGGCTGAAATCCTGTAGTAAATACAACTAGAATAGGCCTATTGAATCAGTGAAGATGATGAATCAACTTCTCCTTATGTTCCATTGATTCAGTTTGGTTACTCTAGTTGCCACTTACTACTGGATTTCAGCCAGTGAATAGTGTGTTGGATGTGAAGCATATTTGGGTCTTTATGGAGTCGTATCCCACTCACTCTATTGTCATTCTTTGTAAATTTAGAGTTTGAAGATGGGGAAAACTTATATTTTGCAATATAAATCCCAGAATATTTCAGACAGCATAAGCAAAACCCCCCCCACAAAACATAGTTTCTCCCTTGTCTGCACTGAAGAAGAGAGCTGCAGTTACCTCAGAGGCTGTCCATGTGATCTAGCAGCACCCTACTTTCCAAATCACATGGACAACCTCGCTGTGTTGATGAGACACTCTTCTTTAAACAGTTTCTTTTAACATGGATTGGGGCACACAGAAAGAGCCTTCTCGAAGACTGTGGTGTTTTTGAACCACAATTGGGTGTACTCTGGTAATGACAACCTTGTGTTACCGGGTAATCTTTCTCATGCTAGGTCAGGCAAAAGGAACTGCAGAATGAACTCACGAAAAGGTGCCTTTATTTGGCAATTTCACGTCTGGCTTCAACAAGGAAGAAATAAAAAACACATGGATTTCATCTTCTGTGACTAAGCCAGACATGAAACTGCTAAAATGAAGGCACCTTTTGGTGAGTTCATTCTGCTGCTCCTTTCATCTGACATAATGTGAGAAAGATTAGCTGGTACAAGGTGGCTGTTGTGCATAGTGCACCCGATCATAGTAAAAAAAAAAAAAAAAACACCAACACAACAATCTTCAAAGAGGCTCTTTCTATGTACACTTACACATTTTTATTGTTCAGTCGCACAGTTGATTCTGACCCTTTGCGACCCCGTGGACCACTGTCCACCAGGCACTTTAGTCTCCCATCCTCCTCCTCAACTCGCTAACCTCTGTGCCCATTGTGCCTACAATACCATCTAGCCATTTCGTTTTTGGCCGCCCCCTTCTTCTTTTGCCCTCCACCCTTCCCAGCATCAAGGCTTTCTCAAGCGAATCCTCTCTCTCTTCTCATTTGATGTCCAAAGTACTTTAGCTTCATCTTTACTATTTGACCTTCTAAGGAGCAGTCAGGGTTGATTTCTTCTAAGATTGACCTATTTGTTCTCCTCGCTGTCCAGGGGACTCTCAAAACTCTCCTCCAGCACCACATCTCAAAGGCATCTATTCTTCTGCGCTCATGTTTCCTAATGGTCCAGCTCTCACAACCATACATTGCCACTGGAAATACCATTGCTTTGACTATACGAATTTTTGTTTGTGATGTCTCTACTTTTCACTATGTTCCCTGGGTTTCTCATTGCTTGCCTCCCAAGAATCAGTCGCCTTTTTATTTCATGGCTGCAATCTCCATCTGCAGTGAGCTTTGATCCTAAGAAAGTAAAATCTGTCACTGCTTCTACTTCTTCCCCATCTATTTTCCAGGGACTGAGAGGGCCTGTTGCCTTGATCTTGATTTTCTTGATGTTGAGTCTCAAGCCAGCTTTTGCACTTTTTTCTTTCAACCTAATCACATGGACAGTAACAATGGAGGGAGACAGCACTATTGTAGGCGGTGAACAACCATATAAAACATATATTAGGTAAAGGTCACCCTTGCTTGAAAGCCAGTCATATCTGACTCTAGGGTTTGGTGCTCATCTACATTTACAACCAAAGAGCCAGCACTGTCTGCTTCTGCAGACATGTGGCAGGCATGACTAGGCACCAGAGTTCATGGAACACTGTTACCTTTCTTGCTGAAGCGGTACCTATTTATCTACTTGCAATTTCTTGCTTTCAAACTGCTTGGTTGGCAGGAGCTGAGACAGAGATGGGAGTTCACTCCATTGCAGCACTCGGGTCTTGAACTGTTTACCTGCCAACCTTCCAGTCATCAAGCTCAGTATCTTAACCTCTAAGCCACATTAATCCCCTTAAACATATATTACAATAAGATAAATATAAGCAGAATAAGCAAGACAATTATAAAAAAATAATGAAAAACCAACCGGTAACAGTCTATGGTGTACAGGATTTACATATTGTGGGTATTGTTGTTATTCATTTTCTGTTTGTTCACCGCCCAGAGTGGGATAACGTCCAGATGGGCGGTATAGAAATCCAATAAATAACAATAATAAATAACATATTAAGTAGTACAAGCAATTAATAAACAGAATCAAACAGCACAACTCAGAAATATAGATCTTCCTACTAAAGGAGAATGTCAGGAAAAAACTCTTTAAAGAGAAAAGTTTTTAGCATTCTCCTGAAGGCCTGAAGTGAAAAGGCCTGCCAGATCTCCACTGGAAGATCATCCCAAAGTGTGGGCCCACCACTGACAAAGCTCTCTTATGGGTTTCACTCCCTTTTGCCTCTTTCGGTGTGGCCACAATCAGCAGTTCAGCATGGGAGAAGTTTTTGCAATGAGTAGTACTTCTGTAGGAGAGGAGCCCCACCAGATTGTCAAATCTCAAACCATACAGGGCTTTGTAAGCAAAAGAACCTTGAATCTGGCACAGAATGCAATGGGTAGCCAATGAAGTCTCGCCAGAACTGGGGACATGTGATCATATTTCCATGATAAGCCTGGCAGCTGCATTTTGCATCCGTTGAAATTTCTGTACCAATCTCAATGGTTGCCCCTCATAGAAAACATCACAGTAATCAGGCTTTGAGATTACCAATGCATAGAACAAGACAGTGAGGGTTCTCCACCAGGTAAGGATGGAGTTAGGCATCCACTGCAGCCAATAGAAAGCACTCCTGATCACAGCAGTTACCTGATTATCCAAGGTAAGAGCCAGGTCAGGAAGGATGCCCAGATTTCACACTTTATCCCTAAGTGACAGGATAACCTCATCCAGCCTAGGGAGTTTCCCACCCAATTGGTTAGAGTTACCCCTAACCAACAAGACCTCCATCTTCTCAGGATTCAACCTCAGCTTATTTTACCTCATCCATTTTCTAATCACTTCCAGATGTGGAACAGTATGGAATAAACAATCTTAACAGCACTCAATGTCCTACATAGAGCATAGCAACATTCGCATAGAGCAGAGGTGCCCAAACTTTTTGGGCCATGGGCCAATCATGTGGTTCAGGGAGCCAGCCACTAAGGCCCAGGGACCGGGTGCAGCCCCCAATGCCAATTCAGCCGGCCTACGAAGCCCTCGTTGCTCCTGGAAGCGGAAGTAAAATGCGCCCATACGGGCATGTTTTACTTCTGCTTCCAGGAGTGATGAGGGCTTCAGAGGCTGGATGAACTGGCGTCAGGGGCTGCACCCGGCCCCCGGGCTTAGTTTGGGCACCACTGGCATTTTTTCCCTGCTAGCAAAGTGGGCATGATATTGTGCCAATTTCCCAGCATTTTGAAACATGGATACATAATCACATAGGGGTTATTTTAAGACTTGAATTTTATTGGTGTTGCTTCATTGAAAATGGGTGACAAATACCACTAGTATTCAGAGAAAAAGAGCAATGTCAGAGATATTTCCACATTTTCATCTTAGGAACCGGCTATGCAACTTAGATCGATCCCAAATGTGACATAAAAATTGGCATATCAATTACACTGAAACGTTTGGCATTTCCATATGCTGGCTGCCATTACAGAAAACAATTACTAACATTGCATGTGCAGGGAGTAAATTGCTAGTCTTGCTAATTAGAATATCTATTAATATAAATTGCAGGAATTCATTTGTTGCTGACACCAGTTTCTTCAGTTTAAAGAATTTCTTATATCTCCTCTTTTCATTGCAGCAAAATCAATAAAATGTTGGATCCAATTGATCACTTTCAAACCTGACATAGCTGAAGCCATTTAAAAGGAAAGACCCCCTTCCAGATAACTTATGACTAAATGTTTACATTCTTGAATTGAGTTTTCAATTAAACCTCAGTTAATCCCCCCCCCCCCTCCGGTGTAGACAGAAAAAACAAATGGCAAAAAATATTAAAGATTTGTTCTGCACTGCGGGGGTTATTCAACTCTTTTTTCTGTCTCAATTCCAGACAGCATATCATGGAAAATATTTATTTGGTACCTGTATTTCAAAATTACTAAAATCATCTTGAGAAGCATTGGACCACAAGAATTAATTGTCAGGATGTTGATCTTCTGTTACTTCCTGGCTGGGCAACTATGAATGGAATGATTGGCAAAAATTTCTGCAAGCAATAACTGTCTAACTAACAAACAAACAAACTAGTTAATTAACTCCTGCTGTTTATTAAATGCAGCTTTCAGCAATCTGTATTTAGAAAGTAATGCATGATCTGAAGTTTAAAATTGTTTCAGTGAAATAATTTCAATATAAGTATGCTAGGCAATGTCAGACATATAATTGTTCCTTTTATAGAACCCTAGACTTGCAGTGTTTCCCAAATGCTGGTTTTTGGACTTCACTTCCCAGAAGCCTAAGTCATTTCCCCAATGCACTGATCAGCCAATGTACTGACTGAGGCTTCTGGGAATTGAAGTCCACTAGTGGGCTGTGTACCCCTTGTTGGGAACCACTGCTAGAGGCATATTCAAAGTACATATCTCTGGTGACTGGATATCTCAGTGCATTGGGCACCGTTCAAAGGTTTGATTTCCCTACTGTGCCTTTCACTAGAGGAGCCAACCTATATAGCTTTCAGCAAACTGCACAGTCCTGGAACACTCTTGAAGAAAACCAACATTCTAGTTGTTATATTTTGTTGTAGAGAAAATATTCCCCCCACATCTTGTTAATGTACCTGTACCTGGAAAACCATGGAGGTTACCAAAGATTGGAATGGACTTGATGGTATATAAACTGGCTACCTTAGTGTGTTGGGTACCTGGCTGAAGAAACAGAGGCTGGAAGTTTAGTGCCTCATTTTGCTTCCTGGGAGCTAGCCTTTGTAGTCATGAGCAAGCTTCATAGCCCCATGGTGCTCCCCAGAAGAAGGGAATGACAAATCATCTTTGCGTATTCTCTACCTAGAAAACCCCGGACAGGGTGGCCATAAGTAAAAATTGACTTGATAGTGCAAAATGATTTAATCATATCTCAGTCACATCCTGCAAGCAGTTGAGCTTTTGTCCCCCTTTCATAGAAATCTAGGAGGCAGAGTTCTGTGAAGAAACTAGCAGCTTTGAGTAGGAAACAGCATTGGTGTAGTGAAAGCATAAAACAGATATAGAAATTATTAGGTGTGATTATTGAACCTGTTCCACCATATGTTATAATCTAGAGCAGTGGTGGTGAACCTATGGCACGTGTGCCAGAGGTGGCACTCAAAGCCCTCTCTGTGGGCACCCGTGCAGTCACCCCAGCACAGAGTTTGCCCCACACCTCTGTCCAAAAGCCCAATGGGAGCATGTCCTCCCTCCCCCAGCACAGAGTTCACCTCGCCCCTCTGTCCAGCAGCTCAATGGAAGTGCTTCTTCCCTCCTCCAACACAGCAGAGTGTTTGTCCCCACCTCTCTGCCCAGCAACCCAATGGGAGCATTTACTTCCTTCCCTGTTGCTGTGCTAGCACTTTGCAATAAATAAGTGGTTTTTGTGTGTGTGTGTGTGTGGGGGGGGGGTTTGCAGTTTGGGCACTCGGTCTCTAAAAGGTTTGCCATCACTGATCTAGAGTCTAGACTATTTCACACTTTCATCTGTGCAAATACTTGAAGAATATGGAATAGCAAGAACTTAGATGGAATAATTTGTACATAGAGGAACTTTGCCTGTAACAACGGTTTCCAACAATGGTTCCCATGCCCCACAGGGGGACTTCAATTCCCAGAAGCCTAAATCAATACATTGGTTGATAAGTGCTTTGGGGAATTAACCAAAGGCTGGGAACACTTGTCTACATACAGCACATTAAGAATGCATAGAGAATGATGTATTGTACACTGCCAATTGTGCAATATTGCACTAAGCAAGAAGTGAGCAAAACCTTCTGGGGGCAGAAAAGCTAAAGCTGTAATTCATAAGGTTCCTTGGGGGTTATCAACAGCAGTTCATCTAGTTGAAAAAAACCTATTTAAATATGTAGTGCAGTAATATCCTCACTCAATGTTTTTGTCTCTGGACCATAGATTTTACAGATGTTCCATTTTGTGTTTGTTGCTTAAAATATTACAACAGAAATTAAGCAGCCCTCTGAGGAAAAATTATGTGCATGAGAGAGAAAATGAACAAACAGACTGGGTAGGAGGATCCATTAATACAGGATGAATATTTAGAGAATACGTGCATTCAACATTCTTTTGATTTAATCCAGTTTTAATGATAATGTCCTAATAGCGTTTATTGTGATTATATATGAACATGTATATTTATTGTTGTTGTTTTTAAAAAAATAAGATTGCAGACTGGTTTGGAAATTTAAGTGGTGTGAAAGGCCTTCTCCTGAGGCTTATAGTCCAAATCTAAGGCATGGCACAAAGGGAATAAATGGGGGTAGGAGGCAGACAAAGGAAAATTCAGATGGCAGGTCTTTTAAGGGCCACATGGGTGAAACAGTTAGGTCAACCTCATAGAATAGTTACTGCTAGGTGATAGTTGAAGGATAGTAGAATAATGGAATAGCTTTACTCTTCTTTCCCCCATTCACTTTGCTTCCTGCTGGGATGGCTGTCATATGCATTTTCTTTCCTGACAATTAATGCACACTGACAGGGAAAGTTCAGGGAAAAAGAAAGATGACTGACAATGAGGAAACTCAGCTGGTTGTCATCACCTATGGAGACTGAAAGTGGAGTTTACTGGGAGAATAGCTACATGTGGTAGATATATAGCATTATTCTTACTAATTATTTTAGCTAATTAATCATTAAGCTTTATAAATAAGTTAGTTAACAATTCCTAAAGCTGTCACTCATTTGTTACAGTCTTTTGTGAGTGCAGAAAATAATAAGCATCTGGACACCTTTGTCAGTGTACTGTATGTTTCTCAACATATACCGTGAAAGACTGGATGCTAGCTGACCCAAATGCTCTAGATATTGCATAAGTTTAAATAGTGAAAAACAATGACTCAGGTCCAAGAAGGATGGGACTTGGAGCATTCACACCAATCCCCATTCTTCCCTGGCATCACTATGGTCCATCAAAACCTAAGTAGAGCTGAAAATATATCTTGAATAGGGTTTTGGGTGGTGAGAATTGCTGGTGGATGGGAGGAGAGGAAAGTCCCATCATGTTAGCAGATGCCTTATAGCGTAGTTCTCAATTTAAACCACAAGTTGTGAATTCAAAACATCTGTTTGCAGATTTTGTGCAGATCTCCATTCTAACACTATGGGATGAAAAAAGCAAGAACCAACTTGGACAAGGCATTTCTTCCACTGTGAAAATAAGGGTGAACAACTATTTTAAGAGTCAGATTATGTTGTTGTTTTTGTTGTTCAGTCGCACAGTCAATTCCGACCCTTTGCGACCCCATGGACCACTGTCCGCCAGGCACTTCTGTCCTCCACCATCCTCCTCAACCTCTGACATGGTAATCTCTCATTTGACTAAAATTAATACCTTAAACTACTAACCTATTGTTGTCATTGTCATATGCCGTCTAATATCTCTGACTTATGGCAACCCTATGACTGACTGACCTCCAAAATCTCCTATCCTCAACAGTTCTGTTCAAATCTTGTAAACTCAAGCCTGTAGCTTCCTTTAGGGAGTCAATCCATCTTGCCTTTCACATCTGGCTTAGACACAGAAGAAGAACAAACAACACTGTGCTTTCCAGTGGTCTTGCCTTCTCATGATATACATAAAATACTCTAGTGTCAGTTTAGAAATTTTGGTTTTGAAGAGAGTTCAGTTTTCAGTTTATGTAGCACCTATTTGTTTTCCAGATGGTCCAAGCATATGTAAGGCTCTTCTTCAAAACCACATTTTAAATGAATCATTTTTTCCCTTGTTGGCTTTCTTCATATGCACATTGATAATACCACAGTATAAATGATCTTGGCTTTAGTCTCCAATGAAATATCTTAACACTTCAGTATCTTTTCTTGTTCCTTCATAGATGTCCTCCAAAGTCTCAGTCTTCTTCTGATTTCTTGGTTGCAGTCTTCATTTGTGTTGACGATTGAACCAAGCTAAATAAAATATTTAACTATTTCAATTGTCAGAATTAAAAGTTATGCAATTCCCCTATAGTCTTCTTAACATTCACCTGCGATTATACTTTTGCTGATAGGAAGATTGGCAAAAGTGGTACAGTTGAAGGAGAAACCACACATGCGAAAAATTTGACATCACTGTTAATGAAGCAATGTGTATAGTGACAAGATGCCTCAAACCTACACTAGTTGAGAAAATAGATCCTCTTGCTGGTATCACTCCACCTAAGATAAGCAGAGAAGTAGCAGCAGACATTGAGAGATCTAAGCAAGAGAATAACCCTCAACATCCTCTAGGAGCCCAGGTGGCACAGTGGTTAAATTGCTGTCCTGCAACTACATGGTTGTGAGTTCAATCCTGACCATTACTCAATGCTGACTCAGCCTTCCATGAGTACCCAGCATGTGGGGAGCAAAATGCTAATTAACTGGTGAATTGCACAGAGAGTGCACTGAGTGCTATGGGGTGGTATATAAGTGTGATTGCTTTGCTAAATGGATATGAGCAGATATGAGCCTCAAGTCTGCTGACTCAGATCCAAGGAAGAGCTTTATGGCAAGAACAAACATACTTGAGCGTATGCAGGAGCAAAATCAAATTAGAAGATGGAGTAAGATGGAGGAAGGAGCTCACTGGACAAGAGATAATATTAAAGGCAGATAGCTGAGGAACTCAACCTCTCCTATGTCCCTCTGAGGACCCTGAATAGGATGAGGGTCAGAGTTCCTAAATGTAAGACCAACATGCTCAAGTGGGGGCTGCTGGCAGACAACATGCTGTGTGAATGTGGAGATGAAGAATCCAGCTCACTTACTGGCCTGCCAGTCAATACCAGAAACATGTACAGAGGAAGATTTAATTTTGGCCAATGACACAGTCAAGAAGGTGGCTTCACTTTGGCAGTTCAAGGTTTGATCTGGACATGAAAGAAGCAGGGTAAGAAAGGCAGCCTCTCAGTGGCCTTCTAACTGCAGTTTTAATATCCTTGTCAAACCAAAGGCAAACATCATGGTTGGGATCTCCCACTGCTCAGGTCATGGTAGAAAGGTTAGGTAAAAGTGGGACAGTTGAAGGAGGAAACCATCATCCACCAGGGATCTGCAAACTTGGCTCTCCAGATGTTCTTGGACTTCAGTTCCCAGAAGCCCTGATCAGCAGGCATACTGACTTGGGCTTCTGGGAATTGAAGTCCAGGAACACCTGGAGAGCCAAGTTTGCAGACCCCCTGCACTAGGCAAGACCAGTGAGCAGTGAGTAAAAGGGGGGGGACAGTTGAAGGAGAAAACCATCATCCACTAGGCAACAAGACCAATGAATGAGCGCCTTGGATGGACTGAGGTCGAAAGGACTCCCATTGGCCAGGTAAACAAGAGGTCACGTTCCCATTGGTCAGCTCCGAGGCAGAAGGAAGGCCAATCCCAGAAGGAAGGCCACTCCGAGGGGGGGGGGGCGGGGGCAGGAGCGCGAGGGCAGCCACTGAGGGATCTGCTCTTCTGCCCTCTGGATTTTGACGTCGGAGAGTGAGGCGCGCGCCCGCGCTGCCAAGGCTGCCGGAGGGAAAGACTGGAGGGGAGGGGAGGGGAGGGGGGCCGCCTGCCTCCCGAAAAGGAGGAGTAGGTGCCGCGCGCACCTCCATTGGGCGCGTCACTCACGTGCTCTCATTGTGGGCCGGCTTGAACTCTGCGCCAACTTCCATTGGTCCCGGGGCCGCGCGCGCCCACGTACCATGCAGGCCAGTCGTCCCCCCCCCCAGCGCGCGCTCGCTCGCGCGCCCGCCCACGCGCCTTCCCCCTCCACCTTCTTCACCCGCCTCCGTGCAAAGCGCGCCCTCTCGGAAAAGGGTGGGTTGCCTGCCGGGCTCGCGCTCCAAGTGGGCGCATGCCCAGTGCGGAATGGGGCAGGCGGCGATGGTGGAGGTGAGGCTGATGGCGGCGCAGGCGGCGCTGCGCTGAGGACGCGCAGGGAGCCTCTCCCCATCCCGGCAGCTGCCGTTGCCTCCGCCGTCCCGCCATGGGCAACGAGGCCAGCCTGGAGGGCGTGGGAGCGGAAGGGCAGGTGCCCCCCGGCCCCTCCGCCGCCGCTGCCGCCGCCGCCGCCGGCCCCTCCGCATCGCCTAGCTTCGCCCCGCCGCCTTCAGCACCTGGCAGCCGCGGACAGCTCCCCCCGGGCAGGGCTTCAGCCGTAGCACCGGGCCCCGCGACGCCGCACGGACCCTCCGCCAGGTGGGAGACCCGGAGGGGCCCGGTGGGGAGAGGGCGCTGGGGAGTCCATCTGGGTAGGAGGGGGGGCACACGGGGTTAAGGAGGACCCCCTCCCCCTTCGGTTGCGATGCCGAGGGCGAAGAAGGGGGTTGAAAGCAGGGTCGGGTGGAGAGGACGCTGAGCCAAGCTTTCGGGACAGGGAAGAAGAGCCCAAGGGGGGGTCTCAGTGGCTGTAGGGTACAGGAGGGCTGCCTCCTCACAGGAATGGGTGAAGAAGTAGAAGCGTGGTTTTGCCTGACCTGGGGGGGGGGGCTTCACTCTTGGGTGGGTGATCGGTTGATTGGAAGGAAACCACCTGGCTTTCCAAAACGTCTCTCTCTCTTAATCCTAAAAAGTCAGGGACGGGGGGCTCTTCTTCCAGAAGGAAGGCTGGTCTCCACAATGTCCCTGATTTTGCCCATCTAACCAAACACGCTTTACCTCCTAGGGGTAGAGTTTTGATGTTCTCTGAAGTGACACTGCAGGGAAGACTGGTGATGTATAGACACACTAGGTTGGTTGCCATTTGAGATTCTTCTTTGAGGAGGAAAAGGAGAGCCTGCCTAGGTTTGATAGTATTCAACGATGAGCAGAAAAACCATCTATCTGGTTAGTGGTGGAGAACATAGCAGCATGTGCTGCTATCACACAGACTGAGGGCTTCTTCACAGAGTGCAGTAGTGCAAGCTGCGTTGGGGAGGAAGGGAGCAGAGAAGCATGAATGGGATGCTGATTACACAGCAAAGCAAGGAAGGAGAAGTACACAAAACGGAGAACGACAGGCATGGTTTGGGTGAGGAACCACAAGTAGCTCTTTATAATCTCTGGATTGGCAAATAATATTTCTAGCTTGACTAGTCAACAAGAACAAACACTTCCCTTGTGACATGTTCCTTTGGCACTTAGACTGTTGTGATGCAAAGCCTTATCAAAATACATATGTATTTTTACACATCCTTTACATTGTACCCTCTTTGTAAAATGTTAAAAAAAAGGGGTGTTATATAAACCACATGTTGTATGTCTGTGTGGAAAGTAGCTGAAGTAAAATATGAGTGCTCGGAATAATGTCTCACAAAGTAAAACAACATAGCGAAGATGGAGAGTTACATATTAAGTAGGTATCATGCTGAATTTTAAATGGGTTTTAACTCCTCACAGTCTTCATCTTTATAAAACATAACTACCATGGAAAGCAGCATGAATGGAGAATGGAAGTTAGCCAAGATAATAATAATAATTTTAAAAAGTCAACAGAGAAGTATTTTTATCATTCAATATCTTATATTAAAATATCAATCATATGTTAAAATAAATTTTAAGTTTTTATTGAAAGCTTGAGAATAGTATAATTAATTAATTAAGACATTACCTTTTATATTTGCAAATTTAAAAAGGACTTTTGATATTGAATGTTCTGTTACTGCATCGAAAAGGGGAAGTGAATTCTAGAAGAAGAAAAAACAAATAGTTCCGTGTTCTGTTTTGGGATTAATATTGAACTTTCAACATTATTAGCATGAAAGTTCATTATCCAAATCTTTGTTTCTGAAATTTTTATTATTTGAGTTTCAGCTAAAGGATTATAAAAGAAATCTGTTAAATAATGAAGTTTGTTCTTTACTAATCTATTTACATATTTATCCATCATGCCTGGATAGGTGTTTTGGTAATGTCTTTAATTTTTAAATCACTTCCATAGAGGTAGGTCATCCATTTGTAGATTTAGCATCTGAATATAGAAAAAATGACACTATAATTATAATATGACAATTATTTCATATTTCAGAGTTCTAGATTTGTATTTTATCCCTTGGTAGAATGTAGGGAAGATAAAGGCCAAGCAAAAGTGCATGAGAGTGAATGGTTATTGAAATGCTTAGGCGGAAGGTATTTCTTAAATCTTTGGAGATGCTTATGTGTGGGATATATATATGTACAGAGGTGGCAAAAAGGAAACAAATACTTTTGTGCAGGGACCTTCTCATTACTATGGCTGGAAATGTGTCCCTCTGGAAGCTCTCTTTAATGTTGCAGCCTGGATTCATTAATGCACCACAAATTGTTATTGATGGAGAATAGGCAGTGATGGGTTGTTACCAGTTAGGACTGGTTCGCCCAAACCGGTAGCACCCATTAGGAGGGGGTCGCTGGGGTGGTGGTAAACCCCTGGGCAACTGGTTCGGTTACCTCTCCAGCCCCCCTCCGGAAATATATTTCTGGGCAGCCAAAATGGCTGCCCGGTGCTGCGCATGCGTCAAACCTCTATTTGACGCATGTGCAGTAAAAAATAGAACTGTGCATTCATCAAATGGAGGTTTGATGCATGCGCAGTTCTGGGCAGCCATTTTGGCTGCCCGGAAAGGAAGCGCAAGCAGTGCCTCTACAAGCAGCGGTGGCCTTTCCTTACCGTACCACTGTGGCGGTTTGCCGCTGTGCCGCCGTGGTTCCTGCCTGCCTGCTGCCTGCCTAGCTAGGTAAGTTACAGGGTTTTTTTGGTTTGGGGTGCGTGTGTGTGTTGAGGTGTGTGTGTTTATTATTATTTTATTTATTTCATTATTATTATTATTATTATTATTATTATTATTATTATTATTAATAATAATAATCATACAACTGAATCCCGGCAAGACTGAGTGGCTATGGGTAAGGGGTCCTGCGCTATCTCGGGAGTTACCATCTTTGGTTCTGGATGGGGCAGTTTTGCCCCAAACAGACCTGGTGCGTAATCTGGGGGTCCTCTTGGACTCACGACTACTGCTCGAGGAGCAGGTGGCAGCCGTGGCCAGGAGGGCTTTTGCACAACTTCGTGTAATACGCCAGCTACGCCCACTCCTAGACCGGGATTCCTTGCTCATGATCACACATGCTTTGGTCACCTCCAGACTTGATTACTGTAATGCGCTCTACATGGGGCTGCCCTTGGTGACCATTCGGAGGATGCAGCTGGTCCAGAATGCGGCTGCTCGGGTAGTGATGGGGTGCGGGCGTTATGCTCGTGCCTCACCACTGCTTCGGGAGCTGCACTGGTTGCCAGTATGTCTCCGGGTGCAATTCAAGGTGCTGGTTATTACCTTTAAAGCCCTACATGGTAGTGGGCCAGGTTACTTAAGAGACCGCATCGTCCCAAGGACATCTGTCCGTCCCACCAGGGCGGATCGGAGAGGCTCTCTTATCATTCCATCGGCTAGAGAGGCGCATCTCTCTAGCACCAGGAGGAGGGCCTTCTCCGTGGCCGCCCCGGCCCTTTGGAACCTCCTGCCAACTGAGTTACATCTACAGACAGAGCTCCTGCCCTTTCGGAAGGGCCTAAAAACCTGGCTGGCAGGGCAGGTGTGGGGGTCCAGGAACATGGGGTCCCATGTTGGGTGGCTGATATGATGGGACAGCCACCCCTCCCTCACTCTTTTAAACTTTTAAAATCTTTTTAAACCTTTTAACCTTTTTAAATCTTTTAGATTTTTGTAAATTCATGGTTTAATTCTTTTTTAATTGACTTTTAAGTAATTTATGAACCTTAAGGTTTTAATTTATGAATTTCTGTAAGCCGCCTAGAGTCAGGTTCGCCTGATTAGGGCGGGATAATAAATCTAAATAAATAAATAAATAAATAAATTATTATCTTTGATTCTGCCCATGACATCATGACATTGGCTCCACCCACAACATCATGACATCATGATGTTGGCCCCACCCACGACATCATGACGTCATGGTGGGGTAGTAAAAAAATTGTCATTTCACCACTGAGAATAGGGTATATATTTTTCAGGCATCTGTGCATAGAGGCTTTTCTGTGATGTTTCTCTTGTCACGTGTCAAAGAGAAACCATTGAAATACTAGTACATTTGTACAGATGCAGAAACATGCTGGACGGGCTTCCAAACCCAGACAACTAGTTCAACCTTTCTCTACCAAAATAGACATCCTGTTGTATTTGTGCCCTGATGAATGTATACTTATTTTGACATTCTTTTAGTCTTATGCTTTGGGAATCTGCTGAAATAGTCATGAATATGGGCAGTTTTGGCTCATGGGGAATTCATATTAGCTTGTTGAGCAGAAGAACAAGAAGTCTCAGGAATGTGAGGTTAGACTAATGATATTAGTGAAAACTATATTCTCAGATACTGTATTAACTGTACTAGACACTTCTCTCGTTAACAGGGTATTGATGCCAGATTTCATATTAAAATATTTTTTCTTAATAAAAGGTATTTAGTATAATGAAAATGTGTTTAATGTCATATTTCCAGTACTATCTGTAGCTGTGTTTTGAACGCAGGAGAGGGATACTAAGGTAGAACAATATCTTTGCAGCAGGTAGTAATGACAGAAGAGGAATGTAGCTCTGTACTAAAGAACATATTCTGCACACCAAAGATTCCACCCCAGGAGTGGGTGAGAAAGATTTTTTCTTAAAACCCAGAAGAGTCACTGTGAAATGGACCAATATTCCGAGTCAGTACAGTATAAAGAAACTTTCTGTGTTAGTGTCTATTGTTAGCAGATCCTTTTCTGATCTGATTTATTTTGTTCAGAGTTGGACCTTATTTTTGAATGTGGTGTATCCGAGAATGCATTTTCATGAAGCAGGGAAAATGTCATTGGTGTGAATTTGTTTAAGGTGAATCCCAGCTTGGCATGAAGTTACCTACACACTGTGATCATGGAGCTATCTCACGCAGCACACATGAAATGAGGTATGCAGGATTTAACACCAGGACTGCAATGGACTGCCATAGCCTTGAGGACATTAACAAGATGCACCTTCACAGCCAGTCTATCTGGCATGGCCTTTTCCGCCTCCATGACCGTTGGGAATCAGAGTTCCTCCTCTGCTCATTTTGCCGGTGGCATTTCCTCCACTGAGGGGGACCATCACTCCACCTAAAAGGGCTCATCTACCCGTAGCCGTTGGCCCTAGGGAGTCAGGTTCTCTACCACCACCCAACACTTGGCATTGAGTTGCTGGCTATATGGTCTACTCCATTATGGTAGTGGGATGTGTTCTGCCAGCCCTATGCTACAGATCTCAAAGTTTTACAAGAGGTGGTTTCAGTTATCCAGCCCCAGCTTAGTTAGAGCTTTGTGGGTATAAAACAGCAGCTTGAATTGAATTTGGAAGCAACCTGGAAGCCAGTGCATTTAGTTCAAAGGTAGTAGTACAATATGCTGTCCAGTCTGTTGACTTGCATGTTTTAATGCTATGCATAAAAATATGAGCATAAACCCCATTGAATACAGTAGAAATTTTTCCCTAAGCAAATATGCACAGAATAGTGCATTAGGTTTCCATTTACTGTATCTTTATAGCTCTCCAATTGTACTAATCCTTCTCTTTCAAATGTTTAATATTTTTACTCTCATGAAGAGCAGTCTGTTTAGGTAGAATTCATTTTATAATAAGACTGCAAACTAAGAATGTAAATTACTTTTTTTATTGCCACTTGATCTTCTGAACTTTTTATTAAAACATACAACAGCAGTTAATCTGGGACAAAATCTAGTCAAATATAAAGACAAAGATTTAGACTAGTGAAATATATAGCATTTTAAAGTCACACTTAAAGTGGTGGGATGTCAAAAATTTTACTACCCCACCGTGATGTCATCACAGTGTGGGCAGAGCTAACGTCATGACATCATGACATCCTGGGCGGGCACACACACACACCCCTCAACCCACCCACCCACAACACAAACCCGTAAATAAATAAAATAAAATAATAAATAAATAAATAAATAAATAAAAATTACATTAAAATACACCCACCCACCCACCCCAAACATAAATCAATCCACCCCAAACACAAACCCATCACTTAACTGTTAGTATAAGTGCCTGGGCAGCACCATGTTGCAAGATGGATATGGTCACCTTACCGGTTCTCTAGGATAATATGCCTCAATGTAAATGTAAAACAGCTGTACCTCCTTAATGGTTCTCCAATTGGAACAGCAATTGGAACAGCACAGGTGTAGCTTATTGATGAGGTAACTCCAAGACTGCTTAAAAAACCCAAGCCAGCCCTCCAGGCCTGCCGGCCATCAGGCCTTTTTAGGAACTGTGGTAGTACGTCAATATAGGTAAAGGTATTAAATACACATTAAAATATACACAGACACACCACATCCAAAGGCGAGTCACTTACCCTGGGGAGCAGGCTATAGGGAACTTAAGGCTAGCAGCTTCTCTTCCTCCTCCCCGTTTGGAGGACAGCAAGGAAGCTGTGCATACGTGCCAAGTACTGTAGGCGTGCATGCACATCAAGTGCTTGGCACGCATGTGCAGTCAGGGAACCACTGAAAAGGTAAGCCCTGAAGGTGGTCCCCCCTCCCCAAAGCTGCTACCGGTTCTCCGGGACACTAGGAAAAGTTACTACCGGTTCTGGCGAACTGGTGAGAACCTGTTATATCCCATCACTGCACACTTTTAACTTAATTGCTTAATGTTCTCCCAATGTTTTAGTTATTGTTTTACCTATGAAGCTGTACATACTTCAGTTCAGGATTAAGTACCGTCAAGTACAATTTCTTCATCAATTACTATTATCTTTCTTAATGATAATAAGTTCACACCATCAAATTAATTAGGTTTTATGGCAATCCTTGCCAACATTTCCTGTGTTTAAAGTACCTAGAAGTAGTTCACTGTTGCCTTGCCTTCTGGGGTCAATCTGGGACTGTATAGCTTGTTCAAGGCTCCATAGGTATGCTCTCTTCCTACAAGACGCAGCTGAGAACCTCTGGCTCTGCATCTAGGTACCCAACTTACTTGGGTTAGCCAGTAAGCAAGCTATCTTTTATAAGAAGTTTTTTCAAACGTTCTGCTCTTGACTGTTGCCAATCCAGTGATATTGGCTGGTACCATGAAATAGCATCATAAAGAGATTGAAAAAAGAAGAGCACTTCAGGTATTGAATTTATAGGAAAAAGTCTAATGGAAGTGTAAACCGAGTGAAGAAATTCAAGTAAACTAGATGCAAAAGGATAAATAGTGGGAAGGGCCTTGTGTAACCTACTGGGAATGGAGGGAAACTGAGCCAGGAAGGGAAGTGAGGCAGATTTGAATGCAAAATGCCTAGTTAATAGCTTCATTTGAATTAACCCATGTATCTTTATAAGTAAAACACAGTTGCAAGTGGTATGATTTGTCATTCAAATTTGAGTGTGGATTGCACTCAACTGTAATTTACTTTTCAGCTAGCCCAGGTGAAGGAATAGAAATACTAGATTGATAACTGGTCGTGGGAATAGGCTAGAGCTAGATGAAGGCCAATAAACCAAACTTTACTCTAATCAGCTAGTTTACTTGCCGGTTGAATAATGTTCGGCTTGTTAGAGAAAGTGTTACTTTTGTTTGAAAGATCAGAATAGTAGTTTTGGAGTATGTGTTGCTCCCCCATCGTTGTACAGCTTTAATTGGCCTTGAGATGTGGAATACCTTATACCAGCACAGGCAATAGATCCACAATGACCCTATCTGGGTAAGTTTAAAATCCATATTCTGTTTCAAGGAATTTGATATTACTCTTCCCTTCTCCCTTCCTTTCTCCTTTAAAAACAATCTGAAGATCTCCTCCTCCTCTCCCCTTTGCATGCAAGGACACGTATTAGGTGATCAATTGCCTCCAATCAGTTCAATTTGTTGCTACATTCGGTGCTTTGTTGCTACATTCGGTCCATCTCTATTTTTGAGTGCTAGGCAATCTCATGATATGCCCAGAAATCCTCATTCTTCATTTTGCTACAATTTGTTCCAAGACACATGGTTCTCTTCTATATAGTACCTATTCATTTGTATTCCAATCAAAGTATGTGATGCCAAGAATCTTTTTCAAGCAATTCTGTTGAAAAACGATTAGCTTTTGGGCTTCTTCTTCTTCTTCCACATCTAGGCTAGATGTGAAACTGCCAAACATTATTCATTCATTCATTCATTCACATTTATACCCCACCCTTTTGGTGGAAGCACCACTCAGGATAGCTTACAATGTCTTCTTCTTCAATATCCAAATCTGAATACAGTTTTGGCGATCAACATGACGATCAGCCATGAAGGCTGTCCTGAGAATATAATACAGTGGTCTTTCATCTGCCTTCTGCATTACAGCATGACACCCATATCACAGATACAGTTCCACATGTCCCTTTCTTGTCCTGCATCCTTTTGGCATGCGAAGCTCCCATCAGCCCTAGGCCAGTATAGATAAAGCTGCTATCTTCCATCAAGATGGATTCAAATGGGATTTAATCACTTGGGGATTATCACCCTTCCCTGTGGACTTCAGCAGTCCAGGCCATCAGTCCTCAGGGTGGTCAGGTTAGTTAACCACTACCTAACACTCCTCATTGAGTCAATGGCAGTATGATCTACTCCAGTGTTTCCCAAATGCTGGTGTTTGGACTTCAATTCCCAGAAGCCTAAGTCATTTCCCCAAAACACTGATCAGCCAATGTACTGACTTAGGGTTCTGGGAATTGAAGTCCACCTGTGGGCTGTGTACCCCTTGTTGGGAACCACTGATCTACTCTATTACCATAGCAGGATAACCTGGCCAGACAAGTTTACAATATATACATCATAACATTGTAATATATAATGTATTTTTGTTGTTGTTCAGTCGCACAGTCGATTCCAACCCTTTGCGGCCCCATGGACCACTGTCCGCCAGGCAGTTCTGTCCTCCACCATCCTCCTCCACTCGCTCAGCTTTGTGCCCATTGTGTCTGATTTCTTAGGGAGTATAAAATCTAGCTGTCCAACAGTAGAGTTGAAGGACTACAGACCAATAAGAGCTCAAACTTTCATACATAGGAAATACTACCCAGTCTGACCTGTTGACCTTTATCACCCAGTGTGACATCTTAAACTACCTCCAGTCTTGTTGATATGAAGTCTACCTGGTGCATGCCTGATCTCCACATAACAAAGGCCTTTAGTTTCAGACAGGAAAGAAACAGGCCAAAATTCACAGCTGCACCCTATTTTGTAAAAATGAAGAGCCTACATTTTTCTCATCCATTTGTTCTCAGCCTGAAAAGTGGCTGCTTTCTGCTGCAGTTCTACACTAGCAATAAATCACTTAAAAGAGTCACATGTAAACATCTGCTTGCTGTCCTCACACTATCTGAACTGGAACATGATGGGGACATAAAGTCTTCTTTTCACCCTTCAGACCCCCCTCTTCTTCTCTCTTGGTCTTTGTAATATCATTCTTGTGTAACCTCAAAAGCTCAAACACTTTTTTTGCCTGTTAAAAATAGGGCTAGTAAAGATGGTGTGATACTGAATATGGATTTGGGATTGTGCTTATGGTTCAGAACATCTGCCTCCACATTCTGTGTTGTCTAAGCTTTGGCTGGCTTTAATTATCTATATATGGTACTTATCTATTTTGGATTACTATAATAATATATAGAACATGGGATTACCTTTCAGAATGGTCCATAGCAGTTGGAATACTGTTGGGACTGAACACTATGAACAAGTATCTTGTTGATGCTTATGGAAGATTTCTGTAAATTACCACAGCTAATTTGCCATTAATTGATGAGACATTGGGATAATATTAGTGGTGCAGTTGTGTGTGTGGAACCAGGCACATAATCAGAATGCAACCTAGCACCTTGTAATTCAGCTGCAATCAGATACATTCTGTTAGGCCAGTGATGGCGAACCTTTTAAATACCGAGTGCTCAAACTGCAACCGGAAACCACTTATTTATCACAGAGTGCCAACACAGCAACAGGGGAGAAAGGAAACACTCCCATTTGACTGCTGGGCAGAGGGGTGGACGAATTCTGTGCTGTGAGGCGGGAGGAAGGAAGTGGTCCCATTGTGCTGCTGGGCAGAGGGGCAGGGCAAATTCTGTAATGCGGTGACTGCACAGGTTCCCACAGAGAAGGCTCCAAGTGCCACCTCTGGCACACATGCCATAGATTTACCATCACTGTATTAGGTAGATAGGCAATACTGTAGTTCCTCCTTGTTTTTCGGTATGATGACTTTATTCCTAGGGATAATCAGTTGGAGGATGCATGTGACAATGGAACCAAAAGATTGAAGCCAGTCTCTTTCTCTGTGTGCTAACCTCTTTTCTTTCACTCTGTCTTCCTGTCATTCCCTTTCTCTCTCCTACTTGCTCCCAGTCACCAGATTTCCACTGAATAAAGAGTTCATTCTTGCTAGAGGTCAGTTGCAGAGAGCTTCTGCCCCATTTGCCTTCCATTGCCCCCTTTTTTTTGTAATCTTGGCCACCTTCACCACCCCACCAGAAATTTGAATGATGGTTTGCTGGAAAGTTTTGTGACTCTCCTATTATTCTGTCTAGGTTTTTTGTTTAGATTTTCTCTCTCACACACACACATCTTCTTTCACTCCATTTAAGCTTTTCTTACCTGGCTGAAATGAGACCAGAGGCACAAAATATTAGAATGAAGGGAAATGGATGCTGTTCTTTATTGACCAGTATCCTTTTATTCTCTCCCACATAGAGCCATTTATTAGAAGAGTGGAGTTTAAGTGTTTGCTTCTTTCCCCCCCTAATTTACGTATTTTTATGCTAGCCAAGGTGCTAGACAAGATTTTGGAGAACAAAAACATTAAACTGTTGCTTTACGGTGATTTGTCATTGTTATTAGGAAATACAGTATGCTAAAAGCTGTGGCTTTTCATGCACATCTAGAGGAAGGACCTTGATACTATTAAAATTTTATTTTTGCTTATTTTAATTTCAAGCAATTTTAGCCATGTGTTTGTGTTTATTTTTTAATTATTGTTTAGTTCTCTTGTTTAAAAGGGCCTAGATAATGGTAAAAGGGAAGAATGGATGTTTCTCAAAAGTTTTAAAAAATGAGCATTGTGATAGCAAATTTATATAAATACCAATAGAAATTAAGCAGAATAGTCAGGGCATCTACATTAATGTCTAACCAAAATATTCAGTGGTTGACAATAAAATACTCCTTCATTAACTATGTGGCTATAAAGCTGGAATCCATGACCCTATCCTGTGATACAAGCCATTTTACCTTGTTCTTCTCACAAGCTAAAAACAGACATTAAAAGAATATTGATTTTCTGCTCTTTAAATTACTTTCACTCCAGCAACGTTATCCTCTTTGTGATGTGTGACTATGCAACCAGGATGCCTGTGTTTACATGTCAATGATCAATTAGATGTGTACTGGTGAAGCCCCACCCCACACCCTCATTATTCAATGCTTCCTGTTCTTTTGTTTGTTCTCTCTTGCTATGGTATTATAAAAATCCTAAATTGCAATCATTGTCCAACAGGAAGATGTTTTATATTACAGTGGAATAGTCTCCTCAAGGGTGTGAAAAACAGATAGAATTTGGATTTACCTGTTTTCTTTTTGTCAACATTTTCTGTAAAACACAGAAGCACTGATGGAATAGTTTTCCTCTTTATAAACACAAGAGTGAATGCAGGTCAAGAGCGGATGCTTGTACAGTATAGGCACACCAGTGGTTTTTGACGCTCTCATTTCTCTCTGTGGTGAGAAACTGAGATGTGGGGTTGTAGGCTTATACTGTATTGCTGAACCAAAGCTAGGGAAATGCAAGGCATGCAGTTAGGGAAATTTAAGTACTTTTACAATCTGCAGTTCTGGAACTTGGTGGAATTCTGCTTTCTAGATTGGGTAGCATAACATCTAATTCTGACCCTGAAACATGCTCCAGAAAAGGAGATGTTTGTTACTATGTTCCTTCTCAGTCTAACTGATTTTATACTGTGTATCAGACGGTTTGCATTCTAAGTCTCAAATAAAATAATTAGGCATGTGAAGAGTTTGGTAAAATGGAATCTCCTATGTCCTCACCCTCCATAGGATTTTAGAGAAGCTTGACAAGGGAGAGGTAAGAGCTAGGAGTGAGAAATTTTGAGATTGCACAACAGGCCTCATTATCTCCCTGACAAGAAGACTTCTCCAAGGCCAAATTCCAAAATGTCCAGGGAGACAGTTATAGCCAATTCATGGAACTGATACCAGCTGAGGCAGGGAGAAGGACCAAGAAGCTAGTTACTTTCCAGCAGAATGTTACTTAGGTTTTAAAGGTTCCCTGAGCTTTGACTGGTGATTAGTGAAAAGATCTGTAAGGAAGCTAAGGAGAGTATATAAGCAGAGGGAAAGAATTACAAAATGTCATACTCTGAGATGTCACTTGGCAGTCACTCAGATTGCCAATGACCAGCTGCTAGACCTTGACATGTTATTTTCTCTGCTTATTCTGTGGAGTCATGCTGAAGTAAGTAGAACAGGTCAGTTAATTGTTTATTATTTTATGGAGATTGTTTGGCTTAACACTGATGTATACATTTTGCTCATAAAATGGAGTGGCTTCACTTGCTTTTTTTAGGGGAGATGCTGAACATATTGTTCCAGATCAGCACTCTTAAGAGTTTTCAATTCTTGTTTAAATAAATTCCTAATCCCTTTGTCAAAATTAAATTTATTTTAAAAATTGCTAATGGCTTAGTTCATTTTGGTCTGAGGGTCTCTGTGGTACTACATCCTGGACTCAGTTTTAAGCTACTGTTTATTTATTTTTGGGTGTTCAGCTAGTAATACCTTGCAAAGTTGCTTTGTAAACCCTAGTCAGCCTGAAGGTTTTGGCTTCGTATCCTTGGAACATGAGTCATTTTTTCCCCAAAGCAACAGACTCTCGGTCCTCCTTACAAGCCTAGGACTTTCTCTTGTTTTTCTGAATGCTTTATTGCCAGCTCTATTCCCTTCACAGCTTTGCTTGTCTTAGATTGCAAACCCTCTGGTGTTCAGTGTAGTGCACTAAATAAATAGAAAGTACTAATAGCAGTACAGTACTGTGTCTGAAGCAGGTGGGAATACTGAAAAAGGATGGCTGGGGAAAAAAGTAGGAAGTTGAAAGCCCACATGACTGACTGGTCTAGCAAGTCAAAGATCAAGTTTTAAAGCAGTTAATTGCATAGATTTGTTGGCTAATTGCATAGATCTGTTGGTCTTCATTTTATTAAAAAGATATATGATGCGTGTACCCACCATTTTTTGTAATTTTAATTTTATTTCAAAACAAATTTGCAACGTTCTTATTTCTTTAGAAATATATTGGATATGGGCATACACAAATTCTTCCTCCCAACTTTAAAGTCTTGGCTTCTCATGATTTTCTTGTTGCAAAGATGGTAACATGTGGGCTAGAAAATGCTATGATGGGGTGGATGGCCAAAAGTTGGCTCTCTGTCAAATTGGAAAAAAGTGACAGTCTCCTGCAGAATTCTGTTTTGGCCTTGGTTATATTCAACATGTTTACAAATATAACTTAAAGCAAAGAGCAGAGGCGATGTTGACTACATGTGTAGATCTCATCAAATCAAGTGTTGTAGGAGACAAAGAGAATTGTGCAGAACTAGCAAAGTGAATTTCAAAAGAAATTAATGCAAAACTGTGTTTAGGTGGGGAAACTAAGTGGCACAAATGCAGGATTGGTGACACTAGCTTTGCCTAGTAGTATATGTGAAGAGGATTTGGGATTTTTAGTAGAATGAACAGTAAATGTGAATAAACTGTGTAGTGTTGGCTAAATTGACTAACACAGTTCTAGACTGCATGATTAGAGAAATGATGACTAGATCACAAGGAATAATGGTTTCACCCTAATCTGATTCAGTCTGTGAAGTCGCACCTTGTTAATATCCTCAATTGCAGTCCTTGTGTTAAATCCTGCGTGTTGCTTTGCATATGTGCTGCAGGAGATGGCTCCATGATCATAGTGTTTGGGTCACTTCATGGAAAGCTGGGAACCACCTTAAACAAATTCATGCCAATGGCATTTTTCCTGCTTCAGAAAGAATTTATTCTTGGATACAAGCTGCAGGCCGATGACAATGATGATTCAGTCCAATTTCACCTGAAATACTGGCTGAAACTCCCCCTCCCCCCTTTTTTAATGCTGCACAATGCAGCCACAGTCATCCCATGACAGTTTTGGGGGAACAAAAGCATCCTAGAGACCCTTTCTAGAGGATCCCTTTGTCCTGAAACAACTTTCAGGAGCTTAAAACCACCACCACCACCCAAATTCCATAGCTCCCGGAGCCTGCCCCAGCACAAAGGATATCCCTAAAGGTAAACGTCTCCCTTTCTCGAAGCTAGTTGGGTCTGAGTCTAGGCCACAGTGCTTATCTCTGTTTACAGCCAAAGAGCCAGTGCTATCTGTGTCTGCAGATATTTCTGTGGTCATGTGACAGGCATAGCTAGATGCTAGCGCACATGGAATGCCACCTTTCCCGCCACAGTGGTACCTATTTATCTATTTGCAATTTCTTGCTTTCAAGCTGCTAGGTTGGTAGGAGCTGGGACAGAGATGAGAGTTCACTCCATCATGCAGTACACGGGTCCTGAATTGCAGATCTGCTAATCTTTCAGTCGTCAAGTTCAGGGTCTTAACCTCTAAGCCACCATAGGCCCCTGGAGATCCCTAGGGATCACTAAAATTGTTGTTGGTTGGATTTCTAGGGAACTTCTTATTGTCCTGAAACAGCTGTGGCATGGATGTGGCTGATATCATTCTTCTTTCCAGCAGGATTTTAATCCTTTTTTCTAGTCATCATTAAAGTAAGGAAAACACAGCAGGGGAAAAAGGCACCAGGAAGTTGTCTGAGGAATTGGACTTGATTTTTTTATTTTATTTATTTATTTATTTATTCAGTATGTATAGCTGCCCCAATCAACGTGCAACTCTGGGCCGCATACATAAAATCCCCAACGTTTATACTATAGAGACCCCTAAAATTCCTAAAAATACTGAAAAACTACCTCCCACCACCAGCTATTAAAAATCTAGTTAAAAACTATTAAAATCATGAGTGATCCTCCTCTAAATGAGCCATTGAGGTGGTGGTGGTTGCTCCCTCTCCACCTCCTCACACCTGCCCTGCCAGACAGGTTTTCAGCTCTTTCCTGAAGGGTAGCAGCTCTGGAGACGCAGTTCAACTGGCAGGAGGTTCCATAGGGTCGGAGCAAATACTAAAAAGCTACAAAAGCTAGTGTTAAAATAGAGCAGTAAGTCTTTTAGGTGCCACAATGTTTTTGTCTTTATTTTTGGTCTGTTTTTACTTTTGTTTTGATTCTTGCCAAAAATAGTGCAGATCTGACACCTCAATCCTGGACCAATTTCCATTATTTATCAGTATAATCTTTCCTCAGAAGCATACATGTATTGCCAAAGTGGAATTAGGAGAGACTTTCTGATGGTATGAGTTGTTTTACAGTGGAACAGACTGTCTCAGAAGGCACTGGACTTTCATTAGATGTTTTTAAGAAGAACCCGAATGATTCTGTAGATGATGCTGTAGATGGTAGCTATGGGCTGACTACATTGATGGAGATGATCTTTAATGTTCTATTATCTCCTTCCATTAAATGATATGAATATCTTGACTGAATTAATGAAGGCCTGTTTAAAGGATTGCACCTGGCTCTTCTGACAGCTGTGACTATACTGGGAAGCCAAATTAGAATAATTTGGCCTTGCTGCTGCTTGAGTTGCAGCCTATTTTACATTTCTATTTGGAGTAAGTGATCATACAGAGATGGTAGATTGTTTCAGTCCCAATGTCTATACTGGCCCACTAATCTAATGAGATTTGATCTGCGCACAGTCCACAGCCCGCCTCCCTTTGATATTCCCCTTTTCCCCATGCGCGGCTCTCCTTTTATGGCCAGGCTGATTTGAATTGACATTTGTGTCATTTGATGAGTTTTATAAAAATGTGAATCCATCTGTTTTATTTTCCCTGCAACTCACATGCTATTTACCTGTGTAGTCACAGTCATAGTTACAGCCTTGTTTTAAAGATAAGTTAAGGAAACTGTTGGATATAGCTTTGAGCAAGAAATATAGCTTTGGGCAGTTCACACAGGTTCAAAAAGAGGCTTAGACTAACATTTTCTTATTCATTGTAGAGTTCTTTTCCAGGGTTATTTGGTATAAATGTTTGACAATTATGTTTTATTTAAAGCTTCATTATTTAGCATTATTATTTTTAAACTACAAAAATGCATCAGCTTAAAAATAAACTGTTTATTTAAAATAAAACATTTTGGGACCTAATATATACACATAGTGGGATTCAATTAGCAATTCATTCAATTTTAGAGCACACCGGATATTTTCAGATGTTAACATCAATGTTTCAAATGCAGTTAATTGTCTAGTGCCTATACTTTCACTACTTGAATGGAAACAGAAGTGAACAATCTGAAATCAATGAAGAAGCAGCCAGGGCAGGTTGAGGATTTCGCCACCCCCGCCCCCTGCACCCCCAACAACATATTGTAATGTAATATATTGTTTGTAAGCCGCCCTGAGTTGCAAGGTAATGCAATATAAATTTGTACTAATAAATAAATAATAATAATAAATAAATAATAAATAAATATTTGAAACCAGGAGGATGAGAATCAGTCAAGCCTCGCTTAAAGAGCGCCTCACTTAAAGAGCAGAATTTTCTCTGAATGTTTTGCTTCGCTTAACAAATAAAACCAACCAAAAACTCACTTAATAAATAAACCGGGGTTCACAATCCCCCCCCCCAAGTCACAATTGGTCACTTACAATGGTGTTTCGCTTAAAGAGTAAACTCGCTTAAAGAGCAATCCTGTGGAACGCATTATGCTCTTTAAGCGAGGTACAACTGTAGTATTTCCTTGATTTATCAGTTACTCCCCTGATTTAGGACAAAAATTATACAAGTACAGTAATACCTCAGATAACATTAGTATCGAATAACACTAAAATCGCATAACATTAAGCAATCTGGGAGGGAGAATTGCATCGGATAACATTAAGATCCTATGGGATGCATCGGATAACAACCGCTAAAGCCTGTGTGGTTACAATGTATCTCTATGGATCCCATAGGATTTTAACATGCATCGGATAGCACTAAAAATCGGATAACACCAAGACTTGTGGAACCAGGTTTTAACGTTATCCGAGGTTTTACTGTATTGCAATTAATATAAATTAGTCTTTCCACAATATAAATTGAGATTATTTGTCAACACCCTAAAATAAGGGTTGGCTATGGAAAGGGGTCAGTGGGAATGGAGAAGAAAACAATTTAGTTTGCCAGTCTTTCCAATTTTTTGCTGCATTTTTATTTATTTATTATTTATTTATTTATTGTTCACATTTATTATCCCGCCCCAATCGGGTATACCCGACTTAGGAATGATTTGCATCTCTGTCCATAAGTCTTCTGGCACTCTGTCTATCTGGTCCAAACCACTGAATCTGTTCCAAACCTCCACCGTGTATTCCTTAGGGATGTTGTCTAGGTCATATCTGTCTAGCCTAATTGTTTTCCCTATTTTTGTTAGTCTAAGCCTGAATTTTGCAATCACTAGGTTGTGATCTGATCCACAATCTGCTCCTGGTCTCATTTTTGCTGACTGTATGGAGGTTCTCCATCTTTGGCTGCAGAGTATGTAATCAATCTGGTTTCAATGTTGGCCATCTGGTGATGTCCATGTGTAAAGTCTCCTCTTGTGTTGCTGGAAGAGAGTGTTTGCTATGACCAGTGCATTATCTTGGCAGAACTCTATAAGTCTTTGGCCTGCTTTATTCTGTGTTCCAAGACCAAACTTGCCTGTTATTCCATTTACTTTTTGATTTCCTACTTTGGCATTCCAGTCTCCTATGATAATGTGTACATCATTTCTTGGTGTCTGTCCTATGAGGTGTTCTAGGTCTTCATAGAACTGGTCAACTGTGACTTCATCTGCACTAGTGGTTGGTACATTATTATTATTATTTATTAAATTTGATACCCCGCCCCAATCGGAAGGACCCGACTCTGGGCGGCTTACATCCTGATAAAAACAGAAATAAAACCTAAACACTCAATATCAATAAAAGCGTCAAAATTAAAAAATCATCAGAAGTTAAAACAACACAGAACTACACACCAGTATTCCCACATTCCAACCCAGGGAGGCAGCCCTTATATAAGCCACTTGGTATGGGAACCCATGTTCCCGGGTCCCCAAACCTGTCCTGCCAGCCAGGTTTTCACGTCCTTCCGGAAGGGCATGAGCTCTGTCTGAAGGCGCAGTTCGGTGGGCAGGAGGTTCCAGAGGGTCGGGGCGGACACGGAGAAGGCTCTCCTCCTAGTACAGGCGAGGCGCGCCTCTCTCGCCGAAGGAATAACAAGGGAGCCTCTCCGATCCGCCCTGGTGGGCCGGACAGATGTTCTTGGGGTGACGCGGTCTCTTAGGTATCCTGGCCCACTACCATATAGGGCTTTAAAGGTAATAACCAGCACCTTGAATTGCACCCGGAGACATACTGGCAGCCAGTGCAGCTCCCGGAGCAGCGGCGAAACATGAGCATAACGCCCACACCACACCACTACCCGGGCCGCCGCATTCTGGACCAGCTGGAGTCTCCGGATGGTCATCAGGGGCAGCCCCATGTAGAGCGCGTTACAATAATCAAGTCTGGAGGTGACCAACGCATGTGTGACCATAAGCAGGGCATCCCGGTCTAGGAGTGGGCGTAACTGGCGTATTACACGAAGTTGTGCAAAAGCCTTCCTGGCCACGGCTGCCACCTGCTCTTCGAACAGTAGCCGTGAGTCCAGGATGACCCCCAGATTACGCACCGGGTCTGTTTGGGGCAGAACTGCCCCATCCAGAACCAAAGATGGCAGCTCCTGTGTTAACACAGGACCCCTTACCCACAGCCACTGAGTCTTGCCGGGATTCAGCTATAGCCCGTTGTCCCCCATCCAGACCTTAACAGCCTTCAGACACCTGGAAAGGACTTCCACCACACCGCTTGGGTCCCCACGGGCGGAGATGTATAACTGGGTATCATCTGCAT
The DNA here is from genome assembly GCA_030440675.1 of Furcifer pardalis. Classification (NCBI taxonomy): domain Eukaryota; kingdom Metazoa; phylum Chordata; class Lepidosauria; order Squamata; family Chamaeleonidae; genus Furcifer; species Furcifer pardalis. Next base: position 106,047,541 of record CP126893.1, read on the forward strand.
ATTGATGATACCTTACCCCGTGGGAACGGATGATCTCACCCAGCGGCTTCATATAGATGTTAAATAGGAGAGGAGAAAGTACCGAGCCCTGAGGCACCCCGTATTGCAGGGGCCTAGGGCAGGAATGAGGAAAACCAGGACAGCACCGTGCCCTGGATCCCCAGACCCTGGAGCCTTCCCAGAAGGATGCCATGATCGACAGTATCAAAAGCCGCTGAGAGATTGAGAAGAGCAAGGACAGACGGCTCCCCTCCGTCCCGCTCTCTCCAGAGATCATCCACCAAAGCGACTAGTGCAGTCTCAGTACCATAACCGGGCCTGAATCCTGACTGAAACGGGTCCAGATAATCCGCTTCATCCAGGACCTCCTGTAACTGCTGCGCCAAAGCCTTTTCCAAAACCTTACCTAAGAAAGGTATATTTGGATTAGAGTGATATATATTTGGTTAGAGTGATATATATTTGGTTAGATATATATTTGATTAGAGTGACATATATTTGGATTAGAGTGATATTGAACGGTTTGCCTTGTATTCTGACTGACATCATTCTATTATTTTTGAGATTATATCCCATTACTGCTTTTCTCACTCTTTTATTGACAATTATGCTACTCCATTTTTTCTGAGATTTTCTTGTCCACAGTAGTAGATATGATGGTTTCCAGAGCTGAATTCGCCCATCCCTGTCCATTTTAACTCACTGATTCCCAAGATGTCAATGCTTATTCTTCCCATTTCCTTTTTTTACTAATTCTAGTTTTCCTTGATTCTTAGATCTTACATTACATGTCCCTCTACAGTATTGTTCCTTACAACACTGTATTTCTCCTCCTCCTTTCCTGCCCCTCCCCTTCTTCCGATCTATTGTGCTAAGCATCCTGTTTCACCTTTTGTTTTGTCTTGGCAAACTTCCTGATGTGGTTTGCCGGTTTCTATGCCAGTATCCTCCCATCCTACATACAGTATTATCACAGTTTAAAACAGAGTATTATCATGCATATTATCAGTTTAAAACACAGTATCAAGCTAAAAGGTGAGCTAGTTAATGTTCAAGTCAATATCCTTGGTATGAAAGGAAAAACCTTGGTATGAGAAGAAAAGTCCACTATATCAAGTCTTTAGAAGACTCATTTCAGAAGACCTTGATGCTTGGAAAGGTTGAGGGCAAAAGAAGAAGGGGGCGGCCAAAAATGAGATGGCTAGATGGTATTGTGGACACAATGGGCACAGAGCTGAGCGAGTTGGGGGGGATGGTGGAGGACAGGAGTGCCTGGCGGACAGTGGTCCATGGGGTCACAAAGGGTCAGAATCAACTGTGCGACTGAACAACAAAAAAACAATCGCTCTATCAATTACTATATTGAGTCAAGTACAGTACTATAGATCAATTACTTATCCTATGCATGCAGTATCTCTGCTCTTCCGCAGCGGCTTCCCTTTTACCCAGTGATGGGATGTCCCCGGTTCCAGACGGTTCCCTGGAACCGGTAGGACCAATTCCGGAGGGTTCTCCGGGAGGGGAGTCCACTTTTGGGGCGTCCGGTTCCGGACGCCTCACCGAAAGAATTTTTTTAAAAAAATCAGAGCTAAAATGGCTCCAATTGACTGCCCATGCACAGAAACTCAATCTGACACATTGCGCATGTGTCAGATTGAGTTTCTGCGCATGCGCAGTCAATTGGAGCCATTTTAGCTCCGATTTTAAAAAAATTGTTTAAAGCTTTCAGGACGGCGGCGGCGGCGGCACCAGCCCTCTGAGAAGGGCACCTCCCCTGCGGCACGTTGAGGGCTGCCTGGGCCGTCCGCTGCCGACAAGCCCCATGCCCTGGGGACGCCCGGCGTGGCGCACCGCTGACGCCTCCTCCTCCGCCGGGCGCCGGCCTGTGGGCTGGGTGCCTGCAACCGCCGTCCGCCGCCGCCGGAGCTGCCGTTGGCTGCATTCCTGTGGCCTCCTCCTTGGGCCGGTCCCTTTTTAGCCCGGCGGCGATGCGGCATGGGGACGGCCCAGGGAGGCTCGGCAGCCACGGCTGGAGCCACTGCTGCCCGCCGCCCTGGCCATGGCCGGAGCCGGGCTAAAAAGGTGGCCTCCCGAGGAGGAGGCCACAGGGGTGCAGGCAGCTCCGGCGGCGGCGGCTGTGGACGCAGTCGGGGTGCCGGGTCCCAAGAAAGGTAAGCGAGGGGTAATTTATTTGTGTTTTGGGTGGGTGGTTGTTTTTATTTTATTTATTTATTTATTTATTTATTTATTTGTGTCTGGGTGGGTGGGCTGAGAGGGAGGGGTGTGTGTGTGTATGTTTATTTTTATTTTTTATTTATTTTTATTTTTGGCCCCGCCCACAACATCATGACGTCGGCTTCGGCCATGACGTCATGACGTCATGACATTGGCCACGCCCATGACGTCCGTGACGTCATGGCATGGTAGTAGAATTTTTGTCATCCCATCACTGCTTTTACCCCCAGTTGTCCATGTGAAGATGGGGCATTCTTGTGGTGTCGGCGGTGAGGTCTCCTCTGCTGCTTGGCCTCCCTCACTCTTCTGCTTCTCTTCCCTCCAGCCAGCTGGCAATGGCCAAAGGGGCGCTGGGTCCGGGCACAGGTCTCCTTCGCCTGACCCACAACTTCTCATTCTCTTCCCTCCAACCAGCTGGCAATGGCTGAAGGGGCACTGGGTCTGGGTGCGGGTCTCCTTCTTCACCCGACCCACGGCTTCTCTTTCTCTTCCCTCTGGCTGGCTGGCAATGGCCAAAGGGGCGCAGGGTCTGGGCGCGGGTCTCCTTCGCCCGACCTGCGGCTTCTCTTTCTCTTCCTTCTGACCATAGTTGCTGATTGGTAGCTGTCAGCTCAGTTTCCATGGTGAATGTGCTGAGAAGTGTAATGCTAAGTGCACACTTAGTGTCACTGTTAGAGTCCAGGAGTCATAAAGATGCAGGTGCAGAGTTTCTAAGAGAACTCCAGGAGGACCTTTGCTCTCTCTTCCTGGGATTGGATAGTTCAAAACCTGATACAGTAAAACCTCATATAACACTAAAACCTGGTTCCACAAGTCTTGGTGTTATATGATTTTTAGTGTTATCTGATCCTCTATGGGATCCATAGAGATACATTGTAACCACACAGGCTTTAGCGGTTGTTATCTGAAGCATCCCATAGGATCTTAATGTTATTTGATGCAATTCTTCCCCCCAGATTCCTTAATGTTATGCGATTTTAGTGTTATTCGATACTAATGTTATATGAGGTATTACTGTAGTGGCAAAAGCTATTGGGCAGAAGCAGTAGCTGAATGTGACACTGACTGTGGAGGCACTCAACCAGTTACTGAGGAAGAGAAAAGAACAATTATGAGCACCACTGATCCTAGCTATAGGATCTGACTCCCTGTTTACTTCTCACTATAGCTTAGTGTTTATCATATAATGCATGCAATATGCTAAAGAAAGGACCCTTCATTTCCATGGCTTAATATGCTTTCCACACGAAACACCATTTCAAGCTATCAAAAATGTTAGTGGCCTGCCCTTGTCCCACCCAGGAGAAGGGAGAAGTGGTCCCAGCAGCTTTAAAACCTAACCACTGTGACTGCCAGATGCGACTTTAGGAACTTTGCTTCTGCCTTGTAAGCTCTCGTTATCGGCGGGTATTTGAAAGGCTTGATGACGTTGAGCGGCAAAGGACTTTTTGTTACTTAATTGCAATGTTCTATTTTTGTTAAATTATGTTTTATTATGTATATTGTATTTTATGATATTTTTTCATGTTGATGTATATTATGTTGAGGACATGTCTGTAAGCCGCCTTGAGTGGCACATTGCGAGTGGGGTGGCATATAAGTCAATCATCATCATCATCATCATCATCATCATCATCATCATCAATGCATTTTTTATTTTTTATTTATTTAATGTAATTGAAATTTGTTGAATGGTATAAAAAAATTAGAATATAGCTGTTAATGATAAATTCACACATGAGATTAGGGTAAGAAAAGGACTGTTGAAAGTGAATACAGTGGTTCCTCAATTAAAGAGCATAATGTGTTCCATGGGATTGCTCTTTAAGTAAAACACTTGGAAAAAGTGCTGCTGCTGCCATTGTAAGTGACTGGTTGTGACTTTTGGCAGGGAGGGGGATTGTGAACCCCAATTTAGTTGTTAAGTGAATTTTTGGTTGGTTTTAGTTGTTAGGCAAGGCGACCAGAGAAAATTCTGCTCTTTAAGAGAGTTAGTCTCTAAGTGAGGCGCTCTTTATGCAAGGTTTTACTGTAGATTTAAATATCTATGGGGATATTTTTAATAGAATTTGTTCTATTGAAGGAGAAAACCAGATACCAGTGCATGAAGCAATGTCTTTTTGGAGAGACATGGGGGTGAGAGTAACTAAAGGAGGCAAAATGATTAAAAAGGAATAGATATTTTGAAGGTCCTTTGAGCTATAACACAGGTTGTGTGCCAAAGGTTTGCATGAAGAAATTTTTTAAAATCTTTCTTCAGAATAATAGCTGAAGATCTCCTTCAGTATATTGTTCATTAATTATGTATTCAATCATTGAGGCCAGACTTCTGTATAAATGTCTAATTATTGTTCTTTCTCAATCATCTACCTAGGTTCTATTAGACCACTTGATGTAACAGAGGTTGGGTCTCTCAAGATAATTATAATTTATTGTGAAAGGTTGGCAATTCTTTCTACAATGGCTTTTTTTTTTAAGATCAGCTGTAATTTTGAAAATATGTACTTAAGGATTTAGCTACCCTCCATGTGACATAAGCCATAAAGTTTGGTTCTGTGTTGAAAAAAATGGCTTGTACTTTACTTGTACATTGCAGCAATTATCCAGCTATAATAACATCCACTCTTTTTGCTATGTGAACATCTACTTTCAGAATTCACTTATCAGAAATTACGTAAGTCTGTGAGTCAAACCAAGGAAAAAATTAGCTGCATTTTACTCATCTGTTCTGTTTAGTAAAGCAGCCATAATCTGTAGCTACTGCAAGGTAATGCAATTTTCTTTATTTACTGCTGCATGTAATTCTTAAGGCAGCACAATTTTCAAATTTTATCAATCATTTCAAGGTACTCTGCTATAGTAATGCTTTACCTTTTGGAAGATGTCAATATTTAATGTAGGCTTGTAAGAAATATGTTCTGAAAAGTTAAAATATATCAGAACTCAACTGAGTTAAAATCTGTAGTTCTCATAGTATATTCATTTGCTTCCCTCTGTTAATTAAGGTCCTTTTAAATGTAAAAATTAGTACATTGATAAAAATTATTTTCTAGAGATTTGCAAATATTTGGTAAAATGATAAGGATATCCAGCTACTGTTCCTACCTTACATTTCCCCAACCTTTTGTTTTGTCAATATAGAATCCCTCCTCTTTCTGGTGAGTTTTTCTTCCAGCCCCATATATTTCTGCTTAGATCTTATTTTCTCAACTCTTTGCCTCTACTGACTATTTCTCTGCTCATACATCTGCATTCTTCATCTACAGTTCCTTCCAGGTTCCTGTTTTCCAGGCCACTGACTACTGTGTCCTAGTTTCTTCAAACATCCTGATTCTCAGCTGTCTTCACATTCAATTCTTTCTTTAGGTCCTCTGTGTTTTCTGCTTTGAAAACCAATTTGCAATTCTTGCGTGGTACATTTTTGCTTTCTGCTCTCAGCATATAGAGACAGTCTTCCTGTACTAAGATAATTAGGTGGATATGTTTTTCTACCATTCTTTCTCAGAGTTCCCTCATTTTCCCATTCCCTGTGCCCCCTGCTGTTATTTTCCTCAGGTTTGACTTGAAGTGTAGAAATTATTTATAAGAAAAATGAATATAATGAGATACGGAAGCCATCCCTAACTAAGCAGTGGTAAGATGATGCCCTGAGAACTAAAGCTTCATCTACCTCCTGTAAAGTTTTGGTTGTCTTTAGTATTCATTATTCCTGGAAATAAAGTTGCAAACTGTGGTCTTAAGAAAACATAGAAGCACGAGGAGCCCAGTGGAACAATTGCTTCTCACACTAGCCAACCAGATTCCTGTGAGAAAGCTCACCAACAGAACATGAGGACAATAATCCTCTTTTGCTGTTGTTTCTCTGGGAGTGGTATTCAGTGTGCTCCTTCAAAACTTAGAGGAAGTATATATCCATTGTGACTGGCAGTCATTATCTTAAATCCATTCCAGAGCTAGTCATGCTTAATGCCATGAATTTCACAGAGTTTAAGAATGTATAAACTCTGCATTGGATTTAAGCCATTGATAGTCTTACATAAAATTGTCTGATCTCCTTTTAAAGGAATCTGTGCAAGTGGCCATCACTGCATCTTGAGAAAGGGGATGTTATACATTCATGGTGTGCCTTGTGAAGACTTTCTTCCTTAAATGTGGAGAATTTTTCACCAATCAGCATTACTGGACAGTGCTGCCCTGGTGTCAAGACTGGGTATTATCTATCAGCTTAACTATCTATAAAGTACATTTGTACACAAACAAAGCCCCAAACATTGTAACAGTCATTCTTGGATGTGTTGGTCTAGCTCCCTATTCACTTTAACTGCCCTTTTAAGCACTTTTTTCTGATATGCCCACCATCAGAATAATAAGAAACAGTGGCAGAATTTTCAGTTTATCATGGAAAAAGAGAGGGCTAGAAAGAATGGATGAAGTGCCATTCCAACTGCAATACAGAGTTCTATAATTCAGTGGTTTGGAGGAATTGCAGTTGGGGAATCCATAAACTTCATAGCAGAAGAGTTCATTTATGGCTTATGGACCAGTTGTTCCATAACAGCAAAATTATATTGGCATCTCTGTGAGTAAAACAAAGTAAAGCTTTTAGCAGATGAGGAGGAAGTAAGCCTCATCAACAAGGAAGGACAGAAACCAGAATGCCAGTATAACCAAACACCAGCATAGCTATGGTGCAACAAAAGGCAATAGTAGTACTCAGTGTACTACCTGAGGGCAGTAGTAGTATTCAGTGGCAATTCTGTCCACAAGCAGTAGGCATAATGTATGGATAAATTTGCACCATTAAATAACTGAATGATATATTACCTTGTCTTAGTATGGAACCAACCCTGTGGACAGAACAAGACAAAAATACTGTACTGTCACCTGTCTTTCCTTAAAGTGTGTTGCTTTTGGGGAGGCTCCCAGTTAAATCATTGATATAAAAATGTACTGTACAGAGTTAGCTGAAGAAAACATGGGCATCTGTCCAAAATTTGGGCAGAAGGTTTTTTTTATGCTTGTAATATACCTTGACACAGCATGAATAATTGAAAATCAACTTCAGTCTTAATTGACAACAGTATTAATAATTCCTTTGTTTTGACTTTTCAATGTTCGTTTGTCTACTTTAAAGGAATCCTAGTTACTCCTTTGCTCTCCATTTTTTATATGACAATATGTATCAAATATCATACTGAAATCAACGACTATGAACTAGACCTGTTTCCTTTGTACACGAAGGAATAGTTTTCACATCATTTATTGATGCACATACTTGCGTTGCCTTTACCTTCCTAGCACTTACACCAGGGATTGTTAACCTTTTTAAGTTAGGGACTGGGTCACGCTCCCTCAGACAGTTGAGGGGGCTGGACAGGTGGTCCCCCAGCTGTAAATGATGCCGTAAAACACATCCACAACTGTTGTAAACACGTTTACCAACAGCCCTGTCTGCATTTATGGGTTTTTCCGATGCTTCCAATGGTGGAGTGAGGCGCCATGGGCTGGCTCTGACCCGCAGGCTGTAGGTTGCCTACCCCTGACCTTCATCATTGCTCAACAAAATTCATTTTTAGAATATTGAGAAGTTTGTCATATTTTGTTAGTTTGCTGTGGCAATCAATTGTTCTTAATCTATTTCCTAAATGTGTCCTTTTGCAAGTATTTCAGATCAGCTTTAATAGATATGTTCTGTTTTTTGACAATTTGATCTAGATGTATGTAGAGAACTGGGACACAATCAGAGCCTTCAAAAAAGGATATAGCTCTGTGTTTGTAAGAGGAGAATCCCATGAAGATCTTTCTCCTCTCTTTCCCTCATTTAGCCATATCTAGCCTATACAGTGCACTAGTTGTCACTGCGATATAAGAATGGATGAGGAATATGTGTACATTTCATTGTAAACTTGTTACCAGTAATATGTAGTTTTCAAACCTATATTGGAGACATTTACAACTCAAAATCCTCATTTTTCTAAAGTTTGTGGTGGTCCTCACAAAGAGAGAAGGAGAATGTACTAACTGCATACTTTTGACTGTGTATACTGTACTGTACATATGGTTTATAATGTTTTAGAAAATATGCAGAAAGGAACAATAGGAAACCCATGTATATTTTGAAAAATGTTCATGAAAATGCAAATGTTCATCTGCACTGAAAAAAAATGCAATACAGTATAGATATACGATGAAACAATATTAGTAGTAAACAATAATCTATGTAAAAATATGCATGACAGATTTGCTACTAATTTCATATCTTAACTGCTTTTAAGAATTCTGTGCATGGGAGACAATGGGTAATGTTTTAAATTCAAAATAGAAGTGTAGGTTCTATAGGTATTTTGGATTTTTATTTCTTTAATGATAGGATTTCTTCAAAATAATCTGGTTGAAAATTCAACTTCAATTTAGTATACAGTAATACCTCATATAACATTAGTATCGAATAACACTAAAATCGCATAACATTAAGGAATCTGGGGGGAAGAATTGCATCAGATAACATTAAGATCCTATGGGATGCTTCAGATAACAACCGCTAAAGCCTGTGTGGTTACAATGTATCTCTATGGATCCCATAGAGGATCAGATAACACTAAAAATCATATAACACCAAGACTTGTGGAACCAGGTTTTAGTGTTATATGAGGTTTTACTGTATTTAAATAGCAAGCTATGTGTACTGTGTGACACATTTTTTATAACGTAGGTATTGCTTAGTTATCATTTAGAAGTAATTATTACCAAACTCTGAAAATATTCACATGGTTGAAGTGAAGCTTTGGTAATATGCATAGAAAATGGCCTTGGTATTTGACTCTCTAGGTGTCATGTCATTGCACTTGATTAAGTAGATGCCATAATGCATCTTGGTAGCAAGATCCTACTACAGAGTCCATGTGGATCATTGTCCCCTCTTATAATATATCTTCTAATTACTTAAACCAAGATGAAAACTATCTATAGGGCCACAATTTTCCTAGGCCAGTATTAAGCACTACAAATTGCTTAATTTTCAAATTACAAATATTTATGATTCTGTCTGCCAAAAACACTGTACTGTACTGCTTAACGTGAAGGGTAAGATGGGATCCCTCTTCAGTCCACATATTATGAACACTACGCCCTGCCCCTCTGCCTTCCCCAGCGCTTCCATAGAAAGGGGAACATTTGGAGTATTTACAAGGAATATCTGAGACAAGAAACAAAACAAAATGAAAGTTAAAAACAAAAGAAATACTGTAAAGACAAAAACAGTGTGGCACTTAAAAACCAATTGTTATATTTTAATGTGAGTTTTTGTGGATCAAGTCTACTTTCTCATACACAGGAGTGGGATTACATGGCAGTCATTTATAAAAGTAAAAATCTCCCTTGCTCGAAAGCCAGTCTTGTCCTACTATAGAGGGTGGTGCTTATCTCCGTTTACAGCCAAAGAGCCAGCACTGTCTGTATCTGTAGACGTTTCTGTAGTAGGCATGGCTAGATGTGGGAGCAAACATAATGCTGTTACCTTTTCTGCTGAAGTGATATCTAGCTACTTGCAAATTTTGCTTTTGAACTGCAACATTGACAGGCGCTGAGGCAGATGATGGATGCTCACTTCATTGTGAAGTACTTGATGAGTCTTGAAATGCTGACCTTCCAAACTTCCAGTCATCAATACATGGCCTCAACATTTATTTATTTATTTAGATTTATATTGCCACCCACTCGCCAAGGTGACTCAGGGCGGCCTAGAGTCAAAACAACAACAGTACAGTAAAAATTATAAAATGCAACCACATAAAACAACCAAATCAGAACACAAACTAACTCATGTTGAAGAGGTTGCTTGAATTTATAGGGAATTACCTGTCTTGTAAAGAAATAAAGCTGCTGTATAGTATCTAGTCCTTTTCCAATGGAATTATTTCAGTAACAATTGTAGGTGAGTGTATGAAACTCAGGGTATAGGAAATAACAGATGCAAACTGTATGAGCCACTGGCAATACCCACCTACTGGTATCTCAAAACCCTTGTATGATATCCCTAAAAGGGGTGGAGGGAGAAACAAGGACAGGTAACTACAATTGGTTAGCCCAATATGGAGTAAGTGAACACTTTATCACTTATCCTGGGGAGCAAGCAGCAGGGTGCTGGGCAGCTGCTTTTTCTCCTCCTCCTCTACACTCAGGCTCATGCCAAGGAGACTGCCTGGGCCACAGCAGCGGCGGCGCTGCCATGCTGGGCCCAGTCCCCAGTCGCGCTTTCTCCTTCTCCTCCCCACATGGCATGCAGCATGGCGCACAGCATTGTGTGCAGGGAGAGTGGGAGGGACCCCAGGGGAGGCAGCCACACCAAGGCCAGGCCACTGCACCCGGCCATCGACTCTGCTCGCGCAAGGTCGCCCGGACTTGGAAGTGGAGGAGGAGGTGGGCAGGGTGGGACAAGGACCTGGGCAGGGTGGGACAAGGAGCTGGGCAGGGCAGGGCGGTGGGTGTGGCCACCCAACTTTACCACCCCCACCCTGCCCAAAGGCCACCCAATGTTACCACCACTCCTGCCCGGACCGGTGCGGACTGGTCACTGCTCGCCACTGGTTGAGATAGATCCACATGTGCTCTTCAAAATAAAGTATTTGTTCATAGATGGTGAAAATGTGAGAGCATTTGCACACTTGTTGTAACTGGGCTCTGGATTTTTCTGCCTCCAGTGAGCAGCAACTAGTTAAACTTCAAAAACAATGTCTGTCATTTATTTTGTTTTATTATACATTCTATTTGAGATATTTTTATTTGCTGTATTTTCTTGTACAACCAGGCACATAACTGACACCTCACCAGACCACTGCAGCGGGTTTCATTGTGGAAGTCTGGCATATGTAAATATCAAATGGGGTGCAGAATATTTGTTTTACTTAAAAGATATTAAGTACTCTTTAAAGCGTAAACCAATATACTGTATATGATACTGGTTTTTAAAACAGTTAATGCTGGCAGATAGATATATGAAACTTGTCACATTTATGACCAATATGACTAACAAACTCTTTGAAAGAGCCATGGTGGTGCAGTGGTTAAACTGCTGTACTGCAACCAAAAGGTTGTGAGTCTGATCCTGACCAGGATATAAGGTTGACTCAGCCTTCCAGCCTTCTGAGTTTGGTAAAATGAGTACCCAGCATGTTGGGGGTGAAATTCTAATTAACTTGTGAGCTGCCCAGAGAGTGCACTACACTTTTGCTTTGAAGTTTTGGAATTTGTTCTGTTGACCTTAGTGCATGTATGGCATGAGCTGAAGTACTTAGTTCCCTGTCTTTGTCAGAGTTGAATGAGCTCCCTCAAGCTCACCCTCAGGTTATTCAGAAATTATTCATAACCTTCTGTGGTGAGAAGAAAGACACAGTACCAGACCATTTTTGACCCTTTTGAGAAGTTAGACAATTCTTTCTGCAGAAATGTGTGCGTGTGTGAGTTATATGGAATAATTCCTCCCTACTCTGTATAATTGCTGGTTACACAATAAGAAAGGAAATACTTGTATCTTTTCAAGAATTATTATTTTAAGCTTGAGTTCTGTGCACACCTGTGTAGGAGTAAGCCTTTCTTAACTGTAATGGGATTAAGAAACAATTTGAGGATACACTGAAGAAAACAGTGAAAGAATTTAATATTGACCATGCCAATTGGGAGGCTGTCACTCAAAACTGAAATGTCTGGGGGAAAGCTGTCAAATAAAAGGCTAAAGAATTTGAAATGAAAAAGAATAAAGGATACACAAAAGGGATGAGAAATAATAAAGCAAAGATGTAACATCTTGATTGCCCAACGAGCCCATGATCAACTAACTTGTTCCCCTGTTTCATAATTTGCATGCTTACATTGGGCTAGTTAGTTAACCGAATTCCACCACTGTGCTACTGTTCAATTTTAACTATTCACCCCCTTAAAAATATGATGGGAATTGTCTTCTTCAAAAAACAAAGGGCAAACTGAATGCATATTTCCCTGTTGTATGGCCTGGCAAGCAATCAACTTGCCTACCTATTAGGTTAATGGTGATGGGTCTGTGGTAATAGAGTAGACCATACTGCTAGCAACTCAGCACCGAGTGTCAGGTGGCAGTTAACTAACCTGACAACCTTGAGGACTAATGGCTTGGGTGCCAAAGTCCACAGAGAAGGGTGATGGTCCCCAAGTGGATTAAATTTCACTTGAATACATCTTGATGGAGGACGGCAGCTTCATCAATACTGGTCTGGGAGCGATGAGGACTCTGTGTGCCAAAATAGCTCAGGACCAGAAAGTGACTCGTGGAACTGGATCAGTGGTACGGATGTCGTATTGCAATCCAGAAGGCAGATGAAAGGCCACTGCATTATATTTTCAGGACAGTCTTTTTTAAGGTAGACCTTCCCTTCCACTTCCACTTCACCTTTACAGAGCTGAGTGCTGCTTCAGCTTCTGCATTCCCTTCTCTTCTCCCCAGTAATACATTTTCTTTGCACACATTTCCTTTTCCTTCAGCAATATCATTCTTTTTTAAGGGCTTCTATTTCTCTTTTGTGCTTGTGCTGTAGTGCTTCCTTTCCCCTCCTCCACCCTGGAGAGAGGTTTTCTTTTAAAATTTTCTTTAACCTTGGGTGCCTCTGAATCTTCCCTATTCTTCTGATCTCAGCGTCGGAAGGAGAGCCACAGTAACAAACTCAGGAAAGCAGAGGAGGAGAAGCATAAGGACTTTTTGAGAAGAAAAGAAATCCAAACAAGGAAGAGGGATGGAGGGAAAATCATGGGGAGGTGCAACAGATTGTTAAGGAATTTGACATGATGGATTTTAGAAGAACAAGCAATGTCACTTTAGTGAAATGTCATGGTCCTTCATACTAGACTAGGTAAAGCACTTGTAGCACACTCTGGTTCTATGGACAATTATTCTTTCTACATAGAGGGAACAAAAACTTTTGATAGATACCTTCAAAAGATTCAGTCAACATTCCACATAAATAACTCATAAATAAAGCAGCTCTTGCTTATGTTGAAGGAGGAGAGTGCAAAAGCTGGCTTGAGACTTAATATCAAGAAAACCAAGATAATAGCAACAGGCCCTATCAATCCCTGGAAAATAGATGGGGAAGAAGTAGAAGCAGTGACAGACTTTACTTTCTTAAGATCCAAGATCACTGCAGATGGAGATTGCAGCCATGAAATAAAAAGATGACTAATTCTTGGGAAGCAAGCTATGAGAAATTTGGACAACATAGTTAAAAGTAGAGACATCACCTTGCAAACAAAAGTTTGGATAGTCAATGCAATAGTATTTCTGGTAGTAATGTATGGTTGTGAGAGCTGGACCATAAGGATGGATGAGTGCAGAAGAATAGATGCCTTTGAGATGTGGTGCTGGAGGAGAGTTTTGAGAGTCCCCTGGACAGCGAGGAGAACAGACAGGTCAATCTTAGAAGAAATCAAACCTGACTGATCCTTAGAAGGTCAAATAGTAAAGATGAAGCTAAAGTACTTTGGACATCAAATGAGAAGAGAGGATTCACTTGAGAAAGCCTTGATGCTGGGAAAAGTGGAGGGCAAAAGAAGAAGGGGGTGGCCAAAAATGAGATGGCTAGATGGTATTGTAGATGTAATGGGCACAGAGCTTGGTGTGTGGTGGTCCATGGGGTCGTGAAAGGTCGGAATCGACTGTGCAACTGAACAACAACAACAAATGGAATCATATTATTTATTTATTATTATTTACTCATATTTACTATCCCGCCCCAATCGGATAGACCCGACTCTGGGCGGCTTACATCATAGATTAAAACCACAGGTTAAAACCTTAAAAATTCATAAGAAAAATTACAACAACGCAACAGATAAAAACAAGGGCAGAAAGGGGTGGCTGTCCCTTAAATCCCTTAAATCAGCCAACCTGCATGGGATCCCACATTCCTAGGTCCTCACATTTGCTCCGCCAGCCAGGTCTTTAAGTCTCTTCAGAAAGGCAGGAGCTCTGCCTGTAGGCGCAGCTCAGTTGGGAGAAGGTTCCACAGGGCCGGGGCGAACACAGAGAAGGCCCTCTTCCTAGTGCTAGTGAGGCGGGCCTCCCTAGCTGATGGAATAACAAGAGAGCCCCTCCGGTCCACCCTGGTGGGGCGGACTGGAATCCTAAAAACTTCCAGAACTTTCAGAACATTTTAACGTTACACAAATTGAGATTTCTTTTCCCTTCACAACCTTTACAAGGAACATTTTAATTTAACATGTTGCTTTCAATCCCTTTTGATTTTTTACCTTTTAAAGGCTTTACCCATTCCAATCTAATGGCAGCATAAAATAGTTTTTGATAGCCTAAACATGACAGAAATTTGAAATTAAAGACCCGATCAGCCTTATTTTTCAATTTCAGTAAACTATGGTTCACATCAGTTTGATTTAAAACAAATCCTTCTTAGAAAGGTTAACTGGAATGTATAGTTTGCCTCTCAGGCACAGATGAACTTCAGAAGACAACAATACCCTAAATTATAAACAAGTGATTCAAGAGGGAAAGCTAAAAAAAAAAGGGGGGGGAACCAATTGTGAGCAATAGGCAGCCTAAGAAAATGATAGGAATATCACCTGTTCATGCAACTACATGAACCTCCCCTTAAATACAATTGATTTCCTTCCATGGGAAAGCTAGGTCACAAATAGACTGAGAAAATACCACACAGCTTGCCACAGTTGCTCCCACCTAACACAAGAGCTGCGTGAAATGAAGGATCCACTAGAGAACTGCAGCTGCAACCAATCTGCTGTGGCCAACCTGATATACTCAGATCACTGTCCTGTCCCCAGTTCGAGAGGTGCATTAGCTGGCCCACCATTAGCTGAAACAGCAGTATATCTTGTCCACCTTCTGGCAGTCTTTGCCCCTTCCTGCATCCACTTTTTAAGGTATGACCACACAATCCAGGTACTGGGATAACAATCATGGATCAAGTTCACCTTTATGACAAAATTTAAATTTAGTCCCCTTCAAGTGGTGAAGTCATTCTCCCCAAGCTGAAACAGCAGCATATCTGGTTAATCGGCACCACAGGAACAGCATTAACTAGCCTCACTGCATACTTCTCCTTACTAGCCAAGTGTTGCCCCCATTCAAGGTGAGCTGCACATTGCCTATTCCAGTGGACCAGAGGTGGTCAACCTTGATGCCTCAGGTGTTCTTGGACTTTAATTCCCAGAAGCCCTGATCAGCAGGTGTGCTTAATAGGGCTTCTGGGAATTGAAGTTCAAGAACACTTGGGGCACCAAAGTTGACCACCCCTGAAGTAGATTATGCTGTGGCTCAATAGCCCCATTGTTTGTCCAGATCTGGTGGAGAGAACAAAAAAGAGAAAGCCATCAGGATTACCCCTCAGACCCACAGATGGACATTGTGTAGGGCCACCATTACATTGCCCTTCTATGGAAGGCCCTATAGAACAGTGATGGCAAATCTTGGCACTTCAGGTGTTCTTGGTCTTTAATTACCAGAAGCCAAAGTCAGCATACCTGCTGATCAGGGCTTCTGGGAATTGAAGTTTAAGAACATCTGGAGTGCCAAGGTTTGCCATCGCTTATATAGAAGGCTAATATATTATTTAAGATGTGCTGCTGGAGTGAACAGAGAAGGATGGCTTCCTAGCATCAAGCCCCCAAGGGTCACCCTCTCCCAGTCTATGACCTGCTTAATAGGAAAAAAATTATGCAAGAGTTTGCGAAGCCCTGGGCCTTGCTAACAAAGATGATTGCCCCCATGTGAGTATGTATTGTTCTGGAGGCCCACAGTTGCAACCTGAGTGTCACTGTATTATAAGATTGCTGCCTCTGAAGCTGGTGAGGAGTAGTAGTTACCGAAACACCTCAAGAAAGTGAGCAATTGCGTGGCACAACTATATGACCGCAGTATTGCTGGAGCAGCTGAATGGAATGCTTTCTCAATTTCCTGCTGTTTCCAAGGTTCCACCAGGAATGGGTATGACATGATCTTTACCTACGGCACTAACTGCCAGAACTTGTCCTCCAGAGTCCAACTGCTTTGTTGGAGTATATTCTCCTCCAGTCCTGAATCATGCTTCCATTGCTTCTTCCATCCAAGCCAACAGCACTCAGGATTGGAGTGTCAGAGTCACTGAACCACAAGAATCCCTGCCCAGGTGGAACTGGCTGCTTGAAGCTTGTGGGGGAGAGTACAGATTGCTGCCTTAAGAAGCAGCGGGACACACCTGTTTTAAACTGTGCAGCAGTGCACGTCAATAACTTGCCCCAATCCATCTGCTTATCCTCAGCCTGTCTAGCCCTCCTGGTCATGCTAGCCAATGAGTGTGTCAGCTTCCCAGCACCCCTGGGTACCATATCCAAGTGGAGTCAATGGTAGCTGCCATGCCTTGGAGGCTGTTCTTGTACAGGGCTGCCATACCACCAGCAATGTATAAGTCTGGGCCCAGCTGTTAAAAAATTATTTTAAAAGGGATTTTCTGCTGCTAAAATGTGCCTTCGTAATTCATGCTAATAAGATAAATGACTGCAATGCAAAAATCCACAGTGCACTTTCCAAGCTGGTGCAATATATCAGTGAGATCACAGTCCTTTTAGCACCACCTTTCCCTCCCTTCTTCCTCTGTCCCTCCCCTTTATAAAGCAGGAAAAAATTATTTTCCAGAAATTTGTACTTATTTCCCTTTTCATAACTGGCATAGCACTACCATACATGACTTATCAACATCAAGGCCATATAGAGTCTGTGCCATAAGTCTCATTAATAATAATAATAATAATAATAATAATAATAATAATAATAATAATAATAATAATAATAATAATAATAATAATAATAATAATAATAATAATAATAATAGAAACATTGCAATGGGATGATAAAAATTGATCCTGTGATCAATTCCTAAGGAAAGATATGGTAACTAACCAAACCAAAGGAAGAAAGCAAAGAAAGCAGCTCTGTAGCCCTTGCCTACTACATCACTAATGTTAAGAGGCACTTTTAAAATATATATATTTAAAAGAAACCCAACAGGTATCCTGATGGGGTTATAAAGCCGTGACAGGATGCCATGCCCCACTTAAGATATCAGTGTCAACATTGTCAAAAAATTTAAGGTTAAGATGTTTGTCAGGTGAAATGAAATCTGTAAAAGCTCAAAGGAAATGTGAAAGGCCAATTAATAAGGAACCTCTCCCCAAGAGGCATGTGTCAGGGAGGTAATGTCTGTCTGGTGCAAAAATATTTGCAATAACAATGGAGAACCAGCTAGATATTAGCTGCCTAGCTGGCCAGAAATGTATTTCTTCAGGCTATGTCTTCCTGGAAGAGTGATATTACGGGAGATTAGAAGCCATACAGGAACCATTCAGAGTGAATAGCCAGTACCATTCAGAGGAATGGTCAGTTGTTTTAGGAAAGTGAGATTCCCAGTGAAGGAAGATGTTATTCATCCATGGACCATGTCCCTTGAGCGAGTAGGATGGGGGGCCCTGGATAGTTGTCTTATTGTCAAATAGGACAGGACATCTTTCTATCTTCCTAAGGGACTTACAGAAAAATAAGTGTAGATAATAGGAGATAGATTTTGTTGTGTTCTATGGCCTGTGTGTATTTTCCATTTGTGTATCATTTTGTAGACATTTTGCAAGTTACCCCATTATCTACATTTTGGATTTTGTTTTTATTTCTAATTAAACTTATAAAGTCTATTCTGGCTTTTGGAATTGTATTTGTTTGAGAGAAATATTGTACTAATTCTAGTCCTTGACCATTTGGGCTATGATCTACCATGATAATATTGGTTATTAAATAGTTTTGCTTTTGATAAGACAAAGAAGGTAGTAGCGACAGGTTTTGCAAAAGGAAACTACTCTCAGCTGATCAGTTGTCTTAGCCTTTCCATGTATGCTCTGAGCACCTGTACAAGTTCAGGGTAAGCCAGGCTGATTGGTGGATTTAATGACAAACATCAGATCATGCATATACTGTAACTGCTTTTTTTGTATTGAGGTAGGTGATCAGGTACACCAGGGAAGGAAAAGCAGTTCTTCCATGTCTAGGCCGGACGTGAAACTGCTAAAATGAAGCCACTTTTGGTGGAGTTAATTCTGCAGTTCCTTTTTGCCTGACCTAGTGTCAGAGAGATTAGCCAGCAACATAAGGTTGCCGTTACCAGGGTACGCTGGATCATGGTTCAAAAATACCACACTCTTCGAAGAGGCTCTTTCTGTGTACCCCAGGAAAAGCAATGATTTAAGGAGACTCTATACAAATGAGCATCCTGGTGCTAACCATTCAAAAAGAAAGAAATGACACCAGAAGAAGAACGATCCTCTGCATTATTAGCTGTACATTGGGTAGTTGCATAAAAATTAACCGATTTGAGTCTTGAAAAATCCAGAGGAAACTGGGAGCTATAGTGCTGTATAGACACACTCTTAGTAATTTTACTAATTGGTAGAAAGTATATAGAGACATTGTTTCTGAGGTGCTTTTTGTTTCATGAGATAAATACAGTAATCTTTGACAAAAGACTGTGAGTTTTTCTCTCCTCAGCAGGCAGATGGGCCTTTGAATTTTTACCTATCTATATCTGGTTGCTGTTTTGCTGGCATCTCCTTAGAAAAGAGCCACTGTCCTGGTCAGCCATTTTAGCTTAACTGACAGCTGAAGGTAAAACAGGAAAAGTACTTGGAATCTGCAGAGAAATAATGGCATGATAATTCATGCTGTGTTGCCAGAGTAGGTGAGAAGTTCTTGTCATCTAGTTTTATATAAACCTATCCTTTCAGCTCTGTTGATTAATGTTCTCCTATTGAGGCAATTTTTAGTGGCTTTTGCTTATCATTTTGGTCAAAGATAGTCAGAAATATTCTCGATATAAGAGTCTCTGATTAAAAATTACTCCGTAGTGTTTCTATGTAGCTGACTCACACCAGCTGAAAGTCTAATTTGAAGATATACTTTGTAATCTTTATATCATTGCAAATACACAATTGATGTCATGTAGATATTGGGATGGAAGCACACTAAATGATTAAACAAGCTGTGAAATGAAATACATTTGCTGACATTAATAGAAAAACTTAAAATTTCAAAAGAAAAGTACGTACACTCAGATGGTATCCATTTCCATGGAGATATAACACTGATAGTACCTAGAGGGTGTAAATAATTAGAAATAAATGTTGGTTCCAGTTTCTTGGATATATTGCTATCAGCTGGAAACATGCATATGCAAACAGAACAACTTACATTAATGTATTTTATATAGTTATCACTCTACATGACAATAAAAATATTTGCTTTAAATTATCTTCATTTTTCTTGTTAAGAACTATTGATGAAAATAATGTTCTCTCCAAATTATGTTTTTGTTTGTGTGTAAAAAATGTTAGAAAAGATATAAATGTACCCCAGTTTATGGCATTGTAAATTGAATTGGAAGTACTTTTTCTGCTGTTGTAGTTATATAAAGCCAAAAATAAAAACCGCTATTCCTATGAAATAGGTGTAATAGTTTTCTTCTTCTTCTGTGTCTAGACTAGGTGAAACTGCCAAAATGAAGTCACCTTTTGGTGAGTTCATTCTGCAGTTCCTTTCGCCTGATCTAGTGTGAGAAAGATTAGCTGGCAACACAAGGTTGCTATTACCAGGATACACCTGTGGTTTAAAAGTGCAGTTGTACCTCGCTGAAAAAGCATAATGCGTTCCACAGGATTACTGTTTAAGCGAGTTTGCTCTTTAAGCGAAACACCATTGTAAGTGAACAATTGTGTGTGGGTGTGTGGGTGTGAACCCCGATTTATTTGTTAAGCGAAGTGGCCATTCAGAGAAAATTGTGCTCTTTAAGCGAGTTACTCTTTAAGCGAAACTCTCTTTATGCGAGGTTTGACTGTACCACAATCTTCAAGGAGGCTCTCTCTGTGTACCCCAGTATCAAATCAGTATTAAGGTAGGAGTCATTTGAAATAAGCTTAATTTTCCCCAGTCCTAAATTCATTAATTGTGAAGAATTTCTGAACTGAAGCAAAAAAAAAAAAAGGATTTTATTTGTTTGCTTAAATTACAACCTGTCATAATTAGTGTAATTAGGTGGCTCACAACAAAACACCAACATATAAATAATATAATAACAAAACAATAGATCATATAGCAAAAACAACCCACAACAACAGATCACACACACACACACACACCAGCAAAACAATATCAACCTTATCGGCACCAGAACCATACAAATTAATTCTAGCATTAATAGTTCATTCTATATTAATAAAGGCTCCCCAGAGTCATAATTCATTGTAAAGTTTAAATACAAAATGCTTCCATAAATAAAAGAGTCTTCAATATATTTACGGAAGATAAATATCGTAGGGCCATTCTGATCTCAGGGAGGCAAAGAATTACATATCTGTGGGGCCACGGCCAAAAATGCTCTACTTTTTGTAAAAGGTTATTTCACTTCTTGTGGCATAGGTAGATGTTCCCAGGAAGAGGTGCTCCTGCAGATAACATGACCATAAACTGCTAAGGGCTTTCTAAATCAATTCCAGCACCTTAAACCCAGCACAGGTAACCAATGCAAATCAGCCAGGACAGGGGCATATGATCAAAAGACCCAAGATCAGACTAGGCACTGCATTTTGTATCCTTTGAAGCTTCTGTACCAAATTCAAGGCAAGCCCCACATAGACAGTGTTACAATAGTCGATCTTGAAGACTACCAGCACGTAGGTCAATATTAGCAGAGAATTCCTGTCCAGGAATGGGTGAAACTGGGCAATGCAGTGTAGTTGGTAAGACTACCCAAGCCACCTGCTGTTCCATAGAAGACCTTCTCTGGTTGAAACTGTTAGTGCTGTAGTGGTGGTTTAGAAGCTCTTTGTATACCCAACCTAGGTTTTTAACATAGCTTTATATCATTAAAGGGAAGATTTCAGCATTGGCAAAGTGCTGATTAAAGACTTCCTTTTGTGATTTTGGGTTGAATATGAATTCATTTCATAGTGTACAATCCCAAAATTACCTTTACTCAATGGCGTTCTGCCCTTATCAGTTGCAACTCATGTTTAATCAAAGCTAATTTACTGCTGCTGCTGATATTATGCAAGTGGAGCTGCACAACAGGATTTCAGCCACAGGTTGGAACCGATAATCAACAGCAACTTCTTCTATCCACTATAGAAGAGTGAAGAGGCAAGTGCTGGAAATCAGGCTCCTATGACCCTGTGTCAAATGTAGTCCCAGGGTGTCAACAGAAGATTTTTGAGAATAAGAGCCCTTTTCACACATATTTGTATCCCTGTTAAAATATTTAGAGAGTATTGGTGGGTGCCAACATCTAACCCAGCTTTCAGGTCAGTGGGTGACCCCCTCACCCATGTGGATAGTCATGGGCTCCAGACCGGGAGTCTGAATGCAACACCTACTTTATTAGGAGACAGGTGGGATTTAAAGTCCTGACTTCTTCTCTGGCAACCCCACCCCCTCTTTTAGTCCCATCATTAGAGGTCACTGGCACTGGCACCCAGACAGACTCATTCTCCCAATCTTTTTTGAACCAGGGGGATGCCAACAATCTCTGGCCCAGTCCTTGCCCTCAGGCCCCTTTTAGGATGGGATTGCACAATGCTCTGGACCCTCATTTGGATCTTGGGAAGCCCCTACCTGAAGCCACTGCAGGCACTCTTAGTCTCACTGGCACTGGTGTCTCCAGCACCTCCTTTATTGGGCAGTGGAGTTGGTATAAATGGTAGTGCCAGTGGAGAGTCTTGTTGGCTGTGGTTGGGATGCCTTGGACAAGGTCTATGATGCTGGGTGAAGAGTCAATCCCTGGTTGTACTTTTGGGTGCTAGATCCTCTAGCCTAGGGTTTTCAACCTTTTCAAGCCAGGGGCTAGATCATGCCTCCTCAAACTGTCCCAAGCCCACACCATTCCCACCACCACCAGACCAGCCTGCCAACACTCCCCCCCCCCCACGCATCCAGTGCCTCCCTGCTTACTGGCATTCTATGGATGAAGGAGGCGTCCAGACTGACCTTGCCCATGCTCAACCAGAGCACCCCCTGGGAAAGACCCAGATAGCCATGTGCAGCTGCCACTTCCACCACCGTCACTGCCATCCTTGTCCCCTCCGCCTGGCTTGGCATGTCCCTAGTGCTGCTCAGTAGCAGGGCAGGATGTTGTAAGCATTATGGACATGCCAAGTGGAGGGGACAAGGATGGCGATGGCACGGGCCAGATACAATGGTGCTGTGGGCCAAAGCCAGCCCACAGGCCATAGGTTGAGAAACCCAAGCTCTATCCAGATCCCCATTCAGTCATCCTTCTTCTGGACATACTTGAAGAAATTTTCTGCAATATAGCATTGACCTAGTACTCTTCCCTTTCCCTTGGATTCCTGCTTTTCTTCTTCCTCCTACATTTTTGGCCTCTGTTATTATATTCCCTACCTGCCTGGCTCAGGTGTGGGTCCTCAGGTCTGAAGCTATCTGCCTCTCCTGGGCAGGCCAACCACTCCCAGGATCCACTTGATATGTGGTGCTCTCTAATCCTACCAGGCCTATCCAGGGGTACCAGCCAAGCTTAGATGGCCTGCATGGGTCATTGGCCATGGTGTCCTCCTCAGAGTATTACTACCAGAAAATACTAATACTTTAATGTAATTTTGCAATGGTTGCCGTTTGAGGGGATAAACATGGCACTTTTGCTTTTTGAAAAGCTTTTATAAAAAAAAAATCTTAGTAATTTAATTTTTAAAAGAGGTGAAGGAACTTTACACAAGAATTTATTTAGAATATCAGAAAAGAGGTGTTCCTGAAGCAGCCCTTGGCCTACACTCAGCCTGTGTTCGGAGCACAAACTTATGGTTCTTAATGTTCATGGTTCTTTAAGCACAGGTTTTTCAGCACTATACTCTGCAGTTGTACAGACAGTCATTTTATTGTTCTTCGTTTTATGCACAGAAGATCTCCTTCCCAATATAAATGCAAATCATCCAGAGATCTACTTTCTTCCTACCCTAGACCAGAATAAGAAAGAAGACTGAGGTGTAACTGATACTACCATGTTTGGGAGTTGGTGAATGATTAGTTGATTTAGGAAGGATTAAACTTAGTTTCCACATTACTGTTACAGATGCTGTGAAGTCTCACACTTATGTCCAATGAAGTTGACTTGATCCACAAAAATGAACATCAAAATACAGGAATTAGTCTTTATGGTGCCACAACATTTTTGTCTTTTTGTTTTGTTTACTCTCTGATAGTGTAGGTAATGTTTCTCCTCTGTATTTGACTGTCACTGATGCCATATAAACATCTAGATTATAAACTTATTCCTGTCACACCTTGGTACTTGGTGACTTTGGACCATCTAGAACCCCAGTGACATTTCATCCTTTGAATCATGATGAAAACAGAAAGTTGCAAATTCCTTAGCAATTTACCGGTAACTGTATAAATGGTTGACATAGATACTGCCTAGTACAATAAAAAGAGGAAGCACACAGGCATCATTACACATTATGAAGCTCCCATGAAGCCAACTGATTGTTCCCACTAACATATTTGCCATAGAGATGATAACAAAGGAGCTATCATGACCTAGATACCCTGGAGGGTTTTTATAGCATAGCCACTCTACTTGAAACTTGCATGGAAGAATTGAAGCTAACAGCCACACAAATACCTGGGAAAGAAAACTGTTCATGCTGACTGGCATGAACTCCTTCTCTGACCAGAATATGTTATTACCTTTATAAGATAAGCTACTCATAGAACAGTGAGTTTCTAAATACAGGGATTTGGTTCAGGATGCTTTCTATCCTTGCAGCTTATGAAATAGTGCATAAATGATTCCAGTCCAGCAAAAATGTGAACAGTTACTACTTCTCTCTTGATCAAAGTCATTAGTGCTGACACAAGAAGCAACCGTGTGAGCTCATTGATTCTCGTACCCATGTTAAAATTCTGCTAAGAAGCTGGCTCTTGGGGAATGGTGATACAAATTTGAGCTAGCTTAGGTTAGCTAGAAAATGGAGCTGCATGATAAAACATGCCTGGCTAAGACAATAACCTTCCTTTGTAGCAAACTTTTTAAAAAATATATAATGGAGTTAGGGAAAGTTGGTTGAAAACAAGTCATTTCCATGGATTTCTTTTACAATATATTCTTGCAATTGTTTTACTCTGTTCATAATTTTGTTTATGGCAATGTACTAGTCACAAATGAATTCAAAATATTCATACCAAAGCTTATCCCTCTGACTTATGTTGCTGAGGGTTGAATAAGTGGTATAGCCTTTTCTGTTTCTGAATGATGGGGACTTTATTAATATTACTAGACATTAGAGAACCTGGAACTGCAGTATAACAAGTGAGAGTGGCAGTTTTCTTTCATTTAGATTCTCCTGTATTTAATTATTCTGGTTGATTGAAATATTCTCTAATAAAGGAGCAGGTATGAATGGTGATGTATGTATGTGTTCATCTATTTAAAACAAAATGTCCTTGCATTCTGTTGACTTGCTTTAACATTAGGAATAGTGAACAAGCAACATGGATTCTAGAACTCCATTTTAGTAGTCTTGTGATTTTTGTGTGTGGGAAAGGAGACAAATTGTAAAACTTACTCAAAACAATATGTTATCAGCTGGACACTATACACCCTTTAGCTATTTAATACCATTGGAACAGCATAATGGATGGGATTTGTTTCAACTGGTTTCTGAACATTCTTCTGCTAGAAGGGAACCAAAAGCCATTTTAGAAACAATGGCCTTTTCCATGCTGGGATTCTGTCTGATTGAAGGATAATTTTCCTAAAACCTCTTGGTGACTATTGTCCCCTCACTTTCAGTTTGTAAGCCACAGGTAAAAGACATGATTCTAGTGGTCCAATTAAAGTTTGGCCAAATTGACAAATCAGTTTTAATGACATGATATGTTCAGCCATTCTAAGACTAGTGTAGACATAACAATGACAGTCACTGTCAGGATGGGGCCTGGAGTAATATTAGTGAATTTTTAGCTATTGCCTAAATTATCTGCAGCGCAGTTTCTTATATACATGTTTGATTGTGTTTCAGTACACCAAGAAGACCAGATCAATCAGACTCCTCTTTTGGACAGAGAGCAGCTTCTCCATCCCTGAAACAGGCTACGCAGACCAGTGAAAGCACAAAAGAGATAAGAAGCCATGGACAGACCACAGAACAGGCTGATGGGCCAAGGAGGACTCTCCAAGTGGACAGCAGGGACCAGAGAGCAGGACGCTCGCGCTCTGTGTCACCTGATCGAGGCAGCACCCCTACCTCACCTTATTCTGTCCCTCAGATTGCACCCCTTCCCAGCAGCACTCTCTGTCCTATATGCAAGACAACAGAACTCACTTCTTCCCCGAACCTGCCAAATTTCAATATCTGTACACAGTGTCACAACAAGGTCTGCAACCAGTGTGGATTCAATCCCAACCCTCACCTGACTGAGGTAAAGTATGGTTACAGCTTTATGTAAGTCTTGGATTTGGATTGTGCTATATGGCATTATAGCTTTTATGGCTTAGGCTACCAGTGCTTTTGGTATAATCCTATTATTCTTGAATTTTCAAGCACTGGATGAAATGTGTGCATGAGAAGGGTGGAGTAAGAACTACATAAATGACCATTCTTCTTTGCTTCCTCTTTTTACCCCTTTGAGTGTTGAGATACAAGGTTCTTGTTCTGGCACTTCTACCAGCCTCCACCGGTGTTATTTAGTGTTGTTGTAATATATCTTTGATGCTATCTCTCCACCTTCCTCTGGGTCTGCCTCGTGGTCTTTTTCCATCTCTTCTTTTCATGTATGCCTTATATGTTACGGAATTCCAAGATATTCTCTCCAAATGGTCAAACCACCAAAATGACAGTTGCAATAATGTAATAGATGGCACAGAATGATGAGAACTCCCAGAAGTGCAGGCTGGGTTCCAAAGAGGCAGGGGAACTAGAGACCAAATTGCCAACATTCTCTGGATCATGGAGAAAGCAAAGGATTACCAGAAAGAAGTCTACTTCTGTTTCATTGACTACACCAAGGCTTTTGACTGTGTGGACCACAATAAACTGTGGAAAGTGTTTAAAGAGATGGGAATACCAGACCACCTCATCTGTCTTATGAGAAATCTGTACATGAGTCAAGAAGCAACAGTTAGGACATGATACGAAACAACTGATTGGTTTAGAATAGGAAAAGGAGTATGACAAGGTTGCATATTGTCACCCTGCTTATCTAACTTATATGCAGAGTACAGAATATGTAATGCTGGGCTGGATAAATCACAAGCTGGAATTAAAATTGCTAGGAGAAACATCAACCTGAGATACGCAGATGATACTACCCTAATGGCAGAAAGTGAAGAAGACCTAAAGAACCTCTTGATTAGGCTGAAAGAAGAGAGTGCAAAAGCTGGCCTGAGACTCAACATAAAAAAACCCCAAGATAATTGCAACCTGCCCTATCATTTCCTGGCAAACAGAAGGTGAAGAAATGGAAGCAGTGACAGACTTTATCTTCTTAGGATCCAAGATCACTGCAGATGGTGACTGCAGCCATGAAATGAAGAAAAAAAACCTGAATAATTTTTGGGAGGCAAGCTATGAGAAACCTAGGGAACATAATAAAAAGTAGAGACATCAACCTGTCAACAAAAGTCTGCATAGTCAAAGCAATGGAATTCCCAGTCGTGATGTATGGTTGTAAGAGCTGAACCATAAGGAAGACCAAGCACAGAAGAATAGACACCTTTGAGATGTGGTGCTGGAGGAGAACAAATAAGTCGATCCTGAAGGAAATCAACCCTGACTGCTCCTTGGAAGTACAAATATTGAAGATGAAGCTAAAGTACTTTGTACACCAAATGAGAAGAGAGGACTCACTCGAGAAGGCCTTGATGCTGGGAAAGATTGAAGACAAAAGGAGAAGGGGGCAGAAAAGGATGAGATGGCTAGATGACATTGTTGATGCAATGGGCGTAGAGCTGAGTGGGCTGCAGAGGATGGTAGAGGACACGCAACGGCCCGATGCGCAATGGTCCATGGGTTTACCAAGGGTTGGACTCTACTATGTGACTGAACAACAAGAAAATTATATTTGTTGTTGCTGTTCAGTCGCACAGTTCATTCCGACCCTTTGTGATTCCATGGACCATTGCCTGCTAGGCACCTCTGTCTTCCACCATCTTCCTCAACTCGCCCAGCTCTGTGCCCATTGCGTCTACAATATCATCTAGTCATCTCATTTTTGGCCACCCCCTTCTTCTTTAGACCGCTGCAAATCCCACCTCATGCCTCAGTGTGGTGCAGCAGTGACCTTGACCGTCCAACACCTATGGTGTTGGGGGTGTATTCTCCTGGTAGGTTCAACCATGCCACAAAGGTGGCAGCTAGTGGTTCAGAATGGGGGAGTTCTGCATTCTGGAACTGCAGGTCAGCTAAGTCAGTCAGGTATTCAGGCAATGCACCGAGCCAGTGGATTGCTCTAATATGGCCAACTTTGACATGAGTCCACCCAGCTGTGTCGTCATATTTAAAATGGCTAAAGGAGCATCAAAACATGGGTCTCAGTTCCCCGTGCACCATCGGACCTTGCTTCAGTAGTAGTAGGACCTCCCGATGGGGAAAGGCTGCTAAAATTTGAAACAGTGAGAGACAATGCTTCAATCCGCCTGATGTGTGAAACACGGATCAGCTGAATAACCAAATAATTACAGTAAACAGCGGATAATGATTGGATCGGATAACACTAAAATCGCATAACGTTAAGTAATCTGGGAAGGAGAATTGGATCGAATAACGTTAAGGTCCTATGGGATGGATTGGATAACAACCGCTAGAGCCTGTGCAGTTACAATGTATCTCTATGGAGCTTTAACGTTATCCGATCCATCCCATAGGATTTTAACATGGATCGGATAACACTAAAAATCGGATAACACCAAGACTTGTGGAACCAAGTTTTAGCATTATCTGGTGTTTTATTGTATATAGAAGATAAAGAACATAAGCAGATTCTGCTGTGTTCTTGAAGATGCATGATTAGGGTTTTCTGGACCAAATTATAAATTACTTTTCTAGTTGAATTGTTATCTGGGTGCAACACATATAAGACCACACACAATGTTGCCCTAGTCACTGGATTATATTGACCTTTCTGGTGCATGAATAACACTTGCCAGGTAATGTCTAGAAGGGAGAAGATACAAATAAGGACAAGGCAAGGTAGAAAACTCATTTAGAAAGAAATAAAAGTACACGAATACTTCAGATACACTTATTAGCCTGGTGCACAATAAAGCAAAATGGAGAACAGGGCCACTTTGCCTCTTATGCAACCATTTGGATTTATATTTAGAAAGACGTGTTGGGGTTAATGAAATGGAGACAATGTGGTACAGAGAAAGGAGATAACACTGTAAGAGGAAGGTAACCTTTCCCCTTCCATATTGCAATCAGAACTTGGAAGGAATTCGGTACACGCAATGGTTTTAGTTTCAGCTGGTTGCTTGAAGAGATTAGAGAGAGCCTTTTTTTTTTTTTTTGCATCTTGCTTGATGAAGTATATTCTTTCTTTTTAATGTCTTGCCTGATACAGAATGTTGCTTCTTCTTTGTGTTTCTGCACACTTTTTTAAAATACCTTTTTGGTTGACATAATAAAAGTATTAGCATTGACTGGGTTTTAGAATTTGTTTTGTGCCAGCACAATTACCCTTGCTTTTGTTTGTTACTGCCAGTTGTGGCTAGAGTATCCCACCAACCTCGTCTCCTCCAATATTTTGAAATAATGTGGCCAAGTAGTGGAAAAACCCCACAGTGATCTAAATGACATTCAATTGCTTTAAATCCTCTGAAAGGTGTGAGAGAGAATGCAGTAGGCTGAAAAGCTGAGGTAAGTAATTGGTATTGGGCAGAACATAATTTAAATTTATTCAAAATGGTTATTCCCACTAGCAAGAATATGAGGGCCTACATAATAAGATATCCTAGTTATACAAGATCCTTATGTAATGATAACTCATTTGAACATGTTTCAAGTGGGAAGAGAAATGCCACAATACACCATCCTCTGTTTAACAGCTTTTCATTTGTAATTAAAGTTGAATGGTTTATTTGCTGCATCATTTACTATATGCCCCCTTTCATTCCAAAATTATGTACAAATAAAGATGCAGTACTCTAACCACTGTTACTATTCAATCTGTATTTATTTCAATTGAGTTTTTAAATTAATGAAGTTTGTACAGCAGTTTTGCTTGAATTATTCCCCTATTGTGCTAATGCTATTTCCCTGAGTATTGTGTGTGAAATAAATTTTCCAATGAACCTTCATTATGCTTTTCTATTTAAAGAAATGAAACTGAATTTCCTGAATACACTAAAAGCTCATTAAAATACTTGGAATAAGTACAACGCTCTCTAAGTTCAAATTAGTTAGCATCAGCCAATTTCAAATTTTCTTTTTTGTTTTGTTTGTTTTTGGATTGTTTTGTTTGTTTTTTGCACCGGTTAGGGAACTACAGTATTCAACTTGAATAATTATTGCTTTCTTCCTTGTTTAAAAAAGTAAATATTACGTGGACAGTACCCATAGAAACAGATTATTTAAACAACGGACAGATAATGGAGAAACCATAAAGAAATAACTATAATTATAAAATGTGTTCTTATAAATGAAGGAAACTGGTTTGAAGGGGAGACTATGACCACAATTTAGTATACAGTATAAGATATGGATAATCTGCAAAAGATAAGACACTCATTATGTTTCTGCAGCTACTGCAACTCCAGAAATTTGGTAGAAAGGGAACATTGATGGCTCAGTTTTGTTTTGTTCTCTTCTTATAAATATGTGAATGCGCACCTTGTCCATATCCTCAAGGCTATGGCGGTCCATTGCAGTCTCAGTGTTAAAACCTGCATGTCGTGCTTCATGTGTGCCGTGGGTGATGGCTCTGAGATCATAGTGTGTGGGTCACTTCGTGGCAAGATGGGATCCACCTTAAACAAATTCATGCCAGTGAAATTTTTACTGCTTCAGGAAAAAAAATGCATTCTCGGATACAAGTTGTAGTCGACGACAATACATATTTACCAAAGTGGCAAATTCTTCATAACTTAAAATAAAAATAAATTCTTAAAATATTTTAATCAGAGGTGAGGGGAATTAGTGTAACCAATTATGTAAGAAGCTCTGTAACTGAAGTGAGCTCTGGAGAGGCCAGGATTTTTTTTTTTGGTTGCTCCACAGGTAGACTGGATTGGGTGCACCTGGGGAACTGCCCCCACCTATCTGCCAATCTGGCTGCATGATTCAAACGGTGGCAGTGAAAAATAAGCATCAGTGCAGGGGATATTGAGAAGCAGGAACTGACTCAGTATGGTGTTTGCCCCATCCTTTGGCCCTGGAATCACTGACACTGAGAAAACATGGCCCTGTGGTGAATCTGAGACTGGCACTTTCTCATTAAAATTGTCAGCAACAGTAGGTAAATATGTTGGATCATACATACCTACTGCTGCCCTAAGAAAATGCCTTAGTATTTAATTAGTGCCCTAAGGATGTTATACAAGGATCATGAGTTACAGGTTTATTATTACAGTTTTCAATTCACAAAGTAATTATAGAGCAAAACAGGAATACTGTTATACACAAGCTTTTACATAGAATTAATATACTTAGGTATAGGGTCTTCCTTGCTTGAAAGCTAGTTATGTCCAACTATAGGATTGGGTGCTTATCTCCGTTTACAGCCAAAGAACCAGCGTTGTATATGTCTGCAGATATTTCTGTGGTCATGTGGCAGGCTTGACTAGACACGAGCACATGGAACACTGTTATCTTTCCCACCAAAGTGGTACCTATTTATCTACTTTCAATTTCTTGCTTTCAAACTGCTAGATTGGCAGGAGCTGGGACAGAGATGAGACAGAGATGGGAGCTCACTCCATCATGCAGCACTCGCGTCTCAAACTGTTGACGTGCTGACCTTCTGTTCATCAACTTCAGACTCTTAACCACTAGGCCACTGCAGTTCCTTTAAGTACAGTAAATTAAAAGTTTGATTTTGAAAACTTATCTTACCGTCTGATACTTTCTTCAACTTTAGAAAGCAGAAGGAATTAAACTAAGCCAGTTATTTAAAACATAGGAACCTTGTTCTTGGAATAAATGTGAGTTGACTGGGTTTGTTATTTGTTGCATTTTAGTATTTCTATTCCCTTTTCTTAATTGGCTAATATGCAGAAGTTTTGTTGGTTGAATTTCTCTTCTCTTCTTTTTTTTCCATAATATCTCAACTCTTTTGCCCCTTACGTTCTAAGTTTGTGATGATGAAACCAACCTGCTAATTTACAGAGTTAATAATTCCCAACTTTATCTCCATGTATTTAATTTGCTTGTCTTTGTTTGAATAACCAATGCTGTATATAAAAGAAAACAGAACTGTAGCCAGGGGACATTTTAGTTCTCTGAATCTTTTACCCAGCATTCTTATATCGGATCATCAGAGTGTGGATTTTTATTTTTATTTTTTTTGCAGCAAACCTGCAAAAATTTTTTGTAACATTCTTTCTAAAAGGCATATGCAATAATGCTAAGCCTTTGAGTATATTTTAGGCAACAGGTTGTGTAAAGATATACTCAAAGGCTTAGGTATACTGAAGTTCTTCTATTCAGTTGACTCTCAAACATTTTCCCAGGTGTAGGGCCCAGTTGTTAGAGGAAATTGTCTGCCTTCCATTTTGATCTGCTCTCTTCAATTTGGATAATTAGGAGAAGCTGCTTCAATGTTGGAAGATGGACACAAAGGTGAAGCTAAATTTTGGTAAAGTGGGGGAAAGGGAACTGATGATAGCAGCTGTGCATAATCTGCTTGTTTGTGCATACCTGATCTTATCATGTAAGAATCTAGATAAGCTGTAGTTCACACACATAACCAATTATGTATTATCCAGCTGCAACTGACTAGGATAAACAGTAAAAAATATATTAAAATTACTTTATTCCACCCTCTAGTGCTCTGACCTCTTGTGCTGACCTGTGAGCCAGGCTCTTGTCTGTTCCATCTGTGCACTGTACGTTACTCTGAATTTTGTCTCCTTATAAAGAAACCTGGAGCTTGTCAGTCACTTTGTTGGGATCTGCTTAAGCCCTACTTCTCCAATGGTTGGGGGAACACATCTGTCACCTTGCTTCCAGCCTTAGTCTGAAATAAAATAAAATAAAATCTAGAATGCAAATTTATCTTTTCTTCTGAGTTCCATCATCCCAAAAGACAGTGATGGACAGGAAATAACAGTACAGTTGTACCTCGCTTAAAGAGCATAATGCATTCCATGGGATTGCTCTTTAAGCAAGTTTGCTCTTTAAGCGAAACACCATTGTAAGTAACCAATTGTAACTTCTGGCAGGGGCAATTGCGAACCCCAATTTAGTTGTTAAGCGAGTTTTTGGTTGGTTTTAGTTGTTAAGTGAGGCGACCATTCAGAGAAAATTTTGCTGTTTAAGCGAGTTAGTCTCTAAGTGAGGCACTCTTTATGCAAGGTTTTACTGTATATATTACCATTGGTTATGCCACATTTGGACTGAAATATCTAATTTAAGGAGAATTTTGAAAGGCAGGTATGAAGGCTAGAATGGGTTTACATTTATAAAGCATGACATAGGAAACATTAAGGCAACCCTGTGAAAAGATAATGTAATAGCTACTTGATATTACCAATCAGTTTTCAAATACTTAAAAGTAGCCACAGAGATGATAATATTTATTTTCACTGCCTCAGAGCATAGGCTTAGGTGCTGTGAGACAGAATTGTTACAAATAAATTTTAGTGAAGTACTAGGAGAAACTTTTCTAAACAGGAGAGTTCTTGATTAAAGGATTTGCCTGAATGCTTAGAGAAGTCATCTGGATTACACAAATCATGATCTATTGGTTAACTAGGCTGGAAAATCCTTGAGATATTTTCCCCAAATTAATTCTTTAATAATTTGAACGGCTTCTGTATTTTGTGAAATGAAACCTGGAAAACATTGATATATTCAGGAAGGTAATATGAATTTATTTAAACAATTGCATGTGTAGAAATATGAAATGTTCTGTTTGCAGAGTTCTTTGATGCCTGACAATTAATCATGATGCTTGAGCACAGTTTTGTATAGAAGCATTTTCAAAGTAATGAGAATTTTTTGACATTACATTCCCATCTGAAATCCTGATAATTTAACAAACTACAAATTAATTGATCTTGAAGGTGTTTATACCCAGGAAAAAGAGGGAGACAGTGTAATATAGAGCACCCAAATAGGTCTGGGACACCATGGGTGACACAAAATTGGGTGGAAGAATGAATACCTTGGACAACAGAAACAGATTTTAGAAAGATATTTATAGGCTTGAGCACTGGGCTGAAAGCAACAAAATGAAATTCAGCAGAGATAATGGGGAGGGGCAAACCAAACCAAACCAGAGGAGAGAAGAAAAACCAGTTACAACATGGGAGATACTTGTCTCAGTAATACTATAATTGAGATGTATCTTGGAATTGTTGTAGAACACAAGCTGAATATGAGTCAGTCCTACGATGTGACTGCAAAAAAGGCAAATGATATTTTAGGCTGATTTAATGAAGTATAGTCTCCCAAGCCCATTAGATACTATTCACCCTCTATTTGACACTAGTTAAGCGACATCTTAAGAAGGATGCCAATAAACTGAAATAGGTTCAAAGGAGGGTGATCTTGTGGAAGACTGAAAGTACTGGGCATGTTTAGCCTTGAAAAAAAGAGACTGAAAGAGGATATAATAGTACTGTACACACTTTTCTATGGTAAAGATGGCATCTGTGTATCTCAGACAAAGGAAAGGCTTTTGAGCATAGTAGCTAAGGAAGCATTCCTCTATGTTAATCATCAATATGTTTGTACATTGAAACCTTGGTTAACATAATATGTTATGCAGGACATTTCTTACAGCGAAAATTACTTTAAGCGAATTTCCCATAGGAATGCAATGAACACAATTTCCCATAATAATGCAATGGTTTCCCACAGGAATGCAATAAAAACCAATTAATCCATTCTGAAAACAAATCTGTAAACTGAGCTACTATTGTCTATGGATTTCCTTTGTTATGCAATTTTTATGTTAACCAAGCTGTTTAATTGAGGTTCCACTGTATATTGAAATGCCATTCAGATGCCCATCAACATGCTATTGAGAAAGATGCATGTTTTCTATATAGGTGAAGTTGTTACGTATGGATGCAAAGTCTCAGCCTTGCTCAGGATGGTATTCTTGATAGCATGTAAATCTGACCCTTGATCAAAACAGGTTGGAGCTGCAGAGGTACACCACTTATAAGTGGATTTTCCCCTTGAAGTTCCTTCAGGTATCATCAGGTTACTTAAGTCAGTTTTGTGGATTAAACTACACATAAATGTTTGATATGAAGTGTGCCTCTTAAGGTCACCCTCTTTCAAGTAAGGAAGGCATCTCTCCCTTTACCTAATTTGAGATCTGTTTATATTTTTGTCTGTCATCTAGTTTTATGTCTGTTTTAGAAGAGCTTTACATAGCATGAACATTCTGCTCTTCAATTCCATGAATTCTTTGCAAGATGTACTTTCTCTTTGCAATTGCTATAAATTAACACCATTGTGCAGTGAACAGCATTTTTCAGAATCTGTGACTTATAAGGTAAAACAGTTCACATTGCTTTCCTGCTCTGTCATCATCTTCTGATTTGTTGCTAATTTTCAAAGAAAGTGTTGGATTGATTATTCATTTTGAATAAGATAGTTACTTTTATTAATGTTCCTCCCCAGATTGTGTCATCCACACATTCTGCCTCCAAGAGAAAAAGTCAGCAGACCAAGTAGGAATTATATACCTTTTAAAGAGGTATGACAAATAGAAAGGCTTGTTAAGATGGAAACATTAAGTTTTCTTCAAAGGATGTAGGTGTGATGCTTTCTTTGTGGGAAAGTGAACATGGTGGGTAAAAAATAATAAAAACAGTAGGTAGCAGAGGCAATAGCTTTGGATGCCTTAAAAGTAATGTGTATTCTTTGTAGTTGCTGTTTTGTCAGAGACAACAAAAAGAGCATTGAATAGGATACCAGAATGCTGTAATGGTCAGACTCATGATTTTAAGAGGCAACTGAAGCATGCATTTTAATATCTGCCACTGAAACTACCTCAATACTGTCTAATCAAAAATAAAAAATAGTTATTAATATTTGTCCCAGCAAGACCTCTAATTTCAACAAAAGGGATGAATGACATGAAAAAATAACTTATCTGGTGCTTAGAAATAAAAGTAGAGTTACTGTATACACATACAGTAAAACCTAGGATAACGCTAAAACTTGGTTCCACAAGTCTTAGTGTTATCTGATTTTAATGTGATCTGATGCATCGGATAACGTTAAAATCCTATGGGATGCATCAGATAATGTTAAAACTCCATAGAGATACATTGTAACTGGCACAGGCTTTAGCGAACGCTATCGATGCATCCCATAGGATTTTAACATTATGCGATGCAATTTTTTCCAGATTGCTTAATGTTCTGTGATTTTAGCCTTATCTGATGCAAACGTTATCTGAGGTATTACTGTACCAACAAAAAGCTTTCTGCTACATTAACAAGGAGGTTTCTTGTGACAGTCCTCTTCCAACTGTGAACCTTCCAGTCTCTCTGCCCATATGGAACAATTTCTACAACATCCTGTGACACCTGAAAGCCTCCCTGAAAAAACTGTCATTGGCCTTAGGCAGAATAACTTTTGGCAATGGGATTTCAGGCAATACATTGTAACAGAGAACGCCAATCTTACACTGTGACTCCCACCCTTCATGTACACACAATGTTCAACTGAAAGCATTTCTGGCATTGTCTTAAGAATGAGAATGAGCAAGCTGTTTGTTTTCTCTGAGAATTATTTGACAAATTGGGCTGTTTTTCTTCAGAGTCTCAAAAACATAGGCAGAAATGAAATGTATTGAACCAACTCAAGTAGTTAGGTTAATGAATAAAGTTATATGCAAACAAAAAGCTAGGAATTGTGCTGGGAGGCCTTGATTAAAACAGATGACATTTCCATCTATATTCGCCAATTCAATCATGTCTGAGGCATTCGATATTGTTTCAAAAGGGTTGTTGTGCTAATTGGACTATAAAAATAGATTTTTTAAAAAAAAAAAAGCTTTGATTTAAAATGTCACTTTCATCTCTCCTGGGAATGTTTTTAGTCAAAGATAGCCTAAAGATGTAGATCTGTACTACAAGTCTACTACATGAACATATTCCTACTAGAATATAGGGATTCTTTTATAGATCTTTCTTTAGTGTCAGAAGGAATTATTAGGCTTTGCAAAAGTTGTATGCCATGGCAAATCTAAGCTGCATTCAAATTCACACTTTCATTGGTCTACAGAGTAATTTTGTGGTATACTAAGGCATGAAATAAATTATTACCACAAATAAGGAAAAGACATATTATGGGTCCCAGACAGTTTGCAAAGTCAGCTATATAGGCATAGTCTTCCATGTGTGCATTGTCATGGGTGAGAGACGACAGGACATGACAGGACACACCTCCATGTAACGGCTGATCCCGATGTGTGTGGGCTCACACAGGAGCAATGGATAAGGATAGGTGGTTATGCTTGTAATTGAAGCTCTGGTAGTTGGCTGCAAACAGTGCTTTTTAACACACCACCTTCCAACTAGAAACACGGAGTGGACCCAGCTCCTGGGAACTGCCTTAAAATATATTTTTACCTTCAAAGGATGGGACGCCAAGGCAGATGAGGTTCCCAAGCCTAGCTAGGGTTGCATGTGCTGGCTCCTCCTCAGAATCGCCCCAGCAACCTTATCAGGTCCCAAGCAATTGTCTTTTTATAAAAGTCCACTCTGTCTCTCACCCCCTCTTCTTCAAGGTTAAACACATATGAAAATGTAGCCAGTAGTTCGGCTACCTGGACCTCTTATCTCGGCAATGGCACCGTGGCTTCTCTTCCTGGATTAAAGATGAAGCTTGTGATGTCCTTTTAATTCTTTATTTGCAGAAGCATATTCAAAATCCATATGCAAATCACAATACATATCGAAGTGAAATATCTAGCTAAAATAACTTTTCTCTGTCTAAAATCTAACATGTCCATTGTTGGACTCGTAAAGCTAATCTAGACTTAGAATTCTAATAAAATAAGAAAATGCTAGCTTTCCTAAAGATGCATTTCTTCTCAGAGACTAAGACCTTTGCCTTGGTTGATTTTAGCAAAGTCTTAGAGCGTGGGCACACAGGACCCCATCTCCTCATCTTGCTAAGCTCCCATCTTGATGTTCCTTATCAGATGTCTGGAGTGACAAGAGCTCTCTCTGATTCGAGAATTGGTCCTCCTAAGTGGCTAAACTGTAGGGATTTTTATACCATTTTGGCACTCTTCTCCCACCCTTAAGAATGACAATTATGTGAGAATGATGTACCCTCACAGGTGTTTTTCCTTAAACAGTGATGTAAGTTTCCCCCCACAGGTGTTCTACTCCTGGTGGGGGCCACAGGATGCTAAGTAGCCTAAGTGTATCCTTTTACCTCTCCCCTTATGTGATAATGCAAATGTCCCTGTCAAAGTTGAAATGTGACAAGTGAAAGTACTTCTTCCATAAGAAGTAAGAGGGTTTCCTCCCCTCTTGTTAAAAAGTTATTGACCTACAATGAACTGTGAGTTTATTCCAGTTCATTCCCCTTCATGTGCAATCTACATGCTCAAGGATTTCACAGGTGTTTGTCTGGTAACATCTGTGCTTAGTGACGTGGCATCTCTGGAATGCGGCTTGGTATCATTGACACTTTTCCCTTTCAAAGCTAGCCTTTCTCAACCTGTCAGATTATCAAACTACCTGTACATTATAACTAAATGTTTAAAAAGTAATTCAAAGAAATATAAAATGTTCCCTGAATTCTCATGACATGCATAACTTTTTAGTCACCCTTTACCTATTGTACATCCCATGTTCCAAAGGTTTTTAATTTGTGATTTGCTGCTGTGTTTTTAATTTTAAAATTTTAAGATTTTTATAACTGTTTGGTTTTATGATGTTGTAAACCGCCCTGGGTCACTTCGGTGAGGAGGGCGGTATACAAATTTGAATAAAATAAATAAATAAATAGTCTCATTGGAATAGGAACAGTGAGGAAGGATGGGAACATTTCCCAAAAACCTACAAATAAGATGAACTGAGCCTTCAACGATAGTGACGGAAACTGTTTGCTGAAGTTTTTCTTAGATTTGCTATGCATGACATAACATAATTATTGATGGATGATCTTTTGATAATTACAAGCATATGTGACCCTTCTCCAGTCTTGGATGACTGTTGCTCTGGCATTGGCTGGTTTCTGTGCTGTCAGGTTCTGCAACAGCTCCTGCTGCTAAATGGGGAGTTTATGTCTCTCTTCTTCTCTTCCTCCCTCTCCATGGCAATTGTTGTGGCAATATAAGGCAGGGGTGCCCAGCCTTTTCAGGCTGTGGGCCGGTCACATGGTTCAGGGAGCCAGTCACTATGGCCCTGGGGCCAGAACTGGCCCCCAATGCCAATTCATCCAGCCCCCGAAGCCCTTGTTGCTCCTGAAAACGGAAGTAAAATGCAGCCACATTTATTTCCACTTCCTGGAGCAATGAAGGCTTTGTGGGCCGGATGAATTGGCATCGGAGGTTGGATCCAGCTCCAGGGCTGTAGTTTGGGCATCCCTGAGGGTAAGGGCTTCCCTTTTTCTCTTCTGGTGCTCCATCTAAGGTCAAATGTAGGGCCTTACCAGACTTGGGGCACCAGATGATGATATAAGAATTGGCAGGTGATGGGGTAGTACCAAAAGGGTTCAGCATCAACAGCTTGGGCTGATGTTGTTTGCCACAACATTAAACATGTATGTGCAGGGAGCAGGCAGTTGGATAAGTACATGTGTAAGGTGACTACTTTATGATTTTTACTTTACAGTTGTATTACCCTTTTCTATAACTAAATGGCAGTTATTCCTGTGTTTAGCATCTTATAATTACAGTGATGCAATGATTTCAATAAACTGAAAATATATGCATTAAATATAAACATAAAAATGATGAATGGCAAACAGTTCATTATTCCAATGTGAAAGCAGTTATAAAGCAGGAATGGTAGGGGGTTGGAGATAATAAATATTAGTTTTGTGCTTCATAAATAATGTAGCAGATAGAGTCATGTAAAGATAGGCTTCAGGGTCTAAAATCATCTTGTAGTGTCATTGTTTGGTTCCTCTATACTCTTTCATTTTTTAAATCCTTGCTTTCTTCTTTTTCTCCTCCTTACTGTGCCTTCCTTCCTACTGCCCAAAACCCTGGCAGAACAGTTTCTGGATGCAACAGTGTCCCCATAACTGTAGGGTTTGAGACTATACTTGGCTCCAAGGAGGAGGACAAACAAAAAAGAAGTGGGGTAAAGGAAACTGCC
Organism: Furcifer pardalis; assembly: GCA_030440675.1. Lineage (NCBI taxonomy): Eukaryota > Metazoa > Chordata > Lepidosauria > Squamata > Chamaeleonidae > Furcifer > Furcifer pardalis. The sequence continues at coordinate 106,087,320 of CP126893.1, forward strand.
CAACAACCAACCACAGTAGCTATTGCTACTGCCATTAGAGGAACCTAGAAGAAAGGTGTTTGTTTCATGTCTGAATTAAATTTTAACTGGAGGAATTGTGGAGCATAATTTAATATTCTAAGCAACGGAGTTACATATATCTACTGACACATTTTTTACTTTTCTATCAAGAGAACATAACTTCTCAACCTTGTTTTTAAGTTCGGTGAGGAAGGTCAGATTAAGAACGAGTGACTGGACCAAGATCATTACATCTCAGTAGGCATCCAAAATTGGGTCTCCCAAATCACAGTCCAACACTCTAGCCATTATACCAAATAAGCTCTTGAAACTCTTAATTTGAGGTTATGGCCATGTCATATAATGTCCAAAAAAGTAATATATTCTTCCAAGATTGTCTTCAGAATTTGAGTTCTCCCTGAGATCTGTCTTGCCTTGATGGACTTTGTATGGAACCATTCTATTGCACTCAAGGACCTACTACCTCAAGGGGAAATTGTTACGTACCTATGTCTGCATGGAAGTGCTTTGCATATGTGCAGTCTTTGAATTCCAGATTGTTTCCTGTTTAATGGGTATATAAACAATTAAAAACTCTACATACTACTATTAAAAGTTTGAGTTCCTTAATGCTGAAAAAAACAATTTGACTGAGGACTGAAAGATGTCTGATTGTAATAGCACAAGTGTTTTCACTTCCAGTTTCTTGTGCTTACTTTCAAGTGGCTTGCTTTCTGTTGTAATTGGTCATCAGGAAGTAAACATAGTCTTTGTTTGTGTGTCTGATTGGCATTTTTTGTGTGTAACTGTTTCCAGCTTCTATATTTGTATCATCTGATTTAAGCCACAAATAACTCTTGTTTTTATGATGCTTGCAATTATAAGATGATCACCTGTGTTTTTGAAGTTTTCATGGCTTTATACCTAAAACCCTCTTTTCATCTGCAAAAAATTAGTAGCAGTAATCAAAATCCATGATTAGTCTGTTGGAATGGCTTCCCTTAATTTCTTTGATTTTAAATAATATTCTGATTTTATGCTGGAACATGAATATGGCAACCCTGCTCATTAAAATAAAGCAGCTGTGTGATTTGCAGTAAAAATAAAATTCAAAGTTGTGTAATATCTTTCTTTTATTATGTGCCATTAAGTCAGAACTCATTTATAGTGATCCTAATAGTGTTTCCAAAGTAAATGAGGTATTCAGGGAGTGGTTTTCCCAGTTCCACTCATATACCCATTGAGTTTCCATGCAGAGCTAGGGAATCCTGAGTCCTGGACCATTACTTTGCCCACTATAGCAGACTGGGTACCAAAATATAACAAAGAGATTGTGGCTGCAGGTAGCTTGACTTCTAAAACAGAGGTAACACACTCATTGAAGAAGATTAGTGGTTTACACTTAGTATTGTTTCCTGGCATCTATGGTTAAATAGTTGTTCTTTTTGGTAGTAGGCTATTTCTTTGGTTAAAGTGAACCTCTTCCAGAGTAAGTTTATAGCAGTAATATGGAGCAATGTGGTATTCAATATCATGAAAGCTAGAGGTTAAATTTAAATATTGTACTAGGTTAAAAAAAACCAAACTGGTTGGATCTAAATTCATATTACAGTAAATCTTGCATAAAGAGCACCTCACTTAGAGACTAACTCACTTAAAGAGCAGACTTTTCTCTGAAGAGTTGTCTCGCGCAACAACTAAAACCAACCTAAAACTCACTTAACAAATAAATTGGGGTTCGCAATCCCTCCCGCCAGTAGTCACAATTGGTCACTTACAGTGGTGTTTCACTTAAGAGCAAACTCGCTTAAAGAGTTTAATGTATTATGCTCTTTAAGCGAGGTACCACTGTATATGGTGGATGGACAGAGATAAAGCCCTTTGCAAAATTTAGTACATATTAAGTAATAGAAGGACTTCTTCTGATTGCAGATTGAACCCTGAGCAGCTAACTGTAGTATTTTCAACAATAAGTAAAAAGCCAAAAGAAGCCATGTAATCAATGAACAAAACCAACATTTAAAATAACTGATTTTTCATAAAATCTCCTTAGCGAACACTTAGCTTGTTAACATACTAATTTAAATATACAACTAAATAAACATATTATTTGAAAAACAGAGTAATTTCCACAAAGTACATAGGGATACATCTCTGACTAGAACTAGGAAAAGTTATTTTTCTGAAATGAGCAACAAACTTCCTTCAGCATGAGCAAACAGGTGAATCTTGATATATGTTTATAACAATTTATTATTGACTCTATTTTTCCTTATTTGGAGATATCCCTCATTTGGAGATATCAGCCCTCATTTTTTAAAATGATCATCTCCACCAGATTCACCATGGGGTTTTTTTTTTTTTTTTTTGGGGGGGGGAGAAGTGGTTGAGCAGCAACATGTTGATGGCTATACTGTACAGTATAGGTGACTTAAGTATCCCAAAATGAGCTGTTGTTGCTTCTGTTAGAATTAGAGATGAGAATAAACCAAAAAAAGTCTCAAGTTCCTGGGACCTGTATCAAAATAGGAACCTTTATTATAGGACTACACTTCAGAATGGATTTTATTTTAAACAAGAATGGCAAAAAGAAGGGGATGCTAAGGGATATGAGAGAGGAGTTCCAAATTCAGAAACAGGCAATGAACTGCTACTGTTTAATCTCTTCATAAATTAAATTACAGGTTAACAAAATAGTGGGCAAGTTTGTAGATGATACTAAAAGTCTTCAGCATAATTTAAATAGAAATAGTCCTTGAAACAGTTTAGACTGAGGATCTCTTTGAAGTGGATGATTAAGCAACAAAATGCAATTTAGGTCTCTAACAAAAATTAAAAATTAAATCTAATATGAAAAACGCTAAGCATGTGATGGATCACTATACTCTGATATGATGTGATGACTGACAAATTATGTGGCAAGTTTCATCGTAAGGCTTAATTATGTATTCTTATAAAATATATGGTATGGCCATATTTGGAATGAAGTCAGATATGCCTGTCCCTCCACACGTACCTGCTTGTACTTTGAGCTCCTAATCAGAGAACCCCTTCTGTGTTCTCCTGGCAGTGAGATGTGGTACATGACAACCAGAGAAATAGCCTTTTCAGTGATGACACTCTGGCTTTTGAAGCTTCTGTGCAGGAAATTGCTCTCTGCTCATTCTGAAGGCAAGAATTTTTAAAGTTTGACAAGCAGGGTAGATTTGACTTAAATCTGTTTTAAATCATAATTTAAATCACTTCTTGATAAGGGTTGATTAAATAATATAATTCTTAACTAAGGCTGTCATGTTAAAGGAATCAGCAATTTTTAAAGTTTAAGAAAAGATTATATGAATTTATATAATCCTTATTCCATAATGAATTCTGAATAACACATTTTGAATTAAAAACAAAATGAAATGAAAGCTTTTAAACAATAAAAATAAAAAGAATTAAGTGTTTAAAAATCTAAGAGAAATATCAATTTATGATTTTAACATTTAAAAAATCATTAATTTTATATTCATCCTGTTCCCAGGTATATACTTTTTGACAGTCTGTTCTACTTGGATTGTAAAAATATTTGTATGCTGGCTTCATATATCTGCTGCCTCTAAGTCATTTTATATATTATTTATTTCATTCTGTGTTATTTATTGCCTGCTGCCTTGATAATGTAGGTTTTTTTTTGTTGTTGTTCAGTCGCACAGTCGATTCCAACCCTCTGCGACCCCATGGACCACTGTCTGCCAGGCACTTCTGTCCTCCACCATCCTCCTCAACTCGCTCAGCTCTGTGCCCATTGTGTCCACAATACCATCTAGCCATCTCATCTTTGGCCGCCCCCTTTTTCTTTTGCCCTCCACCCTTCCCAGCATCAAGGCTTTCTCAAGCGAATCCTCTCTTCTCATTTGATGTCCAAAGTACTTCAGCTTCATCTTTACAATTTGACCTTCTAAGGAGCAGTCAGGGTTGACCTCTTCTAAGATTGACCTTCCGTATTTGTTCTCCTCGCTGTCCAGGGGACTCTAAAAACTCTCCTCCAACACCACATCTCAAAGGCATCTATTCTTCTGCGTTCAGCTTTCCTAATGGTCCAGCTCTCACAACCATACATTGCCACAGGGAATACCATTGCTTTGACTATACGAATTTTTGTTTGCAATTTGATGTCCCTACTTTTCACTATGCTCCCCAGGTTTCTCATTGCTTGCCTCCCAAAAATCAGTCACCTTTTTATTTCATGGCTGCAATCACCATCTGTAGTCAGCTTTGATCCTAAGAAAGTAAAATCTGTCACTGTTTCTACTTCTTCCCCATCTATTTTCCTGTTGCCATTACAGTAATACCTCATATAACATTAGTATCGAATAACACTAAAATCGCATAACATTAAGGAATCTGGGGGGAAGAATTGCATCAGATAACATTAAGATCCTATGGGATGCTTCAGATAACAACCGCTAAAGCCTGTGTGGTTACAATGTATCTCTATGGATCCCATAGGATTTTAACATGCATCAGATAACACTAAAAATCATATAACACCAAGACTTGTGGAACCAGGTTTTAGTGTTATATGAGGTTTTACTGTATCTTGGTTTTCTTGATATTGAGTCTCAAGCCAGCTTTTGCACTCTCTTCTTTCAACCTAATCAGGAGCTTCTTTAGGTGCTCCTCACTTTCTGCCATTAGGGTGGTATCATCTGCATATCTCAAATTGTTAATGTTTCTCCCAGCAATTTTGATCCCAATTTGTGATTCCTCCATCCCTGCATTGCACATTATGTGCTTTGTGTATAAGTTGAATAAGCAGGGTGACAAAATGTAGGCTTGTCTTACTCCTTTTCCTATTCCAAACCACTCTGTCATTCCATATTCAGTCCTAACTGTTGCTTCTTGATTCATGTACAGATTTCTCATGAGGCATATAAGGTGTTCTGGTATTCCCATATCTTTAATTACTTGCCACATTTTGTTGTGGTCCACACAGTCAAAGGCCTTAGTGTAATCAATGAAACAGAAGTATACTTGCTTCTGATATTCCTTTGTTTTTTCCATGATCCATCTTATGTTGGTGATGTGGTCTCTAGTCCCCCTGCCTCTTCTGAACCCCCCTGCACTTCTAGTAATTCTCTCTCCACATGCTGTTGCAGTCTATCCTGTATTATCTTGAGTAAAAACTATTATTATTATTATTATTATTATTATTATTATTATTATTATTATTATTATTATTATTATTATTATTATTATTATTATTATTATTACTACTACTACTACTACTACTACTACTACTACTACTACTACTACTACTACTACTACTTATATGCCACCCAATCAACAATGCGACTCAGGGTGGCTCACAACAATACCACATCTAATACATTATACACATATCACAATGCAATAAAATAAGATACAATTAGCATAAGTGAAAACATCACAAATCAAGAAGGCATTGGGTTGTATTAAAAAAAATCTTCATGTGCTTAATTAAGTTATGAATTCACTGGCATAAATTAATTCTGTTACTTTAGGACAGTGTTTCCCAAATGCTGGTGTTTGGACTTCAATTCCCAGAAGCTTAAGTCAATTCCCCAAAGCACTGATCAGTCAATATACTGGCTTAGGCTTCTGGGAACTGAAGTCCAATCACCAGCATTTGGGAAACACTGTGAGGTTTTAAAGAGCTTCACGTTTGTCGAGAATGGGCTATGAATTACAGCTACTTATGCATGATGGCTATTCAGGATTCACAGGTTTTGAGGCACTGAGCCACTAATTGCTGGAGTAGTGGGAAGGGAGAGCTGTTGCCTCAAAGCTTTTGGTTGTAGGGAAGCATCTGGCAGTCTACTGAAGGAATTAGGATGCTGGTTTAGGTGGAACTTTGACCTCATCCAGCAGAGATGTTCTTAGTGAATGCTCCAGTTGAAGACCTTTTCAGGCTTTGGCTATACATGCTGAGAAAGTAGGCTCAGAGGCAGCAATCATTGCTATCACCACTGAAAATACTTCTCATTTGTTATTCATGAGGGACTAAACTGCTCACACCCTGTACTTGAGGAAAAACAACCCACCACCCTAAATAGTACTTGTTTCTAAAAGAAGAGCGGTAATTTATTCCTAGTGCAGGGGTTCCCAAACTTTTTGGGCTATGGGCCAGTCATGTGGCTCCTTCCACTGGAAGCAGAAGTAAAACGTACCCAGACATGTGCAGAATGCTGCCGTAAATGCACCCGTGGCTGTTGTAAATGCATTTCCAACAGCCGTGGGTGCATTTACAGCAGCGTTTTGCACATGCACGGGCATGTTCTACTTCTGCTTCCGGGAACGGCACAGGCAGCATGGGTCAGATGATTTGGCACTGCGAGCTGTAGTATGGCCAGCCCTGCCCTAGTGCTTTCCTGTTAAAATGGAACACAGACAGTCCCTGATTTTGTTTTTAGAGTTTGACATCATCATCTTAGATCTCAGAACTTCAAACAAGTATGAATTGATTATTTTATGTTATTTGAATGTATTGAAAATTTAATAAACATACCAAAAAAGAAAAGAAAAAAGAAAAAAATATATACCACTATGAATTGATTTTTCTCAGTGTAGAAACAGCATTAGAAAAATAGAACTTGAACCCATTTACCTTCAAAGACCAAGAGGAGCAACTTCTAATTTCACAACTAATTTACTACTGGCTGTCATCCACAATGCAACTGTGCAGTAAAAACACACTGACTTAAGGGGGGGGGGGATCTCATCCTAGCCTCCATGTTGACTAACCTTTCTTTTCTAATAGATATGATAAATTATTTTTTAAAGGGGGGGGGGGAATCCAGCAACAGTAAACAGAACTGCTATAATGCTGAGCAATGTCTGGATTATTCTAATGTTCTTATCAGAGTGGAGCAGACACTGCTTACATCAGTCATGGTTCAGACCTCTGAATCAACATCAGTTATAGAGCTCTTCCAATTTAATAAGTTGCTACCAGAGAGCTAGTTAAAACAATGTCCTGATAAAATGGAAGTTCTTCTAACTGTACATAACTCAGTCTTGCAAAAACAACAAAAAACAACACATCAAGATTTACAAAATGTATTACTTTATGGAAGCCCTTTAAAGGAGGTACAGATAATGAAGCATGTAGCTCCTGTAGACAGGTTATCTGCCCACCTTACAGTCTTGTTTACATAATATTATGTGTACAGTATATTGGAATAGGAAATGATCCTGACAAGAATTTGTGGGTTCTTGTTTAGCTCATAAGATATTGCAGTTTTCAGTACAAAGTTGCTGCTGTTGCTGCTATTCATCTTGTATGTCACCTCACTCGCAGAATGACTCTGGGCGGCTAACAAAGATTTTAAAAATCATAATTACGTTCACAGTAACAAGGTACCATATTATCATAACGCAAATTCTGTTAGCTTGCAGTCCTTGGAAATGTCAGTGGAAATGCTTCAAAAAGGTCTGCAATATGTTGGAAATGGCACTGACTCTAATTTTCCAAGCAATATAGTATGCATAATGTTAGTGCATTTATAAAGGCTAAAATACATTTTTATACAATCATTATCTTCTTACACAAAAATATTCTTTGTTACAAATCAGACTACGAACTCCCTTTACATATAACTACAGTGGTACTTCGCTTAAAGAGCATAATGCGTTCCAAGAAATTATTTATTTATTTATTTATTTATTTTTTAGATTTCTATACCACCCTACTTGGTGCAGCCAACTCAGGGCGGTGTACAAAACAAGTAAAATTACAATCAACAATAAAAAACAATAATAGGGCAACAATACTGTGATAGAACACTACACAGTAAAACAGCAACAATACGGCAATATAATCAAGTGATAATTCAACAGTACAATCCAACAATATAATGTAAGTAAATCCCATCCAGAAATACAAAATACAAAATAGCAATATGGTCTGATATCAGAAATACAATGTCCTCTCAGCAGACGGCAATATAATATAGTATAGAATACGGTATGACAATATAACATCAAGAAAATCCCTCCCGCAATACAAAGTAACAACATGGCCAGATGTTACTGATACAACGTCCTCTTTCAGCGAGTTTGCGTTTTAAGCGAAACACCATTGTCAGTGACCAATTGTAACTTCTGGCGGGGGGGGGGATTCTGAAACCCGATTTATTTGTTAAGCGAAAATTTTATTTGTTAAGAGAAAATTCACTCTTTATGCTTGGTTTGACTGTACCTCAGTGCAATCTTTAATCTAAATTGGGATGGCAGCCAAAGAATCAGAAGGAAACTGAGATTTAAAAGGGCAATATAAAGGAAGTAGAAAAATCATTTATTCTAGAAATGTGTAACTGGAAAACAAGGTGAAGATAAAGTGTATTGTGGTATTTTCATTACTATGTACAGATATGAAGAAAGCTGATAGGAAAATGACTGTAATTCTGTAATTCTATTCCTTTGTTACAAAGGCAGAAGACAAAAGGTACAACAATCGCTTACTTCTAGCTGGCAGTTAACAAGTTTCCATTGAAATTTTCAAGTGCATACCAAACCAGCATGCATATGCCCCTGAAAATTACTGCTACTAATTTTTGCAGCTCACTTATTCCATGATTCTATGGCTCTAGGGAGTTGTTAAAAACACATTTTTACCTGTAGTCTACCTAAAAATTATTCATCAAATCAAAATGCTAGCATCTGTTCCTAATAATGTTTTCTTAAGAAGGACAACATAGTTCTTGCCTTTGTTAGCCCTCCCTTGTTTTCATTTGACTTGCCTTTGAAATATTTATAGATTCCAGTCCTTTTAGGGAGTGCAGCTATTTGGTAAGTCACAAATGTCAGAACTATTCAGGAAGCCACCTTCACCAGGTTAGACTGTTGATCCATTTTCCTTGATTTGAAGACAAGGGTAAGTGATATTTCTATTAGAACACTAAAATATCACAAGCACATTGATATTCTAATAAAGGTATCATCCACCTTGCTTTTGGATTGTGTACAACAGTGGTTCTCAATCTTCTGGGACATGGGGGTCACATTAGGGACCTCACCACTTCCCCGTAGCCACACCACTGGCCGGGATGAGAGGCAGCTGTGGCTGCCATCGCCACCCTCCTGGCCCTGCCCGGCCAGAGGATTGAAAGGACGGAGCCCTGGGCTGGAAGACCTCACCGCTTCTCCCATAGCCACATTGGAGGGTTAAAAAAAGATGATGTGGCTACCAGGGTGCCTTTTGTATTTTTGAATATTGCTGCTATTGTTTATTTTTGTATGTTGCATTTTATTTATTTATTTATTTATTTATTTATTTATTTAGTCATACTTGTTCATCGCCCTCCTCCCCGAGGGGACCCAGGGCGATTTATAGCATATCATAACAACCACAACAATTTAAAATTGATTAAAAGACTAAAAGATTAAAAGAAGCTTAAAAATAAAAAAAAACTAGGTGTCGCAGCTAAAAGGCACTGGGGTCAAATTATCCAGCCGGCTGGGGATATTGATCCATCCATTCCCCAGACCTGACCTGCCAGCCAAGTTTTTACTCCTTTCCTAAAGGGCAGCAGCTCTCTCTGCAGGCGTAGTTCTATTGGGAGGAGATTCCATAGGGCAGGAGAGGACACAAAGAAGGCCCTCCTTCTAGTGCCAGAGAGGTGTGCCTCTGTGGCCGATGGCATAACCAGAGAGCCTCTCCGGTCCGCTCTGGTGGGACAGACAGATGTCCTTGGGACGATGCGGTCTCTTAAGTATCCTGGTCCACTACCATGTAGGGCTTTAAAGGTAATAACCAGCACTTTGAATTGCACCCGGAGGCATACTGGGAGCCAGTGCAGCTCTCTCAGCAGCGGTGAGGCACGGGCATAACGCCCGCATCCCATCACTACTTGTGCAGCTGCATTCTGGACCAGTTGTAGCCTCCGAATGGTCACCAAGGGCATGTATTATGATCAACTGTATTGTGTTATGATGTTATAATATTGCTGTTCCATGAAATGTTATATTTGTGGGTTTTGTGAGCCACCCTGAGTCAGTTTTACCGAGTAGGGCGGCATACAAGTCGAATAAATGAATGAAATGAATTTAGACTGCCCAGTGCCTAAAGAGGGCCACATATTAAATCAAAGTACAATAGAACCCTGTATAATGAAAATAATTGGTTTCACAAGGCACTTAGTTATATGATTTTTTTGTTGTTGTATGATGCATGCATCGTACAATGAAAATCCCAATGGGAAAAATTGTACAACAAAATCTTTATGGGAAAAATCATACAAAGAAAATTTTATTTATTTATTTAGATTTATATTGCCGCCCACTTGCCGAGGCGACTCAGGGCGGCTTACAGTCAAAACAACAACAGTACAATAAAAATTATAAAATGCAACCACATAAAACAACCAAACCAGAACAGAAACTAACCCCTGTCAGGCCGTTGTTGTGGGCCCAGAGGAGTGGGCAAGGTCCCCAGCCACTGCTAGGCCTTTGCATCTTCTTCCTCAGGCCGTTGTTTTCATTGTACGATTTTCCCTATAGAGATTTGTATTGTATGATGCACCCATTTACTCCAAAATTCTCTTCGTTGTATGAATTTTTTTGGTTTGATGCATTCGTTATACAAGGTTCCACTGTACCTCAAAATTATTACCCTACCAATTAAATCAAAAGTAAACCTATAGAAGTCAATAAAAATGTTTTCTGCAATTGTAGTACCTTTTATATCTGCAGTGCAAAGGAATATTGGGATGTATGTATGAATTTAGACTGCCCAATGCCTAAAGAGGGCCACATATTAAATCAAAGTACAATAGAACCTTGTATAACGAAAATAATTGGTTTCACAAGGCACTTAGTTATACGATTTTTTTGTTGTTGTATGATGCATGCATCTTTATACGATGCATTCGTTATACGAGGTTCCACTGTACCTCAAAATTATTACCCTACCAATTAAATCAAAAGTAAACCTATAGAAGTCAATAAAAATGTTTTCTGCAATTGTAGTGCCTTTTATATCTGCAGTGCAAAGGAATATTGGGATGTATGTACAGGCTAGGAAGAATTTTTTAAAAATGGATTATGAACTTGTGCATCGGTCCTTTTCCTAAAGTATGAAACAGAAAAACATATTCACCTGTATAACACCTATTTAATGTATCTTGTAGTTTAAACCCTGATGGGGTTATATTTGACAACACCCACATATGCCATTTAACATACTCCTAAGCCTAATTCCCATTGTGAGAGTGGCTCCAGATAAGGCTTTTACTATGCAAGTGGTCTACCTTATTCTCAGAATTCTGTGGCGAATCCAGAAGATACCATCTCTCATTTGAAATCCTCTGATGTTTTTCCAACTACTCTTCTGTCTACTTTTCTTATCATAGACCAGTGGTGGTGAACCTTTTAGAGACCGAGTGCCCAGACTGTAACCCAAAACCCACATATTTATTGTAAAGTGCCAACACAGCAACAGGGGAGAAAGGAAACACTTCCATTGGGCTGCTGGGTAGAGAGGTGGGGAAATCTATGCTGTGGGAAGGAAGGAAGCACTCTCAGTGGGCTGCTGGGCAGAGGGGCGGGGCAAATTCTGTGCTGGGGTCCCCATAGAGAGGGCTCTGAGTGCCACCTCTGGGACGCATGCCATAGGTTCACCACCACTGTCATAGACATTCTGTTGAGGAGAGAACAGTAGAACAGTGTTGTTTGGTAGTTCTAGGAGCTGTCCTTCTGGAAAAACCCTTGGTGTTATATAAGAAACCAGGAAATCAATTTTAAATAAATTTTAAATAGGTATTAAAAATCAATGGATTTACATGGTTAAAGCCAAAGTAACTGTTGCCTAGGTGCATTTAGTTTGCAGTAGAAGCTGGAAAGGAATGCAAAATGAAAGTCAAAACCTGCACAACACATTATAGAACTTGGAATGCAAGAAGTCTTAATCAAGACTATCTTAAATGTGTGAAGCAAGAAAGAGAATATATAACCATCACAATACTCGCTGTGAGTAAATTAAAGTAGACTGGAATAGGATATTTGCAAAGAAACAGTGACTAGATATTTTACTCTGGAAAAAATCAACTCATTTATTCATTGGTTCCCAGTAAGTTGTGATGGCACAAAACAGCAATAGGAGTTGGAAAAACCACCATCAAGAATACCCTGTGCATAAGCAGTGTAGCAAACATTTTATTGTATAAACTTAGTAGAATTTTTTTTTAAAGGCCTCAAAGTAATGAATTGCCTAGGTCCACACAGACTACAATTTTTATTGATTACTGTCTTGACAATGGCTTGTTCTCTGGTAGCAAATGTAAGGCTGTTCATACAGAGCGGTTTGTTCTTTCTAGTGTAATATATGTATTGTGAAAGGCATCATTACTGTACCCTCAAGCAAAACTCGCCCACCCTTCTTCTATACAAAAATCTAGTGTCTTTATATGTTTCTTTTGCTTTAGAATTAAGGTACCAGTGAATGAAAACAATTTTGAGCACCAATGATCCTTCTTGCCTTCAGGGTATTCTTTCTCTTTTTCAAGTTGCTATTTTAATTTTGAGAAAGACAAAGAATGACTTTTCAGGGCTTGGAAAGCTTCCTATTTATTTATGTACTTATCCTGTGGCTCTTTCCACAAAGCATGGAAGAAACACCCAAAATACTATTATTTTGACTGAGGAGGCTGATATTTTCTTGGTTTTGTTAAAGGAGAGAAGAACTATGTGTACATGTACACACTCAGACCTTTGGGTCTTTTCTGAGAGTGAGAAACAAAAGATATCTAAATTGGGTCTGATGGGGCATTAAATCATGTAAGAAATATTTTTCATGAACTGGAATGTTTTTTCCTTTGCCTTCTGTGGGGTTAACTGGATGAAATCTGTGCCAGTAAGAACTGACAGATCAGTACCATGATTGGAAGACTTGCCTTCAGATAAGAAAGATGGTGGAATCATATGAAAAGAGAGAAACGCAGTCTTCATTAGATATCCTTCCTGGGCTATTTCCCCTCCTTTTAACATCTATAGCACTGAAACATGAAATATGGGAGCTGTTGTGACTATGCTAGGGTTAATTCTGCATTGGTTTGTATGTATTCAAGACACACAACTATAAATCAACATTGATAGCAAGTATATTTTGGCTTTTTGTTAACCTGTCATTGGGAAAAAAAGTAACTATTTTGTTTTGAGATGATCTTTGGAAATCATCTGCTAATGAATATAAAGAGAGACACACTTGATAATTGATTCAAAATCCATAGCCTTGGTTGTGTTTTAAAGCAGGGGTGAGAAGGCATTTTAGTCTACAATTTCCATCTGTTCTTTTCAACATGGTCAGTATTAACAAGACTGCTCAAGTATGAAGTTCAAAATATTTGAAAGGACAAATTTTATCCACCGTTTTCTTAAAGGCTGTTAAAGAAAACACTGATGGATTCCATGATGTTTATTTCTGTATTAAAAGTTTAAACATCTCCCTTGGATCATGGAAATGAGATCTGTATTATTTAAATGATGATTATGCCACTGCAGTAAAAAAAATTAACACACCAATAAACTTCTTCTGAAGTTAATAGAATTGCATAATGTGTTAGAGCATGTCCAGTATTTTTCCTTGAAAAGACCAAAGGGACGCATTGTGCACCACACACAACTGTAAGTAATGCAACTCCTTTGCTTCCTTTTTCTTAACAAAGTACAGCTTTTAAAACAGCTCCTTTCCAGCAGATAAATAGCAAGTGACAAAGTATTGCTTCTTTGCCTAGGAGTTTATCTACACCAAATCCCCCTCTTCCAGCTGTTTCCCCAAGTACAGTACTGGCTTTTGTCAGGAGAAGTTGGATGTAGGTTTTGTTTGCACAGAGGTATGAAGCCTAGATTCTTGACAACATTTCTGAGCTAGTTCAATCTTCCCTGGTGTTTTTCTGTCATAGTACAGCCTTTGCAGCTTTCCAGCTAAGTACAGCAATTATGAACTGCTGTACCAGTGAGATTGGAAGGATCTCTGATAAGTGTGCTATTTCAAAGATTGGTATGTGGTGGGGCCACCAATTGCACAGCAGATTTATTTATTTATTATTTATTTATTTCATCAAATTTATATCCCGCCTTGCTCAGGTAAACCTGACTCTAGGCGGCTCCACAATAGACAAAAAAAAACAATATCCCACCAGATGCTTGTGGCACACAGATCTTAGAATTTCAGAGCTGGGACACTGTGAATCATTGAGTATAGATGTGATTATTACAAATCCCAGGGACTTTTTTGCTTTTCAGGTATCAAAGTAGAGGTTGGTTTGACGCGAAAGAAATAATGAAGCATTCCCCGCTCAACTTTTTCTTTCTCCTTTTACTATTTTTGATACAATATATGTTTTGCTTTCTTTAACACTATAAAAAGGGCCAAATGAGGAGCAGTACACAAAGCATATAGTCTGCCACTATTACTGCAGAGCTGTTTTATTAGTTCAGTATTGCAATTTGTGTTTGTTGATTTTGACAAATGAACAGGAGATGGGAGATTTCTGTTATTGAAATAGCATGTAAAATAGACTACATTTTTGCAAACTGATGTGTCTGACGGGATGAAAATAGCCTTCTCTAACTTAATGATTGTGTTTTTGCTTCTTTTTTTGCCTTTGAAGAGAAATAATGCCTCACTCATGTGGGTAGGGAGTTTTTATTTTTGTTGGCTGTGCTGGTGATAAGAAAACATACTTTTCACCTTAAGAGACCTATAAAAGCTAAAATTCTTGTAAATCTATTCTGATTTACACACTCTTCGCTCTGTGTGCTTGCGAACCAGGAATGCCATTTCCAAATAAACACAGATTGGTGAACTGTTATTGAGAAGAACTAATGCAGAGATAATCTTGTCTTCATGCTTTTTATCAACTACAGTACAGTATTTCTATGGGTCTAGTGCAGGGATTCTCAATCTGCTGCTCATGGGCCAGATGTGGCCTGTGGCACCATTTCATGTGGAGCGGACCCCACTGCCTCCACCACACCAGGAAGTGCCATGTGGTGGAGGAAGGGCAAAATGGCCATCTGGCCCCCAAAGCTGTCTGAGAGAGTGTGACCCGGCCCCCAGCTTTAAAAAGTTGATAACTGCTGATCTAGAATTGCCAGGCTCCAAGGACGTTTTGAAGCTATGTATTTGTTCTTGTTTGGTAATCTTTTTTCCTTTTCCTTTCTCTTTCCTTTCTCTTCTTCTAGGTGCAAGAATGGTTATGTCTCAATTGCCAGATGCAGAGAGCGTTGGGAATGGACATGACAACAGCACCCCGCTCCAAGAGCCAGCAGCAATTGCACTCTCCTTCACTTTCTCCTTCTCATTCCCCAGCCAAACAGCCGCCACCACAGCCCCAAGGACCAGACAAACAACCAGGAACTATGCAGATGGGCCCCAGGTTAAATGCTGGCCTCATGCAGCCTGAAAGCCCAAAACCACCCACACCTTCATCACAGAAGGAATCACACAGCCAAGTACAGCCAAAACCTGCTGCTCCTCCTCAGGAAGTGGTGAGGTCTTCCCCTCAGCATCAACAAGCAAAGCCTTTGTCCACTGACCAGAGAAAGACAGTGGGAGACTCCCCAGCTAAGACTGCAGTCCCTCCCTCTAGTACTGGTGTCCAGGAGCAATCACAAGAAGGCCTCACTGGGAAGCTCTTTGGATTCGGGGCATCTCTTTTGACCCAGGCAAGCACACTTATGTCTGTCCAACCGGAGACCACCCCACAGAGTCAGCAGTCCCCTGGCAAAGTGCCTCCAAAAATTGTCTTCAGTGATGCCAGCAAACAAGCTGGCCCTAAAGCCCCAGGCACTGCAGCGCCTGGAATGCAGGGTAAAGCTGGGACTGTCCCAGCCACAAAGCAAGTGAAAGCAGAACAAGTAATCAAGCCAAAGGAAGTGCCGAAAGAAAGGGTCTTGTGCCCCCTCTGCAAAACGCAACTCAATGTTGGCTCTGGAGAACCCTCCAATTATAATACCTGTACAAGCTGTAAGCAAAAGGTCTGCAACATGTGTGGATTCAACCCAACACCTCATCTGGTGGAGGTAAGCGTGTTTTTTTTAAATAGGGAAGAACTTTTTTCTAGTTATAATGGCCTGTCCTATGTTGAGAAGTAACACTTTTCCTGTGATGGGCAGGGATGGAATTTTGTGGATGTTTTGAACTAGGTCCCTTGGAGAAAGGCCTACATTGGAAAGCTTTACGTTATGGCTTAGCTAAGCATAGTTGTGTCTAGTTTCTGTGCATTATCACTTTCCTCTCAATTTCGTAGGGCAGAGGTTACTGACAACAATGTGGTGATGTGTTCTTTTGCTATGCTGTTGGTATGAAAGGGGTTTGATCCTGTGGGAAGTGACAGAACTACAGTTAAAAGTACTTTTTATGCTTTCTGAGTAGGGCCTGGCAATCATTCTTTGCTTGCCAAGGAGATAACAGAATGATGGCATGCTTATCAAAAACAAGGAGGTTGTCTGGTTTTTATGCCTCTGTTCCTCTCAATAGAGGAAGAAAACCAGTAAGTAGGAAAGGTCCAAATTCACACATACTGACATCATATAGAAAGAAATGGGTGCTGAGTGTACTTTTAAACCGGTTTGGGGGGAAAAGATGGTGCAATGAGTCAGCCGTTATTTGATAATGAGTAAGGTGTTTTATCTTTAAATAAAACATGACTTATTTGTTTGTTTATTTATTTACTTACATTTCTATGCCACCCTCCTCACCAAGGCAACCCAGGGCGGTTTAAAACATCATAAAACATCAGAATACAGGTTAAAAATTTAAAAGTTCTTAAAATCTATAATTTGCACCATTACGGTATACAGTGTCCTGTGCTTCCAGTAGAGCAAAAGGATATGGACATATTTTTAATCTCTAGCTGAGAAGTGTACATAAAGTACTCTTCCAGTTTTGCTAGAATTTGGTTGAGATCAGTCCCAGTTCTTGCTGCTCTATTGTTGTGAGGTGAAGTTAAGTGCTGCTGCTGGCACATCTGGGACCTGAAAAGGATGTACAGTAATACCCCGTATAACGCGAGTACCGTATATTGTTAAATCCGCATAACGTTACAAGATTTTCGGAAACATCTTGTATCGAGTAACGCGATTTTAACGTTACACGAAACAGTCGTTCTTAGCAGCAGGGTGGGTGGAAAGCTGAACGGGGTTCTCCGTTCAGCTTCCCAGCCACCCTGCAGCTACGGAGGCAGGGCTGGGGTGGCTGGAAAGCTGACGGGGGGCTCCCCCATCAGCTTACCCAGCCACCCCACAGCTGCGGAGGCATGGGCGGGTGGCTAGGGAAGCCGACAGGGAGTCCCCGTCAGCTTCCCCAGCCACCCTGCAGCTGTAGATCGGGTCCTCTGATCTCTCTGGAGGTGTTTCTGGGCTTCCCCGACGTCCTGAGCCAGTGCAGCAAGCCAGAATGTCAGATTTCGAATCCCGATGTTCTGGCTTCCTGCACTGGCTCAGGACGTCGGGGAAGCCCAGAAACACCTTGGATCGGGTCCCCACACCTCCCTGGACCCGGCGGGGGGGTCAGAGCCCCCAAAATTGGTAAAAAAAATGTCCGTTTTTTTTTACCAATTTTGGGGTTTCTGACCCCCCCGCTGGGTCCAGGGAGGTGTGGGGACCCGATCCAAGGTGTTTCTGGGCTTCCCCGACGTCCTGAGCCGGTGCAGGAAGCCAGAACATCGGGATTCGAAATCTGACATTCTGGCTTCCTGCACTGGCTCAGGACGTCGGGGAAGCGCAGAAACACCTTGGATCGGGTCCCCACACCTCCCTGGACCCAGCGGGGGGGTCAGAAACCCCAAAATTGGTAAAAAAAAACGGACGTTTTTTTTACCAATTTTGGGGGCTCTGACCCCCCCCCCCCCGCCGGGTCCAGGGAGGTGGGGAAACCCGCTCCAAGCTGTTTCCAAAGTTCTCCCACCTCCCTGGAGGCAGCAGCAAGGCAAAATGTCAGGATTCAAATCCCGATGTTCTCGCTTCCTGCAGCCTCCAGGGAAACAGGGCTTTTTTTAACATTGTGTGTTCAATGTATCGCCCAACGTTAAAACCCGAATAACGATGGGACTTGTGGAACCAAGTCATAACGTTATTCAGGGTACTAGTGTACAGTAAAATCTAGTCACTGGTTACCTGGTCTAATTACACACTGCATAAATCCCAATTTGCGTTGGTCCAACCTACATTTCCCCGAAGAAAGATGGAAAACTATCTTGACATTTCACATGCAATAGATTATTTTCTTGCACAAGTTTCAACTTGTCTGACTTATTCTAATTGATGTTGTTGAATGGGGTGTGGAATCCTACATGGTGTATATAGCAGTTCTGCATTTCTCTAGTGAAATTGAAACGGCTTTGTGGGTGTGATATTGTCATATACAAGACCAGTGGATTTTAAAAAACGTTTTGTGTACATTTTTTGGGGAAATCCAAGAGTCCCGTTATTTCCACAAGTTGAACCCCATTCTAGGCAACTTCAGGATGCTGCATTAAAAACAGGTAGCAAGTTGAGATGCCCTACTTACTAGCAGGAAATTGCTAACAAGTGTATAAAAAAAAAACCATAGGCTCTTTACAATGGGTACTTTCGCCCTTGGTTTTGTTCCAGCAAAAGTGTTCAAATGGTATAATTCAGTGAATTGAATAATGTGTTCCTTGCATTGAAGAATCACTTTATAGCATTTGAGTAATGATGCCAGTGACAACTGATCTATAAGATACATTAAAAGAGCAAGAGAGAATATATCATATTAAACATCGCAAAACAAGGTCCACATCAATTATTGTTGGTTGAATCTTTAAATACAACCCAGAGCTGCAACATAGATTAGAAGAGTCCTCAAGTTCCATATTCCAAGAGGGCAATTGGAATGGCAAAATAGTGATCAAGAAAGTATTAGGTATTGGTTTAAATGGGCGTGGGAGCACCAAAGGAGATGTGGGGGAAGAAAAAAAGGCAAAAGCTTATGAAAGAGAAATTAAGTAAGCAGCACCAAGGAATATCTAAGTTCACTTATGGATTCAGTCTCTGAAAACTGGAAAGGGGAGCAGAGCGCATTTCCTCTTTTTGGAAAGGCACCATATCCACATGTCTTATTCTATGAACATAAGATAGTGTTTATTGGAAAAATACACACAATAAACAGCTCTATATGTATACTGTACTGCCTTTTATGCTAATACAATCAGTGGGGCCATAATGTGGTGCATTTTTGTTTTATTTATAAGCTAATAAATAATAAATACAAGCTATCTACAAGCTAATGCTAATTATAAATTGATAATAATAAACCATAGACTACAGTATATGTGTTCTAATCCCAAATAATTGAAAGAAAGATTCTGCTGACATATCAATTTTTTTTTTAAAAAATGTTTCATTCTTATTGGCCAAAAATATTTAATAAATAAGTAATTATTGTTAAAACAAATTGCTCTTGAAAAGTGAAGGACAAGGGAGCAACAATTTTCTGTTTAGTGAGGCCACTGAAGTAAATATATTATACCAAGTAATCAAAATTGATTTTAGTCCTAGGGAGGTAAACATGTTTGTTTACTGAAGCAAGGATGAGGAAGAGCCATGCAACATCTTAAATACTAGAAGAACAATGGTAGGGCTAGAGTATTATATGGCACGAAGACATATAAGAGTAATGTGTTCACACTTCAAAAGCCCTACTGGCTCATTGTGGGCAGGGCAGGAGGTAGATGTTCTTGAGAAGCAGATCCTTCCTTCCTTCCTTTCCAGTTAAAGCCAATGAGAGGAAAATGATCATGATAATGTTATATTTGATGAGATTTGTTCTAACCAAGTAAATTTCCCCAGAATTATGACCTTGGATACCTTGGAGTCATTATACCTTGGAGTCATTATACCTTGGAGTCATTTCCCTCCTTAAGGTAAAGGTCAAAGTCACCCTTGCTCGAAAGCCAGTCATATCCAACACTAGCATTCAGTGCTCATCTCTGTTTCATAGCCGAAGAGCCAGAACAGTCTGCTTCTGCAAACATTTCTGCGGTCATGTGGCAGGCATGACTTGACACCGAAGCACACAGAATGCTGATTCCCTTCCCACTGAATGGTCCATATTTATCTACAGTAAAACACCAGATAACAATTGGACCGGATAACACTAGAATCGGATAACGATGCAAGATTTTTGGAAAAACCTTGCAACGGATAACGATTCTGGATAACGATCCTTTAGCGTTATCTGAGCCAATGGGGGGGGGGGGGTAGGATTGGGTAGAATATCTACCCAATCCACACACACACCCAGCGATGGATCGCTGCTACTGAACTAGGGTCGGGGGAAAGGCACGCAGGTGCCTGCCTTTCCCCCGACCCTAGTTCAGCCTGAACGATCGCTGGACAAAGCCTAGCGGTGCCTGGGCTAGGTAGCCTGAGTGCCTCTAGGCTTTGTCAACAGCCCATTCAGGCTGTGTTTGAAGCCTAGCGGCTTCGGACACAGCCCGCACGGGCTGCAGGAGAAGGCTAGCCCAAGTCTCTGTTAGGAAGCCCCCGCCCCCCCCAAGCCTGGATCGCTAAGCCCTTTACCAAGCCAGATGGAAGTTTCTAAAAAGAAGGTAGGAGGGAAAATCCTACCTTCTTTTTAGAACCCCTCCCCCGCCTGGCTTGGTAAGGGTCTTAGCTATCCAGGGGTGGTGGTGTCTTCTTAAGAGAGGCTGGGATAAGGGACCCAAGCCTCTGTTAGGGAGCCCCCGCCCGAGCCTGGGTTTCTAAGCTCTTTAACAAGCCAGACTGAGGTTTCTAAAAAGAAGGTAGAGGGGAAAATCCTACCTTCTTTTTAGAACCCCTCCCCCCTGCCTGGCTTGCTAAAGAGCTTAGCTATCCAGGCTG
Organism: Furcifer pardalis; assembly: GCA_030440675.1. NCBI lineage: Eukaryota > Metazoa > Chordata > Lepidosauria > Squamata > Chamaeleonidae > Furcifer > Furcifer pardalis. The sequence goes on from CP126893.1 coordinate 106,108,188, forward strand.
GGGGGGGGGGGTCTTCTTAAGAGAGGCTGGGATAAGGGACCCAAGCCTCTGTTAGGGAATCCACCCCAGGCCTGGATTGCTAAGCTCTTTAATAAGTCAGATGGAGGTTTTTAAAAAGAAGGTAGGGGGGAAATCCTACCTTCTTTTTAGAACCCCTCCCCCACCTAGCTTGGTAAGGGTCTTAGCTATCCAGGCGTGAGGGTGTTCTTCTTAATAGAGGCTGGGATAAGGGACCCAAGCCTCTGTTAGGAAGCCCCCCCCTTGGATTGCTAAACTATTTAGCAAGCCAGATTGAGGTTTCTAAAAAGAAGGTAGGGGAAAAAATCCTACCTTCTTTTTAGAACCCCTCCCCCCTGCCTGGCTTGGTAAAGGTCTTAGCTATCCAGGTGGGGGGGAGGTCTTCTTAAGAGAGGCTGGGATAAGGGACCCAAGCCTCTGTTAGGAACCCCACCCCCACCCCACCTTGCCTGGATTGCTAAGCTCTTTAGCAATCCAGACGGCGGTTTCTAAAAAGAAGGGACCCAAGAGAGGCTTGGGTCCCTTCTTTTCAGACCCCTCCCCCAGCTTGCTAAGCAAACCAGATCTGTTCCCTGTTCCCTTTCTTCTTTGGAAAGGGAACAGAGATTTTTTTTTACATTGTGCGATCAATGCATCACACAACGTTAAAAACCAGATAACGTTATGACTTTTGGAACCAAGTCATAACGTTATCCGAGGTACTACTGTACTTCACATTGTCATATAGAGGACTTAACAGAGGTGATGTACTGGGCATAAAAAGTCCTGCCTTACCTATGATCTTGAACTGAATGATGCTTTTGATTCCCTTCAAATCAATTTATACAGTACAGTAAAACCCCGACTTACATATACCTCAAATTACATAAAATTTGACTTACATAATGATTTTTGCATTAAAATCATGTCCCGATTTACATAAATGTCCCAATTTACATAACACAATTTCCTATGGGCTTGCTTCGAGTTACATTAAAAAAATTCATTTTTCTCATGGGGTTTCTTCAGTTTACATAAATATCATTTTCTTATGGGTTTGCTTTGCATTAAGTAAAAATTTCATTTTTCCTATAGGTGTGCTTCAAGTTATGTAAAAATTAATTTTTCCTATGGTTTGCTTCTAGTTAAGTAAAAAAAACCAACAATTTACATAAAAGCCTACAGAACAGACTTTTTACTGTACTGTATTACTTATTTTGAAGCTAGTAATCTCTCCTGCATTACTTTAGCACAGCCCTATATGGTAAATAACATTTTTATAGAGATAGTGTAGTGGCTCAAGTCACTAAGATGCTGACTGGGAGGCGGAAGGTCAGCAGTTCGATTCCTGAGTGCTGCAGGACGGAATGAGCTCCCGTCTCTGTCCCAGCTCCTGCCAGCCTAGCAGTTTGAAAGCAAGAAATTGCAAGTAGATAAATAGGGACCACTTCGGTAGGAAGGTAACAGCGTTCCATGCGCTCCGGTGTCTAGTCATGCCTGCCACATGACCATGGAAACGTCTGCAGAAGCAGACAGCGCTGGCTTTTCGGCTTAGAAACAGAGATGAGCACTGAACCCTAGAGTCGGATACGACTGGCTTTCGAGCAAGGGAAACCTTAGTGAGTAATGGTTTCCATTGCTGCCCAGTGGCAGCCCTCTAAAATGTGGCCTGAACTCCTCCCTAAGAGTCGTACAGAATTTATAGAACTCCAGGGGAAAATCTGAATCCTGTGTTGTCATTTCTTTGAAAATAAAATAATAAATCTCTGCGTGACCCAAGGAAATATTTTGTCTTTTCAGAGTTTTTGAGAATTCTGTCTTTTTCTGAATATCCTTTAATTTATTTTTACTTCTAATGTAACTGATTTAATATCCAAAAAGATTTCTGCTTTTTCTTCATTTTATTTAGTAGGCACAAGGTAGCAAATATAAGTAGATATATGGATATATTAGAATAAACTTAAAAACTTAACTCAAAACTTAAAAAAAAAACCTCAATCTACTAAAACTGGATTTTAAAACTAAAAATACAGAAGTATAAAATTGTACCTATGAAAACGTAAGTATAAGTAACAAGATTCTAATAAAACATATTTATTAATTTCCATAGCTGTTAGCAGATTATCTCAATCCTAGGTTGATGCAAGAGAAGCTGTCATACAACTATGCAAACAATAACATAATTTTGTTTCGTCTAATTTTAACAACTCCTGCAGACCAGGCTATTCTTGCTGCTAGCCTGGTACAAACCTACAGCTGGAGAAACAAAATGTTGTGGATTTTACAATTTTCATAAGGGGGCAATGTAGGATAAAAAATACCTCTTTTCATTCATTTGTTAATTCACCTGTCAGTTGCTTCCATTTACAGTTTTGTTCTTTATGTAACAAGTGACCTTGTGCAAACATTTTGACTAGAGAGCAGCTGGCTAAAATAAGCAGTTCTCAAGCTGCATTCTAAAAGAACAAGCGTTCCCCCCTTCTTCCAAGCTCCCTTAATACTTGACCCTTTACACATAAAAAGATTTTTACAAACTCTGTGACAGCAGGATCTGCAGGAAGTTTTGGAAGAAGCAAAGGCACAGATCACTGAGCGTTGTACTGCAGCTCCCCTTCCACACACACACACACAGAGAGAAGAGAGAGTTGTTATAGCTCTGCAGTCATTGAGGTCAGTAGATGCAAATCCAGACATAGCAAATGGCTGAATTATTGACAGATACTCAGCTGGAGCTCTTTATGGTTAATATAGACAGTTCTCCCAGTGAGAGGGAAATTTCTGTTCTAAGCAGTGCTGTGTATCGATTGGTTGAATATAAAATACTGTATGTGATATATTTTCAGCAGTCTATGTACATGATCAAAATGTTAAGACCTTACTCATGAGAATGACATCCTACTCTCTGAAGCAGAAGATTTCTGGGAGACACTGTCATGCAGCAATCACTTTTGGAAACAGCAAAGGAAATGCCAAGTGAAATGAAAGGGAGTTAGTTTTAGCCTAGAAGGAAAAGCAGGATGGGAAGTAGATGTGACATATAGGATTTTAGCCAGGGGCATTGCCTGAGCTTATTTCACAAGAATGATGAATGCCTGTCTACAATGTACCTGCTACTATTAGTACTGAAAAGCAAAGTTGTGATTGTGCCGTGAAGAAGAGCGTCTCCATGAATTAAATGATTATCTGAAATAATTCCAGAACCCCTCTTATCTACCAGTAACACTTTTTGGTTGCTGTTATTCAGGATAGCTTAGTCTTCTCACCTTTAACCGAAGCCATGCCATAATTCAGTGCCTTCGAATAGGGACAGGCAGTCTAATGCCCACAAAATATTTTGAAGTACAGTTGCTAGAAGGTCCATCCGTCATGGTTAGCAGTCAGAAATTATATGGATTGCAATCCAAACATCTAGAAGGCAGCAAGTTGTCTACTCTTGTTCTAGAACAGAGGTTCTCAAACTTTTCACCTGGAGGCCAATCATACAGTTGAGCCATGGTTGAGCCACAGGCCGGTCACATGGTTCCTCCCACTGTAAAACACATCCATGGCTGTGTTTATGACAACCACAGGTGCATTTGTGGCAGTGTTTGCGTATGCGTGGATACATTTTACTTCCACTTCTGGAAGCGTTTGCTCATGCGTGGGCGTGTTTTACTTCCAGTAGCGGCGTGAATAAGATGATTTGGTGTCACAGGCCATGGCAGTAGATTGGCCACCCCGCTGTAGAACAATGGCCAGGGGTAGCTCATGAAATGACTTTGCCCGAGCCTTGTAACCTTTTCCTAACAAACCTGGAAAATAAGGAAGGACAGTGAAATATACTAAAATGTTTTCTTTCCAGCCAACTTCAGAGTTGGTACAAATATCTCACCTTCTCTTTTTACTCCATTTGTTGTCGTCTGCTAAGAGCTTGCATAAGAAATGTAAGTCTTGAGGTATAAAGTTGAATAAGAAGGAGGAATTTTTGGCCTTTCTTTTACTTGTAGCCAGAACCTTACAATGTTCAACCTCTGAGCATTCTATTTGGAACAAATCAGAAATGTTCTGTGCAGAAAGTAATCCACAGCCTTCCCAAGATGGTGCCCTTCATTTTTTGATTATTGCTTTTGTCATTCTTATCCATCCCTAATCATTGGCTCTTCTTGCTGTGCCAGGTAGACACTGTAGTCCAGACCATCTAGAGCAGGGTGCCCAAACTACAGCCCACAGGCTCGATCCGGCCTCTAGCCTGTGTCACCCTCATCATTCCTGGAAGCAGAAGTAAAACATGCCCATATGAGCGCATTTGACTTCTGCTTCCGGGAGCGGCACGGGTCAGATGAACTGGCATCGGGGCCCAGATCCGGCCCGTGGGCAATAGTTTGGGCACCCATGATCTAGAGCAGGGATTTTCAGACTGCACCCCCTTTGCCGAATGCAGCCCACGGTGCCATTTCATGTGGCCCCTCATCACCTCCACCACACCAGGAAGTGCCATGTGGTGGAGGAAGGGCAAAATGGCCATCCATGCCCCAAAGCTGTTTGAGGGAGCATGACCCAGTCCCTGGCTTAAAAGGGGTGAAAACTCCTAATCTAGAGGGCACAATGTTGAGGAGGTCTGCTCTAACTTATTCCTTCTTTGCTGGCTAGTGCTTGATATGGCCAACCATATGCAACCATAGAATTGGAAATTTTGTGTCATCACTGGAGCAGTTCACTACTTAAGATACCTACTGAGCTAAGGATCTTGTATAAAAGTTAGATTGGAAATAAATGTGAAGTGTGGTGAAAGCATTATGTTCATGTATGGATTGAAGTGGTTAACATGTGTGAGAGAACAAGATAGGTAAACCTAAATTAATCGTCTTCATATTCTATACATAGGCATCTGTAGCTGCTGTATGTTCACACCTGAAGGATATTTTCACAAGCTTTTTCTTCCCTAGGCAATTTCTTGTCTTCAGCTATTTTAATCTCTGGGGAGATCATTTCAAGCAGTAGAAGCAGAGCTGCTTCAGATTTCCTCCCCCCCCCCCAACCTTTTCCCCAGAGAAGAAAATCTATGATACGGTAGCTCCACAGCTGTGTGTATCGTTGGTGAACCAGACAATGACTCATTTAATTTATATGGTAAATCATTTTTATTATTGTGCTACCATTTGATTTGCAGTTTATGTAGTAGATCATCATGCAGAATCAATAGAAAAAGGCAAAAACAGAGCCTGGTTAGCTTCTAGAGCTTGAGAGACAAAGCATAACTACAGTCAAACCTCGCATAAAGAGCGCCTCACTTAAAGAGTAACTCGCTTAAAGAGCAGAATATTCTCTGAATGTTCGCTTTGCTTAACAAATAAAACCAATCAAAAACTCGCTTAACAAATAAATCGGGTTCACAGTCCCCCCCACAATTGGTCACTTACAATGGTGTTTCGCTTAAAGAGCAAACTTGCTTAAAGAGCAATTCTGTGGAACACATTATGCTCTTTAAGCGAGGTATAACTGTACTATGGTGCATTTAATTTTTAGTTAACAATAAAATATTTTTTTAATTTTATATACTGCCCATCAGGGAGGTGTTCTGGACAGTTTATAATTTAAAAACCCGTAAGAAGTAAAAATTTAAAAATGAGAAAATATAAACATAAATCAAACATGCCTTAGTGCAATGGCTCCCAATGTGGAGCACATGCCCAATGGAGCACTTCAATTCCCAGAAGCCTAAGTCAGTACATTGGCTGATCAGTGCTTTGGGAAATTTACTTAGGCTTCTGGGAACTGGTGTCCAAAAACTAAAGGTTGGGAAAAACCTAGCAGCACCAGTTCAAACTTTAGTTGCTATATATAAAATTATAATTTAGGAAAGAGATTATGACAAGCATGCCCAACTTTTTTTTAAAGACATGGCTAAAACAAGCCCTCCTTGCTAGGAGCAGATCTTATTGGCCTTCAGGTTGCTTAATAGTAGAATAGTTCTGTTTCTTGAAAGGGAATTCTGTACAGTATCTTCGTATCATTTAAACCAGTGTTTCCCAACATAGGGCCCATGTCCCACAGGAGTACTTTAATTCCCAGAAACCTAAGCCAGTACATTGGCTGATCAGTGCTTTGATCAACTCACACTATAGTTCACACTGATTTAGGTCATGTGCTGGGTTACCGTTTGGGTAGCTGCACTAAAATAAAGTTCAAACTGTTGCAAATACTAACAAAGAGGAGGTTGCTTTACCAAATAGACTTAGTGAATGCAGGTACTGTACTGTACACATATCTGCTTTCTGAACAAATCATGTCTGTCTACAAGTCTGCAAGGAGATAAAGAAGATAAATAGAGCAAGTGTCAGCTTAGGATAGGTTTTAATGGTGGTTGTCTACACTGCCTTACTCATTCCCTAAGGATTTAAACAACTTCCTGCAGTTTCTGAACTAAAAGAATGTGCAGAAATAATCTGTACCAATGCAGCTCTTCAGTTAATAAATGAAAATGACATATGACTTATGCCAAGTTCTCAGTGGAGACTATTACAGATTCCAAACTGGAGACTATTTTAAAAATGTGAAAGGTGAGGCATACATTAACAGTGTGTTTAGTATTTTTGTCTCCAGGGGAAATGGAAAATCCTTGCAATAGTAATCTTTATAAACACACTTGGCACAATCCTTTTAGTGTACCAGGATACATCTGTGGTTCTTTTCTTAAACATATCACTAAAGGGAACCAGCCCCACTCATGTATACCCAAAGCAATTTTTTATAATACTGCATCACAAAAAATATTGTCTGCTACTTGGTCTAATCCATGTGTCCTATACTAAATCAAGTGCCCTGAATCAAAATCTGAACTTCGATTCTGCCTAGGATGTCAAGAGCTTAAGTTAATTACATGTATAGACACAATTAGCTACATTCTACAGCTGTGCCTACTCAACTTTAGCTCAAAACAGACTCACTATGGCCTAGCAATACTATCCAATAAGATGGTTTCACACTAGAGACAAGTCCTTGGTCCATCTTGACTTATATACCTATTTCTGACGTCAGCTCACTGACTTGTTCAGACATGCCCAGCCGCTACTGGAACATACATTCCACCAGGGGATGTGATTCAGCTGAGGCGGCAGCAGGCATAGTGGTAGTTGCAACTGTTATAACATTCCCATGTAAAAATACATTACCCAATTACTGACCATTTGAACAGCTATAGCATGCCTATAACTTAAAATCTGCAAATTATGAATTCAGATTTGGAATCAGCACACTCGATATCGGGTCATTCCATATCAATTCAACCAAAAAAAATTAACTTTCTCACCCAACATCTCAGATTTTGGTGAAACTTGGCTTATTTGTTCTACCCACAAAGATAAGTACCCATGCCAAATTTTAACACTCTAGCTCACTTCGTTTCCATTTTATAGGCTTTTGAAGTTTTGTATTTTTGGCAATTGTAACCAACGGATGTCGCGAAATGAAGGTCGCTGACATTTTGAAAATAATTTATAACTTTTTTATTTACTATCCAATCTTGATGAAAGTTTGTAGTCTTTTTCTTCAGAAAATGAGGATTCTAGAAAAAAAATACATAATACCTCTAAGAAAACCTACTAAGTCTGAAAAAATATTTTCGTTTACATCTTTGTATTTTTTAAAAACCAAAACATAGGTCAGCGTAAAATTCCATATCACAGAAAGGGTATGTGATAATCACAAAATCTTTTTTTTCAAAATGATCCTTACTAAATGGGCTATCAAATGCAGAAAAAAAATTGATGGGGTTTTGATACCTTTGTTGTGTTTCATTATGTTATATATTAGTTTTTCAAATTGTTTTATTCAGCGATTTTACTGAGTAATAAGGATTTTAAGGGATTAAAATTCTCTAGGTTTAGACTGTTATGAAGATTGGACAACTACCTATTTTATCATCAGTTGATAACATAATATTTTAACCAGAATTGTCTTCTTCAATAACTTAATTTTAGACTAACTCAACAACATAAAGAAACGATAAGGTCTGGAAACTTACCAATGTATTTGATATTTCCAATATTTACATTCTTCAACTTCTACAGTAACAAATTTAATGGAGGTTTGACATTTTCTCTTCAATTGACCTCATACATTTTTCAGAAAACCTGTAGGTCCTTCCGGTTGAAGTGTCAGGAGGATCAACAATTGAGAGTACATGAGGTATAGGCATAGCGCAAATGTCCTCTCGCTTAGGCCAATAAAATGATGGGGATGGCCCTGCAGGATGTAAAAACTGAACTGCCACATCACCTTCTTCTTTGTTCACTTCAGTTATGATTCCAAAGTACCATAGATTGTCATATTTACAAGCCACATAGCACGATGGGTTCAAATTTTCTTCTCTCACAAATGATGTTAATTTGTTCTTTAAGTCAAACGTGAGGGCGGGTTTCTCTTCAGTACTGATCCTTCTTGCTTCCAAGTTCCCCAAACAGTCTATTGGCTTAAAGTTATGGAAACTTCTGGTTCCTGGAACTGTTTGTATGTCTACAAAGCGTTTCTCCAAGTCAGAGCGTATCTTCGACATGTCATCTTTAGAAATAAAATAAAAATTAACTTTCGTAATGTTTGATTTACAAAACTCGAACAAATGTAATGGAGACAGTATTTGATTTTCAAGAGGTCGCTGTAGACTTTCCTTTCTTGCTAATCTTTTCACAGTACTCCCAATCCCATCACATTCAGTTTTCCCGTGACTAGTCGCAAAAAACGACCACTGGGCCTTGAATTTAAAATCTTTATCATGCAGGCAAAGATTAATAAAATTAAATTTATTTTTATATTGGCCTGCACAGCCATCACTGAAGTAGTGGATCTCTGTTACATGTGAATACTGTTCTTTAATGAATTCTGTTACTATTTCTTGGATTTTGTAGACCATAGAAACATCATGTTTCATGTCATCAGATATAACACAGAGAGACGAGACTAATCTTTCACCTGTTACACTGCTTAGGTTAATTATAATAGGATGCACAGTGCAAGAGTCTGATGTCCAGTGGTATTCCTGGGCTTCATCCTGGATAGTGAAAGAGTAATTTTCACTAAAATCCATTGATACTGCAGCAATGTTTGTATCAGATGATTCCTTCAGTGTTTTAAAAAACTGTGATTGTGACTTTGCTATGAAAGAGTGGGGAACAAGTTTTTTCAATTTAGATGACAGGTCTTCTATGTAGTCTTCAATTTTTGCTGTTTGTCTTATCATTTGCGTTCTATCAGTTGAAATCCACTGATTAAATTCAATGGTGTCATCTTCGTCAAAATCTTCAAATTTTGCTGGTAAAAAACTTGTCAGATTTCCTTTTGGTGGGCAAAGGTTACAATGTCTTAACATACACTCACGACTTGGGTTTTCACATACCAACATTTTTGTTAGGTCTTTGTAGCTTTCTTCCAAATGTGCAGCATGAATTAATAAAATGACATTCTGAACAGGCCAATAGACTGTTTGGGGAACTTGGAAGCAAGAAGGATCAGTACTGATGAGAAACCCGCCCTCACGTTTGACTTAAAGAACAAATTAACATCATTTGTGAGAGAAGAAAATTTGAACCCATCGTGCTATGTGGCTTGTAAACATGACAATCTATGGTACTTTGGAATCATAACTGAAGTGAACAAAGAAGAAGGTGATGTGGCAGTTCAGTTTTTACATCCTGCAGGGCCATCCCCATCATTTTATTGGCCTAAGCGAGAGGACATTTGCGCTGTGCCTATACCTCATGTACTCTCAATTGTTGATCCTCCTGACACTTCAACCGGAAGGACCTACAGGTTTTCTGAAAAATGTATGAGGTCAATTGAAGAGAAAATGTCAAACCTCCATTAAATTTGTTACTGTAGAAGTTGAAGAATGTAAATATTGGAAATATCAAATACATTGGTAAGTTTCCAGACCTTATCGTTTCTTTATGTTGTTGAGTTAGTCTAAAATTAAGTTATTGAAGAAGACAATTCTGGTTAAAATATTATGTTATCAACTGATGATAAAATAGGTAGTTGTCCAATCTTCATAATAGTCTAAACCTAGAGAATTTTAATCCCTTAAAATCCTTATTACTCAGTAAAATCGCTGAATAAAACAATTTGAAAAACTAATATATAACATAATGAAACACAACAAAGGTATCAAAACCCCATCAATTTTTTTTCTGCATTTGATAGCCCATTTAGTAAGGATCATTTTGAAAAAAAAGATTTTGTGATTATCACATACCCTTTCTGTGATATGGAATTTTACGCTGACCTATGTTTTGGTTTTTAAAAAATACAAAGATGTAAACGAAAATATTTTTTCAGACTTAGTAGGTTTTCTTAGAGGTATTATGTATTTTTTTCTAGAATCCTCATAAAGACTACAAACTTTCATCAAGATTGGATGGTAAATAAAAAAGTTATAAATTATTTTCAAAATGTCAGCAACCTTCATTTCGCGACATCCGTTGGTTACAATTGCCAAAAATACAAAACTTCAAAAGCCTATAAAATGGAAACGAAGTGAGCTAGAGTGTTAAAATTTGGCATGGGTACTTATCTTTGTGGGTAGAACAAATAAGCCAAGTTTCACCAAAATCTGAGATGTTGGGTGAGATAGCCTGGTTGAACTGACACGGAATTACCCTATCATGTAAATCACATGTGTTATTCCCAGTAACAAAATCATTGTTGTGCAGTGTAATTTGCCAATGAAGGACATAGGATTTTGGTGTGAATGCACGAAGTAGCCTGATTTAGCTTCTAATGAAAATGAGCACATTACCTAGCACAGTAAGATTACCCGGCCAGGGGGTTGAAAAGACAATGGGGCTACCAGGGTGCCTTTGTATTCTGTATCTTTGACTATTGCTGCTATTGTTTAATTTTGTATGTTTGCATTTTTATTGTATTATGAAGTTTTTTTGTGGTGTATGTAAGCCACCCTGAGTCTCACGATAGATTGGGCAGCATATATACCAAGTGGCTCATTTAAGGAGTGCCACTTCGGATTTGAACCAGGGGGATACTGGCGTGTAGTTTGTACTGTTTTTTAACTTTAAATGATTTTAGATAATTTTTAAATTTCATGATTTTATATGTTTTTATCTTTTACTTCTGTTTTATGACGATGTAAGCCGCCCAGAGTCGGGTTCTCCCGAGTGGGGCGGGGTAATAAATTCAATAATAAATAAATAAATAAATATAAATATGATAAATTAAATTAAATTAAATTAAGATTATCCTAAAGGAATTATTGAAACCAAGTTCAAACTTGGGGTTATATGAGGTTGTCATGCACATTAACAAGGTGTTGAAAGTACAGTTTTATTTTAATACAAAAGAAGAAAATTCAGTGAAAGAACCTCCAGTAATGCAAAAAAAAAAAGTGTGACTTAATAATTAGAGAAAAAGGCAGACCTCTGTCTTGTCTCCTTAATGAGGTAGAAATTGTTGAGATTTTTCTACAACCTACTTCCCACCCTTTGCTAAAAAACCAAGAGTGTCACTTAATGGCAGTGAACTCTATACTGTATGTACTCTGTGCACAGTTATCACAGTGGCAAATTGTCACCACTTTGAGCACAGTCAAAGTGTTTTTAATCTTTATTTTACAACGTTATATGTTTATTTCTCATTCATTATTCACAGTCTCTAAACATTGGACCACTTCTACACATTGTGTACTAGAAGCAAAAGTATACAATAGGTTTGCAAGGATTGGAAACCCTTAGCCCCCCACCTTCATTTTGGTAGTTGCTCTTACCCTCTCTGTACTGTTTGTTCCTTCTTCATCTTTACTTTTTCCCAAAACATGCTCTCATTCTGACCCAGCATCTCTCCAGCCATTCCCTGTGGTCCTTCCATACTTGCCAGGCAGCAGGATATCCGCCTGCCCACTTTAATTGCTTTAGGATTGTGGTGGATTTACAGAGGGAATCTGCCTCTTAAAAGATAATCTCTAGAACACCCAATCCACACTCTCACTGTGGGTGATTCCACAGGATGTTATCTTTCACCCAACCTCTGTGTTGCCAATCACTTCATCACATATGCACTGCCCCTGGTTCTCCTTAGAGTAGTGACCAAAGAGAGCAGTCTCTGCCCTTTTCATTCTCAATTTCCCAGGAAGGTAGAGATTCTGGGATTGGGGTAGCAGCTCGTTCTAATCAGCAGAGATGTCCCAGCACCAGCCAGCATAGGCCCAATTCAGTAGGGGAGCAGCAACCTCAGAAGGAAGGTGGACAACCTGAAAAAATCCCATTGATCCAGCTGCCAGTAATCACCATGGCTACGGTGCTTCATGAAGAAGCCAGAAGCAGGCTCTGCCCTTTTTATTCTCAACCTCTCAGGAAGCTGAAGGTCCTGGGATGGAAGGAACAGCTGGTACTAATCAAAGAAGAAACTGAAATTGTTAGAGATTTTGTATACAGTAGAACCTAATATAACAAAAATAATTTGTTCAACAAGGCACTGCATTATACAATTTTTTTCGTACAATGCATGCATCGTACAACAAAAATCTCTATGGGAAAAATCGTACAACGAAAATCTCTATTGGAAAAATCGTACAACAAAACAATTTTTGTTGTGCGACTTTTCCTATAGAGATTTTCATTGTACGGTTTTCCCCATAGAGATGCATTGCATCATATAACGAAAATGTTCGTTATACGGGGCACAATGGTTTTTAAAATCCTCTTCATTGTATGATTTTTTTTCACTGTAAGATGCATTCATTATACAGAGTTCTACTGTACCTTGATTCAATTGTCAATCCAAATGGAGACTGCAGCCAATAAATCAGACAGAGATTGAGACTAGGAGGGCAAGAATGAAGGATTTAGAAATTATAAACAAGTGTAAGAACCTATCACTTGAGATCAGGGCCAAGATCATGCACACATTTTATATTCCTTATGTAAAATCTGGCTAATAAAGCTGACAAGAAAAACAGATCCAATGAAAGTATGGTGCTGGAAGAGAGCTTTATAGAGATTGTGTATCACCAGTAGGTTCTAGATCAAGTCCAGTCAGAATTCTCTCTAAAGGCAAAAATGTCAAAATTGCTAGGCTACTGTACTTTGGACACATCATGTGAAGATTAACCTAGAGAAGAATATCAAGTGTAAAATGTGTCACTGGAGACTAAGGACAAGATCATCAGGACTGTATTTTGAATGGCTGTGTATGAATATGAAAGCTAATGAAAACTGACAAGAAAAAAAATCAGTTCATTCAAAATGCAGTGCTTGAGACAGTTTTGTGGATACTTTTGGATCACCAGAAAGACAAAGAAATGAGTGCTATCTCAAATCAAGCTTGAAAATTACTAAACTGAAGCGGTTACTCTTTGGACATATCATGAGAGGCTGAGGTACAATAGAAAAGAAAAAGATGACAATACTGTATCAGGAAAAGATTAATAATAATAATAATAATAATAATAATAATAATAATAATAATAATAATAATAATAATAAATGAACTCAATAAAGGAAACCATAGCCTTGAGTTTGCAAGAGTTGAGTAGGGATGTTAATTGTATGACCCTTCAGAGGTCAGTCAAGGGTGCCATAAATGGGAGGTGGCTTGACATAACAACAATAGCAACAACAGATTTCATAGTATGTGGCAAAGGCAGCCACATACACACACATGTACTTTGCCTTTTATTATCATATATTTGAAGAGAAACATACATTTTGGGGTAATGTGTAAGCTCATGCTGCAAGAACAGCTTGCACAAGGGGGCAGGGATTCAACATTTCCCTTCAGATGTGACAGATTGCACTCTCTGTTCCCCTCACCATCTACTGTCATCTCTAAAATAACTCACTTGTGATATTCATTTGTGACTAAAATTCTATGTTCTGTAGCTCCATCATGTAGTTCTGCTATATTAGTGATTTAAGGGATGGGAGGAAGAGTCAGGCAAAAGCAGGTATTCACACTTACACATATGCAGCCAAGCAGGCATTCACAGAGAGAGTGGGGGAGGGAGAAAAAGGCAGGCAGGCATTAACTCTTAGACACTGCCTCATCTCTTATTGCATTCATGCACTCTGCATCTCAGCCTAGGAGCAGGAATGTGTCTATTGCTGCTTCCCCCTGAATCCAATTATAAAACTAAATACTGTAGTTGATTTATTCCTTCAAATTCATTCTGGAAGTTAAGCAGGAGGGGAATACTGGCAGGGCTTTGATCTGCTTCTGGTCAGAGGCAGGAGTAGATTGGTGCGGAGTTGCCTGAATCTCAGGTAGTGCAGAGCTATTTTCCCCAATCGACTACCTACAGTGGTTCGTTCTCATTCTAACAGCAAGCATGTTCAGTAAGTTTGGGTCCTTGGTGGCAGAACATTTGTATTATCATTCTCCCTGTTTCCAAGTAGTATGCCTGATAAGCAGGTTATTCATTGCAAAAATGGATAAAGGAAAAGGCTGTTGCCTTCATAACCTGGGGGCTTCTCAGGTGTATCTGGTTGGCCACTGTGGGAATCAGGATGCTATTTTAGATGGATATTTTGTTAAATTGAAAGGGACACGTTCCTCTGAGGGAGCAAGTTAGCGGCTTGGGTATCATTTTAGATCAGACGCTCAAATTAGACCACCAGATTGTGGCTGTATCTAAAGCCACTTTTTTCCATCTTCACCAGATCTCCCAGCTGTACCCCCTACTGGACAGGTGATCCCTGACAACTTTGATCCATGTATTGGTAGTCTCAAGGATTGACTACTGTAATGCTCTCTACGTGGTGCTGCCCTTGACCCTGATATGAAGAATACAACAAATCCAGAATGCTGCAGCCTGATTGATCTCCAGGGTGAGGAAATTTATCATATCACCTCAGCTCTAGCCAAGTTGCAGTGATTACCCATTCCTTTCCATATCAGGCACAAGACATTTACACCTAGAGTATTATACAGGAAAACCTTGCATAAAGAGCACCTTGCTTAGAGAGTAACTCACTTAAAGAGCAGAATTTTCTTTGAATGGTCACCTCGCTTAACAAGTAAAACCAACAAAAATGTCGCTTAACAACTAAATTGGGGTTCGCAATCCACCCCTCCAGAAGTCACAATTGGTCACTTACAATGGCTTAAAGAGCAAACTCGCTTAAAGAGTAATCCCATGGAATGCATTTTGCTCTTTAAGTGAGGTACCACTGATCTGGTTTCTCTTTAGATCGTATAAATCTTTTACCTTTTACAAGGTGTTGACACTGACATGAAAAGCCCTATATGGTTTAGTATCTTATTATCTGACAGAATGTCTCTCCCAAAGAATTCTGCCCATACCAATCAGTCTTCCCAAACTGTACAGCTCCTGGTGCCAACACTGAGAATGACAAAGAAGGTCTCAACCAGGAGATGAGCCTTCTCTGTGGTGGCACTCACGTTATGGAACACTTTGCTGGTGGAGCTGCACCCATCCCTGGACATATTTAGAAAACAACTGAAAACAGTTCTCCTCAAGGAGGCCTTTAAAGACCTCATCACTGTAGCCATTTATTTTAGTTAGACCAGTTTAATTTGATTCCTTAATATTGGGGTAATTTATTTAATTTCCTGGATTTGGTTTTTTTGGGGTAGAGGAGGGCAGATGTATTCAGATCTATTTACCATGGTTTAACATGTCACCACTAGGTGGAAATTTTTCATTATTAATGTCCTTGTATAACTCCTGCCAACCTAGCAGTTCAAAAGTAAGAAACTGCAAGTAGATAAATAGGGACCACTTTGGTGGGAAGGTAAACAGCATTCCGTGTGCTCCGGTGTCTAGTCATGCCTGTCACATGAGCATGGAAATGTCTGTAGAAGCAGACAGCATTGGCTCTTTGGCTTTGAAACAGAGATGAGCACTGAACCCTAGAGTCAGATATGATTGGCTTTCGAGCAAGGGTAGTCTTTACCTTTACCTACGGAGTTTAAAAACCACCCAGTGTGGGAACACAATCCGGATGGATGGTATATAAATAAATCAATCAAATTTTATTATATTATTAGGTACTTAAGTCACTTCAGAATAACTGGAAAAAACTAATGATTTCAGGGTTTTTTTTGTATTTAATATCTAAAAACTCACCTGATCTAAAATAGGCAGTTATAAGTTGAGCACAGAAACATTTCAGCCATCACAATTGATCCTGAATAATATTTCTGCTACATTGGCAGAAGCTTGAATTTGAATTTCGATACAATCATTATGCTAACATACCTTATCAGTCGGAGGGTGAGAAATCCAGCCCTAGGCTGCTCCAATATGGGCTGCCTCAGGGCTTGGTGCTTTCACCTCTCCTATTTAACATCTACATGAAACCGCTGGGTGAGATCATCCATTCCCACAGGGTCAGGTATCATCAGTATGCAGATGATACCCAACTGTATTATCTCAGCCCGTGGGGACTCTATCAACGCAGTGGAAGTCCTTTCCAGGTGTCTGGAGGCTGTGAGGGTCTAGATAGGGGAGAATGGGCTACAACTGAATCCTGGCAAGACTGAGTGGTTGTGGGTCAGGGGTCCCGTGCTATCCCGGGAACTACTATCTTTGGTTTTGGATGGGTCAGTTTTGCCCCAGACAGACCTGGTGTGTAATCTGGGGGTCCCCCTGGACTCATGACTACTGCTCAAAGAGCAGGTGGCAGTTGTGGCTAGGAGGCCTTTTGCACAACTTTGTGTTGTGCGCTAGTTACGCCCACTCCTGGATCGGGACTCCTTGTTCATGATCACACATGCCTTGGTCACCTCCAGATTCGATTATTGTAATGCACTCTACATGGGGCTGCCCTTGGCGACCATTTGGAGGCTTCAGCTGGTCCAGAATGCAGCTGCTCGAGTTGTGATGGCGTGCAGACGTTATGCTCATGCCTCACCACTTCTCCAGGAGCTGCACTGGCTCCCAGTTTGCCTCTGGGTGCAATTCAAGGTGCTGGTTATTACCTTTAAAGCCCTACATGGTAGTGGGCCAGGATACTTAAGAGACCGCATCACCCTGAGAACATCTGTCCGCCCCACTAGGGCGGACCGGAGAGGTTCTCTGGTTGTACCTTCAGCTAGAGAGGCTCATCTCTCTAGCACGAGAAGGAAGGCCTTTTCTGTGTCCGCTCTGGCCCTATGGAACCTCCTGCCAACAGAGTTACGTCTCCAGACGTAGTTGCTGCCCTTTAGGAAAGGAGTGATGACCTGGCTGGCAGGGCATGTGTGGGGAGTAGGCCAGATGGCCAACTCGGTCGCCTGGCTCATTTAAATATCCCACCTCTCTCCTCGGTGTTTTAACTTGAATTTTAATTTTTATGTACCGTATGTGTTTTAATTGTTTTTAGTTGTAAAGCCGCCCTGAGTCTTCGAAGGAGGGGAGGGTACAAATGAAATAAATAATAAACAAATAAAAATAAGTCGTTGTGAGGATAAAATGAAAGACAGCAAGAACCATGCTCACTGCCACATACTTTTTATCTTTATTGTCCAACTTCTATATGGCTTTGTGGGGAAAAGAGCACTTAGTTTTCACCACTGTATCTGAGCTTTAGTACACCCTATAATTTGTATGTAACCATTTCAGTGTTTAAAATCAATAGTGAATGGGGTTGCTGTTCTCATTATCTAGTACAGTAGAACCCCGTATAACAAAAAAAAAACTTGGTTCCATTATGTCTTTCGTTATACGAATTTCTTTGTTATACAAAGCATGCCTCATATAACAAAAATCCCTATGGAATGCATTGTACAACAAAAATCTCTATGAGAAAATCGTATAATGAAAATTTTTCATTGAGCAGTGCATCTCATAGGGATTTCCGTTGTACGATTTTCCCCATAGAGATGCATTGCTCGTATAATGAAAAATTCGTTATACAGGGTATAGCAGTTAGTGCAAATCCTCTTCATTATATGATTTTTTTGTTGTACAAAGCATTCGTTACACGGGGTTCCACTGTGCTGTTCTTTTTCCTGTAGCAAAGAGAACACAGGTCTAGGAACTATTTCTTCTTGATCCACTTATAGCATCCTGGGTAATCAGCCTGGCTTCATTCTGTCTGCCAATGTGTCTATTCAGACAGAGTTTTTAAAAGCAAGAGTTTGGGGGGTTTGTACAGGTGCCAGCTAGATTTCTGAGATTCTGGTATCCTGTTAAAACCGAATGATTCATAATGGAGTTGAAAAGGATTAGTCACATCAGGGTAGAGAATAGATCTGAAAGATATATATCATTACCAGAAAATGCAATGTGAAACTCAGATTTGAAGTTATATTGAAAAAAAGAGTGGGGGATCCAGTACAGTCTGTCCTACTTTCATTTTTTGTGTTTTGTGATAATGAACAGAGCTTGTAAATTACATAAAATGCTCTGTTAGCTTAGCAGCCAGGAGGAGCATGTTACATCCCCAGGCATCAAAAGAACAGACACAAAAAAGGAATTGAGAGAGAGGTGTTAAAAGTTTAAATTCTTTTAGTTTCTAAACATATGTCATGTAAAACAGATGTGCGGCTAAAACTTGGTGCTATTGTTAAATAGGTATAATGGAAATTTATCTGGCCTTCATTCAAGGCTTTCCGTTCGTGAATAGTCTTGCTTTGGATTTGGGAAGGGCATATGAGAGAAAAAGAGAGAGACTACTCTTTGATTGCTTTTGGACCTGGGACAGCTATGCTTTGAATTTCTTTCCTTTAAGAACTCCTGGCATTTTAGTCATAGCACCTGGGATGATCATATTGTCAGTGGGAATTTGATTGTTTAGTAAATCTTGGCCAAAGAAGATTAATAAACTAAGGTAATTCCTGCAGACAGCTCAGTGTTACCCATTTTTTTAAGGTATATTAGTTGTTTCAAATATAGGGAGATTCAGGAGATGGTAGGATAATGAAGATGGAGCACTTTCTTATAGAGGCTCCTAATCATTCAATTAAGGATATATTGATTGGTGGAAGTAAGGGGGATAAATGGTAGTAAAACATGGGAGGGCTAACATAGAAGATACCTACCTACCTCTATAAATGTCTGCTAATGAGACATTATATATCCTTAGTCTAGAAACAGACATGTGACTGTTCTCATTAACTCGAAATGTCCAATGCATTAGTTGTTGAATTATCACAGGCAAGAAAGCCCAAGTACTTAATGCTCAAACTAGACAAAAATGGCAGCCATCCATTTGCCTCTCCCATCTACATATAAAAAACAGGATGGTTTACTGTTTGCATGAAAAAGAATGCCTAACGGAAATGAGTGGGGCCTGCACCCTGGCAAGAGGCTAAATGGGTCACTTTGCCTAAACCTGATAATCCAGCTGGTCTGCAAAGCTGGCAGCATGATGGAAACCCTTGCATATGTTTATGTACTGTGATATTTCTCTGTCTGTATTGGAAGTCACAGTCCTGTGTCGCTTGTCTGAAGCACTCAGGAGTAATGTTAGAAAAGAACAAAAACTCTGAACAGTGAACATCTGACTCAGGCTCCCCTCGAAAATTAAAAGAAAGGCCTGGGTTTGGGTCTATCTGGTGTGGGTTTATATGTATGCTTGTGTGCAAGAGATGGTAGGTTGGCTGTACAAAACATTTGCAATTCGAGATTCCGAGAAAAGTGTATTATCAAAGGGAACATGTTGGCTTGAGAACAAGTGTCATTGTTTGTTAGTTCCTGCTAGCATTTTAATGTTATAGTTAGCAGAAGCCACTAGGCTTGGAGCTCAGAAGGGTTGGGGTGGGGAACCATAATTAATCATGGTCAGTGATTCCCCCCCCCCTTGTTTCTAGTACTATTTGCTTCTCAGTTGGTTGATCTAATTTATTTTTAATGTAATTTTGAAATGATCTATTACTTTGGATCAATTATTTTTGGATAGCTCAGTGAGCCAAAGGTTGGGCATTTGATTCCCCACTGCCTGTCTATGAAGATGTGGGCAACCTGCAGAGTCCCTTAGTGCTCCCACCCAGATCAAGGACAAGATAAAGCATTGCTGAATACTTTTTATCAAGGACACCCTGAAAGGGTCATTGTAAGCTAGAATTAAGTTGACTGCATGCAATTATTTAATTGGCTGATTATAGATTTGAAGCCAAAGGTACCATAAGTTGTTAAATAATTTCATTGTAAGTTGAAGGGTGAATAGACAAAAGCAATGCAGTACACCAGACATATATTTAGCTCATATTCTCCGGATCTCAGATAATTAAGCAGCTATCAGTGAAACATTCAATACCACCATTTTTGGAACTGATTGTACATTCTTCATTGATCTCTGTGTTTGTTTGTTTTTTGGTAGTTTTTTATGCTGGTTGATCTTAACACAACAGTACATAGCAGTACTGTACTTCACATTCTCTGATCTTTACTCAAGTTCGGAAGAGAGAGATTTGATTCCTTTGCTCCCAAAATAATTTGTAAACTTTGTCCATATGATGATACCTGCCTATGCAGTTTATTTGATTATTTTTATTCCAGTATTTTAATTTGGCAGAATCATTTAGAGTTTCCATGTTTATTCCCTCGGAAGTTTGCAATTTCTCAATGTTAGATACAAACTAAATTTCTATCCCATTCGTTGATTTTGGGGGAAAGTACCGTAAACAAAATGTTCCAGCAAACAATCTAGTTCTGATAGACACTGACTTATTAGGAAATAGAATTACAATTTTATCCTTCTCTGAGTTTTAAAATTATGGGATAACTCACATATACTGTACCTTTCTAGAGTTTTGTTTGTGAATAATGCATCTTTTTTTAAAAATTTTTAAAATTATCAAGCAGAAGCTGTTTGTATAGATATTCTGAAGACTTTTCTGCTATTGCAGTTAAACGGGCTTGGATTGTTTTCCCCATTTAATATTTCAAGAGTCAAATGCAGAATAGTGCCACGTCTATAAATGACTGGGTAACATAGATTGTAGCTGTGAGGAGTTTATGATATTAATGAATATATTGTAGTTATAAATGAAATCAAATTGTAAATAGCATTTGATCCTTATTATGTATCCTACATTAAGTTTGAATAAGTATTCTTGGAAATTTTCATTCTAGTCGACGAAACTGATTTACATGAGCATTTTAACTGGGTTAATTGGTACTTAATGGTGTAAATTTAATATGGGTTAGTTAACCATTATTAAGACTGTGTTGACATTGTTCCTGGAAAGCCATTCTTAACTACAATTGTCTGCAAGTGAATTCTTGGTTGAAATCCAGCAGTAAGTCACAATTAGTGTAGGCCCATTAAATCAATGGAGATTTGGTGAGTCACTTATCTTATTCACTAGAAGCATTCAAGAGAGAGTTGGACAGCTATCTGTCAGATCTACTTTGATTTGGATTCCTGCACTGAGCAAGGGGTTGGACTATCTTTTCTGTCATTGGTGTTATCAACATTGAGGCTGGCCTGTGTTATATAAAACTTAGCATCCTTTTTCCTGCTGGCAGCTTGGGTATGATATTGTGCAGCAATATAAGACCATTCCCTGGCATTTTGAATTGTGGATAAAGACGCACAATATCCCACCTTCATAACTTCTTTCTTTTTCCTTTCTTTCTTATACCACCCATCTGAGATTATTCCCACTCTGGGCAGTGTACAGATAAATAAACAAAATCAACACAATAGAACAAACAACCAAATAAAATAAATGACAGAATAAATACCTGAATACAATAAAATATAATACCTGGCATCTGAGGGGCAAGCAAGTTCAACTGACTAGCTAACTTATTGTTAGAGGTGTAATATTTTTAAAGCCTTCCTTGAAGAGGAAGTTTTAAGGTGTTTTTTTAAAAAAAAAAGATTTAAAGATAATCTAGAGGGCTTTTTTTAATGAACTAAATGCTATGGCTTTTTAAAATGGAAGTTTGAGTGCACATACACTACACAAATTCCAACATAAACTTTCCTCATGTAGAAGTATCCAGTGCTAGAGAATCTCAGAAGATGAGCATAGGCTCAGTACTAAGGTTGCTGGGAGAGAGCAGAAGCAAGGACAGATGGAATTTTGCTGGAGATGCTCTGTGCCAAAATATTTTGAAGGGCTGTTTTGGACTGAGTGAAATGATGAAGCAAAGATGTGAGTAAGTACACATGCAATAGAAAAACAGACACACCATTTAATCTCTCACGTAAACTAATGTTTCCATCAGTATACTCCACAGAATGTAGTATACTCCACAGAATGTAGACAGCCTCACCTTTTGAAATAAGAGAGCCATGATGATGAACCTTGGCACTCCAGATGTTCTTGGACTTCAATTCCCAGAAGCCCAAGCCATGAATCCACACAAAGGGGTTTACTGTGATTCATCTGGCCTGTGCCACCCTTGTCACTCCCAGAAGCGGAAGTAAAACATGCTGGTATGGAATTGAAGCCTAAGAACATCTGGAGTGCCAAGGCTTGCCGTCACAGTAAGAGAGAGAGAGCTGGGAGTTATCAAAGATTGTCACTAGAGCCTAAAGTTAAAATCATCCATACTATGTAAAAGAAAGATGGGGGAAAACTGCTATGGTATTTGAAGAGGGTTGTATAAATACCATAGAACACAGAAAGGCAGAAAAGTGGGTAGTCAATCAAGTTAAGCCTGAACTCTCACTAGAACAAAAATGAGTAAATTGATTCCATTCTACCATGCACATATAGTGAACATACGGTGCAGAACTGACCAGAAAACACAATATTGCTGGGAAAAGCAGGAACAGTAAGTAAAGAGGAAGACCTAACATGAGATGGGGTGACTGACTCAGTAAAGGAAGCTTCAGCTGTTGGTTTGAAACACCTGAGCAAAATTTACTAGAAAATACAATGTTACTAGGAAGGGGGATAAATAGGAAGAGAGAACAACTTAACATGAAATGCAATTGATTTGCATGATCTGAGTAAAGCTGTTAATTATAGGACATTTTGGATGTCATTAAGGACTCGGGCGGCTTTCAAAATTAAAACACAGTTAAAAACATTACTTACATTGAAGATTTAAAAATTTAAAAAGTTAAAAGGATTAAAAAGTTAAAAAAAAAAAACAGGGAGAGAGGTAGGGTTATTCAAAGGAGCCAGCTGGCCAAACTAACCCTCTGGCCCGCCCGCCACACATGCCCCACCAGCCAGGTCTTTACCTGAAGAGCAGCAGTGCCGTCTGGAGACACAACTCACTTGGCAACTCACTGTTTCTAATTGTATAATATTTTAAAGACATTTAAAAACCAGACACAGAATTTACTTAATTACATTTCATTTCTATACCACTCATCTAGTAATAAACACTACTCTAGGCATCTCATACATTCACCTCAGTGAGAACACACAACCCCAAGAAACAACAGCAAACCACGAGGATCAAAACACAGATGGCAACTAAAATTAAGACTCAACAAGAGTTATCAAAACAAAATCGCTGAATCCCTTTTTAATGCGTTTGGCCAGGAAGAAGTTAAAAAGTAGGAAAGTCAAAGTTATAATAGCCCAGATCTCACAGAATCTGCAATGATACATTATATTTTGGAACATTCTGGTAAGCCCATTCCAGGTAGTTTATAACAGTTACTGCTTTACCCTTTTGAGATGCTTTTTTTATGCTGAATGTTTTAGCCCCGCAACTGGGATTCCTTATACAGTACAGTAGAACCCTGCATAACAAAAAAAAACTCCATTCCACAGAGCTCTTTGTTATGCGGATTTTTTCGTTATGCGAAGCACTATTGGCGGTACCCCACATAATGGGGGGAAAAGTTCCTTAACCAGGGTTCCCATTAAGCAGGTCTACCCTAGCTACCAAAACCCCCGCATAATGAACTTTTTTGTGGGGTATCGCCCTTGCATAACGAACACTTCATTATGCAAATTTTTCATTATAGAAAGCTTTTGTTATGTGGGGTTCCACTGTATATTTAAAAAAGCAGTTGGGACATTCCATTCAACATCAAAATAAGTAAGATTTGTCTTTTTAACGTACAGGTATATGAGATATTTTAAATCTAAGGGGGCATAAAAGGTAACTTGTTTTGGCATGGGAGTAAAAGAGTTTTACTTTTTAAAAAAACATAATTTAAAAACCCTTTGCTCAAGCCCCACAAATTTGGCATAGAGCAAGAGCAGACTTTTGCTTCATCTGTGCAAGTTTAATACTGATCCAGAGTCTAGTTTCAAATACAGTACTTGAAAAAACATTATTTTGCTCTGTTGACCAATAGCACAACTGCACTTCCATGCAACTATAATACAAGATTTAAGTTTGGATTTACTGCTTTGGATAGGTTTTATATTCTTCAAACTACAGTACCCTGTAATATAAAAAAGTTTTCATAATCACATGTAAAAGAATGGACATTTGGCCTTGCATTTAAGCTTCTAAAATTAGGAGAATAGGAGAACATTGACACCTAAACTAGAACATTGGAACAGTCAAAAAGACAATAACACAAAATAACACAAAATAGATGTTACATAATGAGGTAAGCTTATGAAAAGGCCCATATAGGATTTATTTATTCATGTTTGTTCTCAGAATGAGTATCAACAGATAGTGGTGACAGCTCATGACTTGGCAGAAGAGAATTCCTCTGAAAGGTTGGCATGAAATGCCCCATCCCAACCCACAAGCCATCTGCAATAATAACACAAATAAAATCCCAAAGTAAAATTCTGATTTCAGTCAGCAGAGTTGCTCCATATGTCTTACTAGCTGAAGTTTCCAGACTTTTCTTCAAAAGAAATATCACATAGAATATGACACAGTAATCTAAACAGACAGCAGGGTATGGCTCGCTGATGCCTTGGTATCTTCAGCCACAGAAGGTCATACTGTAGATGATGCAAAGCTGGAAGACATGCTCTGTGCCACAGAATCATAGAATGGTCAAGTTGAGAAGGGCCTATGAGACCATGGATTCCACCTCCTTCTCAATCCAGGAATCAAAATCAAAGCAGATCTCAAAAATAATTGTCCAACTTTCTCCTGAATGCCCTCAGTGTTGGAGTCCTAACAGTTAAGATTTTTTTTCCTGATATTCAGTCTATATCTGGCTTCCTGTGGAATACCCAGAGTTTGGCAAGGAGCATGAACATTCTCCGTGTGCTCCCATGAACGTTTCTTGGGACCATAGCATTTCCAATCCACCAGGTAATACTTTGCTATGCAGTCACTTGGAATCAAGGATGCCAGACACTTCATATTCCTCATGGTCCTGGACTGGACAGGTGGAGGCAGGAAGGACACTTAGTGTGGGAAAGGGTCCTCATTGTATGTCTTTAGCTGGGAGATATGAAATACTGGGTGCACCTTGAGATAGTGGGGCTACTCTAACTTATAGGATACATGATTGATCTGCTGTATAATTCAGAAGGGACCATGGAATGTATGATCCAACTTAGCCAAGGGGTGGTTGATGTACCAGTGCTCCATGGGGAGTCTGACCTTGCCCCCGACCTGCAGTGGAGTCCCTGGCTGACACTCATCACCTGCTTGTTCCTTGTAAGCGGCTGTCATAAGTGATTGCGGAGTTCTGCTTGGCCATCCCGGAGGGCCTTTGCCTGCTCAGTGACTACTGGAACAAGAGACTCGGTTGGGGTCTGAGAGTGGTCCCATGGATGGAAGCCATAGGCGACATAGAAAGGGCTGCAACCCATAGAGGAGTGTTGGGTGTTGTTGTAAGCGAACTCTGCAAGTGGAACTAGTTCCAACCAATTGTTCTGGTGGTAGCTCAGGAACAGTGGAGGTATTGTTCAAGGACTTGGTTCACCCGCTCTGTCTGACCATCCATCTGTGGATGATAAATCAGGATAACTGCTGCTCAATTCTAAGAAATTCCAGAGAGGCGGCTCAGAAATGAGAGGTGAACTGCATTCCTCAGTCTGAGATGAAAACCTCAGGAAGGCCATTAAGACAAGACATGGTGCAAGAATAGCTGGACAGTGTACTTGGCATTGGGGACTTGTTGGACTGGGATAAAGTGGGCTAGCATGGTCAACAAATCTACCACAACCATGATAACTGTGTGGCCCTGGGATAGAAGAAGGTCCACTATAAAGAGTTCATTGACCAAGGGCAGTGAAGGAGGACTTGCACAATTTAGATAACCATCCCTGGTTGCTTTATGCAAAGAAAATTGTAGCAGAGACATAGGATTTCTTTGCAGTGTTTGCCTCTGCAATGTTCATATGCAGAATGTTCAGTTCAGATGGATTGCAGTAACTTATTATTTGACTTGTCATCCTTCAATGACATCCTAACCTTTCTCTCTTTGATTTCATTGCTCTCCCCTCCCTGTAAAACAGGTGGGGAGGGGGTAGTTAATCACACTAATTATTTCCATGGGCTTTGACGACTGAGGTATCAAGCTCTCCAAGATCATTCAGGAAACTATTAGGATCCTGCTGTACCACACAGTAGGCTGGTGGACAAAGCTGGGTAAGATAGACTCCTCCCTCTTTTCTCAACCAGATCTATTTGATACAAGCCAAGTCTATGTCTTCACTCAGAATCAAATTCTGGATCACTGAAAAAAATTCTGCAATTTACGTGGAATTTTTAAAAAGGAGATTTTTAGGTTGGGAGGTCAACTTTCATTGTGTCATCTTGGTTTCTTCGGCTAGATTCCAGTCTGACAGATGGGAAAGCCAACCAACAGCCTGCCCTTCCTTCCCTTTATTTCCCAGGGTGGACTCTCCTACCTTATCTTCTGCTGCCAGTAATTACTGGAGCAGGGACTCCTACATTCCCCCTCCCATATTTCCTCTTTCCCAGACATACCACCCCATCCAAACTATTCCTCCAGTTCTTAAAGTAACTTCTTCAAGCAGAAGAACTATCCCCTTTCCTTGTGCTCGCCACTGCCACCAAAGGCAGTTCCAGGTGAAGCAGTGGACAATTCCTGGCTCCAGGGAAAGAGCAGACAGCAGATGACCAAATAGTAGGCACATACTCTTTTCCCCTGAGGCAGATGGCATTGCTTCTCATGGATGTGTGGGATTATGTGAATAGGTTTTAAAAAATAAATAACAACTGTTGCATTGCATTGATTTAGGTTAAGAACCTTGCTGAGATGCTGAGGATCCTTTATCCTATTCGTCCTATCTCTTATTTACATGGAATAGGCATAAGCTTCCATTGACATGGGTGAGGGCATTTTTCCCCAAGTGTGGGAGTCAAATCAGGGCTACAGTGCAAGACAATGTGTTTAGAAAAGAACTGGGCCCTGTTGTAGTCTCAGATTGATCTCACCCCCTACTATGACTACTATTTTCAAAAACAAAAACAAAACATTCACATAGTAGCCCACTCCATAAATGACATGTTGTATGGTTTGCTCCTAATGAATCATATGGCATGAACAGCATTTATTAAATATAGTATACTACCATTAAATATATTCACTTTAAATAAGGATGTCCCATCATAGATTCTCTTGGTAATTATATGTAATCATTTTTTAAAAGTTTTTTTTAACGCTCTAACATTTCCCAAAGAGTCCTGCTTCTTTCTACTTCTCATAGGCAGCTTCACATCTGGCCTAGATAAGGAAGAAGAAGAAGATGGGGATGCCAAACAGATTCACATTCCTAGTAGATTATATGAGGTAGCAGAACTGTGGTATACATTTTGTCAAAGAATACCTGAAGGTAACTGAGAACAGGTCAGAGTGTGGAACATTTTTTTCTTAAAAGCAACACATTAGACATTACAGTACTTTATTTATTTAAAGAAATACATTAATCTTTATAATCACACATGCTTTGGTCACCTCCAGACTTGATTACTGTAATGCGCTCTACATGGGGCTGCCCTTGCTGACCATTCGGAGGCTGCAGCTGGTCCAGAATGCAGCTGCTCAGGTAGTGATGGGGTGCGGGCGTTATGCTCGTGCCTCACCACTGCTTCGGGAGCTGCACTGGTTGCCAGTATGTCTCTGGGTGCAATTCAAGGTGCTGGTCATTACCTTTAAAGCCCTACATTGTAGTGGGCCAGGATACTTAAGAGACCGCGTCACCCCAAGAACATCTGTCCATCCCACCAGGGCGGATCGGAGAGGCTCTCTTATCATTCCATCAGCTAGAGAGGCACATCTCTCTAGCACCAGAAGGAGAGACTTCTCCGTGTCCACCCTGGCCCTTTGGAACCTCCTGCCAACTGAGTTACGTCTACAGACAGAGCTCCTGCCCTTTCGGAAGGACCTAAAAACCTGGCTGGCAGGGCAGGTGTGGGGCTCAAGTAATATGGGGTCCCATGTTGGGTGGTTGGTCTGATGGGACAGACACCCCTCTCTCGCTCTTTTAAACTTTTTAAATCTTTTTAAATCTTTTTTAGTATTTTGTGAATTTATAGTTTAATTTTTTAAATTAATTTTGAACCTTAAGGTTTTAATTTCTGAATTTGTAGGGGTATAGTGGGATTGTTTAGTTTGTTTTGCACTCATTATGTATAATCTTTCTCTTTTTTGTAAGCCGCCTAGAGTCAGGTTTGCCTGATTGGGTCAGGATAATAAATCTAAATGAATAGAAATTTAAAAAAATTGCTTCAAGAGTAACATGTTTATAATACATTGTTACTCTTAGCACTTTGACATGATTTTATGAATTCTAAACTAATTTAATTAAATTATATCCTGCCTTTCTCCTTATGCAAGAATTTAAGGCAGCTTACACAATGGTTTTAAGAATTAATATTCTCCACAAATAGCAGAAATTTTTATCTCCCTAATCATAAACTTGCTATCTCCCTAATCAGAGATATGCCAAGTGACACACTAGGAAAGGGCCTCTTCGCCTCTGAAATATTCTGCTCACCTATTACCTAATATAATGGCATAATCATGTTGAGTTTATTTTACCACAAGTTTAGCTCTTGC
The DNA here is from genome assembly GCA_030440675.1 of Furcifer pardalis. Taxonomy (NCBI): domain Eukaryota; kingdom Metazoa; phylum Chordata; class Lepidosauria; order Squamata; family Chamaeleonidae; genus Furcifer; species Furcifer pardalis. The sequence goes on from CP126893.1 coordinate 106,136,984, forward strand.
TGAATTGTTCTCTTGGCTTCTGTATATAAATACTGTATGCTGCTTTTGTACTGTCGGTTTCAGCATGTGGTTTGGTTTATTTTATGTTATCTGATTATAACCCATCCTGGCGTTCTTGCTTGCATGCTTGGATATAAACTTTAATATGAAAATGAATGAATGAATAAATAAATGCACACAGCTGCACACCACATGCAAACTCTTTCAGGCACAAAGAAACAGTCTGAGAACACTCAGGGCTAATCATATAGAAGCACAGGATACATTCAACAAGCAATAGAACTGAGCCACACACCAGCATACACAAGATTGGTGACTTTTGACTGGGCATGATTTGTGTTGAAATTTTGACATGAAGTACTTTCTTTAAACAGCATCTCCTAATGTTTTTCTTTAATTTAACATATTACCACCTGTCATGCTGTTGTTGGTTTTGTATTGTTCATTTTTTACCATAGGTTTATTACCATTTGCATATGTTTTATGCTTAGTTTGTGTAAACTGCTCAGATGCCATTCTACACGAGTGGTATACAAGTTGAACAAACAAATAAACTAATAAATATGTGGAAATCTCACTGCCAGCACCACCCAAATATACACTACTGAAGACAGACTTCCAGCCAGCTTTCTTTCTTTGCTCTTACCAGAGAGTTGCACAATTTGATTATTTTTGGCCAGAAGTGGACTACTTCCATGGCATTATCTTGGTCACTTATTAGATGATCTTTTGTACATGTGGTGTGGCATGAATTACATGTACCTAAATGCTGCATGGATTGAATTTCTTCACATTCATAGAAAATTTGTCCTGTATACAAGTATCCCTATTTTACTTATTCTTTGATCTTCTTACTTAGCTTCAAAGTCTATTGAGTTCCAGATGATTCAGCCAGCCATGGGGAAAACCCTTTGCCAGCCAGCAAGATGTGTTGCTTTTGCTCTCCGTAGGTTTAGCCTAGTGATTTAGAGCTTGAGAGATGTGCAAAAATCTTCCCTCAATTTCAGTCACCAGTTAGGAGGTTGGTGTTTATGAAGTGGATGGGTCTGGCGCTTCAATACCTTATTTCATTCACTACTTGGTAGCACTGTTTGGCGTATTTCCAGAAAGGCAACCAGCTAATTAATAGACTTTTTTCCCTACAAGAGTAGGTTTCAGGCAGCCAGTAATAATTCTGCATGATTCATTAAGAGCTTCATCTACTTGCTTGACATGTGCTGATTTATAACATATGGCATTTGCATAGTCTGCTGTGGAGTAGCACAGGAACAAAGCTTTGTTCATGGGTGTGCACCCTAGTCTGAACCAGCCACTTTCCTAAGTAATTTTTTTGGAATAGTAGCTGTGTTAGTCTGTGGTTCAGGCATATCAGAAAACAAAAACAAAAAAGTAATAAAACAAAAATACTGTAGCACTTTAAAGACTAACTGCTATATTTTTATTGTTAGCTTTCATGGATCAAGTCCACTTTTCAGACGAAAAGTGGACTTGATCCACAAAAGCTAACAATAAAAATATAGCAGTTAGTCTTTAAAGTGCTACAGTATTTTTGTTTTATTACTTTTTTGTTTTTGTTTTCTGATATTTCCTAAGTAAGTTATTTCTGGTAGCCACATTCTGTATGGTGTTTATACAGTGGTGTGTGTGTTTTTTTTAAAAAGATCACAGTTCAATCAGAGTGATGCCCAGATACTTTGAGTGAGGGCAGTGTTCCAAAATCTTGCCTCCCCAGTGAACTCGGAGCTTCCTCTGAGTTTCTCTATTCCTTAAGTGGAAGGCACAGACCAGTGTTTTCAAAGGGTTTGATTTCAGCTGGTTGTTTATATAATATAATATAAGGAAGGATCTTCTAAGGCAGAGGTAAGGCTTAGGCTAATTCTAAGTTAGTCCAATGGCGGTGGTATTTACAATTAATTGATCACAATCAACTGCTGGTTTATTTCTGGCCATCTAGCCATGTTGATACATCCTTGGTTATATCACTTTTCAATTACTATCATCTGCTTGTGAAACTGACTTTGGAAAGTGTTTGGAAGCTCCAACAAGTTCAAAATATGAAAGTCAGGCTGCTGAGTAGAGGGTCTTATAGTGTTACAGCAGCTTCTCTGCTTATCAACCATTTCTGGGCATAATCAAAGGGGAGGTGATGACTACAAAACCATATATGGCTTTAATACAAACTATCTGAAGAACCATGTTTACTTATCTGAGCCAGCCTGGTTCTTCAGATCTTCATTAGAAGTTCTTATTTGTTGTGCAGCACCTTCTCCAACACACATGGTGAAGACCTCAGACAAGGCCTTCTTGGTGGTTGCCCTTAAGTTGTGGATCTAGCTTTCAAAGGGAGGCTAAGTTGGCACCTTCTTTGCTGATGTTCTGCCACTGATCAGAAACTTCAGTGTCATACTTTTGTTGTTGTTAAATAGTTTTAAACTGTATATGGTTGTTTTCATTTTTTCTGAAGATCTATTTAATACTTTTTAATTTTGCATTTTACTGTGGTTTTTGGGTGAGTTGATATTTTAGCTTTATTTTCTAAGCTCCCTTGGGACCACAAGTGAAAAAGGTGAGTTAAAATAGAATAAGTAAATAATAAATAGATAAACAAGCACCTTTTTTTCCATAGACATTTCAAGCTGCCAAAGGTACACAAGTTACTTGAAAGTCCCATAGTAAATGAGAAGAGTTAAAATGTAAACTTTAATATATCTTAACTTTTGAAACTTATATCAAAATTCAGCACAGACAGCTAAAAGTATACTTGAGTGATATACTGATCATTTGATGTAATCTAAACTGCTAAGAGGGGAAATTTAAGATAAGTTCTCAATTGCCACAAAAATAGTTGCAAACATGACATGTCAGCCCTTCAGAATTAGATGTTAAAATTGCTATAACTCAGCCATTCATCATGAAAATTATCTAAAATTGGGTCTGTTTATGCCCCCATAAAAGATAAATTCCTCATTCCAGATTTCTCACTGATTGGTAAAAATTTGTCCTGATTTTATAAGTAGAAATGTCAGGCTCTTGTGATGACAGAATGCTGAAAAAGCCATTGCCTGTCAGAAATGATTGGTAATTTTTGTCTCTTATTTAGCCATATTGTCCACCCTGTTCTCATTATTTCATAGTTTCCCATGGAGACCTATACCATTTTCATGGTGCAGGGACAGGAATTGGCATACCTGTAGTATTTTTTTTCTATGAAGTGCCACTCATGTGTAGCAATGTAACAATATTTACTTCCATGTTATCCTATCCTTAGCCATGACTTTATATACTGATAATAATGGTCATCCCCCAAGGATATAAAACCATCTGCCCTTATGCTGAAGATTTTAGACATATATTGTGGATACAGATGAGTGTCAGAATGCATAAATAAACAAAGACATCTGTCTTTCTAAACATACTTCTTTGAACATTTCAGGTATTAAGACAATTACAAGTAAGTCAGCAATATATAGCCCTAAAGGCAGATTTACAAACTGATCAGTGTAAATTGGAGGGGTTGGGGGGAAGAGAAGAGTGCCTTTACTGCATTGCAACTGACCACCTAGATTAGCCTTCTGGATATGAATGTCTGAATACAGCTGCCAAAGCGGAAAACTTCACTATACATTTGTACCTCACTTAAAGAGCATAATGCATTCCACAGAATTGCTCTTTAAGCAAATTTGCTCTTTAAGCAAAACAATTGTAAGTGACCTATTGTGACTTCTGGCAGGTGGTGGTGGTGGTTTACAAACCCCGATTTAATTGTTAAGTGAGTTTTTGGTTGGTTTTCTTTGTTAAGTGAGGCGCCCAGTCAGAGAAAAGTCTGCTCTTTAAGCGAGTTAGCCTCGAAGCGAGGCGCTCTTTATGCTAGGTTTTACTGTACATTTTTGTGTACTTCTTTTATTAAATCTCTTTAATTTCCATTTCCTTGGTATGAACAAAGGCTTTGAATTCTCTTGGGAGGCATCTGAAGAAGTAATTAAATGGCTACTCTGTTTACAGCATGATCTGTTTTTACAAGCTCATGTTATAGTTCCCTCTATGGAAAGAAAGCACACCTTCCCTATTTCACTTACATGGCCCATCTGCTGTATAGCTTTGTTTTCAGAGAGGCCTTGTTTTCAAACCATATCCAGATAAGAAAGAAAATAAAAACAAAAAAGAAAACAAAGCAAAAATGTTGTGACAACTTAAATACTAAGTGTCATGTAAATCCACTCTACCAGACATACCAGAGTACAGCAAAACCACCAGTTACATGTAGGATAGTTACCATCTCCTCTTCTTCCTTCTTCTGTCATATCCGAATCCGAATACTGTATAGGTGATTATCATGGCAATGAACCATGAAGACTGTCCTGAGAATATAATGCAGTGGACTTCCATCCTTCTGCATTGCAGCATGACCTCCATACCACTGATCTAGTTCCATGAGGCACTTTCTGGTCCTGAGCCCTTTTGGCATGCAAAGTCCTCATCAGCCCCAGGTCAATATAGATAAAGCTGCTGCCCTCCATCAAAATGGATTCAAGTGGGATTTAATCCACTTGGGGACCATCACTCTTCCCTGTAGACTTTGCTGCCCAAGGCTGCTAGTCCTCAGGGTGGTCAGGTTAATTAATTGCCACCTGAGCCTCAGTGTTGAGTCATAGGATAGGCATAGGAGATGGATTAGCAAGATAGTAGTAGTACTATTGTCAGTAATAATTAATAAGAAGAATATAGGTTTCAGTGGGTACACCTCCTATAAGGTGTAAAGTGGCAGGAGCCTCAATCAAGAGTCAGCATTCTGTACGATCAAGCAGCTGTTGATCAGTCCTCTGAGTGTAGTCCACATGTAAGACTGTGGTGAGAATCATGATCTAAAATATATAGTAAGCTATGACTCCCTGATTGACATTTAATCCTTCTGAGGTAATTGGTTCTGTTGTTATACTGTTCTAACAGTTAGGATGTTTTTCCTGATATTCCGTTGAAATCTGTCTACTTGTAACTTGAGACCATTGTTTAGTGTCATGTAGTTTGGAATGATTGAGAACAGATTCTGGTCTTTCCTGTATGATAACCCTTCAAGTACAGTGGAACCCCATATAACGATTGCATTGTACATCAATGGAATCGTACAACGAGTATCTTTAAAAAAATGTATTTTCATCATTGTACAATTAAAAATTTTTTTTAAAAAAGGCAAAAGCAGGGTGGCTTTGGGGTGGCATGGGGGAGCCTTCCTCCACCCCCCAAAGCCCCTTTGTGAACTTTCCAAGTGGAAAGGGCCAAAGGCAAACCAGCACTGTTAGTGAGAGGGATAAACCCTGCCACCACTGTTGTTTCAGCAGGGAGGGCAGCACAAATGCCAAAGGCAACCCAGCGCTGTTAACGAGAGGGATTCTCAATGGCTCCCCTGTTGTTTCAGCAGGGGGAGGGCAGCCTTTCTCTAACAGCGCAGGGGTGGTATTCATCGTTGTATGAATCATCTCATAGGGAAAATCACTATATGATACATATATCATACAGAGATTTTTTCAAACAACGATGGACCCATTGGAATCAATTAAAATCATTATACAGGGTTTCACTGTACAGTATTTGAATAGTGCTATCATATTTCCCCTCAGTCTTCTTTTCTCAGTTCTTGTACTCTTTCATCACAGGGTATGGTTTCCAGCCTCCTGATCATCCTTGTTTCTCTCCTTTGAACCTGTTCCAATTTGTCTGCATCCTTCTGAAAGTGTGGTGCCCAGAACTGGACAAAGCACTTAAGATGAGACATAACTAGTGCTGAATAAAGGGAAATTAATATTTCAGATGATTTGGAGACTATATTTCTACTAATGCAACCTAAAATAGCATTTGCTGGCTTTGGAGACACATTGGATTGTTGCTTCACATTCAATTTATGATCAACAACAATTCCAGCATATAGTATTGCTGAGCCAAGAATTCCCATTTTATAAATACATTTTTGGTTTCCTTTTGCTAGGAATAGAATTTGTACTTATTCATTTTGTTTCCATCTTCCTGGATATTAGCTATTCCATCCAATTTTGTATCATTTGCAAATTTTATAAGCCTTCACTGTACCTCATCATCATCTTCAAGTGCCAATATCCATTCAAAATATTGGCTATCATCATGGTGAAAGTCTTCCTGTTCTTAGCTTCTCAAAATATTCTTCTGAGGACATGCCACACCAGTCTCTCAGGATCTTTCCCTGGATAACAAGTTGGAGTTTTCTATACTTGATGTAGTTCCTAATGACATGCCAAGTTATTGGAGCTTTCTTTGTTTATCCATCCAGTGCAACACTCCTACATTAGTCACATGGTCAACCCATGATATTCTTAACAGCCGTCAGTAGACCCACATTTCAAAAGTTTAGATTTTCTTTTCAGATGTTTTAGTCAGGGTCCAAGTTTCGACCCCATACAGAAACACTGGAACTATTTAACATCTCACTACTGTATTTGGATCTTCTTAGTGAGAGTTAGATCTCTACTGCATAACTAGAATTGTCTTATTTTTAAAAACCAAAACAGAGAAGACCAGGAGAATTCTAATATTATAGGTCACCCTTGCTCAAAAGCCAGTCATATCCAACTCGAGGGTACAGTGCTCATCTCCATTTACAGCCAATCAACCAGTGCTGTCTGAGTCTACAGGTGTTTACATGGTCATATGGTAGCAGTGATGGGATTACAATTTTTTACTACCACACCATGACATCACGGACGTCATGGGTGTGGCCAGTGTCTTGATGTCATGGGCGGAGCTGATGTCATGACGTGAGCGGGGCCTTAAAAATAAAAAAAAATTTAAAAAATAAAATAAATTAAAATAAATAAATACACACACACCCCTCAACCCAAACACCCACCCACCCACCCACCCACAACACAAACCCGTAAATATTTTTTTTAATAAAATAAGTAAAGAAATAAAAATAAAATAAAAATACACCCACCCACCCACCCCAAACACAAACCCCTCACTTACGCCTGGGAGGGCTTGGCGGCAGCAGACGGCCCAGGCAGGCCAGGCCTCAACTTGCCTGGGAGGGCTTGGTGGCGGCGGATGGCACGGGCAGGCAGGCCTCAATCTGCCCATGGGGGCTCGGCGGCCCCAGGGGAGGTACCTTCCTCTGAGGGCTGGTGCCACCTGCCCAGGCCGCCATTGCTGCTGTCGCCATTGTCGCTGCCACCGCCATTGCCACCACCATTGCCGTCACCACCGCCGCCGCCGCCATCGCCGCAGGAGGAGGAGGAGGAGGTGGTGGAGCGCTCTGCCAGGCGTCCCCAGGCCATGGGGGCTTTTTGGCCCCAGGTCCCTGGGAGGGCTTGGCAGTGGCGGACAGCCCGGGCAGGGGGAGGTCCCTCCTCTGAGGGCCGCTGCCGCGCCGCTGCTGGAGCCGCTCTGAAAAGGTGCGACTCCGGCTCCGAATTTTTTTTTTTTAATTGGAGCCAAAATGGCTCCAATCTAATGTGCATCCGCAGAAACTCGATCTGATGCATATGCAATGCATCAGATTGAGTTTCTGCGCATGCACACTAAATTGGAGCCATTTTGGCTCCAATTTTAAAAAAAATTCTTTCGGTGAGGCGTCCGGAACCGGACGCCTTATAAATGGGCTACCTTCTCGGAGAACCCTCCGAGATTGTTCCTACCGGTTCCGGGGAACCGGATGGAACCGGGGTCATCCCATCACTGTATGGTAGGCATGGCCAGTGTGCACAGAATGCTGTTTACCTTCCCACCAAAGTGGTACCTGTTTATCTACTTGCAATTTCTTGCTTTTGAATTGCTAAGTTGGCCAGAGCTAGGATGTAGACAGGAGCTCACTCCATTGTGCAATACTCAGGTCTCAAACTGTTTACCTGCCAACCTTACAGTCATCAAGTTCATTGTGTTAACCTTTAAGCCACTACAGTCCCCTTTTCCTACCATTATATATTCACCCTTTTGTGAAATGCGATGTTCAACACTAGTTAACTCATCTTAAAACAAATAATACAGAATTGTATGTGACTCAGAGCTAGACAATAAATGTAACTCATGGAGAAATTATAAAAAGAAACTATGAAGACAATGTAAAGATAAATATTTACCTTTGAAAGTAGACCTATCTGAACAAGTAGTGTAAAGATACAATGTATGAGTCAGTTGTTGAAAATATATTTCAAGAGCTGTTTTGAGATAAAAGTCATTTAAGAAAACAAAGAAAGCCTGGAAACAGAAGGCAAAAGGATTGCTTTTGTCACAGGTTTCAGAAGCTAGTGTCAGATACAGCACTATTCCTGAGTCAAGACTGAATGATAGCTGCAGAACAGTTTTGGAAGAAATTGTTATGGATAGAGAAAGGGCCATAGCATTTAAAATTATCAAAAGTTGAAGAGGTTTACAGAATATGGAGCCCAATACTTCCCAATTGTTAAATCATGTTGCATTATTGTATGTTTTTATCTTTGTAATATGTTGCTTTATTATGGACGAAGTTCTGTTTGCATGAGTAAACAGGCATTGGGGTTGGGGTGAATGAGAAGCCTCTTTCACTCACAGTGTGGAGCTAGGAGCCATACTAACCCACTATGGATTTTTAATTTTAAACAACTTAGAATGGGTATAGTTGCCAGGCAACCTCAATTCTTTTGTATTTTGTATATTGGTTGGATGATAGTTGAATTGCAGTTGTTATAATTGGTTCCCCCCTTCATTTTTGAATTGATATGCTTAGAATCTTTACTTGGTATCTAGGGAGACAGTTTTGTTAATTTATTAAGATGCAGGAGATATCCTCCTTGGACAGAAGTTTCTGTCCAGGATTGGGACAAAAAATATTTCTATAATGACAGAAAGACAATTGATTGTTATAAAAGAGCTTGCCCTAGACCATTGTTTCCCACACCCCACCGGTGTGTGTATGTGTGTGTTTCAATTCCTAGAAGCCTAAGTTAGTACTTCAGCTGCTCTGTGCTTTGGGGAATGGATTTAGGTAGGTTTCTGGGAATTGAAGTCCAAAAACCAAAGGTTGGGAGACACTGCTGTCTGTTGTGAGTTCTAATTGCCCTCTCACTACAGATGCAAGGTAACCAACTCAATGGCCCCTTGAACCTGTCTCTGAAGCTGTTAAATGCTAAGTTGATAAATCATAAATCAAAAGTGTGATCTAGTGATGAAACATCAAGATAAACATTGAGACCTGAGTGAGTGAGGGCAGAGAGGTAGCTCTCTCCCTAATTTGCTCTCCTGGGTATTCAGCATCAGGGCAGATTGGAGGGATGAAATCATAAGCATTCACAAAGATGAGATCAAAGTCAACAAGGTCTCCATTGCCTCAGGTTTGGGCTGGGAGTCTCTCCATCTGCATGTCAGCCAGAGAGAAATTGAGAGAGAGAGAGAAGGGATGGTCCTGGTGTATGTAGCTCTCTGTGACCTAGCTGTTTCCCTGCTGGGCATGGCAGGCTTCATCTCTGTTGCCATGCTTGGATACTCTAGTTTTTTGTTCCTGGGGGATTTCAGCATCCATATGGAATGGATAGTTGTCGGTGGTCTTCTTCTTCTGCCATACCTGAATCTGAATATAGGTGATCATCATGGTGATCCGCCATGAAGACTGTCCTGAGAATATAATGTAGTGGCCTTTCATCTGCCTTCCGCATCACAGCATGACACTCATACCACTGATCCAGTTCCGTGAGTCACTTTCTGGTCCTGAGCCCTTTTGGCATACAAAGTCCTCAGTACTGATGAAGCTGCTGCTCTCCATCAAGATGGTTTCAAGTGGGATTTAATCCACTTGGGGACCATCACCCTTCCCTGTGGACTTCGCTAGCCGAATCCATTAGTCTTCAATGTTGTCAGGTTCATTAACCTCCACCTGACACTTGGCATTGAGGTGCTGGCCGTATGATCTACTCTATTACCATAACAGGATAACCTAGTTGTTGGTGCAGCCTCAGAATTCATGGAGCCTGTGACTACCATGGGCCTCTCTCAACAAGTAAAGAACCCCCCCCCCCCATGTAGTAGGCCACGTCCTCAATTGGCTGTGAAAACTGTGGTAGCCTGGACTGCCAAAAAGATAAACAAATCAAGCCTGAACTATCTCTGAAGGCAAAAAAATTATGAAACTGAGGCTGTCCTACTTTAGGCGTATATGGTAATGAAAAGGCAAGATTTTCTAAAAAATATATAATAATGCTGAGAAAGGCTGAAGGTAGTAGGAAAAGAGGAAGACCCAATATGAGCTGGATTGACTCCCGCCTAAAGGAAGCCACAGGCTTCAGCATAGCTGTTGAGAACAGAGCCATAAATCAGGGGTGATTTGACAGCATATAATAACAACAAATAAATTTTCAGAGATAGTGTATAATTTAGCTCTCCCAATTGTAAGTTTGCCCTGCCTGCCTGTTTTCCTTTTTAGTTTTCTTAATCTCTTTTCATAATTTAGTTCTTCAGATGTTGCGTTCCTCAATGTTCATTCTGTAACATCATCATCTCTTCCATCTCTTGGAAGACTGGCAAATGATCTTTCAGTTGAAGTATGTGAATATGTCAGTTCACATTTCCAAGCAATAACTGTGCCAGAGCTTGTAGCATTACTCTTAAAAAAAAATATAGTGCCACACTGATGTTGCCCACAAATGAACAATAGTAGGAAGACGTTTTGGATTTCAAAACATCATCTTATCACTGCCCAGTTATGGACACTTCAGCCCATCACTGGATACATTCTTTTTTTTAAATAGATCCCTCGAATCTGAATTGTGTCCTCCCCCCCCTCCCAATTAGAATGAAAACAGGGATATGACAGGTGATCATGGGGATAAGAGTCTTTATGTTGGTGCATAAAAAAGCCTTGTGTATGGATGATGCACCAAAATGTATATTCAAATGCCACTTTGTCTGCCTGCCTCTCTCCTTCCCTTTCTAGTTTTCTTAATCCCTCTCTAATTTTCTTAGTCAGTGAAGAGCAATACCAGATTAAGTGCCCATGTTGGAGCAGGTATAAAAATGAGAGATGTTTTATCATCTAACCCTGTAACTGGTAAATATAAAAGAGTGACATTACCAAATGTCAACATCAGTGTTTGGAACTTTCAGTCCGTGAAGAAGAAGGCAGAGAGTGTGTTGGTTAGAGAAGGTAGAAAATATATCTTAATGCTATAGAGATGTTTTGCTTCTCTCAGATGGCTTTGGACAAGAATTGAACCAGGTTGTCACTACAGCGTATTTGCAGAAATTCTGCAGAGGCAGCTGAGTGTCATGTGCAGTGAGCAGGATCTGTAGAAGCAAGGCTGCTACTGTGATTGCCTGAAGCAGATCAGGATGTGATGGGAAAAGCAGAGCAGTGCAGCAGAAGAATTGAGGGTGAAGTGTGTTCAGTTTCTCATGATGGATTTGTATCTTTCTTGTTTAGTTCAGTTCACTACACAATTTAATGGTTCTTGGTTAATAATTCTGGGCCCATCTGAAAAATAAAAGCTTTAGCGTCACAGCAATCAAGGGATCCTGGATGAACCAATCACAGTGGTACTGAGCAGCAGCATGCCAGTGCACATAGCCTGTTTGCTTCCATTTTGGTTTTTACCTTCATCTAAGTGGATAAACTAAACCATGAAGGGATAGAGCTGTTACATTCAAATTTAGGGATATAGTTAAATGTGTCAAAATAATCCAGGATTGGAACTAATTTAAAAACCAGTTTTGAACTGAATCCAGGTAAAGGTTGCCCTTGCTTGAAAGCCAGTCGTATCTGACTCAAGGGTTCAGTGCTCACCTCTATTTACAGCAAAGAGCCAGTGCTGTCTGTGTCTGCAGATATTTCCATGGACATGTGGCAGGCCGGCCTTGACACAAGAGTGCATGGAACACTATTTACCTTCCCATTGAAGCAGTACCTACTTGGGAATCCCCCCCCCCCCCCATTCCCAGATGGAGGTCACTGTAATTTGCAATGCTTTAACCTGGCCAGAGAAGGGGTCTACAGCCTCAGTAGAGCCATATGGGGAGAGCAAAAAGCAGAGGCCTGGTTTCCTGTGTTTGAAAAATGGGGGCAGAGCATCAACTCAACTGCTGCTTTTAAGGACAGACCCTGGCAGACTATCACACCACTAACATTTGGTCATGAATCATGAAAACTTGCAATGATTTTTTAATTTAGTGATCCAGAAAAGGTATTGCCTTCTACTTCTGCATATGTTAATATAAACAGGTACTTTATGTTAGAGGATGACTACATGGGCATTTAGCCCACTGTATGTGTTGGTATAATAACAATATTGCATGCACTAACACTGGATATAAGTGGGAGGGGGTTTTCACACCCTAATATGATTTTCTATGCCACTAATTTGATTCAGAAAGTTCTTTTCCCATCTATACCTTGTCTCTTGGTTGATTGCCCTCTTTTCTTTCCCTGACATCTGATTAAGCTACAAGCATGAAGATTCTTTCCAAACTCTGAAGAATCTATTTCCCCTATTTTTCTTCTGATTCTAATTACAAGTAGCAACTGTAAACAAATATTCCTTTTTCCTACTTTAAATGTGTCTAGAGTGATCCCAACTCTCCCCCACCCCAATACAAAGTGATAGTTTGTATGGAAACTGATGAGACTGGGTTAATCTCTCCATGGTTTTTTGTTGTAGTTGTTTTGGTGTTACTGTTTTATCTACCTCATACTCTGCTATAACTAAGAGAATTAACTAAAATTCTTGAGTATTTTGGTCTGCTGCAGAGATGGGCTGGTTTCTCCTTTTGCTGACAGTCAGACAAAGTAATACCTAGAGAGTGAACCAGTCCATCCCCAAAGCATTCCTACTTGCACCGTTTTGGGTTCCAGTCTGTCAGGGATTACCTCTTTTTTAGATGTAGGTAGGATGGCTCTATTTTGGTTTGTTTCCAGAACATGCAATTCCTGAGACTGAACGAAAGCATAGCTTCCTATTTTTAATTTCCCAGCTGGTTTCAATTCTGCAATACCATTACTGGTTTAGACAAACAGTTTAACCACTTCATTTTATTAGGAAATTTGGGGATTAGAAACACTCTTCTGCTCCTATGTGGAGTAAATGGAGGAAGCAAAGATTTTAGAAGCCAGTTAGGTCAGTACCAGTGCACTGTATCTTTTTAGAGAAAATTGTTAAAAATTCAAAGAAGTGGGGGACCATGGGAGGTGTGCCCCCCCCCGCAGCCAAAGCATAGCAGTTGGATATTGGTTTTGTTGGGTCCCAAAGGGGTCACCTTGAACTTAAAGTGAGAAGGGATGTGAGCTGCTGAAGAATGGAAGTGAGAAGAGACATTGGAGAAATAAGCAGAGGTGCAAGGTGGAAGCAACTTTTTCTTTGCTTTTAAGGAGACAGACCAAACAGTCATTTGAGATGCTTATATCATGTGTTTGCAAAGATTATTGTTGTATGGCATACTGGATCTCTTCTTGACCTTAAACATCCCTATTAAGCTTATACCAACACACTCCAGATGAGTCATGTAGTCAAGCTGTTAGTTGGCTTTCTTCCCCCTTTCCGCCAGCTTCTAGTAAATTCTGAAATGTGGTCAAGCAAATCTAAAACCCCATTGCTAATTAACTCTGTCCTGACTTTTTCCTTGAGGAAAGAAGTGTGTGCCAAACTCAAATGGATTTTTTTCATCAATGTATTTATGAGGAGCCCAGTACCCACAGATATCTGCAAAGCTTTAGTGGCTCAAGTGGCTAAGATGCTGACTGGGAGGTGGAATTCAGCAGTTCGATTCCCTAGTGCTGCAGGATGGAATGAGCTCTCATTATTGTCCCAGCTCCTGCCAATCTAGCTGTTTGAAAGCAAGAAATTGCAAGTAGATAAATAGGGACCACTTTGGTGGGAAGGTAACAGTATTCCATGCACTCCAGTGTCTAGTCATGCCTGTCACATGACCACAGAAATGTCTGCCGAAGCAGACAGTGCTAGCTCTTCGGCTTTGAAACAGAGATGAGCACTGAACCCTAGAGTAGGATACGACTGGCATTCGAGCAAGGAAACCTTTACCTTTATTTTGGTTGAATTATTTATTTACTGTAGAATTATAGATCATTGTTTACCATTATTTTATTGTATAATTATTGATATACTCAAGACTCCATGGCCTGGCAATGGCTGAGAACATCGCCCCTTCCTCTGGGCCCACAACAACGGCCTGAGGGAGAAGATTCCATGGCCTGGGAGGCGGCTGAGGACCTTGCCCACTCCTCTGGGCCAACAACAACGGTCTGAGGGGAGTTAGTCTGTGTTCTGGTTTGGTTGTATTTTATATTTTGTGAGGTTATATTTTATCATTTTTATTGTACTGTTGCTGTTTTGACTATAAGCCGCCCTGAGTCGCCTCGGCGAGTGGGCGGCAATATAAATCTGAATAAATAAAATAAATAAAAATAAAATAAATCGGAGTATAAAACGCACTCCATTCAGTGATGGGATGTAACAGGTTCTCACCAGTTTGCCAGAACCGGTAGTAACTTTTCCCAGGGTCCTGGAGAACCAGTAGCAGCTTTTAGGGGGAACCACCTTCGGGGCTTAGCTTTTCACTGGTTCCTCCACTGCGCATGTGCGCCAAGCACTTGGTGTGCATGCATGCCTACAGTACTTGACGTGTATGCACGGCCTCCTTGCTATCCTCCCAAGCGGGGAGGAGGAAGAGGTGTGTGTGTGTGCGCGCGCGCGTGTGTGCGTATTTTTATTTTATTTATTATTATTTTCTTTGGCCCCACCCACAATGTCAAGACATCATGACGTTGGCTCTGCCCATGATGTCATGACATTAGCTCCACCCACACTGTAATGACATCACAGTGGGGTAGTAAAATTTTTGACATTCCACCACTGACCCCATTATTACCAAAATAGCCTACTATAGGCCACTATATATAGTACAAGACACACTCCATTTTTCCAATGTATTTTAAGGTGGGGAAGAGGGTCTTATATGCCAGTAAATAGGGTGTATCATAAAAGTGCCTTTATTCTTGTTGTTCTTTATTTTGTTGTTTATTGTCTTATTGTTTTTTCCTGCAATGTCCATTTATCTTTATAATAAAAATGTATTTTAAAAAATTAAAAAGTGCCTATATACAAGCAGTGATGGCATCTGGTTGACTGACGCCCTAAGTGCAGCAAGTTTAAAAATTAATACAACCTCCATTTCCTATGAGCTTAAATGGCATAGCACAGTGGTCCTCAACCTGTAGTTTGTGGGCCCTTGGGGCCTACAATGTTGTCACAGGGGCAATGGAGGAAAACTCTCTTCATTTTTTTCGATGTAACTAACTTAAATCTTCATCCTAATGAACCTGAAACCAACCTTTTAATTTTTTTGAGCATATAGTGAATAATTTTTTTTCCTCATTTACTTCAAATTTCTGGTCTGGTCAATTATTTTAGGCTGGGAAATGTGCTTTGGAAGGAATTTGCAAACAATTCATAATTGCCCCTATTTTCATTGTGCCAAACAATTATGAGTTTCATCATTTCTCCTACTAATTTCCCCAGAACTTAATTTGTAGAGCTGCTAAACTCTACAGGTTTTTTTAAATGAATGACAGAGCTTTGGTTGAATCATATGAAATAAAAATAATGAACTAGTAACAAAAGGAGAGTATAGTTTGTGCCTTATGTAGGATTCTACTAGTTGTCATTGGAAAAATGGAAGTCAGGAGCTGCATACATACGAGTACAAGGGCTTTCAAAACAGAGAGTTTTATTGTCATGGCATAATTCTTCTTAGAAAATAGTAAATTTTCCATAGCTTATGAATATTTTATTCCCCCTAAGGTATTCATTTGCTGGAATTGATGTGTGTGAACATTCTGACAAGAAAAGTAAACTTTAATAATATAGCAGAACTCTTTAGAACCTATTCATGGGTGATGTTTTTATTAACATATAACTATATTCTGGGTCTTCCTCTATAGGATGACAGTACATACACTTGATGTCTTGTGACCAAAGAATAAACTTGATCACTTACTTAGTGTGAGGAAAAGACCTATTTCCTAATAGCTTGAAATTGCTATTTTTCAGCTAGGCCTCATAAAAATCCTTTCCCATCTCTGTGCGTCTCACAAGACTGTCACGAGAGGCTTGTTGACATTACAATGTTACTGAGTTCCTATCTTTTTAGCGTGTTATGTCTTTACATGGATGTAAACAACTATTGTTTTGAGAATGTTTTTCTCTGTTACCTGATTGGCTGAGAGTAACCCACCTGACTGCAAATTCTCCATGTTTGCAGAGAAGTGAGCTAGTTCGGTTTTGTTTCTCAATGGATTAAGACCCTGGCTATGGAGTAGGATTTTCCTTTCTTTTCACAATGATTACTTAAAGAATCTAGTTTTACTGGACTGATACCTGTTATGACCCTCTAATCTGCGTTTTTCTATGGACTTTGCTATCAATGAACCTGAAGAATAAAACAGCTGTTTCTCTTTGAAGATTGTTGTTTTTCTTTTCACACACACACAAGGCAACTTGGCCGCATGCTACCTGAAGAAGAAGCCTCCCTTGTTCTGCTCTACTGCTAGAGCTCAATAAGTTCTTTTTAAATGAGGCTCAACTCTTCCGAAAGGTGAGGCAAGGGTTAAGTTCCAGTTAAATGGGAAGTGTGCCCAGGAACTAAAGGGATGATCCTTGCGACGGAACGGCTGATAGTCCAACACTTAGTGTTCCTCATCTTAAACTACATGGGTAAATTAAGGAGTTCTTTTAACATTTAATGCTGAAAGAGACCACTTCTTCTGTCTCTCTTTAAAGAGAATGCCTTGAGGACAAAGTTGAACCTTACACCAATATTACATTTGAACTCTTTAAGAATCCTCTCATGGGTAATCTAAATTAGCAGGCAGATATACTATGTGTCAATAAAAAAGAGGTAGTATAAAAGTATGTGAATGGATTTTGTTCCCCAGGTGATTTAACGTCAACATAAAAGAAGACCATAAAGGGCTTTGGAGCACAGTGCGGCCCATTTTTCCTTTTGTGTACTGTTTTTGTCAGATTATAAATCTGTTGATAAGAACAATCTTGTTTTATTTTATGCTGTAATCTAGGAGTGCCCAAACTTTTCGGGCTGCAGGCTGGTCACGTGGTTGAGTATGCCAGTCATGTGGGTCCTCCCACCGGAAGCAGAAGTAAAACATGCAGGCATGTGCACATAATGCATCCGCACATGTGCATAACACTGCCATAAATTACCTACGGCTGTCATAAATGTGTTTACGACAGCCATGGGTCATTTATGGCAGCATTATGCAATTGTGCATGCATGTATTACCTTTACTTCCAGGAGCAGTGAGGGTGGAGTGGTGCTGGATCCAGCCCACGGGCCCGTAGTTTAGGCACCTCTGCTTGTAACCAGATGGAGCGTTGCCCTCTTTGTATATGGGCTCATTCCCTCCTTCTTCCAACAATCACATGACATAGGGGCAATCCTAAGCAAGCCCCACTCTTCTCCTTGCCCACCACACGTTTGGGGTCCCCTAGCAGGAGACACTGGTTTTTTTGTTTGAAAAGGATCGCTCTCTTTTTGTCCAGTTCATGCATGATTGAACCAAAGTGGATTGTTTACTAACTTCACTTCCCCCTGGGAAAGAAGATACTGAAGAGCATGTGGAGGGGTGTGTGTGTGTGTGTGTGTGGGGTGTGTGTGTGTGTGTGTGTGTGTGTGTGTGTGTGTGTGTGTGTGTTTAAATCTCTACAGCCCAGTGTCAAATGGTTGATCAACAGCCAGTTCAGCAATATGACTGTTACATGTATGTACTGTATATTTTTTTAACTGCAGTTTTCTACCACTCCTCCATCAAGCGGGGTGGGGGAAGCAGCAGGGGACATGGAGGGGGATTATTATTTTTTAAAAACTCTCTTTACAGAGAAGAATGGGTAAAATTGGGTCACTTTTAGTACAGTGTGGTTTTCTGTCCTGAAACTAACTAATCCTTGCAGTGACAGCCAGGCCAGGCCAAGACAATCTGGCCAACTAGCCACACTATTGCATTATTTTTTTCATCGAAGGGCTGGTAAATTGGTTAAAGGAATAAATGATAGGTAGATAACACACACATTTATCTCTGCTTTATACCTAAATTTAAGGAACATGTTCTGATTAATCGGTGTCTGATATCAGTTTTAGACGAGTAGTACATTTTGAAATGCAAGAATTCATTATGATAGACTGTGTTGCTGCATCTCCAGGAGAAATTCAAAATTGATGGTTGCTGATTTATATCTACAAACCAATTCCAGCAGTTTTATCTTTGGAGGACCAATAATGCTTGTCCTCCTACCTCAGAAATAGGGGCATCTAGTGTCAAGCTTTCTGATCTGTAAAGAGATTATAAAAATAATAATAATATGCAATTCTGTGAAAAATTTAGATGGTGGACACCTATGGTATAAAACAGTAGACATCTTTCCTTCACATTTTTCTTGTTTAGTTGCAGCATCAAGTCCAACCCTTTGCCACCCCATGGATCACTGAATTCCAGGCTCCTCTGTCATCTGTCATGCTCTGGAGTCTATCAAGATCAACTCCCACTGCGTCAATGATGCTGTCCAACCATCTCATCCTCTGCCACCCCCTTTTCCTTTTGCCTTCAATCTTTCCTAGCATTGGGGTCTTCTTCAGTAAGTCATCTCTTCTCGTTTGGTGGCCAAAGTACTTGAGCTTCCACTTCAGTATTTGTCCTCCCAAGGTTGATTTCCGTCAGGATTTAATCTTGCAGTCCAGGGGACTCTCAAAAGTCTTCTTTGAGAGTCCTTCACATTACAAAATGCTGTAGTATTAGAGCAAATTCTGCTAGTCGAGTTTACCTTCCCTCACTCCTTTTTGTGTTGCTCCTCTTAGCTGCTGTAGCTGCTGCTTCATCATCAAAAGCAACTGTGACTTAGCTAAAAATGAAGAGAGTTGGAAGTGGAGCTTTTGGACTTTATTTTAAAAATACTTCTTTTTCCATGCTTTGTCTACAGTATGAGCACTCAGTGGTGGGCATCCAAAAAATTTACTACCACACTGTGGGTGGGGCCTACATCATGGGCAGAGCCAACATCATGACGTTGTGGGCAGAGTCAATGTCATGACATCATGATCTTGTGGGCTTAACCGACAACATGGGCACAGCCAAAGTAAAAAAGTAAAAAGAAAATATAGTAGACATAAAAATAGAAATTAAAAACACATAAAAATACAAATTAAATATACATTAAATAGACATTAAATAGAAATAACAAACATATAAAATTTAAAATTAAAAAAACACTAAATAGAAATAAAAAACATAAAAATACAAATTAAAATAGACATTAAATACACATAAAAACACACTACATAAAACACCCACCCACCTCAACCAACCCCAAACACAAACCCTAGTCACTTATCTGGGGTCGGGGAGCAGCAGGCGGCAACAGCAGCAGCCTGGCCTGGAGTAGCATCGGCAGTCGGCAGCCTCAAAGCTACAAGCATCCAGGGTAAGGAGTGATGGTGCCTGGCATCTGGGTTGCAGCAGTCTTTTATCCTTCTCTGGGCAGGTTGAGCCTGGAGCTTCCTCCACCACCAAAACTGCCACAGCTGGGCCCGGTCCTCTTTCCTCAGTAGGTAAAGCGGCCCAAGGGTGTGCTGACAGGAAAGTCCTCCTGGTCCCAGGGAGCAGCAGTCTTTTATCCTTCTCCAGTATGAAACCTTTTTCCCTCAGAACATAACAACCAGCAGAAGTCTTGAACACGCAGACAGTATGAGGTGCATAGAATCTATTGCATGCATAAGGAAAATACGTTTGAACTGAGACCTTGCTTTATGCAAAGCCTTGGAGTTACCTAATCAATAAGCTACACCTGTGCTGTTACAGTTGCAGAGCCCTTAAGGAGGTATAGCTGTTTTACATTAAGACATACTATCCTAGACAACTGGTTAGGCAAACACTTAGTACCTAACATCTTTAACTGTTAAAAGTTGCAGAGTATTTTAGTGAGATATATGAGGTTATTATTCAACTGAGTTAGCTTTTTTTTCTAAACCAAAGCTTAAAGCTTATTCTGGCTAATCTTTCTCACACAAGGTCAGATGGAAGGAACTACAGAATGAACTCGCCACAAGATGGCTTCATTTTGGCAGTTTAGAGTCTGACGTAGACACAAAAGAAGAAGATTGCCCTTTCTCCATTTTCTTCCTGTTCTGGGATGTGTGGTTATGGGTTGACATGGTGGCAGTTGGGATGGAAGGATTGGTCCAGTTTTTGTTCTTGTTACCTAATATTTTTAAATTCACCCTTTAGTTTGAGTCATTTTAACAGATTTTGAGATTTATTACTGAATCAAGATACAGAGTTCTTTAACTTGTTCTCTCTTTGCATTTTTGGCAGCCTAAAATTCATCTCTTTTTCAAAGTATGCAGAAACCTGTAAAGTGGTTAAGATTAGTCATTAAGGAACACAGGCCGCGCACTGAATTGTAGCTTTTTAGGAACTGTGGTAGTAGATCAATATAGGTAAAGGTAGTATTAGCCGTGAAATACCGCCACATTTTAGTTTTCAAAGTTTTATTAAATATTTCCACTACCCCTGTTTTGACTTAATTATTGGTGACAAAGTTATGGACACCGTGTAGTTTTAGCAATTTCTTTACAGACTTTTTAAGAAAACCACTACCACTGGCTGTTTACAATTTTCCAGGCTTCCTATCGTCTTGCCTGAAAATAGCGTTGAACGCTTGGCACACTTCTCTGCCTGTTTTGTCTTTTAGAGGTAAAGCCCAGGAATATTTAGACAGGATGTCTATCACTGTTAAAATATACTTGTAACTCTTGTTGTACTTGGGAAAATGCTGCAAATCTACTAAATCAGCCTGCCACTGGGCGTCTTATCCAGAAACAATAGTCTTGTTTCTTTTTAAATGGATCCGGGCTGGTCTGTGTAGCATGTAAGCATCTTGGTCCAAAAGCCATTTAACGACCTCTCCTCTCTTCAGGCCTTTGCTCTGTTTTTTGGCCTCTTGAAAAAGAGGGTTTACACTGCATTATTACATTATTGAAAATGTGACATTTGCTAGGGCAGCTACTAATGAGTTAATGACATATGTTGTTTCAAGTGCCACTCTATTCATCTCTTTTCTGGAAAAAGTTTATAAGACCAGGTGAAAGGCCAGGAAGCTTTGATGGGAATTATTATAAAGGAGCTTCAATATTTAAGGTAGTTGTAATTACTGTGCAAAAAGACTATATATTGATGCATTCCTCAAAAAAAATTATTATGTAACAGGTGGATGAGAGTTGTAGAGGTAGAATCAGTGAACTGACTATGTTAATTTCTAGTGCCACTGATACACACTTGCCTTAATTGTCCCATTAATTCAGTACACTTGCATAAGAAACATTGCAAAGAAAGAAATGAATGGACTCTTTAGTATTTACAATTTTTAAAACAGAAGAGAGAGATATAAAACTACAAGCTAACATTCCAGCGCAGAGTTGTAACTCATCTGTTGACAAGTTAGAACCGCAAGTTTGAAAGAAAACACAGACTTTTACTTAGTTGTGTGAATAATAAATATGATTGTACAGAGGAATATTATGCAATCAACATCCATCTCAACTGTCTGCACTGAAGAAGAATAAATATGTTCAAAATCTGACTCTAAATGTTTTGTGCAGTAAAAAAATAAATGAAAATATCAAAGGATGGAAACAATGCAAGACAGGTTGTAATTGATGATACTGAATGCAAGTTATCAATAGACATAGTAAAATTAGCAACTATAATTAAATTAGACGTATCTGGTGGCAGACATCTGATTTTACAAATTGCCAGTATCCATCATCTGAAGTCTGAAAGTTTTATGATTTAGTACCAAACAATGGTAGCTAGATAATTAGGTAGGCAGATTTCGGGGGAGGGGGCAGAAGGTGCTTTCTCTCTTCCTCCTCTGCTTTCCCCTTCTCTAAGTCAAATGGGACCCAATTGCTCTATATCAGGGGTTTCCAACCTATGGCCTGTAGGCTGAATCCGGCCCATGGGACCATTTCATGTGGCACCACATTGCGACCTCGCTCCCATTGCTGGAAGCTTTGCCATGTGGTACCTTTTTAATATACAGGGCGGGGCGGCCTGTAAGTCCCTACCCACACAGCACAGAGTTACACTGGATACATAAAATATATGATGATTAGGGACTTACGGGCTGCCCTTTAAATAGCATTTCAAAGCTGTTTACATTAAAAAGAAACCATCGTTAGTGCTGGGATCGAGGGCAGCAGGCCACATGTAATGATGCAGGGGAGAGAACTGTTGGGCTCCTGGCCTTGTCTCACCCAACCACCTTCCTCCAGGACCCCAGCCCCACATGGAAGGACTTACCCTACTCACTCCCCAAGCAGGCAATCCATCTCAGTTGGGGAGGGAGGTCCAAAGCCTCCTTTGAGGGTTGGCATCTCCCTTCCTCCTTCCAGAGAGAGATAAAATGGCCACCCCTTTGAAGCTGTTGGGACAAAATGACCACCTCAAAATGGCTG
Source organism: Furcifer pardalis (assembly GCA_030440675.1). Classification (NCBI taxonomy): domain Eukaryota; kingdom Metazoa; phylum Chordata; class Lepidosauria; order Squamata; family Chamaeleonidae; genus Furcifer; species Furcifer pardalis. The sequence continues at coordinate 106,159,508 of CP126893.1, forward strand.
CCCCCATCGTGCAAGCAGGGCAAAATGGCCATCTAGCCCCCTAGCTGTGAACCGGCCCATGGCTTGAAAAGGTTGGGAACCCCTTCTCTATATGCAGCTTGTGATCATGGTGAGTGTAGTCTACCGTGACACTTTCAAGAGCAGCATCACCTTGTTGCAATCCTTACGCCGCATTGTTTTGTGCTAAGGACAACATTGTCCATAAATAAAATTGCCTCAAGTGCTTACAACAGGAGATCCTAGAAACATTGTCCAGCTAGGAATCTGTACAGTGGTGGGCATTAGCAGGTTTGCGCCAGTTTGCCAGAACCAGTAGCAGAAATTCTGGCTGCTGACCCCTCTGCCCAGCCAAGTTTTGAAATAAAGTACAGTAGTCCTAATTCGGGTGCCTTAGAAATAAAACAAGGATTAGAAATAAAACAGAAGATAGCACAAAAAACAAAAAGCTTGTTAAATCATAGCTGATTCATCATAGATTCATTTATTAATAATACAGTGCTGTGACTTGAATTATTTTGAAGATAATGTTGTTTCAGAGTATTGAATCAAACCTTTATGAAAACAGATTAGGTGCATATTATTCTATGATTTATGTATTAATCCAGATTCTTTTCTTTTCCCAGCAACATATTGCTGTTGAATGTTATCATTTGTCTAAAGAGATCACTGTACAGAAAGAAAAGACATTACTGTATCTAAATGTGTCATATGATTCTTACTCTGGCTACAATATAAAAATAACCACAATCTGGGTTCAAGCAAGGATGTTCTTGTTTTTCAAAAGGCTACTTGTCATCCAGTTTAATGTTTTATTGTTTCAAAAAAAATCGGTGGCTAAAATCCTGTTGCTCAGTTGTACAAACAGCATAACATTGGAAGAAAATTGTTGTAAGTTAAGAAATCTCATTCCACCACCTGGATGCTCCACTTGGAGTCAAATAAAGGGAAGAGCTTTGCAGGCTTCCAAGAAGAATTGTCTTCCTTCCAAAGCCCTCTAGATTGGTTTTGATAAGGAAGCTACATGATTTATTTTGCTCAATGAAAGAGTTTGTCTTTGTGTCAGTCCAAGGAGAGTAGCCCCCCCCCCCCCGGCATAGTCAAAGCAATGGTATTCCCGGTGGTAATGTATGGTTGTGAGAGCTGGACCATAAGGAAAGCTGAGTGCAGAATAATAGATGCCTTTGAAATGTGGTGTTGGAGGAGAGTTTTGAGAGTACCCTGGACAGCGAGGAGAACAAATAGGTTGATCTTAGAAGAAATCAACCCTGACTGCTCCCTAGAAGGTCAAATAGTAAAGATGAAGCTAAAGTACTTTGGACATCAAATGAGAAGAGAGGATTCACTTGAGAAGGCCTTGATGCTGGGAAATGTGGAGGGCAAAAAAGAAGGGGCTGGCCGAACATGAGATGGCTAGATGGTATTGTAAACGCAATGGGCACGGAGCTGGGTGGGTTGAGGAGGATGGTGGAGGACAGAGGTGCCTGGCGGGCAGTGGTCCATGGGGTTGCAAAGCATCAGAATCGACTGTGCAACTGAACTACAAAGGAGAGCAGTCAGGTTTTTATTCCCAGAATTGCCACATCACAGGCTTGACAAAAACATTTAAATGGGGACAATTTGTATTAGCATCTACTAGAAGTTTGGGACTGTGGCGGCTTAGTGGTTAAGATGCTGAACTTAATGACTGGAAGGTTGGCAGGTCAGCAGTTTGAGATCCGAGTACTGGACAATGGAGTGAGCTCCCATCTCTGTCACAGCTCCTGCCAACCTTGCAGTTCGAAAGCAAGAAATTGAAAGAATATAAATAGATACCACTTCGGTGGGAAGGTAAACAGTGTCCAAACAGTGCAAACAGCGCTGGCTCTTTGGCTGTAAACAGAGATGAGCACTGAACCCTAGGGTCAGATATGACTGGTTTTGGAGCAAGGGCAACCTTTGCCTACTAGAAGGTTAGATGAGGCTATTTGCAACTTCCCATGTTCATTTTTTGTTGATCAGTAGATCTGGGCATTATTTTGTTTGTTTGTTTAGACTTATATCTCCGCCCGCTCACTGTGGCAACTCAGGACTACTTACAGTCAATTAAGACTTTGTGAGAATAAAATAGTACAGTAAAATCCCATATTTATTTATTTATTTATATTTGTATAGCCACCCAATCACCAAAGCAACTCTGGGTGGCTCACAATCCAATTCCACATGACCCCATATAAAAAACCCAACACATTATTAAAAACCCCACATGAAACACATTGTTTAAATCTTTGCAACAAACTAAACAAATAGACTAAAACCTTGGAGGGGGGTTAGCATATTCATATCAGCCAACCCGGGGAGGGGAGCTGTTCCTTTCTCTGCTCCTCACACCTGCTGGGCCAGCCATGTCTTCAGCCCTTTCCTAAAAACTGACAGTTCTGGCTGAAGATGAAGGTCCATCGGCAGGAGGTTCTAAAGGGCCGGAGCAGATACCGAAAAGGTCCTCTTTCTTGTACTGGAAAGATGACCCTCTCCAATGGATGGTACTTTTAGAGACCCCCTCCGGTCCGCTCTCATGGGATGGGCAGTTAACCTCGGGGTGACAAAGTCTCTCAGGTAATCTGGTCCACTACCATGTAGGGTTTTAAAGGTGATAACCAGCACCTTGAATTGCACCCGGAAACATACCGGTAACTAGTGCAGCTCCCGCAAAAAGGGTGAGACGTGGGCATACCATCCACACACCCATCATTCTGGACCCGCTGCAGCCTCCAAATGGTCAACAAGGGCAGCCCCATGTAGAGCACATTACAATAATCCAACCGGAAGGTGACCAGTGCGTGAGTGACCATGAGCAAGGAGTCCCTGTCCAGAAACAGGTGCAACTGGCAAATCACATGAACTTGCATGAAAGCCTTTCTGGCCATGGCTGCCACCTAGAGGAGTGTTTCCCAAATGCTGGTTTTTGGACTTCAATTCCCAGAAGCCTAAGTCATTTCCCCAAAGCACTGATCAGCCAATGTACTGACTGAGGCTTCTGGGAATTGAAGTCCACTAGTGGACTGTGTACCCCTTGTTGGGAACCACTGACCTAGAGGACCCCCAGATTGCGCACCAGGTCTGCTTGGGGCAAAAGAGCCCCATCCAGTACCAAAGATGGTAACTCGTAGGACAAACTAGAGCCCCCTATCTACAGTCACTCAGTCATGCCACGTTTCAGATGTAACCCGTTGTCCCCCATCCAGACCCTCACAGCCTCCAGGCACCTGGCTAGGACATTGACTGCAACACTTGGATCACCATGGGCAGAGATGTACAATTGGGTATCATCCCCAACCCTGTGGGAATGGATGGTCTCACCCAGTGGCTTCATGAAGATATTAAATAGGAGAGGTGAGAGTACTGAGCTCTGGGGCACCCCGCACAGTAGAGGCCTTGGGTTGGACCTCTCATCTCCCAACAACATTGACTTGCCTCGACCCCTGAGGAAAGAGGAAAACCAGGACAACACCGTGCCCTGTACCCTCAACTCCCTGAGACGATCCAGAAGGATACCATGGTTGATGGTATCGAACGCTGCTGAATCTTGACTGAATCCTGGATCCAGATAATCCGCTTCATCCAGGACACCCTGCAGCTGCCATGCCACCGCCTTCTCCATAACCTTCCCCAAAAAGGTAGGTTATACCGGCCGAAAATTAGCCGGTATTGTTGGGTCAAGCAATGATCTCTTGAGGAAGGGGCACACCAACACATGTTTCAATGACGCAGGAAACACACCCTCCCTCAGAGAAGCAATAATCACCACTCCAACCCAACCGCCTGTCACTCCCACCAGCCAGGCAGGGTAGGGATCTAACAGATATAACAATTTTAATTCATTCTACGGGTCTGTTTGCTATGTGGGTTTTTTCATTGTATGATTTTTCCCATTGAATATTTGTTGTAGGATTTTTTCCATAGGAAAAATCATTGTACAGGGCACCATTTAAAAAAACAAACAATCCTATTTGTTATGCAATTTTTCCGCTATATGGGGCATTTGTTATACAAGGTTCCACAGTATTCTAAAATCTAAACATGGATTTTTGCAGTAGACTAATTTTTGATACATATGCTGTACATGACAGGTGAGGAATATCAGTTTCTAATCTCTTTCCATGCCCTTTGTCCATGAAAGCCTTTTTGTCTTCTGCTTTCTTTCCACTGTTCTTTATGTTCCTGTTCTACACTTATCTGCATACCTCTTCTTCTTTTTTTGCCACAAAGCAATAAAGTTTGTATTATAGCAGACTTCATTAAATGTGTTTGAGTCATGTGTATATGACTATGTTTGGTTGAAGCCAGGCTTTCAAGATAGCAAAGTAAAGAAAGCTTATTGTCATTAAGTTCTGTTTATACCATTTTCCCAGTAAAAAGAAAGGCTATGTGTTTTTTAAAAAAGCCTTTTAAGGTTGAGTTTCTTTCAGAGTGGGAGGTGAGTGAGAGTATGTAGGCAGATGCAATGAGAAAAAAAAATTCAGGCTAAATGTGCTGTTAGCACTAAAAACTCTTCTTGATGCTTCTGGAAATGATTCTACAACAAAGCAAACAGTTTCATCTAATTAAGAATCTGTTTCATAAGCTCCAATTAATACTTTGCAAATTAAACAATTTCTAGTGGGTTTGGAACAAAAATAATTTAAAAGGAGCAGCTGTTGCTATTTACCAATCCAGGAATTTGTGATCAGAATACTCACTAGATTTAATAATTTTTTGGGGGTGTTTCATTTTTTTTAAAAAAAAACATACAATAAAAAAAGAAAGTAAATAACAAAAATACAAAAACAAAATATGCATTAATCAGGAACAATAGGTTTATGCCCCGCCCACCCATGGGATTGTAATAGCTAATTATTTAGTTATTATTCCATCCCTCCCCCCACCTCACATTAATCTCAAAAAATGCATTACTGTACTTCCTGCACTGGCATTATACCTTTCTCTTTCAACAACACATAATCCAAAAGCAAATGTCTTTAAATCAATTTTCTTTACCAGTCCTTTTTAAAACCTTATTTCAGTTGTCAGTTTATAATTAATCATAACATTCCTCATCTCCTTATACCATTAATCAAAGTTGAAAAACAAAATTAACCTCCATTTTTTATTTATAATTGAACTTGCTGGCATGGCCAATATAACAGTAATTTTCCCCCAGGTCACTTGCACGTCTCCAAAACTAAATAATGCAATACAGTGGTACCTCGCTTAAAGAGCATAATGCATTCCATGGGATTGCTCTTTAAGTGAGTTTGCTCTTTAAGCAAAATACCATTGTAAGTGACCAATTGTGACTTCTTGTGGGGGGGATTGCAAACCCCGATTTAGTTGTTAGGCAAGTTTTTGGTTGGTGTTAGTTGTTATAAATCTGAATAAATAAGTAAATAAGTGAGGGAGCCATTCAGAGAAAATTCTGCTCTTTAAGCGAGTTAGTCTCTAACCGAGGTGCTCTTTATGCAAGATTTTACTGTATTTGGACATATTCTATTTAACAGATAGTATTTCAGTGGGGAGGCTTTTCCAGTACCCTTCGCAAGCGCCCCACATGCACACGTGCATGCGGGGCGCTTGCGAAGGCTACAGGAAAGGTCTCCCCCCTGATCCCAAACGCCCCGCTGATGTGGAACAACGGGGTGTTTGGCATCAGTGGGGAGGTTTTTCCAGTACCCTTCGCAAGCGCCTCGCTGACGTGCGTGTGCATGTGGGGCGCTTGTGAAGGGTACTGGAAAAGCCTCCCCACTCTTCCCAAACGCCCCGTTGATCCGCATCAGCGGGACATTTAGGATCATGGGGAGACATTTCCTGTAGCCTTCACAAGCGACCCGCATGCATGCATGCATGCGGGGCGCTTGCGAAGGGTACTGGAAAGGTCCCCCCACCCTTCGAAAGCGCCCCACTGATCCGCATCAGTGGGGCGTTTGGGAAGAGTGGGGAGGCTTTTCCAGTACCCTTCGCAAGCACCCCACATGCACGCGTGCATGCGGGGCGCTTGCGAAGGCTACAGGAAAGGTCTCCCCCCTCATCCCAAATGCCCCACTGATGGGGCATTTGGGATGAGATAGTGATTTCAACTTTCAAAGTTGAGATAGTGATTTCAACTTTGGGAGCCCAGATGTTCTTGGACTATAGATTCCAGAAAAAATGGCCAGAAGAGCCAATTACGAAAGTTTCTGGGAGTTTTAGGTCAGGAACATTTTGGTCTAAAAGGTTGGAAATAACTGCTTTTAAGTAAAGAACAAAATGGCTTTACACTTTCATTCCTTATATAGAAGTCGATTAGGGTGGAACTTTCAACACAAGCAACAAAACAGTATCTCCCATCATACCTGAGAGTGACATGTTATGTCAGTAGGTGCATGGCAGGCCATATTGTACCCACATATCTATTCCCAGCAGCCTACTGCAATTCTTTGGCTCTTAGGATCTGCCATTAGATATATATTCCTGATCTGGACTCAAATAAAGAATTGGCAAAATAACCAAGACTGTGCTAGGGTAGGAGCTTAAAACTACAAGTGTATAGGAGTATGCTGACCTTCAAAAACAAGAATACTGTAACTAAAATTTTCAAAATGGTAGCTGTGTTAGTTTGTGTTTCAAGCATATGGGAGACAAGACGAAACAAAACAAAATGACAAAAAATGTTGTGGCACTTTAAAGACTAACTTTAGATCAAGTCCACTTCATCAGACATAAGAGTGAGGCTTCATGGCATCAATTTGTACGCATCAGGTACAGAGGTACAGAATGGTTAGCATAACAGATAAGTATATAAGTCAATGTGGAGTGTTTTTTTTAACAACTGGCAATACCTGTTCTTCAGATTAGTTGTGAAGCTTCACCCTTTTGAATTGCAAATGGTTAGTAGATTAATGCAAGACAAACATTGTGACATTATACATTTGTTAATGAGTTTACTCTTAAGGCCTAGCAGTTATTGGCCCAGGCCCAGCACCAAGTGTTTCCTTTGTTCTGAAAGGAAGCCTGAGGCTGTGGATGAGAATTCTACTGAAGTAGTTTCTGTAAAGGTGGTATAACATAACAACATATGACATACAACATATATAGCAGCATATAACAACCTAGCTTAGTGTCCTACTAGCCTTTTGAAATAAACAAGGGATAGAAGATACTATGATCATCCATGCAGAGCTACTGCCGGGTTACCATGTTTGAATAAACCTATGACCTAGCCTAGCCTAACCAAGCCTGCCTGCCTGCCTACTTAACTTTTGTTGTTGCTGTTCAGTCGCACAGTCGATTCCGACCCTATGGTCGCCAGGCACCTCTGTCTTCCACCATCCTCCTCAGCCCGCCCAGTTTTGTGCCCATTGCATGTACAATACCATCTAGCCATCTCATTTTTGGCCGCCCCCTTCTTCTTTTGCCTACTTCTTCTTTTGCCTACTTAACTAACCAGCTACATTTCAGTAAATTTATATTGGCTGAAATCCTGTTGCTTAGTGTAATAAGTCACATTAAAACAGACTCGTTGAATCAGTGGACGTTTGGTGAGTTAATTCTCTGTAAGTTCCATGGAGTCATATGGGCCTAGTTTGGTTCTGGTGTATTACACAAAAGTAAGTTACAACTAGAGTAGCCTTTTTGATCCAGAGGAACAGACAGAGGAATTGAGTCAGCAAGACACAAGTGACTCAGTGGGCCTACTTCAAGGCAACTTGCTGCACTATCAGTAGGATTTCAATTTACCATTACTGTATCTCAGATAGTTTTAGTTACAATAAACAATAATAGACAATCAGTGTTTCAGACCCAATAAGCAGTAACACCCAACAGGAATGGTATGAGCAAGGACTAGATACACCAGAATTTATGTACAACAAACATTTCTTCATAAGAAGTACTGTGTTAACTTGTATATAGAGAGCTTTTCCAAATAGGTGCACCACTTTACAAAAAAGACAGAAGAAGGGTTTTGGTAATAAGTATTTAATTCTCAGCAATGTTCCAGCCCTGACTGTTTGTTCTCACATACCTTCTGCTAACTTAATTGAAAACTGGATTTCAATGAAAAAGTATTTGTGAAGCAATGGACAAATAATCAAGGTAACAGTCTAAACCTGCAGGTGTATAGGAGTATGCAAAACATGCTCAGAAAGCAAGAATAGTTGGTTTAGTGTAATAGTAATCTATTGTAATAAGTAATAGAAGATACTCTGACCATCCATTCATAGCTTCTGCACAGCTACAATGTTTGAAATCTATGATCTGACCTTTTCCTGCTTAATGCTGTTATTTAAGAGTACTGTACTGTACTGTATGATATTTTCCTAGTCAGACAGGTGGTGCTGAACAATGGAAAAAGAAAAGAAAAGGATGTAGGGAGCTATGAATATGTATGTCTACAAGCTATAGAGGACATGTCTTTTGTTCTCTATTTTTAGTTAGTCAGTACGAGATATGGATAATTTAAGCTACAAGGGCAACTAAAACAGGAATAAATAACATTTAATTATAAATGCCTCCCCATCAACTCTGAATGATGTTTAGAGTTTTTCCCTATTCCTTGCAAATTTTTAAGTGGGAATGTTATTCTCCAGAAGGCTTTTTAAATATCTCATTCTCTGCCTAATTATAATGCTGTTTTTTTATCTTCCTATAATCCTGACAAAGGATTTCTTAGTTTTGTTCTGATGAGTTTCACTGTATCTGAAGAGTGCTCTAGTAGTTTGTTGGTGTATCAGCTAACACTTTAAGCATTTCTTTTGCTCTGATTCATGCACAGAAATTGATCTTTTTACATTACTTCACAATATGGTATACCCATTGAGCATAGACATGACACTCTCCAGAGTAATATAATCAAAAATGTACAAACTGCCCTGAACAACATGTAGTCTAACTATTGACAATGGAAGGAGACAATAGATGAAAGGAAAAGAAACATTAAAAATACCAAAAGGAAGAGGAAAGGAATCAGAAGGAACAAAGACAACACGGAATTAAATGTGAGCAACATCATTTCTGAATAGTGGTATATACCAGAAGGTTGAATATACTGTAGTATACTTGGCACTAGGGGAAGCACGACTGCAGAGATTGAGTGTGAAGAAGTTCATTAGCTGGTGATAACTAGCGCAGGCCCCTGCTGTTATTGAACTACATCAACACTGGTACATATTTAAGATTATACACCTATGTTTAATGATCCTGGCTACTGCTGCCTCTGCACTATGAAAAGGAGGATTTTCCTCAGAAAGCACCATTGGGCCCAATAAGGGACCTTACCTTGGATACCTTCAAGTTGTTATTTAGCGAGGAGTCCACACACTGGTAGTCATCTTTGCAACAACATTCCACACATGCAAATGGGCCTGAGAAATGAAGTCAATTTGCATGTGGGATTGAACATAATTTTGCCAGATTTTGAGAGGGCCAGTATCCTTTTTAAAAAGTACTTTGTACCACTAAAGAGTACAAGAGAGACTATTTTAGTTAAAAATACAGTAATACCTCATATAACAATTACATCGGATAACACTAACATTGGATGACACAAAAATTTTGACAAAAAATTTGCATTGGATAACGATATGTTAGTATTATCTGAGGTAATCGTAGTGGCGGCATGGTTGGGTCTCCCCATTCGGCTTCCCAGACATAGTGCCCCTGCGCCCATAGTAGCAGTGTGACTGGGCAGCCGAATGGGGAGACCCCGTTCGGCTTCCCAGCCACACCACTCCTGCGCTGCCATCGGCGCTTGGGTTGGGGGTAAGAACAGGTGCGTGCACCGGTTGCTCCCCAACCCAAGCACTGATCACGTGCTGCAATCGGTGTTTGGGTTGAGGGGGACCAGTCCACGCACCCATTCCTCCCCATAACCCAAGCCCCAATGGCAGCGTACGATCACCAGCTGGGTTGGGGGAAGGACCTTTCTCTCTCCAACCCAGCCGGCACTTGGTTCAATCCACCTGCCTCTTTGGAAAGGGTAGCGGGGATCCCTGCTGCCCTTTCCAAAGAGGCAGGCAGATCGTCCCCCTGTTTCCTTTCCTCTTTGGAAAGGGAACAGGGGGTTGTTTTTAACATTATGCAATGTATGCATCACACAACGTTAAAAACCAGATAATGATGAGACTTGTGGAACCAAGTCCCATTGTTATCCGAGGTACTAGTGTATACACATTTAAAAATTAAAGTTATTTTTCAGATGTAAAAAAATCAATTGCAATAATATTTACAAAAATATAAACATGAAGATCAGCCCCTTTAGCTCTTCCCCTTTGAGTATGCAACACTCAAGCGGCTGACAAATGTAAAAAATGACCCCCTGCTCCACTAAGATTGCCTACCCTTATTCAGTACTAAGTTATACCTATGAATAAGGTCACGATGCCCTTCCTGCCCTTAGTTATTGTTCAGATATACTTTATCCGACATCTCTGATGGACTTCCACTTCCATGGTGTTTTCTGATGTTTTTCAAGCTGGATGAACCAAAAGAAACATTTTTACATTCTGGGGGAAAGTATTAGTTTGGAAAACTATATCACAGTGTGGTGAAATACATCTGTTGATAGGATATGGATGCTTTACCAGCTATGACAAAATTAAGAGCAATTTGTTTCATGGCTTTTTGATTTGTTTTGTTCCAAAGGAACAAATTTAGGACAGATTAGAAGTCTATCTTTTTCCGTGGTATCAGTGTCAAAAGAGAAGAGGATTAATGTTCAAATTTCCCTGGCTGAGATCCAGACTACTTCTCTGGTATCCAGATGATGTTCTGAGATCTGTTAGTTAGCCAGTCTTAATCCATTTAAGAGAAGTAACATGGATATTTCTAAAATTTAGAACATTATGGAACATTGAACCAAATAAATGCTATTACTGTACCTGTATTTAAGTTTTGTCCAGCAGATGCAACATAAGATGTTTCTTTATCAGTTCTGACATATTACCACTGTGCTTCCTCATATTTATTTGTATGTTACCTATTTCGTGTATGTGATCCCTTCTGAAGTTCAGTACAACATTTTAGGCTTGCCACAACATGTATTAAACCAACAAACAGAGAGGGAAAGAATAGAGGGAAGCTTGGTCGGAAGCTATCCAGTTGTCTGCATAGCTCAACAAGGATTTATATTTAGCAATCTCATATCCAGACCTGAAGTTCTAGCTATTGAACTGTAATATCTAAAGTCAAAGTATGTATCATAGACAGAACTAGCTCTTTAACTTGATTGATCCTTAGACTGATGTCTTTTGGAAGATCAACATATGTATTAGATCTTTATTGCATGAACAATGGACCTCCACTGAAGCAAGTCAGAGCATTTGGCCTTGTGCAATTTTAGTCTATAGAGATTAAAAGGGGTGATGCTTAGAAGTACAGTCAAACCTTGCAAAAAGAGTGCCTCGCTTAAAGAGTAACTCGCGTAAAGAGCAGAATTTTCTATGAATGTTCACTTCGCTTAACAAATAAAACCAACCAAAAATTCGCTTAACAAATAAATCGGGGTTTGCAATCCCCCCCACAATTGGTCACTTACAATGGTGTTTCACTTAAAGAGCAAACTCGCTTAAAAAGCAATCCTGTGGAACACATTATGCTCTTTAAGCGAGGTACAACTGTACAGGAAGCATAGTGTTTTATCTACTGCATTAACTTGGAGGCAGCAGCCTTAGTAGGCATTATGAATGTTGGGAAAATATGAAGGTGGAGAGGGGAAATGTATAGTCCCGTCATCAGCACTAATGTTGCTATTTTCATGTGAAGAGTGAACATCTGCAGAGAAGAATTTACTGTGAGCTGCACACAGACCTGTGATCCAGGACCTTGGACATTTCCCTAATAGAAGATGGCCTCCTTTTCAGGAAGGTCATCCTCTATGTGTGGAGAAAGGAGCAAAAGGCCTTTTTAATGCAAAAAACAAACTGTTAAATTATTGAGATAAACAATGAGATGAACTTTGCATTGATCTTTTATTTGGGATTTGTTTCAGGAGGGAAAAGTCCTTTTTGAATCCCATGAATCCTCTGTCTTAGACATATCCAAGAGAAGTGAAACTGCTGCTTTTAGGGGTGTATTACTGTCCTTCTGGGTATACAGTATATGTTTATCTTCTTCTAAAATGTCTCCATTTATGATTTACTGTTATTAAGAAACCATTCACTAATTTGTGTTTTAGTAAAACTTAATTTGCCTTGGAGCTAAAGCTTATTTGCTAGATGCACTTGGCACTAGGTCTTGTTTTGTCTTAGCTGGTAGCTTGATGTTCATCAACTGTGTTGTACAGGCTGATGTGTTAAAAATGAGAATAGAAAATTGTGACTCAATGTTTGAATTCTCTCTAGATTCAATCTCTATGATGACCAAGTAATCATATAGCTCTTTAAGTGCAAGGACACAGCCTGTGCAAAGATACATAGTGTAATGACAAGACCTAGGGAGCACTCTGTGTTAATGAAAAGAACATGAGAACCCCTCTGAGTAATATAAAGCAAATACAGTATGTCATATACTAACAGCATTCAAGCATCTGAAAACCTGGATTTAAAACAGATCACTTGTTAAAGAACTGGAGTTGATACCTGTGTCCACTTTCAGGCAACCTAACTGAAGCATTTGAGATCACATGAATTTCTTTTTATATAAAGATCATTTCTTATACAAACCCATCCATCAACTATGATAATTTGCTGAGGCTCTTTTCTAGGCTTTCTTAACTTCAGTGTTAGAAAGGCCTCCCTTGTCTGATGATAACTCAGCTATGATAACAATTCACCTACTCCTTTTGCCATCACTACCAACTCTTTCAGAAAGTACTCATGTTCCTATGAGGTTTTTTTGTGATATTTTTATTCTTCTTTAGGTTTAGTTTTCTGATAATCTTCTCTAATTTATTTGTTAGAAAATTTTGTTGTTTAAATTTGATTTGTGTTGTATTGGATTGGATTGAAGATATGGTCCTACTATCTGTGAGGATCAACATCTTGTCAGCTTTGAAAAAAATGTATTTCTTGTCTTGGTTACTATCATACCTTCTTCCTCATCGCCCATCTCAGGCAGGAAAGGGACAAGAAAGCATCATTGCCTCAGTGAAAGTGTACACTGAAAATGCATCTTTCCTTCCATAACTATTGGGCCCAGAAATTGGTATAGCTGCCATATCTGATGGGACAGGCCTGCTCAGAAAATAGGAAGACAGAAAGGACTCCTTGCCAACTGAAATGTTAGCACCAGTCCTGTCCTTGGCATGGTCACTGTATAGGAGGTAGACCTGCTTTTTCCTGCTTCACAGACAAAAAAAAGCTACAAGAAACTACCTGTAGAGCCAATCCAGATAGGCATATACTGTATTCCACTCTTTGGGGCATTGTTAAGATATAGAGTGAACCCCTGTGTTGCATGGGTGTGTCAGCAGAAGTCTGGACTATAATGAACAAATCAGCAAACAGACAGATGCATTGTATGGTTAAAACACTGTTTTACTTGGAGCATATACAGAGTCCACGCCTTTCCAAGTCATACACAATGAAAGCAGATCGTTACAGCGTTGTTTCAGGGTAAAGCAGAATAATCTTGTCTTCTTACCAGTCCTTGTCAACCACCGAAATATCAGTCCAGTCCAGTGTGCAAGATAGTAACAAACTTGTCAAGCAGCACAGAGAGAGAGTGAGATAGCAATGAGCTAATGAGCAGATTAGCTGAATAACTGTGACTGCAGCCTTCCTTTTAACCACATCACTGACTGAGCAACTTAACACTCTTAACATACCATAGCACAATTTCCACATGTTATATTGGTGTATATATTTTCCTTCCCAACAGGTTAGGCATTGATCCATAACCTAATAGGCATGTTGGAGGGATTGCTCACTGCCTATGGACACTAGGAACTGGATATATGGCATTTTTATAGCTGTCAAAGTTGCTTCAATTGTAAATACCCAGTACAGTATCTTGAAGCAGCTTACAGGCCACTTCAAGATACAGTAATACCTCGGATAACGCTAAGACTTGGTTCCACAAGTCTTAGGGTTATCCGATTTTTAGTGTTATCCGATGCATGTTAAAATCCTATGGGATGGATCGGATAACGTTAAAGCTCCATAGAGATACATTGTAACCGCACAGGCTTTAGCGGTTGTTATCCGATCCATCCCATAGGACCTTAACGTTATTTGATCCAATTCTCCTCCCCAGATTACTTAACGTTATGCAATTTTAGCGTTATCCGAGGTAAACGTTATCCGAGGTATTACTGTACTGGAAATTGAATACTCCAGACCAGGGGTCAACAAACTTGGCTCTTCAAGTGTTCTTGGACTTCAATTACAAGAAGCCCAAGTCAGCACACCTACTGATTAGGGCTTCTGAGAACTGAAGTCCAAGAACATTTGAAGAGTCAAGTTTGCTGACCCCCTGCTCCAGACAGTGAGGGTAAATAATATTTTTAAATGTTTCTTTGCTTACCTAAGCATTGTTGGTCAAGAAACTGACCACAAAACAAGAGAGATCTTCTAGAAGATTCAAGAAATCAAAGGGAATTTTAATTCTAGAGTAGGAATTAATTTAATTTAATTTAATTTAATTGTTTGATTTTTATGCCGCCCCACTTGCCTAAGCGACTCTGGGCGGCTAACAACAATACAAAAAGAATACAAAATATACAGTTACAATTAAATTAGCATAATGCACAAAACATTTCAGAACTTTCAAAAAAAAATCCCACTTACAAACCAGTACCCCAGAAACCTAGAAACCAAATCAACTTTTTAAAAAAAATTAAACTATATATTTACAAAAAAAACCCTCAAAGATCTAAAAGTTTAAAAGTTTAAAAAGGTTAAAAAAGTTTTTAAAAATTTAAAAGAAGGAGAGAGGGGTGGCTATCCCATCAGATCAGCCACCCAACGTGGGACCCTGTATTACTTGAGCCCCACACCTGCCCTGCCAGCCAGGTTTTTAGGCCCTTCCGAAAGAGCTGTATAGTAATACCTCGGATAACACTAAGACTTGGTTCCACAAGTCTTGGTGTTATCCGATTTTTAGTATTATCCAATGCATGTTAAAATCCTATGGGATGGATTGGATAACGTTAAAGCTCCATAGAGATACATTGTAACCGCACAGGCTTTAGCGGTTGTTATCTGATGCATCCCATAGGACCTTAACGTTATTCGATCCAATTCTCCTCCCCAGATTACTTAACGTTATGCGATTTTAGTGTTATCCGAGGTAAACGTTATCCAAGGTATTACTGTAGCTCTGTCTGTAGGCGTAACTCAGTTGGCATGCTGAATGACCATCAAGGAAACACATTATATACAAAATACTTATACAGAATAGATAAAAGGATGACAGACTCCTTTGAAGAGGAAGGTTATGAAGAAGCAGAACCATGGTATCCAAAATTATCTTGCAGTTGTGGGTGGATCATTTCTGCAGTGTCCTGTGAGCTGATTTCCAGATGAGTTATATAAGGCTAAACCACTTACCATATTTTTAAGCAATCACCAAGTGTATTTTATTTTTCTAAGATATTTTTGCTGACTGTATCATTACAAGAATGTTTCTGTTCCTCTTTTTCTTTCTCCTTTTCTTCTAATATGCTAATTTATCACCCATTTGCTTCTTAAATTGCAACTCCAAACTGAAGTTACATTCCCAATAAAGAGGACTGTGGTGGGTCAGTAGTTAAGAAGCTCCCCTTGTTAGCTGGAAAGTCAGCAAGTCAGCAGTTCAAGACCTGAGTACTGCATGACAGAATGAGCACCCGTCTTTGTCCCAGCTCCTGCCAATGTAGCAGATTGAAAGCAAGAAATTGCAAGTAGATAAATAGGGACCACTTTGGTGAGAAAAGATCTTGGGGACATGAAAGGAACCTCATTCGGGCATCCACTGAGCAGTTTCTCCAGCAAAAATCCTTTCAACCCAGAATAATTTCTGACATGAAATTACTATTATTTCCAACCAGAGAGAATTTCCTAGTAATTAATAACATTATATTTTTTTAGCTCTGTCACTTCAATTGGAAAAGGAATTAACTCCTTAACTAAAAGCTGTCTTGCTCACAGAACACAACTTATATAGACTTCCCATTATGAAAAAAATGAAATCCTTATTTTTCAGTCCCAGGAGTGTTCTGTCAATGACTTGCAAAAGTCTCAGCAGAAGTATGTCTGATTCATAAGCGGAGTAGGCGTATGTAGTCATAAGTACTCTTGCATTACTTTTGTCACTGAATTGATTGGAAAAACAGTCTTCTGAATGAAAACCAAATTGTAGGAAGTTACTTTAAAAGAATAGTATTAGTTGGACAGAAAATAAATGGAAGTTTAAACAAAGCAGAAGCTTTGAAGTGACACATTGAAATGTGCAATGTATTAGTATTGATAGCCATAATGATCTGGAAGACTGTAATAAAGATTTCAGTTTTTTTCAATTGAATGACCATGATATAAAACAACGCTTCCCAAACTATGTTCTGCAGAACACTGGTGGACTTCAATTCCCAGAAGCCTAAGTCAGTTCCACAAAGCACTGATCACCCAATGTACTGACTTAGGCGTTTGGGAATTGAAGTCCACCAGTGTTCCATAGAACATAGTTTGGGAAATGTTGATATAGAACATTTATATAGCTTATGTGATTAAACATTGCAACCTGGTGTGCTGTGGTCCATGAGATCACAAAGGGTTCGACTAAACTGTGTGACTGAACAACCTAGATTGTTTCACATGGTAATTCAGGTCCATTCACATTATGAGTTTCACTGCAGGTGTACTACTGCTGAAATGATTAGTGGAATTTGGCTCACTTATTTAACCATATTTCATCAGATATAACTTGGTGTCCTCTGATAGACAATCTCTGAAAGTTATACTGAGAAGTTGGATTATTTTAAAGGTTAAGCTGTGCCCTAATAGATTTGATAGATAAATAGGCTCTAGACAGCATGGAAGATCCACAAGATCTACTCCTTGTGGACTTTGTCTTGTAAATTTGCACCCTATTTGCATCATTATAATGCTCATACAAACCCTACTGAACTGACTGGATATATTTATTTTATTGAGGAAAAATCCATGTTATTTTGCTTATCACAAGTGCTTAAAGATAGCTGTGGAAAAAGAGCTCTGCTATATCATCCAACATTCTGCTGCTATGGTAGACAACCAGATGCTCAACCAGAGGCCAGTAGCACTCTCCTGTTCATGCTTCCCCACAAGTAGATAAATAGGGACCACTTTGGTGGGAAGTTAAACAGTGTTCCATGCACTTCAGTGTCTAGTCATGCCTGCCACATGTCCACAGAAACATCTGCAGAGGCAGACAGTGCTGGCTTTTTGGCTATAAACAGAGATAAGCACTGAACCCTAGAGTCAGATATGACTGGCTTTCGAGCAAGGATGACCTTTACCTTTACAGGCAATAAACAGCTCTTCATATCTCCAAATGTATTGCACTGACAAGGCCAGTGGGAAACCAGTGCAAGGCTGGTGTACCCCTCTATTTTTCCTGGTTTTGTGCATTAGAAGTCTTAAGTGAAACAAATGCAACTGTCTTTACAATGGAGTTGCAGATAGAGGAAAATGTACCTGTTATTACAGTACTGTACTTTGTTTTCTAATGCCTTACACCCTACAAGAACAGAAGGGCCACAATCCCATTTTAATTACAAATATTTGTCTGAATGCTACTGTGCTGGAGTACAGTTACATCATGTTAGAGTAAGACCCAATTTAACAGGATCATAGATCTAATCCAGGGGTATATAATCTATAGCCTGTGGGCTGGATCTGGCCTATGGCACCAAAAAATCCACCACCACCCTCATTCCAGCCACCGCTGCCAGAATCAACCTCAGGCTCTTTCACAGCTATCATAAATGCATTTACAACAGCCATAAACAGCGAGGGGCCACCAGTCCAGCCCCCTCAACTGTCTGAGGCAGTGTGACCCGGCCCCCTGACTTTAAAAGGTTGGCAACCCCTGATCTAATCCATAAAGTAGACAAAAAGAAATCACACCAAAGATGTCTCTTAGACAGTAGTATTCATTTTTGCTTTGTTGCCTCAGTTTTCAGTCTAGCTGTATTAATAATATAATCAATCAATATCACTTTATTACGATCAATGACCAGCACAATAAAATGAAGGGAGTTTTGAAATGTAAATGCTTAAAATGCAGCCAAAATGCATTGCCCACAAACACATCCATTTAGATAAAAAAATAGGATAAAATCAGCTTTCAAGATTTGTGATACAGTAAACTGCTACTATATTTGAGCCAGACATTGCAGACAGCACTTCTTTGTGTCCAATACAAAAAATACAGAACACATCACACAGCCTTAATAACATTTATCTTGAATATTATTTCTTCTCTGTTGCCAAAAGAAATCCCAGTAATCCATTTCATTTTGGAGATGCTATGTCCTTCTGACATATTGCCTGAGCCAAGGGGTCTTGCAATTCAATGAAATGAACTTGCACCACCTTCTGCCCGCTTGTAACTTTCAGCTTTCTGTATCTTAAAGCACAATAATATGCAAATTCTACAGCTTTCTACATGTAAGAAGGTGAAATGGTTGTCTGATAAGGCTCTACAAATAGCTGGAGAAAGAAATAAGGTGAAAAGCAAAGGTGAAAGAGAAAGCACCCAACTGAATGCAGAATTCCAGATAACAGCAAGGAAAGATGAGGCCTTCTTAACGAACATTGCAAAGTAATAGAGGAAAACAATAAATGAACAGAACTAGAGACGCTTCAAGAAAATTTAGAAATCAAAGGAACAGTTTCAAGCCAAAATGGCCATGATAAAGAACAAAAATGGTAGGGACCCAACAGAACCAGGAGATATTAGGAAAAGGTAGCAAGAATATACAGAAGGCCCTTAATGTCAGTCAGTGGTGTGATTGCTGACTTCAAGGTAGATATCCTGGAATGTGAAGTCAAGTATCCCCTAGAAAGCATTACTAACAAAAAAGCCAGTGGAACGAATGTTATTCCAGTTGAGCTATTAAAAGCTCTAAAAGATGATGCCATTAAAGTCCTGCAATCAGTATGCCATCAAATTTAGAAAATGCAACAGTGGCCACAGGATTGGAAAAGGTTAGTTTACGTTCCAATTCCAAAGAAGGGCAATGCCAAAGAATGTTCAAAGTATCCTACAATTGTGCTCATCTCACACACTAGCAAGATCATCCCAAAGATCCTTCAAGCTAGGCTTCAGCAATACTTGGATAAAGAATTACCAGAAGTACAAGCTGAATTCTGAAGAAGCAGGGAGACTGAAGATTACATTGCCAACATTTGCTGGATTTTGGAGAAAGCAAGAGAGTACCAGAAATAGTATACAGGTACTTCTGTTTCATTGACTACAGTGCACTAAAGCCTTTGATTGTATGGATCACAACAAACTGTGGCAAGTCCTTAAAGAGATGGGACTTCCAGAGCACCTCACCTGTTTTCTGAAAAACCTCTATGTTAGTCAAGAAGTGACAGTTAACACCTGATATGGAACAATTGATTGATTGATAATAAGAAAAGGAGTACAATAAGGCAGAATATTGTCACCCTGCTAATTTACCTATATGCAGAGCACATCATGCATAATGCAGGGTTGGGTGAAGCACAAACTGGAGTTAAGATTACCAGGGGAAATATCAACAACTTCAGATATGCAGATGTTCTGGTACATACTAAAATTGTGTGGCTTTAATGCCCTTGAAATGTTTTTTGAGAATGAATTGAAAAAAAGGCAACTTTAAAATCAAATAAGTAAAATTAGGACATTGAATGTTGATGTATGTTGCATATAGGTAAAGGTCGCACTTACTAGAAAGCCAGTCATATCCAACTCTGGGTTTGATGCTCATCTCCGTTTATAGCCAAAGAGCCAGCATTGTCTGCATCTGCAGATATTTTTATGGACATGTGGCTGGCTTTTTAAAATGTCCCTTTCTTTTTGGTTTGCAGAGATGAGGATGAGAAAGAAGTTCTGCAGGAGCAGGACTAGGGAGAATGTCTACTCCATTTGAATAATATAAATGTGGATATGCTACATATGGATTCTACTCCTAGAGCTGTGATGGCGAACCTTGGCACTCCAGGTGTTCTTGGACTTCAGTTACCAGAATCCTTCTGATCATGGCTTCTGGGAATTGATGTTCAAGAACAGATGGAGTGCCAAGGTTCTCCATCACTGTCCTAGAGTTTCGTATTAAAAAAAGAAAAGACAGATATATCCCAAGAATGGGAGAATATCCAGATGGGTGGGATACAAATGCAAATAAAATAAATACTTCACTTCCTGCTCCTATGTGATATCCCCCCCTTTCCTCTCTCTACATATAACCCATACTCAAAGGAAGACAGTTTGTCCACTTTGCCAGTACTATAATTGATATCCTTTAGAAGTCTTTCTTGTACAGTACTTTCAAAATCCCCACAGCAGGGAAAAAAATAAAATGGCACTTGGGATACCTTCTCCCTATTCTTACTCTTTTGTCTGCACTATTTTTCTTCTTCTTTCCTAGTTGCTGTAATTTCTTCAATTTACAGAAACAATATACTGAAAAACTGATGCAGAGGTAACTGATTACTTCAAGAATGTGCCATTTTAGAAAGTGAAGCTGCTCTCAAAATAGATGAAACAAATCAGCAGAGGTAGATGGGCTGTCAATACAGCTAGATCAAGCCGGCGATAGAAATTCATATATGCCAACAAACATGCAAAACAAATCAATAGCCCACAGACTGAAGATGCTCAATATCCATTCTACTTCTCAAGAAAAGTGATGCCGAACAGAGCAGTAACTATCAAAACCATTGCATTACTTTCCCAGGCAAGCAAATTGGTGATCAGGAAAAAAAGCATTTATTTATTTATTTATTTATTAGTTCAAATTTATATTGCCGCCCACTCACCGTGGCGACTAAGGGCCCTTATCGTATAGGGCCCTTATCTTGCTCAGTATTTATACATGCAGAACTCCAACTGGTGGATCTCTTGAGTTGTGTTCTAATCATGTGCATTTGCATGCTTGACCAATACCTTGTCAGATTGCCACAAAGTCTTCCATGATGTAACTTCACGCACACATAAATAAGGAATGCCAGATCATTAAACTGAATTCAGAAAAGGAAGGGGCACTAGAGATCTTATTTCAAATAATAATAATAATTTCACGTCAGAATTTTTTCTGGGTTGAAAGGATTTTTGCTGGAGGAGCTCTGCTCACGGGACACCCAAAATGAGGCTCCTTTCATGTCCCCAGGATCTATATGTAAGTTGGCTACCGGAATTTTTAAGCTGGCTACTGGCGGAGTTTCAGAAGGAAATCAGTTTCTCCTTTATAGAATACAGTAAAGTCTCTGATGGCATGAAACATAAATTTTATGGATTGTTCTAAAAGAAATAGATGTACCACAAATTTGATTTGGCACTGTTAGAATATAGAGTATGGAGAAGTAGAACAATTTTAACTGGCACAGGTGTCAGACCAGGCTATATAATATCCACCCCCCCACCCCACCCCCATTACTTCAATCTGTATGCAGGACATATCATACAAAAAGGGAATGCGGTGGCTCATTGGTTGCCTTGTTAGCTGAAAGGTTGGCAAGTCAGCAGTTCAAGACCCGAGTACTGCATGATGGAATGAGTGCCTGTCTCTGTCCCAGCTCCTGCCAACATAGCAGTTTGAAAGCAAGAAATTGCAAGCAGATAAATAGGAACCACTTTGGTGGGAAAAGATCTTAGGGACATGAAAGGAGCCATATGCGGGCACCCATTGAGTAGAGTTCTTCCAGCAAAAATCCTTTCAACCCAGAAAGCACCTTTGTGTGCTTCTGACATGATTTAAAAAATACAAAAAGATGGAATAGATTCAGAAAGGAGGACTGAAGATCAGTGGAAGAGACTCAATGGTTTAATATGTACAAGTGACTTTTACTGGCAGAAAGCAGCAATTATTTAAAACAGCTGTCTATGCAGGTAAAAGAAGGAAATACAAAAGCAGCGTTTAGTTGAACATTAAGATATGACTGCAGAAAAATTTCATCATAATAATGTGGACAATAAAAAAAGTAAAATATTTAGAGATTTTATTCATCTCAGTTCAGTTATCAATCCAAGTGGAGATTGCAGACCTATCTATCAGGAATCAGGAATATGGAATGGCAGCTATGAATGAGCTACAAAAGATTCTTAACTGTACAAATGTGTCATTGGAGATCAAAGGCATAGTACATTTACTATGTACCAGATGTAAGAGCTTGACATTGAAGAAAACTGACAGGCAAAGAATTCAGCTCCTTTGAAATGGTGTTAAATCAGAGCTTTATTAATCCAGAAAGACAAATACTGTATATACTCGAGTATAAGTCTAGTTTTTAGCCTCCAAAATGAGATACAAAAAAGGGACTCGACTTATACTCGGATCAATGACCCCGAGGGTCCCAAAACCACGGTAGTGCAAATTCAAACATACATTTTTTAAAAATCACTAACACTGCCGTAAAAATTTGAAAACATACCCACACAAATGTCTGAATAAATTAATTGTACCACATTTTCATGTATTTTAAGTACTGAAACTCATTAACAGCTGCTGCATTTTCCACCCCCAATTTATACTCTGGTTAATCTATTTTCCTAGTTTTAGGGGTCCAAATTAGGCACCTCGACTTATATTCGGGACGACTTATAATCGACTATATACGGTAAGTGTGTTCTAGGTTAAATGAAATTAAATTCTAAGGTCAGTTGATACATTTAGACCAGGGGTTCCCAACCTATGACCCATGGGCTGGCCTTGGCCCCACACCATACCATCCAGCCTGTCTCTGCCTCCGCTGCACCAGAAGTGGAAATGGGTGCATTTATGTCATCCGTAAAACATGCCTGCACATGCGCAAACGTGCCTGCAGCTGGCATAAATGTGGAAGTGGGCACAATTACATCAGCCCTAAATGCTTCCACTTCCGGGGTGTGTGGTTGGGCCTGCAATGCTATCTCGGGGCATGGTCAGGCCATGACATAAAAAGGTTGGCCACCCCTGATTTAGATCCAAAGTGTTGCAAGTTCCAATTTTTTTTAAAAAAAAACCTAAATCAACTCTTGCCATAACAAATAAATGTTTAAAAAACATGGTGGAAGGGAGAACAGGCATAACTATGTTCACAGAAGTGATGTGTGCCATCAGTGGGATTAGACAGGCTAAGAGTACCTTAATTTATTTCTTGGAATAGTAGCCGTGTTAGTTAGTCTTTAAAGTGCTAGTGTGTTTTTTATTTTATTTTATTTATTTTGTTTTGTTTTCTGAGATGCCTTAATTTATTTCCTTCCTTTTATTGTCCTCTCAGCTTGGCTGCTTTCCTCCTCCAAAGCTTCCTCTTTCTCTCTTTCCTTCCTTTCTCATGTACTCATAGCTACTAGAACCCATCTATACTTCGATTAACTTTCTCTTCATTGTTGATAATTCCAGCACCTCCTTTCATGTGGGCTAAAATATGTAGCTATTGGTTTTAAGAATACTACATTGATTTGTTTTCTCACTTGGGTATTGTGGAAGGACAGTTGATAACAAGACATTTGAAATTGAATGAAGAAATACTTCCATTCATTATATTGAAAATACTGAGTATTGATCATGAGTACGATTACTGTGAGATTATGTATGTTCGAAGTGACTGAAATGTAGATGTGTATCTGTGAGTAGAAAGTCTTAGAATATTTCCTCTGAAATTCTATGATAATTCTGGGAGCTGGAGTCCAAACAAAAAATAATGGCAAACTCCTAGGTATAGCCCAATTTTGATGTTTTAAACCTGAGGTAGAGATGAAATGGATATGTATTGTGGTGTAGGGGATAGAGTGATAGACTAAGACTTGGGAGACCAGGGTTTGAATTCCCACTTGGCCATGGAATGGAACTTGTAAAACCATGCCTTATCTCTCTCTCATACCTTGAAAATCCTATTAGGATTGCTATATCAGTTCTGACTTGATCACATGTCATAACAACAGAAATGAAAAATGTGATGTTTCACTGATAATACATGATGCAGTGAAGCAAGATTGAACCTTGTAGTGCTATGCTATAAAGCAGGAGTTATCACGTTCCTTCAGACAGTTTCGGAGGCCGGACGGCCATTTTACCCTTCCTCCACCACATGGCACTTCCTGGTGTATTGGAGGCGGGGGGGGGGAGCACATGAAATGGTGCCATGAGCTGCAGGTTGAAAATCCCTGCTATAAATGTTCTGAAGAACATCTAAACAGGCATAACTTTTACTATTAACACTGCTACAGGATAGTACATTCTTGTTCATCTACGTTTGTAATACAGATGAATCATCTTCATGGTGTTACACTAAGTGCTTATTTGTCTAACATTTTATGGCTCAGTGGTAACAAAAAGGTTACAAAACACTCAGTGGTTTCCAAATTGAATATTGAAATCTGTGTCCTTGTGTGAACCTTGAGGTTTTTTAGATTCAGCCAAGTTCCTAATGTTTCAAATCTTTGACATCTCAGTTGCCATTTTTTTTTGTCTCACTCCTTACAATTAATTAGTACATCTGGGGGGGACCACTGGTCATTTGCTATGGCGCTTGCATTGAATTTGGAATGGATACAATCAAGTTTTAAAATGGCCACAACACTTCATAAAGCTTAGACACAAGGAAGCTCCATGGGGAATTATCTCTTTTCAGTGAGAATCATCTCTTTTTGTTCAGTGGGCAGGGATGCTTTTATTTTCAGCTACCATCAAAATTTCCACATTCTGGCATCTGCAATTGCCTGATCCATTGAGCCAAATAAGCACCATTTCACTGGGGTGGGTGCATGGGGGAGAGTAGTCAGTATGGTAACAGCAGCAAGCATGGCAGTGGCCCTGGCAACACAGGGCAATGGGTGATAATTAAAGACCTCCCCATTCAAATTCAAATTCAATTCAAATTTATTTTTATACCCCGCCTTGCTCAGGTGAACCTGACTCAAGGCGGCTTCCATGGAACATAAAACAACAGTATACAAACAACATAATATAAAACAACACGGAGGGGCGCGGCGGCGGCGGCAGTGTTCCCGCGCTCAGCGGCTGCGGCGTCCTTCAGGCCCCCTCGGCCAGGGGCTCCTTTTCACCTCCCGGCCGGTGACGGTGGCCGGGAGGGGCGCGGCGGCGGCGGCGTTCCCGCGCTCAGCGGCTGCGGCGTCCTTCAGGCCCCCTCGGCCAGGGGCTCCTTTTCACCTCCCGGCCGGTGACGGTGGCCAGGAGGGGCGCGGCGGCGGCGGCAGCGTTCCCGCGCTCAGCGGCTGCGGCGTCCTTCAGGCCCCCTCGGCCAGGGGCTCCTTTTCACCTCCCGGCCGGTGACGGTGGCCGGGAGGGGCGCGGCGGCGGCGGCGGCGTTCCCGCGCTCAGCGGCTGCGGCGTCCTTCAGGCCCCCTCGGCCAGGGGCTCCTTTTCACCTCCCGGCCGGTGACGGTGGCAACAAACTGAGTGGTGATGCAGTGTGTGTGTTTTTGTGTCAGAGATTACTCTGGGTTGAAAGGATTTTTTCAGGGGACACCTATATTGAGGCTCCTTTCATGTCTCCTATTGTGCAGCTCTTGGGAAATCGAACCCCATCCTTTTGGTCTCCAAGCATAGTGCTATTATCCACTGAGCCAGCAGGGAGTTGTGGTGATGAGGTGATGCAAAGGTGTTTCCCTGCAATCATGGCAACCTGATGACCGTCCATTAATGTTTCCTAGGATAGCCTGCCTCTCCTCCTGACCATATTCCTTTCCTTTATTCCAAGAAGCTCTTTGGGAGAAAGAGCTCTGCTAACCATCTCCTTGTGACTCAGTGCAACTTAGCAAAAGAAATGTCCTCCTCCTCTTCACACTTATCTACTTTCTGATTCATACATGGCCCAGCCTGAACTTTCACTCCCCTTGGGATGGTGGGAGATACCCCCAATGCCAGGCTGTTGGTAACCAAGAAGCCAGAAAGATGAGATATTGAAAAAGATGTGGGAGAAGGAGGCAGAAGGATGGACAGAAGGTCATTGACACATTTCTGGGTTGACAACTTGGCAAAGGGGTGCATATGCGGAGAGAGGAGAAGGGTGTCTGTCTTTGGGAGGATAGGGAGGAAGAGAAAAGAGGAACTGAGAAGTGAGGACTGTGGTCATCCTTGCGGAAAATTTTATGCACTATGGACTCTTGCAAAAGTATAATTAATCATTTCCCAGGTAGACTGTTACAATGATATCAGCTGCAAAAACTGCCAGGGAGAGTGGTTTTAAAACTCTGAGTAAACCTGAATAAATGCAAGAGAAACTTTGTGTGTAATCAAGCCCTTGGTTAGGGTATGGGAATATATCTGCCTACAGTGACATTCACTGAGATCCATTATGGAAGATAGCTCTGAACAATGATTTCTAAATGCATTGTTTTGAACACTGATGGAACCGTGTGGCTCACCCACATTAAGGGGACTGCGGTGGCTCAGTGGTTAAGAAGCTCACCTGGACATCTGGAAGGTTAGCAAGTAAGCAATTTCATGACCCAAGCACTGCATGATGGAATGAACACAGTCTCTGTCCCAGTTCCTGCCAACCTAGCAGATTGAAACCAAGAACTTGCAAGTAGATAAGTAGGGATCACATTGGTGGGGAAAGATCTTGAGTACATGAAAGGAGCCTCGTTTGGACATCCCCTGAATGGAGTTCCTCCAGCAAAAATCATTTCAACCCAGAATAATTTCTGACACGAAATCATTATTAACTGAAAAACTAAATGTACCATAGTCCTGGAAGAGAAAACAAATCACAAAAAGTAAAAGGGAAGCAGGTAAAAATCCCTATACAACTAAAATATATTTGTATAATAGAAATTTGGCCTTAAAGTTGTCTTAGGAAATAAATGGTTGTATACCCACAGGACTCATCCTGATTCGAAGCCCTTGCCAGGTTGTGATTACACAATGGTCAGAATCCAAGGACTCAAACATGCATTACAGTGTCACACAACTGATGGAATGCTTCTATGGCTATAGTGAGGCTAAGAGAAAGACTCGGTATAAGTGCAATAATTCTTCATCTTCATTCAAGAACTTAGGATATACAGTATCTGGATGTTTTTGTTATGTGCCATTAAGTCACCTTTCAGCTTATGGAGACCCTGCAGGTCTCTGTCCTTAATAGACCAGCTCAGCTCCTGCAAGTTCATCTGACATTTGGCCTTCTTCTTTTCCTGCTGCCTTTAACCTTTCTTCAGCATTATTGGGTCCCCCCCCCCCTCCAGAGAATCTCACTTTCTGGTAATGTCCCCAAAGTAGGACAGTGTCAGTTTCATAATTTTTGTCTCCAAAGATAGTTCAGTTCAGGGACCTGTAGAAAAAAAATCACTATAGTTGTATGTGTCCAAAGTATATCAGTGTCAGTGGAACTGTGAAAAGTACACCAGCAATATGGAAAGCAATTGATTACTGCTATTTTTGAAGAAGCTACATAAAATACAGAAATGTATTTATAGACATCAAGGATGCAAAAGTACAACTCTCTTCCTTTTGAAAATGTTTAGCTGTTCTATTATTATTAAATATTTCACAGCAGTGGTGGGCTCCCAAAAAAATTACTACCACACTGTGGGCATGGTATGGTGGACGTGACCAGGGGGAAAGCCCTGTGTTGCACCCAAATTAGGACTACTTTATTTCAAAACTTGGATGGACGGGGCCAACCAGTATTTCTGGTACTGGTTCTGGGGCGAACCTGCTGATGCCCACCACTATTTCACAGCCTTTAAAGATGAAATCTTTCTCTAGGCAGTTTAAAAAGTAAAGGTTTCCCTTGCTCGAAAGCCAGTCGTATCCGACTCTAGGGGTCAGTACTCATCTCTGTTTCTAAGCCGAAGAGCCAGCGCTGTCTGCTTCTGCAGACATTTCCATGGTCATGTGGCAGGCATGACTAGACACTGGAGCACATGGAATAAAAATATTATACAGTATTTTTGTGGTGTGTGCATGCACATATCAGTAAACTGAAACTTCAATATTAAAACTACTGTACATCATTCATTCATTCCATTTTTGTATCGCCCCTCTAACTTAAATGTTGGTGAACAGAACCATCAAAATATACTCATTGTGCACCACAAATTAATTCAAGAATAGACAGTGATTAATGTATTGGGGGGACAGAATTAACTTGAGGGCAGGATATTTACAAATGCTTTCTTGAAAAGTTCTGCCTTGGTCATCTTCTGAAACAGAATAGGATGGAACTTGATGGATACATCCCGGAAGAGCATTCCATAATATTGGTGTCACTATCAAGAAGGCTCTGTTCCTGGTAGAGGTCTTCTGACCCTTTCTCAGAGTAGGTACCTGTAGTCTGCAGGTTTGAGCAGATCTTGTTGTCATTACAGTACAAATGAGCAGCCAAACCGTCAACAAGAGACAAAACAACCAACTGAAGACTATAATCCAGCACCAGTTAAATGTGGACCAAAGTATGCAATATTCTGTTTAAGAAGAGTTAGGGAGCCATGGTATTATCAGCTGCTCTTTAGTGTTGTGTGTGAGTTATTGTTGTTTTGTTTTTGTTTGTTTTTTTCTCCTGATTGTAAACTGCTCTGCGTCACCACGGCGAGTGGGCGGTGATATAAATCTAAATAAATAAATAAATAAAAACAAATATTTCTTGTCTTGTGCTGAGCATTGTTAGTTGTAACCTCTGTTGACAGCTCCTTCAGAATAGAACTAAGGCATCAAATCCCACTCTCCTTTCTGGTTGCATTCTTATGTCAATGACATGTTGAACTGTTTTAAAAATTTAATGAAAGTTAGCAAAAAGATAAATAAAGGTCTGCTGAAAATTTTAGCAGAATGGGTTTTCTGACATTTAGAGAATGTTCTAAGTGCAAGAGATCTTCATGCAGCAATTTTCCATCCTATCTACTCAAAGATGCTGTAGTTGTCACTCTCTTTCCATATACAGTAATCTAAGATGAAGTATCTAGGGAAATAGATCATATCGGCTATGAAGAAAAAGTCTGTCATTTCTTCTTTCATGCCTTATTTTTCTTTTACTGCCTAATGTCTGAACAGATGAGCCCAGAATAATAATTCTGCAGCAAGGTTAGCTTTTCCTTTTGTTTTTCATTACAAGAAGATCTCAGTTGGGTGGTGTGGAAATTAGCTTATAATGTTTTGTTTTAAAGCTGCTATTTTGTTATGTACCTTTTGGTTAACACCCTTTAGAACTGTTGGATATTTCTTACACTAGACTTTTATTTTTCCTTTGAGATAGAAGAGGTGCTCCCAGATTTGTTTTTAGATACTATAAAAAGATGCATTTCATTCAAATTCTAAATTATTTTACCTGCTTTAGAGTCTGTGCCACAGTGCCAATTTCAGCTATGCTGTGAGGAAAATTCTTGAATACACAATTTGTCGAATATTTCTGGATAGTAATGTTATTTTACAATAAACATTTTAATGAAATACTGTGTTTGACTGATTCAGAATTCCACATCACAAACTGTAACACCTGTGCTGAAATCTCCCTGCTTCATGATCATTCTGAGAAAGTTTTCCTTATTGTCATATCTTCATTATAATTGTGCTATGTCTTTGTAAGATACGTGATACCTCACATTATTTTGACCTTTTCATGCCAATATTATACAAAATGTATATATAGCACATATACTCTAGGTCTCCCTTGCTTGAAAGCCAGTCGTGTCTGACTGTAGGGGGCAGTGCTCATCTGTGTTTACAGCCCAAAAGCCAGCATTGTCTGTTTCTGCAGACATTTCCATGCTCATGTAGCAGGCATAACTAGAGGACACGGAACACTGCGACCTTTCTGCTGAAGAGGTACCTATTTAACTACTTGCAATTTCTTGCTTTCAAACTGTTAGGTTGGCAGGAGCTGGGACAGAGACTGGAGCTTACTTTGTCATGCAGCACTCAGGCCTCGAACTGCTGAGTTGCTGACCTTCCAGTCATCATGTTCAGCATCTTAACCATTAAGCCACAGCAGTCCCACAATTCAGTAAACCCACATAATGGCCAGAGTCCTGTTTGAAGAGCTGTGCAGTGCAACTTGGATGACATAATCAGGATTTTCTATCATTCCTTTTCCTGTAATCCAGTTCCCAATGGCTTCCTCAGGATGAAAGGGATCTTGAGGACCTGGGGGGAGGGGGAGATGTAGGAAGTTAAATTCCACAAACATAGCTGCTTCAAGGCTACAGCATCATCAGGAGATTATGCAGCATAAGGGGATGTCTTGATTAGCAAAAAGTCCTAAATTTGCATCGTTTTGCCAGGTTGCAAATTGATCCTGAGGCTGGGGCATGTATTATCCCTTCCTGATATTTTAAAACCACCTGACAGGAGTAATTTGTTTTGCTCTGATTCCTGAACAGCTGTATTATTATTATTTGGCTAAGTATGTGTATTCATCTGTCAGTGCAAATATCCTTTTTTGTTGCTCTGTAAAGTTTGCAGATTTGGGGCTCTAGGATTCCCCACAACTTGAAAATCCTTATTTATTTATTTATTTATTTATTTATTTATTTATTTTTCTTATCCTGATCATTAAAGTCATAGCACTATGGCAGTTCAAGTCAGAAGCAGCTGCAATGGCCACAGAGCTGCCCCCCTGCAGCCATGAACATAGGC
The DNA here is from genome assembly GCA_030440675.1 of Furcifer pardalis. Taxonomy (NCBI): domain Eukaryota; kingdom Metazoa; phylum Chordata; class Lepidosauria; order Squamata; family Chamaeleonidae; genus Furcifer; species Furcifer pardalis. Next base: position 106,190,178 of record CP126893.1, read on the forward strand.
ACACTTAGCCTTGGGGGCGTTGTGGCATTGCCTAATAGCAGATCAGTTGCTGGTCGTGTGCCTTAGGTGGCTGCAGGGAAGTGATGCCAGGGCTGCAACTGGTGAGTTGCCTGGCTGCTTTGAGCTATGAGTTGGTGTGTGGAGCGATGCCACAAGCAAAGAAAAGAGTTAGGTGTGAGGAGGAAGTGAATAGTGGCATGAGGAATGCAGGGAGCCTCTTACCCTATAGCTTATACTGACCACCTCACAGCCGTCCCTTCCAGGGAGTTTGAAGAGGGAGGCACCTTCACTATTGGAAGAAAAAGAGAGGGGGAGCCACTATTTTTCTCACACTGTGGATCCTGGGATTCCCAGGCTGAGCAGGGATATGCACACAGATGGAATGAGGAGGGAGGACTCTCATGCAGACACATGGCAAGACATTAGCTAAATTTGTCCTGGGGTCAGTGGCAGCCATTGTGCCCCATCACTGCCACCTTCTGCTCCTCCAGTGGGAGTCTGGGATGTGAGTTCACATTTTTATTTACCGTAATGGACATGGTTTGTATTTTTCCAAGCATCTGACAATCAGCCTGCCTGGTGTTTGAAGTAGGTGTTTGAAAATCTATCTAGAGCTATATTTTTTATTTATTTCATTTGTACCCTCCCCTCCTCCAAAGACTCAGAGTGGCTTTACAACTAAAAACAATTAAAACACCGAGGAGAGAGGTGGCATATTTAAACGAGCCAGGCAACCGAGTTGGCCATCTGGCCCACTCCCCACACATGTCCCGCCAGCCAGGTTTTCACTCCTTTCCTAAAGGACAGCAACTCCGTCTGGAGACGTAACTCTGTTGGCAGGAGGTTCCATAGGGCCGGAGTGGACACAGAAAAGGCCCTCCTTCTCGTGCTAGAGAGATGACCCTCTCTAGCTGAAGGTACGACCAGAGAGCCTCTCTAGTCTGCTCTAGTGGACTGGAGAGGCTATATCTATATCTAGAGAGAGAGAGAGAGAGATAGACAGATAGATAGACTGACTGACTGACTGACTGACTGACTGATTGATTGATTGATTGATTGATTGATTGATTGATTGATTGATTGATTGATTGATTGGAATCCCAATTCTTTTGACAGTCGAGACAGAGCCTAACCTTTACAACTTGTTCTGGTCACCGAATAGAATAGTAGCAATCTAATGATTTAGAGTTTTCTGCGTCCATGTACATGACAAATTCTATGGTGAATTTATTTATTTATTTATTTATTTATGTACATTTCTATACTGTCCTCCTTGCCAAAGGTGACCCAGGGCAGTTTAACATAAACATCGGAACAATATACAGTAGATTAAAATTTTAAAAGTTCTAAAATCAATAATTAAAACCAATTAAAACTAGAATCAAATCTTTCTCATACTGTACTTTTGGAGCAGTGAATCTTGGGAGTTCTGTAAAAGATGTAAACTAGCATTAACTGGAAAGCTTCTCAAAAGAATGTCTCTTTTCTACTCAGCATGCTTTTTCTCAATCCAGTGGGACCTGAGTTCTCCAGTACAGTATTTCACTTGTTCTGTTCCAGTTCTTTAGGAGGACTGCCAAAGAGAAGCTGGCCACAATCTATCCTAAAAAAAACTTGAGAAAGATGGAAAAGCCTCCTTTCTCAAGAAATTACCCTTGTTTGATGAAGAGGAGTACACTACTGAGTGTTATTGCCAGAGCACCCACTGTCACCCCTTTAGTACATTTGTTCTGATTGTACAGAAGGCCTTACAGCTTGTACAAAGATTTGAGCTGTTCTCCTTTTCTTCTGCTTCAGAATTTGCCCCACGAGGAAAGTACTTTGGCTAATTCCAACAGGAAGAACAATTGGGATGGCATCAAGTGACATGTACTGTTTCATGAGAAAGGGAAGGGCTTAACAATGACAACAGGTTCGCCTGAGCGAGGCGGGGTATAAATTTGAAGAATAAATAAATAAATAAAATAAAAATAAACAGGATAGCTTTTTAGCTCCTCCCCTTTCCTTCCTCTCTCCCATACTGTTTGTTTTTAAAAGATATGTTCAAATTCTGCTGGACATTCCAGTACCTTTGGTGGCATAGCAGCAGATATGTAGCTCTTACTAACACTCCAGGAAGAGAGGGAGGTTACTGGACATGTTTTGCTGCTATAGCTGTTGAATTTTGCTGCTGCTACCTCCACCTCTTTTGGCAGACCTGGCAGTGGTTAAATGAGTGAAGAACAAGAACATGACAGCAACCACTTTTGTAAGGCGACCAACCAACCATTTGAGTAGCTAGAGCATGGCTTTTAAGTTCATGTTTGTGAGTAGGGTGGTTCTGCACAAGTAAAAAAGCACATGGGTAGTAAACTGGTCTACTTGCACCAACCCTTGATTCTAGTAAGGATACAAGAAATCCTGCATTACTGGCAGCTCTGTGATAGTGGGGAAATTGAGGGTGTGTAACATGCCCCACTGCTTGATCCATGAGCTGCATGTGCTGGCAGTCTTCTATTTGTATACTGTAACAGATGCTGGATGAATATAGTATACAGAAGAAGTACAAGAGCTTTAGCTTTGTTGTTTGGTGGCAATTGTATCACCAAATCCATCAGCACTTTGAAACCGTGAGAAGCTTTCCAACTGTGCATAGCTATAGAAAGTGAGAAGGTATACTAGAAGACAAAGCAGAAAGTACAAGTGGATGACCAGATAGGAAAATGAGTCAGTCCTTGCCAAGACATGATTCAAGTGTAATAAGATTAAAGTCTGCTCCCTTGTGCTTTTAATCACATTACTTGTAGCATGAAGACCTGCACTACATCACTAGCACTTCTTAAATAGTAACTGAAGAGATTATCTACTTCATCAGCAAAAGGGAACTGGTAGAACCAGCTGACCCTTTGAAATGTATCACTGAATTCAAAGACATATCTAGGTGTCAAATGCATAAGAATCTGTGAATATAAATTGCATACTATGATGACTGTTTTGCCATTAGTACTCTATCAAAGATACTCTGGAGTGGCACTAATAACTTTAACAAAATTGCATATTAAGTCAGTGATATGTTTCCTCTCTGATGAAAAAAAGAGGACAAAATTATTCAAACTTGAAATATAGAATAGTTTTTTCTAATATAGGGGAAAGCTGCAACTATCACTAAAACTGACAAGATTGTTTATTGGTAAAATCATTAATTGATTCAAAAACTGTCTACAAATGATTTCACTTCAGATGTAAAATAGCTCTTAAAACAGCATATAAAATAGTTGATTTAGAAACAGTACAAAGTCATTCAAACTTTAGCAATAATTAAAGTCCATTTTATCAATTGGGAAGGTAATGAATTTATTAGATTATTCAGAAGCTAGGTGATTCATCCAGGTTTTAGATACTGTAGAATACTCTGTAGTTCATCCAAAGCACAGCTATACCCCTGGAAAGATTAACACATTGATCAATTAGTTCTAGTTTGGTGTGTGTACATGTGTGTGATCAAGTTGGAACTGATTTATAGTGACCCTAATAGAACTTTCAAGGTTAGGGAAATACTGAATGAGTGGTTTTACAAGTGTCAACCATTGCCTTTGATGATTTTCCATGGTCAAGTGGAGATTCAAGCCCAGTTCTCCTGAGTCCTAATCTATCACTTTCTTCACAACATTGTGCTAGTTTGTTAGAGGGACTCTTCAAATCAACCTGTTATTCCAGGCCTTAGACCCACAGTTCACCAGAAGTTCAATAAATATTGTTAATTACATAAGCCAACAGTTTGAATGATATAAAATCCAACTCTCCAGTTTACCATTAACAAAATTATGGCTATAACCCAAGCTCATTGAAGGCCTGAGTAATCAGGGGGGAATGTAGAAAACATGGATCGACCTAGATTCCCACAGTTCTAAACCAAAGTTTTTTACTCCCCACCAAAGAAAATTCTGCTTTTAAAAAGTTGATTCTTTCCTTTTAGTTCAAAATGTGTGATCACTTTGAAACAACAAGAAAAACATGACCTGACTTGTACACATTTACACACACAAAATGGTGCTTTGGCAAAGTACCTTACTCCTCACCTCCTGCTTCACAAGGGAAGATGAAGCAAGCACATACATACACAAATAGTGCCAGTACTCACCTTTCTCTGCAAAGTCTCTTAAGACACTGTTTGTCCTAATAAATAAATAAATAGTATCTCCTCAAGCACAGCTGTGTTTTTATACAACTTAACAAGCCAGTAAGGTAAGAAGAGGAAATGAGTAACTGAGGAAGGAAAATTTACTTTCTGATTTTTTAAAAAACTGTGTTAGGAATTAAAGTGTTCTTAAGGCAGTTCCTTTGAACTGCACTACCTCCAGGCCCTTCAAATAGAACTGCAATTAGAAGGCTTTTTAAAAAATCTGCCTTTGTGATCACTTATATAAAAAAGAACTAAATGCTGGTGCAGCTTCACAGAAAGAAAATGCAAGCTAATTTTCATTTCCCCTCACTGTGTGATTGCATCCAGGACAACTGGCCTAACATTTGCTCAGATTCATTATGTTGTAAATCATTTAGTTCAGCATGAACACCTTGAATAAAGAGGCAGAGAAGCATGGGGGCTAAACAGAAGATGACTGAAAAGGCAAAGAAAATTGATAAACAACTGAGATGTTACAGTTAGTCCATGCTTAGAAGAGGGAAGTTCTTAATTAATGTAAGCACATGAGCTTCCCAGTTCTTTCACCCCTGGGAATATGGAAGTTATCTTCCATATTCTTGGTGAATGTTCTCCAGAACTGAAGCACCAGCTTCCGCTGAAATCTGATTTTACAAAAATGGAAAGACTGCCTCAATTGCCTCTTAACAATATTAATGGACTTTCAGCTCTGACTTCAGACTATCTCTAGTATTTGTTTCTAACCAAGAAGAGACATTCAAATGTTTATTCAAACGCAACACTAATTGTGTGCTTGGCATGAAAGCATATTGCAGAACCTGTAATGTAAGAGCTTCAATTCCAAGGCTTTCTAAAGTAATTAGTTGCTATTATAGATGGGTTTTAAAAAACAAGTCTTTCTTGTTTCTTAAAAGCAGCTAAATATTTAATTTTAGCTTTGATTGTGGAAAATCCTCTGTAACTATGGCAGTAATGTGAAAAGTTGCAGGAGTGACCTCATCCTAATCAAATTGTAATCAGTTACAGATGTGGCATTTGCATTTTTTTTGGACTTCGACTCCCCAAATTCTCCAAAAATTCTGCAGGCAGGATTCTGGGTATTCCAGCTGAGTCAGGGAGTGTTTCCAACTCTTTTCACATGAACGGATGTTGGACGTACTGCAGAGTTGGCTCATGGTGTCTGCGGTGTGAATTGTGCCAGGCACCCAGTTTCCAACTTGTCCAATAACACCCTGAGAGATTCACTGCTACCACTCTAACCCAGCAGTAATCTCCAATCTAAATGTGACCTATGGTTTGCCATAGCTACCCCATAATGCTCCATAGATCCTGCCAATCAGGAAGCCAGGCTAAAAAAATCCAATCCAGCCACCAAAGGTGATCCATTAAGTGTGGATGGGCAGGTCATCCGAAAGCCAAAGGCAAGAGGGAATGAGCCACAGCAATAAGAATTTATTGCACAGTGTTAAAATATACACAACATCAAGACAGCTTGCTGCCTGAGGTGTAGAGTCCACCCACACCTGTTCCATATTCAAAAACAGAAGGTACTTGTAGTATTCACATGTAGAAGTTGTCTACTATTCCATACTGAGGATAGCACAGCATCTACCTCCCACCTAACTTGATAGCAAAAGGCTATACCATGGGTGCCCAAACTACGGCCCACAGGCCCAATTAGGCCCCTGCATATCATTAATGCAGCCCGTGGTGAGCACCTGGGCTCACCGTGGACCATCACCCCTGCCCCCACTGCCTTATGTCAGTAGTGGTGGTGGTGGCGGTGATCGTGCTTTGTCCCGGCTGCTCCGAGCAGCCTCTTGCTCTGTCCCATCCCCTCTGCAGCCTTTGCCAAAGCCGATCGCTGCGTTGGGGAAATCTTCGGAGCCTCCTCTGTTTCAAAATTCACAGCACTAAGAGAGCCCCTGGTGCGCCCAGGATAACATCATCACAGCGCACCAGGTTTGCTCTTCCAGCGCCACGGATTTTGAAACAGAGGAGGCTCCGAAGATTTCCCCAATGCAGCGATCGGCTTTGGCAAAGGCTGCAGAGGGGATGGGACTGACCCAGAGGCTGCTTGGCGCAGCCCAGACAAAGCACAATCGCTGCCACCACCACTGATGTCAAAACTGTCAGCAGTGGGAACAGACCGCCTCCACCCCACCCCACCCCCCACAGCTGTGTGTCGGAGGCGGGACCAGCCCACCCCCAAAAAAGTTTGGGCACCCCGGGGTATACTATCCAGGCTATATGCCACAAAGGTATCTGGCTTCTAACATGTTGGTTCTGTTCCTTGTCCTACAGCTTCTGGTGGTCTAGTTCACTTTGCATCATATTGGTAGGCCTCACATTTCTTCCAGCTCTGCACAAATGCTGTGTTCAATAGTTCTCTCTGTGTGTGTATAATTAGCTTTCAAGGCCTTAACTTGCAAGCTAGCAACATGGCTGTACCAGCTTTTCTCATCTTCCATACACGGCTGTTTATCAACTTCCTGCAATAGGAGTAAACACTTTTCTTATACAGATCGTAGTAATTGGTTTCCCAACAGTGACCATGAGGGAGTAGAACATCTGTCCCAAGTCTTTTCAGTTTGAAATAGATTGTCTTTTATTCTTGAGCAGTTAAATGTAACTCACAGCTGAAGCTGGTTGATAGTGGAGTCACCAGAAGGACAGCTCCGAAGCTCCCTGGATTTGCCCCTGACATTTAGCTGGTAAAATATAGGCTTTCATGTGATGAGCTTTGAGCCTTTTCTTGAAGTTTGCACTTGCAGCTCCTCCTGGCTGATCGATTGGTGGTACAGTATTAGAGCAGTGTTTGTTAAAACAGAAGACATTATTTCCCAAGGCAGCTCCTGGCAGAGTGTAACTCAGAGACACCCCCCCCCCCAAAAAAAAAAAAAAAACAGTCTGGTTTATCATGTGCTCTTTCTGTACGATTTCTGAAATGGTCAAAATCCATATGTATTCTTGGCAGGAGTCAGCATGTCTTGCTGAAATAAGAGCCTCCCCTAGCCGTATTGGAAAGACAATTCTTGGGTTCTATATAAATTTCACATTCTTGCTTTGCGTAACTTTTCTGCTGTGCAGAATTTGATTTCTCTTTTAAACAAAACAACATATAGCATCAGTTGTTCTTTCTAATTTTTATTAAGTTTGAACTGTTTTTTGTTTTAAAACAGTTATTCTTGAAGTGTCTATTTACATTGAACTCGTTAGTTTCCATCCTCTTTATTTGATAGCTAAAGACTTTTGTTGCAGGCTGCAGAAGACAAGAAGACATTCTCACCTGCTAATGTACAAAATTTATCTCAACACTGTTCATGGGACCATATATTCCACAGTATTTATAGACAACAGTCTGGCTTAAGGTATCAAAAAAAAAGTGGCAGGTAAAGTCTAAGGACACTACCGTCAGGGATTTAGTTCGTGAATTTGATGTGTTAAATTATGCTCATTAGCTCATTTATTACTTTCATTTCATTCATTAGCTAAGGGTGATATTTCAAATGGGGAAAAATAAAGACATGTTCATAAAATTCATTTATTGATGCTGTCAGTGAAACTGTCACTTTTGAGAGGCAGCTTTCGAGTGCAGTGACATAATCACTTTCCATTTCTGGCCATTGGGTTTTTCAGTCAGTGTTCAGTTGTCGGTGAGCCAGCTACCGGCAAAACTGTCATTTTTTCAAGGCACGTTTTTCCTCAGTATCTTTGTGGTTGATAATGGCTCCAGCATCTATCTTCTTCACATAATGCAGGCGAACTCTATCAACCTCAGAAAGTGGTCCTGGACAAACAGATTTTTCCCTTTTATTTTAGCATTTTTGTGTTGTTGGTCACTGGATTTTTGTAAAAAGCTTCATAGAAAATTTTTCTGAAGTCCAATCCAAATTCTAATACAGTTGTACCTCGCTTAAAGAGCATAATGTGTTCCACAGGATTGCTCTTTAAGTGAGTTTGCTCTTTATGTGAAACACCATTGTAAATGACCAATTGTGGGGGAGATATCGAACCCCGATTTATTTGTTAAGTGAGTTTTTGGTTGGTTTTATTTGTTAAGCACTCTTTATGCAAGGTTTGACTGTAGTATCACTGAAAAGGTTATTTTATCCTCTACCCAACACACTTTGGATCACTTTGATCAGTTGAGTGGTTTGGTCGTTGGCTCACTGACAACTGAACCCCCCCCCCCCGCAAAAATGTCACTTTTCCAAGGCAACTTTCAAAAGCTATGATGTCATTGTTTTGCATTTTTGGCCTTTGGGTCTTACCATTCCTTAAAGTCGCTGAGACGATCTTTCATACGACATAAGCATTAGTTTCGTCAGTGCTTTAGTTATGGTGTGGCAACTCGTCGAAAGTACACAATTTTCGTTACATGGCAAACGCTGTCAGACCACCCTATTGGAACGTAAGACGTTCATCAAATTCATGTCAAAAGTGGGAAGCTTAACTTCTTCGTTGCCCTCCTCCTTCTGCTGGAGATCCAGGCAGATTTCTTATTCTCAGTTCCTAATTCTTTATTTAGGTGAAACTATGAAGCCCATTGATTCACCTAAAAAAGAATGGTACTGAAACCAAATTAAGATCATCATTATTGCATATTACTGTTATCAGAAAACTGTCAGACAAAACATTATAGGGAGCCAAAGATCAGATAATAAATAAATAAAACAAATGACAATAATTATTAAAGATCTGTCACATCCTACCTCAAAATAAACTGTGAGATATAATACCTGACATCCAGAAGAGGGGCCACTGTCACATGCCTTTGAGTTTGCTTAGGGCACTGTCAAGTATGCCTGCTCCATAAATAGGATACAAAATAACCTGATGAATATGGAAATGAAGCTCAGTACCCTAAATCTGGCTGTGGTCACCTAAAACCATGTTCTCAAACATGTCATAAAGTTTTCATAAACAAAATATTGCTCTGTACGCAGAGAGATAACTTGTGCAGGCTGATGCTGCTTGTAGTGTAAACACAGAACCCTGGGTACTTGGCTATAAAGCTTAAATGACCTATACATTTGAAAATGTTATCAATTTATGAATGGTATACAGTTTTTTTAAAAGTAATAAATTGGAGATTATATAATCAACAGCATGGGACTTAAACATTGGGGAAAATTTGTATGTAGTTGTGAACAAGAGCAGCAAAGAAATAACTAGCAAAGAATAAAGGATGACTATGAATGGCACTGTTGCTAATGACATAGTTGAATTAAAGCCCAATTAATGTGCAACTGCAAATGAACACACAGCAAGTGTATATCCAGTGTTGCCACACATCATATACAATTGGAATATAGAGTGGGAGAAAAATTAATCAAAACAAAATTGAATTTACAGAACAAGAAACAGAATGTTGTCTAACACAAAATATTTTCAATCAAATAATTACAAAGTGTTTAACACTGGAAATCAGAAGTGTAAAAGAAACTGTGTGGCTCTAATAGTGAGGCAGGATGTTGCCCAAGCATTAAGGGGTTATATAAATTTCATGGTGTCAGAATTCACAGCCTATCAACATTACTAGCATTGAATATACTGCATACTCAATCTAGGGATGCTGAAGAAATTTGATGCTTATATGCAAATGTTCAGGAGGAAATTGATCACATGCCAAAACAGGATGTGTGGTTAATCATGGGTGATTGGAATGTGAAATATTGATGTAAGGCCAAACCTAGCATGTTTGGAGGATTCAATCAAGGTATGCATCAGGAGAACAATCCATAGAATTCTCTGAAACCAGCATTTTTTTAAAATTGCAAATGCATGTCTCAGACAGCTGAATAGACAATTGTACAGGTGTACATCAGTTGGTAGCTATTACAGAAATTAAAGGGATAGAAACAGAAGATGAAAAAGCTGTATGCACTATGACAGAACAAGCCCAATAGATATATTTCATAGTAGTACAGGCTATGAATTGTTAATACCAAATGTTAAAAGCTTAATTAGAACACTAAAACAATCATAGTGCCAAAATATCACTCATTCACATATCCCACCTATCTAACCATATCAGATACTTTGAAGCTAAAGTATTGTACTTTGGAAATCAAATGAGAAGAGAGGATTCACTTGAGAAAGCCTTGATTCTGGGAAATGTTGAGGGCAAAAGAAGAAGGGGACGGCCCAAGATGTGATGGCTAGATGATATTGTTGATGCAGTGGGCACAAACCTGGGTGGGTTGAGGAGGATGGTGGAAGATCGGGGTGCCTGGAATGTGATGGTCCATGGGGTCACAAAGGGCTGGACTCGACTGTGCGACTGAACAACAACAACAACAACAACAACCCCATGTTACTCCAGTCAACATATTTTTTTACAGTTTAAACAAAAGTTACAGGAACCAGTATCAGTTCCAAAACATCTGTTCCTCTCTGAAGGGCTCTGAGATGAAAGATTCATGACTTTCTCACTAAAGTCCAAGACTAAATAATCCATAAGGTTGGCCATTTTAAGATCGGTGCCTCTCTAGAAGAGCTTGGGGCAATGACTAAGTGGCCAGAAACTAGTTAGGCTTACTAAACTACTTAATGTATTTTACAAAGTTAACCTAAGATGTTGGACAGTCACACCAATGGGTTATATTTACTGTCTTTGAATCTTAGCAGAAATGCAAGGTCAACCTACCATGAGAAAGTCAATTCACTTTCTAAGACTGTTATTATGCTGCATCTAATTAGATTATGAAGATTATAAATATTGTTCAGATAATTTGGAGAACATGAGTGGTTTTGAAGAAAGAAAAGCAAGTGACAGCCACTCTTTTCAAAGAGAAATGTTGCTCTTAATTAATGAATATTAAGTAATTCCAATCTGTTGTAAAACAATGGAGCGTTCAACCAATACTTAATCATAGTCTTACAGATCCTGACAGAAATCTACTTAGAGAAGAAAATAAGCAAGGTGCATATAATGTAACTTGACTTTAGAAGGGCACTTGGAGAATTAATTCCAATTGGCTTAGCTGCTAGCTCTGTCACATGCTATTACAGTATCATGTGTGCAAGTATTTCTAGGACAAGTTATTCTTTCTTTCACATTATAGAAAACTTCTGTAAACTTCCATGAACTTTACTGACATTAATTATTTTTTTTAATAGTTATGCCAAAATTAAATAGTTATGCCAAAGAGAACAAGTAGAGTCAGGTTCACCTGAGCAGGGTGGGTATAAATTTGTAACAACAACAACAACAACAACAACAACAACAACTTTGTGCTGACAGCAAAATTTACATCATTGGTGAACAGGAGTGTCATAATTTAGGTACACAAGATCATTAAAAGACAAGCCAGCAGGTTTAGTATCTTGTATGTAACGATCAAGGCTATAGTTCTATATCTTCTCATCTAAAAGTAAGGGATCATCTGCGTGGGCATTGTTCCTGCTCTTCATGGCACTTTCTGGGTCAGGTTGGCCCACTATTTTTTTTCCAGAGTCCACCTATGTTGGGTGCAGGAGTGAGCCATTCTGCTCCAATGCATGTCTTTTTGCATGCACACCCTTGGGTTGGGGTCCACTTTGTTTGGCACACTCCTTGTATTCTTTTCCCAGTAAATGTGGATACTGAGAACAGACTACAAGTGAGCTTTGCAGCTGTCAAAGGCAACTTCTAGTGTCAACCTTTGGTATCCTGAAATGGATAACAAAATTGAATACAGTACAGAAGGAAAATACAGTAGTTCTTTTAATCTGTCATGGTTAGCCACTTGCTAATTTAAGATACTGAAGATAGGGTTGCTTGAGGTCTGTATGCCTTTTGGATGCAAGGATCATGCATAGACATACAGAATATACTACAAGTTAGCTTTCCAGTACTGAATTGAAATCTGCTCTAGTGTTCACTGTTTTTTGCTGAAATGTCAAGTACTTGTACAAGTTAGACAATCCAATATATTTCTCAGAGTCCTGTTTATCAGTAGACCTAAGGTGCTTCTACTAGTGTTAAGCTCCCAAAAAAGGCATTTTAGTTTATAATAAGAGCAGCCTTGTACAGTGGTGTAGGAAGGCAGGGAGGAGGGGGGCGACTCGCCCCAGGTGGCACATTTTGGGGTATGGGTATTTTTGGATGACAATTCCCAGAAGCCCTAGCAGGAGCGGGCACCGGCGTCCACCAGGGGGTGGCAAATTTGGCTTATGCCCCGGGCAGCTGAAATCAATACTACACTACTGGCCTTGTATCTGCTGGAGCTGGGTTGTCATATGTCCCAGTTTTCCAGGATTTTCCCAGATTCAAGTTGTCCCAGCTGGTCCAAGACAAAACATGTAAAAGTCCAGGATTTTTAAATTTGAACAAAGGAAGCAAGATTACCCCTCACCAAGGGATTTTTGCAAAGAGTTAATTCACTGCCTCCCTGCCTTTCTTTCACTTATCCTACTTGAAAGTAGTTAAGGCAAAACAGCACCCTGAGAAGCCCACCAGAGAGAGGAGACACTTGCAAGCGTGGTCTCCCTGACAGCCCCGTCAAAAGCATGCGCAGTTTGAATAATGCAGTGGCTGTCCCTGTTTGGTGGGAGAGAATTATGGCAACTCTAGCTGGAGCCCTTCACTTGTGAGGCTTGAACACTGGGCAATTTGCCTTTCCTTAAAACCAAATGGAGATAAAATGAAGTAAAATCATTATTGCCCCTAGATAAGCATCTCCATTTCTTATCTCAATTCTGACTGGAGTGCTGAACCAAATCCCTCCCTTAAACCTGTTGGAAGTTAATCTCAATACATGTAACAAGTAACCTGAATCAATGAGAGGCAAGTACAGATGGATAGTAAGACAGATCAAGTAATCTTTTTCTTCTTTCTCTTATCATTTATTGATATGTAGTCTTCTAGCATAAAAAATCTTTACTTAACATCCTTCTGGGGCGAAGACGCATGGGGTATCCATAATGGCTACCAGCAGATCCAAGAACATAGAAGTCAGTCTTTTACTACACTTTGGATTCTTTTCTTCTGTGGAAGCTGTGGGCAAGCTGCATAGTCCCAGGACACCTTCAGGAGAAGAGTCTGGTAACCATTTTAAGGACTCTACCTGGAAAAGGCTAAAAAGAGTTTCCATACATTGGAATCAACTTGACAACATGAAAAAATAAAATCCCAAAAACATAATTCCTCAAGCAACAAGTCTGCTTCCCTACTTGTCACTTGATTATCAGCATTCAAGAGTAGCTGTTCCTGTTTGATAGACACAACTCTCCTGTAACCTGCTTCACTTTTCTGGTTTGAATGCTAAATATTCTTGCCAACCCGCTGTCTAAGCTGGGTTTAACATAGGATAACCATTACACTTTTCCCCGGAAGAACTTCTTTGGACACTGAGGGCTATTTCAGGAGAATTGCATGTTCTCTAAAAAGCACCCAGTTCATTACTGATCATATTACTTTTTCTCATCACAACAACTGACATAAATCTAGAGTCAGCATTTTCACTGATACTATCTGTGATTTTGTGAGTTATTTCATTCTCTCTTGGAAGCATAATTTATTTTGCTTCAGAGTGTTTGAAGAGGTTGTTTTTCTAAAACCTATGTTTAAAGCAGGGATTCCCAACCTGTGGCTCATGGGCCTAATCTGGCCCATGGAGCTCATTAATAGGGCCTGAGGTAGCCACCCCGGCACCTCCAGAAGCTCCCACCACTACCTGAAGTCCTAATATGTCACTTACCGCAGTGGTGGTGGCTGCAACAGCAATCACAACATTTTTCTGGCTTCTTGCAGGCCAGTGGGAGGCTTTTTGGAGCATTTTTGCTCTATTTTGGGATTTTTTTTGCCAATTTTCTGCTGCATTTCAGCAGCTAAACGGTGGCAGTTGGGAACTTCTGGTGCCAGGCGGAGCTTCCGGCAGCACATGAGTGCCCAGTGTGGAACCAGGAAGTTTCGAACTGCTGCATTCTAGCTATTGAAATGCAGTGGAAAAGCAGCAACATTTTCCCAAAACTGAGTTAAAATGCTCCGCAAAGCATCCCACCACCCTGGGAAGGGGTGGAGGTTGTCCAAGCAGCCACAAAAATGGTGTGATTGCTGCTTCCACCACTGCTGAAAACATAAACAGTGGGAGAAACCACGCCTCCAGCCCCCACAGTTGAGTGTCAGGGGCAGGAAAAGCCCTTGGGGGGGAATGTTGGGAACCCCTGGTTTAAAGGCTAAAAATCCTTCCTCCAAGGGCTGGCTATGGTCCTTGCTCATATCCCAGAGCTGAAACAGCCAACTCAACTTATCGCTACCCACTTCTCTCTGACTACACTGTTGGCTTAATCTTAGGGTGAGGTTTTGCTGAAGAAGCTGCTATAATAATATCATGTCAGAAATTACTCTGGGTTGAAAGGATTTTTGCTGGAGAAACTCTGCTCAGAATAAGGCTCCTTTCATGTCCCCAAGATCTTTTCCCACCTAGTGGTTCCTATTTATCTACTTGTAATTTCTTGCTTTCGAATGTTAGGTTGGCAGAAGCTTGGACAGATATGGACGCTCAAACTGTCATGCAATATTGGGGTCTTGAACTGCCGACTTGCCGGCTTTCCTGCTATCAAGGCAAGCTTCTTAACCACTGAGCCACCACAGCACCTGTCAACAGCTTTGCACACATCCAGCCTCATCTGTGGCTCCTTTTCCCACTGCCTACCTGCCGCCGCCTCCCCTCCTTTTTGTTCTTTGCTTTTGGTTCTGTTTTCGTTTGGCGGGGAGACTCCCCACCAAGGTGCTTATCATTAAAACCAGAGTGTCCCTTGGTCTTCACAAAGAGCAAGCAGAATAGGAGGAAACTTTTGTCCTGTCTGGAAGAACCCTAGCTTAATGATTAGAAGTATCTGGTGTAGGGCTACAGCAGAAACCTGAGTGGCAGTAACAAATGGCAAGCAAAAGTAATGAAACAAAACCAATAAGAAAAGATATCTGAGAGTAAATAAAACAGAACAGCTAAAAAAGACAAAATTGTAATGGCACCTTAAAGACTAACTCCTGTATTTAACTGTGGGCTTTCGTGGACCAAGTCCACTTCATCAGATCACTCTTTGTAGGAACCAATGCATAGGAATAAATTGAGACTGTCATATAGTTGAGGGAAACTTGATAAGATATCACAGTTGACACCTGGCAGCTGTGTTGAATAAGAAGCTGATAAATGTGAATCTCATCCATCTCATCCATTGTTTTCCTTATTTTCAAAAGATCTGATGCTGAGTTGATTTCTGATTGAGTGGGAAAATATTTTGTCTAGGCATTTAGCATTGCAATATTTATAAGCACCAGACTAAATTTTGTTAATAGATTACTTGAAACATTCTGTTCAATTTCCAGTTTTTAATTCTTATAAGTAAAACTGAAGACATTGCTCTATTCAGCAACGTTAATTTGGAATTAGGCAACTTGACAGAAGTAATCTTAATAAGAACTCATAAGGGGAAGTTTGAAATTGCTGCTTTGATTTGATGGTAGTTCTTTCTCCTATTTGTTTGTTTGTTTGTTTGTTTGTATTTCTCCACCGCCCTTCTCACTGAAGTGACTCAGGGTGGTTTACAAGTAATAAAGAAACAAAACAAAATAAAACAAACAAGACAATAAAACACAAACACTACCTAAAAACCTCAAAACGGTTAAAATTAAAATTTAAAATTCAAATCTAAAAAAGATTAAAAGCACACCAAATGCTACATCTTACTAATTAAAAAAGTAGAGGGAGAGAGGGGCTCAGATCATCCAGCGAGCTGGGGTCATTATACCTCCCACACCCCATACCTGCCTCACCAACCATGTTTTTAGATTCTTCCTAAAGGGCAGCAGCTCCGTCTGCATGCGTAATTCTATTGGAAGGAGGTTCCATAGGGCAGGAGCGGACACAGAGAAGGCCCTCCTTCTAGTGCCAGAGAGATGCGCCTCTCTGGCAGATGGAACAACTAGAGAGCCTCTCCAGTCCGCTCTGGTGGGAAGGACAGATGTTCTTGAAGTGAGGCTGTCTCTTAAGTATGTAGGGCTTTAAAGGTAATAACCAGCACCTTGAATATTCTAATCACACTTGGACATTATTATTATTATTTAAACAAACTTTTATGCCGCCCTCCTCAAAAAGACCCAGGATGGCTAACACAACTCTCAACCCCTAAAAACACAATAAAAACATAATATAAAATCAAGATTAAAAGATTAAAAAGCTAAAACAACACACACACACACACACACACACACACACACACACACACACACACACACACACACACACACACACACACACACACACACACACACACACAGAGGGATCAAATGAGCCAACAGACTGGGGCAATTGTCTGGCCCATACCCCACCCATGCTCTGCCAGCCAGGTCTTGACCCCTTTTCTAAAGGGCAGCAACTCCATCTGGAGACGCAGCTCACTCACATTCTATTTATACATTGGTAATAAAAACCATTTCTACTCAAGAAGGTGCTTCTGGATTGAAGAACAAACTATTTCCCGTATGATACAATCCACATGATGCCCCACAACGTGCACTGAGGAGGACCTTATGTTGGCAAGAGGAGATGCAGTTGATGTGGCCCAATATTGGGCAGATGTCATCTAGTCCTTTTAATTCTATTTTATTTTAGATGTGTTAATTTTAGCTTTGTATGTTATTATATGTTGGTGGTGTGTCTGACACAAATAAAGAAAAGAATATAAACCATGGAGAAATTTTAGGCTCCAATAATAAATGGTCTTATGCCTCTATCTTAGACTTAATGGTCTTCAGGCATGCTACTCTTCCGATGTATACATGTACCACTTCACCACTTTCCAGTAGTGCAGTTTATTATTGTTATGTGACATCAAGTTGCCTCCAAATGAGAAATGACACACACACTGTGATCACGGAGCCATCTCCTGCAGGATGGATGAAATGAGTAATGCAGGACTGCAATTGACTGCTGCAGCCTTGAAGACACTATATTGACAAGGTGCATCTTGCCTCTTCTGCCTCCATGACCACTGGGAATCAGAATAGTGAAATGGTTCCTCCTCTGCTCATTTTGCCGTTGGGCTCAATATGATGGTTTCCAGTGGCATTTCCTCCACTGAGGGGGATCATCACCGCACCTAAGAGGGCTCATTTGCCCGTAGCCGTTGGCCCCTTTAGGAAGTCAGGTTATTTACTGCCACCCAACACTCAGTGTTGAATTGCTGGCTGTATGGTCTGCTCTATTATCGAAGATGTGTGTGTATATGTTTACATAAAGGCGCACACATGTTAATGGGGAATAACAGACAGAGACAATAAAACCCAAGGAGGAAAAAGCCCATTAGCCAAGGTTACAAGTACCACAAACATGTTACACAAGAGCTTAGAAATCTAAAATGCTTGTTTCTCTCAACATGTTTCTTTTCTGACTATTCTTTGGCAGGAGAAGGAAATCCTCTCTTAATGATCAATGTTAGGGGAACACTCTTTTAATGAGTGGGGAGGGGGATCATTGAAATGAAAGTGTGGTTAAAAACATGTTGCACGGCTCTGCATGCACAACAGTAATGACATTAGTAACAGCTGAAGCAGCAGCAAATTGTTTTGTTTAAAGTTTTTATGTGGGGATTTGGGGGTATATGCAGCTTTGTTGCATTGTGTACCAATCTCATGTACCCTGAAACTATTTTTAATTAGTAACAATTTGCTCCTACTGATGACCTTATTTCCACGGTGCATGTGGAGCGACACAGCAGGGTTTCAACCAATGAATGTGATCAAATAAGCCAACTGCTGTGCCTTGAAACTGATAACTGAGTTTGCTGAAGCATAAGACTGTAGAGTTACAGGTCAAGAGATCTCTGTACCTTGTAGGAGAAGATCCAGCCTGCAAGATCTCAAGTTGGCTGCACAAGGCCTTGCTTGGGCAAACTAAGTTGACCCAGAGCATTCCTAGAAGAAAGGGCTGGTAAACCATTTCTGAGTATACCTATAAAACCCTGGAAAGGGTTGCCATAATTCAGAATCATCTTGACAGCACATTGTTATTATTACATAGCGTGAAAGAGCAAAATGCAGGACTATTTCTAATTTTATGGCAGAGTTGTGGAGTAAATGAGTGGGAGTGGAATGAGGAAGTAATTAAATGAAGACCTGCCTATCTGTGTGTAAAATGTAACCATGTTTGAATGTGTATATTTGGGCATGCCTGTATTTATCTGTGAATCTCCAGTTATGTCCTGCGTTTCATGTCACACCCACACCACCTAACACCCACACCCACAGCTCTGCCCACTACTGGCTGCAGTGTTTTGTCACCACCACCCTAACCACAGGTAAAATGGGCAGCTATTCTGACTGCAGTCACCACTTTCAGGGCATTTGAATAGAAGCTACCCTAGAATGCCAATCATTTATTATCAATTCTTCATTTTTTCAATCTAGTCATAATCCAATCATTCTGTCAGAGGTTTGTGCAGTACTATTGTAGATGAAACATGTTCTAAATATGGCAAAGAACTGAGAACTCTGGAGATAACTATAGTTCCCATTGGAAAATTTGAGGGTTTTTTAAATTTTGTTGTTCAGTCACACAGTCGAGTCTGAACCTTTGCGTCCCCATGGACGCTCGTCTGTCATCTGCCATCCTCTGTAGTCTGCCCAGATCTATACCTACTGCCTCAATGATGCCACCTAGCCATCTCGTCCTCTGCCACTCCTCCTCCTTTTGCCCTCGATCTTTCCCAGCATCAGGGCCTTCTCCAGTGGTTGTCATAATCCTAGGTTTGCCATAATAAATTACTTTGCAAAAGCTGATCAAACTGAGACACAGCTGTCTATATTCTTTCTTTTTATTATTCATATTTACATTTAATAGAAGTTAAGGTTCATATATCATATTCTCTTTGTAAATTTTGAGGATAGCTAAACTCAAAATGGAAGCACTCTTGTGTCAAGTCACATTCCATTCCACCTGCTAAGGCATTCCACATAGCAGATGTGACCACAGCAGGTGTGTGCTAAGTGGTCATGTGGAGTCATTAAGACACCTGTGAATGAGGTCACACTTGCTGAATAAGGGATTTCCCAGACGTTACATCATTAAATTCCCTTCATTTCTGAGAAAGGGAAACACTGACTTTCACACAGGAAAGTCACCACATGATGTAATACTCCTGCTAGCCACATGTGAGAACAGCATGATAAATGACATCACCAGACACCTGAGAATGTAGCACATCAAAGAAACATCTGTTCAACTATGTCAATCTAAGTCTGGGAATGTAGTACATCAAAGAAATAGGACATTCTCACATACCTAACATTCTAGAAGAGCCCAAAAATCATATAAAAGAACAGCCTTTTTGGCTGCTTAGTAGCCATCTCTTGAAGGAGACTCACACCACGTCATTGTGAACCAAGGACATGAATCCATGAAGAGATCCATGGGGGTGTCCCGTCCACTGAATAGAAACACTGATCAGAAATGCTTTCTTAGATGAGGAAAGTTATTCTCTTATTTTATTATTTTATTATGTAGCTTGTTAAATAGTGTAGAATAAGGGACTCTTTCTCTGAATCATGCTAGGTCACTTAGGGATAGAGCATTTAGTTAGATTAATAGCTTTAATCTGCATTTTGATCTATACATGGATTTATATTATCTTTCAATAAATGGAAAAAGACATCTTCCATGTTTGGTTTTTGACTACTAAGTCAGAAGAGTAGAACTTTCTGCAGAGCAGAGAAGGCCTGGAAATAAAGGCCAAGCCAAAGACTTTAATTTTGCAAAGGTCCAGCATGGGAAGAAAGGATTTCTTTCTCAAGAACTGATAAGGTCTCCATGGAGATCAAGCCAGGAGAAGGGAGGACATCTGTGTCCCTAGCCATTGGCCTGGGAAAGAGAATATCCTACATGTCACTGCCTTTGAAGGTAACCGTAAGACTTCAGGCTAGGACATCTATGCAACTCTGCTCTGTGTGTGTGTGAGAGAGACTGTGTTAGTGTGGGAAGTTGGCAAAACATAAACAAGACAGTTTTCCAGCTTTGTTCGCTGATATAAGCTACCACCTTGCCTGATTAGAGCAAGAGTGCCACTTCCCAATCCAGAAGCATCGTGAAGGGTGTGTAGGTGAAGGAGAGTGTATTCTGAGGGCAGACAGGCAGCTGAACTTTTAAAAGAAGGCTTTGCCTGTAAGAGGGTCTCCCCAGTGAAGGGCCCTTGGAGAGTTCTCCACATCAGCCAGCTACCCAGTCCCCCTATCACAACAGTTATATGCCATCAAATCACATTTGACTTGTGGTAAAACTATAAACGAACAACCTCCAGAATGATCTACCATTATCAAACTGCTCAGTTCTTGAAAACTCACTGTGATCCATAGAGGCCATTTATTTGCTTATTTACAATCAAGAGTTGGGAAGTACCAAGACTTTCCTTGCATCTGTAGCAAGGAATCTCTGTGGGTAACAGAGATCTCTGTGGGTAACAAAGCAGAATCTCTGTGGGTAACAAAGCAGCCACTGCTGAAAAAACTGTCATTAAGGTAAGTCTTCCAGTTGTTGCTATGTGAAATCAACTTATGCATGCAACTTATGGAAACCTTAATAGAGTTTTCAGTGTGCAGTAATGCCTCGCATAGCGAGCATCTCGTATAGTGAGTAACTCGCTTAACAAGCAGACCTTTCCCCAAAAGGTCTGCTTCGTTGAACGAGCAAAAACTCACTTAACGAGAAGCTTCGCATTTGCGGGGTTTCAGAATGCAACAGGGGACTCCCCCGCCTCGTTCCAAAACACCCTGCAGACTAGAGTGTGCTGGCTGGGTGTTTTGGAACGCAGCGGGGAGTCCCCCGTCCGTGTTACAAAACGCCCAGCTGACAGGTGGCTCAGCTACAGGGTGTTTTGAAATGCGGACGGGGGACTCCCCACTGCATTCCCAAACACCCTGCAGACGCATGGTGCGCGTCAGCTAGGCGTTTGGGAAGGATGCGGAGATCTTCCCTGTACCCTTCCCAAACACCCTGCAGACGCACGGCGTGCGTCAGCTGGGCGTTTGGGAAGGGTGTTGAGATCTTTCCTGTACCCTTCCCTGACGTGCGTGCGCCTGCGAGGTATGACTGTATGTGACATATTTAAAGTGCAGTTCTACCATTGCCATCCCCCTGTGAGTTTCCATGGCTGAGTGGGAATTTCAACCCAGGTCTTGAGTTCTAATGCAGGCTATAAAATTTCACTGTAGCCAAGATGGATGGGATAGAAATCCAATAAATAAATAAATAAATAAATAAATATTGTGGTAAGATGCAGCATTTAAGTAATGAAGTGATAGTATTGACAACTAACTTGCGAAAGCAATTTTTCTTAGTTACAAGTTTATTTGCTATGCATTAGGAAATGAAAACAATTGCTGAGTTGAAGTTCTTTGTCGGCTACCAGTTAGTTCATGGGCTGAATGCCAGCAATGAATGACCCTGCTGCTACTGCACAGCTTTTTGTCAGCACTGACAGCGGCTTTCAAATTAATTTCAAAAATGATGAGTGAAAATAGTGTAGTTGAGAAACATGTTTCTCTCAGTGGACTATCTCTCTCATTGATGCTGTAGTAGCCCTACTCTGAATGATGTGTTTCTGTGTGTGTGTGTGTGTCTGTGTCTGTGTCTGTGTCTGTGTTTACTCAAATGATAAGCTTATGACTCCTCCCTATTTTTATTTTTTAGCAGGGGGTGAATGAGGCTCACACAAAGCTTTGGTTGACAAGCTGCTCATGGTTCTATCTAAATAAGGAAGAGAGTTGTAATCAAAATAATTATATTGGAACTCTGTAGTATGAAATTGGAGGAAGTAATTTATTCATTAGGGTCACATATGCAACAGAACCTGGTGGTTCAAGAGTGCTGAGCAAGTGATAATTGGTAGCCCAGGTCTCCTTTGCAGAGCCATCTGCCCACCTTCCTGCTGCCAATGTTCTCCTTCCCATCCTCCCTCCCTCTCCACCTTCCCCTCAGTGCTACTCAAAACATCTTGAAGGGAGGAGGCATGCAGATCATAGAAATGACACTTCCTCTCTCCATCAAAATTTTTCCTTCCTTTTCTCCCTTCTCTTTGGCTGTAGAGACAAACAGGCAGGAATAGTCTGGAAAACACAACTGAGCAGATGATTTCTCTCAAGAAAAGCACATTTCAGTCTTTGCTAAGCAATTTTAAGTAGTGCAAAGGGAGCCTGTAGAGAAAGAAATGACAAAGCAGCAGACTGTTTTTGAGGACATTTAGCTTTATACCTTCAAACACCCCCCATTTTGTTGTTGCCAGCCCAGATATTAGAAGTGTGCATCCTACAAGAGATGCAGAGTTGCAAACCACACAGAAACTTGTGTACCATTAGCAGTATTCGCTGATACGACTCCAACATATGTTTGTGATTTGCAAACACAGACTGTGCACCTCTCCCATTCACAAAACAAAGCAAGTTAATTTTATTAGGGGAAATATAAAAACCTCCTGCTGCGACAATCAGATGTTTAGAACTTAAGGTGTCCATTCATTTATGAATGGGTTATCTGTGACTTCTGTGTTGGCCTACCGAAGGCAAGGGAGATAGGTGTTGCATGTCAAATGCCTGATACCCTAATCTTCAGTTACTTGCCATTAAGTTTGATAGCTCTTCTACCACATGTTTGTAGAATATTGTGAAAATGATTTACAGTAAAACCTCATATAACACTAAAACCTGGTTCCACAAGTCTTCGTGTTATATGATTTTTCGTGTTATCTGATCCTCTATGGGATCCATAGAGATACATTGTAACCACACAGGCTTTCGCGGTTGTTATCTGAAGCATCCCATAGGATCTTAATGTTATCTGATGCAATTCTTCCCCCCAGATTCCTTGATGTTATGCGATTTTCGTGTTATTCGATACTAATGTTATATGAGGTATTACTGTATCTGAATCTCTATTCAGTACCACCTGTTGCTATCTCTGTGTGGGTTATCTCTTTCCAGCATAGCTGTGCCAGTTAGTCTGCAGTCTGGCCTATGCACAGTGGTGGGCTAAAAAAAAATTTACTACCACACCGTGGCCAAGGTATAGTGGGCGTGGCCAGGGGAAAGCCCTGCATTGCACCTGAATTAGGACTACAGTACTTTATTTCAAAATTTGGATGGTTCTGGCGAACTGGTGCAAACCTGCTGATGCCTGCCACTGCCTATACATCATAAACTGTCTAAAACTTGGTTGAACAGTCATGTAGCCAGGTTGGCTAATAACATGAAATTATTTATAATGGGAAAATACCAAGCAGAGAATTTGTTGAAACTGTAAATGCCAAGCAAAATGACTTTAATTTACATGATTTTGCACTTAATCTCAAATCATGTAAGTTAATACAGTACATCTGTCAATGGGTCTAAATTTGTTGTGATTATCCAGAAAGGGTATATTGATGCCATTGTTCAAAGCTCTGTTAAAATGTCAAGTCAGTTTGTGTAGCATTTACAGTCAGACAGTTTGTGTGGCATTGATAAGAGTAAGTTATTCTTCTTCTGCCATATCTGAATCTGAATATTGGTGATCATCATGGTGCTCAGCCATAAAAACTATCCTGAGAATATAATGCAGTGGCCTTTCATCTGCCTTCTGCATTGCAATATGACCCCCGTACCACTGATCCAGTTCCATGAGTTACTTTTTGGTTGTGAGTCCTTTTGGCATTCAAAGTCCTCATCGGTCCCAGGCTGCTGCCCTCCATCAAGATGGATTCAAATGGGATTCCCTTCCCATCACCCTTCCCTTAGCACCCAAGGCCATTAGTCCTCATGTTTGTCAGATTAGTTAACCACCGCCTGATACTCAGTGTTGAGTTCCTGGCAGTATGGTCTACTCTATTACCATAGCAGTATTTCTAAGAGTAAGTTCAGAATTAAAAATTACAAGGAAGGAAGGTTGAAAGCAAAGCTAGTATCCTAACATGTTTAGTGTGTGCAACCTTCTAAAAATGATACTTTGGATACCTTGGAGTCATTATTCAGCAAGGAATCTGTGCATTGGTAGACATCTCCATGATGACTTTCCATTTGCATGCATGATTTTAGCCATTTGGATATTATTATTATTATTATTATTATTATTATTATTATTATTATTATTATTATTATTATTATTATTATTATTATTATTATTATTATAGTACTTCAAAAAGAACTCTGACTGATTGTGTGTGCTCCCCTGCTTCATCCCACCACCTCTCAACTTCTTTCACGTGTGTCTGCCACTCAGTGTGTTATGTAGTTTCTAAAACACATCTTGCACCACCTCTTTTCTTCCTATGCTGCTAAAAGAGTTCAGCATATTATTGTCAAATCTGTTTGTGAAAACTTACAACCATATTTGTAGCCTTCATCTGCACACAGCAGTATCCTTGCTCGTTATAATTCTTATACAATGAATATCTCGCTATTAGCCATTTTGGTTTATACTTCTGTCTCTTGTTTTCCTTTCTGACTGTAACATGTACATCAGATGTCTTAATATGTATTATGTATTACACCAATATGTATTATGTATTACACATTTGTTGTGTGGACCACAACAAATGTGGAAAGTAATTAAAGAGATGGGAATACCAGAATACCTTATATGCCTCATGAGAAATCTGTACATGAGTCAAGAAGCAACAGTTAGGACAGAATACAGAATGACGATGTGGTTTGGAATAGAAAAAAGCGTAAGACAAGGATGCATTTTGTCTCCCTGCTTATTCAACTTATACCCAGAGAACATAATGTGCAATGCAGGGTTGGACGAATCACAAGTTGGGATCAAAATTACTGGGAGAAACATCAACAACTTGAGATACGCAGATGATACTACCCTAATGGCAGAAAGTGAGGAAGACCTAAAGAAGCTGCTGCTAAGGTTGAAAGAAGAGAGCGTAAAAGCTGGCTTGAGACTCCAGATCAAGAAAACCACGATAATGGCCACAGGCCCTATCAGTCCCTGGAGAATAGATGGGGGAAAAGTAGAAGCAGTGACAGATTTTACTTTTTTAGGATCAAAGATGGTGATTGCAGCCATGAAATAAAAAGGTGACTGATGCTTGAGAGCCAAGTTATGAGAAACCTGGGGAACATAGTTAAAAGTAGAGACATCACCTTGCAAATGAATATTCACATAGCCAAAGCAGTAGTATTCCCGGTAGTAATGTATGGTTGTGAGAGCTGGACCATTAGGAAAGCTGAGCACAGAAGAATAGTTGCCTTTGAAATGTGGTGTTGGAGGATAGTTTTGAGAGTACCCTGAACAGCGAGAACAAATAAGTCAATCCTAAAAGAAATCAACCCTGACTGCTCCTTAGAAGTTCAAATAGTAAAGATGAAGCTAAAGTACTTTGGACACCAAATGAGAAGAGAGGATTCACTTGAGAATGCCTTGATGCTGGGAAAGAAGGGGGCAGCCAAAAATGAGATGGCTATATGGTATTATAGATTCAATGGGCAACAGAGCTGGGCATGCTGAGGAAGATGGTGAAGGACAGAAGTGCCTGGAAGGCAATAGTCCATAGGGTCACAAAGGGTTGGAATCGACTGTGCAACTGAACAACAAAATTATTATTCTTGTTCAATGCACTGATCTCTGGGCTAGCACGAGAGACCAAATGAGATAAGCAGTTGATGATCATACTGTAATTCTTTCAAAAATTGTGAAGTTTGCAGGAACCTTCTGTGCACACCCAAAGGAGGTACAGTACCTTCTTTCTTGACAATATGAAATTGGAAGCCTTTGGATCTCACCTAGATGCAATAATGGTTTCATATCTGAAAGTAATACATTCTTAAAATGAAACGTTTGTTCTAACATAAGCTTGTCTCAATCTACATTTGGTAAATTAGTTTCAGATTTTTTATGTTATTTTTTGTAATTTTCAAGTAGGAGATTCATGGCTCCTTTTGCTTGTTATCAGCTGCATACCAGTGAAAATATGTGTTCTTGGAGGGATAATGTGGAAGAGGAGGAAATACCCTTTTGCCTTAACGCAGTGTTTCTCAACTTTGGTTTTTGGACTTCAATTCCCAGAAGCCTAAGTCAATTCCCCAAAACACTGATCAGCCAATGTACTGAATATGTTGGGAACCACCGCCTTAATGTATATCTGATCTCTGTCTGCAGAAATAGTCATACCATATTCTAAGTCAGGGGTTCCCAAACATTTTGTGCCATGGGCTGGACCACACCCCCTGGACAGCTGAGTGGGCCGGTCATGTGGTTCCTCCCACCATAAATGCTGCCATAAAACATGTCCGTGGCTGTCATAACTGTGTCTGGCTCCAATAGCGGCTAGGGCAGTGGCGGTCCACATGAAATGGTACCATGGGCTGGGTCTGGCCCATGGGCTGTAGGGTGCCCACCCCTGTTCTAAGTCATACCATGACTACCTACCTGGTGTTGTGAACAGAGTGGCAGACTAGGAGTTAGGACCTGGGTTTGATTCTCCACTTAGCCATGGAAACTCACTGGGATGGAGGGTGGCTTCAATAAGTCAGCTCCTTACATCTCCTGAAAACCCTGTTAGGGTTTGTGTTCTTATAAAGTAGATAAGACTTGATGACAAGAACACACAGTCACAATGCATATCAGAAGGCTACATTTCTACTCTTAACACACATTCACATTGCCCTCATTTATGGCTACATTCAAATTCAATATACAGTACAGTATATTGCATTTGAGCCTTGTTAGAAGAAGAAGGCTGCATTCTGAAAACCTGTGGTAGCTACATGCCATTTTGAATACTGTATTGACCTTTGGCTGCAAATTACATCTATGTAACATTCATTATAGTTAATGACATTTTCATTTCTTAAGATTCTCGAGATCATCAGATTGTCAAGTATTATTGACTCATCCTTCCAGTAAAATGAGTACTCTGAATGTTAGGGGCAAAATGCTCAGAGAGTGATTTAACTGCTATGGGGCGGTATAGTATTATTGCTGTTGCTATTAACATTTGTGAAAGGAAAAGACAAAAAGACATATATTTTGTTTTATAGTGTTCTTTTCATTTGAAGCAAATTGAGAAATGTCACAGTTGTTTTATGTATAATGTTGTATGTTCTTATGGTTGTAAACTGTCTAACTTCCCTACCCTGCATATACTGTGGTTTCCTTTTTGTTAAATTGCAATAGATTTTTGAAACGTGGTCATACAACTACTTTATCTCTCTTTATTTATGTTGAAACCATCCTAATTTCCATTAATAACTTCCTTACTACCAATGATTTAATTACTAACTTTGCTTTTGTAGTCAGGAGTTGTTTAAATTACTAAATGGTTTTGTTCCTCCACTCTTGGTTTGTTCCTTCCTGTTTGCTGCCACTGTAATTTAAAAACTGACCTGGCTAGTTTTTTCACATCTACTTTATTGTAGTAATTCTTTTCCTTATTTTATTAGAATGCTGATACTGTGCATCTATTTTAGAACCAGTTAGCTTCTTATTAAATCTGCCAAGTTAAATTACTGCTGAATTCCCAAAGAGTTACATCTTCAATGTTAATTAAATATCACTCCTTGGAATTAGAGAACTACACCGACGTAGATCATGGAGGAGTTTGTACTTGCAACAATAGAAATGATGAAACAATTTTTTAAGTGTTAAAGCAATATATCATTGATTTTGATGTCTTTGTTTTATATCCATCTATTCAGTGGTGTGCAGCAAAAAAAATTCACTACCACATCGCAGGCGTAGCCTATGTCGTGGGCGTAGCCTATGTCGTGGGCGTAGCCTATGTTGTGGGTGGAGCCTACATCATGGGTGATATAGTCATGCCTGCTATATGGCCATTTATACATCTGTAAACACTGGCAGCACTGGCTCTTTGGCTATAAATGGAGAGGAGCACTGCAGCCCTAGAGTCGGATATGACTGGCTTTTGAGCAAGAGCGACCTTTAACTTTACTAACCACTTACAACTAACCACAGCCAAAACCTTAAAGGCAAATGTTGCCTTTGCTTGAAAGCCAGTTGTATCCAACTCTAGAGTTCAGTGCTCATCTCTGATTACAGCCAAACACACACACACACACACACACACACACACACTATCCCTCTACACCATCCTCCTCCGCCACACTCAGACTGACAGAAAGCACATGGGCCACAGCGGTGGCAGCACAGCCATGTTGGGCCCAGTCACACTTTCTCCTCCTCCTGCCAGCATGGGCGCACAGCAGTGATGGGATGTCCCCG
The DNA here is from genome assembly GCA_030440675.1 of Furcifer pardalis. Classification (NCBI taxonomy): domain Eukaryota; kingdom Metazoa; phylum Chordata; class Lepidosauria; order Squamata; family Chamaeleonidae; genus Furcifer; species Furcifer pardalis. Next base: position 106,218,519 of record CP126893.1, read on the forward strand.
GTTCCAGACGGTTCCCTGGAATCGGTAGGACCAATTCCGGAGGGTTCTCCGTGAGGGGAGTCCACTTTTGGGGCGTCCGGTTCCGGACGCCTCACCGAAAGAAATTTTTTTTTTAAAATCGGAGCTAAAATGGCTCCAATTGACTGCGCATGTGCAGAAACTCAATCTGACACATTGCACATGCGCAGTCAATTGGAGCCATTTTAGCTCCAATTTTAAAAAAAATTGTTTAGAGCTTTCAGGACGGCGGCGGCGGAGGCGGCACCAGCCCTCTGAGAAGGGCACCTCCCCCGCGGCACGTTGAGGGCTGCCTGGGCCGTCCGCTGACGACAAGCCCCATGCCCTGGGGACGCCTGGCGCGGCGCACCGCTGACGCCTCCTCCTCCGCCGGCCGCCGGCCTGTGGGCTGGGTGCCTGCAACCGCTGCCTGCCGCCGCCGGAGCTGCCATTGGCTCAGTGGTGTAGCGGGGGGGCGGATGCCTCGGGCAGCGGCTTTCAGGGGGCGGCAAAATGTCCCCTCCCCACCCTTTTGCTGGCGAGCGCCCCGCGTGCGCTTCGCCGCTTGCAGGCGAGGAGGAGAAAAAGGGGTTTTTTTAGGCGGACAATTCAAGGAGGGGCCCGCCCGCCCGGCTGGCCATCGGGGGCTCTCCTGGCGGGCGGCCCACGTGCGCGCGCATGTTGCTCGCCTCCGCCTGCCCAGCTACCCACCCAACTTGCCGTGAGACGGGGCGCTCGTCGGGGGTGGGTGGGTGGCGCCGTGGCAGGGAGCCCCTGGCGGCTGGCTGGGCAGGAGGAGGTGGGTAGCGTGTGCGCGCACGCGGGCCGCCCGCCAGGAGAGCCCCCGACGGCCAGCCGGGCGGGCGATCTGCCGGAGGTGCGCTCGTCGGGTGGGTGGCGGACAGCCCCTGGCGGGCGAGCGGACGGAGGTGTGTGGTGCGCGCGAGATCGCGCGTGCGCCGCTAGTCAGCAGGGGGCCGCCTTCTGTCTGGGTCGGGGGGAGGGGGTGGCGGCAGCGGCGAGCTGGGAGGGTCCCAAGAAAGGTAAGCGAGGGGTAATTTATTTGTGTTTTGGGTGGGTGGTTGTTTTTATTTTATTTATTTATTTATTTATTTGTGTCTGGGTGGGTGGGCTGAGAGGGAGGGGTGTGTGTGTATGTTTATTTTTATTTTTTATTTATTTTTATTTTGGCCCCGCCCACAACGTCATGACGTCATGACGTCGGCTTCGGCCATGACGTCATGACGTCATGACATTGGCCACGCCCATGACGTCCATGACGTCATGGCGTGGTAGTAGAATTTTTGTCATCCCATCACTGGCGCACAGCATGGGTACACAGCATGGGCATGCATCGCATGCAGCATGGTGCGCAGGGGGAGAGGGACCCCAGGGGAGGTGGCCACACTAAGGCCAGGCCACTGCCCCAGGACCATCGACTTGCGCAAGGCTACTCAGTGCCTGGACTTGGAAGTGGAGAAGGAGGTGGGCAGGATGGGGCAGGGAGGTGGGTGGGGCAGGGCATGAAGAGGGACAAGGCCAGCCAATTTTACCACCACCCTGCCCGAAGACCACCCGTTTTTACCACCACTCTGCCAAAAAGCTACCCAATCTTACTAAAAAAAACCCTCCCACCCGGACTGGTGTGGACCAGTCACTGCCTGCCACTCTATCTACCTACCTATCTATCTATCTATCTATCTATCACGCCAGATTTAATGCCAAAACACCACTTGCAGTAACAAACAATGAAGAACAAATATTATGAATATCATTGTAACAACAAATACAATCTTCTAAATTAAAACAATACTGTATACTGTATATAAAAAAAAGTGGCAATAACATCCAGCAGAGTAAAACAGTAAACATAATTCAAGTGTCCATTTATTCTCTTTTTGGTATTCTCTGTTGCTCTTTCACAATTCATAGATATCTGGGGTGGGGGTAGGGAGTCCTTTATTTAAACCTAGAAGAGGCACAATGGTGGCCAAAAAATGGATGTGCATTTGATGTGGATAATGTTAGCTACTACCTTCCTACATAAAGTATATTGCTAGGTGCAACACCTACTAGGTAGTTGATTTTAACAATAACCTTCAGACATCCAATAAAGACTATGACTTCCATAACTTAACAAAAAATAGTTATACGAGGAGGAAGCTTGGTTTATTGACATTGCTATACCACAGGATGCATGAATTGAGGACAAACAGGTGGACAAATCACAAAATATTGTGATTTGCAAATAGAAGTTGAGTGTTTATGGAAAAAGAAACTGTTTGCTGTACTCATAGTAATCGGAACTCTTGGATCAGTACTCACTAGATATTTGGAATTTTTTAGATACATTGGACTTGAATATCCTATCTTTAAAAAAAACCCAAAGATTACTAGGAACTTCCTATATATTTAGATGTTATCTTAACAGTTCTTAGATCCTCAATTAGGTCTTGAACTGCTAATTTTATACCAGTGTGTGAGTGTGAATCTAATGATGATGGTGATGGCAACAATGACATTAGTGTTGGTAGGCAACAAGAAGCTTATTTAATCAAATGCATTGTTAAGCATTTTCTATGTCTATGGCAGGGCAAGTACATATGCATTGTGGTGGCCTGATATGAAAATAATTCATTTCACTGTAATGTGCCCTGTTTATGTATTTTTTCTTTCCAAAATACCTGGCAGTGGTTACTGTCAAGCATAACAGTAAAGACCATGAGTCTAACTCTGTAATGGAATTTCATGGTTTTTAGTGATTATCATGTGGATAATCAAAGCAATATCTTCCAGGCTCCAGGGGATGAGCTGCCTGAGTGTCAAACCAATGAACTTGCAGAGATAAAACCTCAGCTAGAGCTCATCGTTATTGTTTTTCTAATATAGTAATTGTCAAATGTTTGGCGTCATAGATAGTATTCACATTTCTCTGTGTGATTTAACCAAAATTTAGGGAGGGACTGTTGTTTTGTAGGAATGTTTGGCTGGAACAAAGACTTAAGATTCATTTTTGTGAATATGGCTCCCACTTTCCATTTGATATTTAGACAGAATTAGGAGGCAAGATTGCATAGAACTGTGTATTGATTTCAGGCCTCTATTACATTAGCTTCTTTGCTTTATGTTTTGCAAAATGGGAATTATCTGCTTACTCAGATTTTCCAGAGGGTAGCTGTGTTAATTCATTGTAGCAACAAAGAATCTTGTGGCATCTTAAAGAATAGAAGTATTATTTGACATATGTTTTGTGGACGTTAGTGCACTTAATAACCAACTTTTAATTGGTTTTTTTTGTCATTATGTGCTGTCAGATTGGAACTTAATGTAACCCTAGTAGGGCTTTCAAGGCAAGTGAGCTTCCTTGGCTGAGTAGGGATTCAAATTTGGGCTTCCTGGGTCCCAGTCCATCACTCTATCTACTACTCCAAACTGGGAACTGGTGTTAACTCTCAGCAAATTCACCAAACAATTTGTGTTTTTCTACATACAGTAATACCCCGGTTAATGTTTGTACCGCACAGTGTTAAAACCTGATAACGCTGGGGAATTTGAGGAAAACTTTTGCACCACACAACGTTAAGATAACATTGTGCAATGCGAAAGTTTTCCTCAAATTTCACAACGTTGATCTCTGCCCCAAAGCCCGCAGGGCTGGAGACCAGCCCTGTGGGCTTTGGGGCAGAGATCTCTGGAGCCCCCTTATGGGGGGGCAAGGGGGCCTCCGTAGACCCAAGTGTCGGATCACTGGTTTCCTCTGGATGAGAGTGCAAGCACGCTCTCACCCCAAGGAAACCAGCGATCAGACGCTCAGAGAGCCAGTTTCCTTGGGGGGGGGGAGACCAGGCGTGTGCACCTTCACCCCAAGGAAATCGATGTTCAGATGATCAGACCGCCGGTTTCCTTGGGGGGAGACTGGGGGCACGTGCCTTACCCCAAGGAAACAGATGCTCAGACCGCCACTTTCCTTGTGGGGGGGGGGGAGACCGGTTGCATGCTCAGACCACCGGAGAGCCCAAAAGTTGGAGACCAGTCCTGTCGACTTTGGAGCTTGGCTCGATCTGCATGCCTCTTTGGAAAAGGCAGCATGGATTCCACGCATGGAATTCCCACTGCCCTTTCCAAAGAGGCAGGTGGATCGACCCCGTGTTCCCTTTCCTCTTTGGAAAGGGAACCGGGCTTTTTTTAACATTGTGCAATCAATGTATCACACAACTTTAAAAATCAGATAATGCTAAGACTTGTGGAACCAAGTTTTAGCATTATCCAAGGTATTACTATATTAACTTAATTTGTGTTTTTGTGAGGCATTACTAAATAAAGAACCAGCAATGTAATAGGTCCTCCCTGTGTCCTCAGAAACGAATTGAGAGCCAAATAATTGCTGTTTGCCCTAGCTGCTGCTGCTTCTTGTGCTGTATCTGAATCCAAATATTAGTGATCCTCATGGTGATCAGCCATGAAGACCTGCAGTCGTGGCCTTTCATCTGCCTTCCATACCACTGATCCAGCTCCATGAGTCACTTTCTGTTCTGAGCCCTTTTGGCACGTAAAGTCTTCATCAGTCCTAGGCTAGTATTGATGAAGCTGCTGCCCTCCATCCAGATGGATTCAAGAGGAATTTAATCCACTTAAGGACCATCACCCTTCTCTGTGGACTTCGGCATCCAAGGCGTTAGTCCTCAGGGTTGTCAGGTTAGTTAACCACTGCCTGATTCTCATTACTGAGTCACTGGCAGTATGGTCTTCTACTCTATTACCATAGTAGGATAAACTGGCCAGACCAAGTTTGTCCTAGCATTAGGTAATTATTTGAGGAAAGTTTGATATTTGTTTTTTTTTTTTTTTTTTTTGTTTTTTTGCTTTTCGCCTTGCCTGGTTGCCACTTTTCACAGTATCTGAGAAAGTCTAGCAGCAACAGGAATTTCTCCACTGTTTAGTGTATCTTCTCCTGGATGTACATGCTTGTGCTAACATTTACTAACCAGAAATAAGAAACTGCATTAAGCTAATAGTCATAAAATATTATTTCCTGCCCTGTTTCTCATTTGTATTATCCAATATTTTCATAAAGTCCTGTTGGTGGCAGGGAGTTGGTAGAGTCCAGTTCTATCAATAATTTTTTTAAGTTCTTCTTCGTCATCCTCTTCTTCTTATTGTAATGCCTGCCCTAAGGGATGAATTGCACCATTATTTTCATGAATCAATTCTACCATCCAACTGTCCTTTGGGCAGATTAGTTACTGTCACTTCCCATTTCACTGCATTAAGAAAAATGGCATTTAAATTTGTGTCATAAGGATGTGTTGTTCCTGCAGTTTCTTCTCACAGTTTCTGCTATTGTGGATACTTAAGTTACAAAGAAAGAAAGAAAAGCGGGTGGAATCCATGCCTTTACAGGTGATTCTGACTATATTTTTTGCAAGCATTTTTTCAATGGAACATTTCTTCAAATGGAGAAATGAGGCAGCAATGCAAACTTGTCCTGATTTAATAGTACTCTTACTTATTGAAATGAAGTCTGAGCTTTTCATTAAACTGCCTATAATATCTTAAACAGTCATTGTAATAATTCAGGCACAGCACTGAAAACGGTTCTTGCAGGAGGGGACAACACATTATGTACAGTAGCGCTGTCAGTGATGGGATGTAACAGGTTCTCACCAGTTCTCTAGAACCAGTAGTAACTTTTCCCAGTGTCCTGGAGAATCGGTAGCAGCTTTTGGGGGGGAACCACCTTCGGGCTTACTTTTTCACTGCACATGCGCACCAAGCACTTGGTGTGCATGCACGCCTACAGTGCTTGGTGCATATGCACGACCTCCTTGGTGTCCTCCCAAGCGGGGAGGAGGAAGAGAAGTTGCTAGCCTGAAGCTCCCTACAGCCTACTCCCCAGGGTAAGTGACTCACCTTTGGATGTGGTGTGTCTGTGTGTATTTTAATGTGTATTTAATACCTTTACCTATATTGATGTACTACCACAGTTCCTTAATTTATTCACGGGTTTGTGTTGTGGGTGGGTGGGTGGGTTGAGGAGTGTGTGTGTGTTTGTTTATTTTATTTTTTAATTTTTTCTTTGGCCCCCACATCATGACATCATGATGTTAGCTCTGCCCACAATGTGATGACATCACGGTGGGGTAGTAAAATTTTTGACATCCCACCACTGAGCGCTGTGTTGTGAGAAATAGGACAGCAGTTTACACTGCAGGGATACTTCAGCAGGAATTTCTTTTATGACTGCTCCAGAATTGTCTTAGAGTAGGTTTCATAGCAGTTTCAGCCAGTGCAATAAGCAAACAATTAACTCATTTGTGGGAGTGCAGTGGCAGATAAATGTCCATTGTCTGTCTGCAGAAGAATCTTGACTTCTTCCAGATATCAGGGAACTGCCATACTTTAAGTCTCAACAACCTGAAGATATAAATCAGTGAACAAAAACTTGTTGCTTAGCGTAGTAAATCAAACTAAGGGAGGCTCATTAAATCACTGGACTCATTTGAATCACTCAAACTTATGGAGGAACAGAATAATTAAATTCCCATTGATTCAATGGGCCTACACTAGTATGCCTTACTATGCTAAGCAACAGGTTTTTGTCCAATACCTGAGGTCTGTGAAGCTGGTTTAAAATTCAGAAATCATTCAGTGATGAGCAATTAACATTGTGCTTGGCACTTATTGAGAGACAGATTGATTGGAGCACAATGGATTAGAAGGCCTTTCTGCACATTTGTACAATGCCACAAAAATAAAATGCAGCCCAGGACTAAACAGGGCATCTGTGGCAGAGAAAACAACTTGACCTAATTGACAGTGAACTCCAATGACTCAGCCATATGCTCATTCCCATATGAGAAACCTCAGCAGAAACAGAATTGGCCATAACATTCCTAAGAAACTTTCTTAGAAATGTATTCAATTTGTGACGAGCAATTACATTTTCTTTTGGTCTGAAATAATTGCAGTACAGCCTGTTGTGAGGAAGGAATGTGATTCAGAAGCAAGCTGATGAGAATGAATTGTGAAATAAAGGAGACAAATGCAATCATTAAGATATAATGGGCTATATTTGTCCTCTAATTAGACTTTCTTTTCGATTATGCAGTAATTAAATATAGCAGTGCTGAAAGGGATTTTGTGGCCAGTAAAATCATTCTTACAATGTTTATGTGATGAGAATGCAGCAGTGTGCTCTCCAATACCTGCTGTGTAATAGAATTTTTTATCCTCATATGTTAGATTTGACTATTTATTTACTTAGACACATATTTAAATTGGTTACCACTGAATAATTTAAAATACCTCCAATTTGGAGTTTCTAGAGTTCCTGTGAATCCAGTTTATTAATAGCTAATGTTCTGATCTTAATCTAAATTTAATTAATTTTGATCTGGGTGAATTCAGAATGGAGCAACTGGTTTATTTTGAGTGCACTGTAATTCATGCATCTTAAAACAATTTATGGGGTTTTTTTTATTTAAGTGTATATAATGGAAGTATTTTTCATGTCAGAGATTATTCTAGGTTGAAAGGATTTTTAGGGGATGCCCAGATAAGGCTCCTTTCATGTCCCTAAGTGCAGCTCTCAGATATTGAAACCCAACTTTCTAGTCTCCAAGCCCAGCATTTTAACCATTAAGCCATCAGGGAAAGCTGCTTATAATGGAAGTGAAGATGAGATAATTACTGTTCCTGAAGGGCACTCTAGCTAATGTGTACAAAGGTAGAACTTTCCTTTTCCCATCGACTAAAATGTTTATACAGTAGAACCCCGCATAACAAAAAAACAAACAAAAAAACTCAGTTCCACAGAGCTCTTTGTTCTGTGGATTTTTCATTAATGGAAGCACTGTTGGCAGTACACTGCATAATAGGGGGGATGTTAGTTAACCAGGGTTTCCATTGAGTGGGTATACACTGGCTACCGAAAACCCCACATAAAAAACTGTTTTTCGTTATGTGGAGTATCGCCCTTGCATAACAAACGCTTCATTATGCTATTTTTTCTGCTATGTGAAGTGTTCGTTATGCAGGGTACCACTGTATTTTTATTTGTTATTATTTATGTTATTTTATAGAGAACCTAAAGCAGGTCACAAACAAATAAAACTATAAATACTTTTATAGAGAACCTAAAGCAGATCACAAACAAATAAAACTATAAATAGTTTACTGGACCTAAAAGTAAAAATAAAGGTTGCCCTTGCTCAAAAGCCAGTTGTGTCTGACTCTAGGGTTCCATGCTCATCTCCATTTACAGCCAAAGAGCCAGTGATGGGCTGGCCCATTGGGCAACTGGGACTCAGCCTGGGGTGCCCCCCAGGTCCCCAGTACCATAGCGCCTCTCTTAGGTGCCAATCCAAAGAGTCGCACCGAGCTGTGATGCCCGGAATGATCAAGCAAATGAACGGGACTTCATGTTCCTCTGCCTGCCTTTCTTCTCCTGTGTTGCCAAAGATAAGATTACAAAGGCAGCTCCATTGACAGTGGAGCCGCCATGGCTTAGAGATTGTAATTTTGCCTTGTAAGCAGGAGGTAGTTGATTCAAATCCCCAGAGGGGAGTTGAAATTAGAAGGCGAGTGGGAATGTCCAGCGCCCTTTTAGCATAGCCAGCACGCCCCTGGTTCCTGTGGTCATATGGCAAATATGCTTGCTGTCAAAATAGCACCAGATGTATGTATTTATTTGTTTGATGCTTATAAATATAACAAAGAAACAAAGCCCACAACCCATGAACAATAATAAACCAATAAATAATACATACTAAACAGTCAACATTCTACATTGGCAATGTTTGAGGCATGGTTATATCACAAATTAATCAAACCTCCATGGTTTCAAGAAAATGATAGACAGTGAATTTGAGAGCTCATCAGCCAATTCCTTCAATACACTTGAAAGCAGTTCTTCTGACCCTGAAGATTTGAACTGATTCAAGTAATAAGGTATTTCTTGACTATTTGTTTATCAACTTCAGTATGCAATTCTGTCCCATCCCTTTACCTGGAGGGTTCTATACTGTCTTTTAGGAAAAGACTGAGCTGAAGGGGAATTGAGCACTTCCATCTTTTCTTTTTTTATTTGTTATCATTTCCCCATCCTCACTGATAGGAAATAAATTGAGGATAGGAGAATGTTGGATTGGTTTTGTATAAGTGGCAAATTGAGTACATTCTGAAATTGATTTACAGAGCATAAATTTATTGGGGGAGGCAAATAGCTTTCAGCTTAGCAGAGAGGTGAAATGATTTTAAATGTCAAGCCTTCAAAAGGTACCAAAATGTTATACTCCCTATTCCAGGACATCGTGGTAAAAGTAAAAATAGTCCTTTCAAGGCTGTTTCTGATCTATTAACACAGGGCTCTTCTTTAAGTCTGCAGGTTTCCTTGGACATAGACTCCACATTTTAAACTGGTCTTTCTCAGCAGCCCAAGTCAGAATATGATAGGTCTAGTTGCATGGTCCATTGGATAAAGGTTTACACATCCATCTTTGTACAATTCCCCTAAATCAGTATACCTGTATTTAACTATTTTTTTCCATGTGTATGTTTCACCCTCCTTTATACCGTGAATTCATTTCCTCTTCAATGAAAGCACGTTTAGTGCTTATGCAAGCACTTTAGCAGGGCATTTAACTTCACCCTTTATTTCAAAGAAAATGTTTCTTATACAGGCGGAGTCATAATTTAATAGAAGAAATTGTGTGATATAGCGGTTAGAATATTGCTTTTGTTTGTGGATTTTGTCAAATCCATGATCAGCTCTTTTGCTGATCTTCAGCAAGCCACAGTCTTTCAGGATTAAACTACATAACATGGGTAGCTCACAGATTAAATTTAACAGCATGTTTGTCCCCTAGTGATAGGATTAATCAGAGTTTTGTGTTTTGAGAAAGCAGACTTGCAAATGAAACATTATTTACTCCTGAAGGCCAATCACAAAGCAAGGCAAGCTTATTTGCAAAATGCAGAAGTGAAAGAAGGTCCTGCTAGGAGCAAGCAGACATCTTGCACGATTTAAGAGAACTCTACTTCTTAATGTGGAGTTGACCAACTCATGTGTTTGACCATTACCTATCCTGCCTCAGCTTCAGCTGAGGCTAAAATGGCAGTCTGTATGTTTTGGAGGAAGGCTAATGCTGACAGTAAAAAAAAGTGTGATTTTTAATTAGCATCAACTAGCATTTCTAAAATCTGTTATTTTACTTGCTGCTGCAGATAATTCATATAAAAGAATCCCTATTTTAGTAATATTTTAATTTTTTATTGGAACTAAATGATGATACCAAAAGGATTGGTATGTAGGGCAGTAAGAGGTGCTGGTCATAGTGCAAAATCAGACTAGATTTATGCTGGGAGTATCTCATTTGTCTGGATTTAAATTTGCAGTCAGCAGATCCCTAAATTTTAGGCAAATGAGTGAAACCAGATTAAATTTATCTTATCAGAGTAGTTACAATGTGATCTAGTGGATCGAGTAATGTACTAGATATTAGAAAACCTAGTTTTCAAATTTCTTCTTATCCATGGAAACTCAGGAACCATTCTTTAAATGCTTTGCATCCTTGGAAGCTCTATTAGGGTCACTATAAATCAGATGAGACACAGTTACATAGCACACAGTTACATTTCACATAGCACATAACAAATCATATAGCACACAATTACATTTCTTTTTTTTATTATTTTTAAATGTTTATTAATTTTTTCAAATAAAAATACAAATTTAGCTTTACAAAAAATCACATAATGTACTGTAGTTCATCTCATTTGCAAAAAACATGCAGAATAACATAATCAATATAACAAAATAAAAATCACATACATTGCACTACTAACTTACATGTTAAGACTAAATGATACAAAAAAATAACAGGACACTAAAAACAGAACAATTTTAAAAAATGAAAATAGAAGAAAAATAATAACCCCAATGTGCTATTTACATTGCCCTGGGAATAGCGGTGAATCACTTACACTTTCTTTTAATTCCAAAAACCCATTTGTTCAGGTGCTGGCTTCAATCCTCTACTCCCACTCAGCGTGGCCCTGGATTGGCAGGGCATCAAACAAAAAATTCAGCTTAGGTAACAACATCATTTTACATAATGCAACCCTGCCAAACCAAGACAAGTTCAACTTCCTATATTGTTGTATTTTTTCTTTAATATCACTCTTTTGCTTATCGTAATTCAATTTTTTAAGCTCATCCCATTCGCCTGTAATATTTATCCCCAAATATTTCAAACTGTTTTTATCTGTATTTTATACCTCTCGTTAATTTTCACTTGTTCTTTTTTATCTATATTACACAATACAGTTCTGATTTATCCCAGTTAACTCTTAACCCCGTAATCTCTTCAAACTCCTTTAGATGTGTTTGTATTTTTTCTAATGTCTTCATAGGATGTTTCACTATTACTAATGTATCATCTGCATACATACCTATTTTATTTTTTCCTATTCCCACTACATCTTTATCATCTCTTAGAACATTTGCTAGTAACTCCATGGCCATTATAAATAGAATTGGAGACAATGGGCACCCCTGTCTTGTCCCTGCATTCAACTCTATATCTTCCGTTAGCCCATCGTTCACTCTGACACACGCGGAACCCTGTTGATATAATTTTTCAATCGTTCTTCTAAATTTAATACCAAATCCATACATTCCAATTACCCCTTTAATTGTTTCCCAACACAGTTACATTTCACTGACACTGGAGAGAGTAGGATTAGCATGTTATCATTGCTAGACTACCTGTTAATTGTTAAATAATATTTGCTATCTATTACCTAGTATACAGTACCTTGCCTTTATATGGGATAAGATAACATGATGCAGACTTCCTGCTTCTATATTAATGATGTGTTTTTTATCTAAAAAAATATACTGCTGGAGAAGGTACTACTGTGTCTGCTGTTTCTTTGCTTTCTGAATTCTATTTCTAGTTAATAGACTTGGATAATCATTGTGAAAATGATAATCAGGTGGCAAGAATTTCTCCCTCGGGGCTTCATACAACCCAGAGATTTTGAGCTTAATCCCTTTGGGACTTAATAGACAAATAAGCATACAGTATATGTTATTTTAACAGCTTCCTTTAAGACATCTAGTAAAAGTAAAAACTTCAGTAGCCAGAGTAACTTACTTGGGAAGTTCTGTCAGGTGTATACAGAAAAAACAGTCAGGATATCAATGAACCAAGAGTGTTTCATGGTGCCACCATCCTGCACATTTTCTCTCAGCAATTGCTGTTTACTGAAATGAATGGAGACTCTATTCCAGTTTTGGCCAACCTTGGCACTCCAGATGTTCTTGGACTTCAATTCTTAAAAGCCCAAGTCAGCACTCCTGCTGATCAGGGATTCTGGGAATACCTGGAGTGCCAAGGTTCACCATCACTGCTCTATTCATACCTAACCTATTGTAGAATCCTGTATCTACTTCTCATCAGCTAATTAAAAGCTCAGAACTGACTTGATAGAACAAATCAAGGATTTGTATAATATATCACAGCTGCTGAACCTTTGATTATACAGGTATATTCATGGTCACAGCGCCCACAGACTGATTGTCTTTTTGATTGGTTTGTTTGTTTAATACACTGCCCATCTAACTAACAAGCTAGGAAGTCGGGTCTACCTGATTGGGGCGGAATAATAAATATGAGTAAATAAATAATAATAATAAGCTTACAATTACAGGTAAAGCACGTAAAGAAAAATACACATTAAATCATCCCATGATATCAGCATGAATAAATATCACCAAACATATCATAAAATAACATCTAGTGACATTTAAGACTACAACTCAAGGGCAGTTAAAGAAAGATATATCACAGTCAATGGAAGGAGAGATTACCCAGGGGCAGGATTTTCCCAAATGCCTTCTTATATAGTTTAGCCTTGGCCAATTTGCAGAAAATCTGGAGAGAGGTGGCTTAGTGAAGATGAGATGGAAGAGAGTTCCAAAGTAATGCGCCCATGATTGAAACCGTCTCTATGGATGGTTTCAATCTTTGATCAAAAATGTGCTGCAGATTTATCACTAATGTTCACATCAAAATGAAGCAAATATCCCTGCCTAGCAGATGTCAGGTCCCCAACAACTCTACAGAGGCCAGGTAAACATAGCTCTTTTTAGTAATATTTAGCAGTTAGCATCACATTAAAGGAAAACTCTAATAACAGTATTGTTCACTTCAGTTTTATATATCTTTGAGTTTTCTGAGTCTCCATTTTAGTTATCAAAATCATCCACATGTGCATCCAGGAAATGGAAGAAACTTTGAGGGGAAATGCACCACTACCTTCTTCAGGGCACTAGACAACATCCTCTGATATAATGAAGCATTTACCATCCTTTGGATCCATCTAGCTAATCCATCTTCACTAGATTTTATCAACAAAGCTGCAAATGGGTCAAGCCTATATGTAGTCTTGACTGACTGATTCAAATGTCTTATTCATGTTATGAAGTTTTAACAACTGAAATGAATCACTGGATGCCTGATGGTTATGGTACAGTTGGCACCAGGGCCGGATTTTTCTATAGGCTAACTAGGCTTCAGCCTAGGGCCTCAAAATCAAGAGGGGCCTATATATTGATATATATCACAGTAATTATGTATTTTATTATCTCTCATGTAATTTACAAACTTAAAAATGGGAGGTGAAAGGGCCACATAAGTGGAATAGCCTAAGGCCTCTTTTCATGTAAATCCAGCCCTGGTTGGCACCACCCCTAATACCATCTTAGATAGAGCACAAATGTGTTTTTCCTCCTCAAAGTGTTTGCTAGATTTATCAACTGGAAATGGTGCATTACAGTGATGGGCAGCCAAAAAAATTACTACCATACTGTGGGCGGAACCAACACTGTGGGTGGAGCCAATGTCATGGGTGAATCCAACATCATGGCATAAACATACAAATAAAAATACAAATTAAATACACGTAAAAACACATGAAATACACATAAAAATACAAATTAAATACACATATAAACACATAAAAATATACATAAAAACACAAAAATAAACATAAAAAACAAAACATAAAAATACACATTAAATTCAAATTAAATACACATAAAATACAAATTAAATACACATATAAACACAAAAACACACATAAAGACACATAAAACATATAAAAATACACATAAAATACAAATTAAATACACACAAAAACATATAAAAATACACATAAGTACACATAAAAATACACATTAAATACACATAAAAATACACATTAAATACACATTCCACCCACCCACCCCACATCCAAAAGTGAGTCACTTACCCTGGGGAGCAGGCGGTAGGGCACTCACACGGGCTGATGCTGGGCCCAGGTGCATTTTCTCCTCCTCCTCCCAGCTTTTCAGCACGGGGCATGGAGCGGTGTGTGTGGGGCGGCATGGCCCAGCAGTGCGGAGGCATGGCCCAGCCTGGCAGGGCAGTAAGGCTAGACACGACGGCGCAGTGCAGTGGCCTGGCCTGGCATGGTGACAGTGTGGCGTAGGGTGGCAGTGCAGCAAGGGGCGACTCAAGCAAGGGCCTCAGCTGTAGCCACAGCCACACCTCCGCCCACGATGCTGAGGGCCTCAACAGCCGCCTGACAGTGCAACACAAAATAGCTGCTTGGTCAGCATGCATGTGTTTTAAGATATCAATTGACGCTTGCACGTTGAGCACTGGAGGCATGCATGCATCAATTGATATCTTAACATGCATGAACACTGACCAAGCAGCCATTTTGTGCTGGACTGTCAGGCGGTTGGAGAGGCAGTCGAATCTGGCACCTGAAAAAAAAAAAAAGGTAACAACCCTGGGTGGTCTCCTGGAAAAGTTACTACACCCCACCACCCCCAGGAGACCACCCAGAATTGTTACTACCGGTTCGGGCGAACCGGCCCATGCCCAGCACTGGTACATTACTTTCCTAACTCCTCTGAATCTGATCTCAACTACATAAAGCCTGATGGGCTAGAGCAGGGGTGTCTAAACTACAGCCCGTGGGCCAGATCCAAGCCCTGATGCCAATTCATCCAGCCCACAAAGCCCTTGATGCTCCCGGAAGTGGAAGTAAAACGCGGCAGTACGAGGGCTTTTGGGGCTGGATGAATTGGTGTTGGGGGCCAGATCTGGCCCACAGGCCATAGTGACCAGCCCACAGCCCAAAAAGTTTGGGTACCCCTGGGCTAGAGTTTGAGATTACTGTGAAGGATGCAAAATAAGGAAGTTTTGCCCTCCTTGTTGCTACATACCAGGCGTGGTGAATTGTTTAGTTCATACCAAAACATGCCATCTCAGGCATGGTTAATTGTGGTGGTTTACACCATGCTGCCTCTGCTCCTTCTGTCAACTGGCCAGTTCATCATCTATAGGTTCCTTCTGATACAACAAACATTACAGATTTCACAGTACTCAAGCTTGTGTCAATATTTCTTTCTCTCCCCTCTATGGCATTCCATAGCAAGACCATGGCCTCAACAGAATCATCAGTTCTGTCAGTCAGAAAAGACCCTAGAGTTTTCAGGAATTCCTTAAGTTCTGTAAGGACAGAAGGTGCCAAAATATATGCATATTTAAGAGATGTTATCTATGTCTGCCTTTTTGAAGTTGAATTGAATGTGTAGTAAGACATTTGCTCAAAATTATTAATGCTAGCATCACCATGTGAGAAGCAGGACAGTCAAAGAAAATGGCAAAAACACAGTTGTTTGAGGAACACAAGACCATTTTGAAGTGGTATTTGAAATTCAAAAATGTTGTGGAAGTACAACGACAATGGAGGCAACAGAGCCTCCATCATGCATAACAATTGCATGCATTCATGATAAGTTTGAGACACATGGCACTGTGTGTGATGTGCACAAGGGAAGATCCAGGACACTTTGGTCAATATTGCTGAAGCAGTAGTTCACCATAACCGGAAGTGTCTGGACGCTGATGGTAACCACTTTGAACACCTCTTGTAATTGCAGAAGTAAATGTGAGTTGTATTCATCTTTTGTTATTGGTATATATTGAATATTACAATTTTAATACAGGTTTTTTTCCCTTTCTTGAAATGTGTATACGTTTTT
Organism: Furcifer pardalis; assembly: GCA_030440675.1. Taxonomy (NCBI): domain Eukaryota; kingdom Metazoa; phylum Chordata; class Lepidosauria; order Squamata; family Chamaeleonidae; genus Furcifer; species Furcifer pardalis. Next base: position 106,234,618 of record CP126893.1, read on the forward strand.
TGCACCCTCTGTATATGCATGGGCAGACCATCTTAATTGGTCTGTCTCAAATTGCAAGGCTAAGATCAGTCAGTGACATCAGTGTCATCAGACAGGGATCATTCCACGATCTCAGTACAGTATTACTGAATGTTGAACCAAGTTCTTTGCACTCCCACAACCAAATAAGAGACAACACTGTTACGGATTTATAATTGGTCACTATTTCAGGAATTTATTTTACGATATGATTACCCACAGCCTGTGCTGTGGTGGTAGCACGAGAAGGTAACTACTTAATATCTCCTCACTTTATCAGCCTGGTTATGTTACACCCCATATTACCTGTTGCTTAAACCTCTCTCATTATTCCTTCACAAAACCGCCAGGGTTTCGTGAGGCTCCTATATTTTCTTGTTTAGTCAGGCCTACCATATTTCCATCTGGGCCAGCCTGATGAGCTGATTTCCTTGATAATTATTGTCATATTCTTTGCCTTTATTATCCTTCCCGTGCTACCCGTCCCGAGTGACCGAAAGAAAGAACTGAAACTACCCTACCTGAAACAACGAAAAACTCACCAGTGTGGGAGAGGTGGAAAAAAACAGGACTCCAAGGTCCAATACAGGAGTCCAGGCCAAAAATTCCCATCCGGCCCTTAATAAAGCGGCCAAATGAATCACACTGGAGAGAGGGAGGGTGGGTTGGGCCAGCTTCATCCCGGAGCTCAGAATGGCGTCTAGGGCTGGGACAAGCCCTTTAATATGGCTGTCCCCGCCCCCTGGACGTCATCACTGTCCGTCCGGTTGGGATCGCGCAAAGCGCGCGTCAGAGGCATTTGCCTCCATCGTGCATTCATTTGTTGTTGTTGTTGTTGTTGTTGTTGTTGTTGTTGTTGTTAAATTTGATTTGTATACCACCCTACTCGGTAAAAACCGACTCAGGGCAGTTCACAGAAACCATACATGTAACATAATCAAAAGTAATATAACATAATGAAAAGTAATACAGTATATAATACAGCAGTGCAATAAACAAAACCACACTGCAAAACAAAGTTACAAAATTACAAAAAATACCATTCCAGTTACATATAATGTATAGTCTCAGTAATACACTATAATCTCAGTAATACAATACAATATAAAAATATATAATCCAACAATATCAGGCTCTCACCCTAACCACAAGTAGGCTCCAGAAGCCATAGCATTGACTTGCCGCAATGGTCTTTTTAAAGCCCAGCGTGGGGGCGGGGCTCGGGAGCGCCGGCAGGTGGAATGAGTCCAGGTGCTCCCGGCAGAGTCCTCCTCGCCCGGCTGGGCAGACGTCTGAGGGTGGGGGGAAGCATCCCGTGGCGACAGAGTTTTAAAGCCCAGCGTGGGGGCGGGGCTCAGGAGCGCTGGCAGGTGGAATGAGTCCAGGCGCTCCCGGGGCGGGAGGGCGAGAGTGTTCTCTTGCCGTCCGCAGGTGCCAGTGGTCTTCTCCTCCGGCCAAGGTGACAAAGACCGGAAGAAGGGTGGAAGCATCCCCTCACCGCCCGCAACTTGTTGCTCTCAGTTTCATTCATTACCATTTTTACTGTTCCCAGTTTATTTCCTCATTATTTAGGGAGGATAATTGTTGTTTTTAGAGACACTTCTGAAGCTCTGGATAATGTTATCATTCAAGGGTAATGTCATGGCTCCTTTCTTACATCAAAGGAATGATAATCAGAAGATTTAATCTTTCTTAAAGGCAATAGTTGATCAACCAATTTGTATTAAGCTCTAAGAAATCACAGCTTGAATTGGGATATAACTTTGATAACAATTTGCTGAAGGGAGAGAGGGAGATACTATAATCCAGTGAATGACCACTTTGTCACCCTCTGTTAAATTTAGAATCTGAGCCTTTGGTATTGGCTTAAAGGCATTTTAAAGAGAAAAAAGCTCAAAGATTTGCTATAACAATCTGCTGAAATGTCTTTTAGTGAATTCTGAACCAGAAGGTCCATAGTTCAAACTTCTCCTTATCCATGGAGTCACACATAGCCTTAAATAGCTTTCTTTCTGCTCAACTGTAGCCAGGCCAATAGTACAGTCCTAGCTAAAATGAGTTCTTGTGACTTGGATGGTATTGACACCAATATTTTTTGTTCTCAGGGGTCCATCACAGCATGCATGGCTGAAAGAACAAAATGAGACCACTACGGTTCCTTTTCTTTGCAGAAAAAGAGTAATCCTGGATTTCAGGCTTTGCTTACTCTTATAACCTTATTGATGCAACATATATGGCACATCAAGTTTTCAAAATGTTTTTGGCTAGAGTTCCCACATTTGTCACTCCTGAACACAATAGTCAGGGCTAGTGGGAATCCAACAACATTTCCAGCATCTAGAGTACTACATCTTTTACTGTCCCTTCAATATACTAAAGACTGGCCTTAAATTATGAACCTATAATTTAGGTGACTTCAGGGTCTTCCCTGGACCATTGGGCCACAATGTGAAAAAGTGTAATTCTTGATGAACATTGCAACTTGTAAACAAAGACATACAATTCTGGGGAAAAATAATTTGTAGATTAATGAACTCCCAGTTGTTGGTGATTTTTAGATAGAATGCTGAAGTGTTTCAGTGAGGGACAGATCTGTCACATATTCTTACAGGTGTAGTCAGAGTTGAGGAGATAGTGATTAAAACCATGGGTTTAGCCGCAGGTTTCTCATCACTTGCCTCCCAAGAATCAGTCACCTTTTGATATCATCTGCAGTGAGCTTTGATCCTAAGAAAGTAAAATCTGTCACTGCTTCTACTTCTTCCCCATCTATTTTCCAGGGACTGATAGCGCCTGTTGCCATTATCTTGGTTTTCTTTATATTGAGTCTCAAACCAGCTTTTGCTCTTTCTTCTTTCAACCTAATCAGGAGCTTTTTAAAGTCTTCCTCGCTTTCTGCCATTACGGTGGTATCATCTGCATATCTCAAATTGTTGATGTTTCTCCCAGCAATTTTGATCCCAAACTGTGATTCTTCCATCCCTGCATTGCACATTATGTGCTCTGTGTATAAGTTGAATAAGCAGGGTGACAAAATGCACCCTTGTCTTACTCCTTTCCCTATTCCAAACCACGCTGTCCTTCCGTATTCTGTCCTAACTGTTGTTTCTTGATTCATTTACAGATTTCTCATGAGGTATGTAAGGTGCTCTGGAATTCCCATCTCTTTAATTACTTGCCACATTTTGTTGTGGTCCACACAGTCAAAGGCCTTGGTGTAGTCAATGAAACAGAAGTAGATCATGTTTTTTCCATGATCCAACGTATGTTGGCAATGTGGTCTCTAGTCCCCCTGCCTCTTCTGAATCCCGCCTGCACTTCTGGTAGTTCTCTCTCCACGTGCTGCTGCAGTCTATCCTGTATTACCTTGAGCATCACCTTGCTAGCGTGTGAGATGAGCACAATTGTTCGATAATTTGAACATTCTTTGGCATTACCCTTTTGGGGGATTGGAACGTATACTGATCTTTTCCAATCCTGTGGCCATTGTTGTGTTTTCCAAATCTGCTGGCATATAGAATGCAATAATTTGATTCCATCATGTTTTAGGGCTTTGAAAAGTTCAACTTTGATACCATCATCTTAACTGGCTTTGTTGTTGCAGTGCTTTTTAAGGCCTTTCTGACTTCACTCTCTAGGATGTCTGGCTCAAGTTCAATTTCTTCATCATTGTTATTATCAGGAGTGTTGAGAGCACTTCTTATAGAATCAGTATAGTATAATCTTGTCTAGCTACACTTAATAGCATTCTAGCATTCTTCATTAGTTCAGGCTTCTGGGTTCTCTTCAAGTTCTGCTGTTGAAATAGCCTTGGTTGGTAATGGATCTTTTGTCTGGAAAAACACAAGGTGATTGTGTCTTTGTTCATTATTTTTCAATTCCTCATTAATCACTATGATTCTTTGTAAAGTTGGTTATAGATTTACCATTCCACATCTTATTCTGTACAATGTAGAAACATTAGGTGGAGCTGTGATAGGATCATTATTGATTTTGATAAATAAAATGGAGACTCAGAAAAAAACAGATATGTAGAACTGAAGTAAACACTAATGCTATTATAGAGTTTTCCTTTAATCTGTTGTTAACTGTGTCAAAGAATACTGAAAAGAACTCTGTTTACCTGACCTATTCTTAAAATTGCTTGCTTTCCTTTAAGGATTTGTGAGGCCTTCTGTTTTTTTGCTTCATTTTCAAAAATAAAAGTTAGGCAGGAGATGTTTTATAATCCATTTATTTTTAAACAGCTCTATTAATACATTTTAAAAGTACACGTGGCAGCATCATGTCCATATGGCATTTCTTTCAAAATGGAAAAATGAGTTTTAAAATGAATGCTTTTACTTAACTGAAGTTAAATTCCTCTGAACATTAGTGAGTAGCACTATGGACCTCTGCAGAAGTATTTAGTATAAACGTTTTTGCACTATTTACATATATATAAAGAGGGTGTTATAGTTGTTCATATTTTGTGAAAATAATCTAGAAATGTCCTAAAGTTACTCTAAAATGTTGCATCCATTTAAAGCAGCCATATTCTCTTTCGGGTACAGAAGTTAATTTTTCTGCAGTCTCCATTGCCTTCACAAGTCAGTAACATGCCATTTCTGCATTAAGTAGTTTTTAAATTACTAATTTTAAATTCTGTCTGGCCGGACATCCCACTAGAGCATAGACCATACAGCTAACAACTCAATGCCAAGTTCTAGACAGCACTAATTAACCTGACTCCCTAAAGGGGCCAACAACTACAGGCAGATGAGCCCCTTTAGGTGGGGTGATGGTCCCCCTCAGTGGAGGAAATGCCACTGGAAACCATCATATTGGGCCCAATGGCGAAATGAGTGGAGGAGGAACGTTTTATGGTCTTGTAGCATCTTAAAGAAAAACAACACTTTCAAAGCTTTCACAGGATACAAATGAGTATATTGAGTAGCCACAGAGGGTTCTGCTGTTTTTATATTTTTATTAATGTTTTAATAAATTGAATTGCACATTCAAACAGTGTCTTAGCAGTATCTTTCCTCTCAAGTCAAGTTAAAATTTTGCAGTAGAATTTACAGATCACAGCAGTGTGTGGAGAGCAAAAAAAAGAAAATTACATTTGTCACTGGAAATCCCACACGAAATGCTTCCTCTGTCAGTTGCTGCCTTTGTTCAGTTCTCTTGACATGGCATAAAAAGTATGGGAACTAGGTAAATCTCTGCTGGTTTGTGCCCTCCCACCCACCCTTCTCTATTGGTTGTATAGTAGTTTGCAAGCAAAAAAATGGAAAAGAGGAAGACACGAGCTATATGCAAGAATTATCAGTGTACAGCAGTTTAAATAAATGCACAGTACAGTCAAACGACAAGATAATAATGGTTTGACTAAAGAAAAACTTGAGATACATCCGGAAATCTTAGAAAAAATCAGGTTCAAGATAAGAATTTTGAATAGGAGTTTTTTGAGATAAGAAATTCAATGCATTCCTATGGAAAATTGCATTCAATACATCCCTATGGGAAATTGCATTCAATGCATTCCTATGGGAAATTCAAGAGAAGAATTTTTGAGATACAACCAACCTCAAGGAATGAATTAAATTCTTATGTAGAGGTTTGACTATGAGTATGTTGACTATGAGTATAGTAATACCCCGGATAACGATTGTACCATATAGCGCTAAAACTGCATAACGTTACAAGATTTTTGGGAAAATCTTGTATCGAATAACGCGATTTTTAGCGTTATCCGGAACAATCGTGTGTGGGGGAGGGGTTGGATTGGGTAGAACATCTACCCAATCCAACCCCCCCCAGGGCCCGCCCGCACGATGTTTGGAAAGGGTATGGTCCCCCATACCCTTTCCAAACATCGGGCAAGTGTGCGCCTGTCAAGCGCGGCTTGGGGAGGATACGGAGAAAATCTCTGTATCCTCCCCAAACCGCGTTTGTCGCGTGCGCGCCCACGCGTCCGATGTTTAGAAAGGGTATGGTCCCCCATACCCTTTCCAAACATCAGGCAAGCGCGCACCTGTCAAGCGCGGCTTGGGGAGGATACGGAGAAAATCTCCGTATCCTCCCCAAACCGCGTTTGGCGCGGGTGCACCAACGCGCCCGATGTTTGGAAAGGGTATACGCGCCCAATGTTTGGAAAGGGTATGGTCCCCCATACCCTTTCCAAACATCGGGCAAGTGCACACCTGTCAAGCGCTGCTTGGGGAGGACACAGAAAAAATCTCCGTAAAGCTAAAAAGGTACCGGCGGCCCGAGGAGGAGGCCACAGGGGTGCAGGCAGCTGCGGCGGCGGCTGTGGACGCTGTCGGGGTGCCGGGTCCCAAGAAAGGTAAGCGAGGGGTAATTTATTTGTGTTTTGGGTGGGTGGTTGTTTTTATTTTATTTATTTATTTATTTATTTGTGTCTGGGTGGGTGGGCTGAGAGGGAGGGGTGTGTGTGTGTATGTTTATTTTTATTTATTTTTATTTTTGGCCCCGCCCACAACGTCATGTTGTCGGCTTCGGCCATGACGTCATGACGTCATGACATTGGCCACGCCCATGACGTCCGTGACGTCATGGCGTGGTAGTAGAATTTTTGTCATCCCATCACTGTACGGATCCCCTCTATGCCAGTGTTTCCCAAATGCTGGTGTTTGGACTTCAGTTCCCAGAAGCCTAAACCAGTATATTGACTGATCAGTGCTTTGGGTAATTGACTTAAGCTTCTGGGAATTGAAGTCCAAACACCAGCATTTGGGAAACACTGCTCTATGCAATCCAATACACTCTCAAAGTGTTGATGTTGTTGTTTACTCTTAGTACACTAGCATAAGAGAAACATCCACATATCAATTTATTGTTCCTGCACCATGTCCTCCTTTTTTGGCTTTAGGGTACATTTTGTAGGGCAGAGTGTGCTGTATAGTACAGCATGGTACAGTGCATTTCCTATCCATTAGGTACTGAAAACATTTTTTCCCCTGTGAGTATGAAGCAGAAGTCTGTATAAAAGAATATGGAGTTTCCCTCACCTTATTTAGATGCTAAATCAGAGGGTAAGCCTTGCAGAAACAAAACTAAGCATTATGATCCATCTTTAATGCATCCATTTATATCCTGTATCTTAAGATATCTTAGTAAAAGTAAAAACTTCTGTAGCAGGAATAACTCACTTGGGAATTGTATGTTTACTACTCTGGAGAGAATTAAAATATACATTGTAAATGTTAACTGTTCTGTCATGTGTATGAGGGAAATATAGCCAGGATATCACTGAACCAAGAGTGTTTCATGCTGCCACCATCCTGTGCAATTTCTCCCAGCAATTGCTATTCACTGAAATGTATGAAGGTTCTATTCCTAACCTATTGTAGCATTGTGTATCTCAGGGATTCTCAACATATGGCCCATGGGCTGGGTCCAGCCCGTGACCATTCCATTCAGCCTGCACCCTCACTTCCACCATCACCACCGCTGTCCTTTCCCCCTCTGCCTGGCTTGGCGTGTCCCTAACACCGCTTCACAGCTTGGCGGATGTTGTAAGAAGGCTTACAATGTCCACCCTACTACAGATCGGCATTAGGGACACACCAAGCCAGGCAGAGGAGGAAAGGCCGGCATTGGAAGCAGCAGACGCACGTGGCTGCCTGCATCCTTCCCAGGTGCCACTCTGGCCAAGTGCTAGCAAGGACAGGCAGGACCCCTCCTGCACCCACAGCAGGCTGGTAAGCAGGGAAGCAGTGGTGGCGTGTGGGGGAGTGTTTGTGGGCCAGACTGGTGGCATGTGGGGGAGTGTTGGTGGCAGCAGTGGTTGCATGGGGGGATGGTGTGTGCTTTTGGTGGGACCGTCAACAGTCAGAGAGGGCATGACCTGGCCCCCGGCTTAGAAAGGTTGAGAACCCCTGCTGTAGCTACTTCTCACCAGCTAATTAAAGGCTAAGAACTAACTTGATAGAACAAATCAAAGATTCTTATTATATATCACAGTTGCAGAACCTTCGATTATGCCGGCATATTCATGGTCACAACTCCCACAGACTGTTTGTCTTTTTGGTTGGTTAGTTTAATATACTGCCCATCTAACTAGCAAGTAACGCTAGTAAGCTTACAATACAGGTAAAGCACACACAGAAAAATACACATTAAATCACCCCATGATATCAGTACAAATAAAATATCAAACATATCCTAAAATGTATTTATTATTTACTTATTTTATTTGACTTGTTTAGCCATCCCCTAGCCGCGGCGGCTTTACAACACAAGAAACCCCAACATAACCCATTAGAGCAAGCCATACATATGGATAAAACATCATAAAACTACTGAAATCTCTCAAATCTAAACATCTTAAAATCACAAAAACTCGAATCTAAAATATCTAAAATCCCCATAATAAAATTGTCAGATGATCATATGATTATCATCAAAATAACATCTAATGACATTTAAGACTACAACTCTAAGGGTAATCAAAGAAAGATACAGTATATCAAAATCATTAAAGAACTATTATTTCTCACAAATCATTCATTTTCCTTTATCTTATTTGCCTTCCTAAATTATTATCTTGCATCTGGAACAGTTTTAAGCTCCCTGTTTCAGGTGCTTCAGAACTGGCTACCCCAAACAAAAGAATCAGAACAGGTAGACTGTTTTCTGTTTAAAGGAATGCAGAGAGAAGTCCTCTCTTCAAAGACCTTCTCAATAATGTCTTGGCTCTGTAGGCTGCTCACTCCACACCTGATTTAAAGACAAAGGACTATGCTTTTGCTGTTAACTGCCCAGAGTAGGAAAATCTCATAGATGGGCGGGGTATAAATGTAATAAATAAATAAAATAAAAATATAAGGAGAGAGATCAGTTACCTTGAAGATGCCTCTGGACAGCATATCCAGTATGACTCAAAAGGTCTTAGTCTTCCCCAATTAGGTGAGATACACTGAGTTTCTTTTTAAAGTTACAATGTTCTTTTCTGGTTTTGCATCTTATGTATTATGTGTATATATATATATTATTATCCTCTTTTGTCTTCTGTTTCAGTTATTCACATATTCATTTCTGATGATGTAAGTGGTCACTATAGGCTTATCCCATGATCAATTTCATCCTGCATAAATTACCATGGGGTACAATGCAAAGTTACCAGACTATCATTACTGTTTGAATGGGGCTGAACTTTCTACATAAGAATTTTTGTTGTTCAGTTGCACAGTCAATTCTGACCTTTTGCGACACTATGGAACATTGTCCTCCAGGCACTTCTGTCGTCCACCATCCTCCTCAACCTGCCCAGCTCTGTGCCCATTGTGTCTGCAATACCATCTAGCCATCTCATTTTTGGCCGCCCCCTTTTTCTTTTGCTCTCCACCTTTCCCAGCATCAAGGCTTTCTCAAGTGAGTCTTCTTTTCTCATTTGATGTCTAACGTATTTTAGCTTCATCTTTACTATTTGACCTTCCAAAGAGCAGTCAGGGTTGATTTCTTATAGGTTTCTATTATCTTCTTCTTTCTATGCTACAGTCATCATCTGAGGCCATGGTCTAAATCAGGGGTTCCCAAACTTTTTGCATCGTGGGCCAGACCACACACCCCGGACAGCTGAGTGGGCTTGTCAAGTGGTTCCTTCCACTGTAAACACTGCCATAAAATGCTCCATGGCTGTAATAAATGCATTTATGACAGCCACGGGTGCATTCACAGCAGTGTTTATGGCAGGCGTGGGCACATTTACACGTGCACAGGGGGCATTTTATGGCTGTCGTAAGCATGTACACTTCTGCTTCCGGTAGATGGCAGCAGGCCACATGATGCTCTGGATGAGGGCCATCCCACAGGCCATAGTTTGGCTACCCCTGGTCTAGATCTCCTTACCAGCTGTAACCAGATGACAAACAAAACATAGCACCTTTGGTTGATAGTGCTCTCCCTTTGGGGATTCTTTGTTATTTTTTGTGCTAAAAGATGCTTATGATTTTGTATTTTGAATGTGTTTTTGTTGGTATTTCCTCGTAATCTTTGTCCTCTTTTTTTTTTTTTTGTTAGATTAGGGCAAGGATATATGTTTCAAATATGAACACATGCATGCTTGATGGATCTCTTATTTGTTGCGGGAGATACCATATATGATGAAACCACACCCTTCGTCACTTGCTCTGGGCCCTCTCAGGCCTTCCTTCCAAGGCGGATTACTCCAAAATCCCCTCTAGAAATCACCCAAAACTCACAGCAAGGAATGTATTTTCACCACTCTCCCAGCCATGACCGGCTGAACAAACCTGGGACTTGTCTGCGTAGAGCCCAGCCAAATTAATATTAGAAAGGTTAAAAAAAATGGTAGTGTTAAAAAGGAGGCCAGTGGACTTACTGTATTTTACCCAGCATCCCAATTCCAATGAACACGCGTTGATTGAAGAAAATAGTTTTATTGAAGTTTCAGCATGGTTCTTGATGAATCAGGTTACAGATCTCAGCATAGAAAAATAACCTAATCAAAATTTGCTTTTAGAGAAAGAATTCTTTCAGACATATCCTCCCCTAAATAAAAAGAATCTATCTGTTCTAAATTACCATAGCTAAGACTTCCGAAGATAAGGCCTGTTGGAATGGTCTTCCTCCCTCATATTGGTGTTTCCTTCTTGACCACCATATTCGAACTCCCCCTTCCTCAAGCCATGTGCTCATGGCGAATATCCAGGGAGAAAGGGCTTGTAGCATTCGCCCATTCCTCTCCTTCTCTCTAGGGTCTACTACACCTCCTCTGCCCCAGAATCACTCCTCTTCCTCCCTCTATCAAGCCATGTGCGTAATTCTCTCCAGGTATGAGGTGATCCTGGGTAATTAGCATACATCCAATCAGGTCCCAGTGTTGGGAGTAAACAACTCTGTTTCTATTGATGAAGCTTGGCGCCTCTCTGTCTATCTCTTCCCATCCGGGGTCCCAGGGAGTAAAAAAGAAACAGGTGGCCTTTTGCTAGTACAAGAAGCCACATTTCTACTATAGTCTAAACCCTAATAAACTCCATCTTGGATATGTTTAATAACTTGTGGTCTATTCTATGACATCATATATACCATGGAAAGTGTGTATTATATTTATATAATATAGGTGTAATAAGGTTTGTTGTCAGAAGATACCGGCTTTCTCCCAATAATAGTAATTACGTTATCTGAGGTGGGTAGAAATGTGGGAGCAGCAATCAGTTGGAGCACCCAGATATGATGAAAGGAATAGAAAGGAATGATTTGACAATAGAGTTTATCATTCTTTCAAGACAAGGTGGGACTATCCCAAAAACAGGAGGAGAGCTTTATACTTTGTGAAGGCCAGAGAGCCTCTGTGTAGATGTATCATTTGTAGTAACATTTAGTTAAAAGCTCTTAGAAGGGAAAGATGTGTTTTCATGTGGTGTAAATAGTTGTAACCTACAATTTGATCTGGCAATAATACAGGATGAAAACTTAAATATGTAAAACTCTTCTTTCTAATAGACATTTAAGAATGAATGAACACAGAACTTTGTTTTATGGGGGAAAGCTGGTACTAAGTATTTTTCTATCAGTTTCTTGCAGCGAAGTTTTCTCATCTATTGTAATTCGAACAATGTGGTGGTTTTAGGATTTTTATGCCATCTGGCTGTTCTCTGCATTTTTTTCTTGTGTTTTTATTTCCATTTTTTTAAATAAAAAAATTTATATACTGTACATATATTGTTTTTACATATTGCAAGCCACCCTCAGTGGTGCTTGCACCAAAAGGGTGGGGTATAAATATAAATAAATAAAAGAAGAGCTGAATTACATTTAATTAAACTTGCTGAGAACTTTTTCAGTCACCCTAACTTACTTTCTACTGTATGTTTTTAGCTTTAATTTAATTAAAGTGAAAGTGGGTGGACACGGATGGTTATTTATATCTTTATGACTGGCACTCTTAATATTGTTTTCCCTTCCTCTTTTCTAGATGGAGAATTCAATTCTCATTAGATAAACATCTTCTGTTTTAAACAAGAGGTCAAAGGATTGCAGCAAAATCTTTAGGAACATAGTGTCAATACGATTACATTTTTCCTATGCCTTTAAGTGTTTAAATTCTGCTAAGATTGTATTAAGCAGGACAGAATCCTGTTGGCCTTTTAAGCAACATATGAAAAGCAATCGGGATGCAGTGGTTAGTTAAGCACAATTCGTGGTTAAGACGCTGAGTTTGACGACCAGAAAGTTGGCAGATCACCAGTTTGAGACCCAGTGATGCGTGATGGGGTGAGCTCCCATTGTCTATCCCAGCTCTTGTTCGAAAGCAGGAAATTGCAAGTTGATAAATAGGAACCGCTCTGGCAGGAAAGTAATTGCATTCCATGCATTTCAGCATCTAGTCATGCCTGCCACATGAGCACAGGAACATCCACAGTCACAGACAGCACTGGCTCTTTGGCTGTAAACAGAGATGAGAACCACCCCCTAGAGTTGGACATGACTGCATTTCAAGCAAGTGAGACCTTTGCTATGATAAGCAAATAATATCAACCCTGAAGACAGAATACATGCCTTACCCCTGACAACCCATAGATAGCAGTCTAACTACTTTTATGTGTGTTATTGGTGGGGAAGGGCTCATAGGGAGACTCCTAAGCAGACTGTAACAAAATTCAAAGGATGGAAATAAGAGTAGCACAACTGCAGTAAACAGAGATTGAAAATTTTCTTTTGGCCTTCCTTATCATAGTACTGTACTGTACTTTGGCAGTATTCACAAGCAGGTTCAGAAACATACACCTTCAAATAAGGCATCATGCCATTGCACCATCCCTAGGGACACATAGTGTCATGGTCACTATTAATCAAATATGTAAATACTGTATGCTTATTATTGAAAATATGAAGTGTGATCTTTCGTAGTGCTGGTGCTTCTACAATTGGTTCCAACTAGAGTAGACTCACTAAATAAATGAGACCTTGGAAAGTCAACTCTGTGGTTGAGACTAACAATTGGCAACAGCCCTTTAGTATTATTAATTCTTCTGGATGAGTCCTCCATCTTATACTGAAAAGATAATGGAATACCCCTTCATTATCTGAAGAAAAACAGATTATACCTAAATTGGGCCTTCTTTCTTATGTTATCCTATCTATAGAATGTGCACTAACTAGACTTTAGACTTTCTGGGAGCGAGGCTCCACCGCAGGGAGGTAGGGCCAGTTAAATGGGCCCACCCCCAGCGACTAATGGATCCGGAAGGATTCCAGAGGGAACTGGGGTGTTTTCCTCTTGACCTGCGACTAATGGATCCGGAAGGATTCCAGAGGGAACTGGGGTGTTTTCCTCTTGACCTGCAGTGCGATTTGTCTGAGGCTCTTGTCAACTCGTGGAACGAGAGAGTGATGGCAGCCTTGGACGTGATCACTCCACTACGGCCTCTCTGTGCCTGTGGGCATCGATCATCCCCTTGGTTCACAGAAGAGCTGAGGGAGCTCAAACAGGCAAAGAGACGCTAAGAGCGCCGCTGGGTGAAGACCCGGAGTGAGTCTGATCGAACACTTGTTAGAGCTGCTATTAAAGCCTACCTAGTGGCGATGAGGGCGGTGAAACGACAATATTTCACTGCTCTTATTGCCTCCGTGGATAATCGCCCAGCGACCTTGTTCTGGGTGACCAGGTCCCTCCTTGGTAGAGGGGGGGGGGGGTCTGACCCTGGTTGGCAGGGATCGGCTGAGGCTTTTGTTGATTATCTGATGGAGAAAATCGCTCAGATTCGCTTGAAGTTTAACCCCGGCGTGGAAGAGACAGAGCTGGGGTTGACCAGAGTACAGTCCAGCCATGTTATCTGGGATCAGTTCGATCCAGTTGGCCCTGAGGAAGTGGACAGGCTTCTTGGATCTGCCTGTGAATTGGATTCGTGCCCTGCCTGGCTAGTCAAAGCATCTAAGGCTGTGTCAGGCGGTTGGCTCGAGGCAATCATAAATTCATCCCTAAAGGAGGGGTGTTTTCCAGCACCCTTAAAACATGCTTTGGTGAGTCCCCTCCTGAAAAAACCATCCCTTGACCCTACGGTACTTACCAACTACCAACCGGTATCCAACCTACCCTTTTTGGGCAAGGTCTTAGAGAAGGCAGTGGCATGGCAGCTACAGGAAGTCCTGGATGAAGCGGATTATCTGGACCCTTTTCAGTCAGGATTCAGGCCCGGTCGCATTGGTGGATGATGCACTGGTCGCATTGGTGGATGATCTTTGGAGAGAATGGGATGGAGGCCATCCGTCTGTCCTGGCTCTTCTTGACCTCTCAGCAGCCTTCGATACCGTCGACCACGGTATCCTTCTGGGAAGGCTCCAAGGATTGGGGATCCAGGGTACTGTGTTGGCCTGGTTTTCCTCATTTCTGAGTGGCAGGACCCAGTCGGTGTGGTTGGAGAATGAGAAGTCCAGCCCTAGGTCCCTGCAATATGGGGTGCCTCAGGGCTCGGTACTTTCACCTCTCCTATTTAACATCTACATGAAGCCACTGGGTGAAATCATCCGTTCCCACGGGGTGAGGTATCACCAGTATGCAGATGATACCCAGTTGTACATCTCAGCCCGTGGGGACCCAAGCGGTGCAGTGGAAATCCTCTCCAGGTGCCTGGAGGCTGTCAGGGTCTGGATGGGGGACAACGGGCTGCAACTGAATCCCGGCAAGACTGAGTGGCTATGGGTCAGGGGTCCTGCGCTATCTGGGGAGCTGCCATCTTTGGTTCTGGATGGAGCAGTCTTGCCCCAAACAGACCTGGTGCGTAACCTGGTGGTCCTCTTGGACTCACGACTACTGTTCGAAGAGCAGGTGGCAGCCGTGGCCAGGAGGGCTTTTGCACAACTTCGTGTAATACGCCAGTTACGCACACTCCTAGATCGGGACTCATTGCTCATGATCACACATGCTTTGGTCACCTCCAGACTTGATTACTGTAATGCGCTGTACATGGGGCTGCCCTTGATGACCATTCGGAGGCTGCAGCTGGTCCAGAATGCGGCGGCCCGGGTAGTGATGGGGTGCGGGCGTTATACTCGTGCCTCACCACTGCTTCGGGAGCTGCACTGGCTGCCAGTATGTCTCCGAGTGCAATTCAAGGTGCTGGTCATTACCTTTAAAGCCCTATATAGTAGTGGGCCAGGATACTTAAGAGACCGCATCACCCCAAGAACATCTGTCTGTCCCACCAGGGTGGATTGGAGAGGCTCTCTTATCATTCCATCGGTTAGAGAGGCGCATCTCTCTAGCACCAGGAGGAGGGCCTTCTCCGTGTCCGCCCCGGCCCTTTGGAACCTCCTGCCAACTGAGTTACGTCTCCAGACAGAGCTCCTGCCCTTTCGGAAGGGCCTAAAAACCTGGCTGGCAGGGCAAGTGTGGGGCCCCAGGAATGTGGGGTCCCATGTTGGGTGGCTGACCTGATAGGACAGCCACCCTTCTCGGTGTTTTAAACTTTTAACTTTAACTTTTAAATCTGTTTTTTTAGTATTTTGCTAATTATAGCCAAATCTTTTAATTAATTGTGTATTTATTGTTCTGGGTTTATCTAAATTGTGATGATTTTTAATCCGTAGCATGATGTTATTTGATCATGTGTAATTTGTAACTGTATCTTGTATCCCTGTAAGCCGCCCAGAGTCGCTTTTGTGAGAGGGTGCGGCATAAAAGTCTAAAAATTAAATTAAATTAAATTATCTTGTATATGAAAACAGAATCTCTATAATCCAGCTGTTCTAGAATCTCAGGAAAACTGCCTGTTTCCAGGACGTCCAACACATACTCAACATTAGGGAAATATCTGAATAGATGCTTTTGCAGAAAGTCTTGGTCTATAAACTTCTTTCATATCACAGAGGGAAAAGCAAAAGTGACAGATTGTGCTTATATGTTTCCTCAGGAAAATTTCAGTTTTCAGGATGATTTAAAATAAGTCAGTTGAGCAATTGAATCAAGTCCCCAGCCAAGCTGACTATCACTCACAGTTTTTTATAGTTCTGTTGCTGTGTTGACGTGGACCCACACTTACGTGGTTCAGTATATGTAGACCACAATAAACCATATGGGAAGCTCTGCATCGTATGGTTATAGATGTGGCATAGAACTGATTACAAGAAGTATAGCTTTTTCTTTTTGCAGCCTGTCCATCTCTGTGTTTCTATTTTTCCAGTCACCATGGCAACTATCTTTATTTCAATGGGTTATTTTTATTCCCAGTTCCTACATTCCCATCCATCTCCCTAAGAATTAGCACTTGCTGCTTCTCACCAGGGGAAAAAGCTGTAATAATGCTAACAAACCTAATCACACAGCAGGAACTAATGGATCTTTGGAAAAATCAGAATCATCAAGAGAATTAATTGCTGTGTTACCTGAAGTGTAGTGAGCCCAACTGGTACGTCATTGAATGAATGTACCTTGGGATCATGGCGACAGGCCACTAAGCATATTCATAAGTAAATGATGCTGTGCTCTGGCTGGGGGTTGTCCTATCATCAGCTCAATTGTATCTCAGTTTGAAAAAGCTTATGTACTTCCCTCGTTCTGTTGAGTACTTAGAAAAGCTGTGATATAGAAGCTCCCATCTCTCATCTAGTCCCAGTTTAGCTGATATAGCACTGTACAGGTTATAGGAAAGTTGACCCAGGAAACTTATGGGGCTCTTCTACTTCCAAAGTTTGAATGGCTGGACATAGTATAATTCCCCTTCCTCAACTGTATTCTAAGCAAGTCTATTGCTATATGTGGGACTTCAGGTTCCATATGGTTTCTTCTATATGTTTCCCATATCCCTGTAGGAAAATAAAATTTGTGGGGAGAGCATGCTCTGTAGAATTGAATACAATCAGGAAAAAGGTGACACACATCAAAGCAATACATATTATAGACTCAAAGTCTGGAGAGACAGCTAGATATAGAACACTAAGCAGACACACTCTTCAAATGTTTTACTGTGTTTGAAATCCTAGTCTGTATTAATCTGAGACAATATTGCAAACACTGGTTCCTTGGTGGCAATATACAGGATTTTTGTATGGCATGAAATGAAATCCAAAAAGAACAAGACCTCCTTTATTACTAATGTATTTTTGTGTGTATTCTTTGATTTGTGCACACTGTCAGTGATCGTTTCAGAACTACAGTAAAACCTCGGATAACGCTAAAACTTGGTTCCACAAGCCTTGTGTTACCCGATTTTTAGTGTTATTCGATTCATGTTAAAATCCTATGGGATGGATCAGATAACTTTAAAGCTACATAGAGATACATTGTAACCGCACAGGCTTTAGCGGTTGTTATCCAATCTATCCCATAGGAATGTTATTCGATCCAATTCTCCTCCCCAGATTACTTAACATTATGCGATTCTAGCGTTATCCGATCCAATCGTTATCCGGTGTTTTGCTGTATTAGGAAAGTAAGGTTTGTCTAGAAGCAAAGATCGTATGTAGGAAAAAGAACAGGAATGCAATCAGGACTATGTATGCACTGATTGCTGAACCAAGTATGTGACCACACCGTATCTGAAAATAATTTTCACAGCCTGTTCCACTGATCCAGAAAAGATATATGACATGAGAGAAAGTGAAAATGCTGCCCTTAAAGATGATATACATATAATCAGAAATGAGTTCAGACAAGATCTCACTAAGTAGTTTTTGTTAAGTGATCAAAAGAAAGCAGCTCTTAAATACAGTAAAACCTCGCATAAAGAGCGCTTCGCTTAGAGACTAACTTGCTTAAAGAGCAGAATTTTCTCTGAATGGTCACCTCACTTAACAACTAAAACCAACCAAAAAACTCACCTAACAACTAAATCGGGGTTTGCAATCCCCCGGCCAGAATTCACAATTGGTCACTTACAATAGTGTTTCACTTAAAGAACAAACCCATTTAAAGAGCAATCCCGTGGAACGCATTATGCTCTTTAAGTGAGGTACCACTGTATGTGATGTTCCAAGTTGGGGGGATCAGAACATAGACTTAATAGTAAGCCCTGGTGGCGCAGTGGTTATACTGCTGTCTTGCAACCAAAAATGTTGTGAGTTCAATCCTGATCAGCGATCAAGGTTGACTCAACCTTCCATACTTCCAAGGTCAGTAAAATGAGTACCCAGCATGTTGGGGCAAAATGCTAATTAACTTGTGAACTGCCCAGAGAGTGCACTAGTTGCTATGGGGTGGTATAGAAGTGTGATTGCTTTGCTTCTTATAATAGATGCTAAATTTCCTGCCTACCTAGCAGTTCGAAAGCAAGAAATTGCAAGTAGATAAATAGGGAACACTTCAGTGGGAAGGTAAACAGCGTTCCGTATGCTCCAGTGTCTAGTCATGCCTGCCAAATGACCACGGAAATGTCTGCAGAAGCAGACAGCGCTGGCTCTTCGGCTTTGAAACAGAGATGAGCACTGAACCCTAGAGTCAAATACGACTGGTTTCTGAGCAAGGGAAACCTTTACCTTTACTAAATTTCAAAAGGCAGTTTTCATACTGAAAGAGGGCAAAATGCAGCCTCTGGGCAGCATGTGGCACACGAGGTCATTTCTGGGACCTTCCAGCCACCATTTAAAATATTGGAAACTAATTGCCAGAAAAATGTTTTTGTGCTCTCCAAATGTGTAAGGGAAATTTTTGTCATATTTTGAGGCTCCCTAGAACCCTGAGGTGGCTTAATGGTTAAAATGCTGAACTTGATGCCTGGAAGGTCAGCAAGTCAGCAGTTCGAGACAAGAATGTTGCACAATGGAGTGAACTACTGTCTCTGTTCCAGCTCCTGTCAAACTAGCAGTTCAAAAGCAAGAAATTCCAAGTAGATAAATAGGTGCTACTTTGGTGGGAAGGTAGCAGTGTTCTGTGCACTCCAGTGTCGAGGTATGCCTGCCACATAACCATAGAAACGTCTGCAGGTGTTTGGCTGTAAAGATAGAGATGGACATGACTGGCTTTCAAGCAAGGGAGACCTTTACCTAAATTCCTCCTTTGTGGTGTTGTTTTTAATTTAGTCACTAGAAGGCCTGAGGGATCTTTTCCATTAAAAAAATTAAATAATTTCATTTTCGCTTAACAAAAATCCAGTGTAGCCATCTTTGTGATTTGGAAAAAAACCAACTATGGAAATTAGCTTCTTGGGTCATGACCTTCCTTATCTAGCCCCCTTCCCCTTTCAATATGCAACTCTCTGGGTGCTGGTAAATCTAAAGAATGGCCCTCAGCCCAACTGAGGTTATCCATCAGAGTATAGAACATCAGAGAACAAATCAATTTCTTGTTCAAAAGGCATTCATTGCTACCCATTTTCTCAAAGCCAAATGGTTTTTCTGTGTGCTGAACAGTTATTTGGCGAGTATATTAAGACCTCAATAGTAGCTGAGGTTTCAAATGTCAGCTTTGTTTGGTCCTGAGAAAATACTGTGGTTACTAAGAACACATGTTGTGATTGCTTATTGATGGAAGGCGATGCTGCAAACGGGCCCCTTTGTGACACTGTCAAGAAATAAAGGTTTTTGTGGAGTACGTGTGATTGAAATCTTCAGTGCAGTGTTACACTACTGAATCACTTTCCTCCAACTAGAGAGGAAATTCTCAGATGAACTCAACTAATTTTAGTATCAAATATTAACCTCTCTTATGAGATTATTTATTTAACTTTTTTAGATAAGGCATAAATACAAGTACAGTACTGTATCTTTAAAAGCAGAACTCCTTCCAATACTGTATGTGTTCTTCACATCATGGCAGACCTACATTGTCCTACATGAATAATTCTGTCACAACCAAGCATCACCATGCTTTAGTCAACACATTGAAAGGGGTGCCTTGCCTAAGCCCCTTGGTTGCTTTCACAAGAAGGGACCTAGTCACCTGGAACAGGGTCGCTGGGCGGTTTTTGGCGGAGGCAATAAGAGCAGTGAAATATTGATGTTTCACTGCCTCTATCACCACAAGATAGGCCCTAACAGTGGCTTTGTTTTTAGATGTGTGTTTTAATAGATAATATCTTTTTAATGGTCACAGTATTTTGTTTTAATTCCTGTTGGAGTTTTTAAAACAATCTTGTGAACTGCACTAAGTTCTTTATCAGGAGAAAATGACATAAAATGCAATCAGTCAACCAATCAAAGACAGTGTTATGTCTTTTTCAGAGCTGTGCATAAGGAACCCATGGCCCTTTAGATAATGAAGGAATGGAATTCCATTTTCCACATGCCTCAGCTAGCATGGCCAGTAGTCAGTACAGAGATTAGCTGTAACTGAACAGTTATCCGAGGAACAATCAAATATGTAAGTTTAGTGTAACTGCAAGATAATAAAAGGTGTCACTAGAAAAAGATACTTCATAAAAGGGTTGTGAAATTAGACAATGATTTAATATTTTTCTCCATGAAGAAAATAAATGTTTATTATTGATTCTTTACAGTAAACATTAAATATTCTCCATAATGATTTAGAGAAGGAGTTCTCAACCTTTTTAAGCTGGGGGCCGGGTCATGTTCCCTCAGTCAGCTTCAGGGGCTTGACAGCCATTTTGCCCTTCCTCCCCCACATGACTCTTCCTGGTGTGGTGGAGGTAGTGGTGGGGCCACATGAAATGGTGCCACAGGCCACTGGTGGAAAATCTCAGATTTAGAGTATCCTGATTCAGTTTCACCAACCTGCTGTAATTATTTTCCCCTTATAAAAACCGATAAAAATCATTTTTTTGCACTGACCTACCATTAGAACATATTATTCCAGATTAAGCCTGTTAATTAATTCCTAGATATAAATCAATTTAATTTTTAGATTTTTTTTCTCACAGTTTTTTTTTTCAAATCACATAAATGCATTTTATAAGAGGAAAAAACCATTTTGGTCCAAAGTGATGAATCTAAAGTATTATTCAATGATCATATGAAGTAAAGTTCAGTGAAAATCAAACCATCTTTTTTTCCTTCCAGTTCACACTTTCCCCCTTATCACGGGGTGAGGGGGTGGGTGGTTCCCTCCTTTTTTCTTAGCTGCTATGAACAGTATTTTCCCTGTGTGGTTGCTTTGTTTTGTTTTACAAAAGGACCAGGAGCTTGATATTCTGGTGATGTACTAAATGGGGCATGATGTTTAGGGACAAGGAAAACATCCGCTCCTGCAATCTTTCTCCCTAATCCCCCGCCCCCCATAAATATTTTTCATAAACATTTGAGTATATGAATTGCTGAATCATTACATTGCTACATTCGTTTAGCATTTAAATCACCTCTGCACAGTAAAAAAAAAGTTTTTGATATAAGATAGAAAGAATTCTGATGAACTCCAGACAACTACAGTGTTTGTATATGTAGGGAGAAGTTTAGAAAACTGTCCCTTTTTATTCTACAGTCATACAATCCTTTAAAGCAGGAGTTCTCAACCTTTTTAAGCCAGGGGCTGGGTCACATTCCCTCAGACATTTTAAGGGGCTGGATAGCCATTTTGGCCTTCCTCCACCACATGGCACTTCCTGGTGTGGTGGAGGCTGTTGGGGGCCACATGAAATGGCACTGTGGGCCCAGTGGTGAGTTCCAAAAAAATTTACTACCACACTGTGGGCGTGGTATGGTGGGCGTGGCCAGGGGAAGCCCAGCATTACACCCAAATTAGGACTACTTTATTTCAAAACTTGGATGGGCGGGGCCAGCCAGAATTTCTGCTACCAGTTCTGGTGAACTGTTGCGAACCTGCTGATGCGAACCCCACTGGTGGGCCACATGGGCCGCAGGTTGAGAATCCCTGCTTTAAACAGTCCTGGTGCAGCTTCGTAGCAAAACATAACATGAGATTTGGGGGTTAGCAGTAGGTGCAGATGAAACCACATCAGATTGAAGAGGAAGTGTGAACACTGGTAGCAAAACAATCTGGAGTCTTTGTATTGTCATTCATACTGATTGTAAAAGAAACTGAATCAAGCTGATGCAAAGCTGAGACACAGCCATACATGTTAACACCTGGGATGCCCATAAAATGGTTGGACTAGGTGACCATTAAGATCCCTTCCAAATGTACAGTCCTTTGAGTCTGTGCTTCTGTTTCATATTCCATTAACATTTTGTTTCTTGGTACTTACCCATTTAACGTAAGCTTCTGTACAGTGAGCCTCTCCTCTTCCTACTTCCCCCACCCCGCCTCCATTTCATCTGCTGCATCGGGACTTCCGAGCTGAGCCTTAGCACTGACCTGAATAAAGAGAACAGCCGGTTACATTAATTATAGTCTCCGAGGAGAATGAATACAGCAGGATTTTCAGAATGATTACCTCATCATTTTTAACTGTGAATTTACCTTCCCAAACAAGAGGCTTTATGTTTACAACAGATTTATCACAGTACTTCATGGGTGTCAGTTCATAGTTTTAGCAATACAATTTTGTATTTATAAGGACATTTGACGTGTTTGGCATGCTAATTCTGTCAGAAAAGCATGCCTACATTAATAGATGAATAATAGGAAAGATGCTAAAAACAGGAGAATAAGGTAGCAAAAGGCATGCCTATAAACAACCATGCTAATCCTCCACTCCATTGCTTTATTTTCAAGTAACAGAAACCTGCAAGTAGTGTAACAATGGATGTAAAAATGGGTAAAGGCATCTGTAGCAGAACTATATTGAAAGGAATGACAAGTGGAAAAAGAACATCTAGATCAGTGGTTCCCAATCTTTTTTTTAACCATGCTCCACCTAAGCATCTCTAAAATCCTGATCCCTCCCCCTTCCATGGCATATAATTCTTATTATTCAAAAAGTGAACTCCTATTCATGTGGAGGAAGCCTAAAAGGCCCTTCACTATTAATAACTCATTCTTGAATTGTCCACCTGTGGGGCATGTGCCCCATGATGGGAACCACAAATCTAGATGAAGCCTCATTAAATACTTGTAGTGCTTTCTTTTGGGATGCCCATCTTCTCTTCACCTTTCCCTTCTGTACTCCTGTAGAGTTGATTTAATAGTCCACTGCTACTAAATGTATGTTCTCAAAGAATTAACTTACTAGTTCAAGTGAAATGTAGAATAAAAAGTCCTTTATACAGCCTTTTGGTCCTTTACAACTTCTTTAGGCTTCTCAGATCACAATGTTTCATGAAAGCATAGAGCCCAAAGATGGGGAATGATTGAAAGTACGGGAACATTTTTAGTGGCTTGGTCTGGCGAGACAATGCTTCTCATTCCACCTGCTTTTCTCACAGATTTCCGAATCAAATTCTTACTCCTTTCTTTCCATCAGCCTGTTTCTGGGTTTTCTAGCTTTCCTTTAGCTTTCTACTAAAAAAATCATTTCTGGAATTTTTTGATTCCAGCCTGATCAGTATTCTTTGCCTGTAGATACTGAACTGTAGACTTTATAATAATCACTATTTTGAGAGCTTGAGATGTTTGAGACATCAGCTCAACTCCTCTGCAGCAGACAGTTTGCTGCCCCACCATGTGTAAAACACAGCAGAATGAAATATGCCCAGTGGTTTTATTTGTTAAGCAAATTGAAGCAAACATTCAGAGAAAATTCTGCTCTTTAAGCGAGTTACTCTTTAAGCAAGGCGTTCTTTATGCGAGGTTTTACTGCACCTGATGTTGCTATCAGAATGAAAGGAAGTACAGTAAAACCTCAGATAACACTAAAACCTGGTTCCACAAGTCTTGGTTTTATACGATTTTTAGTGTTAACTGATGCATGTTAAAATCTTATGGGATCCATAGAGATAAATTGTAATCACACAGGCTTTAGCGGTTGTTATCTGAAGTATCCCATAGGATCTTAATGTTATCCGATGCAATTCTTCCCCCCAGATTCCTTAATGTTATGCGATTTTCGTGTTATTCGATACTAATGTTATATGAGGTATTACTGTACTTGCATAGTATGGAAATTGAGGGAGTAAATAAATAGTTTTGTTTTTGTAATGTTTGTGATCAACTGTGGGGGGTGTAAAGAGAAGGATAAGCAGCATTTTATAGCTCTGTCATAAATTAGAAAACGAATCCTATATTGTTGGGGGGTGTATGTGTGCTTGATTGATTTGATTTGATTTTTATCTCACCCCAATGACTGCAAACACACTTCTCCTTAGCTCAGTTCATGGTTCCTGATTAGTAACCACAAAATATAACAAATGCTGAATCTCAGTAATGAAACAATAAAGCTTTATTGGCTTTTGAAAGCAGAGAGTCACAGACACACAAAATATATGTGAAGGGGGGAAAACAATTACTGTTTTATACTATAGTACTAAGTTGAAATTTCCAAAACAACTGAGAAGATGCAGAAATGCAAAAATGAGAAACTACTGAAAACTAACAAAACATTTAAGAAGGTTGATGCAGACTTTTCCGATAAGTTGTATAAACTCTTCATCTACTATGGCTCCTCTAGTTGACTTGACCTAGCAATACAAACGTTCATATCCATCCTAATGCTTTAAGGCCCATATATGGTCAAATCCACTTATCTCGCTTCTTTCTTCTCTCTTTCCTCCCTCACTCCTCAAAGCTTGGAAAAGTTATCTTTTGGATTACACCTGCCAGAATCCTCCTGCAACATATGATGATGCAAAATTTCTGCATTTGGGGATCCAGGTTTAGAGATCCTTGGAATTGTATCTGATGCTATTCCTCTTCTTTCGTGTCCTACTCAGACCCAGGACTGCCAATATGAAGCCACTTTCCGATGCTATTAGATTTGCTTATCTTTATTATCAAACTCATTACATCATAACATGAGCTGAGGGCTTGATCAGGTGAGCATTTGCCCTGCAGTTTGATAT
This sequence comes from Furcifer pardalis, assembly GCA_030440675.1. Lineage (NCBI taxonomy): Eukaryota > Metazoa > Chordata > Lepidosauria > Squamata > Chamaeleonidae > Furcifer > Furcifer pardalis. The sequence goes on from CP126893.1 coordinate 106,259,389, forward strand.
GCTGCAAGGACATGTTAGTTCTCTCTTTTATCTAGCAATCAGATGACTTGACTGCTAAAGCTAATTGATCCATCCTCAGAGTACACTCTGGATGTTTTGGATTTTTTTCTCGGCTAAGGTGATCAGACCTTCGTTTCTTGTTTCATCGTGCTATATATGGCAATTGCAGCTACTAGAACAATTCAGCAAGATACTGAATTACATGTCTCAGTCCTTTCCCACTTTAGAATGAGGGCAATGAGAGGGCTTCCTTGATGTTGCTATAAAATTAGATCTGATTGGCTACATCAAGTGTCACTGTAGATTCTGGGCAGGATTCTTCTGAGCACTGACAGGCAGTGGTGGGATGTCAAAAATTTTACTACCCCACCGTGACATCATCACAGTGTGGGCAGAGCTAACGTCATGATGTCGTGGGCAGGGCCAAAAAATAAAAAATAATAATTTAAAAATTAAAAAAATAAGCAAGCACACACACACCCCTAAACCCACCCACAACACAAACCCGTAAATAAAATAAATAAATAAATAAAATAAAAATTACATTAAAATGCACCCACTCACCCACCCCAAACACAAACCCGTCACTTACCTGTTAGTATAAGTGCCTGGGCAGCACCATGTTGCAAAATGGATATGGTCATCATACCAGATCTCTAGGATAATATGCCTTAATGTAAATGTAAAACAGCTGTACCTCCTTAAGGGTTCTCCAATTGGAACAGCAATTGGAACAGCACAGGTGTAGCTTATTGATGAGGTAAATCCAAGACTTTGCTTAAAAACCCCAAGCCAGGCTGCCAGGCCTTTTTAGGAACTGTGGTAGTACGTCAATATAGGTAAAGGTATTAATTACACATTAAAATACACACAGACACACCACATCCAAAGGTGAGTCACTTACCCTGGGGAGCAGGCTATAGGGAGCTTCAGGCTAGCAGCTTCTCTTCCTCCTCACCACTTGGGAGGACAGCAAGGAGGCCATGCATACACGCCAAACACTGTAGGCATGCATGCACACCAAGTGCTTGGTGTGCGTGTGGAGTGGGGGAACCAGTGAAAAGGTAAGCCCCAAAGGTGGTTCCTCCCAAAAGTTGCTACCGGTTCTCCGGGACACTGGGAAACTTTGCTACCGGTTCTGGCGAACTGGTGCGAACCTGTTGAATCCCATCACTGCTGACAGGGCACAAAGCCTCACTGGTGGAATAACCTTTGAGCTCTCACTTGTGCAAGAATTGACCTTAAACGGATTTTTTGATACCTTCTTGTGCAAATGACATAATAAAAGATAATTTGTTCACTGATAAACATTTGACACTAACAGAATCCCAACCAAAGTCATCTTAATCTAAAAATGGAAGGCAGAGAAAATATGACCCATTGCCAGCAGACAGCTTTTCATTTCCCCTCAAATACTGGACCTTTACAAGAGAGAAACATTGTCTTCACATGCTCAGTTACTAAGAGCACTTCCATCTTGTATGGATTGGGCTTCTGTTTCTTTGCTCTTACGTAGTTCATTACTGACTCTATTTATTTTCACTCTTTGACCTAAAAAGGAGAAATAGGTGTAGCTAATATCAGCATACTGATCTTACATCACTCCAAACCTCTAACTGACCCCACATACTGGGTTTATGTTGATGTTAAAAAGCATGAGAGATAAACGGGAGGCCTGTGATGGATAACAATGATCTGTTGCATAAGTTTCTGAAACAGACCCCATCCAGTAGAAGCAGCATTGCTGGAGGTCAGTCTGGAAGGAGTGTATGGTCAGTTATACAAACATTTCTGTAAATAATGCACCTATTGGGGTAATATGAAGCAATGTCTAGCTGTCGTTTGAAATATTGAAGGGTGAAAGGGTCTGTTAATTTGGGGTGAGTGGATGGAGAGACACTCTTCTTTTTCTCTGTCCTCCCTTAGCCAATCCAGTAAATGTTGAGAGCCCTAATTATAGAGAATCATCTGCCCGTAAAACAATGTTTAGCTTATCAGAGCTAAAAATAAAAGAAAAAGAGAAGAATTTCTGCTGTTGTACATGCAGCAGACACATCGCACACAAGGGAACCATTATGGGCAGAATGAGTAGATGCAATTAACGGTGCTAAAGTGACTAAGCATTACATATAAAATCACAATAGATCAAAACGAAGCTGTTAATGTATTTGAATTGCTTTATTTAACAACAGGAAACACAAAAGCAACTTTTCTTAATGTTGGAACATTAGCAATGACCCTGTTGTAAGAATATTAGTAAGTATACTGTATTACTATTTGTATAGTATGTTTTCTAAGGATATATTGAATAGAACCGTATCAATTTAAGTTGCATTTGTGATAGACAAAGGAAAGGGCAACATTACTATCTTTTCTTAGCTTGTTGTTGGACAGCAAATGAGCTTCAATTTGAATCTGATCTTGTGAAAATGTTTGATGACTACTTTACTCCTTTTCCAACATCTGAACAATAACTTTTGGAATTAAAGCAATTAATTAATTCAAACTTTTTCATAGATTAGTCTGCTTCATATTTATTTGAAAATCTGTCCATCAAAAGAATATGTATACACATTTTTCTGTGTTGTGTGTGTTATGATTCCCAGTTGTGCACGATGCATCTTGATTTGCAAAGAGTCCTACATTTGCATCAGTTTTGCCAAGCTCCAAATTGATTCAGATACCAAGGAATAAATGATGCACAGCTGGGGTGAGCATTTTCTTACCAAAATGAGTTTATTTTAAACAACTCAGCAGGGATCATTTATTTTGTACTGACTTTTGTACTGATTCCTAAGCCGATCTCAACCCAGCACAACAGCTAATCTATGAGCAGTACCTCAACTACCTGTGTCCCAATACAATTAACCATCACAATGCAAGGGGTTTCATAAGGAATACAGTTGTACCTCGCTTAAAGAGCATAATGCGTTCCACAGGATTGCTCTTTAAGCAAGTTTGCTCTTTAACTGAAACACCATTGTAAGTGATCGGGGGGGGGGGTGCGAACCCCAATTTATTTGTTAAGTGAGTTTTTGGTTGGTTTTATTTGTTAAGTGAAGCAAACATTCAGAGAAAATTCTGTTCTTTAAGTGAGTTACTCTTTAAGCAAGGTGCTATTTATGCGAGGTTTGACTGTACGTGCTTTACTCAAAACCTACTGTGCATTCCACATTGCTTTATACTTACTTTGCCATTGCAGTTCTGGTTCATTTTCATGTAGTCCAGTGGCTAAAAATATGCAAGTCACAGTATCTTCATAAATAGCTGTGCTGTGTTAAAACTATTTGGGTAATTTACTTTACTTTCCTCCTTTCCCCCTCTTTATAATGGTTTTCTGAGCATAGAATGACTAGCCTATAAACCTCTTTCTTTAGAAATTAAAAACTCTTCTCTATAAACTGAAGAACAAGATTAAATAAAGTGGAACCTCGGTTAACAAATGCCTCGGTTAACATAAAAATTGAATCACAAAAGGAAATCCATAGAAAATATTTATTTATTTATATTTGTTTATCGCCCTCCTCCTCGAAGGGACCCAGGGCGATTCACAACACATAAGCATATCAGTAACGATTTAAAACCAATTAAAAGATTGAAAACTTAAAAGAAGCTTAAAACTTAATATTAAAAACTGGGCATTGTAGCTAGGGAGCACCAGGGGTCAAACCATCCAGCCGGCTGGGGAAACTGATCCATCCATTCCCCAGACCAGACCTGCCAGCCAGGTTTTCACTCTTTTCCTAAAGGACAGCAGCTCCGTCTGCAGGCGTAGTTCTATTGGGAGGAGGTTCCATAGAGCCGGAGCGGACACCGAGAAGGCCCTCCTTCTAGTGCCAGAGAGGTGCGCCTCTCTGGCCGATGGCACAACCAGAGAGCCTCTCCGGTCTGCTCTGGTGGGACGGACAGATGTCCTTGGGACGATGCAGTCTCTTAAGTATCCTGGTCCACTACCATGTAGGGCTTTAAAGGTAATAACCAACACCTTGAATTGTACCCGGAGGCAAACTGGGAGCCAGTGCAGCTCCCTCAGCAGCGGTGAGGGATGGGCATAATGCCCGCATCCTAACACTACTCATGCAGCCACATTCTGGACCAGCTGTAGCCTCCGAATGGTCACCACGGGCAGCCCCATGTAGAGCACATTACAGTAAACTAATCTGGAGGTGACTAAGGCCATGAGCAATAATGGCTCACTTTACTGATTTTTTTTTCAGAACAGATTAACTGGTTTTCAGTGCATTCCTATGGGAAACTGCATTTTGGTTAAAGTATTTTGGTTTTCAGTGCATTCCTATGAGAAATTGCATTCAATAGATTCCTATGGGAAATTTGGTTAAAGTAATTTTCACTGTAAGAAATGTCCCAGAGAATGCATTAATTACATTAACTGAGGTTCCACTATATGAGATATTTGTATAATAATTGATCCTAGTAATTTGCTACCCCAGACCTCAATTTGGCCTGTTCTGACAACAGTCCTGGATGGGTGGTCACTATTAACCCAATTTTACAATGAATTGAAGATGACCCTATTAACATCATATACAATTAAGATAGAATTTGAATCATGATCCTGAGGAAAGAGCCATATTTCACAGAAATGTTCCATCCCCAGTACCTCCACATAGTGTTGGGAAACTCCCATGTCTGATCCCACGAGAAATGCTGTCAGCCAGTGTAGGTAGTACTGTGCTAAGTAAGTCAACAGACTGCATGACTGTAAGACAGCAAACTATTCTTGAGCTTCCTTCTAGATAAATATATATAGGATTGCGCTGTAAACTTGACATCTATTGGAATGTGTCATTGTAGAGCTGTAATACAATCTGCTTTCCTCCACAAAAGGCAAAGTGAAAGTAGTCATGCCTAGTGTGAGGAGAGAGCAGGCATGTTGAAGCTGATCTTCCTGCTAATCTTTGAATGAGATTCAGCATTTTTAGATATACACTGCCAACTATTTCTTCTTGTTTTTCAGAAAAATGAATGGCTGTGTCTGAACTGCCAAACTCAGAGGCTGCTAGAAGGAAGCTTAGGAGATCCTGCTCCAATGCCACTGCCTACTCCAAAACAAACACCAACTGGATCCCCTCGACACCAACCGGGAGGAAGTGGTCAACTACAGAGAGGAACCCCTCTCCCCGTAACACCTCAGCATCCTGAAGCATCTGCTCCTCAAGAAAGGCAACTTCCACCTCTCAGGACTTCAGCAGAACAGAGCACATTACCCACTGCTGTCCAAGAAAGAAAGCCTCCAACTTCAACAGAAGGAAAGCCACTCTCCAAACTTTCCGAAGAGCCTCCTAAAGCTTCTGAAAGTCCATTGCCAAAGCGGAAAACTGTGATTACAAAACCAGAGGCGGAGATCAAAGACAGCACAACAGTATCTGAGTCTCAAAAAAGCAGAGAGCAGGAAGTAAGGATTTTTCTACCAGGCACAACAGTATATAATAGGAGCCCATAGGAGGCCATTCATTTCACTGGTTTGAGCTCGCAGGTCACTTGCATGCTAATAGAGACATTGCAACACAAATACATGAAAGTTGCCAGTCTGCGAGAGGTTCTAGCTTCTTTACCCCCTTTTATTATAGAGCTTCTTGCTTGCTCTTTAAAAGTTATCTTCACTTTTCAGAAACACATTTCAAGGTAACATGAGAGGTTATTGCCTGAGAAAAAAGGAAGTCATGCTAATGCAAATCTCGATTGCAAATATATTAATCTCAGAAACAGGGATTTGTTTTCATTTCTTTTTCTTAGTAAAGGTTTCCCTTGCTCGAAAGCCAGTCATATCCGACTCTAGGGGTCAGTGCTCATCTCTGTTTCTATGCCGAAGAGTCAGCGCTGTCTGCTTCTGCAGACGTTTCCATGGTCATGTGGCAGGCATGACTAGACACCGGAGTGCATGGAACGCTGTTACCTTCCCACCGAAGTGGTTCCTATTTATCTACTTGCAATTTCATGGAAAAAGCATAATTAATATTTCTTGCAACAGTATAGTTATAGTTACAACTACATAGGAAAGTACCCCCTGTAAATCCACTTGTGATATACAGTAAATCCAAATGCAATAAGTACCTTGTGGATCAGACTAAAAAATCTCTGCTCTCCAGTTTTCTGTATCAAACCATGGCCAGCTGGATGTGCCTGAGAAGCTTACAAGCAGAGTACTAAAGTCTTTCTTGTTTATATCCAGCGCCTTGTTGTAATTTGCACGCTTTCTCTGTACATGGAGGTTTCAATTAATTATCCAATTAATTTGGAGAGCACTCCTTAAATTTGTGTTTGAGGAAAGTTTTAATGTGGCAGATAATTCATTCACTAGTTCTGGAGCTGTGCTGGCCTTTACACTGGAAGATGCAGGAATATTCCACTGGAGACAGATTCCAGAGATATTTTTAAAAACGTTTTTCTTTACTGTTGTTTCCAATGGGAGGAAACATCTCTACTCAAGCTTTTTTTGTTTCTCGAGATTTTTAAACTGTTATCTATCGATAAATATATAGATGAGATAGATACTTTTTAAGATATTACCTAGTCCTTTTTAATCGCAATAGGAATACCTAGAGGTAGCAAAAGTAAAGTAGAAGTTGAGCATTAGGTGCTGTCTTCACACTATGAAGCTAATTATGAAACACGCCAAAGAAAAGCAAAAATAAAAAAATGAACATCTCATCATCATGCTGATGATTTTTTAAAAGAATATTTTCTAGATGCTCACTGAAGCATTACACTTCATTGTAGTTTGCACAACTACCTTGTAAACCACCCAGAGAGTGCTGAGCAGTATGGGGCAGCATAGAAATGGAAACAATTTTAGTTGTAGGGCATTCTTTTCTGTGAAGCTGCAAATTGGGGGGGGGGGGGGGGTTACCACTAGCACAGATGACACTTAACACCTATTTGGTGTGAGAACACTAAATCATGCACAGCCATTCTGTCATCAGTATTTTGATTTGGGGAATTAATTAGAAGCAAAACTTATATTTGTGCTAGTTTGCTAAGCTCCATATCTTTGAGTTTTCACTACAAAACTGTCAGCCCCTGAGCTTAACATCCATAAAGTGATTCCTCCCCATCACTTTTTTGTTTTGCCCAAGATTATGATTTGCTGGCCCTTTTGTCTTCACTGTTATACAGTCATCAGCTGTTGGCATCTGTTGGGCACATACTAAGACCTCTAGCAGTTTTTTGACTTTTCATGACATAAAGAAAATGCCCTTCCAGAACTCAAATTCTAATCAGAGGTTCCCTAAATTCTAGGTCAGAGGTGCCCAAACTATGGCCTGTGGGCAAGATACGCGCCCCCCCCTCATGCCAATTCATCTGGCCTACACCACCCTCATCACTCCTGGAAGTCTTTTATTTCAGCTTCTGGGAGCAACGAGAGTGATGCGAGCTGGATGAATTGGCATCAGGGGCCAGATCAGTCTCACAGGCCATAGTTTGCATACCCCTGGTTTAAGCAGAGAAAATGGCAGCCTAAAATCTATCTCATCATGTTGCAAAACATATACAGTAAAACCTCATATAACACTAAAACCTGGTTCCACAAGTCTTCGTGTTATATGATTTTTCGTGTTATCTGATCCTCTATGGGATCCATAGAGATACATTGTAACCACACAGGCTTTCGCGGTTGTTATCTGAAGCATCCCATAGGATCTTAATGTTATCTGATGCAATTCTTCCCCCCAGATTCCTTGATGTTATGCGATTTTCGTGTTATTCGATACTAATGTTATATGGGGTATTACTGTACAGTGATACCTCGCTTAAAGAGTATTATAATGCATTCCATGGGATTGCTCTTTAAGCAAGTTTGCTCATTAAGCGAAACACCATTGTAAGTGACCAATTGTGAATTCTGGCAGGGATTGGGAACCCCGATTTAGTTGTTAAGCGAGGTTTTGGTTGGTTTTATTTGTTAAGCGAGGCGACCATTCAGAGAAAATTTTGCTCTTTAAGTGAGTTACTCTCTAAGCGAGGCGCTCTTCGTGCGAGGTTTTACAGTATGCTGCAAAACAGATTGCAAAGCATGTTTTACTTCTGCATCCAGTAGGAGGAACCACATGACCGGCCCACTGAACCATGTGACCAGCCTGTGGCCCAAAAAGTTTCAGTACCCTTGTTCTAGGTGGTGGTTTTAAATGCTCAGAGCTACACGTGAGATTGCAGTTACTTCATCAAATGTACTAAAGCCCCAAGAATAAACTTAGCATTAGCTAAACTGCAGTAACATTTCCAGAAGGTTCTTTTGGATCCAATTTCTTTTCAAAAGATTTTGTAGGGAAGAATGAAGGCAAAGTTTTTTGTGTCCCAAGCACAGTCCCTTCTTTGATTAAAAATAAAAATAAAGACTAGCCACTAGGTATTTGTCTGGGAGAAGCATAAGCAAAGCAATAGAGGGGTAGGGGTGCTTAGGGGCCTAGAACAGGGATATAAATCTTCTGTCGCAGAGGGTCGGAATCGACTGTGCGACTGAACAACAAAATCCTGTTCTGTCTGGCAGCCTAGTGAAGACTTTAACAGAAATAGGGAAATCCCTGAAAGAGAGGAAGAGAGAGAAAGAGGGGCATTCAAAGGTGGGTAAGTGTGGGTGGAAAACAAATACTAAAAACAAATGCTAATACTAATACAGTACTATGTTATGCCTCTTTTCAGTTCTGAAGAATCTTACTTTTCTAGCTGTCTGGGAAAACATTTTTCTTTTGGGTTTCTTTGATTCCTTTGTTTATGGCCTCCAGTCATGACTACCTTTCTCCAACTATCCAATTCATTATATCTGAAAGGGAAAGCAAATTCATTCCATGTTTTGTCTGGAGAAACCTCAGGCTGTTTCCACAATGATAAATCACAAGCCCTCTTCAACCTTTTTGCTCTCCTGATATACATTTGCTGCTGTATGCAAAGGTTTAGCTCTACAGTTGACTCATGACTGGAGTAAGAGGTGCTCCCTCCCCACAAAAAGATGTCCGAATAAGATGCTTCTCCAGCCTGGGTTACAAGCCAATCACAGCAAATAGGGAGGACAAGAAGAAAACATTAACATGGCATTCTGAAGAGCTGAAACAGGAACAGGTTTTACCAAACAGCAGTCTATATCCTTCTTGTTTACTGGCCTTCAGAATCAATTCCATGCTTTAAAGCAACTGGAGTATGACTGGCTGGGGATGGGTGGGAAGAATTGTTGAAACCTTGTGCCCCAAAGCTAGTAGACCATGCTTTTGTGTATTGGTTGCATGTGTGTAAAATGGACAAGTAATATTTTGTAGCTGAAGGACAGTAGGTCCTTAACTAGAGCCCTGTGCAGCCACAAAAAAAACCCGTATTTAACACTGACCTTAAAGGACATACTCTCAAGCTCAGGATAACTGACATGGTTGACTAGGACTAGGCAAAAGGTACCACTCTGTTCAGTTGACAAGAGCAAAAAGCCAGGATACTACTATTTATACCAGGCCTGACCACTCCAGATGGGACTGCAGTGGCTCAAGTGGCTAAGAGACTGACTGGAAGGCAGGAGGTCAGCAGTTTGATTCCCGAGTACTGCAGGACAGAATGAGCTCCATCTTTGTCCCAGCTCCTGCCAACCTAGCAGTTCAAAAGCAAGAAATTGCAAGTTGATAAATAGGAACCATTTCAGTGGGAAGGTAAACAGCGTTCCGTGCACTCCAGTGTCTAGTCATGCATGCCACATGACCATGTAAACGTTTGCAGAAGCAGACAGCGCTGGTTTTTCAGCTTTGAAACAGTGATGAGCATGGAACCTTAGAGTTGGATACGACTGGCTTTCAAGAAAGGAAAACCTTTACCTTTACCTAGCCACCCAAGAGATTTTGTCCTGCCTGCCAGTTTGGTGGAATGCTGTAGCATTTCCCTACTATGTGTGTGCATTGTACCACAGCTTAGCCTGCTAAGGTTGATCCAAGTCATGAATCAGGAGCTTTCTGGTTCAAATCTTAGACTCTGTGAGAATCACATAGTTCTATACTGGGCTACACAGAAAGAGCTCTTGAAGATTTTGGTATTTTTGAACCACAATTAGGCATATCCCCTGGGAACAGCGACTTCGTGTTGCTGGCTAATCTTTCTCACACTAGGTCAGGCAAAAGGAGCTGCAGAATGAACTTACCAAAAAGTGCCTTCATTTTAGCAGTTTCACATCTGACCTAGACACAGAAGAAGAAGAAGAGGACCACCAGATACTGTGTTAGCAGAGCAGAAATCTCCTTCCTACTTTACCCAGTTTGGGCAATCATCCCCAGATTCTAATATGTCATCTTTCAAATTTATCTGAAGTGTCAAGAAAGTGATTTGCCTGTCCCTTAAAAAAAATTGAACACACCATGCTATGCTTTTTATAACTCTGATGCCAAACTCCTGTTTAGTGTCAGAGGTTTTCTGCTCTGAATAAATTTGCCTATTAAAGATGTATGGGCATCTACCCACTTGTCCTGGAAAGGGCTGCAGCTTTACAAGTATTCTAGGGAAAAGCTTATCAGGCTTTGATTATATCTGAAAAGATCGTGTTATTGCCACCTTGTTCCCCTCCTGCCCCACAATTAAGAAACACATTTGGGCACAGAAGAATTTTGTGAATAGCTTTGTACCCCAATGGAGTATTTTGCCCTCCCAGATACTAATACCTGGACAGGCAGCCCAGAATCCCTGGCAGGAAACTAATGCATCACACAACAACACATGCACTACAGGTACAGTTTATCTGGCTATAAAGATTCAGTGATGTTAGGGGTGTTGTATGCATTCAAATCATGTGTGTTGAGTGCCTGTGAGCAGAACAGGAGCAAGTACAGTCCTCCTTATAGTTACACTCTCAGTCCTGTGAGCTACTGTACTTCTGCCTTCTGTCTCCTAGGGCAGTGCTTCCCAACCTTTTATTTTTGGACTTAAATTCCCAGAAGCCTAAATCAATTCCCAAATCTTTGATCAGCCAACATACTGACTTAGGCTTCTGGGAATTGAAGTCTCCTTGTGGGGCGTGGGCTCCACGTTGGGAACCACTGTCCTAGGGCAAAGGAAGGCAGCAAAGGCCAATTGTGTGCCTGGTCCTAATTAATTCTGCATGTTTCACTGTATGAAACAAGGAAACTCTACTCACCATAGCCAAATATACTTTATATTCAACTGAGAGTGATATATGATTGGAATTAGCAACTTTTTTCTAGCAGGCACTAGTGCATGTTTTAAAAGCCACCCACGGTCCATTTGACAACTCTTACTTCCTAGATTAGTGATGGCCAATTTTGGCACTCTAGGTGTTCTTGGACTTCAGTTCTCAGAAACCCAATTCAGCACTCCTGTTTATCAGGGCTTCTGGGAATTTAAATCCAAGAACACCTGGAGTGCCAAGGTTGGCCATCACTGTTGACCTAGATGGTCCTCTGTGTAAAAAGAATTTTTTTGGAATAGTAGCTGTGTTATTTTATGTTTCAAGCATATCAGAGAGTAAACAAAACAAAAACATTGTAGCACTTTAAAAATTAGCTCTCTGACCAAGTGGACTTGATCCACGAAAGCTAACATACAGCAGCTAATCTTTAAATTGCTATGGTTTTGTTTTGTTTTGTTTACTTTCTGATATGCGTAAAAAGACTGGCTCTCCCTGCTGACTAGAAGATTTTCTGAACAGCACCACAGTCTGCCATTCTTAAACCATTTCTGTAGCTTTGGAGCAAATCACTCAGTTCTATGAAATTTCTGCACATCAGTTGTTTTCAACATGGTAGCAGCGATCATACAGAACAATTCACAGCAGCATTGATCTGTGGACATAACATATGAAATTGTACTTAGTTTCTCATCGATGAAACAGTTCAGAAAATACATGCTCCTATTTATCCACACTGGGACTCTGTAGTGGGCTCTACAGTGTATGGAAAGATTTACAAAGATAAGCATTGAGAAGAAGGAACATATTGTGATCCACACAGCATGTAGAGATCCCTCAAAATATAGTTCTCTGTAGCGAATTAATAGAAGATTTTGTGCCACTGCTACAAAAACTTGGAAAGGCTATGTTTTGGGAACACAGTTCCTAGACTCCAGCTAATCAACAAGCTTAGGCGAGCATAGTTCTGGAAATTGTGATCTAAAAGAGAAACTTATCCAAGCTCTGGTTCTTGCTCATAGTTGATACATAATTCCATGAGCAAAACTTGCATGCAGACTTTCCTCCATATACATTAAAATGCGACTGCTTGGATATACAACTTCGGTTAACAGACGGCTCAGTTAACATAGCAATTGCATAACAAAAGGAACTCCATAGAAAATAGTGGCTCGGTTAATGGATTTTTTTCCAGAATGGATTAATTGGTTTTCAATGCATTCTTATAGGAAACCATGTTTCAGTTAAAGTATTTTGGTTTTCAGTGTATTCGTATGGGAAATTTAGTTAAAGTAATTTTCTCTGTAAGAAACGTCCCAGAGAACGCATTAATTACGTTAACTGAGGTTCCACTGCTCAAAGAGTTAGTTGGCTCTGATGATGAAAACTTATTTGTCTTTGCAGACAAATGAGATTTCAAGGGTGGTTTTCCTTTTCGTGACAAAAGCAACAGCTATATTTTCTTTAGACATCAAGTTATGAAAAAGGCTGAACACAGAACTTTGTAGCTGACCAGCCTTGAGCAAAACAGATGGCCCTTTTTAAAATGGAAAGAACCAATCAGTAAGACACTGTAACTCTGATTCCTTTGCTTAGAGGCAGAGAACACAGATTTTCAATCCTACAGAGCTTGCTGTTTATATTTTACAAATGTGAGTTCCTGGGGACTTGGTGAAATCAGCTGTCATCAGCAGGCTTAGCATGAATGTCACCAGGAGACCAGGCCTACAAAGAGAAATAATTTTATTTTTAAAGGAAAATGGCTAATCATATAAGAACAAGCTTCCAAAGAACATGGCATCTATGAAAGAGAAAAATAAAAGAATGAAAGGACATGGCAAAAATTTAACTGTTAATAAGTCATTCTTGAATCCCTCCCCCTTTAAAAAAACAAATTGACTCCCCCTGTTGGGCATGTGCCCCACGTGTTGGGAACCACAAGGCATTGAAAATTTTTAAAAAGTCCCGACTGGACAAAAATAATTTTTAAAAATTACCCAAAAAAACCCACCAAAAATCCAAAAAAATGCCAGACACAATTGTCCCCCACCCTCACAAAAGCAACAAAGAGTTCTCTCTACCTTTTCCATGCCATTTGGGGACCTTATCTGCTCCATTCCAACCTGGGGGGAGGCATGCATTGAGCCCATTTTCTGCCCCTGCCAGCACAGGGGGAGTCTGGGGACCTTATCCTCTTGGTCCCCACCTTTCTCCAAGCTCCCAGGGCAGCGCTACAGCCAAAAGCTGTGGCAAACATAACCCAGGGTAGTCATATGCTGGGGTTTTACTGTACCTCAAAACAAAAGCACTATCAGGAGAAATTAGTCTTGCATTAAATAAATGAGCAAACTTTATTTATTTATTTATTTATTTATTAGCTTATAAATGGATTTTCTAGAAAGAATCTCTTCTGCTTTCATTGATAGGCAAACCCTGGCAAGAATTTATTTTAAAATACATGTATCTCACTGTGATAGTTTTCTTATGTTAGGTTGTAAGGGTGCTAGTTTATAAAATAAAACTCAAGCCCCTGAACTCTTTGCATGGACTTTTTACACTAGCAAATAAAAAATAGTGGGGTGGGAGTTTAAAGATGTGCCGTAAGGGTAGGAACCACTTCCAAAAGAGTTTTAATAATATTATGAAATCAGAGATCACAACCTAATTCTTGGAATACCCTGACAAACATTTACTAGAAGTTGGGTGTGGGGTTTACACCCAGTTAATATCCCAGTTAATTTTGTCTATGTATTACTGCCCATACAATAAAGTGAATTGCATGTCCAATCCCTTATTGTAATGGACTCTAATGACTGTTTTTCTTTCTTCTTGTATAGGAATCAAGTAAGCCTTATCCCTCAGACCTGTCCCGTAGTCCCCAAAGCTTGAGTGACACTGGCTACTCATCTGATGGCATCTCCAGCTCCCAGAGTGAAATCACAGGCTTAGTGCAGCAAGAAGGAGAGCAGCTAAATGAAACAGGAATGGTAGAACCCAGTCCTCCAAGTCCAACTGAACTCACTAAACTGGAAAGCAGCATGCGCCCTCTACTGGAGTCAAAGGGCTTGGCTCAAGAGCCTGGTGACAAAGGGAAGGCATACCACACATCACGAGAGGAACAGAGACAAAGGCAGAGGCCCAGGTCCCTTTCTATCACCCCAGAAGCCTTTGATTCTGATGAAGAACTAGAAGACATTATGGAAGAAGATGAAGACTCTGTAGAATGGGAAAAAGACCAGAGGGACAGCATGGAGTCTTCGGATGACTTTAGCAGTAGGCTTCGCCACGACTATGTCGAAGACAGTAGTGAAGGAGGGTTCTCCCCATTACCTACTAGACAAAAAGTCAAAGAGCCCAAAATGAGTGATGAAGAGTTCATGAGGAGGCAGCTCCTGGAGATGAGCGCAGAAGAAGATAACTTGGAGGAGGAGGAGGAAGAAGAATACGATCGTGACAAATATAGCATTCCAAAAAGTGGGCACAAACCTGACTCAGACAAAAGTAGAGAGGCTACCTCATCCAAGAGGCACCTGCCCCACAGCTCTGGGAGCATATATGAAGAAGAAAGAAAAGAGCTGGAAAGTACAGAGAGTGATGACATGACTGCATCTCAGGGAGGTTTGCGGCGGTTCAAGACTATCGAGTTAAACAGCACTAGCAGCTATGGCCGAGACATGGAGATCAGCCAAGAGGCAGACATCAGCCTGGACAGAGAACCTGAGCTGGAAATGGAGAGTCTGACCGGATCACCAGAAGACAGATCAAGAGGTGAATATTCTTCTACCCTGCCAGCCACAACACCCAGTTACACATCAGGAACGTCACCCACCTCCGTCTCTTCCTTGGAAGAGGATAGCGATAGCAGCCCTAGCCGCAGGCAGAGGCTAGAAGAGGTAAAGCAGCAGAGGAAGGCACGACATCGCTCCCATGGCCCTCTGCTTCCGACCATAGAAGACTCCTCAGAGGAAGAAGAGCTGCGTGAAGAAGAGGAGCTTTTGCGAGAGCAGGAGAAAATGCGAGAGGTGGAACAACAGCGTATCCGAAGTACCGCCCGCAAAACAAAAAGAGACAAAGAAGAGTTGAGGGCTCAGAGGAGGAGAGAGAGATCCAAAACCCCACCCAGCAATCTGTCCCCTATTGAAGATGCTTCTCCTACAGAGGAACTACGGCAGGCTGCAGAGATGGAGGAGCTGCACAGGTCTTCCTGTTCAGAATACTCGCCTTCTATCGACTCAGAAGCAGAAGGGTTTGATGGTATTTCCTCTAAGTTGTACAAGTCGGGCAGTGAATACAATCTTCCAACATTTATGTCCCTCTATTCTCCAACAGAAAAAAACGCTAACTCTGCTTATCCCTCCAGCAAGCCCCTGAAAAGTGCTGAAGAAGCATATGAAGAGATGATGAGAAAGGCAGAAATGTTCCAAAAGCATCAGCCTTCCCAACAAAGTATTTCCTACAGCAGCGCCTACCAACAAGGCTATCGTAGTTCAGAAGGCCAGAGTCATTTTGAATACCAGTATATAGATGACTACAGCTATGATGTCCGGAACATGGACTCCTCTCAAGCTGACTTTCAAAATGAACTATCTAAATCTGGGGCAGTTTATGAAGAAATCCTTCAGACCTCACAAAATATATCCAGGATGCACCAGTCCTCTTCTCTGGCACTTGAACAGGAAGGAAAGAAGAAGGGGCGAGAAGACCCATATCAGGAGAAGCAGTTTCTGAATGCACAGAGCGCTTATGAAAGTGGCCCACTCACGCCTGGGACTAGTCCGACACAGCTGTCTGCTCCTGTATCCTTTTCCTCTACTGAAAGCAGTGCATGCAGAGTGGTCCCTGATGTCAGAGTCACTCAGCATTTTGCAAAAGAGAGTCAAGAGCACTCAAGGCTTCATAGTTGTGCTACAGCATCTAGCTCAGTTTCAAAGAGTGTAACAACACCATATTCATACACTAAGGGATCTAGTACAGTCACCACAGTTGTTTCTAGTCCAGCAAGCGCATCGCGAATCTACAGCACTCCCATATCTCTGAACAGCTCAGAGGCACCATCTGTGTCCACCCCGAGCCAAAGTTACAATCAAACAAAAGTAACCGCAAGCTATGGCTCTCAAACAGAAAATATTTCCAGG
Organism: Furcifer pardalis; assembly: GCA_030440675.1. Classification (NCBI taxonomy): domain Eukaryota; kingdom Metazoa; phylum Chordata; class Lepidosauria; order Squamata; family Chamaeleonidae; genus Furcifer; species Furcifer pardalis. The sequence continues at coordinate 106,275,652 of CP126893.1, forward strand.
GTTAAGAGTGTTGCAGAGATTGGCGGGTCCTCAACAAGAGAGAAACTCCAAAGCATGACTGAAAGCAAGAGTAGCATACCAATCGCAACACCTAAAATGTATTCTTTCTTCAAAAGCTCCAGCCCACCCCTTTCCCCTTCTTCTCCCACTCAGAGTCCCACCCGTTCTTCTCCAAGGGTTGGGATGCTAGCCAGTACAGGGGTCGGCACTAAATCAACAGCTGAATTTTCCACCCAAACACACAGCACAATTATTTCATATGATGTCCCAGCTACTACTGCTGTATCATCATCTTCCCCAATGGTAGCTCAAGGAACACAAACCCCTCATCGATCTAGCTCCCCTCGCCTTGCTAGACAACAGTCATCACAAGAAGCCCCATTTATGGTCATCACATTATCATCTGATGCAGCCATTCAAACCAGGCCAATTGGTGCAAGTCCTTCCATTTCACCAGACTCATCTCCAACCCAACAAGGCCATCAACAAACAATGCATAGTTACAGTCAGACAGTAATCAATGCGGCACAACTCCAGCAAGAGCAGCTGCAGCCCACTTACGCAAAGACACAATCAGTGCTAGAAAGAGCCTCTGCTTACAGCGCTGCAATGCAGAAAGCACAAAGCCCTGCTGCTGCTGACAGCTTTCCTGGTGCTTACAGCTGGGGATCACTGCCTGCAGAAAACATTTCTTTATGTAGAATATCATCAATACCTGGGACATCCAGGGTAGAACCTGGACCCAAGCTACCCAGTAGCAACATTGTAGACTTGCGGACTGCAATAAAGTCTGCTCCAATCATTATAACAGACCAAGGGATGGATCTCACATCTCTAGCGACTGAGAGCAGAAAATATTGCCTCACTATTGACCAGTCACCAAGTCGGCAGTCAACAACTGTCCAGCCCTTAATTATCAATCTTAATGCCCAGGAACAACCTCATGCAATCATAAGTACAGCCACCACAGTCAGCATAACTGTTGCATCTTCCATGCTTGTGTCTCAGCCAAAGCAGCCTGCAGTCTATGGAGACCCATTTCAGAACCGGATGGACTTTGGTCAAGGGACAGGAAGTCCCATCTGTCTGACACAAATTAAGCAGGTAGAACAAGCTGTCCAGACTGGCACCTTCAGAGGATTGGTGAGTGGCACTGGCATGACTGCCTCTGTGGGGCGGCCAGAAGCTGCAGGTCCACAGCAAGCAAAGTTTGCTCGGTATAATTTGCCCAACCAGATGACAGCCCTGGCAAAGAAAGATACTGTGATCACACAGACCACTAATGCTCAGAATATTGTTAGTGCCATTCCCAGACAGTTTCCTCAGGATCAAAGCTCAGAAGTATACAGAGGGATCCCCGTGGAATTGAAAACGCCAACACCTGCAGTCCCCATAGCAAGTAAGAAATCCCAAGTTATGATGGTGCAGATGGAGGATATTGTTGGAGGGCCAACCACAAAACTGATCAAAGATGAAGCTCCTCCCAATGCTATGGATCTCACAGGGATGAAGCAAGAAAGCCAAGTGGCTTGCTGTGATGTAGTGTACAAATTTCCATTTGCAGGCAGTTGCACAGGGGCTTTTAACCCATCTTCCAAGGTGCCAGAGAAAAATGTTGGTGAAGCAACTCACCCTGGAAAACCTAGCAGCCCATACTATGCAAGCAGGGAACAGGAGGGGTCAGATGCATATCCTTATAAAGAGCAATCTGCAACAGGACCTCATCCATACGAACAGCACAGGTTCTATCCTCAAGGGGCATTTGGGAGACTGTACTCCTCTATGTCAGATACCAACCTTTCTGAGATGGGCTTGAACTATTACCCAGTTAAAGGAGAGCAGCCCTTTCACTCCCTTGCTGGGGATTCTGCTGTAGATCTGACAACCATGAAACACTCGTACAGCCACAGCTTTACTGAAGGAGGCTACATGGGACATGGATTGCAGTATGGTTCCTTTTCTGATCTCCGACAGCCCACTGATTTGCTAAGCCATTCATACCCGATGCGAAGGTACAGCTCAGCCTCAAATATCTACTCAGATTATAGATATGCACCAAGAGGTGACATGGCAAATTTCCAGGAAGCCAGTCTGGCTCATTATAGTGCTACTACAGCTCGTGAAATCAGCCGAATGTGTGCAGCACTCAACTCCATGGACCAGTATGGGGGCCGGCATACAAACAGCCCAGATCTTCTCCAGTACGGACCTGGGGCTGTTGGCACTGGACTAGGTGGGAGTGGCACCATCCCACCTCAACAGGGTGCCATGAAACCCAACATGATATATAACCCGAATTTTCAAGACTCTCGCCCAGGCTTTGGGAACCTAGCCCAGTACAATTTCGCCAGACTGGGAGCTGTCAGACAAGTCCTCCCTTCAACTGCCACTGTACGTGCTGCTGATGGCATGATATATTCAACCATTAACACACCAATAGCTTCAACTCTTCCCATCACCACCCAGCCAGCTTCTGTCCTACGACCTATGCTTCGGGGTCTTTTTAGGCCCTATGGTCCAGCTGGGATCACAGCTCTCCCTCTGGCCAGCCTGACCAGAGTGCCTCTAGTAACTCCAAGGATGCCCCTTGCAGCCCCAGGTCTCTATCGGTATCCAGGGTCCAGCAGGCTTCCTGCAGCTCCCACATCATCAGTGATGGAAACACCAGTGTATTTGGGGAAACCTGTGAGCACCAGTGCAGCCAGCACTGTCACCAGTAGTGTAAGCCCGGCCCCAGTTTCCAAGCCCTCAGCACCAGCTGCTGCCAATCTGCAAAGGCCAGAGCAGACAGCGACTAGCACACGAGAAGAGGTACCTGTGGCAACATCTGGGGCACAGAGCACCATCAGAGACACCAGCCAGGTACAGCAGCAGCAGCAACCGCCACCACCGGCAGCAGCAGCAGTGCCACCAACTCAAAAACAACAAAGTGATGTTCCACAGTCCAGCGTCGCCAGCAAACGAGCTGCAGAAAAGGAGGAAAAAGAGAAGGAGGAAGAGAGACAGAGGAAGCAGCAGGAGCATATCCTTCAGATGGAGAGGGAAAGAGTAGAACTGGAGAAGCTGAGGCAGATGAGGCTACATGAGGAGCTCGAGAGGGAACGGGTGGAGTTGCAAAGACACCGAGAGAACGAACACCTCTTAATGCATCGGGAGATCCAGGAGTTACAGTCCATAAAGCATCAGGTCCTGCAACAGCAGCAGGAGGAGCGCCAGGCCCAATTCGCTTTGCAGCGGGAGCAATTGGCTCAGCAACGATTGCAGTTGGAGCAGATTCAGCAGCTGCAGCAACAGTTGCAGCAGCAACTGGAGGAGCAGAAGAGACAAAAGAGTGCTTTCCCTCCTCCTGTAGGTGATCCAGCAGGAAGGATCCCTCCACCGGCAGCTCCTGAGATAGCTGTAGAAATGCAAAGAACCCTGGCTCAAAATGGACAATTCTGGCCAGCCATGAACCAAGCCTTCATAGCTGCTGCAGGCCCAGGGCAAGATATGCAAGCACAGCCTCGCTATCCGGGGCTCCAGAGGCCTCTCACCAATTCAGCCTCCGAAATGTCTCTGCCAACAGAAGATCAGTGGGAACCGAGTCGAGGAATAAAGAAACGAAACTCAATGCCACGTCTTCGGGATGTCTACGACAAGGAGCCTGGCTATGAGCCATATGTCGTCAAGAAGATCACAGATAGCAGTGTACAGACTGATGAAGAGGATGGAGAGGAGCGTTTCTATGCATCCCGACGACGTCGTACCCGCCGCAGTACAGACTGTAGTGTTCAGACCGATGAGGAAGATAATGGTGAATGGGAACAGCCTGTGCGGCGCCGACGTTCCCGCTTCTCCCGGCACTCAGACTCCAGTGCAGAAAGCAAGCAAGATTCTTCCACCAAAGGTGTGGCCAGCATAGCCATCCAAACCATCAGTCACTGCTCCGTGCAAACAGAACCCGACCAACTACACAGGGTCTCTCCTTCCATCCATATTACCTCTCCTGACCCCAGGGTGGAAATAGTGAGGTACATCTCTGCCCCGGAAAAGACCCAACGGGGAGAAAGCCTGGCCTGTCAGACGGAGCCAGAGGTGCAACCCCAGCCAGGCATTGTGGTCCCTCAGCTTACGGTGCCTACCACAATTACGCCTTACTCTTCCAACATCCAGATTGTAAGCACAGGCCCTCTGGATTCCCATACAGCCCGGCAACAGGCGCTGGCAAAGAAAAAGCCTGACCCCCTTGAAATTGGCTACCCATCCCACCTGCCAACAGATTCCTTGTCTCAATTTGTGTCCCGCCAGCCCCCCAAGTCACCCCAGGTGCTCTACTCCCCAGTCTCTCCACTCTCCCCACATCGGCTGCTGGAGTCCTCCTTCACGACCAGTGAGCGGCTCAACAAGGCGCATGTGACTCCGCAGAAGCATTTCATGGCTGACTCCACCCAACGCCAGCAGACACTACCTCGCCCCATCAAAACCATGCAGAGATCCTTATCTGACCCCAAGCCCATCAGCCCAACATCAGAGGAGGCTGCAAAGGATAGGTTTTCTTTATATCAGCAAACTTTACTCCCTGGCAGCCAGGTAAGATTGATGCTTGTCTAAAAGATGGATTGAAAAATATTTCTGCTATCTATTTCCAAAGCCTTAACTTCTGTTTTCCCTTCATAATCCTGGTGGCTTTCTTTCCTTTTTGTGAAATCAGTGTGATCCAGCATGCCATAATCCAGGAATGAATGAAAACTATGTTCAGTTTTAAATGTGTGTGTGGGGGGGGAGACATATCACAGAGTGTGAACTCAGCTTTATAATTTGGTTTAACTTAAATGCTGGCTAGTCAAATGGCAGAACAGTGATTAGTCATATTTTTGATCTAGGTAGATTGCCACTATTTTAATTAAAAAAATAAAAGGACCCAAAAAGTGCTTTCCCCAGCTAACTATAAAAGTGATGTAAAGACTGGTGAAGTAATTGGCATTCACCAATAAGCATCTACAGCAGGGGTGGCAAAACTACAGCTCATGGTGTCAAATCATCTGGCCCACACTGCTACTGGAACCAGAAATTAAACACTGCCATAAATGCACCTGCAGCTGTCGTAAACACATTTATGACAAACACAGACACATTTTATGGTGGGAGGAATGACATAACCAGCCTGCTCAACAAAGTGACTGGCCTGCGGTGTGAAAAATTTGGGAACCCCTGATCTACAGCAACCCAAACCAGCTTTTTTACCTAATACAATGGAATCTCGTATAACGAACGTCCTTTTTATAGCGACAAAATTGCACAACGGATAGGTGTTTTTTAAAAATGGTGCCCCGCATAACAAGTTTTTCCTATGGAAAAAAATTGTACAACAATGGGAAAACCCACTTAGTGAAAAAAATCATTGTATAATTTTTTCCATAGGAAAACTCATTGTATAATTATTATTTTCCATAGGAAAAATTGTACAATGACAAAATTGCATAGCGAACAGACGCATAGAATGAATTAAAATCATTATACAGTACAGGGTTTTACTGTATGTTGAAAATTGCAGAAGCAGTTTTTCACCATTCAGTCTGTGATGGGAAGGTGTGTTCAGCTTTTTAAGTTTACAAGACACATTCAAACCATGTCCCAAACTCTTGAAAGCTATTACACTCAATGTAGTATTAGTTGACCAACTGCTACATCTCATATCTTCAATTTAGTATTGGTTGGTTGGTAGGTAGACAGAAGCATTCTAAAGATATGAGAAGATCATCCCATCTGTCGCATGCAGTGTTACGAGCTGACATCCTGGTGTTTAGAAGTTGGTTGGTTTTGATGGAGTAGCATATTTTCCCTGAATCTTCACAGGTTTGGGAAACGCCACTCCCATCATCTTTTGCAGATTTTGCTAATAGTGTGTACTTTCATAACACGTTTGTAATAGATGACTATGGAGAACAGTGCAACACATAAGTGTTCCCATATATGAGTACATTAGGTGCTGCCCCTTACAGCAACCTCTTTTCTTTCATATACTGTATTGTTTATTCTCTGCCAACTTGTGCAAGACAGACCAAAATCAAAATACACTAGTACCCCGAATAACGTTATGACTTGGTTCCACAAGTCCCGTCGTTATCCGGTTTTTAACGTTGTACGATACATTGAACACACAATGTTAAAAAAAAGCCCTGTTTCCCTGGAGGCTGCAGGAAGCGAGAATGTCGGGATTTGAATCCTGACATTTTGGCTTGCTGCTGCCTCCAGGGAGGTGGGGGAACTTTGGAAACAGCTTGGAGCAGGTTTCCCCACCTCCCTGGACCCGGCGGGGGGGTCAGAGACCCCAAAATTGGTAAAAAAAAAGTCCATTTTTTTTACCAATTTTGGGGTTTCTGACCCCCCCGCCGGGTCCAGGGAGGTGGGCAGACCTGATCCAAGGTGTTTCTAGGCTTCCCTGACATTCTGAGCCAGTGCAGCAAGCCAGAATGTCAGAGTTCGAATCCCGACATTCTGGCTTGCTGCACTGGCTCAGGACGTCGGGGAAGCCCAGAAACACCTTGGATCGGGTCCCCACACCTCCCTGGACCCAGCGGGGGGGGGGGGGTCAGACACCCCAAAATTGGTAAAAAAAATGGACGTTTTTTTTACCAATTTTGGGGGCTCTGACCCCCCCCCCCCCCGGCCGGGTCCAGGGAGGTGTTGGGACCCGCTCCAAGCTATTTCCAAAGTTCTCCCACCTCCCTGGAGGCTGCAGCAAGGCAAAATGTCAGGATTCGAATCCCGACGTTCTCGCTTCCTGCTGCATAAAAGAGGGTGGGGGAAGTTCAAAATTAGCGCGCATCAGCTCTAGGGAGGTCGGGAGACCCGATGCGCGCTAATTTTGAACTTCCCCCACCCTCTTTTATGCTGCAGCAAGCCAGAACGTCGGGATTCGAATCCTGACATTTTGCCTTGCTGCAGCCTCCAGGGAGGTGGGAGAACTTTGGAAACAGCTTGGAGCGGGTCCCCACACCTCCCTGGACCCGGCGGGGGGGTCAGAGCCCCCAAAATTGGTTTAAAAAAAAACGTCCATTTTTTTACCAATTTTGGGGTTTCTGACACACACACACACACCCCGCTGGGTCCAGGGAGGTGTGGGGACCCGATCCAAGGTGTTTCTGGGCTTCCCCGACGTCCTGAGCCAGTGCAGCAAGCCAGAATGTCGGGATTCGAACTCTGACATTCTGGCTTGCTGCACTGGCTCAGGACATCGGGGAAGCCCAGAAACACCTCCAGAGAGATCAGAGGACCCGATCTACAGCTGCAGGGTGGCTGGGGAAGCTGACGGGGACTCCCTGTCGGCTTCCCTAGCCACCCGCCCATGCCTCCGCAGCTGTGGGGTGGCTGGGTAAGCCGATGGGGGAGCCCCCCGTCAGCTTTCCAGCCTCCCCACCCCTGCCTCCGTAGCTGCAGGGTGGCTGGGAAGCTGAACGGAGAAACCCGTTCAGCTTTCCAGCCACCCTGCTGCTAAGAACAACTGTATCGTATAACGTTAAAAATCACGTTATTCGATACAAGATTTTTCCGAAAATCTTGTAACGTTATACGGTTTTCACGCTATATGATACTCGCGTTATACGGGGTATTACTGTACTGTACTGTAGCAAATGACCCTTTTTCTGCATCCTAAAATCCTGTGGAAGCACAGAAGAGATGTTGAGTTGCTCTCTTTGCCATCTAGTGGTGGTAAAGAAAATATATATAATTTTGTGATATAGTAAAATAGTAAAAACATGTGTTGCTGACTGTAAAGTTAACAGGAAACGTTATGTGAATGTCAAATTCTCCAGATATAAGCCATGGGAAAGATAGCCCACACCTCCATGTATGCAGAGGTACTAACATAATAAGGGGCTGTGGTGACTTAGTGGTTAAGCCGCTGAAATTTACAACTGGAAGGTCGGCAGGTCAGCAGTTTGAGACCTTAGTGCTGCACGACGGAGTGAGCTTCTGTCTCTGTCCCAGCTCCTGCCAACCTAGAAGTTCGGAAGCAAGAAATTGCAAGTAGACAAATAGGGGCCACTTTGGTGGGAAGGTAAACAGCGCTCAGTGCACTAGAGGGGTGTATTGTCGAGGCATGCCTGCCACATGTCCATGGAAACATTTGCAGACGCAGACAGCGCTGGCTCTTTGGCTACAAATGAAGATGAGCACTGAACCATAGACTTAGATACAGCTGTAGTAACATAATATTTGAAGGAAGGAAGTTGATGCTTCTCTATCAAGTAAGAAAAAAAGTCCTGGATAGATTATCATGCAACAGATTTATTCTGTGCTCCCAGTCTGGCTCTCAAGTAGACCCATGAACTTCACAGTTTTAGGAAACAAGCGCTAGCCTAAGTCTGGGACAGGGAGATATACATATACTCCATTGATATTTCTTAAGATGTGATGATCAACTTCTTTATTTTTATTGAAATGGGAAGATATTTCTGGTCATTATGATGTGTTTTTATTCCTGCAAACTCCCTCAGTGGCTTAGTGGTTAAGACGCTGCTCTGGAGCCTGGAAGGTTGGGTTTCAATACCCAAGAGCTGCACTTGGGGACATAAAAGGAGCCTCATTCAGGCATCCACTTGAATAGAGTTTCTCTAACAAAAATCCTTTCAATCCAGAGTAATCTCTGAAATGAAATTATTATGATTATTATTATTCCTACAAACAGTACATCCCTCTAGCTTTAAGAGGCCAAACATTGACACAACTCATTTGTCACACTCTTATGATTGGTAGGAGAGGCATTCTGGTCAGATTGGCTTAGCATTTCTACAAAAATAATATTAGGGTAATTGCCAAAAAAAAAATCACAGCCTGGGGTCATAACTCTTGTTGCAATCTCATCAGATGCCACAATGCTACAATTTGTATTAGCGCCCAGAGCAGAGGTGTAGCTACCGCCGTATCAGCCGTATCAATTATACGGGGGGCCCGGGCTACGGGGGCCCCCAACGGCAAAAAATAAAATTAAAAATAAAAAAGAGCAAAAATTTACTGCGCATGCGCAGAAACTCAATCCGATGCATTGCGCATGTGTCAGATTGAGTTTCTGCGCATGCGCACTTTATTGGAGCCATTTTTGGCTCCAATTTAAAAAAACCTGGGACGTTGGCCGGCTAGTATATTGGGCATGGGGCTGAGAGCCTAAGGAAAGGTTTCTAGGATCCGCGTGGCTCCCGGAGAGGGGATGGAATGTTGTGTCCCTGAGAATTCGAAATTCGAACCTCGGAAAGGAAGCCTTTGCCTTCCTGGAGCAGCAGAGAAGCGACCGAGAGGAGCATGCGCAGGTCTTGCGACCAGGATTGAACCTTCTCTCGCGTTGAGCTGGGAAGGCAACCCCAGCCTCTTTCGCTGGTGCATCCCCGGGACCGGATTGCGTCCCGGGTCACGCCTCGGAAATGGGACAGGCTAGCAGAAGGGCGTCCGCGTTTACACGCGTAACTGCACGCCAATGCTTTTAGGGCAAGAACTTTTTGGATTGTGGCTCCCAGAAAAAGAAACTCCAATCCAGGAGAAACTCCAATCCAGGAGAGGCCCCTGCCTTGCTATGGAGGATTCTGGGAGTTGTAGTCAATGCACCATAGTTCCAGGCTCTGCTAAAGCAGCAATGAGGAGGGGGAAATAAATTATGAGTGGGCTGTGCATGTTTGAAACTCACGGGTTAAAGTTATTTCCAGTCTGGCCAGGTTATCTGCTATGGTAATAGAGTAATCATCACGGCTGCTACTCGTATCCAAGCATACATTTATTTATTTATGTTGGCTTGTTTAGCCGCCCCCTCGCAGAGGCGACACTGGGCAGCTTACAACACAAGAAACGCCCCTAACATAACACACTCCGACAACCCAAACATATAGATAAAAACTCTGAAATCTTAGAATTACAAAATCTTGAATCTAAAATCTCCATAACAAAATTGGCAGATGGTCATATGATGGATGTGTCTCTGCAGTGATGGGCAGCCAAAAAATTTACTACCACACTGTGGGCGGAGCCAATGTCATAGGCGTGTGTGGTTTTTTTTATATTTTAATTCTATTTTATTTATTTTATTTTTATTTATTTTATTTTTATTTTGGCCCCGCCCATGACGTCATGACGTTGGCTCCCCCCACGACGTCATGATGTCATGACGTTAGCTCCGCCCCACATATAAAGGGCCCCCAAACAATTTTTATACGGGGCCCCGCCAAGGTAAGCTATGCTTCTGACCCAGAGCATCCTAAAATGTAGGAATAACAGGCTCACTTTTGTTCATAATTACAAGAAGCAGTGAGGGAGAAATAGGCCACATGACACAGTCATATTTTAAAGAACCCTGTTTCTTGGCATGTTCTGCAGCTAAAGAAACATAGATTAGTTCTATGTGGCAACAAAACCTGCAGGAATGCACAGCAGTATCTTTAGGCATAGAGCTGAATCATGACTTCTTGCAGCTGTTTTTAGCATATAAACTACTGCGTTTTAGGCTGAAAGAGCCCAAAATGTGTGGTTTGTTAAGGCTTTTCCCTCACCACTCCCATAGTATAAGTCAATCTTATAAATAACCATTATGAGCTACAGGGCTATAGGTTGCTTCAGCATACCATGTAAAATTTCATTTTGCCACTTGCCTTGCCATAAAACTGGGAGTATCATCCATTTTTTGTGCTTATCCAAGTGATTTACAAACCTGGGCCCCCACTGACTGGATTGACTGTTTCTTTCACTGAGGTATACTACTGCCTACAAATGGATGACAGGCATCAATGTAATACTGTATTTGTATTATTATTTTTTCTGGTACATGCTTGGAATCTGTGACTGGTTACTGTGTTTGTATAATTCAGAGATTTTTTTCCTCCCATCTTCCAAATCATGCTATGGAAATTAGGAGCATGCTGGACATTTATGTGCTTCCTCTTCCACACACTTCCTTCCGTTTAATGTATGTGGATTCCAGCATGTGTATTATTATTTCAGACTTTTTGTGTGTGTGGTTTGCTAGAAGTGCCATTTTGTGGCCCCAAGACTGCCACAAAACATAGTTTGCAAACCAGTTTCAAAGTAATGTCTTTTTAGCTATTCTAGTTTGCAGTAGCTGCATATTAACTCTAGTCCAGATGGAATGGCGATCTATAACTAAAGCAAACCACAAAAGTGAGAGGAGAAATCTGCATGTAAATGGAGAAAAGGAAGAGGAGAAAACATGGGGCGGGAACCATAATTTGGAAACATGTCTGAATTGTGTCTGTGTGCGCAATCATCATTTTAATTGCATTTTCTTGGTTTGAACGGCAATTCCTTCATTTAAATGTTTCCTTGTTGGAATTAGTGGTGTTCCAAGTGTCTTTCATTAATCTTGAATGACACTTATCAGTGGCAGGTATAGAATCATCAGCCTTCTAGACACAGATTGGCATGAATGTTTTGGGTAAAAGATGTATTTGAAATGCTCTAACATTTTTTGCCTATAGATAGGGTTTTCATTTGAGTTGCTCATGAATTCTCTTGGTAAATTATTTTGCAAAACAATAGTACAGTATTTGTTTTTCCACACAGTGGCATATTTTTTTTCCTTGCTATTCTTCATGACCTTCTGTGAAACTGGAAAGATAGCTGAAGCAGTATTTTATAACAGAAACGCACCAGGTTTGGGCCATTACTTCTGCATGTCTTCTGTGTGCACTGTTAATCCCTACGAACATTAAGCATTTCATGCTATATAGGATAACCTTTCCACAGAAGACTGTCTTCAGCAGGTATACCTGGATATTGACATTTAGCATTCCATCAATGAATATTTCAAAAGGCTGGCTTCAAGTTACAGCCTGAATGTGCACACATATATAGTCACTCACCCATGCATTCACAAGACATATCCTGTCACCTGGTTGTATCTGTAGTTTCTTGAAGAATAGACAGAGGTCCAAAAATCCCCCTTTCCCTGCCCACCATGTCTTTCGCATTTAACACAACATGAGTCCTGTAGCCTATATTATACAAGGTACTTCTATATCAGCTTGTTGACACTGCATTTCCTCACTTCTGAGTACCAACTGCAAAATGAATCATAACACAATGCAGTGCTGGGTTAAGCCAAAAAAATTCTCCTAGGGGCTCAGTGCCCTTGGAAGACTCACAAGCAGAGCACCTTTCCATTAACTGGTACTGGGTGGCATTCAGATCTTTGAATATTGAGATCCCCTCTGTTTGATTTATCAGGGTGAAGGTTTGGTTACACGTCATAATGCTCCTGTTTTTAGGTCAGGTTTGTCATGCTTGAAATCAATTTACACAGATCAACAACTACAAGTTGTACAGCTAAGCGCACATTTTTTCTCTCCTTTCATAAAGTGATGGGTTTTTTTAAACACTCGAGTGGAGATTGTTTATTTTGAATCTATTCTGGTCACCTGTTCTTTAAAAAAAACCATTTTAACTGGTGTCCCTGGGGTTTGGCAAGTTTTTGGTGCCCAGATAACAGGTTTTGGTAACTTTAACACACAAAAAAGATGATTTAGATGAGCGGCAAAGATTTATTGACTTAAAACAAAATCCAATACAAATGGCTATGCAGAATAAAAACTTTCTTTTGGATATGATGAGGTACAGGTGAAAAATTGGAGCACCAAGGTGCCAATTTGCTTATAAATATAACCATTTGAAGTCCTGTGTAATTATCTAGAGTCTAGATAATTGATTGTAAGCTGTGCAGTGTATCAGTCTAGAGTCTAGACTGATACACTGCACAGCTTACAATCAAACTAAAAGTTGTCCCATGAGGGCCATTCACTGACACAAAGACTTCATGACATTGAATCAACTTCAAAAACCTGAACCAGCTCCAGGTTTGTTTCAACAGTATAGGCCTCCTTACAGATCACCTTTGCTTCAGTAAACACCTGGCACATATCTTCACAACAAATCTGTGTCAAAGATCAAGTTGAAGGAAATGTATTGACAGAAAATCAACCAGGATAAGAATTTCAATTTTCAAAGTCTCAGTCTCCTATCCAAACCACCACCAGCTGTGGTGGCTCAGTGGTTAAGAAGCTTGCCTTGTTAGCTGGAAGGCAAGCAAGTCAGCAGTCCAAAACCTGGATACTGCATTGCAGATTGAGCACCTGTCTCTGTCCCAGCTCTTTGGGACATGAAAGAAGCCTCATTTGGGCATTCCCTGAGCGGAGTTTCTCCCACAAACATCCTTTCAACCCAAAATAACTTCTGACACGATATTATTATTATACCAAGATATGACACTGTCTTTCAGCTAGTCCTTCTCTGTGTCATTTTTACTTCTTGCTCACTTAATCTGTAGACTTCATTTCATAACCACTTGGAGCATCATGTTGAATCATTTATATTGATTTTTAAATATGACCATCTTACAATTTAAACCTGGAGTTTTCGTGAAGTCAGTTTAAAGTCATGTGGTCTTTGTATCAATATGTGTCCTCGTGGAACAATTTTCAAAGTTGAGGAGAAGGGAGAAGAAAGGAATGAGGTGGTGGTGGCTGCAGTAGTACCTCTGCCATTTTCTCATCCTCCCCTGCTCCCTCTCCATCACCTGTGCCAAGCAGTCCAACTATTTCTAATCCAGCATTTGTCAAGGGATTCGTTTCAGTGGTGGGCTCCAGCAGGTTCAGACAAGTTCAGGAGAACTGGTAGTAAAACTGGTTGGCCCCACCCACTGCCCCACCGTGCCCCACCCTCCTCTTACCCTTCTCAGGACATGACTCCAACATCCTTGCTGCTGGGTCCGGGCACCCAGAATGGGGTGAAGCTGAGCCAGCAGTTACTCTGCTGCAGTTACTCTTTAAAGGAAAATTAGAGCATCAATGTGTAATTGCTAACTAATGGTCTGATGAAGTGGACTTGATCCACAAAAGCACACATTAAAATACAGCAGTTCAACCATGCCTACCCAGTCACCTGACCACACCCACAGAGTTGGCCACACTCACAGTATGGTAGTAAAATTTTGATGTGAATTCAATAAACGTCTTACGTTTCGGTAGGGTGGTCTGACTGCATTTGGCATGTAACGAAAATTGTGTACTTTTGACGAGCTGCTACAACAAAACAACAGCAGTGACAAAAATAAGGATTATGCCATATGAAAGATCATCTCGGTGACTTTCAGGAATGCTAGGACCCAAAGTCTGGGAATGCAAAATGATGATGTCATTAAACTTGAAAGGTGCCTCAGGAAAAAAAAATCATATTTTTGCTGGGCGTGTCCCATTGTTGGTGAGCCAGCAACCAAACTACACAACCGATTGAGTTGATCCACAGTGCATTAGATAGAGGATAAAATACCCTTTGTTATGACACTATTAGAATTTTGGTCAGACTTCAGAAACAGTTTTTATGACAACATTTATAAAAAAAATCATTGAACAACATAACAAAAGCACTCAAATGAAAGGGACAAATCTCTTGGAAACCGAGAAAAACCATCGACAGTCCTCATCAGCAACCTCTATCAACCACTGAAAGTTGTTTTGGTCGATTTCAGACAGATTTGTCCCTTGTATCTGAGGAGGGGTTTTTTTGGGGGGGGGATTCTGGTCGAGGACCTTCGGATAAACGTCGTCATAAAAACTTTTTGGAAAGCCCAAACAAAATTCTAATAGTGCCAGAACATAGGTTATTTTATCCTCTATCTAACACACTTTGGATCACTACAATTGGTTGAGTGGTTTGGTCGCTGGTTCACCAATGACTGGACGCCCATAGCAAAAATGTCATTTTTACAGGGCGACTTCCAAGTGTAATGACGTCATCAGTTTGCATTCCCGGCCATTGAGTCCTAGTGTTCCTGAAAGTCGCTGAGACGATCCTTCAAACGGCATAATCCTTATTTTCGTCAGTGCTGTAGTTTCGTTATGGCAACTTGTCAAAAGTACACAATCGAATTCACGAACTAAATCCCTGATGGTAGTGTCCTTAGACTCTACCTGCCACACTTTTTTTAAGCCCACCACTGGTTGGTTTCACCCTCCTTAGCGCCTTGCAGAGTGTGAGCAAGCCAGTGTACATCTACAGGCGGCTTCTTGCAAGATCCTTCTCTGAGTATGCATGTAAGCCGCTTGTCTCCCCATCTTCATTTTTGAAATCTGGAGGGAGAAGAAGCAACTGAACTACTCTGACCTTTTCTTTTTTAGTTAAAGCCAAGGAACATGACAGATTGATTACATTTCTCCCTTTTCCACAACTTGAGGTGGAGGGAGAAGGAGACACTTCAGCTGTGGCTATCCAACATGTCACCACAAGGTGCTGGGCTGTATCTCTCAACTTATATAAGACCACACACCTGACCACAAACAACTCCACTGATCACACATGTGAAAACTAATAAAAATGACTGCACTGAAAAGTGGTGTAAATGAACAGCCTCCTGATGAGAACTCAAAATGAAATGCCTGCTTAATGTTATGTGGGCGATTTTACTTAATCAACCAAAACTGTGCTAAGTCCGATACAACTGGGAAAAGAGCATAAAAGTGTAGACATGCCCTTAGTTGAGAAGCACTGATTCTTTTTAACTAACATATATTCTTGGGGGATTTACCTCATTAGTTTATAAAAAAAACCTCTGTTCGTTTCTAACCTATCTGTGTTTGCTAGGTTATTTCGGGAGCTTTTAGTAAGGGAGTTTGTCAAACATTTTTAGAAGTCCAAGTATATTTTTCAATTAGGGAAAGACCCCGTTGAAGGAAATCAGCCTTTGGATCTGACTCATAATGTCTAATAAGTCACCCCAAGAACATGTTTGTTGACACTCTCAGAAGCTTCTAAAAGGGTGATGAGGCTAGCCTGCCCTTCATGAAACTACGCCAACTGTTCTGTATTGAGGGTTGTTCTAGTTTATAATGATGTTTTCTGTCAGGTAGGCCAAGACCAATATTAGATTAATGGGCCTGAAATGTGTTGCCGTTCTCTTCAGCCTCTTTTTAAAAGTAGGTTTTATCTACCTTCCAGTCCACATGGCGAAGAGACCACTTTTAAAGCCAAGATGTAAATTTCAGTTCTATGATCAGTGCCTCACATTTTATTTTTCTTAATGAACTCCTGAATGCATGCTCTCTTTGCCTATTGCCTTTAATTAATTCACTCTAGACCTTCATCTCTTGTCGCATCTAATGAGCATTTGTTTCCCCAAAATGAGACAAGACATTAACAGGGCAATCCTAATGCTAGGTCAGAATGCTCGGAGGCTGGAGTGTTCTGTGGTTTTGTAAGTAAGCAAGAAGTAGCATCCTCTTATAAAAATGTATGGTTTTATCCCAATACAGTGGATTTTTCTAAATGAATGATTGCTACACTATGACTTTGATCACATGCTGCTACATCAAACACCAATGACAGAAAGGAACTGGCTACAAAAGAAATCCATGGAATGTTGGGGGGCAAACAAAAAATAGATATTTCCACAGTTAGAGATATATGTTTAACTACACAGGGTGGATTTCTTATCAATCCGAGGGACCAGAAAATTTCAGTCAGTCGTGGGTATTTGCACAACACTTTCCATAGTGAAAAATCATGCAAAGCTTCTGTCTAATGCACCTGTTCTCCACCAGCAATTATTTCACATGTCTAATAGTCTAACTATACCACTGATATCCTGTTTCTAAGGTGTAAACAGGGACTGTGGTAGCTTAGTGGTTAAGAAGCTGAACTTGATGTAGGGAAAGTCGGCAGGTCAGCAGCTCGAGACCTGGGTCCTAAACAACACAGTGAGCTCTTGTCTCTGTCCCAGCTTCTGCCAACCTAGCAGTTCAAAAGCAAGAAATTACAAGTAGATAAATAGGGACCACTTTGATGGGAAGGTAAACAGCATTCTGTGCACTCTGGTGTTTAGTCATGTCTGCCACATGTCCACATCTCTTTGGCTACAGAGATGAGCACTGAACCCTTGAGTCAGATATGACTGGCTTTTGAGCAAGAGCAACCTAAGGTGTAAATATCCTTGATTATCTTAATGTTTCAACAATATGCTTTTTCATCTCCCTTTTTACTTTATTGACTAATTGTTGATATACAGAGTGTCCCAAAAGTCACCATACATAGAAAAATGTGCATAACATCTGTACTTGTGTTATGCCAGATTTTGTAATCTACTGTATTTAATTTCTTTATCTGGACAAGATGTAAGGTTTTAAAAAGAGGAGTGCATGTTTGTATTTTCTTGAACTCTGGTAATTCACTCCATGGATAACTCTTTGCACTTGGATATACTTTCCTACCTATCATAAATATTTATTCATACCACCCATTTAATGATAAGCCACTACTTTGAGCAGTTTACAAAAAGAAAAATGAAGTCCCTCTCACCAATGCAGAATCACACACGAAGTTTAAAATACAAAATGTATGAACACCAAAAGAAAAGACACTGAAAAGAATGAAACAAATAGCAACTAGTTGAATAAAACAAACACATGGGTCAGGCAGAAAAGACGAATGCAGGGGAAAGATATTAGGAAAAGCTTCCTTATAAAGCTGTGTCTTCGTCAATTTACAGAAGGTTTGAAAAGAGGAGACCTGGCTTCTACTATAGCATCTAGACTTTTCTCCCAAATGTTCTGAAGCTATTTGAGGTTTTTTAAATTCTTCCTTTCAACCTCCTTTTGAGCAATTGCTTCAGTATTTTAAGTGTTTCTTTCTTCATCAAGTGTTTGAGTGCCATTCTTGCATCCCAACACCTTTCCCTGCTTTTCTCAATCTTCAGGCTTGGATGGACAAAATGGCATCATACAGTTTTTATTATCTGATGAACTGACAGTATTTCTAAGCCAGTGGAATGAAAGATCATAAATCTGAACCAGGTTTTAGTTGGAAGTTATTTTTTAAAGGACCATTCCAGGTCGCCCTTCCTCGAAAGCCAGTCATATCCGACTCTAGAGTTCCGTGCTCATCTCTGTTTATAGCCAAAGAGCCAGTGCTGTCTGTGTCTGCAGACATTTCCGTGGACATGTGGTAGGCATGCCTCAACACCGGATTGCACAGAATGCTGCTTACCTTCCCACTGATATGGTCCCTATTTATTTACTTGCAATTTCTTGCTTTCAAACTGCTAGGTTGGCAGGATATGGAACAGAGATGGGAGCTCTCTCCGTCATGCAGTTCAGCATCTTAACCACTTGAGCCACCACAGTCCCCATTTCATGTTAAGAGGCTGTAAACAAACAGACAAGAAAGTGTGGGTACCTAAACTGTAGCAAATGAGAAATGTTCAGAAACCAAGATACAACAGCAACTGCAAAATCAGACTGAATCATAATGTTAACTCCTGAGGACAATCTCTGTAGTTTGAGGTAGGGGCAGGATTAGGAGTAACAATTGTGCCAGTGGTGGGATGTCAAAAATTTTACTACCCCACCGTGATGTCATCACAGTGTGGGCGGAGCTAACATCATGACATCATGGGCAGAGCCAATGTAATGACATCATGATGTGGGTGGGGCCAAAGAAAAATTAATAATAATAAAAAAATAAAAATAAGGACACACACACACACCCCTCAACCCACCCACCCACCCACAACACAAACCCGCAAATTAAATAAATAAAATAAAAAATATATTACAATATAGCCACCCACCCACCCACCCCACACACAAATCAACCAGAGCTTTTAAACCAGAGCTTAAAGCTTATTCTGGCTAATCTTTCTCACACTAGGTCAGATGGAAGGAACTACAGAATGAACTCACCACAAGATGGCTTCATTTTGGCACTTTTCAACTTTTCAACAGTTAAAGAAGTTAGATACTAAGTCTTTGCCTAACCAGTTCTCTAGGATAGTATGCCTTAATGTAAATGTAAAACAGCTGTACCTCCTTAAGGGTTCTCCAATTGGAACAGCACAGGTGTAGCTTATTGATGAGGTAACTCCAAGACTTTGCTTAAAAACCCCATGTCAGGCCTTTTTAGGAACTGTGGTAGTACGTCAATATAGGTAAAGGTATTAAATACACATTAAAATACACACAGACACACCACATCCAAAGGTGAGTCACTCACCCTGGGGAGCAGGCTATAGGGAGCTTCAGGCTTCTCTTCCTCCCCCCGCTTGTGAGGTCAGCAAGGAGGCCGTGCATACGCGCCAAGCACTGTAGGCATACATGCACACCAAGTGCTTGGCGCACATGCGCAGTGGGGGAACCAGTGAATAGGTAAGCCCCGAAGGTGGTTCCGCCCAAAAGCTGCTACCAGTTCTCCGGGACACTGGGAAAAGTTACTACCGGTTCTGGCGAACTGGTGAGAACCTGTTACATCCCATCACTGAATTGTGCTCAAACCCTCTAATCATGACAAGGAGCAAGAGGAATGGAAGTAATGACTATGCTGATGCTCTTGGGTAAGGTGTATTTTTGGGGATATAAGCTTAATCTAATCACATGGAATACTTGAGAGAATGCAACATCAAAAAAAGAATGAGAAGGGTTGAAGGGTGATGAAACAATAGAGATGAGATTTGCATTTAGATACTAATAGTAACATATCTTATGAAATATTTATGTTTAATAATCAAACTTTGAGCACTCCTGAAACATTTGCTTTTTTATTGTTGTTCAGTCGCACAGTCAATTCTGACCCTTTGCAATCCCATGGACCATTGCCCTCCAGGCACCTCTGTCCTCCACCATCCTTCTCAACCAGCCCAGCTCTGTGCCCATTGCGTCTATAATACCATCTAGCCATCTAATATTTGGCCGCCCCCTTCTTATTTTGCCCTCCACCTTTCCCAGCATCAAGACTTTCTCAAGTGAATCATCTCTTTTCATTTGATGTCCAAAGTACTTTAGCTTCATCTTTACTATTTGGTCTTCTAAGGACCAGTCAGGGTTGGTTTCTCCTAAGATTGACCTATTTGTTTTCCTCGCTGTCCAGGGGGCTCTCAAAACTCTCCTCCAACATCACATTTCAAAGGTGTCTATTCTGCACTCAGCTTCCCTAATGGTCCAGCTCTCACAACCATACATTACCACTGGGAATACCATTGCTTTGACTATGTGACTTTTTGTTTGCAAGGTGATTTCTCTTCTTATAACTTTGTTCCCCCGGTTTCTCATAGCTTGCCTCCCAAGAATCAGTTGCCTTTATATTTCATGGCTGCAATCTCCCTCTGCAATTATCTTGGATCCTAAGAATGTAAAATCTGTCACTGCTTCTACTTCTTCCCCCTCTATTTTCCAGGGACTGATAGGGCCTGTTGCCATTATCTTGGTTTTCCTGATGTTGAGTCTCAAACCAGCTTTTGCACTCTCTTCTTTCAACCTAAGCAGGAGTTTCTTTAGGTCTTCCTCACTTTTTGCCATTAGGGTGGTATCATCTGTGTAGCTCAAATTGTTGACATTTCTCACAGCAATTTTGATCACAAATTATGATTCCTCCATCCCCGCACTGAGCATTATGTGCTGTGTGTATAAGTTGAATAAGCAGGGTGATAAAATGCAGCCTTGTCTTACTCTTTTTCCTATTCCAAACCACTCTGTCATTCCATATTCCATGCTAACTGTTGCTAACCTGCATAAAAAAATACATACCTTAAACATTCAAATTCACAGTTTTGAGTGTCCAGGACAGAGACACAAACCCACCCATGGGCCACTATTGATGTTGCAGATGAATGTTTTTCAAACTGGAGCTCATGTAAGGTCTAATTTACCTTCTTATTTCATTTGCATTTTTGTGCCATTCTTTGATCAAGTTGTTGCTTTCTAGTAATTTAAGATTAATTGTGTGAGGGCCAGAATTGATCTGCACATTCTTATCCAGGGAATTATTATGGTCATCTTATGCAACAATTGATGAATCTTTGAGTCTCTTGTTGCTCCTTAGAAGATCAAATAGTAAAGATGAAGCTAAAGTACTTTGTGCATTCTTTGATTTATGGCAATCAGATCTTTCTCCCCTTCCTGTTATCTCACTTCCATTTCTGGTAGCTATCAGACTCTATATCCATATAATACATACCTCTTCATTCCACAGTCATCAGTGCTTCAAACACGAGTAATACATGGCAGTATCTTGTTTAAGCAACATCTTGCAAACAGCTGTATTGCCTTTGCTACAGTTCTTTGCTCCCATACATTCTAAAGAACTAAAATGGTTCTGCTCTAAGCATATTAAGGCCTCTTGAGCAATATGAAATTACTATTATAGATCTAGCAATATATAATGCTATTAATTAGTGTAAAATGGATGGTACTGAATTTCATAATAATGGATTTCATAACACGATTACGTTTGGTTTTTCCTGTGACAGACAGGTAATATTTATTGTTTTGCAAAAAAAAAAAAATCATTGGCTTTGTTGTTTCAAATGCTGAAAAAAGCATTACTTATATCATTGCAAAAATCGTGCTTATGTGCAACCTTTTTTTCTCAGCTCTACATGCTATACTAAAATGGATTACATACACAAAATATGGCACATTTTACAAATGGTACAAATTTATATTCTTGACAGATCCATTTGGTTTCTCTGCACTACTGTTTATCCTGAGCCAAAGTTAAATTGCTATTGATTTCACCAGCACTAGACCTGCAGCACCTATACTCTTGGAGGCGGAATACAAACAATAATCCCAAAATATAACCCAACCCAAATACTCAGTAACTTACCTGACCTGCAACCCCCAGCATTAACAACAGACATAAGAAACAAACAGGCAACAGTTAATAACCAATTTAAAAGCTGAAATTAGACAATCTTATGTGGTGGCTTAGTAGCTAAGGCAGTGAAAATGACCACCAGAAGGTCAGCAGGTCAGCAGTTCAAGACCTGAGTGCTACACAGTGGAGTAAGCTCTCATCATCTGTCCCAGTTCCTGCTAACCTAGCAGTTCAAAAGCAAGAAACTGCAAGTAGATAAATAGGTACCACTTCAGCAAAGGTACCACCTTGCCACATGACCAAGGAAACGGCACTGGTTCTTTGGCTGTGAACAGAGATGAGCACTGCACCCTAGAGTCAAACACAACTGGCTTTTGAGAAAGGGCAACCTTTACCTAACAGAGAAACATATGTTTTTAAAGGTCTCCATAAAGATCTCTGTTCTTAATGCTTTCTTGAATGCCTGGAGGGAAGAGTCTGATGAATTTCCAGATATAAATCATTCCACAATAAAGGAGTTACTACTGAGAAAGCTGCTTTCCCAGTCAAAACTCTTCACCTCTCTTGGGATGGCAATTGGCAATGAGGGCCAGGCAAGACATGAAGACAATTTTCAGAAAAGACATTTTGAAAGGTAGCAAGATCCCAAATCATTCAGAGATGTATGTGTTAACATCAAAACCTTGAACATGGCATGGAAAGCAACTGGCAATACCAGGAGATATTCTATGACCATCCAGGCAAACAAGTAAACACAGAGGGGGCAGGATTGCAGTTTGGTTGATAAACAAATAATCAAGGAATTCCTTATTACTCTGAATGACTTCAAATCCTCAGGGCCAGATGAACTGCATCCAAGGGTACTGAAGGAACTGGCTGAAGAGATCTCAGAACCACTGTCTATCATTTTCTTGAAATCATGGAGGCCAGGTAAAGTACCAGATGATTAGAGGATAGCTAATGTCCCTGTCTTCAAAATGGGCAAAAAGGAGGAACCAGGCGAAATGCAAACCAGGCAATCTAACATCAATCACAGAAAACTTTCTGGAGCAAATTACTTCAGGTCACTCTGCAAGCTCTTTGAAAACAATGCAATACTAACTAGAAACCAACATGCCACACAGAATCATTTTTTTATTATTTCGAATGACCTCTTAGACAGTGAGTCACTAAGAAAAAGCCTGCTGGAAAATGAAGGTTTTTGCCTGCTGGTAGAAGGACAGCAAAGATGTGGCCAGCCTTGTTTACTATGAGATGGGCTCCAGAGTCTGGAAACAGCAACAGAAAAGGGTCTCTTTCATATCCCCATCAAATGCACCTGTGAGGGTGGTGGAACCTAGAAAAAGGCCTTCCTGATGATCATAATGTTTTAAATTACTACCAATTTTACATGATGAAATACAGAAACTTACTCACTTTTCAGGATTTGATTAGAAGATTGTGGTTTGGTTCATGTCAGTTTCAGAAGAAGATCAGCTTTATAGACTACAGCAAGGATTCTCAACCTGTGGCCCATTGGTGAATGTGGCCAGTGGCACCATTTCATGTGGACCCCTCACCGCCTCCACCACACAGGAAGTGCCATGTGATGGAGGAAGGGCAAAATGGCCATCCGGCCCCCAGGAGTGTGATCTGGCCCACAGCTTTAAAAAGTTGAGAACTCCTGGGCTATAGCAAAACATTTGACTGTGTGGATCATGAGAAACTATGGGTGATTCTGAAAGAAGTGAGGATGCCTCAACACTTAATTGTCCTGATGCATAACCTACACTATGAACAAGAAACTACCATTATGATGGAATAAAAAGGGACATAGTTGTTTCCCATAAGCAAAGGTGTCAGCCAGAGGTGCATTTTATCCCCTTATCTTTTCAGTCAATAAGCACAACATATCATATGGAAAGCTGGACTAGATTCAGTTGAATGAGAAGTAAAAATTGGTAGAGTAAACCTTAATTATTTAAGATATATGTGCAGATGACACCCTCTTACTGCAGAAAAGAGTAATGACTTGAAACAACTTTTAAGGAATGTGAAAGAAGTAAATGCCAAAGAAAGACTGCAGTTGAACATCATGAAGAACTACATAACTTTAACATTGACAATGAAGAAATTGAGATATTGAAAGATTTTGTATACAGTATGTAGGTTCAGTCATCAATCCAAATGAGGAGTGCAGCCAAGAAATCAGAAGAGATTTGGAAGGGCAGCAATGAAAGAACTGGGGGAAATTATCAAGTGCAATGATGTTTCACTGGAGACCAAGACTAAAATCATCCAAACTCTTGTGTTCCCAATTATCATGTATGGATGGAAAAGCTGGACAGTAAAGAAAGCTGACAAGAAAATATGGTGCTGATGGAGAGCTTTGTGGATATTCTTGTCTGCCAAATGATAAGCAAGTGGGTCCTAGAGCAAGTCAAACATGACCTATCTCTAGAGACAGAAATAATGAAATTGAGACTGCCCTACTTTGAGCATATCATGAGAAATCAAGACTCTCTGGAAAACACAATAATCCTGGGAAAGGTAGAAGGCCACAGGAAATGAAGAACACCAAATGCAAGATGGATCAATTTCTTAAATGAAGCCACAGGCTCTAACTTGCTCCTGAGCAGAGCTGTTGAGAAGAGGACATTTTGGAGATTTCTCATTCATAGGGTCATCATGAGTCAGAGATGACTTGATGGCATAGATCATGGATTCTCAACCTGTGGCCCGTGGGCCAGATGTGGCCCACAACACCATTTCAGGGGGGGGGCACTGCCTCCACCACACCAGGAAGTGCCATGTGATGGAGAAAGGGCAAGCCCCTGAAGCTGTCTGAGGAAGCATGACCCAGTCCCCTGCTTTAAAAGTTTGAGAACTCCAGGCATAGAACAACAACAGGACAGCATTAATGCAATGCACCATTTCGGGAGGGGGAGGGATTTCCTCCTGGGAGCAGGAGAAGACAGGGGGGGAGGCAGGAGGTGTCCCCCCCCCTTTGCACGTAAAAATCAGCCCCACTAAAATCAATAGGACTTCTGATTAACAAATGCTCGGTTGTGCCATATGTTCCACTGCTTTACTATGTTCATAGTGGAAGAAAATTTGTATGGTCTTACTATTTCCATCTATCTATCTGGAATGTCCACCAATGAGCAGCAGTTCTCCCTCTGCCTTCAGTCACTAGTGCCAGGCTTTAATATCTACAATGTAAAGGTAAAGGCTTCCCACAGGCAACTGCATACACACATACAACATGTGTTATCTGTAATTCAGAAGGGGAGGGTCTCCTTAGAGCAGGGGAGCCCAAACTACAGCCTGTGGGCCAGATCCAGCCCCTGATGCCAATTCATCCAGTACAGGCAAGTTTTACTTATGCTTTTAGGAGCAACGAGGGCTTTGCGGGCCAGATGAATTGGTGTCAGGACTGGATCTGGCCCACCGGCCATGGTGACCAGCCCCCTGAACCACGTGACCGGCCCATGGCCCAAAATGTTTGGGCACCCCGCCTTAAAAACGTGAACATTGAGAACCACAGAACAGAGGATGCCTTCCCTGTATGCTAAGGCTGCAATCGGGTGATCACTTATTCAGAAATAAGTCTCACTGATTTAGGAATAGTTTCTACAGATCAAATAGGGCAGCTTTAAGTGTGCATACCATTTGAATGCAAGGACTACACCCAACCTTAACTGACCCCATTTATCCCTATTCAACCCATTTCAATGTGTCTGAGTAGACAAGTCCAAAGTCTTTCTATGTGTCTGTTGAAGAGTCCAAGGAATAAATTGTAAGTTTTGGTCAAAAGTCAATGAAATTGAAACATTGCTTATTGAAAAACAGGATGCTGCTATCTTTCCTTCACCTCAAGTTAATTATAAAATGCAATGCATCATTGACTTTTCAATAATGCCGGAACTGGCATCTAACAAAAGAATGTTATGCCACATTAGAGAGCTGTACATTCCCCCCCCCCCCGCCGTCAGAAGGTGCCACTGATATTTGTGAATAGAATTGTCTAAACCTGTGATGTAAACAGTATTCTCTAAATCATTTGTTCACTAAATTATTTATTGTTAATTTACGCAGCCATGGTGAGATAACCTTGACCAGGAATTTTCAGTCTTCATGAGATTCCTCGCCTCCAAGAGAAAGCAAGACAGAGAATACCAATTGCTCTCATGAAGGTCTCTATACCTTCCGCAAACTACCCAGCAACACATGTGGCTTTTCTCTTTGAGAAGCAGTGCACAGAATTACACAAAAACACAACAATGGCTGATGGTCAAAAGAGAAACAAAACCCCTCTCTCAGGCTTCCAATCCTTAAAAGTCCACACAGCAAAGCAACAATTCTTACTCTATGTTGCATTTTCCTGCAAAAGCATTATCTGATGCAATTTTGTTTAATTTGCACCCCCAAAAAATCCCTTCTTTCTTTCTTTCTTTCTTTCTTTCTTTCTTTCTTTCTTTCTTTCTTTCTTTCTTTCTTTCTTTCTTTCTTCTGGTTTGAGAGTTCAACGGAATACCTCACCCATATGCAGAACACATAGTCATTGTCACCTGCAAGGATAAAACACACACGGATTTACATCTGTCTTTCTTTTAGTCTTTCCCTTCACATTCTCAATTCTTTTCCTTTCTTTACTACTTTATTTCTCCAGTTTAAAAAGCACAGTACTGTATTATGTGTTTTACAATATATAAAATGCAATAAAAATTAATCAAAGATATGCTTGTATGTACATCAGATAAACAAGCCATCTAAATGATTCAAGCTTTCACTTAATAACAGGCCACCTTACCAGCCTCCTCTTAAGGATGTCTTTAAACCTAGCAAGATATTGTTAGCTACATTAAAATCTTTGTAAGATCAAGTCAAGTGTGATGCCAATCTAATCCAAGTTAGCATTTTAGAGAAAGTGACAGTGAGAATCCACTGTCAGACACTTCACTAAACTTCACATGGTAGAATGTATGGTTCTCTGAAGCTATTTTAGGACTAGCAGTATCTTTGTATAAGAAAATCTGTTTTTCAGCATCAAAAAGTAAAATCTGGTTGCTATGGAAAAAAATAATGAAAATGATCCGGTTGCATAAGGCCTAGTAGTGATTTCTGCTCATCAGACTTTTTTCATGTCAGACTGATGATATTTTGCCTACAAGGTGCCCTTGGCCTCTCTGCCTGGCCCTGAAGTCTACATGGCCTTAGATGTTAATCAAAGATAGTACAGTAAATTGTTATCCATACCCCCCCCCCCGAGATCTGTATGATAGTTATCTCCTTCTAGATTTCTGCTAATCCCATATGCACTGTTTCAGCATATGTCATTCATATGACCAGAACTACCTCTGTGGGGCATTTTTCATATCTTGCAATAAGAATTTTATTTTAGCTAGATGAATAATTAGGTACCTTTCTAGTAGCCAATAGGGTCATGCACTCTGGTGACAGGATTTTGAGGGAACTCCTGGGTTTTCTATTCCATTACAAAAAGACTACAGGAAAAACAATATAAAACTTCAGCCAAAGTAAGAGTGACTTTTAGAGCTATATGTATTTTGAATTGTTAGGAAAATGGTTTGTCTTCAGAAGTAGAGCTCTTCTGCATAAACTGTCCAACCAGAAAATTTTGCTCATGCTTATTTAAATATCTAAACCAGACTTGGTTGATTTTGGTGTGGCTTATAAGGAGAAAAAGTCAATTCTTACAGAAGTAATTTTGTTTGCTGTCAGAACTGTAGCTAGTCATGCAGTGGAGCCTTGCAACCAATATCATTTATCCAGATTCTTTTCTTGTTCTAGTGAGCCATCAAGTCAATTCTGACTTAAAGTGACTCTTTCCAGAATTTTCTAGGTAAAGCATACACAGAAGTTGTTTACCATTCCCTTTGCAGGCACCTTGAGACTGACTGTTCAGCTTGCCCACGGTCTTAGGGACCCATAATGGGAGATTGAACTCCCAACCTCTAAAACACAGAACCATCCATCCAGCTTATCCACTCAAGTTGTATCATACAAAGAAGTATCCTTAGCACTCAGGAATATTTGGGTCATACATTCCACCTTGAAGAAAACCATGAGGACCTCATAAATTAGGCACACTGATCCATGCTTTTCCAAACTTGAAAGCCTCCATATTGATGGGATTTGTTTAGAGAAGGCTGTACCATTAAGCAGAACAAAGCAGATTTAGTTCTTTGGCATTCTTGTGATTCAAGTTCTTTTAAATGCTAGGATTTAAGATTACTTGTGATGGAATCACTTTTATGTCAGGTCAATCTAGGTCCAAAACCAGGCGATGAAAGTAAGTACATAGGCTTTTATGTAATATATCAGTCTCAGAAAAAGGTACAAACCATTGCAGAGTTGAAAATGTTTGTTTGTTCTTTTATATTTACAGAAACGTGCTGTCTAAATTTAGCTGTGCTTTCGTTGTCTTTTAGATTTCCTCCCTTCAGTCAAGCACTCTCATGAGGAAAGTAAAGCGGACACTGCCTAGCCCACCACCAGAAGAAGCTCACCTCCCTCTGGCCAGCCAAGCTCACTCACAGATGTACATGCCAGGTCTCATGCAGAAAGGAATGGGAGGATTGCCTGTTCAAGTGACTAAAGCTGGCCTCCTCAAAGAACTTGACCGTGACTTAAAACTGGTTGAGCACGAGTCTACTAAGCTGAGGAAGAAACAAGCTGAGCTAGATGAGGAAGAGAAGGAGATCGATGCCAAGCTGAAGTATTTGGAGCTGGGGATCCACCACAGAAAGGAGTCTTTGCTGAAGGATCGGAATGTCCGTGACTATCCTTACCTAAGATGCCTGGGAGATAACAGGGACTACATGTCAGACAGTGAGCTGAACAACCTTCGCCTTTCTGGCTATGAAAGCAGCACCCTCCTCACGAGGCCCAGTACTGCCCCATCTAACCAATATGCAGATTTCTCAAGCACACAGTACACATCAGCCTCCTCCTACACTCCCTATCAGTACTCCTCAGGACAGGCTGCCCCTCCAGCCCCATCCACATTCCAGCAAACAAGATTCCAACCTCCACACTATCCCCCTGCAAGCACTGGCCCCGCTCAAAATGGTTTCCAGGCAAGCCAGATGGGTGCCTACCCTCCCCAAACCACATATCAGACACACAGTTTCACTCCAAGCACTGGCTATCAGTCTGAGCTGGGTTTACAAAGCCACCAAGGCTTTCGGCCACCTTACCAGCCCCCAACCACATATTCCAGCCAGACAGCAATGCAGCCTACCCAAAGCACTCTTTTCCAGACCCACACAGATACTCACACAATCTCCCAGAAGCCCCGGCAGACCTCCTTAGCTGACCTAGAGCAAAAGATCCCCACCAATTACGAAGTCATTAGCAATCCTACTGTGGTGATTTCTGCTGCAACACCAGAAGTGACATACAGCTCCACAACAGTGACAAGTAGCTATGACCAATACAGGGCTGCAGAGGGAAGGCCAGCAGATAGGAGCAGTTCAGTGCAGAGTCCCGCCACCAGCTACTCCTCTGAGTCTCTCTACACCACCAACTTAGAGCAAAACATTCCACGGAACTATGTGATGATTGATGATATCAGTGAGTTGACCAAAGAGAGCACTTCAGGTGAGAGCCAGAAAGGAGATTTGCAGCTGCAAAGCAGCAATGGACGACATATCAAAGAAAAGAGTGACCTAGCCGATACAGATGTCTCCAGTAGAGCTTGCTGCTATTCCAAAGGAGAAGAGGAGTCTGAGGAAGATATGTATGATCATCTTGGCTCTGACCACCGGGGGAAAAGTTACCACAGAAGTACAGAGAGCAATGGGAAGATGTCAGGTAGTTCTGGTTCCTACTACTATGGGGACAGTGATTACCGGCACTCCTCCCGTGTTGACAAACATGGCACCAGTATGGGAATACAGAAGCATTCTTCAAAAAATTTAGCTCCAGCGGTCGTCTCTTCCAAACGTAGCAAGCATCGTAAACAAGGCATAGAGCAGAAGATCTCCAAATTCTCCCCTATAGAAGAAGCCAAAGATGTAGAATCAGACTTGGCCTCCTATACAGTGACTCCAGTCACCAGTAGCAGTGTGGCATCCAGAGCAAAGAAGCTACAAGAGGACATCACTTATGGCCTCAAAAAGAATGTGTACGAACAGCAGAAGTACTATGGGGTGTCCAGCAGGGACATGATGGAAGAAGATGACAGAGCATACAGTGGTGGACGATCCCGATCCTCTGGTTATGTGTCAGACAAAATGTCAAGCCGTGAGATCAGGAGTAGGTCCTATGAGCGAGAGAGCATGGAGAAGCCTCAGAAAGGAAGCTCCAAGCCTTCTTCCCTTAGTATGAGTCGCGGGCGACCTCCAATTCGCACACAAACTTCAGAAGAAGAGAGTCCTATCAGTCCTTTGGGAAAGTCTGTGGGTGTCTCACGGTCCTCAGGAGGTCCTCTCCCTCACTCAGCTGCAGATAGCTGCTCTCAGTTCTGCTCTAGTCACTCATTGCCTGATGTACAAGAACATATCAAAGATGTGCCAAGAACCCACTCTTACAAGCATGAAGATGGTTACATCATGGATGATTCACATTGTGTTGTTTCAGACAGTGAAGGTAATGGCTTCCTGTGGTGACTTATCCCAGAGCATGCTCAAGTGGGTCATATTTGCAAAGACAATGCCACAGCCTGAGTTGGCTTGTCATGTGCCTTTCTTCCCCATTTTGCTTTCTGTTTTGGTGGCTTTGTGTTAGCATGTTGCACGCTGCATGTCTTACTGGTGCTGACTCCTTGCTCAGTGTGGTAATATGCTCAGATTTCCTATTTTCATATTTCCTGAATGGCTGCTGTGGCATGTCCTAGGTGCATGAGATAAGCTCCTTGCATTTTTTTATTTCATTGCATGGCTTCAGCATGGGCTGTATTTCCACCTTTGAATCGGGAGATTGACTGTGATCTGTTTTTGGTTTCTGAAGCCTATCACTTGGGTCAGGAGGAGACAGACTGGTTTGATAAGCCAAGGGAACCTCGTTCAGAGAGGATGAGGCATTACGGCGGCCACTCCTCTTCCGCCCAGAAGAGGGCTTCAATTAAACATACATATCACGACTATGATGAACCTCCAGATGAAGACTTGTGGCATCATGATGACTACTCGCATCCACGTCACTCTTCTTCCAAAGAACACAGGCACCATGGAGACTATGGAAGGCATACGTCCTCCTCCCGACATTCCAGTGAAGATCTGCCTAGAAGATCATCAAGGCAACATCCAAGGGATCCGGGCCGCCATGAATCACGTGGCCATGGGCAGCCCTCTTCCCAAAAGAAAGCTCAGCAAGCAGATACAAGAGCACAGCCAGGCTATCCTTCTGGCTCTTCAGAGTACTCCCAGCAGTCCCGACAACCCTCTGGCTACCATCATTCCTCAGAGCCCCAAAAATCACAGAGACAGATGCAACATGGACCACCCTCTCAGCAGCCAAAATCAGAGCCTGCTTCCCACCAACAACAACCACAATCAAGACAGCAGCAAGCAGGACAGCAGCAGCAGCAACAACAACAACCACAACCATCTAGGCAGCAGCAGCAGCAGCAGCAGCAGCAGCAGCAGCAGCAGCAGCAGCCAAGCAAACAGCCTCAGCAGCAGCAACCAACAGTCCCTTCACAGCAGTCTTCTCAGCAACAACCCCAACAAGCTAGGATGCAACAGCAACAACAGCCAGGGACTCAAGCCCAACCCTCTTCAAGGGCAGCCCAACAGCAGCCTGGACATTCCCAGCCAGCAGGCAAACCACAGTCAACCGTCCAAGCACAATCCAGCGCTCACCAAACAGGACCAGTAAGTACTAATATTTATTTATTTATTTATTTATTTAATTATTTAATAGATTTATATACCGCCCTATTCTGGTGGACTCTGGGCG
Source organism: Furcifer pardalis (assembly GCA_030440675.1). Lineage (NCBI taxonomy): Eukaryota > Metazoa > Chordata > Lepidosauria > Squamata > Chamaeleonidae > Furcifer > Furcifer pardalis. The sequence continues at coordinate 106,307,173 of CP126893.1, forward strand.
ATGTACATAGGCCAGTAAGCATCTCACTGAGCATACAATAAAACAAGTTAAAACCAATATAAAAACAATTAAAAATGCTTAGGGACATTTGGAAATATTGCCCACCTCTGTGTCATTTTGCTATCTAAAAACAAATATAAAACCAGCATAACATTAAAATGGGTTACAGGAGGGGGGAGCCTCAGACAAGTCAGTGGGAGCTTGTTGACAATCCTGGCCCCCAGACCCATTTTGCCAAAACGTCTTCAGCTCTTTCCTAAATGATAGCAACTGGGCCTTGAGGCGTAGTTCTACCGGGAGGCAGTTGCATAATGTGGGGGCTATGACCGAGAAGGCCCTTTTCCTCATGCTGGAGAGGTGGGCCTTCCCAATGGATGGTATATGAAGGGTGCCCTCTTGGTTTGCTCTCATGGGACGGGTCGATGTCCTATGGACGATGCGGTCCCTGAGGTATCCTGGTCCACTACCATGAAGGGCTTTAAAGGTGACAACCAGCACCTTGAATTGCACCGGGAGACATATAGGCAGCTAGTGCAGCTCCCGCAACAGCGGGACATTTTTACCTGACACTAGTTATCTATGACATATGTCTACCACAGCTGGCTGTAGCTTGTCTTGTTCTGCATGAGAGCTGGGGTTCATTCTGTAGGATAGGAGTTGCCAGAGAGCTCTCATCGAAATACCTCACAATACAGGAAATTCATTAGTTGTGCAAAAGTCTGAGTCAAGTTGTGCAATGGCCATGGACCATGTGTGATCCTTGGAGCATTTTTGCAACTCAGCAGCTTCTTCCCACTCAGGGGCGTAGCTACCGCCGTATCTGCCGTATCAATTATACGGGGGCCCCGGGCCACGGGGGCCCCCTACAGCAAAAATTAATAAAAACTTCCCAATTTTTTTTATTTCACAAGGGCCCCCCAAACAAATTTTTATACGGAGCCCCGTTAAGGCATGCTACGCTTCTGTTCCCACTGCAAATAGGTAGGTAGGTAGGTAGGTAGGTAGGTAGGTAGGTAGGTAGGTAGGTAGATAGATAGATAGATAGATAGATAGATAGATAGATAGATAGATAGATAGATAGATAGATAGAAAGAATTGAGTAGCAATAACATTTATGTTCCGTATCGCTTATTGCACTCTCAGGGTGGTTTACAGGTAATTAGCGTTTTACCCCAAACATGTTGGTTACTCATTTTACCAACCTTGGAAGGATAGAGTGCTGAATCAACCATCAACCATGATCCCCTCAGGATCGAACTCACAGTGTTTTGGCTGCAGTACAGTAGTTTAACCACTGTGCCACCAGGGCTCAGTAGGGTAGGGTCCCCTTGTGCCCAAAGAAGGCATTGGTCAATTTTGTCATATTTTGACATGTCTCCACAGCTTTGGGATGCCCCATACTCCTCCTCACCCCAATTTTAAAAATGTATGGTAATTGGTCACTAGTGGACACAAAGGAACTTTTTCAGTTTAAAGCAGTGGTGGCAAGTCTGTGGCACAAGCCTTCTCTGTGGGCACCCATGCAGTCACCCCAGCACAGAGTTCACCCCACCCCTCTGCCCTGAAGCCCAATGGTGGCACTTCCTCTCTCACCCCAGCACATTGTTTATCCCACCCCTCGGCCCAGCAGCCCAATGGGAGTGTTTCCTTCCTCCCCTGTTGCTATGTTGGCACTTTGTGATAAATAAGTGGGTTTTGGGTTGCAGTTTGGGCACTCGGTCTCTAAAAGGTTCACCATCACTGGTTTAAAGAAAATTCAATATTTCAGTTAACAAAAACCCCGTTGTAGAAACCTTTGTAGTATATAACCACTGCATTAAAATACAGTATGCAAAATTAGCCTCTTTGGTTACACTTTCCCCTTTAGCCCTGTTCCTATAAGTGCACTACTCAGGCTGTTCGGAAATCAGGAGAATGACCCTTAGTTCCAGCAAAATTGTGCACCCTGATCTCAATGGCTTTATTATGCAAAACAAAAGTTCACCCAGGCCATATTGAATTGCAGACGGGTAGTCTTTTCATCAAGGCAACTGGACGGCAGTTTGAAGAAAGTAAAAAATATAATATGTATATATGTATTTATTTATTTATTACATTTTTATGCCACCCATCTGGGATATTTTTACAAACAATTAAATAGACAAAAGCAATATTATACAACAAACAACAAAATAAAATAAATAACAAAATAAACATGGGCAAGAAAAGAAACCAAATATTAGAATGAAACAATAGACAGTAATGGGGATAGTCTAATGGGGTGGCCAACCTTTTTACACCACTGGCCTGACCATGCCCCCAGACAGCTGAGCGGCCTGGACCATGCCCCCAGAAGCTGTCGTAAATGTGCCCACTTCCGCATTTATGACAAATATGGGCGCACTTGCGCATGTGTAGGTGCATTTTACAGCTGACATAAATGTGCCCACTTCTGGGTGTGGTGGAAATGGTGATGGGCCAGATGGAATAGCATCAGGGGCCAGGTCCGGCCCATGGACCATAGGTTGGGAACCTCTGGTCTAATGGCAGAAAAGAACAGAAGCTTTGCAATTAAAATGTGATGAGATTATGTTCCCCCAGAGATGCATTCTTCAGAACTGCCATATCTGCACAATCAACATTCAATTCACATCAACTGTACTTCTTAAGGTAGCTCCTCTTCTAACTGCAAACCTGCCATTTTTCCTTGCTTGGCCTTCAACCATCTTGATTTGCTATAGTGGGTGCATTTGGGTAGAAGGCTGAAAAAATTATTTCATTGATCTGGCAAGGAAATTTTTATGGGGAATGCCTGGTTTGCATAGCATTTATCTTTCTCCTATTTGACTGTTGCTTCTTCCCCTCCACCAGACTTGTGCTGGTTAAGACCTAGGAAGAACTAGTGATTCTTATATTTATATATATATTCACATATATCTCTGTTTATTATTACAGCTTAAACTAGACCAGACAGATGTATTCAAGCCTACCACAAAAGTGCCACAGATGGGGAAAGCACCCCAAACGCAGACCCAGGGAATAGCAGCAGGAGGTTAGTATGCTCTCTTCCATCACATGTGGTCTTTTTAATACAATTGTCTGTGTTTCACTAAAGAACAAGACAGTAGTTGGTGGTCATCAACGTAAGTTCCAAAACCAATCATGGAAAATGAAAGAAAGTGAGATACAGTAATACATTGGATAACATTAAGACTTGGTTCCACAAGTCTTAACGTTATGCAATTTTCAGCCTTATCCGATGCATGCGTCTCTTGCTGCCTTGGCAACCATTCCTCTCCATTTTCTGATCTCTTGCATCGGGGCTCGGCTGCCTCTGCCTGCCATGAGGAATAGCTCTGTGCTCTGCAATCGGCTGGTCAAGCCTGGCTCAGTCGGAGCAAAGAGCAGCTAGGCTGACTCCACATGGGCGAGGCTCATGCATGCTACCCTTGCCTGGGCCAGCCATGAGTTCCAGTGCAAAAGGCTGCCTGGGGAACCTGGTGGGAGCAGCAGCTGTGGTGATTTGAAGGTAAGCAGGGCCAGGGCTGGGCTGGATTCTCTCGGCAGTACGGCACCCCATTGCTGGGGGTGGGGGGGGAAGAAGGAGGGAAGTGACAGGGAGAGGAGCTTTGGCCTCCTTTACTTCTTTATTACGATGCATCAGATAACGCTAGAAAGAATGTTCTCCGGTGCAAATCTTCCCCCAAAATTTGTCATCGTTATGCGGTTTTAGCGTTATCTGGTGCAATCGTTATCCAGGGTATTACTGTAAAGAAGATGATTGTTTTTAGACCAACTAGCTACCATCTAGCATTGGTTCATCCCAAAGAGTCATTGGGTACATGTTAATTCTATTCATTGAACATTAGGACTGGGCAAGCGATGGAAGGGAGGTCCAAAGTAAGACATCTCAAAGTAATCCACATTTCATTCCACATTGAGAATGTAAGTCGTCTTCTGATAGCTGCTGAGAACAGACGCTCTTCTATTCCTGTTTTATTTGGGGGCTGAGTATAAATTGTATTCTCCTCATTCAACTCCTCTTTCAATTCTGGTTTAATTACCATATTTGCTTCCCTATAAAATGCATCTGAGTATAAGACATGGCCCATTATTATCAAAATAGTCCACTATAGGCCACTATATACAGTACAAGACACACTCCATTATTCCAGTGTATTTTAAGGGGGAAGGAGTGGGTCTTCTACACCAGCAAATATGGTATATGTATATATCCATTACTTACACACAATAAATTATATTACACTCAGTGGTGGGCATCAGCAGGTTTGCACCAGTTTGCCAGAACCTGTAGCAGAAATTCTGGCTAGCCCTGCCAATCCAAGTTTTGAAATGAAGTAGTCCTAATTCGGGTGCAACGCAGGGCTTTCCCCCTGGCCACGCCCACCATACCATGCCCACAGTGTGGTAGTAAAAAGTTTTTGGAGCCCACCACTGGTTACACTGTCTTCTTCTGCACGCTCCATTTGTAATGTTTTTGTAGTGCCAAAAGCAGTGTACCCACCAGTTTCTACTGCAGATGACTGTAAAGAAATTAGTTAAGAACTTTGTGGTGAAATTGCAATATACCCCAAAGGAGAGATATAAATTCTACAAATGGCAACCACCTGTGTACAAATAAGCTTCTGTCCCTTTAACAGGCATTAAACTGGGTCCCAGGCCTGCAGGAGCAGCCACTTCAGCAGGGGCAGCCACTGGACAGCCAGGAGCAGAGGGAGAAAGTGTCTTCTCCAAAATCCTGCCAGGAGGAGCAGCAGAACAAGCAGGCAAACTGACTGAAGGTGAGAGGTTTCTGAAGCATTTTAATGGCATCTCTCCCCTCAAACAATGAGGCATGGTCTCATTCCACAGACTCAGTAAGTCTGTGGAAGCATTTCAGACAAGAAACAAAACAAAAAAATAAGATAAAAATATTGTGGCACCTTAAAGATGTGAGTTTTTGATGTGAATTTTTGTGGATCAAGCCCACATCCTCAAGTGTAAGAGTGAGACTACCTGTCGATCACTGATACATGGACCCAAGATAAAGAGACAATTGTTGGTTAGTAGATGCAAGTTACCAATTCATCTCACCCTGAAATGCCCCACCTAACAATGCAGGGGTGGGGTGGGGTGGAGTGAAGGGCTGGCGCCTTCTGCATGAGCAGAAGAAAGGTTGAAAGGAAACCAAATGAAGACCGGTTTCTAGAACATTATGATGCCGATAGACTGATTTGACTTTCCTTTCCTTTATTCCTTCAGCTGTGTCAGCTTTTGGCAAGAAATTCACATCATTTTGGTGAGAAAATGCCATCAGGTGAGTCCCCCTTTGGTCATCTGTATTCCAACACTTAGAAAATATGAAACTTTTTAAGTGTTAGCTGTGTTAGTCTGTGTTTCAAGCATATCAGAGAGTAAACATAAAAAAACAAAACAAAAAGACCAAAAAAAGTTGCATCATGGCATCAATTTATACGAATCAGGTACAGAATGGTTCAGGTAGCAGGAAATATGAGACACTTTTCATTTACCTTTTTTATTTCAACAGCAAGAGCCCTGCAATAATGCTTTATTTAGTATCTTGATTCAAATTCTGCACCTTAGCAGAAACTTTTAATAACAACACTCTGACAATCAAGGCCATCCTGTTGCTTCCTGAATTCAATCACTCTTTGAGTTACACACTAACACCTTTTCTCTGCTATTTTTTCTTTAATAATCGGTAACATTGTCTCATTTGTTTCTGTTCAACATCCTGGCAGAAATTTGAGAGAATAAGTGGCAATCTCATCATTCTACTGGAAAAACCTATGAAGAATCCACTGAATTTAGACTGCTGCTCCAGACTCTGGGTATAACAGTAAGTGTCAAGAGCTCACCTCCTTTCTCTTGTCAGTCTCATTCTCTTCAGGATAGGAACAGGATCCGCACCCTCTTTCCCCTTCGTGTTTTGGGTACCTCAAGTTCTGCCTTAAGCTGTTTCTTACCATTGTCCTCTTCTTCCATTTTTTCCTTTGTATTTTCCATCATGCTGTTCCATTTGCCTAAAAAAGAGATGAATATTTAAAAATTGTCTTGTTCTTGGCAATTTTCCAAGTCATGCTATGGTGGGATTTTCTGCCAAGACTTTCCCACTATTAGCAAGATTACCCAACTTCCCACAATTTGCCAGTCCCATTTCCCCACTTTTTTCATCAATATCCTTTATTTATTTATTTATTTTTACTTTTATTGCTACCCCCTCGCCGAGGCGACTCCAGGTGGCTTGCAGTTTAACCAATAAGAATACTAAAATATAAAAGCATCCCCACAATAACAATTAACATCACAAAAGCATTAGAAACTGTTACAATACTCCTCCACATTCACAACAGTTAAAAACTAAAACCCAGATGGCCATTCATATGAACCAGCGCGGGGGGGGGGGGGGGTGGCTGCCTCACAGCCAACACCTCACACTTGCTGGGCAAGCCAAGTTTTTAAGCCTTTTCTAAAGGCTAATAACTCTGACTGGAGGTGTAGTTCGGTTGGCAGAAGATTCCACGGGGCCGGAGCAGACTCCTTCTAGTGCTAGAGAGATGAGCCTCTCTAGCCATTGGTACCATTAGGGAGCCCCTCTGGTCTGCTCTGGTGGGACCGGCAGATATCCTTGGGGTGAAGCGATCTCTAACCTGGCCCACTACCATGTAGGGCTTTAAAGGTAATAACCAGCACCTTGAATTGCACTCAGAGGCACGCGGGCAGTCAGTGCAGCTCCAAAGTTGCCAAATTTTACATAGCTCAGTGCTCTTTCTGGGGAAATAACTGTACAGGGAAATATACAGTAACAGTAATATTTCTACACCGATTTATGTCTCCTCTGGAAGATTATTTGTAATTGGTTTTATGTTATAGAATGTGCTATGTAATTGTAACTGTTTCTTCTGTACGCCGCCCAAAGTCGCTGTGCGAGTGGGGCAGCATAGAAGTTGAAATACAAATACAAAAAATAATTTTTGAAACTTCAAAGAAAGCCAACAAGATTCTTAAAAATATGCCGCTTAGACTGAAGAGGAAATGCTTGTTCAACAAGGTTTGTAAAAATTGACAAGGGAAATTCAAGCGAAGCAAGATCAGCAGGAGACTAGTGCTAAGGAGAATCCGAAATTGTTAAGACGCTGAACTTGGTGACTGGAAGGTCAACAGTTTGAGACCCGAGTGCTGCATGATGGAGTGAGCTTCCATCTCTGTCCCAGATTCTGCCAACCTAGTAGTTTGAAAGGAAGAAATTGCAAGTAGATAAATAGATACCACTACAGTGGGAAGGTAAACAGCATTCGGTACACTCCGGTGGTGTCTAGTCATGCCTCCCACATGACCATGAAAATATCTGCAGAAGCAGACAGCGCTAGCTCTTTGGCTGTAAATGGAGATGAGCACTGAACCCTAGAGTTGGACATGACTGGCTTTCAAGCAGGGACAACCTTTACCTAATCAGAACACTGAGATATAAAGGTAGCATGAAGATAGTACTGCTAAGAGAACACAAGAGAGGCATCATGAATTTAAGTATTCAGATTCTCCAAAATAAGGGCAAGAGGAGAGGAAGAAGTGTTAAAACATTCATTACTCAGAAGTAATAGAAAGTGCCTCCCTTTGTACAGTGCTTCCACCACTCCTCTTTGGGGGACTGTAAGGACATCAGAATGACATCAGTTTTGTAGGAGAGCTACTCTTTTCAAATGCACATGTAAATATGAAACTGCAGATCCAAGTGGCAAGTTGAATGTAAAATGAATACCAAAAGACATAATGGGAAGCATAAAGTGAGATATTTTGTCCTTGGCTTGATATTTTTGTCCTGAGAAAGCCATTCCACAGCCTTCACAACAGTGACTGCTCTTGGCGGAGGAGCTAATTCAACTGGGGTGCAGGGAACAAGCCACAACCATGCCTGATTCTCATTGTTCTACCAATAGAATACAACAACTCTTATAGGAAAGGGGAAGGAAGATGCTATTTTGTCCATTGTATGCTGATGGCTACCAGGAGGGGTAGAAAAAAAGACTGAGGAGATACAGTACATGGAAAGTAGTCCTCCCCTCCTCACCTTGTATATACAGTTGTACCTCACTTAAAGAGCATAATGTGTTCCACAGGATTGCTCTTTAAGCGAAACACCGTTGTAAGTGACCAATTGTGACTTCTGAGGGGGGGGGGGGAATTGCGAACCCCGATTTATTTGTTAAGCGAGTTTTTGGTTAGTTTTATTTGTTAAGCGAAGCGAACATTTAGAGAAAATTATGCTCTTTAAGTGAGTTACTTTTTAAGCAAGGCACTCTTTATGTGAGGTTTGACTGTACTTCATTCTCAGTCCCAAGCTTGCTGGCAGTCCAGGGCTACAAAGACCCCAGGGTTACAGCAGCCCTGAAGCAAGAGCTAAGAGAACATGTCTGCCTGGCTCTTCCAATTCCAGCCCATGGCTGTCCATGAAGTTTTTCCATACATCACATTCTCCTTTCATGGCCCTATTTGTTTTTTGTCCATTTTAGAGAGCTCACTGAAAGGACTGCATGCTTTTTGATTTGGGGGAAAAATGACCTTATTCCAGCCGAGGTAAGTGGGGAGCTTCTTTCACTTCCTACCTCAGTGTATAGAAGACAGTATGACTCACATTTGCAGTTGAGAATGGCCGGCCAGCCTCTTCAGGAAAGTGCAGTTTCTGTCAAACCTAATCTTCACATAGTCACAGTATCTGAAACTTCTCTCACAATCACTGGGGGCAGCTAATTTCAAGACTTGATCAGAGAAATATGCTGGTTTCTCTTTAGATCATATACTTGGTGAGCCATGCCATTTGATGGTTGGCCTTCCCTGGCTTGTACCTGAAATTGCTTTAGAAATATTCACTTTCAAAACATGTATGCATTCCAGGAGAGGGTCCTAGTGAATACATCAGAAGGGATAAGGAAAGTGGGCACCAAACTATCATGTGACAGGAAATTTATTTCTCCAAATAATTCCTGTAAATACAGTCTCTCTTGTCTTTTTCTTTCTTTTTGGTTCAATCAAGCTTTTGAAACCATGGAAAACAGTAGGCTATGAGACTGAAGGTGAAAGAGATGTTAATGCAGATGTTTGTCCCTGGATCCTGTGAGCAGCTCTTGAAGACACCTGAAAAGGTTTCAGAAGTCATTGGTTGTCAACTCTGTGGTTTGTATTGTATGGGCCTCAAAGGCTGAAGGCAGATTCTTAGTCTGAAAAGATGTTTACAGAACATGGGCCTGTTGCAGTTTGTCACACAGACTGGCCACTTCCCTGATGCTGGAGGAGATGTTTGGCACTCCAGAGACTACTCACGTGGCTGTGGTTCCATTTGTGCCTAGGGTCTAATGTTGTGAGCCATGGCCTTTTCTTGAGAATTATACACAGAGTTTCTCTCTTACTGAATCTGAACTCTAGACTCTTCATAGGTTTTTCCCACTTTCCAAGGCGTGTTTGAGGGCTGGGAGCTGGGAGCTCCATTCTCCTTCACATTCCAGTATGCCCATCAATCCTTCCACCTGCACAGTGTTTGTTCCCTCTCATCATCCCTGCAATGGAAAGCATGGGACGAGGAGAACTTGGACTAGGACCTAACACTGTTTCATGATTGAGATAAAAGAGGCCATAGGACTTTGAAAGGCAGTGCGAACTGGCTGACTATTGACTGAAGCAAACACTGGCCAGGCATGTCTTATCAGCCACCCAAAGCCATCCTGAAGCCATTCTAAAGCATTCAATTGGCAGTGCTTTCCATTGTTAGTGTTGTGCATTGTTTTACATATGCCTGGGGGTTATTTTTATTTTACAAACAGCCTTAATCATTCCACTTTTATTTACATGTATACCTCATTAGCACCCAGCGACTGGGGATTAGGATATTTTTTTGGTGTGAGTTTAATTTTTCTTTTTGCTTTTTTTCTACTTTGTATTGAACATATTCTTTTCCCGTTTGCTTTGTATTGGGTTAACACATGGGCTGCTGTTGGTAGAAGCAATAGAGTGCAGAAGGCTATAAAGAGCACAATCCAGTGAGTTGAGATCAGGAGAGCTTGCCTCTGCCATCCTACTTCCTACTACTGTGCAATTCAAGTCCTTCTTAAGCCATTACCAGTGGGCATGCTCAGAACAATAAAGTGGCTCCCTGGAGCAGAATATTCTTGACTCTGCTGGCAAGGAGCTCTGTGCACTAATAATCGGCGAGATCCGTAAGATAATCCTAGGAAATAGCTCTTGCTTCTCCTCCTCCTCTTTTTGCTATAAAAAAAGTTCAGCAATTGTACAGACGCTCTGGTTCCCACTTGTTTGTGCTGTCTGTTTTCTGCCCGTCTCTCGTCCACGCTGAGCATGCTCCAAGAACAACAATCAATTGGTGTGACCCATCGGAGCTTCCATTCACCGTGGGTGACAGCAAAATAATTCTCATGTCTAATGTTCTATGCAATGAAATAACAAAATTTTAAAGAACAACTGTTAATATTTAATAGGTTTCATGTTATGTATAAGGATTTAATTGCAAATGTGCTATTGAGAAACTGGATATCTTTATATCGAACACCTGTGTGTGTATGAACTTTTCAACTAGTGGCATGCTTGACCCATTCAAGGGACACTTTTTGCCAAAGGGTAGCCATAGAGCCAGTGACTGTCCTCTGTCTGTTGTAGAGCATGGCTTGCAACTTCTCTGCACGGTTTCATCTACTTAGAATGCTTGCCGTTCCTTGCTTGGGGTTGTTTCTTTTCTCTCCAGTTGATTCATCTTCTCTTTTGAATGCCATAAGCAGATTTATGCACTTGCTATTGAACGCCTGTCAGTGACATCATGATATGTAATTATTCTGGAGATTGCTAACACCAGATGTTCCCCACTGAAGTAATTACCTCTCTGAACTTTGCCATATCCTTCCTTGCAGTAGCCATTGGTTTCCACTTATAGGGGATCCTAGGCTGTGTCTAGACCTGAAGCATTTTCCTCCTGTTCAAAAATTTAAACTCAATTCTATTTTGACCTGAGAGTACCAAAATCTGGTAAGGCACTCTAAGAGTGAAACACAGTAACGTTGTAATAGCCATTTGCACAGCCCCGCATCAACTAATAGACTACCTTATTGCAGCATCAACTCAAAAGTCTTAAAGCAACAGACATGCTATGATAGTTTATACATTATCCTTCCCAACAAGTTAGGGAATAGCCCAATTCCTAACAGTAGAACAATGATAGCCTATTTTTTCCCCTATATTCAACACTGAGCCCTGGAAGGAATTGGTTCCTTTTCCCAATTACACTGTGTTAATAAATAAAGCATTCCTGAGTACTTCCTCTACTGGAGCTTGAAGGCTGACATCCAATGAGAAGTACAGTTTCATATATCATAGATTCCAAAATATAAAGCAATCCTACCTATAGTCACCATATCTACACCGTTGGTATATTGATGGCACAGGGATTTAAAGGCATTGTGTCACACAAAAACTGGAGTAAATTTGTGTGTCCTTTTACATTGAGAGAGGAGGGAGAGAAAAGCCAAGCATCTAAGGTCTCTGTTAAATAATGGGTTCTTCAAAATGTGAAAATTACCTGGTTTAGAATGTATAGATTCAAATAACAATGTCTCCCTTTGATCCATGGCTGCACTTGTCAGAGATACTGTACTCTCAAGTCCCAGATGCCAATGTCTATTCATAATGCAGAGTGCATCAAGAGCGGCTGCAGAGTCCTAGTTAACAAGGACATAAACTTTTGATGGACCACCACTGTCATATATTGAAGACTCTGGGAGAAGTTGAAATAAAGTTCAGCCTTTAAAAGGGAGCCTGCTTTGAGTGTAAGGGCCATTTCATAATATGATGGTGCAGCACAGCTCTTTGTCAACTCTATTCCCAATGGCAAGCCATGGTTAATTGTGGCTTGCTATCTAACATTTTTATATACAGTACTTCCCAATGCATTGCATACACTTAACGTTTTTGGTTAGCTATAAATAAATAAAAAAGACCCATGACGCAGTTTTGTGGAGGCCAGACGTGTATCATTTTAAAGCCATAGTTTTAGATGCAGTTGCACAGCTAGCATGCAAAGTGAACTATAAAAGATGATGGCCTTGCATTGCCACTAAAGGCTCCAGTATGCACATGCAGTAACTACTGTCCTCCTTATTTGTCTCTTTATGTGACCTGCATAAAAAGCCTTAGAAAAAGCAAGTACCTTTAAAAAAAAAAACAAACCTTGGGACATCAAAGCAACAATAGCAGGTATCTGTCTAAATGTACTGGAGCTCATGGGCTGCAGAGATGATAGAGGTACACCTAATCTCTGACTTATCCCAGTGCAGGCATAGCATTGGGAGGCACATTGAAAAAGAATAAGTAGGAAGGTTTTGGATGGTTGTTGAAAAATAGCTTCTCAGTCAAGATACAGACACACTGCCTTTATAACCTTTGGCACTATCTCCCTTTCCTGCTCTGTTAGCCTGAGTGACCATAAAGTATGAACACCAGTAAGCCTTAAGCTAAGCCTTTCTAAGAAAGGCAGGAGGACAAGATAGGGAAATTCTTGATTTTATGCAATTTCTTAGAGTAGCCTTTCCATTGTATTTCACCAGCATGAAATCTTTTCATAGAAATAAAGTGAGGTGTAGGCCTTAAATGACTGTGTAAGAATGAAGACAAAGATTATGCTTTGGAGCCTGATAGCTGTCTCTGAGTGTCAAACCAGATGCTTGCCTAAAATTTAAAAAAAAAGCATAATCAGGCACCAATTAGCATAATTTGTGCAGGAAGCCTGGGAGTACTTCATTATTATACAATTTCAAGTTGAGGTGACATCTTCCAGCCTCCATGTTTGGCTCACCGAAGCAAAAGATGGCGGCCAGAAGATGTCACCTCAGCTTGAAATTTCCCATGGCTAAGAAAACAGCATGTCCTCCCAGGAAGCAATTTATCTATCATCAACAATCCACTTTTACCACCAGTGCCCCCAACATGTGTAGTCTTAGTTCATACAAGGCTTGCAGCCTCCCCAGCAGAAGTCGAGTGCATGAACCTTTCTGGCAAAGAACAGACTGTAAACAACTTTGAACAGGAAAAGGAATAAAACTGCTTCTAATGGAGCTGCATCCAGTGTGGAAGGCATGTGTTGCAGGCATAGTTTCTTGGCAGCTGCTTCTGTTGAGATGGAACATTGGGCCAGAGAGACTCCCATCTCCTTCTCTCTATGCCCTGAAATGGGAATCTGCTTCCACATGGATCTGATAAAAGGCATTCATTGGTGGCGGCTGGAGCTCTTCCCACCCAGTTTCTTTCTAAACTGCATGGAGTCCCAACAATAACAAGTGCATAATCTGAGGATGCTTTTTCAGGGCTCTAGGTTGAATTTGTGTCCCCTACAGGTTTTCTCAAGTGGCTGCTACAACGTCCTTCCACCCCTTCCATTGTAAATATCTGTACAGTGTGTAAAAAATAATAATTAAAATCTCATATGGTATGAAGAAAAGAAAACAATCAATTCACAGGTCCCTTTTGTAGGGTTCCATTTTAATGACCAGCACACCTGCCAACTCTTGTTTCTGTGTACAAAAAAAAAATCCAACAAAGAAAGCCTGGTGTTTTGTGACTGGCTCCTCTGGACTGTTCCTTTTCTTGCGAAGCATAGCAGTGTCTTGTAGAGTTGTTGTGGCTGTCACATGACACATACCTTCCACGCTCTCCGCCTGCCTTCCATGTATCTTGAGTTCCCTCTTCTCTTTCTTTTTTCTTTTTTATTATTATTTTGAAGGTGGGAGAGGTTCTGTATAAACAAATAAACACCCTTCAAACAAAAAGCAGAAGTTTACAGTTGTACGTGCAATGACCTAAATCCTTTATCTGAACATTGTATATGATGTATGTCCTGCTGTGCTCTGTGAGAACTTGTAGTATTTCAGTGTACCACCTCATGTATTGTGATTCCGTATGGCAAGTTGCCCTACAGGATATTTCTGTGGCAAACAGAATAAAAGGACTTGATATGATTCATGAGCTACTCTGCTTTGGTCCTGCCTGCTGGAGACACCTGAAGTTGGGGGTGCATGTTTTCTGTGCAGAGCTTTTGAGCATCCACTTGAAGTGACTGAACACTTTCCTTCCATGGCCTCCCCATCATCAAGAGGTTGACAAAGTTGGAGCGGGGCAGAACTTGCAAAAGTTACTTCTCTGGAAAACTGCTGTCAGTCAGCCATTGACTGGACTGGTTGGATCCATTGCCTGAGTCTGTATAAGATGTCTTTCCATCCTCCTATGTTCCCCAGCGAGCATGACCTCACCAGCTCAGTGTTTCTGGAAGCCTTAGACCAAAAATGTGAGATTTCCTAGCTACAGGAGAGCAGACTCATGTGGTTGGATGTTCCCATACACAAACATTTCCTGCACACAGAAAACTGGATAGGACACAGAAGGGTGCAATGAATTTTTTTACAGAGGTGAGACCGTTAAGACAGTCACTATGTGCAGCCTGAAGAGATGCCACCTGAATACAGTTTTGCCACCTTAGTAAAAAAAATAAACCAAAGCTGAGCAATACTGTAGCACTGGTTACATCATGTCACAAACTGAACTAGTACAGACTGCCATGTATGGGTCTGAAGGCCTAAAAGGAGACTCATATCTACAAAGAAGGATCAGCCATCAAAAAGACAACCCAATCTGTTCCTACTGCATTATACCATAATCGGAGACAATTCAGGTGCCTCAGGAAGGCGTACACAGAATCACATGCACCAAATATCTCAAAATGCCACTCCATACATTCTTCCAGAAAGGAATCCAGCAGAAATGGCCAAGGACTCCCTTCCCACCTTGGCTATGTGTATGAGTGTCCCAAAACATCTACACGTGAGGAAAAGGGGCTGGGTCCCAGTTGCATGCAGCTTGGTGCTTCCCTTGTATTGGAGAACACTTCTTGCTACACCACAATGCTGATGAATATATGACATTAATTTACATTTCTGAGATCATTAGCCTTATGAGCTCATTACTGTCCATTTGGACTGCTACAAGCACTTTACTGCCATGGGTAAAATTCTTTCTCAGCAGTGCTGCCCGAGGTCGTTTTATCCGAAGACATTAAGGACTGAAATCGAGACTTTCTGCATGCTTTGTGAATGAACTGTAGGCCTTGTCAAAAATTCAGACTTCCTAGACTTACAAATAAGTCGTTGATCATATTACCCTGGAGCATCCACTAGAAAAGGTTCAAGGTTTTGCTATTAGTTTTGGGGGAGAAATCATTTAAGCCTGACAATGGAAATGTATCTGGGTCAGCAAGTTGGAGAGCATGGCAGCAGAGCCATGGGGACAGAAATTCAAATCCTTCTTGAAACTCCTGGTAAAGAGCTAGCTAAGATCCCTGGAGCCTGTGTGGCTGACAGGTTAAAAGATCTGCCACCTATTCTGCCTTGGGCAAGCTGTACAGTCCCAGAGTGCCATCAATAAAAAAGAATGTTATGCCAATTCTGAGAACTTTATAGCTAGAAAACCCAGGAATAGGTTGCCATAAGACACAATCACTTTGACAGCAAATCATTATCTACAGTTCCTGCACATGTCATTTGTTACCATTTTGACAGGAATTGATCAAAGCAGCACAGACACAGAAGGATCTAGGTAATATCTGAAATATCGGAGGTATGCTTGTTCTATTTGTAACATTTGTACAGTGCTTGATATCATGAGGTTTCCAGGAAGCTTACATTAAAAGTTGATGCAAAAGCACTTCAAAAATAATATTTTTAAAAATTAAAAAAATCATGCAAGGATAAATACCAAAAGATAATAGTGAACATTATTCCTGGAGCTTTAATGTCGCATAAAAACAGAATATTTACAGCTATTTGAAGATAAAGGCTGTTGGCTGTTTCTTTTCTTTTTTTACCATCTCAGGAAAGAGTTTTCCCCCAGCTACTACTGGGAAATCCTGCTTTCATCATCTTAGCAGCAGATAGCATTCAACTGGAATCATCAGCATGGCTGCCACAGAGAGTGTCAGAAGCCTACTGGTTCTATATGGGGAAAGCAGTCTGCTAGGTCTCCTGGTCTCAAGGGATCCAGGTTTTGTAGATCAATAACAACCCTTTCCATGGGGCTCAGTAGGCAATGCCATTCATTCACTACTGGTGTAACTTGTTCATCATACCTTGGCATTCTGCTGGACACCTCTGGTGCCACACTAGCGGTACCTTCTGAACCAGACTTAAGGAGAGCCCTCTAACATGGTACGCTATAAAGTGCAATAAAAAACACAAACATTATAAGTGGCCACCACTAATGATGCCAAGGACAAGTGCATGGATCACAGTGGAAAGGCCACCCCCATCTAAGAATAAGCATAGCTGAAGCATCACTTAAAGAGAATGGCCTTTAGACACTGATCTCGAGCACATTCAAGCTATGTAATTGGACCTTTAGATGGAGCACTATCTGTATAGAACAAGTAAATGTGTATTTTGCTGCATTTGGAAGTCATCTGTCTAAAGCAGTGGTACCCAACTTTTTTTTTTTTTTTGCAGGCCAGTCCCACACAGTTGCAGGGCTGCTCCTGCTGCTGACAGTTTTGAGGGCAGTGGCGATCACGCTTTCAGCCTCTTGCTCCGTCCCATCTCCTCTGCAGGCTTTGCCAAAGCCAATTGTCGTGTTAGGAAAATCTTCGGAGCCTCCTCTGCTTCAAAATTCACAGAGCTGGAAGGGTAAACCTGGCACATTGCAGTAACGTCATCCCAGGCATGCCAGGAGGCTCTCCTAGTGCCGTGGAGGCCCTGAAGATTTTCCTAACACGGCGATCAGCTTTGGCAAAGCCTGCAGAGGGGATGGGACCAAACAAGAGGCTGCTCGGAGCAGCCAGGACAAAGCGTGATCGCCACTGTCACCAACATCAGGCAGTGGGGGCGGGTGGTGGTGTGGTCTGCAGTGAGCCCAGGTACTCACCACAGGCCACATTAATGATATGCAGGGGCCTTATTGGGCCCACAGGCCGTAGTTTGGGTGCCCCTGGTCTAAAGAACCTGTCTTGCCAGAATTATGTGTCTTCATCTAATTCAATTTCTCCACACCCAATCATCACAATTGGTAGAGCTACCCCAATCCTAGGCAGCATTTCAGTGTACACAGCCTCATCTGGTTCATTTTTATAAAGAAACGGAACTGTTTGCGTATGCCTATCAATTAGACTTTGCCCAAATATCCTAATGACCACTCTCCATAATGTCTTGTGGTACCTTACAATTCAGCAGCTAAGGCACCCAATGCTATTTATTTACTTATTGGGAATCACTTCTACAGGTTAGTGCCAGACTCCTAATGGTGTCAGTGTATGGTTTGTGTAAACAGGCTTACATAAGGTTTGTCTCATCACTTTCTAGGAAAAGAACATCCATCAGAGCCACCAAAGTTAACTGTCTCCTCAAACCAGGAAGACCATTTAGCAAGGCTAGTGAAACCAAGGGCGAGTAAAGATACAGGGCCCACAGCCTCTCCCAGGATAGAGGGGTCTCCTGGTGTACAAGCTGCAGTCAGGCCCTTCTCACAATTACTGCTAGCAGACAGGTGGTTTTAAACTCTTCACAGCCCCATCTAACATCTCAGGGTACACTTTCAAAAAGAAAGACTGCAAGAGAAGACCCAGTGGCATTTATTCTAGAAAGACCATTCCTTGGGATGATACATCACTGCTACCACCACTGCTGCTCTATGCAAATAAGCTTACTTTATCCATTGACTGGACTTTTTATGGGTGGGAAACAAAGGCCTGGTGGTTGCTAGATCCTCTGGGTGCTCAGTGGGTGGGCATGTAGTAGGTCAGCTATCAAGGAGACTCTCACCAGAGACTGTACCAACCAAGTAGCCAAGAATTCTCTTTCAGAAACAAATGGAGATACTCTGAAGCACTCACCTACCCACCAGGGCCGAGAGTCAAGTCACGAGTGGCTCATGATCAACACAATTTAAACCTAAAGAAAGGGCCCAAAAATTCAATGGGCATTTCAACTGCAGAGGAAAGCATCATAAACTATGACATGTACTATGCATGGGGTGGAAGGGGAGAGGAAGGAGAGCAGATTTTTATCAACAAACAAAATGGTAACCAGCTTTGTCTAGAAACGGGGAATTTCGTTCAATAATTTTTCTGGAAAAGAAAACATATACACCTACTAGTAGTTATACCCAGTTAGTTGGGGAGGACAGAAACCAGAGAGGGACTAAAAACCCACATTAACTCATTTAAAAACACAAATAAAGGATTTGGTTTTCTCAGGTTAGGTACATTTGTATGATGCCTGTCTAAGGTCTGGAATAGGCTTGCTTTGCATGATGAGGACTTCTATATTGACATAGGTAAAGGTCGCTCTTGCTCAAAAGCCAGCCATATCTGACTCTAGGGTTCAGTGCTCATCTCCGTTTACAACCAATGAGCCAGCACTGTCTATGTGCAGACATTTCCATGGACATGTGGCAGGCATGACTAGACACATGGAATACTGTTTACCTTCCCACTGGAGTGGTACCTATTTATCCACTTGCAATTTCTTGCTTGCAAACTGGGACAGAGACAGAAACTCACTCCATTATGCAGCACTTGGGTCTCAAACTGCAGACCGATGTAAATGTGCCTAAGGCATACAAAGCCATGTCTCTTAACAGCCACATCTGGCTGAGCAAAGTGTACCCAGCCTGCACAAGAGATGCACGGGCCTAATTAGGCCTGCGGGCCGTAGTTTGGGCAACACTGTCATAAAGGTTCATTTATCCCCTCTCTTCTTTTTGCCGCCTTTCTCCCCTCTTTGTTCTACCCTCCCTAGGTCTTTTTCACCCACCCACCCAATGCGGATGGCGCTCCCACTCAGTGCCTGTGCAGCCATCTGCCACCTAGCGCTTTGTGTTGTTGCTCAGCCGAGTAGGAACATGTTGGCAACACCAATCAGCATGTGTGTCATTTGTCATTATCCTCCAAACTCACACCGCCATGAGGGCCAACCTCCCACTTAGCTTTGCAGAGCAGAGATCTTTTGACCCCAGAGATCTGGCTGGCTGGCTGGCTGAGAGGGAGAGCAGCTCCTGTGGATGGCAGAGTCCTTAGTGAGTCAGGCAGGAGGCTGACACTTGATGCTCCCTTAAGCTGCTCCCTGCCTAGGAGCCCCATCCGTACACGCTGACAATCTACTGCCTAGGTGCCCTGGAGCCGCACAGCTTTCATGTGGGAGTCACACAGCATGTGCTATTATTCCCCATTCAGTCCTGGCACAGGGACATTTAGTCCTCTACAGCCAGCACCGGAAAGAGTTGGTGTGAGGGTGAGGCAACCCTTCTTTGCCAAGAGGCGGCTCTGTTCCACATCATGAGAATGACGTGTTTCCCCTTTGGAGACAGCAACAGAAGGAGACCACTTCCCGTGGCTGCAGGCTGAAGGTGGTGACACTGTTTGGGGAGAGTTTGCCTGTCTCCTCCCCCCTCCCTATCCCCGCCTTTCCCTGCTCACAGTAGGACAAGCAAAGTGAATGCTTTCAGTGAGCCGTTTCCCAAAGGAGGACTAGCGTAGCAGAGAATCCCTTTGTTAACTGAAGCCCCTGTAAGAAATTATCTTATATGCTACATGTGCTGAGTTATAAATGATTATCCGTTATTAGCACCTGAAGAACTATGGGCTGTAAAAAGGCCTGTCTGGAGCACCTGAAGAATTCCA
Source organism: Furcifer pardalis (assembly GCA_030440675.1). Taxonomy (NCBI): domain Eukaryota; kingdom Metazoa; phylum Chordata; class Lepidosauria; order Squamata; family Chamaeleonidae; genus Furcifer; species Furcifer pardalis. The sequence continues at coordinate 106,326,881 of CP126893.1, forward strand.
AGAAGAAACTAACAGCCTCACTTCACAAACCCTCTGACCATTCATATCCCAGAGGACTTATCAATTTGGCCATCAGCATCACCTTGACCCCTCTGTGTGGCTGACAAAATTACTGTTGCAATGCCACTATGTACCACGTTTCCCAACCTGGGACCCTCCAGATTCCAACAACCAGAAATGACAGGAATGATATTCTAAAACTTCAGAAGGGCACCAGGTTTGAGAAACCAGCCCCACTTCATGCAGGATGACCACCTGGTTTGCCATACCAGCAATAAATCAGAATGAGCCTGTGATGTATCCAGCAGTTGGGACCTCCCTGACTCCTCATCTGACTCATATTCTGGCAGGGATACTAAAGTACAGAATATAATGGTAGAGTACTTGCTCTTATACTTTCCTAAATTTCTCACCCCATGAAGGAGACAACCATGGTGGGAAATACTTTTCACCAACATGAGCAACTTCAGTGATAATGCATCAAAAGTGGTTGGTTTTAAGCCTTCGCAAAAAAAATGTGAATGCTAAATTTGCTCTGGGTGCTTATTAGTACAATAGTAGCATGACAAGCAATCTAAAAACACCAGGCAAGGAAACAAAAAGCTTTTAAATGCAGCCTGCACTGATGGAAGATGCTTTGACAATGTTCTTCCCACATGCTTTAAAGAAGAGCTACTGCAGTTGTAAATAAGATGCTGACACAGTCTATAGCGACACAAGGTGGTGGTGGTGGTGGTGGTGTCCATTTCTATTATTCCTGTTAAGCTGAGACTTCAGCTTCTCATTGAAGAGTTTGCCACCCAGACATGTAAGGCTTTGTTCCACAAGAGTGGGAAATTCAGATACCACTGAATGTCTCCATGGCTTCACTGATGTGCTGGTGGTTGTAAAGCCTGTCAAGCATTAGACTCACAACCAGGCAGACTGATTAACATCCCTGTTTCTCATTTGCATTGGGACTGGTGTTTTTTTTTAAAAAAGAAATTCCAATTTCAGCCAGGAATAAATATTGCACTTAATCTGAATGCAGAAAATATATATTGCTTGAACTACTAACAGTTTTAGGAAAAGGTGGGAGTTGCTACAGAACTAGTGTACTATGCAAAGGGTGTCAGTGAGCAATAATATTAATAGCTGCTAAGAAATGCCGGGAACATCCTAGTATTCTTTATGTATTTACTCACTCTCTCTCTCACATACACACACCATGTATACACTGTACAGTAAAACCTCGCATAAAGAGTGCCTTGCTTAGAGAGTAACTCACTTAAAGAGCAGAATTTTCTCTGAATGTTCGCTTCGCTTAACTAAAACCAACCAAAAACTCGCTTAACAAATAAATCGGGGTTCGCAATCCCCCCCCCCCCCACTAAAAGTCACAATTGGTCACTTACAATTGTGTTTCACTTAAAGAGCAAACTCGCTTAAAGAGCAATCCTGTGGAACGCATTATGCTCTTTAAGTGAGGTACCACTGTATATACATTATAAGCTGCCCCGAGTGGTGCTTGCACCAAAAGGGTGGGGTATAAATGTGAATAAATAAATAAATAAATAAATAAATAAATATTCTAGTATAAACAGATTGAGACATGCATCTGATGAGCAGTCCTTGGCCAAACCAACTGTAAGAGTTCAGACTCCTCATCAGTTCTTAGCTTTGGCTCTGATGGGAGACTCATATACAGTAATAGCTCAGATAACGTTTGCACCACATACGCTAAAATCTCAGAACGTTAAGGAATGGGGGGGGGGTTGCATCGCACGTTAAAATCCTATGGGATGTATCACATAACGTTCGCTGAAGTCTGTGCCGGTTACAATGTATCTCTATGGAGTTTAACATGTGATTCATCCCATAGGATTTTAACATTATGCGATACATGTATCACATACTGTAATGTTAAAAATCGGATAATGCTAAGACTCATGGAACCCAGTTTTAGCATTATCCGGGGTACTACTGTATATCATTTTCAGCACCTTGGAGCCCAGGCAGTGATAAAGTACAGAATGCACTAATGACCATGTACATTTAAATAAGTGCAGCCGGGAATGCTGGGGGATGAATCAGAGAACTGACTGTTCACCCAGATCAAAATGACTCTCTGTATGCTTCAGATGAACAGGAAAAAGGAGTGCATGAAGGAGACAGTAATGAGTTACAAAACAAGAATCCCAGAGGATGAGAGAAAAGAAAAAGAATAAACATGAAGAATACAAAAATAATAATGAGATTACATCAGGGGTGGGTAATCTATGGGCAATCTATGGCCTCCCAGAGGTTGCTGGACTGAAATTCTCATTTCCCTCCCCCTTATTATCAGCTATGTTGACATGGAGAGCTAAAAGTGGCCTAACCCATACACTGACAGAGAGGAGCTCTCCAAGGATTCCACCACAAACACATTTCCCAAATTTGTCCTGGGGTTGGCAAGGACCCAATCGGACAAGACTGACATGAGATGTGAAGAGAAGATGAAGAGGGACCCCAAAAAAAGCCAACCACAACAAAGCAAAAAAAAAAATTCCACCTGGACAGGCTGCACAATAGACAGAAAGCCATCAGGCAACATTGCCAACCTACCCTCTGTCCAAGAAAAATACATCCCCACCAAATATCTCACCAAAGTATGAGCACCACTCAAGACCCTCCCTCCTGATGGAGGTGGACATGTGATTTCTACGCCTGCCCCATTGGGAGTGTGAGAGGTCTGCACTGGCCTCCTGGCATCCTACATGAAAGGCAGAGAAAGGCTGTAGGTGGCATTTCCAGGCAGTCTTCCTTGGCTGGCTGAGGAGCACCATTTTGTTTTCTTCACCACAAAATTCACCAGGCTGTCACTGAGAAAAAGATCAGAAAGAAAGACAGAAAGAATGTAGTGGCTATGGACACACCATGTACCATTAAACAAATAAAACTATAAAACTACAAGCCCCACCTATTCACTGTAGAGCAGCATCAGGCTCCCATTAACCACCTGTAATAGGGGAGGAAGTTTAAAGGCTGGAGTATCCATTGTCCCCCAGCTACAGTACCTCCTCCCCACAACCACAGGCCACTTGTAGCTTGTCAAGTTGGAACCAACCTCCAGCCACACTAATGGGGCTTTCAAGGCCAGTGAGTTGCCACAGCCGGGGCCCTGGGGAACTGAACTCAGGGCTCCCCAGAGTCCCTCTATCCATCTCTCTTATCTATGCAGCCCCCTGCTGGCTCTCTCCTGAGGGTGTCACAGCTACCCTTCTTCTAGCACTGTATCCCATTCCAAATATTGGCTGCCATCATGGTGATCAGCCATTAATATAGTCCTGGGAACAATATAATGCAGTGGCCCTCCATTTGCCTTCTGCATCATAGTGTGACACCCATACCACTGATCCAGTTTGATAGTCACTTTCTGGTCCTGAGCCCTTTTGGCACATGAAGTCCTCATTGGCCCCAGGCCAGTATTGATGAAGCTGCTGCTTTCCATCAAGATGGATTCAAGTGGGATTTAATCCACTAGGGGACCAACACCCCTCCCTGTGGACTTTGGCACCCAAGCCATAGTCCTCAGGGTTGTCACGTTAGTTAACTTCTGTTTGATGGTCAGTGTTGAGTGGCTGGCAGTAGGGTCTACTCCAGGTTTTCACAACCTTGGCCCCCCTGGTGTTCTTGGACTTCAATTCCTAGAAAAGAAGCCCAACTCAGCACACCTTCTATTTCTTGTTTTGTTTCTAGGCCATGCGTGAAACTGCCAAAATGAAGGCACCTTTTGGTGAGTTCATTCTACAGTTCCTTTTGCCTGACCTAGCATGAGAAAGACTAGCTGGCACAAGCTGGCCATTGCCCAGGGTACACCCGTTGTGGTTCAAAAATACCACACACTTTGAGGAGGCTCTTTTAGTGTACCGATTCTGATTTATTACCGTAACAGAATAACCTGGTCAAACTTAAAGCAGCTACCCTACGCGTGTGTGTAGGGGGGTGGATCACTTGCAATGCTAATTTCTAATTTTTTGGAACAGTAGCCGTGTTAGTCTGTGTTTCAAGCATATCAGAGAATAAACAGAACAAAACAAGGGGTTTTGTTTATTCTCTGATACGCTAATTTCTAAGGTGCTGCCCCGCCCCATTCACGGAATAAAAATAATGCATTAGCAAGTAGCCAAAAGTGCAGAGTCTGCCGACGTCTTCTTCCCGCTTAACAGCTTTGGAGGATGGGGAGCTACTCCTCCTCCATCCCGTGGGTGAGCAGCGTCTGGTAGGTCTCCTACTTCCTTTTTGTTGTTGTTCAATCGCACAGTCGATTCCGACCCTCTGCGACCCTATGGACCATTGTCCTCCAGGCACTCCTGTCCTCCACCATCCTCCTCAACTCGCTCAGCCCTGCGCCCATTGTCTCCACAATACCATCTAGCCATCTCATCTTGGGCTGTCCCCTTTTTCTTTTGCCCTCGACCCTTCCAAGCATCAAGGCTCTCTCACGTGAATCCTCTCTTCTCATTTAATGTCCAAAGTACTTCATCTTCATATTTACTATTTGACCTTCTAAGGAACAGTCAGGGCTGATTTCTTCTAAGACCGACCTATTTGTTCTCCTCGCTGTCCAGGGGACTCTCAAAACTCTCCTCCAACACCACATCTCAAAGGCGTCTGTTCTTCTGCGCTCAGCTTTCCTAATGGTCCAGCTCTCACAACCATACATTGCCACAGGGAATACCATTGCTTTGACTATACGAATTTTTGTTTTCAATGTGATGTCTCTACTTTTCACTGTGTTCCCCAGGTTTCTCATCGCTTACTATCGTCAGCATCAGCATCATCACTCCCTCCCTGGGGGGGGGGGGGTGGACTACTGGTGGTAGTCACGTGCCCCTCGTTGCCACCTCCCCTCCCCTCCCCTCCCCCTCCTCCTCCGCCCCACGGCGACGCTACGAAGGTGTGGCTTAGAAGAGAGCGAAACAGAGATGGATGGGACTGGAGGGGGGGGGGGAACGGGACGAGAACGAGCCAGGAGGGGAGGGGAGAGGCTGTCCACTAAGGAGCGGCCTCTGCTTTGACCGGCAGCTCCCCAGCCCAATGGTCATGGCCTCTCCCAAAGGCCTACCCTCCCAGGTTAGGAAGGAGGAGCGGAGCGAAAGGTTACGCTAGGGCTTGGAACGGCCCGTGGTCGGCACGCGAGAGCAGCAAAGGAGATGGAGACCACGGTGGGGGTAGGCAGGGGGAAGGATGCAAGAAAAGGGGGCGGCGGCGGTGGTGGGGCGTTTGCTAAGGTTCAGCCCCGCTCGTGCCATGCTCCGCTCATGGAGTTTTTATGGGCGGGCATTTTCGCGTCGCCCTCGCAAGCAAGCAAGCAAGCAAGCAAAGTCGGGGCGAGAGGGGCTGGATTGTGGGTGTCTCGTAGCTTCCTTGGTGTGCCTGAGTTGCAATGGCCGAGTCCTAAGGTTTTTGCGCGCGGCAAAGAGAAATTCAACAGGTTAGGCATAGCTAGGAAGGAAGAACAGAAGCCACTGCTGCAGCCATTCTTCCTCCACTCGGTGGAAAGTCCAAGGCCATTATGGTTTTGTTTCCAGCTCCTGCCCTTCAGTTTGCTGTGTGTTGTCCTTCACAAATCACCTAAGTGGCCCCGGGTCACATACTTCCTTGTTCCAGCTTTTCACCTAGAAGCAGATATTACTCGCCCAGAACCAATACCTTATTGTAAGTGCACTTGTTAGTTTTTCCTTGGAGGCCATCCTAGCCAACTAAATGTTTTCTTCTTCTCTGTCTTGTGTTGTTCAGTTGCTGAGTGATGCAGAGGAAATAGCTGCTTTATACCGGGAGCTTAGCCAGTTCCCATCTCTTTCCAGTACCTGTATCGGCCCTGAGGTAACCACTCAGTATGGTGGCAAATACTGCAACATTTACACAGGTAAAGTCCTTCCCTATTTTTGCTGCATTGTTGGGATCTGCATTTGTTTTATACAAATACAGTAAGAGGTTCTAGAGGCCAAAATGACATCTTCTCTCCACCATGTTTTGGGTTCTCACTCCCACAGTGGGATAAGTCAGGAGACTGAATGATCAACAAGATGTTTGGGGCTTTTGTATGCTCCTTTGGCTGGATAGTTCAGTGAGTCAGAGCAACAGGGGTCAGGAGTTTGTTTTCCCACAATGCTTCCCAGGAGAAGAGTCAACTTGTGTAGAATGTCCCGAGTTCTAGAATGTCCTAAGAAGAGAGGAACAACCAACCACTTCTGAACATTCTATACCTAGAAAACCCTGGAATGGGAGACCAGTCAGAACTGACTTGACGTATTGCTATCATGCTTACTTGGAGGCCACTACTTCATATGGCTGCCATAAGTCAGAAGCAACTTGATAGCACATAAAAACAATAGCATTCTTCCGTGAGCTTTTCTCATTATAAGGAACAAAAGCCTAAAGCAGAGACGTGCCACTTCCTAAATGGAGGTCACATTGTTCTCCACCAGTATCTGCTATGCCTTCTCACCTTTATTGCCATGGCAGGCCCTCTAGATCAGGGGTTCTCAACCTTTTCACGCCACAGGCTGGACCATGCCCCTGGACATCTGAGCAGGCCAGTCGTGCGGTTCCTCCTGCCATAAACACTGCTGTAAAATGCATCCATGGCTGTCGTAAATGCGTTTACAACAGCTGCGGGTGCATTTATGGCAGGTGTGAGCATGTTTATGCAGGCACAGGTGCATTTTATGGCTGTCGTAAATGCCTTTGCTTTGAGTAGTGAACTGGTGCCATGGGCTGTAGGTTGGCCACCCTTGCTCTAGATGCACGGTTTTTAAGTGAAGGCATAGATTTAGGAAGCTTCCAAGAAAGTAGTTTAACTTGAAAGCAAGGTGTAGAATCCCCATGCACTTAAAGCAGGAGTGCCCAAACTTTTCAGGGCACAGGCCGGTCATGACAGCCACAAGTCATTTACGACAGCATTTTGCACATGTGTGGGCGTGTTTTACTTCCACTTCCAGGAGCGGCGAGGGCAGTGGGGGCTGGGTGGAATGGTGCAGTGGGCCGGGCTGCGGGGTGTAGTTTGGTCACCCCTGATTTAAAGAGATATAATGGCAGGAGGAAGGAAGAATTGTGATTGAAAGTACAACAGGAGATGAAATAATGGGATACCAGAACCCTCCTTGAGAAATGGGCTGTGTATTGACTGATTCTGGCCTAAAGACAGAGACTGTTAAAAGTTCTCACTGTGGGCCAAAAATGGATAGTGGTCCTTTAGAAAGGCAGCTCTTTCTGCATTGTATTGACTATGTTCATTTTTCTGAGCCTTCTAACTTTATTTGACCTATAATCTCTTCCTTGTTTCTGTTTTGTACATGTAGCTGACTAAAGACTGGATTGTAGGCGTTGATCTTTGGGGATCTGGAAAGAGGGGGAGCACATCACTTACATTTGGCCTTTTCTGTTGGTCCTGTGTTTGTATTGATGAGACTTGGCTCTCATTGTGCCAGGCTGGACCTGATATAACTTTCCCCCTTGTTACAGAGTGGTCTCAACGAGATTTGGAAAGAGCTGAAAATGTGAAATTCTGCCGTCAATACCTCATCTTCCATGACAACCAGTCCATTGTGTATTCAAGCCCCTCTGGAAACTGTACTGAAATCAAAGGAGAGTAAGTATCTCTTTCAGGCCACTATTATTCTTCCAGGAATATCCCTCCAGCACCTAAGCTTTGTGCTGAATGCAGGCTCCTGTAGTCTCAGGGAAGGAGGTTATTGCCCTTTGGGATTCCTATAGCTGTGAGTAAGGCCTCCCAAGATCCTTGCAGGCTGTAGATTGCCTCCTCCATTCTGGAAGTAGACTCACTGTCGGAGCCTTTCCAATTCTTGTGGCTTTCCCAGCACCTTCTTGCAAGGGCAGAGTTCTGTAGGCTTACCCACCTTACTGTCCCTCCCAGGTTGCTCAGTCGGGACTCTCCCAGTGGAGCACAGAAAGCTGTCCTGCGAAAGACTAGCAGCAGCAAAGGCGAGGAGAAACAGTTCCTGGAGGTATGTCTGCTTGGAGGGGGCTGAGCCTCCCTGACCAAAGGCACTTGTCTTTGTCAAGCTTGTGTCCTCTGTAAAGCCACAATGCTGTTGTCATTTGTTCCCAACTTAGCATGTCTTTGCCTTCAGCTGGTTTGTTGAGTGGCCATGGTGAATCTCCAGCTGTTCCTAAATCATGACAATTGTGCTGGGAAACTTTTGCCTTGCTTCTTCTTCTTCTTTTTTTTTTTTTTGGGGGGGGGGGCAGCTGTTCCTTGTGCAGCTTTTGTGTCTTTTTCCATGAAAGGAAAGGGAAAAGTTTTGTATCCTGCTAACTATGTGACTTGCAGTAGAGAAGAATAATGGTACCTGGGAAGCAGGTTGGGAGACTTCAGCTTTTGATGTACCTGCTTCCCTAGGTTTGGGAAAAGAATCGCAAAGTGAAGAGCATAGAGTTGACTGCCCTGGAGAAGCATGGCCAAGTGTATGAGGATGGTGAGTCTTCTTGACATGTTTGCTACAGTTTGTAAGAGACAAACAGATCTTCAGCCCCATTCCCACTTCTTTTGGAGCCAGTGTAGTAGAATGGCTAACAGGTTAGACTGGGGCTTGGGAGGTCCTCATTAACTGGGTGACTTCCGGGTGCGTTTTACTTCCGCTTCCAGGAGCGACAAGTGCAGCATGGACCAGATGAATCATAGTAAACCCATTCGTGTGGATTCACAGGGTGCTTGGGCTTCTGAGAATTGAAGTCCAAGAACATCTGGAGTGCCAAAGTTCACCATCACGGGATTAGAGGATGGGCAAGATACAAAGGAAGTCACAACTCAGACTTAGTTGGTTGAAAAATATAGCAATGATGCACATTACTCAATATTTGTCTGACTGGGCAAATAAAGACTCATGGAATGCTGCTATCCCCATGCTTTAGAGTGGCAAAGAGTAGGGATGCATATGAATCTATTGTCCTTTCCCCCTGCTTGCTAGACCAGTTTGGCTGCTTGGCTTGGTCACGCTCAGAGACTCACCTTCTCTATGTGGCGGAGAAGAAGCGTCCCAAGGCTGAGTCTTTTTTCAAGCCAAAACCCCCTGAGATGAAAAGCGAAGATGAACTGGTCAAGGCAGAGCAACAAGACAAACCCATTAAGGTAGGAAAGGAACTAATTCACTTCCCTGCAAGCTAATACTGTATTTCACTTTCTCTGGGTGCTTAGCAAGCAGAATTTTTTTTTCCAGAAGCTTTTGAGTATGGACATTATGCTAGTGTCCCTTTTGGGAAAGCCAGCCAACTAACCACACCCTACCTTGATTTTCAGACTTTGGATGGGGTTTCACAGCCTATGCCCATCTTTCCCCTGTAGGCTATTGCTACCTGTACATGAATTGTGTGCAAGTCTTTCTGCTGGAAACCAGTCCATTGCTGTGTTTATAGCTCACTGTTTTCCTTTACCTACTGCTACAAATTAGGAAGAGCCTAAAATGGTGAAAGGGTGTGTGTGTCTCCCTTACATTTCAATGTGATGAGGGTGATGTTACATGCAGTCTTTTTGGAGGTCTCCTCACACACCAGTTGCTTTGATGATATGACCTGCCATGGGAAAGTCTTAAGCTTGTAAGTACAGTATGTAGTCACCCCCTTTTCAGCTAAGCACTTGGAAGCGCTGGTTGTCTTGACCAATGCAGATTCAAAATCTAGCAATACAAGCCCTGTCAATCTGCCAGACAGGTTGGATTCTCTTGGCTGACACTCAGGAGGCCCCCCTGCGTTATAACATGTCTCTTTCTCTCTCTTAGGGGGAGCAATATGTTTTCTATGAAGACTGGGGGGAAACTCTTGTCGCTAAGAGCATCCCTGTGCTATGTGTATTGGACATTGAGAGCAACAATGTCTCAGTGCTGGAGGGCATTCCAGAGCACATCTCACCTGGGCAGGTCAGTACAGAGCACCTGGCAAGGGAGCTGGCATTATTCAACCCAGATACTACTGCACTTTTTGCTGACACACAAAACTCAGATACTACAGCACTTTTTGCTGACACACAGCTCTTGTGCACTCTTGCTGTGTTGTTCACCCTTCAGTGTTTTTAGCCAATCCGTGACACAACCATAGCTACACAGAAACTAAGGATCAAATAGAAGAACTAAGGGTATATATTATTAGTTGGATCATTATCAGTGGTGGGCATCAGCAGGTTTGCACCAGTTCACCAGAACCGGTAGCAGAAATTCTGGCTGTCCGTGCCCATCCAAGTTTTGAAATAAAGTAGTCCTAATTTGGGTGTAACACAGAGCTTTTCCCCTGGCCATGCTCACCATACCATGCCCACAGTGTAGTAGTAAATTTTTTTGGAGCCCACCACTGATCATTATCCACTAGTTATCTTTTCAAATCTCTCTTTTAGTATCTCTCACTTACTGAAGCCTTAATCCTAAAATTGCCTCTTGATTGTTGATGTTGCATTACCTCTATAGGCCTTCTGGACTCCAGGTGACACAGGGGTGGTGTTCACAGGCTGGTGGCATGACCCGTTCCGTCTGGGGTTGAGGCATTGTACCAATCGCAGGTGAGCTTCCTAGCAGGACTGGCCAGAACCAACTTGGCTTTTGACCCTCCTATAGAGACTGAAGGGCAAATTATAGTAAGTGTAGTGAGAAACATCATGAGGTTGGCTTACTGAAGTAACCTTTGGAGGTGTTCTATTTGCAGAACAGCACTTAGAAGGGGGGATGTTGTAGCTCAGTCTTCACCACAATGGTGCCCTTGAGATTCATTGGGCTATAACTCCCCAGCCAGCATAGCTTGACATAGCTGGAATGCTGGGGGTAACTGCTCTTGTGATTCTCTACAAGAAGCAGATTTTCTCTGGTTGCCTATATGTGAAGTAGCTGCATTGTCAGAAAAGTTGTCTTCTTCAAGTGTCAAATGTTGGCTATCATCATGGTGATAGTCTTCCTGTTCTTAACTCCTTGGAGCAGTTTTTCCAAGGACCTTCCACACCAATCTCTCAGGTTCTTTAGCCACAAAGTCCATCTACATCCAGTGCCTATTTTCCCAAGGATTTTCCCTTGCAAAATGAGTTGGGAGTATTCTGTACTTCATGTTGTTCCTCATTAGATGCCCAAGGTATTGGAGCTTTCTTTGTTTAATAGTCAGAAAAGTCACCTGAGATAATTGCATGAGAATGTTGCCATTTCTGTCCAAGTTGTGACTTCCTTCTACCTGCTCGTTCTGGCACTGTGTCTTGCTTTCTCTTCTCATCTCAGGCTTTTCTTTCTTTGTTTCCTCTTTCAGATCTGCCCTTTTCCATGTGGACCTAACAGGTGGTCGTTGTGGTAAGAGACTTGTCTCTAATTTATTTCACTGCAGATGGGTTCTTGTGATCTTCTTATGAAAGGGCTTTAGGGAAAGGACCAAGCCTGTTTGGCATGCAGTGTGATTCTTGGCATCTCCAATAAGAGCTAGGAAAGCATCCTGGAGAGATGCTGCCAGTCAATATTGACGGTGCTAAGGTAGATGATCTAAGAGTCTGATAGGGTATAGAGTGCCTTCCTATTGATATTTCTTTAATTTCCTGCTTCCCACTTTCTTTGCAGAGCTGCTCTCAGATGACACCAGGGCCATTTGGTCTCCTCGCCTGAGTCCAGACCAATGTCGCATTGTATACCTGGAGAACCAAGCTTCTGGGGCCCATCAGCAGTGCAGCCGCCTTTGCATGGTGAGAAATCTCTTTGCACGTTGGCTGTTTGCACAAGAGGGCTAGTTGTCATATCATCCTCTGTATAGTATCTAGAAGAGTTGTGGAACATTTTAACCTCTACTAGATTTCTGAGTTCAGACATTTTGAGCCTGCTGTATGAAGTCAGACGGTGTGAGCCTCAACTAATTTCATTCATTCAGGTGCCACTGAGAAGTCCCTGGCTGCAGGATTGGTCTTGAAGAACCAGATTATGGCAGCTTCAGCAGAACTTTGTGGTGGATGATATAAGGAATGGGGGAGAACTGAGGGCTGGCATCCTCTTAACATGTGGTGTGTTCTGCTGACCACTTAGGTTGCCGTTGTCAACTTAAGCCTTGTGATGCTACCAGTTTAACTATAGTACAAATTGAAAGAGGCTTTAACCCCAGGCCTATATGTGACATGCTGTGAAGAGCGGTGTGGGGTGGGAGAGAGTTGTGCTCTCTCACCTTCCTTTCTGATGTCTCTTCATCTGTATTTCAGTACGACTGGTACACTAAACTCACTTCGGTCGTGGTGGAGATTGTACTTCGGCCAGGCGAAGGTGAGTGGTGTAGCACAGCTGGCTCCATCGATGTGTCCAGGGAGGAAGGCAGGCTGGGATCCAATGAGATCTGGAGGAACAGAAACCTTTGTGAAGAACTCTGTGGATACAAAGAGAGACAATGTACCTACTGGAGCTCTGTTTGGGCATACAGAATATAGCTGTGCGCACGCATGTGCCCATGGTTGGTTTGCTTTTTAACTAAACTCGCATAGGCCTTTGTGCAGTCTGGAATCCCATGCTTTTGGTAAAAGTCTATGGATGTGTTTGGACATGATTGCTGGGGGATTGAGCCCCTGTGGAATAACCTCTTTTCTATATTAAAGCAAATGTGCCAGCATACATAAGGGCTGAACTGGAAAGTATCTAATGTCGGTCACTGTGCAACCTGTGACTGAAGAGTCACATAAAATCAGCCTCCACGTAAGTGGAACTCTTCTATCTTTTGCAGGTGAATTTACTGGAATCTATTGTACAACGTTGCCTGAACACTGCTGGGCAGCAGACAGTCAAAGGGTCGTGCTAGACACAGCTCAACGCAGTCACCAGGTGAGAATGAATTGCAGACTGGACCAGGTCTTATTTGGGCTAGAATGATGCACTTGGCGGACCTCCAAAGATATCACCAAATGAAAAATGTCTTGGCTGGCAAGTACACTGAATTCAGCATATCTGCCTTCTATTGGTCTGGTGAAGATCCTACCAAAAGTTAATAAAATAGAGAATTAAAGCAGCATTAGAACATCTGGCTCTGTCCAGAAGATATGGAGCAGAAAGAGGCAAGCATGGCTCTCCAAATGTTGTCTTTGATTACAACCCCCTCAGCCCTACCAGCATAGCCTGGGAGGGGCAGTAGATTTGAAATCTTTCAACATCTAGAGCAAGGGTGGCCAAACTGAACTGTGGGCCAGATCCAGCCCCCAACACCAAATCATCCGGCCCATACTACCCTTGCCGCTCCCAGGAGTGGAAATAAAATGCACCCGTGCATGCATAAAATGCTGCCGTAAATGGCAGTATTTTGCGCATGCATGTGTGCATTTTGCTTCCGATGGGAAGAACCACGTGACCGGCCCACTGAACAATGTGACCAGCCTGCAGCCTGAAAAGTTTGACTACCCCTGATCTAGAGGTTCAAAGTTTGCCTGTGTCTGGTCTACAGGGCTTGTTTGAAAATCCTGGGATATTGTGCATCTGGATCTTTATTTCTTGTTGTTTATTGCACTGCTTCTCGTGTCCAGTTTAAGTCCTAAATTGTTTAACAATCTGTGTGGGATTCCTCTGTTTGAACGAACCCTAAAGTAAAGTTCTCCCATGCTTTCTTTTTCTCTCTAGGAGCTGATTGTGGTGGATACTTTATCAGGCACTGTGTGTTCCCTCACCAAAGGTAAGTATCAAGGGCAGTGGGTTGGCCATCATAATTCTTTCCTAAATGGGAGGTGTATTCTGCTGATACTGATTAGCAGAAAAATGTCCAAGGCCAATGACAATACTTGATTCTGTTAGGTTCCCATCAAGACATCGCTATGTTAAGGCAGCACTGTAAATTAATTGCTTAGAAAAAGTCCTGTTATTAACAGCCCAGCCCATGTCTTGCTGACTAAAAACTGTTGCTTCCTTTATCGAGTCAATCCATCTCTTGTTTGGTCTTCCCCTTTACCTGCTCTCTTCAACATTTCCTGACATACTGGTTCCAAACGAAAGTTGTGAGTGTTGTGTGATGCCTCTCACCAGCCAAAGGGTCAGTGAAAAAGACTGTTCCTTTGCTAACCTAGGTTCACATCTTGGAAGCTGGGGATTGCTCACAATTGACCGAGACCTGATGGTAGCCAGATTCTCCACTCCAAACTGTCCTCCCAAGCTTGTAAGTGTTGCAGGAGTAAAGTAAGGAAGAAGTAAATGTTTGTTTGACTGATGGAACTTGGTTGAAACTTTTCAGAACTGTCCAATACCAGGTTTAATTTTTACTAAGGATGGCACAAATGTTAAACAGATTAAACCAGTGCACTTTCACTTAGGAACCCAATCTGTACTGAATTGCCCAGAGAAGGCACCTTTGTTCTCATCTTAGTAGGGGATTTTTCCTTATTTCGTCAGACTCATTTGGATGGGGTTGAGCAAACCTTGTGACTAGCATGAAACATCTTGTGCTTAACTCAGGAATGAATATATTTTGGACTCCCGCCAGTTGTAGCCAGTAGGAATGGAGGGGCGGATTTGCTGTCCATCTCTTTCTGGAGGATCCAAACTTCCTTTCCCTACGTTAGCTAAGTTTTTTCCTGAATAAATTGAATGAGTCAAAATGGGATCTTTTGCAGAAGAGAAGTGTGGTATTGCTTGGAACAAGGTTTGTCTAGACCCTTCTTGAAACAAGAGAGGTTTTAGAGCAGGGGTTCCTAACCTAAGGCCTGTGGGCCAGATCCAGCCCCTGGCACCATTTCATGTGGACCCCCAATCCCTCCAATGGCATTTAAGAAACAAAATCGCCATCCCTTTGAAGCTGTTGGGACAAAACAGCCACCGCCCCATCGTGCAGGCAGGGCAAAATGGCCATCCAGCCCTCGAAGCTGACTGAGTTTGGGAACTCCTGGTTTAGAGTACAGGATTATCAGCAACTCATTGCATGGTGATTAAGAAGCCAGACATAGGATACAAGTGTTGCAGTTGAGATGGGATTGTGTGTGCACCTGGTTGTACTCTTACTGAGTTTTCTGCCTTGTTAGCAATGTTAATGCTATCCCTTATTCACCTCTGAGCTTCTCATTTCCCTTTCCATTATAATATGTTGCAATTTATAGGTATACATTCTGATGATTAGATTCTATCTAGGGTAATCTGTCCTAGCCAGTTTTCCTGCCCTGTAGTTCCTTCTTTCCTTATTCATAGCAGAGCTTTGCACAGTTTAAAATTAGGGGTGTGTATGAACTATAGGTAAAATTCAAGGCAAATTAAGGTGTTAAAATAATTAGATTTTTTTTTTACCAGAAATGGGTTATTTAAACAGTGTTTCTCAGACAATTTACTGGATCTTTTTGTGAAGCTCCTAGGGCAGTGATGGCAAAACTTTTCAAGACTGTGACCAAACAGAGGGGCAGAGTGAACTCTGTGCTCTGGTGAGGGAAGAAGCTTACTGATTAGGCTGCCAGGCAGAGGGACGGGGTGATCTCTGTGCTGGGGGAGGGAGGGAGGGAGCCCATTGGGCAGAGGAGCGGGGTGAACTCTGTGCTGAGAGAGGGAGAAAGTGCTCCCATTGGGTTGCTGGACAGAGGGATGGGGTGAACTGCTGGGGAAGGGAAGAAGAGTTCCCATTGGGCTGCTGAGCAGAGGGGCAGGGCGAATTCTGTGCTGGGGAAAGGGAGAGAGTGATGGTGTGCATGCCAACAGAGAGGGTTAGGAGTGCCCTCTCTGGCACGCATACTACAGGCAGTGCCGGATCATCCATATAGCAGGAATAGCAAATGCTACGGGCTCCACATCTCTGGGGGCCCTGGACCCCACGCTCAGATTGAAAGTCCAAATTTAAATATTCCATGCATTCGCACGGATATTCAAGAAATGTTCACTCGGAGAGACTCGTCAAAGCCTCATTGGAACGTTCAATGCACACCAAAGAATAAAGATGTGCACGCAGGCAGAGCCGTCTTTGTCTGCATGCACATCTTACATGCTACTCCATAATAGTGCGAATTTGTGTTGAGTGGCAGAGTCGATCGACGCGTGAGCTGTGTTTTGTTTTATAGGCTTTATCCGGCACTGATCTTCTAGTACTTTCGTATGTGATTTACTTAGAGAAATTGATTTGACTAGTGTTATCTTGAGAAAAGTTTGTTTTTACTAGTGGTGTTTTATTTTATAGGTATCCTAAATCTAACCAAGGGCCTCTTGATACGATTTGCTACAGGTGTCGCACTGGCTTAATCCAGCACTGGCTATAGGTCAGTGGTGGCAAACCTATGGTATACGTGCCAGAGGTGGAACTCAGAGCCCTCTCTGTGAGCACCCATGTGGTCGCCCCAGCACAGAGTTTGTCCTACCCTTCTGCCCAGTTGTCCAATGGGAGCATTTCCTCCCTCCCCTGTTGCTATGTTGGCATTTTGTGATAAATAACTCGGTTTGGGGTTGCTGTTCGGACACTCGGTCGCTAAAAGGTTTGCCATCACTTCTATAGGTTCTTCACCACTGTCCTAGAGTGCTAGATTTCCTCTCCATTTCAGCTGAGTAAAATCTTTTGCTGCAGATGGTGGCTTTCCTACCTCCTGCTGGCAAGGAGTCTGAGGTGGACTGGGTATGTCTGGAAGAAGCTTGCCCAGTCGAAGGCATCACTTGGGAGGTCCATAAATGGCAGCCTCCTCCAGAACAGAACAACCCACAGTATGGTAAGTGCCCGTAAGGAAATAGACAGACTTCATTCCTTGTCCTGAATGGGAGGCTAAAATAAGAATTAGGGACACTGTGGTCATGATAAGCAGATTGTATATGTCTCATATGAGCTGAGGATGGTGGTCTGTTTTCACAGCTGACCTTGACTTTGAGTCTATCCTACTCCGGCCCACTCTTATACCAAAAAGTGGCAAGCATCCGTTAATTGTGACACCTCATGGTAAGTATCTTATTATTATCCCACATCTCATTTGTAGCATTCTGCCATTCTGAAACTCTCCATCTCAGTATTATTCCATCTTTCTTCTGTCTCTGCCAGGGGGGCCACATGTAGTTTTCACCAGTAGCTGGATGCTTTACCCAGCAGTGCTTTGTCGGATGGGATTTGCTGTGCTGCTGGGTGAGTGATGTTCTATGTCTTCCTCAGTCACCCAAAGGGCTGTTAGGGTCTTGTCTTGCCTTAGGCTATTTGGGGGCACTGAATCTGGAAGTCATAGGATTGTTGCCCATGCCAGTGTTGTGGAGCTTTTAATTTCTGGTCCAGAACTCTTAATCTGAGGATAGTTTGATGACACTTTTTCTTGTCTAGCTTTTTGTTTCGATTTCTCAAATGAAATGCAAGAAAAGAGAGATTTGAGAAGTATTTATTTATTTACATTGATACCCTGACCTTTTGATGCAAACACCATTCAGGGAGGCTCGCAATACACTAGTGCCTCAGATAACATTAAGACTTGGTTCCACAAGTCTTAATGTTATCCGGTTTTTAACATTGTGCGATGCATTGAGCCCACAACCTTAAAAAAAAAACGGTTCAAACCCCAACCCAAAGGCAAAGGCGAAAGAGGTTCACCCTGCCTCCCCTGCTGAAACAACAGGGTGGGCAGGGTGAATCCCTGGTGAGTCCCTCGCTGTTAGCCTTTGCCTTTGAGTTGGGGGTAGAACATGGGCACCAGTTCAACCCCCAACCCAAGGGCAGAGAGGTTCGCCCTGCCTCCCCTGATGAAACAACAGGGTGGGGAGGACGAATCCCTTGCTGTTGGCCTTTGCCTTTTGCCAGAGAAACACAAACCTAACACCAAGTGATCTCAGCGTTGGGGAATTTGAGGAAAACATTTGCATCACACAAGGTTACCTTAATGTCGTGCATTCCAAATGTTTGCCTCAGATTCCCCAACGTTATCTGATTGTAGCGTTATCCGAGGCAAACGTTATCTGAGGTACTACTGTATATAAAACATACAATACCACATCATCAAAAAGAGAAAGACCATGACAATATTCATAGTAAACACTGTCAGCAGCAGTTTAAAAAGGTCATAATAGTAAGGAGGGAAATTCAGGGCGAACACTATCCCATTCTAATGATCTTATATGAAACCTGATGACACAGTGGATAAACGTTGTGAGTTCGATCCTGACAGGGATCAAGGTTGACTCAGCCTTCCAAGATTAGTAAAATGATCTTGTTGGGGGCAAAATGCTAATTATCTTGTGAACCACCCAGAGAGCGCACTAAGCACTATGGGGTGGTATAGAAGTATTATTGCTCTTGCTATAGGCCTTGAAAACTCTGCTGACACATGTAAGTCCTTAGCGACTTAAGAAACGTAAGTTACCACTCTAAAAAGCGGCAGTTCTGCTTTAGAAATATAGGGGCTGCTTGCTTATACTTACCTGTCCTTGTCACATTTTGATATTACAGCAGCCTTAAGTCCACTGCAGATAGTACACTGGAAGCTTCCTTCTCAGTTTGTTGTTCTCTCATTAGAATAGATGGCCCCATGTCTAGTGATCTTTTAACTGACCAGAAGAAAAACTCTGTAGGGTCCCTGACCCTTTAGATGATAAAGAACTGACAATACTTTCTAACTATTATGTCTCTCCCCTTCTTAGTGAATTATCGGGGATCGCTGGGCTTTGGCCAGGACAGTGTGGATTCCCTGCCAGGGAATGTAGGCAGCCAGGATGTCAAGGATGTACAGGTGAGAAGAGCCCCATCACTTCCTATTAGCAGTGAGGGAACATGCATCTACCTCCACTGTATGGCTAGCAAGGTGGGAAGGAGGTTCAGCCTAATGCTAAGGATTTTAAATCTTTATGTTCTGTCACAATACATCCACACGGTACAGTCCTCATGAGAATGCACTAGCTCAAAAGAGACATGTAACGGGCTTGTTCTGCATGCAAAGATTGAGGGAAGTTTTAATAAGCAGGCACGTTCAACAGTATGATTTTCCCACACACATACTTGATAGACAGACAGACAGACCGTCTGTCCCATTTAGGACAGACTGCCAAACAGTTGAATGGACTTCCTTAGTCGTTGAATCCAGAGCTTCATCCAAGATGCTCCAGTTCTGTATCTTCCCATTATAAGTGCTGCATAAAGCTCTTCTTTCCTTTCAAGTTTTGTGTGGAGCAGGTCTTGCGGGAGGAGCCTGTGGATCCAGAGAGAATTGCCTTGTTGGGTGGTTCTCATGGTGGCTTCCTATCTTGCCATCTCATTGGCCAGTATCCTGGCACTTACAAGGCTTGTGTGGCCAGAAACCCCGTAGTCAACATAGCCTCCATGGTTACAAGCACTGACATCCCTGACTGGTGAGTGACTCAAGCAACTTTGAACAGCTGTTTTTCCACCTTCAAGCCACATCCATCCTTATAAGCTGTTCTGCTGCTTCTAGGTGCCTGACTGAGGCCGGCTTGCTCTATGACCAGGCTGCTCTTCCAGATCCCAGACATTGGACAGCGATGCTACTTCATTCACCTATGCAATATGTGGATAAGGTATAAACACCCACCCTTTCCTTCCCCATGTCCACTCTCCTGATATTCACTGTGTTTTCCCGGCTTCAGTTTCCACAAGCCATCTTAACAGCCTTGGGTCACTATCTTTCATTTCCCCCTCAGGTTCAGACACCTGTTCTCTTAATGATAGGAGACGAGGATAAGCGGGTGCCTCCCAAGCAAGGCGTGGAGTATTACCATGCTCTTAAGGCCAGGAGCATTCCAACCCGGTAAGCATTCATGGAAATACAGTAATACCCCGGATAACGTTATGACTTGGTTCCACAAGTCATGACGTTATCCGATTTTTAGCATTGTCCAATGCATGCAAGATCAGAAAGAAAGAGACCCAATCAGGTCTCTTTCTTTTCCTCCCTGCCTTTAAAGCCACCCCCCACCCACAGCGGTCTCTGCGACTGCAGTAGGGTCGGGGAAAGGTGTGCCTTTTCCCCGACCCTACTGCAGTCGCAGAGACTGCTTGTCTCTCTTTCTTTCCCTCCCTGTATTTAAACTACAGGGAGGGGGAAAGAGAGACGTGATTGGGTCTCTAGAGAACCAATCATGTCTCTCTCTTTCCCCCTCCCTGTAATTTAAATACAGGGAGGGAAAGAAAGAGAGACAAGCAGTCTCTCTCCCTGTAGTTTAAATACAGGGAGGAAAAGAGTAAGACGCTATCGTGATCGCGACTTACTTTTTTCCTCCCTCTATTTAAACTGTAGTTTAAATACAGGGAGGGAAAGAGACACAAGCAGTCTGCGACTGCAGTAAGGTCGGGGAAAAGGCGCGTGGTTTTCCTCAACCCTACTGCAGTCGCAGAGACTGCTGCGGGTGGGGGGTGGATTGGGTAGTTCTACCCAAACCACCCCACACCCGCAGACCATTGCCTCGGATAACGCTAAGAATCATTATCCAGAATCATTATCCGATGGAAGTTTTTGCATCATTATCCGATTCTAGCATTATCCAATGCAATCGTTATCCATGGTATTACTGTAGTTGTAGAAATATTCTGTGTGGAGAAAGGGGAATGGTTACCATAGAGGGCAAAACCCTGATATTACTGGGGCCAAGACAATGATGCATGGGGAGAAGTTCTAGCCAAGAAAGGAAGCAACGGTCAAATAACTACTATCTGTATTCCTTTCTAGGATGCTGTGGTATCCGGGAAATAACCATGCACTGTCTGGTGTGGAGGCTGAGGCCGACGGTTTCATGAATATTGCACTCTGGTTGCTCCAGCACCTAAAATGAGGACAGCAGAAGCTGGGCTACACTTTCTGTGACCCACCTCCTTGTTAAGCAACCTGGCTGGCTAATACTAATCCACGTCTCTTCTTTTCAAAAAGCCACTTTGGAAACAGTGGCTTTGGTACCTTCATTCATGCTCTTCAGAGTTTGAATAGGTACATTACAGTGGCTAATTCATGCCCTCTGGGTTCCAGAGGCAGAACTTACACTGAGGCCATGCCTTTTGCCAAATCTTGCACTCTTTTAAGTAATTCTGCCATCACAGGTGACTCTAACCCGGAATCAGATGCTGAGTATCCTGACAAGTAGCCTTCTTTAATATCAATGGGATTTCTCTTGTTAGTACTCTTTGAGGGGCCAGAACAAGGAAATCGTGATTCTAAAAGGTTGAACTGTAAATGGTAAATAAATAAAAACAGTTGTTGAAGACCTCTCTCTTCTAACTTTTGAGTTATTGATTTGCAAACTACACTGAAAGCCAGTTATGTAGGAATGTGTAAATGATAGCTTGGATGATTTTATTTCTTGTCCTGCCTCTGGCTAAATATCTGTTTGGCTTCATTGTTTTTCTTTATTCAGTTAACTTAAATCCCACTTTCCTGCTTTAAAAAGGTACATTATATATGACTAACATGCACCATGCTTTTTCAGTACTGATTCTTTGGTGTGATCTGGTGTTAGAAAGCCAAGAAAGTGGTTTCATTTTGGCAGTCCAGGATCAGATTGGGACATGAAGAAGTACTGATTCTAACTTGTTTTTTTATCTACTGTGTTTTCCCCTCTATTGCGCCTTTTGTTTTCTCTGCCATCTCCAAAAACAGTATCATGGAAGCAGGCATTGCAAGTGATCCACCATTTGGATAAAATATGAATTTAAAAATCCAAAAACTAATGGTTCAAGAATAGCTAGTGTATTTTCTTAGGAAATGGAGGATAGACTACTGCTGGATTGAATGACAGCTCCTCTGTCATTCCATTCCATGTTTGACCACATCCAGCTTGCTTTGATTCATAGATTTTACATTCCAGGTTCCCATGCAATATTGTTCTTTACAACATTGGACTTTTCTTTCACCGTCAGATCCATCCACAGCAGAGCATCCTTTCGGCTGTAGCTCAGCCACTTCAGTCTTTCTGGGGCTTCTTGTATTTGTCCTCTGCTCTTCCCCAGTAGCATATTGGACAACTTCCGACCTGAGGGGCTCATCTTCCATTGTTATATCAGGCAGCAGTGGAGTGGTTAAGGAGAAGGGCCACACTCTAGGAACTAGATTTACCGCATGTTGCCTTGCCAAATGCTTACCTCTTTATATGGCTAAGTTAGTGGCAAGCAGGCTTCCTCACTGTTTCTCCTTCCCTTTCTTCCAGGGCTCACCTGGTGATGGGTGTCTCTCAAGTTGAGTTACTGAGTTTGCTTGATGACTGTTGCATAGTATCCCTTCTCATCCTATCTTCTGAGTGCTTCTTAAAAGTCACAAGCAAAATAAGGGTCTTTATTTATGTTAGATGATTTGCAAATCGGGTGGTAAACAGGATAACACATGGCTGCTCTGAAAAATAAGCAGCTAGCCTGTAGACTAATAGTACATTAGTACTATTAGTCTACAGTAGTACATTGCCTACTCTTTTCTCATCAAAGGGTTTGTCTGTCCCTCTTTTTCACTGTTTCCTACTCTTAGAGAAGGGAATGCCCAACTTGCATGTTGACTCTACACGTGTGGTTCCATAACTTTTTTTTTTGGCTATGCTCCACCTAAGCATCTCTAAAATCCTAATGCCCTCGCTCCCAGTGACATATAATTCTTATTCAGAAAGTGAATAACTCCTATTCACGTGGAGGAAGGCTAAAAGGCCATTGTACTTTGGACAAATTGTGAGAAGCCAAGTTCCTCTGGAAATGACAATAACGCAGCTTGTGATGAACTGCCTGTTTAATATGTATGAAGTGGTTGAGACTGAAGGAAAGACAAGGGAAATACTTTAACTTCTATATATCAGACTTCTTTTGATTTTGCTAGAGAACAAGATGATGAAAGTTAAAATCATTATAGTCAAACCTCGCATAAAGAGTGCCTTGCTTAAAGAGTAACTCGCTTAAAGAGCAGAATTTTCTCTGGAAGTTCGCTTCGCTTAACAAATAAAAACCAATCAAAAACTTGCTTAACAAATAAATCGAGGTTTGCAATCCCCCCCAACAGAAGTCACAATTGGTCACTTACAATGGTGTTTTGCTTAAAGAGCAAACTCACTTAAAGAGCAATCCGGTGGAATGCATTATGCTGTTTAAGCGAGGTACAACTTATTTGAATTGGCAAAAGAGAATCCTGATTAATTAACCTGAAAGCAAAAGATAGTTGAACTCTTAGAAACACTAGGTCTTTGAGAGTCACATGAGGTAGCAATATCTATGCAGACTTTCTCAAAATTAGAATTAGACATAAAGATTCACAAAATAAGGAAGAATTTTCATGCTTAGAAAGGTAAACAAATCTCTAGAAAACAACAGTCAGTATTGAACAACTATAGGAAAATTGTTGTCTCTTACAACTACATCTATATCGCGTGTCTGACTGGATATCCCACTATGATAATGGAGTACAGCTAGCAACTCAACGCCAAGTGTTGGGTGGCGGTAAATAACTTGACTCCCTAAATGGGCCAATGGCTATGGGAGAATGAGCCCCTTTAGGTGGGGTGATGATGTTCCCCTCAGTGGAGGAAATGCCACTGGAAACCATATTAGGCCCAACAGCGCAATGAGCAGCGGAGGAACTCTGGTTCCCAATGGTCATGAAGGCAGAAGAGGCTATGCCAGATGGACTGGCTATGAAGGTGCACCTTGATAATATCCAGAATGCTGTGGAAGTCCATTGCAGTCCCAGTGTTGAATCCTGCACATCTCATTTCATACGTGCCGCAGGAGATAGCTCGGTGATCATAGTGTGTGGAATAGGCATGCTGATACAGGCTAGATGGAAGGGTTTTCTCTTGACATCAGGAACGATGCTCAGTTTAGGGAGCTGTTTAACACAAACAACCATTTTATGGAGCCAATTTTACCTTCTCGGTAAAACAACAAAAAAACAAAAACACTGTACCTGGTTAGTTTCTGTTTTGCTAAAGAGAACTGGCAGGAAGGTTGTAATATAATATATAAAATCATATAGCAATCTGTGTATCAAATTTGATAATGTCCCAGAAACCCTTTGCTAATATTTAGTCCCCTGCGATGGGTGTCTAACAGATGGATGTATTTGATTTCTACTGTCTCCCTTTCAATCCTAGTTTTGTAATTTCTCTGTTCCAGAATGGTAACTTTCAGTTCTTGGATAGAGTGTCCAGTTTGATTGAAGTGGTTTGAGACAGGTTTCTCTGTGTTGCCATTCTGGATGTC
This sequence comes from Furcifer pardalis, assembly GCA_030440675.1. NCBI lineage: Eukaryota > Metazoa > Chordata > Lepidosauria > Squamata > Chamaeleonidae > Furcifer > Furcifer pardalis. Next base: position 106,350,941 of record CP126893.1, read on the forward strand.
TGATTTGTGTCCATTAATTCTTTTGCATAAAGATTGTCCTGTTTGTCCTACATAGAGCACGGATGGACATTTTTGGCAAGAGATGGCATAAATCACATTGGCAGAAGCACAAGTAAAACTGCCTTTAATGTTGTGTGTGGTGCCGCTGGGTCCAGTAATGGTGTTTCCAGAGTGAATGTTGGGGCAAAATTGACATCTGGGTTTGCAGTCGGGTTTAGCTCTCATCTCTGTTTCACTTTTGTGTCATCTGTTGTGTGTGGTCTGTTGTGTGAGATGGATCGATTTCCCAGCCATCAACTCCTTTAAATATACTGGACACACCCATTCCAAAATCAGAAGAGTAGTGAGTTTGAGTGTTAGAGCAGGACTCCCAGGATTCAGTGGATTATTGTCATGCCCTTTACATTGGGCTACCCATGAAGGCTGGTACAGAGGCTTAAGCGGGTGCAAAATGCAGTGGTCAGGCTGATTGCAGGTATTGGTCAGCTTGACCATATCACCCCAGTCCTGGCTAATCTGCATGGGCTGCCTGTGGTGCTCCATGCCGAATTCAAGGTGTTGGTGTTGACCTATAATGCTTTGAACAGTTTGGGACCAAGCTATTTGAGGGAGTGCCTCTTCCTCAGGAGTTCTACCTGAAGCACCTAGGCATGTAAGTTCCGGGTGGTTACACCCAGAGAGGCAAAAAAAAGTTCTGACCACATCAAGAGCTTTCTCTGCCTAAATCCCGCCCTATTTAGACAGCCACATTTTATTTTATCTGTTTTTTTCTCAAGTAGAAAAGTAATTCCACCCAACATCAGTTGCTCTATTTCTAGAAGCTTTATTCATCTAAATGTTTTCATGTTGCATATGCATGAACATTATAATTCCACAAATCCAGTAAATGAACAACTTGTAACTTTTGTTACAAGCACGTTACTTCAGTTCTACAGAAATCCAGATTATGCAGTCACTTATCAGAAATTGCAGATTTAAATGTTTAAACAGAAACTAATTCTTTCAGTTTGAGAAAAGTTGCAGATATGATTGTCATCTAAATTCTTAAGCTATGCTTCATGTACAAATCTTTAGAAATATGTGAAGATTACACTTAGGTTGCAGGCAAGATACTTAAATCATGTTTTTAAAATATTTCAAAATATATAAAGGTTTAAAATATGCTGATAAAAAACTTAAATCATGCTATCATGTTACAAAATTGCAGGAGCATGAAAGGTATAATTCAAATACAATAAAGACGTTTATAGTATGAGAATGGTGTTGCAACAAATTTGACAAAGAATGCTTTCTTTAAAAGATGCAAGACTGGGACTAAGACTATGGATGTTTGTGTAAGACTAAGACAATGCTATCACTCCCATTTTGGACTTCTTGTTTATTGGATTATTTACAATAAAAGCTAGACATATGGACAACAGATTATATTCTTTTTTCTGGGGTGGAGGGAAAGGAAGAGTATAGAAATTTCAAATCACGCTCAAATATTGTCCTATTATCTTCAAAGCAATTGGTCAATGAAAAACACATACCAACCACTTTAGGGTATTGTTGAAGTATCTTAAATATTAGTTGGAGAACTGGAACAAACAGGTGGAATCCTAATCCCTATTTACACTGGCAAAATTTAATTGTCATATGTCACCATGGTGTAATGCTGTATGTTAAGAAGCTAGTGTGTTAGAGTTAGGGCTACCATATCCCTCATCTCTGTCTCCTAATAAACAGACTCCAAAAGGATCAGGAAATATCTGTGAGTACTCAAAGAAAGAAGCTGGACCACATTAGATTGCACTGGAAAGGATCACTTCACTGGCTGGTATCTTGTTTAAAGGTCCTTTTCATGATCCGTGTGATCCAGTTACTGCTGCTGCAGCCCAATATAAAAAAATCAAAAAGGTAAATAATGAGTACAGAGCAGGATCAAGCTGGTTCACCATTTCCTCAACATCACGGAGGTAAAGGTAAAGGTTACCCTTGCTTGAAAGCCAGTTGTATCCAACTCTAGGGTTTGGTGCTTATCTCCGTTTACAGCCAAAGAGCCAGCACTGTCTGCCTCTGCAGGCATTTCCATGGTCATGTGGCAGACATGATTAGACACCAAAGTACACAGAACACTGTTACCTTCCCACTGAAGTGGTACCTGTTTATTTACTTGCAATGTCTTGTTTTCTAACTGCTAGTTTGGCAGGAGCTGGGACAAAAATCGGAACTCACTCTGCCATGCAGCACTCTGGTCTCGAACTGCTGACCAGCTTGACCTTCTAGTCTTCAAGTTCATCATCTTAACCACTAAACCACCGCAGACCCCCCAGTGTCACACAGTTGCTACAAAATAGCTTGAACTAGTCCATGCTACAAGCAGTCCTAAAATTTTATCCTTTTTGAAAACTTTTTTTAATCATAAAGGACATTAGGACCTCTTAATGAAAAGTCATAGCAATTAAGCTCATGATGGCATTGTCCCAGATTCTTCTCTCAGCTGCTAGCCCTACATGGCTCTCCCATTTTTTTCTAAGAAGATTACCACCACAACAGCCAAAATAGAGTCAATGTCTTCCCATTGAAGACTTTTTTAAAAACCTTCAATGGATATCCATTATTACCTGCTGCTACAGGTTCATATTCATCATTCCTTTATTACTTCAGTATCCACAACCATAATTTTAAAAAAATTGATTCCTGATGAGTGATATATTGTACTACTTAAGCAAGTTAAATTTATTTTTAGTTTATCATAATGAACACCTTAGGAATGCTGGTTGTACCCTGGAACCGAGCACACACATAAATCTTGCTGTTAACTGTTATTTTTTTAATGGTGACTTTTCCAGATTCTATCATAATCCTGTGTTTTCAATGCAAAGCATAACATTCATAACAATCTGTATAGTTCTGTTTTTGTATAGATCCCTGTTCACAAAGAATGTACCTGTTGATGTCACAGACTGGCATTTCTAACCTAGAACTTGCAAAATAGTTCCTCTCCAGTTAAGAAAAGCTAAATTAGTCAATGCAAATTGGAGAGTGTTTCTTTCCAAATGGCTAATCTACTGTAGCCCACACTAGATGTATTCCTCCTCATGTAGTCTGCCTTGATAGTCTGACCAGGTTATCCTGCTATGGTAATAGAGTAGATCATACTGCCAGAGCCTCAACACCGAGTGTCAGGTGGCAGTTAACTAACCTGATTACCCTGAGGACTAACAGCCTTGGGTACTGAACTCCACAGGGAAGGGTGATAGTCCCCTGGTGGATTAAATCCCACTTGAATCCATCTTGATGGAGGGCAACAGCTTCACTAATACTGGTCTGGGGCCAATGAGGACTTAGCGTGCAAAAAGGGCTCAGGACCAGAAAGTGACTTATGGAACTGGATCAGTGGTACATGTGTCATGCTGTGATGTGGAAGGCAAATGGGAGACCACTGTATTATTTTCTCAGGACAGTCTTCATGACTGATCACCATGATGATTGCCAATGTTCAGCATCTGATACAGAAGAAGAAGGAAGAGCAGGAGGAGGCTGCCTTGGCTTCCTCAGCTGAAATAACATGTTACATCTCCAACACAAGAGCCACTGAGCTAGTTTGAGAATAGAGCTTTTCCCTTCCATAGTCTCAGCTGAAATTAGCACCCCACTTCCATGCTTTCTATTCTCAGGGGCAATGAATCCATCCATTTGTATCACTGGAAGCTTTCACCGTATGGTATAGGTGGATGTTAATTGGTAATAAGGTCAGATGAAAAAGTTAGAGACTCCTTCCTCATATTTGATCCAAAATAGTCCTCACTCTTGTTATGAACTGTTTTGTTTTAAGGAAGCGTACCAGAGCAAAATATAAGACAAGCAACACATCTGCTTTAATCTACACGAGGCTAATGCTTTGTTCTTCGAAACCTCTGAGCAGCTGCCTGCTTTAGCTTGGGGTTACTCAGTAGCAGGATGAAAGCTTGAGCAGGGGAGTACGCCATAACCACTACTGATGTGACAAACCGTTCAAATTTTGTTAAGTTTACAGTCATAGACAAAAACTGTGAGACAAGAAATGAAACATAAAGGGACAGGAGGGAGAGGACTGTCATGGCTGCCTTGATATGAGCTTCCGTTTGAGCATTCCTCAGAGTGGACTCTGTCCTTGCCATACGCCTGGCATGTGTATAGAGTGTCCCAACAACAAAGATGGAGCAAACAAAAACCACAAGAAAGGGAGTGCCAGAACCAATGGCTATAAAGAAGAACTTGAACGAAGTAACAGTCCCTCTCAGGGTCTTTCCTTGGGTCTCAGCTGCAGCCCTGACTGTTGTGTTGCTTTGGTGTTCTGGAGAGTCATTAAAGGATGCAAAGAAAGAAACAGAAAAGGAGAGAATCAGAGATCCCACTACAAGCCTGGTTATTAGCCACCATATTCTCAGTTTGCACCAGAGGAAACAGGTATGAGCAATGTTCACTATCTTGATGCAATAGAAGACACAGAGCCAGGCAGTGAGCCAGTATCTGGACAAGACCAGGAAGACTGCTATTGGAAACAGTTTTTGCAATAGTAAGTGGGTAGTAAAGTTGACCGTTATGAAGTCATCAAGATAAAATGGAGCCAGGATTATTGTGGCAAGGAAATTGGATGTTCCCAAACCCAAGAGGAGTTGTTTACTGGCAGTGAGGCTCTTGGTTTTAGCCCATTCGTGGATCATCATCGTAATTATGAAGCCATTGGAGATGAGTCCACCGAGGACGAAGTCAGCTATTGCTACCAGAAAGGCAAAGGTCTGGGAGGAAGGCATGTCCCCTGGTTTTCTGATTGTTCAAAAGTGTGCGGTAAAGGAGGCCTTTGTACCCTTAACTAAGGTTGTCGAGCTGAAATGGAAAGTGCAGGTTACTGATCTGTGATGTACTTTTTGTTATATTGGAAATTATGCTAATGAGCTATTCACCAAGTATGCAAATGAATGGCTCTTGTATAATTTATTACCATAATGTTTGAATGGAACAGGAATGGTTGGTACAGATAGTATACAGAAGATCTTGTCTCATGGTTTTCCATAAAGTAAGGATACAGCTTGATTTGAATAGATGGGTTAGCAAGAGGTGAAGCTTACTGGGGGGTGGGGAATTCTGCTTTTTTCTAATGTCATGACATAGTTCTTATTCTGATTTATGTCTTGCCATGAATTAGAGCTCCTAATGCCACCTTTAAAGCACCAAGAAGCCACATGATTTACTATTCCAATGTGGCTTTTTGACAGTTTCTATTGTACAATATCTCTGTGCTTTAGTGAAACCTTTGACGGAGTTGATTCACCAAATCACCATTGACTCAGTGGGCCTGCTCCAGTTGTGACTTACTATGCTAAACAACAGGATTTCAACCACTGTGTGGTTTCCCTGCCACTGTGATGAGATGACAACATAATGAAAAGGGAGCATAGAATTACAAAACACCACATCACTTCCACCTTTCCAACCAGTGTCAGCTTTAAGAAAGCATGCTATGTGGCACATGGCACATACAGCACTGCAAATTATGGGTCTCCCTTGCCACACTTACCTAGGAGTGGTAAACATTGCAACAATGTGCAATGAGTCATGGACCAAGGAAGGAAGGAGAAATATAAGACTAATGTTGATAGGCTGTGCAATAAGTTGCAGCACAAACTGCAAAGGGCGAAATTACAATGCATCAGGAAACAACATGACAACAGTATCTGCTTGTTTTACTCTCCAATGTTTTGTGGCCACAGTTTTAAGATGCTGTATTGTAGGTCACTGTAGGTTGATTCCATCAGTCTATAGTGGCCTGCAGTGTTTTGATGAAATAGAAGAAGCTTTTAATACTGACAGGCATGTTGAACTCTTCTACTTTATTATGGGTAGAATGTGCAGAAGATTACTGATGCCATACCCCAAAGGACTTCACTTTTGGAACACATCTTTGTGATGGGGAGTATACATAGTTTCTTCCTAGGTATCTATATTTTTGCCCATTAGTCCAGTGTACCCTATACTTACAAAGGCATAGCACTGTGACCTTGACAAATATCTATCTTTCAAATTACAAGCTTTTCTTTCTTTGATGTTTCAACAAGGACACTGGAAGGGAAATACAAATGTGTGTTTCAGATATAGCGCAACAGGAACTATATCCATTGACCATTTGCATTCCCCTGATTGAGCTTAAAGTTATATTGGTTTACTACAAGATCTAGCACTCCAGTGGCTAAGAGTACAAGAAGTGGTGGTGAAGGAAAGCAGTCCAGAGGATAAGAGCTTGACCACAACTTTACTTATTAGAGATGGTAAAGTTCACCATAACCAACCAAAGAATCCAGCATCAGCTAAGGTGTTTGCTCTCCAATATCACTGTTTTTAATCTGAAGACTAGGAAACCACACTTGAGAGGCAAGAGACATGGAGAGGCCACTAGGACTGAGAGTCTGCTCATCTGATGTTCTTCCAAGAGTAAAAAGCAATTTCATCAGAGTAAGGTAAAGGTAGCCCTTGTTATAAAGCCAGTTGTATCTGACTCTAGGGTTCAGTGGTCATCTCTGTTTATAGCCAAAGAGCCCACACTGTCTGCATCTGCAAACATGTGGCAGGTATGACTAGACACCAGAGTGCATGGAATGATGTTTACCTTCCCACTGAAGTGGTACCTATTTATCTGCTTTCAATTTCTTGCTTTTGAACTGCTAGATTGGCAGGAACTGGGACAGAGACAGATGCTTACTCCATCATGCAGCACTCAGATCTCAAACTGCTGCCCTGCTGCCCTTCCAGTTGTCAAGTTCAGCGTCTAAACCACTGAGCCACCACAGTTCCTCTCATCAGAGTAAAGCTACCCAGAACCTCAAGCATGATGCAGGAGTGAGTGTTCCTGTGTACCCAGGTGAGATTGACTTCACCCACCTAGCATTTCACCCCATTTGCAGCCTGTGTTGGGGTTGGCTTCACCTGTTCCTCACCTTTGAGTGGAAAATACATGAGGATGAAGCCTCTGAGCCCCCAGTACAGTCTGCCAGAACATTGCTCTAGGTTACACTTCTGTCAGAGAGAGAGAGCAGAAATGTCAATGTTTCCTATACTGTGGCACATAAACTGGAAAATAGATGCCAAAGTTTCTCTTTAAAAGCACTTTAAATAGTAACATTTGAAAGTGAGTAGGTGTTATTTGTTACATCTAAAAAGTAGCTTTGTAACTACTGGCTATTGTACATGTAATTCCAAAGTAACTGGTAACTAGTTACAGGCAATGTGTTGACTTACTTTCAGGCTCTGGAATGAACTCTCTGTGTGACATGCCCAGTGAGAAGTATATTAGTGGGGAAAGGAATGGTGAGGGGGAGAAGGGAAGGGCAGATTGTGAAATGAAAGAACAAAAAGGCAATGAATGCAATGCCCTGTCTTGCTTTTCCATATTGGTGGGCAATTAAATGCAGAAAAACTCAGATATATTAAGTGTCAGCATTTTAAAAATGAAAAACACAAACAGAGCTTGAAGAAAAGTTTCTGTCTGCAAGGAACTTCTGTAACCACCACTTCTACCATTGTATAGTACACTTGGAATTACTACTGCTATGGGCTGTGAGAAAAATTAAGTCTCATTTCTCCTGTAATAAATGATAGTGAAATAGTAAAGGTCTCTCTTGCATGAAAGCCAGTCGTGTCTGACTCTAGGGTGTGACGCTCATCCCCATTTACAGCCATAGAGCCAGAGCTATCTGCATATGTAGACATTTTACTGGTCATGTGGCAGGCATGACTAGATGGCAGAGTGCACTGAATGCTGTTACCTTTCCAGCCAAAGTGGTACCTATTTATCCACAGTCAAACCTCGCATAACAAGTGTTTTGCTTAGTGAAAAACTCGCATAACGAGCAAGTTTTTTTGCTAAGCAGTCTGACTCGCATAACGGATTTTTTGCTATGCGAGTCAAACTTTTCTCTATGGAAAAACTTGCATAACGAGCGTTTCTATGGGGAAAACTCACACAGTGAAAATTCTTCGCTATGCGAGTTTCCCCCCTTGAAAAGCTTGTTATGCAAGTTTTTCCATAGGGAAAGTCTGACGTGAAAAATTCATTATGTGAGTCTGACTCGCATAGCGAGCAGCCTCGCAGAACAAATTAAATTCATTATGCAAGGTATGACTGTACTTGCAATTTCTTGCATCCAAACTGCTAGGTTGGGAGGAACTAGGACAGATGACAAGAACTCACTCCATTATGCAGGACTTGGATCTCAAACTGCTGACCTGCTGACCTTCCAGTTCTCATGTTCAGTGTCTTAACTACTAAGCTGCTGCAGTCCCCCAATAGTGAAAAGGCCATCCCACAATCCATTAGGGAGAGGTTTGCTAAAGATATGGCTTAACAAGGGAGTATGACAGAACTAGACTTGAAAGCTCCTTTCCCCAAAAGCTCTGTTCCTTCCATTGTCAAGGGACAGACCCCAGTTCTTTTCTTCCACTTGTGCAGTGATCAACTGGCAGAGCTGAAGGATAGGTTTTTCAGTGACGTGTTTCTGGATTCCTGCTTGTGCAAGCTAAGAAACTGTCCAACAACCACTTGGACAACTAGCCATTACAACAGGGGGAAGAATCAACAGAATTCTGCACAATATGTGAATAACAATATGGGAAAGAGGTGTAGGACTTTTAAAATAAGAATCTAAAGGCCTTGCAGAAAGCAGCCCAGCTCTGAGAAGCATTAACAAAATGTTGTGCTTCATCTGCTCTCTTTTTTTCTCTACTGTGGATGATGCAGAAAGTGCCTTGAATACGGAAGTCCATTGTAACTGTTCTAAGAACTTTATAACATTGATGTGCTCAGTGAGTAATTCTGTACCTTTAGAAAACTCAAGAGTATTTGGATCCATGGAGTTTTGTGGGCAGACCAATGGGAGGAACACCTCTATTTAGATTCATGTTCAAGTGGATTAGCTGGAGAGAGGTAAAGGCCTGGATAAGTGGCTGCTTATATGGACTTATATTACCAAAAATGTCCTGGCTGAATTCCAAGTGTGATTGTATCATTTAACATCAATTGATAAATAATCAAGCCCTCTGGAATATGTATGTTACAGTAGAGGAGAGGCAAAGAAATTAGAAGCAGATACTTGTCCCATCTACCTTGACAGCATTCTGCAATCATATTTGTAAAGCAGCAAAGTACAATTACCGCAGAGGGACAGCCAAACAAGTAAATGAGCGGGGGGGGGGGGGAGATAAATTTAAATTCTGTATTTCTTGGTTTATACCAAAACTTTGCTCTTGTGTTTTTTAATGTAGTCCACAGTCATGGTGGACCAAGAGCCAATAATAAACAAGCACCTACAAAGAAAGAAGGAAGCAAATCAAATACTTTTCTAGACAGATGAATTTAGGAAAGGACTCGTGTGCTTGAAACTACTTTTTCATTATATTTTTATATGTTTTATTTTAATTTCACTGATTAATTTAAGCTACTTTAAATTGTTTTAATTCTTTAAATATTTATCAACTGAAAATTAAATTACACTCATTATACTATCAAACAGAACAATTTCATTCATTCAGTAGCATTGTCAGAATCCATCCACTTTAATTGTTGTTGTGATGAGGATCTGGGAACTGTAGCCTGAGTATTTCTATTTCATTAGCAGTTAAATAAATTAATAATAGATTTTGGTAGCAGGCAAAAAGGTTGCCTTGATCCAGCAGTAAGGCTTCTGTTGTTTAAACACAATGTTAATAAACTATTTTAATTTTTGCCTGAAATTTAAATCTCTGTGGATCGGGGGGGGGGGGGGTCTGCCAATAGCAGAACTTTTTAATTTCAAAATGCATCTCCACTGTTAAAAATGGGATCGTGATTTTTAGGTAACAGTGAGATATTTCAAAAGTCGTTTTGCCAGTTCTACACTCCCAGTAAGTATCCATGGCCAAGTGGAGATTTGAACCCAGCCCACCTGAGTCTTAGTCCATCACTTTATCCACTATACCATATTGGGTATCCAATTGTATTTATTATGGTAATTCAGAACATAAAGTCAAATGGCCTGTGGTAGCTGCTGTAGAAGAAAAAGCAATAACAAGAGTTACAGATCCATTATTCCAGGTTGATGGTTAGTCTTTACATTACAGAGACCTCCAGAACATTGTGTAAGCTGTCATTAAGAAGTACAGTACAGTAGTTGCAAAATATTTAAGAGAAGCCATAGAAAATGTCATTGAGGGCCATGAAGATCTTCTAAATTAAAAGTGTTCTTTCATTTTCCAGTCAAATGTCTGCTAAGCATCCACAAAGTTTTATTTGTTTATTTCTATAGCACTCTTCTGTCCAAAAGGCCACACAGGATGGTGTACAACTAGATAAAACTACATAAATGGATACCATATGTTGAAGTACAACAAAAACATAATAAACATGTAAATACACAATACTCTGTACAGGAGCCATTTAAAAAGAATATGATGAGTCAAAACTGATGATAACACATTTCAAATCTCTAGATGACCTCCCCCAACACCTTCATATAGATATTTCAAATTGTTGTGGAGATGATCAACCTCTCAATGACCCCACATTGGTGAACCCACAGGGCTGACCCCAAGCTGCACCATTTGGACTCAGCCAGCAAGGAAAGAACAGAGCCAATCCAAAGTTGACCCACCAGTTCTTAGACCCACGAACCTGTCGACAGTATTGAATACCATTGAAGATCCAGAACTAAAAGAGTAACACTCCCCTTGTCTGCCTCCCTCGACAGATCATTAACTAGAGAATCAGAGTTGTCTATTGGTATCCTCTGAGAGTGCCTGCAGCTGACCTACCTACCACTTTTCTCTCTCTCTCTATGACCTTGTCCATAAATGGAATGCTGGCTACAAGTCTAGTGTTGTTTGGTCCATCTGTAGCCATGCATGCCCCCAACCCCAAGACTGGGTGCATGATCATCTCTTTCAGATAGAGCCCTCCTGCAGGAACAGGTTTACTATCTGGATGGCCCAGTCTGCTGTTGGTTCCCTTGTTGATTAGAAGAGCTATACTGGGCCTGAATGCAAGGAAGTACAGTAAAACCTTGCATAAAGAGTGCCTTGCTTAGACTAACTTGCTTAAAGATCAAAACTTTCTATGAATGGTCGCCTCACTTAACAACTAAAACCAATCAAAACTCGCTTAACAACTAAATTGGGGTTCACAATTCCACCCCCCCAAGAAGTCACAATTGGTCACAATGGAGTTTTGCTTAAAGAGCAATCCTGTGGAACACATTATGCTCTTTAAGCAAGGTACCACTGTCATAGTGGCCTTGCAGCAAGCAGGTTCCTTGTACATATCATTGGCCGCTACAGGCTGAAAATGATAGCAGCAAAACCAAACAAGCCTTGGACGTCTTGACAAAATTAGCTGCCTTAACATGAGTCCAAATTCCCTCAGATGGTTTCCATTTTAGTTTGAGAATAGACCATGAAATGATTACAGTACATCAATGGGAAGCCACTCACTGCTCATTCCCAGCAGAAATGAGGCAAAGAAAACTACAAAATAATTCAGCATGATGGCTAGGTGACTCATTTGTAGACTTTATGCAGTAAGGTCACTTTGCAGATCTCAGACACCAATATACTGGCCAGAAAACTCTCTAACCATGGCCAAGTGGTTTTCCAGGTGGGTTTTCCTCTATTCATTCTTTAGCTTCTCCTTTTTTTGCTTCATTGCCTGTAGCTCATCCAAAAATCATGGTGAGGAACAGACTCTGCACAGAGAAGGTACTTTAGAGTAATTGTGTTGATTGCTGAGTCTCCAGGATATTCCACCTGGAGACTTAGGCTTTGACAGGAGTGCCAAAAAAGTCAACCAGAAAACCTCCAACAACCTCCTCAAAAGCCACGTGGATCCAGAAATCTGCAGGGCCACACCATCCAAATTGGTCCAAACTCCTTTTGGTGGAAAAAGTGCTACCTCCAAGGTAGCTGTAATCAAATAATGATCTGACCAAGACCAAGGAATGGAGGTGGTATCCTCAACCTGCAAGTTATCATTTCCATACCCAGATACAAACACCAGCTACAGTGTATGACCCTCCATATAAGTAGGCTGCCCACATTTGGGCACTCCCTGAGCAGAGTTTCTTCCGTAAAAATCCTTTCAACCCAAAATAATTTCTGACACAAAATTATTACTAGTACAGTGATCTCTTAAAGTGAGGCAATTTGTCAAAAAAAATATGCCATTAGTGTTACTCTGGTGTAACCATGCCATTGTCTACGTATTCCTTATGAGTATGTTATTTTGTGCTGACTTTCTTTTCCCCTCCCTTTCACTAATAAGGTAGAACTTACCATTAAACTGATATTAGAGGTTAGTAGGGCTCAATGAAGGGACAGCTAACCCAACAGAAAAGGCTGAGAAAGTAGTAAACTAAGAAGTTTGAGCTAATCTTTGCTAAACAGACTAAATAACTAATTACTATGAATACATAATTATTAGCAACTATTCTACATCTTGTTTGTAGATCTATCAGTGCAGTATAATTTTGTTTAGAAGTGACCTGTAGATACATTACATAGCATAAACTCAAGTCAAAAGCTTTCATCAATCACAGTTTATGAAGCATTCCACCAATAAATCCGCTTGATTTAAAAAAGAATATCCATTAGAAAGAGCCCTTCAGCTGGAGTGAGGGTGTTGGATAGGGAAGGAGCCCCGAGTCTTCACTATGGTCACAATTCCAGGGGACATCACCCTCCTGTATATGCCAGTTATTCACAAAGATACCAGACTTTTCATTTGCACCCACGGAAACATTAAAAGAGAGAGCTCTGCACCACCAAGATTATTTTGTTTGTGGAAGTAACCAGGTAGCTGTCCGCTTTAGCTTGGGATTAACAAATATTAGGATGGCAGCCTGAGCAGGAGAGTATACCATCATCGTTACTGCAGCAAGGATATATAGATTTCCTCTGAAGTCCTGAGTGACTATGAAGATGTGTGCTACATAAAATGAAACATAAAGGCACAAGAGGGAGACCACAGTCCCAGCAGCCTTTATATGAGCTTCTGTTTGGAGATCTCTAAAATAGGATTCATTCCCTGCCATCTGGCAGACATGTCTACAGAGTGAGGCAATAACAAGGATGGAGCAAAGTAAAACCAAAACAAGGGGACAGCCAGTGAAAGTAACAAAAAAGCTAATGCCTGAAGTTCGGGGTGTCACTGTGTCTTCGTGAGTTATATTTGTGACTTTGGGTGCTGTGTATTTTTTGAGCTGGTCACTAAGAAAATAAAATGCAGTCATGGAACTCAACAAAGAGAAGATGAGAGATCCCACAATAAGCCGTGGCAGTAACCACGATATCCTCAGCTTCCACCAAAGGAAGAAGTAGTGGGTGCTGTTCACTATCTTGACGCAATAGAAGACACAGAGCCAGGCAGTCAAAATGTATCTGCAAAGTGTAAAAAAGACAATGCAGCTCAGGAGTATCTGAAACAGTAAGTTTCTGATGGTGCTAAAGAAGAAAGAAATGGTGAAATATCCAGTCAGGGAAACTGTAGTGAAGATATTGGACATACCCAGGCTCAAAAGAAGTTGTTCACTGGAAGGAAGCCTCTGGCATTTAGCCCATTCAATGATCATCACTGCAGCTATGAAGCCATTGGAGACAAGTCCCCCGAGAGCCAAAATGATTGCAGCTATGATAAATGCAATGATCTGGGGAGGAAACATCTCTTTGAAACAACTTCTTGTCGCTCACTGTGCTGTACAGGTAGATTATTTATCTAGTCCAAAATGCTGAGCCTGGATGGAAAATGCAGGCAACAAAGCTGTGATGTGCAATTTGAGAACTATTTATAAGGTTATGCAAATGAATGGGACTCTCATTTCTTTATCACTTCTTTCAGGGCTAATGGTGATGATACAGACTACATTGAAAAAGCTTGTTTCATGGCCGTCTGTAAATCCAGAATTGTGCTCCATTTGAGTGGCTAGGTGAATAAGAAATGTTAACTTTTAAGCAGTGTCTTACCTTGCACTGTTCTTATTACCTAGGTGTGGAATGTCAGGAGTTGGAGAGAATGCAAAAAAGGAACATTTCTAATTTATTTATTTATTTACTGTATTTACAGGGAAAGAACTCGAGTCATCATACAACAGCTAAAAATAAATTTTAAAAGCACAATTGATTAAGGTATTGGTATTAAAATATACTCAAACCTTAAACAGTGTTAAAACATCACTAATTAAAACATAATAAAATGGTTTCAGAAATTTTAAACACCTGATTTTTAAAAACTGCTAGTGTATTCCGAGATCAAAGGACAGCTCAAAAGGGACGTTTTTTGCTTACTGACAGGAAGACCGTAAGGAGGAAGTCAACTGAACCTAATGAACCAGAGATTGTTGTAGACGGCAAACAGCCATTAAAAATGTCTTTCCTTGAATCTCCACCCAACATGCCTGTGATTGCAGTGCAACGAAGAGAAGCCACACACACCCAAGATCTCAAAGATGTGGGGTGAAACAAAGAGATACAGTCTTTCAAACGCCTGGACCAAGCCATATAGGGCTTTATAGATGATAATCCGCATTTTAAATTAGGCTTGGAAATAACTGGCTGCCAGTTAAGCAGTTGTGTGGTCCCTGTTGTAAAGAAAGCACTTTTAGACTTACAGTATAGGAGTGACCCAATGGCAAAATGAGTGGAGGAGGAACCACTTCATATTCTGATTCCCAATAGTCATGGAGGTGGAAGAGGCAACACCAGACAGACTGGCTGTGAAGGCTCACTTTGTTAATATCCTCAAGGCTGTGGCAGTCCATTGCAGTCCTGGTGTTAAATCCTGCATTTCTCATTTCATACATACCACAGGATATGGCTTCATGATCACAGTGTGTAAGTCACTTCATGGCAAGCTGGGATCCATCATCAATGGCAGGAAAAATTGTATACTTGGATAAAAGTAGCAGCTGATGACGATAGGAGTGACACACAAAATATCCTCAACTACTTAGCTACACTACCTTTCTCATACTTGAACTAGGTGACATTCAAGTAGGCTAGCATAAAAGCTCCCTATCTGTCCTTCTCTCCCACACTGTGAATCCAAAAGCTTCACCATGTTCTAGGGAGACAGAAAACAGTCTGCAGGTTATTCCCTTAAGTCGTGCAAACTAATCCTGTCAGATAGAATTGCTACCACATCAAAAAATGTCCATTCTGTAATTGTACCAAGACAAGAACCAGATTTAGTATCAGTAAACCCTAAGAGGCAACTTTAGAAAACTCAATGTTATTTTACAAATTAAGAAAACTTTAAATATTTTATTGAGCCAAATAAAAGGAATCTAGTACAAAACTTGCAGAAAACCTGAAGCCTCAGCATTACAAATGTCTCCTGCAGGACTACCATTCTCATCAGCCCTAGCCAGAATATTCAGCAGTGAAGAATGCTGGAAGTTGATGTCCCAAAATAAGAGGATTGATTTGTGTTTAAAAATAGAAGGCGCAAACGAGAATGCACACAATACTTAGGGATCTTATTCTTAAGCCAAGCAGTGAATATGGAAACGAGGTTGAGACCAGTCATAGAACCACAATTAGCAGAAGAACAGATGGGCATCAGAAAAACAAACAAACCAGAAGCTGTATAGATGCAATTTTTCCACTTAAACAACTAATAATAAAGAAAAATATAGAATACAATGAGAATCTCATTTTTGCATTTGTATATCAAGAGAAGGCATTTGATAGAGCTGGCAGGAAATTGATATGGCCCAATATGGAGTAAGTGAACATCTAATTGGGTTAAGTAAAAACTTATAGTGATTGCAGAAGTGTAGTTAGAAAAAGTCAAGAAATATCGGAACCCTTTGCAGCAACATCTGGAGTAAGGCATGGATGCATACTAGCACCACTATTATTTATCACCTACATAGACTTGCATAAGCAAAAAAGCTAAGCCCCGGAATGGATACAATATCAACAAATTACTTATGGCCAGAAGGGATAAAATCAGGAAGGAGGTTGTAAAGGAAAGAATTGGAATAGAAGCAATCTTAAATCTACATACAGCGACAACAAATAAAGTGGTTTGACCATCTGGAGAAAATGTCTTAGAATTCCATACAAGGCATATGTGGAGAAAGGAGAAGGACAGAGAGCATGAGGCAGATCCAGAGGAAGGTGGAGAGAGAACCTCAAAGGAATATTACAAGAATGCCAAATAATACTGGTGGAAGTCACTAGAAGTGCTAGAACAAGAATCTTGTCTCTCCCTCGACACCCAAAATGTGTAGGGAGGAGGAGGAGGAGGAGGAGGAGAAACAGCAACATCCCCCCTCCCAAATTTTTCTACTAAAGATTTAAACTGTACCTGAGAAAGTTGAACTTATTTCTGGAAAAATTATTTGTCTTGTCCTGTTATAGTCCTGACAGCGTTAGAAAAAGTAGCAAACAATATATTCCCAACTGCATATGTTTTACATTTCCATGAAATTTTGTGTTCTTATTGATGATGAAACACCAAGTGACATTATGGCCAAAAAGAAAGCCGTAGTTTTAGTGACTGAGTATAAAGATTCCAAGTCAAAGTTGTCTAAGAAAAATGAAACCAAGAGAGGAAGGCCATTATTTTACGTTCCTTTATTTATTCAAGCGTTTCGATCTTATTTGACAACTAGGTATGAAATAACATTTAAATGTATTTCTTTGGACAACTATAAAACTAATTAATTTCATTGGAGAACTTCACCAACCTTTTACAAATTAGTAAAATGAAAGAGAAAAATATACAAATCAAGTGACGACCGAATTTGAATTGGTTTATTTTATTCCATTTAGTTACATAAATTCTTACTTTGACAGCTCACTTTAACTAGAATTTCAAACAGTCCTAGCACTGTTATCAATAGTCTGTATTCATAACTTAAAATTCATAACAACACTGAACCAAAACCCGTGGGTGTGGGTGTTTAGGAAGCAGCTAGCACACCGGATTGACACGTCTGTTTTGTGTGTGTTTGTATGAAAAATCAAACATGGCAAACACTGGTTTCTAACTGTAATTAGAGAGTCGTTTTGTCTTTCCAAAGGAAATTACAGCTTGCCCTGCTCCAAATTCTGCAGTTTGCCCTCACGCCCCCTTGCTTTTCCCTCCTGAAAATTAATTGGCAATGTGCCTTTTGTGAGTCATTTCCTATGGATTTGTAGGGGTTGTTTGCCATCAGCAAAAACATATGACAAAACACACACACACTTGCACATGGCAAGAAGGTTCCAGAAGCCAATTATGTGTTGTGAAATAATACTATGTATTTACTGTATTCGTAATGTACACAAGGTTTCCATTCTTTATTTCCTTCCCTGTAAGTTGAGTTTCTGAGAAGTATTGACTGATACATACCCCAACATACCAGGTGAACATTTAGCACTCATAACCATTATATTGAATGGACTCCCTCAGATCAGTGGTCAGTGCATAAATAAATTATTCCAAGGCTAAAACATATTGGCAGAAAAAATAATGTGACAATTCTTGTGTTTCTTTTGCTTAGTATGAATTAACTCTTAGTAGCATATTGGGGAAATACTAATATGCACAATATACAGATTACACTATCTAATTTGCATTTTACACTACTCAGATTTGGAAAATTGGACTATGACAGTGATGGCTAACCATGGCACTCCAGGTGTTCTTAAACTTCCATTCCCAGAAGCCCTGATCAGCAGGAGTGCTGACTGTGGCTTCTGGGAATTGAAGTCTAAGAGCACCCGGAGTGCCAAGGTTAGCCATCACTGGACTATGGCAACTTTACCAGAAATTCAAATCCTATGTCTATTGGCTAAAAGTAGCCAATAGATTTAACTAGTGAAGAGTGTTGTTGCATCAAGTAACATTTACAACCCTGTCCTATACAAGGGGTGGGTGGGGCCCTGCGGTGGTTTAGTGGTTAAGATGGTGAACTTGATGACTGGAAGGTCAGCACATCAGCAGTTTGAGACCTGAGTGTTGCATGGCGGGAGCTCCCATCTCTGTCCCAGCTCCTGCCAACCCAGCAGTCTGAAAACAAGAAATTGCAAGTAGATAAATAGGTACCACTTTGGTGGGAAGGTAAACAGTGTTCTGTGAACTCCAGTGTTGTCATGCCTGCCACATGTCCATGGAAATGTCTGCAGCTTTTGGCTATAAACAGAGATGAGTACTGAACCATAAAGTTGGATGCTACTGGCTTTCAAGCAGGGGTGACTTTTACCTTTGCCTTACCTATACAATTTTAATTGAAAATTAGCAGTTTATTAAGCATTAGCAATCCCAAGACACTGCGGTGCTGATCTATTTTAAGTGACGTGGCTCCTTGAAAACCAACAGAATTTTTTTTTCTTTGTGAGGTTTTGTACAATGTTCTTCCTTAGACATGGGAAGATAGTGGTGTTGGTATATCTGTTCTTTAACTGAGCTTAATGGTTGCAATGCAGCTTATTCCTGAATAAATATGAGGCTTTGTCCATTCTGTTTTGCCCCATCTGCTCTAAATCAATACAAGTCCATGCCCACTGCTGAAAGGTGACCTCTAAAGCCTCTTTGAAAACATGAATTTGACCCTGTGCTGGGCAGGTTACACACTTCTCATATATTAAAAGCTAATTTAATTTGCTTACCACTCTTTACAGAAAGGAGAATGCAAAAATGTGTCCTTGGTATAGTACAGCGGTAACTCTATCTGTTCTTGGTTTGCATCCCTGTAGTCACACCTGAAGGTTTGTTTGCCTTGGTGTCGGATCTTTTACCAGGCAGGTTCTTGAGTATTTGGATTCTTATTTTTCATACTTCCATACAGGGCAGAGAGCTAAAACAAGCAACGTTGTAGTTTGCATGCAAGAAAATTTGGATGCATGTCATGCCAAGTAGAATTTTGAGGCTATCCAATAAATCAGGATACAAAGAGAAAATAACTGATCATACAAAATAGGCAGCGCAGTGAAAAACTATTTTATCGTTCCTTAATTTGCCTAATTTTTAGGCTACCTTTCTCCCAATGTGAGGGTTGGGGGAAACTCAAAGTAACTCACAGTGTTTAAAAAAAGAATTAAATACCATAAATTATACATTAAAACAAGCAAATTATAAAATAGTAAGCAAAATGTGTGTCTGGGGGAGACAAAATGTTCTGTGTGGCTCAAGCAAACCAAGGATGGATAGATATACAAGGATATCCACAAGATTTCCTTTTAAAGTGCTAAGAAAAAGCTCTTCCATAGAGAGAATATCTGTTGTGGGACAATACGTACAGTTCTTTGATCCCGCAAGTCTACATATAGACTTGGCATTTTTGGTACTCATGGACAATAACTCATGGACTCCCTCACCTGCCGGTGCTCCTGAGCCCAGCCCCCATGCCGGGCTACAAAGGACCACTGCGGCAAGTCACTGCCATCGCTTTTGGAGCCTTCTTGTGGCCAGGGTGAGAAGCCTGATATTGTTGGATCATGTGTTCGTTATTGTATTATTGAGATTATACTATGTATATGTATATGTAACTGTACTTGTACTTTTGTAACTTTGTAATTTTGTTTTGCAGTGTGGTTTTGTTCCATTGCACTGCTGTATTGTATAGCAGTATTTATTACATTACACTGTATTACTTTTGATTATACTATATGTTACTTTTGATTATGTTATATGTATTGATTCTGTGAACCACTCTGAGTCAGTTTTTATCGAGTAGGGTGGTATATAAATTGAATCAGCAGCAGCAGCAGCAACAACAACAACAACAACAACCTCCTAGAAGTCTGCTGGATTCATCTCTGGGGAGGTTAGGGAAAAAAACTAGGCCTTTCAGCTGTCTGAAACCACTTTCAATGGAGAAATGATGTCATTTCTCAGATATGAAGGCTAGCCATCCATCCATCCATGCAGTATTGGACCTCAAAGACCATGACCAGCTGGATTCAAGAGGCCTGCCTAACACGTGAGTGTGTCTGAATGTGCATGTTACTGTTCCATCCTACTATGTCCAGTTGCAGAATCTACTCTTACTTTTAATAAGTATACTCAGGATTGTGACTTTATGTGATTTTTATTCCTCTGTCAAATTATAACCAGGTTTTGTCTTGCAAAGATGTTCTCCAGATACCAGAAATGCAAAGTTGTCCTCCCAATGTAGCACAGTGGTTGGTAACTATACCCGTTCTTCATTTGCATTCCTATGGCTGCAGCTGAAAGTTCACTCTTCTATTAGATCTTAAAAAATCCAAATCCTTCAGGAACGAAAGTGTGCGGTTACAACTTTTGGGTGTTTGGCCACAATGAAGGTGCTGCTGTACTGTTCCCAACTGAGAGAGTGGCAAAGAAGGTGCCCTATTTGTAGAATTTATCTTTGCACTTTTGCTGAGTGTGTGCATGAAATTAGTTTTACTACAGGTTTGGTCTAGCACTAACAGTTGGATTCACAATTATAGCATTCTGGGTTCAGAATTTTAAAAATTTGGAACTTCTGGATATTCAGAACTTTGTTACAGTTAATAATAATAATAATAATAATAATAATAATAATAATAATAATAATAATAATAATAATAATAATAATAATAATAATAATAATAATAATAATAATAATAATAATAATAATAATAATAATAATAATAATTCATGTCAGAAATTATTCTAGGTTGAAAGGATTTTTGCTGAAGAAAATCCACTCAGGGGGTGTCCGAATGAGGCTCCTTTCATGTCCCCAAGAGCTGGGACAGAGACAGGTGCTCAATCTGTCAGGCAGTACCCAGGTCTCAAACTGTTGACTTGCCAGCCTTCCAACTAACAAGGCTAGCTTCTTAACCACTGAGCCACCATAGCCCCATTACAAACAATATAAATACTATGTACAGTACCTGTATTACCAAAGACTCATAAAATAAATTTTCTTCTTGTGCAGCAAAATGTAAGTACCATAAACAGAACCACAGAAACTACTACCTGCCACAAAGAATCAAACCTGGTTGAAAACAAAAATCTATTATCTTTATTCCAAGATAGCATGAAAGATTTTTTAAAAACGCAAATGCAAAAACAAATCCAAAAACTTCTAAAAACATCAACAAAAAGTGAAATTAATACACTTTACAAGAGGCAGAGGTGAGGAGTTTGGAAATAAATCCCCAATAAAACATTAAAAAGTAATTAATCCTAATATATTACTTACATTGCAGCATAGCTCCAGGGCCTAGGCAGAGCGCAAGCATGACAGCAGCAGAGCATAACTCTCAAAAACAGAGCTAAACTAGAATAACTTTCTTTTCCCATTGAGGTTTATACCCTTCATCTACCTTCAAGAGGTTTCCACCTGAAGCTCCCTGAATTTTCTAAAAGAATAGTTTTTTTCTCAAACTAACATTTCCTTATTTCTTTCTAATTAGCAATTAGGCAGTCCACAGATATCTTGGTGTTTTGCTTTTGAGATGCATTCTTTTCCCAAGAGATAATTCCACAGCTCTGAGGCTTCAAAGCCTCCCTGTGTCAGCTAGTGTCAGCTAGCTGAATTTCATCTCTTTTCACCACAGGCTTCAGAACCAAAATTCCTCTGTTTTCCCCATCATTTCATAGGTAAAGGTAAAGGTCACCTTTGATTGAAAGCCAATTGTATCTGACTCCAGGGTGCCAGACTCATCTCCATTTGTAGCCAATGAGCCAGTGCTGTCTGCGTCTGCAGACGTTTCCATGGTCATATGGTAGGCATAACTAGACATTGGAGTGGGCGGAATATTGTTTGCCTTCCCACCAAAGCTAGGTTGGCAGGAGCTGGGAGAGAGATAGAACCTCACATCATCATGCAGCACTGGGGTCTTGACCTGCTGACCTGCTGACCTTTCAGTCAAGTTCAGCATTTTAACCACTCAGTCTTTGCAGTCCCTCATTTCTTCATACCTTACACCCGTTTATCCAAGTTCAGATAGTTTGCCCTAGCCTGCTTTCCGTCGGATTTATGAAATAGCCAATGCTGAAGCCTCTGTGCTATCTTAAGAGTGTGACATGTCATGGGCATACTTAACCTTCCTGCCACTGCCACAAACCCACATGGAATCAACTATCTACATGTTTACAATCCTCACGTGTGATATTCACAAGAATAGTAAAGTTTCCTTTTATACCCCAGCTTTTATCCCATTCCATATCAAACCAAAGAATAAGGAATGGCATGGCAAAAAGTAATCTCATAATTCATTTTCGTTTAGTGTATCTTGACTCCCATAATAATCGATCATTTGAATCCTGCTGCAGTTGATGTCTGCTTGACCAATTTCATCCCAGTGATATTTCCGTTTGGTGGAGTCCTTTGGGATGTGTCCAGATGTTCCACAAGAATAATTCCTTTGGTTCCCTGCGTGGCTACAGTCACAAGTCCGGCGTACAGACTTGCAAGAGTTGTAACAGCACCGTTTCCACTGTTTCTTAAGGGGCTCTTTGCAGTTTTCCTCAATGTAACTCTCTCTGCCATCATTGTAGGAAGCTGTCCCTCATAATCACAATCCTTGGTCGAATGATCAGGCTCACCACAGGGTTGAGGGATTCATGTTCTCTTACCACTTCCAGCAGAGCACTTTCAAACTCAGTCATTAATATGCCCACCTATGAAGAACCTATTGCTGTTTATTGCCGCCATTAGGTCTTTGTTCTGAGGCTTCCAGGCTGTCAGAACATCTCTGAGAATTTCCATTTACTGTCCTCTAAAATCAAAACACTTTTGTTTTCTTTCTAGTGACTTTTAGCACAGCACCAATGGTGTTGCCCATTGCTGTGTTAGATAGGATGTTGGCTACTGGAATGGGATTAAAGATGAACAGTCCCTAGTGTTTCCCACTGTATGTCCAAGATGGCAATTTAAAAAATAAAAACAGCAACATTTCTTGTTGTTCTCCAACAATATTTTAGCTGGTACTTTTTGCTAAATAGTTACTTCCCACTTTCCAGACCACTTTTCATACCTGATCAATGGTTATTTGTATAATGGTTATTACTACTTAGTGTAGGCATTTGGTGGACTCTTCTATGAAACAGGTCATACAAACTACATCTACAAGAGCTTTTCACTTTGAGGAATGAAGATAATGTAATTATGAAAACGGATATCTATAAGCATCTACACAAGGAGGCTTAGTTTCCGTATATAAGCATAAGGAATAAGGTAAAGGTAAAGGTTTCCCTTGCTCGAAAGCCAGTCGTATCCGACTCTAGGGGTCAGTGCTCATCTCTGTTTCTAAGCTGAAGAGCCAGCGCTGTCTGGTTCAGCAGACGTTTCCATGGTCATGCGGCAGGCATGACTAGACACCAGAGCGCACGGAACGCTGTTACCTTCCCACCGGAGTGGTCCCTATTTATCTATTTGCAATTTCTTGCTTTCCAACTGCTAGGTTGGCAGGAGCTGGGACAGAGAAGGGAGCTCATTCCATCCTGCAGTACTCGGGAATCGAACTGCTGACCTTCCGCCTCCCAGTCAGCATCTTAGTGACTTGAGCCACTTATACATTATTCTAAGTGTACATAGAAGTTGGCTGAGTGCTGGAGTGAGTGGGTATTGAGATGGATGGAAAGATAACCATGAGGACAAAATTGGGGTGGAGGAAGAAACTGGGATGAAAAATAGAATTTATAGATTACCACCCCAGGTGAATCTCAGCACATTTGCTATCAGTAAAATAAGTAGGATTTATGCAGAGAAGAGTGGTGGTAGATTTGTCCAGGGTGGAAAGAGGTTTATTAGTTTCAGAGTCCCGAATTTGGAAGTGTTTTACAGCAATATCTTTTGCTCCAGAAAGAAGCCTTTCTTTTGGCACGTTCATTTTGACACAGGTTTCAAACTGCTTTTTACCAAAAGGTCTTTTAAAACAAGTGATTGCTTATGTGAGGATTAAAATGTACGTGCCTCACGAAACACTTCAGAAAATTAGTATTTGAATTGGCACTTTTATTCAAAATGTTACCAATTCTGTCAATTCCTGCGAAGCACAACTGCAAGAGCTCTGCACGATTGTACCTTTCTTTTTGAAGGGAAGGGGAAGATGAGCTCTTTACCAGCCTTAAAAACAGGATGGGAAAAGAGAGAAAGCAGTCACTGGTGTAACTGGAAACTTTCAGATAGACTTTAAAGGGAGTTGATTTTAACTGGAGAAATTATATATGATCTGTTCAGTTACCCAGCATCACCCTCCAGTTAGGGCCAATCCTTTCTCTATTCTAATATTCTCAACTGTTAGAAAGTGTCCAGTTGTACCAGTGAAAGCTTTCTCTCTTTTCAAGTAGCAGGTATGACAAGGATCAATTCCATTTTGGGTTACATAAAGAGGAAGATTTAAAACAAAAACAAATTAATCCTCCAGCTACACTTCATTCCTTATCTGGATCCACCCTACCCACAAATTCACCATCTATTTTTAAAACTCAAACATTGCAGGGAATAAATATGAGAATAAATGTCACAGTCACGTTGTCCTCAGAGATCAATGACTTATTCTTCTTAGTATCTGAGCTGCTGCATGCTTTAGTTTCGAATTAACCCACAGCAGAATGGAAGCTTGAGCAGGGGCATACACAGTCATCGCCATTACGAGGAGGATCTGTTCCGTTTTGGTCAAAGGCACAAACATATATAAGGTGTGGGCCACATAATATGAAACATAAAGGAGTAGAAGGGACACTACTGTTTTGGCTGCCTTGATAAGACCTTCCGTTTGGAAACTCCTAGAACTGGATTCTTTATCTGTCATTCGCCAGACATGCTTGCAGAGTGAGGCAAGAACCAGGATGGAACAAAGTAAGACAGCAAAAAGGGGACAGCCAGAACCTAGAGTCAAAAAGATAATTTCCCAAGGTCCAATAAAGTGCTTGAGTATCTTTCCTTTAACGGCATGTGTTACATTTACTGTTATATTCGTTTGAGCTGCTGTAGAAACACTCATAAAAGAGAAGAGAGAAATAAAGATGCAGAAGACCAGAGAACCCACCAGAAGCCGAGATATTAACCATGATATGCGCAGCTTGCATCTGATGAAGAGGGGGTGGGTGCTGTCCACTATCTTGACGCAATAGAAAATGCACAGCCAGGCAGTGAACCACAATCGAGACATCATTACAATGAAAATAAAGCAGGCAAGTGAAGGAAACAGAAACCATTTCTCAATTACTGCAGTCTGTAAGCTGTAAATGTACCATGAAATATGTATAATTGTAAGAGAGAAATTGGACAGACTCAGGCTCAGAATCAGAAGTTCATTGGAAGCCAGTCTCCTGCATTTAGTCCATTCATTGATGATCACTGTAATTATGAAGCTATTGGAGAAGAACCCTCCAAGTCCCAAGATAATTCCAGCTATCAGAAGGCCAGTGATTTGGCAAGAAGACATATTTCCTGGTTGTCTGCGCTTGTCCAACCTAAGATGGCAAATGGAGATAACAGATTTCTGGTGTACTGTTTAAGTGTGTGCCCAAATAATAGGGAGTTATTCTGGCATCCTATTTGTCAGAGTGTGCAAATGAAAGGAGCTTTTGTATCGTTGATTTTCATAATTAGCAAAACTGATACAGACCTATCAGGAAGAACTTTTATTTTTAAATGGAAATATGACAAGTTCCTCATCAGTTCACTGCATACTGTGTATATAAATAATTCACAGCTCTACACTGTACACAGAAAGAGCCTCCTCAAAGGTTGGTCATATTTTTGTCCCACAATCAGGTGTACCCTGGTAAGGGAAACATTGTGTTGCTGGCTAATCCTTCTCACACTAGGTCAGGTGAAAGAAATTACAGAATGAACTCATCAAACAGTGGCTTCATTATGGCAGTCTCACTTCTGGCCTAGACATGGAGGAGGAGGGGGAGGAAGCAGTGATGGTGATGGTGATGGTGGTGATGGTGGAGGAGGAGGAGGAGGAGGAGGAGGAGGAAGAAGAAGAAGAAGAAGAAGAAGAAGAAGAAGAAGAAGAAGAAGAAGAAGAAGAAGAAGAAGAAGAAGAAGAAGAAGAAGAAGAAGAAGAAGAAGAAGAAGAAGAAGAAATGAGAGGGCCTTGCCCTCTCTATCTCTAGATCTTGATGCATGAAGAGAAATGCTCTGCAGTCCGAGTGAGCTCCCATCTCTGTCCCAGCTCCTGCCAACCTAGCTGTTCGAAAGCAAGAAATTGCAAGTAGATAAATATGTGGGAAAGGTAACAGCATTCCATGCACTCTGGTATCTAGTCATGCCTGCCACATGACCATGGAAACATCTGCAGACACAGACAGTGCTGTCATGATCTAGTCCTCATCTGAATTGGAGAAGGACAGTGAGCAGGAGCCCCAGCCTGTTTCTAGCCCAGTTTTACCTCCCCACAATTGTGACATGTCAATTCAGGAGCCAACAATCATTGAATCAGACTCTGACAGTGATGCCCCTTCGACCTCAGAGCGTTGCAGGCAACTCTTACATAATGATTTACAGCTGCACTGTAAATTTACCAGAACCCACTGTCAACGGTGACTCCCAGCTAATAGCCCTTAACTGAGGAAGCTCTTAAGGGCTTCCACTACAGTTGCCAGGCATTCCTACAACTTCAATGCGAACCAACACCTTGCCCAACACCCATGTTATTTTGACCTTCAGCATGACTGACTGCCTTGACTAGACTCTGGACTTATCTTCTGACTCTGATTACACCCTCAGACATCCCAGTGGATTATGCACTCTCTCTGAACTGGTAAATGGACTTTGGCTCTCTTTCTACCTCACTATTTGGACCTTCCTTAGAAAGACTGTCCCTAGTTACCATTGCTCTGTGCAGCTTCCCTGCCCTCAGGGGTGGGCCAGCACAAGCGCTGGCTCTTTGGTAATAAACAGAGATGAGCACCGAACCTTAGAGTAGGATATGAGTGCCTTTACTGTTGTTGGATGGCACCTCCTGCCATTGTCTACACTGATGGGAAATGCAGCCCAGCTTGGGAGGGCTGCAACTAACTCAGCCATAATGGGAGGGCTGCCCCTGACTCAGCCAAGTCAACAGGGACTTGCATATTCCTCCCTTAGCTGGATGTTAGGTTTTAATTAATTTTATTCAGTTTACTATATTATTGTGGTATGTAGACATTAGGTCAAATATAAAAAGATTATTGATTTAGCCAATGTAAAAAATAATAACTACAAGTAAGCAAAATCCATAAGGACATGTCCAGCAGGCTTCAGCTCCCCCACCTTAAAATCAGTTCCACAGTCCCTGCACATTTATTTAAGATTTTAGAATGCAAATAAAATGTATTTCCAGTTCTTACTGTTTCTGAGATATTTCTAAAGAAAGAAACAAGAACAATTTTCAGCTTTGTATGACAGGTTTTTGTTTATTAATCTCATGTGGCAATAACTAGAAACAAGGAAATGTTACTCTTTTGGATGAGTTAGCACCGCCAAAATACACTTCTTTATCATTCACATGCCTTAGAACCACTGGCTGTTAATGGAAACTGGCCCCAAGCTAAAGCCCTGGCAAAAATGATGCAGTTATTTATTTTCTGTTCCTTGAAATAATAAGTAGTTAAGTGGCCTCTAGTAGCCCGGGCATTGGTAATTTTCTGTACTAGTTAGCTTCAAGGATATAACACAAGAAGGACCCTAGACTGTTGATCAGAGCCTTTGGTGTCAGGCCCAGAAGTTCTTCATACTGGTAATGCATGTTAGCATTTCATTGGCGTGTAAAATATTAACTAACAATGAGAGGGTGGATTAGAAAAAATAAAATTAGTATAGCTCTTAAAACTGTATAGTAAAACCCTTTCTCTCATTCTATTGTAATTAGTAATTACTAGTTTTTATTATATTATTAGTAATATTAAAAATAATATCTTCAAAAATACTTTTTGACAAAAAAGGGGGAAATAGATCAATGGATAGATGCAATGCTTAGGAACTATCTCTTTGTATGATCAGAAAGATCTCAGGGTGTGGTAGCTAATAAAGCAAACCCTTGAAAGAAGGATGACTGTTCTGAACCAATTTTTTAAATGCAATACATTGATATAAAATGAACATTGTATTAGATTTTCTTTATTGCTGTGTCTGTGTTTTTACAATGAAAGCTATTCCTTTGGAAGCAGGAGATAAATGATTCCACCACTCTTGGTTGTGAAGCTCTCTCTCCATTGTATTCCAAGAAAAGAAGAGTCTGTAGGTACAAACTCCCTCAAAGTTCACAGCCTGACTCCAAAAATGTTTTCCCAGCTAGGAAGATGGATCCTTGCTGAATAATCTGGTCCTTCAAGGATAGGCAGGCCGTTGGCACAATGACAATTCCTGACTGATTGGAGTGAGGAATAGGGAGTTCAGATTCAGCTGTATTCAGCAAGCTCAACTCAGCTTCATCACTTTGTTGATCCAGTTGACATAGAGAGAGACACGGATGAAGGTTGAAGGTCGGTCCTTGCGAGCACATACCCGGGATGGGGTGATCACACCTTCTAATACCCAGCAGTTATGGGTCAGGCAAGCCAAAGGACCTCCAAAGTCACCCTGTAGTAGTAGAGGGCAAAAGACAAGAGTCATTCAAGCAAAGACATTATTATTATTATTATTATTATTATTATTATTATTATTATTATTATTATTATTATTATTATTATTATTATTATTATTATTATTATTATTATTATTATGCAGCCCTACTTGGTAAAAACCAACTCAGGGCGGGTTACAGAATCCACCAATATCAAAGTTACAATACAACAAAAATACACTAGGATAAAATATAACAGAACAATATGTACAGTAATCAGCATATAATAGATCAATACACACAATAAATCAATACACGATAAGTCAATACACAATATATCAACCCCTCATAACTATCAATACACAATAAACCCGAACAAACCAACCATTACCTACATTGAAGAACAGAGCAATATTATCATGGCGAAGAGGAAGGTTTCTTGCCTAGACCTTCCTCAAACAATGACATTGGAAACCTGCCTCTGACCTACGCTTTTGGGAGGGGGGCAATACATCTCACCCCCAGTTCTTCCTTATGTTCATCTATCTAGGCTTTCCTTAGCGCTCTCTTTTCTTTCTGAAAGAGTTCATTTGTCTCCTGGGCTTACTTTTGGTTCTCATGAGCAGTTGCCTAATATACTTTACAAAGCCTCTTATATTAGTTCAATCAAATAATTTCAAGGCTAATTTCACTCCCCCAATCCCAAGTTCTTTCCATGCTCACCTCACAGGCCCCCACTTCCACAAGGAGGGGCGATGTACACAACTCGCTGTCTTTCAGACGGCCTCGGAGTGAAGTGTTGCATTCTTGATTGCTCATGACAGGTAGCCTGGCCACATTGAGAACATTGTCATTACCAGTACCTGTGGAGTAGGGGAAAGAGTCAGAAACTCAGGAATGTCTATCAGAAGATGATATGAAATGGCTGTAAAATTTCTACCAATGCTAAGCTTTATCACAATGGATAACCAGTGTACACTTTGAGATAGGGATATAAAGAACACTCATTAAATTAATTGATTTTGTCAGTTTAGACCAGGGGTGCCCAACCTTTTTACACTGTGGGCCTGACCGTGCCCCCTGAATAACAGAGCGGGCCAGACTATGCCCTCTGGAAGCGGAAGTGGGCGTATTTATGGCTGACGTAAACGTGCCTACTTCCACATTTACGATAGTCACGGGTGTGTTTACGTATATGCAAACACATTTTACAGCTTACATAAACACAGCCGTTTCTACTTGCAGGTGCAGTAGTGGTGGCAGCAGACCACATGAAATGGCACTGTAGGCCAGGTCTGGCCCACAGGCCATAGGTTGGGAACCCCTGGTTTAGATTGTCTCAACTCAACAACACACTTCAATGAAGAATTTTTGCACATTGTAAAATTTCTTGCCTCAACATTGTTTTGTTATATGCAACTTTGTTGTTTGCTTCCAACGTAAGGTGGCCCTATGAATGAGTGGCCCCTAAAAGGTGCTGTCATTAACAACCCTGCTCAGCTTTTGCAAATTCAAGACCATGTCTTCTTTGACTAACACAAGCTGTCTCATATGTGGTCTTTCTCTTTTACTGCTGCTTTCAACTCATTTTTTCACTCTCATTACAGGCTCCCTAACAATTGCAGATGATCTGTGGAGCAAACTAAAATCTTTTTCCTTCAGATTCTGGTGGCAGTAGCAGCAGCAGCTAGGCCACCAGTTTTGCCTACCACCTGTTTGATGGAGCATGACGTGGCCCCTGACTTGAAAAGGTTGAGAACCCCTGGATAAGAGCCTCATAGAACAGAAACAAAGCCAGGGAGATGCAAGACGTGTAGCTGGAAGAAATGACATGCACATACAATCAAATATTCTAGATGTTCAGCGAGCACCTCTTTCTAGATATAGGATTAGTGCAAAGTCTAGTTCTCACCTAGGACACCTTCCTCCCACATATCCAAAACCTGTGAACTTGTTCAGAGTCCTTTACTGTATGAATTCTTTGCCAAGTAAAGTGAGTCAGGTGGTGGCATCCAGGTTGTTAAAAGGCAGCTCCAGAGAGGGTCACCTAACACCTCCTCTGTTTCAGCACCAGTTGAACACTTAATTCTCCCAAACCTTCAAAAATGATTGTCTGAGAGGGACATTGTGCTCTGGACCCCCACAACATGTGTTGTTGGTTTTAATTTGCCTGGTTTGATTCTCCCTTCTACTGGATTTTTTCAATGCTGCCACTGGTTAGGCTAGCTAGGGTATCATATTTTTGACTGTTTTATATTATAAACTAGCTCACTGGTTTCTATAGTTCACTGTGAAGCCAGAGGCTAGACATTCAATTCTGCACTGTGCCTCTTAGTCCCCTGATGTCTCAGGAAGAAGGGGAACAGTAAACCTCCTCTAGCTACTCCCTAGAAAGGATCATCATGAATGAGAATGGACTTGACAGCACAGTTATAGTTGTTATATTGTGAACAATGCTGTTAGGAAGTTTTGTATAAACATTGTAGTTACATGAGGAAACAAGTCAGTCAGTATTTACTATTTCAGTGTACTGTACCTCTGGTATCACCCCATCCTGCAATTTCACACTGTGTATTCTCAGGCACAATGTAACGCTCAGGTGGGAGACAGATCAGTGCCACGCGTTGATTCAGAATTGCTTGTCTGCAGAGAGAAAGACAAGGTGCCTTCAAACCTTTCTCTTGGCGGTCATGGTGATATACGTTTTGAGTAGCTGGCTAACACTTACAATGAACGATTACATTATGCCTATGGAGAGCTGGTATTCTGCAACCAATGTCCTTTATAGGACTGTCTTTCCTGTGTGCCAATGTAAATTGTTCATTCTTGTCCAAGACTGATTTACACAACCACCAAGCCTCTAGCAGCAACCCTTTGAAAATGCAACTTGGACCAACTTCTTGCTGTTGATGGGTAGAAGCGACCTTAGTGTGTGGTTAAATGCATGATTTAAAGAAATCTTTTGTATTTACCTCCTAAGCATAGAAAGTCCTACAATGACCCCTTGGGCTCTTCATGTCACTGGAGCAGTCTCTCCAGTGAAAAAGTGAAAGTTACAGATTCCCAATTTGAAACATGTAAGTAAGGATAGTAAGGATCCACATGTATATAAAGCAGAGGTGCCCAAACTATGGCCCATTGGCTGGATTCGGCCCCTGATGCCAATTCATCCAGCTCACACCACCCTCATTGCTCCAGGAAGTGGAAGTAAAATGCACCGTACAGAGAAAATGGCAGCTTAAAATCTATCTCATCCTGTTGCAAAACAGATTGCAAGGTGCGTTTTACTTCTGCTTCCGATGGGAGGAACTATGTGACCGGCCTGCTGAACCACATTACCGGCCCACAGCCCAAAAGGTTTAGGCATCCCTGATATAAAGGCTAGTAAAAGGTCAAGTCAAGGTAACCCTTGCTTGAAAGCCAGTTGTATCTGACTCTAGGTTTCAGTGATCATCTCTGTTTATAGCCAAAGTGCCAGTGCTGTCTGTGTCTGCAGACATTTCCATGCACATGTGGCAGGCATGACTAAACACCAGAGTGCACAGAATGCTGTTTACCTTCCCACCAAAGTAGTACCAATTTACCTACTTGCAATTTCTTACTTTTGAGCTGCTAGATTGGCAGGAGCTGGGACAGAGACAGGAGCTCACTCCATCATGCAGACCTCAGGTCTCAAACAGCTGGCCTGCCAACCTTCCAATCATCAAGTTCAGCGTCTTAACCACTACGCCACCACAGTCCCTATATAAAGGCTACTGCTTCCCATATTTTAGTAGGTAAAACGTGGAAGTCACTTTTATTCTTTCAAAGACATGGAGCCCTTCTCCAAGAGACTACTTACCTCTCCAATTTCAGCAACACCAGCTGAGACTCCGAGGGGCCACAGACAATCTTAATGATGGGGATGGCCTGTCTGTCTGGGTCATTAGGACCAGGGTTCTTAAAGAGTGTTCCAAGCCACACTTCATAACCTGACAAATCAGCTTCACTGCCAAGAGAAGAGAACACAAGGCTACCACAAGTATCCCAGGACTCCCAACATCAACAGAAGCTTGCCAAAGATGCCTGCCTTAGAAAAGGCAATTGAGATACGACCCACTCACGCCATTCACTGTACCCTTCTGAGAGAGCCTTCTAACTAGTACCGTCTCATGAATTAAGAGTAAGACTGCACTAGAAAACACCAGTATAATCTTTCTCAAGTTAGCTGGAAGGAGATGATCTGAACCTTATCACCAAAGAAAAGCCAAAGAAAAAGTGCTTACCATGAAGAGAAACATTGCCGTGTGCTAATGACCCACTGCTCCTTCACCAGTGACCCTCCACAGAAATGGATTCCTTCTCTGGACACCAAGAAAATAGACATCACAATGTTGTTGTTTTTGTTATGTGCTGTCAAATTGCTTTTGCAATATGGCAGCCCTATAAAGCAGTGACCTCCAGAAAGTTATCTCATCAACACCTTTGTTCAGCCCTTGCAAATTCAGAAGGGCTGCTTACATTCTTGCCCATTGCTCCCAACCTGTATGGATTGCCCTTGTTCCATTCATGTGCTGCTATGAACCTTCTTCTTCCTCTTGGTACCTCTGCTTTCTTTCAAGCTTAAACAAATAATAATGCCATTAACTTGGTTTGCCAGTAACATATCATTTGAAGACAATCAGTTGCCAGTCAGTTTCCCAGTTTGTGGTACTTTATTAATGCAAAGGGTTCTGAGCAATAAAGATGATAGATTAACAGATGTAGGATCAGATCTTGGAAACATTTGGGGAGCAAAGGGGCAGGGCTCCCAGCATCCTCCAGCCTGTATGGATATTTTCTTGGCATAGTAGTCCAATATAAGTTTTAAAAATTAAAGAATTTCCCCAAGCTGGGGGCTATAAATCTGGGGAACTCCCTCTAATAAGAGTTACTACTATAATAGCTGTTCTCCAGTCAATTACTACTGTTGCCAGACTTCCTTGAATACCATTCTCATGTCACTTGCAACCTTACTGTACTGTTCTGAATTCTACACAACTGCAAAGCATAAGGAACTGCAACACCCTTCCCACTGCCATGCCATATTCTTCTCACCTATTGCGGATGCTGACTGTCCAAGGTGAGTTCCCAGGGCGCCCTCCTACAACACGAGCTCGCGGCAGCACACGTTCATCCCTTTTGCCACACTTGTCAAAGACCACATTCCCTGCAGCCAGGCAGTCAAAGCAAAGAAAAGGATAGGGTTCTTGTGGGTTTTTTGTTGGTTTGTTTTGAAAATGGACTTCCCTACCCCCAAATCTGATTCACAAAGCACAGGGACTAGGGATAAAAAAAGGGGGGGGGGGAAAAGCCCTGTCCCCAGCTCTACACCATTTTGCAAAAGGACCCCCCATGTTGTAGATCAGACTGGGACATCACATGCAGGCAACTTACCTGGGTTCAGTAAGATGGATGGCTTCGTCTCACCAGCTGCAGAAACAAAATACAGGGCTGGTTCATATATACTCAGTTTCTTTAAATTTTATTAGATTAAACTCAGCTCACTTCTCAACCTGGTTTCCCAAAGCCTTTTCCACCTACCCCTGTTCATTTACCCTGAGATAAGTGGAATTTTCAGATAATAGATAGAAAGCTATAGGCTATAGAACACCCAAGAGTGGGTTTCCCCTACTTAAAAGCCACTTCCTTTAACTTATCAAAAACAAAACTGTTTAATAGCCAATATTTATCTAGGTAGGTTATAACTAAGGCTGAAATCAGTACAATATTTCCTTTGACACAATGCATCTCCAAATGCTAAAATGGGTTTTATAAGTTTTATTAAAAGATAGAAACCAAACACCAAAAAGAAGATAAAACATGGGTAAAAAGTTGTCAGATTTCTACAGAAAACACAGAAGGGGAAATGCCAAGCAAGCACACATAGAAAATAATATAATCTATCTATCTGTATCTACACTTAGTCTCATGTAAGCATCTTAAATGCTTTTCAGATAGAGAGACTTTCCTGTCCTTCTACTTCCATATGAGAGCATTCCTGGACCCCTTCTTTTGCTCAAAAGACATGGATGAATAACATCTTCCTTCTCTGGGAATCCCACTTTTCTATAACAATTGGCTGTTCAATCTGGATGGCTCCTAACCTCTTCTTAATGTTATTCTTCCCAGGAGGACTATTCAAACCCTTGACCTGCTATCCAGATAATCTTTTCTTTCTGACTCTTCCACTGTTATTACAAATATATTCTAATATTTCCTGTTTACATCAGAACATGCACTATCTCTGCTGATGCATAGCCTGGCTGTGACATTCTTCATAAACTGGTCTTTCACATTTCATTTGAGCATTTATGGAGTGATGCCTGACCGAGAAGTTAACCCTTTAGTTTCCTGACAGGTCTTCTTAGTTGAGATGAACAGGTGTTAACTACAGCAAAAGAAGGTAATACATATCCCATCTCTGTTGTAAACATACATATGGATATCTCACTGCTCAAGAGAGATACCAGACTAAAAAATGTGCTTATACTGTACATTTTTGTGTACTTTTTGGGAATGGATATTAAGGTTCAACTGGAATTTGAATATGAGGCATAGAAATCTTTGCATGTGTATTAAATGCCACAGTGGCATCTTCCACAGACTTACTTTGCGACCAATAGGTATGCACATTGATGGATAAAAAACAGGACAGTTATGCCAAAGGCCACCAAGAGCCAAAGACTGCACAAAAACTTTGAGAGGGGAAGAAATTGTCCTAGTCCTATGGCTAGAAACACCAGAGATCTTCCAGCACTGGAGGGGATATCCTGCACTGCTAGACGAGAACACATCCTGCGCCTCACCTTCTAAATATCACCAACATCTCTCTGAAGTAAAATAAATGCAGGAGGAAGATGATACCTTTGCAGCAGGGATTCTCAACTTGCGACCTGTGGGCTGGATGCGGCCTGTGGCACCATTCCATGTGGTCCCCCACTGTCTCCACTATGCCAGAAAGTGCCATGTGGTGGAGGAAGGGCAAAATGGCTGTCTGGCTCCCAAAGCTGTCTGAGGAATTGTGACCCGGCCCCCGGCTGTAAAAGCTTGAGAACTCCTGCTTTACAGGATCACTTTTTAAAAATCAGACATTGCAAACTTTCGTGATTCAAGATCACTTCTTCAGGCATGCATCAATTTCTTGTGGATAAGGGTAGGAAAATTATTTTTAAAAGTCCCAAAAGTTCATAGCATGATGTTCACCCAAGCTGTGTCTCTTAGATGTGTTGTGGGGGAAAGCAGTCAGTCTGCACCTTTTTACAACCCCCATCCAACAAACAGGAAGCCATTTTAATTTACCTTCCCAGATGGCCTTTTTTCGACCTGGCTTCCTGTTTGTTGAATGGGGGTTGTAAAAAGATGCAGACTGCTGCTTTTCCCCACAACACTTCTAAGAGACGGAGCCTGGCCGAACATCATGCCATGAACCTTGGGAATCTTCTTTATAATCTTCCTACCCTATCCACAATAAATTGATGTATGCCTGAAGAAGTTATCTTGAATCATGAAAGCTCACAATGTTTGATTTTTTTAAATGATCCGATGAAGCAGGGGTGGACCAAACCACCCCTCCTCAGACAGGTAAGCAGGCCGGAGCCATGGTTCCTTCCACCACTTCTGGTGGTGGTGGTGGCATTGGCAGGTGCATTCATGGTTTGTCATCAGCTGGTTTCGCTGCTTCCACTGCTTCCAGTGGTGGTGTGAGAGTGGGCTTCTGGCATGTTTTTGGTGCTTCCGGCAGTGGCGGCTGGATCTTCACCATGGGCCAGATTAATTGGCACTGCAGGCCAGATCTGGCCCATGGGTCATAGTTGGCCACCCCTGCTGTAAAGCTATTGCCTTCCTCCTGCATTTATTTTATTTTATGTATGGATATCATGGCTATCTTTGTTCATCTCTCTGAAGCAAAACATTAGGTCCTTTATTACACTGTTACCTCAGGTACTCACCACATGGCTCTATAGCACAATAATCAAACTGAGTGTTGCGATCCATGGTGTAGCACCAGGGTCCATGGCTATCATTGTCAGGGTTGCGACAATAATTCTCTTCAAGATGTACATTAGGGAACTTGGTAGGAAAGACTCTAAAAATAAGAAAAGACAATGGAGCCTTCAGCTACTTGATTGTCATTAGTTCCCTACTTTACCTTTCAGACCAATCAGGAACAAATTCTTTTTTATGCAATACAGATCCATGGCCAATTATTCATAGGGGATAAACTGGGCTTTTAGAAACACTCCTCAGCTAAGTATTGGACTTTGCCAAGATTCAGAGTAGCAATATTTTGTTTCTAGGAGGATGCTGTATTCCACAACTAGCAAATCTATGATGAGCAATATAATCCGTGCGCTCCTTTGTTATTATGTTAATTTTGTACATCTAATTCTGTTTTTGGAGGCTACAACAGTGGTGTAGCTTAGAGGGGGTGGGGGGTGGGGCAGCCCGCTCTGGGCAGCACTTTTGGGGGGCAGCAAAATTTCACAATAATTAATAATATATTGTAATATGAACTAAAAATTTGAACCATTTCATTTCATATTTTTGTCGTGCCTACAATTCAGACTGATTAAAATGAGCATGGAACTTTTTATTATTTTATCTGTGATGGAACCGGGGAATCCTCTTTCTTTAAATGAGTGTAGGACCACTTTGCCATTTGGTTCCTTGGCCCCCTGCCCCTAACTGAGCTGTAGGATTTTGCCACAGCCACAGCTGAACTGAACTTAATTGCAGTTGGGGTAGAGGGGTTCTTTAGCATTGTAATGGTATTTGATTGTAGTGTATATTGCTGAATGGATTATTACATAATTTTATAATTGTTGTATATATTGTATTGTTGTATATTCTGTAAGCAGCCTAGAGTCGCTTTCAAGAATGAGGCAGCATAGAAATCTAAAAATTAAAATTAAAATTAAATGATCTTCCAAGTAGCAATGTATGGCTGTGAGAGCTGGACCATAAGGAAGACTGGGTGCAGAATAGCACCTTCAAATTGTAATGCTGGAGAAGACTTTTGAGAGTCCCCTTGACTGCAAAGAGATCAAATCAGTCAATCCTAAAGCAAAAATCAACAACAACCTGACTACTCCTTGGAAGGACAGATATTGAAACTCAAATACTTTGGCCATCAAATGAGAAGAGAAGACTCACTTGAGAAGACCCTCATGCTAGGAAAGATCGAAGGCAAAAGGAGTAGGGGGTGACATAGGATGAGATGGTTAGACAGCATCATTGACATGGTGGGCGTGGATCTGGGTGGACTCTGGAGCATAGTGGATGACAGAGAATCCTAGTGTGATGTGGTCCATGGGGCTGTGAAGGATCTGACTCTACTTTGCAACTGAACTACAAAATGCTTATTCATTTACCCTACTTTGGCTGCCAATCCTGACTTGGGATGGGTAAGAATTTTATTTGATCTGATTTCTTGAGGAAAAACTTTCGAAAATAATCAAAAATATCTTTAAATGTGTGATATAGAAGTTGAGCTTTTAAAAAAAATTAAACAAGAGCAAAAGCTATCCTGTTGGTAGCCACAAATTAAGAAGAAAATCAATTCCTGGCTTGTTTCAATTATTTGCCTTTCATTTTGCTCCTTCCCTCCCATCACTGCCAGCAATATAGGTTCAAAACAAAGGAATTGTGAGGGGGGAAGCACCTCTCCCAACAGAGAGAGCCCATTCCATACACACTCACTGGGGTTTGTGAGGGCTCTGATCTTTCCATTTCTGGCAGGTAATTCCCTTCCTGGTCTTGCTAACAATGCCTTGATATTCTTCTCCATTTCCTCGGTAACAGTCTGTGGGGAGAAAACACTCAACTGAATACCCTTTCATTGCCTGCCCTTTCATTTGTCCCCTTTACATAGCACCAACTATCCCCAAACACACTGATACCCAAATCACATACCCTGTGCACAGGCACTCATCCACACATGTCTACAGATGTGGAAGTTGCCGGCATGTTCAGGGAAACCTCAAAGTTTGGGGAAGTACAAAAAGGACACTCAGTGGCCGCAGGATGTTGGCCAACTAATTAGAAGCCTGGGGGGGAAGGAATATAGTTGAAGAGGGGCTGGGAGTTCAGTTCCCACCTGTGCCTCCCAAAAGAGCAAGGCAGCCTGAGAGACCTTGAGCAATCTGCTCAATCCCAGGATGCCCCCAGAAAAAGGCACTGCTAAGCCACTTCTGATTTCTTTGTACCTAGAAAACCCCAGAAAGGGTTGTCATAAATTGGAATTAATGTGATCACTTTAATATTTTTATTATTAGAATACTGAACAACAGCAGTTTAGACTGCTCCTTCTTTTGCCATAGATTCTACTCATGTAAACATAGCTTCTGATGTGGGAAACCATAGAATCCACTATCCTTTTTTTTACAACCGCAAACATATAGGATCAGACACAAATGCGTTTTCTAATGCTGCATGAACATGTGTGCATAGAGAGCACTCTAGAAATACATATTACTAGTGGCTAACAGTTGGTCTCTGACTATCTGCATTTTTGTATATCTAGTTCAGCGATGGCAAACCTACGGCACGCGTGCCAGAGGTGGCACTCGGAGACCTCTCTGTGGGCACCCGTGCAGTCACCCCAGCACAGAGTTCACCCCACCCCTCTGCCCAACAGCCCAATGGGAGCACTTCCTCCCCCCCCCAGCACAGAGTTTGCCCCACGCATCTGCCCAGCAGCCCAATGGGAGCATTTCCTTCCTCCCCTGTTACTATGTTGGCACTTTGCGATAAATAAGTGGGTTTTGGGTTGCAGTTTAGGCACTGTCTCTAAAAGGTTCGCCATCACTAATCTAGTTACATGTGGATAGTCATTGTGGTGATAGAGTGATGGACTAGAACTCTGGAGACCTGAGTTTGAATCCCCAATCTGACATGTAAACTGACCTGCCTGGAAAGCCCAATCAGGGCCATTACAAGTCAGTTCTGACTTGAGGGGACATAACAACAACAACAACAATTACAGCCCAAGACACCTCCAATGAGAAAAAGAAAATAAGAAATTGTTGCTGAAAGACTCCCTCTGAATCCCTGTGGTTAAGGTTCACCAGCTCTTACCTTCTGCTGCCACATCATCATCACAGCGCTTGATCTGGAAGCAATAAGCCCTGTGTGTGTTGGGGAAGGTTGTGAAACACCAGGGGGCCTCTGAGCCATCAGGATTCCGGCAGTAATTCTCTGTTAGTCCCCTAGAAGGCACATGATCAGGTCTCAACAAGAGTTTCATCAACTTCATTCCATGGAAGCCCCACAGAGCTCCTTGAGAAGCTGTAGCATAAATTGTACCAACAGCCTCTGAGGACTAAGCTATACATTGTGGATAAACTCTCATTAGAGGATGGAATTCCTTGGATACTAGAAAGACACGTGACTGCCACAGCAATAACTTTTCATACCTCATCTAGTTAGCAAATTAAATGATTTTGTTTGATGACTGACTTTCTGGGTCTAAACACAAGCTTTATTTGCAGGTATGGGTGCTCAACCTCAAAGGTCTATTTTTTTTCTTCTGAGTCAAGATCAAACTTTGAACTGCCAAGATGAAGCCACCTTCTTGGCTTTGTTATTGGCCAAAATTAAGTACTCATCAGTACATGTTTCTGGTAGTAAAGTTTACTGAAGTCACATCTCTGGAACAAGAGTGGAGTTCAGCTTCTATTGACAAGATTTCTATAGGGTATATCTTACCCATTTGGGATTCTACCCAAACAGGTGGTATAGAAATGTAATAAATAAATAAATAAATAAATAAATAAATAAATAAATAAATAAATAAATAAAATATATAAATAAATATCTTGGTTTTAAGGGTTAAGCTCTTTCAAAGATCCCAAAGTGTTCTCTATAGGGATGTTGAGTGCTACATATTTAATGGAGTAGTGACACAGAGTTTTGGTAATGCAACATTTGATGCTGAAGGACCTCTGATGTTTTGGGCAACTATATTTCTGCAGCCTTGCCACAGCTAACCATACACTAGTAGCATCCAGACTATATAACTGAAAATTGTCTCTGAAAGTTATTTTGGGAATTTCAGTTTGTTCAGAAGACGCTTGCCAAATTTTTCAATGGAAACGCTGACTTGAACTCATCCTGCTATTGTTAAAGCTGAGATCTGGACTGGTTTAAAATGTTATGGTTTTTCCTACAACTGGGAAGATCAAAAATGCACATATCCCCATTGCAAACAAGGTTCCATTCACAGATTCTCAGTCAGTAGCAGAAGGGGTAGCAGTGGCTCAGTGTTTAAGAAGCTTGCCTTGTTAGCTGGAAGGCCGACAAGTTGGCAGTTTAAGAACCAGGTGCAGCATGATGGTTTGAGCATCTGTCTCTGTCCCAGCTCCTCCCAACCTAGTAGTTCAAAAGCAAGAAATTGCAAGTAGACAAATAGGGACCACTTTGGTAGGAAAAGATCTTGGTGACATGAAAAGAGCCTCATTCGGGTGTCCCCTGGCCCTGTGTGGAGTTTCTCCAGCAAAAATCCTTTCAACCCAGAATAATTTCTGACACAAAATTATTATTACAGTCAGTATCAGAAATGTAAAGTTTTCCTCACATGGAAGGATGGGAGTAAAGCTAACAAATACTCTCCTACCCTTACGTTCCCTTTGAACATATGAAAAGGACTAGAGCCAACTAAAAGACAGGACAGAGGAGCAAACTATTCATTACAGGAAGTACATCATTAGAAGTGGACATTTCTTAAGTGCTGAGAGCATCTGATTTGACAAGCGAAGAAACTTTTCACATCTCCTGTAAATTAGCTTGACTGGCTATTGGAAGGTACACATAAAGTGCATTTGTAAGGATAATCACTCAGTTACAAACATCACTCAGAATCAAGTCTCTGGGACATGAATGGATTCTCACTTCCTAGAATATGCAGTTTGCCCCAGAGTTGGTATATTGGTCTACACGACGTGCAAATCTAGAAAGCAGGTCTGAAACTAATATGTGCAATCCATTCCTCCAGGAACTAGTTCAGCCAGATACCATGCAGTATGCTGAAACAGGCACAGCTTTCCCCTGGACAATGCTGCTGCTGTGTGCAGACTTGAATTTAGCTGGATGTCTGCTTAAAACACTAGGCTTTTGTCAGGGAATAACGGTGGTCTGCTATCTTTAAGGTTCTGCCTGAAATACACAGGGAGCTCATTGTTAAGCAGCAATTCCTTAAGCATTGACTGGCATCATAAGCATGATTTGGTAGACAGAAACTCAGAGAGGACTGAATACCTGAAATGCTAACTGGCTTCCATTTGCTAATGATGCACTAAGTCTGAGTTCTAGTATGCTCAGGAACACTTACAAGAGAGAACCCTTCCAACCCTACACCTACAGGAGAAATCTTCCTGACACAGCATCACCCTTGTAACTATCCTACTTCCATGTATCTGGGTACATACATCACATGTGCTTACTTGCATTCGTATTTCTCAGGAAAAAATTTATGTCGATGAGGGCTCTGAGAGTCCCAACGTTGGCAAGGGATGCCTGTTGAAGTGACATTCACCCAACCTCGATAGTCCTCCCCTTTCAGCCTGAAGCAGGTGGTTGTATTTGGGGTCTGTCGACGCTTCTCTGCTTTTAAGGATGCAGATGGGAAAATAAAATCACAACTATACCACTGAACCATCTTAGCACAAAAGTAGTCCTCAATGAAGTACTATGAGACAGAAAGAAATCTTATTCATCCTCAAATACGTTTAAGTAAAATAAGTTTAAAAGTAATATTATATATACAGTGGTACCTCACTTAAAGAGCATAATGCATTCCACGGAATTTGTCTTTAAGTGAATTTGCCCTTTAAGCGAAAAACCATTGTAAGTGACCAACTGTGCCTTCTGGCGGGGATTGCAAACCCATATTTAGTTGTTAATTGAGTTTTTGGTTGGTTGTAGTTGTTAAGCAAGGTGACAATTCAGAGAAAATTCTGCTCTTTAAGCAAATTAGTCTCTATGCAAGATTTTACTGTATATGATTTTATTTATTTATTTATTTATTTATTTATTGAATTTCTATTCTGCTCTACTCACATGGGCGACTCAGGGCAGATTACAAACCAATCACGTAAAACATATAAAATACCATTAAAAATCTAAAACAGTTTAAAACAGCATCTCATTCCTTTAAATAAAGGAAAGAGAAGATGGGTATAAGATGTTAAATAAGCCAGTGGAGAGGGGTCAGTGAATCATCACTACCCCACACAAGTCCCACCAGCCCTTCCTAAAAGCCACTCCCTTCCTAAAAGCCAGCAGCTCTGTCTAGAACTGTAACTCTAGGTGGTTCCACAGGTGGTTCCACAGGGCCGGAACAGACACAGAGAAGGCCCTCCTTCTAGTGCCAGAGAGTCGAGCCTCTCTAGCTGATGGCACAGCTAGGGAGCCTCTCTGGTCTGCTCTCATGGGATGGACAGATAACCTTGGGGAGATGTGGTCTCTTAGGTATCCTGGCCCATATGACGTTAACAGTAAAACTTAGCCACAGCAACATATAGATTTTTGTCCATCATTAGTTAAGGAGGAAAAGAATAGAGATACAGTGGTACCTCGGATAACGTTTACATCGGATAACGCTAAAATCAAATAATGTTGGGGAATTTGAGGCTAACATTTGCATTGCACAACGTTGTGCAATGCAAATGTTTGCCTCAAATTCCCCAAGATTATCCACATTATCCACAATTTGTCCCCCCAACCCTTCCGGAGCCTGTGGACCCAGCAGGCATGCCAGTGACAGCTGCAGAAACAGCTACAGGGGAATTTTTTACGATGCCCCCATAGCTGTTGCCGCTGCTGCCGCTGGCCCACCTGCTGCATCCACAGGCTGCAGAAGGGTTGGGGGGACAGATTG
The DNA here is from genome assembly GCA_030440675.1 of Furcifer pardalis. Taxonomy (NCBI): domain Eukaryota; kingdom Metazoa; phylum Chordata; class Lepidosauria; order Squamata; family Chamaeleonidae; genus Furcifer; species Furcifer pardalis. The sequence goes on from CP126893.1 coordinate 106,394,325, forward strand.
TATCTGTCCCTGTCTTTCTGCGAAGCCCAGAGGCTTTGCTACAATAAAAAAGTCCCCCGGACTTTTTCGATTGTAGCAAAGCCTCTGGGCTTCGCAGAAAGACGGGAAGAAATACGATCGGTCCCTGCCATTCTCTGAACGGGCACACGCGCTTGTTCTTTCCCCCAACCTGAGCGCCGATCCCACGCTGGGGTCGGTGCTTGAGTTGGGGTGGCGATCACCCTTTGCTTGTGAAGGGAACACGGGTTCCCTTCGCAAGCAAAGGGCTATCCCAGCGAGTGATCACCCTTTGCTTGCAGAGGGAATACACATTCCCTTCGCAAGCAAAGGACAATCCCACGCTGGGAACACTGGTTTGCTTGGGGAGGGAGGGCACTTTCTCTCCCCAAGCAAACTGGATCACCCCCTGTTCCTTTTCCTCTTCGGAAAGGGAACAGGGCTTTTTTAAAAAAAAAAACATTGTGCGATCAATGCATTGCATAATGTTAACAACCGGATAACGTTATGACTTGTGGAACCAAGGCATAACGTTATCCAAGGTACTAGTGTAATAGAATAATGGAGTTGGAACAGGCCTCTAGAGCCATTGAGATAATAGGATTATCTGGACCCTTTTCAGTCAGGATTCAGGCCCGGATATGGTACTGAAACTGCATTGGTCATGCTGGTGGATGATCTCTGCAGGAAGCGGGATGATGGGCATCCATCTGTCCTGGCTCTTCTTGACCTCTCAGCAACATTCGATACCGTTGACCACGGTATCCTTCTGGAAAGGTTCCGAGGATTGGGGATCCAGGGCACTGTGTTGGCCTGGTTTTCCTCATTTCTGAGGAGCCGGACACAGTCAGCATGGTTGGAGGGTGAGAAATCCAGCCCTCGGCTTCTCCAATACGGGGTGCCTCAGGCCTCGGTGCTCTCACCTCTCCAATTTAACATCTACATGAAACTGTTGGGTGAGATCATCCGTTCCCACGGGGTGAGGTATCATCAGTATGCAGATGATACTCAGTTGTGTATCTTGGGCCCGTGGGAGTCCTAGCAATGCAGTGGAAGTCCTTTCCAGGTGCCTGGAGGCTGTTAGGGTCTGGGTGGGGGACAATGGGCTACAACTGATTCCTGGCAAGACTGAGTGGCTGTGGGTCAGGGGTCCTGCATTATCTCGGGAACTACCATCTTTGGTTCTGGATGGGGCAGTTTTGCCCCAAACAGAACCAGTGCGTAATCTGGGGGTCCTCCTGGACTCATGACTACAGGTGGCAGTCATGGCCAGAAGGACCTTTGTACTACTTCGTGTTATTCACCAGTTACGCCTGCTCCTAGATCGGGACTCCTTGCTCATGATCACACATGCTTTGGTCACCTCCAGACTTGATTATTGTAATGTGCTCTACATGGGGCTGCCCTTGATGACCATTTGGAGACTACAGCTGGTCCAGAATGTGGCTGCTCAGGTAGTGATGGGATGTGGGCATTATGCCCATGCCTCACTGCTGCTGAGGGAACTGCACTGGCTCCCAGTTTGCCTCCAGGTGCAATTCAAGGTGCTGGTTATTACCTTTAAAGCCCTACATGGTAGTGGACCAGGATACTTAAGAGACTGCATCACCCCAAGGACATCTGTCCATCCCACCAGAGTGGACCGGAGAGGCTCTCTGGTTGTGCCATTGGCCAGAGAGGTGCACCTCTTTGGCACTAGAAGGAGAGCCTTCTCTGTGTCCACCCTGGCCTTATGGAACCTCCTGCCAATAGAGTTACACATGCAGACAGAGCTGCTGTCCTTTAGGAAAGGAGTGAAAACCTGGCTGTTGGATTGGTTCTGAGGGATGGATGGAATAATATCCCCAGCCGGTTGGATTATCCCCCCCCCCCGCCTTTTAGCTGTAACTCCTAGTTTTAATCTTTTTAATCTTCTTTTTTTAATCTTTTAATCTTTTAATCAGTTTTAATTATTTGATTGTTATTGATGACGTGTTGTGAATCGCCCTGAGTCATTTCAGTGAGGGGGGCGATAACCAAGCATGATAGATAGATAGATAGATAGATAGATAGATAGATAGATAGATAGATAGATAGATAGATAGATAGATAGATAGATAGATAGATAGATAGATAGATAGTAAATGGGTATGGGAAAATATATTTGAATATTTTTCTTTAGTTGCCTGTGAACCTTCTCATCCTTCTTGTGTTGAGTCCTCACTGTGTATTAAGGACCATTCAGGCTTGGGTTCCTACGAAATTCTCAAATAATCCTTAGCAATATAAGCTAAAGTACCTTTGGCACTTGACCAACAGATTTGTAATAAACCTGTCATTGGCAAAATTTACCTGGGGATCAAAATCAGTTCTGCCTTAGATAGGACTGTCTTCATGAGTAGGTATTGTAGTGCATCTGCTGAAGCTCATACCCAAACCAAAGGGTGCCCTGACACCCCCAACAGCAGGGGTGGGCAACACAAGTGGAGTGGCACAGGAGCCTCCCCCAGCCATCTCTGCAGAGAGAAGACAGTGGGTCCCAAAGGTTCAGCTACTGCCCAAAGGTTACAGATTCTGCAAGGAAACAAGGTGTGCTTTTTCAACACAACTTGTCTCCCAGTGGAACCACATGGCAGTTACAGAAATGGTGGCAGCAAGATTGTAGGTGGTAAGAAGAGGATGCAGCCCTCAGTTTTAGGACCAGTTTACCCAGAGGTGGTTCCCATCTTTGGCTTAGAGCTTCATTCCTTCATTCATTCATTCATTCATTCATTCATTCCATTTCTATACTACCCATCTGACTTAAATGTCACTTTCTGGCCTTGCTCTCTTCCTTTATTGTTTTCTTCTGCCTGCTCATTTTGTTTTTATAGCTCTATTCAAATAGTAAAGGAAACATAATGGGTCCACACATGTGGAAAGGAGCACATTAGCCTCACATTCTCCACTGCTGCATTGATCTTGGAAATGCAACTGTCTGAGGAAGGGAGGCTGTTGTACCCAGACTCACTCCTCATGTGAATATGAACCAGATTCAAGGGGGGCTGACTCATACAGACAACCTTCTCCTCTACGATCATATTCCTTGCTCCATCTGGTGATCATGGAGTGTGAGGTGTACGGGTATGCTTGTCTCAACATGTGTGGGGTTCACTTAGTGACTCAGTAAGGCTCAAGAGGATGCCAGAAGTAGCAAGAGATAAGACCACAGCATCCTTCAATTGGCTAATGCCCTGAACCAGATTATACAGATTGTATCCAATGAATAAGAAGTCCTTAGGGCATCTAGCCAGCATTGCTTTCAGAAGCCCTTGTGGAATATGTACATGCATGTAAATGGACCAAACCTCCCGAATGAGGGGGAAGAGAGGAAGTTGTTGTGGAGCAAAGGTGGCCATCTCTACATTTTCCATTCTACAAACAGCTTTTTTCACTGGATTTTGCCATGTCCCATTTCCACCACATGTGACCTTCACAGGCCAAATTTGTCAGGGGAAAGAAACACAAAGTTGTAGAACTACCATGGCTGTTGCTTCACAATCACAGCAGCATAGTCACCACTACAAGCAGGTTGCTAGGCAACATCCAGCAGGCTGGAGATGGCCCACTTAGGTTTTCTCATCAACTCCCTCTTCAGACAGACACCATCCTCTGTCAGCATTAGTGACAACAAAACATCCACCTCTCAAGGTGGCCCATGAAAACTCAAGAGGACTTACTGCACTTCCTAATGTGGCAATATTCTCGCTCCTTGGCAGGATCCATTGTGTAACACCAAGGACGCTCAGAGCTGTCAGGATTACGGCAATAATTATCGACAAGGTCTCTGTCGGGGTACCTTTTCAAAGGAATGGAGAGAAAGAGAGAGGAAATCCCTATGTGAACCCACACACTCATTCTTTCTGCCTTCATTCTTTTCTACAGCAAACCTTTATTTGCATTGCTCACAGGAAGAAGACAACAGGGACCCCTTTCGTTAATATGAGAAAGGAGAGGTTTTAACACAGTCTTTTTTCCACTTATGCCAAACCCTCTCCACCCAGCCACTGATTAATACGTTACCCAAAGACTGGTACTCAGTACTTGTTTGGCAAGAAGGGATGCGAATGTGGATGCTGAAGGTCCCAGCGCTGGCATTCAATGCCAGACTCCGTGTGATCCACAAAGCCCCGATAGTCCTCTCCGTTACATGTCATACATACGGCTGAAAGACAGCGACAGAACTCAATTGTGCATGATATGAAATTAGACTCACCCCATGCCTTGACAAGAATGATAAGGAGAGAGTTTGCATGTCAGAACTGTTGAACACCAACACAACCCCTGAGGAGGTAGGGATGGACGCTGGGCAAAACCAGCACTGTTACCAGCCAAAGACCCCCTGTGCACCCAGAAAAAACAGCAAAATGTTATGTTACTTGTAGCATCTGCACAGCAAAGCAAGGCAATTTTTAGGCAATTTTATGTTTGAATGCAAGTCTCCCATTTTGGCCTTTTTTAGTCCAGCTAATAAACACACTTGAACTAGATACTTGAGAGAAAGAAAAACATCATTTACTCACAAAATGAGGTCCAATGATACATGTGCTCATGAATCATGTTGAAGTTGGTTTAGAAACCAAGTCTTTTAACCACATGGCCTAGAACAGTGAGGGCGAACCTATGGCACATAGGGCAGATATCCACATCTTTTAGCCAATGTGTAATCTACCATATGTCTCAAGCCAACCTACATACCATTTTCACATTTCTTGATGCCACAGCTTTGGTACCGGATGGCTGGGTCAGATGTGTAACACCAGGGTCCCTGATCATCTCTATCAGGATTCCGGCAGTAGTTTTCTTCCAATCCATTATGTGGTAAAAGAGCATATCTTATGAAAGGAGGAGAGAGAAAAATACAAAGAGATCCTCAAGATCAATAAATCATCCAAACTGAAACAATCCTGTTAACTGTTGACATAAAACTCTCTGCAAAATCAGCTGTCCAGTTATTTAATCAGAAATGTTAACTTCTAAAATCACAATTGTGCAAATGCCTAAACTAGTTAACTTATTTAATTTGAATAGAAAGTAAGGTTTTATTCTGCTTTCCATCTTCTTTGGGAAGCATATAGCATTTACTGACAGAAATCCTATTAGCTACATGAGTATAACTCAACATTATGCAACTACAATCATGCCAAGACAAAAGTGCTATTTGTGAAGTAATTGCACCACTACATGAAACTGCTAGATAGCGCAGAGGTTTAAGTAACTGGCTGTAGCACTAGAGAATGGGAGTTTGATTCTCTACTGTCCCTCCTTGGCAGGGACTGGGCCTGATGATCCATAGAATCCCTTCTAGCCCTCTTGTTCTAAGATTATTGCACAAACTGTTGGAACAGGAACTGTGTGACTAATTGGGCAATCAACTTAGATGGTCCTTATTGCCAGGATATATTGACTGGCATGTGTATAATGACACAGCTTCTGGATGTATTCATAGGTTGCCATAAGCCAGAGATGACCTGATGGCACACAATTATTTTTGTTTAATGCAATTTACAAGTTCACAGGATGTCTTACAAAGATTCACCTATGATCATGAGGAAACTTCAGCCGCCATTGTTGACAGATTTTTCCCTTTTCTGTCACTGCTTGGGTCCCTCTGTAGTCACTCCCATCTCCCATGATACAGTTTCTTACATAACCTGTAGAGGATTAAAATAGCATAGGGGGTGATTTCAATTTGTTAAGATCGGACATTGATACAATAGAAGACATTAAAATAGGAACATTTAAGGAATCAGGTCATGCAAAGATAATTATGGATATAAAATTTGATGAAACAGAAGGGAAAAGATATATTTGGAGATATAATGCAAAATTGTTTATAGAGGAGGCTACGAAAAAACAAATAATGGAGAGATGGGAGGAATATTGGACATGGAATGATAACAATGAGGTCAGCTATGGGGTTGTCTGGGACACGATGAAAGCAATTTTTAGAGGTGAGTCCATAAAGTTGAATTGTCTGAGAAAGCGACAGAATAACAACAGGTATCGGGAATTGGAAAAGCGGTTAAAACATCTTCACTCAGAATATGCGAGGAATAAAGATCGAAGAGTCTTACAAGAGATATTAAGAATTAAGAAGGAACTAGATGGGAAGGACATAGAAAAGGTTTAAAAAGATTTGATTTTCTTAAAAAGAGAGTACAGTAAAACCTCATATAACACTAAAACCTGGTTCCACAAGTCTTCGTGTTATATGATTTTTCGTGTTATCTGATCCTCTATGGGATCCATAGAGATACATTGTAACCACACAGGCTTTCGCGGTTGTTATCTGAAGCATCCCATAGGATCTTAATGTTATCTGATGCAATTCTTCCCCCCAGATTCCTTGATGTTATGCGATTTTCGTGTTATTCGATACTAATGTTATATGAGGTATTACTGTACTTTGAATACAGTAATAAAAATTCTAAGTTATTAGCTAAAGCAGCAAGAGATAAGAAAAGTAAAAGTCAGGTAGGGGTTTTGATTGATAAAAATGGAAAAAGATGTAATAAAAGAAAGGAGAAAGTGGAGTTAATAGAGAATTTTTATAAAGATCTGTATTCAAAGAAAGAGGTAAATCTGGAAAAAATGTGAGATTATTTTGAAAGACAACAAATCACATCAATAACAGAAGAGCATAGAAATAAAATGGAGGAGGAAATTTCAGTAAAGGAAATTGAGGAGGTGATTAAAAAGTTAAAACCAAATAAAGCTCCGGGTGAGGATGGGTTACCAGCGGAATTTTACAAGGACTTCAAATTTTGGACAGTCCCTAGATTGCACAAATTGTTCAATGGGATATTAGAAGGAGATGCAATTCCAGACTCTTGGAATAGATCAATAATTGCTTTGATTCCTAAACCTGGTAAGGACCCGGAGAAAATAGAATCGTATAGACCGATATCCTTAATTAATCAAGATGCAAAAAATTTTTCAACAATATTGGCAAATAGATTAAATAGTTTCATAGCCAATTACATAAAAGTGGATCAAGCAGGGTTTGTCAGAAATAGATACATGTCGGATTTAATAAGGAGGGTGGTGGATCTATTGGACTCAACAGAAAAGAAAAAAGAAAGGGTGGGTTTTTTAGCATTGGATATTTTTAAGGCCTTTGATTCGTTACAATGGGCAACAATTCATGAGATGATTAGATTATATGGATTCGGAGATAAATTTCAAAGAATAATTAAAAATTTATACAAGCAAGGAAGAGCAACAATTAAGATTAACAACAGTTATACAGGAGATATAAAACTGGAGGCTGGTACAAGGCAAGGCTGTCCACTGTCGCCAGCGTTGTTTATATTGGTTATGGAATTTTTGGCAAACTCAATTCGTCAGGATGAGGAAATAATTGGAATTGAAGGGATTAAAGTAAATTTATATGCATATGATACATTAATAACTGTAAAACATCCAACAAAGGTAATTTCAAAGATATACACACATCTCAAAAGATTTGAAGAGGTGACAGGATTAAGAGTGAACTGGGATAAAACAGAAATGATTTTAATTAATGGAAACAAAGATGAAGAGGAACTAATAAAGCAAAAATATAATATACAGATTCAACAGAAGATAAGATATTTAGGGGTACTATTAACTAAGAAAATAGGGGAACTTAAAGGAATAAATTATGGTAAACAAAGAAAAGAGATTGAAAAGAAAATAACACAATCAGTGATGGGATGTCAAAAATTCTAATACCACGCCATGACGTCACGGACGTCATGGGCGTGGCCAATGTCATGACGTCATGACGTCATGGGCGGAGCCAACGTCATGACGTCATGACGTTGTGGGCAAGGCCAAAAATAAAAAATAAATAAATAAACATGCACACAGACCCGTATATAACTTAAAGAAATAAAATAAAGAAATAAATAAAATAAAATTTAAATTAAAGTACAACCACCCACCGAAAACACAAATAAATCACCCACCCACCCTAAATATAAAAGCCTCACTTACCTTCCTTGGCACTGACGAACCTTCATGTGGCCCGGGGCCACCCGGCAAGGCACGCTGCCCCTGACTGCCACGGCCGCCACAGCCGCCTGCAGCCCCTGCCTGGCCACCGAACTCCCACGGGCACGTTGGTGCCTGCCCGCGCCGTCCGACCACGCTGCGCCGTCCTAGGGACTTGGGCCGGACAAACCCCCATGCCCTGGGTAAGCGCGGCGGGGCTCGCCACCGCCGCATCATCTTCCGCCGGCCGCCGGCAGCTTCCTCGGGCATGGGGGTTTCTCGGGCCCAAGTCCCTAGGACGGCGCGGGCGGGCGGCGCGGCGCAGGCGGACGGCACGGGCGGCGCGGCGCAGGCGGACGGCGCGGCCAGGCACCAACGTCCCCGTGGGAGCTCGGTGGCCGGCTAGGGGAGGTGCCCTTCTCTTAGGGCTGCCGCTGCTGCTGCCGGAGCCACTCTAAAAAGAGGCGGCTCCAGCTTCGGAAGATTTTTTTTTTTTAAAATTGGATCCATTTGGCTCCAATTGACTGCGCATGTCCAGAAACTCAATTTGACGCATGCGCAATGCGTCAGATTGAGTTTCTGGACATGCGCAGTCAATTGGAGCCATTTTATCTCTGATTTTAATTTTTTTTTTCCTTTCGGTCAGGCGTCCGGAACCGGACGCCCCAAAAGTGGACTTCCCCTCACGGAGAACCCTCCGGGATTCATCTTACCGGTTCCAGAGATCCGTCTGGAACCGGTGACATCCCATCACTGAACACAATACAACAAATTAAACTTATCTTGGTTTGGCAGGGTGGCAATGAGTAAAATGATGTTGTTACCTAAATTGAATTTTTTATTTGATGCCCTGCCACTAAAGCACACTGATAAAGAATTAAAAGAGTACCAAAATATCATAAATGGATTTTGTAATGGAAAGCGAGGAGCCAGAATAACTAAGTTGCTATGGTATTCACCGCAAAAAGAAGGTGGATTGGGTATCCCACATTTTTATTTATTATTTATTTATTAGTTCAAATTTATATTGAACTAATTTATAATATTAGCAATTACTATAGGGCTTTTCAAATAAGAAATGTTATTAAGTTATTAACTAGAGACGAGCCAATATGGGGGAAAATTGAGAGTAAGGAATTCCTTAAGATTGGAAGGGCTTTGTTTTTAAGTGAAGAAAAGGATATAAAGAAGAGGAAAATACAGAGTTTGATGATAAAAACAACAATAGAGGAATGGAATAGAATAAGGAAAGAAATTATCCCAGGTATTTCACCGGTTATAGAATTAGAAGATTTTAATAATTTCCCAATAAAAATAGACAGAAGGATTAAGGATATTTTGTCAGAAAATGGGGTCCTACTACTAAAGGATTGGGTCAAAGCTTGTAGAAATCAGGAAAAAATGTGCAATGCTTTACGTATACTCTCTCCTACATGTTATATGCCTTGCCTTAAATGGATGTTCTCCATCACATTCCCCTCCTTACAAGGTTCCCCTCCTACCTTTCTTCTGGTAGAGGTCATAGTGGACATTCCTCTGCAGTTGGGTTTGTGGAGAATGTTGGGTCAAAGGCAATAGCTGACATCCATGACTCTGCCAGTTGTAATGAAAGGCTCTGGAGCAGCAATACACACACACACACAAAGAAAACATCAATCACATTACCACTTGGCCTAGGAAAGACTCCTCCCCCCAACCTGCTCCTGAGACAGTACAGGTGCCAAGAGCCACATACACTGTGTTCATCTGCTTTTTGTAGGCTGCCATTTCTCACTATTCAAGAGAGACATAATCCTCCAGCTCCTGTTATCCTACACTATACAGCTCCCTGTCTTGGATGATTCCTCATGCCTCTTTTATCAGTCATCCTCATCTCCATCATTGGTATAGTATTTATACTGCAGTAATCACAGAATAAATGGCTTTCTGAAGGCCACCAAATGAGCTCATTCTCTAAAGCAGGGGTGCCCAAGAAGGGGTGCCGGAGCCAGCCCCCAACACAAATCCATCCAACACATGGCACCCTCGCTGCTCCCAGAAGTGGATGGGGGTCATGGCCACCAATGTGCATGCGTGTCTGGAACCACTTCTGTGAGTGGCACAGTCAGGGGTGTTTGTGCATGCACAGGGATGTCTGGAACAACTTCCAGGAGTGGTGAGGGAGCATTTGGTGATGGGGTGTGGACATTACGCTCACACCTCGCCACTGCTTCAGGAGCTGTACTAGTTACCGGTGTATCTCAGGGTGCAATTCAAGGTGCTGGTAATTACCTTTAAAGCTCTACATGGTAGTGCGCCAGGATACTTAAGAGACCGCATCACCCAGAGAACATCTGTCCATCCCACCAGAGCAGACTGGAGACGCTCTCTTATTGTGCCATCTGCTAGCACAATAAGAGAGCCTCTCTAGCACCAGAAAGAGGGCCTTCTCTGTGTCTGCTCCGGCCCTATGGAACCTCCTGCCAATTGAGCTGCGTCTCCAGACGGAGTTGCTGCCCTTCAGGAAAGAACTAAAAACCTAGCTAGCAAAGCAGGTGTGGGACACTGGGGATGCAGTGACCCGCGCCTGCTGGCTGATATAGTAATATCGCTTCCTCACTCTTTTTAGTTGTCAGGGTAATTTCTTATTGCATTTTTAATTGGGGTTTTTACCAGTTTTAAGTTTAAAGATTGTAGTATTGGTTTTAATGTTGTAAGCTGCCCAGAGTCATTTCAAGTTGGGTAGCTATACAAATTGGAAATTAAATTAAATTAAAAAGAAGAGCAAGAGGGAGGAGGAGCAGGGTAAGTAAATCTCCAATGACTTTGTTACTCTCAATAAAAGCACTTTTGGTTCTATTATTTCACCTTTGGCTCTACTTACCAATGGAATAGTCTACCTCACACACATTACCAGAGACAAAATTTGAGCTTTGCAATTTTTAGCTGAGTTTCTTAACAGTGCAATTCTGTGAGTGTCTGCTCAGAAATATATCTCACTGCATTTCAACAGAGTCCCGGGTAAATAGACAGAGAATGATGGCCTTAGATCAGACATTCCACGATACTACTAGCTCTGTTACAACATTTGAAAAAAGGAGGCAAAGCTGTTTTTTCCTCATGTCTGCCAAGAGGTAGAAGAAATCTGGCCTGCAGGGTGTACGTATACATGCCTAAATGCATGCATGGCTGTGCACACAGTTCCGAATGTAGTTAAGATGGTGGTGACTGCAGCCCACAAACATTTTTAAGGGCACTTGTTCCCTATTCCTGGCATAGAAAATGGTCACTGGTGGCAGTTCAGTAGACAATATTACATACAGCAAACAGATGGTATAAAGCCCTTTCTCCTCAAGCCCTCTCCCCTCCTGTGCACACATTGGAGTATACAGGTACAACACATGGAACACACATATGTCCATGTGCATAGTGATTAGCTGTGCATGCATAAGGGATTGTAGTCACTAAAGCATGTTTTGACCCACCGGTCTGATACAGCATGTGGTCGCAGGCTCAAACTTTCAGGTTCAGCTCCTCCAGTACCTCGAGTTAAAGGATCTTGGGGAGCAGAGCTAGAAAAGACTTGTTCTGGCAAAACTGAGCTTTGAGACACAAAAGTCTTACATCTTCCATGACACTAGAAGAAACTACTTCCTGAGACCTTGAGGGTGGCTGCAAAGATGAGCCAGAAGCCTCATTCAGTCTAAGCCATATCCATAGATTCCTTTACTACAGTCCTGCAACTCACGTTCATGGCTGATGGGCCCACTGCTGCTCTTCTCCCCATCTCCCTTTACCTGCAATCGAATGATATGGCACATTGTCGGGCACACTCTTCCACACCCATGGGATACTCCTCCTTCTTGTAGGATATATATGTCAGCTGTGTAGCTTTTAGCCTCTGGAAACCATTGAGTGGGGAGCCCTGGCCTGAAAAAAAGTAGAAAAGGTAAATCATTCTGCCTCTCTGCAAAGAAACTCAAAACCAACCAGCTCAAGAGAACAACTCAATGGGCAGAGCTCTTCATTTATTTGGTTTGTTCATGATGAGCACTCAATGTGTGCTGCCAAAGAAGCAGGAGATCCAAGCTACAGTAGATTTATTTATTTTATTGTTCGACTTGTATGCTGCCCCACTCGCCAAATGACTCTGGGCAGCTAACAAAGATTCAAAATATACAATAACAAAGAAAACAATATACCACAGTTACAAGATTACAAGATATTGCATCACAAAAACATTTCAAAGGCAATTCAAAACATCCTTAATCACAATTACAATATCAAGTCATTATAAAACATTTCAAAAATACTTCATAAATAATACACAAAAACCTCCCAAACTCAACTCCACCTACTATGTCCATATTCCTCGGGGCCGAGCTGGAGCCAGCCAGGCTGTGGAGGCTCTTTTGAATCTAGCCAGTGTTGGGGGCTGGGTCCGAAGCGCCTGCGAATGTGCAAAACACTGTCACCAATCACCCGTGGCTGTCGTAAACATGTTTATGGCAGCCGCAGGTGCATTTACAGCAGTGTTTTGCGCATGTACAAGCGTGTTTTACTTCCACTTCTGGCAAGAGGAACTATTGTGGAAGCTCCTTTACAGCCACTCATTTATTTAGATGTACTGTATCCTACTTTTTGTTTCTCATACAGCATGTTGGCTTGACATTTATTATACCTGAATAACACTTTGGTCACCTCCAGACTTGATTATTGTAATGCACTCTATAAGGGGCTGCCCTTGGTGACCATTCGGAGGATGCAGATGGTCCAGAAGGTGGCTGCTCAAGTGGTGATGGGTTGCGGGTGTTATGCTTATGCCTCACCACTGCTTCTGGAGCTGCACTGGTTGCCAGTATGTCTCCGGGTGCAATTCAAGGTCCTGGTCATTACCTTTAAAGCTCTACGTGGTAGTGGGTCAGGATGCATAAGAGACCACGTCACCCCAAGAACATCTGTCCATCCCACTCTTATTATTCCATCTGCTAGAGAGGTGCATCTCTCTAGCACCAGAAGGAGGGCCTTCTCCGTGTCCGCCCAGGCCCTTTGGAACCTCCTGCCAACTGAATTATGCTTACAGACAGAGCTATTGCCCTTTCAGAAGGGCCTAAAAACCTGACTGGCAGGGTAGGTGTGGGGCTCCATAGTAGGGGGTCCCATGTTGGGTGGTTGATTTGATTGGACAGCCAACTCACTCTCTCTCTCTTTTAAATCTTTTAAAAATTTTAAAAATTTTAAATCTTTTAATTTTTGTGTCTTATAAATTTGCAGTTTTAATTTTTTAAATCAATTTTAATTTCTGAACTGCATAGTTGAGTTTTTGTTGTTGTTCAGTCGCGCAGTCAATTCCGACCCTTTGTAACCCCATGAACCATTGTCCTCCAGGCACTTTTGTCTTCCACCATATTCCTTAGCCCGCCCAGCTCTGTGCCCATTGTGTTTACAACACCATCCAGCCATCTCATCTTTGGCCGCCCTCTTCTTCTTTTGCTCTCCACCTTTCCCAGCATCAAGGCTTATCTTGTACAGTCAAACCTCGCATAAGGAGCGTTTTGCTTAAAGAGTAACTCGCTTAAAGAGCAGAATTTTCTCTGAATGGTCGCTTCGCTTAACAAATAAAACCAACCAAAAACTCGCCTAACAAATAAATTGGGGTTCACAATCCCCCCCACAATTGGTCACTTACAATGGTGTTTCGCTTAAAGAGCAAACTTGCTTAAAGAGCAATCCTGTGGAACGCATTATGCTCTTTAAGCGAGGTACAACTGTATTTATTTTGTATGATTTTCTGATTTGTAAGCTGCCTAGAGTCGGGTTTGCCTGAGTGGGGCGGGATATAAAGTTAAATAAATAAATAAACAAACTGTTCAAATACCACCTTTCTTACTGATGCATTAGCTGAATTTTATTGTGTTCACTTAAACGTAAATAATTATAAGTATGCAAAATGAGAATTCTTTCATTAAATAAAGAAAACATGTGAACTTAAAAAAAACCAGGGGTGAATTCTCAAAACATTACCTTAAGAAACCAATGATATACAAAAAAATTCTATTTCTAGAATGTTTAATTATCATCTGCCTCAAGATTTATGTTGCTGCTAAACTTCGCATAAAGTTGGACTTTAAAGTCTGATAATACTCTCTGGATAGATTCCACTCGTGACTCCAAAATTCCAGTTTCTTCCTGCAAGTTTTGCTTTGCTTCTTCCAACATCTCTTGTGTCTCATCTTGAGGATGGCTAATGAAGACATTTCCAATTTGATAGGGTATCAGTAGTGAATCATCATCAAGCATCATAATGTCATCACATGCATCTTGTAAGTTCTGAAGCTGTTTCTTTTTTTTTTAGATCTGACAGAAGAGTCCATGTCTTGCTTGCAAAAGGTCCCAAGTTCTTTCTCCAACAGCTCTGGAAAGGACTCTTGTTTGAAGCACTAGGGATCAACCACCAGTCCAGTGATGGTACCCAAACTCACCTTCGTCACAAACTCAACAGGCTGCTGTCCACGCTGCACCTTCACAACACATGTGAGCCAGGCAGAGGGGCGGGGTGAACTTTGTGCTAGGGGAAGGGAGGAAGCGCTCCCACTGGGCTGCTGGGCAGGGGAGTGGGGTGAACACTGTGCTGGGAGAGGGAGGAAGCACTCTCATTGGGTGGGGTCAGTGGTGGGCATCAGCAGGTTCGCATAATTCGCCAGAACCGGTAGCAGAAATTCTGGCTGGCCATCTAAGTTTTGAAATAAAGTACTGTAGTCCCAATTCAGAGGCAACACAAGGCTTTCCCCCTGGGCACACCCACAATACAATGCCCACAGTATGGTAGTAAAAGATTTTGGAGCCCACCACTGGGCAGGGTGAACTCTGTGCTGGGGTGATGGCACTTGTGCCCACATAGAGGGCTCTGAGTGCCCCCTCTGGCATGTGTGCCATAGGTTCACCACCACTGTTCTAGGCTGTACTGGGCTGAACAGACCAATCTTGTGACTTGCCAGGGTTTGGAAATGTTACTGCAGGAAACAATCCCCAAAGCCAGCAGGCCCTCCCTAACCACGTTAGCAGGACATGCCAGCTTCTGGAAATTGTAGCTTAAGACAGGAAGGCTTCCAAGTCTTCTTGGTATAAAGCAGCCTCCAGGTTTTTCATGATAGCACAACAGATGGTTTAGTAATCAGAGAGAGAGAAATTAAAATTATTTCTATCCATGCTTACACTTTGTAGTACACATAATTGACTTTTCAAGGTATCAACATGTAAACAGAAGTGAGACTTTGTCAATGGACAAAGAATTGGTTTCTTTTTTTTAACATTCTAAGGATTTCTCGCAGTGGTCTAATAGTAATAATTACATAGCATAGATTATCATTGTAACAGTTTTCACAGCAATTTCTCCAAGGAAGGGCCAAAATGTTGACATAAATTAACAAAGCAGTTCTACAGAAAACATTGGGAGCAAGACTTTTGTAAAGATATCAGGTCTTAATTGTCTATTCATTATCAAATACAGTATATGTATCTCCTGGTGGTTTCATCCAACCTCACCAGAACCCTGATTTTCATAAAATCTGATTTAGTACTTTGACTTTTAACCCTCCAGATATTTTGGATTTTAACTGCCACATCCTTAATAGTTTCTCATACTGGTCAGAGCTTTGGGATTTCAAATTCAAAATATCCAAATGATGTAAGCAGTGGTGGGCAGCAACAGGTTCGCACTCCCCTGGGAGGGTTTTTTAGCAAATTTGGGTGGCCTCTGGGCAGGGGGGAAGCAAAATTTGGTAGCTACGCCCACCTCCCTGCCCTGCCCCATCAGGTTTTGTCCCTGCAAGTGGTTCAAGGTTTCCTTTGCTCAAAAGCCAGTCATATCCAACTCTAGGGTGCAGTGCTCATCTCCATTTACAGCCAGAGCCAGTACTGCCTGTGTTTGCAAATATATACATGGCCATATGACAGGCATGACTAGATGTAGGCTCCGCCCATGATGTAGGCTCCACCCATGACGTAGGCTCTGCCCACCGTGCGGTAGCGAAAATTTTTGCTGCCCACCACTGGATGTAAGCAATGGGAACCAGCATTGATTACACACTCATTGCAACCTGTTTCTCATGGCATACATACAGATACTGTATTCAAGAAAAGGGAAGATCTAATTTGGACACTTGGCTAATTTGAGAATGTTATGATAAAGAATTGACAGAAGTCATAGGCAGGAAGGCCTCCTGGTAGCGACAGCAACTGGGTACAAAATACGTTGCATTTCATCTTCATTTAATGCTCTCTGCAGACAGAAGGAGCTTCTGAGATAACAAGAGTGAGAAGGGAAGGAATTGCCATTCCTGCTTCAGCAGAACTAGAATGGCTTTACCAGGCCTTTACTTCAGAATCCCCACGATCGATACAGCTGACCCTAGATATTTTGCTGCCTGAGGCAGAAGAGCAATCTGATCACCCAAATCAAGACACAGAGAGTACCCAAAGCAAGCCAAGTTATTCTGGCACACGAAACAGAAAACCCCACATCTATTTTCTCCTCTCCCTAGCAATAAACAGCTGATAACCATTAAATATCAGTTGCTGCATGTTTTTTAATGCCTCAGAACTGCTGCCTGAGGGAGCTTCCTTGTTCTGCTAAACAGCAAAGTTAACATGGTACATTTCATCTCCTCTTGCCTACCTGAGGTATCTCAATGCAGGAGGCTTTGGCAGGTGGTGAAGCTGGAGGACCAAAGAAAAGGGACGCTTTGCAAGCAGCTGCTGGGCCAGAGCCAGTGGTGGGATTCAAATATTTTTACTACCTACTCGGTGGGTGTAGTATGGTGGGCGTGGCCAGGGGGAAGCCCTGCGTTGCACCCCAATTAGGACTACTGTACTTTATTTCAAAACTTGGATGGGTGGGGCCAGCCGGAATTTCTGCTACCGTTTCTGGTGAACTGAGGCGAACCTGCTGAATCCCACCACTGGCGGGAGCCCGATGACACAAGAGAGGCAACCTATAGAAATGTAGAAATAGTACTCACCTCTGCTGGAAGTATAGAGCAGTAACAAGAGCAGGATAACTGAGGTGTTCATGACTCTCTCTGGCACCCAAATTCTCCTCAGTTGGACCAGACAAATATCTCAGCAGGATAGTATCTACGGAAACATCCTAGCAGGAAGCAACAGGCAGATCCCCCTGCCCCCACTGGCTAAATATTTACCCAAAGTTCACACATGTCAGCAATAACTCCACAGAGGAGGAAGGAAGACTTTCAGAAGGCACAAACTGCTCCAGAGAGGCTCAATAGAGTGGACACCCATAACTAGTATCTTTCCCTTTTCACTTCCCCATTCCCGTCTCCAGCCAGCAAACTGGTCCCTTCCCGAGACCCCAGCTGACATCAAAGGCAAATACGAAAAACCATAAAAATCAATGCAAAGCAAAGTCAAATTAGGAAATGGCTTTAAACCCGTGCACGCTGGCTGGGGATCAAGAGTCTTCCCCTTCCTGGAAGTGGTCTGACAGCTGCTACCGCCCTGTGTTGTTGCAAACTCTTCCCAGCAAACAAGCTCTGAGTGGAGGAGAAAGCTAGTAAAAATCCAGCACAGGCTGCCAAGTTACATCTCTATAAGATTAATAGTAGGGGTTTGACGACTCCAGCCCTGAGTCAACACACAAGATCAGCAGAAGCCACCAGGAGTCTTCATGGGGTAGCTTAAGCACAAATGTTCTCTTCTCATTTTAACAGCACAAGCTTTTATCGACGACAAACTCTCTCCTTCAGCATGCAAAAGAAAAGCAGATTCCTTTAATAACTGCATTAACAACAGAACAGCAAAAATGTTTTCCAGGGCAGTGCACAGCTGGAGAAGACAGAACTGTGACAATATTCTTTACATGGATGCAAGTTCAGTTGCATAAAGTATGTGCATTAAGCAGCTACAGATAGAAATTCAGATGATGGTTTTGGAGGAAATGAGTATTAGTGATTTCTGCCTGTAAATCCACACACACACACACACACCTTTTCATTCTGACCTCCTCAAAAGTAGCATACAGGCAAAGCAGCAATAAGGAAAACAGGATAAGAACAAAGCTGCCACTCTTTCCCGTTTCATTCCTTTGCTCTTCTGCCTGACACAATTTCTCAAGACTGAAGGGCATGGAATCCTGAGGAGACAGGAGCTGCCCACTTCAATATCTTTCTTTTGTTCTGTATAAAGTAGCGGACAAAAAAAAAGATTGGGAAAAAGCAATACAAACCATTTCCCAGTTTCTTCATGTCCCAACGTGTTCATATTGTTGCTCCTACACAGGATGTTGTCATTGTTGTTATGTGCCATCAAGTCATTTCCAGCCTATTGCAACCCTATCAATGAGATCTCCAAAATGTCCTGTCCTCAACAGCCCTGCTTAATTGCCACAGGTTAGAGCCTGTGGTTCTTTTACAGCATCTATTCATCTTGTGTTTGGTCTTCCTTTTCTCATGCTGCCTTCCACCTTTTTCACTATTACAGTACTGTACTGTATTGTCTTTTCCAGAGAATTTTGATTTCTCATGATGTGCTCAAAATATAACCTCAGTTTCATATTTTCTTTTTGCCTCCAGAGAGAGCCCAGGCTTGATTTGCTCTAGGGCCCATTTATTCATTTTTTTTTTTTGGGCAGTCCAGGGTATATGCTCAGGGCATCAGAGGAAGAGGAATGATTATTAAACAAGATTGCCTGGCACGTATGGGCTCTGCCAATCAGGATACATAATACAGTACTTCATTGCCACTCACTATGATTTAACTTTCTGACAAGCAAACAATGCAACAGTGCAGATTTGTTGGCTTTTAAAAATACCAAGTTCATAACTTTAAGCAGCACTCAGTATGTAGCAATACATTAGCTTTCTTTTGAATAATACCCTCAGCAAAACATCATTCCCAGCTGATGGCCACCTGAGCCAATGAAAGTGCAGCATCCAATTAGACCAGTGACTCTGTCCTGGTACCAGCAGGAGGTGGTGGCTACTTTGACAGATTCAGCACTTCCCTCTCTAAATGGTCCAGGTCAGGGATTCTCAAACTCTGGCTCACGGCACCATTTCATGTGTGCCCCCCCCCCCTGCCTCCATCACACCAGGAAGTGTCATGGGGTGGAGGAAGGGCAAAATGGCCATCCGGCCCTTGAAGCTGTCTGAGAGCGCGTGACCCGGCCCCCAGCTTTAAAAGGTTGAGAACTCCTGGCCCAGAGTAAACAATTAACTGGGAGATCAAGGAGTCATCAACACACACCCCAGTCTACAGATAAGAGATCAGACTCAAGAGGTTTATATTTAAAGACAGAAGCATTCTAAGTTGTAATAAAGCAGAAATGAGTCAAACAGCATACATTTCTTATTCATTATTTATACAGTACATGCATTCCTCTTGACAGGCTAAACCAGGATAACAACATAACAATTACACTAATAGGTTAGTTCCGATCACCGCGAGGAAGCTCTTCTGACAGAAGAGTCCATGTCTTGCTTGCAAAAGGTCCCAGGACAGCAGTTTTTAACCACTGGCGTCACCAGAGCATGGCTGGTTGGTAGCAGAATTTGGAGAAGTGACCTTTTCTGGCCTTATGGCTATTGGAGTCTCTCATCATCACTCACTCATTCTGGAAACTCAGTCTTGTAGGTGTTATAGCATTTAAAGATAGGACAAAACAGCATTCCTTTGGTCAAACAGAGAAGACTGAGTTTCCAAAATGAGTGAGTGATGATGAGAGACTCCAAGAGCCATAAGGCCAGAAAAGGTCACTTCTCCAAATTCTGCTACCAACCAGCCATGCTCTGGTGGCGCAGTGGTTAAAAACTGCTGTCCTGCAGCCAAAACGTTGTGAGTTTGAGCCTGACGGGTCTGAGCACGACAGGGATCAGGTTGACATACTCTTCCATCCTTCTGAAATCGGTAAAATGAGTCTCCAGCAAGTTTGGGGGGCAAATGCTAATTACTTTTTAAACCTCTCAGAGAGTGCACTATATGCTGGTCTTTGACTGTAACAATAAATTGATTGATTGAGAGTGCACTAAGTGTTGATACGGTACATAGGTGCAATTGCTATGATGCGGTATATAAATGTAATTGCTGTTGTCATTCACACACTCCCGCCTGCCCCCTCGCAGCCGCCTTTCGCCATTTGGCCTCCCCCCCGTCCACATCCCTCGTGGGAGCCACCCGGGCAGCTTCAAAGGAGGCGCCGACATTCCTCCCCTGGGCTTCTGGGAATCGTAGTTCATTCGCTTCCCCAACAGGCTTTCTCTCCCCGGCGAAGACTATGCTTCCCAGCAAGCTCCTGGAGGCGAGGCGCGCGGAGCATCATGGGGCTCGTAGTCCAACCCTTCTCCTGTCATAAAGCGCCTGGGCATGGCGAGGCCGGTTGAGTAGGACTTCAGCTCCCAGAGGGCACGGCGGCGGCACCACCGGCACCCGCTTGGAGGAGGGCGGGGGAAGAAGAGGGCTAGAGAGCGACCGACCCAAGGGAGGAAAATGGTGGAGCCAGCGGCGTGGTTCCTACTACTCCAGACAGCCCCCGCCAAGCAGCTCCGCCGTAGGAACGCCGCCCGGTCCCAAGCCGCCTCTTGATAATTGCCCAGCTCGGCCATGCCCCGATCCCGACGGGGAGACGGAGCCCGGCGAGGCGGCCGAGGTAAGAAGGAGGAGTGGTGGGAGACTCACTCGTGGGTGCTCCATCCACCCGCCCCGCCAAAGGGCTGCTGACAGCTGTTGCTGCTGCCGCGTGTCAGGGAGAGAGGGAAGGGAGGGAGGCAGCCTGGGTGGGGTGGATTTCTCCCACCCGCTTTCCCTCCACTTCGGATCCCACTTCTCCAGCAGATCAGGCGCAGAAATCAACAGCCGGTGGATGGGAGGAAGTGGCGGGGACGATATTTGCCTCTTGGGTTTGCAAAGGCGGGAAAAAATGGTGGATAAATAGCAATTATGTTTCTATATCGCTTAGTGCACTCCCTGAGCGATTTACAGTTTAATTAGCATGCTGGGTACTCATTTTACCCACCTCTACAGCGTGGAAAGGCTGAGTCAACCTTGAGTCCCGTCTGGATAGAACTCACAACGTTTGGGCTGCAGAACAGCCGTTTTAGCCGCTGCGCCACCAGGACTCTTCCTTGTCAGGAAACTGTTAGGTGGAGAGAGGTGTTTGTAGGGCTGAGTAATTGTGTGTCTGCCTCTCGCCCCCATCAATCCGTTTGAACTGAAACCAGAGTTGATCAGGCAGGCTTTTCCAATCCAAGGCAACACAGTCTCTTTGTACAGGAAGACCTAGATATCTTTATGGGGTTGGAAGAGACTAGGAGAGCATCCCTTGCCTGCCTGGTCATCCTGATCTGGGTTAGTATTGATCTCAAAACTCACCATATGGCCTTTTTTAAAAAAAAATGGCATCCCTTTCCCCATTCTCAGTGTCAATCAATCAATCACTTTATTACAGTCAATGACCAGCACAGTAAAATGGAGATAAACTTTTAAAATTTAAATGCTTAAAATATAGTTAAAATATATTATTTAAAAACATATCCATTCAAAATTTAAAAACCCATTCTCAGTGTAAACCCATCACTTTCTCTTGTGGCTTGGTGCTTTTTCCTTTTTTTTAAGCGGAGAAAATGTTGGAGAGTATTGTATAATCAAACCCACTTGTAGACTGTCACTTATTAAAATTGCTTCCATCTATATTGTATATCTTTCCCCACCTAGAGGTGGTGGAAAGCACGTGTGCCATATGGTAAACTAGAGTCAGATTTCAAGAAGCCTTGAGGTGAAGCAGCATTAATCAAGGGAATCAATAAGCTGTAGCTTCATCAGCCCAAATAAGGAACAGAAGACACATAGTATCTTACATGAATAGTTCTTCCCTTTTGATGTCCTCTTTCTGTGTAATCAAATTGCGTTTCTAAAATTCTCCACGTCTCGGGCATCAAAAACACTGTCTGTGCTTATGGAAGTACAAGCAACTAACAGTCCAAAACTTCTGACCTCGCACTCAACTACTTCAAAGTCTTTCCATTGTTTTTCTTTAATTTTTTAATTAAATTATAAACCAACCATATATTAAAAAGCCAAAACAAACACATCCATGCAAATAAAAAGCACAATTTTTAAACCACATCACCGTTGACATAACAGGCTTTGTTATTAACTTCTTTCTTTCTTATTGTTGTCACATAACTTTATAAAAAATCCATTAGCCAGCCCATTCACCTCTAAAACACAATTGTTGGCACTGAGAACAAACCCTCTTCACCAAAAGCAAAAATCCTAATTACTGTATTCTTTTGTTTAAATTGCTGTCAGCAGTGAAACTTGTAGCTTTCCTCCACCAGGTAGAAAGCAGACTGGCATGTGTTGCCATTCCATAGTCTCAGCTTATCACCTTTGAGTAATGTGACTGAGCGCTTTGGTGCTATGTGTGCATCTCCCTTTGTTTTGCTATTAAAGAACTTTGCAAGCAGTTGCAGGGTAAGATCATTGCTTTTGCAATGCTAGTTCCTCTTAGTGAAGTAATAAACCTATCGGTGGTCCATACAGATTGGAGGTGTAGGCTATCCCTCTATGCAAAACAGCTCCATTCTTGTGGAAGACAAGTATATTAGGATAGAAGAAAATCACTTTGCTTGGAGTTACCTGAACCTTCAAACATAGCTGGAAAAGCTGCAGCTTGGAAACGTTTTGTTGTCTTGGAGGAAGCTAGCCCATACTGAATTATGATTAAAACTTCTGATTTCTACCTTCATGTTTCTTATACTGTACAGTATATATATATGCAAATGTAACTTTGTTATCAAATGGTTTACTTCTAACTAAATCGATCATGTCTAAATAAAGTAACATTGCTTGATGTGGGAGCCATCGTTAAACAAGAAACAGTTAGCAATAGCAATTACTCCACATTTATATACCAAATGATATTATGACCTAGCTTATGGTTCAGTAAGACATACAGTTTCTACTGCCAATTATGTAAGCAAAACTTTCTATGATGAAGATGGAAATAATACAGAATTCTGCCTAAAGTGACATCCTCCATACAGGTTTTTTTTTTCCTGGAGTGATGAAAGCAGTTAAACTTAGGAAGTATGGCTTTGCATTGTGGTATTGTGAAAGCAGCAAAAACAATATGTTTTTATTGCAAAACCTGCAATAAAAACACCAAAATGTCCTCCTGTGATGTGAAAATAGATAGTGGAGTGGTTGGTCCTCTTTACTGGATACATCTGTTTGACATCAAGGACATACAGCTGTGAGGGCCCCAGACTTTTTTATTTACTTTATGACATCAGCACCGCAGTGAGCACCTGTTGTGATAAGGAACTCTCCACAAAGGTTGCAGAGTGACAGATTGCTGCCCTGCTATCTGCTTGTGGTTACTTGGTTGTGTTGCCATCTAGAATTCACTTACACTGTTTTGTGAAAGCATACCAAAGGCATGTTGTCTGGAACTTCCCACACCAACTTCATGTCCCCTATGCATCTTTTGTAAGGCAAACTGCCTTTTAGAAGATGGTTTTGTAGGCAGAGCACTGCATACATGATTTATAAAAGAGCCCTTCTGAAAATTGAATCTGTTTAGCCCAGGGGTGCCCAAACCTTTTGGGCCATGGGCCGGTCACGTGGTTCAGGGAGCCAGTCACTATGGGCCATGGGCCAGATCTGGCCCCCAATGCTAATTCATCCAGCCCATGAAGCCCTCATTGCTGTATTATAATGTAAGCTTTTGTGGATCAAGTCCACTTCCACGATCCATGAAAGCTCACATTAAAGTACAGCAGTTAGTCTTTAAGATGCCATAATGTTTTTTCTTGTTATTTTTGATTTGATTTATTGATAGCACAGACTAACATGGCTACCCTTCCAAAATATCATTATTGGTTGCATTCATATCCTATTTTCCCTTCAAGAAAGTGGATTTCCCCCATCTTGTCCTTGCAACAATCCCATGTTTGGCCCAGGGTCACTCACTGAGCTTCATAGTGAAGCTGGGATTTGAACCCAAGTCCCCTGGGTCATAGTTTTATTATAAGCTACGAGGCAGAGAAATTCAGTAACAAGAGTAATTCTGTAGATCAGGGGTTGCCAACCTTTTAAAGTTGGGGCCAGGTCACGCTCCCTCAGACAGTTGTGGGGGCAGGACTGGTGGCCCCCTCGCTGTAAATGCTGTTGTATAACACATCCGCGACTGTCATAAACACATCCATGACTGTCATAAATGCATTTATTATTATTATTATTATTATTATTATTATTATTATTATTATTATTATTATTATTATTATTATTATTATTATTATTATTATTATTAAATTCAAATTTATATGCCGCTCTTCTTGCCGAAGCAACCCAGAGCGGCTAACAATGTTGCAATAGAAAACATAATATACATACAATATAACAAGAATAATACAATTAATGTGGTCAACAAAACCTTCAAAAAAAATAATAAAAATATAAATACATTACAGTCAAAGAAATGCAAAAAACAATCATGGATATACAGTACAAAGCAATAGGGAAAGTCCTCATCCCTTATAAATATTTCAATTAGTAAATATACATTTATCTGGAGGAGTGGCTGGCCATGGTTCAGCTGTGGCGGTAGTAGCGGGACTGGCGTCCTTAGTCGGCGGTGGTGGCAGAAAAGTTATTTTTATAGCCGCCCGCCTGGAGTCCCCAGGTGTTCCTCATTCTCCCCGCCCAGCCGGGAAGGCAGCGGGGGAGGCAGCGCAGGCAACCCAGTCGGCAATTTACAATAGTTGCAGATGCACTTTATAGCTGTTTATGCCATTTGCTGTGGCGGCAGGAGTGAGGGTGCAGGATGTGTGGATTATTTGGTTCCGTGGTCTGGATCCGGCCTGTGGGCGATAGGTTGCTAACCCCGACTAAAATGCTTGCTAATGGGGCCAATTTTGGTTTCTATTTAACAGATAATTCGTTGAGCATGGTAACTGCGCTATGAAAATGCCTACATGTGACACCACTTCTTGGCCTCTGGTTATGTACTGTTTATGTACTAAAAAACGCCTCTGGATTTCCTCCTACTCTCCAAATGTCGTCCCCCCCCCCCCGTTTTTCTGTCTGTTCCAAATGCCTTTTCAACATTCCTCTCTGTGTACCTCGCCCACTTATTCTGTTGAAAAGATGTTCAATGTGGATCAGCCATGACTAAACTAAAGCTAAGCACACCCAGGAGCCATGGTTTGTTCTGGGTGTGGAGCAGCACTTCCACCCTATCCTGATATATCAACCAGGTGATCTGGTGCAGAATTGTTCTGTCTGACCTTTAACAGGAGTCCTCAACCTTTTTAAGCTGGAGGCTGGATCATGCTCCCTCAGATAGCTGTGGGGGTCAGATGGCCATTTTGCCCTTCCTCCACCTCATGGCACTTCCTGGCATGGTGGAGGCAGGGGGGGCACATTTGTCCGACAGGCTGCAGGTTGAGAATCCCTGGCATTGAATGATGCCAGGCTGCCCCTTTTGCTGTGGGGTCCAGCTGTGTGGTCAGCATTATGCTTTCATCTCACTCCTGCCTACCAGTGCAGTCTTGTTCTTGGGTCAGCCATGATGGCAAAAGCCAGTTAACCCTTTATAGTGACATTCTCTTGAAGCTGTCATGAGCTGTTCTTGTCATCACTGCAGTTCACAAAACTGTCACAACTATATTGCCGTCTATGTTTTTGCTTCTTCTGTGTCTAGGCCAGATGTGAAACTGCCAAAATGAAGGCTCCTTTTGGTGAGTTCATTCTGCAGTTCCTTTGGCCTGACCTAGTGTGAGAAAGATTAGCCAGCAACACAAAGTTGACATTGCCAGGGTATGCCCGATTGTGGTTCAAAAATGGCACAGTCTTTGAGGAGGCTCTTTCTGTGTAACCCCCACATATTTGCTAAGAAGCACACAGTACATTATCTTGACTCTCTTTTCTGCTACATTTGGCAATAGCCCTATTTCTGTCCTTTCTTCTTCCGGCTTCTGTTTTCCTTCTTGGGGCTGCCAATGCTGTGGGCTCCATGTGAAACAGAAGGTCTCTTGTTCTTTGAGGCCTGTTTGTGCCAATTGCAAGGCCTTTTGGATTGCTCAGGTGTGTTTTTTCCCCCCATTAGACAACATGGCACTTGCGCAAAATTATTATAGTGAACAAAGGTATTTGAATTGTTAACCATCATATAATCATGGTGCTATAATTGACATGCTTATCAGGTGTGGCAGTATACCATGCTTTTCTGTCCACCTGTTAAATAAGCTGCCTCTCATGACTGCCTGGTGAATAGGGCTGCTTTACTGAGAAGTTTGTGCATCTGCCATAGTTCACGTCCTGTGTTCATATGAAAGCACGGTAACATCTAAATTATTGCAGTTTAATCCATGCAACTGCATTCGGACTGTGTGACTTTTTGTCTAATGGAAAAGGGTGGCTGGATAGCTGGCTGAGCATAGCAGCTTGGCTGCGTGCCTAGATGTTTTTTCCTGCCCCTTGCTTTTCTCCATGAGGTTACCTAAGGAGAACACATACACTTTTTCTCACTCAGGCAGCTAGCTGTGGTCAAACTGCTCCTATGTACGGTGCTTGGGAGCCTCTGACTTTTGGGCAGGGTGAGAAGTGGATGGAGGCAACATCTCTAGGACTAGATTCAAAAATCCTGTGACAAAAATTATGCCTCTGGAAGCCCGACTGCCTACTCTCTGCAACTCTATGATCTGACAGTATGAAAGATTTCCACTCCTCTTTGCTTGTACTTTGGTTGCACTATTATTATTATTATGGGGCATTAGGCAGTTTGTGACATGAGGTACTGCACTGTTCAAGGACCGGTGGACTTTTCTCACATTCTGATAAATTTCCATGTCCAAGCAGAGATTTGACTCTCTTTAGACTTGTGCACAAAATTGACTCTCTTTAGACTTGTGCCCAAATGGAAGCTGCTGAAGTGCTTTTTGGGCATTGTAGTTCATCAAGGGGTGTCCTCTCTAGAACCTGTGAAGGGACAGCAAGGCTACAGCTCTCAGAAAGCAGTGAGCAACTTCCATTTTTGTACATAATGTCAAGAAGTAAGCCTGAGAAAATCCCTGTCCAAGTCAATGAAATACTGAATAGATTATGGGCCTGTGGGCTGGAACTTCTAGAACTCTTATTCTGGGGATTCCTGGAGAATTCTGGTAGTTGGAGTCCAACAAATTCAAAGCATAGCCACTATTGCCATGATTGTGAATCTTGGCACTCCAAATGTTCTTGGACTTCAATTCCCAGAAGCCCAAGCACCCTTTGAATCCACACAAATGGGTTTACTGCGATTCATCCGGCCCGCGCTGCCCTCATCGTTCCCAGAAGCGGAAGTAAAAAGTGCCTATATGGCACACAAGTATTATTATTATGCTACATTAGCTAAGTCTGTTCCATAGAGTTGAGAATGGGGCTTGGGAGATAAAATAAGAATTTTTGCATAGGTTTTCCTTGCTCAAAAGCCAATTGTGTCCAACTTTTTTGCTTCTCATCTACATTTACATCCTAAGAGCTGGCACTGTCTACGTCTGCAGATGTTTCCATGGTCATGTGGCAGGCATGACTAGACACTGAAGCACACGGAACACTGTTACCTTTCCTGTTGAAGCAGTACCTATTTATCTACTTGCATTTTTCTTTCTTTCGAACTGCTAGGTTGGCAGGAGCTAGGGCAGATGATGGGAAGTCACTCCACTGTGCATCACTGAAACTGTTCACTTGCTGATTTTCTGGTTGTCAGGCTGAGCATCTTAACTACTAAAGCTGTTTCACTCTTTAATCTAATATCGTTGCCGAGTTGTTAGGTTTGTCTGCCTGACTACAGCTAAAAGATAATGGCCTTTATGCAGTTTTTTATATGGCTCACCTGCCAGCCAGCTATTCTGTATGTATCCATGCATATGCACAGAGGGTTACAAGAGAATTTCAAATACGGTAGCTGACAATGGGAGGAAGTGTAAGAATTTCTGTTTCTGTTAATGGGTACAGACAGGAGTCCACTGTTTTTTCAGACATGGTCTGAAACATCTGTTTCCAAACTTGAGATGTCAAAATTGCAAGGGGAGCATAAGAACTGAGATAATCAACAAGGAAAAAACTATATACACCAGCGTGAACAAAATTTTGTGATAGATATTCTTATGAAAGTATGTGATTTCTTCAGAAGAATTATTGGCACATAAATTACTTTTATTATATTTTTAGAATTATACATATGCATTTATTTTTGCTAAGAATGTTGACAGCTGTATGATGGTAAAGGAGAAGTGAGGAGGTGTCAAGATTTCTGAAAAATCAGGAAGGAGTGTGATGCTGAAGAATTGGGAATCCGAAGATTGGCTGCCAAGTGCTGCACGATATGTTATACAATGGTGGAATTTTGTAATTTTATTCTGGCCCATGGTTGGAAATAATTAGGCTAAGACAGAGATTCTCAAAATGCAGCCCATGGGGCCATTTCATGTGCCTCCCCCACCCACTGCCTCCACCACACCAGGAAATGCCATGTGGTGGAGGAAGGGCAAAATGGCCATCCGCCCCCCGAAGCTGTCTGAGGGAGCGTGACCCTTCCCCCAGCTTAAAAAGGTTGATAACCCTAGGCTAAGAGAACTGTAGCTATATGCCTTAATTTTTAATGCTTTCTCCGTGCTTTGCTGCTTCCTTAGCCCCTTTCCATGCCACTAAGCTGCTTTTGTTTATTTCTCCCTGAATAACATTAATATCTTGAAAGTTTACCCAAGTGTCTTGTTTATGAGTGCTGAATAAAGCCTCATTCCCTTAACAGCTGAAGAGGCTTAAAAGAGTGGCCTTCTCTTCCTTGGTTCCCCAAGACTCTTTCCATAGGAAGCTGGTTATCTCCTGACCCAGGCTGTGAATACTTATCATTGGGGGGTGCCTAAGCTGACTGTGCTAATTTTAACGAAAGGCAAGAGTAGCAGAGTTGTTGTTTGGTGCTAGCAGATGTGTCCAGAGTTGTGAAGAAAGTACTTGAGCTTTTAGGTGAGTGAAAAATGGGCCCTTCCTCCTGCCTACCTTTTTGCCCCTCGACATTGGGCTGCAGTCCTCAAAATGCGCTGTCGCTGTCCAATGTGGCAGGACTCCCTTAGGCAACGGCCATGGTTTGGTGGGGCTTGTTCATCAGTGGCAGAGTCCATGACCACCACCTAATAGGCTGTCTGTATGTAGCAAGGTAACTGATTTCTTTGTGAGAGATCTTATCCTGGGGTTTGCTTCTTTGTCTATATCCGTGGTTCCCAATGTGGGGCACATGCCCCACAAGGGGCAGTTTCATTTTTAAGGGGGGCAATTCGAGAATGAGTTATTAACAGTGTATTTCTTCATCAGTACTTCCAACTGTCCTTTTGTTCTTTTATTTTTCTCTTTTATGGATGCCATGCTCTTTGGAAGCTTCTTTAGACCAAGTTAATTGCCTTTTTGGCTTCCTCCATGTAAAATTATATGTCATGGGGGGGGGGGATCAGGATTTTAGAGATGCTTAGGTGGGGCATGGGGGGAAAAGTTGAGAACCACTAGTTTATATTGTCCTGCAGTGTGATCCCACTGCTAAATGGAGATTTTGGGATGTCGCATCTGAGTCTCCACTTTGCCGTGAACCTCTCTTGATGACTTTTGGTCAATCATGCTCTCTTAGCCAGACTACATCTCAGGATTGTTTGAGAATCAAGTGAACAGAAGGAGAGCCATTTCTTGGCTCGTCTGGAAGAAAGGTAGGGTATAAAATGTGAAAAATAATAAGCAGGTTCATGTTGAATATAAATATGTTGTAGAATAATTACCATAGCAAGTTCAGGGTGATTTTGAGCCATGCAGAAAAGAATATTTCTACTGCCCTGCTTCCAACTTTCTTGTCGAGTGTGGCAAATTGTCTTCAATATTTCCTTTGTAACACACAATCAGCTTGCCAAATGGTTACATAGACAGCTTGATAAATTGCTAAAAAGTTGTCTGTAATTGTCCAAAGTCTGTAATTTAACTTTCATTTTCCTCCCACCCCCAGGTAGGGTTTATCCATTCAACCTCTTCTTTGTACACGGGAGCTATTTCTGATCTTTTCTTTTCCTTGTTTTAGGAAGTCGAAATGCCAAGATGGAGTCCCAGGCAAGCGATGATGATGCAGCCAGTGAAGTCCTGAGTCACTACAGCAGTGCTAGTGAGAATGCCAGTGTTGCGGAGGAGGGGACAGGTGAGTGTGAGTGGAAGCTGGTGGCAAGGAAGTCTGGTATTCTCTGCTTAAGAAGTTTGCAAACAGCAGCAGGGATGCTACATCTCATATGTTTTAGGACAGTATCCTTTTTTGCAGAATTTATGTATGCAGAATTGAGAGGTTGAACTTGGGGTCCATTAGGAATTAGTGAGGAGAGAAAAGTATGGCTGTAAAAATTAGCAAAAACTTCCACTGTGTATTTAACCTTGTATGACTCCCTTTCTTCTGGCAACAAAAAAATGAATATTTACAACAAATGTTGATTCTCCCCCCCCCCCCCAGTCACAAACAAATCAATTGACTAGTAGCTTGCAGAGCTGTTTAAAAAAACCCACCCCTTGTAATGTAACAGTGGTGGCTGCCTTAGAATGAAGATGAAGATATTTAAGATGCTCTGGTTTGTAGCATTCCCTGTCATCAGGCTGTTCATAGGTAGGCATATTTCCAGAGAATATTTATTTTTAACTGTGTTTGACACTTTCCCACTGAAGCTGGTTATCAAAAGTGAATTTAAGCCATTGATTGAAAAAATGCAAATGGTTTTTATGCTTATGTCAAGACTTCATTCATTGGCACACGATTCCATCTGAACTAGTGTGACTAAGCTGTCGGAACAATGGCTGTATCAAGTGTTGGGGGGGGGGGGAGTCTGTTGAAAAAAGCCTGTTGGGCAAAATCCCTGTTCAAAGGGTAGGATCAGGAATCCTTTTGCAGCACAGCCAATGATGCCACTGAGACCTGACCTCCAACCCTTTGTTCTCTCCTTGGTTCAAAGAGCAAGATAGAGACAGGCTGTGAGGCTGACTGGTTTCAGATGGCTTTAATGCTCTTAATGCCCCTCTTCTGATTCTTCTCACAGGAAGTGAGGCAGTGGATGAACAGGCGCAGCAAGAGGAGGTGGAAGACAAACTGAAGGAATGTATTGACAATGTGATGGACAAGAGGTGAGGTGAAGCCCATGGGCTGTTCTGAGGCTGGATCCAGGCACTGTTGTGCTAGACCAGGGGTTCCCAGCGTTTTCCCGCCAGGGGCTGTTCCCACCCCGACACTCAGCTGTGAGGGCCAGAGGCATGGTTACTCCCAGTGCTTATGTTTTTGGCAGCGGTGACAGCATTTGTGCCATTTTTTCAGCTTCTTGCACAGCTTCCACTACTTTCCATGGCAACAGGAGTGTTTTCAGAGCATTTTCACTCCGTTTTGGGAATTTTTCACCACGTATCCGCTGTGTTTTGGCAGCTAACGCGCAGCAGTTTGGTACTTCCTGGTTCTGTGGTGCAAACCTAAGCATTGCCGGAAGCTCCACCCGGCACCGCCGCATGTCAGCTGCTGAAACGCAGCAAATATGCAGCAAATAATAATGTGAAAGAACTGCTACAGGTACAAGCTGTTAAAAGCTCCAGCCATTCCTGCATGCCTGTGAAACATACACACCATAAAATTAAAAAGTGTTCTATGCATTAATAGATTGTGTATGCATAGGCTGAAATTCAGTAGAAAGTCACAACTATAGTTGATTTGGTGTAGTTTTGGTGAATCATCTTCTCTGGTTGTGACTTTCTACATGATTGTAACCATCTAGCTCAACTACACAACCGCAGCATATTTGTTCACTACACAATGGAGTGATTCTGAATTCAGAATCCAGCACAAAGTATCCAGTTTGCATTTTTCAAAACAGTTAACAGATCTAGGCCTCATATTTGTTGAGGTCTGGTGACTTGTAAGTGAAGCCTTTTGCCCTTGCCAAAAAAAAAAAAACTGTCTGTGCTCTGCACTGCTCTTTTTCCTACCCCATAACATCCCTTTCTATTGCTCTGTTGCCTGTTGATATGCAGCCTTTATGACCTCTGGCTTCTTCTCTCTCAGCAAACCCTGGTCTTGAAAGGAGAAGGAAGACCTAAATGTATGCTATTCATTTGGATTGAATTGAGTGTGATGCAAAACATGGGGAGAGAGGCGACTTTCCTGACATGGCTTTCAAAAGCTATTTAAGATGGAACTATGCAAAGATGCTTTTAGCAACACCCTAATTCCGGAGGGATTAATCCTTTCACCCACAATATTAAGATTTGTGTTATATGTTGTCACATGGTTGGTTGGTTGGTTTTTGTTTATTTCTGCTATTTCCCCCTATATTTGTTTTAACTTGATCGTCTTGATTTTAGAGGTGGGTATTGGATATTTGTGCTTATATTTATGTTTTGTCTTCACTGCCCAAAGTAGTGGATTTGCCAGTAAGTGGGGCATTATATATATTTAATTAATTAATTAATGATACTTAGGCAGGCCTTTGTTTGACCCATTCTCTCATTGTCTCTCAATATCCATTTCTTTTTATTTCTGACTCAATACTTTTCCAGTGCCAAGACACGCCAAGTTGCTCTGGAGAGCCTGCGGCTTGCCTTCTCCTCTAAGACCCTCTTTGATTTCCTGGTGGAACGCAGGCTTACCCTCACTGACTCTTTAGAGAAGTGCTTGAAGAAAGGTATGTCTCCCCAGCCTTTTGGATTATCCTGGACAGGAGAGCTAGATTGATTCCTTTCATTCGTGCCCCCATCCTTTTGGTGCAGGTTGGCTTACAAACAGATAAAACATCCCAATATTAACAAATAAAACCAGGAAATAAAGCATAATGTACAATGTGG
Source organism: Furcifer pardalis (assembly GCA_030440675.1). Lineage (NCBI taxonomy): Eukaryota > Metazoa > Chordata > Lepidosauria > Squamata > Chamaeleonidae > Furcifer > Furcifer pardalis. The sequence goes on from CP126893.1 coordinate 106,427,187, forward strand.
AAATAAATTACCAGAAAACTTAAACACATTAAAGAAGATCCTAGCAATTAGTATAACAAAACATAAATCCATGGCATCAAATATATAGAACCATCAAACACAATATCTAATAAAAAAAATTAAAACAATTGGAGAAACTAAAGCACCAGATTACCCAACTTCAGAACAAATCATATTGCAGCCCAAGAAATATTAATAGCCAGGGAAAGCCTGCTGAAATAAATCTTCAGAGACTTAGGAACTGTTAGCAGTGATGAGGTTGATCTTATTTCCACTGGCAAATCATTCTAGAACAGTGATGGCAAACCTTTTAGAGTGCTCAGACAGAGGGGCGGGACAAACTCTGTGCTGGGGGAGGGAGGAAGCGCTCCCATTGGGCTGCTGGGCAGAGGGGTGGAGCAAACTGTGCTGGGGTGATGGCACATATGCCCACAGAGAGGGCTGTGAGTGCCCCCTCTGGCAAACATGCCATAGGTTTGCCACCACTGTTCTAGAAGGTGTGGGCTATGGCAGAGAAAGCTCTTCATCTGGTCCTTGCTTTCTTCACACCTCTAGGTGTGACCACTTGGAGTTTAGAATTTGGGTGCCCCAGGTATAATTTCTGAGGGAAAAGTGCTTCCTAATACAGCATGATCCCAAGCCGTTCATAGCTTTATAGGTCAGCACCAACACCTTGAACCTGGCATGGAATGCAGCAGGCAACCAGTGTAGACTAGCCAAGACCTGCGTGATATGGTCAAATTGGCCAATACCAACCACTAGTCTGACAGCTGCATTTTTTAATCTATTGAAGTCTTTGTTCCAGTATCACATAGAGGACATTACAGTAGATTTGTGATACTTGGAACTAAATCTAGCCTAACTGAAGGTCTATAAAGCCCCATTGCTTTTAATAAGAGAACTGAGTTTCTGCTTGTTAGCAGGAGAAAGAAACATTGCAGCATGTTAAAGACCAACTGCTATAATATAACAGTATAGAGTGGACTGTACAGCCAGCGACTCAACGCCAAGTGTCAGGCAGCAGTTAACTAAACTGACTCCCTAAATAGGTCAATGGCTACAGGTGGGTGAGCCCCTTTAGGTGGGATGATGGTCTCCTTAGTGGAGGAAAGCCACTGGAAACCATCATATTGGGCCCAACGGCAAAATGAGCGGAGGAGGAACTCTGATTCCCAACGGTCATGGAGGTGGAAGAGGCCATGCCAGATGGACTGGCTGTAAAGGCCCACCTTGTCCATATCCTCAAGGCTGTGGCAGTCCATTGCAGTCCCAGTGTTAATTCCTGCATGTCTCATTTCATTTGTGCCACAGGAGACAGCTCCCTGATCATAGTGTGTGGGCCACTTCGTGGCAAGCTGGGATCCACCTTAAACAAATTCATGCCAGTGGCATAATTCCTGCTTCAGGGGAAAAATGCATTCTCTGATATGAGATGCAGTCAACAACCGTTTTTAAGATGCCACAATGTTTGTGGGTTGTTTTTTTTGCTTTTGTTGTTTTATTTTAAATATATACTTACATAAATCAACACAGCTGCTTATAACTCCCTTATCAAACTCAGTAGGACCTGAAGTTTGTTTTGGTTAGTTATGCTAGTAGTGTCACTGTTTTTAATTTTTTTTTTCCTGAGTAGCATCTGGGTTCCTTGCGACTTCATGGTTTTTTTTTTCATTGACAATTTGTATAATACTGCATGTATGTTCTCAGCCGTTTTTATGACAACTTTGTAAGACAGTGTGGGAACCCCATAGCCCTAGTGGTTGCAAAAAGTGATAGTGGTTTTCCCGATCACTTGGTGATCATTGAATTAAGAATGTCCAGCTCCCACGTGCCCTTTAATCAAGCACTGGCATTATATCTGTACTTATCCTAGGAACTGAGGGCTTCCTGCCTTAACAAGGTGAACAATTGTCACAGCAGCTGGAAACACTGATTGATACCTTAAATCTTTTGAAATTGTAAAGGTCACCCTTGCTCGAAAGCCAGCTGTATCTGACTCTAGGGTATGATGTTTATCTCCATTTACAGCCAAAGAGCCATCTGCATCTGCAGACGTTTCCGTGGACATGTGGCAGGCATGGATAGATGCTGGAGTGCACAGAATGCTGTTAACTTTTCTACTGAAATGGTACCTATTTATCTACTCGCAGTTGCTTTCGAACTGCTAGGTTGGCAGGAGCTGGGACAGACAATGGGAGCTCATTCCGTTTTGCAGCACTCGGGTCTTGAACTGCTGACCTGCTGACGTTCCAGTCAAGTTCAGCATCTTAACTACTAAGTTACTGCAGTCCCTTTTGAAGTTGTTGGGATGTATAAGTGGACTCAATGGATTTCTTTGGCTTATTTGGCAAAACAAGAGAAGTTCTTTTCTAAACTTCCATTAGCACCTTACCTGTTGAGCTGTCTTCTTAAGGTGTTTTCTGGGACTTTCTGTTGGCAATCTCTTGTTTTTAAAAACCCCTTAAGATTGCTGGGGGAGATCTGCCATGCAGGGATTAAAAGGCTATCACCTTTGGCGCTTTGTACTTCCCCCTATTTTCTGATCTCAATATTTATCTGGGCAATTCATATTGCTCTAGCACAGGAGTGCCCAAACGACAGAACGGGGGCCAGGTCTGGGCCCCGACACCAATTCATCCAGCCCATAAAGCCCTCGTCGCTTGCGGAAGTAAAACACACCTGTATGGCCGCATTTTAATTCCACTTCCAGGAGCGATGAGGGCTTTGTGGACCGGATGAATTGGCGCGGGGGCTGGATCTGGCCTCTGGGCCATACTGACCAGACAGACCCCTGAACCACGTTACTGGCCCATGGCCCAAACAGTTTGGGCACCCCTACTCTAGCATCATTAGTACATTTTGAAGCAGGAGACAAAGCAGCCACATCTCTCTGTGTGTGTTTCAGGTAAAGGGGAGGAGCAGTCCCTTGCTGCCACTGTACTGACACTACTGTGCCTTCAGATGGGTTCAGGACCAGAGGGGGAAGAGGTTTTCCGCAGCTTGAAGCCCCTCCTTATCACCATCCTAATAGACTCCTCAGCCAGCCCAATTGCTCGACAAAGCGTGAGTGCTCTCTTGTGGGGCGGTTTTTCTTTTTACCTTGATGCTGACAAAAGCACTTGTGAGAATGAGCTGTTAGGAGCCATTTGTAAGTGCTCAAAAGCCCACTTCCAGTGGTTGTGCCATTAACTTGTTCTTCCCCTTTGTCTCTGATTTTTCCACTTCTTTAGTGTGCCACTGCTCTCGGGATGTGCTGCTATATTGCTGCTGCAGACATGGAGGTAAATTGTGCTCATATCTTGAATTTCCAGGTTATGATTAGTAAACCTAGGAAAATACCTTCCTTCAAGTAAGCGCTGGCCACCTTGATGGACTAAATTTGGCTTCTCCTGTGCTCAAATACATTATGATAGCAAGGATGAAATGTTCTTTCTCTTTGTTTCTGTGAAGAGGATGAACCTGCACATTTTCTCTCATTAATAGTCAGACTTGAGCGGTTTCTAGAAATAGTTGGTTTTTAAATTGTAAATATTCTAGACCAGGGAAGGCCTTATGTGATCCCTTGAAACCATTTGGGGTGTGTGTGTGATTTTATCCTGTTTTGAAGGGCCCTGTATCCCCCCCACAAAGTTTAATTTTTAAAAAAATGGAGGTGTAAGGGCTGTTTATAGTAAAACTAAAATCTCACAAACATAAGGAAAATTGGAAGGAGAGGTCTATGAATAAAAGATAAACAAACAATGAGTTCTTTGGGCTTCAGATTACGATCCTAAGAGGTGGCATCCTGCACTAACAAATGTCCAGTCTTGACGGGTCGGTGTTGAAGACCCTTAACCCTAAGCAAGGCTGTTAGTTACGAACAGAAAAGCCACAAGCACTCTTACAGAGAAAGTGGTGATAGAACTTGCTCAGTGGGTGATTTGAGACAAGGGGACCAATCACAGAGTGGTCAGTAGCCTGCAGACCCAAAGGCAGGCAGTGAAGGGAAAGGACTCTTCACCCACTTTGCCTGTGGCTGAAAAAAGAAATAGCTTTTGGATTTTAAAACAACCTGCCGGGGGGGGGGGTGCTGACCCTTCCAGCCCTTTCCACTTCCATCTCTTTGGGACTTTGCATGGCCCTGAAGAAGTTCTGCTTTAGGAAAATTGGCCCCACAAGTAATTGTGCCCTTGCTTTAAAACCTGGGAGTTGAGGCAATGGCTTGTCTTTCTTTTCTCAGAGAGGCCATTGAGGAAGACTTAGGGGCACATAGGAGATTTCTCTGTGAAATATCTGTACTACACAGGCTGTGTCCTGTCGCTCTTAGCTCACTGCTAGTGGAGAACTGACATTACGAAGGGTCCTGGAGCAGAGGTAGCCATTGGAAGCTTCAACTCAGAGTATACATACAGCTTGTGAAACTGAGCTGTGCTTCAAGCACAACCCCAAGGATACCTTGCATGGTACAAATTACATCACGTAACTTTGGTGAGCTGTATAGTTAACTAAGAGTTTTTCTGGCTTATTATTCCCATCCCTTTTGGATCTTGAAATTGTTGCTTTGAGAACTGACTGGGTGTTGCCCTTTTTCCCAGGACTTGGTTTCCTGTCTTGCTTGCCTGGAAGGTATCTTTGGCTCTTCGTGCAGTGAGAATGCCAGTTTGGCACCTTCCCACCAAAGTCCTTTGCTCCAGAGCCTGCATTGCAATGCACTCCAGTCATGGTCTCTTCTACTCACCATCTGCCCAGCCACCCAGATCAAGAAGATCCTAGACTAGTAAGTGTCCCATCTAGCTGGGCAGAGTCATGTCTGGCAGGGAAAAGTGGAAGAGGAGGGGGAGGTCTTCTGTTCTACCCACTTCTTGATGCAGGGGAGTCTCTCTCTCACTCACTCACTCATTCACTCACTCTCTCTCTCACACACACGATTGAGTCCTGCAAAATGAAGGTATGTGGGAAAGAAAGAACATTCAAGTAGCTTTGTTGGACTCAATGACGTCTTTTTATATTTCTACCTCAAATTGTCTCTTTCTCTTTCTTCTTTCCAGTCACTTACCTAAGTTGCCTCTGATGCTGTTAAGTGATAACGTCAACCTTCGGATTGTAGCTGGTGAAACGATTGCACTTTTGTTTGAACTGGCTCGAGATGTAGAGGTACAGTCTGACCCTTCTGATTCTTGCATGGGCCTGTGTGTTCGCCTTCCACTGCTAAGTGTCCTAATCATGCAAGCTGCATTAAAAAAACACCCCACTATGTTCAGATGCAATATGTCCCTAAATGCCAGCTGCTTGGGAGCAGCGGAGAATAAGGTCCTCCTGTGCTCTGCTCCTTCTGAACTTTCCAGGAGCATCTTGTTAGTCAGTGTGGAACTCACAGGATGCCCAATTAGGTGGATGTTTTGTCTAAACCAGGATGGATTTGCTTGTAGTTCTTTCCAACCGGCTGAAATGTTTACTGAGTAAATTTTCTTGGAGTTAGTGTGAAGTTGCTTCTATTTTCCTCACTTGCTTATCTTAATGACAAAAGAGGTGACAATCCTTTGTGGTAATTCTTTTATTTTCCTCTTGCTTGGTGCTGTTCAAAGTTAGCCCTTTAGTCACCTACTCTTCAGTAAATTCAGTCACAGTTCACACGTACAAGTAGCAGTGATTTTCTGGACTCTAAATCCCAGAATTCCTCAAACAGAATTTTAGAAGTTCCAAACCACAGACCCCCCTCAACTCTACATGTTTGTCCCCTGAGAGAGTCCAAGTCAAAGGTTTCATGGCCTAGCTCAGGGGTGCCCAAACGTTTTGGGCCGTGGGCCGATCATGTGGTTCAGGGAGCTGGTCACTAAGGCCCGGGGGCCGGGTGTGGCCCCCGACGCCAATTCATCTGGCCAGTGAAGCCCTCGTCGCTCCTGGAAGCGGAAGTAAAATGCGCCCTGTGTCTTAGTTTGGGCACCACTGGCCTAGCTTAACAAAGGAAGCCATCTTGGTGCTACCTTGAGATGCTATGGAAGTACCAGGGCAGCTTCCTTTTTTTAGCAGGAAGTTAGGCAGGAGCTAGGCCATGGAGCCTTTTGAGCTGAGCCCTTTTATAGGTGTGCAAACTGTAGGTGTGTCTGCTGGGAGTGTGAGTCTGTGAGCTGCTGGGGGCCCCGGGATTCTCTCTGGGAATTCTTAAGAGAATTATGGGAGTTGAAGTCCAAAAATTCAACTGCACATCTTTAATTACCAGTCTGAACTCATCAGTTGTTTGTGCCTAATGAATCAACAGAGCAGAGCATGGAAAAGTTTGGACTGCAGAGGGTTTTTTTACCCATCAGCAACAACAGCTGGAATAGCTCTTGGGAATTAGATTTTAAACACTAAATATTCCCCAGGATAGATTTAGTCAAGTGGATGCATGAGATCCTCTGTGTGTTATCTAAAGGAAGAGAGAGAGACAAAGTTGTGTGAGTGTGTGTGTGTGAGAGAGAGAGAGCGCTTAGAGCTGTACACACTGCTATTCATATTCCATCTACTAACTTTTGAGAAGATTGTGGCTTGTAAATTGAAGCATCAGGATGACATGTTGTTATCTTTTATCCCCAGGAGGATTTCTTTTACGAAGACACTGACCTGCTGTGCACAAAACTGAAAGCCCTCGCTACAGACAGCAACAAGTACCGAGCCAAGACAGACAGACGCAAACAGCGCTCCATCTTCCGTGACGTGCTCCATTTCATTGAGGTGCCTTGCTCGGCTTTTTGTTATTCCTGAGCTATTGTCTGGGAGAGAGCCCAGCCCCAAGCATTGCTTCAACCCTCAATCCTGCCATGAATTTAGTGTCCATGAAGTGGGCAATCCTTACCAGGCACTCATTTGGGGAACACGGTGGTGAGGCCTCCTTGGCTGTGAGAAACCTAGGAGGGAGTACTAATGGATTGAGTATTTGCTGTTCTCCCTGGAGTCTCTAAACACATTTCTCTCTTGGTACAGAATGGGGAATGCCATGAGGAGACGATCAAGTTTGGCCTGGAGTGTATGTATGTGGACAGCTGGGCAAGGAGGAGAACGTATAATGCCTTCAAAGAAACCCTTGGCTCTGGGGTCAGGCACCACCTGCAGGTACAGGCAGAGGGCTTTTCTCAAAGGGTGAGGAGAAGGATGGCATGGCAATTCAGTGGAGGAGAGATTGGGCTATCATGATATGGTCAGCCTTCTGCCAACAGGGTTCCCTCTTCAGATGTGTTGGACTATAAATCCCATAATCCTACAAACATGACTGCGGGATTATGGAACCTGTAGCCTAGGCCTGTATGAAGGGCATTAGCCTGAGGGAAGCTTCAGTACATAGAATGCTACAAGGTGGAGGCCCCGGTGTTGGCTTTCATGGTGTGCAATATCCCTGTGGTGATCTTTTCATTGTGGCAACGGTTCCAGTCTTGGCTTCAAGTTACTAACAATCCTGTTGTCTTCTTTCCCCCCCAGAACAATGAGTTGTTACGTGAGATATTTGAGCTGGGCCCCCCACTAGTACTGGATGCTGCAGCTATTAAAGCCAGTAAGATTTCACGCTTTGAGAAGGTATGTCAGCAGCGACAGTGCCTAGGATTTTTGTTGCCCTGATCCATCTCAACTCATTCAAGCTTGGTGCCTTTCGGCAGCACCGTTAGATTAGGTGGCCTCTTCACCCACCAAAGGCAGCTTCCGATAAATGCCCTCTTTAGGCACTGTTTTAGCAGTTTTTTTCACCCAGCATGTAAGCAGAGGTCTGCATGGCTCCCCCCGCCATCCCCAATTGCTTTCACTGCAGAGGAAGTAACATTTCTTTACACCATGCCCACCTCTAGACTTTCCATGTGACCCACAGCCCTGGGGAAATGAGCCTACCTATGAGCAAAAGCAGCACCTCTACAAGAACATGTTCTTCCGCCCCCCCATGGGGGGAGTGATAATGGAGAGGGGAGTTGTTAGGTGCCATCCTGTTGTGAATTAAATAAAAAAGAAGGCTAAATAATGCCTGAACAGGACTGGACAGTTAAAGAAGCCACTACAAATGTAGCCTGTGTCCACTTTGGCTTTATGGCAAAGATAGGCAATGGTGGCTATCCAGATGTTTTAAAGGCTGCTGTTTCCAGCAGACTTGGTTAGCTTAGCCCAGAGGTTCCCAAACTTCTTACTGCAGGCCAGTCACGTGGTTGGGCAGGTCAGTCACATGGTTCCTCCCACTGTAAACGCTGCCATAAAATGCATCTGCGGCTGTTGTAAACACATTTACAACAGCCACAGGTGGATTTACAGCTGTGTTTATGGCAGGTGTGGGCACATTTTACGCATGCACAGGCATGTTTTATGGCTATCATAAACACGTCCACTTCTGGTAACGGTGACTGTGGAAGTGGGCCTCATGAAATTGTGCCGTGGGCCGGGGCTGGGCCATGGTTTGGCCACCCCGGCTTAGCCGGTGCTGAGAGATCATGGGAGCTGTAGTCCAGAAACATATACCATCTAGAAATAGACTGCAACTAGATGCCGTCAAGTTACTGCCGACTTAAGGCAACCCTAGGAATGAGTGACTTCCAAAGTGTCTTATCATTTAGTCCACCAGCACAGGTTTTGTGGGTTGCTTTAGGGAGTCAATCCATTTCATATTTAATCTTCCTCTTTTCCTGTTGCTTCAGCTTCTAGCATTAAGGTCTTGTCTTATGGCATGCCCAAAATATGACAGCCTCCTGCTCATTATTGTTGCTCCTAAAAAGAATTCTAGTCTGATTTGATTGAACACATGGACTCATCTTTCTGGTGGTCCTACTTGTGAATGGCCCAGAGACATCTGGCTGGTCATGGTTGCAAACACAATGTTGACTGATGCAGACCTTTAGGTCTGATGTAGATGGACTTCTCTGTGACTGTGTCTTCTGTCAGTGAGGCAAAATTAAAGATGGGAAATCCTCCCATCTGTATTTGGAGGCATCTTGTGCCTTGCATATATAGGGGCACTAGTAGGTAGCTAATCCTCCACTCTATCAAGCCTAGATAGCACATTGAATTATCAGGAAAAAATTAGCAAAGGTCATGTGGTCCTGATGTAACGCAAATGCAAGAGCAGGTGATAACTTTATTAGACCATGTCACGATCCAGCCAGCCCCCACACTTCTGAAAAACCCCTGGAAACCAAAATCAAAACAACCGAGGTGGGCTGGACGGCTAATTAGAACAGAGAGACAACTCTCAGCTGCTTATCAGCTCTTAAGGGGTTTTTAATTTGGTAGCGTTCAGATGTTGTGTGTGGAATTCAATGCAGCTCTTACCCTTTTTAGTCCAATGAAGACACGTTGTTCAGAAAAAATGATGAAGATTTATTGATCAGGTTCATAAAGCATAAAAGTCAGTAACACAGGTCAGTCCAATAAAGTCCACAGGCAATCTAGGTAACCATTTTTAAGGAGCAAAAATGCATAGCTCCTAGGCTAAAGATTCCTAGCCCATAGAGAACCAGAAACAAAAGCTCTCTAATCAAAAACAGGTCTTAATCCATGAAGAAACAGAGACGAACTCCTTCTTCTCTCCAAAATGGAGAATTTGCAGTCAGCTGGGACAGCTTAGCCAATTACGTAACAAAGAGAACTTTCTCAAAACAACAGTACATTGTTTATACACGTGCACACAGAATGCACTGGGGCTAGCCATAACATGGCTCTTAGCTAGCTTACAAAAGATAAGAAATACTGAAAAACAGGCTGTCTGTAACACAGCCTTAAGGCTCAGAGAAGACAAAGGATTTTTTCTGAGGCCTATCTGAAAATTGGCAATTTCAAGCCTTGGGAGACATTAGGAAATAGGTCCATTTCCTGACAGACCAGTAAAAAAAATCAATCAAATAGCTGGCTTTTGATGTTAATCTGACTTCTTCAGGCTGTACATTTAGATTTTGTGTATAGGACAGGGGAGAAAATGAGAGTCCCAAAAATTCATGGCAGATGATTGTGCCAGACCTGTTTCTTGATGGCAGTTCAAATACAATCTGCAAACATCATTAGGGATGTGGTTTTGAACTTCACAAATGGCAGCCATCGGCTAGATTTCTCCTTTCAGCTCTTCAGACAACGAACCACCAAATGATCTGCATTTACTACATATACACATTGCCTTATTTTAAAACTCAAGATTCCTCTTTGGCTGTTTGCAGACTGGATTTGAACTCACCTTAAGGAGTAGATCTGGCACAATTAATTAGGCAACTCTCATTAGCCTTCAGGATTGGTTGTGCAGGCAAAGACTGATGGGCATTGGTTTCCAGCCTAGCCCAGAGCCACACCTTCCCCACAGGATCTATTGGCCTGAGATTATGCTAGCAACTTTATGCTAGCAACTTTTTCATGAGTGTTCATAAATGTTACAGTAAGGTGTTCCTTCCAGTAACCTTTGCCTCTTTCCATTCTCTCTCCATCTCCGCCAGCACCTGTGCAATTCGGCCGCCTTCAAAGCCCGGACAAAAGCGAGGAGCCGTGTTCGAGATAAACGGGCTGATGTACTTTGAGAGGAGCTTGTTTTCGTCTGCTCCCCTTCCTTCTGCCTTCCATATAAGCCAATGAACTACAGACCTGGACCACTGTGAACCTTGAGGGGGTGGGGCGGGGTGGGGGTGAGAGCTTGGAGTAGTGGCCCCATAGCCGTGACTCAGCTGGATACCAGATGTGTGCCATGCCCCCTCAATTTCCCCCACCATTGTCTGCCTGGGGGGCTTTTATATATGTATAGAATAATATTTAAATGTTTTGGATGCTTGAATTCTGGGAGGATGGCAAGGGGCAGGGCCACTTTTATTTTTTTAACCAAAACTCGAAGCGAGGTTGGGTGGTGGGGAGACTTGGTTCTCCCCATTGCTTTTTAAAGCCAGTGATTCCTTCTCCTTAGCCTCCCTTCTCTGTCTCCGGGGGGGGGGGGGATGCGACAACCCCTGTCGTTTCTGTGGTGACAGGTACCATGTAGTCAAGGTTGGGCTCTTCTCCCTGACCCCTGTCTACCGCTGTGGACCTTCCTTGTGAAGAATTCCCCCTAGAAGGTTGGTTTAGTTTTAAGGGTGGAGATCGCAGCACTCCAGATGGAGGCAGTGAAGGGACCGGCTTTAGATTGGTGCCTTGGGTTCTTCCCCAGTGGTGGTGGAGTTGTTTTGCCTTTTGCGATGGATGAAGTGTTCATTAGAAATCAGTGCAGATGATTAAAGGCTGGGTTGACAGTGCCATGAAGCAGGTTTTACTGCTCCTTCTGCTCATGTAGTTCTTCACTCTTTCTGGCTGGCTCACTGTAGCGTTTCTCACACATTTCACCCATTGCAACCTATAGTTTTTGTCAGGATTTCTCCCTCCTCCACATAGTTGCTGCTGCTCCTCTTGTTTCTGAGAAACTGCCCTACTTATGAGGAACTAGCCACAGACAAGCCTTGAACAACAAAAAGAGTTTGTATTAGACAAAATATTTCTGAGAGGGAAAAAGGCAGGCGGGGGGGGGGGGAGACCCTGATGCTTTTCTTTCTGACGAGCTGTGATTCTTGCTAGTCCTGGTTCTGAATTTGGGGGCCCAGACTTCCAAGGTGGCCTCAGCAGGCATGAAGATGGAAATCACTTTCATACATTTTAATAGGCTGAATCCAGACTACACTGATTATGCAAGGACAGCCTCAGTGGTTAAGAAAGCCGGCAAGTCAACAGTTTGAGACCTGGATACTGCATGACAGTAGAGCACCCATCTTTGTCCCAGCTCCTGCCAATCTATCAATTCGAGTACAAGAAATTGCAGTAGATAAATAGGGGCCACTTTGGTGGAAAATCTCTTAGGGACATGAAAGGAGCCTGAGTGGAGTTTCTCTAGCAAAAATCCTTTCAACCCAGAATAATTTGTAACACAAAATTATTATTATTGATTATGGATAAAATCCCTCTGCTTTCAGTAGCACAAGTACAATTAACTTAGTCTTAACCCCCTTCCTAAAGGGCAGCAACTCCGACAGGAAAAGTAGCTCAATTGGCAGGAGGTTCCGTAGGGCCGAGGCGGACACAGAGAAGGCCCTCCTAGTGCTAGAGAGTATGGTAAATATGGTAAAATTAAATAAATTGTTGGCACATCTCTATCCAGTGCAGTCTTGGAACCTGAGTATAAGCCAGGTCCCCCCCTTTTTTTTGGGGGGGGGGGGTCATTTTGGGAGCTAAAAACTCGCCTTATACTCTAGTATATACGGTATTTTTCTACATAGGGTAGAGGAGTGTGTGCATATGTAAAGGGCAGGAGTCATTGATGAGAACAGCAAATTGACTTCCTTTAGCTGTTTATACAGCAAAGGCCCAAATCCAGTTGTTAGCCTAGACCAAGGGTGCCCAAACTTTTCGGCCCAGGGGCCGGATAACATTTTATCAGAGGCTCCGAGGGCCGAACTGTCTCTCCATGGTACATACATCCACCCAGCCTTGCCGCCGCCTCCGCCGCCGCCACCACTAACGCCTTTGCCGCCGGCTCCTCTTTCACCAGCTCCTCCTTCGCTGCCTTCGCGGTGTCCTTTAAAAATGTCCTTTTAAAAAAATATGACAGATCCTAGAAACTCACATCCAGCTTGGTCATTGTGGCATCCAAGGAGCTGTTGTTGTGTTCCAAAGCTTCAGGTAGGTGGGATTTTAATTAGCAATGAAAAGTCATTAGCCTTAGAAAAGATCCGCTTCCTGACATGATGTCAGGAAGCGGATCTTTTCTAAGGCTAATGACTTTTCATTGCAAATTAAAACCCCACATACCTGGAACTTTGGATTTTAATTAGCAATGAAAAGTCATTAGCCTTAGAAAAGATCCGCTTCTGACATCATGTCAGGAAGCAGATCTTTTCTAAGGCTAATGACTTTTCATTGCCAATTAAAACCCCACATACCTGGAACTTTGGATTTTAATTAGCAATGAAAAGTCATTAGCCTTAGAAAAGATCCGCTTCCTGACATCATGTCAGGAAGCGGATCTTTTTTAAGGCTAATGACTTTTCATTGCCAATTAAAACTCCACCTACCTGAAACTTTGGATTTTAATTGGCAATGAAAAGTCATTAGCCTTAGAAAAGATCCGCTTCCTGAAGCAGATCTTTTCTAAGGCTAATGACTTTTCATTGCCAATTAAAACCCCACCTACCTGAAACTTTGGATTTTAATTAGCAATGAAAAATCATTAGCCTTAGAAAAGATCTGCTTCTGACATCATGTCAGGAAGCAGATCTTTTATAGGGCTAATGACTTTTCATTGCCAATTAAAACCCCACATACCTGGAACTCTGGATTTTAATTAGCAATGAAAAGTCATTAGCCTTACAAAAGATCCGCTTCCTGACAGGAAGCGGATCTTTTCTAAGGCTAATGACTTTTCATTGCCAATTAAAACCCCACCTACCTGAAACTTTAGATTTTAATTAGCAATGAAAAGTCATTAGCCTTAGAAAAGATCTGCTTCCTGACATCATGTCCTGCCTGGCTTCCTGCAGCTTCAGAGGGTGGGGGAACTTCAAAATTAGCGCACATTGGGTCTCCCAATCAATTTAAAATCAGGAATTACACAATGCACAGCCATAATACAGTAAATCAATTTTGACTTCCAACTTATACCAATACAGTAATACCCCGTATAACATGAGTATCATATAGCGCTAAAACCGTATAACGTTACAAGATTTTCGGAAAAATCTTGTATCGAATAACACGATTTTAACGTTATCCGATACAGTCGTTCTTAGCAGCAGGGTGGGTGGAAAGCTGAACGGGGTTCTCCGTTCAGCTTCCCAGCCACCCTGCAGCTACGGAGGCAAGGGCGGGTGGCTAGGGAAGCCGACAGGGAGTCCCCGTCAGCTTTCCCAGCCACCCTGCAGCTGTAGATCGGGTCCTCTGATCTCTCTGGAGCAGGCAGGGGACCCGATCCAAGCTGTTTCTGGGATTCCCCGACGTCCTGAGCCAGTGCAGCAAGCCAGAATGTCAGGGTTCGAATCCCAACATTCTGGCTTGCTGCTCTGGCTCAGGATGTCGGGGAAGCCCACAAACAGCTTGGATCGGGTCCCCACACCTCCCTGGACCCAGCCGGGGGGGGGGGGGCTCAGAAACCCCAAAATTGGTAAAAAAAAAAAACGGATGTTTTTTTACCAATTTTGGGGTCTCTGACCACCCCCCCGCCGGGTCCAGGGAGGTGTGGGGACCCGATCCAAGCTGTTTCCAAAGTTCTCCCACCTCCCTGGAGGCTGCAGCAAGGCAAAATGTCAGGATTCGAATCCCGACATTCTGGCTTGCTGCAGCATAAAAGAGGGTGGGGGAAAGTTCAAAAGTAGCGCGCATCAGCTCTAGGGAGGTCGGGAGACACACACACACACACACACCTCTTTCTCTCCCCCCACACACCTCTTTCTCTCCCCCCCCCCCACACCTCTTTCTCCCTCTCCCAGAAGAAACTGCTTGTAATCCTGGACACACACACATCTCTTTCTCTCTCTCTCTCTCTCTCTCTCTCTCTCTCTCTCTCTCTCTCACACACACACACACACACACACACCTCTTTCTCCCTCTCCCAGAAGAAACCATTCTCCCCCCCTCAGCCCTGAATAAGCGGAAGGCTAAGACAAAATGGTGGACGCTTACTTTTAGCTCCCGGATGGCCTCAGGCTCAGTCTCTCTCTCCACTCTTAACAGCCAAATCAGCTAGGCGGAGGGATTCAGCAATTCTAAATTAGATTCGGCAGAAGTCCTAGTACTAAGCAGCAGAAGGAAGGAACTAGGCACTGATTTGTGATCCCTCCGCAAAAAAAAAAAGTCCGCAAAAAAAATTTAATAAAATAAAATAATAAGAGTTCCTATACCATGTCGGGGGCCGGATGAAATGGCCTGGCGGGCCGGATCCGGCCCGCGGGCCGTAGTTTGGGCATGCCTGGCCTAGACCCTAGTAGATCTATGGAATCAATGAAACATCTGTTGGCTTACCAATTCCCAAGAGTCAAGAACAGTCTCTAGTTGAGTTACACTTTCCTCCAATTTCTGTCTAAAACATTAGCCTTGCTTGTTTGCTCTTTTCAGCAGAACACTCACTGGATTAAAACATAAACAAGAAGTAGGCATAAAGTTAAAAATTAACTAAGTGGCAGGTAAAGTCCATATTTCTTTCAGTGCGACCTCATCAGCAGTGTTTGTGGTTATGGGGGGAGGTTGTGTTTTATCAGTGGAAACTCATTGCCACTTTTGTGCCTTATGGTACATTTTCTCCAGTTCTGGCTGAAGTGTTCAACTCTGGAAAATATGTGTCTATCTTTGGGTCAAAAGGTATCAAGCAGAGGGCCCATAAAGCTACTTACTCAGAAGGCAGCTTTGTGCCAAACTGCAGGGTTATTCTAGCTCTTTCTGTTTGGCTACCTGGAGTTTCTTGCAGCTTTCTTACTCATGGTTCAGCTGTGACCTGTGGAATGGTTCATCAAATCAACCAAGGTGTACTTGTTTCCTGCAGCTGTATTTGAAGCAGGAATGAGCATAGTTGGTGGAACCTAGATGGGCCTTTGTATGACAGGTTCTTCAAGTCATCCTTGTTGTAAAAAAAATACAACAAAATGTAGTCTTTATAAAGAAAAATGAGAATATAACACTTTTTTAAAAAAAAATGCTTTAAAGGGTGGTGGGGAGCCAGCAAGGTTATTAGAAATCCATTGGAAGGATTTTTTAAAAAAAACTATGTCAACCTGCCCAACCATATTCTCTTGTACTGGAGTAGGATTTCTGCCTGCCTTTCCCCTTCCCTTCCCTGGGCAGCCTCAAGTGCTCAGCAGGGCACGCATACTCTTCAGCAGTTGGCCTCTCATGTGTCTAGATGGCTTTTTGCACTAAGGATTTCAGAGTCCAAACCAACATGTCAGTGTCCAAAATGTGCCAAGCAGTGAGTTGGTTTTTCCTTTTCACACTGGAATTTATCCTCCGCCAAGAGGAAGTCAGAAATGAGAAGTGTAGCTGCCTTGCTCAGGTTTGAGTCCCAGGCTCACTGGCGTTGAGCTGCTTCCATAGCTGGAAACTTACTGCCCTCATTTGGCGGATGGCTTCCTCTTGTGACTCCAGCCACTGGGCAAGGACCCGGAGTGACTCCCGTTGTAGGACTATAAAGGAGAGAAGGAGAAACAACGTGACTAATACAGAAAAGCTTTGTGGCCTCCCTGCCTTTTAAAAAAGTATATTTTACTCTGAGGTATCCTAGAGCCTCTAGCCTTGTTTCCCAACCTTTGGTTTTTGGACTTCAATTCCCAGAAACCTAAGTCAATCCCCCAAAGCACTGATCAGCCAATGTACTGAGGTAGGCTTCTGGGAATCGTCCACCAGTGTTCTGCAGAACATAGTTTGGGAAATGCAACTTTCGGAAGGTACAGCTCCACTAAAAGGATTGCTGTACTGCTTGGGAATTTGTTACAGGCTGCTCACTAGAGGTTTTCAATCCAAGATGTCTTCTTGAAAGATCTAGTATGGTCTGCATAGCCTAGTCCTGTTGCATTGTGACAAGGAACAGACAGAACAGTACAATTAATCTGCACAACGTCTTGTGGATTACCCTGCATCTCCCTGTTGGATAGAAATACCACTCCTAAGAAGGCTGAGAGTTCGATTCATCTACTGTGCCTCCTGGGAGAAGTGACAGGCTCTAGCCATGAGCAAGCTGCCCAGTCCTGGGGCACTCCCAGAGGGAAAAAAGGGTAACCCACATAGCATAGCAAATTGTAAAAAACATGTTGCCACATGTTCAAATTGACTTGGTGGCACAAAATTATTGAAGACAATTCTGGCTAATATGTGTGCCGTTCCCATTGTGTATAGCAGATGATAGCAATGGCTGCCAAGGCGCAACAAAAGTATGTGTGGCCTTGCCAAAAGCAGTCTGAAGGGTCTTCTTAATAATCCACTACATGTACAAAGTGCTTGACATACAGTATTTCATATCTGGTGTTCATTAAGCTGTTAGTATGACAACTCGGATAGAACATAAGTCTTCAGTATCATGCCTGCTTCCTGACAATAAAACTGGGTCACTTCCCCCTCCTTTCAGGACAGAAGGAGGGCACGGGAAAGCCTAATCTTCCTCACACTAACATCAGGTGAAAGGCACTGCAGAATGAATTCACCAAAAGGTGGCTTCATTTTGTCAGTTTCACATTGGCCTAGACATGGATGAAGAAGTAGGATGGAAATAGGGGGTGAGTCACTTTTTTTTTAAAGAAAAAAATATTCTTTGTGGTAAATGCTAATGATTGCTGCAGCTGAACTGAGAAATGCTGTTAGTCTCCAGAACTTTCTGTTGCAGTACCAAGAGGCATCACTATGGGGCGCTGTGACACCAACTTTCTAACACCAAAAAGACCCCCTATTGATTGAAATTCAGAGCTTGGAAAAGTTAAATTCAGTTCTTTGGTGATAAGCTAGTGGCAGGGAATAATAAAATTCATTATAACTGATAATTATTAATGTGCTAGTTACAAAATAAACCCCCCCAAAAAGCAAATTCCACAATTATTCCTCAAACTAAATTAAATTCATGCAAAACAATATTACTAAAAGTGTCTAAAGATGGACATTGCAGAGAAGCATAGAAGGACCTCTCTCAATAAATTGTTTATTATAAAAAAAAATTGCCTGGTTTTGAAATCAAAGTGTAAAAACTGTTGGAAAAACTCTCAGAGTAGTGAACTTCCCTTTCACCAAATGGGTGGTATTAAAAATATACCAGATGAATGGATTGATGGATGAATAACACGTTTTATAATGGTTGCAGATAGGGACACATCAAAGTGCCCAATCTTGGTTCATTATTTGCAGGTTCTGTTTTAGCCACGTGGTCCTTACGCAGCTTATCCCGGATAAGGGATCCCAGGTCCCCTCCTGGTCTCCCTATTATGGCCCATATATCACCAGCCAACCCACCTTCAAACCTACCGCTCAGATAGACGGCCAGGGTGGCGAGGCCTAGGCTGGCTACAACTAGTACTCCCAGGAGGGCAAAAAAGCCTATAGGGCAACACGATGGGCCACAGCAAGGGCAGCAGGTGAATGCAGGTACAAGGTGGAAATTCTGGACAGGTACATAAGAGGAGTCTTCTATGTTTGGGAAATTGAAATATTTAGAAGAGGTAGCGCTACGTGGTGTCCATGAAGCATTGGGCTGGAACTGACTGCTTTCTGCAAAAGAAAAATAGAAAAATTGAGTTGGAGTGACAGCTGCTGTGAATTATTATCCCCTGGGGCATCATGGGGCTGGTGCAATCCCTGCAGTTCACTCTTCAGGGCAAGAAGCCACTAATTGACCATGGTTACTTCAAGTTTACATTCCTGAGCAGGCCACAGCTAAGCTGGAGGCTGCTAGTGAGGAAAGCAGGCTTAAGTACCTTCCTGTTTGCCAGATCCGTAGTGAAGGTCACTGATGGATTCCACTGCGTGCAGGTTAATTGCTGCCACATTCTCACTGAGTTCAGTGAGTTCCGTATCTGAGGAAGCAGCATCCTTCACCGTAGCATCTGCACAGGAAAGAAGCAAGGTTGTGCTGTAAGAAGGTCCACCTACTCTCAGCTATAACCTGACTGAACTGCCCCATTAATTGATAATCCCTTTTAGTGGGGAAATAGGTTGCAAATTCTCCCAGCAAGGTAAGGCCCAACACTTTCCCATCCCACAGTGGTGTTGCAAGAGGAGGGGCCTTCTAGCTGGCAGCCATCTTGGAAATCACCAAATCCTGCGCATAAAAAGCATGCTTGTACATCTCTCTTTGTTGCCACCCTCATAGTTCCAGAATAGGCTTTTCCTGGCTGTGATCTGGTCTCACAACTCAGTGCTAGAGCACAGATGTTGCACAGAGGAGGTCCTAGAAGCAACACCTGGCAATTGATGGCTGGGACTATCCTTGCTCTGAAAAACCTGACCCCTTGGCATTCAAAGAGTTTATAAATCCTGATATTGAAGGCCTAATCTCTTACACTATGCAACAAAAAAAAATTGCCCCTGCTACTGGGTTGAAAATATGTCCCTTATAGATAGTAATTCATATGTGCTGAATACAGAACTGCAGTCTGATTTGCTCTGGCATGTCAGGAAAAAAAGTTATGTACGTGTAAAGGTTATCAAGGAAAATGCTATTAACTATGTTGAAAAGCAATTGTGAGAAATTTTAGGGAAATTAATGTGCGTACTTTGGGATGAAAACACTAAATATTATAATTAAGAAGTGAGTGATAAATGTTTATTTACCTCTGAAATGAGTCAGGGACCCTTAGTTACATGAAGACTGACAATGGCTTGGTTTAAAAGTGTGTAGAGCTTCTTGCTTTCCGCCTGTGAACATCTTCTGTTGCTCTCTGCAAAAACCAACAGTAATCCGCCATCATGTTCGGATTGAAGCAGCCTTGATATCTTGCTTCCATGGTGGACATCTCCTGGTGGAATATTTCACCGTGCTCGTCACTCAAGGCTCCCATATTTGACGGAAATAAGGTGAGATGCGAATGCAAGAAATGCATCTTTAGTGACATTCGGCAACCGAGGTGCTGGAAGGCTGTTAGCAAGTTGTCCACAATTTCTGCATCGTTGTCTGCTCTGTGGTTCCCAAGAAAGTTGTGCACGACAAGCACAAATGCGTCCCAAGCTGCTAGTTCTCGTTCCGTGAGCTCCAATCTGAATTGTGGACATCGAATCAACTTTCGTATTTCTGGTCCAACGAAGACTCCTGCTTTCAATTTTGCCTCATTTTTCATCTTTCCAAACTTGCCTTTTAGGTACTGAAAACCACGATTTGTTTTATCCATCGCTGCAACAAACTGTTTCATAAGATCCAGTGTGATATGGAGTGGAGGTAGGTAAATCTTATTACGATCCACAAGAGGTACATACAGTATTGAATGTTGTGCTGTCCGACTACAGGTAAATTTCTGGGTGGCCAATTTTTCACTATGTAGTGATTCTTGTCATCGCGAGTAAGTTCCACTCCTTCAGTCTGGAACCCAACAGTTCAGACATTTCTTTCGACAGGGACAAATCGCGAACCAATCACGTTATTTTCACCCAGTAGCAATTTTTTTGTTGCGTAGTGTTATAAGGAAGATCCTATATTCCTTCTGCTGCCTCTTGCCACCCCCACCCTCCAACTGACACACTGTTCCTTTAGGTCAGAGAGCAAAGTTACTTCCTTGGGGGCTGCATAGATCTATTAGGGAGCCAATTAGTGGTTGCCTCAAAATAAATGGGCCAAGATAATTCAATGTCAGCAATTCTCTTTTGAACAGTCATTTGAAGCAGCCATGTTTGCACAGAATAGTATTCCATAAGCTTAACTAGAAAAGGGCAGAATTGTCACAAAAGGTCATGGTAAAATGTCTTTTAAACCCAGT
Organism: Furcifer pardalis; assembly: GCA_030440675.1. Taxonomy (NCBI): domain Eukaryota; kingdom Metazoa; phylum Chordata; class Lepidosauria; order Squamata; family Chamaeleonidae; genus Furcifer; species Furcifer pardalis. Next base: position 106,447,541 of record CP126893.1, read on the forward strand.
CAACCAGCTGGATTTGTAATTGGATGGTGCTGGTAATATTTCTATTGTTAGTAATTTCAGCTGACAAATTCAGGTTTTTTTGCAAGTACCGTACATCCTTTGCTTCATTCATTGACATATTTCACCTGCAGCAGGTGACGTATCAGAAAACTGCTAGTTAATTCTGTCATGTACACATTATGGTCTCTGCAAACTAAGCAGAGCTTGGACATCTTTCTTTTCAGTAACACAGCTCCCAGAGCTTCTCAGCTGGTGCAGCCTGTGGCTGTTGGCCAAGAGATTTTGGGACTTGTAGTCTTAAAAAGTAGCTCCCCCAGGGCTCTGTGGTGGAACAGTGTTCCATTCTCAGAATAATTCTTTCCTTGCTGCTCATTTGGTTGCGTACGTAAAAGAAGGTTACTGGAATTCAACTCTGACTCTTGTGTGAGTCAGTCAGGCAGTGTCCCTTCTATGGGTTTTAGAAGAGAGAGACCCATGATGACACCACCTTGTTTATACTTTTTACAAGGGGAGAGGGAGAGGCAAGAATTCAACCCAGTTCTTTCAACTCTATGGCTTTCCTTGCTCTGTGCCTCCCTTCCCTTATATAAACAGTTTAGCAGAAACCCAGTCAAGTCCGAGAGAAGCCTTTTGGTGCCCGTTTAGCTGGGGTGAAATGCTGGGTCATCTCTCTTGTGTCTTAATCAATCTGTTGACCTTATTTATTTATTCATTTAGTCACACTTCTATGCCCCCCTCCTCACGAATGACTCAGGGCAGCGAACAACAGTTAAACACACAATCAACAATAAAACCCATGATAAAATACCCAACCATCTCCGAAAGTTAAACTTTAAAGGTTAAAAATTAAAAAGAGATTAAAAGTTAAAATTCACCAATTAAAATTACGAGGGAGAGGGGAACACAGTCAGATTAGCCAGCCGGCCGGGGTAGCTGACTGGCCCAAACCCCACACCTGCCCTACCAGCCATGTCTTCACACCCTTTCTAAAGGCCAGCAACTCTGGAGATGCAACTTGGTTGGCAGGAGGTTTCAGAGGGCCAGAGCGGACACAGAGAAGGCCCTCCTAGTGCTAGAGAGATGCACCTCTCTAGCCAATGGCATGACCAGAGAGCCTCTCCCATCCACTCTGGTGGGACGGACAGATGTTCTTGGTGTGATGCAGTCTCTTAAGTATCCTGGGCCACTACCATGTAGGGCTTTACCAGCACCTTGAATTGCACTCAGAAGCAAACTGGCAACCAGTGCAGCTCCCGGAACAGTGGTGAGGTGTGAGCATAACGTCCGCACCCCATCACGATCCAAGCAGCCGCACTCTGGACCAGTTGCAGCCTCTGAATGGTCACCAAGGGCAGCCCCATGTACAGCGCATTACAATAATCAAGTCTGGAGGTGACCAAAGTGTGTGTGATCATGAGCAAGGAGTCCCGATCTTGGAGCAGGCGTAACTGGCATATAACACGAAGTTGTGCAAAAACCCTCCTAGCCACAACTGCCACCTGCTCTTCAAGCAGGAGACGTGAGTCCAGGATGACCTCCAGATTACGCACTGGGTCTCTTTGGGGCAAAACTGCCCCATCCAGAACCAAAGATAGTAGCTCCTGAGATAACGCAGGACCCCTGACCCACAACCACTCAGTCTTGCCAGGATTCAGTTGTAGCCCGTTGTCCCCCATCCAGACCCTCACAGCCTCCAGGCACCTGGAAAGGACTTCCACTGCATTGCTTGGGTCTCCACTAGCCGAGATATACAGTTGGCTTTCATCTGCATATTGGTGATACCTCACCCTGTGGGAACAGATGATCTCACCCAGCGATTTCATGTAGATTTTAAATAGGAGAGGTGAGAGCACCAAGCCCTGAGGCACCCCATATTGCAGGGGCCTAGGGCTGGATCACTCGCTCTCCAACCACACCAACTGGGTCCGGCCCCTCAGGAATGAGGAAAACCAAGACCACACAGTGCCCTGGATCCCCAACCCTCGGAGCCTTTCCAGAAGGACACTGTGGTTGATGGTATCAAGAGCCAGGACAGACGGATGTCCACCATCCCACTCTCTCCAGAGCTCACCCACAAGCACGACCAATGCAATTTCCCTGATTGCATACGTAGCATAGGAATTCATTTGTCAAGCTACAAGCCTGAGGTAGAGAATGATGAGTTAGAATATGGAAACAAAGAATCATGAAAAATATGTCAGTTAGAAATAAATAAAATTATTTCAAAACAATATGGAGAAGGTATATGACTCCAGCACATTTAAGTTATTATGATTCAAAATATTCAAAAAGATTGTTGGAGATGTGAAAAAAGAAGTTGGGACGTATTTTCATTTATAGTGGGAATATAAGAATGTGAAGAAAATATGGGAAATGGTTTTTAAATTAATGAAATATTGTCTATAAAATTGGAGATGTGTCCTAAAATAGCATTATTAATGGATTTTGGAAATATGCAGATAGAATGGGAAAAGAAAGATGATATATTTGTAACAGCATTGGGTTTTAATATTGTTTTTAAAATGGAAAATAGGTTGGGAATTTGGATTATTGGTATAAAGCGATGAAAGATAGTTGTAAAGATAAATTAACATAAGAGATAAAGGTAAAAAGGGATTAGTAAAAAATAACTGATTTTAGAGAGCTATGAGGAGAATTTTTAGAGTACGTACTGGTGAAAAGGAAAGGAATAAAGCCAGAGAGCAAGATGTATTATCTTTTTCGAACGAAGAGGTAAATATAAAAATGTAATAATATCAGGAACATTTAACGGAGAAGGTTTATTACTCCCACTGGTGATGGGTGCACGTAGAAAGTTATATGTATTTTTGTTTAAGTTGTTTTGTCTTTCCCCCCTGTATTTTAATTAACAAAAATTTTAAAAATTCAGGTAGTGATATTATTCCTGATCTAAGTGAAGATCTTCTTGTCAAGTAGTTGTTAAAAGCACTGGCATGGGGCAGCCCACTGGCAACCTTACATCTCTGTAGGAATGCTATCATGATTACAGAAGAGTCGCCCGGCTCAAAATTCCAGACGCCTTGGCATCACATGTTTCAAGGGCACAAAGGACACAACGAATTGTGCAGTACATTTGCAAGGCAATATACGCAAACAATTCCATCTTTCCACTGCTTCCCTGCAGGGTTCCTGTACCTTTAATTACAGGACATACAGTAACTCAACAGGTAATGTTAATCAATTCTATGTTCCTCACTGGTAGAGGGAAGAAGAAGAAATGAAAAGTGTGGTAAATTCTGATTCCTGACTTGTCTGTTAGAGGCACAATGCATGTATGTATGATTATGAATGTTTATTCAAGGTTTTTTTTTCTGAGTCCAATGGAGCTTTAATTAGGTTTAGAAAAAGATAGCAGAACATTGCGTTGCCATTTTAAGGACATTGAATAAATAAAAGGACAGTCCTTATAATAATATTCCCTATGCAGACAAGAGCCTTGCATTCTGTTAGTAATTATAATGTGAACTGGATCTATATATTATAACAAGGAGCTATTTTCAAAGAGGATGCTGTCTCTGACTCAATAATAATAATAATAATAATAATAATAATAATAATAATAATAATAATAATAATAATAATAATAATAATAATAATAATAATAATAATAATAATAATAATAATAATAATGAGGCACCTTAAAAACTACTAGATCTGGATTGTAAACTATAAATCCCACACTGAAAATAAAGCCAGAATAGTTTATGTTTTTGTACTTATTCTGGTTGAACCAGGAGCAAATAACCAAGTTAACTGATTTTAAATTAATGCCTGTATTAGTAAAAGGTAAAGGTTGCCTTTGCTCAAAAGCCAGTCATTTCCAACTCTAGGGTTTGGTGCTCATCTCCATTTATAGCCAAAGAGTCAGCACTGTCTGCATATGCAGATGTTTCCATGGACATATGGCAGGCATGACTAGACACTATATGCACTGAATGCTGTTTACCTTTCCTCTGAAGTGGTACCTATTTATCTATTTGCGATTTCTTGCTTTTGAACTGCTAGGTTGGCAGGAGCTAGAACAGAGACAAGAGATCACTCCATCATGCAGTACTTGGATCTTGAACTGCTCACCTGCCACCACAGTCCCTTCTGCCTGTATTATGATCCATTTTAGTATTATTACAACTGAGCAGAGTACTGAAAGAGAAATTCACTACACATAGAGCGAAGCTCATGGAAAGAAGCATGCCTGTATGTTCTAGCTCAGAACCTACTGTCAACACGCTGGAAGTGAATGGCTGCAACTTAGGTTGACCATGTGTTAAGTATTATTAAGAAATTAAAGGAATTGAGTATAGCATAAGGGATCAAAGTTGCAAAACTAGTCATTCAAAGCACATACAAAAATAAAGAAAACTTAACTGGTTACTTAGCCCCCCTGGCCTTATCTGACTCACAATTACATTCTGTGAGGCCCTCCCACTGCTGATCCGTGATGAAAGAGATAGAGTGTTCCCTGGACAGTGGTTTTATTATCCTGGTACAGTATTAGCCTTCCCACGTGGGAAACACCTAGGCAATAGTGACTGATTAACATACTTCTGGGTCAGAATGGAATGTCTTATACAGATACTCCTACTTATAAAAATCTTCATCTTGAGGGGATAAAAACATGGTGAAACAGAGATCAGGGAAAAACACATTTAAAATGGGATTTTCTATGACAGAAGTCATCGTAGCAGTGGCATATTTAGTAATTAAAAACGTTCCTTTCTACCCTGTGCCGCTCTTTGTTTCCCCATGATGAAGGGGTGCCATGGGGAGTCTCAGACCTTTGTGAGAGAAATTGGAAATGCTCTACTTAAAAAAAAAAATCAGGGTTCATAATGTCATTAGCATTATGTGGAACAATTTACAAAACAAAACTTAAGCCATTAAATATCCCACCTATTATTTTCACTAGTGATAGTGTGGTGTGATGGAGGCAGTAAGGCAGGGATTCCTAAATTTTTCCTGCCAGGGGCCTAACCACACCCCTCAGTCAGCTGTGCGGGCTGGTCACATGATTCCCCACAGTGGTGGCGGAGCGTGAAATCACACTGTGTTTCTGGGCGTTTTCCACTCCTCCAATGCTTCCCTTGGAGGAGGGAACATTTTTGCATCTTTTTAAAAAAAAATTGGCATGTTTTCGCTGCATTTAAGTGCAAAAACACACCAATTTCGGCACTTCCGGTGTTGGTGGCATTCTGGCCCTGAAGTAAGGTGTAGTGGGTAGAAGGGTAGACTAAGACTCGGGAAACCATGGGATCACTGGACAGTGCAGTGAGCCCTGGTAAAACCGTTCTTAATTATCACACATGTCCTATCAGGATTGGTATGAATTGAATGTGACTTAATGACATATAACAGTGGTGGCGAACCTATGGCACGCATGCCAGAGGTGCCACTCTCAGAGCCCTCTCTATGGGCACCCGTGCAGTCACCCCAGCACAGAGTTAGCCCCACCCCTCTGCCCAGAAGCCCAATGGGAGCGCTTCCTCCCTCCCCCAGCACAGAGTTGGCCCTACCCCTCTGCCCAGAAGCCCAATGGGAACGCTTCCTCCCTCCCTCAGCACAGAGTTGGCCCCACCCCTCTGCCTAGCAGCCCAATGGGAGCACTTCCTCCCTTCCCCCTCAGCACAGAGTCCGCCTTGCCCCTCTGCCCAGCAGCCCAATGGGAGCTGTGTTGGCACTTTGTAATAAATAAGTGGGTTTTGGGTTGCAGTTTGGGCACTCGGTCTCTAAAATATTCGCCATCACTGGCATATAACTTACCGAGGTGGGGTTTTTTTTTGGGGGGGGGGGGTGAGCATTGACAGGGATTAAAATGATCCCTTTGAGATATGGCACTGGGAGAGAGTCTTATGGATACAATAAGTCAGTTCTAGATAAAATAAAATCTGAATTCTCCATAGTTACGTGATCACTAAACTGAAGCTACTGAACTGTGGACAGATCATGAGAAGACAAATCTCACTGGAAGAAGCAATAAAAAGAAAGAAAGGCCTAACCCAAGATGGACCAAGGCAATAAACGATGACATGAGCTATTAATACTTAGACCTTTTGAAAGTCATTAATTCTTAGGGTTCCCATAGGCCAGGAGCAACTTGACACCACATAAAACATATAGACTAACGTGAGACACTTTCCTGCAGTTCAAAATGCTATAGTCCAGACTCAGTTGTTTGCAGTCTCAGAGAAAATTGAATTACAATTTCTTCTTACCAACATTTGTATAGAAAAACTGTCTAAGGGAGGGACTACACTGGGATTTGTCCCCTTGATTAGTACACTGTGGGGATGGGCTGGTTCTCTCCTTTTCCTGGAAGGCACACAATGTAAGTCCAAGTGAGCCAGTCTCCAGAGTGTTCCTATCCATAGCTTTTTTGATTTCCTGTAAGGGGAAGGACTGGCTAGGATTGCTCCACTTTGGTTTAGTTCCAGCACATATTGAACACTAGGATTAAACCAAAGTGAATGGCTTGCTTATTTAAATTTCCCATCTGCTTTAAATTTCCCAGTGTTAAGTGGCTTAAGCAGACAGCTTAGCCACTTAATTTGGGGTAGAGGTGGGGGTTGAAGTTTTTTAAAAAAATATATTTTTAAGCTTAGTTAGGACAATGCTAAATCACTATGCTTTTATTTTTTATTATTATTGTTATTGTTGTTGTTGTTAGAAAGATTTCTTCTGGAAGGAGGATACAAAGAGTGAGATTCTTTACTTTCCTTTTAAAGGGAATATATATGTGTATATTAGTGTGTGTATTTATTTGTTTGTTTGTTTGTTTTTATTTTGTTTTGGTTTTTTCTGTTATGTTTACGCATTTTTCCTTTTTGTAAGCTGTCTTTGTATTATGTTTTATGTTAAAATTTAATTATAATTTTTTTGGGGGGGAGGGGATAAAAAAGTAAAGGGAGGTGAGCCAAATAGGGTCACTTGAGGTACACATGCCATGTAGATACAAGGACTGCAGCAAATGTCATAGTCCACTGATGTGAGAGGCAGAAGCCTGTGTTTACTTCCCCAAGTGACTCAATTCAGCTGCTGCGCCAAGCCTTATTGTCTTTTCTGAACACTTTCATCTGGACTTCTACAACTTTATCCATTCCTTTGTTTAAAATGTCAACTTCTTGTAAGAATACCTGATCATTGTTTTTGAAACATTTTATTTGATTCTGCTGAAGTTAATGAAGCTTTATGATCTTGCAGAAGAGGCATATTCCCAGCTGGGGCTAGAACTCACACTCAAAGGCCATGTAGCTTTTAAAAAGATGGTGTTGGCTTCCAATACTTCAATCACAATTTTTTAATGTTTAAGAATATAAATTTAAAGATTCATAAAATAATATGTATAAATAAAGGAAGAACCATTTGAAAGATATAATTTGAAAATACAGGTAGAACCATTTTGAAGCCACTGTTTGAGTATACTGTATGTGAATTACCCCTATCAGTTCTGTACTGAGTGGGGTGGGGAAAAGACCTGCTCACATGCCATAGGTTAGAATATGGGTAAAATAAGTGATCAGGTTGCAAGATTATCTTATAAAAACAGTCCTGCAGCTTTAAAAATGTAAAGCCCATAACTCCTACTGCCAGGATTGGGAATGTGGCTCTCCAGATGTTGGTGGACTGAATTCCAATCATCCCTCATCGTTAGATATTGCTCATATCCAGAAGAGCTTTATGACAAGAGCAAACATTCTTGAGGGTACAAGAGCAAAACCAAATTAGAAGCTGGAGGAAGGAGCTCACTGGAGAAGGAACAACATTAAAAGGGATATGGCTGAGGAACTCAACCTCCCCTACATCACTTGGAGGACCCTGAATAGGCTGAGGGACAGAGTACCTAAATGTAAGACCAACAGGCTCAAGTGGGGGCTGCTGGTGGACAACAACATGTGCCGTAAATGTGGAGAGATATAGAACCTGGCTCATTTACTGGTCTGTCAACTACTACCAGAAACATGCAGCAATGAAGAGTTAATTTTGGCCACTGACAAAATCAAGAAAGTGGCTTCATTTAGGCAATCCAAAGTTTTATCTGGAGACAATATTATTATAATAAGAAGAATTAGATATGTCTGCTAGGGTATGTGGAATTTCACTGCAACAACATCTGGAGGGCCAACATATTCCCATGGTTTATTATATGACTGCATACAGCTATGTGGGCATAGTTGGAAGCTCTTGTGCAGGAAATTAACCATTGTTTCAGTGGGGTGGGGGAGCAGCAGCATCTTTCCAAAACCCAGGGACATGACACAATAGTAATTCTGATCTCTGAGCTTCCCATTTTTGAGCTACAGTAGATGATGTATGGTCTGGATGAAATTTCCCAAAGGGCTGAATCAAGGCTGCAGACTACCATTTTTGCCTTTGCCTTAGATGCTTCCAGTGGTGGGCTCCAAAAAATTTTACTACCACACTGTGGGTGTGGTATGGTGGGCGTGGCCAGGGGGAAGCCCTGCATTGCACCCAAATTAGGACTACTGTACAGTACTTTATTTCAAAACTTGGATGGGTGGGGCCAGCCAGAATTTCTGCTACAGGTTCTGGCGAACTGGTGCGAACCTGCTGATGCCCACCACTGGATACTCCCCTGTCCCTTCATAACCACTTTCCTTGATGAGTGGTCATTTGGACAAAAGCAGGTACTAACAACACACAGGGGAAAGGTGGGCAAACTGGACCTGTTCTACCAGCAGTCACAAGGCTCCAAATTAGGAGCTGGTGTTAACCCTAACTAGACTGTGCCTGACACACTTTCACAGCTTGGCCTAAAGAAGCAGAATTGTAGAGGGTAAGGAATTTAAAGCAAGTTGCTCATTGAGATGGATCCATATTTGGGTCATTTTCCTGCCCCTCACCTGTATCAGGAGCAGATGCCCCCTCCCAGTCATATTGAGAACTCCCTTGAAGCTGCTCAGCATCAGCAGGGATACACCAATCTCTGCTTTCAACTTCTCAGGGCTATATCAGTTAACCTGCAAGCCAGAGTGAAGACATCTGGTGGGAGTCTTGTTGCTTCTCATGGCCATAGGAGGACCACATTTATCTCAACTGCTCAGTCCATTAAGCCTAGATCAGTGATGGCCAACCTTGGCACTCCAGATGTTCTTTGACTTCAATTACTAGAAGGCCAAATCAGTACTTCTGCTGATAAGGGCTTCTGGGAATTGAAATTCAAGAACATCTGGAGTGCCAAGGTTAGCCACCACTGGTCTAGACCAAACCAGTTTCTCTGAATGTCACCCTTTAGTCATCAGGACAGGAGGCCTATGGGTCACAGCAGGTTCTCTCTCTCTCTCACTCACTCACACACACTCACTCTCTCTCTCTCTCTCTCTCTCACTCACACACACACACACACACACACACACACACACACACTTATTGCTCAGTCCTGTTAAAGTCGGTAGCTTAGCGCTCCCAGGAGTTGCAGTGTTTTACAGCTGGATGTTTGCCCCATCTCCAAAACAAACCATTTGATTTCTACAAGCTGTCCCTTTTTGCCCAGATAGATCATACCTGATCCAATCTCACCGGACATCCCTGTAGCCAGATTCCTCTTCCTAGCTTGGTTGCAGCATCTACTCAAGGAGACAAGGGAAGAAAGTCTGGAAGAGGCTGTGAAAGGGGGGGGGGGCGCGCGCTAGACTGATCCCTGGGAATGGATGGGGAAGTAAACACAGGCTTCTGCCTTTCACATCAGCTGCTCTGGCTTAAAATAGGAATACGAGGAGGCTAAGGAGGAGCTATAGATAGGAACGGAATAGAGGGGCAAGGATTCAGCACAGGCCATATTAAGGAGTAGTCTAGAGAGCAAGCTGGGGATATGGAGGAAGAGAGAAATGTACACAAGAAGGCAGAGATGCTAGCTTATTGACAATGTTCAGTAACAATTCCACTGACAGTTCAGCTGACTGGGAGAGAATGTCGTGTTCTCCTTCACTGCAGGCAGCCAATAGTCCTGGACTTTGTGCTGAGGAAACGGAAAATGTTCTTCCCCAGAGATAACCTTTCTAACAAACTGGGATCTTTCCTTCCAGATAAACAGCACTGAGTATCTCAGAAACATTCTTCATCATTGGAGCAGTGCCTTGACCTTATGGGGCTAAAAGAGGTGTGTGACCCTGAAACGTGGTAAGACAAACAACAACAGCCATTGGCCGTAAACTGGACACTTGGGAGAGGGTTTTCAACTCTCACTACAAATGACCTGGGAGGATTATTATATGGTTTCCCACTGGCAGGCCAAAGCACATTATCCAGGCTTTCCATTATCTATTCTTTAGAGTCTAGGGAAGCTGGAGGCTTCCAGGCTCTCCTCCCTGCCCCTCCCATTGGCAGTACTGAGCACTGTGGCCGCTCAAAGTAAATGTTTATGCAAAATTGATTTGCCTAGTACATTTTTGCCGGGAAAGAAACCAGAGGATGACTCCAAAAGATGAATGTTGCCTATTTGACAGCCAATATCAGCCTAGACCTGTTGTTTGTAAAAACATCACCCTGTTAGTCCCAAAAAGATGGTGCTTTTCAGAGGACAATTCCCCTTCTTTCAAACAGACCCCGGGGGGGGGGGATCCTCCCCAGGTATAGACTTCAAAATCCACTACCACACTATTTTGAGCCCTCTTGTTTACCAAACGGTCCCAAGGAGCCTTTGATGTTTGTAAACAGATGTGTCAGTCACCTGCCACATTTATCAGATACTTGTTGTTTGGTTGCTGATACTTTATGGCTGTTGATATTCAACACTTAATAACTATTGCATGTGAAAGATGACTAAGGTACAGAACAATTCCAAGCAGCAGTAGAATGCCATGTAATGGAAAATTGGTCTCTCTGTACAGTTAATGATCTATATAATACAACAGCAAGATAAGTTCTCACACTTGTGTGCACACATTTGCATAGTGGTTAAAACACAATCAAACAGAAAATGACCTTTGAACTACCAATTATTACCACAATGTTGGACAGGCTTCCAAACTAAGCACAACTGAAATCTGTCATTTAAGAAAGGAAAGAATTAAAGCTTCAAAACCCCAACTTTGGAAACTTTCTGTATTTTATTTGTTCTCGTTTTTTGCTAACGACGTGTACAATTCATTTAGTGACACTTTAATAACCAGACAATGAAAAATAGAACAGAGGAAATGCATGAGAGGAAAAAAATCAAATCTTTCACATCTCTTTTCTTTATTGTTTCAAAGATTTTAGGAAGATTTCATCCATGTTTAGCCATACTGTACTGTAAAATAGTCCTTCATATTGTTTGGGAACTGTATGGAAAGGAAAATTAACAATGTGAGGTTCTTGCCTGACTTATGAAGATTTACACTACTGGCCCTGTAATGCAATCTGTAAGCATTAGGAGACCATTGCTTTTCTTGGAGGATACACTGGATCTCTTCCACCCAAATGCAATCCCAGTAGGAACTGGTGACATTTCCAGCTGTCAGTTACAGGTATGCAGAACTGCCCTTATGTTGACTTCCAAACTTTGTCCCTCTAGCCCAGCATTCCCTATTATCAGCAGCAATCCAAGGGTCTCTAGGAAAGGTCTCTCCTAGCTTTCAGGAATGTTGGACAGCAATTCCCAGCTCATGGTGGAGGGTGATAGAACCTGCGGTCCAGCAAAAAGTGGAAGAGTACTCATTCCACATCTGTTCTCTAAGTGGAGATGGTGGGGACTGAGTGTTGGGTCTCCTCTATGTTCCCACTCCCAGACCTTATTTTAGCAGCAGATGACAAGAAAGTCATACGGATGACTAAAAATAGTACAGTACAATTATTCCGTTGATCTACAAGGGAACATGGCAAACTTACACAGTAACTGTTTTCAGCTACTTTTTTGGTGTTACTCAGGTGATACAGCTGTTGTACGGGACACCATTCCCCCCCCCAAAAAACCTAATTGTTATGCGATTTCATTGCTATATGGGGCAATTGTTGTATGAGGTTTCACTGTAGAGTAAGTAAAGGATGGATGTGTAGCGGGGACAGGCTGGCTATTTTGCTACATTATACTACAGATCCTGTAGTGCAATCTGTAAGCCCATGATGGTGAACCTTGGCATTCCAGGTGTTCTTGGACTTCAATTTCCAGAAGCCCAAGTCAACACTCCTGCTGATCAGGGCTTCTGGGAATTGAAGTTCAAGAACAACTGGAATGCCAAGGTTCGTCATTGCTGCTAAGCATTAGGAGACAATTGCTTTTCTTGGAGGAAACACTGGAACTCTTCCTCCCAAGTGTAATCCCAGTATATTCCCAATCACTCATGAAATTGATCATTCTCCACTCAGCAAGTGGGTCAGCTGGCTGAGGGGGGGGGATCTCTCTGGAATAATGTTTTTGAGGCTGCCCTAAGTTAAAAGTGCTGTACCTGTCGGGTCAGTTATTGGATTTCTGTCTTATCACCATAAATAGAGGAAGGACAACTGTTTCACCTCAGGACAGCATTGGTGCCATGTACCGCATCATAGACTTCATAATACTGTAATGCTTGGCTGCACTCTGGTCCTTTGATAGGGTCCAACCGCTGTGGTCTCTCACACCAGGCTCCAGTCCATTCAGGATAACAGAGGCAGTGAAACTGCTCCCACGAAGACACTTCCTGGTGTAGATAATCTGTCTCCCCTTCCCACAGCTGAGGATCCAAGTGGAGGAAGGCTCCCAGATCACCAGGGTGCCTCCTCACACAACGTCCATTCCCATGGCACAGCTGGTGGCTGCATGCACGTGCAGCTGTGGTTACGTTGGTGACATATGGCCCCAAGGTCGTGGTGATGTATTCACGAAGGCTCTTGCAGGTCTCCTGGAAAATGAAAGGGCAGGATTACAACTTGGAACATTAAACATGGAAGAACATGAGAATAGTTATGGTTCCAGACCACATATCTATCTCCTTCAATTGTATGTTTCCATTGTGTCCAAACAATGCCTAATGAGAAGCCCCCAAGCAGGAATGTGAATGCAGCATCACTTTTCTGCTCATGTCTGCCAAAAACTGGTGTCCAGAGACATGCTACCTCTGATACTGGAGTTAATGGTGGTGGCCACTAATAGCCATATCCACCATGAATTGTCCAATTCCTTTTCAAAACTGATTAGGTCAGTGGCCATCACTATATCTTATGATAGGAAATCCCGCAGATGCACTAGGTCTGCGGTGGGTTCCCAGAAGGTGTACTGACTTGGGCTTCTGGTAAATGATGTCCAAGAATACCTGGACTGCCAAGGTTCACCACCGCTGCACTAGGTGATGAAATACTTCTTTTTTTATCTGTTCTGAATCTTCTGCTATTAAGCTAGACTGGATGAATCCAAATTATAGTATTATTATTTTAGGAGAGGGAGAAAGATGCCTTTCTTTACACCATATAGTTTTACAGATTGCTATCCTGTCTTCCCATACATGCCTATTTTTTTCTAAGCTAAATTGCCCCAACTCTCTAGGGCAGGGGTTCCCAACCTTTTCAAGCTGGGAGTCGGGTGACACTTTCTGTCAGCTTTAAGGGCTGGATGGCCATTTTGCCCTGCCTGTACAATGGGGGTGGCCATTATGCCACAACAGCTTCAAAGGAGGTAGCCATTTTATTTCTGGAATGCCCTTGGAGGGGTGGGCCCCCCACATGAAATAGTGCCGTGGGGTGCATCCGGCCCGCAGGCCTTAGGTTGGGAACCCCTGCACTAATTGTTGGGAGGATCCATCACTCTTGCAGGAAAAGGAACTTCAAATGTTGCCTGAAATTCATTCTCATCTTAGGGAGCCTTTGATTAAGTAATTAATTTCTATTTTGAAAGAGCTACTTACAGGTGAATTTGAATAGGAAAGGTCACCCCAAAGAATAACTCCAGCATTTCCAAGTGCTGCACTCTCACCAATAGTATTTACCAGGTCAGCCTGAGTGAAGAAAATAAATAAGAAAACATTTACCACTGGGCAACTGTGAATATGAAGCACATGTTATTTTTTATGTGATATTAAACTTGCATAAGACTTGTTCACTGGTTAAAAAGGCAAGTTGAGAGATACATTTTTACTCACATCATGGTACACTGAGTGGAGAGATTTAATACTTTCTACTCAGCATGGCAGTTACAATTATAGACTGATAGAATTGTACCAATGAAAGTTACCCTTAGGGTTAAGTGACATGCAAATGTATTTGTCTTGAGAACTGCTTAATTGGTCAGAAAGCAGATTATAAAAGGTATAGACCAAACAGGAAAAACATAACTTTTTCCAAATGATACATTATTATGTGCTTCAAGTCTGCCAGTTCGGATCCAGGAAAAGCTTTATCGCAAGAACGATCATTCTTGAGGGTATGCAAGAGCAAAACCAAAATAGAAGATGGAGGAAGGAGCTCACTGGACAAGGAATAACATTAAAGGAGGATATAGCTAAGGAACTCAACTTCCCCTATGTCACTTGGAGGGGCCTGAATAGGCTGAGGGCTGGAGTCCCCTAAATCTAAGACCAACATGCTCAAGCGGCGGCGGCTGGTGGATGACACACTGTGTGGATGTAGAGATATAAAGAAGCCAGCTCATTTGCTGGTCTGCCAATTACTACCAGAAATATCTACTGATGAAGATTTAATTATGGACAATGACAAAGGCAAGAAGATGGCTTCATTTTGGCAGTCCAAAGTTTGATCTGGACAAGAAAGAAGAATAGAGAATCCTTAGGTAAAGGTCACCTTTGCTCAAAAGCCAGTTGTATCCAACTCTAGGGTTCAGTGCTCATCTCTGTTTATAGTCAAAGAGCCAGTGCTGTCTGCATCTGCAGACATTTCCGTGGACACATGGCAGGCATGACTAAACAGCATGAAACGCTGTTAAAAATTCTGTAAAATTGTGTTTGAGAGAATTCTGGGAAATGACAGGATTATGTATATGTTAGAATAAATTGAAGGTGTTACTATATAATTGTAATAAAGAGGAAGAATGGAAGGTTAAAAAACAATTTACTGTGCTATCAAATTTCATCTTGCTGCAGGCAGCTACTCTTCCCTAAATATCCTTAATCTCTTACCTCTGTGAGATACCTTGAAGAGCGTCTGTAGGAGACCCTGGAATAGGCTATCACAGGGAGAGGATGTTTGTGGCCAAACCGTGCTACACGTAATGCCTCTCTGAGACGATGGTGAACGTATCTCTGGTGGTGAGATTCGGGAAGCTTTGGTGGGAGGTAGATGCTAGGGTAGAGCGCGGAAGAAACCTCCCACAGCCACATAAGGAGATTGTTATTCTGAACCTCCTTGGGATTGCAATGTGCTGTGTAGTTCTCCTCTTTCTCCCAGTCATCATTAAAGCAGTCAGGAAATCGGTAGAAACCCCAAAAACCCTGTGGCCTCAGTTCTCTCCCCATTGCAAGGGTGGTCTCCATAAGTGCCCGAGCTGCCTGTTCAAACTCCACTTCAGCCAAATAGGATTGTTCCTTGGCAGATAGATCAGGAGATCTTTCCTGCACCCGCCATTCAGAGGCCTTCCTATACACTTTCTTTGCCCCCCAGTTCCGTCTCCAAAGAGGCCGCCACTCTTCCCAGTCCACTACTGCCAGACCTTGGAAGCTATGGTTTAAGAGCTCTGTCATGTCTTTGGATGCCCTCTCAAGGTGTTCGTTCAGACGGACATTCTGAGGTATACCACCATTGTGCCATTCTCCCTCTGGGGAGATGTAAGGATAGAGTCCAAACTGATTTTTGTAAAAAATTGTCATGTTCTGGCCACGAAATACATTCCTGTTGTTCTCCACAATGCCGTAGACTCCAAGAGGTAGAGTGATCCCAAAATGCTCATGGCACCTAGCGGTGGGCAAGTTCCACACCACAACAAATGGCTCGCGTTGGACAATGGGCCTGGAAGTCGTCTGCTCCCAGTTATGCCCTCTCAGGTGTTGGGAGGCCCCAAGGCAGAAGGTGAGGCAGATCCAGGCAGCTGCATCCAAAATCATGGTGGATGTAAGAAGCCAATGTCTCTTCTGGGGTGCCTCCTGCCTTGTTTACAAATTTGTATCCTATGGTAGAGAAAGTGAAACAGTCAAACTGAGTCTCTTGTCCAAACACTGACAGACTGTCACTAGCTAGAGGACCAGTACAGTAGTGTAGTTATCCAATGGTCCAGATTATCAGTTAATCTACTGTAGGAGTTCTCAACCTTTTAAAGCCGGGGACCAGGTCACGCTCCCTCAGACAGCTTCGGGGGCTGCATGACCATTTTGCCCTTCCTCCACCACATTGCACTTCCTGGTGTGGAGCCGGTGGAGGGCCACATGAAATGGCACCATGGGTTGTATCCAGCCTGCGGGCCGCAGGTTAAAAATCCCAGGTTTGCTGGTTAGTTTCAGTTATATTCCTGCTTCCTTTGAAGAATTCACAGGCTGCCCTCTCCCTTTTACATTCACTGTAACTCTTTGTGACAACGTAGGCTGAAAGACAGGCATTGAAATAATGGCTTCAGAACTTCATTGTACTTTTCTTAGTGGATGAGACTGCAGTGGCTTAGTGGTTAAGAAACTGAACTTGATGACTGGAAGCCCTCCAGGTCAGCAGTTCAAGACCCGAGTGCTTCATGATGGAGTGAGCTCCTGCCTCTGTCCCAGCTCCTGCCAATCTAGCAGTTTGAAAGTAAGAAATTCCAAGCAGATACCACTTTGGTGGGAAGGTAACAGCACTCCATGTCATGTCCATCACATGTCCACAAAAATGTTTGCAGACAGACAGTGATGGCTGTTTGGCTGTAAACGTAGAGGAGCACCAAACCCTAGTTGGATAAAACTGACTTTTAAGCACCAAAGAGATTATCCTGAATAAAGGGGTTTGGGCCTGGGTCTCCCCACTCCAAATACCCCTTATTCAAGAGAATCTCCTTGGTGAACTAAGATAAACATAAGCATAAAGCGTTTCTGAAGCTGTTTCATCAATCTGTCTCTCAACCTACCCTGTCTCAAAGAGTTACGGTGAACATAAAATGGGGAGGGCAACCTGTGAATTCTTCAAGGGAAGCTGGAATATAATGGAAACCAGTAAACTGAATATAAAATACCTACAGTAGTCACTATAGAGCCCTACAATGATGTTTTTAACTGCAGCTTTAACCAGGGGATCAGAACTTGAATGTGAATGTAAAACTACTGGTAGAATGCTTGCCTCACTAGAAGCAAGACCAACCTGTCATCCTCAGTCTCTTCATTCCACCCAAAAGAAATTCAAGTTAGACCTTGGGCAAGGATGATCTGCCCCTCTTTCGGTGGCCTGCTTGGGCGGAAGGGGGGAGGGGAGAGTAAGAAAGAAAAGGCGATGGCCCCCGGAAGACACACTGAGGAAGGGGGAGGAAGGGCCCCCCCTTGAGGGAACAGGGCCAGCAACAGAGAAAGAGGTCACCCATTTCTTAGCTCCTCAAGGTGGTCACACCTGGGAGTAAACACCCTGGCTGGAAGAGATGAACTCATGGACTAAGTTTGTAGCAAAAGTACTTGTGTGGTGGAGAGCTGGCTGCCCTGGCTGATGGGTAAACTCATTCCATTTGTCAGTAAAAGCTGTTTGCACTGCCCAAGAAGACTGTGGGCGACGGCTCTTTGGCTGCCAGGTGCTTCTCCACAATGGAGAAACACAAAATGCAGCTCTTGTTTCCGCCTTGTTGGTTTAGACCTGTTTCTTCTGTGACATTTCCCTTGGCTTCTTTTTCCACTCTTGCCTTGCAACTGGAAGGAATAGCAAGTCAATAAAACTGTGGACTAAGGTTTGTCTCCTTGACTGACACTCCATTTAGTAGCTGGCTCTAAACTGAGATTCCACAGAGATGCTACTTTTTAATATAACCATTGCTTTTCCTCCCTTGTTCATTGTATGGAATGTTGTTGTTTTTCTTGCCATACTATGGAATGCATTTCACACTCTTAGTTATCCCTTCTACCTTCCTATCTTATAGTTCTATATACAGTAGTTCTATAGTTCTTATAGACTAGGACTCAGCAGACAGAGGTTCAAAGCTTACCTGTGCCATGCAAACTCATCAAAAGGTGGAAATGACAAACGATTCCTTGAATATCTCATATATTATTGTGCAAGTTTCTTTTTCAACTGTACAAATATTGTATTTTAATCTGATTTTTTTAAAAATATGGTAAGCCATCTTGAGTCCTCCTTGAGGAGAAAGATGGTTATAATTAAAACAAACAAATATTGGGGGGGCGTGGTTTGGATGGCGTAGGAAGAGCAGCAGCTTCTCCTTGCTCCGCCGATACAATGGGGAATTAATGGGTTTTCTAACATTTTTTGTCACTAAAATTCGGACTGGAAGCAGTGTGGTAAAGTTCGAGTGCTAGGGGCTGCTGTCTGGAAGTTAAGCAAGCGGTAAATCACGGAGGAAAACCGGATAAAAGCGGACAAGATCGGGAGGATCGAGTACGAGCTCCGGGCGGAGGGGTAAGCCGGCGGCTCGGAAGGGTCGCTGGATCTAGGCCAGCCGTCCGTGGAGTGGAACTGATCCTTCCCAAGTAGATCGGGCAGCGGGGAAGCGGCGAGGTTTTGCCGGTGGCGCAGCCCGAATAAAGCGACCTGGGAACTGGTGTGGTGCCGGAGTCTGCCCAAGGACTAATAAACTGTGGACGTGGTGAGTTTGAATTCGAAGCTTGGGGGGCAGACGGGGTGCCACGAAGAGGAGGCTGACAGCAGCTATAATCCCGAGGACTGCGGGGAAGGAGAGGGAGTTGAGAGGAGGAAGAGGAAAAACGACAGTCCGGCTTGTTGGCGCTAGCAGCGGAACGGGAAGATCAGAGAAGAACCGCTGACTTTAAAGCGCCATCGGAACTAATATTACATTTTTTGAGGACTGTGGTTTTTGTATTGAGGAACGAAGAATAATTATTTGTTAGTCTATTTTCGAAGAGTGAGTTGTTCAGAAGAATTAAAGACATTTAAGGGTCCGTTGAAATTGGGTAAAAGATGGCGGAGTGAAACGAAACTTATACAGACACAAAACGAAACCCAGTAAGCCGGAAGGAGAAGCGGAGGCTCGGCGCCATTTTATTTTTTTACTTTTCTATGTGCCTTTAAAGTTTGTCGGTCTGTATTGGTGTTCTGTCTGCGAAGTTTTGTTTATTTCCCTCTCTCTTCCCCCCCTCCCCTCTCATTGAGTCGATTACTGAAAGCGGGCTATTTTTAGATATACAATTTCTTCACTATTACCATTGTTTCTATAACTTTGAAGATCCGTGATCCCCCCCTTTCCCCCGCCCCCTCCCTCTTTCTTCTCATTGTTGTTGTACTTTGGTTCTCTCTCCCTGTTTCTTCCTGTTTTTCCTTCCCCTTTCTCTCTTTGGCTGTGTAATATAGATTTTTCAGTTTAGTGCTCAACTTGGGCTTGTGGATTTCTCCTACTTTTTTAGTTTTCTAGCATTTATTTAGAAAAGGAAAAGAAAAAAAAAAAAGGGGGGGGGAAGAAAAAAAAAAAAGAAACTCTATTTTTTTTTCCCTGTTGTTTAACTCTTCTCTTCTATATTTTCACTAAATTTATTGAAACATACATATATAAAGGAGGAAACAGGGATTGAATTTGATATCGGGGAAATCACTATAAGACCTTTCTTGGAGAACTAACTGGGAGGACAACAATATATATGGGTCATTTTGATACCTTTGTAATATAGAAAATTACTCCAAGGGAAACACATAACAACGTTAAAGTACACAATTAACAAATAAAGTGGATATATTAAGTAATCAATCAATACAATAAATTTTTTAATTGGAATAACAGATTTATAACTTATTGGAATTTGACCAAAGGGGGGGGGGAAAGAAAAAAGAGAAAAAGAAGGAAGGAAAAAAAAAAAAAAAGAAAAGGGGGAAAAAAGAAAAAAAAAAGAAAGAAGGGAAGGGAAAAAAAAATTAATTTTTTTTTCTTTACTTTAGAATTTATTTATTGGTTTAAGATTAGATTGATTGCTTAATCAACTGACTTTATTGAAATTGATTCGGTTGGAGATTAAGGAATAACTGATTGTTTGCTTGATTGTTGAACTTCATAGAAATTGCAATGGAGGGAGGAAGGGGGAGAGAAGAGCAGGAAGTGGTCAAGCCTAAAACTAGGAAAGATAAAAAAGAACAGCAGAAAGATCAGAAAGAGAAAGAAAGACATACTCCATCGCCGACATTGGAGACCACAGGGGCTGCAGAAGCGCTTAATGTTGAATCATTTGATATGGAAAGAATGTTTAAAATGTTACAACAGGTGTCATTACAGATAAACCGCAATAATGAGGAAATGAAGAAGGATAGAGAGATCGCCAGACTCCAATATGAGAGTCTGGCGAGATCTCTTACCGATGTGCAGCGGGAAGTCACGGAGAACACAAAAAAGATTAGGATGATTACAGATACAATTCAAGAGGATGTTAAAAAAGTGACAATAACAGTGAACGAACTTTACCTCCATGAACATCACACTTCACAAAGGGTGACGGCACAAGAGCGAAGAATACAGCTGGTGGAAGAGGGGCAAAGGAAACAAAATATTGTGATAAGAAAATTGGCTGAACGAACGCCAGACAGGCTTAAAGAAAGGATAGTGGATTGGCTCAATTCGTTACAAATGGGGAAAAATTTTGTTTCGGAGGATCTGGGTGGAGTTTTCAGGATTGGAGGGAGAAGGGGTAAGAACACACCTAGAAATGTTTTGGTCAAATTCGCAAATTGGGCGGATAAGCTTAAAGTAATGGCTCATATTAAACAAGCCGGGGCTGGCGTTCTAAAAATAGAAAACGACGATGTGGAAATTTACAACGACATTGCCCCAGAAGAAAGAAAATGGAAGTACAGGATGAAACCTGTTACAAGGTTATTGACAACCAAGGGTATTAAATATAACTGGAGGTTCCCGCAACAATTAAGTTTCTTTTATGATAAAAAAATGCATATCATTGATTCTAAAATGGATATCTTGGGTTATTTAACACATATTGGATTGATCAAGGTGGCATCAAGTGAATGGATTGAGTTAAGAACAGATTTACACATGTCTGGGGAAAAGGTATCAGTTTTGAGAATGGAGGGGGAGGGTGGGGGAGCAGTGGGAGGGTTGGATACATCAGATCCGAGTATCGAAATTGTAGAGTGAAAATGTTAATAATTAAAGAAAAATCGGCGGAGGGAAAAGGGGGGTTTCAGAGAAACAATGGCATCCCGCACTGATCCCCCCCTCCCTTCTTTGGTATACGGAGGCGACTTTCTTGGAAAAGAAGTGGGGAGGGTAAAAGAATGTAGAAGGTTAGGTAAGTTTTTCTTCTTTTTGTATTACTATTATGTTCTACGCCTTAGCTATTATATGTTGTTAGGTTCTTTTCATTTAACACTTAGATTTTATGGTTTTTGTAACATAGGGGATAGATGGCACACGTCCAGGGAGCGATGTAAAAAACTAAGGAGAGTAATAAAATCTGATGGTTAAGAATTTAAAAGTACTGACTTGGAATGTGAAGGGTACAGGTACAGTGTTAAAGAGGAAAAGACTACAAATAGCTATCAATAAAGAAAAAGTAGATGTTGTCTTCCTGCAAGAGACCCACCAAAAGTCTGCAGAAACAAACAAAATGGTCCTGAGAGGCATGCAAATATATGAGAAAGCCTATGGCTCATCAAAAGCAAGAGGAGTAGCAACACTAATATCAGAAAAGGCAGGGTTTAATATGACACAAAGCATGGCTGACCCAGAAGGTAGATATCTCATAGTCAAAGGGAATATAGATGAGGAAGAAATAACATTGGTCAATATATACGCACCAAACGATAACCAGGAAGAATTTCTGAATAAGATGGGGAAAATTCTAGAGAGAGAAGGGACAAAGAATATGATAATTGCAGGAGACTTTAACTTAATAAGATCAGCAATAGACAGCACAGGTACTCAGAGAAAATGTAAAAAATATATATTGGAAGACTGGATTAAGAAACTGGGGGTACAAGACATATGGAGGGAGATTAAAGGGAACGAAAGGGAATACACTTTTTGTTCCCAAGTACATAATATGCAATCCAGAATAGACTATATATTTGTTACAAAATTACTAATTAGCAATATTGAGGATATAAAAATAGGAACATTCAAAGAGTCGGACCATGCAAAAATAGTGATGGAAATGAAATTACATAGTGAGAGGGGGAAGGTATATAATTGGAGATATGATACAAATCTGTTTAGGGAAGATGTCAATAAGAAAAAAATAATGGAGATATGGGAGGAATATTGGAATTGGAATGATAATGGGGAGGTCAGCTATAGCACAGTATGGGATACAATGAAAGCAATATTTAGAGGGGAATCCATAAAGTTAAAGAGTGTTAAAAACAAGTTGTATAAAAATAGATATCAGGAATTAGAAGTAAAATTAAAACATCTTTACCTGGAACAAGCAAGAACCAAAAGTAGAAAGATTTATGAGGAGATACTAAAAATTAAGAAGGAATTGGAGGGGAAAGATATGGAAAGGATTAAAAGGGATATGATATACTTAAAAAGAGAATATTTTGAGTATAGTAATAGGAATTCTAAATTGTTAGCAAAGGCAGCAAGAGAGAAGAAAATAAAAACTCAGATTGGGGTATTGATCGATAAAAGCGGAAGGAGATGTAATAAAAAAAGTGAAAAAATGAAGATAATAGAAACTTTTTATAACGAACTATACTCAAAAAAGGAAATTGACTTAGATAAACTTAGAAAGTGTTTTGAAAATCAAAAATTATTACCAATAACGGTAGAACATAGAAATATAATGGAGGAAAAGATTACAGAAAAAGAAATTGAACAAACGATAAAAAAATTAAAAACAGAGAAAGCACCAGGAGAAGATGGATTATCAGCCGAGTTTTATAAAGACTTTAAAACTTGGATTGTTCCGAGGTTGAGCAAATTGTTCAATAAAATTTTAGAAGGTGAGACAACTCCGGGTTCATGGAATAGGTCAATAATTACGTTAATTCCGAAGCCAGGCAAAGATTTAGAAAAGGTGGAATCATATAGACCGATTTCACTAATTAATCAGGACGCAAAAATTTTTACATCAATTATGTCAAACAGATTAAACAGTTTTATATCCGATTATATAAAGGAAGATCAGGCAGGGTTTGTTAAGAACAGATATATGTCAGATTTAACGCGAAGAGTAATAGATTTGATGGACTTAGTGGAGCAAAAGAAAGAGAAAGTGGGATTCTTGTCTCTGGACATTTTTAAGGCTTTTGACTCTCTACAATGGTTAACAATACAAGAGATGATTAAGTTATATGGATTTGGGGCTAAATTTCAGGGAGTTATTAAAAACTTATATCAAGTGGGAATAGCTCGGGCCAGAGTCAATGGAGAGTATTCAGGTAATATAAGATTGGAGGCAGGTACAAGGCAGGGTTGTCCACTCTCACCAACATTGTTTATTCTGGCTATGGAGTTCTTGGCAAACCTAATACGTCAGGATGAAGATATAATAGGAATAAAAGGTAATAAGATAAATTTGTATGCAGACGACACGTTAATTATTGCAAAATGCTCAATGAAGGTTTTAGGAAAAATTCATAAACACCTAAGCAATTTTGAGGACTTAACAGGCTTAAGAGTTAACTGGGACAAGACCGAAATGATATTTTGTAACGCGACTAAGGAAGAAGAGAAAAAAATAAAAGAAAAGTATAAAATTCAGATTGGAAATAAAATCAAGTATTTGGGGATAATAATTTCACAGAAGTATGGGGAACTTAAAGGGTTAAATTACGGCAAACAGAGGAAGGAAATTGAACAAAAAATAAATCAATATAATAAGTTAAAATTATCATGGTTTGGAAGGGTGGCACTAAGTAAGATGATGCTGCTACCCAAATTAAATTTTTTATTTGATGCATTACCGATTAAGTTTACTGATAAAGAATTAAAAGATTATCAAAACATAATAAACAAATTTTGTAATGGAAAACATGGGGCCAGAATAGTTAAAAAATTATGGTATGCACCTCAGAAAGAGGGGGGCTTAGGGATACCCAATATTCGTGACTACTATAGGGCCTTCCAAGCTAGAAATGTTATTAGATTGTTGAATCGGGGAGAAATAATATGGGAAAAAATTGAGAGAGGGGAAGGTCAAAAATTTGATAAGTCTATTTTTTTAAGTGAAAGGAAAGAAAATCATAAACAAAACTATAGATGTAAATTGACAAAAGTAGCACTAGAAGAATGGAATAGAATAAAAAAGGAATTTGTCCCAGGTACTTCGCCTGTTTTAGAACTAGAAGATATGAGCACTTTTCCAATACAAATAGACAGCAGGATCAGAAATATATTGGTAGAAAAGAAGGCTCTCTTGCTGAAAGACTGGATCAGCATTTGTAAGGATAAAGAAAGAAGAAGAGAGTTATTCTCATATATGCAGTTAGATTGGTTTAAGACTCTCCGAGTAAACAACTGGAATAAGAAATATATGTTAGACAATAGCTTAAAACGAGAACTAACTCCATTTGAAACATTGTTGACCAAATTAAGGGGAGGGGACATGGGCATTAAAGGGATAGTAAGCAGGATTTACAAAATTTTGAATAAAAGTGGTAATATACAGGATGTACTGAGAAGTAAATGGGAATATGAACTAAATGAGACGATCTCACTAGAGAATTGGAAGAGAAAATGGAAAAGAAGGGTTATGAGAACCATGTCCATGAGAATGAAGGAACACAATTATAAGCTACTTTGGTGGTGGTATAGGACCCCAGTTGGGCTGCACCGTATGAATAGTAGGGTTAGTGATAAATGTTGGCGATGTAAACACGAGATGGGAACGTATGTGCACATGTGGTGGAATTGTAAAAGTTTGGAAAATTTTTGGGGAAATGTGAAAAATGAAGTGAACAATATATTAGGTAAACAGCTCATATGGGGCCCAGATACAGGGTTGTTAACAGAGGTTGATAAGTTTAACATAAGTAATGATAATAAAGAATTGATGTCCGTGATGTTGTCAGCGGCAAGAATTTGTATTGCGAAAAATTGGAAAAACGAGATTTCGATTAAGATTCATGATTGGTATAAAGAAATGTGGGAGCTGGCACTTAATGATAAACTTACCTGTGAATTAAAAGTAAAAAAAGGCAGAGCCAAAGTTAATAATTTTTGGAGAGTCTGGAAACCTTTTGTGGAATATGTGACGGTCAAGAAAAAAGGGGTTACCCCTGTACCGGAACAAAATGAATTTTGGAAATTATGAGTTTTTTTTTTTTTACAAGCCCTTGGACATTGTAAATATCACAGTGGTGTTATTAAAGAGTGATTGAAAATAGCGAAGGAAACTAAATGTATTAGAAAATGCTAATACGAGTTATTAAGTTAGAATTGTGATACTTTATTAATGCTTATTAGAGATATTATATTTCCTTACTTCTTTTATGGAAGTTTATACTTGGTTTATGAGAAGCATATACATAGATTTAAAGATGGAAGTTGTGTTTCCCTTTTTTTTTTTTCTTTTACGATTGTTTTTTTTTTTTAATTTAGTTATATTTGTTATCTTTGTATTTCTGTATGTTTTTTACATTTGTATGTTTTACTATACTTGCTTTTTGTATGTTTTTCATTTAAATACCTATATAAAAATAAAGTTAAAAAAAAAACAAAAAAAAACAAACAAATATTAAGAACCTTGCAAGCTCACTAAAAATTAGGAGCATCATGACTGTACATAAGGTGATGCACAAAACTGGCTTATAGGTAGGATAGTCATTTATTAAGGTCAAATGAATCCATAGGTACAAGAATAGCTACAGAACAAAATGGCTGTTTTTTTTTAAAAGCAAAAACCAAAATAGTGGAGCAGCTTTTGCTTTTTATAAACCACTTTCTTTAACCTCCAGTGAAGTCCATCAAGGATAATTCCACCATAAATGTTTTAGACCCCTACAAGATCCCTCTTAACCTGGATACTCTCCTTTGTAGTTCCAAACTGAAGAAATCAATCATGGTTTTTCATGAAGCCAAAGACACTCTGTCTCCACATTGGGCCAGTTCTCCATTGGCCTCATTTCAACTGTGATCTATACCTTGCACACTAGAGACCAGAGATATGGCAAAGTAGCTTATGGAGCTGGTCTCTCCCTCCAATCAAGCCTTGACCAGGTTTGTTTTAGTCAATGTACCCTGGTCATAAAGGAGCGTTTTATTATGGAAATCCTTCTGGAATACAGACATCCCAGAGTAAGTGGAAGAGGCAAAGAACTGTTGGGAATTCAGGTCATAACTGGGTAAATTTAAGAACATACTTGCTTCACAATTACCCCATCAAAACACATCTCCTCCCAATTTTCCCTCTCTGACGTGTGATTCTTAGCTACAACAAGGGGAAAATCTACAGAATTAATCTGTGTTGACTTTTTTTGCGCATCAAAACTGACAGCTCCTGTGCATGTAATGTGTTTGTGATTCCACTGACATCATTGCAACATCACAAGGGAACAGTCTGACTTTTTTAATTGGTAAAAAGAAATCAAGCTTGACCAAGATTATTTACTATGCAGAGCAGTACATGTCCACTATTTCAGCTAGGCAGCAATCAGTGAAACATAACGGGATACTGGAGGTGGTCTTCAATTAACATAATCATCCCCTGACCTCCGAGTCCTGATCAGCACCAGGTACATGGGGAACTCGCTTTAGCATCTGCAGACACCATCAAACTGAGCTCTTCTCTGGAAAGCTATTTGATATAGTACACCTGTTGGTAGAGTAAATCTGTTGGCTTATTCATTTTATAATAATAATCCAAAAACCGGGTTTTCCTTCTTCCCACCTTCGATTGTCATTTCTTCTTCAGCACTGATGCATGGTTTAAAATAAGAGTTATATATCTTTCTCCATCCAGAAAATGGGCTGACCTTTCAGATCACGATATGGTGTCTCTAGAAATACTTGTCCCTGGGTTTTGTCCCCCAGTGGACCACAAGCAGTAGCATTACACAGATTTGACTGTCCTGGCAAGAGAGCCACTGGTAAAGGCACTGGGGGTGAGGGTGGTGGTAGAGGAGGAGGAGGAGGAGGGAGAGCACCAAGGTAATCAGAGTGGACCACAGGTTGGAGGGAAGGCTTAATGGCCTGGAAAGAAGAACTGTGTGAAGGAGAAGCAGGAGGCAATGGAGGAGGAGGAGGTGGGGAAGGAGGATCTCTTGAGCCAAAAGAAGAGGAAGAATGTGATGTATGTGGTAATGGAGGCAAATCTGCTCTGGATCTGTTGCTGCATGATGCACTTGTCTTATGTCTCTCAGGTCCCGTGAAGAGTTCTCTCTCATGCAGAGGGGCAGAGAAGCTCTCCAGAAACTTCATGGGCACAAGGGAACTCATGAATCCTGCACACTGAACAGGCTTTGACAAGTGATATCCCAGGTGGGCATAAAAATGCTGCTTGTCGTGTGTGGTGAGGTGCAGACGCCGATAGCCCCGGGATCTGGCATAATTCTCAACTGCTTCCATCAGCTTCCTGCCATAACCTTTCCCACGGAGGGCCTTGGCCACAACCACCGTCTCCACAAATAAGCTCTTTGGTTGGCCCACGACCCGGGACAATCTGGCATGCCCCAGAAGCTGGCCCTGGCTCTCGGTCGTCTTGTCCTCAGCCTCTTTGCCCCCTTCCCTCTGAGTCCTTATCAGCACCAAGCACATGGGGAAGTTGTCAGCCGATCTCTGCAGGGAGTGGAGGCGGGAAGCTCTGCTCCTTGTCCACTCTTCATTGATGAGGTCCACACAGGCGTCCAGGAGATCCAGCCTCTGGTGAAGGGGGGTGGCTGTGAGGACCTCAGAAACCGAGCCCATTCTTCTCACTATACCAACAGGACCAAGCAATGAAACTTTACAATTGACTGATGGAAAATACCAAGATACTTTGCTTTCTCACCCTCTGTACCATCTTTAGTATTATTTTCTTTGGAATTTATCCCTAGTGCACCTCATTGCCCTCATCTGCTACAGCTTCCCCCAGCTCAATACCCTGAAAATATGATGGATTACAACTTCCATCATCCCGTCTCTCAGCATGGTTCTCCTTGGGAAAGGTTGAGATGACACCTGAGAAATCTGTGTGGCCTACACAGCCCCATGGGGTTGTTCTACTTTTTCAAAATTAACTTCATTTCAATTGTATTGTGGTGACTTCTTCCGTCTCTAGGGCAGAAGTGAAAGTGCTAAAATGAAGGCACCTTTTGGTGGGTTAACTCTGTAGGTCCTTTCATTTGACCTAGTGTGAGAAAGGTTAGCTGGCAACACAAGGTTGCCATTACCAGGGTACGCCCAATTGTGGTTCAAAAATACCACAATCTTTGAGGCTCTTTCTGTGACTTTCCAGGAGATATTTCAACCATACCAAAATAAAAGCCTTCAGTATTTGGATTACCATGCTTTAAAGTGGGACTGTAGCAGCTTAAGATGCTGAATTTGACAAATGGAAGGTCAGCATGTTGAGAACTGAGCGCTGCACGACAAAGCGAGCTCCTATTGTCTGTCCCAGTTCTTGCCAACCTAGCAGTTCAAAAGCAAGAAATTGCAAGTAGATAAATAGGTACCACTTCGGTGTGAAGGTAAACAGCGTTCCGTGCACTCGGGTGTTTACTCATGCCTGCCACATGTCTATGGAAACATCTGCAGACCCAGACAGTGCTGGCTCTTTGGCTGTAAATGGAGATGAGCACCAAACCTTAGAGTCAGATATGACTGACTTTCAAGCAAGGGTGACCTTTCCCTTTATGCTTTAGTTTAGATGAACCCACATACTGCTTATAATCATATAAAAAAATGGCTTGGCTAAAGGCAGCGTTCATTCCATGTCTACCAGAAGTCCCATCCAAGCCATACTGCTTCTAAACATATGAGCTGACCTAAATTTCTGCTCTCCAGTGTAGCCCCACAAAAAGACTGCTTTTATTTTCAAAGGTGTATATTTTATACTCCCTGTCTATGGCACTCCATCCATACACCTAGATAACCTGATGAGAAAACAGAAGGTGTGCTAGTTTACATCAACAGAGCAATCCACTCCAGATGTACAACCAAGACCAGTTTGGGCCCATTCCCTCTTTGCAACAGTCCTGATCCAGATCAGCTCTACTGAGAGAGAATTAAAATTGACCAGTCATGGGTGGTCTTGTAATTACGTCATGTATCCTTTCCCTTAAGAGTTGTCAGTTAAACACAGTTCACATCACATCATCCCTGATCGCTCACCTTAGGAGTATGTGTAAACCAATATGCTACAACTATGAAAGTCAGTTCACCATAAGCACAAGCATGTATATACAGAGATAGAAAGCAAAATCCTACACTGGAGCATCAAGAACAAGTCAGTCTTTGTCATTTCAAGAGTGGTCACTAAGAAACATCTTATGTGGCCATTTTTGCTCATTTGACATTATGTGGAAACTGGTTTTGCAATTGTTGAACACCTATCTCCAAATCGCAACGTACCACTTCTTCATAAATCACCCAGAAGTAGACTCAGCCATGGATGTAGCAAACTAAGTGAGCTGTGTGTTGAAATACTCTCATAACCTGTCCCATGCATCACTGATGAATCACCAATGGTTTCAGGCATTGGCCCACAGGGGACATTTGTATGTATATTATTACGCACATGATTTTGCCGGGAAGAATGGTCACTCATGAGTAGAAGACATGGGCAGGCCCCACGCTGACCTTTAGTGTGCCCAGCCTCAACTGTAGCCTCCTCCTCCTCCCTATGTGTCCGCTTCATTTCTCACATGCTTTGGAAGAGAGTGCTGCAGAATGGGAGTCACACCCATTAAAATCACAGCACGCGAGAGGGAAGGCTTCCATGGGTCAAACACAGTTTTCTTCCCTTCTAACCCTGAATTCTGAGCAGGTTATTATTAATTTTTTGCACTATAATTCTCAGGATTCTGAGAACTAGTAGCCCAATAAAAGTAATTTTTCCAAAAAGTGCTCTTGTTTCTCTGAGAATTGAGATAAATCTGATTAAGTACTCACAGTCCTTTGTTCACTCATATCTCTTCCTGGCTCTTCCTCTTTATGATCTTCCTTTCTCTAATAAGTGATGAGATTCCACATATCACAGACCCACTGAACGGTAAGGTTTCTACAGAGAATGCTAGCTCCAATATTCTGGATGATATAGTTTTAAAAAAGGGAACTTTTCCAAGCTGACTTTCTCACAGCACAGACACCTGTTTATGGGAGTCAAACACCAGAGACCTGAGAAGAGGACCCTGCTATGCAGGGTCTAACAGCCTCAACATCTTTCACTTGCTATAGCATTTCACTTACAAGGCACTTCTTCCCTCCACTGGGGCTGCATCTGCACATCCACATCCACACTTCTCCTGCTTAAGCCCCATCTCAACAACCATCAGGATGGCCCAGGAGCCGCACAACATTTCAACACCAGCCAGCCTTCCCCTTTTTTGGAATGGTCTTGCACTCTTGAGCCAATTCCCTTTACTAAAAACCAACATTTCTGGTAAAGCCACATGTCTATGGAAGGAAGTCTCAGTGGGAGGGATTGCTTCAATAAAGCATAGTTACACCACACACACACACCGTTCTTCTTTACCAACTATAAGTAAGAACCACTCCTCAAAAATATGCCCAAACAGAAGAAGAATGAGTATGTATTTCCCCCAAAAGATGAAGCCCTGCTGGTAACCAGCTCAAAAGCCTAGTTATGAACAATGGCCAAGAATAATAATTTCAAAATATTTTGACTGTCCCTCAAAAATTGTACTTACATATAGTAAGAATGTAAGGCAAGAGCTTGCCAAGAACTTCACAAATGTTGCTGTAATACTGCTGAAAGGTGGGCATGTTTTATGTTACATTTTTGACAGCTGAGAAAACTGATTTTGAGCAAACAATGGTCTACAGCAGGGGTTCCCAAACTAAGGCTCGTGGGCTGGATTCAGCCTGTGGTACTATTTCATGTGCCCCCCCTTCCAAAGGGCATTTGAGAAACAAAATGGCCACCCATTTGAAGCTGTTGGGACTAAACTGCTGCCCCCATCATGCAAGCAGGGCAAAATAGCCATTCGGCCATCAAAGCTGACGGAGAGAGCATGACCCAGCCCCTGGCTTGAAAAGCTTGGGTACTCCTGGTCTACAGGGTTGCATCATTAACATAAAATTACTACTGAGAAATTTCTGACATGTAGTAGTAGTAGTAGTAGTAGTAGTAGTAGTAGTAGTAGTAGTAGTAGTAGTAGTAGTAGTAGTAGTAGTAGTAGTTGTTATTATTCAACTCAGAAGTTCTGACATACAGTAATACCTCGGATAATGCTAAGACTTGGTTCCACAAGTCTTGGTGTTATCCGATTTTTAGTGTTATCCGATCCATGTTAAAATCCTATGGGATGGATTGGATAACGTTAAAGCTCCATAGAGATACTTTGTAACCGCACAGGCTTTAGCGGTTGTTATCCGATCCATCCCATAGGACCTTAACGTTATTCGATCCAATTCTCCTCCCCAGATTACTTAACGTTATGCGATTTTAGCGTTATCCGAGGTAAACGTTATCTGAGATATTACTGTACTAATATTTGTATTTTGGAGATGTTCAGCAGCTTAATATTAGGGGAAACACTTTGGATGGAAAAGGTCCCAGGTTGCATTTCCAGGCATTTCTGTGAAAAAACCCTGGTTGAAACTCTGAACAGCTGCTGTCAGTCAGTGTAGATAATATTGGACCAAATTGATCAACAGTCAGATTGAGTGCAAGGTAGCTCCCTGAGTCCATCTATCATTATTTTCTTAAATACTGCAATTTCTAAGACAGTTGGGCCACAATCTTTTAAGGAAAGGCAACCCACACAGATGAAATCATGAGGATGGTAGGGATGGGATTTTAACTGAGCATTTGCCATTCATACCACCCACTTTAAACCACCCCAGTACCAGCTCCCCTATAGAATCACACAGACTAATTCTCTTTCACATAGGTGTTGTGTTTGTATTACACAGATCTGCTTAAGGATCCTGGGAGGATACTCACCATCACTTACAATACACACAAAAGGCACCTGGCACAAGCCTTGCGGAAATGAACACTAGTTAATGGCAATGTTAGCTCTGTCAGAAATCACAGGCCCTGCCTTGTGTATACTACACAGGAATCCTGCATACAGAGGGTAAGGAAGGGAATACAGCATATATGAAGCATCACTCAAACAGGTATAAAGATCAATCATAAAATAAAATCTTTCCATACTGTTGTCATGTGCCATTTAAGTTAACCCTTTCTGACTTATGACTTTCAAGGTATGTGAGATGTTCAAAGAATGGTTACCACTGCCACCACCTGGTACATTTCTAAAGCCAAGCAAGAATTTGAACCCAGGCCTCTTGAATCACAATTGATCACTGTATCCACTATATCTCCAGCACAGTGACAGCCCTTCGAATTTAAGGGCATGACGACTCATAAGACAGAACTCGGTTTGATACAATATTGTCCGGTTACTGTCTTTTGTTATTTGTTTCAATGGTCTGCATATTATTTACTGTTTATTTTGTTTTATTTTACTGTGTTGTATAATACAGTAATTCCTTTTTACTTTAATAAGCTGCCAAGAGTAGTGTTTATACTCATTGTTGGCAGGTGTAAGCAAGTCCTCTTTCAAATAGCTTTTCTCACAAAAAATTAATTAAACTTTCCATATTCAAGGCACAACTACTGCCCTTTCGGAAGGGCCTAAAAACCTGGCTGGCAGGGAAGGTGTGGGGCTCCAGTAATACGGGGTCCCATGTTGAGTGGCTGATCTGATGGGATAGCCACCCCTCTCTCACTCTTTTAAACTTTAACCCTTTTAAAATTTTAAATATTTTAAATTTAAGTTTTTTGTAAATTTATAGTTTAATTTTTTAAATTAATTTCTGAATTTGTAGGGATATAGTGGTATTATTTAGTTTGTTTTGTACTCATGATGTATAATCTTTCTCTTTTTCTGGTCAGGTTCACCTGATTGGGATGGGTTAATAAATCTAAATAAATAAATAGGGCATTTGACTCCTTATTTCAGAATGCTTATTAACCTGATCGTTACAGCAACTCATGTACCCAACAATACCCCACAAAATGTTACATCAGTTGACATTCAATCAGTCATCTATTTAGTACATTTATATACTGCCTATCAGGTGAAAAATCCACCGCTACGGGCAGCTTACACAGAGAAAATAAACACAATGAACATGCAAAAATCCTTTCAACTCAGGATAATTTCTGACACAAAATTATTATTATTAAAAAGTTGGTAACAACATAATAGCAATTAAAGTCAAACTTCAGAACGTTAGGTTCAGAAACAAATCAAAGACGCAAAGAAAGTCAATAATTAAAGAAAGTCAATAATTAATGTTCTTATATGCCTCCCTACAGAGTTATAATTAGACATTTAAAAATATATATCCAGGGAGGGGGTCTGACATAATTCCACACAGACCATTCCACAATTTGGGGGCCATCACCAAAAAGGCTCTTTTCCAAGTTGTTATCTCAATGTCGGCGTCTGGATCTGCATGGTCTGGGAGCAAGCAGCAGATCTTTGGGAGAGACACGCCCCTAGATAACTAGGCCTCAAACTATTTAGGGGAGTGATGGCGAACCTTAGCACTCCAGGTGTTCTGGAACTTCAATTTCCAGAACTCCTGATCAGCACAAGTGCTGACTTGGGCTTCTGGTAATTGAAGTCCAAGAACACCTAGAGTACCAAGGTTTGCCATCACTGGTTTAGGGCACTGTTTGTTAAAAGTAACACCTTGAATTTGACTCATTCCTAATCCTGTATCCTTCTTCTTATCTACCAAGCTAGTGTGGAGATTTTCTCCCCACCTCCTGCTTAAAAACAACAACTGTGATGGAGACTTGAGAGAAAGAAGGGCTTGAAAGAAGTCCAGTCAAAAACACAAGGCAGGAATCTCACCACATCAGTGTTATGGTGTGGATGCATAATGTTAGAATCCACACAAGTGGTGAGATACTAACCATCCTAGCATAATGCATCCCCATCCTTCAATTTCTACCTGTTCAGAAGAAACCAAATTAATGGGACAATGAAATCCACCTATAATCTAAACCCCAACATCCCAACTATTAGATGACTACCGAATCCATAGAAGATTTTATGTCTACATATTCTTTCCCTCTTTTCTGCAGAGTTTGCTTATGGTAAGATCCCCTTGACCTATAAGGTAAGAAAGACATGCTGGGTTACTTGCAATGAATGGGAGCCACTGGCAGGGCTGCTTCTCTCTTCTGGTGCTTCTGCTTGCAAAATGAGGCCTCAGAAAAACTGCCCTGCTGCTTTCACAAGAACATGAACAGGAAAAGCTAGTCAGCCTCCTGAAGCTTGTTCCTTCTTTTAAAGAGAGAACCACATGTTTAATCAAAGGAGGGAGGGAAATCCAAGCCCAGAATATAAACTGGGTGTTGAACAATCCGGTCTTTGCACCAAGGCTGACAGCATTCCTAACAACAAGTGGTGGGCAGGCTCTCACATGGACCTACCATCACAGCTGGTAGGTCCGTGTAGAGCAGGGGTGGGCAGTCTACAGCCTGTGGGCCAGACCAGGCCCATGGTGCCAAATTATCTAGCCTGCACTACTGCAGACATGTTTGCGACAGCTGCAAATGCGTTTTACAACAGTGTTTACAGCCGGGGGAGGGGGGCGACTACCAGTCCAGCCCGCTCAACTGTCTGAGGGAGCATGACCCGTCCCCCAACTTGAAAAGGTTGGCAACCCCTGACATAGAGACCACCAATGAGGAGCACAAGTACCAGGGGAGGGAGAAAAGCTGTCTTACATTCTCAAAATCTAGCCTGGGATAAACTATTGCCCA
Organism: Furcifer pardalis; assembly: GCA_030440675.1. NCBI lineage: Eukaryota > Metazoa > Chordata > Lepidosauria > Squamata > Chamaeleonidae > Furcifer > Furcifer pardalis. Next base: position 106,482,445 of record CP126893.1, read on the forward strand.
CTATATTTTGCCAATATTCAGTTCTGCTGTGAGCAGAGAGGGCAAGTAGCAGAACTGACAAGCATGGAGCACCCTAGAAGTAGGGCAGCTAAGGCAGACAGACTAGAATTACTACAGTATTTACTTCTCCCCGGCACTTCCACCTTCACGTCATACATGAGGCTGGAAATACAAAACTCCGGCCATAATTCAGCCCTCTGCTTAATCTATAAACTATTTTTATCTTACTGCCAAGCTTGCCCCACACTCCTGCCAGAGCTTGGGAGTACTATGTTATATCTACAACATATTGTTAACAAGGGGGCATGATTGCGTCCTTTCAATAAAATAATGTAAAAACTAACATAATTGAACTTTTTATTGTTATTCATTCCTCTTTAAATAGTGCTTCAGAAAGGATACCTTAAGGAAATGGGAATCTCCCCCCACCCCCATTTTTAAAATTTAAAAACCCTTAAAACAATAATATTGCTGCATTGATACTGTCATTGCATTATATTTTGAATAGTTGATAAAATGAGTGAGTTACCCCATTTTAAAGTAAAAGAACCATCCAATAACGAATGTGTGTTTTAAAGGAGCATTCCAAGTTTGGCTCTTTAACTTTAACCCTAGCGTCCCATGTAAAGGAAGGCTCTCAAATTTGTATCTTCACAACAAACTGTAAAATGGGCATGAGTGAAGAAAATGTACTTCCTCTCAGGGCCATCTACACTCAGAGGTGATCTCTCAGGAGGTACAGGAGAAAGGCAAGGAGGGAGTAATATGTGCAACAGAATGTAGATTGCGGGGAGGACTAGTGACAAGAACAAATTTTGGACTGGGGTTCAAAGGGAGGTCCAGGTTCTAGTGCCTCCAAGCCACAGGTTAGAATCCTGTATGTCGGTGTAGAACATAAAATCATGCAAGTTAACTCTGCCATATTATGCCTAGGCAACTAGGATGCACATGGATGCTGCATGTTTCCTGTCATGACTGACCTCACAATGAGCCTGTGGAAGTGCTTCATGAATAGCCCTTTCTTCTTGGCACTCTTACAAGTAGCACTTGTGTAACACTGACTTATGCAAACATACCATAGCTACTCATTAGGATTTCCGTCATAGGGTAGTCCTGGGGTATCCTACTCTTTCTCAGCCATGCTTTATTTCTCAGGGCTGTTGTGTGGGTAAAATGGGTACCATATATACTCAGCTATAAGTCATCCAAAATATAAGCTGAGGTACCTAATTTAGACCTCTAAAACTAGGAAAATAATTGACCTGACTATAAGTTGGGGATGGAAAATGCAGCAGCTGCTAGTGAGTTTCAGTAATTAAAACACATGAAAATTCGGTAAAATTAATTAATTTAGACATTTGTGTTTTTTCTTTTGAATGTTTATGTTGACCCAAGTATAAGTCGAGTCCCGAGTCCCAAGTCGAGTTTGCTTCAAATTATGTAAAAAAAAATTCCTACAGGTTTGCTTCGAGTTACATAAAAATTCACTTTTCCTATGGGTTTGCTTCAAGTTACATAAAAATCTGATTTACATAAAAGCCTTATGGAATGGGCTTTTTACATAAGTTGGACTTTTACTGCAATTTCACCACCCACATATATTTTTCTTCCACCTCCATCCATGCATCCACTCATTCCACTTGTGTATTTCCCTACCTTGTTTACTCTCTATTTTCACTTCTCCCTCCCTCCCACAAATTCTCATCTCATTCAGTGCTCTTGACTCAATCAAACCAGTTGCCAGTGCTGCTGCAAACAGAATGGCAGACAGACTGGGAGAGTAAGTACAGTAATACCTCATATAACATTAGTATCGAATAACACTAAAATCGCATAACATTAAGGAATCTGGGGGGAAGAAATGCATCAAATAACATTAAGATCCTATGAGATGCTTCAGATAACAACCGCAAAAGCCTGTGTGGTTACAATGTATCTCTATGGATCCCATAGAGAATCAGATAACACTAAAAATCATATAACACCAAGACTTGTGGAACCAGGTTTTAGTGTTATATGAGGTTTTACTGTATAGGCATGCTTGAACTTGGAAGACTCTCCAAAGGACTCTTATTTATTTGTTTGTTTGTTTGTAATTACTCATCGCCCTCCTCCCCCAAGGGACCCAGGGTGATTTACAGCATATCATATCAACGACAACAATTTAAAATCGATTAAAAGACTAAAAAATTAAAAGATTAAAAGAAGCTTAAAAAATTAAAAACTAGGCGTTGCAGCTAAAAGGCACTGGGGGTCAAATTATCCAGCCGGCTGGGGATATTGATCCATCCATTCCCCAGACCTGACCTGCCAGTCAGGTTTTTACTCCTTTCCTAAAGGACAGCAGCTCTGTCTGGAGACGTAGCTCCATTGGCAGGAGGTTCCATAGGGACGGGGCAAACACAGAGAAGGCCCTCCTTCTAGTGCCAGAGAGGTGCGCCTCTCTGGCCGATGGCACAACCAGAGAGCCTCTCCGGTCTGCTCTGGTGGGACGGACAGATGTTCTTGGGGTGAGGCGGTCTCTTAAGTATCCTGGTCCACTACCATGTAGGGCTTTAAAGGTAATAACCAGCACCTTGAATTGCACTCGGAGGCAAACTGGGAGCCAGTGCAGCTCCCTGAGTAGCGGTGAGGCACGGGCATAACGCCCGCATCCCATCACCACTCGTGCAGCTGCATTCTTGACCAGCTGTAGTCTCCAAATGGTCACCAAGGGCAGCCCCATGTAGAGCGCATTACAATGATCAAGTCTGGAGGTGACTAAGGCATGTGTGACCATGAGCAAGGAGTCCCGGTCTAGGAACGGCCGTAACTGGCGAATCACACGAAGTTGTGCAAAGGCCCTCCTGGTCACGACTGCCACCTGCTCTTTGAGCAGTAGTTATTCTACCTACTGTGCTCTACTGGGTAGGCTTCTGAGTTCATATGAGTGTATTTGGCAACTAATTACTTCCTTGTTTTCCATGTGGCAACAGCTGGCTTGGGGAGAGGTACAAGGGTTGTTAAAGGACACATTTGGTCCACATACTGTCCCCTACAAGTGAAAGACAGGGCCACGATGTAACCCAACACAGTTCACAGTAGAAGGGCAGGGAATCCATTAGGCAGAACTTGATGTTGCTGTAAAGCCATTTATACTGCCAAGAAGGTGATATTTACAAGCCCATAGAACACAGAGACCTATTCTTCTGTTGCTACCTGCTCCATCATCCAGTGTCAACCCATGGAGGAACAGAATCTTGCTTTGTCACAGGTAATTTGGGAATACACCTGCTAGCAGCAAATAGCCTCTGGCAAAGTCACAAAATACATGGAAACTGAGGACAAGGGAAACCAGGCGGGTTGTCCCAAGGCAGTGGGTTAGAGTGTTTCCTACCACCATTATTTACCTAATACAGTACAGGTTTTCCTACTCTGAAGTAAAAAATACCAATTAGTGTAGGTTCCCTTCCTGGCCCTGTCTTCTGCAATACAAAATCAAATTTATGGTGAGGATACAGAAAGTGTTCATTTAAAAAAATGGAGCTCTTAATAGTTATTTACTCATTAGAAATACAAGGGGCACAATCCAGCAAAAATGAATCATATAATTACTGTATATCCTGTGAACAGTAAAGGCACTTACAGTACAAGCCTGTGCCCATTTATCCGGAAAAGACTCATACTGACATCACTGGGATTTACTACAAAATAAGTATGTATAAGATTGGAGTCTTAGAATTAATCTCTACTTTCAAGGAGGTTGCACTATGACTAATGTCTTGAGAATCTTGTAGAACTACAAAACAAAATTTTCATTCTATGTCATCAAGTAAACACCACCATTTTGAAAAGGGTCTATATTTATATGCCTGCAAGTCTCCATGATCTTGCACAAAATTAATGTAGGAAAACAGCTCCTGTCTTGCTATACCTCTTTAACAGGTGACATAATCACTTAATAAATGAGTCCTGGTGGTACAGTGGTTAAACTACTGTAAAGGTAAAAGTTTCCCTTGCTCAAAAGCCAGTCATTTCCAACTTGAGGGTTCAGTGCTCATCTTCATTTATAACCAAAGAGCCAGTGCTGTCTGCATCTGCAGACGCTTCCATAGACATGTGGCAGGCATGACTAGACACTGGAGTGCACAGAATGGTGTTTATCCCACCAAAGTGGTACCTATTTATTGACTTGCAGTTTCTTGCTTTTGAACTGCTAGGTTGGCAGGAGCTGGGGCAGAGACAGGTGCAAACTCCATCGTGCAGCACTCAGGTCTCAAACTGCTGACCTGCGGACCTTCTAGTCTTCAAGTTCAGCATCCTAACCACTAAGCCACCCCAGTCCCTAAACTACTGTGCTGCAGCCAAAACTGCTGCTGACTGCGAGTCCAATCCTGATGGGAGCCAAGGTTGACTCAACCTTCCTTCCTTCCTTCTGAGGTTGGTAAAATGAGTACCCAGGATGTTGGGAGCGAAATGCTAATTACCTTGTAAGCCACCCAGAGAGTTCGCTAAGTGCTATGGGGCAGTATAGAAGTATAACTGCTATTGCTAAATGGCAGTGCTGTAATTATGGACAATCTAGGTCAGTGGTGGTGAACCTTTGAGTGCCAGAGGCGGCACTCAAACCCTTCCTTGTAGGCATGCATGTCATCGCCCCAGCACAGAGTTCACCCTGCGCCTCTTCCCAGCAGTCCAATGGGAGCGCTTCCTCTCTTTCCCCCAGCACAGAGTTTGCCCCACCGCTCTGCCTAGCAGCCCAATGAGAGTACTTCCTCCCTTCCTCCAGCACAGAGTTTGCCCTGCCCCTCAGTGGTGTGGACGGCAGCCTGTTGAGTTTGGGCACTCAGTCTCTAAAAGGTTTTCCATCACTGATCTAGGTAATCTACAGATTGGTATCCCATATTAAGATGAGCCTTTAAAAGACATACAGAGGCCACTATGCAAGTGACTAAGAATGGAGCAGCACAGCAATCATGTAAACCTCCTCCTTGCTCTGGTAGACACTGTGGTATGTGCTTTTTCTTTACTCTGGTTGTGTGAGACTGGTCATACAACTAGTCATGAAACAAAAAGCCTACCAGAACAAAGGAGGGGAAGACAATTATGTTACTACACTTTGACCTCATATTGAGGCAACAGAATTGTGTTCTTAGTATCAGATTTTGTTAATGTTATGGGAGCTCTTAAAACCTGACATACGTTAGGGCCTCAATCTAGCCTACATCCTGAAGCACAGTTTTATGTTCATGTTACCATACAGGAATCTCCAACAAGGAACAACTGAGCTTGTATGCAGGGTCACAGATTAATCATTTTTGCACATCTTGTATTTAACATTACTCTTGTGAGTAGCTAGCATTTCATACACAGCTCATCCTGGGCAGCACTCAGCAAAGAGTGGAAGAACCAACCCAGTGCTTCACAAGAGTGAAATTATTCAAACTTGGATATTTGCACCTGTTAAATTGACTTGTGAACCACCCAGAGAGTGCACTAAGTGCTATGGGGCGGTATATAAGTGTAATTGCTATTGCTATTGTGTGGTTTTGGATTCTCCTCAGAGATGGCTTGATATTCTTGCCCCATCAGAATCTGCCAAGCAAAATATTTAGTGTCTGGTCACTGGTGGCATAAACCACTGACTAGACTAGGAGTCTTCAGCTTCTCCTCCTTTAAATGTTTTTCGATTGTAACTCCCAGAAGCCCCAGTTGACACAACCAAATGTCAACAATTCCAGGAACTAGGGGAGAAAATCTAGAATGCCAAAGGCTGAGAACCATTGCTTTAGGCCACTTCTCCCTAACTCAGTGTCCTCTAGATGTGCCAGAATATAATTCCCAGAATAGTGGAAAAACAAAGTTGAGGATGAGTGGTCTGTTCCCAATGGTAGGGTAGGGATGGTCTTGACTAAAACTATTACTAAGGAAACTCTGAAAATGTTTTCACCCACAGGAAGGGAAGTGACCAAAAAAGGACATGGCTGGAATGGCAAAAACATGCCTGTAACTTCACAGATCTCATCCCTTCTGTGGAAGTTCTCACCCTGAACTAACCATTTATTCTTTTTTAAACATGCATCTCACCTCCATGTTATGTCAGTGAGAAGCCATCTATTATAATCTGAACTCAGATTAAACCATAATTGTACAGCACAGTGCCAGGTCATGCTCAGCTAAAAGTAATCTTAAGCAGAACCTGCTCCCAAGGCAAATGTGTGCATGCAGTTGATCCCTCAGATCTGTGGGCCCTCAAACTCTTTCTAGATCAGTGAACGGAGACATTCAAATTGTACATCACCAAATCATACCCATCATAAAAGAGTGAAATCACTTCTCATTAGTCAAATCTATGGATGAGAGATGAGTTGATGTAAGTATATTGAGCATCAACTATATCCCACTCTTTCTGAACACTAGTGAAAATGATAGAGGCTGGTTATAAAGGCTAGAAATAGAGGGGGGAGTGCAATAACATACATGTGTTTGTTACACCACCCTTTCGAGGGCTGCCCACCATATGATTGACTGCTGCTGCATGCATAGCTTTTCACAAAAGGATTCTGGTTAAAGTCTGTCTGCCCCTCTCTCCTGCTCAGTTATTACAGATTCTTCTAGAATACTGGATCAGTCAAAAATGTTAATATACTGTATCATGCAGTCATCCTGTGTTGTTTCTTTAACAGATTTTCTGGGGTAGACAGAAAGAGCCTCCTTGAAGACTGTGGTATTTTTGAACCACAATTGGGCATACCCTGCTAACGGCAACCTTGTGTTGTTGGCTAATCTTTCTCACATTAAGTCAAGCGAAAGGAATTGCAGAATGAACTCACCAAAAGGTGCCTTCATTTTGGCAGTTTCACATCTGGCCTAGACACAGAAAAAAAATGTAAGAAAAAAGAAAGAAAGCAAACACACACACAGGAGGGTGGACATTTTAAAACAATGTGGTCTAGATCGTCTCCAAAACCATCCATGAATGAATGAGACAATCACAGGTCATAAAGTAAGTAGCATAAGAGTTTCCCCAATTCAGTCACTGCCAACTGTGGCTGGCATACCTGGAAACATCTCCTGTGCCAGGATATTCTGGGGAAGCCCCACCCCCCCCACGCACCCCCAGAATTGCATCCAGGAGACTGACCATATTCCAGGCAGACATCCCGCCTGCCTGCCAACAGGCTGCTCACTCGCTCCTGTTCCAGGCATCGCCTCCGCCCTCCTATCCCAAAGGACTGTTGGGGGTGGGAGGTGGCGGCTCCCCCCACCCCGGGAAAGAGAGGAGATGACAGCAGCAGAGCCCACATGCCACCACCTACCCATGTGCTGACACTAAGTTCCAGAACCGCAACCCACCCTCCCAATCAGCAAAGCGAGTGGCTCCTCCGCTTAGCCCAGGGGTCTGCAAACTTGGCTCTCCAGATGTTCTTGGACTTCAGTTCCCAGAAGCACTGATTAGCAGGTGTGCTGACTTCTTGGGCTTCTGGTAATTGAAGTCCAAGAGCACCTGGACAGCCAAGTTTGCAGACCCCTGGCTTAGCCTTAAGGCAGGCAGGCAGGCAGATTCTCGGGAGGGAAGAACGCCCAGGAGGCAGGTTTTCTCTCCCTTAAGATCATTCATCTCCCCCCACCGTCCCATCCCACCCCCATTAAAAAAAATTAGAGCGAGGCCATCCACAGCGCGACCCCGACCCTATCACATCCGAAGAACCACTGGCGTCTACCAAATAAATAAAATAAAAATCCGGCGACAGAAGCGCCCCTGGTTGCGCAGTGGTGAAACTGCTGCCTGCCCTGCAGCCAAAATGTTCTGAGCTCGATCCTGGAACTAGGGTACAACTCGGTCTTCCATATTTCCGGGGACGGTAAAATGAGTCCCCAACATATTGGGGGGCAAAACAATAATTACCTGTCTGCAAACTTGGCTCTCCAGATGTTCTTGGACTTCAGTTCCCAGAAGCACTGATCAGCAGGTGTGCTGACTTGGGCTTATGGGAATTGAAGTCCAAGAACACCTGGACAGCCAAGTTTGCAGACCCCTGACCTAAAGTGAACCACCCCAGGGAGTGCACTAAGCGCTATGGGGGTGGTGTAGAAGAGTGGCCTTGCTATTGCCCCAAAAGTCCCCTCCCCCGGGGCCGCCCTCCTACCACCCCTTCTCCTCCTACTCTGCAGAGCCCCCTATATGGACGTCGCCTCCCAAAAGTCAAACAGGGCACGAGGAGGGCAGCCCCCCTTCCTCCTCATGGGTCCTTCCCAGCCTCCGCTGGGGCAGGAGCGTCCCTCCTCGAAAGATCTCCCCTAATTGAGCGCGTCCCCAAAGCTAAGCCGTGCCGCCCCCCTCCGCCCCGTGCCTTTAAGGAGCGAGAGATACTGACATGCCCATACAAGCCGCAGAGGCGCCCACCAGCCCGCCGCCGCCGCCGCCGCAGCTCTGTCCCAACTGCCCGGGACCTCCCGCAGCCTGCTCGCTGATTGGTTGACACGCACGAACCAACGAGAGGGAGGGAAGACAAGCGGACAAGGCTTTGCCTCCAGCGCCACTCAGTGGCTCCGCTCCGCTATATTATTATTATAAGCCACCGAAGGAGCGGCCGCTCTGCAATGAATTTCTATATAGAATCAGTGGTGGGATGTCAAACATTTTACTACCCCCACCGTGATGTCATCACAGTGTGGGTGGAGCTAACATAATGATGTCATGATGTCATGGGCAGGGCCAAAGAAAAAAATAAAATAAAAATAAGCACACATACCCCTCAACCCACCCACCCACAATACAAACCCGTAAATAAATTAAATAAATAAAAATTACATTAAAATACACCCACCCACCTACCCCAAACATAAATCAACCCACCCACCCCAAACACAAACCCGTCACTTCCCTGTTAGTTTAAGTGCCTGGGCAGCACCATGTTGCAAGATGGATATGGTCATTGTACCGGTTCTCTAGGATAATATGCCTTAATGTAAATGTAAAACAGCTGTACCCCCCTAAAGGGTTCTCCAATTGGAACAGCAATTGGAACAGCACAGGTGTAGTTTATTGATGAGGTAACTCCAAGACTTTGCTTAAAAACCCCAAGGTATTAAATACACATTAAAATATACACAGACACACCACATCCATAGGTGAGTCACTTACCCTGGGGAGCAGGCTATAGGGAGCTTCAGGCTAGCAGCTTCTCTTCCTCCTCCCCACTTGGGAGGGCAGCAAGGAGGCCATGCATACGCGCCGAGCACTGTAAACATGCATGCACACCAAGTGCTTGGCGTGCATGCACAGTGGGGGAACCAGTGAAAAGGTAAGCCCTGAAGGTGGTTCCCCCCAAAAGCTGCTACCACTTCTCCGGGACACTCACTGTATAGAATACAGTACTGTACTCCAATTAGCTCTGCAAGGAAAGATCCTTGGGAAGAGAGCTCCAAACTGGACTTTGTGGCTGAAGAACGTGAGAGACTTAACTGTTCTGAAGAGTTAAGAGCAGGAAGACTATCACCATGATGATAGCCAATATCCAGAACAGATACGGCACCTGATGAAGAAAAAGATGGAATTTCGCTTTTTCTTTCCCCATCTCTCTTCTAATTCTTGCTAGGTTATCCTGCTATGGTAGTAGCACATACAGTACTTGAATCAAGTATGGTAGTAGACCATACTTGAATCCATCTTGATGGAGGGCATCAGCTTCATCAATACTGGGCTGGAGCCAGTGATGGGCAGCAAAAAAATTTGCTACCATGCCATGGGCGGAGCCTATGTCATGGGTGGAGCCTATGCCGTGGGCGATCTAGTCATGTCTACCATATGGCCATGTATATATCTGCAAACACAGGCAGCACTGGCTCTTTGGGTGTAAATGGAGATGAGCACTGCACCCTAGAGTTGGATATGATTGGCTTTTGAGCTGCCCACCACTGTCTGGGCTAATGATGACTTAGCATGCCAAAAGGGCTCAGGACCGGAAAGTAAACACACTTCATCTTGCAAACCTAAAGCCTAAAACTCACTTCTAGCTTTACCAAATATGGTGCATTTATCTACATTGTACAACAGCAACCAAGAAACACAGTCCGGGATCCCTGGAGCTTTTAAGTTTATTAGCAGCAAGGAGGCAGCAATCTCTGCTTCAGGTCTCCTGGGAGCGAGGGTTTTTAAGCACAAAGGCCAAATCCTACTGGCTCTTTGTTATAATAACAAATATTGCAGAGTACTTAACTTTAAACAGGCATTACACTTTCTATGAAAGATATACCAAACTTTGTGCCATTCACTGCACTTTGCAGAAAATGGTCAGGAAACTATTGGTTATTTGTGCAAGGAATTAAGGGACTAGTAGTTTTTTGAGAGGCACTATGTACAGACAAAGAGGGAGGCTACCAGTTCTCACTCTAATCCCTTGTAGCTCCCATTGAGGTGAGCTGTTCCCACCCATTTCCCTCTTCTTTATTCCAATGGCTGTCAGTCCAAAGAGAACTTTGTCACTGGTGTAAGATGCTCTGAGATTGTGCTGTTTGCCCTAGCTGCACAGGAGGCAGGGCACATAACCCCAAGAGCCCCGTTTTGGAGGACTTCAGCTGGCCCCAAAGGTGCAGCGGGAACTCAGACTCCTGGCCCCAGGTTCTGCTGCCAAGCATTCCAGCACACCGAGATATTCCAGCACTTGGTATGTTACTACCATTACTGTATTTATAATAACATTGTTTATGAGGGATAGTACTTCTGCCCATTCTGGCCACGCATTCAGCAGAAGTGTTTCTGCAGTCTTTGGGTGGCAGAGAGCAGCAAAGTGCCTCTGTTTGTAGAATATTTATGTGGAATAGATCCTTACACAGTTCCCGTTGTAGATCCCGTCTTTGGTTTAATACTGCTTTCAATAAAATGTGGGCCTATAGCTATGTGTATGTGTAGCATGAAGCCAGCATAAATCTGACCCGGGGTCTGAGGCCTAATATTAAAAAAAATACTGAATTCAGAGAATCATTTGCTTTTGTGCCTTGTCAGTCTTACAGTACATGACACTTCCACCCCTTACTTCTCCTGAAGCCAATCAAGGAAGAACACTCCATGAGACATCTAAAATTATGTGCTTTCATACCAGTTTCACTCTATACATCTTCCATAAAAAGAGAGCTAAAGGACATCTCAACTACTACTGAAGTTTGAAAATAGACTTATGATTCCTGCTTGAAACACAAAGCCTAGAGCTGAGGTTTTGGGCAACGGTGGTCCATCAGATGTTATTGGTTACAACCCCCATCAGCTTTAGTTCTCATTCCTAGTAGCAAGGGATTAAAGAGGCTCAACTGTAGTCTGAAAATGTTTGGAAAAGCAGCCAAGAATGTATGTATCAAAACAAATACGGTACATTCTGCAGGACCGAGCTTTTCCTGCACATTGTGTATATGTGCACACAGGTAGTAATGGATCACATGTGCACTATCAGTCATGGTTGGGCAACTTGTGGTTCTTTGGCTGTTGTTGGGCTGCAACTCTCATGATTCCTCACAGCTTGCTGCTCATGCTGATGAGAGGTGCAGTCTAACAATATCTGAAGACACATGCTTTGTCTTCATCTACAATCAGGCCCAGTGGACAGAAGGGGAACTTCTAGCCTGCAGATGATTCCAGTTTGGTTAAGAGAGGGTATAGGACAGTGTTAGCGAACCTATGCCCTTGAGGGGAGCCTGGGCTTCTGGGAATTGAAGTTCCAGAACACCCGGAGGACTAGCCTGTTTCCTCAAGGCCAGGGTTTCTCATCTTTGAGCCTCAAGGTGTACTTGGACTTCAATTCCAAGAAACTCAGGCTCCCCTCATGGCCTGCAGGTTCCCCACCATTGGTATAGGATGAGTTATAGGATCCCCCTCCTCTTAACTTCCCCTGCCACATTCAACTCATTTTCTGCTACCTTTTGCAGCTGAAAAAGCAAATCGTATACAATGGGTCTTTCTTGATATTCAAAGAAGCACGTAACTCCATGCCTCCCTCTGTGCAGAGAACGTGGAGGTGTGTGTGAGGAAGAAGCTACAGCAGATGCCAGATGAGTGAAGAAGCCTGAGAGGGGTATCCTGGCTCCCTGGCATCATCCTACCTGCTGCACTCATATTGTGTGTGTGCAATGTGGCCCCCAGCACCAAAACAGTTCTCTGCCGTTAGCCTGGCATAAGCATCACTCATTTGGGGTCAATTTCTTCTCACACTGTATGCCTTCCCAGCCACTGTAACAGCGGCACTTGAATGCCTCCATCATTTTGACCAGCTCTTCTTTTGTCATCTCCCCCTTCACAATGAACTCTCCCCCCCATGGATGCCTCCTAATGTTAAAGCTGGCAGGGTTGAGATGCAGGAAGGCTTCTGTGTGGTGGGCTTGCCGAACGCAGCGGCCGTTCTCAGAACACACGGCCTGGCTACACAGCTTGGCGCTGCTGGTCACATTGACAACATACGGACCCAGCACAGTGTCCACGTACTTCTTCACTTCGAGGCAGGCTTCCTGAAAGATGCAAAATGTAATTCCAGAAAAAAGGTTAGCTTGGTTGGATGGAGGAAATCCCATAATAACCTACAACAACCATGCATCCTTGCAACCCTTCCCACCACCACCCAACTTCTTATATGAGCCAAGCTAAGCATTTGCTATTTCCATGCTTGGGTTGGTGACATTTTGCAAAGAGACGACTGGTTCCCAAGTACAGTATTGTCTCCTTCAATGGAAACTAGATTTAAAACAGCTAATGACAAGGGACCTCAAGATGACTTTTAATACAATAATATAAATATAATTAAAATGTACCTTTCAATGAATAATTAATGGGAAAATTTATGGGAAAATGTGGACAGAAAGAAGTAGAGGGAGAGGATATTTTATTACTGCATACTAATATGTAAGAATGCATAAACAATCAAGATGGAGGGTATTGAGTTAAGATTTAAACGTGAAATATTTGTCCTTCCAGATGTGGCATTTATTCTCTGCAAGGTAGCTGATCATGTACCGATATCAGGATTTTTCTTTTCACTGGCACAACATTGGGTCTGTCTCACTAGGAAGGTTTATAAAATCCAAGACTTCTCATGGCTTCCCCCCTGTCTTTCTTAAAGGCATGGTTTATTTCTTTTCTCTCTTTGATCCAGGTAGTGAAGGTACATTTTTTTAAAGGGCTGCAGGATTTTCTTAGGAAATAAGAGGCTCTGGAGAAACTAATTTTAAAACTGCAGTTTGGGTGATTTCAGTAAGCCCAGCACGAGTTCATGACTACTAGTGGCAAAACAGGACAAAGCAGGATGGAACTTCCGCTCTGTGTGGGAAAGTCCTTTTCTTAACACTCTGTTAAACCACATGGACACTCTACTGCCAGCCCTCCTGTTCTACTGGACATTTTACTCACCTGTGAGTAACTGTAATTTTTACTGCCCCACAAGATCACGCCAGCGGCACCTTGAGAAGCACTCTCACCAATGGTGTAGACCAGGTCCTCCTGCAGGGCAAGTAGAAACAAAAGAAATGAGAGCACCCAGAATCTCTATTATGGATAGGAACAGCAGTTCTTTGAAAATCTTGGCTGTAGTGTGGATTACATATTAGGAATCATTTCTTGGAAGCCAGCATAATAATTTTTTCAAGTTATATTAACTGTCCAATTAAGAATTTGTATCCTATTGTCTTAATTATCACAGAACTACCATTATTTGGAACAATCAAAGTAAAAAAGAGCTTATACGCATACCCACCACATAGCTATTTTTTTAAATTAGCCTTTATTCACATGCATCTTACAAAACTTATGATTTTCTCTCAAAATATTACTGTGACAGAAGAATGGGAAACTGCTAGCATACCAGATGTAATTAGGCTCCAATAACCATTAGTTCTAGCTGGCATGATGGGACTTGTATTTCAATAATACCTGGAGGTCCACATTTCCTACCACCGTTCTGACATTATTAAGTAACTGCTAATAAGATATAACTGAGTTTCTTCCTTTCTAATTTGTTCAGAAACTACCAAATCTTTCCTTCTCTCCATCTCCTGCATGGTTCCAGCATTGAGGGCTACACAATCTGTTGCTCACCAGTCTCTTTTCCAACCAGCTCTGAAAACTTCTGGCAAAATATTTCCCCAATGTTCCTGGGATTTATACCACATTCCCCTGTCAATTTAATTCCTGGCTATGTTGCTATTTCCTACACCAACCTGTAGGCTTCATCCTACTCACTGTTCAACTGTGAAAGCTGGTGCAGGATTGACACAGTGTTGATCATTTGTTTCTGGGAATTGATACTCCACATGGACATACGGTAAACACTGAGCAGAATACTGGCCAAAATAACTAATCCTTTCCTCTACTGCCTGTCTCTGGATTTTTTTCTTCCACTCCCTCCATCTTGATTGTTTATGCATTCTTACATATTAGTATGCAGTAATAAAATATCCTCTCCCTCTACTTCTGTCTTTCCACATTTTCCCATATTCTTTTTAACTAAATAAATTTTCCCCATTTCTCCTGTGATATTCCTTTTCCTCTTTTATCCGAAGCAACATTTCCTCTGTAAATTCTTTCTTGGATTTTCCACAATCCATGTCTTCTGTACTTTTTGTTCCTAGCCAAGCCACTACAGATCCCTACAGATCTTTGATCAACCTTTGTCTCCTCCCTTCACCAGAGACCTTTGTTGTTGAAAGACTTCAGTTTACATGGCAGGGACAGTGCTGATTCTGTTCCTTATTACTGGCACTCAAAAATATTCATAATAACAGAGTTTCAAATCAGGTTTCCTACCATGCCAAAAAAACATCTGGGGAAACAAAGCGTTTGACATTTTTTCCTTATGTAACACTTGTAACTTGTAAAATGAAAAATATATTTAGTTTATTAATAAATGTCATATTCAAAACCTGTGTACATCCAACTTTGGTTCATTAATAATGCTCTATACCAGTATTTCAATTTTGACAACCAAAAGTAGAGTGTAACCTAAATCAGTACATAAAACAGTAGCTGAAAAAATCAAAGTTGAAAAACCAACCATGTTATTTTTTGCTTGACATATTGGGATACTGTACTTCTATTTTTTAAAAAAAGACTTAGAAAACATTTGCGATGTCTGCTACCAATGATATGCCAAAAAAAAAAAAAAAAACCATTAGCAAAGGCTCAATGGTGACAGCACCCTGAACTCAAGATTCCAAGCACATGGGCAGAGAAGTGTGTTCCACTAAAATCCAGGGGTCCTTCTTCCAGCTCACAATTTTCTGTCAACTACACATTGGAAAAATACTCACCAAATGCTATGCGAGGAAGCTTACCTGTGAGAGGAAATCCTGGGTAAATTCATATGCAATTGAAGCATAAGGCAAGACTGGGATTCTGCCATTTTGTGTCTGGTTCACTGCCCTGAATGCTTCTTGGACCCGATGGCGGACAAACTTGAGGGTATTGTTGAGATACCTAAGTTCTTTCGGGAGATAAATGCTGGGATAAAGAGCTTGGCTTTGGTTCCAGAGCCACTGCAATTTGTCATTTCTTTCCTTTGTAATCTCTGGACATTCTCCAGTGTAATTAGCACTTTTGTAATCATAGTTATAGCAGCCAGGAAAGCCATAGAAGCCCCAGAAACCTCCAGGTCTCAGGGCTTCTCCCAGGATCAAAGTCCGCTGCATAAAAGCCTGAGCACTTTGCTCAAACTCTAACTGGGCTTCGTAGACCACTTTATCATCAGGCCAGTCAGGGTGCTGCTCCTTAACCAGGTCTAGCGATTTGTTTTGGTAGATCTGCATGGAATTCCAGTTCCGAACCCACAAGGGACGCCAGTTCTCCCAGTCCACAACAGCCAGTCCTTTGAAGTCTACTTCTGCAATGGCTTCTTTAATGTCCTGTTGAGCCTTCCAGAGATGGTCTTCTAGACTGGCATTTTGAGGGAGTCCCCCATTGACTGGAGTCCCATTCTCAGTGTAGTATGGATAATATCCTAACCTATTGCTGTAAAATAGAGTGATATCTCTCCCCATGAAAGATTCATTCTGGTTGAGGACTACATAAAAAACTCCCAGATCAAGAGATACATTGTATTTCTCCTGACATTCCTGACTTGGAGCATTCCATACTGTAATGAATGGGTGATCCACTATTTCCAGGCCGTTCTGAGCCATTCCTTGGTTCCAAAACATTATGAGAACATTCAGTAACCACACCCACATCTTCAAGCATGCCATAACAACCACCAGATTTGAAACAAAATTCCCAAGACGACTGGAAAGAGCTCTGGTCTCTTCACCCCTTTCCAACACCACCAGCTTCTGAATTAAGCCGAAGTGAATACCACCATGTGCTTTCTAGCAAACGAGGAAGCTCAGTTCAATGAAGGCAAAAATAGAATAAGGTTTTTTTTCCTTCTTCACCAGATGAGGAAATTATAAAGAAGAAATTGCAAATTCTTGCTTGTTTGTTTTTAAAGACCCAACTTCTGCATTTTCAGATTCCCTCTAATGTCAATCAAACAGATAATAGTCCTGGAAAGGTCTGTAATGGAAATGTTGCTGGCAGATGGAACTAACCTTTGATATTTGCTTTTCCGATGACCTTGGTGGCTATTTTGGCTGAGCTTACCATTATCAAAACAGCACTAGGGACAACAATATATTTGTTTTCCTTTTGTGCTCCCTCCATATCAAGCTTGGTTAATGCATTTCCCGCTTTCCAAGGAGAACCTTTGTCCTATTTTACAAAAGGTCATAGCGGTCACTTTTTCCCATTGTGGTGGGTGTATCCAAACAGATGAGGTCCTTCTGAAACAAGTTGATTAAAAATCAATCTTACCTAGGTAGAATAGAAAGAAGGCAATGTGTGAGAGCACGTAATGTCAATAATATTACTGACACAACATATGTCAAGTATTTCCAGCATTCAAATAGGAGCATTTTAAATGAGCATTCAGATACTAACACCCAGTGTGGTGTAGTGGATAGAATGAGGGACTAGAGCTCAGGAGGTCTGGGTCCAAATCACCACTCAGCCCAACAAACTATCTTATGACTTATTCTTATTTTTGTCCTACCATGTCCAAATCCAAATACAGTACTGTATTGGCGATCAGCCATGAAGGCTGTCTTGAGAATATAATGCAGTGGCCTTTCATTTGCCTTCCGCATCTCAGCATGGCACCCATACAACTGATCCATTTCTGTGAGTCACTTTCTGGTCCTGAGCCCTTTTGGCACACAAAGTCCTCATCGGCCCCAGGCCAGTATTGACGAAGCTGCTGCCCCACCAGGTGGAGGGAGAAAGTACGGAGAAGGCAGGAACAAAGGTAAAGGCCAGATGGGATGGTGCTGTGGGCCGTGTCCAGCTCATGGGCCGTAAGTTGAGAATCCCTGTTATAGAAGATCTTATGCCTGCATTATCCAATTCTTGTAATGGTACAATGGTGATTCTCAGCTCTTGATATCTTTGCCAGTGAAGCACAAACTCTAGCAGTTCTACCAAGTTGGTTAGGATCTGAAAACAGCTGATTATAACCAGTGTGGTACAGTGGATAGAGAGATAGATTAGAACCTAGGAGACTGGAGTTCAAATCCCCGCTCAATCATGGAAACCCATGGGGGGTGGGGTGGGGGAGAAGTGGTAAAGCCATAACTGGTACCACAATCCACCCCTGCTGGCTTATTTAACCCTGCCCAGGGTTCGTATTTACTCTTGCCTGGGTGTCCTTTTTTAAGGGGTTTGGGGAGGTTTTATGGACGTTTTTAGATAGTTTTATAGTACAGTATTTGGTTTTAATTGGTATTGGGTATGGGTTTTAGCTGATGTTGTGAGCCGCCTTGGGTCACTTAGATGAAAAAGGTGGTTATATAAATCCAACAAATAAAGAAATAAAGCCACTCCACATACATCTCACTAACCTTGACATCCCTACTAGAGTAACTTTAAGTCCATTCCTGCTTGATGATACATAGCACACACACAATTACAGATGGAATTACTAAGCGACAAACCATCACAGCAATTATGAGCACAAAAATAATGGGATGGCCATTATATATAGCGTAGAAAAACACCCTGGAAGTGTGAAATTACAGAGCTTCAAGTAAGATTCTTAACCAAATTGCTATTTTCTTATTTCACTTATTTTACAAATATGAAAGCTATGACCTTCTTTACATGTTGGGCTTCAACTGCCATCTTCCTTGACCTCTTGCCATGGTGATGGGGCTGCTGGGAGTCTGAGTCCAAAATATCTTATTCTTTGCCCCTCCATGCCCACTCTCTGAATTAATCCATTTCTGAAAGTCTTTCTCCCTCCCTACTGGCTATTCAGGCTTTTAGTTCAAGCTTCCAGTGTTAATCAGCACAAGACTACCTCATAGAAAATCATCTGATTTATTTCAGATCCCCCACTCCCAGTCTGCTAGTGATTAACTGTCTCTGCCTCTGAAAAAAAAGTGATGAGTCTCCCTTGCATTATCACTATAATCTATAATGCAAAAAAGAAAAAGAAGTTATCCTAATGGCATCATCAGAATGGTGAAAATGTTTCCACAAGGACACCTACATTAAATGAGCACAAGAAAAAGATTCTTGCTAGAAAATCAGAAAGTAAACAAAACAAAAAGACAAAAAATGTTGTAGCACTTTAAAGATTAATTGCTGTGTTTTAATGTTAGCTTTCATGGATCAAGTCCACTATCTGATAAAGTTAATCTTTAAAGTGCCACAATGTTTTTTGGCTTTTTGTTGTCTTTACTCTCTGATATGCTTGAAACACAGACTAACTAAATTTCAAAAATTTCAACTATGAAGGACACTATTGTTAGAAAATGTTACTTTGGGCCATCACAATGACTCCACATTTACAAACCAGTGACCAAAATCCTATTAAGTTTTTAAAAGGATGATGAGCATCCCTTCCATACCTTTGTCAGCTTTACTTAGCCATAAGAGCTAATGACAGTAAATCCTTTTGGAAGCTAACTTTGAGCAACCCTCATGGTAGCCCTTCCTTTGCAGATCTTACCATCTCGCCTCAACAGTGTTTGGATCACTTAATTGTATATGATGCTTATAGCAACTTATATCCACCATAATGATACTATCCCTTTAGATACTCTCTGTGAGCATAGATAAAATCGCTGAATTAATTGTAGATTTAAAAATGGGAATAGCGCCCTGAGCAGATGGGATCCCTGCAGAGCTCCTTTAAAACATGTAAATTAATGGGTCTATCCATTGACCAAACTATGTACTCTCATTGACCACTATGGTGTGGTCCCTGATGCCTAGTTTACTATGCCGGATTTATTTTTAAAAAGGTGGATTCAAACAACTAGGTAATTTTCATCCAATTAGCTTTTTATCAGTTCTGGCTGGGTAAACTTTATGCTAAACATGGCATCATGTTGAGTGGATCAATCTAAAACAGGGGTGCCCAAATCTTTCCCGCCAGGTACATTACGTCCCCTCAGATAGCTGAGCGGGCCTGTCACATGGTTCCTCCTGGTGGTGGCGGCGGCATTTTCAGGCTTTATAGCCGCCCCCACCACTTCCCATGGAGGAGAGAACAAGGGAGGAACATTTTCACATTGTTTTTTGATGCATTTTTCCTGTGTTTTGGTGAGTTTTTGCTGCAATTTCTGCACTTCCAGGAGCAGCGGGGCACTTCCAACGATAGCAACTATCCAGCCTCCATGCTGGATGAGCTGGCGCTGTGGGCCAGCCCCAGCCCGTGGGCCGTAGTTTAGGCACATCTGATCTAAAGGATCTAATGAACTCTAATCAAATGGGTGTGTGTGTAAAGGGAAATCAGCAACTGACCATTGCCTTACTTTGAACTTCCTTTTAGAAAAACATATGAAACTAGGTAGGAAAACACTTTACATAGTATTTATAGATCTTAAGATCTCTTCCAATTCATTTCCCTAGAGATTTACTATGAACCAAGGTGGCAAATTTAAAAATTGACCCAAAATTATTATTCTTAATAAAGAAACTTCATATCGCAACTACCTGCCAGGTTAAATGCTCAAGAAAGGATATCTAACAGAGAAAATTCCTATCCGGGAGGAAGTTAAGTAGGGCTGCAAGCTCACTCCACATCTCTTTAACCTCTTTTTAAACTATCTGGCATTGTCTCTCAGCTCCATAAATGGCCATCCACCCAAGCTAGGTGGCCCATCTATCTTGCTATTAATTTACCGATACCACTATCCTATAAAAAATGGGCTTGCAAAGGTATTTAGAGAGGAATTAAATATTTACTGTTAATGTAATTAAGTTACTATTAACTACTTTAAATGCAAGGTAATAACTTGTGTGAAAAGATGCTGCTCACAAAGATGTTACTTAGTAATACAGAAATTGAACAAGTTCAAACTTTTAAGTACAGTATACAGTATTGGTACTGTATTAGGTAAAGGTAAATGCCGCCCTTGCTCACAAGTCAGTCATATCCAATTCTGGGATTCAGAGCTCATCTTTGTTTATAGACAAAGAGTTAACGCTGTCTGCGTCTGCAGACATTTCCGTGGGCATGAGGCAGGCATGACTAGACACTGGAGTGAATGGAATGCTGTTTACCTTCATACCAAAGTGGTATTTATTTACCTACTTGCAATTTCTTGCTTTTGAACTGCTGTTACCAGGAGCTGGGACAGAATCAGGAGTTCACTCCATTATGCAGCACTTGGGTCTCAAACTGCTGACCTGCCGGTCATCAAGTTCAGTGTCTTAACAACTAAGTCACCACAGTCCCTTGGTATTACCTTTAGCTATAACCTTTCTTTGACAACACACTATAATAAAACAATGCATCTGGCAAGTTGTTTGTCAGCACAAATTAGGCAATTTTATTTTAATAGAGGTAATCAGTATATAACTGTGGCAATAAAAATATCCAATGCCAAATTGCTTACTCAGATTTTATACAGTACAGTATACCCATCTGGCTGAGTGCCTTCAGTCACAATGTGGAAAGAATCCAGGCATCTTTTGTCAGGCAGCTGTGCCTCTTATACGTTTTGCCTAGAAACAGGCCAAGTAGAAACTAAGGCTTGGATATTAACAATTAAATACAATATTGACTTAGAATTTTACATAGAGGAGCCCCTCAAAGTCTGTTACCTCATTTTAAAAATGACTTACCCCACATCTTCATTTTCTGGCAGAACAAATAAGCTCAAACAAATTAGGATTGCTATTGATGATTTATCTTTAATATATGAAATGGCAGTTTTTAGAACTATTAAGTCGATTTTAAAATATTTGGAATACCAAATATTTACACCTGCTCCATCTTCTTCTTTATATTAGGCACTGAATCCTGTTTGGGCAAAATGGCACATTAGTTTTATGATGTAATGATTCCTGCTCACAGAAGAGCTTTCTTTCTGGCCAGAATGAACTCTTTCCCGTCAGAGTTGCTTTTAGAGAGGTACAAATGTACCCCTAACAGGAGAAGTTTTGTGCCTGTGGATCTCTTGATTCAATCCAACACATTATATCTGATTGTCACTTATAGAAGTCTCTTCACCAAGAATTTCTTTCTAACCCTTTATGGGATAAATCCCTGACAAAGGCTGTGCCCTCTAATACATGTTAAGTGACTCTCTGCATGAAAATTTACAAATAGTTGCCAAATCACTAGACAAAGTACAGTACAGTACTTAAAAGATATGGCAATATTTCCAAGCACTCTGTGGTGTGATGACTGTGGTTGGAATGACTCTGTACATTCTGTTCACCTCCTATGTCAATAAAGGTTTAACAATAAATTCTAGGGGGAAAGCAGCAAAATCAACAGGAGTACCTTGTGGGACTTTATAGAACTATTGGCAAGACTAGTTCATCAGATGCAACCAGAGACTATGAAAACTTCAATTTCTGTCTCACTGCAGACAGATGTAAAGGTGTAAAGGTGGCCATTTTGTACACAGTCAGTTGCAAACATGCAAAATACACACCACTGGCACTTGAGTCAAGGCTAAAGATAAGCTATTCCCCCATCCAACAACGTTGCTTTATAGAGCCAGCCAGGGAACTTTTACAAGGTACAGGAACAGCTCATGTCCCTGTCCCAAGAAGCCTACAATCCAAGATGCAAAAGGACAAAAGGAACAGCGGGGCAGGAAGGGAAGAGTCCGCCTGTTCGTAAACCTTAAGATGCAAGGATCTGACTCATCCTGACTCAACAAAGCCTGGACTGTGTTCTCAGCTGTCATTTAAATAAGTACTGTAAGTAAAGGTTCATGCCAGGTCCCTCCCCTCCCCTTGCTGAGGACACTGGGGTGGCCAGAAGGAAGGTGGGATCCACACAAGAATCAAGATACTCCAAAAAGCGAGTCTGGGCTAATATTGATCCCCACCGTCCCTCCGTCGGTCACACTAGGGCTTTGTGGCCGGATCCTGGGCCTCTGGCGCTCATCCGGCCGGACCTGCATGAGCCATGCAGGGTTTCTAGCCACCTGCAATTCCTACCCTGCAAGAGGGCGCAACAACAGCCTCCGGAGGGCAAGACAGCGGGAGTGGGGCGCAGACCCCGGACAGGAAAGAGAAGGGAAACCAAGGACTCACCGGATCTCGAGAAACTAAGTAGCACCTTCTCTCAGCCCCGCCCCTCCTCCAAGTTTTGGCCAATGGGGATGGAGTGGGGGAGGTCCCTTCCAAAACCAATCCGGTGGGACGCGTGGCTGGTGTGCGGTTCACGCGATGTCGCGGAGGGGTGGGAAAGGGCATGGAGGCTTTCACGGGCCGAGAAGTGGAAAGGAGTAGGACGGGGATATTTTCCTGGGGGGCGTGAAATTAGTGATTACAGAAGCATTTAAAGACATTTAAGAAGCCGTCTTAACATTGAGTCGGGTTCGCCTGATTAGGGCGGGATAATAAATTTAAATAAATAAATAGATAAATTGCTCCCTGACTTGATCCACGAAAGCTAACATTAAAATATATAAATATAATATATATAGGAGTTAATTTTTAGTGTCGCAATCGGGTTTTTTGTCTTTTTTTTGGTCTCATTTACTTTGATATCCTTGCACAGACTAACACGGGTAACCACTTTCACAAAATTCCTCCCTAGGCAGGGAGCTTTCCTCCTGTCCTGGAAGGATCCGATCTCGCGTCCTTGTCCCACACTGGACCGGCGTCCCCCCGACTTCCCTGTATCATTCTTGATGGTGAAGATTCAGGCACCACCAAGGATCAGGGAAGAGGAGACGAGCAAGGCAAGGGCCACGGGGTCTGCTGCTGCTGTTCCTTGATGGCTATACTGATAGGTTTTTTAAGAGCTTGCATTAGAGCCACATTGTTACAGTATTTCTGATTTTATTATTTTCAAGAACTAAACACTTTGTAATTAAGGGACTGCGGTGGCTTAGGGGTTAAGACGCTGAACTTGACGCCTGGAAGGTCGGCAGGCCAGCAGTTCAAACCCGAGTACTGCATGACAGAATGAGTTCCCATCTCTGTCCTAGCTCCTATCAATCTAGCAGTTCGAAAGCTCTGTGGCTGTAAAGGGAGATGAGGACCAAACCCTCGAGTCAGACATGACTGGCTTTTGAGCAACGGCAACTTCTACCCAGGACCATCTGCAGGGCTGTAGCCAGGCTTCTAGATGTGGGTGGGCGAATATTTTTTCAGGGTGGGCAACAATTGTGTGTGTGTGTGTGTGTGTGTGTGTGTGTGTGTGTGTGTGTGTGTGTGTGTGTATCAGGGGCGTAGCAACCGCTGTATCTGCCGTATCAATTATACGGGGCCCCTGGGCCACGGGGGCCCCCAATGTGCGTAAGCAAAAATTAATAAAAACTTCCCAATTTTTTTTTATTTCACAAGGGCCCCCAAACAAAATTTTATACGGGGCCCCGCCAAGGCACGCTACGCTTCTGGTGTGTATAGATAGATAGATAGATAGATAGATAGATAGATAGATAGATAGATAGATAGATAGATAGATAGATAGATAGATAGTTAGATAGATAGATAGATATAGATACAGTATAGATAGATAGATAGATAGATAGATAGATAGATAGATAGATAGATAGAGATAGAGACAGATAGATAGATAGATATTGTACACACACACACAGTACAGTATGTCATATGTATAAGCAGTCAGGAGTTTGATGGTGGGCAAACTGCTAGCTCTGATTGACCTCCATTTGCTTTCGTTTACTCACGCCAAATACTACAATGTTTGACTGTCTTGGGCGTGTTTCCCAATCTCCCGCCCTCGGGATTCTTCCTTGGGAGGAGGGAGGTAATTAAACAAGCGGGAACAGGGCGATGCGCTCCAGAAGGCGGCGACGAGGCACACACCGCTGGGACCCTTTGCGGGAAGGTAGGCTTGTGTTCAAGCAGGCCACCTGCCTCTTCCACACGTACAGAGGTTACCCGGGCTCCCAACAGCGAGAGGGAGGGCTTCCTCTCCCTGTCCCACCCCACAAGCTTTGCCCCGAAGACGAGAGGAAGCTCGGTCTCTGTAGGATTCAGGCTCGTTTTTGGAGTCCGGGTGCCTGCACGTGTGGGGCGCCGGTCTGCAGAGGGCAGCACGGGCCACACACACGCTTCCCGCCGGAGTTCGCAGCTCGTTAGGTGAGGAGGAGCGGGACAGCCAGGCCTTGGTCGGGCGGGGAGAGGCTGAAGCCAAGCCCGCTCGCCTTGCCCGGCGTCTGGTTTCTATCACCTCTCTCCATGTGTCACGGAGCCGGGCTGACCCCAGAGGCTTTACTGCCTGAGGCGGCTAGGTCTCTACCCCCCCTTCACTTCCCTACAACATCCCCCGCCTCCACTAGGCTGGAGTAGACTAGTTTAGGAACAAGCTACCTGGGACAGAGAGGTGGCAACTGGACCCAAACTATGGCCCCACCACACAGCTTGTCATTTGCTGCCTGGGCTTACCACCTCACTGCATCTGGTAATAGGGCCATGAGTGGTCAGGTTGCGCACAGGGGCTTTATAAGGGAAGGGAAAGGTCGCCCTTGCTCGAAAGCCAGACTATCCAATTAGGTAAAGGGAAAGGTTTCCCTAGCTTGAAAGCCAGTCGTATCCGACTCTAGGGTTCATTGCTCATCTCAGTTTCACACCTGAAGAGCCAGCGCTGTCTGCTTCTGCAGACGTTTCTATGGTCATGTGGCAGGCATGACTAGACACCGCAGCGTACAGAGCGCTGTTTACCTTCCCACCAAAGTGGTCCCTTTTTATCTACAGTACTTGCAACTTCTTGCTTTCAAACTGCTAGGTTGGCAGGATCTGGCCAGAGACAGGAGCTCACTTTGTTATGCAGTACTCAGGTCTCAAACTGCTGACCTGCCAACCTTCCAGTTGTCAAGTTCAGCATCTTAGCCACTAAGCCACCACAGTCCCTTTTAAGCAGTGGTGGGCTCCAGAAATTTTTTTACTGTGGGTGTGGTATGGTGGATGTGGTCAGGGGGAAAGCCCTGTGTTGCACCCGAATTATGACTACTTTATTTCAAAACTTGGATAGGCAGGGCCAGCCAGAATTTCTGCTACCAGTTCTAGCGAACTGATGTGAACCTGCTGATGGTCACCACTGCCTTTTAAGGGTGTTACACCGGGATTCAAAGCCCTAGTAACTGAAAATGCCCAATGGAACTGTAGTGGAAAAAGGAAGGGACATGATGTTTTGATGGTGACAGCACAATTCTAGAAAGCAGGTGTTACCTATAAATCACTATCCTTTTTTAATGTGGAGATGCGTTTTAAAATTAAAAAGTTCATCTGCTGGCAGAGCCCCTCAAGAACCACAGAGATTTTAATTTCAGACAAAATCAAGACTGGTCTATTGACAAAAATAGCATCTAAGCAACAGAGGGGCCACAATGCTGGATAAAAAAGCTATATGTAACCCATTTTGTCTGCTAGAAAAATCTACGTGCTGAGCTTCCCTAAGGAAATTTGATGGGAGAGCTGACTTGCCCTCCAAACACAGGACCTGTTATACTTTTCAGCTATCCAATTACCTATTGCTACACTATAGTTTATACAATAAAACAAAAGACCAGCAGTGGGGGGTTTTCATAAGTAAATAATTCAAACTTTAGTTACAACGGTTAGCACCTCAGATACAGTGACAAGCACTTAAGCAAATAATGACATTGGGAGATGGAAAATACTAAGGGGGGAAGAAAATGCCATTTCAAAATGGTAATGGGCCCCTGTAAGTGACCAATTGTGATTTCTGGTGGGGTGGGTGGGTGGGATTGTTGTTCAGTTGCACAGTCGATTCCGACCCATTGTGACCCCATGGACCACTGTCCGCCAGGCACTTCTGTCCTCCACCATCCTCCTCAACTCTCTCACTTCTGTGCCCATTGTCTCTACAATACCATCTAGCCATCTCATTTTTGGCCGCCCCCTTCTTCTTTTGCCCTGCACCTTTCCCAGCGTCAAGGCTTTCTCAAGTGAATCCTCTCTTCTCATTTGATGTCCAAAGTACTTTAGCTTCATCTTTACTATTTGACTTTCAAGGGAGCAGTCAGGGTTGATTTCTTCTAAGATTGACCTATTTGTTTTCCTCACTGTCCAGGGGACTCTCAAAACCCTCCTCCAGCACCACATCTCAAAGGCATCTATTTTTCTGCACTCAGCTTTCCTAATGGTCCAGCTCTCACACCCATACATTGCCACTGGGAATACCATGCAAATTTTTATTTGCAATGTGATGTCTCTACTTTTCACTATGTTCCCCAGGTTTCTCATCGCTTGCCTCACAAGAATCAGTCGCCTTTTTATTTCATGGCTGCAATCCCCATCTGCAGTGAGCTTTGATCCTAGGAAAGTAAAATCTGTCACTGCTTCTACTTCTTCCCCATCTATTTTCCAGGGACTGATGGGCCTGTTGCCATTATCTTGGTTTTCTTGATTTTAAGTCTCAAGCCAGCTTTTTCACTTTCTTCTTTCAACCTAATCAGGAGCTTCTTTAAGTTCTCCTCACTTTCTGCCATTAGGGTGGTATCATCTGCATATCTCAAATTGTTGATGTTTCTCCCAGCAGTTTTGATCCCAAATTGTGATTCCTCCATCCCTGCATTGAGCATTATGTGCTCTGTGTATAAGTTGAATAAGCAGGGTGACAAAATGCAGCCTTGTCTTACTCCTTTTCCTATTCCAAACCACTCTATCATTCCGTATTCTGTCCTAACTGTTGCTTCTTGATTCATGTACAGATTTCTCATGAGGTATATAAGGTGCTCTGGTATTCCCATCTCTTTAATTACTTGCCACATTTTGTTGTGGTCAACACAGTCAAAGGCCTTAGTGTAATCAATAAAACAGAAATACAGTAGACTTGTTTCTGATATTCCTTCCCTCCCCCCCCCCCCATGATCCAACGTATGTTGGCAATGTGGTCTCTAGTCCCCCTGCCTCTTCTGAACCCCGCCTGCACTTCTGGTAATTCTCTCTCCACCTGCTGCTTCAGTCTATCCTGTATTATCTTGAGCATCACCTTGCTAGTGTGTGGGGTGAGCGCAATTGTTCGATAATTTGAACATTCTTTGGCATTACCCTTTTGGGGGATTGGAACATATACTGATCTTTTCCAATCCTGTGGCCATTGTTGTGTTTTCCAAATCTGCTGGCATATAGAATGCAATAATTTGATTCCATCATCTTTTAAGGCTTTGAAAAATTCAACTGGAATACCATCATCTCCACTGGCTTTGTTGTTTGCAGTGCTTTTTAGGGCCTTTCTGACTTCACTCTCTAGGATGTCTGGCTCAAGTTCAATTTCTTCATCATTGCTATTATCAGGAGTGTTGAGGTCCTTTTTGTAGAGTTCCTCTGTGTACTCTTTCCATCTTTTCTTAATCTCTTCTGCATCAGCTAACTCCTTGCCTTCTTTGTCCCTTATCATGGCTATTTTTGCTTTAAACATTCCCTTGATTTCACCATTTTTTTTTGAAAAGATCTCTAGTCCTGCCTCTTGTGTTGTTTTCTTCTATTTCTTTGCACTGTTCATTCAGGTAGGTTTCCTTATCTATATAAATATATATATCTATATATATCCACTCTCTCTATATATATCTATATATATAAAAAGAGGAATTTAAGAGCCCCATTCATGATTTGCAGGACATCAGGAATTTCAGTATAGTTCCCCGCCCAGTTTTGTTAATAGCTAATCTATCACTGACTCCTAAGGCAATTTACACCTTTGCCTCAAGCAAGGACTACAAAATGGCAGAAATTTAACAGCCACAGTGCCCCTCTCTTTCCTTACAGGATGGTCTTGTAATGGAGAAAAGCTTCAGTTGATATTTTGTTCTCTGTTGCACAGGTGTTTACAGCACAGGTAGAAAAAAAGGGATAACACCTTAGTTTTCATAGATGATCTTTAATGTAACAGCTTAATATGAGCTAAGCTCAGCCTTGAGAACAACAATGTAGCCTTCAAATGCAATACAGTATTGTGGAACAGGTTTGCACTGTAGATGACTTAGGTGCAGCCTCCCTCATTTAAAAATGACAATTGAAATGCTTTCTACATATGCTGGTATTTGGTCTTAGGCCCTTAAAAACACGTCTTCAACTAAAGAAGCACACTGTAGTTCAGATAGTACTGGTGTTTTAGTACAGTACAATTGATAGCCAATGCCATGCTTTTAAAGCCAGGTATCAGAAGCCTTTAGGTTTCCAGATGTTTTTAACTACAACACTTTTAAACTTATAGCACTGTTGGAAGTTGGAGGCCAAAATTTAGATAGTATCACAGACAAACTACCTCTCCTTTAGACATGCCTGCTTCCCACACCCAATTTGTTATTAGGAAAGTTGAACAGCCTGCAAGTAAGTGTTCTGCCGGATCAGCTAACCAGTGAACAGCTGGTTTCAATTATCAAACTTAATTCATTCTTGCCAACTGTACTTCTTTCCGCCGGGCTCCCTAAACAAATAAATTCATTAGATGTTGTCTAAATCCACTATGAAGTCCAATAACCATTTGCCTATCCCAGTAAAAGATGACTGTTAATATCATAAATCAATTTATTTTCAGCCCAGTTTGCTGCTGCATACGCACCCATGCTTTTCATCTCTTCCCAATACCCCAAAGTTTTGGTCCTATTTAATATCTGCAAAATAAGAGAATATTCTGCAGGTGGATCTTTCACTCTGTACAGGGTGCATTACTGAAGACAAAGACTAAGGTCATCTATTGTACACTATTGTG
Source organism: Furcifer pardalis (assembly GCA_030440675.1). Lineage (NCBI taxonomy): Eukaryota > Metazoa > Chordata > Lepidosauria > Squamata > Chamaeleonidae > Furcifer > Furcifer pardalis. The sequence continues at coordinate 106,511,610 of CP126893.1, forward strand.
AGGCTGTGGTGGCTTAGTCACTAAGCAACCTGAGCAACATTTCTCTAGGAAAAATCCTTTCAACCTAGAATAATTTCTGACACAAAATTATTATTACACGATTGTATTCTCAGTCACTATGAATAGGTGTGAAAGTTGGACATGAAAGAAAGTTGGCGGGGGGGGGGGAGTTATTTCATTTGAAATAATGGTGCTGGATGAGAGCTTTGTGATACCCTGGACTGCCAGAAATACAAACAAATGACTCCTAGAGCAAATTAAGCTTGAACTATCCCTGGAGGCAAAAATGATGAAACTGAAGGTATACTACTTTGAATGGACTCCCTAAAGGAAGGCACAGACTTGAATTTACAAGAGCAGAGCAGGGCTGTTAAGGACAGGATATTCTGGAGATCATGAATTCATTGGGCTACCATAAGTTGGGAGGTGACTTAACTGCACACAGCAATATTTACACATCAAATGGGTTCCCCTTCTATATTTTCTTTCCCCAGTTCTTTCAGGGGAAAAAAAGCTAATTGCATATTCCTAGACATGGGTTTTCCCTCTATCCTCGATTGCTCAAAAGCCAGTCATATCTAATCTAGGGGGCAGTGCTAATCTCCAGCACTGTCTGCATCTGCAGACATTTCTGTGGTCATGTGGCAGACATGACTAGACACCTAAGCGCACAGAACACTGTTACCTTTCCTGCCAAAGTGGTACCCATTTATCTACAGGATTTGCAAATTCTTGCTTTTGAACTGCTAGGTTGGCAGGAGCCAAGATGGACTACGGGAGCTCTGTTGCACAGTACTTGGGTCTCGAACTGCTGATCTGCCAACCTTCCAGTTGTCAAGCTTAGCCACTAAGCCACCGTGGTCCCTTTTCTTACGATTACAACTCTACAAATCCTTCAGTTTCTGTAGCCATGTGGCCTGTGGGAGTTCTAAGATCTATCATTTTAAAAATTTGTAATTTCTTCCAAGGTTTTTTTTTTTTTGCATCTTTGTGGACTTGTCCAGATCAGGAGTTTTATTGGTTCCAGCCCATGAGAGCTTATACCATAGTAGAAATGTTACTCTTTATAAAGTTACAAGATTCTTTACTGGTTTTGCTTCAGCATATTAGAGTACAGTATATGTGTGCAATCATAATAAATAAGAGGTCGATGGGTAAAAATTGTTAGACTTTAAGTAACAACTTCCCCCAAAAGTAATCAGCACCTCCATAGCCTGAAACTTGACCATTGTTTTCTGTTGTCAAATCTGAACTATCTCTCTGGACCCTCCATGTAAACATAGGCAGATGGGTGGAATGCATTCCAAAAATGCAAGACGTGTTTGGGCAAATGTATCTGCTGACTTAACGTGTACCATTGCTTCTTCCTCTGTATTCATTCTTCTTGTCTAACCATCACAAATTGAGAGCAGGGTTATTTCATGTTGCTCTTACAAAGACCGTTCCATTTCCAGTCCATCAAAACGTGCTCCAAGCACAGTCAGGCTTTTCTGAAATAGTCAAACAACTCCCTTTCCCAGGGTGATTTTGCAATTTTCTGGCTGTACCTTATAAAAGTAGCAATGCTTCAGAGGGCCGTGTTGTAATGGTTGCACCCATTTAAAAAAATCTGTCATAGATAGGCCCCGAATATGGCAGCAACCTGTACAGGAAGAGATTTGCCTGTAATGTAAGGGAAGTCAAGTCACTTGATATGAGTAACATTAAAAGCAATATCCAGCAATTATAGCCTATTGCCAATTACCTTGTGAACCACCCAAAGGGCAATGGGGCAATATAGAACTATAATTGCTAACTATTATTATAAATGGTGTCTTTTGATGCCAGTTTCCCTCCCATCATCCTTTTAGGTTTCAGTTTAATACAACAATACAGTCAAACCTCGCATAAAGAGCATTTCGCTTAAAGAGTAACTCGCTTAAAGAGCAGAATTTTCTCTGAATGTTCGCTTCGCTTAACAAATAAAACCAACCAAAAACTCGCTTAACAAATAAATTGGGGTTTGCACTACCCCCCACAATTGGTCATTTACAATGGTGTTTCGCTTAAAGAGCAAACTCGCGTAAACAGCAATCCTGTGGAACGCATTATGCTCTTTAAGCGAGGTACCACTGTATAGAAAGAACCCTGATGAATCAGACAATAGGTCTTGTTATCTCAGTGTTTTGGGCTAGATCAGACAGTGGACAAAATCTTGTAGCAAGACACAACTAGCATAGGTCAATGAAATTAGTGTAGTAATTTACATAGGTTTTGTCTCACCACCACCACCACGCTGATTCAATGACTCTAATCCAGTTGCAATTTATTACTGTATTTCAGCCACTATCTTTGCCTAATTCAGGCTGATGCATCAAGTATGGTCTCATCTCTTAGTTACATAATGTCTCAATTATAATGGTATAATCTTTCTGAAGCTGGTGAAGCCCTTATTTTAAAACATTAATATACTCTTTTAATAATTTTTTTTAAAAAAATTGTTAGTATTACTTTGGCCAAAATCCTGTTGCTTAGCATAACAAATTGCACTGGAATGGGCTCATTGAATCAGTGGAGATTTAGCAAATCAATCCTTCCATAGGTTCATACATTCAAATGGGATTACTTTAATTTTAATTTACTATCACTACAGGGATTTCAACTGCTCTCTGCTCGCTCTCGCTCTCTCTTTTTGTTCCTTGAAACTTGACATGTGACACAACCATGTTGACAATAGACAGATGCAGTGTTTGTGGAATCCCAAAACATTCTACTGCAAAGTCTGTAAATCTAGTGTCCTGGACTCCAGCAGTGAAAACGTTGGGAAAGTGTAAACTGCACAGCAGATAAGAAATGAATGTGCATTTAATGGATGTTTTCTTAAACACATTATGTAGAAAGGAGCTTTTAAAAGTATTTTGCCACTCAGTGGCAAATGCCATTCTGCCAGTCTCATCCTAAGCACAGAATTAAAACTTATTGTAAGAAATATAATGGAACTGAGATGTTGAGTAAAGAGTTAATTGTTAGAACAATTCTCTACCAATTCAATTTGAGCAGTATGATTGTCTTATGGCAGGAGTATTTCTTCATTTACTAAAGCTGGTATTTGACATAACTACAACTAGAACATAGTAATTATAGAAAGAGAAGTGCAAAGTGCGGCTCAAGCATGGCCTTACCTTGTTTATAAATATAACAGCTACTGATGTAATGAAAAGGGACAATACAGCTGAATCCTCAGTTTTAAATTTCCAACTTGAAGAAGATATTGGTAACTCACAGAATTCATCTACTTTTTATGGCTGTCAGCAATGGCAACTAAAGGAGTCTAGGAGCTATAAGCCAAAAAGGAAACTTCTCAAAGCTTGGTCAAGGATCTACCATGGTAACACTGAATTTTCATAGTGATATGAAAGACCTGCTCATAGCACCTTCTTCGTGTGTAGTTTGAGGGAGATGCTTCCATGGTACAATTTTGTTCTGCTCCAAACATTTAGAATTAGATTCACCCATGTTATGTAACATATTGGGCAGCAAGAAATCTCCAATGGTTTCAGTCTTGGGCAAGTACTTCGGCATCCTCCAATATCATTTTCAGGGTCTTTAAATATGCTATGAAAGCTCTTCGCCATGTATTTAGAGGGCATTCTCATTGCCATTTGGCACTAGGAGGGGTCCAACTAATTGCCACCTCGTGGATCCTGTTTTTCTCTATTCAGACCTGCCATTTGGAGTCTTCTTTTTGCAATGATGTAATTTTTCAGGAGCCACTCCTTTGAAGCATCTTACTGGTAATGTGGTCAAACTAGCTAATTTTAAAAATTTGATAGAGGAAGACGTCAAATCTCTTCTTGATACTTGCTGATGCCTTCCAAGTCTTGCAGGCGTAGATGGCTGTTGGGATTAATATGGAGGTGAACAATCAGGGTTTAATTTTCATTGATATAGATGACGAGGACCATATCTCATTCATTCTCCAGAAGACAGCAGATGACATTTGACATCCACCTCTGCATTTCCATTTCAGCTTCAAACACTAATGATTTATTTTGGCAACAAGGGAGCAAACTGTCCATCTGGTGTTGATCACAAATATATATGTCTTGTTTTTCTAACATCTCTCAAATTTTAAAAAAGCTCCTTAAAAAAACTGGGGATGGGCAAATAGCAAATAGGTACATCCAGTCCCCAATTTACATTTGTCTAATGTAGTTAAAACCAAAGGTTGACAACCATTTCTTGCCTATGTGGATTCCATTAGTATGGGGAAATGACACTAAACTGAAATGCATGGCTGTCTTTGACATCTGGCCAAATATCTGACTGTAGAGTTAGGTGAACACTGAGTAGAGTGTGGTGTACAGCTTGAAACATTCCTGTCAGCCATTGTAGTAAATCAAAAGCATTAGAGTGTTGTCCTTTTTGAAACAAAGCAGTTCTGGTGAGTGAGTTTTGCCGTCTCCCTGATGAGAGAGCTTATAAGTCACAGTGGGTGGAAGGAGAGCAGTGCTGGATATTTTTTGGCACACACATTGAGATGGGGGTGGGGGGAAACAAACACTCCTGTGCAGAGGTTCAGATCTGCTTTGCCTCCGACTGAAGTTTATCTCCCAAGAGCCTTTCCACACCAGATTTTAATAAACAGAGTTGTTATGACTAAACTCACACATGGAATCCAATGTCAATACTGTAATGTCACACTCCTATGAAACAGAGGCAGCAAATGTGTTTGGAACCTAGGCAATATGGGCCAGTCCTGTGACCACACTGCTTGACCCCCTTACAAAAGGAAACAGGAAGGATGTGTGATTGTGTTGCTCAAGTAGTGGTTCACATCTTCTAAGAGAGCTTTTGGTTCTGAATACTGTCCCTGAAGCAAATCTCAAAAAGCATATGTGGGCAGTGAGGGAGATGGCCTTGCTGGTGTCCCCCCCCTCCCCCCCAAGAAATAGTCAAGCACTTTTCAACATGTGTGGGTGGCGCTGGACTTATTATCTAGATAACTGGAAAAAGGAAAGGAAATGCAACTTATTTAAAGGTACACCAAATTGCAGGGAGGCCTGTGAAAAAGAAGATGTTGCTTTTTTTCCGGTGAAGAAGTTGTAAATTTAGGATTAACTGTAAACCTGCAGCAGAAGCATCAACACCTGGAGCAAAGCCACTGAGATCTTATACAAAGGAGTCATAACAACTGTATTAATAGGAAAGCCAACACATAAATGGCTTAACTCAGCCAAGGAATGGTAAACTCTTACAAATCTGAATAGGCCCGATCCTGTTCATTTAATGCCTGCAATAAATTCCACTAGATAGCATTGGAGTGTAGCTTTATTGCACAATCAGCTGGATCAAGCAGCACATCTCTGGATCCTGCCCCATCTGTTTCCGACCACATAGTCAGCTCCTTTTACATGCCAGCCTGAACCTCCTTCCCCAAGTTCAAATTGGAATCAGTTATATAACCCAAGGAGAGTGACGGGAGCAAGAAAACAGAGAGGCAATGCCCATCTTGTAACTCATCTGGTGTGCTATAATTTTCGAAGTGTGCAAGTCTTACAAGCACAGAGAAAACTAGACTTGCCAGATATATGTTAATTCCTGTATGTGCCACGGGGGACCTTTTACACTCTCTAAAAAATGGCCTGCCTAATAATAATAAAATCAAACTTAGAAGAGAATTCCATACGACACCCTATCCAAACCTTAAATGTTGGCTCTTGGCAGAACACTGATGTGGGTGGGCATGATAACAGCTCCTGATAGGGCCAGGAAGTCTCACACAAGAATGTGAGTGGGAGAAGGTACTGAAAAGGTCTGTTTGGTGAAGGAAGAGAATTTCCCCCTTACTTTACTGCCCCATAAGGAGAGAGGGTGAGTTCCCCTCCTTCTGCCCCAAAGCAATGAATGCATGTAGAAGTACAGCATGTCAGTGAGGGACTTCATTTCCTTCTCAGTTGTTCCAGACAGTGTGTAGGCTTCTTCCCTTCTTGGGCAGTGCAGCTAGTGAGATAATTCAGAAAATGGATTGGGAGGGAGAAAGAACACTGTACTTTTGTAAGCTAAGGTTCCTGTGGGGGCAGCTGGTATGCCTAAGGGAGGAAGAAAGGTCAGAATGGATGACACTCATGCTGATTTCACAAATTTCCTCAACTGACTCAGCTTTTGGTGCTACTAAGAGAGGCACCCAGTGTAGAAGGTGTGGGAAAAGTGACAGACTGGGTCTCAGGAGAGCTGGGCTTGAATTCCTATTCAGCCTTTGAAAATCACTGCAAGTGGTCACTGGTAAAAAAAAAAAACACCACTCCTTAAATAATCATATTTACCTGCAAACCCATCAGGGTCACTCGAAGTTAAAATGCAACTTAACAAAACAAACAAGAGAGCAGTATAAATGTGGAGCCTTAGAGTAAGCTTCTTCTTTGCTTCCTTTTTTATCCCATCAGATGCAAGGTTCTTGTTCTGGCCCTTCTAGCAGCCTCCATCGGTGTAATTTGCTGTTCTTGTAATATTTCTTTGATGTTATCTCTCCACCTTACTCATGGTCTTCTCCTCTTTCCACATATACCTTGTAAGGAATGGAATTCCTAGACATTCTCTTCAAATGGGTAGACCACTTTATTTGTTGTTGTATGTAGTTTAGGATTGGCTCTATCCCAATTATTTCCCTTATAATCTCATTCCTGGTTTTATCCCTTCTAGTCACTCCAGCAGCCTTCCTCAGCCATCTCATTTCCAGGGTGACCAAGTTTTATGTTTTATCATACGTGTCCATGTTTTGCATTGGTACTCCAGAGCAAGCAAATATGTAAATAAATGCAGTTCTGAGAACATTCTTCCAAAGGCCCCTAACATTTGGTATGGAAGGTAGTATTTCAAACATTTACCTGCTGGCATTGTCTCTTTATTGACCACTAAAAAACCCATTTCAACACAAGAATCAAGCTGTGAGTGCCCATGACAATAAATGGAAAGCTATGAAAGGATATTGAGATTATTAAGACCCAGAAGGAGTTTCATATAAAGAAATCAGTGCCCACCAATAATACCTTGGTGTTTTTTTTAACAGAGTCACAAATCTGGTAGATGAGGGCAACACTCTGGATGTAGTACATCTGAATTTCAGCAAGGTTTTTGACAAGGTCCTAGTGGAGCAAATTGTAAATGCCTATGATTTGTAGCTCACTAATGGAATGAGGTGTTCCAAACAGAGAGGGTGAGTGTGAGGTGAGCATGAGGTGAATGAATTTGCCCTTCAGCTCTCTGTATCTCTCTCTGATCCTCTCAAACTTTTCTATGTCATATCATGCTTTGAAACCATTATAAATATACTCCCTACCAAATACATCTTTCTTCCACATTACTGATTAAAACCTTCCAAAGAGGGGGCATACTGTAGTCACCACTCGTATTCTTATTTTTATCGCTCTCAACTTGAGGAGAACAAGAAGAACATGTAAGGAGAAGGCAAATATAGTTAGCACATCCCTCCTGGTTCTAAACAATCCATAGGTAAATGGCCTCATAAACCAACCATTAAAAAAAAGTTGTCCCTTCCTTCTGTATAGGCCCCAGTCGCAATATAATTATAGTAACACTATCAGTATATTTTGACTCAACCAAACATAGGTTCCTTGTTTATTTTTTGCTTTCTTTTAACTGAAGTATTCCTCACCCTGCTTAGAGGAGAAATACAGCAGGCTTTGCTTTCTTCATATCCAGGCTAGCTGCTAATCAGTGGATTTCATGGAAACAATATTTGTTTTGTTGATAGACTTTTCTTTCTTTCTTTTTACTCCGAGAGATCATAAAAGCAAGATATATAGGAAAGATAAAGCAAAGAAATTAATCGTCGTTCTGGACTGCTGCTCTATAACATCTAGTTCATAATGACATACTTTTGTGCCACACAATGTGGGGAAGAAGAGGTGATCCCTGCCTTGTCTACACGAAAGAGATTGAGGGTATACAGATTCAACTCAGACATTGCTGGCATCTGACATATAAAATGCTGTTGCTGCCTAGAGAATTCAGGGGGAAAGCCAAAGCAACTGCTGGGAGAAAGGCTTCTTCTGTGTCTATGCCAGATGTGAAACTGCCAGAATGAAGCCACCTCTTGGTGAATTCATTCCATGGGTCCTTTCACCTGACCTAGTGTGATAAAGATTAGCCTGCACAAGGTTGCCATTGCTGAACTGTGATCAAGAGAAACCTTGGAGATCCTGCAGTTTGTGAGTTGAGCAACCCCTCTCTGGCACCCGACATTTACTTTATTTTATAAACTGCCCATCTGGGAGATATTTCCACTCAGGGTGGAAGACATCATTAAAAACACAGATAATATTAAAAACAACCCAACTCAGCGGCAACAGAGCAAGCATCATTAATCAATCAACTATAAAAGATAAAATAGCATATGAGGCAAAATATAAGCAGAGTCTACTTAATTATAATGGACTGATTACGGAAGTTGGAGGGAGAGCACTCCTAAAAATCTCCTCAAATACGCTAATTTTAAGTAGCTTCTTAAATGCACCCAGGAGATGGGCCTAGCACACATCCACCAGCATGGTGTTCCATAAGGTGGGTGCTGCCACCCAGAAGACCAGATTAGAGTCCTCTTAGCCAATCTCGGTGTTGACATTTGGAGCTGCAGTTTGAGTGAAGCCAGTGATGCAGGCAGGCATTCTTTATTCTTTGGGAGAAACATGTTCTACAAATACTCCTGCCTCACCTTCACACAACCACTACTTTCCTCACTCCGTCTCCTTTAGTCAGGCTGAGTATCTTTTTGGCAGACAAATGAAGTTTATTTCAGTGAAGTTAAAGGACCTGGACTGGTCGCACCTCATTGAACACCCTTTCATATTTTGTTCCAACAGCCTTTTTGGTTCTCAGCCCTTAAATCTCACCTCTCCCATAGAGCCTTTACTGCCCATGTTTCATCTGTGGCTCTTGCTCCTTGTGCCACGGGTGTCTGTCTTGTGTCCTCCCTCCCTTTCTAACTTAAGCTTCCATCCTCACACATATTCTGCATCTCAAGATTTTTCCTCTGTGCTTCAAACAAGGCATCCATTCTTCAAGTAGCAATAAACTGCCAGAGGCTGCCAGCAGCTGACTAGCCTCCCTCTCTGGTTTCAGGCTCAGACTGTTTTTCAGGGTAATTATTACTTAAGAGAGAGAAGTGCCTGCAACTCATCTAGCATCACTTAGCAGGAGTCCAGCACCTTCATATTTGCTGAGTATTTTCTTCCCAAAGGTTATCTAGGAGCAAACTTTAGAACTTTGCATTCGTGGTTTTAATTGTGGTTACAGAAAAGCTAAGTGAGGTTCCATCTCCATCACCTCTTTGATGTAGAAAACCATCATGGGTAACATAACAATTTTTTCCTCTTAGAAAGAAAGAGAAAAAGAAAAAGAAAACGAGAGAGAGAGAGAGAGAAAGCTTACTCTGTCTAGCAACAGTGAGGACTACAACCTTAAAAATCTAAGTTTAGAAAGTACAACCTGGGGTACTTGAATTGCAGACTTGCCTAAAATATCTAGGATTGTATTTGTACCAAGTTTTGCAGAAATCTGAAACCATTTAAAGCACTCATATTAAATAAGAATAGACAGATGCTTTGCAAAGTGGTGTTGAATAAACTTCAGGCACCTCCAATTTCAGTATTCAGAGTGTGCTGGGGTACAATCAAGGCTTCTTAATTCCATGAGTTACTTTTGAGAGTCTAATACCATGGAAGCACAACTGTGTATACAGTTAAGCTGCCCCATAAGCAGCCATGATAAATTCCAGTTCTGAAGCTCCTTGGTTTATCCATTGGCAGGGCACATTTCATGTGACAGATCTTAATAAGAAATGAAACAGTATGTTGTAAAATCATTTCTACCACCAAAATTATTATTGAAGAGTTTTAAAGAAATGTTTTGTCTTTCCAGATGAAAAGTTAGTACTTATCTAGTAGAAAACACAGAGAATTGGTTGGCTGCTTAACTTCAGCATCCTGCTTCCTAACAGCAAGGTGTATCTCACAGCATATCTACATCAACATGTTACATCAGTCACTTTATACAACAGAACACATCTAGTTCCTTTTAATACTGTGTATAGCATATGCGTCAAGATGAGTATAACTCTACTTTCATCTCCCAAGGTACTCAAGTTGTCATACATGGTTCCCCATGAACATCTCCATTTTATCTACACAGCAACTCTACAAAGCAATAAATAATCCAAGGTTTACCCAGTTGGAATCTCAACTGAGATTCAAACCTTGGTGTCACCAGAGAGAGAGACAGAGATTCATCACCACACTGCCTCTCTTTTACTACATTTGACCACCATTCTACTGTTTTATTGAAGCATCCTTAACTCCAATCGGGAGCGATTTATGTAGGGCCTTCAGCCATAAGCCCTTCCCAGTCCTGCTGCTTGATACCTTGTTACCTAGATATGGCAAAGATCTCTTGCACAATAAGTGATTGGTGTACCTTTCTGAATGCTCTATGCAGGGCCAATCTGAGGGTAACAAAACATGGCCTGCTCTATGAACTAGTTTGCTTTGGAACAATCAAGAGCTGTACCATAAAGCTGAATTATATGTCTGATCTATATAATGATGTTTCATCAGTATGTCCAGGATACGTTTATTTTGGCTTATTTGCGCATGACTGAACATCTATATCATGGTGACCTCTGATTTGTTAAACCTATTTTTAGGTTATCCTTACCATACTTTAATTACTACCTGACCACTTTAAAAAGAAAGAGAGAAACAGAGATGGATTTTCCTGTTTTTCTAAACAATAGGGGTAGATGTTATTATTCTGTACTATCAAGTAGTTTCTGATTTATGGTAAATCTATTAATTAATGACTTCCAAAAATCCTGTTGTAAACAGCCCTACTCAGAATTTGCAAACAAAATATCATGGCTTCCTTTAATGAGTCAATCCATCTTTTATTCAGTTTTCTTCTTTCCCTTCAACTTTTCCTAGCATTTCTTTTTCTACGTTTTATGTTATGTTCAACATATGATAGTGTCAGTTTAGTAAATTAATCACTGTAACTCAGAAGCAACTTGACAGCACATAACACATTGGCACACAAGTCAACAAAAATCATTCTAGTGATGTGTACAGAAATCAGGACCTGCAATTAATTTGGATCCATGGAACTACAGTAAAAAGTGGGAATCAAGAGTATTTTATAGGTTTTATGATTCAACATAAGTCTGGATGTTAAAACTAATTTAAAGAGTTATATCACCCATACATGCAATTATTTCACATGGTTGTAAAGAAGTGTCTCTCACCCTGGAAAACAGTATTCGTAAAATAGCTGTCCTCTTAATTTTGGCATGGTGTAAAAGGAAAGACAGATTCTGTCTAATGACAGACTAGAAATGGAACCTGACAGCATAAAGGTTACTCAAGACGCAAAGAAAGGGAACCGTACAATCATTGTGACAAATAGAGAATAAGGTAAATAGTTCTCTGTTCCAGTTGTTTGAATATATGGAAATGTGTTGAAAAGCTGTGAAAGTCTGTGAAAGGCTTCACATAAAAAACCACAAGGAAGGAGAGATTTTGGGATGGGGCATGCTTAATCCTGGGGGAAAAGATTCAAGAGGAAAAGAACTAATGGCTTCATGCCATTTAAAAGCCTACCATCAGATCACCAGCGTACTGGAGGACATTCTGCGGAAATCAGAGGTGGGAGCTGGCCAAAGTTTGCCTGAATTTGTAGCTGACAACTGGAACTAGAGATAATTGCCCATTGATATTGCATTGGCAATCACTGTATACAGGGCCCTTGTAAGGGTGCAAAATTGGGCCATGATGTGTTGGCTTCTTTAAGACACAAGAAGTGCTCTCCTACTTGTTGGATGGGAGCAGTAGGACATCCCTCCCCCCTTCAAGGTAGGATCTGATAGAACCATGGGGCTGTAGAAAAGTGCTGTCCCTCATTTTAGTAAGCTCTCTTGATTTTCAGAGAGAGCAAAACATATCACCCTCCCACCTCCCAGATTTGTCTTTTTCCAAATTCCTAGCTTTGCTGCTTAAGAAAGCAAAAGTCACTTTCCACAATTAGAAGGCAGAAAGGGGCTCCTGTTCTTGGCAGGACAAGGCATCAAACAACTGCCAGACAAATCTGACCGGTGGAGCTCTTGACAGAAGCGTAGCGTGCCTTGGCGGGGCCCCGTATAAAAATTTGTTTGGGGGCCCTTAGGAAGGGTAAAGATTTCTCACAAAAGAAAAAAATGCATAAAATTACTTAAACGGGGAAATCCCGCAGCCTGCGATAACCGATGTAGGGTGTTGCCAACTTTTGAACGCACGCTTTACAAAGCTGGCTTGAGACTAAATATCAAGAAAACCAAGATCATGGCAACAGGCCCTATCAGTCCCTGGAAAATAGATGGGGAAGAAGTAGAGGCAGTTACAGATTTTACTTTCCTAGGATCAAAGCTCACTGCAGATGGGGATTGCAGCCATGAAATAAAAAGGCGACTGATTCTCGGGAGGCAAGCGATGAGAAACCTGGGGAACATAGTGAAAAGTAGAGACATTAAATTGCAAACAAAGATTCGCATAGTCAGGGCAATGGTATTCCCTGTGGCAATGTATGGTTGTGAGAGCTGGACCATTAGGAAAGCGGAGCGCAGAAAAATAGACGCCTTTGAGATGTGGTGTTGGAGGAGAGTTTTGAGAGTACCCTGGACAGCGAGGAGAACAAATGGGTCAATCTTAGAAGAAATCAAGCCTGACTGCTCCTTAGAAGGTCAAATAATAAAGATGAAGCTAAAGTACTTTGGACATCAAATGAGAAGAGAGGATTCACTTGAGAAAGCCTTGATGCTTGGAAGGGTAGAGGGCAAAAGAAGAAGGGGACGGCCCAAGATGGGATGGCTAGATGGTATTGTGGAGATAATGGGCACAGAGCTGAGTGAGTTGAGGGGGATGGTGGAGGACAGGAATGCCTGGAGGACAGTGGTCCATGGGGTCGCAGAGGGTCGGAATCGACTGTGCGACTGAACAACAACAACATTTGTTTTGCTTACGCACGTTGGGGGCCCCGTGGCCCTCCTCCCACCTTTGGTCCAACTTTCCTCCCCTTTGCGTTATCTCTTTGCTTCCCGTTAGAAAACCTGTCCAGGGCGGGCAGGCAGGCGCTGAAGAGCAGCGCCACCCTTTTGCGGGTAACGGGCAGGAGGAATTGGGGGTGGGGGGGGCACCAAAGGAGACCGTCCCTTCTCAGGCCTTCCCACAATGACGTTGGCTTCGGCAGAAACAGGAGAGGTGGGAACCGCTGCAACCCGCGCTGCTGGCTGCTGCCCGTGGCCTTTGCCACCATTGGCAGGGCGGGTCCACGGCCGGGGAAGCGGGAGAGACCGTCAAAGCCCTCCCAGCCTCTTCCCGGGCCAGAGTGCCCTCCGCTGCTGTTGCTGCGGTCCCTCCGGAGGCGTCGCCAGCGCTCGGCGGCCTCTCCCCGTGCCGCCCCCTCCCCAGTGAAGGTCCCAGAGCGTCCGGCGGTCCGAGTGTCCCTGGTTCATCAGGGGCCGCGCGCGCACCCCCGCTCTCTCGCGTGAGTGGAGGCGACAGAAGCAGCGGAGAAAGGAGAGCCCTGCCCTCCCTTCTTTGTCCTGGGCAGGTGGGAGGGGGCAGCCCAAGGCCTCCCAGAAAGGCACCCGCCCCCAGCCCGCTTCCGGCGCCCTCTCCCAAGGCTCCCTGGCCGTCGCCTCCCTCCCGCTCTGCATTTGTTTTGCTTACGCACGTTGGGGGCCCCCGTGGCCCGGGGGCCCCGTATAATTGATACGGCTGATACGGCGGTAGCTACGCCCCTGGCTCTTGATAGCAACAACTGTTCTAAACCTTTCACCACCAGCAGCAGCTATAGCGACACGCTGGGTTAGACCAATTTTCCAAATCCTGCTTGGATGTTTAAAGTGCTGTGAGAAATCCACTTGCTTCTCAAGGTTCACTGCAACACTTTTGATCCAACTCTTGGAAAGGAATGAGCTAAAAACCTCAAAGGGCAGGAAAAGAAAAAATATATGGGGATTAGTATATCCCTGCTTCCCTCTATTCAACGGTGGCAGTAAAAAGCCCTCCAGAATGAATTTAGCTAACAACGAACACTCGTATTCTGACACATGCCCTTTCCCCATTTTCCTATTGTTTCTGAGGTTACAGCTTGCATCATCTAACTGTAGCTATTTGCGGCAACCAAAACACACTTCAGAGCTGGCAATGTTTCTCTGTGCCAGAAACTCTGAAGAGGGCCGGCCTAGTCCCTGCTCCAGTTCATTCAGAAGAGCTTTAAGAAGTGTGCGCAGCACACAATTTCTAAGTCCTCACCTTATCAACAGGGCTGACTTTACAACACAAAGAATGCTTAAGCAGACCAACCTTTCTCTAGTAGCAACCAGCCCCAAAGCCATATCCTGTAAGCAAGGACACTTCCAGAGAGAAAGGTCTGCTCTCCGAGGGGGCTATCCTAAGTGCAATAGCAAGGGATGATGTATAGAAGCTACTCACTCTTGATATTTCTGCCAGATTCTCAAGGCAATGGTGGCTGAGGATTGTTCTCTCCCCTTCCAGAAAGAGATTTCCACTCAGGTGCCCAAATCTTGTTCTCTACATCCTTGTCCGCTGGACAGAATCACATACACACTCACAGACACTGGCCTCAATAATACAGGCAACGTATACATGAAGATGGTTTCAAGTTCAGATGTTTCCCAGTTAAGTGAGTTTAGGTACAAAGTTTGAAACCAGTTTTGTGAACATTACAGAGAAAGTGGCTGCAGCTAACAGCTCTCAGGGGTTGAAAATAGTGGACCACAGGTAGCCTTCAGTCCAATTGTTTTTACAAGACACAGGTCTGGTTCAGGAGAAAGCATTTCCCTCCACCCTCAATGTCTGTGATCATGAAGAACAATACAGGCAGTAATTTGCTTTAGCTCTGCTTTCCCATTCCCACCGAGTCTAAAAGGCTTCTCATTCCAGTGACAACCCTGCTTCACAGAAGCTTCATTAAAACCAGACCTCCACAGAGCACCAGCCTTTTCATTTGCCTCAACATCTCAGCCTACTTCCGGAGATGGCCATGCCAGCATCAGCCAAGAAGCTGACAGCCAAAGAGCAAATGAAAACACATACTCCTAAACTAGGGGTGCCCTCATAACTCTCAGAAACAGAAGTACGGGGGGAAATTTCCTTCCACTTCCAGGAGCAACGAGGGCAGCATAGGCTGGATGAATTGGCATTGGGGACCGGATACGGCCCATGGGCTATAGTCTGAACACCCCTAATTTAATCAGAGAAAATGGCAGCCTAAAATTGATCTCATTCTGTTGCAAAACAGATTGGAAGGCACATGCATTCCAATCTGTTTTGCAACAGAATGAGATCATTCAGTTTCCAGTGGGAGGAAACACATAACCAGCCCGCTAAATCATGTGACTGGCCCATGGCCTGAAAAGTTTGGGCACCCTGTCCTAAGCCGACTACAAGAACAAAGCAACAAGAAGCCAAAGATGCTTCTTGACAAGGAAAGGAGGAGAAACTGAGCCCCATCTGAGCGGGGGGGGGGGGGGGGGAGGAAACATAAGTGGAAAAAAGTAAGCATCAAGTCCTTTGTCTCCTATCCAGCGTAGAGCACACACACTTAGCCCTGGCACAGGTCACGGCCCAGAGGAGCTCTTTTCCCTACTGTGGCAACAACCTCTTTGTTAACCAGGCCTCCTTGAGGTAATCACAAGGAACATGAGGACTCAACAAGATGACAGTTCCTTGCTGAGGCAAAAAGAGGAAACAAGGCTGGAAAGGAGGGCTCAGAAAAAGTCCCCCCGGGGGTGTGTGCAGTTCTCAGAATTTCCCTAGCTAACATACCTTCCAGAAAGCTGCTGATGGTGGGGGATTCTGAGACTTTTTTCTAGTCTAAAAATAGGAACTTTTCAGAGACCTGGTAATGGGCATCAACAGAAACAGCTGTAGAAGATGAAAGAAGATGCCACACTGAAAACCAGGACAATCAAGGAATTGTCAGATGAGGCACTGCCAGGTTCAGCCACAACTGCCTGGCATCCTCCATGGAAAAAGACCAGCACTGTCAAGAGCCTTGGCCCTTCTGCGAGGAAGATGACAACACACACACACAAATGGTGCAATGAACAGCATATCAACATATCATTGGGGTTGGAAGGCAAATGTGACTCACAGCTGGAGTCTCCTTTATTGGCAGAGAGCAAGGGGAAGAAAGATCCTCAGGGCAATTACTACACAATACCAGTTATTTTTGCTGTGTGTCTTTAATTTCATTTGCTTGTTTTTGTTTTGAGGTAAAACTGTTTTGATTCTCTTGTAACAGATGCAGGCCTCCAACTCAGCACCAGCCAAGAAACAGGGACATGACATGGCTTTATTATTCCCCCTTGAATGCCCTTATTTGGGCTATATGTGTGTGTATAGATACAGATATTTTTTAAAAGCACTGTCTACTCTTCTCCTTCCCATTGGCAAGTAATGAGTATTTTTTCTAAAATAACTTGCTATTCATCAGAACAAATCCTGATGGGCCTTATTTCCCCTACCACCTATCTTAAAGAGACACATAACAGCAGCAATTTCTCCTCACTACAGCATCTCCATCAAACCCACCACACTTCCCCCCTCTAAAAACCCAGGTTCCAGTTGTATAATCCTGAGCCAAGGACTCCTTCCTCAGTCCTAATGGCACGGATCCAGAAGCATAGGCAGACATTCAGCCCCTGCTCCACTACCTTTGAGCCATTTGTCTTATCTCCCTACCCACATCCACCCCAGGACAAGTCCTTCTCTCCTTTGGGCAGCTAATCCAAGGCACCAGATTGGCTTCTGTCCTGGAGGCACTTGTGGACAGCCCAGAACAGCAAGTCGCTGGGGGAAGACAGACCACCTGTGCCTGTGTGGCGGCCTCCATACACACACAACCCATTGTTCGTTAGTCCCCTAAATTACCTTCTCTTATAACAGTCCATCAGTCTATGATTAGAAACAATGGAGAGGAGGGCCTTTTGTCCCTTTGGGTCACCAGGTGGCACAGATGGGAGAGGTAGGACAGTCTATTACAGGGATTCTCAACCTGCGGCCCATCGCACCATTTCATGTGGCCTCCCACCGCCTCCACCACACCTGGAAGTGCCATGTGGTGGATAAAAGGCAAAATGGCCATCCAGTCCCAAAAGCTGTCTGAGGGAGCGTGACCCGGCCCCCAGCTTTAAAAGGTTGAGAACTCCTGGTCTATTAAATAGTAGGTCTGCTACATTGCTGCTAAATAAAGACATAAAAAAACCAGAAGGCTTGCATTTCTCCCTTTCTGGCTACACCCTGGGTGCCTACTGCACCCCCTTGGTTCCACTTTAGACACGTGGGACTCACTTGCAACCACACAGATTCTGGTGAAGGGGCTAGTGCCAACAGGCCAAAAGAGAGACAGTCGCTAGTAGCTGGAGTCCCAGGTTATAAGAGAGGGAGGAGCTGCCCCCTGGAGATTTCAACTGTTTCTTGCATGCTTCCCCTTGCCACCCCTGATAGCAATGGCAATGGAAATTGGCTTTTAGGAAGGCGATGTCCTCCCGCGATGGCTCCCCTTTGACTACAAGCAGCGGGTGCTTATAATCATTGAGGTGGATCTTGAAGTTGGCTGGGTTGAGGTGTAGAAAGACATCCGCATTGCTGTCCTGGCGTCGGCAGCGCCCGTGGCTATTGCACAGAATCTGGCTGCAAATATCGGCTGCTGTGGTCACATTGACAATGTAATGCCCAAGGACCGTCTCAATGTAGTTCTTAAGCACTTGGCAGATTTCCTACAGGAAAGAAGATTCACAAAGTGAATAAAGACTGAGAAGGAGAAAGGCAGTTCAACGGACAGAGGACAAAAGCAGGGAGGTAAAGGTCATCTTTGCATGAAAGCCAATTGTATTCAGCTGTAGGAAGTGGTGCTCATCTCCAGTTACAACCCAAAAGTCAGTGTTGCCTGCGTCTGCAGATATTTCCTCAGTTCAAAAGCAAGAAGTTGCAAGTAGACAAATAGGTACCACTTCAGCAGAAATGGTAACTACATTCTGTGCACTCTGGTATCCAGTCATGCCTGCCACATGACCATGGAAATGTCTGCAGATGCAGGCAGTGCTGGCTCTGTGGCTGTAACTGGAGATGATTATCAACCCCCTAGAGTCAGATATGATTTGCTTTCAAGCAAGGGAGACATTATTTGTTTTTAGTTAGCAGCTTGTGACTTTGGTAATGATTTTCGTGTAGATCACTGGCCATCATATGTCAATATGAATAAAGAAGGTATATAAAAATAATGGTCTCAGATCAGTGATCCAAAGTAGTAGCAAATTCCTCTTTCCCTCTCATTTAGTATCTCCAGGTGTTCTCCTCCTCTGCCTGCTTCTCCGAGTCAGAGAGGGAGCAAAGCCTGGCTCATGGCTGAAGTACCAGGTAGAAAACTTACACTCAGCTTTCCCGCTGTAACCTGACCTCGTCCACCCAAGAGATGACTGTGGGTTAGAGAGTACAGCTATGGCTCTAGTGAAGGAGTTTCTCAACCTTTTCAAGTCGGGGGCCAGATCACACTCCCTCAAAGAGTTGAGGTGGGGTGGACTGATTGTCCCCCCTGCCATTTACAGCTGTTATAAACTCATTTACAAAGGCTGCAGACTCATTTACAGCTGTCATAAACACATTTACAGTGGCCGTAAATGAGTCTGTGGCCAATTCCGGTGGCAGCAGTGGCAGCTGGAGCAAGGGCCAGATTATTTGGTGCCATGAGCCAAATCTGGCCCATGGATCATAGGTTGAGAACCCCTACTCTAGTGCAAGGGTGGACCACAAGAATTCTGCATCTACCATTCATCCATTTGCCTTCCAAGGGCTCCCTGCTTCCCTTGCCACTGAAAAGAAAAGGTGATACATAACCTTAAATGCTCCTCTTTTGGATCATCATGGGCACTGATGCCCATGTACATCAATAATAGGCCTTCCCAGAAGCACGTATCTGCCTGTCAGTGAAGCTCACAGAAGCTTCAATGTGAAGCTCACAGAACTTTTAAGGGGGAGAAATAGTCACATTTCTTTCCCCAAAATGTAATAGATTGTGCTGCCATCTCTGCTCTACCAGAAGATAGCGCAGCCATTCTCAACCTATGGTTCATGGGTCAAATCCAGCCCCCGAAGCCATTTCATCTGGCCCCCAATGCCCTCCTCGTTCCTGCTGCCGCCACTGCCCGGAAGCACCAAAAACACACTAAAAACCGACAAAAAAGTGCAAGAACTCACTGAAAACTTGCGTTTTTGCATGAGAACTTGCCAAAATTGCATGAGAACTCGCCAAAATCGTGTGAGAACTCACTGAAATTGCATGAGAACTTGCCAAAATCATGCGAGAACTCACCGAAATCATGCAAGAACTAGCAAAAACGCACATTTTTGCACGAGAACTTGTGCAGAAACATGTGACCAGCCTGAGCAGCCATTCTGAGGGGAGTGATCCGGTCCCCACCCCAAAAAGATTGAGAAAGCTTGAGATAGACAGTCCTCCCTTCCAATGAACTATGATATCTTTTCATGCTCTAACTATCTCTAAACATGTTTGACTATAACTTCTACCATATAAAACATTGGCCATGGTGGCTTTGAGGCTCAAATCGGAAGCCTCTTGACAAATAACTCTCTAACTTTACTTCCTTTGACAAGCTACGTATTTATATCTCTTTCCTGTTTCTTCCAAAGCCCTGTCATAGAATCATGAAGCCCTCAACACGAACATTTGGAGAAGAAACTATTAGGGCAGTTTCCTGATGAAGATGACAGTACCTGAAAAGCTCTTGAAAGAAGGGACACAAAGGAGATCCCTGGGAAAGCCAAAGCTACTCTAGGCTTGTCTCTACACAAAACCATGAGGAACAGAAGGCAAAAAGCAAAACATACATACCCCACTTATAGTGTAATCAGCATCTCCCCAGAAAATAGTTCCTGCTACTCCCAAGGCAGCACTTTCTCCAACGGTAGATATCAAGTCCATCTGGAAGGAAATATCCAAGGAGATCAGTCTAGATGCCAATTATCAGAAGAGGAGACTTAGTAGGATTCATATGGCCCATTCCTAACTATGCCTTATTCCAGAAAGAGGAAAATACCATTAAAACTTATGCCAGCCCTCTGCTACTGAAAGGTTCAGTCCTCTTTCAAAACATTCATTTCCATATACTGTAGTAACAATACACCTTTCAGACTGACCGGGTAAGCAAATGAGACATTATGGCAGGTAGCACTTCCACTCCCTAGTACAGGGATTTCTTGAAGCATAAGCCCACTTGAGGTGCAAAGAAAGGGTCAAAAGCATTGCTCACACACACTTCAGGGGCATGCCATGCTGTATTGGCCAGCGTCACTCAAGTCCTTGAAATGTGCTGCCTTCTCAGTGCCAGTGGCTAAGGTTCAGATATTGACAAGTTTTCCAGGTACAAAGCTGAGTGTGCGTCATCACCATCACCATCATGCACAATGACAATGCATCTTCTCTTAGTCACATAGATTCATAAACTGGAAGGTCTTCAGTTATGGCAGATTCCCAAGGTACCTATAGGCAGCAAAGGATTTTCTGCTTCCCATCTTAAGCATCTTAAGGCAATCCCAAAATCTGAAGTTTCTATGCATGTTTTTGCTATTGACAACTTACAGTGTATCTCTTGTTTTCCTGGGAATGGAAGGTAGTAAGCATCTGACCATGACCTGCTGTCTGTAATCACTTTTAGTCACCTTGTATCTTTTTCTAGATCACTGTGCTGATCCAGAAGTGAATTCTGTAGCCCTTCCTCCCAAGGAAAGCAACTTGATAAAGAATAGGAAGATAGCAGGGAGATCCTGGGAGGACAGATAGCACTCTATGAACAACTTAAACCCACTGTTGTCAAGAACTGCAGAAGCTTAGGAGCAACCTAAAGGGCATCAGGGACAAGAACAGAATATATCAAGGAAAACACTTTTGTCCCCACTAATGAGGGTCATGCCTTTGACATCTCAGGGAAACTAATTGTAGTTTTTATCCTTAGTTCTAGTTTACAGCTTCTCATTGGATTTATCCCTAGGAGTGTAGACCTGTTTCATGTAAGAAGGCTACAGTGACCCAGTCCCACTTGCTGATTCTGAGCCAGAAAATGGAGGAAAAGGTCACATCAATCCTCATCTCTAGTACTGCATGTGCCTATTCAACCACCGCCCCCAAAAAGGGGGAGGGGTGTTGCTCAGTATTTTATTCTAAGCTTGAAAACCTGATTCTTATACTTTTTAACAAGGAGCAAATAAACATCTGCCAGGCTGGGAGGGAAATGTGTTACATGGGGGTGAAGAAAAGGCTGCCCTTATTCTGAATTTGTACAAATATTATGGGTGGGGTGGATCTCCAGTTCAACAAACAGGTGATAGAAGGTAGAAAACAATATTTGCATTGCATGTTATCCGACAGTTACCATTAACTTCCCACTATAATTAACTTTGGTTGGGGGGTGGGAGGAAGGGAAGCATATACCGTAGCTGGGAATGGAAGATTTCTTTCCTTGTGTAACACAGGCAGTTTTTTTTAAAAAAATGATTTACCTTGACCATAAGTCTTCCTGAATATAAATCAAAGTACAGTACCTAATTTGGACTCTAAAACTAAGGAGAATAGATTGATCTGAGCATAAGTCAGGGGTGGAAAATACAGCAGCTGCTAGTGAGTTTCAATAATTAAAATTCATTAAAATATGGTTAAATTAATTAAATTAGACATTTTTGTGGGTATGTTTTTGAGTTTTTAACGATAGTGTTAGTAATTTTTGTTGTTTTTTTAACTGTATGTTTGAATTTGCACCACTGCAGTTTTTGGACCCTCAGGGTCACTGACCCGAGTATAAGTTGACTTCTCTTTTTGGACCTCATTTGGGGAGCTAAAAAATTAGACTTATGCTGGGGTATATACAGTATTTATTCCAGGGGTGCCCAAATTATGGCCTGTGGGCCAGGTCTGGCCACAACGCCAAATCATCTAGCCTACACCACCCTCATCATTCCTGGAAGTGTACAGGCGTGTTTTACTTCTGTTTCTGGGAGAGATGAGGATGGCATGGGCCAGATCTGGCCTATGGGTAGCACTTTGGGAGAGCCTGGTTTAAGCAGAGAAAATTGCAGCTTAAAATCTATCTCATCCTGTTGCAAAACAGACTGCAAGGTACGTTTTACTTCCGCTTCCGGTGGGAGGAACCACATGACTAGCCTGCTAAACCACATGACCAGCCCATGGCCCGAAAAGTTTGGGCATGCCTGATTTATTGTAAAGTAAACTAAATTGGCAGACCCACATAGAAGCAGTTGGGGGAGTTCTGTTTCTTCCACTGCTGTACTTTCCTCACTTTCTCTCAAGCTTTGAAATACAACTCAGCAAGGCTGGTAAATATGGCACAGAAAAGAAAAGATACAGTAGATTTGAAATTTATCAAGAGACAGGTGTCAAATTGCAAATGTGTAGCTCTTCACAACAGAGTAATCCACAGTGGGAGAGAATTTTAGTTGCTCAATAACGATACAAATCTTGCTGTTTGGATACTTTCATAAACTACAACACAGAAAGCAAAGAGCAACAAAACAGCCTCCTGGAATTATAAACCTAGACATTTAACATCCAAGTGTAAATATGTCTAAAGCTATAATTTATTGGTGTGTCGTCTTCATGTCTTATTTTACAAGGTGTTCTTCAGTTAACCTGCATGTTTTCCAAGTAGTGATTTAAAAAAAAAACAACCTCTCTTTTCTATGATTCCCACTTGGTCTATGGGGAAAGCCAGACACATCAAGGGCAAGAAGTGCATTTGTGTGGCCCATGTGCTGACCACTTGCCACCATACCACACTGACCTGCTTTTGCAAAAGATTAATAGGCAGGGCAGAAACCCAGACAGGTAGCTTCATACCAAAGATCTAACTGTCCAGCAAGAGCTGAAGTTTCTATTTCAGCAACTTTTCTTGCCACCCACACATAAATTAAAACAAAGCAGAAAAGCCCTAAACTCATCTCAGAGCCCTGTGGTCTTGTGAATCTACAGATATAAAAAGTCAGGAAACCTGGGAGAAAGCTGCCTCCCTTCAAAGCCTATCTGGTAAATCAAAAGTGGAGAGCCTTTAGCCCTCCAGATATTTTGGGTACAACTCCCAAGAGGTCTTACCATGACCCATAAGGTGGGACTGTTGGATTTTGTAGGCAAAACATCTGGAGTTTTGACCTTCAAGGTTCTGCAAACCAGTTGAGATGGTTACAGTAATACTTTGGATAATGATGGCATCGGATAGCCCTTTGCTTGCAAAGGAAACGCTATCTGCAGACCAACCCAACTGGTGCTGTAAGGCAAAAAGTCAGAGTTCTTTCCCCGGCATTTTGCCTTGCAGTACCACCTGGGGAGGTCAGGAACAGCGCAAATTGGGTCCCCTGACCTCCCCAGAGCTAGCGGGAGCTCTAAAGAGGCCAAAATAGGAAGAAAAAAAAACCCTTCCATTTTTTTCACCCATTTCGGGTTCCCTGCCATCCCTGCTGGCTCTGGAGAGGTCGGGGGACCTGATTCTCCCCTGACCTCCCCAGCCAGTGCTATAAGGCAAAGCGCCGGGATTCGAATCCCAGCGTTTTGCTTCATAGTACCAGCCAGGGAGGTTGGGGGACTTCAGAAACAGTGCGGATTGGGTCCCCCGACCTCCCCAGAGCCAGCAGTGGTGCCGTAGAGCCAGCATCCCTCTCCCAAGACCCCCGCAGGTCCAGCAACCGATCACTGGAACTGCAGGGGTCTTTTGGGAGAGGTCCGTGCATTCACATGGTTTCTCCCAAACCTCCCGTACAGGGCCAGCAATCAATCTCTGGCCTTGCGGGGGTGTTCGGGTTTGCGGGTGCAGGGGTGGGGTGGGGAGCTGGGAAGCTGAAAGGGGAATCCCAGGTCGGTTTCTCAGCCACCTCCCCCCTGCGCTGTCCTAGTTTCTATGCTGACAGGATTCAAACCCAGAGAAAAAAATATGATCCACAGAACATAGGTGCCTGATAGGAGAGGTTCCAGATTCGGTTTCTTGGTGGCTTGATACTAACCAGCAAAGTAGTCACGGTTCAACAAACATGCATCAGATGCATCTCAATTACTACAACAGTTCCGTAAAAAGTATGCTTCTTGCAACCCAGAACAGTCTGACAATTCTGTATTGTGGTTTGCCATCTGATGGCCAGATTTCTTCCCTATTCCTGTTTTTAAACCCTCAGGCAGTCAATGAACTAAGTATTTAGTGACTTCCTTACTTGTCACAATTCATGACATGGTTTGATTGTCCTTGGCTTGGTCTGAAGGAGCAGCTTAAAGAAGATACAGTTTTGGATGATAACTCCCTGAATATCTCTACTAGTAGTCAACAGTAGACAATCTAGTTTAGATCTGTGCTCCAAAAATAAATTACATTCTTTCTACCTCTGATGGGTTTCAATCAAGCCTGTGCTACAGACTGCATTTTAAGTGGAACAGACACCCAGCGTGAATTGCCCTAGTGGACTAATATTTTCCAATTCCAACATAAAGGGTTTCCTTACCTCACTTAAATAAGAGATATCCTTCTGCTTGTAGGTTGCCTTGGTGTAAACAAAGACAGGAAGGCTGTAGTCATCATGATGTTTCTCAGAGATACGAAGGGCCTCTTTGACCCGAGACCTCACAAACTTGCGGACATTGGTTGTGTTGGCCAGCATTTCCATCAGATAGATAGATGGGTAGAGAGCCGTACTCTCCTTCCAAAGCCAGGACAGATGGTCGTTACGGGTCTTCTCCACATCAGGACAATGACCGGTATAGCTCTCCTGGTTCTGGCTATAGTCATGGTTATAACAGTCCGGGAAGAGGTAGTAGCCCCAAAGCTGCCGGGGCCGAAAGTTCTTGGCAAACCGCAGGGTCTCCTTCATAAAGGAGCAAGCTGATGACTCAAATTCATATTGAGCCTCCTTGTTCACTTGATCTTCTGGCAGTTCAGGACGTCGAGACAGCACAAGCTGCCGGGAGGCACTGCGGTAGATGTCTTTTTTCTCCCAGTTCCGGATCCAGATGGGCCTCCACTCTTCCCAGTCAATGACAGCCAGACCCTCACTCGTCTTGGAGCGGATATATTCCTGAATGGATTCTGCTAACTTGTCCCGGTGCTGCTGCAAACTGCTGTTCTGTGGGACACCTCCATTCACAGCCACTTTCTGAGCATTGTAGTAAGGATAGAGACCCAGCCGCTCCTTGTAGAAGATGGTCAGCTTTTGGTCCTTAAAACCCTCATTGGGTGTGGCATTCACATCAAAAATACTGAAGTCTAGCTGGACCTTGAAACGAGGCTCGCACTCCTGAGTGGGGGCATTCCAGGCGACAATGAAAGGCCTACGGGAGAAGATGGGGGTGAAAGCAGGCTTCGGGTACCGATCAGGAGCAGCAGCTGTGGCCAGGAACATAAGCCATGTCCCTGCCAGTGACAAACCTCTCTGCATCTTCTCCAAACTGTCTGAGCCCAAGCCAGCAGATCACAAGCAGAGCAGAGCCTGTGAAGGATAAGAAATAAAGTACTTCAGAAACAGGGGGGAAAGCAAAAACATTTTTGCTTGACAGAACCTTGTCAATACCACAGACTGAAGTTCAACCACTTGCAGGACTTCTTTGAGGAATTCCTCAGTCTAGATTTGCATCACTCCTCTTCTCTGAACAAGATCTCACAGCACTTCTAGATTTTCTCACACTCCCAAATGAGAACAAGGAAAGAAATCTTGGGCTGACAGCTGGGAAACTGAGACACCCAATAACAAGAACAAAGCCCTAGTTTTGTCTGCTATGTAAAGCCTGAGAAAAAATGTTAGCATCCCTACCACCACCACCACCTCCAGTCTAATTGTCTTTATCTCTCCTCAGCAATGGTACCAGATTCTCACAGGTTCTGTGCAATTGCTCATAAGTGTGGAGCTCCAAGTCTTCCAAACTGCATGTGTGATCCCCCTCCCCCCTCCCTCTCCCTCCTCACCCACCCATTCTGCTCCTGGGAGAAAGCAGTGAAAGACACATGTCTGGAAAACAGTGTGTCAGTTTAATAAGCTTCAGGCCTCCCAGTACTGCAGAAGTGGTTCTTTAAAAGAGGGCAACTGGGGATGTCATTGTTTTTCTAAAGTTCTTCTTGCTTCCTCTCCTCTCAACCCCATCCTTCATCCGCATAATCCTAGACCAAACTGTACAGATGCTCCATCAGTCTCAGTAAATAAATGGAGGAGTAAACAGACCAGGTAGCCCATGAGGACCCTGGGCAGAGGAAGCTTTGCGTTAAGAGAGCCAAAGTGGGAGAACCAGGTCAAGGGCTCTTTTGGAAGGCCATTAAGATCCAGCAACCATAAACAATAATGTTGCCATCAGCAATATGGCTCTCCTCAATTTGGGCAGAATGTTCCTATGATAGATTTCTGCAGTTTTAAACCTTGCCTAACCATGATGAGGGGACCACGGTGGCTCAAGTGGTTAAGATGCTGAACTCGACAACTGTAAGGTCGGAGTTCAATTTCTGAGTACTGCACGACAGAGTGAGCTCCTGTCTCTGTCCCTGCTCCTGCCAACCTAGCAGTTTCAAAGCAAGAAATTGCAAGTAGATAAATAGGGACCACTTTGGTGGAAAGGCAAACAGCATTCCACGCGCTACGCTGTTGAGGCATGCCTGCCACATGCCCACAGAAAGTTTGCAAAGCTCTTTGGCTATAAACAGAGATGAGCACTGAACCCTAGAGTTGGATACAACTGGCTTTCGAGCAAAGGCGACCTTTATTAATCCTGATGAAAATCCCCACCACCACCACTCCTTGACGTACTAGAAAGCACTCCACTCCCCACTCCCGTCCTAGGTCTGGAAATGTGTTTCCGAGATGCTTCCTTTGTTCTAAAACTCGCCTTCGGCACCCGGCTCCGTGGCTTTCTCGGGAAAGAAGTCCACAGGAGGAATTCTGCGGCGGAAAGCAAGAACCTCGAGACTCGGGGAGAGGGAAGCGAAAGGCAAGGATGTCAGCAACTGCGGGGCTAACAAAGCCACACATCTACACACGCACGCACACACACACACACAAAAGGGGGCCAGCCTGCGAAGCCTGAGCCGGGAATCGGCGGACAAAGCAAGGCAGCAGTAATAGCAGAGGGACTGCGGCGGCTCAGGGGTAAAGAAGCTTACCTAGTTAGTCGGAAGGCCAGCAGTTCAAGACCCGATTCCTGCACGACGGAATGAGCGCCCGTCTCTGCCCCAGCTCCTACCAACCTAGCAGTTCAAGAGCAAGAAATTACAAGTAGATAAACAGCTGCCACTTCGGCGGGGAAAAGGATCTTGGGAAAAATGAAAAGGAGCCTCTCATTCGGGCATCCCCTTGAGCGGAATTTCTCCAGCAAAAAATCCTTTCAACCCAGAAAACACCTCTGTGTGTGTGTGCTTCTGACACGTTTTTTAAGCAATAGCAGAAGGGAGAGGAAGCGGAGATAAGCCCAGCTTAAAAAGAGGGGTGGCGGTGGCAAAATACGGTCGGGAAAGCCACCGAAGGAGTTCCTCCTCGAGCCTTCCTTCCACGTGCTTCGACGCAAACACAGAGCCCACTCTTGCAGGGAGAGCGATCACTTCTATTTACTAATTACTCGGTGCACTAAGCGCGGAAGGTAGAAGGACAAGAAGGGCTTTCCTTTTGCTTCGTTTTTTTCGAATCCGACCGATTCAGCCCCGCGTTGCGAGCCTACTACTCAGCTCGCCACAAACTATGCCAGCGATGCAGCCAAAGGGGGGGTAAAGGGGAGAAGCAGCTCAAGGAGGGGGGGCGAGGGGGGGCTTTGATTCTCTCTCTCTTTCTCTCTTTTTCCCACCCCATCCACGGGTTTTGGGATCTCTCACCCAAGCGAGCTCTGCCCAACCCCATCCAGGGCGGAAAGAACTCCGCAGAAAACTTGCCCCCCCCCCGGCGCCCCTTTCTTTTACCCCGCGAGGAAAGAAGAACCGAAGTGGTTTCGGGAAAGCCACCTCCTTCCCGAGTCGTCCTCCGCTCCTCTTCATCCGCTCCGGGGCCAGTCCCAAGTGTCTTCTTCCTCCGCCCCGGAATCCGCAGCCCGGCGCCCTCCTTGCAACAGGACTCACCTGGGCTCCACTTCGCTCCTCACCCGCCTTGCCAGCTTAAGGTCCACTCTCCTCCCGGGCACGGAGCGCCCCCTTCTTAAAGGGCACATGTGAGCCCCCAGCCACCCGCCCTCCTCCTCCCGCGAAGTCAGCGTCTCCTTTAAAAGGGCAGCGCCAGAGGCCACGCCTTGCCGGCTGGAGGAAAGAGGGGGGGGCGCGAAGGGGGGAAAGTTGTCCCACCCCGTTTCTGAGAGAGCTGCTCGGGCTGAGAAATGAAGAGAAGCCAAGGAATGTGTTGCAAAGTTGTAGGGGGACGCTCAGAGGAAAACATTGCGGCCCCCCACTTCGGTTCCAAAGCCGCCCCGTTTCGTCTCCCCCCCCCTCCTGAGGGAGCATCTTGGTACATCCCAGAGGCTTTTCTGAACGCCAGAGGGTGGCTTGTTTCTTAAAGGGAGACGCGACCTTTTCTCAGCGGGGCTAGTGAATGAAATGCGGTATGGTAGGAGGCGAGGAGTCACCTAGCAGCTTCTGAAGCTGTGTAGAGCAGCTCTTTTTCTCCCCAGGGAGTGTGCGTCCTCACGTGCACACGCATTCCCCTCAGTCTGCATTCACGGGTGGCGTGAGGGTGGTCACGTGGTTCAGGGGGCCCTGTGGGCCAGATCTGGCCTTCAATGGCAATTCATCTGGCCCATGAAGCCCTCGTCTCTCCCAGAAGTGGAAGCCACTTCTGGGAGCGACGAGGCTTTAGCAGGACAGAATGTCATTGGGAGCTGGAGCTGGCCCATGGGCTGTAGTTTGGACACTCCTAATATACTGATCACAAGTTGATCAGAGACCATAATAGGCATTCTCAGCAACCTTGAGATTGAAAGGGAGTCATTTAGAGTTTATCTGAATAATCTATTGTTGCTAATGGCTGTGTGAAACTGCATTCTTGTGCTTGCTTGTCTGTCATCTTGCTTGACACCAACCCTTCTCCCTTTGAGTCCCTGAATTTGGTATATAAAGAACATGCCTGTAAGTTTCACTCTTTGTCTGATGAAGTGGACTTGATCCATGAAAGCTAATAATAAAAATATAGCAGTTAGTCTTTAAAGTGCTACAGTTTTTTTTATTTTATTTTACAGTATTTTGTTTATTTTGTTTTGTTTTCTGATATCCCTAATATACTGTATCACTCTTGGGAGTACCTGCAGATCTTCAAGTGCCTTGTGAGCCGCTCCAAAGGGCAAGGGTTGAGGGCTACGAACCTCATCAGAGTAGGCTCACACTGCAGGTGGGGTTGTAGAGCATGGAAGGGGAGCCTCTTATGCCTCAGGCAGCAAAATGTTTTGGGTCATCTGCATTAGCCAAAAGCTGGAGACTGACGGGTTCGGGAAGATTGCGAGGCATATCAGTTACATTAGCTTGGTATATCAGCGAGTAAAAGAAAACAAAACAAAACAGCAAAAAGATAAAACTGTTGTGGCACCTTAAAGAGTAACTCCTGTATTTAAATGTGAGCTTTTGTGGATCAAGTCCACTTCATAAGACATTAGCTTGGTAATGCATGAGAGAGGGTAGCCAAGGCAGAGGAACCGCGACCTTCCAGTATAATAATTTCGTGTCAAAAATTATTCTGGATTGAAAGGATTTTTGCTGGAGAAACTTGGTTCAGGGAACGCCCGAATAAGGGTCCTTTCACGTCCCCCAAGATCTTCCAGTGTTCACCACCTTCTCTCGTGTCTAGGTCAGACTTGAAACTGCCAAAATGAGGCCATCTTTTAGTGAATTCAGTCCATAGTTCCTTTTGTCTGATCCAGTGTGAGAAAGATTAGGCGGCACAGGTAAAGGTAAAGGGTACTCTTGTTCGAAAGCCAGCTGTATCTGACTCTTGGGTTCAGTGCTCATCTTTGTTTACAGCCAAAGAGGCAGCACTGTAGGCGGCACAACAAGGCTGCAATTTTGCGGGGTATACCCAAATATACCACAACCTTCAAGAAGTCTCTTACTGTGTCCCCCAGTGTTCACCTTATGACACAGAAGGGACTTGAGCCTGAGATTTCCTGATCAGTAACTATGGTTGATTCCCACTAGTTTTCCATTGAAAAATTAGAACCCGAGGACCCCTGTTGGCCCAGGTAGGCAGCTGCCACATGTTTCTGGCCTACCTCTTTCCATCAACCCCTGTTAGCATGGGTTATGGGGGTTGCAGTTCCAAAATATTTGAAGAGCTACAGTTTGCCAATTCCTGCTGCAGGGAGTGAAACAGTTCAGCCTATATATCTAAGAAATGGTGTTGTAGTAAAATGGAAATGTGTAGCAGGGATGGGGTTTATTAATGGAAGAACTTCCCGAGACTCCGTTTTTAGAAAAAAGGGAAGGGAGAAGGGGGGGGGGGTCATTGCAGTCTATTATAGCCTTGTCTATTTCTGTGTCTGGGTTAGGAGACTTTGGGCAAAGACCTGGATGGAGTAACTGTCCCTCTCTCGCAAAGCTGCAGAAGGCTCGTGGGCTCCCTCATCATTCTTCCCACGCCCTCAGTGGCATATATATAAGCCACTGGCAGTTTGTGGGTGGGAAAACTGCTAACTCAATGTGGCCAAAGCCCACCCTGGCCACACCTTGGCTATGG
The DNA here is from genome assembly GCA_030440675.1 of Furcifer pardalis. Classification (NCBI taxonomy): domain Eukaryota; kingdom Metazoa; phylum Chordata; class Lepidosauria; order Squamata; family Chamaeleonidae; genus Furcifer; species Furcifer pardalis. The sequence goes on from CP126893.1 coordinate 106,542,401, forward strand.
CCCTGCCTGGAATCCTTTGGAGCATTTGTCATCTGATCACAGACTGCAGATAAAACATCTGCCTGCTGGATTAACGTTCCTTTCAGTGAATGACCATTGTCCTATGAAGGAGAGTCTTCATCAAAATGTGCCTCTTGGGTGGGTTCAGCCGCCGCCAGCATAATTCCCCAATGTCCTGGCAACCCAGGTGCCAATGCAGAATTCTGCCAATGCAAACAGTTGGCACATTGCTACCAACCAACACTCTGGAGCTCTTCCAAAGTGCCACTAGAAATCAGGAGGATAAACAGTTCTCCAAAGCTAAGATGCCAGAGAGTTGGGTTTTCTTCAGCAATGAAGGCTGACTCCTCTTCCTACATGCTGTACATGTATGTCACCAGAAAACATACCCAGCCATCGAGGCAGATTCTTTCTGTTTCAAAAGCCAGGGGAGAATAATAGTGCCAGCTGGAGCCTTGAGGAAACAGGCCATTTTGCCTTTCCTCTGCCCCATGGCACTTCTTGGTGTGGTGGAAGTGTGTGTGAGGGGGGGATATGAAATGGTGCCACAGGCCGCATCCAGCCCATGGGCCACAGGATGAGAATCCCTGGGATAGAATTATGGCCTAAAACTCAAATCCTTTCTCAGCTGTTGATTTTTTTGAGAGGTAGCAGTGATAAAACCATTCTTTAAACATCTCCCACACCTTGAAAATCCTATTAGGATCACCATAACTCAGATGCCACTTGACAGCATGTAAGAAACAGTTTTTCTCTTACAGTTTTTTTTCAGCTTTACATCCTTCTGTGATACATACACCGTACAGATAAGTCTCTGAGGATTTCTGTGACCTTTGATTGGTTTAGGGCATCCACTTTCTAAGGAAAAACATGCTTTTTTGTCTCTTCACAAAATTACATAAGTAATTTTACTTCTTATTTTGTGCTACCAGATGTTCCAGGAACTTCCCTTTCCTTCCTGTGTGAGAAGTGAATGACCCAGCATCACATTTTAGAAAGCAGTCACATGGGCTTTATGACTGACATAATTGAGGTTGTATGTTGGACCTTTGCAAATTCTGTGTCAGCAGGAATGGCCAGAAAACAGGATAATATCCAGTACAGGAGAATTACAGCAAGATTACCAAATTCCAGATAAAAACAGGATATAGAAAACGGGCACACCATGTTCATAGAACAGTTTAGTGAAAGTGTTATTTGGGAGAGCAGGGCTGTGGTTGTTACCCCCCACTTCCTATAGTTCTCTTGCAATAGAGTATGTTGACACCCAGCACAATTGCCTTAAAATTCATATACAAGAGTCATGTTTTGAAAAGTGTCCCCAGAGTCAAACTAAGATGAGACAAAGGGGTTTATCTTTGTTTTCAACCATGAACTCATTTAGTTGTTTGAGACAGTCCACCCTTCTCTCAATATTAGTCTGCATGTGTGCGCGCATGCATGTGTGAGTGAGTGAGTGATTTGTGGAGGTTAATGATACTTTACCATAAGGATTTCTGGTTAGATTTAAAATGGACGATGTAGAAAGGATGGAGGAGAGAGGATTGAGAACTATAAAAGACTGGATAGATAAGACTAGAAATGGAGAAGAAAGAGAAAAGGTTTACATAGAATGCCAGTTGAATTTGTTTGAAAATTTACAAATGGAGAAATGGAATGAGGATTTGCTATAAAAAATTAAAAATAAACAAAGTAGGGAGTTGACAAAATTTAAACAACTTATAACTCAAGTAGAACAAAAATAATATCAACAAAAGGCATAGTTAGTAGGGTGTATAAAAATATTAACAAAACATGGAACAGGCCAAAAAGCACCGAGAGAAACATGAGAAATGGATTTAAAAAGTAAATTCACTGAAACATATTGGAATAAAATATTTGAATCAAAGAACTATGAAAAAATATGTCAGTAAGAATTTAGGAGCATTGTTATACTATGGAGGTGGTATATTACCCCGATTCAATTAAACCACTATGATCCTAGCTATAAGAATGAGTGTTGGAGGCGTAAGGAGAATCATGGGACTTATTTTTACTTATGGTAGGAATGTAAAGAGGTGATTAAAATATAGATAAAAGTTTTTGAGGAAATTAATAAGATATTCTTAGATTACAAATGTGCCTTAGGACTGGCTTACTAATGGAATTGGGAAGTATAAACCTGAAAAAACATAAGAAAGGTTTTATTAATAGGATAACAGCTACGAGATTGTTAATAGTTGGGAATATGGGAATGCATAGATATTTTGGATTGGAGGAAAGAATTGTGGACAGAAATTGAAAGGTATTACAAAGAAAAATCAATTTATGGAAATTTGGGGGAAATTTGTTGAATATGTGTTTGACAAATCCTAAGGACTTAAGCCAGGTCAAAAATATATGAAATTTTGGAAATAGGGGATAAGATAAGTATAATTGAACAATTTATTTAATTAAACAAATATGGATAAAAGGTAAAGTTCCCAATATAAAATGTACATGTACTGTATATGTATTTTCTTTTTGTAATGTAAGGATTTGGGTTATAAGATTCTTCTGTGTGTATGTGTTATGTTTAAATATTTTTTAATTTTTAATTAAAAATTAAAATATATAAAAATATGTATTAGGTATACACATACTTAACACGCTTCTCTTGGAATAGGTAAAGGTTTCCCTTGCTCGAAAGCCAGTTGTATCCAACTCTAGTGTTCAGTGCTCATCTCTGTTTCAAAGCTGAAGAGCCAGCGCTATCTGCTTCTGCAGACGTTTCCGTGGTCATGTGGCACAAACCTAATACACATAAACTTTTTTTTAAAGCAGAACAAATAGGGTCACTTGTGGTCCATAAGCCATTGGTTTCTTAATAAACCCAGCACTGTGTGTGTAAACTACCCTAGGGTAGGGTGAGGAACAAAAGCCTGTAGGGTTGTTGTTTTTAACTAGAGGGACATGAAATTGTGTATGAAAATCCTTTTTTCTGCAATCCCCAGTGACAGAGCAAAAGTGAAGAAGGGTCAGCTGGACACCACGCATTCTCCCACCCAGTTCCCCCTAAGCTAAAGCCACCTGTTTAGCCTACGACTCAGCTTCTTTGGTTTCCAAGGCAGGGATCCTGAGCTGGGGGGGGGGGGCAAAGGCCAGTCCATCTGCAATCTGATCACAGCTCTCCCCTCTTCTTTCCTCTGGGAAGGGGCCCTGGCTGCAGTGCTCCTCAAAGAAACGAGCCTTTTCCACTTCATCAGAGGATCAGTTCCCAGTGGGAGGGAGAGGCAGTATGAATGCACTCCAAGGAAGGCTGCAAATCTCTCCAGATAAAGGAGTTGCCACAATGTGCCCTCACAATGGGGCTCTCAGAGGGGCTGGCTAGACTGAGAGCTTTGTCCTACACAAAAAGGCTGGGAACCTCCCAATCCTTGGGTGATAATGAGGAAAGCGATGGTGGCAACCGAGAAAGAGTTCCATACTCTGGATCTCTCAGTGTATCATAGACTGAGAAAGGCTATTTACACCCTAGCAAAGCAGCAACAACTTTTTATTTTGTCTTTTTGCATTTCCCACGCTAGTTGCCGGTATGGAGAAATAGGCTTTCTTCTGCTTGTGACACACACACATCCTGCCTTTGAAGATATGCCATTTTAAGACTAATTTTACATCCATTCTACGAGAGAGGATAAGACGGTTTGGTGCCAACTGCCATTCCAGTTTGTTTATGGATGGAGTGATGTTCTTTGCTTCAGTTCCCAAAATTTCGTGGGTCAGCCCAGGGGTGTGCTCCAAAAAAATTTGCTACCACACTCTGGGCATGGTATGGTAGGCATGGCCAGGGGGAAAGCCCTGCATTGACCTAAATTAGGACTACACTAGTACCTCGGATAACACTAAGACTTGGTTCCACAAGTCTTAGCGTTATCCAGTTTTTAACGCACAATGTGTTTTTTTTTAAAGCCCTGTTCCCTTTCTGAAGAGGAAAGGGAATGGGGTCACAGGCTCTGATCTCTCCGCAAACACACACACACACACACACACACACACCAGCAGTCCCAGCCTCAATCCCACTGGGCTGTTCCGCGCCTGTTGAGGCTGGGATCTCCACCAGTAATGTACCTTTGCTTTTGCGGGCTTTGGGACAGAGATCAACTTCAGGGAATTTGAGGCAAACATTTGCCTCGCACAACGTTTCCGGCAATCTGGTCCAAACCTGCTGATGCCCACCACTGCAGTGAGCCATGAAGCCTGCCCTGGGAACCATATAATGCAGTGGCCTTCCATTTGCCTTCCACATTGCAGTGTGACATCCCTATCACTGATCCAGTTCCGCAAGTCACTTTCTGGTCCTGAGCCCTTTTGGCCCTCAAAGTTTTCATCAGCCCCAGGGCAGTATTGATGAAGCTGCTGCTCTTAATCAAGATGGATTCAAGTGGGATTTAATCCACTTAGGAACCATCACCTTTCCCTGTGGACCACCCAAAGCCATTAGTTCTCAGGATTGTAAGATTAATTAACCACTGCCTGACACTGAGTTGAGTCGCTAGGAGTATGGTCTGCTCTATTACCATAGCAGGATAACCTGGCCAGACTGTGTGTGCTGGGGCCCAAAAACCTTCCCTAGCCTACATCTGAACGGAGACTTTAAACAGATAACAGATGTTAAATAGAGAGAGGGCTAGTAAGGAAAATACTTGTTTCCTCCATATTAACCATCATTATTTGAGCACTGGAACAATGTCAAAGCAAATATCACTGCAACGGAAACTCGCCTTTTAGGAAATATGTAAACTGTACACAAGAAGTAAATAAATGTTTCATAGAGGGTTAATCATTCATTTAAAGCCAATGTAAGAAATAATATTTTTATTCTTGTGCATTTCGCCTGGGAAGAAGTAGTATAGTATCTTGAGGGAGAAAAAAAATTGGGGGGGAGGATAATAACATCTGTAATTTTTATTAATGCAATTCACAACTTGGCTTTCCTCTGATGTTTAGCATCACTAGCAATGTGAAATGTATATGTTGTGCTGCAATCAAAACTGCTGTCATTGTAAATTCAATCCTGATTAGGATCAAGGTTGACAGCCTTCCATCTTTCCAAGGTCAGTAAAATGAGTACCCAGTAAATTGTGGGCAAAATACTAATTACTGTATCTTGTCAATCACCCAGAGAGTGCACTAAGCGCTATGGGGCTGACACTCTATGTGAATTAATTAGCATATTTTTAGTATGTTGACATACTGTATTCCCTTTACAAAGCAATGTATGCAATTAGAATAAGGTTGTAACATGAGCAGAGCCATCTTGGAATCATGAAACCCTCTCTAGTTAGAGAGTTGTTTGCAGCTAGCTTTCTAAGGAACACACCCCAAAGGGTCCTATCTGAAGTAAGCAGACATGTTTACCACTGAACATGTTAGAATGTAGGTAACATCAAGATAAAGTGTGAAATGCCTACCGCCCATGGGCGGCCCTCTGGATTGAAAAACACATGTGCGAGGCTTCGTGAAGGGTATAAAAGGCTGGCTAAATCATTTATGGGGGTTACTTGGATCTAAATATGGATCCGAGACCATGCATGCATGCATTATGATATACCATGTGTTATTGTGTAATGTTATGCTATAATCAAAAAAGTTAGATAAAATTCTCTTATTGCTATTATATGCTAAGATGAGGGGTAATAGAAAAGTAGAGAATGAAGGGGAGAAAGAACCAAGTGGTCTTTAGCCAGTAGATTGGTTCAAGAAAAGATTTAGAAGTATAGTATTATTTATTTAGTCAGACTTCTATGCCGCCCTTCTCATGAATGACTCAGGGCAGCAAACAACAGTTAAAAACACAATCAACAATAAAATCCATTATAGAATACCCACCCATCCCAGAAAGTTAAACTTTAAAGGTTAAAAATTAAAAAGATTAAAAGTTAAAATTCACCAATTAAAATTACCGATTAAAATTATGAGGGAAAGGGGGGAACCAGTCAGATTAGCCAGCCGGCCGGGGTAACCAACTGGCCCAAACCCCACACCTGCCCTCCCAGCCAGGTCTTCACACCCTTTCTAAAGTATAGTGGTACCTTGAGTTATGAACGCTTTGTATTACAAAATTTTCATGATATGAATGAAAATCCATTCAAAATAACACCTCGAGTTAAGAATTTAAATTCATAACTCAAAATGCAATTTCTCATAGGAATGCATTGAAAACCAATTAATCTGTTCTGGAGGTCAGAAAAAAGGATTTTAATGCATTCCTATGGGAAACCATGTTTCAAGTTACAATTTTTTTGTAATACAAAACGTGCTAGGGAATGCATTAAATTTGTAACTCAAGGTACATTGTGCAGCAACTCAACATACATCCATAGCCTGGAAGGCTCCCGAAAGCAGTTCCTTAGACTCCCCACTCCTGTGAACCTAGAAGCACTTGGAGGAGATCAAGTTGATATGTACAACCAGAGCTTCAGTGTGCAGCATGCTCAAACTGAAGCATGTGGGGGGAAAGAGAGACAGACACACTGATGGGGAGAATGTGAAGAGGGAACAAAAGTTATGGGGGAGAAGCAGTGGTGGGATGTCAAAATTTTTACTACCTGTTAGGGCATTTGTATGGGTATTGTAGTAAGATTCCTGCCCACTGTGTAAATGTACCTTTAAGAGACCTTTATGGGTCTAGACACAGCTGTTAGTTGTTGAGGCATAGACTGATTACACAGCTGTACCCACTTGGGGATGTAATTCAGAACTGAGCACAGCTGTGGCAGAATTACAGTACTGTATAACTATAGCCCACCTGAGATGGGCTTCCCTGAGGAGGATCAGAGAAGGAGGAGATTCTGATTGAGACAATGTCTGACAGACGAGGGATGAAGAAGTGCTGCAGGAAGCTGTGCTACTACTAAGAACTATCAGGTACTCTACACTGCTGAGGAGAGCACACTGACTAAGGTCTTGGGCAAACTGCAGTCAGTGTTTGCTGGCAGGACTCTGTGTATGCTCAGTGGACTTGAGCCTTCAGGATTCCAAGCCCTGACTCAACTATGGGGCTTGAAGACAGACTGGTACAGGTGTACATAGTTCTGTGTCTATTGTTTGAGTGTTTCCCTCACCGAGAAGTAAACTGCACTATTCATTGAGACTGTATGTGTGTCTGTGCACCCAAACCTTCTGCTGTTGCATTAGCTAACCGCTAATCTGCTAACGTTGAACACACATACGGCCAAAAATCCTTGACACTACCCCACCGTGATATCATCACAGTGTGGGTGGAGCTCACAGCATGATGTGATGGGTGGGGCCAAAGAAAATAATAATAAATAAAATAAAAATAAGCACACACACACACCTTAACCCACTCACAACACAAACCCGTAAATAAATTAAATAAATAAATAAATAAAAATTACATTAAAATACACCCAAACACTCACCCACCCACCCAAAACATAAATCAACCCACCCACCCACCCCAAACACAAACCCGTCACTTACTTGTTAGTATAATTGCCTAGGCAGCACCATGTTGCAAGATGGATATGGTCATCATACTGGTTCTCTAGGATAATATGCCTTAATGAAAATGTAAAACAGCTGTACCTCCTTAAGGGATCTCCAATTGGAACAGCACTTGGAACAGCACAGGTGTAGCTTATTGATGAGATAACTCCAAGACTTTGCTTAAAAAACCCAAGCCAGGCTGCCAGGCATGCCGGCCGCCAGACCATTTTAGGAACTGTGGTAGTACGTCAATATAGGTAAAGGTATTAAATACACATTAAAATACACACAGACACACCACATCCAAAGGTGAGTCACTTACCCTGGGGAGCAGGCTATAGGGAGCTTCCGGCTACCAGCTTCTCTTCCTCCTCCCCCCTTGGGAGGACAGCAAGGAGGCCATGCATACGCGCCAAGCACTGTAGGCGTGCATGCACACCAAGTGGTGGGTGTGCATGCACAGTGGGGGAACCAGTGAAAATGTGAGCCCCAAAGGTGGTTCCCCCCAAAAGCTGCTACCAGTTATCCGGGACCCTGGGGAAAGTTACTACCGGTTCTGGCGAACTGGTGCAAACCTGTTACATCCCATCACTGGGGAGAAGCTAGAGAAACAGAGCACCCCAGAATGAATGTGCCTTCTTACACAATGGAGCCTTTTGCCTGCATCTCCTCAGCTCAGCTCTGGCATTGGTACTCCCGATGACCTCTAAAAACACAGCTTCTCTACCATCTCCATTCTATTGTGATGCCATTGGTAATTTTTCCACCTCTATTAGTTGCCTCCTTGGGTGTGCCGGGTGGCATTTACTGTGGCTGAATTATATAAGGAAGACTGTCTTTTGTCCCTCTCTCTCCCATGAACAAAGCAAAGGAAAATATATTACCGTACAACATTGATATAACATATACAGTAGTTGTATCCAACTTCTTGACAGGGCAGGAAATCCACAGCTGGCTGAGCTGAATGAAACCCCCAATGAAACACAGGAAGGTGGGCTCATAACAGCCAGGAAATAGGAGAACACTTGCTGACATTCCAGGAAAGGGTGTGAAATAGCGCCTGCTGGTTCTTCCAGCCAACATTGTAGGCCCACCAGGCTTTTCCTGTCCACCCACCTAATTCCACGTTGCCCTCTCATGCTGTTTATGCTGCAGCCTACGTCTGTGGATTGCTACCTAGAAAACTATGAAAGGACTGCTGTAAGTCAGAATTGCCTTGACAGTAAGCAAAAACAGAACAAAATAATTTAGAAATTTCAGTGCAGGTGTAAAACCCCTAACAATAGTTTCTGGTCCTATAGAAGTCCAAGCAGCAGACACAGTGTAAACTGTAATTGTTGGTCAAGCAATACAACTTTGGACAAACAGAGGGCTTGCCTGCCTGCCTGCCTGCCTGCCTGTCTGTCCATCCATCTGTCTGTTTCATATCCCACCAACAATTAGTGTTAGAGTTAGACACTACTTTGGGCAGTAATGCAAATACCTGTACAAGACAGCATCCTGTCTTCAGAACATGAATTTGATGTATAAAAACCATGCCTGTAAGTTTCACTCTTTGTCTAAAGAAGTCGATTTGATCCACGAAAGTTAACAATAAAAATATAGCAGTTAGTTTTTAAAGTGGTACAGTGTTTTGTATTTTATTTTGTTTATTTTGTTTTGTTTTCTGATATGTAAGGAAGTATGTGAACCATACACCACACAGGACACAAATCCAGTGTTAATTAATTAAATCCTACTGAAATCAGTGAAATTCAAGCAGAGCTTGGTGAAAGTAACTAAATAAATAAATAAATAAATAAATTTATTTATAAATAAATAAAATAAATAAAATAAATAAACTTCTTCATGCTACAGTAATGCTGACCGGGGGGTTGTGGGAAGTGTATAAAGTTCCAACCCACCAAAGTAACTTTGCTAAACTCTGTACTCTAATTACTTGAGCTCAATCCAATTTCATTGTTTTCAGAGTGACTTGGTTTTGCCTAATCTTTGCTGGTTAATGTGATGGATTGAGGGCAATGGTGGGTTGTTGCCGGTTCGCCCAAACCAGTAGCAACAATCCCGGGTGGTTCTCCGGGGTGGTGGTGGTAGTAACCACCTGGGATTTTTAAATTTTTGTTTAGGCTTCCAGTTTGGACCCCTCACCAGCAAAAATATATATATTCAAACTTGGAGCCAAAATGGCTCCCGGGAACTGTGCATGCATCAAACCTCCATTTGAAGCATGCACAGTTCTATTTTTTACTGCAATGCATCAAATGGAGGTTTGATGCATGCGCAGTTCCCGGCAGCCATTTTTGCTGCCAGGAAAGGAAGGGTGCAGGCAGCACCTGAAGAAGTGGCGGCGGCCTTTACTTGCTGGCCCACGTGCGCTGCGCTGCCAGGTCACTGCACCATTGCGGCAGTTTGCCGCAGGGGCGGTTTGCTGCCACGCCGCCACGCCGCCGCCTCTGCTGCTCCCTGATGAGTCGACCCAGGGTAAGTGACCCAGGGTTTGTGTTTGTGTTTGGGTGGGTTGGTGGGTTGATGTGAGGTTGGGGTGGGTGGGTGGGTAGATTTGAGGTTGGGGTGGGTGGTTTTGGGTTTTGGGTGCATTTTTATGTAATTTTTATTTTATTTATTTATTTAATTAATTAATTTACGGGCTTGTGTTGTGTGTGGGTGGGTGCGTGCGTTGAGGTGTGTGTGTGTTTATTTCTATTTTACTTGGCTCCACCCACAACATCATGATGTCATGATATTGGCTCCACCCATGACATCATGATGTCATGACACTGGCTCTGCCCACACTGTGATGACATCACGGTGTGGTCGCGAAAATTTTGACAACCCACCACTGATCGAGGGGTATGGTTAACCATCTTCAGGGCACAGTTTCCTTCCACCATTTTCTTCCCATACCCCCAGTCTCAAGTGCACATTTTACAAACCACTCTTTTGGGACCTTAATCAGGTACAGTATAGACCATATTATGACAGAAAGCCACTGAAGTTTGTATAGCATGCTGGCAAAGAGACTGAGTGCATATTGGGACTTCCCTGTGTCAAATCTAATGTCTGCATGAACTTACTAGGTAGACTTTTAGATGGCCATCTTGGCCCATGGGCCAAGATCTTTGTGCTTCAACTTATGCAACTCATCTTCCCTATGGAAGTGGTTGTGTAATTCTACATGTGCTGCAAGGGTTACAGGTGTCAAATGCCTTGAACTTTCCATAAATGTTATATGGATAGTTGTGATGATGATGAGGAGGACCTCATTCCAAATTTTCAGGGTGAAGCGATTCCTCCCTGCTTGGACCGAAGACCGCCAGTGCTTGTCCTTATTGTTGTGTCTTGCATCATGGAACATAAGCTAGTACAAAACAATTTAACTGAAGCTGTCAAATGCATGAGTAACAAATGTAGCACAGTTCAATTTGACAGGACAGTCTAATTACTCAGCAGGGTGTCTATTGTTCTATTCAAATTAGTCAGTAAATCAAATTTGCAGCATTTCAAGTTTAATTAATGTGTAGCTTGACATTGGTAAAATGAATCTGGACTTTATCTGAAGTGATGCCCAGGAAGTAACATGAAACATGAGTTTTAAAAAATGAAGTTTCAAACCATCCTGTTTTTCCCCAGCCCTCTTTTCTCCTGTCCTCAGAACAGCAACTATGTTTATTCAAGAAAAGAACATTTACTTCTATTGGAAAAAAATGAAAGAAACTTTCCATTCTTACTTCTACTGTTTCTATCCTTCTCTCTCCCTTCCCTCCTTCCTCCTCTCTGCTGGACCTGAAATTTGTGTTTCTGTGTCTCCCCCCACTTCTGCAGCTGCCAGGACACACCTAGGTTGTAGCATGATTTAAAAAAAAAAACAAAAAACAAAACCCAAAACAAATCTCTATCTAACTGTTAGGCTTTGATGGTTTAATCAACAGTTTTTCAGCAGGAAAGGCAATCATGCTTCCTTTCTAAGGTAAAGATACTTCCCTCCATACAGAATGGTGTCAACTCAACATCTTGCGTATGTGTGTGTTTCTTTCTCCCTCCTGCACACTTGTAATTCTATTATATCTTATTTACATTAAAAATGTAATTATTTGAGTGTCAGATTCAACATGAAAAACTGGGAGTACACTTCACTCCATAAATAGCTCTGGGCTTTTGGCTTTGCCCCGTGTTTGCCCCAGAAATACCCAAACTCTGTTTTAACAATTTGTCCAATAGAAACTATGCTAGAATATGTCTCCGTTCTAGAAAGATGGTATATTCAAGAGGTTGCTAGTTTGGTTAATGAGACTGCCAAGGATACTTGGGGGGGGGGGGGGAGACTTCATTCAGAAAACCACAATTTTTCTCAGATAAGAAGAAAAAGAAAGCGCACAAACTTGCATAACACCAGCCCAAACCAAGGAAATGCAAATGGAAAGCAGGGTGTGCAAACTAGGAGAATACTAACAACAATGAATACCAACAGTTATGAGAATATTTACACACATTAGGGGGAGGATAATAGCTAGGAAGACAATTGGACAATTGGATGGCAACAGGATAAAAGAATGATAAAGGTATTGCAAAGGAATTAATTATTTGCAGCTGCTTCCATGTTGAGCATTTAAGGGCTCAATTATAGAGGGGGGGATGTAGAAAATACTGTGGGTTTGGAATGGGTTGTTTCACATTTTTTCCTGTTGACCAAATGATGCAATGCGAAATGGGAAATAGCCTAGAGTCCCAAAGCCCCAATCCACCAGAGACATTTCTACAAAAAAAAAAAAATTGAAACTCTTTGACCTTCTGGTTGTCAAGCCACCTTGCCCCTTTTTCTTGGATTACAACTCTTTATTTAAAATTTGGAGGTAAGCAAACTGCTTAATATTTGGAGTTTGTCTGGCCTGATATCCTGCTATGGCAGATGCATTTCTGACAGCTGCATATGCGTTTTACAGCAGCCTATACAGCGGGGGAACCACCAGTCTGGCCTATTCAACTGTCTGAGGGAGCGTGACCCGGCCCCTGCCTTTAAAAGGTTGGCAACCTCTGCTTTAACTCTATCTGCACTCTACCCCCCCCCCCACTAGCAGTGTTCTACTGTGCAAATAGCTCTGTGAAAAAGATTATATAATCGTAATCAAATGTGGAGAGCCAACCCAAATTCACGGGTATAATTATTACCAAGAAGAGCCAATTCTGCCAAATTGTGTGTGTCCTGCATAATGAGAAAATCTTGATCAAAATGAAGCCTGATTTTGAGACTGCTGTGAAGCTGCCACTCCTTTGAGGTTGAGCCTCACCAGCTCAATGATGGCTCCCAGACTTATTCTTGGAGTGGTTCTGGTCTTCAGCAGAGGCTTGGCACAAATGTCACTTTTGCCTTGGCTTGGGTAGTGTTTTTTTCCAGTGGCTCTATCGAATAAAGGAAACTAATGATATAAATATATTTTTCTGTCTTTTCAATGGAAAGCAAGTTCTTGGCTATTGGGCACTAAAACAATGGAAATAGTGTTTACAAGGCTAATTATTGTCATTAACACTGGAGGCTATTAAGGGGAAATTGAGACAAAAGAGAAACTCAAGGCTGGTCCTGCTATGAGCCAAGGGATGTCCTTTGTCTTAGGTGATGGTAGATCAAGAGGAGCCATGGACTATGAGCTCCACTCTTGCCATCAACTCTCTCTACTAAAAATAGTTTGCCACTACTTCCAGGCTGGCCTCACCTACAGGCCCAGAAAGACAGTGGCTGTCTGACTGTGGAGCAAATGTTGTTGGGTGTATTAAGTTCAGCTGCAGCCAAAGGAGAGCTAAGCAGTGGTAACAGATGAAAGAAGCTTCCACCCAGTGCCACTTAGGCTGTGCTTCAATCTAATGTAGAGAAAGGCTTGAAGGACTGGCACAGTAGAACAAAGAGTAGACTGCCATCCAGAACTCTTTCCTCATCCCTGGGGTGGTGGTGCCCTGATGCAGTTCTGGCCATTTTGTGGTTGCTCTGAGTCATTCTGGTATTTATTTTTGAAAATTTAAAAGTTTTATCTATCTATCTATCTATCTATCTATCTATCTATCTAGCTAGCTAGCTAGCTAGATTGTTCTTATCTTAGCAGCCATACAAGATGGAACTGTTTGTGGCTGGATTAACTGAGGTGCACCTGGTCACCACTGGCATTGCCCGGGGTCTCCTTGTCTCTCTCTCTTTCTTTCCCCTGCCTACATCACTGTCTTTTCCCTGCCCTCTTTGGTTGTTGTTGTTTTGTGTGCATACTGTTTTTAAGGTAAACATAAAGGTTGCCTTTGCTCAAAAGCCAGTCAAATCCAACTCTAGGGTTCAGTGCTCATCTCTGTTTATAGCCAAAGAGCCAGCACTGTCTACATCTGCTGATGTTTCTGTGTATATGTTGCAGGCATGCCTCAACACCAGAGTTCACAGAATGCTGTTTACCTTCCAACCAAAGTGGCCCATATTTATCTACTTGTAATTTCTTGCTTTTGAACTGCTCGGTTGGCAGGAGCTGGGACAGAGACAGGAGCTCACTCTGTTGTGCAGTACCCAGGAATTGAACCCCAGCCTTCCAGTTGTCGAGTTCAGCATCTTAACCACTTGAGCCACTGTAGTCTCTACACTGTTCTCAAACTTTCATGTTTTTGCAACAATATATATTTTTGTTTAAAAAAATGTTCAGTTTACAGTTTTGTGTTATGTTACAAAAGTTATAATTAAAACCAAAGCTGAAGGCTGGTCTTCCAAGAAAACCAAAGAGAAGCAGCAGTAAGTGGTGGGAGGGTGGAGACTGACCGGCAGACTGACCATTCATAAGACAGTTTTCATCAAATAACACCAATCCACAAAGTCCACAGGTCAGCATGCATCCAGGTCTGGAAAGCAAAGATTTTTGTTCCATTCCCACTCTGCTGACACTTGCAGACTTACAGCAGATTTGCATCTCATGGACACTGGGATTCAGTGCTTTTTTCCCTCGGTGCAAGGAAAGTTGAGGAAATATTATTGGCAGGCTGAGTGTGAGAAAGAAAACACTCTAATGAGGATGTCGCTATTGGAACTCTTAAGATCCTGGATGACTATGTTTCCGCAGAGGAAACTGCTGGGATTTTGTCTGTCATAAGACCTGGTCTAGGACAGCAGCACAAGGTGAATTGGAGTAGGGAGGAGAGGAAGCGTGGATAAGACCTTCCCACACAATCTGGTGCAGGAGAACAAAGAGCAATACCCTAACTCTAGAAGGAAGTGTGTTTTGAGGATTCCTGCCTTTGTGCCTTACAATGGAAGTAAGAAGATTAAATAGTAAGTCTCTTGTTATAGGGCAGCACTGCATATTTCTACTTTAGGTAAGCTTCAATGAGTACAACAGTTCCTTACTCCAGCTAACTGTCTGTTGGAACCATCAAACTATATTTCCATCAGCAAAGGGCTTATAAGATGGGTCATTTATTTTTGCCTTTCTAAAGCAAGAAGTATGCACAGGAGTGATTTCTAATGTTGTGTGACCTTTTATCTCTCCCATCCTAGACAAACATCTTGAGTTTGAAAGTACATAAAGCTATCTCTTTGCTCATGTGGATTCTCACCTTAAGTTAAGGCCTTCTGACTTGTGCACTTTTTAGGTGGGTGTCATCTGCTAAAACAAACCTACAGAGACATTCAGGAAAACTTCAGAGACTCCACTGAGCTCACAATTTCAAGCTATCCATGGTCCCTTGTCTACCACCAATTACCAGCCTGACTGCTGTTCAGATGGCTGGTTCTCAGGCATAAAACCAAGATGAGGCTTTGGCCGGGATCTGCCTGGTTTTTTGCCAGGCAATGGTGATTCTCTTTCAAGTGTACGCTGCCTCTCACTCATCTTTGGAAACAGGCTGAAGCAGACGGAGGGAAAGTTAGCCTAAAGTAGGGTACAGTATAAAACAGATCTTCAAGGTGTTATCTTTCCTCCCTCTGGACATGCATCTGCCTCCACTCCACCCTAATTCTATGCCTCAGCAGCCAGTGCAATTGGTGTACTGGAAATATGTATGTCATCCTAACAAGGTTACAGGGCTTTTGTGGTGGACCTTGCATCAACAGTAATCTCACCATTTGAAAGTAAGAACATGCCTCAGTACCATGATAGCAGGATTTCCTCTGCTTGTCAGTACTGTATGCTGATACTTGGACCAAAAGAAATGAGTCAGCATGTGTAACTTTTGGTTCCTTCCTGCCCTGGAGGATGCAGCTCAGCAGGGTTGTGTCAGATCATGAAGAGACTTAAAGGAAAGGAAAAACTTAAACCGTTTCTACTTCTTTGTCTGCTGGCCTTCTGCTGAGCTGTGTAGACTAACTAGAGCAGGGATTCTCCACCTGCAGTCCACAAGATGGATGTGGCCCATGGCACCATTTCATGTGCCCCCCCCCCACTGTCTCCACCACACCAGGAAGTGCCATGCAGTGGAGGAAGGGCAAAATGGCCATCCGGCCACTGAAGCTGTCTGAGGGAGCATGACCTGACCCCTAGCTTTAAAAAGTTGAGAACTCCTGAACCAAGTAGTAAGGATACTCATTGCAAAGGAAAGAATAACTGCATAGAGGACACAACAGGGCAAGAAAAGCAAGAGCCTATTGCCAAAGGAGATGGGGAAAGAAAAACCAAAATCTGATAAGTGGGCAAGAATTCAGATTGCATCCTATTATGTCAACTGAGAAAAGTTTGGAGGGAATAAAAGGGCATCCCTAAAAAAAAAATCTAGTTATTGCTCAGTGATGTTAGTTTAGGAACTTCATTACCTATAGGTGAGATCACAGACAATTGGTTTCAAATACTTCTTTAGTCTTACATATGCAGTGAAAAGTAATTGTTACTTCAAAAGGTTCTTGTAATGATGGAAATAATGGTTCAAAAAGTAACTTTCCCAATGTCTGCTAAGCAGATAATTAGTATTTATACACATAGTAATACTCTTGTTTCTACATTGGGTTTGCTACACTTGAAATCAATTTACAAATCACCAACCACATAATATAGAATTTAGCATGCTTTTTTTCAGCCAGAAAATGGGTTTTTTAAAAAAAAAAAAACATCTGGGAAGTGTTCATTTTTAATTGATTCTGGTCACAGGATTTTTAAAAGACCATTTTGGCATGTGTGAAGAGCCATGGTGGCATAGTGGTTAAACTGCTGTACTGCAGCCAAAACTTTGTGAGTTCAATCCTGATGACAACTCTTGTAATCCCAATTGCAGATGGAGAAATCTGGGAGCCACAGTTGAAAACAATACATTTCCTGATCTCTGCTGTTTCATGTGTGGAAATTGATACGGTTCTATGTATGGACCAAAGCATATTGATGGAAAATGGCATATTCCATATGCAGTGAAAATATAATGATAAGCAGGCAAGTAACCTCCTATTTCATCTTTCCTCCAAGGAAATCAGAATTATTCACACTGTATTTCTAGCCACCATAAAAACCCTGTGGCCTTGTAGATCACACTAGCTTTGCAAAGTTCTTCATTTGTAGATTCATTTCTCTTAGATGTTTTCTCTCTCTCAAGGTTCTCCTTCTCCAATGTTTCTAATCTCTTTATGTTTCCCAACATGTTGAAAATATTTAACTCTATTTAAATCTATTAACTAGTGAACACACTTGGCTTCACATGGTGTAATGAATTAAAATAGAGGCTTTGCTCTGAGTGAGAAAAGTAGTTTGTTTGAGTTCTTTATTCCCTGGGCAGAGCTAGAGAAGCCTGGGAAACAACCTTCAAGATAGGTGCTGGTTAGTTTACTTTTGGATGTAGTCATAACAGGCTGAAAACTGTGTGAATGAAACTAAGAATGATGGATATTGTATGCTATGCTTTAATTGCTTAAAATTCAGGAAGAGTGAGAAAAGATGGGGTTTGTTATATTGGAATTTGAGGGAGAAACACCATGATTGCCATTGCCATGATTCTGATTGCTATGATGCTGGTCAAAAAGAGTGTGCTTGTGAGTAAAAATGTAGTTAAATGTATTAGCTGGTTAGGCTAGGCCAGAGAAATATTGCTAGATATGCTTTTCTTGTTTTATTCTGGGAAAGGGGTAAGTAAAAATGTTCCTTTTTTCTATTTGTATCTGATCCTGAACTTTTCTAATTTTGCATCTAAATAAACCTGATTAAACTGAAGACATTGTACTTATTACATAGAGCTTAAGCTGGTGGGAGAATTTCAGTTCCTTTATTTCATTATTGGCAATGCTACAATTAAACTAATTCACACTGCATGTCCTACCTGATCTGGCTGGTTTGTAAGCACAAACAGTCAGTGATTTATACCTAGCATAGATTTCTCTAGCCTGGAGCAGGACCACAGGTACTCTAAAGCAGCACAAAGGTGGTGTGGGCTTCTTGAAAGAGTACAGGTCTCCAAAAGGAGGAACGAGTCCTATGTTGCTGGGATAAAGTGGGTGTGTTATCCTTACACATGGCTAGAAATCCACTGCTCGCGCTCTCTCTCCCATGATCCAATTTTGTTGGTCTTTCTTCCTTTACTCCTGTAGTTACTCAGTCCAGCAGTAAGATGGAAATGGAGCTCTTTAGAAGTTCAAGAATACTGACTTCAGAGTTATGATTATGGCAGGTAAAGGAAAAGTATTTTCAGTCTGTGTTGTTTGTAAGATTTACTTATGGCCGGGCTTATCATCCTGAGAACCATTTTTTCAGAAATATTGACTACAGTATTTCAAAAAAAGTACCAAATGCTTGTTATTAGGCTCTAGTAAAAGCTAATTAGTCAATTAGTGGGCTCAACTGGGCCTCTCAAGGAATTAAGTTTCAGATAGTTATTTAAGATGGAAAACCAATACTTGCATGAAATTTCTAACTCTCTAACTCTCACTTTTTCAGAGATCTTTCAGGTCAAAAAAGCAAATAAACAAAATTTCTAAACTATTTAGAAGACTGTAGGCTTTATTTCAAATTTTGTCTGTCATTGAGTTGTTCCAAATGAGCGCACAGACAGGTCTGTTGTAGACCTTGGCTGTACATCAAGCAAATGAAAATGTTTACAAGGCCTTACTATAATTCATACATATATGTAACTATCCCTCCCTCTCATGTTAAATCTGAAGGCCTGATGGCTACATGGAGCAGCATTGTGGTGGCTTAGTGTGCTGACCCACCCGGACAGGCACAGTCACCGCACAGCAGTGCTACACAGAGAGTCTTGTTCAAGGATAGTCCAGATAGCAATGTCCAAAAGGCAATCCTAGGTCTGTTTACCGGTAGTCTAAGTCAGTAGTCTAACCCAAAAGGTGTCCAGGGGCATTGTCATGGTTGGCAGAGAAGTCAAGGTCACAGTAGGCAGGTCAGAGTCTAAGCAGGCAGTCTGGAGTCAAGCAGGATATCAGTCTTCGCACAAGAGTTGTACCAAAGCTGGCAGGCTGCGAGAAGCTTGCTTATGAGCCTCCCAGCTAATCAGTATCAGCTGGGAGCCTTCTTTGGTACTTTGCTCTAGCATGCCTGCATCTCAGGTATAGCTGTTTCCTGGACCTCTCCCTGACTGAGGGCTGATCACTGTCAGAGCCAGACTCCTGATCTGACAGGTCAGTTGCCAGGGAAAACAAACTTGGGCCAGGCACAGGCTGAGATCTCTGGCTCAGGTCATCCTAAGCCTTGGGTGCAGGCGGAATTGAGCTGGGCATAGGGAGTGCCTCCTGATCCAGGTCCTCTTTGGAGTTGGAGGAGGGCTGGATCACAACACTTAGTGGTTAAGATGCTGAGCTTGGAAACTGAAAGGTCAGGTTTCAATATCCGAGTGCTGCATGATGGATCTTGGGGACATGAAAGGAGCCTCATTTGGGTGTCCCTGAGTGGAGTTTCTCCAGGAAAAATCCTTTCAACCCAGAGTAATTTCTGACATGAAATTTATTTATGGTTACATGGAAATGTGTAGAATGAAACCAGCAAGATCATCTTCTTTCCTTCTCAAAATCACTCTAGAAGGGACGGTCTGGAGCAGAGAACCAGTGACAAAATGCTTAACCACTTCAATGCATGCTTCTAACGTATCCCCCCCCCCCCCGGCCTATCTCCAGGGGAATCCCAGCAGTGTTTATCACTGGTGTTTCCTTGACCCAAGCTGTGACCTTCAAAGTGAATCCTTCTTAAGAAATTATCACCAAGCTATGCATATTTGCATGCAATGTTTGCTAAGTGGTAAAACTGTAACAGTTTAGCTCTTTGTTAAAAGATTTTATAATGCTATCTTCTTCTTCAGGTGCCATATCCATTCCAGATATTGGCTATCATCATGATGATAGACTTCCTGTTCTTAACTCCTTGGAACAGTTCTTCCGAGGGCATGCCATACCAGTCTCTCAGGTTCTTCAGCCATGCTATGGGGCAGTATAAAAATGAAAATAAATACATGAATAAATAAATAAATAAATAAATGTATCTACTTGACAGTGGAGAAATTGAAACCATAGAGCACATTCTCTGCATCTGCCCTTTTTATAGAGCTATCCAGAACAAGTTCATATCTCCGTTGCTCTGCAAGTATCATGACCAGTAATAATAATTTCATGTCAGAGACTATTCTGGATTGAAAGGACTTTTAGGGGATGCCCAAAAGAGGCTCCTTTCATGTTCCCAAGTGCAGCTCTCGGGTACCAAAACCCAAACTTCCAGTCTCCAGCTCAGCACCTTAACCACCAAGCCACAAGGCAAGCTGCCCATCAAACAGCACAAAATACCAGGAGTTCTCAACCTTTTAAAGCCAGGGGCCAGGTCACGCTCCCTCTGATAGCTTTGGGGGCCGGAAGGCCATTTTGCCCTTCCTCCACCACATGGCACTTCCTGGTGTGATGGAGGCGGTGGGGGGCCACATCAAATAGTGTTGTGGGCCACATCCAGCCTGTGGACCACAGGTTGAGAATCCCTGACATACACCCACTGGCTGCTGTCAGATGAAAGGCCCACGTTTACCCACAACACTGCCAAGTTCTGTGCCACAGCATGTAAAATCAGAAGAACAATCCTGGCAGGTCCTTCAGCTAAATAAACTACTAGCCCTGCAGTATAGGCTTAGTAATAGCTGTAAAATTATTGACCTTATGTATTAGTTTTACTTCTCCCTAACTAGGAACAGAAACACTCCTTTTTACGCACCCTTATTTTAACTTCTGTCTCTTGAAATCTTTTAAATACCCTCATTTTAGTTTCTGTTCCTTTTGATGTACTATGCTGGTCTTGGACTGTAATAAAGATTGATTGATTGATGTACCTACTTTGAGTAACTACGAAGTAAAGTATTTTTCTAAATGTAATGACACAGCGTCAAGGATCACAAACTTAAATTTTATTTTAGGATTCAGGATTTGGTACAGATCGAGGGTGACATGAAGAATGGAACTCTAGGCAAGGGGCAGAAGATAACTTTGAATATTTACTTTCTCCTCCCCCACTACAACTTTAATGAAGTTATTGATGACTTCCTTGAAGCTCCCTTGAAGACCCTGCTGGTTGGGAGAGCCTGGTGGGGCAGTGTTTAAACTCCTGTACTGGAGCCACAACTACTGACGTGAGTTCAATCCTGAGGGGAATAAAGGTTGACTCAGCCTTCCAGCCTTCTAAGGTCAGTAGAATGAGTACCAAGCATATTGGGGCAAATGCTTCTTGCCCAGTGAACTAAGTGCTCTGGGGCAGTATATAAGTGCAATTGCTCTTCCTATTGAAGTAGTGAGTATAGCCTATAGCATAAAATATGTTGGCCTTCTAGATGGAAAGTCCTGTTGTGAAGTGCATGTCCCAGGTAGCATCTCCAGAATCTGCATGAATAGAAGAAGGGCTCTGGCACCAGAAACCAGCAGTCAAGAGTTTGGCTACATCGTTAAAAGGCAAGTCTGTCTCCTGGATTTGGCAGAGGAGAGGGAAAGGATAGCTCCAGGAAGAGCTCGGTTAGGGATTTTCCATTGGAAACTGCAGAAAGATTTCCTTCATTTCCTTCACAGGGGGGCAATTTGAGAATGAGTTAGACCAAGTTAATGGCCTTTTAGGCCTTCCTCCATGTGAATACGAGTTCACTTTATGAATAATAAGAATTATATGTCATGGGGGGGGGGGAGAAGGGATTTTGATTGATGCTTAGGTGGAGCATGGCCAAACAAGGTTTGGAACCACTGACCTAGGGGCTGCTGTTAACATTTATTTATTTATTCATTTTAAAGAGCAGAAATATGCATTGTGTCCAGTGAGAGGAAAGACAGCTGATAGACCCAAAAAAGGGGGGGGGGGATGAAGTGCAGAAAGAAATGTTTGCTGGCTTTGATCAGAGACATTCAAATATACAGTACCTTGATGTTTCTTCTTAAAACATGTTGCATACCATTATGTGGCATGTATGGACATGTTAGGGCTGTATTTCTGATGTGGAGAATTTTATTCAGGGCCCAAATGACTGGGAGGAATGAGCACAAGAATATGTATAAAAGGAAGAAATCCTAAAAGTTGTTCTTTATATTCATATAAAGTCCTCTGCAACTCACAGACCACTTTTAAGGTGTTTTTGTGGGTTTTTTGGCCTACACGAGCAATTGAAAAAGCAACTAGACATGCACCAGTGGGACCAGAAGGAAAAGTGAAGTTCAAGGAAAATCCTCTGGCAAACTAGGTTTGATAAATAACAGGCTAAGTCAGAAGTTCTCAACTGTTTTAAGCCGGGGGCTGGGTCACGCTCCTTCAAAGAGCTTTAGGGGCCGGATGGCCATTTTGCCTTTCCTCCACCACATGGCACTTCCTGGTGTGGTGGAGGTGGTGATGGGCCACATGAAATGGTGCTATAGGCCGCATCTGGCCCATGGGCTGCAGGTCAAGAATCCCTGGACTAAATGCTGTTTAGAAGAGGCGGCAAATCCGGAGAATGTATGTCATCTAGCTGTGTTGCAGAAATAGCATTTTAAGTGTTGGGGTATTTGCAGAACACTTGAGGACCTACGGAATGCCACAACATCTGGGTGGCAAAGTGGGTATATGGGACAGAAATGATATTTAGGAAAGGAACCAACCAGTGAGTCATCTTTGCAGAGGGTCCAAGAAGAGACAGGAGGAACAGCTGTTCAAACCCAGATCCATGCCAATTCTGTGGGCAATGCAGAGAAACAACATTGGACAACATATTATGCCAGAGGATGATGCAAAGCCAAAGTGGGGGAAGTTTAATGGGACACTATGAACACCTCCTTTACTAAAAAGATTGGTCAAATGGTAAAATGTGGTATGAAAGCTTTGCAGTTACACATAGTGCTGCATGGGGGGGGGGGAGGCAAAGAGGCATTGCTAAAAGACAGAGAAGAAGTCATAACCTTCAGGTTTTTTCCATCTCAGGAAGCTCATGAAAGAAATCCTTGCAAGATAATTGAACCCAACCAGAGTTTCATACAAGGAGTGTGCTCTCTAACTAGCAGAATAAATACATTGTGGCATACTGTACTTCCATCTCTTGCTTCCAGAAGGGCCTATGAAGTATCTGAAGGGATAGAAATGCCTAAAATAAGGCATGGAGCCAATACACTTTCCTTCTGTGAGAACCAATGATGCAGGCCCTCCCACTTCTCATCTTCTGCCACTTTCCACATGAGGAGATTCTGGCAAGAACTTGGGAAGTGACATCTTTGCAACCCCATCCACACAAACCAGGACAGCACAGAACACCGCCCCAGCAAGGAAATGCCCCCCCCTTTCTCCCTGGCAATCGTGTGTCACTGCCTGCAAAATAATTTTTCTGGTCAGAGAATTCCACTGATATTGCAGAAAATCTCTGGTTTGGCTTGGATAGAGTTGTTTGTTATTCTTTTCATCATACGAAAAACCCAAAGAGGAGTTTTTTTCCCCAAAAAGGAAATAAGTGTGTCCGTTCATTTCACCATAAAAGCACAGAGATTTATGTTATTTGAAGTTGCCCTTTTTAAGGCCCAATAAGTAGGTACATTTTTCTGTCTCCCTTGTAAATTGCAGCCTTTGGTGAAGTAAATGAAATTAAAGTGACATCTTGAAAGAATTATATTCCTCATCTGGCTTAGTTTGCAGAAAAGTGCCTGCAAAGTGCTTTGGTCTGAACCTCAACTCATCCAAGCATGTTATGCAGGAAACAGTTATTGAAATAAACAAAACATGGATTAAGTAGAAATGAAGAGCATACCCGAGGCTCAATGAAAAAATCTGAAACTGTCTAGTTGTCTCCTCTATTGTACTGGGAGAGAGAACTGAACTTTTTATAGGGTGGGACTCCAAAGTCAGAGAAGTCTCAACTTCAACCTGGAGGCCAGAGATAGAAGAATCCATATTTACTTGCAGCAGAGCACGAATGCCCAGAAGCCTGATGCTTCTGGGTATTTCTATTCCTCAACATCTGGTGACCACCCAGTTAGTCCAGGTTGATATGAATTTAAAGAAAACAGCACTTGTAATATTTGTGGATGCTGTCTGGTTCACTGTAGTGAGCTGAACACTGTAGCACACAAGGTTGCTTCCAAAGCTTAGGGAGTCAGTCTTCTTCCTGTCTGAGTTATAGGTAAAGATAAAGGTCTCCCTTGCTTGAAAGCCAGTTGTGTCCAACTCCAGGGGACAGTGCTCATCTCCATTTACAGCCACATTGGTAGCACTGTCTCCTTCTACAGACATTTCCATGGTCACCTGGCAGGCATGACTAGATGCCAGAGCGCATGGAACACTGTTACCTTTCCCACCAAAGAGGTATCTATTTATCTACTTGCAATTTATTGCTTTAGAACTGCTAGGTTGGCAGGAGCTGGGACAGATGATGGAAGCTCACTCCATCGTACAAGATTCGGTTCTCGAACTGCTGACCTGCCAACCTTCTGGCCGGCAAGCTCAACATCTTAATCACTAAGCCACCATGGCCTGTCCAGGGTTATACAGATAGCTAAATTGTGCTTAGAGATAAATTCAAATCTTGATAATTCAAGACAACTCCAGCCTGGTCTTTCCCAACCTGGTGCCTTCCAAACAAATCGCCCTAAAACTTCCATGTAATCAGTGATGATGATGGGAGTTGTAGTCCTGCAAATCTGAAGGGTGGCAGATTGGAAAAGACTGTTGGGCTTTCACAAAGAAGAGTTAACAGGCAACTGTCAATCTCTGTGTATGATATCTTGCATATCCAACAGGAAAGAGCAGCCTATAGCCAGAAGCTTAAAACCTCTTGAAAGCAAAAGGCAGTTTCAGGCCTGGTCCAAAGCAACAGGGAGAACCATGGAGGGGAGGAAGGAAATAGCCTCAGAAGAGATGAGACAGAGAGATTTGGGGGTGGGGTGCTTCCTAAAGCGGATGGAGAGCAGCAATTCTGCCAGGGCCAAATGACCTCGATTGTTCAAAGTTCAACACAGATGGAACAACCAGAAAGAGGAAAATAAATAACATCACTGGAGCTGGGGCGTAATGAAACAGATCCTTGATCAGCAGGATCCAGCGCTGCAGCCACAGCTTGTTTCTTCCACTGCTCTTCTATGACCATGTTCTGTGCTGGCTTTCCAGAGAGAAGAAAGAAAGGTTGGGGTGGGGCGGGGACATCGGAGTGATAAGTGAGGAGCTGTGTTATAGGAAGAGCCCAGAAACTACAAGATAGCCAACTAGCAATGGGGGGAGATTGGCCTGAATGCTCTTGGCCAGGAGAGGAGCTGGTTACATTCTATTCAGAACTTTTATAACTGCATTGGCAACCCAAGGAACCATCCCACAAAGGCTGCCAGGCCCTTCTTCCTACCACACCAACACCGCACTCAGCTCACGTTTTTCAGTCTCCAGTGTCATCTTTAATGAAATAAGAGGATCCACCTCTGCAAACTGATCTCCTTAGAACGCTGCCCATTGAGACATATTCTTGAGAGTCCCTCGTGTTCTGGTGCCACATTTCAGAATAACCATGGAATAGAAACCAGGCAGGTGAAGAAGTGGAACTGAGAGTGCAATCAGAAAAAAAGAAATAACTCTCGTTTTGGGCTGCTCATAGCATTGTCTGGGTCAAGCTATTTCCCAGTGATTCCATAACATAGAGCAAGAGTGATCCATCCTGATTCTGATCTATGACCCAGGTGGGACCTTTTCGGTCTGGTGGCAGGGCTAATCTTTTTTTGCAGCTGGGCTGGAGTAATTGCTGGGGGATGAAATGATTGCTCTATGGGAAATTGCTCCCATCAAAGCAACGGTTTCTGGTACAATCAGATGTGCTCCTTTCTTCCTGTTTGATTGCATCCAAAATAGCAAGAAGACAACTAATTTCTCAGCTGATTTCTGTGGATAAAATGGGCTGCACATTTGGACAGTTGAAGATGCAATGAATAAATTGTACTGGACTTGCTAATCCCAATTCAACAGTGTCCAAAATTGCTCTGCTCTACATTCTCTGTAAATAAGGTGCTTCACTTGCAACAAATGTTCCAGTAGAGGTAAATCTGCTTTCTGATCATCTTCACCCCTGAGTGCCCGACAAGAATACCTCAGTGTGTGTGTGTGTGTGCGCGCGCGCAGGGGCACGCACATGTGCGCACATGTGCATGCAAACGTCCCTAGATGCAAAGCTCATATATTTCCATTTAGAGCACACAGAGGCACAGTTCACTCCCTCTGGATGTTTGTGATATACAAGCTTCTCCATGTATGAGATAGACATTTTTCAGGCTTGCAATTCTATCATTTTCCCACACTTGAACTCTAAAATATACCAATTGGCTCTTGATAATGTGAAAGGGAGATCATCAATTTAGCACTGGAGAACATGAAGCAGTTTTGTTTTCAGTTCCAAAACCATGGTTTCAGTTTTCTTAGGCCAGTGATGGTGAACCTTGGCACTCCAGTTTTTCTTGAAGTTCAATTCCCAGAAGCCCTGATCAGCAGGAATGCTGACTTGAGCTTCTGGTAATTGAAGTCCAAGGACAGCTGGAGTACCAAGGTTCACCAGCATGGCCTTAGACAAAAATCCATTCCATGCTTTCTTCATCTTAGGAGCCTAAATTCAGGATGAGAGAAGAACTTCATCAAGCAGGAAGTTTATGAACTATTGCTGATCTCAGCGAATCATTCAAATATTGACCAATAGAGCCTCTTCTAGCTGATATTCACCATACTCTGTAATCCTGCCCCAATCACTGAAAAGGATTTTTATAGTACAGAGAAAGATTTGCCAAACCTTGCTGGTTAGAAGAGGGTTTTTTTTGCTAACTTTATTACTAGATTTAATCATGAGATGCTTGTTCCTCAGTAGAGTTTCTATGTCCATATGTGCCTTAAATGGCTTTGTTTTGTTTGTGCCATTCTGATAGTCCCTGTGTCAGAGAACAGCAAACAAGTGTGATTT
Organism: Furcifer pardalis; assembly: GCA_030440675.1. Lineage (NCBI taxonomy): Eukaryota > Metazoa > Chordata > Lepidosauria > Squamata > Chamaeleonidae > Furcifer > Furcifer pardalis. Next base: position 106,569,200 of record CP126893.1, read on the forward strand.
AATATAGGTTCCAAGAAGTTACCATCATCCCCTGCCACTGCAGAAATAACACTCATATCAGTAGCAAAGGAGGAGTTACAGGGGAATCTGCCAAGGAGGTGGGTATGTGGCCCTCCAAATGAACAGCAGAGAAGATTCGGGTGAAAACAAGACCTCCTGCATTATAAAAAGCTCAGCAGGCAAAGCAGTGATGAGAAGGAAGGGTTCTACTGTGGAGGTGGTAGTCACCAGATATTTTGGACAGGTTCCAAGAAGAAGGCTCAGTCAACAGGGAGTTCATTTCATTTCATTTATTCAATTTGTATGCTGCCCTATTTGGTAAAAACTGACTCAGGGCAGCTCACAGAAACCAATTCAATCATTCTATGATTCTCATCCATCAATCAGGTGGATTGTTCCACCTAAAATGAGGAGAGAAGTAGCAGCAGATGCTGAGAGAACTAAGCAAGAGAATGACCCTTGACACCCTCTGAACGGATATGAGCCTCAAGTCTGCTGCCTCAGATCCAGGAAGAGCATTATGGCAAGAACAAACATTCTTGAGGATACACAAGAGCAAAACCAAATTAGAAGATGGAGGAAGGAACTCACTGGGAAAGGGACCTCATTAAAGGTGGATAGAGCTGATGATCTCAATCTCCCCTATGTCACCTGGAGGACCCTGAACAGGCTGAGGGCTGGTGTCCCTAAATGGAAGACCAACATGCTCGAGTGGGGGCTGCTGGTGGACAACAACACATGGTGTGACTGTGGAGAGACACAGAATCTGTCCCATTTGCTGGTCTGCCAATTGCTGCCAGAGACATGCATCAATGAGGGCTTGTGTTTGGGCAACAATAAAGTGAAGAAAGTGGCTTCATTTTGGCATTCCAGGGTCTGATCAGGACATGAAAGAAGAAGACCCATTATTTCTTCTTCTGCCTTTCTTTGCAACTTCAATAATATCTACTTGGTCTTGGCAGGATTAACTTAAAAGGCAAAAGGAAGGGGATGTACCAAACATGCCTGAACAATGACTGAAGGGCCGAAGAGAAAGATGAATAGGGAGAAAGGGGGAGGGGGGAGGCGACCAGTCACAGCTCCTTCTGAATGTGAACACCATAGAAGTAGAGGAAATATGAAAGGGAGGGACCCAGAGGTTGGATCTAGGCGTGACATGTGGAGAAAAATAGAAGGTCAGTTTAAGGAAGGTGGACTGGACAATACAAAGGCACCAACTCCACAGGAAAGGAGATGGGGTGTGGTGTGGTAGGGGATTTTCCAGCATATAAGAGTGCTATCAACCTATGTTACATTGCCAAAGAAAACAAACACAGTTCTGTGAGGAATACAGAACAATTAGCCTCATGAGTCATCCTCTTAAGGTCTTCTTGAAACTCATCCATAGCAGAATTACAAGAAGTGTCTAGAAAGCACAGGTGAGATGCAATCTGGCTTCCGGAATTCTATGGGTACCAGAGAGGAACTGTTTATGATTCAGGTCCTCATACAAAGATGTAGGGATATGGAATGTGATGTGCATGCAAATAAAACAGCTTAAGTCAGAGTTGAAGAGCAGCTGACAGAGCAGGTTCAAATTCGCAGAAGTGTGTGGCAAGGCTATTTGTTGTCCCAGACGTTGTTTAATATATATTCAGAGAGCATCTTTTCAGAAGCACCATCAGATTTAAACATCAGCATTAAAATTAATGGGAAATACCTGAATAAGATCTGATATGGTGATGACACAGTGTTGCTTGCCACATACCTTGCAGATCTTCAGTTGTTGCTGGATTGAGCTAGAGCTTCAATGCAGAATATGGTTTGGATCTCAACACCAAGAAGACTATATGATTATAAGCCAAATACCAACTCAGGACAAGTTAATGACAAGAACACAAGAAATTGAAAGAGTGGATAAATTGTCTATTTTGGGAGTATTTTAAATGAAAATTGGGATCCCGAGACAGAGGTTAAAATATGAATAGAAAAAGCAAGATTCACCTTCATAAAAATGCGACATTTGTTATGCAGTAGATATCTAACTCTCGCTACAAAGATCCGAATAGTGAGATGTTATGTATTCCCAGTGTTGCTATATGGAGTTGAAACTTGGACATTGACTACTAAAGCATCTGAAAAGAGAATCAAAGCTTTTGAAATGTGGATCTACAGATGGCTGCTAAGGATATCATGGGTTGACCATGTGACTAATGTAGAAGTGGATAAAAAACAAGAACTCTTCAAGACCATTAAGCAAAGAAAGCTCCAATACCTTGGCCATATCATGAGGAACTACATAAAGTGTAGAATACTCCAACTCACTCTGCAGGGAAAGATCACTGGGAAGAGAGACTCTGGGCGTAAATGGACTTCATGGCTAAAGAACTTGAGAGACTGATGTGGCATGTTCTCGGAAGAACTGTTCTGAGAAGTTAAGAACAGGAAGACTATCACCATGATGATAGCCAATATCCAGAATTATGCTGGTCTTTGACTGTAACAATAAATTGAAATTGAAATATCCAGAATGGATATGGCACCTGAAGAGGAGGAGGAGGAGGAGGAAATTAATAGTTATGTAAATTACAGGACTGCAGTGGCTTAGTGGTTAAGATGCTGAACTTGATGACTGGAAGGTCGGCAGGTCAGCAGTTCTAGACCTGAAAGCTGCATGACACAGTGAGCTCCCATCTCTGTCCCGGCTCCTGCCAAACTAGCAGTTCAAAAGCAAGAAATTGCAAGTACTAGTAGATAAATAGGTACCATTTCAATGGGAAGGCAAACAGCATTCTGTGTACTCCTGTGTCTAGGCATGCCTGCCCCGTGTCCACGGAAATGTCTGCAGACGCAGACAGCATTGGCTCTTTGCCTACAAACAGAGATGAGCACTGAACCCTAGAGTCAGATATGACTGGCTTCTGAGCAAGGGTGACCATTACCTTTACCTATGTAAACTACAGCCATGGGAAGGGCTATCTCCACAGCATAGAGGAGCACAAAGAAACCAGGAACCAGAGGAGGGAGAAGGAAGACTTGAAGGGAATATGCAGAAGGAAAAAAAATCACTTCTTCTTTCTTTGCGTAGGTCAGACTTTAAACTGCCAAAACAAAGCCCCCTTTTGGTGAATTCATTCCGCAGTTCCTTTCACCTGACCTAGTGTGAGAAAGATTAGCCGGCACAACAAGGTGGCCATTGCCCTGTTCAAAACACCACAATCTTCAAGGAGGCTCTTTCTGTGTATCCCATAAAAGTCACTGATTGTAACAGAAAGATCAGTTGTTTCTTGAAGGCCAAACATCGTCCCTGTTTGAATCCTGGATCTTCAGGTGGTTTTTCAAGCAGACTAATGACAAAAAGGAGATCTTCTGATGAAATGAAACCATTCGGAATGCAATCTCAGGCTTTAGCATCCTTCCAGCATTGTAATGAATGAAATTATATAACATTATGTTGATTCTTACTTATGGCAACTCCCTTCTAGGATCTTCAAGTGTAAAGTAGTCAGAAATTATTTATTTTGTCCTTCTTTTGGAGTCTTTCTCAACTTGAGCAGTTTGACCAAGACCACATAGGCTGGCTTTTCTCTCAATAGCACACTGGGGAATTGAATTCTCAACATTGCAGCTCCACAGCCACATCTCCTGCCAGCATAAACTCCATCAAATCCCTTTCCACAATAAGAGCAACAGGTCATACATTGATTATTCTAGTGGATGATGCCACCTTGATTTTCCTCTACACACTCTTGGGTGTAGACACCCTCTACTTTGGTTCTCCACACAACTCACCCACCATTTAGGTTAGCCTGACAGAGGTGATAAGGCACAGAGTTTAACAGAGAGTACAGCTCCTTCTGTCATTTATGCCCAATACGGTAGTTCCTAATCTATAGCATGGCAAGTAGCCAAGGAAACTGAATTCCACTGCTTTCAAAGTTTATCTCTAAATAGCATGTATGCTTTTGGTTTTAGTTAATTGACAGGAGCCACCCTGGTAGAGGCAATCATTAAGAACTTTTCCACATGACCACAGTTGGCATTTTCTTTTATATATATATACAATACATAGGCATCTGTTTTTCATTTGGGACATAAACTCTGCATTCCAGGTCTCGGGGTGGCATCCCAGAGGTGGGGGACACTGCAGCATCCAAACACTTGAAAGGTGATTATTTTGTACCCAGGAAAAAGTGATACTCATTTACAGTAGGAAAGCAAATTTGTTTTCTTGGTGTCAGTTATGCGGCATGTGGTGACTTAAGTATCAGAGATATGGTACACTGGGTAATGTAGCATTTGGTGCTGTCAGTTTTTGCAAAACTAAAATCATAGGGAGAAGATCTGGACAAAGAATACATTGATAAATTGCTGTGAGACTCTTGAACAATAAAATGTCTGCTGCTCTACACTTTTTCCCTCTCTTATAACTTCTCCGGAGTCAACACAACCATTCAAGTACAGTACTGTACTCTTAAGTGCCTCTCATTTACCACTGTTACAAAACAAAGGCAGCTATTGTTTGTCATTTAGTAAGAAACAACACGGCTCTCTCACATACTGGTATTATTCTATGCATGTGGCAATAAATAAATACATTTTCACCTAAGAGACATCCAGGAACTATTGAGGTTCCAAATTGTAGAGCTACTTTGTGATCTCGTATCCTCCTGTTGCTCTTGGATGCTCTCAAGTCAGAACTCGCTCATAGCAACTCTGATGAGGCTTTCAAAGTAAATGAGATATTTAGGATTAAATGTATTTGTTTGTTTAGTTTACTGAAGCCACTACTCTGGGGAATTTACAGACTAAAAAATTAATCCCTCCCCCTAAAAAAAAAAAAACCCACAAAAACACCCACATACACACAACCCCATGTAGTTCTATCTCTCCAGTCAATTTTTGCAGCAGTAGTGGTATTTGAACCCTGGTTTCCTGAGTCCTAGTCCATCAATCTCTCCACTAAGCCTCCTTGAAGATTGTGGTATTTTTGAACCACAATTGGGCATATCCTGGTAATGGCGACCTTGTGTTGCCAGCTAATATTTCTCACGCTGGGTAAGGTGAAAGGAACTGCAGGATGAACTCACCAAAAATGGCTTCATTTTGGCAGTTTCATGTTTGGCCTAGGCACAGAAGAAGAAGAAGTAGGTATCTCCTACCCTCCTATCAACCTGGAAATGCAATCTTCTCAGGTTTTGGAATTTGAACAGGATCAGGCTTGGTAAGTACTTGGATGGGAGACCAGGAAACTCCAGATAGGTAAGGATGCCACCTGAAACCATGGAGAGGCACAGCCAGCCAGAACTGGCAGTAGTTGGTTAGATAGAACAATGATCTGATCCAGCTTCATATTCTCTTATGTTCAAACAAGAGATGTTCCTATAGGGGAGTTGAATGGTAGTACTGTATGAATATTGTGGTGGTGGTGGTGGTGGTGGGAAATATGTTTGGAAGATGGAAGCAGGGCATGCAATTTCATAGCAAAGATCACTAAAATTCTGAGAATGACCCCCTCTGAATTGCGTCAGTCTGACCTCTAAACGAGCCCTTTGTCGACAGCTTTATTTGACCCAGAGGTGATGAGACGTCAAGAGCCAAGATGGGGTCCCACTGCCTCACTCCACTCCTGGCAGAAAAACACTTCCTTCCACTGGAAAGGCAAACTTCTCTATCAGTCACTTCCTCTCTGTGAACTCACAGCACAGCTTTGTGCCCTTTGGTGAGAGTGAAATAACCTTTTGTCACAAGGCAAACTCACAAATGCATCACTGCTGAAACCAGGGATGTCTTTTCAAAAGTAGGAGACCTGCCAAATCTTTCCCGGTCTCTCTCTGAGCCACAGCTGGGGGAGGGGGGAGTTTTAGGAATACAGTATGTTTAATGATTACTAGAAAGCTTTGTCTTTGCACCTTGGCAAGCTGTGTTTCCGTGCCCTGGCGGGTAAAGTGAGTTACATGCTGCAGGAACTGACAGTCTACAAGTTTCTCTCTCATGATTAGAGCTGAGTAAGCATTTGAGGGTGAAAGCTGAGGTCCGAAGCAAAAGATTTTTCTTCCATATCACATATCATTTTCAGCTTGGTTTATGATGGAATAAATGCCACAATTTTAAAAATATCTGTGATTCTTTCACTTTGCCTTACTTCATAACAATTATTATGGGAGTCAAGAATTTTAAATGGCATGTTCTCACAGTGATTTCGGGGAATTAACTTAAGGCCAGGAAGATCTTAAATCAGATTGGGCATACAAAAGATTTTTTTGCAACTAAAACTCAGGCAGAGATCCAAAAGGAAGAGTCAATCTCTGCAGCATAGAAGCAAGTCAGTTCTGAGTTATTGTGACCCTTTCCAGAATTTTTCTAAATATAGAGTACAGTACTCTGAAGTAGTTCACCATTCTCCACTGGCGTAGCAAGGGGGGCGAGGGGGCAGCCCACCCTGGGTGACACTTTGCGGGGGGCGCCGCTGCTGCTGCCCTGGACTTCCTGGCAGGCGGGGCGGCTGCAGGGACCCTCTGCCACCACCAGCGCCCTGGGCCCCGCCCCGGGCTGGAGGGCACGGGCCTGACAGCGCGGTGGGGACCAGGGGGTGCCCCTCCTCCTCCTCCCCAGACGCCCACTACTCATGGCCTGCCGGGCTGGGGCGGCATGACACGGCCCCGTGTCCGAGCCCGGCGGCAGCAGCTCATCCACCTTCAGCGGCAGCGGTGCCCAGAGGGGTGAGGCCGGTGGTCATTGCAGCCCAGCGCCCACGGCTGGAGCAGCGCCAACCAGGCCTTGCAGGGGGGAGGTCCTCGGCTTGGCTTGCACTGCTCCAGCCACAGGCACTGGGCCGCAGCAACCGCCAGCCTCACTTCCTGCCTTCCTGGGCACTGCTGAAGACGGATGAGCTGCCGCTGCCAGGCTTGGAGGCGGGGCAGCTGCGTGCATGCGACCCTGACGGTGGGCTCCCCACTGGGCCCGCACTGCCCCAGACCCTGGGCCTTGCCTGCACCATCGGGGTCCCAGGAGTGCGGCTGCCCCTCTTCCTAGCCCGGCGAAGCCTGAAGGTAGGACTTTCCTACCTGGGGGGGGGTGCGAGCCTGGGGGGGACAGTAAGTTTGGCCAGCACCCCTGGATGACTGAAATCCTCCCTATGCCACTGCCATTCCCTTCTTCTGGGGTTGCCCAAGGTTTGTCCAGCTTGGGCTACACAGGCTGTTTTTTCTTCCAGGAGGCACAGCAGGGAATAGAACTGCTGACTACAGGCTCTGCTGGCCCCTGAACTATCCAGACACCAAATAAGACATTACAAATGGCATATCCACCTCTAACTAGTTATTTAATATATAGCAAAAAAAAAAATTTGTATGACAAAAGTAGTTTAATTAGTGGGAACAAATAAAATGAGAAAGATTTTCTAATTGTTTTTAAGGGTCACTTTGAAGTGGATTCGTAAGGCGAATTTTTGACAGGAATTTCCTAAAGCTACATGCGATACTCTTCTTAGTCCTAAATCATTTTCCAAAATTAAGGAAAAAGTTGCAAACAATGCAACAGTTAATTTTTTCAAACAGTGCAATGGAGTATAGCAATATATTTCTTTTTAAGCATACAAGAGTGAAATTACTTTTTAAAAAACTGTATTAACATTCTCCATTCTAGCCAACTGTTCTATAGTAAAAATGTGTCTTATCTTGAGAAACACAAGAATGGCCAAGACTTTGGAGCTCAAATGGGAAATTAATATTCTAGATTGGAAATCTTACATACTAAACATACTTTCATCTGGTTACTTCTTGTTAATGTAATTCTCCTGGCACCTGATTTGAGAAACAGGCTGCTTTAGGCCATAACTTAGTGAAGGACACTAAACAACATGTCCAATCCCAGTGTTTATGGGAGTAAATGTACAGGAGAAAGATGGGCATCTTCAAAACACAATGTCCTGCCTTGTAGTTGCAAAAATATTTTAATTAAAATAATTTTATGGCCCCTGGAACTCCTTTAAAACATCAGGAAATTGCCCCCACATCCTCTAGCAGTGAGTGCTGATTGGCCAAGGTACTTTTGTTATCTAGCATGTGTGTTTGAAGATGTGCAGCTGTTCTTCTCATACTGAAGCAGGGCAATATGTACACTCCAGCATCTCTGGTACTCACATCTCCAATCAATGGTGGGGAAAAAATTTTTAAACAAAAATTTAAGGCACCTACGTGTCTTTTAAGGAACATGAGAGTAATCCCTTATGCCCCTTCCCCAAGTATTTTAATTAAATATATATATTACAGCTAGAAGAAATAATCAGTTTTAAAAACATTCTTTGTAAGAATTGGGGATTGTGGAAGCAGCAGCATCTTCTGAGGTTCCAAGGATAGCCATGGAAGGCTGTCTACCTGGTTGTACAAAGAACTGCCCATGGCCACACAATGCAGGGTGAAGGGCCTATATGACACATGCAATATTACAGCAGCCACTAGCACTTCGGTTTAGTACCTGAGCAACCTGTGCTGCAGGCTATGTCAAGATTTCTAAATGCTGAGGAAAAACATTTTATTGGGAGCCTTGCTGTCATGGAATTCATTCTAGAAAACCCCAGTGAGAAGTCCACAACCCACTGAACAGTTTTTGAATGACAGCTCCTGGGTTTCCTTGACCACAAATGTTGCTGGCAGAAAGTAATGGGAGCCATTGTCCAATAATCTCTGGAGGTATTTCCAATGGCCGCTGTACAAGCTTAAGAACACAAAAGTAAAAGGTGGTATCAAAATGGCTTTGAGTCAGGATCTGTTTTTAAAAATGCAAAGCACTTCAGTTGCACAGAATTTGTCATGAGAGCAGGAGAACCCTGGGATAGGTGTTTGCCATTTAATTATTGTGTGTGTGTGTGTGAGAGAGAGAGAGAAATGTAGAATACAGAGTATCTACTGTTGTCTTTCACAACTCCTCGAGATCCATATGGTAACAAAAGCTAACACCAAACTAAGAGACATTCCGTTCTGCTACTGAGGGAAAATGAACATGCATCAAGCTATTTCAATGAACATGTGTTGAGCCATTTGATTAATGACACAGGCGAGAGGAATTCCAACTCAACAGCTTTTGCTTCTGCCATATGCAGCAAAAGCTGCTAACAGTCATTAGCAGTAATTCAGAAGGTATAATTTGAACAAGAGCACTTTGAAGGCCCTAACAGCGCTGGGCTCTTGAGAAGTGAGACCACAACTTGATTATAGCGCTTCCTTGGCCACAGCAACCAGAAACTGATGGATTTGGTTAGCAGAAGCCGGTCATATTTCACAATTCTGAGAAACCTCTCAGCAAAGAGTAATATACCACAGGACACAGCAAAGTTGGAACAAATCTCTCATTGTCTGCGCTGGATGGGCCAAACCACACTCCTCGCTCCTTCACATAACCCAGGAATTAAAGTCTAAACACTAGCCTGGGTTGTTTGAAATAGAGTAGACACAAATCAGCTAAAGGCTGCCCCCTCCTGAAGAAAAGCGGCATCTCAACAGAAAGTCCTGCCAGTCTTCTCTTCCTCAAAGGTGTTCCCAATACAGGTAATCATCTTTCTCAAAGGATTTATGCAATTTGAGCATTTGCTCTACATGAAGGATCACAGGAGAGACCATCTTTTTCTTATGCTATTGTTCCTCTCATTTAGAAAATAATTTCAATCATAGACTAAGGTACTAAATCCAGGGATCTTTGTCAACATGACAAAATCCATAGAGGCATCTTGTCTAGCCTTTCAAAATTATGTGAATGACTCCAGATTGAGTAGAAAAAACTAGCCTGGTTAGCTGTGAGATCAGAGGTTGTAGCGTGTGGATTCAATGTGGCCTCCTGGACTCCAGTGTGGCCACATCAGCCTTGGAAAACCCAACATCCTTATAATTTTCTTCACCCCCTTACGCTATTTAAGAAGCAAATTTGCATAGTTCTGAGGCTCCCTCTCCTCCTGATTTTATTCTTTTGTTTAAAAAATTGGCTACCAGAGGACAGGGACTGCGGTGGCTCAGTGGGTAAGAAGCTCACCTTGTTAGCTGGAAAGTTGGCAAGTCGGCAGTTCAAGACCCGAGCACTGCATGACAGAATGAATGCATCTCTCTGTCCCAGCTCTTGCCAACCTAGCAGTTCAGAAGCAAGACATTGCAAGTAGATAAATAGGGACCACTTCAGTGGGGAAAGATCATGGGGACATGAAAGGAACCTCATTTGGGTATCCCCTGAGCGGAGTTTTTCCAGCAAAAATCCTTTCAATCCTTTTATCATGTCAGAAGCACCTTTGTGTGCTTCTGACATGATTAAAAAAAACCCAGGCAAAACACATTTACCCATTTTGATGTAGTGGACAGATGGACAAGGACTCGAGAGACCTGGGCTCAAATCCATGCTTGGCCATTAAAGCTCATGGGCAGGGATAGGAACTAGTAAAAAATATTCCTTAAATCTCTCTTACTATTAGGATCACTAAGTCAGTTCCAACTTGACAGCAGACAACACAGTAGAGGACTGAAGGGGAGCTTTTTCCATTAAAGAAAGTAAGAACATGGGATGAGGATCATGGAAATAGTACTCCAGGGTGCAAGGATGAGCCCGTCCTGGTCCTCTGGAGGTTCCCTACTGATGTTGTAAGAGGTTGAAATATTCTCCTCTGGTTCATTTAATGTGTAGTTCAAACAGACAGATGTGCTCCCAGAATGGAAAGCTTTTGCTATTGCCATCCATTACAAAAAAAAGTCACCCTAAGATACGAATAAATAAATATGAATAAATAAATAAATAAATATTAGCTATTGCAAAAATGGACAGACATAGATTATATGTTGCTTACACTTGGGGGGGGGGTGTAAGGTTTTTCTTGGTCCACAGCAGCACCAAGCACCCACATAGTTAAAAGTAAGAGCACTCAGTAAACGTCAGACTTTTAGCTTTGCCTTAATTTTACTTTTTAGATGATACTATATATTTTTTTAAAAACCATGCTCATCCACCTATTTCTCCCATCATAATTCCAACATGAATCCACTGTCTTCTCCTCTTCCCATTTGAAATGCACATTTCAGGAACACATACATACTGTGTTTACAAATAATAGACATTGAGATTAATTACCATCCATGGCAGAAATACCGGTAAATCTCACGATGAGTATCACGATTGCTGGAATAATTTGGTGCTAACTGGCAGTTTGGGACCAGGTAGAACTCCAATGAACTTAACCTTTTTTTTTTTTTTGAGTCCTCATGAAGACAGCAAGATACTGGTATCTTAGAACACTGAGTTGGCTGAGAGATCCCCAGAATGATTCAATCACAGAAGGAAATAGGCAGATGACCCCCATGCTGGGGAGCCCCTGAGCATAGCTTGAGGTCAGTACTGCATGGATGTCCAGCCATCTCTCCCTCCCATAGCAGTGGGACTATCTTGACTTGGGTAGCAAAAAGGTCTTTGTAGTCTAGCCTCCTTGCATTGATACTGGAAAGGAGAAATGGAAAACACTCACCACGAGAGGGAAAACTGGCACTCCTTTGACCAGGTTGGCATGTTATCCTCTTGATCAGATAAGCTACTCTTAGAACAATATATTTGTAAATACATGCTGTGATGTGTTCATAGCCTCCACCAAACTGATGACATCTTCTTCACTTTCTCTTTTACCCCTTTCGGTATCAAGGGGCTGAAGACATCAGATCCATAAAATATAGTGCATAAGTGTATTATACAGCAGTTTTCCAACATAACTGTAAACATCTTCTTGGGTAACAAGGCCAGTATAGTGCTAACAGCATAACAGTTTGGAGGCAAACTGACTGCTGTTAAAAAATCACCATATACATTATCTGTTGTGTGCTGTGTCATGCAACTCTGTGAGCAACAGATAAAGCCTATGGTGATTTCTTAATTTGATAAAATTCATATCTAAAATTATGTTGTTAGTATTATACTAGCATTAACTACCAGGGTAGTTTTTGGCCAACCGCTTTTGTGGTTGGATATTATTTCTGGAGATTAATAGGTTCACCACTAATGTAGCAATAGCAATTACACTTGTATATCACCTCATAGCGCTTAAAGCACTCGCTTCACAGTTCACAAAGTAATTAGCATTTTGTTCCCAACATGCTGGGTATTCATTTAACCAATTTCAGAAGGATGGCAGGCTGATTCAACCTTGTGCCCTTCTGACTCTAACTCAGATCTTGAACAGAGTTTTGGCTGCAGTACTGTAGCTTAACCACTATGCCAACAGGAGCTCTTAATAGAGTATATCTACACTTTTGCTATTCAAAATCAGATTCAAATAGTGAAGGTTTTTGTACATAACTATGAAGAATGTGTTTGGAATATCTGACCATGTACAGCAATTCTGGGCAAAATTACTGTACTGTAGTTATATCACCAGACTATACAATAACTGTAGTTATTTAAAATAAGATAAAACATACATTTTATATAATATAGACTACCTTCACATACTACAGGGGTAGCCAACCTATGGCCCATTGGCCAGGTTCAGCCCATGGCACCAGCTCATGTGGCCCACCCACCCCTCGTCACTACCAGAAGTGGAAGCAGACACGTTTACAACGGCCATAAAATGTGCCCACACATATGTGTAAATGTGCATGTGTCTACCATAAACACTGCCGTAAATGCACCCATGGCTGTCATAAACATGTTTACAATAGCTGTGGACATATTTTACGGCAGCGTTTACAGCAGGAGGGACCATGGACAGCTTAGCTGTCCGGCCCACGGTGCGAAGTTTGGGAACCTCTGATGTACCATCAATCATTGTTAGTGGTATTGAGCTACACAGTATGCCTGAAAACTGCTGGAATATTTATTTATTTATTTAATCATATTTATATGCCACCCTTCTCACGAGTGACTCAGGGCAGCTAACACAACATTAAAAACAACAATTAAAACACAAGATAAAAATTAGAATTAAAAAGATTCAAAAGATTTAAAAGATTCAAAGAGAGAAGGGAGGAGTCAAATAAGCTAGCAGGCTGGAGTGACCGTCTAGCCTGTGCCCCATACCTGCCCTGCCAGCCAGGTCTTAACATCCTTTCTGAAGGGCAGCAATGATTTCTAGAGACGCAACTTGGTTGACAGGAGGTTCCATAGGGCCAGAGCAGACACAGAGAAGGCCCTCCTTCTGGTGCTAGAGAGATGCGCCTCTCTAGCCGATGGCATGACCAGAGAGCCTCTCCGGTCCGCTCTAGTGGGACGGGCAGATGTCCTTAGGGTGACGCGGTCTCTTAAGTATCCTGCCCCACTACCATGTAGTGCTTTAAAGGTAATAACCAGCACCTTGAATTGCACCCAGAGGCATACTGGCAACCAGGGCAGCTCCCGAAGTAATGGTGAGGCACGAGCATAACGCCTGCACCCCATCATGACCTGAGCAGCCACATTCTAGACCAGTTGCAGCCTCCAAATAGTCACCAAGGGCAATCCCATGTAGAGTGCATTACAATAGTCAAAACTCGAGGTGACCAAAGCGTGTATGATCATGAGTAAGGAGTCCCAATCTAGGAGCGGGTGTAATTGGTGTATAACACGAAGTTGTGCAAAATCCCTCCTGGCCACAACTGCCACCTGCTCTTCGAGCAGTAGTCGAGAGTCCAGGAGGACCCCCAAGTTATGCACCAGGTCTGTTTGGGGCAAAACCGCCCCATCCAGAAAAAAAGATGGTAGCTCCCGAGATAAGGCAGGACCTCCAACCCCCAACCACTCAGTCTTGCCAGGATTCAGTTGTAGCCCGTTGTCCCCCATCAAGACCCTCACAGCCTCCAGGCACCTGGAAAGGACTTCCACTGCATCGCTTGGGTCTGCACGGGCCGAGATATACAGTTGGCTTTCATCTGCATATTGATGATAACTCACCCCATGGGAGCGGATGATCTCACCCAGCGGTTTCATGTAGAGGTTAAATAGGAGAAGCGAGAGCACCGAATAGCTGTGTTATGTAAAGTTTAGATTGATACAACTGTGAACTATTTGTTCAATTTTGATAGATGCAAGGCTGGCAAAACTATCGAGATCAAATACAACCTGAACCAGTGTTAATTGGTGGTAGTCAAGTTTTAGTAACTCGGCCATCATTGAGGAAGTGAACACTGATTCAGTTTTTATTACATTTAATCAATGTACTGTATTACAATTATCAATCAAGAAAATTCATTTAGGAAATATGCTTGCTTCTCTGATATCCCATCAAATACTACTTTAACTACTAAAATTTAGTATTCCAAATGGAATCAAGAGGCTGTTTATCTCTGAATGGCTAAAGTAAGAGCAAGTGTACCAAGCTTTACAGCTTCTTGTGCATTAAAGGCAGAATTGTTTAAAGCTTGATTAGTAAGGGGATAAGCTCGTTTTTGCAAGTGCTGTAAGCGAAGTAAGCTGCAGCTCACTGTTCTATTTACAAACTGGTTTCCAAACATAACTCAGTTATTTGAACTGAAGTCCTCCAAACATTTGAATAACAATTTTCATCATCAGAAAATCAGATCAGTGTCTTTGAAATAGGTTTGTGACTCCTAGGCTAGACCCAATGATTCAAAAATGGTGGTTTATCTAAAAAAAGAGAGAAGTCAAATATCTGGCTAGATTAATAGGGTTGCCTGAGGTGGTTGTTTGCAAAGCTGTAGAAGGAAAGCAGGGGTTTACTTTACTTTAGTCTAACACAGTCTGTTGTTGTTGGTATTGTTATGTGTCCTCAAGTCAGAACTGACTTACAGTGACCCTAAAAGGGATTTCAAAGTAAATGAGATATTTAAGGATTGGCATTATCAATTCCATGCACCCAGCGAACTTCTATGGCTGAGCAGGAATTCAATCCAGGCCTCCTGAGTCCCAGTCCATCACTCTATCCCCTTCATTACACTGAGCATTAATAATTATGTGTTGTCAAGTCAGTTCTGATTTATGGCAACAGTTTCTAGGTTTTTTAAGGTAGAGATTGGAGTGATCTCTTTTTCTGGGGGTACCCTGGAACTATGCAGCTTGCCCAATGACGCATAGGCTGGCTCTTCTCCCAGGAAGCAAAGGAGAGAATTGAAATACTAATCTCTAGCTTCACACTCAGCTATTCAACCAGTCCAACTCATGTCTACCAGCCCCTTATTTCCACAAATAATCAGACAGAACTGATGTCAAAAGGAGGAGGAGGTTCCAGGACTTACAAATAACTTTATTGAAATTTAACAAAATTAACAAATGAATTTCAAGGCAGAGGAAACAGACCCTAAACATCTTACACGTCTGCCTGCACAGTTCTTATTTATATGCTACAGGAAAAGGATGTGTAGTGCTAGTAGCTTCAGGTCTTCTACACAACCACACATTTGCACAGAAAAGTCATAAAAAAGGATACTTCTTCTCGTTCGAACAATAGTGATAATATATCTATATATCTATATCATTTACACCAGCTTTCACATTATCAGCATCCTTGTACAGAGTAGTCTCCACAAGCCCATTCTCAGACAACAAGTGCCACTTTCACGAGGAGCCCGGCTGCTAGAAAGCACAAACGTACAGACAGCATCATTAGGATTGCAGACTCCCAGCAGTCTCACTGCACAGCTGCAATCCCAGGACAAGCCAGCCTTTGAGAGAAATGGCTTGACAGCAGCTGTTGAGAACTCCAGGGAGTCTTCCATATCTCAGATTTCAGACTAGGCAAGAATGGAGATTTCTGTGAGGAGCAACTCCATTTATCAGGAGAAAGCACTCTGCCCCCTCCCCCGATGTGTGCAAAAAGGGGCAGAGGAATCTGCAGCCAATATTGCACAGCACAATATCTGCCTACTCAGGAACAGGAGTCAGTGAGACAATAGATATCATTGGGGGAGGGGGGATACAAGTATTTTAGGCATTGTGATAAGGGGAGGGCACTTTAGTTCAGAATCTTTCAAGACAAGCAAGAACTTTTCTCTCAATTAGCAAAGGGCAAGCACTGTGTTAATAGTCACGTTTTAACTTTACTGTTCCAGAAAAATCAAGTGTCAGCCCTCTTGCCTTCAGCTAACTCCCTCTGCAAAATATTGCCAAGATGGAACTTTGTTTGCCAAAGAATTATACAGATAACCCTCTATCTTTAGTATGTTCTTAATTCAAAACAATAGAAGCTTCCTTCTGCAGCAAAAGATAAGGTTAATTTCCCAGCTTCATCATCTAGCTAAAGCCAAAAGGGTCAGTAAGAAGGAAAAGAGGATAGATATAAGATAGAAGCCCAACGTCAGCAGCAGATGTACTCTCTCGCACATGCAACTGTACAGGTCTATGACAGTAGGTCCATCACATAGGCCCTGCATAGTAAAGCACTTCCAGTTCAGGAAACCATCTTGAATGGTTATATTTCTGATGCTCTAGAAATGAATCCTAGAGTATGGCCAAAGACATACTACTGAGATGGGGGATGATGAGCATCATCGAGCCACAATACCTCTGTCAATAAACTCCAGGCTCATACTTGTCTGGTTCATAATGTGCCAAAAGATTTTCCTTGCAAGGTTTAGAAAC
This sequence comes from Furcifer pardalis, assembly GCA_030440675.1. Taxonomy (NCBI): domain Eukaryota; kingdom Metazoa; phylum Chordata; class Lepidosauria; order Squamata; family Chamaeleonidae; genus Furcifer; species Furcifer pardalis. The sequence goes on from CP126893.1 coordinate 106,585,712, forward strand.
TGAGACATGAGTGACTTACTGATACTGGGCCAGTTGATTAAATTAAACACTGAGGTAGCAAATGCCTGAAGTGCTCCAAATGGCAAATGACATGCTCTGGGAAGGAAAATCGGATGTATAATAAGCCAACGCCTACAGCTAATGCCACCTGGAATCAAGTTTTAAAGCTTTATTTAAAAAATTCTCAGGGATAGGTAGAAAAGGGTGGGAGGGAAGCAGGGCAAGGTCTCCTGGCTATACATTGCATATGAAAACTTCTTCAAATGAATGCCTCTGACAAGGATCTGCCTGCTCAGATCTCAGTTGCAGCAAGCTCTGTGTCTTTAAAGCAAGATAACTGGGACAAAGAGACAGGAACACTACATTGGGACTTATATAACTACCACTCCCATTCTCCCCAGGAAGTGTAGCCCTACTAATCCCACTTGCACACAGGGGAAAGGGTAGACCTTCCAAAAGGAGGGAACACGACTTTCTTTTGTGTTGTGCTACTTTACCCTACATCAGGCAATACCTGCCCCAGTCCACATAGTCAAGGAAGATCACAGAATATAGTTAAGATTTGCAGCAGGAGGAACCCAGCCACAGGCAGGAAGAGCCTACTGGTAACTAAATAGATCAAAACAGCCTAATTTCCTTAGGGCTGACAGAAGAATCTCTAAAGGATAAACAGTGAAGTGTTACCTATCTATCTGTTCAGAGAAGAGAAAAAGCCTTCCTGTTATAAGGATGAGGGAAGATGACAGTTTGTCTTGCATTCCATGCATCAGTAGGATGGAAATACTCAAGATGGAAGAACACTTTGAAACAAAAACATAGCTTGTCAGAACAAATGCCTTCCACGTAGCAGCCTTTCTGGTAGATCTTAACAGAAGAACAACAGCTTCTTCTGACAAGCCAGAACAATAATAACTAATAAGTGGGATTTTCTAAGCAGTGCAGTTGAAAAACACACACCGACCACAAAGAAAAAAGTGCAGTTCTACTGTGAGTTGTTACAAAGAGCGCAAAATCTGTGCACATAAGCCTGTTTCAGTGGGGCCTTCAAGAGTCAATCCGTCCTGGAAAGCTTCAGTAACCCTTTTAAATGCAGCATTTGGTTCCACCATGCTGTGCTGTCAGAAGGATACAGTACAGCATCAGATGTTTAGCAATATTATGCTGTGGAAATTTGGGGGGAGGGGAGGGGAGCATAAGTCGCTTGTACCCCACCTTTACTCAGCTACAGAATACAAACTGAAATCTCACTGTCAACTTTTACAGAAGATGACTGGAGTACTTAACAAGTAGGACACTGGGTAAGAAAAAGGTACAGGTTGGTTTTCTGCGATCTTGAAACTGGTTGGCTCCCAATGTCAGCAACTGCTGGAAAACTTTTTTTGGAGTCAGTAAGAAGTTTTATCAGGCTCCTAAACAAGGTCAGGCATCTCACGTGACACTGTTCCTATCAATACCAAGGCTACTCCTGATCACCATTTAGTCCCAAGACTTCCCCAGGGCTGCCATCTCTTCCTCCTGGCAGAGGCACTTCAAAGCCAGACATTTTGGTCCAGATTCATCACTCAGTATGGACACGTGGCTGCCAGCATGGTTTGCATCAAGTACAGTAAAACTGGGCAAGTAAGGTGCACTGATAGCACACACACGACTGTTCACATTGCCTCTGTTGCTCAGACTTCACAGATGATAACAGGGAAGTCCACATGAATCCGGGGATGTTCCAGCTTCACTGTGCCCTATAATGAAAAGGATGCAGAAAGGATCAGACAGCGTCACAGAGAAATGCTTTCAAGAATCAGGCTACAAATGATCAATTTTCTGGGAATGACACCCAACAGAAGCACATGACACTGAATGCATTAATACAGTGGTACCTCACTTAAAGAGCATAATGCATTCCATGGGATTGTTCTTTAAGCGAGTTTGCTCTTTAAGCGAAACACCATTGTAAGTGACCAATTGTGACTTCTGGAGGGGGAGATTGTGAACCCCGATTTAGTTGTTAAGCAAGTTTTTGGTTAGTTTTAGTTGTTAAGCGAGGCGACCATTCAGAGAAAATTCTGCTCTTTAAGCGAGTTAGTCTCTAAGCGAGTCACTCTTTATGTGAGGTTCTACTGTATAGATCCCTGCTATGCACCTGGGAAAGGTAAGATCACAATACTTAAACAAAACATTTGTTCAGGAAACAAAACATCCATTAGGAAATTTCTCAATAGTCTATATGATGTAACTCAGTTGTAGAGATTAGCAATCTGCATCTTCCACTACATGTTCAATATGCAGGTGGTGGTTCATTTTGACTGTTTCAACAAAGATGTCAGTTACTGAATGCAGCAACTTCTATAAAGATTTTGAAACCATATTGACTTTAGCCACCATCAAGAACATTCCAGAGAAGGAAAGAGTTAGGTGCAGAATCTTAACCTTATTATCTATAACAGGGGTGCCCAAACTTTTTGGGCCCCGGGCTGGTCATGTGGCTCAGGAGTGCCCAAAATACGGCCCAGGGGCTGGATCCCCAGGCCTTAGTTTGGGCACCCCTGAGCTATAAAAATTTCAAGGTGGCTAACTTTACAATTGGCCACTGCCGGTGACAGAGAAAGACATTTTGTATGGCTACATTTCCAGGAAAAAAAATCCATTTTTGTGTTCCCACAAACAAGGTATCCAGTTCATAAAATATGAGACAACTCCTATTACAATCTGCAGATCTTTTCCAGTCTTTCTTGCCCATTCTGAGTATTAGTTTGAAGACAAGGTATAAAAGCCACATTTTCTCTCTGACTGGGTTACCTGAGGTATCAGGTTCTTATGGATTCTTTTCAGCTTAGCACGTTTCCTCCCATTCTTGGTGACTATTGTCTCCTCATAAAATTCATGGGCAAGGTCACCATCCTCATCATAATACATAGAGCTGCAAAGAAATGGGATACATTCAGAGAAATGTATCAATGGGAATGAGCGCAAGAAGTAATTTTTTCAGATTTGCAGCTGATTGCAATCAGCATGTCAGCTAGATGGCACCTGTTGCTGCTGTCCAGTTGCTATTGCCCAATCTTCCATAGAACAGAAAGGAGCACGTATGTTTACAGCCAAAGAACCAGCGCTGTCTGCGTTTGCAGATGTTTCTGTGAACATGTGGCAGGGATGACTAGACACCGGAGTACACAGAATGCTTAAAACTGATTAGCAATCTGTGAATCAGGTCTTATTAAACACATTCATGCTTTATTAAGTAGGAAGAAAATGATATAATTTATGGGTAATTTATGTGTGTAAGAGAAGTACTTAGCATTAGGGGATGACCAATTCACTTAAAAGATGTTACTTTCAGGTATTGTTGGGTTTCAATTCCTGTATTATCTGACCACTGCTTGGGAGTTAAAATCTAACAAAATCTGGAAGGCTACAGGTTCTCAACTCACAGGGCACATATTTATTTTCACAAGTCAAACAGAAAAATATACAAAACTATACTGCTCTCAAACAGTCCACCAAAGTGAATTTATCAGAGTATATGAATACCTGTGTAAGAAGTTCAATGGCATCTAGTTTACAGACGGTTTTTAGTTTACTGATTCTTCTTTTTTGCTAAGACAAAAAAGAACTTAATAGAACTTTTAAAATCACAAAATACAATTTCTCTCTCTCTCTCTCTCTCTCTCTCTCTCTCTCTCACACACACACACACACACACACACACACACACACACACACACACACACACACACACACACACACACACACACACACACACACACACACAGAGAGTGTCAGCTACTTGGTCTAATCCATGTGTCTTATACTGAATCAAGTGCTCTGAATCCAAATCTGAAGTCCGATTCTGCCTAGGAGGTCAAAAATTTAAATTAGTAAATCTCACCTTCTTAGTTAGGCTCTTGCGTTGATCACACAGGGCATATTTGCCACAAATGTAACAAAAACTGTCTGGTTTATTAACACAGCTGCACCTACTCATCTTTAGCTCAAAACAGACTCACTATGCCCTAGCTGTACTATCCAATTAGATAGTTTCGCACTAAAGACAAGCCCTTGGTCCATCTCTCCTTATACAGTATACCTATTTCAGACATCAGCTCACTGACTTGCCCAGACATGTCCAGCCACTATTGAAACATACATGCCACCAAGGGACATGATTCAGCTGAGGCAGTGGCAGGCATAGTGGTAGCTGCAACTGTTATAACATTTCCATGTAAAAATACATTACCCAATTACCAATCATTTGAACAGCTATAGCACGCCTTAACATCTGTACGTGATAGGCAAATTCTGAGTTAAGATTTGAAATCAATACACTCAATATCTTGTAAATAACATGTGTTATTCCCAGTAGCAAAATTGATGTTGTGCAGTGTAATGTAAGCAACTATCACTACTGACTCTTCATTAGGCATAGCATATTTGCAACTTTTGTACAATTGTCTAAACTCAGAAACTGAAGTTCTGTCAACTCAAGTCTAAACAGACGTTTCTCACTAACAGCCTCTATTTCTGGAATAAAACAACATTCTGGATGAATGCTGCACTGAAGATGTAACATGTTTATCATTCTTTTTTCACATCTTCAACAGGCTGCATGAAAAACCATAGAAATTCTCAGCCTGCCTTGTACTTCAAGACTTTTACTCTGACTGTTGAGCAAACAAACAAACAATAAATAAATAAATAAATAGAAAAGGGAAATATAGTGAGACAAAAAACCCAAGGCCTTTTAAATTCAAAATTAGAATCATGTTTTTATTACCACATACAGATTCCCTGCAGTCTCTAATAGTATTCTACACAATAATACTTGGCCAGCTGTAAAGCGAGAGTGAAGATATAAATGCCAGTCATTATTCACAAAGGAGCAAAGAGTTTTTGGCAAAGGTCAGTTTACAACTGGCAAAGAAACAGTTTGTTCCAACAGACACATCCTATTTCTCTGTTCACTAAAACACATTCACTCCTGTCACACACTCCTCAAATAATTTACATTCGTCTGAAGGCATCTTGTTTCCTTTCTACAAACCAAAACCTCCAAGTTCTTCCCAGTTTTTATGCAACGGACTGTTGTAACCCAGTACACACAAAAAACCAATCCCAGGAGATTTGAAGTAAAGGCGTATTCTAAATGGGGCATGGCTCCCAACAGGACACACACTTGATAGTTGAAGTTCTAAGCAGAAATTGCTCAAAGGTATAGGCACTTTATAGTACAAGCAGCAGTGGCCTTGATGGTTAAGATGCTGAGCTTGATGGCAGGTCTGAAGTTCAAGGCCGGAATGCTCTGGCCCAGCTCCTGCCTACCTAGCAGTTCGAAAGCAAGAAGTTGTAAGTAGATTAATAGGTACCACTTTGGTGGTCCTGCCTGCCACATGTCCATGGAAATGTCTGCAAACGTAGACAGCACTGGCCCTTTGGCTGTATACGGAGATGAGCAACTGACCCCTAGAGTTGGACACGACTGGCTTTTGAGCAAGGGAGACCTTGACCTTTACTACTGTGTTGAGGATTAACAGGAAAGACAAATTGGGAATAAATATCCAGCTACTGTGTCCTTGCCTCACTTCCCCCACTGAAGTCCTGTCCATCCTTGATTTGCTTCCAAGTACCCGGGTGGGAGGAGGGGTTGATGGGAAGGAGACCAAAGCAAGGCTTCCCTATATATTTGCCCCCAACCCCGCCTCAGGCCTCCAAGAAGGAGCAGAGCATTCAGTGTTTTCAATGGGAGGGGGTTGCGGTGGCTCAGTGGTAAAGATGCTCGCCGTGTTCGCTGGAAGCCTAGTAAGTCGGCAGTTCGAGACCCAGGTACTGCATGACGGATTGAGCGCCCGTCTCTGTCCCAGCTCTTGGGGACATGAAAGGAGCCTCATTCGGGCATTCCTTGAGCGGAGTTTCTCCCGCAAAAAATCCTTTCAACCCGGAATATTTTCTGACACGAGATTATGATTATTATTATTATTACTACTAATGGGGAAAGGGAGCTTGGCGGCGCCGAGGCCGCGGGTGGAGGGGTGAGGGACGGGTGGCAGTAGCAGCGCCTGCCTGGGGGAGGTGGGGGTGCGGAAGCAAGACAGAAGGGGGCAGGGGGCCGGCCTCCTCCCCGCCTGGGCCAAAGGCGCCGCCGCCGCCGCCGGGCCTCCTCCTCTTACCCTCGGCGGGTGAAGACGAAGGGGGTGGCCGAGCACAGCCCCCGTCCCCGAGCCACAGCCTGCTCTCCGCCGGGGCCCTCGGAGCCGCCCGGCCCGCCCGAGCCAAAGGGCCAGAGGCCCCGTGATTTGGAGCCACTGGCGCCCATCGGCTCAGAGCGGCGGCGGCGGCCGCATGGCTTGGCCGGCCCGGGGAGCGGAGCGGCGGCGAGGCAGGGCAATGAAGCAGCACCCCCAACAACGGCACCTTCTTCGCTGCGCCCGGGAAGCAGGCCCCGCCCCTTTCCCTCGACGTCACTTCCGGCTTCGCGGCCTCCGGAAGTCCGCTCGCAGAAACGGAAGGGGAAAACCTCGCTTGCCTGAGATGCCCTAAACAAAACTTCCGGTTCCCGAGGGGCAGTTGTTTGGGCCCTTTCCATGTGCGGGGATGAGAGCAAGGAGGGGAAGGTTGCCATTGCTTGAGAAACAGTCGTATCCGACTCTAGGGTTCAGTGCTCATCTCTGTTTAAGGGCCAGCGCTGTCTGTGTCTGCAGACGTTTCCGTGGACACGTGGCAGGCATGCCTCGGCACCAGTGGTGGGATGTCAAAAAATTTACTACCCCACCATGATGTCATCACAATGTGGGCAGAGCTGACATCATGACATCATGGGTGGAGCCAACATCATGATGTCATGACATTGTGGGCGGGGCCAAATTAAAATAAAATAAAAATAAGCATGTGCACGCACGCACACACCCCTTAACCCACCCACAACACAAACCTGGCTGTAAATAAATTAAATAAATAAATAAAAATACATTAAAATACACCCAAACACTCACTCACCCACAACACAAATCAACCAGAGCTTTTAAACCAGAACTTAAAGCTTATTCTGGTTAATCTTTCTCACACTAGGTCAGATGGAAGAAACTACAGAATAAACTCGCCACAAGATGGCTTCGTTTTGGCACTTTTCAACAGTTAAAGAAGTTAGGTAGTAAGTCTGCCTAACAAGTTCTCTAGGATATCTTCTAGGGGAGCAGGCTATAGGGAGCTTCAGACTAGCAGCTTCTCTTCCTCCTCCCCGCTTGGGAGGACAGCAAGGACGCCGTGCATACGCAACAAGCACTGTAGGCATGCATGCACACCAAGTGCTTGGCGCACATGTGCAGTGGGGGAACCAGTGAAAAGGTAAGCCCCGAAGGTGGTTCCCCCCAAAAGCTGTTACCAGTTCTCCAGGACGCTGGGAAAAGTTACTGCCGGTTCTGGAGAACTGGTGAGAACCTGTTACATCCCATCACTGCTCGGCACCGGAGTACACGGAACGCTGTTTACCTTACCACGGAAGTGGTCCCTATTTATCTACTTGCAATTTCTTGCTTTCGAACTGCTAGGTCGGCAGGAGCTGGGACAGAGACAGGAGCTCACTCCGTCGTGCAGTACTCGGGTCTCAAACTGCTGACCTTCTAGTCGTCGAGTTCAGCGTTTTAACCACTTGATCCACCGCAGCCCCTGAAAGCATGAGGCATGTGCTAATCTAAAAGGGTTGGGGGATAGATAGGGATAGCCTGGGGTGTATGAGTAAATACGGACAGCAAAAAAAAGGAAAAAATGTGGCCCCTTAAAGACTAAGTCCTGTATTTAAATGTGAGCTTTCGTGGACCAAGTCCACTTCATCAGACATAAGAGTGAGGCCTCATGGCATCAATTTATACACACGTTAGGTATACAGGCACACAAAAATTGACCAGTCTAACAGAATAGGATATGATATGTTATTTCCCACCACAAACAGGATAAAAGCTTGATTTTAAATTTTACTGCCAAGCTGCTTTGTTTGGTAGTATGTAATTTTAAAAAAATGGAAATAATAATTGCTAGGAAAGGTTTTGTTTGATAAATATCTACTTCTTATTCCTTTAATGGTATCTTTTTTTAGCGACTTTATGGCACTGGGAAAAAGTAGGCTGGAACTGAGACTTGCAAAACAAATGTTGGGAATCATAGAATAATTGAGTTGGAAGGGGACTTTTAGGTCATTGGGCTCAATGCAGGAATCCGAATCAAAGCAGATTGGACAGATGGTTGCCTAAGTCTCTTGAATGCTTCCACCACCTCTTTAGGCAGTGTGTTCCATTGTCATACTACTCTCGTGATGGCAAACCTTGGCACTCCAAGTATCCTTGGACTTTAACTCCTAGAAGCCCAAGATCTGTGGATCCACATGAATGGGTTTTCTGGCACTCCAGGTGTTATTGGAGTGTTCTTGGAGAAGCCAAAGTCTCTGTGAATCCACACAAATGGGTTTATTGAGTGTACACAGTAAATTCATGTGGAGACTTGGGCTTCTGTGAATTGAAGTTCAAGAACACCTGGAGTGCCAAGGTTCACCATCACTGTACTACTCTGTTAAATGTTCCCCATATTCAGCGTATATCTGGCTTCCTGTAGTTTTAGGTCATTATGCATCCTGTACTCTGGGATGATAGAGAACAGATCCTCTCTTTCCTTTTTATGATGACCTTTCAGGTATTTGAAGAGTGCCGTCATATTCCCTCTCAGTCTTTTCTCAAGGCTTTGTTGTTGTTCAGTCGCACAGTCGATTCCGACCCTTTGTGAACCTATGGACCATTGTCCTCCAGGCACTTCTGTCCTCCACCATCCTCCTCATCCCACCCAGCTTTGTGCCCATTGTGTCTACAATACCATCTAGCCATCTCATCTTTGGACGCCCCCTTATTATTTTGCCCTCCATCTTTCCCAGCATCAAGGCATTCTCAAGTGAGTCCTCTCTTCTCATTTGATGTCCAAAGTATTTCAGCTTCATTTTTACTATTTGTCCTTCTAAGGAGCAGTCAGGGTTGATTTCTTCTAAGACTGACCTATTTGTTCTCTTCGCCCAGGGTACTCTCAAAACTTTCCTCCAACACCACATCTCAAAGGCATCTATTCTTCTGCACTCAGCTTTCCTAATGGTCCAGCGCTCACAACCATACATTACCACCAGGAATACCATTGCTTTTTGACTATGTGAATTTTTGTTTGCAAGGTGATGTCTCTACTTTTCACTATGTTCCCTAGGTTTCTCATAGCTTGTCTCCCAAGTATCTGTTGCCTTTTTATTTCATGGCTGCAATCTCCATCTGTAGTGATCTTGGATCCTAAGAAAGTAAAATCTGTCACTGCTTCTACTTCTTCCCCATCTATTTTCCAGGGACTGATAGGGCCTGTTGCCATTATCTTGGTTTTCTTGATATTGAGCCTCAAGCCAGCTTTTGCACTCTCTTCTTTCAACTTAATCAAGAGCTTCTTTAGATCTTCCTCACTTTTCTGCCATTAGAATAGTGTCATCTGCATATCTCAAATTGTTGATGTTTCTCCCTGCATTGCACATTATTTGCTCTGTGTATGAGTTGAATAAGCAGGGTGATAAAATGCAGCCTTGTCTTACTCCTTTTCCTATTCCAAACCACTCCGTTCTTCCGTATTATGTCCTAACTGTTACTTCTTGACTCATGTACAGATTTCTTACGTGGCATATAATGTGTTCTGGTATTCCCATCTCTTTAATTACTTGCCACATTTTGTTGTGGTCCACACAGTCGAAGTTCTTGGTGTAATCAATAAAACAGAAGTAAACTTGTTTCTGGTTTTCCTTTGTTTTCTCCATGATCCACCGTATGTTGGCAATGTGGTCTCTAGTCCCCCTGCCTCTTCTGAAACCCCCCCCCCCCTGCACTTCTGGTAATTCTCTCTCCATGTGCTGCTGCAGTCTATCCTGTATTATCTTGAGCATCACCTTGCTCGCGTGTGGGATGAGCACAATTGTTCGGATCGGAGGGCGGATCGGAGAGGCTCCCTTGCAATTCCATCAGCTAGAGAGGCTCGCCTCTCTAGCACCAGGAGGGCCTTCTCCGTGACCGCCCCGGCCCTGTGGAACCTCCTGCCAATCGATCTATGTCAACAGACAGAGCTCCTGCCCTTCCGGAAAGGCCTTAAAACCTGGCTGGCAGGACAAGTTTGGGGATCCAGAAATACCGGATCTCATGTTGGGTGGCTTATCAGATGAGACAGCCACCCTTTGTTCTTACCTCTTACCCCGGTCCTGCTTTTTATAATTTTTGTAATTTTATAACTTGGAAATTTTAATTTCTTTTAGCTTAACTTTTAATATTGTATTAATTCACATTTTTAACTGTTAATAGGGTACCGTATATTGATTTGTTGTTTTTAGCTATGTATTTTTAAAATTTGTTTATGTAAGCCGCCCAGAGTTGGGTTTTTACCCGATTGGGCGGGATAATAAGTTGAAGAAATAAATAAATAAATAAATAAATTTGAACATTCTTTGGCATTACCCTTTTTGGGGATTGGAACGTATACTGATCTTTTCCAATCCTGTGGCCATTGTTGTGTTTTCCAAATCTTCTGGCACATAGAATGCAATAATTTGATTCCATCATCTTTTAGGGCTTTGAAAAGTTCAACTTGGATACCATCATCTCCACTGGCTTTGTTGTTTGCAGTGCTTTTTAGGGCCTTTCTGACTTCACTCTCTATGGTGTCTGGCTCAAGTTCAATTTCCTCATCATCGTTATTATCATGAGTGTTGAGGTCCTTTTTGTAGAGTCCCTCTGTGTACTGTTTCCATCTTTTCTTAATCTCGTCTGCATCAGCTAACTCCTTGCCGTCTTTGTCCCTTATCATGGTCATTTTTGGTTTGAAAGTTCCCTTGATTTCCCCATTTTTTTTTTGAAAAAATCTCTAGTCCTACCCCTGATATTGTTTTCCTCTATTTCTTTGCACTGTTCATTTAGGTAGGTTTCCTTATCTCCCCTTGCTTTTCTTTGAAATTCTGTATTCAAATGATTGTATTTTTTTCTTTTCTCCTTGGCCTTTTGCATTCCTTCTTTCCTCTGCTATTCTAAGAGCCTCGTCAGACAATTACTTTGCCTTCTTATGCTTTTCTTTTGGTATGGTTTTCCATGTTGCATCCTGCATGATGTCCCACATCTCTGTCCATAATTCTTCTGGCACTCTTATTAAGTCTAAGCCATTAAATCTGTTCCACACCTCCACCGTGTATTCCTTAGGAATGTTGTCTAGGTCATATCTGTCTGGCCTAATTGTTTTCCCTATTTTCTTTAGTCTAAGCCTGAAATTTATGATCAGTAGGTTGTGATATGAGCCACACATTATCATAGGAGACTGGGATGCTAAAGTAGGAAATAAAAGAGAATGCCAAGAGAATGCACTAGTCATAGCAAACACCCTAAACACCCATAAAAGAGAATGCCAAGAGAATGCACTAGTCATAGCAAACACCCTCTTCCAGCAATACAAGAGGTGACTTTCTCAAGGCTAAACATGCACAGTTCCTTCAACTTTTTCTCATATGGCTTGGTTTCCAGTTCTCTGATCATCCTTGTTGCCCTTCTCTGTACCTGCTTTAATCTTGTATTTGCTGCAGTGGTCTAACATATTTAAAGTTACTGTACTTCATTTCACAACTATGGAGGGGAAAAAACAGTTCCTGAGAGAAAAGTGTGATGTCAGAAGACACCAGCAACAATACTGAAAAAAGCTTTTGACTTTGTTGGTGTGTGTGTAATATCCACTGCTCCACATGCTTGTCCCATGCCAATTTGTTGTCATTAGTGCTCAAGCTACACTTCACCAAGGAAGTCTCTTATTTTGCCTCTCTGTGACTCTGAGATCTTTCTCACCTTGTACTTGTCTGGATTTTATCTTAATACTGGGAGGCAATACTCAGAAATGTGTCCATTGATTTAATGTCTTCTGAACCATCACAAGATAGAGGAGTTAAAACTAAGGATTTTTTGCAGACATTCTAACCCTGCCCTAGCCTCCAGCCCAAAGACAGGATGGAGTTTCCCTCACATATGGAGTCTCATGGCTGTTGGAGCTCCAAGAATGGGGAAAGCCCTGAGTGTGTTGTGGCAGAGAGAACGTTCACCTCGGAGCCAGTGTACTTTTAAACCCTGACATTGCCCCAGCAGTATTTAAAGCGGTTACCAGGGATGTCCTATCGCAAAAGGTATGATACCAGAATAAGCAGCCATGTTGAACAGGGGTAATGGTTGAGTCAAATTTCACATACTAACGTGAACTAAGTGGCCATGTTTGCTATAAAGGAAGATCAACAGATTAAGCAGTTGCAGCAAGCCTTGTTTTGCCACCTGACTGCCTGCTCTTCCTAGTAAATACGTTCTCTGAAGAAAAATCATCCCCAGGGTGGGAAAGTTGTGAGGTCTTGCCTGAACAGCTGCAATGCTGAACATGCTTCCCTGTCAGTCCTCTTCAAATCAATGTTTATTCTGCAACAATAATTGTTAAATGCAGGTTGTCCATTTTACAGTTGGTGTGGAATCTTTGAAGAAACTAAAGGGGTGAAATTAAAAACTTCACATTGAATCCATACTATTTGTACTCCATTTCTCTCTCCAGAACTATTCCTTTTATGTCCATGTAAATATATGAGACTGAAGCATGAACAGATACACTGCCCCTCCCTTACTCCTTTTGTTGTTTTTCAGAATAGCCAGCTGTTTTGAAGGCTCACTTCAGGTCAAAACTATGCTTTCAATGGCAAAGTAGGATTTTTTCCAGCCACAGATTATGCAAACATTCTCATAGCAGCCAGTCTCTGATCTTCCTCACCTTTCCCTGCACTTTATAACTACAGTACTGTACCATGTTGCTGTCATGCAGGGAATAATTACACAGGCAAGTCAATCCAAAATGGAGATTTCAAAATATTGTAACACTACATAGTTAGATTTGGCTAAACATCACTGATAAGAACAAAGCTAGTTTATCTAGGTAATTTGTTTCCAAGATCAGCAGTAGCTACAAAGACAGGAGTATGGTAACCTATTTCCGCAAGCTCTGTCACATTCTTTAGCTACACATAACAATGCAATGTTATTGCATTGAAAAATCTGTCTGCCCGGCAGATGGCGTCAAACTCACAAACATGGCAGAGAGCTAACTACGTAAAAAGGTCTGAGAAGGCAAGACCATCATTAGGAAATATTACAGTATATCTGAGAAAGGCAATGATGGGAAAGTTGAAGAAGAAAACCAAATGAGATGGATTGACGCCATTAAAAACAAGCTGAGCAGGACTGAAGACAGACCATTTTTGAGATTGCTCATTCATATGGTTGCTGTAAATTGCTGGTGAGTTTATGGCACATAACAGGATTAAATAGGAAAAAAATCCGCATACAAACAGGTATGAATGTGCTGCAGTGTGGCTAGAAACAGCAAACCCAAAGGCAGCTAGCAAACACAATAAGCCAATCCACACGGATGTTTTTGTCTATAAAAAGGGAACACAAATTTTAAGTTGGAAAAATCCAGGTTCCCTACTGTATCTCATTCTGTGACATAGAAGTCTTTGCTTCCTTTTACCCTATTGTGTTCAGAAAATGTTTTAGTTTTGGTTGTGTGCTGATGCGTATACAAACTGTTGTTTTAAAATATAAAACCATACACCTCTGGTCTTTGGACTGTTGGTACCAATAATACCCTTGTTGGAATCTAAAAAATGGGTGGCAAATGACCATGTTCAGAATATGTAACTAGACTTTAAAGAGGAAGCAGGTTCTGCTAGTCTGGAATGAATATACTATCCCAGCAGTACCAAAACAAAAACAAAAACCTCCAATATATGTAACCTCCAATATTAGGAATTTCTCACTCCTGAAACTTTTATTGATTTACAAGCAGCACCTTTCATAGAATTGTCCTCAGGGCATTTGGTTCTCAAACAATTAAGACAGGGGTCCCCAAACTTTTTTCCACCATGGACTGGTTTCATGCTAAACAATTTCCCCACAGACTAGTAAGTGGGGGTGATGGGAATTTTAGTCTCTCCCGTCTGCCAGACACAGCTTGAGTATGGGTAGTGTGGTACACCTCACTGCACACAGGTGGTGGGGAGGAACCTTGCTGTAATTCAAAAGCAAGGAGGGGGCCAACCACCTGCCTATCTGCTGTCTGAAGCTCATGCTCTCACTCCATTTGCTAGGCAGACCCAGCTAGGCAGAAAAGTTGAGAGGAGAAGACTGCCATCAGGGCTCCCAGCACCACTCACCCCCCACAGCCCAGTTCAGGACAGCCTGTGTCCTGGTAACCATCCGCAGCCCGGTGGTTGGGGACCCCTGAGTTAAGAGACAATCCTGATTATGAACATCACTTTCAGAAAAATATGTCATGACTCGCAGACCCAATTTTAGTTGCTCCCTGGAGAATGTAGTTGAGGTTTAACACAGTCGTACATCTTTGTCCCATGACGTGGAAATTCTCAGGGAATTTCTTACCAACTCCTTTCCCATTCAAGGATGCTCCTGGGATATATAGCAATGCCTCAGTCATGCACATATACACAGACAGAATAAGCCAGCTCAAGCTATAGTTGTTCTAAGTACAACAGCAAATCAAATCAATCCTGCATTCATTCTACCACTGATCACCACATACATGGCTAAAGATACTGTCTTCCTAGAAAATGTTTTTATTTCCTCTTCCAAAGGTATTTGGAACTCTGGAATACTGGTATTTGCTATGTGCTGTATTGCCTTCTATTGTCCTTTCTTCAGAGTTAAGCGTGGCAAAATTAGTAATTTCTAGAACAAGTACTGGAATGATATGTCTTAGTTGATCTTCTCCATATACACAGAATTACCAAAAACTCTCCTGTGTGTGTGTGTGTGTGTGTGTGTGTGTGTGTGTGTGTGTGTGTGTGTGTGTGTGTGTGTGTGTGTGTGTGTGTGTGTGTGTGTGTGTGTGTGTGTGTGTGTGTGTGTGTGTGTGTGTGTGTGTGTTGTGTGTGTGTGTTGAGGTGGGGGTTCTGTGTCTTGGGCATTTTGATCACACATTTCCAAGTTTCTGCCAAAATATTTTTCTTCTTGACTTATATTCATTACAAACAGGAGGCAACATATTTTGCTCTTCATTGTTTTATATGGTTGCAGTCCAAGCAATATTTTTATCCTACTGGCAATCTAACCACTGTGTGGTTCACACCAAAGATGATGTAATACATAGTTGAACAGATTATATCAGTACTTTACAAGATGCTCACAGAATCCAGCAGAAATACAAAACAGTATTTTTAAGGAAGGTAGATTCTTGCCAAAGACATCTCTTTTCTTGGGAATACACCTGAGTTTACGCCACTTTGACTGATCCTGTTCATGTTAAGTATGTAAACTGTTCCTCTCTAGGTATAAGCTAGACAAAGTCCATTTAGCCAGTTTGTGGCTACAAGGTGATAACAGCATCTTGGCACTTTGCACACAGCTCCTGTGACAGCATTACTGATGATTTTTTTTATAAGTATCCCACAGAAACTTCCTTACTCCCCCACCTGATCCCACTGTGACATGCATGCAACATGCAACCTTTATTAACCACTTACTCCATGGGGAGCATACACACATGCACTAATCCTGGGCTCATTCGGAGCCACACATCCCTGCTTTCCCATCCCCACCCTCTCCAGAACACATTCAACCCACAGACATTCTTAGGATTGCATCACTCGTAGTCCACTTGGCTTCATGTCTTCTTTGAATCTGTTATCTATACTATGATGAGGTACGTATCAACCTGGGGTACAGGTTGCTAAAGCCTCTTGTATTTTCTGGCGGCAATGGGTGTATTTCTGCAGGATCTGCCGAACATGCTCTTCCTCTTCACGCTGCAGGATACGTAAGAAGTTCTGTAGCTCAGGCATGCTAAAGGCATCCCACTGCAGATAATAAGGAGAAAGGAGAAAATGAGCAAAGTACTGTACTGATAGCACTGAGGACCATGTCATTGAGTCAGTCACGAGTCAAACTATCAGCCCCAACAGAAGAAGTTAGGGAACCTAGATTTAGTTCAAGAGATGCAACTGAGGAACACTATATGTAGGTATGACAAAGGCACCCAAAGGTCCTCCTCCAGATCCTTTTTGCCTTTAAGCCCATCACCTTTAAACAATAAAGCCAATGCTGAGGGATTGCAGGAACAACAGCCCAAAAACATCTGGAGGGCCACAGCTATCAGCCCTATATAGGGAATTGCCGGGGGAGGGGGGGAGACTACAGCGTATACAAGATTTGCACTTTTGTTTTACTACACTCAGAGCTCATGAACTATATTGAAACACCTGTATAATAAACTAGTGTTTTCAAACTTTCAAAAAAACTTGGAAATTTTCTCTTCTAGAGGGATTATGAAGACATCCATACAGTCACTACAGACCCTTTGGAAGTTACACTACCTAGTTATATATCCATGATTAATAGAATAATTCAGGATCAAGACACACATGAGAAAGCCAGCCACCATGTTTCACCTAGTTAGCACCCTGTTTTTTTACTCAGCCTGATTTCTGTTATCAATCCTTACTATAAAATTCTCTGGATCAGCAAGATGTTATTAACCCTTCATCTCCCAAGATTAGATTTTTATTTACAGTACTGCTAAACTGGGATGCATAAGATTTTTAAAAAACTCAGATACCCAAATCTTTCTAGAAGGAAGCTATACTCTGCCATTCTAGTTCCCATTGCTTTCTTTGAAGACTTTGAATCATGTTTTCTAGTCATTAAAATTTGCATGGATCTAATTTAGCCTTACAGTGATCACAAACCTTAGCACTTCAGCTGTTCTTGGACTTCAATTCCCAGAAACCATGATCAGTAGGTAATTTAAATATAACATTCAAACAAATATAAATCTTTATTTAAGGTAGTATTTTTAATAACAACTCCACAGCACATACAGCAGCTCAACAACATATGCTATCCCCACTGTTTCTATTTTTGATGGAAGTACTGGACACCGTTAAAGTCATTGCTTTTGGAAGGCTAAAGAGCTCCCCTCTACCCCCAATAACTGTGTGTCTACACACACAAACATGCACTCTCTCTCTTTCTCTTAATTCTTCAGGGCAGTTACCTTAAGTTACCATTTTCAAACTACAATTTTTGATTTAAGTGTATCTACTCATTATATTATAAAATTGTCCTGGAAAAATGTCTATACCATGACACATTTTGTAAACCAACCATGAAATTGAAAGAGGTCCCCAAGGAGCAGTTTCTACCTCATTTTAAAAAAGGAAAAACAATCTTCATGCTAATGTCAATTGAATATGTACCCTAACCTCATGTAATTTAGCAGAGAGCCTCATATATGTTATTAACATCCATACTCACGTTGACTTCTCCAGTCTCATTTTCCTTCAGAACAAAGCTGAGTGCCTTTTCACTAGGGCCAGCTAGAAGTCGGAGACGCAAGGGCTGTTCCTCATCAGAAAGCTTGCGGAGATACACTGACAGATAAACACCAGAAATTGAATTCAGTGAAGAATGCAACCTCCTGTACATTAGATCAGTACATTTTCTTCACGGACATTAATATTTTTTCTGTCTTTATATCTACCAGTAGAAGATGCAACAAAAGACAACTCAGCAGCAAAGGATTTGATTAATTTCTCTTTCAACCTACTTTAGAGACAACATGATAAAACTGACTATAATTATACAACTGTAATTAGAAGCATTGAGGAGTATTTGTTCCACACACCCCATACTTCACAAATGAAGTTAGGCTTGCACTTTTCATCTTCAAGAGAAAGTAAACAAACTTGCTGTGTGATCTATGAAATAAATTATCCCACCTATTAAATTTAAGAGTTGCAATCAGTGGGTTACACCATCTGTTGCGGAAAATGTATATATGTGGAAACAAATCTTAACTGCTGCAGATTATCATACAAATCACTGTTCACAAGACTGGAAGAAGCTATGTTTGTTTTATTTTGCAGGGGGGGGGGGAGGGAATACCTTGGTCATTCTTTTCTATTCTCTCAAAGAGAGCAAATTTGCGTGGATTGTCAACTACCATGAACTTCTTCAGTAGGGCCTCAATAACCTCACTGGCATGTGTACGAGAAATTAGGTGTAGGTGCTTGACTGTATCCTTGGGCAAGTAAAATGATGTGCGGCGCTTTATAGCCTGGCTGCGAGAGGAATTCTTCCTGGTGTCCTGGATGGAAGGTGCCTTCTTGTTGGCAGGTACTGAGACAGGACGTATTAGCTTTAACTGCACCTTGATGAAGCCAGTGTAGGAACCATCTTTGTTCTGTGGGAGTAAAGATACAGTGAGCTGTGCAAAAGAGTCAAAAAGCAACAAAACAAAGTAAGAAGCTAAACTCACTTTGACAGAGCTCTAGATGCAGCCTGAGGACAAAGGGTGTGTGTGTGTGTGTCTTGCATTAGGTTTTTATGTCTTCTGCAGCTGAGGATGCCACATAATTATAAATGGAATTCTATGTTCCTGGAATAGTTACTATATAGTATTTTGAAGGATGAATGATGGGGCTGGGAAGAATGGCATAGGTATTGGGAGCTCAAGTGTCACAATTTCAGATGTGAACTGTCCTAAAACTTACCAAGCTCATGAAGAGGTTGCTATTGATCTGGCTGTTATATTCTTTTATCTTCTGTTCAATCTCAGCTTGGGATAGAATAGGTTTCTCCCAGTCAATCTGTTCATCCTGCAAAAGAGATGATGACCTAAATTTACACATCAGTTTCAGAAAGCAAATCAGTTTGACGAAAATCTCTGCAAGAAATGTTCATCCCTCCTCCTTTGAATGGCAATGTTAGGTGCCAGGAATGTACCAGTCACAAAATGCAGTAATGCTAGTTGGGAAAAATATACCCAGTATATTAGTTTGAACAATGATTCCAAACCAAAATGCCACCTGGGCATGAATTAGCAAATTGTAATAGTGGATTAGATATAAGAAAAATATAGGATGACTCTGCAAGTGAGGACGACAGGCTGCAGATCAGTGGTTCCTGATCAATTCCCAAAAGCCCAAGTCAGTACATTGGCTGATCAGTGCTTTGAGGAATTGACTTAGGCTTTGGGAAACACTGCTCTAGATGAAGCCCTTATCCTGCATTCTGTTCTATCCTGTTCTTTTTTCTTTTTTAATTTTAATTCAATTTTTATTAACAAACAAAAACATTGAAAAAGAAATACATAATACAGCAGAAGCACAGCCAAATTTATATACATTCTCTGTAAATTAAATTGAGTAACACAAATAATATCTGCCAACATTCAAAAAGAAAATGGGGGAGAAGGGGGATAAAAAGAAGAAAAAAGATTTATACTAAAAATCTAGTTATTAAAAAAAGGGGGGACACTGCAGCTCCTTTAAAGATCTACAGCTATATAGAATTTTTCTTACAGAACTTTATGCACATCCTCTAACATGAATAGTCAAAACTGGTTTCTCTTTTTACAGTTTTTCATCAGACATTAGTTGCTCCCGATTGCATCAGATTTCTTTCCTTCTGACATAATTCTCTTTGGTGGGTGAAAGGAAACTAAGGGGAATTCCAAGTGAGGTCACCAAAAACCAATCAGAAATCTCTATGGATTACTTGAAACCACTTCCTTTCCCAACACAAGAATAACTACATGAGCAAGAGGAAGCGTGGGAGATTGGGTTTCTATTTCTCTGATAAGAGTTTTCAGATGAAGTCTACATGCATGAATAATATGCAGATGTAGGAGTTGTATGCCACAATAACTTCAAGCAGCTCCAGTGTTGGTTTTGGAAGCGATAATCCCAGATTAAAATTCATGTAGTTTTACAAGAAGCTTTGGCCAAGTCATTCCCTTTACCTCCCTCACAAGTAGCAGGGTGACAAATTATTCTGAGCAATTTAAACAAAGAATAGGCTACTCATCATATAAACAAGAAGCTGGAGACATTGGTGTCAAGCAATTACAATGTGTTACAGAGATATTAACATATTTGTTTAATAATCTTATATTCTACTTTATTGAAGAAGTCATTAAAATATTGCTAATTTTTAAAACTGCAAACATTAGTTACTACCATGAAAAAGTAGTGTAGAAAGAAAACACTGAGAGTGGTTCTTAAGAATCAGGCCCAGATGACCCTTCCAAAAAGGGAGGTTACTCAAATGAGACATCACTATATGGAAAGCTGTCTCTAGTCACCACTTGTTTTCCTCCTGTGATGGTGACAGCCAGAGGAAGCTCTCCAAAGCAAAGTGGACAAGCCTAGTATGTGTGGGAGAGCAGAAGGTATTCTTGTGGTGCCCAGGCCCAGGAAATATAAGGCTTAAAAAAAAAAAAGCTCTGGTGGTTTGTACTAAAGCTTGGAAATGGACCACAGGCCATTGTACTATTCTGAGCATTGGTAAAATACATTTTCTGACCCAGTCCATTAGAAGCTTAGTTGGCTGTATTTTGCGCTACTTTTACAATGTTAAACCACCATTTTGCCGTTGGGCCCAATGTGACGGTTTCCAGTGGCATTTCCTCCACTGAGGGGGACCATCACCCCACCTAAAGGGGCTCCTCCACCCATATCTGTTGGCCCCTTCAGGTTAGTTAACTGCCACCTGACACTCGGTGTTAAGTCGCTGGCTGTATGGTCTACTCCATTAATGTAGCGGGATGTTTGGTCAGACATATTCATATTTTATCAGCATGGAAATAATTACGAAAAATCATTATCTCAAAACAAGACTCTCACATCTTAACAGGAGTTGCTATTCTGCCTACACAGACAGAAAAAAGTATAATCACATTGGCCAGTATCCTGTTCAATACTTACAAGAGCATGGAGCCCCAACTGCAGCAGCTAATGCAGTTATCAGATAAGATGCTGGTTGTATGTGACCAAGCACACAGCCAGCACCTTTCCAAATACTGTAGCTGCACCATCTTTTGCATTTGGAGTTCTGTGTTGTAAATATTGAATTGGATCCTTGTCATTCAATTTAGTGGGAGAACACTATTTCCTAGCCTTCTTGCTATCAGTGTCTTCCTTCAGTTTTTGTAAAGTCTGTTTTAGCTCTCTTTTGTTACACAACTCATCACACTGGAAAGATTCAGAAGACCAGACCATTTTGTTTCATTTCCTTAAGAAGCTCTTTTGCTAACTGCCTCACAGAAGCAAAAAAAAAAAAAAAGGTATTTATTTCATGGAACGATGTTTCTTTCAGGGAATGGAAGATGGTTGGTATTTGTCCTGGCCTTCTCTTCAGCAAATACCTTTTCATATAAGCAGCTCTGGTCCTCCCTAGTCAGATAATTGGGGATAAATTACACTCTCTGGAACAGAAAGTTCTGCAGAAAAACTGTTTGCCTGTTAACAGAGTTGCAACTCACGACCCTGCAGGAGCTAACAAATCCAATGAACCTTAAACCACTGGTGGACTGGCAAAACCTGGGCGAGGCACATTTTCCCTACACAAAACACTGATCCAAGGAACAAAATGGGAAGTTGCTGTATCCTGTGGAAAACAGCAAGAGGAAATCTGCAAGGGTGGGACAAAGAGGAAGATGGAGCTGGATAGGACGGGAAGGGCTGTCCTCCCTCCTAACTCAAAGCAAGGCTAGTTAGAGATCCATGCATCCTGTTTACAAGATGAAGAACTATCAGTACACTGAACCTAATGAAAAAAATATGACAGAACCCTGTTTTTATAAAGCCAAAACAAATAGTCTTTATTATCAGATTTAATGATGGAGTTTTTATGATCAGACTTGAACCTCAGACAAGTTCTCTAACATTACCTTTCAAAACCTCTTAGAAGCTAAACAGGTGGAAAGTCAGTCTGCTGAAGAACTTTATAGGACTGGTATCCTTTGTCTATAGAATGTTGACAGAGATATCATCAAGCCTGCCATAGGGACTGAGTTCTCTTAAACTTTTCTCTCCAATTTCATCACACCAAGAATGTTAACTCTATTTGATTCCAGTCTCATCTGATCAATTTGCTAATTTGCTGAGCCCAGGCCTGCTTTGCTTTTGCTGCATTCCTTTATAGCACTTTTGCAGTATAAGTACTTTTTCTACAAACAAAAACAATGAAGATGGCCCGTGGTTACTGGACTCAATGACGAAGTATACATGTAGACAGAGAAGGAAGCTAAACTTCACATTTTCTATTTTATATATGATATCTATAATGATGTATTTTCTCATTTATGTAGCACAACAAGCATTAGTTAGTATATTTTGTTTTTATGTGTAACATTTCTTTTAATTAAATAAAAATGTAAAGAAGAATTTAAACTGTTAGGCATATTACAGCAGTACAATGTTCTAAAGCATTATGTACAATTAAAAGGTACCTTGCTCAAAATGCACTCTTTATGAGTGGTTAAGTTCCTACCACTTGCATCAGTTGTGTTTTGGACCACTAGTTACAGCCTCTTGGCTGTAACAGCTTTCCAACAGAGCCCTGCTATTAGTAAGCTACTGGGGTACACAGAAAGAGGCTCCTTGAAGATTGTGGTATTTTTGAACCACAATCAGGCATATTCTGGTAATGGCAGCCTTGTGTTGCTGGCTAATCTTTCTCACACTAGGTTAGATGAAAGGAACTGCAGAATGAAATCATCAAAAGGTATCTTCATTTTCACAGTTTCACATCTGGTCTAGACATGGAAGAAGCAAGCTACTAACTCATTCTTCAGATCCAAGTGCCTCTCTTTGTGATTATAAAGTTCTTGACAATAATATGCAATACAGAACTTCAGTTTCCTTTTAAGATAAGCATAGCATAAATGTTCCGCTTTTTGATCTACTGTGGGCATACATATAAGAGGCTATGAGAACAAAAGTCATCCCCTACATTTTGTGTCATTGGCACACTCTGATTTCATGTTGAGAAAAGAAAACACGGGAAAATACAAATACTGTCACACTTTAAAGACAGTTTTATTTCAGTGTGAGCTGTGGCTCAAAAGCCGCAAGATGTCTCACGCTGAAATAAAACTGTTTAAAATGCTACAATATTTTATCTTTCCCCTTTTTTGATTTCTTTAATTTTGCCAACATGCTGAGACAAAAGTAACCACAGCTTCCTTTGAAAGTGCCTGTCCATGCTTTTCCAGATGGAAGAGATTTAGAATCTAATGTTTAGCAGAGATTCAAAGAAGAAGCTAAAACCACCAATTTCCTCTTTGTCCAACTCCACAGCATAGCTGCCTCCACCATAAATGAGTAGAGACTTGTCATGGTGAGAGAATGTACGGTAGGGTTACTCAACATATCACCAGCAAACAAACTAGCTGGAACTAGAGGACAGTTCAGACTACTCTTTCATAGGATCTGGTGTGTCTCTAGGGGGGAAATGCTGTTTGTATACTTGAACAATCTAATATTACTGCATCCCAGCAGTATATATCGCTCACATCTGCTTGCTAAAAAGGGACATTGGTAAAATCCTGAAATCATTTTTTCTTTTCTGCTACTACTTTCTTCTATTAAGCTCTACTTCCAGGAGTCAAAGCAATTCCAGCTTTATCTCTTTTATCCTGTACATCTTGCCAGATCTGTACACTTTTAAACCTGAGAACAGCTAGACATACTGGCTAAGTTTTGCAATACTAAGTTTTAAACTAAGGTTGAAATAAGAGAAATAGGAGGTAGTTTAAGTCCTCTTCAGAGTTTGGACCACTTCATGAACACTCAGTGCTTATACTTGGCTAATCCAAAGGGCACTAGCATTATCATGGCGGAAGCAATTTAATACAGTAGTTTCCCCCAGTATGTCCAAATATAATACAATTTCTGAATTGTGATGTTTGAACATAGTGTAACAAGTCACCATATGTCTTAACATAATTATCAAAATAATAGGAAAGTATTTATTGGAAAACAGAGTGTAGGCTAGACAGGCTAGACAAATAACCTTTGGGATTTTCATTTTGTCACCACTACAACCCAGAACAGAGAATGTTTCACTATCATTTGGATATTCTGTTCTTCCCAAATACATATGCAGCAATATGGCTTGATAAATATAAAATGAACACAGATGATAGTTGTTAGTTGCTTTTGCCAAGGCACTATAACATCACATTGTAATCCTCACTCATCTTCAACTGATTATTTATTCCTTACTCTTGAATGAAGCTTGTTAAGATGACATGATGGGTGAAGGCCAACAGCCACCTATTAAGAAATGAGTGTAATGGCATACTGATCAACCCGTGAACAATGTGAATGAAGTAGGAAATGCAAGCAGTACTGGAGAAGCAGAGGACAAGTCATACTGGGCAGTGGGCAGGCAGACTGGAGCAGCTGAAAGCCTGTAGTGGGTGTAAAAATTCTTCCAGCATGGGGCATGGCACAGATGAGTGATGGGTTACCATCTTAGAATAGTAGTTGGAAAAAATGAAAAGGGCAGAAAGAAGTGACTGAAGAATGGCATACCTATTACTGTGAGCAGAGTATGCCATTAATTTTTACTTAAAAAGAATTTCAAGGAAGTCCAGCAATGGTAGGTTGACCTGAAGGAAAACAAGTTTTTCTACAGTTCCAGGCATGAGTGGAGTCATCTGACAACCTCCCCTGGCTGAGAGAATACTTGTTCACAGGGCACAATAGCTGGCGGGCAAGAGAACAGTCCAAATGTCGCTTTGGCCAGATCTCCTCAAACAGACTCCTTTTCAGTCCAATAAGAAGTGTACCTGCAGGGCTCCTACATGTATGCTTCTATCTCTGCCACTGTCTCATCCTTTCTCCTGTGCAGCATCCCTGGACGTCAACCCCTGCCATGCCTGTCAAACAGTGTCTCAAAAAGCTTGCACTGTTGTTAGGAACTTGGGACTCTAGAATACAACTGGTGATACTGCCATTTGGAGTGCTATAAACATTCTTAGTTTCTTCTTGCTCTGTGTGTTCCCTTAGTATTAGCTGGACCTCCTTCAGCTGCTGTGATGGAATGTTGGCTGGCACTGCCTTCCCTCATTTCTGCTTAATACCCATTGCATAGTGTTTAATTGGGGCTCCTAGAAGGTTGCTAGAATTTATTCCTCCAGAAGGAGGCAAACCTGTAGTAAAACAGATCCTTTAGTTTGTTAACCAAGGTCACCACTTCAGGCCAGGAAAAATGCTTTTCTCCATCTATGAAATCCATCATCCACCTAGGCTGTCCCCTCATTATGCTCTCCCCTCATGCCAACCAAGCCCTGGAACACTGAGATCACCTGGCTAAAGATTCCTGTCTTTTCACCCATGTTTTACTCTCTAAGCTTCAGAGGACATAAACTGCTTGCCTGTCATGATGCACTCTTCCACACCCAGAAGAACAGTTATATTAATGGAAGTCTCAGGTGTAAAATCAGAGTACAGTAAAACCTCGAGTTCCGAATAAAATCAGTTCCATGGCCTTGTTCATAAGTCGAATTTGTTCGTAATTTGAGGCATCCCATTCAAATAAATAGTCCCACCCCCTCCAAAAATCAAAATGGGTCCCCCGATCCTCCACAAATCAATCAAACCACCCAAAAACAACAGCAACATTGAAAGGAAAGCATCCATAAGCAAAAGCACTGTTCCTTACCTTAAAGAAACTTTGAAAAGGGACAGAAAACTCAGAAAAAATCAGCAAGAAACAGCAACTGGCAGCCATTTTGGCTCCAAAACTCCAAAGAAATCACTCCAAACACTCTACAGGGCTCAGAAAGGCTGCAGGTGCGCAATGCACTCTGGGAAATCAGATTATAACCTGAAGCAAACCCATAGGGGAAATGGCATTTTTTGCTTCACTGGGGGCAACACAGAGGATAAAGAATTAATTCATAAATCAGGGGATGTTCGTAACTTGAGGCATGATTTTAGTGCAGAACCAATCCATAAGTCAAATTATTCGTAAGTAGGGGCATTCGTAAATTGGGGTTTTACTGTACTCTTTGGTGCTCCAACACTCTTTCAAGTAGGTAGAAAGTGAGCTGCCGTGTCCTGGATTAGGTGGTGCAGTAGCAATCTAAATTTGTCTTGCCTTTATTGTTGCAGTTCACTGTCCTAAACATGATGGTAGAAATGCCCTGCCACCTTTCTGGCTCATTCTATTATACTGGATATGCATGTGTCTTCCATGAATTATTAGGTTGAGCGTGTCAACCACATACCACACCACTTTTCATTTTCCCAGCCTGCAGTGCTTTGTCTTTCTATAGCTAGCCTCCACCCCTGCAGCATGTCACTCAGTCTCTTGATTGTTGTAAATTGTGTGTCTGCCCTTCTTCACAGCCATATTCAACAGGACTCACTTGTATCTAGCCCTTCTGTTTTGCTTTATGTCTAATCCTTCCACCTCCAACTAGTGTCCTCTTGGAGACAAACATATTTTGCACCCTGGCTGCTCCACATGTCTCTTATAAAAGGTACCACCTGTGTCCTGGCCAACTGCTGCTGTAGCAGTTGCCTGAAACTTCAAATCTGGCACAACCCTGTGGCTAAGGGTTGTTAGGGATGGCAATTGGCAATGGGATGGCAGTTCTGCCACAAACCTATGGAAACCAGTCTTCAGCACCAAAGAAAAATGCCAGGATTATTTGTCACAAATCTCTCTTAGGTGATGAGCAATCCTGGCATTTTTAAGTTTGAGGAAGGTGTTTTCCTGCACCCCCTCCAAGCTCCTCCAGAGTAGTATAGAACTTATTATTGAGATGCGGGTCTGCCATTTGCTCAGAAGTGTAGCGTCGGGGGGGGGGCAGCGGATGGCCCTGGGCAGCGCTTTTCAGGGCGGCGGGGAAAATGTCCCCACCGCTTTGGCCTCCCTCTGTCTGGGCTTAGGGAGCCAGACTTCCCAGGCAGAAGGCGGCCCTTTTGCTGCACCGGTGGCTGGCCCGCCCCCGCTTTGCCTCCTGCCGGCTGTGGCTGCCCTTGCTCTGCCTCCTCCACCACCTCCCCCTGACGGGCACCCGGCCACGCACTCGCTGCTCGCCCTGACTGCCTGCCCAGCTGGCCGTCGCGGGCTCTCCCTGCCCTGGGTCTGGCCCCAGGGACCTTGGAACAGGCAATGAGGAGTTAACGGGGGGGGAGCCTAGATGGAGGGGGCCACAAGTTTGGTCTTTGCTCTGGGCAGCTGAAGCCCGTGCGACACCACTGCATTTGCTCCCTCCCAACTTTTGCTATTTGCTAATCTATCTTCATTTCCCAGGGCCAAAAGATCAAACTCTGCCCTCAGATGACTCTTACCTTACACAATAAGAAAGCTATTTATCTTCACAGTATCCACTTCAGGAGATTAAACATGCTATTATTGGAGAGGTAGTTCAAGTTCTAAGTGCCCATGTTTAAGCACCTCATTGCAGTTTGTACACTCAGCCATTGGAACATCTATTGCACCCTGCTGAAAACTCTATTTATTGACTTCTTGAGAGCTCCATATTCTTGGTGGCACAGTGGTTATACTGCTGTACTGCAACCAAAAGGTTGTGAGCTCGATCCTGTTCATTTAATCAGATGTAAGAGTGAGGCCTCGTGGCATCAATTTATGCACACATCAGATACACAAGCACACAATAATTGGCCAGCCTAACAGAATAGTAACATTGTATCCTTTTTCAACTGGCAAAATTCCCTGAGATTATTCGAACCTGCTACAAAGCCTGCCCCCTATTTCAAATGGTTCCAAAACAAACTTATCTTGCAAATTGATGCATTTCATCTAAAGAGTGGATGCAACAAATATTGTGACATTACACATTTGCCAATGAGTTTGCATCTACTGACAATAGTTTGAGTGACCCAGGAAAAACTGCAGCATATAACAACCTGTTAGTTGTGGTGTATCAAATCTGATAATGTCCCAGAACCCCCTAACTGATATTAAAACCCCTGAGATGCATGTACTGTACATAATCTCTGCTGTAGTGTTGTCTACAGATGACACTACTTTAATGGCAGAAAGTGAAGAAGACCTAAAGAACCTCTTGATGAAGGTGAAAGAGGAGAGTGCAAAAGCTGGCCTGAAATTCAGCATAAAAAAATACAATAACTTAGGATCTAAGATCACTGCAAATGGTAACGGCAGCCATGAAATAAACAGATGCTTACTTCTTGGGAGGCAAGCTATGGCAAACCTAGGCAGCATAATAAAAAGTAGAGACATCACCCTGACAACACAAGTCCACACAGTTAAAGCAACAGTCTTCCCAGTGGTCATATATGGCTGTGAGAACTGGATCATAAACAAGGCTGAGCACAGAAGAATAGAGGCCTTTGACCTGTGGTGCTGGAGAAGACTCTGGAGAGTCCCCTGGACTGCAAGGAAATTAAATTAGTCCATCCTAAAGGAAATCAACCCTGACTGCTCATGGGAAAGACAGATACTGAAGCTGAAGCTCAAGTACTTTAGCCACCAAATAATTTTATGCCACAGATTACTCTGGGTTGAAAGGATTTTTGCTGGAGAAACTCCGCTCAGGGGATGCCTGAATGAGGCTTCTTTCATGTCCCCGTGCAGCCCTCGAGTATTGAAACCTGACCTTCCAGTCTCCAAGCTCAGCATCTTAACCACTAAGCTGTGGGGGGAGACAGGACTCACTGGAGAAGGCCCAGATGCTGGGAAAGATTGAAGGCAAAAGGAGGAGGTGGCAGAGAATGAGATGGCATCGTTGACTCATCGGGTGTAGATCTGGGTGGACTACAGAGGATGACAGAGGAACCTGATGTGCTGTGGTCCATGGGGTCGTGCTCGACTGTGTGATTGAACAACAACAAATCTCTGCGCTCTCTCTCTGGATTCTAGTCTTGTAGAGTGCAGAGGGGCAATTTTTGCAAGAGATGATATAAATCACATTAGCAGAGGAACAGAGGCTTCATTTTGGCAGTTTCATGTCTGGCCTAGACATTGAAGATTTGTCCCATTGATTACAGTGCTTTACAACATCTAATTGTGTCCTTAGAGCCACTATTTTACACATGTTTTAAGGCTGTTTTTAAAGTGTAAGTTGCTTACTGTGGAATCTTGGTGAAGAAGGAAACATTTAAAAATAATTACCATTTCTTAGGTTTTCCATGTGTTCTGAAATTCTCCTTTATTTAACCAAAAGTATCCACATCAAACTGTTTCCCAGATAAACCAAACACATGTAAAAAGTAGAAAACGGTTGGTAAGAAAATCATAGTTTTCCCACACATACTTGCCTAGATTTAGCAACTATGGGGTGGATCGTAACATACCTCAGGGCTTAATCCAACTCACACCAAGGCACAGGCTGGATAAGCAGAGCTCTGTGCATTTTACACTGCCAGCCTGGAATTACTATTTTTGGAGCTAACAACAGCCTGGCCGAAGGCGGAAACACACACACACACGGCTAGGTTGCCTAAACGAGAGAGGGAAAGGGAGCCGGGGGGTCCGATTGGGCGCCTCACCTTCTCCTTGTGGGGTTTGCGGATGAGCGAGGTCCGGGCCGTGAAATACTGCTCGAGCTCCGAGTCCGAGTCCTCTTGGCTGCAGTAGCCGCTACTCGTGGTGCTGCTCCAGGTCATCTCGAAAGATGGAGGAGCCGTCGCCGCGTCACCCTCGCTCATGCCCGGCTAGACTCAACGGGAATGGGTGGGGACGAGGAGGAGCGGGCGCTGACGGTTTCCCTTTGCCGCTCCTTCAGGCAGACACCCAAAGCAAAACAAAAAAACAAAAAACCCACCAACCGACTTCCTTCGCCTCAGCTACAAGAGAGAAAATCTCTGCCCCGTTTTACTGAGGGAAATAAAGAAGGGCGCGAGCGGGGTCCTTGCTCACGACGGAACCGCCTCTCCTTCGCGGTGGGGCCCGAAGGGGCTGGGTGCCTCTTTTTAAACACAAACCGCGCCTAAAATGGGACAACAACAAGGCTGCTCCCCTCATGCGAAACACACGCACCGGCCGGCCGGCCCGGAACCGCCGAAAAAAGCCCTCACGAGGCGCCCGCGCGCTCCCTTAGATTAGAAGCTCTCGCCCGGCGCGCGCAGGGCGAGAAATCAGAGCCGCCTCCTACCTTCGCCTCTCCCCCCCCCCCCGGGGGCAGCCGTTGGGATTGAAACGTATACACTCGCCGCACGCGGCTGCCTGATTGGCTGGAGGGAGGGGCCGCGAGCGCGCGGCCTTCTCACTCGCCCCGCCCCTTTCTCTCCCCCCTCCCTCCTCCTGGCCTGCGCAAGCAAGGAGAGAGGGAAAAAACAGGCTGCAGTGATTACACACACAAGAGCCACGCCCGAGGCTACATCATGAGGGCGGGTTAGCTTGCTCACTGGTTGGCACAGTTCGCGTCCGACCTGCATAGCAAGCCTTGCTGCGGCACTAAAGGAGGCGCCGCCCTGGCGTTTGCCCTCAACAAAGAGAAAAACCACCTCAGCCTTGGGGTAACCCTGGATGGAGTCTATGGAAAGACATCCTATGAGGCGCCTTTGAATCATTTTCTATTGCCAGTGAAGGAACAAAAAAAACTTGGGTGTCATTCAGTGTACATAATCCCAATAACCAGCCTCCAACGTTAGTCTACACCAGTGGTGGCGAACCTATGGCACAGGTGCCAGGGGTGGCACTCCGAGCCCTCTTTGTGGGCATCCGTGCAGTCACTCCAGCACAGAGTTTGCCCCGCCCGTCTGCCCAATGGAAGCGTTTCCTTCCTCCTTTGTTGCTGTGTTGGCACTTTGTGATAATTGGGTTTTGGGTTGCAGGTTTGGGCACTTGGTCTCTAAAAGGTTCACCACCACTAGTCTACACAGACTGGTAATCAGCCAGCATAAACTGATACAGAATGAAGTGTCAGTATCCTGACCAGCACCCTCTTGGAGAGGGCGAACTGGGTGCCATTTTTTATTTTTCATCCCTGGAATGGGGTACATAGAGTCTCCCCAAATACTGTGGGACTTTTGGACCACAATCAGACAAGCAACAGCAACTTTGTTGTGCTGGCTAATCTTTCTCACACTGGTTCAAGCAAAAGGAATTTCAGAATTTAATTGAATTTAATTTCCAATTTGTATAGCTGCCCAACTTGGGACGACTCTGGGCGGCCAACAACATTAAAATCAGTACTACAATCTAAAAACTTAAAACGGGTAAAAACCCCAACTAAAAATACAATAAGAAATTATCCCGACAGCTAAAAAGAGCAAGGGAGCACTACAACTCTATCTGGAGTCAGAGCTCAATTGGCAGGTGGTTCCATAGGGCCAGAGCAGACACAGAGAAGGCCCTCCTAGTGCCAGAGAGATGAGCCTCTCTAGCAGATGGCATGATAAGAGAGCCTCTCCGGTCTGCTCTGGTGGGACAGACAGATGTTCTCGGGGTGATGTGGTCTCTTAAGCATCCTGACCCATTATCATGTAGGGCTTTAAAGGTCATTACCAGCACCTTGAATTGTTCCCAGGGGCACACCAGTAACCAGTGCAGCTCCCGAAGCAGTGGCGAGGCATGAGCATAACGTCCACACCCCATCGCCACCCAGGCAGCTGCATTCTGGACTAGCTGCAGCTTCTGAATGGTCATCAAGGGCAGCCCCATGTAGAGCACATTACAATAGTCCAATCTGGAGGTGACCAGAGCATACGTGACCATGAGCAAGGAGTCCTGATCTAGGAGCGGGTGTAACTGGCGTATGACACAAAGTTGTGCAAAAGCCCTCCTGGCCATGACTGCCACCTGCTCATTGAGCAGGAGTTGCGGGTCCAAGAGGACCCCCAGATTACCCACCAGGTCTGTTTGGGCTAAGATAGCCCCATCCAGAACCAAAGATGGTAGCTCCTGAGATAACGCGGGGGGCCCAACCCATAGCCACTCAGTCTTGCTAGGATTCAGTTGAAGTCCGTTGTCCCTCATCCAGACTCCAACAGTCTCCAGACACCTGGATAGGCCTCTGAAAGCATCGCTTGGATCACCACGGGCTGAGATATACAGCTGAGTATCACCTGTGTACTGATGATACCTCACCCTGTGGGAAAGAATTATCTCCCCCAATGGGTTCATGCAGATGTTAAATAGGAGAGGTGAAAGCCCTGAGCCCTGAGGCATCCCATATTGGAGAGGCCTAGGGCTGGACATCCCATCCTCCAGCCACACCAACTGGGACCTGCCCCTCAGAAATGAGGCAAACTGGGACCACACAGTGCCCTGGATCCCCAATCCTTGGAGCCCTTCCAGAAGGATACAAAATAAATAAATAAATAAATAAATAAATAAATACTATGGTCTACGGTATCAAAGGCCGCTGAGAGATCAAGAAGAGCAAGGATGGAGGGATGACCTCCGTCCCACTCCTGCCAGAGATCATCCAACAGCATGACCAATGCAATCTCAGTAACATCCAGGCCTGAATCCTGACTGAAAGGGGTCCAGATAATCCGCTTCATCCAGAACCCACTGTACCTGCCACACCACTGCCTTCTCCAAAACCTTCCCTAAAAAGGGGAGGTTGGATATCGGCTGATAGTTGGTCATTATTGTTGGGTTGAGCACTGGCTTAAGGAGGGGGTGCACCAAAGCATGTTTTAATGGTGCAGGAAACACTCCCTCCCGCAAAGATACATTGACTATTGCTCCAACACAACTGCCTGTCACCGCCTTGGACACCTTGACTAACCAGGCGTGACATGGATCTAATGCTCAAACAGTGGTGCAAACAGATCCAATGAGCCTGTCTACTTCCTCAGGGACAACTGGATCAAACCAATCCCAGATAACATGGCAAGACTGTGAACTAGTCAATTCCAGACCCATAGTATCCACACCAGGGTCAAACTTCGAGTGAATCCGAGTGATTTTCTCCACAAGATAATCAGCAAAGTCTTCAGCTTGGTGAATCAAATCACCAAAAGGTGACTTCATTTTGGTAGTTTCACAACTGGTCTAGACACGAAAGTAGAAATCACTGGAATAAGAAAGCCACTAGATCAGAAACAGGTTGTGTCTCTTTTATTGCTGTGCTAATTATTTATTTACAACGAGGTCTTGAGTATTAAAAAGTGGGGTTTCAACCTGCAGAATGTGAACTCATGAATTTCATTCCATTGTATAGGATGATCCAGCCACAAAGATTTGTACCAAAGCAGCAGAGATTCTTAGTAAACTGGAAATTAAAAAAACCCGCTTATCCCTAGTGTCCTGGATTACATTTTGACAGTTATATTGTTACAGCCTTGCCAGATCAGAAGAGATGCATCTCTAGTCCAATGTTATGTTTTTCTCCAGACCAGCCCAATGTGACAAATGAGAATCCAAGGCTCTCATTTGCAGAAGTGTGATTGCATCTTCCCATTCATACATTCCAGCAATTTATTTTGTTGTTCAGTTACAGTCGATTCCGACCCTTTGCAACCCTATGGACCATTGTCCTCCAGGCACCTCATCTTTACTATTTTACCTTCTAGGGAGCAGTCAGGGTTGATTTCTTCTAAGACCGACCTATTTGTTCTCCTCGCTGTCCAGGGGACTCTCAAAACTCTTCTCCAACACCACATCTCAAAGGCATCTATTCTTCTGCGCTCAGCTTTCCTAATGGTCCAGCTCTCACAGCCATACATTGCCACTGGAAATACCATTGCTTTGACCATATGAATTTTTGTTTGCAATATAATGTCTCTACTTTTCACTATGTTCCCCAGGTTTCTCATCGCTTGCTTCCCAAGAATCAGTCGCCTTTTTATTTCATGGCTGCAATCACCATCTGCAGTGACCTTGGATCATAGGAAAGTAAAATCTGTCACTGCTTCTACTTCTTCCTCATTTATTCTCCAGGGACTGATAGGGCCTGTTGCTATTACAGTAATACCTCGGATAACGCTAAGACTTGGTTCCACAAGTCTTGGTGTTATCCGATTTTTAGTGTTATCCGATGCATGTTAAAATCCTATGGGATGGATTGGATAACGTTAAAGCTCCATAGAGATACATTGTAACCACACAGGCTTTAGCGGTTGTTATCCGATCCATCCCATAGGACCTTAACGTTATTCAATCCAATTCTCCTCCCCAGATTACTTAACGTTATGCGATTTTAGAGTTATCCGAGGTAAATGTTATCCAAGGTATTACTTGTATCTTTTTTTTATATATATATTGAGTCTCAAGCCAGCTTTTGCACTCTCTTCTTTCAACCTAAGCAGCAGCTTTTTTAGGTCTTTATACATATGGATATATTGTCTCAGATACTAGTAGTAATATAAAGCCACTGTAAGTACAGTACTAGTTACTTATCCTCCATCTCTTTAGCCCTAGTTTAAGGCTGTCAAGTGTGTACTCATCACTCCATTTTGTAACAGACAATTCTAGTTTTGTGGACATACTGACTTTTTAACCTTAAAGCTCTCATTACAACTGTCCCTAGAACTCCTTGTAGAAATATTAGCAGTGAAAGGAAAATAATACCAGGCAATAGGACTTTTAAGGATACTGTATTATGAACCTTATGTTACATGGCAGTAAAGAGGAAAAGATTAAAAAATGGAAGAGCATAAAAGATGTACCGTATATACTCGAGTATAAGTTGGGGTTTTTAGCCCCCAAAATGAGGTACAAAAATGGGACTCGACTTATACTCGGGTCAAAGTAAACACTCAAAAACATACCTATTAATGTCTAAATCAATCAATTTTACTGTATTTTCATGTATTTTAA
Organism: Furcifer pardalis; assembly: GCA_030440675.1. Classification (NCBI taxonomy): domain Eukaryota; kingdom Metazoa; phylum Chordata; class Lepidosauria; order Squamata; family Chamaeleonidae; genus Furcifer; species Furcifer pardalis. The sequence continues at coordinate 106,620,337 of CP126893.1, forward strand.
TCATTGAATTGATGCTGGGAAGGGTGGAGGGCAGAAGAAGAGGGCGGCCAAAAATGAGATGGCTAGATGGTATTGTATACACATTGGGCACAGAGCTGAGCGAGTTGAGGAGGATGGTGGAGGACAGAAGTGCCCGGCAGACAGTGGCCCATGGGGTCGCAAAGGGTCAGAATCGACTGTGCGACTGAACAACAACAAAATTATTGAAACTCACTAGTAGCTGCTGCATTTTCCATCCCGACTTATGCTCAGGTCAATCTATTTTCCTAGTTTTAGAGGTCCAAATTAGGTACCTCAACTTATATTCAGGACAACTTATAGTTGAGTGTATATGGTACTGTACTTCTCTGGGGAACAGATAGGAATCTATACAGGGATTATTTATGCATGCCTTTATTTTTGTCTTGGGAATAGCTGTTGCTAGGCAGTGTGGTTCCACAGCAGAAGCTTTTACACCAGGGGTTCTCAGCTTATGGCGTGTGGGCTGGATCTGGCCCACAGCACCATTTCAGGTGACCTGTACCACCACTGCACCAGAAGTGGATGTGTTTACATCAGCCATAAATGCACCCGTGGCTGTCGTAAACTTGGAAGTGGCCACATTTATGACAACTGTAAATGCGACTGCTTCCGCAGGACATGGTCCGGTCCATGACATAAAAAGATTGGGAACCCCTGTTTTACACCCTCCAGCATGTAGTAATGTATTAATTGGCAATGGACTGTCTCAGCTGCCTAGTGTCTCCAACTGCTTGCATTTTCAGCACTTCTTGCTTCCAGGGGCAAATTGGCACAAGTGACACAACTGCTATAACAGGATGAAACCAAATTTGCCATAGCCATGTGGAAATCTATTATCCTCCTTCTCTTTCTGCTAAGTCTGAGCTTGTACTGAAAAAGTAAACTAACTGCTGTATAGGTTCAAAGGGAAAGAAAAGTTTCCCACATGCTCTAATAGCAAGAATCTCTCATGCAGTTTTAAAAAATATATTATTTTCAATGTAATTCATACTATACTAAGTAGTCAAAGTGAAAGAGATTGAATGCATATTTTGCAAAGAGAGAAGAATGCTTATGTAGAGGCCCAAATATTTTGAGGGTGGTAACATTTGCACACTTGGATATCTCAACAAAACTGCTTTTTTGAATAGAAAATTAGAAGGGTTCTCATGGTTGCAACCTGAGCTTTTTCTCATTTTCTAACCAAGATACTTTATTTGGAAATGTAATGAGTTAAAATCATGCTCTTTGACATGATTGCACATTCTTGTCATAGTTGTCGTAAGGAGTTGTATGCTGGTGGTGGTGAATCTATGGCAATTGTGCCTGAGGGGGGCATTCAGAGCCCTCTCTGTGGGCTAGCGCATTGTCACCCCAGCACAGTTTGCCCTGCTCCTCTGCCCAGCAGCCTAATGGGAGTGCTTCCTTCCTCCCCCCCAGCAAAGAGTTTACCCCACCCCTCTGCAACCCTAATAGCAGCCTGTTAAGTTAGGGCACTTGGTTTTTAAAAGGTTCACCATCACTGTTCTATGTGATTATAGACATATTTTCTTCAATGAAAAAAAAAATAATTAAAAATTAAAAAACCCACACAACCATGGTATTTTTTTACTTCCTGCATAAGAACTGAATTTTTCTTCCTTCTTACCACATTGGTGTCTTTTTCCACTGTCTGCTCATTGATTTCATTCTGATCAACATCTTGATGTCTGGGACCACTGCAATCAAGCCGGATTAAGGCACGGCATCGGTAATGACAGATGAACTTGCAGTCTGAGGAAAACAAAATAAAGACACAGGACACAGAGATGAGCACTGAACCCTAGAGTTGGATACGACTGGTTTTTGAGCAAGGGTGACCTTTACCCTTTACCTATAGGACAACAAGGCAAAGCTGGGGTGTGAAAAGAACCCAACAAGTTTAATTTGTGAAAGGTTATACATTTCCAATGAGTCACCATATGGCACATCATCAGTGTATGAAATAGGATATATCAAGTGACACTGTACATTAGATACATATGCTTTACAGCAGGGGACTTGTGCTTGGGGTGAGAGAGGTAATATCTGAATCACTCCCAGCACTGTCTTTCATCCAACTGCTATGAAAATAACAAAACTGAAGTATAATATCAACTGGTATTTAAAGACTTCCCTCTTGTATTGCTAAGTGTCCCCTCTGTCCCAAAAATATCATATAAAACCTACAGATCTTTAGCTAGGCCATTTGCTCTTGGGGAAGCATGTAATCACAACAGAATCCTACTAGAATATCACATTTCTATAATTCTCTGGCTTTGTTCTGACAATATTATGTAGGACTATTGGCTAAGAAGTCTCATTAAAGAGTCAGAGCCCTCTATGGTTATTGTCCATGATTCTTAATAAATACATAGATAGAGATGACAGGGAGAAGGTAGTGATTTCCACTACAGTCCTGCTTCAAAGGAAATGAAAGAGCCTCTCTGTCCCAAGGCATCACTTTCCCATGGCAATTACTATGCTGTCTGCTAAGATAAAGGCCTTGTTTCAAAAGACAGTCGACACTAATTATTCTCCTCTTGGATTGACTGGAACTTCTGCTTGGGATATAAACTCATATGGGAAGAATGTCTCATGCCAACCACATGATTATAGGGCATAACATCATGTCCAACAGAGGCAAGTGCCTAATTTGTGTAGGTTTTAGTATCTGCATGTTTGATCTGGACACTCCAAACAATTCCAGGCATATGAGAAACAAATCTAGGAGTTTTTTATTTAAAAAAATCATGTTATAATCTGATAGTCTGAAAGGTGCCCCCAAGCCCTCTTTATTTTTGTGGAAATTGTTTTGATGTTTTCTATTTCTCTCTTTATGGCTAGAGCAGAATCGTAACTGAACATCTGTGGAAATATGCTTGTCTGAGTTCTCAGTTTGCTTGTGAGCTCTTAAAACAAAGCAAGCTAAAACTATAAATACTGCTGTGACTTAGAAATATAAGTACCTATGCTTTTTCATTTGATTTAGAAGCAATCCAGTGGTCCATTCTGAATGGAAGGATCCACTGATGGGGCACTACCCTTGCTCAGGGGACCCCTCAATATATTCACAGTCTTCACATCCTTCACGATGGCTCTTTCTGCGTCCCCTTTTTAAGTACACTGCCATGAACACATTATAAGAAGTATTTTGTGATAAATGTTATATTAGTGTGGGATCATCATGCCTCTTTATTGGGGCAAACTGGAGTACCAAAAAAAAAAAAACCACCAATCCACCCCCCACTCCCCCCACTGTCAGGGCTTTTTTTTTAGCGTTGTTCGATGCATGCATTGGACAATGCTAAAAATTGGATAACGTCATGACTTGTGGAATCAAGTCATAACGTTATCCAAGGTACTAGTGTACTTCAATAAAGGACTGAATCAGGGCTTATTTTCAAAATGAAATTAGCAATCTTAAACAAATACTTTTTCACTAATTCAGCGATGGCCTCTTCTCTTCCTTTGTACCATCCTTTCCAGTGGTGGGCTGTCAAAAATTTTTTGCTACCCCACCATGATGTCATGATGTTGTGGGCAGAGCCAAAGGGAAAAAAATAAACAAATAAAAATTAAATTAAATTAAAAATTAAATACAAATTAAATAAAAATACATATTAACATTAAAATAATCAACATACCCACCCCAAACACAAATCAACCCACCCACCCCAAACTCAAACCCATCACTTACCTTGGCAGACAGCAGGCAGGCAGCAGGCAGGCAAGAACCGCAGCGGCGTGGCAGCAAACCACTGCTGCGGCAAACCGCCGCAGCGGCCTGGCGGTGTGGCGCAGCAAGGCTGCTGCCACCACTTCTAGAGGTGCTGCCTACACCTTTCCTTGCAGCCAAAATGGCTGCCCGGAACTGCGCATGCGTCAAACTTCCATTTGACGCATGCACAGTTCTATTTTTTAGTGTGCATGCGTCAAATAGAGGTTTGACGCATGCACAGTTCCGGGCAGCCATTTTGACTGCCCGGAAATACACTTCGGGGAGGGGGGCACGGAGAGGCAACCGAACTGGTCACCCAGGGGTTTACCCCCCACCTGCGACCCCCTCCTGATGGGCACTACCAGTTCAGGCGAACCAGTCCGAACCGGTAACAACCCATCACTGATCCTTTCTAATTACAGTGCATTTTTATTGCTTATTTAGCATCTAATTTGACAATAAATGGAGACTGTGGAAGGAAGAAGGTTGACCATGTGAGTAATGTAGAAGTATTGTGCTGAATGGCTAAAGAACAAGAACTCTTTAAGACCATCAAGCAAAGAAAGCTCCAATATCTTGGCCATATCACGAGGAACAACATAAAACAGGAGTTCTCAACCTTTTAAAGCCGGGGGCCGGGTCACGCTCCCTCAGATAGCTTTGGGGGCTAGACGGTCATTTTGCCCTTCCTCCTTCCACATGGCACTTCCTGGTGTGGTGGGGGCGGTGGAGGGCCGCATGAAATGGTGCCGCGGGCCACATCCAGCTCACAAGTCGAAGGTAGAGAATCCCTGACATAAAATATAGACTACTACAACTTGCTCTGCAAGGAAAGTTCTCTGGGAAAAGAGGCCCTATACATAGACGGACTTCATTACTGAAGAACCTGAGGGACTGGTGTGGCATGTCCTCAGAAGAGTAGTTAAGAATAGGAAATCTATCGCCATGATGATAGCCAATGTCAGAATGGATACCGCACCTGAGGAAGGAGGAGGAAGGAAGAAGACTTTATGCGCTCTGACACCCTCTAGTGACTGTAAGAAGTGATTTCTGTTATGATTAAAAAATATATTACTGGGATACCTTTGAATTAATGTACATCTCATGCAATTGCAAAAATTAGACCATGTAAATGTGGATTAACTAATCTGGAGTTGCTCTACCCTAGGATCCATACTCACAACCATTAACATATTAGAATTAGAAGAAACTATCCATACTACATGTCTAATTTGCATTAGAGGTAGTAATACAATTTTCAATAAAATGTTAATCATACCTGTAGTCTAGACATGAAAATGAAAATTTCATTCAAGTAATTAATTTTAGAATATGCACCTAAAACTAAAAACAGACATCATTGGTTCTTTGGCTATAAATGGAGATGAGCACTGAACCCTAGAGTTGGTAATGACTGGCTTTCAAACAAGAGCAACCTTTACTTTTTACCTACCTGAAATTAGCACAGTCAATTTGCTTCGTTGTGCTTATATCTCTTTATTTTATTTATAAAGCCCTTGTCACACAGTGGTAAACTGCTGTACTGGTGCCAAACTCTACTCGTGCTCCGAGTTTGATCCTGATATGGATCAAGGCTATTTAAGCCTTCCATTTTTCCAAGGCTGGTAAAATAAGTACCCAGGATGATGGAGGGAAAATGCTGATTACCTTTTAACTGACCAGAGAGTGCACAAGTGCTGTAGGGTGGTACAGTAATACCTCAGATAACATTAGTATCGAATAACACTAAAATCGCATAACATTAAGCAATCTGGGGGGAAGAATTGCATCGGATAACATTAAGATCCTATAGGATGCATCGGATAACAACCGCTAAAGCCTGTGTGGTTATAATGTATCTCTATGGATCCCATAGGATTTTAACATGCATCAGATAACACTAAAAATCGTATAACACCAAGACTTGTGGAACCAGGTTTTAGTGTTATCTGAGGTTTTACTGTATATAAATGTAATTGCTATTTCCCCCTCTGGTTCAGTTTGGTTAATTTTCAGGAATAAAGTTAATGAAGGGAAGTTTCCTTCAAAGATGCTTTGCTACAACTACTACTAAACACTGTCTCAGAATAAATGCTGTACAGAAGTATTAGTGGATAGCAGGCTTGGAGAAATAGAGTACAGTACTGTACTTCCCCTACTTGGAAGGGCAACTTAATATGGTGAGGGGGTTTGAGTGTGCCAAGAGGCCAGATATTATGAGCCTAGATTCCTAGCAGGGTCAACCAAAGTAAAATGTTCACAGCTAAGGCGCTGGATTAAGATGTATCCATCCTCTTCAATAGTAATGGCCACAACAGCAGAAGAGAATAGATAGTTCCTGTGATAATGGGGGGTGGGGGGTGGAGAAGCTTCTGGAAGATAGCTGCTGTGCAGCAGCAATAACTGAAGGTGATGCTGGAAGAAGATCTTTCACAGACAACAGCAGTGACACTCAAGCTAAATTTTGTTAATGCTGCATAGAAGGCGGCATGGTGAACTTTTCCCCTTAAAAACCCTACAATGAGACAGACCAAAATAAAACATGAGATTCTCATGTCAGAAAGCACTTAATGAGCTACTAAGGAAGAGCAAAGGAAAAGTATGAATAGTGCTATTGCTAATGATGCTACTAGATTAAAGCTAAAATAAGGTTTAGTGGCTGGTTTTTCTTTATTCATGTCAGAGTCACCACCAGCATATAATAACATACAAAGCTAAAATTAACATATCTAAAACAAAAAGGAATTAAAAGGGCTAGATGACATCTGCCCAATATCAGGCCACATCAACAGCATTCCCACTTGCCAACATAAAGTCCTCCTCAGTGCACGTTGAGGAGCATCATGTGCATTGTATCATATGAGAGATAGCTTGTTCTTCTCCGCATTCACACAGGCTACCATCTACAGCAGGAGTTCTCAACCTTTTAAAACCCAGGGCCGGGTCATGCTCCCTCAGACAGCTTCAGGGGGCCAGATGGCCATTTTGCCCTTCCTCCACCACATGGCACATGAAATGGTGCTGTAGGCCGCATCCAGCCCATGGGTAGCAGTTTGAGAATCCCTGATCTACAGGGAAACCCCATCAGTGGCTGGTGAACAACCAAGACAAAAGAGAAGTCCAGTGCTGAACAACACATACAACTGGAACAAGAGAAGTATGGATCGTGGTTAGCTAGAAGTTGTAAAGTAAGAAATTGGATTTTAAAAAACTGCAGTGCTTCTTGTCAGTAGATTAAAGTGGAATGGAATGAGACATTTTCAATCAGACAATGACAAAGTGTTCTACTCTGAAAATAACACACCCAGAAGAAATGGAGTGGCTCTAATATTCAGGCAAGATGTAGCATAGACTGTTAAGAGCTTTAATGCAAGTTCTGACCAAATACTGTAATGTCAATCAGACTCCATGGAAAATCTATCAACATAACCAGAGATGAAGTATATGCTCCAACCACAGATGCTGAAGAATAGGAAATTTAAAGCTTTTATGCAAGCATCTAGGAAAACATTGATCACACACCAAAACAAGATATACAGTAATTATAATCATAGGTGATTGGAACATAAAATTAGGAAATAAAGCAGAATAAACTGTCCTTGATATGGATTGGTTCTGTAAAGAAAGCGAGTTTACAAAGCTGAACAGGATTGTTGAGGACAGGACATTCTGGAGATCAGTCATTCATAGGGTCATCATAAATTGGAGATGACTTGATGACAAATTAATCTCAGCCATTCTTCATGTTGGTTACAGCAGAAGCCTGGAAGTAAATGAGAACTAGTCTGTAGAAATTATACAGTATTCTTACTGTCTTTACAAGAAATCATTGATAGAGAATCTGTGACCATCCAGATGTTGTTGGACTCTCACATCATTGCCTCTCACCATTGATGCTGCCTGTGGGATATAGAGTCCAACATCATGTGGAGGTTCACCAGCCTACACCAGATGGACAAGACAAAAAAGATGGTATACTTTCATTTGATAGAGTGGTACACTGTACACTCATTTGTATGTTGGGGAAAACTGATTTAAGTCACTCTATCTCTGATACATCACAACAATACACAGAACCTGGGATGATCTGGTATTTTTACCTACCATAGTCCCTGTCAGATTATTTTGTTATCTCTAGAGCAGTGTTTCCCAACGTTTGGGTTTTGGACTTCAATTTCAAGAAGCCTAAGTCAATTCTCCAAAGCACTCACCAGTAAATGTACTGATTTAGGCTTCTGAGAATTGAAGTGTGGGGCATGGCCCCCATGTTGGGAACCACTACTCTAGAGAAAGACTATTTTGCTTCTCATTATTTTTATCAATTTGTAATGTGTCAAAATCATGTTCTTCTTGATATTCCTATGTCCTTGCCTCAAAGATGTAAGAATAATGGGGATGGGGGGAAAGGGAGTAAGAAACAAAGACTCTCACAAAATAATCCCAGCTTTGGTCCACTATTTTATGCCTCTCCCTACTCAATCTTTTGGGTGTTTCAGAGTCAAGGTTGAAGAGTCACCACAGTTGCAGGCAGCAGAGGATGCCACTGTTGACTCTGGGCCCCACCCACAGCCAGGGATGAAGAGCTGCCACGGCTGGCAGAGGATGTCCGCCGCCGATGTCCACCCATGGCCAGGGGTTAGGCTGTTTGGTGCCGGGGGCTTGGCTGTTGGGGCCGGACATCGCCCCCAGGCCAGTCTAGGCCTTGGACTCCTCTGCGGTCAACTGTGAATTTTTTAGATGAATGACTTTTGAAATGTTTCATGATGGTAATTATTTGTGATGCTTTGATGTATAGTGTATTAGATGGGTACTGTTATGAGCTGCCCTGAGTTGCGTTGTGGGTGGCATACAAAAGTAACAACAACAACAACAACAACAACAACAAGGCAGTAGCTGAAGAATTAGAAATGAAACTGACTTAAACAGCAACCGATGTGTGACTACATCTTAATTTTCTTCTGCACCTTTGTAAACTGCAAATTAATTTACAGTGGAACCTCATACAACAATCACTCCATATAGCAACAAAATAACAATTAGGTTTTTTGGGGGAAATGGCATCCAGCATAAGAATTTTCCCTATGGGAAAAATCATACAATTTTTCAGTGGGAAAAACAACTTAGCAAAAAAAAAGTTAAATGATGCATCCCATAGGGAAAATCGGGGTACGATCCATGTATCATATAGCAATAGTTTCATACAACAAGCCCCATGGAATGGATTAAAATCGTTGTATGAGGTGCCACTGTACTTTGGTTCTGCGATTTATCACCAAGAAGAAATAATGATGCTACATTTGTATGCTGATCATGCAAACATGATACTTTTATAGAACAAATATCTTAGAGAATAATGTTCAAAATTATATTAGTGTTCATATAAGGCCTGTATAACTTGCTGCAACTTATTGTGGCTAACTGATGAGTTGCATCTCAGCTGTGCAATTGGGCACACAACCAGGCATGTGAATAAGATGTGCTCCAGCAGCAGTTAGCTTTGGCAAGTTATTCAAACTTTAAGCAAACACCAGTAATTCTGACTAATGTTTTATTACCTTTTAATCTTAATAACTGAACTATGCCCATTTTGTATGTTTTGGTTTTCAGTGATTGTTACAGTATGCCATTTCATGTCACATAGGCAACTCTGGCATAGAATTAAGCAATTATGAGCAACACAGAACTGTATAAAATTTTAGGGTGGATCCAAATTAGGTTGGATGAACTCCTTTAAATTAGTAACTTTGTTGATATCAACCCATGAGGCTTTCCAGGAAAGTGATTAGTAGGGATCACAGTTTAAGGCAAAATCAAAGGATAAGGTGATTGTGCAGAATCTTGTGTTAACTACTGGGTAATTGTGAAGTCAACTGATTTCAGTTGCTTTGTTTTCTTACAACCTGAAAATATAAGGTCGCTCAGTTATCAGAGCGAAGGTCTGTCTAGCTCAAGATTCTGCTCCTATAGTAGTGGTCAACAGATGCATATGCAAATCCCACAGACAGAATAAAGGCAAACCTTTACTCCTCTTTCCCAGATGCTCATATTAAAATTATCTCTAGACATCCAGCATCCTGCATCTATTCAGTTTGAGATGAACTCACCACATTTATCTTCATATACACGCACATGCATGTGCCCAAAACTCAATGTTCAAATGGGAGAGAAAAAATAACACTAGATAATGATCCAGTCTGGATGACACCACCGTAATGGAAGAAAGTGATGAAAATCAAAAGAGCCTCTTGATGAGGGTGAAAAAGGAGAACGTAAAAGCTGGTTTGAAATGCAACATAACCAACACCCCCCCCCAAAAAAAAAAAAAAAAAAAGAAAGAAGATCATGGCATCTGCCCCAATCACTCTCTAGCAAATAGAAGGAGAAGAAATGGAAGCAGTGACAGACTTTATCTTCTTGTGATCTAAGATCACTGCAGATGGTGACTGCAGCCATGAAATAAAAAGACAGTGACTGCAAGTTATGTCAAACCTAGGCAGCATAATAAAAAGTAGAGACATCACCCTGCCTACAAAAGTCCACATAGTTAAAGTAACAGTCTTCCCAGTACAGTAGTAATGTATGGCTTTGAGAGCTGGACCATAAGGAAGGCTGAGCACAGAAGAATAGATGCCTCTGAACTGTGGTGCTGGAGAAGATTCTTGAGAATCCCCTGGACTGCAAGGAGATCAAATCAGTCAATCCTAAAAGGAATCATCCTTGACTGCTCCTTGGAAGGATAAATACTGAAGCTGAAGCTCAAGTACTTTGGCCACCAAATGAGAAGACAGGACTCACTGGAGAAGCCCCTGATGCTAGGAAAGATCAAACGCAAAAGGAGATGGGGACAGCTGAGGATGAGATGGTTAGACAGCATCATTGACGCAGTGGGCATAGAACTGGGCAGACTCTGGAGGATGGTAGATGACAGAGGAGCCTGGTGTGCTGTGATCCATGGGGTCACAAAGGATCAGACTCCAAGTGAACTTTGTGAACTAACTTTTCTTTAAAAGACACATTCACCCATACTGAAACTTCTTTTTCATAACCTTCTTTCCTTAAATAAATGAGGGTTGTTGTTGTTCAGATAGTGCAGCTCCTGGGGGTCATCTTAGTGAATGCTTTGCTCTGTTAAAGTGTGAATATCAGTTGAGGAATGGAGTGTCAGAAAGTACAAACTTTGGAAACATAGATGTTCAGTCAAGGTCAATGGTACGGTGGGGCACCAGGGCAAAATCCAGCAGGCCTCTGAATCAGGGGTGCCCAAATTACAGCACGGGAAGCGTTTTACTTCAGCTTCCGGGAGCAATGAGGGCTTCGTGGGCTGATGATTTGGCATCAGGGGCCAGATCCAGCCCTGGGCCATAGTGACCAGCCCCCTGAACCACGTGGCCGTCTCATGGCCCGAAAAGTTTGGGCACTCCTGCTCTAAATCAACAAGACTGCCTTACCACATTCAAAAGTAATTGAATTAATATGTTTACCATGTCAAGGGGCTTGTGAAAGATAAAAATTAAAATTAGTGAATTCATCCACTGGGCAATATTGGAAAAAATTGCTAGAATGCTCAATATTAATACTGTATGTGGGCCACAAATATCAATCCTTCAGGAACTTAACTTCTCAAAACAAGTAAGCAACACTGTCAAACAGCACTCAATCCACTACAACATCCCATTCTAATGGACCCTTTCTTTCTGTATCTTAAATTTGCCAACCTCCTCCTGTAGGGTTCCTGTACCTGTAGTAACTCCTGTGTGGGAGGCTCCCCCTGATGAATTTCTGTCTTGCCTAGGTAAAGGTTGCATTTGCTAGATAGCCAGTAATATGAGGGGGGGGGGGAGGCAGTGCTCATCTGTTTATAGCCAAAGAGCCAGTAATGTCTGTGTCTTCAGACATTTCTATGGTCATATGGCAGGCATAACTAGATACCAGAGCACACGGAATGCTGTTACCTTTCCCGACAAAGCAGTACCTATTTATCTACTACTGTATTCATTTTCTTGCTTTTGAACTTCCTGGTTGGCAAGAGCTGGGACAGAGACAGGAGTTCACTCTGTGTCATGCAGCACTCAGGTCTCCAGCTGCTGGCCTGCCTACCTTTCAGTCATCAAGTTCAGCGTCTTAACCACTAAGCTACCGCAGTCCCTGTCTGGCCTAGAGGGATGTTAAAGGAACCGCACCAGGAAAAAAAACAGGGATTTGCTGCTCTCCGTGAGCGAACTTAGGAAGAGACCTCCAACATCCTAAAGTACTGTTGCTCGGCTACTCCCCTGCTGTGGTCGACGCTCCCCGCCCTCCTGCTTCCCTCAGAGGATCCGGGTAGCACAAGCCTGGCCAAGTGCCGCCACGTGCTGCTCCTGAAAGGCTGGTACTCACGGATGCACTGCAGGCGCTTCTTGTAGACGCCCCAGATGAATTCCCCGCACAGATCGCACCAGGTGGGTTGGCTCTGGGTGCAGGGCTTGAAGACGTGCCCCTCGCCCAGCTCCTCGGTCAGCTTGGGATCGCTCTGGGCGCCCAGGAGGCGGATTTGGCGCACGCGGCTCAGGATCTCGGGCACTTTCCCCGGGGAGATCCTTAAGGCGTTGGCCCGCTCCAGGCGGACGGGGCGCTCGGGAGGGCGGCGCGGGCCTTGTTGCGTCAAGTCCAGCTGCTTCTCCAGCCCCAGGTTCTTCAGCTCGATCATCTCCCGGGTGCTCATGGCTACCCCCTTCGCCCGAGAGGGTCGTCGAGGAAAGGGCCAGGGAACCCGCCCGGCGTCCCCATCAGAGGCTGAGCAACATCTCCAGCCCTTTGCTTGGAAAGTCCTGTGGTCTGCTGCGGGACGGCCCTTCCTTCCTTCCACTCTTTCCTCAGACTAATCAAACTTTTCTCCCCCCCCCCCCCGGCCCCTCTCCTGGGCTGCCTCTTCCCTCCCTGGGCTCAGGTTTTAAAAGCAGCCAGACCAAAAAAAGAAAAAATCACAAGTGATCTTTGTGGGAAAGAGTCTAAACGGCGTAGCCTCCTCCTGGCTGTCTTTCCAACGAGCAGGAGAGCGTGCTTGGTTGGCTTTCCCCACCCGCGCTCGTCGTCTTGCTGTAACCGCGTAGTACGAGAGAGGAAACGGGTTAGGGTTAAAGTGACTTCAGGACGTATTTCCAGAAAGGTTGCTCGCTGCTGTTTTTTTTTTTTGCGGGCGGACACAACTAGCCTGGGAAAACTCCTCACTCTCTCGCCCCCTTTCCCTCACTTATGTCTCCCGCCTTCGCGAGTGGAAACGTGAGGGCCACAACACGGGCGGGGCCTCGCCTTCTTAGACGCCCCAGGGTTGGCGGTGCCGCCCCCCCGCCCTGCGCTCTTTCCTCCCGCACCTCCGGAGCAAAGAGCTGGACGGCAGCGGTCCCAGGGCCTGCTCAAGAACAGCAGGGCGGCCCGAGGCAAGGCCCCCACCCCACCCCGCCGAACACACCACTTTCCCTCCCTTGGCAGCTGTACGGTGTCACTTCACCGACAAGAGTCTGAGGAGATTAAAAGAGGAGGCGAGTTGGCGGGGCGAAGAAAAAGGGGGGAGAAAAGAGAGGTGAAGGATGGCGCGGAGAGCTAAAGCAATAATGTACGCCCTCATGCAGTTGCAAAAATTAGACTATATAAATGTGGATTAGAAAGAAAGAAAGCTTCTGAATTTGCTCTTAGCCCTCACGAGCTGGCCCAGGGCTTTCCAGTCCCAGAAAAGGGGGAGGGTGGGAGACGGCCAAATGTTGCTTCGCTTGGCTCCCCACCTCACACACACACCGCCGGCTCTCCCCGTTTGTGGCCCCACCACCCACGCCCCTGCTCCCCGCCAGGTCCTTCTTCGGCTCCCCCTCTGTTTCTGCAGCGCTGCTGGCTGGGTTTGAAGCGGCAACCGCAGCGCTTTAAGGAGGCCAGAGTGCCTGACGTCAAGTCTGCGGAGGAAGGAGCCAGCGGGACAGCCGGCAGCAGAGACGAGCATCAGAAAGGCTCCTCTCCTCAAAAACGGAAAAGAGTCAGTGTGGAGGGCTTATGTTTCTGTTCTCCAGTCGTCAGTTGCGACGGCAGCTGAAAGCAAGCCAGGGAGGCGGTTTTCTTACTCGAGGGGCTGCCGGTACCCAAGGCTGGGCAGCTCAGTCCCCACTTTACTTATAATTAATTAATTAAGTTATTATAAATAACTTAATTGTTTATTCTATTGTAAACCGTTCAGAATAGTGGCTTCTACTAAATAATGTTGAAGATTCCTGATCCCAGAAGTAAAATACTGTAAATGAATAAAGTGATAATAGCATAATCACCCCCTCCTGTATTTGTATTTAAAGTAGGATCTTTTTTTAGTAGTATATATGGTCAGTCACAACTGCAGCTTTATGAAATAAGCATTCTGATTCAATCAAGGGTGTGCTGGGCACTTTGGGAGGGCAGTGGACAGGAAATGATGGGGGCGCCTGTTTTTTTGGGGGGGAGAAATCCCATACATTCCCATTACCTCTGTCTGCCTATTGGGGGCGCCAGTGGCTGGGGTGCACCTGGATGAGTCCCTGTGGGTCAGCACACCACTAGCTCCAATCAGCAATTTGCAACAGTTGGATTACTGAGGCTTAATTCACAAAAGTTCATTAAAATACAGCACTTAGTCTTTAAGGTGCCACAACTTTTTTGTTGTTTTGTTTTCTATACTCTCTGATAAGCTTGTACAGACTAACACGGCTATCACTTCAAAAATTTTACCTGTTTAAGGATCCTTCAAAATTGCTTATCTATTTCTTTATGTACATATTAGACCTGGCCTTTGTTTGAATAAGGGTAAATGTGGTTCCCATTCTATTTTGTGTCTTTCTGACTGGATCCTTGTAGTATTTCTTCTTCTGCTGCTATATCCGAATATCGGCAATCATGATGGTGATCAGTCATAAAGATCGTCCTGATAATATAATGCAGTGGCCTTTCATTTATTTTATATTTATTTATTTATATTTGTATTTATATGCCGCTCTCCTTGCCGAAGCAACTCAGAGCGGCTTACAATGTTACAGTATCAAATATAAGAGCAACAACATATCAATATAACAAATATAATACAGTCAATATAGTCATAAAAGCAAAAGCACAGTACAATCTACAGTCCATAAACAACATATGATACCAAATGGGCAATATACAATATAATCACAATACTATTCATATCTAATACAAGGAAATGTACAATATAAAACATCATCCCGCTGCCCATCCACATCCCCCCCAACACACCTGCTATCCAGTCCCGGTATGGCCTTCTGCATCGCAGCATGACAACCATACCACTCATCCAGTTCCATGACTCACTTTCTGGTCCTGGGCTCTTTTGATGAAGCTGCTGCGATCCATCAAGATGGATTCAAGTGGGATTTAATCCACTTGGGGACCATCATCCTTCCATGTGGACTTTGGCACCCAAGGCTGCTAATCCTCAGGGTTGTCAGGTTAGTTAACTGCCACCTATTGCTCGACTTTGAGTCACTGGCAGTATGGTCTACTTTATTACCATAGCAGGATAACCTGGCCAACCTGGATGTAGTATTTCTGGACCACAGTAAAAAACAACAACCCTATTTCTGTGAATGGAGAAACGTGAATGGCCATGACAGAGTTATGATTGCCCAGTGCCATCAGAATTATTCTGCCAGAATTGTTTTCTTCTAGCCTTGACAATAGATGTTAAAGAGGAGCAGCAGACAATGAATGTGAACTTTGGCAGTGACACCAGTGCACCAACAAGAAAAGGCAGAGAGGGGTAGACACTTCTGACCTAAACTGAACCATTCACAATTCATACAGGAATACAGTACAAGCATTAATCTACACGAGCTCAATCCTAGTGGTGTAACTACCAAGATGAGTCTTTGAAAAGAAGAGGTAAGAAAAAAGCAAAACGTGAGAGCACAAACCCAGGCAATATGCTGTGCTGATAGAAGTCATTAGGAGAGTTCCCTGTGGAGAACACCTGCTATAGCCCAGTGATCTCACTTAAGAGACTCTCCTCCTCTGGAATTATATACTGTTTTGTTGCTTGCATTCTATTGAGGTTAAGGAGTGCAATCAAGGAAATCTGGGTCTGCATCTTTATTCCCTCCACCCAGCACTTCCTGCCTGTAAACAGATCTGAATCTGTTTGCCTCAAAATCATTGTCTCAAAAATGTTTTCCTCCTGTGTAGTCATAATACAGTACTCTAACCTTCCTTAAGTCTTTTATTAATGGGTTTCTGTGGGATGTGCAAATATCATTTCCTATTGACTTTCTGAAGCCAAGGCCACATTTTACCTTGTTCCCACTGAAATCTAAAGCAGGATTACAAAAATGCTTCTGCTTGGAAAGACTATGTTCTGTTGTGTGTGTGTTTGTTTTTGTTTTGCACCCACAACAAATCATGCACAATCTATTTTAAGACATTAATTCTATAAATGCATGTTTGGAACTCTGCATTTGCCGAAAGAATGCAACAGTGGGGCAGAGGTTATGGTAAAGGAGAACTGTCATTTTCCTGCCAACAAATGTCCGCCTAGCAATTTCTCCCACCACCAGATATAATCCTGGTTTTGTAACTTGGATGTAGGAAAGAAATAAACAGCCTCACAAAGTACTTGTATGGATAAATCTTGTACATTTGTCTTTTGACTGGGTGCAATGGTTCAGGCCAACCTAGCAGTTCAAAAGCAAGAAATTGCAAGTAGATAATGGGAAGGTAAACAGCTTTCCATGCACTCCGGTGTCGAGGCATGCCTGCCACATGTCCACAGAAATGTCTGCAAATGCAGAGCCTGCTGGCTCTTTAGCTGTAAATAGAGATGATCACTGAACCCTAGAGTCAGATACAACTGACTTTTGAGCAAGGGCAACCTTTACCTTTACTAATGGTTCAGGCTAACAAGCATTAGCTGCCACTAGGAGATTTTCCTGTGCATGTGTGCACAAAGGTGCCTCAGGTTCCTCTGAACCCCCCCCCCCCCCCCCGGCACCCAGCCAGCTCAGGCTAATTCCTGGAAACCTTCGGGGAAAAATAGCAGTTGTTATCTCTTCCTTGGGATCAGCAAATCTAGACTGACTTCCTTCCAGAGATAGCCTCAACCTTATAAGGAAGACTAATTGCAAATGATACTAATTCTGGAAAAGTTTATGGCAGCCGACCCAAGTAGCTAAGTATTGGGCTTAGGGCCAAACTGTTCCCCAATCACAAACTGTAAAGCACATAACAAGGAATTTTTAAAATTGTATTTAAAAATAGGACGATAAAAGCCAAAAGAGACAGAAATCCTTTTTAGATTAGTAAACCAATTTCAATAAATAAGAAAAACTCAGATTATGATGTTTTAAAACAAAGAATGGGCATAGCTCAACCACACATAAAAATATTAAAAACTACCTAATCTACTCTACTTACGCAGAGGACCTAAGAACAGACTTACCAGTAACCAAATTTCTGAGCTCACACAGATCACAGTTCTCACCCACAGAATAACGTGCTGCAACTTCAAACCTCATGTTTCCCCTTGTTCTGGTTCTTGGCTACTCTTATGCACTTTCACCTTTTGTGGAAGACATCCTTTCGCCAACCAAATGAGCTTTCTGCCTGAGTCTTCCAGAAGACCACCCATTCTGCCCTTAGTCACTTTTATTTCTCATTGGAATGTTGCTGAGAATTATAACCCATTTTACAGCTTCCTACTCTGATGGTTCAAGGGGATCATGGGTTCATTTTCTATCTTTCTTGATAACCAGATGCCTCTGTCATGCAAACTGTTATCTTCCCCATCAGCCTTTCAGGCACCTCTCAGAAAGAACTGATCTGGTGTTTGTTTTCAGCTCGGGGTTAGAAATTTTAGAACTTCTTCATACTGGGAAAACAGATAGTTAGAGCATCACATTTTCTACATGGCATGCAGTTCTTGTATTCCATTGTACAGTACTCAAAGCTGCTGTTCTAGCCTCAAAGCTGCTGTTCTACCTTTTGTTCTTCATTTCAAGATATGTTGGAGATATGGAGGTAGGGCTGAACAATTCAAGCATGTGATCATCCCTACCTGTTAGTTTGAAAATGAAAAGTCTGCTTGTTTTGGCTAAAATTTGCATCCAGTCCAACTTGTGTTTGCTGTCTCTCCCCCCCCCCCCCCCCCAATATAGAGAACCTTTCCACTGACATTGCACTGAGTTTCAGAAGAACCCAAGGGGATAATGTTTTCAGTCATGGCCAGGACTGTAGCTAGGGCAAGGCAACTATGGCTTTGTCCAGGGTCCTAGTTTTAGAAGGCATAGTGACTGTCCTGCCCTTCTGTTCAGGGCCGTAGTCAGCAGGGCCAGGGGGTGCACGAAACCCTCCTGGGCTAACAGCCTGCCCCCAGCCCCCCCCCTCCTGTGGTGTCAATGTTATATATGTGTGACAATCCCCCCTCCCCAATATAGAATCCAGGCTACAGCCCAGCTTCTGTTCCATAGGTAAGCTTAAGGACAACAGGTGCATCTGTGCACCTAAAGCTCACCTGATGCCCATCATTTGTGCAAGAAGCATAGCTACTTCATTGCTAAGCATCCCCAACTGCAAATTCCAAAGTCTGAAAAACAGCGTTAGCAACAACCACCACTTCTGGCATACATGGAAGAGGAAGCATGGTCTGTTTGCAGAAGGTAGAGCCTGCTTCTCCCCTTCCATAACAGGGGTCTATTTTGAGCTCAGTAGACCAGTCCTCTTGGTCAGAGATGACAAAAAGGCTTATATTAAGTTATATAATTTGGTAAACTGCATGTATTAAACACACTTATCAACTTTTTTGGTATCTCTGAAATAAAAAATAATTTTTGGGCATATATTCTTGGGCCAAAATGGCAAATTATGTACCTGGTCAAGGTGGCCCTCTGGGATGCTCAGAAGTATCTCTGTAGTGCATATGTAAGGATGAGCTTTCTCCTTTCCTCCAGACTTGTGTTTCTACGCACCTTCAGAGTTCAGAGTAGTTAGTGCAGAGGTGCCCAAACTTTTCGGGCTGTTGGCCTGACCACAATCCCCCAGACAGTTGATCAGGCTGGTCATGTGGTTTCTCCCATTGGAAGTGGATGTAAAATGTGCCCATGCATGCGCAGAATGCTGCCGTAAGTGCATCTGTGGCTGTCGTAAATGTGTTTACGACAGCTGCAGGTGCATTTACAGCAGCATTCTACACATGCACGGGCATGTTTTACTTCTGCTCCTGTGAGCACCATAGACCAGATGAATTGGCATTGGGGGACAAATTTGTTTATTTGTTCACATTTATATTGCCGCTCACTCACCGAGGCTGTCAAAACAGCAACAGTACAGTAAAAATCATAAAATACAGCCTCACAAACAACCAAAACAGAACACAGACTTAACTCCTCTCAGGTCGTTATTGTGGGCTCAGAGGAGGGGGTGATGTCCTCAGCCGCCTGCCAGGCCATGGAGTCTTCTCCCTCAGGCCCCTGGGCCGTAGTTTGTGCATTTTGAGTTAGTGCTAAGTCATAATTTCTCCTATGTTAGGGGGAAGGGCTAAATATCTTACATGACTCCTTTTAAAACAGTGTGTGGCATAAATGATTGGATAGTTTAGACTGAGTGGTCTCTTGGTAGATGAAATCACTCGTGCCGATCCTTCTGCTGCTGCTGATCAAGGCCCTTGGCATGGTTCTTGCCAAGCCTCTATTGCTTGAAAGTGTTGACTGCATGTCAAGTCCATAACAGATTGTTGCTGCTGGTTACTAGGGAATGATATTCTTGGATTTGCTTCTTTTCTTAAAGTCATTCTCTGTTTGGAATGGAAAAACAGCCAAATAGAACATGAAAGGCTTCTCCCAGGCCTAGGGCAAAGTAGTCTGCACTCTTGTAAGAAACAGAATTCATACGAACACATCCAAAAATACAGTTAAAAGAGGATAGACATTGTTCTATTTTTGCCATTTCCTGGGAGCAAGTATCTGCCAAGGAGAAGTTACATTTTGTCATACTTGAATAGGCACTTTTATTTGTTTCTTATTCTAGCCTCGAGATGTTGAAAGAACTGCTTTTTAAAAAGCAAATTATGTGTTCCATCTCATGAATCCAAATTCCTAGTATTTCTGTTTTGCATGTTTTGAACTGGTCAGTTATTAACATATTATGGCAGATATTTTGATTATGAGAAGCAACACTTCAAATGATTTTAAAGCTGAGGGCTTTACTGATCATCAACCACCAAAGCAGAGACTGAAATCAAGGCATAGTTTCCTCATAACTTCTGCTCCCCTGAACAACCAGCTCCCACAGACCACCTTAGAACTATGGAAGGCAAGCAAGGAGCTACCAGATAACTAGGCAGAATCACATGACTCTCTACTGCAGGGGTTCCCAAACCTTTTCTTGCAGTGAGCCCGACCACACACCCCAGACAGCTGAGCAGGCCAATCACATGGCTCTGCTGTAAACACTACCATGAAATGCATCTTCTGCTGTCATAAATGTGTTTATGACAGTTGTGGGTGCATTTACGGCAGTCGTAAATGCACTCGCTTCTGGTAACAGCGAGGGTGGCAGCGGGCCACATGAAATGGTGCCGTGAGCCATAGTTTGGCCACCCCTGCTCTACCGCCTGGCCAAGAACAACCATAGCCTGCATGGAAAGCTTTAAACAGACTGTCTGCTGGAATAGGGAGATCAAGGGCTAAATTGAGAAAATGGGGTTTTCCTGTAGATGACAGCCTGTGTGAATGCGGAGAAGAACAAACTATCTCCCATATGGTACAATGCACACAATGTCCCTCAACGTGCTCTGAGGAGGACCTTAGGTTGGCAAGAGGAAATGCTGTTGAGGTGGCCAGATATTGGGCGGATGTCATCTAGCCCTTTTAATTCTATTTTGTTTAGCGTTGTATGATATTATATGCTGCTGCTCCCGCCTCTGACACAAATAAAGAACCGAAACAATAGTCAGTGTCCTTTTGGTACATTGTATCCAAGTACAGTAGTTGGCATTGCCAAAGTCAGGCAGTTAGTTCCTTAGAAGAAAGTCCTTTCATGTCCCTGTGGTGCAGGGGTTCAACTGCAGTAGCCAAAACTAATGATCTGAATTTGATCCTGATAGGCTCAAGGCTGACTCAGTCTTCCATCCTTCTGAGGTTGGTTAAATGAGTTTCCAGCTTGTTGAGGGGCAAAATGCTAATTACTGTGTGAACTACCCAGAGATGCTCTCGGTGATATGGGGTAGTATTTAAGTGTTATTGCTGTTGCTACAAGCAACAGCCTATATTTGTATGTGATATTCAGGAGGGAGGAAGTCACACAGAAGCTGCATTTAAATTGGGGAAAAAACTGAGGGAGAGAGGAAGTTGGAGAGAGTAGGCCCCAATGCTAAGGCTAACAGCAGCCTCAGTCTTGCTTCCATCTCTTGCTGTATTACAGTAGTTAAGTACAGTACCCTCATACCTCAGTGACTGACAGACATGGAATTTTACTTGCCAGTGCATGGTTTTATGAGAGTATATATTCTGCGGAAGAGGCAGCCTGCACTGGGGTATACAATTTAAATGCAGCTTCTGTGTGACCTCCTCCCTTGAATGTTCTCTAAAGCTAGTAGGAAAAGCACATAGCCCTCAAGATACCAGATGTAGTTAATGACGAGGAATAATGGGAGATGTCATTAATTCTAGACCAAACTTGAAATTTTATAATGCCTTGAGTCTCATTGCCAGGAGACGGGCAGCATAGAAGTGCAAACGTTAAAATCAAGTAAAAACATTTGGAGGACCAGTGGTTTCCCATTACTTAGCTATAGTGTCTTAATTACACACACAAGGTCAAGTCCTGTTTCGGAACAACAAGGGTATTGTACAGCTATACATATTTTTTGCTGGAATAAGTTGTTTCCTCCCAACTACTAAGTGGACTACAGCCATAGGGAGCAGGGCATAAGAGTAAATGACATTATCACTGCCTGCCAGCCAAAATGCCATGGAGTTTTCACCCTGAGTCCTGGCTCCACTACAACATTGGTTAGCAACTTATATTTAACTAGGAAAGGAATACAGAAGTCTTGAATTTTGCACCTCATTATGAGCTGCCATAAGCGAGAAGTGACTTGATAGCACATGACAACAAGAGGTGGGATAGGACTACAAGCCTAGTTTTCCTTTTGTGGGTGTTTAAAAACTAATATTGTCTTAAGTGCTCACCTGCTCAACATGAACATAACATATATGTTCATATAAGCTTCTATCTGTTCATTAACAGATGTAACCAAATCCTTCAGTTTGAATAAAGGGTGCTCAGACTGTGGTAGCAGCAATGATGGTATCATCATCATGCAGGCGTAATGAATAATGTATGAAATCTCTGTTATGAGAGTATCAACTCTGTATTCGTCTACTCCATTACTGGCTAAGCTAGTCCATTCCTCTGTCCTAACTAGAAATGACAGAGCTGTCAGACCGTTCTCCCTCTTGTAGTTTTAGTTGTGGCTGTTCCCTTCCTTTTAGCTGGCTAATCTCTTGAAAGACAATAACCTCTGGCATCTTATTCCTTCCTTTCCTGGAACAAGACACACAGGCAGAATATGTGACCTGGGAGCAAATGGGAACTGAAGAAGGAAGAGATTTATACTATGCAGCAATATATTGTGTCATGTTATCTTCTCACTAGAAATCAAGGCTTGTTGCTTACACAGATCATATCCCCTGAAGACCTCAAATTACTTCATAACTGAACAATGTGCTGTCCCACCTATTCTGTCATAGAAAACTGAGACCCAGAAAACTAATGTGCCAAAATATATGAAATTAGACCTGTTTACGGTTAGATCTGAAACTATGATTCCAAAATAAGCACACTTCCCTAGACTAGTTCACTGAACAGTCCCTTAAATGGTTATGCAGGAAACAACAGTAGTCTTTTTAGCTTTTTTTAAAAAAACCCTTTCTCACAAGCTTAGGCTCTTCACAAAGAAAGGGCAATGGCTGGCAAAATCCTATTCACGGTTGGACAAAAGTAAGTTCCATTAAGTTCAAAAGAGCTTGGTTTTTATAACTGGGTATTTGAACAGAGCAAAGAAATAGAGGAAAACAACATAAGGGGTATGACTAGAGATCTTTTCAAAAAAATTGGGGAAATCAAGGGAATGTTTAAAGCAAAAATAACCATGATAAAGGACAAAAATGGCAAAGAGTTAGCTGAGGCAGAAGAAATAAAGAAAAGATGGCAAGAATACACAGAGCAACTCTACAAAACGGACCTCAACAGTCCTGATAATCACAATGATGAGAACATTTAACTTGAGCCAGACATCCTAGAAAGTGAAGTCAGAAAGGGCCTAAAAAGCACTGCAAACAACAAAGCCAATGGAGATGATGGTATCTCAGTTGAATTTTTCAAAACCCTAAAAGAGGATGGAATCAAATTATTGCAATCTATATGCCAGCATATCTGGAAAACAAAACAATGGCCAGAAAGATTGGAAAAGATCAGTATATGTTCCAATCCCAAAAAAGGGTAATGCCAAAGAATGTTCAAATTATTGAACAATTGCGTTCATCCCACATGCTAGCAAGGTTATGCTCAAGATAATACAGGACAGACTTCAGCATCACGTGGATAGAGAATTACCAGAATTGCAGGCTGGGTTCTGAAGAGGCAGTGGGACTAGAGACCACGTTGCCAACATACGTTGGATCATGAAGAAATCAAAGGAGCATGAGAAACAAGTATTCTTCTGTTTCATTGACTACACCAAGGCCTTTGACTATGTGGACCACAAGAAAATGTGGCAAGTAATTAAAGAGATGGGAATACCAGAACATCTTCTATGCCTCATGAGAAATCTGTACATGAGTCAAGAAGCAACAGTTAGGACAGAATACAGAATGATGGTGTGGTTTGGAACAGGAAAAGGAAAAGGAGTAAGACAAGAATGCATTTTATCACCCTGCTTATTCAACTTATACACAGAGCACATAATGTGCAATGCAGGGATGGAGGAATCACAAGTTGGGATCAAAATTGCTGGGAGAAACATCAACAACTTGAGATATGCAGATGATACCACCCTAATGGCAGAAAGTGAGGAGGACTTAAAGCAGCTCCTGATTAGGTTGAAAGAAGAAAGTGCAAAAGCTGGCTTGAGAATCAACATCAAAAAAACCAAGATAATGGCAACAGGCCCTATCAGTCCCTGGAAAATAGATGGGGAAGAAGTAGAAGCAGTGACAGATTTTACTTTCTTAGGATCAAAGCTCACTGCAGATGGTGATTGCAGCCATGAAATAAAAATGTGACTGATTCTTGAGAGACAAGGTATGAGAAACCTGGGGAACATAGTGAAAAGTAGAGGCATCACCTTTCAAACAAAAATTTGCAGTCAAAAAGCAATGGTATTCCTGGTGGTAATGTATGGTTGAGAGCTGGACCATAAGAAAGCTGAGTGCAGAAGAATAGATGTCTCTGTAATGTGGTGTTGGAGAATTTTGAGAGTCTCCTGGACAGTGAGGAGAACAAATATGTCAGTCTTAGAAGAAATCAACCCTGACTGGTCCTTAGGTCAAATAGTAAAGATGAAACTAAAGTACTTTGGACATTAAATGAGAAGAGAGGATTCGCTTGAGAAGGCTTTGATGCTGGGAAGGGTGGAGGGCAAGAGAAGAAGGGAGCGGCCAAAAATGAGATGGCTAGATGGTATTGTAGACACAGTGGGCCACAGAGCAGGGCGGGTTGAGGAGGTGGATGGTGGAGGACAGAGTTGCCTGGCGGGCAATGGTCCATGGGGTCACAATTGACTGTGTGACTGAACAACAAAAATGGGAATGTAACCTATCTTGGGGTATACAATGAAAAACAGGGAGAATAGCAAATTAATCATTATTAGCTACTGAAGAGCAGAGGTAGGGATTTGGTAACCTCCTTCTAGATGTTGTTCAATGATGATTTCTATTCTACCTGTTCATCGGCCACATTATCTGGAGGGAGGTTGACTCCAAAAACATCAACATGGAGGAAGTATAGCAGCTCTGTTCAGGTTTTTTCCTTTGCTAACAGATACTAAAGTGTAGTGATCTTCAGAATTGAGGTTTCTAGTTGGAAGGAAGACGATGTGATAAGGCTACAGAATAATATTCCAACATTTGTAGAATTGCATTAGGTTTATCAACAAAAACTTATGAGATAATAAATACAATATTCTGTCTCCTCTGGAGGAAAATCAGAGTTACATCTGAAATGACAAGCAGCTTCTTGAACGCATGCACACAGTTTGTAAATTAACATTATAAGAAGATGTGGAATATGTTCAGATTCATTTTGATGGGTTTTACTCCATAAAATGCTATGTCTGGATTTTATAATCATATCATGGATGAGTCAATCAGTTCTAAAGCAAGTCTAGCACAAATTTGTTAGTCAATTTCTTGCTGTACTTTTTAGTACAGCTGCACATCCCTCCAACTGGGGTTGGGTTATTTGATCAATTAATGTCTATTTCCATAGCTCAAAAGAAGACCAGGGAAATGTTTGTAAGAATTTTAATATACTGCTAAAGGAATGTAACAAGCATTATGAAAGCAGCTAAACATTTTTAAAATAACTTCTTTTATAATACAAAATAAAGAAGACAACAACAAAAAAGAGAAAAGAAGACAGCTAAAAGTTTTGAGCAGCAGCTGTTGTTGACATATGAATTTGATTTCCCCCTTAAGTGACCAGATGTGAAGAGGTTTAGCTCTGAATAGAACAAAGTTTGTTTTTAAACAGTATTCTTTATCTACATTCATAACCAAGCAACCCATCACCTTTAATGTTAAAATTTAATTGACCAGTTAAATTCATCATTAAGCCCACAAACAAGACTTTATTTAAAAATAACTTTCTATTACGTTTAGCTAGGATGATTACACTTCTTTGGGTACTCTCTAAGAAGAATTCAATTCATTCTCATGGGACTTTAAAAAAAAAAAGAGTTTTCACTTACATATAGCACTATACTGTTCTGCTAAAAGTTCATATTGGGAGAATTATTGGTTTAATTTTTAACACCAAAGCAAGGATTAAATAATAGAATCAGCTTCCTAAGCAGCTGTGAAGATGTCATGTGTTATGCTCTCATTTATAAAATAATGCAGCTCAGCAACCCAAATTATTAAACTAACCACATCCTTTTTCCTCTTTCTCCCACAGCTTAGCACTCAGTTGTTCTAAAGTAACACTGTACAATTCAGACAGTCGATGGTATGACTTATAACATTTCCTGTCAGCCTCCTCACATTTCACACTCAATAATAATAGACAGCTGCATTGGTAAATGATAGTTTTGATCAGAGAAACGGCTAAATTCCATATTTAACTATACTTCTTTATTTCCAATCAGCCGTTCCAGAAACTGTTCTTTCTTGAGAAAAGGATTCCGTAGGCTACAGTTATACATGTTGCATATACCATGTAATTTGCAACAAGAGGCAGGATTGATGCCCCAGAAATAAGAACATATCTGTAATTTCAAGATTATGCATAAATTCCTCAGATCTTCCAGGATTTTTTTTTAAATAAAGCTGTGTTTCCCAACCTTTGGTTCTTAAGCTTCAATTCCCAGAAGCCTAAACAAACGCCAAAAAGCAATTATCATCCAATGTACTAACGGAGACTTCTGGGAATTGAAGTCCAAGAACCAAAGGTTGGGATATAATGAAATAAAGGAAAGCTATGTCTAGGAGAGGGGAGGCAGCAATTCTAAAGTTATTCAACATGACCTCAACACTTATGCACTTTGGGTAGAAAAAGGAAAAAAACAATCCCTGCCTATAGTATAAATATAATTCAGCTCTTTAAAATTGCTAAGAAATTCTGTAAAGATTATTTTTCACTGGTGTATTTTTAAAGGAGCCAGAACTACAGCTCTCGGTCTAACCAGTGCAGAGGCAACACTGTGACTCTAATGATGTTTCCCTGCTATGTATAACAATAGTAGAGACAGTACATCTAGAAATACTACTACTAGGGTTAGTACTATTAGCCCACATTTCTACTGGGGTGTGTGTGTCAGAATTTACCACTATAAATTATCTTGCTATTCCTCTCTTTTCTAGACTGTATATAGTTAAGGCCTGTTAAATCTGATGATCAAGTGATCTTTGAACAATTAATGGGGAATTCTTTTATATTCTGAATTTTGCCTATGTGTTGAAGCAGGAAAAATTAAAAATTATTGTGTCCATTAGAATTAGTTAGTAGCTGTTGCTTGCATTTGTTCATCTTCCTGTCTTTTCTCAAGGGTATCAGCCATCAAATTACAAGTTTTCTTGTGCTTCTGCCAGTGCTGTACCTGACATTCTCTGCAAAAGGTAGAGACACCAAGTCAAATTAACACTAATAACCATGAAGTTGGCATTAAGAATGAAATACGTATACAGTACTAAAATAGTAATATAAGTTACATAATGAATGTTTGTCCTTTTTGAATACGTTAGATGGCAACAAAGAGAGAGAGAGTGGGTAAGAATTGAGTTGAAGTAGCAGAATAGATTTGATCCATATTTCATACAAACATTTGGCTTAAACTCCCTGCTCTCCCCAATTTCCTATTAAATAAACAGGACTCGAATTGTGTAGGTCATACTCCAATGGAAGTTTAATTCATTCATTCATTCATTCAATTTGTATACCGCCCTACATTTTCTATTAGTTGAAGTGGATGGCTGACAAAGTGACAGAAAGAATGTAGCTGAATTACTTAGGCAAATTTAGTTAAACTTCTCACATCATCTGGTGTCTGCTGAACCATCAAGAGATCCCACCAGGCATCATGAATTGATATCTCGACTTGTTCTCTATAGCTTCTGGTGTATATGCAAATCTCAGCATACCTAATGCTGTTTTATCTGTGCCATATGAGCAAATTCATTTCTGAACATGCCCATATACCACAGATAAAACACATTTCATTCTTCTTAAGATTTTGATTTAATTATTTTTTAAAAAATACTTATATTGTAAAACAAAGCCCACTAAAGTTGGGACTGACAAAGCATCATTCTTCAGTTCTTAGAATATAACTCTCAGCTGTATTCACTAGGAAATAATGGGAGCTGCAGTTCAGCAAGAACAGAAAGACCATACTTTACTCACAGAACCATCCTTCTAACATGGTGCCCTTCAAATGTTTTGGACTGCGAGCCCAACCACATGATTAATGAAAAGGGTCAACAGAAACTATAGTCCAGACGAATGGTGGCAAACCAATGACATGCATGCCAGAGGGGGCACTCAGAGCCCTCTGTTGGCACGCTATTGCCCCAGCACAGAGTATGCCCCGTCCCTCTGCCCAGGAGCCCAATGGGAACGTTTCCTCCTTCCCCCAGTACAGAGTTCGCCCTGCCCATCTGTCTAGGCACTTGGTTTCTAAAAGGTTTGCCATCATCTGTCCAGACCATTTGGATAATACCATGCTGTAGTGGACCACAACAAAATTATGAAAAATAAAACTACAATAGCAGTAGAGATATTTAAAATATTTAGGACAATATCAAAACAATGGACAAAATCCTGTTGTGTAATTTAGCACGAAGTGCAACTTGGATCAAACACTGGAAATGTTGGATTTATGCTATTCACCCCCCCCCCCCCAATTTTAGGTTAAAACACCTTTTGTCTTAAAGAAGCCTTTAGAAGCCTAAAGTAGGTGGGAGAACCTTTGACACTAAAAAAATCACAGCCAGGGCGCCACTGGCAAAATCAAAAAAGCTACTGCTGATCCATTGGCAATTTTTGATTTTTAAAAGGTCTTCGCACTATCCTGAGATCCCCAAAGGCTTACACAGGGGAAGGGATAACCCAAGGAAGCACTGGAACCTAAAATTGGAAGATAAGCTTTTGCTTAGCATACATTGTTCCTAGTACCTGATCTGAATTTTACCAAGTACAAAGTTATGCAACAGGATTTTGCCCAGTAAGTTAGAAACAATGTATTAGCTGAAATCCAGTAGTAAGTTGCATCTAGAGTAGGCCTACTGAATCAGTGAAACTTAGACAGGTGCTAGATTCCAGAAGGTCACGTATGACTAAGTAAGATTCTACCTCAGAAATGAGTTCCAGAATCCAAATGTGACGAATGAAAAGAATAATTCCTCTTTATAAACTAACTGGTTGTAAGACCTCATGATCTCAGCAAAACAAAGAGTAATGCTAGTTAGAGATGTATATAGGGTAAATTTCTCAAGAAGTAATGCTGGGAATTATGTTTTCACATTAAATGCTATTTTAATCCCAAATAGCATTCAGAACATAGGCTTCTGATTGACAGCTTCTGATTTTGTGCTCTTGAAGCTGTCACCAACAGATCAACACAGATGTTAGGTGTGCTTACCGTCTACAATACCATTCATTCCGACAACGGGAGCAGCGTTTTGTTGCTTGAGAACCACACATCACACATCTAGGCTTGTCAGGGATCAGGGCTTCCATGACATCTAGGTTGTATGTTTTAGCCCATCTGATTTAAGACAGAAAGCAATTTTCAGCAAGATTCATAATAGATAATCCCAACAATTATTTGGTCCTTACAGTCTAAAATAGGATCAAATATCCAAATCTCAAACTAATATTGTACTTAGTGGAATACTAATTGATGTCAAAGGGATTCATGACTCTCTCAAACTGAGTTTAGTGGAGAATGAAGACAAAAAGGTTTGTATCTTATTTCGAATCTTGAGGTCCAGTAGTGGCCCAAATCCTGTTAAGTTAGGTAAAGGTCTCCCTTGCTCAAAAGCCTGTTGTGTCTGACTCTAGGGCGTAGCGCTACAGACATTTCCATGGTCATGTGGCAGGCATAACTAGATGCCTAAGTGCATGGGATGCTGTTAACTTTCCTGCCAAAGCAGTACTTATTTTTCTACTTGCAATTACTTCTTCAATGCCAAGTTGGTAGGAAATGGGCCAGACAATGGGTGCTCACTCCATCACACAGTGCTCGGGTCTCAAACTGCTGAACTTCTAGTTGTCAAGCTCAGTGTCTTAACCACTAAGCCACCACAGCCCTTTGTGTTATGTTACGCCAGTGTATATTGGATTCAGCACTGGGAATAATTAATTTGTTGTTCAGTTGCACGGTTGATTCTGACCCCTTGCGACCCCATGGGCCATTACATGCCAGACACCTCTATCCTCCTCCATCCTCCTCAACCTGCCCAACTGTTTCCACTGCATTTGATCCCCTCCTTTCAGGTTCAATGACTCCCCAAGACTCTCTTTCGCTTTGGGGAGCTTCAGGAAATGAAGGAGTACCTTTAGTAGTGAAAAACTGCAGACAGATCACCAAGATGATGGATGCTGGTGGCAATCAGCTGGTGGTTTTTTATTACTAAAAGCTTTCCCTCATCTAAAGGCTCCCAAAGGCTCTCCCACAGCAAAAGGGAGCTCTAGAGAGCCTCAGAACCTGAAAGGGGAATAGAAGACTTTCAACTCCTTGCCTTGGATACCTTGGAGTCGTTATTTCAGCAAGAAGTCCAAACATTGGTAGACGTCTCTCCGATGGCATTCTACACATGCAAATAGACCTGAGAAATCAAGTCCATCCATGTGCAGTTTTTAGCCATTTGGATATCACGTCACCCACTGGATAGGTGGACCACGACATGTGCCCTCTGCTTTCACCTTGCCCAAGGGATCAGATGGAGGACACTTTGGTGAGTTTTATTCCTGGCCTAACACCATTCACAAGAGATGGGCAATACTACCTAGTTAGACCGCTCAAGCCCCCGTGCCACGACAAGGCTCTCACCTAGCAGGGGAGCTTTCAACTCATTTAAATTAATTATTGGCAGCACCAGATCCAATTTATGCTGACATACTTTTATACCTGTCTGGCTAGCCCTGTGAGTAAGGTATCTGGCTGCAGAATCAGAGGTTGAGAGTTCAATTCATCACTGTGCTTCTTGGGAGAAGAGCCAGTCTATGTGGGCATGGACAAGCTGCATTGTCCCAGAACACCCCCAGGAGAAGGGAATAGTAAACTGCTTTTGAACACTCTTTACCTGGAAAATCCTGAAAAGAGTCTCCATGAATCAGAATTGAATAGACTGCACACAGTTATTTATTAATCATCAGAGTACTCTTACAGGCCTGGTGATTCTTGCATTTCTTTTCATTAGTACTGCACAGATTAATTTATTGCTTGACATCTAAGATTTATAGCAAGTTTACCACTATGATAATATAGACTGTACAACCAGCGACTCAACACTGAGTGTTGGCAGTAGTAAATAACCTGACTCCCTAAAGGGGCCAACAGATACAGGCAGATGAGCCCCTTTAGGTGGGGTGATAGTCCCCCTCAGTGGAGGAAATGCCACTGGAAGCCATCATATTGGGCCCAACGGCAAAATGTGCAGAGGAGGAACTCTGATTCCCAACGGTCATGGAGGCGGAAGAAGCCATGCCAGATGGACTGGCTGTGAGGTGCACCTTGACAATATATATCATCAAGGCTGCAGCAGTCCATTGCAGTTCCGGTGTTAAGTGCTGCATGTCTCATTTATTAGGTGGTGCAGGAGATGGCTCTGTGATCATAGTGTGTGGGTCACTTCATGGCAAGTTGAAATCCACCTTAAACAAATTCATGTCAATGGCATTTTTCCTGCTTCAGGAAAAAATGCATTCTTAGATACGAGTTGCAGCCAACCACAACGATGAGCAAGTTTATACCTGATAAAATGCTCCGAATGCTGCATTCTGCGTAACTTTGACCCTAAATAAATCTGTCTGCTCAAGTGAAACTGTGTCCTGTGAAATAAAACCAATTTCCCATTTGTGAAAAGACCCAAGACTATAATTTGACTACAGAAAGTCAGATTTCAGTGGTGGGCTGTTAACCACAGCTGAACTCAGAAAAGTAATTTTCCATTTTTAAGTGTTAGAGCTTTAAATAATTTCTGTGCATCTGGTGACTGGTAATGAACTCTATCCACAGTAGAGTACTTGATATGGTAGGAAGGTAAACATAGTGAAGACCTACCTGTATGCTTGGCTTTTGAGTTCCTCCTCAGAAAGACTAAACATATTATTTGCCTGGTGCTTAGCAATTGCTTGCCATTTTCCAGAATTCTCTCTGATAACTTGGTCCCGGATTACAGGAACCTGTCAAGACAGGAAAAGAATACGAGGTGAATTAACTTCAAGCAAGAAAACAAAGAATAGTAATAGTGTTCAGCACAATAGAAGCACATCTGGAGATAATAAGCATCAACTCACTTCAAAGAAAAAAGCAGGATGTTATGTGTGTTTAATTGATAAAAGGAAAAGGGTCAGGATATCTTTGAATAGGAAGATCTCTTAAGGATCATTACACAGATTTATTAAATACTGGACAGAAGCCAAGCAAAAGAAATTTCTGTATAACTCTTTTAAGATGTTAAAGAGTCTTTCTTCGAGGCCAGGGTTGGTGAACTGTGACTCTCCAGATGTTGCTGGACTATAATTTCCACTGTCATTCACTATAGACTGTGCTGGTTGAGGTGAGCACAAGAACAGAGGTCGAAGGTCCAAATAAATATGAATTACTCAGTATTTAACAGCATGTTTTCTTTTAGTGGCTGATCTGTGTGTCCCTCTCTGCCTACTTTTCTGAAACTATTTACTATTTTTTTAAAAATGCTACATTTCTCCCTATTCTTCCACCTCAGGCATAAAGCCACATCTGCTTTACTCCTAAGCTATTGTTAGCAGGCAACCTCACATGTTGAATAGCAAAAACCTTGAATAGCCAACGCCTGGCAGTGGCTGAGAACATCGCCCC
Source organism: Furcifer pardalis (assembly GCA_030440675.1). NCBI lineage: Eukaryota > Metazoa > Chordata > Lepidosauria > Squamata > Chamaeleonidae > Furcifer > Furcifer pardalis. The sequence continues at coordinate 106,652,853 of CP126893.1, forward strand.
CTCCTCTGGGCCCACAACAACGGCCTGAGGAAGAAGATGCCAAGGCCTAGCAGTGGCTGGGGACCTTGCCCACTCCTCTGGGCCCACAACAACGGCCTGACGGGAGTTAGTTTGTGTTCTGGTTTGGTTGTTTTATGTGGTTGCATTTTATAATTTTTATTGTACTGTTGTTGTTTTGACTGTAAGCCGCCCTGAGTCGCCTTGGCAAGTGGGCGGCAATATAAATCTAAATAAATAAATAAATAAAAACTGATTTAAAGGTTTGAAACTCTCTTAGAGTGTGACTAAACAGGTGAATCTGGAGCAATTCAGATCACATTTAAAATGCTCTTATCTTTGGAGCAATCTATTTTTATTGCATTTGAATGATCCTTCCATTCATATGGAAGATGTTTATTTTCCCACAAGAAGGATCCAGACAGTAATCCAGATTGCTTATTTGCCCTATTTCAATTATTGATGCTTTTCCTGTGCCCTTCCCCCTTGATTCCAACCCGTGCTCTAATCCTGTCGGCAACAAAGACTTCCCTTTTTAGTTTTGTTTTCTCTAGTAAGTGGCATAACACTCCGGGAATACAGTACATCAATTTAGCATGAATATTCTCTAATATTTGAAGGAGTACTTCATCACTTAGAATATTTTTTAAAATGTGAAACGAAGAAAATAGATCAGGATCTCCCATCTTATCTACTTTCATGAGCCACTGCATACATCACAGGTGTGTCACCAGAGGCGTAGCTACCACCGTATCAGCCGTATCAATTATACGGGGCCCCCGGGCTACGGGGGCCCCCAACGGCAAAAAAAAAAAAAAATGGAGCAAAAATTTACTGCGCATGCGCAGAAACTCAATCTGAGGCATTGCGCATGCGTCAGATTGAGTTTCTGCATATGCGCACTTTATTGGAGCCATTTTTGGCTCCAATTTTAAAAAATAAAATTTCAGAGTCGGAGCCGCAGCTTTTCGGAGCGGCTCCGATGGTGGCCCTCAGAGAAAGGCACCTCCCCTGGGGCCGCCCAGCTCCCACAGGCAGGTTGAGGCCTGTCCGGGCTGTCCGCTGCTGCCGAACCCCCATGGCCTGGGGACCCCCTGGCAGAGTGCGCCACGGTCCAGCAGCGTAGGAAGGCGGGGTCCACGGGGGCCGGTTGCCCCCAGCGGTGCTTTCCAAAAGGGGCGGCAAAGCCTTGGCTCCTTTCCCTTCCCCTCACCTTGCTCCACCACCCGGGTCCGGCGGTGGCGACGGCGACAGCGGCAAGCGGCTCCGGAAGAGGAGGAGGAGGATGCAGTCGGGGGCAACGCGCCTTGCCATGCGCCCACCGGAGGGTAAGTGAGGGTTTTGTGTTTCGGGTGGGTGGGTGGTTTATGTGTGTGTAGGGTGGGTGGGTGGATTTTTATTAAATTTTTATTTTATTTCTTTATTTATTTTAATTATTTAAGTTATTTACGGGTTTGTGTTGTGGTTGTTTGGGTGGGTGGGTGGGTTGAGATGTGTGTTTGTTTGTTTATTTTAATTCTATTCTATTTTATTTATTTATTTATTTTATTTTTGGCCCCGCCCACGATGTCATGACGTCATGACGTCGGCTCCCCCCACGACGTCATGATGTCATGACGTTAGCACCGCCCCGCATATAAAGGGCCCCCAAACAAATTTTTATACAGGGCCCCGCCAAGGTAAGTTACGCTTCTGTGTGTCACCGAAGAGAACGCTGCCTACACCTCTATTTGGGAGCAAATTAAGCAACCACTCAAACTGCAGAATGGAGTCAGGAATGCTTCCAATCACACCAAATAAATTACAGTCCTAGTACTGTATCAGAAAGGAGTGGGACAGCATTCAAAAGGGGCTGGATGGATTGTTCTTCCTTAAAACGTGTGTTTACCAGAAAATAGAAAACTGCAACAAAAGCAAACCAAATAGTATCCTTTTGTATCCATTTGTATCCTTCTATCTTCCCCCTAGGGTACAGGCCATACTGAGATTTTTCTTGTCATCCAGATGATGTTGTTCTTAGCCCAATATGTGTAGAGGTCTTTGAGCTTGATTCTCACACCTTTTATCCCTCTTCAGCCCTTTATTACCAATAGCACATTTATTCTCTGAGTGCCAGTCATTGCATAACCAAAGTGACATCGTTAACATACAATAGGAAGGCAACAATAGTTTTGAAGAAACCACAAGATTTGCAGAATTATACAAAACACCTTTTTAAAATGAAGCATTTTTTGGTGGGAGGCACAGAACATGCTTGTATCTTGGGGCAGGAAACCTCAAGACAATGGAACATGGAATTCTGAGCACAAAACCTCCAGAAATGGTCTTCTATGTCCCACTTATACAGTGGTACCTCGCTTAAAGAGCATAATGCATTCCATCGGATTGCTCTTTAAGGAGTTTGCTCTTTAAGCAAAACACCATTGTCAGTGACTGATTGTGACTTCTGGTGGGGGGGGGGATTGCAAATCCCAATTTAGTTGTTAAGCGAGTTTTTGGTTGGTTTTAGTTGTTAAGCGAGGTGAACATTCAGAGAAAATTCTGCTCTTTAAGTGAGTTAGTCTCTAAGCGAGGCACTCTTTATGCGAGGTTTTACTGTAGTTAAAATTCAGAAATTAGTTTGAAATATTGTGATATTCAGAGAAATGATAAATCTATCCTGGAATATGGACTAGTAGATTCTCAAAAATATGCCACATGGCTAAAATTATTCCAAGAATAAAATCTCCTCTAATTTGTCCATTTTTTGAAGAGAAACACCCAGGCTTGGGATTCTAAATATTAGAGAAATTTTTAGCAAAAGATTGTAGTACTGAAATTCAGTCTCTTAAGGAACGGTTGCTGTTCAAATGAGTTAATATCCCTGCCAAATAAAAATATCTATGAAGAGATTAAGCATAAAGGACTTCTCTGTGGAGAGCAAGAAATGGAAAAAGCTTTTTCATAATTGCCTGGCATAAAGACAGTGGGTGAGTTCATGGCTTCTTGGGAAGCTGCTTTACCAGTGTGTGTACAGTATAGCTGCAGTTTCCCTCCACTATCCTCTCAAGACTGCTGAATTTCAGTTACTATTACCAGTATAACCAAAGATTAGAACTCTTCAACATTAAGAATTCAAGTACAAACACATCAGATTGAGCAACTTGGGTGCATATACAGTAGTATACTTTTCTATTACTGAATGAAGTGATTTCACATTCTCATTCTGACACTGTTTTCTTCAGGTCAAAGTCCTTGCTAGATTGTAGCTTGACTACAGAATGTTTCTGCAACATGCACAGCTCTGGGGTGTCCTGAAGAGCGCTCTCTCTCTCTCTTTGTTCCTGCCCATAGACAGGCCCTTCTGTGTGCTACAAAACATTTTAAAGAGGTACCATTTCATTTTGCTTTTTAAAAATGTAAAGCTTCTATCAGTTAAGGAAATCAAAATAAAAGTGAGCACCCCAGAGCAAATGAAATCTTTCATTATACTGACTAAATGGATTCTACTGTTAAAGTGCAGCTTTAGGTTCTGAACATTTGCAGCTCAATGTTCCTTAAACCATTCCAATGCTACATATATAGTAATCTGATTTTTAAAACACCATAAAGAGTGAATTTTCCAATGAACTACTTCTGAAGAAAAGGTGGCCATATTATTTATCCCAGAGGTCATCTGATTTATTAGCCGGTACATCAGGCTTGAAGCTTGGCTTTTATTCTAGAAGACTTAATGCAGCAGGAGGCAAAACTCTGCAGCTGGGGAAGGGAGGCTCCCAGAAAAGCACAACAGCTGCAGATATTATCATAAGTATTAAAAGATTATCTTGTATGACAGAGTAGACTGATTTTCATCTTGAATGGTCTGTTTTCTTTTTACTTAAATCCATATACTGTACATGATCTAATGTATGTTAAAGTTCCAAAGGCAACAGTGCAAATTCTGGGTCTTCAAACAGCCAGGTCATGTCTAATCTTAAACAGTCCTGAATATATATTCTTGTTTAAGGATGCAAACGCCTTGTTGGATAAGGCACATATCCATTTGTTTTAGCAGTCTTTGCAGGGTATGCAGACAGAGCTTCCTCAAAGATTGTGGTATTTTAAAACCACAATCAGGCATAACCTGGTAACGGCAACCTTGTGCTGCCAGCTAATCTTTCTCACACTAGGTCAGGTGAAAGGAACTGCAGAATGAACACACCAAAAGGTGCCTTCATTTTGGCAGTTTCACATCTGGCCTAGACATGGAAGAAGAAAAAGAAGCAGTCTTTGGGGAAAAAAACAAAACACTAGTGACCAACAGACATTAGGTAATAAACCAATATGTCTACCCACCTCTGACATATGATGTTCTAAGCATGCTCTTCCAGAAATCTCTACATAACCTCAGCCATTTTGCTTATGGAAAACCAGACATTACGCTTCCAGTGTGACAAGACATTGTAAGCTTCTGAACACAGGAGTTAATATTACAGAACCCTAATGAAACATACCAAAGTACAGTCAGAGAAACAGCAACCTTGCTGAAGCTTAGTAGGACTGAGACCGGTCCGGGAATAGAAGACTATTGAGGAACCATTGATATACTCCCTTGAGTTCCATGATGGAAGGAAAAACAGGATACTGATGTAAATAAATGGTACTTATGCAACTATGTGACAGAGCTATTGTGCTACAAATTCAAGGTTAATTTCTGTTAATACCTATGTTTTATGATGACAATATCCTCCCTAAACACAGTGGAGCATATCTTTCTCTGCTAATTAAGAATTGGTATTTTAAGAATCATTCTAGGCAGTAAAAAAAGTGAAGGGAAACAGAGGAAGAGGAAGAACAGTAAGAAAGGAGTGATGCTGCACATACCTGCTCTAATATTAGGTCTTTCTTAGGTGGAGCAGGATCTGTCACAGCAAGATGACTCAGGAACTTCTGCAGCTCCAAAAGATTTGGGAATTGGTCAATGACGACATCAGTCAGGAAGGCACGGAGCTAAATTAAGTGACAACAATAAAAAGTTATACATTTAGAAAATAAAATTGCCCATGAAAAGATGCAGCTTTATGAAACTTTTTCTCTTCAACCTAACTCATTTTAAGCAAAACAATGAACTTGGCATTAGTCAATCTATACAGTTCAGCCATAATAATCAGGTGGTTTTGAAAATTCAGTGCTTTAGGTATTTGGCTGTGGAGTCAGGGGTTGGAAGTTCAATTCTCCATTATGCCTCCCAGAAGAAGAGCCTGTTTTTGTGGCTCTTGGGCAAAATGGATGATCCGAGAAGAAGAGAATGAAAAAGCACTTCTGTGTTTTCTCTGCCTAGAAAACCCTAGAAAGGGTCACCAAAAATCAGAACCGACTTGACGGCATGCAATTACTTCTTCTTGGATGTGCAACCTAATGTGGGGAGGGGGTTGGGTTGTCTCAGTGCAGCTGAGATCAATGCCATCAGGAGGTCAGACTCCATTATGAGCCTAGACTCCTAGCAAGGTCACTCTAGGATCTAGGTGGAATGGTTACAGCTGAAACACGAGACTAAGACACATCCACCCTCTTCAAGGCAGGCACTGGGGTAGTTGAAGATGATGCTGACAGAGTAGGCCACAGTGGTGACACACAAGCTAACTTTTGTTAGTGCTGCAAAGCAGGTGGCATTGGTAAACCCCTGCTGAACTCTCCTTACCATGAAAACCCTATGATGACACAATCCAAAATTAAATAAGATAGTGCTGAAAGATGAGGCTCCCAGGTCAGAAGGCTCTATCTATTTCTCTACTCCTGGGACCTTTTAAGGGAATATAACAGCTCATGTTCTAGTGGATAAAGTGTCAGTTACTCTTAATTTTGGTTACTGTTTACTTTTTAAAGCTAGAATCCTAAATTCAATGTGAGAAGAGCATATACATAGTGTTTACATTATGTAATTCCATACCTTCAGCAACTGATTTTTGTTGAAATTATTGAAGTCATATTTGCGTTGGCACTCTGAACTCAAGAGCAAGTTATACAGAGCAATCCACACCTGCCCATCCAACTTAGTCATCTTGACATGGTCTTCACGGGGCACTTCATACCATGTACCATTCTCAAACTTCTTTAGCTTCCCTGTGTGGTTGGGGATGAGGACAGCCCACAATAATACAGAAAGAGATTTTATTTATTTATTTAGTCGTACTTGTTCATTGCCCTCCTCCCTGAGGGGACCCAGGGCAATTTACAGCATATCATAACAACCACAACAATTTAAAATCGATTAAAAGACTAAAAGATTAAAAGAAGCTTTTAAAATTAAAAAAAAACCTAGGTGTTGCAGCTAAAAGGCACTGGGGGCCAAATTATCCAGCTGGCTGGGGATATTGATCCATCCATTCTCCAGACCTGACCTGCTGGCCAAGTTTTTACTCCTTTCCTAAAGGACAGCAGCTCTGTCTGCATGTGTAGTTCTATTGGGAGGAGGTTCCATAGGGCCGGGGCAGACACAGAGAAGGCCTTCCTTCTAGTGCCAGAGAGGTGCGCCTCTCTGGCCGATGGCACAATCAGAGAGCCTCTCCGGTCTGCTCTGGTGGGACGGACAGATGTTCTTGGGGTGAGGCAGTCTTTTAGGTATCCTGGTCCACTATCATGTAGGGCTTTAAAGGTAATAACCAGCACCTTGAATTGCACTCGGAGGCAAACTGGGAGCCAGTGCAGCTCCCTCAGCAGCAGTGAGGCACGGGCATAACAGCTGCATCCCATCACTACTCATGCAGCCGCATTCTGGACCAGCTGTAGCCTCCGAATGGTCACCAAGGGCAGCCCCCATGTAGAGCGCATTACAATAATCAAGTCTGGAGGTGACTAAGGCATGTGTGACCATGAGCAAGGAGTCCCGGTCTAGGAACAGCCAGAACTGGTGAATCACACAAAGTTGTGCAAAGGCCCTTCTGGCCATGACTGCTACCTGCTCTTTGAGCAGTAGTCACAAGTCCAGGAGGACCCCCAGATTACGCACCGGGTCTGTTTGGGGCAGAACTGCCCCATCCAGAACCAAATATGGCAATTCCCGAGAGAACACAGGACCCCCAACCCACAGCCACTCAGTCTTGCCAGGATTCAGTTGTAGCCCGTTGTCCCCCATCCAGACCCTGACAGCCTCAAGGCACCTGGAAAGGACTTCCACTGCATCACTAGTGCTCTCAAGGGGCTGAGATATACAATTGGCTATCATCTGCATACTGACGATACCTCATCCCATGGGAATGGATGATCTCACCCAACGGTTTCATGTAGATGTTAAACAGGAGAGGCAAGACCACCGAGCCCTGAGGCACCCCATATTGGAGAAGCCTAGGGTTGGATATCTCACCTTCCAATCACACCGACTGGGTCTGGCCCCTCAGAAATGAGGAAAATCAGGCCAACACTGTGCCCTGGATCCCCAATCCCAGAAGGATACTGTGGTTGACGGTATCGAACACCGCTGAGAGGTCAAGAAGAGCCAGGACGGATGGATATCCCCAATCCCGCTCTCTCCAGAGATCATCCACCAGCGCGACCAATGCAGTTTCAGTAGCATATCCGGGCCTGAATCCTGACTGAAAAGGGGCCAGATAATCTGCTTCATCCAGGATCTCCTGTAACCAACATGCCACTGCCTTTTCCAATACTTTACCCAAAAAGGGTAAGTTGGACACAGGTCGAAAATTGGCCATTATTATTATTATTTTTGCAATTATATTTTTTTATTTATTATCACATATATATTACAACAAACATGTAAAACAATAATATAACAAAATTATACAAGTAAAATAAACAGCGAACAGATAAACCAAAAATATTCATATATTGACATATGCGGATACACACCCATTCACACACACGTGCACACACACTAACTTATAAACAAAGTACTCAAATCATTCCAACTCATGTTGTACAAATGATCCCAGATAGGTTAAATAGCTTATAGATGTTAGTCTCTCATTTCTGCCAAAACTTCAACATTTCTTGACTTGGTTTAATACCATCATTACTAGTCATACCAAATATAATACAGTTGTACCTCGCTTAAAGAGCATAATGCGTTCCACAGGATTGCTCTTTAAGCGAGGTTGCTCTTTAAGCGAAACACCATTGTAAGTGACCAATTGTGTGGGGGATTGCGAACCCCGATTTATTTGTTAAGCGAGTTTTTGATTGGTTTTATTTGTTAAGCGAAGCGAACATTCAGAGAAAATTCTGCTCTTTAAGCGAGTTACTCTTTAAGCTTAACACTCTTTATGCGAGGTTTGACTGTAAATGGTTCCCAGATTTTCCAAAATACATTCTTAATATTTAAACCTCTTCTAATCTTTGTTTCATTTGGTAATTTGTCATTGAGTGCTAGACGCCATGCCATATTATACCATTTTCCTTTATCAATAATAAACTTGTTTTTCCATTCAATAGCAATTAATTGTCTCGCCACAGATAGTAAGGTAATCATTAACTCTTTCTTATCCTCGTTTATCTTCACTTCATCTGTTTCCCCTAGTAACACAGCTTTAGCGGATAACCTAATTTCTAACGACATAATCTTTCCCAGCTCTTTTTCTACCATTTTCCAGAATTTATTTGCAAATACACACGACCACCACATATGAATGTACGTACCAGGTTCTTTGCCACACCTCCAACATAGATTTGTTTCAACCTTGCCCATTTGCCATAAACGTATTGGGGTGATATACCTTTTCCATAATACTTTACAATTGTGTTCTTTCTCTTTTATAGAAAGTACCTCCATTAATCTTTGGTTCCATTTCCGTTTCCATTCTTTATCACAGATTACAACACCTAAGTCCTTTTCCCATGATTCTTTTAGTATTTTTTGGGGTAACTCATTTTTATTAATTATCTTATAAATTTTGTCAACTAGTCCTTTTTCCGGAGTTAACCCCTTCCTTAGTTTATATATAATCTCCTCAAAAGGTGTTATTTCTCTCCCTATATGGTTTTTAATCTCTGTTTCCTGTCCCATTCTTCCATTTGTTTTTCCATTATGGTTGGGTCGAGGGAAGGGTTCTTCAGGAGGGGGCGCACCAATGCATGTTTTAAAGATGCCGGAAAAAACCCTCCCGGAGCGAGGCATTAATAATTGCCTTGACTCAGCTGCTGGTCACCATCCTGGCCGATTTGACAATCCAGGCAGGGCTGATACGTTGTTACAAGAAATAATAATAATAATAATAATAATAATAATAATAATAATAATAATAATAATAATAATAATAATAATAATAATAATAATAATAATAATAATAATAATAATAATAATAATAATAATAATAATAATAAAATAGATTTATATACCGCCCTAATCCAGTGGACTCTGGGCGGTGTACATAGGCCAGCAAGCACCTCACTGACATAGAATGAAACAAGTTAAAACCAATATAAAAGCAATTTTTTAAAAAACCTTAAGAACATTTGGCAATATTGCCCACTGCTGTGCCATTTTGCTATTTAAATACAAATATAAAATCAGCATAACATTAACATTAAAATTGGTTACCGGAGGGGGGAAAGCCTCAGATGAGCCAGAAAGGGGAGCTTGTTGACAATCCCAGCCCCCAGACCCATTTTGCCAACCACATCTTCAGCTCTTTCCTAAATGGTAGCAACTGGGCCTGGAGGCATAGTTCTACCAGGAGGAAGTTCCGTAATGTGGGGGCTACGACCAAGAAGGCCCTTTTCTTTGTGCTGGAAAGTTGAGCCTCCCCAAAGGATGATATCTGAAGGGTGCCCTCTCAGTTTGCTCTCGTGGGACGGGCTGATGTCCTAGGGACGATGTGGTCCCTGAGGCATCCTGCTTCACTTACATGAAGGGCTTTAAAGAGTTGGGCAGTGTTGTTGAAGACAGAACATTTTGCAGATCTCTCATTCATGGGATGGCCATAAGATGAAATCGGGTGTGTTCAAGGTAGTATGGCTGTAGGCGTGGTATCAGATGGAGATGTTTTGATGGCATGTAACAAGAATGAAGACCCATTGAGCCAATAGGGATTTGGTGAGTCAACACCTTTGAAAGTTCCACAGATACAAACAGGCCTCCTTTAACTGCAATTGACTTTAGCATAGTAAGTCACATTTAAAAGGTAAAGGTTTTCCTTGCTCGAAAGCCAGTCATAGCCGACTCTAGGGTTTAGTGCTCATCTCTGTTTTAAAGCCGAAGAGCCAGCGCTGTCTGCTTCTGCAGATGTTTCCATGGTCAAATACCTCAACTATGATAAATATAGCTCAAGTAACTCAAATATCTGGGTTAAGAACGATGAAATGTTGCTTATAGATATGTGACTGCCCATTCCATGAGGGATAGAGATTATCAATACATTACTGCTTATTTGCTTAAGGCCAGACTGCTTCCTGACCATTTATAAAGTCTTTTGGAGACTTAATGATAAAACAATATTATTCTGGTGCTGTACCTGTAGCTGGACATTTGTTCTGGGGGTCCCTTTGTCAGAATTGACATGCCAAGCCTATTTCTGTTCACTTATAAAAGTTATGGCTATCTATGCACACATATTAGGCAAGAAACAAAGCAAAACACAAGCAATAGCAGCAGCAACAACAACAGCAGCAAAAGACAAAAATGCTGTGGCATCTTGAATACTAATTGCTGTACAGTTGTACCTTGCTTAAAGAGCATAATGTGTTCCACAGGATTGCTCTTTAAGCGAGTTTGCTCTTTAAGCGAAACACCATTGTAAGTGACCAATTGTGTGGGGGATTGCAAACCCCGATTTATTTGTTAAGCGAGTTTTTGGTTGGTTTTATTTGTTAAGCGAAGAGAACATTCAGAGAAAATTCTGCTCTTTAAGCAAGTTACTCTTTAAGCGAGGCGCTCTTTATGCGAGGTTTGACTGTATTTAAATTTGTAGTTTCATTTGGAATTTTTCTACAAAAGCTCACATTATAGACTCACAGAGTTGAAAGGGGCCTATAAGCCCATAGAGTCCAACCTGATAAAACACCTGAATGTGTGATGAGCAGGAAGACATCAGACCAAACAAAGGAGAAGTAAGGGCAGGGAAGGGCAGGGTGACCCTCCCTATGTTCTCAAGCTTTATGGGTTGATGCAATGTTCAGCCACAATGACAAGGCATCAATTAATTATTACAGTTGACAAATTTGGACATTCTTCAAGTGAGGGGCATAGAGCCAAGGCTAATGACACAGCATCTTTAGAGTATATAAGGAAGATGCTTAGACCCCAGATTTTGAAGCTCTGGTCATCAGAAGTACCAGCAGTGTCCCTGTCACATAACCTCAGCTCCCTAGGTGGCTTAGAGAGGGGACAGAGGGAACCCATTTGGTAAATATTTATTTATTTATTTTAGACTTATATCGCCACCCGCTCACCATGGCGACTCAGGGCGGCTTAGTCAGTAAAAACAACAGTCACAGTATAAAATCGAATCACAGTACTATGACTAAAATCAATAAACTTAAAACAGCTAAAAATATACCTTGTTAAAAACATTTTTAGACGGAGGTCAGTTGGCAGGAGGTTCCAAAGGGCTGGAGCAGAAACTGAAAAGGCCCTCCGTCTAATGCTAAATAGGCAAGCTTCTCAAGCAGTTGGTACCCTTACAGAGCCCCTTTTGTCCGCTCCAGTGGGATGGGCTGATATCCTCGGGATGATGCAGTCTCTTAAGTAACCTGGCCCACTACCATGTAGGGCTTTAAAGATAATAACCAACCCCTTCAATTACACCCGGGGGCACACCAGTAGCCAATGCAGCTCTTGCAGCAAGGGTGAATAAGCTTGCTTGCATTCTTGTCTCATATTTTGATATCTTTTGATATTGCTCTTATTCTCTGTCTCAGAATATGCTTTGCTTGTGTAGAAAATTGCCTGAATAAAACTTTGTTTGCTTACTCATCAGGCCTGGCCAGTTTGAGTTGGCTTCTGATCTACTACAATTCCAAGGTCCTTTTCACCTGTAGTATTTTTGAGCCAAGTATCTCCCATCTTGTAACTGTGTATTTGGGTTTCCCCCCACTAGATGTGGAACTTTGTAGTTCTCCCTGTTAAATTTCACTCTGTTGGTTTCAGTCCAGTGCTGAAGCCTATCAAGATCTGTCCACCAAGGTATTAGCTATTCTACCTAATTTTGTATCAGCTGCAAATTTGATAAGTCTTCCCTGTGTTCCCTCATCCAAATCATTAATGGAAAAGTTGAAGAGCAGCAGGCCCAGGCCTGGCCTTGTGGTACTCCACTTGTTACCCCATCCCAGTTTGAGAAGGAGCCATTAATAAGCACTCTCTGACACTGTTTGCAGGATGTAGAATGCTACTCAAGAACAACTAGTTATCAGGACAGAAGAGAGCAGGCTGTACCAGCTATTAGTATTGCACAAGGTCATACAGGCAGCCACAGTCTTTAGATGTTGGTGGGAAATAAGCTACAAAGGCAATTACAAGCCACATCAGTATCAATATGCCACATGTACTGACATATGATAGAAGTATGGAGACTTAAGAGCTGGGGAAATGATTCAAACTACAAACAAGAAAGGACTCAAACAGCATAAACTCTCACCAAGCCTTAACTTAGGCAATAGGAAAGTCATATACAAGAGCAAAGTAAAATGTTCAAATCTATCCATTCTCCTAATAAGCCATGAAACTAGAATCACGGTTATTTGTTCCACCCGTATGTTGACAGAAACAATTCTGATGCATAATACACACCTTCTTCATGATAGCTCCAGGGACAATGCTCTACCAATTGTACCAAAAGACATGGAAAGTTGTGAGTATTCAGCATCCTTGTCACAGCACTCACTGGTAGACTGGCAAAATATATGGCAGAGAAAAATAATACAATGAAAATGCGAATTTTATGCAATAAAGCTATTAATGTTTTTTCTTACGGTTTACTATATTATAATTAATTTTAAAAATTAAGTAATAAAAGCAAGGATTTCTGTAGAGTAGCCCTGGGCTCAGTGATCTCCCCAGTGCTGTTTAACATCTATATGAGGCTGCTGGGGGAGGTCACCAGGAGATATGGAGTCTGTTTTCATCAGTATGCTGATGATACATAGTTCTACAGTATTTCTCTTTTAGATCTAATCCCCCACCAGCTCTGCTTGCTCCTAGATAGAAAGTCCCTATTGGTATTGACAGGGCCTCTAATTTAGTTGTCATAAGAATATTGGAAAACTGGAAGGATAATACTGTACAGGTATTTTCAGTGGTATCACAAACCTTCTGTGGATCTCTGAAATGGAGATGGGAAACCATCAGTGGTCTACAGTTTGGAGCCCCTAGACAAGGTGTCTTAGAAAAATACGGTACCTCCTCACCTTTCTCCCAAATACGTACGTCAGTTCTTCAATGAAAACAGAACATACCTTTCTACTAGACCAGTAATAAAACGTAACACTGATAGAGTTTTCAATGAGATTTCAAATTCCATCATGTCGGCTTGTTTCTTTAATTCCTAAAAATAGCAACAATTGCAGTACAAAATCAGATTCCTTCCCCTTCTTCCAAATATACATTGATGGCTTAAACACGCTTCTGATTTCATTCATTCACATTTACAGCCCATCCTTGTGATGCGAGCACCACTCAGGGTGATGTTGCTAGTTGCTAGCAGAATAAAGAAAGCTTTCTAAAGTTGATTTCTGCAGACTCGAGATAAAAATGTAGTTCATGCCTCAAGCAGTGGCTGTGACTGATAGAGGTCACAAACAAATTGGAAAGGCCAGTAGTACAAGGTGCTTGGCCAAGCACCAGCACTGAGCCCTTGTTTAACATCCAAGTGTCAGGTCTGAAAGATGGATGCCTGAACATGTTTCCTAAGATCCCTATTGACCTTTACGGATCTCTAGGACAAATTCAAAGCTTGTGTTTGTCACGGCTGGCTTTTATACCTGAACATGTTAATAAGCCCAGATACTCATTTCCAATCACATCAAAGTTCATCTGGGAATCAAGGTTTTACTGAGGGTGAAGTAAGCCTTCTTTTGTTGTTGTTCAGTTGCAGTCAATTCCGACCTTTTGCGACCCCATAGACCACTGCCCGCCAGGCACCCCTATCCTCCACCATCCTCCTCAACCCGCCCAGCTCTGTGCCCGTTGCATCAACAATGCCATCTAGCCATCTCAATCTCTGCTGGCCCCTTCTTCTTTTGCCCTCCACCTTTCCCAGCATCAAGGCTTTCTCAAGTGAATCCTCTCTTCTCATTTGATGTCCAAAGTACTTTAGCTTCATCTTTACTATTTGACCTTCTAATGAGCAGTCAGGGTTGATTTCTTCTAGGATCAACCTATTTGTTCTCCTCGCTGTCCAGGGGACTCTCAAAATTCTCCTCCAACACCACATTTCAAAGGCATCTATTCTTCTGTGCTCAGCTTTCCAAATGGTCCAGCTCTCACAACCATACATTACCGCCAGGAATACCATTGCTTTTTGACTGCAAATTTTTGTTTGCAAGGTCATCATCATCATCATCATCATCATCATCATCATCATCATCATCATCATCATCATCATCATCATCATCATCAGTTGTTTATATTTCCAACTGTGGACTATCTCGAGAAGAGACAGGTTTGCAAGGCAATCTTATTTTTTGTTGACCTTGCTTTCAGACTTGGCCGAGGGCTCACAGATAATTTCACAATCAGTATATATATGAGTCACTTGTGTTGTTTTGCCTAGGATTTTGAGCGTTTGTATGTTTAACTGTATTATTATGATTTTTTAAAAAGTGCTGGTGATTAAAAATTTGTAATAAGAGCTATAAATACACATGTGTAATAAATAAAATATAAATTAAAAAAATACATTTATAGAGCAGAGATACCTGATTTTTTCCCATCTTGGATGCCCTCAGGAAGTTTTTAAAAACCCAAGTTTTCCCTTTGCCCAAAAAGGCCATCTAGAAGTGGGAAGCGTACTTTTCCTCACCTGCATTGAGGAAGGATGGGTAAGATTCTCGGGCTGGATCTTCTGTTCCACTGGTATCGTTCCACTGGCACTCTGAGCTGCTAATAGGGTCAGCTTCCTGTGGCTATAATCTATCAAGTCCAGAATGGTGTCTTCTGCTGACTCACATATTTCCTGTACAATGACAAAAATGCTGAAACAATCTTTCAAAATGAAGGCAATTAACAGAAACATGTAAATAATGTTTATTATTTTCCACAGGGTATATTGGGTTCTAGACAATCTATTTTTCTGGAAAAATAGTTGTTAAGGCTCTCATTCAAATTCCCAGTGCATATGTTAAGCATATTCATCCAGAGATGCCTTCTCACCTTATGTCAGCCAAAGCTTGCATGTCCTTGGTTTGGCTAATTCAGAGGATTATCATGATTCATCTGCAATGATTGTCAGTTTGGATTTTTGTTTGTTTATAACCTTAAACTTACAGTCTGAATTTTCTGCCTACCTTGTGAAAAAAGACTGTTTCCAGAAGGTTAATAAGTGAAGCTTCATGACGCAACTAAGATAGAAAGAAGATAATAAAACATAATAAATATAAATATAGCTTGTTGGAGATATAAGCATTGCCACAAAGCAAGTTACATTTATTAAGAAATAAGATAGAGGAGTTCATTTCTCTTTCATGTTAATGATGTACACTACAGGCATGAGGAGTTCAGAAGCTTTTACTTCTCCCCCTTTTTTACTTAAACAAGCTTGTTGTGTAGTCCAAACTATGGTTATTATTAACTATGACTATTTAAAGCAAGTCAACATGTATTACACACTGAATTCCAAACTGTAAACAGATGTACACTGTTTAGAAGAGCAGATACTCTCCATCACTTGCACATAACTTCTTGCATAGTTTAAAACAGGGGTTCTCAACCTACACCCCATGGCACCATTTAATGTGGCCTGCGTTGCCGCAGTGGTGGCAAACGGACATTGTTATGGCAGCTGTAAATGCACCCGCAGCTGTCATAAACACATTTACGACAGCCACAGATGCATTTTATGGCAGCGTTTACAGAGGGAACCACCAGTCTGGCTTGCTCAGCTGTTTGAGGGGGCGTGGTCTGGCACATGGCTTAAAAAGTTTGACAACATCTGGTTTAGAAATTCTATTTTTTACAGCTTCATTATCTGACACAGAAATTAATGTGGCAAAATGCGGTTCACTAACTCAATTTTCTCTAAAAAAATTACTTAACTGAAACAAAAGCATAATTTTATAACATTATCTTATGGAGAACAGTAGTGTATTAAAAGAATTAAGTAAGGATACATCTAAAAACTCTCCACATACTTACCACTAAATACATGGGAAAGGTGCTTTTTGGTTTGAAATCCTCAAGTCTACATAGAATAGGGAAGATCTTCTGTTTCCAGATCTCTACAGTGATAAGTTCCTCAATGAGTGTTGGGATCTATACAAATAAAAAAGTCTTCTGGTTTAAATATTAGTTCTATGAAAACAGGTTCAAAGTTAAATAATGTAACAGCAAGAACGTGGGGTTTGGGGGATTTTCCTCATGTTTGCATTAACACATTGATTAATTAAACACTTCATTGAGAGAAGGAGGCTTTTTCTCACTATATTTTCATTTCTGTTCACATGGCAAACAAGAAATATTAGGGGAATCCATAACACTACACTTAGATCATTTTGTTGTACACCTATTTGTCACTTTATATGTGCCTGTTTACCACTGAATGTTGTGACTAAAATTGTAATGTCTGTCGAAACAGTATGTCTTTTTTTTGTGTTTGATCATGCATCATCATGATTTGTTATTCACATAATTCTTGAAATATCTCTTGGGGAAAGGGTTCGCAACCTATGGCCTGTGGGCCGACCTGTAGCAATGACCCTGGAAGTGGATGCATTTAAGACAGCTGTAAACATGCCCGCATGTGTGAAAATGGGCCCACATAATCGCACATGCCACAGCTTGCGGCAGTGTTCACAATGGAGGAAAACCATGTGTCTGGCTTGCTCAGCTGTCTGAGGGCAAGTGGTCTGGCCTGTGGCACGAAAACCTTGAGAATCCCTGTCTTCGTTTGTGTGTCTGTGTGATTACATAGAAGAGTGATTTGCCCTCACCTAAAAAGTAGAAGCCTCTGATAGGAGCCAGAAAGATGAAGGTACATATAACCACTCTAGGAGATGGCTGCTTCACTCCAGCAAATATTTATTTAGCATATGGCAACTCCAGCAAAGATGCTGCCTGATCACCAGCTTAGGCATGGACCAAAAAGTGGCCTAAATGTCTGTAGTCAGCCTCTTTCTGGCCTTCCGGATACTGTGGAGTCCAGGTAATAGACTATAATCCCCAGCGCTCCCAATTTAAGGCCATGCTGGCTAGGCTTGATGTCACTCTAAAACATCTGGAAAGCACCAGTTTGGGCAAGCCTGACAGATACGTAGAGATATTTTCTTGAGCAATCTTAGAAAAGTACCAAATAAAACTTTATTAATGGGCCAGTGACTTAATTGTCAATTCGGAGCTGAATGCACAATACCTTTGCATTGTTCACCAGATGCTCAGTAAGAAGCTGCTCATGCCCAGCAGAAGCACTTAATATGGCTTGCATATTCAACTTCTCAATATACTCATGCTGACGTTGCCACCTAAGAAGTAGGATGAGAGTAATTCACACTCAGATCTTAATCTTACTCCTGATCTGACTCCAACCACAGATTTAAAGCAATGATATCATCATTTTCCCCCACCACATTATTTGAAGACCATATGTCTTTCTTTTGTTAAACAACTCCTTGTTGATAGTCAGAAAGTATATTTACTGAATGGGACTTAAGTTTGTTGTTCAGTCACACAGTCGATTCCGACCCTTTGCGACCCCATGGATCACTGTCTGCCAGGCACTTCTGTCCTCCACCATCCTCCTCAACTCGCTCAGCTCTGTGCCCATTGTGTCTACAGTACCATCTAGCCATCTCATTTTTGGCCGCCCCCTTCTTCTTTTGCCCTCCACCCTTCCCAGCATCAAGGCTTTCTCGAGCGAATCCTCTCTTCTCATTTGATGTCCAAAATACTTTAGCTTCATCTTTACTATTTGACCTTCTAAGGAGCAGTCAGGGTTAATTTCTTCTAAGATCGACCTATTTGTTCTCCTCGCTGTCCAGGGGACTCTCAAAACTCTCCCCCAACACCACACCTCAAAGGCATCTATTCTTCTGCGGAAATCTTTCTCACCTCCTTTGGAATGGGGTCATCTTGCCACTCATCAATAGGCATTAACCAGGAGGAGGAAAAAGAGGCATTGTTCTTAACTGGCAAACACAAGTCTATGAGATTAGCTGAACTGGAAATTTGGGAGCAACTGGGCTGGGGTGGGGGTCTAAACCCCTAAATCCTGCTAATTACATCCTCCAAGCGTCTGATAGACTCTTAAAATCTCTTCTAATGTTTCATAGTCATTATACAAGGTTCTTACATCACAAGTTTTAGAGTTTTAAACATTAGTTTAAGTATTCTTTGTACATGTGTATCCTAGTGATTTTTAATTAATATTGTAAGCCGCCCAGAGTCGGGCTTGCCCGATTGGGGCGGGATAGCAAATAAGAAAAATAAATAAATAAATAAATAAATAAGTCCTGTATCTTTCCTGCACAGATCACCAGGATACAAAGAACCATGATTTAAACAACAAACATGCAATTGGGTTATTTTCTTATGTGTGTCAGGCAGAACATCCAACAGATGGTAAATAATTCGCTTCTTCCCTTCTATTTCCACCTATCACATCCCCTTTTAAACCTCCAGAAAGGTTAGATCCGTGGTTCCCAATGTGGGGTACATGCCCCACAGACAGGGGGGCAATCTGATGGTGTGGGGCAGTTGGAAGCTTGTTTAGACCAAGTGAATCGCCTTTTAGGCTTCCTCCACGTGAATAATAAGAATTATATGTGTGTGTGTGTGTGTGTGGGGGGGGGAATCAGGATTTTAGAGATGATTAGGTGCGTCATGGCAAAAAAATAAAATAAAATAAAAAGGTTGGGAAGCACTGGGTCGCAGCTGCTCTGGATTCACATGCCAGGCAACGGCGAAGTCTTTCTTGCCTCGGGCGGCACAGCCAGGAGGGCAGCAGGCGACTCGGTGTTCCTCTTCGAAGACTTTTCCTCCCCACAGGGCTGCCTCCCACCTCCCAGGGCTCTCCATACCCGTGGTCCCCGATATCCCGCATCTTAAAACTCCTCAGCGACTCCACCAAGGCTTCGACTTCGCCGGGCAACAAGACAGTGGGCAACGGTCCACCTTCCATTGCGGCGCCAAGGCCCGAGGCCGTCGCTATGGAAACGAGCCCCGGCGAGTGCTGGCCGCGCTCCCCCTAGTGGCAAGAACACGCAACGCCACTAAATCACACCCCCCCCCCCTCTTTTCCTCTACCATCAAAACTATGCTTTCTCATTACCAGGAACCTCTAAGAGTGATGGCAAACCTTGGCGCACTCTCCAGCTATTCTTGGACTTCAATTCCCAGAAGCCCTGATCAGCAGGACTGCTGACTTGGAATTCTGGTAATTGAAGTCCAAGAAAACCTGGAGTGCCAAGGTTTGTCGTCATATTTGTCACTCTTGTATAAATGAATAAAAAACGAGTACATCCACAGACTCTTCCGTCAGGGTGTAGTTTGAGAGAATTTATGAGGTGGGGGTAAGATTAACATCCTTTATTAATAGGACTAGTTAGTACCTCCTCCAGTTGCAGTGGCTCAAGTAGATAAGACGCTGACTGGAAGGTGGGAGGTCAGCAGTTTAATCCCCAAGTACTGCAGGACAGAATGAGCCCCCGTTTTCGTCCCAGCTCCTGCCAACCTAGCAGTTCAAAAGCAAGAAATTGCAAGTAGATAAATAGGGACCACTTCTGTGAGAAGGTAAAGAGCATGCTGTGCACTCCAGTGTCTAGTCATGCCTGCCATGTGACCATGGAAACATCTGCAGAAGCAGACAGTGCTGGCTCTCTTTGGCTTTGAAACAGAGATGAGCACTGAACCCTAGATTCGGATACAAAATTTCACAGCTATTGATACTTTTCATATTACGCTGCCCTTGCTCAAAAGCCTGTCGTATCTGACTCGGGTTCAGTGCTCATCTCCATTTATAGCCAAGAAGCCAGCGCTGCCTGTGTCTGCAGACATTTTCAGGGGAATGGGCCAGGCATGACTAGACACTGGAGTGCATGAAATGCTGTTATCTTTACCACCAAAGTGATGCCTATTTATCTACTTGCAATTGCTTTCAGACTGCTAGGTTGGCAGAAGCTGGGAGCTCAGTCGTGCAGCACTCAGGTCTTGAACTGCTGACCTTCCAGTTGTCAAGTTCAGCGTCTTAACCACTAACCCATCAAAGTCCCTTCTTCATATTACCTTGCTATAAATTTGATTTCTTGTGCATCCGTCAAACAAGATAAGCACAGGTGACATCAGTTTGAAAGTTTCTTTCAAGTAATTACTCTTTAAGTTACAGGCATCCAGTAGTTACAATAGTTGCAATTTTAAAAAGTAACTTGGTTATTAAAATGAGTTGAAAGAGTTTTTAGTTCTTTTAAGAAAAATTTCAGTGTGAGCATACTTGCAATGCTTTCCACTCCTCAGGGAAGTTCTTTATACATTTTTGTTTTGCTGTATGGATTTGCCTTTCCATGATATACTGATAATGGCTTCAATGGCCTATAATGAAACAGATTTCATGTGTTCTTTCACCTACCACTTCAAGACTTCTTTGGCAGGGAGAAGCAATGCCTAAGTTTAACAAATGAGATAGACCTTTGGTAGTACTCATACTCTACTGCAGTGTTTCCCAACGTTTGGTTTTTGGACTTCAATTCCCAAAAGCCTAAGTCAATTTCCCAAAGCACTGATCAACCAATGTACTAACTTAGGCTTCAGGAATTGAAGTCCCCCTGTGGGACCTGTGTCCCATGTTAGGGAACCACTGCTCTACTTACTCAGAGAGAGCTGCCCTTTTAACTATCTAAGGACCAATTTATTATATATGGAAAATAGTTCTAGACCTAAGGTATCCCTCTGACTAAGCTTTACTTCCAGTCTCTCATATTATACAACCACTTGTATTTCACTGCAATTGTTTGCCTTCCCTTCTCTTTTGTTGCTGCATTTACATTTCTAAAAATCATATTGATTTACATTAGCTTTGACACTCTATGTGAAATTAATTAGCATATTTTTAGTATGTTGACATATTCCTTTTACAAAGCAATGTATGCAATTAGAATAAGGTTGTAACATGAGCAGAGCCATCTTGAAATTATGAAACCCTCTCTGGTTAAAGAGTTGTTTACATCTAGCTTTCTGAGGAACATACCCCAAAGGGTCCTATCTGAAGTAAGCAGACATGTTTACCACTGAACATGTTAGAATGTAGGTAACATCAAGATAAAGTGTGAAACGCCTACAGCCCATGGGGGCCCCTCTGGACTGAGGAACACGTGTCTGAAGCTTTGTAAAGGGTATAAAAGGCTGGCTAAATCATTTATGGGGGGTCCTCAGATCTAAATATGGATCCAAGACCATGCATGCATGCATTATGATATACCATGATCATGTGTTATTGTGTAATGTTATGCTATGATTGAAAATTTTTAGATAAAATTCTCTTATTCCATTTCAAAACCTCTCTGGCTGATTTATTTACCTAAAAGCTGTTCAACTTTTTGAGAGTTTAAGTGACAGCTTCATAAAATATGCAGAGATGTCAATTTCTTCTTACTACTAATCATTAATCTGATACATTCAGTAGGATGAGCACAATGATAAAGCATATTAGAACATTTCCATGTTTATTTATTTATACACTATTGCTATAGTAGTAAATGAACACGTGCAATGTTTATGGAAAGGAGTTGTACTTTTTATTTGCATTATACTATATTTCAAACATTTCACCAGCATCTGCAGGCCTTTTGTTAGAAAAATAACATGGAAATAAATGGAAAAGGACGAATTGTAAACTTTGGAAAGAACTCAGTAGTTTATGCTCTAGTACAGTTCTCAGCCTTTTAAAGCCAGGGGCCGGGTCATGTTCCCTCAGACACCTTTGGGGGCCCGACGGCCACTTTGCCCTTCCTCCACCACATAGCACTTCCTGGTGTGTTGGAGGTGGGGGGGGAGGGAGAGATGAAATGCCACTGTGGGCTGTATCCCTGGTCTAGTATATCCCTGGTAGGATGACAAAGTCAGATAGTCACACATTGATTTTCAAGAAAATCAAAAATAGGAAAGCAACAAGTAGACTTCTATTTCTGGGAGACAAATTACATAGAATTGTGATCAGAGGAGCCGCAAGTTAAGGTCTCAGCTTATTCCCCATTAGCCATTATTCTGTTTCAAATCCTCCCAAGTTGATTCCTCCTTAATAAGTTCCCAGATATGTGGTACCAAGTAAATATGCATCCATAACTTCATCTGCAACCAGGAGCTGCTAAGAGGAATTTGCAGAACAGCAGCAGTGAACAAAGAAGAGGTTAAGTACTCTCCTATTCCATACTTCTGTATAATACCTTTTCCAAACTTTATTTTACAGTTATCAGTCCCCCTTCATATGTATGTTCTGCCCTCCAGAATAATAGGATCCACACTTTATCTCCACAAAGCAACCCAAAGATCTCCAGTCTATTGAGAACTTTCTTTTCTGGCATTATGGGTTTTGAAAAAAATACAAGTGGAGCCTCTAGTGATCTCAGAAGAGGTCCTGAGCCCATGTTAAAGTCTCAGGCAGCACAACTGACCCTTAAGATGATCTGATAAATAATCATCCTCTTTCTCTGAGCCTCATTTCCAGCAAACAATTATATTGGGATCACTCTCCAACCGTTCATCCAGTTCTCGATAGCTCATTCCTAAGGAGAAAGTAATGAAAGGGTATACTTGACTGTAATACAATGCCATCAACAGAACTCGATAACTTATTCCTAAGGAGAAAGTAATAACGAAAGAGTATAATTGACAGTAATGCAATGCCATCAACAGAACTCAGGTGACATAAGCAAAGAGAGGTACCAGTTTCATGGACAGAGACCTGAAGCAGTTATTATGTCCTTTCTTCATTCAAGCTGAGGTGTTCCTTTACTTACAGGCAACAGTCTATCCTCATAGTGTTTAGACAAGCCCAAATTACTTTCTCTTCAAGAGACTCTTAGCATTTTCTTTCCAATCTGCTGTAAACTAACATTTGCCATTTCTTATGCTTAAGATATCCAGTGTGGTTTAGTGTACAGAGTAACAAACTAGGACTTGGAAGCCTGTGTTAAAATCCTTGTTCAGCTAAGGAAATTCACTGAGGGTATGAAACAGTTATAACCACTCTTTAACTATCTCACTTATCTTTAAAGCTCTATTAGGGTTGCTATAAATTGGTTTTGACTTGATGGCACACAACAGCTTCACTTGCTAGAGGTTTAACAATGTTATGTAGTAGCAGCAGCAGTAGTTCCTTTTCATGTTGTGTGGTGTCTGTATCTGCCACTACAGCATAACAGGCAATGAGGCTCCTCATTGCTTCTTCAGCAATAAGGTTTTATGGAGCCATGGTGCTAACCCAATGCCCAACTCCCCTCCTTTCTCATCCGGGCTTATTACTGGTTAACAATCTGCCACTTTATATGCCCTATCAACTCATGTGTCTGGTTTAATTGTTCACTTGAAGCCTGGCCAGTATTTAAGAGCTGCAGATTAATGTACATAGACAACCACCTACCAGTTTTACAGCAGATTTCATCATAGCTATGACAGCCTGTGTAGAGTCGGGCTGGATGACTTCTTTCATCACGAGTTATTTTTACTGGATACTTCTGGAGTCGTCGAATAAGGCCTTTCATCAGACCAAACTGAATGAGCTTCCTGAACAAGTGAAGAGTAAAATTCTAACTGAAAGACTGTGGAAAGCATCATTTATGACTCACTCTGAAGCTTCACTTTTCATTGTGTACACCTGTACAACTGAACAAAGACTAATGAGGTCTTCTTCAGAGTGCAAAGTCTGGGAACTAGCTGGTTTTTCTAAGGATATTCAGTTATGTGCTACAGATGATGAATAGTGAATGTGCACAGCAGTTCTGTGTTGACTAAATCCTAATGATACTACTGTATTTTAAATTGCTACTGTAAAATTTCTCAGTCACTTTAGGTATCTTTAACATAAAGATCAAAGTAACTTTTTAAACTAGTAAGTGTCACAAAAGCTTTATTACACATCTTTCTATCATTTAATTATTATTATGCAACACAAGATTTTTGAGTGGAATTTGGCTCAATGAATAGTTGAATATTAAGAATACAGTGGAATGTAATACACACAAAAGCTTAAATTTGTCTTTGAGAATCAATTTGTATGTTCTGTGTATTCTGGATTCTATTGTATGGCATATAACAATGGGTATAGGCTACTAATATAAAAAATTGAAATATAAGTTTATTGTGTTAAGATGGCAACCAACACAACTGAATGAATCAAAACAAAGAGCTCATAAAACTCATGAAGTGCAGAAAGCTAGAAGGTGGTGTCTTTCCTCTTGCCTCTGGAGGGAGAACAAGGAACTCACTCGCTTGCTTGCATACGCACACTCGCACGTACATGAGCAACACCAGGGCTCCCTCCTCCCTCCAAAGCCTCTCCTCTCCCAAAACATTTCTTTTTTAACAGTTGCCTCCCTTCAACCCTGTTTATTTATTTAACAGCTTGACAAATTTTATTGACCAGTAAGATACAGAAATGAGTGACTGCAGAAGGAAAGCCTTCTTAAGGTGTTTCCTTTGAACTGTGCCGCCTACAAGTACTTCAAATGGGACTGCAGGTAGAGGTCTTTCCCCCATTCTCTGCTTGTGTGTCACTTATTTTGAAGAGACCTGAATGCACCAGTCTAACTTCACAGCAAGAGATTGTGAGTTAATTTGCATTTTCCCTTGCTGTGTAGTCATACCTTAAGATGCGACAAGACCACTGTGTGTCATGCTCTGAGGATCATTCCTGTTCTAAAACCAATAGACCAGTGGTTCTGAACATGGGGCCCAAGCCCCACAGGGGGACTTCAATTCCCAGAAGCCTTAAGTCAGTACATTGGCTGATCAGTTCTTTGAGGAATTGACTTCGGCTTCTGGGAATTGAAGTCCCAAAACCAAAGGTTGGTTGAAAAAAACTACATTATATCCATGCTCTGTTTCCTGCTGTGCTTTGTACTCTGCAGAGCTTTGGCCTCCCATAAACAAAACAGGCACATACATTTCTCACACTGAGCATTGTACTTCTAGTCTTCCAGCTTGGCAGTAAGTAATCTTTTTCCAATGGAGAATGATTAAATTAGCTCGAATGAGCTAACAGAGTTCTTTAATGAAGGTCATAGGAGGACCCTTCCCCTGCAGCTTTCTAAAAGTACTAGGGAGAAAGGGCAAAGGGGCTGATCCCCAATGAACAGTGGTGAAGAGTTACCGTGCTCTTAAGCATGGGAGAAACCTTCTGACCTTTCATCCACTTTCTGGAGTTGGATGGGATAGCGACAAATGAGGTCTCGAACTGTTGTGCCTGGGCTGAGCCCACAGTACAGCTGGAAAACGTCTCTTAGACTGGCTCGTTTGTAACCTACAAAAGAATTAAGAGGAAGAACAAAATTCAAGGAAATATCCAGAAACATCTGACAATCCCTCATTGAAATATCTAAGTGTGTAGATAATATATGAGATCCAGTGTGGTATACTGGATAGAATGACGGACTAGGACTCAGCGATGGAATCCCCACTCAGACATGGAAATTCACTGGGGGTGTGGAACAGGCAAAGCCATTCCTGAAATATCTCATTTACTTTGAACTTAGGGTCACTGTAAATCAGTTCTGAATGGATAGCCCACAGTTTATATAATACACATATATGTTAGACCGACTAATAAAACAAAATAATAAAATGTTAGAGTAAGATATTTTGACTTCTCCTTCTTTAGCTGCTCTGATTCAAAATATGTCACTGCCAAGATGACTTTTCTAATTTCTGATACAGGATCTACAGATGATGCACTATTTTAATATAGGAGGACCTTTTTTTTTAAATAAACACAGCACTTGAATTCACTGGGAGGCAGTGTAGGATTGCTGACTGATTTGGATCTGGGGGAAAGGATATAACACAGTACTTGCTGATGGCTTTGGTTCTTCTTCCATATCTAGGCTATATGTGAAACTGCCAAAATGAAGACACCTTTGGGTGAGTTCATTTTGCAGTTCCTTTCGCCTGACCTAGTGTGAAAAATACTAGCCAGCAACACAAGGTGCCCGTTACCAGGGTATGCCCAATTTATGGTTCAAAAATACCATCATCTTCGAGGAGGCTTTTTCTGAGTACCCCAATGGCTTTGGTAAAACCACCAGTCAGTTGGATCACACGGCTAATTTCCTTTGTTTGCCTATGGAATTATCGTGAATTCCCTGACATGGATTTTTTAACATCGGAACAACACCATAAATTGAAGAAAAACAGGATCACTAGGTAATATTCAAATTGACTTTGTTTGGACTTTGATATGACTGCAAGTAGCATGCCTAGTGTGTAAACCAAATTGAGACCATTGCTCCCCAATGGAGGAACATGGGAGTTTTGTGTTCCCTGCGTCTGGCCACAAAGGAAAGCTGATGCTTCATGGAGGCCAATGTGGTAGGAACAAATGCCTGGTTTCCTGTGAGGGGTGGGGTGATGCACCAAAAACCCATTTACTGTTGTTCTAAATGCATTTCTAAGATTTGTACTTGGCAAGAAGACATCATGCCATGCCTGAAGAAGAGATTTTGGATCTAAAAAACTAGCAACTTTTTAATTTTCAGTGATCCAATAAAGGTATTGCCTTTCTCCAGCATTTTTTTGTAATTTGAATATGGATCACTTGGCTAATCTCAATTTTTTTGGAATAGTAGCTGTTAGTCTGTGGTTCAGGCATATCAGAAAACAAAATAAAAAACACTGTAGCACGTTAAAGACTAACTGATATATTTTTATTGTTTGCTTTCGTGGATGAAGTCCACTTCTTCAGACAAGGAGCAAAACTTACAGGCATGGTTTATATACACCAAATTCAGGGGTCAAAGGGAGAAGGGCCTGAATAACAGACAAGCAAGCACAACAATACAGCTTCCCACAGCCATCAGCAACAATCGATTATTCAGATTAGCTCTAAAGTCTTAATGGCTCCCTTTCAATCTCAAAGGTGCGGAGAAAGCCCATTCTGCTCTCCAATCAACTGCCTACCTGCATGTCAGAAAACAAACAAAAGCACACTGTACCTGGTTACTTCCTGTTTTGCTAAAGAGAATTGGCAGGAAGGTTGTAATATAATATATAAATATCTAGCAGCATACAGCAATCTGTGTATCAAATTTGATAATGTCCCAGAAACCCTTCAGCTAGACCTTCTTTACCTGGTTTTGTGACATATGAGAGACATTCCTCTTGGAGACACTTATCATCCACCAGGTCCTGGACTTTAGGTGTAGTACAATATACATTTGAATACTGATGAGAAAATGACAAATCTTATTTAACCAGGAATGTTGCAATAGTTTAACTAATATCAACATTCACATAGTTAGACTAATACATATTGAATCTACATTCATACTGGTTGCTTATCCCAGTAGTGGCCTACAGTGGAATATAATTAACATAACTGTTGACCCAAGGAACAGGAACATTAAGATTAACAGCAGAACAGAATATAGTATAAGTTCTAGGATCAGATTTTCTTCCCTTTAAAAAAAATCATTCAGCTGTCATATATTTGCCAACAGACATTTTCTGCTGAAAGCTAACTGAAAGCAAGAAGAATCATGAAACCATACCTGTAGGGTATAGAACACAGATCACACACTCATACTGTGGGGGAAAATACTGCTCTCTGGACTAAAGCCTGGAGCTACATAAACCACAGCTTCTGATTATCAAGTAAGATGAACTAGGTCCATGAACCTTGGCACTCCAGATGTTCTTGGACTTCATTTCACAGAAGCCCAAGCACCCTGTGAATCCACATGAATGAATTGTTGCTCCTGGAAGTGGAAGTAAAACATGCCCATACGGTTAAGACTCTTCTAGGTTAACCCTTCCTCCGTAAGGGTCAATTTGACTTCCGCTTCCAGGAGCGATGAGGGCAGCGCAGGCCAGATGAATTGCAGCAAACCCATTCAGGTGGGATTCACAGGGGACTTGGGCTTCTGGGAATTGAAGTCCAAGAACATCTGGAGTGCTAAGATTCACCATCACGGACCTAGGGAATCTTGTGATGTTAAAAGGAAATCCCTGTACTAAAAGCCTGCCACAAAAAATAATTTTCTTCTTCTTTACTTCCTCTTTTACTCATTCGGGTGTTGAGGGAAAATGTTTTAAATTGCCTTTAAAATGAAAAGAAGAGGGCCAAGCCTAGTCCCACAGGATGGGGGACATTCTATAACCTGGGGTCAATCACTGAGAAGGCCCCAACTCAGGACCCTGTTAGTCCTACCTGGAAAGGTATACAACTAAGAGGAAGACATCCCTGGAAGATCTTAAAAGCCAAGGTGGGTAATAAAGGGAGAGATGGTCCATCAGACAACCTGTTCCTAAACTGCATAAGGCTTTACAGATCATAACCAACACTTTGAATTGGGTTCAGAAATGAAACAATAGCAGTGAAGCAATTGTAACAGAGGAGCTGCATGGTTTCCGTAAGAAGTGATTATGAATTTGTGCTCTGTTCTGGAATGTTTTATCTTTGAAATATTATTTGCCTATCTGTGTATGCATTTACACACACACACTCTCTCTCTTCAACAGGGTTTTGTTCGTCCAAATGTCTAAGCTGTCAAATGCCAGTGGGCACACTACCAAGTAACAAAATATGACGTAGAGGTCCCTTCTTTGTTTAAAACAGAGAGGTCCTGTTTAGACACACATGTACAAAATCAATTCCTCATCATATTGAGGCAAATGGGTAAACTGATTAAACAAGAAACAATTGTTTGATGTGATAGCAGCTGCATTCACTGTTTTGTTCTGTGAGGGTTCACACGAATGCACAATCTACTGGCTGTCCTTGCAGGCATCAAGTGATAATATGCATAGGCACACTAGATATCCCAAAGATCAAAATCTTACTTCCCTGATGTTGAGCCATTTACTCTGCTACACTCACCTGAAGTATGGAGACGAGGGTTACTACTCCATAGTATCTGAAAAACACAAAAGCCTTTAGGAAATCACCTGAAAGTTTAAACTGCAGGCATGACAACGAAAAAGTAAAAAAGAAAGGAGACAATGGCATAGAGCAATTAGTGCCTGGGATGACTGGATGTAATTTTTACATATACATGTAGCAATTTGGGGAGTGTATTTTAAAGTTGAGGCATCACCACAAGATCGGTTTTTTAAATACTGTATAGGAAATGCATTGGCTTTTTAAAATTATGGACACTAAGAAGCTGGAATAATGTTCAGAATAATGGGAACGTAATTTCTCAAGGAGTACAAAGTGATTGTACTGAGTTGGGATTTGCTACATTTCTTGATGTGGTGACCTTTCACCATAAACTCAGCCTGCGCAGATTGGTTGAGAAGGAAAAGATTGAAGTTTAAACACAGCAGCAACAGCAAAACCACAAACTGTCCCCCTTAAAAAAATAACCCCAAATCCACACCCAACTTGTACTTATGAAGGATAGTCAAACAAGATGCAATGCTAAATATGACACTCAAAGCACAATGGGGCTTGACTTAGGCTTCTGGGATCTGAAGTCCAAAAACCAATGCTCGGGAAACACTGGTCTAAACAAATATTGTTCCCTCTTCATTTTTAGGCCCAGAACAAGTTCCCATTTATATTGAAATGAAGATTTCTCCCTACATCCAAAAGCATGGTAGAAGGAGCAATTTTTGTGGCTGGCCATTGTGGCTGAACAAAGGACAGATTTCCCCTGCCTACATAATATGGCCTTTGCAAACTCCTATTTATCTTTAAAACCAGGGTGCCATATTTGATGTCATGTATAACTCTGATCATTTTCAGAGAAAGAATCTTGATTAGATTTTTGCTTTAGATGATTTGGTTTATACATTTGCTGCGGACACTAAATAAAGATCAAGAAGGGAAAAGCTAAGAGGTGTGGAAGGTTGAAGAACAGAAAGGGCAAGGTGCTTTGTGCAAAAGTGTTCTGATTTGTTTATAATTAAAGTTCTTTTCCATTTTTACCTCTGGCACTTACAAGAGGTTCTGGACAGCAATGCGAACTAAATTGAGCTCCACATCTGCTTCAGCTGAAATTTTCTGAACATGCCGAAATCCGTCAATATATGGTAGAATCTAGTCAAAGAGGGAGTGTATATTATGAAAGGCAGTGCAGAGATGTTTGCATACAAGTATAAAAGACAGAAGCTAAACTAGAATGACAGAGCAACACACTGAATGAATAATCTTCTTTCAAAAATAATTTTAAAAGGTCAATTTATTTATTTATTTATTATTCGCATTTAATATCCCGCCCCAATCGGGAAGACCCGACTCTGGGCGGCTTACAACATACATTACCGTCATAGGTAATGGTCATAACAATATATAAAAACCTTAAAAGTTCATAATAATTCATAAAAACTTAAAACACTAAAACAGATAAAACAGCTAAAAACCGATGCAAATACAGATACAGATGCCAAGTGGGGGGAAGGATGGCTGCCCTTAAATCAGCCATCCTAGGTGAGAACCTGCATTATTTTCTTACAAAAATTTAAAAACATGCACATACTGTAGTCTGAAACCTTAACCTAGAAATTAAGGCTGTCTTTTTGTATAGTTAGGGAAAAACCCATTTAACTCAATGATGCTTCTGTTTGAACAAGAAAATATAGCAGCAAAGGGGATTGTGTAATTTTCCAGATACTTTTTGACTACAACACCCACAAGCCTTAGCTAGTACAGTCAATGATGAGGGATGATGGGAGCTGTAATTCAACAGCACACGGAGATCTACACATCTCCGATCCTGAGGTACAGGTGAAAGGTTCCGAAACATGGAGTCCTATAAATTCCTGAACTCTAGAAGGCCCATACAGTCACTGAGCAGGGCTTTGGGGAGTTCTGTGATTGCCTCTTGGGTTATTACAGTACAGCCTGGAACAGGAAATGCTTAGACCAGGTAGTATTCATTTGTTTAAAGGATGGGAAGTTGTGAAAAAGCTCTTCTCTGCACCCCACCATATTATTGTGTCGCTTGAATGCAGGACCTGTGCCTCATTGTGTAAACCAACCTGTTGGGTGGTGAGGTCCCACTGGGAATTGAAAAAGTCATCTTTGTCTTGGGTAAAGACAGGAACGTCATACTCTTGCACAATGGGGGGATCTGGACGCTGTTCAATCACTTTCAGATGAATGGTATTTGATTCATCTGTAAAAAGGAGCAGAGCATGTGAGATTCTGCCCTACCCTTTAACAGCAAGACCTTGTTTACATGACATAGCCAGGCTTTTCCCTAACATGGGAGTGTCCAAACAACAAAAAGTTACTATGACTAAATTTTAAATCAATAGCAGATTATCTTAACTAGTTTCCCTCCTTCACAAATCTGAACTTGAGTGCACTGCTAATTTCCAAACTAAAGGTTGGCTAACTGAGTGGCCAGTGTCAAGTGCTGGAAACAAACAAACAACATTTAATGAATCTAGATGCAAGCAAGTCTGTATCAGTCACTGTCTGGACAACAAAGAAAGGGTTAGTGCCAATCTCTGCTTTCTTAACCCTAGACAATATACTGCACTGAGTGCTAAATAATCTATGTTCACTTATTCAGATATGGGCAATAAACAATTCCTCCCCTTTTCATATTTATGACCACAACCAGAACACTAGGATTTAAATACTTTTTTATTTCTTAAACATAAGAGAGACAATTAAAAACAAAGAGTCTTACCACACCTTTGAGGACTAGCAGATCTAATTTACTATGAACTTTTGTGGATTATATTTTATAATAACATAAACATGCTTAAAAGGACCAACAGTTCATGTTTTTTCCTTAATTTAATTTCTTAAATGAAAAGAAACTGCAGCTACAGTAGCATTAAAGCAGGATTTACTATTCATTTGTCTTCCTTTCCTGTTAATTATCAGCTTCGTATTCCACTTTAACCACAATATTTCTATCTTTTAATGCATCTGACATACAGACGAGGTGACAATGGTACACTATGGCTATATTCTAACATACAGAAAAGCCAAAATTCCAATTGGTTGACCATTACATGTGAATGCTACTTTATCTCTCTTCTGTCAATTCAGACCACAAGCCAAGTATGAACTGTGTCTTGGGTTTCTGGCTGTTTGAAAAGAGTTAGATCAGAGTTCTGGATTCAAATGTCATGCTAAACAAACTAAAGATAGAAGGTCTATACCCTCTTTTCCTACTTAGGCTTGCAGTAGGAATAATGGGACATTGTATACAAACACAGCATTTGTGAAAAATAGGTTTCCCATGTATTCTGCCACACTGTGATGTGCAAAACAGCCCGTTAAGTATTCTCCTGTTTGGGCCATGCCAGATTCCCAGTTTCCTTTGAGTTGTTCCCCAAGAATCACCAGTTTACATTTTATTTCTCAAACTATAGGCTGCAATCAAGTGTTTGTTGACAATACCTATAGGCAGAGTGCATTTCCCAGTGGCATTCAATTCCTCAAGTAAGATGGTCATGATAGGTATCAACTTTTGTTTGCTCTCCTCATTGGAAATGAAGCCACTCTCAAGCTGAGAAAGAACAAAGTATATCAATCTCAAGCAGAATACAATGTTAAATATTTCAGCTTCCTGTCAGAGGCACCACAAGCATATAATAACATACAAAGCTAAAATTAACATATCTAAAACAAACAGGAATTAGATGACATCTGCTCAATATTGTGCCACATCGACAGCATTTCCTCTTTCAGCTGTATCAGTAGCACTTTATTATATCAATAGCAGGACTGAAGACTTGATTTTGGCCAAAGACAAGGCCAAGAAAGTGGCTTCATTTTGGCAATCTAAAATTTGATCTGGACAAGAAAGAAAAATATCAGTAGCATGCAGTCTATACAAAACTGCAGGAAAATAAGACTTTATCATAAAGAAAAAATGTACATACAGTACATCTGTTTGCTTAAAAAACAAACATTTATGCACAGTAACAGAGGTGGCCTCTCCACTGGCCTACAAGAGTTGTGTAATACTGATGTGATCAGGATGTATAAAAGTGAAACCTTGTTTCTCTAACAAACTTTAAACTTAAGGCCATATGCTGATTTCAGCAAATAGAAAATGAAAATCTGTGCTGATAGGGCACGAGGAAACATATACCCTTTAAAATATTTTTTTAAATATGAAAAGGTTATTGAAATGGCAAAACACTTGCAGATAACTGCACACTAGTTTTCAGAGTCTCCAAATGTTTTTAAAATAAAATATATAACCATGCACACTTTACAAACCTTAAGGTTATTTATTTATCTGACTTATGGGCAAGCACAAACCTGGGCAACTCACATTAAATAAACATAACATAAACAGAAACAAATTACATAATCCAATCAAATAGCAACTAACTAAAATTAAATAAAAGGAATAAAATACCTACCTCTATCAGACATGAACTCTTTAAAGCAATACCAAAACTATATTGTAAAGGAAGGGGGATAGTTGTACATGGCTAGCAGTGAGCCACGTCTGTCACATTAACAGTGGTTGCATGTCTGTGTAGTTCCAAAATTTATCAGGTGTTACTCAAAACACTACACAAATTCTGAAAAATATAACTTGTTATTGATAATAATCCAACGGAAGAAATAAAGTAGGAGAATGAAAGGCATGCTTCCAGGTTTCTAAAATGAGTAATGAGCATACACCCTTGGACAGAAAAATGTAGGAAAGGATATTTATGTTATTTCTAACCTCTAGAGTAGTCAAATAACCCGCCAATTTCTTCACAATAGGTTCCAGTGCACATGTCTTTGCTCTAGCATCACAAACAAAGCCAAGATTGAAGAGCAAGGCATTCCGGCTGTATTTCTTGTGTTCAATACAAACTGGGCAACCAATGAGCTTTTTTTCCATTGCTGTACTGTTAGAGGGAGAAATGATTTAAGATTATTAGAAGCAGCTTTTACAAGATGTGATAGGCAACTGCATTCACTCATCATACACAGGTCCCTCTATAGCAGGGGTTCTCAACCTTTTCAAGCCGTAGGCCAGACCATGCCCCCTCGGACAGCTGAGTGGGCCGAACTAGTAGTTCTCCTTGCCGTAAACACTGTCATAAAATGCATCAGTGGCTGTCATAAACACATCTGATTCCAGTGGCAGGAGTGATGCAGGCCACATGAAATGGTGCCGGCCCAACCCATGGGCCATAGGTTGACAACTCCTGCTCTAAAGCAGCAATCCAACTACCTTCATGACTTGGGATCCTTCAAAATCATCCAGGATATTTAATAAACTGCCTCACCCCAAGAACATCTGTCCGTCCCACCAGAGCAGACCGGAGAGGCTCTCTAGTTGTTCCATCGGCCAGAGAGGTGCATCTCTCTGGCACTAGAAGGAGGGCCTTCTCTGTGTCCGCCCCGGCCCTATGGAGCCTCCTGCCAACTGAGTTACGCCTCCAAACAGAGTTGCTGCCCTTTAGGAAGAACTTAAAAACATGTCTGGCAGGGCAGGTATGGGGTCTTGGTGGTACCATGACCCCAGCTCGCTGGTTAGTTTGAGCTCCTTCTCTCCCTTGGTCTTTAATCTTTTATCTCTGGGATTTAGTTTTTAATTTTATAATTATTATGGTAATTTGCTGATTTAAAATTTTTATTTTTTTTAATTAAATTTTTATAATTGAAACTTTGAAATTTTAGATAATGGGTTTGGGTTGTATTATGTTTGCTTTTTTGTGATATGTAAACTCCTCTGGTTCGCCCCAGTGAGGAGGGCGGTATAGAAATATGAATTAATGAATGAATGAATAAATCCCCTCCCCCCCTCCACAAAAAAAAGAGATAACTGCCCTATAATCAATTTGCTGAGCACAATTGCAAAAAAAAAATCTATTCTCCCAATCTGCCTGGAGATGACAGATGTACAGAGGCTGGTTTCAGTTGGTACATCACTCACAGCATAGGAGGATGAGGTACACAAATGGTACTTCATGTGGAACTCCCATATCCCAACCAACAGTCAGGGTTTGTGTACATAATTCTACTGAGTGCCAGGCTGGGGTGTCCATCAGCCAATAGTTGATTGGCTCAGTTCATGGTACCTTTAATAGGATACTAGGTATGCAGATACTGTACTAGGTATGCAGAGCTCTGGTTTCTAAATGTGTGCACATACCTGGCTTGGTGGGGGCAGGTGGATATCACCTCACATGAAATCTGTTCCCTGCAATATAGCATCACAAACTGCTGCTGGCTCTCATTGGAATCCTGAGATTAAGTTACTACATTTCTATATAATGAGTGTTTGGCATTTATTCCAGAGAATCGGTTTCATCTTTAACTAGTTTATTGGACTGGCACCATGGAAGAATTTATCTTTTCAGCAGCCCAGCTCTATGGAACCATACTCAGAAGTCCTGCTTAAACCCAATGAGATGTACTACATAACAAATCTATATGAACTACAGTCTTAGCTACTTCTTTGGGAAAGGTAAAAGCTGAGAGAGGAACTGACCAAGCAAAGACAAAACAACTATATTTCAAGTACCACACCTCCTCAGGAATTGGATCCATTACTTATAAAACAAAAACTGAAGGATTAATCTC
Organism: Furcifer pardalis; assembly: GCA_030440675.1. Classification (NCBI taxonomy): domain Eukaryota; kingdom Metazoa; phylum Chordata; class Lepidosauria; order Squamata; family Chamaeleonidae; genus Furcifer; species Furcifer pardalis. Next base: position 106,688,615 of record CP126893.1, read on the forward strand.
TAAATCACCACTGATACCTCTGATGTCTCTCTAGGATTCAAGCTAAAGACAGCATTGCTCTCCCCTATACAAAGTGATGATACTGTACATAGAAACAGGAAATTGAATATTTAATTTATAATAAAATAGGTGCAGCTGGAATTGCATGCAGCCATGCCTTCTTCTTTACAAAGATTATACATTTACAGCAATAGCTACAGTTGTACTTTGCTGAAGGAAAAACTACCTGTTCAACCCAAGAAGAATTCTTATTATGTTAGCTTTTAAAAAGGGATAGTCCCAGGACATGTTGATCCCTGAGGTAATGTAATTCATCTCTTTGCTTCACAAATATTGTGCAGTATCTTTTTTCAAGCAAGTTTATTTTGGTATCTGAGCCAGAAAATCCCACAAATTCCTTTTGGCATTTATAACAGTATAAACAAACAAACAACAACTAGCCGCCATGGCACTTTAAATCATTTGCCAGGACAGCTTCCATACTCTTCCTGACAACAAGGCCAATCTCAAGCAAGAAAAGTGCTGAAACGGGGAAATTATGCTAAATGAGGATGATTAAAGGAACAGGGGTGACCTATGACATTCAAAATTGGCATTTTACCTCACTTTTGTGTTATACTTACACTGTAATAAGCTTGTTCTGCAATTCAGGTTTTGTGATAATATATACCTGAACTGTATCGAAGAGCTCTCTGGAAATGAAATCTTCTGGTACCTGCAGGATCAAAAGAAACAACTGCATACTAAAAAATAAAACAAACTTGTGGGTTGACTAACTTGAGGGAAAGCCTCCGTTTCTAACGTAAGAGAACAATGTTTTTACCTTTGCCACAAAGTATTTTTATAAACCGTTTTTTCTCTGCCATCTAAAAAAGTGATAAATATTTTTAGTCATTGCTAGAATAGTAATAGTCTTTAGATAGAGTTGCCTTGTTAAACAGGAAGAGAACCATGCTATGAAGGAAACCACCTACAGTATTTGCAAAGAAGCATCAGCATTTGCTTTTCAACTGTTGAACCACTGGGCAAGAAACAACATTAAAGGCAGACATAGCTGAAGATCTCAGTCTCTCCTATGTCACCTGGAGGACCCTGAATAGACTGAGGGTTGGAGTCCCTAAATGCAAGACCAACATGCTCACGTGGGGGCTGCTGTTAGACAACAAGACACAGTGTGAATGTGGAGAGACACAGAGTCCGGCCCATTTGTAGGTCTGCCGATTGCTGCCAGAGACATGCACTGAAGAGGACTTGTGTTTGGGCAGTGACAAAGTGAAGAAAGTGGCTTCATTTTTGTAGTCCGGAGTTTGATCAGGACATGAAAGAAGAACTGTAGCAGAAGTCAAATAAGAGAAAAGGATTCCTAAAATGGTGATGCAGAGCTCCAAGAGAGGGAATAACTTGCATGCAGTTCATTCAGGGTACTTCATCAAAAGGACAGGGGCTGCAGTGGCTCAGTGGTAAAGAAACTTGCTTTGTTAGCTGGAAGGCTGGCAAATTGGCAGTTCAAGACCCAGGTACAGCATAACAGATTGAGCGCCCGTCTCTATCACAGCTCCTGCCAACCTAGCAGTTCGAAAGCAAAAAATTGTGAGCAGATAAATAGGGACCACTTTGGTGGGAAAAGATCTTGGGGACATGAAAGGAGCGTCATTCAGGCATCCCCTGAGCAGAGTCCCTCCAGCAAAAACCCTTTCAACCCAGAATTCCTGACATTAAATTATTATTATCATACAACAAAAATCATCAAGAGGACCACAACAGCAAACTACATATGCTCTGTATGCAGAAAAAACTACTTTTAAGGCCAACTACATCTAGACAGGGACTGCGGTGGGTTAGTGGTTAAGATGCTGAACTTGATGACTGAAAGGTTAGCAGTTCAAGACCCAAGTGCTGCATGACAGAATGAGCTCCCTGCTCTGTTCCAGCTCCTGCCAACCTAATAGTTCGAAAGCAAGAAATTGCAAGTAGATAAATAGGGCCCACTTCGGTGAGAAGTAAACAGCGTTCCGTGCACCCCAGTGTCTAGTTATGCCTGCCACATGACCACAGAAACGTCTACAGAAGCAGACAGAGCTGGCTCTTCGGCTTTGAAATAGGGACCGCTTAGGTGGGAAGGTAAACAGCATTCCGTGCACTCCGATGTTGAGGCATGCCTGCTACATGCCCATGGAAATGTGTCTTAACCAATTGAGCCACCGCAGTCCCATGCATACCCACTATCAGCAACCATATTACTCAGAATAATATGGGGAAGTCATAGCAAAATCAACAAAGAATCATATGACACCTTGAAGATTAACATGTTTTATGTAGCATAACCTTTGGTGAACTGCAGCCCACTGATATCTATAAAAGTGCAATCAAGGAATGACATGTGAGCAAAACTTTAAGGTGCTATAAGGTCCTTTGTTATTCTTCTATCACTCATTTTTGCCCCAAATCTTTTGTACCACTGACCTGGTATGTTATTTTTGGCCCAAGTGTGGGATGGAATTCACTAAAAAAGACGCACTCAATTCTGCTTCTGCTTCTGGCTTCCATGACAAAAACTGCAAAAGATCAAATAAAGAACAGAATGTAACAATTCTTCTAAATCCAGAATTTTCATTATTAAATAAAATTAAATTTTTACCAAATCAGAAAATCATTCAACATAGTTTTTCCTGAGGTTAATCATTCTGCCTCCCTTAACTATAGGAAGATGATAGTAAAGGTAAAGGTCACCCTTGCTCGAAAGCCAATTGTATCCGACTCTAGGGTTTAGTGCTCATCTCTTTTTATAGCCGAAGAGCCTGCGCTGTCTGCGTTTGCAGACGTTTCCATGGGCATGTGGCAGGCATACCTAGACACCAGTGGATGTAACACTCAGTATTTGACCTATATGTGACAAAGGGCAGGGCTTCTAACCATGCCATATTTAATCCCATGCCCCAAACCTGTCTTTTCAATTACAGTAATACAGAAAGTTGCTCCTTTGTAGTTTCACCATTTTATTCCAGCGGAGGACGAACTATTTGCACAGTACAAAAGACATCAACATTTTGTTTCTAATATTCCTGCCCAAAAGGTCTACTCTGCAAGGACAAGATAGCCTCATCCCTGAAAGACAGCAGTTCACAGGTTCTACTCCTTATGTTCAATATCTTCCCACTCCTCATCTGTCTTCTGAATGAGTGAAGCAAGCAGATGTAATTATTTTCAGGGGGAAAATTGTAGAACCCCCCCCCCCCTGCCGCCCTCAACAACATTTCCAGATCTATCTGTTGAATTCTAGAACTCCTTCTAGAGGGATTGGTTTGGAAGACTCTGCTCAACATGCTCAAGTGGGGGCTGCTGCTGGACAACAACATGCTGTCCAGGGCTTGATCAGGACACAAAAGAAGCAGCAGCCCTGTTTTTTTCTACATAGCCACTATTTATTTATTTATTTATTTATTTATTTATTTATTTATTTGTTCTAACTTATTATCCCGCCCCAATCGGGAGAAACCCCAACTCTGGGCGGCTTACAAAACAGGTTTGAAAATACATAATTAAGACCACCAATTAAAATTCAATTCCCTAATAATAGTTAAAAATATAAATTAATACAATATTAAAAAATAGGCTAAAAAGAAATTAAACATCTTCAGTTAAAAACCACAAAGATTATGAAAGAAGACAAGGACAGGAGTAAGGAGGTAAGAGCAGAGGATGGCTGCCCCACTATGTGTGTGTTGCACTATGTGTGTGTTGCACACTATTATGTGTGTGTTGCATGAATTCATGGTTTTGGCTTTTGAGCAATCCAGACAATGTTAAGATCAATCTCCAGAATTCTGATGAACAAGGTTATATTTTGACCATGTTTCTTCTTCAGGTATGGTATCCATTCAGGATATTGGCTATCATCATGGTCATAGTCTTCCTGTTTTTCACTCCTCGGACTCTTCCAAAGACACGCTAATTAAGCTTGTAAACCGCCCAGAGAGTGCACTACTAAGCGCTATGGGGCGGTATATAATAAGTGTGATTGCTAATTGCTACCCTCCTAGGCGAGCCTAGGAATGACGGAGTGGTTTGGAATAGGAAAAGGAGTAAGACAAGGCTGCATTTTGTCACCCTGCTTATTCAACTTATACACAGAACACATAATGTGCAATGCAGGAATGGAGGAATCACAATTTGGGATCAAAACTGCTGGGAGAAACATCAACAACTTGAGATATGCAGATGATACCACCCTAATGGCGGAAAGTGAGGAGGACCTAAAGAAGCTCCTGATTAGGTTAAAAGAAGAGAGTGAAAAAGCTGGCTTGAGGCTCAATATCAAGAAAACCAAGATAATGGCAACAGGCCCTATCAGTCCCTGGAAAATAGATGGGGAAGAAGTAGAAGCAGTGACAGATTTTACTTTCCTAGGATCAAAGCTCACTGCAGATGGTGATTGCAGCCATGAAATAAAAAGGCGACTGATTCTCGGGAGGCAAGCGATGAGAAACCTGGGGAACATAGTGAAAAGTAGAGACATTAAATTGCAAACAAAGATTCGCATAGTCAGGGCAATGGTATTCCCTGTGGCAATGTATGGTTGTGAGAGCTGGACCATTAGGAAAGCTGAGCGCAGAAGAATAGACGCCTTTGAGATGTTGTGTTGGAGGAGAGTTTTGAGAGTCCCCTGGACAGCGAGGAGAACAAATAGGTCGGTCTTAGAAGAAATCAACCCAGAATGCTCCCTAGAAGGTCAAATAGTAAAGATGAAGCTAAAGTACTTTGGACATCAAATGAGAAGAGAGGATTCACTTGAGAAAGCCTTGATGCTTGGAAGGGTCGAGGGCAAAAGAAGAAGGGGGAGGCCAAAGATGAGATGGCTAGATGGTATTGTGGAGACAATGGCCACAGAACTGAGCGAGTTGAGGGGGATGGTGGAGGACAGAGGTGCCTGGAGGACAGTGGTCCATGGGGTCGCAGAGGGTCAGAATCGACTGTGCGACTGAAGAACAACAAAAAAGGCGAGCCTCACCAGAAAGGAAAAAAAACAACCGGCCCCTCACCTTGAACCCTTTTGCCCAAATGCAAGCAGAAGACCTCAGAAGGAAACAGCCCCGGGATGCCTTTTCTCCTCCCCAGGGCGACCAAACAAACCCAACTCTGAACCAAACCACCACTCCCCTTCCCCGCGGTGGAGGCTCAGCGCATAACACGCACGCGCGGATTTAACTCGGTGTCAGAATGGTGGACGACAGAGAGGTGGGTTTTCTTTTTTCACGCAAGCGCAATGAGGGAGGGGAAGAGAGAGAGAGAGAGAGACAACCGGATAAAGGCGCATGCGTACAAAGCATTTGTGAGCGAGGGGGGGGGACGCCTGACCCCTCCTCTCCCCGAGGAATGTTAAATGCGACTGAAAGAATCGCAAGCAAATCCATGTTCTTCTGGTCACGGACATTCGTTCGTTCGGTGATTGGCTGCCACGCGTGATGGACAGCACGGCTCAGCCTTTCCGAGGCGGGACCTAGGGCCAGCCGAAGCCAATCATAAGGCGGGACTGGCCTTCCCGGCTCCAGCGGAGAGTTGCATCTCTTTGACGATGTTGCCGTTCCAGAGGCAGGTGAGTTCATCGCGTGGTCTTCTGGAGGATTTCCCTGTCTGCCTGGTTGGGAGGCAGCGGGAGGCGTTTGGAGCCGGGAAAGGGAACCCGGGCAGGAGCAAAGGTCTCCCCATCCCTTCCTTCCTCCACTGCCCGGGCGGGGGTGACCGTCCAGGAAATCTCCCCGCATGGAAGGAGCAAAACACCCCTGCATTACCATTGGAGAGTGCTTGGCAGTAAGGAAAGTCTGTCTGTCTGTCTGTCTGTCTATCGCATTTATATCTCGCCCATCTGGGATATATTTCCCCATTCTAATCTGGGCGGTTTACAACACATTTTTTAAAAAATCATTACAGTAACAATAAGAGATTTTTTTTAAAAAAAAACCCGTCCAGCACCGGATTTCGAAGATCTCCTGTTGCCACGCCTAATCCGGGATTAGAACCAGGGGCGGTTTCTTGATCCCTGCCTTTGGATGCCAGTTAAAGGAATGTATTGGGGGGGGGGGGAAGGGGTGTCTCCCGCCAGCTCCCCTACTGCAGTGGAGGAGTCTCCGGAAGATGCGGCGAGTCTATGGCTTGTGTGTGTGTGTGTGTGAGTGATGGCTTGTGTGTGTGAGTGATGGCTTGTGTGTGTGTGTGTGTGTGTGTGTGTGTGTGTGTGTGTGTGAGTGTGATTTGGATCCCCTATGCATCCCTCCCCGGTATTCCACTCCGAAGTGGATCTGGAGCAGAAGAGTACCGTGCCTTGGCGGGGCCCCGTATAAAAATTTGTTTGGGGGCCCTTAGGAAGGGTAAAGATTTGTTTTGCTTGCGCACGTTGGGGGCCCCCGTGGCCCCCCGTATAATTGATACGGCAGTAGCTACGCCTCTGATCTGGAGCAAAACTGGGCGTGAGGAGCTTCTAAAGCACGGCTGTCTCCCGTTTTAGAGTTCCCGGAGAAGGGCAGAGAGATGCCGATCCGAAGCGGAAATAACGAGTCGCCAGAGAGAGAGGTGTGTGTGTGTGTGTGTGTGTGTCCTACTCATCTGGTGCTTCCCCCCAAGATCACAGAAAAGATTTACTGCTGCCATTATAAATCCTACGCTCGTTGATAGTATGAGAGTTAAGTTAAAGAAGGGGAGCTGGAATATAGGAGAGGAAATAGAATGCGATATGACGCCTGCCCTCCCAAGAGAGGCGACATTCTTATTGCTGCTTTAACTGTAAATGTCATCCGGTTATTGCAAGATCAAACAAAGCCAATGTTTTTAGTATTGAGAGCTTCCTGGTTTTGAACTCGTGTATCTTCAGCAAAAAAAAAGAGCTTTCACTGCTTTATTGAGAAGTGTTTCCATTTGGATAACAATGTGTTTTTGTGTTTGAAACAAAATGAATTCAGGGCTCCAAGTTCTTCTCTCCATAGTACAGTATTACTGTATAGTCAAGCTTTTTGAAGTTTAGCGGCACCAGTCCCATTCCTTTGATAACCTACAATGTCATTCAAGCAACAACATCAGTTTGTAGAGGGTCCAAAGGATGGAGTAGCAGTTCATGGATCCACCAAGGGCCTCTTCATCACCTTTGACAATTTTTTTGTAAGGGGGAAACCTCAGTATTAATTGAAATCAGATGTGTGTAGTTTATGTAAACCATGTGCCTATTTTTGAGCAAAATTATTCCAATTGTGAGACTATTAGTGCATTCACGCAAACTGGGAATCTCCATTTGGATACTACACAGCTGGCTTTGCAGTTGTAGCAACATACAAGTACAGTATGATAAACGTAAGTGATCAGTCAGATATGTAAGCTACTTACTAATTCCACCATAGTATATTGTGCAGATGGGTTTTGTGATATCTACAGCAAACTGGCCTGTGACAATTACTGGATACCATGAGCCATTTCCATCTCTCAACTTTGTATTGTGTTTTGTTAAGAGCACGTGTAAGCAGCACATATACATGATCATATATATGTAACCTAGTATCCTGAAAAGTTCTACAAGACTGATCATGAATAATTGGAGGGAACATAGCACCAATATGGTTTGTGCTGAGTTTTATTGCACATCAGTTCAGAATTCTTTGGGATTTTCTTTTGGTGCTTATAGCCATAGGGAATCTTCTGCATGTCAAGGAAGAGCTTGAGGTAGAGTTCATGAGGTGATTAAATTTATTGTTGTTCAGTCACACAGTCGATTCCAACCCTTTGAGACCCTATGGACCATTGTCCGCCAGTCACCTCTGTTCTCCGCCATCCTCCTCAACCCAGCTCTGTGCCCACTGCATCTACAACACTATCTAGCCACCTCATTTTTGGCTGCCCCCTTCTCCTTTTGCCTTCTACCTTTCCTAGCCTCAAGGCTCTCTCAAGTGAATCCTCTCTTCTCATTTGATGTCCAATGTACTTTAGCTTAATTTTTACTTTTAAGCTTAATTGTTTTCTTTTAAGATCAACCTATTTGTTCTCCTTGCTGTCCAGGGGACTCTCAAAACTCAAAAAATTAAGAATATTACCTAGGGGTTAGAATTTCCATCAGCTTGTAGAGTTCTTGCTGGGCAGCTTTTTTGCAGTACCCTCAGGTCCATAAAAACCTCAGTAGTTCTGAAAAAAAAAAAGAGAGAGAGAGAGAGAGAGAGAGAGAGAGAGAGAGATCACCTTGGCTGTCTTTGCTTATGGAACTACTGATTCCCCCTTCCTCTGGCCACAAAGGAAGTGTCAGCTTCAAGGAAAAGGCCATCTGGGAAGGCAACATGCAGATACCTGGCTTCCTGTGTTGGTTGAATGGGGGGAGATGATGTTCTTAGTGCTATGATCTTCCCTTCCCTTCCCATCAGATGACAGCTACAAGCAAGGAAAAACTGATGAAGCTTCTCTTATAAAGACAGCAGTGTTCCATAGCTCGCTTCCATAGAAAACTGATCCGTGCTGCATTCCAGAAACCTGGTGAACAGTGGAAGGCCAACATCTTATAGATTGTGCCACTGAAAATATGGCTCTGAGCATTGAAACAGAGTCGCGGATATACCGCTCCCTCCGGGCTCTCTTTGGTGCCACCGCCCACCTTGTTGCACTTGGATTCACCATCTTTGTAGCTGTTCTGGCCAGACCTGGATCAAGTAAGTTAGGGCTGGTGGAAATTGCATGGGGTGGTATTCCTAACTGATGTACATGACACTTGAGAAACTCCACACCCCTCTAAACGTCTATCCTGAAGGCGTAGGCATTATATGAGCCATTTTAAGGTCAATAAGACCTGCAGCCTACATCTGGGCAAAGTTGACTTCAAGGGTGTTAAGGCTAACTTTGCACTAGATCTAGCTATTTGGCTTCTGAATCACCCCCAAGGCTCTTCCTGACATTTTGGGTGTTGATAGAAAACTGGGCTACATCAGGAATAAGGAACCTTTGGTTCTCCAAATGTTTTGAACTTCAGCAGCTCCCAAAAGTACTACCTATAATGGGTAATAATAAGCAATTGCTTTAGCCCAAAGTATTATTATTATTATTATTAAGATTTGTATGCCACTCTCCTTGCTGAAGCAACTCTTGCCGAAGTATCTGGTAGGCCAGAGGTTCCCCACCATTAGCCTAAAATGGCAGGAATGGCTATGGCTAGCCTTGAGACTTTGGTGCTTTTCTCTTTCAACAAAGAAATTTGCCCATGTTCTTGATTTCCATGTTCTTTCAAGTTTCTGATGCCATTGAATCTATCCCTCTACAGCTATGGTCCCCAGTCCTTTTTATGCAGCTCTGGTTGCCTGTTATTGGAGCTATCTTTGGCCTATTGCACATTCCCTTAAGAGATGTTGCAGCAGTGTAGCATTTCTGTTTTTCCATTGTTAAAAACAACACTTGAGCTTTGTCATACTGACTTTGACAGCACTATAGCCTATTCTCCAGTTACAGTCCTGGATATTTTATGAGAATGCTGTTTCAGCCTCTCTCTGTTATATGAGCTTTTCAATGAAATCAGAGTCAAAAGTAGACCAATGACTTTAGATAGCAATAGTAATCAGACTTCTGTATTGCCCCATAGTACTCTTTGGGAGGTTCACAAGGTAATTAGCATTTTGCCCCCAACATGCTAGTGACTCATTTTACTACCTCTGAAGGCTAAGTCCACCTTGTCCTCTGTTGGGATCAAACTCATGTTTTGGCTCCAATACAGCAGTTTAACCACTGTGGCACCAGGGCTCCATTAGATGAACTCACAAACCAAGGTCCTGAGCAGCCGGTCAAGAGTGACCCCTCCCTTAGGCTGCTGCTGGTGAATGCCAGATCAGTCTGCAACAAGGCTCCCCTGCTTTCAGACGCCATTCAAGGGGAGCGGGCTGATCTGGCATGCATCACTGAGACCTGGCTGATGCCTGAGGACGGGGTTCCTCTATTCGAACTGTGTCCGGCCGGGTTCGGTATTTGGCACCAGCCTAGGGAGAGGGGAAGGGGCGGCGGGGTCGCCGTAATAACCAGGGAGACACTGGGAGTCACCAGGGCTACAGCTCCACAAATTCCAGGTTGTGAGGCCCTGTTCCTGCGTTTGGGCCCTAAGGGTCAGTTGGGACTCTTGCTCATGTACCTGCCTCCCTGCAGTGTAGCAGACTCCCTGCCCGAGCTCCTTGAGGCGGTCTCGATGCTGGCATTGGAGACCCCCAGGCTTATGGTTCTGGGGGACTTCAATTTGCCATCATTGGGAACAAGCTCGAAGGTGGCTCGGGAGTTCATGGCTTCCATGGCAGCCGTGGGCCTGACCCAGGTAATTCAGGGTCCTACCAGGACCAGTGGCCGTACCCCGGATTTAATCTTTTTATCGGAGCTGTGGCAGAGTGATCTGGAACCACAGAATTTAGATATTACTCCTGTGCCATGGTCAGGTCACTATCTGGTGACTCTAGACTTTCTGGGGGCGAACCTGCACCGCAGGGAGGCAGGGCCAGTTAATGGACCCGCCCCCGGCGACTAATTGATCCGGAGGGATTCCAGAGGGAACTGGGGTGTTTTCCTCTTGACCTGCAATGCGATTCGTCGGAGGCCCTCGTCAACTCATGGAACGAGAGAGTGACGGCAGCCTTGGACGTGATCGCTCCACTACGGCCTCTCCGCGCTTGTGGGCATCGATCTGCCCCATGGTTTACTGTAGAGCTGAGGGAGCTTAAACGGGCAAAGAGACGCCGAGAGCACTGCTGGGTGAAGACCCGGAGTGAGTCTGATTGAACACTGGTTAGAGCGGCTATTAAAGATTACCTAGTGGCGATGAGGGCGGTGAAACGACAATATTTCACCGCCCTTATTGCCTCTGCAGATAATCGCCCAGCTGCCTTGTTCCGTGTGACCAGGTCCCTCCTTGGGAGAGGGGGGTCGGGCCCTGGTTGGCAGGGATCGGCTGAGGGTTTTGCTGATTATCTAACAGGAAAAATCGCTCAGATTCGCTCCAAGTTTAATCCCAGCGTGGAATGTATAGAGCTGGAGTTGACCAGAGCACAGTCTGGCCATGTTATCTGGGATCGGTTCGATCCAGTTGGCCCTGAGGAAGTGGACAGGCTTCTTGGATCTGTTCGTGCCACAGCCTGTGAATTGGATCCATGCCCTGCCTGGCTAGTCAAAGCATCTAAGGCTGTGGCAGGCGGCTGGGTTGAGGCGATTATAAATTCATCGCTGAAGGAGGGGTCCTTTCCAGCTCCGTTAAAACATGCTTTGGTGCGGCCCCTCCTAAAAAAGCCATCCCTCGACCCTATGGTACTCGCTAACTACAGTCCAGTATCCAACCTACCCTTTTGGGGCAAGGTTCTGGAAAAGGCTGTGGCGAAGCAGTTACAGGAAGTTCTGGATGAAGCGGATTATCTGGACCCGTTTCAGTCAGGATTCAGGCCCGGATATGGTACAGAAACTGCACTGGTCGCATTGGTGGATGATCTCTGGAGAGAGCGGGATGGAGGTCATCCGTCTATCCTGGCTCTTCTTGATCTCTCAGTGGTTTTTGATACCGTCGATCATGGTATCCTTCTGGGAAGGCTCCAAGGATTGGGGATCCAGGGCACTGTGTTGGCCTGGTTTTCCTCATTTCTGAGGGGCAGGACCCAGTCAGTATAGCTGGAGAATAAAAGGTCCAGCCCTAGGCTCCTCCAATATGGGGTGCCTCAGGGCTCGGTACTCTCACTTCTCCTGTTTAACATCTACATGAAGCCACTGGGTGAGATCATCCGTTCCCACAGGGTAAGGTACCACCAATATGCAGATGATACCCAGTTGTACATCTCGGCCCGTGGGGACCCAACCGGTGCAGTGGAAGTCCTATCCAGGTGCCTGGAGGCTGTCAAGGTCTGGATGGGGGAAAACGGGCTACAACTGAATCCCGGCAAGACTGAGTGGCTATGGGTAAGGGGCCCTGTGTTATCCCGGGAGCTGCCAGCTTTGGTTCTGGATGGGGCAGTTTTGCCCCAAACGGACCCGGTCCGTAATCTGGGGGTCCTCTTGGATTCACGACTACTGTTTGAAGAGCAGGTGGCAGGCGTGGCCAGGAGGGCTTTTGCACAACTTCGTGTAATACACCAGTTTACGCCCACTCCTAGACCGGGACACCTTGCTCATGGTCACACATGCTCTGGTCACCTCCAGACTTGATTATTGCAATGCGCTCTACATGGGGCTGCCCTTGATGACCATTCGGAGGCTGCAGCTGGTCCAGAATGCGGCGGCTCGGGTAGTGATGGGGTGCGGGCGTTATGCTCGGGCCTCACCACTGCTTCGGCAGCTGCACTGGTTGCCAGTATGTCTCCGGGTGCAATTCAAGGTGCTGGTTATTACCTTTAAAGCCCTATATGGTAGTGGGCCAGGATACCTTAGAGATCGCATCACCACAAGAACTTCTGCCCGTCCCACTAGGGCGGATCAGAGAGGCTCTCTTGTGATTCCATTGGCGAGAGAGGCGCACCTCTCTAGCACTAGGAGGAGGGCCTTCTCTGTGTCTGCCCCGGCCCTTTGGAACCTCCTACCAATTGAGCTACGCCTACAGGCAGAGCTCCTGCCCTTTCGGAAGGGCCTAAAAACCTGGCTGGCAGGGCAAGTGTGGGGATCAGGGAATGTGGGATCTCATGTCGGGTGGCTGATTTAATGAGACAGCCACCCTCCCTGCTCCTAGCCTCTCGTTGTCTTAATTCTTGTAAATTTTTAAAGTTTAATTCTTTTTAGTATTTAATTAATTACAGGCTCAATTTTTAACGGTTAAAGTGAATTTTTTAATATGCGTGGGGCATGATCGGACTGTCCTATTGGTTTTACATGTAATTATTAACTTCTTGTTTAAACTATGTCCCTTTCTAATTTATGCTGTAAGCCGCCCAGAGTTGGGTCTACCTGATTGGGGCGGGATAACAACTTAGAATAAAATAAATAAATAAATAAATAAATTTTCAGTAGTGACATGTGACCCTGGATATAAGGAAATTAACCTGCCATTGCAATCTCACTGATATACTTTTTTTGCTCAAAATCTTTGTTTGTAAATGAATATGATTAATATCATGTCTAGTCTCCCGTCAGTAAAGATTCTTATGGGACCTAAATCCACAAAATGATTCATTGAGGGATACGGGCTTTCCTGAGCCATAAACATTTGCGCGCTGTAAACCTGCTAGACTTTAAACCAGGGGTGCCTAAACTATGGCCTGGGAGCTGGATCCAGCCCACAAGCCATAGTGACCGGCCCCCTCCTTGCTGCTTTTGGTGTTTCAGACAAAGGGGGCCACCCTTCTGTAACTGGAACTGATGCAGTTCACTTAGATCCCCGCCACTCCACTTACCCTGGTAGTGTTGCTTTACTTGATACAGGATGCTTATTTTGTTTCTCTCAAAGCCAACCTGAAAACAGCTAGTAAATTTAGGAAATCTGAAAACAAGGCTAAGCAAAAGAAAAGTGAAATTTTAGAAGTGGATCCTGGTGTCATAAGTTCTTATGTAAAAGCTTGTCTTCCCTACCACTTTTTCAGTCTTTTTCTTTCCCCCGAAACAGCTATAAAGGTAAGAAGTACAAAGTAGCTCCTGAGTACCTTGCGACTGGCTGTTCTAGGAGGCCTCTGCCTGAAAGCATCCTTAGTGATAAGTGACCGGTGTATTTCCACCAAGTCAGTGGCATGATTGTTGTATTCCAGCACTGTCCATTTCCTGCACATTTAACCTTGTCCTGCTGGTGGGATTCCCTTAAGCAATAAGTGGTCCTCCCTTAAAATAGAATACTGAACTAAATAAGCCTTCGGTCTGGTGAAATATGTTGGATTGATTCTGCAATTTAGGTGGCTGTTTCCAGTTTGAAGAGCAGGCAGTATTTTTCAGTATGCAAGTTGATTTAACTACAGGGACTCATTCTGCTCTCATTTCTTTCCAGGTTTGTTCTCGTGGCACCCTCTCTTAATGTCTCTTGCGGTAAGCCAGCACAAAGCATTATCTGCCCCAACTTACCAAAGAATTGTTCAGCTTACTAAGAAGTTGGCAAGGGAGAAGTATGTTACTGTGGATTAGAGAGAGAAGTGGCAAGATGATCTCCTTCTTCTGCCTACTGTGGGTTTGAAATATATTAGAATTCCCTGCTGGTAATTATGATTCATAATATATCTGTGCAACTTCCAAAGCTTTATCCTCTGCTAAAGTGCTGAGATTCAGAGTAAAATTAATGTGCTGTCTTGGGAGATGAGAGCAAGCCTTTCTTCGACAGGTCAAGAGCTGATCAACTGTCTGATAGAACTCCAAAAAATAACACATTAAGCTAAATGCTAGTAAAGCTTTAGACCAGTGGTTCCCAATGTGGGCCCCACTCCCCACAGGAGGACTTTAATTCCCAGAAGCCTAAGTCAGTACATTGGCTGATCAGTGCTTTGGGAAATTGACTTAGGCTTCTGGGAACTGAAGTCCAAAAAACCCAAGGTTGGGAAACACTGCTTTAAAGGAACTCCCTTTTGGCGGCTAGCTGTCTCTCTGGCAAACCATGGTGATAAGTCTTCTTCTTTCTCTCCCCAGTTTTCCTTCCTGATGACGGAAGCCCTGCTGGCTTTCTCTCCTGAGAGTTCCCTTCTTCGGTCCTTCTCCCGTAAGGCCAAGGTCCGCTTCCATTGGGCTTTACAGCTGCTCTCCTTCATCTGTGCAGTGCTGGGCTTGGCCATCATCAGCTACAATAAGTACCTCAATGGCAAAGACCACTTTGTCACCTGGCACGGCCAGACGGGTTTGCTGACTGTGTTGTATTCAGGCATGCAGTGCATGGGGGGTCTTGCACTGCTCTATCCCAAACTGGTTAAGAACTGGACACTGGGCAAACTCAAGCTTTACCATGCCACCTCTGGGCTGATTGGGTACCTCCTTGGTTGTGCCAGTTTGTTGCTGGGCATGTGTTCCTTGTGGTTCACTGCAGGTGTGACTGGAGTCTCCTGGTATCTGTCCATTCTCTGTCCTGTCCTCACAAGCCTGGTAATCATGAACCAAGTGAGCAATGCCTATCTCTACCGCAAAAGAATCCAGCCTTGAAAACAGATGTCTTTTTGGGACCCGTGAACTGTTCCTGCATTATCTTTAAGGAATCCTCTAGTCTTGTACAGCACAAGTACGGAGGAATCCTTTTTTTAAAAAAAACAACAACCTGCCTATGCTTTTGTATGGGATTTTAAACCAAATCTAGACCTCTGATTCTATTCCATTGTTTGAATCCTGGAGACGCATATACTTTTGTACCACCCTATATGAAGGGCTGGGATCCATGCAGTATTTGGTGTGAATTGGGACATGCATCACTGTAGCGCTGCATAATAGTCCCACAGCAGTCTGTGGCTGCCTCATGATGTATATAGCACTTGACTCAGCTGAGTCCTGGAATGGAGTTACACATGAGCACATGGTGCGCTTGCTTTAGCTCCCTCTCGGTTGTTAGAGTGGGGAGCAGAAGTGGTGCAGGTCTAAAGAACATTGGCATTTATTAACATTCCTTCTGGACAAGGTGAGGGTAGGCTTCTCTTCAGTCCTCTGGAGAAACAGCTAGGTTATTCCCCTGTTTTAAAAACAGTATTGTGAACTGTGCAACATTCTTCTGTGGGGATGGTTGTTCAATGTGCTATTTGGTGGATAAGAACATTTATTTTATTAAAAAATCAGAGCGTGGAACAGTTATGTTTTTAGAATACAACTCCCAACCTCCCCCCAGTTGATACCGCCATGCTTTTTAGAGCATTGGGGAACCTGTAGCCTTAACATATGTTTCTCTAAACTTTAGTATTTGTTCCCAAGAGCAATAGCAGTGTTCTTGGGAACAGGTCAGCATCTTCCAGAAAAGTAGAAAAGGACCATAGCACCCATAAGCAGCTTGTTTTGCAGCTGAAGAACAAATTCTTCTCCATCTCTCATGTTTACTCTGGTCCCCTCTAGTTATGCAGATTTTCACTACCCTGAGAGTAGGGATCTTAAATTACCCTAGTTGAAAGCAGACAGTTTTTGTTTTGGGAAATAGTGCAATCATTGAGAACCCAGTGGAAGAGGTACCCACCAAGAACATAGTTTCTTAGCTGGAGAGTGTGTGAAGCACGTTTGACATTTTGATGCTTTACACAGCTGTCCATATCACCTCACTGAACTCGCTGGGATATTCTTCCAAGGCAGGGTTTCTCAAACTTGGCTCTCCAGATGTTCATGGACTTCAATTCCCAGAAGTTCTGATCAGCAGGTGTACTGACTTGGGCTTCTGATAACTGAAGTCCAAGAACACCTGGAGTGCCAAAGTTTGAGGAGCTCTGTTCCAAGGAAACATGCATAAGATCAGGGTATAACCAAGTCCCTGGCTTCCCTCCTATCAGGATGACTGACAAGAATAGCATTTACAGCACAGCTCCACTGCTGCAAACACGATACTATATAACATTTAAGTTTCCCCCTTTGATCTCTGCTATCAGTGGTTTGCTGCCATTAGAAGTGACTCATTGCCAAACCACATACCTGTCATCTTTCAAAATTGCATTAAGATCAGAAGGGGTGACCTGGTCTGCTCTCTGAGCATGGACAAGTACAACCAAGGCCTAATAAAATCATATGCTCTCTTATGGGAAGTGGGGTGGAATGGTCTTAGTTCAGCTCTTTTTTAAAACCTTGGTTTCCATTATACATGAATCCTGATATTGAATCCTAAATCAGAAGAGAGCAATAGGCTCATTTTACAGGTAAATAAAATTACCTGATTCCGAAGGTTGCTCAATGAACCTAGTACAAAAGTTACACCACTTTCTTTTCTTGTTGTTGCCTGCAGGGGCACTGTGGCTAAAGTTCCTCAATCTTTGATTGCTCCCCAAGTAGTGAACATGTCCACAAGGAAGACAATTTAGAAGGATGCAACCACAAGTGTGGAAGCCTTATCTTCAAATCTCTTCCTTACTTGCAGTTATCCCACTTTCTAAAAGTTTCTTAAGCGGGGAAACTTATCATTGCAGCTAGGTTGTGACAAAGTATGGGCTGCAACTTTTGTCGGTCAGTAGTACTTGCAACACTCTGTTTTCTTAATTACTGTATAGGAAGCACTGGAATTCATGAAGGGGCCCTCAGAAAAGCACAAACCAATTTCTGTTGGCTAAGCACCCTCTCTTGGATGGTGCTCTCTCCTGGTTTTTAAAGACAAAGATCAAGCACAGCAACTTTTGTGTCACAGGGTCTCAGGACAAGCTTACATCTCCAAGAATAGAGATGTGGCTTTGGTTTAAGTAAATCAGAGAATAAACACAACACAAATGTAGCTTTGAGTGATCCAATAAAGGTATTGTCTTCTTCCTATGTTGTTATATTTTAATGTTAGCTTTTGTGGATCAAGTCCATTGTGTCAGAAGTGGACTTGATCCACAAAAGCTAACATTAAAATATAACAGTTAATCTTCAAAGCGCTACAACATTTTTGTTTTATTTATTCTCTGATATGCTTGAAACACAGACTAACATGGTTACTATTTTTTTAAAAAATTCAATTATGAATGGTTTAAGTAAAGTTAATTATAACTGGAGTCAATTAAACAAGCTAACTCAGGTTCTTGTTCAAAGAAAGTTAGTCACAACCAGCTTTTATCTCACTGGAGGCAGACTACTTGCCTTTGAATGAAACTTAGTCTGTGGACAGGATCTCATAGAACTCCCTGGGGGGAGGGGACAGCACAGAGGGACTGGAATCATTGTTTTAAAGCAGCATTTAAATGTCTAGTTTGTAGTTCTGCACACCTTGTAGTATCATATACTTCTGCATACATTTTGTCATGTAGTATTAGAAGATTCCACCTGTCTGAAGAAAGGAGGGTGTTTTTTTTGATTGTCTACATCTATGGAATACTGTTTCTCTACTTTTACTTTATTCAGAGACATCAAGTGTCTGACACTTGAATTTGCATTATATCACGGAGACACTTTGCTTTTTTTTGCTGAATCAAGAGCTGTTCTAGCCTTGTCAACAAGTACTGAGGTCATAGAAATTTCTTCAATTTCATGAAATATGAAGTGTTCCATCCACCCAATAAAAACAATTGTTCATACTGGTGAACTAGTTCTCTGCAAGACAGGTGAATCCATCACTGATCTTGAGCAAGGAACAAGAATCTTAATCAAGAGCTAAATATGGATAAATATGAATAATAAATAAAATAAAGTAAAGCTATACATTTGGCACACTAACAGATTGTGCACTTTCAGATAGTCATTTCTGTTCAACATATTTTTAAATTATTCAGTGCTGTCTTTTGTGCCTCTGATGTGTCTTTACTTATTGGTACGACAATGACTAGCATTTTAAGAAAACATTTCATTAGGCTCTTCAGCATTACCCAACAATTTAATAATATCTGCTATGGGGGAAAACTGATGCCAGCTCATCACAAACTGGATGAAATTCCACACATCAGCATCTGAAGCTCCTTTGTATAGTAACCAGACAGGTTACAGCTGTTTAGAAAACTAATCAACCTTTTTCAAACTGGTAGAAAGTTTTGTGTTAGATGTACAGAGCCTTCTTTTAGAATTGCTAATGTGAAATACTTATCAGTGCCATTAATTGGAAGGAAACTATTCTAGACCAACCTGTGGCCAATGGAGAAATCACCATCTACTTGTCTAGACATTCCCAATAAAAGATAATTCATTACATTCTGAGGTAGCCCATTCCACGACTGAACAAAAGCTCCTATCAGAAAGTTCTTTCTAATGCTTAATTGGAATCTCACTTTTTGATATTTCAGTTTATAGGTATGGTGACTACCCTCTGAAGCAACAGAAAACA
The DNA here is from genome assembly GCA_030440675.1 of Furcifer pardalis. NCBI lineage: Eukaryota > Metazoa > Chordata > Lepidosauria > Squamata > Chamaeleonidae > Furcifer > Furcifer pardalis. Next base: position 106,707,447 of record CP126893.1, read on the forward strand.
TATCTGGCATAGCCCTTTGGTCACTGAAGGGACCACGGGGATGGCTCAAGTGGTTAAGACTCTCAACTCGCTGACTGTGTCAGAGTTCGATTCCTGGGTACTGCATGACGGAGTGAGCTTCTGTCTCAGCTTCTGTAAACCTAGCAGTTTGAAAGCAAGAAATTGCAAGTAGATAAATAGGGACCACTTTGGTGGGAAGGTAAACAGTGCTCGGTACACTCCTGTCAAGGCGTACCTGCCACATGTCCACTGAATTCTCTGCAGACAGACAGTGCTGGCTCTTTGTCTATAAACACAGATGAGCACTGAACCCTAGTCAAATACAGCTGGCTTTCAAGCAAGGGCGACTTTTACATGTGGTCACTGAATATGGGTATCATACCTCTAGGGTACATGTGTTTGACTATTCTGTATAGGCCTGTTTCCAGGGTCTTAGGGTCCCTCCTCTGGATATACTTAGCTTGTTGCTATCCTCTTAAAGCAGAGTGTCCAGGACTGGACAAAGTATTTCACATGAGGTATGATCAAAGTATAACAGAGTGATACTTTTATTTCTACTGGACTAGACATTATATATCTGTTGATAGTATTATCTCTCCTCTGCCCCCTTGCTACATGACACAGTGGATCAATCTTTCTCTTGTGGTCTATTTCTTCCGTGTCTAGGCCAGACCTGAAACTACCAAAATGAAAACACCTTACGTTGAGTTCATTGTTCAGTTCTTTTTGCCTCACCTAGTGTGAGAAAGATTAGTTGGCAGCACAAGGTCGCTGTTACCAGGGTAAACCCGATTATGGTTGAAAAAATGCCGCAATCTTAAAAGAGTCTCTCTCTGTGTACCCACTTTGTGGTCTACTAAGTCCAGTAATTAACCCATTTTGCACAAATCAGACTTCTAGTCATGGTGACTCTATAAAACTAGGGATAAGGCAGAAAGAACTCTGTGGCTACCAGTTAATGGAGCATATATGCCAAATAAATAAATGGAACACAGGGGTGAGAGAGGGTTGTTACAATCCTGCTTCTGAGTTTCCTACTGGCATCTTTGGTAGGCCACTATGGAAAGTTAAATCCTGAGACAGTCTTCATCTAATCAAATACATAGATTTGATTTCCTGCATCAAGCAAAGATTTGGGCTGCGTGGCCTCAGTTTCACAGATTCTGCCTTCTAATTGACAGTTCTCAATTAGTAATTGTCCTGTCCTGTATTACCAATAGGTGGCACTGAAACAGTGTGTGAGGGAGGTAAAGGTTTCCCTTGCTGGAAAGCCAGTGTGAGGGAAGAGATCTAAAAATTATCCCTGTTGTAGGGAAAGGCTCTGGTGTGTGAGAATTCACCCTGCCTGCATCTCATACTGTGTGTGTTGTCGTGTCATTTATTACTCTGGGTTGAAAGGGTTTTTGCAGGGGACACCCGGATGAGGCTCATTTCATATCAACTGTCTTGCAGCTCTTGGGGTGCTTTTACCCACTGAGCCATCGGGGAGCTGCATCTCATACTCATATAGCCTCGTAAAGTATGATCCAACTTTGCTTGTTATTTTGCTAATCGTATTTAAAGCAATCATGGAATGTAGAGGGAGTATGCAGATGCTCTTTTAATGCCACAGTAATTAGTTTTCTACAGCCAAAATGCTGCTTTTTCATAAATGGGACAGGATATCCATGAGGCAGAAGTAAATTAGCGGGCTTGTCAGCTCACTGAGTTGAAACACAGGATGAGTCTGAATCCCTACTGTGCCTTTCAAGAAAACAACCTGCCTGTGTGGCCCTGGGCAAGATGCACAGTCCCCCAGGAGGGAATGATGAACCACTTCTGAGTACAGTCAGCAAAAGTCAGAATTTACTTGACAGCACACAATTAATTAATTAGAAATAAAGAGCAGTGAGACAATGGCCAGTTTGAAGATACTACTGGTATAATTTTTAGTGAGCCTTTAGATCAGAGGTCCCCAACCCTTGATTTTTGGACTTCAATTCCCAGAACCCTAAGTCAGTACATTGGCGGATCAGAGATTTGGGGAATTGACTTAAGCTTCTGGGAATTGAAGTCCAAAACCCAAAGGTTGGGGACCCCTGCTTTAAATGATCTTTATTTTGTGTTTTTTTCTGCAAAGGCTAGCACCTCCTGGTTATCACTAAATAAACATCAAAATACTGAGAGTATCACTAGCCCTCAGTTCAAAAGTCCATACTTTGTAAATGATTCACTGTCATTCACTGGTATAAATTAAAATTTCATCCACAAGATAGAACAGGAAGATTACGGAGATGAGAGCATTCTCACAAGATGGTTCTTCCTCAGAATCTCAATTAAGGCCACCGAAAAGCCCTGGGGAACTCCCACTAACTCCAGGATACTGTATTCGTACACGAACTGTTTGTTCACAAGACAACTCAGGAAGATACAAAATGGGGCAAAGCACTTGGCCTGCCTGCAAAGTATACCACTAACTTGAAAGGCTACAACCCTTGGAGGGACTGACACTTCCAGCCAGCAAATCTGCACATGTAGTGCTAAAATTCAGCAACAAAGCAATCACTGCTGCATCATTCTGAAGAGCAGGGTTGCTTAATCCTCTGTCAGCAGAATTCTCTGGACTGCATATACCCAATGTCACTAACTGCCCATGATCCTTGTCTGTTAGGTTCCTCAATGGGTCCTATCCACTTTTTGGTTGTCCAACATGGGTGGCACCTGTGGAGATGTGTAGGGCTGGAATAAATTCTTATTCAAACTCTGCATTTGCTATGTTTTTTGCTTAAACAAGCAAATGCCATGCAGAAAGCAGAAGTGATCCCTAAACACTACACACCATAATGCCTATTTGGCACTCCAGCAATCACCTCTCATAAGCCTAATTGCCTTCATCAATTGCTGCATCACAGTGAATTTTAACTCCATGTAATAAATTGTGGTAAGTGAAAAAAAAAAGTGCAAGAAGGTAGCCATCCAAATCTAATTACTGTATCATTCTGTTTTTCTCCCCTCTGCCTACTAATCTGCCATGGAAACACCATCATATGCAACTGGCATGCAACAATTTTTCACTATAATGTGACATCTAGGGTTTCTTGATAGTAGATGAGAAAATTTCTATTGCGAAAAGCAGCTTTTACCACAAATACCTATAAACTGGATTCAAATTCCACTTACAAACATTTAACATTATGAAAAACCACTTATTGAGACCAGTCTGGCCAGGTTATCCTGCTTTGGTAATAGAGTAGACCACACTGCCAGCGACTCAACACCAAGTGACAAGAGGCGGTTAACTAACCTAACCACCCTGAGGACTAATGGCCTTGGATACTGAAGCCCACAGGGAAGACTGATGGTCCCTAAATGGATTAAATCCCACTTGAATCCATCTTGGTGGAGCTTAATTAATACTGGTTTAGGGCTTTGCATGCCCAAAGGGCTCAAGACCAGAAAGTGACTCACGGAACTGGATCAGTGTTATGGGGGGGGGGGGGGGTCATGCTGTGATGTGGAAGGCAGATGAAAGTCCACGGCATTATATTCTCAGGACAGTCTTCATGGCTGATTGCCATGATGATCACCAATACTGTATTCAGATTTGGATATGGAAGAAGAAACCTAGTGTATTATGGTAAGAAGCAATGGACTCAGATTGTGGGGGCTTTGGTTCAAATCACCACTTGCCCTTGAAACTGCTTGCATGAAACTGGGCCAGTCGCTACTTTCCAGTCTAATCCACCTTCCAGAACTTCTGAAGGAATGAAATAGGGCAAGGAAAAGTTCATATACACAATCCTGAATTTCAGACAGACAGGCTATAAAGAAATGGAGTCATTTTCCTTCAGTCTTTTGTGATGACAAAATGTAAGCTTTGCTCTGTCTCAGTGCCTTTTCCTAACCTCGTCGTTGCATTTTCTCAGCACGATCTTACATCTAAAAGAAAAAAATCCACAAAAGCAAGCAACACCCCAACAATCAAGAGCATAACAAATAAACCTAAGATTTTACTACTATAACATCCTCTGTGTTTACTGTATCAATTGCAATCAGATTGCCTTGGAACTACGAGCTCAGCAGTTCATATGTGCTGAAAGAAAGGACAATTTATAAAGCGAGTCAAGAAGCAATCTTTGAAAGAACTTTTTATTGATAGTGACATTTGTGTGTCTATTTCCTGGTTGACAAAACTGTACTGGTCCTTAAAAAAAGTATCACACAATTGTCTCATGTTATCTCCCTGATCTGCTACCTGCATCCTCAATCCTGGTCCTCCAGCTTGGAGAAAACCCTTTTGGGGGGAACAGGTATCAGGACAAGACATCTTTCAGGTTTGCTGGCCTATTAAAGAAAAAGGATCTTGCCCCAGACCAAAAAGAAGGTAATAATCTAACTAAGGAGAAAAAGCAGGCATCAGAGAAACTGTCAAAAGTCCCACAAAAAGCACCTTTGAAAACAGAACAGAACCAGCAACATACGTACTTAGCCAAAGGTTCAACCCAGTAGCCTCTGAATGCACTGGCCACCCCTCTCCCCCGAGACCGAAGCCACCTGAACCACTGCAAAAAGGAAATACGAAAAAGCAAAGGCTAAACAACAGAAACATTAATTCCCTCTAGAAATCTTATGGAACATCTCAGATGACACTTTCCCAGTTCTTGTAACTCTACAAGCAAGACAGCTGCTCTGAATCCCCCAAAACGTTCCATATAAAAATTCAAGGGTGAACCCAAATTTGTGATTAAAAAAGGCTTTTAACTGCTGTTTCTGCAGGTTGATTCAGCAGCTTTATTTGGTGGAGCTCACCAGCATTACCAAATCTACTGGGGTGAAGGTGATTAATACAATAAAAGATTTATCTATTTAAAAAACACTTGCTTTTTAAATCAACAAAACCAAATCTAGAAGAAAGAAAGAAAGAAAGAGTTATTTATGACAACTGCTCTCTATGATAAAATGAAATCAGAAAGAAAAGTGCAGTTTCATTTTTACCGAGCTTCTTCTGTGATGCCCTGGTGAGTCTCACGCTATAGCTTAGCATTTAGAGCTCAAAACAGGAGCTGACATCACCAGGCTGGGCTGTAGGGGGGCCCTACACAGATTAACCAGAAATGTCTCCAAAATAAGCCAGATATGAGCTTATGTGTAAACACAATGGCTGCTACTACTTAGGGCTGATTTTGCAGTTTTGTCTTTTTTAATTCATACGAGTGCTGCTTACAGAGCTGAAGAAACATGGATCTTGCTTCTCCCCTGCCAATTGAGAGATGTGATGTTTCAAGCACTCCTCCTCTGAAAAAAGCAGGATTAGGTCTGTGTAACAATTAACCGTTTCCACCCAGAGAATCCTGAGACCTGGTGTTAGCCACACGTTGCCTCTCAGTGCCAGGAAGCTGAGTGTTTTGCTCTGACCTGTGAGGAGGCTGCACTGTGAGGGAGGGCAGGTGAAGGGTCATTAGCAGCTCTCACATATGGGGACAGGAAAGAAAAGGAAGACAGGTGCTTCATAGTCACAACTTAGAGGGGGCATCCTCAAAGGTAATGAGGCTGGATTCCTGGGTGGCTGCTTTCCCAGCTGAAAGAGTGTCTTCACTCTTCTCAGGAAGCAATGGAGTATCGGCCTTGGCATTCTCTTCATCGTCATCCTCCATGTTGGGCCACGCTGACTGATCGTCCACACGCTTCAACCTTTCATTCAGAGCCTTCAGGGCCAGCTGTCTGCAGAATGAAAAAGTGACCCAAAGTGAATTCTGTGATGTGTTTCATGAAAGAGTTTTCTACTATCAATCATAAAAAAATTCCAAATTTCCACTAAGGAAAAGGATAGCAAATTAACAGCCAAACATCATTTATTAGAGGTGGAGAACCTATGGCACACATGCCAGAGGGGGCACTCAGAGCCCTTTCTGTGGGCATGCGTGGCATCACCCCAGCACAGAGTCTGCCTCACCACTCTGACAGCAGCTCAATGGGAGCGCTTCCTCCCTCTCCCCAGTAGCCCACTGTGAGCACTTTCTCCCTCCTCCAGCAGTTTGCCCCATCCCTCTGCCCAGCAGCTCAATGGCAACACTCCCTCCCTCCCCCTGACAGAATTCACCCTGCCCCTCTGCCCAGCAGCACAATGAGAGCGCTTCCTCCCTCCCCCCAGCACAGAGTATGCTCCGCCTCTCTGCCCAGCAGCCCAATGGGAATGCTTCCTTCCTCTCCTGTCTGGGGTAAGGCATGCAGCTAACATACCATGTTGATGGTAACCAGTTGAGTCTGCGGTGAAGGTGAGTTTCGGCACTCAGTGTCTAAAAGGTTCACCATCACTGCCATATATTTATCCTTGATCATTATTCCTTCCTCAAAGCCCACCTAAAATAGCCAAAGAGCCTGGCCAGCAACCAAGTTATTTCAGCATACTGTGTCACTGACTATGTGCTGCATTGAATGGACCTTGGCTGTGGCTAGGGCGGGGAGGCCTGCTAGCCATGGGTGCCTGGACCTCTCCAGCTGCCGGCGCTCTTGGGCCCCAGTCCCTTCCGGGCTTTAAGACTGCTATGGCAGCGGGTGGCAGCACTCGCCATCACCACTGCCTCTGGACCTTGGCCATGGCTGGGGAGGCCTGCTAGCCATGGGCGCCTGGACCTCTCCAGATGCCAGAACTCTTTGGCTCTGCCCATCCAAGCTTTAAAAGACTGCTACGGTGGTGGGTGGCAGGACTCGCCATCACTGCCGCCTCTGGACTTTGGCCGTGGCTGGGATGGGGAGACCTGCTAGCCATGGGCGCCCGGACCTCTCCAGATGCTAGCACTCTTGGGCCCCGCCCTTTCCGCCACCACTGTCCTTGGAACTTGTCATTATTATATGCTGTGTTGTTGATTGAATTTTGTATACTATATGACTTTGTGTTATTGACTTTGTATTTACCGTGTATATTGGTTATTGTATATCACTAAACTTATTGTTTATGTTGTTTTGTTGTTCAGTCACACAGTCGATTCCGACCCTTTGTGATCCCATGGACCACTGTCTGCTAGGCACTCCTGTCCTTCACCATCCTCCTCAACTCGCTCAGCTCCGTGCCCATTGTCTCTACAATACCGTCTAGCCATCTCATTTTGGGCTGCCCCCTTCTTCTTTTGCCCTCCACCCTTCCCAGCATCAAGGCTTTCTCAAGCGAGTCCTCTCTTCTCATTTGATGTCCAAAGTACTTTAGCTTCATCTTCACTATTTGACCTTCTAAGGAGTAGCCAGGTTTAAATTCTTCTAAGATTGACCTATTTGTTCTCCTTGCTGTCTAGGGGACTCTCAAAACTCTCCTCCAACACCACATTTCAAAGGCATCTATTCTTCTGCGCTCAGCTTTCTTATGGTCTAGCTCTCACAACCATACATTGCCACCGGGAATACCACTGCTTTGACTACACGAATTTTTGTGTGCAGTGTGATGTCTCTACTTTTTACTCTGTTCCCCAGGTTTCTCATCGCTTCCCTCCCAAGAATCAATTGCCTTTTTATTTCATGGCTGCAATCTCCATCTGCAGTGAGCTTTGATCCTAAGAAAGTAAAATCTGTCACTGCTTCTACTTCTTCCCCATCTATTTTCCAGGGACTGATAGGGCCTGTTCCCATGATCTTGGTTTTCTTTATATTGAGTCTCAAGCCAGCTTTTTCACTCTCTTCTTTCAACCTAATCAGGAGCTTCTTTAGGTTTTCCTCACTTTCTGCCATTAGGGTGGTATCATCTGCATATCTCAAATTGTTGATGTTTCTCTCAGCAATTTTGATCCCAAATTGTGATTCCTCCATCCCTGCATTGCGCATTATGTGCTCTGTGTAGAAGTTGAATAAGCAGGGTGACAAAATGCAGCCTTGTCTTACTCCTTTTCCTATTCTAAACCACTCTGTCCTTCCGTATTCTGTCCTAACTGATTCTTGATTGATTCATGTACAGATTTCTCATGAGGTATATAAGGTGCTCTGGTATTCCCATCTTTTTAATTACTGTATATGTTGTTCGATTATTATGTAAGCTGCCCCGAGTCAGGTTTCCTGATTGGGCAGCATATAAATTTAAAAATTAAATTAAATTAAAATTTAGAATTGTCACCCTTAGCTTAATGACTTGTTCAGGGCAGCCTTAAACCAAGGGTGGGGATTCAGAGGATACAAGGACCATCTCACACCTGTAGCTCTTTGGGCATTCCCACTTCCCATTTTATGGTGGTTGAGGAGTTTTACTGTTCAAGGGATACTAAGGAGTACCGCATACACTCGAGTATTAGCGGACCCGAATATTAGCCGAGGCACCTAATTTTGACATGTAAACCCAGGAAAATAGATTGACCTGAGTATAAGCCGAGGATGGGAAATGCAGCAGCTGCTAGTGAGTTTCAATGATCAAAATACATGAGAATATGGTAAAATTAATTAAATTTTTGGTGTGTCTCAATCCGATGCGGTCTTGGGACCCTCATGATCATTGATCTGAGTAGAAGCTATTTCCCCTTTTTGGGGCTTATTTTTGGGATTGAAAAACTAGGCTTATACTCGTGTATATGCAGTAGTTCTTGGAAGATAAAGCTTTAATTAGCCACAAGGAAAAATAACATTTTCTTATCAAGGTTGGAGGTTTGTTACCTATATATTTTCAGACTACAGCAAATGTAATATTTATAAGATGAGAAAAACAAACAGCAATATAATAAAACAATATAATTACATTATAAATATAAGGGTAGAGAAAATAACTAAAGAGGGACTCTAGAATGAGAATATTCTATAGACTGTAGTTTTTCTTTTCATCAATTTGCTGCAGTACTTTAGTCTTTAATGGATACTGATATATACTGTATTCCAATCACATTCCACTTATGCTCTATAATGTTTACATTAGACCATCCCAAACTGCAAAACCATAATAGTGTTTCTGTTAACTTTTCCATCCTGGATTATGTCATTCTATTCTCCTCGGGCAAACTGCAGATACAGACATAGGGATGAAAGTAGAGAAACTCAGGAAATAAAGCAGAAACACAAGAACCAGGTACAGAGGTCTGTCTACAACATTTGGTTAGCCTAGCATGCCAAGCTAAAAATGATGCCAGCTGCCAAGTGCTGTCCATGGGATCTACCAAAGGCTAAGCTTGCGTGCCACAGCCATTTCAAGCAGAAGTGTCCTGCCCTCTTCTGATCTTCTCTGAAACAGAAAGGGCACAAAAAATGGAAGAGAGCGCCTGGCTGGGCCCCATATAGTGAAAGTCCTTTCACTGCCTTTGCTGTGAAGGCACAAAACAGTCCCCAAACTTCTTCCCAACAATAGACCCGACAAAGCACCAGGGATCACACACTATGATCTCCACCCAGCTCTACAGCTTCGGAGCTGGGAGGAATTTTAACCACTCACCATACCTGACAGCATCATACATGAAGTAAGAACTTTTGAGAGTCCCCTGGACTGCAAGGAGATCAAATCAATCAATCCTAAAGGAAATCAACCCTGACTACTACTTGGAAGGACAAATACTGAAGCTGAAGCTCAAGTACTTTGGCCACCAAATGAGAAGAGAGGACTCATTGGAGATGGCCCTGATGATATGAAAGATTGAAGGCAAAAGGAGAAGGGGGCGGCAGAGGAGGAGGTGGTTAGACAGCATTGTTGATGCAGTGGGTATGGATCTGGGCAGACTCCGGAGGAGGAGGATGAATGACAGAGGAGCCTGGTGTGCTGTGGCCCATGGGGTCGCAAAGGGTTGGACTCAACTTTGCAACTGAACAACAACAAAAGACTAACTACTATATTTTAATATTATTGTTTGTGGATCAAGTCCACTTTATTATACAATTCTGTTCAAGGAGCACTTCTTGTACAAAATAAAATCTGAAATAGCTATGGAACCTTTCCTATACCAGAAGAGAAAATAAAGTACTCTCCAAATGCAAAAACTCTGAATGCTGCCCAAACCACACAAACAAACACTTTTCTGGAAAGCCCATGTGTGCAGAGATCTGTTGCACAAGCAGTGTTTCATCTGTGCCAAAGATAACTCCAAACATATAATATAGCAAGGCGTGGCAATATCCTGGAGACAGAGGCCACACTGGACACCCTCTAATCAATTGTGACCACCGCTGTGGAAGAAATATGGCATTGATTGTGGAGGATCTCTATATGTGGTGGGTTTCAGAGCACCATCCTTGCTACAGAGCTTTTCACATTGGCAAGGCAGGAATGTCTTAGTTCCCTTCTGGAAAGGTAAGCCAAAGGAAATGCTGTATTTACTACAACAGTTCTGTCAACGGCCTCTGCCATTTTGGGAGCAACACTTAAAAGAATACAACAGGGATTCTCAACCTGTGGCCCGTGGGTCGGATGTGGCCCACAGCAACATTTCATGTGACCACCTGCCTCCACCACACCAGAAAGTGCCATGTGGTGGAAGAAGGGCAAAATGGCTGTCTGGCCCCTGAAGCTGTCTGAGGGAGAGTGACCCGGCCCCTGGCTTTAAAAGGTTGAGAACTCCTGGACTACAGCAAGGATCACTAAAGCCAAACCCCCACAACAGGGACATGTAGACAGAGCTCTTCGAGTTGAGAAAATAGGAAAGCTGACGAAGGGGCAACAGATGCAGACATTTTCCTGCACTTGCATTTGGACAGGAGTCTTAGGGCGAAGGTTGTGAGCTGTTACTCAATACATTGGCTACATGAGCTGCTAAAAAGCCATGAAAGTGTGATTTTAAAACACATACTTCAAGTGAATGTGATGAAAACCACACCTTTCAATATCATCCTGCTAAAAATATTCCAGGGCAGAATTTACTTTCTCAGCTGTAGTTAGTCAAGATACAGTAACACTTACAAATACAATATAGTTATTAACTGCCAAACAATTTAACTCAATCCTCCAATTTGGTCTGGGTGATCAGAGTACAGTAATACCTTGGATAACGACTGCATTGGATAACGCTAAAATCAGATAATGATGCAAAATTTCTAAAGAAATTTTGCATCGGATAACGATGTTAGCCTGGCTCCTGGCTAACAAGTAAATCACTTCTGGGCTCCCTGACCCCCCCCCCCCCCGCCGGGTCCAGGGAGGTGGGAAGACCCACTCAAAGCTGTTTCTGGGCTTCCCCGACGTCCGCAGCAAGTGCAGCAAGCCAAAACGTCAGGATTCAAATCCCGACGTTCTGGCTTGCTGCAGCCTCCAGAGAAACAGGGCTTTTTTTAACATTGTGCGATCAATGCATCGCACAACGTTAAAAACTGGATAAACGATGAGACTTGTGGAACCAAGTCTCATCGTTATCCGAGGTACTACTGTATTATCTTTATAAGGATGTGAACTGCTCCATGAAGATTTGTTATCAAATTCTTCACCCAAATAACTCACTTTATTTAACCCTGAATACTGGTGGACTTCAATTTCCAGAAGCCTCAGTTAGTACATTTGGGGAATTGACTTAGGTTTCTGGAAATTGAAGTCCAAGAACCAAAGATTGGGAAACCCTGTCTTAGAGACAATCCATTACCAGAGAAGGAAAATTCAAATTAACATGACTCTCTAAAGATCACAAGCTTTTCTTACCTCTGGAATTCTGCAAGTTATCTTGCTTTGGTTGGTGACTGGTCTTCACAAAGACACTGCCTCAATTACCTCTCAGCAACATTCAAGCTTTCAGCTCCAGTTACTAGCTATCTTTGCTTCTGGCCTCATTGGCAGCAAGGCTTTTCTTAATACAGTACAATGAACCTCCCTGGGAGCCCTGCCTGATGCAGAAGACATACATACAAGTGCTGCACTTACTCAGGTTGCTGACTTACTTAGACAAACAAAGGTTCAGAATAAATCCTAATCCTCAAACAAGAAAAATCAGGACTGATGCAAAGAAATGCCTACGCTTTCTCTATTGATGATGAAAGTTTGCAAAAAGTATACCCTGGTTTTAAAAATAAACACTGCTGCTTGTAATTTGAAAATTTAAAGCAGGAAATTCGGTTTATGAAGCAGAAACTGTTTTTACAGTTTGCTTTTGTTGTTGTTGTTGCAAATATTAGTATGGAGCTAAAATGACAGGAGAAAGAATGGTAAATCACTTCTGAATGTTCTCTACCTAGAAGAGCCTGAAAGAGGTCACTATAAGATTTGAGAGCAAACCAAGATATTTTAAATACATCAGCTTGAATTTTGTGGGAAAATGTAAGCGTACTGAATTTTGTTAACTAAGGTAAACTTATTTTTGCACAAAAACATGAGAAAATTATAGACAAGCACTTGGAAGCACAGGAAATCAAGAAAAAAAGTTTTCAACCCATAACATTCATATACCCTATGTACCAAACTGACCTTTTAATAGCATCTAAGGAAGTAAAATAAATACAAAAGCCTTAGCCAGAACCCTACTGGTGATTTTATACATATGCAAATAACATTGCATTAAGTTACAGCAGCAAATTGCTCCTAATTAACAAGATGCTAGCTGCATTCCTGGTTGAAAACCCAGTCAAGTAAGGTGCACACAACCAGAAACTTACGGCATCTCAGTTAGCAACCCACCACCAGTTTTCCCAATTTCACTGTATTGGGACTCCATGTGTCCTAATGCAGATACATCAAAACTTTAAATGAAAGGATGACAAAACAACTTGAAAGCAGATGTGCAACTACTGAAATTTCAGTAACAAATACTTTAAATCTAAAATAAAATTACAATGGACCTTATTTTGCAGTGAAATGAAATCATCTTTCCATTTCTTTCCCATCCGTTCCCAACAGTGATCACACATAACATTTGGGTACAGTGGGAAAAATTACCTCCTTCGTTCAGCGTCTTGAGGATCTGTTCCAGGCAAACTGATAGTAATGGATGACGGGGCACCAACATCGTAACGTTTCACTGTTTTCCGACAGACTTTCACTTTAACCAAGACACTGTGCACAAGATTAGCCAGTAAACCAACCACTGGTTGCAAGATCTCGGGAAAGAACGTGGCGAACGCAAAGTGATCTGACATATCCCCACGTCCTCTGCTGTGTCTCTGGTAAAAACGGAGATATATCCAACTGGAGAGAAGCCCAAAGCCGTAAGAGGCCAAGACATTGCTTTCAATGAGAGTGGTTAATCTCAGAACTGCCAAAACCAACAGCAAAAGCATGGGCACAACCTTCATCCGTACCTGAGGTATCTTCAAGACTGTACTGTCCCCCATGGTCTGTTTAAGAGCCACCAAAACACCGCCGAGGAAGCCCAACATGCCATAGATGCGAACGGTAAACAGGGAAGAAAGGTTGAATGAAGCCATGTAGGAGAAGAGATAAGCAAAGGCCCCCAGGAGCCCCACGGACACATTCACCACGGCAAAAAAGACCAGAAGCTCCATGGCTCCCCAGAGTGGCTCCAGCAACCTTCCAGCCACCACGATGGTGGCTAAACTGACCCCCACATCCCAGATGTGTTTTTCCACCACGCTATGGGTGGCCAACGTCCAGATCCAGAAGTTGGGTGGGAAGAGATACCCGGGCGTCACGCCAAGCCCAGATACGGTGTCCACAGCGAAGGAGAGGAGGTAGAGGAGGACGACGATGGCACACAGGGACTTCACCACCACGCTGGTGCTGGCCAGCGCCGCCAGGAAATGCTGCCGAGCCACTGGCAGGTATCGCTTCATCTTGGCAGGCAGGGCAGGGCACCTCGGTCCCAGCCTCTTCCTTTCACCAGCAAAGGGGGTTCGAGACCCAGCAGAGACAGGGGAGGAGGAAGATGATGATGATGATGAGGAGGAGGGCCTGGTCCTTCTCAGCACAGAGTCGCTCTCAGTTCCATGATCTTCAGGCCACCCCCTAAATGGGGGCGACCAGGGTTGACCGAAGTGGCCACTCGACGCCTTCCTTCATCCAGCCTGGGTCGACCTGGAGAACATCAGGAACTCCCTTTGGTGCCCCACTTTCCCCTGGAGGAGGAGGAAGAGGAGGGTTTGCTGGACCTTCGGCTACAGAGACCTCAAAGGCGACTTCCCAGATCGAGACGGAGAAACAGGGGCGGTTTCTCAGCCTCGCCGTCCCATTCAGGGCTGCCTCCGAAGCTGCCTCGGGTACTCTGGGCCCGCCGACCCGACCACGACCCCCCCTCCCCCCAGCCCTGGTTCTCCCCAGGAGGGGCCCCGGCCCAAGGAGTGGCTTGCTCTCTGGGCCCGGACTCTGCTCTCCCAGGCCTTGGCCCCCCGACGCAAACAAACAGGGCGATTGCGCAGGCGTGCCTCTTCCGTCAGCTCCCCGGTGCATGCCGGGAAACGGAGTTCCCAAGTCCTGCATCCACTGAGGGCTGCGGGCGAAGTGGGGACTACAAATCCCAGAAGCCGGTGGGAGACGGGCTCTGCCCGCGGAAGCAGGGCGTGGAGCACAAGGAAGCTGGGAGGCTGAGGTTTCTCGGGTTTCCAGGTTGCGAGCGAAGGAGAGGGCGGGACGAGGGGAGGCTAGTTTCTGATTGGCTGCTGATTGGCAGTGCAGTGGGTGTGGCTAAGATAAAGAGCCAGGCTGAGAAGGGAGTTCCATTGAGTTGGCGAGGGGGGCGTTGATTTATTGTAGTCGATGAAAAAGGGATGGTGATGGCTTAGTGGTTAAGACGCTGAACTTGACGACTGGAAGGTCGGCAGGTCAACAGTTCGAGACCCGAGAGTGCTGCATGACAGGGTGATCTCCCGTCTCTATCCCACCTCCTGCCAACCGTTTAAAGCGAGAAATTGCAAGTAGATAAATAGATACTGCAGAAGAATAGACGCCTTTGAAATATGGTGTTGGAGGAGAGTTTTGAGAGTCCCCTGGACAGCGAGGAGAACAAATAGGTCAGTCTTAGAAGAAATCAACCCTGACTGCTCCTTAGAAGGACAAATAGTAAAGATGAAGCTAAAGTACTTTGGACATCAAATGAGAAGAGAGGATTCGCTTGAGAAAGCCTTGGTGCTGGGAAAGGTGGAGGGCAAAAGAAGAAGGGGGCGGCCAAAAATGAGATGGCTAGATGGTATTGTTGTTTCAATGGGCACAGAGTTGGGCGGGTTGAGGAGGATGGTGGAGGGTAGGGGCGCCTGGCGGGCGATGGTTCAGGGGATCAGGATCGACTGTGCGACTGAACAACAACAAACAGGTACCGCTTCAGCGGGAAAGGTAACAGCATTCCCTGCTCTCCGCTGTCTAGTCATGCCTTCCACATGAACACGGAAACGTGCAAATGCAGACAGCACTGGTTCTTCGGCTGTCAACGGAGATGAGCATCGCTCCCTAGAGTCGGACACAACTGGGAAAGGGAGACCTTTACTTGTCAGAAAGTACTGTGGGTTGAAAAGATTTTTGCTGGAGAAACTCCGCTCAGCCAGGGGACGGCCGAATGAGGCTCCTTTCATCATGTCCCCAAGATCCGTCATGCTGCAGCCCTCGGGTATATAGACGCCCCCCGACCTTCCAGGCTCCATGCTCAGCGTTTTCAGGACTCATCCACCGCAGTGCCACCTTTAAGTTGATGGCCCAGATAATAAGGCAGGGCTGGATGTGTGCGTTTGTGCCGGCTTATAGCGCCAGCCAGGCTCCCCCCCACCCACCCCGCTGGAGGGCAAATAGGGGGACTCGGACAGCCCGCTTAGCAGAGAGGCGTCACTTGCAGAGGAGTGAGTCGCGCCTTCCTGGCATTGCTCGTGCTTTGCCGCCTCGTCCTCAATGGGCACGAAGCGTCTCCCAGAGGAAAGGGAGAGCAGAAGCCGGTGCGTGGCTCCCCGCCGGGCTGCGGGTTTCCGGGCACATTGGCTGCGGAAGACAGCACTCTTTTGGCCGGGCCACCATCCCGCCATGCCCTCTTTGAGCTGAGGCTGGGCAACACTTCGAAAACACCCCTTAGCGACCGCACTGAAGGGCAGCACTTAACTTCAGGGTTGCCAGAGCGTGTGTGTCAGCAGTGCAGAGGGAGGTGGAACCTTAAAATTCTTAAACCTCTTTCCGTTTTTTACTCATTTGTGGGCTTCAGAACAAGCCTGAAAAGAATGGTTCGAGAAAGAGACAAAGGTCAAGTCTGCCTCTTGGCCCAAAAAGCGTCTGGATGTGAGGAACCTGCCAAATGACATATTGTTCCTCCTCTGACCTCGGGTGACACTCCTACCCTGGACCACACTGGACCAAAACAGCCAATATAGACAGTAAAGCTTAAATCAGGGGTGTCTAAACGATGGCTCGTGGGCCAGATCCAGCCACTGATGCCAATTCATTTGGCCCATGCCACCCTTGTCACTTTGCATCAAGGAAGGAAGAAAACTCTTCAACGGATCACTGAACACTTCTATTGGCCAGGTTGTTCAAAGGACTCTATGAACTACTGTATGTGCAATCTTGTTTCACATGTCAACACATAGGTAATGCCCACTCTAAAACTAAGGCTAAGCTGGGAGAACCACACATCGCAGGGAAACCATTTCAGCAGATAGAAATTGATGTGTTTGGACCTTTACCAAAGTCAAAAGGGGGTAAGCAGTATGTGTTCACGTATGAAAATGCTTTTACAAAGTGGTGTGAAGCCATACTCTTAATTTCAATCTCTGCATCACACATTGTTAAGGCTTTCATTGAAATTGCTAGTAGGGTAGGTCTACCAGCAGAAATTGTCAGAGGCAGAGCTTTTGTCTCTTGTCCTGGGTGGATGGGCTACCACTAGTCCTTAGCACCTATAGGTCTGCTCCACACAAAAGTTTGGGGGGAGCCACACCAGCTGGAATGATGTTTGGGTATAATCTTAGTGGCCCTCTTCATCTTCTGAAAGGAGAATGGGAAGGTGCAACCTCTGATTTACCACAACCAGTGTCAAAATATATTGAGGATTTGCAGAAAAAGCTAAAGGACATTCATTCCCTAGCTAAGAGACACCTAAAGTCAGCACAAGCTGTTACTAAACCAGACACTGTGACTTCCAGCCTGGACAGCAAGTCATGGTCCTGAACCCGCATCCTGTAGGGCAGTAACAAGTTCAATGGGAGGGACCTGCTAGGGTTGTGAACAAACGTGATAGGTTTAATTACAGGGTACAATTTGGGCACCCCTCGCTTAAACCAATAAAACATTTAACAACTGCTTTAAAATGAGTTGTAAAATCATATGCTTTTTTGATACCTCCTTCCTGACCATAGATTTTGAATGCATTATGAAGGAATGTCTTGGTTCATGGACATGTATTGTCTCACATCTATCCAAATTCTTGACTTACTAATGGTCTGACTAGTTTTTCTTCACATTAATTATGTATTGCTGAAATCATCCTAACACTGCATTTTTTTCTACATAAAAATGAGAAGAAACACTGAAATCACCATAGTTTATTACCCCTAAAAGTTAATGTAGCTACAAGAGTGTTGCAGACCAGCTGATCGTCATTTATGGTATCAGGAACAAGCTGCTGTACAGATTCTATACCAAAAGTACCTTTCTCATTAAGTGAATCTTTAGGGTTTATTAGTTTTGGTATTATATGGCGGACAGTGGTCCATGGGGTCTCAAAGGGTCGGAATCGACTGTGCGACTGAACAACAACAAAAGACATTTTTCAGAACAGCTCTTTTGTACTAGTACGAATAATTTATCTTTCTTTTTTTAATTCTTACAAGCGCCAACAGTGCTACAGAAGTGAGGAATGCATGGCTGTCCAGATGTGATTGGATTGCTGCTGTAATCTGACAGTGCCAGGTAGGGGAGGCAGAAGACTTCTGTACAGCTAGCTCAGGAGCCTCCGAGAGTTAGGCACTTGGAATGGAATGATTCCAGGATCCTTATGTTGACTGAAATGTTTTTCTTTGGTGCAGTACATTGCATGGGAGTAAACCCATTGAATTGGTGGGATGGGGTCGGCTGGCCCCTATGTTAATTCCATTGACTCAATGGGCTTAGTCTAGTTAGATATGCTATGCTAAAACTAGTTGCAACTAGAGTGGACCCATTTGAATCAATGGAACTTGTGGAAGAGAATCCTCACTGATTCAGTGGGCCTACTCTAGGGCAACTTACTAATTGCTAAGCAAAGGATTTCAGCCATTGTTCATTTAAACCTTTCTTCTGGCTTGCTCTGTTTACAGATTGGGTCTCGACTCTGCAGTCCATTTGTTAAAGGGTGGGAAAGTAATGGTTTTAGAAACCCTAGCATCTTCTAATTCAGCTTCTCTAGTTAAATCCTTCTGTCAAAAAAAAAAAAAATCTTTCTCGCAGATGGATCAGACAACATCTTTCTCTCTCTGAACTGTTAGGTGAGGGTAAATAACCTCTCTTTGATGGTTAAGTAACCAGCACAAATCTGCCCCCAGAACATATATGAAAATAGGAGTGTGAAAAGTAGTGATGTAAATAACGATTAAATTCTTGAGCATCCCTAGTTTATTTTGAAAGCAGACTATGTTTTGAGAAAGAACCCACAAATCTTTTCTGGGCTCTTTATACTCCACTGATTCTTAATCTTTTGGTTTTTTCCCATTTGGGAGGATAAAAAGAGATCAGAAGCAACATATATCATAACTGTACATAAGCAAGTCCATTCATGTTCCTTTGTTAACCAGTAAAGAGAGTCACTGCATTTGAAGTGAAAATATGAACATTATTTAATAACTGATCCTCTGTAATAAACAATTCGAAAATATTTTACAAGGAATCACACACACAATATTTTACAAAGATTTTAGTCTTTTTTTAAAAGATTTTCCAACTCTTCTGTACAAAAAAAATTTAAAATAATAATAAAAAAGTCTGAATTATTGGAAAGAAAAATGTTCAAATGAAGAATGATAGGAATAGAATCCCACAGCTGTAAGGACAGCTGTTTGATGTTTTGCTCTTTTTCTTTTCTTTTTTAACTTAAAATATAATATATATATATTTATAGTTATGTATAGTTCTGCTTTTTTTTCTTCTCAAATGAGCAGCACCCGACTAGACTACAGATTTACACACACTCCTGGTAACACAGAGCCAGCCATCAGGTCAAAGCACGGTTCCCATAGACATAACCAAACACACACGGTAAAAGCTACAAGCAAAATGACCTTTAATTAACCTTGTCATTATTAATTAATCACCGCCTTGCCCCCTTGACTCTGGAGTCAGACTTCCACGTCCCTGTCAGGCAGGTGGACTTCTTCTTCCCTTTCCGGCTGTCCTATATTGTCACCAATTGTTTCACTCAAACACACTTTGAAACGGACTGAGCATATTTGGTTGTGTGAATTACTGCTACATTTTAGCACTGCTAATTCCACATGAGACCAAACTGGCATACAGGGATGATTAAGTCAACCTTTATCTAGTACTCTACAGTCTGCTACAAGGAGAATCAATTATGGGGCTGATTAGTTAAAAACTTTCCCTGATTTCTTTCCGCTGCAAATGTCCACATTCTAGTCAAATCTGTTGCTCCATAAGCTTCCCAGCCTTGTGCAGTTTCCTTCACCCTCAGACACTTTTAGCAACACTCCAGAATCCAGAACTGTGGACCGTTAGTTATGTAGCTCTCTGCCAATTTAAATCCTCATTCATCTCAACTTCATGTTTTTTTAAAAATCTCTTATTTCATGTTCTTTCACTTTCTTTCTAGATACAGTCTCACCACCTTAAAAAACAGGGGAAGTAGTTCCACTACGAGGTTACCCTTTTTCACAGGCTGGAGGGGGAAAATAACCCTCAACAGCCACATCCTATTCCCCACTTGCTTCTCTTTATTTCTCAATACCATTTCTGTCCATCTTCGGTGGGCAAAGCTGGAACAAAGGCTGGAAGATTTAATGACAATACAAAGTGACCGTTGGGGGGCATAGCTGTGACCATTGAATGTCCTACATACCCTACAGCAGGGGTCCCCAAACTTTTCAGGCCGTGAGCCAATCACTTGGATCCGGTCCCTGACACCAATTCATCCGGCCCACACCACCCTTGTTGCTTCCAGAAGCAGAAGTAAAATGCACCCATATGGGTGCATTTTACTTCTGCTTCTGAGAGCAACGAGGGTGGCATGGGCTGGATGAATTGGCATCAGGGGCCAGATCCAGCCCCTGGACTGTAGTTTGGGCACCCCTGCACTACAGGTAGTTGAAAGTGTGGGGAATGGGCTTTCCAGCCCTTGTTTACATTTTCAACAGCAATTTGATAAGAGCTGGTGGTTGGTTCGATCAGCCATATGCCCCTTCTTATATGACCAGTGGGAGACCTTGGTGTAGGAATAACCAAGGGATTCATTCATCGATCTCTTAAGACCTGCACATACAGCAATGCCATCAGATCATGCACAAACACCAATCTTCCAACAGAAAATAAAACAAAGTGCACTTTTTAAAGAAATCATCCAACAGGACTGAAATCAGGACATTTTTCTCATTTTAAGAATACTGTAGTTCACCATCCATAAACTTGCTCACCCCTTTTTTTTGGCTCTGCAACCTAGTGAGGACTTTTTTTCTTCTATGTATGAGTGAAAAATGTGAGGAAATCATACTATTGAGTAACAGGGTTAGATAATTGGTGAAGGAGCTCTTTCCCCTTAACCCCCCCCCCCCGTGATACCTTAACTTGCCTTCTGAAGAGGTCAATGAAAAAGAGTGGAAGGCAGGAGAGTGTTTCCCTCCTCTCTGGGGATGCCTGACTCCTTGGGTAACTGTTGGCTGATCAAGAAGCACAACCCACTTTGATGTCCAAGTCTGATCTAAGTAAGTGCTAAAAGGGGCGGCGGCAATGTGCTGTCTTGCAACGTGTATTCTTTTCTGGCATGGGCCCCCCATGGCCATTTCCCATCCTGTCTCCCACGTGCTCTGCTCAGCAATTTTCACTCCCTCTGGAAAAGGAAACCAAAGCCAAGTGTCAGAAAAGTATAGCGTAGAGCTGCCAGTAGGATGGATCACATAGAAATAAAAAAATAATATGAGACTGTTTACCAAATACTGTACAGTACTGTAGTTCAATTTCATATTCTCTGCAGGATGTTCAGGTGGTTTAAAGAACCATGTCTTCAGTTGAACAAATGCCATAGTCATAAAATTATGAAATGTCTAATCTATAAATAAACAGGTCCAACATTATAGGCAAGAATCTTCAGAGAAACAGCAGGCCACTGAGACACTGCCTAATTTGTGTCTTGCAATGTACAACTACTGACTTGTATGAGCTAGAATTGGCCTTGAGTGATTCTTCCATCTGTAGTTCCTGTACGCCCTCTCTACCTCACAGCTTTGCCATCCAATAAATAAATCCAGTTGCAACCTTCCTGGCTCTTCATAGTTCTGATTGATTGATTTACTAACTGACCTCTCCCTTCATAAGGCTGTCAAACATTTTAGATGTTAATTCTGCTTTACTTTTAAAAAAAAGAGTGCATGTATGTGTGATTGTATATTTAACTATTAAAATTGTTAAGACAGCTATTCTTTTGGTCTTAATTTTAGAAAATGTGGGTAGTCAGAAGAGGGAGGCACAGGCAAGACTGAATCTGCTTCAGTCAGGGGCACACATTTTTCCCTTTTTGCAAACTGGGAGGTGAGAGTGGGGTGGATGTTGGAATTAAAGATATACTTGCACAAATTATGATGTCAAGTATCTTCCTTCTTTGTCCTTTTAAAATCCTTTCTTGGTAGATCAGGGTTATGGCACCAAGGCCAGCCTTCCTAGTGCTGCTATTGATACATATACAAAAGACTGAATGTTCTTCATGGAAATGTTTATGATTAGGCTTTGTTAGATATGCACAAGATTGGAAACATCTGTTATGGCATCAGCCGGGCTATAAGTACTAACAAAAAATGCCTTCAACTAACTTCAACTTGAGTAGGAGTGTAGTAACAATGACTACTAAGATGCTGTTGAGTTAGGTGATCGTGAGTCATGGCAATCCCCATGCTTAGGCAGGCTCCTGTTTTGCATGCTCAGTCTCACAGCAGTTGTGAGACTGGTTGTGCAACTAACATACATGATCGGTCATGCAATAGGGGCTGGAGAAGTCTTGCATGATTTCTGTTATGCCCCAACTAGGATACTACCTAGTCTTGTGGCTGTCCAAGGAGGAAGTAGGTATCCATACTGCCAGTGTGGTAAGAATTCAAAAGCCAGGAAACACTTTATTATAGAGTCAACTCTCTGCACAGATGACAAACACTGCAGGCTCCTGTGCATCTGCTGGTGATGCTCAACATGAAATATTGTTCATAATGTTCTGTGTTCCAGCATTCACCTTTCTTTCATAATGTGCTACTTATGAGGCATTCCCTATGAATATACAATGATTCCAGAGCACTGGCCATACAAAGTCACACACTGAATGGCATAAGGGCAGACTATGGTCTTAGACTGAATTGGAATGGACAAGGTATTAGTTCAGCCAAGCGCACTACAAACAGTTGCCCACATCACAAAACAATCACACAATTTGGCACAGTTTGGCAATCTCTGCTCAGAAGAGACTAGTGAGATATTGGGAGCATGTCCACAACCAGTCCAACTGATTATTTCTGGGATTATGCTCAAGAAACAATAGTACTCATATCTATGAAATGTCAGGTAGAGCTGTTTATAACTTCCCAGTTCACTTATCTAGAAGCTTATACAAGGCCATCAAAACAAAACTCTAACCCTTAGCACCAATGGTGTTTCATTTTAACAGCCTGCTGGAGAAAATAATAATAGTGAGAGACTTGGAAGGAAAAGTCTTTTCAGAGAGTTGATCTGGAAACCTACGTGATTCAGGTGGCAGTGTGGGAGGGACAGACACCAGTAGAAGTAGTAGTTTTCTGGAAGATTAAGAAGCCATTTCCTTCTGATTCTTAAGAACTAAAATCACTGGAAAGAAAGCATATGCAGCACAAAAGGTGTGTCAAAGGTTTCCTTATATATCTTAATTTTCCCCTTCAGCATTGTTTTTGGTTGTGTGCATCTGCACCATATTGATTACATAGTACCCTGATTTCTTTATTGAGATCAATCAAAAGCCAGGACCACAACAAACCTCCAGGTGATGTTGATCTCAGCGTTCACCAAGGACAGCCAGCACTGAACTCTTTCAGACTGTATGAGCCCCTCAAGTTCAACACCTCTCATTTTGTACCTGCCATATTTGTAGCTATTCATCTGTTTTGCAGGGACATATTGCCGTGGAGCCACTGTTTAAGTGGCAGAGCCTGCATTACATGATTTGTAAGGGGACTACAGAAGTCTTGTATTCACCCCTGAAAGTGCTGGTTTTAGTGCTAAAGCACAAAACGAGGATCACACAAAGTTCTCTTTCAAACACCTCATGAAACAGTTAATCAAACAGGTATGTGGGGTTTTTTTTGGCTTGGAAACATACAGATCAGTGTTACTAATAAAAACAAATTAAATGCATAACACAACGCATTGGGTTGAGGGTTTAGAACAATTCACTGGTAAAGGCTTCTGGTTGAAAACAAATGAGGTCAAAATGAAATGCCCTGTTGGGCACACCATTACATCATTCTACTGAAAAAGCTGTACCAAACCACCCTGTGCTGCAAGGAAAGGTCATCAGAGTTGCTCATTTACCAGTGTACAGCTTCCACCTATGAAAGTTGTGTCACACTGTATTAGATAGCACAGCTCTTCACAGTGCCCCCAAGTGAAAGTCTGATTGTGGCTCAGGTGTCAAATGAAGCAAAAGCAAGAGAGGATCCTTCTCATTTTGCTGGTTTACACCGAGTGCAGAGACATTGCACAGAGAGACATTTGGCTGAAGATACGGAAGTGCCAGAGTGACTCTGGGGGCTTTATACCACTTAGTTTATATTAAACAGTAAAGTATGCTTATTACTAGATGTGCTCAAGCAAGAAGCACAAAGGCTGACAACTTTGTCCTAAACACCAGGTAGCTTTGGAAGAGGCTGGTTGACACGTTCTACCTTTAATCTCATTTCAAAAGCTAGAAGAGATTGTGTGGCTGCTGTTATAAATAACAATTTCAGCCACAGAGGGTGTACCTATAGAGCCATCTGAAGTGTCCTATGGGTTTGAGCTGAGTGAGAGGTGTTCTAAGAACCTTTGTCGTGATCCAGAATACTTCCAAACTGCCCTGCCAAAATGTGTGGTTGCTGACAGGACTTAGCTCTCTGTAGAACATTTCCTTTCAGAGGCCCAGTACAGGGTAAACTTCTCAAGGAGTGGTGAATTTTCTGCACAGACGTCCAGGAAGAAAACGTTTGGCTATCATCCACTTAGGTCAGTTTGGCACAGATCTTTGCTGCTAGAGTGGCAGATAATCTTCTTGAGTAGAAATGGGGCAGTGTGAAGGGCATTTTTTCAGAAAGTGATTTGGGGTACAGAACAGATGATCTTGTTTTCTTGATTGACTCAAACATGTCTGAGCTCAACAAGGAGCAGCAAGGCAAGGGAACGGTTGGAGTTGGGGGTGACTGCATTTGGATAATGTTTGTTTTGTCACTAGAATTACACTATCTTGCTATTTGTTTTGCCAAAGTCACTGTACCCAGAAACCATGTGCAGAAAATGGTGTGCATGTAAAGCTTTGCACACGTCTTCCTCTCCTACTGGTTCTCCAAGCTCTTTTAGCATGGAATTGATTGGTTTAAATAAATAATACTGACCATAATGTTCAAGTCAAGTCCTTTTTTTTTCTTTGTGTCTTTGTTGCTGACAATAAATACTATAATTTGTTGGGCAAAATGCTTGGAAACTAGATGTAGAAAGATCTAGATTAAAACTGGCAGAGTAAAAACAATAGTAGTAGTTTTAAAATCGATTTGAAATGGCATATAACTAATGAGGGGCTAAGCAACTATGACCCTGGAAAGCACAGAGTAGACCGGATGGAATGAAGATGCTGTGGTGACATCCTAGGATTATTTAGAATTTGATAAGCCACTAGAATTGGCTAAAAGGTAGCTAAACTACAGAACCAATTTGGCAACAATATATTTTCTTCTGCTCTAATTTTTTCCGTTGTTGCTGTTGTTTGTACGATTGGGATATGCAGGTAAAGTGTTCAAACACAATAGCAATTTGTCAGCATTGTTGCTTAAATACTTATTTAAGACAAATGATGAAAACTGACAAAGGTCTCCCAGAATTCCATGGATTCAATGTGTATGTGGAGGTATGAGGCCACTGTTCTTTCATATTTGGCCAATAGCTCAGTGGATGGAAGCGGGAACAGCAATGAATCAAAGCTCAAGGATGTTGGCTGTGCAGAGAGGGTCATGGTGGTTCGTGCATCCCCAAATCTTGCTCAGAGCGCTGTGTTGGCACAACCTGCTGTGCAGAGACCCTGGAAGTGCGAGGAGATTATGGTGGGGAGACAAGAAACAAACAATGGAGAGAGCTTCTGGACTTCAGAGTGAAGAAGGAAACAGTCCTCATGAGGAAGGGCCATGGTGTAGCCAGAGTTGGTGGGCCTAGGCCTCTGCCCCTCCCTCTGGCAATCTGGAGGGGATGAAGATGGCGCAGAAAACAAAAATGGATGGGGGCAGGACAACATGGGTGTTTCAAAGGCAAGATGCCAAGAGCAGCGGATGGCGATTGGCAGTCAAATAGAGGAGCAGCAACTGCAGAGATAACAAGACACTCAAGGAAGGTCTAAAGGAAACCCCTCTGCCACAGTCTGAAGTATCTTCCTGTGGAGACAAAAACGAGAGAGATTGCTGTGGCATCTGGCATTCTCCTATGTGTCCAGAGATTATGCTATAGATCTTTCACTATCATTCCCTGAAAGGAAAACCCTGTGCATCACCAATCAATCTTCTCATGATTTTGCTGATACCTACTGTGTCCCCTCGAAGCCTATATTTTTTTTATCATTTAGTATTCAACCTCTGAATCTGGAACCAACTTATTTTCAACTGTTTCTTCAGAGGTGCAGATGGAAGCTGTGCTGTTTTTCAAAGCTAATGGAAGGGACCTGCAGGCCTGCTTCTCTGAGGAATAGTTAGAGAAGACTGCACCACCCCTTAGCCTGAATTACTCTCTAGAATCCTGTTCAGAGCTTGAAAGCAGGGTTAATGTTAAGTGAATTACACTCCCTAGAAAAGGCATCATCTTAATGCATGAAAAACAACACTTTATTAAAGTGGGGCGGTTAAATATGTTGGAATAAATAAATAAATAAATAAATAATAAAGCAGATGTGCATGCTATGTCTGGGAGTCCACCCTCATCTTCATCGTCAGAAGGCAAGCACTCAAACACCCATGAGAACTTGCTCTACAAAAGTGAGCCTCAATATTGTTCTTTAGATTGTTCTGGACTGCAACACTGCAAACCCCAAACAGGCAGTCACTGGGCAGAGTTTCTGGCCTTGCATAATCTGCAGGGCATGAAGTCCCAAATGGAGGATGGGGTCGAGCAGAGTTTTGTGGAGGCAAAAGCTTCTGAGGCAGTGCTTTTTGAAAAAGGTCATTTGGCTCTGGGTGCTCCATGACCATTTTGCTGTAGGCACAAGGGGGGGGGGGAGGGTTTCTCTTTTTTGGTAGCTAGAGATGAGAACCTGGCTAGGAGACACATGTTACTTCCCAACCTGAAGACTTCATATATGTTGTGACCACCATTCCTTGCTAACCATTGTATGATGGGATTTGTAGGCCACTTGGGAGAAAAGCCTGAGTGGGAAAGATAGTTCAATGGTGATAATGAACAGATCGTTCTCTGTAAACCTCATTATTTAAAAACTAATGTGAATCACCTGTCCCAGTATTTATCCCAATTAACTGAGTGTCTAATTTAAAGCTGAGCACCTTATCAAAGAGCTATTTCTCTTCTAAAATTTGACCAAGGGTACCTGCTCAGAAGTCCCTTGTTCAGCTATGGGACGTCTATTCAACATCTCATCTGAAGTGCTAAGCTTACTGAATCACATATTGGTACAGTAGAACCTCGGTTAACAAACGGCTTGGTTAACATAAATATCACATAACAAAAGGAAATCCATAGAAAATAGTGGCTCGGTTTACAGATCCCCCCCCCCGAACGGATTAATTGGTTTTCAATGCATTCCTATGGGAAAACCATGTTTCGATTAATGCATTTTGGTTTTCAATACATTCCTTTGGGAAATTGCATTCAATGCATTCCTATGGGAAATTCAGTTAAAGTTTTTTTTTTTTGCTGTAAGAAACGTCCCAGAGAATGCATTAATTATGTTAACTGAGGTTCCACTGTATGTGGATTTGAGAAAGAAAGCTTCTGCTCAGAGCTTAGAAAAAGTACTTGTTTGACAATAGCTTCCAGAACTTCTGGACAGCATACCAGCTAGGAAACCAGAGGTAGGGAAGTAACTTTCCCAAGTTGAGCCTGCTGCTTCATTCCCTGGTTTCTCAAATCCCCAGATACTCTGTCCCCATTCCAAATCATACAGGCACCTCAGGTATGTTGCTGTATCTGTTACATCCACAAGGCACAATCTTTTTTTACTACTTACTGTTGCATTGTAGTCAAAGCAAATGTGGGGACCCTTTCGATACCGGGGCTTCTCTACTAGCTCACACTGGTTACGATCTCCTGGTGGAGCTTTGCATCATCAAGAAAACAGAGCAGAAGGCAGAAAACATGAGACTAACCAATGCCAGAAAATGGATTTAAAGTTACAAGGTTAAGATATACAATACAAATGTATTGTGTTAAAATGCTTCCTAGCATCCTAGACTGCATGGATTATATTCTACAAATATGAAGGATAGTAACTTACACCTAGGGCTTACAAGTGATTTGCTCATGTTCAGTGTCCCAGGCAGCAATATCCTATTCTGCCTTTCTCTCCTACTTCAAGAATCAGATATTCAATGGATGCTAAAGGACTGTTGCTCCCACCTTTAGGATTATTTTTTTTCTAAAGTTTTTTTTAAAAAAATCTAAATAATGTTTCTGGAAACCTTGGAGCTCTTGCAAGTCTGCTGACACCTCTTGAGTCTGTGGATAATGCAGCTTTGGCTACCTAAGGATGGAACGTGGACAACTGGTGTTGCCATTAGTATTATATGAAAGAATACAAACAACAATATGGTAATTTTAACACCTGACATTCTTAGCAGAAAAAAAATACACAAGTGTTAACCTCTGAAAACTCTCTGAAGCAAGTAAACATCTCCTTTATGTTTGAAGGCAATCTAGAACTTAGCAGCACCTTCCGTGGGACATACTGGAAGACCTCATATCCACATGGGGTTGTAGCCTCCACCCCTTCCACATCTGTGCTATAGAGTGGTATCAATAGGAGAAGATCCCCATGGCCAGTGTCCTATTTGGAGCATAAGGCTAATTGCATAAATGTTTCCCTACTCTGGCCTTGTCCCATGGGGCAACCAGATGCATGGTTTGTTTTGCAAGAGCTGCTAAACTGTCCCACACAGTGGGGAAGCCTTCCAGAGAGAAAAGCACAGGTAACATGGTCACTCTTCCACAACTCCATAATACAAGAGATACTGGGCCCCAATTTCCTTGTGAGATTCTGCTCTTGTTAAAACAGTCTGTGTTTTAGAGCCAGCACAAGAAATTTACCCGGAAAGGCATTTTATAGAAGTATTTCATAAAAATGGCATTGGGTGAAAATCAGTTATTATATTCTTCCAGGCAGGGAGAGGGGAATGGTGTGTCTAACTTCATATTGAATTTTTTTTAAAAAATCTTTCAACAGCAACAGCAGTGAGTAGGAAACGATACCTTTTATCTCTGCTTGGAGAAGTTTGGTGGATTCACATTGACTACATATTGGCTTTTCAGCGACAACGAAGAGAAGGTTGGAGCTAGCGAGCCTTTGCGCATGGAATAACCTGGGGTAGAAGGAAAAGAAAAGAAAAGGAAGAGGGTGGACAGCTGCTATCCTGCTACTTTTCACTTTACTCCAGATTGTTCAGATTCAGTTTATATAGCCAAGATTAAATGCTCAGAACACTGACGTCCAAGTACTAAAAACACGCAGGTTGCACTGAATATGAGTGGCACGTTTATGCTGGATTCTTCTAAACAGAACTGGACAGAGTTTAGGAGGTATGCATTATAAGTAGCACATAATGTTTTGGGTGCAGGTGCAATATGATGAGTAATAACACTGGCACTTTTGTTTCATTTTTAGTGTAATGTATAAGGCAATTTTTTTACATCTAAGATGTTGCTTTGGGGGACACTGAGGGGTGATTTAAAAAACATATTAAATGCATTTTCCAAAAAAGAATTACAGTGCTTCAAGCAGCAAGTAAGTCAATAAAGTAAGTAAGCATGATTGATTTGCCTTGGGAAAGCAATAAATAATGGAATATTTTATATTCTGAACTCTACCATTCGCAATGTAGGTCGAATTAGGCCCATATTTATGTACTGTATATGGAAAGGAATGAGAAAAATAATGTATCATACTTCCCCTACTATGACACTCTTAATCCTCCACCAAAATATTCATCTGATTACCTCCAACAGCTATTTTTGTTTTTCAGAATCATCCAACATAGTGTGCATCTTGGCCCTGTTTTCTACTCGTCATCAGCTGCTACTTGTATCCGAGTATTGTACTGTATACATTTTCAGGAAAATGCCCTTGGGGTGAATTTGTTTTAAGGTGGATCCCAGCTTGCTATGAACTGACCCACACTCTATGATCACGGAACCATCTCCTTCGGCACATATGAAACAAGACACGTAGGATTTTATGCCAGGATTGCAATGGACTGCCACAGGCTTGAGGATATGGACAACGTGTGCCTTCACAGCCAGTCCATCAGGCATGGCCTCTTCCTCCTCTGTGGCCATTGGGAATCATTGAACAGTGAAGTGGTTCCTCCTCTGCTTAGTTTGCTGTTGGGTCTGTTTCTACTATAACACTATCATGTCTCCCCAGGAAACCCTGAGAAATATATTCCTCTGAGAAATAGAAAAAGACTTGCTAATAGAATCTCACCACCTTCACCAACTTATAATTCCCCAAAAGTGAGAGGAGGTGGAGGGAAGGAGAGGCAGGATGGTTAAATGGTGTACAAATGATGCTAGTTTGTAATGGAGATATTTGCACAGTCAGTACTCAGAAAAACATTGCTTTTTGCCTGAGATTCAGTAGTTCGACTAGGACTCAAAAAACTTGGGTTCAAATCCCTACTTGACCATAGAAACTCATGGCTACATTGGGTGAGGGTACTAGTGTTAAGCTACTCCCTGACCATATGACATACCTCAAAAACCTTGTTAGGGCAACCATAAGGTTCAAGTGACTTCATGACACATAATAACAACAATCAATGCCACTCACAGCACCCCATCTGTTTCTTTGATATTTCCCATTACTCCTAGTGGCCATTCTTTCACTTTGTTAAAACGGAGATTTGAATGAGACTATCCGTATAGCAAGGACATCTTCCACTGACCTGGAGCAATTTCCACAGTCAATCATGGCATTGTAAATAGAGTCGACTGTACTGAAATAGTACTGGGTTTGCTTCATGATGCAGCTGGTCTCTTTGGGCTCCATACTATCAGCTGTGACATCTTCTGTTAGGGACATAGCAGACATAATAGAGCAGTGATGGTGAACCTTTTAGAGACCGAGTGCCCAAACTGCAACTCCAAACCCACTTATTTATTGCAAAGTGGCAACACAGTAACAGGGGAGGAAGGAAACAGTCCCATTGGGCTGCTGGGCAAAGGGGTGGGGCAAACTTTGTGCTGGGGGAAGGGAGGAAGCACTCTCATTGGGCTGCTGGGCAGAGGGATGGGGAAAACTCTCTGTTGGGGTGACTGCATGAGTGTCCACAGAGAGGGCTCTGAGTGCCACCTCTGGAATGCATGCTGTAGGTTCACCCCCACTGTAACAGAGAGTAAGATAAATAAGAAATTAGATTTGGGTGCCCAATGTTTTTGATGGGCTGAAGCTCCCATCAGTCCTAATCAAAATAGGAAATGGCATTAAAAAGTTAGTTGTAGTCCAGCAACGTTTGAACTGCAACTGTGTTGTAGCTTGACTAAAAATAATAGTGCAGTTGGTCTACTCAAAAGTATAAATTTGCTCTCAGGTGAGATTGTAAACTACATGTCATTCTATGAATCTACGCTATTGTGTCTAATAGATAAACATATATTCATGATATAATTGTTCAGAAAACAGATAACATGCCATTGATACTTGGATGATTTCTAGCATCTAACAGTTACTGTTAGCATCAGTTTAATCAGATGTAAGTGTCATTTTGTTCAGTGGAGTTTATCCTAAGTAAATACTGCAGTCTAACTGACAGCTCCATGTCCAGTACAGATGGAATTGATCATGGCAGGAGGAATGTGGTTCCCAGCAAGTTTTGAGTAGGGAACTTGGTTGTCAAATCTATTTAAATGTAGTACCACTGCCAGAAAACCTTTTGTAGCTGTGCTTAGATCAATTAGAAACTTTCTTCCTCTCTATGCTAGGAACAACATACAATTTTTGAAGGTAAGAAGATGAGATAAAATATGATATTCTTCATTGTTCTTGAAAAACTGCAGCAATGAATCCAAGTTATTGGTAAAAGAAGAATACCTAGTAATTCTCCCCAGTTCAGTTTCTTTTTCAAAATCAATCCCGACTACATGGTCAATTCATAGTACTTTCACCTTCTGTCTCATCTCTTTGGGACAATAGAATGAAGCAACTGGAAATGTTTACCTGTTTGAAACCAACTACTGTAGGTCAGTCCATACAAAAACTGCTGAAAGAGAGACCTTTTGGGAGGAAATGGAAGAGTTGTTAACTGGTTGTAGAAGAAAATAATCAAACAAAATAGATTTCTTAGTTTAAAGATTTTTTTTTTTAAAAATGGAGATACTTTTTTTACTTCTTCAAGGCTAGAGGGTAGAAAGAAGAAAGGAACACCTGGTTCTTTACTAAATCTTTTGAAATGTTGATTTTGCAAACAATTTGACTAGATTGTTCCATCAATGGAGTGTATTGTTATGCTCTTCACAAAGCGGTACAATTTTTGCTGTTTCTGTTTTGTGACAATTTTTTTCAGAGCATTTAGTAATTAGTAAAAGAAGGACTTACCATGCAGCTGCTGAGGTCCACCAGGCCAGGTTCAGGAAATCTGCCATGGTAGGCTGGATCCAAAGAGATAAAGAAATGTGCTTATTAATAGAACTGTTGATGCTTACATGTGACAGAGTCTCCTGTGAGCAGAAATCCAGCATGCAGTTGCTTCTTATGTGCTAAGGAACAAACATGAGGACTGGAGGACTCTGTAACATACTGACAATTCCCCAGTATTTTATTGTATTTTAATATACAGTCCCTTGGTGGGATATGACTATGATCTCTGTCCTACACCTGATGGGGGGAAAATAGACCATCTAATGGTGCTTTGCCACCAATAAAGAGCTTATAAATACATGTACACAAACATTCATTGATTCAGGATGGATGGGTCGGAACTGAGTCAAACCAACCCATCCATAAACTTCACAGGAATATCCGAAGTTAACAATGACAAAATGAAGAGGTACAAATATTAGGGTAAGACATCACATCTAATGTAACAGCTTGGACCCTGGTGTTACTTTCTTAGACAAAGAGCAAATGTTTGCAACATTTTAAAGCTATGATACATGGAGCATGGACCATCCCTCGTGTTATTTTCAGATGGTCTAGATCAGAGGTTCCCAACCTAAGGCCCATGGGCCACATCTGGTCCATGGCACCATTTCATGTGACCCCCCTCCAAGGGCATTCAAGAAACAAAATGGCCACCACTTTGAAGCTGTTGGGACACAATGGCCACACACACCCCCACTGTGCAGGCAGGGCAAAATGGCCATCTGGCCCTCAAGGCTGACTTGAGAGAGTGTGACCCAGCCCCCCGGCTTGAAAAGGTTGGGAACCCCTGGTCTAGATGCCTAGAGAGAAACCAACAGCAGAAATGGAAACATTGTACAAGACGAACAATAATAAACACCCATTTTAAAATGTGACTCTTTCTATTGTGATATACCTGTAGTGATGAATGCACAGAATGGAGAATACAAGAAAATAGTTACAAAATAGGTAGGCAGGTACTATCAAGGACATGTATGCACCACTGACAGATGTCTCTGTCAAGGCATTACTAGGCAGGACCAATTCTGACCTACCTACTGTGCAGGAAATTATGACACTACCATCAATATTTGGAAAATGTCCAGTTTTCTTACAGCACATCTTCCATATTTCAGATCAAATCCATCTTTTGATTGCCCAGATAACAGCCTGCAAAACCCTTGCAGAATTCTGAATTATTATGCTTCAAACACAAATCTCAAGTTCACATTCTATTACATCACAAATTACTGCTGTTATCCTTTTGTCTAGAGCATGCAACAATAATTTCTCATTCTGTATTTATACTCCGAAACACACCTCTGTTCCCCCCCAAAAAA
Organism: Furcifer pardalis; assembly: GCA_030440675.1. NCBI lineage: Eukaryota > Metazoa > Chordata > Lepidosauria > Squamata > Chamaeleonidae > Furcifer > Furcifer pardalis. Next base: position 106,740,787 of record CP126893.1, read on the forward strand.
CAACAACCCTGACTCAACTCAATCCAGGGTAGAGACCCATAAACCTTTTGCTGTCCTCAAAAACAGCAATTTCAACCCTGGCTGTGTAGTTCCAGCTATGGTCTGGATCAAATCAGTTAAATCTGCAGTTTTACATACAGTGCTTCTACTTTTTACAAGGCTTCACAGAATGACAACCACAACTTACCACATATACCCCACGCGGTGCAGCTCCTGTGTTGCTTGGAGTTTCTGGTTCACACACAGACTGAAAGTCATATGATTCTTTCCGTGTGTAGAATGAATTGTTGTAGAGAGCAGACATCAGGTGAGCATCTACCTCGCTGAAGAACTTTCCAACCTGATTTTAAAAAAAAGCAGAAGAATTTGCTACAATTTTGTGACCATGGTTAAAATCCTATTATCCTATACAATTATGTTAAGGGCACTCACACAAATTATTTGGCCTGTTTTCCAGGCTGCAAATCACACATTCAATCCTTCCCTTATTGCACAATTGATCACACACCTGATTACATGAAAGGCCACCTAGGAAATAGAAAAATGTTCCTTTTACATGCAAGGGCAAATACAATAGAGTTTTGTCTTACACTACCTTATATATGTTAGTCTTCCACTTTTATATATAATAGCTAAATTATTTCAAATTGCAATAAACAATAGTGAATAACCTGTAGTATATGTCTATTTCACTTATTTATTGGCTGAAATTCAGGAGCTAAGTCAAAAGTAGAATAGGTCCATTGAATCAATTTGGTCAGCCAACTCATCTGTAAGTTCCATTGGGTCAATGCTCCTACTCTAGTTGTGACTTACTGTTGATTTTTGCCACTTTATTCATCCATTAATAGTTCACTTAGTGGGTTACAAGATGTAAAAATAATACAGCACAACATAGTATGAATAAACATCCTAGGAATAAATCACCAATTTTATAAATTATACTTTTCACATAGGAAGGATTTTTAATACTCATGATTGAAATGTTGGTTATCAGATATGTGTCACTGCAAAATATGTCTACTTGCATGAAATTTATAGGTCATTCTACTTCAAAGAATGTAATACAAACTTTTAGATTCCAATACTGTACTATAAGAGTAGCTTACTTGGAACCAGTAATCTTCTTGGTTGGAGAGCACCAAAAAACCTCCATCATCAATGAGCACACAGAGAAGGTCCTGAAAGAGTAAACATCACTTGAAGTTTGCATGTCTATGTTCTAGCTTGTAGTCCATGGATCAGTTTAAATTTTATAACAAGGAAGGGCAACTTCTGATCTTTTAACTGTTGTCAGCCTGGAACTCCTGCCATCCTTTACTGTTGTCTATATTTTCTAGGTCTGCTATCAGTTGCAGTTAAACAACATCTGGATAGCCCCACATCTGGTCTATTGTAAGATATTAGCCAGGTTTCCAGAGTAACCAGTGTATCCTTGCAACAGTAATTAAGTCAAGGGTGGGGTGGGGATTATCTACAAACTCTTAGGTACAATTTCCACATTTCCAGGTTAGGTTCTCAGGTTGCAGGACTGGAAAACCTGAAACCTTGAAACCTCAAAAAGCTGCAGTTCATCACAAAATAGATCATAGTGTGCTAGGATGATGAAAGAGAGAAGTCTGAACAAGGAATTCCCTTCCAGGGCTCAGGACAGTCAGAAATCAGAAAACCGTGTACAAGTATATCAAACCGCATAAGATGGGGAGCATATGGAGCTCAAATGCTGTTGGCCTGCAATTTCCATCAGCTATATGCAGCATAGTCAATAGTGAGGGAGGAGGATGTTGCTGCTGTCCGACAGTTATGTTCCTCATCTCTCTTCTATTACTATGCATATGGAGCTTGGATGTAAGAAAAGTTCAGGAAATAGTAATCCAATAGTGGCACTTGAATTAGAGATGTCAGAATCTGTCTAAGTGTGGTTGTGGGTGGGTATATTATACATTTGCTATGTCCAGATCCATGTATGGCAGTGTTTTGCATATAGCTTGTGAACAATGTCTTATGATAAGCAGATTTTTAAAACAATGGTATGCTCACTGAGTTAGGTATCTGGCCGCAAAGCCAGAGGTGGAGAGTTCAGTTCAGTGATGGGATGTCAAAAATTCTACTACCACGCCATGACGTCATGGACGTCATGGGCGTGGCCAATGTCATGACGTCATGACGTCATGGGCGGAGCCAACATCATGACATCATGACGTTGTGGGCAAGGCCAAAAATAAAATAAAAATAAAAAAATAAACACGCACACAGACCCGTAAATAACTTAAAAGAAATAAAATAAAATAAATAAATAAATAAAATAAAAATTAAATAAAAGTACAACCACCCACCCAAAACACAAATAAATCACCCACTCACCCTAAATATAAAAGCCTCACTTACCTTCCTTGGCGCCGACGAACCTCCATGTGGCCCGGGGCCACCCGGCAAGACATGCTGCCCCTGACTGCGGCCGTTTCCTCCTACGAAGGCCGTGGCCGGCCCTGCAGCCGCCGGCCACGGCCACCACAGCCGCCTGCAGCCCCTGGCCGGCCACCGAGCTCCCACGGGCACGTTGGCGCCCGCGCTGCCCCTCCTAGGGACTTGGGCCCGACAAACCCCCATGCCCTGGGTAAGCCCGGCGGGGCTCACCACCGCCACATCCTCCTCCGCCGGGCGCCTGCAGCTTCCTTGGGGCGGTGCCTTTTCGGCCCGGCTCTGGCTGCAGCCCCGGGCGGCCAGGGCCTGCGGGGGCCGGGCAGCAGTGGGTATGGTGGCGGCTCCAGCCGCGGCCAGGCCCTGGCCGCCCGGGGCTGCAGCCAGAGCCGGGCCGAAAAGGCACCACCCCGAGGAAGCTGCAGGCGCCCGGCGGAGGAGGATGCGGCGGTGGCGAGCCCCGCCGGGCTTACCCAGGGCATGGGGGTTTGTCGGGCCCAAGACCCTAGGAGGGCGCGGCGCGGGCGCCAACGTGCCCGTGGGAGCTCGGTGGCCGGCTAGGGGAGGTGCCCTTCTCTTAGGGCTGCCACCGCAGCCACTCTAAAAAGGGGCGGCTCCAGCTTCGGAAGAATTTTTTTTTAAAATTGGAGCCATTTGGCTCCAATTTAGTGCGCATGACCAGAAACTCAATTTGATGCATGCGCAATGCGTCAGATTGAGTTTCTGTGCATGCGCAGCCAATTGGAACCATTTTTGCTCCAATTTAAAAAAATTTTTTTTCTTTCAGTGAGGTGTCCGGAACCGGACGCCTCAAAAATGGGTTACCCTCTCGGAGAACCCTCCGGGATTGGTCCTACCGGTTCCAGGGAACCGTCTGGAACCGGGGACATCCCATCACTGGTTCAGTTCTCCATGGTACATCCCAGAAGAGCCAGTCTGTCTTGCCTTGGGCAAGGTGTACAGTCCCAGGGAATGGTCAGCCACTTATGACTGACTTGAGGGTGCATTATCATCATTTATTATTATGTATTACTTTTGCACCCTTATCAAACAATTCCAGTGCTCAAAGGAATAGTTTTGTTTTTATATTCTAAACTTGAGTGGATTTTATAATAGTTTCAGTTTATCCAGCTGCATATTTACCTTGTAATTAGCCTCACAGTCCATCTCACAGCTGGCTGAAGGGTCACACTGTAAACCAAAGAAGACAGGTCATGAAATCAAGACAGCTCTGCAGCCTTCAGAAAATTGGTTTACGTATTTAAATCTAAACCATAGCCATAACTTGCAGAGTAACAGGTCATCAGTTCTATGGACATAAGAGAATTTAGGAAGAAGGGAACTGTGTAGTGATAAGGAACATAGAAATAGGCTTAATGCAACTACCTATACCTTGACGATATCCAAGTTGGATAGCTGCACTATGTTGCATATCGGAAAGTCTTTGAAGACTACATAGAAACTTCAAGTGGTACAAAACATGGGAGCCACAACTAGATTGTTAATTGGGACATAATGGTAGAACATACTGGTGCTGAAATAGCACCATTGCCTTTGACTTTGTTTCTAAACACAAATTCAAGGAGTCTATTTTTTTACCAGTAAATCTCTAAATGACTATAACTAAGGACATACCAAGCTCCATCTTCCCCCACTGCTATCTATAAAGCTCACTCTTTATTATATTTTTCTGGGGCCTTGTTCGGAGACTTACAGTATTCAGAAACTAGGTACAGTAGTTGACTACCGGTTACCAAGTCTTTACACTTCCATGAAATACTCTGTGCAGAAATATTACAGAGGCTTCAGTTTTAACATCTTAATACTATTTTAGTCATACAAGAGGTGAGGAAGAATTGGAATCCTCAAAGGTAAGGTAAAGGTCACCCTTGCTCAAAAGCCAGTTGTATTTGACTCAGGGCCATAGCCAGGATTCTACATGGAGGGGGGATTTTTTCAGGAGGGGCAAAGTTTTTTCAAGGGGGCAACAACGTCACACTCACATATACAACATTGGCATCCCGGGGTGGTTTGGGGCCCTCCTGATAGCTCAGGAGGGTTTCCGGCCCCTCCCCCGGCCTCCCTGGCTATGGCCCAGATCCGACTCTAAGGTTTAGTGCTCATCTCTGCTTATAGCTAAAGATCCAGCACTGTCTGCTTCTGCAGACATTTTTGTGGACATGTGGCAGGCATGACTCAACACCAGAGTGCATGGAATGCTTTTTACCTTCCCACTGAAGTGGTACCTATTTATCTACTTGCAATTTCTTGCTTTCAAACTGCTAGGTTGGCAGGAGCTGGGACAGAGATGGGAGCTCACTCCATTATGCAGTACTGGGGTCTCGAACTGTTGACCTTCCAGTCATCAAGTTCAGCATCTTAACCACTAACCCACCACAGTCTTCAAAGGTACTGAAAGGATAAAGAAGTATTGTCACAAAGTAGGATGAAATATCATTTTCAGCCATACTGAAATGTAGATAACTTTCAGTGATTCATTCATGTTAACAGTGAAAGCCTTGCAAGGATGGCCCTGCAGAAATGCCACAACAGTATCTGGGGCCCAGAGGGGAGCTGTGAGTGCTCCTTTGCCTCAACCATGTCACTGACAAGACACAGCCTCTCAACGTCTCTCCCAGAAAGATATTCTGATCCACCTACTCGTCGTGTTCCCAGCTGGTCTCTTTCTGTCCGATTACTTGCAAGGACTTTAAATTTCTCTGCCCAGGCCTCCAGATCAAGTTTCACTCCAACCACTGGGGAGAAGAAAAAAAAGACTTTGGGTGAAATAGACTTCCTTCATTTTTCTTTGAAAGGTACAGATTTGGATTCTGAATTCTGTGAGCACAAGGAAGATTCCAGAAGGGGATTGTCCCCCCCCCTCTCTTTTTGCTGTTGTCTCCTGACTTCCTGTGAAAAGCCTCTCTGGAGAATCAGAAGGTCCTCCTGGAAGGGAGCAGCCAACTGTTGAAGGAGGAATGATGTTTGGACATGAGGATAACTTTACTGTGACAGCCATTTTCAGAAATTAAATTTTTCCCCATATTCTGCAGCCCCCCGGAGTTTCTCCATGACAAAATGGAGGCTGTGGGAGTCTTAGGTCTTGTGTGTATGTGTGTGTTTGTCTGTGCATGTGTGTGTGTGAGAGAGACAAAATCAGAATTTTTCTGTTTCTGAAATATTGGCATGGCTGATGACATCATCTGCCTTATGCCGTATACTTGCATGCACAGGATTTAACCCTATAAATAGTTTTAGGGCCCTATGATACCTGCAGTGAATTAAGGCAGACCAAGAGTCCTAAAGTTAGGTTAGAGATGCGCTTTGATAAAAACTTAATCATTGCGTTAACATCCTTACCTGCTGGTTTCAGATGCTTGTCACCAAAGTTGAGTTCAACAGCTGTGCTAACTAGAACCCCTACCGTGTTGTTTTCCAACTCCAGTCCTCGGTAGCTAGCTGTAGGGAGAAGATGAAATATAGATGGCACCTAGCAGCATAACTGCTAGAAAGAACTCTCTTTCTAGGAAAGATAAAGGGAAAGGTCGCCTTTGCTCGAAAGCCAGTCATATCCAACTCTAGGGTTCAGGGTTCATCTCTGTTTACAGCCAAGGAGCACTGTCTGCATCTACAGAAGTTCCCGTGGACATGTGGCAGGCATGCCTCAACACCAGAGTGCATGGAACGCTGTTTACCTTCCCATGGAAATGGTACCTATTTATCTACTTGCAATTTCTTGTTTTCGAACTACTAGGTTGGCAGGAGCTGGAACAGAGACGGGAGCTCATTCCATCATGCAGTACTCAGGTCTCAAACTGCTGACCTGCCAACCTTCGAGTCATCAAGTTCAGCGTCTTAGCCACTTGAGCCACTGCAGTCCTATGAAAATGTCCTGCCAAATCTTTGTAGATCTACGAAGGACACGTTTCCTGCCATTGCTGCCCACTCCCCATTTTATCTCAAAGACATAATGGACAGTGGCACTTTTTAAATGGCTCTCCTATTAAAAGAACTATAGACAAAATATTTGACTACTTAAGCTATGCCTGCTATGCATGACAGAGCTAGCAGCAATATCATATACATCAAGCAATGAATCACCTACTTACTTACTTAGATCCTCCTATGCTATGTAGCATATTGGGCAGCAATCACCTTATTACATTACCTTGTTTATTTCTACTAGTTGGAGATCCTTAAGGCAAGAAACCTCTGCTTGGAAGGTCTAAATACTTGACCTGCAGAGGTCAAGTTCATCGCTTATCATGTTTTAGAGAATCCTTACAGACCATGCCATGAAAGAGGCCCAAGAAAGCATTACTTATAAACTAAATGTTATTATGATTATTTTTGTAAGAAGCCTTTAAACAGAATATATTGTCTTTCAGCATAGAACCAGATTCTGGCAATGGGCTTTCACAGCTTCATGCACAGAAAGAACAACCAAGAGGAAGATGGGATCCTTTTACTTACGTTCCCGGCAAGGTGGCTTGAATATGTAGCCTTTGTTATCCAGGCTCCTCCGATAGAAGCTGGCACTGAAGGGCTCCAGGTTTTCTTCCCAATCTTCAGCAGCTCTTAATTGAAAATCAGCCATACATTTTCACATATGCTTGGCAAGCATTTCATTCCCTATAGATGTTAATCCCCAAACTAACTGAACAGTGTCAAGGCTTGGATAAAAGTGGAAATCGACCTATCCGTTCTTTGGATTGCAAGAGTCTTTAAGTACATGCACATCATATATCTTTGTTATAAAAGAATAGGTAAACAAGCAAAAGATTTCATCTCTGAATGTGTATAAAGGCATTAAAATAATATCTTAATATAATTTAGTGAGGAGTCAAATCTTCAATTAAAAAAGCTGAGTACATTAATTCATTTGAAGGACTGTGCGAAAACACCAAAGTGATTGTAATGGAACTTAGCAGCTATTACTTCTAAAGATTGGCCCTGCTATTAAACAAAGTGAAGCAAGTCTGCAATCATGCCTCCTTCTTTTGTATTTCACATTTGCCTGGTGGACTGTATATTACTTTTGGAAAAAGACCAAGCTGAAGTAGGACAAGATCACTGCTGCCTTTTCATTGTCTGCTATCACTTCCCCATCTCCATTGAGTAGCTGAACCACTGTTTCTTTTCACTGTCTTTTTCTACACAGGTACTTAAAGAATGAATTTTTAATTGTTTTTAGTATATCTTGCTAACCTTAGGTCATTGTCAGCTTTTCTTTCTTAACATCATTTTTGTAATTATTTGTTACTTGCCTGTACTCTTCCTCTTTAGTCTGGCCTTCCTTCCGACTAAAATAGATCTAATAAATCCACTGGGACTTGGCAAGTTAACAGTTATCTAATTCCCATTGATTTAATTTAGGTCAATATGTTAGCTTGCAAAGTTTATATAAAAATTGGAAACAAAAGATTTAGATTATGGTTGTTAAAATTAATTCTAAATAGTCTACATACACTGTGCTGATTGTCCTGGGATTGTAAATTTGAAAGCAAGCATGCTCTGGCCCAGGTATGAATCAACTATCCAAATTTTCATTTGACACATTTGGGAGGATATATAGAGCTTACTGATCAAAAACTCTTCCATGTGCTGTAAGAGGAGCAGACATTCTAAGTGACCCAGTATAGGGCTCATATTGTACAAATTGGGAATAAAAAGGCACTATGTTTTGCATTATGCACCCTGAGGTTACCTAGTAAATGATAGCAACAAAGTGCTTTTACCAGTATATGATGCTAGAATTGCCATTGTTTTTTCATGGAAGTGCATCCAATCACATATACCAGGGATTCCCAACCTATGGCCTGCAGACCGCCCCCCCCCCCGCCATCCCATCAAGCCTGTTGCTGCCTCTGCCGCACCCAGAATGGAAATGGGTGTGTTTACATCATCCATAAAACATGCCTGTGCAAGCAAAAATGTGCCTGCTGCTGGCACTAATGCAGAAGTGGGCACATTTACAGCTGACATAAATGTGCCCGCTTCTGCTTTCAGAGTGTGTGTGGTTCTGCTTGCGATGCTGTCTGGGGGCATGGTCAGGCTGATGACAGGAAAGTTGGCCACCCCTGACTTATACATTTAAAACATTGTTGCACCTATGTTTTCTCATCAATCAGACACAGACAATGGTAAGGATATGGAAAGGAGCACAAAAATTAGTCTGTGATGTTCACATGCATTGGTGTAAAGGCAAAGGAATGTATTATGTATAGTTTGAGGGTTGTTTCCAGAAGATCGACTGGGTTTGTGAATGGTAGATAATACTTTTTCCTCTCGAGGCATTCAACAGAAGATCAGCAGAGTGCTCACAAGGCAAACAAATAAATAAATAAGCAAGCAAAGAAAGAAAACCCACTTACTTGTTAGGGAAAACACGGGTGATGCCACCATCAGTAGCAACAAATACAGCCAGGAGACTATACCTAAAAGGTGGCAGAGATTACACTTACTGATTGCAATGCAGCTTTAGTGCACATGTTCGTAATTGCAGCTGTTGTATGGGCAACCAGCTTCCAATTAGCAGTACCATAGCGGCTTGAGAAATTAGACTCTCCCAGTGTAAGCCCTCAACAATGGCTTGGCCTTTCGCGTGCATTACCACATTTTCCCTGGAAATTTCCTGTTCTTACAGTATACTACTATTCATATTGTTCATATTCATTTTCTTGTACTTCAGAGATAACAAAACAAACAAACAGGTAGCCCTCCAGATGTTGTTCACTCACAGTTCCTATCATCTCTCACCACTAGTAACCTCGTTTACTCTGCTGGTGTGGGCTGACAGGTGTTACCGTCCAACAACATTCATTCTCCAGTAAAGCCTGAGTTGAGGCTCTTTAGGCATTTCCCACTTTATCTTCAAGCCCCTTAATTATGTCCATCTGCATAGGCTTGTTACTTTTTCATTGCAAGAAGGTTTCAGTGTAATACCTTCCCTGTAAATGAAGTCTCCACTCTCCTTCCACCTGAAAGATCCTCTCTTTGGGCTGCCAAAAGATGACAAGTCTCTGATAGGACATTAAACTGAAGTTGTATTTACGTACGTGTTTAAGTCTTGATCCCTCCATACTCTTTCCACCAGCTGTTGTGTGATTCCTGTGTCCAGGATAAGGTTGTGGAGGAGGAAGTTATCACCTTGAAAAAGAAATAGATGATGAACATTCCCAACTTATTTACCATATTTCCATCCAGAGGATTCCACCTGATTTTTGAAATTTTGCCTTTATCCTTATCACCTTGATTTAAACAACGTGTATACAGAGAGGCAATGGAAAGGCATGTTCTTGTAGTCAGTCTGCACGTAAAATACCTTGTATCTTAGGTATGATAAACAGTCCAGTTACCCTATGCTGGTTCAAGCTAAACAATGTTACTTTGGAGTTGTGGCATGTCATTTGGAGCAATCCTTGTTTCCACATTCAAGGACCAGATGGTTTTGGTACAGAGAACAACACAACATCTCAAAGTTGACCCTATTTAGCCCTCACATCCTCTTCTATGTCCCCATCATCAGGGAGCAGGGGAAAGCTGCAATTAATTTTTAAATTATAGTTAAGTGGCTTGTCAGTGAATCAGCTTGTCATGAAATGATATACCATAGCACTCTGAGAAGGTGAAGTGGGGAAAACATTTCCACCACATCCAAGCAGGAGAGTAGAGGAAAACCTTGATATGTTCAGAGCAATATATACTGTATTTGCTGGCATATAAAATGCATCAGATTATAAAACACACCCCATTTTTATACACATTTTAAAGGGGAAAAATAATTGTCTACATTTTTTCATGAATTTCCAAAATTAATTCCAGGTGCCAGGGAGGGTGGGATGGGAAGAGGGCTCCTTTGAAGCCCGTTTCCCCACCATTTCCTCACCTGCTGAGGAGAGTCTATATTGGCTTGCAACTAGGTGACATAGCACTGGACTATAAGGTGGAAAAAATAGATCTCCCGCTGCCTCCTGGTGGGAAAAAGCTGAAAAAGTATTTTTTAAAAATTGGTACACATCAATCAATCAATCAATCAATCAATCAATCAATCAATCAATCAATCAGGGTCTGTGGGTGGTGGGGGAGAGTAGAGTTAATATTTTGAGTTATTGTATATTTTGATTTTTTAATATAATTTTTTGTTGTATGTATCTAAATAAACATTTTTAGAAAACAAATTGACAAGTGGCATGTTGGTGACTTGGCTTGCCATCAAGTGACATAGTGCTGGACTTCTAAGAGAGCATCAACAAGAACATCAAAAGATCCACCTCTCCATCCGTTTCTGTCTCCCCCTCCATGGGGAAGCAGGAGAACGATGTATTTTTTTAATTGATAGGTGACGTGGATACAGGGGAATATGCTTTGGATCAATTCTGGTGATCACACATGCTGTGTTTAAAAACAGTAGGTCCTGCCATGCCATTTGTGTGCTTAGAACGGCCTTCTCAGAGCTACCATTGACTAAATTGGGGAACTTCTCCTCCCCAGAGAGCAAAACTCTGACTCCTTCTACAACATGGACTGCTTCATGTGGGGGTTTCTATGCTACTGACTGGAACTCTCGCCAAGCAACCTGTTTCTCTTTGATCCATGTACTCTGGTAGAATCCCAGGAGTGCTCCCATTTTATATTTCCATAAAGAATGAAACAAAGGAGCAAAAGTCTCCAAATGCCATTTCTATGATAAGCAGAATCGAAAGAGAAATGCTAGGTCATCTCATCTAAACTACCTCCTAGAAGTAGGCCTGTAACCAATTTTTTTTAAAAAAAAAAGTAAAGGAAAGCACAGAAAGGAATAGCCTTCCTTTTTATCTCATTTTTTCCTGCTAAACTGCTTCATAGATAGACAAATTAACCCCCAAATAATAAAGTTCCAAATTTCTCACAAGTCAATCTCACTATTTTTTGCTCTCCAGGATGCACAATTTGTTCTTCTTGCCTTGAGTTGCACATATGAGTGTATATTGTGAAATGTATCCTGAACATTAGTATTGGAAAGCAGCAATTTCCTATGTGCTATAATTTGATTTAATCTGTGCCAAGATGGGAGCAGTTTGTGTACTTTCTATCATGCACATGTGACATAAGCAACATTAGTAAATGACAGAGATTGTGATCCAACACCCACTTTCCTGGAAGTAAGTCCTGTTTAATTCAGCAGGGCTAATCTCTTAGCTGCTAAGCACAGGTTTTCACAGTGCATCTCTTAATCCTGGTTAAAAAAACTTTGTACAGAATGAGCAGAAAGGCTGGTCAGGGCTCTCCTGATGTCAGATGTTTTCCAACATTAACTGTGTTGGTTAGGGACAATGGGGGGGGGGTTTGTAGTTCAACAACCTTTCCCATCTCTGGTTTATATCCTTCCTTAATGACATCTGGACAAACTATTACCACAACAGCCAGATATAAGCTGAAACAATAGTCAGAGCCATACCCAGAGGGGGGCCAGGGTGGGCTTGGCCCATCCTGAGTTTGCAGTTTGCCCACCCTGGCAAGGCATGGTTTCCCATAGGAATGCATTGAAAAGAGGCTTTGTTGCCCACCCTGAAAAAATATTCACCCTCCCACATCTAGAATCCTGGCCAAGGCCCAGACAACAGTAAATCATTGCAGCCCTGCCTTCAGATATAGCCAAAGAGCATGTCTGGTCTAAAGGAGGAACTGGTCCTGGGAAACTTTAGATGTTCTTGAACTACATTAAAGGAGGATATAGCTGAAGACCTCAACCTCCCCTATGTCACTTAGAGGACCCTGAATAGGCAGAAGGTTGGAGTCCCTAGATGCAAGACCAACATGCTCAAGTGGGGGCTGCTAGCAGATAACAACACACAGTGTGAATGTGGAGAGACACAGAGTCCGGCCCATTTGCTGGTCTGCCGATTGCTGCCAGAGACATGCAACGATGAGGACTTGGGTTTGAGCAATGACAAAGTGAAGAAAGCAGTCTAGGGTAGTGATGGCAAACCTTTTAGATACTGAGTGCCCAAACTCCAACCCAAAACCCACTTATTTATCGCAAAGTGCCAACATAGCAACAGGGGAGGAAGGAAACACTCCCATTGGGTTGCTGGGCAGAGGGGTGGGAGAACTCTGTGCTGGAGGAAGGAGAAAGGGTTCCCATTGGCTGCTGGGCAGAAGGGCAGGGCAAACTCTGTGCTGGGGTGACTGCACAGGTGCCCACAGAGAGGGTTCCAAGTGCCACCCCTGGCACGTGTGCCATAGGTTTACCATCACTGGTCTAGGGTTTGATTGGGACATGAATAAGCTGCACTGGCTGCCAGTGTGCTTCTGGGTGCAATTCAAGGTGCTGATAATTACCTTTAAAGCTCTACATGGCAGTGGGCCAGGATACTTAAGAGACCGCATCGCCCCAAGAACATCTGTCTGTCCCACCAGAGTGGACCAGAGAGGTTCTCTAATTGTACCATTGGCTAGAGAGGCACATCTCTTTAGCACCAGAAGGAGGGCCTTCTCTGTGTCCACTCTGGCCCTATGGAACCTGCTGTCAACTGAGCTGCGTCTCCAGACAGAGCTGTTGTCCTTCAGGAAAGGTTTAAAGACCTGGCTGGTGGGGCAGGTGTGGGGTAATATGAATGTGACCCCAGCCTGCTGGCTGATTGGGTAGCTCTCTTCCCTCTTTTTAACCTTTTAATTTTTTTAATCTTTTAATTCTAATTTTTAACTTTAAATCTTGTGTGTTTTTAATCTTTTAATCTTGTAACTTTGTGATTCCTTATCTTTTTACTTTTGTGAGCTGCCCAGAGACCTTGGAGTGGGGTGGTGATAGAAATTTAAATAAATAAAAATAAATAAAAAGACTCCCACAGCTCCAGCTGACATAATTGGTGGTGAGGGGATTGTTGGGATGGCAGGCCAGCCGTCTCTGGAGTGCCACAACTGCCCATCTCAGTATTTACATACATTGGTTTTAGCAAACAGAGATCTTGGCCCATTCTATTTTGATATGCATCTTACTTGCTTACTTTAACATTATTGCACTAGTCTTTAGACCAGGGATTCTCAACCTGCAGCCCACGGGATGGATGTGGCCCATGACACCATTTCATGTGCCCCCTACTCCCTCCACCACATCAGGAAGTGTCACGTGGTAGAGGAAGGACAAAATGGCCATCTAGCCCCCAAAGATGTCTGAGCCAGCATGTTTTAAAAAGTTGAGAACTCCTGCTATAGACCATTCCAAATACAATAAGCACACACTGACTACAAAATGGAAATGAATACTCAGATCTTAAAATTGACAGTTTGTTCAAAACAACATTTAAAATAGTAGAATAAAGAAAATCATATACAGTAATACCTCGGATAACGATTACATCGGATAATGCTAAAACCGGATAACGATGCAATTTATTTTTAAAAAATGTGCATCCGATAACGATTTGTTAGTGTTATCCGAGGTAATTGTAGTGGCGGGGTGGCTGGGAAGTTGAATGGGGGCTCTCCATTCGGCTTCCCAGCCACCCCACCCATGCACCCACAGCTGCAGGGGGGCTGGAAAGCCTATGGGGGAGTCCCCCATTGGCTTCCCAGTCACCCCGCAGCTGTGGGCACAGGAGTTCCCTTCGCAAGCAAAGGGCTATCCCAGCATTGGATAGCTCTTTGCTTGTGAAGGGAATGTGGTTCCCGACATCACCGGACCTCCCTGGCCGGTGCTGCAAGGCAAAATGCCAGGATTGGAACCCCGATGTTTTGCCTTGCAGCACCAGCCGGGTAGGTCTGGGGACACTGGGAACAGTATGCCCCCTCCAGAGGCGGCAGGAGCGCCGGAAAGCCTGAAATGGGGGGGGGGGGGAATGGAGTTTTTTCACCCATTTCCTGCTCTCTGCTGCCCCTGCTGCCTCTGGGGAGGTTGGGGGACCTGATCTGCACTTGTGGGCTTTTTTAAAATGTTGTGCGATCAATGCATCACACAACGTTAAAAACCAGATAATAATAAGACTTGTGAAACCAAGTCTCATCGTTATCCGAGGTGCTAGTGTATAAATTTGAGTTGTTTAGTTTTAATTAATTAGTTGTACTGTACTAAAATAAATTGAGATTCCAATAAAATTTCACAATGATAAAAACTATTACAAGGCTCTTGTAATCAGAGAGTTTTCCTTTTCCCCTATGAAGAGATTCTTTAACTGCATAGCAGGCAGAGTTCTGAGGGATTCTTTGCACCTTAGCTTTGCCTCAGTTCTCCCAGCCAAAGAAGTGCTGAGCATTTCTGGAGATGCACCTGCATGTATCCCTCTACATACTCTTGGGGTACTTACATTGTTTGGAGTCAGGCGTCACCTTTTCCATGAGGGCGATAAAGTTTTCCAGGAATTCAGTGTTGTTCTTCGACAGGTTGAGGTCTTTGCAATATTCTCTGGGGTTACGATGAAAAGATTTGTGGTTTGGAAGGATGAAAAAGTTAAGATCAGTTTTCTTTATCTCAGAACTGGGACAATCGTGATTTTCTGTGCAATGAAGGGGAGACAACCAGAAATTTCCCAGGAGCACATATTCAGTAGAATATATAGAGAAGGAAGTTGTGTAAAGGTCTTAAATTTCTCGAATTAGATGTCCATCTAGAATTTACTAATGCACTCTTCTTTGTGTCTCTAGGCCTACATTGATGCAAGTGGTTATAAGTTATGGAGGGAGCGTGCTTAGAAAAAGATGACATTTTGGGTTCCTTTACTGCTACTATGGCACTTCTCACAAATTTTTAAAAAGACATTTAAATAATATGAAGTCAAATTTATGCAAGAACAGAAGGCTGCCTTTAGGTGTTTACTGGTCACACACACACAAAAACCAGCATTCCTGTTATGTTTCAGTTGTCACACACTACCTGCATGGGCTCCAAATGCTACCCCACAAAGAGCAACAGTATCATGACAACTTATTTTCAGCTGCATGGTAATAAAACTGCCTCTCTAAAACAATTATAGGAATGAGGAAAATCAGAAGCAAATGTGGTTCACCTTTCCTTCAATGTCTGCTAAACTTTAGAGATCCCTACTGTATCAAGGTCTCACAGCATGGTCCCCATATGAGCACCTAACTTACTAAAGCTTCCATTTTTAGGAAGCAGTTTTGAGAAAAAGCCACAGGGTGTGAAATAATTTTGGTTCTGCAGTTCTGTGACACGTTTTTCTCCTCCTCCTCTACTTTCCCCTTGGGTCTTGTCATAGATTTCTTTAACTTTTGTCCAATTGTCTGACTTGAGATCAAGGGTAAGTTGCTTAATGACAGTTCTTTTCATCCTAAACACCAGTCATGGTGGCAGGGACTTAGGGAAGCTAGAGTCTAACAACAGTTGAGGTAGTGTGTGCATCTATGTCACAGGTTAACCACTCCTGTTTTTAAAAGATAGGCCCTCCATTTAAGTAACGGGATCCCTCTCTGAGAAACTGAGAATGCTATGCTGATGTTACTGAAGGCAACCCTCATCATATAAGTGTTATATGAAGGGAAGCAGAGGTACTTAAGTTGTAAAATACAAACTATGATAAAACATCCATCCCTATGAGACCACAGTTCTGGTTAATATCACACTGGCTTCCACTATAAATTAATGTAGATTAGTCACCTGGGATATAGCTGTCATTAAATGACCTATACGATAATCATGTATGCACCAATTTTTTTTATATCTTTGGGACTAATACCTCCTTTACAGTCTTTGAAATGCTGTGTCTGTCTAATTTTTGTTAATCTTTTGTTAGTCTAATTTTCTTTCTAAATAGCAAATGCATTCCTAAACACCAAAGACATGAAGATAAGCCATGGCTTTCTAGAAACATAAGGTATATATAGAATTCAAACTGGGATATACTGGTGCATCCTCGAATCTTGCTCTGTAAGAATATTTCAGGTCACGTATCTTGACAGGCAAACTTTATGAAATAATTCTGAAGTTCCTTCATTGCATATTTCACTTAAGAGTTTCACAACAGGGGCAAATAATTTGGGGTTTGCTTCTTTTCTATAATGGATCTTTTTTTTTTTGGGGGGGGGGTCCTGAATGTACAATGGCTGAATTGTTTCCATCCATGGCTTTCTTTGCCCAAACCTAGCCCTCCCCCCCGGGTGCCATTGTGGGACTTCTACTCTTTTCTTGATGGAAGGATTCAAAAGGCTTCCCCCATCTATATATATAAAGATGGGGTGGGGGCAATGTCTGGAGAGGGAGAGGGGGAGAGAGGAAGAGCAGCAGCAGCAGAAGACCTGCTGTGCCACCTTACCAGGTCAGTAATTCAAGGAAGCATGGGAGGGGCAGCCGCAGAAGGAGGCAGGATGTGGCAATAGGAGCCCTCCTGGCATAGTGGTTAAACTGCTGTACTGCAGTCAAAATATTGTGAGTTCAATCCTGACTCAGTCTTCCATCCTTCAGTAAAACGAGTACTCAGCATGTTGGGGGCAAAATGCTAATAACCTTGTGAGCTGCCCAGAGAGTGCACTAAGCACTATGGGGCAGTATATAAGAATTATTGCTATTGCTACTGCTGTTGTGACTAAGGATGGTGCAGTCCAGCGGCAACTTTTGGAAAGGCGAACTGGAGCAATTTGGCTGCTGTGGTTGGCTGAACTTCTGATTGAACCCGCAAGCCTAACTTAAAACGATTCAAATAACAACTGAGGCTACAAATCAAATCACAGCAGAGCCAAATTGCTCACATTTGGCTTTCTAATGTAATTGGTAGCTTTAGAAGGCATTTCCAACTTGTTTGCCACCACAGTGTGAAAGTTTTCAAATTCCCCAGAACTCGTCATAAGAGTAGGTGGTAGTTAACACTTTGAAAAGAAGCAACCAACAGAAGTTGAATGCAAGGAGGTTTGCACAATGGGAAGGCAGCACACTGCTTCCTACTCATACAGCAAAAACAGATTCAGTTTTCCTGCTTCCTGTTGCATCCACATGTCTCCAAAATAAGTTATCCATGTACAACATATGTAGGGGTGACTCAGTGCTCTCCCATTTGGGGCCATGGGTTGCTGGGACACAGATCTCAGAATATTCATCTTTCCTTGGACGGCTGCATTTCCTGCATTCTCATTTAGAATCTGAAATAAATGGGCCCAGGTATTCGGATGGAAAAGAAGGGAAAGCTCATACATCTTTAACAGTTGTGTAGAAAAGGGAATTCCATGGAAATGATGGTTGTCCAAACAAATTCCTTCTTTTACACAATTATCAAGGAAGCTGTCACCCCCTCCTTTCCATTGCAGTGATTGGATTGTTTGCATCCTACTGATTGCCCCCCACCCCCAGTACTGATACTATGAAACAAAGCAAGGCATGCTAGTTTTTTTTACAGTTTGTAGGACCTGCTATTTGGTTCAGACTCATGGATACACTGTAGTTGAACTGAAATGTCTGTGACATTCTTCTTTTGTACTTAATAGAAGCTGTAAATAACACTAGTGTAAATGTGTAGATAATTAGTTCTCCTTATACCCCTCTTATGTGCCATGGACAGACCTTTGTACTGGATAGGAACACTTTTATTTGTCACAGATATGTCCTGGTGACCATTTATACTCCCCACCGGTCAGATTCTGTAACATGAATTTACATCAACACAGCAGCACTTTAAAACTGTTTGTATGAAGATGCTGGTTTCATGTATAGAGGCTATGATTATATATTATCCAAGTAGCTGAGACAGAAGCCTGTTTTACATTGTTAACTTCCCAATTTTCGATACACATATAGTAAATGCTCATATGGTTATAATATCATCCTGCCTGCCCACATAATTTTGCTTCTCAAAGACCTACAAATATACAACACTGCATCCACCTGTATATCTACACACACATGTACAAATCATTAGTGATATATGGTTTCTGAAAATTACCATGGGCTATTGACCATATTAGTATTGATGAAACATTATATGGTCATGTCAGTAAAGTTCCTGGTATTATACTGGTGGTGTTGGGCTCATTAGCAGCTAGTGCACCTAGTGCTAAAGAGCTCTCACATGAATCTAGCCATGATGTTTTGATGTCACAGTGGATTCTGTTTGTTGTGGGAGATGGCCCCCAATCAGACACTGGGATGCAAAACATGTTCTGGGAGTGGGGAAGAAATACTTCCAGTCTCGACTTTTGTATCAGAGAAGAAGGTGAACCCACAAAACTCAACATGTGAAATATCCCCCATCAGCTTCTTGCTTGCATTTCAAAGAGGCTGAGACTTTGAGCATGGTAATATAAGTAGGAGCTGTCCACTGCAGGAAGACAAACCTTGCTAGCAAGTTACTAAAGCATTGGCTACTGTTCACCTCTTATACTGAAAAGAATATACAAAATGTTTGGTATAAGAGCAGCGTGTCTCAGAATTATAGCATCTTATTACTGTAAAAGGGCTGACACTCTTCCATACAACTACTGAAAGTGCAAACACACTTCCTGCCTTTGCATTTGGGCCCTTGCAGTAGCAAGGAATAATAAGACCTCATTATTAGGCCTTTGCAAGAAGCACTGAATGCCATTCCAATTTTCTCTAGCAGCCAACTGTAATGTCAGCTAATGGGGTCAGAACAGTATGACATCGCCAAGACGTGTCACAGCATTTGTTGGGTTATTTATGGCATTTTAAAGTGGGAATGAATCCCAGCTAAGGGGTAGAGCATATATAGTAAAGGTAAAGGTCACTCTTGCTCAAAAGCCAGTCGGATCCCACTCTAGGGTTCAGTGCTCATCTCTGTTTATAGCCAAAGAGTCAGCACTGTCTACGTCTGCAGACATTTCCATGGACATGTGGCAGGTATGACTCAATACCAGGGTGCACAGAATGCTGTTCACCTTCCCACCAAAGTGGTCCCTATTTATTTACTTGCAATTTCTTGCTTTCAAACTGCTAGGTTGGCAGGAGCTGGGATAGAGATGGGAGCTCACTCCATTGTGCAGTACTCGAGAATTGAACTCCGACCTTCCAGTTGGCATACATGGTTCTCATTACCAGTCATTTGATCTTCACTGCAGCTCTGGAAGTAATCTAGGCTGAAAAGGACTGAGTGGACACTGGAACTCAGGTCTCCTCAATCCTACTCCAAAACTATAACCCTATTCAATTGAAAAAACTTCCTAACAAAATGTGGAATACTGTACTTTAATTGGGAAAGGGAAGGTTTCTTAAAGACAACTTTTGTGACTTTTAAAGAGTCATTCCAATACAGTACTTTAATTTCCCTGTACTTGAACTTCATCAGGCCTCAAAAAGGTCAGTAAGCAAGATTGTTTCTTTCAGAATCCTATTTTAAAATCATTTCTGCATAGCCAAGTACCTTCCCAAAACTCTGGGGATTTTAACTAACAGAGGTGGCACAATGATCCAAATCATTGCTATGTCATATGTGTTCATTAAATATCATTTTTGTGACATGTCAATACTTAAATAGAAGCAAGGCAGAGCAATAATTTGAATACCATCTATGTGTTAAAATTGTTTGGTTAACACGTCCGGGGGCAAATATGATACTGGGCAATAGATGCCTCATGTTAATTGGATAATGAGATATTCCATGCAAACAACTCTAATGTTGGAAATTATGGGCTTAAATTATTCCATGAGAAATCTAAGTAGAGTCGTGGATAATCCTCTTGTCTTCTAATGGAAGCTTTTGGCTTAAGCAAAATTTTTATCTTATATACATCCCCTCCCCCAATTTATTTAACATGGCGGTATGATCTCAATGTGGCCCAAACACCATTGTCTACCATTTTGTGAGAATTTTCAGAAACTATACCTATATATGTATGCGTTAATATGCATCTCATACACAGGCATACATACATATATACTCATCTTATGTAGGTGAGTGAACAGAAGGTGGGACCACGGTGCTGCCACCCACAGCGCTGTCTCAACAAAGTGCAGGTGGCAGCCGTAGTCTTAAGAGTGGCACACAGGCAGACAACTGACACAAAAAGAAGGGGAAAAAATAATGATCAAGACATTGGCACAATGAGGAGGTGTCAGCTCTGAGAAGGTAGTGGGTGATGAAGTAGAGTTTTAAAGGTGTAGCACAGAGAGAGGCCAGGATGGGAAAGGGAGCTGAACCCGTCCCAGATATGATTGTTGGGGGGAAGAGTGGTTGGATGGACACCTCAGCAAGCTCACACACAAAGCTACCTTGGCGCAATGAATACATGTCCCTCGGACTCAAAGCTGTTTGGCAGCAGGTATTCAAAATCTGCAACAGAAAGGTAACATTATCCGGCGGGGGTTTGAAATGAGGAAAGAAGGTTTCAATCTCAAGATGGGAGAGAAGAAGAAGAGAAATGGGAGGGGGAGGCAAGCAGAACTGGGAATGGGGAGGGAGAGAGGGAAACAGAGGGAGACTGAGAAAGACAGAGGAAGAAAGAGAGACTAGAGAGGAATGGTCAAAAAAGGCAAAACAACTCACTGATTTGAACAAGAGAGAAAGGAGAGAATATCATTTGGTATCTAGCATTGTACAAGAAGGAAAGTTATAGCCAATGTGTTGCTACCATTTGAAATAGTTTAATATTTAACAGTTTACTGTGTTTTTAGGAATAAGTAAATAATATGAAATTAAATATAGTTGTTCAATTGTATATGCATTGATTTAGGGCTATACAGTTACATATACACACACATATATATCCACATATTTCTATATATATATATGTATGTTTGGTATTTGTATGGGCATCTCTCTCTTATTACGATGTTAACAAAGAAAAGAAATCACATGCTCTGCTCATATGGAAAGAGGATTACTAAAACAATATTTTCTAATAAAAATTATTTTTCAGGCATCAACATGGCCAAACCAGGGACCTTTATGAAGACAGTCCAACCAAAGACTTACCCGTTGGATGGAAGTAAAATGCAATGCATTGTAGAGTGTGCAACAGTTGCCTTCTGGCTGACAGTGGTCTCAGAGCACTGCAATAGCCATCCCTCCCATACCAGAATATGAACTAGATCCTTCCAAATTTCCTTCGAGCAGTCAACTACAACCAACCAGGGCCAGGACAGAGCAGTACCACTGCTCCTTGCAGTGGGACTTTCCACTGTAACAGACTGCAAGTTTTTTGGATTCTCTATCCATCTCTCAGCTTCTGAGATATATTCATCTAGTTGAGCAAACCTCCATTGCACTAGTTGGGTTTGGACTAGAAGAGTAAACAGGTGTGTGTGTGTGTGTGTGTGTGTGTGTGTGTGTGTGTGTGTGTGTGTGTGTGTGTGTGTGTGTGTGTGTGTGTGTGTGTGTGTGTGTGTGTGTGTGTGTTAAGTCCATGCAAGTTAAGTCCATGCAAAGTCAGTCTGTCCAAGAAAAGGCTAATTTTAGTTGTACTGTTTGCATTTTTGTTTTTGCTTTCTGATATGCCAGAAAAACTGTTGCTGCTATTATTATTTTATCAAGCTGGATGATCTTCAATTAATTGCTAGTATGCTACAGATCATCCCATAACAAAATGTTTATAGCTTGATTTGATTAGTGACATTTTGCTAATAATTTAACTCTAATTATTGAATGAAAATAGTTAACATTGCTGTACCACTGTCATACCATGATCTTTGTGGGTTGGGAGGTGGGAAGATCACCTCAGTTGCTCACAACTCCAGTTAGTGAGAGGGCATTGATGGAATAAACAGTGTGCACAATGCCTGTAAAGTAGAGGGGATGCTGTACTGCTGCCATTTTTTAAATTGTACTTGTGTATTTTATGGTGCAATTTAACAAGAGTTTATTCAGATATAAATCATAGGCAAATGTGTGTAGGGTTACCTTCTTCATTTGGAAGCCACTTTGTGGACCTGTTAAGAGCCAAAGTTGAATGAGAAATTCTTATACAGATAAAGTTTAAGGCCATGCTCTAGTTTTTCTTTGATGATAGAACAACACTAATAGCAACTGTCTCCATGAAAAAACCTGCTACTTAAAAGAAAGTGGTTTATTTCATTTAGAAATGACATATTCTCCATGAACCTCTAAAACATTTCCACCTCTACAACATTTCCACCTCTACAACATTTCCACCTCTACAACATTTCCATCTCGCCTTGGATTTTGTTTTGTATTCATCCAGTCTATGTCCTCTGGCAGGAGAAACCTACTGGAACTGATACAGAAGGAAGCAGAGTTGGTTGTCATCAACAAACCAAATACACTATTCGCCAGACCTTCAAACAACTCCACTTAGCAGCTTCATATAGACTTAAATAAGCATGAGATAGAAAATGGAAGTCATGTGGAATCTCACAGGACAATTTCCACAAGGAAGAAACATACCTTAGAAGCTTATGGCTAGTCTCAAATAAGGGTAGGCCCCTTGAATAGTAAGTCAACACATGTGTACATCCCACTGAGAGATCACAGGTCTACTCTAACAAAAGAATATTGGTCATTACATCCAAGCAGTGTTCTGTGAAGCCAGCCTGTAGCATGGAAACAGAGCCACGGCAAAGCTTTTCCTGCAGTGGTCCCTCCCCACAGAGGTGGTGTAGGATGCCAAATAGTGGTGTCTACAGCTGAAGAGGCACCTAGGAAATTTAAACAACTAGGTGTTTTCTTGTCTCATTTCCAGTACAGGTTCTCTATCAGACAAACAAGATACTGTAATTTCTGTTGAGAATTCAGCACAGCGGCAGAATTAAATTTAGCCAGGTTATTTCATCCAAAAATGCATAAAGTAAAACTGTTTTGATCAGAGTTGCCAGAATTGTAACACTGTTTGTTTTGCCTAGTCAGAATATCTGTGGAGCAGTAGGAAGGTGGATCAGAACAAAGGACAGTGGCTGAAAAAGAGTCTGGCAGTCACAGCGGCACAGATTGTAAGACAAATTCACAAAGCAAATAGCTACCAGCCACAAACTTCCCAGGACTCTCCAGAATAAACAGCTGCACATTTAAGACCCAACAATCCTCCCTAATGTAAGACAATGGCCTTAAAGTTGCTCCTTTGAGGTGCTAAATGTCTGTGTTTGTTCAACCAAGACAGAATTTAATACGTTTCTTTTGACAGATCTTCACCTGCCAAATGGGCAGGAAGGAATCACAAGAGGAAGCTGGTACATCATACTAAGGATATTTCCAGATCAGATTATGCTGAAAAGTAGAGAGCCCTCTTTCATTTGACCTTTTAAAACAGAAGTTTGATCACTGATGATCAAGGATGATTTAGCCCTCAATTTCCTGCACTGGTGGGAGTGAGTTTGAACTTGATGACTCAGGATCCCTTCCAGATTTACAATTCTATCTGCCTTACCAAAGTCAAAGTTTAGCCCCTTTGAGTGAGGAATCCTGGCAGAATAAGGATTCTAGGAGTGCAGAGGGATGGCTGGGGCTGAGGTTGAGGTGCAGCAGGTTGTAACAACTAGAATGATAACGAAAACTTAATGGGAAGTTTAAGTGCCTTTGGAGTAAAAGACTAGAGTGGAGGACAAAGTCTGACTCAGTCAGACTCCTACTTCTTCGCCTTCCACACACCAGCAAGTCCTCAGTCAGACATGCGCCTCTGCCAGGCACTTCCGAACTCTACTCTCAGATCCTGACAACATAGTAGCAATTAACAGTAATTAATGATGTAATTGCCAGCAGATGAATGACGGCTATTAAGTGCATACCAAATTAACTGCACCCCAGAATTTACTCTAAATTAATGGCACAACTTAATAAAGCCTCTCCAAGATTTATAACGTATAAAGAATAAAAAGCAATGAAAATTTACAAAGCAGGGAAAAGAAACAAGAGCTACAAAGAAACACGACCATCCTGCTCCCAGCATAATGGAGGGAAAAGATCAATAATGATACTGAGATGGAATACAGTACTGTATATCACACTCTCAGTGGCTAAAGTGTCAGAGACAGAAGTGACTTACTGTACACTGTAAGTAAAATGACTGCCACTATCACTGCATATATCCAGTCCAAAACAGAGTCTGAATGCCTATGTCAAACAAAACAACATATATTCACTACCAAACCATGCCCATCCAAGACCACTCAAAGGCAGATCCTCTTTGGCATTCATTTTTCAGTGCCAATCTGTTGACAGCTCCTCTTGAGGCAAAAAATTATGATCTTCACTGCCCTTTCTCTATGTGTTACCACATCAGGACACCCTTGGGACTCTGTGTGCAGACAATGTTGAGCAACTTTCATTGCTAGAGGCTAAAATGATCAAAGGGATTGCCTCCAACACACCCAGAACTTCATGTATACTTGTGCAGAACCATTTGAGGATGTAAATTTTGGATGTGACATTCCTTTTTTCTTCCAAGGAGGGGGGGGTTGAAGCCCACTATAATTTTTATTATCATACAATAAACCAGAGCTCTTATAGTGACAGTGAAAATATGGGCTGAAGAGGTAGATTGCCTGACTTTATCCACATTGGCTGCACTTGCTAAAGCTGATTAAAGAGGCAGTCCTGCAACATCTGGAAAGTTACAGGTACAGTAATACCTCGCATAACGAATTTAATTCATTCTGCGAGGCTGCTCACTATGCGAGTTTTTCGCTATGCGAGTCGGACTTGCATAGTGAAAATTCCTATGGGGAAACTCGCATAGCTAACTTTGTTAGGGGAAAAACTCGCATAGTGAATTTTTTTCGTTATGCAAGTTTTCCCCATAGAAACGCTCGTTATGTGAGTTTTCTATGGGGAAAGTTTTCCCCTATAGAAATGCTCGCTATGCGAGGGTTTCCATAGGGCAAGTCGGACTCGCTCGTTATGCGAGTTTCTTGCAAAGCAAAATGCTTGCTAAGTGAGGTTTGACTGTAGTTCATTCCTGGTTTAGAGAATTGCCTGTAACAAACCTACATGGTTCAAAAGTGGCATTTCTAGGGATGCTGAGTTAATTTGAAATGCCATTTCCCTCAAATAGGAACTGCAAGAGTTTAATTCAGGGGTTCTCAACCTTTTTGCACCACGGGCCAGACCATGCCCCCTCAGATAGCTGAGTGGGCCAGACACGTGGTTCCCCACCCCACCCCACCCCACCCTACCATAAATGCTGCTGTAAGCTGCAGCAGCTGCAGGCATGTTTATGGCTGTCATAAACGTGTTTGCTTCCACTTCCAGGGGTCATAGCCTTGGGTTGGATTATTTGCTGTTGTGGGCCAAGTGCGGCCCACAGGCCATAAATTGTAAACCTCCTGGTTTAATTCTTTCGTCTTATATTTTCCCCCATGGTACAATGTTTTTCTTCTTCATTCACCATTCTCTACATCTTTTCATCTGATGTTACTTGATCCACCCTCTGTGTTAAAAGAAGAAAGAGAGGAAGTGGGAGAGGGAGAGAGAGATGGATAGCTGTTGCAGGCTTTCCTCTGAAGGACAATCACTCGTGTTGAATAACAGTTCAAGCAACATCGCCACAGGTCTATTTTTGTATCAGCTGCAAATTGTCCCTTTGAAAATGGATCACAATAAAGAGAATGATAATGAGACCACAAGGACTTCTTTCTGTTCCCCACCAATGTCTCCCACAATGCATTGCAAGACACATGTGGCCCTTTGTCAGGGCAGCACAGCCATAGGTTGGACTGTTGTATTCGAACAGGTCTGTAAGGCAGGGTCTGGATACAAGCCAATGAAAGGAGGAAAGGGAAAGGATACAGAAACACTAAGTAGTTATTCCGTCAGCATTGCCATTACAGGGTTACCGGGAACAGGCAGCTCAATGCTGATAGAACAGGGCTGAGGACAACAGTCAGAACTGGAGGGCTTAAAATCCGGTTCCTGCTGTATAATTCCTTTGCAGCATAATGTGTAACAACTCATAGTGAATTGTGCCTCCCCGCTTTCTATGAGTTTCTGTCTGCTTGTATGCTTATGTCATGAAACAGTACTTCGCTAGTACATAAAATAATGTACTTTTGGTAGCATTTTTAGTGATTCCTGCCTCATTGGCCCAGGCTATAGGACAGATCATGTTAGAATCCTATGTACTGTATCTTGTTTCAACTCTCCATTTCACTCTTATTTGCTTTTGAGTGGACTGAACTGCAGTCTAACAAGAAGCTTCCTTTCACTGTCCTTTTGTGTCTTGTAGTACTATGTGCTATTTGAATGCATGAATTCAAAGTCTCAAGCCATCTTAAATTTCAGCTTTTAGGGACACTGACCAAGGAGCCCCTGAATCATTAAAGTAACTAAAAGAAATGTTAGTTAGTTAGGTATGTGCCATCAAGTTAGAACTGAGTTATAGCAATCTTAAATAGGGCTTTCAAGGTGAATGAGATATTTAAGGAGTGACTTTACCAGTTTCACTCCCCTAGAGAGTTTCCATGGCCAAGGGGGTTCTGAACCCTGGTTTCCAGAGTCCTAGTCTGTCACTTTATCCATGACTACACCATACTTTGTGAGAGCATAGTTATGGTAGGTGGTCTCTATCATCATTTTATTCTACAAAGACCAGAGTTCCAGTTATAGTTTTCATGTGATTTTGGCCACTTTACAATGCTGTGTTGCAAGACATCTTTGATTCCTATTGTCAATATTTTGTTCTTGTTTACAAACTCATATCAGTTTCCATTCATGCTCCTGCTAGATGGAATGCTATAGCATATGCTAAGTACATTCCTGGCAATAATACAGAACTCTAATAGTGGGGAAATGTAGCTGTTTTCCAGATCATCTGCCTCAGAATAATCACAGGATAACAGAAAGTAGCAGTCTGTTGTCCTTGGAATTTTACTATGGAAAACTTCCCAGATTTAGAAAGGTCTCCTGCTGATTATAAAGCCCAATCCAGGCATGTTCATACATATGTGAATATGAACATGACCAGCACTTGCAAATTCTTTCCTGCATTTAAACTGCTTGCAGTTTTCAGACATACAAGGGAGAAAGGAGGCACCTGAAAGATCTATGAAGATTAAAGCTCTACTCACAATCCATACCCCAATAATTTAGTTTTTATGGAGGATGCAATGTCATCCTGTCTAGCTGTCAAATGACGGACAGAAAATGACTGTGATTGGATTATGATAGTGTGGGGTCGAGTTGTTTTTTAAATCATGAGGGGGAAAAGCAGAACAAACATTTGGAAATTACCTTGGTGCTGCATCACCATCTATGTCTGAGTAATAACTGGGAAGTCCAAGGATTGTGAAATATATGGAACCACTGCTGGAACAACTGTTAATAATGAAGGTTATTGTAGAGACTGTGACTTTTTGTGAACACGTCTTCATACAGTTTGGACCTGCCTGAGATTCCTGCTGCTTTTGTTGTTTAGTCAGTATCTTCTCCACTCAAGAAACTTGTTTTCTTGAGGAAGGGATATTGGACTCTACTTCCAAACACCTTTAAGTCTGAAGGTCTTTGCACAGCCCTGTCCCATTCAGGTTGAGTTGTCTTGAAGAGGAAAGGAAGCACAGGAACAAGGATACAGGGAGAAGTTTTGTAGGAAAAGCGTGAGACAGGGGAGGAGAAAAGGAAGAACGGCCTGGGGGAAGGCTTTTTTTGCAGGAAGGTAGAATAGCAGGATATTAAACTAGCTACAAAAAACCTTAACTGAATTTAAACATAACAGTTCCATATGATATTGGCTCGTTTTTTAACGACACCAGGTTGAATCTCTGAGCAATGCACAGGGAAGGAGTGGGGAGATCGGTAGTGGTGAAGCTATTATGAACATAACAAGACATGTTGCTTTCAAATAAAGGGTGAAAAACTTTGGGGAGGGGGAGGGAGGGAGTGAAGAAGGAATGGGGGAGGAACAGTCTGGTGGTGGTTTGCAAGGGTTTGGTGTGGCAAACGGGCAAGGTGATGGGCAAGCAGGCCAGGTGGGTGGTAAGAGGGAGCGGTGAAGGTTTGGAGTGAGGGGAGAGGTACTGGACATGGGAGAGGAGACTGGGGTGGTCAGAGGGTAGTGGTCTAAGACTGAAAATACTTGCCCTTCAATTTGCTTGGTACTGTGTGAATCCATCAGAGAGAGAAAGCAAGAAAAAACAAACAAAAAACAGAAAACAAAAAAGGGGGGTTGGGTGGAAAGGGAAGGGGGGTACAAACAATATTTTATTCAATTGCTGTTTGAATAAAAATATTGTGTATCATAATCATACCAAAAGGAAACCTCTTGCAAAAAAACAACATGAAAAAGAAACCAAATGTAAGAAAGAAAAGTAACAATAAAAAGGCCACAATAACAAAAATAATAATAACAATGTATAGATAACTAGATATATAGAAATATACTGTATAACCAACATAAAAATGGAATCCAGTAGCAAACACTTTGCAACAGTCTTGATATAGAAATGTTCTTTACTGAGTTAGCAGACCATGCAAAAGTCAAGATTAACAAAGGACATACATCGAGAGAGAGAGAGAAGGAAAGAAAACCAAGGGTCAAAGGAGATGGCTAGGGCACAGTGGCCAAGTTTATAGGTGAAATGTATAGGGTGTGACTGTTTCACTAGAAACAGATCTAGGGTGTGGTGATACCTAAGAAGTAGCCTTGCTTAGACAGAAGGCTCAGTTTAATTCTAAATCTTGTTCATCTTCATCTTATGTTGCAAACAAAGCCATTCTTCATGTTATGTTATATAGGAAAAGTATGCATCTCATATGTTTATTTATTTGATCTATATCTTGTCTTCCTCCTAGAACTGGGACTCATGCTTTCTGCTGACTATGGCCACTGGGGGGAAAGGACCCAATTGGATAATGTAAGTGACTTCCTGAAGAGAGAGGGAAAGAGGGAAATCCCAGACAAATAACCAAGAGTAGTAGCCACATGAACTTCACCACAGTGATTCTGGAAGGGCTGAGAACAGCAGTGTGGTGACTAAGGTGAAAAAGGCTACATCAGCTGAATGACTTTACCCCAGTGGGGGGCAGGGGGAGCACATGTTTTACATGCAAAACATTTCAGATGCTCAATCCTTGGCATCTGAAATGCTGGAATGCCACAATCAGTCAATATAGTGACAATAATACTGAGCTTAGACTCTGTATTTGGAGTTTATTCTGATTTAATATGCAGCAAGGCAATGAGATGGGCTGGATTATGCCTTCCTGATTTGTTTTGAGTGGTTGGGACTGTTGCTGAACTGGAAAAAGAAATGAAAAAAAAGTCTAATACTGCACATGACACCTTCCATGCCAGTTCTTCAGAACACCACATAGTTGTGTGAGCTGCCAATTGGGTTTAATTAAGATGCTGATGGATCTCCTCTCTTTGGTTCCATTAGTGTGCATGAATAAGCCAGCTCTAGAAAATTTCAGAGAAGAGCTCTTCTTGTGTTTCTTAGACTATAGCATTCAGGAATGCTTTTGCTCTCCTCTGTTCGGCACAGCACGCAGGAATCTTCTCAGGATGACATAATGGTACTGCGAGATAGTCATCTCAGCAGGATCTAAATAAGGGATCTTTGGGGTGTAAAGTCTTCCCATTCTAGATGTTATGAGAGATTATAGCTCACTGGGGTCACTTAGCCTACCCAGCTCATAAACATAGAGAGAGAAAACAACTGCATTATAGAATGCAGAACAAGAACCTTGCATCTCCCTCAACCACCAATGGGGTAAAAGAGGAAGCAAAGAAGAGAAGATAGAATGCAGAAAAAGCCCTAATTTGATCAATATGTGCTCTTATGTCCTCTCATGGGGCTGCACCAATTCAGAAAGTATGTGTGAGTGAGATGCACTTATTGAAACCACCTTCCACATGGAAAAAAAAATCAATGTTTTTCTAGCAGTTGAGAGTAAAGGCTTTCCAAAGCTACTTCTCCCTTATTTGGTAAATTTCTATGTGCATTGAAAGTGTGATACGAGCGTATTGCTCTGTTTTAAAAAAATATTTAGCTAGGACAGTACTGTGTACTTCTTCAAAATGTTTGAATTGGCATACAGTCCACTCTTTGGCTACAAACTCCAAAATCCAGGATAATCTTTATTCTGAATGTCCATTAAACATGAAGTGGAAGGCAGAAAGATCCTCCTTAGTTATTCTTGAGACACTTTTCTGTATTAATTTTTTTCTATGAAATATGTTGTAGCACAATCTTATACATACATGCTTTCTACTCACACCTAAGTACTATGAAGTTCAATAGGACTTTCTTGCAGGTAAGTAAGTATAGGGGTACATTGTTAATGTCATTTTCCTAGATGGGCTAAAACCCACTTAAATAAAATTTAACAGCCGAAGGCCAGACTAAGGCTACTTAAATATTTTGGAAAACATGGGCAGAAGTTCATGTTAAAACCATATCATTTAATTGTCTGCTAAATGAGTGTATTCAATTGAGGAAGAAGACCTCTGTAATTGAATTTTCTTACCAGCCACAAGTAAACTGCTGTGGGGAATGGAGGTGATTCACAAAAGGTAAAGAAAGGAGAGAAAGAAAGGGGAAGAGAAAAATGAGAAAGGAGAGAGAATACAGAGACAGAAGGAGAAACACAGGAAGAACAAGAAAGGCAACGAGAATCACTCAGAGCAGGAGGTGAAGGACTCTTTCAGAAGTTCCTCACACCCTGTGATGAGAGAGCCGAGCCCAGGGTCACACACAAGGGGAGGCTAACATACAACAATACACAGATCAACTGTAAATTAATTAGGAACAGAAGAAACCAACAAACTCAAAGGTGAAATAAAAACCAATAATGGTTCAAAACAAAGATAAACTGAAAGAAAACAAAAACATGCAAACTTGCCTAGCTTTCAAATTAATTGGCTACTATAGACGTATCATCTAGTACATAAAAAAACCATACAAAGCAGCAACTGAACCTCATCTCCCCTGTATGTTTTTAAATGTTTTATGCAACATATTGTGAGGAATCTTCACATCCCTAGAAAGCCAGCATTATTTTTCCAGGAATAAAATGAAACCTTCCTTCTATGTGTTGGGTCCCCCACAATTTGTTAATCTTTCTTAAACAGTTTTAAAAACATATATTACAAGCTTGGTGATTTGTTCCTTTTCCCCGTTAGTAATTATCTTTAGGCTATCTAGTGGGTTCAGGGTCAAAGGGCATGTGAAAGGTCAACAAGAAAAAGAAAATGTCTACTTACACTTCACCTGAAGAATCTGGTCACTTAGGTTAGCTCGGATGTAAAAGGTGCTGTAGCGTGGCAACACTAAACCTAGGCTGGTAAAGGGGAAAGGGAGAAAAAAATGGTTCCAAATCAACTACAGCAGGTAAAGGTTGCCCTTGTTCGAAAACCAGACATATCCATCTCTAGGGTTCAGTGCTCATCTCTGTTTACAGCAAAAGAGCCAATGCTGTCTGCATCTGAAGATATTTCCGTGGACATGTGATAGACATGAATAGACACCAGAGTGTACAGAATGCTGTTTACCTTCCCACCGAAGTGATATGTATTCATTTACTTGCAATTTCTTGCTTTCAAACTGCTAGGTTGGCAGGAGCTGGGACAGAGATGAGAGCTCACTCCACCATGCAGCACTCAGGTCTCAAACTGCTGACCAGCCAACTTTCCAGTCATCGAGTTCAGCATCTTAACCACTAAGCCACCGCAGTCCCTAATAGTTTGTCAAATCATCATTTGCTAGGATCTAGAATAGTTTGTCTAGATCCTAGCAAAAGATGGTTTAAGACTCCATCTCTTCAACAAAGTACTCTTTGACGTTTTTGTATCACAGTTCCCTCCCTAGCCAACATGGTTGATGGCTATGCTTACTAAAGTTGAGTAAGATTTCAGTCTAAACCATTCAGACACAGAAAAGTTGTTTATGTCTTGGACAAAAGAAGCAGGAGATGTACTGACTTTGTGGTGCAGTGCTCTCATGGTTAAGCTATAGTGCAGCCAAAACTGCTGATTATGTAAGTTAGATCCTGATGGGGATCAAGGTTGACTCAGCCTTCCATCCTTCCCAGGTCAATAAAATGAGTAATCAGTGTGTTGGGGACAAAAGTGCAAATTACATTTTGAACTGCTCAGAGAGTAGTCCAAGTGCTATGGGGTGGTATAGAAATGTAATTTCTATTTCCTTTGTTTATGCACAAACATTTCTAGGGACACTTGTCCAGTGGACACAATAAATATTTATCTGATAGACAGCAGCTGCTGGAGACATCATAAATCTAACTGGTGCATGTTCTTCTTGTTGCCTCTAGTCATTCTTCTGGATTATCTAATGAGTAGCATACAGCAGTTAGCTAGCAAAAAGAAGATACAACCTTTTCTTTTGCTAGGTATCCAAAATGTGGCTTCTTTCAATGGCAGGACAGTAGTAAAACCATCTGCACAGAGGCAGGAAAAGAAGTAAGGGTGGGACCCAGTGGTGCGATTCAATTTTTTTTACTACCTACTTTGTGGGTGTGGTATGGTGGGCATGGCCAGGGGGGAAACCCTGTGTTGCACCCGAATTAGGGCTACTTTATTTCAAAACTTGGATGGATGAGGCCAGCTGGAATTTCTGCTACTGGTTCTGGCAAACTGAGACGAACCTGCTGAATCCCACCACTGGTGAGACCTCCATTACAGGAGCATGGTAGATCACAAAAAGTCTAAGCACAAGTAAATGGAAGTGCACTCTTTGGAGGAATCCAAGAAGCTGTGGAGGATGATTCATTATGTTCATGACAATGGCTATTTGTACAGTCATAACTTATTCTCAGACCCACAAACTTTTTGTGCAATAGCTCTTTAGAAAAGTGAGTGGGTTGAGAGACAGGAGAGGTCTCTTCATTTTACTTGAATCTCCAGAATAAAGTAGCTCAGGTGACAAGTTATTCTGTTTAGGTTTATCAGGTTTATCCTTCTTCTTCTTGTGCCATATCTGATACAGTAATACCTCAGATAACGTTTACCTCCGATAACGCAAAAATCGCATAACGTTAAGTAATCTGGGAAGGAGAATTGGATCGAATAATGTTAAGGTCCTATGGGATTTATCGGATAACAACCGCTAAGGCCTGTGCGGTTACAATGTATCTCTATGGAGCTTTAACGTTATCCGATCCACCCCATAGGATTTTAACATGCATCAGACAACACTAAAAATCGGATAACACCAAGACTTGTGGAACCAAGTCTTAGCATTATCCGAGGTATTACTGTACTGAATATTGGTGAGCCTCATGGCGATCAGCCATGAAAACTATCCTGTGAATATAATGCCATGGCCTTGCATCTCCCTTCCGCATCACAGTGTGACACCCATACCACTGATCCAGCTCTGCGAGTCACTTTCTGGTCTTGAGCCCTTTTGGCACAGAGTCCTCCTCAGCCCCAGGCCAGAATTGATGAAGCTGTTGCCCTCCATTAAGATGGGTTCGAGTGGGACTGAATCCATTTGGAGACCATCACCCTTCCCTGTGGACTTTGCCAAGGCTGCTAGTCCTCAGGGTTGTTAGGTTAGTTAACTATCACCTGATGTTTGGCGTTGAGTCACTGGCAGTATGGTCTACTCTATTACCATAGCAGGATAACCTGGCCACACAAAAGGGGTTTACCCTTAGTTTTGATAATTTATTAGGTTGATTGATTACTGATTATGACCATTGAATTGATTGGGTCCCTTGCCAGGTATGAAAGATTCAGAAGTGGTTTACCATTCCTTTCTTCTGAGGGTGCCCTAGGGTGGGGTAGCTTGCCCAAGCTATACACATAGGTTCTTCTCCCAAAAGGCACTGTGGGGAACTGAACTCTCAACCTTTGGCTCCACAGCCACATACCCAATTCACTAAGCTATCCAGCCAGTTGTTTATCAGACTACCTACCATCAAATCAGCTGCACTAGGATAGCCTTGAGAAGTAGGTCTATTTGCAATAAACAGTCATACACCAGATAGCAGCCTCTCCCAACACTTTCATGTTGTAGAGCTCCAACAGAAGTCGTAGGAGTTGCCTGATGGGCTTAATAGGCTAGCTCCCTAATGTGCATTACAAGTTGAATGCACAGAAATGTGCAAATATCTTTAAGTGTAAGGTTTTCTCCTAGAAAGGACACTGTGTCTCAGAAATTGATGGGTAAAACTGTCCCATATTACATTTCTTTACATCCTATGAACATCGTATAGAACACCAGCCTCTCAAATACAAAGATGCTGAAGCATCTTCTATGGACCAGCAATCTGCAGGCTGATAATGATCCCCTACCTCATCCCATACTACATTTTCTCTACGCTGTCACTCAGTCCTTGATATGAATATTACCATTTGTCATATTGTTTGATGCCCCATTGGTTTTTGTATTAGTTTTGTTAATAGTGTGTTACATTCCACCTAGAGCTAGAGTTTGTTACTGAGCGGTCTGGAAAATATTATAAGGGTAATTTCCAGTGAATCTCAGTTCTCTATATTGTTACAAAATCCAGTACACTTCTATGTTGGGGAGCTTCTTTTCAAAGCTGTCCAAAAGGTCTGACCGATGTCTTCCTAAGTAATAATTTCCTGTCAGAAATTATTCTGGGCTGAAAGGATTTTTGCTGGAGAAAATCCACTCAGGGGACACCCCAGCAAGGTTCCTTTCATTTTCCCACTGAAGTGGCCCCTATTTATCTACATGCAATGCTTGCTTTTAACCTGCTAGGTTGACAGGAGCTAAAACAGAGATGTGCACTCAATCTGTCATGCAGTACCTGAGTCCTGAACTGCAAACTTGTTGGCCTTTCAGCTAATAAAGTGAGCTCCTTAACCAATGAGCCACCACAGTCTTTGTCTTCCTAAGTTATCCTACAACAAAGTTTCTTTGGCTAAGATCTGGTACCTTCCCAACAGTGGACATTCTTGCTATTTCCTGAATTTTTGTCTCATAGGAAAACTTTTCTAAGAGGGTGCTTGTGCACAGGAAAAACCTTGAATACTAATTTTAGAACTTTTACAGTTCTTACCTAAAAAGCAAAGAAGATCAGAAGACCTTACAAATATGTGACACTATTAGGTTAATGTAATAACAGCTGCTGTTATCATCATGAATGTCACATTTCCCCCTTGGTATTACATTTCTATTTTCCTTTTTAAAAATCCATGTATTTCCTAAAGGCTGCAAATATAACTCACATTTATTTTAATAGCGGATAGAATCTTACTGGTGGCACAGTGGTTAAACTACTGTCTTGCAACCAAAAGGCTGTGAGTTTAATCCTGACCAAGAATTACGGTTGACTCAGCCTTCCATCCTTCTGAGGTTGGTTAAATGAGTACCGAGCATGTTAGGGGCAAAATGCCAGTTAACTTGTGAACTGCCCAGAGAGTGCACCAAGTGCTATTGGGTGGTATATAAGTGTGATTGCTTTGCTTTTACTGGTATTCAGATATTAAAATCACATAACTTCTCTGTTACAACAGTTTTATTGGCTGCTGGCCTGTTTCCAGGCACAGTTCAAAGTGTTGGCTTTGACCTATAAAGCCCTAAATGACTTGGATCTATGTTACCTCAAGGACCACATGTCCCTTTATGAGTTTGTCTGGGTTGCAAGATCTGCAGGGGAGGCATTTTTCTCATTCCCACCAATCTCACAGATGCATGGTGGCATGTAACACATTATTAACAAGACTAATGCAAAAACTAATGGGCATCAAACAATATGATAATAAGACAATGGCATTTGTGGTCACCACCAAGGTATGCTGGTCTCATGGGCCACTGATCCAACTAGATTAAGATTGGTCATGATGCTGGGTGAGTTTCCAGCAACTCTGTCTCTAATCCTAGAGAAGGATCCAAAACACAAGCTTTGTGGACTACAGCCTAAATGTACCAGAGCAAATATGTGGAAATGTTCATAAAATTGTCTTTATAGTGCCTAAATATAACACAGACTGAAGAAATGACTCCTCCTTGTTCTTTGTTCTTTTCTTACCTGTAGTTTGTACTTTTGATAGGTGCCCAGGTATATGTCCTGTGGACTTTATCTATGTATCTCTGGAAGTTCAGAGGTGGAAAGAAAAACATGATATATTATTATCAATTACATTTCTCAATAAGAGTAAGTTATCCATGAGATACATATTTAATACTGAATATTGATGAAATTGTCAAGGAGCCACACAAGGAAATATAGTAGTTACACCCCCCCTCAATTCAAATTAAATAACTGGTATAGTCAGTGTCATAAGTACAAGATAATAACCAAGCTGCTGGATTTCATATTAATGGAAATGTTAAAGATACTGTACTTTCAAAGGCAATCCCATTTTCGATGCCATATGCTAGCCTAGAGATTACAAACAGAGGGATAACAAGGTGCAAATAATCTTTATTCTGAAGGGGAATTGCTATTGTACTAGCCTAACCTGGTCAAAGATTAGTGAAATTGTGAAGGTGTCATTCAAAGAAATTGCATGTCACAACACATCCATTGATCCAAAAGCCCTCTATCCCCTCAGGAGTTACTATATTCTATCAAAACAGATTAAACCATGCCTCTCTGATCAGGCAAACTTGAACCACCTAACAATACAACCTCCATCTTATCTGGCTTGAATTTCAGTGTTTTGGCCTTCATCCAATTCATTATTTATTCCAAGTATCAGTCCAATCCCTCCACAGCTTCACCTAATCCAATGAAAAGGAGACACAGAACTAGATATTATCAACATGCTGTTGACACTGCAGCTTACAGCTCTACATGACCTTCCTTGATGCCTCATGTCAAAGTGGAAAGGCATGGGAGGCAAGATCTCTATGGCAAATATCTATGGAATCTTTATCATAGATTTCTATATTCTGGTCATATCAGCAGTGCACTTTGAGGCCTGCAATACAGCATCCTGTTGTGAAATCTTCAAAAGGCAGATACAGTATGTGGTGTTTTATTTAGGGTCTATTTAGGGTAGTCATTTTTTTCATTACCTTTGCAATAACTGCATTAACTACAAACTAGAGTGAGAAAAACAAAGCTAAAAGCCAAATAAAAAACAGAAAACAAAACAAAACAGCCCAACTGACAACATAGCTTTGCCAGAGAGATCATCCTTATTCTTCCCCACTTCCACAATGGATTAGTCTATTTTACCTCATCTTGAGACTTGACCAGGGTCCTGATGTATCGCTGATCATGAAAACCATCTATCATGCTTCTTCGGATCTAGAAGTGGGGGAAAAACACCATGAAGGAAGATGGTGTGCACAGTTGTTGTTATATGCATTCGAGTTATCTCTGACTTATGGTGATCATATCCATGAATGACCTCCAAAATGTTCTATCATTAACAGAGTTGCCTTGGTGAATGTCAACCTTAGCATATGAGCATTGGGACTATCTTGTTGTACCTCTCCTTCCCTTTGTCTATTAAAAAAACTGTTCAGTATTTGGAGATGGGCAATCTGTGTTCCGTAATTAAAGTGATTCCCACATTGTTAACATTTTTTTCAGCAGAACATTATATCTGTCTGCTACCAGTAGGATGTAGTAACCTTCATTGTACATATACAGTAAATGAAAAGTAGTCTTTGTATGGTAGTCGGTTACTTAGTATCAGTGGTGGGCTGTCAATTTTTTTGCTACCCTGCCGTGGGCGGAGCCACTGTCATGGGCGGAGCCAACATCATGATGTCATGGGCGGAACCAATGTCATGACATCATGATGTTGTGGGTGGAGCCAAAGAAAAAATAAAATAAAATAAAATAAAAATTAAATAAAAATAAACATTAACATTAAAATAATCAACCCACCCACCCACCCCAAACACAAACCCATTACTTACCTGGCCTGGGGTCAGGGAGCAGGCACTAGGCAGGCAGGCAGGCAGGAACCATGGCAGTGCTGTGACAAACCGCCACAGCGGTGTGGCGGCCTGGCGGTGTGGTGTGGCCTGGCGAGGAAAGGCCACCGCTGCTGCTTCTCCAGGTGCTGCCTGCGCTCTTCCTTTTCGGGCGGCCAAAATGGCTGCCCGTAACTGCACATGCGTCAAACCTCCATTTGACACATGTGCACTTCTGGGCAGGTTTGATGCATATGCAGTTCCGAGCAGCCATTTTGGCTGCCCGAAAATACACTTCCAGAGGGGGCCTGGAGAGGCGACCAAACCGGTCACCTGGGGGTTTGCCCCCCCCCCCCCCCAGTGATCCCTTCCGGAAGGGCGCTACTGGTTCAGGCGAACCGGTAACAGCCCATCACTGCTTAGTATGTAGAAAAATAGGCATTATCACATGAAAGTGAAAATATAGGATCCATAAAATTTACTACATAATGAACACTTTGTATAACAAAAAATCCACACAACGAAGCATTCATTAGGCAATCGCGATACCCCGCATAACGAATTTTTTTCATTATACGGGATTTTCATTAACCAGGGTATACCCCACTTAACATAAACCCCGTATAATGAACTCCCCCCGCCCCCCGCCCCCCCATTATCAGAGGTATCACCCATTTGATCAGCATAATGAAGAGCTCCGTGCAACAGAGCTTTTTAGTTACGTGGGGTACTACTGTAAATGGAAAAGTGAGAAGTTAATTATGTATGTATGTGAGGAAGTATTTGCCAATTGTCTCCAATGCTATAAGGCCCCAGTAATAATAGCAGTATCCAGTTTACCAAAGAACACCAACTGGTATCAAAGAGAATACTGGAACATATCCGCAAAGCTAACCATAGTGGAATTGTACTTTGTTGCACTGAGTTTTGGTTCTATTTGTTTTGTTGTTCAGTCACACAGTCGATTCCAACCCTTTGTGACCCTATGGACCATTGCCCAAAAGGCACCTCTGTCCTCCACCATCCTCCTCAATCCACCCAGATCTGTGCCCACTGCGTCAATACCATCCAGCCATCTCATTTTTGACTGCCCCCTTCTTCTTTTGTCCTCCACCTTTTCCAGCATCAAGGCTTTCTCAAGCGAATCCTCTCTTCTCATTTGATCTCCAAAGTACTTTAGCTTCATCTTTACTATTTAACCTTCTAATGAGCAGTCAGGGTTGATTTCTTCTAAGATTGACCTATTTGTTCTCCTCACTGTCCAGGGTAATCTCAAAACTCTTCTCCAACACCACATTTCAAAGGTTTGGTTTTATACTTAGTTGCACGGCTTTGGTTTTACTGACATGCTGTGACATAATGGTGCTATGTATGCATTTGCCTAAAATGAGAGCAGTCCGGTGATGACATGGTTTCATTTTCGTGCCAAGTTAAAGCTTGCCTATTTAACAGACTTCACAACCTTGATTACCTTTGTCTGATTCTGATTTGCCATTGCTGATTTTATACGTATGTGCAGAAAACTGTTGTCCTATAGCTTCATGTTCTGTTGGCTTTATTACTCTTACCCTAAGATCCACTGATAAAGGAAGAGTTGGAAAGCTTTAATGACAACTAAATAAACATAAAAAGAAAAGAAGTCTCTTACCTCTTCTTTGTTCTCATCTTCTAATTCAGCATCAAGGAAGTCCAAAGTCACAGGTTCTTGGAAATTTATGTTCTGAAAATAAATAAATAAATAAATAAATAAATAAATAAATATGTTGAATTAGGTGAGAACCCACAGCACTGTACATAACAGAGAACCAGCCAGTTCTAGCTTGCTAACAGAATAAACCATATGAGATCTCACCATTCAGCACACATTGCTATGTTCATCAGTTGAAGAGACTGTCCAAGCAGAAACAAACCTGGTTGAGTGCTGTTCCTTTGAGTTATTTATTTTGCTGGTTAAAAGATAGAATTCACAGAGATCAATGCTGCTTTCCCATGCCTTCATACAGCCAGTGATATTTAGAATCAGGCTTTATGTGGTGGTGGTGAAATACTATAGTATTTCCTATGAAGAGTTAATTTTCTGGTCAAAGGTCATAGTTTGGAAACTCTAAATTAATCTTTTATTGATTTTAAAAACAATTTAAAAACCTAGCCAAGAAAAACAGCAGCCAGGAATAAGCTTGAAATAGCTTATTCCGGAGGAAGCCCAGAGAAGTGAGTTTTCAACAATCTGGCCTTTGTAGAAAGCCAAAATTGTTAAGTTATACCCACTATGCTCATTTGGCCTGGTACCTTTGTTCATCTGGGCAAGCTAAGATGTCACACATGTACACCGAGATATATATCTAATTTTATCTTTATTTTGGATGTGTAAGATCACCTTCTTCATCCTGACAGTCTGGAAGAAAGGAATGAATGTATCATCTCTGACATATGCGGCCTGTTACAGACACAGGACCTTAAAAAGCAAATACAGTACAGTGGAAGGAACCCTGTATAACAAATGCTTTAGATAACAAAAAATTTGTATAGCGAAGAGAATTTTCGCTATCCGCTATACCCCATATAATGATTTTTTTTGTTATACAAAGCAATGCATTTCTATGGGGGAAAAAAATCATACAACGAAAATCCCTATGGGATCATTGTATGATTTTCCCCATAGACATTTTCAATGTACGATGCATTCCATAGGGATTTTTGTTATACGAGGCATGCTTCGTATAACGAAAAAAATTTGTATAACGAAGTGCCTCGCAGAACGGACTTCTTTTGTTATGCGGGGTTCTACTGTACACTCTTGAGTTCTAAGACTTGCATGTATGAGAGAGAAGCACACTTCCCCCTTCATTTCCTGGAAGCCTAACTGTGCAAATCCCTCAATAATTCTCATTGCGAGGCAGAAGTTGCCACAGTCTGACTGCATTTCCGTGGGGACCAGATTGGGTCAGAATATCAGAACCAACCTGGGACTCGGTGGAAAGCCTTCAAAACTGATGTAACTGTGAAAATGCGTCTAGTTCCTCCCAGGGAATTGATAAGAGCTTTACCTTTTGCATTTGAGCAAAGAGAAGAACAGAATGTTTTGTTTTCAAGATGTTCCCTCATTTTGTCAGGATAAGTATATGAAGCAAAGGTTTTGCTGAGATATATGCCATGATGTACACATCATCCACTGGCTTTAGAATCTAAGAGATGAAGATGTCAAATAACATTTTGTTCTGCATCAGAAGTTTGCCTAAAAGTGCCAGGATAGGTTTTTGTATGTCAAATTATCTTCAACTATAAATGTGATATAATAATTTCATACTGATTTATTTCTGTAAGAAACCTACCCAGACCACATAAATTATTTTACTCCTGGGTAAAATTCCATCAATCACTTTCAAACCCTTCTTTCATTTACTTGTTATAAACCTTCAAGGTCCAGAAAATGGCCTTCAATTCTTCCCACCCCCTACTTTCATGCTGTATCGACACCTCTATCATAGACAAGTAAAGGGAGGAATTTTCTGATTTTTTCAAAAGAAAAACATAAATATTCACAGCTAGATAACACCCACAAGTGTCTCGAAAGCTGTAGTCTATGTATTGACAGACCATTACCCTGAATGTAAAAAGAACCAACAACCAAAACTTCAACAACAACAATAATGAGAAGGAGGAGGTTCTTCTGCAAATGTCCAGACCTAGCCTAGCAAACTGAAAATACAAGGAGCTTTGGGTAGTGACAATGCTATCCTGCAAGGCAATTTAAATTGTTACTCATCTGAGAGGAACTGAAATAATCAAACAAACTGGTCTGCTTTCTGTCTATCTTTGCTACACAACCTGCCCATTAATAATGCTGATGAGCAGAGCTGGACATGTCTGTCAATGAAACACATCTCATTTTGATTGGTGCCATTTCTCAATGCTGTAATTCCTACCTGGCCTTCAATGATAGATTTCTCTGACTTGTATTGAAGCTGGAAGCATTTTTTAAATGCTTCACTCTGACAGGTACAGAGCCTCCCCTGAGATAAATTAGCCTAGAGCTCTTCATTCACTCCTTTTTTTTTTGCTCAGTATCCCAAGGAAGTAATATTTCATAATGGTGCTCAGCTAATTCTTGCCTACACATGCCAGAAGTGGAAAGGAAGTCTATACATCATGTTCTTGATAGACATACCAATTAGTGCTTAGTGACTGAAAAGAACACAATTTCTGCCTCTGCCTTAAATGTAGCAAGTGGGTCCCAGAACTGGGGTGGTGAATGAACAGCTAAAAAAATAAACAGATTCAGTTCCTGAAGGTACAGATCCAACCCTGACTGATCTCTCCTGTCATCATTTATCAGCCATGTTAGAACATTGTTGTATAAAAACAAGAGGAAAACAACTATTAAAAGTCACACCTGACTGTATTCATGTAAACATAATACACAGATTGCCAGACACTACAATTCTTGAATCAGGAGCCTTGTAGATCAGATGCTGATCCCTTATTCCCTGTGCCACTGGGGCGATATAACTTTCA
Organism: Furcifer pardalis; assembly: GCA_030440675.1. NCBI lineage: Eukaryota > Metazoa > Chordata > Lepidosauria > Squamata > Chamaeleonidae > Furcifer > Furcifer pardalis. Next base: position 106,783,346 of record CP126893.1, read on the forward strand.
ACAATGCCTATAGAGCAGTGGTTCCCAACGTGGGGTACACACACCACAAGGGGACTTCAGTTCTGAGAAGTCTAATTCAATAGATTGGCAGATCAGTACTTTGGGGGATGGACTTAGACTTCTGGGAATTGAAGTCCCAAAACCAAAGGTTAGGAAACACTGCTCTAGAGCATTTCAGTGCTACTGGCTAATACATATCTGCTGCCTTTCTTTAATTTGGACAATTGTTGTTAAGGGAGATGACTAAGGGTGTGACTATTCTGGAAAACTGAACTGGAATTATTCAGCTTCGCAGCAATTTGATCAGTAGCCACTGTTACATTTGCAATTGCAGCCAGTGCTTGCATGGGAGCCAGCAATGCCCAGCAACAGCATAGTTTTAATTTCCTGTAAGTAGGAATTTAAAAAAAAAACATTTGAAAATATGGAAAATGGTTGAGAGAAAGACTACAGAAACATGTTCTTCTAGCTCTGAACGTCAAACCTCAACTGCCTACATCACCAAGCACCACCTGAAGAAGTGGCTCCACCTTCACAAGGAGGATCACACAAGAAAAAAGCCCATTCAAATAGTTCTGGCTTGGAAAAAGTAGAAATGCCCTGGCAATAAAGGGAAAAGGACCAGAGCAATTTGATCATCTGGGCAGTGAAAAATAAATCAAATTTACACTTTTTATAAGTGGAGCAAATCCCACAGTATTTGACACTGTAGCCAGGCTTTAAGGGAACTGTAAGCGATTCAGCCCTTGTAGAGTTAAATAATTTGCTGTACAAGGACTTCTGAACATCATATCGTGTGCTAAATGGTGAAATCCTGTATTGTTTATGAACAACTGGCAGACATAGTGCGTTTGACACACTTACACATGCATGCGAATGCCCAGCAGACACAGTGATTTATATATGACACACATAGTTATGGAGAAAACGATTTGAGGGTCTGTTGGTAGTTGTGTCTATAAAGTGGTTGTTGCTGGATATGTTTCACGTGTTGGCATACGGTCCCAGTGAAATCTCATGCATGTCAAAGGGAAAGGAAGAACAACTGAGTTCAATGGGGAGTATTCCCCAGTACCTGGGTATTGTATTTCCGTCTAAATCTCCTGCTTCTTGAGAACTGAAATGAGCATGGACTGAATTCAACATGCTCAGTTTCACATATTGATTTAGTAATACAGTTTCATATATTAGTTCAAAATATTTGCCTGCATGTCAGTGTAAAATCTTCCATGACTGTTCATATAATCCTCAGCAATTATAATGTTCATAAATTCTGTTAGTAGCTAAACAGTTGCAAACAATGTCATGGGTGTGACTAAAGGTGAATTGATGGTATATTTACTTGTAACATAACTCACTGTGACAAACTGTCTATTATGTATGAAACATGTGTGCGATCACAGTCCTGATGGACCAATCAGAGGATTTTTAGCAGGAAATTAAATTCCCAGCTATAATTTAAATAGCTTCGCAGTTGGTAGTTGAGGGAAATTTTGCCTAACTGGTACCAAAGGGTAAAGAGTTCAACTTTTGGCCCAAGAAAAGTATCCCAGAAAGAGTATAAATTTTAAGATCAATGAATTTAGTAGATTATTATTTAGAAATGTTTTCAAAAGGAGAAGATAATGTTTAACTAAATGATAAAGTCTAAGCAAATTAAATTAACTGTAACATGCTCTTTTTTTAAATAAATAAATAAATAAAAGTATTCCTTTGGTTAATGTTGTAAATCACTTTGAGTGAGATGGAAAAATAAATTTTATAGCACTACCAGTATAACACAGAGAAGTGTTACAGAGTACCTCTATGGTTAAGAGTGATGTACTGTACTGTACAGTGGTTCAAGTGGCTAAGACGGTGACTGGAAGGCGGGAGGTCAGCAATTTGATTTCTGAGTACTGCAGGATGGAATGAGCTCCTGTCTTTGTCCCAGCTCCTGCCAACCTAGCAGTTTGAAAGCAAGAAATTGCATGTAGATAAACAGGGACCACTTCGGTGGGAAGGTAAACAGCATTCAGTGTGCTCCGATGTCTAGTCATGCCTGCCACATGACTGTGGAAACATCTGCAGAAGTAGACAGCACTGGTTCTTTGGCTTTGAAACAGAGATGAGCACTGAACCCTAGAGTTGAATACAACTGGCTTTCAAGGAAGGGAAACCTTTACCTTTATCTTTACCGTACCTGACTCGAAGGCTATGTAAACATCATAGACACATAACATCAAGAATATTTTCATGGAATAATAAAACACATCGCTGCCTGTTAACGTTTACATTTGAAGTGGGAGAAATCATTATGATCAAGGGATATTTTCTTGGATATATGTCATAATAAAAAAGTGAGCGCATTTGGAGAGTTCAAATGAAGCCTATTATGAAAAAACTGAGAAAGGTATTTTTTATAACTAGAAGTATGCAAAGCAATTGAGATTCTCATATTTGGGTAGAACCTTTCTGATTAAGGAGGATTCATATGTTTTGGATATACTGGCAGAAGCAAAAATTCTTGAAATGTCTGGAAGTAGCGGAACAAAAGATAAGGAGGATGTAAAAGAGGCTCAAGGTGCAAAGGGGGAAGTTAAACTTTGAATGTAATTTGAAATGTTAGAAATATTGTAGTTGATGAGAAGTGTTTTAGATGAAGAATGTTTTTTGTTTACATTGTTTGGTAGGTAATTATGTTCGGTTTGCAGACTACGCATCCCCCCTTCTCTATTAATTAGAGATGATCTTTTTTTAAAAAAATAAGGAAGTGGGTTACTATTTTTGGTTTTTTATGTCTGCTTAGGGATATGGGATTGGGAAGGGGTATGGTGTAGGATGTCCTTTGAAATCTACCAGTTGATCCCGAAGAAGCCAAATAATAATAAAACATGAAAAATATTAAGATTTTAGCACGTCTTATTAAACGTAAACGATTGGAATCAGCCCTAAGTAGAGATAGACCAGATATAATATTTTTACAAGAAAGTCACCAGAAAGTGGTGGATAAAAATAATTTGTTTTTGAGTTGGACCCAGTTTTATGAGAAGGCATTTGGCTCTTCCAAGGCAAGAGGGGTTGCAATACTGATATCAAATAGATTGGGGTTTACAAAAATTAAAACTATTGTGGATCCAGAAGGTAAGTATTTGATTTTAATAGGAAAAATAGAAGATGAAGATATATTGTTGGCAAATATCTGTGCACCAAATGAAAATCAAGATCAATTTCTAAATAAAAAGAGTCAAATTTTGATAAAGGAAAATATTAATAAAATGATTGTTGCAGGTGATTTCAATTTAATACAATCAAACAGTGATTGTACAAATTTAACCAATTATAGGAAAGGACCAAAGGCAAGACTGTTGGGTGATTGGATGGATTTACTTGGATTAAAAGATTTCTCGCGAGTATTGAAAGGGGAGGAATGTATAGACACATACTTTTCACAAATTTATAATTCATATTCTAGAATTGATTATATTTTTGTAACAAAAAATTATTGAAAGATTTAAATAATATAGAGGAAGGGATCTTTAAAGAATTGGATCATCCAAAGGCAATAGTAGAATTACAGTTTAAAACAAACATACAAAGTATCAGAAGCTGGAGGTATGATCCGAAGTTGGTTAAAGATAAAATGGCAATTTATTAATGTTAGCAAGGCAACAGATTGTCAAAAATTGGAAAGGTGGTTTGAATCTACATTGGAGTAATTGGTACACCGATATTTGGGATATGGCACTCAATGAGAAACTCACATGGGATCTAAATATAAAAAAGGGATTTTAAAACAAAATAGATTCTGGGATATTTGGAAGCCAATGCTGCAACACATTGGGGAAAAATGAAGGAGACAAACCTGTACCAGAGGTAATGAGTTTTTGGCAAAATAAATAAGTTTATAGGAAACAGCTGGTAGATTCAAGGACTTAGTCTTATTGTACTAGGGTGTTTAATGTACAGTAAAACCTCATATAACACTAAAACCTGGTTCCACAAGTCTTGGTGTTATATGATTTTTAGTGTTATCTGATGCATGTTAAAATCCTATGGGATCCATAGAGATACATTGTAACCACACAGGCTTTAGCGGTTGTTATCTGAAGCATCCCATAGGATCTTAATGTTATCTGATGCAATTCTTCCCCCCAGATTCCTTAATGTTATGCAATTTTAGTGTTATACGGTACTAATGTTATATGAGGTATTACTGTATCTGTGTTACAATAAAAATAAAAATACTATCTTAATGGGAATAAATTTAAAAGAGTTAAACTATAAATATATATAAGTAGAATGGTTAAGAGAAATGATGCATCGAAATGATTAATGTGTGTGTGTGTTTGTTTGTGTGTATGTATATACAGTATGTATTTTTTGTTTTTCTGTTTTATGTCTGCATAATTTTATTTCCCCCCCATTTTTTTTAAAAAAACCTTACTTTATATACTTGACTATAAGTTGTTCCGAATATAAATCGAGGCACCTAATTTAGACCTTTAAAATTAGGAAAATAGATTGACCTGAGTATCAGTCGGGGGTGGAAAATGCAGCAGCTGCTAGTGAGTTTCAATAATTAAAATACATGAAAATACGGTAAAATTAATTAATTTAGATATTTGTGTGGGCATGTTTTTGAGTGTTTATGTTGACCTGAGTATAAGTTGAGTCCCATTTTTGGACATAATTTTGGGGCTAAAAAATCTGACTTATACTTGAGTATATACAGTAATAAAAATTTATTTTAAAAAAGTTATGAAGGATATAAGAGAGTGCCATGCACGTGTACACACTGTTAATTTCATGTTGGCTGCTCACATTTAAGAGATAAGAGAGTGAGAGAGTGACAATCTTTTGTTCCTGGTGGTTGGTGGATAATCATGTTTAGAAGAGCAAAGGACTTACCTGAGGTTGCAGATTCGGGTGTAGCAAGACATATCCATTCAGATCAATGGCAAAAATATAGCCATTTGCCCCTAACTGGATGAAAAAACAAGAGGGAAAGTGCTTTTAAAGAGAACACATATTACAGCTCAAAAAGAAAAAGCTGAATTACATTACAAATCCCATACTGCAACCATATATGTTGTCTATGTAGAACTCAACCTGAGCACTGAAGAAATATCTTTAAGGCATTCTAAAGTTCTAAATCAAAGGAGAGGATTTCCAATCCTATCCCTATTGAAAAGGGCCATCAGCAAGATGTAGGTACAAACAATTTCAAGTTATTTATTTATTTATTTATTTAAATTTCTATGCCGCCCTCCTCGCTGAAGGCGACCCAGGGCGGTTTAACACATCCTAAAAAACATCAAAACAGTACAGGCTAAAATTCTAAAAGTTCTCAAAATCCACAGTTAAAACCAATTAAAACTACGACTAAAACTTTGTATGATTTAAAAACTTAAGAACTTAAGGGAGCAGGGGAGGAGGTCAAACCAGCCAGCAGGCTGAGGTCACTGTGCCTCCAGTACCCCAGACCTGCCCTGCCAGCCAGGTTTTTACACCCTTCTGAAAAGGCAGCAGCTCTGCCTGGAGGCGCAGTTCAGTTGGCAGGAGGTTCCACAGGGATGGAGCAGACACAGAGAAGGCCCTCCTTCTAGTGCTAGAGAGATGAGCCTCTCTAGCTGATGGCACAACCAAAGAGCCTCTCCCGTCTGCTCTAGTTGGACGGGCAGATGTCCTTGGGACGATGCAGTCTCTTAGGTATCCTGGCCCACTACCATGTAGGGCTTTAAAGGTAATAATGAGCACCTTGAATTGCACCCGGAGGCACACTGGCAGCCAGTGCAGCTCCCAAAGCAATGGTGAGGCACGAGCATAAAGCCCGCACCCCATCATGACCCGGGCAGCCGCATTCTGAACCAGTTGCAGCCTCCGAATGGTCACCAGGGGCAGCCCCGTGTAGAGCACATTACAGTAATCAAGTCTGGAGGTGGCCAAAGCGTGTGTGATGATGAGCAAGGAGTCCGGGTCTAGGAGCAGGCATAACTGGCATATTACATGAAGTTGTGCAAAAGCCTGGCCATGACTGCCACCTGCAGTTATGGGGAAAAATGTAATCAGGATAATTATTTTGCAAAGTTAAACCTCAAGTTAATTCTTAGAGAGGTTCCCCTTCCCTGCTTGCTTGTTCTTTCTTTAAAAATTAAATAAAAAATTAGCCAAGTATTGGGGAGGCCTAAGTGGGTAAAGACCTCATTCTGAGGGAACAACATTTATTCTTTACGCACATTGTATCTTGGTGTCAGCTTCTTGATGTCATCCAGAGCCACATCAACCCCCACAACACCCAGGATGAGCTGGTTCTGAAAACAATTGATAAAGGGAGTCAACAGTTTAATTTGAAATACTGCTGTGATCTCTATTTATCCCTATCAAACAGCAAGTTTTGGAAGGCTGCACCCATCAGGTGTGGCAAAATTATAACCACACTTTTAGATGTTTTACATCTTAACCTCTTTAGATTGCTACCCGTTCTCAAGAATTATTCACTCATAAAAACCTTCTCTAAACTCAGTATATTCCCTTGGATTACTGAGATATGGAGCTATCATTTCTCAAACCTGTGGAAGCAAAGTTCTATAGCAGAGGTGGCACTCGGAGTGCTCTCTGTGGGCACCCATGCAGTCAGCCCAACACAGAGTTTGACCCGCCCCTCTGCCCAGCAGCCCAATGGGAGTGCTTCGTCCCTTCCCTGAGCAGAGATGTTACCCTACCCTTCTGACCAGCAGCCCAATGGGAGTGCTTCCTCCCTCCTCCCAGCACAGAGTTTGCCCCGCCCCTCTGCCCAGCAGCCCAATGGGAGTGTTTCCTCCCCCCCCCCCCCCGTTGCAGTGTTGGCACTTTGTGATAAATAAGTGGGTTTTGGGTTGGAGTTTGGGCACTCAGTCTCTTAAAGGTTCACCATCACTGTTCTATAGCATGCTTTAAAGATTTAGATTTCTGAATCAGGTATTTCCAGCAAAATGGATTATTTGTAGTAATAGAGGTTTAAAAAGAGATTCCAGGGAAATAGAACATCAACTGATGATGGATGGCAGTCTTGTCTGGAGGCCCCTTGAAATTGCTTTAAGTTCCACTCAAAAGCACCTTGAGTCAGCAAGGCAGAAAGCAACACTTGGAGAAATTTACTGGAAGCTCAGTCATCCTTATGGCCAGTGAGAGCTCATGACTTGTCCAGGAAGAGATTCCACCCACCCTTCCAAATTTTGGAGTGAGAAACATTATCCTTGTCCACAAAATGCCTGTGCTCATGCCTACGTGAATTGTCGTGGAAGAACCAAGCAGAAACACACACCCAGTCTGGCAATAGCACCATCTTTTGCCTATTGGGGTAGGATGGGTCATGAACCAAGGAGAGGAGAGGAGCTCTTCCCCTAACTGGGAGTTGTTCCTCTGCTCTGATCAACAGCCAGCTATGTATCAGGTTACATGATACCTTAATGAGGCCAGGAAAGAAAGGCACCCTCAGCACTCAGATTTAAGAGTTAGGAGAAACTTCATGAAAACTTTCTTGTTCTATGTAATTTAATCTATTTGTAATCCGGTTGAACATATTTTGATACTGTCTTGAAACTTTGACAGTGAATGTGCAAGTACAGTTACAGAAGGGATATTACATCTTGCTTGGGTCAAGAAGGAAGCTTGATTTCCATCTTCCTGGCAGGGTTGCTGAAAGAGTGAAGCATATCTAATAATGTTATCTTCTGAGATATATCCAGAGCAAATTAATTCCAGCAGCCATGCATTATTTCTAGGGCAAATGAGGAATCTTCTAATGACTGATGAGAACACTAAAGCCAGTTCTTTATTAGACTCCTCTTACCTAATCCCATGCTTTTTAAAGTAAGGCACATCCTTCTTTTAAAAAGGCACCAGTTCCTACACCTGCAACAGGTCATCATATCGAATGCTACTCTGCACAGCATGGGATAATTGTTGCAGTGGAGCTGCCATGCTGCTTTATGAGGCAGTAACTGGGCTCCCTGGAGAATAAATGGCTTGGTCTTTGGCCTTGTCGCTTTGCCTAGTTGGGAAACAGATCATTGCCTGCTTAAAAACAAGCTGAGGCACAATGTCATGCCAGGCCTATTACTGCTAATAAATCTAAGCAAACAGAAATGCAAGAGCATAAGGCAGACGAGAGAGATGGTAGGCACATGCTGGGATTCTACACACAGAGGAGAAGGAATGGGGAACTATTTATTGCAGCCTGTTTGTCTTGGAAGACAGCTATGAGAAAATTCCCTTGAAATAATGAAGAGATAGATGTTGCGGCTGCTACTATTGCCACCTACGCTTCCAGAAAGCTGCTAGGAGTTTATAGGAGATTGTCAATAATCTCTCATTCTGATGCTCAGTAGGTTGGTGGCCTGCCAATTCTGCAGCATAGGGGTCTCCCACACTACTTATACCAGGTCCCTGTTTTATTCATCTCAAGAGCTAATTTCTGTCAAAGTGTGTTTTTGATATATATTTTCTGCAATATATTCTATGAACAATGGCAGAATTTCCTCACCAGTTGCCAAATAGATTGCTTCTCTTGTTTGAAGAGGGGGGGGGGGAATTATCCTGCTGTTATCCACTGATGTCAGGTACTTTTGCATTTCACAAAATATCAGTGTAGTTGGGCAAGTAGGGTCTAAGTTCACGAGGCTGGTGTCCATGACAGTAACGTGATTGTTGTGGGATGACGATTTGGCGGATTCAAGCAAAATCCCACCCAATCCTCACTTTATCCTCCTACTTGCTCACCCCATCTTCCTTCTCCCCACAATATTAGTACACCTTGTCTGACACAAAATGTCCAGAGAAATCCAACACCAGACAACTGATTTAGAGCTGATTTTCTGACAACCATTTGTTATCCACAGATTTTAGGATGCCTTTCTTTTCCAGCCTCTGAAGCCTCAGTCAAAATGGACAATTGGTTGGAGATTCTGGGAGTTACATTCCAACATCTGGGGAAATATTTATTTGGAACCACTGGTGTAAAGACTAGCATCTCTCTCTCTCTCTCTCTTGCATACCCTTTCTCCAGGAACTTCATTAACAATTGTGTATCCTTGATGGAGGGACTTGAGGAAGTGCAAAATCAGCAAGATTGGGTGGCAGTATATTGTGGGATGGAAACATACCTTCCTTTCACCGTTGCCATCCTCAGTAAGGTTGAACACTGGCAGAGTGCCAGTCACCACCAAGCCCAGACCCTATCAGAAGCAAAGATATATCACATAAACACTAAGGATCACATACTGGAGATGAGCTGCTAGACTTGCAGTGATGTCGAACCTTGGCACTCCAGCTGTTCTTGAACTTCAATTCCCAGAAGCACTGATCAGCAGGAGTGCCGACTTGGGCTTCTGGTAACTGAAGTTCAAAAACACCTGGAGTGTCAAGGTTTGCTGTCATAGTGTTAGACTGAGGAATGCTAATGTGGTATTTCATGTTTATGACTGTAGCCTGAATTAGGCAGAGGCTGTTTCTTGAAGAAAATGGTGAAATAAACCAGCCTATGAATATCTGACTTGTGACACTGAAGGGCCAGTGACATCAAGTAATTTTATATCTTTTAAATTAAGTTGAAACATATGGACCATATGAGTAAAAGAAAATTTAAGCGAAGTCCACCAGTGGGATCTTACCAGATCAACTATGTTATGTTACTGTCTGAAAAGTTTCATAATTTAAAAAAATGAAACTTCAGGAAGTAGTTAGCAGTTTTAAACTGTGGGACAAAGATATTTGAAGTTTTAGATGGTCTTACTATGGTCAAAGTCAATGATGACATTGCAGAACAGGCAGTTTCAATTAGTGCCTTGTCGGGGTGCAGGGTCTAACTAGGCAGTGTTGCCCATCTCTTGCCAATGATGTTAGGCTGGGACTAAAACTCACAAAAGCGTCCTCTGTCAGATCCCTTGTGCAAGATGAAAGTGAAGGGCACATGTCATGGTCCGCCTAGCCAGCGGGTGATGTGATATTCAAATGGCTAAAAAAATGCATGCAGATGGACTTGATTTCTCAATGCCCCAACTCCTCGCTGAATAATGACTCCAAGGTATCCAAGGTAGGTAATTTGTAAAAAACAAAACAAAACACCCCACCATGAGACAAACTGTACTTCATAATTCTTTGCATGCCTTATCTGCCTACCCATGTTTTATAAAAAAAATAATAATTTTGTTATAGCTAGGATCCTAAAAAGCTGGAAATGGTTTTGTTTTATCTGACCTTTGGAGGAGGCCCGAGATTTCATCAGGATATTTTTCTTACCAAAGCATCCTGATAGACGTTGGTCCACTGAACCTGTTTTGCCTTGTTTCCTGCCAGGACCATGGGTCTTCCCAGAACATCCAGATATTCCTGCAAAGAATAAAAACCAGAAACACACACACACATACATAAATCCACAAATGGAGTGAACTGAGCTATATTATTGCTTTACTTTTAGTGAACATAGTGTCGTAAAGGCAATAATGATCATCATCATCATCATCATCATCACTGAAGAAGAAACAACGTTATTGTATCTGTTGCTATTACTGCTTGTGATTAAATTTCAGACCTTATTTTTCTGAAGTGTCAGGAGAGGCTCCAGGACTGAAACATAGTCTGAGAAATATTTTGGTTCCATGAAATCATTCTGGATCTTACATTCATTCTATAATAGTAATAGCAAAATGATAATCTGGAGTGGTAGCTTTCTATGAAGTCAGGTAACAATAATAGCTTTAATTAGGAATTTTCCAAATTGGGTAAATGCTTCTGTTTCAAGTTTTGGCCCCTCCATTATGACTCTAGTTCCCCTTCCCCTCCATTCAGACAATACCAAGTGCTCACAGATCATGTTTTGGTGTACATCAGCCTGTTTTGGGATTTCTCTCCTTTTTTGGAGAGGTGGTGGTGGTTTGCATCTGGGTTGGGGGTTGGTATCCGAACCCAATCTTATCTATTTACATCAGGGTTGCCCAAACTATCGCCCAGGGGCTGGATCAGGCCCCTGACACCAATTCGTCCAGCCCACAAAGCCCTACTTGCTCCCGAAAGCAGAAGTAAAACGCGCTCATACGAGCATGTTTTACTTCTGCTTACGGGAGCAACTAAGGCTTTGTGGGCTGGATGAATTGGTGTTGGGGGCCATATCTGGCCCAAAGGCCATAGTGACTGGCCCCCTGAACCACTTGACCGGCCCATAGCCCAAAAAGTTTGGGCACCCCTTATTTACATCAAAAAAATTCTCCATTGATCTCTATAGAAAGTTTTTCATCTTTTAAAAATGTTTCTCTTCTCTGTTTCCTTCTCCCTTTCCACCTAGCTAATTCCATTTCTCCCTCTGGATCAGCACCAAGCTTGGCACAGATGCAGCAGAGTTTGCTCTTGCAATGGGCCACAATTGGAAAAGTTTTGGCAACAGGGTCACAGGTTATGATTATTTTAAAAAACAACCAACCTGTAAACAGCCCCCCATGCTGTTTAAGTCAGGGGTTCCCAACCTAAGGCCCGCAGGCTGGATCTGGCCCACAGCAACATTTCATGTGCCCCCCATCCCTCCAAGGACATTTGAGAAACAAAATGGCCACCCCTTTGAAGTTGCTGGGACAAAATGGCCACCCCCTCCATGCAGGCAGGGCAAAATGGCCATCTGGTCCTCAAGGCAGACTGAAAGAGTGTGACCCGGTTGACAGCTTGAAAAGTTTGGCTTAAGTCATTAGCTTTTTATTGAATATATTAAGCAACCCCCCTCCAAACTTCCATCTTTAAAAGAGGATGCCTGTAAATACTAGCTGGTTTTCTGCTTAAAAAAACCCCCCAAAACCCTTCAACACTGTCTGTTATTTTTACTTTTGAAAAATCACCTTTCAAGAGGCAGAAGCTCAGTATTATAAAGTTACAATGTCAGAAAATTTGAAAATGAAATGTTCAGAACAGAGCCAAAAAAACATTCAGCAACACAATTCTAAAACTGGGATTCCAGAGACAATCTTTGCTAATTCCCAGTATTGTGTTCACTTCCAGTCACACAGAGACACCAAGCAAAGAAAATCCCAGAAGCTGACTCCTGTTTTTCATCAGTTAACCACTCCTCATCCAAACATACAGCAACTGTCATGGTTGTTCTTGACAAGAGTCAATGGTCTTGAGCATAATAGGGTCTCTTATCTTGACTATTGCCATTGTTACTGTCATCATTCACCCTTTGCTATGTAAAGCTTGGTGCCCTTTTCCTCACTGGCAAGATAAACACAATGTTGTGCAACATATGAGGCCATTTCCTGGTATTCTGAATCATGTAAACAGAAGCAAAGTATCCCACATACAAAAACTGGAGTTTATTTTTATAAAAAAGATCTGAGTTCTGTCCTCTTTATGATCCCTCCACAAATGCTCTTTACAAGCAGCCTGAAGGGCAGTGGGGGTGGGGGTGGGGGTGGCAAAGGGGAAAATGAAAGGCAAACAATATTTCCATGTATAGGGAGCCATGCTTGCTGCCTGTTGGTCTTTTGTAAGCATGTTCAGGGAGATGATGTGGCAATCAGCCCTCCCAGCCAGCATGGGTGAAACATGCCCCTTCCCCAAATTGATTAACCCACCCTGCAGATTGCTATGATGAAGAGTGGGAGGCAAGAGCTTCATCCCTGAATCACTAGGGGGAATGTATTATTTCTGGATAGTTTAATACCAAGTAAAGGGAGAGAAAGAGATGGCTATAAAGGGAAACTTCAAGGGGAGGAGAGATATCAACAGAGAAGAGGAGAAGTACTAAAAGAAATAGAACTCTTGGAAGTTAGTTCAGAGGCAGCTGTGAGAGTGAAGGCAAACTCAGAGAGACTAAATCAAGGTGCCCCAGTGAGTTTCAGGGCTAAGAAGAGTTTTGAACTCAGGCATGTCTGAGACCAATCTCACACTCAAATAAGGAGTTGTGAGAGTTTAAGATTTTGAATGAGTCACACTCTGAACACAAATAATGACAAGGAACTTGGGTTTTTAAAAAATGTATCTGTGTACAAATAGAATATTTCCAACTGAACAGTCTGTTGAGCTATGGCCTCTAGGAAGCAGCAGAGACTGTAAAGTCAAAATATACAAATTCTTCCATAATAGAACTGTACTGTACTGTTGTTTATAACTGGAAGCTGCCATCTGGCATCTAAGAGAGTTCCCACCAGTTACTAGGGTCATTTCCCAATTACTACTACACTGTATTGTAGGGATTCATTTATAGCTTAATCAAGATTGTACTCTTTTTATGTACTTGTGTTATAGATCATAGACTTGTATTAGGTTTTGATACTGTATGCTAGATTTCATTACTGTACTGGAAAAATACAACTGGGCCTCTTGAAGGAATGCATGCTGTCCTTGAAGCCTAGCTGTAGCTGGTGTAAAGAGATAAGAAGAGGCCCCTCTTCAGTCAGTTATAATAGAACACTATATAGTTGTGTTTTTTACTTATATCTCACCCCCTCCTCCTCCCTCCACCTTCCCCCTCCTTTTTTCTCTTGGCTGAGGAATCTCTTTGTGTGTGTGACTGTATTAGAGATATGCCAGGCAGTCTGCAAGAACAAGCGAGAAAGCTAGCTAGCACAGAACATCACAGCAGACACTTCGTAGGTTTCTTCAGACGTGGAGAACCTAATAAAGACTTTTTTCACTTGGATCCAAAGATTGCTGACTCAATTTCTTCAGCGTCGATTGTTGAGGCTGGTTTACTCAACACTGTATGGTATCTTTTAGTGAAGTAGTGAATATGGCTATTTGGTATAGGGTAAGTGGAATTGTTTTAAAAATGAGCATACTAATGTTAAAACACTTTAGTTCAGGTGGCCATGCTGCACCTAAGCATCTCTAAAATCCTGATGCCCTGCCCCCTAATAATTCTTATTATTCAAAAAGTGAAGTCCTATTCATGTGTAGGAAGTTTGGATGTGTGTTCCCAAACTTTGGTTTTTGGACTTAAATTTCCAGAAGCTTAAGTCAATTCCCCAAAGCACTGATCAGTCAATGAAAATTGACATCCTCCTGTGGGGCCTGGGCCCACATTGGGAAACACTGGTCTAAACATTCTCAAATTGTCCCCTTAAAAATCAACCCCCCCCCCGTCGGGCATGTGCCCCACATTGGGAACCACATTTTACTTTATTTATTTAGCGTATGGCATTTGTACACATTGAGTCAACATATAACAAGAAAGAAAAAAATAAACTACATAAAACTAAACATTAATTTATAAACAAACAAACATCTAAACAATTTATATATTCGATTGCACCAGGAGTCACACTTAAAAAAATCTTCTCTATTGCCCACATATACTTAAGGCCACATTGTTGTACAATATGTTGCACAGTCTGTCACGGTGCCCCACACTCGCATGCTGGTGATGGTAGTTCCCCCCATTTATGCAAAAAGTCTATTGTCCTCTGCACATATTATACTAATGCTAGTCCATATCTTGTGAGGTTGATCAAAACTGGGTAGTGTGTCAGTTACATATTGAAAATTCTGGTACTGGTATGGCGCTTTTTCCAAACAATCTCTTCTCCATGAGTCCTGGAGGTTAAACTCTTCATTGCCTCCAATAGTGATGTTGGATAAAGGTGGATGTGTTGAGCAGAGTCTGTTGATATTCAGGTCTAATATGTCAGAAATTTACTGCTAGTTCTGGATTCTGAACTATTTTGCAGTACTCTCTTAAAAGAGCATTTTTCCTGCAAATTTCTAGTGGAGGAATGTTACTTAACGATGGAAGCCAGTGAGTAGGTGTGGACCTAATTGTTCCAGATATAATGTGCATGGTGTTATTTAGCTTCACACCAACCTTGCTTACATGGGTGCTGTTTAACCAAACAGGAGCACAGTATTCTGCTGCGGAGTAAGTTAGAGTGGGAGTCCATCCCAGATGGGTGGGGTATAAGTCCAATAAATAATAATAATTAATGCAGAAGTTTTTAAAGTAGTTGCTGAGGATCCCCAAGTTTGCTGCATGATTTCTATATGATATTGTTCCTCATTCTAATTTTTGCTGTGGTTTTTGGGAGGTGTGATTTAAATGCCAAAGTATGATCTAGGGCAGGGATGCCCAAACTTTTTGGGCCATGGGCCAATCATGTGGTTCAAGGAGCCGGTCACTAAGGCCCATGGGCCGGGTGCGGCCCCTGACGTCAATTCATCCACTTCCAGGAGCGATGAGGGCTTTGCAGGCTGGATGAATTGGCACTGGGGGCCACACCTGGCCCACGGGCCTTAGTTTGGGCACCACTGATCTAGAGTGATGCCCAGGTACTTAGGCTTTTTATGATGACCAAGGCGTTTTTCATCCATGCATACTGTCAATTCTCTATGTGCTAATTTATTATTCAGATGAAAGCAAACAACTTCTGTCTTGGTGACATTTGGTTTAAGACAGGAGTTCTCAACCTTTTGAAGCTGGGGGCTGGGTCACACTCCCCCCCCAGCTTTAGGGGACATATGGCCATTTCCCCCTTTCTCCACCACATGTGTGGTGGAGGCAGTGGGGGGGGGGGGTGTCACATGGAATGGTGTTGTGGGCCGCACCCGGCCCATGGGCCACAGGTTGAAAATCCCTGGTTTAAGGTGGCATCTATGGAAGTAATTTGTCATTATGGAGATATCAGTTGTAAGGATCTCTTCTGAGGCCTCAAATGACCTATGCCTGGTTGCTATCACCCAGTTGGCAGCATACCTGAACTTCCTGCTTTGTGTAGCTCGTAGGTCAGCTATATACAGTGCGAAGAGCAATGGGGCCATGACCGAACCTTGGGGTAAGCCACTGTTGAGGATTTTTCTGGAACTCATCTTGTTGCCAAAAATAACCTAGAAGCCATGGTCCCTGATCATACTATCAATGAGCTTAGTAGTTATTTGGCATTTTATAGTTTTCAAAAGTTTACATATCAGGGCCTGGTGCTACACAGTGTCACATGCTGTGGACAGATAAATAAAAGCAGCAGATGTTTCTAGCTTCGTCTGATAACCCATTTCTGTGAATGTTGTTAGTGCCAAAACCTGATCCACACAACTTCTCCCAGGATGAAAACCCACCTGGTCAATCAGAATCTAAGTAAATATTATAGCACTAATATTATTATATAGTACACATTCCAACAGCTTGTAAACAGAACTGAGAAGGGCTACAGGGAGATAACTTAGAGGCTGATCTGCAGGTTTACCTACTTTTAACAATCCCATGATTTTAGCATGTTTAAGTGTATGGAGAATATCTCCTAATCTTTGAAAAGAATTGAAGAATTGTGCTATCCAAAATTTTGTGTATTTCCCTGCATGAATAAAGAGCTTTGGGTGGATGCCGTCAAAGCCTGGTGCCTTTCTGGGTATTATGTTCATTATAGCCCTTTCGACTTCATCACCTGGAATGTTTTGTGAGTATACTGTATCTTCACATTCAGCATTTCTAAAGGAATTAAGTTCCTGTTTGACTTTATTAAAAAACGGCTTTTCCCTTTTGACGTAGCTATAATATGGGATGCTATGCACTTTGTGTCAATTTGGGAACCACAGCTTTAGTCCTACAATATGACCATTCTTTTTCATTAAAGTAACACCACATATATCTTGTTTAAAAAAACCTTTCCCATTACCACAATTTAGATGATTGCGATGGTGGTGAATCCTTCATAATTTGCAGATGATTTGTAGATTTATATACTGCATTATAACATTTGGGAAGTGTAACGCTACAGCAATTATCATCCTCATCATCACTGCTCGAAAAGAATCTTCATGCCATTTTAAAAGAGTGGTTTTTCAAAACAACAACAACAAGGTAGGACAAAAATGGTGGTCACCCAAAATATATACTGAATCCATGCTGAGCTTTGATAAGTTCATGTGCTTGACAGATCATGACCAAAACCTTGTCTCTTAGAAGACAGAAGAATAGAATGGTGAGCTGCTACATCTTGAAAGACTACATTGTTCTTCTATGCCTCGCAAATCAGACATCCTCTGATGACAAAGAAGAAAGTAGCACTGAGAAAGCAAAGATAATGTGTGAATTATTTTTCATCTCCAAACTCCACCTCTGTCAACATAAGATCTCTGGTGATTCCACAATAATTCTCCATCTGGAGGCTGCTTAAGTGACCAATAATTTAGTAATTCTTAATAATCCTACCATATTTGGGCTTTTAGGCAACCAAATGATTTGATAATCTCAAAAACCTTGTGAATAGAATTGTTTACCTTAGTCTTTACACAAATCCTTAGGTTAACCCTTCTGCCCAGCAGAAAGAAAGAAAGAAAAAAGAAAGAAAAAAAAAGAAAGAAAGAACCACCATTGCTGCCAAAATAGATACCTGACCATGTTCATGTGTCTGAGCATGTAACATTTCTACAAGAATGGCCATGTGTTCTGGCTTTGACTGTTCTAGAGACAGAAGTACATGCATACAGCATTTTAAAAACATACTTAATAGCAGGTATAAACGAGGCCAGTAACTTCACATCTGGCACTGCTGCCTGGCAGCCTGGCTTTTCTACACTAATTTCTATGCTGTAGCGAATGCTTTAGATCTGGGATATAAATGAGTCCATTACTCTTCCTGATCTGCTTCTCTACGAGACCTCAGGCAGATGAAATCTGACATTTTTGGTGACAGGCAGTTTAATCACAGGCTCCCATAATTGGACTAGAGACTTAAGGCTGCTGAGAGTCCAGTTACGTGTGATTATTTGATGGGCAAGCTTGTTGTCTCATTTGTGCATCATTGGCAGGGACACAATGGCTGTTTACTGATGCAAGGCTCCTCTGGGAGGCACAATGATTGAATGCCATCAATGTTTGTTTCTGCCATGGTATGCCTTTGAGCAAATCTCCTCTAATAGGTGTTAAAGGTGGACAGAATTAAACCAACAACATTATACTGTAAAACTGTCACAACTGGGTGGCACAGCTTTAGATATTTTCCAAGGTTGTTTTAGTACCATGTAGCATTCCTGCCAGATCTTAACACTGAGGGGGAAATAATCAATGAAGAATAAATGAACACTTTAAAAAAATCAGTAAAATTATTGCCTGCTTTACCAGTTACCCTTATGATCAAGTGTGTGTGTGCATTATAAAGGTAAACAGATATAAAACCATTTGCATTACCCTTAAGATCTCTAAGGGTGATGGTATTTATTTTTTGAGATTGGATGCTCCTAGACTCCTGGATAGGAGTGATGTAAATTTACCTTCTTCTCCTTGTTCTGCCATATCTGAATCTGAACCTTAGCAATCCTCATGGCAATCAGCCATGAAGATTGTCCTGAGAATATAATGCACTGGCCCCTTCATCTGCCTTCCATATCACAGCATGACCTCCATACCACTGATCCAATTCTGCAAGTCATTTTCTGGTCCTGAGCCCTTTTGGCATGCAAAGTCCTCATTGGCCCCAGGCCCGGATAGATGAAGCTGCTGCCCTCCATCAAGATAGATCCAAGTGGGATTTAATCCACTTGGGGAACATCACCCTCCCCTGTGGACGTCAGCACTCAAGCCGTTAGTCCTCAGCGTGGTCAGGCTAGTTAACCACTGCCTGACAGATGGCATTGAGTCACTGGCAGTATGGTCTACTCCAGGGGTTCTCAACCTATGGCCTGGGGCCAGATGCAGCCTGTGACATCATTTCATGTGACCCCCACAGCCTCCACCACACCTGGAAGTGCCATGTGTGACAGGCAGGGCAAAATGGCCAAACAACCCCAGAAGCTGTCTGAGGGAACATGACCTGGCCCTCGGTTTGAAAAGGTTGAGAACCTCTGGTCTACTCTATTACCATAACAGGATAACCTCGCTAGACAAGCATAAATTTACCCGATATGAAATACATAGGGAAGCATGCAGATCTAAACTGTTTTTAGAAATATTTCCAAAGCAGGAGGTCCTCACAAATGATAGCATCAACAGGTAGAACTGACAAATGCAGAAGTCAAAACTTTATAATTAAATACAGTAAATGATCTGTTAAAACTGCAGCAGAAAAACAAGATGAAGAGGCACATCATCTTGATTCTAGAATCTTTCACAACAAAAAGGGAAGCCAAGGACTTATTTTTAAGCACCTGATGTTCCAAATAACAATGTATATTCCAAACACAACGAATTGAACTCAATAAACACACCTCGACCTCTTTCCTCCTCTGCCCTTTAGTGCCTTCCCACTTTCCCCTAATTGCTAGGGGATGCCTAGCAATGGGAGAAACCAGTACTCTTGCAGAAGAGCAGTGCTTCTTTTCCACCCCACCAATTATGCCCTGGGCCGGGGGTGAATGTTGGCGCTCTTCTGCACAGCATGAAAAAAGCACATACATTCTGGTCCTCGGCCAACAGGCAGTGCTTTAACTTTGCAGTCTGAGCAGCTACGGTGTGTGTATTTTTCAGATGAAAGAAGGGCCTACTCAATTCCCCTCTCCTCATGAGTTCTTTGAAGCAAAGGGAGGGTCAGCTCCTCCAGCCTTTTTTTCTCTGAAGCCACAGTGGTTCAGAGGGAAGAACTTGACCCAGAGGAAACATATTCTTTGGAATGTTGTTCCTGAGTCCATTTCTTTCCTCTCCACAGTTGCTTTGAGGAGAACAGGAGATACCAGCTCTCTTTTTGCCCCTTGAAGTGGCCACTGGAAATGAAGGACATCAGGATTCAACCTCAAGGCTCTTTTGGCACGTTGCTTCAGTAGAAAAGGCAGGGCTTGCCCTTCTGCCTTCAAAGTGTGTGTATGTGTGTGTGCACTTGCACGTGTACATGTTTGCACGTGTGTGTGATATATATAACAAAATACATTAGTCATTAAAAAGTACTAGATAAAACCTCCAAAACAATTTATAAACATAATTAAAATATTAAAAAAAGAACATCTCCACTTGAAATCCCTTTTCTTAGCAGCAATTGACTTCTTAAAAACAGGCATCCTAAAACCTGGAAGCAACCACGAAAAAGACCATCTCTTTTGGTTCACCAAGGCTGCCTATGAGGGCAATGGGATCAAGGATACCCCTGAGAGGGTGTGCTCAGATTTTTTCACTGATAACCTGGACCCAAGCCATTTAAGTCCTGTGCTTTGAATTGTGCCTCGAAACACAGAGAATTGTGGCCAATTCACTATGATGATTCACTGTGGAATTAAGGCAAGAAGACTAAAAATATAGTCCTTTGCCTGCATAGTACTAGGATACATAAGTGGGTATGCTCAGATCCAGCAGTTCCATCTCAGCAGGCTTGATCTACCACCAGCCATGGCATTTCTATCTGTCTCTGTCTCTTTCTCTATGGGAGGTCTCTAGATGAACATGTAAGTGTGAATACTTGCTTGTCTGCCTGCTTCTGTGTACACAATATGTTCTGTGCATGGTGCATCTGTCTATGCACACCACCAGTTATTGTGCCTTCTGTTCTTTACCCCCACCCCACCCCTGGCAAGTAACAGTTGCCACTCTTCAGATCTCACTGACTGCTATTGTAGTCTGTTGAATGAAGAGGAAAAGGAATACAGTCTGGATCATACCGAGTCCTGATCTCTGTCCAAGTTCTGGGTACTGCATATGCAGGAGAAAAGTAAGGGAGAAGATAGATTTCTTGGGAGAACTTGAACTAACCCAGTAGAACAGAACCCATCTAGCCTCACTGCCTGGACAACTTTGGCAAGAGTGAAGCTACCATCAAAATAGGCAGGACTTTCACTGTGGCAGCAGCTGGCTCTAACAATCAGATAGCAATAGCAATTACACTTATATACCACCCAAAGGCTTAGAGGAGTATGTTTTTCACATTTTGCCTCCAACATGCTGGGGTCCTCATTTTGCTGACTTCAGAAGGCTGGAAGGCTGAGTCAACCTGGATCCCCAGCAGGATAGAGCTCACAATGTTGGCAGTTTTGGCTATACTGTAGTACAGCAGTTTAACCACAACATAGCTTGTATTTGGGGCTGTTCTCTTCTCTAACTCAATCCAGCTTCCATCCTCTGTTTTGGTACCAGTGATAACATTGGTAAGAATGGAATCAGAATACCCAATTATCCTGCCCATCCCAGTCTTCCAGCAACATACAACCCCTCCCCCCTTGGGGAAAAAGTCTGCATACAACCTTTTCAAATACCTACAGATTCTGGAACAGACAGATCCCCAGCCAAAAGAAGCAACTGTTACATATTTAAAGCAAGAGGCGAAGTAAAGAAGCAACGTCTTGGTTCTGCTTCAGGCACTTGAAGGACCACATAAATATACAAGATCATTAGAAATCTAATGATCTTGTACATTTACTTATGTAAAGTTCATTTATGTTTTGAATTTGTATTCTATCCTTCGGCAATGCTCCCAAGGCAGCCAATAAGAAAATAAAACTACTAAATGGCAGAAAAGCTTGTCATAAACAGAAGAGCAAACAGCAAGATAAACAGAGGGAGGGATATTAAAATGCCACTGATTGAAGTGCCACATTTTTTAAAGTTAAGGGGAAAGTTTATCCTGGTACCAAAAATCAAAAGACAGTTGTTCCCCCTTAAATAGTCCAAAGGCCTGGTGCTGCAGTCACAATCTGGGTCTACTGGAATTGGGTCAATGTGAACTACAGCTTTCTACTTTGCCGTTTGTCCTATTAAATATGGTTGGGTTCTCCTACTAGAGATGAAAAGAAAGCATTTCCTAGCTTCCTAGAGACTGTAGAGGCAGATAGACAGGGATTTAAAGGCCTCTTGTCTTTTGGGAACTCAGAGCCACACTAGTAAAGATAAAGGTCATCCTTGTTCAAAAGCCGCTTGTATCCAACTCTAGGATTCAGTGCTCATCCTTGTTTATAGCCAAAGAGCCAGCGTTGCCTGCATTTTGCAGACATTTCCATGATTATGCTGCAGGCATGCCTAGACACCGGAATGCATGGAATGATGTTTACCTTTCCACCAAAGTGATACAGTACTTATTTATCTACTGGCAATTTCTTGCTTTCCAACTGCTAGGTTGGCAGAAGCTGGGCCAGAGATGGGAGCTCACTCTGTCATGCAGCACTTGTGTCTTGAACTGCTGACCTGCCAACCAGTGGTGGGCAGCAAAATTTTTTGCTACCACATCGTGGGTGGAGCCTATGTTGTGGGCGGAGCCTACATCATGGGTGGAGCCTACATCATGGATGATCTAGCCATGCCTGCCATATGGCCAAGTATACAGCTGCAAACACAGGCAGCACTGGCTCTTTGGCTGTAAATGGAGATGAACACTGCACCCTAGAGTCAGATATGATTGGCTTTTGAGCAAGGGACACGTTGAACCACTTGCAGGGGCAAAACCTGATAGGGCAGGGTAGGGCAGGGCAGGGCAGGGCAGGGAGGTGGGCGTGGCCACCCAATTTCGCTACACCCCCTGCCCAGAGGCCACCCAATTTTGCTACCGCCCACCCTCCTGGGCATGTGTGCAAACCTGTTGCTGCCCACCACTGCTGCCAACCTTCCAGTCATCAAGTTTGGCATCTTAACTACTAAGCCACCACAGTACCCACTTGGAACTTATTTTTCCTTTTCTTTCCTTGCATGGGAGCAATGGGGAAATAGTTAAGGGCTGAATTTCTTTGAGGAAATCTCCTGAGAACTGGTGTAGAATAGTAGACAGAGTGTTGGGCTGGAACTTAGGAGACCTGGGTTCAATGCCACCTCTTAAAAATATCATGTACAGTAATACCCCGGATAACGCTAGAATCGGATAACGATGCAAGTTTTTTGGAAAAAACTTGCATCGGATAACGATTCTGGATAATGATTCTTAGCGTTATCCGATGCAATGGTCTGCGGGTGTGGGGTGGTTTGGGTAGAAGAACCCAATCCACCCCCACTCGCAGCGGTCTCTGCGACTGCAGTAGGGTCAGAGAACCAATCACGTCTCTCTCTTTCCCCCTTCCCTGTAGTTTAAATACAGGGAGGGAAAGAGAAAAGGAGTCTCTGCGGCTGCAGTAGGGTCGGGGGAAAGGCGGGTGCTTTTCCCCGACCTTACTGCAGTCGCAGAGACCGCTGTGTGTGTGGGGTGGCTTTAAAGGCAGGGAGGTCTCTTTCTTTCCCTGCCTGCCTTTAAAGCGGTTTGTCCCTGAAGTCAGGGCTTTTTTTTAGTGTTGTTTGATGCATGCATCAGACAACGCTAAAAATCGGATAACGTCATGACTTGTGGAACCAAGTCATAACGTTATCTGGGGTATTACTGTACCTCAAAAAGCCTTAGTGGGATTGCCATGTCAACCTGACCTCACATAATGCAGAAACTGTCAAGTGTCATATGATGGCAGGGAACAGAGCACGAAGAGGACAGAGTGAGAACCAAAAGTGGGTGTTGTTTTTCTGCACTATATTATTTAAAGACAGTAACCTTTGTGATGCCCTGAGAGGGACTGGGCATGTTAAGCACCCTGCTATAATGCTGTGCAGGATTCCCGCTGAGCTTCATGGAAACATAACCCTCCAAGTCACTTCCATTTCCCCAGAGCCTCCTCTGTGGGCCTCGAAGCATTGGGTTTGGCTGTCTCTCCACCTCCGTGGGCTGGATGATAATGAGGCCAAGAGCTCTTGACAGTTCTGTGCTCCAGAATATACAAGGAGGTAGTGAAAAAGCAGGGGAAAGCATTGGCTTAACCGCAACCCTTTCCCAAACCTTTGTTTTCTGATTCCTAGTTGATTTTGATGAGCAAAACAGCAGAAGAGGAAATGGTCGCAAAGGAGAAAAGTAATAAGAAAAAAAGTAATATGAACAACAAAAAATCATAAATGAAACCATAGCGAGCCTGTCTTTTATCTCTTTGCTTTACAGGCAGCATCCAACACATTCTTTTCTCTTTCACACACAGGGACAGAGACTTATGCGTGTGCACACATCTGCTTGCTCACAGACAAACCACACCACTAAGACAGATGCAACAGCCTGAGAGGTCCAAGGAAGAAGTCAGGCAAGAATTCTCAAGGTGACACCAGGGACTCCTGAGAGGAGAAGGGCTGTCCTGTCTGGAACTCCCCACCAGATGGCGGTCTTGCATCGTTCTCGAGCTGCTTCCCGAACGCGCCTTGAGAAATGAATCAGCAACCCAGAGGGGAAGCGCCTGTCAAACTCCTGACTCCCCATCACCAGGAATAAATATTCAATAATGAGCTATTAACCTTTATGATTCCCCAAGGGGGACTGGACATGCTAAATACCCTGCCATAAAGCTGTGTAGGATCCTGCTGAGCTCCACGGAAGTCTATCTTGCCAGGATGCTTCCAGATGCCCAAAGGCTCCAGTCCTGGGCTTGGGCATATCTGCTCTTGGAGGATATGAGTGGAAATGGCAGGAGGGTGGCTGAAAACCTTTGTTTTACACAAGAGCAAGGACACTCCACTGAACCTAAAGAGCAGAGGTGCACAAACTTTTCGGGCTGTAGGCCGGTCACTTGGTTCAGTGGGCCGGTCACGTGGTTCCTTCCAATGGAAGTGGAAGTAAAATGTGTCTTGCAGTTTGTTTTGCAATAGGATAAGATAGACTTTAAGCTGCCATTTTCTATGCTTAAACCAGGGGTGCCCAAATTATGGCCTGCTGGCCAGATCTGGCCCCAATGGCAATTCATCTGGCCCACACTGCCCTTGCCACTCCTGGAAGTGGAGGTAAAATGCACCTATATAGTGCCGGTTGGATGAATTGGTGCCGGGGGCCAGATATGGCCCACGGACTGTAGTTTGATCACCCCTGCTAAAGAGCTTCAAGCCACAAGTACAAGACAGGTCCAGCCCCCCTTCTGATCTTTGTTTTCTCCTCTTGGTGGCAGTTTTCTTATTATTATTTTGCTCCTTTCCTCACTCATTCTCTGGCCTCATCAGGAATCAGAGAGGTGGAAAGCACCCAAAGGCTCTTATGTTAATCCTCCTGCCTCAAGGCTGCACCATCTGCTCACCCAGCCTCTCAACTCTGGGCTCACATGCCCCCTTCTCTCTATCCTCTGATTAAGGACCGAAGAAAGAGAGGAATGATTTCTACTAAACACACACACACTCTCTCTCACTCTCTCTCTCTCTCTCTCACACACAATCTTATCCTTCACTTCTGGCTTCCTCCGTAGTGTTTAGCACTTAAATATGACATTTTAGGTTTGCTAGCAGAGGGGCCTACAGCCAAGTGTTTGAAATGAATATTCAGCCTTCTTTGTTGCCATGCACACTTCTCTGTGCTCATTCTTTCTCTCTTCCAATTCTTTTTCTCTCCCCATCTTAGAGGCCCTTCAGTCTCCCCTTCATTTTTCTTGACCATGCACTGGCATTTTAACTTTATTCTCCATGCCCCCCCCCCCATGTTCTACTGTTTTCTCATGCCTATGCCTTTCTACCAGTGCAAACGCCTGCAACTTATCACCCTCCTTCCAATGGCACTTTAAAACCCCCACTTTCTTGTGATATCACAGCTGCTTCACCAACAATACTGCTATCACAAAGCACACAAGACTGAAAATAACTACAGTGGTACCTTGCTTAAAGAGCATAATGCATTCCATGGGATTGCTCTTTAAGTGAGTTTGCTCTTTAAGCGAAACACCATTGTAAGTGACCGATTGTGACTTCAGGCATGGGGTGGTGGTGGTTGCGAACCCCGATTTAGTTGTTAAGCAAGTTTTTGGTTGGTTTTAGTTGTTAAGCGAGGCGACCATTCAGAGAAAATGCTGCTCTTTAAGTGAGTTGCTCTTTAAGCAAGGCACTCTTTATGCGAGGTTTTACTTGTATATTCACACTAGAGTTATGAATTTAGCTCAGAGGCTCCCAATCTTTTTTTTTTTTTTTGGTCATGCTCCACCTAAGGAGGAAGCCTAAATGGCAATTCACTGTTAATAACTAATTCTTGAATTGCCCTTCAAAAAAATCAAATTGCTCCCCTGTTGGGAACCACGGATCTAGATGGTTTTTGGGGGAATGAAGCAGTGCTTAGATTTTCTCCCCATTGTTGCTCTGGGAAATCTCCAACTTTCCAAGGGGATCCCAGGGGGATTGTTCACTATGGTGGTGGTGGTGGTGGTGGTGGTGGTAGTAGTAGTAGTAATGATGATGATGATGATGATGATGATGATGATAAGAATAAGAATAAGAATAAGAATAAGAATAAGAATAAGAATAAGAATAAGAATAAGAATAAGAATAAGAAATTTTGTGTCAGAAATTATTTTGGGTTGAAAGGATTTTTGCTAGAGATACTCTGCTCAGAGGACGCTCAAATGAGGCTCCTTTCATGCCCAAGATTTCCCCCCACCAAAGTGGTCCCTGTTTATCTACTTGTCAAACTGCTAGGCTGGCAGGAGCTGGGACATAGACGGGTGCTCATTCCATCATGCAGTACCTGGGTCTCAAACTGCTGACTTGCTAGCCTTCTAGCTAACAAGGCAAACTTCTTAACCACTGAGCCACCATAGGGTAGCTATTTAGGGTAAAATGCAGTGGTGGGATGTCAAAAATTTTACTACCCCACCGTGATGTCATCACAGTGTGGGCGGAGCTAACATCATGATGTCATGACATTGTGGGCAGAGCCAAAGAAAAATAATAATAAAAAAATAATAATCATAAAATAAAATAAAAATAAGCACACACACACACACACACACACACACACACACACACACACACACACACACACACACACACACACACACACACACACACACACACACACACACACACCTCAACCCACTCACCCACAACACAAGGACAGCAAGGAGGACAGCAAGGAGGCCGTGCATATGCGCCAAGCACTGTAGGCATGCATGCACACCAAGTGCTTGGCGCGCATGCGCAGTGGGGGAACCAGTGAAAAGGTAAGCCCCGAAGGTGGTTCCCCCCAAAAGCTTCTACCGGTTCTCCAGGACACTGGGAAAAGTTACTACCAGTTCTGGCGAACTGGTGCGAACCTGTTACATCCCATCACTGGTAAAATGGCAAAAATAGCTAGGGTTGGGAAAAATTGCCAAGCCCTTGTTACATCCTAATCCACACATTGGACTTCAAATGTAGAAAATAATTTAAAACTCCAGTACTATCACTGTAGCCACATCACCATACTAGTACTTCAAAGATTGCATTAATATTAATATTCCCCTTCAATAAAACGTTGCAGGCTGAAGTGTCCCTAAGTGAGTTCAGGGTTCCAGCTAGTCAGGTCCTCTTGGCAGACACACTATCTCATTTCTTTAGCTCTTGGTTTTCCATTTTCTCTTCTGAACAGTCAGCTAGAATTCTACGCAACACTGCACACAACCAATCTATCTCAATAGGCTATTCCAGCAGTTGGCAGATGTTCTCCCCAATTGCTCTTCTACAGATCTCAGGCTACTCCAAAGCCTGCTGATACCTGCTTACTACTGTATATGTGATTAGTGCTATGTTGGCCACATCACAATCCACACTCGAAAGACAAGCATCCTGTTGGTATGTAAAGTAATTATTTCCAGTTTTATTTTGAGCAGAAGGCAGAACAGTAGGATCCCCTGGCTTGATGTGGAGGAAAGAAACAAAGAAAAGGAGCTTCTCTGTCTTATCCCCATTTGGGGTGTATACTCAGCTACTATGCCCCAAATGGTACTGAGCCCACCATCCATCACCATCATCTTGTGGAGTAGGAAAGGTGGTTTCCAAAACTCTTTCTCCCATGGGAAGGAAATTAGCTCAACTCCCATTAATTCTGTCACCTTTCCTGACTTTTATTAGAAAGCTATAAGCACTAGCTGCCAAGAATTAAAAAGCTGGAAAAACAGGCGTACATATTAACTCACAGATTCCAACATGCTGAAATTATTTTAGTACTGAAAGGAACAGCTTTTAGAGTTGATACTACACCCAGGTTATCTACAGCCAAACTGTGTCAAAATCACATATTCTCTTCCTGGATTTTAAGAAGCAGGGGGAAAGGTTACAAGAATATTGCAAAAGTGCACATGGAAGAGAGCACTTTTGTTGTTCAGTCGCACAGTCGATTCCGACCCTCTGCGACCCCATGGACCACTGTCCACCAGGCACTCTTGTCCTCCACCATCCCCCTCAACTCGCTCAGCTCTGTGCCCATTATCTCCACAATACCATCTAGCCATCTCATCTTGGGCCGGCACCTTCTTCTTTTGCCCTCGACCCTTCCAAGCATCAAGGCTTTCTCAAGTGAATTCTCTCTTCTCATTTGATGTCCAAAGTACTTTAGTTTCATCTTTATTATTTGCCCTTCTAAGGAGCAGTCAGGGTTGATTTCTTCTAAGATTGACCTATTTGTTCTCCTCGCTGTCCAGGGGACTCTCAAAACCCTTCTCCAACACCACTAGGGTGTTATTATTCATTTACAATTTTTTCTTTCTTATTCTGTTGTCGTTGCTTGTTTGTTACAATTAGTATGATGTAATACTTAGATGTAATTTTATTACTACCAATTGTATTGTAACAAACTTGCTTATTATGTATTATGTATTTTGAATGTTTTCTTTTTTACTTTTCTTAAAACAATAAAGATAATTTAAAAAAAAAAGAATATTGCAAAAGTGCACCTGGAAGAGAGCATGATTGTTCTCTTACTGGCAGAAATGATCGCAACAGTCCTTAAACAACAGGCACAGAATAGCTGAAGTTAGGCTTTTCTCTTTTCTCCTTCCTCATTTCTTCCTTTCTCCACTCCTCCCCATTCCCTATTTTCCCCTTGGCATTTGGCCTGAAGATTTAGGCATCATTTGAATGGAAAACCATTAGCTCTGCCTCGTCACCCCATTTCCAGGGCACTAATAACTCATTCCATGCTCCCTTTCTTGCATGCCGCTTGTCGGCTCTAATAGCTTGATAGATCAGGCAGTTTGGCTTGTTCCTCTGCAAGCTGATTCAAGCACGAACTTTTAATAATTAGCCACATAAATACAAGTCTGTGTAACAAGCACACATGAGTTTTTTCCATGGACAAACTGGTGCTGGAACAGCGGGGTGGTGGTGGTGGAGAAGCTTAAAGGTTAGGATGCAAGCAAAGTGTTCTGTGAATAGACTCACTTCCTGTATAGAAGGAATGTGGAGCTATTACTAATGTAGAACAAGTTTCTGAGAGTTGACAGGACGAAGGGCCACAAACACAAGTGTTAATAATGAAGAGTCTTTGATGCCCTGTTCACGGAGGACGACTTGTACCTGTAATACAAGGGTCTACAGACCAGATGTCCTTGCTATCAAGTTGTGCTGGCTTGGAGATGAAGAGGATATATAGGAAGATTCCCCTAAAAAGGAAGACTCTCTGCTGCTTTGCAAATGCCAAGATGTCTGAACTGAACTTATTGAACTATAAGCTGCATTTTTAGTAAAGGATCTTAGGTACTAGGCAGTTAGCAAAGATGTCTGCCTGACACCCTAGAGATCCGCTATCAAGTGACAACACTGGGTCAAATATATCAATGGCCTGATTGGGTATAACATGTCTTCATAGTTTTATAACAATGTCTTTTATTTTTGATGGAAGCAAGCCAGGCAGGGTTGGTCCAAGACAAGTTGCTGCCAGAGGCTGCCTGAGATTTCCCCAAAATCAAGGCACACAGGACTCAAGACAGGTCAAGTTATTCTGGCAGCCAAAGCAGACAATCTCACAGGTCCTTCTCCTGGCACTAAAATTGCAAGCCTATTTTGGCCAGGATCCTGTTGTGTAACTTTACACTTAGCAACTTAGATGATGTCATCAGATATGATTGTTTGGAGGATTAAAAATGTCCTGTTTCTCTCCAGATTCCAGAGAGCAGTAGGAATCTTTTTTATCATGGGAAAGCCTTTGGGAGCTTGAGTGATAGGGAAACCTCTTTAGTACCTGAAAATTGGGTCCTAGTGCTGTCACTGGAACTTGGAAGTATGTGTGTGTGTGTGTGCATGCGTGCGTGGACATTTGAAAGATCTTCACTCACCCTGCATCTCCCAAAGCCTTCCCCAGGATGAAAGGAAGCCCTAGGAATCACCAATATTTAAGGGGCGGGGAGAGATATAGGAGATTTTAATTTCTTCTGAATGGCCACGGTTGGTGACATTTATCCAAGTTGTATTTGCTGGCCTTTCAATTTCACCCATCATCTGCTGTCTGAGAGGCAACCATCTCATTCATAGAAATGTGATAAAATAAATAAATAATAATTCTGCCTAATGGTAGGACCATCCCAATATTCTGCACAGTCCAAGATCTAGGGCAGTACAGAATCTGCATTGCAGCACCTACTAGCTGGTAGATTGAGAAGGGATTTTTAGCTTTTTAATGTCAGATGCTAACACATTCCCAAAGACGACATATTTGGCAACAACAAAACATTGTTAACTTTATCCTATGGGACAAGTTTTAAAAGACTCATCATTTTCTCTTATCCTGTCTGAGTCATCCTTTTTTTGTTCTGTACAAGAAGATCCAAGGACTCTTCCTAGTAAACAACTATGCAGGTTCTTTGCATGATGGCAGGGAAGCCTTTTGAAATGACTTCCTACTACCCTAGGCAGACTCCCAACTGTATGCAATTGCTAAACTAATACTGAACAAAATGCTGTATTCACATGACCCTTCCCTGGCTCAGATGCAGAGCATGGATTATATTCTTCGCCCTGTGTTATGCAAATGATCGGATAGAGGTAAGATCCTCCAAGAGAGAATAGCATGCGTACATGTGGGATACAGGATTGTGTCCAGACCTATGTTCAGAGGAGTTCATTAAAAGTGCTGGAGGAGGATGGGCAACATGTTATCTGATTTACTGCTTCCTTTCAGCCTCGAGTGCTTTCTCCCATGGTGTTCCATATTGCTGGAGATGGAAGGGAGAAGGAGAGAAAGTAGCCATCTTACTCCTATCTTGCAATGGTAAGCAAACTGTATGTGTCTTTCCATTGGTGGGAGCCCAAGTCTGGAGCCATGACTGGTGCATTTCTTTATTTTCTTACCTGTGTGTTAATGCGGATGGCCCCAATGGAGGGAATTTCAAAGTAATAACCTTTAAAAAAAGAAGAGAAGAAAAACAATGACACGATGGACTTACACTTTACCACAACACATTTGATTCATGTTTAGTGACAGTAGTAACAATATCAATTGCACTTATATACCACACCGTAGTGCTGAGAACATTCTCTGACTGGTTCACAGTGTAATTGGCAAGTTTTTGCCTGCTTGTTAATCTAGCTCAGGAGTTCTCAACCTTTTAGAACCAGGAGCCAGGTCATGCTCACTCAGACAGCTTTGGGGGCCGGATGGCCATTTCCCCCTTCCTCCACCACATGGCACCTCCTGGTCTGGTGGAGGCGGGGGGGGGGGACATGAAATGGTGCTGTGGGTTGGATGTGGCCTGTGAGCCGCAGGTTGAGAATCCCTGATCTAGCTACATGCAGTGCAACAGATACGGTCCAAAGTACAGTAAAGAGTTAAATGGCTTGGCCCAAGTAGTCGCCTGAATTGTGGCCTGGGATTGTGGCCTACAGCCTTCTGCTTCAGATTGCAAAACCTGCTGGTATAAGCCTAATAGATGACCTTACAATTTAATGTTCTCTCTCTCTTCCTCCCCTCCTATGGAGCTAGGAAAGATGTTGCAAATAGTATGTCCTAAAAACTAATGTAAAGCAAGGGATAATAAAATGAATTATTAACTCAGCATCCCCCCCCCGCACCCGCAGAAAGCAAAACAACAATGCTGCCACACACAAAAACCCTGAAATCTGAATTGCAGCAGTGAAAGGGAGAAATGGAGAAGAGATGATTAAAGCAGGGGTTCTCAACCTATGGCCCATGACACCATTTCATGTAGCCCACTGCCTTTGCTCCTGCCACCGCCACTGGAAGCGGCGGAAACAGCCATAAAACGATTGCGGTTGTGATAAAAATGTTTATGTCAGCCATGGGCGCCTTTTACAGCAGCATTTATGGGGGCTGGGGGGGGGGAGAAAATCCACCAGTCTGGCCCACTCAACTGTCTGAGGGAACATGACCCAGCCTGTGGCTTTAAATTAAAAGGTTGAAAACTCCTGGATTAAAGTAACAAACAATAGAGGGAAAGGAGAGAGAAAAGAAGCAACAGATGTGAAATATAAATCCACAAATTTAGTTATAGGTACATTGTTTCCATTTCATCCGGGCTAAATGGTTTATTGCTGAACAAAAAACAGAAATGGGAAAAATGAGTGTTTTACGACTGCAGCCTTTGAAACCCCATAACCAGCATGAAATCGAACCTTTTCCATCACCAAAACACACTAACATTTCTCATCTCTGATAAAAGCATATTTCCTCTAATGTAACTACTGAAAATACAGTAATAGTAAGGTATTGTGCCACTGTTTTTACTACAGTACTTTAAATTGGAAATTGCCGCATCTAGGAAACAACAATGCAGGGACAAACTCCGTAGAAGAGACTCCAACTGACTCCAAATTGCAGAGGTTTTAGTTTGCCATTTACAGGAGCTCTTGAGGGAGCTGAATCCCATCTTCAAAACAGCATCAGTGCCTTTTATAAAATCTTATAAAATGCTGATTAAAAGCCAGAATGCATTCCGAACTAGAGTTGCCAAAGTGGAGAGTCCAGCTGCCACCGCTCTCGGGCAACTGACTGCAGCTCTTGACACATTATTACAGGTAATCTGCAGCCAATGAGATACTCTACTCACAACAGCAGTGACAGGAAGGAAGGAAGGGGCAAAGAGAGGTTGAGAGTTTGTACTTCTTTGGAGTGTTGTAAGACCTCCTGTGATAGGCAAGGAGTTTTTCCTTAATGGAAGGCACGGGTGACACTGTTGGCTTGCTTCTTTCTCCGAGTTAAAGGCGTTTTGCAGAAGACTGGCCAGAGGCCTTGCATCTCTTGTAAACACAAACAGAATGCAGACCAGACAGACTGCAGGTGCTGAACCTGAGGAGTCAGTTCTACAGCTGCTTCCTGGGAAGGCATCTATAACCACCTACAAGCTTTCCAAAGGGAAGGCGGCAGGATGGAAAGGGCATAAGGAAGGCTAGAGAGCAATAATAATAACAACTGTAGCCCATTTAGCACCTGAAACTCTCAAAGCAATGTCTGCTGCTTTGTCCCCCAATTGTTGGCATCCATCCATCAAGCACATTAGTTGACTTGATTACTTTGCCCAGCACAACTATCAGACACCTATAGCACCTGTGAACCTAGCTGCCCATAGTGCTAATCATCTCTCTGCAGCATCTGCCTATTTATTTACCCTTCCTGTTTTGTAGTTCCCATGCAAACCTTGCAGTTATATTCCACATTTTCTCTGTCTTTCTTCAGCCTCTTTGCAGTTGCAGCAAATTCAGATGCAATAAATGGTGCACCAGTATGACCATTAAACTTTGGGCACACAGAAACTGAAACATTTACATCTGTCGGTGGACAAATGGTACATGATTTAGTAAGACCTGTTAGTTTCTCACCCACAATTCTCATTTGGGCAGCACTGTGAATTAGTGATATGAGAAATGTAAGAAAGACACATAGTTGTAGGCAGCTCAGAGCAACTTGTGGCCCCTGCTTCCACTGTATTAAAAGGCTACAGAAAGGATGTTCTTAGCCTGGTCGTCACACAACATAATGGCTGGAGTGAGCCAGCCCATCCCCATAGCATTCCTACTTGGACCTTTTTGGGTACCTGCCAGGGGCTTCTACCTTTTTGGTACTGTTAGGATCACTCTGCTTTGGTTCATTTCCACTATATATGTGATTGCTGGGAATGAAATGAAGTGGTGCTTGAGGCTGTTAATTGCCTTCCACTTTCAATTTTCCATATTGTGAAGTGGCTTAAGAAGGAAGCTACTCAGTGACGACGGGATTTAGCAGGTTCGCCCCAGTATGCCAGAACTGGTAGCAGAAATTCTGGCTGGCCCCTCTGCCCATCAAAGTTTTGAAATAAAGTAGTCCTAATTCAGGTACAACACAGGGTTTCCCCCTTGGCCATGCCCATCATACCAAACCCACAGAGTAGGTAGTATATTTTTTTGAATCTCACCACCGCAGCCACTTCATGATATTGGGAAATTAAATGCTTCCTCTGCTATGTAGAGAGGCAGAGGAAGTAAAAAGGATTTTTAAAACTGTATATTGGGGCATCACTGCTGCACTGCATTACTTATAAAAAATTTTTAAAAAGCAAAACTTCCTCTGGGAAACAGAAGGAGAAAAGAGGAGGCAAGGAGTGCTTTTTCTTTTCTTTGTGGCTTTTCTTAAAGGTTGGCTGAAGAACTTGCCTGCAGCTGACTCCACAGCTGCATAACCCATCCAAGGAGATGAGGAAGTGTTTAGTTTCTCAATACCATGAAGGGGTGCCTTCTTAAGCCATTCCATGATATGGCAAGTTGATAGAGGAAGGAGCCAAGCCAGATAAGTGAATATGCTATTTGGATACAAGAATGGCACAAAACGCCATGTTGGACCTCTACCTGACTTTAATAAAGTAACTGTGTGCTGTCAACTCAATTTTGATTTATGGAAATGCTTTTCAGGCTTTTCTAGGTACAGAACACACAGAACTGGTAGACTATTCATTTATTATGGGGGCACCTTGGGACTAGGCTGCTTGTCCAAGGTCACGCAGGCTGGTTCTGCTGGGATGCCCAATGAGGAAGCAAACTCTCAACCTTTGACTCTTAACTCACTGAACTCTACCTGATCTTAAGTGACTTCATTTAGCTGACACCAACCTGCTCTAGGTGAGCCCATGCAGATGAAGGTCCGAGAAGCATGAAGTGATCCACAGCTACATTGTTGAGTCACAAGTAAAGAGAAACTCAGATAAGAAAACTCTGATGCTTTTTCAGCCATTCTGTCTCACTGTTAAGATTTCTGCTTACTTTGCCTTACCAAGAGATCATTTGGTCATGGGAGGCAGAAAAGGAGCTACAGCTGCCCCCATCCCCATATTCTTAAATGATTTGCCCTTATTATTCTGATTGAGAAGTCTATGGTAGCCAGCCACATCTAGCAGTAAGAATGCTCCTCTTCGGTATCTGCCTAAACCAGGGGTGTCCAAACTTTTTGCCCCAGGGGCCTGACCATCCCCCCAGAACAGCTGAGTGGGCCTGACCATGCCCCCAGAAAGGGATGCTTCTGTGCATACACATCTGCATTCACTTCTGAGTTTGACATGGATGCTTCTGCACATGTGTGAAAGCATCAGTATTCACTTCTGGGTTCAGTGTGGATGCTTCTGCACATGCCGAAAGCATCCGTATTCACTTCCTGGTTCGATGCGGATGCTTCTACGCATGTGCGAGCACATCTGCGCCAAACCAGGAAGTGAATATGGATGTTTCTGTGCATGTGCAGGCCTGTCCGCGCCAAACTAGGAAGTGAGTCCACACATGCATAGAAGTGTCTGCATCTGCTTCTGGGAATGGCGAGGGCATCGTGGGTCTGATTGAATGGTTTTGAGGGCCATATTTGGCCCACAGGCTGTAGTTTGAGCATGCGTGGCCTAAACCCATGCCTCACTGTTTCAGGTGCTCCTGCTATTTTTCACAGAAATCCTTCTCCCCATGTGATGTCACTGCAGCTCTCTGAATGCCTTTCATATCAGAAGCAGAGGCCTGGGAGATTAACAGTAGGAGAGCAACAAAGGCCCTTCTGCATCTCCTCCTCCTCCTCCTCCTTGTGCTTTTGAAGCAAAGCGTGGAAGGAGAGAGAACACAACCCTGATAGAAAAAGGGGCAGGGCACATGGGACTAGCTTCCAAAAGGTCACTGAGAACATGGAGAAGCTGCTGTTGGTCACGTACTCATCCAAGCTTAAAATAACCAAGCCAAAGCCACTAGAATTAGCTGGCTTAAACCAACACAAAATCCTATCTTTTTAAAGGAACTTTCGGGGGGGGGGGGAAACTAATGTTAACTGCAGTTCTATGTAATGAAGACCTTCTTGACAAAGAAAAAAAATCAGCTTCTGAAAAACAGCATTTCTTAGGAGAAGAGCAAAATTTGCAAAAGCAAATAAGCACCAGCAATTGAGAGAGGGCATGTGAGGAGGAAGAAAAACTAGTAGTAGGGTTAAGGTAAGGGTTGAATATATTTTTCCCCATTCCCCAACAGCTCAGCTCTGAGCTGACCCATCCCATGGCTACTCTCCATCAAAACAATCAAACATCCTGTGGGGCTTAATCAAACATGTTTGCATGCAGGACCTTATAGAACATTCACAAGATGCAGCATATTAAATTGCACTTCCTTTAATTAAAGATGTTGGTCTTTGCATGTCTTTCAGGAAATTGCAGCCTCTAACCCAATAGCCTTCCAACTAACGCCAGGTGGGCACAGCTAGGTTTGTTTAGCACCATTCAATGATGAGGATGTTCCATGCACACACCCAAGGGTAATATTTTTCAGTGAGCAGGCGCATAGATTTGTTGCATAGCCAAGGCCAAAGCATCCAGGGGCACCTTATAGCCTAACAAGTGAATTGCAGCAAAAACCTTTCTCACTCAAAGACTGTCATTCTCATGACTCCAAATGTCCCAGAGCTGAGTCCTGACATCAATGACAGGTTCTGGGGCTAGACCTTGGTGAGTCCTGGCTCTGTACAGATTAATTAATCAAATTAAGAGGTGAGGCATCAGGAAGTACTCATGCCTCTGGCACAGAGATCTTCATGCTTGATTTACAGGGAAAATTGCATGGCAAAAGTTGACTCTGACAACTGCTTCTGACATTGTTTGATATGTTCTGGAGGTGGGAGGCAGAGGAGGGAAGGTGTAAGGATTTGGCCAGAAAATGACAGCAGCTCTCTCTCTGGCTCGTATGACATAAGTCTAGCAAAACCAGAGATGGCTTCTTTTCCCAAGCATCCTCTAGTGCAATGTTTCCCAATCTTTGTTTTGTGACTTCAATTCCCAGAAGCCTAAGTCAATCCCCTGAAGCACTGATCAGCCAATGTACTGACTGAGCCTTCAGGGAACCGAAGTCCACCAGTGATCCACAGAACATAAGACTATGCTTGT
Source organism: Furcifer pardalis (assembly GCA_030440675.1). Taxonomy (NCBI): domain Eukaryota; kingdom Metazoa; phylum Chordata; class Lepidosauria; order Squamata; family Chamaeleonidae; genus Furcifer; species Furcifer pardalis. The sequence continues at coordinate 106,820,288 of CP126893.1, forward strand.
GTTAATACAGTCTAAAATAGCATTTGTCTTAGCCATGCCATGAGCTTACCCATGGAAGGAGGCTCTCTGCAGGTAAATTTGATTGACAATATAGCAACAGAAACATCACTTCACACATTCAAAGCAGAGTTAACTAGAAACATTTCTAACTTCATGGCATGCTGACAGAGAGTGACTCATTACGAACCTTTCTCACCTATGACTGAAAAGTTAAAAAATACAATTCCATTGAAAACACCCTTGTAAAATCCAGGTTATCAGCAGAAACCTCTGTTAATTGTTTTAGAAGGCAAGTAAAAGGGGAGAAAAAGTAGAAGTCTCATTCATACCAACTGCCCTGAACCTATGAGATAGGCAACTTATAGACATAAGGAAAAGTACAGTACTGTACTGTACTTTTTATAAGAAAGATTGAACTCACTACCCCCAGCTCTGTAAGCAGAAGTGACTTTTTCACAGTCATGAACATCAGAGAATATCAGAGTCATGAATAGTTTCAGTGTTATTAGTAAAGGTTGCCTTTGCTTGAAAGCCAGTCATATCTGACTCTAGGATTCAGTGCTCATCTCTGTTTATAGCCAAAGGGCAAGCGCTGTCTACGTTTGCAGGTGTTTATGAGGACATGTGGCAGGCCCGCTGTTTACCTTCCCACTGAAGTGGTCCCTATTTATCTACTTCCAATTTCTTGCTTTCGAACTGCTAGGTTGGCAGGAGCTGGGACAGAGATGGGAGCTCACTCCGTCGTGCAGTACTTGGGAATCAAGTTCAGCATCTTAGCCAATTGAGCCACTGCAGTCAGTGTTATTAGGGGCAAGCAAGAACTGGCAAAGGGATTCAGGAACTTTTCTGACATAATAGCCACAGATTTTGTGCAAAAGATTTATGTAGTGGTTTGGAGACCAAGAAACAGGAGCTCTGGGGTTAATACAAAGCCAAAGACAGTAAAGGGCATCCCACTGGTTGACCATCAAGATTGCTAATTTGAATTTTGGTAATGTCTACCCATGCTACATTGCTTTCAGTTAAATATGGTTCTAAAGCAGAGTTTCCAAAACGGCTCCCCAGATGTTCTTGGAATACAATTCCCAGAAGCCCTGATCAGCAGGTGTATCAACTCGGGCTTCTGGTAATTTATGAGAACATCTAGAAGCCCAAGGTTGGGAAACTCTGATCAAAAGGGATGTTTTGATCTGTATTCTGCTGTTACATCATACGGCTGCCAAAGGTATCCTCTTAGTTCAAATTAATCCATATAGTGGTGAATGTCATCATGTTAGAGCCACACTGACCTGAGGCCTCTAACCCAGACAGGTGACACGGCATCCTAGCAGATGACTCCAAACATTCCTCCGTAGAATCACATTTATGTCATTCTACAGGAGATGATTAAAGCGAATCAGTCTTGTTTTACCTACCCTATGTCGTCAGGGAAAGGAACAGTAATGGATTGTTGATTAGACAACTCTATGCTACTTCTCTTTTATGTGTTAAAGTAGCTAGTTCTCAGAGAGTATTGGGCATCTACAAATGCTACCCATCAGCAGAATTTGTACCGCTTATACCCTATCTTTTTGCTCTCACCTCACATGGCAGACTATGCTATATGCATTCAGAACTGATATTTATTGAGCGGACTGGCCTTTTCAGTAAAATGACTAAGCCCATTGGTTAGCGAACACTACCATCTGCTTTGAAGAAGGTTTCTGCATTGCTCAACCATCTTAGAGTTATCAAGCCTACCAACCTTGACCTAACCTTGCCCGAGATATTGGATGCTTTGTCAAATCACACCATCTTTTTCTTCAATCGTAAAGAAGGCACGTCAACCTCTTTTCCAGCAGTACTCCTATCCCAACAGCGGGAAAAGCGATTCTGCCATATATGTGGCAGGAGTAGTTTGACTCTCTTAGGCATTCATATTCTTTTCCACAGCTATGCCTTCACACTTTCCCTCATCACCAGGAGGAAATGTTATGGGCACAGTTGCAATCTCGTATGTTGCACTAGCTCACTGTGTAGCTCAGCAATGGATCCTTCAGCAGGGTCCCTCTGCACTATGTTCACAGTGTCTTTTTGTCTTCCAGGTACTTTGCTGTACCTGAATGGTTCAAATGACTATCTCATCATAGCCCCCCGGAATCTCACCAGCTTAATTGCTGATGTGACATGCTGTATCCCTTTTTTGCAAATCATTCTGCCGAAACTGTCAGTTGAGAGATCCCTGCATATGTTGGATCTGGGAAGAGCCATCCCATTTTACATTGATAGGGCCAAGTCATTTCGCAACTCCACAAGACTATTCATCGCTTATGGAGGCCCCAAAAAGGGATCCACCATCGCCTCTCAGCGCATATCAAGGTGTGTTGTCAGGACCACAAATCTCAAAGACCCTGTTTCCGGAACAGGTCAGGGCTCATTCAACTAGAGCAGTCTCCTCATCAACGGCTTTCCTAAAGGATGTGCCTGTTGAGGATATTTGTAGATCAGCGACGTGGTCACAACTCCAACTTTCATCCAACGTTACAGAATAGACACAAGGGCCACACAGGACACCCGATTCAGAAGGGCAGTCCTGTCATTGTCACTGTAACTGTCTTCTGCTGGAACCAGACGTGAACCCTCCATCTGGCAAGAAGCTTGCTACTCACCCAAACGTGTGGATTCACAGACGTCTCGAAGAAGAAGAATGGGTTACTTACCTGTAACTTTGGTTCTTCGAGTTACATCTGTGAATTCACACGTGACCCACCCACCTCCCCTCTCTCATGTCTGTGAGGTAACCTGGTGCTAGCTTGGAATGGACTGAGGAGGGAAAGGGCTGGCACCAGGGTTGTGAAGGGGGTGGGTGGGGCCTCCTCTAACGAATTTCCCCTCCCTTTTTCAAAGCTCTGGTATAGTCCAAAATGGAGTTCTGCGCAAGCGCAAAACCCAAATGTGTGAATTCACAGACATAACTCGAAGAACCAAAGTTACAGGTAAGTAACCCATTCTTTTCAAGCTTCTTTATATCATATGAAGGCTAAGGCCACTTTTCCTACATTTTTGAGGACCACTATGTCCAAATGAAGCAATGCTGCTTTGGATGTACAATTTCCGGGAAGGTATCACACACATCATCCTGCTGATTCCAGTGTTTTCCAATCTTTGTTTTTTGGACTTCAATTCCCAGAAGCCTAAATCAATTCCCCAAAGCACTAATCAGCCAATGTATTGACTTAGGCTTCTCAGAATTGAAGTCCACCAGTGTTCTGCAGAACATAGTTTGGGAAAGGCTGGATTAAGCTATGAATCACAGCAGCAGCTCATTGGCTCTGAAGAGAAAGCTGCCTTCATCCTTATAAAAACAACCCTGAAAGATACCTCGCCCTTCCCATGTGTTCCTGTCAGCAGAAGTTGACTATGTCCTTCTTCCACCAGTCCATTTTTGATAACTGGCTAGCTGGACATAATTCTATATTCCAGACAATATTCCTACCTTTGTTGGCACAAGCCATCCATTGCAGGGGGGTGACATCGTAGTTGTGCTGCCCAACAGAGAAGGTGAACACTCGTACCTGTGGAAAAAAATGGCACAGGGAGTTTCTTTTTAATACAGGAAACTAGGAATGGTCATCATGAAGCTCAGGGGATTCTCTGACATGAATAAAGTAAGTAAATAAATAAAGAGTGTCCATTAATAAAATGTGTTTCCTTTGAAATTTGTTGAGCTTTGTTAAGGACCCATTCATGCAACGTGGAATAACATGAAACGGCTGAATGTCAACATCCTCTTTTTGCATCAACGAGTCTCAACCTGCGGCCCATGGGTTGGATGCAGCCCACAGCACCATTTCATGTGCTCCCTCACCTCCACCACACAAGGAAGTCCCATGTAGTGGAGGAAGGGCAAAATAGCCACCTGATCCCCAAAGCTGTCTAAGGGAGCATGACTTGGCCCCTGGCTTTAAAAGTTTGAGAACTGTTTTGGATAGTCTGATGTTTGCAACCCTTCCACACATGCCACTTCTTAATATTTACCACAGTAACCAAAAAAGTCAGACCTTGGGCATAGCAGTGGCTGGATGCACTCAACTATTTGGCTGTAGCCAAAGTTCAATATACACAGCAGTGTTCAAATGGATAAATTCCCTCCCACCACCACCAAAAACAAACAAACAAAAACCAAGACAACCCTTTGTGCCAATACTGGATGCACCTAAAATGTGCTCTACATGCTACACAACTGTGTGGTTTGATGAACTCTGTAATAATCTGCCATTTTGAAGCCCAGGTCTTGAAAAATAGCTGTACTACACTTAATTAATAGAACAGAAATGATTATTTGTAAAGTAGTAGCTGGCCTTTACACAAATGCTCAACATGGCTCACAAATACCACAAACTCTTTGAGAATATTAAGCTTTTAGTATGACATCCTGAACCAAATGCTGGGTCTCACAATCACCGAGTGGACAGTACCTGCGCGCGCGCGCACAGACAGACAGACAGACAGACAGACAGACAGACAGACAGACAGACAGACAGACAGACAGACAGACAGACAGACAGACAGACACGAATGTACAGGTGCTTCTTGCCTCTCATCCTTATTGCCACTACCCATTAATTGTAGTGCTTCTTTAGGTTATAATATGCTAGAAACAGAATCCAAAGGAGTATGGCAAGCTCCTGTCAATCATCCAACTACTATGTGGAGTGGTCTTAAAATGAAGTGACTGAAGAAGCAGATACTACTGTTCACATATCAACTCATACAGGGACTAAATTAGAGAGGCCTTTGTTGTGTTCTTCTTGCTCGGTGTCAAAAAGCTGATCTAATTTGTCTGGTTGCCATAGGCAAGAAATGGGAGACTCAAGTTTTCAAGCAAAATATATTTAGAAGATGGGAAACACCACCAACATAACCCGCCCAAATCACACTTCTGAATGAAACATGCCTAAATCTAGGTTTAATATTTTAGGCCTAAATTCAATTACTAACACCAACTAAAAGTGTGACTACATTGGCAAGCAAAATTAGAGTGATTTGTTTTGATTTAGTCTTGGATCTCTTGATTCACACTCTTTTTTGTGACAATATTTGATTTAGGTGTCCATATGACACCCCCCCCCCAGTTTCAATACCAGTACCCACTTTGTCTTTTAATTTGATGTGATTTGATCTTCACCCACATCTCTCTTCCATAGATACAGTAAAAACCCGACTTACATATACCTTGAGTTACATAAAATTTGACTTGCATAATGATTTTGTGCTAAAACCATGTCCTGATTTACATGATTTCCTATGGGTTTGCTTGAAGTTACATATTCTTTTCCCTATGGGTTTGCTTCAAGTTACGTAAAAATTCATTTTCCTATGGGTTTGCTTCAATTTACATAAAAATTTCATTTTCCTAAGGGTTTGCTTCAAGTTACATAAATATTCTTTTTCCTATGGGTTTGCTTCAAGTTATGTACAAATTCATTTCCCTATGGGTTTGCTTCAATTTACATAAAAAAATCATTTTTTCCTATGTGTTTCCTCCGAGTTACGTAAAAAAAAATTTCCCTATGGGTTTGCTTTGAGTTACATTAAAACCCGATTTAAGCAAAAGAATGGACTTTTTTTTCATAAGTAGGGGTTTTACTGTACTACCTTCCTATTGATCCTAGACTATTCTATTATGGTCTGCCATCAAGCTGCTGAGACTGTTTGAGGAGTAGTGTGGCAAAAGGTACGTTTTAAAATTCTTCCCATGTAAACAAACATACCGACAAACATACCATGGAAACTTTGTAGTCTGTTGGAGTTGATTTACAAATTTTTAAAATCTTTTTTGTCTATATGGAAATGATCTAGCACTAAACTAAGGTAGCAATGCAACAACACAGTGATATAGCAGTAGACTTCATAGTCTTAAAAGATACTTTAGAGCAATGTAGGTGAATCTATAGCATATGTTCAGGAGGTGGCACGCAGAGGCCTCTCTGTCGGCATGTGTGGGGTTTCAGGCAAGCCCCATGCCTCTGGAGCAAATGGGTGCTTTCACCCAGGGGCAGGATTTCAGCCTCCCCATTGGCAGAGGGAGAGGGGTGAGCAGGGAAGCGGCATTGCTATTAGATCAAATCAGAAGCAATGCAGGCCCTGCCCATCCTCCTCCAGCATCTTCTCTGCAGTCTACATTGATCATTGAAAAATACTTTAAATTTTCTACACAAATGTATAGATCCATTGACTCAAGTGCTGTAGGGTAAATCAATACTTCTGAAAATTGCATTACCTATTTGGGACTAGGAATTGGATTTAGGCTAGGTTTTTTCTTTTAGAAACTGTACATGGATACATTGGAATATGAGAAGTTGGAATACCTTAGCAGAGATAAACAGAAAAAAAGATCCACTTCTCCTGGGCCCACGTCTATTGCAGATCTCTTACTCCATAACTGAAAAGGGGCAGATTTAACCCCATACAGCCTCCTTGCAGAAGTACAAAAACAGAAAAGTCTTGTTTCCTTTTCATCTCTCACAAAAGCTGCATGAATACCTTCTCCCAGTATTCCCAGCCATTGGCTACAGGAACCTATGAAGCTTTCTTAAACCAAGTTAGATCAGTGGTCCATCTAGCCTAATATAATTTATTCTGGCTGATTGTGACTCTCTAAAGTTCTTTCCTTTCTCTGCATGGAGACTCCTTATACTCCTTAGAGATCACCTGTCTAAGAATAGCTGAGACTTGACCTGCTTAACTTCCAAACCAGATGACATTTAGTGAGCTTAGGATAGGAAGACAATATAGTCATGCTGGCTGAGACTATGGACCTGGATGTCCAACCCCTAAGAAGATGACAACTGTAATGAGTTGAGTGATCCATTATCCTAAAATTTACTTTACAACTTGATTTGGGTTCAGTGAACTGATTCCTTTGTCTAAAGCCTATACCAAGAATATGGTAATCATCATGGAGAGAGTTGATTAAGCAAACTGAATTAACTGTTGCTCTTGAAAAGGTAATGTGACTAGAGACACCTATCCCCCTCTCCCTTCCCGAATGCGATTTTTGGTATCACTCCACTTGAGGTAAGGAGAGAAGTAGCAGTAGAAGCTGAGAGAACTAAGCAAGAGAATGATCCTCAACATCCTCTGAATGAATATGTGCCTCAGTTCTGCTGGCTCAGATTCAGGAAGACCTTTATGACAAGAACAAATATTTTTAAGAGTACACAAGACCAAAACCAAATTAGAAGATGGAGAAAGGCGCTCACTGGACAAGGAACATCATTAAAGGAGGATATAGCTGAGGAACTCAGTTAGATGGCATTGTTGAAGTAATGGGCACAAAGCTGAGTGTGTTGAGGAGGGTGGTGGGGGATAGGGGTGCCTGGCATACTGTGGTCCATGGGGTTGCAAAGGGTCAGAATCGACTGCACGACTGAAAAACAACAACATATTTATTAGTTACCTACAGAATCTGACTTTCTCCCAGTATTTTAGTTTTTTTTGTAAATATACAGTATTTGTTTTTCAATATTCATATTTTAGGACAAACTTTGCAGGAAGGGATGAAACACTTCAACTGCAATCCTACTTATCTCAGAGTAAAGCCCTATGTATATATGGGACCCACTTCTGAGTAGCTGTTAGCCTTTTTACGTAAAAAAAAATTCTGAGACTGTCTCATAAACTGACATACTGGACTACAGTACAGCTCAATCTCATCCTTGTTAAGTGTCTGTCTTCATTTTGTGCAATTTGACATGGCCCTGTGAATTAACAAACTCCAAAAAGTCCTATTATTAGTAGACTTGTTCAGGTCTTGCAAACCAAGTACTTATAAATGTAATTAAGGATGCAATGAAAGTAAGCCCCATTCAATTTAGTAGACGCAGACATATAAAGGACTGATCTTCTGAGTGGACATACAAGGGATGTGCTCTAATTGCCTTTAATCCCCACTTCATTCTAAGTAGGCAATTTAAAAAGTAAGGGAACATCCCCTCCCTTTTAATAATCCAGATATGAGCAAAATAATTGCTAAAGGTGCATTTGTATATGTCCTATTCTCAAACAAGTGAAACACAACATTGTGGGGGGTGGGGTGGGGGTAGAGGATTAAAATTTTCTGAATCTCACAGGATATGGGATGGAATTTGCAAAATCTTAGCACAATGAGATTTGCTGCACAGAGAGAAGACAGAAGTTCTTGTACAGGAAAGGATGTCTGCTGCCCAAGGTGAATTCACAGGGAGAATCACAAAAAACTCAGACATAATTCTTGGGGATTTAATTTCCTTAACCTGGTTAGTGCCCATGAACAAAGTTTTCAGCCCACTCAGCCTAGAGCCAGTGGCAAATCTTGAGTGAGGCATCCGGCTGGAACACATATGATTACCTCCTTTCCTACTCTTCTCCTCTCTCCACGAAGGCAAACTTCTTAGAAGGGACTCGAGTCTGCCTGTAACCTTTACTTCTTGAACTCTACTGCCTTCAGCAGGGAGATGAGAAACATTGGGGCATGGAGTAAGTGGAAACTACAGCAGGGGGCACTTGGCAGCTATCCGTATCACTTCCCCGATATTTCTTCAGCATGATAAGGTTACGCATGTAGAAACAAATTTAAGTTTCAATTTAAACTTAAGAAATAAGTTAAAGTTACAACTTATTTATAACAATTTATTTATCCCTGGTCTGGAGGGGGAGAAGAAAGGAGCAGCAGCTGCGTGGCTGGTTGGCCTTAAAACTGCCACTGCCACAGCTACCGGACGCCCTCTTGGCTGGCCCCAGCCTAGAGGGGGAGATGAGCCATGGGAGGCTGAAGATGCCACCACGTCCTCCTGTCCCATTCCACTGGTCAGGTGACTTCCCCGTCACCGCCCCTGGACTTTGCCTGCAGCTGGGGCGAAGAGGCCATGGCAGCATTGGGCACCAGGCCCTTCCATTGCTGGCGCCCCTGGTCACAACTTGGAGATGCCACTATGGCAGCGGGTGGCAGAATTTTGCTGCAGCCATCGTTAGACTTTGTTTGCGGCCGGGGCGGAGAAGCCGCTGTAGTGCAGTATTGTATTGTATTGTATTGTATTGTATTGCATTGCATTGTTATATATTATATTATTATGTGTTACCATATATATTACATTGTGTTGCTCTTGTAGGCTGAATATTGCATAATTATTTTGTATATTGTATTATTGTGTATATTGTATAACTATTGTATTGTATAACTATTGTGTGAGCCACCTTGAGTCTGGTTTTCTGATTGAGCAGCATATAAATGGGAAAATTAAATTAAATTAAATTAAATCAAATCAAATTAAATTAATATGAAGGTAAATAGAATTCAAATGGAGTTATCCTTTTATTACCTAAAAAACAGACTCAATTTATATATGTAACTGTTAACTTCTGGAGAGAGGATATAGTTTACTCCTCTATCATCTCTTGGTAAACGATGCTTCTATTTGGAGATAACTTCTGCTGGCTTGCATCCATAATTTCTGCCCTACCTTGTCTGCCAGCAGGGGTACCAAGTTTGGAAATATGATATAAACACGTAAAGGTCATTTTCTTTTCTAAATGATTGATCTGAAATTGTAGGTGTTTTGGGTAAAATGTGTTACTACTGGGTAGTAGCAGCTTCTCTGTGAAATGCTAGCAACATCAGCTGAGGCATTCATCAGTTGGCGAGTGCAGTTTTGGCTTTGGTGTAATACTTTATTGTCCTTTATTGCTCTGGAAGCTGGTGAAACAGAAAGATGATGCTTTAGTATACGATCCTATTTCTCACACTTGAAGTCTGTAACCTAGTTTAAGAAGAGCATCCCTTACAGCTGTTAGAGGTTATACCCCTCTCATCCTGCAGGTTTACAAGGAGGAAGAGAGGAATAAAGTGTGGGGAACAGAAACAGCCTATTTTAAACTTGTGCTGCTTGAGAACTTCTACTCTGAAGGCTGATATTCCTACATATACTTAATTTGGATGGGATCTCTTGAATACATACATACATGGTAGTATTGACGAAGATACCTCCTTTTTGCTGTAGCTATAGACAGTACAAACTTTGAAAGGAAGTTCTGTCCACTTTCTTTGCTGGTATTTCAAGGTCAGGGCAGGTAATAAAACCATTGCCAGCATGTGAGACGCCCCATTAAAGGGGCAGTGGCTCAGTGCGGGTGCAGACAGGCAGGAAGATCAACTGTCTAAATAGCTCACATCAAATGAGGCGGAATCTGGCAATAAAGCATGAGGTAGTCACTTCCCATTTCCCCACCCATTCCTGTGACTGCAGGTCACACAGCTGTTCACATTTGGGCATGTTTCTCTACTCATCTATAATGCTCCACGTGCAAAGATCTGGGTGCACTGATTCTGCCTTCCTCTACTACATTGCTCATTGGCTCATGCACAGGTTTGGTTTGAAAAAGCATATTGCAGGTCATGACAGTGAAGAGGAGCCACCATCTGACCTCCCCTGTGCTCCTTCCTCACACTGCATTGTATAATGTATATTGTATAATGGAAGCATAAGGGAAGTTACCCTGTGAGTATACAGTCTGGCATTAAAATGGGCCACCATGCAACTATTTTGTGGCCAAATTTTGTGAAAATTAAAATTTCAAAATGAAAGAAGCATTTCTTCGAATTCGTAGGACTATCAATTGGCCCTGTCTACAAGTGGCCTTTCCATGGCTCTGCTCTTGGCAGACAGCAGGAAACTCACAGATTTCACCAATTTCCATTTCCCGATTCCCCGGAATCTACAAATCCAATTGTCTTTATCAAATCTGACAAGAAATCAAATGACTCTGTATTGGTTTTTTTTTTTTAAATAAACAAGTGGTGACTCATGAAATCCCTAGCTAAGTCAGTAATCAAGAGCATATTTTCCATAAAGAGGCAGGCACCTGCCTTCTCAGAAACAACATGGCTGTGAGGACATTTTGGAATTCAGCTTGTCAAAGGCTGTGAGTGAGAGGCCTACTCTGTTTTCTGACAGAGAACAAAAAAACACTTATCAGAAATGATGTGGCAATTTTCTTAATTACTAATATGTTCCCTTGACATGGAACAATAGCATTTTTCATTTCTAGCTAGACACTGGGTTATATGCCGAAACATTAAATTCAACTATGAAGAAAGAATTTTTTTAATGTTTACTTTAAATATGTTCTGATCTGGCTTTACCTAGATGAGTTTGCTTGTTGTTTAACTAACATCTGTCTTATGATATTCTAATTGTCATACATTTCTTTTAGACCTGGCCTTATAATGTGTGAGGAGAAAATCTGGGATTCAGGGGCTTTCCCTAAAGAATTATCTTGCATCTCCTAACCTAAGTTCAAAATTGTTATGAAATGCTTAGATCATTGATTCTCAACTTTGGTCCACCAGATGCTTTGGACTCACTCCCAGAAATTGCCCATGCTGATTTGGGCTTCTGGGACTGAAGCTGAAAACAGCTGGAGGGCCAAAGGGTGAAAATTATTATCTTATAGGATTCACTGACCCAGAAGTTAGTCAAAAACTTGATGGTTTCTCTTCAACAAGAGCAGAATAAACACAGGGTGCTGCCTCTACCAAACAGAAACCAATGTCTAGCATAACAAAGTGGCTAGCCTGTATAATTACACTACTTTTTGAAATGTCACCTCCTTCAAGTTTTTCTGTAGACCTACAGAAAATGAGGTTCCTCTCAGCATAACTGTTAAGTGGGTCAAGATGGAAGTCTACTATCACCTACTCTTGAAAAACAAGTGAAATCCTGGGAAACAATGGGAGACTGGAAATTAGTGCTTGCTTTCTAATCACATATAATAATGGCAATGATTTAGTATCTTCAATGCTGGATCAGAGTGTATTGCCTGGGGAATGAGGTATAGGTACTTAGCATAAGCACACTCCAAAGGGAACAGCATCCCTGACCTCCCTTGGCAGCGAACACTCCAGCTATGGCAACTGGGACTGGAGCTGCTAGTCATTTTCAAGAAAGAAACACTCATTTTATTATGGTCCATCAGTGTTGATGGCAGGCGATAGCAAGAGGTTGATGGATGAATGGGTTATGGAGTCTATAGCATAGAAACAAAATGCCTGTAGATTTCAGTAGTGTGACATCGTTGCAGCTTATTGAAGGTTACAAAATAAAAAATAAATAAATAAAGGACTTACTCTACCATTTTCAAAAGAGGGTTAAAGCTGTCAGAGAGCAAAACTTTCAGGGAGGAGTCTTTGAATGCTGAAGGTTCCACACAATACCTAGCAGTCCCAAGGCTGTACTCAAGTTCTGGAATTCAGAAATATTTACTAACTCTACCTCCGCTCCCCCCCTGCTCCACTATAGTCCTGTAGTCAACGCAATGGGGATTTAAAAGGGTTAGTTCTTCCATAAGTTTCATTAATGCCAGCACAGCTTCAGGTGCCGACCCCCCCGGGACTGACTAGAAAGGCCGTGATGAGAAGGGCCTTTTCAGTGGCGGCACCAATGCTGTGGAACACCATTCCAGCTGAGCTACACCAGGCTACATCCCTGCAGTCTTTTAAAAAACAACTAAAAACACTGCTCTTTGAGGAGGCCTTTGGGAATGTGCTGCCTATTTCTGGTCATTAGATATGCTCCCCGGCTCCTTTTCATTCTAAATAGGTAGCATTTTAAGGGTCCTGGATTGCGGTATTGTAATGTATGGTGACGATTTTATTGGGAGTTTTATTGTGTGTAATTTTTAATTTGATGACTGATTTTATGATGTTAACTGCCCTGTGTAGGGATGATTCCCCCCCCCCCCGAGGGGCGGGATACAAGAGTAAGCAATAAATAAATATAAATTAATTTAAATGGGCCTACTCTAATGGTGACTTACTTTAGTATAAAATCAAAAGAACTTATGGAAGGGCCAACTCACTGAATCTCCATTGATTCAATGGGCCCACTCTTGTGCAATTTACTACACTAAGCAATGGGATTCTGACTATTATTATTTATCTTTGCTTCTATACATTTTTTAAAATCAATGTAACTACTAAGGAAATATGGAGGCAGCACCTTTTTATATTCTTGTCTTAGATCCAAGAGTTCTGTCTCTGTACTTGAGTTGAGGAAATGACCAAAGACTCGCCTGTGTCTCCATTCTGGAAACTCACAAACAACCTAACCCCTATGTTCACATTTCCTAGGGATTGGCATACTGCCCTGATTCCAAAGGTAATATATAGCTATTATAAGCAGTATTAATCCTAAATCTCTCATTGTTATGCAAAATCATGGGTTCTGATATTAGGAGAGAGGAGAAAACACCTCCATAGGCACTTTCCCCACAATATGCATACTTTGCAATGCCTCTATCATTACACCTCCTGCTTTATTATTGCTTCTAACCCCAAAGCAACAACAAAAATAAGTTACAATTTTGTTTGCAAATTGTTACATGCCATCAAGTCACCTCCCAACGTATGGTGGCCCAATGAATGAGTGATCTCCAAAATGTCCTGTCCCCAACAGTCCTGCTCCGTTCTTGCAAATTCAAGCCTGTGGTTCATTTAGGGAAGGAGTTCTCAGCCTTTTAAAGCCAGGATCCAGGTCATGCTCCCTGAGACAGCTTCGGGGGCTGGACGGCCATTTTGCCCTTCTGCCACATGTCACTTCCTGGTGTGGTGAAGGCGGGGGGGGGCACATGAAATGGTGCTCACAGGCTGCAGGTTGAGCATCCCTGCTTTAGGGAATCCAACCTTTTCACATTTGGTCTTCCTCTGTTGTTGCTGCCTTCCACCCTTTCCCAGCATTATTGCTTTTCCAGAGAACTTTTTCTTCTCATGATATGCCCACAATAGGACAGCCTCAGCTTCATCACATTTTCCTCCAGGGTTTGATTTGCTCTAGGACCCATTTGTTTGTCTTTATAGTAGTCAAAAGTATCAGGAAAGCTCTTCTTCAGTAGCATATTTCAATTTGCCATACAGTATTTGTAAGTTACACACGTAACACACTAACACAATTCTGCCCATTTTAACATTACTTTAGAAGAGAGTTGGTTAGCTCCTTAGTAATTTTGGTTGTCCTTTTTTGCAACCTGACATTTTATTTTCTAAAGTGACTAGGATGGTACATTCTATTCCAATGAATGATGACATCGACACCACAGACTTGTCTAAGTGCAGTATGACCTGGACAGTTTTATTTTCACATGTTTCAAATTATGCCCAATGTATACTTTTTGTTCTTCAGATGCAGCAAAGACACAAACACAGAGCTGTAGGTCCATCAGCTTTCAGTGTGGGCATGTAGGTATATGCTTCTACGCGTGTGTGGCACACATATTTCCCCCAAAATAAGACTGGGTCTTATATTAAATTTTGATCTAAAAGATTTGTTGTTGTTCAGTTGTACAGTCGATTCCGACCCTTGGTGATCCCATGGACCACCGCACGCCATGCACCCTTATCCTCTACCATCCTCCTCAACCGGTCCAGCTTTGTGCTGCTCTAAAAAGAGGCATCAGAGCTTATTTTCAGGGGATGTCTTATTTTTTTGTCCATTAAAACACACAGGGTGGGGCTGCCCTTCCTGGCCTGCCTGCCTGCCTGCTGCCTTCACTTTCAAGCCTCCATGGTTGCTGCTCCAGCGTGCAGGAAACAGCCTGTGCTTTGCAACCACTGCCTCCTCTGCTGGTGAGAGGAGTTTTTCCTCCTCGTCTCCACATGCTTCTGCTCCTTTATTCACCAGCACAGGTTGGTCCAGGTCTTAAAAGTGGGAGGGAGGACTGGCCCACCAAACTACCCACCCCTCTCTGGTGCTCTGATTAAAATCTGGCCAATGATGTTAATTGGGGCTTATTTTTGGGGTAGGGCTTATATTACAAGCATCCTGAAAAATCATGCCAGGGCTCATTTTCAGTGAAATTTTCAGTTAGGTCTCATTTTCAGTGAAATATGGTAAGTCCATGGCCCTACAAGGACATCAACAGGAAAGCCATAGCCATGTAACTGGATTGAAGGTGGACACTCACAGTTTTGTTGGGCCAGTTGTACTTCTCAAAGACATCCTGCACTCGATCTTCTCCTCCATCAGTAAACATCATGATCATCTTATTGCAATTAGCTCTAGTGATGTTGGACTGCAAATAAGAAACAGAGTACAGTTTAAAAGATAGAATTCATTTTTTTTTGCAACAATATTTTTTATTTGTTATCACATATATATTAAAACAAAAATGTAAAGCAATAATATAACAAAATTATATAAGTAAAATAAACAGTGAACAGATAAACCAAAAATATTCATATATTAACAGATGTGAATACACACACCCATTCACACACACATGCACACACACTAACTTATAAATAAAGCACTGGAATCATTCCAACTCGTGTTGTACAAATGGTCCCAGATAGGTTAAATAGTTTATAGATGTTGGTATCTCAATTCTGCCAAAACTTCAACATTTCTTGACTTGGTTTAATACCATCATTGCTAGTCATACCAAATATAACAAATAGTTCCCAGATTTTCCAAAATACATTCTTTATATTCAAACCTCTTCTAATCTTTGTTTCATTTGTTAATTTGTCGTTGAGTGCTAGATGCCATGCCATATTATACCATTTTCCTTTATCAATAATAGCCTTGTTTTTCCATTCACAAGCAATCAATTGTCTCGCCACAGATAGTAAGGTAATCATTAACTCTTTCTTATTCTCGCTTATCTTCACTTCATCTGTTTTCCCCAGGAACACAAACTTTTGTTGTCTACAGCTCCCAGAATCTCCTAGCCTAGCCGACATATCCACTAGTCATGCAGTAAACCAGATATGTGTTCACCAAGCATTGACTAAGTATATGTGATAGATATAGTTTTTACTACACAGAAATAAAACCAGTGAAAACAAAGACAGTACCTAGGTGTGAAACAGCCACCAGATTTCAGTGTCAGAATAAGTTAAGGGAAAATGAAGTTTTAAACCTGAAGGAAAGCAGTGTGTTTGAATCTGCCTGCCTGCCTGTGTGCTCTCATGTACACAATATAAGCCCATGCTTTCTTTTTAAACTTATAAGAGAGAAAAGCATATCATATATAAGTCTAGGTGTTTTAGTGGAAAAACAGTTAAATTTTGGAGCCAAAGTTTCCTGTCTGTCTCCCACCCACATCTTTGTTCCAAGAAACTGGCCGTGAAGAATCTGTTTTCTTTAGCTGCTTCTTCCATGTGAAGGGGGTGAGGGTAGATGAACAGGGAGAAGGAGGGGCTGTTGGGTTGGAAATTACGTTTTGGCTATTACTGCTCAGCGATTAATAAGGCTATTCATCTTTATTTTGCCCAACGTCACTATAGGCTGTCTGATGTGAGCCCTCTTGGATGGGCCCTGATAACTTTCTAATGAAATGGAAGATGCAGCTGCTCCCATTAAAACAGAAGCATCAGTTGCCAAACTTTTCAACTTATCTATAGAGGAGCAGGCCATACCAATGCCATGTCTCAATATAGCCCTGTTCTCAGGACATACAAGCACGTTGCAGTATCAGAAGGAAGCATGTAGATGTCCACAGCCATTTTCACCATATTGCATCAATGTGTCAAATGTGGTAGGAAAGTAATGCAATAGAAGATGTTTCCAGATGTTGCTATGGGGACAAGTTCATCCACTTGCAGAATTCCTTCCTAGAAGGCAAGGTTAATCTAGTCTAGTTTTAAGAATGCCAGAATATGGCCGGGGGATTTAGGCATTTTAAACTACAGTACTTTTTTTTTTACTGTGGGTGATCTCAGTGGTACTTGATCCTGAAGCTCATGGGGTGACTTTGAGCTAGGCTAACTTCCCTCACAAGGTTGTTGTGAGGGTAAAATAATAAATCACATTCTGTTTCATGCCAATGCTATAGCTTCACAATAGTTTGACGACAACTTCCTTGAAAGAGGGGCTATATGTGTCATAAACAAATAAATACAAACATGTAATATGTTTGTAGCTGGCTGGATATCTCAAGGAAATGGGTATATGATTGCAGAGTCAGGGGTTGAGAGTTAGATTCCCCCTCTGGGTCTTCTGGGACAAAAAAGCCAGCCTATGCAGCCCTGAGCAAGCTGTACTCCAGGAGAAAGGGAGGGTCAACCACTTCTGAGGACTTTCTACCTGGGAAACTCTGCGAAAGGTTACTATCAGTTGCACTAGACTTAATGGCAAGTAATTGTTATTAATGTGTTTCTGGACCCAGGGCAGCATTTGGAGCCATTGGAGCCATTTAGAGAAGGCTACCCTTTCCCCTGTATCCTGTAAGTTCATCCTGAGTTTGGATTTGCCCATCTGGAGTCAAAAACAGTTGTGCTCCCTAAGGAATTATGGGAGTTGTAGTCCAAAAACACAAATCTGTATATCTCTAGTATGAACAAAAAAAGGAATGTCTGTGGGACAAATGTTTTAGTTAGAACCTACTGCCTACAGGGTCAAAGTCAAGGTCTCCCTTGCTCAAAAGCCAGTCATGTCCGACTCTCGGGGGTTGTGTTCATCCCCGTTTACAGCCAAAGAGCCAGCGCTGTCTGCATCTGTAGAATTTTCCATAGTCATGTGGCAGACATGACTAGACACCAGAGAGCAAGGAACATTGTTTACTTTCACACCGAAGTGGTACCTATTTATCTACTTTCAAGTTCTTGCTTTTGAACTACTAGGTTGGCAGGAGAAGGGACAGAAACGGGGGCTCATTCAGTCATGGTCTCGAACTGCTGACCTGCTGACCACTGCAGTCCTGGATCAATGAAAAGGCGCCACCAATAAAAAACAGGTCCTCTACTATGGAGATAGACAACAGTCCATTATGTAGCACACTATAAACCACCTTACTCCTAAGGTGGAAGTGGGAGATTTTAAAGATATTGGGGGGAAACCTTTTGCCCCCAGCAATTAGATGGTGAGTTCTTTTGGGATGTGTGTGTCTTGTTTGGGGCTCTGAGGTCGCCTTGGAGGAGGCTGCAAAAATGTTCCTGCTCACATGCCACATGATACCTCCTACCAATTGAACCTCCTACCAATTGAACTACGCCTACAGACAGAGCTCCTGCCCTTTCGAAAGGGCCTAAAAACCTGGCTGGCAGGGCAAGTGTGGGGATCCATGAATGCGGGGTCTCATGTTGGGTGGCTGATCTAGTGGGACAGTCACCCTCCCTGCTTCTTCCCTTTTGTTGTTTTAATCGTCTTAAATTTTAAAGTTTAACTCATTTTAGTATTTTTATCAATTATAGTTTTAATTTATAACGGTTGAAATGAATTTTAATATGTGTGGACATGATGGGACTGTCCGGTAGGCTCCACATTTAACTAAGAATTTGTCGTGAACTATGTCCTTTTTGAATTTTATGCTGTAAGCCGCCCAGAGTTGGGTTTGCCTAATTGGGGCGGGATAACAAATTAGAATGAATGAATGAATGAATGAATGAATGAATGAATAAATAAATAAATAAATAAATACCCAGGCCCTGTCCTAGGGTTTAGACAGCAGCCTGCATGTTCCCATGGCATTTGCTTACCCTCAGAACAATCCTGTGAGGAAAGCTAATGAGAGAGGAGGTGACTGGCCTAAGAACTCACTGTGAGCCTTGTCACTGAAATGAGTGGGAGTTGAACTGAGGTGGGGAAATGGGGAGGAAACAGGGATCCTTTAAAACCAGTTTCCCCCCAGATCCCACAGCCACTCGCTGCCAGCAGCTGGGGAGGGTGGAATGGGGGGAAATGGAGGGCTCCTTAGAACCCATCAACCTGGCTCCAGTCACTGCTAATTTTGATTACTGGCATATAAGATGCACCCCGTTTTCAAGTGAATTTTAAAGGGGGGGAGTGTGACTTATATGCCAGAAAATACAGTATTTTTCACACAGTCCCAGGAAACGTCTGCATTATGCATACTTCTCAGGGCCAAATTAAACGTGCTACTGGATGTGAATGGGTGCATTTCCGATGTTCTCCCCCTTCAATAGCTGCTGGGTGGTAGCACCTTAGGCTACAGCAATGGCCAACGACAAAGCCGAGAAAGTGGCTTCATTTTGGCAGTCCAGGGTTTGACTACAAAAGAAGCAGCAGCAGCTATGGATTAAGGTGGGAATTCACTACACATTGTTGCCTGAATCTTTTTCACAAGAAAGGGTGGGTGGGGGAGAAAGGTAATACTGGAAATTCATTAGAACATCTTTGACATTAGTGTCTATCTTGCTCCTCCTATCCATATCCCCATGTTCTCTTTTGTGTCTTCTTTGATTTATAGATTTTCACTCTTTCTGGTTCCCCATGGTTCTAAACTTTGTGCTTACATTTTGCAGCTGCTCAAAGGCATATTCAAAGCCAGCCTTGTAGTCTGTAGTTCCTTGCGCCTCCATTACTTCCACTCTCTCTTTGAAGACCTTCTTGTTGCGGACATTTGCCTGGACCAAGTGCTTAAAACAGGACACTGGCTGTGCTTTTTGGTTAAACTGGAAAGCAAGACACAGATAATTGCAATGCATTATAAGGTGCAAGGACAATGCAAAAGCCATGGACCTGGTCTGCCCTCGAACTTCAGATCCCAAATCCACGTCTTTTACCTATCCATCAAAAATGTATATATCTCCTCTTCCTGTCTCCAGATCTGCAACACAGTAGCAGTATAAGAACAATAAAGTAAATGTAAATTTTTGTTATTGAGATGATTTTCATACCTTTGGTGCTTTAAATTACATTAGTTGTCTGTTAGCTATTTTTACAGATTAATTTTTAGTGGGAAAATGGGCTGGAAAAATAACAAATAAAACAAAGTAACAGGAGAAATTCATTTTCTATGCAAATCAAAGACAAGATTATCTTGATCCTGTTAGGAAAATTATCTACCTGGAGATAGTTGAGAATGGTAACTGGGAAACTGAAATAAATCAATACATACATCAGAAGGAAGTTGCTATTCTTAGTAGAGATTCTACTACCTCAATGACATTCAGTCTTCCTTAAAACAATGTGTTGCTTCTCCTGATATTTGTTCTAGCTCAAGCCACTGAGACATTCCCAATTGACAAGCATATTGCAGGTGTAATGGCCAAGGCACAGTTGGAATGGAGAGTGGCCAGGCTGTTGGGGCATGTATGCATTAACAAGTGGCCAGGAGAGCCTTCCCTCCCCATCGCTAAACCTCCCCTACTTCCAGCATTTGGGATCATATGCAGCCAGTCTTAAGAGTAGCTGATTGACTGCAGTGAAAAGGGAGTAATTAGTAGCCTTGGATCTCCTAGATTTCCCACCAGTTTTGCTTCAACAGTTGTATTTATTTCATATCATTTCCGTCTTGCTTTTCTCTGACTGCTCCACCCTGGCTGGCTCACATCATGAATTAAAAACAATTCTAAAGGCAATGGAAGCAGAATTAATTAAGTTATCATAGTGGAGGAAAAGAGGAAAGCAAAGAGTTAAAACTATTTTAAAAATGCATTTCTTAAACACAGTGAGAGAAAAAGAAAACGTGCAACATGCACTGTTAGAATCCCAGAAGCCAGTGAGTAGCCAAAGGCTTGTCTAAAGTCAAAGATCTTTGCATTCTGGATAAGAATAGGGAGGAAGCCAGGCTAGCTTCCCCTGACATGAAGTGTCACATCCTGGGAACAGCCTTTGGGAAATTCACACTAGGCAGCTCATTTGATCTGTTTCCAGGTCACTGCTCCCAGGATCACATGTTTTGTCTTAAGACTATGAATGGGCAAAGACGAGGGATATTTAGCCAGAGGAGACAGAACTGCTTGGCTGTGTCTGACACTGTGAGAAAAGAAAAGTCCACTATTGCAGAAAGCTGCTGGTTCAACCTTTTGCCAAGTACTTTCCCTTGCATTTTTGTTGTTCAGTCGCACAGTCAATTCTGACCCTTTGCAGTCCCATGGACCATTGCACACCAGCCACCCCTATCCTCCATCTAGTCATCTCATTCTCTTCCACCCTCTTCTTCTTTTGCCCTCGACCTTTCCCAGCACCAAGGCTTTCTCAAGTGAATCCACTCTTCTCATTTGATGTCCAAAGTACTTTAACTTCATCTTGAATATTTGACCTTCCAAGGAGCAGCTGGGGTTGATTTCTTTAAAGACTGACCTATTCGTTCTCTTTGTTGTTCAGGGTAGTCTCAAAATTCTCCTCCAGCACCACATCCCTTGCATTACACTACCAAAACAAACAAACAAACCCCCACACAAAACACCTTTCTCTCTCCATCCCTACAGCTAACCTTCCATCATTACTATTTATTATGCAGCCCCTCCAATGTGACCATGCCAGGGTTTACATTTGTGCATGCTTACTATGAGAGATGCACATAAGTCTTTAACCAAGAATTGATCCTTCTCTGCAGTGGCCCATTGCTTATGGAACACCCAGACCCAAGAGATAAGTCTAGTCATCTCTCTTTTGACCTGAAAGAAACTTTTAAAAACCATACTTTCCACAGAAGCATTTGAAGAGGTCCTCCTCAGATGGGATTTATAAGCCTTATTGCCATTGTTGATGTTGCCATTGCTTAAGTGCTGACTAGTTTTGTTTTGTATTTATATTTATTTTTATTTGATCTACTACGATTTTATGATGCTCTTTGCACATTTTAACTTTGTTCTTTGACTGTAAACCACCCAGAGTAGCAGGTTCTATTAGATGGGTGGCATATAAATCTAAGAAACAAACATTTCATGGCACTTTTTGTGTTTTCATGTCAAAGATTACTCTGGGTTGAAAGGATTTTTGCAGGGGGTCTGATTCCCAGAGAGCTGCATGATAGGGGACATGAAAGGAGCCTCATTCAGGCATCCCCTGCAAAAATTCTTTTAACCCAGAGTAATCTCTGACACAAAAATACACATGGCACTTTTTAGTAGGAAACATAACAGGAAACACTATTCACCTCTGTAACCATTCAGACTGCATGACAACAACCCTCTAATCCCTAGGCTAGCTTCCCCATTACTTACATAGCACAAACGTTTTGCAAACCCATAATAAACATGCATCTTTGTCTGTGCTGTCATATCTTTACCTCCCAATGATAAAAACATTTGTTCCTCCAGTTGTCATCTACAGGTGCATAGTGCCCTCCTGCTTTCTCTTAAGCAATTAAACTCATCTGCCTTGTTGCTAAGCATCAAAAGACTCAAAGGGAATAATAAGGAAAGCCTATAAATTAGGGTAGACAACATGAAGCCTCCATGTAGCCTCTGCTCATTCTGTGACCTTGGGATGCTACCACTACAAAATATCTTCTGGCCAAAGAAAATGAAGTGTTCATAAAAGGTTTCAGGAGTGGCAACTCTCCTTGAAAACAAGGTGAAGTTCACCACTATCACTCCACTGCCACATCTGGGTTTCTCATTAAAACATTTCCTTTACAGAAATGGAAATGAACTTCCAGGCCCTTCTGGTTTGGTATCTTGGGACAAGCCTACAATAAGTTCTGAGTATGTGTGTGTGCATGTGCATGCACAGAAACAGCCTCCTCGAAGATTCTGATATTTTTTAATCACAAGCGGGCATACCCTGGCAATAGCAACTTTGTGTTGCTGACTAATCTTTCTCACACTAGGTCAGGCAAAAGGCACTGCAGAATGAACTCACCAAATGGTGCCTTCATTTTGGCAGTTTCACGTTTGGCCTACACACGGAAGAAGAAGAGCTCCAGGGGGCAATGGCTCCCAGATCCAAGAGGCTAACACACTTCTGCCTTAAAAGACTTCATCTTTTCTAGAACACACAAGTGAGAAGCAGTTAGTAATTTCCTAAATGATTCCTGTAAAGTATCCAAACTCTAAGCCCAGTTCTTTCGTCGTCTTAGCTCTTTCATTTTTAACAACAATCAATATATTTTTGATATCTTCCTAGAAGATACAAACTTGGAAGTTGTAAAATCCTGGAGTTGACAAGACACCTTCTCTATCTCACAACCTTTAGTCTGGCCGGACACCCCACTACGGTAATGAAGTAAACCGTACAGCCAGTGACTCAACACCAAGTGTTGGATGGCAGTAAATAACTGGACTTCCTAAAAGAGCCAATGACTACTGGTGAATGAGCCCCTTTGGGTGGGGTGATGGTCCTCCTCAGTGGAGGAAATGCCACTGGAAACCATCACATTGGGCCCAATGACAAAATGAGCAGAGGAGGAACCACTTCACTATTCTGATTCTCAACTTTCATAGAGTCGGAAGAGGCCATGCCAGATGGACTGGCTGTGAAGGCACACCTTGTTAATATCCTCAAGGCTGCGGCAGTCCATTGCAGTCCTGATGTTGAATCCTGCATGTCTCATTTCATATGTGCCGCAGGGATGGCTCCATGATCACAGTGTGTGGGTCACTTCATGGCAAGCTGCGATCCACTTTAAACAAATTCACACCATTGGCATTTTTCCTGAAAATGATTTCTAGGAAGGGGGGGGGATGTATATTTGGATATGAGTAGCAGCCAACAACGATCTCACAACCTCTTTTGCCCATCTTTCAACTCCTTTCTCAACTACTCAGATATTGCCAAATATTGCTTTAACTTGCATGTAAAAAACCCAGCATGTCCCTGGCCCTGGTGTGATAAGCCAATCGATAACGGTAAAAATGACAGTGGTGATTCTGGAAAGTCTCATTAGTGGACTCTCCCAAGCATGCCATTGTGAAGAGAAAGGTGTCACTTTAACTATTTCCCCCATTCCAACAGCTGTCACCAATTTTATGAAATGGTCTTAAGGCTGCAAAAGTGAACTTCCCCCCAGGCCTTTATATAGACATATAACTAATCAAACCATGCAGCTGGGTTAAAAGTAATCTCAATTTGAAACAAGATATTGTCACAAGCCATTTGAGGCGGCAACCTTTCCTTAGCAATAGATGCTTCTCATGATGATACTTTTGACAAGGGTCTTCCCCATCAGTGATGGGATGTCCCCGGTTCCAGACGGTTCCCTGGAACTGGTAGGGCCAATTCCGGAGGGTTCTCCGGGAGGAGAGTCCACTTTTGAGGCGTCCGCTTCCGGACGCCTCACCGAAAGAATTTTTTTTAAAAAAATCAGAGCTAAAATGGCTCCAATTGTCTGCGCATGCGCAGAAACTCAATCTGATGCATTGCACATGTGTCAGATTGAGTTTCTGCGCATGCGCAGTCAATTGGAGCCATTTTAGCTCCAATTTTTAAAAAAAATTGTTTTAGAGCTTTCAGGACGGCGGCGGCGGCGGCGGCGGCGGCGGCGGCGGCACCAGCCCTCTGAGGAGGGCACCTCCCCCGCGGCACATAGAGGGCTGCCTGGGCCGTCCGCTGCCGACAAGCCCCATGCCCTGGGGATGCCCGGCGCGGCGCACCGCTGTTGCCTCCTCCTCCGCCGGGCGCCTGTGGGCTGGGTGCCTGCAACCGCCGCCGCCGGAGCTGCCGCTGGCTGCATTCCTGTGGCCTCCTCCTTGGGCCGGTCCCTTTTTAGCCTGGCTGCGGTGCAGGCGGTGGCGGTGCGGCATGGGGACGGCCCAGGGAGGATCGGCAGCCATGGCTGGAGCCACCGCCAGAGCCACTGCTGCCCGCCGCCCCTGGCCGTGGCCGGAGCCGGGCTAAAAAGGTACCGGCCCGAGGAGGACGCCACAGGGGTGCAGGCAGCTCCGGCGGCGGCTGTGGACGCAGTCGGGGTGCCGGGTCCCAAGAAAGGTAAGCGAGGGGTAATTTATTTGTGTTTTGGGTGGGTGGTTGTTTTTATTTATTTATTTATTTATTTATTTATTTGTGTCTGGGTGGGTGGGCTGAGAGGGAGGGGTGTGTGTGTGTATGTTTATTTTTTATTTATTTTTATTTTTGGCCCCGCCCACGACGTCATGACGTCATGACGTCGGCTTCGGCCATGACGTCATGACATTGGCCACGCCCATGACGTCCGTGACGTCATGGCGTGGTAGTAGAATTTTTGTCATCCCATCACTGTTCCCCATATAGAACTGTCAGATTTTCCCTACCTTAGAAGGCTTCTTGTGTTGGAAGATCAAGGCAAATAACAAATAAACTGAACCAGTGGAAAAAGACAGATACTATACTGTACTTGTAGCTAGCTGGGCATGTCCTTCTGTCTCCTCAGTAATACTCACATGTAGATATGTGAGTTGCTATATGAAGACTTTTTTTACTCCTATGGCATAGAAGACTATATAGTTCTTGCTCTCCTTTGTTACATAAAGCTAGCACATGGAGTTTCATCTAATGGCTGTCAGCATACCTGCATGAACAAAATTCAGCAATAGGGACTTTGGTAATTATGCTTAAAATGTATTATTTCTATACAGATTTATAGACCAATATACAGTATTCTCATTATTTATTAATATATGTATTTACTTCCTATGCCAGTTTTCTCATGACGATGTTAACTTTTCAGAGCAATTAAATGTTTAATGTTTGTAGTTGATTCTTGTTCAGTACCCATAGGTAAAGGTCACCCTAGCTCGAAAGCCATCTGTTTATAGTCAAAGAGCCACCACTGTCTGTGTCTGCAGATGTTTCTATGGACATGTGGCAGGCATGCCTCAACAGCAGAGTGCATGAAATGCTGTTTACCTTCCCACCGAAGTGGTACCTATTTATCTACTTGCAATTTCTTGCTTTTGAACTGCTGGGTTGACGGGAGCTGGGACAGAGACAGGAGATCACTCCATCATGCAGCCTAGGTCTCAAACCATTGACCAGCTGACCATCCAGTCTCCAAGTTCAGCATCTTAACCACTAAGCCATCATGGTCCCATAGTATATATATTAAATACTCTTATACCTTGAAAGTTCCAAAACATAGATTTTGAGTCTTATTTTTTAGAATTGCAGAACATTATGAGAGTAAACAAAACAAAACTAAGAAAAACAAACAAACAAAAAAAGAAAAAGAAAAAAAATGCTGTGGTACCTTAAAGACTAACTCCTGTTTTCCATCAGAGATTTACCTGACAAACTGATTGCTTTTTATTACCTGTTGTAAATAACTTTTTCATTTACATGTCCATCTCCAAAGTAATCCAATTTGCACGCCTACTCTGGTACTCCATATGGAATGTATAAATGTATAGAATGAAATCCACTCTTATGTCTGAAGAAGTGGACTTGGTCCATGAAAGCTAACATTAAAATACAAGCATTAGTCTTTAAGGTGCCAGAGCATTTTTCCTTTTTTGTTTTGCTTTGTTTTGTTTACTCTCTGATATGTTTGCACAGACTAACACGGCTCCCACTTCATAACATTATGCGTCATTCTTTGTTTTAGGACTGTTTCATTTTTTATAAGGAAACATTTTCCACAACATGACAGCCATCTTTTTTCTATTAAATCTGAAGAAGAAAATGTCAGGCATCAACTGTTCCACTTTTTATGTCGCCAGGAATGAATGCTCCTTCTTACCCCATGAGAAGGAGTCCCAGCACTCTTTCAAAGGCTCTGAGGAACTTTGATTTTTTAGGGAAAAGTTATAGCAGGTATTTCCATCCCACTGTTTGCATCTTGAGTAGATCGATGCCTGCTCACTTCATTCCACATAACAGTGTGGGAGTCAGCAAGGTTCTATCTTGTATTTAAGATACTCTGTTATCCCTACTAGAATATAGGTAACTAGCCAGCAACTGGGAGCTACCATACTGAACATGCTTCAGTCATGCAGAAAAACTTTAGCTGGCTTCTAGTCTGCTCCCACACAGAATTAAAAATGACATTCACAGTAATGTGTAAAGAACTCATGCCTACTGCTTGATGAACTCGCCTACAGATCAGGGTTGACAGCTGAAACCCTACTTTCTTCGTGTTCATACTTTCAGAAGTTAGGAAGTGGACAATGGTGACAAGCTGCTCCTGCTGTGGTGCCTAATTTTACAATAGTCATTGTGAACAGCAAAATTATTGCTTAGGTGCCAAATGAAAGCTGCCCTACTTTCCCAAAATCTGGTAGCATTTCTGAAGGGAACGTCTCATGGTATTTGTACCTGTGATTAATGCTAACACTATTTCTACTGATTTTTAGTTGTATTACTTTGTATTTTATTCTGGAATCATTTCAGTTTAGTACCGTATTTTGTATATTCATTGCCTTGAAGACCATAGGTAGAAATACAGAGACTATGCAGATAAAGTGATACTCATGTCTTCCTTTGCTGGAAGTCTATTATTATTATTATTATTATTAAATTAGATTTATATGCCCCTCTACTCACCTCACTGAGGCGACTCAGAGGGGCTCACATAACACAAACATATACAGTATCACAATCTCAAATATAAATACAGCATAATATAAAAATATAACAACAGATGCAGCACAGATAACACAATAAATTTTACATAAAAGAAAAAAAAACAATACAATAAAATACAGTGTAAAAATACAATACAGTCAAGAGAGACAGCAAGGTCTTTATGGCTGAGCTAGCTGGTCCACACAGTTGGCCCTCATTCCCCCTCTCCAGCAGGCAGAGAGAGTTCTGTGATGTTCCTGAGGTGGTCATGGAGGCAGCAATAGCAGTAGCAGCAAGGTCTTTATGGCTGAGCTAGCTGGTCCACACAGCTGGCCCTCATTCCCCCTCTCCAGCAGGCAGAGAGAGTTCTGTGATGTTCCTGAGGTGGTCATGGAGGCAGCAATAGCAGTAGCAGCAAGGTCTTTATGGCTGAGCTAGCTGGTCCACACAGCTGGCCCTCATTCCCCCTCTCCAGCAGGCAGAGAGAGTTCTGTGATGTTCCTGAGGTGGTCATTGGGTAGTCCTGTGCACAGTGTGCACTTTGTTGTATTTTGTTGTGCACTTGCGCCATCCAGTCCTGCCGTCCCCACTTGTGGGTCTGTGGAAAGGTTGTTTATGACCCTTCAACCCACTTTGCCTCAAGACTCTTCACTCCGGCATGCACCAGACCTTGTGTTTTGTTCATCTGTTCCCTGAGAACAGATATTTTATTTTGGAAGCATTTGAGTACTATTGTACATGATGCCGTTTGGCAGTGATTTTCAGCATCCCTTCTCTGTGCTACATCAGCAGCAGTGATGGGATGTAACAGGTTCTCACCAGTTCTCCAGAACCAGCAGTAACTTTTCCCAGTGTCCTGGAGAACCGGTTGCAGCTTTTGGGGGGAACCACCTTTGGGGGTTACCTTTTCACTGGTTCCTCCACTGCACATGCGCACTAAGCACTTGGTGCGCATGCACGCCTATAGTGCTTGGCGCGTATGCACGGCTGCCTTGCTGTCCACCCAAGCGGGGAGGAGGAAGAGAAGCTGCTAACCTGAAGCTCCCTATAGCCTGCTCCCCTAGATATCCTAGAGAACTGGTTAGGCAAAGACTTAGTACCTAACTTCTTTAACTGTTGAAAAGTTGAAAAGTGCCAAAATGAAGCCATCTTGTGGTGAGTTCATTCTGTAGTTCCTTCCATCTGACCTAGTGTGAGAAAGATTAGCCAGATTAAGCTTTAAGTTCTGGTTTAAAAGCTCTGGTTGATTTGTGTTGTGGGTGGGTGGGTGTTTGGGTGAGTGGGTGTATTTTAATGTATTCTTTATTTATTTATTTATTTAATTTACAGGTATGTGTTGTGGGTGGGTGGGTAGGTGGGTTGAGGTGTGTGTGCGTGTTTTTATTTTATTTCATTTTTTATAATTTTAAAATTTGTTTTCTTTGGCTCTGCCCACAACATCATGATGTCATGACATTGGCTCCGCCCATGATGTTAGCTCCGCCCACACTGTGATGATGTCATGGTGGGGTAGTAAAATTTTTGACATCCCACCACTGATCAGCAGGATAGAATTCTAGGGAAGACTCAACTTTGCATCTCATCTTTCTGTTGGATAGATGTGCCTGAAAATTCCCATGGAAAAGATAGGAAGAAACAGGCTCACTTAAGGATGTAGGAATTTCTTGTATTTCTGTTGTGTGTTGGATGAGAAAGTGAAGAGTCAGAAGGGTATTGCCATGTAAGGGTGAGGGTGCTCAAGTTGGCCATCATGGATCCATCCAGAGGGAGTTACTGCACAAACTTTGAACAGAATGGCACATCAAAGACAGACGTTTTGCTTCCCAAAAAAGACAGGATGACTTTGCAGAATATAATCAGTCGGAAACGCTGAGGTCCAACTACGCACTTTTTTTTATAGCAGAGATGGGAATAATTATTTCATTCTCGTCAGCTGGCAGATTGTATGCCTTACTGATTTTCAGGCAAGACCTACAAACAGTACACATCATTTCAATCAGACCACAACGTCCAGGTTTACCAAACCAGTTATGACTGGTGTGTGTGTGTGTGTGTGGGTGTGTGTGTGTATTAAAAAAAACCTCCATGCTTTGAAGAGGAGTTTCCTTCTGAAGTACAGTTGCCAAATTTTGATCCAATGTGAGACCTCACCTTTTCACACCTGAGCTATAAGCCAGCTATGGATAATAAAGCTTATTATGCATGAGTTATCTCAGATCCACCTTTCTCTAGAGGTGCTCTGTAGAAACCACAGGTTATATTTCCAGTTCAATAGTTATACATGGACATGTTTTGAATCAGAGGCAGTAAATAAATCTTTAATTTCATAATCTACAAGCAATATTTTAAACCATTTTAAAAAACAAGGCAAATTGGCTAAAATATTAGGAAGAGGGTAGGCAAAATGAAAACCTTGATATCTGAATATTTGGGAATCTTACCTTACTCTACTAATTGGGGATGGGGTGAAATGATCTATTATTAGGTTATTGCACTTTTTGTTATATTTAAATGCAAACTATATTTACTGGTAATCCCCACAGTCCTTCCTCATGATGTGTCATATGATCTATCACAGCCTGCATTGTTTCTACAGATAGTCTTATTTCACGATCTTATCCAACCCTCCCTTCCTCTTGCAGGGCCCACTAACCTCAGTGAAAATGTAATCAGTGTATTTTATCTCTCTATGTTTTACTGAGGAGCCAATGTGGTGTAGTGGAAAGAGTGGTGAAGAAGCCTGAATTCTAAAGTGTCAATAGGCTGATCATGCCTTGGGCAATGAAGAAACATTCGCTTCTGCAGCCCCCTTTCCTTTATGTCAGGAGTTCTCAACCTTTTAAAGCCGGGAGCCTGATCATGCTCCCTCAGACAGCTTCCTCCACTACATGGCACTTCTTGGTGTGGTGGTGGTGGGCCACATGAAATGATGCCATGGGCCACATCAGGCCCACAGGCCACAGGTTGAGAATCCCTGCTTTCTGTGATAATTGCCTCTTTGCAAAAGCTCTCCTCCTCACCATCATCTTCCCGCACTCAAGCCTTCACCACAATGAACATTTCATGCAAACAGAATAGTCCGTCAAAGCTGGCATGAGGGAAATGGCAGTGGAAGGATGTAATTTATTTCTTGCAGGTGTGTTTTGTCATTTGCAATCGATCAGAGACGGAGAGCAGTGGGAAGTGGGGTGGGAATGGAAAGGTGACAAAAAAAGGTAAATTGGGTTGCAGGAGCTATGTGAGGCAGAGGTCAGTGCCTCTGATGGGCGTTTCTCTTGCCTTTCCCCATTATACGGAGAAATAAATATAGCAAAAATAAACAGCACAGTTGTTTTCACAGGGTTGATATGGCATTTTGGTTTCAGGTGCTTTCAGAACTCATTTTCTAGAGAAGCAGTTGTTTAACTCCTCAAGACGGATAAGTGCAAGGGCAGGCATGAAACGCTCCTTATGGAGACTAAGAGAGCACTGCTTCCATTATTTGTCTTGTTGTTGTTGTTCAGTTGCACAGTCGAGTCTGACCCTTTGTGACCCCATGGGCCACCGCACACCAAGCTCCTTTGTCATCTGCCATCCAGGGGGGCCTTTACTTCCCAAGTTGCTGGTGACTGCATCTTTATGTGGTCGTCTGCAGCAAGGCAGTACTGTACTTATCTCCCTAGGCCTGTTCACAAGCTGTAGAGATTTACCTTTCATTACACTTTTGACTTTGTGGGATGCTCAGCTTTTCCAAAGTGGTTCTCATTAGAAAACATGAGGAACTTTTTGATACTGAGCCAGATTGCTGATATGTCTAGCCCAGGGTCGCAAGGTGAATTCTTTCTCAGTCCTGTCTGAGAAAGTACACTCTGAGAAAGTACTACCTTAGTACACTCTGGTAGTCTTCTCACCTAAGTACTAACCTAGCCCTGAAAACCAGGAAGGATTGGTATGTTCAAGGTGGTATAGTTATGTTCTCAAGAAGAAGGAACCTCAGCCTGTTTGGAATGACACTAGATCCTCAATAACAATTTTCCCCCTATATCTATTTATGGTTATTCTCAGAGGTTGCATTTAGGTTGTGGGGCTCCACTTTGAAGGCTTGGGTGAGCCCCTTCCTGTCCTTTCCCTGGCTGGCAAAGACCTATTTATTCAGGCAAACTTTTGTAGCAGCCAACTGGCTGCTGAGGAAGAGGGTTCCAATGGATGGGCGCTATACTTTCAAAAGTTGATCTGCATTTAAATTGTTTTAAACTTGTGCTAAAACATTAAAATATGTTCATTTGTGTTTTAATTATCTTTAAATGTTTTCACTTTTTAAAATCTCCATCACCCCAGGAAAAGATCCTTAAATGTAAGGATGAGTCACTTGTCACCAAGATTAAGATTGTTAAGATTATGGTACACCTAGTAATTCCCAATTGCTATGTACAGATATGAATAATGAAGAAAGCTGACAGGAAAAAAATTGTTTAATTTGTAATATGGTATTGAAGAAGAATCTTATCGCTACTATGGCATAACTAAAGATAAGTAGACATAGAATCCCAGAAGCATAGAATCCTAGAATAATGAAGTTGGAAGGGGCTTAAAAGGCCACTGAGTTCAACCCTCTGTTCTGTGGAATTGAAGTTATAGCATATTTGACAGTTGTTGTCAAATTTTCTCTTGCACGCCTCCTCATGGTTAGGAGTTTTTTTTGTATGATGGTCAATGGAAATCTGGCTTCCTGTAAATCGAACCTATCGTTACATATCTTGAATCTTGAATGTCTTAGAACAGTGGGTTCTAGATCAAGTTTACAGTTTATAAAAAAAAAACATTTAATAGTTTAGTTAACTGTTAATGAACCTAAAAAAAATCACATTCAGTTAAAGTTATAGGAAGCGGAAGTCTGACAAGTTGATGTTGAATTGTCATTTAAGCAAAAAATCTTAAATTAAATATAGCTTAAATAAAGCCTTAACCAAAGTAAAAAACAAATCCCATCTATTTTTCACTTCTCTCTGTCATCCATACTTATAGTTTTGGAGAGAAAGAAAGAGCTACAAGCAAAGGTTAGCTGTCTGTATGGAGTAGATTCCAAAATCTATGTTATATTAGTTAGAAAAATCTCACAATGGCTATGGTATAATTACAAACACTCCATTTGCCCTTCACCTAAACCAGGGGTTCTCAACCTTTTCAAGTTGGGAACTGGGTCACACTCCCTCAAACAGTTGGTGGGCCAGATAGTGGTCCAGCTGCTGCTTCTGGCACTGGAATCAGCCACAGACTCATTTACAGCTGTTGTAAATGTTGATTCTGCTGGCGGTGGCTTGAGCAAGGGTGGGAGCCAGGTTATTTGGCGCTGTGGGCTCGATATGGCCCTTGGGTCATAGGTTGAGAACCCTGACCTAAACAGTAATACATAACAAAACATTGCATGCATGCAGCAGACTCCAGAGTAGAAGGTTAAGAAATGGCAAAATGCTTCCTTTATAGTTGTAAATCATGCTTTTGAAATCTCTGCAAATAAGGCAGGATTATTTTAAAAAACCAAATGCCTTGAATATGGATATTTAACAATAAAAGATTTTACTGTATATCCTAAAAACCAAGTCCACTCTTATAGATTTAGCATTTGTGTTTGTTCTCTTATTTTAGAAGCAACTGTTCCCTATAAAATCACAATTTTTCATTCTTGTTATTAGCAGAGACTGGAAGAAGGACTGATAAAGGAAGATTTTGACTGAAATAACATTGAAATAATGAGTATGTAGGGCAAGGGTAAAGAAACAATGGATTGTAGCTAAATTAATGGTTCATTGTGTTCCTTAGATACCTTGGCATACTACTGAATGAGGAACATTAGAATTCATCACTTCTATTTTCTGTATCTTTCCTTCTGCCTTCCACCACCTTTCTATTATAGCAACCCCAGATTACTCACCGAAGCCACGTTGACATAGTCATCATCCGACAGTGTGTCCAGCATGTCATAGACTGAAGTCTTCATCAGCTTCAGAGTCAAACCACTAACACTGCCACTCCTGTAGAGGGAGAGACCATGTCACTCCTGTAGCCACTTCAGCCACTTCTGGGAAAAAACAAAAAGATCTTCCACTGCCACTGCTATCTCATTTGGGGGAAGCTTTCCTTTTCTCTCTCTCAGATGTATGTCATCAGCACTGGGCCTTTCAAGCGCTGTTCTCCTTTTTAGTGGAAGTCAGATCCATACAGCCTATCACATCCTTTGGCTAAACAGATCCTTAAATGTAAGGCCATGTCACTGGTGACTAGGACTAAAATGGTTCAGATTACGGAATACCCAGTCATTCCAATTACCACGTACAGAGGTGAAAAATGAACGAGAAAAGCTATTTTTCTTGACTACAATTGGTAAATGCCAATGGAAACCAAAATTGTAAAGGAAGAATACCATATGTTTATAGACTATGGGATTCCATCATGTTTCTAATACAAAAGGCTAAATCAGAAGAAGACTTACACATCCACGATGATCACCATGTCCTTGGGAGATGAGGCCCCTTGAATGTACCTAAAGAAAATAATGGTGGTAAAGTGAGAACCAATCACTGAACAACCTTCATGGCCCCTCAAAATATCACTGCCTGCCACTATAGGACAGACCTGGCTCTCCCACTTGGCAAGTGGTATTCTCCTTCCACACCTGATTCTTCAACAGATATGAATTTCTCAAACATATCTCTCACTTTTCTTGCCACAAGGACAAGGCTCCTCCCCTCCCCAATTCATCATCAGAACAACCCCCATGACTGTGTTCCAAAGCCAAATGGGGACTTAAACCAAGGTATCCCAAGACCTAGACAAACCATTACTCTAGCTCTTCTGGGCCTATACACCAATTCATATCACGACCTTTTTCTCCTCAGATTCCAGTACATTCAGGATCTTGATCGCACAGACAGATTTTCCAACAACAGTCTATTTTTTATTTTTTATTTCATTTGTACCCCGCCCTCCTCCAAAGACTCAGGATGGCTTTACAACTAAAAACAATTAAAACACATACAAAAAAATTAAAATTCAAGTTAAAACACTGAGGAGAGAGGTGGTATATTTAAAACAGCCAGGCGAACAAGTTGACCATCTGGCCCATTCTCCACACATGCCCTTATGAACTTAATCAAAAAATAAAATAAAACAAAACCCCTAAAATGAACTGTAAGTACTTTTGGTCCACCAGCAAACAATTCAACATTATTTCTAAAATTATCTTTTTGCTACATTATATACACTACAGTAATACCTCGGACAACGATTGTATTGGATAACGCTAGAATTGGATAACGATGCATCGGATAACGATTCTTTTGTGTTGTCCGATGCAATCGTGGAGGTGGTGGTGGTGGATTGGGTAGAACATCTACCCAATCCACACAGCACCCATGCGATCCATCGCTGCGGGGGTGGTGGTGGATTGGGTCCAATCCACCCCACCCTCCGCAGCATTGGGGGGAGGTGGATTGAGTAGCCCAATCCAACCCCCAACCCTAGAGATGGCTAAGAGTGCAGGAGGGTCGGGGGGGAAAGGCGCTTGCTCACCCGCAAAAAGGTGCGCGAGCAAGCACCTTTCCCCCTCCTCCTGCACTCTTAGCGATGTGGAGGAGGATCAGGGGAAAAAGGCAGTCTCTCGCATGCCATTTTGCGGGCAAGCGGGCGCCTTTCCCCCACCCTTATGCACTCTTAGATATCACTAAGAGTACAGGAGGATCGCGGGAAAGGCGCTCACTCGCACGTGAAAAGCTGCGTGAGAGACTGCCTCCCCCCCCCCAATCCTCCTTAGCGATGTGGAGGAGGATCGGGGGAAAAAAAGGCAATTGCTAGCCTAGGGTCAGTTTGACTTCAGGAACAAATCGGATAACATCATAACTTGTGGAACCAAGTCATAATGTTATCTGATGTACTAGTGTATATTGAACAATTATGGGAAAACATTTAAACATTTTCTTTATGTGATTGATGTTTTAAGAAATGCTGTTACATTTCAATCATGCTTGAAATAGACATTTATACAGACAAAGCAGGCAATCCTGTTCATATGCTCTTAAAATAATATTTTCTGTTTGTGATTATTTAATGTTAAGTTACAACAGATGAAGAAATTGACATACTACTACTACTACAGATTTACTTCAGAATACAAATTTTTCTGTATTATTTGTGAACAATATACAATAAATGTATTTGCTGTTTTGGGTGTTATAGATTTACAGAGATAAAAATTCACATCTGCAAAGCAGTACTATGAAACCAAAGTTATATATAAAGCAATATTTTAAGAATATTCATTAGAGTATTAAAACTCTGACTTGCTATATCATCATAAAATACTGAAACATTGCAGAAACATCAAAACATGTATTGTTCTGACCTACATGTTACTTTTTTTTAACACAGAAGGAGAACGTGGTTTGCTTTGTCAAGACTTCTGCATGGCTTTCTACTTTTCTTGACTACAATAAATAAATGCCAATGGAAACCAAATGCATTGCACAATGTTAAAAACCAGATAGTGATGAGACTTGTGGAACCAAGTCCCATCGTTATTCAAGGTACTAGTGTACTATATATACTCAAGTATAAGCTGAATTTTTAGCCCCCAAAAGGTTAGCTTATACAGTAATACCCCGGATAACGATTGTACCTGAAAGTGCTAAAACCGCATAACGTTGCAAGATTTTTGGAAAAATCTTGCATCAGATAATGCGATTTTTAGCGTTATCCGGTACAAGCGTGTGCGTGGGGGGGAGCTGGATTGCAAAAGGCTTGGATTTTTTAAACTGCAGGGAAGGGAGGGAAAGCTGTTCTTGCTTTACTTCCTGAATTGAAAAAAATACAGAGATGTGATTGGTTCTCTAGATCAGCTGATCTAGAGAACCAATCACATCTCTGTATTTTCCCCCTTTCCTGTTTGATTGGTTCTCTAGATCAGCTGATCTAGAGAACCAATCACATCTCTGTATTTTTTCAATTCAGGAAGTAAAGCAAGAACAGCTTTCCCCCCTTCCCTGCAGTTTAAAAAAAACAAGCCTTTTGCAATCAGCTGGGAATCGGAGAAGGAAAGGAAGGTAAGCAGAGGGAACCCTGCAGTAGTGTCGGAATGGCACTTTCTCCGAACCTACTGCAGTCGCATGGGGGTGTCTTTAAAAGTAGGGAGGTCTCTTTCTTTCCCTGCCTGCCTTTAAAGCGGTTTGTCCCTGAAGTCAGGGCTTTATTTTTAGCGTTGTTGGATGCATGTATCGGACAACGCTAAAACCCGGATAACATCATG
The DNA here is from genome assembly GCA_030440675.1 of Furcifer pardalis. Classification (NCBI taxonomy): domain Eukaryota; kingdom Metazoa; phylum Chordata; class Lepidosauria; order Squamata; family Chamaeleonidae; genus Furcifer; species Furcifer pardalis. The sequence continues at coordinate 106,856,744 of CP126893.1, forward strand.
ACTTCTGGAACCAACCATGACTTGTGGAACCATGACTTGTTATCCGGGGTATTACTGTACTTGGCCCAACGACCATGAGGGTCCCGGGACCATGCTGGATTGAGATGTACTAACAATTTAATTAATTTTATCATAGTTTCATTATTTTGATTATTGAAACTCACTAGCAGCTGCTACATTTACCACTCTCGGCCTATACTCGGGTCAATCTATTATCCTTGTTTTTCAGGTCAAAATTAGGTACCTCAGCTTATATTCAAGTCGGCTTATACTTGAGTATATACGATAATTAATTCTTCAATGAGCAATTAAGAAGCATTAGCTTGACAAAACACCTGCTCTTCATTTGTTGATAAATGCAGCTACAGTTGTACCTCGCTTAAAGAGCATAATGTGTTCCACAGGATTGCTCTTTAAGCGAGTTTTATTTGTTAGCGAAGTGAACATTCAGAGGAAATTCTACTCTTTAATCGAGGTGCTCTTTATGCGAGGTATGACTGTACTTGTATTTTTGGGCTTTTCTTAGGGTGGACACTATGGGTGCTGTTATGATGAGCATCTGTACTTTTAAATATAATCAGATGAAGGCAGAATCCTTCTATTCTTTCTATTGAGAGGAAGCACTTTTCTCCACCTTTCTCCCAATTGCTACTCCTGCGTCACAAATTCGGACTGTAAGCCTGATGGCAACTGTTGTCTTATGACTAGTTTTTGCAAGCTACAGGGATAAAAATTCTTCAGCTAATGTAATGATTAACTAATATTTACTGAATAAATTTCCTGACTCATAAATTTAAGGCATACTAAATAAATTTTAATTAAAGGATTTAAGAAAAGGATACTTGTAGCAAACGATAAGAATATTGTACTGTAACTTCTACTAAATCTTAAAAGGACACACTTCTTCAGCCATGTTTCAGTAACTTAATTCAAAGCAGAGGAATGCAAACAGAATTCCTTGGGGAAATGGGAACAAAAGAAACCAGTAATAATGCATAATTTTAAAGTGTGTTATCAGGGAGTGGAGATGTTTTGCAAGTGTGAGGGGAAAATAGCCAATTAGATGCTCTCTGGAGGCATAGTGTATACAATATAGCAACATTTATTTTCTTCCTTACCCCTTAGCAATAGGTTTTGGAAGCACATGCCTGAAGAAATATCCATCTTTTTTTCTTGTCAGCCACCTATTATGGATTCAGGCAAAGCTTAGATCTTACCCATTTTTGTTGAGTTACACTACAGATAAGGGGAAAATGTATTTCTTTCTATCACATTGTTTTTCCTCCAGGCATGTAACTCCTTTAAAGATCTGAGCAATCAAACTTTCAAAAACAGCTGGTGTTTACTCCTAAAGGCCAATGACAAAACAAAGCTAGATAGTTTATCCCAACATAAAGAGGCATTGGGTTGCTCCAGAGGAACAGCAACCCATTGCCCTCTACACTTCCAGGTCAGGAGTTCCAGATGTTGAGTTCCCCAGTAGATTGAGAGACACAGAACTGGGCTGGGGATACTGTGGGAGCTGGAGCCTTCCCTGTTGAAGGGAAATGTTCTAGAAGTCCCAAGGAGATGACACCAGGGGGCGCAGGAGTGGAGGAGAAAGATACCTGGAGGTTGGGAGACATAAGAGGCATGCTAGGCCCAGGGGGTGTGGAGGTGGAAGAAGAATGAGAAGAGATGCCAGATGAAGAACAGGAAGACATGGCTGCCAAGCTGTTCATACCAGAGAGTTGATGAGGTGCTAGAGGAGGACCTGCTGTTGCCCCTTGGTTTGACTTATGCTTATAAGGAGGACACATAGTGAGGTATTTGGGTGCAGTTCTCAGCTCCTGTGTAGGAAGGTGAGTGGCAGGCCAGGGAGAAGAAGGCCCCTAAACTGCCATGTTGGGGAGAGGGAATGGTGCCAGGATCACTGGAGAAAGGATCAAGAGTTGAAGGATAGGGTGGCAAATCTCCAGGACTCAGCAAGGACCATGGCTCAACCTATCAGCTGTCAGGCTATGCCCACACTAACAGCAAGACATGAACACCACCATGAAAGACTTGGGGAACTGTAGTCAACCAGCGCCTACAGACTCTATCGTAACTACAGTCAAACCTCATTTAAAGAGTAACTTGCTTAAAGAACAGAATTTTCTCTGAATAGTCACTTTGCTTAACAAATAAAACCAACCGAAAACTTGCTTAACAAATACATCGGGGTTCGCAATCTCCCCCACCAGAAGTCACAATTGGTCACTTTCAATGGTGTTTCGCTTAAAGAGCAAACTCGCTTAAAGAACAATCCTGTGGAACGCATTATGCTTTTTAAGCGAGGTACAACTGTACAGGCAATTGAAGCCAACCAGTCCTTTTAATTGTTGGGCTGTTGCCTTGAGCTGCTTAATAAAGAGTATTGTGCACGCCCTCTGAAGCAGGGATTCTCAACCTGCGGCCCTTGGGCCAGATGCAGCCTGTGGCACCATTTCATGCGCCCCACCACCTCCACCACACCAGGAAGTGCCATGTGGAGGAAGGACAAAATGGCCGTCTGGCCCCCGAAGCTGTCTGAGGGAGCATGACCCGGCCCCTGACTTTAATTGGTTGAGAACTCCTGCTCTGAGGCTTTAAACCCCACTGGAATGATGGAGAGTGGTGGGTAGGGTCACACAGGGAAGCTAGGAGCTTTGTTTCTGGTAATGTACCAATGTCCTTTGACATAAGTATGTGAAAGTTAATGAAGAATTGGAGTGTTTTCCTATGCCACCAATTGGAATTGGACTTTAAGTATATGTTATGCATTTTTGACTAGGTTTGCACAGATTCTAACGCACCAAGGCAAATGCAACTATGGATCAGGGCAAAGAGGTTATATGAAGTCTAAGGCACCTTATCCCTTTCTGTGACAACCCTTCTTTGATTCTTCTATGGGGTGTGTGTGATTTGGACAAGTCACAGTGAGGCTTATGGCTATAATCAATGTCCTTCCTCCTTTTCTTTCTCAACCAGGTACCTTCTTCCTTCACCCCTGCACCTCCTGGTGCCATCTCCTTGGGGCTTTCTTTCTTCTGTGTGGGAAGACACACAGACAAATACAGAGACAGTAGAGTCATGGATTTAAAAATAAAAAACACTGTCTTTGTATGGTAGAGGCTCTGGAGGACCTTGTACCTTTAAGAAAACATTATGAAACATTGTAAACCAGAGACACAGATATCCAAAGCAATGCATCATAGTAATTGTGTGCCATCAAGTTGGTTTCAACTTATGCCGACCACTTTCCAGGGTTTACTAGATAAAGAATACTCTGAAATGGTTTGCTATTCTCTGCTTCTGGGGGAACCCTGTTATTAGCCTACAGAGTTCAATAATGCTGGGGTCAGTGGTTTCTGTTATCTTAAAAATGTGAATAGTTATACACACTGCTGCAGAAAATATATCAAATCATCCCTATATTAACCAATCGCCAGATAAAGAAACAAAAGATAAGAAGCCAAAGGGCAGTGCTAGATTGCCTTAAATGACAATAAAGAGATGCAGAAAGACATTGCAAAGTGATAGTAACCTGCTGCTGAGCATCATGTTAGCTTAATGAGCTCTGAATGCTCATTATTAAATCTTCTATCATTACAATCCCTTTTCAAAGCAGTGATGATTTTGCAGGCACATGTATATGTATTAAGATTCTGCTTACCATCCCCCGCCCCCCCGGCCATATCTTTAGAGGATAAACCTGATGAGGATATTTTTAGCTCTTGGTAGAAAGAAAATCACCTTAATGCAGCCAACAGCTTCCAAGGGTGCAGCCTGCCCTTCTCCTAAATCGAACTTTGGCACTCCAGGTGTTCTTGGACTTCATTTACCAGAAGCCCAAGTCAGCACTCTTTCTGATCAGGGTTTCTGGGAATTGAAATTCAAAAACAGCTGGAGTGCCAAGGTTCACCCTCACTGTCCTAAGTCATCTTTAAAAAGCACACTTGGTAAAAACATCTGCCATGACTTTTGGATTTTTGTTACTATTCTTTTTTTCAGAACTTTCCACGATTGGTGTGTGGCCTAAAGAAGGGATCCTGAACTGGAAAAGCTCACTGCTGCTTTGATTTTTTAAAAAGTGATTTTATAAAAGTATCACTTGCCTCTGCATTTGAACTGTGTAAAATCCACATGGGCTCTCTTTGTTCTTCCCCTTTGAAAACCTACCTTTATTGGCCACTCAAAACCTAGCTATATTTTATGTTTTCTTCATTACTTATGATACATAACAGGTTGAGGAGAGTAAATAGAACACATGCATGCACACGCCTATGTGATGGAGTGTTGGACTACCAGGGAGTCATACAATCAACTCTTCATTCAGTCATGAAGTCAAGTCTATTTCCTATCTCATGAAGTCTGGAAGCTGACATTTGCCTTAAATCTGCAAGTGGCCAAAAATACATCTTTCTATGAGAAGTCCAGAAACATTACATTGTCCCTCTCCCACTGCAGTCCTTCACCAACTGTTCTTTGGATTCATGCCACCTCTGATCCCAGAGGCAATTTACAATCACAATCACGAGACAGTCAATGATAGTTTTATCTTCATCATTTTCCCTTGAAAAGTTATCAAATTGTAGGTTATCACCCCCTCTGTCAATAGGTTAGACACAGACTGGCCAGAATCTTATTCATCTCATTCTTCAGAGCAGTGGTTCCCAATGTGGGGCACATGTCCCACAGGGAGATTTCAATTCCCAGAAGCTTCAATACATTGGCTGTTCAGTACTTTGGGGAATTGGCTTAGGCTTCTGGGAATTGAAGTCCAAAAACCAAAGTTTGGGAACACACTGAGCTTGATTGTACCGGGGGTGGGTGGGTGGGTTGATGGTGGTATGGGGGCTACATGAAGAAAGGAAAGCCAAAAGAGCTCTGTGGTCCTTGTGCAACATCTGAAAACGCAAGGATACAAAAACACTATGGTAGATGGCAATGGAAAAGGCCAGGCAAAACCTATAATTTCCCTATAGAACTTTTCTTGGTGCTCCTTTCCATATGTCTGCCCCAAAGAACGGAACAGGACCATTACTCTGTTAAGCCTCATTTAATGGGCTGCTCTAGTTTCCACACACGTCGTAGCCTGTATGGTAGATTTTCCTTTTTTCTGCTGAATCCTGTAAACTCTTCCCTACCTTAACTACTTCCTCCAGGGTAGGAAGGAGTGAGAGTGTGCAAATTCACTGGAGTGGGGTGACAATCAGGAACGCTGGCTCTAGGGGACACATTTTTCCTTTTGATGCTCAAAAGTAACTGACAGGCCAAGAATGGATTTTTAGCTCTTTCACACTCTCTGGTTTGCTCTCACATGTGCCTCATCCCTCTTCTTACAGCTTCTCATTTTGATGTGACAGAAGACACCCTCTGGAAAGTTGCTCATGGACCGAGAAGCACACAGCAGTCCTGCCTGCCTGCCAAACCATGTTACTCTCCCCTCCTTATTAGAGCACTCCCCAGTAAGAGTGCAAGAATACATTTTAAAAACCATTCAGTCATTGACGCAGAAATACACACACACACACACACACACACACACACACACACACACACACACACACACACACAGCAATATGTACAGGAAGGGATTCAAAATGTTCTAACTTCCATTAAGAATCAAATTAAAGAAGTGCCTTGGAAAGCTTGGATAAGATCACGAGATGGCCTTTGTGTTTAAGTTGAATATAGAGTAGTGGGAGCTAAACTGGACCTGTAGAATTGAAGTGGTGTGTGGGTAGGTATGTCATATTTTCTTCCAGTAGAGGACTTGGAAATTTATTTATTTATTTTGGATAGCAGCACTCTGACTAAATCCCCAGTCAGTACATTCTTTGACCATGCTAGCTAAGGAACATGTTCACCATGAGTAGAGGAGAAGACTTTGTGTGTGTGTGTATATAAAGAGATGGCCAGCATGTAGAGAATGTTTTATGAGATTTTGTAACAAATATTTTGTCAATAAAGGTACATTTAGCTACATTTGCCCTTATGTAGGTTGACCTTTGGGACACTGTATAGTCAAGGGGCATGATTTATTCAAATAAAATTTCTGATTCCAGAATAAAGAACTTTGGTTCAACATTTCATGAATTTGCTAAGTGACTACTTGCCCATAGATAACTGTACACCGATATAAAATACTACAATATTTTATATTCATATTGATATGGTACAAAGATCCCCAAGATATCATCTTGGGAATTTACTGTACAAGCATCTGTAGTAAGTACAGCATGCAAGTATATGACAAAAGGATTATTTTGCGTTAACTTTTCCACAGTTACTTGATGTCCATCTTCACACTGTTGTGCCTTGATCCTCCTGGGCTAGAGTGTGCCACAATTATAACAGAATAAACAAGAATAAACCAGCAAAAAAAAGACAAAAAAATTTGTGGCACCTTAAAGACAAACTGCTGTTTATGCCACAATTATTTTTTGTTTATTCTCTGATAGGCTTGAACAGACAAACACAGCTACCACTTCCATAATCATAAGTGAAGTAAACAGGAGGATTATCATTCAATAGTTGGGGAAGCTAAAATCAGTTTGTGGAGGTGGTATTGCCTTGCAAAACATGTTTAGAGAGGCACAAGAGGCCATCTTATAAGCAGCTTAGTGGTTAAGATGCTGAGCTTGGAGACTGGAAGGTCAGGTTTTGATACCCGAGGTTTCGGTACCTGAGGGCTGCAAGGGGACATAAAAGGAGCCTCATTCAGGCATCCCCTGAGTGGAGTTTCTCCAGCAAAAATCCTTTCAACCCAGAGTAATCTCTAACACAAAATTATTATATGCCTCTGTCATATGGGTGGTGGAGATTGTTTTGTTTGGAAGTATCAAGTCTTGTAATGCTGCTTATGACTATGTGTCACTTTCCCCCTAGGAACCATGTTTATAGTTCGGCCAGATGGACATTTGTCTCACTGTTTGATCCCCTGAGTGGAGGGCTTGGTTTGCTCTCTTTTGCATGTGATCAAGCAATGATTTGGGTGTCAGCAGCTGCTCAACTTAGATAAACCAAAGAAAACATTAGCTTTTCATTAAAAAAAAGTGGTGCAGTGTCTCAGCGATAGTCTACTAGAGTCTCTCCCCCCCCCTTTACTTCATTTCCTCTACACTTCCTCTGAGGAACAGAGTAAGTGTTCCATTTGCTGGATGTACCAAATAGGATCATTTAAGCTCCAATATGTTATTTGTATATGAGGACTGCTCAAATGGCATATCATACCTCTACTCAACCCCAAGTGACCCTATTTATTCTCACTTGCTCACTCCAAAGGAGCCAGTGTAGATGTGCTCCCAGTAGTGCTAATCAACTACCAAGCCAGCATGAGTGCATAAGAGGAGGGTTACAGCAAGAAAAGCCACCATTTAACTTTATTTAAAAATTCATTATGAAGTTAAATTGCAAGCAGTGCTGGTTGATGTTTCCTCCCAATACGGTATCATGTCTACATGGAGCTTGATCCCTCTCTTCAAAGAATCTAGAGAAAGATTTGATGGCCCTGGCTGGTTCAAACAGGATTGGCCCCAGCATGAATTAATTAGTGCTTAATTACTGTCAATTAGTCAGCATTACTGGGAATTGCTCGCAAATGGACAGCCTTTGATTGCTAATCCCAATTACTAATGTTATCTAATTGGGAGTGATTATATTTTCTTTGGTTTGATGCTGAGCATTATGTATAGCAAAGAAGCACACTGCTTCTTCTCTGTGCATAAGGGTACAAGACTTGTAGCTGAAAACAGAGCTCATCACTACACTTCTGATGCCTTTGTTCCCTTCTGGGATTAGAATACAGTTGTCACAGATCTTGCAGAATGCAAGTGGAACCACAGAACTGAATTCTACTTGGAATATTTAATTTATTTGACAAACCATGCATAAGAGCAAATGCTACCTAGGATATTTGCCATGTGGAAGAACAGCACAATCTTTGCTCTAATGCAGGTGTTCACAACCTACGGCCTATGGGCCAGATTTAGCCCATGGTGCGAAATAATCCAGCCTCCAACCTCACTCCAGCTGCCTCTGCAGCCACCACCACTGGAATTGGCTACAGACTCATTTATGGCCAAGTAAATGCATTTACAACAGCCATAAATGAGTCTGTGGCCATCATAAACATGTTTACGACAGCCACGTCTGTGTTTTACGGCACCAGTCCAGCCTGCACAGCTGTCTGAGGGAGCGTGGTCTGGCCCATGGTTGAAAAACATTGGAGAACCCCTGCTCTAATCTATAGCTGAGGTAACATTAATATAAATGTAATAATGTATTGTATTAAACGGATGATTTGTTCAGGTTCATCCTTTCCACACATCTTCACAAAGATGACAAGAAGTGAGATTATTTATAATGCAGCAAGGTTTTATCACAATCTGGACCAAAAATAGAATCTTGTTGAATATGTAGTTTCTCTCCAAAGCCAAGCATGAAGCTATTTCAGGTACAAAACAGCAAAATCTGTCTTGGCAGCTAATTCTATTAAGAGGTATCTCTCACTAACAAATTTGTGCAAATTTGTTCTACATGAGGACTCCATTAGAAATGACATCGAGTCCTGTATCCCACTCCATTTTTTAAAAATAAAAACCAGCCTTGCAGGCTTGTAATCTGGAGTAGAAAAGTGGCAGAGATGAGCCACTATTCTATTCCCTCCTCTGCTGTTTCCCTACAAAAGTTTTCTCTACTGCAGGGGTGACCAAACTTTTCAGGCTGTGGGCTGGTCACCTGTTCAAGTGGGCTGGTCATGTGGTTCCTCCCACCTGGAAATGGAAGTAAAATGCACATGCATGTGTGTCAAATGCACCCGTGCACGTGCATAATGCTGCTGTAAATTACCCTCAGCTGTCATAAATGCATTTACGACAGCTGTGGGTAATTTACGGCAGCATTATGCACATGCATGGGTGCATTCGGCACCCACGTATGCACATTTTACTCCACTTCCAGGAGTGGCAAGGGTGTTGGGGGCAAAATGAAATGGCTTCAGGGGGTGGATCTGGCCTATGGGCCGTAGTTTGGGCACCCCTGCTCTACTGTCTTTCATGCCACAGATGGTTAAGTGCATGTGGACTTCAATGATAATCCACTCTTATGTCTGATGAAGGGGACTTGATCCACAAAAGCTAACATTAAAATACAGGCATTAGTTTTTAAGGTGCCACAGCTTTTTTTGTTTTGTTTACTCTCTGATAGGCTTGCACTAACACTGGTACCAATTCAAAAATGTGAACTACTGTTATCAATGTGAACTCTTGTTATCAAACAGCAAGAAAGGAAGGATTAACTCCTTCATTCTTCTCTTAATGGAAGATTCCCAGTGCTAGGTTCCATTTTGTCACATCCCACTTAGTCCCCAGTTTCTGCACATTAATATCACTTTGTGTGTTGCATACAACCAGGAGGGAGGTGGGAGCCGAAAAAAGAGCAAGAGAGGAAGGAAAAGGGAGGGAAATGTACAGCGAGAAAGAAAAAAAAAGAAAAAAGAACCTAAAATGAGGTTGTGTTGGGTTGTCCATCTGAAAGGAGTGAAGACATTTTGACTTATATTTTCATGTCGTTGGAAAATGTAACAACAAATGATTATTCAGAAATACACAGAGATGTCTGGAGGGATTCAATGTAGGGTATAAGAGTCCTTCACCTTTCTTTGCCAGTTAGTGCTGCCAACAAACAAACAAACAAACAAACAAACAAACAAACAAACAAACAAACAAACAAACAAACAAACAAACAAACAAACAAACAAACAAACAAACAAACAAACAAACAAACAAACAAACAAACAAACAAACAAACAAAAGTTCCAGGATTATTATCTACAACACTTAATTTACTTTGAATAAAGGCCTTAATATTATAATGGAACACAAGGTCTGTCACTATCCTCTATCCCTAACAATTTGCAATTGAGCAAAGCTAATAATTAACTTGGAGCAATCATCAACAATTAACCCAAATGGCATGGTCATTAATTTTCTGCCAAGACCGTTCCAACTGCTTACTGCTAGTGATCTGTCCTGTTTGTCAAGAAGGGGTGACTTGGCATGGGGTTAAAAGTACAACTGCTCATTTAGTCAGCTAATATTTCAGAAGCAAAGACAAGTGGGATGACCATAATTACAGCATCTTACTGGTAATTAATATCTTTTTACCCACATTCCACTCATGTCTCTTTTTTTGTTCACACACAGGGACAGTTCACATATTCTTAGTTTAGCCTTACCATTCTCACAGAACTGGTTCATAAAGGTGAGGTAAAAGGCTGCAGTGTTAGTGCTGTCCCCCCGCCTAATTAAGACATTGTTGCTTCACCAAAAAAATGTAGTCTATTTCTTTTAGTTATAGCTGAGGTCCTCAATGTTTTCAGCTTTTGGGCATGGTTGGAGTTTAGAAAAAGCCTCATTGATGCCTTGACAAAATGGTTGCCGTGCAGAAAGATTGTTAGTAGCAGTGCCTGGGTGTGGCACATATTGCATCATGGATAGATGGTTGTGTGTATCTTTAAGGATCATTGTAGAGAACGGCCAGCTGCTCAGGTTCAGCAGCTAATGAGTGAGCCTCTTGTGCATAAGATGAGGCACGCCCAAAACCAAGTTGCCTCGCCTTAATGGAGTGGTCACCTTGCTGGAGTGCTCATCTTGAAGGTAACCTTATGGGCCAGTCACTTTGTGACTTTGCCACTTCGTGGTAGTGAATTTGTGTCAGTCGATACAAACAGCTTGGATAGTTGGTGTTTCGTCTTGGTGCTTGTTTCTAACCAAGAACTTTGCAAAGCCATGCTGCAGAGGAGGAATTTGCCTAACAACTGTTTTTCTCAAGATCTGCAAGCATCTGCAAGGAACAAACAAGGACTCTGTGAAAGCTTACTGGGTAAGCAGAGAGCGGGAGCTAAAACTCTCTAAAGACTGTGAACTCTTGTATATATGTCATTCCTGAATGCTGAAACTAAGCCTGTTGTTTTTCCATCACTGTAAATACTTTTTCCTGCACCTCACCTCATGAGTAAAAGTTTTTCTGTTGCCTTACAAGAACTGTTTGCCTGTTATTTCTGGGCTCCCAAGCCACAAATCATCAACACTGAAGGCAAGGGTGTGGCAGGGGCAAATCCGCTCTGGAATACTCTGTCAAAGATGCAGAAAGATGCTCACAGTATTACTTCAGGGGTGATCATAGCAATTCCAAGGATGAGCTGGTGAAGCTAAATGACCAGTATATCATCCAATATATTGTGTGCAAGGTAGAGGTGAGTTCTTATTTCCCAACACAGAAAACCATTATTTAAGCCTAGATATTTTTCTAAGTATCACTCCCTATACACACTCACATATTCACAAAAGACCTATTCTTTCTGTCTCGAACCTCCCCTCCCCACACCACTAGTCAGTTTTCACTGTTTAGAGTAGGAAAAAGAGCACATCTATGTGGGAGCTTTACAATAATTGTGTGCTGCATTTATGTGATTGCCTATTAATCTGCCAGCATGAATATAAGAAGAGAATAACAGCCTTTGGAGTCAGACTAAAGGCATAGGCAATCTGGTATCCTGTGGCCCAACAGATATCTGTGAGGAGCCTCCATGAGCAGGACATGAATGATGCAGTTCTTTCCTCTTGTGGACCCTTGGAAAACAATATACACAAAGGTATGCTGGTCTTTGAGCATAGTGGGTAGCTTAATGAACAGCTGTTGCTTGGTCTTTAAGCAGATGTACACACACAGCTGAGTGTGGAGATTAATACTGAACAGGTCATGAGGTTACCTCTTGTAACACATTACAGTAAAACACCGGATAACGCTAAAACTTGGTTCCACAAGTCTTGGTGTTATCCAATTTTTAGTGTTATCCGATCCATGTTAAAATCCTATGGAATGGATCGGATAATGTTAAAGCTCCACAGAGATACATTGTAACCGGACAGGCTTTAGCGGTTGTTATCCGATCCATCCCATAGGACCTTAACGTTATTCGATCCAATTCTCCTCCCCAGATTACTTTACATTATGTGATTTTAGTGTTATCTGATCCAATTGTTATCTGGTGTTTTACTGTATTATTTAGTTGACGGTGTTGCTAATGACATGACCACTTTTAATGCCATTACAACTTTTACTCTACCTTTAAACAAACAAGGGACTGTGGTGGCTTAGTGGTTAAGACCCTGAGCTTGATGACTGGAAAGTCAGCAGGTCAGTAGTTTGAGACCCAAGAGCTTCATGATGGAGTGAGCACCTGTTCTCTGCCCCAGCTCCTGCCAACTTAGCATTTTGAAAGCTAGAAGTTGTAAGTAGATAAATAGGTACCACTTTGGTGGGAAAGTTAACAGTATTCCATACACTTTGGTGTCTATTCACGCCTGCCACATGACTTTGGAAACATCTGCAGATGCAGACAGCACTGGCTATTTGGTTGTAAATGGAGATGACCACCTCTCCCTAGAGTTGCATACCACTGTCTTTCTAGTAAGGGAGACCTTTTAAAAAAACAACCAACCAACCAAACTTAAAAGCACCCAACACAACATATCTAAAATACATAGATGTAGCAAAAGCACTAAAAATGACATCATTAACCCTATGAAATAGTCAATTGCATGGTTTCTGAAGAGCTGTGGGACAAAATCCAAACAGGGGAGCTCCCAAGTGCCTTTCAGTACATAAAAGCTGATTCTAGGTCAGTGGTTCCCAATGTGGGCCCCACGTCCCACAGGGGGACTTCAATTCCAAAAAGCCTAAGTCAGTACATTGGCTGATCAGTGCTTTGGGGCACTGAAGTCCAAAAACCAAAGGTTGTGAAACGTTGCTCTAGATGTTCCCTATATGTGCATGCTATCTTTGGCTGGTCGATACAAGATGGTGATTTGGCTGGGTTAATTTTCTTTCATTTCCAGCTACAAATGTCTCAAGAGATGTCTAGATCAGGGATTCTCAACCTGCGGCCTGCAGGCCAGATGTGGCCCATGGCATCATTTCATGTGCCCCCTGCCTCCACCACACCAGGAAGTGCCATGTGGTGGAGGAAGGACAAAATGGCTGTCTGGCCCCCGAAGCTGTCTTAGGGAGCATGACCTGGCCCCCAGCTTTTATAAGGTTGAGAACTCCTGGTCTAATTACTCTAGGTCAGAACAACTGTTTTTCTTTAGTCTTTTTCTTGGGTTCTAAATGGAGACAAGGTGAATTATTGTGAAAATACACATTTGACTGTCTAGCTACTGACAAAGGACACCTCATAGGTGAGGTGCAGGAGAACCAGAGACTATGCTTTCCTGTGTTCTTTCCCAGAGGTCTGAGCTTTTAGTGCCACCACCCTGTCCCTTCATTAATGCATTTACAGAAAGGAAAAGATCAGACCTGCAGAGCACAGAGGAGAGAGCCTTATCTGTCCTGCAGGCAGCCCTGTGGTGGCTGTGCTTTGTCTATCACTAGATAAGCAGGGAACCTGAAGTTTAAAGGACAGACTTGAAACTAGCTGCTGCTGTTTATGCAAATGAAAGAAAAAGAAAGAAAGAAACCATCTCTGACTTAGATATTTCTTTTCTGTTTTGCCCAGCCAGGGCTTCTTGTCCCCACTCTCCTTTCTATCTCTGCATGATTGGTAAATCCCTGTTTGAACATGCAATACAGTATGCTGGGTGAAAGAAAACCTGGGTGAAAAAGGAATGTGACTCACCTTATGAGAGAGAGAGAGACAGAGAAAGATTTTTGCCTACAATCTAAAAGTAACATATTGCAAACTAAAGGCACAATCATTCCTACACACACAATTTCCATAAGAAGCCAGACCTGTTCAGGTGATTTACAAGAGCTCCAGAATAAATGGAGAAAAATTAAATCCTGAGGACTCTGCTTTCATGCAGCTATAATTAGTGCTGCCAAACCAGCCCCTGTTACCTGGCTAATCGTAACTGATTCAATCATGCTTAACATGGTGTGTAACTAAATTGATGTTTGCACCTCTCCACATTTTTAAAGGCAGTCTGTCCTTGTGTGCTGCATTTATCTTGTTGGCCTTCTGGCTGTGTTCCTTGACAGCCATTTGTAGTTGTGTGTGTGTGTGTGTGTATATATATATATATATACAGTATGTGTGTATGTGTGTCTGTTCCACCTGCTTGTTTTCCTCTCTTTCTCGCTTCCCCAACCCAAAGCCAAGAGCCCTACAGAAGCTGTCTGCAAACATGAACTAAATTTACAATTGCCACTTGAGTGGGGAGGGCAGAGGAATCCTGCCCCATATATCTGTATCTAAGGTTATAATCCATCTCCCTCACCTGCTCTCCCTTCTCTTCTCCGAGATACACAAAGGGAAGGAGGGGGAGAAGCAGATGAGAGTCGCAGCCTGGATGCCCCTGCCTGTGTTATTGTATCCATTTTCCAATGGCAACGATGTGTGAAATGAAAATTGGACAGAGCTGGCTGCCCACAGACCTGGAATTTTAGACCAACTAGCAGAGAGAATGAGGGTGTGGAGACACAGAGAAGGGTGTTGGGAAAGGGAGAGCGAGCCTGTGTGCACTCAAGACCCAGGTAATTCACCTTTCAGCTTAATAGACCCTTCTATTAACAGTGCCGGGTGTACTGGGCTCATTTACATTTCATTGCTTACAAAGCTCTGCTAGTTCATGCCAGCTGAGACAATTTACATAGGTGCAGAATAGGCCAGAGAAAAACTTGAAGGTACAACACGCACGCACGCGTGCACACGCGCATGCGTGCACACACACGCACGCACGCACGCATGCACGCACACGCACACACAGCCTTTTGCTGAGAAGCCCTCTTCCTCCTCCTCCTCCTCCTCCTCCTCCTGTGTCTAGGCCAGACGTGAAACTGCCAAAATGAAGGCACTTTTGGGTGAGTTAATTCTGCAGTGGCTCAGTGGTTAAGAAGCTCGCCTTGTGAGCTGGAAGGTTGGCAAGTTGGCAGTTTGAGACCCAGCTACTGCATGATGGATTGAGCGCCCATCTCTGCCCCAGCTCTTGGGAACATAAAAAGAGCCTCATTTGGGTGTCCCCTGAGCAGAGTTTCTTCTGCAAAAATCCTTTCAACCAAGAATAATTTCTGACATGAAATTATTATTATTATTATTATTATTATTATTATTATTATTATTATTATTATTATTATTATTATTATTATTATTATTATTATTATTATGCAGCTCCTTTCGCCTGACATTGTGTGAGAAAGATTAGCTGGTAACACAAAGTTGATGTTACCAGGGGTATGCCCAATTGTGTCAAAAATACCACAATCTCTGAGGAGGATTTTTCTGTGTACCCTGCTGAGTCCTTCTAATATCCCATCACATGAGAGCTGGATACCTTCCCTTCCGCATGGGGAGTTGTCTCAATAGTCAGGTATAATCCATTGCACGAACCCGTCTTCATTGTTGGTGGCATGAATTCTGCCATTCCTGCCTAAGGATGGCTACATAAGGTTATTCATCTCATGTGTTGCAGGATGTATTTCAAAGCTTGGCCAAGGGTGTCACAGTGGCAAGGATTCTGTAGCCTTCCCCATATTCTCACGTATCAAACTCAAGGAGAGAATGGAAGATGGAAAGGGCAGGTCATCTACACCAAAGACTTCATAGGCTTGGCCTGGGTGGCAACATTTTGCTCCTGCAGGAATGTAACTAGGTCTTTTGGTTTCCCCCCTTCTTCCAGCTCCACAATTTCATGAAAAACAACAAGAAGTGGCTGTGTTTGGACAGCAGGTAGAACCAAGAATTCTGACTTAGTAAATGAAAATGCAAGTGACTGGCAAATCAGATTTGCATTTCAGCTTTAGGAACTACTGACTTCTTGTACCAACATGTTTGAGTAAACTCCATCCTTAGTTTGGATGCAATGGGAAGCAGTCCTTTTCTCATATTTGCTTACCTGCTTATGTACAGGGAAGAGCAAAGAGGCTGGGTACAAGAGCCAGAATGTCTGACTCAAGCCAGCATCTGAACATGTCATCTGGTTTACCTATTTATACCTCATGCTCTAGATAATTTCTCTAAAAGCCATGTTGCTATAATCTCTGGAGGATATGCCGTGAAAATGTGAAGAGACAACTTGAAAACAAAAATCTATTACATTCCCAACTTTTAGAAATCCAAGCATGAGGTAGGCAGCTAGATGACATTCTTCTCTCTCTCCCCCGCCCCCCCGAAGTCACAGCAAAGGCAAATTAAAAGGACCATGCCCATTTCTAAGACATGCATGATTGTTTGGTTTGACATATTCCTTTAAGAACACATTTACAAAAACATTTCTTTGCATAGGAGTACTTGCATAACTAAAGCATTCACCTACTTCTGTCTTATGATGTGCTATACATATATATGTCAGCTTTCCTTCCTTCCAAATCGCATGGTAAGGGAAATGAATATCTTCTCCTATTAAAATTCATTCCCTCCAGATATGAAATACATTCAAAGTTTTGTGTAGTTCACCTTCAAATAAAGCCCATGTTTACCTCTCAACTGACTAACCACAAAACAAAAGCAAGCTAATTTGAATATGAAGGTTGAGGCAACCTCATGCGAAGATAAACAGATTTATTTTTTCTTCTGAGAGAATTGTCCTTCTAATGTCATGGTAGCTACTATGGTCCCCATTTCCTTAACTATGGGTTTTTCTAGGCTGTCCCTTGGGATTGTGGGGCAGTATGGAATTGTGATTTTTGAAGTTGCTTGAAGATGAAGAGGGCTAAATTATGTTCAGCTCACTTTTCTCACCTAAATAGCACAAGTAACCTTTCCCCTGTACAGTAATACCTCGGATAACGCTAAGACTTGGTTCCACAAGTCTTGGTGTTATCCGATTTTTAGCGTTATCCGATGCATGTTAAAATCCTATGGGATGGATCGGATAACGTTAAAGCTCCATAGAGATACATTGTAACTGCACAGGCTTTAGCGGTTGTTATCTGATCCATCCCATAGGACCTTAACGTTATTCGATCCAATTCTCCTCCCCAATTACTTAACGTTATGCGAATTTAGCGTTATCTGAGGTAAACGTTAACCGAGGTATTACTGTATTGAGAAGTGGATGATGAGGGGAAGGAAAGTGTAATTATATTTTTATTTCCTCCTATCTGGTCACTGTTGCACTGTGTTAGTTAGGAAAGAAAAAAATATATTTTCTTTTTCTCTATAGTGCTGATGAAGAAACTGTTCCAGCTCTGGTTTCTATCAGCACTAGACAGAACAAAAAAGACCCCCCCAACCCCCCCTCTCCTAATTGGTGCAGTGTAACAGCAATCAGACAGGAAGAAAAAAATCACACTTTTCTTGGTCCTTTGCAGACAGGCAGGGAAAGTGTTTAATTTCAAAAATTGATAAACTGAAGAAGGTATTTAGTCCTTTCAAGACACTGGATATTTACACCAGAAGTAGCTTTTGACAGCTGCAAGGCTTTCAGGGTGTCAAAAAAGTTAAATCCCCTTGGGGGCACTCAGAACATTCTGGCATCCAATGTTTCTGAATGCCAGTGCAGCAGCAGCAGCAGCAGCAATAACAATAATAACCACCACCACCACCACAACAACAACAATAAAAGCAGACCACCTGCCCCTCCACAACCATCCTGGAGAGCAGACATAATGGCTATTTGGACAGGCTCTCTGCTAGGATGTAGAAATTTTATTGTT
The DNA here is from genome assembly GCA_030440675.1 of Furcifer pardalis. Taxonomy (NCBI): domain Eukaryota; kingdom Metazoa; phylum Chordata; class Lepidosauria; order Squamata; family Chamaeleonidae; genus Furcifer; species Furcifer pardalis. The sequence goes on from CP126893.1 coordinate 106,874,405, forward strand.
CTTTTTCCCATTACAAAAGACGACCAGGACCTCTGCAGTTCTTCCTTCATGGCATGGATGTCTTCCCATTGTGAACCTGTTGTTCATTCTAGAATGTGCAGAACTGACTGAAGGCCAGTAGTGAGTGTAGTCGCAAATTCAGAAGTCTAGGGTCCCTCTCTGAGTGTCTATATGGGTGCAAAGGCAAGCACCTAATTGCTCTGGAAAGGATAAGATTAACAGGAGCCATCAACCCTTTACAAAATGGGAGATGACCAAGTGTAATGGCAGCCCAGCATCCTGGCCTTTGGGGAAAAGAGTGCTCTTACTACAGGCAATTCTGCGACAAAGGCTCACTACTTATTCTCCTTTGAACACAAAGGCAACACTTGCATTTTGTAATTTTTGCTTACCAAGGCCTACGTCGGACATCATACAGGTCAATCTTATTGGGAGCCCTCCAGGGTGTGGCTGCAATGAGAAGGAAATAAAACATGTTACTTTTTTTGTATAAACACAAAAGATGTTGTTACAGAGTTCAAGGCAATAGGAAAGGAAGAGAACAACAGCTACTGTACATATGGAAAGCCACCCACTACAAGTAACACAATGTGTTGTTTATGCAGAAAGTGTCAAGAGAAAATAGCTGCAGTCCAGCAGGAATGCTATCAAGTGGAGGTGTAGGTGGAGTTGTTATTCAACACAGGCGCCAGACAATACCTCAGGTGGATCTGTTTTTTATTCTTCTTTTCCCAGTGTCTTGGTGATATAAGTGGGTATTATTATGAATAACCTGAACAGACCCACATGCCAGTAGACAGAGCTAAGACACAAGCTTTTACAGTTTTATTTTTAGGATTTCCCCCTAACAAAATAGCTGTTTTAATTCATTCATTAATATATTTGCTTTTCCTTCCCCACAAAATCATAGCCTTCTGTTGCAAATGCTGTTTAATAATTATCAGATGGCAACTGAAATGAATGCTTTTAAAAATATACTAACTCTGTGCCATATTTTCATAAGTTTCTTTCATGACTTAACTACAAAACATGTCCAAAACTGGGCCTTGCTGAACTTTTCTTCTGTCCTCTGAAAAACTATTTTAAACACTCTCCCTCCCCCCTCTCTGTATATGTCTCTCTCTTATTTATTTGTGAATATTTCTGTTTCATCTTTTCTCTTAATAATCATAACTGAACATTTAGGTTAGGTCAGGGGTGGGCAAACTATGCCCCATGGGCCGACCCTGGCCCATGGCACCATTTCATGTGGCCCACCACTGGGAACCCCTGGGTTAGGTGAAGAAAGAACTACATGTAATATAAAGAACAGCATGCTACATGGGTTGAAGAGATCCCAGCTCTAAGGCTCTTCACTGAATGCCACACTAAGACAGGTTTTATAGCATGAATACTTTACCAATGTATCATTAGCGTTTCATTGTTATTAAAAACTGTTCTAGGAAAATTTATTTATTTATTTATTACATTTTTATACCTCCCATCTGGGATATTTCCCAATCTGGGAGGTGTACAGACAAATAAACAGCAGCAACATAATAAAGCAAACAACAAAATAAAGCTTTTCTGTAGAGGTTATTGGAATCAGGGAACAGATTAATGGAGTGGGCTCTTCTCTCACCTGTGTAATGGGCCTATAAGGAGCCTTTCTTTTATAAAAAATGAGATGAAGATTTTAAACAGTGAATTAAAAGTGTTGGGGAAAGGGTGTGGAGTGAGAATCAGCCTGAAAGTGAGTCAACTGAAGACAGACATAACACTGAGAAGAAACCTGAACAGGATGGAGGTGTGTGGAAAAATAGAGAAGAGAAGACAGTAAATCCTACTTTGCTTTTCCACCAGGGACTCTTAATCAGAAGCTTGTAGTGACAGCAGGGAGGCCTATGAGCCCTGGTGGTGTAGTCGCTAAACTGCTTTACTGTAGCCAGAACATTGTGAGTTCAATCCTAACTAGAACACATAGTAGGACGCATGGTTGATTCATCCTTTCATCCTTCCAAGGTCAGTAAAATGGGGACCCAGCATGTTGGGGGGGAAATGCTAATTAACTTGTGGACCAGAAAGAGAGCGCATTAAGTGTTATGGGGTGGTATAGAAGGATAATTGCTTTGATTGCTTTGCACCTCACCTCACCATTTCGAGTGAAGTATGTTCCCTGCTCAGACCATTAACAGGGAAAAGTCATCTGCTAAGATGGAAAAGATGGACTAGATGAGCATTTTTTCTTGACTATTAATGGGAGGAATCCTCTCCCTGAAAGCCCCTTCCATTTCAAAGCTGGGATAATGCCTGACAAAGCTCAGCACAAAGTGACATCAGATGGGTACCGTCCTACCTCGGCAGGCCCTCCCTGGCAAGCCCACTAGACAGCAACACTAGCTGCAGGGGTAGGAGGGCTAGTGTGCATTTGGAAACTGGATAGGGTTCAGGAAAGCTATTGTTTTATTTCCTACAGTGTCCCCCAATTCAGTCCTCCCTCAGGAGGCTGTGGAGATTTGAATGATGTTTCCCACAAACCCAGTCAGGTGGTGCTTTAGAAGTGTGAAACTTTGTTTTAAAGGAGAGGGAGAGTGTCAAAGATTGGAGGGAGGATGGCTAGGGCAGAAAGGAATGAATGAGATAGTGGGTGATGCCATGGCTCTGATAGCTACCCCAAGCTGCTGGGTGCTACTGCCACTAGAGCTAATGTATGATTGTTGACATCATGTATGCTCCCAGCAAAAAGCTCCCTTCCCTTCCAGGATTGTGCACAAACCTGGATAGAAACGAGTCACTCCCGTTGCACTTCCAAACACCTGCCACAGCAGAGAGGGGTCTTCTTTCCGATTTTCAACAAATACATCCTCCAGCGCTTCAGTCCAGTTCAGCTCATTGAGGATAACAGTGGCTACAAGAGATAAAAAAAGGGAACACAGTTAGCATGCCCTGGGTTGGGAGGCCAAAGGGCGGGTGGGGAGACGTTCTCGTTATTTTTTAAAAATACCCCACACTCCTTCCATGGTAATATATGGGTGTGATTGTTCTGATCTTCAATTAATGGATCAGGGAAGACTGAAGATATCAGTTAGGGGATTTTTCTTTGACAATGTTCTATATCCCTTGTTGGGCTCAATAACATCAGTTCTATCACAAAAGCGTGCTGACCAAGTAACATTTCTGATGCGTCCATCAAACCAGCTGTTGTTATGTGCCATCAAATTGGAACTGACTTCTTGCAGCCTTAACAGGGCTTTCAAGGGAAGTCAGATATTTAAGTACAGCAATACCCTGGATAACGTGTGCACCATACAATGTTAAAACCATATAACGTTAGGAAATTTGAGGAAAAATTTGCACCACACAACATTAAGTTAATATTGTGCAATGCATCGTGTTTACCCCCAGATTTCCTAAAGAGATCTCTGCCCCAAAGCCTGCAGGACTGCTCTCCACTTGGGAAGCACCTTCCCATGGGGGAGAGCAGCCCTGTGGGCTTTGGGTCTATAGAGGCCACCTTGCTATTCTGAGGCTTGCCTTGGAACAGCAAGGGGGCCTCCGTAGACCCAAGTGTCCAATCCTTGGTTCCCTTTCCAAGGAGGCAGGCGAGTGGGTTGCCTGCCTCTTCAGAAAGGAAACCAGGCATCAGAACATCCGATCCCCGGGTTCCTTTCCAAAAAGGCAGGTGAGCTGGTCACCTGCCTCTTCGGAAAGGGAACTGGGCACTGGAGCATCCGATCCCCAGTTCCCTTTCTGAGGTGGCAGGTGAGCGGGTCAGTTTGAGTTGGGAAGGGTCAGGGGGAACCCAGCACCAGCCAAGGCAGCTTCTAGGCACTCTCCCTGGCCCTTCCCAAGTCAAAGAGGCCACCATGGGCTTTGGTTTAACGTTATGCGATACATGTATCGCACAATGCTAAAAATTGCATAATGTTAAGGATCTTGGAACCAAGCTTTAACATTATGTGGGGTATTATTGTATTGGCTTTAATGAGTTTCCTTGGCTGAGCAGGGATTTGAACCCCATCCTCCTAAATTCTAGTCCATCACTCTGTCCACTAGACCACAATAGGCATTTTCATCAAATATAAGCACATGCAAACTAATAAAAATGTCCTAAAACATGAAACAAGTAGGTGGGAGGGGGAGACACAGGCAGCTATGTAGGCTTGGAGCAAGTAGGCTTGGGCGTCTGGTCCTCTCCTGTCTTTTCCAAGCTTGCTCCACCTTCTCCATCTTCCAGGAAACCAGTTAGTTGTTTCTGCACATGAGATGTCCCTTGACTTCCACCAGCACTTTCTCATGCTTGGAATCTAGCTGCAAACAGGTTTTTGTAAATAAGCTTCTATAAATACATTTAGGGTTCTTTCTCCTGCATTATCTCTGAACTGATGATCAAGAAACTTAGCTTTTCTATTTTCACTTACTCCAATTCTAGAGTAGTATTTCCTTTTTAGTAGCCACAAGCTACATCACACTGTAATACCCTAATGACATAAATATCAACTCTTTCGAGGAAAAACAGCAGCTAGTTAAAATGTCATGAAATTAAAATACAGATGAAAATACACAGTAGGAAAGAAAACAAGTCAGCTTTATGGGTCAAAACCTTGTACAAATTAAGAAAGCATTGTCTGCTGGAGGAAAACTATTAGCAAGGCAAATTACCAACACTATCATAATGATAATAACTTCATGAATACCACCTACAGATATATTTACATGACAAACGCTACCCAAAGTATACATTTGAAGCAGTAGCAATTGGTTACTTGCATTTGGGACAAGGCCTAATGGGCTATGGCAGTGATGGTGAATCTTTTAGAGACTGAGTGCCCAAACTGCAACCCAAAACCCACTTATTTATTGCAAAGTGCCAACACAGCAACAGGGGAGGAAGGAAACGCTTCCACTGGGCAGACGGGCGGGGTATACTCTGGGCTGGGGGAAGGGAGGAAGCTCTCCCATTGGGTTGCTGGGCATAGGGACTGACTGGATGTGCTGGGGGAAGGAGGAAGCGTTTCCATTGCGCTGCTGTGCAGAGGGGCAGGGTGAACTCTGTGCTGGGGTGACTGCACGGGTGCCCACAGAGAGGGCTCCAAGTGCCACCTCTGGCATGCGTGCCATATGTTCACCAGCTATGGGTAGTATAAATCAGGAGTGGATGATTTCAGTGGGGCCAGAGGCTTCTTCAAATTAGTGGCACCCAGAAGGCTTCATATCAATGGGAGAGGGGTTAAGAGAAGAGGTATGTGGCAAAGGAGGCACATTTGCTTATTATATTTTGGTAAAAAAAATCTCTACAATGGAATTTTATTACCTGGGAAAAATTGGGCTAAAGCTTAAAATGTTCAGATTGTGATATATTTTTATTTGTTTTTTTTTTTGGGGGGGAGGGTTCTTCTGTACTATTTTTTAAAAAATTATGTTTAGTCTTCATTCTAAGCTGTCCAGAGTAGTGGTCTCACTAATCGAGGGGGATATAAAATGAATACAGTAAATGAACAAAAAATAAATTTTCAACTGAAGAAGTCCACTTGTGCCAATGATACATAGCTAAATTGCTCCTCATGCTCCTTAGAGGCTCATCAGCAGTGTCTGAGCAGTTTTTTCACTAAATATATGTATTTTTAAAATGTGTGTGGTGTTGGGGTGGCTTTGAAAGCTGCAAAAATTATGTAGGGGGCTGCATGTGGCCAACTGACTGCTTCTTGCCCATCTTGGTGTAAAGTATGTCATAATTATGAGTCATTTAAATAAGTGCACTAAACAGCAGAGTGGAATGTCCTAATTAAAGCTAAGTGACTTTTCCTCAGACTCAAGGCACAATCTCTTTGTTTCAAAATGCATATCAGGAAGGAAAAACCAAAAGCACCTTAAAGACTAACTGTTACATTTTTCTAAATGTAGGCATCAACAAACACCAGGGCAAAATTTGGCAGTGTCTGTGGCAGCTTTTCCCAGCCTTGGACCCTCCATTTGAGGTTCAGTACAGCTGCCACCATTCTACGCCAGCACAGGGAAGGACACCCATTGCAGAAGGTTGGTTGATGGCATAGAACAACATTGCAGGATATGCCTTCTGTGGCAGAATGTAATTCTTCTTCTTCTTCAAGTGCCATATCCGATTCTGAATATCGGCTATCCTCATAGCGATCAGCCATAGAAGATTGTCCTAGGAGCAATATAATGTAGTGGCCTTTCATTGGCCTTCTGCTTCACAGCATGACACCCATACCACTGATCCAGTTCCATGAGTCACTTTCTGGTCCTGAGCTCTTTTGGCACACAAAGTCCTCATCGGTCCCAGGCCAGTATTGATGAAACTGCTGTTTCAAGATGGATTCAAGTGGGATTTAATCCACTTGGGGACCATCACCCTTCCCTATGGATTTCACCACCCAAGGTCATTAGTTCTCCGGGTTGTCAGGTTAGTTATCTGCTGTCTGACAACCGGCGTTGAGTCACTGGCAGTATGGTCTACTCTATTACCATAGCAGGATAACCTGACCAGACTAGTATGTAGTTCTTATTTAAATAAATTAATTTATAAGAGTGGGAGGACTCTCTATGCCATTTGTACCATTTATTAGGACTATACATTCAGTTCTGACACATATATCTGAGGACTGCCTTTGGTCTCTTTCTTCATAGCGTGTGGTCCAGCTATTCACGCAGGATTTTGCCCTGTTTCTATCAAGCCCTTCTGCAATTCCATAGTCAAACATGCATATGCACATGCATACACACACAAACACACATCCTTAACTGGGTGAAAATTTCATTCCAGGTGCACACAGAAAATATTAAAGAGTTCTGAAGAATATGAGTTAGTACACCATGAAGTACATTCGTCCTTTTGGCTACCTGCAGAAGATGGGAAATAAATTGCAGGCTTCCCCTTTAAAAATTATGTCCATGTTTCTTCCCTATATACCAGTTCCAAAGAGATGCCAATTGAGAAGGGAAAATTGGGGTGGGGGTGTGGGGGAGGAAGGGAAGAAAGACCTCACTAGGGTCGGTCCTATTCTGCATTCAGGATGGCCCTTGTGTCTAATGCAAAAGCAATTAAGACGCCAGCAAACAGAGGTTTTAAATTATTCAGCTATTAAGGAAAGTGATAAGCTCAAAGCAGCCTGACTGTGATTAATCAGCTGGGACTGGGATTTAAAGAATGTGCAGAGGAACAGGGTGTTTGGCTCCCAATTGTTGCCAGCTGGTTCTTCCTTCCTCCGCCCCACAAACCCAAGAATGGCACTCAAGAGGAGAGGTTCAAAAGGAGAAATTCCTTGAAAGCTGCAGCCTGAGCTGAGCTAAGGAGAGGGAAGATGGATTCAGCAGCAGGACTGAAGAGTTCAAGCCCCTTAGACCAGGGATTCCCAACCTATGGTCCATGGGCCAGCCCCAGTCCATGACACCATTCCAACTGGCTTGTCACCATCTCCCCTCCACCTGGAAGTAGAAGTGGATGCATTTCCATCAGCCGTAAAACATGCCTGTGCACATGCAAACGCGCCTACAGCTGACATAAATGCAGAAGTGGGCACATCTATGTCAGTTGTAAATGCACCTGATTCTGCCTTTATGGGCGTGGTCCGGCCTGCTCAGCTGTTTGGGGGGCATGGACAGGTCCACAGTGCAAAAAAAAATTGGCCAGCCCTGCCTTAGACATTCATAGATCTAGTTAAGCTCTCGTGTTCTTTTCATGAAGATCATACACAGTTCCTTTTCCAGCAAATGATTTCAGAGACCTCTCAGAATAGTGCCAACCCCCCTCCCCACGCTCTGTTCCCAAATAGGCTGAAGCAGTGTAGGGTTGGCCCACTAGGGCAATAGGATCCCTCAAGCTCAGACCACTCCCCCGATGGTCTGCTCCTGTCTGAAGGATCAAGTCCTCACCTCAACCCCCTACCCCTGTGTGCCTGTGCCAGTCCCTGCCTGCATCTGTAATACTGTACTCACTTTGGCCCCAGATGTTAGCCCATCTCTGCCCACCCTGTGCCACCAAACCCAGGAGGTACCAGCCACCACTGGATTTAAGGTATTGCATAGGGATATGCTAGCATGAAGTACAAGTACTAGCAAACATTAGCAGATCCTGGAGTCACAGCTAAGTAATGGAAGTAAGGGAGAACAATGTTGGTTCATAGAAATAGATTTTATCCTTCTGGACACCACTGGATATAGACACAACTTTCCTGCCTCCCACAACAGCTCCTCTGGTGAGGAAATGCATGGGTCAATGGCAAGTGAACTCTGATTTCCTAGATATCTTTTTTTTTATCCCTTGGGGTACACAGAAAGAGCCTCCTTATAGAATGATTGCAGTACTTTTGAACCTCAATTGGGCATACTCTGTGCAATGTCAACCCTGTTGTGCCAGCTAATCTTTCTTACACTAGGTCAGGTGAAAGGCTACAGAAAGAATTCATCAAAAGGTGGCTTCATTTTGGCAGTTTCACATTTGGCCTTTACATGGAAGAAGTTCCTCTCTGAGGGTTTTTCCAGAAACTGTACCCTATTCTGAGGCTGTAAAGCAATGTTTCCCAATCTTTGGTTTTTGAACTTCAATTCCCAGAAGTTTAAGTCAATCCCCTAAAGCACTGATCAGCCAATGTACTGACTTAGGCTTCTGGGAATTGAAGTCCACCAGTGTTCTGCAGAACATTGTTTCGGAAATGCTGCTCTAATGGCAGCTCTCTATAAGCAAGGTGAGATCATTTTTCCTGTAAAAGAGGAACGAGTTTGAACTTCTCCATTCCGTGCTTGGAGCAAGACTCAGAAGAGACTGCACAAAGCTTATTGCTTGTCAGAGCTTTAATGTAAAACATGGAAATGTTCCTTTCAGTTGACAAGGACCTAGAACAGTGATAGTGAACCTTGACACTCCAGCTGTTCTTGATCTTAAATTCCCAGAAGCCCAAGTCCCTGTGAATTCACATGAATTCATGTGGGACTTGGGCTTCTGGGAACTGAAGTCCAAGAACACCTTGAGTGCCATGGTTTGCCATCATGGATGGTGGCAATCTCCAAACATGATAGGTTAGGAATTTTGGCATTGGCCAGCTCTTGGTGCCAATGCTGAAAATGGCAAGGAAGGTGACGACCATGAGATGAGTCTTTTCGGTGGCGGTGCCATCACTATGGAACTCACTTCTGGTGGAATTGCGCCAAATCACTTCTTTGCTGACGTTCAGAAAACAACTTAAAGCACTTCTGGTCAGGGAAGCATTTGAGTAGGGGCACTCACTGGATTAGTGTTTGGCTTTTATTCAGTCCCCCGATTTCAATTAGGTTTGATACAGTATTTGTATTTTATTAGGTGACTTATTATGTGATTTTATCATGTGTTTTTAATGTGTTGTTATTAGCTGCCCAGAGTGGGGGTAATCCCAGATGGGTGGGATATAAATGGAAGTTAATAATAATAATAATAATAATAATAATAATAATAATAATAATAATAATAATAATAATAATAATAATAATAATAATAATAATAATAATGATGATGATGATGATGATGATGATGATGATGATGATGATGATGATGATGATGATGATGATGATGATGATGATGCAGTAGTGGCAAAACCACAAACATCTTGGGGGAAGAATCAAATAGGATAAGTGGGGAAAGCACCTCTATATACAAATGAAGCTACTGTCTGGCTGGACATCCTGCTACGGTAATGGAATAGACTGTACAGCCAGTGACTCAAGGCTGAGTGTCAGGTGGCGGTTAACTAACCTGACATAGGTGATGGCAAGATGGGATTCACCTTAAACAAATTCATGCCATTGACATTTTTCCTGCTTCAGGGGAAAAAATGCATTCTCAGATACAAGTTGCAGTCGACAATACAAATGAAGCACCAAGACTGAAAAACATTCTTTGGGCAAGGGCAATCTGAGGAACAGTGGTACATTCTTGTTCTCTCTCTCTCTCTCTCTCTCTCTCTCTCTCTCTCTCTCTCTCTCTCTCTGTGAATGTGTGTGTTTGCTTCTTTCAACCCTCCTGCAATACACTGTTTTCTTGTAAAACTGTACCCATTTTATGCCTTCACTGAAAGGACCTGTGGATCATTAATGTCAAATTTTACTAAACAAGGCAGTGTGAAAGAGAGATCCTCTTAAAGATACTGACCTCACAGGCTTGGGGTGAAATCAAACCAACCATAAAGCAGTTTCCAAACAAAAGAGAAGCAGCCAGGATCACAGTGAGTAATGAAAATGCTCTGAAGGCCAGTCACTTTCAAATGCCAGTGCTGTCAAGAGGATAGATTTATGGAGAGGGTGATGGTTGCCCAATCTGATTGCTTCTCACAGCCAGGGAGCTTGCTTGCTGTAGGACTTTGCTTGCTGCAGAAGACTGAAAGCATTTCCTCTAGTGGATGGCATCTATCCAGTCTGCTTCACTGAGAGCCGATACTTCAAAGGCTGAGCTGCTGGGCACAATAGACTCCTGCTTTATTTCCACGTATGTGCATGGCACTAAATCTGTGCTTGTGGTGGTGGCAGCGGTGGCGGAGGGAAGCTGCTTTGCACACATGAGCACCATTCTCTATAAATGGGGAGCCTGCTTGTACTGGAGTCCTGGGGGTTTATCGGATAAACCACAAAAATGGGGGCACAATGTTTATCCATGTTGTTTCTCATGGAAAAACCTGGAAAGTCCAGGTTTTATTTTGGCTCTGGATTAGTCTCACGTTGCTGATGGAAAAGATACAACACTGCTACATCTGGGGAAAAGCATACGATCTCTGCAATATATTTAGCTCTTTCAGACACTCTTCTTTTGTCAGCCTCCCCTCAGCTGAACTTTGTTAACCCTTCTACCTTTTGATTAAACCCCTAATAATAGTCCTGCCAACCTAGCAATTCAAAAGCAAGAAATTGCAAGTAGATAAATAGGGACCATTTTGGTGGGAAGGTAAACAGCGTTCTGTGCACTCAGGTGTTTAGTCATGCTTACCGCATGACCACAGAAATGTCTGCAGACTCAGACAGTGCTGGCTCTTTGGCTTTGAAACAGAGATGAGCACTGAACCCTAGAGTCAGATACAACTGGCTTTCGAGCAAGGGAAACCTTTACTAATCATTACAGACCACTTGCTAGACGGAGCACTTCACTTAAACATACTGTAGACTCTCACAATTTGGGGTGTTGTTGTTTCTTATCAGAAAATGCTAAAATAGCAACCAACCCTAGGAAAAGTTAATTCCTCAGACTACTACTTCCAGATCACACACCAGCTCAGCCCATTGTTATGGCTAGGGTTGGCTCTTATGTGAGCCCTTGGAATATCTCTTTCTTTAGTAGAGCTCAGAACATTATGGCTGGAATCTTTTTGCTCAGCATAGTAAGATGCAACTAGAGTAGTACCATCAAATCAGTGAAGAGTTGGCCAGTCAATTTTGTCATTGCCACTGCCCTGGTGGTGCAATAGTTAAACTGCTGTACTGAAGCCAAAACATTGTGAGTTTGGCGCTCAACACCAAATCAGAAGCAGAAGTAAAATGTGCCCACGCATGCACAAAATGCTGCTGTAAATGTGTGGGCATATTTTACTTTTGCTTCCAGTGGCCAACCCTGGTCTAGAATGTGATTGCCACTTAAGTGCAAGTCAGAGGCTAAAAGTAGAGTTGGGTCCAGGGATTCTCAACACAATTTGACATGGCCATTCATCTCACCAAAACCAAAACAATTTATATGAAACTTTTCTAAATTGTTGGGAACTATAACAGGTTTTTTCATCATCCTAGTGCAAGTTTTTTCTTCCTGTAAGCCTATGGAGCACCCACAATAGTAGCTGAAATGTGAAAGCTTGTGCATGGACTTGGAATCTTTTTAAAAGAGCCTTTTACCACATCTTATGCTGCATTCTTAAATACTGGTGGCCTTTTGTGCTTCATCTCCACCTAATGACTATAGTATTTTTGCCTCCTAGGCAGAATTCAATGATAAGCATGCTAATATTAGGTTATTAGCTACTGCAGTGACAAGCACATTTAAAATGCCTAGAAGTAAATAATGGAAACCCTTAACATTTAAATTGCTCCATAGGCACATATGTCCACCTGGGATATAAATTTCTAAAGTAATCACTATTTAATACTAATACTGATTTTTCTGGGAGCTTTGAGGTGAGGAGAAAAATAAACACATTTTTAATGTGCAATATTTGCAGACTACTTTTTTTTTTTTTGCAGAGAAACCACTTTAGCTTTCTTTTGGAGCTGATACCAGCTGGGGGTGGGGGTGAGGATTTCCACTGGTGCTACAGTGATGCAGGCAAAGGTCAAGCCTCCATGACAGTAATCAATCAATCTTTATTATGGTCCAAGACCAACATAGCCCATGATAGTAATATCCCTCTTAGGTAAAGGTCTTCCTTTGCTCGAAAGCCATTTGCGCCCAACTCTAGGGGTCCACCTCCAGCCAGTTCTGTCTGCGTTTACAGATGTTTCCATGGCAAGCATGACTAGATGCTGGAACAAATGGAACACTGTTACCTTTCCCACTGAGGTGGTACCTATTTATCTACTTGCAATGTCTTGCTTTTGAATGGTTAGGGTGGCAGGAGTTGGGAGAGAAGATGGGTACTCACTCTGTCAGACAGTACTCAGGTCTTGAACTGCTGACCTACCAACCTCGAGCTTAACTTCATGCTTCCCTGTGGGAGGCAGTTTATACAACCTATCACCAAAGGAGGAAAATGAACAAAAAGGAAGTGACCGGCAACAAAAGAGAAAATGATTCTTCAGAGGAGAGTGGATTGGGAGGCATCTATTGCCTGCCATGACAGTCAGGTGGGAGGTGTGTGTGTGCTTGTCTCTCAAACCCCTCCCCATTAGGTCCATCAGCCACTGGAGGGGCATCCTTGGAAACAGGCTCTGTCGGAAAGGTGAGGGGGGCATCATGAGACCAGCAGCAAGATTCATTGTGGGGCTGCAGTGGCACCCATAGGTAGTGATTGGGCTAGGAAGAGCAGTAGTAAATGGCTGAGCTAAACATCCAGCATCGCTTGCTGCATGGCTTTCCTCTACAACTGGAAAAAAAGCTGGCTTAGTAAACATGTACTGTGATTAGGGCAAAGATACCCTTCCCACCACAACGGCTTCTACTCCAGCTTTCAATAATGGGTAAATACAGGCCCATGCTGGCTACTATTGGAGGGTACAGGACAGAAGTCATGAGGGCAGCATTTTGCAAGAGCAAAGGAAAAAGCTAATCCACAAAAGGGAGCTAGATCCCCAGAGCTCTGTTCCAGGTCTTCTGCCATAATCTAATCTAGCAGGTGAAACTCCATTCCAGCCCATGGTGGATCTGTCTCCTAGGTTTCTGGATCTTGAGACAACCATAAGCCAGAGGTACAAGTCCCACACACTATCCACCATTCTCTAAAATGATGTATAATTCCACTCATCTGTAGAGGAGAACGTCCATTGAAAAACCAGATCCATTCTTCATGATTGCAGATACTAGGCTCATAGACCCAGAGATCTCCTTTGAAGAGTTGTATATTCAAGGAAATTGTGCAAAGAAGGATCAACCTCTTGGAACCCAGGGGGTCCGATCACATGTTAAGGCAGATGCATATTTCCTCCTCTGCCAGCATTATCCAGGCATGAACATATTTCAGTGTTAGGTTTCAGCTATGCTATCTGACAACTGACCGACTGCAAAACAAGAACATGCTAATCTGACAACTGGATTGAGACAAACTCATGTTAGGAGCTCACCATGGTTCTGCATCTAAAAGCAGTGAAGCCTTAGCTTGACACATTGGTTGTTGGAAGTCATAGACCTCACAGATATGCCTTCAGTATGGCCCATTAGACTCTTTTGTGCTTTCTCTCACACACTTATTATTCCCAAGGTGGTCCAGAAAATAATAGACCAATGGGAGGAACTGATTGTAATAACTCCAAAGGGAATACTGCTGAAATTTGATTTGAGAGAAACTTTTCAAGAAGCCTAAATCTCTCCTCTTGCTCATAAAGTACAAGACAGCATTGGTCATGTGATCTCAACACTTAATTTAATTTCTAAACCAATTCCTTCCCAGTTATTGCAAGTTCTGTTAAGCAAATTTACACTCCATAACTACTTTATAATTCTTCCGCAACATTACCTTCTGTTATATAGCACGGTTTCACAAAATTCTATGCATTTTTTCAAGGTTTCGGAGAACTAAAACTATGTAGGATTGGGCTGCTAAATGCCTGCACAATAAATAGTGCTTTGAATTGATGGGCCACATATTTAGAGCCTAAGCAGTGCTGGCCAGAAAAAGGGTTCCTAATATCCCTTATTAAACTGAAGAAAAACAGATAAGCTGCAAAAACTCTGCAGTGTCATGGACTCTCCACACTTCTCTTGGTCTTCTTAGCATGCCTTCACTTCTTTGATTTTCCTGCCTCCTGGCAGCAAATCAATGGAATATTACATGGTTTAAGATTCTGCATTACCAGGACTGAGAAAAATGCTTTGTGTATTGATTGTCTTCAATCTATACAATAGAATGGAGGAGAGAAAACAAAACATTAGTCTCTCCACAGTGTCAAATGACCTTTCTGGTGGTTAGAATGGGCAGCGAGCATTGTAACTTCAATATTCTCAGGCATAACATAAGCTTTGTACAGTGATTCTGATCTACCTGTGGGGAAGAGACTTTGGATCAAAGCCAATGTATTTTCCAAACACAGATGTGTGTTATAGAAAGCAACTTGGTTTCTCAGGCAGCCTTAGCAGGAATTTTCTATTGAAATAAACTTTTGGCTATAACCTTTGGAATGTTACAAATATTTGAGTAACAGCAATACATTTACCCTGTATCAGATAGTAAAATCAGTAGCATTATAGCTTCAGAACAAACAAGAACTACTATACAGTATATAGGTTATTGTCATTTGTTGCCAATGATACTTCCATGGGGAAAGTGGAATTCTGAAGTACTGAAGACAACATATTCTGTGTGATATAAACTCAGTTTCAAGCTGCAAAGCACAGGAAATGGGAATCTTTTGGGTGTTGAAATATCTTAAATGGCTGTCTAGAAACTTCCAAACTAGATAAGCTTTCAAGTTCTCCAGAACTTTTTAGGCACAGAAAGTATAAAATTGGGGAGATGGAAAGGAAGCGAAACTCTACAAATTCAGGCTTGTGATTTACCCTTCTCTTCTTCCAAGGTTGCTCTGGGACTGTGCAGATTGCCCAAGGCCACCTGGGTTTGCTCTTCCTGGTTGTGCAGTGGGGAACTGATCTCCCATCTTCTGGCTCTGAAGTCAGATACCTAACTTGCATATGTAATGTGGTCTAATTGAAGAAGAGTTGTGGAGAATCCAAACATTTGCCTCACTCTGTAGCTTTTAGTGATTCATTTAAAATCTTAACTAACCTAGAATTTTAAACTTTTAAAACTGGAATTTAAAAATGTTTAAAAAATAAATTTTAAAATGAAAATTAAACTCTGTCATGTTCACCCCATAGTGATCATCTATGCCTGTGAGACTTGGAAGACACCAGCAACTATCAAGAAGAGACTTGACATCTTCCAGCAGAGGCGCCTCCACTGAATTGTAAAGATTCGATATTTTGACCATATTGCTAATGAGGAAGTGCTTCAAATGAGTGGCTCATACAAATTACATAACATTGTTGCACAAAGAAGACTCCAAATGGCAGGTAATATTTTCTGTATGGAGAAAAACAG
Organism: Furcifer pardalis; assembly: GCA_030440675.1. Lineage (NCBI taxonomy): Eukaryota > Metazoa > Chordata > Lepidosauria > Squamata > Chamaeleonidae > Furcifer > Furcifer pardalis. The sequence continues at coordinate 106,890,097 of CP126893.1, forward strand.
GATCCCTAGGGTGACAATAAATTGGACCCCTCTTAATGCCCATATGACAATGAGGGCACCCTCGAAATACATGGCACAGAACTTTCATGGCAGATTTAAAGACCCTGAAAATGAATAGGAGGATGCCAAAGTACCCACCCAAGACAGAAATTGTTGGCGATTCCTTGCTGCCTGATATGCTACATAGCATGGGAGGATCTAAGTCCAAGTCAGTCAGTATAACTTAGAATTTGGTTTCTGCTTGGCTACTTTTGTTGTGTTTCAGTAGTCTTGTGCTGTTCCAGACTAGGTTCTGATGGCATACACCAAAGGTCAAAACTCCTTTCAAAAAATTTATCCTGTCATCTCAGTTGAGGGGAGTAACTCTCTAAGAAAGGGGAACTGCTTCTCCTCAAAGAGTCCCAAACTAACATTAGCAGAAGCCCACTGTTTCAAGTGAATTAAGAAGGTAGTCAGGCTAGATAATCTTTTTACAGTACCAGAATGTGATTGACTCACTTTTTTTTAAAAAACCATTTTTTTGACCTGATGATACTCATATATTTTAATTGACTATGCAATAAAACCCATGCTGGCACTAAGTTTTAATCTATTGAGTCAGCTCCCATCTCTTTCTAGTTTGGTCTTCAATCAATCACATTTGCCATATTAGTGCACTACACTGGGAAGAAAGTGTTATCTTTCTGCTAGCAGATGCACCTCCAAGCAGTAATTTATTGTGCCACTATCACAAAGGCTGTTTCTGAGTGAAATACACACACAGCTCAGGGTTATCTAGGATACTTAGTATGATTTCTTGTTTTACTGTATCTTACGCTGTGTAAGCTTTCCACAGGGAAAATTATGAAGCAAAATGGCTGCTTTCATGAGCAGAAGATGATTTTATTAAACCCTTGTTTAATGGAAGATATCAAAGCAATATGGCTTCATACACTATCGTAAATATCTTGAGGCACAAAAAAAATAATGAAAGAAAGAAATAGATAATTGACATAAACCCTTGGCTTGCCACCATATTTTCCCATCACTTTTGAATACTATTCACAGTAATACCAAGCATGCATGGATATTAACAGATATTAAGGATACACTTAACAAAAATGTATGGAAGCTTTTAAAAGAGCTTAAACTTCATCAAGCAAAAATGAAAACAAACCAAACAAACCCCTCCAAAAACTTCAAAAACAAGAGCCAGGTTTGTCTCTCACTACCCTCAACTAAAGGAAAATCCCTAGGAAAAAAACAGAAATTCTGAGTTCACTAGATAAAATTCGCTTATCTAGTCTTCTCCAATCCATGTGGGACTACAATCTCCAAAAAGCCAATATTGGGCATGATGTTAATTATATTTCAACATATTTAGAAGGTACTTTTGTTGTTGTTCAGTTGCACAGTCGATTCCGACCCTTTGCGACCCCATGGACCACTGTCCGCCAGGCACCTCTGTCCTCCACCATCCTCCTCAACTCACTCAGTTCTGTGCCCATTGTCTCTACAATACCATCTAGCCATCTCATTTTTGGCCGCCCCCTTTTTCTTTTGCCCTCCACCTTTCCCAGCATCAAGGCTTTCTCAAGTGAATCCTCTCTTCTCATTTGATGTCCAAAGTACTTTAGCTTCATCTTTACTATTTGACCTTCTAAGGAGCAGTCAGGGTTGATTCCTTCTAAGATTGATCTATTTGTTCTCCTCGCTCTCAAGGGGACTCTCAAAACTCTCCTTCAACACCACATCTCAAAGGCATCTATTCTTCTGCACTCAGCTTTCCTAATGGTCCAGCTCTCACAACCATACATTGCCACCGGGAATACCATTGCTTTGACTATGCGAATTTTTGCTTGCAATGTGATTTTTCTACTTTTCACTATGTTCTCCAGGTTTCTCATCGCTTGCCTCCCAAGAATCAGTCACCTTTTTATTTCATGGCTGCAATCACCATCTGCAGTGAGCTTTGATCCTAAGAAAGTAGAATCTGTCACTGCTTCTACTTCTTCTCCATCTGTTTTCCAGGGACTGATAGGGCCTGTTGCCTTGATCTTGGTTTTCTTGATATTAAGTCTCAAGCCAGCTTTTTTTTAGAAGATACTAGGGGAGATTAATACCCCAATGTTGCCTGAATCTCTAAATAACTCAGGAATGCTAAATCCAATGTAAAGATTTTCACAGAGACCAAGACCATCCACATTCTTGTATTTCTAATCAGCACTTATAGTTGCAAAGCTGGACAGTAAATAAAACTAACAGGAAAAAAAACTTGATTCATTTGAAATGTGGTGCTGGAGGAGAGCTCTGTAGATATCCTGGACTGCCATAAAAACAAACAAATGGGTCCTAGAGCAAGTCAAGCCAGAACTGTCTCTGGAGACAAAAATGATGAAGATGAGGCTATTCCACTTTGGGCACATCATGAGAAGGCAGGATTCTCTGGGAAAGACAATAATCCTGGGAAAGGCAACAGGAAAAAAGAAAGGCCAAACAGGAGATGGACTGACTCTATCAGGGAAGCCACAGGACTGGGTGTGCAGGAACTGAGCAGGATTGTTGAAGACAGGATGATTTGGAGATTTCTTGTTCATAGGGTTGCCATAATTCAGACAGGACTTGACAGCACTTTATCAGGGATTCCCTTGGCGATATGTGTGTCTCGATAGCAGAGTAGCACTTTTAAGCTCTTACGCAGCGAAAGCCTTAGTGCAATAACACACACACATATGCCTTCAGTGGAAAGGTGCACTTTACTTACAGTGAGGGGAAGACAGACATACACAGGACTACATACAACAGTCTCTCTCTCTCTCCAAGCCCCACAGTAGGTAGACAGCTTGGAGTCCTCTGTTGGCTCCAACTCCAGGAGCACTCAAAAAGAGTCCTGGTGATCCTTTAGCAGTTCTTTCTTCTCAGTTGAAGAAAAGCTCTCAACAGCATCACCTCCTTCAGTGTCTCAGTCCTTCTCAGTATATAGATTCCTTCAGAATAACAACCTCCTCACAGATAATCTCCTCCAGAATAATAGCCTCCTCCAGTATGATAACCTCCTCCATAGACCCCTTCCCAGAGGGCCACAGTTATACCCTAGTGTTGCTGGGCAGATTCTCTAATCAGCCACAGCTGGGCTGTTTCATGAGCACGTGGACGAGGCATGGACAGCCTAACAATCAGTTTGAGGCTCTATTATGGACACCTGTGTTCAAAACACATGGAGGGCCTTAAAGTTGTACTATTCCACTGGGCAGCAATCTTTGTACAATACCCCCAAATGAAAAATGTCCTAACACACTTAACAGCAACAAAGTGCTACCCAGCTAGCCACCATATCCCCCCCAGCAGCTCTGGACAGAGAGATGTGATGTGAGTAGCTTTGATGCAGGGAGGCAGCTTTGCACAATTGCACTGTAGGAACAAGTACATAACTTTCTGGCACCTCCTCACAAAAGAAAACTTTGAATATTATATAGCATAGTTCATTGGATAGAAGTGGCTGGAAGGGGCAGATGAAATAACCTCGAGTGTGTGTGGCTGATAGATTGTGTGCCCTGCCCTCTATGCAGCCTTGAGCAAGCTGCAGGACCCAGAGCATTATCGGAAGGAAAGACTGGTAAACCCCTTAAAGAGCCCTGGTAGGGCAGTGGTTAAACTGCTGTACTGCAGCCAGAACATTGTGAGTTTGGTCCTGAAAAGGGCTCAAGTTTGACTCAGCCTTCCATCCTTCTGAGGTAAAATGAGTACCTAGCATGTTGGGGGCAAGATGCAAATTACTCTGTGAACCGCTCAGAGAGTGCACTAAGCGCTATGGGGTGGGATAGAAGTGTAATTGCTATTGCTAACAATTTAAGGTTCTGTTCCAAGGCTTGGGAAATTTATGATAGGTTTCAATTCCTTGTTGTTTCTTCTCAAAACCAACCAGACCAGGCAGGACATTTAGAATTCGGTAGTAGTTGCCAAAAGGGCAAATAATTACTTCCACTGGCCTAGACTTCAAATAAAAATCCAAAATGTCATCCTTCAACCAACCAACCAGCCAACTAACCAACAGAAGCTGCACCAGGTTTACTTTCTCTTTTTAAAAGTAATATATCACACTGAGAAATGCTTCTGCTCTTGGATATGCCTCATCTATTATTTCTTGGGGGGGGGGGGGATATCTCAAAACATCAGAACCTGACAGCCCTATTCTGTCCAAGATGGCATTCTAAACCCTTGTTTTTCACAATCGCTCTCTTGTCTGAGGACACACTGTCTGTCCCCTTCCAGAACATCAATTGGATTCTTCCTTCCTTGTCCAACTCTTTTCTCCAGAAGAGCAAAAATATCCTCTCCTCCTGCTCTGTAGGTCCAAACTGATGCCTCCACCTGGGCAGGGACAGCAAGAGTCCAGGCCACACCCCCTCTCCACCCTTCTCTGGCAAAAGATTGCAGATTTAATTAAAGCTGGCACAGTAAATAAAGGACATATAAAATGCAATTTGTGTGTGTAGCGACGGGTGACTATGGAGAGTGTTATATTAAATGTTTTAATTAGCATGTTAGCTTGTGATAGTGCTCCTCCACTGCTTCAGTGCTGAAATCCTCAGATGAGGGCGGGTGGGGGACTAGAAATGTGGCAGACAAGCTCTGGGTTGGCAAGTCAAGAGAAACTGTTTTTTTTTCCTTCCAATCCCATTACAACCACAGCTTGTGTCTCCGCAAAAGCCTCTGTGGCTTGCTTCCTACCAACCAAAACAAGGAATCAAGAGATAATGTCAGGGAGATTTTAAAACAGCTTCTGCCATGCAGCAAATGGAGTTTTGAACACTTAATAGTATACAGAGTTCAAGATCAGGGGTTGTCTTTACAGATCCCAGTTTAAAATTAACAATGAATAGATGTTTACCAGATAGATGGTATAGCACTCTGGTCTGATGTTTAATTTTGGCAGATTTTGAAGGTTAAAAATAAATAAAAATAAAGCCACTATCTTCCAGTTGAATGCCTAATGTGTTTACTCCAACTCATCACCTCAATTGCTCATGTAATACAAAACACTCAATTTTAGGAGTTCAAAGCACTGCACCCATCCAGTAACAAGGCTTATATCACTGTTACAAGATAAATCAATATTACTTTTATTATCCCTCACATTACAGATGGGAGAATGTATTTTCTTTAGGTGGTACTGAATAAATATTGCAAGATGATGATTTATGGAGATGGATCAGATAAGGCAACCTGATTGTGGAAGGGTATAGACTATTTCTCTGAAAACCATCAAGATTCATGACATGTAGGCAGAGAGAGAAGATATTCCAGGTCTGACTGTCAAGAGCAATAAAAATGGCAAGGCTTTTGATTGTGGTTTCAAAGAACTTGGAGAAGATAAAATAGATCTGAGATAAATGCATGTATGGGAAGTCCATGTATGGGAAATATGTGCAAACTCCCTGGGTGTCCATAGAAGTGTTCTGCCCATCTTCTAGACCAGAGGTTCTCAACATATTGCCCCTGGGCCAGATCCAGCCTGAGGTGCTAAATAATCTGGTATCTGACCTTACTCCAGCTGCCACCGCCACAGCCACTGGAATTGGCCACAGACTCATTTATGGCTGTCATAAACATGTTTATGACAGTGGTAAATGGCAGGGGGAGGACCACCAGTCTGGCCCTTCAACTGTCTGTGGGAGCGTGACCCAGCCCCTACTTGAAAAGGTTGAGAACCCCTGATTTACACAAAGGTACCAGAAATTGCAAACATTCATAGAAAGGCTACATTGAATCTGAAATCAGTAAATTGTGCAGAATGTCTCTGCCACACAAGTCTTATCTGAGCCCGGTTTTCTTTCATCATAGAACCATAGTCGTACCTTGCTTAAAGAGCATAATGGGTTCCACAGGACTGCTCTTTAAGCAAGTTTGCTCTTTAAGTGAAACACCATTGTAAGTGACCAATTGTGGGGGGATTGCAAACCCCGATTTATTTGTTAAGTGAGTTTTTTGGTTGGTTTTATTTGTTAAGCGAAGCGAACATTCAGAGAAAATTCTGCTCTTTAAGTGAGTTACTCTTTAAGCAAGATACTCTTTATGCGAGATTTGACTGTAATTTACTTCTTCAATGAAACAAAATTCATTGGCTAAGAAAGTTCTCATGTAGACCAGCTGAAGGTCCCCTCAGACTCTTAATGGATTGATATATATATACAGTTGTACCTTGCTTAAAGAGCATAGTGTGTTCCACAGGATTGCTCTTTAAGCAAGTTTGCTCTTTAAGCGAAACACCATTGTAAGTGACCAATCGTGACTTCGGGGGGGGGGGATTGTGAACTCCAGTTTATTTGTTAAGCGAGTTTTTGGTTGGTTTTATTTGTTAAGCGAAGCAAACATTCAGAGAAAATTCTGCTCTTTAAGCGAGTTACTCTAAAAGTGAGGCACTCTTTATGTGACGTTTGACTGTATACAGTATGCAGTAAAACCCCAGGTTACAGAATTAGTCCATTCCAGGACTTTTTCTGTAAAGTGATTTTTCCATAACCTGAAGCACAATTTCCCATATGGATGCACTGAAAATTTTTAAAAAGTTCCCAACCCTCAATTTTTTTAACCCCCCCACCCCAAAATGCCAGACACGATTCTCTCCCACATCTTAATTGATCTCTCCAGCTGGTGAGCGGCTGAGGTGGAGGCAAAGGGGGTGTTCTTAGAGGATTACCCTTTCTCTCTCTCACCTTGATCAATCAATTTCCCCAGCTGAAGATTGGCTGGGGTAAAGGGCGGGGGGTTTCTTGAGGTGCAGGAGAGAAAGGGGAATCCTCTAAGAACACATCCTCCCCCACCAGCTGCTCACCAACTGAGGAGATCAACTGACCTTTGAGGGGGAAAAGCAGCATTTTTGCCACTGTTTCCATAGTCTCTGGGCTTCTTCCAGGAGTGGAAGACTGTGGGGAGCATATTCAGCTCAATTTTGGTGTTTGTCTAATGTCCCTCGGTGGCACTTTGGCAGGGAAAGCATGCCATTCTGGAACTTCCTGGTGTCACGCTGGGGATGCAGATGGTCACTAGTGTGACACCAGGAAGTTCCAGAATGGCATGCTTTCCCTGCTGAAGCACCACTGAGGAACGTTGGACAAACACTGAAACAGAGCCGAATATGCTCCCCACAGCCTCCTGCTGCTGGGAGAAGTGGTAGAGACTGTGGAAACAATGGCAAAAATGCCATGAATGCCACGGCGGTGGTGGTAAGTGATGTATCACAACTTCTGGTGGTGAGGGTGGGTGGTGGTGGGTGGGGACCAGTCCTAGAGGTGCCTGGGTGACATGCATGGGCCCAATTAGCCCCAAGTCTAAAATGGCAATGGGGTTGCCATTTTAAACCCTCTCAGAGGCAATTTTTTCTGGGGAAACTCATTCCATAATGCGATTTCCCCCTGTAAATCAGGATGTGATTTCCCCAGAATTTCCTTTTGTAAGTCGACTTTTCCATTACCTGAGGCATCCATAACGTGGGGTTTTACTGTACAGGTATATGCATTCTGGCTTCACACTAAAAAATGGTATGAGCAGACAACCTAACCAGTGGTGGGCATCAGGAGGTTTGCACCAGTTCGCTAGAACCGGTAGCAGAAATTCTGTCTGCCCCCACCTATTCAAGTTTTGAAATGAAGTAGTCCTTATGCAGGTGCAAAGCAGGGCTTTTCCCCGGCTATGCCCACCATACCACATCCACAGCATGGTAGCAATTTTTTTTGGAGCCCACCACTGACCCTAACAAGATGTACTATCAAGAGAAGGACTACCGTTTGTAAATATGCTATCACTATTGTATTTTGGGCACATTATAAGAAGACAACACTTACTGGAAAAGAAAACAATGCAGAGAACAATTGAAAGTAACCAGAAAATATGAAAACCAAGTAAGGAATTGACTGAGTTTGTAAGAGTCATGCAAGGCTATTGGTGACAGCATCTTCTAGAGGCCAATAACTCATAGATTCATTATAAGTCAGAATGACTATTGGGATGTAATAACAATTGGGACTGAGTGAGTAGATTCAGACATAGAGGTGAGAAGGCTGCAGACAAATAGGAAAACAGCCTTTTTTTGTTTTTGTTTTATGGGAAACATACACTTCAGTGACACCACACAGAATGGGACTTTCCTCCATTTAGGTTGCTTGCAATGTCCTTCCTCTCAGACATGCTTGGCTGCTCCTGAGGATTAGAGGCAAACAATTCCCCCCCCCCTTCTGAAGAATTCAACTGCTAGAGTTCAAGCAACTGAAGAGAAGGAACATTGTTGTTTGACAATGGTGACTTATGATGACCCTTTCAAAAGTTTCCTAGGTAGACAGCACTCAGAAGTTGTTTACCACTCTCTTCTTCTGTGGGCATCCTGGGATTCTGCAGTCTGCCCAAGGCCACACAGACTGACTCTTCTGGAATTGATATTTTGGGACTGAACTCCCAACCTCTACTAATTCACTGGCCTATAGAGACAGAAGGAAAATGACATAAAAGACTTTAAAAGATAGGGGCTGTCCTTGGTGCTGAAACATAAACAGGTTCAGTCCCTTAGCAGGAAATGTGCTTTCCCTCCTGAAACTAGATGAAGTGTAATGAGGAAGAACACAGTCGAGGACTGAAGTACCAATGATTTACATTTAATTTCTACTACTTAGAAAACCTTTGTAGAGAAATGTTGATTACAGCCTACACAAGCTTTGCATTGTCTGGCTTAGTTTCCATTTCCTAAAGTTTAGTGACTCAACAACTTTCATGTGGTCCCTGAAAGCAGTCAGGCTATCCTGACATGTGGGAAGAGCAGGGTGTTCTAAAATGTCATAAAACTTAGAAATTAGGGTTTGTTTGTTTTTTTAAAAGGGAGGTAAATTTCTGTATTTCTCACAGAGGATCTTGTTTCAATATTGCATGGGAACAGTGGTTCTAAAAGTCACAAAAATGTTTACCCAGGACAATCCTGTTGCACTTGAGCCCTATGGTCCATTCTACATGCTATATTCTAAATTGGGTCAGTGAATCTACTGTATTGGCCATGCAGAGTAAGGACAAAAGGGTTATAGAATCACAGAATCACTGAGTTGGAAGCGGCCTTTTAGGCCATTGAGTCTAACCCCCTGCTCAATGCAGGAATCCAAATCAAGTTCAATTTTCTCTTGAATGCCTCCTGTGTTAAATTACTTACCTCCTCCCAATTCATTGGGTCCATTGTTGTACTACTTGAACAACTAAGATGTTTCCCCCTTGATATTCAGCCTATACCTTGCTTCCTTTAGTTTGAGCCTATTATTATGTGTCCTGAATGCTACAGTAATCAAGAGCAGATCCTGCCCTTTCTCTTTATGATTACCTTTCAGGTATTTGAAGAGTGATATCATATCTGCACTTAGTGATATCCTTGTGTCACCAAATATAATTAATTGCATAATGCTTGTGAGGTCACAGTATTTTTTTCATTGCCCCTGATTGGCCCAAGCCCATTTTGGAAACAAGGTCAGTCCTAAATAAGAGGAAATGGAAGGGGGAAAATCACCATCACTCAGTGTTGTAAAAATGGTTGCATACATTGCCTAGAAAACAACTGCTTGACATTTATGGAAGAAAATTTACCCCACTCATAGGCTTCTTTCGCCTCAAACATATTTAGGGAAGAGATTCAGTCAATCCTTGACTACCTGTTCAATGTCTCAAATATACCATCATTTGTGCATTTCTCTATAAAAGACTGTTAACAGATGTCCATATTCTTCCCAAAGAAGAAAAATCAGACTGTTTCCCTTTAAGCGCTATCATTCAAAATGTGTTGTCTTCAAACTGTATAAATTTCACATTATTATTCAGGCACAGTAGCACCAGAATAATTAAGGTTGCATCAGGAATATAATGGGGGCTAAAACGTTTAATATCTCCAAAAATACACGATCAATCTTAATGAAACTTTCTAGGGGGTTAGTTCCAAGGACTTTTCAATTTTCTAAACAGTTATGGTTTACCGCATCTGAATGTTAAGGGGTATGTACTGGGTTTTAAGAGATGAGAAATGAGTCCTAACTCACTCTGAAGTACTATATAACTTTGTGAAATCTTTAAAAAGGCTGATTTAAGTTGAGCCTCATTGCAGCACCTTGCCTTATGTATCACATTTTTGTGGATATAAAAGATCACAAATGTAATTCTAAGGGCTTTGGTTTTCTCCACTGAAAAACAATGCAATAACTCCCTTCCCCCTCCTGCCCAAAATATAGCTATGTAAATCTGTTGCAGCAGACAGATGTAAGTTCTTTAGATGTTGCTTTTAAACAGTTTTAATTGGCCTCACTCCTTCAATGAAGAGGATCACCCACAATTGCTAGCAGCTTAAAATCTTAGAATCATAGAATAACTGAGTTGGAAAGGGCCTATGAGGCCATCAAAACCAATGACCCTGCTCAGTGCAGGAATCCCAATCAAAGTATATCTGACAGAGGGTTGTCCAATTTCCTCTTGAATGCTTCCAGCGTTGGGGCATTCACTGTCTCCAGAGGTAATTGGTTCCATTGTTGTACTACTCTAATACTTAAGATTTTTCCTGATAGTCAGCATATATCTGGCTTCCTATAGTTTTATCCCATTATTACATGTCCTGCACTCTGGGATTATCAAGACCTGGTCCTGCTCCTCCTATTTATGACTATCTTTAAAGTATTTATAAAATGCTATCATATTACCAGTGTTGTGGTTCAGCTTGAATAGAATCTGTAGTCTTTGGACTCAATCTTTCCAGGCTTTGATCAACAATCTAGATGTGCTATAACAATCTAGATGTGCTAGCACATCTAGAAAAAAAGCAAAATGCAGCGTTTTAATGCAATAACCCGCCACATCAGCATTTTATCATTGCATAAAAAAAGGATTAAAAGGTGAAACACACACACACACACACACACACACACACACACACACACACACACACACACACACACACACACACACACACACACACACACACAAACTATCATAAACAAAGTCAGAAAACTTCATTTTTTCTGGTTCTCACCTCAAAGAGTGAAATAAGCAAAGATTTACATCCCTATATGTGGCTTATTAAAGAGAGCAGGGCAGAATACCAGTCTTTTGAGGTGTACTACAAAGGACATCCAAATGAATGAAAGAAATGCCAGGTTGTATGATTAAGAAACTGAATACTAGTGAATTGAATGCTGAAATGACAAAGCATCGTCCTCATTATTTTACCTCCCCCGGTCCCACAACAAAGTTATTAACATTTTGCACAACTGACTGCTTTTAAAAAGGATATTTTCATTTTAAATATAAATAAATGTAGACTTAATGAGTCAATGCTATTAGAATCAAATTAGCCTACTCATAATGCTTCATTTTAAATGCCTTTATTAATATATATAGAATTGGTCACAAGCAAGTCCTTAACTTCTGAAGTGATATTCTCTCCCCCCCCCCCAAGAGTTATTTTCTATTGTGTATTAAAAATGTACCTTGGTTTGGTTCATATATGTGGGGCAGGCCCTCCTTCTGTGCCCTCGTTCTCACTGCTATGTTGGTGGTAAAAGCTGTAGTCTGTCCAGCAACATTTGGAAAGATCATAGGTCAGTGATGACAAACCCTGGCTCCATATGTTCTTGAACTTCAATTCCCAGAAGCCCAAGTCAGCACTCCTGCTGGTCAGGACTTCTGGGAATTGAAGTTCAAGAACACCTGGAGTGACAAGGTTTACCATCACTGCTCTAGAGAATGGCCTGCAATCAATGCAGGCCTCTTTACTTAAGCAGGAATTGGGCACACATCTGCTCTTAGATCTGGAGAAATCCACCCTCTTCTCTTATAGTCTCATTTGACAATGAAGCAGATGAGGTTGGAATGGTTGTAGGCTGGAACCATCCTAGATATCTTCACTTTGTCTCAGCCTTTCTGGTCTTCTTATTTGGCTGGGTGTAATGCACCAGAAAGTAGGCCTTGACTTAAAAGATATCCGCAGGACTATTCACTTTTCCATGAAAGGGTTAACATCTGGAATGGAGAAGAAATGAGAAGATAATGCCTTGTTTTTCTAAACTGCCTTTTCATAGGTGGCTGATAAGGTGAACTGGCACAGAGACATCCAAGGAGGGGAAAGAGTAGAGAAGACACAACAAGATCCAACATGCATTCCACACCAATTGGCAACAAATCATTTTCATGGGAAAGAGGACTTTGGAGGGGGAAAAATAATTACTGTGATGTAATGTTACCTGATTGGTTAATTCTAGAAGGAGCTGACAAGGAGAATAATAATTAATTGCAGCTAGCTGGGAAAAGTAGTTAGCTCTTGTTAGCTTCCTTAGTTGGAAACGTCAGCTATGTAGTTTCTTTGAATCATTTGCTAAGAGCCAGCAACATGCTCTCAGGTTAGCTTTGCATCATGATACCTTAAAATTATGGCTTCATTAGATCTTTTATTATTTTGTTTCAAACATGGGCAAAAATCTTATTTTTAATCCTTTGTGTTGGATTTCTATTTTATGCTGCCAATATCTTTTTTAATTGTTTTGGAACTTATTACTCTTTGCAACTTAATAAATTGGATGGGTTTTGTATGCCTTCTCATTCAAATGTCTACTTGTTGAAAGAAAACCAGATCTATAGCATCTTCTTCCAGTCTCTTCTTAAAGAACTGTAGTGAGGAAGAGGTCTTATCCTAGGTAATAGATTGAATTGTATAATGACTCTTACAATGAGTAGTTTCTCCCAAAAATTCAAGCAAAACAAAACTCTGTTGATCTAATCCTGATTCTAGAAGAAAACAAGTCTTTGCCCTCGTTGCTGCCATGTCTTCTTTCAATCTACTCTCCTCAGAAATAATTTGCAGAGCAGGATGAAAAGGCACCCAAGACTGTATTGCTTTGTATGTTTAAACCCAGCTTTTTCTTTGATGGCTCTTTCATATGTTTTACTTCAGCTTCTGGTGGGAGGAGCCACATGACCATCCCACTGAACCATGAGACTGGCCTGTGGCCCAAAAGATTTGGGCACCCCTGCTTTAAAGGAAACTGCAACCCTCTCTTCAGTACTAAGTCATGTTATTTCCCATATGTTTAAAAATGAGGATACCCAAATCCTGCTTTTCAGAGAGAGTCTTCTTTCCTACTCCTCTGTCTGCAATGTCTGGACTGCATAATGGCCTCTGGGGGCAATCACACAAATTTTAAAATACAGCAATGGCACCCATTGACATTGTCCACTTGCATCCTAAAAAAAAAAAAAGATTCCATGGTGTGAGATATTTCAGGGTCCTCCTTACCCCTTCCCCTTTCTCACTACAATGTTCTTCTTTGTATTCAGCACATCTCCTGAAATGGACAGTGTTTTGTTATGGCTTCTAGACTTTTACCCAGAAATAACAGGCAAAAAAAAAAAAATATATAGAACATAATTGCTTCCTTTGTTTCCTCTTCTTTAGGAATGTTTATTTCTAATATGGTACTGTCGTATTCATGGAATCTTGATGCCCAGAACGAAGTAATTTTTGTTGTTCAGTCGCACAGTCAGTTCTGACCCTCTGTGACCCCATAGACCACTGTCCACCAGGCACTTCTGTCCCATAAAAAAACCAGAACATCAACAAGTGACATTTAGAATAGACCTATACCTTTGACTATTTTACTGAGAAGAGAATGGAGACAGAAACACACACAGCACAATAAATGGGAAACTTTTGTTGTTTAGGCATATCAGAAAACAAAACAAAATAAACAAAACAAAATAAAAATAAAATAAAAAACACTGTAGCACTTTAAAGACTAATTGCTATATTTTTAAAGTTAGCACTTTAAAGTTAGTCTTTAAAGTGCTACAGTGGTTTTTATTTTACTTTTATTTTATTTTTATTTTATTTTGTTTTGTTTTCTGATATGCCTGAACAACAGACTAACATGGCTACTATTTAAAAAAAATTGTTGCTTAGAGCATTTTGCTTTTGCATGCTTTTGTTTAGTCCAGTGTAACGTTCAGAGACAAGCACCATGAGAAAAATAAAATAAAAATCTGCACCAAACAGCTTGCAAAAAGTAGATGAATTATCTTACTGCTATTTTACTAATAATTATTACAAAGCAGAGGTGCACACCCTTTCTAATATCCTATTTTTAGTCCCATTTCAATAGTCCAATCCAGAGACAGAAATTTTGTTCAAAGATTAATTACTCCATGCCCTTTTCACATGTTCTGGAATCTTTCATGATCTTTCTTTTCAGAATGAAGACTTTTCTAAAGACCAGAATCAGGACATATTCAGACAAAACAGCTTTTCCTAGTAACATTTTTATTCAATCAATTAATCAATTAGAATATTATCTTGCCTTTCTCTCCCCTAGTGAGGACACAAGGTGACATATAAAAAAAGTAAAATCAGCAATTAATTAAACAATTGTTTAAGATTTTAAACTATAGGATATATACACATAAAACACTGTTTTAAATTATAAATGTGGCATTTTAAAATGTTATTATAACTTGGAAATTATAAAAAAATGTATTTTTTTGCTATCTTTCTGGTATTTTTCCTGCCAGCAAGATGCTGTAAACAGTGTAAAGTTTGTTTTGACTTATTCTGTGATCTTTCCCTTTAATTTCAGGATCTTTTGTCAATATTCAGGATGTCAGGTCATGCTTATAATAGTAGAAGTCTATCTATTTATTTAATTACATTTACACCCCACCCTTATCCAAGGACTCAGGGTGGCTTACAATTAAAAACAATTAAAAACACACTATGTACAATAAAAATTAAAAGTTAAAAGATTAAAAGGTTCAAGTTAAAAAACAACAACAGGGAGAGAGGTGAGGTATTCAGAGGAGCCAGCTGGCTGAGCTGACCATCGGGCCCGCAGCCCACACATGCCCCGCCAGCCAGATCTTCACCCCCTTCCTGAAGGGCAGCAGCTCTGTCTGGAGACACAACTCACTTGGCAGGAGGTTCCATAGGGCTGGAGCGGACACAGAAAAGCCCCCCCCCATGCTTATTCACAATAAGGGGTCTTTTTAATGTAACATATGCCTGCATTAAGATTACAGTAATTTTTACTCGAACATATGATTCATTCATTCAACCAATTATTCATTTATTTCCCCCCAGCTACATCTGGGGAAAATATTATGCAAGTTGACCCTGGCTTTTTAAAACGGCCTTGATCCTCTTCATTTCATCATCTAAGCATAACACATAATTAATGATTTTTTAAAATGCTACCATAAAAAACATTTAGAATATGGATTTATCCCAGATCCTAGGAATTTCTTGGATTTAGAGAGTGATAAGTATAGAAGCACTAAGGTCAATGAAAGAAGAATGAGAAACTATAAACACATTAAATGTAGAAAGTTAGAATATATTTGTTATGTAAAGAAAAATGAAAACTACAGGTTCTTGCAGTTAATTGTTCAAAGTAAATTAAATGGGGAAAAATTGTGCAAGAAGCTAGAAAGCACGTTGATTGAAGAACTGGGAGATTAGTTTGTATATAGCATAACATCATGGTTTAAAGCTGCTGCATCCAAAGATACCAGATTAACACAATTTACACTAGTAGCTTCAGGCCAGGTCTATCATGAGAAGAATGAGGATGCTACCTCAGGCAGAAGATTTTGCGTAGCATTTCAGAACAATAATAATTTTGTGTCAGAAATTATTCTGGGTTGAAAGGATTTTTGCAGAAGAAATTCCACTCAGGGAATGATGAACTACCGACAGTAACTGTTTGAGTGATAGTTGTGGGGGATTGTTACAGGGAGAAGAATTTTGGACATTTCCTGCCTCAGGTGTCTAAAATAAGGTGGTTGTCCTTAAGTGTCACCTTGGCTTAGGATGCTTCTGTGCTTATTGACAAAGCAAATGGGACAAATTTGTTGGAGAGCTTCTCAAAATTAATTCAGCTTGGCTTAATATTAGCAATATCAGAGAAAAATGCAGAAACTCATGGAATTAAAATGATGTAACAGAGCAAGGGACAACGCTTGTTGGATTTATCGGTGGTGCAGGATGCTAAATTCTCCTGATTTGCAGAGCGCAAGAACAGCAACTTGAGATGTACTGCAAACACTAATCATTACCTACCTCCGAGTCCAGCATAAAGAAATGAAACTTATGAGTAGCTTAAAACAACCTTTCTCTAGAGGAATAGTTTCAGTTCTATTAACTTGCTATTGAGTCAAACTAAAGGTATATCATAGTGGTCCCAGTCCTTTAATCTATTAAACCAAATGGATTAAAAGAAAAGTAAAACTGCTGACTAGAGCAATCATTCATCAAATCGCTGATTGTGTTCTTTCATCTCAACTAGCACAGCCATGTGTGGAGCCTGTTTTGGTGAGAGACCCAACTGGAAGATCCAGTGCCACTGCAAATGGCTGTGTTTGTCATAATACTGACAACTCTTTAGACCAATTAATTGCAATAGATTGACTCCCTAAAGCCTGTTTGCCCCAACCCACCAAAATCGTTTCTTGGAACATTGCAGGGTGGAGGGACAAGGCCAATGATAGTGACTTTTTGCACTATATCAAGGGCTTTGATATAATCTTGCTCCAGGAAACCTGGGTCACAGCACCAATAACCCTGGAAGGGTATAGATCTCATTCTCTATTAGCCACAACAACTAATTCCAGGGGCTGCTTTCAGGCTGGCCTATCCCTCTTGATTTCTCAACGCTCCAATCTTAAGCTAACCATCCTTGCAGCCTGCAACCCAATCACTCAGGCTTACACACTAGATCAAGATAACTTCCATATAATTATAGTCAATGTAAATCCCAGTCAATTTCTATCTGGAGCAGGCTAACATCATTTATGGAAGAGTTGGAACGAAACTATCCTCGTTCCAAAATACTAATTGCTCGAGACTTCAATTGAAGATTGGGTGGGTCTGACACTGTGCTTGCAACGGCCTTAGGGCTTGACCCAGATAATCTTCCATCAGTTTCCGCTACCTTTAAAAGATGCTCTAAAGAGTCTCACCTGATCCCCTCAGGTGTTCATTTATCAAAATTTTGTATCCAGTTCAACAAACTACCACTTAATGGTTCTATGATCCACAATTACCCCAGAGAATTTACATTTCTGTCCATCAGAGGCTGTAGTGTAATTGATTACACAGGTCTGCAACAACAACAACAAAAAACAACAACATAGGATTTTTTTTACTGTTTCTTATAGAGTTTTACTTAGTGAAATTGAGAAAAATACTAAAAAAAAAATCCATGTTCAGGTCAGCTTTCCCAAATTTCTTTTCAAATTCAAAGTACAGTAATACCCCGGATAACGATTGTACCTGATAGCGCTAAAACCAGATAACGTTGCAAGATTTTTGGAAAAATCTTGCATCGGATAACATGATTTTTAGTGTTATCCGGTACAAGCGTGTGCGTGGGGGGGGGAGTTGGATTGGGTAGGACATCTACCCAATCTAACCCCCTCCCCAGCGCCCACCTGCCTTTCCCCTGACGCTACTGCAGGGTTCCCTCTGCTTACCTTCCTTTCCTTCTCCGACTCCCAGCTGATTGCAAAAGGCTTGGTTTTTTAAAACTGCAGGGAAGGGGGGGAAGAGAAAGGAGTTTCTTTTCACGCCGTTCTTGCTTTACTTCCTGAATTGAAAAAAAATACAGAGATGTGATTGGTTCTCTAGACCAGCTGATCTAGAGAACCAATCACATCTCTGTATTTCCTCCTTTCCTGTTTGATTGGTTCTCTAGATCAGCTGATCTAGAGAACCAATCACATCTCTGTATTTTTTCAATTCAGGAAGTAAAGCAAGAATGGCTTCCTCCCCTTCCCTGCAGTTTAAAAAAAAACAAGCCTTTTGAAATCAGCTGGGAGCCGGAGAAGGAAAGGAAGGTAAGCAGAGGGAACCCTGCAGTAGCGTTGGAATGGCACTTTCCCTGACCCTACTGCAGTCGCATGGGGGTGTCTTTAAAGGTAGGGAGGTCTCTTTCTTTCCCTGCCTGCCTTTAAAGCGGTTTGTCCCTAAAGTCAGGGCTTTATTTTTAGCGTTGTTGGATGCATGTATCAGACAACGCTAAAAACCGGATAACGTCATGACTTGTGGAACCAAGTCATTACATTATCCGGGGTATTACTGTACAGTACTGTACATTATATGGACCTAGTTTCTTTGAAACTACATTTGCTCCTAGTGATTTATGAAATAGATACTGGTTTGTGATCAAATATATAAAAAATATATAAAAAGTAAAGTGGAGTGGCTATGGATAAAATCTAGTACAGTAATACCCCAGATAACGATTGCATCGGATAACACTAGAATCGGATAACGATGCAAGTTTTTTGGAAAAAACTTGCATCGGATAACGATTCTGGATAATGATTCTTAGCGTTATCCAAGGCAATGGTCTGTGGGTGTGGGGTGGTTTGGATAGAACTTCTACCCAATCCACCCCCCACCCGCAGCGGTCTCTGTGACTGCAGTAGGGTCAGGGAAAGGCCTGTGCCTTTCCCCCGACCCTACTGCAGTCGCAGAGACTGCGTGCATCTCTTTCTTTTCCTCCCTGTATTTAAACTACAGGCAGGGAGAGAAGAGAGAGAGAACCAATCACATCTCTCTCTTCCCTCCCTCTTTGTAGTTTAAATACAGGGAGGAAAAGAGTGAGATGCGATCGGGTCTCTCTCTTTCCCTCCCTGAATTCAAACTACATGCAGGGAGGGAAGAGAGAAACGTGATTGGTTCTCTCTCTCTCTTCTCTCCCTGTCTGTATTTTAAATACAGGGAGGGAAAGAGAGAGACCCGATTGCGTCTCACTCTTTTCCTCCCTGCCTTTAAAGCTAGTTTTAAAGGAAGGGAGGAAAAGAAAGAGACCCGATCGTATCTCTTTCTTTCCCTGCCTGCCTTTAAAGAGGTTTGTCCCTGAAGTCAGGGCTTTTTTTTTAGCGTTGTTCGAGGCATGCATCGGATAACGCTAAAAATCAGATAACGTCATGACTTGTGGAACCAAGTCATAACGTTATCTGGGGTTTTACTGTATTCTAAAAAAGAAGGCAGGAAGATTTACATTTTTTGCCCAAGAACAAGCACTATGAACCAACACAATTAAAGAAAAAGTAGAAAAATGGAACAGAGAAAAAAGTGTTGGTTTTGCACAAAAATGGATAAAACAGTGGTCCACATTATCAGTAGATGCAGTAGGACTGCGCAGACAGGTGACAAGGGATGCCATAACCGAGTTGTAGCAATATTATGTTGAAATATGTGCAAGAATTATGGAATACCATCTTTGAAATACTAGTGGAAAGAAAAGCCTGAAAAGACAGTTGAGAATGAGGATAAGACTGTTAAGATCTTATGGGAATTTAAGATCCAAATCAATAAGAAGCTTCCAGGTGATGATCTGGTGGAAGAAAAAGAGTTTGAAAAGATCATGAGATATTAGGTTTTGAGAACTGAAGTACAGCATCTCTGCGAGAAAAGGGCAACAGTAATGATAGGAGCACTGGGAGCAACCTGGAAAGGGTCGAAATAAAAAACATCTGAGTGCTTGTTTGGAGGCTCTAGCAGGGGAGCGCAGCTATCGTATACCCTTGACCGAAGAACGGTACACTCCTTCTATCTGGGACGGTCGTCCTCTTCTACCGAGCGCGCAGCTTCGGGAGGGACGCACATGGAGCGGTGAGGGAGGAAGGGGACACCCACCTAGCCAGCCAGATCAGCCGAATCAACCCTGGCGATCAATGGGGTGACAGATGCCGCAGCCAGATCACCCTCACAATGCGGACAATCATGTTGTATTTTTGTAACCTTTTGATTGTGTTTTCTTATTTTAAAGTTTAATAAAAATTATTTTTTAAAAAAACCATCTGAGTGCAATTAGCATTGATAAAATCATGACAGAGCAGCTGCAGAGAACAACACTACTAGGTACCAGCTACATTTGCAAGCAATATCTCACTGATGTTTAGGTCCAGAGCTAGGACCTGAGAAGTGGGGTTCCAAAACTCTAGTCCAAATATATCTGGTGGACTATACACATCTATAATGATGATGATCATGATTGTTAAACCCCAGAACCCAATATTAAGACTATGTGTTATTAAAGTGGCTTTGGCAGTGCTTCGGTGCTTGTTATGTATTAGGAACAGGAGGCTGGAAATCATGAATATTTCATCCTGTTCACCCACCCTGAGGTCTCCTCCCCTCAATCTCATGATTTGCTTCATTAGCTGCTCAGCTTGGACTAGGTAGGCAATAAAAGTAATTGCTATTTCTAATCCACTGACACTGGTGCAGCAAAATTGTTCCACTAGTGTGGTTCTTCATTTCTATACATTTATGCCTGTAATGACTGTGGCAGATATATGGCATTAAACACAAAGGACAACAACCGCGAGACCTCAGCAAATATGATCCAGAAAAGAAGAGAGGAAGCTGGTCTAGTTGGGCAAATGGGGCACTGCCCCACACCAGATTAAAAGTTAGTCTTCTTCTACTTGCCTTCTTTCATCCAGTGTGTATGTGTCTGCCTGCATTCCTTTGTGTGTGTGTGAAAGAAAGAAAGAGAACCCATCTTTGGTTTGTACATGTGTGTGCACATGCAGATGTGTTTTTAAATACTTACTTTTGACCCATCTCTCTCTATCTCTCTTGACTTTATCTACAGTTGGCTGCTGCACTTTCTACCTCCTCAAATACATAGGGCTCCAGCAGCCACTGGGTGTGGTTGTGTTCACTTGTACTTCTTTAGTGAAGAGTGAGTCACAAATGGAAGTGTGATAGAATCACAATGTTTAACATCATTCTGAAAAGTGAAAGTGATCAAAACTTAGAATATCCCTGCATCACCATATAGATTGGCACAATCAAATGAACTTGTCATGGTTCAGTCGCACAGTCGAGTTCAACTCTTTGCAACCCCATGGACTGTAGCACAGCAGGATCCTCTGACATCCGCCATCCTCCTAAATCCACCCAAATCCTTGCTCACTGCATCAATGATCTGCCATCTCATCCTCTGCCACCCCTTCTCCTTTTACCTTTGATCTTTTCCAGCATTAGGACCTTCACCAGTGAACCCCCTCTTCTCATTTGGTGGCCAAAGTATTTGAGCTTCAGCTTCAGTATTTGTCCTTCCAAGGAACAATCACAGTTGATTTCCTTTAGGATTGACTGATCTGATCTCTTTGCAGTGCAGGCGACTCTCAAAAGTCTTCTCTAGCACCACAGTTTGAAGGTGTCTATTCTTTTCTGCTCAGCCTTCCTTAAGGGTGGTGTCACCTACATATCAAAGGAGTAGCAGAGGCTAATATATGAAGCTGGACAGTTAGTTTGACTCAGCCAGCCTAATTCATACATGCAAGCCCCTAAACTGTTTGGGATCACGGTACCTGTTGGAATATTTCTCCCAAAGAACTACAACCCATGTCACCTGTCCCTCTCAGGCCTTGCTCTTATGTGTGGCCACTACAAAGGAGGCTTTGAAAGGATTAACTAGACCTTCTTGGTGGTGGCTCTTAGTGGAGCTCACTTTCACAAGAGCAGGAGTTCCCAACATTGGATCCATAGATGTTCTTGCACTACAGCTCCCATAACTCTTGGTCAGCACAGCCAATGCTGGAGGTTTCACAGAGTTTTAGTCCAGGAACATTTGGAGACCCAAGGTTGGGAACAACTGCACTGCAGGCTCACCAGGCCCTCTCCCTCCAAACTTTTTGTAAGTTAAAGAAGAGCTTTCCAAAGAAGCCTTCAGTAATATTCTTCCACGGTAGAGTTTTATCAATGATTGATTGATTAACTATGAATTCAATTTCTATACAGCTCCTCTGAGTAGTGTTACCACTCTGGATGGTTTATATAGTTAAAATCTATCTATCTATCTATCTAGCTAGCTATTCAGATTTATATTGCTGCCCACTCGCAGAGGCGACTCAGTCAAAACAGCAACAGTACAATAAAAATTATAAAATATAACCTCACAAAATATAAAATACAACCAAACCAGAACACATACTAACTCCCCTCAGGCCGTTGTTATTGGCCCAGAGGAGGGGGTGATGTTTTCAACCACTGCCAGGCCATGGAGCCTCCTCCTCAGGCCGTTGTTGTGGGCCCAGAGGAGGGGGCGATGTTCTCAGCCACTGCCAGGCCATAGAGTCCTCTCCTCAGGCTGTTGTTGTGGGCCCAGAGGAGGAGGCGATGTTCTCAGCCACTGCCAGGCCATGGAATCCTCTCCTCAGGCGGTGTTCATCTCTGTTTACAACCAAAGAGCCAGCTCTTTCTGTGTCTGCAGACATTTCTGTGGTCATGTAGAAGTCCTAACTAGATGCTGGAGTGCACAGAATGTTGTTACCTTTCCTGTCAAAATGGTACCTATTAATTTGCTTAGAATTCCTTGCTTTCAAACTGCTAAGTTGGCAGGAGCTGGGACAGACAACGGGTGCTCACTCCATTGCACAGCACTCAGGTCTTGAACTGCTGACCTGCTGACATTTTGGTTGTTGACCACTAAGCCTTCATAGTACAGGTAAAGGTCACCCTAGCTCAAAAGCCAGTCATATCTGATTCTATAAAAAGTAAATGTTGCCCTTGCTCTAAAGCCAGTTGTTTCCAACTCTAGGGTTCAGTGCTCATCTCTGTTTATTGCCAAAGAAGATCCTCCTGGCAGCAACATGTTAAAACATGGAAAATAGAACACAATAAATTTACTCACCCATCCCCAGAAAAAGAAAGTCCAGGTCATTAAACACTTTATCCTAATGCTAAAAACAAATTAAACTAATCTATATGTGAGATGTGTCTGTATCTACTTCAGTTTGTCACCACATTGTCTTATTGTTGGTCTACATTTATTATCTGTGTTGTCTGTGTTTGGGTTTTTAATGTTCATTGTTGATTAGTATGGGATGAGAGTTGTATGATTTTAACCTTATTGCAAACTGGTGTTGCTGGAGGGGTCGCTGCGGTCGCTGCTGGCATTGCAAGATCATTGAGGCCCCCTGTGTTGCTCCAGACAGGAAGCGGAACAAGGCCCAGCTTAATGCTGCCTCACATCATTTTTGGATTTTGCCCAGAACTATGGGTGGAAGAGGTAGCGGAACTATGGGCTATGGTGCCAACAGCTGGGTAAGGGCAGGGGGAGAAAGGAAGGAAGTTTCCTGCCAGCGAGCAAGAGGGGGCAGCACTCTGTCTAGAGGGATCCTAAGGCTGTAATTGGTGTTGTGATGGGCATGGGGCAATATAGTGGGAGCCAGAGGATGAGCCGCTCTCGGGGAACGCGAGTCAGATATTTAACTGCTGTTCCCTATTCCGGTCCCCTGGCTATACCTCTGGTTCCTGGGTACCTGGCCCAGAGTGACACCCTCCCCCCCCACACACACCTTAGGCTGGTAATGATGAATGCCAGGTTGGTTTGTAATAAGGCTCCACTGCTTGCAGATTCCATCTTGGGGGAGCATGCTGACCTGGCAGGCATCACTGAAACCTGGCTGAGACCGGAGGACGGCTTGCCCCTGTCAGAACTATGTCCAGCCGGGTTTGGTATTTGGCACCAGCCTAGGGAGGAGGAGAGGGGCGGTGGCATTGCCATTGTGGCCAGGAAGTCCTTGGGAATTTCCAGAGCTACCGCTCCACAAGTTCCAGGTTGTGAGGCCCTGCTCCTGCGTGTGGGCCCTAAGAGTCGGCTGGGAATCTTGCTCCTGTACCTGCCTCCCTGCAGTGTAGCAGCTTCCCTATCTGAGCTCCTTGAGGCCATCACCATGCTTGCATTGGAGCTCCTCGGACTCATAGCCCCGGGGAACTTCAATTTGCCATCATTGGGGGCTGGCTCCAAGGTAGCACAGGAGTTCATGGCTTCCATGGCAGCTGTGGGCCTGACTCAAGTAGTCCAGGGCCTGACCAGGAGCAGTGGCCACATCCCGGACCTAGTTTTCTTGTTGGAGTTGTGGCAGAGTGATCTGCTGATTATCTGGTAGAGAAAATTGCTCAGATTTGCTCGAAGTTGAAAATGTAGAGCTAGGGTTCACCAAAGTACAGTCCTGCTGTGTTATCTGGGATCGTTTTGATCCAGTTGTCCCTGAGGAAGTGGACAGGTTCCTGGGAACTGTCCGTGCTACTGTCTGCGCATTAGACTCTTGCCCCGCCTGGTTTGTCAAATCGGCCAGGACAGTAACAGGTGGATGAGTCGAGGCAATTATTAATTCTTCGCTGTGGGAAGGGGTCTTTCCTGCACTTTTAAAACATGCATTGGTGCCCCCCCCCCGAAGAAGTCATCCCTTGACCCGACAATAATGGCCAATTATCGGCCTGTGTCCAACCTACCCTTTTTGGGTAAGGTGTTGGAGAAGGCAGTGGCATGATGGTTACAGGAGATCCTGGATGAAACGGATTATCTGGACCCTTCCAGTCAGGATTCAGGCCAGGATATGGTACAGAAACTGCATTGGTTGCTCTGGTGGATGATCTCTGGAGAGAGCGGGATGGCGGACATCGGTCTGTCCTGGCTCTTCTAGACCTCTCAGCAGCTTTCGATACTGTTGACCATGGTATCCTTCTGGAAAGGCTCCAAGGATTGGGGATCCAGGGCACTGTGTGGTCCTGATTTTCCTCATTTCTAAAGGGCTGGACCCAGTCGGTGTGGTTGGAGAGTGAGAAATCAAGCCCTACGCTGCTCCAATATGGGGTGCCTCAGAGCTCAGGGCTCTCACTTCTCCTATTTAACATCTACATGAAACCGTTGGGTGAGGTCATCCGTTCCCACAGCTACCATCTTTGGCTCTGGATGGGGCAGTTTTGTCCCAAACAGACCTGGTGCTTAACCTGGGGGTCCTCCTGGACTCGTGAGCAGGTGGCAGTGGCTTTAAAGCTTTTGAAAGCACCCAGGGCTATTACCTCAAGATTGCAAATCTACTGGCATTGTTTACACATACGGCCGGAAATCCCTGACAAATTCCAAACCTCATCATGGCACAATTGAATCAGGTGTTATCAGCCCTGCTACAAAATATTAACATAAACTTGAAGTGAAAATGTATCTTTCCAAGTTGGCCTGAAAGGCAGTATACTTCTATGTTGCTTTTGACTTGATTCCTGAGTAACATAATGGAGAATTTTTCAAAGGATATTAAACTTTTGTAAGCTAGCAGTCCCTGGAGTCTTAACATTTTCCAGACAGCCACTAAAGGGAGACCAAGAGCTATACTTCCTCATCTGTGCTACATGCAAAAGGCAGAGCGCCCAGGCAAGCCTCTCGTCACCTCATGGCTGGAATATATGGGGAAAAAAGAGAAATTTTTGCCACGCATGCCCATATCAACATGCAAAGATGCTACATGCACACTGCTCCCATCACTATTTGTTCAATTTACCAGCACAAAGTTTGCATATGAGCTTTGGCAGCAGATAAATACCATCAGTGCAAAATAGGCTATGGCTGCAGTTAACCAACTGCAGACTCAGAAGTAATAGCCAGAGAGAGAGAGAGAACACACAAACTAGGCTCATGCAATCACTGGCTTGCAGAGTGGATCTGGAATTTGGAAGAATCTCCTTATCTAAAAGGATGAACATATGGCTGATCTTTTATCAAAGGCATAACCCTGACAGCAGTGCTTCTGTTGGAGGACTCCACATTCTCATGCTCGGGGATGTGCAGCTTCCTCCATCTTCTTGCCCCTGGGGTAGGTATCGAGATCAGCACAGGGCCTGTTCTCTTCATCATACCTCTGCCTCCACAGGTGTACTCACTGATGACTGAGCCACAGAGAATGTAAACTCAAAATAGTTTTAAATGGAAAGACCATTTCTTAAAACTAGAGGTGGAGAAATGGACAAAGAGTTCAAAGTTCCCAGTGAAGATTTAAGGCTTGGCTCGATCTGTTTCAGATCTAATGCAAAGGAGTTTTCTCTCCATGATGAGTCAATGCAAGCACAAAAGCCACTAATTGGGTTGTGAACAGGCAGTGGCTTTACAGCTTTTGAAAGCACCCAGTGCTGTTCCCTCAAGACTGCAAATCTACTGGCATTGTTTACACTGTGAACTGTGAGAGATAAGGGAGGCTTTTTTAAATGAACAATACAAAGTAATAGAAGAAAACAAAAGAATGGGAAGGAAGAGTGATCTCTTCAAGTCCCCTGTACTGCAAGGAGGTCAAACCAGTCAACTGCTAGGTTGGCAGGAGCTGTGACAGAGACGGGAGCTCACTCCATGGTGCAGAACTTGGGTCTCAAATTATTGACCTTCCAGTCATCAAGTTCAGCTTCTTAACCACTAAGCCAAAGCAGTCCCTTCCATCTGACCTCTCTTTATACCTCTCTGTAGGCTATCATCAGTCAGTGGCCTTTGCAACTCTCTTTTTCTCTTCTTTTGTTTCCTTTCTGGGCTCAACAGCTGAGCGTTATTGATTCCTCCAGTCAGAGGAGGTGCTTCACAGCCCCTTCTCTCCCCTTCCCCCACTATGGTGCAATCACAGTGGATGGAAATGTAACAGGAGCAGTGTGAACCAGCAGTGTGTCAAGAGAAGTGAGACAGCCTGTGGTGCAAATTACACATGGAGTCAATTGCTCTGTGGCCAGGCATTTACAAGGAGATGCATCACCCATTTCATTCTAAGAAAGGAAGGAAAAGTCAGAAGGAGTGGCCAAGACAAGAGCACCATGGACACCAACCCTAAGACAAATCATCATGTGCTTTGAGGTGACACACAGGAGAGGAATTTTCAGTATGGTGTTGGAGAAGAATGTTGTGTTCTGCCTTTATTATGGCAACAATTGCACTTTATAAAAGAACAGAGACTAGGACTCAGGAAACTGCCCAGGTGGAAAACTGTTCTTTGTGTTGTGCAGGTGAAGGAAGGCTCAGCATGGGGATGGGACTCTTAATGGCAAAGGAAGATCAATACAAACACTGAAAGAGACCAAGCTGCAGAGCAGGCCAAAAGGCACACAGCTCATCACAAAAGCCATGCAGGTGACAATAGCAGCACAAAAGAAACAGGTGTTTGTGATGCAGTGCAGCTAATGGTTTAGCTTGGCTGGGCTTTCAAGGCTCAGACAAATAGTTATCCAGTGAGCCAGCTTGCCTGCAACCTATAGATTAGCCTCTCCTATCCCAACAACCTGCAAATGCAAGAAACACCATCAGCCCAAGTCAATATTATCAAGGATGATGGGAATTGTAGTCCAATGCATGTAGGTAGCATCCCTTGGTGGTAGGGTGGTTGGTGGCTGTTACAGTAGTTGTTCTGGAATGCCCTTGCCTGATACAGGCACTCTGCTACTCAAAAAAGCAGTGGTTAGACTAGAAGGTTCTCCTTTAATGCCTAAGTTGAGAAGTCACTCCATTTAAAATGATGACATTTAAAATCTGCATGTGAAAATACACACTAGAGACCAGGCTAAAATACTGGGTCTGTTGTATGTGACATCCCAAGATATACCATAATTTCAGCCCCCTTCAGCCTGTGTTTTAAACATTCCTTTCAGAATAAAAGCCGAGGTCATGATATTTTCATGTTTTAATACAAAGCTGATAATTCTACAAAGTTCAGAAATTCGTGAGGGATTGGCAAAACTGAGCTGAAAATGGGGCCATTGGCTCAGGGCCTCCCTCCTCTCCTGATGCACCAAGCAAGACATCGCTCTCCACAGCAGCCAGCAACAACCTTAGGGTGTGACTATACTGCAGTTCACCCTGTGATTTGTGTCAGACTTGTCATGGTTAATTATGATGTGTTTTCCATCAACTAGATGATGTACAGTTAATCCTAAGTAAACCCAATCTTTTCTCATAGTCAAATCATTGCTTTTTGTTCAGTCAGCCAGGATTTCTGGCAAATGGAATCACTTGCATCAGTCCAAAGAGGAAGTGGTGAGTGTATCCTAGTGTGAGGTTGATGATGGGCTGTGTTTTTTTAAATTGGCAAGTGACATAGTGCTCATTTGATAAGACAACTTGTGAAACTTTAGTGCCTGACATAGAGCTAAATTGGACTAGCATAATATAAAAACTGTTCAAAGAGGATACAAGAAGTGCTTACTTGAGAGAGATGTTCCTGTTGTACTGGCATACCCTTCTGCATGGCGCAATATGCCAGGACAACAGGAACACCCCCCTCAGGTAAACATATCTTGTATCTCCTTTGCACAATTTTTAATTACACTTTCTCCAGTTTATTGCTATGTCACATATGTGCATCAGGTTCTCCAGTTGTTATATCAGTTCAGCACTGTGTAGTGCAACGAAAGCATTATTTAGAAACATCATGGAAAAAGTTGGCATTGATGGTATAGCAAATTGGGGGACTGGTGACCCTGGTTGGAACTGCAGTGATTATAGGTGTGATGCAGAGTCTTGCCTGAAAATTGCACTAGACAATTAAATGCTATGTGTGAATGACCACACATAGCAATATAACCTTCACAGGAAACATCAAATTGACATGAATTAACCTGGGGGAAGCCTACCTGTTTAGTCACACACACTTGGTCTGAGGTAATCTTTTCTTTTCTAAATGGGGCTAACACTCATTCTTCTCACATAGCTGTTTGCAAGAAAATAATAATCTCCACCTGACCCACTGCAGGGTTTAAGCCCAGGAATAGGTCCAAGAAGTCTACTAGAGCTCATATTGTCTGGTTCATCTTAAGACAGAGGTGTCCAAACTACAGCCCATGGTCTGGATCCAGCTCCTGATGCCAATTCATCTGGTCCATGCCACTCTTGTTGCTCCTGGAAGCAGAAGTAAAATGCACCCAGGTGTGTTTTACTTTCGGTTCCAGGAGTGACAAGGGTGGCGTGAACTGCATGAATTGGCGTTGGAGGCTGGATCCAACTTGTGGGCCATAGTTTGGGCACGCCTACTTTAAGTTGTTCAACTTAAAATCTTTGACACAACTGTGAGAAGCTAACTATTATTGTCTGGTTCATCTTCCTGAACCTGAGACCCTTCTGATGTTTTGGCTGATGTTTCTATCATCCCTGACCAGTGGCTATGCTGGCTCAGACAGATAAGAGTTATGATGTCAAACATAGGAATGGCACCAGCTGGAGGAAGCAGTAACTTCATGCAGCAAGACTCTGCTCATTACTACACCAACCTAGGTGTCCAGGCAATGGACTACCACGGGCAGCCAACAGGTATGCACCATATCTAGACATTTAACAACAACAAACACCTGCAGATGATTCAAGCAAAGAGTAAAGTACACATCTTTTCCTTTCCTGAAAAAAATTCAAAGACAGCAGGATTTTCCCCGCTCAGGATTTGGGGCAAATCAGCTAAAACATATCCATTACCTGGGATAAATTAATCAATGTAATGCTATCAATATTATGCGGTATGCTTAAATCTATAGGTTTGTCTTTAGTCTTAAAACAAAAACTTCTGCAAAAAGAAAAAGAAAAGCGAGAGAAAGGGAACTCACAGCCTTTGTAGATGTCTGTAGGTATCTGTACAGCAGCATAAGAGTAGTTAACTTTGGTTTTAAAGTTCTCATCGTCTATGAAATCCAGCTTCAAGGAGTTGGACTTTTCTCTTTCAATTTCTTCTCCTTCTAAATCATCCTGAGGAAGAAAAAGAGGACAGGTCATAAATATTCAGATTAGTTTTACAGAAAAGGGACCAATGATGCAATGGGATAAGTAGCCAGTGGTTGCTGACACAAAGTGGGCCTTGGGGTGAAGGGCCTTTCAAGGCTCTACTCTTGAAGGGATCCCTCAAAGTTATAGGGCATACAGATTTTATTAGGGTGAAATATGGGATTGTTCCACTCCAGGCTCAGGTTGTGCTCAGCACGGTTGCCTCCTTAGCAGAGAGCCGTGGTTCCTTCTCTGCTCACCTTACTGCTGGATTTTCTGCCTAGTACTTTGGGTCTGGGAGTGGATGAGCGGGAAGAAAAATGAGAGATTGGATGTGAATGGATAAAACAACTGCTCAGCTTAGAAGCCGAGCAGAATGAAAAGCAACAGTAAGTAGGAATAATTCTAATTTGGCAGCACGGTGATTTTCCTGCTCCTCTGTTAAAATGCAGAGTGTATCAATGGGATTGAGAGGCGAGGCAGGGCCTAAGTAAACAGCTGATTGTCTCAGGGGTGAGGGAGAGTGTTTGAATGTTTGCTTGCCTATCTGTATACATGTAAAGGAACACAAGCGTGCAAGAATAGTAACCTTCTACTCTACCTCAGCTTCTACCCAGGGCTGGCTGCAACTTCTGCCCCACCAATCACAACTGGTAGCAACTACCAGTGAATCACTGGCTTATGTGTGGCTGGGATGTGGCTAAGCTATCAACTGCTTCATGCTTGCACAGCAGTGATGGGATGTCACCGGTTCCAGACGGATCTCTGGAACCGGTAAGACCAATCCCGGAGGGTTCTCCGTGAGGGGAAGTCCACTTTTGGGGCGTCCGGTTCCGGACGCCTGACCGAAAGAAAAAAAAAATTAAAATCGGAGCGAAAATGGCTCTAATTGACTGCGCATGCGCAGAAACTCAATCTGACGCATTGCACATGCGTCAGATTGAGTTTCTGCGCATGCGCAGTCAATTAGAGCCATTTTCGCTCCGATTTTCAAAACATTTAGAACTTTCAGGGCAGCGGCGGCGGCAGCAGCCCTCTGAGGGGGCGCCTCCCCGCGGCACGTTGAGGGCTGCCTCGGCCGTCCGCTGCTGACAAGCCCCATGCCCTGGGGACGCCCGGCGGGGTACACCGCTGCCGCCGCCTCCGCCGGGCGCCTGTGGGCCGGGTGCCTGCACCCGCCGTCCACAGCCGCCGCCCGCCGCCGCCGGAGCTGCCGCTGCCTGAATCCCTGTGGACTCCTTCTTGGGTCGGTCCCTTTTGAGCTCGGCTGCCGCGCGCTGCGGAGGAGGAAGCTGTAGGCGGCGGCGGTGCGGCATGGGGACGGCCCAGGGAGGCGCGGCAGCCGCGGCTGCCCGTCGCCCCTCGCCATGGCCGGAGCCGGGCTAAAAAGGTACCGGCCCAAGGAGGACGCCACAGGGGTGCAGGCAGCTCCGGCGGCGGCGGCTGTGGACAGCAATCGGGGTGCCGGGTCCCAAGAAAGGTAAGCGAGGGGTTTTTATTTGGGGTGGGTGGGTAATTTATTTGTGTTTTGGGTGGGTGGTTGTTTTTATTTTATTTATTTATTTGTGTCTGGGTGGGTGGGCTGAGAGGGAGGGGTGTGTGTGTATGTTTATTTTTATTTTTTATTTATTTTTATTTTGGCCCCGCCCACAACGTCATGACGTCATGACGTCGGCCGTGACGTCATGACGTCATGCCATTGGCCACGCCCATGACGTCCGTGACGTCATGGCGTGGTAGTAGAATTTTTGTCATCCCATCACTGTTGCACAGGATATAACCAGCTTGTACACCTGGTGTAATATTAATGGCTTAATATAAAACAATTTGTAAAAAAACCCCCACAAGTCAAAGCAATAGGCAACAAAACTGCACCAGATTATATATTTTTTCTCTAATTCTTTCCGGTATGAAAATTAGAAGGGAAGTAAGTAAAGATGTCTCAAAATGTGGCAAGATGTTTGTCATTAAATTAGGGTATTTTTGAAGTACAATTTCTCAAACAGGCAAGTCTGCTTGGATCACATATCTCTAACATATTTTCAGCTGATACAGGTTCTCTGTAACATCTGTTTTCTGCCCTCAGAAATTGGCTTCTCATTGTAGGGAAAAAACACCTCACAGGTTTGTGATGTTGACATAAACAGTTACTTCAGCAGTTATAGGAGGATCCATGGGAAAATTCCCTAGCTAAGAAATAATAATAATTGTGTGATGTCAAGTCATTTTTGTCTTATGGCAACATTTTCCAGAGTGGTTCTACATTAACCCACTGCATTCTGGAGTTGCATTAATATATTCAGCATCTTCTGGACACACCCTGGGACTATGCAGCTTGCTCAAGGCTGCACAAGGTGGCTCTTCTGGGAAGCACAGTAGGCAATTGAACCCCAGACCTCTGGCTCCATAGCCAGATACCTATCATTTTAAATTAAGACTACATGTCTGGCTGGAAACCCCGCTATGGTAATGGAGTAGATCATACAGCTAGCGACTCAATACCAAGTATTGGGTGGAGGTAAATAACCTGACTCCCTAAAAGGGCCAATGGCTATGGGTGGATGAGCCCCTTTGGGGTGTGTGTGATAGTCCCCTCAGTGGAGGAAATGCCACTGGAAACCATCATATTAGGCCCAATGGCAAAATGAGTAGAGAAGGAATCATTTATTCTGATTCTCAATTGTCATGGAGGTGGAAGAGGCCATGCCAGATGGACTGACTGTGAAGTTGCACCTTATATCCTCAAGGTTGTGGCAGTCCATTGCAGTTCTGGTGTTAAATCCTGTATGTCTCATTGCATATGTGCCGCAGGAGATGGCTCCGTGATCATGGCAAGCTGAGATCCACCTTAAACAAATTCATGCCACTGCCATCTTTCCTGTTTGCCATTCTCCTTTCAAAGTTCAATGTCGATGGGATAAGGATGGTGGAGGCAGGTTTCAGGTGGAACTGAAGCCTTTAATTCTGACCTGCACGCTGGAAGCAGATGTGTGATGGTAATCTTTCTGAGAATTATGTGACTACTTAGGATTTCGGTCCTGTATCTGTGTTTGGGCAGACGTATTTAGGAGCACCAATGCCCACCCTGCACAGGGAAGGCCCTAGAAAATGTGTGCTAAACACCAGAAGTCACACACTTTGTCTGGCAGGGAGGCCATACCCTGCGGGTCACCCCTTATATGTTGTCAAAAAATGAAGAACAAGCAAATGATAATGACTATTGGCACCTGGAGCATTAGGACACTACTCAATCTTGACAACAATGATAGACCTGAGAGAAGAACAGCTCTTGTGTTCCATGAGCTTGCTAGGCTGAACATTGATATTGATGCCTTGAATGAAACCAGATTGTCTGGTAAGGGAAAAATCATTGAGTCTGGTTCAGAATATACCATCTTTTGGAAGGGGAAAGAGAAAGGAGAGCATTGCATACATGGTGTACGTTTTGCCGTGAGGACAAAGTTATACCTCTCTCAGAAGATCCCTCCATCACACTCATCTACACCTATGCCCACACTTTAGATGCTGATGAAGATGTTAAAAACCAGTTCTACAATCAGCTGAGCTCTACCATCACTAAAGTACCAGATAGGGGCAAGCTTTTACTGCTTGAGGACTTCAATGCCAGAATTGGAAGGGATTATCAACTCTGGGGAAATGAGATGGGTAAGCAAGGACTTGGTAAGTGCAATTCCAATGGACTACTGCTTCTTGGTCTACATGCAGAACATCAATCCCTTCTTCATCACCAGCACTCAGTTTTGGCTACCTTATCCCATTTTAAGACCACATGGATGCATCTGTGCTCCAAGCACTTACACATCCTTGACTACATAATCACCTGGCAGTGTGATAAGAAAGATGTCCTCATCACTGGGATAGCTATAAATGTTGATGACTGTTGGACAGACCATAAGCTTCTGATCTCTAGACTCAGGAGTTCTCTTCACTGAAGACCAACCTGCCAAACCTGCCCAATTTTTGTTGTTGTTCAGTCACACAGTCGATTCCGACCCTTTGCAACCCCATCGACCACTGTCCGCCAGGCACTTCTGTCCTCCACCATTCTCCTCAACTCACTGAGCTCTGTGCCCATTGTGTCTACAATACCATCTAGCCATCTCATTTTGGGCTGCCCCCTTCTTCTTTTGCCCTCCACCCTTCCAAGCATCAAGGTTTTCTCAAGTGAATCTTCTCTTTTCATTTGATGGCCAAAGTACTTTAGCTTCATCTTTACAATTTGACCTTCTAAGGAGCAGTCAGGGTTAATTTCTTCTAAGATTGACCTATTTGTTCTCCTCGCTGTCCAGGGGACTCTCAAAACTCTCCTCCAACACCACATCTCAAAGGCATCTATTCTTCTGCGCTCAGCTTTCCTAATGGTCCAGCTCTCACAACCATACATTGCCACAGGGAATACCATTGCTTTGACTATGCAAATTTTGGTTTGCAATTTGATGTCTCTACTTTTCACTATGCTCCCCAGGTTTCTCATCGCCTGCCTCCCAAGAATTAGTCGCCTTTTTATTTCATGGCTGCAATCACCATCTTCAGTGAGCTTAGATCCTAAGAAAGTAAAATCTGTCACTGCTCCTACTTCTTCCCCATCTATTTTCCAGGGACTGAGAGGGCCCGTTGCCATGATCTTTGTTTTCTTGATATTGAGTCTCAAGCCACCTTTTTCACTTTCTTCTTTCAACCTAATCAGGAGTCTCTTTAGGTCCTCCTCACTTTCTGCCATTAGGGTAGTATCATCTGCATACCTCAAATTGTTGATGTTTCTCCCAGCAATTTTGATCCCAAATTGTGATTCCTCCATCCCTGCATTGCCCATTATGTGTTCTGTGTATTAGTTGAATAAGCAGGGTGACAAAATGCAGCCTTGTCTTACTCCTTTTCCTATTCCAAACCACTCTGTCATTCCATTTTCTGTCCTAACTGTTGCTTCTTGCTTCATGTACAGATTTCTCATGAGGCCTATAAGGTGTTCCGGTATTCCCATCTCTTTAATTACTTGCCACAGTTTGTTGTGGTCGACACAGTCAAAGGCCTTGGTGTAGTCCATGAAACAGAAGTAGACTTGTTTCTGATATTCCTTTGTTTTTTCCATGATCCATCTTATGTTGGCAATGTGGTCTCTAGTCCCCCTGCCTCGTCTGAATCCCGCCTGCAGTTCTGGTAATTATCTCTCCACATACTGTTGCAGCCTATCCTGTATTATCTTGAGCATCATCTTGCTAGCGTGAGGGATGAGCGCAATTATTCAATAATTTGAACATTCTTTGGCATTACCCTTTTTGGGGATTGGAACGTATATTGATCTTTTCCAATCCTGTGGCCATTGTTGTGTTTTCCAAATCTGCTGGCATAAAGAATGTAGTAATTTGATTCCATCATCTTTTAGGGCTTTTAGGTTAAAAGGAGCCTCCCTGGCCGAGGGAGGCTCGAAGACGCCACCGCCGCCGCCGCTGCGCCCTCCCGGCCCCCGTCACCAGCCGGGAGGTTAAAAGGAGCCTCCCTGGCCGAGGGAGGCTCGAAGACACCGCCGCCGCCGTGCAAGACGACGCCGCCGCCGCCGCCGCCGCCGCCGCTGTGCCCTCCCGGCCCCCGTCACCGGCCGGGAGGTTAAAAGGAGCCTCCCTGGCCGAGGGAGGCTCGAAGACGCCGCCAACGCGCAAGACGCCGCCGCCGCACCCTCCCAGCCCCCATCACCGGCCGAGAGGTTAAAAGGAGCCTCCCTGGCTGAGGGAGGCTCGAAGACGCCACCGCTGCCGCCGCCGCCGCTGCGCCCTCCCAGCCCCCGTCACCGGCCGGGAGATTAAAAGGAGCCTCCCTGGCCGAGGGAGGCTCGAAGAAGCCACTGCGCAAGATGCCACTGCCGCGCCCTTCCGGCCCCCATCATCGGCTGGGAGGTTGAAAGGAGCCGCCAATGCTTTGTTGGACTCTCCCTTGGCCAGCCGGCCTCGAAGGGAGAGAAACCTGGGGGTCTTGGGCGGCGATACAGGACATTGTATTGGGGGAGACTCTTTGTGGGAGTTGGTAGTAATTTGTAATGTTGTTTTTGTATACTATGGAAGCCGCCGAGAATCAGGTTCGCCTGAGCAAGGCGGGGTATAAATTTGAAGAATAAATAAATAAATAAATATAAATACCATCATCTCCACTGGCTTTGTTGTTTGCAGTGCTTTTTAGGGCCTTTCTGACTTAACTCTCTAGGATGTCTGGCTCATGTTCAATGTTCTCATCACTGTGATTATCAGGGGTGTTGAGGTCCTTTTTGTAGAGTTCCTCTGTGTACTCTTTCCATCTTTTCTTAATCTCTTCTGCCCAAATAGAAGTTTGATATTTCTAAACTTTGGGATGAGCCCACCGCTGTGGATTTTCAGAAAAAGATCTTCAACTGACTGTTGAATAACCCAGTCAGCACTCATGATGTCAAACAAGAATGGGTCTCACTGCAAAATATTATCATAGAAACTGCTGAGGAAACCATTGGTTTTGTGAAAAAGAAGAGGCAAGACTGGTTTGAAGACAAGAATGATGAAATCTCATGCCTCATTAATGCCAAATGGGAAGCTCATCTATCCCTTATTCAAGATCCATCCTCCAACATGAAGAAAGCTCACTTCCAAGAACTAAAGCAGAAATGCCAGGCACAAATAAAGAGAAATCAAAACATCAAAAAGCTCAGGATCTCCAAAGGCTGTCTGATGCATGCAACCTAAGGAACTTTTATGATGACATAAAAGAACTATATGGGCCACCTTTCTCTTCATCAGGGACTTTGAAAGCAGCTAACAATGCTACAATCCTTACAGATAGCCAGAAAATCATGGAGTGCTGAAAGGAACACTTTAGCATGCTTTTAAATAAAAACTCTACTGCTGCAGATGATTTTTTTAGAAGTGCCACAACATCCCCACCAGCCACGGATGACAATTCCACCGACGTACCTGGAATTCTGTGAGGCTCTGACTAAGCTGAAATCCAGAAAGGCTCCTGGGCCAGATAACATGCCTCTGGAGTTAATTCAAGGCAAGGCTCTTAACACTCATTCTCTTGGTTTGGGAAATTGGTAAAGTGCCTCATGACCTTAAGAATGTCACCATTATCACCATCTTTAAGAAAGGTGATCATAGTATTTGTGGCAACTATCATGACATATCATTGCTATCCATCACTGTAAAGATTTTTGCAAGAATCCTGCTCAGTTGCCTGCAAATTATCTCCAAAAGTGTCCTTCCAGAATCTCAATTGGTTTCTGTATTTCCCGAGGCACAATGGACATGATCTTTTGTGTAAGGCATTTTCAGGAAAAACAGAACAACAGAATCCCCTCTTTTTAGTATTTCATGAATTGGAAAAGGCTTTTGATTCTGTCCCAAGATCTGGTATGTGGGCTGTGCTGAGACACTTTGGTTGTTCTGAGCATTTTGTAGATCTGGTCCATGCATGATGGCATGTCTGGCAGGGTTCTCCATCAAAAAAGCATATCAGATGCCTTCCCAATCCCTCATGGATTGAACCAGGCCTGTGTGCTTGCTCCAGCCCTTTTTGCCCTTTACTTGACTACCATGGAACATAAAACAGCTGTTAACAACACAGGTGTAGAGATTAAATACCACTTCAACAGAAGACTCTTTAAACTGGTTAGACTATGCTCCCGAAGATTAACCAGTGCCAACAGGATAAAGGAAATGCAATATTCCGATGATACTGCATTGTCTGCTCTCACACCTGAGGAGCTGCAACAGTCAGTCAACTGTTTCAAGAATGTATGTGATCGTTTTGGCCTCACCATAAATGCTCAGAAAACCAGGTATTTGTATAACCTGCCTCAAGGACAGCCCTTCCACAGTTCAGTATTACCATCTTAGATTCGACACTGGAAGAGGTAGACTGGTTTCCTTACCTTAGTAGCATCCTATCTAAAAACTGCACCTGTGAACAGGATGTGGGAAAGAGAATTAAGTGCTGCCCATTCTGCCTTTGGTTGTCTATCACACTGGGTCTTCATGAACAAAGATTTAACAATTCATACATACCTCATGGTATGCCAAGCTGTTGTTATCTCAATGTTATTGTATGGCTGTGAAACATGGACCCTCTATCACCAAGACATCAAAAAGCTTGAGTGCTTTCACCAACAGAAGCTAAGTGGGATAACTATGTTACCAACATTGCAGTTCTCCAGAAGGCATTGAAGCTTCCATCACAGGTCATAGTCTTAGATGGACAGGGCATGTCCACTGTATGGATGGTTCCAGGCTTCCTTGTCAAATTCTTTGTGAGGAACTTAACTCCAGTACAAGACCTCATGGAGCTCCTTTGAAGCGATATAAGGACCAGCTGAAGTAGACCATGAAGATGTCAAGTATAAACCCACAAACCTGGGAGGCAGTGGCCATAGATCACCCACTTTGGTGCCATACCATCTCTGCTGCTACCAATCATTTTGAAGAACACTGCAGACATGAAGAGACTAAGCGACAAACACAGAAGCTTCATCAAACTTGACTATGCCCTACACCATCTATTCAGTGTAATGTGTGTGGTCACATGTTTCATGCCAGGATTGGTTTATTGAATCACCAGAGACACATCCATGAACTGAGAAAATGACTTCCAGGAAAAATGTATGCTCAGATATGAGTAGCAGCCAACAACAAAATGAAGACTTTATTCATAATCTCATTTTTCTTACAGTACTCCTGTGAGATGGTCTCTTGTCACTTCCGTGGTAGGGAAGTGAAACCTAGGGACTAAGGCTTGCCTAGATTCATCCAGCAGGTATCTGGATGAGTTGGGGTACAAATGAGAATAATTTGGTTTATGCTTTTCGTCACTGACATATACCAACACCGGCAGAATTTTCCTGCCAACCAATGGTTCCCTCCCATTGTTGCTGGGAAACAAGGATGCTTATACTTCTGAGCAATTCTCAAGTAAATTCCATGGCAACAGCAGCAGCAGCTGCAGTTGGACTTGCCTGGGAGTGAAGGAGCTGCTCAATCTCTTTTAAATGCAGATTTTCTGCATCAGGCAGAGGTGGCTTGTAAAGCAAACTGGTTGAGAAGATGCACTGATTCTTGGCTCTGTTTAACCTTGCCTCTCTGTTTTCAGCATCACGGCAGGTATTAAATCAGACAAAAACCCCTTGAAAATCAATTAGCAGCAAAAGGCGACTATCAAAGAACGAATTAAAACAGAGTGGAGCTTAGTGCTATGTCAATAAGCAATGCAAACAATATTTAATTACAGCAGAGAGATGGCAAACTCCCCACTGCTGAGACTGGAATAATATGTGCCTGCTCTTTTACACTCCACTTCTTTCCCCCTTTCCTATACAGGTTGCCATAGCATTGGCAGTCAAACTGAACGAAAGAACAGAACAAACTGAGCCTGTGTAAAGACTTGGAGGAAGTAATAGTTATAATAATAAAAGTTTGGATCTTTGGGCTTCCAAATTGAGGACTCTTGTTCTTCTTGAGCCCAAGTAAAGACAGGGGTTTGTGCTGCCATATTACGATCTAGGCTTCTGCTGCATGTCAGTAGATCTGGACATAATTCTGCAGCAGAAAAGTGGGTTGGGGAGAGGACCATAATCTCTTCTGCCACTTTTCTGGTGAACATATTTGATGGCAACGAGAACAATTCCGCTGCTAGTGTTTTAGTACACATTTTTTGATTTAGTAGACCCAAAATCCATGCCTACCTGTCTACTTTCAAAAAGCAACACAATTCCTAGTGAAAACCTAGAGGTTTAGAGTTGTGGGGAAATTCAGGCTGCAGATCCACCCTTCCTAAAACATGAGTACTGTATATTGATGTACTCATCTGAACGTTAACGTCCATCTCACATGAACACAAGAAGTTAATGTTTATGTCTGACTCCCAGGGGAAAAAAAGAAAAACAGCTTAATTAGGACTCGGACAATTAACACATCAAGACCTTCTTTCCCCATAAATACAGATTGTCAAGACAAGTAAAACTAAGTGTGGCAAGAACTACAGTATGTTGAAAACCTGCTGTTTGTAAATATTGGCACTATCATATCCTGCATTTCTTTCCCACTCTTCTACCTTGCTAAAGGTAAAGGTTTCCCTTGCTCGAAAGCCAGTT
Source organism: Furcifer pardalis (assembly GCA_030440675.1). NCBI lineage: Eukaryota > Metazoa > Chordata > Lepidosauria > Squamata > Chamaeleonidae > Furcifer > Furcifer pardalis. The sequence continues at coordinate 106,929,769 of CP126893.1, forward strand.
GTATCTGACTCTAGGGTTCAGTACTCATCTCTGTTTCAAAGCTGAAGAACCAGTGCTGTCTGCTTCTGCAGACATTTCCGTGGTCAGGTGGAAGGCATGACTAGACACCGGAGTGCACAGAATGTTGTTTACCTTCCCACCTAAGTGGTCCCTATTTATTTACTTGCAATGTCTTGCTTTTGAACTGAAGGGATCAAACCACAACGTCTTCTGCATTGGTCTCTTCTTCTACAGGATTATGACTTTTCGCTGGATCATGTCCGCGGGTCTGATAACGTGTTAGCGGACTCTTTGAGCCGAATGTACCCTGTAAAAGAGGATTCTTTGGAAGGGGAAGGTGTTACTTGAGTAATGTGTATCTGATTTATTCTGTTACAGATGTTTGCCTAATACCTGAGAAGGTGAAGCTATGTAATGAGTAACATATTTAGAAGTGTACCTCCAGGAAACTGGAAGAGTTTTATTAGTTGACCCTGTATACAAAAGAGGGTGTGATTAATATTGTATATGTTCATAATCTGGGTCCTTAGGGCAAAGTCAGAATTGACTTTACCTTAAAGAGGGGCATGTGATAAAATGAAGCCCCAAGTCCTTCATATATCCAAAATGGAGTTTATTAGGTTTTAGACTATAGTAGCAGTGGCGTCGCGTGGGGGGGGGGGCGGGGCGGGGGGGGGGGGCGGATGCCCCGGGCAGCGGATTTCAGGGGGCGGCAAAATGTCCCCACCAGTTTGGCCTCCCTCTGCCTGGGGCCGGGCTTAGGAAGCAGGACTTCCCAGGCGGAGGGCGGCCGTTTTGCTGGCGAGCGCTGCTCGCCTCCGTCCACCTGGCTGGCCGTCGGGGGCGAGGAGGAGAAAAAGGGTTTTTTTTTTTGGCGGACAATTCAAGGAGGGGGCCCGCCTGCCCGGCTAGCCGTCGGGGGCTCTCCTGGAGGGCGGCCCGCGTGCGCGCGCACGCTGCTCGCCTCCGCCCGCCCAGCCACCCACCCAGCTTGCCGTCAGACGGGGCGCTCGTCGGGGGTGGGTGGCGCCATGGCGGGGAGCCCCTGGCGGCTGGCTGGGCAGGAGGAGGTGGGTAGCGTGCGCATGCACGCGGGCCGCCCGCCAGGAGAGCCCCTGACAGCCAGCCGGGCGAGCGAGTTGCCGGAGGTGGAGGTGCGCTCGTTGGGGGTGGGTGACGGAGGGGCCCTGGCCTGGAGGGCGCCGGCCAGGTCCTCGCGAGGCGGCCCCCCGTCGGCCCCGAGCAGGGCGAAGGGGGGTGGGTGGGAGCGCCGGGCGAACGCCTTACCTGGCCAGGTGAGCGGGGCGGGCGCGGGCTCTCTCGCTCTCAGGCTGTGGCGCCGCCTGTACCTGCCTCCCTCACCAGCTGGCGGCGGGAACCTGGAGCGGCTCCGAGGGAAGCTCCTCCCCGGACAGAGCGGGCAGCCCGGCGCGGAGGGGCGGTCCGAGGGAGCAGGAGCCGCCGAGGGTCCGACTCTGCCGAAGCCTCTCGCCGCCGTTTCGGGGCGGCCCACGAGCCCTCTGGGAGGGTCCCTTAGGGCGGCAGAGACCCGGGCCAGGAGGGGAGGGCAGAGCGCCCTTCCCCACTAGTCCGAGGGTTGGTCCTCGGGGGCAGGAGGAGGCAGAAGGGGCCCCTGCCCCTCGGATCTCCCTCTCCCACCTCCAGCACTACTCGCGGGCGGGCGGGCGTCCATCAGAGCACGGGAGGGGGAGGGGGGAGAGGACCGGCAAGACCCGGAGCCGCGCGCAGGAGGGACTCCGCCCCGAGGGATCGTCCGTGCCTCCATTCAGTTCCCCCCCCTTCCGGGGCCAACGTAGGTGGGCGCGCGTAGTAGGGAGACTCGCTTCCCTCCCGGGGCCTGTTGGGATTTTTAGGCGCCCCCGTCACCACCACCGCCTGAGGACCCAATTCCCCGGGGTGGGTTGGATGACCTCGCGGGACCCCGAGAGTCCCAAGCGAGGCGACAGCTGCGCCAGGAGAGGAAGCTGCGCGGGGGGCGCCTTCTGCCTGGGTCCGGGGGCGGCGGCAGCGGGGAGCTGGGGGGGGTGCGGCGACGGCGATTTTCTTCTTCGCCCCAGGCGGCTGAACACTGCGCGACGCCACTGTATAGTAGAAATGTGGCTTCTTGTGCTAGCAAAAGGCCACATGTTTAATTTTTACTCCCTGGGACCCGGATGGGAAGAAACAGACTGGAAGGTGCCATGCTGCCTCAATAGGGCCAGAGTTGTTTGCCTCAGATCTGGGACCTGATTGGATGTATGTTAATTACCCAGGTTCAACGGATACCTAGTGAGGGCTGGGGGAAAGAGTTTGAATATGGTGGTCAACAAGGAAATACCAATAAGTGGAAGGAAGGCCATCCAACCAGGCCTTATCTCTGGTAGTCTTAACTATGGTAACTTAGAACAGATAGATAGATTCTTTTTATTTAGGGGAGGATATGTCTGAAAGCATTCTTTCTCTAAAAGTGAATTTTGAGTAGGTTATTTTTCTATGCTGAGATCTGTAACCTGATTAATCAAGAAACATGCTACAACTTCAATAAACTTATTTTCTTCAATCAACGTGTGTTCATTGGAATGGGGATGCAGGGTAAATGACAGTAAGTCCACTCGCCTTCTTTTTGACGCTACCTTACCTCTCATAAAAGTAATTTGGCTGGGCTCTGTATGCAGATAAGTCCCAGGTTTGGTCAGTCGGGAGTGACTGAGAAAGAATGGTGAACATACATTCCTTGCCATGAGTTTTGGGTGAGTTCTAGAGGGGATTTTTGAATAATTCACCTTGGAATGAACGCCTGAGAGGGCCCAGAGCAAGTGAGGAAGAGTGTGGTTTCATCATACCTTCCCACCTAAGTGGTCCCTATTTATCTACTTGCAATTTCTTGCTTTTGAACTGCTAGGTTGGCAGGAGCTGGGACAAAGACGAGAACTCATTCTGTCCTGCAGTACTCAGGAATCGAACTGCTGACCTCCCGCCTTCCAGCCAGCGTCTTAGCCACTTGAGCCACTACAGTCTACCTTGCTAGAGATATGTTATATAGAGAGTGGAATGGCAAGGGGAATTCTGTTGCGGTGTTTACTTAGGTTGGAGGTTAAGGTACAAAAAAGGGTGCATTAATGTGCCTATATACTAAGTAAGTATAAAATTGATCCAAGGCAGTGGTGGGATGTCAAAAATTTTACTACCCCACCATGACATCATCACAGTGTGCATGGAGCTAACATCATGGGCGGAGCCAATGTCATGACATCATGATGTTGTGGGCGGAGCCAAAGAAAACAAATTTAAAAAATATAAAAAATAAAATAAAAATAAGCACACACACACACCTCAACCCACCTACCCACAAAACAGTAAATAAATAAAATAAATAAATAAATAAATAAAACATTAAAATACACCCACCCACCCAAACACCCACCCACCCACAACACAAATCAACCAGAGCTTTTAAACCAGAGCTTAAAGCTTATTCTGGCTAATCTTTCTCACACTAGGTCAGATGGAAGGAACTACAGAATGAACTCACCACAAGATGGCTTCATTTTGGCACTTTTCAACTTTTCAACAGTTAAAGAAGTTAGGTACTAAGTCTTTGCCTAACCAGTTCTCTAGGATATCTAGGGGAGCAGGCTATAGGGAGCTTCAGGTTAGCAGCTTCTCTTCCTCCTCCCCACCTGGGAGGACAGCAAGGAGGCCGTGCATACGCGCCAAGCACTGTAGGCGTGCATGCACACCAAGTGCTTGGCACGCATGTGCAGTGGAGGAACCAGTGAAAAGGTAAGCCCCGAAGGTGGTTCCCCCCAAAAGCTGCTACCGGTTCTCCAGGACACTGGGAAAAGTTACTACTGGTTCTGGAGAACTGGTGAGAACCTGTTACATCCCATCTCTGATCCAAGGCTTGAATTTCTTTGCTATTAGAGGTATAGCTGCAATTATCATTTTCTGCTTTAACACAAATTTTTTTTTGTCTTGAGATAGATATTAAATGTACCTTCAGGACAACTGTAGTTGGGTTCATACAAATCATGGCCCACATTGACCCTGCGAATAAGCTTCTGATACAAAACTGAAGGGTACTTTGAAGATCAGGACCTAAACAATGGTGTTTCCTAGCTTTATTTATCTTTAATGCAATGTTATTAGAAAAATCTCTGTATAAATAGTCATGAATTTTGAAATTACCTTGAATAAATTTCCCTTTGCAAAAGCCTTTATGATTTTTAAAACAATTATTAGTAAAGTGTATAAAACAATGTTCCAGGAAGAAAATTAACTACATTCCTCTCCCATTTCATTTTGTCATCTTCTAAACTCTCCCTTTCCATTTTCTTTCTGTCTATGGTCCCTGGGTAAAGCAGAGAGCTAAGTCTATCAGAACACATGTACAGTAATACCTCGGATAACGCTAAGACTTGGTTCCACAAGTCTTGGTGTTATCCGATTCTTAGTGTTATCCGATGCATGTTAAAATCCTATAGGATGGATCGGATAATGTTAAAGCTCCATAGAGATACATTGTAACCGCACAGGCTTTAGCGGTTGTTATCCGATCCATCCCATAGGACCTTAACGTTATTGGATCCAATTCTCCTCCCCAGATTACTTAATGTTATGCGATTTTAGCGTTATCCGAGGCAAACGTTATCCGAAGCAAACGTTATCCGAGGTATTACTGTATATGTGTTGTTGTCATCCTTAAACAATGCTGAGAAGAATGTCTTCCATTTAGAAAAGCCATGCCTCTACCCTAGCATATGGTATTTAACAGAAGTCATTTGTCTGATTGCATACTAATGTGTTGTGGTGCCACATTTAAATCTTATTTTTTTTTCTTGACAGTTCCATTTCAAAGGTTGGTGTAATATTGGCTTTTTGTGCATATACTGAGTTTACTGAGAAGGGCTGCACATTGTAGTTAGTTGTTTTCACATATGAGTTCCTTCAAAACTCTTAGATGGGTACCATCTGGTCTGGTAACATACTACTCTTTCATTTATTTGCTCTAAAACACTTCTTCTGACACCTCAATTGATGAGAATGTCTCTGTTGCCAGTTTCTCTCTGATGTCATCCGCAGGGAAGACAGATGCAAAGATTTCCTGTACCGTGGGTTCTCTGCACAGACTGTAACTTTGTTTAATGTGATTTTTCTCAGACTTTCTGGTGGTGGTTTAAACTCTTCTTTGAAAAGGAGGGAGAAAACAAGTGTTTTGATAGCTAGTCCTGGACTGTGGTGGCTTAGTGGTTAGGATGCTGAACTTGATGGCTGGAAAGTCAGCAGGTCAGCAGTTTGAGACCCGGGTACTGCATGATGGAGTGAACTTCCGTCTCTGTCCCAGGATGCTCCTGCCAACCTAGCAGTTGGAAAGCAAGAAATTGCAAGTAGATAAATAGCGACCACCCTGGTGGGAAGGTAAACTGTGTTCCGTGCACACTAGTCATGCCTGCCACATGTCCATGGAAACAACTGTAGATACAGACAGTGCTGGCTCTTTGGCTATAAACAGATATGATCACTGAACCCTAGAGTTGGAGACAACTGGCTTTCAAGCAAGGGAGACCTTTACATGTTTACTACAGAATCTAATGACTATAACAATACACTCTTGCAGAATTTATCTACAATATAGGTAAGCACTGCCAAAGTTTCTCCTGTTAGCAATTCTAATTTAAGCATGTCTCCTTTAAAATAGATGCTGCCTTTAGTAGCCTAATTTCTCTAATGTTGAAAGCTTTGAGACAACTTTATTTAAAATCTGACAAATGCTTACCAAAATGACTATGGCGTCTTTAGAGAAGCCCCCAATGCAAAATATCTTCCAATCCCCCCCCTTAATATGGATTTTTTTTGGGCGGGGGACTGAACAATAGAAGACTTTTACAGTCAAACCTCGCATAAAGAGCGTTTCGCTTAAAGAGTAACTCGCTTAAAGAGCAGAATGTTCTCTGAATGGTCACTTCGCTTAACAAAAAAAGAAAAACCAATCAAAAACTCGCTTAACAAATAAATCGGGGTTTGCAATCTCCCCCACAATCGGTCACTTACAATGGTGTTTCGTTTAAAGAGCAAACTCGCTTAAAGAGCAATCCTGTGGAATGCATTGTGCTTTTTAAGCGAGGTACAACTGTATCTGTAACACTAAAGACTACAGTATATATATTCTTTTAAAACTGTTAGTAGCCAAAACCTCCTCAGTGAAAAGGTCATTCTGTAACATCAAAAAAATAAAAAAAATAAAAATGATGTTGTCTACAGCTGACCTGCATTTTTCAGCCACAATACTTGAAATTTTAAGAAAGCAACAAAAGATGATAACTTGTGGAGCAGGAGAAAACATGTATGGGAGTTTGTTTTTGTTCTTGCTTCAAGATACAGGCTGAAGAAATGCAATAAAAACAACAACTGAATATCAATTACAGTAATACCCCGGATAACATTATGACTTGGTTCCACAAGTCATGACGTTATCTGATTTTTAGCGTTGTCCGATGCATGCATCGAACAACACTTAAAAAAAAAAAGCCCTAACTTCAGGGACAAACTGCTTTAAAGGCAGGCAGGGAAAGAAAGAGACTCGATCGGGTCTCTTTCTTTTCCTCCCTGCCTTTAAAGCCACCCCCCATCCGCAGCAGTCTCTGCGACTGCAGTAGGGTCGGGGGAAAGGCGCGTGCTTTTCCCCAACCCTACTGCAGTCGCAGAGACCTCTGCGAGTGGGGGTGGATTGGGCAGTTCTACCCAAACCATCCCACACCCGCAGACCATTGCCTCGGATAACGCTAAGAATCATTATCCAGAATCGTTATCCGATGCAAGTTCCCCCCCCCAAAAAAAAAATTCACATCGTTATCCGATTCCAGTGTTATCTGATGCAATCGTTATCCGGGGTATTACTTGTAATTCCTTGGAGGGGGGGGGAATCTCAGTTCTGCACAGGCAGGTCTTCAACAGAAATGGAAAATGATGAAGTAAACTACCAGAGTTACCTGTAACAAGTTACTTTGTGCAGAAATGAAGGCATAAGAGAATTACTTTGCAAAAATAACATAACAAGTAGTAATGGCAGAGCTATTTTGGGTAATGACTGATATGTTCTAGTTATTTTTAAAGATCATTCTTGGAAATTCTACAAGCCATTTTGACAGAAGGCATTTTAAGACGCATCTCACATTTTATGCCATTCTTTTAAACAATTCATGGTGTTTCAAAGGATGAAAGAACAGCTTATGTGTTGCTGAAGGTACGCATTATAGAATGAAGGGAAGAGATATAGCAATCAGTGGCAAAACTCAATTGCACAGATTGTTAGATGCTGTAAGGCACTGGGTGCAGACGGGGTATTTTCAGATAAGTCAGATTAGAAAGCCAAGTTGGTAAAGGCAACTTAAACTATCAAAACTGCAATTTTGGAGGAGATGACATCACTTGTGAGCAACAGTATCAGTCAAATTTTTATATGACATTTCCTCTGTCCATTCTGTGGTTTCCAGCACTGTACTATAATTAGACAATAGTTTACATAATAGTTAATTGCAATAGCTAGCTGCTAAGGTATTAAATTGGATATTTGAGCTTGGTAATGATGGAAAAAGTGTGAAGCTCTTTGTTTTAAATACTGAATCTCTACTATTGACAAAGCATTTGTGGGCTTCTAGATCTGGTGAATACTCAGTTGCTCAGCCTGTTCTAGAAATCACAGAGGCCTGAAACCCTCCGACAGCTTCTGTCAACAATCGAAGACCTACATCTTTAGAGAGGTTTTTGAGGAGTCAGCAGGCAACGCAGATGGTGAGGTTTAGGAGGCTTTTAACGTCTTTTTAAATAGTTTTCAAACAACATTGTTAAGTATTTGAACAATATAGTTTTAGCTAGAATGTTTTTAATTATTTGTGGATTTAAAAATATTTTCGTATAAGTTGTCTTGGGCCCAGGCAGGATAGATATGAAACAAACAAACAAATGGATGGATGGATGGACTGAGTGCCTTGGGACTCTAGCTATATGCATAATTGGTTGATCTTTCTGATAACTAATCATTTTGGATACAAGTTAGCTTTCTCTTAAGTCTCCTACTGCGCACAGTTTAATTAATTTTATAATGCTAGTGTATGGTTGATAATGATCAATGGTCCATGAGGTCGCAAAGGGTCAGAATCGACTGTGTGACTGAACAACAACAAAATGTTTGATAATATTATAATATAATACTGTATTACAATTATAATCTATTAGTATATATTGCTCTTTTTTGAAAATGTTTTACATGAATTATAACACTGTAGACCTCTGCTAGTGCAGTATACAAATAATTTGACTGACTGTGATCAGAAGGGGCAATCTTTCTTGCTCTGAAGTATCTTACTAGGAACACAGCACATTATCTTTGACTGAATAAAATGACTTGTCCATCAAATTTAGTATTACACACTCACAGTCCAAAAGCAAACTACTCTGCCTCCAAGATTTCAAACAGAGGTCTTTCCCATCTGTATTTATTTATTTATTTATTGGGTCATGCTGCCCTCCTCACAAGGATTCAAGGCAGCTAACAGATTTTAAAAACACTTAAAACACAATAAAACACAGTTTAAAAATCAAGATTAAAAATTACAGAGATTAAAAGAGATTAAAAAGATTTTTTTAATACAGTATGTTGTTAGAAACTTTACAAACATTGGATGATTATTATTTTGCAACAACGTGTCCAAGAACCAGGCTGATATATTCAAACATCCTATCTTTGGATGTTCCTAGATAGACTGAAATCACAAATGATATTGAATGGTACTTAAATCCCGAGGTGGCTCGGGAGTTCACGGCCTCCATGGCAGCCGTGGGCCTGACTCAGGTAATTCAGGGTCCTACCAGGAGCAGTGGCCACACCCCGGATTTAATCTTTTTGTCGGAGCTGTGGCAGAGTGATCTGTTTCTACAAAAATTAGATACCACCCCAGTGCCATGGTCAGATCACTATCTGGTGGCTCTAGACTTCCTAGGGGCTGGACTCCACCGCAGGGAGGCAGGGCCGATTAAGTGGGCCCGCCCCCGGCGACTAATGGATCCAGAAGGATTCCAGAGGGAACTGGGGGATTGTCCTCTTGACCTGCAAAGCGATTCATCTGAGGCCCTTGTCGCCGCGTGGGATAAGAGAGCGACGGCAGCCTTGGACGCAATCGCGCCACTACGGCCTCTCCGAGTCCGTGGAGATAGATCTGCCCCTTGGTTTTCAGAAGAACTAAGGGAGCTGAAACGGGCGAAGAGACGCCGAGAGAGCCGCTGGGTGAAGACTCGGAGCGAGTCTGACCGATCACTGGTTAGAGCTGCTATTAAAGACTACCTAGTGGCGATAGGGGTGGTGAAGCGCCAATACTTCACCATCCTTATTGCCTCCGCAGATAATCGCCCAGCGGCCCTGTTCCGGGTGACCAGGTCCCTCCTCGGTAGAGGGGGGCCAGGCCCTGGGTGGCAGGGATCGGCTGAGGACTTTGCTGATTATCTGGTGGAGAAAATCTCTCAGATCCGCTCGAAGCTGAATCCCGGCGTGGAACGTATGGAGCTGGGGTTGACCATGGCGCAGTCTAGCCATGTTATCTGGGATCGGTTCGATCCTGTTGGCCCTGAGGAAGTGGACAGGCTTCTTGTATCTGTTCGCGCCACGACCTGTGCACTGGACCCTTGCCCTGCCTGGTTAACTAAAGCATCCAAGACCGTGGCAGCTGGCTGGATCGAGGCGATTATCAACGCTTCGTTAAAAGAGGGGCATTTTCCAGCACCCTTCAAACATGCTCTGGTGCGCCCCCTCATGAAGAAGCCATCTCTCGATCCCACGGTAATTTCCAACTACCGTCCAGTGTCCAACCTACCTTTTTTAGGTAAGGTTTTGGAAAAGGCTGTGGCGCTGCAGTTACAGGAGGTCCTGGATGAAGCGGATTATCTGGACCCGTTTCAGTCAGGATTCAGGCCCGGATATGGTACCGAAACCGCACTAGTGGCCTTGGTGGATGATCTCTGGAGAGAGCGGGACGGAGGGGAGCTGTCAGTCCTTGCTCTTCTCGATCTCTCAGCGGCTTTTGACACGATCGACCATGGCATCCTTCTGGGAAGGCTCCAGGGGTTGGGGATCCAGGGCACTGTGTTGTCCTGGTTCTCCTCATTCCTGAGGGGCAGGACCCAGTCGGTGTGCCTGGAGAAGGAGAGGTCCAGCCCTAGGCCCCTGCAATACGGGGTGCCTCAGGGCTCGGTGCTTTCTCCTCTCCTATTCAACATCTATATGAAGCCGCTGGGCGAGATCATCCGTTCCCATGGGGTTAGGTATCATCAATATGCAGATGATACCCAGTTATACATCTCTGCCCGTGGGGACCCAAGTGGTGCGGTGGAAGTCCTTTCCAGGTGCCTGAAGGCTGTTAAGGTCTGGATGGGGGACAATGGGCTACAGCTGAATCCTGGCAAGACTGAGTGGCTGTGGGTACGGGGGCCTGTGTTAACACAGGAGTTGCCATCTTTGGTGCTGGATGGGGCAGCCCTGCCCCAGACAGACCCGGTGCGTAACCTGGGGGTCCTCCTGGACTCACGGCTACTGTTCGAAGATCAGGTGGCAGCCGTGGCCAGGAGGGCTTTTGCACAACTTCGTGTAATACGCCAGTTACGCCCCCTCCTGGACCGGGACTCCTTGCTCATGGTCACACATGCCTTGGTCACCTCCAGACTTGATTACTGTAATGCGCTCTACATGGGGCTGCCCCTGATGACCATCCGGAGACTCCAGCTGGTGCAAAATGCGGCGGCCCGGGTAGTGGCGGGGTGTGGGCGTTATGCTCGTGCTTCGCCGCTACTCCGGGAGCTGCACTGGTTGCCAGTATGTCTCCGGGTGCAATTCAAGGTGCTGGTTATTACCTTTAAAGCCCTATATGGTAGTGGGCCAGGATACCTAAGAGACCGCGTCACCCCAAGAACATCTGTCCGGCCCACCAGGGCGGATCGGAGAGGCTCCCTTGTTGTTCCATCAGCTAGAGAGGCACACCTCTCTAGCACTAGGAGGAGGGCCTTCTCCATGTCCGCCCCAACCCTCTGGAACCTCCTGCCCATCGAATTGCGCCTGCAGACGGAGCTCTTGCCCTTTCGGAAGGGCTTGAAAACCTGGCTGGCAGGACATATTTGGGGACCAGGGAACACGGGTTCCCATACTAAGTGGCTCACTTAAGGAGTGCCACTTCGGATTTGAACCAGGGGGATACTGGCGTGTAGTTTGTACTGTTTTTTAACTTTAATTGATTTTAGATAATTTTTAAATTTCATGATTTTATATGTTTTTATCTTTTACCTCCGTTTTATGACGATGTAAGCCGCCCAGAGTCGGGTTCTCCCAAGTGGGGCGGGGTAATAAATTCAATTTAAAAAAAAATCAAAGACTAATTTTAGTTCAATGAAGTATGATTATGCAGCTACTCACAGAGATCTTCCTGGCATCCTCAATAACAACATAACAGAATACAAATCATTCTCCCCCACTTTGGGTTTTTAATTAAAGTTGTGCTTTTTTAAAAAAATGGAAAGAAAAATTAGTTGCCTTATCCTATACGTAGGATATTGCAGTAAAGAACAGAATATTAATACTGTAACAAGAACTTAGGTTTCCCACATTCTCATTATTTGCTATTAGTCACTCATTTAACATCTGCTTCTATGTTCATGGTCTCTGCTTTATGCCAATCTGTTGTGTGAGACTGAGAGGTTTCAAGAACAAATTGGCTAGCATCTGAATCACTTCTCTATATCTTTCCTCTTCAGCGCATCTCTTGAAATATGAGAGTGTGTTATTTGAAGACTCCAAGTGTTTGAGACTTATCTTTCTGCCAGGCTTGACTGGTGTCAAACATTCAACCAAATCTCCCATTAAGATGCAGGGCCAATAATTACTATGAGCCTGTAAGACTTATCTGAGTTCCAAAAGTTTCCCTTTCCAATCCAAACACTATTTGGGGTGGAGTGTATGTAATGTTCTGGCAAAAATAGGAACGGTACAATGTGAAACAAACATCTGATAACACAGACTTCATTTTCATTCTTTTCAAAGGATCCCTCACACTGGATGGCTGTTTGTGACTGCCACAGCAATCATGCAGTGGATTTGATGTAATAGAAACAGGCCTGAGGGCAGTTCTTCAAGAGAATGGATGAACTGCATTGTCTGATGAGACAGAAAGCCCCTCTAGTTTTCCATGATGGCTGGACAAATACCATTTGAGATTGATACTGCATGACAGGAAGGTGGAAGAACTGGAATCAGAAAACTAGAGGAAGTTCAAGCGCCTAACTAAACAAACAAATAAAAGTACTTGATTCATATTTTGATGATGATACCATTCAAATGCACTGCAAACAAAATATATGCTTCAGGCAACCAAAGAGAACTATACATTCAAACATAATGGATAGCAAATATAGAAATCAATACGTTCAGGAAATTGGTAAAATGGAATTATTCAGAGCTGTCTTCAACAACTGAATGTCCCAGATGATGTTAATTTGATTTTTTCTTTCCCCCTTTTTGGTATTAATTTTAGATTTTGTACATGTATGTCACCATATTGTTGGTTGTACATTGTTATGTGGGGTCTTGTAGTTTTTTAAGTTTTAATCTGTAAAACCCCAAGAGTAGTGCTTGCATTAATCGGGTGATATAGAAAAAGAAAGAAAAAGAAGGAAGGAAGTCCCTGCACCAAAAGATTCCGGAGCTACAATATGGTAGGCATGAGAGAGGATCCATTCTCTGATAAATTACTGATATTTAACGTATTATATGTGACCACAGAGCTGGCAGTATGAAGGAGTTAATAAAGTAATAGTTCTGAAGAAAATAAAGTAATAGCAGCATTTGTTGTTTTTCAGTCACACATTCGATTCCAACCCTCTGCGACCCCATGGACCACTGTCCGCCAGGCACTTCTGTCCTCCACCATCCTCCTCAACTTGCTCAGCTCTGTGCCCATTGTGTCTACAACACCATCTAGCCATCTCATTTTGGGCTGCCCCCTTCTTCTTTTGCCCTCCACCCTTCCCAGCATCAAGGCTTTCTCAAGTGAATCTTCTCTTCTCATTTGATGTCCAAAGTACTTTAGATTCATCTTAGCAGCATAGAAACATGAATTATATCAGGCATACTTTGAAGAAATAGAGAGGAATGACAGGAGATCTGATACCTAGCAGAGGAATGAAAAAAGGAAAAAAAATCCAGTTGAGAAAAGTCCCTGGAAATAGACATCCCCTTACCTAGACAAAAATCAAAATTGAGGATATCAACTTCCCAGGTCATTCCTTGAGTCAGCTGATCACTACTCTTTTCCAGCTAACTTTCTGGCTAATCCTAGATGCATTCAGCGAAGAAGAAATTAATACACTAATGAAGTTGCCAGATTTCTTTCTTTTAACTGGAGGGGAACTGGCAGAGAGTGGAAGGGTTGTTATGTTATAGGATCTAACTTCAAATGTTCAAATAATAAACAGATGATAAAAGAGGCAAGATCATGACAGAAATGCATGAATTCTTTGGAAATACTTGGGCAGGAGTTTGTGATTGTAACAGAGAATGCACACATCCTAGAAATGAAAGAAATGATGGGATGCACAAAGCACTATGGAAGATGTACATCTGAAATTGTTTCTTTCGATAGGAACTAGGCTAAGTATTTTTACTGATATGAGCACTGGCACCAGTGCTTCCAGCACTGCCAAAATTATATCATACTTTTCTAACAAAAATCGAAGGCAGCTCAAGGGTTTTGAAAAGTGTTGACATGTCAGGCAGCAGGTCTGGATAGTTATAAGGCACACAGTTCATAGTGCGGTGGCTTAGTGGGTAAGATTCTGAACTTGATGATCAGTCAGTGGTTTGAGACCTGAGTGAATTTCTGTCTGTGCCCCAGCTCCTGCCGACTTAGCAGTTGGAAAGCAAGAAATTACAAGCAGATAAATAGGGACCACTTTGGCAGGAAAGGTAATAGTGTTCCATGGACTACGGCCTCTAGTCATGCTTGCCACATGGCCATGGATATGTTTGTACAGACACAGACAGCACTGGCTGTTTGGCTGTAAACAGAGTTGAGCACTGTACCCTAAAGTTGGATGTGACTAGTTTTCAAGCAAGGGCAACCTTTACCTATTTTGAACATACATGCAATTTAGGAAGAGAACAGTGGCCCTCAGCGAGGACAAAGAGTGTTGTGGCAGCAGCTAACAAACTCAATGAGTTAATAATGAGCTGGTGGGGGAGGGGAAGTGCCTTTTAAAGTTTTAAGCCTGTTAAAATATTTGAAATAAATAAGTTAAAATAAAATAGGGGTGTATATAATGGAAGCATGTAGAGAAGGTAGTTTCATAATTAAAGCTTCTATTTTAAATACGTATAATGAGATAGACCATAATTTTCAGTGTAGAAAGAGGTACACAATAAGTACAAAAGCTGTATGGTCAAAGTAGAATTAATAGTATTCTTCAATGAATTGACTCACTAAATATATTCCTTGGGACAATGCAACCCACTCAAGGTTACAATACTAGTTAGTCATCCTGAGGTAATTATCCTCTGCTTTAATGTTCTTTTTCTTCATTTCCAAGAATTCGGCCATTCTTGAAAATGCAGTTTTTAAGTGATTTCATGTAAAGATATACAAAGATATATATTTCATGTACCCCATACCATTACCAACATCTGTTCTGCACTCCTATTTAATACTTTATGGCCTCACTCCTGAAATGACTTGCACAGAGTTCAATCCCTGAGGTTTTTACAGAATGAGTGCCTTATCAGTACCACTGTTTTAAATAAGTAGTTAAACCTCCAAATTTCAGGTATTTGAGCCTGTTTATTAGCTCTTTATGTTGGCCTTCACAATAGTGATCATAGAGACACACGGCTAAGGAACCCAGAAGAGAGGCATCGTGGCCTCACTGTTTTACTAGATGCCATACTGAAAGTCATATAGATATGAAGATATTCAGAGCAAGATACTGATGAAGTTGCTGATAAGCCCATTTGAGGAGAGTTGGGGCCTTCATGCAGGGCTTTGACTTACCATGTCTGAAATCCTGGAAAGCTTCTGCCAGTAAGTGCAATGTAAGTAAAATGAATTTGGTGTAGGGCAGCTTCATGTCCTCTATCTTGGACAGTAAAATGAAAACTCTTATTACCAAACAACAGGACACTAATGTAAGGTAACTCTATCTGCTTAGAAAGATGCCAGATAAGTCTACAGCCTAATTCCAATTACTGACTCCAACTAGAATAGGCCTTAATGAACCAACTGCGGAATGTTAAGTTGATCCTTCTGTAGATCTTGCCAATTCAATTGGTCTACTCTAACTGGGATTCTTTTTCAAGTGCCATATCAATTTTGAATATTGGCTAACATCATGGTGACAGTCTTCCTGTTCTTAAATCCCCAGAACAGTTCAGCCAAGGACATTCCACATCAGTCTCTCAGGGTAGTCAACCACCTGGTTCAGGGCCACTCTTCCCAAGGATCTTCCCTTGCATTGGGATTAGAAATTGTATTTAGGCCAATGCAAGCAAAAGGGCTGTGTATTCTGTGTGATATTAGTGAGTGAGACAGTTAGTCACCCTTTGGAATAAAATATTTAAAACATGCGAAGCACACCATGTAACAGTCTTTACCAGCCTAGTATCTTGCAGTCTTTTCTGCCTGCAATTCCCATTGAATCCATTCAGTATTGTCAGTGGTTGTAGGCAATGGGAATAGGACACTTATTTTGGGGGAGGGCAGCAGGTTTGGGAAGGCTGCTGTAGCACAAGATGCTGGAATTAAAATGGACTTAAAATGCCTAATAGTTTTTTGCTGATTTGTGCTTGGATTATATGTTGTGATCAATATAATACTGTATATACTGATGAGATATCAGTAGGGCAGCCAACTACCCCGCATTCTGCGCGGCAATTTCATTTAGGGAGGGGGAATTTCGACTTACCCTTGTTTCGAAAATGGTACCGGACCTCCCCCGTTGCGTCATGGAAGCACCGGTTTCCACTCCGACCGGCAGGCAGTTAAAGAGAAACGGAGCCGAAAAGGCTCCAATGAACTGCGCCTGCGCAGAGACCCAATTTGGCACCAAACTGGGTCTCTGCGCAGGCGCAGTTTATTGGAGCCTTTTCGGCTCCGTTTCTCTTTAACTGCCTGCTGGTCGGAGTGGAAACCGGTGCTTCCGTGACGCAACGGGGGAGGTCCGGTACCATTTTCGAAACAAGGGTAAGTCGAAATTCCCCCTCCCTAAATGGGATTGCCGCGCAGAATGCGGGACGGTTGGCCGCCGTGGATATCAGCACTCTTAATCATTGATAAATTTCGCTTTAAGCATGCATGGGGCTGTGCTGCAATTTGCATTAAACCCCTCTGAAGAAATATTGGTCAGTGCAGCCTCCAGGAACAAGCTTATTAGCTGCTTACCTGTATGGCTCCACAGCCTGAGCCTCCACTTGATTGCAAGCAATATATTTATAGCAGGTAACATTTTCCTCAGTAAAAGGCTGCCACTTACACCTGAGGGAGCACTAGATTTCTGAAATCAGCCCTTGTTTTCCTTGCCACATCACACCTGCCCCTGACAGGTGCTAATTATGGCACCCCACCACTGCAGACACACGCAAGGGAGCAAACCACTCACTTCTGCCCTTTGTCTCAGAGGACAGATCTAATGATGTAACTGGAATGATGTTGAGGAGGAGAGCAGAAAAATAGGAGACAGCAATTTAATCTTGCAGGTGTGTAAAGAGAGAAAACAGAGTAGGCAGTTCTAGCTGTGGTTTCCTCACTGTTCGGATTGTGGAGAAATGCACAGAATCTCTGTCTAATGTCTCTGTGGCCTCCATAACAAACCCTGGGTATCTTTGAGGAAGGCTGGTCCAGTTGTGCTGACACTTAAAATGGGATCAACCATGGTAAGCAAGGTCACATAAGCAGAAATGTGTGTGCCAATGATGTCTTGTTTTCAGAAAATTGTTATTGTTATGTGGTTTCAAATTGCTTCCTGCATATGGTAACTTTATGAATCCATAATCTCCCAAAGGTCCTGTAATTAACAGTCCTGCCTTTTAGTCTTGCAAACTAGAAAACTGTGATTTGCTTAATTGATTCAATCAGTTTCTTGTTTGAAATTCTTCTTTTCCTACTACCTTGTACTTTTTCTCACATAATTGTGATAGATATACTTAAACCAAGCAAACCACCAGAAGACCCAAAAAGCTAATGGCCTATATCTCTTCTTAGTCACTTATACAAGATATATGAACGTTTAATCCTGACCCAACTGTCTGCAATAGTAGAATTCCAGCTTATATACCACTGCAAGCTGGTTTCAGACCTGGCAAAGATTGTACAGCACAAATTCTTAACTTAGCACACTACATAGAAGATGGTTTTGAATTGAAGGAAATCACAGGCGTAGTGTTTATAGATCTCACTGCAGCATACAACACAGTCAACCATGCAGCCTTGCTGAAGTAAGTCTCCCACATCACAAAGGATTTTAAATTCACAAAAACCATAGGCTGTTTATGGGGAAATCGTAGATTTTTTGTCAATTTCCAAGGACAATGCAGCTGATGGAGAAATCAAAGAAATGGCCTCCCGCAGGGCGGTGGGCTACCCACCATGCTTTTTAACATATATACTAATGATCAACCACTGCTGGAAGCTACTAGGAACTTTCTATATGCTGATGACCTGGCAATTGCTGCACAGTGTGCAACCTTGAGGCTGTTGAGAAAAAACTGACTGAGGCTTTGAATCTAATGGCTATATATTATAGGGATAACCAACTGAAGCCAAACTGCCTAAAAACTCAACTTTTTGCTTTTCATTTGAAAAACCATGAAGCATCAAGAAGCCTGCAGGTGACTTGGAATGGCACAAGGCTCAAACACTGTGTCACCCCCAAATACCTGAGAACTATGGAAGGTGAGCAAGGAGCTACCAGATAACTGGGCAGAACCACGTGACTCTCTATCGCTTGGCCAAGAACAACCATGGCCTGTGTGGAAAGCTTTAAATAGACTGCGTTCAGGGGTAGAAAGAGCAAGGGCTAATCTGAGAAAGTGGGGTTTCCCTGTAGATGACAGCCTGTGTGGATGCAGAGAAATACAAACTATCTCCCACATAATACAGTGTACACAATGCCCCTCAACATGCACTGAGGAGGACCTTATGTTGGCAAGAGGAAATGCTGCTGATATGACTCAATATTGGGCAGATGTCATCTAGCCCTTTTATATTCTACTGTACTGTATTTTGTTTTTAGATGTGTTAATTTTAGCTTTGTATGTTATTACATGCTAGTGGTGTCTCTTACACAAATAAAGAAAGATTCCAAACCTCTCCCTAAAGTGTTGGCATATCTTTGAGTGAAGTTTGCATTGTTAGCCACTAACTAGTAAAGTAGTTTCTATAGTTTTCCAGCCTCATTAATCTTCTCTTGTTCTGAAGCCAAGTATTACCAATAACACTCATATAGAAACCTCCAACTAAACACAAGGATCTCCTTTCCTTTTATGTAAGAGGGATAGCTATTTTTGTGTGAAATGAGACTCCCTCTAAATACTGATTTTAAAAAAGGGGGGAGAACAGACATATTTATATTTGCTCCATCTGTGAGGCTGAAAAAGAGAGATTCAATTGCATTTGGACCTCCTGGAAGCACAAGGGCTTGGAATACAACATCTGGCAGGCTGCCACTATGATGATATTATCATTGTTTGGGCTATAATCTTACAGAGTTTAGAAGACTGCCTTTATGTAGCTACAAACTCTTGTATAATGAGAGACAAAATATAACACTAGTGATGAAGCTGACATCTCTCCTGAAAACATTGACTTTGCTTCAACTAAACATTCCGCCACTGAAACAAGCAGCATCTCCTTTTGCTGCCGGAGCAAAGAGGCTGCAGCTTATCCTAGAGTTACTGATCAATCCTCAGTTTTTAACGTTCAACATGGTGAACTGGTCAAATCGTAGTAAACAAAAGCAATGTGAACAAATATTACACAAATAACTCCTACAGGCTGGTTTATTTTGATTGGAGTAATGGGAACTTCTAATCTTCCTTCAGTCTGTTTACTTTTGCAGATTAGACACGTAGTTCCTAATTCTTTGATCTCTAGATGTTCTTAGACTACAGGTCCCAGAAAACATGGCCAAAACAGCCAATGGTGAAGGCTTCTGGGAGTCCAAGGTCTGTGAATCTATGACTGTGAATGGATTGAAGGATGATTTGCTCTTGTGGAAGAACAGTTATATTAACATATAAGACCTGGTGTTTTCTTTTAGGATGTTTCTGTTGAACTTTCTATAATGGCAAGGTTCAGAAGTGACTCTTGTTGAGAATGCTTCCACAAAGGGAGGAAGGCTATGCCCTTCAACCATGAACTGTTTATTTCAAGATTAATGTAAAATAAGAGAGGGCTATTTGATTTTAATTTTGCTTGACATGCAATTTGGTCAATTTATCTTTTTTTTTAAACCAACCATACTAACTGAATGATTAGGGGAGCTGCAGTTGAAAAGGAACTTGACCAAGCTCTGTTAAAATGGATGTACACTATTCAGATTTATAATTATGCATTCACCTTCACTCAAAGAGATGACTGGTGCTTTCCATTCCAAATGCTTCCCTCCTGCTTCTAGGTAAAGGTAAAGGCCACCCTTGTTCAAAAGCTGGTCGTATCCAACTCTAGGGTTCAGTGCTCATCTCTGTTAATAGCAAAAAAAGCCAGTGCTTTCTGCATATGCAGAAGTTTCTGTGGACATGTGGCAGGCATGCCTTGACACCAGAGTGCATGGAACACTGTTTACCTTCCCACCGAAGTAGCACCTATTTATCTACTTGCAATTTCTTGCTTTCAGACTGCTAGGTTGGCACTGGGGGTGGACAGTAGTGATGAGATGTGTAGCATAGGCTGAGCTCCCTGGTCACTTTGAAAAATGAAGGGCATCTTTGGGTCAACGATCCAAACAGCCTCAAAGCAGATGCCACAGTAGGGCAGGCTGTGAAGCCCCCTTAGATCATTGACTGACAAATTTAACAGACCCTAGATGTCAGAGACTCGATATTCTCTAGGTCAGCGATTTTCAGCCACTGTTTTGTGGCCTGTGGCCAATTACTGGGAAATATGGCAGGCATATACATGCTCCAGCTGTATGGCCTCATTTAAGTTGTTTTTCTTTTAACTGGCAGGACTTCCTTCAGCCACCATAAATCACTCACACCTAAAGAGTGAAACTTCTTTCCAGCTCTGAGATACTGTGGCATTGAGAGACAAGAGAACTGCTTTTTTATTTTGTCAGTCTGCTCCTAGTAGTTCAGGTAGGAAGGAAAAAAATATGTTCTACCTACGTGAGTATTCATACAAGAAGACAACAGGAAGAATTACTTCAGTAAGGGAAACAGCCAATTTTTTTTTTTTGCTGCATTGTTCAAAATTTGGAGATAAATTTATTCCATCAAAATGAGGATATTACTTTACCAGAAATCCTGAAGATTATACAGTTTCTACTCAAAACCTAACAATGAACTCTCCCTGAAAATCAAATAAATAAAAAAGGCTGCTTGAAAAGTATATGAATTCATTTTTCCCCTGTCTTGTATGGTATCCTGGCTGTGGCTTCTGCAGTATCCGTATCCTTTTTAGCGCTCGCTTCCAGACAGTAAGCAGGAGGATGTCACAATATTAGGTAGCACATTATGTAGGATTTTGCTGTGCAGGGGAAAAGCCACTAAAGAGAAAAGAGAGCTTGATCTAACTTTCAATCTGCAAATAAAGTGCTTGGGAATAGTGATAAGAGAAAGCGTTTTTCCATTCCCCCTCTTTCTTTCTTTTTCTTTTGAAAAAATTATTAATGTGCTACTTTGTGGCTTACCCTTTTAGGCTTCAGTTTATTTGGAAGGAGAAACGTGTTGGATTGGTAGGGTCAAAGTTAGGGTACCTTAAGATCCCCAAATCCATCTTCATTTATTTTTGATCTTAAGACATTTGTCTGAGAAGAGCTTTGTGCTGTTTGACAGTCTCAACACTTCTACGCAGACCCCAGTCAATAAAAGTTATCAGGTACAATCCATCAAGTGCTACTCCATTTCACATCCATGGGAACACAAAAAGGCTCTTTCTCAGAGACTTACACTCATCAATGTTTATGTTTTAAGTTCTTGGCTGTCTTTTAAATCTGTTTTCCTACTTCATTTCAGATGAGCACTTGCAAATTCCATAAGGACCAGCACTAACCATTTCTCAACCCTAATTGAGGAAGAGAGAGAGCAGAGAGAGAGAGAGAGAATCCTCCATTGCAGTGTGTGAAAAGGTGTAAAAATAAGTTCTCCAAATACTACAAGTGTAGCAATAACTTCTTCTGTAGCAAGGGAGAATGACAGATTCAATGAGTAATGTCTGCTTTTTAATTCCAACAGATGTAGTTAGTGTTGATGCAAAGCTTCATTGTTGTCTTTATCATTGTACCATGTATTTTAGAGAACATTGCTACTGTATATTTTAATGTGACTGGAGATTCTGTAAGCATGAAGCACCTTACAATATTTAAATTGCCCTCTTCTATATCAAAGATACCATTGTCCCCTTAAACTGGCATAGCTGAGATGAACCATGAAACCATTTAGAGTAGGTTAAGGGGCAATCAACAAAAACTAACCAGGAGTCAACAGAAGCACACTAATGAACAATAAAGATGTAGAAATACAGTATGGAACAAGCCAGCCAAAAAGTATTATTTGACTATGTGAGTAGCAAAAGGCAGAGAAAAGAAACAGTGGCTAAGCAAAGAGAGGGGCCAGGATTGGAGTATGAGATTGATAAACAAATAGTCAAGGAATTACTTTGAATTAGTTCAAATCCCTAAGTAAAGGTAAAAGTCACCCTTGCTCGAAAGCCAGTCATATCAAATCCTTAGAGCCAGATAAACTTCATCCAAGGATATTGAAGGAATTGGTAGAAGAGATCTCAGGACCAGTGTCTATCATTTTTCTTGAGAATATTATTACTTGAGAACATTTTTACTTGAGAACATTTCTTGAAGCAAGATGAAATGCCTGATGATTAGAGGAGGGCTAATATTGTCTTTTTTAAAAAGGCAAAAAGGAGGAACCAGGGAACTACAGACATCAATCCCAGGAAAAATTCTGGAGTATATATTATAAAGCAGTCACCCCGTAAGCATCTTGAAAACAATGCAATAATAATTAGAAGCCAACATGGATTTGCCAAGAACAAATCCTGCCAGAATAATCTTGCCCCATTTTTCAAGTTGGTAACTTCCTTGTAGACAGTGGGAATGCTATAGATGTAATATATCTTGACTTCAGCAAAGTACCCCATGACATTCTGATTAACAAACAAACTAGGTATGGGCTGGATAGCACAAGTGTCAGGTAGACACTCAGTAGGCTACATAATCATATTCAGCGAGTGCTTATCAATGGCTCCTTCTCCAACTAGGAGGAGGTAACAAGTGGGGTACCACAAAGATCAGCCCTGGGCCTTGTGCTCTTCAACATTTTCATTAATGGCATAGATGAGGGAGTGCAGGGAAAACTTATCCAATTTGCGGATGACATAAACTTGCTAATACCTTGGAAGACATGAACAGAATTCAAAAATATCACAAGAGGCTTGAAAACAGGGCTGAAAAAAACAGAATGAAATTTAACAGGGATAACTACACATTAAAAACCAAATGCACAGTTAAAAGATGGGGGATATTTGCCACAGTAATAGTATGAGCAAGAAAGATCTTGGAATCTCTGTAGATACAAGCAAATATGAGTCAACAATACAATCTGGCTGCAAAAAAGGGAAATATTATTTTAGGCTACATTATCAGAAATATAGTCTCCAAAACCTGTGAAGTACTAGTCTACCTCTATTTGACACAAATTAAACCACATCTAGAGTATTTGGGTCTAGTTCTGGACACAGCATTTCAAGGATGTCAACAAACTGAAACAAATTCAGAGGAGGGTAACAAAGGTGATTTAGGGACTGGAAACCAAGCACTATGAGGAAAGACTGAAAGAACTGGGCAAGTTTAGACTTGTGAAAAGGAGACTGAGGAGGGATATGATAGCACTCTTCAAATGCTTGAAAGAAAGGCACAAAGAGAAGGCACAGGATCTGTTCTCAATCATTCCAGAGTGTAGGACATGTAATAACAGGATGAAATTATAGGAATTCAGATATAGGCTAAATATCAGTGCAGTGTGACAATGGAACCAACAGCCTTGAGAAGTGGTGAGCATTCCAACACTGGAAGCATTCAAAAGAGAACTGGACAACCATTTATCAGATCTGCTTTGATTTAGATTCCTGGATTGAGCCTCTTAGGCTCCTTCCAGCTTTGTTATTCTATGATTCTATGAAAAGGACAACCATTCCTCCACCCCACCCTAAGACACATTACATTTCTCCTGAGGAAGGCCATTATGTTTTAGATAACTAGATTAGCATGATTTTCATCCAGGAAAGACAATATACATTTATTCTCTGCAAAATAATGCTTGGAAGTATGCAACTTTCCCCATTTATACCGATAGTGATTATTCCTTATGAACAATGTGGCATTTTGAGCTTCCATGTAATTTGTTGCTATTCTGTACTTACTACCAAGCTGCCTCTGACTTATGGTGAACCTATGACTGAGTGATGTTCAAAAGATCCTATCACGACTAGTCCTGTTCAGGTATTGCAAAGTTTTGGGTGTGGTGGCTTAGTGGTTAAGATGCTGAGCTTGATGACTGGAAGGCCACAAGGTGAGTGGTTCAAGAACCAAGTGCTACAGAATCAAGAATGGAGTCCGTTCCCATCTCTGTCTCAGCTCCTGCCAACCTAGCAGTATTAAAGCAAGAAATTGCAAGTACTGTAGATAAATAGATACCACTTTGGTGGGAAAGCTAACTGTGCTTTTGTGTCAAGTCATGCCTGCCACATTGACAGAGTATTGAGAACCAGATTTGCCCCTGCCACACCCTTGCGTTCAGTGTCAATGATTTGTGGCTTGGGAGCCCAGAAAAAACAGGCAAACAGTTCTTGTAAAGAAACAGAAAACCATTTACTCATGAGGTGAGGTCAGTGACGGGATGTCCCCGGTTCCATACGGTTCCCTGGAACCGTTAGGAACAATCCCGGAGGGTTCTCCGGGAGGTTAGTCAACTTTTAAAAAAGAATTTTTTATAAAAAAAATCGGAGCAAAAATGGCTCCAGTTGACTGCGCATGTGCAGAAGCTCAATCTGATGTATTGCGCATGCGTCAGATTGAGTTTCTGCCCATGCACAGTCAATTGGAGCCATTTTGGCTCCAATTTTATTTTTTTTTCTTTCGGCATCGGAGCTGCACCTTTTCAGGGCAGCTCCGGCGGCGGCGGTGGCGGTGGCGGCGGTGGCGGCACCAGCCCTCAGTTCCTCAGCCAGCGCGCCTTCCAAAGACCCCTCCCCAGCCTGCCTGCCCCCCTTGGGCGGCCCTGCCCGGGCGCAGCGGCAGCATTGCTCACCGCGGTAGTGCTCCAGCCCCGGCCTGGGACGCCTCCTCCTTGAGCAGCTTGGAGATCCCATTAGCCGGGCTGGGTTGGCTGGACCGGGCGCCCGTCGGGAGGAAGGACAGCATGGAAGGACTGGCTGGGCAGGAGCCTTTTCAGCCCGGCTGCGGCTATGGCGGCGGCTGTAGGCGGTGGCGCCTGCCGCGTTCGGAGGAGGAGGTAAGTGAGGGTTTTGTATTGGGGTGGGTGGGCGAGTTATTTGTGTTTTGGGTGGGTGGTTGTATTTTTGTTTAATTTTTATTTTATTTATTTTATTTTTTATTCAAGTTATTTACGGGTTTGTGATGGTTGGGTGGTTGAGTTGAGGTTGTGTGTGTGTGTGTGTTATTTTTGTTAATTATTATTATTTTTATTTTTAGCCCCGCCCACAACGTCATGACGTCATGACGTCAGCTCTGCCCATGACGTCATGACGTCATGACATTGGCCACGCCCATGACGTCAGTGACGTCATGGCGTGGTAGTAGATTTTTTGTCATCCCATCACTGGGTGAGGTGCAGGAAAAAATATTTACAGTGATGGGAAAAAACAACAGGCTTGACTTTAGCATTCAGGAATGACATATATACAAGAGTTCACAGTCTTTAGAGAGTTTTTAGCTCTCACTCTCTGCTTACCCAGTAAGCTATCACAGAGTCTCTTGTTGGTTCCTTGCAGACTTGTAGATCTTGAGAATAACAGCTGTTAGGCAAATTCCTCCTCTGTAGCACAACTTTGCAAAGTTCTTGGTTAGAAACAAGCACCAAGAAAAAACACCAACTAGCCAAGCTGTTTGCATCCACTGACACAGAGTCACTACCATGAAGTGGCAAAGTCACAAAATGACTGGCCCCTAAGGTTACCTTCAAGATGAGCACTCCAGCAAGGTGACCACTCCATTAAGGTGAGGCAACTTGGCTTTGGGTGTGCCTCATCTTATGCACAAGAGACTCACTCATTAGCTGCTGAACCTGAGCAGCTGGTCATTCTCTAGAATGATCTTTAAAGATACACACAACCATTTATCCATGATGCAATATGTGCCACGCCCAGGCACTGCTACTAACACACATTAACCATGGAAATGTCTGCAGACACAGACGGCGCTGGATCTTTGGCTGTAAATGGAGATGAACACCACACCATAGAGTAGTGGTGGCGAACATGTGGGCATGCGTGCCATTACCCCAGCACAGAGATTGCCCTGCCACTCTGCAAAGCAGCCCAATGGGAGTGCTTCCTCCCTCCCCCAACACAGAATTCACCCTGCCCCTCTGTTTGGGCACTTGGTCTCTAAAAGGTTTGCCACCACTGCCATAGAGTCTGATATTATTGGCTTTCAAGCAAGGATGGCCTTTACCTAAAGGTGAATGAAACTACAGGATCTAGTTTCAGACCGGTCACCATAACTGGAGTCACATCTCTCAGCCCCTCTATGCCTCCACACAAAGTTATCCTCCTCTGCCACTGCTGCATGGGAAATGCAGTAACCATCCACGTTAACAATAGTAGAGAACCAGCACAGCTGACTACATCACAAATAATGATATGAAAATGAGTTCACGATGAAAGACAATTATACAATGAGATCGCATGGAGTTTGTGCCATCTGTTACTGAAATCTACCTTTGTAACCACAAGGCAGGAGGGTGAAAAAATTTAGAGCATATGAAAATGTACATTAGGAAAGGTAACAAGCCACCTGCCTCCATCCCACTGCATCTAGGTAGAAGAAAACACAAAGCATGCAGATTCAGCAGGGAGCCTGTATGGCCACTGCATAGCCAGACTGAAAATTTCTTCCAGGTCCTCCCTCTACTTCTCCCCCTGCTTTTCTGTTTGGTTGTCCTTGTTTTTAAAAGATGTAAACTCTCAGAGTAGGATAAAATCCTACATGGGTGGTATTTTTGACAGGCAGGCAGACAGAATTCTTTCCACATATGCCCATCACAAATGACCCAAGCTTAACCAAAAGAAACTGAAACCTAGGGCTCCAAAACAGGTACATTCCTGAAGCAATGGAATATGTATATATTCTACCCCTTCTATATCCTCAGTTGTCTCTTCTTTCCCTTCCTCTGCTGTTGCTTCCTCTATCAACATTTAAATTGTGAACTGCAAGCGTTTTACACATCCTTATTTTATTATTTTTCTTGTACATACTATTCTATAAAGCACCATGTGCACTGATGCTAACTAAAGATACAGTATAAGGATCCCAAGTCTAAATAACTAATTTTATAAATCAATAACAGTCTGATAGATCATCTCCATGCAATGAGTTTATTTCAATAGACAAGATTTAGAAGGTTGATACAATCTGATCAAATTCTCTTTCTGACCTCTCCTTCTCCATTGTTATGTCCAGGGTTACTTGAGACCAAGAATGCAGCTTCTTAAAACCATAAGGTGAAAATAATGTATCAGTTCTCATGGAAATTATTAACATTAACATGCAAGTGTGCATGGATAAGGTGCATACACACAGTTCTATCAGAACTAATCAGGCTGCTGGCAGTACAGCTGTAAGCTGGCTGGCAGCAATATTTTTTTAAAAGTTGTGTCTCCAAACCGCTTGCCAGCTACCTGCTCTTTGTCATGTATAGATTCCCTCTAAGTGATGAGCATCCTTGCTGCTAATGAATTAGTCCTGATCCTAAAAGCATTCTAATTTGCCTTGACACTGCCTTTGATTTTGACATCAGAACAAGCTTTACAAAAATCACCTGTCTTTCGTCTGTCACAACTGTATTGCCACAGGAATCCCCACAGACAAGATACTGATGTTATTATAAGAATTAACTTAAGCTAATAAAGAGGAGTAGAATTGTAAGTGAGAAATGAAACAAGGCTAACATTTTGCCTGTGTAAATTGGAGATTCCTCTAAGGGCTCAGTCACATAGAACTGGGGAGGGGAGGAATGGGGGGGGGGATAAAAAGAGTATTTTCCTTCCTTTCTCATAACACAAGAATTGGGCCTTGCTCAATAAAAAGAACTAACAGTAATTTCTGGGGGTCAGCTAGAAGAAGGCACTACTCTGCACAATGCATAGTTAACACTGTGAACTTATTGTTACAAGATGTGTTGATAAGAACTTTGCATTAAAAATAAAATTCCACCACTGGTGTCAGTTAAATAAAGGTGTTGTTTGCAGAGATTTCAGATTATGGTGGGTTTCTTCTTCACAGGAGGCTATGTTCAGTTTGAGGGGGGGGGGATTTGGGAAAATAAAATATAATAAACTAAAAAAAACCCCACACATAAACATATCTGAGAGTAAATAAAACAGAACAGATAAAAAGACAAAAAAATGACTAACACATAAATAGATGCACTAACATTTCCCTGCAACAACTTTGAATAGTTAAAGGTGGTTTGGTTGTTTGCCAGGCGTTTAATGTGGTTACCATTTATTATTAGCTGCTAATTTGTGGTCATAGAAATTGACTAACTTCTAAGATCCTTATTGAATTAAGAGGCTCCGACACATGAACCCAGTTTAAGACTTTAGCCCAACAGCCAAGACAAACAGGTTCTGAGATGAGACACCTTTCAATAACCATGTAATGTTGGTGGGCATGAAAACAGGATGGGGCTTGCAGTCCCATCAAAAGAGCAATGACCCACTCAAACCATTTCTAGCTTTTTTTTTTGCCTTAATTCTGACTGCCCAGATTGAACTGACAGTGCTAAACCACAGGCTGAAACTGTTCCAGCATCCCCATAGGGTACTAATCATCAGAGTTAATGATGTCTTATTAAATGTCAGCAACAAAAACAACTGATTATGTTAGTAGAAACAAGGGCATTTCAAGAAGGAGACATCTGAAGAACTATATAGAAATGGAGAGGCTGTCTGCAAGGGCATATAGCCCATTCTTTGGGGGGATTTCTTTTTTGGGTTGGTGAGTTGGGTTTTTTAAAAAATCTGATCACATACATATGTGTTGTGTGCTGGAGTGGATCATTCAGCCCCAACCCAACCCAATTTGAGATCCCATTAGGTATCCCCCTTCTAAATTGCTCTGCTTTATTTTAATCTGTTCCCAGTATGTTTATGCCTGGGATGTGATAGAGTGAAGCAGACAGAACTCCTGGTTTTTGGTGGCTTCCAGGATCATCTGCTCATCAGTGGCAGTACTATGCTGATCTGGCAGCTACAGCTGTGCTGCTTCCAAATAGCAGGGAAGCAGCTGCTACAGCTGAGCTGCTGCTGATCAGCTGCAGCAGTCTGATTGGTGGTGCATGACTTCTAGGATAGACAGTTGATCAGTGACAGCACAGCTGTATCAGTCACTTCCCACTTGACTGGTATCACTGCAACTATAACTGCCAGAGCAGCTGGGAAGTGGCTGCTATAGACACATGCCTCAATGATGCTGCTGCAGTTGATTGGCATCAGTGCAGATGTAGCAGCCACTTTCTGGTTGATAGGCAGCAGTGCTGCCACTGATCAGCTACTATTGCAGCTACAATCACTGCCATCAATCAGCTGGGAAGCAGCTGCTATAGGCATGTGCCACTGATTGAGCTGCTGCAGCTGACCAGATGCACACAGCTGTTTAGATGGGGGAAGTAGGCTAAAAGACATTTGGCTCCTCCTCCTGTCAACAAGGGGACTGCAGAAGCTTAGTGGTTAACATGCTGAACTTGATGACTGGAAGGTCAGCAGTTTTAGAGCCAAGTGCTGCACAATAGAGTGAGTTTCCATCTCTGTCCCAGCTTCTGCTAACCTAGCAATTCCAAAGCAAGAAATTGCAAGTAGATAGGCACTGCTTCAGTGTGAAGGTAACAGCATTCCATGTGCTCCTGTTTCTAGTTATGCCTGCCGCATAACAATAGAAACATCTGCAGATGCAGACAGTGCTGGCTCTTTGGCTGTAAATGAAGATGAGTTGGATACAACTGGCTTTCAAGCAAAGCTGACATTTACCTTTACCTTACCTGTCATCAAGCAACACAGAGAAACCTGACACAGGTTACATTGGAGGTTAAAGAAAGTGAACCTGAAAGTTAAATCAGGGATTTAAGAAGGTATATTATGGAGAACAATTTGAAGCTTCAGCAACTGCAGACCATAACAGTCTCTTTCATATTAGAGAAGGGAAAATGTATAAATCTCTAGCTAAGTCTAACTGGCCACCAGTTGATGTCTGGATGCAATTCCATCAGTGACTTAAAAAGCCCTAAATTGAACTTGAACAATAAATGGCTTGGGGACCACTGGAAGCCCCCACCATTTTTGTGGTCTACATCACACTCTCACCACTGAACCTGTGCTGTGTTCTTGAATTTTGATACTACCATGGCAAAACAAATGATTTAATTTTTTAAAAAAACAGGATTCTTGGGAAGTGTACACCTTGTTTGAAGTGGACAATTCTTTTTTTAAAAAAGCTCTATATCACATCATCAAACTTCATAGTAGAATTGAGGCCCAGGCAGATTCAGAATAGACAGTGCAGTCGTGTAAAGTCAGAAGTTGCCCATGACACCTCTACACGTTTTTATAGAGAAGAAGGAGGTAATGTCACATAAATGTAAAACCCAGATGTATTAGGTAATATGCTGCAAGGCTTAACATCAAGAGGTTTAACGTTTTTATCTCTAACCCAAGTATAAGAGTTGCTTTGTGCAGCTTACTATTGTCAACCTGCTGTCAGTAAGGCTGCTAGAATTGCTAAATATAAAGGCAAGGGAAAGTGATACTTCTATTGGACCACTAAAAAAAAAACCCTGAACAAATAGCTAGCTTTTGACTAAAACCAGTCTTCATCAGACTGTGCATCAAAATTTGGCAGATAGTGCAGGAAAAAACAACCACCAACAGTCCCCTTTAGGAGTATAGTTTCAAACTCCACTCCTGGTGATTCCTGATTGAATTTCCTCTTTAAACAAAGGCCCACCACTTAATCTGCATTTACACATTCCATTGCCTTCTTTAGGAATTCAACCTTCCAATTTCTCTAAAATTACTAAGGAAACAAACCTTAGTGGTTCCCTTGGGTTATTCTCTTCTACAGGTCTATCCTGGCTTTATCATCTGGGAGTAAAGGCACTTTTTCTCCATCCCATCACCACCTTCAAAAATCTATTTGGTTGGGATTTGAGAAGGACCTTCTTTATGATCACTTCCAAACCCTGCAACTTCTTAACAAAAGAGGTTAGTTTTTGCCCTTTTCCTGCCCTCCTTCTGGAAGAAGGTAAAGGTCTTTGACAATTAAGGACAAAGGTAGCCCTTTCTTGAAAGCCAGTCATATCAGACTCTAGGGTTCAGTGCTCATCTCTGTTTACAGCCAAAGAGCCAGCACTGTCTGAATCTGCAGTCATTTCCGTGGACATGTGGTAGGCATGCTTCAACACCAGAGTGCATGGACTGCTATTTACCTTCCCACCGAAGTGGGCCCTATTCATCTACTTGCAGTTTCTCACTTTTGAACTGTTAGGCTGGCAGGAGCTGGGACAGACAATATGCGTTCACTCTGTTATGCAGCATTTAACCACTTGAGCCACTGCAGTCCCCTTTGACAATTAACAGCCACTAATTATGACATGTTAGCTGATACACTGTTTTAGGTAAATCATTATTACTATTTTTAGTTGTATGATTTTAAAGAGTTTCAGCTCTAAGTGCATTTTAATTACATATCTTAATTTAATCCTATTTTGATGTTTGCAATTTTATTGTCTTTTAAACCTTCTATAATTGTAAACCATCCTGTAAACTACCTTGGGTCCCAATTCTGGAAGAAAAGCAGCATCTAAATACATACATGTGTGCATATGTGTGGTTCACTACATTTATTATTAGTTTACACACAGGACAGAAGCCTAGTTAATGAATATTCTATTGACAGTTACTGGATCCTTTTCAGTCAGGATTCAGCCCCAGATAGGAGACGGAAACTGCATTGGTCGCGCTGGTGGATGATCTCTGGAGGGAGCAGGATGGCAGACATCCAACTGTCCTGGCTCTTCTTGACTTCTCAGTGACATTTGATACTGTCGACCACGGTATCCTTCTGGGAGGACTCAAAGGATTGGGGATCCAAGGCACAGTGTTGGCTTGGTTTTCCTCATTTCTGAGGGGCCGGACCCAGGCGGTGTGGTTGGAGGGTGAAATGTCCAGTCCTAGGGGGCTCCTCAGGGTTTGGTGCTCTCACCTCTCCTATTTAATATCTACATGAAACCGCTGGGTGAGATCATCTGTTCTCATGGGGTGAGGTATCATCAGTATGCGGATGATACCCAACTGTATATCTCAGCCCACGGAGATCCAAGCGATGCAGTGGAAATCTTTTCCAGGTGCCTGGAGGCTGTCAGGGTCTGGATGGGGGACAACAGGCTACAGCTGAATCCTGGCAAGACTGAGTGGCTGTGGGTTGGGGTCCTGTGTTATCTGTCCTGCCCCAAACAGACCCGGGACATAACTTGGGGGTCCTCCTGGACTTGCGACTACTGCTCAAAGAGCAGGTGGCAGTCATGGCCAGGAGGGCCTTTGCACAACTTCATGTGATTCACCAGTTACAGCCGTTCCTAGACCAGGACTCCTTGCTCATGGTCACACATGCCTTGGTCACCTCCAGACTTGATTATTGTAATGCGCTCTACATGGGGCTACCCTTGGTGACCATTCGGAGGCTTCAGGTGGTCCAGAATGCAGCTGCATGAGTAGTGTTGGGATGCGGGTGTTATGCCCGTGCCTCACCGCTGCTGAGGGAGCTGCACTGGCTCCCAGTTTGCCTCCGGGTGTAATTCAAGGTGCTGGTTATTACCTTTACAGCCCTTTATGGTAGTGGTCCAGGTTACTTGAGAGACCGCATCGTCCCAAGGACATCTACCTGGCCCACCAGAGCGGACCGGAGAGGCTCTCTGGTTGTGCCATCAGCAAGAGAGGCGCATCTCTCTGGCACTAGAAGGAGGGCCTTCTCGGTGTCCGCTCCGGCCCTGTGGAACCTCCTCCCGATAGAGCTACGCCTGCAGATGGAGTTGCTGTCCTTTAGGAAAGGAGTGAAAACCTGGCTGGCAGGTCTGGTCTGGGGAGTGGATGGTTCAATTTCCCCAGCCAGTTGGTTGGTTTGACCCCCAGTATGTCCAAGTTATAATACCTAGCTTTTAATTAAGTTTTTAAGCTTTTTAAAGTTTTTAATTTTTAAGTGTTTTTAAAATTGTTGGAAATCACCTTGGGTCCCTTCGGGGAGGAGGGCGATAAACAAATATGAATGAATGAATAAATGAATGAATGAATAAATAAATAAATGGTTTATAAGTACAGTACTAGGCTTCTAGGATGGCACACAAAGGAGTTGAGAGGTTCTTGATTGAGAGATTATAGAAGGGTCAGTGGAAGCCATTTAGTTTTGTTTGTTCAATGAGAAAACATACTAGGCAAAAGCTAAAGAAGAGGAATGGCTGAAATTATTGGAAACAAATGTTTCCTGTCTGCCGTCTATCTCCTTCTTTTGATACCACCCACCAAGCAATCTCTAGCTCTCCTTTCTTATCTCCCCCCCCCCCCGGTGCAGAGATGGTTTGGCACTAAACTAATGTATCAATGCAGTGATAAGGTGATCTAGTGCTAGACTCAGTGCTTTTAAAAATACTTAAGGTGACTTGGGATAAATATTTCAGGGGCAGGTATTCCCATTTTCACAAAATATCAAACCGCAGCTTGATAAATCACCATAATACCATTCAGAGTCACATTAATGAACCAAATGGTCACACACTGATCTACTTATTCCAATTTTAATGAAATAGAAGCCCTCAGCAGCAAAGTCAGAAGACAAAATGGTCAAGCTGATTTGCATTGGCCTTTGCATTGCATGATCATAGGAAAATACTGGAAATTCACTCATGCAAATTGTAGAGCAAATCACAAAGTATTTGTCAGTGTAATCATTATGCATGTATGCATGCACGCACGATCCTTTCTCCCCATAGGGGGGCTAATGGTAGCTCATGGTTAATTAAGTCTGAACACAGATTTCTACATTTCACCTTTTTGCAACAGAAGACTATGCTTTCAGAGTTACAGCATTCATCTTGGCTTACATATCAAAAAAAGACTGTGAAACTATGGATGGTTTCATGCAGTGGCTAATTACATGGAAAACTATTTTTGTTATTTATCATTTATTTATATAATGGACTTCTCTATTGTCCATCTAGGTTCTAGGACCACGATGGTGAACCTTTGCACTCCAGGTGTTCTTGGATGTCAATGACCAGAAGCCCAAGTCAATACTCCTGCTGATCAGGGCTTCTTGGAATTGAGGTTGAAGAACAGCTGGAGTCCCAAGGTTGGCCATCACTGTTCAAGGAGGTATCCCCACTCTCATTCACACACCCAACCCCTCCACCACATTAAGGTGTGTTTTCAAGATAGGGGTGGAAAAACTATTTCCTCACAAACAATCACAACAATGACTGCATATTTTGTCTCACATCTCTGGTTCTGTAAGGATTGGAGACTCACTTTTCTTTTTTAAAGGAAAGCTTGGAATCTATGCCAGATGACAGTCTAGATGGGTACTGGGTGGCATGTCTATCACAGTATTTGAGGGAGTTAAACAGATCATATGCTGACTCTACTTTAAATTTAGTTGTTTTGTCATACCTCTAAATCAGAGGGGATAATAGATAGATGGGTAAGACAAATTTCTAGTGGGGTAGCAATGTTAGTCTGCTGCAATTAAAAACAACTACCGTAGGAGTCCAAAAAGTAACTCTACCCAGTGTTGACAGTGACTGTTGACAGTGTCTGCCTTGAAATACACAGCATTGAAATTTGTAAAAATCCAGATAATAGCTCCTGGCTTCTTTCAGGGTGAATAAATTAATCAACTCATGGTACCACCAAATTAATGTATCAATCCTCATTAACAGAAACACACCCAGCTTTAGAAGTGCATACCACATTGGAATTTTAGCTAGTCACGACACGCAGAAACCCCATTTCAGCTTCTGTCACTGCACAGTTTCTAAATAACAGTCTCACATCCCGTCCCTCTTTGTTTCTCTTGTGATTTTTGTCTAAATTTGCCAAAAGGTACTGTTTAGAAATCTTCCTAGACCATTTATTTTTAAATTACCATGCAGAGGAGAGAAAGGGAGGGGGCTTAGACGGATTGCTTATCAGAATGCAATCCAAATGCCACATTAGTTGAGAAAGTTGGAAGATTAAATTTTCCAATGCCCTTCATCTGCTGCTGACATTTGGGAGCTTTGCGTCTCTTCCCTCTAGATCTTGCTTTTTTCAAAACTCAAACACATACATACCTTGGGAAGAGCAGCCATACCACACTTTAGTCTGACTTCAAGAAAGCATCTCAGAAGTAATCCCCACCCCACACCCCAGGCTCCAGCTTTGACCTCAAGATTCTGCTGGCTCTTTACATGCATATTCAAGGCACTCATAAGCTTGTGGAATAGCATTTTAACTAGAATCCTTTTTTGTTTTTGTTTTTGCAAAGCCATTAATTTAAGCAGGTCAATGGTTATTATCATTTAATGAGTGCTTACTGGCTTATGGCCTGCAGTTCTTTTCTTTCAACACATTTTTATCCATCTGTTGAAAAGCGTACAATATCATTACAGCCAGCACTACAAAAACACTTCCAGACCATGCCACGTCAGAAATGTTTTTGATGGGGATGATTTAAAAGAAAAAGAATTGAAGAAGAAAAGGAGTGAGTTTACACACACGCACACCCACACCCACACACACACCCTTTCCTTTCTCAAGTGACAGGATTCGAGGGGGTGGGGGAGAGAAAAATGAATGTAAGATGATTTGCAAAAGAAGACTAATATTCTAATACTGTACCACTTTCAGATCCCAGACGGTGAGACCTGATTAAAAGAAAATAGAGACCTTGCCACAATTAATTTTGCATCAAGATAGAGTTGCCATCATGTCAGACACATAAAAAGATAATATTTTATCTCATTGACTCCATATTGAATGCAATAGTGCTAAATTATTCTAGAACATCAGTTAGAATGTGTTAAGAATTGGTCCTGTTGCTATTGGCAGAACTCAGGACAGGCATGTCAAGGGATTCCTAAACTTCCTCAGAATCCCAGGCAGAGAGACAAATCTCAGGACAAGCAGCAACACTGGAGAAGGTGAAAAAATTGGGGTTTGGATGTGATGTGTGGCCTAGGTAGTCATCTTCCAATTGGTGTTAGGACTCACTGAGTGCCTGTATATGTGTTGTGATGCACCAACAAGCCAGGAATGAGTTGAGAAGACCAGGGGAGAAAACCTATAGGCACATATAGTGGGAGCACCACACAGTTTAGAAGCATATGTGGAACAGGTGGTCTTTTATCCTTTACTAGCATTCACTGGGTTAGAAACAGTCCTGGCTCCCTCACAACTATTGTAAGACCCCAGACCATGACATCACAGGGACTAACACCTATGATGTCACAGTCCTCTCCCCCCCCCCCATCTCAGGTTCTGGCCTTGAAATCTCAGGGGAATCTGATGCCGTTAACTTGGTAACCTTCACCATCCCTGCCTTTGTAACTTGTTCTTAATTGTTCATAGAGAAAACATTCAGCCAGATATGATAATTTTCTGCTCTGAATCATTGGGGAGGAACACTGAAATAGTACCTTTTCACAGGAGAACACAGTGCACTCCTGTTCAGTGAGAGCAGAAGTTAGCTCAATGGAGCATCCCTCAGTTTGCATATATTACTTGGTAGAGCATCCTGTGCTGGAACTGGGAGATACACCTGGAACAAACCACATGTGCTTGCCTTCTTGAGATGGTTATCCTATAATTAGCTAATTATTAATGGATTTATGGAGATGAAAAGAGAGTGCATGGCAATTGATAGCTGCTCTTGTTTAGAATCCTGTCAAACCCACCACTGAGCAAGCTGCATTTCCTTGCTATCGCATTTCCCCTGGTGTGCAATGAGAGACAGATGCACATGTTAACTCTCTCTCTCTCTTTCCTTCAGCTGATAGTTGCCAATGAGTCCAAGGATGGCACATCTCATAATCAAATGTACTTACAGCTCTCTGTCAGTCATTCTGCTCCCTACTACCCAATGACAGTCCTTCTACTTACACAGAGATATCTGAGAATGCAGTGGGAAAGGGTGGGGTGGGGGAGAGAATACTATGTGTATGCTATTAATATTTATTAATCCCACCTTTTGGAAGATTTGTGAATCCTTTATCAAAACAGTAGTGGCTTCCATTCTTTTCTTTTAAAGTGGTGACAATAAATTTAAAGCCAATTCCAGGGTTTGGCAAGACAAGGTCAAAGCAGGGCCATAGCCAGGATTCTAGATGTGGGTAGGTGAATATTTTTTCAGGATGGCAACAAAGCCTCTTTTTAATGTATTCCTATGGGAAACCATGCTTTGCCAGGGTGGGCAAATGACTAACTCAGGATGGGTCAAGCCCACCCTGGTCTCCCTCTGGCTATGGCCCTGGGTCAAAGACTCTCTCTTATTTAAAGAGCCTGTCAGCCAAATAATGCTTCCAACCATAGGGCTTTTCTACAGCCCAATGTCTCCATGTAGTGGGAACCTGTGGGGAAGACTGGCCAGTGCCTCTAGCACAACTTTAGCTACAACCCTCCTAAAGGAGACGAGCTTCATCTGGCATATATAAAAAGCAGGGAGTAAGTCTCTTTGGCCTGTCAGATGTGTATTGGTGGTGTGTGTTAGATTTTCATGCCTTGAGGTCAACTGTATGTTGCAACAGGACTGAAAATGGCAAGGAAAAATGAATAAACATCAAAACCAGGAGGTGGCCAGATGCCAATTTCAGTTTCTAAATTTTGGTGCTTCAGGGTTGTTGCTTTTTGCAAGCAGGGAGGACAGATGTGTTCTATGTAAAATCAGGCTCTCCTCGAAGACTCTGGAGCATAACAACAGCAACAACAAGAATAACTTTTTTTTAATGATGGATTCTTGAGGGCCTGGAGATGGCAGAAATTGCCTCAGTGGGTGCTTGTGCCCCATGGACCACACACATTTTATTTATTTATTTATTTATTTATTTAAAAGATTAAAAAGATTAAAAAGATTAAAAAAGCTAAAACAAGACACACACAGAGAGGGGCATCAAATGAGCCAACAGACTGGGGGAACTGTCTGGCCCATACACCACACATGCCCTTCCTAAAGGGCAGCAGCTCTGTCTGGAGACGCAGCTCACTTGGCAAGAGGTTCCATAGGGCCGGAGCAGACACAGAGAAGGCCCTCCTCCTTGTGATAGTACAACCAGAAGGCCTCTCTGGTTTGCTCTGGTTGGACGGACAGATGTCCTTGGGGTGACGCGGTCTCTTAAGTATCCTGGCCCACTACTCTATAGGGCTTTAAAGGTAATAACCAGCACCTTGAATTGCACCCGGAGACATACTGGCAACCAGTGCAGCTTCTGCAGCAATGGTGAGGTGTGAACATAACGTCCACACCCCATCAGGACCAGGGAAGCCACATTCTGGACAAGTTGCAGCCTCCGAATGGTCATCAAGGGCAGCCCCGTGTAGAGCACATTTTCCTTGTTTAGTAGAGTTTTGGTGATGTTAACAGTTTCAAGCCCCTTCATTAAAATGTGTTTTAACTTGTTGCACTGAATCATTTTAGCTGCTGTAGAATGTTTGTTTTACAGTCCATTTGGCACCTTGCTGCAGAGTAACTGTTGTATTTGCAGGCTCATAAACAGATTTATTTTAAAATACAGAAATATTACCTCTTCACAGAGAAAAGCAGCACATTTTTACTAGCCTTGGACAAGGTTAGACCTCTTCCATTGTTGTTTTTTTCCTTGGTATAAAATGCACAGCTTTGTGCAATTTGGGAATAACTTATTTCAGCTTGTCTTCTCCTCTCCCCTGCCAACATTCTTGGCACAAGCCTCTGCTTGTTTACTCACATGCTGGTCCCACTAAGTGTAATGGTACTTGCTCCCAGGTATGTAACATTGTAGTATTTTTACCAAAGCACACATTCAGAGAAATCTGGTTCATGCAGAAAAGCTGGGGAAATGTGTCTTGATTGTTCCATAGGTTAAAGTGATTCAGTTGATCTACTCTAATCATGACTCATTACTGGAGTTCAGTCTATGGATATTATTAGTGCATTTTGATCAAAGTTAAAAAAAAAAGCAAATTGTGCAGCTGAAACCACAATCCAGCCTTGTTTTGCAGCATGACTGATTATTTTCTTATAGGTGTGTATATCCACCCAATGGAACAGGTCCAGTGACAGATCTCCTTTCTGAGGCAGCTCTTTGTGAACCCCTGTAGTTCAACTCCACTGGTTTGGAGAACAGATTTTGTGGACAGATGGCAGGCTGAAGGAGTGGAGATGGAGTACATAAAAACTGAATTGCATTCTCACATAATATAGGATTTAACACAGGAACATGTACATTCTACAACTGCTAATGAAGGTCTACATTTCCTTTAATCCTAGAATGTTCCTCTATGGAAACATTAGTACCAATAAGGATACAGTATTTGTTACAATACAACTAACTATGTCTCACTGTCCTTTACTGATCGTGTGAAATACAGTTTGGTTATTGTAATACTTGAAAGAGGGGTGGGAATAGTAATTCAGGCATGTGGTTGGGGGAAGATGGGTAGGAGCAATTCCAAAGAAAATACTGATAGAGCTAAACATCTTTCAGTGAAATTGCATTTGTCTTCTGGTGTATAAAACTACAAACACATAGCACATCTTGATATGCAGAGGTTCACATGAATTTTCAACTTTACATTGAAAACATTACAATTGCAGTATGCTAGCCCAGTTCTTCAAAGGGAAACTGCAGTTACAATTCTGGTTGGAAAAAAAGTGTGTGTAAAAAGAAGCCTGCCATGTGGTCATAGTAATTTTAACTAAATTAATATGACTCACCAAGATTGCCACAACCCTGCAGACAGGGGTCATCCTTTGGATCTTGGAGGCAGGTAAAGAGCATCCTCTCAGGGATTTGCTGTCAGAAGCAGACTGCTCCAAGTCACTCTGCAGAAAATTTGCCCCTACGCTGATCTTCACTTCATTTTCCCTTCTGAAGCAGTGCTTTGATCTTCATTAACAGAACCAGAGCTATCTGTGTCCCTTGAGTATCAGGGAAGGCTAGCAGTGACTCTAAGGGCTCACCCACTGTATGAAATATTTATATTCTGTCTGGTATCTGTGCTTGATATGCCATTAGCAGAGTCATGGAAATATTATGATTTATTGGCAAAGTGCTTTTTAAAAATATACATTTCCCACTTGACTAATAAAAAAAGCTGATATTTATAATAATTACACCGACACCATCAATTCATGATTCTAAGAAGACTGTCTGGTTGTCATGAATTCGATCATATTTATGAACTCTTTTTGCACACAAGCATTGACAGCTCCAATTCTTCTTATTCTCTGGAGTCCACGGTGATGCAGTTCATAAACCCCCGCTGATTGTATGGAAACCTGTCTATTTACATTTCTTGACACGCCCATTGATGTTGCACCTTCAACGTGCATCAATCACATTCTCTGTGCCTTGAATGTCAAATTCCTTTCAAAGAAATGAAATGGAGTGGAGAGCTCTACAGACTCATCATTTTGCTCCACTTCCTAGCAATTTCTTCATTCCTCTTCCACACTTCTTTTCCTTGGGATTAACAGCAAAGCTCCCATTTATGCCTTCTCCAATTGTTCCACCATTAACACATTTACTAAGATTTATTTCCTAGTAAACTTGCTTAGAACTGCATCAGACTTAACAGTGAGACTCAAACAGAAATCCAGTAATGCAGAGTTACACTGTGAAGCC
Source organism: Furcifer pardalis (assembly GCA_030440675.1). Lineage (NCBI taxonomy): Eukaryota > Metazoa > Chordata > Lepidosauria > Squamata > Chamaeleonidae > Furcifer > Furcifer pardalis. The sequence continues at coordinate 106,970,165 of CP126893.1, forward strand.
TGATGATGTCATTAAAGCCGGTCATGTCAGACTCTAGGGTGCAGTGCCCATCTCCATTTATAGACAAAGACCTAGCACTATCTGCATCTGTAGAGGTTTCCATGGTAATGTGGCAAGTATGACTAGATGCCAAAGTGCATGGAATGTCATTACCTTTCCCAGCAAAGTGGTACCTATTTATCTACTTGCAATTTCTTGCTTTTGAACTGGTAGGTTGGCAGGAGCTGGGGCAAACAACAGGAGCTTACTCTGATGCACAGTAGTCAGATCTTGACCTGCCGACCTGCTGACCTTCCAGTCATCAAGCTCAGCATCTTAATCACTAAAGCCACCATGGCCCAGATTATGATTCTGGGGCCATGTTTTAATAATAAAAAATTTCATATCACCCATATTCCAAGTTTACTACACCCCTTACATCCCAGAAAGCCTTTACAAGCTCTGGGCTGTTGGCACAGGGAGTCTTAACTGTCCAGAAATCGCCACCATGTCCACTGGGAATGGCAGCAATGATCTTCAGACACTTCATACTTTATATCTCCTTCTTGCTGTCTCTAAAGCAGTGGTCCTGAACCTTTTTTTAGCCATGCCCCACCTAAGCAAATCTAAAATCCTGATGCCCACCCCCCATGACATGTAATTCTTATTGTTCCAAAAAGTGAATTCCTATTCATGTGGAGAAAGCCTAAAAGGCCATTCACTGTTAATAACTCATTCTCAAATTGCCCCCCCCCCCAATCAAATGCACATTCCCCATGGGCCATGTGCCATATGTGGGGAACCATGCCTCTAAAACCATGCCAAGACCAAGGAATCCAAAGAAAGCCTAGAAATCTTGGCTTCAATATTTTGCTTCCTTCCCCTCCACTTTACCCGTACAGCAACTCTGTGAGAAAGATCAAGCAGAGTTCTTGTTCAGTGGGCAAAATTTCCAAAGCAAAGAAACATGGTTTGTCAAAAGTATGGCAAAGGAGGAAAGGTTACAAAGCCCCTTTCACTATGTAACCAAAATTACTTCAGATTTTAACTTCAGAAGTTGCCTACTGAACAAATATGAATAAGTCCAGAAAAGCAGAACTGTATGATGGGGGTAAGTAAAATAAATATACTTTTGCCATGTCAAAAATATTGATTGCAAAGTGTAGGCATTCTCTTAATAATAATAATTTTGTGTCATAAATTATTCTCGGTTGAAAGGATTTTTATGGAAGAAACTTCACTTAGAGAATGTCCAAATGAGGCTCCTTTCATGTCTCCAAGAGCTGGAACAGAGATGGGCACTCAATCTGTCATGCAGTACCTGGGTCTTGAACTGATGACTTGCCAGCCTTCCAGCTAACAAGGCGAGCATCTTTACTACTGAGCCACCGCAGTCTCAGGCATCCTCTTCGGAAGAAGAAAGAAATCTAGAAGTTAACATGTTCTAGTTGATTGCTGAGCTGTAAGACTTTAAAAGGGACTCCCCCCTAACCTTAGATCAGATGATTTCCTCTGCTCTTAGTGACAAATTGCTAGCAATTTAAGAGTACTCTTGACTCCTTTCAAATTCAGCATGGTGTGCACCAAGGGTCAAGCTTCCAGGCTTGTGTGTGTCACTTCTTACATCTGCCAGCCATTTGTATCAAGGAAGGGTGTGTGTGTCACCAGATATGACATAAAAGTGATTCCATGCAAAGTTTAGTGATGTTCTATCTAAGCAATTGAACAATGGAATGCCCTGTTATTTAAAAGGATTATAGATTCAGGACTGACTGAAACAGAAACCTCATAACAGTCAGTCCATCCACAAAGGGAGGATCATCTTAAAAAAGGTTTGTCTATTATTTTTAAATATATATATCTTAACTAGAAAATTAATTACTTTTTTCAGATGCAGAAAACAAATGTCCTTGCATTGCATAGTAGAAATCAGTGCTGTTCAAGTAATATCAGTAGAACAGGCCCAGCCTATTACAGTTGGGGATCTGGCACCGATAATTTTTGGCGTCTGTTATGACTTAAATGCTGCTTTCCAACCATAAACATAATAATAATGCTTGAAAAATCACTGTAATTTTCTCCCATCCTGCTAGTGAAATCCAGTAGATAATTTTAGTTAAGTTGAACAATTTTATGAGAATAAATATTGCAGTCTTTTCCTACTGAAAGAATAGAATAGGATTCCTTTTTAAAAATACCTTTTAAATGTAAATGTTGCCTATCTTGAGTGTCCATATACAAATAACCCAAAGTCCCTATTCCTTTTAAAAATTAAATTAATTTTTAAAAAGAAAGTCCACTATCAGAATTACAGTGGAAATAACTACTAGGGCAATGAATAGAAATCTTATTTCTATTTCTGTCTGCATTTATATTTGGCATAAGCTTCCTGAATAAAGTCACAGTTTTACTGAATAGGCATTGTCTGTGTGAACTAACTTCATTTGAACGAGATCATGCTCAATTTAAAGTTTAAAATGGATGTTAACAAAAAAAAAAAAGGGGGGGGGGTCTGTAGTTTTTGTATTTAGTTCCACTGCATACAATCTCGTATCTTTGTAATTTCATTATAATAATCTTCTCTTTATTTGTTGGGGGAAATTAGCTGGAGTATCTCAGAGAAATAATAGCTTTAATAGAATCCAAGGCAGAGACAATGCTAGGTTCATTTTCATTAGGAATGGGATAATAATTTTTATAACAAACTAACAATATGCAGCACAAATATGAAATAATTTCAGATGCCATCCTCAACATATAGAAAACAGACTGCTTTCATCTACTGTTGGCTCTGGAAACTGATTTCCTGTCCTCTTCCCATTTCTTACAGTTTAGTTTAGAGTTCACAAATTGTTAGCTGATTAATTTTCAAATATTTTGACCTCATTTCCTTGAATTTATTAGAGATGGTAAGGAAAGTCCTCCACCCAGTTGGCAGAAACCAACTCGTGTGTGTGTGTGTGTGTGTGTGTGTGTGTGTGTGTGTGTGTGTGTGTGTGTGTGTGTGTGTGTGTTTTAGTTCACTTGAAAACATGAGCAGGGAGGAAATTCTAGCCTTGCACACTGACCTGTCAAGACTGTCAAGAGAGGAATGTTTCTGCTACATAAGAACTTTCTCCATGTGAGTGGGGAATCCCTGAAAAAGGGGTCTCTTCTTCATACTGTCCTTCACATGGAGACAAACAATGACAGGTGGGGACAAAGCCAGGACACTGTTTCTGATCATGCTTTTGAATGTATCCATTTCCAAATGCCTGAAAAGAGCTCCTGTGAAACCTGTGGCCACAGGTGTTGTCCAACAAGACCAAAGACTATTTTACTTCTCTTCGCTGTGACACAAGCAGACATAGTTGCTTTGACTAATGTGGTGTTCATATTAAAGCTTCATCATGCAGAGTAAGCCTATGAGGAGCATCAAGCTGAAACATGCGAAGGAAGCGCAGTCCCACCCTAGTCACATTTACTTCATTTGAACGCTGCTCCCGCTAGAACATCTGCGGCGGGGCGGAGAAGCCGACACGGCGTCAAGCCCGGGGATTTGCGCCACCTGGCCCCGGAGACCTGCCCTGCCGTGGGCTTTAAAAGAGACGCCGATGCCGGGACCCTCGCACCGCCGCTGCTCCCGCTAGAACATCTGTGGCGGGGCGGAGAAGCCGACACGGCGTCCAGCCCGGGGATTCGCGCCACCTGGCCCCGGAGACCTGCCCTGCCGTGGGCTTTAAAAGAGACGCCGATGCCAGGACCCTCGCACTGCCGCTGCTCCCGCTAGAACGGCCGGCTGGACGCGAGGGAGCAACAGCTGCGGGATTCGGGCGGCGTTAAAAGATCCTCGCCGCCGCCGCCTTTGCCGGTCTCCCCCTCGGGCTGCCGGACGCGAGGGAGCAACAGCTGTGGGACTCGGGCGGCAGGCAGCCATGGACGTCTCCGCCCTCTCCCGTGAACGCTTCCTTGGTCGTTCCGTGAACGTTCAGCCTTGGGACTTGTTCCATCTGCCCCCAGAATTCCCGCCCTGCTGGGGCTTTAAGAGACGCTGTGCAGTGGACGGAGAGGCTCATTACTTGTCGTGGTGCTTGCCTAGTTTTGTTTCTTTGTATGGAAATTTTTTAACTACTGCTGTTATTGATGTTTATTGAACTTTTTGTTACTGTTTATTGAATTGTTTTTACTGTAATGATGTTTATGTGCTGATGTTCTGTGATACTGATACTGACTATTTATTGACTATTTTCGTTGGATATTGACTATTGATTTATTGATATGTTGTGACTGTAACTATACATGTGTGTAAACCGCCCTGAGTTGGCTCTGCCAAGTAGGGCGGTATAGAAACCCAAATATAATAATAATAATAATAATAATAATAATAATAATAATAATAATAATAATAATAATAATAATAATAATAATAATAATAATAATAATAATAATAATAATAATAATACTTGAAAGTAAACCCCATTGCTTTCAGTGGGACTTCTCAATGAACAGAAAGGCAGCCTAAATTACTATAATTTGTGATGCAAGACTGCTATCACTATGCAACACATGGTAGAATGAAACCCACTGCTTCGCCAGTTATAGTCATCTCTGCCACTGAGCTCTGTCTCTTGCCAAAGAATCATTAAGTTGGTACAGCTGTTGACCTATCCATATGCTGAACTTCAAGTTAGTGATTGAAACTCTTGCGACACTATGTCCATACTGAATATTTCTCAAGCTGGACATATTAGGAGGGAGGTGGTTGGGAAGAAAGTACCACCCTAAAGGGGCTCACAGAACTCTAACAGAAGTACAGAACAATTCCCCCTAAGGCCGTGATGGTGAACATTGGCACTCCAGATGTTCTTGAACTTCAATTCCCAGAAGCCCAAGCCCCCGTGAATCCACATGAATGGGCTTACTGTGATTCATCCGGCCCACGCCGCCCTTGTCTCTCCCGGAAGCAGAGTAAAACGCACCTGTATGAGCTTGGGCTTCTGGGAATTGAAGTCCAAGAACTTCTGGAGTGCCAAGGTTTGCCATCCCAGTCCTAAGGCATATCTTTTTTCTGCCCTGAAACTGATGGGGAACAACTAGGAAGAAGAGCTCAGCTGCATATTTTTCCCATGACCAGTACAGTATCTTGTTTCTGTTAATTACAGAAAGAAAGAGATGAGAGGGAGAAGAACTGAGCATCTGATGTGCTTGTAGGGAGAATTTCCTCTTCATGGCACTAGTAAAATTGCTACAGGTATGTGAAGCCTAGTTTTGGGCAGATATGCAGAAAATCAGGGAAATGTAGAGAAAAGAATGATATGTAGTGGGGGAAACAGGGCTTCAATGTGCAGTAAATAATGTTAAATTTCATTGTAGAATCTCAACAAGAAAAGTGACTTTATTACAGTGTTCAAGGATGAAGGAATTACTGGGAATGCTTCAATTTTGAATTGGAGTGGCATAAAATGAGATTGTGTCCAGAAGCTACAGTAAAAGAAATTCGAATTACAAATGAAACACTTTTTCTTTTAACATCAAGGCCAAAAAAATAATTCTTGCAGTTAGGATAGGATTGACATGTTTTAGAGTGGACACCCACTTGAATGGTATGCTTTAGGCAATGGTGGTTTAGTAGTCCTGTATATATTCACTCATAAATGAATATTAGCAGTTCTCACGCAGAGAAAGGGAAATCAGCACCTGCAGAGAAGCCAAGGAAAGCAGAAAGGGAACGATAAAGCTTTAAGTTTGGAATTCTGCTGACCAAAATTAAGGTAGATGAGAAGTCTCCAGGAAGTGCAAAGGAGACATGTTCTGACCCATCGGTAAAGGTATAATGAACTCCAATGTCATATCTAAAATGCAACACAGTTGACACAAAGGAATGTCTTAAAAATTGGTAACAGAGTATCAAGGGAGCCATGGATGCTAGGCAACAAAGCCTGAGAGGATAGCTCTCTGAGGACAAGTCGTGAAACCACAGTTGGCCTACAATTACGATCTAATAAATCTAATTAATCAGCAAAGCTGCATTGTATGGGTATGGTATGACATTGTTTGTGGAGGATCTGGAGGTCAGTTGTCTATCATAGGCAACATATGAATCTACCTCCATATGACCTTTTTCAAAGTACAGTACTGTACTCGTATGAAGGTCCATATAAAATGAGCTGAACTCTCCTCCCAGCTGAACTCAAAGGGATTAGCAAAGATCCCTCTTCTGCCTTCCCATGAACAACTGGTTCAGTGTTCAGCTAGCCTTCAGGCTCACTGTTCAGCATTAGCTTGGGGTGGTGGCGGCGGCGGCGGCAGCCAAATATTGGGTTGTGAATTCAAATGCTAAGAGAAACTCAGACAAATAGAGCATACAGAGCACTGGCCAATACCGTACAGGAGGCAGGCCCAGACAAAGTCAGTAATCCTGACTAATCTCAACATCCATTGGTTATGAAACTAATCAACTGCAAGCTGTGCTTCTTTAGGAACTCTTACATTTCTGCCCTGTATAGCGGTAGAAAATCTGGGAAGCAAGGGAGCAGGCATGCCAAGGATAGCAGTTTAGCACTGTCCTCTCTGGACTACCTTTGGATATGCACGTATCTGAATGTGCAAGTAAAACAAGTGAGAGATTCTCATTTGGCAGATTATGACTTTTGGGTTCAAAGCCAAAGGCACTGACGAAGCAACTTGAGCACGACTGAAATTGATATGAAAAAAAGTCATAATGAAGAAAGAGTATGAGAGCAGAGGAGACGTGATGAAACTCTTCTTAATGAAAAAAAGAATGTTTGCTCAAGAACTGGCAATCAGATAGCTTACTACAGATGATGTAACATAATATGGATATGGATAACTGGAGAAAAGGCAAGTAGGAATTTTTACAACTCAAAGTGCACTGCAATTTGACTACACAACTGTTCTTCTTCTGCCATATCAGAATCCAAATATTGGCGATCTTCATGGCAATCACCTATGAAGATTGTCCTGAGAATATAATGCAGTGGCCGTTAATATGCCTTCCGCATCGCAGCATGACCCCTCCCCCAATACCACTAATCCAGTTCCACAGGTCACCTTCTGGTCATGAGCCCTTTTGGCATGCAAAGTCCTCCTCAGCCCCAGGCCAGTATTGATGAAGCTGCTGCCCTCCATCAAGATGGATTCAAATGGGATTTAATCCACTTGGGGACCATCACCCTGCCCTGTGGACTTCAGCACCCAAATCCATTAGTCCTCAGGGTGGTCAGGTTAGTCAACTGCCGCCTGACACTCAGCATCGAGTTGCTCACACAGTTACAGTAGATGGGAAACTGTTGTGCCTTCATTCTGCAGAATCATGTGGTTTTTAGTTTGCCATTTGCAAGAATATGCCCTATACTGTATTGAGAATTGACTTGACTGAAGATGTCTAGCTGGGTTGGACAGAACCACCTGCTGTAGTTCAGAGGAATGCTTTTGGAGGCTTCCTCATGAGCAGCCCTGTGTTTAGTCCACACACTCCAGTTCCGCCTGAGCATTTCCACACTTTGCAGCAATTCACAATCTCCTTACCTGGACATTTCTCTCTCTCTCTCTCTCTCTCTCTCTCTCTCTCTCTCTGTGTGTGTGTGTGTGTGTGTGTTGTGGAGGAGAACATCAAAGAACATCAGACAAATGATTACTCCAGTCTTTGGGTCAAAAGAGACTTTATCTTGAGATTGTAATCAGAAGTAGAGCTCCTTTTAAACTTAAAATGACTTGTTTATCCTCCAATTCTGCAAGTCATACATTTTACCTTGTTTTTGTTTGGTGCTTGGTCGGAGTGAGCTCCTGTCTCTGTCCTGGCTCCTGCCTACCTAGCAGTTCGAAAGCAAGAAATTGCAAGTAGATAACTAGGGACCACTTCAGTGGGAAGGTAAACAGTGTTCTGTGCACTCCAGTGTTGAGGCTTGCCTGCTACATGTTCACAGAAATGTTTGCAGACACAGACAGAGCTGGCTCTTTAATTATAAACAGAGATGAACACTGAACCCTAGAGTTGGATACAACTGGCTTTCGACAAGGACGACCTTTACCTTTACCTGGTCCTTTACCAGATTCCATTTACAACAAAGCAACTTTGAAGGATTAGAGAGAAATAATTTTATTATATTCTAATGAATAAATGAGTCACTCATCTGATTCAACCCATAGTAGCAACCACAGATGGCTTGTGATTAGACATTAAAGCATAGGCAAGGACCTCCCTGAAACTGAGCTGCGTCTTCCTGCTCAACCCACAAGGCACCCTGGCAGCAACAGCCTACTCTATCTGAGGTTTGAGGAAATCTGAGTTCACCACAACCCAGTTCTAAACTTTTCCTCTGGGAGAAGTGGCTGCTCATTCAAATAGCAGAGATGGCTCAGAACCTCCTGTCTACAACTACCAGGCAAGACTGCTACAAGAAGTCCCTATCCTATGTCCTTCTTGCTTGTGACTACATTATGCACACTAGTCTCAGATTTTGATTACAGTACTTTGTTATATCATGTGGCTTGTTCTCTCTTAACTTTTGTATACATCCCAGTGTTCTTGGTTAGGCATTCATCCACAGAATGAAAGATGAAAGGGATTTATTCCAGTTTCTTCAACAAGGCTCTGGTATCAATTTTATCTCCCAAAGTACATATCCAATACAGTGTTGGTCCTGTACTACCACGCAGGATTCCCCAACCCCAACCCCCAATCTTTCACTAATAATGCCATGAAGCTTCAGGGTCAACAGCTTTCTCAGATTCACCACCTGACCTTCTTGGTCTTCTTAGCCATTTGAAAGGACCGAAGAACCACCTTGCATCTGCCACTAAAAAACAAAAGAATGCACCCCAAAGCAGGTTACAGGACATTCAATTGCTAACAAAATGCAACCAGTTCCGGAGTCCATTTTGCCAGTGGCTGATGGTTGGGAGCTATTTTGAATGGAGCTTTCTCTCCTGCTCTTCATATTGCATGCCACAACTAGCAAAGGCCTATTTCCTTAGGGAATTGAAGCTCTCTGGTTTATACTTAACATGCTGATTGCCAGAATTACAGGATGGCTGTGCTGGGAGGAGGGTAAAGAATTAGATTCTGACTCTAATTAGATGTTTGCTCTTCATTTGAATTTTAGATGCCAGTTTTAATTTTAGACATTTTCTGAGGAAGCAAAGTGACTTTCTCTGGCAAAAGTGCACCTGGCTCTCCCAGGCTTTGTCTGATGGGCCATCATAAAATGAGCACTGAGTGGGGCCAGCCCTTGTCTCTTTTTATCTAGAAAGATCCAAAGGGGCCAACCCACCACCTGTCAGCTTTCCTGAATTGCCGTACAAATGAAAGGGGTACTTCTAAACCAGGGGTTGTCAACCTTTAAAAGCTGAGGGCCAGGTCATGCTCTTGGGTCAGCTTTGAGGACCAGATGGCCATTTTGCCCTGCCTGCACGATGGGGTGGCCATTTTGTCTCAACAGCTTCAAAGAGATGGCCATTTTGTTTCTCAAATGCCAGGGGCACATGAAATGTTGCTGCAGGGGTTGTGAAGCCCTGTTTTAAACTGTTCCAAGGGTATCCTTGCACGGTTGGGATGTCAGCAGGCCATTTATGGTTTCACTTTAGACCAGGGGTCAGCAACCTTTTAAAGTCAGGGGCCGGGTCATGCTCCCTCAGACAGTTGAGGGAGCCAGACTGGTGGTTTCCCCACTGTAAATGCTGATGTAAGTGCCTGCGGCTGCCATAAGCGCATCCACAGCTGCCATAAATGCATCCACGGATGCTGTAAACACATTTGTAGCTACTGTAAACATGTCCACAGCCACCATAAACATGTCCACATCCACTTCCGGTGGCGGTGGCTGCTAGAGCAAGGGCGTGGGTCAGATGATTTGGCACTGCAGGGTGAATTCAGCCCACAGGCTGCTGACCCCTGGGCATGACAATACATGATCTGCCCACAAAAAGACCTTTCAGAGCAACTGTACATTATTTGACACAATATCTCTTTTAACGGGTCTAAGTCCTGCTAGGATAATCAACCAACAAAGTGAATAAAAGACAATCATACATTTGATTACGAAGACTTGGTAATGCACTCATCATTACATGAGGCTAAATATAATCCTGTAGAGAATATCTAGCACTCCAGAGGATAGGAATCGTCTATTTTTAGCTTGCAGTTAAGGAGACGGCAAATTCTCACTAGCTTCTAAATTCATAACAAATGACAGTGTTTTGAGGCGGAACATTATATCAGAATAGTAACTTGCTTGGCTAAATGCCAGTGTAATGTGTTTTAGCACTACATTTTTAATTTTACAGTACCCTAAGGATATCCTATACATGTCTGCTCTGAAGGAAGACCCTCTGAGTCCAGTCATGTAAGTAAGTGTGTTCAGGATTGCAGTTTCAGCCATTGATGCTTTATAAATAAACTTCTCTGGTCCTCCCACTGAAGAGAGAAGCCACTTCTTCCTACTAATTAGCTTCACAAACTAATAATTATAGCTTATTTTCCTATTATAAAACAAAGTGAAAAACGATTTTGAAAATCTGATGCATGTCCAGAATTCTTCAACATACTGTTCACCACCCTAAATTGATCAAATTAGTGTGAGATTTGGAAAATAGTGGCAAGATAAAAGACAGGGCCAGTGTAGCATAGAATAATTAACAAAGAACCTTTTGCCACATAAAATGTAGCTGATGATAACTGGAAGGTACTTACATATTCTGTGTCAGCCTTGGAGTCATAGTATTCAATATTATCTTCCTGCAAGAGAAGGAAATATTTGATAAATACAATGTCCAGTGGCAGACCACAGGAAGAAGTTTTCTCCTCAACACGATCTATCTAATGTGCATTTAAAAAAAAGTTTGCTTCCCATATGGTGAGAGGGGTTCCTAGTGAACCCTAGTAAATCTGATATCAAATCCATAGCACACCTTCTGTGTCCTTTCTCTGAGATGAGAAGAGATTTTTTTTGGATTATAACTTTCCTACTATTCGGGACTGTGGTGGATTAGTGGTTAAGATGCTGAACTTGATGACTGTAAGGTTTGCAGGTCAGCATTCTGAGACCCAAGTGCTGCACGACAGAGAGAACTCCTGTTGTCTGTCTCAGCTCATGCCAACCTAGCAGTTCAAAAGTAAGAAATTGCAAGTAGATAAATAGGGACCAGTTTGGTGGGAAGGTAACAGTGTTCCATACATTCCAATGTTTAGTTATGCCTGCCACATGTCCATAGAAACATCTGTAGACACAGACAGCACTGGCTCTTTCGCTATAAACAGAGGTGAACACTGAACCCTAGAGTCGGATACGACTGGCTTTCAAGCAAAGGCAACCTTTACCAAATATTCAGGCAGTTTGGTCCATAGGAATTTCATCACAGTGTGATGAGCCTGTACCTGGATTCCACTAAAGTGTTCAATAAATCCCCACAAAGCCAGCTACCATGTGCCCCCATTCCCTTTTTGCTTCTGGCCTCTGGCTACCCTGTATAAACTTGTGGTGCTATTATTATTATTATTATTATTATTATTATTATTATTATTATTATTATTATTATTATTATTATTATTATTATTATTATTATTATTATTATTATTATTATTATTATTATTATTATTATACTGCCCTAGTTGGTAAAACAGACTCAGGGCAGTTCATAAACACATATAAAGCTACAAGTTCATAACACAACATGTAAACATCATAAATCATCAGTATCAGTACCACAAAACATCACAATATCATTACAGTATCAAAAAGATTCAATAAGCATCAATATCAGGTAACAATCAAAAAGTTTCCATATCTCAGTCAAGTTTACAAAAAGAATTACAAAAAACAGAGAACTAAGCAAGAACAAAAATCACAATTGCTAAATCCCATGACAAGTGACTGAGAAAAGTCCGAGAGGAGACCAGTGATGCTGGTAGCGGCGGCAGTCAGGCAGCATTTTTACAGTCCTCCAGCTGTGCCACTCAACTGTGACCCATTTCTCCCAGGAGAAGTCCGAAAGGAAACCATCCCTAGATGAGACCGTCAAGCTTTCCCTGTCCCCAGAGCCCAAAGGAGGCCCCCAGAAAGAGTAATGGGATATTATGAATCAATTCTACAATCGGGCCCAAACAAGGATAAAAATAAATCAAAATTTTACAAAAAATGTTGAGATTCAAGCAAGCACTAGACAGGGATGCCCATTGTCCCCTGTCTTGTTTATTTTTGTAATGGAGGTTCTAGCGAATGTAATTAGAAATGACGATAGGATTAAAGGGGTAGACAACAAGAAGATAAATATGTATGCTGATGATACCCTTCTGGTGCTAAAAGATCCAGAAATGCTATAGGTTTTGTTAAAGAGCATTTAAGTAGCTTTGAAAAGATTTCAGGTTTAAAAATTAATTGGGGGAAAACAGAAATAATAGTATGCAACCACAGCAAAAGGGAAAAGGAAAAAATAAAGAAATTATATAATTTAGAAATTAAGGATAGATTAAAGTATTTAGGGATCTACATAGTGGATAATTTTAAACAAATTCAAAAGATAAATTTTGAAAAAGTTAAGAATGACATTAAACTGATCATAACAAAGTTGAGGAAATTAAATCTATCATGGTTTGGAAGGGTAAACATCAGCAAAATGAAAATTGTACCTAAAATAAATTTTATATTAGGGAACCTCCCAATTAAGATAAACGAAAAAGAGCTGAAGGAATGGCAAAAATTAGTAGACAGGTTTTGTAATGAAGAGAAAAAAAAACCCAGGATAGTGAAATCATTATGGTATCAAGACCAGAAAGAGGGCGGCTTGGGTATCCCGAATATACGGTACTTAATTATTATAAAGCCTTTCAATTGAAACGTATAGCAAATTTGTTAACACATGATCATGTAAAAACAGAAGAGAGAGACAGGTTAGAATACAATAGACATAAAGGAAGCCTGTTTTTAACAAATCAAGAGAAAAAAGTTAAGATTAATAGTAAAACTTTAAAAGATCTATACTTATTCTGGAAAGGAATGAAAAATACTATGTCACCAGGGGACTCCCCAGTTTTAGAACTTACAGATTTACCGGATTTTCCATTAACTTTAAACAATGAAAAGAAAACAAAATTAATCCAGGAGAAGGTAATGCTTTTAAGTCAGTGGATTGCATCTTGCGGGGAACAGCAAAAAAGAAAAATGATATATACCAGTTTAAGTCTGTATTGGTTTCAGGAAAAACAAATGGAAGAATGGGATAGGAAACAGAGATTAAAAAATTATATAGGGAGAGAAATAACACCTTTTGAGGAGATTATATACAAACTAAGGAAGGGGTTAACTCCGGAAAAATGATTAGTTGGCAAAATTTATAAGATAATTAATAAAAATGAGCTACCCAAAAAAATACTAAAAGAATAATGGGAAAAGGACTTAGGTGTTGTAATCTGTGATAAAGAATGGAAATGGAAATGGAACCAAAGATTAATGAAGGTACTTTCTATAAAAGAGAAAGAACACAATTGTAAAGTACTGTATTATGGAAATGGTATACCACCCCAATACGTTTATGGCAAATGGGCAAGGCTGAAACAAATTTATGTTGGAGGTGTGGCAAAGAACCTGGAACATATATTCATATGTGGTGGTCATGTGAATTTGCAAACAAATTTTGGAAAATGATAGAAAAAGAGCTGGGAAAGATTATGTCGTTAGAGATCAGGTTATCCGCCAAAGCTGTGCTACTGGGGGAAACAGATGAAGTGAAGATAAGCGAGAATAAGAAAGAGTTAATGATCACCTTACTATCTGTGGCGAGACAATTAATTGCTTGCGAATGGAAAAACAAGTTTATAATTGATAAAGGAAAATGGTATAATATGGCATGGCGTTTAGCACTTAATGACAAGTTAACAAATGAAACAAAGATTAGAAGAGGTTTAAACATTAAGAATGTATTTTGAAAAATCTGGGAACCATTCGTTATATTTGGTATGACTAGTAATGATGGTATTAAACCAAGTCAAGAAATGTTGAAATTTTGGCAGAACTGAGATATTAACATCTACAAGCTATTCAACTTATCTGGGATCATATGTACAACACGAGCTGGAATGATTTAAGTGCTTTGTTTATAAGTTAGTGTGTGTGTACGTGTATGTGAATGGGTGGGTGTATTCGCATATGTCATTATATGTACAATTTTGGTTTCTATTCACTGTTTATTTTTTGTTATATTATTGTTTTACATGTTTGTTGTAATATATACAGTATGTGATAATAAATAAAAAAATATAATTGCAAAAAAGAAAAAAAGAAAAAAAAGAAAGAGTAATGGGGCCATTCAGCTAGTCCGACTTCTTTTGGTCCAACCGGCTAGCACAATAACAGACTAACCACAAATGCACACAAGCTGTGCACACATATACACGCACACAATTGGGTGGTGTACGACAGATTAAAAGATTTTTACAAGTCTCTCTCTCTTCTCTCTCTCTCTCTCTCACACACACAAACACACAAGTAAATAAATAAATACATTTCACCTAGTAGCCTTTTTCAAATTTAGCTGGAGGTGCCAGAAAATGAACCTGGATCCTTCTGATTTTTTTAACCTCTAAGAAAAGGATCAGTTTAAATCATGCAGAGGTCCTCAATATGTGACATTTCAAAAGTTCCACTTAGAATTATCCTCAAAAAGTGAGAATTAGTCCCACAGTTTGGTAAAACATGAAATTGTGTGTGTGTGTGGAGGGAAGGTTTGCCTTGTATTCTTTTAAGGACAGTGCTTTGAAAAGCAACAGCAGCTAGACTAAATAGTTGTGAGCCTGAACTTGGACAAGTAATTTTCCCTTGAAACAGAATTTCATCATAAAATAGGAAACCTGCCCGTACCATTCTTCAGCAGGTTGTTTCACTAGCTCAGTTGGGGTGGGGGTGGGGAGACATGGATACAGGCAACCAATGGTTACTTTTCCAGATCTGAGTTGCAGGTTAGAAGCAAATACTCACAATACTTCCTCCCTTTCTGAATGGTGTCTCTCTGAATCCATAAAAACAAGAAATACATTCTTACTTATGGAAGGGGAACACATGCTATGCTAAGGGTGATGGAGAGCTGAGATGCTGACAACCCCTTCTTGTACGAAGAACCACTAAAGAGGCAGTGAAGAATTAGGCAATGATTTTCTAATTCCAATGAAGAACTGCATGTCATTAATCTGAAGTACTTAGACACTACTGACATAGGAAGGTTTACTCCAGTTTCCCTTGTCCTACGCTAGCATGTGCAGCAGCTGATAAAATTCATAAAAGGGCAGGCAATTCAGAAAGTAGTAAGACAATCAAAAGGGATTGTTATATTCCACCAAAAAGGAGTAGTTAAAAAGGCAAGTGGGGTGCCTTTTCTGCATTCAGGAAGGAGAGCAGGATGGCAGCCACAGCTATAGGATAGCCTCTTAACAGCAACACACTCAGCACCACCATGACTGCCACCAATCATCAGCCCAATGGGGCTTGTCAAGGAACCACACATATCACACATCATACCATATCACTGTGAGATATGGCAGCAGTGTTTACACATGCAACCCATCCCTGTTCAAATTTATCCCTACATATGATGAAGCAAATGCCTGCATGAGACTACTTGATCAGTACTTTGATGCACATTCAAAGTATGGCTCAGTGGGGACACTATTCTTACGATACTGCTGACATGAACATGCAACTGTGAAATACAGTGCAGATACAATGCTTTTTGTACTGAAAAGTACCTCTCAGTTTACCTTCTGTCCTTTTCCTTTACAGTCATATCCATTCTGCTGCTCTGCAAGCTCAGGAATACCAGTGCAGATGTGAAGGCAACTGGAAGCTGGTACAATGAGCTGGGCATGTGTACTTGTCTGCTGTTATGTGTCTACTTTTTCTTCCATGTCTAGGCTAGACATGAAACTGCCAGAATGAAACCAACTTTTGGTGAATTCATTCTGTAGTCCCTTTTGCCTGACCTACTGTGAGAAAGATTAGCTGGCACAAGGTTGCTATTGCCCGGGGTATGCCTGATTGGGGTGTTACGCCTGCTCCTAGACCGGGACTCCTTGCTCATGGTCACACACACTTTGGTCACCTCCAGACTTGATTACTGTAATGCGCTCTACATGAGGCTGCAACTGGTACAGAATGCGGCTGCTCAGGTTGTGGTGGGGTGCGGGCATTATGCTCACGCCTCACCTTTGCTTAGGGAGCTGCACTGGTTGCCAGTGTGCCTCCGGGTGCAATTCAAGGTGCTGGTTATTACCTTTAAAGCCCTATATGGTAGTGGGCCAGGATACCTAAGAGACCACATCACCCTAAGAACATCTGTCCATCCCACCAGAACAGACCGGAGAGGCTCTCTGGTTGTACCATCGGCTAGAGAGGCACACCTCTCTAGCACTAGGAGGAGGGCCTTCTCTGTGTCTGCCCTGGCCCTATGGAACCTCCTGCCAATTGAGCTACGTCTCCAGTCAAAGTTGCGGCCCTTTAGGAAGTGGGTTAAGGCCTGGCTGGCGGGACAGATATGGGTCTGGGTCAGACAGTTGCATCAGCTTGTTGGCTCATTGGACTCCTCCCTCTCTCTCATTGTATGAATTTTTAAATCTTTTAACTTGTTTAGCTTTAATATTTTAATATTTTATTAATTTTTAATTGGATTTTATATTGTGTTTTATGTATCTTTTTAAAGCTTTTGTTAGCCGCCCTGAGTCTCTTTGAAGAGGGCGGCATATAAGTCTGTAAAATAAATAAAATAAATAAAAATAAATAAATAAAAATACTACAATCTTCAAGGAGGCGCTTTCTGTGCTGAAAAGCATCCCCCCCCCCCCGCAATCATGTCATTATTACTATGAGACACAGCCATGGAAGGCGTTAATAATGTGTCAGTCATGAATATGTAAAAAGCTGTATTTTGGGAGACAGTCCTCCATAACAGATTGTGAGCAATTCCTATTAATGTTACTGAGTTTGCACAGAGAACCTGTACAACGTTCCAGTAAATGAACAGAAGTGAACAAGTAATTGGATGCTGCAGTTCTAGTGATTTCTCAAGAAATAGCAACCTTTCTGCTCTTAAGAACACTGAAGCATTTAAAGTGCTCTACAAGCATTAAGTTATAGAAAGTCCCTCAGCAGCCCTATACAATTAAGTCACTATGATTATCCTCATACTGTGGATGGATGGCTGAAGTTGAAAATAAGTGGATTCACTAAGTTTGCCGAGAGAGTTAAAGGCAAAGGTAACAACTGAGTCTTTTGGTCACAGTGCTATACCAACCCTTATTCATGTATAGAGTTTTTACACTATTTCACGTACCTCATCTCCACAATCTTTAGCTTACAGCTGTAAATTGGGTCAATATTGTTACCACATTATGACCAAAAGGCATCTACTGAGAGACTGAACCTGACAGTTCAGTAACTTAAGAGCAGTGAAGTTCTCTATAGACATAAGACCTGTATCAAAGAGTTCTGGGATCACAATTTTATCTCAAATCACTGAGTTTTCCTCATGTGTCATTAAAGAATGAGATCATCAGAAAAATGGCAGAAAGTTTCCTAAACAACAAGACAGCAGATTGAGAGACAATTATAAAAATTGTCTCAAAAAACAACCATTTTAAATTGGCACCACCAGTTGGACAGAATAAAGGATTGCAGGAGCCAGCCAATGTCTCCAAGTAAAGGCTGGCCAAATTAAAATTAAAATATGTTATTACGAAATGGTGAGAGAGATGAGGATGGAATCTGTTACAGGGGTGGAGGGCTGCCTTCACTCTTCTATTAAATTTTAAGGGATTACATGCCATGTCCATCTGATTCTTTTTAGCTAAGCCATCCAATAGGCCTGATTTTGTCCACAGAGGACCTTGTTCGTGCACTAGATGTGCTTTCTAGAGAATGTTAAAACCCAACTGATCTGTGTGTGTTGCCTTTCACACAAATGGCCTACCACAGTGATGGCGAACCTTGGCACTCCAGGTATTCTGGAACTTCAATTCCCAGAAGTCCTGATCAGCAGGAGTGCAGATTTGGGCTTCTGGGAATTGAAGTCCAAGAACACCTGGAGTGCCAAGGTTCGCCATCGCTGGCCTACCAGCTCTGTTGTATGACTTAAGTGTGTTTTGTTCTTGTTTCCTTCCAAAAGAAAGGATTTGCTCATATTATTATTGTAAGAGCTAATGTGCTTCAGAATTGTTCAGTTAATTCTACTGTGCTCAGAAGAAAAAATTGGCAACTGCTCAGTGATGTGCAAATGGCAATTACAGAGGTATTGACAGCTGCTATTACAGAGGTATTGGTAGCTGCTAATGTGCCCTAAAACGATGAAGGTGGGTACACACTTGTGCACAAGAAAACATTTCTCTTCACGGATTAATGCAATGAAGAGGATTCCTTACACAGAAAGTATAGTGGGGTGCTGATATAGAGTCTCCTTCAATGTCAGGCAGCTCTTTGCCTTTAATGTCCTTCTGTCAATCATTGACACCTACAGAGATGGAGTCAAAGCATATAGGTTCCTACTTGATCAGGTGCCTTGGTTGCATGAAAGTACATCAGTAGGTGTTCTTCATATATCTATGGACTTCCATGACCAAGAAGGACCTGGTGTTGTACAATGTCAGTTTGTGCAGTCAGAAACTCAACATAATGCCTTTGTATGAACTGACTCACCTCTATCCAAATAACATATCTATGGGCTAAAGAAAAACTTAAGTACTGTGTTTATTTTATTGCCATATGCTAAATAAATAGAGATTTATGGCATATTGGACTTGAGGAAAAAACTTCATCCACATAGAGTATTCATAACCAGACCATTTGGAGTAAAAGCCAGATGAGTTTATTCAGTGATATAGTAGTTGGAAATAAATGGAACTCCTTGCTTGGTCTATTTAGATAAAATACATCAAGATTCTAATTTTAAAGGATCTGGGAATTAGCATGACATCCTGTGTTTTTACCTACCTGACAGGTGAATTAGATTACTTCACTTTTTACTATTTTAATAGCCTTCTGAAATGTTTGATAATTCTATGCTTTGCTCATTAACATCATTGGGGAAACTATCTAATGAACAATAAGCCACAGATTCTTTAAAATTTTACAAAAATACTCAATTATTTATATTGCCATGTTAAACTAAAAAATTTCCAAGCCCAACACCATGCTTTCCAAGAACAGTAATACCCCGGATAACGCATCAAACAACGCTAAAAAAAAAAGCCCTGACTTCAGGGACAAACCGCTTTAAAGGTAGGCAGGGAAAGAAAGAGACTCGATTGGGTCTCTCTTTTCCTCCCTGCCTTTAAAGCCACCCCCCACCCGCAGCGGTCTCTGCGACTGCAGTAGGATCAGGGAAAGGCATGCCTTTCCCCCGACCCTACTGCAGTCACAGAGACTGCTTGTCTCTTTCCCTCCCTGTATTTAAACTACAGGGAGGGGGAAAGAGAGAGACGTGATTGGTTCTCTAGAGACCCAATCACATCTCTCTCTTTCCCCCTCCCTGTAGTTTAAATACAGGGAGGGAAAGAGACAAGGAGTCTCTGCGACTTCAGTAGGGTCGGGGGAAAGGCATGCCTTTCCCTGATCCTACTGCAGTCGCAGAGACCGCTGCGGGTGGGGGTTGGATTGGGTAGTTCTACCCAAACCACCCCACTCCCGCAGACCATTGCCTCGGATAACGCTAAGAATCATTATCCAGAATCGTTATCCGATGCAAGTTTTTTCCAAAAAACTTGCATCGTTATCCAATGCAATCGTTATCCGATGCAATCGTTATCCAGGGTATTACTGTACTGTACTGTCATAACTGTCATACTGAGGGACTTGCACAATGAGCTGAAAGATACTCTGTCTTCTTCAGAGTTATCATGGGGACAAAAACTGCTTAGCTAAAGCGATTTCTCCTTCCTTCCCCAGACTGCTAACGCTCAAGCTGACAAAAGTGCTTCAGCTTAAGGAGATCTGTGCCAATTGCTTAAGCAGGGAGCATGAAAATCGTCAATGGGGAGATGTTTTCTAACTGGATATAAAGAAGTAGTCATAAGCTTATCTTTAGGATTTGGAAGGAAACTTGCTCTCCTTAACTCAGATTACCATGTTTTCAGAACCATGTGGCTTTCATGACAGCTTCTTACATGCATTCACTGATTCAGTCTGTCCATCTTCATAGTTTGGAAAAAGGAGATTATTGCTATTTAGACCAACTGACCTGCAAGCTGATATAGGTACCGTATATACTCAAGTATAAGCCAACCTGAATATAAGATGAGGTACCTAATGTTGACCTGAAAACCCAGGAAAATAGATTGACCTGAGTATAATCTGAGGGTGGGAAATGCAGCAGCTGCTAGTGAATTTCAATAATCAAAATACATGAAAATATGGTAAAATTAATTAAATTGTTGACACATCACTATCAAGTGTGGTCTTGGGACCCTCTTGTTCATTGACCCTCGTATAAGCCGAGTCCCGTTTTTGGGGCTTAAAAACTCAGTTTATACTCAAGTATATATGATAATTTATATTATATCTGACCATATTAAAAAAACCCATGGCTTGAAGGGAGGGGTTAAAGTAAAAAGGAGGAATGTGCATGACAAAGCGACTGGCAGCATTAGGGAACTGACTAAATCTTATCTATAATTTTCTATCTTCAGTACTATTGGCCTGAGGCCAGTTCACAAGGTCAGTGTTGATAATAACAACTGAGAATCATTATACTTGCTAAATTAGCTCTTCAATCTGACAATGAATGAAGGGCACTTCTGAGATCCTATTAAGAACATTGATAATCGTAACTTATCTAAGTGAGGTTAGGAACACACACAGATACAGTCTAATGAGGCAGCAATGCTAACCTCTTGTCACAAAACAATTTATAGACTAACAAATTTTATTTGGTTTAATTTTGGTGGATTGTAGCGCATTGTATCAGAGAGGGGCTGTAGTTATGTATTCTTAAGCCATGTAAAATTTCCTGGTGTCAAAGATTCCACAAGGCTCTTTGTTATTTCAATGTAGGTTGGTGATGGTTACGTGGGAACTATGTACAGTATAGAAATACAGTCTTTAAGGAGAGAAGAAAGTTACAGATGGCAAACTCACAAGATTATTACTTTGCTTTTTATCCCTAATCTCTCAGCCAGGCTTTACTGTAGAAGGAGCCCAATTTCAATAAACCCAGTCTAAATCAATCTTTCCCAATTTGGTGCTCAGCAAGTGTGCAGAGCTTATAACTCCTTCCATCTCCTACTGGAGTAGCAATAATAAAAATTATAGTCCCACAATGTGGAAGCCACTACAAGGGAAGGGTGATTAAAAGCATAGGTGGTCAGAAGGTAATTCTTAGTCTTTGAGTGGATTCTTGGACATTTTTCCAGTGTATCATTTCAAGCCTTCTTGTTGATGGATTTCTTCCAGAGACTGTTAACCTTAGTGATTCTCACCCATTAAGGCATCTATAATGCTCCTAAAAAAATGGTGCATAAATAACATTAGAGATAATTGGTATGCTTTAACTGTTAAGAAATCCTGGAACGATCTCTTGCTTGCTAAACCTGCCAAGACATTCTGTTAAGGATTCTTTTTGTTGTTATTCGGTCACACAGTCAATTCCAACCCTTTGGGACCCTATGGACCATTGCCTGCCAGGCACCTCTGCCCTCCGCCATCCTCTTCAGCCCGACGAGCACTGTGCCCACTGCATCTACAATACCATCTAGCTATCTCATTTTCTGCCACCCTACTTCTTTGGCCACCCCCTACTTCTTTTGCCCTCCACCTTTCCCAGCATCAAGGCTTTCTCAAGTGAATCCTCTCTTCTCATTTGATGTCCAAAGTACTTTAGCTTCGTCTTTACAATTTGGCCTTCTAAGGAGCAGCCAGGGTTGATTTCTTCTAAGATCAACCTATTTGTTCTCCTCGCTTAGAGTCAAGGACTCTAAGGTAGCCATTTCTGAAAAAAAACTCAGGACTAGACTAACTCATTCAAGAACCATCCATCAACCACTGAAGTTCATTTCCTCCAGCTCGAACAAGGACTATTGCTGTTATTGAAATCACACTATGTCTTAAGAGGCTCTACACTACAGTGCAACAATGTTTGTGTTAAGACCTGTTTATGAGGTCAAAGTAATTAAACTGTCAAAGTAATTATCACTACTGTAAATTGATATAAATGACTAGGCATAAGCTTATTTTTTGTATTTAGCAGTAAGTGTGCTCTTTTTATTTATTTATTTATTTATTTACTTACTTACTTACTTTATTTACTTTATTGTTTTATTTTTAGATTTATATACCACCCTATTCGGTAAAACCGACTCAGGGCAGTTTACAGAACAAATATATGATCACAAATTAATAAGCATCACAATTTCAACAACAAAATATACCATGAATACCCAATAAAACAGTCAGTTACATCTTTTAACAAAGATGTCCATATTTTCATAGTCATGTGGTTTTCATGATAGCATCTTGACTGCTCTCATTCATTTCAGTTGAGCTTTAAGACCTCGTCATGATACCTAAATAGTATTGATTGTGCTGAACAATGACTTTCTCCTGGAAGCAGACAGGGGGCTTCATCTCTTCTGGTGTTTCTGGCTCTCTCAACAACTTTTGATACCATCGACCATGATATCTTACTGGGATGACCACCAGGACTGGGGCTACGAGGCACTATTTTACAGTAGTTCTGCTCCTTTCTTGGTGGTCACATCCAGAGAGTCCAGCTTGGGGAATTTATGTCAGCTCTGTGAACCCTTCAATGGGATGTTCCTCAGGGGTTGATTATCTTTCCATGGTTGTTCAATATCTATGTTAAGCAACTGGGAGAGGTCAGCCAGAGATTTGGAGTGCAGTGTCACCAATATGCGGATTATACCACTATATCTCTCCCTTTCATCTTTTGTAGTGGATGCCTTGATTATTGTCTGGCTGTAGTGATGAAATGGACCAAAGCTAACATGGTGAGATTGAACCATGGCATTCCTCTGTAAAGAACTAACATTGTTTGCTCTGATTCCCCCAACCACCAAATGAAGGACTCCTGATCACCAATTGGAGAAAAAAGTGGATTCCTCTGCATTCTGCTCACAGACCGGATAGGGATGATGAGTGATAGGTAAGAGAATCTCCCAATTAGGATCTAAGAGGTGGGGCTTTGGAGCAAGAAGCAGATTTCATTCTGAAACCTTCACAAGCCATTCCTGAAGCATGACACCCGGGCACCACTAGGGCTCTAGGGCTACAAGAAAGGCTGCAGCAAAATCATGAATTCTAAATACAGTATCTATAGCAGTGTTTCCCAACCTTTGGTTTTTGGATTTCAATTCCCCAAAGCACTGACCAGCCAATGTACTGACTTAGGCTTCTGGAAATTGAAGTCCCCTTGTAGGCTGTGGTCTCTACGTTGGCAACCACTGAATAGTGTCCTCACATTGGGAATCACTGGATAGTGTCCTCTCATTTCCATCCCAATGATATGGTAGGATCAAAGCTTTTTACTAAAGGTTTGGGCCTGATGAAGGCTTGTTGCCGTAGCAAAACATACTGCCTTATCAGGAAAATCAAATTTCTTGCTTTATTGACACACCTCTTAGTCAACATTCATAACCCCCTTTACCTCCATGGCCACTCACTGTTAGCAGTGGTTCAGCCAGTAAGTGGAAGAAGTAAAATAACCTATATGGAATGAATGTATATGTATCTTTTCAGCTGTTTATACACCAGAAGAGACAATGATCAGGAGCCTTAGTGCTCCTCTGAGCTTCTCTGCAGCACACTATCCCTTTGCTTGAGTGGGATTCACTTGTCATTGGAATTGAACAGAATGACAAATGGCACATTGGCTGCTAAGTGGGGGCATCTGTTTCTAATTACACTGGAGTATGGCTTGAGATCTGTGTAGAGCAGCCAAGGACCTGAGTGAGGCACAGGGGAGTCATTGCAGATGGCAGTGAGCAATAATGGAAAGAGCCATCTCTTTGGTAATAAATAATCTCTTCCCCTCCTCCAACACTGCTGTCAAAAATGCATACAGAGAAGAAGGGATCCATAGATATAACAGGGATTGGAAGAGTTCTGGTTTGGGGAGGGGGAGATTTCTGGGAACAATACTTTTTTTAAAAAAAAGGACCCCCCCCCCCCCAGGCTCTAGAACTCAGTCCAGGTGACTCACAGAACAACATTATTGCATTAAAATGGTACTTCATAGACCTGGATTTAACAAACACACCGTGTCATCAAGGTGATGTAGTGTAATTTCACAAACTGCTTATTACTGCTTACACTCCATGTACACATATTTTTCTTGATTTCCCCCCACCCCAAATCCACATGGCTGGGGTGATAAAACTAACACCCTTGGGTTCTGTATTCCCTTACAAAACACCTGAGCTTTAATAGATTGCTCAATGAATCCAGTCTTGCTCAAAATCATGTCCGTATCCTTTGCTGAGATTACCAAGATGCCTCATGTTTTGATGGGTCGAGGGTTCGCCTGTCTTGTGCAGAAGCTCCTGGTAGAACAATAAATAAGCTGGTGCATGATGCTCTGATGACTCTGTATGAATGACTTGCCACATGGGGACAGTTATCAGAAGTAATTGCTCACAGATGCATCCCAACCATCCATGCCAAAAATGTCCCAAAATGTATCTGTCTTCCTATTTCCATTATACTTTGGACAGTTATGACTGTCTTGCTCCTCAAATTGAGTACAGTAATACCTCAGATAACGACTGCATCGGATAACGCTAAAATCGCATAACAATGCAAAAATTTTATTTTATTTTTTGCATTGGATAGTGATCTCAACATTATCTGATGCAATCGTTCGTAGCAGCAGGGTGGCTGGAAAGCTGAACGGGGGCAGGGCAGCTGCGGAGGCAGGGGTGGGGTGGTTGGGGAAGCCGACGGGGGATCCCCCTATCAGCTTTCCAGCCACCCTGCAGCTGTGGCTAAGGTCCCCTGACCTCCCCAGAGCTGGCAAGGGTGTCAGAGAGCCTGAAATGGGTGGCAAAAACTTTCATTTTTTCCCACCCATTTTGGGCTCTTTGGTACCCCTGCCAGCTCCAGGGAGATCAGGGGACCCAATCCGCGCTGTTCTCAATGTTCTCCGACACACACACACACCCCGGCTGCTGCAGTAAGCCAAAACGCCAGGATTTGAACCTGACCTCCCTGGAGACGATTGATCCCAGCACAAGATTGGTGCTTGGGAGGGGGGAAATGGTTGCACACACCCATTCCCTCTCCCAAGCGCCAATTTTGTGCTGGGATCAATTGGCGCTTAGGAGGTGGAGAGCAATGGGTGTGCTTACCCATCCCTGCCCACAACCCAAGCACTGATTGATCCCAGCACATGATCGACGCTGGGGGGGGGTGTTAATGTTGTGAGATCAATGCATCGCATGTTAAAAACCAGATAACGACGAGATTTGTGGAACCAAGTCTCATCCTTATCCAAGGTACTAGTGTACATCCTATTTGAACAGAGCTAGTAGCTTGAAAATTTGCTAGTTGCCTTGATACAACAGGCAAGACATATAAAGGGGGGGGGAGAGGAAATGTTGGTTTTATGATTTTGTCCTCCATTGGGCTTGGCTTCTCCAGTTATCCAGAGAAATTTAAATCTGCATGAGAATCAAAACCGAAAAGATGTGAGGGAGAGATGCAGGGAAACTGAGCTAAAGAATCAGATGTAGAGCCATGAAAGAGGGAAAGAAACAAATTGATGTTTCTCCTCCAGTTTCCACTGTTTACAAAAGCCTAGTCATTAATGGGGTGTACCTATTATTATAAACCAACTAAATCAGGGGTTCCCGATGTTTTCCCGCCAGGGGCCAATTACCGCCACCATGCTCAGCTATGGGGGCTGGAGGCACAGCTGCGTCCACAACTTACGTTTTCATTGCCATCAGCGGCAGGAATCGTGCAGTTTTTGCTGTTTCATGCACTGCCTCTGCCGCTTCCCAGGGTGGCAGGAGCCTTTCCAGAGCATGTTTGCTCCGGTCTGGTAATTTTCCGATGCTCCTACACTGTGCTTTGGCATCTAGAGATCAGCGGTGGATGACTTCCTGGTTCCACGCTGGTATCCCAGGTGCTGATATAAGCTCCACCCGGCACCAGATGTCATCCACAGCTGCTCTCCAGTTGCCGAAGCGCAACAGAGAAGTCTTGGGAAATTACTAAACCAGAGCAAACATGCTCTGGAAAGGCTCCCACCACCCTGGGAAGCAGCGGAGGCTGTGCATGAAGCGGCAAAAACCACATGATTCCCACTGCCGCCACCACCGTGGTAAGTACTTGCTCATGGTCACACATGCTTTGGTCACCTCCAGACTTGACTACTGTAATGCGCTCTACATGGGGCTGCCCTTGGTGACCATTCGGAGACTACAGCTGGTCCAAAATGCGGCGGCCCAGATAGTGATGGAGCGCGGGGGATATGTTCATGCCACACCACTGCTCTGGGAGCTGCACTGGCTGCCAGTATGTCTCTGGGTGCAATTCAAGGTGCTGGTCATTACCTTTAAAGCCCTATATGGTAGTGGGCCAGGATACCTAAGAGACCGCGTCACCCTAAGAACGTCTGTCCGTCCCACTAGGGCGGACCGGAGGGGCTCTCTTGTTATTCCATCAGCTAGGGAGGCTCGCCTCACTAGCACTAGGAAGAGGGCCTTCTCTGTGTTAGCCCTGGCCCTTTGGAACCTTCTCCCAACTGAGCTGCACCTACAGGCAGAGCTCCTGCCTTTCCAAAGAGGCTTAAAGACCTGGCTGGCGGAGCAAGTGTGGGGACCTAGGAATGTGGGATCCCATGCAGGTTGGCTGATTTAAGGGACAGCCACCCCTTTCTGCCCTTGTTTTTATCTGTTGTGTTGTTGTAATTTTTCTTATAAATTTTTAATTTAATTTAATTTAATTTAATACTCGTATTTACTACCCCGCTCCAATCGGGGAGGCCCGACTCTGAGTGGCTTACAAGTCAAAATATAATTATCTTAAAACTTAATGTTAAAACTTTAAAAAATACATAAAAACATTAAAATCATGCCAGAAATTGAACCAAAGGGTGGCTGTCACTAGATCAGCCACCCTGTATGAGATCCTCCATTCCTGTGTCCCCACACTTCCTTAGCCAGCCAGGTTTTTAAACCTTTTCGGAAGGGCAGGAGCTCTGTCTGTAGGCGCAACTCGATTGGCAGGAGGTTCCAGAGGGCTGGGGCGGACACGGAGAAGGCCCTCCTCCTAGTGCTAGAGAGGTGTGCCTCTCTAGCCGATGGAACAACAAGGGAGCCCCTCCGATCCGCCCTGGTGGGGCGGACAGATGTTCTTAGGGTGACGCGGTCTCTTAGGTATCCTGGCCCACTACCATATAGGGCTTTAAAGGTAATGACCAGCACCTTGAATTGCACCCGGAGACATGCTGGCAACCAATGCAGCTCCCAAAGCAGCGGCGAAGTGCGAGCATAACGCCCACACCCCGCCACTACTCGGGCTGCCGCATTTTGGACCAGCTGGAGTCTCCAAATGGTCACCGGGGCAGCCCCATGTAGAGCGCATTACAGTAATCAAGCCTGGAGGTGACCAAAGCATGTGTGACCATGAGCAAGGCATCCCGGTCTAGGAGCGGGCGTAACTGGCGTATTACACGAAGTTGTGCAAAAGCCCTCCTAGCCACGGCTGCCACCTGTTCTTCGAACAGTAGTCGTGAGTCCAGGAGGACCCCCAGATTACGCACCGGGTCCGTTTGGGGCAAGACTGCCCCATCCAGAACCAAAGCTGGCAACTCCCGTGATAACACAGGGCTCCTCACCCAAAGCCACTCAGTCTTGCCGGGATTCAGCTGTAGCCCGTTTGCCCCCATCCAGACCCTAACAGCCTCCAGACACCTGGAGAGGACTTCCACTGCACCGCCTGGGTCCCACGGGCCGAGATGTACAACTGGGTATCATCTGCATATTGGTTTAAGGTTTTAACCTGTGATTTTAATCTATGATGTAAGCCGCCCAGAGTCGGGTCTACCCGATTGGGGCGGGATAGTAAATATGAGAAAATAAAAATAATAAAAAAAGTAAAGTTTTTAAACTTCCGGCTGTGCGGGGGTGGGTCTAGAGGTGCTCAGGTGGCCATCACAGGCTGGATTAATGATATGCGTAGGCTGGATTAGGCCCACGTGCTGGGAGTTGGGAACCCCTGAACTAAACCATCAGCTCACAATATGGTTCCTTTTGCATTTTGGATGCTATTGATAACCTCCCCTTTAACAATGAAACCATTATTTAAATCAGCAAATGCTTTTCTAAAAATATTCTATAGATTTCAAACTGAAAAGCAGCGACAAGATTATAGATGAAATTCTCTGCATAACTCCACATGCACAAAAGGAATGACATCATCATCATCTAAAGTCATCACCTATTAAAGGCTTCCTCTGGTGATTTCAGAACGCACCAAACAAGTATACAACACAATAAGGTTGTGTGCATCCTTGAATTACCAAACAAAACCTTTAATCGGTGATTTGCTGCTGCTGCTGTCATTTCCTGTTGTGTACATGAGCAAAGCAACAAGATTTCAGCCTCTGTATCCTTGTCATACTCCTAACTGTCTCTTTATGTCTTCTGTCCTGCAGCTTTTTGTTTTGAGTACAGGTTGGTAATAATATGAAAACCTCAAATCCTTTGTTTACTAAATAAACCAAGTCCTTTGTTTACTAACAGTTCCATCAGCTTGCAGTATTGAACTGTGTCAAAGTCTTCTCATAGTCAGTAACATACTATAAAAAAGCACAGTTAATATATTCATTCTCGGGTCAATTTGCATGTGCGGAATGTTGTCGTGGAAACATCTGCTGATGCGTGGACTCATAGATGAATAATGACTCCAAGGTATCCAAGTAATACCTATATTCCACAGCCTCTTCTGAACTTAAACTGCGTGTCTACCCTCCTTTGTACATATTGTACATTCTGCCATATATTATTTTTATTAGTACATTAAGCTTATTGCTATGAATTTGGATTTTCTCTCTGAGGTAATGTAATAAATGTTTGTCTCAGCCAAATTTTAATAATGGCTCTCGTTCTGCGGGTTTGATTGAAAAAATTGGCTTAAATATCTAAATTGTTGTCATCAATTAGCTTTAATAAGTCTGTGAAAACATGATCAGTTCTAAGAGCTTAGCCATTTTTGTAAGCAGTAATACATTCCAAAATACTAAAAAGAATATACCAACAAATTTAGAAAACAAAAATAGGTCTGGTGGTTGGTAACATTCATTTCATTTTCAAATCTCAGAGAGTGCAAGACTATAGATCCACTGCATTAATTTCCCAGAAAAATGAAGTGATACTCAAGATTTTACTATACAGAGAATGAATAATGCAGGATATTTAACCTGGGTTCAGAAAAGGAAAGTTTGTTATTATGTGCTGTTAAGTCACCTCTGACTCATGGTAACCCTATGAATGTTGGTTTTCAAAAATGTCCTGTTCCCAGTAGCCTTCCACAGGAGTTGCACTCTCAATCCCTTGCCTTCCCTCATGGAGTAAATCTATCTCATGTTTGGTCTTTCTCCAGTGGTGGGATATCAAAAAATTTACTACCCCACCGTGACATCATCATAGTGTGGGCGGAGCTAACATCATGAAGTCATGATGTCATGGGAGGGCCAAAGAAAAATAATAATAATAAAATAATAAAATAAAATAAAAATAAACACATACAAACACACACCTCAACCCACCCACCCACAACACAAACCCATAAATAAATCAAATAAATCAAATAAATCAAATAAATAAATAAATAAATAAAATTACATTAAAACACACACACGCACACACACACACCAAACATAAATCAACCCACCCACCCACCCCAAACACAAACCCATTACTTACCTGTTAGTATAAGTGCCTGGGCAGCACGATGTTGCAAGATGGATATGGTCATTGTACCAGTCCTCTAGGATAATATGCCTTAGTGTAAATGTAAAACAGCTGTACCTCCTTAAGGGTTCTCCAATTGGAACAGCAAATGGAACAGCACAGGTGTAGCTTATTGATGAGGTAACTCCAAGACTTTGCTTAAAAACCCCAAGCCAGGCTGCTAGGCCTGCCGGCTGCCAGGCCTTTTTAGGAACTGTGGTAGTACGTCAATTTAGGTAAAGGTATTAAATACATATTAAAATACACACAGACACACCACATCCAAAGGTGAGTCACTTACCCTGGGGAGCAGGCTATAGGGAGCTTCAGGCTAGCAGCTTCTCTTCCTCCTCCCCGCTTGGGAGGACAGCAAGGAGGCCATCCATATGCGCCAAACACTATTGGCGTGCATGCACACCAAGTGCTTGGTGAGCACACACAGTGGGGGAACCAGTGAAAAGGTAAGCCTCAAAGGTGGCTCCCCCAAAAGCTGCTACCGGTTCTCTGGGACACTGGGAAAAGTTACTACTGTTTCTGGCGAACTGGTGCGAACCTGTTACAGGGAGGTGGTGAAATTGGGTGGCCTTCGGGCGGGCGGGGGTGGGGTTGAATTGCGTGTAAAAAAAGAAGCAGCACCCATGGCTTTGAGTTTGAAAGACTTGCGTAGGACTGTCAATTATGGGAACTTTTGGAGCTCACTAACAGGTGCATTGCAAATTTCTGCATTTCCATTCTATTTTTGACATCTAGTATGATAAATTCTGTTGATCTGTTATTTTCAAACAGCTCTTGAAAGTACTCACTCCTTGATATCAAATATCAGAGAATTATTATCTGACAACAGCAGGTGTCATATTTTTGTTTTGAATTTTCTGAATATGCCTACTTCTTCCTTAATTATTTCATGTTCCTAATCTGTACAGTTTAACAAAAATTCCACAGGGTCCCTTCCCTTTCTTAGTATCAAAATGTCCTATCAGGAAATGTATATGTTGTGTTATCATATGCTTTACAGCAGTTTTGAGTTATTTAAAGTATGTTCTCAATGTTTTCTTCATCTTTATATAAGCAGCTGAGACATATACTTGTATGATGTTGACATCTGCAAGGGGTTGACTTTTGTTGAATAAGGACTACCCAATCTGAGTTATTCTTTTGTTACATTGATTGTACCTACATAACAACACTGTCTCTTTCCTGCTTGAATAAAACATAATATGTCCGGTCTCTGTCTATTCTTGGCTGAATCCCTGACAATAAACTTCATTTATTCCAAGGATGTGAATCTTCATCCCTTCTTTTTCTCTTAATGTACTGTGAATTTTCTGGGTATTCACAAATTATTTGGATATTGTAGAATCCTAATCTGCCTCTCTGTCCAGAGATTCTTAGTATCCTCCTGTCATCTACACACTGCTACGGTAGGATGTGAGGGCTTTTAAAAACATTTCAGTCTACCCATCCCTAGTGTAATAATAATAAGCTACTCAATAAAGTCAAGGAAGTAATTAATGAAGACACTCTAAAATTATTATGATAAGCCCAAATTCATGGTAACATGTAGAATTCAAACAGGTTAAAAGCATAATTAAACATCCCAAATAAAAGGATGAAGTCTGTAGTCAAATAAAAGTTCCTTAGAATTTGGTTGTAGATGGCCCAGAGCAACTTTGACAACATGACAAACATGGTATGCCAAAAAAAAAAAAAATGAAAGAAAGAAAGAAAATAAAAAAGAAAATAAAAAAGAAAAGAAAGAAAGAAAAGAAAAAATAATGTATTTAATACAGTGCTGTGTATTATTAATTCTACTGTATGGTATATAGAACTATAGACTTAAATATGATCAACTGCAAAAAAAAAAAAATAGATATATTTGAAATGTGGCTCCATTGTTTGATGCTATGGATTTCTTTCATCAAGAGGCAATGTGCACCCCCGGAGTGACCCAGTTTACCTGGTGCCTTTCCCACGCCACCATAGGGTGAAGGCAGACATTGGGTGATGTATTCTAGGGATGTCACCCCATGAGAGGGGGAGGGGAGAAGCCTGTTTAGGATGCCCCTGCCCCATAACTCATCCTCTTTGTCTGCCTTCATCATTTTATTTATTTATTTATTTATTTATTTATTATTCGCATTTAATATCCTGCCCCAATCGGGAAGACCCGACTCTGGGCAGGATATTAAATGCGAATAATAAGGTGTATCCAGAGTTAGTCAGAAGGATGATGAACTAGAGTCTCTGGTAGGAGAGGAACATGAACAAAGGGATGTTTATGAAACAGGTTTTATATGTGAAAGTGATTTATAAAATTACAGACTGTGTGGAGAAAGTGGAAATGGATAAGAGTTTCTCCTATCCTTATAATGCTAGAACCGGAGTGATCTAGTGAAGCTAAATGATGTCAGGGCATATGAAAAGCATATAATAAAGCTCTAAAATTAACTGCTGTGAAATGTAAAGATGGTCTTCAAACTGGACAGCTTCAAAATAATATTTGACAAAGTAGTGGAAGATAAGTTCATAATTGTTTATAAATCACATTGTCAGTATGTTGCATTGTTATGAGGATAAAGTGTAAGTTGAGGAGTATAAAAAAATGGGATATAAATTTAGCAAATAAATTCATAAATTGTATTGTAGGCAGTATCCCTTGCAATGCCAGTGGTTCAGGCAACCCAGTGAAAACTTTGCTCTTTTGCCTCATGTCCATCTTATGAACTTCCCTAGACATCTGGTTTGACACTGTGCCA
This sequence comes from Furcifer pardalis, assembly GCA_030440675.1. Lineage (NCBI taxonomy): Eukaryota > Metazoa > Chordata > Lepidosauria > Squamata > Chamaeleonidae > Furcifer > Furcifer pardalis. The sequence goes on from CP126893.1 coordinate 107,002,841, forward strand.
ACAGAACGATGGGCTGGATAAAGGCCTTTGGCCTGATTCAGAAGGGCTTCAGGTACTGGTGACTATGGGTACTGGTGGAGATGCGACAGACCTCTGTCTGAGTAGTGAAACATTGCCCCCTCCATGCAGATTATGTCATGTTCCACAAACTAAAGGACTGACAGTGCAAAACAGCTTCATGTAAATTCATATTGGGTAGTCTTGTTTTGAAATGCAGTTGTCTGGCCTGGAAGCACATTGGAAGAAACTAGAGGTGGATTTTTTTATATATTGAATATTTCCAGCCTGTTTGGGGGTAGCTAATTTCTTTTAATCTCCTTTTCCCTTTTGCAGCTATACTGCTAGTGGCTTTATTCCATGCCTCCGCAGGAGCAGGGCCACCACATGTCAAAATAGAATTTAGGCATGCTGGAAGGAATTGTGGAAGATAAAATGAACAACAAAGCACCTTCTGGATGACTGTGGTTAGTCACACTCACTTCTGATTAAAGATCATTAAACATGAAATTAGCTCGTTTGTGTTATGGGTCCCCCGGGGGTTCTTTTAATTATGAAGTGCAGATGGGCGAGAACCTGGGGAAACAGCAGCTTAGGGAAAGGGGGCAGAGATGTTCATGGGACTCAGTGATGCTTCGAAAGTGGCTGAGGAAGGAGAAGGAATAGCACTGCATTAATCTTTTACTTTACTTGTTGTTTTAAGCCCCTCAACATTTCATAACAAATCGCAGATATAATCAGCAGTCCTCAACACACAGTGGTTAAACTGTAGTACTGCAGCCAAAACTGCTCACCTTTTGAGTTTAATCCTAGTGGATTTTAGAGAGGATATAGATCCACAAAGCACCACAGGTCTCAGTCAAAACCCTTTGCCCAAAGCCGCCGATTTTGTTCATAGATATGGTTCATAAAGCACTACTTTGTACTTAGCATGGCTGAAGTACTCATTGGCACTACAGTATTTGTCAACCTCCTTCAGGTTCAACCTCACCCCCCAAACAACAACAACAGCAACCACCACCACCACCTCTGAATTGTTTGAATCCAGTTAATCAAGTAGCCTTCAAGGGATGGATATCTATGCAATAAAATATATGATGCCTACAGAGTGCCATTTATAGACACTTTTGGTCCCCTGCCCTCCTCTCCCAACTATGAACCAAGATTATCTGTTCTGTTAACATAGCCATTTCAGTTTGCACATTAGACAATGGCAAGAAGCCAAAAATGAAATTTGGATCTGATTTGGGCACTTAATTTTACATGCACCCAACTGCAACTTACATACAGATTTACATTCCTTTGTGGTGCCCATGAACTTGAAAGGGAATCTGGGAGCAAAAATGAGCTGTGTAATTATTTCATTCACTGGGAGATATTCTAGTTCTAAATGTCGTAGGAGAGATAGCACAATATGGCAGGCCTTTTTTCTTTGAAAATGGCATGCAAACTTGGTGCTAAAGTATCAGAGTAATAATTTGAGGAACAGAGCTAAGATAACATACAATATACCTGTAATAGAATTTTACTTTCATTTTTATTACACTGACCAGAATTCAAAGAATCACAGAGCGGGTTCTAAGATGCTAACATGGCTCAAGAGTAGGTTTTCTCATTATAAATTTTTGAAAGTTTTAGAAGAGAAAATGGCTTAAATCTTGTTGCTTTGTGTAATTAATGTTCTAGAATAGACCTATTGAATCCTTAGTGAGTTGATGAGTTAACCATTCATAAGTTCCATTGATTCAAATGAACCTACACTAGATGTGACATACATTAGTGCAATAAGACACAACATTTTTATCAGTGGAATTTACAGAGGAGCTGACTTGCCAAATCCTCAAAGTTTCAGTGGGCTGGCTGTAGTGCAACTAACTAAGCTAAGCAATAGGATTTCAGCCAGAAAGTAAAAAACACTACAATATAAGTGCAAATCCTTTATTTATCCTAAGAAAGTTATTTAGGTCCTGGCTGAAATATTCACTACATACTCATGACTAGTATACTGGGAATAGAATGGCATAAATAGAAGAAACTTCATCATTTGTAGTTATGACTGCTATTTTAAAAGGGGCAGGAGAGTACTGTACTATAAACTGTGAAAGACATGCAATTAATTTCAAGGAAACCACTGTTAACTGTTATCTATTACTGTTTCCTGGGAACAATAATTTTAATACACTGAACAGACAAAAATAAAGAACATGAAGCACTTTTACTTAAAACATCAAACATAACGTGAAACAAAAGAAATGTGAAAATAAAACAAGCTAGGCTGCTCATAGATACTAGGTAAGACTCTTGATCTTTTACTGTCACCATACTAGACATCATAAGTGGGAGGGGTAGTGGCCTTACATAGAGCCCAGGGAGATTTTTCTATTCTTCCAGAATACCTTGTTGATGAGATGGTAAGGAAAACTGTGCTGGATCTAACAAAGGGTGTAACTAGTCCAGCATTTTGTTCCCACAGGGATCAACTAGATCAGGGGTTCCCAACCTATGGCTCACGGGCCAGACCCAGGTCCCAATGCCATCCCATCTGGCCTGTCACTGCCTCTGCCACATCCAGAAGTGGAAGCAGGCGTGTTTGCAACATCTGTAAAATGTGCCCATGCTCAAATGCACCTATGGCTGGCGTAAACGCAGAAGTGGGCGCATTTACGACAGCCATAAATGTGCCTGCTTCCACTTCCAGGGGGCGTGGTCCAGCCTGCAATGCTTTCTGGGGGCGTGGTCAGGCCCACAATGTAAAAAGGTTGGCCACCCTTGAACTACAGGAGGCCCCCAAGTAGGGTGTGAATCCAACAGAATTCTCCAGTGTTCTCCAGCAACTGCTACTAAAAGGCATCCTGCTACTGATACTGGGGGTAAGAATGCAGCCATGAAAACCAGTAGCTGTTTATAACCTTTTCTTTCATGAATAATCTGCAGCCTTGGTTCTCAACACAGACACCTCAGCCTGTAGGCATTCAGAAGGCTAGCAGAGGGCCTTGGTGCAATGCAGCTTAGAAAAGTAAGGCAGACTTTCAGCAGAGATGGAGAACAGATTGCATCAAGAACTCTGCATTAGCTGCATAACAGTTTATCTAACAAGACACCCTTAAGTACTCACTTCCTTGACAGTAGAGTTTAGGAGGACTGCCCTGTTAAAACATTGGTACCTATCACCAGGGACTGCAGTGGCTTAGTGGTTAAGACACTGTACTTGATGACTGGAAGGTTGGCAGGTCAGCAGTACAAGACCCAAGTGCTGCATGATGCAGTGAGCTTCCATCTCTGTCCCAGGTCTTGCCAACCTAGGAGTTCAAAAGCAAGAAACTGCAAGTAGATAAATAAGTATCACTTAGGTGGGAAGGTAAACAGTGTTCCGTGAACTCCGGAGTCTAGGCATGCCTGCCACATGTCCACAGAAACATCTGCAGAGGCAAACAGCAGTGGCTCTTTGACTATAAACAGAGATGAGCACTGAACCCTAGAGTTGGATACAACTGGCTTTTGAGCAAGGGTGACCTTTACCTATCTTTAACTTTCAAATTACACAAAACTATATTTCCCAGAGTTCTTTGGGAATGATAACCTCATAAATCCAGTGAAAACCAATGTCCATGTCTCTGGAGCAGATGAGTATTAACCGGTCCAAGCTATGGTGGAGTTGGCAAGGGAATTGTGAAAGAGCTAATCTAATTCCCCCTAAAATGCACAGTGGGGAGTACCGGGCAGATTAATGGACTACAGCTCAGGAAAACTTTGAGCTCTGTCAGGGAAACTCACTGAGGAAACAGAACTGATAAAGCCAATCCTTCAGTTCCTTACTTTTCCCTTGAAACCCCTATTATGGAATAGTAGCCGTGTTAGTCTACTAATTCATGCATATAATAATAATAATAATAATAATAATAATAATAATAATAATAATAATAATAATAATAATAATAATAATAATAATAATAATAATAATAATAATAATATCAGAAAACAAAAAAGTGCTACAGTCTTTTATTTTGTTTTCTGTTACCCCCGTTATGGTCACTGTCAGTCAGTTTTGATTTGATAGCACGTAAACAACAAAGTACAGTCATACCTCGCACAACAAGTAACTCGTATAACGAATAAATCGCTTAACGAGGATGATTTTTCACAAAATGTCTGCTTCGTTGAGCGAGGAAAAACTCGCTTAAAGAAAACAGACTCTCGCTTGGTACGGCTGCAAGTGGCCAAGCGAGACAGCCTTGCAATCAGCGGACCTCTCCACTGATTGCGAGGCTGTCTCGCCCAGCCGTGCCAAGTGAGAGAACCCCTGGGAGTCTTTGGCCGTTCCTCACAGCCATGCAAAATTATTTTAGTTTGTCAGTTTGCAACTGGGTGGTCAGGTCATACTCTACAGAAGGCAATTCATTTTAAATGTCCTCTCTCTGAGAGCACTACCTACTTGAAGGACTGGACACCTTAAAACTAGGGGTAAAACTGCACATCAAACAGCAGCATGCTGGGGTATCGGGCAATGTCCCACTCCATGAGCAATCTTTGCCCCAGCAATCTCTGCCCCAGCGGGTGGAATTTTATTTTTATTTTCTTAACCAGAGGGCAGGAAGGGGGAAGCCCAGCACTGCACAGGGCTTAACTCAAGGGGAAGCAGGGGTTGGGCAGCAACACTGGCAAGATGGGCGCCTTCCTCCCACCTTGTCTCTAGCCATTATATATATTCCCACCATCCTCTCTGGGGGATCAAACCCTGATCCTCTCCTTACAAGGCAAAATTTCAACCGCTAAGCCACAGTGGTTCCACAACCAATGGAACTGCTTTTGGTAATCTTATAACAGAGTTTGTTGTTCAGTCACACAGTTGATTCCGACCCTTTGCGATCCCATGGACCACTGTCTGCCAGGCACTTCTGTCCTCCACCATCCTCCTCAACTCGCTCAGCTCTGTGCCCATTGTGTCTACAATACCATCTAGCCACCTCATTTTTGGCCGCCCCCTTTTTCTTTTGCCCTCCACCTTTCCCAGCATCAAGGCTTTCTCAAGTGAGTCTTCTCTTCTCATTTGATGTCCAAAGTACTTTAGCTTCATCTTTACTATTTGCCCCTCCAAGGAGCAGTCAGGGTTGATTTCTTCTAAGATTGACCTATTTGTTCTCCTTGCTGTCCAGGGGACTCTCAAAACTCTTCTCCAACACCACATTTCAAAGGTATCTATTCTTCTGCGCTCTGCTTTCCTAATGGTCCTGCTCTCACAACCATACATTGCCACAGGGAATACCATTGCTTTGACTATGTCTCTACTTTTCACTATGCTCCCCAGGTTTCTCATCGCTTGCCTCCCAAGAATCAGTCGCCTTTTTATTTCATGGCTGCAATCACCATCTGCAGAGAGTTTTGATCCTAAGGAAGTAAAATTTGTCACTGCTTGTTTTATGTTCAGTTGCCTTTAAAGAGCACTTTATTAATGAGCTTTGAACGGGTACCCTGTAAAAGAATCCTTTTTTTTTTACTTTATTCTTGATGTGTGATGTTTTAAAAGTTGAAGTTTGATGTTTGGAATGTTATTTTTTGATTTAACATGTTCCTGCACACTATTTATGCTGTTTAACTGCACCTTATAAATAATTTTGAACAAAAAAAAAAAGTTTTTTGGGAGCTTTTTTCTGAGATCCAGAACAAAATTTGGGTTTTCCATGCATTCCTATGGGAAAATTTGTTTTGCTTAAAGAGCAACTCACTTAAAGAGCAATCTCGTGGAACACATTTTGCTCTTTAAGCGAGGTATTACTCTATTGGAAGATTGCAATGAAACAGATTTCTCCAGGAAGATCAGGGAGGACTTTTAGCAAACGTTTAACAAAAGTGAGAGCTTGAGTAAATGGCCTTTTGAACAACCACTCTCAGAAGCATGCAACAGCATAGACCTAGCAGATTCTGGGATGTGTAATTTAAAAAGCCATGTTTCCAAACCCCAAAGAGCTGGCCTCTTGCACAGATATACACCCACTTCATCTTGACAGAGACACCTGGCTGACGTAGGGGTGGTAGATGGGTAGAGAGGCAAGTAGCTGGCAACTTGTTAGAACCTGGCAAGACCCACAAGGGCCATCCAACCAGTGAAGGGCTTCCTCGGGTGACATAAACTGGGGGATGGCCCAGAGGTGTGGAAACAAGTTACTCCTGCCTTTGTCCCAGTGATGTCCTGTTCAGTGAGCATGGCAGCTTGATGCTGAAATCTGGCAAGCGCAGTGGCCAGGCCTGCCCTGTGCGTTGGCAGCTGTGCCAGTGACAGCAGGTGAAGGCAGGCGTCTGCCTAAGGCAGAGTAATGAGGTGGGAGAAGAGCAGGCAGTGGTGCAAAGCCAGAGTTTTTCTCTGCTAAGTATCCTCACCATCTATTTGCAGCTGGTTATCAGAGGACCTGGCAGGCGGTGACACTCCCTGCCTGTTATCTCTCCAGCAGCCGCCAGCTGCCCTTTGACACATTCTCTGTCTCTGTCTTTTTCTCTCTCCCGCCTCCCCTTCAAATGCATATAAGCACAGGCACAGGGAAGGATTGTTCAGATGAATGGAAAGGACTGAAGGGAAGAAGGGACAGAAGAAAAGCAGCCAAGGGAGTTTGAATTCCTTCTTTTTCTCCTGCAATTCATTTCAAAGCTCAAAAATGCTAGCCCCCAGGGAGCAGCCATTACCTCCTACTTTCTGGCTAAATACTTCGTTTCCATAGAAATTGCTGATTTCTTCTTTACTTTTTTTTTAAGGCAGCAGGAAGGGAATGAAAGAAAGGATACGTTAGGGCTATGCCTCCCTCCTGCTGGACATCCTTCTAAGAGTAATCGCCATTTACTGAAACAGCACGGGGTATCCAGTGTGAACGCATGCAGTTCCCCCCCCCACTGCGCGGACCTAGCTATGCTAAGCTGCCAAGATTCCTCAAAAACTGCTACCTAGAAATGCACCATAAAGATGTCGAAGCAGAGTGCTTTTTTTAAAATTGATTTTTCCCATTTTGCACAATAATCAGACTCTCATTGTGGTTCACAGACACAGGGTCAGGGCATCGGAAGTTCAAGGAGAAGGTGTGGATGAGAAGGGAGGGAAATGGGTTTTCTTTTTTTGTAAAAAAAAAATTAAATAAATGTCAATTGGAAAAGAAAAATAGTCTCCTCTAATTCAGTTTTTTAAATGGGCACATTTTTGAAGGCTTAACATATATATGAGATCCTGGAATAAGATTATGGGGAGAAGTGAAGTGCTGATGAAAACTAAAAACTCTTTCTTTTTCCATTCAAACCTGACCTTGCAATTTCTGTGTTTGGTTAATAGCTGTGGTTTGAAGGCCTCAAAAGTTAATCCCGTTCAGTCTCCTGAAACTTTCTCCTGGGTAACACACAGGTTAACCCCCATCTATTTTCATCTGCATAAGTATATGGCATTTATAAGGTAAAGGTCTCCCTTGCTCAACCACCAATCATATCTGACTCTAGGGTACAGTGCTCATGTCTGTTTACAGCCAAAGAGCCAGTACTGTCTGCATCTGCAGACGTTTCCATGGTCATGTGGTAGGCATGACTAGATGCTGGAGTGCACAGAACACAGTTACCTTTCCCACTGAAGCGGTACCTATTTATCTGCTTGCAATTTCTTGCTTTCAAATTGCTAGGTTGCCAGGAACTGGGACAAAGATGGGAGCTCATTCTGTCCTGCAATATTTGGGTATCGAACTGCTGACCTGCCACCTTCTAGTCAGTGTCTTAGCCACTTGAGTCACTGCAGTCCCGATGTAACTCTTTAAGTGACCCCATAAAAGGCATCACCTTCCTCCTGAATTTTTTTTATTGTATTCATGGGTCACACGGCTGATTTCTGCTTATTGACTTTAACAGCATTTCACACGTGATCTGTGCTGCATTCTGATTAGTTGGAACTGCAGTCATAACAATCCTTTCTCACAAGCATACACCAGCAGCATTGTGGTGGCTTAGTGGTTAAGACACTGAGCTTGAAGACTGGAAGGTCGGGGTTCAATACCCAAGTGCTGCACGACAGATCTTGGGGACATGAAAGGAGCCTAATTTGGGCGTCCCCTGAGTGGAGTTTCTCCAGCAAAAATCATTTCAACCCAGAGTAATTTGTGACATGAAATTTATTTATTTACAAGCCTACACCCACACACAAATACACTCCTTTGTCCATGGACAGAAGCCTGTGTGTTCATCTATAGCTCCAATGACCACAGCATGAATATGGGGAAGATGACCAGGTAATATGGCAAAAGAGAAAACTAGTGCTAAAGTCACATAGAAAAATAGAAGTAAATGGAAGTTGATCGGGGGAGAGGACAAAAAACAGGGGCAAGTTCTTTCAGACCTAAACATAATGTCCCTTACTTGCATCATCAAAACAGCTACAAACACCTCCCCCCAATCTATTAAACACATCCTCAAGGGGGAAAAAACATTTTCAAATCCTTCTGAGGTGAAAAAGATACAAGTTTTCATCAACTGAGAAAAAAGCAGCTCTGTGAGAACAAAGCCGCAGATGGATTTGATTCTGCCTTTGCATCATGCAGGCATAAAGAAATACCTGTAATTCAAATTCACCTGTTTTGTAACAGTGGCAGATTCTGACATTTTTGATGGTGAAGCCAGCCCCCCTGTTTCATTTTCATTTTCTCACTAGCATCCTCATTCTATTGATTTCCATTGTTGGTAAGTGTGTACACTGCTCTCACTGTGAGACAGAAAATGTGGGGATTTGGGTTAAATACTCAATAAAGCAACCATCTGATGCAGTCACTCACACACAGTCTGCCTGCCTGTGACACCTGAATAGCAAAAGTCAAAGCCAGCCCTGCAGGCTCCACTATATCCAATCAAACAAATATTCAGCCAATATACCCTGGAAGCAACTGCTGCTACCAACCATCAACAGAGGTAAAGGAAAAACTTAGACCCTGTGGCCCTTGCTAGTTCCTATATAGACTTCTCATTTTAATTGAAGATTAGCAAGCCAATATGATATTTAAGAATGAGACCTGGAACTATGATTGAGGATGAAGATTTTGAGAAGAAAAATATAAGAGCGACTACCATCTGCAGCTGAAAATAGATTTAGTGGTCTTTGAAATGTCAGTTGAAATATGCAAAATTTGTATATTAGATCAATCAGTTTCTCTTTGTGTCTCTCTCTCATTCATTCAGATTTATTCATTTTAGTGCCATTTAACTTGAAGAAGAGTTCTAATCTTCTGGAGAGCTTGAAAGTTCATATTCTTTTGTGACATTTGGGTTCCAGTGAGATGCACCTGATGCACAATTGATCACACATTTTGTCACACAAAAGGTACTTCATTAATTACTGGCAAGTGGTCATGTATAGAATTCAAATCATACATGTCTAAATTACTAAGAGCATACTGGCCTATGTATCTCTAAAATAGTATAAAACAGGACCATATACGTTAGGTGATAATGGAAAGGTGAGGCTGAACTCTTTGACAGCTCACATTTTCAATGGGGCAAAAATCTCAGCACACCGATTCAATCATACTGCTGGAAAGAAAGCTGGGTCATTTTTTAAAATTCTCTTTTATCAAGTGGAAAGTCTGAAAGAGCTTTGTTGGAGTCTGGTGATGGTCTGGTATTTACATTAACTTCTGCTTCAACTTTTTATCTTAGCAATGCCTAAACTTCAAATGCCCTTTCATAACTCTTTCCCAATCCAGTTTCCACCTCCCCCCTTTTATATACAGTAAAACCTCGCATAAAGAGCACCTTGCTTAGAGACTAACTCGCTTACAGAGCAGACTTTTCTCTGAATGGTCGCCTTGCTCAACAACTAAAGCTAACCAAAAACTCACTTAACAACTAAATCAGTGTTCGCAAACCCCCCCCCCCCATTAGTCACTTACAATGGTGTTTTGCTTAAAGAGCAAACTCGTGTAAAGTGTGATCCTGCAGAATACATTATGTTCTTTAAGTGAGGTACCACTGTATGTTTATTTGTTTATCTCTGTGTGTATGACTTTGTTTTTACATGTTGTTAAATCTGAACCAAGTTATAGCAGAACCCCTAATAAACCTAATAGGGCTTTCAAGGTACTGTAAGATATTAAAGGAGTGACTTTACTAGTTCCACACCCACAGAGAGTTTCCATAACTAGGCAGGGATTCAAACCCAGACTTTCTCTGTCCTATTCTGTCACTCTGCCTAATACATCACACTGGGTATCATATTACTGTCTTACTGTCATGTGCTCTCCCTATGATCGTGGGTCAGCATAATCTATAACTGGGGTGAAATGTTAGATGAAAGGATTCATTTTGGGAAAACTAGTTGCTTTGGAGAATCTTAAAATGCAGTCTCATAAAACCAGCTTCAAAGGAAGCATAACTGAACATGATGGGGCTAACGTCTGAATAAATATACGGAGGATCAAACTTCAGAGAACCAGCTCTCTTCCTCAGTTTTTGGAATAAAAATGGGACTTGTTGCAGCAACTTGTAGACCAGGGGTGCCCAAACTTTTCAGGCTGCAGGCTGGTCACATGGTTCAGGGAACTGGTCACTATGACCTGGGGTTGGCCTGCGAAGTCCTCATCACTCCTGGAAGCAGAAGTAAAATGCGCCCATACGGATGCATTTTACTTTTGCTTCCAGGAGCGATGAGAGCTTCGTGGGCCAGATGAATTGGCATTGGGGGCCGCATCCAGCCCACGGGCCATAGTTTGGGCACCCCTGTCGTAGACTAATAAACTGTGGTAAAAACATTAATGAACACAAGTCTATTTTGTCAGAAGCATTTTTATGATGTAGATTGTAGTCTATGAAATTTTATGCCGCCATAAATTTATTAGTGCCCAAGACACTAAAAGCCTCCATGTTTCTCATGCACTGTTTGCGCTGCTAATCTTGCTTTTCTGTGGTGAATTACATGTAATGCAGTAAAAATACTGTAATCCATCCTGAGCCTTTGGGAGACAGTGAGATAAAAGATCAGCAAAGGCAAACCAACTGATGTGAAAGTTTGCAGCAATGAAGCCTACCAATCACAACCATATAAAAGAGGTGAAGAACAGTACATCGTTTCCTGTCCTCTTCAGGACTGAACCTTTTGGAGCAAAGTTAAACAAGGTATCCATTTTACAATATTGGCCAAGGTCACCCTTGCTCAAAAGCCAGTTGTATCCGACTCTCAGGTTCAGTGCTCATCTCTGTTTATACCCAAAGAGCCAGCGCTGTCTGCATCTGCAGATGTTTCCATGAACATGTGGCAGCCATGACTAAACACCGGAGTGCACGGAACACTGTTTACCTTCCCACTGAAGTGGTCCCTGTTTATCTACTCGCGATTTCTTGCTTTTGAACTGCTAGACTGGCAGGAACTGGGACAGAGACGGGAGGTCATTTCGTCCTGCAGTACTCGGGAATTGAACTGCTGACCTCCCGCCTTCCAGTCAGCATCTTAGCCACTTGAGTATCTTGGAATAAAATACTGTATGTCTTTATCTGAGACATCTATAGCTTAATATATATGCTGGTTTGTTCACATAGCTATAACACAGTTACGCTCTTAACTGCATTGATTATTCTTTATTTATTCTATTATTTATTATTCTATTATTTATTCTTCTGAAAAGCCAGTCAAATTAGCTAATCCTTCACTTTAGGTCTGTATATCTCACAGGGATTCCTTGTTCAGTGCTGCAAACGTGATCTTCCTAATCTCAGACCATATAAACATTTTCAGCATGGTGACCTCTGTGATTCCACTAATTCCTGCTATGTCATGTTGGCCTGGGTCTGTTCTCCAATCCCTATCTATGGATTTCATTTGTCCCAGCAATATGTCTCCAGTGTACACAAGCTTCTCTGAAGGTTTTAATTGGCTTGAAAAAAAGAGCCTTGATTTTCTTTTGTTTGTCTTGGTTAAAACTAAAATGGGCAGACAAATGAACTTTGGCTGCCACTGCATAGCTCAGAGTTTTGTTTTAAACTGTTGACTTCTCTGATCTTCTCTATGCAGCTTCAGAAAGCACTCTCTCTCTCTGTGAGTATATTTGTAAGTTATAAAGACTAAGTCCAGAATTTTACAGTTGTTTGAAGACCTACAATGGAATTACTTTTTGTGCAATAGAGCAGTGTTCCCCAGCCTTTGCTTTCTGGATGTCAATTCACAGAAGCCTAAGTCAGTACAGTCAAACCGTGCATAAAGAGTGCCTCGCTTAAAGAGTAACTCGCTTAAAGAGCAGAATTTTCTCTGAATGTTCGCTTCACTTAACAAATAAAACCAACCAAAAACTCACTTAACAAATAAACTGGGGGTCACAATCCCCCCCCCCAACTGGTCACTTACAATGGTGTTTCGCTTAAAGAGCAAACTTGCTTAAAGAGCAAACCTGTGGAACACATTATGCTCTTTAAGCGAGGTACAACTGTACATTGACTGATCAGTGCTTTGGGGAATTTAATTAGTCTTCTAGGAATTGAAGTCCAAAAAACAAAGGTTGGGGAACAGTGCAGTAGACCATAAAGCCCACAACTGGAAACAGGATGTTGGGTGATGTGGAGCCTTCCCCCTAATTTTCTTTTTCTCCAGAGGAAGCTCCTGTGAATCTGTTTTGTTTCGGATTGTACTGTTAGGGCGAAAATAATTCTGTGCAGGTCAGAAAGACTTAAGGGCTTGCAACAAGAGATGCCTAATCCTCTGACAAGCTAATTACATATTTCATTACAGTAACTTTGTTGTGAAATAACTGGTTAGAAATGAGTGCTAATGTTTTGTTTCACACTGTTGATTCACTCTGTTTGCTAGGTATGGGATCCATCAATGGGAGTTTATTTTATTGTAATATTACTTCTCAGTATTTATAAGAATCTCCTGGGAGAGTCATTATAAGTTTGAATCAATATATATAACCATTAAAGATTGATGAAGGCAGAGGTCAATATGGCAAGAATTTAGTACTGTATTATCAAACAGCACCAATGTTCTGATTAAAGCTGTCTAGGTTGGGATCAAATTGTTTTAAAGTTAAGTTTTCTATGATACTGCAGCCGTCTTTGCATTCATTATACAGTATTGTGAAGGACAGACTCTAAGTAGAATTAAGTACAATTTCTTAAATTTTGGACTCTCAAATCCAATTCCATGTTTCCAGATTGACAGACTCAAACTTATAAACATGACATAATAAGCCCACTTGAAATTGCATCTGTTCAATGCATCACTGAAACTAGTGAGTGCAACCAATGTTCATGTCCAAATGTCAAGACTGCAATGAAGATGGGCATCCTGTAAAACAGAATACCTCACCTGCCCTAGCCATCAGTCAGTGGAGACAAGTGATGTGTTCTGGCATGCCTGTGAGGTATTATCCGGCTTGTTCCGAATCAAATCTTTTATTTGATTGTATAGATTTTTCTTTCACTAAAATTGATCATGGCAAGGTAAATGCAGAGGTGTTTACTTCCTGCTTAATTTTTTACCTCCTGAAACTAAAAATAAGTAGTCAAACCGTGCATAAAGAGCGCCTCGCTTAAAGAGCAACTCGCTTAAACAGCAGAATTTTCTCTGAATGTTCACTTCGCTTAACAAATAAAACCAACCAAAAACTCGCTTAACAAATAAATTGGGGGTCACAATCCCCCCCACAACTGGTCACTTACAATGGTGTTTCGCTTAAAGCGCAAACTCGCTTAAAGAGCAAACCTGTGGAACACATTATGCTCTTTAAGCGAGGTACAACTGTAGTGGGTGAAGATTGTGGTATTTTTGAACCACAACCGGGCACACCCTCATAATGGCAACTTTGTGTTACTGGCTAATCTTTCTCACATTGGGTCAGCTGAAAGGAACTGCAGAATAAACTCACTAAAAGGTGCATTTATTTTGGCAGTTTCAAGTCTGGCCTAGACACAGAAGAAGAAGAAGTGTATAGCATAGTCACTGTGTGAGATATTTTGCAAAACTGGTGTGTTTGATAGCAGAATACTGCCTGGGAAAACCAGTGCAACTCTTATTTGCACACCTGTAATACTACTGTCACCTTAGCCATTCAAATCTTTAAAATTAAAATTGGGGAATGAGAAAGCAAGGCAACTGCCTAAAGTGCTGATAAACAGGACACACAGAGTTTCAAATGGAGAGTTGTTGGCTGCTATTAGGAGTATCTGAAAGCAGTCATCAGATCGGGTGATGGGAAATCAGTGGTTACCCCATAGTCTATTCTCTTGAGTGCTAACAGAAGTTCCTGTCACATGTATATGATAGATACAGTATATCACTATATGACAATGCAGTAATAATGTTATATAGCAGGCCAAATCAGCAGTCTATGAGGCAATTTTAAAAATGGGAGCAGGCCACACACACAAAAAATTACTTTTAAACAGGGCTTCCAATCAGCATCAAATTTGACACAGTAGAAATAAACAGTCTGCTGCTGGTGGTCTAACCAAATTTGGTGATGCTTGATCAGACAAATTTAAAGTTATGATTTGGTAAGTATAGAGGCGGTTTATTCCACTCCAATTCAGATGCAAACAATTTTTTTCTCCAGTAGTTAAGAAACTGCTGATTCCCCCCCCCCCCAAAAAAAAAAACCCTCACGTTTTTATCTTAAAATTAATTACCTTAGCCCCTGTAGCCATGTAAATATTTAAAAGTTAAGCCAATCCTTTTAAACACAAAATCAGTCCTTTCTAAAACTCTGGAGCACGTTCAGTAGAATCTTGCTAGAAAGAGCAATGATTCAAAAAGATTTGTTTGCCCTTAATTTCCTATATAAAACTTCAGGGATTGAGTGAGGAGAGTAAGTGAGACTTGGGCTTTGGTGAAGTTCTTGTTCTTAAAGGGCCAGCGCTGTTTAACAGTCTCCAAAGTCTCTTCTCTCTTTGCTTTGAACAGGCATAAATCCAACCACAGCAGCTATTGCTTTACACCAGAGTTCTCAACCTTTTAAAGTCAAAGTCCGTGTCATGCTCCCTCAGACAGTTTCGGGGCCCGGATGGCCATTTTGCCCTTCCTCCACCACATGGCACTTCCTGGTGTGGTGGAGGCAGTGGGGGCCCACATGAAATGGTGCTGCGGTCTGCCTCTGGCCCACAGGCTGCAGGTTGAGAACCCCTGCTTTACAGAGCAGGAAGAGTGGCTTTTTCTCATATCTCTGCTGGCTGCCTTTCAATTAAAAATCCTTTTACTTCTTTTGAAATGTTTTCCCCTTCTTTCATTCTCACCCCATCTCCTCATGATCACATGCTTCTGGACTGTGTAATTATCAATGACAATTCACCACGTTAGAATTAATGATTCTATATTTCTGGGTGTACTTCTTCAAACGTGAGCACATGGTGGGAAAAAATAGCATACAGAGAAAGAAAAGTTTGAGAAAGGCCTTCTAGCCTAAGATATGAAAATAAACGAACTCTGGCAATGGAGATCCATACAAGTCCTCCAAAGAAAGAAATCACAAAATAGCTTCAAACTGTATTTTGTGTCCCCACAACTGCTCTCTAATTTGCATGTAATGAAAAAAGCCTTACACCAACTCTTTTGCCTGGTCTTAGGGGTGGTAGAGACATAGAGCAAAGTGGTGACAGGCTGGCCACTAATGGTGGTAATGTCCAAGAGCCTCTTGAACAAACTGCCCTGTCAATTGTTGGAGCATGTCCCATGGGGTGGTTGATGGGGCAGAAGGGTGCCTAGGGCAGTGATGGTGAACCTTTTAGAGACAGTGTGCCCAAACTGCAACCTAAAACACACTTATTTTTGCGAAGTGCCAACACAGCAACAGGGGAGGAAGGAAACGCTCCCATTGGGCTGCTGGGCAGAGGAGTGGGGCAAACTCTGTGCTGGGGGAAGGGAAGAAACACTTCCATTGGGCTGCTGGGCAGAGGGAGGTGAACTCTGTGCTGGGGTAGGGGGGAAGCACTCCTATTGGGCTGCTGGGCAGAGGGGCTGGGCAAACTCTGTGCTGGGATGACTGCATGAGTGCCCACAGAGAAGGCTCCGAGTGCCACCTCTGGCATGCGTGCCAAAGGTTTGACACCACTGGACTAGGGTGAGGGCTTCAGTATGAGCCATAGTGTGAGACCTGTAACATGGAGCAAGGGAGAAAGGAGCACTCTTTTCAACAGAGTGGCATTCACTCCTCTGCCACTGATCCACTGGCGGATGTTCTGCTTCGAATGTATCTTCTCGATCCTAAGAAGATTGTTACATGGCTTTGCCCTAAAAGTTGTAAATAGCAGATCTCATCAAGTAGGCTACTTGACAGGATTGTTGTGAGGACCATGGTGCTGTTTTCAATGACTTGGAGAAGTGGGATATAAAATGAAACAAAATGAACAATTTCATATCATTTATATCCTCTTAGATTGTGCTATTCTATTCCAGTTAGTACCCTCCAGGGATAGATTGATGTATGCTAAAGAGAGCTTCATTGATGATCCTTGGTAACTTCCAGACCCCACCTACTTTTACTTTTTAATTTCAAAAGGCAAGGGGAAAATCTTCTGGAAAACATGTGAGCAAAATATTCATAGAGAATTTGGATCTATATAGCTTTACTTTCTCACGTTGCCTTACCTAATGAAAGGGAAGGGAATGGAGTTGGAAGATAGCTTTCTAGTCTGTACTCTGTGAAGCAGGCAGGGCAACATCAGTTTACCTGAGAGATAAAAGGTATTGTATGAAGAATTGTTCTCCACCATTATTTCGTACATGAATGGCACAGAATCTTAAACAAAGCTTATGGGTTACATTTGTATGTGCCTGTTCAGTGTGTTATGTCAGCTCTTTTTAGATCATTTCTACCCTGCAATAATTGAGCTAGTGGGACTAGGAGTCACAGGATCTAAACCCTCTGGTCTTTTTGGGTAGCAGAGATTGTGACACTGTCTGCCACCTCCCACCAGACATCCATAACATATGGGGGATAAACATACTGTACTGATTTTTCCTGCTATTATTGCAAGTTACCATTGTTCTAATGTGAAGAATATGAGAGTACTGTAGTTTAGTCTTAAGATGATAATTAAGAGTCATTAACTTTTAAAAATTGGTTCTTCATTTGTTGATATGGACAGATTTATTAAGGAGGATGTCAGGAAGAGAAAACATGGGAGTTATATTACACATACTATACATTATAGTTATTTTTAATTTTTCCTATATATTTACTCCTGCATTTTCTCTTACAACCTCCAGGCAGTGTAGATCGCTCCACCTCATTTCACCTACACAACAACCCTCTAAGGCAGGTTAAGCGGAGAGAAAGTCTGGCACAAGATTACCCAGTGAATTTCAAGTGTGAGTGGAGCTTTGGACCCAGAAGTCCTATGTCAAAGTGTTAGGGTAGTCCCATGATGGCGAACCATGGCACTCCAGATGTTCTTGGACTTCAATTCCCAGAAGCCCAAGCCCCCATGAATCCACACAAATGGGTTTGAACAATTCATCCGGACCGCACCACCCTTGTTGCTTCCAGAAGCAGAAGTAAAATGTGCCAGTACGGTCACGTTTTACTTCCACTTCCGGGAGCGATGAGTGCCTGATGAATTACAGCAAACCCATTCGTATGGATTCACGGGGTCTAGAGCTTCTGGGAACTGAAGTCTAAGAACATCTGCAGTGCCAAGGTTTGTCATCACGGGGCTAGTCCATTATGATACTGGAACGTTGTCTGCTTTTGACCGATGTTCTCCATTTTCTATTTCTTCTCCCTGTTTCATATCTTCCAGCTTTAAAGTCTGGAATGCCTTTGGACCTGATGTTGCACTGTCAGTTCAGGAGCTTCTCTAGGATGCTCTGACAGTGACTTACTTCATAGGCTTGGGAGGGAGATCAAGGTCACCTTTGCTCAAAAGCCAGTCATATCCGGCTCTAGGGTTCGGTGCTCAACTCCATTTACAGCTAAAGAGCCAGCACTGTCTGCAGACATTTCCATGTGGCAGGTATGACTAGATTTGGAATGTTGTGACCTTTCCCACTGAAGTGGTACCTACTTATCTACTTGCAATTTCTTGTTTTCGAACTGCTAGGAGAAGGTCTTATTTGGAAGGCGAAGGGACCAGTGTGTGGGCTTTGATTGCCAGTCGGACCCTAAAGAATAGCTGATTGCAGTGGCCATCTGGTATTTTAGATGGAAATGAGAGGGTTGCAGGTATGAGTTTTGAGATCATGCCTGTCTCTCCCAAAGATTTCTGCCTTGTAATTCCTACCCCCACCCCATGTATTACACATGCAAAATGCATTGCCGCACACAGGTGGAAACAGCTGGCATAATCCACTTTGGCATCTCTGTTTTAGAAAAGCAATTTTCTCTTCTGCTTCTCTGACAGAGCTGAAGAAATATTTAAGTGACCCATTAACAGACCTTTCCTCCCATTGGAAAGGGCATTTTAATCTGATCATGCATTCCTGACAACCTTTTCTTTTCTTAGGAGTCTCTGCTTTCCTTCTCTCAGCTGAAGACATGCCAAGATAAAAACAGGTAAATTCCTTTTATGCAACTGTCTTCTCTATATTATGCCATAGCTGCCTGCAAATCGAGTGTGGGGTTGGGTGGAATTCAGCCCTAATTTGCTTGTGTTCACATTACCAGTGAACATAGGCTGCAGAACCAAGGTTTTGTTAGGCAGCAAAGACCAGTACTGCTAGTAGCAGCCATTTAAAAAATCTCTCAGTGCATGCAAATAATCTCCTAGAATTAAAATAATAAAAATAATAATGTAAAATGAAGATGGCAAGAGAAAAGGACATAACATGGTGGTTCCAAAATGCCATGTTTACTAACATGACCCCTGCTAGGGGAGAGCCTTGTCAGAGACTTGAGTGGTCTAATTAGGCAGTGTTAGGATGCAGGGGCTTGAGCAGCCTAACTAGGCAGTGTTGCCCATCTCTTGTTAATGTGGTTAGGCCGGGACTCACCAAAGTGTCCTTCATTGGATCCCTTGGGTAAGGTGAAAGCGGAGGGCACCTATCATGGTCTGCCTAGCCAACGGGTGACGTGATATCCAAATGGCTAAAAACTGCAGGTCCATTTGCATGTGTGGAATGTCAACGCGGAGATCTCTACCAATGCGCGGACTCTTTGCTGAACAACAACTCCAAGGTAAGATAACAGGAGCTGAAATCTAGCAGTAAGATGGAACTAGAGTAGGCACATCAGTAAGAATTTGGTAAGTCAACTTCTTTGTAAGTTGCACTTATTCTACAGGCTTACTCTAGTTGTGACATATTATTGGATTTCAGTGTAATTAGTAAGAAAGAAAATAAAACTAAAGGAGAAGAAGTATCTTATACAGTATCAAAAACAGACTGCACATCTCATGTCACCTGTGACAGAGTTCAGCCCTACAAAACTCTCAAAGACGGGGGCAAGCCAACACTCAATTGCCTATTACAAGGCAAACAAAACAGCAACAGTGTCTGAGAAAAAGGAACCCACAAACAGATCTATGTAATAGGCACTTCATGTCAAGTCTTTGTGAACATCACCAGGAGGAAACAGGACATGTGAGAAAGAGAAGCTTCATCAAAGTCATCAGATTTTTGCCATCAACACACAGCAGACATATGACCTTCAGAATGAGGAAACCCAAATGAAATAATATGGCTTCCTTATCCTTTCAGAATCCCAAATCTATTCTATTTCAGAAGCTCTTTATCATGAAGTCACAAATGCTCCAAAAAATGAAAGAAAACTTCTTTTTCATGCTTCTCTCCTCCATTTGGGTTGTCCTCAAAGTCTCAAACCTAATGATAGATTAAATAAAGTGATGTTTAGGTAGACATGGACCAGTTCTTGAAAATCACATTTTGAGGTGATCACCATAAAAGAGTTGTTTTAAAAGAAACCCAATCTATAGACTACAGATGGAAAGGATATTCTGCCTTTCACATAAAATTGCTCTGTTATGGCCAGAAAACAAAGGGCATCTGAGATCATGTTATCATGCCAATGGCATTTTAAGCAGTTTCTTCTCTTTTTTCAAAAGAAGCAAGAAAATGACTTTCCTTGATGTACTCCATTTACTTTTAAAAATAGATGCCAGAGTCATGCGGGTGTCTGTTTTCGCTCGGAATAATTTTCTTGTTTTACTTTAAGTCAGAATGATTCTACAGCAAGGTTGGTGCTTTAACACAGAAATTCCAAGTGTACTCTCATGGCATAATGAAAGCTGACATTATATCAAACACAATAAAGAGTCTCAGTTGATGAAGATCATTGCTGAACACACAAACCTATTAAACTAAAGGGAGGGGGCAAATATCAATTCTACACATTCACCAGCCAAAAGAAAATGTGATTTGTTATCTGAAAGGCAGTTATAAACACAGCTTCAAAAACACTTTTTGTGCTGTAATGAAAACTAGGTTTGAAATGGCAAGATGATTGCAAATTAGAGCATTTGGTTTTATTTTCTAGCTTTTTCGGTAAACCTTCTGCAAGGGCAAGTGGAAGGTTAAACAGACAATCTTTCTGGTCTCTGCCGATAAGTGGGCTCCGCTCAATAATTAAGAGAGAATAAGAAATGAAATTGAGGCGGGGGGCTGAGTTGCCTTTCCCCTTTTCTTGCTTTGAACACAAAGGAAAGACTTCAGTAATATAGCTGTGGAAATAACAAGATAATAGGCATCATATGTACATGTACACACACACGCACATGTACGTATGCACGCACACACACTAGTTAATATGCCCAAAGTGCCTGAGAGATACAGTGTGAATATTTCCCATACAATTTAGACATTATCAATGTAATTAATCTGTGAAATGAGACAGCATTGCTGCTGCTGTATTTAGCAAGGCAAACAGATCCTGAAAATTGGGCTGTTTCCCCCCCCTCCAAATAAATAAAATAAAATAAAACTGGACTTCTCCCTAATCCCCCCTCAAGCTGGAACAGACTCCGTACCATTATCTTAAAAGAAATGCACTTGCTCAGCAGGCAGCATCATAACTAAAGTAAAACAAATTACATGAGTTTCAGAGCTTAAATTGATCCCAAAGAGGACGGAGACTTGACAATTGTAACACACCACAGAGGACACTGTGAAAAGAACCAGCTGTGATCGATAGTGGACAATATCCTCTAAGAGTGTTGGAGGACCTCTAGCCAGTGGTGGGCATCAGCAGGTTCACACCAATTTGCCAGAACTGGTAGCAGAAATTCTGGCTGGCCCTACCCATCCAAGTTTTGAAATAAAGTAGTCCTAATTTGGGTGCAATGCAGGACCTTCCCCCTGGCCACGCCCACCGTGTCACGCCCACAGTGTGGTAGTAATTTTTTTTTTGAGCCCACCACTGTCTCTAGCCCACTAGCCAGACGAGATAATTCATAGGCAGCATGTGACAAGAACAGGGTGTATAGTATATGCCTCAATCCAAAACTGGAGTGGGACACTAAGCATCCCTTGGCAGGTTCACAACTCCATGACTGCCTTTGCTTGGTTGGCTAGATGCAGCCCTTTATTTTCCAGCTGGGAGGAGAGGCTCTCCTGTTTAGTCTTGCCTCTCCTTCACAGTTTCCATTCTTCCTGACGAGGGCAGGGATTTCCTCTTTCCCCAACTCCCCATGGGCACACAGGGATGATCCTGTGGAATACATGCTAACTAGAAAATCCCAGGGGTTTGAAAGAAGAACGTGACTGAAATCATTATTCACTGCGGTGGGATGATGTGGGAAAGGATGTATTTTGCAGATTGCCATCCATGCGGTTGGTATTAAGGCTGAATTTTATAGTCTAGAACTCAGGACTCTACTAATGAACTTGTTTAAAATAAATCCAAACACAATCTTTGTCACTGGGCAACTTCCAGCTTCCAGCAAATCTCCTCCCAAACCTTTGGTCTCTTCCACCAAGGTCCTTTACGTGAGGCAGAAGTCCACATCTTGACTGCTGGAAAATGGGAAAATTGTTGAGGCAATGAGGATGCTGTTGCTGACTTCTGCCTCAGGTATAAGTACAGTATACTGTACTGTATACAGTATACTCCTCTTCATGCATTTCTTAACTCAATCAAACCTGTATAATGTATAGGGCAGGTAAAGGTGTGGTCATATTATGCTGCAAGACCAGTCTCCAGCCTTTTCTTTAAAATGGGGAAAGTGGTTCAGACACGCGCATGCTCCCAGTAGGACATGAGAGGACAAGACATGATATTTGGACTTGGTGAGCACAGAAGTGGAGCAAACCATTACCTTCGATCTAAGGATGACTTTCTGATCAAAAAAATCCCTGCTCTGACAGACATTTATGCTGTGGTTTGCTACCTTCCACACATTTTTTTCAATAGAGTTACAACAGGGTTTGATATCCCCTAGTTTTGTCTCCACGTCCAATTTTGCTCAGCATTATATTGAGTTGTTAGATACAGGCATCATTCAAATAATGCAGAGCTGAGAAAAGTTACCTTTCCAGACTACAACTTCCACCTGCAAGGCCACTGTCTATGGACTCAGTGGCCTTAAAGGTCCCTTCTAACTCAGGTATTCTATGATTTCATGAAAAGGAGGGGCTGCTACCAAACTCTTTAATTCTTACAATACAAATACAAAGTTAAAATTTCATGGGACGATAAAGAATATTTCAAAGAATAATGTCATTTTAATGCAGAACCATATGACAGCACAGACCTTTATCTAATGGAAAATGCTTTTCACGGGATTGAATAAGGTTTTTTTTTTTTAAAATCAAGCTTTTCTTATAAAAACATAATCCCCTACCACTTATAAATGGGAAGCAGTCATGAAAAGCTGTAACCGCTTTTAGCTTCCACTACGCCTCAAGGAAAGAGAGACCTGGAGGTCCCATGGGGTAACAGGTAGCTAGAACATGCTCTTTATTCAGTACTTGCCAAGAAATGAAGCAGCTTAAAGGGCTTTGCCAATTTTCATGTCAGACTCCGAAGGAAAAAAAAATATTGGGCTTTGGAGATGTTTAAATATCTCATCCTAAATCACTGCTGTTATTTAAAGTGACTAGTCTGACATTTCTGAGAAACCTGTACCTTTTCTTCTTATGAACACTTCAACCTTTTGTGCTTGTGTTTTTTTAAAAAAGAAACCACATTTAAAATTGAGTTTAGGTCAAGATGCAGCTTTATCCAGAACTGTGTACAACCTTTTATGCAAGATTTCCCTGCCTAGATCCTTCTGCTGATTAACTGTCCTGGTAAAATTCCAGCTAATTATAATACCAACGTTCAGCTAATTATAATACCAACGTAATATCTCCCCACAGTACCAGAGGAATGAGAGGTAATTTGCTACTACATCACTCCGACTGTTGTGTGAATGATGCATTGCTTAAAGTTGTGTGTTCTATCACAGAGGTAAGGGATTCCTCATTGCAGATACTACAGGGTGGCCTGTAAGTCCCTATTGAATCTTTCTTTAAATTTGCCACTTATTGCATCCAGGGTGTCACCAGTATTCTTGCATTCATGTACCCACATACTTGTCACAATACACTCTTCAAGTGTAAATGGGCTTAAATTGGCCACATATCTATGAATTTTTGTTTTAAAAAATTATAATACATATGGACGGGTAAGGACTTATGGGCCACCCTGTATGTGAATGGGAAAAGTATGAAGTCCTTCAAACACCTCTTGTTATGATCGTTTTAGAAAACAAAAGTTGCCCCTAATTTAGTTGTTTATACAACAATGACAAAAAATCCTTACTGATCATACAGGAAGCAGGACTAGAAAGCACCATGGGAAAAAGCCAGGGAGCTTTCTGGGATGTCCTAGCAATTTGCAAAGTAGAGGCAAATAGAGATTAATTTGTAAGACAGAGGCCACATGCTCCTTGTTAAACTAAAGTGTGCACTGAAGCCCCACAGCAACATGAGCAGACACTCTGCAGAAATTCTCAGTATGAATGGGAAGGGGATGACTGGCTATTTTGACATGAAAGAGAAGTGTGTGGGAAAGGACAGATGGGGACAAGGCACAGCACTAACGTACAAGTGGTGAGCATGTAGAAATATTCGCTCCCTATTTTCCTTCATCTTTGCAATCCATACAATATGCACAGACAATTGACATCTGATATACATTCTCCTGTGCTGTTGTTACAAAAATGAGTAATTTCAAGACTAAGGGTCTCCCCTGTACACATGGACAAAAATACTGTTATATAGTAAAGGTAAAGGTCACCCTTGCTCCAAAGCCAGTCGTATCTGACTGTAGGGTTCAGTGCTCATCTCTGTTTATAGCCAAAGAGCCAGCACTGTCTGCATCTGCAGACGTTTCTGTGGACATGTGGCAGGCATGCCTTAACACCGGAGTGCATTGAATGCTGTTTACCTTCCCACTGAAGTGGTACCTATTTATCTACTTGCAATTTCTGCTATAAAATATACACACCTAATATTTCAGCATGGTTTGAACTGACTGGTGAGCATTCCATGTTTGGACTGATTGGGTCGTATGAATTCTAGTAGACAGTGGCTAAGAAACAGAGGTAGAAGAATTCACTATGTAGTAGTATCTGAAATGTCCCAGTAATTTTGCATAAGATATATACAGCAACTACTTATGCATATTTCATGGTAACACATATTTTTAAGCTAGGGAGGAGGCTTCTACTTGGGGAGATCCCTGTATCCCAGATCTGCCACGGATATTTATTCATCGTAAGATATTGATGTGTCTGCATATGTTATCATGGAATTCTTGCCATAAACGTCGTCTGCTTGGGTGCTTCTCTAATGAGGAGGATAAACGTGTGAATGAAAACTGCTCATAAGGATATTTAGGAAATGAGTTATGTTGTAAATATATTGATTTGCTCCATATGAGATGCTCATGTCAATATAAGTTCTTCATGAGTCTGATCTAAGACTAGAGAAATTGAAAGGGGAGGAGGTTTGGGAAGATGAGAGCATCAAAATGAAAGAGGCGAAAGAAGGGGAAGCAGAGAAACAACAGTAATAAACATTTTATGAAGCAGAAAATGGCTTATAAAGAAGTCAAAATTTAAAAGCAATTTATATAATCCTGCCAAGTCCACATAAATGGAAATATAGCTCTCTCTGCAACCACTACGCATTTCTTTAAACAGGACAAATAGCTTCAGCAAAGGGATTTTGATGCCCAAACAAGCCTACCAAAACCAACACTGATAATGATAGGCAGCCCACTTTCAGTAAAGTCTGTCAACCGTGTAAGAGGAGAAAGAATTTGCAGACGGCATATTTTTGGTTCTCACTAAGCTTTCTCCGCCCCTTTTCTATACTTCCTGTTTGTTTGTTTGTTTGGATGGGATATTCAATAGATAATAGTGTGGTGGCCAAAGAGACTTAGCAGAGTGCTAACAGCCTTTTAATAAGCTAACAGCTGCTGTCCCTTCTTAAGGCCTCTGAATGCCTCTTTTTTGGCTTCCGGGATGATGCTTTTGGCTTCCGGGATGATGGTTTGAAGAGTTTAGGTACAAGCGCATGTGTGATGTCGCTGATGTCCATATTTACAAGGCAAATTAAATGCACACCATAAGAAACTAAAAAAAAAACCACCCTTTTAAAGTATGAATAAAACTGAGGGACTTTTAATTTATCTTTGTAGCACTGGGGCTTTAGAGTTTAACAGAGAACTTTGAGCTATTTCTTTAGTATTTTAGTATTTCTGGGTTCAAATGATACCCTGGGCTGTACTGGATAATTTCAGGACTGATTCCATCCATACCAGACCACCTAAGATAGAAATATGGGTAACAGAGACAAAAGAAAAGGTCTTCTCAGTGCCAAGACCTACTAAGCTGTAAAATTATATCATTTCCAGAAGACAGATTGGGACTCTCTTGAACAGAATTTTGCCATATGAGGAAGATCTTTTTATTTAGGTACACGTTTCTTTTACCATGTATTAATAATCAAGCCAGTGTTTTTCCCCCACAGAGAAAGAGAAAGAGAGAGAAAGAGAGACATTTTGCCTTACAATGTATATACAGAACAATCAATTCTAATAGATGATTGGATATACTGATAGTTTTACTAGGCTTGGGTGAAGGGCATGTGAAGTGATACAAAGTCACATTGGTGACCCTAGCCCAGTGATGGTGAACTTTTTAGAGACTGAGTACCCAAACTGCAACCCAAAACCTACTTATTTATCGCACAGCAACAGGGGAGGGAGGAAATTCTCCCATTGGGCTGCTAGGCAGAGGGGTGGGACGAACTCTGCGCTTGGGGGAGGGAAGATGTTCTTGTTGTTCAGTCACACAGCTGAGTACGCCCCTTTGTGACCCCAAGGACCACTGCATGCCATGCACCGCTATCCTCCACCATCCTCTGCAGCCCACTCAGCTCTACACCAACTAACAATTCCATCTAGCCATCTCATCCTCTGCTGCCCCCTTTTCCTTTTGCCTTCGATCTTTCCCAGCATCATGGCCTTCTCAAGTGAGTCCTCTCTTCTTATTTGGTGTCCAAAGTATTTTAGCTTCATATTCAATATTTGTCCTTCCAAGGAGTATTCAGGGTATTTCCTTCAGGATCAATTTATTTGTTCTCCTCGCTGTCCAGGGGACTCTCAAAATTTTCCTCCAGCACCACATCTCAAAAGGTGTCTATTCTTTTGCACTCAGCAAAATTTGGAAGGCAATGTCCAAAAATTTCATGCCATGGTGTTAAATTCCTTAAGTTCCTGCATTCATCAGTCTTTAATTGCTAAAAATCTGAAGAAAATCACAAAACAATTCAGCTGAACCTTGGCAACTGCTAGAGGAGGGCCTGTTCAGCTGCTGTTCCTCTTCCTGACACCTGCTGGGTAGTTCAGCCAGAATGCAAAAAGTGACTGATACACGGTACTGTTATGACCTGTTATAGTGTTATTTATATTGATGTCCTCATGTCCTCCCATGGGGTCTCCCATTTGTCTTCTTCTGCATGCTGTCTGCCAGGCTCCTCTTCTAAAAGTGATTCTGCAGTTCCACTGGTGAAGAGTCTCTTTCTTTTGCTCACGTGACACACTTCCACCACTATATCAAATGTATTAATGTATACGATGAAAATTCACTCTTACGTTTGATGAAGTGGACTTGGTCCATGAAAGCTAACATTAAAATACAGGAGTTAGTCTTTAAAGTGCCGCAGTGTTTTCTTCTTCTTCTTTCTTTACTCTCTGATATGCTTGCACAGACTAACACGGCTACCACGTCAAAAAACTTCCACCACTGTATTAGTCCCCTGATCAGCATTCTCCTCTTGTGCTTTGCCTTGTTGTTCTTCTACTTCCAGTGCCTCCTTTGACTGTGCAGCTCAAGAGTACTCTTGTCTATGTGCTCTTAATCTTCTCTTATAGACTTAAGGTAGCGACTTGCTTCTACTGTTCTTTCACTTTTTCTTTCAACAGTGCTTCCAATTTATACTTACTATGTTGTCCTCAGGCATGAAGACAAACATTGCACATACCTTGCAGGTCACCACCACTGAAGAATCTCTTCCCTCCACAACCTCTGTTGCATCTGTGCTTCCTTCTGGTTGTTTCTTAGCGCCCTATTCTTTGATTTGCCTGCTTTAGAGCCATGCAATCAAAGCAGCTTACATGCTCCTTACATACAAGCAGGTCCACTAAGCTAGAAGAACATTCAGTCACAGGGGCTGGGCATCCAACTTCAGAATGGACTTAGGAGGATAGTAATGCATACCATAGACATGTAGGTTTATTTGTTAATTTAAAAAAGCAAAGAAACAACTTATGGGCAGCCACTGCTGATCTCCTGCTGCTGACTGGAAACCACCCAAAAGTGATGCCATGGCTCTTTAGCTCTGCAGCATGTCTTCATTTGAAAGGGACACATAAAGGGAAATTGCCACCAACAAAAAAGCATCACCTTCTGTAATTTTTATAGGTACATTTTGCACCTGTTCCTCATCTAAAAGAAGTGGTAAATGAATGGCTGAAACCTGGAGAGCAATACTGCGGTGCTCATTCCAGATAAAAACCATCCAATACGCCAGATGTCCAGGAATGTCCAAGAGGTGCATTGGGACTGTTACCAATGGCCTGGCCCATCTTAACCTTCCTCTTCATTACACAGTGTTTTGCTGCTACTGAATCAATTTGCAGCAAACAGTCACAGAGTCCATCCTGCATGCTGTAATGAGGCTTCTTAAGTATGAACAAAAATTAACAAACAAAACTGCAACCACAGGAATGCATCTTTTTATAGTAAATAAGGACAAACAACAACATTTGAAAGAGCAGAAAATGACAGTTCTCCCAAATGGGGTATTTTTTTTTTGTTTCTAACAGATGGAGTGTTCAAACAAATGCACAGGACTGTGACATCTAAAGATACACAATGTTCTTATGGTGGAAAAAGTACCTTATTGGCCTTCTCAAAAGTCTATGATATTGATGCCCCCTCAAAACCCATTTGTCCTCAACAGCAATTGCCTTCCAACCCTTGCACAGGACTAGAGGAGAGAACTAAGTGAGGGTTTTCCATCTATGTTTGCCTCTTATAGAGAAATAAACCCTGATCTGGTTTATCCTCACCTGTACAGTGGGAAATAAGAAACTAAGAACAAAGATTGCTTTTGTTTGTCTCTGAGAGATTTTGCACATTTTCAAGATGGCATTTCTGCACATTTTTATTAAACATGTTTTATGAAAAATATGTATGGTAAGTGCCATATTCTAGCATGGCCTAGCATTTAGGATAGCATCAGATGGACTGTTTTCTTCTTTTTCATCCATCAGTCTGTCTTTTTATGCATGCTTTGTTTTCTCAAGGGAAAGGGATCTAGTTTTATGCAGACATATTCTCAAAATGAGGGAACTGCCATAAAAATATATCTGTTTCTGACAGAGAATAAAGGTTATTGGAAGATTTTTTCAGTGGATGCCATCCAGGTAAATTTTTTTATTCTCATATTATCCCACTTTGAATTTTTAAATTCTTGTTGTTTTTGTAACCTTGTTTATTTACTGTTGTGAGTTGCCCAGAGTGTTGCTTGGACCAATTGGAGTGGGATGTCCAAAGGAAAGGGTGATGGTCCCAAAGTTGATTAAATCCCACTTGAATCCAACTTGATAGAGGGCAGCAGTTTCATCAATACTAGCCTGGGGCTGAAGAGGACTTTGCATGTCAAATGGGCTTAGGAACAAAAAGTGACTCGCAGAACTGGATCAGTGGTACGGGTGTCATGCTGCAATGCGGAAGGCAGATGAAAGGGCACAGCATTATATTCTCAGGATGGTCTTCATGGCTGATTGCCATGATGATCGCCAAGATTCAGATACAGCAGCAACAGCAGCAGCAGAAGAAGATTAAACAAACAAGCAAACAATCTCATTTTTGTGCTGCAGGAGAGCACTCTCATGAGAGCTGAAGACATTTCCTAGCATCCCTAGCCTTCAGTGACCTCTCCTCTCAACACACCTGTGTTTCTCTGCTAGAGCAGAATGGCTGGTCCATACCTGTGATTAACTGACCCATTCACCTGGCCCTCACTTCTTACAAGAGACAGTAGGAAGAAATGATTAAGTAGTACAAAAGATCCAGTGCACGTTAAAGCTGGAAGCAGACTTTGCAGAAGCCCATTGATGAAAGCAGCAGTTACAGGTCTATTTAGAAACACATTAGGGCATAAAAACACACACAATATGAAGTCAAGTTCATTTATCCGCAGGCACCAGCCAGAGAAGTGAAGCTAGGAAGGCACATAATATGTTTGTTTTGCATTACTGTATTAGATTTTATGTAGGAGGGGAGAGGAAGCAGCACTAGCACAACAACCTTTATGATCCCAACCTAGAGTCTGCACACACTCCAAAGGAAAAATCAAGTTACTTTTCTCAATTGGTTTTGTATTATAGCTTTTGGCCTAGCTGAAAGTGTGATCACATGAGGAAATAGATTGCACTTTGGACCACTTGTGGAGTGCGATCTATTTCCTGATGGCCACACATGCTCCAGCCTGGCCCCAACCTATGCCCCAAAGGGCTTCTAATTTTGGGAGTTAGGCTGGAGCAACTCCCCAGTTGAGTGAAGGGTCACTTTAGGAGAGATCACTCCTTGCAAAGCAACCCTCTCCAATGCACTTGGGTGGCCACCTTTGCAGCTGCCTGATCGTGCTCTGCAGCTCCTCCGGTGGCTTAGTGGTTAAGATGCTGAGCTGGAGACTGGAAGGTCGGGTTTCAATAACTGAGAGCTGCACTTGGGGACATGAAAGGAGCCTCATTCAGGCATCCCCTAAAAATCCTTTCAACCCAGAATAATCTTTGACAAGAAATTATTATTATCGTGCTCCGAGTGTACTGGCTGCCATAGTAAATTTGCTATGGAGGAAGATCTTTTTAAGGTCCCTCAATCTGTTTTTTCCCCCAAAGCAAATATTTGCATCTCCTTCAAATCTAAAAATAGAGTCTCTTTCTGTGTGTGTATGTGTACAAGTTGAAATTCAGGGGGCTGGGATCCCTATACCGTCAGAGCCAGGAATGTCCTTCATCCCTTCTAAAGCTGACAACTGAAGGTCACTTGAAAGGTGAATGCTGTTCCAACAGAAAATGTTGGTTTGTGGTTAATACAGGAGGAGGGAGAAGTGTGGGTGAGCAGAGAGAGAGAGAGAGAGAGAGAGAGAAATGGGAGGAAAGGAAGAAACTTTCTTGGTAGGGATCACAGTTCTGACTGATTGCCCAGCCGATGATTGCTGGAAACAGCCTAACAGTTGCTTTCACTCCAGCTCTTGTTTCATTTCCCCCTGAACTTCCATAGCAACCCATCTGCAGTGAGTGACTCTAATGTTTAATGGTCCTGCCATTAGCACTAATGCATTCCAAACACTCAGCATCTGCTGTCGCGCATTCAGATGGAAACACAAAAATAACCTCGTTCGGCACAATCTGTCATAAATTCCAGCTTGAGGTTATCAAATGACATACTAGGAGAGGGAAAGAGAGAAATGGCCAAAAGTAACAAGTCACTTGGTTAAAAAAAAGAAGAAGAAAGGACAGAAGAATATGACTGGAAAGTAAATACACAATGAATAAGGAAGAGACAATAGACAATGTGGAGGGTTGGTAAAACCCTCACAGGAATCTCCAAAGCTGGGAGACAATGGCAGGGGTGGGTCAGGAGCTGTAGTTCCTCAAGATGTTGAGTGAGTATTTGCTGAGCATGCCAACTAAATGTGAATGGAATCTGAACATATAAATGTGGGTAAACAATTATCTGGAAATGTACACTCTGTAGAAACAAATTTTGCAGATACAAAAAGGGAAAGCCCCCTACCCCAGCATGTTCAAATCCTCAGAAACAGTTAAAGATAAAGGTGGCATCATGTTAGGATGAGACTTGCATACAGAATTCACCTACCATTGCTGATAAGGTGATGCCATGAAATGATAGTCAGAACTTAGGTAACTTTCCAGACTGGTACTGATAGGATTATATACCTTAGCTACAGAGGAACATATTGCAGTCAGCAAATGTAATAAAGAAGACACATACGAAGAAATTTGGTCTCCGTCTTGGGAGTATTTTGCTATGGGCAAAATAAAATATGGACTTGTCTATCTGTTACTATCTAACAGCTACAATACTGCCATTGAACATATCACACCCTCCCTTCTATGTTCCTTGACACCCATAATTCTTATGCTTGGATATTCTTCCTTTAAAAGAGACAACATAATAATAGAACACAGGAAATAATAGGATATATTATTGTATGAAGGGGCTCTTTCAAATCATTCCTATAATGGGTGTGGAATGTTACAGGGAAGGCATAAAAACCTACCATTTTAGACACAAAGAGAAGCTTAAAATTAAATATGAAATAATCAATTCCATGAGTGGAGGAAAGTTTCTGCTTTTAATAACTGTTATGAAATGTTCAAAAGTGATAATACTAATTGGATGGCACCATCACCATCACCATAACCTGTTCAATACTTGAAAACATAGAAGGAAAGCCTGACCAAAAGCTGACATGAGAATGGTTAAGAGCAGGATTTCTAAAAAGGAAACAGAATGATTAATCTTGGAAGCTCAGAAATAAATTTTGCCAACAAATTGCATGAAGACAAAATACAGCACGTATCCAACAATAGCAAATCCCAGCTACAGTATTTGTAATTAAACGGATGAAGCAGTAGATCATCTGATCAGTGGATGCAGCAAAATTTTATTATTTGCAATGCCTTAACAGGGCTGCAAAAACTATTCACTGGAAACTTTGCCAGAAGTTGGGACTTGAATGCCATAAAAAATCATTGGGAAAATCAAGTAGAGAAAGTTTTAGAAAATGAGAGTCAAGATCCTATGGAACTTTAAAATTCAAACAGTATAGACATCACAACATTCTTGATATAACTGTTGTGGAAAAGAAGAAGGTCTGCTTTGCTGACATTGCTTTACCAGGAGATGCATGAATTGAAGACAAACAACTGGTGAAAATCACAAAATATCGTGATTTCCAAACTGAAGTTGAGTGTCTATGGAGGAAGAAATCAATGTACCCATACTGATTGGAGCCCTAAAGGGCTCCCTAGGTATTTGGAACTTTTGGACTTATCAGACTTGAACATCCTAACTCTCAAAAAAAAAAAAAAACCTCTAAAAGGAACTGCATATATATTTAGACATTACCTTAACAGTTCTTAGGTCCTTGGTTAGGGTTTGAACTGTTAATTTTATTCCAGTCCTGAACTGTGAATCAAATGTTAGGTTAACAATATTTTGACTTCAAGTGCTCCACCCAGACCTCCATTTCAATGTTGTCTTGTTTTTCTGGCTATAGGGTTTTGTTTTTGTTTTGGTGCATTTCTAAGTGCTCCTAATTATTCTGTTCTGCAGCCAGTGAGGATGGTTAGTCCACCCACACCCAAAGAGAGTTGGGGACAGTGTTAGTTGAGGCAACAAACTTGTAGTATATTTGGTGGGTTGTGGCATCGAAAGGGGTGTGGAATTGATGGAAATTCCCAATCCCATTGCAATTAAAACCTTTTCCTCTTTTGAAGATAATAAAACAACCCGAATCCTGCAATTCAGTGGGAAAGGCACTGTTATCTGTGCTAGATTGAAAGCCCAAACCACACAATGGAACACGAAAGTTTCAAGTTGATTGTTGATCAGAGGACATTCTCTTCCTACCCATCCCAAAAGCCCAAATAGCACTGGGGAGTCTTTTCTCGTAATGTTCTGAAAACAATAGTAGTAACCCATAAAGAACACTTTCCAAGCAATATTACTCATTAAGACTAAATCTTAACATTAATGCTTAAGATCACAATCTTTAAACAACTTTTTAACAGAAAAATAACTTAAGAGAGTAATGAAGAGCCCTTGTGGTGCAGTTGTTAAACTGCTCTACTGCAGCCAAAAACTGCTGATGTTATGAGTTCAATCCTGAGAGACTCCAGGTTGACTAAGCTTTCCATCCTTCCGATGTTAGTAAAATAAGTACCCAGCATGTTGGGGACAAAAAGTAATTACCTTGTGAACCACCCAGAGACTGCACTATATGCTATAGGGTAGTGTATACGTATTATTGCTATTGCTATTTCACACTTGAAGGGTACAAGGACTCAGAAAACTGAACAGTAATTATGCAAAATACATCAGGATTTTAAATCAGACTGAGCCATCCTGGGTTGGACAAGAAAACCAACAGAGAATGCATCGCCTCTATATCTATCCTGTCGTTTAAAAAATTTAAGATGTATTTTCCTCCTGATGCAGTGATTTTCTAGACAAAACTACACAATGACATTATGTCCATCATGCAATGCTGCTTTGCTATGTCACTTATTTAACAAAAAAGGAGACATTGCTGTTGCCTATTGAATGGCAGCTTTTGGGAAAAACTGGCGGGGGGAAGGCAGGGATGTGAGCATAAATAATTGAATGAGGGATAAATTGGAGTAATCCAAAGACCAGTGTGGACCCCTTTCATGGGAGAAAAAAAAACTGATCAGTTTGGACAGAAAGCTTGGTCTTAAAGAGGCCTTTGCAGGATTGATCACCAAGGGAAGTGGGGAATTTTTTTAAAAACTCTCCTCTATCTAATTTTGGATTAGATTAGACCAGGGATGGGCAACCTTTTAAAGTTGGGGTCTGGTTCACGCTCCCTTAGACAGCTGAGGGGGGCGGACTGGTGGTCCCCCTGTAAATGCTACTGTAAATATGTCTGCAGCTATTGTAAACGCCTTTATGGCTGCAATAAATGCATCCACAGCTGTTGTAATTGTGTCCACGGCCACTTCTGGTGGTGGCGGCAGCAGTTGGACCAAGGGTGGGGACCAGATTATTTGGTGCCACAGGCTGGACTCAGCCTACAGCCCGAAGGTTGCCTACCCCTGGATTAGAATATCACCTGCTTGAAGAAATGTGCCACTATCGAGGGTTGCGTAATTTGTATTTGTATATAGGTACGTATTACTGTATTTTTATTTTTGTATTTGTTTTATGATGTGCTTAATGTAAACTGTTGTGAGTAGTGCCTGGCACTAAATCTGGAAGGATAGATATTATTATTATTATTATTATTATTATTATTATTATTATTATTATTATTATTATTATTATTATTATTATTATTATTATTATTATTATTATTATTATTATTATTATTATTATTATATGCCTCCCTACTCGGTATGTTATTTTAATGTGTTTATTTGCTTGTATCTCTTTTCACAATTTTGTAAACTGCCCAGAATGGGAAAAGACAGGCAGGCAGACTGTGAATAGAAGACCTGTGGTGGCTATTCAAGCTGTTCCCTCTTGCCTAGGGAGTAACCTTCATGCTGGCCTGTGACTGAAGGCACCTATTCCCTTTAATGCAGGAGCTCTCAAAGTTTTCCAGCTGTGGGCCAGACCATACTCCCTCAGACAGCTGAGCGGGCTGGATTGGTGCTGTAAAATGCATCCACAGCTGTCATAAATGCGTTTATGGTGGCCACATGCTTATTTATAGCTATGTAAATGCATTTACGCAGATGTAAATGAGTCCACAGCCAATTCCGGTGTTGGTGGTGGCTGGAGTGAGGTCAGGGGCCACATTATTTTGTGCTGTGGGCCAGATTCAGACCACAGGCTGTAGGTTGCGTACCTGTGCTTTAATGTTTTGAACCTCTAGTGCTGCTACCAGAGTTTCTCCCTCTTCTCTGTAAAGTCATAAAATGCCTTTGGTTGCACTCCCATAGAATTACAAAGCAGTAACTGCCATCAAACACGGTTGTATGCCTGAGTAAAATTCATAAGCTTAGAGTATACTGAAGTCCCCCTGTGGGGCTTCTTCTGATGTGAATGTGTATATGACTACACTCATGTTTGGACGATTTGCTCCTTTGCCACACCAGTTTCTGGTTCACAGTAATGAAAATGGCAGCATTTCCTTTGCTGAGCTGCAAATGAGTGCCCTGACCACCAGTTGGAAGGCTAGGCTCAGTGAGGAAGGTGTGCTGTGAAGGGTATCCCAGCTACGCCAGAGTGCCGCTCTGGGCTATCCTGATAAAGAAGTGCTGCATTCTGCAGAGAGGTACCAGAGCATATCGGATTTGGGTGGCTTGTTCCTAATTACCTGTGTCCTGATGAACTGGTATGATTGGACCCATTAAAATATTTTCCTGTGGATTGCTGAACAGTTTGGAGCATAAAATAACCTAGCAGCCCACAGGCATGAAAAGTCATTTTAAAGAAGATAATTAACCTCTTTATGCCCCTCAAAGGCACTGAATCAGATACGGTTGATGCTGGCAGTGACCAAATACCCCTCTCCATCTGCGTAATGCTTAGTGGTCTGTGTGGAATGAGACTAAAGCTGGCAATGAAGCAAGGAAGGGGTTCTAGCTGGTTGGTCAGAATATTACACTTTCTTTTCTTTTTTTTGGGTCTGATCTGCAAAAATGGTAAAGCGGGTAGAAATCATGTTTAAAATTTGCAGCTGGAAAGTCCAGCCGATGTGATCCTTTTGGATAGTTGCAAGGACACGGTCTGTGAGGCAACAATTCAGGCAGGCAGGTTGACATAGGAGTAAGTTATAGAAAATGTAATGTGGGTTTCTCCCATGTCGGTGCCCTCATGTGTATATAGACCTTCTGAAGCAAATGTTCTGCAATGTTGAATCTACTAGTTGGCAGGGAGTCTGATCAGAGAAGCCAAGGGCTTAAACCAGGCATTCCAACCTAAGGCCCATGGGCCAGATCTGGCCTGTGGAACCATTTCATGTGGCCCCCACCCCTCCAATGGCATTTAAGAAACAAAATGGTGTGACCCAGCCCCCAGCTTGTAAAAGTTGGGAACCTCTGGTTTAAGAAAATACTTTTCCTTTCCTTCCCTTCCCATTTTAAAAAATGTGCTATATATTACACACAGCATACGACTGCAGCTAAAGTCTATATTACCCTATAGATGTGATTTCAGCTGACTTTTGTGTCTGGAAAACTGTACTTGTAAGGGAAACCAGCGGTACCTCCTAACGAGCAATCATATAGCAGTGTAAGCTTATGTGCAAATTGTGGGAAATGCAAGAAAGCACATACTCTCACAATCAGGTATCTTGCAGCATTTAAGGGATTCACTATTCTAATGACATGATATGTATAATGTATGGTTTAACAGTTTATGGCTGCCTTAGGAAGGAATGCAGATTGGCTTTTGCATTTCTAATCCCACCTGGAAAACAGTGCTGAATGAGGCCCTTTACTTGGACAGATTTGTTTCAACGGCACCGGAGGCAACTTTACTACCTTACTCCACATGTGCTTGAAAAGTCAGCAGTCATCTATGGACAAGTCTTTGAGATATTTTTGTCATTACATTTAAGCAACAGGAATGCTGGAGACTGGGTGCTGCAGAAGAAGACTGATATTCTTTGTTGCAAAAGGAGGATGAGAAGAGCATAGAACATTGAATGAGGCACGTGGCAGAGTTGAAGGAATCTAGTTGGCTTGTGATGGCTTCCCAGCTTCTAATACAAAGAAGGAAAAGGTGTGGTCCTCCACATGCTGTTTGGCTGGAACTACTATCCTTCCTCACAATTGGCTATTCTGATTATGGCGTCTCAGAGCTGCAATCCAGCAATATCAAGAGGCCAAGCCCTCCCTACTTCTGCTCTAATCTATAAAACACTAGTGTTGCTTCAAAGGAGGAAAGAGTAGCAAGGCTTTAATTAGCAAAAAGTAGGGCAGGTTCTCCTTGGCCATGCCAGTCTTTTGCAGTTATGAACCCATGGCTGCCCAGTGTGATGGTGGTGGAGCACATTTTTTTGGAAAAGTACTCCAGCAGCCTCTGAAATGCAAAGTGACACAGTCCAGCCTCAGCTCTTCTTTGAAATGTGGTGCTGGGGGTGGCGGTGGCTATGGATCATCCTTAAATCTTCAAGGGTGTGAAAACGGCTAAGTCACATTCTCAGTGCTTTCCTCAATTTCCTCTAGTATCCTTGTTTTATTTTTTTTCTTCAGGTATTTATTCTGTTGCTTTTTTAAATGATTATTTCTTCTATTATGTTGCTTTTGCATATTTGTCTGTGCACAACACAGGTTGGAAATATCCCAGATGGGCAATATAAAATGTAATAAATAAATTGTTCTATTTCTATTTTCTATCCTTACCCTACCTCCACTCTCCATGTAGAATGTGTGTTGTTCTGCTTTTTGCAAAATGAATGCATTTCTCTAATGGACTCATTTCTGTGATTATTTTTGCCCTGACTATATGTGCACATTTCCCCAAGCATACACATTACAGTTAGTGTGATTAAAAATTTGCTTGGAGGACTGACTTTGACTAGTTTTCATTCTTTAAAATGTACAAATGGTTTTGTGATCTCTTCGTCTCCCTGAAATGGATCACAGGCTTTTTGAAAAGTACCGATTTCTAAAGGCAAGATGTCTTCCTTTGAACTGCCAATCCCAGAAGGTGTAAGTAGGTACTTCCGTGGAGAAAAGCAAATCCAACCCTAGAAAATCAGAAAGTTTGCCTGAGCTACCTAAGGTAAAGCACTGATAAAATGCTGACATCAATAGAGCATGGGGAGGAAAAGCAACAGAAGAAGAATGATCCAACAAGAGAAGCAGCAGGAAGCATGGATTTTCCAGGACAACATTTTGAAAACATTGATTTTGAGTTGAGGCCATCATAGTTACACTTTGTTGGGAAACAGCTTTAAAAACAGAGATGCAATATCAAATATGTTCTTGTACCAGGAAAGGAACAGCTGTCATTATCCCAGAGTACTGTTGTTGGACAATGGTGGATATATCTTACAAAGCACAGCATAATTGGCTCTGCATTAAAAGAACACACTCTGCTGTCATAAATGGCAGCATTTAATATTAGCTGGAACATAGTGAAAAGCAGGGACATCACCTTCCAAACAAAAGTTTGCATAGTCAAAGCAATGGTATTCCTGGTGATAATGTATGGTTGTGAGAGCTGGACCACAAGTAAAACTGAGTGCAGAAGAATAGATGCCTTTGAAATGTGGTGTTGGGAATAGAGTTTTGAGAGTCCCCCGAACAGCGAGGAGAACAAATAGAAGAAATCAAGCCTGACTGCTCCTTGGAAAGTCAAATGGTGAAGTTGAAGCTATAGTGCTTGGACATCAGACGAGGATTCACTTGAAAAAGCCTTGATGCTGGGAAAGGTTGAAGGCAAAAGAAGAAGGAAGTGGCAGAAAATGAAATGGTTAGATGGTATTGTGGATGCAATATGGACACAGAGTTGGGTGGGTTGAGGAGGATGGTAGAGGATAGGGGTGCCTGACGTGCAATGGTCCATGGGGTCGCAAACGGTTGGAATCGACTGTGCGACTGAACAACAGCAACAACAACAACAAAATTAGCTGTGGCTAATACAGAAAGATGTCTCATCTCGATGTTCAGTGTTGTCTATTTTAGTCTCCAAAACCCATAAACAGATTCTCCTTTTCTCTGTAAGAAGATCTGTATGCTAATCTGGGGTGGGTGGGAGACACAGACTTTGGTGCTCCAAGTTTTTGCATTCTTTTTTTGGGAATGTCTGAAATAAATGTACGCATGGAACTGTGGAGGGGATGAGTCAGTAGCTCAGCTGTTCAATGAGCCCAGGAATCCTCCTTCTCTTCTTTCCCCTTCCCCTCCATATTTTGTGTATGTTAAAATCTGTGAGGTGTTCAGGTACTGTACCAAACAAAACCAGATACAAATAGATTGTGTACTTCTTCTTAAAGTACCATATCTGATTCCGAATATTGGCAATTTTCATGGCAATCAGCCATGAAGATTGTCCTGGGGACAATATAATGCAGTGGCCTTCCATTTGCCTTCTGCATTGCAGCGTGACGCCCAGTTCCGTGAGTCACTTTCTGGTCCTGAGCCCTTTTGGCACACCAAATCCTCATCAGCCCCAGGCCAGTCTCGATGAAGCTGCTGCCCTCCATCAAGATGGATTCAAGTGGGATTTAATCCACTTGGGGACCATCACCCTTCCCTGTGGACTTTGCCACCCCAGGCCGCTATTCCTCAGGATGGTTAGGTTAGTTAGCCACCACCTGATGATCAGCATGGAGTCACTGGCAGTAAGATCTACTCTATTACAATAGCAGGATAACCTGGCCAGACCATACCAGAGCATAATCGTCAACTTTAGCTACTTCTACAACTCAGCAAGAGTTTTTCCTGTATCCTTGCCACTATTCCTCATACCTTCCCCTTCCTCCAGAGGACTTTCAACTAAAAGCAGTTGCAGCCCTCCCACCCTTAAAAGAAGAGAAGGGTGCCTTTTCTCCTTGTGTTCAGTAAAGAATCAAAATTGATGGTTGTCCCCATTCTTCATCTAAGGTAATTTCTTCCTGTAGGGAAAGAATCCTGACATTAAGCAGAGGTAAACCTGCCATTTCAAAGAAAAGGACACTCCAGCCCTCTGGATTAGGAATTACAGGCCAGTGGGAAAAAGAAGGCAGAGCCAAGGCTTCAGTAATTGGATGAGATCTGGGAATGGGTGTGGGAAACCTTCCAACAGATTTTTCCATGGGTGTAGAGAGAGTAGCTATTTCTTCCTCTCACAGAGTGGGCAATGGGGGGGGGGGAATCAAGGAAGCCTCTCAGTTAATTAATATATTACATATACTAGGGACCCTTCTCACCTACTCGAAGGTAAGATGGTTTTTGCTTCCCTTATAAATGTCTCTAAAATGCCCTCCCCAATCTTCATTGGTGGAAATTGTTTCCAGAAAATATCTATGTGGCAGAGAGAAAGGGATATTAGATCTCAAAGTATCAGCTCCCTAAAGCAGTGATTCTCAATGTTTCAGGCTGTGGGCCTGACCACACCTCCTGGGCAGTGGATCGGGCCAGTCAAGTGGTTCCTCCCACCTGGAAGTGGAAATAAAATGCATGCCACGTATGCACAGAATGTATTTAGCAGTGTTCTGCACATGCGTGACATGCATTTTACTTCCATTTTCAGGAGTGGCAAGGGCATCAGAGGATGGATGAAATGGCTTCAGGGGCCAGGTCTGGGGCCAGGTCTTCAGGGGCCAGGTCTTGTGAATGCCTGCCCTAAAGTGTTAGGTAATAGCTCTCTTTCTTTGGTTCTTGTGTGTGAAAGGGCTTTGAAACCTGAGCATCTATTTCTACCCTTTCCCAGTTGGTGCCAGGACACCCTGGCTAGTGCAAGGACATTTGCATATAGATTGTTCTTGCCTCCCTCCGAGTGCTTCCCTAGCCTGCCTCTATGAAGCCACCCTATTTTCTGATTTCAGCTTTTGGCCCTGAAAGGTAATGGCATAGGGCTCTGCCAACTTCAGAACAGCAATGACAGGATCACATCTGACTAGGCTTAGGTGAGAAAGATCAACAACCACCAGTGAAGGATGATCAGAAGTACTCACATTGAGCTTCTACCCAACCTTTACAGATGAAAACAGGGACAATCTTTGCGTATCAAAGGCTGACAACTTCTCACTCCTGCGTCACCATCATATATTGTTGAAAGGCCTCTTCCTTCTGCTACATGTTGTGTTTCCTCAGCATGTAGACACCTGCCTTGACATGCTTGACCTTCTGAAGCATCTGATATGATAAACTGAGTGCATTGTTTCACTTAAAGGGACTAGAAACAGAAACATTCCTAATAAGATGTTCAATCTCACTGTGTTTGAATTTATTATACACAATGGAATTCAAATGCATCCCACAGTATGTGGATGGACAGCAGTCAGTGGGAGATGGGGTTAAGGAGAAGACAAGCCCCCATATTCAATTGCATATGTCTAAAGACTAACTTTAAAAACACACCTGCAAGCCTTTTGCAAAAGGAAAACCATGACAACAGAACTATAATGATTCACTAGACAGACGTAGCAGTAATGCCTCCTCTGATGTCCAGCCTTCTGTTGGGAGAGGAGCTTTCCCCCTTCTGGCTCAAGAGGCTGGATGGGCTACCTGGAAAGGACTGGAGATGATGCTTTTATGGCCACTATTAAGAGCTTCCCTGTCTTGCTGCAGGATGTTGGAGGCTTCAACATTGATGAGTAGCACCAGGACCTAGACATTTCCTCAGCTTGGATAAGACGGCTTTTCATCTTTATCCTTATTTGTTAATTTGTTGTTTGTCTGCATCAGGCTATTTTGCATTTAAAAAAAATAAAAATATTTTTTAAAAAACAGGACTGGGTAGCATTTTCTTTCACACTGTGGCCACAGAGGCCATTGGTGGGTGGGTGCTTCCCTATTAATTTATCTGCCCCCTTTCCATTCTCTCTGTTTATATTAAGTTATATTTATGTTGTATTTCTGTCTGGTTCTTAGAGTAGAGTTAACGGCAGCATGGCTAGACACCATTTTGTAAGAATAATGGCTATTCAGATAAGAGAGAAGTGGGAGGATGCCCCCTCCCCCTTGCCAATTACACCAGTCTTTATTCTGGGAACATTTTAGGAGGTGGCGATTAGTAAGAGGCTTAGTCTAATTAATTAGTGGAGTTGATTATTACACACACATTTACATATAAGAACAGTTGATATAATTACTTTATATACAGTTTTATGAATGCTAATAAATAGCTTAATTTCATAAGATTACTGATATATTTACAAGTTTTCAAGTACAACATTATACTACTTATGATTGTATAAATAGTTAATTAATATCATTAATGTTATTGTGTAAATAAACTTACTTGTTAGGGTTATTCTAAACATTTTTAATTGATTTATAACAAATTACATTCGGTTGGTTAGTTAAGATGGGGGCCTAAGAAGAGTGCTGGGTGTCCTGCTAACAGTCTGGTCATGGCTCCCTCTCCAGTGCTCTCCTCTTCATATGATGGGGAGGACATGTCCATTTTAGACAGTCTTATGGCAAAGCTTAGTACAGTGGTTTCCTACATGGGGAACACACCACACAAGGGGACTTCAATTCCCAGAAGCCTAAGTCAGTACAATGGCTGATCAGTGCTTTGGGGAATTGAATTACGCTTCTGGGAATTGAAGTCCAAAAACCAAGTGTTGGGAAACACTGGCTTAGTAAATGAGAGAGAGAGCCTCATAAGCCTCCACAGGTGTAAGAAAGTAGACCTAGCTGATCCATGAGGGAAATTAAGAGTACCAAGAAAGCTAAGCTTAATCAATCAATGATGCAATATTATTTCTCCTAGAAGCATTGGAATCAAATGCTGGGCCATTTATAGTTCATCATAATGCAGGGCTGGACGAATCAAGAGTTGGAATTAAAATTACTGGGAGAAACACCAACAATTTGAGGTATGCAGATGACAGTAACCTAATGGCAGAAAGTGAAGAAGACCTAAAGAAACTCCTGCTTGGGTTGAAAGAAGAGAGTGCAAAAGCTAGCTTGAGACTCAACATCAAGAAAACCAAGGTAATGGCAACAGGCCCTATTTATCCCTCCCTGGAAAACTGATGGGGAAGAAGTAGAAGGAGTGACAGACTTTACAGTCTTAGGGTCCAAGATCACTGCAAATGGAGATTGCAGCCATGAACTAAAAAGGTGGAATATAGTTAAAAATAGAGATATCACCTTGCAAACAAAAGTCCACATAGTCAAAGCAATGGTATTTCTGTAGTAATGTATGATTGCGAGAGCTGGACCATAGGGAAAGCTGAGTGCAGAAGAATAGACACATTTGAAATGTGGTGCTGGAGGAGAATTTTGAGAGTGCCCTGGACAGCAAAGAGAACAAGTAGGGTGATCTTAAAAGAAATCAACCCTGGCTGCTCTTTTGAAGGTCAAATATTGAAGAGCTAAAGTTAAAGTACTTTGGACATCAAATAAGAAGAGAGGATTCACTTGAGAAGGCCTTGATGCTGGGAAAGATGGAAAGCAAAAGAAGAAGTGGGTGGCAGAGAATGAGATGGCTAGATGGCATTGTTGATGCCATGGGCACAAAGCTGGGTGGGCTGGGTGGAGGATAGGGGTGCCTTGCATGTTCATGGGCTCACAAAGGGTCGGAATCGACTGTGCAACTGAACAACAACAACAAAATGGAAACCTCACAGAGTTGCCTCGACAAGTAGTCTGTAGTGAGGCTTCTGGAATATCAGCTTTGAAGAAGGTGCCAGAATCTATGGCAGATGAAGCAACGCTGAGCCCTAGAGCCTTAATTCCAGCAAGTGGGGCTCAGCTTACTACAGGTGAATTGATGAATATAAACACTGTCCCTGGGGCTGAAGCCTTTGGTGCGATGGGTCCATGGGGATTCTATTCTCATCTTACCCCCTGACCATGCCTATTGCAACTACATCCAGTGTTTCATTGTCTTCAGTCTGGCTGCATGGTGAAATATATCTTCCTCGGCAGACTCAAACACAGGCCTGGTGCTGTCCAGTCAGTAG
The DNA here is from genome assembly GCA_030440675.1 of Furcifer pardalis. Lineage (NCBI taxonomy): Eukaryota > Metazoa > Chordata > Lepidosauria > Squamata > Chamaeleonidae > Furcifer > Furcifer pardalis. Next base: position 107,046,627 of record CP126893.1, read on the forward strand.
TGTGCAGCTTAGGGAACAACCAGCCTATGTGGACAACCATTTGTTGCCTCACTGAGTGAAGTCTGCAACTCAGGACTGAAAAGGTTTGTAGGCAATGAGAGTGTACCTCTCAGCAACCACCTATTGGTTTCCACCAGGGGAAATAAATACTGAAGGATGAGAGGGTGAAAGCCCAAGAACAAGGACACCTAAGGAGAGGGGATTTGAGTGAGAAGAGAACAAAGAGAAAACATTGTAGGAAGCAGGATTTTTTGAGATCTGTAAAAGAGGTCTTGCATAAAGGTCCCATTACGTTAGTGGGTAGGTGCCAAGGCAGGATACATGTAGCACAGCCACCATTATGGAAACACTCCCCCCCCCCTTCCATGGTTTCCCCATTGTCCAATGTGAACCCAGGCCTTCTATGGGGAAAAAGTAAGATATTTCTCACCATAGTCATTTAATGATAAAGGCTATTTTTTATTTGCAATTTCTCCGTGTGAGCTTATTTTCTGGTGCTTGTTGGATTGCTGGTGAATGTTTCTGCTTTATTGTTGATATTGTTTCATCACTCTAGCTGTAAGCTATTTAAAAATTGGGATGAATAATGTACAACTACAAAAGCATCCAACTGCCTGGGTGGAATTGCTGATGATTGAGGTGAAATGCTTGCTTATTGATCTGCATGGCCTAAAGACACCCGCAACTCTTTGCTTTCATGGATGTGAAATGAATCTGCCCTACAATGACTCAGGGAGTACAGCTAGAGGACAAAATCTGGAGGCATCATCCGAATGATGCCTTCCGGTACTGGTGGGCATTTTCTTTTATTCCTGCTTGATTTTAATTGTGAATCAGGACAGGGATCTCCAAAAACACACCCCAGACACAGAGCAAGGGGACCATGGGATGCATCACCATCATCATCTGCAGCAGCAGCAGCAGCAGAGAGTGACTGCACCACCAGCAGCAATTGCAGTAAGAGGTTTATAATGTCATTGAGGCTGTATTTTTGTTAACATGAAGGATGGCGGTTGTGCATGATTGTGTGTGTAAGGATGAGCTGGGTGAGAGGGAGGATTGAGAGAAAATAGGGGTGAGGATTAGTGAAAAGAAGGAGCTGGTACAATTCTTGTCTCCTGAGCTTCCTTACTTCCTTTATTTCCCCTTCTACCCTCATTTGTGCTAATATTGTGGTTGTACCTCCAAATTTCCTCTGCTGGAAATTTCCTGCAAAGGAAGGGCGAGAGGGGCACCAAATGCCCCCAAATGAAGAAAAATAAAGGAGAGGGGAAGGCACACATAAGAGTGACCCCCTCCTGCCCGTAGTTCTTCACTGGCAGCTTTTGCTCTCTATCCATTTATGAAATGGGAGGAGGAAAAGACAAAATGGAGTAAGAGTCTCTGTATTTCTTTAATCAGCCCCCCCCCCCGAATTAATCTGAGACTGGTGAGCAAGTCCCCCCCCACACACCCAGAGGAAGGATGGGAAGGAAAGGCTGCAAGAAGCATGAGAAGTCCTGAAGTGGGTGACTCTTTCTCAGGTCTCCTAGAGAATGTGAGACCAACTGCTCGGCTCCCTTTTAGCTCCCAGTCTTGGAGCTGTTTCTCTTTTGACTCAGAGGGATCAAAATCAAGAAGCTTCCCCTCAAGAGCCCCAGGGCCTTCTGTGATACTTTCCTGAACTTCCAGCACTTTTCAGGAAGAATAAGCAATGAAAAGTTGGCGGGGGGGAGAGAATTCAGAAAAAGGAGACAGAGGATGGAAGGGACATGAGAGATGAATGAGTGAACTGTGCCTATCACAGATGATGAAGGACAGCAGGAGTGGAGCCTTTAAGCTCTTCTTTATACCAGGGGTTTCTGAATGTTTGAGATAACAGAGATGAAATATGATTTGCTCATGTTTGCATGATGGCACAATGCCCGTGGGTTGCAAACAACGGACAAGGAAACATCTCTGACTCGAGGCAGGGAAAGGCCTTTGCATTGTTCCATGAGGTCAGTGCCTCTCGATGTCACCAGCCTGGGAGGAGGGTGATGCGGCTGCCGGTGGCAGATAACCACAGCCGGCATGATGTCACCATGTTGGGGAGTTTTGTTCCATTCATTCCCGTAGCAAATCTTTCCCACCCTTGAGGCAGTAGACAGAGATTATTTGATTAGACTGCTATGCATAGGAAAAGGGAGAGAAAGGAAGTGGGATCTCGCCCTTTCCCAGATTGTTCATCTGCCAGGGTGAACTACTTGCTATGGGAGTTGATTAGCACGTCTATGGGGAGACCTTATCATCATCTAACCTGACCTGTATAATGCCAAGGAAATAGATTAAGTGACCTTTGAATCCATCATGTCATTCATGATCAGACTTACCTTTTAATAGAAACACTGAGCTCTAACTTACTTGTTGGCCTGCTTTCCTAGTAGGCTGCTGCTGTTGATAACCATTTTTATTCAGTTCACAATTTTGTATCATATTTATGCTATGATTCATGTGCCATACCTTGAATCTCTTCTTCTTTGTTTAAAGAGCTATGAAAAATACTTGATGGGCTCTTGGGGAAGAAAAGGGAGAGAAATCCATGTAGCCCCTGATAATGTGTACATGCAAATTCTAGGTGGCACATCTTAAGTGTGTAAGATTGTGTGTATCTGTAGTTTCAAGGGAAGAAGTACAACTGAGCACTGCCACACCCTGGATTTCTAAGTGGCTGTGGAAGGTTTGTACATGTGGCTTACTAGCCAGGGAGGAGGAGGAGGATGAAAATTAACCATATGCAAAGTAAGGCCAGAATTCTTATAGGATTTACATAACTGCTGATTTACAAGATGATTCAGTGGATCTACTCTAGTTGGAATTATCAATAAGATTTAGGCTTAAGTGTTTAAGCAGCAGCGTTCAAACAGCATAATCATTGGGGAATATACAAGATGGTGTCACAAATGTCTACACATTTTAAGAAAGGAAAAAAAACCTGTATTAAAAATTGTAATGCTCAATATATAACTGATAACAAAAAAATGAATACAAGTCATGTTTGACTTCTGCAATTATAAAAGGTGTTCAAGGTGGTTACAATCAGTGGCCAGACATTTCTAATTACACTGAACTACTGCTTCAACAACATTGACCAAAGTGTTCACTTGTATTGCTGTGCATGCTGTTTAAATTCCTTCCCGAAGTGCCACCAGTGTAGCTGGTTTTCTCCAATACACCACATCCTTTAAGGTCTCCCATAAGGAAAAGTCAAGGGGTGTTAAGTCAAGAGAACATGAGGGAAACTCAACCGCACCTATTCATTTTATCCATTGTCCTGGCAAATTCTCATCGAGGTAAGATCTCATGTCTCACATTTCTTTGACTGCCCTGCCTGTTGCATGGTGATGCTAGTATTAATTCTTTTGAATGAATATCATACTACATATTGCTACCATAACTCATGTAAACTTCGAAAAGTTACATCTCTTAAAATGTGTATGTATTTTTGTCACCATTTGTATACTACTAGTACATGGTTTTTAATTGATGCTGGCAAAAAAACCCTTCTTTTTTAAATAACATATTTCCTTCTTCTTGAGGGTAGAAGCAGAGGAGGAAGGAAAACATCACAGAGAGACAAGGAAGCTTCAGACACCAATCTGCTCACATGGGAAAAGCATGACATTCTACACAAAACTATGAGGTAAGAATCCTAGCAACTTCCCTTGGAGATATTGCTTTGCTTGTGTAAGTCTACATGACCTCTGCAGGTGGTCCTTGGGGCATTAGAACAAATGAGACTATCCTGTATAGATGTATGTTCTTTTATGCATGCTTAGAAAATGTCAAGCCATTTGTACAATTGAACTTCATATGAGTTTTGTGTAAACAATATTCTGCCTTAACTTGTATAAGTGTCCCTCAGATCTCAGAATCATTCAGACCTCTAATCTCTTGCAAGGTTTTATGGCCATTATTTCAACCAGCAACATTTCCCTGCTGAATCAGTGTGGTCCTTCTATTGGTGGCTTCAAACTGGTGCTGTGGAAATAGAGGTTTATGCATTCTAAAGTTAAGTACATTTGACTACCTATATCCTCTAGAGCAGTGGTGTGAAAGTAGTGTCCCTATGGTATTAAATATCAGCTCCCAGAAACCTCAGGCAGCATTGCTAATGGTTAGGATTCCTGTGATTATAATCTAATCATAACTGGAAACCCAGGGAAACACCACCACCTTTGAGTGCTAATAAGAAACTAGATAAATAGCACATATAGATTTTAAACCTAAGTGCTGTGTTGTTACTGAAGCAAATCAATTGTGACTTTTATTCAAAGCAAACACAAGATTGCAAAATAAATTACCTTTTTTGATTGTTGGGTTAGCTCTGAGACAATATAGCTGTGATGGCGAACCTTGGCACTCCAGGTGTTCTTGGGCTGCAAATACCAGAAGCCCAAGTCAGCACTCCTGCTGATGAGGGCTTCTGGTATTAAAGTTCCAGAACAGCTGGAGTGCCAAGGTTAACCACCACTGCAATATACCAAGGGACAGGTCAAGGTAGAACAGCCCAGCCCCTGTGCAATGGGCCTTCTCTGACTCTCTTGGAAAAATAACATTTGTTGCTGACTTTAAATCTGCTGACTTGAATTAGCCACTGCCTGCCAGCCCTGCTGTTCAGAAACACAGAGGAAACACACTGGGATGCCCTCTGGCCCTGTGTGTTTCTGTAATGTTAATCATATTTTGATGGGAATGGAGCTACTCCTATGGGAATCAGGGCTCAGAGCTAGCAATTTAGAGTTGTCAGTAATGTGATGTTGGAGCCCAACAATCTTGCTGCCCTTCCAAGGATAAAACGGACATTGGCTTGCATTTCTCTTGCCAACTTGGAACAACTTGAAGCAAAGAATCTCTATCTCTATCTCTATCTATCTACATATATCCTTTAAGGAAAAACAAAGTTTTCAACACGAAAAACAGTATAAACAAAATGGAAGGAATTCTTTGTTCTTGCCACTGGCAGCAGACGCTGAAGGCTATCATTGCTCCTAATATATCCTAGTTCTGCTACAGTGCCAAGGGAATGCACATGCTGCTACTGAACCACAAACAGAAGAGGGGGCCAAATATAGTGTCTATCAGATCATGGGATTAGCGATGACGGTAGTTGTCTCGTTGTGGGTTGACACAGACAGGCACATCAGAATGCAAGCACAAATTCAGCCTTTCCCCCCACCCCCAAGCTTTGAAAATAACAACAAACCACACAGCAGAAATCTCCCTCCTCACCCTACAGTTACTATTGAATGTGTACAGACAGTGCTTATGTATTCAGCAAAGAACCTGGAGAAATAATGAAGACAGATTGAAAAGCCTATGTTTGCTAATGTTTGCGGGGGACGGGATGGGGGTGGAGGAACTAAATGGAGACATGATAAAATATGTGGGCCTGAATCCAATTACTAGTCTCAGCTACAGCAGACTCACCAAATCTATTGTGAATGGTAAATCAGCACTTACATAAACTCCACTTATTCAATATGGGAATTCTTTTGGGACTAGAGATTGGATTTAGGTGACGATATGAATGATATTGCAAAGGTATATCAGAAAAGAGGGCTCACTGCAGCTTACATTGCCAGAAGAAGAATATACTGATTTAATTAAAAGTCATAATCTCCAAACTAATTCCAGGAGATTCTCCCTCCTGAGTGCAATGCAGACAATAGTCATGTGAATCAAGTCAATAATTCTGCGAGGTTTGCATAAGTTATGAAACAAGAACAACAAGGTTAGCGAGAAGTGAATAAATAAAACCTCCCTAGTTTTAACCGCTCTCCTGCATCTGGACTGTAACAAATCTTTAATCATCAGAAATAGGATGAGAGCTTAATGGAAAAGTTAATTTCACACCTGTTCTTCATAGGAATCTTATCCCTTCTTTAAATGGCTGGTCAGAAACATATACAGTATTTCAAATTTTCTTCGCTGTGAAGCTTGACTGTTTTTTAAAAAGCTGTCTCCCAAACACACTATTGAAGAATAAAGAGGAAAAGGTGAGGGAAAGGATGTGATTTTTACAAAAGATCAAACTAATGTTTTGAAGCTTAAATTCTGAAAGCCAGATTGCTTTAGCAGTATTTGTTCTGCTCATTTAATATGTTTTAATAATTCACAATGACAGCAACAAATTACTTAGTGCAGGGAAATGACTTCTGAAGTGAAGAAACTGGGGGTTTGGGCATACAAGCAGGGAATGTAGGGTTGTAAAGCAAAATGAAGAGGAATAAAGCTGGTGAGGACAGCAAATGTGGCCTGTCACAAATAGCTATTGCTGGTGGATTTCATGTTAAAGCACTGCAATGTGCAGGCAATCTGCTGGCCAGTGCTGATGTAGAGTCTGATAATACATGTCAGCACCAGTGATACAGGAGAGATGTACTTGAGCAGGGGTTCTCAACCTATCGCCCGTGGCGCCAAATAATGCTGCCCTTGCCCTCACACTAGCCGCTGCCATCAGAATCAGTTGCGGACTCATTTATGGCTGTCGTAAACTTGTTTACAACAGCAGTAAATGATGAAGGAACAACCAGTCTGTTTGAGGGAGCATTACCTGTCCCCCAACTTGAAAAGGTTGAGAAACCCTGTATTTTAGTTGATCCTGGAAGACAAATTTAGGTTGCTTGGTAGGAATATGCAGTATGGTGCAGTGAGACACCAAGTGTAATGTAGTGGATAGAGTTATGGACTAGGACTCACACTCAGGAGACCTGGGTTGGAATTCCACTTGGCCATGTATGCAACTGGTAAAGCTACTCCCTAAAATAGCTCACTTATTTTGAAAGCCCTATTACGGTTACTATAAATCCATTCCAACCTAATACAAACAAATTAGAGCAGGTACAGAGAAGGGCAACAAGAATGATCAGAGGACTGGAAACCAAGCCATACAAGTAAAGGCTGAAGGAACTGGACATGTTTAGCTTTGAGAAAAGGAGACAGAGAGAGGATATGATAGCATTCTTCAAATACCTGAAAGGTAATTATAAAGAGGAAGAAGAGAATCTGTTCTTGGTCATCCCAGAGTGAAGGATGCGTAATTATAGGCTCAAACTAAAGGAAGTCAAATATAGGCTGAATATTGGGAAAAACGTCTTAATGGTTAGAGCAGTATTACAGTGGAAACAACTGCCTCAAGAGGTGATGAGCACTCCAACACTGGAAGCATTCAAGAGAGAATTGGACAACCACTTGTCATATTTGCTTTGATTTGGATCCCTACATTGAGCAGGGGGTTGGACTCACTGGCCTAAAAGATCACTTCCAACTCAGTCATTCTATGTTACAACAGGTAGGAATAGGAAAACTAAAATGCTACATATTCCATGCTTAGGGGCAGTGAAGTTGAGGAGTCCCAATGTAGGGATGAGATACTGGTGTAGTAAATAGCAGGGCTATGGGACTAATGACATCACCCACAGGGAATTGCCACGAATCAAAGGGGCCACTTTTTGATTTCAGAGTATGCCTGGCTCATGCCCAATGATATAAAGTATCATGTTCCAATAGTAATTTATCAGTAGGAATTTGCTGTCATTTCTCAACATAAATGCTTAGATTGCTCTTGGGATGGAGAATAAAAGCAAGGGGGAGAGTTTCAAAGGAGAAGATTTGCAGAAATAGGACAGCTCAACTTCCCTCATGGTATCCAGTCATGGTAAAGAGATCAAAGTACTAGATGTCTTGCACTTTAGATCATTCAACTGACCAGCAAAGAAATTACTGGAGGTCTAAGTGATGGTATCTCGCTTAATTTATATGTGTAAGAAAGAAAAATGGCTAGAGATGTCCAATGCAGTCATGTGAGAAGATTACAACACTCAACTGAGCTCAGAGAAAAGGCAAGGAAGAGAAGATTTGTATAAAAACATTACCTGGTGTAGAGAAATTAGACACAGAGAACTTTTCTCCTCATCTCGTCATATGGGAGCCCAGGGTCATCCACTGAAGCTGAACAAGGGCAGATTCAGCTGAGATCAAGGGACGGGTTATTCTCAAGGCAGACAGTTAAACTGGAGTTCACTAAAGCAAAATGTAATGATAGCTCCCTACAACATCGTTTGCTTGAAAAGGGGAATGCATAAATGCATTGATGGCCCTAGGATGAGAGGAACTATATTAGGGAACCATTAAATATAAGGGTGTTCTTGGTGACAAAGCATGATAATGATAATAATCGATGGACTAGCGCAGGGTTGCCCAAACTTTTCAGGCCGTAGGCTGGTCACATTGTTCAGTGGGGTGGTCATGTGGTTTCTCCCACCAGAAGAGGAAGTAAATACACCTTGTAATCTGTTTTGCAACAGAATGAGATACATTTTAAGCTGCCATTTTCTCTGCTTAAAGCAGTGGTGCCCAAACTACAGCCTGTGGGCCAAATCCAGTCCCTGACACCAATTCATCTGACCCGTGCCCAGTGATTGGCAGCCAAAAATTTTACTACCACACTGTGGGCAGAGCCGACATCATGGGCGGAGCCAATGTCATGATGTCATGACATCATGGGTGGAGCTGACGTCATGACGTCATGGGTGGAGCCAACGACATGGGCGGAGGGAAAGTAAAAAAATACATAAAAATACAGTACAAATAAAAATGCACATAAAAACACATAAAAATACAAATTAAATAGACATACAAACACATAAAAATACAACTTAAATAGACATAAAAAACACATAAAAATACAAATTAAATACATTTTGTTGTTCAGTCGCACAGTCAATTCCCACTCTTTGTGACCCTATGGACTATTGTCCTCCAGGCACCTCTGTCCTCTACCATCTTCCTCATTCCACCCAGCTCTGTGCCCACTGCATCCACAATACCATCTAGCCATCTCATTTTTGGCTGTCCCCTTCATCTTTTGCCCTCCACCTTTCCCAGCATCATGGACATAAAAAAGACATAAAAATACAAATTAAATAGACATTAAATAGACATAAAAACATATAAATACACATTAAAATACACATAAAAACACATGACACTACATATTCCATCATCAGTGTGGTGGCGGAGGCCACCACTGTTAAATCATGGCGGCAATTTATGGTGGTGGCTGCTGGTCAGTGGCGGTGTGGGCGAGTCACAGTGGTGGCCAGTGGCAGCAAGTCACAGTGGCGCGGCAGCGGCTAGTTGTGGAGCCAGTGGCAAATCGCAGTGGCGTGGCAGCGGGTGGCGGCGACTCGTGGTGGCGGGTGGTGAGTCATGGCGGTGCAGCAGCGCGGCGGTTGCTACCTCTAAGTTGCAGTAGTGGCGGATGTAAAGTCATGGCAATGCGGGAGCACGGCGCAACTCGCACAAAGGCCGCCATCACTGCTGCCGCTGCTGCCACTGCACCTCTGAGGAGGCCTCTGAGGGCCTCCCCGGCAGCCCCACTCTGCAGCCCAAAATAGCCACTGCAGTGTCCGCATGCGTGAAAGTACTAATTGATGCATGTGTGCCTCCAGTACTCAGCACACATGTGTGTGTCTATTAGTACTTTCATGCATGCGTACTCTTCAGCGGCCATTTTGGAATGCAGAGTGGGGTTGCCGGTTAGGCGACTGAACTGGTTGCCTCAAAAAAAAATTGGTAACCACTTTGGGTGGTCTTCCGAGGGAGGTTAGTACCCCCCTGGGAGACCATCCGGGATTTTTACCACAGGTTTGGCAGAACCGGCGCGAACCGGCATGAACCAGCCCATGCCCTTCACTGCCCATGCCACCCTAGTCGATCCCAGAAGTGGAAATAAAACATGCATTTTACTGGTGCATGTTTTACAGATGAGTTGGTTTTCGGGGCCGGATCTGGCACACGGGCCATAGTTTGAGCACACGTGCACTAGCAGGAGGAAAATATTGACCTTTGAGTTGTGGGGAGAGAGGAAATGTGGCATCTCTCCAAGAGAAAGAAGCTCTTTGGATCCTGTGCAACAGAGGAGAGGAAGCATGACATTTTCCTCTCATACCTGCTGCTTCTAATCTTCGCTTCTGATAGATATTTAGCATGGCTTATTATTGAGGCATTCTCTGAGATACAGCCACATATCCCTGAAGGCTCTTCCAGGCTCTGTTTGTGTCTTAATATTTCTGTGCCTCTGTGTTTTTCCATCCGCCACAGAATCTGTCCCTGCTTTGCTTGCCCCCCCTCAACTCCTTGCTCTAAATAGAAATTTCCATTGTGGCGCGAGCGGCTTTGGTGGGTTTCACATTGCCATTCAGGGTATGTTCCACCTTTTTGTCTCTTCACAAATGATACTCCGGTTGAGTCTAAGGTCTCTAAATCACTCGGGTGTAAAGTTATAACAACAGACTTTAGCCATGCTCAGAGTGCTTGCCCTTTGATCCTTGAAAGAAGTAAAAGGAATGTCAAATTGCATTTATAAAAAAGCATGTGTCTCACTGGAGAAAACAGAAAGGCAAGCTGTGGGAAGCATCTTGGGCTGGAGTAAAACGATGGAAAAAACACCAGAAGGTCACCATATAAAACAAGAAATAATAACTAATATTGTTTTTATTAGTTATTATTTTTTGTTTTATATATGGTGACCTCTGGTGCTCCCCCCCCAGTCACCTTCTCTTGTTTAATTAAGCTTATCAAAAGAGCATCTTTCAGAGGAAACAAAGTAAAACGATAGTACTGCTATAGCAATAAATCCATTTATCAATAGGCAAGTCAGGGCTTTAGTTCAGAAATGAGAAAATCCCTCTGAGAAGCTTGGAAGGGAACCAGATTTTTTTTTTATCAGATTCAGCTCCTTGCCACACTCTGTTCTGTGGTCTGTGCAGAGCCAGGCAATGACACTTTACTGTTTAAGGGAAAACAGTACATATCACCCCACCCTAAGTACTCTGGGCTGGCGCATCGGCCCCTTCCCCAAGGATCCACGTGCAAAATTCTGAGACCCCACATCAAAAGATGGCAGTGTTGGTAATACTGCCTGTATTTGTCCTGAAGGCAACTACTTTGCACTCCAACATTTAAAGTGGGACTCAGGGGCATACTCTCTTATTCCAGTACCACTGCCACATACTCATTGTGTACACAATCTATAAATACCATTTAAAAAAAATAGTAGCCGTGTTAGTCTGTGGTTCAGCCCAGTGATAGGCTAAAAAAATTTTTACTACCACACTGTGGGCATGGTATGGTGGGCGTGGCCAGGGGGAAAGCCCTGCATTGCACCCAAATTAGGACTACTTTATTTCAAAACTTGGATGGGCAGAGGGGCTAGCCAGAATTTCTGCTACCGGTTCTGGTGAACTGGTGCAAACCTGCTGATGGCATATCAGAAAACAAAAACAATGAAAATAAGAACACTGCAGCACTTTAAAGACTAGCCGCTATATTTGTACTGTGAGCTTTCGTGGATCAAGTCCATTTCTTCAGACAAAGGAGTAAAATTTCCAGGTATGGTTTATATACACCAGATGCAGAGGTCAGGATGTTACAAGGTAAATGGGTTACAAGATAATGAGGTGAAGAGTAATCAAGTAAAATGACAGATAAGCATGCATATCAATACAGCTTCCTATAGCTAGCAGTAACAAATGATCCATGGTTTGTTATTTTGTATAGTACTACTTTGTTCAAAATAATTTAAATTCTACGGTTGTGGTTTGTTTTGGGTTGCCAGTGTAGACACTGTCAGACTAGGAGATTCACCAATGTCACTACTAAGGTAAATTCTGGCACATACTGTCCTTTCACTTGCTATGTAGAAGAACATCCGATCACCAGTCAAATGCTATCTAGATATCACTCATGATTGCTGTGATTTAACAGAATAAAGTATTGCAAACTGCCCAGTTTATTTAGTTTTTCATCAGAAGGGATCAAAGAACCTGCCAAAAGGTGCACCATCAAATGGTCCCAAGTGAAAAGGCCTTTCCTGTGGTCACATACCATCCATCTATGGAATGCCCTCTCCAGACAAGCCTTTCTTGTGTGTATGTTATGACCTTTTCGATGCCAGGCGAAAATCTTTTTTCTGCTCCCAGGCTTTTTGGTGACTTTGATCATTCATTTTAAAAACTGTGTTTGCTAAGATCCTTGCACTGTTGCTGGTTTAACTTTCGCTTCAGTCTATATCTGTTTTCATTTTTGACTTTTATTTTGTGTTTTATTATACTTTGGTATTTTATGTTTTTAACTCTGATTTTGCCTGTCCCAAGCCTGGATGAGAAAGGAAGAGGGTTGTTTGTCTGGTTAGCACAACGTAAAGCTTTATTGCTGAAGAAACAAGGAGGAGCTTCATTGCCTGATATGCTGTAGTGGTGGAGAGAAGCGCCACACAGCATGAGAAGGAACTACTTTTACATTTTATGTTTATAACCTTTTTTGTTGTAAACCAGGGGTTCCCAACCCATGTCATGTGGCCCAACACACCCCTCCAAGGGCATTCAAAAAACAAAAACAAAACAAAATGGCCATCCCTTTGAAACAGCTGGGACAAAATGGCCACCCCCATTGTGCAGACAGGGCAAAATGGCTGTCTGGCCCTCGAGGCTGACTGAGAGAGAGTGACCCGGGCCCAAACTTGAAATAGTTGGGAATGTCTGTTGTGAACACTCAGATCACTTTGTCTGCTGGGTAAATAATAAACACATCTGAAAAAACTCATGGACAAATTAACAGAGTACAGTAATACCTCAGAGAACATTTACCTTGGATAACGCTAAAATCGCATAACGTTAAGTAATCTGGGGAGGAGAATTGGATCGAATAACGTTAAGGTCCTATGGGATGGATCGGATAACAACCGCTAAAGCCTGTGCGGTTTCAATGTATCTCTATGGAGGTTTAACGTTATCCGCTCCATCCCATAGGATTTTAACATGCATCAGATAACACTAAAAATCAGATAACACCAAGACTTGTGGAACCAAGTCTTAGCGTTATCTGAGGTATTACTGTATTAAGGAAAGCAGCTAGCATCAGTGATAATTCCTTCTCCTCTCCTCCCTTCCCACGTTTGTAGGGATGATGGCATGTCTGATTTGAATTTATTTGGGATATCTATTTGTACTAAATGAGTTGGTTCAGGAGTAATAACTGGAATGAGCTGTGTCAAATAACACATGTATGTGGATGTACCGCAAAGGAAAACACCTGGTTTCTATTGTCCTTCTGAACACAATAAACTTGTTCCATTCTCAAATTATTTCAGCACTACCCCTGGATATAGAGAAGGGGTGCCCAAACGATGGCCTGTGGGCTGTAGTGACCAGCCCCCTGAACCACGTGACCAGCCTGCAGCCCAAAAAGTTTGGGCACTCCTGATATAGAGCCATATCTGACCATGTAATGCCTCTTAGGCTTTTAAGGTGGAACAGTTATAAGCCCTTTGGGGAGATCTCTGCAGCAGCATGAAGGCAAAGTTTTCAACTTAGCTTGACCTTGACCTTCTGTCTCTGACTGGCCTTATTACCTGCAAACGTAGACAGAAACAATACTAAAAAGATGAGGTCAAAATGACTTCATTCACTTTCATTATGGCTGACAGGTACTGAGAGACTAAAAAAGCAGGGAATTTAAACATGAAATAGAGAAGACAGAGCTGGCTTCAAAAATACAAGAGCTGAAATGTAAGGAGTATGGAACACAGAAAGTGAAGAGAAAGAAAACACAAGGTAGAATGAACAAAGATACAAAGGCTGTATAAAGGAGTGTGAGGATGTAGAACAAAAAGAGACTGATTTTTAAGGATACAGATGAGTACAAGCATATTTTTAAAAATATTCCTTAAAAATATTTATCAAATTTATTTAGGGATACTTAATGTTCACCTATCCTGTCTTTAAAGATCACAGGTCAATTGGCAAAGCTATACTTGTCACTAAAGTGATATGGCAATACAAAATGAGAACTACAATAAATATGACCATCTCTTAGAGATGTAGACCTGTAGACACAAAAGCTTCTGCTGGAATGCCAAAAGCATCCATAAATCTTCAGATAAAAAGACCAGCTTTTACATTACAGTGGAACCCTGACATACAAATGGTTCAACTTACAAAAAAAATATTGATGTACAAATAGAAATCCTGGTTGAAAAAACTCGACATACAAATTTTTAATAGGAAAAAATTGACATACAGAAAATATATGGTGACATCTAGTGGCCTCTTCTGGTAATGTAATGTGTTTTCAACATACAATTTTTTTGACATGCAAATAACCTCGTAGAACAGAAAAAAATCATATGTTGAGGTTTTACTATACTTGTATTTACTTCATGATAACTTTCACCCTGATATCCACTTTGTTTTGTAAAGGACATGTGTGAGAAGCAGTGGGTGTGTTGGACTGTGAGATGGACTAGAGGTAGGGTGTGCATGTTGGACTATGGTTAAATGCCACAGAAAGGAAATTGGGAGACTCACCTTGATGTTGTCTTGCCAGCGATGGGCCTTCTGAAACCTTTCTGCTGCATCAGCCAATCTCTGAAAGTAAAAAAGGAGAGCCAGAGTGAGTCCATACAGTGTGGTGATGTTTCAGTGCAGTAATGAAAGATGACAGATTCCAGCCCTGCTGTGACACCCATAGAACCAGCTATATTGCTTCTGCCATAGACTAGGTAGCAAAGCATTGTTGGCTTTCCTACTACACCAGCTCTGCTATGGAGAGAGATTAATTAAATGTTTATGGCTTCCCATGACTATCTTCTATATGGAAATCCAATCCTACTTAATTAGATGCTCTATTTGGCTGAACACCTCACACTTTGATTGCTTCTGGGGGCCATATTATTTTCCCTTCATGATTGTGAATGACTTGCCTCAGCAAAGGTATATCTCTCACCTGAGTTATGCCCTGAAGCACAAAGCTTCTTATTGGCTTCCATAGGACAGTTTAAGGTAGCTGCAGTTTAGGGACAATTCCAGGGATGAGGACAGTGGTGGGCAGCAACCAGTTTGCACCCCTCAGGAAGGGGGTTAGCAAAATTGGGTGGCCTCTGGGCAGGGTGGTGGTGAAATTGGGTTGCCTTCAGGTGGGGGGGGGGCAAAATTGGGTGGCCATGCCCACCTCCCTGCCCTGCCCCATCAGGTTTTGTCCCTGCAAGTGGTTCAAGGTCTCCCTTGCTCAAAAGCCAGTCATATCCGACTCTAGGGTGCGGTACTCATCTCCATTTACAGCCAAAGAGCCAGTGCTGCCTGCGTTTGCAGATGTATACATGGCCATATGGGAGGCATGACTAGATTGCCCATGATGTAGGTTTTGCCCATGACATAGTCTCGAACCAAGGTGTGGTAGTGAATTTTTTTGCTGCCCACCACTGGATGAGGGGGTCATGTTTAGACCATGCCGGCTCCAGCCTTCTAAACACTTCTTCCCAACCTAAGTTAATGATTTAATGAAAGCACCATTTTCTGAGATAAGTGTTAAAATATTGTTCAAGAAAGAGATTGCATGCTGATCAAGTCAAGATTTATACCCTCTTCACTGTACTGAGAGTACTTGATGCCTTGTGTACATATGTTGAACCTGGAGTAAGCAGATATTGAAGGGGCAGAATGTGTGGAAAGGGAATGTATTACTCACCCAGACTCTGCCTTTCACCCTCATATTACTTCTTGTACATATTGTCCCAAAAAGTGTGCTAGAATTGTGTATCCTCTATCAAAAAAGAAGGCAATCTGCACTAGATGCTCATGTTGTTCACACAGTGTGCCACAAACAGACATCTATTGACTTAATTTTTAAATACACATTTCCTTTCCAATGGACTGACTCAGACCGCTATGTGGCAGTACATTCAGTCAAACCTACACCAGGATAAGTAGGACAGGCTTCTGATGGCAGTGGTGGGAATACCTGTGGGTCATCAAGGTGAGGGAGGAGGTCCCTGGTTGCTCAGGGTACATTGATTCCTGGAAAAGGACATCCAGCCCAGGCCACTGCTGCTACAGAGAGTAAACAACTTTTCTGCCAACCCCAAGATCATGAGCTGTATTTGCAGAGTAAATTCTAAAGAGCAGATTTCATTGCTTGGTTGAAAACTGCAGGACACCCAAGCCAACATGGAAATCTTCTTGTCCACACATGGTTGCAACCGCACATTCTATTTTGGTGGTTACAGGCTTTAGCAAACCTGATTTACTTTTCTTTCTCCTTTGCTAGGTTATTTTTTCATTCTCTGTTCAGTCTCTGAGGAAAAGGCAATGTGGGCATGTTCAACTTGCATCCCATCACAATGCAGCAGCCCTTCTTAGGAAACTGTCGAAAGGGGATGAGAAATCAGGTGAGGTATCTGAGCAAGCTCTTCCTTTAATTACAGGCTGCAGCAAGAACCGCCAGGCTGAGATAGCATTTAAAGACAGCCTGACACGATCTAATCAAGGGGATGTTAAATGTAGATTCAGGAGCCAGCTTCTTTGCTTAAAATGTATGAGATTTAAAAGAGGGCAAAAAGAAAAAAAGGAGGGGGGATCCAAAGTGATTTTGTAGAGTTTGCCATTCAAGTGATTGCAGAAGCACGCCTCATTACTTAGCCATGGGGCAGGATTTCAGCATGATCAAGAGCAGTGCATCATCCCCTGCTGCTCTGCCTCATCATGCTGGCAGCCTATCACAGCTCTGGAATGGCAGCTCTGGCCATCACAGCTCTGGAATGGCAGAAAGACTAAATTTTGTGAAGGTCAGAGACAACATGTTTAAAGGTTCCGTAGTCACCACAAGTGGCTCAGACAGAATGGTCACATGTCCTCTTTTAGTGACCCCAATTCTCCATCTGAAGGGCAATGAAAGGAAAGGTGTCCTTCATGGAAATAGCTGCCTAATTCCAAGTCCAATTTTAAAAATAAAGAACTGGAAGGAAGAAGAGCAGGGGCCTTGAAGTTGCTTATCCACAATGAGCAGCTGCTGGGCTGCAGGCTTGATAAGAACACAAGTTACCTGCGCACTGCTCTCCCCTGTGAAAGTGAGATGCACAACCATTCTCTTTTAAGCTTGAAAAATCATCTGAGTTCGCATCTGTGCACACAAATTTTCATATGTATTGTATGCAAGTCAATGTGCTCTTTCATTGCCGTGTGTGTGTGTGTGTGTGTGTGTGTGTGCTCACCTCCTTTTTAGTGATATCTAAATGGCCACCCTGGACCCTGGGCAGGAGGTACTCACTCCACCATTTCAAAATGGAATGTGCTTGTAGACAGAGTGGTCAAAGAAGGTTGTCCAGAGTAATACCTGGCAAACCTCTTAAGAGGTGGCATGAGAGTGTTAGTAGCCTAATGATATGTTGCCCTTAGGACTAAGGAATTGGCCAGCTGACTCTTTGAGGCTAGATCAACTTTGAAATATCCTGAACAAGAAAGGTTCATCAGAAAAAGAGCATTATTTTCTCCCTTCCCCTGCCACCCTTATACTTTGGAAATGGATAAATGTCTGTGAGCAGAAAAGACTACACCTTGAGGTTGGTTGATAGCAGTCACAAAGTCTTATGCTTTGTACTCTGCAACTGCCTAAGGGTGCTGGTTGTCTCTCTGAAGCAGGGGTTCCTCCGACGTTTTGAACTGGGACCAATCTTTTTGTTTTTATTTTCCTCCCCCAGAAAGGTGTGGGTGAGAAACCTGCATCAGTTACCACAGAGGATACTTCATTTTTACCTTAATATTAGTGATACAGGGCACAGGTCCAGTGTTGGGATGTCAAAAATTTTACTACCCCACCGTGATGTCGTCACAGTGTGGGCGGAGCTAACATGACATATGGGCGGAGTTGACATCATGACGGTGTGGGCGGGGTCAAAGAAAAAATAAAATAAAAATAAGCACACACAGACACACATCCCTCATCCCACCCACCCACAACACAAACCTGTAAATAAATAAATAAAATAAAAAATACATTAAAATACACCCCAAGCCAGGCCTTTTTAGGAACTGTGGTAGTACGTCAATATAGGTAAAGGTATTAAATACACATTAAAATACACACAGACACACCACATCCAAAGGTGAGTCACTTACTCTGGGGAGCAGGCTATAGGGAGCTTCAGGCTAGCAGCTTCTCTTCCTCCTCCCTGCTTGGGAGGACAGCAAGGAGGCCATGCATATGCGCCAACCACTCTAGGCATGCATGCACACCAAGTGCTTGGTGTGCATGCACAGTGGGGGAACCAGTGAAAAGGTAAGCCCCGAAGGTGATTTCCCCCCCCCCCCCCCAAAAGCTGCTACCGGTTCTCCAGGACACTGGGAAATGCTACTACCAGTTCTGGCGAACTGGTGAGAACCTGTTACATCCCATCACTGCACATGTCTACCCACATACATACAGCCAGGTTGTTTGGGAGTGGAAGCCAAGCGAAGAAAATTTAAGCACTAAAAGAGAGAGGGAGCAAACCAGTTTCTGAAATGGCTTGCACCTTAGTCATCACAGCCTAACTTCTGTGTCTAGGCCACACGTGAAACTGCCAAAATGAAGACGCCTTTTGGTGAGTTCAATCTGCAGTTCTTTTCACCTGACCTAGTGTGAGAAAGATTAGTGGAAGAAAAGAAAGGTACCTAAAATAAAAATTATAAAAAATATCTCACCATTCAGGAAAAAAAGCCTCCCAAAACACCAAACACATGAATTAACAACAATAAAACTCCACCTCAAAATGCCAAAACTCCACAGAATGACAAAACAAAGTACATAAGTACTAGTATATAAATGTTTGCTTATTTCATTCTTTCAGGATGAATGAAACACGTTAAAACCTTTCTTCCTCTTGTGTGAAATTACAAGAGGTCTTGATTATTATTATTATTTTGCATTTTGGGGCTTCCTTTGAAATTCTGTGGGACATCAACAACCAATGCTTCAGCAGAGTACATAGCCAAGTATGGAAGGAAATGCACAGATAAACTGCAGCCACTTCACAATGACCTGTATTATACCTTTCTTTTTTATGTCCCATCTACCTGGTAATGACATAAGTTCCAGTTTTTAAAAACCTTTATCTCCCTCCCTTGTATTTTTGCCAATGTCTCCTATCCCTTGCTCAAAAGCCGGTTCTATCTGATTCTAGGGTGCAGTACTCATCTCTATTTATAGCCAAAGAGCCAGTGCTGTCTGCATCTGTAGACATTTCAATGGACATGTGGCAGGCATGACTAAACACTGGAATGCTGTTCATCTTCCCACCGAAGCAATACTTATTTATCTACCTGCAATTTTTTGCTTTCGAACAGCTAGGTCGGCAGGAGCTGGGGCACAGATGGGAGCTCACTCTGTCATGCAGTACACGGGTCTCAAACTGCTGACCTGCCAACCTTCCAGTTGTCAAGTTCAGCGTCTTAACCATGTCTCCTGTATCTTATGCAAAATAAAAGTTTTTAAAAAACAATAATGTTTTCTCATGAAAACACTTCTGAGGTGCTAAGGGGGAGGAAGACTTGGCCTTTAAATTCTTGTGCAGGAATCAACTATTTCAGAACAGCTGACAGCTTTTTTAAACAATTGGATGTCTCAGAGTGTTAATATACACCTTTTCACTGAAAATCAGAAAAACTGCGAGTATATGTTACAACATCCTTATGCAACAGTCAAATGAAAAACTAGCAGTGACCATAATTCTATTCAAACATTATAACTTGGCATTATAACATCATCAGGCACAGAAGAAAGTCTTCTAGCTCCACTACTTTCCATCGCCAGTGTTGTTTCCATGCTCTATGTGGAAGGCAATAGGGGGAGCTACTGCGTCTGTGGACATTCTCCATTTAAACCAGGACCATGTTTCCTTTTGATGGTCTTGGCTCATGTAATGAGCTTCACCAGACAGCATAGTTTCTCCCTCTTCAGACTCATCAACATGCATGTGTAAGACAGTAACAAATTATGACAGAGAAAGCAGCCATTGAGCGCTTGCTTAGTCTGTGCAAGCATTTCAGAGTGTAAACAAAACAAAAAAGACAAAAAATGTTGTGGTACCTTAAAGACTACCTGTTCTCTTTTAATTTTAGCTTTGGTTGATCAAATCCACTTCATCAGACCTAAGATTGAGAGTTCATGGCATTCTTTTATATATTTCAGGTACAGCAGTGCACACTGGTTGATTGATATAACAGATAAGTTTACAAATCAGTGTGGCTTTTTACAACTGGTAATAAGAGATTTTGTTGTTCAGTCACACAGTCGATTCCGACCCTTTGCGACCCTATGGACCACTGTCCGCCAGGCACTTCTGTCCTCCACCATCCTCCTCAACTCGCTCAGTTCTGTGCCCATTGTCTCTACAATACCATCTAGTCATCTCATTTTTGGCCGCCCCCTTCTTCTTTTGCCCTCCACCCTTCCCAGCATTAAGGCTTTCTCAAGCAAATCCTCTCTTCTCATTTGATGTCCAAAGTACAGTAAAACCTCAGATAACGCTAAAACTTGGTTCCACAAGTCTTGGTGTTATCTGATTTTTAGCGTTATCCGATGCATGGGATGGATCGGATAACGTTAAAGCTCCATAGAGATACATTGTAACCGCACAGGCTTTAGCAGTTGTTATCTGATGAATCCCATAGGATCTTAACGTTATTCGATGCAATTCTCTCCCCCCCCCCCGATTACTTAATGTTATGCGATTTTAGCGTTAACCGAGGTAAACGTTATCCGAGGTATTACTGTACTTTAGCTTCATCTTTACTATTTGCCCTTCTAAGGAGCAGTCAGGGTTAATTTCTTCTACGATTGACCTATTTGTTCTCCTTGCTGTCCAGGGGACTCTCAAAACTCTCCTCCAACACCACATCTCAAAGGCGTCTATTCTTCTGCCCTCAACTTTCCTTCTGTTGAGTTGTAAATGGTTAGTAGATGGATTCAAAATTAACATTGTGGCATTACACATCTATCTGTAGCATCTATCTGAAATGCCTGAACAGGCTCAGCTAGCCTCATGTGCTGTTAAGAACTGTAACAGTAGAACAGGTTTGGTTCTACATAAAAGACTACAGAGCTAAAGCTGTCTTTTTGATTCTTCAAGTGATGGAGTCACACATTCTTATGTTCTTTCTCATGTCACTTTTCCAATTGATGATTATTGTGTTTTGTTATGAGTATTATTTTTATGATACTGCTTTGTTGTTGTAATTTATCACTTTTGTGTTGGAGGTTTTATGTGACTGTAAGCCACCCTGAGTGGTGCTTGCAAGGGCAGGGTATAAATGTAAATAATAAACAAACAAACAAAGATTCATGACCTGGGTGCTTAACATATGGGAAAGGCATCCTGTGCCTGGCAACAGCTACTTCAAGCAAAGCTGATCGAAATTGCTCTCTACAATGTCTCTTAAAAATGACTCGCCGAAGGGATGCCAAAGTATGACAGAGAAGGATCTGTGGAAGGAGTGGATTGTTTCCAGGAAAGCACTATTTAGTATGACCCTTCTAGCTTTTCTGCTCTTCTCAGGCCCTTTCAAGTTTGTTAGTGTTCTTCCACCCATCTTCTCTCTGTATCTCTCTCTCTCTCACTCACTGTCTACACTGTGAATATTTCAATCTTTATCTGTTCCAAAAAGATCTTACTACTTTATGGCTTTGAGGAGCTGCCTGGATAGCTCAGTGAGTAAGCTATCTAGCGGTGGAACCAGAAATTGGAGTTCACTTCCCCACTGAGCTTCCTAAGAGAGGAGCCAGCCTGTGCCCAGCCACAGGATGCCCCAAGAAGAAGGGAAGAGTAAACCACTTCTGAGAATTCTCTCCCTAGAAAGGGTTGCTATGAGGCAGAACTGACTTAACATCACACAATTATTATTATGACTACGAAGGCAAAAGCATATCTCGACTTTCATCCCACCTTTCCCCACAACCAAACAACACAGTTACTCTCTGGCCAAGGCTGTTGGCTACAGGAAACCTACTTCTCTTTGGTCAAATATTAATCACTGGAACTAAAGTGGAAAACACCAATTTTATTCCAAATTTCCTGCAACAAACACTTTGTGTTTTACAATGCAATTTGTACACTTTTGCATAATATAGGGCTACTTCTAGATAGGTTGGTATATAGGTAGCTCAACAAATAAACATAGGAAAAATTGTGGGGATAAACAACATCATGAGCCTCCTTGAAGATAGTGCTATTTTTTGAGCCACAAACCCTGGTAATGGCAACCTAATCTTTCTCAAACTAGGTCAGGCGAAGGCAACTGCAGAAGGAACTCATGAAAAGGCGCCTTCATTTTGGCAGTTTCAAGTCTAAACTAGACATGGAAGAAGAAGATGGTAGTCCCCAGACTGCTCCATGAGGCATCCCATCATTTACATAAATATTCTTGCCTACTTCCTGGCTGACTCTCAAAGATTTACAATCCTAATAGAGAAGTGTCATCTATCAGCTTCCAAAGCTTTTCTTAAAATCATTAATAGTTCTTGCTTACTATTTATATTTCAGGCTCCTGCTGCTGGCAAACTCGCCTTTCTAGATTTCTGTGTATGGTACTGAAACCCTGGAGCTCCCTGTTAAAAATAAGCCCTGTTTGAGGAAAGTATGGTCAAGCTACACAAGACATTTAGTGGTGGTGCTTCCTGCAGGGATAAAATATTTCTGACTGTCTTAGCACAATGTTTGTTTTGTTTTTTTCAGTTCTGCATTTTCCAGATTAATTGGCTTTTGTTTCATGATTGGTCATCATCAGGTGAAAGAAATGGGCTTCTGTTCCAAGTCTGTTTGTTCAGAGATGAATTTTGTAACGCCAGAGGGGAAACTGGGCTACCAGCTTCTAATTATAAGCATTGTGGATGCTTAAAACCAGAACATACTGAATAGCATCAACTCAGAGCTGACAATCCCAAAGTGTTTGTCTGTTTCAGTCAGGATCTCTACTAGCGGCTGTCAAAAATGGAAAGGAGGTGGGGAGAATAGCAGTTGCTAAATTGGCTGCTTATTATCCCAAATGACTAGACATAAATATGCTGTTTAGAAATACTTTATGTAACTTAATTCCTCATTTCCTTTCACTGTTGCCATGGCACAAACTGGGACAGATGATTGGAGCTCATTCTATCGCACAGTACTCAGGTCTTCTGGCCATCAAGCTCAGCATCTTAACCACTAAGTCACTGTGGGTCTTGCTCATATGTGGGCTTTATATAAAAGCAAGAATCCAGATTTTCTTGGTTCTTGCCTGTTTGCAGTGAGTACAGGTCTTTTCTGGTTGGTACTAACAACCTGGGTATAGATCTTTCATGATCACCGATCTGTGTACTCTGGAAACGACATCATCAGTTTGAGAGGATCGCTCTCCACCGAGAACACAGGCTCTCTAGGGGTATTTTCTTTTTAGTGATGCTCTCTTTCTCCTTGATGCTAGAGAAACCATTATTCTGGGACTGGGATGCCACTTTCTTTTCACTGGGCACAATGGTAGATTCAAAGCAACAAATCAAACGTATCGAGACATCGCTACATGAAGGGAATACCCATGGTCTGTCCAGTAGGCACATATACATTACTGAACTGACATTCAGTGCAGTAAACTAACTACCTCCAACAGACTTATTGACCATCTAACTGTGTCACTGCTGCTGGTAATGATGATAAAGACCAAGCTATTTATTATTACCTGAAAGACTAGGTGATTTATTATCAGGAGGCAGGGAAGGGATGAGTAACCTACTCTCTCCCTCCCATTAATAAGTCCACATGGTTGTCTAATGTGCCTGTGTGTGTGGTTTTGAGTTGGAGAAGTTTACAAAAACTATATATTTGGAACGTGTGCACAAAATGATTTCCTCTAAGAAAAATGTGTATAAAACCTGATCATGAGCGAGAGAGAGAATTTATACAACCTGATTAATGAATGCAAAATACTCTGGGTGGTGTACAAACCAGAAATCACCGCCCCCAATAATTTATTCTCCTGTTGCAGTCATCTTTAATGTCCAGGGGATAGGACTGGAAAGTGACGTCTATAGATCAGGGGTTCCCAACCTTTTTGGACTATGGGCCAGTCACATAGTTAAGTGGGCTGGTCATGTGGTTCCTCTCACCCAGAAGCGGAAGTAAAAAGTGCCTGCACATGCGCAAAACAGTGCCGTAAATGCACCTGTGGCTGTCATAAATGCATTTACAACAGCTGCAGGTCATTTATGGCAGCATTTTGCGCATGTGCAGGTGCATTTTACTTCTGTTTTCGGGAGCGGAAAGGGCAGTGTGGGCTGGATGATTTGGTGCCACAGGCTGGATTTGGCCCACAGACCATAGGTTGGGAATCCCTGCTATAGATCTTCAGATAACTACTTAGCACTCTTGACTAGCTCTCCATAGATTTGAGGACAATTCTCTTTTTTTAACAAGTAGGACAGAAGCTATTGAGAAATAGCAGTTTGGGATCAAAATCTGTGCATATCTATAGCCAACACAAATCCACTGTTTTTTCTTTCTCTCAAACAGCAAAGCCCATCTACTCTTTTCCCCCACAAGGGAAAATCTTTATTCAGGCACAATAATAGAGTTGTGTGTAGCAAACTAAAAAGTAATTAGAATTGCCATGAATTAGCAATGAATGTTAGAGCTGAAGGTAATGATAAAATTACTGTTGCATTAGTAATTGATAATTTTTAATAAGCAAAACATTTTACACATATCATTTGTTTGTTATTTTTTTCCCATAGCTACACAGAAAAAACTTCAAATCTCCTTCAAATATTTAGAAAAGCTTTCAATCAATATAAGGAGAAACTGTGGCATCTATTACAGATGGTCACTCAGTTTCAGTTTTCAAGGTGATGTAGATTTTGGGTTTTCTCTCCCCCTTCCCCAATTTGCTAAGTTGCATTATGAGAAAAATTTGTGGATGGGAATAAAGCAACTCAAAGAATCACAGAATGGAAGGAGTCTATAGAAGTTGTTCAATGCAGGATCTACAATATAAGGAGAAACTGTGGCATCTATTACAGATGGTCACTCAGTTTCTGCTTAAACACCTCCAGCATTTAGTAGACTCTCTTATACAGTCTGTCCCATCACCAACTACCTTGTATTCAGAACCCAAGGTTTAGCTGAAATCTGCTATCCTGCACCTTCCATTCCACTAGCTCCCTCTCTACCCAGTTGTATCTAACTCATCACTATGCAACAATAGAAAACCAATTGATGCCATTGTTAATTTAATGCACAGAAGGACCATTAAAATTTAGCAGAATTGATTGATTAATTAATCTCTGGGAGAGCATCCTAAGTATTTGGGGAGGGGGGGAGAGGATCTTCTTTCTCCTCTGAGAACAAAAAGAGAGACTCGCTCCTAGTAAGAGAGGCTATGATCCTAAGAGAAAGCAAGGCAGTATTCTATGCCCCCAAAAGTGTTTCCTCACTAATCACTTGTTAATATTGTTAGCTATGTTGGGTTATGTTTTCTCCCCTAGCATTCTATTTTTGTGTGTGATCATTATTATTTTTTTACATTTTAATCATAATATGATTTCATTACAGTATTTATGCAGTTAGAGAAATGAAACAAAGTGGTAGAATGATTTTTTGTTTTTGGTAAGATGCCAGTTTATTCCTTTATTTCAAGAACCACATTATTTTCTACAGACACATGTGAACCCTGTAAAATTGCTGCTGCCTTTGTAATTTATACTTTTGATGACATAAAATATTCTAAGATTATTCAGAATCTGTCCGTTTTCTCTTTCCTTATGATATAAAAGGAAGACTGTGCAGACTGACCTCCCCCCCCCCCTGCACATACCTGTGGCTTCCAGATAAGTAGAAAGGGGAATATAGCAAAGAACTAGATTCCCCATGTTGTTATTTTAATGAAGACTAGAAATCAACTGGTTTGGCATTATAAACATAATTTTGCCTACACAACTGGTTCCTTGGCATAATTCATTCCTACCCATCTCAAGTTTCGTTTGCATTTCTGCTACTTTGATCTATGTTGTATGTTTTACAGTGAGCTCAAGGATCAGCCTCATTTGATGAGCAAAAACAAACACCAAGTAATTACAGATACTACACCTCTTTGTAAACTACACTAAGTTCTCATCAATAATAAATAAAGACATGCTTCATCTTCAACTATGACTTACAAGGGGTCTTTTATGTATATGTTAATGATTTTATTTTGTTATCGCTTTCTAGTTATACAGTGTAATATTCCTTCAGAGTTACAGTTAGCTGGGGAAATATTAGTTAATATATTATCAACTGACAGCAAATCTGGGGGCAATAAGTACTTACAGTTTCTTTTTCTGGGAGAATAATGCTGCATCCAACATGCAATTTAATAGGGAAAGTACCTAACTATTGATTTGTAGCCCAATTATGAATGCATTCCCATTTCTCAAAGGTTTTATTTGTATTTCTAGTATGCGTATTTGTATTTTAATGGATTTTTGTGTGGAGGGAATGAAACAGAGTGCTCTGCAGTGCTACTACATCGGCATCTGTAAGAGATCAGAATTTTTATCATAGCTTCCACTAAGGATGGATTCTCACAAACTGAAATGGAGGGATAGAATTGGAATTCCAACAAAAACATTACAGGGTGTTCTTCATTTTTAAAACAGGTGCTTGGGATTTTATTCAAGCATCTCCTCCAAGCAAAGTAGAGAACTTAGAAGTAACTAGTTACAAATATTCAGCTCACTTGTAATGCTATTTTTGGGGCAACAAGAGCATTACTTCAAAAATAATATAAAGTAATAAAAAAGTTGATTTTGTGTGTGAGACAAGTAGTATTTGTGTACTTCTCCACATTCACAAAGGCTGTCATTTACAGGGAAACCCAACTTTCTCAGATTAGCCCTTGATCTTCCTACACCTGCACACAGTCTATTTAAAAAGCTTTCCATTACAGGCCATGGTTGCTTTTTGGCCAGGCGGTAGAGAGTCATGTGGTTCTGCCCAGTGATCGGGTAGCTCCTTGCTCACCTTTCATTGTTCTAGGGTGGTCCAGAAGCACCAGAAGTAGAAATGAATACAAAAAGACATTTTAACCAATGACCCATTTTAGAGCTCAAATGAACAGTGATAGTGATCAACATTGAAGGAATATCCTCAGTTAAAGAAAACCTGCTTCATGAACTCTGCAATAAACATGAACTCTTCATGAACTCTGCAATAAACAAGTTCTCCCTGAGAGTCTTCTCCAGAAGGAAGATGCTGCCAAGTTCTTCCTCATTGTGTTTGTATTTTCTGAAGGACTTACTACATCAAACCAAATAAACCACAACCTTGCATCTAAAGATCTCATGCAGAGAACTTTCAGAGGCTAGTCCTTGTTCACAAACATCATAACCTTTGGGGTTGTGGTGGCTCAGTGGTTAAGAAGCTCACCTTGTTAGCTGGAAGACCGGCAAGTCAGCAGTTCAAGACCCGGGTACTGCATGATGGATTGAGCACTTGTCTCTGTCCCAGCTCCTGCCAACCTAGCAGTTTGAAAGCAAGAAATTGCAAGCAGATAAACAGGGATCACTTTGGTGGGAAAAGATCTTGGGGACATGAAAAGAGCCTCATTCAGGCTTTCCCTGAGCGGAGTTTCTGCAGCAAAAATCCTTTCAAACCAGAATAATTTCTGACATGAAATTATTATTATCATCATAACCTTATATCAAAATTTAACAAAGCTCTTATTTTTATTATTCTTAGATTTTTTCCATACCATTTCCAAATAGTCCTTAATGTACATTTGCAGCAGGCTTAAAAAAACAACAACCTGAGAAAATGCATTTGATTGTATTGTGGCTTTGCTAGCAATGTCTCTGCAAGCAACTCCCTATGTGAAATTGTGAATTAATTTTGCATTTGATTCTAGCTCATTTATTTTTTGTGGTAGACTGAAATCCTGGAATGAATGGATGAGATACTGTATTTTCTTTCTTTCTTTCCATTTCTATACCACCCCATTAGTGTTGCCACTCTCTGGGTGGTTCACAAAGGAATAGGGATAATTCAACCATGCATTGACAGATCACCTTTTCAGTCACCATAAAGACAACTCATGTGGAAGGAAACCTATCCATGGTACCGTATCAGTTGAACGGCATTGTATCACAGGTGCAACATCATAGCAGCTGTAGGTGAAGCAGAAGAAATGCCAGTAAGATACACAAAGTGTGGAAGAGGAGTGAAAACAATGCAGCCCACATGGACCCCTCAGAGGGTGTTTTTCTATCCCTACTCCCAAGAAGCTCAAAGGGGAGGGGAAAGGTTTTTTTTTGCTTGTTCTTTTAATAAAATAACACAGAAGACTTACACATCTCAGTCACAACTATCATTTAAAATGATGTGTGTCCCACTGTGTTGGGGTGGATGGGGGGCTTTTCTAAAGGCTTATTTTGGGGTGGGAAATAGAAATGATTTTTTTAAACAAAATGTGGCCTTTAGGTCACTTCCATACTTGTTTGGTGGGAATGGTGGAAGTCCGGAGAGGCTTGATGATACCATAGCTTGTCTACCCACTGCCAGCATAGGCCTCAGCACTGTTGTGTGTGTACAATGGAGGTTGCTTTGAAATGACTTCCTGTGGCAGGTGTGGCTGTTTACTAAGCAACATGTTTGCAATGGTTAACTTTTATTTCAGGCACTTCTGAATGCCAGAAGAATGCTGCTGTTGTCCATGTTGAGACATTGAATATGGCAACATTCACTATAACAAAAAGGAGCCTCCACAAAGTGACAATAACATGGAATTTGGCCTTAAATCAAAGCAACCAATAGTAAACAATGGCTACCAAGAGTAAACAACAGCTGCTGGCATCTGCAGGTGCCCTGTTAATCCACAGTGTGTCTTAAGTGTTGAATAAATCAGGCTTCATGTCTTTTGTGTGTCTGTGTAGAATCAATATAGGGTAGTATAGTGTTTGAGTCAGCGTGCATGTCCATTGTGAAAACTTGTCTGATCTGTGCTTCTGTGTGTGTAGTATATTGATACATGGCTTCTGAATCGTTTCTGGCTATTGTGTTTTGTGTATTGATTTTTGGTTTATAGTACTCCTGGTTTAAAGTAAGAATTTTTGAACCTTTAAAAAAACATATGTGTGACTATTATAGCACCATAGTGGTATTTCAGTATACAAATAGGAATAGAACTGCTTGTAATATTCAGTGCTGAAGTATCATAAAGCTATAATTGTAGCAGATTGATTTTTAAAAATGCTGTTATCTTTATGAGGGAAACCCAAGAGACACAAGATACACCAACACACACATTCACATACCCCTAATTAAAGAAAAATGCAGCATTTTGGGAACTGGTGTAAAATAAATGGCTTCTGGCAGGTGGTTTAAAATAACCCACATTTGGCATGATAGTGCACACTTCAGTTATGAGTCATATATGCTTCAATATTTTAATCGATTTCAAACCTGGCAAAACCAGTACAAATGTAGGACTTAAATATAAACAGGCCTAATGTAAATTTCTTTACCTTGAAATAAGCTGCACTGATTTCCTTCAGTCACCAATCTCTTGACCACATCCTTACAGACACTGAAGCAACAAGATGCAATGCTGCAGGTGTTTAGAAATCAAACATTCACTTCTAATTACTTAGAGCCACTAGATGAGTAAGTTATTTTGACATGAATTCAATGAACGGTTGGGTGGTCTGGCAGCTTTTGCAATGTAACGAAAATCATGTACTTTTGAGAAGCTACAACACCAAAACTAAGGCACCCACAAAAATAAGGGTTATGTCATTTGAAAGATTGTCTCGGTGACCTTAAGAATTGGTAGAACCCAAAAGCCAAAAATACAAAGTGATGATGTCATCGCTTTCAGAAGTAACATTGGAAATGAGACAGTTTTGCTGGGGGGGGGGGGTGTCGGTTGTTGAGGACCAGCGAAAGAACAACCCAACCAATTCAGATGAACCAAAGTGTGTTTGAAAGAGGAAAGAATAACCTTTGTAGCAACACTTTAAGATTTGGAAATGGACTTCGGAAAAATAATCTATAAAGCATTTTACAAAAAAACCACACTCAAACAAGGTCACAAAATCCCAATAAAAAGAGGGGAAACCAATTTAGAAACTGAATATGACAACTTCCTGAGGTGGAAACAGTTTGCATACAACATGTGGAGAAAAATGACACCGAAGCAGGAATCCACAAAAAAGATATTGAGGAAAACCATGACTTGTAAAAATGACATTTCCACGGTGTGTGTGTGTGTGTGTGTGTGTGTGTTTGGCAGTTATCCAGCAAAAAATTGATCGACCGAAGTGATCCAAAGTGTGCTTGGAAGAGGACAGAATAACCTTTCTTTTGAAACTTATACAATTTGGATCGGACTTCAGAAACATTTTCTATGAAGGTTTAAAACAAAACAAAAAAACAAACAAACCCCACTTTCTTTCTAACCTTCTTCCCTTGAAAAAAAGAGAATCTCTCCACACCAGAAAAAGATACATTGTTGTGAGAATGGATACACTGTAGCAAGTTTCTCCTTTGAAGTCATAACCACTTTCCCTCTTATTGAACAACTGCTTTCAAGGAATCGTGAAGGAAAAACTCTTTTTCTTTGCGGTTTGACTACTGAAATATTTATAAAAAATAGATCCTTTGCAGTTATTCACCTGTGGTGAATTATTGTGTGTTCAGTGGTCTGCTTATGGACACATATGCATAGGGGGTAGAGTCAGGAAGAATGGAAAATAAAGGTTAAAAGCATCTTTATTGAAAACTAAAATATAAGAAAATAATAAACACAAATGAAATTGGGATTTATGGTTTTGGTTTAACACAACGTAGCAGTTCAAAAGTAATAAACTGCAAGAAGATAAATAGGGACCACTTTGATGGGAAGGTAAACAGCGTTCGATGCCTGCCACATATCCACAGAAATGTCTGCACACTCAGTCAGTGCTGGCTCTTTGGCTATAAACAGAGATGAGCACTGAAACCTAGAGTCGGATATGACTGGCTTTCAGTCAAGGATGACCTTTACTTTAGCTCGGAAAAACTTAGATTTTATGAACATTTTATGAAAACCTTAATTTTATGAACATAGTGTCTTTATTTTCCCCCGTTGAAATATCACAACTAATGAATGAAATAAATAAAAGAAATTAATGAACTATTGAGCATAATTCAACACATCAAATTCACGCACTAAATCCCTGATGGTAGTGTCCTTAGACTCTATTTGCAACTTTTTTCTCTACAAACCCGTCCCTTAATATAAAGCTAAGAAAATATTTCCCTAGTTATACTTAAATTGTGTCTACTATAATTTTAAGTCCCATTTCAAGGCTTCAAGTTTAAATGCAAGGTTTCTAGGTTAGGGAAATCACATGTTATGACCAAAAAAAAAAGTCTTTCATCATTATTTCTTCAATATTATTACAATATCCTGGAAACATCTTGATAACACTCCACCTAAGATAAGAGATGTAACAGTAGATACCAAGATAACTAAGCAAGAGAATGACCGTCGACATCCTCTGAACAAATATGTGCCTCAAGTCTGCCAGCTCAGATCCAGGAAGAGTTTCATGGCAACAACAAACATTCTTCAAGGTATATAAGAGCAAAACCAAATTAAAAGATAGAGAAAGGGGCTCACTGGACAAAGAATAACATTAAAGGAGGATGTGCCTGAGGAACTCAACCTTCCATATGTTACTTGGAGGACCCTGGATAGGCAAAGGGTTGGAGTCCCTAAATGTAAGACCAACATGTTCAAGTGGGGGCTGCTGGCAGATAACGACACTCTGCATTAATTTGGAGATATAGAATCCTGATCATTTGCTCATCAGCTTGTTACTACTGGAAACATGAACCAATGAGGACTTAAGTTTGGCCAACAACAAAACCAAGAAGGTGGTTTCATGTCGGCAGTTTAAAGTCTGACCTAGATACAGAAGAAGAATCAATATTCTCAGAAATGTGTCAAATGTTTATGGTAGTTGGCATTTTCTCTATGCCTCAACCCAATATTCCTCATGTATAATTTGATATTCTAGCTATAGTAGCATCATGGCTTTCAATATTGTTGAAAAGAATGGTAGCCTGTGAAAATATCACTCTCAAGAAGGGTGGAATGAGATGAGTCAATTTGCTACTCTTTCTCTGACTTTTCAGCAATGTGGGGGTCTGCATCTAGCCAGACAGAAGAAGAAAGTCTGTCTGGAACCGCAGGCAGTTTTTGAGGCTAGGCATGTTAATACCAAATGAGTTCATCATGAATAATCTTATCGGGATCAATACAACCAAAGGATTACCTTTAAGCCCTAATAATGATTAAACCATTACTTTTTAAAGGCTGGCAGATCAATTGGTCCATCTCAAGGAATGCCACGTGCACAGACTGCAAGATATTTTGAAGCCAATCAACAAAGCTCATGAAAGAGAGGAAAGCAGGCATCACAAAGTCATCTTGCTTAAGTGCAGGTTGGCAGCGAACAGAGAAAGGAAGAAAAATGCTGCTTCTGCAACTCCAGAGCTTTGCATTATAAAAGTAATCAGTTGTAAGTATAGTTTCAAAGCCTAGTAAGTCACTAGTTACTGTCATAGCTAACTGGGGGGGGGGGGAGCAACTCCTTGATTTCCTTGGAACAGTAGCAGTGCTAGTCTGTGTTTTAGGCATATCAGGAAAAAACACTGCAGCACTTTAAAGATTAACTGCTATATTTTTAATGTGAGCTTTCATGGATCAAGTCCACTTCATCATACATAGGAGTGAGACTTCAACGCATAAACTTATATACACCAGATACAGAGGCATATAGTGATTAATCAGAATGACAGGTAAGCACGCAAACCAATACAGCTTCCTACAGCTGGCAGTAGCAGATGATCTCTGGTTGTTATTCAGATTAAATCTAAATGTCCCCTTTTCAATTTTAAATAGTGGGGAGATACAAAACAAACACCTGGTATTGAACATTTGCTAATGAGTTTAACCTCTGTATTACTGTGTGAGCACATCCTTTGTTCTGTGAGACATGTTGTGAAAGCAAATTTTACAGGAACATTTGTGAATGTGGTATAATATAACAAAATATAATATACAAAATATATAGCAGCATATAACAATCTGTGTATCAAATCTGATAATGCTCCAGAAACCCCTGGCAAATATTCAAGCCTTTATGATGGGTGTCCAACAGATGGATGTATTTTATTTCTGTTGTCTCTCTTTGGATCCTAGTCTTATAATTTCTCTGCTCCAGAATTGCAACTTTCAGGTCTTGGATAAGAGTGTCCAGGTAGACTGAAGTGGTTTGAAACAGGTTTCTCTGTGTTGGCATTCCAGATGTCTGAGTTATGTCCATTAACTCTTTTGCACAAAGAGTTTCAAACAATATAGTGCCGTAGCACTATAATTGTGATAGATTTTTAAAATGCTGTTATCTTTATGCGGGAACCCAAGAGACACAATATTTACTGACATATGTCTTCAAACACCCTTAAGAAAAACACAATTTTGTAATTTGTGCAAAATAAACAACTCCCAGTGAGTGGTTTAAAATAACCTACATTTTGGCAAGTTAATGCACACTTCAGCTGTGTGTCATGTATTCTTAAATTTTCAAATTGATTTTGAACCTGGAAAAACAGAAGTGAATGCAGGACTTTTTGCTAATGTAGACATGCCCTCATATAATTACTCTTTCTAGGCAATTTTTCAAGTAATCATAGTGTGCTAGGGGCTGCATGGTACAGTGAAGACACAGCAGGTCAAGCTAGTTATTCAGGGACATGCGTATTTCTTCTTAGGAACCCAGCAGGATTTCCAGAGGCATGTGTGCTCCAGCTACCAGATTAATGAATTAAATTTGTGTTTGTCTTCCTGTGAGTGATAATTAAAAAGCTTAGGAAGAGGTCTGGTTCAAATCTCCACAGTCATTAAAAATCATGGGAAAATGTCTATGCCTAAACACTCCTTGAGTATCTCACATATTTTGGAAACCTAATAAGGGTTACCATAAATGGGACGTGACTTGATGACACATTAGAACAGGTGTTCCCAACCTAAAGCCCATGGGCTGGATCTGGCCCACAGAGCCATTTCATGTGGCCCCCACCCCTCCAAGGGCATTCAAGAAACAAAATGGCCACCCCTTTGAAACTGTTGGGACAAAATGGTCACCCCCATTGTGCAGGCAGGGCAAAATGGCCATTTGGCCCTCAAAGCTGACTGAGAGAGCATGACTTGGCCCCTGGCTTGAAAAGGTTGAGAAACCCTGCATTAGAACAACAGGTGTTGTGGACAAATGCCTTGTTGTGCTGCCAGGGAGTAGCGAAATTTCACGTAAATTTCATTTGAGAAGCAGAAATAACTTACCTTAAACACCTGCCCATTCAGTCCCTGCTGCAGGGGTTCACAATGTTTTCCTGCCATGGGCCAGACCCGCCCCCAACACACAGCTGCACGGGCTGAAGGCATGGTTATTCCTGCTGCCTCCGGTGCTTCTGGTTTCCATGGTGGTGGTGGCACACATAATTGTGTCATTTTTTCAGCTGCTTTTGCAGCCTCCACCTGCTTTTGTAATTTTTTGCTGTGTTTTCGCTGGATTTGGGCACTTCTGGTTTTGGTGGCAGTGGCATTTTGGGCACCTCCAGAGGCAGTGGGGAGCTTCTGGCAGTGCCTGGGTACTCACCACAGGGCGGATTAATTGGTGCTATGGGCCAGATTAGGCCTGTAGGCCATAGGTTGTGAATTCCTGCCTTATTGCAATAGTAACTGATTCCCAAGGCAAAGAAATACAGAGTTTCTCCTCTTGGGAAGTTAACATACCCTACTTTGGGGCATATCACAAAAATTCTTCCCTAATAACCATATGTTTCTGGATATAAACTGAGCCTGCATATGCCAGAAGAAAGCAAGCATGCTGACAAAACATTTGCATGCAGATGCCAACACACTGACAGAAACATGGCACTCTTGTTAAGTACTACCATTTCCTCTGCTCGGCGTGCAGCAACACGTGGAACCCACTAAGCAAAATACAGAGCCAGCACTGAGAAAACAAAAGCACTCCAGCTTTTTGAAAATAAGTTTTTTAGTTCTAGGAAACTCACATTCTGTTAACAGCAACTACTTCTACTATTACGAGCCACCAAGCTGATTCTGATCTATAACAATCCTTTCAGGGTTTCCTAGAGCTACTCTACTGAGAGGTGGCTTGCCATGCCTTTCATCTGGGGGTGCTCTGGAACTGTGTGCCATTCCTGATATCACAAAGACTAGTTCTTCTTCAACAAGGGACTACAAGTGGGAAATTAAACTCATAACCTTTGTGGTCAAATACACTGCGCTACCCAACCAGCTTTGAGGGCTGTTAGTGCTCAAATATAGATTATAAACTGCTATAGAAAGCTAATATTTGTAAGCTTCTTGTTATTTGCCATCCTAATTCAGCTCTCTTGTTCCTTCCTAAATTTTGTAAACCCTCTTCAATATAGTGTATGTATTGATGGGTATGGTATAAATATATACAATTGATTAAAAATATATAAAACACCTTCCTAACAAGCAAAGGATTGCTTTAGCTCTTAAGACCTCTATTAATGGCAGCTCTGGTTCTAATCTTCATGTTGCCAGCAGGGATCAGCCCCTATAAGTTTCCATTTTAGAGAGGAAAGACATGCTTCATAAACTCCATCTTTTGATTTGGGTTTACTGTTTTGAAAACAAATATTGATTCCCCCCAGGGAAAAGCCAGTTGGCAGACTCTCTGCAAAAACTATGCGGCCTCATGCAGAAATAGGATGTAGGTCAAAATAACAATTGCATTCTGCAACACCAAAATGATTGCTTGAGAACCTTCTCCTCCTGCCTCATTTAACTTCACCATTCAGAAATTATGCTTTCTCTAGTTTAAATGTCACCTTACATGCTTTGTTTGTTTGAGTGGGTGGGAGGGAGATAACTCTATTTATTGCCTCTTCTGGATGATAGTCACACTGCCCAATGGTGGGAAGAGTGAGTGAGAGAGAGAATTACCTTTTTTGACTATAACCCCAGAATGCCACAGTCAGTATGTCCCCTGCTGGCACTTCTTATCTCTGCCACAGTGTTTACATTCTGTTGTTGGCACCCAAAGTGAACTATGGGATGCCTGACAGTGAATGATACCTTTTCTGCATTGCCTACTAGCCCACTGCACCAGTTTCATCACTGTCCTGTAATTTAGTGAAACTTACAAGATGAGGCAGCTCCCCATTTCTTTTCTAATCACAGGTGAAGCAAAAGAGTGTAGGGAATATGAAATGCAGTTGTTGTAAATCCACCTTCTTGTATGGTTGTCAATCTGCCTATACACTAGATGTGACTGCCTTTTAAACTCTGTATCTCCCAACCCCTTGCCAGTGGCAGGAAGGATATTCATATGCATAATCAGGGACATGTGTGATGTTGTCTTAGGAAGCAGGGCATGATTGTTACTGAAAGAAATGAAAAATCCCACTTTGTTGTTCAGTCGCACAGTCGATTCCAACCCTTCGTGACCCCATGGACCACTGCACGCCAGACAGCCCTATCCTCCACCATCCTCCTCTGCCTGCCCAGCTTTGTACCCATTGTGTCAACAATGCCATCTATCCATCTCATTCTCTGCTGCCCCCTTCTTCTTTTGCCCTTGACCTTTCACAGCATCAAGACTTTCTCAAGTGAATCCTCTCTTCTCATTTGATGTCCAAAGTACATCTTCAATAATTGACCTTCCAAGGAGCAGTTGGGGTTGATTTCTTTTAAGAGTGTCCTATTGCTTCTCTTTGCTCCCCAGGTTACTCTTAAAATTTTCCACCAACACCACATCTCAGAGGTGTCTATTCTTCTGCGCTCAGCTTTCCTTATGGTCCAGCTATCACAACCATACATTACTACCTGAAATACCATTGCTTTGTCTATGCGGACTTTTGTTTACAAGATGATGTCTCTACTTTTAATGATGTTCCCCAAATTTTTCATAGCTTGCCTCCCAAGAATTACCGTATATACTCGAGTATAAGCTGAGTTTTTTTAACCCCAAAAATGAGCTCCAAAAAAGAGACTCTGCTTATTCACAGGTCAGCAACCATGAGGGTCTAAAAATATTTTTTGAGTGATTTGGGCATTTTAAAAGTATGTTTCAGGACTTCTGCGGCAAAAAATGTTGAGGCACAATTACACAACTGGCCACAAGAGGGCGCAAATTGCGATTTCCCATTAGAATTAATTGAAAATCAAGTTCTATTCTGAAGTTGTTTTCAATTAATTCATTTGGAAAACTGCAGATGATGAAAGAAGCTCTACAATGCAATCGTGTCCCCCTTCCAAACTGGTGTGGAAAAAGAAAGGATTTCACTTACCTTTGTGCCTGCTCCTTGCATGGGGAGCAAGAGGATAGGCTAGAACAACACTTCCCGCCTCAGTCCAATTGATCTGCCCACCCACTTTACCTGCAGTGCCACCACTGGTGGGTAGTACAAATACAGTTTTAAAAAATCACTAAAATAATGAATTTTACTGTATTTTCATTTATTTATTTATTTATTTATTTATTTATTTATTTATTTGTCACATTTGTATTGCTACCCACTTGGCAAGCAACTCTGGGTGGTGTACAACAATTACATCATGAACTACATAAATCCCACTAGAGAACTATACAAAACTTAAAACCAGTAAAAACCCCAATTAAAAATACAATAAAAAAATTAGCCCGACAACTAAAAAGAGTGAGGGAGAGGTATTACTATATCAACCAGCAGGTGAGGGTCACTGCATCTCCAGTGCCCCACACCTGCTTAGCCAGCCAGGTTTTAATTACTGAAACTCACTAGCAGCTGCTGCATTTCCCACTGTTGGCTTATACTCAGATCAATCTATTTTCCTGGGTTTCCAGGTCAAAAGTAGGTACCTCGCCTTATATTTGGATAGGCTTATATTCAAGTCTATATGGTAGTTGCCTTTTTATTTTATGGCTGCACTAAACTCTTCCAACAGTCCTTGAGAAATCAGCTGTTCTTCCAGTAGACATCTGACTTACACAAAGTCCTTTCTACATCTTGAACATCGTGTGTGTTGCCTCAATTATCTTCATGGCACTATAGAGGGAAATTGTCATGTACACACTTTGGATAGCAAATCTCTTGATTGCAATGATCAAATGAAAACAAAGGAGCTATTAGAAGCTTTAAAGAGGGGAAAGCAACAGAATGAAATATCTGCCAATTCAGCCAAATGAAAAGGCTAAATCTAAAGCATGCTAAAGCCCAACAGACTCCATCACCACACTTGAAAATCAGTGTTTTACCTTCTTAAGAGTGCCACTTGTGGCTAAGTAGAAGAGATAGAGAGAACAAAAATAACACATTTGCTTGAGTTAAGAGAACAGAAAAACTCAATCAAAAGCAAAGATTTTGGGATGAAGGGGCAAGGGAAAGGTGGATTAAGTTCTTCAAAAGCAGCAGGCAGCTTGTATGGACCTGAATTTGTAATAGGTGACTGTGAAGGGCAAACACCACCAGTTTACTACATTGCAGTTTTGAACTTTAATATTCTTCTCACAACCTTTCAACTCCATTTCCTGCCTCAGGCGAATTTAGTTTTGCACTTCCTACTCAGAGTTCAAGGCCCAAAATGAAAAAGCCTCAGAGCACAATTCAGAATGCAAGGGTGAGGACAAACAGATAGAGTGATGCCTCTAGGATTGCACTGAAATCTATAGACTGCATTTCCCCCCTTTCATATAAACAGCAATGGGCAAAGAGAAAGGAGAATGTTTGAGAGTGCTAACAAAATAAAGTTCAGTCCTTCAGTAGGTGGTATCACTGCCTACACAAACCAGTGCTGGATGAGAGTGGTAACATATTATAAAAGGCAGATTTGCTCCCATTGGAGTGGACATTGCATTCAGTTATAAGGGCAAGTTCAATACTCCCAATGTTATCTGTTTGCAATTTCTTATACCAACTATGCAACGGAAACAGGAGAGAGGGCAGCATGGAGTACCAGCTGAAAGGAGATAAGCTTGATGCTCTTACAGCAAGCACAGGAGAACTTTGGCTATCTAGAATGTTCAGACTTCAGCTTCCAGCTACCCTCTTCCTCCTCCATCTTATGCCATATCTGATTCCGAATATTGACTGTGATCATGGTGATCAGCCATGAAGATTTTCCTGGGAAGAACATAACACAGTGGCCTTCCATTTGCCTTCTGCATCACAGCATGACACCAGTACCACTGATCCTGTTCTGTTCCTGAGCCCTTTTGGCACACAAAGTCCTTCTCAGCCCAAGGCCAGTATTGATGAAGCTGGTGTTGCCCTCCATCATGATAAATTCATGTGGAATTTAATCAGTGATGGGATTACCCCGGTTCCATCCGGTTCCCTGGAACCGGTAGGAACAATCCTGGCGGATTCTCCGGGAGGGGAGTAAACTTTTGAGGCGTCCAGTTCCGGACGCCTCACCGAAAGAAATTTTTTTAAAAATCGGAGCCAAAATGGCTCCAATTGACTGCGCATGCGCAGAAACTCAATCTGATGCATTGCGCATGCATCAGATTGAGTTTCTGCGCATGCGCAGTCAATTGGAGCTATTTTGGCTCCGATTTTAATTTTTTTTCTTTTGGAGCTGGAGCCAGACCTTTAAGGGGGTTGGCGGCGGCGGCACCAGCCCTCAGAGGAGGGCACCTCCCCCGGGGCACATTGAGGCCAGCCTGGGCCGTCCGCTGCCGCCGAGCCCCCATGCCCTGGGGACGCCCGACGGGATGCACCGCCGCCGCCGCCTGCAGCCTCCTCCTCCCCCGGGCACCTGTGGCCTCCTCCTCCTTGGGCCGTTGCCTTTTTGACGAGGGGCGGCCAGGAGCTGAGGGCAGCAGTGGCTCTAGCAGTGGCTCCGGCCACGGCTGCCACCAGAGCCACTGCTGCCCGCAGCCCCTGGCCACCCATGGCCGTGGCCGCAGCCAGAGCCGGGCCAAAAAGGCACCAGCCCAAGGAGGAGGAGGAGGAGGCCACAGGCACCCGGTGGAGGAGGAGGCTGCAGGCGGCGGCAGCGGTGCACCCCGCTGGGCGTCCCCAGGGCATGGGGGCTTGTCGGCAGCGGACGGCCCAGGGAGGCTCGGCGGCAGTCGGGGGCGGCGTGCCTTGTTGGGTGGCCCCGTGCCATTGGGGTTCGTCAGTCCCAAGGAAGGTAAGTAAGTGAGGGTTTTTTATTTGGGGTGGGTGGGTGATTTATTTGTGTTTTGGGTGGGTGGTTATATTTTTATTTAATTTTTATTTTATTTATTTCTTTATTTTATTTAAGTTATTTATGGGTTTGTGTTGTAGCTGTCTGGCTGGGTGGGTGGGCTGAGGGGTGTGAGTGTGTTTATTTTTATTTTATTTATTTTTATTTTTATTTTTGCCCCCCCCCCCACGTCATGATGTCATGACGTTGACTCGGCCCATGATGTCATGACATCATGACATTGGCCACGCCCATGACATCCATGACGTCATGGCGTGGTAGTAGAATTTTTGTCATCCTATCACTGAATTTAATCCTCTTGGGGACCATCACCCTTTCCTGTGGATTTTCCCACACAAGGTCATTAGTCCTCAGGCTGATCAGGTTAGTTAACTGGCACTAAACAATGGGTGTTGAGTCACTGGCAGTACGGTCTACTACTGTATTATCATAGCAGGATAACCTGGCCAGTCTATTACCATAGCAAGATAACCTGGTCAGACTAAAAGCTAGCCTAGTTAGTGGTAAGGGATTTATTTATTCATTTTTGTGATTTATAAGGATAAGATAAGGATCTTTACCCTTTCAGAACTTTGGGAGAGGAGAGGCGCCTTTCCGCGGGGTCTCCCCGGCTTGGGAAAGAGGCGGCTTGGGCGAAATTCCCTCCCCCTGCGCGGGGGTTTCGACCAAGCCGCCTCTTTCCCGGGCACACTATAGCAACGAGGATTGCACGTCAAGGCAATTGCCTTCACGTGGGATCCCCGTTTCGCTCGCCTACGTGAAAATAACGTGAAAATCGCATTATTCGATACAAGATTTTTCCAAAAATCTTGTCACATTATGCGGTTTTCATGCTATACGGTACTTGCGTTACCCGGGGTATTACTGTACTATGTTTCCCTGAAAATAAGACATACCCATAAAATAAGCCATAGCAGGATTTCTCAGCAGTTGCGCAATATAAGCCATACCCCGAAAATAGTGATAGGCGTGGCTATGCAGTGTCCTGGCATGGAGCGGTAAAGAAGATGGGGAGCCAGTGGCATAATAAAAATAAGACATCCCCTGAAAATAAGCCATAATGTGTCTTCTTGAGGGAAAATAAATATAAGACAGTGTCTTATTTTCAGGGAAACATGGTATATAGCAGAAGCCTTGTATTTTCCTCTGTACTAACTAAGAGAAACCAATGACAAACAGATTGCCAGCCACTTTATTGGTCTATTTCATTCACTGGTACAACAATTAATGATCCACCAAAGTTTTGGCAAACAATTTATTCTCTGAAATTTCACCTAATTGCCATAGTAACCTGTCCTTGCCACATTTCTCCCTTTCCTCCAGAAAGAAGACTTATCTTCTAGTCCAGCATTTCCCAAACTCTGGATTTTGGATTTCAATTCCCAGAAGCCTAAGTCAATTCCCCAAAGCACTGATCAGCCAATGTAGTGACTTAGACTTCTGGGAATTGAAGTCCAACAGTGTTCCGCAGAACGTAATTTGGGAAAGGCTGCGTCTACTCTGTTTATTGAGCCCATGTTTATTGAGCTCATTTAACACTGGAAAATTCATTGCCATTGAAATTGGGGTGGGTGGGTTAGAATTGTTTATTTTGTTTAATTGATGTTTATTCAATTTGTTAATTTAATTGTTTCTTCTGAAATAAATAGTAGGATTTACAGAGACTGGCATGTGGGCCATTAGTGGCTCCTTCAAAAGTGCTTTTTAAGCAAAATTTTATTTGGGTTTTCTCCTCCCATACATGGTAGCAAGAGGTGGCTAACAGATTAAGTAATGAGATGCTTACAGCACACCTGGACGTGTGCTTGGAATATGACCAAGTATACAGCTTACACTTTGGTAAATTACCTTTGATTACAACTTCTGTTACAGAGTTACTAAAAACTAATTGCCTTTCTGGTTTCAGTTTACTTTAAAGTAGACTTCTCTGATCTGAAAGGTTTTTCTGAGTGTACTAGCTCTAAGGAAGGTTATCTCAGAACCAGTTCAATTACATTTTGTATGCAACTAAACTGACCTATTTAATTATGTCCCAAAATTTATCTGCCTTCTGTAGATGCACAAGGGCACTGTGTTCCTTTGATTTTTGTGGAACACTCCCCCCCCCCCTTCTCATGGCTCTGTCCATCTGCTGTTCCCGGAAAATATATATGGAATGCTTGATTGTGCAAAGATATCCTACAATAGGAATATAAATCTTGTAGCTTCTTGGTCTCAGTGTGAAACCAAGAAAAATCCCTCTTTTCTTTTTATAATGAGATTTCTCTCTCTGAGTGTTGTTGCTGTTGCTGTTGCTGCTGCTGCTGCTGTTGCTGTTGCTGTTGTGTTCGACTTATATTCCTCCCCACTCACCAAGAAATCTCACAGTGTTTCTTGTATATTTTTTGTGGTCTCTTTAGTCTGGAGGAACACCACTTGTGCAGAATTCTTACAATTTCTGAAGAAAATGGAATATCTCCTGAACAAGATGTCTCAGAAAGGGCACAAAACCACAGAGAATTTGGCAGTTTCTTGCACAACAGGGGAAAAAAACCTTAGACTGAGATCCCCCCCCCCCCCATGAAACAGAGAAATCTTGTTGGTATAAAAGAAAGCTCTTTGTGTGAAATCTCTGTAAGGGGAGACTGCAGAATAACTGAGAATGAGAAAAATGTTCAAGTATTTTCCACATCACCTATAGGGATCCAAACATTATATGTTGGATCATCTGCACAAATGGTTTTATTGGAAATAGAGGCTGCAATCCTCTTACCTAGGACTAAGCCCCAGTGGAACTTAATTCTAAGTAGAAATGTATTTTATTGTGCTTCACTTTTGCAAAGCTTTTTTAAATGAAAGAATTAGGGAGGGACACGGCACATATTCCATTCCCCCCCTTCAAACATTAAGATAAAGGCATTTGATTTTAAATATTGATTAACAGGTGACATTTTATTCTGTACTAAGAAGATGGAAAGGTTTTTAACCTCGTTCAAATACCACAATGATAAAACCATATTTTTGTAATGTTTGGGGAGTTGCAGCAATCTAAATGTGCTAATGTATTTTTGAGAAAGCAAGAAGAGCTGACATCTGGAAAAGCACCCCAAATATACAGCGCCCATACAGGGCACATTATAATCCAAATTAAAGCACAGTGAGGCAGAATACAAGCTCAAGTCCGCAAATTTTAGCTACCATCTCAGTTTTTCAAATCCAACTGCTGGTTGGTGTTTTCCCCAGTTCCAGATTGGAATACTCAACCCTTATTCATATTAAGCAAACCTTTAGTGATGGGAAACTGCCCAGTATGTACCTTCATAAACAAAAGCCATACAAAGCTTATGAAAACAAAGTTTAATAACAGTCAACCAAAATAACATTAAAATGAAGTTGCCAAGTTAACTTTAAATTACTGTACAGTATTAACATACTGCCCTGTTAAGCAAAAAAGAAATGCATTAAATTTACCACTTTAAAATCAACAAGTTAATTTCAATTTCTGGCTAGTATGACAGTTAGTTCTTTGCTTTGCTGAGGCATCCAACCTCTGATCAGTAAGCATTTTGCTTATATAAATAAGATACAGTGGTACCTCGTATAACGTTTGCCTTGGATAAAGCTAAAAACAGATAACGTTGGGGAATTTGAGGCAAACATTTGCATCACACAATGTTAAGATAATGTTGTGCAATGCAAATGTCTGCCTCAAATCCCTCAATGTTGAGATCGCTTGCTGTTAGGTTTGCATTTCTCCAGCCAAAGGCAAAGGATAACAGCAAGGGATGTGCCCTGCCCACCTTGTTGTTTCAGCAGGGGAGGCAGGGTGAATCTC
Source organism: Furcifer pardalis (assembly GCA_030440675.1). Lineage (NCBI taxonomy): Eukaryota > Metazoa > Chordata > Lepidosauria > Squamata > Chamaeleonidae > Furcifer > Furcifer pardalis. The sequence goes on from CP126893.1 coordinate 107,090,556, forward strand.
TCTGCCTTTGACTTTGAGTTGGGGTTTGAACCGGCACCCATGTTCTACCCCCAACCCAAAGGCAAAAGGCAAAGGCTAACAGCGAGGGATTCATCCTGCCTACCCTGTTGTCTCAGCAGGGGAGGTAGGGTGAATCTCTTTTGCCTTTGCCGCTTGCCTTTGGGCTGGGGGTTAAACCGGGTTTTTTTTTACATTGTGGGATCAATACATCGCACAATGTTAAAAACCGGATAACGTTAAGACTTGTGGAACCAAGTCTTAATGTTATCCAAGATACTAGTGTACATGCAGTGATGGGATGTAACAGGTTCGCACCAGTTCGCCAGAACCAGTAGTAACTTTTCCCAGTGTCCCAGAGAACCACTAGCAGCTTTTGGGGGGGAACCACCTTCGGGGCTTACCTTTTCACTGGTTCCCCCACTGCGCATGCACGCCAAGCAGTTGGTGTGCATGCATGCCTAGAGTGCATGGCACATATGCACGGCTTCCTTGCTGTCCTTCCAAGCAGGGAGGAGGAAGAGAAGCTGCTAGCCTGAAGCTCCCTATAGCCTGCTCCCCAGGATAAGTGACTCACCTTTGGATGTGGTGTGTCTGTGTGTATTTTAATGTGTATTTAATACCTTTACCTATATTGATGTACTACCACAGTTCCTAAAAAGGCCTGGCGGCCAGCAGGCCTGGCTTGGGGTTTTTAAGCAAAGTCTTGAAGTTACCTCATCAATAAGCTATACCTGTGCTGTTCCAATTGCTGTTCCAATTGGAGAACCCTTAAGGAGGTACAGCTGTTTTACATTTACATTAAAGCGTATTATCCTAGAGAACTGGTTAGACAAAGACTTAGTATCTAACTTCTTTAACTGTTGAAAAGTACCAAAATGAAGCCATCTTGTGGTGAGTTCCTTCTGTAGTTCCTTCCATCTGACCTAGTGTGAGAAAGATTAGTCAGAATAAGCTTTAAGCTTTGGTTTAAAAGCTCTGGTTGATTTGTGTTTGGGGGTGGGTGGGTGGGTGTTTGGGTGGATGGTTGTATTTTAATGTATTTGTTATTTTATTTAATTATTTATTTAATTTATTTACGGGTTTGTGTTGTGGGTGGGTGGGTGGGTTGAGGGGTGTGTGTGTGTGTGTGCTTATTTTTATTTTATTATTTTTTCCTATGTTGTGTTTACGTCATGACATCATGATTTTGGCTCCGTCCACAATGTCATGACATCATGATGTTAGCTCCGCCCACACTGTGATGACCTCACGGTGGGGTAGTAAATTTTTTGACATCCCACCACTGTGTACATGTTTACTGGTTACTGGTGTGCCTCCGGGTGCAATTTAAGGTGCTGGTAATGACTTTTAAAGCCATACATGGTAGTGGGCCAGGATACTTAAGAGACTGCGTCATCTGTCTGTCCCACTAGAGCGGACTGGAGGGGCTTTCTAATCATGGCATCAGCTAGAAAGGGTTGCCTCTATAGCACAATAAGGGCCCTCTCTGTGTCTGCACCGGCCCTATGGAACCTCTTGCCAACCGAGCTGCGGCTACAGATGGAGCTGCTGCCCTTCAGGAAAGAGCTAAAAACCTGGCTGGCAAAGCAGGTATGGGACACCCGGGGGAGTGCTGAGCCCTGCCTGCTGGCTCATATAACAAGATCTCTCTCTCTCTCTTTTAACTGATGGGGTGGGGTAGGTAACTTTGTGGGTATTTTTAATGGGTTTTTAAGGGTTTTAGTTAAAAAGTGTAATGTTGTTTTAATGCTGTTAGCCGCCCAGAGTCGGTGTCAAGTTGGGCGGCAATAGAAATTTGATAGATAGATAAGTAAGTAAGTAAGTAAGTAAGTAAGTAAGTAAGTAAGTAAGTAAGTATAATGTATTTTTTGTGCTGTATTTTTTTTGTGGTTTGGAATTTCAGGCAGAATTATAATTTCTCCCCAACTATATTCAAAACAGTGAGAAGAATATTCATCTTCCACCATTGTGTCCAGTTTTATGCTTTCTTGTGGCTGCTTTCCCCCGATTTCTTCAGTTGGTGACATGGGCAAGCTCATTCAGTCAACAATTATCCAATGAACAGCATAATATCATCATGCTATCTGAAAGACCGTATCTTCTCATGCAAGCCTCCCTAGATTTCAAGATCTGCTGAAGAGGCCCTTTTCACAGAACCACTTCATTCAAGGGGCCATTGGGTGGGGACTTGGGAGAGGGCCTTCTTTGCAGCCATTCCCAGGCTCTAAGAACCTTTGCCAAGACAGGCAAGGTTTGCCACCTCCCTGCTGCCAGGAAAAGCTGCACAATTAACTATCCCAAATCAGTGGATTTTAACTGATGTTCTGGTCTTCTCCCTCTCTTCAGGTAGGTCAGTATTAGTATTTTAACTGAAACATTTTAGAGTGTTCTACTGTAATTTCAATTGTACTTTAATAACATAATGAATTTACTTTTATTTTAATTTTGTAACTTTAATTCTATTTTTTAAAATTTTAAACCTATTTAAAACTGGTACCAGTTCTGGAAGAGACTGTGGTGGCTTAGTGGTTAAGATGCTGAACTTTACAACTGGAAGGTTGGCAATTTGAGACCTGACTGCTGCTGCCAGCCTAACAGTTTGAAAGCAAGAAATTGCAAGTAGATAAATAGACAGTGATGGGATGATACGGGTTCTGACCTGTTCCATAGAACCAGTAGGAACAATCCCAGAAAGTTCTCCAGGAGGGTAGACCTTTTTTTGAGGCGTCTGGTTCTGACGCCTCAAAAAAAATTTTTTTTAAAAAGAATTGGAGCCAAAATGGCTCCAATTTAGTGTGCATGCACAAAAATCAACATGATGCATCCGTGCTGCAATTTTGAATCACGCATGCATCAGATTCAGTTTCTGTGCATGAGCACTAAGAGGCTGCCACTTGCTCCCTTTTGCCGCTGGAGCCGGACCAGCACAGAAGGTACAGTACAGTCAGGAGAGTCCTTACCTTGTCCCAGCAGGGAGGGGGGCTGGCCAGCCATTGGACAGTGGCGACAATCTTCGGGCCATGTCACGCAACCCAGAGGAGGGGTGCCTGGTCGCCCTCCCCCTTCACCAAGAAAGGCAGGCGCTGGCGGGTAGAGGAGAAGACCTGGGGGAGCCCCTTTAACTCTTGGGTTTTCAGCCATGGCTGCAGGAACCAACCCCGGCAAGCGACCCACCAGAAGCCCGGATGCTGGGGTGGGAAAAAGAAGAGCAGGCAATGGGCTGCCTGGATTAACATGCTCTCCCCAGCTCAGGTCCCCGGGATCATCCCTGAGGGCTTGTCCGTTGGCAGCGGAATACCCCGGCGGGACGGGAGGGAGGAGGTGTGCTTCTGGACCATGGCCTAAGTTGGCCTCTCTTCTTGCCTTCTTCCGCCAAGGGCTCAGGGCAGGAGGAGAAGCCGATCGGCCTGGCTTGCATCCCGCCACGAGCGCGCCCCACCCTCCAGCCAAGCCAGCCTGGGGGCGATCCGTCCCTCTTTGGCGTCTGCCTGAGAACCTCCTTGGCCCCTCTAGCCCGTCAGCCACAAGGAGGGTAAGTAAGTGAGGGTTTTGTATTTGGGGTGGGTGGGTGATTTATTTGTGTTTTGGGTGGGTGGGTGTATTTTTATTTAATTTTTATTTTATTTCTTTATTTTTTTAAGTTATTTATAGGTTTGTGTTGTGGCTGTCTGGTTGGGTGGGTGGGCTGAGGTGTGTGTGTGTGTTTATTTTAATTATATTTTATTTATTTTAATTATTTTTTATTTTTTATTTTGGCCCCGCCCACAACATCATGATATCATGATGTTGGCTCCGCCCATGATGTCATGACATTAGCTCCACCCCACTGTGATGACATCACAGTGGGGTAGAAAATTTTTTGTCATCCCATCACTGTAAATAGAGGCCACTTTTGTGGGAAGGTAAACGGTTTCATGCACTCTAGTGCATGCATATCTAGTTATGCCTGTCACATGTTCATGGAAATGTCTGCAAACACAGACAGCTCTGGCTCTTTGGCTATAAACAGATGAGCACTGCGCCCTAGAGACAGATGTGACTGGCTTTCAAGAGAGGGAGACTTTTACCTTTACCAGTTCTGGAAACACAGCTATTGCCAGTCCCAAGCCTAGATGAGAAAGGAAGACGGTTGGCCATCAGTTCAGTACCCCACCTTCGTAAAACCTTATTGCTGAAGAAACAACAAGAAGCCTCATTGCCTGATATGCTGCAGTGGTGGAGACGAGGTGCAACACAGCATGAGAAGGAACTACTACTACTACCAATTCTGGAAGAAAAGTGATATATCAAACACATTCCATCAATTTTTATTTCTCTATTTATTAAATCATTTATATTTTGACTATATGGTGACATCAGTGAAGGCAAGTAAAAGCAGCGTAAGTGGAAAACTGATGGTTTTCACAGCGTGTTGAAAAGCACTGAAAGCAGGAAAACAGTTCTCAGCACTGCTGAAAAAGATTTTTTTTAAAAAAGAACTCCCTGTAAGCAATTTTAGTTCAGCTTTAACCAAGAACAAACTAAGGAGAAAATATGAAATACAGTATACCCCTTTGTTTCTATAGTTTGCTGCTGGTTTTGAATATCCACCATAAATATTCAGAGAGCTTCCAAACATTTCGTGTGTATGACTGCATCTCCCACTTCAAAAGCTATTTGTTGCTTTGCTGCTGAGGGTGATTTCTTCATCCAGCTGCTAGCCCTAGAAAGTTCAACCCTAACTGAACATTATTTAGTATCAAGGCTGTGAAGAGCAGTCGTGAAAATAATGAGCTTCTCCTCATTCCAGCAATGAACTTGAAGAAGTTTCTTTACTGTCAGATCTGTGGTCACATTGACCTCTACAGCGAAGGTGCTACTCAGTTCCATCTCATTACCTTCATAAATTCACCTTTGCTGTGGTGAAACAGACAGGCATCCTTCTCACACCTTCACAGAAAATTGGAAGAAGCGCTTGTAATCCTAGAGGTCAAGGTGGAAAAAGTTTATCTTCAGAGTAGCTGCAGAGTTGAGATGCAGGCCTTCCAGTTTCATCCAAGCTCTTTGCTCTCTTGCTCCATTTTTTGCATGGCTGATTCAAGAACCAGACAAAGAAAAATTTGGCCTAGTTGTCTATTCTACCGGAAGTGTAGTATTTACACTGAAAATCAATTCTGCCAAATTACCATGGCAACACCCTAAATATAAGTTTCCTCCACCTCTTTCTTCCACTTTATTTACACTCATTATACACTGTGCTGTATAACTTTCCCCTGTTTACAGCTATGTTATGGCATGATAATATGATGAATCACAATTTTAATGCTTATATACATATATGTGAGCAAGTAAAGCTTTAATTTTCCTTCTCTTTTTTAAGGAAACAGTCTACCAATCTGCTGTCTTCATACACACATTAAGTGTGCCTCTCCTATCTATTTTTTGAAATAGTAGCAGGACGGAATGAGTTCCCGTCTTTGTCCCAGATCCTGCTAACCTAGCAGTTCAAAAGCAAGAAATTACAAGTAGATAAATAGGGACCACTTTCGGTGGGAAGGTAACAGCATTCTGTGTGCTCCGGTGTCTACTCATGCCTGTCACATGACCATGGAAACGTCTGCAGACAGTGCTGGCTCTTTGGCTTTGAAAGGGAAACCTTTACCTTTAGCCGTGTTAGTCTGTGGTTCAGGCATATCAGAAAACAAAAACAAAAAAGTAATAAAACTTACTGTTTTATTATTGCCGCCGCCCCCCCCCCCGATATCTCCTATCTATGTTATTGCTAGTACATGTCAGCAATGTAATATAAAATTATCTATAAGAAATAGTAAAAGTTTGCTTTATGCCAGGGACCTGACCATGCTCCCTCAAACAATGTGGTTTCTCCCAGTGGCTCTGGTGGTGCCTGAATTCACCATACATTTTGGGCATTTTTTCCCAGCCTCCACTGCCTCCCTTGGAGAGGGGATCAAGAGTGGCACATTTTTGCGCCATTTTTTTTTGAAAAATTTGTGTTTTTGCTGCATTTCACCACATTTTTTTTTTTGCAGTTTTGGCACTTCTGGCAGGGACAGGGCACTTCAGGTGATGGTGGCAGTCCAGCCCACCCATAGTTTGAGCATCCCTCCTTTACACTGTCAAGTGATACATGGAGGGATGAGACAAGCAGTCAAAGTTTCTCATCATCTTCACATTGTTTGAGACTTTCCATGCTGAGATTGCCTCTCAAGACTTGTCCCTACTTCAAGAAAACTACCAGGAGCTCCAAAAAATCAGATCTTGCTACCAATTTTTGCATTGTTTCCTGTATTCAGTTGTACTACACAGGAAATGGCCTAATTCTGTGCAGCTTAATGCCCTTTCTGTTAACTCGTTCACATTAAAGCTGCATTCTGCATGGGAAAGGTATTTATTTATTTATTTGTTCATCTTTCTCCACCGCCCTTCTCACCAAAGTGACTCAGGGTGGTTTACAAGTAATAAAAAACATCACAATAAAACACACACACTACCTAAAAACCTCAAATAGAAAACTGTTAAACTGTTAGAATTAAAATTTAAAATTAAAATCTAAAAAGATTAAAAGCACACCAAATGCTACATTTTACTAATTAAAAAGTAGAGGGAGAGAGGGGCTCAGATTATCCAGTGAGCTGGGGTCATTATACCTCACGCACCCCATACCTGCCCCACCAGCCATGTTTTTAGATTCTTCCTAAATGGCAGCAGCTCTGTCTGGAGACGTAGCTCCATTGGCAGGAGGTTCCATAGGGAACGAGCGGACACAGAGAAGGCCCTCCTTCTAGTGCTAGAGAGATGCGCCTCTCTGGCCGATGGAACAACTAGAGAGCCTCTCTGATCTGCTCTGGTGGGACGGACAGATGTTCTTGGGGTGAGGCGGTCTCTTAAGTAACAAAATCCTATCCTATTGGAAGCTTCTTGTGCCCTTTCCAGATGAATCCCCAAGAAGGAAAAAAAGGAGCATTCCACGGATTGGCTGGAATATTCCTGTATGGTTGGTATTTTTCCCTGAAAAAAATATGGCTACACAGCTTCTGGAACATCCTGTGAATTCCTTCCTTCAAAACTCTGTGAGGGAAAGTGGATCTTTCACAGAGTAGTCAGAGAAACCAAAGAGTGGCGAGTTGTTTTCTTTGTTTCTCTCTGAGAGAGAGAAGTTGCCAAGACTGACCTCCCTATAGCGAACAGTTCACTTTGCAGTACAAGTAAACGTATGTAAGTTATAATTATAAATGATTATAACGTATGTAAAATTTGGAGGGATGGGGTGGAATTCTGCTGTTAGATCTCACAAAATATCAACAGAGCCAAACTTCAAATACCTTGTTCTGAAACTCCCAGAAGTTGATCAACAGCAGACAGTATCATCAACAGTTTGGCAGTATGGAGCTATAGTCCAAAATATCTGGCATATTCTAAATTATTTCTTTTTGCAGCACACATTAGGTGTTTTGTTGTTCAGTTGCATAGTTGAATCTGACCCTTCTCAACCCCATGGACCATAGCACAACAAGTTCTTCTGTCATCACTTCACAGTATAAGTAACTTTTAAAAAGAGACACAGTAAAAGCTCGCATAAAGAGCACCTCGCTTAGAGACTAACTTGCTTAAAGAGCAGAATTTTCTCTGAATGGTCGCCTCACTTAACAACTAAAATGAACCAAAAATATGCTTAACAACTAAATTGGGGGGCACAATCCCCCCCACCAGAAGTCATAATTAGTCACTTACAATGGTGTTTCACTTAAAGAGCAAACTCACTTAAAGAGCAATCCTTTGGAACGCATTATGTTCTTTAAGCAAGGTACCACTTTATGGATATCTCTGTTAACATAGGTTTGGCTGTCCACTATGGCAGGAAAAAAAATGGAATTTCTGTTTTAATTCTCAAAATTCAGATATGCAATGGAGTCCTAAATAGGAAACTTACAGAAAGGTTTATGTAACATCAATGATGTAAAGAGAGAAGACATTTAAATTAGTGGAACTTTGAAAAGTGCATACTTTTTATGGATCTGTATGTTATCTTTTACCTATGAGATCATGTTTTCTATGAGAGAAGGAATGAAAGCTTACAAATAAACCAGGTACAGTACAGTGTTTTTGTTTTCTGACATGCAGGTCAAAAGTTGATCAGAGACCAGAATGGGCTTTCTCAGCAACCTTGAGATTGAAAGGGAGTCATTTAGACCTAATCTGAATAATCTATTGTTGCTAATGGCTGTGTGAAGCTGTATTGTTCTGCTTGCTTGTCTGTCATCTTGCTTGACCACACCCCTTCTCCCTTTGACCCCATGAATTTGGTGTATAAAAACCATGCCTGTAAGTTTCACTCTTTGTCTGAAGAAGTGGACTTGATCCACGAAAGTTAACAATAAAATATAGCAGTTAGTCTTTAAAGTGCGACAATGTTTTTAATTTTATTTTAATTTTGTTTTGTTTTCTGATATGCCTGAACCACAGACTAACACAGCTACTATTCCAAAAAATAAAACACTATCCTCTCCCCCACCCATTCACCCAAATTACTTTGAAGTGCCCTTCATCCCTGCTAGGATGAGGCTAGAGATGCCTTCCCTCTCTTGCCTTTGCCAGGAAAATAGCAGGTAAGAAAATTAATTAAGCAAAGGGTGGGATAATTGATTTATGCTTAAATGAGATAAAGCCTTGTGTTGTTGGCAAGAAAGCAAGTCTTCCTTTCAATAAAAGAGCTGAGCTGATTTTCAATAGAACATACAGTAGCCTCACACAGGAGAGCATTATGGAAGGATTAAGGACCCCTCTGGCACAATATAGAAGGTCTTCAAGAGAGGGAATTAACACGTGTTAGAAAAGGAATTTAAAAATGAATATGCTATGGACATTATTTGCTAACCTCAACTATAATCCATAAATAAGCCATCTCTAGAGATGCTATGATGCCAGTCAAGGTAGCCTGTAATTCCACCCCCAATCTGCATCGCTTAAAAGATCACTATCCCTTGTCAAACTGTCTTCTGAAGGCTCTGATGATTTTATTAGTTTAATTGGCTTTAAACACTGATGGAAAGCAGCATGAAGGCAGCTTCATGATAGATACCACCCCAGTTTCCCTAAATACCTGAACCATTATGGAAAATAATCATGAAGTTCATGACAGGAGAATAAATGCTCATAAAATGGCATTGAGTGGAGAAATCAAGGTTTGTCTCTCATTGGTGACACTTTAGTATGCATGCAACTCTTTATGCATTTTATTCTCACAAAGAGCAGCAATTTTAAAAACTCCAGTTCTCATCAGACAAAATTACAGATTTTTTGCACATTTTCAAACACAGCAAAAAAATTACAAAAGTCTTGTTGGTGCATGCCCCCATATATTTTGGACAATATCGAAAGCTTTTGAGGGGGAAAACCCCCCCAAGGATTTTTGTATAAGAAAAAACTTCTTTGTTGCTATTTTGCTACCTTTATCTTTTCTTTTTCAAGATAACGGACAGATCCATAAAAATGTATGCACTTTTCAAAGTTCCAGTAATAATATTCTCACAGTAGATACAAAGACCACTGCATTATAGCCTCAAGACAGTCTTCATGGCTGATCACCATGAGAATTGCCTATACAGTATTCAGATTCGGATATGGCAGAAAAAGAAGAAGATACAAACTAGTCTTTCAATGTATCAAGCCACTCCTTTTCCATTCAGGAGAAGAAAACTTGTGAGTATTCATTAGGTCCTTACAACTCGGCCAGTATGAGCTAACACTGATGCTCATACACCTATATTCCATGCTGCTATTTTTGCTCTTGTAGCTGGCAAGTTCTGATCCAACACCTGTGGAGGCTCCTGGGTTGAGAAAGGCTGCCACATAGCATTCAAAACCACTGTAGCTTCACTAGCTAGGCAGTGTACGGCATTCCTTCAACCTGTTTTGTCACGGGGAAAAAGTAAGGCAATTTGGCTCTAGTATTTTCAGCAAACTGATGAAACCTGGCTGGGAGGATGGTGAATAAAGAAATGTCTGTGATTCTAATTCTCTACCCAGATGGCCACTTGAAACATTCCCAAAGAGTTTGACTCCTGCACAAAAGTCCCATCAATTCATTTAGAAACTGTAAGAGAAATCTTTAGAACAGAATCTGTAATCTGGTATAATAGTTCTCAGAATCTCACAGCCTGATAAAGAATAGTCCACTGCCTTTGGGAGGAACCACTTTGGGTGTCTAACATAATAAAATAAAGAAATGAATTAAATGTAAGGTTGTTTTTCTTGGTACTGCCACACTCTACCCTGAAATCCATCTCCTTCTCTTAGGCTACTTTAGCCTTCCTGTTTGTTGAATGCACTATGTTTTTGCTTTATAAATATATTTATTTTTCCATTTAGCAGACTGTGGGTTTATGTTGTCTAACTGAATTAAAATACATATACCGCCCTGAGTTGGTCGCACCAAGTAGGGCGGTATAAAAATCCAATTAATAATAATAATAATAATAATAATAATAATAATAATAATAATAATAATAATAATAATAATAATAATAATAATAATAATAATAATAATAATAATAATAATAATAATGCCAGATCAGTCTCATACTGTTTACATTTCTGTTATTGCCTCTTTGAAAAATGTGGTCAAACTTTTATCACTTGATTGGGTAATAGCTAATGTGAAAGGAGTTTGGAGTGCCTTAAGTTCTTAAATTTATTCTTGTTACATGTAAGATGAACACTGCATGTGTATGTGTGAGAAAGGATAGAGATGCAAAAAAGAAATCTACTTAACTCAGAACAAAACATGTGCTTCGAAATTAAATGGAAACAATATCATGTTCTTTGGAACAGAAACATTTTCCTCATATATAGCTGTGTGTATTCATCTCGAAGGTGCCCAACTTTAAACATGGACAAGGAATAACACCTGCCAAAGAAATTTCCTGTATTCTAAAAATCTCTGTCTTCTATAATGGGGTGTACATTAATCCGTAGGGAGGAAAACACCACACCAATGTCAAATAAGATATCTTAATCTAGCAGCGCATTTTATGCTTGTAAGGCTTATCTGGTGGTCACCTTTTTTTTCTTAAGAGTAGTCATGAAATACTTCATCTTATGGATAGTTTCCAACAGCTATAGAATTCTTGTAGATGAGTTCAATTCTGATAATAGCTACTTGGTTTGTAAGAGAAAATGTAGGGTGTGTAGATCAAATAACTTACACAGTAGATCAAGGAACATGATTCAATCTTCATTGACCCATCTCTCATAATTTTCATGCAGGTAGACATTCAAACATTTATTTCAGGCACTCACACCATTATTAAGGAAAGTATTAGCTATAGAAGTTGATTTCAAATTGTCAGCTTTGTTTTACAGGTCAAAGATATAGCCAAGCTGAAGTGCCCTAAATTGCTTCCTAGTAAAGAAATTTGGAAGAGTGAGTCTTTTTTCAGAAATGATTATACTGTATGTAAACTTTGGAGGGATGGATGAAATTCTGGTCTTAGATCTCACAAAATATCAACAGAGCCAACTTGATGCTCTTCATATGCTTTGTTCTACAATTCCCAGAAGTTGATCAACAGCAGACAGTATCATCAACAGTTTGGGAGTATGGAGTAATAGTTCAAAATATCTGGAGTACTGTATTCTAAATTACGTCTTTTTGCAACACACATAAAATGTTTTGTTGTTTAGTTCAATAGTTGAGTCTGACCCACAACCCCAAGTATCACAGCATGGCAGGTTCATCTGTCATTTGCCATTCTCCGGAGTCTGCCCAGATCCACACCCACCCTTTCAATTTATTTTATTTTATTTTATCACATTTATACCCCGCCCTCATCCAAAGACTCAGGGCAGCTTACAAAATTAAAAACACAGTTAAAAACATATTGATTACATTTAAAAATTTAAAAGTTAAAAGTATCAGGGAGAGAGGTCAATGATACTGTCTAACCACACATCAAGTGTACTGCCTACATGAGCCCAATGCTCAGAGGTTTTGTAAGCAGATGGAGAAAACAGAGTTCACAGCAAGGCAGCTGAGCTTTTCTACACATGATTTGCATTAGGGATGGATGACTTAAATCTTCTTTCTTGTCTATATCAGTTTCACATGTAATATGTATTCTGTGCTGCTGCTGTTTTTTCTACCTCATAATCTGCTATCTAAGAAGAATACCCAAAGTTGCCCAATAATATTAAGGCTTCCATTGTTTCTGGCCAACACTTAGAACACTTCCATGATAATATTTTGCATAATCTGATTTAAAAACATTACATTGAATCCATAATTACCATAATGCAAACTTGAAATCATTTGCTCCCTAAAATTTGGGGATTCTTGTTGCTTCTTTGTAAATCTGTGAAATACAGTTCTCAAATTCCTTTTTCTCAACTGGCTTCTTCTTCAGTGTCATAAAAGAATCAACAGGGCTCATCAGAATATATGAAAGAAATGAGGATATTAAACATCATTTCACTGTTAAGGGGAGTGCTGAGACTGACAGCACCCTAAAGGTAAAAGTCTCCCTTGCTCGAAAGCCAATTGTGTCTGACTCTAGGGCAGTTGAGGCAAACCTTGGCACTGCATGTGTTCTTGGACTTCAATTCCCAGAAGCCCAAGTCAGCACTCCTGCTGATCAGAACTTCTGGGAATTGAAGTTCAAGAACATCTAGAGTGCCAAGGTTTGCCACAAGGGCTCTAGGGAATTGTGCTCATCTCCATTTACAGCCAAAGATTCAGCACCGTCTGTAGACACTTCTGTGGTCATGTGGCAGGCATGACTAGATGCCGGAGCACACGGAACGCTGTTACCTTTCCCACCCTACAGAGCTCCACTTTTAAGTTAGAAAACCTTTTACTTTGTTACATGGGTTAAAGAAACTTGTCAAAGCTAGGATCAAATTTTGTAAATGCATCTATGATGTATCTCTCATCCATCCCCAATACAACTTGCTACCACACCATAAAGCAGTAACTTCTGGGTAGAGATGTAAAATTACTGGGAATTTTGAAAAGAGGGGGGAAACCCGGAAAATTGGGGGAAATTGGGAAAATACTATTACTTTGTAATTTCTGCAAGCTACATTCAGTTTTTTTTATTTTATATGTGTATAAACAATACAAGAAATGCATATTTTTGTAAATACTAATATATAATAAAATGAGTTCTTCATATACAGTATAAGAAACTAAAAAATAATTTTAGCAGCCATGAAACGTGCATGGAACATCATTCACAAAAAACATTCTGCAAGTGAAAACATTTGGTTGTGCAGCACATAGTTTAAATTTGCTAGTTCATGTTAAGAAACATCACATCCAGTGGTGGGATCCTACCAATTGACACTGGCCACACCCATCTCCCTCTTTGTGCATGTGCAACTGCAGAGCTCAGTGTGCATGCACTGCTGCATAGCTTTTCACATGTGCACCAAGCAGCGGAGGAGCCGAGGGCTACATAGTTGCAGCGGCAGTGACGACAGCAGCATCGGTGTCGGCCTTAATGCAAAGGTGGAGGCAGCAGCGGCAGAGATGGTGGCATGAGCCGTGGAGGCCATGATGAGGGGTGTAGGCTGCGGTTGCAAACGCCACCAATGCTGCTGCTGCCGCCGCCACCATGTTGAGGTCTCCACCACCCCTGCTACTGCATTGAGGTCTCCACTGTGCAGTCGGTGGTGGAGACCTCAACATGGTGGCAGCAGCAGCATTGGTGGCGTTTGCAACCGCAACCTACACCCCTCAAAACCTCATCCAGCCAGGCAGGCTGTGGCATGGCTGGGGTAGCCAAGCTGGGACCTCCCACCCCTACTGGGACCACTGATACCAGTGTTACACTCTGCACCCCAGAAGCTGGAGAAGCTGGGAGTCCATTCCACCTGCAAGGTAGGTACCCACCCGGCTTGGGGGGAGGAATGAGGCATACCCCCTGGGGATGCCCACAGAGTAGGCCACACCCACAGAGTAGGTAGTAAATGTTTTTGAATCCCACCACTGATCACATCATTCAACAAACATTCATAAGCATTCAAAAGGAGAAAAGTAAAGGGTCATGGAAGAATTCTGCAAGAACACTGAAACTGTCCTCTGTTACCAGATGGGGAGGAATAACAATAATGCTGAAAAGTTTCGTGGATGGAAAGGAAGCTCTACAAGCAAATTTTATTCAAGATGGTTTACCACTCAATAAACAAATATGGCAGATTGTTTTGGACAATGATGTATTCTGGGCTCGTGTAGAATCTACAGCTGCTCTTCTGAAACCCATAACTACTGCTATAGCAAGAATAGAATCTGATAACATGTTTATCTCAGGCACCAGAAATGTTTTCTGAAATAACAAGGAAAATAACAGGACCTAAAGGACTGTTAGTAAAAACACTCAGACTAAAGAATGTGGAGAAGAGATTTTTGGAAATAATAAGGGAAAGAAAGAAGGACAGGTTTCACTTACCAGTAACTGTCGTTCTCCGAGTATGTTGTTTGGGGATTCACACTGATGGGTTCTGCGCCTGCGCTGAATCCGGAGCGGAGCTGGAAAGCTGATTGGATAAAGAGTTTTGAATGTGGGACCGCCCACCATGCCCAACCCCTTTAGGCGCCATTTCGCGCTCTCCCCTCAGTTTGATATTAAAGCTGCCCGCTAAGCAGAAGGCCATCTCAGGCCGGCAGCCCTGAGGGGAGGCAGGGTTGGGTTGTGTGAATCCCCAAACAACATACTCGGAGAACGACAGTTACTGGTAAGTGAAACCTGTCCTTCTCCTTCGTGTTGTTTGGGGATGCACACTGATGGGTGACTAACAAGCTCACTTACTTGGATGGTGGGCAGCCGGCGTCCTGAGATGCAGGAGAGCGCGATGTCATCATGGATGGGCGGTCATCAACGAAGAAGATCGGAGACCAGCCGTCAGGATGGACCTGCCCCGTCTGACATCAGGGGCGGACCTTGTGTCAACCCGGTAGTGGGTGATGAAGGTGGAGGACCTGGACCAAGTAGCAGCCTTGCAGATATCCTCCATCGGGATGCCCTCTAGGAATGCAGTGGAGGAAGCCAGTGTCCTGGTGGAGTGAGCCCGGACATGAGGCGGAGGTGGCAGGGATGACATCTGATAGGCCAGGTAAATGGTACCTGAGATCCATTTAGATAGTCTCTGGGCAGACAGAGGCTGTCCCTTAGTCTTGCCACCATAAGCCACAAACAGTTGTTTTGCTCTCCTGAAGGACGCAGTCCTCTGGGTGTAAAACAGCAAGGCCCTCCTGACATCCAACGAGTGCCACACTCTCTCTTGTGGAGACGAGGGATTCAGGAAGAATGCTGGAAGCGTGATGGCTTGGGCCAGGTGAAATTCAGTCAGGACCTTGGGCAGGAATGTCAGATCTGGGTGCAACACTGCCCTGTCGGGGTAGAACTTGAGAAAAGGAGGGTCAGACCGAAGGGCTGCCAGCTCCCCTGCCCGTCGGGCAGAAGTGATAGCTACAAGGAAGGCAGTCTTGTAAGAGACAAACTTAATGTCCACCGAAGCCATGGGTTCAAAAGGTGCCTTCGTGAGTGCGGTGAGCACTGTAGTGAGGGACCACTGAGGGGGTGGTATCTTCACTGGAGGATAGGCGTTGCGTAGCCCTTGAAGGAACCTTTTAACAGTTTTGTCTCTGAAGGCGGAGGACAATACTGAAGAAGGTGGGGCCTTGGCGACCACAGCAGCTAGGTGGACCTTCAATGATGAATGTGCGGATCCCAACTCGGCTAGGTGCAGGAGGTAAGACATGACGTCCTGCAGGGATGCGGAGTCCACGGTGCGGTCGCTGGATGCTAGGAAGTCAGTGAAGCGACGGTACTTGGCATCGTAGGACTTCCGTGTGGAAGGTTTCCTGGACAGATCAAGGATCCGTGTTATGTTGGGCGGATAAGCCAGGCCGTCAGGTGTAGGCTCGGCAGATCCGAGTGAAGGATCCGACCGTCTTCCATGCGGAGGAGATTCGGATCGGTGGGTAGTCGGAGACGATCGCAAGCCAGGGTTTGGAGTAGTGGGAACCACGGCTGGCGCGGCCAGGACGGGGCAATCAGGATCGTCCAGGCGTTCTCCGCACGGATCCGTATCAGGACCCGTTGGATGAGAGGGATCGGTGGAAACATGTACAGCAGTTCCTGGTGCCACGGCACCATGAAGGCATCGCCCTCCGATCCGTGGCCGATCCCCGCTCGGGAGCAGTAACGGCGGCACTTGGAGTTGGCCTGTGACGCGAAGACGTCTAGGGTCGGTGTGCCCCACCGTCGGCACAGGCGGTCGAACACCGATTCGTCCAGTTCCCACTCGTGCATCGCCGTCCCTTTGCGGCTCAGGGAGTCTGCATCGGAGTTCAGGGTGCCCTGGATGTGGATACCTATGGGGAACACGTGTACCTTCAGGCACCACTCCCACATCTGGACGGTCAGGTAGAGGAGGGAGAGAGACTTGGTCCCTCCTTGCCGGTTGAGATAGGCTAGTGTCGTGGTGTTGTCCGAGGCGATCTGCACCACACTGCCCGCGATCGACGGTCTGAAGGACCTCATCGCTTTCCACACCGCTAGCAGCTCGAGGAAGTTGATGTGGTGGTCGGCTTCCTCGGGCGTCCATATGCCGTGAATCCGTAGTCCGCGGCAGCACGCACCCCATCCGTGGGTGCTCGCGTCGGTGGTGACTTGGATGGACGGTGCGGGAAGGGTGAAGAGTCTCCCCGCGGTCACATTCTGGTCCATTGTCCACCAGTTTAACTGGTCTCGGAGTTCGGGAGTCGGTGTGAGCCACTTCCCGAGGTTGTCGTGGGTGCCGTCGAAGGAGGAGAGGAACCACGACTGGAGCGAGCGCATCTTGAGTTTGGCATGCGAGACCACCGCCGTGGTCGAGGCCATGAGTCCTAGCAAACGGAGGGCGTCCCTCGCACGGACCCGACGTCTGCCCTGGATCCGTGCCACCACTGTGCGGATGTCGAGCAGACGTTTGGTTGGAGCGTAGGCTCTTAGAGCCAAAGAGTCTAGAACGGCTCCGATGTAGTCTATTCGTTGAGTGGGGGTCAACTGGGATTTCTTGAAGTTGACCCGCAGACCGAGGCTCTGCATAAGGGCGAGGCAATGTGCAACGTCGTCCTTGGCTTTTTGTTGGGTTGGGGAGCAGACCAACCAGTCGTCTATGTACGGGAACACTTGGACGCCTTGCAGTCGCAGATGAGCAGCCACCGGTGCCATGCACTTCGTGAATACCCTCGGAGCGGTGGAGAGGCCGAAGGGTAGGCATGTGTACTGGTAGATGTTGCCGCCCACCTGGAATTGGAGGAAACGACGATGTTCCCTCCTGATGGACACGTGAAAGTAGGCGTCCTTCAGGTCGATGACGGTGAACCAGTCCCCGTGGTTGATCAGCGGGAGGATGGAGTGAAGAGTTACCATCCGGAACTTCCTCGCGTCGATGTGCCTGTTGAGAAGACGGAGGTCCAGGATGGGACGTGCCCCCCCGTCTTTTTTGTCCACAAGGAAGTATAGGGAGAAGAACCCTTCGTGAGACTCCGACGCTGCGACCGGCTCTATGGCGCCCTTCTCTAGGAGAGCTGTTAGTTCCTCCTGGAGCGGTGGGGATGGATCGGTGATGCGGATCCGTCCGACAGTAGGGCATCTCTCGAACTCGATCGCGTAGCCAGAGTCTAAGATGGTTAAAACCCATCGGTCTGTGGTGATGGCAGACCACGCCGATAGGTAGTCGGATAGGGGGCGGTAGGGTAGAGTCTCGGTCACGGAAGAGTCAAACACGTTGTTTGCCCTTCCGTTCCGTCCGCTTGCCAGTCTGAGGCCGCTGCTGGTAGCGTGGACGGTTGGGTTGTTGGCGCTGCCGGTAGGGCTGGTACCGGGAGTAGTCCCCTTGCCTCTGTGGCGGGCGAGGTTGATAGGATGGGCCCGCCTGAGACGTCGACGGCTGGTCCTGATGGTAACGGCCGGACCCACGGTGTGGAGGGCGGAGCTGTTTTATCGTGGCGTAGTCCCCTTTCAGCTCTCCCAAGGAGGTGTCGGTCTCCTTGGCGAAGAGGCCCTCGCCATCGAAGGGAAGCTCCTCCACGAGCCGCTTGACATCGTCCTGCAGGTTAGCCGAACGGAGCCAGGCGTGGCGACGGAGCTGGATGGCGGAGGCCAAGTTCTTCGCCTCCGACTCGGTGACGTGGCGGCCGGTGCGGATTTGCTGGAGGGCGAGGTGGTTGCCCTCCATGCAGAGTTTTTCAAAGTCCGCTTGTCGATCAGGTGGCAGCAGTGACTTGAACGACTCCGCTTGCTCCCAGAGTCGACACTGGTAGCCTCCCATGGCCGTCGCGTAGTTGGACGCACGGAAGGACAAGGAGGCATTGGCGTAGAACCTCCTGCCCAGTGCGTCCAGCTTCTTCCCTTCCTGGGTCGACGGGATGGGAGTGCTGCTGATCGGCGTCCGGTGTTGGGAGCCCTTGACCACTCGGGAGTTCGGTGCCGGGTGAATGTGCAGAAAGTTGGAATCGTCCAGCAGTCTGTACATAGAGTCCACTCTGTTGGACACGGAGTGAGAAGAAACCGGCTTCTTCCACACCTCCTTGGCCGCTTTAGCAATCTTAGGGAGCAGTCCGAGGCGGACGGGGACCAACTCCTTGCGGTCGGCCAAGCCGCAGACGACATCCTCACAGTCGTCCAGGGGAGCCTCCGCCCGAATCCCAAGGGTGGATCCGAGACGGGTGATCAGTCCGGTGTAGGTCTTCAGATCCTCCGGCTGGGACCCGTGGACGGCGCCGATGTTGTCGTCCGGGGACTTGTCGACCGCAACCGGCGGTGGCTGATGCTGCTCCTCCTCCTGGTCCGACGAATCGGAGTCTCCTGACCGCTCCGAGACGCTGGGCGGTGGCAGGTAGACCTCGGGGTCCGAGTCCGACCAGTACGGCCTGGCGGATCTCGGATCGCTCCCCGGCAAAGGCAGCTGGTACGGAGGGAGAGAGGCCTCCGACCGCGCCTGTTCCACCCTCTGCCGCTTCGGTGCGGGGCCCTCCTCACGGAGCGGTGGTGCCTCCGTGGCTGGTGGTGAGGGCAGAGGGCGCTACCACGGTGTCGTCTGGGGGCCCTGGAGTTCGGCGTGCAGTTTCCGCACCATCGCCTCGATGTACGGGGCGATGAGGCTCAACTGGGGCGGCGGTTCGGTAGCCGGACCAGGAACCACGGAAGGGCTGCGGAGGGAGGAAGACCTGTGCGGTGGTACAGGTGGAGGAGTCTCCGGTGGTGGTGGAGGGCTGTGGGCCCTCTCCGGCGTGGCGTCCCGGGCCTCGGTCGACATCCTACCCGGCGTAGGTGGAGCTGCGACCGGGGCGGATGCTAGGGAACGTGGCGGCGAAGGGTGAGCCGGTGCCGGGGTCGGAGGAAGAGAAGACGAAGAGCTACGGCGCTTCTTTTTTTCTTTTTTGTCCTTCTTCCTCTTCTCCTGCTCCTTCTTCCGCCTGAACAGTTCAGAGGCCGAGGGCCTGGAAGAAGAAGCGGAGGTTGAAGGAGCAGACGTGGAAGCGGCCTGCTCTGGAGCTGGGGGAGCCGGTGGTGCCAGTGCGGCCTCCATGAGATAGGCTTGAAGGCGGTACTGGCGGTTCTTGATGGCGGCCTTCGAGAAGCCGCGACAGACTTCGCAGGTCTGGACCTGGTGACTCTCCCCGAGGCAGCGAAGACAACGCACGTGCCCGTCCGAGCTAGGGAACTTTCTCTTGCAGGACGGACACTGCTTGAACGCTGCCGCTGAGGCCATCCACCGAAGTAGATGGCCGAAGAGAAAAAATTATCCCGGCCGGGAGGCCCCGACACGAGATGTTGGTTTTTTTTTTTTTTTTACCGGCGGCTGAGGGCGAGCCCCAGCCACACGAGGACCAAGGGAACAATTCCCCTAGTCCGAGAAAAATTGTAAGGTAGGAAAAATTGGAAGATTCTGAGACAATCTCAGTAAAGTACTCACAGCTTTTTTTCCAGGCTCCTGCTTGCGCAGCGGAAAAAAGCAAACTGAGGGGAGAGCGCGAAATGGCGCCTAAAGGGGTTGGGCATGGTGCGCGGTCCCACATTCAAAACTCTTTATCCAATCAGCTTTCCAGCTCCGCTCCGGATTCAGCGCAGGCGCAGAACCCATCAGTGTGCATCCCCAAACAACACGAAGGAGAACTTTTATTGCAAATCTAGTTGATCCATGTTTCCACTGAAAACACTTATCAGATGATGAGGTCTCCAGGGCAATGGAATTCATAATAATTCAGAAGAAATGGGACATGATTGGGGCAAAGTCATTGTAAACATAGCAGAATACAAGGCAAATATGGTTTTTTGCAACAAGCAGTTTTTGTGGGGAAGTGTAGAGCACACTTCACCACTTGCATGGTGGAAGGGGCTCAGTAAAAGTCAGATCCTTAGTAGTGTGGCCATAAAACTATTATTCATTTCCCCAACGCCAGCTTCTTCTGACTGCATCTGGTCTGCCTATGGGAAAACACACACTATGGCTTTAAATCATTTGACAAATACAAAAGTCAATAAATTAGTGGCTATCAATTCCCACCGGCTTCTGGAGGAAAAGAAAAGTATTGGGTGTTCAAAAGAATACAGCAGTGCCATTACAACTGAAGCTGAAGAAAGTGCAAGTTTTGACTCATCTGATGAGAGTGGAAGTAATTAAAATTGTAGACATTTTTGGGAATGTAAAGTAAATGTAAAAAAACCCCTCATTACTTTTTTATCCTCTACTTACTTAATTTTGTTAGTCTAAATTTTCCAATTATAATTATTCCATTGGTTCAGTTAAATGGATTATTGCATTTTTTGTTAGTAAAAGAAATATTTTTACTTCATTAATGGTATATGTAAACCTCATTTTGTAATGTAAGCTGTGAAATTATTTTGAGAACTACTATCTAAAATTCAAAAGAATAAAAAGGATGACATTTTTGGAAAAATCGATTGTTTTTGAAATGCATTTATTTTTTTCCTCTACACGCAACATACTTTACTTGTGCGAACTTCCCTCCTTTCAAAATTCCCAGAAGGTTTACATCTCTAGCGGTGACTTATACGAGTTTATGATGTTCTGTGCCATGTGGAATTGTATGCTCCCAGCCTGCTAAAGGTTTTTCTTACAAAATAACTCATGCCCATGAACTGTAGAAGCATCAATTGCATTTCCCCCCAAATTTCTGCCCCCCAGTCAATTTTCCCTTCTCAATTTTCCTAGGGGAAAAAACCCAAATTTCCTGGGTCCCCCCTCCTTTACATCTCTACTTCTGAGTGTAGCAAGCCTTTAATATTAGAGATTCAGTATAAAATGATTTTCGAAGGTCACCCTGTGCATCCTGAAACCAAGCATCACAATGGTCTCATTTCATCCCTTTCACAGTGCACCATCATATACTGTAGATTGCTACAGTCCCTTCTTTCCAACTGTCATATCCCCACAATTTCCATACATGTTTCAACCTGCTTTTAATGGTATTTACACTGCATTTAATATTGACTGTTTCTCGCTACATGGGAAAATATGAATGACAACATGCAGTGTGGGGCAAAGTGTGACAAATATACAGACATATCTGCATGGTAGTAATCTGATACTACTACTGTGGACAAGAAAACCACAGAAAAAATGGAGTAGCCATCATTGTCAATAAAAGGGTGAGAAAAGCAGTAAGGACAGGTTGCACTTACCTGTAACTGTCGTTCTTCGAGTATGTTGTTTGTGAATTCACACTGATGGGTTCTGCGCTTGCGCGGGAGCCATGTCGGAGCTGGAAAGCTGATTGGATAAATTTGAATGGTTAGTACCACCCACCATCTCCACCCGCCCTTTGCGCCATTTCGCGCTTTCCGCCTCAGTTAATATTAAAGCTGTACAGAGGATAAAGCATCTCATCCCTGCAGCAGTAAGAGGGGAAGGACGGGTGGGTTGTGAGAATTCACAAACAACATACTCGAAGAACGACAGTTACAGGTAAGTGCAACCTGTCCTTCTCCTTCGTGTTGTTTGTGAATGCACACTGATGGGTGACTAGCAAGCTCTTTTACCTGGATGGTGGGTAGCTGGTGCTGTGGTGAGATGTGCCGCCTGGTGGAGATGTGGTCTGGTCTCAGGATACACTCAAGGGTCAGGAGGTCATCATGGCATTGAAGCGCGAAGACCTGCTGTCAAGACCGAGCGTCCCAGCCTGGAGTCAGGGATGGCTCTGGTGTCCAGTCTGTAGTGGTTGACAAAGGTGAGTGGCCTGGACCACGTTGCGGCTTTGCAGATGTCTTCCATGGGGATTCCCTCCAAGAAGGCCGTGGAGGTGGCCATGGATCTGGTGGAGTGAGCCCTGACGTGGGGTGGTGGTTCCCTCGATGTCAGGCGGTAGGCCAAGTAGATTGTCTCGCAGATCCATTTGGAAAGGCGTTCGGCAGAGAGCGCGTGGCCTTTGGATCTCCCGCCGTAGGCGATAAATAGTCTATTAGATTGTCTAAAATCTCTGGTACGTTGTGTGTAAAAGAGCAGTGCTCTTCGTACGTCCAAGGAGTGCCAGCTTCTTTCCTGGGTACTGGAAGGGTTGGGAAAAAAGGCAGGTAAGGTGATGACCTGGGATAGGTGGAATTCTGTGATCACCTTAGGGAGGAAGGAGAGGTCCGGGTGCATGACCACTCTGTCGTGGAAAAACTTGAGGAATGGGGGATCATTTCTGAGGGCTGTCAGTTCCCCTACTCTGCGGGCTGAGGTGATGGCCACCAGGAACGCGGTCTTCCACGAGAGCAGGTGGATCTCGGCTGTTGCCATCGGCTCGAAGGGTGGCCTCATCAGAGCTTCCAAGACGGTAGACAGTGACCATTGCGGTGTGGGTATTCGTGTGGGGGGAAAAACATTCTTCAGGCCCTTGAGGAACCTCTTCATGGTGTGGTCTCGGAAGGCCGAAGAGAGGGTAGAGCGAGGTGAAGCATGGGCGACAACTGCAGCTAAGTGCACACGTATGGAGGAGTGTGCCAAGCCGGTTTCAGCCAGGTGGAGCAGGTAGTCCATCAGGTCCTCTAGGGAGGCTGTGGTCAGTTCCTTGTCCCGGTCCCTGAGGAATGCGTTAAACCTCTCCATCTTGTTCTTGTAGGACTTGGATGTGGAGGGTTTCCTGCTCTGTTCCAGGATCCTGCTTATCCTGGGATTATGAGCCAAGCCGTGAGGTGGAGACTCGGTAGGTCTGCGTGGAACATCTGGCCCCGTTCCATGTGGAGGAGTGACGGGTCGTCTGGGAGGGTGATCGAGTCCGTCGCTAGTTCCCTGAGCAGTGGGTACCAGTGTTGCCTGGGCCATGCTGGCGCAATTAGAATGACTCGGGCCTTCTCCTGGCGAAGGCGGACTAGGACCCTCTGGATGAGCGGGAAAGGTGGAAAGGCGTAGAGGAGACTTCCACGCCAGGGGATCATGAAGGCGTCCCCCATGGATCCTTGTCCCGCTCCGGCTCTCGTGCAGAACAGGTTGCACTTCACGTTGGTCTGGGACGCGAAGAGGTCCACTCGTGGTCGGCCCCATCTGTTGCATAGGAGCTCGAAGACCGATGCGTTGAGCTCCCATTCGTGAATGTCCGAGGTCTTGCGGCTGAGGTCGTCCACTGTTGTGTTGAGTGTTCCTTGGATGTGCACTCCGATTGGTAGGATGTGGTTCTGGAGGCACCACTCCCAGAGTTGGACTGCTAGGTAGAGTAGGGATGGTGAGTGAGTCCCTCCTTGCCGGTTGAGGTAGGATAGGGCTGTGGTGTTGTCCGAGGCGACCTGAACCGCCGTTCCTCGGAGGCTGGATTGGAAGGTTTTCATGGCCTTCCAAATCGCGAGTAGTTCTAGGAAGTTTATGTGGTGTGCTCGTTCCTGTCGAGTCCACTTGCCGCTTATCTCCAGGGATCCGCAGCATGCTCCCCATCCGAGTGTGCTCGCATCCGTGGAGATCTGGGTTGACGGTGTGGGAGGTAGGAAGGATCTCCCGATGGCCACGAATTCGTGGTTGGTCCACCACTGTAGTTGCTGTTTGAGTTCGCGGGTTGGTATGAGCCGTTTGCTCGGATCGTCCAACACAGGGTTGAAGAGGTGTAGGAACCAAGACTGGAGCGATCTCATCTTTAATTTGGCGAACGGTATGACCGCCGTGGTGGAGGCCATGAG
Source organism: Furcifer pardalis (assembly GCA_030440675.1). Lineage (NCBI taxonomy): Eukaryota > Metazoa > Chordata > Lepidosauria > Squamata > Chamaeleonidae > Furcifer > Furcifer pardalis. The sequence continues at coordinate 107,114,711 of CP126893.1, forward strand.
GCCTAGGAGTCTCTGTGCCGATTTGGCACTCACCGTGCGGTTTTTCTGGAACTGGTGTACCAGCGATCCGATGTGTGCTAGGCGCTGGGGAGGGGCGAATGCTCTTGCCTTCGTGGCGTCCAGGATCGCCCTGATGTAATCCATCTCCTGGGCTGGTTCCAGGCGTGATTTCTTTACATTGATCCGAAGACCGAGGTCCTCCATGGTTTTGAGGGTGAATCGCACGTCCCTCCGTGCTTGTTCTGCAGACGGCGCCGTTATCAGCCAGTCCTCTATGTAGGGAAATACCTGGATGCCCCGGGTTCGTAGGTATGCCGCTACCGGTGCCATGCATTTCGTGAAGACTCTCGGTGCGGTGGAGAGGCCGAATGGTAAGCAAGTGTACTGGAAGGCTTTTTCCCCGATGCAAAATCTGAGGAATTTGCAGTGATCTTGGCGTATTGAGATGTGGAAATACGCATCCGTGAGGTCGATTACTGCAAACCAGTCTCCGGTCTTCAGGAGAGGGAGAATGGTCTGGAGCGTGACCATGCGGAACTTTGCCACTCGAATGTGTTTGTTGAGGCGACGGAGGTCCATGATGGGTCTGAGTCCTCCGTCTTTCTTGCTGACTATGAAATACCTGGAATAGAATCCGTCGCAAAGAGATGTTGGGGCGACCGGTTCTATTGCCCCCTTGAGTAGAAGTGCTGAGAGTTCTTCTTGCAACTGGGGGGACGGGTTGGTGGTGCGAATGTGACCTAAGGTTGGCCATCTCTCGAATTCGATGGCGTAGCCAACGTCTAAGATTCGAAGCACCCACCAATCGGTAGTTATTGCGTTCCAAGTGGCTAGGAAGTTCCAGAGCGGTATGTACGGCATCGGATGGGGCGAGGGAGGATCTTCGGTTCGGAGGGAGTCAAGGTTGTTGTTTTTGCCTCCGGTCAGAGCACTTGGTGTTCTGGCCTTGGTTCTGGAAGCGCAAGCGGTTATATTGTCTGCGCGGTTTGAAGAATTGTTGCTTGGCTTGGCCTTGGGATCGAAAGGACTGGCGGTTGCGGTAGTCCTGGTTGTATCCCGAGGAGGGCCTGCGTTGGTATCCGCTGGTCGAGCCAAGCCGAAGTCTGTTGGACGTTGTGATGTCCTTGTGAAGCTCGTTAAGGGCATTGTCCGTGTCTTCGGCGAACAATCCCTTGCCGTCGAAAGGGAGCTCTTCGATGAGCCTCTTCGTGTCATCATGTAAGTCGGCCGATCTGAGCCATGCATGGCGACGCAGCTGTATCGCGGTCGCTACGGTCTTAGCCCCTGAGTCGCAGATGTGGCGTGCGGTTCGGAGCTGTTGTTGGCTGAGTTGGATCCCTTCCTCGGACAGGGTCTCAAACTCGGCGCGGAGATCGGGTGGCAGTCTGTTCAGGGAGGCTTCCACCTTGCCCCACAGCTTGATGTTGTAGGCTGCCATGGCTGCCTCGTAGTTAGCCGCGTGGGTAGAGAGGGATGAGGCGGCGTAGACCCTCCTTCCGATGGCGTCTAGTTTCTTTCCCTCCTTCGAGGATGGGACAGGTACGCTATGCACGGCGGTGCGGTGTTGGGTGGCCTTGACTACCCTCGAATTCGGCGTGGGGTGCAAATGGAGGAACTCACCCTCTTCCCCAAGGAGCTTGTAGATCCCATCCAGCCGATTGGAGACAACGTGGGATGAGACCGGCCTGCTCCAAACCGTCTTGGCCGAATGGGCGACGGCCGGAAGGAAAGGCAGATGGACCGGAAGGATCTTCTTGGTGTCCGCCAATCCGCACACCTCGTCCACAAATGGAGCCGGCGGGTGTTCTGCCCTGATGTTCAATATCGGGCCCATGCGGGTCAGGAGGGCAGTGAAGGATTTCTGATCCTCCGGCTGCAGGCGCTCCTTGGCGCCGATCTGTTCCACCGGGGACTTTTCGGCATCGACCGGAGGAAGATCGTCCATGTCTTCCTCCTCGCCTTCTCCCTCGGACGAATCGTCCGAGCCTCCAAAACCCCGGCAAGGGATGGGGGTGGCAGTGAGGCCTCGAGGTCCGAGTCAGACCAGTAAGGCCTGGCTGAACTCGGTTCCTCCCTGGATACAGATGGCGGTGGTGGCGGCAGCGGTTGGGAAGCCACGGATTGGGCTCGGCGCCGTTTGGAGGCCACGGTTGCGTGATCGGCCTTCCATTTGGAGGTAGCCCGCGATGTAGGATTGGGCGGGGGTCCAATGGTGGCGAGTACCTTGTCGGTGATTTTCTCCGTCATGGCCTCCAAGAGCAGGGACAGCATCTCCAGGGTGAGGAAGGGCTGTGCGGCGGTCTCCGATCCCCGTTCATCACTTCTCCCGTCGGGAAGTAGAGATGTCCCCCGTGGAGTTGGTGCCGGGGGGGGGGGTCTCTTGGTGCGGCGGAATGCCTTCTGACTCCGGCTGCGATGCACGTGGAGGTGATGGTGGCGGCAATGTAATGGCGGCCACGAAGACTGCGGAGGCCGGGGAAGCAGAAGGAGACGGTCGGCGTACTCGAGGTGTGGGAGGTAGGGAGGAAGAGTGTTTCTTATCTTTTTTCTTCTCCTCCTTCTTCCGTTCCTCCTTGTTCTTCTTCTTTCTGAAGAGCTCAACGGTGGTGAGCTTCTTGGTGGCTGGCGGTGCCGAAGAGGACGTCTCTTGGCGGGCCTCCGTCGGGCGGCTTGGGCCTTGTGGTGCTAGGGCGGACTCCATGAGGTGGGCCTGCAGTCGGTTCCTCCGGTTCTTCAGGGCAACCTTAGAGAACTTCTTACAGGCTGAGCACGAGTGCACAGGATGATCCTCGCCCAGGCAGATCAGGCACTTAGAGTGGTTGTCGGTGCTCAGGATCTTGGCCGAACACGAAAGGCACTTTTTGAAGGCTGCCGACGATGCCATCCACAGTGGGGTGGCGAAGGGCTAGAAGGGGGGGTCCCCTTCACGGCTCTTCTACTTTCTGTCTTCTTCTTCTTTTTTTTTTTAAACAAAAAAAAGGGGGTACTGGATAAACCAGAAGTGAAGGTGCCGAAAGCTATCCCAGATGAACAACCGAACAATTCGGTAGCGAGGGAAAAACGGGAGAGCTCTCGATCAGGCTCCTGCTGTAGCAGCGGAAAAACAAGAACTGAGGCGGAAAGCGCGAAATGGCGCAAAGGGCGGGTGGAGATGGTGGGTGGTACTAACCATTCAAATTTATCCAATCAGCTTTCCAGCTCCGACATGGCTCCCCGCAAGCGCAGAACCCATCAGTGTGCATTCACAAACAACACGAAGGAGAATGGGATATAATCTCAAAAATGATAGAATGATGTCAGTCAGAATACAAGGCAAGCCATTCAATATCACTGTAATCCAAATATACGCACCAACCACTTGTGCAGATGAAGCCACAATTAACCAATTCTATGAGGACCTAGAACAGCTCATAGAACAGACACCAAGAAATGATGTACACATTATCATAGGAGACTGGAATGCCAAAGTAGGAAATCAAAAAGTAAATGGAATAACAGGCAAGTTTGGTCTTGGAACACAGAATGTTGCAGGCCAAAGATAGAGTTCTGCCAAGATAATACACTGGTCATAGCAAACACTCTCTTCCAGCAACACAAAAGGAGACTTTACACATGGACATCACCAGATGGCCAACATCGAAACCAGATTGATTACATACTCTGCAGCCAAAGATGGAGAACCTTCATACAGTCAGCAAAAACGAGACCAGGACCAGATTGTGGTTCAGATGACAACATACTGATCGCAAAATTCAGACTTAGACTCAGGAAAATAGGGAAAACAACTAGGCCAGACAGATATGACCTAGACAACATCCCTAAGGAATACACAGTGGAGGTGTGGAACAGATTCAATGGCTTGGACCAGATAGACAGAGTGCCAGAATAATTATGGACAGAGACAAGGGACATCATGCAGGAGGCAGCAAAGAAAACCATACCAAAAGAAAAGAAGCGTAAGAAAGCTAAGTGGTTGTCCGATGAGGCTCTTAAAATAGCAGAGGAAAGAAGGGACGCAAAAGGCAAAGGAGAAAGGGAAAAATACAGTCACTTGAATAAAGAATTTCAAAGAAAAGCAAGGAGAAATAAGGAAACCTACCTGAATGAACAGTGCAGAGAAATACAAGAAAACAACACAAAAGGCAGGACTAGAGATCTTTTCAAAAAAAATTGGAGAAATCAAGGAAACGTTTAAAGCAAAAATGACCATGATATAGGACAAAGATGCCAAGGAGTTAGCTGATGCAGAAGAGATTAAGAAAAGATGGAAAAAGTACACAGAGGAATTCTACAGAAAGGACCTCAACACCCCTGATAACCACAATGATGAGAACATTGAACATGAGCCAGACATCCTACCTAGAGAGTGAAGTCAGAAAGGCCCTAAAAAACACTGCAAACAACAAAGCCAGCGGAGATGATAGTATCCAGGTTGAACTTTTCAAAGCCCTAAAAGATGATGGAATCAAATTATTACATTCTATATGCCAGCAGATTTGGAAAACACAACAATGGCCACAGGATTGGAAAAGATCAGTATATGTTCCAATCCCCAAAAAGGGTAATGCCAAAGAATGTTCAAATTATCGAACAATTGTGCTCATCCCACACGCTAGCAAGGTGATGCTCAAGATAATACAGGATAGACTGCAACAGCATGTGGAGAGAGAATTACCAGAAGTGCAGGCGGGGTTCAGAAGAGGCAGGGGGACTAGAGACCACATTGCCAACATAAGATGGATCATGGAAAAAACAAAGGAATATCAGAAACAAGTATACTTCTGTTTCATTGATTACACTAAGGCTTTTGACTGTGTCGAGCACAACAAAATGTGGCAAATAATTAAAGAGATGGGAATACCAGAACACCTTATATGCCTCATGAGAAATCTGTACATGACTCAAGAAGCAACTGTTAGGACAGAATACGGAATGACAGAGTGGTTTGGAATAGGAAAAGGAGTAAGACAAGGCTGCATTTTGTCACCCTGCTTATTCAACTTATACACAGAATACATAGTGCGCAATGCAGGGATGGAGGAATCACAATTTGGGATCAAAATTGCTGGGAGAAACATCAACAGTTTGAGATATGCAGATGATACCACCCTAATGGCAGAAAGTGAGGAGGACCTAAAGATGCTCCTGATTAGGTTGAAGGAAGAAAGTGAAAAAGCTGGCTTGAGACTCAATATCAAGAAAACCAAGATCATGGCAACAAGCCCTATCACTCCCTGGAAAATAGATGAGGAAGAAGTAGAAGCAGTGACAGATTCTACTTTCTTGGGATCAAAACTCACTGCAGATGGTGATTGCAGCCATGAAATAAAAAGGCGACTGATTCTTGGGAGGCAAGCGATGAGAAACCTGGGGAGGATAGTGAAAAGTAGAGAGATCACAAAATGAACAAAAATTCATATTGTCAAAGCAATGGTATTCCCTGTGGCAATGTATGGTTGTGATAGCTGGACCATTAGGAAAGCTGAGCGCAGAAGAATAGATGCCTTTGAGATGTGGTGTTGGAGGAGAGTTTTGAGAGTCCCCTGGACAGCGAGGAGAACAAATAGGTCAATCTTAGAAGAGATCAACCCTGACTGCTCCTTGGAAGGTCAAATTGTAAAGATGAAGCTATGGTACTTTGGACATCAAATGAGAAGAGAGGATTCGCTTGAGAAAGCCTTGATGCTGGGAAAGGTGGAGGGCAAAAGAAAAAGGGGGCGGCCAAAAATGAGATGGTTGGATGGCATTGTAGACACAATGGGCACAGAGCTGAGTGAGTTGAGGGGGATGGTGGAGGACAGAGGTGTCTGGCGGACAGTGGTCCATGGGGTCGCAGAGGGTCGGAATCGACTGTGCGACTGAACAACAAAGTAATCTGATAAGGAAATATGTGTTCTTTTTACGTACATAATATCTCTAGGGGGAAAAACAAAAACTAATCTTAGAACTAGACACTTACAATGTTAATGCATTTGAACAAATATATGCAGAAAACATGATTCAGTCAAAGATGAGTATTTTTTCATGGGTTGACTTTGCCCTGAACATACCCAACCTTTAAAGTGTAATCCGATGAAGAACCAGTTCCAAAATTCCAAAGTTCCCAATTATAAAATTCACTCGGCCCCATTCCAATAGCATTATTTTAAGGAGTGACATCAAACATCTCAAGGAATCATAGCATGCTCATTTAACATTGCTGAGCTTCTCCACTCAGATTTCATGCACTGCCATCACTAGATAGTCTATACTTGGACTGCATTACCATACATGTGTTAATCTGTTTACCTGTATGATCCTCATATCTCAACTATGATTGCTAAACAACTCCTGTTAAGATCATTGTTTGTACCATTTACATTTCTATTCTCTTTCCCACCCTTTGTCTATAAATATTGACCCAAAGAGGCAACATCCAATGCAGCATATGAAGCAGACAAAAGTACACAGAATTTAATTGTATCGATATTTCCAAAAGTATGTTTGTCCCAAAAGATCTCTGACAGAGACCAGGTACATATACATTTGTATGGATGTTGCACATCTGCCAACTTACTAACATGGTTGGTTATGTCTCAAAATCTTTTCCCTAAGAGTCCCGTGTGGGCCCACAAATAGTTTGACTTTTCTAGCACCTGATCGTAGGCATTTTATGGACTCCCATGTGTCTTATAAACCACATGTGTGAGATCCCCCTGCTCTATGAACTATGCTCTTCATCTGTTGCTCACTAAACTTAACATTTCATTTTATCACACAACAAGGTGCACTGTAATCAATATTTCAATAAAATGGTTGGGTGAGGAGACAGTAGGACACAAACCAATCTTACAGGCAACATAAGATGAAATACTGTTCCTTTAATGATAATAATTGGATGACTGCAACTCTAAAATCAGAATCACCAAATGTTTGAATAAAGAACTTCATTTACATGTAAGTAGAAGTGTGTCCTGCATGAAGTGAGTATGAGGGTGGTGGAAGAAAAAAATACCTACAGGGAGAATAAGTTGGTAGGGCAGAGAAAAGAGATGGTGCCTTAGGGTGGAGGTTGAACTAACAGGTTTCCAACATAGAGGAAACCTGGCATAGTAGCTACTGCCAAATAAACCTTAAGGGGTCAGAAGACTCTGTGGTTGTACTGCTACCTCTGCCCCGTATACCCTTAGACAATAGTGTAGTAGCTGTGGAAACAACCACTTGTGTTGCACTGAACGTGACTTGGGATCTAATGAGCTGTCACTGGGAGACCATGTGTTGCTGCAAAGGATATATTATTCTTACCACACTGGGTACTTTTCTTTATGGAAAGACATGGTGCCTGCCTTGGTTACTACAAGACCCAAGAGAAGATAAACAATCACTTATCCCTTTTAGGCATTTCTAAAATAGATTTTCTGTCATCCTTAATGTCTCCATGTTTAGGTATGAAATCTGCTGGTGCTGGAAGTAAATGCCGTAACCCATCAAAGAAGAGAGATTTGTAACAAAGACAACCCGCAGAATCAATATGAATAGGGTTACTGAAAAGTAGATAAGCTGAAGAACTGGGCTGAAATCAAGTCTGTAATTTCTTGTGACTAACAATATTTCAGGCCATTAACAGACCTGGGCCTTGGTGACCCCAACGACATACCACTTAGCCACAAAGATGGTTAAAAGGAGCACCTAAGGGAGTCCTGGTTTCTTGGAACTTCTGACTATTTTTCAGTGATTCTTTCTCACAAATAATGCATTTCTGGCAATTCATTGAATTTGTATCCTAATGTCCCAGTATAGGATCAGGCAAACTCTGCTTAGCAAGATCTTATTGTCCAGTCCAAGGGTCATCACTTGGGAGCAACACAGCAGTAGAAAGTTCAAATGGATCAAGCCAACAGCAGGGTCAATAGTCATGTCAAGGTGAAGTAGCTACCTCTTAGTGGATAACCAAATGACAGGAGATACAAGGAGAGGTTCAGGAAGTTCACACTCAAAGCATGAGCAGGGCTAAGACAGATAACAAACCAATAGGCTTCTATAACTAAAACAAAACACAGTTTAAGATCAGGCAGCAGATAAGTAGTCATAATAAGATGGACAGTTTACAGTGAATGGTGGACAAACACCCCCAAAAAGATGCTGCTTCCGATAGCTAATCCAGCCTCAAACTGAGGATTCTATAGCAGAACTGGCCTATAGAAATACTGTATTGAGCTTTGTGGAAAGCAATGCTAGCAGGTAATAAAGGACAAAGATAGCTTATAAAATTATTATAGATATGTTACAGTTTAAGTCAGAAAGGCAAGCATAGCTACCCATGAGAAACATAACATACATCTTTGATTAAGAACTACATTACTTATCATATTGAAACAAGTTAGAATGCAGTATAAGCAGTATGCTTCAATAAACAGAAAACAGATGAAAACAGTATGCTTAATCCTTTGATTCTTTTGATGATTATCAATTGATTCTTTTGATAGCTAATGGAAATGAATACTAGTGTGTATGTGACAAGGATCCTATGTAAGTTCTACCTACAGGGAAATGCCTTAAGACACTCACTTTGGACATGAGTCCTGAGTCATCTCCCTTCTGCTGCAGAAGTGAATAAACTTTGAAACTTTGCTGGCCTTTTATTTTGAATACTTCTCCCCACTCCCCTTAGATATATTGGCTTCCTGCCAGAGATATGAACAGAAATATTTTTACAACAACATATATTTCACAGATACCATGGTTCTCTTCATTTCTTCCTTCTGGTCTCCAGTGAACCCAGTCCTACACAGCTAGAGTGGCAGAGGGTAATGAGAATCTGAATAGCTTTTACCATCTAAACAGAGACATGAATGTGCCAATATGATTTACTTAGTCTGCTGAGTTACGCTGTGAAGAAACGAAACTTTTTTGAGCTGTTATTGTTTAGAATTCCTGAAGAGGAGGGCATTGTGCCAAGTTTAAACAGAGCCTCTAGCAGCTCACTTTATTATTATTATTATTATTATTATTATTATTATTATTATTATTATTATTATTATTATTATTATTATTATTATTATTATTATTATTATTATTATTATTATTATTATTACCACCTCACACAGTTTCACACTTTGACGAGTAGGGGAAGGGTAGCCTTGAAGAGTGGAGGGGCAACCTTGACAGCAACCTTGAGAGTGGGGGAATGGTGACCTTGATAATGGGGGAGGGGTAATCCCTAGATAATGATCTAATCCCAAGGACATCACTTTACCATGGGAAAACAGATGCAAATCACCTTGTAAAACCCTATGAAAAGGCAGTCAGAGCAGAGTTAGAGTTGACTTTTGAAGTACCTGCGGAAGCCTTTGAAGTTCAAAGGAACACATTCCTGAGAAGCCGGAGGATGGACATTTGAACAGAGATGCAGCCTAAAGAGGCCATCCCATCGAAGCTAATCAGGAGAAAGGAGGCAAGCCACTGGACATAGAAGAAATTCTGCAACCTTGACTCTTAGGTTATTTTTCAGCTATCGCAATTAGACCGATTTCCCAAAACTTGGATCTTACAATTTCTCAGCTCACAGAGTGAGAAGTTACTCTTAGAAATATTGCATTTTTATTTTCCAGGTAAGGGCTAGGTAGGACATTGTGCTTAGGAACAGGTTAGTGATAGAGAGAGGTTTAGAAGCTTAGTAGCTTAGATGTTACCCAGGAATGGGATATTTAATTTTGGTTTTTCTGGACCAGATGTTATTCTTAAGTTTTGCTATGCTTTGCTTATTGGAGCAATATTTTGCTTTATGGACATTGTTTTGCTTTTTATTCAAATAAACACATAAGACCATCCTAGGTCTTATTTCCAAGGAATTTGGGGATGCCTGTGCACATTCCCCCAAAACAAGCCTGGGATCAGACGCTGTGATTTCCAGCTTGGTTTGGGGAAACAGCTCAGTGCCCACATGTGCACTCTCACTCCAAAGAAATGGTGGCCTGAGTGTCAGGCCGCTAGTTTCCTTGGGGTGAGAGCCAGCGCCCAGGCTCTCACCCCAAGGAAGCTGCTAGTCTGAGCCTCAAACCCGCAGGGTTGGTCTCTGCCTGAGAAGGTGCTTCCCATGCAGAGAACAGCCCAGTGGGATTGAGGCTGAGATCTCCGCTGGTAATGTACCTTTGCGTTTGTGAGACAAGCCTTGCAAAAGCAAGGGTACATTACCTGCAAGAACCTTCCCAGGCAGAGAACAGCCCAGCTTGATTGCCACTGCTATGCAGCGGCATGGCTGGGAAGCCTACCGGGGACTCCGCTCTGCGGGCTTTGGGGCAGAGATCAACGTCGGGGAATTTGTGGCAAACATTTGCATCGCACGTTATTTTAACGTTGTGCGATGCAAATGTTTGCCTCAAACTCCCTGACTTTATCCGATTTTAGCGTTATTCGAGGCAAATGTTATCCAAGGTACCACTGTACATAACTGGAAACAAAAGACCAAACAAGTGTGCATGCATGCACCCAAATTTGAACTCTGACAAAGCATCTTTTCCTTGCCTCATGACTCTCAAGGGAGGATGAGGAGCTCTCTCTTGCACACTAACACATACACACACACACAGTGCCAAGACACATATCTCTACAAAGCCTATCTTCTCTTAAGATACTTTAATTTTTTTGTAACAGCTGCTCTTTGGATGGGCAATCCTGATTGTTTGTTTGTTTATTAACAGCTTCACAAGACACAGAAGGAAGGAAAGCCTTTTTAAGGCAGTTCCTTTGAACTTTACCACCTGTAAGGACTATGAATGGAACTGCAGTTAGAAGACTTTTTTCCCTCTTTATGCCTATGTGGCCACCAATATTGAACAGAAACTGAATGCCCTGTTGCCACTTCATAGCAAGAGAGTGTGAGTTAGTTCCCATTTTCCTTACTGTGTGGTTGCACTCTTATATAGTTGCCTCTTTCATGGCTAGAGAACAAAGGCAAGATGTCTTTTCCTTGGAGGAACAAAAGAAAGATGTGAGAAGGAAATGAGATCAGCAATCGTAAGAACAGGGTTTGGGACACTGGCTGCTCTCTGGGCAACAATACAAAAAGGAATAACCAGGTCCTAAGTCTGGTTAAGCATGGTTTAGAGCCTTTTTGGGAACCTATTCTGTTATGGCATTCCAGATTAAGAAATGTTGCCTTTCTGCAAACAATGCAGCCATTGAATGCTGCTGCTCAGAGCTATTTAAGTTTATATCCCTCCCCTCCTTATCAGAATATGAGCAACCACCCAGTTTGCTGACCCTCCTCAAGAAACAGGCACTTTTCTATCACAACACAATAATTCTGTCATGCCCTATGACTTCTTCCTTGTTAGCTTTCCAGAAACAACTTAAGATTTGTCTTTATTTTCTTCTGTCTTTTGGTAGTAGATTGAGGGTTTTTGTTTTGCCGAGTAGCTGTTTTCTTTGTATGATTGTGTTATTTTATTTAAAGTATGTGTACACTACTTGGGGAATAAATTAACATCACTAAATACATGAATGGTAAAAAAAATGTTTTGTGTTTTTTAAAGCAGCTGTTTTACGCTGATAGCAGAGTAATTATTGCTGTTTTTTTTTAAACGAATGCAGACTCTTTTAAAATATACTCTTTCTTCTAGTTTAACCTTGAATGCATCCAAGCCCAGATCATGAGGCTGACCTTAAACCTTCTCATCCAGGTGACAAGCACGACAGAAGGAGGTACGAAAGATCTAGCTTTCCCCGGATGACAACTATTTGAATCTGCTTAACACTTGGGAACGCTGCTGATGGAGAAAAGCCATGTTTACTGGGCAAATGGTTTTCATCAGGAAAAACTGCTTGTAAAATGGTAAGCTTCCATCCTATCCCACTCTCTGTGCTTCTCTGGCTCGAAGCTTGCTTTCTAATGAGAGCCCCGTCAAAGGAGAATACAGCAGCAAGCTGTGAACTAAAAGCTTGGGGATGGCTCCTCTGCCTTGAGCTCTCATTACCAAATGCTTAAAGGCAATGAATGCTTTCTGTCCCGTTGAGCATTGCTTCTTACTCTAGAATAGAAGGGGAACAGGATGTCCTTTATTTGGGCCCCATGGCTGCTGAGTGGCAGCTTCTCTTCTTGGCACATACTAATCAAGCGCCTTGCTCCTCCCGGTCACATTTAATTCCTTCGTCTATTACAGTTATTACTCTGGCTAAAGGGGTTGTGTTGCACGGGTGCTGCCTTTGATATATGCCAGTGGCCACACCTTTGAATATCTGCTGCCCCTCCCTCCCCCCGTGTGCCAATTGTTCCTCAAGCCTATTGCCAGTACATTTCAATTGTTATGGGTGGGCAGGCACTGTAAAAGGTTTTCATTTCTCCATCTTTCTATTTCTGGGCAATTTCACCCCCAATGAGCCTTATTTCCTTATTTGGAAACTGGCTTCTGGGGGTGATTTTTAAACCTCATAGAAAATGAGCACTAGAAGTCACCTCTTTCTTCAAACCCCCGTGTTTGGTAACAGGCAGCATGTTCCCACTGGCAAAGGGCCTGAGTATGCAGTCTCCCTAAATATGTGGCAAAGGGTTTGGGAAAGTTAACTTATTTCCACAAACACCATCTTACAACTATATGGCTGCTGGTCATGTTGCTTGAAGGACTCTGGGAACTGTAATCCAAAGACCATTAGGAAAGCTGAGCACAGAAGAATAGACACCTTTGAGATGTGGTGTTGGAGGAGAGTTTTGAGAGTCCCCTGGACAGCGAGGAGAACAAATAGGTCAATCTTAGAAGAAATCAACCCTGACTGCTCCTTAGAAGGTCAAATAATAAAGATGAAGCTAAAGTACTTTGGACATTAAATGAGAAGAGAAGATTCACTTGAGAAAGCCTTGATGCTGGGAAAGGTCGAGGGCTAAAGAAGAAGGGGGCGGCCCAAGATGAGATGGCTAGATGGTATTGTGGAGACAATGGGAACAGAGCTGAGCGAGTTGAGGGGGATGGTGGAGGACAGGAGTGCCTGGCGGACAGTGGTCCTATGAACTGTTGGTGGAACTGTTGATGACATTCTCATTAACTAACTGCACTGGAAAGCTTGGTTTTTGCAAAACAATTGGCCAGGAGGGGAAGATGCACACAACTTGTGTTGCAGAGACTCATTGGGGGGAAAATACAGATGGCACCATAAAGAATACACTAATGTTGAAGCACAAAACTATTCTACTTATGGTCTGATTGATCATTCACCCTTCATAGAGTAGCAATCTCTTCTGTTAAGATGTGTCCTAGTAGCAATGGCAGGAAGTGAGAAACACCTAGACTCTATTTTGTATTTACTGCAAAATAAAAAAATAACATCCCTGTTTTAGGCATACTACAGCATATAATCACAAATCCCACTGGAATCAGTAATTCTCCATTGTTGTCATGATGCAAGTAAAGTTAAATGCCTTTTTTCTTTGAGTACCATATCTGAATATTGAGTACCATTTCTGAATATTGGCTATCATCATGGTAATCAGCCATGAAGATTGTCCTGGGAACAATATAATGCAGTGGTCTTCCATTTGCCTTCTGCATTGCAGCATGACACCTGTACCACTGATCCAGTTCCGCAAGTCCTCATCACCCCCGAGGCCAATGCTGCTTCGGCTGCCCTTCATCAAGATGGTGGATTTAATGTAATTCTGGATCTTCAGGCCCTGCACTGACCTCACTTACAGACACTGGTTATTGGATCCTCCTGAATGTTACAAGATTAAGGAAATTTCCTCTTCTAATTAAGCTCTGAATGAGGTCTTTCTAAGCTGCATTGTATTACTGAACCATTGGATGTCATTTGATCCTCTTCTTCAATTTTGAATTTTTAAATTTTTAATTTACTTTTTTGTCTCTTCTTGACCTATGGCTTATCCTTTGAGGCTGACTTGCTCTTTGTTTCTGACTACTGGCTTCATCCTGCTTTTCTGGCTCTCTTCAGAAGACTGCCTTGAGCCAGTCCAGTCTGGCTATACATACCCATTTGATTATTTTTGTTACCATGGTTTTGTTGCCACATATTATTCTGAACTCTTATTTTAGGCATACAGTAAAACCCCGTATAATTATTTTAATTCATTCTATGGGTCTGTGATTTTGTCGTTGTATGATTTTTCCTATGGGAAAAATTGTACAATGATTTTTTTTGCTAAGCAGTTTTTCTCCATTGAAAATTCATTATATGATTTTTTTTCCCATAGAAAAATCATTATGCGGGGTGCCATTTTCTTTAAAAACCTATTCATTATGCGATTTAGTCACAATAGGGGGCATTTGTTATATCAGGTTCTACTGTATAGGAATACTATTGGATCTGTGAAGCTATGGGAAATAATAAAAACTACAGAAGACCTGGAATAATCTTGAACTATCAGGAAATAATTAAACTTGCTTTAATTTGTTTTTATCAAACTATGTTTTTAACAGTGTTTAGGTTTAATCATATTTTAACATTACTATCTTTATTCTACTTTTAAACATTTATTGTTTTGCTCCTTCAGTCCCTCCCTAGAAGAAACAGTTTAAGGCAGGGGTCCTCAACGTTTTCCTGCCATGGGCCAGACCATGCCCCCTCAGACAGAGGAGCAGGGCAGACACTTGGTTCCCCTTGCTGTGTTTACAACAACTGTCTGGCAGTGGTGGCAAGGGCAGCAGGCCACACAAAATGGCGCAGTGGGCTGAGTCTGGCCCGCAGGTGTAGATTGCGAACCCCTGGATTAAGGATTAACTGCAGAGAGGCAAAGCCAAGCTCTGGCTCTAAAAGGAAATTTCTCCTTTCAAAGAACCATAGCTTGGATTTACCTCTCTGCAATTAGCCCTTGAACTACTGATATTACGTGGCATTTGCTATGAGGATTCTTTCTGTAATATTTCTCCAACTTCTTTCTCTGCCACCTCTCTCCATTTTGCTTTGGGGACTGTGGGTGAATGTGTGAATGTGACAAATGCATTCACACATCCCATACCAATTTGAAAAACACCAATTCAAGAAACTGCAATATTTGCAACCGTCAATACTACACAGTTAGCTTTGCATTGTATAGTTGTCAATCTTTAAATTGATTTCAAACCTGGGAAATCAACACAAATGTGGGTCTATTTTTTAATAAATGTAGACATGCCCTAAGCAAGGCTGCCACCTCCGTTAGCTCAAGTAACCCTAATTTCTATCAGCAAGTTTTGTGGAATCGATAGATCACTGTATAGATACCCTACTGCCTGTCTAACAGCATACCTAAATTTGCTGATCATACAGTGATAGCAATAGCGCTTAGTGCATTCTCTGGATGGTTCACACATTAATTAGCATTTTGCCCCCAACTTGGTGGGTATTCATTTTATTGAGCTCGGAAGGATGGAAGTCTGAGCCAACCTTGTGTCCCATCGGGCTCAAACTCACAATGTTTTGGCTACAGTACAGCAGTTTGACCACCTCGCCACCAGGACTCCTGGTAGCACAGAGTTGTCATTGTACAATTTCTTAATATATTTTCTTTAAAGTGCTTTCAAAGTAGCTGTTATTTGTTGTTTACCTAACAGATCTTTGAGAATCAGATACAGTAATACCTCGGATAACACTAAGACTTGGTTCCACAAGTCTTGGTGTTATCCGATGCATGTTAAAATCCTATGGGATGGATCGGATAACGTTAAAGCTCCATAGAGATACACTGTAACCGCACAGGCTTTAGCGGTTGTTATCTGATCCATCCCATAGGACCTTAACATTATTCGATCCAATTCTCCTCCCCAGATTACTTAATGTTATGCGATGTTAGCGTTATCCGAGGTAAACGTTAACGGAGGTATTACTGTACTTTAAAGTGGCACAATAAAAACCTAGAGTATATTTGCGGTCTTGCTACAAATATCTCAAAAGAGGTAAAAATTCACAACTATCCTTCTAAAATATTAAAATAATTGTTAGAAGCATTATCAATCTTGTATTCCAAGTGTTCCCTCAACCTCTGTCTTTCCATGTAATTTTCTCAGAAGTACTATGTTGTTCCTCAACAGGATGGATCTATATTACATTTGTATAATGTTGTTATTAATCTCTAGGCCTTGAGTTAGGGTGGGATATAAATAAATATATCATAAGAAAAATAGATCCTGAACACTGCATTTAGTCATAGGAAGCCAAAAGCACTGGTAATTCTGTGTGAAACTCAGTCTACCTTTCTCTAGAGTAGAGCAAAGGCATAGTTCTTGGGGAAAAACCTGCCACTTGAGTGGCTTCTGAAATCTCATTAAATAAGAGATGAGAAGGCAAAACAGGCAAGAAAACAGGTCATAAAGTTCATTCAAAAGGAGTGAGCAACCTGTAGTGATGGGCTTGAACAGCAGGTAATGTCAGGAGCAGAAGCAAGAAGTATAGGGTCAGGGCTGGGCTAGTCAGCATTTTGAGTTATTTATCCTGATTTAGCTCCTCACTCAGGAGGGGAGTAAAAGGAGAGAAATTCTTAGAAAAGTGAAAGCCAGGCAGATTCCCTAAATTATATAATAATAATCTGTGAAACTCAAGTTGTGATCATGGAGCAGGTCTTGCCACAGTTCAAATCCTTTCTGATAACCAGAAGGGACTGAGACTACAATTGCAGGAGACAGTTTTATTTGAAAAGCATTTTTACTTAGTGTTTAATTCTTAAAAAGTATGTTTGGGCCAACAGCACAAACATGTGCTTCCTGGTAGGCTCAATTAAGAATATAATGCCTTGTTTTCGTCTTAAGATACAGCACCATATGAAACAAATCATTCCCCTTGCTTTGAACTGCACACATGTGATTCTCAACCCCAAAACAATAAGATGAGAATGGCTCAAATACTATGAATGTTTGGAAGATCAAACCAGGTCACCTAATCACTGATTTCCCAGGCCAGAATTTTTACAGAGGAATCGTCATTTGCATGTGTGTCTCCAACTGGAAATTCTTGGTGACACTAGCAACTGTCATTTATCTGGTGTGAACTTTTAATAAGACTATTGGAATTGACAGCCTGTTATTAACAAGAAGAGAGTATAAGCAAACAGAAGCTAATCCTGGGGAGTGTGTTATAATTGTAATGTTTATTTTAATGTGTTTGTTTGCTTGTATCTTTTTTCATGCCTTTGTAAACTGTCAAGAATGGGAACAGACAGATAGTTTGGAGGAGTGGTTTTATTCCAAACTAATGAGGTTAGTTTGGGATAAAACATTATCCATTCTCATGTGTGTGCGTGCGCACGCATGCCTGTATGCACTGCATGGGCGGGTTGCCCAGTTGAGTCATAACAAATTAGAATCTGTCTTCTGATATGCTTTCCTCTTGCGCAATGCCTTGAGCAAATCAAGCCTGAGCAACCTTTTGAGGCAAAAATGATGAAATGGAGGCTGTCATATTTCAGGCATATCATAAGAAGGCAAGACTCCCTGTAAAAGACAAATATGAGATAGATTAACTGCCTATAGGAAACCACAGACTTGAGTTTACAAGAGTTCAGCAGGGCTGTTGAAGACAGGACATTTTGGGCACCATTCATCCATACGTTTATTATGCATTCGGGATGACTTGATCATATATGACAACAACTCTAGTATGATTTTGTACTCTAATCAGAATGCTACATTTACTTCTAACTTTCTTGGAGAAGAAAACACTAATATCTGAAAGGGATGGGGAAGTCCGTTTTAAGGGAGATATTTCCCTCCAGAAATAAGTGAATTATTCAGCTATGAGATTTCCTGGTGCATTTCATTTTAACAAAACACAAAGTGTAATGCATGTAACCCAACATGCATGACATAGAGGAACCCGCCCAGAGTTGGGTTTTTACCCGATTGGGGCGGGATAGCAAGTTGGAATAAATAAATAAATAAATAAACAGTATCATGTACATGTAGCTCTCTGTGGCCACAATCCACTTGTATGTTCTCTCATGCATACTCACTGAAGGTGAAGTGGTGCATCCTATTCTGGTTCCAGGTACTCATGGGGAGCTTGGACAAGTTCTCCTCAGCAGCCCCATTTCTCCTCACCAACTGTTCTTCCTGTCTTTGTCTACAGAGGCCCCTGGAACATCTTTCCACTGTTTTTGTTTTGTCCACTCACAGTGGGCAGACAGGTTTTACACACAATGAGGAGGAAGAAAAGTAGCTGCATCTTCCAAAAGGTAAGAGGGCTCTAATGGGCTATCAAGAGAGGCTTGTAGACTATAAAAAGAGCCTACAACCTAGGAGCTGCATGAAAAAATAGCATCTCTGATACCTCCCCACTGGTATATTGAGCCAACCACATCCATAGCATGCAAGAGTATATCATTCTCTAAACCAGGAGTAGCCAGACTATAGCCCATGGGTGAGACCCAGCCTGCATCACCATTTAATGTGGCCTGCCGCCACTCTTGTTACTGCCGGAAGTGGAACTGGATGCGTTTACGATAGCCGTAAAATGCGCCTGCCTTAAATGCTACCATAAATGCACCTGCGTTTACGACAGCCATTTTACTGTAGCATTTACAGCAGGAAGAATCACATAGCCAGTTCAGCTGTCCGGGGGGGGGGGGGGGCTAGAGAGGCTTACGGTGCGAAAAGTTTGGGAACCCCTGCTCTAAATGGAGAACCATAAAGACTCAAAAGCTAGAACAACTTCAGACAGAAGTTTTACTGAAATACTTCTATTTTCAAATTTGAAAATATATTTCCAGCCAGAGGAACAGAGAGGAAGAGGAGGGGAGTCAGGGAAATCAATTGTCTCCTAAAGAGGCTTTGCACCAAATTCAGCAGCAACATTCACTCACTACAATGTGAAACAGTAGGAGTTCAGTTCTACAAATCACAAAGCAGCCTAAAATACAGAATTGCTACCCATGCTGCTGGCCCCCTACAAGCACAGAGAACTGGTCTGGTCTAATCGCTGTTTATAAAATCCATTTTGAGGACCCAGCTGGGGTGCTTTATAAATTTCCCATCATGGTGACACCCTCAAACAGACAAACTGAAGTGAACTCCAAAAGTGTCAGCAGCAGGATTGATGTCAGTGAGGGAGTGAAACAAAACAAAACAAGAAAACCAAAAGGAAAACAAACCATGATGAAACTACTAACTAGAAAGTTGTGACAGAACTAAGGAGCCCTCCCTTAGCATTTTTAAATGGAGAGTAATAGCCATTAAAGAAGGGTGACTGGAAGTGGCAAAGGGCCAGCAGTTCAAACAAACAAACAAAACAACAAGACAGAAAACTTGCTTACACTTTGCCCAGCAGCTTAGCCTGTAGGTACCATCTGGAGCAGGGATAAAGGGAAAGGGAAAGAATCCCACAAAGACAAAAATGGGTTGCAATTAGCCCAGTTTAGTATGACACAGGTCAATGGTCCAGGTTGAAAAAAGACGTCACTAGATCTGCATCTGACTGGGAGGAAGCTGAAGTCAAGCTTGCCACAGAATGGACAAAAGCAATAGGCAGTCACTGTTATCCTGGATGTATCACATGCATGGCAGCCTCCCTCTTTAAAAAGGGTGGACTTTGAGGTGACAATGGTAACCAACTGAGGCTAGAGTGGCCAACTGTGGCCCTTCCATTAGTCACAGCCAGACTAGCCAATTGTGAGAAATGATGGGACCAAGAACATGCTGGTAAGCACTAGTGCCCATCTCTGACTTGTAAGACTTCCAAGTCATTTCTGTTATTCTGGTCAGCTGATTCAGTGAAATTCCTTGGTATGGGGTTTTGGATTTTTTAAAAACAGCTCCCAGAATTCACCAAGAATTCCCACAGACAGAATTCTGAAAGTTACAGCAAAAAAAGAAAGAAAGAAAAATCCCACCAATGTCCACAGAGCTATTCTAATTAAACATGAACTTTAGTGAGCTTCTGGAGGCATACAGTTGTACCTCGCTTAAAGAGAATAATGTGTTCCACAGGATTGCTCTTTAAGTGAGTTTGCTCTTTAATTACATGGTAGTGGGCGAGGATACTTAAGAGACCGCGTCACGCTGAGAACATTGTCTCACCAGGGCAGATCGGAGAGGTTCTCTTATCATTCCATCAGCTAGAGAGGCGCATCTCTCTAGCACCAGAAGGAGGGCCTTCTCCGTGTCTGCCCCAACCCTGTAGAACATCCTGCCAACTGAGTAATGCCTACAGACAGAGCTACTGCCCTTTCAGAAGGACCTAAAAACCTAGCTGGCCAGGCAGGTGTGGGGCTCCAGTAATACAGGGTCCCATGTTGGGTGGCTGATCTGATTGGATACCCACCCTCTCTCTCTTTTAACCTTTTTAACCTTTTAAATCTTTTACATTTTTGAGTTTTTTGGAAATTTATAGTTTATTTTTTTAAAATTAATTTTGAACCTTCGGGTTTCAATTTCTGAATTTGTAGGGGTATAGTGGGATTGTTTAGTTTGTTTTGTACTCGTAATGCATTATCTTTTTCTTTTTCTGTAAGCCACCTAGATCCTGATTGGGGCGGGATAATAAATCTAAACAAACAAACAAACAAATAATTCTGCATGTGCTAGCAGAGTAGGCTTGCAGCACAGACCAATTACACCACCCTGCACATAATACTGTGCAAAATATTAGCAAAAATAAAAATGCACAATTGTCAGGAGTTATAACAGGGAGCAATAAGGCAGTAGCTGAGAAATGACATTATCAGAGTTAAGACAACATATACAGAAGAACCCCGCATAACAAAAAAAAAAACTCCATTCCACGGAGCTCTTAATTATGCAGATTTTTTGTTATGCGAAGCCCTATTGGCAGTACCCCACATAACGAAAAAAATGTTCATTAACCGGAGTTCCCATTGAGCGGGTATACCCCGGCTACCAAACCCCCTGCATATGTGGGTATCGCCTTTGCATAACGAACGCCTTGTTATGCAAATTTTTCGTTATACAAAGCATTTATTTTGTGGGGCTCCACTGTATATGTATTTTAAAGGAAGACATGGCAACAGTGGGATCAGCGAGACTGTCCCTTGGAGGAAGCAGAATTGACCCATCACTTAAGACAATGACAAATATAGTAGTCACAGTGCAGTGTATTTCATTCCCAGAAGCAGCCTTGCAATAGCTACAGGGCACAGATTGGATGACCTATTTGATCTCTGACCATCTGTACTGTTCTTTGTCAACAACACATAAAAATGCTCAGACAACCCATCAAATAAACTGTGGGTGTTGCTTCTGAAAAGCCATTACAATGAACATACACAAGAACAACACATTTCAGTCTATAGTACAGTGGTACTTCGCTTAAAGAGCATAATGTGTTCCACAGGATTGCTCTTTAAGCGAGTTTGTTCTTTAAGCGAAACACTATTGTAAGTGACCAATTGTGACTTCGGGGGGGGGGGGATTGCGAACCCCAATTTATTTGTTAAGCGAGTTTTTGGTTGGTTTTATTTGTTAAGCGAAGCGAACATTCAGAGAAAATTCTCCTCTTTAAGCAAGTTACTCTTTAAGCGAGGCATTCTTTATGTGAGGTTTGACTGTACAGTATTTGCCTTTCTTTTCTTTGAAAGTAATGTTGTAGATTCATGGACGAAGGAAGACACAACACCAAATTTTTATTATTTTAAGTAAAAAAGTTCACATTGTGATGTTTCTGGCAGATCAATTTCACACACTGAACATTTTCTCTGAATATACATTCACGTTGTGATAGCTGGTATTTACCAAAACAGATTGAGAGCCCTTGAAAAGTGAGACAAGCTTAGAGGAGAATACACTTTCAAACAAAATATGACATACGAAGTTGACATGATAAGTCATCAGCTGCAGAACAAACAAGCAAACTAGGAATGGGGTAGGAAAGTAATCTCTGGATGATTTTGCCACATCAAAAACAAATTACAAAGTGGGGCTTTCAAACCAAAATTTAAAACTCACATCACATAGACAAAAATGACAAAACACAGGGCAGACTGAATGACCAAATAAGAGGTTCAAGAGATGCCCTAAAACCCTCTTATTATTTAAGCAAACGACATCACAAAACATCAGTATGTCTGTTCTGGTTTTCCCCAGGTTGCTTGAATGTTGAATATTTATTTTGAAGAAGAAAAAAGGCACACTCCTTTTTAACTTCATTCTTTGCTGCTTCCTTATGGTCCAGAGAGGATCCCAGATTCTTGAATAGGGTGAAAAAACTCTAGCAGATTCTACCGAGATGGAAAGGTTCTGAGCATAGCTCCAGAGGAAGACTGTGTAGCAGTTGGCCAAGGGTTGACCTAGTTAAGTCCAGAAAGTCTCATCGCCATTAACTTTCTGTTGGCTGCAAGAACTGTGAACACAACAATCATCTATACCAGTGGAAGTACTACCCATTTTAATGAAATCTTTGAAATCTTTTATGGATCTTTGAGGAATTCAACGCATGCTTTCCTTATAAGTTTCTCTCACTTTCTGATTTCTAAAAAAATACATCTGAAAAGACACGCTGAATCACATGGGTGAGACAGAAAAATCTACACCCAAATTAATTTTGGGGAGATGCCTCAAATCATTTTTCTGACACACAAAATATGGATTTAATGTTGAAAACGAAAGTTATTTGAACATTCATTATCTGCTAATCAAGAGCATTGCTGCCACATATTCTCTGTGGGAAAATAAACATTTGCTTCCCATTTCTTATGTACAGTTTTTTACATTTTCCTTCAAGGCTGTGCTTCTGTTGCAGAAATACTACATCTTATCTCAACTCACTGGGGATGAAGTTAATTGGTATAGGGATTAGAATATGCACGAAATAAGTGTTAGTGTTGTGGATACCTAGTTAGCATTTTCTGAGACTCTGCTTCCGTTGTACTATACTTGTACTATATTTTTTGGCATTTATAATTTAGATTTTTATTTTAATAAAAGGATCCGATGTATTCTGCCTACTTGTTGCATAAAACTGGAGCAAAATCAATGTTTTAATATCTGTATCTGAGCATCAGCAAATGAAGCAGATGCTGCAAGCAACTCTGTCATTGTGAGTGTATTCTCAAAAATACTAGGTACATACAGGGCTAGAATGTGGCACCTTTTTTCCCCCTTCTGTGTGAAATTTCTTTTTTGAATTTTAAAGAAAGGCAGTATCCCCACTCAGCTGAATATTTAGCATTGCTTATTTAAAGACTAAACCTATTCAGTAGACAGAAGGCTACCAAAGACTTTGATAATGATAAAGTATCCCTAAAGATGTTAGACCCCACTATGTCTGTTTTGCAAATTTTATCATGTCCAAATCTGAAGCAAAACAACCTTCCCACAAAGATGTGTGGGTTCTGTCCATGAATTCCATTTTAGAATCCATCTAAAGTCCATCTACCCATCAGCTGCATTTATATCACCTCATTTCCATGTACAGTATGTATCTCCCTTCCTCCCCACTTTATCCTCATAGCAACCCTGTGATTACAAAGTGGAGCACCATTGTTTACATTGGGAGAAATAAATCTGGCTACATCACACAACACATTCAGACAGAGAAAGAATAACACTGCTTTCAGGAATCCACCTATTGTACGGAGGCTTCCTTCTGTGTGCAAGAAAATGGCCACATGGAAAAATGAACATAAGAAGCAAGCGTCATGATGAACCTGGTCTGTTCATTATATGACTGGAGAGTAAGGCTTTCAGAGCCCATTATTTACCATTATGCATTTTTAGCTTTTTACCAATACGAGATCTAACCCTGCATAAAAACAAAACAAAAAACAAAAACCACAAGGCACAAATTGAACTTGCCAGTCTCTCTCTTCCATTCTGCCTCTGGAAGAACAATTCATTATAAATATAAATACTTTGAAAACCTAAAGAACAATTGGCACATGAGGAAAAAGAGAGGGGGGAGAATGTGTGTGTGTGTGTGTGTGTGTGTGTGTGTGTGTGTGTGTGTGTGTGCGTGTGCGTGCGTGTGTGTTTGTGAGAGAGAGAGAGAGAGAGAGATTTCCCCTCAGGGAAACGCCATCAACTGAAACAAGGTTTCTTCAACTACACGTTCCCTGACCTTTTCTACAGTCGTATCTTTAATCTTTCACTGGTGAACTTGATAAAAAAATTAATAAAATGGATTTCATTTTTTAAAAAAGGTCAGGACATGTGTTCCAGAGAAAACCCATTTAGATTTCTACCTATTGCCTCTCAAAAATAGAAGTTCAGCTCTCCTCCCCCCCCCCCGAGACTTTTTTTTCATGCTGTGGGTCTGATTCATTGATTTGTTTGTTTGCTTCCAGCGTACTTGGTCCCTGAACATTTTTGCTGTTTTCACCCCACCAGCCAAATACTAATTAAACAGCTGGTTGTAGTTATTCAGAAGTGGCCAATAAGTGCTTGGGCTAGCAAAAACAAAACAAAACAAAACAGGTAGCAAGAGAGAACAAATAATGGATGCTGGGAAGTCGCCATCTTGCAAAAGTAACTTTCCCATTACCTGCAAGGAGTTGGTTGCACAAGAAGCTGGTGGTACTTGGCTACTTTCCTACCAAGGATCTGGCTTTCAGCACACTGGAAAGAACCAGGGAAACAGCTCATGTCAAAGCCGGATTAACATGGAGCTCTGAGCAATCTCTCCTTTCCATGGGTACCTTCCTAGGAAATAATGGCAGTAGACCTTGATGTGTGGTAGATGATGGTGACTAAAACCAAGATATTTTTCAACCCTTCACCTGATGTTCAAATGAAACTCCCAGCAGTATCTACCAACTTGAGGAGACATCCCATCCCCTTAAAGCAGGGATTCCCAACCTGTGGCGCATGGGCCAGATGCGGCCTGTGGCACCATATCATGTCCCCCCCACCGCCTCCACCACACCAGGAAATGCCATGTGGTGGAGGAAGGGCAAAATGGCTGTCCAGCCCTCAAAGCTGTCTGAGAGAGTGTGACCCGGCTCCCAGCTTTAAAAGATTGAGAACTCCTGCCTTGAAGGCTTATAGCAGCCTTCTTTGCTAGGGTGGCCTCCAAATGCTTTGAACTGTAGCTCTCATCACTCCCAGTTGCCACACCTAATTCCTGAAAGGAATGAATAATTTTTTTTAATTCAGTCTAGACCAGTGGTTCCCAATTAGTTTTTTCTACGTACCACTTCAAGAAAGACCTCAAACTTGTGTACCCCTTATTGCAGGAACGTTAAATAAAAAATTAAATCAGGTGTATTTTATATTTATTATCATCAAAAGACATTCTAATGACAGAGAACACATGTTTCATTAATGTGACAAATGTGCACGTTTTTCTTTGCACAACTCTGAAAAATCTGGTTGCATTTTGATCAGCTTCAATCTCAAGTCGTCTTCGAGTTGAAGTCTGTGACGATGTTTAGTTTTTAAGTTTGTCATTGCGGAAAATCTGCTCTCGCAATGGTACGTCGTGCAAAATGGCAGTAAATGTTTTATTGCTACTTCACTGACACAATAAACGCCTTTAAGACCAGCCCAAAAATTAACCAGTGATTGCTCCGCATAACAACTTTTGAGTCATCTGTAGCATGAGATGTCTATTAATTCCTCTTGATCAGAGATGGATAGGTGATCGGTGGGACAGTTTCCAAAGGGGTTGTTTACCCAGTTCCATTGCGACGATATTTCTGGGAAATAAGTGCGCAATGTGGTCAACAAATTTTGCAAGTGGCATTTTATGGCTGATTTTACATCTTCATTCACTGATGAAGAAGTAGTTTCCAAAAAAAGTTTTAAATTCGGAAATTGATCATATTTACATCTGTCGATCAAAGATGTCCAGAGAGACAATTTTTTGATTGTTGACTCAACCTTCTCCTGCATAGTGAATATGGTTGTATCCTGGCCTTGAAGCCCCAAATTCAACTCATTCAGTTTTGTAAAAATATCTGACAAGTAAGCCAATTTTTGTAGCCACAAAGGATTAATCAGCATCTGTTTGTACTCAGCATGTCCCTGCTCGGTCAAAAATAACTCAATTTCATGTCTCAACTCAAATATTCTCAAAACAACTCTTCCTCTGGACAGCCAACACACTTCAGTATGTAACAACAGGGTCTCATGCTCGCTGCCAAGCTCTTTACAAATGTCTGTAAAAATTCTTGAGTTTGTGGCATGGGCCTTGATTAAATTGACAATTTTCACAGCATTTTTTAAGAGTTCTATCTAATCAGGCTGGAATTTTTTTACAAGCAAGTGCCTCTCGATGAATACCACAATGGGTCCATTTTGCTTCTGGGGCTACATCTTGTATTCGCTTCACAAGTCCTGAAAAACGACCAGTCATTGCTCTGGCACCATCAGTGCATATTCCTACGCATTTCGACCAATCCAATTTGTTTTCTTTTATAAAACCGTCGACCATGTGAAATATGTCCTCCCCGGTAGTATGAATCGGAAGGGCACGACAAAATAGGAACTCTTCATGAACCTTTTTGGAATGAACGTAACGAACATATGTTAAAAGTTGAGCCAAATTTGATATGTCTGTGGATTCATCAAGTTGAATGGCAAAGTAATCGCTTTGTAAAATGCGTTGAATTTGGTGGTTTTTCAGATTATCTGACATGTCTGCAATACGACAGTGTTATTTGACATAAGAATAACATCAAGTTCTTGGGCCATTTTTTCTCTGAACATACATTTCACTATCTCTTTTGCTGCAGGCAGTATAAGGTTTTCCCCAATTGTATGCGGTTTTGCTTGCTTGGCAATTAAATAACTAACTCGAAAGAGGCTTGCAGGGCGTTCATATTCGTGTTTAAAGAAAGCGTCTCAATAGATTTTTGTCTTTGTTTGAGGTCTTTTAATTTATGTTGAAAGAAGGATACAGATTCATCTTTCAAATTAGCATGTTTGGTTTCTAAATGGCGATGTAGTAAGGATGTTTTTAACGAATGATTTGACAGCGTTTCTGCACAAACGACACATTGCGGCAATGGGGAATTAGGATCTCCAGAGCTTGTAAAACCAAACTGAATATAACTATCATCATATTTCCTTTTTTTGAGAGACAATTCCTTGTTATCAAGGTTTCTTTTTGTGTGTGTTGGAGTACTAGAGGGTGATACATCATTAGCAGGCGACTGTTCAGTATTTTCTGATACCTCCTCCTCAACCTTTCAGCGCCTTAGCAGCCACTGTTCCATCTAAAAAACAATGGGACTTATTAACTCAGCTTTTGTATTTTTGTAATGTAAGTAAGTAATTAAAAAGCTTAGAAAACAGGAAAAAAAAACAGAAACTGCGAACAGGCAAAAAATTGAATTTGTCCTTCTGTATTCAAAGTAGGTACATAGTAGAAAACAAATTAAACATTATTGCTTTGTATTGAAATTTACAATGAAAATAGTATTAATGTAACTTAAAATCTAGAAAACAGAATCCGCGAACATGCTTACAACTGAAGCAGCTTGAATATTATTTTTATTTTCTAAACATCATTACATTGTATTGCAGTTTATAGTGAAAGTGCAAATTTAAACACAGTTTTAAAACATTATCTTACCGTTTACCAAGGTAGGTATATAAGGCTGATCAACGCGACATGGTGCGACAGATATTTATTAATTCACAATTAAAACAACACAACGAGTACAGCGACACGCTCACGTGACATAAACCGAACTGACTGATTGACAATGACGAGCAAATAGGCGGGAACGGGGGCGGCCGCAATCGGGTGATGCGAGACATGGGAGGCACGGGGAAAACTGCCACCGTGGGAGAAAGCGCTTGATGCATACGATTGACTTACCTACTGATCGTTGAATTAAATTGAATAATTTTTTGGAAATTGTTATTGCATTATTGTTTTTTAAGGATTTAATATTTTAGTTAAGAGATTGCTGCGCGTAACCCTTGATGCAATTTCGCATACCCCTGGGGGTACGCGTACCACTAATTGGGAACCACTGGACTAGACAAGAGCAATAGGTATGTCTGAGGAATGCTGTGGATTTCCCTCTCCCCAGTCCATGTGGGGGTTTTCTGGATGAACACAAGTGGTTTTTATCACATTGTCTACCCTAAGGCAGAGAGGTTTAGACCTGGAAAAACAAACATATGTTGCTGTTCCCAAAACAGCAATTTTAAAAATAAAATAAAATAAATCCTATATCTCTTGCTAAACCAACATCACCCCAAGCAGAACCAGAAATTAAGGCAGCCTGAGATGAGGTAAAGCAAATTTCCTCACACAGGAGACAAGAAGATTAGAAGGCACTTCCTCACATTTCTCCCAAGACCAGTATGAGACAGATAACAGAAAGAGAAACCAAATGCAGCAACGTTACAAGTAAGCTCAATACTGTAATGTCAACAAAATAAATTCTAATCGACCCTGACAAGGAGTGAGAAAAATGGATGCCTCTCTTTAAGAAAACTGTCAGGATTTCTTTTTTACTGTAAAATAACAAATTATGGTACAGCAAAAGCTTCAATTTCTTTCTGAAATGGGAGACTGAAGTGTCCTTCCTCAGAGGAGCCCTTATTACACAGTGGTTAAACTACAGGGTGGCCTGTAATTCCCTACACCCCTCCATATTTTTTCTTTTTTTCTGGAGAAATATGACCGATTTAAGCTCATTTACACTTGAAGATTATATTGTGACAAGTACATGGGTACATGAGCGCAAGAATACTGGTGGCACCCTGGATACAACAAGTGGCAAATTTAAAGGAAGATTAAATAGGGACTTACAGGCCACCCTGTACTGTACTGCAACCAACATTGGGTTTGATCCTGATGGAACCAAAGTTGACTGAGCCTTCCATCTTTCCAAAGTCAGAAAAATGAGCACCTAGCATGTTGGGGGGGGGGGAATGTTAATTACCTTGTGAACCACCCAGAGAGTGCACTAAGCACTATAGGGTGGTATCTAAAATGTAATTGCTATTGCTACCCTTCCCCCCATAGAGTTTACAAGAAGGAGGTGTGCTATAAGCATCAGTAACAGAGACAAGGTGTGTCTACAACAGGGGTGCTCAAACTTTTTGGGCCATGGGCCATCATGTGGCTCAGGGAGCCGCTCACTAAGGCCCGGGGGCCGGGTGTGGCCCCCAGCGCCAATTCATCTGGCCCGCGAAGCCCTCGTCGCTCCTGGAAGCGGAAGTAAAACACGCCCGTACGGGCGCGTTTTACTTCCACTTCCAGGAGCGATGAGGGCTTCGTGGGCCGGATGAATTGGCATCGAGGGCTGCACCCAGCCCCTGGGCCTTAGTTTGGGCACCACTGGTCTACAACAACCCCACCCTGCTGAATGAATGAGTGAATGAATGAATAAGACTGAAAGAGAATACAGAATTCTGAAGAATAACAAGAGCTGAGCCGACATTTCTTGTAAGATCTTTTTGTGAGAAATAATCTGAGATTTTTTTATTTTATTTACCCTAGAAGGAGAAGGCTGCTTTGCAGAATTATTTTCAACAGTCTCCTTCCAGTCAGTGAGGTGGCTCATCCTTGCCATCCTTACAATGAAAGTCGGAAGAGGTCATGGTGGAGGAAGCAATGTAGTGGCCAGGCCACCAATATAGTTTTTATTTAGTTTTTAAAATCAAGGTGGTCAAACTGTTTGTCTTTGCGGCTTATTTCTTTGTTCTGCTCCAATACAATGAGAAAGCAAAAGGAGCATTTTTTCATTGGTTAAGATCATGTAGTGCTTGCGTCAGCTTGCTCATTCTTTGTAACTTTGCTATAACAGACTTTCTTTTAACACTGCAGCTGCCACCACCAAGTAGTCTCTGATTTCCCCCTTCAGTCTCCTATAAGAATTTCCTTTCTTTCTTTTTAGGTTATCCCCACCACCATTCAGCTGTTAGGTGTCCAGCCTCAGCTCTGAAGGAGGGGGGATCTGTTGCTGTCACATTCACTGCCTTTACCTCCACCTCTGCAGAGCCTTGGATGTAACACTTACCAGCTGGTATACATTTTTAAAAATTAGATTTAACTATTATAACACTGAGGCAGTCCTTGGGCATGGGAGCAAATTAACTGCTGAACTGCTGAAATATTATAACTTGAAGGATTGGAACAGAACTATCTTTAGGTTCCAGGAAATCCTACTAACTTTATGGGGCAAACTATATTTATTTATTTATTTATTTATTTAATTTCTAAGTGACATAGTGGAAATTGAGTTCCTCAACTATATCTTGCTTTAATGTTGTTCTTTGTCCATTGAGCTCATTTCTCTATCTTCTAATTTGGTTTTGCTCTTGTGTACCCTCAAGAATTTTTGTTCTTGCCATAAAGCTATTCCTGGGTCTGAGCGAGTGGATTGAGGCTCATATCCATTCAGAGGATATCAAGGGTCATTCTCTTGCTCAGTTCTCTCAGCTTCTTCTTTCCTGATCTTAGGTAGAGCAATACCAACAAGAGGGTATATTTTCTCAACTGGTGTAGGTTTGAGGCATCCTGTCTCTAAATGCATAGCTTCATTAGCAGCATTGTCAACTTCTTTTGCATGTGTGGATACGCTCCATACTGGAGCAGCATGCTTTGCTGTGGAGATGCTCAGGGACAAAGCTGATGTACGCAGCATGGATCGTTGAACTCCCCATTTATAATTTGTTAGGTTTCCTGATGATGTTCCACATTTCTTTGAACCTGGCAAAACTAAAGCAAATTTAGTACTTGTTGCTAAATAAGACACACTCTAAGTGAGGACTTTGTAAGATGATGGAGATCTGGATCTCTAAATTTCCTAGCTGTCTGAACTGCTGCCAACATGAAAATGCTGATTGTTTTGAGCATGCCCATCATCTCCAAGCAAATAATTTAATTATGTGGTGCACAGTTATGTGGATATAGGCAGCATACTAAAAAATTTCAATCCACCCAAGTACAGATGGTACATACAGTGGTACCTCGCTTAAACAGCATAATGCGTTCCACGGGATTGCTTTTTAAGAGAGTTTGCTCTTTAAGTGAAACACCATTGTAAGTGACCAGTTGTGATTTCGGGGGGGGGGGGGATTGCGAACCCCAATTTAGTTGTTAAGAGAGTTTTTGGTTGGTTTTAGTTGTTAAGCTAGGCGACCATTCAGAGAAAATTCTGCTCTTTAAGCGAGTTAGTCTGTAAGCGAGGTGCTCTTTTGTGCAAGGTTTTACTGTAATCTCATCTCTATCTCTCCCTTTTCTGTATTTACATATTTACAGCAATTCTTTCCAGATAGGGTTGCAAACTTCCCAACAATTTCACAGCCAGCAGTTTAGGACTTGAGCACCCAGACAAAACTCAATTGCCTACCCACCATAATGGGACAGCAAAATAGTGTCCTGTACCGCTAAAACAAAAATACAGAAAGAAAGGCTTCTCCTCTGAATAAGAAACATGAAATTAATTTTACTATGCAAATTTTACAGTTTCTTGACAACTATATAAAGCACACTTAATTCCAGAATTGGAACTTTTTCTAATAAATAAAAGACAGCACTAAAAGACTTTTTGAAAACTTAAAATTATATCAGCTGATTTCATCACATTTTCAAGCAGGGCCAGCTTCTGAGGCTATTTTCAAACTGTAAAAAAATTAATCACATCCCTAGAATTGGAAAATAGAATGGATGATGGGCAAGGAAAGCTTACCTGATTCTTTTAACAATCAACATTCTGGACTTTTAAAAAAATTGAATTAGAAGAAAATGTAATTCTTTGATGGTAGTCAAAAATTATCCTGATAATATCATGCCAAATTATTAAGCAGCAACAATGGAATCAGGGAGGAGATAATTACTGTACATCATCTATTGTACAGTAAAGCCATCAGGATGAATCAAAGTGAAAGCATACAATGAATAGAAAGAACTCATTAATCAGAACATTAGTGTAGCAGAATATAATACCTGCTATTCAGTTTGAGCATTTATCTCTGTGCTCCACACAGTTGGCTGGAGAGACTGAAGACAAATATTACAAAAGGGGACGGGGAGGGGTGCATGGTGGTTCCCTGTCAATAGGGAAGATGTGTCTACCTCTATTTGTCACCATCAAAGTGTGGAGATGGGCCACTAATGCAAGAATGCCCAGGCAATCATTTAATTTGAAGTTTGAATTTAACATGTAATATTTAACAACAAAGATGTGATGCATTAGCTGTCACTTTATTTGGCTCTGGTTCCTCTGCCTTTGTATACAGAACACATTTCCAAACTTTTGCTTCTTATTCCACAGGTATAACATACTGTTTGAAAGGCTGACTAGCAAATACTCATAACTGCTGGAGCTCACTAAATCCCCAGTGACTCAACGGCCCTTGTAAGGGTATCGGCAAAATGATGGACATGCTCAAGAGTCAACTCTTATAGCAGTTCAGCTGCTTCAATGGGTTTACACTGGTTGCAACTAACTACTGTTTTTTTTCCTTTCTGTCATCTTATGGATCTCAAACCAGGCATATCCTTCTGTAAGTAATGTAAAAGTGTCTGAAAACAAATCTCTCTTGCTTAAAAAAAATGCTGGCAGAGAGTCCACAGTACAGTGCAATTAACCTGTAAACATTAACTAAACAACAATGGGTGGTATTGCGTTTGCACATCAGTGGTTACCTGGATACCATAAATTATGGATCCAACAATCTCCTATGTTTATTTAATTGATAAGCATTTATCAACACTTTTTGCTAATCAAGACAACCTAAATGAGGGCTTCATAAGATGATGAAGATCTGGAGCTCTAAATTTCTTAGCTGTACAAACTGCTGCTAAAATACAAGTGCTGACTGAGACAGCAGTTCTGAGATCTCTTTAGCTTGTACCTTCAATACTCTTGGGTGCAGTTCATCCAGCCTGGGAATTTGAACTCATTCAAGCTGCAATCCTGTTCCCCACACTTAATATTTCACATCTGCTTGGAGAGTCATATAATACCTTTTGGGAAAAGACTGAGCTGAAGTAGGAATTAAGCACTTCTGCCTTTTGTCATCTGTTATCATTTTCCCATTCCAATTGTGTAGCTGAGCCACTGTTTCTTTTCACTGTCATTTGCTACACAAATACGTGAAGAATGCTTTTTTGGGGTTGCTATTAATATATCTTGCTAACCTCAACTCATTCTCAGTTCATTCTCATTCTGCCTTCCTAACACCATACCTGCAATTCTTTGCTGCTTGTCTATATTCTTCTTTTGTAGCCTGGCCTTCCTTCCACTTCTTATATGTGTCCTTTTTTAGTTTTAGCTCCACTTTGAGTTTTTTGTGGAACTACATTGGTTTTCCACCTTTTTATCTTACTGGAATTGTTTGGAGTTGTGCCTTTATAATTTCCTTTTTTAAAAAAACACACAACGACTCCCACCCTGGACTTGGTCCACCAAAGCTAACATCGTTGATTGGGTAACTTTTCTAAGATCTGGAAAAGCAGTCCTGTTGGTCTAACCTGAGGTCCACCTGCCTGATCTTACAATTCTCTAATGCTAAAAAGAAACACACTTCTAATCCTCCTGATTTCAGTGGAAGAACTATATGCCACCTTAAATCTCCAGTGATGAAATCAATGGAGTTTCAGAGTTCTTAAACTCTGACATAAATTGGCCACCACATAATCTGCTGCTTCTCCCCTCTGCCTTTTGGGAGAACAAATATGCTCTAATTAAAACATATAATTTTAGTCACAACTGATATGTTTCTGTTGTGAGTTTTCATGGAAATGTAGAGGAAATGGAAAGCTATTATGTGTTTTTATATTGCTATTGCAATTTCCCTGCTCATTTTCATCTCTGAAGTATTAATTTCATGATAGTTGTAAAACAATGTATTAATACTAATACAGTTTATAATAACTACATTTTATCCTCCCACCCTGCTTCTCAGTTATTGGCCTTGCTGAAATTCTAGAAAAATAAAAGGCA
The DNA here is from genome assembly GCA_030440675.1 of Furcifer pardalis. Taxonomy (NCBI): domain Eukaryota; kingdom Metazoa; phylum Chordata; class Lepidosauria; order Squamata; family Chamaeleonidae; genus Furcifer; species Furcifer pardalis. Next base: position 107,148,471 of record CP126893.1, read on the forward strand.
ACAAATACATAGTTTAAACTAATTGTATGTTGGCAGTAATAATACAACTACAAATTATCCAGAGACGATGCTGTCAGACAACAGTGAATTTTACTCCTTATATGATCAAACTGTAGGCAGAATATACCATATGGAAAGCCAGCCTAGATTCAGATGAAGGAGGAGAGAAAATTGGTGGAAGAAGCATCAATAATGGCACATATCAACAACATGAAGAACAGTAGTAATAGACTCTGCACTATTCTGAAAGGCACAAACAAACATTAGCACTTGACAGACCATCAAATGCTGTGTTATGAAGTAGTGCTGTTCTGGCTCTTCAGAGATCTAACAACATCTACAGAAAAATAAATGCGGGTATATATATATATATATGCTCCAAAAGGATGAGAAAAGAAAACCTTTGCTAGTCCCATTTTTCTGGTATCTCCCCCTCTTTTTTTAACTTTCTAAAAATGCTGATATTTTTCTCTGCTCACATTTATTTCTCTCTCCCTCTTTCTCTGGCTCAGCTTTCAACTCCCAGGACCTTTCAATATTTCATTATAAAGTTCACAGTGGGACTTGTAGCCCATTTCTAACATGCAGAAAGCGGATAATGTCTGCTCAGCAGCTGCAAATTTTGAAGAAGAATTGCCAGAAGCAGTTACAGTACTGTATTTTATTTTTCTTTAACAAACGCTCTGGTCACCTCGAGACTTGACTATTGTAATGTGCTCCACACGGGGCTGCCCTTGATGACCATTTGGAGGCTGCAACTGGTTCACAATGCGGCTGCTTGGGTGGTGTTGGGATGCGGTTGTTATGTGCGTGCCTTACCACTGCTTCGGGAGCTGCACTGGTTGCCAGTGTGCCTCCGAGTGCAATTCAAGCTGCTGGTAATTACCTTTAAAATCTTATATGGCAGTGGGCCAGGATACTTAAGAAACCGTGTCACTCCAAGAACATCTGTCTGTCCCACCAGAGCGGACCAGAGAGGCTCTCTAATTGTTCCATCAGCTAGAGAGGCACATCTCTCTAGCACTAGGAGGGCCTTCTCTGTGTCCGCTCCGGCCCAATGGAACCTCCTGCCAATTGAGTTGCATCTTCAGACAGAGCTGCTGCCCTTCAGAAAAGGCGTAAAGACTTGGCTGGCAGGGCAGGTGTGAGGTACCAGTAACGCGATAACCCCGGCCTGTTGGCTTATTCGATAATTACCCCTCTCTCTCTTAATTCTTTTTAATCTTTTAAATTTTTATTGGATTGTTCATTGCTTTATTGATGAATTTATTTATTGGGATTTACCAGCCAGGTTATTATAGCTAAAGGAAGTAAACAAATATGCTTTCTTCTATTTCAGACTGCTCCCACCACAACTTGTTCCTTTCCTGAGTCTTAGGTGTTTTTTACCTTCTCCACCACCTTGGTGAGAGGGAGGCTTCTAAAGGCACTGTTGGGCAGCCAACATTTTTACTACCACACTGTGGGTGGAGCCAACATGGGTGGAGCCAATGTCATGATGTCATGGACGGAGCCAAAGATGTGGGCGGAGCTAATGTAAGAAAACCCATAAAAATAAGTACACATAAAAATACAAATTAAATACAGTTGTACCTCGGTTAAAGAGCATAATGTGTTCCACCGGATTGCTCTTTATGCGAGTTTGCTTTTTATGCGAAACACCATTATAAGTGACCAATTGTGGGGGGAATTGCGAATCCCGATTTATTTGTTAAGCAAGTTTTTGGTTGGCTTTATTTGTTAACCGAAGTGAACATTCAGAGAAAATTCTGCTCTTTAAGTGAGGTTCTCTTTATGCAAGAATTGACTGTAGGCATAAAACACATAAAATACACATTAAAAATAAATACACATTAAATACACATAAAAACACACATTAAAAATAAATAAACATTAAATACACATTAAAATACACCCACCCACCCCACATCCAAAGGTGAGTCACTTACCCTGGGGAGCAGGCTATAGGGAGCTTCAGGCTAGCAGCTTCTCTTTCTCCTTCCTGCTTGGGAGGACAGCAAGGAGGCAGTGCATGCGGACCAAGCGCTGTAGGCGGGCATGCACACCTAATGCTTGGTGCTCATGCGCAGTGGAAGAACTGGCAAAAAGGTAAGCCCCCAAGGAGGTTCCCCCCAAAAGCCGCTACCGGTTCTCCGGAACGCCGGGAAAAGTTACTACCAGTTCTGGCAAACTGGTGCGAACCTGTTGCTTCCCATCACTGTTTAAAGGTATTGAAGACACCTGCTCCTCAGTCTCCCAGTTTGCCTGGCACAGACCAATGTATGTGCAGCCACATACATCCACTTATGGCCAATATCACACTACAGTCAAACTTCGAATAAAGATCGCCTCGCTTAAAGAGCAACTTGCTTAAAGAGCAGAATTTTTTCTGAATGTTCGCCTCGCTTAACAAATAAAGCCAATCCCCCCCACACCAGAAGTCACAATTGGTCACTTACAATGGTGTTTTGCTTAAAGAGCAAACTCGCTTAAAGAGCAATCCTGTGGAACACATTATGCTCTTTAAGCGAGGTACAACTGTACTTGCCTTTCCACCCCTCCTCAGATCAATCACCAAATCCCCCTTTAGTCAGTTTTATGGAAGCCAGACCCAGCTCTTGTGTTCTTGCTCCACTTTTGTTTGCTCCCTCAATAAAAAATGGTGCAACTTAATTGAACAATTCAAGTTCCATAGGCATAAAGCAAAAGTTTTACTAGCTTATTCTGCTATGGTAATAAGAGTAGACCATATTGCCAGTGACTCGACGCTGAGCATCAGGCGGCGGTTAACTAACCTGACAGCCTTGTGGACTAATGGCCTTCGGTGGTGAAGTCCACAGGGAAGAGTAATGGTCCTCAAGTGGATTAAATTCCACTTGAATCCATCTTGATGGAGGGCAGTAGCTTCATTGAGACTGGCCTGGGGCTGAGGAGGACTTTGCGTGCCAAAAGGGCTCAGGACCAGGAAGGGACTTGTGGAGCTGGATGAGTGGTATGGGTATCACACTGTGATGCAGAAGGCAAATGGAAGCCCACATGAGGATTGCCAATATTATGAATCAGATACGGCACTCAAAGAAGGCATAAAGCCTGCTAGGCTTGTACAGTAATACCTCGGATAACGATTATATTGGATAACGCTAGAATCGGATAACGATGTAAAATTTTGGGAAAATATTTGCATCGGATAACTATCTCTTAGTGTTATCCGATGCAATCGTTCGTAGCACCAGGGGGGCTGGGAAGCTGAACGGGGACTCCCTGGTCTGGTTCCCAGCCACCCAACAGCTGCAGAGGTGGGGGTGGCATGGCTGGGGAAGCCTACCCCCGAGCCCTAGGGCTCAGGAGGGGCCTCCAGGGACAAACTGTGAGTCCACACGGTTTGTCCCCCGAAGCCCTCCCAAGCCCCAGCGATCGATCACTGGGGCTGAGGGAGACTTCAGGGACAAACCGTGCAGCCGTGCAGTTTGTCTCTGGAGAACCCCCTGAGCCCCAGCAATCTATCGTTGGGGTGAGGAAGACTTCAGGGACAAACCGCGCGGCCATGCAGATGGCTCCCCAAAGGCCCCCCAGAACCCCAGTGATTGATCGCAGTGGCTGCGGGGGGCTTCGAGGAGCCATCCAGGCGTCCACGCAGTTTGTCCCTGAAGCTTCCCTCATACCCAACGATTGATTGAATCCAAAAATTGGGGAAGTGGGAAATAGACAAAGTATAAAGAAGTGGCACATTGTAGAATAATCTATGTCGGTCAACAGCCATAATTTGGGTTTGTTATCTTTAAGTTTCATTTCAGTTTTTTTTTTTTTTTGACTCAAGAAGGCAACACAATTCAGGTCTACTATTTGACAGATTGAGACAGATGTATCAAATTGCAGGTGTTGAACCAAGAATGGGCAGTGGGGCTAATCTCAGCAGAAGATTTTTGAAAGTAGACTTTTAGCCACTACTTTTAGTGGTGGCTCTAAATGAGACAGTGAAAGAAGACACTGTTAACAACTAAGATTCAGCTTAACTTCTCTAAAGATGTTACCTGGGAAAGGGGTGGCAAAAAAAAATCAACCAATATAAACGTAAAAGGCGGAAGGGGTAACATCAATCAATTTACCTTGCCAGTGAAGGCTAAGCTAATGACAGAAAAAACTGTGTCAGTCCGAAACCAATTATCTGGCCACAGAAAACTTGCCAAACCCCAGAGTCACAATTTATTCCAACACAGGTAATCATGCATGCCAAAACAATTAAAAAATACACGAATCAGTTTAAAATAAACAACCCCCACTTAGATGTTAAAAAAAAGTTTCTTTCAGAAAAAAGTGTATATTTATCTGTACATTATGTAGTTCCCATTTTTAAACCAATTTCAAGTATGGCAAAAATTGATGCAAAAATAGGCGTATTATGGTGTCTAGTTGAACCCTGAGTTTGAATTACATGTCAGTGGAGGAGCTAGTTGGACAATGAGCAAATGGCATTAACTATCTGGCTACAAATGTCAATCAACTGCTTTGCACTGTTTTCAGCAGAAAGCATTTTTAGATGTGCAATCCCATTCTAGCTCTAGTGGTCAACTATGTGCTAAAGGATTAGGGACATGAGGTGGTGACTTTGTTTCTTTGACAACAACAATATATTTCCTTTCTCTTCTAGTCCTCTCACCCAACCACCCCCCTCGTAAACTACTTTATTCTCCCCCATCCCTCAAGTAAAACATCCCAACATTCCTTTGCTTAGTTCTGTCAAGGGGAGTGATGTCAAAGCTAACACATCGGCAACACATCTGCCAAAATGAGCTGTGATTTATTTATATGCAAGGATACTGGGCATCTTCTTAGGGATAGTAATACTTCTGATCCAGTCCTAATGAAGCCAGATGGCTCGCCCCACCCCTTGTGAGGTCAGTTGGCAGGCTGGAGACTGCACGTATACACAGCTGCTCACACATGCTTCATGCCACTCACAGTCAGTACACAGAGGTTGAGGAGAATTAAGCCTTCTTCCTTCCACAGCCATCTCAGTCAAGTTGATTGTTTTCCATTGCTAATGAAAACAGAAGCTATCTGGATAGCTTGGTGCAGGGATTCCCAACCTGTGGCCCATGGGACCACTTCATATGCCCCCCCCCTGCATCCACCACACCAGGAAGTGCCATGTGGTGGAGGAAGGGCAAAATGGCCATCCGGCCCGTGAAGCTGTCTGAAGGAGCCTGACCTGGCCCCTGACATAAAAAGTTTGAAAACTCCTGGCTTAGTGAGTTAGACATGGAGCCAGAGATGGGTGGGATTGGGATTTGGATCCTCACTGTCCTTCCCAGGAGAAGTTCCAGGCCATGTAGCCTTCGGCAAGTTACACAGTCCCAGGGTGACACCAGAAGAAGGAAAGGGTAAATTATTTCTCACTGCAATATACCATGAAATCTCTGGAAAGGATCACCGCAAGTCAGAATCAACCTGATGACACTTAATTACTTACTAATGAAAAGAGAAAAAGATATTTGTCTCTTATTTACTAGTAAGTATTTATCCCAAAAAAGCTGATAGCCTAAAGCAGTGGTGGGGAACCTATGGCATGCGTGCCAGAGGTGGAACTCAGAGTCCTCTCTGTGGGCACCTGTGCAGCCACCCCAGCACAGAGTTCACCCCACCCCTCTGTCCAACAGTCCAATGGAAGCACTTCCTCCCTTCCCCCAGCACAGAGTTCGCCCTGCTCAGCAGTGTAATGGGAGCGTTTCCTTCCTCCCCTGTTGCTGTGCTGGCACTTTGCGATAAATAAGTGGGTTTGGGGTTGCAGTTTGGGAACTCAAGTCTCTAAAAGGTTCACCATCACTGGCCTAAAGACACATGCAAATGCCAGCCCTAACATGCAGTCTTAGCTTAGAGAGATTTGATACTTTCCCTCTGTTTCCTCCCCAAGATCACTGGCATCCTCTTGTTACCACAATTTTCCTCTTTCACCTTCTGAGACATTATTTTTACACTTCTGTTAAAATACAACAGTAAAAGAGGCTTCTTGACTATATTAACATTAGGAATCTAATCAGCAATCAGGCAGCTCATAATTTTCTGATTAGCTCTGATTATACTCAATCTTTGGAAAGGAATTATTAAAAAGTAAAGCGAGAAGGAGCAGCAAGAAAAGAAAGACACACATAAACCATGCGATTCTCAACATTTTAATCCCTCAGAGAGGTATGATCGCAATAGAAATTTGATCAGGCATAATGTCACAACGATCTAATTAAGTTAATCAATTTGGCTGAAGAACCCAGGTTTGCTGTGGCTCCCTCCAGTCTTTGGTGGCCTGACATTCAAAGTATGCTTCCTATATCCACATCTTCACATGAGATTATATGTCTTCCATGTAACTTGGCCTCATCATTTGTGCCACAACCTCCTTTTCAAAAGAACTCATTAGCAGCTTCTTACTGGAACTTAAGAATCACTAATGGAGATTCTTTCACTGCCCATCTATCTGGTCAAACATCCCATTCCTGGTCAATTTAAACTATACTGTTGGTTTCTTCCAGTCTATACTTTACCTCTGGTTCCAGTGGCTAATGTGGTAGCTGATGTTCTCAAGAAATAATATGAAATAATAAATCACTATAACAACATACTTAACCAATAGTGCAAAGCCATATATACCACATCTCATTCCCCACTGAAGCAAGCAGTTCTTTTGCACTGAAGCATGAGATCTGATTATTCATATCTGTACAAGGTCTGCATAAGTCCAGACATTGCTAATGGTCATCAAATTATGCATCCAGCTTTTAAAAACCAACTCTGACAGTTGCATATTTCACATTCTTGTTCAGCAGTCACTTCCACAGATTGTTAAACCTGAATCAAATAAATGAAACTTCAATTTAACTAATATTGCCTACCAATTGACTGTGGCTTTTTACATCCAAAAGTTCCCTTAAGCTTACTAACAAAAGTAGCACTGGGTATCCCCTGCTGCTTGTCTCTCACAATTTTAGGTAAAGTAAAGGTAAAGGTTTCCCTTGCTCGAAAGCCAGTCGTATCTGACTCTAGGGGTCAGTGCTCATCTCTGTTTCTAAGCCGAAGAGCCAGCGTTGTCTGCTTCTGCAGATGTTTCCATGGTCATGTGGCAGACATGACTAGACACCGGAGTGCATGGAACATGTTACCTTCCCACCGAAGTGGTCCCTATTTATCTACTTGCAATTTCTTGCTTTCGAACTGCTAGGTTGGCAGGAGCTGGGACAGAGACGGGAGCTCATTCCGTCCTGCAGTACTCGGGAATCGAAATGCTGACCTTCCGCCTCCCACTCAGCATCTTAGTGACTTGAGCCACAGCACTTTTTTAAAAAATAAAAAGAATTGATTTTATGTTGTCAAGCCTAATTAAAGCACCTTCTTAAATTAGTTGAAGAAAAACAGCTATATATGAGATGATCATAAATTCTTTTCAACCTCACTCTACACAGTTGGCCTCCAGTTTCAGAAGTATTTTATTGCTATCCATTTGGCAGGATTAGTTATCTAGCTGAGGAGACAGTAGCTGGGAGTTTGATTCCTCGATGTGCCTCCTGAAAAGCTAACTGGCTGTAAGCAAGCTGAACAGTCACCAAAAGTCAGAATCAACTTGATGGCACAAATTTATTAGTGAAATTGGGGTTTGCTGGCTCCTGCGGTGTGAGCTGGATCGCACTGCCTCAGGTTGACTGAGGATGGAGAGAGGAGCTAAATGATATTTAGCCTGCTCTCCCCTCACATCTAAACAACATAAGAGATCTAACTACCAGTAGAGTACAAAATCGATTCATTCTTTGGGGGTTTTCATATCGTGAAAATTTCATATCTCAATGTGTGGTTTCCCATAGGAATGCATTGAAAACAAAATAATCCGTCCCAGAGGTCAGAAAAAAGTTTTTTAAAAGTATTATTTCTGTTCCAAACTCTTTATAAAGTACACTTTGGAATTTATCACCACATTTTTACCACTTTATAAAGAGATTTGAACAGATAAAATACTTTTTTCCCACTTTTTTCTGACCTCCAGAAGGGATTAATAGGTTTTCAATGCATTTTCAGTGTTTCAAACAGTGTCCTCTAGTGGCCAGCTCTGGTAATGTGCCAGACCTGTCTCCATCAATCAGCTGTAAGCTCCTCCTCCACCCATAAGTGCTAAAAACTCTGCATTTTAGCTGCCGAAATGTACAGAAAATGTGACGAAAAATTCCAGAAACAGAGCAGAAATGCTCTCCATATCCTTCCACTGCCATGGGAAGTGGCAGAGGCTGCCAAAGCAGCTGGGGAAAAATGGCACAACTGCACCTGCCATGCCAAAAAACTTTTTGTATGGTAAAAAATAATTAAGTCAAGGTGTAATGGATTTCCTTTCATATTCCAAGAATTACATTACTTGAGGTGTTCATACCCATCTGGATGGCCCCTGTGTTACAGAAAAAACCTATGTTTTCAAACCACATTAACTTTCCCTATGGGTAAGGTAATGATAAAGGTCACCTTTGCTTGAAAGCCAGTCGTGTCTCACTCTAGTATGGGGAGGTGCTCATCTTTACTGCCTAAGAGCTAGCACTGTCTGTGTACGTTTCCATGGTCATGTGGCAGACATAACTAGACACCAGAGTGTCACCTTTCCCACTGAAGCAGTATCTATTTATCTACTTGCAATTTCTTGCTTCCAGACTGCTAGGTTGACAGGAGCTGGGACAGAGACCAGAGCTCACACCATCATTTATTTATTGACTTATTATATTTTTATACTGCCCATTTGGGATATTTCCCACTCTAGGCTGTGTACAAGCAATAAACAACAATAACATGATAAAAGAACAACAAAATAAAACAAACACTGCTGATCTGCTGTCCTTTCAGTCCTCAAGTTGAGCATCTTAACCACTAAGCCACTGCAGTCATGTTCCTAAGGGTACTTCACTCAAAATATTGAACTGAATGTGTATCTGTCATCAACAAGGCAAACTAACATAACATTGCAGGCTTCACAAAGCCTTTATACAAATTTATGGGGTGAGACCACACTTAAGAAACTACATAAAGTTCTGGGCACAAGTCTCAAAAGAAGATGGTTTGCAAGTTGAAGGCTCTAAATAGGCTCATTTTTAGGGGCCTATGGGTACTTTTTGAAAACCTCTTGTGAATACCATTCATGACTCTGCCATGCATTAGCTGGAGTAAAGTGGGCATCCCAGATAGTGGTGCATTTGGAGCGGTGAACAGTGCTCATCTTGCAGTGGGAAGGATTTTGCTGCTGCTGCTGACAGATCCAGAGAGTTTTGCTTAGCAGAACTGTCCAGACCTCAACTGCTTGTTTCTGAGGTATCCTTAGAACAGGATACTCTAGGTTGGTGCTCTAGCAGGCTACCTATGCAGGCAGCATGGGTAACCTCCAAGAGTATCTGATTTTTTTACGACCAGAAATTTGAGGCCTGGCTAGACTGGCAGATTGCAGCCCTGGCTGCTTCATGTGGTGGGAGATATTCTTCACAAAGGTGGAAAAGGTGAGGCAGACTGGCAGGCAATGCACAGTAGATGGGAGAATAAACCAGTGCTTAGCACCTGATGACCAATCACAGAACAAAGTAAGCTGATTTGCAAACTCCAGTTCAGAAAACCACATGAGTTTATGCTCAGATGGCTTTTAACACATAAGAAATTGCTGCTTCTTACAATGAACTCTATGTAGTAATTAGCTCAGCCTCTAGCCTTAGCCTCATGGGAGTATGCACTTCCGTTTTATATTTTTCACAGGCACTTCTTTATAAGCATCATCCAGTAAGAAATAGAGGTACTATGCCAGAGCCATCTCTGAACTAATACCATTCTGGGGAAAACTTATAGCCCCATGTTAAGCCTCAGAAAATGGACTGAGAGCAAAGGGAGATAAAGATGGAGTCAATCACTTGAAGGAAACAGTGACATGGTTTGTATATTAGTTGATTCTTCCACACTGGAGAGTCATTTCAACCTGGCTATGTTAAATTTCAGCTAAAAATTGCTCCTGGCTGGAAGCTGGAATTTGGTATGAGGCAGGTGTATTATTAATAGATGGGCTCTTTTGTTTATTTTGAATGAGGCCTGGACTTTTCATGCTGCTGTTGCTGTTACCCTTGACACAAGCCTCATATTCCAAAGCTCCGTGTAAACAGTACTACATGCAAGACTCCTATAATTAAAGGAGCTGAATGTATGCATTAAAAGCGAGCTGAGCTCAGATGGATAGTAGCCTTTCCCTCCCTCTCTCCCTCCTCAGTGCTAGGAAATATCCTGGTTGCTCTTCAAACCCTGTAATCACTTCCATGGAGCCTCTTTTGTGAAGCAGAATTGGGGATGTAATTAGTTTGAGGTGACCTCTGGAAGAAAAAAAAGTTCAAGTTTAAAAAGAAAATATCTCTGGTTAATGCAATGCAAATTGCCAGAAAGGCAATCACAGTGACTTTTTAAAAGCTACCCCCCTTTCCACAAGCATTTGCAATACAGGCTTATTGTCTATTCCTCAATTTGCATCTCATTACCCAAGATCCTCTCTGCTCTTCAGATATATAACCTTTTGTGGGGTACACTACAGCAGACTGGGGGTTGATATAATTTAGTTCCAGAACTTGACAAGGATTTAACACAGTGAAACTCTCAAAAGGGCCTGTTTTCAGCCCCTGTTGCCCATGTTAAATGGCTGAGGTATGACAGGAGCTTAATCTTCAACCTCACACTGGCCACAAGTGAGTATCCTTTCAACCAGTTTTTCTCATGCCCAAAGCAAAATGTCACCTACTTAATGATGAGTTTTCTACACTTCCTGTAGCAGACCTTCAAATCCCAAGCGGCTTGTGCCACGGCTGCAGAAACCAGTGTCTCTTGAATTGAATCTCTTGCTTTATTTTACAGTGTTCAGTTACTGCAGGTTCTTTAGGTAACATCAGATTACAATCAGATGACTATTTTCTCTCTAGCAATAAACTGGTCTTCTGACACCAGTTGTAGCCACTTTAAATACCTTACCCAAAAAAAATCTTACAATAACCCTGTTTGACAAAAAGAAGGAATTCCTCATGTGGCAAAAAGAGATGTGATTTTCATGGTGTAACTTATGACTCAGAGTCATTTCCCTCAGTTAGGAGGACTGCTCAGGTCGTGCAAACAAAAGACCATGGATGCCTTTACCGAAATGATTAATCTCATGTTCAGCTCTCTTCTTTTCCTACTGCTCTCACTTTTCCTAACATTACTGTGTTTCTCAGTGAGTTTTGGATTCTCATGATATATCCAGAGTACAAACATCTCAGCTGAGCAATTTTAGTTTCTAGAGAGAGTTCAGGATTGATTTGAAGCCACTTATTTATCTTTCTGGAGGTCCACGGTATGCATAATGCTCACCTACAACAGATTTCAAATAAGTAAGCTACTTGTTATTAAGGTCCTCAAGGCTTTAACCTGCTTTGCTAGAGTATTTTGGGCTTGTTTGCACCCTATGCCACTCATTCCAGACCTCAGATGCTTTCCAAAAATTGCAACATGAATTAGAAGAGGATGCCTTTCGGATTTATAAATCAGTAAGACCCTATGCAAAATTCAGGCTTAGACTAAAGAAAATAGGAAAAACAATTAGGCCAGACAGATATGACCTAGACAACATTCCTTGGGAATACACAGTGGAGGTGTGGAACAGATTTAATGGCTTGGACCAGATAGAATGCCAGAATAATTATGGACAGAGACAAGGGACATCATGCAGGAGGCAGCAAGGAAAACCATACCAAAAGAAAAGAAGCGTAAGAAAGCGAAGTGGTTGTCCGAGGAGGCTCTTAAAATAGCAGAGGACAGAAGGAATGCAAAATGCCAAGGAGAAAGGAAAAAATACAGTCACTTGAATACAGAATTTCAAAGAAAAGCAAGGAGAAATAAGGAAACCTACCTGAACGAAAAGTGCAAAGAAATAGAGGAAAACAATATCAGGGGTAGGACTAGAGATCTTTTCAAAAAAATTGGGGAACTCAAGGGAACATTTAAAGCAAAAATGACCATGATAAAAGACAAAGATGGCAAGGAGTTAGCAGATGCAGAAGAGATTAAGAAAAGATGGAAAGAGTACACAGAGGAACTCTACAAAAAGGACCTCAACACCCCTGATAATCACAATGATGAGAACATTGAACATGAGCCAGACATTCTAGAGAGTGAAGTCAGAAAGGCCCTAAAAAACACTGCAAACAACAAAGCCAGTGGAGTTGATGGTATCCAAGTTGAACTTTTCAAAGCCCTACAAGATGATGGAATCAAATTATTGCATTCTATATGCCAGCAGATTTGGAAAACACAACACTGACCACAGGATTGGAAAAGATCTGTATACGTTCCACTCCCCAAAAAGGGTAATGCCAAAGAATGTTCAAATTATCGAACAATTGCGCTCATCCCTCACGCTAGCAAGGTGATGCTCAAGATAATACAGGATAGACTGCAACTGTATGTGGAGAGAGAATTACCAGAAGTGCAGGTGGGTTTCAGAAGAAGCAGGGGGACTAGAGACCACATCGCCAACATAAGATGGATCATGGAAAAAACAAAGGAATATCAGAAACAAGTCTACTTCTGTTTCATTGATTACACTAAGGCCTTTGACTGTGTAGACCACAACAAAATGTGGCAAGTAATTAAAGAGATGGGAATACCGGAACACCTTATAGGCCTCATGAGAAATCTGTACATGAATCAAGAGGCAAGAGTTAGGACAGAAAATGGAATGACGGAGTGGTTTGGAATAGGAAAAGAAGTAAGACAAGGCTGCATTTTGTCACCCTGCTTATTCAACTTATACACATAGCACATAATGTGCAATGCAGGGATGGAGGAATCACAATTTGTGATCAAAATTGCTGGAAGAAACATCAACAATTTGAGATATGCAGATAATACCACCCTCATGGCAGAAAGTGAGGAGGACCTAAAGAAGCTCCTGATTAGGTTGAAAGAAGAAAGTGAAAAAACTGGCTTGAGACTCAATATCAAGAAAACCAAGATAATGGCAACAGGCCCTATCAGTCCCTGGAAAATAGATGGGGAAGAAGTAGAAGCAGTGACAGATTTTACTTTCCTAGGATCAAAGCTCACTGCAGATGGTGATTGCAGCCATGAAATAAAAAGGTGACTGATTCTTGGGAGGCAAGCGATGAGAAACCTGGGGAGCATAGTGAAAAGTAGAGACATCACATTGCAAACAAAAATTCGTATAGTCAAAGCAATGGTATTCCCTGTGGCAATGTATGGTTGTGAGAGCTGGACCATTAGGAAAGCTGAGCGCAGAAGAATAGACGCCTTTGAGATGTGGTGTTGGAGGAGAGTTTTGAGAGTCCCCTGAACAGCGAGGAGAACAAATAGGTCACTCTTAGAAGAAATCAACCCTGACTGCTTCTTAGAAGGTCAAATAATAAAGATGAAGCTAAAGTACTTTGGACATCAAATGAGAAGAGAGGATTCACTTGAGAAAGCCTTGATGCTTGGAAGGGTCGAGGGCAAAAGAAGAAGGGGACGGCCCAAGATGAGATGGCTAGATGGTATTGTAGAGACAATGGGCACAGAGCTGAGCGAGTTGAGGGGGATGGTGGAGGACAGGAGTGCCTGGCGGACAGTGGTCCTATGAACTGTTGGTGGAACTGTTGATGACATTCTCATTAACTAACCGCACTGGAAAGCTTGGTTTTTGCAAAACAATTGGCCAGAGTTAGGCTTTGAGCTTGCTTGTTTGTTTAATAAACACTTGGAGTCTAGGCACTTCTGCGTAAGTGACATCCATAGACTCCTGGTAAATTCCACCTAAGCAAGTACTGTAATATAACAATCCTTCTGTCAAATAGCTATCATGTGATAGCTGCAATGAGTTGAAACGACATATGCAACCCAAAGAACTTTAAATATTTAAGAACTGCTGACCTGTTACAGTACTGCATACTCTGTGGATCTATTATGTTCTGTCATAATTAAGTAAAATTATCCAGGTAGGCTAAGGGAAAAGTAATGCAGATGACAGTTCACTGTATGACCAAGCTTAATTAACCCTGCTGAAATGCAGACTCTCAGCAGAAGTGGCCATTCTCCATGCAGTCAAAGTGCAGGTTAATCTACTCTGTTGCTTAAGCTACTGAAGATAATTGCCAGAGAAAAGTATTGACAGCCATCTTTGAAAGTGATGAACCAAGGAGAAGGAAAAGCCTTGGAATTATCATTCCACAAAAATCGTCCCACACCAGCAGAGATTTTAGAATATTTTTGTTAATGTTCTCATTTACATTTCTTGAGGGCTTTGAATGATCAGGTAAAGCAACACTATTCTGTAAATCCATCTACACAAGTTGCTTCAGGTCTAGTCAAGAGCCTGCCTGCACAGCCATTAAATCAGTTCTCCAAAGGACTGTGGGGAGAGGCTGATTCACTTTTTAAACTGCATCCACAATTGTTGGAATCTGGAGCAGTCCCAGTTGCCCTCAACTTGTGCCTGACGGGGTCAGCTTTTTTGATGTGCTGCCATATATGCCATGGACCATGGGAACAGCATATACGAGAACCTTGCACCTGTCAAAGGCCACGTCTGGGTCAACATTTAGTATTGAGAATCACCTTGTGAGCACCTTCACCATATTGGAAATTGAAATGAAATATTTGCCCTGTTCTGCTGTGGAGTAGCAGGGAAAATGAAATTATTTTCTTCTCCTATTTGCTTGCTGTTGCGCTGCGTTAGTTTGGACAGTAATTTTTTTCCTTTTCCTGTTTAACTCCAATTGAGAAACTGTCTACAGTCACAGTGTTGATCAGTAATAAAGAAAAAAGTAAGAAAAATATATGTTTAACTCTCCTAAGTGTCGCAGCACAACAGCGATCAAATAGGAAAAAAATATTACACTTTCCCTGCCCATCTGCAAAGGAGATGGGGAAGTGATGCATTTGATGGAATTGTGAAATGTCTCATCAGCTACTTCATGATACCAATAATAAGGTACGTGTTACTGAAGTGAGCAGCTAAATATTATTTAGTTCCTCACCCATCCTAACCAGTGGTGGGTTGTTCCCTGTTTGGACTGGTTCAGCTGAACTGGTAGCAAAAATCCAGAGGGGATCGCTGGGGGGGGGTACTAAACCCCCGGGTGATCGGTTCAGTCGCTTCTCCAGCCGCCCTCCAGATTGCTGCATCTGGGGGGTGGCTTTGGGTAGAAGCCACATGGCTTCTACCTGAAGCCACCCCTCAGATGCAGTGATCTAGCGCTGCAGCTGAAGTCGGGTCGGGGCTGGGGAGTGGCTTTGGGTAGAAGCCGCCCAGCTTCTACTAGAAGTTACCCCCTGATGCAGCGATGCATCGCTGCGGGTGAGGGATAGCTTCGGGTAGAAGCCCCGTGGCTTCTACCTGAAGCCACCCCTCAGATGCAGCAATCCATTGCTGTGGGGGGGGTTAGCTTCGGGGAGAAGCTGCACGGCTTCTACCTGAAGCTACCTCCTCACCCGCAGCGATGCAGCGATGGGTGGGTTGAGGTGTGTGTGTGTTTATATATATTTTATTTAATTTATTTTATTAATTTTTTTCCTTTGGCCCCGCCCACAACATCATGATGTCATGACATTGGCTCTGCCCATGACATCATGACATCAGCTCCGCCCACACTGTGATGACGTCACAGTGTGGTACCAAAAAAATTGACAACTCACCACTGATCCTAACACTACCTCAGCACACATGATCACAGACTGCACCACATGGAGCAGTCTAGACAGTCCCTCAGTCTAGTATATTTAGACTATTCTATTATGGATCCTGCCTTCTTGTTGACAATCATGGCTCGTCGTGACTTTCTTTTTAATAGCTAAACATCAAAGGGACTTCTGGTCTCCCATGTGCAAAACCCAGTTTCTCAGTTAGTCAACCCATCCAGCCACCCATCTAAAAATAAAAATAGTTTCTTATTAGAAGTTCTAGAAGGCCTTTCAGCTACTTACAATAAGGTATTAGAAGAGGAGTTGCTATTGCCTTTAAAGTTAACAACAAACTCGATATTAAAAGATGGGTAAATGCTGGACTCAAGAAGAGATGCTAACATAACATTAATTCCAAAGGAGGGTCAAGACAGTTTGATTTAAAACTTTCCATCCGCTCTCTTTATTAAATAATGATTCTAAACTCTTTGCAACCATTCTGGGGCAAAAAAAAAATGAAAGTGGTCCTACAAGACATCATAATGAAGACCAATGCAGATTCTTACTGAAAAGACAGTTAAAAGATAATGTTAAGATGGTGTTGGATATCATTGAGTACTATGAGAAACATAATGAAAAACAGCTAGCTATGATTTTTTTTTTTTGGATGCTGAGAAAGCTTTTGATAATTTGAATTTTGACCTTATGGTTAAGGAACTGGAAGAAATGAGATTTGGAGATTATTTCATAAAATGGGTGAATGCAATATACACTAGACCAGTGGTTCCCATCATCAGGCAAGATTGGTGTGTTCAGGGGGGCTTCAATTCCCAGACACCTAAGTCAGTACATTGGCTTTAGGGAACTGACTTAGGCTTCTGGAAATTGAAGTCCAAAGAACAAAGGTTGGGAAGCACTTAGACTAGACAAAAAACACAAATTACAGTGAACTAACTAAATCTTGTGAGATCCAAAAGGGAACAAGAGATGTTTGTCGGCTCTCATCACTTTTGTTTATTCTGGCATTGGAAGTTCTAAATAGAAATAGAAGGAAAGATGAGGCAATCAGATGTGCTAAAATAAAGTATCCTATAAGTGGAGAGCTTTTGCAGATGATATAGTTTTGATCCCATTGAATGGAATATAGGTACTAATTTCTAAAATAAAGGAATCTGGAGCCCTCAAAATAAACAAAGAAAAACCAAAATGTTGATAAAGAACATGAAGTTTGATGAACAAGAGAACAGGTTTCGATACTGGACAAAAGTGAAATACCTAGGAGTTATATTGATGAATAAGAATTGTGTGTTGTTTCAAAATAATTATGTTAAGGCATGGAGTAAAATTAA
Organism: Furcifer pardalis; assembly: GCA_030440675.1. Classification (NCBI taxonomy): domain Eukaryota; kingdom Metazoa; phylum Chordata; class Lepidosauria; order Squamata; family Chamaeleonidae; genus Furcifer; species Furcifer pardalis. The sequence continues at coordinate 107,165,504 of CP126893.1, forward strand.
AAGCTAGAAAGATGGGAGAAGTTACAATTGTCATGTCTTGGAAGAATATTAGTTATAAAGATGAATGTCCTACCTAGAATGTTATTCTATGTCAAATGATACTGTGATAAGAATGGAAAATCATTTAAACAGTGGCTGAAAGATATGTTCAATTTTGGTTACAAAAGAAACCACAGATTAAATATAAGCACCTGTGAGATGCTAAAGAAAGAGGAGGATTTGGTTTGCCAAATTTAAAACTGTATTGTGTAGCTAGATGTTTAGTATAATTGAAAAAGTGGATTATGTTGAAAAATAAAAGATTATTGTACTCGGAAAGCATGGATAACTTTGGTATGACAACGTGAAAATAAATGCTGACTTTAATCATCACTATGTGCGACAAGCTATCCTAAAGACTTGTTATAGCTTTAAGTGAAGATTGTCACCAGAAATGCCATTATGGACATTAACACATGAAGCTTTATTTAGAAGGGAATTGATGATTAAAGTCAACTTAAATCATCTTAATCAACTCAATTAAGTCAAGGTTAACTTAATATTCTAAAATTACAGCAGGGGGAATATAAATTGAGATCAAGAGATCTTCTGAAAGATAGTTATGATTCCTCTTGTTTGCTTAGGTACAATTATCAAAAAGATATAAAGTAGACAAAAACACTTAAGTTTTTAAAAAGATTTTTTTTTAAAAAAAGTACTGTTTAAATGAGTATCAGAGAGTAAAGAAAACAAAACAAAAAGACAAAAACCGTTGCAGCACCTTAATACTAACTCTTGTATTTTAATGTTAGCTTCCATGGATCATGTCCACTTCATCAGACATAAGAATAGATTTTCATGATATACATTTATACATCTGATATAGAGGTCCAGAATAGCTGGGCAAAGTTGGTTGGTTCAAGAGATGGATATGCAAATCAATGAGTTACTTACAACCAGTAATAAAATGCAATCAGTTTGTCTTTTTACACTGGTGAATCTCCGATGGTAGACAGTTTGAGGAGTTAAATTTGCAAAATAAACATTGGAAATGTTTACCTTTTATGTGGAAGTCTGGATTGAAATTTACAATGAGTTATAATTTTAAGGATTTTTTTCCACAAAATGATGTACAGATGGCATAAGATGCCAGGAAAGCTATCCAAAATATATAAAGGAGTCACCGATAAAAGTTGGAAGTGCCAAGAGATAAAAGACTCCTTTTATCATATGTGGTGGACATGTAAAGTAGCTAAAAAGTTCTAGAAGCAAATTTATCTAATAATTCAGGAAATACTGCAAATTAACCAGCAAATTAAGTCAGAATTGTTTCTGTTGATAATCAGACAGGGAAAAATAATGCAGTAATTATCAGATACATGACAATAGCAGCAAGACTTTTGTGTGTGCCAAACTGGAAAGTCATTAGGGTACCTCCAATGCAAGAATGGCTGTTAAAGGTGCTAGAATTAGCTGACATGGCAAAACTGTCAGCTCTAATTATGGATAAAATCTTAATAAACTTTAAAACAACCTGAAAGACCTTGTTGGACTTTCTGTTAAAAAGAAATGATTTGATGGTATATAGTTCTGAACTCTAGGGATATGAACAAGATATATATTCAAGGAGATTTATAAGATTCTGAGCACATTATTAAGTTTTATGAAATACTGTATTTTAGACAAACAAAGAGCAAGTGTTAGAGTGATTAATAAACAACGGAAAGTTCCAAAGGGTCAGCTGTTTGAAGAAATTGTAAAGCAGGTTTGTTCTCCCCATATTCCATTTACTCCCAATATCTGCTGTCTTTTTGTATTCCTTACGTTAGAAATTAAATCTAAAATTAAAAAATGGGGGGAAAGGAAGTTCTAGAGAGGGAGCTGCCTACACAACCACATTTTGTTTATTAGAAGATGCTTATAAAACATTTTCCTTTCATATCTTGTTCCAGCAACATAGAACTTCAGTGTTGCTAGGCATTCCTGGGGCCTGGAGCCAACAGGAAGATGTCCCACCAGTGATCCAGGCTAGAAGTATCAAGGCTACAAGGAGTTTTTTAAATAGGCAACAAAGCACAACTGTGATGAAGAAAACACAATCACTTTTTTTAAAAAAACCTTTTAAATAATGGGGCCACCTCCTTGTTCTCAAATCAACTCCTGCTTTGGGTTATTATGATAACTAAACATGACTGATTTTAACAGCTGGAAACACAGTGATAGTGTTTTAAAAAGTTGTTTCAAATGTCAAGATTGTATTAAACCACAATCTATTTAAAAGGATTTTGTTTCCTTTTTTAACTGCTATTTTTGCATCATACTGGTTGGGCTGTAGAACCAACTCTTGCTTGGAGATAGCAGGCACTCAATGCCAGTGTGGTGGGTCTGTTGAAAATTACACTCACATCTGGACTTGGCAATGACACACATACTTTACAATCTATTCTTCAGACTCCCTCCTTTCATCTCCAATTTATATATCTTGACTAAGGTGTAAAAATATTAATTCTTTAAATTGCCACACTGTTGTTAAAGTAATATCACGGTACAATCAACCATGATGGAAGGCACCTACTTTAAGAAGAGGAAAACAGAAAATAGCAAAATTTATTTATTTATTTATTTACAGTAGATTTATATACTGCCCCAATCAATAGATTCTGGGTGGTGTACACAGACCAGCGAACACCTCACTGGCCGCTCAGCAACAATTAAAAAACAATATAAAAATTAGTTAAAAGCCCTTCCAACATAATAATGCTCCCCCCACTGTGCCTTATTGATCTCTTAAAACAAATATAAAAACAGCATGATATTAAAAATGATATAATCATTAACTCCTTAAAAATAATTAAAAACCAATTACAAGAGGGGTTAACCTCAGATGAGCCAAAAAAGGTCAGATAGTTGACAATCCCGGCCCCCAGACCCGCCTTGCTAAACACATTTTCAGTTCTCTCCTAAACGGTAGCAACTGGGCCTGGAGGCGTAATTCTACTGGGAGGAGGTTCCATACTGTGGGGGCTACAACTGAGAAGGCCCTTTTCCTTGTGATGGAGAGGCGTGCCTCCCCAACGGATGGTATCTGGAGGGTGTCCTCTCAGTTTGCTCTCGTGGGACGGGTCAATGTCTTAGGGACAATGCGGTCCCTGAGGTATCCTGGTCCGCTACCATGAAGGGCTTTAATGGTGATAACCAGCACCTTGAATTGCACCCGGAGACATACTGTATAGGCAGAAAGTGCAGCTCCTAAAGCAGTGGCGAGACCACACTCCACTACCGCATGGGCCACCACATTCTGGACCAACTGCAGTCTCCGGATAGTCATCAAGGACAGCCCCATGAAGAGTGCATTACAATAGTCCAAAGGGAGGTGACCAGGGCATGGGTGACCATGAGCAGGGTCTCCTGGTCCAGGAGTGTGTGCAACTGATTAATAACATGCACTTGCCCAAAGGCCCTCCTGGCTACGGCCATAACCTGCTCCTGAAGCAGAAGCCGCGAGTCCAAGAGTACCCCCAGGTTGCACACTGGGTTGGATTGGGGCAATGATGCCCCATCCCAAACCAGAGGTGATAACCCCTTATGAGGGCCAGGTCCCCTCACCCACAGCCACTCAGCTGTAATCCATTGTCCCCCTTCCAGACCCTAACTGCCTCCAGGTAACTAGTCAGGACCTTGATATCACCACACTTAATCTCTCTTCTAGTTTCAAACCTTAGTTCTCTTTTTCAAGGTACATTTTGGATTAAGTAGTAATGAGCCATTGAAATTCAGTTTTCTCAAGGCCTGATCTAGGCATACATTTTCTTCAGACAAATAATTTTCTAAATGAGTTTTGCATTAGCACTAGAATGGCTGCAGCCTCAGCTACCATGTCTTCTTTGATAGCTGTAAAATGAGAGAAATGTAGTGAAGGAGACTGCCACTATAAAATTCTATCTTTGTCCCTGTTGCTAGTAAATATAATCTTATATATAACACAGATAAATGGCCACATTGTCCCCATCTTTCAAGACTGCCACACCATTTCAGGATGTAAAAGAGCTGGAAGGTTGGCTGAAAAAATGGTATTGTCTTTCTGAACTTTTCTGAACTTTTCTTATAGAAACATTAGAGCACGGTGCAGACATGGCCAATGTACGAAAGTTACTTTCTAGGACCGCAGCGCCCCAAACCTTTCAGCCAACATAGCCAATAGCCATGCTGTTTGGTATTCCTGATCATCATAGTCCAAGAAACAAACTTCCAGCCATCAGGTAGTACGTGGGGGGTGATGCCAATGTTGACTTTGCTGTCCATGATATATGATTTGCCCTGCAGTATGTGATCTCTAACAGGATTTAAAATGTGTTCACTTCTATTGTGAATTTCTCCAAACACTTTGTGTATGATTGCTTTGTTACTTTCATGTGTTTTTGTATAATGACAACTGCTTTACGGGGGGGGGGGGGTATAATGACTACTCCTTTTGCCCAAAGAGAGGAATGACAATGGCAAAGAGCAGGCAAAATGCCAAAAGAACAATGGGGATATCTGGAGTAACACTGGCCCCTTGAAAATCCCTGATTTTTTTAAATCTTGAAAAAGTAAAATTTAGCTATACAACCATGGTGTCCCATGTGTTCTTGGACTTCAACTACCAGAAGCTGAAGTAAGCATACCTGCTGATCAGGACTTCTGGGAACTGAAGTCCAAGAATACCTAGGACACCAAGGTTGGGTACCCCTGCCACAGATGGTTGGATAGCTCAGTGACATCTGGCTGTGGAGTCAAAGGTTGAGAGTTTGATACTCCAATATGCCTCCCAGTAAAGAGACAACTAGGAGGACTGCAGTGGCTTAGTAGTTAAGGTCAGCAGTTCAAGACCCAATGGAGTGAGCTCCTGTCTCTGTCCAAACTCCTGCCAGCCTAGCAGTTAAAAAGCAAGAAATTGCAGGTATATAAATAGGTACCACTATGGTTGGAAGGTAAACAGTGTGCTGTGCACTCCGGTGTTTAGTCATACCTGCCATTTGTCCGTGGAAACATCTTGCAAAAACAGGCAGCGCTGACTTGTTGGCTATATACAGAGATGAGCACTGAACCCTAGAGTCGGATACAACTGGCTTTCCAGCAAGAGTGATCTTTATTTTTATCTAAAGAGCGAGCTAGAGTAGTTGTGAACAAGCTGGACGGGGTCCCAGGGTGACCCCTGAAGTGATAAACCACTACTGTATATTCTGCACATAGAATAGACTTGATGGCACACAATCATTTTTATTTGTCCGAACACTTTCTTTTTGAGAATGGTATCTCTACTGTGATTTTTTGTAATGCAAAGCTAACACATTTCTTTCAGGTTTTACACCCTCAAGCTCCTTAAGATAAAAGTCAGCTGCCATCCTTGCCTTTCATGTACTGCTTACTGGCAACAGTGCTGAGTTTTGGGTGGGAAGCACCAATTTCTAAACTAGTTTATTTTTACTGATACAAAGGACTAAATATACAACAGCCTACAAATGATAAGAGGTAAAATTATAACAGATCAAGAGGCAGAAGGACTTGGGGATATAAAAATACAAAAGTAAGAGTGTGAGCAGTGGTAGGATGTCAAAAATTTTACTACCCCACCATGATGTCATTACAGTGTGGGGGGAGGTAACATCAAGTTGTCATGATGTGGGTGGGGCCAATGAAAAAATAATAAAATAAAAATAAACACACACACACACACAACACAAACACGTAAATAAAATAAATAAATAAATAAATAAAATAAAAATTACATTAAAATACATCCCACCCCAAACACAAACCCGTCACTTACCTTTTAGTATAAGTGCCTGGGCAGCACCATGTTGCAAGATGGATATGGTCATTGTTCTCGAGAATAATATGCCTCAATGTAAATGTAAAACAGCTGTACCTCCTTAAGGCTTCTCCAATTGGAACAGCAATTGGAACAGCACAGGTGTAACTTATTGATGAGGTCACTCCAAGACTTTGCTTAAAAACCCCAAGTCAGGCCCCCAGGCCTTTTTAGGAACTGTGGTTGTATGTCAATATAGGTAAAGGTATTAAATACACATTAAAATACACACAGACACACCACATCCAAAAGAGTCACCCTGGGGAGCAGGCTATAGGGAGCTTCAGGCTAGCAGCTTCTCTTCCTTCTCGCCGCTTGGGAGGACAGCAAGGAGGCTGTGCATATGCACCAAGCACTGTAGGCGTGCATGCACACCAAGTGCTTGGCACGCATGCGCATTGGGAAAACCAGTGAAAAGGTAAGCCCCGAAAGTGGTTCTCCACAAAATCTGCTACCGGTTCTCCGGGACACTGGGGAAAGTTGCTGCCGGTTCTGGCGAACTAGTGAGAACCTGTTACATCCCATCGCTGAGTGTGAGCAATAGAGGACATATCTGGCAAAGAAGAACAAAGAACAAGGGCAGTAAAGCAAAGGAAGGAGGGGCTGTTGTTCAGTCAGTGACCCAGGAGAAAAGTATTATTTTATTGCTTCATTCACAGGCTTCGGTGGCCTTCACCTTGATGTCCATTTAATGTCATCCTATTCAGCAAGTGTTCCTATGATCTGGCAATTATCTTTCACATACAAAAGAGCATCTCTATGCTAGTCCCCTCACCAACTCTGTTATAGATCAATATCTCTTTGAGGCCTTGTGCTATTGTTTGGGGGTGGGGAGGAAATATTGATTTTCCCAAGAAACAGGAAAATATGGGGGGAGATAGGGGAGGGCAAGGCTGTACATGCAGCAGACTCTGGCTGACACATATGCTGCAGTCAGGAAGCAGACAGTGATTCGTACCATCTCAAACAATAGTTTCACACACTGCATTTTCACCTTCATGGTCCATCCTTGAAGAGTAGATGAGAAGGGGCTTTGAAACCTTGCTGTTTAAATCCAATCTCTTTGCTGAGAGCTTGAGAGTGGTTTTGTTTTTTTTCTGTGGATTGGATCTCCTAATGCAGGGGATCTCCACCTTACCACGCCAGGGGCCAGACAACCCCTCAGACAGTGCCATGGGCCAGATGCAGTGGGTGTGGGTGTGTTTGTGCATGTGCAGGTATGTCCACTTCTGGGATTGTCACTGTGAGCTGAATGGAATGATGGTGAAGCAGCAGGTCCAGCCCATGGGTCGTAGGTTGTGAACCCCTATCCTAATGCATCAGCCTAATATGTTAAATTGCTCGACAGACGGTGGCTTGCATTATAGAAATCAGTAAATTTTGCAAGGTGTTATGAAGAAAGGCAAACGATTCAGGGGGGGGGGGGAATGGCAGGCAAGTGATTATGATGAAGGAATTAACCAAATTCTCTTGTTGCTCTCCATGGTGCCACAGTGGACTCTATGAACAGCAGCTGTTAACTTTGCTGCCAAAAAATTAATAATAATCACCCAACCATCCTGAACATACCAATCTTTCCTGAAGTTGGAAACTAAGCAAGTTTGGGCCCGGTGAATGTTTGAATGGTAACTCACCAAAGAAAAACAGAGTTTTAAAGATGAGACTTGGAAAACATCCTGCCTAAAACCATAAATAAAACAAATAAATAAATCATGAAGAGCATGGGCTAGAATTAACCAGTGGTCTCTTTCAAATACAAGACAGCATCCTATGTTTCTATGAATGTGACAGAAGAGGAAGCATCTGTCCATGACCAAGACATTTGTCCAGAAAGACACAATTCATTTGCCTTGCATTTGAAACTGCACAAAATTTGGCTCTACCTTCTGGTGCATAGAGGGAAAAGGACCACATATGGTTGCTGAAATAAGAGAATGGCTTAAGGCTGCATTGCAGTGAGACACCGAAAGAAACAGTCGAAGGGGGATTGTAAATGTATGTCATCTCTGTGGAGGGATATTTCTAAAGAGGAGAGAGCTAAGGAGGGGTTGGACTGCAAAGTCTGCTAGGGTCAGCCACTAAAATATAAGGAAATGTCAACGTGGCACTGTTGGCTTACTGAAAAGGATAGGTTAATGATTGCTCTTAATAGTGTTGACTCTTTTTGCCCTACGTATGGAAGAAGCAATAGTGTGGGGAACACATGGGGAATACAAACACTGAGGAATTAGGTCAAGCTTCTGATGCTATCATAGGAAGTGGGAAAATTGAGATTTTGTTGTAGCAAAAGCACCTACATTCCTAGGTTTGACCACAGACCACAATATTTCTGATTGAGGGGTCAGAATGTTGCAGGCAGCAATTTTCTTGTTTGTATCCTGCATTAATAATCTGCTTTCTTTCACAATTTTGTGTAACAGGAGAAAGGTGCCTTTTGATTACAGGGTTAGGCAGTGTCTGGTTTCCATTCTTCTTCAACTGCCATGGTTTCAGAGATTTACCTGGTTCTACTCCCAGGAAGAGTGCGACCTTGTGACTAGACTTAACTCTTATTCCTTAGAGTGGATCATCTACCATACATAGTGAGGGAAATATCATCCTGTTATTGCTAGTGAGGGCACTTTCATAAGTTTTTCAGTGTATATATTCAGTTTATACATGCTTAGACTGAAATGTAATATTTTGTGTGTTTTGATAAATAAACATATTTATGGTTAAAATAATCTAATGTTTCTTTCCCTTCATAAATTCTGAATGAATCTATTTTATCTCACATAATTGCCTGAGGCTTTTTAACTACACTACTCTTGACTGATTAGGCAATGGGGTAGGCACAGATTAGAGTCTGGCAGAGCAGTGCCTCTGAAAAGCAACCAAGTCTCTCAGAAAAGATCCTTAAGATCCTTATTGCTCTCTTAATTCAGTAGGACTCCTAATTTGTTGGAATGTGGATTTATTTATTGGATTTTTATATTGTATTTCTGCCCAGCAAGACTCCCAAAGTGATTTACAATATGTTAAATGTATTTAAAAACTGAATTTTTAACTACATTTTAAAAATCAGAGTTATAATGGTTTTGTTGTTGTTCAGTCGCACAGTTGATTCTGACCCTCTGCGACCCCATGGACCACTGTCCGCCAGGCACTCCTGTCCTCCACCATCCCCCTCAACTCGCTCAGCTCTGTGCCCATTGTCTCCACAATACCATCTAGCCATCTCATTTTGGGCCTCCCCCTTCTTCTTTTGTCCTCCACCTTTCCAAGCATCAAGGCTTTCTCAAGTGAATCTTCTCTTCTCATTTGATGTCCAAAGTACCTTAGCTTCATCTTTATTATTTGACCTTCTAAGGAGCAGTCAGGGTTGATTTCTTCTAAGATTGACCTATTTGTTCTCCTCGCTTTCCAGGGGACTCTCAAAACTCTCCTCCAACACCACATCTCAAAGGCATCTATTCTTCTGCGCTCAGCTTTCCTAATGGTCCAGCTCTCACAACCATACATTGCCACCGGGAATACCATTGCTTTGACTAGCCGAATCTTTGTTTGTAATTTGATGTCTCTACTTTTCACTATGCTCCCCAGGTTTCTCATTGCCTGCCTCCCAAGAATCAGTCGCCTTTTTATTTCATGGCTGCAATCACCATCTGCAGTGAGCTTTGATCCTAGGAAAGTAAATTCTGTCACTGCTTCTACTTCTTCCCCATCTATTTTCCAGGTACTGATAGGGCCTGTTGCCATTATCTTGGTTTTCTTGATATTGAGTCTCAAGCCAGCTTTTGCACTTTCTTCTTTCAACCTAATCAGGTGGTTGCTGATAATTACAACTAACTGATAATGTGTTGGGGCATGTCTCAGACACATGCCTGTTTGTGTTCCCAATTGTGCTACAAAGATGCCCTGCAACATTCCATCAGTTAGTCACAATTAGCCTTAGCAAGCTAAACAGATTTTATACAAAAACTAGTAGGATTCTAGCTATTAAAGAAAAATTGGGGGGAAGGTTAAAAACATTATTTAAAAAGATTCAAGCATTTCCTAGAAGAAGTTTCAGAACTTGCTTGTAACTAATTATACACAATACAGTGGTACCTCACTTAAAGAGCATAGTGTGTTCCACGGGATTGCTCTTTAAGCGAGTTGCTCTTTAAGCGAAACACTTCGAAAAAGCACCACTGGCACCATGGTATGTGACAAATTGTGACATCTGGGGGGATTGTGAACCCTGATTTAGTTAAGTGAGTTTTTTTTGTTGTTGTTTTAACTCAGAGGCCAGAGGCCGGGTCACGGGTCAGGGGCCAGATGGCCATTTTGCCCTTCCTCCACCACATAGCACTTTCTGTTGTGGTGGAGGCAGTGGGGGGGGGGCACATGAAATGGTGCCATGGGCCGCATCTGGCCCATGGGCTACAGGTTGAAAATCCCTCTTTAACTGTTTCATTTGCTTTTAAGTAATGACAAAAGAATTAAAATTGTAACTATAGCAGTAACTAACTGGGACCTGTGGAAGCACTTGAAGCTAAACTCTAGAACTAATATTTAAAGTTAATTTTCTAAGCTTTAGGATATTCTACTTTAGGTTTGCTCCCCAATGGTAAAAGAAGTCTCAAGCAAAAATTAATTTAAATTGTCTTTTAGAATGATACACTGCCTTGCAGGTTAAGTTAAGTTAAAGGAAAGGATTATGAGCACACTTCCAGACTGAGGTTCCTGCTCTTTTTAACATAGCATATCTTGTAAGAGAATTTATAAACTACTGAAGAAATAGCCAAAAATAGTGTCAAGGCAGGTGTTGACTGAACATTAGAAGGTATAACACATACAAGCTGTCCAAAGAATGGATTTTTAATTCATGTTATAATAAATCTCTTTGGGTCCTACTCTGGAAGAGTGGTGATATATAAACTAAATACAGTAAAACCTCGCATAAAGAGTGCCTTGCTTAGAGACTAATTCACTTAAAGAGCAGAATTTTCTCTGAATGTTTGCTTCGCTTAATAACTAAAACCAATCCAAAACTCTCTTAACAACTAAATCGGGGTTCACAATCCCCCCCCCCCCAGAAGTCACAATTGGTCACTTACAATGGTGTTTCGTTTAAAGAGCAGACTCGCTTAAAGAGCAATCCCATGGATTTAATTATGCTCTTTAAGCGAGGTATACATTTAATTGTGGCAGTTAGGAATAACTGATTCATGTTTCCTGAACACTCCCAATGATTAGGTGCCTGGAAGCTGTCAGGGTCTGGATGGGGGACAATGGCTTATAACTGAATCCCAGCAAGACTGAGTGGCTGTGGGTCGGGGGTCCTGTGTTATCTCTGGAGCTACCATCTTTGGTCCTGGATGGGGCAGCTCTGTCCCAAACAGACCTGGTACGTAATTTGGGGGTCCTCCTGGACTCACGACTACTGCTCGAAGAGCAGGTGGCAGTCGTGGCCAGGAGGGCTTTTGCACAACTTCGTGTGATTCGCCAGTTATACCTGCTCCTAGATCGGGACTCCTTGCTCATGGTCACACACGTTCTGGTCACCTCCAGACTGGATTACTGTAATGCGCTCTACATGGGGCTGCCCTTGATGACCATTCGGAGGCTTCAGTTGGTCCAGAACGCAGCTGCCCAGGTGGTGCTGGAGTGTGAGCAGTATGCACATGCCTCACCACTGCTCTGGGAGCTGCACTGGTTGCCAGTGTGCCTCCGGGTGCAATTCAAGGTGCTGGTTATTACCTTTAAAGCCCTATATGGTAGTGCGCCAGGATACTTAAGAGACCACCTCACCCAAGAACATCTGCCTGTCCCACTAGAGCGGATCAGAGAGGCTCTCTAGTTGTTCCATCGGCCAGAGAGGCACATTTCTCTGGCACAAGACGGAGGGCCTTCTCTGTGTCAGCCCCGGCTCTATGGAACCTCCTGCCAATGGAGTTACATCTCCAGACGGAGTTGCTGCCCTTCAGGAAAAATTTAAAAACATGGCTGGCAGGGCAGGTTTGGGGTGTGGGAGGGACTATGACCCCAGCCTGCTGGTTGATTTAAGCCCTGCTTGCCCTCAATTAGTTTTTAGATTTTGATTTTAAAGTTTTAAATTGAGGGTTTTTTAGGAATGTTTTTAAGAGTGTTTTATTGTTTTTTTAATGAATTGTGAGCCGCCCTGGGTCACCTCAGTGAGAAGGGCGGTTGATAAGTATGACAAATAAATAAATAAATAAATAAATAAATAAATAAATAAATAATAGTTTGTTTTAAACATCATAAAATATTTGCACCTGTTTATTTTAGAATAAAATTATGTTTCTTAACCACTTCTTTAAAAATTTAGTGTCCACTGCCTATATATGACTCTGAAGGGAAAGGATATAATATTTGCCCCATCCCTGTCTATTGTATTAAAACCACAGACATTTAAAAAGATAAAAAGTTACATTAAACAATTAAGTTATAATGCTAAGAACCCATTTATAAAAACATAACATGAGGAGCAAAAAACCTCCAAGGAAACATGAATGGCCAGCAGCCAAAGGATGCATCCCAAATATAAATGTGCATCCTAAATATAAATAAGCATACACAGAATCACAGCCTGACAAAATTACTTTAAATTATCCTCCAGTTCAAATCCAGTCTTGAGAGGCTGCCAAATTGACATCCCATTTCTACTCTAGGGAAGGACTTAAAAAGGGAAACTTGTTATTTCATGCAGCTCAGACAGTTTAAAATAATTCTGCCATTTGTCACCTGACCCCCTTCTTCTGTGCCATGAAAAGGTGGACTTAATTTATAGCCGAACAAAAAGAGAAAATAGGGATTTGACAATATTATCTTGGCTGATCTTCGTGGGAAGAAAAGAATTGTAAATGTGTAATCCAATGGGCATCTCTTGTCACATAAATGAGTATATAAGTGTTCTGGCTTTGCTGCTTTCTCAGGGTTAAAGGAAATTTCCTTTCAGAGCTCATTAGCATAGAATGAGACATGGTGAGAGTTTTAGACATGCTGTGAAATGCAACATAACAGAATAAACAGGGCATTAGCTTGCTCTCAGTATTGACTTTCAAGACTCTAAAATTGGTTTCTGGACAAGAGCTAACAGAGGCTACTGTGTCTTTTCCCACCATAAAACTGGTCTACTGTTCTAAATCCCTCCCTTTGCCAGCTGGAAATCCCTCCTGTTAAAGTTAACTAGTAGCACCATTCAGTTGCTTATGTACCCCAAACACTACGTAATTATTTAGTCACATCATTCTCTGGACAGTAACCCCTGTTTCAAGCATCTCTATGGAGTATAGGATTTAGATTTCCTTTCTTTAAAGAGGTAAGGCTTTTAAAAGCAGACTTCAAACCTGTGCTTGTAAATCTGCTCTCTGGGACACTGCATCTTTTCCTACAATTTTCACCAGGGCGAAATGAACAAAAGCACAATCTGCAACCATTTTTATGGATGCTATTCAGCACTGGGATTCAGGTTGCCTTCTGGCTAGTTTAATCCACCCTGTATAGGATTTTTGCCATCAGACAGACAGCACCCTATAAATCAGGCAAGGAGCCCCCTTCCCCAGGAAAGGAGAGGGGGAAAACAAGATGCATTGTGCTAGTCTTCCCTTTTTAAAAATAAAAATGAAACTTTCAGGCAGAGCCTAAGAGCCAGGGCAGGATCCAGTGCCTGCTCTCTACACAAGGATTTTTCACTTGCAAACACTGGGTCAAATAGTGTGGTCAGTGTTGTCTGTACAGTGTCTGTCATTATTCAAAAGCAAATGAAACATACTAAACTAAAACTTCAGAGGAAAAACTGTCAAACAGTAATTTGGGTAACAAAATTGGGGTGGTTTTCTTAGGCTACTGGACAATACTGCATTCTCTGTCAAAGCTTTCAAAAGGCCAGGACTCTAAGGCAAACAACACATTGAAGAAGAAAAAAGAATAAATTCCTGTCTGAAAGCTTTCCAAGTACAGTATAGATATATGTTTGTATATTTTCCAAGTAATATTTACAGGCAATAAGTGAAGTGATTCTTTGCTTTATCTATTAGTCTGCTTCTTGGAGATTTTCAGCCATCAGGTTTCTCTTCCACCAAGCACCCAAAGACAAGAAAAGATACCGGGAGCACAAATGTAAAGTGTTGCACTGAACAGTATGACCTCTCTCCTTGTGGCTCCATTCCTTTATACAGTAAAACCTTGCATAAAGAGCGCCTCGCTTAGAGACTAACTTGCTTAAAGAGCAGAATTTTCTCTGAATGATCACTTCACTTAACAACTAAAACCAACCAAAAACTCACTTAACAACTAAATCGGGGTTCGCAATTCCCCCCCCCCACTAGAAATCACAATTGGTCACTTACAATGGTGTTTCGCTTAAAGAACAAACTCGCTTGAAGAACAATCCCGTGGAACGCATTATGCTCTTTAAGCAAGGTACAACTATATTTGGAAAGCAAATACTTACTTTTTTCTTGTAGGTGAGAACAAAACAACAATAAGCTATTCTCCTACGGAGCATTTTTATGTAATTTTTACATTTTGAACTCTGTGTGCAAGGCATACTGTCCTTTTGCACAAAAATTCTTGTAAAATTTATGGATTCTGCAAAACAAAACAAAAATGGCTAAATTTTAATACAAAAGTCCATGTTTTCCTGGTAATGTTGCTTTTAAAATAAAATAAAAGAGGAAAAAGAAAAAAATGTTGACTTATTTAATCTTGTACTGTATTTTTTTTAAAAAAAAAACCATTTTGATTGGTTAGCAATTGTTTTGCCAGGATGCCAAAGACGTAAATGTTTGTTGAGAATGAGAAAATGAATGAGTATTCATTACACCCTTTATTTATATCATGAGTTCTCAGCTATCACTTAACATACTGTGACAAAGCTAGAGAAATGAATAGTTGACTTGGACAAGTCTTGTGTATTGTTTGTTTGTTTGTTTGTTTGCTTGCTTATTTTTACAGTGCTTTAAAATATTCCCAAGGATTGCAGCAGTGCAGCCTTCAAAACCGCAGGAGAAAGACATTACTAAAGAGAAGACAGGCAGGGGTTAGCACCAGGAAAGCATTCATATTATCTTTTTGTAGTTCTGTTCTCATAGGCAGATGTTCTCGACAACTTCTATCTTAATGGAATGTTTAATCAATGTTGACTTATTTGCCATTTAGGACTGTACACAAGGTGTAGACAGAAAGTCCCTGCCTTATTTCCTTCTTTTCAAATGTACAATATCATCCTGTAGATGTTTTGAAGACAGGCTTTCCTTTACTACTTTAGTGCTTCTGCTGGAAGGAATATACACAAGGAATGGGCTAACTGCATTAGACCAGGTTCTTGGTGGCTGACATTTACTGCCAAGAGAAGCTGAACTGGCTTTCTTTCTATTGTCCTATAAGCAGGCAAAGAGCTTTTTATTCAGATAGGCTTTTAGCATTTGAGTTGGATGCTTTGAAAGGATTAATATTAATAATCACATGTCATCAAGTCATCAATTCTGACTTGTTGACACTTGTCAGGGTTTATTTTTAGTAGAGTATTCAGCAATGGATTACAACCTTGCCTTCTTCTGGGTGTTGTTTTGGGACCTGATAGTTTGCCCAAGAGCACACAGCAAGGCTCTTCTGTGGAAAACTGAACTCCCAAAGGTGCTCAATCTCAGTAACCTGACCAATCAGCTTTCAAGAGTTGATGTGCTTTTAAAAACCAAACAAACCCTGATATGGTTTAATTGTGTTTTAACTATATTTTTATATGTTCATTTTATTATGGTTAGTCCCCTGGAGCGACTATTTTTGCCAGAAAGGAAGAGGGACTACAAGTGAAATTAAAGCATAAAAAATGGATAATGTTTATCTAAGGGGTTTCCATCTTCTTGACTATTCTCCTCTGCACTCTAATTTCAGAAAGTAAGGTCCTTGTTTCTGTTCCCCTCTGATTTTGGATTGTCTGCACATTTTATCTGGAGATAGTGTACATGCCTAATGTTAAGTTTTATTCTCTCAAGTACAGTACTGTATACTTTAACCCTTTCACATTTTTGAAATTGGTTCTGTTTAATTGCCCACTTTTGTTCTGTATTTTTACTGTTGCAATATTTTAACAGTGTATCAGCTATAGAATAGATTTTGGTGAAGAGTGGTACAGAAATGGAACATGAATTTTGTTGCTTGTCACTTTTATCAAAGAAGCAGAGAGAGAGAGAGAAATCAGATTTCCTCCCCCCTATCCCTCAGATTTCTCTCACAACCAGATCACCCATGGGAGAACTTATCCAACAAATCTTGTTGATCCCCCAAAAATCTTAGGAACTGTTCCCCAAGGGGTGCAACAATTGAAAATGCCCATCTCTACACACAGTATATAGCTACTTTTGTACAGCTCCCCTGCAGGATTTGGGAGTTCTTATACAGAATTTGAACCTCAAGAAACAAGAAAGGGAAAGGAACAAAAGCCTTCTTGTAGAAATAACGGGGAATCTTACCTACATATATTGTCTCATTGGCATTTCTTTGCCTGGCCAAACCAGAAAAAAAATCACCAAGAATGAGACAGTTAATAAGAATTTGTCACATTCCTAGTATAGGAATATGGGGTAGGCTGACAAAAGCTTTTCTAGGGGTTGAGGCAGGAGTCTTTCACAAAGCTATTTAATGTTGAATCTGGGATATATTTTTTTTTGTTATACAAAACATGTGCTCTACATGAAAAAAAGAAACCAAGAGAAAGAATCATAAATCTGAAATGTATGTGTACAACATTTCCTTATTATTTAGACTTAGTGGCTAAACTCTAGAGCAGGGCTGGCCAACCTCTGTGCCTCAGAGGTTCTTGGATTTCAATTCCCAGAAGCCCTGATCAGCAAATGTGCTTACTTGGGCTTCTGGGAATCAAAGTCCAAGAACACCTGGGGCACAGAGGTTGGCCACCCCTGATCTAGAGTCTTACTTGTATTTGTGTAAGTTTTGTGTAACATGCTACAGCTAATTTTCAAGCTGCCAGGACACATTTTGGTTGCATGGTTAGGCACATGATTAGGCATGCAACTAAGATACATCTGGGATCTTGTTTTCTTTAGCCACAATTAGTTGCAGCAAGTTACACAAACCAAAATGCAGACTAAATGGATTTTTTTGCACATCCATGGTATAAAAACATTTTATTTACTTAGCTTGAAGCCAATTATGCAGGACCGCCCATACTGAAAGCTTATAAACATTTAAAAAGTGGTCCTTGCTATCCCATCTGATTTGACAAGATTAACCTTGTCAAATGCCATCTTTCCATCTCTCTGTTGACAAGTGCTTTTACTATTCTTAGCAGGTGCCTTTGACATTTCCCTTTTCCCCTTAATGTAAACCCATTTACTTCTACAGTCTCTTAAAGGTAAGGATACAAGACACCATAAGTAGCAAAAAGAATGAAGAATAAAAAGTAAGGATTTTTTTAACATAGAAATATTTTTGTGTTACATGATATTACAAAGTCAATGCATTACAGTTGAAAGGGAATAGCTCGTCATCCAGATTAATGTTTATTTATGTCTATATATGAATGCAGAGTTCATCAATGAATATTTCTCTTCCTCTTTATTTCTGAGCCTTGCAAAGATGGAACTGCACAACTTCACTAAAAGCATAAATTTAAGTTATCCTACTAGTCAACCTAGTAGTTTGAAAGCAAGAAATTGCAAATAGATAAATAGGGACTACTTCTGTGGGAAGGTAAACAGCATCCCATGAGCCGGTGTCTAGTCATGCCTGCCACATGCAGAAGCAGGCAGTGCTGGCTCTTCGGCTTTGAAACAGAGATGAGCACTAAACCCTAGAGTCAGATATGACTGGCTTTCAAGCAAGGGAAACCTTTACTAGTCAAAAAATCCCATTTCAGTCTGGTCAAAATCTCACTGGACACCCACACAGACTTTGGAGTCTATGATTAAATGAATTAGTACAGAGATAGGCTTCACATTTAGTAACTCCATTTTTACCAGTTATCATCCACTCTCTTCTGTTCTACCTATGTGTATTCTGATCCATGCAGGTGGAAAAATGGCCCTCCAGCAGTTGTTTGAATGCAAAGGAATAGAGTGTGCATGCTTTGAACTTTTTTGTGTGTTTAATCTAAGTTTCCTTCTATTTGCATATCTTGGCACTCTCTCTCCTGTCACTTCTGGACTTCATGGCCCATTATTTTAAATGAAATGGAATCTCCAAAATTAGCTCCCTTTAAAAATATACAATTGATTGCTGCAAAAGGGAGGAGGAGGAGAAGTGGCTAATTACTACTAATTTGACTGCATTAAACTGTGTGCAAGGTGTGTCTATTCTGACACTAATTAGCAGCTAGGAGTAAGAAAGACTTTAAAAAAACACACACCATAGCCATCTATGCGGCAACGAGTACTTATTTCTGCACATGTTTTGAAATAGCATAATGGGAAGTTCCTTTGCTGTATAATGGAGGTCAAGGCACAGTTTCAGACATATTATCTCCCCAAACATATCTCATGAGATACTCTATGTTGTGGCCTTGGGTTGTTTGGGAGAGTGGGGGGGGGACTTTCTGCCATTTCTGTTCCCAATAATATTGCCATGACTGTGGATTCATAATGACCTGGATAACAATGCCCTTCTTACAGTGCAATGCTTCCAGAGCAAGTGACACAAGAGCAAAACCAAAACCAAAAGGGCATTGCAAAAAACACTTTCCTTTGCTTCCTGCTCCTCCTGAACCTCAAATGCATTTTGCCATTACCATAATTCCCCCTTCCCCCATTCATTCTAATATCCACAGGGAAAATGCTTTCAAAGTCTTCTTATATGCTTTTGGTAGCTAAGAGACTTTACTCTGTATTATTAATTCTTTCTGTAAATAACGGTTTCAACAAGTTGGAATATGTCGTAGCAAGTAAAGCTGATACTGTATATCTTTCAGAAAGCTAAACACATAAATCAGGGATTGTATAACCACTAATGTTCCCATTAAATATAGGTGGCACTTTATCTAGTATGGCATCATAGGCCATTACAAGTGTTCATCTCTGACTTCAAAAGTAAGGGAAGTACTTCTACAAATAAAGTCTCAAGTGTATTGACAGATAATCCAGATAATTCTTTTTTACAGCATCCACTTCCTGCTAGGAAGATTTAGGGTTACTGCAGCTTTGTTTAAGTCTGGCCAGGTTATCATGCTATGGTAATAGAGTAGGCTAGGAGTTCTCAACCCTTTTAAGCCAGGGGCCAGGTCAGACTCCCTAAGACATCTTTGGGGGCCAGATGGCCATTTTGCTCTTCCTCCACCACATGGCACTTCCCGGTGTGGTGGAGGTGGTGGTGGGCCACTTGAAATGGTGCCCTGAGCTGCATTCTGTCCACAGGCCACAGGTTGAGAATCCCTGGAGTAGACCATACTGACAGCAACTCAGTGTCGAGTGTCAGGCGATAGTTAACTAACCTGACAACCCTGAAGACTAGCAGCCTTGGCAAAATCCACAGGGAAGGGTGATGGTCCCAAAGTGGATTAAATCCCACTTGAATCCATCTTAATGAAGGGCAGCAGCTTCATCAAGGGCTGAGGAGGACTTTGCATGCCAAAAGGGCTCAGGACCAGAAAGTGACTTGCAGAACTGGATCAGTGTTACAGGTGTCACACTGTGATGTGGAAGACAGATGAAAGGCCACAGCATTATATTCGTAGGACAGTCTTAATGGCTGATCACCATGAGGATCGCCAATATTTGGAATCAGATATGGCACAAGAAGAAACAGCTTTGCTCAATGGCTAAGGCTAGCTTCCAGGAGACACCATAGATATTGTACTAAATTGCATTATAAAGGAGACAAGCTGACAGGACTCAGAAGTAATGCTTTGGGAGTGGCCATTGGAAGAGTTGCCAACAGAAATACATATTGAGTCATTTGCTAAGAATGGTGGTTGAGCAGAGATCACAACTTCCAAATCGAAGCTTTAATATACCCCAAGATACATTTTGATCATCATCTACACCAACTTGTCAAGCAATATAATTCAGATAATTGGATATCTCTGATTCTGAAACTCTGCCAAGAAAATGTCATGGGGGATGCAAGTGGATTACTGAGAAGGCAACAGTAAAAAATTAAATAGCTCAACATATGTCAAGTATACCCTTGTGGATTTCTATATTAACATACTACAGATATTTTTTTCTATTTCAGTTTGTATCTTTCATTGAGAAATAATAGCTAGCATCCAGTCTTGCAGTCCCCCAAAGATAAAGGGCTCAAATGGAATTAGGACAGCCTATACAGTAATACCTCATATAACATTAGTATCGAATAACACGAAAATCGCATAACATCAAGGAATCTGGGGGGAAGAATTGCATCAGATAACATTAAGATCCTATAGGATGCTTCAGATAACAACCGCGAAAGCCTGTGTGGTTACAATGTATCTCTATGGATCCCATAGAGGATCAGATAACACTAAAAATCATATAACACCAAGACTTGTGGAACCAGGTTTTAGTGTTATATGAGGTTTTACTGTAGATTATTTCTTTTTGCATGCATACTTAAAATTACATGCAGTGAATCACCCTGGGTATTAAGGTATGTATCTCTGAAAAAGGAACAATTCCTGTTCTCTGCAGTTTGGTAAAGTCAAGAGTAGGACATGCATTTAGCTTTCTCCAAGTACCATGTCATTTTTTCTGCTTTCTTGCAAGAACCTTCATCTGGATAATAATAATTTTGTGTCAGAAATTATTCTGGGTTGAAAGGATTTTTGTGGAAGAAACCCCATTCAGGGAACGCCCAAATGAGGCTCCTTTCATGTCCCCAAGAGCTCAATCCATCATGCAGTACCCAGATCTCGAACTGCGGATTTGCCAGCCTTCCAGCTAACAAGGCGAGCTTCTTAACTACTGAACCACCGCAGCCCCCATTCTTCATCTGGAGAACTAGCATACGAAATAGCTTTCAGAAACAGTATTGTAGAGCCTGGAGTTGCTGGAGGTAGTATGACATCATAGGGCTTCATATCAAGGAAACTTCAAGATAAACAGTGCAAATCAAGGAACCATGTTTTAGCAATACTATTGTTTATTTCCTAGCTTTTATGCCTTCTTCCAAACTGGTGTTCAGAGGCATTAAGGGTCCACCCTTGCCTTGTGTCAGTGGCCGCTCTTTTGAAGGCTTAGATCTTTCTCAATGATACCTAGTGTGGTACTGTGGTCTCAAGAGGCACGAGTCCAAATCCCCACTTGTTTAGGAACCACAGACATGTGACCTTGTGCCAATCACACTTGTATCTGTCTGACCCCCCTTCACAGGAGTATTGTGATGATAAAGAGAGGAATAAGATAGTCGTGTACACCATCTTGAGCTTACTGAAGAAAAATGAGACTAGCAACTAGCAAAATAATAAATAAATACTATATCATTGTGCCTGTTGCTGTTTAGCACTCCTTTGTTTCTGCTCTTGTTTGGTACCCAATATGGTGGTAGGAACTTTTATTCCCAGTGGCCTTGGACCCCTCTTTGGGCTTTCAATGGTTTTGATACCTGGATGCTTATCCCTAGCATCCTTACATTTTCATTCCCACTTCTTTGCCTCCTGGTCAGTGTCTGCTTCTGTTTTCTTTCTGCTGTGCCTTCTCTCTCATGTGCTGTATCCACTGACCCTATTCCTTGCATCCTGGGTGGTTTCTGCATTTTACTGTTTTATAACTTTTTCACTCACCCACAGCTGGGCCCACCAGAATTCCATATCCCCTCCTTGACCCTTCCAGGATCTTTCTCCAAGCAATGAAAAAACAAAAACAAAATAGCAAACAAACCCATTGCCCCCAAATATATTTAGAATCATGCTACTTTTCGTAAAATATGGCACTAAGATAGCACCTTTAGTGCTTCTCTTCCCAGTTGTTTGCTCTGGGAGGAGCCAAGCTGGAAGTGAATCTGGCAACAGCTCCTGAGCAGGAATGGAAAAGCCCAATGATAGGATGCCTAACTGCCTGAAGGGAGATTGCACTTGTATTTCACTGCGAATTGGACTAGGTCTCCCCA
Organism: Furcifer pardalis; assembly: GCA_030440675.1. Lineage (NCBI taxonomy): Eukaryota > Metazoa > Chordata > Lepidosauria > Squamata > Chamaeleonidae > Furcifer > Furcifer pardalis. Next base: position 107,187,363 of record CP126893.1, read on the forward strand.
TTATCAGAAATCTATGATGTTTATTCTTTTTAAGTCCTTCTCTGTTAGTGGGGGCTATTTAAAAAGGTCTTAAATTGTTAATCAATTTAAGGTAAGAATCTTAAGGATTGCTCTGGGGGAAATCCATACACAAATGCCTGTGCATACACTTCATGATGTCTTAGTTACTTCATGGGGGAATTTGGGCTTTCTCCCTCTTCCTCATCGGCTGCAACTCGTATCCGAGAATGCATTTCTCCCTAAAGTAGGCAAAATGCCATTGGTGTGATTTCGTTTAAGGTCTATCCCAGCTTGCCATGAAGTGATCTTACAACTATGATCACGGAACCATCTCCTGCAGCACATATGAAATGAGACATGCAGGATTTAACACTGGGATTGCAATGGACTACTGCAGCCTTGAGGATATTATCAAGGTGCACCTTCACATCCAGTACATCTGGCACGGCCTCTTCTGCTTCCATGACCGTTGGGAATCAGAGTTCCTCCTCCGCTCATTTTGACATTGGGCCCAATATGATGGTTTTCAGTGGTATTTCCTATACTGAAGGGGACCATCACCCCACCTAAAGGGGCTCATTTGCCGTTGGCCCCTTTGGGGAGTCAGGTTATTTACTGCTGCCCCATACAGTCGCTGGCTGTATGGTCTACTTTATTACCGCAGCGGGATGTCTAGCCATTCTCCCTACAGAAAAGGCAAAAGAGTGAAATCTCTCTGGATGCTAACATTTTCCTTTTTTCTATGTCTAAATTTGCGGACCAGTATAGCCAATTGGACTGGAGCTAGAGAATTAGCCTCAAAGCCTAAGATTTTAACAAGATTTTAACTAAGAGTTAAAATCTCTCCTGTGCATCTTGAGAAAGGTGCCAGCTGAGATCACCCCAAAATATATATGGCTGAAAGGGTTCAGTGTTCTGCCATCTGCAAAGATCTGGGCTTGATCCTGGGTTGCCACTATAAGAAGCTACTGGGTGCTCTATACCTAGAAAATCCTAGAAAGGAGTTTTATGTCAGAGTTTACTTGATGGCTTGTAATTGTAATTATGTCACAATTTAGGATAATTTGCATCCCACGATTCTACAACCCTATGCTCCTAAAAAGACATGCAGCTCTCTTGTGTTCTCTGTTGCTGTGTGCAATGCACCAGCCACACACTATAGAAGCAAGAGAGTAGGTGATGTCTGCATATTATGTGTTCACTAAATGCCAGAGGCTTATCTTACAAGCCATGTAAAACATACTCACTGGTCTCCAGACCCATGACCTACATTCTGTGCAATTTCCCAAAGCCTTTCCACATATTGCAGTAAAAAGGTCTAGAAACACAGTCCTATACATCTCCAACTGGGTTTAATCTCTTTCCTCAAAATGCTAGTCTACTGAATTTCTATGCCAGGTCATGAAAAACTCAATCACAGGAACTGTCATGGGGGATTAGCCCTCCAAGAGTATAGGAAAGTCATCTGATATGCTGCTTCATCCTCCTTTTCTTTCTGCCTGCCACAATCAGGCATCTTCAAGGACAGTCCTATAGGCACACCATGTGTCTCCTCTGAGGACTTTCCAGAAAAGGAGATACAAAGGACTACAATCTTGGTGCTCTATGACCTGATTATTCTTTGGCCTAGAGTATGAACTAGAGAAAAATGCAAAGAATAATTAAAATGTACTTCATTTAATTTATTAATGCTAAATATTTATACCTTTCTATTTAGCTAGTGAACCTGTGTGGTGTAGTAGATAGAGCAACAGACTAGATCTCGGGATACTTTGGTTCAAATTCCCACTCAACCAATGGAAACTCATGGGGGAGGAACTAGTAAAGCTACTCTTTAAATATCTTACATATCTTGAAAACTCATTAGGGTCACCATAAATCAACTGTGACTTGATGGCACACAATAACAACTGTTAGCTGAGTAGACTTCAAAAATGGTAGCCTTACCCAGATACCAACACAGTCTCTGTGTTTATGTGGGAAACAGTGTTACAGTAATATCACTGACAAAATCAAAGTTTTGTGCCAGTAACGTTGCGTGGATTTCAGCTGCCCGGGGCTTAAGCCGAATTTGCCTCTCCCTGGTGGATGTCGACGCCAACTCCTGCTAGGGCTTCTGGGAATTGTAGTCCAAGAACACCCATAGCCCAAAAAGCACTGCCCGGGGCACGGTGCCCCCTGCTCCCCCTACACAATGCCATTGGTTTGTATCCCTGGTCATCTCTAATATATACATGGAAGGGTGTGAACTCAGTTAAGATACATGCATCCAAGAACACCTGGAGAGCCAACTTTGAGGAACCTTGGGTTAGATGATTAAGGTCTGCCACAGAATAAGGAAGGTTCTTATGTTCATCTGCTGTAAGTGGACCCTTTTGTCTGTGAAGGAATTGATCCAGCTTATCCCACCCCCCACAAAATAATAGTTGTACAGCTTAACCGTAAAAGTCCAGCTTGGATATGGATCAAGATTGGCTGGTATGCAATATTCTGTATGTCATGTAGTTGCAAGAAAACAGATTCACTAAAACATTCTGCAAGCAATCCAAAAGATAATCTATATCCCTGTGTGATTTTAAAAAAAGGAATAACATTAAAGGATAACAAGGCAGCATTATTGTGCTGAGAAATATTGCCTTTCTTTCTCTAAATCTCAGAATCCACTTATACACCATATCCACTTATTTATTGTCCAAAAGAAGGTCATGAGTTATCTTCCCCAGCAGAGAAAGAGAGATAATATACATTAGATGTAAGGTAAAGGTCGCCCTTTCTCGAAAGCCAGTCATATCCAACTCTAGGGTTCAGTGCTCATCTCTGTTTATAGCCAAAGAGCCAGCACTGTCTGTGTCTGCAGATGTTTCCATGGACATGTGGCAGGCATGGGTCAACCTCAGAGTGCACATAACACTGTTTACCTTCCCACCGAAGTGGTCCCTATTTATCTATTTGCAGTTTCTTGCTTTCGAACTGCTAGTTTGGCAGGAGCTGGGACAGAGACGGGAGCTTACCCCGGCATGCAGTTCTTGGGAATTGATCTCTGACCTTCCAGTCAGCAAGTTCAGCATCTTAACCACTTGAGTCACCACAGTCCCTTTACATTAGATGTAAAGATGCTAAAACAGAAATGGTTTTAATAATTTGAACAGAATTGTAATGCATTTCACTCAAGTAGGAAAGACTGATCAGTGGTCAGAATGTATGCTGATCAGTAACTCACTGTGGCTGGGCAATGTTAGGGTCTTTGATCTCCCCCCACCCACCCCCCCTATGTCTGGTTCTTTAGATTTTAGATCATATTTGGACTGGGCAACCCTTCAAAAATGGGACATCTGCCACAAACGGCTTCTCTTCTGGCTGGTCTTCAAAAGAAAGACTGTTTTTCTTTAAATAATATCTAGCCACAGGTCTAGTGACAGTTTTGGTAGAGACAAGGGAATTTTGGCTGAAAGCGAGGAGCTTACTAGACATTCATGGCTGAAGTGACATTTGTACTTTGCATTACATTACCCATGTTCTAATCCTGGGTTCCTCCAGGTATGTTAACCCAGAATAAACAAACTGATGCATATGTTTGCTAATAGCCAGAGCCTGTTCAGGGGCAAAATATGACTGTGAAATTGCTATGTAAATCAGCTTTCATCCAAATTTAGCTAAAGTACATAAAAAGGTAGGAATATGACCTGAGTCTGCTGACTAAAGAACAGGCTGTTTACATTTGGGATTTTAAATTGAACTGTTATGTGAATCAGAGATGCCATTGCACTAAACACACACCAGAGGCCTCTCATGCTGGGGACTATGCAAAGAGAGGAAAACACACAGTTCTTGTCCCAAATGGTTTAAAACCTGTAAATTAACAGGCTGTTGTAATATGGATACTGTTAACAGCATGCCATTGTTCTCATGCATATGTGGGTGGGCAAAGTGGGGGAAATGCTAAAGATCTGGTCAACACGCATGGAGTGAATAATTCTTTCTTGTGATGGGTCTTTTCCCACATATCATCCTAAGGTGAGATCACAGATCCATCTTCTCAGTCTGTAAACTACAGTGTAGAATCAAAGCTGTTTTTAGAGCCTATTTCTGCCAAATAGAGAAACATTCTTCAGCCACAATGATTGGTAACCACTGAATAATTTCCATGAATTTGCCTGCTGACCTTGGAAAAAACATCCAGTGACCAACTGCAAAACAAACCAAGCTAATACAGAAAGGCATCCAATGAACTCCTGTGGTGCAGTGGTTAAACTGGAGTACTGAAACTCTGCTTATGATCTGAGTTTGTACCTGATGAACTCAAGCTTGATTCAGCCTTCTATCATTAAAAGGAGTACCCAGCTTATTTGAGGAAAATACTGAAACTCTGCTTATGATCTGAGTTTGTGCCTGATGAACCCAAGCTTGATTCAGCCTTCTATCATTAAAATGAATACCCAGCTTATTTGAGGAAAATGCATTTTCTCACTTCTAGGTCTTTTCCTAAAAATCACTCACAAAGAATGTAACTTTTTCCACTGCTACTCTATCTACATTTTCACTGTGTTTTTCATTTTCTTTTCCATTGAGAGTCATTGATGTTAGCATTACTGCAGTAAATGTAATGCAAATTAATTATAAGAAAAACTGGATAAGAATTAAGAGTAGTTACTAGTCTTCTTCCCACTTTTTTTCCTTTTTTAAAATCATGGATTTCTGAAGAGGAATTATGATCATTGGCCTGCTTTCAAATTCTTCAGTTACATAGCAACATGTTGGTGCAGAATTATACCTGTTTACTTAATCTTCATTTCTAATGGATGCTTTACTAAGTGAGCATTATTTGTATTAAGAGAAGTAAACATGTCTATTCTGCTGTGAATTATCTTCTTCTTGCTTTGTTTTGTGCAGCATGGTCGAACCATTGCAGGAACTCATTTCTCTTCATTTCCTTTTACCTGCCTGTACCACAATATACCTTCACTCTTCCTTCCTTTCCATTTCCATTATACCAGATTTCCCTAGGGATCCTAAAAAGCCATCACTATGTAATTCAACACACAGCCATATTATACACTCCCGTTTTTTGCAACCCACTACTCCTGCCTCTCCATTCTATGCCTTAATCCTACACACCTCAACAACAGCATTCCACATCTTGCTCACTGTCCCCCAGAAAGAGAGAGAGATAAATTGCCATTCAATGACTATATGAAACAGGACGGGTTACAACATTTAAAGAATTATCTTTGTGATCTTTTGCCCCAACATTAATAGATTGTTGTGATTAGACTAGTAGGATGGGCAAAGCACATGATCCTCAAAAACTTAATTCTAAAGATGCTCTCCTTTAGATCTCTTTATTGGTTGTCAGACTACAACTCTCATTTTCCGTGACCAATGCTGAAAGCCACCTGGGGATGATGGGAACTGCACTATACCCACATTTGGAAAGCTATATGTTATCTACTCCAGCTCTAGAAAACCAAAGAACCAGTTTCTCTGTGGCCTGACTGGCGGGGGGGGGGGGAGGAACCCTGAGTGAAATATGGGTAGTGTATCAGCAATCGTACTGCTCTATTGTAAAGTAAACATGGCAGATTTATTTCATGATGATACCTTTAAAAATTATTCCTCCTGTATTAGACTAATTTTGTGTGTGTTATAGAAGAGAGCCCTTTTTTAAACAGTCTACTTCTATTCTGTGGGTACTTCAAAGGCTGTTGAAGGCTATCTAATGACCTTATAACCTTATGTAACACAGAGGGACTCCTGTAGGAGCTCCAACTCTAACAGAACTATATATTCTCACTTCAACACAAGAGAAAGAGTACAGTTTAGAACGTTTACTGTGTCTTCCCAAAAGGAGGCCATCTTGCTGAAGAAACCTGTTTATTAAATGATCATTTTACATGTTTTCTGTTTCCTTAAAAAAGTTTTATGAAGTTGTCACTGTGCAAAATGTGGGACTTGTTTTCAAAAGCCTTTTTTGAAATAAGATTGTGATATGGGATCATTTTTTTCATATCAGGAAAGTAAATGGGGAAAATATGAGCAATTTTCTCTTTTGAACAAACCCTATTTAATGGAGGGGATGTCACAGTAAAGCTTTATCTTAGGGTGGTGAAAAAGAATTACAAAACTATATAGCAGCCAAAGACTTCCAAACTACATGTTTCCCTGCTTCTCCCTATGCTACCTTATTTTCTTGTGATTCTTTTTTCTCTCCCTTCTCTTTACTGTGCAACATACATACATACATACATACGAAAAAATCGCATAACAATGGGAAATTGAAGGAAAATTGTGCCCTCGGATAGTGTTTTTTTTTTTACTTATCAAAAATTTTCCCCCAGAGTGTGGCCATTTTTTTGGCTGCCTGGACAGCCACTATCACTTCCCACAGTGGTGGTGGTGGTGGTGGGGAGCATTTTGCCACCTTTTCCCCCCTTCATTTTCCAGGGCTTTTCTGGGGCAAAAACAAGCTGAAAGTGTGCCAGTTTCATCAGTTCCAGTTTCTCCAATTTACTTCCAGGTGTTTTTTTTTTTGCTCTTCCAAGGTTTCCCTTGGATGGGGGCCCCTGGGGGAATATTTTTGCACCATTTAAAAAAATAGGCATGTTTTTGACATCACAGAACTTCCATTTTCAGTGCCAAAAATGCACCTAATATTTTTAAAAAGGCACAAAAATGCTTCCCCAAGGCCCCTCCATCCAAGGGAAGCCTTGGAAGAGCAAAAACCAAAACCAGAAGTGAGAGAAACTGCAAGTACTGAAATTGGCGAAAATGCTTTCCCCCTCCTCTGTTGCCATGGGAAGTGTGATTCCATTGCTGCTACCAATGTAAGCACTGGGAGCAAAGCAAAAATGCTCCCCTGCCCCACCACCGCCATGGAGGTTTCAAATGCAGCCAAAAAAACCAGCAAGGAAGTTTTGGTTTTCAATGCATTTTTATGGGAAAATGCATTTCACACTACAAAGATTTCATAAAATGAAAGGTCCCATGGAATGCATTAATTTTGTTATCCGAGGTTTTACTGTACATGCATTGTACAGTAATACCCCGGATAACGTCATGACTTGGTTCCACAAGTCATGAAGTTATCTGATTTTTAGCATTGTCTGATGCATGCATCGAACAACGCTAAAAAAAAAGAGCCCTGACTTCAGGGACAAACTGCTTTAAAGGCAGGCAGGGAAATAACTTTTCCTCCCTGCCTTTAAAGCCACCCCCCACCCGCAGCAGTTAAATTTAAACTACAGGAAGAGAGAGGGTTGTGTTTTTTTCTTCCCCTCCCTGTATTTAAAACACAAGCCTCTCTGTTCCTGTAGTTTAAATCGCGCAATCGCGTCTTTTTTCCTCCCTGTATTTAAACTCCAGGGAGAGAGAGGCTTGTGTTTTAAATACAGGAAGAGGAAGAAAAAAAACACAACCCTCTCTCTTCCTGTAGTTTAAATACAGGGAGGAAAAAAGAACTGCTTCCGTCTTTCTCTCCCTCTCTTTCCCTCCCTGTATTTAAACTACAGGGAAGGGGGAAAGAGAGAGATGTGATTGGTTCTCTAGAGAACCAATCACGTCTCTCTTTCCCCTTTCCCTGTAGTTTAAATACAGGGAGGGAAAGAGACAAGGAGGATTTGTGACTGCAGTAGGGTCGGGGAAAGGCGGGTGCTATTCCCTGACCCTACTCCAGTGGCAGAGACCGCTGCGGGTGGGGGTGTGTGGTTTGGGTAGTTCTACCCAAACCACCCCACACCCGCAGACCATTGCATCAGACAACGCTAAAAGAATCTTTATCTGATGCAAGTTTTTTCCAAAAAACTTGCATCGTTATCCGATTCTAGCGTTATCCGATGCAATCGTTATCGGGGTATTACTGTATATCATATCTCAAACCAAAATTCTCTATTCCATACTATACTAAAAAAGGGACAATTCAAGTCATAGCTTATTTTATTGAAAAGTGCAGTGAAATCATGTTACAAAGTGGTTGGTCTCCTCCTGCTGTCATCTACACAAACTCAAAGGGAACCATAAGTTCTTCTGCTATTTATTCAAAGTTGAAGTGAAATTGCCAGCACAAAATTTCTCTTCATTAAAACACCATAAAATGTTCACAAGAGCCACCAGGCTTCAAATGCAATTACAGACTCTCCAGGGTTTGTGCCTTTAGACATTTGAAACCTCTACTCTAAATGTTTTAACACTCACGCTGTGCAGGACTGGAAACTCCAATGATAAAAATTATGCTGTTTTAAAAAGAAAAAGGGAAGGAAAAATGTGAGAACTGGCTACCCTGGAAGCAGTAGTGTAATTGTACAACTCCTGAAACCAAAGCTATCAGAAAAAGTAAAAATGCATATATGCACATATTTGAGATTCCAGAAACTTGTGGTGTTGTATTAACAGCTATCATTAGACCATTTTAACAACTGTCCCTTTCATTCTGGAACTTGATATGCAAAGTTACTCACTGCTTTTTTTGGAGCACACTCAGGTTATGTAGAAAAGGACATTCAGTGTGCCAAGGATGGAGATACGCTCTGGTGTATGACAGGATATTCAGAGACACAAAGTATATAACCTGCCCTGCCTATCTCAATACACTCCAAAGCAGTATGCTGTCTGTAAGTGTGGCTGAGTGATTGTTGTCTCTCTCAGTGGGAACAGCATTACAGCCATCATTTTAAGGTTACCAAGTGACATGTTCTTTTTCTGCTTTACCACTGGGGGATGTCCATCCTAAAATGAGATGTGAGAGCTTACTGCATGCACATAGGAGAGTAAAGGAAAAACTCAGGGAGTAGGGAGAGAAAAGACTCTGAAGTGAGAGCTGAAAGTGAACAGAAATAAGATGTAACACACTCAGATTATGGAGAAAAACACACAGTGATATTCCAAAAGTTCTTGCTAAAATAAATTATACAGCAGTCTACTGCAGTTATGCAACAGGCTCTCCAATTATTTTTGCTTGGCATCTACCTTTTGGCCTTTTTTTGGCAAATAAAAATTTAAAACCTCACTTCTTTCATGCAAAAGCATAAGAAACTACATCCCCCCTACATGCATCTACAAAAAGGCAAGACATTTAACACCTATGTTTGTGAACATTTGTAAGAATAAATTTTGCCCAAAATGAGATATTTCTTTCTTCCACATATTTATTTATTACTCTCCCATGTGTCATGTAGCCCTGAAGCTATTTACAAGGGACAGATAAAAATTATTAAACATATTAAAATATTACTTGAAAGCAGATTTAGAACACTGTCTAAAAGCTAATTTTAAAACTAGTCCTAGAAACCAAATAATTTTTACAGCAGTACAATTTTGGCTACAGTACAGTTAAGCTTCTGGTATCAAAAGCTTAACAGAGAAAGAGTGAGCTTTACCTTCCTTTGGAGGGAGGTTAAAACTGTTTGCATCATTTTGAACGATTACCCATACAGTACTTTTGTTCTTCACTGTGGTCCTTCTTTGTTCTAAGAGGAAACTGTCTTTAGTTTTTAATAAAGATATTTTGCACACATTGTGGAGTCCTTTTTAGAACAAAAAAAATCTCACTGCTCATTCTCATGCTGGAAACATACCTTAAACCTACACCAGTTGAGAAAATATACCCTCTTGTTGATATCGCTCCACCTAAGGTAAGGAGAGAAGTAGCAGTGGACACCAAGATAACTGAACAAGAGAATGGCCGTCAACATTCTCTGAATGGATATAATCCTCAAGTCTGCCTCCTCAGATCCAGGAAGGGCTTTATGGCAAGAACAAACACTCTTGAGGGTACACAACAACAAAACCAAATTAGAAGTTGAAGGAGCTCACTGAACAAGGACCATTAAAGGAGAATATAGCTGAGGAACTCAACCTCCCCTACATCAATTGGAGAGCCTTGAGTAAGCTGAGGGTTGGAGTCTCTAAATGCAAGACTAACATGAATTAATGGGGGCTGCTGGCAGACAACAAGACACTGTGTGAATATGGAGAGATACAGAATCTGGCTCATTTACTGCTCTGCCAATTACTGCCAGAAACATGCATTGATGAGGACTTAAGTTTGGCCAACAACAAAGCCAAGAAAGTGGCTTCATTTTAGCAGGCTGGGGTTTGATCAGGACACGAAAGAAGAAATGCTGGAAACAAGGAATCTCATACGGCTAGAAAATATCTTGATAACATTGTCTAGTCAACTCAAACCTAAGGGAAAGTGGACTCTACGAATTTTCTTTAAAACCTTTCTGCCAATCAGACTTTCTGGCTTTTTAAAATAACTTACTAGCTGGGTCTCTCAATGTGGTATTTTTATTTTGTTTTAACACATATTTGCTTTATGCTATTTCTTAAAAGCTATAACTGTTTTGTGAGTTGACCAGGGAAATTCAATATAAGATAGCTATAGAAATGCACTTAGATTTAAATAAATTGTTAGCTTGCCAAAGGGGTAGAATTCACTGACACTCCCCCACAAGCCACACTTTGTAGATGGTCCCAGTAAATGGAAGGCAATCCAGCATAGTTGTATGGGCAACATTCTACTCTACCTGCATTGAGTGAGATCCAAGTTTTTAGAGATTCATGATTTATAAATAAAATAGTAAACAAGTAGAACTGGGGTACACAGATAGAGCCTCCTCCAAGACTGTGGTGTTTTTGAACCACAATCAGGTATACCCTAGGCAACGGCAACCTTGTTGTGCCAGCTAATCTTTCTCAAACCAGGTCAGGTGAAAGGGATCCTCAGAATAGATTCACCAAAAGGTGGCTTCATTTTGGTAGTTTAAAAACTGACCTAGACATGAAAGAAGAAGTAGGACTTAGAACAGAGAGAAGAACAGAGAGATTTGTTGGCATGTTGATATGGAATCATTCACTTTGAAGAAGATTCCACAAGGTCTTAGTAGGTGCCACAGGATTCTTGTGTTTTTGCAACAGGCTTAATATGCCTTCTTTCTTGAAAGTAAAAGAGAACAGAATGCGAATAGGTAGGCTGTTTGACTACTCTTGGAAGAGAGTTGAGAATTTATGCACATTTTACCTTATTATTAGTAGTTTGCAATATTCTCAGTGTTCATAGCATGCTTAATTTTATTCCACAGAAATAATTTATTCATTGGATCCCATTGAGCCAATATGGGTTGCGAACTTTGCCTTCAGATATTAAGTACATTCAAGAATTGACATACACACCTCACCATATGAGCCCCACTGTCACAATAGGCATCCAATTACAGACTCTCTTCTGCCAAAGAATCACAGAAAAGGTAGAGCACATAACATAGTGTGTGTGTGTGGGGGGGGGGGACTGGAAATGAGAACACATTTAATGGTTTTTATGGTGGGATTGCGCTATGATTTTATACTTTTAGCTAAATGTGATTTTATCTGTTTTTATTCTTTTAAATTTTTGTCACCTGTTTTGAGAGCTATTTTTAGTAGATGGTCTGATCCTATCTAAAAAATTTCTTCTTAATATTTATCAGCAGTTATTCTAGGTCTTTCCTATTTTCTGCCCTTTTGTTGTTGTTGTTCAGTTGCAGTTGATTCTGACCATTTGCGACCCCATGGACCACTGTCGGCCAGGCACTTCTATCCTCCACTATCCTCCTCAACTCGCTCAGTTCTGTGCCCATTGTCTCTACAATACCATCTAGCCATCTCATTTTTGGCCACCCCCCTTTTTCTTTTGCTCTCCACCTTTCCCAAAATCAAGGCTTTCTCAAGTGAATCCTCTCTTCTCATTTGATGTCCAAAGTACTTTAGCTTCATCTTTACAATTTGACCTTCTAAGGAGCAGTCAGGGTTGATTTCTTCTGAGATTGACCTATTTGTTCTCCTCACTGTCCAGGGGACTCTCAAAACTCTCCTCCAGCACCACATCTCAAAGGCATCTATTCTTCTGCACTCAGCTTTCCTAATGGTCCAGCTTCCACAACCATACATTGCCACTGGGAATACCATTGTTTTGCGAAGTTTTGTTTGCAATGTGATGTCTCTACTTTTCACTCTGTTCCCCAGGTTTCTCATCGCTTGCCTCCCAAGAATCAGTTGCCTTTTTATTTCATGGCTGCAATCTCCATCTGCAGTGAGCTTTGATCCTAATAAAGTAAAATCTGTCACTGCTTCTACTTCTTCCCCATCTATTTTCCACGGACTGATAGGGCCTGTGGCCATTATCTTGGTTTTCTTTATATTGAATCTCAAGCCAGTTTTCAACTTCCTTCTTTGATGCTTCTTCCACACCATTTTCACTCTTCCTTTATCTGCATCTAATCCAGTGTTTTGTATCTTATACAAAACAATCATTTTTTGATTGTTTGCATATAAGCCAAACAAATAGGGTGGAAAAAATCCCTTTGACTGATATCTCTCCCAAGTAGAAGTCATTTTGTTTCTTCATATTCTGTCCTATCTGTAGACTCTTATCTGGAGTACAGCTAAAATATAAGGTCAATGAAATGTGGTGGCACATCAATTTCTTTTTTACCATAGTCCACAGCTTTTCATGGTCTCTACTGTAATCTGCAAAGCATGAACTGAGTTTCTTCTGAAATTCCTTGGAGTACTCCATTAGCAAAAATGCATTTTTCAATATGATGTCTTGTGCTACCCCCCCCCCCAAAAAAAAAAAAAAAAAAAAAGAATCCAGCCTGAGCATATTTCACTTCTCATTCCCTGGAGGGAAAAAGTCTTTAAAATGAGAAAAGTATTTTGGCTGAAGAAAATACAGGGGAGCTGTGTTTGTGAGCCATCTTCTATCACTTCTAGATGTAATAGTATCTGTTCATTGCCTATGTTGGCTGAGTTGATAAGAGCTGTAGTGTAAAACATAATGGAAGCTTCTAGTTTGGAAAAGATAATACAGATTAATACTGAAACAGCATTTTCCAAGTGACTGTTCTACAACATAAGCTCCATGGTCCCTTATCCACAGCCCATGATAACTGAGACTGATGGAAATTGTAAACCATAACATCCAGAAAGTACTCTTTTTGGAGAATGCCACCCTGAAGTATTGATAACACCAGGTAAAATTATCTTCAGTGTAAGAATGTAGAGCACCTTGCTTCTGTTGAATATTGTAGTGCAACCCCAGCATATTGTGTTGGCACAATAGCCATAGAGACAGAAATACTAGCCTAAACTAAAGGAAGTTGTTTTAAACTGTTCGTCCCTAAGTAACCAATTGGAAGGCTTCCTGCCTTCTTGCCTCTAGAGGTCATCTGACCTATTTGCATGTATTAAAGCTTTGTGTGTTCTGGTCTTCTTTCATGTTTTTTGCCTTTTGAAGAAGAAAGTTATCTATTTGAGCTTTTCCATTTTGCAGGCCACCTAAAGACTATGACTTTGCTTCTTTCTAAAACAATGTCACCAAGAATCCTGAGCACATGTATATTTCTCTGACCTAATTGTGAGTAAACAATCCCCCCCCCCCCCAAGCATTTAGTACAAGTGGCTGGACTAAACAGAGAGAAAGTTTTGGAGAACTTGCAATCAAATGGAGATTTGCCTAAAAGTCTGCCCCGCTTTACTGTGCTGCTGCTAAATATAACTTAACAGCTTCCACATGAGAAAAGAAAATCTACATAAGGTTTGTAAAATGTGCCTTGAGACCATTCCCATTTGGACTCCTGGAACTACCCAGCAAGCAGGCAGAAGGAAAACACGGTGCACTCAAGTATGACTTAGTTTGAAGAATCACCATGTATACAAGCAGGCCCAGCCCACATGTACTGGAGGCACTGGAGACAAACAAACAAACAAACAAACAGATGAGACCAGAAGCATTATTTGGCCACAGGCACATCCCACTCTTCATTCACAGCTCGGCTTTTGAAGTAATTAGCAATTCTGAACTGCAAAACATTGTCTCAGTGGGATAATAAACTGTAGCATCTGTCAGAAGAGCAAATGCCTATCAAATTGCCAAGAGAAACATTTTTTTCCTCTTCATTCAATTCACATCTAAATTGAAAACAATCCTGAAAAGTGTCCAGTGGCACCAAATCACGATATGTCTCTGAGAGGATACGCAAGCTGTTCACCATCACAGATAAAGCTCCCCAGCTATGCGGCAATCACTCGTCTAAATTAACAAATCATTTAATTTAGATAGGAAAAGAATCGGCAAGAGACTGATGATGTGGCCCCATATGGCACTGTAAAATGGAGAAGTCTGAAAAACCACCCGCCTCAGGATCATTTCTGATTGCTCATATAAGACAGACAACAGCAGCTACAGACACATACCAGTAAAGGCAACCAGTGGCGGTGGGTGTAATAGGAGCAATGGAGGCAGGTCCATCAAGGCAAACAAGTCTATGTTCTGGCTTAGGCCACACTCAGCTAGCTCACTTCTGCCTGCCTTATGAACTGAATGGGGCCTCCACCTATGATCTCCTCAAGGGAAACACCAGCTTCATTACACTCTGACTATGTGTATGTGTGAGGGGAGATTAGAGATTGTATTTAACAGTGAGAATCTATGTGACTTCAAATGCTGTTGGTGCTACCTTCCAGCAGAATCCTTTTGTGACTGTAACACAAGAGGTGCTCCTATAAGTCAAGTTATAAATAAAACTCTTTATTTGTATGTGAAGAATCAGGAAGCAGCTTAGCATTACATGTGCTCATCAAGTAGAGTTATGTCAGGTAAACACCTGATATCAAATATATACCAAACTACATGAACCTCAATATGAACTATACAAACAACATTTTTACCTCTTAAGAACACAGGTATTTTAGGTCACTACGGGGGGGGGGGGGCAATCTCCGGGCAGGGACTGAACCCATTTTATACCTTATAGTAGAAAAGGGGATTTTTAAAGGTCTTTAAAGTTATCCAAGTTGAACTTTTCAAAACCCTAAAAGATGATGGAATCAAATGATTACATTCTGTATGCCAGCAGATTTGGAAAACACAACAATGGCCACAGGATTGGAAAAGATCAGTATACGTTCCAATCCCCAAAAAGGGAAATGCTAGCAAGGTGGTGCTCAAGATAATACAGGATAGGCTGCAACAGCACATGGAGAGAGAATTACCAGAAGTGCAGGCAGGGTTCAGAAGAGGCAGGGGGACTAGAGACCATGTCGCCGAAATACGTTGGATAATGGAAAAAACAAAGGAATATCAGAAACAAATCTACTTCTGTTTCATTTATTACACTAAGGCCTTTGACTGTGTGGACCACAACAAAATGTGGCAAGTAATTAAAGAGATGGGAATACCAGAACACCTTATATGGCTCATGAGAAATCTATACATAAATCAAGAAGCAACAGTTAGGACAGAATACGGAAGGATGGAGGGGTTTGGAATAGGAAAAGGAGTAAGACAAGGCTGCATTTTGTCATGCTGCTTATTTAACTTATACACAGAGCACATAATGTACAGTGCAAGGATGGAGGAATCACAATTTGGGATCAAAATTGCTGGGAGAAACATCAACAATTTGAGATATGCAAATGATACCACCCTAATGGCAGAAAGTGAGGAGGACCTAAAGAAGCTCCTGATTAGGTTGAAAGAAGAAAGTGAAAAAGCTGGCTTGAAACTCAACATCAAGAAAACAAAGTTAATGGCAACACGTCCTATCAGTCCCTGGAAAATAGATGGGGAAGAATTAGAAGCAGTGGCAGATTTTACTTTCTTAGGATCAAAGCTCACTGCAGATGGAGATTGCAGCCATGAAATAAAAAGGTGACTGATTCTTGGGAGGCAAGCGATGAGAAACCTGGGCAGCATAGTGGAAAAATAGAGACATCACATTGTGAACAAAAAATTTGTATAGTCAAAGCAATGGTATTCCCTGTGGCAATGCATGGTTGTGAGAGCTGGACCATTAGGAAAGCTGAGCGCAGAAGAATAGATGCCTTTGAGATGTGGTGTTGAAGGAGAGTTTTGAGACTCACATGGACAAGGAGGAGAACAAATAGGTCAGTCTTAGAAGAAATCATACCCTGACTGCTCCTTAGAAGGTCAAATAGTAAAGATGAAGCTAAAGTACTTTGGACATCAAATGAGAAGAGAGGATTCACTTGAGAAAGCCTTGATGCTTGGAAAGATCGAGGGCAAAAGAAGAAGGGGGCAGCCAAAAATGAGATGGCTAGATGGTATTGTAGAGACAATGGGCACAGAGTTGAGTGAGTTGAGGAGGATGGTGGAGGACAGAAGTGCCTGGCGGACAGTGGTCCATGGGGTCGCAAAGGGTTGGAATCGACTGTGCGACTGAACAACAAAAAGGTATTTTTGAAATAGGTGATGAATGTTGACATTTGAAAAGTCCATTTGCCTTTTTATACTTAAATGGTATCTGTAGACCAGCAGTTCCCAACATTTTCCCACCAGGGGCCGGACCCGCCCCGACACTTCCTGCCAGGGGCTGGAGGTGTTGCTGCGCCCACTATTTACATTTTTGTCGGCAGTGGCAGGGGAATCACACAGCTTTTTAAGGTTTTGGACAGGGTCCACCGCTTCCGATGCTGTGGGAACTTTTTCAGAACATGATTGCTCCAGTTTGAGATTTTTACGAACCTTCTCCACTGTGCTTTGGTAGCTAGAACAGCACAATGAGCTACTTCCTGGTTCTGCACGGTCATCCCAGGTGCTGAAATAAGCTCCATCAAGCACTGGAAGTTGCCCACGGCCACACTCCAGCTGGTAAAACACAGTAGGGAAGGGGCAGAAAAATCTCCAACAAGCGAAATTGCTCCAAAAAGCCTCCTACCACCCTGGGAAGAGGCAGAGCCTGTCCAAAAAGCCAGAAAAGTCGTGATTCCTGCCACTAACACTGCCGCCACAGTAAGTGATATATTGTGACTTCCGGTGGTATGGGTAGATCTAGAGGTCACCAGGTGGCCACTGTGGGCCAGGTTAATGATATGCATGGCCCGGGGGTTGGCCATCCCTGCTGTAGATGGTTAATCAACATCAGAAATAACAAAAGATCATTAAACATCTTCTGCCTAAAGCCTCAGAAGAGATGGAGGAGGAGGAGGAGGAGGAGGAAAAGGATGAAGAAACAATTGTCTCTTATGGTCAATAGCCTAATTTCTTCTAAAGAAGACAGCCAGAATCTAACTGTAAAGAAAACAACACTCTTGGACCAACCCTTTAGTCATCCATCCTTTCAGAACAGTTACTAAATTGGTAAATGATTACTTCCATCACCAGTCACCAGTTTGACAGGGGATGATGGGAAATGGAGTCCATCAACATCTAGATCACTGGTTACCAACTTTGGGGCTCCAGATGGTGGGAACCACTGATATTGAAGGTCCAGCAATATCTAGAGACACAAAAGTTATCCTGATATCAAACATTCTAGACACATGAAAACAGCTTACACCTTAGAAAACAAAAAATCATTACATATAAACTCAAAAAACAAACAAAAGTAATGATTTTGTTGTTGTTCAGTCGCACAGTCGATTCCGACCCTCTGCGACCCCATGGACCACTGTCCGCCAGGCACTCCTGTCCTCCATCATCCCCCTCAACTCGCTCAGCTCTGTGCCCATTGTCTCTACAATCCCATCTAGCCATCTATGCATATCTCAAATTGTTGATGTTTCTTCCAGCAATTTTGATCCCAAATTGTGATTCCTCCATCCCTGCGTTGCGCATTATGTGTTCTGTGTATAAATTGAATAAGTAGGGTGACAAAATGCAGCCTTGTCTTACTCCTTTTCCTATTCCAAACCACTCCGTCATTCCATTTTCTGTCCTAACTGTTGCCTCTTGATTCATGTACAGATTTCTCATGAGGCATATAAGGTGTTCCGGTATTCCCATCTCTTTAATTACTTGCCACATTTTGTTGTGGTCGACACAATCAAAAGCCTTCGTGTAATCAATGAAACAGAAGTATACTTGTTTCTGATATTCCTTTGTTTTTTCCATGATCCATCTTATGTTGGCGATGTGGTCTCTAGTCCCCCTGCCTCTTCTGAAACCCGCTTGCGCTTCTGGTAATTCTCTCTCCACATACTGTTGCAGTCTATCCTGTATTATCTTGAGCATCACCTTGCTAGCGTGAGGGATGAGCGCAATTGTTCGATAATTTGAACATTCTTTGGCATTACCCTTTTTGGGTAGTGGGACATATACAGATATTTTCCAATCCTGTGGCCATTGTTTTGTTTTCCAAATCTGCTGGCATATAGAATGCAATAATTTGATTCCATCATCTTGTAGGGCTTTGAACAGTTCAACTTGGATACCATCAACTCCACTGGCTTTGTTGTTTGCAGTGTTTTTTAGGGCCTTTCGGACTTCACTCTCTAGAATGTCTGGCTCATGTTCAATGTTCTCATCATTGTGATTATCAGGGGTGTTGAGATCCTTTTTGTAGAGCTCCTCTGTGTACTCTTTCCATCTTTTCTTAATCTCTTCTGCATCTGCTAACTCCTTGCCATCTTTGTCTTTTATCATGGTCATTTTTGCTTTAAATGTTCCCTTGAGTTCCCCAATTTTTTTGAAAAGATCTCTAGTCCTACCCCTGATATTGTTTTCCTCTATTTCTTTGCACTGTTCATTCAGGTAGGTTTCCTTATTTCTCCTTGCTTTTCTTTGAAATTCTGTATTCAAGTGACTGTATTTTTTCCTTTCTCCTTGGCATTTTGCATTCCTTCTGTCCTCTGCTATTTTAAGAGCCTCCTCGGACAACCACTTAGCTTTCTTACGCTTCTTTTCTTTTGGTATGGTTTTCCTTGCTGCCTCCTGCATGATGTCCCGCATCTCTGTCCATAATTCTTCTGGCACTCTGTCTATCTGGTCCAAGCCATTAAATCTGTTCCACACCTCCACTGAGTATTCCCATGGAATGTTTTCTAGGTCATATCTGTCTGGCCTAGTTGTTTTCCCTATTTTCTTTAGTCTAAGCCTGAATTTTGCGATCAAAATTGGAAGTTCTCCATCTTTGACTGCAGAGTATGTAATCAATCTGGTTTCGATGTTGGCCATCTGGTGATGTCCATGTGTAAAGTCTCCTCTTGTGTTGCTGGAAGAGAGTGTTTGCTATGACCAGTGCAGTAATGATATAAATATCAAAATCCCTATACAAAAAAAGTGTTCTCTCCACTGGGACAATAAGAGAAAAAAAACTATTTTCTTTTTTCTTTTATCGGGCCCCATCCACTTTCCAAAATTGCATCAACTCTTCTGTGGGTAAGCTTCCCTTCCCATTTATTAGTACAAAATCAATACATTATCTCCAAATATTCAGAAATATCTTTTAATTTATCATTAATAACAATATTTCAAACCTCTATATCATTCTCTTTATTTGAAAAACAGTTTGTTTTCTAATTCCTAGATATTATTAATCTTGCTGCTATTACATTTTAAATTAATTTTTATTTGACTAATAACAGTAGACAATATCATATATTGATAAAAGTGCAATTTTAGGGAATACCTCTAAAGCTAGCTTATCTCATTTATCTCCTTAAAAACAATTACCAAAATTTCAACACATTCTCACACTCCCCTATATGTAAATATGGACCTATTTTCTATCAACCATTTCAACATAAGAGTATTTTCAATATTTTGATTTAATTTCACTGGAATATCTTCAAACTAACATTAATTTTTTCCTCTTTATCTTACAAACATAGTTTTCAATATCTTTATATTATACATTTCCTTCCAACTCTCAGTATTAATTTCATCTCCCAAAACATATTCCCATAGTGATTTGAGATAATCATGTTGAGCTTCTACCTCTAATATTTTATAAATCTTGCTTATTATACTTTTCATTCTATAATTATGTTAAAGTTAGCCATTTCACACAATCAAAAGCTTTTTTAAAATATCCAAAGACATTATTCCTGCTTTTATCTTGTGTTCTCTTATTGCATTTATCACATTTAAAATTCTTCTGGTTAGATTTACCATTTGCCTTCCTATTATAAAACCACTTTGATCCTCTTTAATATATTTAGTAATAAAACTATTCATTCTCTTTGCTAATATTGCTGTCCATACCTTAACATCTTGATATGTTAATGAAACAGGTCTATATCAGGGGTGGCCAACCTTTTTCATCATGGGCCTGACCGTCAGCTGAGTGGGCTGGACCACACCTCCTGGAAGTAGAAGTGGCACATTTATGGCTGACGTAAATGCACCCACTTCCACATTTACAACAGTTGGAATGCAATTGTGCATGCATGGGTGTATTTTATGGATGATGTAAATGTACTCACTTCCACTTCTGGGTGCAGTAGAGGCAGTGATCAGCCGGATGGGATGATGTCAAGGGCCAGGTCTGGCCCATGGGCAGTAGGATGGGAACCAATGGTCTATATGCTTCAGGATTGGTTACATTTGTATTCATTTTTAGAATTTATATAACTAATGAATGTTTCCACAATGGTGGGCTCTTATCACCAGCCACTATTTTATTAATAAGAACCTCTAATTAAAGCATCAACATATATTTAAAAGTATCTTTCCATGTCACACACATCCTGACTATCAGGTTAAAGTGGTAAAGTGCTCTGCTAATTGATGGTTGAAAAGCCAGTATTCTGCTGCCATTTTGAAAAGGGACACCAACACGTTCTAAAATAAGGCCAACTGTCTTCCCCTTAACCTATGTTATTTCCACATGGTTGCTCTAAATGCATAAATTGCAAGAGCACATGTGGAGATCAAACCTTAAAAGCCTCTGACATAGCATGCATCCTTTGTAACCACAACTAGCTAACACCTCACTTCATGATGTTGACACAGGAAACAATAGGAACTGTGAGGCAACCAGGACAGCCTTACATTTCTTCAAGTAAGTGGCTAAGGCAGCCTGCAGAGTCTGACATGTTGGTATTTTGTTCATTTTTTAAAAAGAGAAATTTTTGAGTTTCCACTATTGTTCAGTTTTTAAGTTTTCTGTCTATCAGTTTCTGGCTTTTAAATTATTAGGCTAAATAACAGTGGCAGAAAGCAGGGACCATTAGAGAGGCAAATATATAAATGTAGTAAATATGCAGAAACAAGTTTGGTAATAGAAAATACCCATCATAGACCTCCTGTAATCATCTCTATCTTCTTGAAATCTAACCACTAAATGAAAATATTTATTTTGCAGTAGATATTACTGCAGGATGTAAATATTACTGTAGGATATTAGTGTGATTGATTAATTAATTATTACAACTCTTATTAGTACTAAGTGGTCCGCCTATGCCCAAGGATTATAAACTGCTGCACTACATCAAACTTGTAGCATAGTTTACGAGATTTGAGAAAGATATTTACATAATCAAAGTCCAGAGCACCTTTCTGGTTTCCTGAATTAATAGCTCAGGGACAGGATGTCCTATTGCATTCCTTCCATTTATTTATAGGCCTGGATCTTCAACCCACATTGTTGAAATCTTTAAGGCACAAAGAGGAATCCAGGTAAATTAAAGAAGTTTATTCAAAAAATCAGTTTCAACAGAAGTAACAAGGATTTAAGTTTCAGTATTTGTCAAGAATAGACAGATTACTTTAGCATGCATCGAACAACGCTAAAAAAAAGCCCTGACTTCAGGGACAAACCACTTTAAAGGCAGGCAGGGAAAGAAAGAGGCCCAATCGGGTCTCTTTTCCTCCCTGCCTTTAAAGCCACCCTCCACCTGCAGTGGTCTCTGCGACTGCAGTAGGGTCGGGGAAAAGCATGCGCCTTTCCCCCGACCCTACTGCAGTCGCAGAGACTGCTTGTGTCTCTTTCCCTCCCTGTATTTAAACTACAGGGAGGGGGAAAGAGAGAGACCAATCACGTCTCTCTCTTTTCCCCTCCCTGTAGTTTAAATACAGGGAGGGAAAGAGACACAAGCAGTATCTACGATTGCAGTAGAGTCGGGGGAAAGGCGCGTAAGGCCTTTCCAAACCACCCCACACCTGCAGACCATTGCCTCAGATAACGCTAAGAATCATTAACCAGAATCGTTATCCGATGCAAGTTTTTTCCAAAAAACTTGCATTGTTATCCGATTCTAGCGTTATCTGATGCAAACGTTATCTGGGATATTACTGTACCTATTCCATGAAAAAAGGAATCCCGTGGATAGCCATTTCATCCATTATATCAGTTTGTAACCCAATATCTTTTGACAAGTCAGTTAAACAATCGAATGCACCTTAACCTTAGCAACTGATTATAGGAACACTGCTTGAGCATAATATCCTATATTATAAGCTTATATTTTATAATTAATCTCATTTTATGTTTAGCGTTAAAAGCCTATGCTTTACAATCTATTCTTAGCTCTCGTGTGAATAAATATACTTATGTTGTGTGATCTATGGCCTACACATGCCTAAGTATACTTTTGTTTAAAAGCAAAGAATCTTCTCAAACTTTAAGAGAAAGATTGGTTGCAGAAGGCTACCCCATTACTAGGTATTAGAAGAGGAGATGGAACATAATGACAAAATTCACAGTTCATTGATATTCCCTTAGGATCAAGGAGCCAGCAATCTGAGGATAACCTAAAGTCTCATAACATGTGGTTACCAATTAATCTATGCAGTGCTGCTGATGCACCAAAAATTTCCCAAAGGTCTTTGGAATGAAGAGCATCTTTTACATTACTCCTCATTCTTCTGAGCTGTCTTTGGATCATAAAATGCTACCGTGGATGGGGGGGGGGGTAGTTTTTTAAAACTTCCTTTTAAAAACTGTTTAAAACAGGAGAGAGGCTTTCCATCTGCAGAAATATGTTGGTACTGCAAATTCATATGGAAGCACTTGCTTGCCTTCAGTTTATTATTTTAGTAGTGACTGGCCCAACTGGAGAAAATGCAGGATATTTCTTTCTCTTTGCCCCAAATGTTGAATCTTTTGTGATTGCACAGTTGGAAGCTTTGCATCAGTAGAGGAAAACTCTCCCCAGTAGCTGTCAATGGAAGAAGCCCCCAGGATTCCTCTGGAAAGTACGGCTTGGCCTGACAGAAAGTCTATCACCACACAGAAATAGGACAGAAAGGAAGGCATATTTGGATGTTTCCCCCCTCATCAGGCTTTCTTCTTCTGGCATTTCCCCCAACCTGCCAGATAATATCAGTTTTACAAAATGAGAAAGAACAAAACAGGGGGGAGCCCTTGCTGAAAGCCAATAACTCTGGGCACACAAAGGGCTAGGGAGTAAACACCATGTAAGATTCTGGCAATCATCCACCCACCATGTGGTCTGGCCCTCCTCTTACTCCAAGCAACTATCCTTTGACAACATCATAGCACACAGGCAGTAAGCATGCCAGCTACATTTGCTAGCCTTGGTTGGCCTTCATTTAGTTTTAAATGATAGTTAATTCTTCCCTTTTTTATGCTGAAGAATTTTTTGAAATGACTGTTTAAAACACTTTTATTCCTCTCAGCTTTTATCGCATTGGGCTGTGAATTTTGTATTTATAACCTGCTACAAGGATAGTTTTGAAGGCTGGATGGCAGCCTACAAGAATGTTCAGAAAGAGACCGGAACATGATGGCAGGCAAGTAGGACACAAGTGAGTTGAGCTGCAAGTAGATGTGTTAAAAAGGTGGATAAGTCAGTGGTTATGAGGTGTTAAAAAAGAGAGGGAGAAAATGAAAGTGAATGAGAGTATGGCATGAGACTGACGAGAAGCTGAAAGGAGAAGTGGGGTGAAGAGAGATGACTGAACTATAAAGACATTGAGGACACAGAGTAAGTTTTCAAGTTTTTGCTGATTCTGCTAAATCCCTTGGAAGTGAGCCGGGTTGCGGAGTGGAGCGGGCTGTCTGAATGAAGCTTGGTGGAGGAAGAAGGGGTTGGGGAGAGCCTTGTAAACTGGAAGGCTAGGTGAGATAGAAAATAAATAAATAAAAAGCCCCCAGAGCCCCAAAGGTAAAGAAAAGAAAAAAAAGGCAATGCAAAAGAAATGAGAAAGTAAAAGAAAGAAAAAAGTGAGAGTAAGTGAGTGACTGGGATTCGGGAGATAAGGCTGGGAGAAGAAGAGAGAGAGAATAAAATGTGCCTTGAAACCCTGAAGTAAGTCCTCAAGTAAAAAAAAGTGCCATGTAAGAGAGAGGGGGGAAAAGGGGGAAAAAGAGCAGGGGAGAAAAGCGAGAGTAAGAATGAGAGTTGGAGACAATGAGCCTTGGAGCAAGCTCTGAAGTAAACCAAGAGAGAAAAAGTGAGAAAGCAAAAGGTGATTGAAACCCCAAAGTAAGCTTTGAGTACTGAAGCAGGTTTGGGAGAGAGAGAGAGATACAGAAGAGGAGTAGTTGGGTGACAAAGAGAGAGAGAGAGAGTTGAAAGCAAGAGGCCTTGGACCCCCAAAGAGAAAGCAGTGTGGGAATGAAAGGAGAAAGCCCCAAAAGTGAGAATAGCTGAGAGAGGAAGGCACAAAATGTGAAGGGGAAAAGAAAAAAAAAGCAAGTTAGAAAAAGCCCCAAAAGCGAAAAAAAAGAGGTGGTTGAAGTGAGGGAAGAAGAATCAAGAAAGTGGAGAATACAAGCTAATTGTAATGTAGAGTACTGGGAATTTTGAAAAGCAAGTGGATAAGTTGCTGTCACCCCAAGGACCCGAAAACCACCTGGAAAAGGAAAATATGTGAGAGCTCATCAGATCGTAGTTACAGAAGACTGATAAGGCTGGAGAAAGAAGAAAAGGGTGCAGGAATGGAAAAATCAGTACCAGTAGAAAGAAAAGAAGAGGAAAAACAACAGTTGGGAGCAATGGAGAAAGAAATGGATGTTTGGAGTAAAATTGAGAAAAGATTGGATAAAATGGATGAAACAAGGAAGCAAGAAATGGAGGATTTAATGAAAGGACAGCAAGAATTAAGGGAGTTGCTGGCCAACTTTACAAAAGCAGCAAATAACAATTTCGTGGCAATGGAGGCAAAATTAAAATTTGTGTAAGGAGAGATAAAAGATGTTTAAGGAAAAGAAAAAGAAAAGGACATAAGAATTGATAACCAAGAAAAAAAGATTGCATATGTTGGAGGATTTAACGAGACAGAAAAATGTGGTGATAAAAATATATCACAGAGAAAAGCCCAGACCAGTTGAGGCAGATAATTATTAAATGGTTGAATGATTTAGAAACTGGAAGGGAATTTACACAGGAGGATATTCTAATAACCTATAGACTAGGGTAAAAAAGAAATGGGTCATTTAAAAGGCATGTGTTGGTAAAAAATTTCATGTTTGGAAAATAAATTAAACTTAATGGCCTATTTAAGAAGAAAGGGTGCACAAGTACCAAAAATGGAAGGTGAACAACTGGAAGTCTATTAGGACAAGGGAGTGAATTATAATTGGCAACATTCAAAACAGCTAAGACTCTTTTGGGCAGGGAAAACCTCTGTAATAAGCAAGCAAATGGAGTATTTGGATATTTTAAAATCATACAATATTATCAAAGAAGGTTTGGAAGAACAGAAGGAACTTAAAGATGAAATTTCCATTATGGGAAGATATAGCCCAGAACATAAAAGAAGTGGGAAAGCTCAGGAAGAAGGGCAAGGATAATGGGGAATGTTTATAAAAGTAAGAAATGTTATTAAAATATAAATAACCTTTGCCAAGGAATGTTAAGGGTGGGAACCAGGTGGAATGGAAGGTTATAGTCCAGAACGAAAAAGAAATGAGAAATCATAGGAAGAAGGGTTACGGTAAAAATAATTAATAAGAGTAAGAATTTTTTAAAAAATGTAAATAATCTTCTGTCAAAGAATGTTTAAGTCCGGGCAATTTAGAGTGAAGGTAATAACCTAGGGTTTGAAAGTTAAAGGACTAGGATATAACAAATACTGGAAGTTAGAAGTGGATTGGAAGTTGTGGTGTCACCCCACAAGACCTTCGACCGCTTTCCACCTGGCTGGAGGTTAAAAGCCAGCAGCTACAGAGGGTGGATGGTGAAGAGTTGCTCCATCACCCTGTAAGACCTCTGCATTTCTGCTTCCAGCTGTGGCTGGTTTGGCCTCAGGTGTGGCAGGCCCAGCATTGGTTTGAGCTGTGGTGGAGCGGGTAGCAGCGGAAAGGGGGCTCAGCCACACAGGGGCTGGTGGCAGGGGCCCTAGTGTGGTGGAGTTTCTTGCCCTTATGCTGGCCGGTGCCATGGACTTGGCCATGGACTGACCATGGACTTGGCCACTGGGGTGGGGCGACATTGTCCTCTCGCCAACCTAGACCTTGGACTTTTAGGCCTCGGACTCTTTTGCGGTCGACTGGCTGAACTTTTTAGATGATTGACTTTTTTAATGTTCTATGATGGTAGTTGATTTGTGATGTTTTGATTTATGTGATGTTTTTAATACTGTGGTTTATTTCTATTACTGTATGCTAATTATATCTTATTTTATTGTATTGTGATATATTTATAATGTATTGGATGTAGTATTTTTGTGAGGCACCCTGAGTCACATTGTCGATTGGGAGGCATATAAGTCCAAATATAATAATAAGAATAAGAATTGTGAATAAACATAGTTATTACTTAGGAAGAAGCTTTTTACTTAGGAAGAAGCCTTACAAACCAATTTTTGTGATCACATTGTTTTGGAAATCGTTTCTTTTAAAATTGATCTTGAATGCGTTGTGATCTTGGTTCTCATATTTCTTTTGCCCTAAGATGGAGGTTTAGGATAAAGAGGAAAGTTTATAAATAAGATTGGTTTAAAGAAGAAAATTATTGAAACATGCAATTAATCTCTTGTCATGATATGTTAAGGTTAATAATGATAGATTGATAGATAATAATTTATGAGGTGGTTTTTAAAGGAGAAGTCTACAACGTGAATTGGATGTGTAAAGAGTTATATATAAGAGTAAGAACTTGCAATTAATTTAGTAAGAATACTGAATAACCATGGTCACTATAGTAACTACAGTAAAAAAAGGGATAAGTGTGTAATTGAAATATTGAATAGAAACAATCTTAAAGTAAAAGTAATAAAATGAGTAATCATAAAACAATCATCATTAGGAGGAAAGGAGAAAGAGAAATCATTGTATTATTACAAGCAATGGGACTCACTCAAAGTTCTTAAACACTGTATGACAGGAAGAGCCCATTTTAGTTCTGGTCTCCCTGCCCCTCTTTGGCACTCAGAGGTGGTCCTTCATATGAAAGGACAGGGGGAGTGAAGAAGATAGAGGAAGTTAAAGGGAAGGGTGAGGATGACTGGAGAAGTTTGAGTATGTCCTTATATGTTATTGGTATTTTTGTGATTTATGTCTTATATGTTATATGTAGGTTATGGGTGGGGGATTATCTTTTTTGGGTATGTTTTATTGTTTGTTCACTTGTGGTATTTTCTTTCTTACTGTACAGTCAGACCTCGCATAACAAATGCCTCGCTTAGCGAAAAACTCACATAACGAGCGGGCATTTTGAAAAGCGTTACGACTCGCATAATGAAAATTTTTGCTATGCGAGTTGGACTTTCCCTATGGAAAAACTCACATAACGAGCATTTCTATGGGGAAAACTCACATAACAAAATTTTTTTGCTATGCGATTTTTTTGGCATAGAATTTTTTGTTATGCAAATTTTTCCATAGGAATTTTCGCTATGCGAAAAAACCTTGCATAGTGAAAAATTCACATAGCGAGCAGCCTCACAGAATGAGATATTTTTATTATGTGAGGTTTGACTGTATATAGTTTGATTATAGTGGTATTTTTCTTTTTTCTGTATGTTTATTAAAATTAATAAAATATATTTTTAAAAGAATGTTCAGAAATCAATTAATGAAATATACAGTAATACCCCGGATAACGCTTGTACCGTATAGCGCTAAAACCGCATAACGTTACAAGATTTTTGGAAAAATCTTGTATCGAATAACACGATTTTTAGCGTTATCCGGTACAATCATGTGTGGAGGGTGGGGTTGGATTGGGTAGAACATCTACCCAATCCAACCCCCCCCCAGCGCCCGCCCACCAGAAGTTTGGAATGGGTACGGGGACCCGTACCACCATGCAGGCGCGCGTGTATCAAACAGGCATTGGGGAGCCTACGGAGATCTTCCTCGTACTCTCCCTGACATGCGGGGTCTCCCCGGCCTCGTAGTGGCTCGCTGCGAGGCTGGGGAGATCCGGGTGAGGAGAGGCGCCTCTCCACGGGGTCTCCCCGGCTTGGGAAAGAGGCAGCTTGGCCAAAATTTCCTCCCCCTGCGTGGGGTGTGTGTGAGGATTTTGACCAAGCCGCCTCTTTCCCGGACTCGCTATAGCAACGAGGATCGCACATCAAGGCAATGGATCAAAGCGGGGGGTGGCTCCCCCCGCTTTGATCCATTGCCTTGACGTGCAATCCCCGTTTCGCTCTCCCCGTTTCGCTCCGGGGGAGGGGGAAATTTGGAAAAGCCGGCCCTTGTTTAGGTGCTTTGCGATGGGAGTTTGTGTGCCGGGTTGAACAGGCGGGCGCTCCACTGCCTGGGCTGCCCCTTTTGTTATTTCTCCCCGGAAAGGGATCCCAGGGCAGCGCTTGGTGTATCCCCCCCTACGGCGGTGAGGATCATTTCCGAGCCCAGGCTCTGTGCCGCTTATCAATGTTAAACATGCCCGCTAATTTTGAGTTGCACTAAAACTGCACTCCAGACTCTGCCTCCCCACTCGCGTTGCTCACACACACCAAGCAGAAAAAACTGCCTCAAACGCCACCTATTTCCCCCTACTCTCTTCCCCAGGGAAGGATCCCAACATTGGGGAGCAGCTCTGCCCCCGGGAAAACCACCCACCACACCTTCCAACCTCCCCCCCATTAGCTCTTCACCAACAAGGCTAAGCCACCAACCTGCCTTGCCTGCTTCCCTCTTCCACCCCCCTTGCCAATCTGGCTCGGGAAAAGGGGGTTCTCGGGGGGCCCGCCGGCCACCTTGGCTCCCGAGGGTCAGGCGAGAGTTTCGGGAAGCGTTTGGCGGGAGGGAAAGGTGAATTAAAACTTCCACTCACTTTCCCGAAGCCACCTAAAGTGGTGAGTCGGGTGTAGAGTGCGTGAAGATCCAGCTCTTTCCCACCCACCACGGGACTCTTCTTAAAAGGAGACCTGCCAAAGGAGAGAGAGACACACACAAACAACTTGTCAACTCGGCCCCCCTTTTCTCCCCTTGCCGGGGGCCGCCTCGTCCTTCAGGGAAGTTGGCTGGAAGTTAAAATCGGTCGGTTTCAACAGCCTCCCTCCCCTCTGCCTGCCACTGCCACCTTCCATCTCCCCATTGTGTGTGTGATGTTAAACATGCCATTGGGGGTTTTGTCTCAAAAAAAAATCAAATAGAAAAACAACAACAATCCGCGGCACCTCCTTGCCTCTAAGAAGGGACCCAGGTTCCTGTGCTCGGCCAGGGATCAGCCATGGAGAGGGGCGGGGGGGGGGAGGGAGGAAAAGAAGAAAAAGTTTAAAAGGAATAAGGGAGAGAGTGACAACACACAAGGAAGGAGAAGGGGCACCTCTCGGCAATTCTCGCTGCTTCTGCCCCTGCCGCCTGCCTCTCTCAGCACCACAAACCCAACTGATTCAGCCTGCACATGAGACTCAACATGGTGCTGCTGGATCACACAATGAATTGGGTTAGTGTTGTGGTAGGGTGGGTGCTGAGGAGGCTGGAGTAAGGTACAGTACTGACAGTGTGTGTTTGTGTATGTGTGTGTGTTACAGACGCGGATCCATGAAATCTCCCTTCTCCCCTCGCTTCCGCTCGTTCTCTCTCGCTCTCTCTCACACACACACTGTATGGTGGCGGTGGCGGCAGCGGGCTTCACTTCTCCTCTCTTGGACAAAAAGATCTGAGGCCGCCGTGCGGCTGCTTGGGCAAGGAGCGGCTTGTCCGAATTCGACTGGCCTCTGGGTTTCACTGTGTGGCGTTCTTGCCCAGGCAGCCGCACTGTGGCCTCAGTTCTTTTTGTCCGAGAGAGGAGAAGCGAAGCCTGCTGCCGCCGCTGCCGCCGCCATACAGTGTGTGTGTGTGTGTGTGTGTGTCTGTGTCTGTGTGTGTGTGTGTGTGTGTGTGTGTGAGAGAGAGAGAGAACGAGCGCAAGCGAGGGGAGAAGGGAGATTTCATGGATCCGCGTCTGTAATATTTCTCCCAGCACGTTTGATTCCAACTTGTGATTTGTCCATCCCTGCATTGCACATTATGTGCTCTGTATATAAGTTAAATAAGCAGGGTGATAAAATGGAGCCTTGTCTTACTCCTTTTCCTATTCCAAACCACTCTGTCATTCTGTATCATGTCCTAACTGTTGCTTCTTGACTCGTGTTCAGATTTCTCATGAGGCATATAAGGTGATTTGGTATTCCCATCTCTTTGATTACTTGCCACATTTTGCTACCGAACATTACCACATGACTGAAACAACCACATACTTTTTATACTTTTATCAACTTATCTTCTTGCCCACTTTCAATCCTTCTACTCTGTTGTTCTCCCAGTGTCAAATTTTACTTTACAAGCACCATGTGGCTGAAACCTATTTTCTGTAAAGCATTACCCACACTAATAGAGCCTCAACATCATCTGAACAGATATGAGCCTCAAGTCCACTGGCTCAGATCCAGGAAGAGCTTTATGGCTGAGGGTCAGAGTCCCTAAGTGCAAAACCGACATGCTCCAGTGGGGGCTGCTGGTAGACAACAACATACTGTTTGGATATGGAGAGATACACAAACTGGGTCATTTACTGGTCTGCCAATTATTTCCAGAAACATGCACCAATGAGGATTTCATTTTGGCAGTCCAGGGTTTGATCAAGACATGAAAGAGAGACTAAAAGAGCTATATAAATAACAATGTAAAACCAGAGTAAAACTATTAACTGTAAAACACATATTGGAATGACCTCAAAACCAATGTAGGTCAGAAATGTTGATGGCTAGAAGACAAGGAGCAGCTCACTCCCTAGGAACTGAAAAATTTATGGGCCAGGGTGGGCAAACTACAGGGCTTGAGGGGCATTTTTCTAGCCTAAGTATCTATGAGGGACACCAACCCAGTCACTTCCAGGTTTTTTTAAACAACTGTTTCTTCATTTTTTAAAAAACTGCCTCCTGAGAAAGGGACATCTTGGAGAACTGTCAAAAGGAATGGCACTTTGAGTATACAAGGATTTATTTTCTATTTGAGACATTTAATTTAATGATTGTTTGTTATATATTTCTGCGGTTTTTGGTATGATCTTATTTACTGTTCTGTGATATTTTATGTATGGTTGCCTTTTTTGACCATTTTTTACTTATTGTGAGCTGCCTAGAGTAGTGACAGACACTAATTATGGAGGGATAGTAAAGAAACAAATACATACATTTAAAAGGCAAAAAAATGAAGTTGCAACATTTCTGTTTGCTTCACATCCCTGATACAGGAGGAGAAGCAGCAAGCATTAGATCACAAGATGAATTATGCCAATGCTCATTTGGCCAAAAATGAATTTATGAATGCACTTGAGTTGATTTACTTTTCTATCAATGCCTGTGGGTTGACTGCTAGAACACTCACATCTATAATCTTAAACCACACACAGTGAGTAATTTCTGCAATACAGAATTTATATAATAAAAGAAATCTTTAAGAACATAAAACCAGATCTTCCAGTTTTGCATAATTCCCGTGGAATTCAATGCATGGAAATACTTTGTTTGAAATGCACAGGAAAAGTGTGCTCAGTGTCATGTAACAACACATTTTTAATTAATCAACTGTCACACAAAGATGCTTTAGAATTAAAAGATTAGCAGGGGAAGTGATATCCCGCCTATGTGACTGACACCCTCCAAAGCTTAGGAGTTGGACTTTTTTTCCCCACTGTAAGGCAAACATTCATGTTATACCAACACACAGTAATGGAACACATTTAGCTACAGACAACAAAATTTGTTCATGAGTATCAAACAGATGTAATGAAAAAGGAGGTTTCTGACAAGAAATATCATTTCTTGAAGTAATGGCTTGCTTGGAAAAATAGGTAAAAGGAAAGATCAGTTTTCAAATACAGTACAGTAAAACCCTGACTTACCTATGCCTCGAGTTACATAAAATTTGACTTACATAATGATTTTTGCACTAAAATCATGTCCCGATTTACATAACACAATTTATTATGAGTTTGCTTCAAGTTACGTAAAAAATCATTTTTCCTATGGGTTTGCTTCAAGTTAAGTAAAAAAACTATTTCTCCTATGGATTTGCTTCGACTTAAGTAAAAAATCGATTTACATAAAAGCCTATGGAAAAGACTTTTTATGTAAGTAAGGGTTTTACTGTACTCCAATTTTGATGTGTGTGTTGGGATAACAACAGTCTTGCACATATTAACATTGAGTATCAATGGGTGTGGGCTTTACAGCTTAATATGATTGTCTTACCCCTAGAAGCAGTGACAGATTTTACTTTCCTAGGATCAAAGCTCACTGCAGATGGAGATTGCAGCCATGAAATAAAAAGGTGACTGATTCTTGGGAGGCAAGCGATGAAAAGCATAGTGAAAAGTAGAGAATCAAATTGCAAACAAAGATTCACATAGTCAAAGCAATGGTATTCCCGGTGGCAATGTATGGGTGTGAGAGTTGGACCATTAGGAAAGCTGAGCGCAGAAGAATAGACGCCTTTGAGATGTGGTGTTGGAGGAGAGTTTTGAGAGTCCCCTGGACAGCGAGGAGAACAAATGGGTCAATCTTAGAAGAAATCAACCCTGATTGCTCCTTAGAAGGTCAAATAAGAAAGATGAAGCTAAAGTATTTTGGACATCAAATGGGAAGAGAGGATTCACTTGAGAAGGCCTTGATGCTTGGAAAGGTTGAGGGCAAAAGAAGAAGGGGGCGGCCCAAAATGAGATGGCTAGATGGTATTGTAGAGACAATGGGCACAGAGCTGAGCGAGTTGAGGGGGATGGTGGAGGACAGAAGTGCCTGGTGGACAATCGTCCATGGGGTCGCAAAGGGTCGGAATCGACTGTGCGACTGAACAAAAAAAAAAAACCCTAACATGAATTCGTCTACCAGTTCTTTCATTTGAGGCAAGCTCCCAACTCCTCTTCTTGTTTATCTTTGTTTCCATTGTTTTGTTGGTAGCTCCCTTTTTTTCCTCTTCCAACCAAGCAAAAAGCAAGGACATTCTCTCTGCATGCTGGAAATTCGATTTTCCCTATCTTTTCTTCTTACTGTAACTACAGATGGTGACTGTAAGTAAAGATACCTTTTTCTACTTGAAATGCTTCTAGCATGTGTCTCATGACCCACAAGTGACCCTTGGCACGTCACTCCTAATTATTTATAATTCACTCAAAATTACCATCGTGTCCTCTAGGGTGTGGTGGGAACTTTGCTCTCTCTTGAACCCCTCAGCATTCATTGGATCCGTAACTCCCAGGTTATGGTTGTGTGTGGCCCTGGACCTACTAGAACCTGATATTTAGGTCTTTCTACCAGTAGTTAGAAATTGTTCTAACTGTTTAGCCAGACACTAAATCAGTACAGATC
Source organism: Furcifer pardalis (assembly GCA_030440675.1). Taxonomy (NCBI): domain Eukaryota; kingdom Metazoa; phylum Chordata; class Lepidosauria; order Squamata; family Chamaeleonidae; genus Furcifer; species Furcifer pardalis. The sequence goes on from CP126893.1 coordinate 107,220,784, forward strand.
TCTCTCCCATTCTTTTTTTGTGCTTCTCTAGATATTTTTCCCCACACACATTATCTTGCACACAGCACATTGATACAGGAGTCTGGGCAAAAAGAGGGTGCCAGGAGACCATGGGAGGCTGGCAAAGCTGATAACCATTTCCTATATTAGAAAAACCGCAGTGGACCATAGTGATTAGTCAACAGCTGGATTCTCCTCTAGAAAAGCTGCTTTGTTGCTCATCCTGTCCTCACTAGAATGCAGGTCCCTCTGTGTGTGAAAAGATTACAGTTAGAGTCAAAAACATGTTACTGGGCTTTGTCAAAATGAAAAAATATTGGACTCTTCTGGAGACCCGATCTCCAAACAAGGGATCTGAATAGCTAAACTGCAGCTCCATCTACAGTTAAGTGATATATTTGTGACTTGGGGTCAGCAATTTCCAAAGATGCAAAAGATGTATCTGGAATCTCTGCACTTTAAAGTTTCTCTTATTGTACAGAGTGGCCCATAAATCCCTACCCGTCCATGTATCTTATGCATCCAGTGTATTTGTGTGCTATCCCTCATTCTTACTGCATAATATTATGTGTACTTGTCACAATATGCTCCTCAAGTGTAATTGGGGTTAAATTGGCCATACTTCTGGTGTGTGTGTGTTAATAGTATGTGCATAATTGAATATGACACAACAACATATGGATGGATAGGGACTTATTGCCACCCTGTAGTATCAGGATTAGAAGGAATCTGGAGAGTATTTCTATTTTTGTAATATCAGGATTTGCCACTAGAGGGAATTACAACAGTATTTCATTGTAAATTCACGATGCAACCAGCTGTTTCTATGGGCAGAGTAACAGTAGTGATAATGCCAAACAGGCTCCCCCAAAGGAATTAATAGCACAATACATTTGGGTTTTTTAAAATAATGTTCTGATTGAACCTATGCAACATATGTGACCCCTGAGTTTCTTACTACTCAGAGAATTCAGATGAGCTTAACTGTTTGCAGTCACACACACACACACAAAAGAACTGTGCTTTTCCTGGACTTTTTGATTTATCAACACATAAAAGAAAGCACATTCTTTGTTACTAAACTTTTTGAACAAACTATAGTGATTAGGTATAGAAATTGTTAAAATAACACCCTTTTGTAAATAGTAATGTGCAAAAATGAGGTACTGGAGAAAATATTGCAAGTCATGAAGTATCATGTTACACATAAGAACACTGCCTTTTCCTTCCAACCATTGTCTTTTTTCTTTCTTTCCTTTTAATACAATGAATATAAGCACAAGATGCACTGAACCTGAGATGCTGTTCCTTGAGAGAAACTTCTGCGTCATTCCCTAGCTTGCTGCACAAAGAAATTGGCAATCTACCTGACCCAATTGGCAGTGCTCAAGCATAAACTGATACTGTATGAATTGTTTCTTAAGTGCAATTATTGCTCCATTTCCCAGCAGTCTCTCTTTCCTTTTTTTCTTTCTCTCACTCTGCCTTGATTTCTAGGGAAAAGAGGAGGGTGGGGAGGAGAGATGACAGATGCAATATTTTGCAAAATGAGATAATTATATAGCAGCCGCATGGGGAGATTAGATTAGCAAGAGATTTCAACACAAGGACATTTAATAAGAATGAGACACAGGTACACGAAAACCCAGACAATGGAAAGGTCATCATCATCACCATCTTCTTGAGATTATGAAACAAAATGCTTATGACCTACAACAGCCTTCAATACTCGCTGCAGTAATTCCATTGTTATTGCAAATGCAAATAATAGGATAATTTTGGTACAGATGTATAGCTTCTCTCTTTCTGACTCATTCACATGCCCAACTTTTCAACCCTCAAGCACAGCTATGTTAATTCGCATGTGGTACTGCGTTCAAAATACATTTGCCATTATATGGCCAATATTGCTGAGGGACATAAAGAAGGATCTGTCAAACGCCTGCCCCACAAACAGTGATTTCTTCTGCAAACTGCATACAAACTGCACATAGTAATGTCAACACTGCGGTGGGGGTGGGGAACCTCACCCAAAACAAGAACAGAAGATGTGACCAATGTATATTTTAAGAACCCTTGTTTTAGTTACCTCTCATAACATTAGTTATGTTATCCACACAGGTAAAGAGTTATCCTTCACTCTTAAGCAAAACAATGGTTGTCTTTCTAGTGCAAACATTACTTTAAAAGGAAAAAGAAATAATTATCCATCATAAAGGCTCTATTCTGAACATGCAAAGACCCATCTTACTTTGTGGAGAGATGGAGCACACAGGAATAAGTCTTAGATGTGTCTTCATATTTTCACTACCCATTCAGCCCTCCATGTTTTCAACTCCAGAAGGACAACAGACTCGTAACACGATTCAAGAATGAATTTCAGAGCTTCTAATAACCAGCAATTACTTTACCTTTCTTTTGCCACCACCTCAGTGGACTCACTTTATAGCCTGTACCAGAGAGTTTCTCTATAGGTAAAAGAAATTGCCCTCTTTCTGTTTTAGACCCCTAAGTGCCCAAGGCATGTATAACCTGGCTGTTCTTTGTAAAGAGGAAAACAATCATCTCCTTCCAGGGCTGCAGTAGCTTAGTGGTTAAGAAGTTCACCTTGTTAGCTGGAAGGCTGGCAAGTTGGCAGTTTGAGATCTGGGTACTGCATGATAGATTGAGTGTTTGTCTCTGTCCCAGCTCTTGGGGACATGAAATGAGCCTAATTTGAGCATTCCCTGAGCAGAGTTTCTTCCACAAAAATCCTTTCAACCCAGAACAATTTCTGACACAAAATTATTATTATTATCTCCCTTCAGACTGAGCCCTGGAATCTGTTGTTCTGAGCTTGAACATTTTGCCCACCAGAAGAAAAGGCAATGCGCTAGCAGAAAGGCAACCCAGAGATGAAATTTCATCCAGACAACTGGTGAAACAGGAAAGGACTAATGTTTACACAAAAGGTAACATCAGAATGGGCATACCATAGTCTGGCAGAAAGATAATTAAGTGAGTAATCCAAGATTGAACCTTCACTGGAAGTTAAAATGTCTAAACTGAGGCTAAAATACTTTGAGTATATCGTGAGATGAGAAGACTCATCAGAAAAGACAGTAATTGTAGAAAAAGTTGGAGTTGATAAGTAGGAAAATTGGAAGCTGGGAGTGATTTGGATTGACTCAAACAAGGAAACCAGAGACTTCAATTTGCAAGATCTGGTCAGGATTCTTAACTACACAGCCATTTGAAGATCACAATTCGTCCATAACTCAGAAACAGCCTAATGGCACATAACAACAATTGGCTAATCTGAATGGAGGCAGGAGAATAAATGTTCACGTAGACTGGTGAAGTCTGGGCAGCTTATCTTGCTACGGTAACAAAGTAAACCATATTGCTAGCGACTCATTGTCAGGCAGTAGCTAACTAACCTAACCACCCTGAGGACTAATAGCCTTGCTTGCCAAAATCCACAGGAAACGGTGATGGTCCCCATGTGGATTAAATCCCACTTGAATCCATCTTGACAGAGGGCAGCAGCTTCATCAATACTAGCTTGGGGCTGATGAGGATTTTGTGTTCCAAAAGGCTCAGGACCAGAAAGTGACTTGCGGAACTGGATCAGCAGTAAGGTTGTCATGCTGCAATGCAGAAGGCAAATGGAGGGCCTCTGCATTATATTCTCAAGACAATCTTCATGGCTGATCGTCATAATGATCAACAATATTTGAAACTGGATATGGCACAACAAGAAGAAAACTGGTGAAAACTATACAGCTCCCCAACCATCAGTGATTAAGAGTACAAAACATGCCACATTGTGCCTTTGCCTGCCAGATGTTTTCTCATATGAGCTGTATGGGTTTGGGTTGGGGATTGGTTCTGGTGGATTCTCCGCAGCCTCCCATTGGAGTGCACAGAGAGAGCCCCCTTGAAGGTTGTGGTATTTTTGAACCACAATCAACGTACCCCAGGCAATGGTCACCTTTTGCCGGCTACTCTTTCTCACACTAGATAAGGTGAAAGAAACTGCAGAATGAACTCACTAAAAGGTGGCTTCATTTTGGCAGTTTCATGTCTGGTCTAGACAAGGAAGAAGAAGAAAAAAGCTTCCCCACCCCAAGCCCTTAATTTGTGGCAAAAGAGCCCATACAAGAAAATTCTGATCCAACCTAAAGAATCCTTGCAAACTAGCTTAACAGTCAATAGCGAGAGTAAGTAGATATGAGCTCTTTTATGAGTATTTTATTACTGGACTTAACACACAGTATGAGTCTAAAAGGAATCTGCTTTCAGAACTTTAAAAATAATCATGAAAGCAGATATTCAGCAGTTGATTCCTCTTTTGAATAGCTCTGCACCATCACTAAAAGCAGTTTACAGTGAGGTTCACCTTTTGATTCTTCCTAACTCCCAGCAGTGTGAAGAAATGAGAGTCCTCAAGGGGGCAGCACATGCTTCACAAGCTACCATGAGGAATGGATTTGTTTATAGACATTTTTGGCACAAAACCATACACTCTAGTCCGCAGTGCTGAATTCATAGGCACTCAGCAAGTTTTTCAGATGCAGCTCTTCCACAGCTTTCCTCCAAGGATCTCAAAGTGCTTTGCATAAATTAAGAAATGAAACCTGTACGCATTGGAAAGTACAGGAAATAAGCAATCCATTTTCAATAGAGACTGTCTGTTGCTGAGTCAGAAACAAATCTCAGTGTCAGCAAAATTTGCTTCAGTTCTGCAGATGCCCATCCTGTTCTGCAATATGATTCTTAATTTTTAATCAGTCCCACTACCCACGCTTAGCCTACCTATATATAGTAGTTAGGGCATAACTGCACGACTCTGTAAAGTAGATAAAAACTTTCATTTTTTAATTTTATTAATTGTGTGGTGTCAAGTCATTTCTGACTTTTCAGGGTTTTCTGGCTGTGGAGCCAGAGGTTGGGAGTTCGATTCCCCACTGTGCCTTCTGGGAGAAGAGCCAGCCTATGTAGCCATGGGCAAGCTGCACAGTCCCAGCGGGCACCCCAGATGAAGGGGATGGCAAACCACTTCTGTATAATGTCTACCTAGAAAACTCCAAAAAATGGTCACCATAAGCCAAAATTGACTTGACAGCAACTGCTTTGATGTTATTACCAGATGAATACTAACCAGTAAAATTATTAAAAATGCTAAGACTGGCAAAATATATGAAGCTTTGAAGAGCACATATCAGAATGGATTCCACCGTGCTGGAGACAGCCTCAGGCTTTGCAAATCCATTTCTTCCTACAATAGTATTGAAGTGCTAGTTTATCTCCCTTGTTAAGTAACCTGTATCATAACGATCTGCAGAATATTTCTGAAGTTTCTGCTGACCCAATTCAAAATAACAATGTGAAATTTATTAGTCTGCTGGCGTACGGATTTAGGGGGAAAGCATGCATCATAGTTGGACAGGGTCTTATATACACACTTTATGCAAACTGGGGAATATGTGGACGAGGCCTACTGCCACCACTATCAAGAAAAGCAGATGAGGAGGATGCCTCTGCCCCATTCACCTGACTGCAATTTATTCCTCTCTCATTTTAACCCTCACATGAGAAAAAAATCCTCTGCATGTTTCAGGTGCATTAACACTTCCTGCTTTCCTAAAACAATAAATACAGACTTTCTAAGAAAACTTCAAAACTCCCAGATAACACCATCTTAGCTACAATGGACGTGGAATCTCTGTACACCAACATTCCACACAAAGATGGATTACAAGCCATAAGGAACATCATTCAAAACAAAAATGAAGCCCACACAGTCACCTCCCTGTGCAACTTTGTACTTACACACAATTACTTCACCTTCAACAAGGAAACCTACCTCCAGATCAACGGAACTGCCATGGGTACTTGCATGGCTCCACAGTATGCTAATATATTCATGGCTGATCTAGAACAACATTTTCTTAACTGCTGTACCTATAAACCACTTGTCTATTTGAGATACATTGATGACATATTCTTGATCTGGACACATGGAAAAGAAACCCTGGAGAAATTCCACCAAGACTTCAATAATTTTCACCCAAATATCAAACTCAGTTTATTTATTTATTTATTTAGATTTATATCACCGCCCACTCGCCGTGGCGACTCAGGGCAGTTTACAATCAGGAGAAAAAAACAACAACAATAACTCACACACAACACAAACAACTAAAATCCATTCCTCCTTCCGGCCAGAGGAGGTTAGTCTTTTCCTTCCCTGGGCAGATAAGGCCCAGGATTAGGAAGTGGGAGCTTCCATCTAAAAACCTTAAAACTTTTTAAAAATTAAAAATTAAAAACTGAGAAAGATTAAAAACAGATTAAAAACACACCAGATGCTACAGATACTAGTTAAAAGTAGAAAAAAGAGAGGGGCTCAGATCAACCAATGTGCTGGACCAGTCTACACAACAAGTAAATTTCCTGGACACCACTGTGAAATTACAAAATTGACATCTTAGTACCACACTATATCGCAAACCCACAGACAGATGTACCTACCTGCATGCCCCCAGCTTCCACCCAGAACACACAATAAAATCCATTGTCTTCAGCCAAGCCCTCAGGTACAATCGCATCTGCTCAGACCCATACGATAGAGATGCCAAGCTCACAGACTTACAAAATGCATTTCTCAGACTACAATACCCATCCAATATGGTTAAAGAACAAATCAACCGGGCTAGATGAATACCCAGGAGTGATCTACTACAAGACAGGCCCAGAAGGGAAAGCAATCGCACACCACTGGTTGTCACCTTCAACTCTCAACTTAAACTCCTCACACGCATAATGAGGGATCTCCAACCCATCTTGGACAAGAGTGCTTCACTTTCCAAAGCCCTTGGTGACAGACCCCTACTCGCTTATAGACAACCCCCAATCTCAAACAACTATTGACACACAACAGACTACACAGAAGTAGAGCAGATATGGGAACTAGACCCTGCTGCAAATCCAGATATCAACTATGCCCCCACATTCGCTCTGGAAACAGTATTACTGGACCCAATGGCACCACACACAACATTAAAGGCAGTTTTACTTGTGCTTCTGCCAATGCGATTTATGCCATCTCTTGCCAGAAATGTCCATCCGTGCTTTATGTAGGACAAACAGGACAATCTTTACGCAAAAGGATTAATGGACACAAATCAGATATCCGGAATGGCAACACGGAGAAACCTGTCTCAAACCACTTCAATCTAACTGGACACTCTATCCAAGACCTGAAAGTTGCAATTCTGGAACAGAGAAATTACAAAACTAGGATTGAAAGGGAGACAGCAGAAATCAAATACATCCATCTGTTAGATACTCATCACAGGGGGCTAAATATTAGTGAAGGGTTTCTGGGACATTATCAAATTTGATACACAGATTGCTATATGATTTTATATTACAACTTTCTTGCCAGAACCCCCCGATATGCAGGTCACAAGTTGATCAGAGACCGTAGTGGGCATTCTCAGCAACCTTGAGATTGAAAGGGAGTCATTTAGAGTTTATCTGAATAATCTATTGTTGCTAATGTCTGTGTGAATCTGCAATCTTGTGCTTGCTTGTCTGTCATTTTGCCCACACCCCTTTTTTTGTCTTGCCCACACCCCTTCTCCCGTTGAGCCCCTGAATTTGGTATCTAATGAACATGCAAGTTTCACTCTTTGTCTGAAGAAGTGGACTTGATCCACGAAAGCTAACAATAAAAATATAGTAGTTAATCTTTAAAGTGCTACAGTGTTTTTTATTTTATTTTATTTTGTTTATTTTGTTTTGTTTTGTTTTCTGATATAATCAATAGGGTTATTGCAACCATACCAGTACTATTGATGCTCATGTGCCAACAGAAAGGAGGAAAATTAGAGCATTTGCCAGTGCCTCTTTGTACAAAAAAAGAATTTGTGGGCTGCTTTAAATCCTGCCTCTGTCTCAGGATGCTCCTGCCAGCCTAGCAGTTCGAAAGCAAGAAATTACAAGTAGATAAATAGGGACCACTTTGATGGGAAGGTAAGCAGTGTTCCATGCACTTTGGTGTCTCGGCATGCATACCACATGTCCACAGAAATGTCTGCAGACAAAAGATAGTGCTAGCTCTTTGGCTATAAACAGAGATGAGCACTGAACCCTAGAGTCAGATACGACTGGCTGTTTAGCAAGGGTGACCTTTACCTTTACCTTAAATGAGAAGAGCTGGAGATTGAGGCAAAGAGGGAAAATATCTAAAAGAGCAGAAGGATTTACAGTAAAACACCGGATAACAATTGGATCGGATAACGCTAAAATCGCAAAACGTTAAGAAATCTGGGGAGGAGAATTGGATCAAATAACGTTAAGGTCCTATGGGACGGATTGGATAACAACCACGAAAGCCTGTGCGGTTACAATGTATCTTTATGGAGCTTTAACGTTATCCGATCCATCCCATAGGATTTTAACATGGAACGGATAACACTAAAAATCGGATAACACCAAGACTTGTGGAACCAAGTTTTACCGTTATCTAAGGTTTTACTGTATATTGAAAAGTATTTGCCCAGATGAAGTTTTTGCAGGTTCATATCATGTACTTTATAAATCAATGTACTTGGGCATGTGTGTACAGGGAAATGGGTAGGAATCAAAAGCAGACAGTGATTGACAGATGATGGGGGGGGGGGGATTTATACAATCTGAAAGGAGACCAGAGTATTCTGGTAAATAAACTACTAGTGCTCTATTATAGGCTTAGTAGTAGTTGTTAGCAACATTAATCTTACATGCTAATTTATCACTCTTTTAACTCTGAGCTGTGGTGGCTCAGTGGTTAAGAAGCTCGCCTTGTTAGCTGGAAGGATGGCGAGTCGGGAGTTCGAGACCTGGGTACTGTATGATGGATTGCCAGTCTCTTTCCCAGCTCTTGGGGACATGAAAGGTGCCTCATTTGGCTGTTCCCTAAGCAGAGTTCCTTCAGCAAAAATCCTTTCAACCCAGAATAATTTCTGACATGAAATTATTATTATTAACTCTGACCAGATATGCTTCTTTTAAAATATATATTTAAGTACCATCATCTTAACTTCTATCTTTTGCTATACTATGCTGGTCTTGGATCATAATAGAGATTTGCTTTGATGGAAAAACACATGGACTACTATAGTTCCTCAGAGAGTGAAAAAATAATTATATTAAAACATGTTATTTTGGAACAGCTGTTTAGTAATATATTATAGAATGAAGAACTGTAGTATAATAATGGTAGTTAATAACGATAATCCTAATTAAAATACCACATTGAATGTACACCATACTTTCCAGAGAAAATGTACATTTAATTCACAATGTACATTTTTAGACAGACAAGCATGGCACAGAGTGGGAGGCCCAATAATCCAGCAAACTTTCAAACCGAGGTATGTTTCTACCATATAAGTGAAAGAAAACAAGTTCAGACACCTTTGCTTGTGAATTGCAGATACTCCATCTGCTGCCCAAATCCTGTTGCTTACCATACTAAGTTTCACTAAAGCAGGGGCGCCCAAACTTTTTGCACAGTGGACCTGACCACACCACTGGAACAGCTGAGCTGGCCTGACCACACCCCCGGAAGCATCTGCATTTGCATGAGCGCATCTGCACTGCACCTGGAAGTGAATGTGGATGCATTCACACATGTGCAAATGTGTCCATGTTGCACCCAGAAGTGAATGCAGACATGTTTATGCATGCATGAGCATGTCTGTGCTGAACCCAGAAGTGAATGCAGATACATTTGCAAGAGTGCATCCGTGCCAAACTCAGAAGTGAATGCAGATGTGCTCATGCATGGACAAACACATCTGCATCTGCTTCTGGGAGCGGTGCAGGTGGCATGGGCCTGGTGGAATGGCATCAGGGGCCATATCTGGCCCATGGGGCATAGTTTGGGCACCCCTGCACTAGAATATGCCCATTTGGGGTTTGGTGAGTCAACTGCTCCCTAAATTCTGCTGATACAAATGGGCCTACTCTAGTTGCAACTACATTAAATTAAGTTACAACTAGAGAAAGCCCATTTGAATCAATGATGCTTAGAAATTTGGTCACCAAATCTCCATGGATTTACTGGGTTTCCTCATATCCAACTCTAGATTCCAGTGCTCATCTCTGTTTATAGCCAAAGAGCCAGCGTTGTCTGTGTCTGCAGACAGTCCTGTGGACATGTAGCAGGCATGACTAAACACATAATGCTGATTACTGCCATTTCTTGCTTTCAAACTGTTAGGTTGACAGGAGCTGGGACAGAGGTGGGAGTGCACTCCATCGTGCAGCACTCAAGTCTCGAACTGCTGATCTGCCGACTTTCCAGTCATCAAGTTCAGCATCTTAACCACTAAGCCACTGCAGTCCCTTTAAAATAATTGCTAAATGGACACAAATGGCAGCCCGGAAGCTGCCTCAGATCCTGAAAATTCCCCTCTATAGATAATGAAGTTACCATCAAAAGCATGCAGAAGCAAGGATTTCCCCCACTCAAAATGCCATACAAACATTAGCTTGGCTTGCAACAACACCCTACAGACCTGCAAACAGCAGGAAGGGACCATCCCATGGTGCAGTTGTTAGTTTTTGTTTTGCATGGCTCTTGTGCTCTTCAAGAATGCCCGAGCACCAGAAGTATAATAAACAGAGGCAGCCACATAGCTACCCTGGAGGTATATTTAAGAGGAAAGCTGTGTTTGTCATCCCTCTGTCACACTTTCAAAGATGATGGAGACCCTACAAGAGCAGAATGATGATGGATCCCGATTCTTCTGGGTTGCTGTCAGTATTCATTCCACAACTGATGTTCCCAATTCCCATGACAGAGTTAGCTGAAGCACTGAATTAAAACTGTATGCAGTACTAAACTGACTATATTATCACTGAAATGAAGCCTAGGCTTGTCCCAAAGAAGTTACAGCATAAATGGATTGCTCATGTATGGAAGACAGTGCCCTGTGTGTGTTAGAATGATGAGCATAAGCTCCTTGTGAGGATTAAATGAATTTTTATGGAGATGAGTTTATTTTGAGATGGCAGATGAGATGAGGAAGATACCGAAAAAGATGGATACTAATATTATTGATAACCAATTTTGCTTTTCCACTGCATTTACACCAATGAATTATGAACTCCCAATCATTAAACAACCGACAGACCACAGCCGGGGAGTTGAATGGTTGGGGTCCAATGTATCCACTACACAGAATTGCACATACTATATTTGTTTGTTTATTGTCTTCTGCAGCAATGCTCGCTACTTAAGAGTCAACTCCCTTTTCAAAACATAACTGACTATTTGGTTTTTTTTGGGCCTGACAGCTTCTGTCAAGAAAAAAAGCATACAATGTGCCTTATTCATGCCTGTGCACACAAACTTATCTCCCCCTTTGGCTCCTGGCTAACAACTGTAAACAATCTATCCTTCTCAGTTTGCTTTCATCTCCCTGGGTAACTTAGGCAAAGAAATAAATTCCACATTTATGCACTGTGAGGCTACAATCCTAAGGAAGCACATGAGAAATGTGTGGTTAGAATTCAAGGTTCTTTGTACTAGGCTGGAAAAGGCAGCAGAGCCCATTCAGCCTGGACTTGTGAAAGCAATTACTGCAGATCGTTTGGGCTGTTCTCATGTGTGTGTGCCAGGTGTTAGCTGGGTCACTATCAACACACACACACACACATGCACACGCACACGCACGCATGCAGCTTGAGTACTTTTCTGAGTACATTATGCTACTGTGACTATTTTTCTTCCTCCTCCTCTTTTCCTTCCTCTAAAGAAATATTCCCTCCTCCTCCTTCCCCACATCTTTCCCTATGGCTCTGCTTCATGATGGGACACTTTCTTTGTGTCCCTCCTCCTTCCTCTCAGCTTCCAAACTTTGCCTTGGCAGGGCTCGCCTGAATAGAGCCCACAAGGAGGAAAAAACAGAGTGGTGGGTGATGGCCTTAACAACCAGTTTGTACAGTAGAACAGGAGACCAGCCACAGGACTGGTCATGATGGTCTCCTTGGGCTCCACCTGCAGCTACAGAAGCTGCCAGCTTCCTTTTGTTTTAGACTAAAGGAACAAAGAGAGGAGGATGGACTCAGCAGGAGTGACCATGAGTAAGAGCGAGTGGGAAGCATTTGTGTTTTAATTGAGTGCATGAGGAAAGGAGCAAGGGATAACTCAAAGGAGGAAGGGACCATGAGAACTCAAACATATGATCCATGGGTCTTTCTCTTTCTTTTCCCCTTCCTGAATGAACTGCCAAAGAAACAACCCAACTGGTAGGCATCTGTCTGCAGTGATATGAGGCAGGAACATCTAAGGCTCCTTCTGCCATCTTGCCTGGTCACAGTTCACCTCAAGATATATATGTCAAGTCTTGTCCCTTAGCCCCAGAAATGTTGAATGGTTGTTTCCTGAAACAATTCCTGAAGACTGATGTCCTCTTGGATTGGTCACAAGACCCCCAGTTTGTTAGATTAGCAAGTTGCTTCTTTTGTGCAAAATGCCTTGGTGCATATTTAAAAAATATTTTGGTGCAGACTATGGATCCAGAGGAATTACTGATTAAATAAATACAGTTTATTAATAAAATGCAAAGTAAAAGTAATTGAAATGGGGCACTTTAGTTTGCTAACTTAAACCCTTAATTTTTTGATACAGGACATCATTAGGGTAGGAAATGAAACTTCTCTAAAATATTAATTTAATTACCTGTCCATCACCCTGAGAATGGAAAAGGAACACCTACATTGCCCTGTTCTCTATGAGGAGAATACAATGATCTAGGATTAAAGGGATCACATTTATAACAATATCTATTTTAAAAAATTATAATGATTATTTCTGTCAATCAATGATCTCCCCATCACATAGCAGAACCTGTTAAAAAACAACTTTAGTGTGAAGTAGTGAAAAATGTATAGTTGTCATGGTCTTGGCAGACGGCAAACTTACCTTTGTCCTGTATTCTGGAAATGATGACAGAAAACCTAGTAGCTGTTAAAAATTCACTTGTGCTAATCATACTCTGTTCTTTTTCATCTTGCCTTCTCAAAATGCCTTTGCTATGGAGAATGAAATAGGTAGTAAGTGAAATTCTAAGATGGATAGGATAAGGTCATGAATTAGCTCCCAGTCTGGGCAAATGGGAGAGATTCAACTTTAGTAGGTTGAGATTCCCAAAATTTAAGTAGTTATTATGTATGAAAACATGACTTTATTAAATCAGTTCTATAATTTACAACCCTATTTTAATTGATATTTATTTTCTCATACCAGGTAATGCGAAACAAACTGCAGGATGAACTCACCAAAAGCTGCCTTCATTCGTTATACTTGTGAAAGTTGATGGTATTTGTATTTGTGACTTGATATTTGTATTTATGACACTGAATCATATTTGTAATGCTGATTGGAATATTATCTTGCTATTATACTGTTACATTTTTTATATATTGTATGTTTCTGCCTTTATTGTTGGACTCTATTGATCGACTGTATATTAATTATGTTGTACACCGCCCTGAGTTGGTCACACCAAGTAGGGCGGTATAGAAATCCAATAAATAAATAAATAAATAAATAAATTTTGACAGTTTCATGTCTGACCTATGCATGAAAGAAAAATAAAAATGAAAATTATTTTGTTTTTACTTTTTTAAAAAAATAGAATTAGAACGAGTTTTTTCTTGTTACTGCGAAGTAGAAAATGACATCATCAGTTTTGATTTTGACAGTTTAATGAACACATAGGAAACAGAGTCCTGTTGGCCAAGCATCTTCCATTTGGAAAACATTATTTCAGGGATTGCAACTGACACTGGAAGAGTAATTAGGATCACCAACAACTTGCATAAATGTGAATTTAAAAAGTTGATTTCATTTTTGAAGGCAGCATCTCTCTGAGACAGAAAAAGTTGATAACTGATACGACAGTTCCAAGACAACTTCATATTATGAAGTTTTCACAAGAATGAACGGCAGCTATATTTAAAATATGAACCACACAATGCATATATTCAATGTACATTACAATATTTCTCAGAAATTATCTTTCAGACTCTCTTGCATCTCCTGCACATTATGACAGCACTGTCATATCCTCGGCTCATCAATTTTTAAAAGTCTATACCTAAATTGAGGTAATAATTCATGCTATCCCAGGCGTTGTTGCCTTTTCAATACATACAAATCTAAGCAAAACTTCTCATAGTATTTGCGGTGGCTCAAGTGGTTAAGATGCTGAACTCAGTGACTGAAAGATTGGAGTTTGATTCCTGGTTACTGCATGTTGGAGTGAGCTCCCGTCTCTGTCCCAGCTCCTGCCAACTTAGCAGTTCAACAGACATATTCAGTTTAATTGGGGCCAGTTACATGATGTGTATACCAGGTTCTGAAGGCTTTGTTTAAGTGTAAAGGAGAAAAAGAGAAAGAATTTTAGGAGAATGAACCATTACTGTGAAATAATCCATTCATGTGCATATTTCAGGTTGTATGCTGTTTAAGAAAGGGCTAAATCCTGGCTCACATCATTAGCAAAGATGAACCAATCTGACTCATGCTTCTCATGGGGAGGAAAATGAATATATTGAAAAGCAGAAATACTTAGAAGTGATGCTGTAACAAGAGCTTGAATGTTTTATTCACCATTACTGTGCAGGAAGTGAACTTAAAACGACCTTACAAGAAAGTCTGAAGAATACTAGCAGTAACAGAAGAAATATCTCAAAGGCCTCTCCCTCCCAAAAAAATTACTGCTAGTGCAGACTGGTGAGACAGGCCTGGCTAGGCAAGTACATTATCATCTAGTTCATCCTTTTGCATTAAAAAAGAAAGCACAGAAAGTTTTACCTTTGCAGTGAAGAACCATGGAGAGGAAACTTAGAAGGAATCTGAACATTTGTAAAATTGAATTTTTCCTGCACAGTTGCACAAAACTTTGAAACAAGGTGACTTGTTTTATGTTGTCACTGCACAGACTATTACAAAGTGGAAGTATCAGTGGACCTGCTCTTTTGTGCTTGTTGTATGCCTGTACATAGCTTCAGAGAAATATTCATTCATTCTTTTGTTTTGCCAAAATGGCAAGGGAGAAAAAGTATGGGGTCCCATTCATTTTCTGAATTAGCAAATTCCAATAATGTATAGTTGGGAAATCCTCAACAGGGCAGTCTCACTGTGCAAAATCAGTCAATCTCAACCATGATAAATGGGACAATGGCAAAATGTTTTCATATCTTTAGGCTTATTTCACTTGAGAGGGATTCAATTATTTTCTTTAAAATATGTTACAATTATTTTCTTAACAAATATGTCATTTGTTTGTGTCATTTCTATGCTGCTTCTCTCCTGGTGAAGTGACCCAAAGCACTTTACAGTTGATTAAAATGTGCACATAACTGCACTGAGTAAGTTTTGGAAACTAAGATTTACTAGAGACATGACCATATAGAAGCTACTTAAAGAAAAAAAGAAATATTTGCTAATTAATTCTGGAAAAGACTAATATAATCCATTGAAAATAACACTTTGAGTTATGGATTTAAATCACAAAAAATATATATCATAATTTGGAGTGCAGTTTCTCATAGGAATGCATTTAAGATGAATTAATCCATTCCGGAGGTCAATAAAAAGGTTTTCAATGCATTCCTATGAAAAACCGTGCTTGGAGTTATGATTTTTTTGCGATTTAAATCTATAACTCAAGGCATTCTTTTCAAGGGATTTCCTTTCATAACTTGAAAATTAAGTTACCCAAGGCATTCTCAAGGAACACATTAATTTCATTAACTTGAGGGACCACTGTACTTGATTTGGGCCACAGTTTCAAAAGCCCAGGTGGCAGTTCCTCACGCACCCTCTCCATCAAAATAACAACTGCCTTTACCTGTAAACATTGCTTTCCAACAGCATCCAAACATAGAAGAAAACCAGCCATGTCAGAAGGAATCTTATGATTTAGTCTTACAAGCTCATACTGCATGTCAAGGGAAATTAACTGTTAACATTTCCCCTGTCCTTGGAGGCTTGGGACAGGTGGCAACCCTGATGTTAGGAGGTATTTTTCAACACTTTTGTGAGTAAAAACTGAGAGGTCTCTGGACTGCTGTCTGCTACAATTTGTTGCCTGGCTGAAGCACTAAGTTTCATCATGACTTGATACTAGTTTTAGAAATCACAGAAAGCGATGTGTCCTGTAAAACCCACAGAGTAGTGTAGTAACAACTGGAAGGGGGCAAAGGAAAAGAAAAAAACACGCTGCCCCCTTCCAAGCTTTTTAGAAAGGCTCTTAAAAGTGCTATTTGAAGTTCATGCTTATACTTATCACTTGTGACTAATGGAAAGCCTATTAATTAATGACTTCCAAAAGCCTGACTTTGTAAACTAATGCTTGTTATGCTCCCTTATTGGAATCAGTTACTCTGTATTAGTTATTCCTTTGTTCTTACACCTTCAATTTTTCTTAGCACCAATGTCTTTGCCATTAGTATTGTGTCAAAAGTATGAAAGTCTAAGTGTG
Source organism: Furcifer pardalis (assembly GCA_030440675.1). Taxonomy (NCBI): domain Eukaryota; kingdom Metazoa; phylum Chordata; class Lepidosauria; order Squamata; family Chamaeleonidae; genus Furcifer; species Furcifer pardalis. The sequence continues at coordinate 107,237,316 of CP126893.1, forward strand.
GCCTGAGCATCTCTGTTGCAGAATATACTGCTCCAGTATGGAGTGCATCTGCACATGCGAAACAAGTTGACATTGCTGTAAATGAAACAATGTCCATCGTGACAGAATGCCTCAAACCTACACCAGTTAAGAAAATATCTTGTTAGTATTGCTCCACTTAAGATAAAGAAAGAAGTTCTTTGCCCCAACCCTAGTGCTGATGCCAGCTTGGGATCAGTCCTGGGGTTTGGCGGAAAGGGAACAGGGTTTTTTTTAACGTTGTGTGATCAATGAATCGCACAACATTAAAAAACAGATAACATTATGACTTGTGGAACCAAGTCATAACGTTATCCGAGGTACTAGTGTACTCTATTTCTTTGTCAGCCGCCCAGAGTCATATTGCAAGTGGGGTGACATGCAAGTCAAAATATAACAACAACAGCAGCGCTGGAACCCACAGTATGTATCTGTTTGAAAGTTTTCAGGGGAGACAAATCTGTTTTTGTTATAATTGCACTTTCTCATTTTTAGCAAGATGCCTGCACTGGTTGAGAAACATAAATTACAGCCTTGCTAGAACATAATTTTGAGTATTATAACTATTCAACTCACTAGCAAGCCTCAAAGAAACTGAGTACCATATATACTCGAACATAATTCACCCCAAATATAAGTTGAAGTACCTAATTTGGACCTCTAAAACTAGGAAAATAGATTGACCCGAGTATAAGTTGGGGGGGGGGGAATGCAGCAGCTGTTAGCGAGTTTCAGCAATTAAAATACATGAAAATGCAGTACAATTAATTTATTCAGATATTTGTGTGGGTATGTTTTCATTTTTTTATGGTTGTGTTAGTGCTTTTAAAAAATGTATGTTTGAATTTGCACCACTGCAATTTTGGGACTCTAGGGGTCGTTGAGTTTTAATCTCTTTTAATATTAATTTTAGACAGGATTTTATATTGTGTTTTATGTCTCTTTTGAAGCTTTGTTAGCTGCCCTGGGTCTCCTTGAGGATGGCAGCATTTAAGTCTGATTAAATAAAATAAATAAATAAGTATAAGTTGAGTCCCAGTTTAAATCTCATTTTGGAGGCTAAAAAACTAGACTTATACTCGAGTATATACAGTAAATGCTTTCTCATGCTTATGGTGTAACTCTGTGGCTGAATAACCCAATACTGTACAGTATAGTAGTTGACAACAACCGTGCTGCATACACATTTGGGTCCTGCTTCTTTTTATTGCAAACAGACGCCATTTATTAACTCTTATTGACATAATACTGGCAGATCCATAACCAAATCATTCCTTGAAACTAAATGATTCTTGTAATTTTTTTTAAAAAGGTATGAATTAGTATGCTGGACAATTAGTGGTCAACAAAAAATACAAAGAAACCATTTCTCCCAATTCAGTTGTTCTTCAGCTGGAAGAAAATTCCTTGTTGGTATAATAAAATATACACTGGCTTATTTAAATTCTGGAAAAGGATATGGAGTCTAAAATCAATGGTCAGGAATTGTTACAGTAGGGATGTTAAAAGGCAAGGAACAGGTCCAATTGGCGCAGTTCAACAGATGACACAATGGCTCAGAAGACACAACACTCTTTTCATTTCTAAAAGGACATTGTTCAGTTTTTACCTAGGCTGCCCTCATTTAGCACACCAAAGAAGCTCACTAGGAACTTGTGACCCTGGGTTCATAGCATCTTCTCTGCCTGACCACAATGCTAGAAGGAACATGACAGGAGTTGAACAGGTTCTATAAAGCTGGGGTGTCTACAAATCTGCCACGTGTGATAATGAGTATTGTTTAATTTTTCTTTACTCGGTGATATAAAGCAACGTTGTGGTATGTTGCAATGCAGCAAATAAAGGAATAAATAATACCTAGATTGTGGTTCAAATATGGCCAAAGCATATATTCATAGATATGCACAGAGTACAGTGTTCCTTAGCATCTTATGCACATACATCACCACTCCATGTCATGTCAATAAGTCATAGTGGATGGAACATTAAATATGGATTGAAGAAATAGAGCAGACTCAAATGCCCACACATAGAGGAAGCTGATCCTAAGCCAGCATTTATCTCCCTATATACCTTGCAGGATGTGCGGTTATTTTATACTGCTCTGAGCTACTAGGAGAATAGTATGGATAGCAATGTGGTTGTTGATGGAAGTAACACTAGCAGCTGAAGTAGCGCTAATTATGCATGATGACTGTGGCATGCTCTAGAATGCCATCATGTCTAATCACATTTCTCTCTCATATTCACCCCGAAAGCTGCCTTGTCCACTGTCCTCAGTGTGACAAAGCATTTAAGAATTTGTTTCTGTCTGGATAGCTCAATGAGTTAGGCATCTGGCTATGGGGTTCAAAGTCAGGAGTTTGATTCTCCACTGTGCCTCCTTGGCCTAGGGACACAGCCTCAGAACGCCTGTAGAAGAGGAAGGAAATGATAAAGCCCTTTGTACTCAATATTGAGGAAACCCCGGTAAGGGTTACCATAAGTCAGAATCCATTTATTTCTTGTTGCTAATATAATAATTGAGTAAGTGTGGCAAATCTTCTGTGTGCATATGTTTGTGTACATATATGAATGGATTGACTTAATTGCTTGAGCTCCCATATATGCACCATGTAGGGTTTATTTTGTTTTTAGTGTATTGACTTGTCTGTCTAGATGTGCTTGTATTGTTTTAACAGCCTATAGACTGTAAATAAATTTGATTTGTCATACATATTCATATACTGTTTATGTAATATGTGTGCTAGGTTCAGATGAAGGAGAGGTGAAAATTGATATAAGAAATATCAATGACTTATGATATGTAGATGGCTTCATATTACTGGTAGAGAACAGAAATGAATTGAAACAACATCTGAGGAAAGTTAAAGAAGAAAGCACAAAAGCAAGATTACAACTGAACATTAAGGAGATGAAATTTCAATGTTGATAATGAAGAAATCAAAGTGGCTGAAGATTTTCTATTCTTTGATTTAAAGATCACTGAAAATGAAGACAACTCAGACATGAAAAGGCAGATATTGAGGAACTGCAAAATATGCTTTGGTATGGAGACCAAAGCCAAGATAATCCATACTGTGGTATTCCCAATTACTTTGTATAGATGTGAAATTAGGATAATGAAAAACTGTCAAGAAAAAAAAAGCATTTGAAATGCCATGATGGATAAGAGCTTTACATGTGCTTTAGACTGTCAGAGGGAAAAATATGGAGCCAATCCTGAATTCTCAGTAGGGGTGGGAGAAACCGAAACTGATGGAACACCATACACTGAACATATCATGAGAACATAAGACTCATTGGAAAAGACAATAATGCGGTAAAGAACAGAAGACAGCAAGAAGTTTGGCAGGCTGGTTAAGAGATAGATTGATCCAATAAAGGGGGCCACAGCCTTTAGTTTGCAAGACCTGAAAAGGGCTGTTTATGACAGGACTTCTGGAGGGTCATTAAGAGGTTGTCATTAAGCAATTTGATGATATGTAGCAATGACATACATATTCACATATATTTATTCAGCTACCAGTATTTGTAGCTGCCAAGATCTGTTAGAGCAGGAATGAGCTGGGGGTGAAGGGGGGGGGGAAGAGAAAATTCTTACGCCATTATTGGCATCAACCCATCCCAAGGATTTCACACAAGCCTGTCACATCTGCCAGAAAGGATCAGCTGTAAAGATGAACAGGAAGGAGCATATAAATGCAACAAAGGAAATGACTAAATAAATAAGGAACTTAAAGAGTCATTTGTAGACTACTCAATGTAGAGCAAAGTCCCTTGGGAAAAGAGGTTGAGGCAGCATCAAAAGCTGAAGGAATGTATAGTGCCATTCTCAGGGTCCTGCCAAGTTCACAATGGACAGAGATACCAAGGAAATGGAGAGGGCAGAACAGGGGAGGTTTGGGACTGTGACCTCCATTTCCATATATGGTGACCTTTTTGGTCTGTGTTAATTATTTTTGCAGTTGTAGACTCATCTTTCCACTGTATTAAAAAGCCAAGGAGAAGAAGAGGAGGCAAGGGGGTGTCTCTAATTGATATATTCTCCATTGCTCACTGGAAGTCAAATCAACACTGGAAGGAAAGCACAGGGGGATCCTATCTGAAGGAAAATTCCACCAACTCCCAACAGGGTGGGTGGAGAAAGAAGCCAGTCGAAAGCAATTACACAGCCCTCTCCAAGCATTCACAGGGGGTGCCTGATGAATAGCATTGCCAACCTGAACAGGCTGGATTCATCAGGACAAGGAGCTTTAGACAATGGCTGCTCACGACAGAGAAAAGAAGATGAGATTAAAGAATCCAAACCAATACAAACAAGGGAGTCTGCGGAGCACAGCCAAACAAACAACTGACATTGTCTGTGCGGCAGGCTGAAATAACATTTGAAATCCAAGGCACACTCGCTGCACTTTAACTATTGGGCCAGTAAGACACTGCAACAATACAAGAAAGAAGAGATGCCATTCCATTTCAGAATGCCATTCAAAGCCAATCAAATTCAATAAAATTGGAGCTACTCTGTAGTTTTACTAACTACAGTACAGTAAAATCTCTCATAAAGAGCACCTCACTTAGAGACTAACTTACTTAAAGAGCAGAATTTTCTCTGAATGGTCGCCTCACTTAACAACTAAAACTAACCAAAAACTCTCTTAACTAAATTGGGGTTTGCAACCCCCCCCCCCGGGAGTCACAATTGGTCACTTAAAGAGCAAACTCACTTAAAGAGCAATCCTGTGGACCGCATTATGCACTTTAAGTAAGGTACCACTGTATTTGCAAAGATTTCCACTTGGTTTTTGAAAACACACATTGCAAATGATATATTGGGGAAACTCGGCTGCCATCACTGCCCTAACTGCACCATCAAATAACTTGGGATCTGCTGCACTTACAAAACTGGTTAATTTGAAAGTTGTCTTTTTTTTTTTTTTTTTTGCTGTTTGCATGATGCAAAGGCTGATTCCAATTCATCCACCATTTTTTGCTCCCAAAGTGGCTTTTTTCTTTTGTGGAGGGGGATATTCTTTTTTTTAACCTGAACAAATTGAACGGGGCTTGTCTCCATGCTAATATGTGTAAGGACTGGAGGTGTGTTTGTAGGTGTTTAAGTGATTCAGGCAGTTGGCTATAATGTTCAGGACAAAGGTACAGTATCTCTCTCCTCCCCATTCTTTCCTCTCACCTGACTGTTCTTTCCACAGCTTCTGATTCCCACTTTATTATTTTCTCTATTATCTCTCTCTTCCCATCTTTTCACCTCCCTCTCTCCTTTCAAACATGCCACTTTGACAGGTGACATCCAAGCAAGTGATCTGCTGTCACTCACAATCCCTCCCTGTGGAAGGCTTCTCTTCTAACATCCCATTGGCCTTCTTGGGTAACTTTCCCTGCACAGATTTCTTTCTAGCCACTAATCATTGGCTCTTTCATTTTCTGAGGCCGGCACTAGTCTGCTTTCTTTCTTTACTAGTGTCAGAGGCACCACCAGCATATACTAACATACAAAGCTAAAACTAACACATCTAAAAACAAAATAGAATTAAAAAGGGCTAGATGACATCTGCCCAATATCAAGGCCACATCAATAGCATTTCCTCTTGCCAACATAAGGTCCTCCTCAGTGCATGTTGAGGGGCATTGCATGCAATGTATCATATGGGAGATAGTTTTTTCTTCTCTGCATTCACACAGGCTGTCATGTACAGGGAAACCCCACTTTCTCAGATTAGCCCTCGTTCTTTCTACCCCTGCACACAATCTCTTTAAAGCTTTCCACACAGGCCATGGTTGTTTTTGTTCTTCTGAAGTCTCTGTTTTAATAAGTACTATGAGATAAGAGGGTTGCTTATTGTTGGGGTGTGGAATTGTTTTGGTCTGTAATTGTGCAAGAGTGAAAAAAAGGAGAGATTTTGGAATTGGAGCAGGAAGATTATGAGGGATCGCAGGCTGCTTAAAGCAGGGTGGTTAGAAGAAGAAAGGTGGATGGGAAAGGGGGAAAAAGAAAAATAGAGTAATAATTGAGATAAAGAGGAAATTGGAGGTTGGGTGTATGGGTGTGAGAGAGAGAGAGATGGGGAGGGCCATGACAAAGACAAGAGAACTAGACATTTAGACTAAGCAGGGCCCTTTGGAAGAACTGAGGGAAGGCACCTGTGAGATTTTTCCACAACCTGGTAAAGAATAACTAGTAAGTAGTTATTCACCCCACTCTCTTACTGAAATATATACACTGTCAGACACCAGGATCCAGGGCAACCCAGCCACAGACCAAATAGTAAATGTACCATGGTCCAGAGTCCAAGTCCAAAATCATACTCAAGATACCCAGATATACAAAGTTGGTCTGGAGATCAGGGAATAGCCCAAGCAAGCTGGGAGTAAAGTGACCAAAAGAGCAATAAAGGGAATGGAGTAGGACTAGACATGGTTTAAGGAATGATGATCCATGTGAGGCATGACAATAGTCCATAGGAACCAGGAATGGGGCAGAAAGTTTTCAGGAGCAGGAGCCAGGCAAGAGGTCTTTGGAGGCAGGAACCAGGAGGAAGGCTAGAGATTTTGGAAACATAAATCAGCAATAATCCAGGAACCAAGCAATGGCAGGTCCAGTGACCCTTGTTGCTGAGGCAGCTTCTAGGGGGAAGTGCCAACCAAAATCAAACCCAAGGTAGAAAGGAATAGTGCAACCCTGCAAGTACTAGCGCTGCCTTCCAAATTGGGGATCTAATCCTGCCAGCATTAAAGCCACCTCTGGGGAACTCATTCTGCAAATACCTGACATACCACAGATCCTGACATACACACAAAATGGGGGCATACATACAGGAAAGATTACTAACAATAACCCAGCAATAAGTTGTTAGAATGTGCTAATGATAACTTCATATGTATAAGAAGAAAAACTGAGGATGATGGAGGAGTAATGGACCTGAATAATTAGCAATATCTTTGGTAGAGGTTCAGCTAGAAATATCATTTTACCCTGAGATAAATATCCAAGTTGCTCAGCTCACAAATGGAAAAAATATTGTGGTGGTGGAATTCCATGTCCGTGAGTGAATTAATTTCAAAGTGCTACCTGTTTAACCTTAGACATTTTCTAACATCCTTGGGCTGGTATTAATAATATTGTCAAGGAGGTTCCCTTTTTTGCTTTTAGCACTAAGATTGTTTTCTTTAACTCCACAACAAAACAAAAGAGAACAAACTGCAAAAAGATCATCAGAGGCCAGACCAGAGGAAGAAAGGAAAGAAGAGAGGCTGTGGGCTGGAATGTTAATTGCACCACATAAAATGTGAACATTGAACTCCCAATGTTCACACTCATTGAGCACTCATTACAGGCTTTACACAGCAAAGCCAAATCATTCCTATCAATGTAGCCACACTCAGAGTGATCTTTTATACTGTGTGTGTGTGTGTGTGTGTGTGTGTGTGTGTGTGTGTGTGTGTGTGTGTGTGTGTGTGTGTGTGTGTGTGTGTGTGAGTGAGTGAGTGAGTGAGTGAGTGAGTGAGTGAAGGGTGTTCACAAAAATGGACAAGAGATGAGCACAGAGATAGACAGATATTGTATGTAATCTGTGTCACTAACCATTCTTGTCCACTTGATTGTTTTCCTCTGCAAAACTGAGTGCAACAGAGTGACTCAGAGTTTGCTTGACATGGATGGAACAAATTATTCACAAACCATATTCATGTTGTTAAGCTGTGTAGCTGTACATATGAAATGGGAGAACAGAGAGGAAGACTCAGTTTGCAATCTGGCAAAGCGATCAGGAGAAAACGCTAAATGGGAAAGATGAAAGATTTAAAATGTCAGGAGGAGAATATCTGTGTTGATGCTCATCCATTCTTTGATTCAAGGATCTACATGACACATCAACTCAAACCTGCAAAATGAAAGTGCTTCAGAAGGGTAAACCTGTCACTTTGGCAATTACTGACTTTATACCCAGATTTGTTTACAGTAACAACAGAGTACTGTCCCTAGTACCTACAAAACAGTGTGACAGCAGTACAATTGTGCCAGAAGTCTCAAATTACACAGAATCATCTATATCCCCCATCCCGCCCCAACAGTATCTTCTATAAGGATCAGAGAAACAAAACATGTTTGAGTTTTGTTTTTTTAAATGAATTTGGTAGATTCTTGAAGTGAAAACAAACAAAATGGCAAATAGAGCTACATCATGTATCCTCTAGTCTTACATTTAGGTACTCTGATCTTCAGCCTGTTCAGGGTCCTCCAAGTGAAATAAAGAAGGTTGAGTTCCTCCGCCATATCCTCCTGTAATGTTATTCTTTCTCCAGTGAGTTCCTTCCTCCATCTTCTAATTTGATTTTGCTCTTGTGTACCCTCAAGAATATTTGTTCTTGCCATAAAGATCTTCCTGAAACTGAGCCAGCAGACTTGAGGCACATATCAATTCAAGGGGTGTTGTGGGTCATTCTGTTGTTTAGTTCTCTCAGTGTCCACTTCTACTTCTCTCCTTACCTTAGATGGAGTGATACCAACAAGAGGATATATTTTCTCAACTGGTGTAGGTTTAAGGCACCTGTCAGTATACTCATGGCTTCATTAACAGCGGTGTCAACTTTTTGTGTGTGTGTGTAGATGCAGTCCATACTGATTTGTCTGATTTGCCCTCTGACAGAGTCTCAGAGCTTGGTAGTCATGTGTTATAAGTGGCAGAATTGCCTGTAACTCACAGTGGATGAAATCTGAATGTGTTCAGTCCATTTCTTCCTGGTAAAGAAAGTACCACACTGTGATTCCTGGGGTTGGGTGGGTGGGGCAGGGGTGGGAACAGCCATGCACCAAGCTGACATGGAGACATGTCTCTGAGAACTGTAGTTGGGGTATTTGTTTCCCAAGGAGACACAGACAAAAAATTATGAATTGACTCCGTCTATTTCTACACTTTACCTCTGAGAATGGTAAGTGAGATGACATGGAGTGGATTGCAACCAGAGCATAATGGTAAAAACCATATACTGTTTTCAGCAATCATGAAGGAAGGATAACAAAGTCTTTGCTGTCAATCTAATAAATATGATATTATTATGTGCTTTCAAACAAATTCTGAATTATGGTATCATTCTCAGGGTTTTCTAGATATAGAGCCCTCAAAGTGGTTTGCCCTTCTCTTATTCCAGGGGCTGTCTGGGATTGTAAATCTTCTCCAAAACTGGTTCTTTTCCTGGGACACACACTGCAGAATCAAACTTCAGCTTTTGGGTCTTCAGCCAGGTGTCTGACCCGCTGAGCTATCCAGCCAACTAGCTACCGATATAGGTGAAGCTAAAACGGGTGGTTTCGCCAATATTTTAAAAGGAAATACTACTAGTGGCTATCACAGCATTCTTCAGTAATACATTCCCTAGAACAGTGATGGCCAACCTTGGCACTCCAGGTGTTCTTGGACTTCAATTACCAGAAGCCCATATCAGCACTCCCCACACCACCCAATTTGTGAAAAATCCACAGGCTGTTACAAAAGAAGCACATTTTGTAATTTCAATAACTAGACAGTTTATGAACACAGTTAAGACTCTTTCATATTGGCTCAAGCTCAAGAAAGCCAGACAATTTGAAAATGGACAGAGGTCATGCTAGATTTTGGGTTTTTTAGTCCAAAACTGTAGTTTTTCCAATTTCTAAACTTTACATTTTGTTCATATAACTGAATGATTGATTCCCATAAGGGAAAATATAGTTGGGGATGCTACTATTGTAATGATAAAATCTGTCTTCTGTCCTTAACACTGAATCACTAAAAAAAAGGATGTTATCAGTGCCTAACCAGATAATCCTCCACACATCCTCCAATTAAATGGTCACATCCTGACACCAAACTTCAGGGGCCACATGACTGCAAAGGTAGCTACACCCAGAAGTGGTCCTGAGGTGGCACACTCCATTTTTTACACTGAGCTACAAAAATTTAATGATAGAGACGAGGGAAGGAGTTATCCAAATGGGTTATTATGAAAGAAGATGCTCCCGCTTCTCCCCGGGTCTTTTCCACCTCACCCGGGGATGGAACAAACAGCCGCAGCTGTGGCCGGTGAGGCGTCCCCCCGCCCTCTTCCCATCTCGGCCCGGAGGCCGATAAAAGACTGGCGGCGGGGGCAATGAGAAGATGCTCCCGCTTCTCCCCGGGTCTTTTCCACCTCACCCGGGGATGGAACAAACAGCCGCAGCTGTGGCCGGTGAGGCGTCCCCCCGCCCTCTTCCCATCTCGGCCCGGAGGCCGATAAAAGACTGGCGGCGGGAGCGACGAGAGGATGCTCCCACTTCTCCCCAGGTCTTTTCCACCTCGCCCGGGGATGGAACAAACAGCCGCAGCTGTGGCCGGTGAGGCATCCCCCCCCTTCCCATCTCGGCCCGGAGGCCGATAAAAGACTGGTGGCAGGGGCGACGAGAAGACGCTCCCGCTTCTCCCCGGGTCTTTTCCACCTCGCCCGGGGATGGAACAAACAGCCGCAGCTGTGGCCGGTGAGGTGTCCCCCCCCCCCGCCCTCTTCCCATCTCGGCCCGGAGGCCGATAAAAGACTGGCGGCGGGGGCGACGAGAAGACGCTCCTGCTTCTCCCCGGGTCTTTTCCACTTCACCCGGGGATGGAACAAACAGCCGCAGCTGTGGCCGGTGAGGCGTCCCCCCCCCGCCCTCTTCCCATCTCAGCCCGGAGGCCGATAAAAGACTGGCGGTGTGGGCGAGGAAATGACGCTCCCGCTTCTCCCCAGGTCTTTTCCACCTCACCCGGGGATGGAACAAACAGCCGCAGCTGTGGCCGGTGAGGCGTCCCCCCCCCTTCCCATCTCGGCCCGGAGGCCGATAAAAGACTGGCGGCAGGGGCGACAAGAAGACAGTTGATTAGAAACAGCTATTGGCGGGCGCACGTTATACTTGTGAAAGTTGATGATATTTGTATTCGTATTTGTGACTTGATACAGTAATACCTCATATAACATTAGTATCGAATAACACTAAAATCGCATAACATTAAGGAATCTGGGGGGAAGAATTGCATCGGATAACATTAAGATCCTATGGGATGCTTCGAATAACAACCGCTAAAGCCTGTGTGGTTACAATGTATCTCTATGGATCCCATAGGATTTTAACATGCATCAGATAACACTAAAAATCATATAACACGAAGACTTGTGGAACCAGGTTTTAGTGTTATATGAGGTTTTACTGTATTTGTATTTATGACACTGAATTATATTTGTAATGCTGGATGGAATATTATCTTGCTATTATATTGTTACATTTTTTATATTGTATGTTTCTGCCTTATTGTTGGACTATTAATTTATATTAATTTCTGTTGTACACCGCCCTGAGTTGATCGCACCAAGTAGGGCGGTATAGAAATCCAATAAATAAATAAATAAATAAATAAATAAATAAATAAATAAAAAGAGAGCCCAAACATCTTTCCCCCACCTGCTAAACCCCTCAAAAATTATTTTTGTTCCCTAAGGAAGATTTATCTATTATCACAATTATTCCCATTGCTCCCCATCTGTTTCATTCACCACCTCCATTGCATTTCTTTCACTCTCCTGGATGGAAACCAAAATGATGTAAACCAGGGGTCCCCAAACTTTTTTGCACCACAGACCGGTTTCATTCTAAACAATATTTCTATGGACTGGTAAGCTCAAAAAACAAGGAGGAGGAGCTCAACCATTTGCCAACCACACCGTTCGCCTCAGGCAGTGAGGTATCACACTGCACATGGGGGTGGGGAACTCCTCTGTAGTTATGCAATGTGGAGGAGAGGCCCATTCACTGGCCTATCTGCTGTGTGTGAAGCATTCACTGAGCAGACCTGGAAAAACACATTGCGGGCAGAAGGCTGGCCATCAGGTGTCCCAGCACCACCCACTCCCACAGCCCAGTTCGGGACAGACCAGTCCACAGCCCAGTGTTTGGGGACCCCTAGTATAGACCATTCAAAACATTTAATTTAGGATGCCTTTTGTAGCTATTTGCATAACATTAAGAAAGTCCATATAATGTAAACAATGCTTTAAAGAGTTAAATTCTAAAGATCAGAAGTACTTTCAGAGCTTACTATGAATGCAGTCCAGAATGCTTAGCTTCATTTCTGTTTGCAATAGCCTTAGTATATGACCTTTCAATTCAATCAGCAGAAGATATTTTGAAACTACAAAGGGCCCTTGGGCATCTGATTTTCATGAAAATGCACAGGGGACGCGGGACCGTACATGACCTTTTAACCTTTGTAAAATATTCTCTTAATCTAATTGCCCTTTACATCAGTGGCAACAGAAAGAGGTGATAGGATACCCTTCATCCCTCCCACTGGAAGCTGTAAGGATAAACAAATTAAAGTATGAGAACAGCATTTCCAATGCAAAAGTTGGAAGCAGTTGTAACAGGAAGCAGACAGTATGACAGATAAGAGGACTGCAGTAGCAGAATGCCTCTGAAGACTCATCTAGTCCAACTCCCTACACTGGGTAGGAAAATCTATTGTCTCCACCTGAAAAGTTACTTTAGTAATTCATTGTAGTTGAGAAACAATTTGATACTGCTACTCATTTCAATCTTTTTATCTATTTGATTATCACTTCCAGCTTTATACCGCTAAGATAAAAATCAAGCTAAAGAGTAATAATACATTAAACATAATAGTCACTTATCTATCTTCTGGTTTCTGAAATTTGGAAAACATTACTGCAGCATGTCATAACCTACTCTCCACAATTGTGTAATATACAGTATAGTATAGTAACATCCCCTTCATTAAACAAAGTTACTGCTTATCACAAAAGCTGTAGTGACTAGAAATAACATTATAAGCCAGAAGATCAGTTGTAAAATGCATTCTACTTTTTATGACCTATGGGGCTCCCACCTCTTGAAGAGGCCCATAGGTCATCTACAATAAGTACAAATGTAGAGACTGGGAGAAATAGGTAGGGTGGGCAGTAGAACTGAGAAAGAGTTGCTCCAACAGGTTACAATGTTCTAAACCAGTGAGGGCTTTATAGGTTTATACTATAACTCTGAAATGGACAGACAACTAGTGCAGGTGGGTCAGGATCTCAGAGATATGATTGAATTTACTCATTGCCAGCAATCAATCTGGCTGTTGCATTCTGGACCTGCTATAGCTTTTGTATCTGCTTCAAGGGAAGCCTCATGTAGAGCACACTACATTAATACATCTTTGAGATCCCCAGTGCATGAACCAATATATAGTAAAGATCTCCCTTGCTTGAAAGCAAGTTGTGTCCAGCTCTAGAAGATGGTGCTCATCAATGTTTACAGCCAAAGAGTCAATGCTGTCTGTGTCTGCAGAGTTTTCTGTGGTCGTGTACCACTTTAAGTACTCTATATCTAGAAAGACTAGATGCCTGAATGCATGAAATGGCAGGAGCTGGGACAGACGACCAGACCAGGCGCAGCACTCGGAACTTAAGCTGCTATCCTTTTGGTCATCAAGCTCAACTTTTTAACCAATAAGCCACTGCATCCCTCTAATCTTGTTAGAGAACTGCTATCAAGATAAGGACCTAACTGGGTGATTTGTCAAAGTTGAGAAAAGACAGAGCAGACTATGAGAGCTACCTGATATTCTATGGACAATGCCAGGTCCAGAAGCACATTTAAGCTGCAAACCTGATGTTTAAATTGTACAATTTTTCACTAAAAAATAAAATTATGATCTTCTCTGAATTTTTTTTAACATCATCCTAAAACATTGAAAGTGGTCAAATAAGTGAGTAAGAATAAATAGAAATGAAGACTGATTTCCTGAAAGACTGCTGTCTAGACTAGCGTATGAAGCTACAGTGTGATGACATGGTAATGTTATTAAGGAATTTTAACAATATTTTGATTGCAGCAGTACAATTGATACATAGTTAAGAACAGAAGGATATACTTGTAACTCTAAGTGTATCTAATGATACTTGAGGATTTGAGAAAACAGCATGCCATATCTAACAGTTCACAAGGGCATCAGGGAAATTTCATCTAGATGCTACAAAACAAGTAAGTTACCTATGTGTATGAATGTAAATGGCAATGTGTTGCTGTTGCTGTCAACTCATCTCTGACTTATGGCAACCCTATGAATTAAATAGCTCCAATGTCCTGCCCTCAACAGCCCTGCTCACCTCGTGCAAGTTATAGTCTATGGTTTCCCTTAAAGTGTAGGGCAGGGGTTCTCAAGGTATTCACACCATGGGCTGGACACTCCCCCTCAGACAGCTGAGCAGGCCGGATATGTGGTTTCCTCCGTCATAATTGCATCCGTAAACCAGTGAGCTTGTTTGCGGCTGTCGTAAATGCGTCGGCTTCCACTTCCAGGTCATTGCCACAGGCCAGATGGAATGGTGTAGAGGGTCAGGGCCAGCCCATGGGCTGTAGGGTTGCAAACCCCTGGTTTAGGGAATCAAACTATTTTGCATTTTACCTTCCTTGTTTCCAGCTGTTTTCTACCCTTCCCAGCATTCTTGTCTTTTCCAGAGAATCTTGCTTTTTCACAATGTGCTGAAAGTAGGACAGTCACAATTTCATCACGTTTGCCTTCAGTTCAAACTTTACTTGTTCTAGGACCCTCTTGTTTATACACATCTGGGAATATGTATAACTATGCTGGTATGATACTTCACATAGAAGGTGTATAATCTTGGCACATCAGAGCCTCAGTATTTTAATTGCCTAATATGTTTTCAATAAACACAAAATCAGAAGTGTCTTGCAATTGTTATTATCAAACAAAAGGCTATGCACTCAACAGAGGCTCTCTCAGCTTTCAGAATAATTTCTAGTTTATGCAGCCATGATATCAGTCCACTGCACAATTCACATCTGTGCTTCCACATATCTTAACACGTGCCTCTCATCATACTGATTAGTCCTACTTCATGCTCAGAAAAACAGCAAGTAAAAAAGAGAGGAAAGATGTAAAAAAAAAAAACCACCACAACCTAAACCTAAATTAAAGCACAACATATATAAATAAACATGCATAATTACTATTACATAGATTGTTAAAAAAATGAATACACAGAAATCAATAATTAATTAGAAGATTTAAAGTGAATATCTGTATTAGCAGAGATTTATTGTCAAATAATCTAAAGTGAGATAAAGTTTGGCAAGCGGCATGCAGTGTATGTAGTCCAAATATCCCAAATAAATTAAGATTACCAACACTCACAAAGTAGTTATTCCTAATATCTATTTTGGTAACCTCAAGATTTCAGAGTCTTCTTCAGAAAGGTTATTGCAATAACCTTAAACCAGAGCTTGGAAAATTTAGGTTTTAAGATTAAATAAGTAATATTAAATTTTAGAAATTTAGAAAATAACAATTTAACACTAACATTTCTTAACATTAACATCTCTTTTAATTTTAATTTGAGACTGGATTCTATATTGTGTTTCTGAACCTTTGTTAGCCGCCCTGGGTCTCTTTGAAGAGGGCGGCATATAAGTCTGATTAAATAAATAAATAAACAAACATCACAATCTGAAAGTATTTTAACTCTTTAAATTAATGACAAATAAAATGTTAGTGGGTGTGTCTTCTATAAAGAATATAGGTCAATCCAGTTATCCCTTGTCCAAAATGGAAGAGACCGATGCTTCCTTTTTAAAAATTCCATTTGTGCTGGGTTGACTAATCTTGGTCTTATATAAGTACAGTAATACCTCATATAACATTAGTATCGAATAACACTAAAATCGCATAACATTAAGGAATCTGGGGGGAAGAATTGCATCAGATAACATTAAGATCCTATGGGATGCTTCAGATAACAACCGCTAAAGCCTGTGTGGTTACAATGTATCTCTATGGATCCCATAGGATTTTAACATGCATCAGATAACACTAAAAATCATATAACACCAAGACTTGTGGAACCAGGTTTTAGTGTTATATGAGGTTTTACTGTACTTGAGACTATTGTTGTTGCTTAGTCGCACAGTTGAGTCCAACCCTTGGTGACCCCTTGGACCACCATTTGCCAGGCTCCCCCGTCCTCTGCCGACATAGGTCTACGCCCATTGCGCCAACAATTCCAGCCAGCCAGCCAACCACTTCATCCTTCTCCTTTTACATTCAATCTTTCCCAGCATCAAGGCCTTCTCGAGTGAGTCCTCTCTTCTCCTTTGGTGGGTATACTATCCAGAATTCTTAGCTAACAAAGCTATGAGACTTCAGATGGTTATAGCCTATAATTCCCAGAAGCCTTGAGAAACATCACAGAGTTAACTTGAAAGAGGGAAAGACTTCTTTTCTTTGGAGAGGGGGTGGAGGCTCCCAAGTCACATATCTTCTGGAGAAGACATACTTCCAACTAATGGTTTAATGTCCATGATAATATAGGGTCATTTTGGGTGGCACGTACAAGTTTCCTTGTTTGCTTTGCTTTTGGATGATTTTTTTTTTGGCAATTTTTTTTTTGACATTTTCCCCTACCATTGTTTAAAAAAACCTAATTAATTTAACGTTAATGTATTAAATTTAAGACCTTACTGCTAAACTCTAAAATAAACAACCAAGGAGTTTTCAATTAGCAGGATGGTAACTAAGGTTTAGTTGTGGAATTATAATAATTTCACAAGGAATAATTCCTTTGCATACAAAATCCAGACAATACTTAACTGCTCATCTTGGTTTAGTTTCTGAGATCCTTTTTTTCTATCATTTTTGAGGGTCCCCATCCTCTTGTGTTTAAAGGCTGAGTCCAAAGGCAAGTAGAGAATACCTTCTCACACGTTTATCTTCTGAAACTGGAGACCACCTCTACCTCTGCTCCCAGCCTCCATGCATGCAGCCAAAGGTCTCCATGGGATGTAGGGCCATAGAACATATGCTTACTCTCTTGGTCACATTTGAAAAACTGCCATATTCCCATATGTTTAGACTTACTTTGATTTGGTACAAGATCTTCTCAACAAAGAGAAAATCTCTTACATATAACATACAGTAAAACCTTGGATAATGCTAAAACTTGGTTCCACAAGTCTTAGTGTTACCCAATATTTAATGTTATCCGATGCATGAATCAGATAACGTTAAAATCCTATGGGATGCATCGGATAATGTTAAAACTCCATGGAGATACATTGTAAAGTACAGGCTTTAGCGAACATTATCTGATGCATCCCATAGGATTTAATGTTATGCGATGCAATTCCCCCCCCCAGATTGCTTAACATTATGCAGTTTTAGCGTTATCTGACACAAACGTTATCCGAGGTATTACTGTAATATCATTAAAGTTACATATATACCCTGCAACTGCATTACTAATGGAATTGGGAGATGTAAATGTGGAAAAACCTAAGAAGGATTTGATTATTAACATGGTAACAACTGCAAGATTGTTAATAGCTAGGAATTGGAAAATGTATAGGTATTTTGGAATGGAGGAGTGGTATAAAGAACTATGGAATATGGCTATAAATGATAAGATGGCATGTGAATTAAAATGGGAGGGGGAGTGTTACAAAGAAAAACAAGTTTATGGAAATTTGAGGACAGTTTATTGCAGGGGTGCCCAAACTTTTCAACCCGGGGGCTGGATAACATTTTATCAGAGGCTCCGAGGGCTGAACTATCCATGGTACATACATCCACCCAGCCTTGCTTCCTCCGTCGCCATCGACACCTTTGTCGCCTCCTCCTCCTCTTTTGCTGCTTCCTCCTTCGCCACCTTTGCTGCCTCCTCCTCCTCTTTCACTGCTTCCTCCTTTGCCGCCATTGCCGCTGCCTCCTCCATCGCCACCTCTTACATTTATACTTACATACAGCCCTTAACGACGCCCTTGGAGCCCTCACTGGCTGAGTCAGAAGGAGACCCAAAGGCCCCCCCCCAAAAAAAGGGCTGGCTCCTCATTTTACTGACCTCGGAAGGATGGAAGACTGAGTCACCCCTTTGAGAAAGCCGGCTAAACAGAACCTCTCTATTCAGGGGCAGTCTACCTCTCCTCCCCAAAGATTCAAGGGACACATCAATGAACATCTCTTTGCATTTCAGTCAAGGTCCTCTGACGCAGGGGTTAAGATGCAGTACTGTAGCCAAAGCTCTGCTCACAATCTGAATTCGATCCCAACGGGCTCAAGGTTGACTCAGTCTTCCATCCTTCCGAGGTCAGTAAAATGAGGAGCCAGCCCTTTTTTTGGGGGGGGGGGGCTTTGGGTCACCTTCTGACTCAGCCAGTGAGTGCTCCAAGGGCATCGTCAAGGGCTGTATGTAACTGTAAATGTAAGAGCCCCAGTGGTGCAGTGGTTTAACTGTTGCATTGTAGCCTGCTCACAATCTGAATTCGATCCCAACAGACCCAAGGTTGACTCAGCCTTCCATATCCTTCTGGGGTTGATAAAATGAGTATCCAGCATGTTGGGTGCAAAATGCTAATTAACTTGTGAATGGCCCAGAGAGTGCACTAAGTGCTATGGGGCAGTAGGTCGCCCTTGCTCAGAAGCCAGTCATATCCGACTCTAGGGTTCAGTGCTCATCTCTGTTTATAGCCCAAGAGCCAGTGCTGTCTGCGTCTGCAGACGTTTCCGTAGACATGTGGCAGGCATGACTAAACACGGAATGCTGTTTACCTTCCCACCAAAGTGGCCCCTATTTATCTACTTGCAGTTTCTTGCTTTCGAACGGCTAGGCTGGCAGGAGCTGTACTGTACAGAAAGTCCCAAATGGGATCCAACTTTGGCCTGACACAAAACAGCTTATTTTTTCAAGTTGATCAAAACAGGGCTCGGGGTTTAGGGGAAAATTTTATATTTGTTTTTAGATAATAAATGGCACAGCGGCTGGGTAATATTGCTATGTTTTTAAGGGTTTTTAATTGTTTTATATTGGTTTTAACTGTGCCCAGAGTCCTTTGGATAGGGCGGTATATAAATCTATTAAATTAAATTAAATTAATTAAATTATTAGCCAGAACTTTATTTATTTATTTTTCATACTTCTATACCGCCCTCCTCGCCAGGGCAACCCAGGGCGGTTTACAACATTACAAAAAACTACATAATACAATCCAACCCCATCATCCCAGAGCTCCAGAATCCCAACTATAAAAATTTAAATTTTCAAGATTTTAAATATTTTTAAATCAGTCAATTCCCATCATAATTAAAAGATTAAAAACGAAGTCCCAGAATGAGCCAAAGTCCCCCCCCCAAAGGGCTGGCTCCCATCAGCGCGCGCACGCACGCATGCACCCACACACCCATGCACGCACGCACGCACGCACGCACACACACAGTAAAAACAAGACTTTTTCCAGACAATTTTCTCCCTCCCCACAAACAAGAAATTTAAGACATATTTTGCAATGAAATGCAAATGAACACACACACAAAACAAACAAGCCTTTTTCACACAATTCCCCCCCACACCGCCCAAACAATAAATTTAATTTTAAAAGAAGACACCCATAGGAAAAAAGGTGGAAACTTACTTTTCGTTTCTATGGAGAAGACTCCCTGGGTGCTCTCACTTCTATCTATCCATTGACCGAATCACCTCCAGGCGGAGTGATTCAGCACTTCTAAAGTAGATTCGGCAGAAGTGGTAATACTAGGCAGCAGGCGGAAGGAACTAGTCAACTCACTGCCTTTCACTGCCTTGTGATCCTTCCGCCAAAAAAAGTCCGCCAAATTTTTTTAAAAAAATAAAATAAAATGATTAGAGTTTTTATTTCATGTCTGGGGCCGGATGAAATGGCTTGGTGGGCTGGATCCGGCCCACAGGCCATAGTTTGGGCATGCCTGGTTTATTGAATATATGTTTGATAAGTCTAAAGGAGATAAGCCTGGTAAAGAATATACAGCATTCTGGAAGTAGGGGATACGGTATATATCAGTGATGGTGAACCTTGTCACTCCAGGTATTCTTGGACTTCAATTCCCAGAAGCCAAAGTCAGCACTCCTGCTGATCAAGGCTTCTGGGAACTGAAGTTCAAAAATACCTAATGTGCCAAGGTTCACCATCACTGGTATACATTAATAAACAGATTGGTTCATTTAAAGAGGTATAGACAAAAATTCAGGGTCCCATGGTGGAATTGCATTTTTGCTTTGTATTATGTAGCATGATTTAAATAAAAAATAATAATTAAAAAAGCAAAGAGAAAATCTCACAACTTATCATTGAGTGGTTGATGAGCAGAAGCACTAAGCATTCACACTGTTTCCCTGCTGCAGTTGTGGGCAGAGTTTTTAATTAATTCTCTCTCTCAACAGAAAACAAAAATGCTTTGATATAGCAAAATATTAAATAACTGTATGTGAGAATCCTTTGAGTAAGGGGGAAAATATAGCATCCCAGTTGAGCAACTGATACTAAAATTACACATGAATTTCATTTAATTCTAAACAAATGACAGTGCACATGAATTCTTAACAAAGCATTTAACCTTAGGACATTTGCTTGGTAAGATCTATTGTCCTTGGTAATGACACTGTCATTGCTGCACCATAGAGCTGTGGTGGCAGGACGTGGGCTTTCATAATGAGCAGAATCAAAACAAAACCACCCAATATACTAATGTTATTTAGGAATTAAGTTTCCTCAGCACTTCAATTTAGGGGAAAACAATAATTCTGTACTTCTATTCCTGATTCATAGCTTCACACATGTAGTAGTATTTAAATCCTTATGAAAGCAGAGGGTTTTTTTTCCTACATGAACAATGTGGAAACAAAACTTGTGTAAGGCAGACTGAAGTTGAAAACTATCCATATCCGAGCAACTAAGAGGATATTTAAAAAACTGAATACCACTGAAATTTATTCCTTTATATGGAATTGGTCTAATTAGAGAGTAGTCAGGAGACTAGAATGACAACAATTACATTTATCTTTACCAGGGAATAAGTGCCTGTGACAACCCAGTGTGTTGATATTGCAACTGTAGACCTAAGCACGTTTACAGAAACACTGCAATAAGACTTTGTTTTAGTATTCAAGAAAAAGTGTCCTAGTCAAAATACACTATTTCCAATCTGACAGTAGTAGAACATTTAGTTTCTCACATGCCAAATGGACTGGCTGTGAAAGAACACCTTGATAATATCCTCAAAGCTGCAGCAGTCCATTTATTTGTTTATTCAATTTGTATAGCCGCCACAATCGACATGCGACTCTGGGCAGCGTACATAAAATCCATTGCAGTCCCAGTGTTAAATCCTGCATGTCTCATTTCATATCTGCCGCAAGAGATGGCTCCGTGATCAAAATGTGTGGGTCACTTCATGGCAAGCTGGGATCCACCTTAAACAAATTCATGTCAATGGCATTTTTCCCGTGGGAGGGGGGAAGATGCATTGTTGGATACGAGTTACAGCCACCAATGATGACAAGCTTCCCACACATGCATGTACAGACTTAGCATATAATGCAGGAATTCGCAACTTATGGATGGCCTGTGGGCCAGATCCAGCCCCTGATGCCATTCCATCAGCCCTCAAAGCATACAGCACTTTCGGGATGGGGGGGGGAGAGAGGAAAAGTTGTTTTGGGGTCATTACCAGAGGCACTAGAGGGCATGATTTCCCATAGGAATGCCCTGAAAACCAATGTCATGTTCTAAAAAGCCTAAAAACAACAACACACAACCTAGAGGGGCAGAGGCAAGCTGAGGCAGGCTAGGTAGGAAGGCTCCTTTTGTTTACCTGTTTGTGGCAGGGAATGGGAGGAGTATTTTTTTAAATAAGGGAGTTATTTGTTAAGGTGAATGAAACTTTCTGATGAGTGCATTGAATTTTTGCAAAGCACCAGAAAGTTTTGCATTCAAAAACAGAGGCACCAGTGTTGAATTCATTATTGTTGTTGCTATGTGTGAGTGCCATTTTCTTTTGTTTATGTGTGTGTAGGAGGGGAAGGGGGGAGATTATTTGTTTCATTGTTCTGTTTTTGATTTATTGTGGGGTTGTGTGTTGTTGTTTTTGCATTATCTGATATTGTGTGTACACTACCCCAAGTGGGACATTTATTAATCAATAAAAATTCTATTCAAAAAAAATCCCTGCCCCCAGAACAGTCTGTGAGTGCTTGACCTGACCCGTGCCTTAAAAAGGTTGGGAACCCCTGATATACAGGGTTACACCTGCCACCTATGCTGGGATATGGGCAGAGTTTCTTATTTTTTTATAATCCATCCCTCCATTCATGTAGCCCAGAGCAAACTTCACATAATATTAATTCTTCAATTTGAGTCAGATGGAAATCGGAACCAAAAGATATTCCAGGATGACAATGGAAACAAGGAAACCTTTAGATACCATCCACAGATAACCCTGTACTCTTCACTTTTCAAAACCTCATAAACTTATTTTTGGGAGTATAAATCCACTAGCCCATATGGCTACTAGCCAAACTGACTGGGACAATTCTTGGAATTAAATTCCACAAACAGTAAATAAAAAAGTTCTGCCAGGTACCCTTTGCTAGAAGTGGCAGTTGACATTCTGGGATCAAATCAAATCAAGCTCTTCAACTAGTTCTTCAACATTTGCAACAATTGTGAGCCAATGCACCCTCAAATTGTCATACTAAATGAATCAAAATTTCAGCAAATATTGTTTTCAGCAAATGTCCAGTTTTGCAAACCAAATTCTATTCAAGTTATTAGCTAAGTATATGGGAAAGTGTTATGCCCCTCCCTGCATGGTAGAGCAAGCTGGCTAGAAGCCACTACACAAGGAGTAGGAAAAAGAGCCAGAGTCTTACAACAGTCTGAAGGATAAGGCAGAAACGTTGGTCCAGAAGAGCCGAGTTTGGGAGCCAGTCGTTGGTTAGACAGAGCCCAAGTGAGAGTCAAGAGCACAGTCAGATTCCAGGCAGAAAGATCAAAGTCCAGGGTCATCAAACAAGCAGAATTCATGGAGCAGGGTGTCGCAGTGTCAGGACTCAAAAGTATTGTTCCAACAAGGCTTGTGCTGGCATTTGCATCTCCTTAAGAGGGTTCATGCTCAGGGCCCACAGCTGGGAATGCTCTTTACAAACAAGCCCTCAGCTACCTTCTTCACATCTGTAGCTCATTTCGCAGCTGCAGCCTACATCTTTCTGATGTGCTTGGTTCCATCTCCTCTTCAGTGACACTTGATGCCTCTATATTTGCTGACTGTGCTCCAGTCATTTCTTGATCAACTTGATCAATAGGAGGCAGTTTCAGGCAGACAGCAGGCTGAAATGCTGGCAGAAAGTCTTCCTCATAGGACTGGGGTTCCAGGGCCACAACAGAAAGCCACCATCACAGCCCCATTAGTATACACTGCATGCTGCATGGATCTATTTACCCATGTTTTCAGTATACCAAGTGTCATTGTGATGTATGTAGCTCTGTATCCCACAAACAGAAAAGGCAACAGGGATCATGACATCAAGGGGGAGATGAGTAATAGAATAGTGTGTCATCTTTGTCAGTGTTTGCACATGAAATGGTTTTCCACCAACACGTTCTGTGATGTATTGCATTTAGAAACAAATGTGTCCTGCTAAGGGTAAGGTAAAGGTTTCCCCTGCCAGTTGTATCCGACTCTAGGGTTCAGTACTCATCTCTGTTTCAAAGCTGAAGAGCCAGCGCTGTCTGCTTCTGCAGATGTTTTCATGGTCATGTGGCAGGCATGACTAGACACCAGAGCACACAGAATGCTGTTTATCTTCCCACTGAAGTGTTCCCTATTTATCTACTTGCAATTTCTTGCTTTCAAACTGCTAGGTTGGCAGGTGCTGGGACAACGACGGGAGGTTATTCCATCCTGCAGTACTTGGGAATCGAATTGCTGGCCTCCTGGCTTCCAATCAGTGTCTTAGCCACTTGAGCTACTGCTAAGTGTAACAGAGAACATTTCCCAAAGATCATATAAACCCCAAGCAAACTCCTGAAACACCTCTATCCTAAAAGTCGGTCCACATCAGAGAACGCTGCCTGTAAGGATGATGGAAAGCAGAATTCTCACAGCATGCATTTGTTTTGCTTATTACATTAAGCTAGTCTTTACTTGTATGCCTAAGGATTTGTGGGGCTCATGGCCCTCTTAAGGATAGAACAGCAGTATACTTTACATCTCCTATTCAGAGTCCATTTCCAACAAAATACACTTTGATTTTCCATGATTAACAATGTTGCAGCCAAAGAGAACACTGTTGTCTTCCAGAATCACTTTTTGCTACAGAATTCACATAGAATTAGACTTATAAGAGCTGTACACTATGCTTTTAGTTTCAGCTCCTTATTTCTTTTGCAAACAAAACGGTTAGGACAGAAATTGTCCAAACAAATTTATTGTTGTTTTCCTCTTTTTTTTGCCTCAATCATTGTAAACTATGGAGGGAAATTGCCCCATGCCATTTTTCAGTAAACCATAATGCCAAGAAGCAGAAGGAACAAACTCAGTTTACTGAAGGCAGGGAGAGGCAAAGAAATTCTCAGTAGGTCCAGGAAATAAAAACTGGGTAAGTTTAACCCATAACACTAAACCTGCTGCTACTTCATATTACCATGAAATTTCAATGGGGTCAGAAAATAGCCCAAAACTCATTTAATGTAAGGATTATTCTAATAGGATAGGGAGATGGAAAAGGTAAGCAAAAGAGGCAAAGGATTTGTTTACACAACTTTCATCCTGGATGACATTTTGTTATTAAACACATTCAAGATAATCTTGTTTAGTTGATAGATGGTTTTGCTCTGTTCATGGGCTTGAAAGGACTATAACTCAAAACCTGAGCAGGAGTTATCAAAGGGAGGGCTGTTAAAAGTCTTTTCATGAGAAAAATGATGAAGCTATAACAGTTCTAGCTCACAGCTGCATTTCATAGGGGAATTTTCCCCTCCCTGCTTTTGGCAATTCAAACTACATCCATCAACATGGTGTGGAAGTCAATGTAAAATGTAGATACTTTATCCTCTAATTGTGTTTAGGGCTCAAGTCCAGAGCGGGAAATGCTTGGCCCATGGGCCCAGCTCAACCTGCTGGGCTCCCACAGATGTAGCCCTGCACTCAGAAAAAAGTTGCAGTGAAGTTTAAACCACACACAGTTATTCTCTGTCGTAGTAAAAAAGTGAGATGCACTCTAATTACCTTCAAAGCACTGTTTCAATGACTGTCCAGAGAGTCCAATTTTTCTACTTCTTTGCCTACCTTGCAATGATGGTAATGGAAAAAAAGTTACTTTCTAGATATATTTCATAAACCAACACATGCAAATAGTATATAAAGCAAAATACACATAAAATTTGTTTGTGTGCTTGCTTGCTTGTTTATTTGCTTGCTTGCTTATTTAGCTAGAGAGCATCCATTGCTTTAGATGGTTTACAGAATAAAACATTTTTAAAATCCCATCTCTTGAAAACATCTTGCAATAATACATAACAAATAGCTCACTGGTTTAGGTATCTGGCTGTTGAGCCAGAGGTTAAGAGTACGAGTCCCCACTGTTCTTCCTGGGAGAAGATATAGCCTGTGTAGCAATGGGCAAGCTACTTTGTCCTGGAGCACCTGCCAAAGAATGGAACGGTAAACCACTCCTGGGTACTCTATCAGATAAACTATTATGCTTACCATAATTCAGAATTGATTTGGAGGCACACTGTTGTAGTTGTTGCTGCTGCTGCTGGATTGGCAAGAGCCTGTGAAAGGGGTAGTTGTTTTCTGTGCAACAGTCAGTTCAAGTCAGCTTTAGGAAACCCTTTAGGGCAGGGATTCTCAACCTGTGGGCCCCCACCACCTCCACCACAACAGAAAGTGCCATGTGGTGGAGAAAGGGCAACATGGCCATCCAGCCCCTGAAGCTGTCTGAGGGAGCGTGACCTGGCCCCCAGCTTTAAAAGGTTAACAACACCTGCTTTAGGGTAGACTCGTGTCACCCTAACAGCGTGAGAAGACTGTGCTTGGCTTCTAGCTTGTCTGAGGACATGGAAGAATGAAGGCTGTCTTCAGTTTTTGTCAGAGTCACAAAACGCCCCTTCTTGCATTTCAGTATCTTGGGGGGGAGGCATTCTGCACGGTGCATAGACTCTGATGTTTAGCTGATTTAAGCACAATCAGACTTAAATGCAAGTAATCAGAGATAAAATGTCTTCACAGAACCTTATTTCCTATACTAATTGGCACAACGTATTACTTTTTCTCCCAGGGAAAGGGAACAGTTAGGTCAAGATCTTTAAATGCATAAATTTATCTTCAGTTTCAGAGAGAAGAGGAAAATAAAAGTAAGGAAGAAAATTTAAAATCCAATTAAATCAACTTTTTAAAAACCCATTCCTGCATGTCTTTTCATTTTGAGCACAATTCCACAGAATTATACTCTTCAGGAAAATGGGAAAAATCTACATTCCACAAGGACAGGGTATAATACAACAGCAGATTAAGTCCACATGCACAGTAGGACTTTTTCTAAAATCTTTGCCCTTTGATCCCTGAAAAATCTGTGCTAGAAGACTCTCCATCCTTCAGAACAGATTTTGATGGTGTATTTTTTAAAGGGGGCTTAAGGATACTTTAAGGAGCACTGTCACATGTTTGTGCAATTGTGCACAAATGCTTCTGTGTATCTCTGCACAGAACTTGTAAGTTCTTTTGTGTGTGAGTATGTGCATGTGTGTGTGCGTGCGTGCGTGAGTGTGTTACTAGGCGCAAACACAACAAGCACCAAAGTACCAGCCAATTAAGCAAAAAGAAGCAAACAACTCATCAACTTTTCAATAATCCATACAGCAAGGCAAATGTTGCTACAGTTTTATATCTTGTACATTTATAGAAATTAGTTTTTAAAAATCAATCTCGAAAATGGTCAAAATCTCTCTGCAACTGCAAAGGTAGTGCTGCCTCATTTTCAGCATAAATGAACTGGGTCAGAAACTATATCCCTATTACAACTGCACTATCCCACAAAAAGAGCATAAGAACTCTAATTATGAATCAAAGCAGAACTTCTTGCCGCTAAAAAGAAATTGCTTCCTTCTGCAACATGGGAGCTAAGGCATCTTTGGCATCTTAGGTGGGGCAGACACCCTGGTTGCCAGGCATGATTAAAAGTAATTCTGGAGCAAAAGATTATTGGAACATTGTTTTTATTAACATAGGGCATTTTTTTTAAAAAAGAGTATATTCATACTATACCAAAATCAATCAAGACTTCCTGTGTCACCTAAAGATAACAATAATTTTGTATCAGAAATTATTCTAGGTTAAAAGAATTTTTGCGGAATAAATTCTGCTCAAGGAACACCCAAATGAGGCTGGGAGAGAGATGGGCATTCAATCTGCCATGCAGTACCTGGGTCTCAAGTTGCCAACTTGCCAGCCTTCCAGCTAACAAGGTGAACTTCTTAACCACTCAGCCACCGCAGCCCCTTACCTGAAAGATAACCAAGTTTTGTCTTGCACAAGCCTTTGTAGATGGTAGCCCACTTTTTGCAGCTGCATGCAGATGATGGCTTGTTGATTTGCTGCAAGAAAGTAGTCGCCACAGCGAGTGGGCGGCAATATAAATTTGAATTAATAAATAATAAATAATAAATATTGTTAATCCTGAGGAAATTTATGCTGAAGTGAGAAGTGTCTCATGATCTCAATGGCAAGATTTTTTGCCCCTTCACTTTTTGAACTGAAGATTTCACAGCTAACAGCACCTGTAAAAGAAAAGTGCTCAACAGTGGCAGTGCTTTGCATGTGGAAGTATCATTTTTGTAAGTCTGGTTATTACAGTCCTCTCAACACACTATATACTGAAGAAGACAACATAGAAGTATTGACGGCTGAACAGGATACATGTAGAATAACACTGATTTATAAGCCACATAACATACCACTCTGCTTCTACAAAGCTGTTTAGTACAGAAAACAAAAACATTCACTTTTTAGGTGGAGATTTCAGCAGCCAGAGCAACATCTGAGGATTTGAGCAAAATAACAACAATAGTGAAATCATCAAAAATGGACAAAATCCCATTCAATGTGTTCTACACATGATCCCAAACTACCCAGTTCATTGAACAATGGCAGTTGACAGAAAGACTCCAAACTAGATTTAATTTTTATTAATGATCCTAAAGCTTAATGGTGCATTAAAAGCATATGTGAATGAATCCCTAACACTTAACACGTGAGTGTTGTCAGATCTACTGAGCCATGCAAGCTCAGTCTGTACCATTCTGTAGTTATAACCATAACAGTATTTTTAATTAAAATATATGACAACCAAATACTCCCCAAATTTATTTACTCAGACAAAACCCAGATACTAAACAATGAAAAGTCATCACAACAACAAAATCCCAACAACAGTATAATCTTTCAAAAATTAATCCAGTTAAAGGTCAATGAGAAAAGTTTGAAAAAGAAAGGAAACATATCAGAAAAAGAATAGTTCTTTCCTCCCTACCCTAAAGTGAACTTCCCTCAGGAACATCTTCTTCAGAGATAAATGCACCCACAGGTACACTATTTTTATACTTTTATATTTTTGTATCCTCTTACTACTGTATTTACAATTGAAAAGAGAACATTTAGAGCTAACCTTAATAACAACCACAGATCATCTGCTACTGCCAGCTGTAGGAAGTTGTATTGGTTTGCTTACTTATTTGTCATGCTGATTAATCAGTGTATGTATCTGTATCTGGTGTATATTGTCATGAACTTGGAAAATGTTACTTTAGTGTAGATTAATCTCTGTTGTTACTCAGTAGAAGAAACAGAATTTTATTTGTGCTGTTTGTATAGGAATTTCCTGGAGAGCATTACATCACTGGGATTAGTGCCCCTAGAGGTTTAGAGAGTTATGAGAGGAAGAAATTTCCCAGAACTCAACACACCTGTTCACACTTTGAACTTCAAGTTCATAGCCTTTTGAACTTGGAAGGTCATTCACCCACACAAGAGAAGGGGAGGAGAAATTAGACCTTGGGAACTTTGCCAGTTAGTTCCAACCTTGAAAGATCTTGGAGAGATAACGCAGCATCTTATCTCTCAGATCTAATCTCAAGGACACCTCTGAATTCCTTAGGAGGGAGAAAGAAGGAAATTTTAGCATAAAAAGACTGGGTTTTACCAAGTTAGACAGGGTCTTCATTGGATGCAGTGGAGCACTTTGAAGATGGAAACATCACCAGGAGAATCAGAGATGGAACTTTGAAATGGGGCCGCAGCGAGAATGGAACTGGGTTTTAGGAATCAGTACATTTTTTGCCAAGGTGACACTTAGCTGAAATTCCAACAATCTCCAAACTTAGAAGATTTGAGATAGATTAGGACTACGGTTAGGCGTTTTATTGTTTTGAGTTAAGTTTTGTGAACTTAGGTTTAGATAGAGATAAGGACCCAGGAGTGGGAACTTTTTTCTTTGAAGTTATTTAACCAGTTCAGTAGTTTAGCAGTCGCTATGCTTTGCATTTGGATATTTCAATTGGATTTATGGATTTTGCTTTGCTTCTTATCTCAATTAAAGGAGGGAAGCCCGGCTGGGTTTCTTCTTCCTAAAAAGACAATTGGAAGTATTGTTTTATGAACCTGGTTGGATTATTTCAACGTTGGTGTTATCACGCTACTGCTGCAAAATTCCCATTCCATGTCCTTGGAGATCGCCCAGGAGGAGGGGAGGTAAAAGGAAAAACTCAGGCTGGAGGGGTTGTTCCCAGGGCAGAGTAAGAAAGGACAATTTGTGGGAATATTTTGTAGCCCTGAAGCCTGAGAGGAGGACTGGGTAGTGAAACCTAGTACATCCTACCTAGGTGTACCTGGTGTCTCACCCCCTCAGCCTGTCGAATTCTGTGTTTTGTACACAACACAGAGGATAAGGTGCGGTGACATATATAAGTTCATGCGTTTATCTCACTCCTATGTCTGATGAAGTGGACTTGATCCATGAAAGCGCAAAACATAGCACTTAGTCTTTAAAGTGTTGCAGCATTTTTTGTTTTCGTTGTTCTGTATTTGTTTTCTGATATGTCTGTATCTTTTGTAGCTCCTCTTGATTGCTTGACTGCTATGGATGCAACAATCAAGAAAGGAACTACACATTTTGAGATGGTTTGAAAGGAAACAGGATGTTGCTGTTTTGTTGTTGATGGGGTTTACATGTCCAGAGACACCTTACCCATAAAGAAAAATGTAAGGAGTTCGGCAGCTGGAGAAGTCTAAGGTAAGTGCCATTCAACAGGTACATTTATATATTAGTTTAAGGAATATGAGCTTAATGTCATGCGGGTTTCTAAAGGGACCAACAAGAAATATGTGTCTTCAAATCCCCTCTGAATTATTTCTTCATATCCAATACATTAGTGGAACAGAGACATAAAAGATTAAGGTCATCTCTTGAATTGTCAGATGAGCTTTAACTCAATGAAACATCGCACACCCAACTATTTTGGCCTATAGGTATTCATGATCAGAAGGATGGAAAAGAAACAAAAAAAAAATCTGGAAATGCCTTTGAACATTCTTTTAACTGCTTTAGCTTATTTAAGCTGCCATCAATATATAGTCAACCAAGGTCAAACTCTTAATTCTTCTTGACTCACTAGTTCTCTCAGCTAAGAAATGTATGCCATTGTTAGTTTTGATTGGTGGTCAAGCTATCTTAATTGAACTAGAATACGGAGTTTTTAAATAAATACATAATTAACTAAATAAATAATCTCTCGCCTCTAAAAGGAGCACTGTAACCTTACCTAAAATGGAATACAAGCCCATCATTTAACTGAAAGTATTATATCAGAAATCTTTGGAGCAGCTGTCACAAAGGTCTGGTTCCTTGGCAACTCCGAGTGGATTTGACCTAATAGTACTTATAGAGGCATCTACTTCTCTAAATAATGGCATTCATTTAGTTATTTTCATGGCTTGACCAGGGCAGCCTGACCACTATTTTTGCAGTGCTTCAATGGAAATTTTGGGCATAAACTGGTGGTGAAAGAACATCATAGGGTCTTATCTGACATTTCAGGGTCATTGTTTCTTCCACTTGGCATTCTCCCCAGGTTGCCACTGTCCAATCAGCCTTCTGTTCCTCCCTCTGTGATGGATTCTGCTGCCCCTTTCAGTCACACTGTGTTTGTAATAGCACTCTGAATGCATTGCTGATGACTGCCTGGCATTACCCATGGTCCCATTCAGTTTCAATGCCCTGTTTCTAATGTCCAATTCTTCTTCAGAATGCTCAGTTCAGCAAAACATAGTTTTAAACAGATTTGCCAGGAAGGTTGCCTGTAATTTCTCAGCCTAAGCAATTAGATGAGGCCTGATTATTCTGTTATTCTGCCGAAGGAGGAGGAATGAGGGGATTTTTAAAGCTCTGAAGCAAGATAAATTTCAAACAGATCAACTCACAGAGGATGGGAATATACCAAGCAAGCATTCAAAACATTTTTCTCCTACTTGTAGCTTAAGAATTAGTTTTGCAGATATCTACCATAACATCTACAGTATCTGTAACGATTCAATTCAGACCAGGGCATCTATTAGCTCAGTTTGGTTTGACTGAAATGTAGAGGCATAATGGTTCTCAGGGTACATAAAAATAAATGGGAAGGTATGTAAGGAAGAGTGTGATATGATTTATTGAAAAGGATAGGAAAAGCCACTCCTCAAGTACTGAACAGAAACTACACTGAATATTTTTGCTTGAAGAAAGCCCCAGCATATCATTCCACAGATGCCTCTGTGCATCTGTACAGGATGTACATCAGGCAGTATAGCAGATATGAATGGTGTCAATTCCTCACCAAAGTGCCTTTCCAAACTGATAGAGTCCCTCGAGAAAGCGGAGGAGAAAGGGGAGAGCTTATATCATTTTCTAGGCAACATTCCATAACCACTAGAGCAGCATTGGGAACATTTGCTTTTTCAAATATTTGTTAGACTACAATTCTAGCGGTCCTTCATACTGGCCAACTGTGCAAATAATGATGGAAGTTGCAATCCAACAAGAGAGCTATATTTCCAAAACAACAACCTTTCAAATCTCATGTACTAGTTCTGTTAAAATAAGACTTGGAGAGCACAAATAATGGGTTTCCACATGGAAATCAGGTGGCACAACAAGAGGTTTTCCCTCAGGTGCCAAAATTTAGAAGATGCCGAAATCTAGATGCCAATCCACTGTTCTGTGTCAGGAAACAGAAAAGCCTCCTAGTCTAATTAACTTTCCTTTTCTTTCTCTTTTGAAAGTGATCTCCTTTCTCTCTCTATTAGGGGTGGCATATTGCCGTCTTCTTTTCCTTAGGGAATGGGGCTTGTGCTCCAGCCTCAGCATGAAACAAAGGGAGAAAGATGCTGCTGCTTGCTCCAAATACCAAAATGGCTAATTAAACCCCTGAAGTAAATTCCATTTGCAGTAAAATTTGAATTATTATGTTGACATTCTGGAAATTGAAAGCAAAGGACAAGTATTAACAGTACCATCACTAATGACAGGGTACACAGAAAGAGCCTTCTTAAAAATTATGGTATTTTTGAACCACAATTGGGCATACCCTGGTAATGGTCACCTTATATTGTTGACTAATCTTTCTCATACTAGGTCAGGCAAAGGGAACTGCAGAATGAGCCCATGGAATGGTGTCTTCATTTTGGCAGTTTCACACCTGGCCTAGACATGGAAGAAGATCACTAATGACACAACTAGATTAAAGCTGAAAGGACATCTAGTGGTCGATATGCACAGAAGTGAAAGGAAAGTACAATGCTGCACAACACTCATAATTAGAACATGGAACATGAGAAGCATGAATCATGGTAAACTGGAAACCATAAAGCAAGAAATAGGATGTATAAACTGCTTGGTTTCAGTGAACTAACAAGGAGACATGGCAGTGGCAGAGGAAATTCTCTTCTCACCTAACCATTTCCTTGTTCAAGTCTCCAGAGGTCATTTGAACATAGTTGATGATGTGGCTGTTATAGCTGCACCTCAGTGGCAGCAGCAAATGGGAAATAATGAATGCACCTCCCTACTATAGCTCCCCCTTCTAGAGAAGATTGCATTCTTTGAGAGTGATCTGGCAATAAATGAGTCCAGGGCCAGAAATTGTCAATCTATCTTACTCTGGCTCCACTAACTTCTCTCCCCACTCCCTCTCAATCACCTTCCCACTTGGAAAGAACTTCTCACATGAGGCCAAGAATTAATGAAATGAGGCTGCAATCATCTTGGTATCTTAGGGTGACAACTTGACTATCCTTGTGTTACAACCAGAGCTTGAAAAGTTACTTTCTAGACTAAAATTTCCATAGTCAGCACAACCACTGCAATTCTTGCAGCTGTGATTCAAGAAGGTACATTTTCCACTCTTCCAACCACTGATTCCAGTATTGCCAGGAAGAGAATACAAGGCATGAAAAGTAGGAAGCCTTTTTCGGAAACATTCAATGGGATGAGAAAGGGATGAATCAGTTCTTTTGAAGTAACCTGAGCACCCTTGTTTTTGAAGCTTTTACTGAATACTGTAATAAAATAAATTGGTGTTTTAAATATTAATAAAGCATGGCTGGCATGTTTAATAAACCCTTCCATTTGAGAAAATTAACACTCCTCTGGACAAGTACTGAAATGCTATTACTTGGGGGGATATTCAAGGATTTTAATCTAATTTAAATAATTATCAGGAAATTTCTGCTCTTAATAATTTGATAATATCACGAGGTGATTCAACATTTTGAAAATGAGAGCTTTTGGTGTGAATCTAATTTGTTGATTCTTTTTCAATCATCTGGGCCTGCTGTTTGTGCTTTTTCACACTTTACCCAAAGAGGATTTTTATAGCCAGAGACAGTAAAATCAATAACAACACAGCTGTTTTTATGGATTGTGATGTGAGCCACAAATTGATAGGTCATCACCCAGTGCTCTCTTGCAATGGTGAAGTCTTAGATCAAAGGCAATCCATTTTCAGTAGATAAATGTTTTCTTGTATATTAGTAGTCTTCTTTTGGTGTATATCGTCTTCTTCTTCTATGTGGTTTTTAACTGGGAGGCTGCATGCGGCAGTTCGATCTCATCTAATTCTAATGTGTAAACTATTTAGCTGTGACTATGTCATGTTGTGCATGTTGTGGAGGCTAGTCTACTTTTGCAGGACCAGCTGTGGTAGATGTGAAGGGACTCTGTGCACATGGGGATGGAAGTTCTCTTCCCAATGTGAATGTGAGGAAGAAGACCAAACCATGGACCACATTATATTGAGGTGTCCTTTATGCACCTTTGGAGGCACATTGGAGGACTTGCATAGTGCCACAGATAAAGCCCTTCAATGGCATTCAAATCTACTTGGTAGACACAACCTATTTGGATCTTTCAGATCACATGCCCCATCAATGGGCAAAATGGCATACATACAAACAAAAGCAGTTTTCAGCAGTTTGACATAGCTTTTAGAAAGCACAACTCAACAAAATCTTGACTAGAATATCTGAACACTGAAGAACAAGGAATAATAAAATTAATCACATTGAAATGTTATTAGAAAGACTTGCAGGAACAATAGTCACTAGCATTTTGTATCTTTGTGGCCAAAATGGATAAAACCAGTACTGGCAATATGATAATGTCCACCAATAATGTAATAAATAATTACAATATTCTCATCAGATTGCCCCACTAAAAAAACTGTCAACTTTTGCAGGAATTTTTGTTCCTGTAACAACACCAAAACAATTTTTATTAGCATCACCACTAGCAGATTCCACTGTATTTTATGTAACAACCATTGCACTTCACCCCAAAATATTATACTTCATTTTTCACTTCATATAAAATGCAGTTATTCTTGTGAAACACTGGCTGAAAGCCTGTTGTGAAACCTTATACCATGCAATAAACATCATGTTATCAGCCATGACCATGCTATGCACCTGGGACATGTGGAAGGACCAGGGTTGGTGGTGGCAAAGGTCCAGTTTTAAATTGATCTTCCTCTTGCTCTACAGCTACCAAAGGTTCTCCAAAGGGGGAGGGAAGTCCCTAGAGACCATTGAAACCTGCAAGGTTGCAGTTTATGACATCATCCTTTTTGCATGGTGTAAAATTAGGAAACAAGATTTCAGCCATGCTGATTTTTGCACACAGACAAACAAATCTGCATTTCCCTGAAATGGGGGGAAATGTACACAAACCCATGTAATGCTGTCTGGTCTAGCAAAACATTTTGAAGTGTTTCATTCTTGCCTGCAAGAATAAAGTAAGGATTGCTGCTTATATATGGGTGGTGTTGGGGGTGGCGGCAGATGGGGGTGTGTGTTTTCCACTGGCCTGTTTTGTAAACTGCCAAGAGTACCGTAATTGCTATAATTAAGTGGGCAGTATACAATATAAAAAAATAAAGCCATAGAAAAGCTGACCCAAATGACTATTTTTCACCAGTACAATTAATCAGTACAAAATAATTGACCCCTGGTAGGTCATTCAAAATAACTTGCTTTGGGGATAGAATAATGTGAGTTAACCCATGCACTGTGTGAATGATTTAAAGATAAACCAATTTCCACACACCTGTCATGTAAACGTCAATGTTTAGATCAATCCCACCAGTGCTAATGGTGGAGCATATGCAGGTTTTTTTTAAATCATCTAACCACATCTTAAATGACTTCTGGTTTGGGGAAAAAGTTGCCCTTACCATAAACCAGTTGGGGGGGGGCATGACAAAATCACCCCTTGTGCCCCATAGAGAAGGCAATAGGATTTTAGAAGATTTTTTGAATGGGTGTGGACCCCTGAAATCCTACAGGATATAGTTGGGGGCCACATGTAGCTCATGAGCCACTCCTGGCAGCGAGCAAATTCTTCCTTTTGTATATAACTATATCAAAGCAATTAAAAGGAAGAGTCTGCAAGTTGCAAAGACTCATTATTCTTGACTCTCTTCAGAATAGGACCAGACAGTTCAATCAGGTTTAATGGAAGCCACAAAGGAGCTGTGCTCATTCAATACATCTTGATGCTTATTGTGCTGCCTGAGGCAATGGTGCTGCCTTAGTGAAAATGCTACAAAGAAATAAATTTGAAAGTATATAATTAGCAGTAAGAGTGTTATGGTCTATACTTAGAAATGCTGAATATACTGTATGTATCTCTAGATCTATAAATCAACATATGGATTCTTCCTAATTCTCTTTTACATTTTCCACTTTTGTTGAGCTGAATGTGTGTGTCCCATGCATACTCTCCCCCTCTCACTCACTCACTCACTCACAAGGACACAGACAGACAGACAGACAGACAGACAGACACACACACACACACACACACACACACACACAAATGTTAAGTCCACAGTGATTGCTAAATCACTTTTACTGTTAATATATTATTAATATTTCCAGATGCAAACTGGACACTAGTTTACAGAGAATTTCTTTAAGGTCCAATTTACCCATGCATTTTAACTTCTCACTGACATGCAAGGATGACTCAAATTAATCACCACAAAGAGAAATTCAGTATCATCCTAAGCTAACTCAAGCAAAACATCTTCCAACAGTGACAGTGCACATATTTGGCCAAGAGTAATTATCATCGCAGCTGGCTGGATTGCTCAGGTTTAGGTATCTTGCTGAGGAACCAGAGGTTGGGAGTTTGATTTCCCACTGTTCCTCCAGGGAGAAGAGCCAGCCTGTGTGGCCTTAGAAGAGCTGCACAGCCCCAGGATATCCCCACAAGAAGGGAATGGTAAAGCAGTTCTATGTATTTTCTATTTAGAAAACCTGGGAAAGGATCAACATACATCAGAATTGACACAGACACAAAGATATAACAGAAGATCACTCCAAGGCTCCTTCTAGTTGAGTACCTTCTCCACCTGATGCCAACCAGTTGTCTATGAGACTTAAAATGACTGTCAAAAAACAATCAAACCTGCACTTCAGGGCATGTGAATGATGGACCTGGCCTGCAATAGCAACTCGCAGAGTGAGGTTGAGAGATAGAGTTAAAAGTCTCATGGGAAACAATCATGTTTCTATTGCAAAAGACCAGTAAATTTAACAAACATTCAAGTCGAAAGCAATATTGTCATATTTTTGTCCCCATTTCTTTTTTATCCTTAAAAGTATTTGAGGAAAACTGGGTTAGAGACAGCTGCACTTTGGCAGGGAAGCAGTGGCGTAGCGTGGGGGGCGGGGGGGCGGATGCCCCGGGCAGCGGTTTTCAGGGGGCGGCAAAATGTCCCCTCCCCACCCTTTTGCTGGCGAGCGCCCCGCGTGTGCTTCGCCGCTTGCAAGCGAGGAGGAGAAAAAGGATTTTTTTTAAGGCGGACAATTCAAGGAGGGGGCCCGGCTAGCCGTCGGGGGCTCTCCTGGAGGGCGGCCTGCGTGCGCGCGCACGCTGCTCGCCTCCGCCCGCCCAGCCACCCACCCAACTTGCCGTGAGACGGGGCGCTCGTCTGGGGTGGGTGGCGCCGTGGCGGGGAGCCCCTGGCGGCTGGCTGGGCAGGAGGAGGTGGGCAGCGCGCGCGCGCACGCGGGCCGCCCTCCAGGAGAGCCTCCGACCCCAGCCGGGCGGGGCGGGTCCCTCCTTGAATTGTCTGCCTTTAAAAAAACCCCTTTTTCTCCTCCTCGCCTGCGAGCGGCGAAGCGCACGCAGGACGCTCGCCAGCAAAAGGGTGGGGAGGGGACATTATTTGCCGCCCCCTGAAAGCCGCTGCCAGCGGCAGGCGGCGCGCGGAGAGCCCCCGACGGCCAGCCGGGCGAGCGATCTGCCGGAGGTGCGCTCGTCGGGGGTGGGGGGTGGCGGACGGCCCTGCCTGGCGGGCGAGCGGACGGAGGTGCGCTCGTCGGGGGTGGGTGGCGGACGGCCCTGCCTGGCGAGCGAGCGGACGGAGGTGTGTGTGGCGCGCGCGCAATCGCGTGCGTGCCGCTAGTCAGCAGGGGGGCACCTTCTGCCTTGGGAGGGGGGAGGGGTGGCGGCAGCGGCGAGCTGGGGGCGGCGCGGCGAGTTTGCTTTTCGCCCCAGGCGGCTGAAGACTGTGCGACGCCACTGCAGGGAAGAGTAACTTTTTACACCCTCACACCACTCCACATCTCTCCTTCCCCAGTTTACCACAAACACTCAACAGTGGCCTTAAAATAGCATGATAGGTATCCAACTTCAGGCATATTTCAGGCAAAAAGTTACTCCTGACTTCTGAGGAATGCCCTGAGTCTATTGAGACCCAGCCTGAAAGTAGTTCTCTGGAAACATAACTTTGAAAGTTCTTCTTGTTTTGTGTCCAGAAGAAGCTTTGGGCTGCCAAAATGAAGTCACTTTCTTTGGCTTTGGCTTCAGCCAGAATTAAATCTTCATTGGTACATGTTTCCAGACCAGCAAATGAGCCAGGTTCTGTATCTTTGAAACATGGTCCCCTGCTTCCATTTAAATGTACTCCTCTAAGTAGAAAGATCCAGTTGTTAACTGTGGGATTGTCAGTTTGAATGCTAACAGAGCTACCCAAGGTGCAAAACCTAATTCCCCAATCAGGCTCAGCAGCTTGTTTACATCTTTCAAAGTTCAGACTAAAATCTGGAGCAATATCATCAACTTAGCAGCCATCAGCCATCATTTTCTAGAAAGGTTCTCATGTGTTATTAAATGTTAAGTAAGTTTCAATGATAACCGAAGACCCCTTCTTGTATCAGTCTGATCTAGCTTAAGCTTAGGCAGTTGCTTCAGTTCAGTTTAGCTGATACAGTTTTTACAAGTTTTGCTCATGCATTTTAGAATTTGCTAAGCTGAGCTGCCTTTCTAATAAAAGTGAATTTTAATTATATTTTGTTCAGTACTCAAAAGTCAACATGTTCAGGCAAACAGTCAATAAACAGGGAGAGGAAAAGTTAAGTATTTTTGGCATACCAGAAAACAAAACAAAATATACAAAATAAAAAACACTGTAACACTTTAAAGACTAACTGCTATATTTTTATTGTTAGCTTTCGTGGACCTAGTCCACTTCTTCAGACAAGGAGTGAAACTTACAGGCATGGTTTTTATACACCAAATGAGTATTTTTGTGACTATAAGAAGTCAGGATGGTTTTTCACTAATCCCCAGGAAGTTGAAAATGTTTTAAATGAAGGGCTGTTGATTTATAGATGGTTTGTACTGCAAGCTCAGGCAATTTAAATACTTTACACTGGCTAACAAGGATTTCTCTAAAGATCAGAGAGTTTGGTACTCACCTTTCATTAAGCTAATACAATCTCTTTAATGTTATATCTACCTTTTTATAACAATTGTATGTGCAATTTACATCTTGTTAGGCTCAGGTTTTAAACATCTATTTAGGAGATACCCAACTCAGAATTTTACACATGGTTCTAGTGCTGGTCAAGGATTTAGTGGGCAATGAGCATCTCTAGAAATAGTGTTTAGCCTGTTCATTGGAGGTCTTGTGATGGCTCCTGCCTCCAGCACCCATATGTTGCAGATACTGGAGCATCTCAACCTCCCACAAGCATTTCTTTTTGAGCTCCCATCAGGGACTGCTACTATGCATCAACCCCATATACACTGTTCACAGTGCCTGTGGATGGATGTTGCGAATAGGAATTATGGGAGGCTTGCATCTTCACCATATGGGCAGAGCTTGCTTGTGTTGTTTAGATGGGAAGAGTGGAGTAAATACTATTTAGCCCCTCCCCTGTCCTCAGGTGACCTAAAAGTCAATGATCCCAGACTCCCGCAAGGGGCAGTCTAGACACACTCATCAAATGTTATGGGAAGACAGCATGAAATCACCAAAAGGTGGCTTCATTTTGGCAGTTTCACATCTGGCCTAGATAAGGAGGAAGGCAAAGGAAAAGCAAGGCTCTTACAGGGGAAGAGGACAAATGCAAGAGATGAATTTCAGTTTTCACCTCAAGTTAGAAAATGTATATTTATGGGCTGGCTTTTGAGCAAGGATGACCTTTAAGTAGTAGCCAGCCATTAAAATAAATACAGTACATGTTTAAACTATGATGATTGGGGTGGGGGAATGGGGTGGAATCTGCTTGAAGGAGCTTTGCTAGCCACTGATGGGGACATGAAATGCAAAACATAGTAAAATAGGTGACAAGCATTCCTATTTTATTGACAGTATAAGTAAGAGGGTTTCCCTTTTTTGTCTCTCTTTTAGTTATACAGTAAAACCTCATATAACACTAAAACCTGGTTCCACAAGTCTTCGTGTTATATGATTTTTAGTGTTATCTGATCCTCTATGGGATCCATAGAGATACATTGTAACCACACAGGCTTAAGCGGTTGTTATCTGAAGCATCCCATAGGATCTTAATGTTATCTGATGCAATTCTTCCCCCCAGATTCCTTGATGTTATGCGATTTTCGTGTTATTCGATACTAATGTTATATGAGGTATTACTGTACCTGCCTATGGCCAGGTATCAAAGGTAAAAGCAAATACGAAGTTTCTTTTTTCTTACTGTCACATCTCTCCCTCTGTCTTTTTTCTACCATAATCTCTTTCTCTCTATTCACTGCAACTATCAATTTCTCTCTCTCTCTCTCCTTCCCTCTTCCATTCCACTATAGCAGACTGCTGGGGAAGGAAAGGGGTAAAGAGCTTTTGAAAATAGGATGAAGGCTGCTGAGGGCCACAAATTTTCCAGCCCTGCTACAAACAAATAAGAGTTTATGAATAGCATAAGATACAAAAAAAAGCAATGGAAGAGGGAAGCTCACATCAAACACTTGGCAGGATAAGATGTTATTGAAAACTCACATGAAAGCAAATACAGAAAGAGCTAACTAGGTTTCTTTTGAAGGAATTCCTGATATGACTCTCAAAGCATGTAAAGCTTCATAAGAAATAGTAGCATAGTTAACCTGCAAGAATTAGAAAGGTTTGTACAAATGACCTCTTAAAAATACCTACCCTACTAGGAAGCATAAAATTTCAGGAGGAAGGGACCATTTTCACCAGACTTATCAAGGGAATGAGAAAAAAGTTCCAATAGTTTCTTAATGCAGATTCAACATTAACTGTGGCAGTAACACCCCTATCCTTCTGAAGGTTCCCTTTACCCTGGTGGCACAGTTGTTAAACTGTTGTACTGTAGCCAAAACATTGTGAATTCAGTCCTGACCAGGGCTCAAGGTTGACTCAGCCTTCCATCCTTCTGAGGTCAGTAAAATGAGTACTCAGTGTGTTGGGGCCAAAGTGCAAATTAACTTGTGATCTACCTAGAGAATGCACTAAGTGCTATGGGGCGGTATATATGAGTAATTGTTCTTGCTATTGCTATTCTTCTTGCTGCTGCAAAACCCTCATGTTACCTGAGGTGGGAGGAGAAGCATGATACTTTTCTCACCACTGCCTCCAAACAACATATTCTGGGTGATTCTTGGACAGCCCTGGACGTAATGCCTCAGCAATAAAGACATTATGCCCAGAGCCAAGCAACTAGCACTTGGGTATGAGTGATGGATTAGAATTCAGGAGACCTGGGTCTGATCCCTGCTCGGCCATGGAAAGTTCGTGGGGTGTGTGGCACTGGTGAAACTATTCCTTAAATATCTCCCAGCAAAAATCCTTTCAACCAAGAGTAACCTCTGACATGTTGAGGTTGCTATAAATCAGTTCCGGTTTGATGGTACATAACAACAATAACCACATGCCACTGGGCAGTGTGATAAGAAAAGAACCACCACTGCCACCTTCATTCTCCTAGCCCAGTGGGCAATGTGGGGACAGGAAGTGCTCCTTGACCAAGCCCTAGGATGTCAGCAGAGAGAAAGTTTAGTAGCGCCAGCAGCTCAAGCAGTAGAGCAGGGGTTCCCAACCTTCTTGGCACGGACTGGTCATGTGGTTGAGTGGGCTGGTCACATGGTTGAGTAGGCTGGTCATGTGGTTCCTTCCACCCAGAAGCAGAAGTAAAATGTGCCTATGAATGTGCAGAATGCTGCCCTAAATGACCTGTAGCTATCTTAAATGTGTTTACGACAATGTTCTGTGCATGTGTGATTGCGTTTTACCTCTACTTCCAGGAGCTGTGAGGGTGGCATGGGCCAGATGAATTGGTGTCAGGGGCTGGATTCAGCCCATGGACCATAGGTTGGGAACCTCTGCAGTAGAGTGTGAACAGCAAGGGGCAGTCCTGCTGCTACAAGTGGCAATAGCAGCAGCCCTCTGGATCCTCTGGCCACCCCTTTGAATCCTCTACTGTGAGGACCGAGAGTATTCAGACATGCTTATACAAAGGGGTGAGAAACTCAGTCTAACCCAGTTCCCCAAATATTTTGAGAAGTTTGGCTGCACTTTGATGGGTATGCCAAGGGCCTTCAAGTCATGATGATTCTGGAACTTCTACTAGGATTCCCTGTGTCAAAGCTTTAAGCTCTAGGAGTTGGGAATTCATGAACATTGGAAGGAACTTCTACACAGAATGAAGAAAAACTTTACTCATTGTTATTTCAAATTGCTACCATTTCATATAGTACCAAGGATGCTGCATGGTATTGCAGCAGGAGAGAACAGCAATTTCAATAAACTCTAAGTGAGCATTTGCCTGTTGAAGTAATGATTTTTTTAACACAAATGAAAGCAAATCCACTAATTTAAAAAGAAAAGAAGTGAGGCTGGAATGTATCTTTAAGATAATTGGGACCTGTAGAATGCAACACTTCTAGATGCAAATAAGCAGTGATGGATGACTGCAAGTTTACTGCCTCGTGCAATGCCTGTCAATGTCTATCAAACACAAGAATCACAGTCCTTTGGGGAAAAGCAAACAGCTGACCCATAGAAGCATGGGAACTTTTTTTTAACTACAGTTATCAGAAGTCAGTAAAATGTTAGTCTCTCTGTTCATTAGATTCTGTAAAGGGCAACTGTAAAAATCACCAACCCTCACAGTCTCTAAATACTTTGTAATTGCTACATTCATCTCTATGTTAATAGCAATGAAGAGAAAAACTTGGCAAGGAACAGGTGTGGATCCTGAATAGTCTGTGAGAACTTGAATTATTTTTAGCTAACGCTGGGAGAATTCCTTCTGAATGCTGGTAACTGTAGCACAAAAAAATCAAACAATCCCATGCTTAAATCATATTGCAATGGACTCAAAAGTATGGTATGGATGAACAGTTGAACTAATAAATTTAACAGCCATTGGATTCACAAAGACATCTTGTATTACCAATTCTGGTGCTACAAAAACCTGGTTTATTTAGTTACAAAGATATAAAAAAGCAAAGTAATTATGCATTATGTTTAAAATTCTATGTAAACATATATGTTTTTATTTAAAAGAACTACCTTGTGGACTTATAACTCCCCACCAAAACACCAGCCAGCAAACTTAAAATATTGATACAACAGTAACAAAGAAATAGATCATCATCAGCATCCACCCCTTATTAAATTTGTCACAATATTTTCCTCACTGTCACTTTAGCCTATTTTTTCAATAGTTTCATCAACCTAAACAGCTCAGAAAAACAAGGAGCCAATTACAGTAATACCTCATATAACATTAGTATCGAATAACATGAAAATCACATAACATTAAGGAATCTGGGGGGAAGAATTGCATCAGATAACATTAAGATCCTATGGGATGCTTCAGATAACAACCGCTAAAGCCTGTGTGGTTACAATGTATCTCTATGGATCCCATAGAGGATCAGATAACACTAAAAATCATATAACACCAAGACTTGTGGAACCAGGTTTTAGTGTTATATGAGGTTTTACTGTACCTATTTACACAGGGTACTTGGTAGTAACTGTGGTCCTGTCTACTCTGGGTGTTTTGGATCAGTGTGTCTGGG
Organism: Furcifer pardalis; assembly: GCA_030440675.1. Lineage (NCBI taxonomy): Eukaryota > Metazoa > Chordata > Lepidosauria > Squamata > Chamaeleonidae > Furcifer > Furcifer pardalis. The sequence goes on from CP126893.1 coordinate 107,281,113, forward strand.
ATAACAGGTTGGAGGCCAGGAGAAAATAAATAAGCCATTTGCAATGCTACTCACATTCAAACAGCATACTGCTCCTCAAGCGATACCTCCATTTATTAAACACTTCCCCTGTTGATCTGTGGATAGTCACAGAGAGTGATGCAATTTGTTTTTCTGCTGATTGACAGCTGTTGCATTATATTGCTTGGATGAGAGGAAATTTCTTTTTCTTTCCCTTTCTGTGTAGTACCCATTAACCTGTGACTCCAGGCAGATTTTTGCTTAGCACTATACAGAAGAGGAAAGAAAAAGAGTTTCTTTTGTCACCTAAGTGATGCAGTGTAGTAGCAATCAACCAGTAGAAAAAGAAATCCATTTCCTCTGCCATTTCAGACAGGAGCAGAGGAAATGTTCAATTTCCTATATTGTGAAGTGGCTGAGACAATATCATAAAATGGCTTTGACAGCTACAAGGCTTTCATCCCCACTGGGAACAGGATATAAGTAGATGGAGGCTCAAATTTAGCACCTAACTCATGTGGGTTGAGTTGCTCCAATCTAGGGCCAAACTCATGTGGACAATGGAAAAAGAAGAGCAGACCATTCCACCCCCAAAATGTGAAAACAACTTCTGTGTCAACTGACCACATCTTCTTCCCATGCCAAAGATCAACTTTAGGAGCTAACCCAAAACATTCAGAAATGTTTCGCAGTTCATCAGATATCACCCATGATGGAATCCATCATTTAATGGAATCCATCATTTAATGGAATCCATTAAATCCCAAAGCCATTACAGACAAGAGGCCTCGGCATTGAAAAGGGAGGGAGCAGGGTGAACAGTACACTGACAAAACCTGTGTTCTGTGTTGGTGTAAAGGGTTAGCAGAGCGGTATGCAGCAGCCAGCTAGAGGTGCACTCCTGGCAAGGTTGGCCCCTTGTGGAAAAAACAGGCAATCCTTTTTCACATGTGCTCCAATCCTTTTTCACATGTGCACACTCAGAACAAGAAGACTGCTGAACCTTCACAGGAGATGGACTGAGGATAGATCAGCATAACTCTACCTCCTAACTCAGGGGTCAGCAAACTTGGCTCTCCAGGTGTTCTTGGACTTCAATTCCCAGAATCCCCTGATCAATTCCCTGATCACCTGCTGATCAGGAGTTCTGGGAATTGAAGTCCAAGAACATCTGGAGAGCCAAGTTTGCTGACCCCTGTCCTAACTCATCAGGATCTTTTCTACTGTTGCACTCAGAGCCTGGTGGGCATAATCAAGTCAAACAGAACATCTCTAACCAAACGTCTGGTACACTGATAGATACCTCATGCATACGAGAGCCAGGACATCCTGCATCATACAGTTATATCCTAAGCACTGGATAAACAAGCTTTTCTTCCTTAATGGAAGCATAATCCATGGTATAAAAGATCAAATGTGCTAGGTTGATTGTTGTATCTAGCGAAACAGAATGCACAATGCCTATGTACAGTATCTACTTATTCATTCTCCAGCAAGATTCTTTCAGACTTGAGAGTGCCTTAGGGCTCATACACAAATGCTAAGACTTTTATTTCCAATACAGAGGCTTAATAGGCATCTCCTTAAGTGGGTAATAGCTTCAGTTCTGTTCTCTAGAGCTGAAGTTGAAATGCATCCTGACTGACCTAAAAAAGTCATGGAAGCTTACTTAGCACATAGGCAGAATTGTAGGAATCTGTACTCAGGAAGGACTTTAACTTCTTAAATGCATTTCTGCACTGGCTTCTTAACAATCTTTCTATGTCCTATGCAGACATGTCAAAACAAGACACTTTGGACTAACAGCACTCTTAGCCTGCAGACTCTCTTAGCAAGTATCCCCTCCCCCCGATTGTTACCTTGCCATGGCGAGGGGGCTTGTGTAGTTCTTCGATGAGGCTATGCCATATAGGACCACCCAAGATGGACAAGCCATAGTGGAGAACTTAGACTAAACACGATCCACTGAAGAAGGAACTGGCAACCTACTCCAGTATCCTTGCCAGGAAAACTCAACTGACATTATCAAAAGGCTAAAAGATATGATGCACAAAGATGAGCCCCTCAGGTCAGAAGATGCCCAATATGCTACTTAGGACGAGTGGAGGGCAGGTACAAGTAGCCCCAGAAAAAGTGAAATGGCTGGGCCAAAGCCAATAGAACATTCAGCTGCGGTTATGTCTGACAGTGAAAGGAAAGTCCAATGCTGTAAAGAACAAAATTGCATAGGAACCTGGTATGCAAGATCTATGAATCAAGGTAAGCTGGAAGTAGTCAAACATGAGATGGCAAGACTGAATATCAACATGTTGGGAATCAATGGTCTAAAATTGATGAATTTAACTCAGGGTACCACTATGTCTACTACTGTGGTCAAGAATCCCTTAGAAGAAATGGAGTAGCCCATATATAAAAGAGTGAGGAAAGCAGTAATGGGATACAATCTCAAAAATGACAAAATGATTTCAGTCAGAATCCAAGGCAAACCATTCAACATCTCAGTAATCCAAGTTTATGCCCCAACTGCTAATGCAGAAGAGCACAGAATCAACCAATTCTATGAAGACCTACAACACATTCTAGAACTGATACCAAAAAAGATGTCCTTATCATCATAAGGGACTGGAATGCCAAAGTAGGAAGTCAAAAGGTGACTGGAATAACTGGCAAGTCTGGCCTTGGTCTACTAAATGAAGCAGGACAAAGGCTAATAGAGTTTTGCCAAGAGAATGTGCTGGTCATACCAATCACCCTCTTCCAACACCTTGAGAGGTGACTCTACACATGGATAGCCTCTGCAGAGGAGCAGGACTAATTGCAACATCTAATATTCTGCCAGGACTGGATGTTTCAGATGTAAGGCTTCCCTTATACATTGATCCCAGCATCTGGAAGAGCTGGGATTGCAATACATTTCAGTAAAATAAGAAAAGAAAAAAGAAATGCTTGGCGGAGGTTGCAATGTTGCAGCATCCATGAAACCTTGGATGCATGAAGCTCGGACTGACCCCAAGGAGTTCACAAGAGCACTCTAAGTGTTAGTCTAGACATGCTCTAACTTGTTGCAAAAGACTAACAATAGCTCCCTATCCCTCAAAATATAGTAACGGGACTTATCTGTGCCCGGGGGGGGGGGCACAGATAAGTGCCATTAAAGTATTTTGAGGGATAGGGAGCTATTGTTAGTCTTTTGCTACAAGTTAGAGCATGTCTAGATTAACACTTAGAGTAACACCACCACCACCCCGGTTAGCCTTCTCTTCATGTTTGTTGGGCAAAACATAATTATCCTGAAAAGTCGTACTTTGACTCTCTTCCCATCCACATTGCCTTACTCACAGGAGCAAAGACCATAGCTGAAGAGGAACAGCCTTTCTCTAACGATGCTTTGGGCTGAGAATGTGTGGCCATTCTGAGATTGCCAGACTGGAATTCTCTCCAACTCTAAAAATGGTGAAGGATTATGGGAGCTGTAACCCAACAACATCTGGAAGGCAACATGTTCCCACTCCTGTTTTAAAGGCTACAGAGCTCTTTGGAGCTGCATCTGAGCCATTCTTCATTTGACTTTTCTACAGCCCTCCTTCATTTCCATGTAGAGGAGTGACAGTTTATCTTCTACATTTTGCAATGATTAAAAAAAACCCTACTTCTGAGTCAGGTATATGTTTTAACATTCACAAGAATGATGACAACATAAAGCCAGTCATGATACCACTGTAAAAAGGAAATATATTTAGGACTTCAAGAACCATGTCATTTCCAGGAATCAAAAACCTAACATATGGATATGTTAGGTTTTACCAAGTTTTAAAAGCAAAGTGGGCTGGGCTTTTGCCAAGCCTGTCCTGAAGGGAAAAAGGGGAACATGTAAACTAATCTGTGCAAAAGTGCACAAAACCTTAAATCGCATTAGCATTATTAGGTGGTTGGTTATGTTTTTCAGCAAAAGGGCCCAATGCCACTTGACTAGACTTGTTACAAACATCTGATTACCCTGATTAGATTAAACAATAAACTCTCATTTTGCTGTTTACATTGTTCAACTCCCACTTTGCAAGCTGTAAATTAGAATTCCAGACCTCAGAGATTGGATTCAAATTGGATTACTGGATCTGGTCCAGCTTGAGGGAGAAAAACAACAACAAGAACAATAACTCAGGGAAACAGATAAAGGCACACAGCCACATACATTTTTGCACACGCGCGCGCGCACACACACACAGAGATTTGATTAGAAGTAAATTAAAAATATAATTAAACAAAACAAAAAAACCCAAACAGCAATTAAAGAAGTGGAAAAGTGGATGAATTGTCACTATTAATTAACAAAGCAAGGAGCTTATACCTTTAAATGTTTTCCCCCCTCTAATTTAAATGGTGTGGGTTTTTAAAGACAAGTGCTAAGTGGAAGAGACTCATTTCCATTTCTATTGTTGGGTGGGCTTATGTTCTGTGTCAACAGAGTCTCTGTCTCTAATTTTCAATAGCAATGCAGTGACAAGAATAATATTGTCTTTCTTTCTCTCCCTCAACTGAGAAAATAAAGAGAGAGAAATTTCATTATAGCCTAAATTTTGTGCTAGAGATTTGACTGCTGGAGTTCTAGAAACAGAAGGCTACAACTGGCTTTTGACATGATCCTAAGAAAGTCATATCACCTTGTGTTTCCAGGTACCCAATCCTAATATTTAGATTCACTCTCATATATTATAACGTGTAAGAATTCTGTTGTCCCTCAGAAAAGGAGCAGCTATAAAACTACAATACTGATGAATAGATTTCATTTATATCTTGCCCTTACTTGAAAAAGCGTCCCATGCCTTTTATTCTTAATACAGCGCTATGATGTGGAGTACACAGAGATCAAACAAATGACTGAAAGTTAGTCTCTGAGCTGTCCCACAGTGGTAGAAGTGTTAGCTTACAGTGAGAAATTGAGAGCTTGTTTTGTCTCCTACAACATGATTTCCTCAAATATGAGCCTTAGCAATCAGATTTCCAAATTAAGCTTGTGTTCTGTTGAAGATTTTTTCCCAATTAAAAATCACAAAACAAAGCTTGCCAGAAAGGAAGATAAAAGGAAACCTACTATGCCAAAAAAATGTCTTTCAGCACTTAAGGAGGGCCCACTTCTAATCATGTATTCTTTTATCTACTTTGTGCTTAAGTAGGGAGATTTGAGCCTGGGTTCCTCTAGATGGTGAACCTTGGCATTCCAGCTGTTCTTGAACTTTAATTCCCAGAAGCCCAAGTCTCTGCTAATCCACACAAATGGGTTTACTGCACGTATGCAGGGACTTGGGTTTCTGGGAATTGAAGTCCAAAAACACCTGGAGTACCAAGGTTCGCCATGAAGGCTCTAGTCCAAACTGAACACTCTAGCTACTAAACTGCAGCAGCCCAAACAGATAGTCCTTCCTTGTTGTTATGTTTACAAGTAGAAAAATATATAGTGTAAATAGACCATATTGGACAGAACAACTCTCTGTTCACTCACTACCCTGTTCATTCCTTCTTTTATACCCTCTTTTTTTGGAGGTTTTCACTTTAATACAAATAAAAATCTGTATTAATATAGGTTTATTAAATACACACTTTCCAAGTATTTCTCCTTAAAAATTAATATCTATTAATTAGATAGCTCAGTGAATTGGATACCCAGATGTGAAACAAGGGGTGAGGAGCTCAATGTCCAACTGCATGTCGCAAGGCAACAGGATTGGGCAAGTTGCACAGTTCTAGGGTACTCCCAGAAAAAGGATGGTAAACTACTTCTGATTTCTCTGGAAATGGTCATCGTAAGTAATAACTGACTTGACAACATGTTCAATACTTCTTATTCCTCTTAAATACATTCTATCCTAAAACAGCTAATTTGCATTTTAAAAAAGCTGAATTTTAAATCACAGAATGTCGAAAGGAATGACATCTGAAGGGTCACTACATTGTGATCTTTTCCTCTTAAATTTGAATCCAGTCAAATCCTCAAGTCTCCCCACATTACAGTAGCTGAAGGCATCAGTGGTGTTGACTTCTCATATATTGGTCTCCAGAATTCTAACCAGAAGACCTCATCAGATGAGACCTACAACCCTGAAAAACCAGAGGTGCATAGCAATAGCTTGGGAGAAAAAATTCTTGACCTACTCAGCTGTGCAACCATTTCAGTAATGAGCCAGACATTTTTTCTGTAGGAAATCTTTAGCTGCTAACCATGATACAGTCAAAAGACACTCTTTAAAACATCCAAGATCTATTCTTTTACATCAGAGATTTTTCAAGGCTTCAAACCAGTGGTTCCCAACCTTTCCAAGCCAGGGGCCAGGTCACGCTCTCTCAGTCAGCTTCGAGAGCCAGATGGCCCTGCCTGCATGATGGGGGTGGCCATTTTGTCCCAACAGCTTCAAAGAGGTGGCAATTTTGTTTCTCAAATGCCCTTGGAAGGGTTGGTGGGCACATGAAATGGTGGAATGAGCTAGTTACAGCCCATGGCCTTAGGTTGGGAACCCCTGCTTTAAACAAATGAACTCTTTTCACTCTATGAGAGAACTGAAGAACTGATAAAGACTCCACTTAACACATAACTTAAAGGAGACTAGTACAGTTATTAGGACTCTTAAGGATACAGCTCCCCAGTGAAATCCATTCTGCATGCATGATATATGCTTCTGCCAGCCACAGAGAATGAACTAAAGATTATGTACTTCTAACTGAACTGAAACAGACAGAGCTTGTAAAAGATTCCTAGGTTTGATTATTTTTTTCTGGATATCTAGCTAGTGCAAAACCAACAGCTCCTCTCTTGATGGAGGTGAGTCACCAGAGGCATGTTGATCACACCAGAGCATGAGAACAAGCTTTGTAGCCCAAAATGTCCTACTTGGCCATCACTTCTTCCCCAATGTGCTGTTACAACACCTACATTCAACTCTAAAGCAACACACATGTTGATCTAATCTTCAAAGCCTCCCACCCCACCCCGGGGCATTTCCACATAAGTGTGCATAAAATTAAGCTATAAGAGCCCTTTTCTGATGAATTTTTTGGAATAGTAGCTGTGTTTTGTTTTGTTTTCTGATATGCCTTTTCTGATGACACTGGCAAGCTGGTTTGGGTAGCAAAGGGACACATACAGGCATTCATAGTGGATTACATCACAAAAGCTTATCTAGAACCAGAGGATGGATTTCCTTCAAGAGTACTCCAAGACATTGTTGGTGTTCCTATTGTTGTTGGGTGGTATTTAGAGCCTTAACAAAAATTCATTGTGTTGGTGCCATGAAGATTCTCACTTTTTCCATCAATTTAGTCAAACCAAATAGGTAACAAATAAATTATTCTGTACTTTTACTGAAAGCAATTTACACAAAGATTGCACTTGTGTGGTAACTAGGCTTGAGTGCACAGTCTGGAAGCCTATCTACCTAGCCTTCTCTTTAACATGTTATTTCTGTATGTGTAGGGAACTCTTTTTGATGGGGGAATATACAGACATGCAGCCTCCCACCCACAGCCTAAGGAAATATACTGCAGTTTGGAAGGAGGGCTGAGTGCTAAAATGACACGGCTACTGTATCTTCAGTAAATGTGCAGAAAATCTAGTTCCAGCAGATGCTGACAAGTTACACCTGCTGAAGTCTTCTCTGATAAAAAGCTTTCAAAGATGCAGAAGTCTTACCATCCTTTGCCTCTGACAGTGTTTCAAACTAGTGTGTGTGTGTAGGTGGGTGGTGGAGAGAGACTAGCAGTTCTTTATCTAAGAAGACTGGGAGGGAGATCAAATCTACCTCCCAGAGACAAAACCTGCCAGCTCTGAGCTGACTCTGCACCCCCACATTTTGGAACCTGCTCTAAATAAAGGAGGCTGCCATGCACAGCTGGCCATGATTTGGGGAACATATATGCTTCTAATGCACTGACTCCAGCCCTGTAACACTCAGCCTTTAGAAAGGCTATTCCAGACTTGAAGGCTAGCTTCTCTTCATGAGATTTTAGTGGTCTAATAAAGGTAGTGTATGAAGTTCTGACCATCCCAAACTGCAGGAAAGCTGCTTATTTTGCACACATTCTGCAATAAGAAATATAATCTTATGCAATTTATCATTGAAAGTAAGATGGAAGAAAAATGTGAACATGGACAAAGAAGGTTTTTGTGGATGCGGAACATTTGGCAATGGTTTGACATGCATGAAATGTTTGCTTTGATATGAAAAGTGCAGGATAGAGAACCTAATCCATGATGGTTGCTAACTTTCTATGAGGAGATGACACTAGAAGAAAAATAAGGGTATTACCCACTCTTGTATCAAACTAGATAGAGTCCTTCAAAACATTTCACATTTGACTCGGAATGGGTGGGAATACAAATTCCAAATCCAGCTCAACTGGCATGAGCATGTTATGGGATTCTGGGACTTGTAGTGTAAAATAGTAACTTTTCCAAACCTTGCTTTGCCTCTAAACCAGGGGTGTTCAAACTACGGCCTCGGGGCCGGATTCAGCCCCCTACACCAATTCATCTGGCCCATCCCACACTCATAACTCCTGGAAGCGGAAGTAAAACGCGCCCATCTGGGCGCGTTTTACTTCCGCTTCCAGGAGCGATAAGGGTGGCATGGGCCAGATGAATTGGTGTTGGGGGCAGGATCCGGCCCCCAGGCTGTAGTTTGGGCACCCCTTGTTAGACAGAGAAATTAGAAGCCTGAAATCTATCCCATCCTGCTGCAAAACAGATTGCAAGGTGTTTTACTTCTGCTTCCATGGGAGGAACCATCTGACTGGCCCACTCAACCACATGACCGGCCTGTGGCCTGAAAAGTTTGGGCACCACTGCTCTAAACCATATACATCTGAATGATAAAGGAAATCAAAAGCAAGATTTCATATTATGAAATAGTTAACATATTTTTACGATGGGGCAAAGGTGTAAACAGTTCTAATTACTTGCAAGATATCCATCAGGTATGACATCCTAAGGTAGATCTTCTGTTTCTGGAATATCACTGCTACTCATCAACTAACTGTGTTGTTTACTGAGTAATACTTTGTTACCTCGAAAATGTGCCAGTCCAGATTTTATTTCTAGTGAGCTACAAAAACAGAAAGAAAAGGAATTAATGTGACTCTGCTGAATTTAGTTCAAAGTTGAACTTCTACTACCAAAGGGCTTGTACTAGACATCCTGCAGTAGAGCAGACAGAACCAACGTGACGCTGCCGAATTTAGCTGCCAAAATGGATTAAGAATAGAAGGAGAATGTTGAAGAAGAAAACAAAACACCCAGAGCCCTTTTGATTTTGGCCCCTCCTGCATTTTCCAAATGCTATATCTTATGTTATCGGACGAGATCAGAATTTTTTAAAAAAAACATCTTGGATAGCGGACTTTATTCAGGTCACATTACTGCAGCTGCACACTTAAAAGGCATAGCATCCAGTAAAGTACAGGGTATGCAGCATCCATAAAGCAAAGAAAATTGTCTGTGACCAAACATATTATGTGACAAATTAGCAAACATCATCTGTCAAATAAGCCATTGTGATGGAGAAATTCACGTCAGTACCTCATTAATTCAGAATGACAACTGGCCATTTGATCTTATTTTCTGCAACTCCTGTGCAATACATGGAACATAATCTTGCATACACTTACCTGAGAGTATGTCTCACTGGCCAGAATCCTGATAGTTTTGCCAGCCAGTGTAATACAAACCATGTCAATTTCAGAGATGAAGTACCTCAAGTTAAGAAACCACAACAAACATTATCTTCATATACTGAGCCATGTGACTCAGCATGCAACCTGTGTCTAAGTCAGGGGTGCCCAAACTATGGCCCACAGGCCCTATCCAGTCCTCAGCACCCTCCCCGCTCCCAGAAGTGGACGGGGAACACACCCACCAATGTGCAAACACATCCTCGCTGCTCCTGGGAGTGCTTGTAAACACACCGGGGGCATTTGCAATCACAAACGTATCTGCAGCCACCCATTCCCACCGCTGCCTGGACTTGGGGTGGTCTTTGCAACACTCACAGCAAGGTTGCAATTTTTTAAATATAAATCGCTTTGAAAAGCATTTTTTTTGCCATTACTGAGTAGCTGCAAAGAATTTTAAAATGCAATGTGCTTTTTATGTTGTTTTTCATTACCGTTTTTTTAAAAAAAATATTTACAATTGTTAACAGGGAATGACCTATAATTTGACTAAAATGCACGCAAATGCATGTAAAAGCAATCTTGATAAACATCAGGACATCTGGATGGTTTTTTTTCCTTAGGAGAAATGTGGTTGAACTTTTTGAATTCTACACAGGGTAGAAACAGTAGAGGAGACCAGCAATGAAATGGAGTCAGCTAAGTTTGGGGAACTGAAGGAGGAAATTCCTTTTCCACCCAAGAGCCAGTGGGATTTTGGAACGCATGGGCTCCAAGATGTAATGGCAACTTTGAGCTTGGGTGTTATTAAAAGGTGGGCTGTGCTAATGTATGATGCAGGAATGGTAGGGGGAGGTCTGGTAAAGGTAGAGGTCACCCTTGCTCAAAAGCCAGTCATACCCGACTCTAGGGTTCAGTGCTCATCTCTGTTTACAGACAAAGAGCAAGCACTGTCTGCATTTGCAGACATTTCCGTGGACATGTGGCAGGCATGCCTAAACACTGGATTGCATGAAATGCTGTTTACCTTTCCACCAAAGTGGTCCCTATTTATCTACTTGCAATTTCTTGCTTTCTAACTATTAGGTTGGCAGGAGCTGAGACAGAGACGGGAGCTCACTCCGTCATTCAGTACTTAGAAATTGAACTCCAACCTTCCACTTGCTGCTTCCAAAGATAAACACAAAGGACAAACCTTCCCTCCCTCCCTCTTCCTTCCTTTTCTGGTTTGGTTTGATTTTTCCTTTGCTTTTCTCTTTGGAAGCAGGGGCAGCAGCAATGGTGGTGAGGGTTAATAGCAGTGATAGGGTTAGTAGCAGTGAACAGGGCAGATATCCCATTGAAAAAATAATCTGGCCTTCGAGCAACCAGAGGGACTGTGAACCGACTCCTGGCTTTAAAAATTTGGGTACCCCTGGTCTAAGTTGTGACTTGATTTAAGGCAATTTGCCTTGCAACCGTATGCTTACCCCTACTGGCATTTTATTCACTGAATTCAATTAGGCTTGCTGCTGAAAAAAAATCAACCCATATACAGTATATGCAGTGGTGGGCATCAGCAGGTTCGCACCAGTTCGCCAGAACCAAGAGCAGAAATTCCGCCCATCAAAGTTTTGAAATAAAGTAGTCCTATTTTGGGTGCAATGCAGGGCTTTCTCTCTGGCCACACCCACCATACCACACCCACAGTGTGGTAGTAATTTTTTGGGAGCCCACCACTGCATATATGTGAAGTTACTCCAGCAATTTTCAGGTACAGGGAAAGTAACTCTTAAAGGCTCCTGAAGTCCTTCATTCTTTGGCACCTGGTAGGCCAATTCCAGTGGTCAGCAACCAGGCCAAATCTAGCTGAACAAGTACGACCTGCTTTCTTCATTGGCAGTCTAGGTAGAAAACAATAGTACAGCATCACCTAATGTCTGATACAATGGTTGTGCTGGCAATGGGTGAGAGGAGAGGCATGACTCACCACCTTTGACTTCCTCCTCAAAATAGGTGATAACATTGGCTCTGGATGCATACCCAATAAGTATCAAAGAGTTCCGGAATATCATTCTTTATCTATAACTGGATAGAGTAGCCCAGGATCCTCCACATCGCAAAGTTCATTTGATACAACATACCATCACTTGTTACAGCTTGAACCAACTTGGTGCAAGACAGTGACACTTTTGTATTTTGTGTTTACCCAAGCATGTTGTTTTACTGTCCAATACAGTATGCTACAAGTAAGTCTAAAGCACGTTGTTGGCAAGAAATAAATATGGTGGATACTTGTATGTTTTTTCCTAATTAAAACTAAAGAGGACACAGATTGTGGATTGGCAATAGCTGCATAGAAGAAGGAATTTAATCAGGTGTAGTTTATGGTGCAAACAAGATCTGCTGAAATTCTGTCTCCCACACACTGTTTGGTAGAACAAAGGCCCTGGCCTATAGTCTTAGGTACCTTCACTTAAACCTAGATATTAGGAATGAACTAAGTGGAAAAAAATGCATGAATCATGTCTACTGGTATCAGCATCAGCAGTCACTCTCACTGTCCCTTTACTGATACAATTAAGCTCATACTACTGAGTCAGCTGTTTTGTGTAAACAGACTGATAGTTAATGATCTTATGGCAAAATCCCATGCATTTCTACTCACAAGTAGGGCCGACCAGTTTACAGGATCACAGCTTTAGAATGTTGTTATGGAAAGAGATATGGTGTGAAGCAATGGGTGTAGCATGACAGATGTAGAAGGGGAGAAGCAACCTGGATTTTTACTGAGATTTGGAAATTCTCATTACTGGGTTGATTGATGCTGATTGCACGTTTTGCATAATTGTACTTTAATATTTATGCATTTTGGCTTACTACTCTTGCTTCTCTTGAGGATCTGATTGAGTTCAATCTATATTCTGAAATGACTGCATTTTCCCACCTACAGTATGTTCTTTTACTTTTCTTGCTACTGCATTTCATTTTTTGGTTTTACTATTTATTAAAATATTGATATTTTGCTGCTAAAATCAACCACAGTTAAAATGCTGGTACATACCATGAATTTGCTGTCATTCTTTTGTTTTCTGAGTATTGTGGACATGCTTTTTGGTGGGAAAGCAGCACACACATTTCAATACTGAAGCAAAAATGCAAGATTGTACACACCGTGCAAATATGGAAACCACCTCCTAAATCCAAGGACCTTAGAGTTATGATTTCTAATCTGAAAAATGTGCAGAAGAAATTTCACATTCTACGCATCATTAGTATACACAGAGGATCAGGTTCGACTAATAATATACTTTGGTTTGCTGCGGTACTAATATGGTGCATCTGTTCAGGTCACAAATGATATGAAATGGAGAGACAAATTGAAATCGTACACTAAATCCTGAGCAAACCACATACCTTTACACAGTTCATGTCTCCTCACCCCTTTGCTTCTGCATGATTATTTTGGATTAGAAAAGGCCACTTCTCTGATAATTTATACATGTCAGGGAGCAGAGGTGTGTTAGTCATGTTTCAAGTGATCTTTAACTGCCACTCCTCAGCTGGTAGAGGCAGAATGAACAAAGAACATACTTGAACCAAATAGCTACTGCTCTTCAAAAAACTTAACATTATTCATATGTCACCCTCCCAATATTCTGTGAAACATTCTAAATACAAACAACAAGAGATCTGGTTTTATTTTATTTGGCATAAGCTTTTTGGGGTGGTGGTGGGATTGTAGACCATGTCATCAGACGTATAAAGTGAATAGCCCTAGTAGCGCAGTGGTTAAACTGATGTACTGAAACCAAAATTTTGGAGTTTGAACCTTGACCAGGACTCAATGTTGACTCAGCCTTCCATCCTTCTGAGATTGGTTAAATGAGTAAACAGCATGTTGGAGAGGATGCTAATTGTGAACTACCCAGAGAGTGTACTAAGCACTATGGGGTGGTATAGAAGTGTAATTGCTTTGCTTTTTGGCTTTTTAAAAAGTTATGCCAAATATAATCTGTTCATATTTAAGAGGCCTCTAAAGTCCTTGGTGTGTCCTCCTCCAATAGACTAGATATACCGACACCCCTGAAAATTCCAAGTAAAGTATATATTTGTAGATCTCAGAAACAATTTCAATATTAGAAGGTTATCATATTTACCACCCCCTTTCTTGCTCATTTCCTGTTGAACCAAACCAATCCAAAAGCAATGCTAAAGCTCCAAAGAGGTACTTTACCTTCAGTGCCCGAACTTTCTTGGCCAACAGGCTCTCAATGTCCCCTGCCACTTTCTCCACTATTTTCTCTGGGACATTCTCTTTCACTTCAAACAGATTTTTCTTCTCATCATAGATCTGTTGGGGAGAGGGGCAAAGGAGACAAATTGGTATTGTGACAAACGGATATATAGATAACCTTACAGATAGCCAAGAAAATGTGATTATAAGAAAAAAGAAGAAACAAAACAGAACAAACTACAAAGGTTCAGGGTACTGAAGTTTTGTTTCACCTGTGCAATCCATAGCAAAATTGCTGAACCATGACATTTTCTGAAAGATAAAATCCAGGCAACTCCTGTTGCAAACAGTGATTTTGTGTCTAACATTTACTAGCTTTAAATAAAGCATCTCAGCTGTATGCCTACTATACGTAAGTTAAAATCCAACAAATGAATGCATTTCTATGAAATACTTCAATATGAGATTCTTCTCACTGTAATATTTCTATGAAACAGAGATGAGATTCAACACCAATTAACAAAATAATGGTGAAGGTGGAGAGGCAGAGGGGAGATTGCAATGGAACATGAGGCTGTAGTAAACTCATGGTCAATTTGCTAACTTCTCCAAGATTTCCAGGTTTCTCTGCATTCGGAACATATTTCCACTGTTGCAAGCTGAGCATGTCACACAGCCAGAAGCCTTTCAAACTGAATTCCTCATTTGCTCAGGATAGACACAAATTGCCCCCAGGCCTCAATCAGAAGAGTGCTTTGTATAATCCCACATATGCCCGACCCAACTGATGAAACCCAGCATTGCTGTCGTCATCTCTCCCACTGTGCACACAATTCAGCAGGTTCAGAGACTAACAGCAGATGGTACATGGCTGAAGGTGGTGGCAGAAGTCAGAGGAGCTCAAATCAGACATAGAGACAGACTAATATGATAAAAATTATGTGAAATGAAAAGAAGCAAGCGTTCATGGCAAATAAATACAAACAGCGCAACAGCCAGTCAACTGGATTTCTTCTTTTAAAAAACATGTGCACACACTTTAGTGCTGTCATATCATTTTTGGCAATTTTTATTACTGTCACTTTATGTGGTATGAATTCAGCATTGGTTTGCAGAACTGCAATGTAACAGAGCAGTTAATTTATCCAACAAAGTTATCCCTAAGCTTCAGATTTAATAGTGTATTTTCACTTACCTATGTACTGCACATACATTTATATAATAATGTAGGAATTGGTAAAAAAATATCACAGACATGACTGAAAAAGATGAAATAAACACAGAGTAGATGAGGGCGTATGATACCCAGCATAGCCTAGTGGACAGAGTTTTAGGCTAGGGCTTGGGAATGTTGAGTTCAAATCACCATTCACTTATTGAGAAACAGCCTTTAGACTTACTTTGGCTTTGGATGAGAAGTAATTAACTAATGAAAAAGGAGTAATCTTCTGGGATTTCCCATTGTTTGGTGTCCCTATCTGAATAGTAGTGAGCACAAGAGCTTATCAAAACCAACTTCACTGTTGCCATTGATGTTTGTCAACATTCAGCCTGCCCTTTGCTGTGTAAAGCATGGCATCCATTTCTCTGCTGCCAAAACAGGCATAACATTGTGCAGCAATATTGGTCTATTTCCTGGCATTTTCAATCCTAAGTACAAAAGCACAATATATCTCACTCATATAGCAGAGGGTGTGTGTGTGTGTTTGTTTGAATAATTTAATAAATGTCTTCTTTATACACACCTACATTATCTTGCCATTCTCTTCTTGCTTCTCACCTAATTGAGACTTGGCAACTGCTGGGGAAAGATGAACCCAGGGCAGGTTGAGGACTTCTCTGCCCCTCCCCCTGTGCCTACACCAACTGCTGGGGAAAGATGAAGCCAGGGAAGGTTGAGGACTTTGCCGCCCATCCCCCTGAGCCCCCATCAACATATTGTATTGTAATGTAATGTATTGTTTGTAAGCTGCCCCGAGTCACTACAGCGAGTGGGTAGCAATATAAATTTGAACTAATAAATAATAAATTATGGTTATTCTGACACTGGATATGACGATGCTACCTAGTTGCATGTTGCATGTATATAGAGGAATGTATGACACTCTCAGTATCTTTTGAAGTGCCTCTCCTAGTTAAATCAGCCTGGTTCATCTGGTCTTCCCAGATAATTGGGTTTCAGTACTTATCAGGATCTGAGACAACTCCATCTGCTAGGAAACCAGCTTTGGTAGTTGCAGCATGAGACCCATAACTTGCTGCAGCTGCTAGGACCCTCATTAGCATTCCCTGGAAGTCCTGGGGGATGTGCTATATAAGAACTGCCCATTCCACCTAAAAACTGCCTCAGCACCAAAGGTTTCTGGACTTGTGGTATTTTGTGTAGTCCACTTCCTGCTCTTGCTTCAGCCTTAATGTACCCTGTGTTAGTTGCTTCCTTGGTTGTCAGACTCCTGGCCTGCTTGGGCTACATCTTGTACATCTACTGGACTAGCTTTGTTCTTCTGTTTCCTCCTGGCTATGATTTTGGACTTGGATGTGGGTAAAGTTTCCCATTTGACCTTCGGTTTGCTTGCCCTGTGTCCTAGGTCGGTGCCTCTGCTGCTAGTTGGCTGCCTATGGCTCAGATGCTGACGGTGCTCACCCTGAAAGATGGCTGGAAGATTATGACTGTGTGCTTGGCCCCCTCTATACAACTTTCCCACAAGCTGGTGAAGGCAGAATTGTTTAATGCTAGACCTTAAGTTGTCTTTCAATTATCATCACCATCTTTATTTTTGAGCTTGATCTGTTTCATACATTGTTTTATTTTATATCTTTGTATATTTGTATTTAGCCACCCAGTGTGGCTATTTCAGCCACTGCGCATGTGTGTTCACTAGACCTCTGGTGCCTTTAGACTATTCATTCAAATTAATGAATGAGGAAAGCCATCAATATAATGCCCTGTTTTGTAGGCAAAAATAGAATCTGGCTAATTGCTGCTAGGAAAAGAATGGTGGAATTGATGGACCTGCATGTAGAGTCCAGTGTTTCAGACGAAATCCAAAATTGCATTTGATTGTTCTTTAATCTTTCTGTCTGGTTCCCATATTTCAAGGTATGTCTGTAATCACAAAACTGCTTTATTGCACTAAGATAGTGTTAGTGTTTGTGTAGCATCAGGACCAAGGAGGCCTGTCAGCAACCCAGATGTTGTCAGTAGTGTGCTATCTGGAAAGCCATTTTTGCAACTCAGATGGCAAACTGGAATGAGGATATGATTTTAGAAGGAAATGAATGAGCAGGCAATGGCCAATAGGTGAGGGAGATAAGCAAAGCAGCAGAATGGTCAGTGTCTGGAAATGGAGAAAGCTAAAGAGAGCACAGGCAAGGCTGTGGGATATTTAAGAGTGCTATAGTCCAGTCAGTATTATTCAAGATGAACCGTTTCAATGGTCATCATATGGCAACTATCCAGGTTGTGTCATCCAGCAGTCTCACATGTGCTTTTCCAAGATGCTGGTTGCTCTCCATTCTCTCAGGATGGGGCATAACAAGCCAATTACAGGTAGGACACCCATATTGCTGATTCAGGTCTCATTTGTGGCAAGTGGAAAAAATGAACTTGCCAGCAATCCCACGCTTCTTGCAATCCCCAGCATGCCCCTATAAGAACTCCTTGTCCTGCAAAGATGGAATGTTCCGAAGAGATAAGATAGGAAGGTAAGCAGAGGGGAAAGGCTGACATTAAAGTTTCTCTCTCCCTCTTGCACCTTGCAAAGCAATTTTCTTTCTACCTAACAAACAACAACAGAGAAACAACTGTCGTAGCAGTTCTGCACAAGAGAGAAGTGATGGAGTGAAATGCGCAGTTAAGCTGATCCCCAGGGACAGCCAGCTGTAATGAAGTAAACAAATCTGGAGAACAAAAAGAATCTTGTTGCCTTAATTAAATAATGCTGTAAAAAGATACCTCAGTTTGCCTTACTCCAAATCTATCCTGCTTCTTGCTATACAAATTCTGGTTTTTATGTTATTCTCCTTCCCAATATTCCTATCCAAAGGAAAGGCTGGGGTACACAGAAAGAGCCTCCTTGAAGATTGTGGTCTTTTTGAACCACAATCAGGTGTACCTTGGTAAAGGCAACCTCTTATTGCTGGATAATCTTTGTCAACTAGGTCAGGTGAAAGGAACTGCAGAATGAACTCACCAAAAGATGCCTTCATTTTTGCAGTTTCACTTCTGGCCTAGACACAGAAGGAGGAGGAGGAGGAGGAGGAATGGCTGAAAAAAAGGTAACATATTTGCCATTTCTTTTCTTGAGCAGGAGTTGGAAGTTCCATTGATCATTTTTATATGCACTTGGAGTGGTATTAATGAGCACAAGCATAGAGCCTACTACTAGCTTGAGCAAAACATAACACCTAGGTGGAGAGGTGGGTGCAGGTGCAGGAGATGCTAGCAGGTTGAACTAAAGTGTCACTGGGTATCAATCTTCACTGATACTTGAGCTAATTAGTATGGATAGTTATGAAAACTTTTTATAGAACTAACATGAGACTAGGGACCAGAGAGGACAAAGAGGTACTGAGAGAGAGAGAGAGTTAGGGTTTAAGAAGATGTAATACACTTTGGGAGGGGTGTGCAGATATGACAACAGGTAGCAGTACAAGACAATTTTGGAGCACTTTTTATAACAAGAAATTGTATTTAGATTCTGAGAATAAGATAACTGATGAACCTGAAATTCATGCATATACACATGCACAATGTTGCATCATAGACTTGTTTGCTTACTCAGAATGGTTAGGAATAAGAGTGGACTGTTTACATATATACTGTACACTCATTCTGCTTGTGTGCTTTCCTCCCCCCCCAAAAAAAAATGGAACACAGGGCAGCTCCCAACAAGCTTAGTCCAACAGTGATTTCTATATCTGCAGGGCTGAGAATTCTCCTCCTATAGCCCAAATGGTGCCAAGCAATCACATAAAGACCTAGAGAGGACATCTCAAAACCATGAATGATTCAGGATTTATGAAAAATAGGTACAGAAAAGTTTCATGTTTTTTTCACTTTCCCTCTTTCGTTGTAACTGTTGTCACCCTTTCTTTCACCCTTTAAATCACCTGAGATATTTTTTCCTTTCATCCAGTAGCATCAGGAGGGCTGTTAGCAGCAGCCAACTAGAATTCTGAATTTGAAAAAAAAAGGAAGGAAAAAAGCCTGGAACCACTAAGGAGAGTTCTTTGCTCTGCTCCAGTGGTTCCCAACTCTATTTTGGCCAAGCCCCACCTAAGCATCTCTAAAATCTTGTGACATAAA
Source organism: Furcifer pardalis (assembly GCA_030440675.1). Taxonomy (NCBI): domain Eukaryota; kingdom Metazoa; phylum Chordata; class Lepidosauria; order Squamata; family Chamaeleonidae; genus Furcifer; species Furcifer pardalis. Next base: position 107,300,294 of record CP126893.1, read on the forward strand.
ATTCTTATTATTCAAAAAGTGAACTCCTATTCATGTGGAGGAAGCCTAAAAAGCCCTTCACTGTTAATAAATAATTCTTGCATTGCCTCCCCCTAAAATCAAATTGGCCCCCTATGGGGCATGTGCCCCACACTGGGAACCACAGTTCTAGTCCTTCCTTTCAGAAGTTCCTGGTACCCTTCTTTTAGTACATTGATTATTGCCTCTGCTTTTTTGGATCCGTTTTTAAGGGTTCTTTAGGGTTTCTGGAGTGTCAAAAACACAAAAGGGGAAACACAAATGCAAAATACCTCAAAGAACTGGGTACATGAAAAATACAAGCATGAAAGAGGCATACTCACCCCTACAATAACTAAAAGGAAAGAAGTGCAAAAAATCACTGTTGACATCTTTAATTAAGGGTGACAAAATCAAGGAGCAACTCTTCCTGAAAACCCTCATACAGACTTGAGTATGGTCAGTGGCCATGAAATACTGACTTACTGTTCACAGAAGCATTGTGTGAAGAACTTCCCCCAAAGGAGTTAAATCCTATACTAAAAGGGTCACACCAACTGCTGGGGAGGAAGAGGCCAGGGCAGGTTGAGGACTTCGCCGCCCCTCCCCCTGAGCCCACACCAACATATTGTATTGTAATGCAATGTATTTTTTGTAAGCCGCCCTGAGTCACCACGGCGAGTGGGCGGCAATATAAATTTGAACCAATAAATAAATAATAATAAATAAAAGGGTGTGGACAAGCGACCTTGAAAACATAACATTGGAACTAGCTTTTTATCTCTTTTAGTTCCCTCTCTAACCTTGGCATTAAACATCACCTCTGAGAACAGGTTGATCGGAGATACCTATGTAAGGATGAACTCACCATAGTGTAGGCTAGTGATAGTGAACTTTGGCACTCCAGGTGTTCTTGGACTTCAATTACCGGCAGCCCAAGTCAGCACTCCTGCTGATCAGGGCTTCTGAGAATTGAAGTTCCAGAACACCTGGAGTGCCAAGGTTCGCCATCACAAGGGCAGGCTGTAGCTGGGCAGAAGAGCAGCCCCATGAGCCTACATCCAAATCCCATTGGTCTGGAGGACTTCAGGAGATGGGACAAGGATTATAACTCCTCCCTGGGACATAGAAGGTGTTTAGGGTTTGGCTTTCTTACGCAGAGCCCTGGGCAGGTCAGGATGGTTGTATGACCGAAGTTGCAGGGAGCTTTCCTGCTGGGTTGCCTCATGGAGCATAAGAAAGTTTAGTTGATTTGTAATAAAATATTATTTTTTCTCAATGCTCTTGCTTGGAAGAAATTAATTGGGGGTGGGGGTGAGTAATTGCCATTAGTCTCCCCCCCCCCCCCGTCTCATTTTCTTTCTTTCTTCCTTTTTAAAAAAGAAGGTTGTACATTACAAATTTGCTGTAAGAAAAACATTCTCATGGGAGACTTTGCTACATTTTTGGCCTCCAACCAACATGTGCATTACTCTAATGCTCTGAGAGATTCAGAGAGGGCATGCACCACTTCACCTCCCCACCTGCAACATGGTATAAATTAATCATGAATATCCACAAGCTCTCACAGCACATCACTAAAAACCACTGAGATCTACCCAGCTGCTGAGGTGTTACAGATTCTGAGCCACAATATCCTAAAACACACATTTTCAAATACAGTATATAGCTACCTCAGGAAAACAACACAAAATAAAGCATCCAGCAAGTACAGTTGCACCTTAAAAGCTAACAGGTTTATTTGAGTGTGAGTTTATAATATGCTTGGTAAAGCACACCTGAAAACTCAAGAGAACAAGACTAGCACCAGTTGCTAGCTAGGTTGGAGGTAACAACTCAAAATTTAGTTCATCTGCTGAAGCTTGAAAATTCACTTCAGCTTTGAAGACTTGCCATATTGCCTGCTTGTTAAGAAAGCACTAATTGTCTCTAGCTTATACACTTGTACACTGGGTTGGACAAAACAGGCAGATGTCTGCAAAGTGCCTTGGATGTTGATTTTGTAAGACTATGTTCCATTTTATGGTGTTACACTGCCTCTTAAATAGCAATAGCAATTACACTTATATACAGCCCCACAACACTTAGTGTACTCTAGGCAGTTCACAAGTTAATTAGCATTTTGCCACCAACATGTTGGGTACTCATTATACTAACCTCAGAAGAATGGAAGGCGGAGTCAACCTTGGATCCCATCAAGATCAAACCCACATTTTGGCTGTAGTACATCAGTTTAACCACTGTGCCACCAATGCCCTCGTGTGTTCAAATCTTCTCTTTGTACTTGTACAATCTGCACTCGCGCTGTACTCTCTAACTATAGAATTTTCTGTGCGCACCAACAATACTACTTCCCCCCTTTCACATCTGATGTCTTACCTATTTTCCTAGAAAACTAAATGTTGTTGTTTGCCTATGTCTCCTCTTAGGGAACAAATCTTGACAGTTTCAACACATTTTCACTGTGAGCTCTTCCATTTCTGAGCATAATGTAAAGTGTTGGTGTTTACCCTTTAAAGTTCTATATAGCTTGAAACATAAATAACTCAAGGTTGAATCTCACTGTCTCTTCCACTGGAACGGGGGAAAGGCCACTTTTCTCCTCACAAGATTTCTTGATCCAAGATGCTTTGAGGGAGCAAGGAATAAAACTAATAGGAAATCTTCCAGGATTTCTTGGCAATTTTGTGTGTTTTTTTCCTGAAAGAAAGAGCAAGCCACATAAGATTATTACAATTCTTGCAAGAAATTTGCAAGAAGAAATGTTGGTAGAAGAAATGTTCAGCTGTGCAAGATTGCTACAATTCTTTTACAGAAGGGCATTTCCACTATGGGTTTCACCAAAAAGATGCATTAAGATGCAGATAATTTAGTCCTTTCCTGGTAGAATGATAAAGGGGAGAACTAAGAAGAAAGATGAGATCTCGATCTCATTTTCTCAGGAAGCAAGAAAATGCTGTTGATACATCTTGGCAAGGAATCTTGGCATGGCAAAGGCTGGGAAACTGCCATGAGAGAGATATTTTCAAATACTAATTTATTTTCAACTTTAAGGATCACATTCTTCTTCCATATATCTGCCTGTGTAGTGGGTTTAGTATTTAAGACCCCTGCTGTTACTGAGAAACTCAACCATGTTGGGTTCATATACTTGTAGTTTCTGTTATATCTTCCCAGTGTCATTTGAATACTGTACCTCACTTAATGTGCACTTTTGAGTTGGACACTCATGGTGGCTGAGAGCAATAGGATCCTGACACTAGCAGCTGGATTTTGTGTAATGTATAGTTCACTGACCTGTGTGCCCTCTGCAGTAACTTAGAGCCACTGCCCTGCTGCATTATGTATCATTTGTGAACTGTGGGTAAACAAGATGGAAAAAGGTAAATAAAAATATCTGTTAAAATACCAAGCCAAAATAATAATAATAAAAATAAAACAAAACTTGGTCCAAACCAAAAAGTGTGCATCTCAGGATAAATCAAAAAGTTAAAACACCAAAATGGTATGGGTTTGTTTGTCTGTCTGTTGGCGGTGAAAGTAACTGCAGAATGAACTCACCAAAAGGTGCCTTCATTTTGGCATTTTCATGTCTGGAAGAAAGAGGAGGAGGAGAGTGCAAGAGAAATTTACTTGTTACTTTTATTACAAATTATGCCATAAATGCTGCTCAACTCTTTTAATGAGGAATGGGCAACATGTGAGGCTTCCATTGTTACCAGACTGTAAGTCCCACCAGCCCTACCTAATGCAGCTAGTAAGGACAAATTACCTGAGTTGTAGTCAGCAGCATCTAGAAGTCCACCAGCTGACTACTACTGCTTCAGCATTAAAAATCTAGAGCTTTATTCTGTACCACATTTTTCACTATTGGTCAAGGACAAATTGAACATACATTGTGCACATCTGCTCCTGCAGTGTTTACATAGATGTTTAGATTTTAAAGGTGCAGATATAGGTTTAATGTGCTGCCTCTGAGAGGGTGCTAATCTGCAAAGGCAAATTACCACACATCATAAGCATGTAAGGAGAGAATACCGAGAAATGACACATTCATTAATACTATTATTATCGTTATTACACCTACAATTATGCTACACTCATCAACAACTGTCATCAATGATCAGTGTAGTTCAACTCCTCATTATCTCCAGCAGTCCGTGTTTCGTTGCCTCCTCTCTTCAGCTCAAGTGGGGAGTTCTGTGAGTGTCAACTCTATTTTTCCTATTCAGGTGAGTGCCCAGACACACCGATGAGTTAAATGAGCCAAACCAGTCTCTGCAGTATGCGAAATATCACTGAAAATATAAAGGTATTTAAAAGAAGGCCTCATCTTTGCTTGGATGAACAATGTTTGAGAGCTGTGCAAAGAAACATAGAAAGCATTCCAGTTATATATTCAGAAAAGAAACAGGCCAGATATTCCATAGTTATGGTATGTACAGATGCAGTAAACACTTTCCCTACTGGAGCACAAAAAGGAACCGACAGCCAGGCAGAATTGTGCCACAAACAATGGAAACCAACACTGCATAAGGGGTAAATGAGATAACCATCCCTCTCCAAGGAGCAAGAAGTGGCTTAGCCTCCCCTGCTGATTAAGGCTACAAGTGGTAAATTGAGCGGGTGGATTCCTTTTTAGACCTTGTTTGATAGCAGCCCCCAAATCACCCAGTGAATGACTAAACTCTTGTTAGAACTGAAGTTAAACATCCCAAGGCACCCCTGAATTCCACACATTTGACAGGTTTGTAAAAGAATGTCTTAAAAAACCTTTGAGAGAAGTGAGGTTATGGAACTAAAAACACAGATGAGGTTTCTCTCCTGATCACTATGTATATTGATTAAGTACTGTTTTCCTGATTCATTAATTCACTCATTTGCTTTACGTTGGAGACTGGTTGCCAAGTATTACATGAGAAAGTAACAAGAACACACTGATGTACTGAAGCTGAAAAGTAAATTTACATAAATGCAAATAATAATTACGGATGAAATCAATTCTTCAAACTTAACATAGGTTAAACCAAAAAGTAAAAATGAATTTACAGCTGCAATTTCATTTTGGCTGTGGAACATAATACGGAATGTGAATCTGATAACATCTTCTGCTCTCAGACAGAAGCAGGGAAAAGAAGCATCTTTTCTCTTCACAATGAGAATTCTCTGTGCAAGAGCCTTTCCTCAAAAAATTCCATCATAAACTTCCTGGAAATTATGTGTGTGTGTGTGGGGGGGGGGGGGTTGTGTGTGAAAGATTTCATGGATTATTTTAGTTCCTGCTCAGAATGACATCTTTCCCATGTAGGATTTACCTGAAAAGAAAAGAAACACCAATCTGCACAGGCATGTTCAATTCCTGCAAAGAATAACATATTTTGTGCAGGGATTGTAAAACTTCTCTACAGTCTTTTCTGGCAAAGGTGTTAAATTGTGTAGGATTTGGCAGTTCCTGCACAAAGCAACAGTGGTTAAACCAAGGCCTAAAGAAAAAGAAAGTTGATCTCATTTTTTAATAAAAACCAGAACATTTCAATGGTGGGGCAATTTTTGTCAGGATGTCTCTCAATTGTGACTGGTGGAAAATTGTTGAGAACAGTGTGTGCGTGCATGCCACATTCCTAAACAGCTCATTAAATATCAAGACAAGCTACAACTCCATGAAGGTTACAGAGGTTGTAACTAAAGGGTACAATATCAGTAGAGGTTTATCAACCATTTCCTGTAGAGAGGTATGTAAAGGTTATGGACAAACTTTCATTTATTCAGATTTGTGATATTCTAGCATTTGAATGGTAAGGAATTTTGGGCTTAATTTTCAAATTTAAAGCTTTAAAAGTAACTTTTTTGGATTATAACTCACAAGAGTCCTCCAGTCAAGATGATGATGGGGAACAGAATTATGGTTCAAAATGCAACTTTTCCAGCATTCAACAAAATAAAAGTCTTATGCAGAGAATCAAATCTCTGCTCTTCACTCTTCCTTCTAGCTGTGCTGCTTAAGCTTCTTTAATTGGTGATAGGAGAAATTGAACCTCAGGTCTCATCTCTATGTTCCACCACTAGACTAAGTCTCCCACTGGAAATAAAAGAAACATATTGGTTCTTAGTCCAACTAATGTATATAAGTGGGATACTGACATCTGAAAATCTGATACTGATACAGTATTTATAAATTTAAATCAATGCTCATCTTTAACTCAAAACAGACTTACTACTGCCTAGCTGTACTATTCAATAAGATGGTTTCGCACTGGAGACAAGCCCTTGGTCCACCTAGCCTTATACCTTATTGCTCTGATACATTCTTCATTATCTAACTCAAATCCATCACTTTGACAATTTTGCTTGCCTTAACAGTAATTATTGCACATCTGTCAACTCCAAATTGCATTCTGATGTCTTTACTAAATTTTTTAGTAGTTCTAGTAGTGTATTTAATTCAGCTCTTGTCTTTCCAAAGAATTTCCGATCATCCATATAGAGCAAATGTGAAACCTTCAGTCCTTAATTAGCCAATTCATATCCACAATTTGTTCTACTTAGAATTGTTGTTGTTGTTGGATACAAATCAACCATTTGATTCACAGTTCAGGACTGGAATAAAATTAACAGTTCAAGCCCTAACCATGGATTTAAGAATTGTTAAGGTAACATTTGAGTATATATGCAGTTCCTAGTAGAGTTGGTTCTTTTGGAGAGTTAGGATGTTCAAAAGCAATGAAGCCTTAAAATAAGATCATGATTTCACATAAAATTCTCATTTAGAAGCATCAAATTTCTTAAATCTAATCCAATTAAATATTCCTCTAATGTTGCTTCTTTAATACAAGACAGAATCTAATGAAATGAAGAGTTTTAGGAAAAAACCTCTGTGCCCATACTTTGGTATTCTTCTCCTATAAATCTAGAATGGAGTTAATCAGTGGCAAAAATTAATTCCTCCTGACAACAATATTATCTATTTCTCATGTTATCCTTACTTGTCTTGATCTTTTGTCAAGGTAATGAGAAATATGTCACATGAACCTACTTTCAAGCATATTTTATTCTTTGCCAAAAAGTACACAAACAACTGTCCGTAAACCCTTCCTGGATGATTTCTAAAGCACACAAATCGATTCATATATTCACTCACATAGCTGAACACAGACATATATATTGACTGTCTTTGATCAGTCGATATATTTTTACAGAAGGTTCATTAGTATTACTCTAAATATATATTAGATCCAAGGATGTTCTGGTAATTGTACAACTCATTCTTCATTCCTTCATTGATTAACAGACAGTTAAAGTACAAAATAAAGGGAGGAAATCAAGCAGCAGAATCTGTACTCTTTTAAATGCTGCAAGTAAAATGTATTTACTTACACCAGTTAATACTTCTCAGACTCTCCAAACTCTAATATGATTTTGGAACCTAACACTCTACTTTTAATGCTGCATCACAGTAGGCATCAAGAATAGGCTGAACCCTCAACTGACTTAGGTTCATGACCTCTTCATTTACTCAGGTACTGCCCTGCATACATATGCATCATCTCCTGCTCTACAATTGTCCAAGTCTCATGTTATTGTTTTGTGGGCTGCTTTATAACTTTTGCATCTCTCTCTCTCTCTGTGTGTGTGTGTGTGTGATTTCAGCAGGGATGAGAAATTTTGACATTTACAAATTCCTATTTCTTCCCATCTTGTGAGGTCAAACCCTAGTTTTCCCTGCATCCACTCCTGTTTCACAAATCTACACCCTTCTCCCTGATTCATACACCTAATCCAGTTACTTTACCCTCCAGCCTTAACAACCTCTTCTACTTTACCTGTGGAACTTGGAGAGCACAAACAGCCATGTTTAATTTCCTTCTTCCTCACTATTCTCCCCACCCATCTGCTTCTTCCTGGTTGCAAGAGTTACAAGCTGCAGAATACAAATTCGTTCTGTTATTGTTGTCATTGTTATTCTTTAATAACCCTATAAATCCTGGAATTATGTTGGCACAACAAATGCATTACATGGCAGGTACTAAAATTTAACTGGCCAACAATACCATAAAATGTACCCATGCTAGAAAGTGAAAGCCTGTACTTTTTTCCTCAATCCTGAACAAATCTGTCAAGCCATCAGGTTTGTGTGATAAAAGTTAGTCTGGATTACAGGAAGTAATCTAAGCAAATCAGAAATCAAGTGACCAAGGAAGCAGAGGAGGCAGAGTGCCTTTAAAGGCTGGGGCAGGGCAAGGATGAGGTTCAAGGAACGAGTATCCTGCTGAAGCACAGCAACAGTCAATAGGAAATGGGCAGGAAGTCTTTGGAAGAGGGAACCAGGAAAAAGGCAAGAGATTTTTGAAGGCAGGAAACCAAAGCAAGGCAAGAAGTCTTTGAAGGCAAGAGATTCAGGGGCCCAGCAGTATGTCCAGTAACCTTCATTGCTGATGCAGCTTCTGGAGGGAAAAGCTAGCTCTTATGTAACCCAGCCTCCAGGTGGACACTATCATGGTCCAGAGCCTTCCCCAGGACTCTCAGGTGACACCCAAAAAGATGAAGACCCAACTTCCAGGCTGGGAGGTCCAATGTTGCAAGCATCAAACTACTCTAGGGAACTCATCCTGAAAATACTGGACCTGCTTCAGACCATGACACACATACACAACAATGAATAGGCTAATAGTGACTAATAGTTTGTTTGTTTGTTTGTTTTTTGGGGGGAAGCAAATTTCCTTGCATGGTTTAAAAAAGAAATTTATATACTCCTAAAATGGCAATCATCATCATCATCATCATCATCATCATCATCATCATCATCATCATCAACAACAACAACAACAACAACAACAACAACAACAACAACAACAACAACAACAACAACAACAACAACAACAACAACAACAACAACAACAACAACAACAACAACAACAACAACAACAACAACAACAACAACAGTTTTTGTGTGTTAGATATGACAGTACCAGAAGTCCACAGGGGTTTTTTTTTTTAAATCATGCCAGAATCACATACAAAGGTGATGTCTGGGTTGAAAGGATTTTTGCTGGAAAAATTCTGCTCACGGGATGCCCAAATGAGGCTCCTTTCGTCCCCAAGATCTTTTCCCACCAAAGTGATCCCTATTTATCTACCTGTACTTGTAATTTATTGCTTTCGAACTGCTAGGAGGGCAAAAGCTGGGACAGAGATGGGCTCTCATTCCGTCATGCAGTACTCAGGTCTTGAACTGCCAACTTGCCAACCTTTCAGCTAACAAGGTGGGCCTCTTAACCATTGAGTCATTGCAGTCTCAGTCCATAGGTAAATGAAAAAGAAAAAGAAAATATTTATTCTTCAACAAATCCCTTCCTCCAATCTCCATTTTTTCACTTTAACCAGACCCATGGTGGCTGTTTTGGACACCTGGACAAGACCTAGTGCACCATAGGGTCTGCCCCCCCCCCCCAGAGTGGGCAGAAGTATTACACTGGGCGCAAGTCAATTTCTGCCCAAGCCAGAACCTTTGAGGCAGCAGGGTGCTGTTTCTGTGGGGTGGGTATTGGAATACACCAGCTCTCCCCAGCATGGTCCTGGCCACTCCACACCCAACCCCATAGGCTCCACCCCTCCTCCCTGTCCACCACCCTTTTAGTGTAGCCAGGAAGCCCCTGACTGTAACATGGGAGCTATGACTCATTTATTCCAAGAGGCAGGTTTCATGCCCCAATGCGCAATGGAGAGCATTTTGGAGAAAGGTAAAAGGGCTAAGAACAATAATGAGGAGCTCTAAAAGATGGAGGAAGGGTAAGAAGGAATGAAAACATCCTTCATTGTTGTATGCTGGCCAGTAACATTGTTTAGCAATACAGAGATAATGCAGTCACATTCCAGCATTATATCCTATCTTCTCAAAAGCATGATATACACAGATTAGCTGCATTCCAAGCAAGAGTACATTCTGTAAGCTTTTCGCTGTTATCTTGAATTCTGAAAAGAAATAATTTAGAGAGGAGCATCAAAAGGAGTGTTATTTGAAAAGAAACAAGGTAGAGAGAAGCAGAAATTCAAATTTAGAAGAATCAATTGAAGAGATGAAATTCACTTCCCTCTAGTTCTAAATGCAAAGAAATTGCCTCCTGCTTTATAGTACACTAGTACCTCAGATAACGATGAGACTTGGTTCCACAAGTCTCTTCATTATCCAGTTTTTAATGTTGTGCAATGCACTGATTGCATAACGTTAAAAAAACCCTGTTCCCCTGGAGGCTGCAGTAAGCCAAAACGTCATGATTTGAATCCCAATGTTTTGGTTTGCTGCAGCCTCCAGGGAGGTGAGGGAACATTGGAAACAGTGTGTATCTGGTCCTCCGACCCCCCCCCCCGGTGGAGCCGGCAGGGGAGTCAGAGAGCCCGAAATGGGCAAAAAAAGGTCCATTTTCACCCATTTAGGGCTCTCTGACCCCCCCAGCTCCGGGGAAGTCAAGGGACCCAATCCGTGCTGTTTCTGGAGTTCCCCCACCTCCCTGGCCAGTGCAGCAAGCCAAAAACGTTGGGATTTGAATCCCGACATTTTGGCTTGCTGCACTGGCCAGGGAGGTGGGGAAACTCCAGAAACTGCTTGGATCGGGTCCCCTGACCTCCCTGGAGCTGACTTTTTTGCCTATTTTGCGCTCTCTGACACCCCCTCTCGCTGGGGGGGGGGGTCAGGGGACCCAATCCACAGCTGTGGGGTGAATGGGGAAGCGGACGGGGGAGCCCCCTGTCAGCTTTTCATCCACCTGACCCCTGCCTCTGCAGCTGTAGGGTAGCTGGGAAGCCGAACGGAGAACCTCGTTCAGCTTTCCAGCCACCCTGCTACTACAAACGACTGCATCAGATAACGCTAACAGATCGTTATCCGATGCAAAATTTCTTTAGAAATTTTGCATTGTTATCTGATTTTAGCATTATACGATGCAGTCATTATCCGAGGTATTACTGTAATGTGCTTTTTTTACTGGTTTTCTCCCCATCGTTAACCCATCACTCAACCCTTACAACTCAAAGCCAGCTCCTTGACTTTGGGACAGTTTTGGTGTCAACTGCATTTCTGCCTTCTACACATTTTCGACTGACACAAACCAGACAAAATTATTTCACTGCCTCTCCATCCTTGTTCCTTATCCAAAGTGCATGATTTCCGTGAAGATATTTAAAACCAAATGGTTTTACAGTCAAATCCCCCCCCCCCAAAGATCCTGCTATTACAAAACTCACTCTAGTTTCCACAAATTAAAAATGCTCTCAACAGAGCTATCCGGGTTTTTTCCCTTCTTGCAGTCTTTATAGCCTTCCTAATGAACTAACCCAACATAATGCCAGATAATTCCCAGCAGAGACTGATCATAAAACTGATGAGAATTTTATAGCTGAAAGTTGAAAAGAATCTCCACCATTCCCCAACTTGCCAACACATACATGCACGCACACACACTTTTAAAATAAAAAACCCATGATACGTACAAAACCAACCAATGCTGCATATTCCTGAGCCCTCCCACATCCTTTTGAAAAGGAGAATAATTTATCCAGGCAGGAGATGCCTTTCCTAGCCACATTTGCTATTATTTCCTCTGCATGCTTTCTAGTTATGTGAGCACTGGGAGGAAAAAAGAAAAGAAAATGCCTAAATTCATGCTACACTTATATCAAGGCCCTGCAATGCCTCTGAAATTTTTGAGTTAAATGACCCATAAACCTTTTAAATGATTAAGCATATATTAATTCAAAGAGCAAGTCATATTGTTTTAAAACAAGCAATTAACATGGAAGAGGAGAGAGAATTCTCTTGTGTGCTGGGGAACTTAGTTTGGATCAGATGGAATTCACCTTACTATTTGTCACCCCACCTTCCCTCTTGCTTTTTCACGCACCCCTTTCCCAAGGCAGAGGCATACTTGGCAAATGCAGTACAGTAATCATACCTCATACTTATCTAGGTACATATCTAGGTACTTAAGCTGTTGTGTGCTGCCTACATGTTGTATTAAATTGGTTCTAAAATGTTAAAAAAAGTTTGCTTTCACCAAAATTTCAGGGATCCTCTGGAGATAGAAACTATGCCATCACCACTCCTCCAATTGTATTACAGTAAATGCATAATCTGAGATGGGCTCAGTCATGTTTTCATCTCACTCACACTCTGAAGATGAAGATGGGTGAGGGAACCAAGAAACTTGTGGAGACTTGTCAAAGTTTTTTCACTGATTTCAACTGCTGGAAACACCATTTGCTGACTGATTTAGTAGTTGGATACACCATGACAAATGTCAGGAATTGCAATGCTTATAAAATGAGTGAATTCAATTTTTGTTTTTCTGCATGCATGATGCAAAGGTAGAATTGAAACCACCCATGCTTTCCCCTCCCAAAGTGGCTTTTTCTATGACACAGAAGGGCTTCTACTTTTTCATACTGGAAGGATCCCAAAAGTTTTTTTCTTCCCCATGTATAAAGATGTGAGAGGCATGTCTGTAGGTGGTGTTTTGGTGATGTAGGCAAGTGGAAGTGATGTTCAGGATGCTTTAACATGTCCCCATGTTCTTCCCCCTCTCCCTGATCATCCTTTCAATTTCATTTTTTTACACAGCTGACATTAGAGGAATATCATCCTGTTACTTTATTGCTAGGTCTTCATTCTAGTATGTTTATCTCCTGTCTGTTCTCCAAAAAATCATTGGTGAACACTTTGAAGAAATTAGTAAAAGTAATACCAATGGGATAAGATTAAATATAGGACAAAGGAGAAGTTACATTAAGTTAATCCTTTCTATAGTAAGGATGATTCAGTACTTCTGCTATACCACTGAACCACTAAAGCACCTCTGCAGGAAAAAGTTTTTAAAATGGGGAAAATAGCAAAAAGGAGCAATTAAGATGAAATGAAATGAGAACTGTTTCTCCAGTGCTGGGGTCAGTAGCCTTTTAAAGTCAGAGGCTGGGTCACACGACCTCAGACAGTTGAGGGGGCCAGACTGGTGACCCCCGCTGTAAATGCTGCCGCAAAACGTACACAGCTGTCGTAAACACAGCTACAGATGTGTTTATGACTGTTTCTGCTGCTTCTGGTCATGACAGTGGCAGCGGCAGTGGCAGCAGGAGCGAGGGGCAGAGGACCAGATGATATGGTACCATGGGCCAGATCTGGTCCACAGTTATAGGTTGCCGCCCCCTGCTCTGATGTGTTTGGAATGCTGGAAACTTTTCCTCAAAACCAAGGGGCAACACTGTGGGTCATAAAAAGAATGTGCAAAGACAGATTGCACAAAGAAGGAAAAAAGACAGTGGCGGTTGGACCACAGGAGTGTCAATGGGGGGAATATGCAAATTCCATTGCATCATGAGTACAGTCTGTGAAATGGCAATCAAACCTGCAAGCCCAATGTGAGCAAACATTACAATTTCAATCGATTTCAACTGTTATTAAAGCTATCAAACAAACCACAACAGAAGCGAATCAGCTTTTCAGTGTAATCACAGTTTTAGCTAGTTTTTACTCTCTTCTTTTTCATCTTTGAAAGGTTATTCAAAGCAGCTCTTTTTGAGTAAAAATCAAATCAAATGAAATATGCATAGCTAAAAGCATAGAACAGATTAATTGAAACATAAGCCAATCTAAAAAGCAATTTAATTAACTTTTTTTAAAAAAGTAATTTAAAACCCATCTGGATTAAAAGCTTGTTTTACCACACCAATAGGATGCAGAGGTTTTCCAAGCAGGATGCAGGGTTTCCTTAACACTTAACAAGAATTTACTTTCTCTGTACAAGGAAGGCTTATAGCTGGGGCGAATACTCTCTGTGGAATTCTGGGGTGAAATGTTCGCCCTGTTCCAACCCAGAACCCTTCCCAACACAAAGTTTAAGTAAAATGCTATCTGCCGTGGAAAGCAAAAGGAGAGATGGCACCTGAGCTCCCCAGTAGTGCATTTCAAAGCAACCAGTTCCCATTAGAGTTACCATAGTTGCCTCTGCACTACTGTGTGGCCTAAGAAAGATGTCTATACTCATTCCCCATTATCAGACTATCTAGAAATCTCTGTCTTAAATCCCTTTCTCTAGCTGAATTTGGGAAGAAATGAGGGAACATCATAGATCAAGGCAAACTCTGGCCAAAGTAGGCATAACAAGCTATCCATGCGACCTAAAAAAGAATAAATACTGTACTTAACTAAATACAATTAATAAACTATGGGAGAAAGTAAACTGTACAAAGTACAAAAGTGGTTCTTAACCTTGTTTATCAAATTTGCCACTCCCACTGATGATCACAGAACCTAGACTGAATAAAATCCAACTTCCTCATCAAAAATGGACTTTTCTTTGTTTACAGGCATTCTGCTACTCTGTTTAACATTTCTAAGGATGTGTAAAATCACAGTAACATTTTAGGAGTAAACATGAACAAAGAAAACTATAAATGGATAATAATCTCTTCAGACCACTTGTAGGAGGATCAAGATTTAAGAGTGGATGAATTCTTAGTAATTGTTATCCCAACATCCTGCCTAGAATATATCTGCACCCCATTGTTGGTACATTTGCCAAATGGCGACCTAAAACATGTCTTATGAATGGTATTCATTGTTCACTGAAAGTGAAAGAGAAGAGCGCCACACATGCAGATAGATAAATTGGAAACTACAAAGGAGAGGTCTACCAAGTTATTCACTGTTTAAGCCCCCAGCATAAACACTGCCGTAAAACATGTCCGAGGTTGTTGTAAACACGTTTATGACACCTGTGGATGCATTTTACAGCAGCTCTAAATGCATCCACTTCTGCTTCTGGTGTGGTGGTGACATGGGCCACATGAAATGGTGCCATGGGCCGGGGCTGGACTATAGGCCATAGGTTGGGAGCCCCTGGTTTAGAGCACCAGAGACCTGCTGAATGTCACAGAAAAAAAGTCACCATCAGATTTCATGCGGTGCCTCTAAGTTTGCAAAGGGAACCACATGGACACTGTTTGAGACAGAGTTAAACCACCACCCCCCAGGTGTTCCTGGATGTCAGTTCCCCAGAATCCCAAGTCAGTACACCTTCTGATTGAGGCTTCTGTTAATTGAAGTGTGAAAACATCTGGGGGGCCAAGGGTGATGGACCCTGCCCTAGGTGGTTGAATAAAACACAGCTCTTACTTTGGTTCTCTGGGGGCTTGGTGGGGTTCAGAAAAAGGTAGTTTGCAAGCCTGAGCAACTGTGAAACAACTATTATCAACAAGAGAGGGTGAGGGTTCAGATCATCAAGGCAAACTTGACCCTATAATTGTCTCTGTGGAAATTTTTTAAAATGCACTAATACAGAGCAGCAGCCTTCAGAAATATAAAAAGACAGTCTGGTATGACAATGGCAATTTTTATTTATTTATTATTTTAATTTTTTTTGCAAAATGCATTTCTAGAAATGTTGAAATGCCAAAATATGCCATCTATTCCTTTCTGAAATGCCAATAACAAAACAACTAAAATATTTTAATAACTATTACAATAAATGGTGTAATGCATATAGCATAATTATTTTAAAGTGCTTTCTGTGTTAAGTGTCATTTCAGTTATCACTTTGTAAATGCATTTTTATTGAGTGCACAATCATAATTGCACTGGTGTGTAAGCGACTTACCAGAGGGAGAGAGAGAGAGAGAGCATCATTAGATTTGGGAGACCCAAGACATGATCATGAAATCCACCAGATACACAAAGATGCTGTCTCTGAAAGCTTTAAATAATAAAAAAGAGCCTAAAATTACAAGGCTGCCAATTGTAATAAATTACAGCCTCTACCAAAGCAGATAATGGAAACTGAAAGGGTGAGGGAGGGAAAGTGTGAGGAAAATCTACATAATTTGCTACTGTTAGCCCAAGATGGATGCGCTGCATGGCAAATACTGTGATATCACAGACAGCAAAATCACAGCAGTCCCCACAAGTCAAGAAAGAAGCTAGTAGGATCAGATTAATGCTTTAGATGCAGGAAAACATGGTTCGAACTGTTAAATGAACAATTTAGTGGCTTCAAATGATTTGAGGTTTCATTAATGGCTGATCCTGCTTCCATCCTGCTTTTCTACCAGGGAAACATATTGTTGTAAGCCACCCAGAGTGGTGCTTGCACCAATTAGGATGGGGTATTAATTAATTAAACTAACTGACTGACTGACTGACGGCATCAGACATAGTTATCCTAATTTATTCTTATAAAAACCTGTCAAGATAGTTTGCAAAGAAATAATGGCTGCCCAGTTCCTTTCATGATAAGCCATGTTTCATATCCTGCTACCCTGACCCAAATAAAATCTATCTGCTGTAGATTTCACCATGCAAGAAATGGAAAAAATTGCAACAGCAGCATTGACTAGAGCTTGAAAAAAATTGTTCTTTTGAACTGCCACTTGCAGGATCCCTAGCCATTGTGGCCAGTGCCTGGATGAGATTTCCAGTAATCATAGTTAAAAAGTAGCCCTTCTAAGATCTGGAGATGCCACAACTGGAATATTACGAACATCCTTGTCGGTGAAATCCTTATGAAGTCAGGAGAAATCCAGAGATGTCCTTACCTAGACCAAACAGTATAAATGTGAGGGAACCAGCCCTATCTCTATCTGCAGGGTTAGAGCCAAACAGAACTGCCAGATCAAAGAAGAAAGAGCTTTATGATCTTTATGATCTACAAAGGTGGGAAGAAAAATATGTCCTGTTCCAGTCCCAATGTCTCCCTTATATTTATACAGTGTCACAAGCTGTGAATCCAAGTGTAGCACTGGAACAAGAATGGACAATATGTGGTTTCCCAGATGTTAGTGGATTGCAAACAGCCCTAGCCAATATTGCCAACAGCAAGGGAGGATGGGAATTGTATTTTAGCAACATTTGGAGGACCACATGTTGCCTATCTCCACTTGAGGAGGCATGCACCCATAACTGATGTAAAAAGGGAAATAACATGAGTGTGCTGGGAGATCACATATTTTTCTCTGCTTAAATTGCTCCATATTGTTTACAATGCAGATAGATGAATATGTAGTTGAAATGTCTGTGCAGGTTGCTTTTCACTCACTACCTAAGCATGTGAGCATGCCTTCCTGCCTGCCTAACCAGTCAGACTATAGTAATACGTACATAAGACAAAATTTCATGAATATACTGTAGTGTTTTAGTGCTGCCATTGTTACTCAGGTCCTATTTGGGAGGGTGATGTGGGGTAATGGGTAAAAGGCCAAGTGAAATATGGAACTAAACTGAATAAATTTTTGTTCTGATTTATAAACTACATGATTGATTGCATCCTTTTGGAAGAGAGGTTGGGGATTTTTTTTAGACTGAATCAAAGAGCCAAAAAGACAAAAAAAATTCCTGTGATAATAAGGCCATGGACAAGTTATAAGTTGAAGCTCTAGTCCTGTGCACTCTACCTTCAGTAAGGCACACTGAACGTATGAAGCCCTGCTTCCAAGAAGATATGCATAGACTTGTACTGAATGGATGTAGTCTTAAATGTATGTACCTTGCATTTCCAACTTAATAGTTTAGGACTAAAGTATATTTAGTTAATTTAGCTAACATAATTAACATCAAACAGGAGGCTGAAACTGGATATTCTAATTCTACTCCACCTATTTTCAAAACGATTGCTTTAATTAATTAATTTCTATAAATGTAGACCTCCTGCTGCTTTTGTTTACATTTTTTAAAAAGCTACAGGAACATTTGCACTCTTGAGAGCTACAGCAATGCAAGAATTTAACAAAAGAAAGAAACATGCACAAGTTGGATTCTTTATTAAAGGGCTCCACTGTCTCCTCTAAGAACTCCTTTATGTGACTGATCTATAATATCATTATAATCTTGCAGTTAGTCAATATGGGCACACAGGTTTCTTTCAAACTATAACTTGTCATATTCTTGCACACGAGAACAAAAAAGTTACCAGTTTTGCTCCTTGTCTTCAGGGCAGTAAAGCATGCAGGTTGTCAGTTTTTAGGACTGATTCTTAAACAAACTGCAAAATTGTGTAAAACTATAATATTTTTTGCCTTTTTTCAGGAGGTAAAACAAATGTTTCTGATGGGATGTCTGTGTTATATTGTTCAACCAGTCAGTCTTTCTGCTCTTCACATGTGTATGTGGTGAGCTTCATAAAGGAAAACATATTAATTTTGAACAGAAACATTTTAAACAAAATGCACAAAAGTAAGAATAAAATCTTCAATGTTTCATTTTCTACAGTAAGGTAAGTAATCTTGGGGGGGGGGGGGGGGGGTTAGTGACTACTTAACATGATATCATGTCATTGCTTTGGCTTTCCCTAAAACCAATGAAGGAAATGGAATCTGATGGAAATACTGTACCATTACAGTAACATTCAGTATGATCCAGTTGTATGTATAAACAAACTTTATGTCTCAAAATAGCATAAGCACCTTGTGTGATATTCAAGGAAACTGAACCATGAGCTACACAGGAACTCTTGGGTCTTGTCACTTGAAAGTGATATATACACTTGCATGACAGACATGGTTTAATACCTGTAGTTTTCAGAGGACAACTTCTATCCCTAGAGTAGTACCTGAATTGCTCAACACTGCTGACATCATTCCAATAGATAGTCATTCAACTTCATCCCTATCACGTAGCACTTGATACCACAAGTAGAGTGGACTGGTTGGAAAAATAACAGTCTGCATTTTCTCAAACTGCTATTTTGAATACTGAGAAAACATGATAAACTGGCAAAAATACAACAAAAAGGCATCCAAATCATGGGGGCCACCTGAAAAACTGCACACTCATATCTTTAGTGGACAGCACATTTCCTAGAAAGTCACTAAAGCTAAACATGCATCTAAGCTGCCTTTTAGTCTCTTTTGGAATATTCATAAAGATGGATATTTGAGGTGTTATTAACAACAACAATAAAACAAAAGTGGTTTGCAATGTCTAGCACATTCTCTTCAGCATAAATCTTCCTGAATTGCAATTTGCTTCTTCAGACCCAGGCAGATTTAATTATTCACCAAAAAGCACCGGGTCCTATTAAAAAGCCCATATCCTTCTCTTAAAAGCTCTTGGAACACCCACAGCCTTCCCTTCAGAAAGCAATCCTACAGCTTCTTTCAAAAACATGTGGCTGGGGTGCTTATACTTAATGAGACACACTTGAAAGAGGATATTAGCTATGAGCAGCAGCTGCTAAACTTGTCTAACTTGCCAGGAGGAGATGTTGAGAGCTCCCAGCATAACTTGGGGAATTTGATTTCATGAAGAGGTGCTGCAGGCCAAACCCTTGTGCTAGAGAGAAGCAAGAGGCCTCTTGAAGGTAAGGTCTTTGCAACACCTGCCTTTGTGCCCCACCTCCACCCACTTTATTCCCTGAAGGCCACCACATCATGTATGATCACAAAAGTCACCAATCAGAGAAGAGAGAGATCAGGAGCTGGGAGAAGCTGTTCTCCAGCATTTCCTTCACAGCAGGAGCTGAAAGCCAGAACTTCCCCTGAATTAGAAAGCAACATCTTCACTGTTTTGCATTAGTATAGAAGGCAAGGCTGCAAAGATTTCCAAAAGAGAAACAGGAAAATAGAAAGTTAAAGGCAATGTAAATCCTAAATCAGTAATAGCTAACCTTGGCACTCCAGCTGTTCCTGGGCTTCAGTTCCCAGAAGCCCTGCTCAGCTTCACCTAAGTGACTACAGCTAACTCAAGTGTCAGATCAGACATGTTTTGCCGGTTTTAGGCTTACTTTCTGACCCTGCTCCTCTCCCCAATATTCTAGTGCTCAGGCTCTGATCTGCATTGCAGCTGTTTTCCCCAGCATCCTTCTTTAGCTGCAGCATAACTGGGACAACCTTACATCTTTTTCAAGTTCTTCAACACAAAATACAGGACCTTCTCTTTTCTCTCTCTCGCTCTATGTGGTTACCATCACTTCTGCATCGGAGCTCTCCTTTCCAGTTCTGTGAGGAAAAATGCATCTACTCCCTTTCCCCAAGCATCCTCCTGGCTTGCATGCAGCATTAAAGGATCATCTCCCCCACTGTCCCTTGTGTTCTTTCTTTACAAATTGAATTTCCTAGGCTTGTTCCTACCTCCCTTTCTGTCATGCTCTGAGCTGGTGCCTGTTAACAAGAGCAGAAAGTGCCCCTTGAGCTTCTTAAGTTCATTAGCTACATCATGCTAAATGGAACATGGAATCATTGAACTTTTATTAGCAGAGCCTGGAGGTGGTACTGACATGGCCTGCGTGCCCTGGAAGACAGTTCCTTCTACATATGCCATCAGCTGTCAGGCCAAGTGGCTTGTCTTACCCAGGAGCTCCAACACCAGTTTCCATGGAGGTGATAACAGTATTGACTGACAAATTCCTCTAGGCCAACAAAGCATGGAAACTAAGAGTAGTTGCTTATTTGCTAGAACACTGAGCAAATTCTGCCCACAATTAATTCCTCCTCCACTCTTACACTCAAGTTCTTGCTCTGGCTCTAGTCCTAGAATGGGGGTGGTCAAACTGAGGTCCCAGCATTGCTCAGTATTGGCTACAATGTTGGTTAGCCTGATAGGAAATTGCACTCCAACAATATCTGGAGGGTCGGACATTTCCATTCCTTGACCTAATTACTTCAAACTCCTCAAATGCTTTTGTTGTTGTTCAGTTGCACAGTCAAATCTGACCCTTTGCGACCCCATGGACCAACACATGCCAGGATCCTCTGTCATCTGCCATCCTCCATAGTCTGGCCAGATCTATGTTCACTTCATCAATGATGCTGTCTAACCATCTCATCTTCTGCTCACCCCTTTTGCCTCCGATCTTTCCTAGCATCAGGGCCTTCTCAATTGAGTCCTCTCTTCTCATTTGGTGATTGAAAGAATGTGTAACTGGAGAAGAAAAGCAAGCTGAAGGTGAGGAAATGCTTGTGAGATATTCTGGTACTCTAGATTCTGCCTCTTCATTTGCAAGGAAGCATTTGTGTGCCTGCCTGTTCCTTAAATTAATGAAAACAAAACAGCGTTAAGCCCTGAATGTGTTAAGCCCATCAGTCCTGCTGTACAGCTGTGCTGTATTTTAAAAGGAGAAAGTTTATGCATATTTTGCACAAAATATTACCTTAAGGAGAAGAAGCTCTTTGCCTTGTTCTTCACCACAAGCAAGGATACCCCATCAAGAGGGAAATGTCCAAAATCCAAATCTTAAAGGAATAATCTCCTGCACTACTCCACAGTTGCATGGACCAATATAATATTTCATCAACAATTGACAGGAATCATGTAGCATTTTCTATTGTAACTTTAATGTGGAAAAATCTATCAGCTGGTCTCTCAAGCTTTTCAACTACAGATTGTAATTAAGTATGAAGCAACTAAGCCCTAAGTGGCTGCCAACGGACACCGGATGCTCCCCAAGCTGGCTCAGTTGAGGGAAAAGTGGGAACAGATGAGTGGTGGAGGCAGGACTTAAAATCTACATGGCCGTTGCCATTGCCTCTGCCACCAATGGACACTGGACACTCCCCAGGCCAGCTCGGTTGAGGGGAAAGCGGAAACAGCTGAGTGGCAGAGGCAGGATTTAAAAGCTGCATGGTCATTGCCATTGCCTCCGCTGCCAACGGACACTCCTGAAGCCAGCTCGGATGAGAGGAAAGCGGGAACAGCTGAGTGGTGGAGACAGGACTTGAAAGCTGCATGGCCATTGCCATTGCCTCTGTTGCCAATGGACACCAAACGCTCCCCAAGCCGGCTCGGTTGATGGAAGAAAAATCTCCACCCCACCTACAGAACACCTTCAGAACATGCCAAATGGGGTGATAAGTGGCGCAGTCAGACCCTTACATACAATATGCAAAATGGGATGGTGTTGTACCATCACGTTTACTAAGTGAAAAATGTGGAAAAACAGTTAAATAATTGTCACACCTGGAGGATTTATACTTGGATCTACAGCTTTTGTATGATTTCTTTACTTCAATTATAGTTCCGAAATTAAGAGGGCTCTATCCCAAAGAATGTTCTAATTATCGAACAATTGCGCTCATCCCACACGCTAGCAAGGTGATGCTCAAGATAATACAGGATAGATAGCAGCAGCACATGGAGAGAGAATTACCAGAAGTGCAGGCGGGATTCAGAAGAGGCAGGGGGACTAGAGACCACATTGCCAACATAAGATGGATCATGGAAAAAACAAAGGAATATCAGAAACAAGTATACTTCTGTTTCATTGATTACACTAAGGCCTTTGACTGTGTGGACCACAACAAAATGTGACAAGTAATTAAAGAGATGGGAATACCAGAGCACCTTATATACCTCATGAGAAATCTGTACATGAATCAAGAAGCAACAGTTAGGACAGAATACGGAAGGACAGAGTGGTTTGGAATAGGAAAAGTAATAAGACAAGACTGCATTTTGTCACCCTGCTTATTCAACTTATACGCAGAGCACATAATGCGCAATGCAAGGATGGTGGAGTCACAATTTGGGATCAAAATTGCTGGGAGAAACATCAACAATTTGAGATATGCAAATGATACCACCCTAATGGCAGAAAGTGAAGAGGACTTTAAAAAAGCTCCTGATTAGGTTGAAAGAAGAAAGTGCAAAAGGTGGCTTGAGACTCAATATCAAGAAAACCAAGATAATGGCAACAGGCCCTATCAGTCCCTGGAAAATAGATGGGGAAGAAGTAGAAGCAGTGACAGATTTTACATTCTTAGGATCAAAGCTCACTACAGATGGTGATTGCAGCCATGAAATAAAAAGGCGACTGATTCTTGGGAGGCAAGCGATGAGAAACCTGGGGAACAGAGTGAAAAGTAGAGGCATCACATTTATTTATTATTTATTTATTTAGTCAAATTTAATATCCTGCCCCAATCAGGCGAACCCGACTCTGGGCAGCTTACAAACATCGGTGTTAAAAAACACAAATTGACAATACAGAATCCTATGAGGCATATTACAATTAGTTTAAAAATTAACTTAAAAAAATACCGACTATAATCTACAGGATACTAAAAGAATTTAAAACTTTAAGACTTAAAAAGTTAAAAAGATTAAAACAACGAGAAACAAGAAGGGTGGCTGTCCGATCAGATCAGCCTCCCAACGTGGGATCCCACATTCCTGGATCCCCAAACTTGGCCTGCCAGCCAGGTTTTTAGGCCCTTCCGGAAGGGCAGTAGCTCTGTCTGTAAGCGTAGTTCTGTAGGCAGGAGGTTCCAAAGGGCCGGGGCGGACACAGAGAAGGCCCTCCTCCTAGTGCAAGAGAGGCCGCCCCCTTCACATTGCAAACAAAAATTCGTATAGTCAAAGCAATGGTATTCCCGGTGGCAATGTATGGTTGTGAGAGCTGGACCATAAGGAAAGCTGAGCGCAGAAGAATAGATGCCTTTCAAATGTGGTGTTGGAGGAGAGTTTTGAGAGTCCCCTGGATAGCGAGGAGAACAAATAGGTCAATCTTAGAAGAAATCAAACCTGACTGCTCCTTAGAAGGTCAAATAGTAAAGATGAAGCTAAAGTACTTTGGACATCAAATGAGAAGAGAGGATTCGCTTGAGAAAGCCTTGATACTGGGAAGGGTAGAGGGCAAAAGAAGAAGGGGGCAGCCCAAACTGAGATGGCTAGATGGTATTGTAGACACAATGGGCACAGAGCTGAGTGAGTTGAGGAGGATGGTGGAGGACAGAAGTGCCTGGCGGACAGTGGTCCATGGGGTCACAAAGTGTCGGAATCGACTGTGTGACTGAACAACAACAAATCCTTTCCTCATTCTCCCTGTCTATGTTTCTCTCTCAGTTGTTTTGTTTACATCATCCCCCAGCAGAATTAGTTTTCTACTATTGGCAAGTCAAACCAACAGAGTCTACTCACCATCTTCATTTTAGAGAAAATGCATCTTAAACAAGCAGGGAGTTGTATTTAGAGAGAATAAGATTAAAATTTGGATGTACACACATCGAGTGACACAAAGGAAGGAGCACATCTAGAAAAGAACATTGGGCGCTCACTCCATCAGTTCTTTTTGCCCCACAGCACAAGATACCTGCTTTATGTCGTTAGAGCAAAGACAGTATTGATCAGGGCTGCCAAATGCTCCCAGTAAAATGAGCTGTAATCAATGAGGTGCCATTGGAACCCTGAGATAATACTATCAAATCAAACAGGCCAAGGGGAAATGGGCTTATGGGTTATAAAACTGTCTTCTCCCCCCATCCCCGCTTACAAATACTAAGCTGCTTCTGTTGCTGCTGCTGCTGCTTGAACACCCCTTTGGCTCTTACTGAATCGCCTTCCTCCGCTTGTAGTCCTTCCACTTGAATGCTTCAGTGCTGACAGCTACTAATGACTCAGAGTCAGATTCAACCTCTGACTGTCTAATCAGGGTTATGCTAAACAAGAAGTTATCAGTTCCAATTTGACTCTGGATCCCTTCCTCGAGAGGAGAATTGATGACACCACACTATAGGCAGGCAAATAACCAACAATAGCTTTTTTCGCATGGCAACAATCAGAAAAAAGAAAATCATGTTGAATTAAAATAAAGCTGATCGTAGTTATTGAAGCGAACTTCAAGAATGTCAGCGACAAAGGTCAGGAAAACTGGAATGCAAAAGAAAAGCAAAACAAAATGGGAGCCGAGTATCACAAAACTGCTCTATTTCAGAGTGCCTTTAAGTCTCCTAACAAGGACAGCAATGGAAGAAAATTTCACATTTCCCCCAAAAGACTGCTGGTTGTACAACAGGGCTTCTCCCCCATTCATGATTTCCTGTTTGCAAAGCAGGTATTGGGATATGCAGGGCTCTAGGTGGGAAAATCCTTTGTAGTCAGACACAATGAGGGATTTCCCTTACATTCTTCTGTCACTTCACAACTATGTTCAAGTTTCAACAGTTAGAAAACAGTCAATATCTGTAAGCTGCAAACTATGCAGATTTCAGAGTGTTGGAAGCACTGGTTGACTGGGAAAATATAACTCTCATTTTCAAGGTTCCCATGTTTACTGTGTAACGTTATGGACAGGTTTCACTTACCAGTAACTGTCGTTCTCCGAGTATGTTGTTTGGGGATTCACACTGATGGGTTCTGCGCCTGCGCTGAATCCGGAGCGGAGCTGGAAAGCTGATTGGATAAAGAGTTTTGAATGTGGGACCGCCCACCATGCCCAACCCCTTTAGGCGCCATTTCGCGCTCTCCCCTCAGTTTGATATTAAAGCTGCCCGCTAAGCCTAAGGCCATCTCAGGCCGGCAGCCCTGAGGGGAGGCAGGGTTGGGTTGTGTGAATCCCCAAACAACATACTCGGAGAACGACAGTTACTGGTAAGTGAAACCTGTCCTTCTCCTTCGTGTTGTTTGGGGATGCACACTGATGGGTGACTAACAAGCTCACTTACTTGGATGGTGGGCAGCCGGCGTCCTGAGATGTAGGAGAGCGCGATGGCATCATGGATGGGCGGTCATCAGCGAAGAGGATCGGAGACCAGCCGTCAGGATGGACCTGCCCCGTCTGACATCAGGGGCGGACCTTGTATCAACCCGGTAGTGGGTGATGAAGGTGGAGGACCTGGACCAAGTGGCAGCCTTGCAGATATCCTCCATCGGGATGCCCTCTAGGAATGCAGTGGAGGAAGCCAGTGTCCTGGTGGAGTGAGCCCGGACATGAGGCGGAGGTGGCAGGGATGACATCTGATAGGCCAGGTAAATGGTACCTGAGATCCATTTAGATAGTCTCTGGGCAGACAGAGGCTGTCCCTTAGTCTTGCCACCATAAGCCACAAACAGTTGTTTTGCTCTCCTGAAGGACGCAGTCCTCTGGGTGTAAAACAGCAAAGCCCTCCTGACATCCAACGAGTGCCACACTCTCTCTTGTGGAGACGAGGGATTCAGGAAGAATGCTGGAAGCGTGATGGCTTGGGCCAGGTGAAATTCAGTCAGGACCTTGGGCAGGAATGTCAGATCTGGGTGCAATACTGCCCTGTCAGGGTAGAACTTGAGAAAAGGAGGGTCAGACCGAAGGGCTGCCAGCTCCCCTGCCCGTCGGGCAGAAGTGATAGCTACAAGGAAAGCAGTCTTGTAGGAGACAAATTTAATGTCCACCGAAGCCATGGGTTCAAAGGGTGCCTTCGTGAGTGCGGTGAGCACTGTAGTGAGGGACCACTGAGGGGGTGGTATCTTCACTGGAGGATAGGCGTTGCGTAGCCCTTGAAGGAACCTTTTAACAGTTTTGTCTCTGAAGGCGGAGGACAATACTGAAGAAGGTGGGGCCTTGGCGACCACAGCAGCTAGGTGGACCTTTAATGATGAATGTGCGGATCCCAACTCGGCGAGGTGCAGGAGGTAGGACATGACATCCTGCAGGGATGCGGAGTCCACGGTGCGGTCGCTGGATGCTAGGAAGTCAGTGAAGCGACGGTACTTGGCATCGTAGGACTTCCGTGTGGAAGGTTTCCTTGACAGATCAAGGATCCGTGCTATGTTGGGCGGATAAGCCAGGCCGTCAGGTGTAGGCTCGGCAGATCGGAGTGAAGGATCCGACCGTCTTCCATGCGGAGGAGATTCGGATCGGTGGGTAGGCGGAGACGATCGCAAGCCAGGGTTTGGAGTAGTGGGAACCACGGCTGGCGCGGCCAGGACGGGGCAACCAGGATCGTCCAGGCGTTCTCCGCACGGATCCGTATCAGGACCCGTTGGATGAGAGGGATCGGTGGAAACATGTACAGCAGTTCCTGGTGCCACGGCACCATGAAGGCATCGCCCTCCGATCCGTGGCCGATCCCTGCTCGGGAGCAGTAACGGCGGCACTTGGAGTTGGTCTGTGACGCGAAAACGTCTAGGGTCGGTGTGCCCCACCGTCGGCACAGGCGGTCGAACACCGATTCGTCCAGTTCCCACTCGTGCATTGCCGTCCCTTTGCGGCTCAGGGAGTCTGCATCGGAGTTCAGGGTGCCCTGGATGTGGACACCTATGGGGAACACATGTACCTTCAGGCACCACTCCCACATCTGGACGGTCAGGTAGAGGAGGGAGAGAGACTTGGTCCCTCCTTGCCGGTTGAGATAGGCTAGTGTCGTGGTGTTGTCCGAGGCGATCTGCACCACACTGCCCGCGATCGACGGTCTGAAGGACCTCATCGCCTTCCACACCGCTAGCAGCTCGAGGAAGTTGATATGGTGGTCGGCTTCCTCGGGTGTCCATATGCCGTGAATCCGTAGTCCGCGGCAGCACGCACCCCATCCGTGGGTGCTCGCGTCGGTGGTGACTTGGATGGACGGTGCGGGAAGGGTGAAGAGTCTCCCCGCGGTCACATTCTGGTCCATTGTCCACCAGTTTAACTGGTCTCGGAGTTCGGGAGTCGGTGTGAGCCACTTCCCGAGGTTGTCGTGGGTGCCGTTGAAGGAGGAGAGGAACCACGACTGGAGGGAGCGCATCTTGAGTTTGGCGTGCGAGACCACCGCCGTGGTCGACGCCATGAGTCCTAGCAAACGGAGGGCGTCCCTCGCACGGACCCGACGTCTGCCCTGGATCCGTGCCACCACTGTGCGGATGTCGAGCAGACGTTTGGTTGGGGCGTAGGCTCTTAGAGCCAGAGAGTCTAGAACGGCTCCGATGTATTCTATTCGTTGAGTGGGGGTCAACTGGGATTTCTTGAAGTTGACCCGCAGACCGAGGCTCTGCATAAGGGCGAGGCAATGTGCAACGTCGTCCTTGGCTTTTTGTTGGGTCGGGGAGCAGATCAACCAATCGTCTATGTACGGGAACACTTGGACGCCTTGCAGTCGCAGATGAGCAGCCACCGGTGCCATGCACTTCGTGAATACCCTCGGAGCGGTGGAGAGGCCGAAGGGTAGGCATGTGTACTGGTAGATGTTGCCGCCCACCTGGAATCGGAGGAAACGACGATGTTCCCTCCTGATGGACACGTGAAAGTAGGCGTCCTTCAGGTCGATGACGGTGAACCAGTCCCCGTGGTTGATCAGCGGGAGGATGGAGTGAAGGGTTACCATCCGGAACTTCCTCGCGTCGATATGGTTGTTGAGAAGACGGAGGTCCAGGATGGGACGTGCCCCCCCGTCTTTTTTGTCCACAAGGAAGTATCGGGAGAAGAACCCTTCGTGAGACTCCGACGCTGCGACCGGCTCTATGGCGCCCTTCTCTAGGAGAGCTGTTAGTTCCTCCTGGAGCGGTGGGGATGGATCGGTGATGCGGATCCGTCCGACAGTAGGGCATCTCTCGAACTCGATCGCGTAGCCAGAGTCTAAGATGGTTAAAACCCATCGGTCTGTGGTGATGGCAGACCACGCCGATAGGTAGTCGGAAAGGGGGCGGTAGGGTAGAGTCTCGGTCACGGAAGAGTCAAACACGTTGTTTGCCCTTCCGTTCCGTACGCTTGCCAGTCTGAGGCCGTTGCTGGTAGCGTGGACGGTTGGGTTGTTGGCGCTGCCGGTAGGGCTGGTACCGGGAGTAGTCCCCTTGTCTCTGTGGCGGGCGAGGTTGATAGGATGGGCCCGCCTGAGACGTCGACGGCTGGTCCTGATGGTAACGGCCGGACCCACGGTGTGGAGGGCGGAGCTGTTTTATTGTGGCGTAGTCCCCTTTCAGCTCTCCCAAGGAGGTGTCGGTCTCCTTGGCGAAGAGGCCCTCGCCATCGAAGGGGAGCTCCTCCACGAGCCGCTTGACATCGTCCTGCAGGTTAGCCGAACGGAGCCAGGCGTGGCGACGGAGCTGGATGGCGGAGGCCAAGTTTTTTGCCTCCGACTCGGTGACGTGGCGGCCGGTGCGGATTTGCTGGAGGGAGAGGTGGTTGCCCTCCATGCAGAGTTTTTCAAAGTCCGCTTGTCGATCAGGTGGCAGCAGGGACTTGAACGACTCCGCTTGCTCCCAGAGTCGACACTGGTAGCCTCCCATGGCCGTCGCGTAGTTGGACGCACGGAAGGACAAGGAGGCATTGGCGTAGACCCTCCTGCCCAGTGCGTCCAGCTTCTTCCCCTCTTGGGTCGACGGGATGGGAGTGCTGCTGATCGGCGTCCGGTGTTGGGAGCCCTTGACCACTCGGGAGTTCGGTGCCGGGTGAATGTGCAGAAAGTTGGAATCGTCCAGCAGTCTGTACATAGAGTCCACTCTGTTGGATACGGAGTGCGAAGAAACCGGCTTCTTCCACACCTCCTTGGCCGCTTTCGCAATCTTAGGGAGCAGTCCGAGGCGGACGGGGACCAACTCCTTGCGGTCGGCCAAGCCGCAGACGACATCCTCACAGTCGTCCGGGGGAGCCTCCGCCCGAATCCCAAGGGTGGATCCGAGGCGAGTGATCAGTCCGGTGTAGGTCTTCAAATCCTCCGGCTGGGATCCGTGGACGGCGCCGATGTTGTCGTCCGGGGACTTGTCGACCGCAACCGGCGGTGGCTGATGCTGCTCCTCCTCCTGATCCGACGAGTCGGAGTCTCCTGACCGCGCCGAGACGCTGGGCGGTGGCAGGTAGACCTCGGGGTCCGAGTCCGACCAGTACGGCCTGGCGGATCTCGGATCGCTCCCCGGCAAAGGCAGCTGGTACGGAGGGAGAGAGGCCTCCGACCGCGCCTGTTCCACCCTCTGCCGCTTCGGTGCGGGGCCCTCCTCACGGAGCGGTGGTGCTTCCGTGGCTGGTGGTGAGGGCAGAGGGCGCTCCCACGGTGTCGTCTGCGGGCCGTAGAGCTCGGTGTGCAGTTTCCACACCATCGCCTCGATGTACGGGGCGATGAGGCTCAACTGGGGCGGCGGTTCGGTAGCCGGACCAGGAACCACGGAAGGACTGCGGAGGGAGGAAGACCTGTGCGGTGGTACAGGTGGAGGAGTCTCCGGCGGCGGTGGAGGGCTGTGGGCCCTCTCCGGCGTGGCGTCCCGGGCCTCGGTCGACATCCTACCCGGCGTAGGTGGAGCTGCGACCGGGGCGGATGCTAGGGAGCGTGGCGGCGAAAGTTGAGCCGGTGCCGGGGTCGGAGGAAGAGAAGACGAAGAGCTACGGCGCTTCTTTTTCTCTTTTTTGTCTTTCTTCTTCTTCTCCTGCTCCTTCTTCCGCCTGAACAGTTCAGAGGCCGAGGGCCTGGAAGAAGAAGCGGAGGTTGAAGGAGCAGACGTGGAAGCGGCCTGCTCTGGAGCTGGGGGAGCCGGTGGTGCCAGTGCGGCCTCCATGAGGTAGGCTTGAAGGCGGTACTGGCGGTTCTTGATGGCGGCCTTCGAGAAGCCGCGACAGACTTCGCAGGTCTGGACCTGGTGACTCTCCCCGAGGCAGCGAAGACAACGCACGTGCCCGTCCGAGCTAGGGAACTTTCTCTTGCAGGACGGACACTGCTTGAACGCTGCCGCTGAGGCCATCCACCGAAGTAGATGGCCGAAGAGAAAAAATTATCCCGGCCGGGAGGCCCCGACACGAGATGTTGGTCTTTTTTTTTTTTTTTTAAACGGCGGCTGAGGGCGAGCCCCAGCCACACGAGGACCAAGGGAACAAGTCCCCTAGTCCGAGAAAAATTGTAAAGTAGGAAAAATTGGAAGATTCTGAGACAATCTCAGCAAAGTACTCACAGCTTTTTTTCCAGGCTCCTGCTTGCGCAGCGGAAAAAAGCAAACTGAGGGGAGAGCGCGAAATGGCGCCTAAAGGGGTTGGGCATGGTGGGCGGTCCCACATTCAAAACTCTTTATCCAATCAGCTTTCCAGCTCCGCTCCGGATTCAGCGCAGGCGCAGAACCCATCAGTGTGCATCCCCAAACAACACGAAGGAGAAGTATGGCTTCTTATTATTGTAACAGAAAAGAGGAATGCCGAGCAAAACAAAAGTGATGATTCTATTTTCTGAACAAAAACGGACTTTTTAAAAATACAGTAAAAAATACTGACTACTTATGCAACTTGTTCTACACCTGCCCAGCCAAAGGTTGAGATTATTTTCTTCTAACGTGATGCAATGTATTATATATTCATATGGGCATAGATTGAGCTTTTTAAACCAGTTGCATAGAGTTTAAGTGTTTCCCTAACTACCATCTCATCATCTTACCTGTATGTTACATTTCTATCTGCAAGAATGCTCTAAGAATATTTGGTATCAAGGGGTGGATCAACTTAATCTATGAAGTGCCAAAGCCTAAAGTTGTACCACTGCAATTTCATACATGCCTGCTTGCATACACACTGATTCCTTCTGAATGGGTTCTTCTCTCCCTCTCTCATTAATATTTAATAGAATATGATTATGCCCCAAAGTTGCATACTTTGCTTGTTTGCAAACCAGTATGGTTTGTTATGACAACCTATTATTAAATATCATTCTGTGAAAAGTAGATGAATTACAATACAGAAAAAGTTATTTAAATCATTTGTTTTTATTAACCTCTTTCTCATGGTTACTCAAATAATTCCATTTTATTGCCATCCAATCAGGAAAACAGAACTGGAAAGCTGTTTGTTTTTCTTTTTTCCTTCCTTTCATTCATAGCTCACTTTAATCAGCTCAAGTTTTCCAACATGTTTTTTTTTTAAATTCAAAGTCTTCCCCTTCATGGTTCTGTATCATGCACAATCATAGTGCTCTCCATTGGTCAATCCCAAGGCAACAAGAATAAATAGTTCAAGGAATCGACTCACCATAACTATCCTACATACAGTATATACTCTTGGTAAGGCTATTTCCTGTTATATGGAGTCATAGCTACCTTTTTTTTCCAGGAAACATACTGTAAATGGTCAAGGATTTGATCAAATGAGTTTCCTCTTTTTCCACAGCTTCATTTTCTTTCATGCATTATCATTAACACACAAATACTCTGTATTTCATTTGCTCTTCATTGACCGCCTTGACATAACTGCCATTTTTTTTCATTAGTCATATGAAGAGGTTCCATGAAATTATTACAGAGTTAGGATCCCAGGTGGCCTTACCTGGGTTGAGAAATTAAACAAAGTACACTGCAGGAGACCACAGCTTACTGACCCTGCAGCACTTTGTTGAAGATGATCTTCTGCTTCACAACATGTGTACTTCTTGCATGTCAAGTCTGGAAAATGCACTGCCTTCTTCTTTGGTGATTCTCCTTTGATTTTTTACTTTTATGTTGCATCATCTAAATTCACTATAAGATGGAACGATGGTAATGTTCAAGGGCACAAGACTATCTATCTATCTATCTATCTATCTATCTATCTATCTATCTATCTATCTATCTATCTATCTATCTATCTATCTAATTTGTATGGCCACCCACTCACCGAAGTGACTCCAGGCAGCTCACAATGCAATTGCACTTCACCTTACATAAAACATATTATAAATTCTATTATAAAATTTTCACAGCAAATAGACAAATAGACAGATAAAACCTAAAAATCCAGATGGTACTTAGCATGTTTATATCAGCCGGGGGGGGGGCAGCTATTCCTTTATCACAGGGATGTCCAGACTACAGTCCAGTGGCTGGATCCGGCCCTGACACCAATTCATCTGGCCCGTGCCACCCTCGTCATTCCCAGAAGCAGAAGTAAAATGCACCCAACTTCTGCTTCTGAGAGCAACAAGGGTGGGGTGAGCTGGATGAATTGGTGCCCTGGGCTGTAGTTTGGACACCCCTACTTTATCAGCTCCCCAGCCATGTCTTCAGCCCTTTCCTAAAAGCTAGAAGTTCTGGCTGAAGATGAAAGTCCACTGGCAGGAGGTTCCAAAGAGATGGAGCCGATTCCGAGAAGACCCTCTTTCTCGTACTGGAGAGGTGAACCTCTCTGACAGATGGTACCTTTAGAGAGCCCATCCAGTCCGCTCTCGTGGGATGGGCAGATAACCATGAGGCAATGTGGTCAATTAGGTAACCTGGTCCACTACCATGTAGGGCTTTAAAGGTAATAACCAGCACCTTGAATTGCACCTGGAGGCATACAGGTAGCCAGTGCAGCTCCTGGAACAAGGGTGAGGCGCGGGCATACAGTCCACACCCCATCACCGTGTGGGCGGCTGCATTCTGGACTAGCTGCAGCCTCCAGATGAGAATCTGAATGCACGAAGTATGAAAAAAAGACTTTGTACCTGATAATGTAGCCAGCCTCTCCTCAGCAGGTGTTTATATTCACATCTTTGTTTCAGAAACAAAATCAGTGAATAACTGCTGAGACAAATGTCTCTGGATCTAATATACACCTGTTTATATGTTAAATGAATATATTATTGCAAACAAATTTGTTCAGAATCTTGTATGCACATCAAATCCTCTTTGGTGAGCATTTATCTGATAAAGGATTAAAACTATTAAATGATTAAAGTATTTCATGCCAATTGGCAGAATGTATAAATTATGTAATGACTCCTTATTTCATTTTCAAAGTTTGCTTTCTCAACCCTTTAGCCATTCTCATCCATGCTGGTGTGGAATGTGAGGAATGAACACATATTTGGCTGTCTCCTGGACAATGACAGAACCCTGCTGATTGATATTTCCACTTGGTTAACACCCTTGGGTGAGTGACTATATGACTTTGACAGTGACCTATCATATATGAATAATATAAGGCCCATTATCATAGTCAAAGCTAAACATAATCTGTTAACATACAGGTTCATCAATACCTTAGGAAGAGCTACTGCATCAGCTGAGTCAGACACATGAATGTAATAAATTTTGCATTCAAAAAGTGTGTAGAAACAGCCATTATTGCTGCCCAGTGGTGGGATTCAAATTTTTTTACTACCTACTCTGTGGGCATGGTGTGGGGAAAGCCCAGCATTATTTCAAAACTTGGATGGGTGAGGCCAGCCAGAATTTCTGCTACTGGTTCTGGCGAACTGGGGTGAACCTGCTGAATCCCACCATTGCTGCTGCCCAGTGGTGGGCAGCAACAGCTTCGCACCCCCCCGGGGGGGTAGTAAAATTGGGTGGCCTCTGGGCAGCGGGTTGGCAAAATTGGGTGGCCTTCGGGCAGGGGGGGATAGCAAAATTGGGTGACCATGCCCACCTCCCTGCCCTGCCCAGTCAGGTTTTGTTTCTGCAAGTGGTTCAAGGTCTTCCTCGCTCAAAAGCCAGTCATATCTGGCTCTAGGGTGCAGTGCTCATCTCCATTTATAGCCAAAGAGCCAGTGCTGCCTGTATTTGCAAATGTATACATGGCCATATAGCAGGCATGACTAGATCGCTCATGACGTAGGCTCTGCCCATGACATAGGCTCTGCTCATGACATAGGCTCCGCCCACGATGTGGTTGCAAAATTTTTTGCTGCCCACCACTAGTGCTGCCCCAACATATTCAGCGTGAGACTTGCAACACCCCGAATTTAGTTTTCTTGTTGGAGAGGTGGCAGAGTGATCTGAATTTACAGAAATTAGATATCACACCTGTGCCATGGTCGGATCACTGTCTGGTGATCCTGGACTTTCTGGGAGTGAGGCTTCACCGCAGGGAGGTAGGGCCTGTTAATTTGGCCCACCCCAGTGACTGATGGATCCGGATGGTTCCAAAAGGAACTGGGGTGTATTCCTCTGGATCAGCGACATGATTCGCCTGAGGCTCTGGTCGACCTTTGGAATGAAAGGGTGGCGGCCTTGGACACAATTGTGCCACTACAGCCTCTCCATGCTCGTAGGCATCGCTCATCCCTGTGGTTCACGGAGGAGCTGAGGGTGCTTAAACAGTCTAAGAGATGCCAAGAGCGCTACTATGTGAAGACCCGGAGTGAGTCCGACCAAACACTTGTTAGAGCTGCTATTAAACCCTATCTAGTGGTGATAAGGATGGTGATAAAACTTGTGGAAAGAATAAACAAGTCAAAAGGCTTCAATATTATTAAAATGATTTAACAACAACTTAACAAAAGGCGTTGCTCATGCAATCATTTCAGCAAATCAAACAGCTCACCAACTCCTCATTAACAGCAGATATGAATATCACCTTAGGAAATCAGAATCTACATTTGAAAGAAAAAACAACTGGAGATCAATGACCTTATAAGGGCATTCAGCTTAAACTAGCTAGAATAAGCCATCTGTATAAATGGCAAGGCACTAGTGCTAGCTAGATGACACCTGAAAATAATGCACTACCAAAATACAAGCAAAAGGTCTCCACAGGAGCAATATTCTTCAAACGTCATCAGGGATGGGTTGAGGCACACAACCACAAATACTTAGAACTACAGCCCTGCCCCAAATATGCCATTCCAATATGGTATAGTTCAGCCCATGCAAAACCAGAGGACAAGTGCACTCAATGAAAGCTGCAAAAGTTAATCCCTATTCATAAAATCAATTATTTAGCAGGCATTGCATTAAGAAATTTATGGAGAGAGGTAGCAGCTGACAGTATAAGATTCAAAGCATCTGCATAAAATGAGTATCTATTCTTTGACTGTCATTCCACCCCTCCCAGAATAAATCAAGGAAATGTTTTTTTCAGAATCTTTCTGAATCTTGAAGAAACAGCAGGGAATTCCAAGACTATAATATGGAGGGAAAAGATCTACATTCCTTAAAGAACTACACTAGTACCCCGGATAACGTTATGACATGGTTCCACAAGTCATGACGTTGTCCGGGTTTTAGCGTTGTCCGGGGTATACATCGAACAATGCTAAAAAAAACCTGAGAAGAGGTGCTCTCACACGCGCGAAAAGGCGCGCCAGCGGGAGCCTCTTCTACCAAACGGGTATAGCAACGGGGATCGCACATCAAGGCAAAGGATCAAAACGGGGGGTGCCACCCCCTTTGATCCCTTACCTTAACGTGAGATCCCCGTTTCGCGCGCCTGGGCAAGGGTCGGCTTTTCTGAATTCCCCCCTCCCAAACTCCCATCGCAAAGTGCCTAAACGGGGATCGCACATCAAGGCAATGGATCAAAGCAGGGGGAGCCACCCCCCGCTTTGATCCATTGCTTTGACGTGCGATCCTCGTTGCTATAGCGAGCCCGGGAAAGTGGCGGCTTGGCTAAAATTGCTGCTCTTGGCCACTTTCCCTGGCTCACTATAGCAACAAGGATCGCATGTCAAGGCAATGGATCAAAGCGGGGGGTGGCTGCCCCCGCTTTGATCCATTGCCTTGAAGTGCGATCCCCGTTTAGGCACTTTGCGATGGGAGTTTGGGTGCGGGTTGAACAAGTGCCTACCCGTTCAACCCAGCACCCAAACTCCCATCGCAAAGCGCCTAAACAAGGGTCAGCATTTCTGAATTTCCCCCTCCCCGGGGGAGGGGGGAATTCGGAAAAGCCGACCCTTGTTTAGGCGAGCGAAATGGGGATCACACGTCAAGGCAATGGATCAAAGCGGGGGAACCCACCCCCCGCTTTGATCCATTGCCTTGACGTGCAATCCTCGTTGCTATAGCGAGCCCGGGAAAGAAGCGGCTTGGTCGAAAATCTCACCCCCGCGCAGGGGGAGGGAATTTTGGCCAAGCCGCCTCTTTCCTAAGCCGTGGAGAGGCACCTCTCCTCACCTGGACCTCCCCGGCCTCACAGCGAGCCGCTACGAGGCCGGGGAGACCCCGCAGAGAGGCGCCTCTCCTCTCCCGAAGTTTCAAAAGGGTAAGGATTCTTACCCTTTTGGAACATTGGGTGGCTTGCAGGCGCGCGCGTGTCGGTGGAGGTTAGGGCAGGATACGGAGGTCTCCCCCGTATCCTGCCCTAACCCCCACCGACGCGCACCGCTCGCCCGAAGTTTCGAAAGGGTAAGGATCCCCGTACCCTTTCCAAACATCGTGGGGGCGGGCACTGGGGGGGGGTTGGATTGGGTAGATGTTCTACCCAATCCAACTCCCCCCCCCACGCATATGCTTGTTCCGGATAACGCTAAAAATTGTGTTATTCCATACAAGATTTTCCCGAAAATCTTGTAACGTTATGCGGTTTTCGCGCTATACGGTACTCGCGTTATCCGGGGTATTACTGTAGTTAAAAAAGATAGAACCATTTTATCAGATCTAGTCCCCAGCTACACAGAAAATGTAGCTACAGTACTTGGATGTCACTTAACAGGCTAAGAACTAAAGTGAATCTTAAAAAATGGGTGTTTCATATAAACACATTTCTTTGTGAATGTGGAAAAAATAGGAAGCTTTCCCCTTATTTCAGTATACTATAGACCACTTATCATGGTTTTTTTAAAAAAATATTTTTTTATTAATTTTTTATTAATTTTTAATACAATTAACAGAAAAAAGAATAAACAAAAATCATCAAAATATTTATCTCTAACATATGAAATACATTACAATACAATACTAAACATATTAAAAGGGGGGAAACAATAAAATATAACCTGTTTTCTCATATTTTGTTTACTATTACATATATATTCCTTATCCTTATAGTTTGTAACCACTTATATATTTAACTATATGTTGTTGGGGTTTTTTTAAAAAAAAAACCCAACAACTATATATTTTATTCCTAACCTTCTAATACTATAAATATTTCCACTTAAGTACCATCCTAATATTATATAATAAAAATAAAAAATAAAACACCCCAATGTTATTTACAAAGCCCTGGAGATTGCGATTTCCCTTTTAACACTTATCTTCCCAAAAACTAAGTTGTCTTGGTATTGGTTTATCACCTTTATCTTTTATCAGTGTACATTCCAGGAAGGGTTTCCATATACTGTATTCCAGAATTTATTTTCATTCAATAAGGCAGCACCTGGTCCCAACTTCAGGTCCACACCCATTATTTCTTTAATTTCTTTTTCAATATTTTTCCAAAAACCCTTTACCACACTACAACTCCACCACATATGCTCATATGTCCCCAGTGTACTCTTACATCTCCAACACGTTTTTGTTTTTATATTATCCATCTGGTGCAGCCTAATTGGGGTCAGGTACCACCTCCAAATCATTTTATAGTTATGATCTTTGAATCTAACAGACAAGGTTCTCATAATCCTTCTTTTCTGTTTACAGTAATACCCTGGATAACTTGAGTACCGTATAGCATGAAAACCGCATAACGTTACAAGATTTTCGGAAAAATCTTGTATCGAATAATGCAATTTTTAACGTTATCCGATACAGTCGTTCTTAGCAGCAGGGTGGCTGGAAAGCTGAACAAGGTTCTCCGTTCAGCTTTCCAGCCACCCTGCAGCTACTGAGGCAGGGGTGGGGAGGCTGGAAAGCTGACGGGGGGCTCCCCCGTCGGCTTCCCTAGCCACCCCACAGCTGTGGAGGCAAGGGCAGGTGGCTAGGGAAGCTGACAGGGAGTCCCCGTCAGCTTCCCCAGCCACCCTGCAGCTGTAGATCGGGTCCTCTGATCTCTCTGGAGCAGGCAGGGGACACGATCCAAGCCGTTTCTGGGCTTCCCCGACATCCTCAGCCAGTGCAGCAAGCCAGAATGTTGGGATTCGAACCCTGACATTCTGGCTTGCTGCACTGGCTGAGGATGTCGGGGAAGCCCAGAAACAGCTTGGATCGGGTCTCCCCACCTCCCTAGACCCGGCGGGGGTGTCAGAGACCCCAAAATTGGTAAAAAACATCCAATTTTGGGGTCTCTGACCCCCCCTCCGGGTCCAGGGAGGTGGGGAGACCCGATCCAAGCTGTTTCCAAAGTTCCCCCACCTCCCTGGAGGCTGCAGCAAGCCAAAATGTCAGGATTCAAATCCCGACGTTCTGGCTTGCTGCAGCCTCCAGGGAAACAGGGCTTTTTTTTAACATTGTGTGATCAATGTATCGCACAACGTTAAAAACCGGATAACGACGGGACTTGTGGAACCAAGTCATAATGTTATCCGGGGTACTAGTGTACTTTTCAAATCTTGTTGCCATATTGTTTTTAACAGTTCCTGTACATTACCTTCTTGAGTTACAATCGTATATAACTTACTAACCATCCCTTTAACACCCATCTTCCCCTTTCTTATGCAATATACCATTTCCTCAAGTTTTGTCTTTTCTCGCTCTAAACTTGGTTCATCTAATTATTTTTTTATTCCAATTATTTACCAATGCAAGTTGGAACGAGTTCAAATTCATCTGTCTATATATCTCTATTTTTTTTCTTTATCTCTACATGCCTGTATGCAATCTTTCAGCAGGTACACATCATTTTTACCAACACTTCCTCCCTTCTTTGATCTATATTCACTGGAAAAAATTTAAAATCTTTCAATTCTATAATTGGAGATATGCCTGGTACCAATTTTCCTTTCATTTTTTTTTCCACACTTCTATTATTGTCTTTAACATTTTATTCTTAACACTAATCTTTAATTTATCTTTATCTAAAAAAATGCTTTCCCTAATAAAAATATTTTTTATTAAAGATATAAAACAATACAATAATGAAATACACTTGAAAAGAAAAGTAAAAGTACCGGGGGGGGGGGGGCAAAAGGGAAAAAAAAGAAAAATCAATCTTGTGCACTCTTCACCCATGCAGGGAACTAATTATATTATTTAAATATAACATCATTGTCCTCCTTCATTTTCACCTTTCCAAAAGTTAAAACTTTCTGGGACAAGTTTGTGACCCAAATTCTTTTCTATTGCAAATTCAATAAAATATTTCCATATTTTCCAAACATGATTACATTTAATAAACCCTTTCTGATGTTAATCCCCCATGCTAATTTATCATTTAATGCAATGGCCCATACCTCTTTGTACCATTCTTCAGTTTTAAGATCTGGAATAATTTTCCACCATTTAGCTATCATTAATCTTGCAAGAGTCAACAAAGTCATCATTAAATCCTTTTTTAATTTGATATTTTCAACATATCCATCTCCATTAACAATACTATTTGAGGATTTAACTCTATTCTTTTATCTAAAATCTTACTAACGTCTTCTTCCACCTTTGCCCAAAATTTAGTTACATACTGTATTTACATTCCCACCATATATGGACCCAGTTGTTGCCTGACATCTCCAACATTTCCCTTATCATGTATTATATAAGATTTGATGTTAGCTACTCCAGATATTCTTGAGGTTACCTTTTAATGGGTGAAAATTATCTGATATGGTTACTAATTGTACTGTGTTGCTTTGGACATGAACAAAGACCAATGCTGGGGTCTCTAGATTCTATCACATTCTAGAATCTGAGGGGAAACAGCAAGGGCTGTTCCTCTATCTACAGTTTCTTGTTCTGAAAATTGGCCTTCTTTACTGTTTTCAAAAATAAGGCAAGACAAGCATATTTCATCCTTTCAAAGTATACATGGTCTGAAAGTGCTAAAGCTTTGCTGATGGTATGTCTCTGTCCAGAATCAGATCAGGCTAAAGAAAAAAGACAGGAGAACAGAGTATAGGCATCATGTCCTTAAACATGTAGAGCACCTTTCTCCAATCTCCCACCATCCAAATTGGTTGTTCCCAATGAAGTAGCTGTACTGTGGCTGGAATGTTGGACTGAGCTTCTTTAACCCTCCACTGGCCCACAAACCTTTTTTGACAGAATTTGGGCCCAACATTTACCAACATAACACACTGCATTTTTGTAAGAATAAAATATGAAAGAGGAGAGCTTTAGGCACTTTTATCTCACAGAACAGTGTTTTACTACCACAGATTTAGCTTTGTTTCTCAGCATATGTGCTACGAACACACTTCACTGTAACTGGAGTGACAATAAGGTTTAAGTAACTTCCTGTGCTGTAAATTAATATGAACATTTATGTGGTGTAAGTAGGAAAGAACCTGTCATAAGGCTTTTCTCTTTTTGTCTTTTCTCCTTGTTAATCACAGTCTCTCTAATGCAAACTGGACTATTAGGGAAAGCGAACAAGTGCCTTACCCCCTCAGGCTCAGAGTACTGCAAGACAGCCCACTCCTATCTTTCTTCTGATTAAAGAGGAAGTCAGCCTGCCACCCCCTCCCCATGTTATTCTCCTGCTGAACTCTCAATTTCACACTTTATGCAAGAGGAGCAAGATGGGAAGAATGTGAAATAACTAATGTGGTGAATAAGGCAACAGCTCCATGTTGGAACTAGGCAAAGAAACATGCAGTAGAAGGCAGTAATATTTGTAAATTGGAAGCAAAGTGTATCTTTCTTACCCTCAGATGAACTTACCATCACCCCTTTTCTTTTCTTTCTCCTACCTTCTCCACGCTTTCCCCCTCCAAATACTCATCCTCTTCTTTCTTGATCTCACTTAAGATGACCTTCAAGTCCCAAAGTCATAAGGCATCTCAGTTCTAATTTGGGTCCCTATGCAATAACAGCTGGACCAGGAAGCTAACCAGATGTGTAAACAGACAGACAATATTTCCACTATCATCCAAATTACTGAAAAAGAGACAGCAACAATCTTCTGAAGCAAGCAGTATGAGCTACATAGTTCAGGAAGAGTCTTGTTCTTAAATATACCCAGAAAGGATTCCAATGCTCACCCATGAACCAGTCAGATGTTTAATCGCAGGGTGAATCTAGTGTTCCCTGATGAAAGCCAAAGAGAAAAGCTGTTCAATGAAGAGTTCATATTTATAACTTGCTTTACACTGATGTGAATAATAGAAAGTAAATTTCTTTTCTAAAAAGAAAGGGAGGGAATATTCCACATACTGTATGTCCAAAACAAAAAATAAAAAAATATTTGAATAGAACCAAAAGTCTATTTATCAGTTAGTCATGGCAACACCTCATT
Source organism: Furcifer pardalis (assembly GCA_030440675.1). Classification (NCBI taxonomy): domain Eukaryota; kingdom Metazoa; phylum Chordata; class Lepidosauria; order Squamata; family Chamaeleonidae; genus Furcifer; species Furcifer pardalis. The sequence continues at coordinate 107,341,891 of CP126893.1, forward strand.
GACCTTATTTGCTTTTGAGCACTCTGTCATGCAAGAGCTAGAAGAAGAGCGCAGCTGTGCACTTCACTGGTTTGTGACCAGACTCTTATGGTGCAAACTTGGCATCCATAATGTTCATTCATATAATCAGACAAATATTCCAGTTTCCTACCGAAAATGGCAATGTTACATTAAAAGTTTTCCTTGCAATATTTGCAGAAGTGTTCTATAACCTTTCTGCTTTCAATTCTGAAGTCCATTTTACACATTTTCCAAAATAGCATTGACAGGGCAAACCTTAATTAATTAATTAATTAAATCAAACTTTCATACCGCCCTCCTCACAAAAACCCAGGGTGGCTAACAAACTTTAAAAACACTTAAAACAGAGTAAAAACATGGTATAAAACCAGAATTAAACAAGATTAAAACATTACAAAAATTAAAAGAGATTAAACAAGTCACACAGAGAGAGGGAGGAGTTAGATGAGACAATAAACTGAGGCAACCATCTGGCCCATACCCCACACATGCTCCACCAGCCAGGTCTTAACCCCCTTCCTAAAGGGCAGCAGCTCCGTCTGGAGACGCAAATCTGATCTGAAAGCACATGTGAATAGGACTTACACTGGAATTAAGTTTAGAACTTTTAATTCCTTCCACAGGTTTCAACATGCTTTTATAAAAGCAAAGTCTATCTCCCCTGATAAATAATAGTTTCTAGAAACCTTGGAAATATTAAAAAATGTTAAGGCTGGCATAGAGGCTGGGGGTTTAGAATCCTTGTGTCAATGAATGTTACAGTATGTCCCACAAAGGTAAAACAGTCAGGGCTTTGAAATGCATGCTCACAAACAACACCATATGAGATTTCCTCCCCCCTCCCTATTGGCTCAATTACTTATCCAACAATAAGGTGAAAGGCTGTTCTAGTAGTAAGCTGTTTCCAAAATTATCTGAATTTCATGGCATAAAGCTGCAGAACAGGAATCTGGCCATTGTCTATTACTATATCCTCACCAAGTCATGAATAATTGTCATAATGGAGACATGTATAAAAACTGTACTTCTTGTGTCTAAAGAAGTGGATTTTGATCCATGAAAGCTTGTGAAATTAATCTGAAATTACCACTGTAGTATGACTCCCAACTTCCCTTTCTTTCTTTTCCACTTTGATTTTGTTATTATGCTAAGTCAACATGACTGCTTCTTTGGTGGTTTGTTCTAGTAGCAAACTGTTAAGAAAAACTGATTTCATTGATTCAGTTTTCCTAGCATTCCATGGTTTGGAAGCCTCTACAAATGTTATCTTAACTCTTGTGTGGTACACTTCAAGGTGGATAGAAATAGAATAAAAAACATAAACCTGAAGATCACCCAGGAGAGCTTACTCAAGAGATATATTTTAAAGGATTAAGGATTATATGTAAACTGATCTTTAAGACATGTCAAGAAGCAATCATATCAGTGAAGAATCTGGAAAAAGCTCTGCTGTGAAAGACAAGACAATGAGGTGGGATTTCAGAGACTTATTAAATCAGTAATATCTTACCTGTTTTGACATAGAGTTGCTATGTGCAGGAGATTGATTGTAAATCTCTCTTTCCAGATAGCAAGGGAAGACTGACTAAAACTAAAATGCATTCTTCTAATTGATTAAATTTGTTACAGGAAATTTTACCAGCAACCCGAGTATAAATCACAGCGTGAAATTAGGAAGCCAATAATCCTGTCAAAATCTCTGAAATCCTGAAAAAAGGTGTCTTGATAGTTAATAAAATAATTTTTAAAAGAAATAATGTAGAATGAAGTGATTCTTTTCTGGGTTACAGAGTTTGACTTCCAAAAACAATTACTACTGTTATTGGACTATCTTAAGAAACAGGTTTCTGGCTATCATATTCATACTAGTCACTAAGTAAAATGGGGTGACGCTCATGTAGCCCTGTTATCTCCTCACAACAGTCCTTTCAACTGAGACTTGAAACAGTGAGACAGTGATTTGCCCATGGTCACCTTATGGAGTGAGGGTCAAATATGAATGGGATTTAAAGCCTAGTTTTTACCATCCAACAATATCTAAACTGCTACACTGGCTGGGCAACTACCTTCCCCAAATATCTGAGTTGGTCAGTAACACATCCTTCCACTGTGATCCTCCTTTTTCTCAACATACAACTGTACTGTACCTTAAATCACATACACATAGCAAGCTAGTCCCTCCCCTTTTCCTGTAAGATCAACTGTGCGTACTGAGTGACAGCAGGGAAGAGGCTAGGGTGATTTAATGATCTCACTTTGTAATTTACCAGGCTCTTTATAAGTCGCTTATCCATTTCAGTGTTTAATATTCAGCTCTTTCCTTAATTAGAAAATCCCTAATCTCCTCTGGAAAAAATGTAGAAAGGAGCCTTACTTTTATGCAGATATATAATACAGATATATACAGGCAGTGTTTTTGTCAATAATCTGTGAAAATCAAGATCTCTTTTGAAACCCACTGGTATCACAGGAAGTCCTATTGCACCCATACACAACAAAATCATTAACCTTAATTGGACATGTTCTAAACACAGTTGTTGTTAATTTTGTTATTTTTCATCTGCTCAAGATCTTTTCACTTCCATTTACTGGCATCTATTCCAAGAGAAGCAAGACTAGTACCTTCTAAATGTCCTTCTACAGGTAGGCCAAAACACTTTAGTTTAATGGGGTAGGAGAGACCCTTGGTGGTCCTGGGATGACGTCATCCTGGGTAAACCAAGGGCCTCTTCTTGCGCTGTGAAAATTTCCCCAAGGCAGCAATCCACATCCACAAAGGCTGCTGAAGTGAGGGAACCCAGCTCGGAGCAGTGGGGATGAAGTGCAGTCACTGCCTCTGCCACCACCACTGCTGACGTCAAAATGGTCAGCAGTGGGAGCAGCCTGCCTCCAGCCCCCGCAGCTGTGTGTTGGGGGCGGGACTGGCTCACAGCATTGATTTAACATGTCCCTGCACACTATTTATGCTGTTAAAGTGCACTTTAGAAAGAATTTTGAACAAAAAAAATTGTTTGGGGACTTTTTTCTGAGGTAGGGAACAGAATATTTGGTTTTCAATGCATTTCTATGGGAAAATGTGTTTCGCTTAAAGAGCAATTCTGTGGAACACATTATGCTCATTAAGCAGGGTACAGTAATACCTCGGATAACATTTACCTCGGATAACGCTAAAATCGCATAACGTTAAGTAATCTGGGGAGGAGAATTGGATCGAATAACGTTAAGGTCCTATGGGATGAATGGGATAAAAACCGCTAAAGCCTGTGCGGTTACAATGTATCTCTATGGAGCTTTAACGTTATCCGATCCATCCCATAGGATTTTAACATGCATCTGATAACACTAAAAATCGGATAACACCAAGACTTGTGGAACCAAGTTTTAGCGTTATCCGAGGTATTACTGTACCACTATACAGTAATACCTCCGATAACGTTTACCTCGGATAACGTTTACCTCAGATAACGCTAAAATCGCATAACGTTAAGTAATCTGGGGAGGAGAATTGGATCGAATAACATTAAGGTCCTATGGGATGAATCGGATAACAACCACTAAAGCCTGTGCGGTTACAATGTATCTCTATCGAGCTTTAATGTTATCCGATACATCCCATAGGATTTTAACATGCATCGGATAACACTAAAAATCGGATAACAACAAGACTTGTGGAACCAAGTCTTAGCATTATCCGAGGTATTACTGTATAAACAAGTTCCCCAAGAATTCCCCTTTAGCTAATTAGACTAGCCAATTAGCCAGACAATATTAAATGAAACAGTGTTTGCTTACAAAGATTGTGCTCACAATCTTAACATGAAGGCACAGTATTGTGAATGGCGAAAAGAAGAATCAATTTATCTAACAGATATATGTATTACTCACTACTACATGGCTGAGGAGTAAACATCACAGAACACACACATCACAAGATGGGAAATCAACCCTCTAGAAAGGCAGAAAGACAAGAAACTGATTGACTGGCTAATTTAGAATAAGAAACAAATACCTGTAAGTTAGTTTTCCTGGAGAGGTTCTTTTTCTTCTTCTAAGAGGGTCATGTGACCAACTGTGTTAGTAATTTAGTCCATGGGTAACATGCTGGATTGCTACACGTTTCAACAAATGTCTGTATTGTTTTGAGTAGAAACCTTTTGTAAACATAAATTGTAACTTGCCTAGATAAACAAAACTATACCTTTATTGGATAACAAAAAAATATCAAATACTGAATTAGTTTCTGTGACAAAACATCACTTCTTCAGACATGCACCAAATTTCTTGTGGTTAGTGCAGGAAATGTATACATTAGTTCCAAAGTTCATGCTGGATGTTTCTGCCAGACTGTTTTTTTACTAGCAAGTTAGGACAAACAGCAGGCTTCATTGGAAATGTGATTTCAAACTTCACCTCTGGGGTACACAGAAAGAGCTTCCTCAAAGATTTTGGTATTTTTGAACCACAATCAGGCATACCCTGGTAACAGCCATCTTTTATTGACTAATTATTGACTCGTCACCGGCCGGGAGGAAGATAAAAGGGGCTTCCCTAGGTGAGGGAAGCCCGAAAACGCCGAAAACGCCGCTGCTGCTGCTGCTGCTGCCGCGTCCTCCCGGCCCTCGTCACCGGCCGGGAGGAAGATAAAAGGGGCTTCCCTAGGCGAGGGAAGCCCGAAAACGCCGCCGCTGCTGCTGCTGCTGCCGTGCCCTCCCGGCCCTCGTCACCGGCCGGGAGGAAGATAAAAGGGGCTTCCCTAGGCGAGGGAAGCCTGAAAACAACGCCGCTGCTGCTGCTGCTGCTGCCGTGCCCTCCCGGCCCTCGTCACCGTCCGGGAGGAAGGAAGGAAAAAAGAGCCTCCCTGGCCGCGGTAGCGGCAGGACTTTCCCCGGCAGAGCATTCCTCGCCCCGCCGCCACGGAACACACCTGCGGCCGGGGGAAGAGACTACCGCCGTGCCCAGCCGGGACTCCCTCCACCTCTTCCGGAGGCTATGTTCAAGGGCTGCGGCGGTGCCAGGACTTTCGACAATTGTTAAATTTTTTGTGCATATTTGATGAATTTTGTAGTTTTATTGTTGTTGAGATTGATGCTTACTGATCTTTTGTGATGGAACGATGTTGAGTTATATATTGTATATTTATGTGATGTGTCTATGAATTTACTGTTTACTCTTTGCTTGTGAACCGCCCTGAGTTGGCCCAGCCGAGTAGGGCGGTATAGAAATTGGAGTAAATAAATAAATAATAAATAAATAAATAAATAATATTTCTCATACTAGGTCAGGCAAAAGAAACTGCAGAATCAAGAGGTGACTTCATTTTGGCAGTTTCACATCTGGCCTAGAACAGAAGAAGAAGAAATCCTCCATTCCTCAAAAAAGGAAACTGGGTAATATGCCTACAACCCCCCACCTCACCCCAACCCCACCCCAACCCCACCCCGCTGATAACTTTATTTTGAAACTGTGAGTTTCTATTTGGCTGGGAAACAGGACAACACAAAGACCTGGAGGGTTCTTTGGGGTTAGAAATATAAGTTTACACACTAAGGCCAGAGATAATATACTCACAATTTTCATATTGCTGGCTTTTAAGGCCTTGAGCAGTTGGATTGCTTGCACATTTGTTTAAGTCTTCCAGGCTCCAGCTGACATACTTCCTGTTAAATTAAGCCATTGCTGTTCAATTGATTTTTTCTTTATCGCTGTTGCAAACTTTGTTAAAGGTTAAATTAGTTTGAACTGATTTCTCTCTACTGTATTTGTTATTTTATTTCACATTCTTATTTTTAATTGGGACTGCAAAACAGAGGGTGCACATGACCAGATGGAAAGTTTTGTTTAGAGCTGTGGTTCCCAACGCAACCCACCAGGGGTGTGTGTGTGTGGTTGATTTTTAAGTGGGGCAATTTTAGGCTTCCTCCATGTGAATAGAAGTTCACTTTTTGAATAATAAAAATTATATGGGGGGGGGGCAATCAGAATTTTAGAGATGCTTAAGTGGGGCTAAGCAAAAAAAAAAAAAAAGGTTGGGAACCACTGGTTTAGAGGGTGGAGCCCATCCCTGTGATAGATTATTCTTACTGGCTATGAAAGAGATTGTTTCTTTGGTTCACTATTAGCACTTGATTTCAGTGTTTGTACATTCCCCCCCCCCCCCGGTTGTTCTACATTATGAATTCATACTGCAAATAGTTCTGGAATACAGGACTGGGACTCAAAACAAGTAACATTTCCCAAGATTTCCTTGATTCATATTGTCTGCTACTGTTGCGTTTTGCCCACTGCTTTTTGCTGAAGCCATGAACAAAAAGGGGCAGAATGAATACATGGTGGTGATTTGTGTGAAAGTTGACGCTCTCGCAAGGACATTAAGAAATGTTACTCCAAGTAAAACATTTTAGGTCTTGTTTTCTTCATAGGTAGCACAGTTTTCAAATGAAACTAGATGCAAGAGGGATATTAAGAGCATAATAAAGGAAATCAACCCTGGCTGCTCCTTCAAAGGACAACTACTGAAGTTGAAGCTCAAATACTTTTACCACCAAATGAGAAGAGAGGACTCACTGGAGAAGGCCCTGATACTGGGAAGGATCGAAGGCAAAAGGAAAAGGGGGCAGCAGAGGATGAGATGGCTAGAAGTCATCATTGACACAGTGGGTGTAGATCTGGGCAGGGTATGGAGGATGGCAGAGGAGCCTGGCAAGCGGTGGACCATGGGGTCACAAAGAGTCAGACTCAACTGTGCAACTGAACAACAAAACAGTAGAGATACACTTGACTGAAATAAATAGCTTTTCCTATAAGTAAACATATGCATAAGAAGAAGCAGATATGCATAAGAAGTGAATAAATCTAGTGTGAATTCTGAAGGTGGGAAGAAGCCAGCTGAAGCAGCTGCTAGTCAGTACTTCTCTATGCATGAAGAATTCATTGCTCTGCTAGGGAAAAAGAGATAAATCTGGCCACCCTGAAGGTCAGTTGTTGGTTGTCCCAGACAGAAAATGTCCAGACAGTTAGGATGATTCATTGTCACCTTCCACAGAAGAAATTGCATTAAGCAGGTAGTAAGATAAGATCACAGGGTATTAGGAACAATGTTACTCTGTCTCCGATTCAATGTAACACAAACTCAACAGCTCACTCTGGTATGCTTTGTATGCCTAAAATAGTACTTGAGGCAACAGCAAGAAAATGCACTGCAGAAGTCAAGAATCCTGTACAGTATTTCAATTATAATTGGGCAAGAAGTGTTTCACATCTTATTGTAATCAAAAGTTGTGTAGAATCAAGAATTTTTCCACCAGTTTTAACACTTTAAATCAATGTTTATTGGATATTACCTTTTGTGATTTAAAATTTTAGATGTAAAATATTTGTTCAAAAATTTAAAACCTTTTAAAAATTAGTTTGTCACTTTTAAAGCCAGACTGAACTAATTTCAGCAGTCCATTTTAAAAACCAGTTTTGAAGCCTTGGCTGTTCACCAATGGTTCAACAGAAATGAACCCCCCCAGGCTTCCCTTGGGAAAGATTTCCACAGTCAATGTGCTGCTACAAAGAAAAGCTAACTCATATGCTTACTAAACATAGCCTCTAGAGGAACACAAAAATGTTTTTCCATTGAGGATCTCAAATTCCAGGTGAACCTATATGGTAAGAGGCAGCTTTTCAGATGTTCTAGCCTGACACTATTAAGTGCTTTGTTGATCAAATCCAGCAGCTTATTGCCATGAGCTGCTGTGAAGACTCATGAATCCATGCTTTGCACCAAGGAAAAGACATTTAGGAATGACTTTGTCACTCCCCCAGGTCATCTTCCCATTCCATAGATTAACTGGCAAGTCAACAGGATCACTATGATCTAGTAGTTGTAAAAGGCTTGGCCTTCCAAAGGAAACTGAGCCTAACTCGTGCTGCTTCTGAAATATTGCATTGCTTTGGGAAGTTACGGATCTAAAGCAATAAGAAGCTTCAACAACCTGCTTCTGTGTTGTGCCATGAAAACAGTAACAGAGCATAGGTTAAGTGCAAGAATCCCATAATAGAAAGGGGCACCACAGTCAATGGTTTTACAAGAGCAACTCCATTCTCTTCTAAGACTAATTATGCTTCCTGACAAAAGTGTCACAAGTAATTTCAATGTGTTTTCTAACTTGAGCAAAGAAAACCATGTAAGCTTGATGGGCCTATGTCTGCTTTCACTAAACCAAGTGAAGGTAGAAGAGGCTTCCTGGCTCCTTTAGGTAGTAGTTCATTGCTTTGAGAGCTGCATAGTCTCCCTCATCCTGCTGGCAGTTTTAATGAGGTAATAATATGTCACCATAGCCATGCACCTACAAGTGATGTTCCTCAGCAATGTAGTCTAGAAGAAGGCTTTGATGATTTTCAACGTCCATTAAAAGGACTAGAGTGAGTGAAAAACCACTATTGAACTGTAGCATTTTAGAAATGGAATATTCTATATGTGTGGTTTCCTTCTGTAACAGCATGAACGTTCCTCTAGTTAAATCAGTCTTGCTTAATTTGTGCACATCAGTATAAAAACCCAGCCTAGTGAGAGGATTCATGAGTAAAATGTGCAGGCAGCCCTGCTTTTATGTGAAGTACACATCACAGGAATAAGACAGTCACTTTCATTAGAACACATTAATAAATGATCAGTGGGCTAAGGCTTTGCTCTGGTAGATACAGTATGATTTTGCACTTCTAATCAATCTGCAACCATATACAGTACAGGGAAAGCATTGTGATAGCTAAAGTTATAACAAGAACCAATGGAGTCTGAATAGCTAAAGATTTTTTATTGATTTTTTCTTCTTCATATCTCCTGAAAGAGACCAGGAGTCTGCCTTTCACACAGCTGCCATCATAAACCTTCTTAGCCAAATTGCTCTGGCTCTTTATAGCTTGTCATCTGATCAGGGAATTCACATGTCATGGAAATTTTCTTTTCCACTTAACAACTTCAAACTCAATTTGAGTGCTTCACTCAGCAGGTTAATATACTGGCCTTTTGTCTCTGAAGGTCTGGGATACACAATACAAATGAGAGGAGTTGAAAAGTCTCTGCCTTTAGCCACAAGATAAAACCTACATCATTTTCCTATTGTATTTGTGTTAGTAGATTCAAGAGAAGAACCCCTGCACATGCCTGCATTCTACTTCCTAACCTGTGACTTCAATCTGTTTGTAAAGAATGTTGGATTTTAGAGATAATCCCCCTGGAGTTGTTTTATTTAAACAATGAGAGTGACTGGGAGGGTCTTTTCTAAGCTGGGGTATCTAACTTTCTAGCACTAACCAATTTTTAATTCCAGCTTCTGAATTCAAATTAGCATGCACAGATTTGTAATTTGAAGTAACAGTAATAAGAGAACCATATTTTTTCATTCTCCAACAGAACCTGGGGAAAGGTTCTCACAGTTACTGAGACTTTGGGTGCTAGTTAAAGAGAAAGGGGTAGGCTCTGGGAGATTTGTAGCTATTATCTGTGGGATTCTGACTTTCCACTGTGCAACTAATGGGTATCATATCAGAACTTTGCAACAATGAAACATCTTGACTACATGAGAAGAGGTAAAAAAAATTGGTAGTGGAATTGGTGATGCTGGAAGATAAGGATGGCTTGAACTACATTTGTGATGCATGTGTGGGCTCCAGATCTGAGCCATGTAAAATGGAGAAGACAAACTGATTTATGGGATTGAAGATATTTGAAAAATCAGACAGTCTTGGCAAAGTGAAGCAAAGAGAAATTGGGTGATGGAGCATTTTCTAAGAAAGAAATGCATGACAATGCTGAAAGCCGGGATGTTCTTGGAAGATTGAGATAAGCAGAGACTGAGATAAACATGTACGATATGTACTCAGCTGAAGGGGAGAACAGGTACTGAGGTATGCTTGTATGACATGCACACAGCATGGACCAGAATCTGGCTGGTAAGTTTGAACTTGCATGACACATCATGAAAGCAAGAAACTATAAAGATCCAAGTTTGAGAGACTCTCAGTGTCTCAGGACAGCACTGGACCCTATTCACCTGTCGCCACTTGCCAGAAAGGCTGATCACTCACTCATTGGAGATTTGACTCAGTGTGTGAGAGTACTGTGTGAATGAATTATGATGTACGCTTTGGGGCCTCTTGATTACTGAATGGTGTATAGAAAAATATTACATGAATAGTGTTTAAAAACTAGATCTGGCATTCGAAACTCTCTTTATCTTCCCAGTGTTCAAATGTTGTTTACTGCTCACTGTTCCGCTTCCACTGGATTAAAAGAACAAGGTCACTTTTGTGACACATTCAACTCACAATGAACTCCTGCACAAACTTCAAGAAAGAGAGGGAAACCACCTTACCACCCTGAATACACACAATCTCACCTGATTTAAGAAGCTGAGCAGGTTGGCATTTGGACATGATTTAAGATTGCATTATAAACTTCAGTATCCAACAGAGGCGTAGCTACCGCCGTATCAGCCGTATCAATTATACGGGGCCCCTGGGCTACGGGGGGCCCCCAACGGCAAAAAAAAAATTGGAGCAAAAATTTACTGCGCATGCGCAGAAACTCAATCTGACACATTGCGCATGCGTCAGATTGAGTTTCTGCGCATGCACACTTTATTGGAGCCATTTTTGGCTCCAATTTTAAAAAATAAAAATTCAGAGTCGGAGCCGCAGCTTTTCGGAGCGGCTCCGATGGTGGCCCTCAGAGGAGGGCACCTCCCCTGGGGCCGCCCAGCTCCCACGGGCAGGTTGAGGCCTGCCCGGGCTGTCCGCTGCTGCCGAACCCCCATGGCCAGGGGATGCCTGGCAGAGTGCGCCACGGTCCAGCAGCGTAGGAAGGTGGGGTCCACGGGGGCCGGTTGCCCCCAGCGGCGCTTTCCAAAAGGGGCGGCAAAGCCTTGGCTCCTTTCCCTTCCCCTCACCTTGCTCCACCACCTGGGTCCGGCGGTGGTGGCGGCGACAGCAGCAGCGGCAAGCGGCTCCGGAAGAGGAGGAGGAGGAGGCTGCAGTCGGGGGCAGCGTGCCTTGCCATGCGGCCCCAGGAGGGTAAGTGAGGGTTTTGTGTTTCGGGTGGGTGGGTGGTTTATGTGTGTGTTGGGTGGGTGGGTGGATTTTTATTAAATTTTTATTTTATTTCTTTATTTATTTTAATTATTTAAGTTATTTACGGGTTTGTGTTGTGGTTGTTTGGGTGGGTGGGTGGGTTGAGGTGTGTGTGTGTTTGTTTGTTTATTTTAATTCTATTCTATTTTATTTATTTATTTATTTTATTTCAATTTTTGGCCCCGCCCATGACGTCATGACGTTGGCTCCCCCCACGACGTCATGATGTCATGACGTTAGCTCCGCCCCGCATATAAAGGGCCCCCAAACAATTTTTATACGGGGCCCCGCCAAGGTAACCTACGCTTCTGGTATCCAAGCCTTTGCAAAGAGAAAAGTCTCCATCCTAAGGAACATATTTACAATTAAGGAAGAATGCAAGTTTCTGTCTAGGACACAAGTTGTTAAACGTTAACAGGGTTTCAGCGAATCAAACTTTTCATATTCTCAAGCACATACACATGCACATACCCTGAAGCTCACAAGAGACACCTGATGAACAGCTCCAGAAGCCACATGTCACTTTTATACTGACAACTGTTGGACATGCAGAGCAACATAATTTCTTACTTCTAGGCATCAAATTACCAAGGAGAAATAGGAAATTCCAGTCAAGAAACTGCATTTTGTTTTTCACCCTAACCCTAAATATATGCCTATTAGAGTATTCTCCTCATGTGTTCAGGACTAAGGTGCCCATCTATGTAATATATGCATGGATTTTTTCCCTCTTTGGCTGTAACCTGTATCAAAGTAGTCAAAAGGTAGCCTTGTGTTTTGTTTTTGAATGCACCTTAAAAACTGTTTCATCTTAAATCAGCACAGAGCTAAAAATACATTTTATTCCAGATTGTATCTCATTTAAGATTTAGCTCTACAATTTTCGGCTTCTTGAAAATGAAGTTCCTATGCTTCAGTAGTTCCACTGTATTCTTTATATCCTTGCAATTCAGATGTATCCCCAAAGACACAAGCTGCTGCTTCTTTCAATGAATTTTTAACTTCCTAGCAACCTGGCTAAATTAGTTAGACCAGAAACTAGTCCCTCTCTAATTAGTTTATAAGCCAACAGGTCCTTTTGTTTCTAAGCAGGTGATTAATTGTGCACTTGTACAGTATAAAACTGTGATTAAGCTAACTCTCACAAACTCTTTCAAAGTGTGGACTAGGATAATGAGCATAGCAGATGGTTCAGGAAAAAAAAATTTAACCAGAACCCCCACTAGCTCTTGAGGTTAATGTCAGCGGCTGGTATTCCAGTTCAAATTAAACTAGCAATACTCTTTTTTTTTTTTTTGAAATAATCATCATGAGAGATAGAATAGATAGGTCTGTTACTGGTATTTTTATGAAAAGAAATATATTTAATCAATATTCAGCAATAACACACAAGTCACTTGTTTTTTTAAAAAGTACTGCTACATAAGCAAAGCCCCAGACATCAAAAATAATTACTTCCTCTACCATCTTTCTGTTTCTAAATCAGCTGGAGAGATGAATGTACAAAATAATGAATTTGTATAAAGCAGACAAACTCAGAAACTAATACAAAGCTGGACATGCACTGTATTTTTCATGCCAATTTTTCTACACTAATTTTATTTATTTTATTTTCAGTCTTTTTCAAGCAGCGAGCATTGAGCAGCAATGTTCTGTTCCTGGAAATTTCAGTTAACATTTCATTCCTCACCCCATTGAAGATAACCTCTTAGCAATTGAATTGCTCAGTTATAAACACCAGTAATTATTTTCCTCCTTATTGTTATCTGGGCAGGTTGAAAAATCCATGAAACATTGTAAAACAAGACACTTCAACTCCTCCCAAAATTTAGGACTACAGCTCCAGCTGCATGAAACAAAAGGTAAACTGACCTACACCAGATATGATACAGTTTCTTGAACTGCTTACAATTTGGCTATTTGTATGTGATTGGAGAACTGGATCTTGGATGAGAAACATTCCCCACAATATTAATGTTATTACAAGATAATATACTGCTCCTGAAAATACTTTGCTAAATATAGTCACACTGTTCAAGGTCTCCCTTGATCAAAAGCCAGTAGTATCTGACTCTAGGGCAGGGGTTCTCAACCCATGGCCTACAGCACCATTCCATCCAGCCCACACCCCTCACTCCCACTGCCACTGCCATTCTTGACCCCTCCACTTGCCTTGGCATGTTCCTAACACTGCTTCATAGCAGGGCGGATATTGTAAGAAGGCTTACAACATCCGCCCTGCTATGGAGTGGTGTTAAGAACGTGCCAAGCCAGGCAAAGGGGACAAGGATTGAGAAGGAGGAGGTGGAAGTGGAAGCGGCAGATGCACATGGCCGCCCATGTCTTTCCCAGGGCCCGCTCTGGCCAACTGCAGGCAAAGACAGTCAGGACCCCTCCTTCACCCACAGTAGGTCAGTAAGCAGAGAAACAGCAATGGTGGAGCATGGGGGGGGGGAGAAGCAGCATGGGGGGAGTGTTGGCGGGCTAGACCTGTGGCATGGGTGGGAAGTGGTGGTGGCAGCAGCAGCATGAGGGAGTGGTGGCAGGCCAGACTGGTGGTTCCCACCACCACTGCTGCCATCAAAGGTGGCGGTGCTGGTGAATTGTGGAGTCTTGGGGTGGTACCACTGCCACCACCAAAGATGGCATTGGTGGGGTCAGGCCTGCCAACAGTCTGAGGGGATGTAATCCGCCCTCCAGCTTAAACAGGTTAAGAACCTCTGTTCTAGGGTGTGAGTTCATCTCTGTTTACAGAGAAATAGCTAGTGCTGTCTGTGTCTGCAGACATTTTTGTGATCATATGGCAGACATGGCTGAACAGTGGAGTGCAGAGAACATTGTTAGCTTTCCCACCAAAGTGGTACCTTTTTATCTACTTAGAGTTTCTTGCTTTTGAACTGCTAGGTTGGCAGGAGTCAGGACAGACAATGGGAGCTCACTCAAACTGTTGACCTGCCGACCTTCCAGTTGTCAACTTCAGCCACTGTAGTCCTGTAGTCACACTGTTACTGAAGGTTAAATAGCTTAACACAAACCATGAGAGGCACATGTGGAAACTCTGGCATGTGTAGGTGTCACAATAAAATAATATGAGAAACAGTGTGGTGTGAGGATACAGTATCAAACAGACTCAGAAGATCTGGTTCAAATCTCTACTTGGCAGTGCTCCATTGCCAAAAAGGAGGACAAATATAATGAAAAAGCAGGACATGGAGGTCAAGGAATGGGGGAAAAGAGGCCATTTTTCACACACATTTTTGGATGAAATGCATATATGTTAATTTAATACACACAAAGATCATCACAATGAGACATTAATACTGTTCAGTGAAAACACACTATTGCTACCTGTATTGCATAAGATTGTGATTAAGCAACAACTTTGGGACACAGCATTGAGATAAAGGGATATAACTCAAATCAAATAAGTAAGGTTTAGTGTTTAATGATGAAATGCCCTGTACCATGTATACTTTTCCGTTTACTGGCATTAATATGAATAGAAAGAAAATATTGATGGCTAGGGTGAACACTTGAATACAGAATTTCAAAGAAAAGCAAGGAGAGATAAGGAAACCTACCCGAATGAAAAGTGCAAAGAAATAGAGGAAAACAATATCAGGGGTAGGACTAGAGATCTTTTCAAAAAAATTGGGGAACTCAAGGGAACATTTAAAGCAAAAATGACCATGATAAATGACAAAGATGGCAAGGAGTTAGCAGATGCAGAAGAGATTAAGAAAAGATGGAAAGAGTACACAGAGGAACTCTATAAAAAGGACCTCAACACCCCCTGATAATCACAATGATAAGAACATTGAACATGAGCCAGACATTCTAGAGAGTGAAGTCAGAAAGGCCCTAAAAACACTGCAAACAACAAAGCCAGTGGAGTTGATGGTATCCAAGTTGAACTTTTCAAAGCCCTACAAGATGATGGAATCAAATTATTGCATTCTATATGCCAGCAGATTTGGAAAACACAACAATAGCCACAGGATTGGAAAAGATCTGTATATGTTCCATTCCCCAAAAAGGGTAATGCCAAAGAATGTTCAAATTATCGAACAATTGCGCTCATCCCTCATGCTAGCAAGGTGATGCTCAAGATAATACAGGATAGACTGCAATAGTATGTGGAGAGAGAATTACCAGAAGTGCAGGTGGGTTTCAGAAGAGGCAGGGGGACTAGAGACCACATCGCCAACATAAGATGGATCATGGAAAAAACAAAGGAATATCAGAAACAAGTCTACTTCTGTTTCATTGATTACACTAAGGCCTTTGACTGTGTAGACCACAACAAAATGTGGCAAGTAATTAAGAGATGGGAATACCGGAACACCTTATAGGCCTCATGAGAAATCTGTACATGAAGCAAGAGGCAACAGTTAGGACAGAAAATGGAATGACAGAGTGGTTTGGAATAGGAAAAGGAGTAAGACAAGGCTGCATTTTGTCACCCTGCTTATTCAACTTATACACAGAACACATAATGCGCAATGCAGGGATGGAGGAATCACAATTTGGGATCAAAATTGCTGGGAGAAACATCAACAATTTGAGATATGCAGATGATACCACCCTAATGGTAGAAAGTGAGGAGGACCTAAAGAAGCTCCTGATTAGGCTGAAAGAAGAAATTGAAAAAGCTGGCTTGAGACTCAATATCAAGAAAACGAAGATAACGGCAACAGGCCCTCTCAGTCCCTGGAAAATAGATGGGGAAGAAGTAGAAGCAGTGACAGATTTTACTTTCCTAGGATCAAAGCTCACTGCAGATGGTGATTGCAGCCATGAAATAAAAAGGTGACTGATTCTTGGGAGGCAAGCGATGAGAAACCTGGGGAGCATAGTGAAAAGTAGAGACATCACATTGCAAACAAAGATTCGCATAGTCAAAGCAATAGCCAAACCCTGACTGCTCCTTAGAAGGTCAAATAATAAAGATGAAGCTAAAGTACTTTGGACATCAAATGAGAAGAGAGGATTCACTTGAGAAAGCCTTGATGCTTGGAAGGGTCGAGGGCAAAAGAAGAAGGGGAGGGCCCAAGATGAGATGGCTAGATGGTATTGTAGAGACAATGGGCACAGAGCTGAGCGAGTTGAGGGGGATGGTGGAGGACAGGAGTGCCTGGTGGACAGTGGTCCATGGAGTCGCAGAGGGTCGGAATCGACTGTGCGACTGAACAACAACAAGGGTGAACAGATGAAAAATGGGTTAGGGTTTGCTCTACCTTTACTAGTTGTGTGAAGGAGAAAATGTCATCATATGTAGCTTCATTAAATGCTGCACATTTAAGGAAATGTCTCTCAGAAAAACATCTAGGTTTCCTAAAAGTGGTTATGGTTTGTATTATGATTTTATTATTTTTTAAAACTGATTTTAGAATATATGTCCTGTCTTATTTGCAGCTAGACCTCAAAGCAGCTAATACATGGCAGAAAACAAAGCACAGCCCTGCCCTCTTAGGGAGAGGGCACATCCATCCAAAGCTGAATCAGAAGAAATGACCAATTTTAAATTCTGAACTTTGATTACTATTTTTAATAATTATTTAGTTAGAACTTCACTTCAAGGTCCCCAACAGTTCACTACAATTGTACAGTAATTACAAATTTCAGGGGAACTATATTTTTCCCAAAGTATTTTTCCCAAAGCCAGTAACAATGAAATGAAGTGAAATTACACTAGTACCCCGGATAACGTTATGACTTGGTTCCACAAGTCTCGTCGTTATCCGGTTTTTAACGTTGTGCAATATACATTGATCACACAATGTTAAAAAAAGCCCTGTTTCCCTGGAGGCTGCAGCAAGCCAGAACGTCGGGATTTGAATCCTGACATTTTGGCTTGCTGCAGCCTCCAGGGAGGTGGGGGAACTTTGGAAACAGCTTGGATCAGGTCTCCCCACCTCCCTGGACCCGGCGGGGGGTCAGAGACCCCAAAATTGGTAAAAAAAATGTCCATTTTTTGTACCAATTTTGGGGTCTCTGACCCCCCTGCCAGGTCCAGGGAGGTGGGGAGACCCGATCCAAGCTGTTTCTGGGCTTCCCCGATGTCCTCAGCCAGTGCAGCAAGCCAAAACGTCAGGGTTCGAATCCCGACATTCCGGCTTGCTGCAGTCTCCAAGAGGGTGGGGGAACTTCAAAATTAGCGTGCATCGGGTCTCCCGACCTCCCTAGAGCCAATGCGTGCTATTTTTGAAGTTCCCCCACCCTCTTTGAGGCTGCAGCAAGCCAGAATGTCGGGATTCGAACCCTGACGTTTTGGCTTGCTGCACTGGCTGAGGATGTCGGGGAAGTCCAGAAACAGCTTGGATCGGGTCTCCCCTCCTCCCTGCACCCGGCGGGGGGGGGGGGTCAGAGACCCCAAAATTGGTAAAAAAAAAAAAAGTCCATTTTTTAAACCAATTTTGGGGTCTCTGACCCCCCCCCCCGGGTCCAGGGAGGTGGGGAGACCCGATCCAAGCTGTTTCTGGGCTTCCCCGACGTCCTCAGCCAGTGCAGCAAGCCAGAATGTCGGGATTTGAACCCTGACGTTTTGGTTTGCTGCACTGGCTGAGGACGTCGGGGAAGCCCAGAAACAGCTTGGATCGCATCCTCTGCCTGCTCCAGAGAGATCAGAGGACCCGATCTACAGCTGCAGGGTGGCTGGGGAAGCTGACGGGGACTCCCTGTCGGCTTCCCTAGCCACCCGTCCTTGCCTCCGCAGCTGTGGGGTGGCTGGGGAAGCCAACGGGGGAGTCCCCCGTCAGCTTTCCAGCCTCCCCACCCCTGCCTCTGTAGCTTCAGGGTGGCTGGGAAGCTGAACGGAGAATCCCGTTCAGCTTTCCAGCCACCCTGCTGCTAAGAACGACTGTATCTGATAACGTTAAAAATCGCATTATTCGATACAAGATTTTTCTGAAAATCTTGTAACGTTATGCGGTTTTAGTGCTATCCGGTACTCGTGTTATCTGGGGTATTACTGTATCTCACATTCAGTTATAAGCCAAGGTAATTGCACTTATAAATAAAAATTCTAAGTAACTGGTAATTTCTAACAGTTACTGTCATGTTCTGGTTATCCCCTCCCCACAACTGTTGGGAGAGTATTTTGGTAGAGTATAAGATGTTTTCATATATGCATAAAAATATAAGATTTTTTAAAAACAAAGCTCACACAATGATGTCACTATTCATACAGTGCCCCAACTCCCTGCTCTGACCTAAACACTGGGTGCTTTTCAGCCAGTAGCATTTCACTCAGCTCTCTTCTTTCCTTCCAGGCATCCCTTTGCCCACTGTTACCCTTACTTTTCAAATCAACATCTATAGTAAATGTCTCTGAATATACCCTTTGCTGAACTCTGGCTTAGGGGCCCAGGAAACAGCAGTGATGACAAAATTGGAGTTGGCATCTCTGCCATATTAAGTCCAACCAAGCATTTCCCTCTTAGTTCTCTTTACCCTTCTTCCTTGCAAGCAAAACACACACACAGAGAGAGAGAGACAGAGAGAGCATAGAGAGAGAGAGGACACAACTGAATAAATGCACGTGAAGCATGGCAGAGTTAAAAAAACACACACATACAGACGGAAAACAAAAATCAATGGAACATTCTTTATTAACCAAGTGTGGTTGCTTTTGATTTATTTTATATATGAATAAAAGTCCAGCAATCATACCACATCACTTCCCCCAAGAACTAGCAGAGAACTCTTACCAAAACATACATAAAAGAAAATAAAAGGACAGAAATATATTTAAAGGGATAAGGGAATGTAAACAGTATGAACAGGGGCAAAATCAAGGAAGAGGAAAAAATGAAGAAGGGAGATTAGGATGAAAAGCAAAAAATCAATAACTAACCCAAGCCCATTCCAAAACTTATATGCCAAATAATAGTATGGTTTAGAAACTTCTCTTTTTCTCAGTTCACTGAGTTCTAATCTCTGCTCTACGTTTTGCAAGAAAAGGAGTTACAGGATCAAGGAAAGATCAAGAAGCCCATTAAGCAACATACTTGGAAAGCAAACTTAAAGATGAAATATAACCACAAAACATGCAAATAAAGGAAAGTTATATAGATGAGTAGTAAGCAAAACTAATCCAACAAATGTTTACATATTAAGCAGCAACCAGATCTCACACAATTAACAAATAATATCTGGTTTTAGGAATTTCTATAGATAATAGATACAAGACAAAAATTAAAACAGCTGGAGAGCAACCAACCTAGGCAGAAGAATTCTGCTGTGTGACCTACATACATACCGTTATGTTAGGACAACGGTATTTACATCTTAGCTGGCTGGCTGGAGTACACAGAAAGAGCTTCTTCGAAGAGTGTGGTATTTTTGAACCACAATCGGGCATATCCCTGGCAACAGCCAGTTTGTGATAGCTAATCTTTCGCACACTAGGTCATGTGAAAGAACCTACAGAACAAACTCACCCAAAGGTGGCTTCATTTTGGCTGTTTCACATCTGGCCTATACACAGAAGAAGAAGAAGCTGGCTACCTAGCTTTGTGAGTTAGGAAGAGTCAGGAGTTGGGAGTTCAATTCCCCACTGTGTGTACCAGGAGAACAACAGATTGATTTAACCTTGAGCAAGTCCCGAGGTGCCCCCAGAAAATGAGAACAGTAAACTGCTTCTGAGCACTCTGTACCTGGAAAACTCTTAAAAGGGTCACCATAAATTGGAATCAACTTGACAACATGTAATTATTAATATATTTATATGTTGCTTGCCATCCTTATTTGCACAGGGTTTAGAAAGTGCTCCCCATGTTAAATATCTTTCTTGGAAAAAACACAGTTTCAAAACAGCAAGAGCAACATAGATTCCATTGAGCAACTGCAGGACAACACAGTTCCTAGACACGTACTGGAAACCTAGAAAGTCATGAGGTGCTGCTCAGCTTCTATATCTCCCCAGATACCATTTCATTTCTCTGTACAGCATCAAACTCTGCCCACTACCTCCTTACCTCATCTTACTACCCCACAGCTTCTACATCTCAATTCCTCCTATACCACTTCAAGCAGCAGCAGGTATGGAGCAGTAGTCTTATTTCTCCCTTTCATTAACCTCTGAGTACTATAGATATACAGTCAAACCAACCAAAAACTCCCCCCCCCCATTGGTCATTTACAATGGTGTTTCGCTTAAAGAGCAAACTCGCTTAAAGAGCAATCCTGTGGAACGCATTATGCTCTTTAAGCGAGGTACCACTGTACTCAAAAGCAGGGGTTCCCAACCTTTTTGCACCATGGACTGGACCACACCTCCAGGCAGCTGAGCTGGTTGGTCATGTGGCTCCTCCAGCCATAAATGCTACTGTAAAATGTGTCCACAGCTGTCATAAATGCATTTATGACAGCTGCAGGTGCATTTACATCAGTATTTACAGCAGGTGTGGGCACATTTTATGGCTGTCATAAACACATCCACTTCTGCTAGCAGTGAAAGCAGTGGCAGATCAGATGAAATGGTGATGCAGGCCAGGTCCAGCCCATGGGCCGTAGACTGGCCACCCCTGCTCTTAAGCTTGACTGTTTATAGACAGTCTTATCAGTAAAACACAATGTATTTTCCTGGTTGTGTTCTATGTACCCTTTGAGCTCATGTTTTAACAAGCATCCTCCATGAGAATCTTCTGTTCAGTAATACCCAAACTATTAGCAACAGAATGAATGCTTGTTCATTGTCTGCTAACAACCTTGTTATTTGCCACAAACACCCTGTGTGGGTTGCCTGTAAGCAAGACTAGATGCTTCTATGTTTCCCTCTTGAAATCATAAAGCTGTTTATAAAATACCGAAGGTACCCATGAAGCTGTTCAGTCACATGGTCCTATAACTGGGCTGGCCTGATCTTTGATCCTGGAAACCAAAGGTCTGTTCTCTACAGCTGACCTGAGACATACTGACTGTTTTTAGCAGGTTTCCTTAAGTATATTTTCTCTGCCTTATGCCATTGCTTATGGAAAACTCACAAAGATACGTTTGGCTCCTTCAGGCACTGACATAACTCCTTTGCTGAAAGATCTGCCCAGTCATCTGTTTCAATCGGTACCTCCCTGTTTCCTTTCCTTCTAGAACTTCTCTTACAATGACCAGCAGACTTTATTTTTTTAGTAAACCTTCTCTCTCCAGAGGATGCTACATTCACTGTTGCTCTAGTGTGAGACAAAAGGCCACGTTGAACAGTCTCCTTGAGGATTTCTATATTTATACATGCATCCTGTGCATTTTCAAATTAGCTTTTCAAATTAAGCATGCTGTAAGAGGTCTGATATGCTGACTGCCGAGCACACACAGCCCCTTAAGCATTTGTAACATTAAACAAAAAATATAGAGTACAAGTGACTGCTTTGTGTTTGATTGTGGTATATTGTTTTCTGAGCATCATAAAAGTAAATGGATAAGTAAGCTATTTCCTAGAAATTTAACTGGGAAATGAGAGAGACTCAGAGTAAATAGTATTTTCCACTATTTATTACTTCCCAATCCTTTATCTGCATGCAGAGGCTGGCAAAGGTGATGTTTCCTCATTAGACATATGCTACTCAGATTCTAGAACCAGCAGCACCTCATTGGAAAGGGGAGCTAATATGGCTGCAGATGAAGTCATAGACAAAATACCTGGAAATGGTCCTTTAAAATGCCTACCTTAAAATCTGTGCTGTGTGAGGAGTAACTACTTTCTACAATCTCTCTAACTGTGGTTATGTAGGATGTCATGAAACGACATCTTTTTCCTAATGTTCTCAAAGCTTGGGGAGGACCTAATTTAACTAGGCCTCAACAATCCTTTCTTCTATCTGTCTCACAAGACTACATGTCACGAGACAGATTATTTTTAGTTCAGTGTTCCCAGCACTCTTATCTGAGTTCCCTGGTGTTGTGACTACATGTTAGAGCACTGACTGTACATGTGTGTCAACAATCCTATGTTGTGGGAAAGTTTCTAACTGTCTCTGACTGGCCTAAACAACACGACACATGGTTTAGAAACTCCATCTTGGAGAGAGGGCAGAAGGAGTTCGGGTTGTTTTTTTTTGATGTCTATGGGTTAACATCTATGCCTGGGGACTATTCCTTTGTTTTCATCATGGTTACCTAGATTACCTAGCACTATTGCTCTTGCTGGACTGTCTTATGTTACTGACCTATGCTTTATGAACCTGATCAATATACCTGATCAATAAACCTTCGTTTGCTTCCACGATGTCTCTTCATTGGACTAAAGGGTAAGAGCAGCAATGCATTCACACACAAGCCTCTGAATACCCTACCTATTAAACCTCTTTGCAGAAGAGAAGCAGCTTAGCTGCATTGCCAGCCAGCTCGCCCTCTGGGGGCTTTAGTTTAGGAGGTTCCAGAGCAGAGGAGGCAGGCTGGTTTCGTGACATGGTGGCCGCTTATGTGGGATACTACTCGATCCCTGCAGCTGTTTTTTGTGTGTGTGCATGCTAAATCTCTGCACTGCAAGAGCCCTGCAAGAAAGAGGAAGCTTTATTTACTCAAGCCTGTTTTGGCTGCGTCCTGAGAGGGAGGAATTGCAGCTGTTTGCTTCTCAGATTGCTGATTTGAGTTCTGAGTTGGATTCTCAAACTCCCAGAATTGAGGGCCGTGGGCCAAGGGCCACTTCCAGTCCAGAGGGAATGAGACGTGATCCTGTCCTGCAGAATGGCAGGTAAGCTAGTACCCCTCCAGTTCCCCAGCTTATACCCCAAGAAGTTGTTCCATCCAGATGCTACCTGGAGTTTTGGGATGGGGGAAGACAAGCAGAAAGAGAACTGTGAGGCAGAAGACCCCCCAAATGATGTTTAGCCAGATGGAGGCAGGGGCAGAAAGGCCCATGGGGGGGGTGAATTTTGTCCAGATGACTTCTGAAGCCCCACAAGCCCAGCCAAAGTGTCTGCTAAAGAACCATCCCTGAATAAGACTTTTTTGTGTTGAATTGGAGTCAGAGTTCAGCTGCTCTGCAATCAAGCAGTTCCGTGAAGTTTTTCCCCTCAGGGTCAGTAGGAGGAAGGAGTGTACATACTTCAACTAAGGTTTGTTTTCCTGCAGTGAAGCCCCAACTGCTGATTACATGTGCTGTTTTGGTCTTTGAAGACCTGGAGGTGTTGCAAATTGCCTCATTTTGTTTGAAATACCAGCCAAAGGGTGGAAGAGCTCCAACAAACTGAGAGTCATCCACGTGTCCAAGGAAGAAAGTGTGCCGGAGTGTGTAGGCTCTATCACACTGAAACATGTTTATCTACAGGCTGTCAGTTCTCGTAATGAAACAGGGGTCTCAGGAACTATATGGTAGTGGGCCAGGATACCTAAGAGACCGCGTCACCCTAAGAACATCTGTCCGTCCCACCAGGACGGATTGGAGGGGCTCTCTTGTTATTCCATCGGCTAGGGAGGCTTGCCTCACCAGCACTAGAAAGAGGGCCTTCTTGGTGTTCGCCCCGACCCTTTGGAACCTCCTCCCAACTGAGCTGCACCTGCAGACAGAGCTCCTGCCCTTCTGGAAGAGCTTAAAAACCTGGCTGGCAGGACAAGTGTGGGGATCCAGGAATGTGGGATCCCATGTGGGGTGGCTAATCTAGAGATAACCTAGAGATGATCCACCCTTTCTGACCATACCCTCGATACTGTTTTAATTTCTTATGAATTTTTTAAATTTTAAATATTGATATGTTTTAATCTATGCTGTAAGCCGCCCAGAGTCAGGTTTACCTGATTGGGGCGGGATAGCAAATATGAGTAGTAAAGTAAAGTAAAGTAAAACTGGAAGGAAGGGAGCTGCATTCCAGATGCAGTGATCCCGAAGATTTACTGCCCTTCGTAAGCGAAGGCGGGAGTGCCAGTGCTGAGTCGTTGGGGGTAATGGTGATTGCTGTGGGTAACCTGTTCTTTGGATCAGTGCCACCAGTGGTGTTAGCAATAAAAGAAGACAGAAGACAATCTGTGTCCAGAAAGGAGGGAGACTGAAATTGCTGTGCTTTCTTGCGCTGATAAGAAACTGCCTGGTGAAATGCTATCAGAATTCTGTTGCCTGTTTTGTTTCAAAGTCTCACTTAATGGTCACACGGGTGAGGGTGGTGTGGTTGTTTACCTTGGAGTCTGTTTGCTTAATTTGCCTTCAATGGAGGAGGAAAATGCACATGTTCATGTCATCTAAAAGAAGAGCTGAAAATGGGAGTGTCAATTCTGGCTGTTTGGAAGAAGGAGGGGGGAACTGTCATTGTTAAATATCTGTTTATCCAGGAGCTCGTAAAAGAAGCTTTTGGGCTATGTGTGATTTCACTGCTTTGTTTTCCAATCTGAAAGTTGTTCTGTTTGGGCTCAATGTATTCTGGAAGGGAGGGGGGAACCCCTTGTAAACAAAAAATGTCCAATGTCTTTTGTTCCAGCTAGGTTTTACACCTGAGCTAGTTTGCTTGCCATGCGTAACTGTATCCCAAGTGTACCTCCAGGAATCTGGAAGAAGCTTAATGCTGATACCCTACATATATAAGGGTCTGCTGATTTGCTTTGCTCACATTAGCAAATAGTGTCTTTTGGAAAAGTCTAGCGTAGCCAGACTTTCCAAAAGGAGGGGCGTGTCATGAAACGACATCTTTTTTCTAATGTTCTCAAAGCTTGGGGTGGACCTAGTTTAAACTAGGCCTCAAAAATCCTTTCTTCTCTCTGTCTCACAAGACTACGTGTCACGAGATTGTTTTTAGTTCAGTGTTCAGCACTCTTATCTGAGTTCCCTGGTATTGTGACTACATGTTAGAGCACTGACTGTACACGTGTGTCAACAATCCTATGTTGTGGGAAAGTTTCTAACTGTCTCTGATTGGCCTAAACATGACACATGGTTTAGAATCTCCATCTTGGAGAGAGGGCAGAAGGAGTTCGTTTTTGTTTTTTTGTTTTTGATGTCTATGGGTTAACATCTATGCCTGGGGACTATTCCTTTGTTTTCATCATGGTTACCTAGATTACCTAGGACTATTGCTCTGTTTGCTGGACTGTCTTATGTTACTGACCTATGCTTTATGAACCTGATCAATATACCTGATCAATAAACCTTCGTTTGCTTCCACAACGTCTCTTCATTGGACTGAAGGGTAAGAGCAGCAATGCATTCACACACAAGCCTCTGAGTACTCTACCTATTAAACCTCCTTGCAGAAGAGAAGCAGCTTAGCTGCATTGCCGGCCAGCTCGCCCTCTGGGGGCTTTAGTTTAGGAGGCTCCAGAGCAGAGGAGGCTGGCTGGTTTCGTGACATAGGATTTAGCCTTAATGATCCCCACCCTTCCCCCTTGATCTCTCCCACTTTTCCTGCGAAAGAGCCAAGTCTAGCCCGACAGCTATCTCCATATGCATGACAAAATCATACTGGAGGTGTTCCCTAGTCTACAGTTGCCATAATTCTCTCCAACAAAACCAGGACAGAAGTATACTTGACAAAAATGGGTGGGTTATCTACACAATAGCCTTTTAAACAAACCATAATATAAAGACAGCTATAAAACACTTTCACATTAAATATATCAGTACATAAATGAATTTATTTACAACAGTTAATTCTTACTGTAAGATGATCTGTTGTACTTCTGACAAATCACACTGCGTTAACTCTTAACATCCTCAGTGCCAGAAAACACACTGGTCACACTTATCGGTTGTCGTCGTGAGGCAAGGACAATAAGGTTTGTCTCCATGTATACTCCAATTCCAATGTTGATGAGAGTTTGGATTTATTTTAATGGTGTGTTATAATACACAATCAATAAGTTTCTTTTTTTTTAATGTTTCTCTTCTTCTTTATTTTATAATTCTTTATTTATAAATTTTCAATGAAAATGAAACAATAAAAAAACACACACAATACAAAAAGTTTTTTCATAAGAGTACAACGCTTAGTATACATTAAATACAGAGAATAAAGGACTATAACACATTTTTTGACTTTTATGTCACCTCTCTTCAACCAATAATTCTAATACCTCTATTATCTCTACAGCATACATTCTTCATTACTTAATTCACCTCTGTGCTATATAACTCTATGGTAACTCTACCCTAGTCCTAAACCAATTTGCAGTTACTTATACGTGGCCATGATGGGTGGGTATTTGTGTATGTGTCACTTCAAAGGAGGATCTTTACAAGCTCTCTGTCTTTGTAAGAGTTTTACCACAATCACCTGCAGAGAGCTGATCAGATTATTCTTTTCCACCTGCCTGGCAGATTGATCCGAAAGTGGTCATGAGGACTGGTTTGAGATTTCCCACATAGTCAAATGCATCTCCGTAACTCACAAACACTGCACAGAATGACAAGGAAGTGGTCTCCCCATGACTCTGTGTCAGTGAGCAAAGACTGAGAGGGCTGTAAAAAAAAAACACTGCATGAGTTTTCAACAATTAGAAAGCAGCACAGTCTTTCCTTAGAGTCTCCACCACCTCCACCACACCAGGAAGTGCCATATGGTGGAGGAACGGCAAAATGGCCCTCCGCCCCCAGAAGCTGTCTGACGGAGAATGAACTGGCCCCCAGCTTAAAAAGGTTGAGAACTCCTGCCTTAGAATAACACCAAAGCACTGGATTGGGAGCTAGTCCTTTGTTTGTTTGTACCGTTGCCACCATCCTCACTCTTTTCTTTGTACACCTATCTTGTAGCCAGATTTGCAATATTCCAAGAGAGGCCAAAGAACTTCAGGTATCGTCAATCTGCTCCCTAATTTCATGTCACACCTGCAAGATGCTCTAAAGACACCCAAGAGATCTCTGGGAAATGGTAGCCTATCAATGAGGGAATTAGATTAGTTCTCAAGAAAGCACGCTTACATTTCCATGTCAGTTTAATGATGTACTATGTGACCACAATTGTCTCTTTCTCTTTCTCTGCATCAACTCCTCTCCTCTGCTACGTTTATCTGTTTTGCATGCTTCACTATTTTTTCCTTTCATTAATTGTCCCCGGAACAATGGAGTGCTACGTTTCTGAAAAGCCTTATGGTATGAATTATGTTTAAGGAATGGGAGGGGAAGTCATATCTTATAAAATGCTTGCATGAGTCTTTTGTGTGTCCCTCATTAAGTTAGTTTCTTAGTTAACTCTCACATCCATGCCACAATTGAAGGAGGAATGACGAATTGCAACCGTGTATATTTGGGGAAGGGAAGTCACAGCAAGACACTACAATATATTGAAAACTCACTACTGCTACAGTCAAATGATTAATTTCTCTACCCATTTTCTTCTTTTGCAAAAAAAAAAAAAGAAAAAAGCATGGAACATTAATAGCATGCTCCACATCCAAGGTACTTCATAAATACTTTTTAAAAAGAAAGATGGTAGCCATCAGCATTTTTTTGTTTAATGATTTACTGGGCATGAGACTTGGAGCAGGGAGACCAAACTGCCAAGCTGTTGTACCTTCCCCCAAAATATGATATTAAGCTTTTTTTCCAGCTAGGTCCAAGAAATAATTTAAGCAAAAAAGTCAATCCAGTGGCTTGCACTGACAGAGTTTTAAAATGCCATTCTGAAATAAGAGCCATTTTTTTCAATTCCTTAATGTACTTGCTGTAGGTCTTTTCTTTTGGACATTATCTGATACTGGTCTATGCTGTTTGGGTAGAGTCAGTCTGATTAGCACAATGACTTTTCTTTTAATCCTGAGCCAAATCATTTTCCTCTGAAGTGCTACATGAGACAATTAGGCTCTTCCTCCTAGTCGCTGCATTGGGATCAGAGCTGCTGATTTCTCTGCAGTTCTATGAAGATGCAGTACAGCTGAAGCAGGACTACTATGATTCCAGTTTTACAGCTAGTTTGAACCAAGTCTGTTTCTTTGCAGCTCATCACTTATTTTATACTAAAGCTCAGATCTTCTTTCTATGTGTCTGTTATTGTGAAGCACCATAAGTCCAAGTTGTAGGGGGATGTGAAGATGAAAATCCTAATTTTATTCTTTTAATAAACACTATTACACTGACTAGATAAAGAAGTAAATCACAACTCGAGCAGGCTCAGTGAACCAGTGGGGATTTGGTGACTTAACTCCTCCAGAAGTTCCATTGATTCAATGAACATACTCTAGCCACAATTTTCTACTACTACTATTAGTAATAATTTTGTGTCAGAAATTATTCTGGGTTGAAAGGATTTTTGCAGAAGAAACTCCACTCAGGGAACACCCAAATGAGGCGCCTTACATGTTCCCAAGATCTGGGATAGAGTCAGGCACTCAATCTGGGTCTCATACTGCCAACTTGCCAACCTTCCAGCTAACAAGGTGAGATTCTTAACCACTCAACTACCACAGCCCTAATTTACTATTGTAATCTTGAGTTGTTGGGACAAATTTAACACTCTAGCTAACTGACTAGCTAATAAGCATTGCAAACACAATATTTCACAATTTATATATCTGTATCTGTATCTGTATCTGTATCTGTATCTACACACACAAACACAATATTAATATAATAAACAGCAACAATAGGGATATAACAGAATGGGATTCTAGATACTGCAAGTGGTGCAACCCAAGTTCTTTTCACCAGCACCAGAGAGAGAATTGCTTAAAGGATTAAAGAAGAATTCAAATGTCTCTTTGAATCTAAATGAGAACAAAATCCAAGATATATTTATCAAGAGAAGTAGGGCATTCACAACAGAGTAATCGGCTTCAAATATAGAGTCACCAAACTCTGAAATAAGATACAAATGCAAATACATAAGATCACTATGTCAATTCAATCTTCCAGTTTCCCTCTTTCACAAACATACAGTTGTACCTCGCTTAAAGAGCATAATGCGTTCCACAGGGTTGTGCTTTAAGTGAGTTTGCTCTTTAAGCGAAACACCATTGTAAATGACCAATTGTGCAGCGATTGCAAACCCAGATTTATTTGTTAAGCGAGTTTTTGGTTGGTTTTATTTGTTAAGCGAAGCGAACATTCAGAGAAAATTCTGCTCTTTAAGCGAGTTACTCTTTAAGCAAAGCACTCTTTATGTGAGGTTTGACTGTATTGAAATTCTACTACCTAAACCAAGGGATTTCTGCTTCTCCATGGGAACAGCAGCACCCACTCTCTCACTATTTCTGACTCAAATCCTGAACATCAGCCCTTTCCTAGGATTTCCCCATCCACTAGGGTTGAACCATGTGGGCTACAGAAACACTCTGTGCACAAAATATGGAAATGTAATTGCACTTCAGCCTCTCTGAAGAATTTCTAGTCAATCATTCTTGCTCCAAGTCACAACTTTTGAAATGATGACTCCTTTCTCACTTAATAATTTGACATAGTTGAAAGGCTTTTTCTTTAACAGGTCAATTCAGGGAAAGAAGGTATGTTGCCAGGGGCTGTCCCACTGCCTCCTCAATGTCCTGCTGTGTGACAGCTGAGATGTTGCAGATAACTGACTCTTTATAAATAATGGTCACAAGTGGATTGCACAGATAAATCAAGTCTCCAACTTGCATAAAGTAGGTCTGAAGTAAAATATACCTATCATAATCTCCAGCTACTTCAGGGTAGTATATCCATTATACTTGTCTTCTCATAGAAGAGAACTGTCACATGTAACGTCTGAAATCTGCAGCTATATGAATAACAGAAGTGAAGGATATGAAGACTGGAAAATCAAAGAAAAAAAGGATGCACTATAATAAATGTTGTGTCCGAAATTACTCTGAGTTGAAAGGAATTTTTCTGGATAAACTTCACTCAGGGGATGCCAGAATGAGGTTCCTTTCATGTCCCCAAGATCTGTCATGCAGCACTCGGGTATCGAACCCAACCTTAAAGAAGAAAGTGAAAAAGCTGGCTTGAGACTCAATATCAAGAAAACCAAGATAATGGCAACAGGCCCTATCAGTCCCTGGAAAATAGATGGGGAAGAAGTAGAAGCAGTGACAGATTTTACTTTCTTAGGATCTAAGCTCACTGCAGATGGTGATTGCAGCCATGAAATAAAAAGCCGACTGATTCTTGGGAGGCAAGCAATGAGAAACCTGGGGAACACAGTGAAAAGTAGAGACATCACATTGCAAACAAAAATTCGCATAGTCAAAGCAATGGTATTCCCTGTGGCAATGTATGGTTGTGAGAGCTGGACCATTAGGAAGGCTGAGTGCAGAAGAATAGACGCCTTTGAGATGTGGAGAGTTTTGAGAGTCCCCTGGACAGCGAGGAGAACAAATAGGTCAATCTTAGAAGAAATCAACCTTGACTGCTCCTTAGAAGGTCAAATAATAAAGATGAAGCTAAAGTACTTTGGACATCAAATGAGAAGAGAGGATTCGCTTGAGAAAGCCTTGATGCTTGGAAGGGTCGAGGGTAAAAGAAGAAGGGGACAGCCCAAGATGAGATGGCTAGATGGTATTGTGGAGGCAATGGGCACAGAGCTAGGCGAGTTGAGGGGGATGGTGGAGGACAGGAGTGCATGGCGGACAGCGGTCCATGGGGTCGCAGAGGGTCGGAGTCGACTGTGCGACTGAACAACAAAACAATGCCTGCCACATGACCACGGGAACTTCTGCAGAAGCAGACAGTGCTGGATCTTCAGCTTTGAAACAGAGATGAGCAGTGAACCCTAGAGTCGGATATGACTGGCTTTCGAGCAAGGGAAACCTTTACCTTTTACCTAATTTCTTGTTCTAATTTTAAGAAGAAGGGCTGTTACGTGATTAAAGGCCTATTTGTTTGGCCAGACATTTTACTAATTGCTAACCTAGTTAGTTAACCTTAGTCATGTAGTGTCTTTAATGAAATATTGTACTGTACCATTGTTTTACCACTGTAGTACTATTTTATCATTTAACTTCATTGTATTTTCAGGGGGGCACTGTAATATTTTAAATAATTTCAGGATTGTTTGAAATGAAAACTTAAGAGAATGAATTTTAATCAACTAATAAAATAAAACTTGGTTGATTACACAAATATTAATATTAAATATTAATAGTCAATTCAAACTGTATAAATCTACAGATAAATAAAGCAATTGTTCTAGAGAGGCACAGACAGACTATTTTTAGATGATCCATATCTATGTTGCAGTAGATAGGAGATGAATTATCTGTGTATTAGTAACAAAATTTCCTTTTCATTGCCTTAACAATCTATCTTTTTAGTCAATAACATGTTTTAATCAATAAATTCAATAACATAATTGGTTAAACAAAGAAGAGCCAGTGAAATGCATCTCCTGGAATCGGGTATCTTAATGCTCAACCACATGAATACCACTTGGAAACTTCTAACATATATCATGTGCTATTGATTTTATTTTCTCTTATGGGAGAAAAGTATTTTGGTAAGACTTGGGATCAGCCTTGGAAATGACTGTTGGGAACATGACAGGCAGCCCAAGGAAGAAACTAGAGAAGATTAGTTTACAGAAGATAATCCATTGCTGAGAAGGACAAATCAAGTACTGTATCCAGAATCATAGCATGGACTAATAATTAATTTTGGCAAGAAACATCAAGACACAGAGAATAAAGGTTCTAGCTAAATTATGGAAAATAAAATCGAATTAATGGTTTTAAAAATGAATTTACCCAGTATTTGGTATACAAGACTATTGGCGAAAAGTGTGAATAACTTATGACTTCCTGACATCTGGAAGATATCACATGTGGCAAATGTTTTCTCTTAACTTTTCAAATTGCTGGTAAACAAATGCAGAGAGTTCAAATTATGTATCTTTCAAAAATGAACACAAACATACTTTAGTCCATGGTAAAATACATTCAAGAATATGTGCATTGAGGCAAATATTTTAGAAAGTGTGTACATTTAGAAAAGATATCAACCAAAGTGCAAAAAAGTTGCATCCAAGTTTCCCCACAAAGTGCTGCAATCTGATTTTTTTAAGGATTGAAGAATTCAGGTGGAAATAAGTAAATTTAAGACTGAGAAACCCCCAGATGACTAATGCTAGAATTGAGAGAGCTGAGACAGAATATGAAAAAATGAAATATAATCTAATAAAAGAACTGACCTAAGCAGAACAAAAAAAAGACTGGCAGCTTAACCAGGTAACCATCAAGTTGAACTAATGCTTTCTGTTTTCTACTTGACTAGGTGGTTGGAGTTAATGATGCTTCCAAGATAGAAAGAATCAAAATTCCATAGCATCAATATGGACATCTACAGAGTACAAAGCCACTAGGAATCAAAGCCCTCAGATGAAGGTTTTTAGATAACTATCTGGCCTATTATTCCACAAAAGCAAAGTAACTTTTGTCAGTTATACTGAGACAACCTTTCCAAGTGCATCAGGCATTACTGGGTCTCTCAAGGACCATACTGCTTTTGCAAAAAAATAATTCTATCAAACCTGTGGAGCACAGCTCAGAGAAATGCCATAGCACAGAAAAGAAACCAGACTAACATCACAAATTTCATTTGAAAGTCCAAACAAAACAACTCGTAAACGAATGAAAACTGGAGCACTTGACACCAGAAGATTTTGCTTAAGTGCTGGGATGATTTCTCTCCAGCACTCTCTAAGCCACTGATATTATAATGCCACCTCTGGCAGCGTTATTTCACAAATATATCCCCCATAACATAAAATGTGTACGTGGCAATGCATGCAATGTGTTGAATGTGTGTTTCTTTCAGGTACATTGGAGACACACTGTAGAGAACACTATCATACATATTGAGAGTGCTGATCCATCTACTTGTGTTTCTAATCTTGTGTCATATTATTGCTGAATTATTTATGAACATTGCATGAAGTGAGATATGCCTGCCTTCAAGCAAACACACTACATAAAGCAAGAGAAAAAAGAAAAAGAAAATAGAGGGAGAAGGTAGGTGTACAAGAATATATAAAGCCAAAATGTGAAGAGGCAATTATTCATCAAAAGTCCAAGGAAACCAGTGGAAGGGCAGTAGTAGCTGGCAACAGGGGAGAATTACTGGAGTTGATCATACAGACAAGAGTGTGTTCCTTGGTGTTATAAGCAAAAGAAAGAAGGAAAAGGTAATGATGCAGAAGAAAGAAAACAGAAAGACATGGGACCTGGCATAGGGAAGACAATTTGATACCTTGATCAGAACAGTTTCAGCTGACTGAATGAATAGATCAAATATGAAGTAACTAAGGATCAAGGAAAGAAAACTCAGGGGAAACATGTGGCATTATAATAAATAAGAGAAAGAGGGCAGTGGAGAGTTTTATTTTATTTTGGGAAATTGATAAATATTAGCATTAATTTGACCCAGAAATTATAGCAGGAAAAGAAAGAAACAAGAGAAAATAGATTAAAGATGGGGAACAGAGAAGATACAGTAGTGCTATTTATTTAAAAGCAAACAAAGGATATGTTGAGACTGATGGAGGGAAAGAAAAAGAAAACAAAATAAGGAAAGTAGCTGCAGCAAAGTAATGTAGGGAATTAAAGCAAAGGAGAGGAATAAGAAAATAAATTAAATGTCTTGGGATTAAGACCACAAAGTGACTCTGTCACTGCTCAAAACCTTTGCATTGAACCTTCTCAGGATCACAAGTTGGCAAAATTTCTATAACACAGCCCTACCTTACAGTCAAGTCTATCTATCTATCTAGTTAGCTAGCTAGCTAACTTGGGGAGGCAAAATATTGCAAAATGCCTTTCTAAAGAGTTTGGCCTTGAGAGCCCTCCATGACTCCTGGAGGGAGAGGACCAGGTGAATATATGCTGGGAGGGCATTCCAGATCGTTGGGGTCATCACTGAAAAGGCACGATCCCTACATAGCTTTCTGGGCATGCCTTGTACCCAAAGCTCTAACACCTGGGAAGACTGAGTGGTCTGGGCTGCAGTTGGTCAGAGAAGATGCTCCAACAGGTATCATGGTCTCAAGCTATGAATCAGGCCCAGAAGCTGACAGGCAGCCAAAGTAGGCAAACCAGAATTTTGTACTTGCTGCAGCTTCCAAGCCATCTTCAAAGAAAGCTCCACATAGAGTGTTGCAGTAGTCAGTTTTTGAGATTACAAGGCATGGACCAATGTCATTACAGACTTTGTTCTAAAATTAACAGAACAAATTCCAAATAAAATACCATGAGGATATGGGGAAATAAAAGCTGCACACCCATACTCACACTATCTTGGATATAGCAAAACCTTTCTGCTTATTATGCACTTGCTTAATATCTTGCACTCCAGTTCATGCAGCATGGTAGTCCAGCAGTGTGACAGGACTTCTAGAAATGGATCTGTAGACTTCAACTGTGACAAAAATGGCAGCTAATATAAAGCAACACTTGTTTACTTATTCATTTAGAAGTCCAAGACTTAAGGTATAGAATCAGGTGCAGTATCTAGAAAAATAAGATGAAACCTATTCATCTCACTGTCATGTGTAATATACCATATTTGCCAGCATATAAAATGCATTGGAGATAAGACACACCCCATTATTACCAAAATAGCCCACTATAGGCTACTACATATACAGTGTAAGACACACTCCATTTTTCCAGTGTATCGGGGGGGAGGGGGGGGGAGAATGGGTCTTATACGCCAGTAACTAGGGTTTTGATAAAATTTTGAATAGCAAAATTCTCCAGTTTGGGTGTAACGTGAACACCAGTCGAAGTACAGGTTCATGTAACATGTTATTACAGCTGGTCTCTGCTTTGAATTAGAGAAGATCTTGTGTCACCCACTTAAATAGTGGCTTCAGGTTTCACAGGCAGAAGGTCAATTGGCATTCAAGAAAATTGCTACAAATTCTTTCTTATGTGGCCTTTATGAGTAAACCAAATACATGGAGTCAATAATTGCACAAGAAATCATGTGACTTCTCCATGAAGCATTGTAAAATTCGAATTGGTTGTTTGTGCTTTCAAAATGCTTCTACTACTGAACAGCTTCAATTCCAACAGAAACAAATTCACTACATAGTGAACCCTTTTTTAACATTGATAAATAAGGGTTGAAAACTATATACATTGGAACCCCACATAACGAACGCTTCGCATAGCAAAAAATTCACACAACGAAGTGTTCACTATCCAAGGAGAATACCCCGCATAACCGGGGGGGGGGGAGTTCGTTATGCAGGGTTTTCGGTAGCCAGGGTATACCTGCTCAATGGGAACCCTGATTAATAAACTTTTCTTCCCCATTATGCAGGATAGTACCAAAAGTGCTTCGCATAATGAAAAAATCCACATAACGAAGAGCTCCGTGGAACGGAGTTTTTTCCCCTGTTATGCAGAGTTCTACAGTACTGTACTTGCCTTCATCAGCACGCTGACTGGGAGGCAGAAGGTCAGCAGTTCGATTCCCGAGTACTGCAGGACGGAATGAGCTCCCAGCTCTGTCCCAGCTCCTGCCAACCTAGCAGTTCGAAAGCAAGAAATTGCAAGTAGATAAATTGGGACCACTTCGGTGGGAAGGTAAACAGTGTTCCATGCACTCCGGTGTCTAGTCATGCCTGCCACATAACCATGGAAATGTCTGCAGAAGCAGACAGCGCTGGCTCTTTGGCTTAGAAACAGAGGTGAGCACTGACCCCTAGAGTCGGGTACGACTGGCTTTCGAGCAAGGGAAACCTTTAACCTTATAGCATGAAAGTAAATGATCTGGGAGGAATAATTAGTAATAAGCAAGCAAATATAAAACACAATTTGGATAGACAGATCTGAAAGCAAAGACCTACTGACTCATATGCTAGCATATTTCAAAGAAAGTGAATTGTTTATCAATTTCAGTGTGATCTATTTGCAGAGTTAAAATTGAAAGCACATTTACAGCATATGATTAAGAGGCAGAGGAAGTCCCCAGTTCAAACCTCATCTGTAATATAATCAGAAGATGTAAGTTGGACAGGTCATTACCTCCCAGACTGATTCACCATCTAGAATATTGTTATACTGACTTAGATAGATCTTAGAAAGATATGTTAGGAAGGGATTACAGCAAGATAAGATATGTGAAGTACACCGAACATTCTAAAAGCACTATATTACTGCTAGACAACATTATTAAATTAATAGACATTAGCCAGTATCCTAGCTGGAGCAAAAGAGAAATGCATAACCATTTCCATGCTCCAGCAGCCCTCCCTCATGCAAGTTGCATATAACAATGAAATTTTACTACCAATGTCAAACTAAGCATGCAAAAAAAAAAAACTTTCTGGAGTGGATTCAATGCTTATGGGACTGCCCTTGACAATCATGCAACAGGATTTTTTTTTGTTCAGTCACACAGTTGATTCCGACCCTTTGTGACCTATGGACCCATTGTCCTCCATGCACCTCTGTCCTCCACCATCCTCCTCAACTCACTCAGCTTTGTGCCCATTGTGTCTACAATACCATCTAGACATCTCATTATGGCTGACCCCTTCTTCTTTTGCCCTCCACCTTTCCCAGCATCAAGG
Source organism: Furcifer pardalis (assembly GCA_030440675.1). NCBI lineage: Eukaryota > Metazoa > Chordata > Lepidosauria > Squamata > Chamaeleonidae > Furcifer > Furcifer pardalis. Next base: position 107,378,427 of record CP126893.1, read on the forward strand.
CTTTCTCAACTGAATCCTCTCTTCTCATTTGATGTCTAAAGTACTTTAGCTTCATCTTTACTATTTGACCTTCTAAGGAGCAGTCAGGGTGACTCTCAAATCTCTCCTCCAACACCACATCTCAAAGGCATCTATTCTTCTGTGCTCAGCTTTCCTTATGGTCCAGCTCTCACAACTATACATTGCCACCAGGAATACCATTGCTTTGACTATACACATTTTTGTTTTCAATGTGATGTCTCTACTTTTAACTATGTTCCTCAGGTTTCTCATAGCTTGCCTCCCAAGAATCAGTCGCCTTTTTATTTCATGGCTGCAATGCCATTTTAGAATGAAAGAAAATAGCTGTAACCTAGTTAATTACAGAGGGACAATGGCAGCTTATTGGTAAGACTCTGAACTTGATGACTGGAAGGTCAGCAGGTCAGCAGTTCAAGACCCAACTACTGCATGCCAGAGAGAGCTCCCATCTCTGTCCCAGCTCCCACCAACCTAGCAGTTCGAAAGCAATAAATTGCCAGTAGATAAATAGGGACTATTTCAGTGGGAAGGTAAACATTGTTCCATGCACTCTGGTGTCTAGTCATGCCTACCACATGTCCATGGAAACATCTGCTCTACAAACACAGACAGCACTGGCTCTTTGACTATAAATATTGATGAGCAGTGAACCCTTGAGTTGGATACGACTGGCTTTCAAGCAGGGGTGACCTTTTCCTAGTTAATTACAGATAACAGAACAATTGTATCTACTGCCTGTGACCTTCATTGTTTGGTCCTACCATCTGCTAAATATGTACTACAAAAATCTTCTAGCTATCCCACTTCTGTGTGCTACCTGATGGGGTCTTTCTGTAAATCACAATTTCTATTTAGAGTCCACCTCCCAATCATCTAACTTTCAATTTCCAAAATAGTGCAGAATTGGAAGAGATACTAGAGTTAGCCCCCCTCAAGCTAATTTGTTATGTATCCTGCCCTGTGGAAAGAAAACAACAATTCCTTGTCTGCAGCTCCTAAGTTAGGGAGTGGGGCAAGGACCTATATTCAGAATTATTATATTCGGAATATGTCCTTCAGAATAAATAATTTAATTAATTAATTGAAATTAAAAAGTTGCTGGATATTTGCACAGGAACACTAAGAAGTGAGGTTGTACTTTCATATCAATAGTAAACAATGAACAATCAATCTCTTTTTTTCAGCCATAACTATGATAGGAACAATGAGGAAAAAGCATCCTAAATGGAACATTAAGGTGAACTTTTTACAAATGCATAATAAAAGCACTTTAGAATGTTCCCAATAAAAAAAGTAAATGTTCTTGGCAAAATAATATCATTTTATACCTTCAGTGTAATATTGAAAGATACTGGTTGCAAAGCTGCAATGTTCCCATGTGTTTATATCTTCATTGTTCCTTTACATAAAGGAATGCAATGTAGAGGTTTTGTCATAAACGTGATCTGACTAGAGAAATCAAATAGGGACAATTTTCTACATGTCTCTGATATCAGGCAGGCATATCAAGTCTTTAAATTATCTCCAAGCATGTGTAGGATGCATTTTTACAAGTGCATCTTACAGACAGCAAAACGGCACTACCCCAGCAAAACTGATGAAATCGTTTTGCAAAATGACTGCCAACATTTCTCTTTTCATTCTTCTAGTGCAGTCAAGTTGGCTGCACAAGTGCCAACTACAAGCATCTCCTGCCGAGAAGAGATGCATCCTGCCAATCAATCCAGTAAAGTGCTGGTCATCAGTCTATAACTGTGCAAACATTAATACTGCAAAAGCTAATTTTACAGAGTTCCACTCTGAGGACTCCTCTTTGTCCCTCAGTTTGGGAGATTAACACTTCAGAGATGGAGAAAAAGAAGTTATATTCAAACCCAGCATAAAACTCTCAGATTGAACAAGGTTTTTTTTTAATTGGAAAGACATCAGTTTGTAAGAGGCAAAAACAGATCAAATAAAAGGAGAAATTCTGAGAAGAAAGTGAGATTGTTGCAACTGCCAATTTGGAAAAATTAGAAATACTTACTTACTTACTTACTTACTTACTTACTTACTTACTTACTTACTTACTTACTTACTTACTTACTTTATTTATTTATTTATTTATTTATTTATTTATTTATTTATTTATTTATTTTCTAATTTGTGTTGCCGCCCCTACAGACAACTATTTGTCTTTCTGTTTAATATTTTTCCATACTCCTTTAGAGATGAATTTATATCTTCCAAACATCTGTGTGATCTCCAAACATTATTCAAAGGAACATACACAAACATACAATTCTCCATATGAGATAATTTTGAGCAGATTCAACCCATTAAGATACTGTAGTGCAGTGTTTCCCAAACTTTGTTTTTTGGACTTCAATTCCCAGAAAGTTAAGTCAGTTCCCCAGAGCATTGATCAGCCAATGGATAAATTTAGGCTTCTGGGTGTTTTGAAGACCACTAGTGTTCTAATGACTATTTATTACTACAGGAACTGGCAAAGTAAAGGGGATATTTGGGGAGGGGGAGGGATAGAAAGAAAAGCAGTTTTCAAGACACAGTCTTGAACTTGCCACTCTCCCAAAATATTGAATTGATAACTATTCCAGAGGACAAATGTTGTGAGGCTAATTTCATTAATGTTTGTAAAGAGCATCAAGATCTTGCAGCAGGAGAGCTGAATTGGAATCTTAAATGAATGACACATGGGCTGATAGCAGTCTGAAGCCAATGAGTGCAACCAACCAGTGCACACAAGCACATGCATGTGAAGAACTACAGGAACAGCTACTGAAAGAGTTCATTACATTTGTTTATCTTCATTTCATGTGTCAAATGAAATTTCATGTAACTTAACAATGGCTCTGGCCTTCCCAAGTGCCACAAGCGCCACAACATCATAATGGGGAAAATATTGATTGACTGCTTGCATTTATGTACCACCCCTCTGGAGAGAAAAGGTTTCCCACTCTGGGCCATTTACTGTATTAACCAAATACAATAAAAATAGCCAATAAAATGTATTAACTGGAAGACATCAAAGCAAGATAAATCCAAGTTGTATTCCTGCATGGGAATGAGTGCTTTTGTTTCACTACTTCACTATAGCTTTCAAGCAGATCATGCAGTGCAGAGAGATAAATATTTTAAATAGTCACTTCAGTAATGTATGGGTGTGCTAGACAAGGAATAATTAGAAAATAAATTACTTTTTTAAAAGCACAGCATTACCACCAAATGTGGAATGAATGGGATTACTGACAAACTCCTGTCCCTAGCAGGGTTTACATCAATGCTGAGAGGCTCCTACATAAATTGGAGCCAGATAAAAATATATTAAAAGAAAGGTTGGGAGAAACACAAACAAATGCATCTCTATGGAAGTGTTAGAGATCTGCTCAGCAACTTTCATAAATCTAAAAGATGTAACATTTCTGCTGGCTTCAAACCAATAGTTTGGTCTAAAAATAGCTTAATCTCCTTGAGAGCAAAAGGAGCAATCAACAAAACAGTCACACACTCTCAGCATACACATTTGCTGGCAAGCACCACACAATCCTTCTCTCTCATTCATTTTCTTTCCTCTGGATTTATTCTGTTTAGTCTCCTTCTGCTAGTCTATTTATATGTAGCTTAGAAATTCATTTGTTACTTTTTAAAATTGTATGTGTCTGTGTTTGTGTGTAGTTCATTGTAAGAGTTTTTGGACACATCTGTATTTTAAGAATCTTTACAAATTAACCGAGAGTAACGTATTTCTAACACATTATTAACTGATTACTCCTAAATTATACATAATAACTAATGACTATTTATTACTATGAAAAAATAACATTCTAAACTTCTGGCCTATAATCTGGCGCTAGCTTCATATGCAGCTGTGGTGATGGGCACCATGACTCCCTCCACCACCGGCACCCTGGGCCCCACCCCTGGCTGGGACAGAAAAGGCCGTTATGGCGGTGGGCAGCAGGATGGTGACCTTGCTCTGCTCCCGGACTTTATCTGTGGCCGGGGTGGAGAGGCTGTTGCAGTATTGTATTGTTGTATATCATGATATGTTGTTTTCGTAGGATGAATATTGTATAATTGTGTATATTGTATTACTGTGTATATTTATAATTATTGTGTGAGCCGCCCTGAGTCAGGTTTCCTGATTGGGCAGCATACAAGTAGGAAAATTAAATTAAAAATGAAATTAAAATTCTGCCATTGCACAGCACATTCAAGACAATGCAGTCCACATATACTAAGAAGAACCACTGACTTTACTGAGATACATGAATGATGCCACTATTGCCACCTGAATGCGCGGTAAATAACGTGTGTACAATTTTCTTCAAATAATCCTTACCAGGAAAGCATCTCTCGTGAGGAAGCTTCACAATGCAAATTAGAAGTATAAATCTTGTATCATAATTTATTCTGAGGTAAGCAGAAAAGCATTTGATAACAAGGAATCCAGTTTGCAGTAGATGCAGGGAGCATAACAGGGAGCATAACATGAGTGAGGAATAAGTAACAATAAAGTCCATCTGCTACATGAACCTGAGAAATTGCCTAAAAACTCTAGGAATATTTTGCCAAAATATCAAAAATATTAATAAGCAAATCCAGCCTCTTCTGAAATATTGGGATACATTTCAACACAAGGAAAATGTTATAACTCAAGGTTGCAGCAAACTTCAAAGTTAAAATCCTGTAACCTCCAAAAGCAGACGTTTGTCCTCATCCATTATAAGAGACAATTTTTCATTGCAGCAGTGACTTCCATTTTGCATACTGTTATGATGACAAAAGAAAGACCCAAATTATGAAGACAAGTGTCCCTCATTTATATTTATGGGGTGGAGAGGAGTTATTCTAATTTATAGGATAGAATGAAAGAGTAGCAAGCTTAGAGAAAGTCCACTGGCTTCCTAAAGGCTGTTCATTCTCAAACTACAGTATGAAGGATTTTATCTGGTGACAGCAGCCTTGATTTCCTGTATTGAGAAAAAAAGTATGATCTTAAATATATCTTTGAGGCTTTTAAAAATTTATTTTGGAACAAACTGTATATTGTCAGAAGTTTTTATCTTTACACAACACTCAATAATTAGTTGTCAGTTGTATTTCACCCCATGGGGCAACATTAAATCAAATTGATGGATACATCTGTGTATGCAGAGGTACGTCAACCTGGACAAAATGATACCCAAAGAAACATTGAATAACTGAATTTAGGAACCAACTGTGCAGGAACCAGTTTTCGGCAGGCCTTTAAGCAAGATGCTCTCTGCTCTTATTCCTTAACCCCAAGGCTCTCCCTGACCAATATATGTGTTTGGAAAATACAAACTGAAAGATTCTGTTCCTCCTCTGAACTTCTGCAAATGCTTGTATGCTCAGAAAGAATTGATGAATAGGTTGTAACAGCACCATAGAGGAAGATTAAGAGCAAGAGGGAGAGCAAGACCAAATGTGGTTGGAAAGCAAGGCTCTTTCATTGGCAGAGGACCAATAATAATGCCCACTTCTGAAATGTGCTCTTGCCCAGAGGTGCTGTATGTGCATACAAATCACACCATTTATCAGTTAATTCAGAGGGCAATGGACTCTCTGCCACTCAAAAGGTGCAAATGAGTGGTAGATATGCTGGGGATTGGGCTGGGTTCCACCTACAGCAGACAACACTGGTTCATACCATGAGATTACACTCAAACTACTTGCATGTATTTAGTAGTCCGTTTTAGAAGGCATTTGTTCTGATGGGTGTCCAACATCAAAAATTCAAATTTATAACTTGTAAACAGTACAGCAGCAACTAGGAGAAAGCTCATATTGAAATACAAATAGAGTGTATCTACAGTAGCAGTTATGAAAATACATAAAAAATTACTGACAAAGTAATTGCTTTTTGTACAAATGTACCTTTTTTTATTAAATAGTTTTACCCAGCATGGAAGTCTCTTTTAAAAGGAATAAATTTACTGCATACCAATTTATTCACAGCCTGTAGATTCAGCATAATGAAAACCTCCTAAGTAAATATCTGATAAAAAGAGCAAATAGGTAGCACTTGAACCTGTGAGCTGCTTTTTCTTAACATGGTGCTCTAATGCAAAACAGCAGGACCCCCAGAAATGCTGGCACATGGTGTCAGGAAAAAAAATAAAACCTTTGGGGAAGGAGATTTGCTCTTTGCAAAACTATCAGTAAGAGTTACAGCTTATAGTATTGGCCCAGAAGAGCAAATGGAGAAAATGCATGTTTTTAGCTGTGTTTCCTTTTGCCCTTGAGCTAAAGGGTTTTATTTTTTCATTGGGATGGGCACAATAAAAATTTCCATATTTCTTTCATTTTGGATTATTTTCAGGAGTGCCTTTTTCATTTTTGAATTTTAGACATGTCAATCCTTTCATCTTTTATGGAAGAGAAACAGTTCTTTATTAGTCTTTCATTTCATGTTTCCCATTCATGTTTTCTGGCACTTCAAAGAATCCTTAAAAACTATTATGAAAGAGCAGAGACAAGGTAGCAGATAATCAATCTACTGCAAGAGCAGGAAACAGTACACAACAGAGAAAAATAATCATCAGACCTATGTAAATACTAGCTGGCACCCCCCCTCCCAATCTCTGGCTGGGAGGGGTGTTTTCCACCACCACCAATGCGGGGGAGAAGCCTTCTGCTGAGCCAGGCAATTATGCGACATGCGTGTCCCAGTGGGGTCGTGGCAACCAACTCACCCTGAAGAGGACCATGTGGCCAGTAAAGAACCCTCTTTTCCAGGCCGAAACCAAACCTTTGGACTAGGCCAGGAAGGGCATCAACAGGGAAATGAAGGCTTGAGTCTTAGCCCATGGGTTTTTTTTTTAAAATTGACCAGGTAGACATCCATCAGAGCATCCCCTATCTGTTTTGAGATAACTGCATTCATCTCTCTGATAGAGGGGCCGATATCCTACTGCAAATGCAAAACTTACATATGGGCATTGTGGCGGTCCTCAATAGACTCCAGAAGTGGTGCCATCATCCCTGAGGGGCAGTGGGAGAAGGGAGCCAAGTGGGTGCTGACCCCCTCTGGTGGTGGGTAATCTGGGGTACGGGGATAGTGGGTGTCTTCAACAGGGCGAAGTCATCCAGTGCTGGAGTCCTGTGAACCAACTGGTAGGTGGCTAATGCCATGTGGCTGGCATGCGGTACGACCAAGATCCACTCTTTGAGTGGAAGTGGAAATGGCCACTGCCATGCCCACCCTGTTAGGGTCTGCTGATTACTAGCCCATGCTTTAAATAGCAGGGGCCCTGTCCCTGGCATCAGGTTACAAACTGCCCTCCTTACCTCCTCATCAAATCTTCTACTTAACAATCCACAAACATGGCCCAAGCCTTTAACCATAACTGTTTGATGTCTGGTCTCCTCATTTCGCACCGAGGGTGGAAGTTTATATTATCAACAGTGTAAATTCAGAGCCAATAATCCAGCATAACAGAGCCTCTCTGGCTCTGAGCACCACTATATTAAAAAGACAAGGAACCAGCCAACCACCAAAACACTATCTGCCGGGCACAGAGACACACATTCACCAAAGCAAATAACACAATACCATAAAGAAGAGTGATACCTGAAGTACCCAGGTATGTATGTAAGGTCCATGTGGTTACACCTAGAGAGGCAAAAAAAGCAATAAGCACATCGAGAGCTTTCTCCGCCATCGCCCTCATTCTCAGGAATGAATTGCCAGTGGAGATTAGAACTGCTCCTACTTTATTAACATTCCTTAAATTGCTAAAGACTTACTTGTGTAAGCAAGCCGTTCAAGACGTATAAGATCCTATGTTACCTATTTAGTAAATCCAGTTCCATGAATCCTCTCTCTCTCTTTCTCTCTCTCTCTCTCTCTCTCTCTCTCACTCTCTCTCTCACACACACACACACACACACACAAAGGGTGTTACTCTAACACTAGCTATTACGCCATAACCTAACAAACTCCAGTAGTAAGAGAAGCTGCCGAGTTGGCACCAGAACTTCAGTACCCTGGATAGCTTCCTGCATAAAGGCAAAGGTCCAATTTCTGACTCCAGCTAAAGGTTAGCCGTATGTTTTGAATGGTGAGTCAACACTTCTACAAATCCCCTTTAATCACTGGGTCAGCTCTGGTTGGGACTGTCAGTTGGACTACTAGGCAAAGGAATTAAGAATTTATTGGTGCAAAATGAAAGCCTACTTCGTTTAAGCAACTTCCATTCATTCTCCTTGATCTCTTCTTCCTCTTTTACACCATTGGGTGTTGAGGGAGATGCAAGATTCTTACTCTGGCACTTCCAGCACCTCCACCAATGTAATTTGGTGTCCTTGTTATGCTTCTTTTATGTTATCTCGCAACTTCCTCTGGGTCTGCCTCGTGGTTTTTGTCCTTCTCCTCTTTCCACATATGCCTTTTAAGGTATGGAATTCCAAGACATTCTCTCCAAATAGGCAAGTCACTTTATTTGTTGCCTCTGTATGTAGGGCAAGACTGGTTCTGTTCCAATTCTTTCCCTTATAACCTCTTTCCTAATTTTATCCCTTTTAGTCACTCCAGCAGCCTTCCTCAGACATCTCATTTCTATGGTGACCAACTTTTGTTTATGTTTTATTGTCAGTGTCCATGGTTGGCACTGGTAACATTAGGTGGGAATAAATATGCTTTGTATGAGGTATTTCTTTGTGTTCATTAGTATTGCCTTGTGTTGTAAAAGTGGAGCTAACTGTCCCAATATTTGGTTTGCCTTACTCCACCATATGTTAATCTCTTCATCCATTTTCAGTAAATTTTGTGGCTCAAGTCACTAAGACGCTGACTGGGAGGCGGAAGGTCAGCAGTTTGATTCCCGAGTACTGCAGGACGGAATGAGCTCCCGTCTCTGTCCCAGCTCCTGCCAACCTAGCAGTTTGAAATCAAGAAATTGCAAGTAGATAAATAGGGACCACTTCGGTGGGAAGGTAACAGCGTTCCATGTGCTCCGGTGTCTAGTCATGCCTGCCAGATGACCATGGAAACGTCTGCAGAAGCAGACAGCGCTGGCTCTTCGGCTTAGAAACAGAGATGAGCACTGACCCCTAGAGTCAGATATGACTGGCTTTCGAGCAAGGGAAACCTTTACTTTTATGTGAACTCTACTACTTGTTTTATTTATTTATTTATTTATTTAATCAGACTTATATACCGCCCTCCTCAAAGAGACCCAGGGTGGCTAAGGACAGGTTGTACTTACCAGTAACTGTCGTTCTCCGAGTATGTTGTTTGGGGATTCACACTGATGGGTTCTGCGCCTGAACTGAATCCTGAGCGGAGCTGAAAAGCTAATTGGATAAGATTTTTAAAATGTGGGACCGCCCACCATGCCCAACCCCTTCTGGCGCCATTTCGCGCTCTCTCCTCAGTTTGATACTAGAGCTGCCCGCGAAGCATAAGGCCATCTCAGGCCGGCAGCCTTGAGGGGAGGTAGGGTTGGGTTGTGTGAATCCCCAAACAACATACTCGGAGAACGACAGTTACTGGTAAGTACAACCTGTCCTTCTCCTTCGTGTTGTTTGGGGATGCACACTGATGGGTGACTAACAAGCTCACTTACTTGGATGGTGGGCAGCTGGCATCCTGAGATGTAGGAGAGCGTGAAGGCATCATGGATGGGTGGTCATCAACGAAGAGGTTCGGAGACCAGCCGTCAGGATGGATCTGCCCCATCTGACGTCAAGAGCAGACCTTGTGTCAACCCGGTAGTGGGTGATGAAGGTAGAGGCCCTGGACCAAGTAGCGGCCTTGCAGATGTCCTCCATCGGGATGCCCTCTAGGAATGCAGTGGAGGAAGCCAACGTCCTGGTGGAATGTGCCCGGACATGGGGAGGTGATGGCAAGGATGACATCTCATAGGCCAGGTAGATGGTACTTGAGATCCACTTGGAAAGTCTCTGGGCAGACAGAGAGTGTCCCTTGGACTTGCCACCATAGGCCACAAACAGTTGTTTGGCTCTCCTGAAGGACGCAGTCCTTTGTGTGTAGAACAGCAAGGCCCTCCTGATATCCAACGAGTGCCACACTCTCTCTTGTGCAGACGAAGGATTCAGGAAGAATGCTGGAAGCGTGATGGACTGGGCCAGGTGAAATTCAGTCAGGACTTTGGGCAGAAAGGCCAGGTCCGGGTGCAATACTACCCTATCGGGGTAGAACTTGAGAAAAGGAGGGTCAGACCTCAGGGCTGCCAGTTCTGCCCTCCGGGCAGAGGTGATGGCTACGAGAAATGCAGTTTTGTAAGAAACAAACTTAATGTCCACTGTAGCCATGGGCTCAAAGGGCGCCTTCGTGAGCGCGGTGAGCACAGCAGTGAGAGACCACTGAGGAGGTGGTATCTTTACTGGAGGGTAGGCATTACGCAGTCCCTGGAGGAATCTTTTAACAGTCTTGTCTCTGAAAGCGGAGGACAATACTGATGAAGGTGGGGCCTTGGCCACCACCGCAGCCAAGTGGACCTTTAAGGATGAGTGTGCAGATCCTGACTCAGCCAGGTGCAGGAGGTAGGACATGACGTCCTGCAGGGATGCTGAGTCCACGGTGCGGTCGCTGGATACCAAAAAGTCCATGAAGCGACGGTACTTGGCATCGTAGGACTTCCGCGTGGAAGGCTTCCTTGATAGTTCAGGTGCAGGCTCGGCAGATCCGAGTGGAGGATCCGACCGTCCTCCATGCAGAGGAGATTCGGATCGGTGGGTAGGCGAAGGCGGTCGCAAGCCAGGGTTTGGAGCAGCGGGAACCACGGCTGGCGCGGCCAGGATGGGGCAATCAGGATCGCCCAGGCGTTCTCCGCACGGATCCGTACCAGGACCCGTTGGATGAGAGGGATCGGTGGAAACATGTACAGTAGTTCCTGGTGCCACGGCACCATGAAAGCATCGCCCTCCGATCCGTGGCCGATCCCCGCTCGGGAGCAGTAACAGCGGCACTTGGTGTTGGCCTGTGTCGCGAACACGTCTAGGTTCGGTGTGCCCCACCGTCGGCACAGATGGTCGAACACCGATCCGTCTAGTTCCCACTCGTGCATCGCCGTCCCTTTGCGGCTCAGGGAGTCCGCATCGGAGTTCAGGGTGCCCTGGATGTGGACACCTATGGGGAACACGTGTACCTTCAGGCACCACTCCCAAATCTGGACAGCCAGGTGAAGGAGGGAGAGAGACTTGGTTCCTCCTTGCCGGTTGAGGTAGGCTAGGGCCGTGGTGTTGTCCAAGGCGATCTGCACCACGCGGCCCGCTATTGATAGTCTGAAGGACCTCATCGCCTTCCACACCGCCAACAGTTCGAAAAAGTTGATGTGGTGGCTGGCTTCCGCGGGTGTCCAGATGCCGTGGACCCGTAACCCGAGGCAGCACACACCCCATCCGTGCGTGCTCGCGTCGGTGGTCACTTGGACGGATGGTGCGGGAAGGGTGAAGAGTCTCCCCGCGGCCACATTGCGGTCCATTGTCCACCAGTTCAACTGGTCTTGCAGCTCGGGAATTGGTGTGAGCCACTTCCCGAGGTCGTCGTGGGTGCTGTCAAAGGAGGCGAGGAGCCACGACTGGAGCGATCGCATCTTGAGCTTGGCGTGCGAGATCACCACCGTGGTCGACGCCATGAGTCCTAGCAAGCGGAGGGCGTCCCTCGCACGGACCCGACGCCTGCCCTGGATCCGTGCCACCACCGCACGGATGTCGAGCAGACGTTTGGGCGGAGCATAGGCTCTCAGAGCCAGAGAGTCCAATACGGCTCCGATGTAGTCTATTCTTTGAGTGGGGGTCAACTGAGACTTCTTGTAGTTGACCCGTAGACCGAGACTCTGCATAAGGGCCAGGCAATGAGCAACATCATCCTTGGCTTTCTGTTGGGTTGGGGAGCAGACCAACCAGTCGTCTATGTATGGGAACACTTGGACGCCTTGTAGCCGAAGATGAGCAGCCACCGGCGCCATGCACTTCGTGAAGACCCTCGGAGCGGTGGAGAGGCCGAAGGGTAGACATGTGTACTGGTAGATGTCGCTCCCCACCTGGAAGCGGAGGAAGCGACGATGTTCCCTCCTGATGGATACGTGGAAGTAGGCGTCCTTCAGGTCGATGATGGTAAACCAGTCCCCTTGGTTGATCAGTGGGAGGATGGAGTGAATAGTCACCATCCGGAACTTCCTCGCGTCGATGTGTTTGTTGAGGAGACGGAGGTCCAGGATGGGACGCGACCCCCCGTCTTTTTTGTCCACGAGGAAGTAGCGGGAGAAGAACCCTTCGTGAGATTCCGACACTGCGACCGGTTCTATGGCGCCCTTCTCCAGGAGAGCTGAAAGTTCTTCTTGGAGTGGTGGGGACGGGTCGGTGACACGGACCCATCCGACAGTAGGGCATCTCTTGAACTCGATTGCGTAGCCAGAGTCTAAGATGGCTAAAACCCATTTGTCTGTGGTGATGGCAGACCACTTGGACAGGTAGTCCGCCAGGGGACGGTATGGTAGAGTCTCGGTCACGGAAGAGTCAAACGCGTTGCTTGCCCTTCCGTTCCGTCCGCTTACCGGTCTGATGGCGCTGCTGGTAGCGCGGACGGGTGGTTTGCTGCCTTGGTCTGTAGGGCTGGTACTGGGAGTAGTCCTCCTGCCTCTGTGGCTGGCGAGGCTGGTAGGACGGGCCTGCCTGTGATGTTGACGGCTGGTCCTGATGGTACCGGCTGGCTCCCCGGCGTGGGGCTCGGAGCTGTTTTATGGTGGCGTAGTCCCCTTTCAGCTCCCCCAAGGAGGTGTCCGTCTCCTTGGCGAACAGCCCCTCGCCATCGAAAGGCAGTTCCTCCACGAGCAGCTTGACGTCGTCCTGCAGGTCAGAAGAACGAAGCCATGCGTGCCGGCGAAGTTGGATGGCGGAGGCCAGGTTTTTCGCCTCCGACTCCGTAACGTGCCTTCCAGTCCGGATCTGTTGGAGGGCCAGCTGGTTGCCTTCCAGGCAGACTTTCTCGAACTCCACTCGGTGTTCGGGTGGTATCATCGCCTTGAAGGATTCCGCCTTCTCCCATTGGCGGCACTGGTAGCCGCCCATGGCCGTCGCATAGTTGGACGCACGGAAGGACAGGGAGGCATTGGCGTAAAACTTCCTGCCCAGTGCGTCCAACTTCTTCCCCTCTTGCATGGACAGGAGGGGAGTGCTGCTCACCGGGGTTCGGTGTTGGGAACCCTTGACCACGCGGGAGTTCGGTGCCGGGTGTACATGTAGGAAGTTGGAGTCGTCGAGAAGCCTGTACATGGAGTCCACTCTGTTGGACACCGAGTGGGACGATACATGCTTCTTCCACACTTCCTTGGCCGCCTTGGCGATCTTCGGGAGGAGGCCCAAGCGGACGGGGACCAACTCCCTCCGATCGGCCATGGCGCAAACCACGTCCTCACAGTCTTCCAGGGGAGCCTCCACCCTGATCCCGAGCGTGGATCCGAGGCGGGTGATCAGCGCCGTGTAGGTCCTCTGGTCCTCCGGCTGGGAGCCGTGGACCGATCCAATGTTGTCGTCTGGGGACTTGTCGGCGGCAACTGGCGGCGGCTGATCCTCCTCCTGGTCCGACGAGTCGTCGGAGCCTTCCGACCGCTCCGAGACGCTGGGTGGTGGTAGGAAGGCCTCGGGGTCCGAGTCCAACAAGTACAGCCTGGCGGTCCTCGGATCGCTCCCTGGGAAAAGCAGCTGGTACGGAAGGAGAGAGGCCTCCGACTGCGCCTGCTCCACGCGGTGCCTCTTCGGTGCCGGGCCCTCCTCACGGAGTGGTGGTGCCTCCGGAGCTGGTTCAGGAGGCAGAGGACCCTCCACGAAAGCCGGCGGTGGTGGCTGAGGGGCCCGGAGCTGGACGACCAACTTCTGCACCATCGCCTCGACAAGCGGGGCGATGAGGCTCAACTGGGCCAACGGCTCGGAAGCCGGGCCAGGAACCACAGAAGAGGCAAGAAGAGAGGTGGTCCTCCGCGGCGGTGGTGGCGGAGGAGTCTCCGGTGGAGGCGGTGGTGGGCTGGGAGCCCTCTCCGGCGTGGCGGTGCTCGGAGCATCGACCATCATCCTACCCGGTGTTGGTGGAGCTGCTACCGGGACAGACGCTAGCGAACGTGGCGGCGAAGAGGGAGCCGGCCTCGGGGTCGACGGAAGAGAAGATGTGGAGCTTCGGCACTTCTTCTTCTCTTTTTTATCCTTCTTCCTTTTCTCCTGCTCCTTCTTACATTTGAACAGTTCTGCGGCCGAGGGCCGCGAAGAAGGAGCAGAGGTCGAAGGAGCGGATGTAGAGGCAGCCGCCTGCTCTGGTGCTGGGGAAGATGGCGGCGCAAGTGCGGCCTCCATGAGGTAGGCTTGAAGACGGTACTGGCGGTTTTTCAGTGCAGTCTTCGAGAAGCCTCGGCAAACCGCGCAGGTCTGGACCTGATGGTGTTCCCCCAGGCAGCGGAGGCAACGCACGTGTCCGTCCTTGCTCGGGAACTTTCTGTTGCAGGACGGACACTGCTTAAAGGCAGCTGCTGAGGCCATCCACCGAAGTAGATGGCCTAGTGGAAAAAATTATCCCGGCCGGGAGGCCCCGACACGAGATTGCGATGCGAGGACCAAGGGATTATGATTCCCCTGGTCCGAGAAAAATTGTTTGTAAGAAAAAAATTGAAGATTTCTGAGACAATCTCAGCTAAGAAACTCACAGCTTTTTTTCCAGGCTCCTGCTCACGCAGCGGAAAAAAGCAAACTGAGGAGAGAGCGTGAAATGGCGCCAGAAGGGGTTGGGCATGGTGGGCGGTCCCACATTTTAAAAATCTTATCCAATTAGCTTTTCAGCTCCACTCAGGATTCAGCGCAGGCGCAGAACCCATCAGTGTGCATCCCCAAACAACACGAAGGAGAACAAAGCTTCAAAGAGAGGCATAAAACACAATATAAAATTCTGTCTAAAATTAATATTAAAAGAGATGAAAACTAAGCAAAGTTAAAAGATTAAAAATTCATACATTGAGAGAGGGAGGAGTCAGATGAGCCAACAAACCAATCCAACTGTCTGACCTCTATCATGATAGCTATTCTAGGCTATGCTCTTTCCTCCCAGTTGCCATTACCTCAGTCTTCTCTTTATTGATTCTTATATTACCTTACATTCTTGGTTCATGGGTGTAAGGTGTTGTTGTAGTTCTCCTTTATTAAAACATAAATTCACACTTTGTAAAAATGTTAACAACCTTTCTTCAATCTCTATTAAACCATATCAAGTTGAAGAAACTATATATATATAAACTATTTGATCTTTTTATTAGATACCAACCATGAATCTGAAAAACTAAGGTTCTGCAAAATAAGTAAGATTTTTCTATAATGGTTTGGCAAAATTGCATCATGCCAAATGAAAATTAAATTAAGATAAATGTTTTATTCTGGACACAAGCAATAACTATTAAGGATGAACAATTAAAAATGGCAGGATATGATTACCAAGTTTTGTAATGGAGATAAAAATGCAATGGATAATAGAAAAAATTGGTTATAAGTTACAAAAAATTGGAAGGGTTAAATTTTTTCAATATAAAACTATATTACATAGCTACGGCAATCAACTAAGAGGCATACCAGATATTTTAACTTCCCTTGAGAGTTTAATAAGGGCAGATTTGGAAATGCAGAAGATATAGGCTAATATTGAACATACAGAGGGTACCAAAAATGCATACACATTTTAAGAGATGTTATCTATGTCTTACTTTTTGAAGTTGAGTTGAGTTATGGTAGCAATGTATAGTATGATGTTTGCTCAAAAGAATGAATGCTAGCATCACCATGCAAGAGGCAGAGCAGTCAAAGAAAATGGCAAAAGCATGGTTGTCATTTGAGGAGTACAAGATCATTTTGAAGTGGTATTTGAAATTTGAGAACATTGTGGAAGTACAACATCAATAGAGGCATGAGTATGCAACAGAACCTCCAACATGCCTAACAATTGCACGCATTCATAAGTTTGAGGCACATGGTACTATGTGTGATGTGCACAAGGGAAGACCCGGGAGGTCTCACACAGCAACAAGTCCTGCTTCTTCTGCTGTGGTGCTGGGACTGTTTATACCAAGGATCCTAAACCTTTTAAAGCCAGGGGTGGATCATGCCCCTTCAGACTGTTGGTGGGACAGATCAGTGCTGCCACCATCACCTTTGGTGGCAGTGGCAGCAGTAAAGGGAGTGGTGGGGGTTTGAGGTGGTCCCGCCGCCACCACTCCACCACCAGTGGTGGCAGTGGAACCACCCACCACTTCACCCACACCACTGCTGCCCACCCCAAGCTACCCACCACTCCACCACATGCCGCTTCCCTGCTTACGAGCCTGGAGGAGCTCCATGACACCATCTCATTGGGCCCGTGACCTTGCTCCAGCCTCTGCTTCTGCTTCTGCTTGCACCACCACCTCAATCCTTGTCTCCTCCACTTGGCTTGATGTGCCCCTAATGCCACTCCATAGCAGGGTGGATGTTGTAAGCCATACAATATTCACAAAGCTATGAAGCACCATTAGGGACATGCCAAGCCAAGCAGAGGAGACAAGGATAGAGGCGGTGGCAGAAGCAGAAGTGGTGGCTGGAGCGAGGTTATGGGCCAGATGAGTTAGTGCTACAGACTGGATCTGGCCCATAGGCTGTAGGTTGAGAACCTCTGGTTTACACTCTCAACATAGAAGTATTTTGGGAATGGTAAATTTTCCAAAAGATGGTGGCCCACTGCACTTCCATTGAGACATGAGAGCTTGCCTCAATGAGAATTTGCCAGGACAATGGATCAGATGAAGAGGTATGGTTGAATTTCCCCCACATTCTCTTGACATAACACCCCTTGACCAAGACAATCACATTCTAGTTGGAGATTTCAGTTGCCATAGCAACATCTTGGGGAGCACAATGATAAAAATTTGCAATAATGCTAGTTCCATCTGTACTTCAGATAGCCCGTCAGCGAGAGAACTATGATCAATTCATAACTTCTATTTAAGAACATTTAAGAACATTCTCATGCCTCCATTTCAAAACAGGTGCATGACCAACATCTGGAAACAGCATTCAATACTTAGACTAGACAGACGATAACTTGCATGCTTTCTTTCCATTACCCTATGTTCTTTGAAAAAGCATGTTGCTATAAAAAACATTAGCAACTTGGGAATTCAAAATTTAAGCCACACTGGATAAACCATGAAGTATCTAATTATCTTAAAATAGCAGTGATAGCTTTATATGATGCTATAAAATAGGACAAGGCTGTTAATTTATAGTAGCAATCTTCCTCATATTACTTTCTATTTCTCCTAGTCTACAAGTTGTAAACCAGGAATTCTCAACCTGTGGCCCATGGTGCCATTTCATATGCCCCCACCACCACCACTTCCACCACACCAGGAAGTGCCATGTGGTGAAGGGTAAAATTGCCGTCCAGCCCCTGAAGCTGTCTGAGGAAGTGTGATGCAGCCCCTGGCTTAAAAAGGTTGAGAACTGTTGTAAAGCTACTATCAATTTTTATATAATTTAAAAATATTTTTGTCTTCATTTTCCTTGGACTTTTTCCAGCTATTGATTTCAATTTAACATTCCTTCAGCTATTAAGCTGATCACAAATTTCCATTCTCCAGTCCCATCTCAGAAATAAAGACCAGTCACCATGACTAGTAATAGTGTATTTGGCAACCTTTTTATTTTATAATATACAACATTTAACTTTATACTTCCCCAGGAGTTTAAGTATCTGTGTAGATGCACAAATGCACAAGTCATCTGTACTGAACTTCTAAGAAAATCCAGCAACCAGTGCAAAGATTGGGGGCGCTCCTTGGAAAACAGTCATATCCACTCTCCATGACATATCTGTTTCAGCAATGCATTCTGGTTCATAGAAGGTGAGCCTGGTAGGGCATACGGGCATTTCTCACCCCTAAATACCTTCAGAGGGAAACCAACTAATGCTGCTACGTTTGATTTGACTGAGATAACAAATTCTATTTACTGAGGATATGTCCCTCTGGCAGATATTCTAATTTGTTGCAATTAAACTATCACAGGACAGGGTATATCCTGAAAGGGGGGATATAACTATATTGTCCCATCAACCATACTGTGTAGCAGACAATAAATGTAGATTGGATTTATTAGTTGTGGATTAGAATCATAGAATAACTGAGTTGGAAGGGGCCTTTTAGTTCATTGAGTCCAATCCCCTGCTCAATGCAGGAATCTGAATCAAATCAGATATGTCAGATGGTTGCCCAGTTCTCTCTTGAATGCTTCCAGTGTTGGAGCACTCGCCACCTCTCGAGGCAGCTGATTCCACAGTCATACTGCTCTAAATGTTAAGAAGTTTTTTTTTCCTAATCTTCAGCCTATATCTGGCTTCCTGTGTTTTTAGCATATTATTATATGAGCTGCACTTTGGGTTGATGGAGAACAGATCCTGCCCTTTCTCTTTATGATAATCTTTCAGGTATTTGAAGAGTGCTATCATATCCCCTCTCAGTCTCCTTCTCTCAAGGCTAAACATGCCCAGTTCCTTCAGTCTTTCCTCATATGGCTTGGTTTCCAGGCCTCTGATCATCCTTGTTGCCCTTCTCTATGCCTGCTCTAATTTATTTACATCTTTATTAAAGTGTAATGCCCAGAATTGGACAGAGTACTCTAGATGTGGTCTAACTGGAGCTGAATAGGGGGGGGGGGACATGTACCTCATGGAGATTATAACTCTGTTAATGCAGCCTAAAACAGCTTTGGTATTTTCTGCTGCGGCATCACAATTTTGCCTATGATGTACAACAATTCTAAGATCCTTCTTAGTTGTAGTATTACTAAAATTTTGCACTTATCCCCGTTAAATTCCATTCTGTTGGTTTCCAGTGTTCTAGCCTATCAAGATATTTTTAAATTTTGCTCCTGTCTGTCCACCCAGTTTTGTGTCAACAGCAAGTAGCATGAGAATTCCCTCTACTCCTTCATCCAAGTCAGGCATTCTCAACCTACAGCCCATAGGCCAGACCTGGCCCCCAAGGCCTTTTCATCCAGCCCCCAACATCCTCCTCATTCCTGCAGCCATTTCCTGGAAGTACTTTAAACCAGTAAAAATGTGCATTTTTTGCAAGATCTTGTGAGATTTCTTGAGATCTCATGAAATTTCAGCAAGTTCTTGTGAGATTTCACTGAGATCTCACCGAAATCTCATGAGATCTCATGTGGAAACACATGACCAGCATGCACAGCCATTCTAAGGAGAATGATCCTGCCCCCACCCTGAAAAGGTTGAGAAAGCCTGATCCAAGTAATTTATGAAAATGTTGAAGAGAACAGGGCCTAGGACCGAGCCATGTGGTACACCAATTGTTGCCCCCTCCCAGCTTGAGACCAAGCCATTAACAAGAACTCTCTGACTACAATTCTGTAACCAACTGTATACCCATCTGACACTTGTGCTATCCAAGCAACACCCAGTTATCTTGCTAATCAGAATATCATGGGGCAATTTGTCAAAGGCTTTGTTGAAGTCAAGATATATTACATCAACAGCATTCCCACTGTCCACCATGGAAGTTACCCAATGGAAAAAATTAAATCACATTAGTTTGGTAGGATTTGTTTTTGACCCCCTTAACTAGCAAATATTAAGAAACATAAGTACTAGTCTTTGTACAACCACAATAGATGTCAATGTGGTACACAGAAAGAGCCTCCTCAAAGATTCTGGTATTTTTTTAATCACAGTCCGGTGTACCCTGGTAACAGCAACCTTGTGTTGCCAGCTAATCTTTCTCACACTAGATCGGGTGGAGGGAACTGCAGAATGAACTCACCAAAAGTGTGCCTTCATTTTGGCAGTTTCACATCTGGCCTAGACAGGGGAAAATAGATATCAATGACAAGGGAAGAAAACTGAGTGGATACTATACGAACTCTGCTTGCATTACTCACTAGCAATGCCAAGGTATCCTGACAGTCTGGTGCATACAATTTATCCTGCATTTGTGCTTACGCATGCATTTGTAATGATTGCTGGCACAGAGACTAAGACTTTTTGGTATAGCTAATTAATTACTTAAGGAGTTTTCTCCCAGCTCTGTGACACAGAGCTATCAGTATCTACCATTCTCTTCCACTTACTGCCTCTAACATTACTTGCTGTACTTGAATGGCCTACTAAGAACACTCCCTTCCTAAGTATATTTTTTCACATCTGCATAGGTATTATGAAGAACTGAAATGTGCATGGCATATTGGTTAAGACACTGAACTTTATGACTTGAAGGTCGGCAAGTCAGCAGTTCAAGACCTGAGTGCTGCATGATGGAGTGAGTTCCTGTTTCTGTCCCAACTCCTACCAACCTAGCAGTTTGAAAGCAACTGTTTGGCCTGGTGGCCTTTCTTTGCTTTGATTCCATAAACAAGAGGCCCTTGTCCAGATATTGCTGTGTGCAACAGTACACAGAGAATCCAAGGCAGCAGCTGTGATATTTACTTTCCTCCGCACTGAACTATAATAGAAATAATATGATACCTCATGTATAGAATCTCTCTCTCTCTCTCTGAATATGCAACTGGATCCAGATATAACTCTTCATTCTAAAGGGAAATTCAAATACAGAAATTGCTTCCCCTTATGTATCTAACCCTTGCTAGGTCAGGGTGACAGATTTTTTATCATGCAAGATTTTCAGGAGAACAATAAGATCCAAGGCTGCAAAGCCTTTTGCAGATTATAAAGCCTATACAGATGAGTTATCATGGTAATAAGACATTTGCTGCCTTGTTTGGATGTGAAATTGAAACACAGCTTGAACTCTTCCTAAGTGTGGTTGCAAAAATAACCCACCCTGTTATAATGACATTAAGAAAATCAAAGAGGAAGCTGGAGGCCTCTTTGTCTACATCCACCACCCCATTAGCAGAATTTTAGCTATATACAGCCATTTGTTGTTCAGTCGCACAGTCGATTCCGACCCTCTGCAACCCCATAGACCACTGCCCGCCAGACACTCCTGTCCTCCACCATCCCCCTCAACTCGCTGAGCTCTGTGCCCATTGTCTCCACAATACCATCTAACCATCTCATTTTTGGCCGCCCCCTTTTTCTTTTGCCCTCCACCTTTCCCAGCATCAAGGCCTTCTCAAGCGAATCCTCTCTTCTCATTTGATGTCCAAAGTACTTTAGCTTCATCTTTACAATTTGACTTTCTAAGGAGCATTCTGGGTTGATTTCTTCTAAGATTGACCTATTTGTTCTCCTTGCTGTCCAGGGGACTCTCAAAACTCTCCTCCCACACCACATCTCAAAGGCGTCTATTCTTCTGCGCTCAGCTTTCCTAATGGTCCAGCTCTCACAACCATACATTGCCACAGGGAATACCATTGCTTTGACAATATGATTTTTTGTTTTCAATATGATGTCTCTACTTTTCATTATGCTCCCCAGCTTTTTCATCGCTTGCCTCCCAAGAATCAGTCGCCTTTTTATTTCATGGCTGCAATCCCCATCTGCAATGAGTTTTGATCCCAAGAAAGTAAAATCTGTCACTGCGTTTACTTCTTCCCCATCTATTTTCCAGGGACTGATAGGGCCTCTTGCCATGATCTTTGTTTTCTTTATTTTGAGTCTCAAGCCACCTTTTGCACTTTCTTCTTTCAACCTAATCAGGAGCTTCTTTAGGTCCTCCTCACTTTCAGCCATTAGGGTGGTATCATCTGCATATCTCAAATTGTTGATGTTTCTCCCAGCAATTTTGATCCCAAATTGTGATTCCTCCATCCCTGCATTGCGCATTATGTGCTCTGTGTATAAGTTGAATAAGCAGGGTGACAAAATGCAGCCTTGTCTTACTCCTTTTCCTATTCCAAACCACTCTGTCATTCCATATTCTGTCCTAACTGTTGCTTCTTGCTTCATGTACAAATTTCTCATGAGGCATATAAGGTGTTCTGGGATTCCCATCTCTTTAATTACTTGCCACATTTTGTTGTGGTCTACACAATCAAAGGCCTTTGTGTAATCAATGAAACAGAAGTAGACTTGTTTCTGATATTCCTTTGTTTTTTCCATGATCCATCTTATGTTGGCGATGTGGTCTCTAGTCCCCCTGCCTCTTCTGAACCCTGCCTGCACTTCTGGTAATTCTCTCTGCTGTTGCAGTCTATCCTGTAGTATCTTAAGCATCACCTTGCTTGCGTGTGGGATGAGCACAATTGTTCGATAATTTGAACAGTCCTTGGCATTTCCCTTTTTGGGGGTTGGAACATATACTGATCTTTTCCAATCTTGTAGCCATTGTTGTGTTTTCCAAATCTGCTGGCATATAGAATGTAATAATTTGATTCCATCATCTTTTAGGGCTTTGAAAAGTTCAACTTGGATACCATCATCTCTGCTGGCTTTGTTGTTTGCAGTGTTTTTTAGGGCCTTTCTGACTTCACTCTCTAGGATGTCTGGCTCAAGTTCAATTTCCTCATCATTGAAATTATCAGGGGTGTTGAGGTCCTTTCTGTAGAGTTCCTCTGTGTACTCTTTCCATCTTTTCTTAATCTCTTCTGCATCAGCTAATTCCTTGCCATCTTTGTCCTTTATCATGGTCATTTTTGCTTTAAACATTCCCTTGATTTCTCCAATTTTTTGAAAAGGTCTCTAGTCCTACCTTTTGTGTTGTTTTCTTCTATTTCTTTGCACTGTTCATTCAGGTAGGTCTCCTTATCTCTCCTTGCTTTTCTTTGAAATTTTATATTCAAGTGATTGTATTTTTCCCTTTCTCCTTTGCCTTTTGTGTCCCTTCTTTCCTCTGCTATTTTAAGAGCCTCATCAGACAACCACTTAGCTTTCTTACGCTTCTTTTCTTTTGGTATGTTTTTTCTTGCTGCCTCCTCCATGATGTCCTGCATCTCTGTCCATAATTCTTCTGGCACTCTGTCTATCTGGTCCAAGCCATTAAATCTGTTCCACACCTCCACTGTGTATTCCCAAGGAATGTTTTCTAGGTCATATCTGTCTGACCTAGTTGTTTTTCCTATTTTCTTTAGTCTAAGCCTGAATTTTGCAATCAGTAGGTTGTGATCTGAGCCGCAATCTGTCCCTGGTCTTGTTTTTGCTGACTGTATGGAGGTTCTCCATCTTTTGCTGCAGAGTATGTAGTCAATCTAGTTTCTATGTTGGCCATCTGGTGATGTCCATGTGTAAAGTCTCCTTTTGTGTTGCTGAAAGAGAGTGTTTGCTATGACCAGTGCATTATCTTGGCAGAACTCTATCAGTCTTTGGCCTGCTTCATTCTGTGTTCCAAGACCAAACTTGCCTGTTATGCCATTTACTTTTTGATTTCCTACTTTGGCATTCCAGTCTCCTATGATAATGTTTACATCATTTCTTGGTGTCTGTTCTATGAGGTGTTCTAGGTCCTCATAGAATTGGTCAATTGTGGCTTCATCTGCACTAGTTGTTGGTGCGTATAATTGTATTACAGTGATATTGAATGGCTTGCCTTGTATTCTGACTGACATCATTCTGTCATTTTTGAGATTATATCCCATTACTGCTTTTCTCACCCTTTTATTGACAATTATGGCTACTCCATTTTTTCTGAGGTTTTCTTGTCCACAGTAGTAGATATGATGGTTTCCAGAGCTGAATTCGCCCATCCCTGTCCATTTTAACTCACTGATTCCCAAGATGTCAATGCTTATTCTTTCCATTTCCTTTTTTACCACTTCCAGTTTTCCCTGGTTCATTGATCTCACATTCCATCTCCCTATACAGTATTGTTCCTTGCAACAACCCAAATTAATACATTCAAATGTTTTCCCTTAGCATTTTCCTGGGTATCGCATTAATACCTATACAATACCTCATATAACATTAGTATCGAATAACACTAAAATCGCATAACATTAAGGAATCTGGGGGGAAGAATTGCATCAGATAACATTAAGATCCTATGGGATGCTTCAGATAACAACCGCTAAAGCCTGTGTGGTTACAATGTATCTCTATGGATCCCATAGGATTTTAACATGCATCAGATAACACTAAAAATCATATAACACCAAGACTTGTGGAACCAGGTTTTAGTGTTATATGAGGTTTTACTGTAATAGCCTTTTCAGGGCTATCCAACAGAAATGAATCCTTCTTTTAAATGATTTTAAAGCAGAAGGTAAATGTCCTCGAATAGGACCAGTGTAAAGTTAAAAGGCACTCCTTTTCACCTCATTCTCTCTCTTTTTTCACAGCTGTAATAAATGTGAATGTGAGCACGGGAGCTTTTTAAACATAATTTCCTATGGCTGGCTTTAATAAATGTTGTACTCACAGGTAACCAAGGGATAGCTGCGGTTTGTCAAATTCAATTGATTTTCTTCCCCAGGATGCTTTGAGCTCCTCCGAATGTCACTAAATAACTACCATGTACCGGAGCAGATCAGAAAGGCAATGATACACAACATGCTCTAGTTGTTGAACCAGTCACTGCAGGACGCTGCTTCCTCACTTCCCAACCAGCGTTTCTTTTAACATTTGTCCTACACAACAGCTCATTTGAGTATACCAGGAGGATAACAACAATATTTTAAACAGCAATAACCATAATATAAATAAACCAGAACAGCAGCTAAAATCACGGATGACATTCAGAGTGGAGCTGCACCAGATGTCCCAGCTGTTAATGAGAGAAGGCAATATTTAAGGAATTGTGCTACACTTGCTGGCTCAGGAACAGAGCAAATGACTATCCAAAAAAAGAAAAGAAAATCGTTGCAATATTAAGGGGGAGCCACTGGTAACATATTCCACAAGTATTCCTTTGTGTATGTTCAGCTGATAAACTGTTTTATTTTTTGGGACTCTGTTAAAGCAAAGTCTAGAACTGAAGTGCCCAAGATTTTATTACAGCCAGACTATTAATTTAGTGCATGAGAAAGAAGCACTTTGCTTCTCTGGTCATGTTCATGAATTTGTAAACATGGCTAGTTTAACAGCAGCCTGGTTTGAAAACAAGTGGGCTTCTCCTACTTCCTTCAAGCAAGTGCTGTCACTAATAACAGAAACAATACACCCTCAAAATAAACTAAATGTTTGCATATAAAACAGTCATTTTTCTTCAAGCATAAGATACTTCTGGCTATTTTTGGAAGCATCCTGACTTCCATGACTTTTTTTGTAATTTCTGAGTTTGCTGGAACAGACCCAGAATTGTCTCAATTGTCCCATAGTCTTGCAGTCAATCTCCCAGACAACGGACTTCTGACACTAACAAGCAAAAACATTGTGGAGTACCTCAATTCTATTTTTCTCTCTATCTACTTTGAGATTGTTTTGTGGAAAGAAAAAAGTGGTAGTAATATATGGGAGGGCTATAGGTGGATGGAAGATGATTTTGATTAGACTCTGTCCACCATCAACAACCTAAAATTTGAATGATGAAGCACCCAGTGCAAAGCCTAATCTGACAGCACCCTATCTCTCAGTATGTGATTTTTGACCAGAGCTTTTTATGAGTGTCTATAGTTTTCTCATTTAGTCTGTAGTTTGCTCAGTAAATGTTGTTTATACATGCTTTAAAACAAGGTAATTAACAACATATACTGAGCAAACTACAGACTAAATGAGAAAACTATAGACACTCATAAAAAGCTCTGGTTTATGCTTCTTGATTCAATAATACTGTATACTATATTGGTTGCAGTAACATACATAAGAAGCTTTGGCAGTAAATTGTAATATATGAATCTCTTAAATTTAGTTTCAGGCAATTCATCAGATTTCTACAACTGCACTTGTCCTGTCCCTCTGCTGTACATCTCTTTAAAGTGTGTGGTTTGTGCATATTTAATATTTGCATTTCTGTGCATAATTCCTATATTAAGAACTTGAGTATAACTTTCAGGAAAGTGGAAATTTTAGAGCACAGCTGCATCCACTTTATGCTTTAGTTCAAGATGTATGATGTTCTCTCTCAACCTTAGCAACATGAAGGAGAGGAAAATAATTTTTAGTGAACAACAAATTTATGATAATAGCACATACAAAAATTCTTCTCCTTGCTATGCAACACTATATTTCCACAACCACCAAATGGCTTACCTTCGTGCGTATTTTTCCATTTGAATATAAGCCGCCTTAGTACAGAATAACAGTTCCTTAAGCCAAATGAATTATTCAAGGTGTTTTCTTCTCTCTGTGGGAGTGTGCTTACTTGTTTCCCTAGATCTCCACAACACTCCATAAATCTCACCTGCCTAGCTTTTTCTTATAGAGGTTAAACTTGAGGTTAAGATCTGTAAAAACAAAAACAAAACCTTGTGTATCTTCCTGTCATATACAAGAAGAACCGATACCATCCTCATAAGATCAGGTTGATGAATCCAGTGGAAGAGCAAAGCATAATCACTGGACAGAGTGGAAGCCTGAGGTCAATTCACAAAAGGCAGACCACACAAGAAAGGCAAATGAGGAAAGTGAACCAAGAAACAGGTCTGGGTGGAGCAAGAAGAAAATAACAGGTAATAGCTGCCATGAAATTAGAAAAGTTACTTTGTTTTAAGTTACTTGTCACCATATCTCAAAGTTGAGAAATGGAGCTTTAAAAGTGCAATGATTCAAAGTGATTCCTGGAAGCATTACATCATTGGGATTAGTGCCTCTAGTGGACAGAGAAATACCTGAGGGATTCTCGAAGTTCAATGAACAGAAGTAAACGTTGTAATTAAAGTTCATTGTCCTTTTTTGAACCATTGTCAATGAGCCTGCCAACAAGATGGGAGGGGGACAAAATGAGAGCTTGGCACTTTGCCAACATGTCTTGACCTTGAAAATTTTTGCGGAAATAAGCATTATCTCAAGATCGGAGTCCAAGACCACCAAAAAATCCTAAGGAGGGAGGAAGAGAGGGAAATTGTGTATAAAAACCTCTGATTTTGTTCAGTTGAAAAATGCTTCTTCACAGAAGGTGAAGCTCTTGTAGGAGAGATATAAGATCAGGAAGATGAGACTCTGATTTGATGGAGCCAAGCCAGGCCACTAATTGGGAGATAGACAAAATCTCACCAGGCTGACACAGCCCAAATTACAGCAAGGCTGGACTTTAACTCTGAGAGAGATGAGTCTAGGATGAGACTTAGAATCTGTGTGTTTTCTTATTTTTCAGTATAAATTGTGTGTTAGAATAGATTTAGATTAGGAACCCAGGAATGGGGAAATTTATTTTTAAAGTGTGTTATGAGTTTATTAGTTTAAGTTTAGCTATGCTTTTTGTTTGGATATTTTGTGGAATTATGCTTTGCTTCTCATTGCTTCTATAATATAAAGGAGGATGGAGCCAGGATTGGTTTTGTTTCCACAAAAGACAAAAGGACGTTTTGTTTTGTGAACTGGATTACTGGTCTAAGTGTCAAGATAAACCGTGCTACAGGAGAGAGAGATCTTGCAAGGCTCCCATTGAAAGACCTTGGGAACCTTGCCTAGGCGAAGGGGGGGGGGGTCAAAGGAGCAGCTCAAACTGGTGATATCTTCACAGACCTACCGTGGGAGTTTAATTTGGTTGCCTAGCAGTCTGAAAGGAGGGCCTTGATGCACAGCCTATTTGTCCCATAAAGGCAGCACATGGTTCCTTAAACTCTTCACCTGTGTGCCCTGCTGCTATTCCCTAGGAGGAGTGAAGGTAACCCCTATTTGGAGTGCAGTAAAAGTGGAGTGAGGTCACAAGAATGACAAGATAAGAAACAGAGTATGAGAGTTAATTATACGTATTTATTGTTGTACAGATAAAGTTTACTAAAAAGAAAGAACAGCTTGAAAGATAGGAAATGATATATGAGTGCAAGACTCCTGCAAATTCAGAGAAATTGTCCCTGTAATTCAAGTTCTACTGGTGACCAAATGGATGCCTCCCAGAAGCCTACAAGCCTTGCAAGAGGACATGAGCATTCTCCCGTTATCTCCGAGCAACGAGTATTCATTGACATATTGCTCTGAATATAAGACTAAAAAAATTTATAGATTGGCCATTCATGTAGTGGTACCCAAACTGCTGAACATCATGGCATCTTATTATAGCAAATTCCTAAATATCCCTTTAAAATGCAGCAGCTGAATATATATATATTGCTTTGGATACCCAATAGGGCTTATTCCTGGATTGTGGGAATTAATTGTTCAATTAATTTTCTGATTTCTGATTGAACTGACTGACACAATTGATTTATTACTGAACATACTTCCACCTCATGTGGGCACATGAATTTTGACATCCTCTCCAACATTCAGCTGGCTGTGACCCTACAATATAACCAAAGATTTGTAAGAGTTAAGAATGTCTAGAAAATTGGCTCAACAGAATTTTCTCTAACATTAAAAAAAGATGTTGAATTTATATTCTTTATTGAGCTTCTTGAAAACAAAATGAATGCATACTGGGGTCATCAGTAAAGTTTGCCTCTTTAAAAACACAGATATATTAACCATTAATGGATTTTTAATTGACTTATTATTCTCTCCATATGGTACTTTTCCTTCATGCTCAGCATGGAACTGATGTAGTTTGGGATGCAAATTCTTATGAGTTATGATAACAATGCAGATTTATCATTGGATAGGAATCTGAATAAACAAGAACATTAGCATTCCAATATGGTTATAGTACCCCCCCCCCTTTTTCTCCTCCAGTTCAGACTGTTGCTTGATAAGAAATTTATCTGCTTTTCCCTTTGCAAGATCCTTGTCTTTGTTGAGCTTGCAGCAAGCAATCCCATCATGCATTCTGTTTGTTTTGTACACTAGCATAGAGACGGGAAGGCCCAGCATTTAATAAACATAGTCATTAGCTGTTTTGATTCAAAACAGTCAATCAGCAGGTTAAATGTTTCTTCCCTCCAAATGGAACTGCCTTCCACTCTAAATTGTATGTCTTTCATACTGCTAGTTTAGTTTAGTCTAGTCTGTCTGACTGACTAGTTCAGTTGTCTTTCTAATTCAAAATTTTAGAGATGGTTCTGTTATATTACAACCCAGGCAAAGTGAGCTGCTGTATTATACTTTTGCAATCTACCTGACGAAAGTCTTAAGCAAACCTTTTCCTTCTGCTGAAACTGTGCCTCAGCATTTGTACTTTAGGAACTAAAAAGAAAGTAAAGGGTAACTCTGACTTCAAAACATTCAACCTTAATCCCTTGGGACACACTATCTGCAACACTTTTCAAAGATTATCCAACA
The DNA here is from genome assembly GCA_030440675.1 of Furcifer pardalis. NCBI lineage: Eukaryota > Metazoa > Chordata > Lepidosauria > Squamata > Chamaeleonidae > Furcifer > Furcifer pardalis. The sequence goes on from CP126893.1 coordinate 107,407,669, forward strand.
GTTTTCAGTTTTCCATCTTAATCCTAGATGTCCTCTACCATGCATACTGCCCAACAATGAATAATCTCATGTTACATCCATAGGTCTGATATCATCTAAAAGTAGATTTTAACTCATGGAAGTTTACACAGAAACATACACATAATTCCTAATGAGGACACACTACTTTTTTGCTTTTACCGAAATGATCACATCTCTGAAATTTGCTTTAGCAGAGAGGATGTGTGTGCCGTTGCTAAGTTTATGTCCCATCTCATTCTCTTCCTTCAATTGTCTCTCCCTGCTCCTTTTGGACAAAATGTCTTGATTGTTCCCATTCTTGCAGTGGCTTCTAGCTTCTTCTTCTGCTGTATCAGAATCTGAATACAGTACAGACAATCATCATGGCGATCAGCCATGAAGACTGTCCTGAGAATATAATGCAGTGGCCTTTCATCTGACTTCTGGGTCGCAGCATAACACCCATACCACTGATCCAGTTCTGCAAGCCACTTTCTGGTCCTAAGCCCTTTTGACACACAAAGTCCTCATCAGCCCCAGGCAAGTATTGATGAAGCTGCTGCCTTCCATCAAGATAGATTCAAGTGGGATTTATTAGAAGGGGGAAATAAGCCCTTCTTGTGCTCTTGTGTGACAGAAGCTGATGAAAGTCATTTCCCTTCATGTAGAGATGCAGTGCCATCCCTCCTTCAAAATAGCAGCAGAGCATATGCTCCAGCATTTAGTTCATTAGCAAAATGATGCTAATACAGTAATACCTCATATAACATTAGTATCGAATAACACTAAAATCGCATAACATTAAGGAATCTGGGGGAAAGAATTGCATCAAATAACATTAAGATCCTATGGGATGCTTCAGATAACAACCGCAAAAGCCTGTGTGGTTACAATGTATCTCTATGGATCCCATAGAGGATCAGATAACACTAAAAATCATATAACACCAAGACTTGTGGAACCAGGTTTTAGTGTTATATGAGGTTTTACTGTATATAATATATAAATAATTCTTTATGGAAAGGTTTGTTGTATGCTGTGTCTCTTGTTAATTTTCTTTTCAAGTCAGGAACACAAATCGAACACTGTGAGATACCTGGCTATTTTCTTTAAGTAGGTTTGTCTGATGAGAGGAATTCCAGAATATTATATACTCAAGCAACTGTTTTATTTATATAGCTATGCAAGACATTCTAACTTTGACTTGTGTTAATATGTTAATGTCAAAAAATAGACTCAAACAATTGTTTATTTGTTAAAACATATATAAATAAAATAATTGATTGAGTCTCTTTAAAATAATTGTTTGAGTCTATTTTGGGACATTAAGTCTTAACACATTAACACAAAACAAAGTCAGAGTTGGAATGTCTTGCATTTCCCTCACACAGCACAATAAGACACAACTAGAGCAGCCTTCTTATTCAAAGTAACTTATACAGAATTTGGGTCACCAAATTCCTACTGATTCAAATGGGCTTTCCCTAGTTATGACTTATTGCGCTATACAACCTGATTTCAGCCATGGAATAGCTTCCCCCAATCTAGCATCTGTCTATAATATGTTGGGTAACAACTCCTACTTTACCTAATAATAAAATCATTGGCCATCATGTATGAAAATGGTGGGAATTCCTTTCTAATATATCAACAGGGCTCTAGGCTGGGACAGACTGGTTTGGAAATTTTATTTATTTATTTATATTTTGCCCCTGCCCTTCTGGTGTAGGCACTACTCAAGGCAGCTTACACTATATAAAACAGTCAATAAAAAGATACATTACAACCAACATCATAAAACAAGGTATGTATGAAAAAAACACAATAATTATTGTCTCAAAAATAACTCAAGGAGCCAATACCAAATATTGTCAGATAATTATAATTACTAATTGAGATAGTGTGAACATTTATGAAGAACAAGGCTAAAATACTGTCTTTCTTTACAGTTCTCTCTCTGACTGTGTTGCTCTAATCCTGCTTGTTCTCTCATCATGTAGCTTATATGACTACTATCTGGCAAGTAGTACAACTGATGAATTGATAACCAGCAACAATTCACTGCTGCTATCGATGCTGTTGTGTTTCCACCAGCTAACCCACAATATTTTTGGTAGTTTGTGCAAAATAGCAGAGAGGTTATTGCACTAATGCTGCCACTGATTTTTAAAATCTACTAAATTTCGCTGTGGATGATAGGATTTTTAGAGCAGTCGGTCTGGATGGCAATACATGTTACACTGTGTATTTTTTTATGAATAGGCAAGAAGAGGTTGGCTAACTGTCAGAGAAAGAGAGAATGTTCTTAGAATGATCTGGAGTTGCTATGCATTATGTATTTATCACTTTACAGGGCATGGTTGCTGTCATCCAACACTCCTTCTTCATATCTTCATACCTCCTGACAATGTTTAGTTAAAACAGATATAAGATTTGCTCCACTCATGCTCAACACAGAAAAAAAGGAGCAGATGGGATAATAGACCTGCTATAAAAAGAGAGTTGTTGCTGTTGTTCAGTTGCACAGTCAATTCCAACCCTTTGTGACCCCATGGGCCATTGCCCACCCGGCACTTCTGTCCTCCACCATCCCTCTCAACCATTTCATTTTCTGCCAACCCCTTCTTCTTTTCCCCTCAACCTTTCCCAGCACCAAGGCCTTCTCAAGTGAATCCTCTCTTATCATTTGATGACCAAAATACTTCATCTTCATCTTCACTATTTGACCTTCTAAGTAGTAGTCAGGGTTGATTTCTTCTAAGATTGACCTGTTTTTTCTCCTTGCTGTCCAGGGTACTCTCAAAACTCTATTCCAACACCACATTTCAAAGGTGTCTATTCTTCTGTGCTTTGCAAGGTGATGTCTCTACTTTTCACTATGTTCCCCAGATTTCTCATAGCTTGCCTCCCAAGAATTAGTTGCCTTTTTATTTCATGGCTGCAATCACCATCTGGAGTGATCTTGGATCCTAAGAATGTGAAGTCTGTCATTGCTTCTACCTCTTCCCTATTTATTTTCCAGGGAGTGATAGGACCTGTTGCCATTATCTTTGTTTTCTTAATATTGAGTCTCAAGCCAGCTTTTGAACTCTCTTCTTTCAACCTAAGCAAGATTTTCTTTAGGCCTTCTTCACTTTCTGCCCTTAGGGTAGTATCATCTGCATATCTCAAATTGTTGATGTTTCTCCCAGCAATTTTGATTCCAACTTGAGATTCTTCCATCCCTGCATAGTGCATTATGTGCTCTGTATATAAGTTAAATAAGAAGGGTGACAAAATGCAGCCTTGTCTTACTCCTTTTCCTATTCCAAACTACTCCATCATTCCATATCCTGTCCTAACTGTTGCTTCTTGACTCTTGTACAGATTTCTCCTGAGACCTATATTCTCCTGAGACCTGGTATTCCTATCTCTTTAATTACTTGACACGTTTTGTTGTGATCCTTGGTGTAGTCAGTCAGCTGGAATTTGACCCGAGTATACTGCATGATCCTTGGTGTAGTCAATGAAACAGAAATACAGTAATACCTCATATAACATTAGTATCGAATAACACTAAAATCGCATAACATTAAGGAATCTGGGGGGAAGAATTGCATCAGATAACATTAAGATCCTATGGGATGCTTCAGATAACAACCGCTAAAGCCTGTGTGGTTACAATGTATCTCTATGGATCCCATAGGATTTTAACATGCATCAGATAATACTAAAAATCATATAACACCAAGACTTGTGGAACCAGGTTTTAGTGTTATATGAGGTTTTACTGTAGTCTTGTTTCTGATATTCCTTTGTTTTCTCCATGATCCAACGTATGTTGGCAATTTGGTCTCCAGTTTCCCTACCTATTTGGAACCCATCTTGCACTTCTGGTAATTCTCTCTCCACATGCTGCTGAAGTCTATCGTGTATTATATTGAGCATGGCCTTGCTAGCATGTGGGATGAGTGCAATTATTCGATAATTTGAACATTCTTTGGCATTGCCTTTTTTGGGGGGGAGGGGGAGGTTTGGAACATTTACAGTAATGATCTTTTCCAATCCTGTGGCCATTGCTGCATTTTCCAAATTTGCTGGCATATAGAATGCAATATTTTTACTCCATCATCTTGTAGGGCTTTGAGTACTCCAACTGGAATACTATCATCTCCACTTGCTTTGTTGTTTACAGTGCTACTTAGGGCCTTCCTGACTTCACTCTCTAGGATGTCCGGCTCAAGTTCAATGTTCTCATCACTGTGATTATCAGGGGTGTTGAGGTCTTTCTTGTAGAGTTCCTCTGTGTACTCTCACCATCTTTTCTTAATCTCTTCTGCGTCAGCTAGGTCTCTGCTGTTTTTGTCCCTCATCCCAGTCATTTTTGCTTTAAATGTTCCCTTGATTTCACCTTTTAAAAAAAGCGCTCTAGTCCTTCCCCTTCTGTTGTTTTCCTCTATTTCCTTGCACTGTTCATTTAAGAAGTTTTCCTTATCTCTCCTTGCTTTTCTTTGTGTTCAATTGATTGAATTTTTCTCTTTTACCTTTGCCTTTTGCATTCCTTCTTTCCTCTGCTATTTTAAGAGCCTCTTCAGACAACCACTTTGCTTTCTTGCACTTCTTTTCTTTTGGTATGGTTTTACTTCCTGCCTCCTGTATGATGTCCCAAACCTCTGTCCATAATTCTTCCAGCACTCTGTCTATCACGTCCAAACCACTTAATCTGTTCTGCACCTCCACCATGTATTCCTTGGGGATGTTGTCTAGGTCATTCCTGTTTGGCCTAATTGTTTTCCCTATTTTATGTAATCTAAGCCTGAATTTTGCAGTCATAGATTATGATTTGAGCTACAGTCTGCTCCAAGTCTGTTTTTCGCTGACTGTATGGAGGTTCTCCATCTTTGGCTGCATAGTATGTAATCAATCTGGTTTCGATGTTGGCCATCTGGTTATGTCCATGTGTACAGTCTCCTCTTGTGTTGCTGGAAGAGAGTGTTTGCTCTAACCAGTGCATTCTCTTGGCAGAACTCTATCAGTCTTTGGCCTGCTTTATTCTGTGTTCCAAGACCAAACTTGCCTGTTATTCCATTTACTTTTTGATTTCCTACTTTAGCATGCCAATCTCTTATAATAACATGGACATCATTTTTGGGTGTCTGTTCTATAAGTTGTTGTTTGGTCTTCATAGAACTGGTCAACTGTTGCTTTATCTGCACCAGTGGTTGGTGCATATACTTGAATTACAGTGATACTGAATGGTTTTTCTTGGATCATTCTCAGATCATTCTGTCATTTTTAAGATTGTATCCCATTACTGCTTTTCTCACTCTTTTATTTACTATTATTGCCACTCCACTTCTTCTAACATTTTCTTATAATATATATGATTGTTTCCAGAGCTGAATTCACTCATCCCTGTCTATTTTAACTCACTGATTCCCAAGATGTCAATGCTTATTCTTTCCATCTCATTTTTTACCACTTCCAGCTTGCCTTGATTCATAGATCTGACATTTCATGTCCCTATACAGTATTGTTCCCTGCAACATTGTATTTCTCTTCCCACTATCCTTTCCCCTCCCCCATCTTCGACCTGGTGGGCTCAGCCTTCTGTTCCATCTATTTTGCCTTTTTGTTTAGCCTTTTGTCTCTGTCCTTGGAGTTCTCTTGGCAAAATTCGTGATGTAGTTTGCCGGTTTCTACACCAGTATTCTCCAATCATACGTATTATCACAATACTAAGTAACACATTCTAAAGTTAGATTGGTTAATACTGAATACAGTATATGAATTAAGAAGTTATATATATAGTCAGAAATTGGTATGGAAAGGAAAGTTCACTAAGGAAAGTTCACTATATAAAGGCAACAAAATATAAGGAATCTGATTAAATGGTGACATGGTAAATCATTTACTTATCACATGCATGCAGTTAGGAGTCTATGTTTGAACATCAAGCAGTCTGTGATGTTCTGGTTGTCCCAGTGGCCATGCCAGAGAACAGAGTTGTACAATATTTAAGGTAATGTCACAAGCTTATCTTCCAAAAGAAAAAAAGGAGCAAAAGCATGAAACTATGTAAGAATTCAAACTAATCCAGTAGCTAAAGAATGGATAATTCCAGGCCATAATATGCAAAATCAGCCCAACCCTATGGAAAAGCAGCTTTTCCCACTTTAGACCACCATTTGAAAACATGAGGAGGGAAAAATCTTCTAGGATATGTGTGCTTTCCAGAGCAAAGACATCTTTCTCATGTGGATGCACACAAACATGGGACTGCTACCTCCTCTAGTATAGTCAAGGAAAATGGGCTAACTTATTCAATTGTGTTAATCCATCCATGGAAGTGATGCAAACAGAATTCATAAAATGCTGTAAAGGGACATCTTGATTTGTTTTCCTAGTTTTGATTAGCTGCCAATGACTAGAGAAGAAGATGTGGAGGCTTTTTTTGCAGGTAGTTCAGGAAAATCAATGCAGTTAGCAGAACACAGGTGTCATAAGATTTCTGATGAGCCATTGATTACGTAAGAACATAAATGGTGAATGGCAAGGACAAGCACTGTCAATCCAACTGCATAAATTAGTTCATAGAATCTCATCAATTTATTCAAAATGCCTCTGAGTTAGAAAATTTTACCTACCTTGCACCTACCTATTAAAACAGAAACTGAAAGCAATATAATAAGAGGAAACATTTAATCAACCCTTAATACTCCCTTACAATCTCATGTTCTAAGATTGAGTTTCACAAGTAACATCGTGCCTGGCTTCAGATAAGGCTTCCTATTACACAAATCTCACAGTTATTACCTTGAATGATCACTACTAAAAAACTGGGTGTCGGTCTTTCAGATTAAAAGCTGCTTTATTGTGGGAGGGGGGAATCAATATTCTTACAGGAGCTCTAGTGATATTAGGTTGATACTCCTGAATTTAAGCTTTACAGGACCATGTTTTAATCCTGATGCAGTGCCAAAGGATAAACTGTCCAGAACCTTCATCCATTTTACCTCTACCCTAATTCAACATTTCACTTCAAGAAACATTCAGAAAGAGAAGATTGGCAGTATTGCAATGAAGTTAAAGTTAGCACAAATAAGAGTAATTTGTCTCAAAGATTAGTAGGTTTTGTCAGGGTTGGATCCCTGTTACTGCACCTGGAACACAGGTGTGTTTGTGGAAGGGGGAGATGGCTTGACATGTGTACTGCCATGTATCTCTGAGTAAAGAATAAAACTGATGATCAGCCACATGAGGAAAGAAACCTCAAAAAACAACCCTTTACCCCTGTAAAGAATCAAGGAAATCCTATTCACATAATCCTCAACTTTTCTTAACATCACACAAGAGAAGCAGAATTCCAAAATACAGTAAAACCTCAGTTAACATAACTAATGCATTCCCCGGGACATTTATTAAAGCAAAAATTACTTACACCACATTTCCCATAGGAATGCATCGAATGCAATTTCCCATAAGAATGCATTGAAAACCAAAATATGTTAACCAAAATGTGGTTTCCCATAGGAATGCATTCAAAACCAATTAATCTGTTCTGGAAAAAATTCCTTAAACCAAGCCACTATTTTCTATGGATTTCCTTTTGTTGCGTAATTTTTACATTAACCAAGCCATTTGTTAACCAAAGTTCCACTGTAATTAAGTCAAAATAAATACACAAGCTAGACATTAGGTTCTAAGTGCTTCCCTAGAATACAGTGCTGGTATTGCCTGGTGGGCTGTGCAAACAATGCTGCTTGGGCCAGCACTGATACTCCATATGTAAGATGCAAATAACTCCTATGTGAACTGGAATCCAGGAGCCAGCAGGAATCAGGTGCCTTCACTGAGCGCATCCTATTTATTTCATTTCCAACTAAGCACCATGCCAAGAATGCCCTTACAGGAAAGAATGCACAGTTGGGGCAAACTGGCAAGATATCTGGGATTAAAACAGCAGGTGGAGCTATAGCTTAAGATAACAGGCAGGGAAGCTTATACTTAGTTCTTGAACCCGGAGCTAATGGTTTTAGTCTGGATAGTTTTAGCCCACATCGTTCATAAACAGAACTGTGTAGAAAACAGACATGCCAGCATGAAGTAATTAGTGAAGGAACAGATTAGTGAAGGAACAGAAACCACAATAGAGAATAAAAGTACTGATGCGACAAATGTTTGTGGAAAAGCCACTTAAGAGAAATGAAATGTCAAGTCAGTTAGAGAGGCACTCCAGGCCGATCTCTCCAATTGCTCATATTTACTAACAGACTCCCAAGACAGCATAACAGGAAGGACATGGCTCTTCACCATAAGCTCTCCTATTAAATAGAAGGAGCCTCTCTCTCTCTCTGGACCAGCTTGAGCAGTTCTTTCCCCTGCTAGCAGCCCCCTCCCCCCCGCTGCTGTTCTGTTGTGTGTGTGCTTTCTTTCAGCTGCAGTTAACACCTATTGAGGAGGACCAAATGTTGCTCAGCTGCAGGCTAGCCGGCTGTTGCATGTTGCCAACAAGCTGTGCACCACTCCCAACCAACGACACAAGCTCTCAGGCCATCTGGACCTTTTTATGGAGTGGGTGTTTTCTTCATCACAGTGCAGGATAAAATGCCAGCACTGTCTGTTACTCAACAAACCATTGCTGGATGATAAGGATACAAGGCCAAGCCTAATAGCTCAACCAATTACAACCTCAGTATCACAAACGGCAAAGAATTTGAAAGAAAAACTAGAAATCAGGCCTACTAAACTCTCCAGAGAATTGTCATATGCATATTTCATTAAGATGTTGGCATAGGGAAAGAGGGCATTCTATGTAGTTGTTAGTTTGTAGATAATATATTAAAATGGACCAGTCTACACTGGAGTATAGATGTCTTACACAGAAATCTACAGACTCAAAAATCTGTGCCCTCTCTGAAAGCCATGTAGAAAATCTAGATTATTTTGCAGAATGGCTATCTGAAATAACAGCAAATATGGATGGGAAATCATAATAGGTTAAGAATGAATTGGATTTCTACCACAGCCACTGACACATCACTGTTTGCCCACCCTGCCTCACAATGTGAATGGGAAAGAAAAATCTAACTAGGAGTGCATGATCCATCTTGGATTTTTGGAATAATCTCAGTTGTAACTTAATCCAAGATAGAGAAGTGGATAGTCAAAGCAATGGTATTCCTGGTGCTAATGTATGGTTGTGAGAGCAGGACCATAAGGAGAGCTCAGTGCAGAATAATAGACGCCTTTGAAATGTGGTGTTGGAGGAGAGTTTTGACAGTCCTCTGGACAGCGAGGAAAACAGTAGGTTGATTCTAGAAGAAATCAACCCTGACTGCTCCTTAGAAGGTCAAATAGTAAAGATGAAGCTAAAGTACTTTGGACATCAAATAAGGATTCACTTGAGAAAGCCTTGATGTTGGGAAAGGTGGAGGGCAAAAGAAGAAGGGGGTGGCCAAAAATGAGATGGCTAGATGGTATTATAGATGCAATGGGCACAAAGCTGGGCAGGCTGAGGAGGATGGTGGAAGACAGAGGTGCCTGGTGGGCAATGGTCCATAGGGTCACAAAGGATTGGAATCGACTGTGCGACTGAGCAACAACAAAATCACAGCAATCTAATGGCAGGAACACAAGACATTGAAACAATGAATAAAATTATCTATTTGGAGAGTATTTTAAATGAAAAGTGGGATGACAAGGTAGAGATTAAAATGTAAATAGAAAAGGCAAGATCTATTTTTATAAAAATGCAGTATAGATCTAACTCTTGATACAAAGATCTGAATGTTATGTATTCTCAATGTTGCTATATGGAGTTGAAGCTTGGACACCAACTAAAGCATTTGAAAAGAAAATCAAAGCTTTTGACATGTGGATCTATAGCCGGCTGCTAAGGAAATTATGGGTTGTAAATGTAAAGGTCTCCCTTGCTCAAAAGTCAGTCATGTCTGAATCTAGGGGTTGGTGCTCATCTCCATTTACAGCACTGTCTGCATCTGCAGACATTTCCATGGTCATGAGGCAGGCATGAGTAGATGCACATGGAACACTGTTACCTTTCCTGCTGAAGCAGTACCTATTTATCTACTTGTAATTTCTTGCTTTTGAACTGCTAGGCTGACAGGAGCTGGGGCAGATGTTAGGAGCTCACTTTGTCATGTAGCACTCAGGTCTTGGACCGCTGATCTGCTAACCTTCCTCAGAGTGTTGTGCCACAGGACATGACCATTAAAGAAAGAAAGCTTCATGAAAGGCATATCATGAGGAACGACATGAAGTATAGAATACACCAACCCATTATGCAAAGTAAGATCCTTGGGAAGAGAGGCCATGGAACTAGATGGACTTTGTGGCTAAAGAACCTGAGAGACTGGCACGGAATGGCCCCAGAAGAAATGTCCTAAGGAGTTAAGAACAGGAAAACCATCACCACGATGATAGCCAATATTCAGAATGGATACAGCACTTGAAGAAGAATACACATAATATTTACAAAACTGACCAAAGATTTTGAGGTTTATACTAATACCATAGTTGTGCTCTGCAACAAGTGAAACAAACTCACTTTTCCACCAACACATATGCTAATATTACAGTCCATAATTTTGCATGTTGAAGCCTGCAGATGGCTGGTTTAGAATAATTGGCATAGATGGAGAGGTGATCCACTACCATATAAAATGTGCCTCTTATGTGACTAGTAACAATTAAAAAATGCCCAGTATACTTAACAATATCTTGAGCTTTGGCTAGGTCAAAATATAAGTGCTTAAGGCAGTATCTATTAGCAACAGGCCTAACTGCAAAATGAGTGGAGGAGGAACTCTGATTCCCAACGGTCATGGAAGCAGAAGAGACCATGCCAGATGGACTGGCTGTGAAGGCACACCTTGTTAATATCTTCAAGGCTGTGGCAGTCCATTGCAATCCCAGTGTTAAATCCTGCACGTCTCATTTCATATGTGCTGCAGGAGATGGCTCCATGATATCGTGTGTGGGTCACCTCATGGCAAGCTGGAGTCCACCTTAAACAAATTCACACCAATGGCATTTTTCCTGCTTCAGGAAAAAAATGCATTCTCAGATACGAGTTGCAACCAACAATTATCAACAATAAAAAAGATGTTAAAAGTCCAGATTATACTATAATAACCCATAATCAAGCCATTACAAATATTAAGATATGAACTGAAAGATTTTTATAAAGAAATCTTTATCTTATCCAACTTCTAAACTTAAAACATCACTAACAATATGTAGGTCTCAAATGTTCTCAACTGTATCCAGGAGGCATGTTATTTTAACATCCTTGACTGCCTAAATGCATTGTCCCTAGATTAAATAGCAAGAATATTTGGTTCTTTTATTTACTAAATCAGACTGTCATTTACAAGATCAAGTCTGAAAAGATCCAGTCTGTGGCTTTCCCACAACTGGAAATGTATAGTTCTGTGCCAAAATGAAGGTTTGGCTTGAACATGAAATACAGTATAGGTGGTTACTGTAGTTACGTTGCACTTTAGTTATCCCATCTCTGCATGTACAGTGCTTATAAATGCACAGAATCAGAGGTGGTGTGATACTCTTTCTAAAAATAATCCTGTGTACATGGAAAACACTGATGTGCTGGTTTGCTCCAAATTGTGGATTTTATATTATTTCTCCTGATATTTTAAAAGCTATTGGATAAGGACCACTGGTGTTCATCAGAAGATGGGACCTTTTGTTAGTCTTTAACTCATTCTCTGTCTACAAAGAGGCTGTAACTAGCCCTTAATTGCTTAAATCTGGTTCATCTTCTTTGCAGTCATCAAAAATTAGTTGAGAACAAAAGTAAACAGATAATTAGCAAGATCTGCACTATAGAAAAATGTTAGCAAGTGTCTCTTATGATTCCTGAAAATAAGAATAACATCTAGGTGGTCAGCAGCGTTCCCTGCTTCTGGAAAAGCCTAAAGCGTTAAAACTCTCTTTTCTGCCAGCATTCAGAGAAAATGCTCAGCATCATTACATTTCCTCATGCCATATTTCCGACAGTAAATTTCATGCCTCATGTGGCAGAGTAGTTTTGAGACTTCAGTCAATAACCAAAGCACAGACCCATATCTGCACAGCGCAAATGAAGAGACAAAATTTAGGAAACAAAACTCAAGAAGAAGCAATACTGTTATTCATACTTATTATTTGCTGCTGTGTCACTCGCTTAGAATTAGGACTAAAGAAAAAGGCAAATAGGGCATTTTGCTTCATAGATCATATATGTTTGTTTCTTCAGCCATAATTTGATTGTTTTGACAACCAGAACTCACCTAGAGATATGAATCTCAAATTCTCTTATGTTCTGAGGGAAACCTGGGGAGGGGGGTTATTACTCTTTTCCACAAGTTTTTCTGTGCAAGAAATCCAGGTAATTCCTTGAAAAAATGCCAAGCCACACACCATTATTAGTACTGTATGCAGAATGAAATCCTTCCTGTGCAGGGCTTACAAGGAATAACCAGGTAGAAAAGGAACAGGAAACACTTGGATACATAATTGCTATGATTGGAATGGCATCTTTCCTACACTGGGTTCAACAGTAAGGGTATTAAGTTGTGTAGAATGTGGCAATTTCTTGCACAAAACAATTGGTGAAAAAATAAATGTGTAGTATCTGTAATTTGACCAATTAAGTCAATAGAAAATTGGTATGTCAACAGCTACACAAGTTCAACTGATTCCATGCATCTATGCTACTTCAGACTAACAATTAAGATTAGACCACATTCTCTTTCATCCATACACATAGAAAGAGAAACCATAAGAAACAAAAAGTGAATTCAAAATTAGGAAATGATTATGCCCATCAGACTTGTAGAGCTAAGACCTTTGCCTCCTCTGACATCCTTACCAAGATAAAAATGTCTTAGCCGCAGTAATAGAAAAGGGCAGCATAGATCCCAGAGGACCCAAACAGATATCATAGTTATGATTGTACCAAATGTCAAGTAAATGCAAAGGAAATAAGTCTCTTCGAAGAATTTGCTTAGGGGCCATTAGCTGTATTCAGATTTCTAAAACTTATACTACTGCCTGTCTCTTCATATTGTTTTTATTGGCAATTCTCCAGGCTGACCATCAGACCCAAGATAGTGAGAAATACTGTGTTATTTATTTTGTCAGAGTTACAAAATCCACTCTTCAGTGTCTGATTCTCAGGAGATTGATTGGCTTAACTCTATACTATCATTTCAAAACCAATGCATAGCTGAGCCAATGACAGTTTCATATTCTGGATTGTTGGTACTGGTAACTGTTCTCACTAATCACAGCACTCAGAAAAGTTTGCTCAGACTTCACAAGGAACCAAGGATCAGTGTAGACAGGCCATTTTGCACAAATTTAAGAAGCTGATAGGATGTTTGTTCTTCAGTGACATGAATTCTTCAGAGCCATGTGCTGGGGTAATCAGAATTGCAAATTAGACCCTTGTTGGTTTTGATGATTAATTACCATTAAATCAAGTCAATTTGCAAGATACACAAATACAGCTTGAGTTAGGACTAACAGATCAAATCAAGTATTTATTATGGTCTAAGGCCAGAATAGTACAGCAGAAACAGAAATTAAGAAGAGGGTACATAAAAGGAGCATTTATGCTCCAAGTTAGAGAGAAATAAGATTAGTATTTAAGATTACTAATATTACAACAACTACTACTGTACTGATAGTTTATTTAGCTAATGACCTGCCAGGATTGTTCTTCTGATCTTACACACTGCAGTGCAGAACCTAGCAGTGTCATGGGTGAAGATAACAGCCAGTGGATGTATGTGCTGCTTGACTGACTATCTTGATTTAGGACTAACAGGTTTCTTTTACTATGTGAAGAAAGAGTTCAACTCTTAAGTACAAGCTAATTTAATCATGGCATTCGTTTACAATTGAAAGTAACATGTTCCCAATAATATCCCATCAGGTATTAAAGGAGAGGGGAGGGGGAATACATGACTTTGAAACTTGTCATGGTAGTGTGAGACCATAGCTTCACATTAAATATGAAATAAAGTGCTATGTTAGTTTATTATTTAGACGTGATCGGCAAAAGACCACTCTTGAAAACTATATCAGGTTATAGGAAATGGGTATCAAATTTGTGTGAATTTTCTTCACAGGTTACAGGTTAACAACCATGGTAAATTGCTTCTTGTTATCAATACAGTTAGATCTTGAATTTCTCCAAAATTGCAATCCTGTGTGACCATAGGAACCCAGACACTACTTAAAATGAATGGCAGATATTTCTTTGGAGGGTAGCTTTATCCAGAAATAATACAGAGAGAAAAGAAAGAGAGAAGGAAGAGACGAAACATACCCGTTTGAGCTGCTGAACACCACCAAATATCCTCATCACACCATCAAACTCTTGTTCCAACCTTCTGGCCCAGTACTGCATCCTGAAAGATGGAAGGTAGAGAGCACATGTGAAATAAGATAGTGACAAATTAGTTTTTAGGTCTTATCTTGTATATTTCACTTCTAATATTCCTGCCAGCTGTGAAGTATCAAACATGACTGCTTTCTATGTGATATGTCAATGATAAGCTTATCAGATGAGCAGCTTCCCAGATCTTAAATGTACAAATAAGAGAACAAAAATTAAAATGTAAATGTGTTCCCTCCCCCCCCCCAACCTCTTTTAAATGACATGACATAGAACTGAAGAGAGAAGCTACTTCAACTCAGAGGTGATTTATGGACTGGGATATTGGAGTACCTCACTCCAAATGTTCCGAGACAGCAAACCTGACTAAAAGGAATATGTGAACTTATAGAATGCCATTGGCAGCTGAGCCATAACACCAGTGGTGGGTTGTTAAAATGTTTGCTACCCCACCATGATGTCATCATGACATAATGACATTGTGGGCAGAGCAAAAATTTAAATTAAAAAATGTCTGTGCATGCGTCAAACCTCCGTTTGATGCATGCACAGTTCTTTTTTTAGTGTGCATGCGTCAAACCGCTATTTGATGCATGCACACTAAAAAATAGAACTGCACATGCATCAAACAGAGATTTGAAGCATGCACAGTTCCAGGCAGCCATTTTGGCTGCCCAGAAAAACATTTTTGGAGGGGCCCGGAGAGGTGACCGAAGCGGTCACCTGGGGTTTTACCACCCCCACCCCCGGCAACCCCTCCTGATGGGGTGCTACTGGTTCGGGCAAACTGGTCAAAACCGGTAACATCTCATCACTGCATAACACATACACATACATAATCTAAAAGTCAGGCAGAATTTAACAACTGTGAGTTTAACAATTGAGACTATGCCTGAGAACAGTAGTATCCTAAGGGTTTCTATCTCAGCTGAAAGAAGTTGAGGGGGGAGGGAGGAAATGAAGGGCAAAAAAGAAAGGAGAAAATTGACTTATTCTCTTGAGAACCTATAGTAAACATCCTAAACAATGGTGGGACAGACTGAATGCTAAGTCTTTTGAAGTACACAGGAATGTTTAGTGGACAAAAAAATTCCCTCTTTTCTAATATCCAGTACTGGATGTCTGCTATTGTCTCCAAAAGAGGTATGAAATATTCATGTTTTGACAGTCATGCAACCCCTTCTGGTCCTATTGGTTTGCAACTTATTTCTGCCCTGACCAACAGATCCAGAGGTGAGGAGTTAAAATTCTAAAACACTTGTAGGGCTTCCTTTTGCCCACCCCCACTAAGGCACTACACGGAAGACTGGGGAAGGGAGACCCTGAGGGGAAGGACTGCTCTTTTCCTTTTCCCCCTAACTCAATGTTTCCCAACCTTTGGATTTTGGACGTCAATTCCCAGAAGCTTAAGTCAATTCCCCAAAGCACTGATCAGCCAATGTACTGACTTAGGCTACTGGGAATTTAAATCCTTCAGTGGGGTGTGGGACCCACATTGGGAACCAGTGCCCTAATTTATACTTCCCTAAAGAATCTTGAACCTCATAAACAGGAAATTTCCCTCAGTGGATGAGATAATACACAATTTGTATGCACTTGTTCATAATTTCTTCAGACTTATATTTATACAAGTGAGACCTGCAGCAACAAAAATCACACTATATTGTCTTTTTAAACAGAAATGTGTCTCCTAACTGATCTGGCCCATTCCAGATTTCAGTGAAACCAAGAAAATTAACCACGTTACCATTATACCGAAATAGGGACAGAGAAACAAAAGAGATTCTTTGCATGAGGATGCAAAAACAATTGAAAAAACTAACATTTAGTTTACATTTTTTCAAGGTAAGCAAAAAATAATTCTACAAGTAATTTAAGGTGTGTCCCCATTTTCATTAATAAATAACAATCTCATGGTGAAACCCAAATAAATATCAATTCCATCATGGTGGGTATAGCTTTCTCAGGCTACCTACAATAATGGTGGTGGGTACCTTTTCTGTAAACACATATTTCAACACGGATATTCTGTAATGCAGAGACCACTTTCCTTTGGAATTGGCATTTGGTCACTGGTTCTATATTTGACAGGGATGACAGCAGACCATGTTTATTAAGGTTTAATGTGCTGACATTTATAACCCTGTCAGAATCTCAACAATGTGTACTTATGCTTCAGCATAATTAAACACATATATCAAAGTAGGTATTTAATATGATGATTCTTGGCCCTTTGGGCACTTGAGAAGAAAGGAAGATACTGATGAGAAAGAAAGACTGTGCCAAAACACCGTTTCCCTTGGGAAGAAATTGCATCGTAGTTGACAGCAACAGATTTTTGAATGCCTGTAGCAAACTGAACAACTGGCAATTCCCACCAAGATATAGCTATCTGTAGATGCTGTATTTGCATCAACATCTGTCTTCCCCTTTCTTCTCAAATAATACAGGTTATTACAAAAGATCAGGTCAGTGGTTTATTTATTCCAGGATCTATTCAATGCTGAAAAATGCTCTGGATCATTTTGGAACCCCAAACACAAAATTTCATTATCATTTTTACTGAAATCAGGACAGACAATCTTCCCTGAGAATTTTTTTAAAATTACTATGTTACATGGATAATTTTATTAAAATACTCTTTTTAAAATAATTTCAATGTAAAAATTATTTAGAAAAATAACCCATAATACAGTGGAGCAGTATACATTAAATTCTTTAAGCATCTACCTGCTGGTTGTCATTGTTTAGTAAGGTGGAATAGCAATAGCAATTGTATTAAACTCCCCTTTAGCACTCTCTGGGTAACTCACAAGGTAATTAGCATTTTTGCCCCAACATTCTGGGTACAGATTTTACTGATCTCGGAAGGACTAAAGGCTGGAGTCAACCTAGAGCCTATCAGGACTGAACTTACAAAGTCAGCAGTTTTCACTGCAGTACAGCAGTGACCCAAGTGACTAAGAAGCTGACTGGAAGGCGGCAGGTCAGCAGTTTCATACCCAAATACTGCAGGATGGAGTGAGCTCCCATCTCTGTTCCAGCTCCTGCCAACCTAGCAGTTCAAAAGCAAGAAATTGCAAGTAGATAGAGACCACTTTGGTAAGAAAGTAAACAGCATTCTGTGCGCTCCGGTGTCTAGTCATGCCTGCCACATGACCATGGAAACATCTGCAGAAGCAGACAGTGCTGGCTCTTCAGCTATGTAATAGAGATGAGCACTGAACACTAGAGTCAGATACGACTGGCTTTCAAGCAAGGGTGACCTTTATCTTTACCTTTTTACAGCAGTTTAACCACTGCACCACCAGGGAGCCTAAGTAAGTCTATTCAAATACTGTATGTTACATGACAGCTTCAAGGGCAGGGGTGGTGGTGGTAAGAGTCTGGAGAGCTCTCTACAAACGCTTGTCAAAAAGCAATCTGATAAAGACATAAGAAATGAGAATTCTGAAAGCATAATGGGAACATGTTTAATTTTGTGGGCTAACCAAGAAAAAACAGTCCTAAATTACAACACCATAAAGAATTCTGTAAAAATATTGAACCATGTATCTTCATTTATAAGGGTGAATCCTATGACCATCTGATGGTATCAATTTCTACGTCACTGCAACATAATGACAAGATTACTACTATTGTAACCATTATTCATATCCCGTCGCATCTGACCTGTCGCCTCACTCTATAACTATTTATGGCATTTTATATTTTATAGAAACTGAACAAAGTCAAAAGGAAAAGGGCAGAAGAAACAGATATGCCATTATGTACATGAGGTTTTCACTTTGAAGCAACCCTGTATGGAAACTGTAAGTGATAAGACATGACAGTCATTGCCTTCTTCGAATATTACAGCATGCCTTGAGTGGTACCGCAGGGCTGGAAGAGCGATCATTCTTTGACATTTTCTTTGTACAATTCTTGCAAAATTTCACTCACAAATAACAAGAAACCAACCAGACCAGGTCACTTTATTGGGATAGCTTCCTGGCACAGATGCAATCTAGGTGATTTTTTGTTTCTCTCTCTTATTGATACAAATGTATCTTGTTTTATGTTTCATAACCTTTGGACCCTGAAAATGCAGATACAAACAGAGTAAAATTAAGAGCCAATGAGAAAGCTTCGCCTGTGTCTGATTTGCCATACCATTCTCCCAATGGTTAAATACAGCTGTGGCCTGGAACTTTTCAAAGATGGTTTTAGTGACAGTAGGAAATCCCACTCACTTTATTTGGGGAGCCCACAGCACAGAACCTCATGCATAGCTCACAAGACTAAATAGCATCAGGTCCAACAATGTACCAATCTGTTCAAAAAGATCAATACAGCCCCTCTAGAGTAGTGGTCCCCAACCTTTGGGTTTGGGACTTCAATTCCCAGATGCCTAAGTCAGTATTTTTGGCTGATCAGTGCTTTGGGGGATTGACTTAGACTTCTAAGAATTGAAGTCCAAAACCCAAAGGTTGGGGACCACTACTCTACAGCACCCAACACATGCTTAAGTAAAGTCACAACAAAGGCATGGAAATAATGGCCCTCTGCCATAGCTGCCCACCACTAATTGACAGTTCAGTGCCACACAGAAACCTCTACTCAGCTCTCACAACCACTGACGGTTCTCTCTTCCATTAATTTTTAATCCTGTGTTAAAGTGACCTAGGGCTTTTTTTCCTACACTTTCAAAGACAGATTCTCTGAAGCTATATCGCCCCCTGAGTAATTATCAGTTCTATTTTTTTTCCTGCAAAAGAATAAAAGGGTGTATGGCTTCCCAGTTTTCCTGATTTGTTAGACCAAAGGCACACTCTTTGGTGACTAATTGTTTCAGAGCTGTATGTCAGTGCTGTGTCTCTCTCTCTCCTCACCCCAAAGTAGGAGTCAAAGCTATAGCAGCACCCTATACTCTCCAAAAAGCTCAGATCTACCCATAATACAAAAACACACAACAATTCTCACCAAAACACATACCGTGCACCCTGTTAGGACCTGTGCCTGGGCATGGCACTGGTTGCAATGTGAACAAACTCAGTGCTATGACTTTAAGGATTTCCCCAGAGTGGCACACAGCTGTAGTTGATCACCAGCTCTGTTCTGCATAAATGTAGACAAGCTTCAGGACAGCTCTTAGCTTTGGCTCACAGCTTTTAAGCTCCTAGCTTTCAGCTCACAGCTCTTGGCTCTTATTCCTGCTCGTTCCTGCCTGTCTCTGCTGCTGGCTGCTGTTAAAGACTATGGAACTCACTGCCACATTGTGGTAAAAGGACTGCTTATATTTCTTGGTTGCCTGTTGTTGGAAATAAGCTGGGTGCTTGCTACACAAAGAAAACCTCAGAAGCTGATAAAGGTTTGGATCTTGTGTTGCCCAGTCTTAACTAAAAGACTTGTTCTTGCTGTTTACTTTGAGCTGGAACGCTGCTGACCTTGTATACAGTATATATCCTTCCCGGCGTTCATGCTACTTGCTGCTGATAAGCTAGTTTTTTTGTTCTGCTTTGCACCACTGTAAAGAAGTTTCTGCCTGCACCTTCGTTATAGCTACAATAGATTTTGTTTTGAAACTTCAACCAAGTGACTCTCTGCTGTTTTCATTTGCACACAAGCAGCTTTGGGCCACAAGGTGTGGAATGAGTAGCCGCTTCTATATCATAAATATCAGTAAAACCTCATATAACACTAAAACCTGGTTCCACAAGTCTTGGTGTTATATGATTTTTAGTGTTATCTGATGCATGTTAAAATCCTATGGGATCCATAGAGATACATTGTAACCACACAGGCTTTAGTGGTTGTTATCTGAAGCATCCCATAGGATCTTAATGTTATCCGATGCAATTCTTCCCCCCAGATTCCTTAATGTTATGCGATTTTAGTGTTATTCGATACTAATGTTATATGAGGTATTACTGTAACTAAAACACCCCACCAGGCTAGCAGTAGCAGGGCACTTTGAAAGGAACTCCAGGGCTCCAGGGGCTTGCTTTGCTTGGAACAGCTTTTACGAAAGTCACAGTGTCTCCTCCACGTAATCCTTTCCCCTACAGAGGACTGAGTTACAGTCACTAGCCTCTTGGGGAACTCCTACCAGTTGTGAAGGCTCCATTAACCTCACTTGAATCCCCCAGTGTCCAAGCCCTGAGAGGCAGACAGGACAGGTGAGCTTCCCTCTAGAGAGCACCACTTCTAGCAAAGGCTACTCCCTTCTGGTGTGGCTTTCATTACATGCTTCTCCAGTGCTGTGGTTATGTTGGGGCAGGTGCTACCCTGGGCAAGCAGACAGCTGAAGCCCTCAGCTTCTGTGGTCTGCCATAAACTGGTCAGAATGATGAAGCCCAGTGTATCTCTGCAGTCACACAAAAGATAGGATCCCAGCCTTTTCCCACATCTTTCCCAACACCCCCCTCTTCTGAAGTTGACAATGACAACAACTCCCTCCCAGACCTCCCCCTCTTCCTTTCTTATACCTTTCAGTTCAACTCTTTCTCATCAAGCAGCCTTTTCTTTTCTACCCGTGTCATCTCACTCTTACTGTTTCAGGACTTAAGAGGACTTTACCTTACCCCTTGCCTCCCTGAGCATGATGGCCCATTGAGGGGCATGCATGTCCACCTTCCCCCTCTCACACACATACATTTAAATCTATCCATCCATCCATATACGATACAATGGACAAATATAGCCACACAAACCTTACATGCAAAGCAACTAATCTGAGAAAAAGCCAATGAAAGTATTCCTGTAGCTCAAATATAGGTGAAGCAAAAGGCTAATTAGGCTTTGTGGGCTGTTTCCAGCCCATGGGCCAGAGGTTCTATCCTCTACTTTTAGATTAGTAATATTTTTTTTAAAAAAAAAAAAATATCGTAACAAAATGAGGTTACACTTTTGAACCAAAACATCATCCAGAGGATACATTCTGCTGTTGCTCCATCTGGAATTATGTGAGGGATGGCAGAAGCTTGCAACCCTCCTCTGGTTCTGCTGATTGGCTGAAAAGGTGTGTGTGGTTTTTTTTAAAGGGGGAGTTGGCAACAAGCTGCTTTTCCTACACCACACTACTAAATTTAAGCAGCAAGTTTTACAGGACTGTGGTGTTCCCTTCCTGGTAATTCAGCAAGAGAGAACTGGTGCTAGAACATCTGCAACAACTGTAGGTCAAATATGGAGAGGCCTGCCTTACTAATTAGAGTTCAGTTAGTCTCTTGTTATGACAAAAGGATGAATGACAATACCTAAATCTGAGTACAGTATTATTATATTAACAGATCTATTTGCATTCCTTTGCCTTTCAAGCTGTGTAATTCTAAATAGCACAGTGGAGGCAGGTATTCTCACTAAATGTTACACTGCGCCCCTCTCCTCAATGCTTGCTTTCTTGGTTAGTTGTCACACATGCTAAACCAGGGGTTCCCGATCTAAGGATTATGGGCTGCATCCGATCCATGGCACCACTTCATATGGCCCCCACACCTCCAAGATCATTTGAGAAATAAAATGGTTGCCCCTTTAAAGCTGTTGGGACAAAATGGCCACCACCATCATGCAGGCAGTGCAAAATGGCTGTCCAGCCCTCGAAGCTGACTAAGAGAGCGTGACCCGGCACCCGGCTTGAAAAGGTTGGGAACCCCTGTACTAAACCAATCAGTATATATCTAAAGTCAGGATTTCTGCCCCAGGTAAGCCTCATTCATTATAGTAGTCCTGACCATAAGTGAACAGGACTAAATAAGTCTCCGTACCACTAAATCCAAAGAACAAACAAGTCAGAAAAGGCCAATTGCCTTTTACCCATGTACAGTCAAACCTCGCATAAAGAACACCTCACTTAGAGACTAACTCGCTTAAAGAGCAGAATTTTCTTTGAACGGTTGCCTTGCTTAACAACTAAAACCAACCAAAAACTTGCTTAACAAATAAATTGGGGTTCACAATCCCCTCCACCAGAATTCACAATTGGCCCCTTACAATGGTGTTTTGCTTAAAGAGCAAACGTGCTTAAAGAGCAATCCCGTGGAACGCATTATGCTCTTTAAGTGAGATACCCCTGTATAGCCTAATCTAAATGCCCCAATATAATGCAATGGTAAGTGTTCATATCTAAGTCTCACTCTAAGCTACTTCTCTTCTTAGCAGGAGGGTAAGGTTGAAAAGGTACCACCTCCTAACTCTCAGGTTGCGAGAGCCACAGACCTTTAAGAAAGCAGATCTAACAGAAGTTCAGCAAGAAGTTTGAATTATTAAGGCACTTTCTCATTTATTTTGTGTATGATCTGTAACCCCTTTGGGAGGTAAAAAAATGACAGAAAATATATTAAAGCATTAGAAAGCATGAGAAAACTGAGCAGTTTGGAAAGATGAGCCTTGGTAGCACAGTGGTTAAACTGCTGTATTGCAGCCAAAACTGCTGATGTTGTGAGTTCGATTCTGTTGGGGATCAAGGTTAACTCAGCCTTCCATCCATCATTTTCTGTGATTTCAAAGGAATCTGAGCTTAAGTCCTAAAAACCAATCACCCAACAGAGCATGCTAGCTTACATATATCCAGAAGTGAGCTAAATTTGCAATGTGACATTTAGACAGTTATGTTAGTTAAGGATATTCCTCTTCTAGATATTGGCTAACTCTGAACTCTTCTTCTGGCATCAAACATAATAGGAATATGGAAGCCACCACTTGCTGACTTAGCCTATTGTGAATTATGGCAAGAGCTAAGAAGTCATAACAATGCCTTGCAGAAGACACTACAGTAATACCTTGGATAACGATTATATCGGATAGCGCTAACATTGGATAATGATTCAAAATTTTGTTTAAAAAATTGCATCAGATAACAATCTGTTAGCATTATCCGAGGTAATTGTTTGTAGTAGCAGGGGCTCCCCGTTCGGCTTCCCAGCCACCCCGCAGCTGCTGGCACAGGGGTTCCCTTCACAAGCAAAGGGCATCAGATAGCCCTTTGCTTGCGAAGGGAGACATCTGGGTATTGCTGCAAGGTAAAATGCCACGGTTCTTTCCCCAGCATTTTGCCTTACACCACCACCTGGGTAGGTCTGTGGACATCGGGAACAGCACGGATCGGATCCCCCAACCTCCCCAGAGATGGCAGAGCCTGAAATGGGCAAAAAATCCTCCCAGTTTTTTGCTGTTTCAACATTTTTTTTTGCTCATTTCGGGCTCCCTGTCACCTCTGGCAAGGTTGGGGGAACTCCAAAACAGCACGGATCGGGTCCCCCAGCCTTGCCAGATGTAGCAGGGGTGGGAGAGAGCCAGAAAAGAGTGGGGAAAAAACCCTTAATTTTGATGGAGTTTTCTTCACTCATTTTGGGCTCCCTGCCGCCTCTGGCAAGGTCAGGAGATATCCAAAACAGCATGGATCGGGTCCCCTGACCTTGCCAGAGGCGGCAGGGAGCCCAAAATGAGTGGGGGGAAACTGTTAAAACGGAGGTTTTTTCACTCTGTTTCTGGCTCTCTGGTCATCCTGGTCAAGGTATAGCAGTTATAATAATGACTTGCCATTGTGTTATTTATAATCAATGCAACCTTTGCAGTGTTTTTAATGTATGGGGCATTCTGAAGTGGTTTACCAGTCTCTTCTTCTGGTACTGCTCTGGGACTATGCAGCAGAAACCAAACTGCTGACTGCTGGTTCTGCAGCCATGTGGTCTAACTCTATGAGCTATTTAGCAGGTTAGGGTATAATAAATATGTGTTCTTTGCACTTACACTAAAATGGACATTTTTCAATCACTTTGACTACACTTAAATGTTTGAAACAATCTGCTTTTGACTGTTCTTCTTCTTTTGTGTCCTGATCAAACCCTGGACTGCCAAAATGAAGCCACTTTCTTGGCTTTGTCATTGGCCAAACTTAAGTTATCATCGGTGCATGCTTCTGGCAGTAATTAGCAGATGAGTACATGAACCAGATTCTGTATCTCTCCACATTCACACAGCATGTTGTTGTCCACCAACAGCCCCACTTGAGCATGCTGGTCTGACATTTAGGGACTCCAACGCTCAGCCTATTCAGGGGTCTTTAAGTGACATGGGGGAGGTTGAGTTCCTAAGCTATATCTTCCTTTAATGTTGCTCCTTGTCCAGTGAACTCCTAATTTGGCTCTTGTGTACCCTCAAGAATGTTTATTCTTGCCATAAAGGTCTTCCTGAATCTGAGCTGGTAGACTTGAGGTTCGTATCTGTTCAGAGGGTATCTTAGTTCTCTCAGCATCGGTTGCTACTTTTCTCCTTATCTTAGGTGGAGCAATACCAACAAAAGAGTATATTTTCTCACCTGGTGTAAGTTTGAGGCATCCTGTCACATGGTTTCGTTAACAGCTATGTCAACTTCTATTGTGTGTGTGGATGCGCTCCATACTAGAGCAGCGTACACTGCTGTGGAAACACTCAGGGCCAGAACTAATGTACGCAGCATGGATGGTTGAGTTCCATTTATAATTTGAGTTTCCCGGTCATATTGTTCCTTATACTGTATTAACTTTGGCTTTAGTATTCAGCCAGTGCTTCTTAAAAGAGTGTCCTGTCAAGTGTCACACCGAGGTATTTTTGTGCTGAACAATGCTGTAATTGGTTCCCTTGCCACATAGAAAAAGCCTCCTCAAATATTTTGAATACAATATAGTGTACCCTGGGTGGCACCCTTGCTGGCTGTTCTTTCTAACACCAAATGAACTTTAGACAGATGAAAGTTAGATAATGTTAAATGTCAGTTATCAAATAACTAATCTATTATTATATAGAATTAATTTAATCCAAATACGCAATTTATTGATTTTAAAATTTGGTGAAATTTTATTTCAGATCTAGAATGCAGATCTAGAATGAAGGCAGGATTCAAGACAGTCTCATCAACTCCCCACTGTATGTAACAGATGGCTTTCATCAATGAAATTCTAAGACAACACTCATTTGTAATGCAATCAATACAGCTTCAGAGAGGGCCATTCTTGGGGAAAGGGATTACACAAATTCCTTGTTTCCTGTCTTAAAAGAATGTAGCTGTTGTCTGTTTCCCTATTCAACATCTAAAACTAAAGTCTGGCTTGAACTATATAGGCCATGCCATGATATAGCCTGAAGAAGTAACTATGAGTTATGAAAGCTTGCAAAGTTTGGAATTTTTAAAGTGACCTAGAAGAGGTATCATCTCACTCCTGAATTTGTTTGAATTTATGGATCAGTCACACAGATGGATTTTGTTTACTGAAACTCATTTTTAATGTATCACTATAACAATGATGGTGAACCTTGGTGTTCTTGGACTTCAATTACCAGAAGCCCAAGTCAGCAATCCTGCTGATCAAGTCTTCTGGGATTTGATGTTCAAGAACACCTGGAGTGCCAAGGTTCGCCATCACTGCACATTAATCTCGAACACGGACTAAAACAGATATCTTCATAAAACTGCATGCATTATGTTTCTCTTTGCATCACATCTGGATAAGTGATCAAGCTAAGAAGGTCCCAGTACTTGTGCTACAATTTCTTTCCACTTTTTGTTGTTGTTCAGTCACAGAGTCGATTCTGACCCTTCCCGACCCTATGGACCATTGCCCACCAGGCACCTCTGTCCTCCATCTTCCTCAACCCAATCTGCTCTGTGCCCATTGCATCTACAATACCATCTAGCCATCTCATTTTTTAGCCATCCCTTCTCCTTTTGCCCTCCACCTTTCCCAGCATCAAGGCTTTCTCAAGTGAATCCTCTCTTCTTATTTGATGACCAAAGTACTGTAGCTTCATCTTTATTATTTGACCTTCTAATGAGCAGTCAAGGTTGATTTCTTTTAGGATCGACTTATTTGTTTTCCTTGCTGTCCAGGGTACTCTCAAAAATCTCCTCCAACACCACATTTCAAAGGTATTTGCCAAAGGTCAAGCTTGAAAGACAGTTTACAATAATTCTGTTCAGACTCAGTTTTTTAAGGCTTGTCTAGGATTGCTGAGTTCAGCATCTGTTTCCCTAGATACTTTGTTTTGTTTCAACAGGATTTTAACAAGATATACACAATTTCTTGTCCCTAACATGACACAGAAGATGGCTTCTATAAATAACTTCAGCAGGTACAGATGCCAATTATCTACCCCCAGAAAACATACAGACTGCCAAAAATGTAAAGAAAAACAAAACTCAAATGTAGAGGAGAGTCCATTTGTGGTTTTGAAAATTACTTCTGCATACTAATTAGTTGGAGGGGGTGTTTGAAACCTATTTAATCAGTGAATCACCTCTCCACGAAGCTTTTAGAACCATCAATTCACCTCTCTCTTTTTTGCCAGCATTTTTATAGCCCAGGATATCCAAGGAATGCTAGGAAGCTGGAGGTACCAAAAAACAAAAACAAAACAGTGTTAGGGGCACATAAGGAGGACTGAAGTCTTGAGGGTGTCTAAAACCTTTGAGAGGTGCAAAGCTGTCCCTCACTGGCTTGATGTGGCTTATAAGGCAATAGTTGTTGTTTTTTTGTTATACTTGGAGTATCTTATGTTCTTTACAACCTGAAAAGCTACCTCTAGAAACAGGTCAGTTAATAGTTTCTGCATAAATAATATCTCACCTGAGGATACTTGTCATTGCAAGAAAATTTTATTTTACAGACAACAGCTACAAATCACAGCAATAGATGAAAGAAAAAAAATATTAACTACTACTAACATCCACATACACATAACCTCACTCAAATGCACACATACAGTATACACATATTTCGTGCTGCTAACACAGCAATGTAGGTACTAGAAGGAGTTACTGTATATCTGAAATACAAGGCACCTTTAAAGATGAAAAATACTCAATAGGTAAAAGGGCTAACAGCAAGGCACAACTAAAGATCTGCCACTCCAAATTTCTAAGCAAATATGTCTTTCACAGATTTCCAGCCATTTAAAGTGTTTTGAGTGGAAAAGCTTCCAATTACACAGATCGGTTGGCTGCCATAGTCCTATACATCACACATTCCTGGGACCATTAATGCTGACCTGCTTGAGATGTCCTTTGTTAAATTCCCAACCCCTCCCTCAACCACTGCTATACTGGAAAAAGTTCCTGGCTCTGAGGAACAGCATCATTAAGAGAGGGTGGTATAATCATAGTTATTATAAAGCACTTAGCAATGTTCACTCAGTTCTCTCGATAGTCAAGCATGCAGAGCCCTGTCATTTTACATACAAGGCACTTTGTTCATAGAAGAAGTCTGCAGGATTGTTACTTTCACAAAAGAGACCGTGAAGAGAGGCAAAAATAAAAATGAAATGAAACCAATCTATAGTAATGTTTGTGACATCTTTATGTCATGTAAGGCCACAATTAATGACAGGCTCCTCCAATATGGCAAAGAGCTTTCAGCTCAATAGTAACTGTTTACCAAAAAAACACTTCACTGTGGGCATTTTGAGGGCAGCAGGAAAGGCAAGAGATCAAATGTAAGATGTACTGACTCCATAAAAGAAGCCCCAGCCTCGAGTATACAAGGATATTGTGACAGGACGTTTTGGAGTCCACTCATACTCAAGGTCACAATTAAGTCAGAGGCAGCTTGATGGCATATAGCAATGACATAAAAAGAACGCAAATAGGTGCAAATGAGCTGGACCCAGCCAGAAATGTGGTGACAACAGTTAGTGCCAGCATGCCAGGCAGACAGCTGGGCAAATTATAACATGAATGAGCCCAGAATGTTAATTGTTAGAAGACTTTCAGAGATCAGGCAGCTTTGTTAATAGCCTATTTTCCATATGGGCAGATTTTATCCAAAGCAGGGCCACATAACCTAGGGTTGTAGAGCCAAGTGGAATATACCAATCGAGATCAGACCATCTAAAGCATTTTCCTATACTCCACACTAGCCAATATGCTAAAGATATACTTGTTCACTTTCATAACACTGGGACAATGTTGATTTACAGAGAAAATTATCAGATTACTACCTAGATACAAACAGCTCCTTCTCAGAATTCACTGACCATGTTAAGTAAAAGTGGCTGCTGTGTTTAGTTTGAGCAAAATCAGTGCTGAAAATGCTTGCTCCCAAATTTAGGGAGAACAGTAATGTTTGATAAAATATGCTCTGACAATCTGGATTCTATCTGACTGACTGTGGTACAAAAAGCTACGATCTATTTCATCAGATGTATGACCAAGATTAGGGTATACAGAGGTAACATGCAGGAACCTTGCTGAAATGGAAATGACATAGCATGGGGATGCCAAACAAGATAGTTGGGATACTGAGTATGAAAATATATATGG
The DNA here is from genome assembly GCA_030440675.1 of Furcifer pardalis. Lineage (NCBI taxonomy): Eukaryota > Metazoa > Chordata > Lepidosauria > Squamata > Chamaeleonidae > Furcifer > Furcifer pardalis. Next base: position 107,436,345 of record CP126893.1, read on the forward strand.
TTTCTTGAGCACAGAACAGTGTACAGTTGCTATAACATGAGAGATAATTGTTTGCAATTAAAAACCAGTTCATAATCCCAATTCAAACTGTGAGGAGCACAGTCACTAGAGATAGCTTAAGTCAAATGTTATGTGGATTGTGAAGGCGCACCTGCTCCCAATTCATTCTTGACATTAAACAAAAGGAAGCAGGTGAGAGCAGGATTAAGGCCTGTTGCTACTATGTTTCTTACTGATCTTTAAGCAAAATGACAATCTTTATAAATAGTATCAATATGAGATTGTGTATGTTTTAATAGTATGTATGTTATGTGAAGGAGAAAACTACAATTGAAGGAACTCCTTTAAGGTTTCACCTTCGCTTCTTATCAGTTTCCTCAAAATGTGGTAGCATATTTGTATTCCCCACCACCACCACCACCACCACCATCTTGGTGGGAGAAGTGTGTGTGTGTGTGTGTGTTCACGCAAGGTTAACAATTTAGAGAGAGCAGAGCTCAAGCCCTCAGAATGGTGGCAGGTACTCAAAAATTTTAGGCAGGATTTTTATCTACCACACCTAGAAATCCCTGATGTACTTGTTGGATGCCCAGCCAAGTATTAACTATTTCTCAACAAATCAGCTTCCCAAATCAGCCAAGGTCAAGTGCGCTCAAGATAGTTCTTCTTCCACTAAGGCTCATCCTATCCAAAGGTGTCTTTCAAGTTGCCATTTATTTATCTTTGCTGAATCAGCTTCCCCCCCACCCCCATGGCTTAGTGGTTAAGGTGCTAAGCTTGGAGACTAGAAATATGGAACATGACAGGAGCCTCATTTGGGCGTCCCCTGCAAAAATCCTTTCAACTCAGAGTAACATCTGACACAAAAACAAATTATTTTTGCTACAACAGTTTATCCTGCCTTTCCTTGTGGTCAAACAGCACACTTTTTTGTAAATTTCATACAAAAAGAACAGAAACAAGGCCCACTATTAATCTTAAATACTAATTTTACTGCTCCTTAACTCTGAGCAGAAACACTCCTTTTAAAAATATTTTTAAATACCCTCATTTTAATTTCTGTCTCTTGATATATTTTAAGTATCTTGAAATAGATACTGATATATTTTAAATATAACTTCTGCTGGTTTTGCTGTACTATGCTGGTTTTGGACCATAATATTGATTTTTTGACCCAGTCTACACAAGCATAGAAGTATTATAAAAGGAAGTACTGTACATAAATCTGGTCAATATGCACTGTTATCTCAGACTGTTTTCTGAATTTAAAAGTACTGTATTCCCATGGGGATATGCTCTTAATGCCACAGAATGTAGAGCTCAAGATTACATGATTTGACTTAAATTCCCTGCCTACACTCCCTTTCAGATTATTTGCAACATCTACCAGATTCTAAATATTGTAATTCTTCTTCTTCCATGTCTTGGCCAGATGTTAAACTGCCAAAATGAAGGCACCTTTTGGTGAGTTCATTCTGCAGTTCCTTTTGCCTGACACAGCAACCTTGTGTTGCCATTATTGTAACTCTTACCTTGGAACCACACTGGAGATCATCACTTCAAACTGGAAATGTTAGCATGCACAGGCATTAGTTGTTCTCAAACGGAATGTATCAGAAACAGAATTACCAATGCTGCCATTTAGGTGAAATGGGAATATAGTTTTGGGGGAATTAAAGGAACATGTTCTCTTTCCCCTCTTATCCACTGCAGCCAAAAGTGACTCAGACTCCTCCTCCTCCAGGCTAGTGATTCAAACTCCTCCCTTCTCCTACTTCTTCAATACAGCCAGCCTGAGTCATTAACTGCAATCAAAGACTAAAAAAGAGAGAGGCAAAAAGAGAAAATTAACTGCACAGCACTGCTTGCTGGCATATATGCAAATGCGACTAAAATAGAATGTGGCAGGTCTTTGCAGGATCAAGACTCTAGAGCAGTGGTTCCCAACTTTTTTTGGCCATGCCCCACCTAAGCATCTCTAAAATCCTAATGCCACCCACATTTAATTATTATTATTCAAAAAGTGAACTCCTATTTACATGGAGGAAGTCTAAAATGCCATTAACGGTAAATAACTCATTCTCAAATTGCCTCGCTTAAAAATTAAATTTGGCACCTATGGGGCATGTGCCCCACATTCTAGAGTCAAGAATGATTATTTTAAAAGCTTGCAAATCTTGTTTTGTCCCATTGAATTTAATGAGCCTAATATACCTAGTGTTGAATTCAACCTTGTGTCAGAAGAGCAAAGATAGAGATGCCAGTAAAATCCAATAAAATGAAAACTCCATCAGAAAAAGCATTTTTAGAAACAGGAGATGATGCAAAGGGACTCACAAGCAACTCTTTGCCTATCTATGCCCTAATGACACAACAAAGAAGCAAACACAATAGCCTCGTGATGTGATGTCCCACAACGTGAGCTCAGGATTTATCTCTCCTTCTTCCTCCTTTCCCATGCTTACAAATCTCAGGCATCTCTCAAGTGCTCTAAAAATGGACCTGGAGTTCAGCAGAAATGCCTTAATGTAGCATAGGTTCTAAACATTCTAAGAAGACAGCAGGAAAAATGTGTTGGGAAGACTATGTGGATGCACATGTGATGCACACTCAAAGAGTGCAATGGGATGACAACCATTGGTTCTCAGGGAACAATAATATTTCATACTCTGGGATTCCTTGGAAGGAAGGAGATTTTTGGGAAGGATTTTCATTGATGCTCCCTCTTCTGCAGAACTATAATTCTAGTGCAGGAGTTCTCAACATTTTAAAGCTGGGAGCCGGGTCATGCTCCCTCTGATAGCTTCAGGGGCCAGACATCCATTTTGCTCTTCCTCCACCACATGGCACTTCCTAGTGTGGTGGAGGTGTTGAGGGGCCACATGAAATGGTGCCATGGGCTGCATCTGGCCCATGAGATGCAGGTTGAAAATCCCTTTTTTAGTGCAAGAAGTGGGTCTGATGTCAAGGAGTAAACAGACTTTGGACAAAACTCACAATGGCCCATTGCACTGTCCATTTCTTTCCTTGTAATGCTAGCAACTTAGCACATAAATGAACCCTTAGAAGTTCCCTACTACCACAGGCCTAATGGTGTTGCATCTGTTGTAACTGAACCACAAACTGAGTCTGGTATATGAGATCAAAAGCTACATTATTTAGAACAGCAAGCAGCTGATCTGTGTGATAATCTGTGAACAAGATCCAAGTGACCATACATTCTAAGAAATTATTCAGACATCTAGCCTTAATGGACCTAATGGTATATTTAAAAAATCTTCCTGTCTTCCTGTGAAGGGGTGGATGTACTCATGACAATGCACATCCCTGATGGGCCATCTGGGTCCAGTCCACAGGATCAGGGAGGCAAGGGACAGAGCAGAATTTCTAAATCCTGAGCCCACAAGACAGAACTGACCCAGGTGGACAATAAGAGGCTACCTGATGGGAGATAACTGGAGGAGGCTGGGCTGAAAGACAAGAAGAAGGAGAAGGCTTGGGTGGTTCATCATCACTGGATGGAAAAGAGAGGGATGTTTGAGAAGATGCAGGAGAAGGCCTTGTATTTCGCACAAAGCTGAGTTTACTCTTCTCATTCACTTTGCCTATCTATGGCAGAAGCTGAAGATTCCAGTCACATCATCACATGTGGTTAGCACATGCCCCAAAACATGTATGAATTGAGAGTGGCAAGTAGCAAGAACTGTGTAAGAGAGAGGCTGGCCTCCTTCCACCTATCTGTACAACCCCTATGTACAAGTGGTGACCCCTGATGTGAAGCTCATCCCTCTCACCTGCCTCACAAGACTTGGGACTCTGGGGAATCCTGATGAGGTTGAGTGAGATCCCCAAACAGTCAGAAGATTTTAACTCAACCCTCTGTGACTATGGGGGAATAGACGGGGGGGGGGGGGGGGGTTGAGATTGTGATTTTTATAAAAGCTGTTCCATGAAAAAAAGTAACCTGGAGCCCATGGATTTCGTTTCAGAGGACCTTTCCCTCCCAGGAAGGGGGTGGGGGAGAATGGTAAGGCACATACTTCCTTGACAATCTTATTAACCACACATACATGCATACAGCAGTGATAATGTGTTTGTATTTTTGGCACCAATGCTTTTTCTATACTTTTTTAAAAAACCAACTATTTTTCAGGCAACCAGAAACCATGCTCAGATAATGTTCTGGAGTCTTTATTTTTTTTATTTCCAGAAGACAAAGCAGGGTTTTAATGTGGTTCTTCATAATGGTTCTTATGACATCATCACCCTTTCTATTTAGAATAATGACTTCTTACACACACCAAGAAATCTGAAATTACCTGTGAAATATATTTCCCTAGGCACATGCTCAAGAAGCATGTAAATTACCCAGCTTAATGGCCTCTGGAATTTCTCTCTCTCTCAGGCACTCATATTCACATGAATTGGATGAGTTCAGAAAAGACCACAAGATCCATTCTACAGAGAAGGATCGACATGATAAGTGACCTTAGACTCTTTCAGGATACTTCTGATTCTCTGATGGACTTATAGCCTCTTTAAAAATAAGGTAAACTTAATATGAAACAGATGCACATTTGTCACCAACATAAAATCCATTTTTTGGAGGACCATCAACCATAATTTACACATTATACAAGTAGCAAAATGTAAAATAAGTTCTGTTACAAAATTATTATTATTATTTGCTTTCTCTTTTATCCAATCTGCTATCAAAGTTACAACATTCACTCATTTAATTCCCCCCCCAAAAAGGGCAGCACACTGAATAGGCAGAGTACAGTTTTCACTTTTCAGAATGTTTACATTACTGAATTTTTACACATCTAATACATTCTCCTCCCTGAAATTCCCTTTGCTAATTTGCAAAATATTAACAGTGAGGGGTCCTGTGGACCTCTGTTGGCAATATGTTCTAGGCCAATGGGTCCACCACCAAGAAGGCAAAATTTCTTGCAAATTTCTTTCAAATCTCCTTCAGGGTGGGAGCCTACAGTCCAAAAGCCAAAGAGGATCTGGAGGCTTGGGCAGTATTTAGTCAGAGAAGATGCTCTTGCAGGTACTGAGATACCATGTAGTGTAAGACTTTATATGTAAATATTAAAACTTTGAATCTGGCATGGAAGCCTACAGAGAGCCAGTGCAGGTCAGCTAGAGTCAGAGAAATACTATATGGTCAAATTTCCCCACACACGCACCAGCCCTGCTATTGAATTTTGTACCTATTGCAGCTTCTGTATCACCTCCAAGGGCAGCTCCAGGCAATGGGCTTTACAGTAATTGCTTCTCAAGATTACCAGGGGGGGGGGATAAGTCATCAGGGCCCTTTTGTCCAGGAATGGGCACAGTTCGGTGTCCTACCTAACACGGTAAAAGGCAGATCAGGTCACAGCAAAAATCTGCTTCTCTGTTATGAGAGTTACTCCATTGTGAGAGTTGGGGCCACTATAAAATCCAGATCACTTGACTTAATCCTTAAGGGAGAGTGCAAATCCATCCAGACAAGACTGATTACCCCCCAACTGTCCAGAATCACCTTTCTAACAACATGATCTTTATTTTATCTGGATTCAATTTCAATATATAAGCCTTTGTCCAGCCTATTATAACAGGCAGATAGCATTCTAGCACCTAAACATCATCATATGCCAAAGATAAAATGAGAGATATGTGTCTTCTGCATATTGGAAACAATGCATTCCAAATCTCCAGATGACTCTCCCAGTTATAACCCGTTATACTTTTAAACAGCCTCCCCAAGCTCTGCATCATGACACGATCATCAATGAAGAAATTGAACCAGTACCTGACCCCCAATTCCCAATTCTGCCAACCTGTTCAGGAGAATAGTATGGTCGACAGTATTCAAAGCCATGACAGATCCAAGTAGACTAACTGGGTCACATTCACCCTGACAGCCTCCCATGCAGCAACCAATACCAATACTCAATCTAATGTTTCAGTCCATTGGTATTCTCTAAGAATGCCTACAACAGGTACTCTACCAACCTTAATGAATGGGATATTGGCAACAGGCCTAAAGTTATTCTGTTCATTTGATTTTTAAGGATGAGCTACACAATCATCTCCTTCAACCAGGAAGGCATATGAACTTCCTCCAGAGATACATTGACCTTTAGATCTTTGACTGATTTTAATAGCTATGAAGGACAAGGATCGAGTGGAGAGGTTTATAACATGCTTTATAACATGCAAGCATCCTGTCCATGACATTAGGCCTCACAAATTGAAACTGATCCAGTACAATCAAATAAATAAGGTGGTACATTGGAATCTCTTCTCAGTTACCTGCCCGCTAACAGAGTCCATGGCTTCAATTTTAGTATTCTACAAATTGATTACACAATTTAATATTAGAGTGAAATCTACTCTCTTGGCCAGTGATTGTGTGGTCACAGACAACTCCCCAGATTTCTGCTTTTACAGCAGCAGTATGCTTACTGGACAGCTTAATTAAAATCCATGGGCGAGTTCCTCTATTTGCTTTCTAGCCTTCTCCTTTTATGCTTCATTGCTCATTATTCATTTGTATACCACAGAAAAACTTATCATGTGTTAAGCTCTTATATATTCAAAGAGACATTACTATATTCATCATACCTATAGTTTTATTAATATGTGCAAAGATCAGGTTCAGGCTAGATGTTAATACAGATGCTCTTTCAAGAGGTGAACAATGTCAATTTATCATATCATGGAATTTTCCTCACCTTTATATCTTGTGTTTAACATATTCTGTTTTATTATTGGCTACTAGACGATAAACAAAGAGTCAAATCAGGAAGCCTGACTGCTAAGACACAAATCTATGAGGAAACAGCAGTGTCAGAAGACAAACGGCTTTGTCATAAAGCAAGCAGATTAATCTGAGGAAATACACATTCCCCTTATTTTTGGCTTGATCCACAGTTACTTCCTGAAATACCCCAATGTTGATTATAGAGAAACTAAAACAAATTATTTGATGAACTATCTATAACCCCAACCTGTGGGCATGACAACCATTCTCTGCTGAAATAAGTTAGCATTCATCAGAAAAAAGTCACAGATTTTTCAAAGATGGTCTCTGTGCTGTAAAAATGTGTGTTGAGTAGATGATCTGAAAGTGATTAATAGGCTGCCACATGTTCTAAGAAGAGTTTCATGGATTTCCACCTGCCGCTGAAAGGTCCACAGCAGGCCATTAACCATCATTCTAAAGCAGGGGTGCCCAAACTGCAGCCCAAGGGCTGGATGCGGCCCCCAATACCAATTCATCTGGCCCACAAAGTCTTCATTGCTCCTGGAAGCGGAAGTAAAATGCACCCGTACGGGCACGTTTTACTTCTGGCCCCTGGGTCATAGTGACCAGCTCCCTGAACTACATGACCAGCCAATGGCCCGAAAAGTTTGGGCACCCCTGTTCTAAAAGAATACCCCCAAGGCAGAGGAATACTAGTAGAGAAGTATAAAATGGTGGCAATATGTTTATTATTATTATATTTTAAATAAACTTCAACAATTGATCTACGGTACCTATTTCAAGCAAGGCAGACCCACAGCAAAATCACTCAGGAATTCAATGATTGAACAATTGTCCACTTTTATAAAAGGAAACCATCAGTTTTGTTGCAGCTACCAAGACATCACACTCCTGACCATTGCTGTGAAAATTATGGCAAGTTTACTTCTGAATCATTTGTTTATTTATTTGTTCATATTTCTCCACCGCCCTTCTCACCGAAGTGACTCAGGGCGGTTTACAAGCAATTAAAAAAACATGACAATAAAACACAAACACTACCTAAAAACCTAAAAACTGTTAAAATTTAAATTTAAAATTTAAATCTAAAAAATATAAAAAGCACACCAAATGCTACACCTTACTAATTAAAAAGTAGAAGGAGAGAGGAAGTCAGATCATCCAGCAAGCTGGTGTCATTATACCTCCCGCACCCCATACCTGCCCCACCAGCCATGTTTTTAGATTCTTCCTCAAGGGCAGCAACTCCGTCTGGAGACGTAGCTCTGTTGGCAGGAGAATCACCTCACAGGATACTTACTAGAAACTCAGCACAGCTTCCATAAGAAACAAGGGACTGTTGATATGATCTGTGCTGTTTGACAGCTACAAGAAAAGCATCAAGAGCAGCATATCAGCCTCTTCACAACATTCATAGATCTAACTAAAGTTTCTTGATACAGTGCAAAGAGAAGGTCTAAGAAAAATCAGGAAGAAATGTGGATGTCTTGAAAAATTCACACATACAAGTAGATAATTCCATGATTGTATATAAACTTGTGTCATAGCAAACAGCATCCTCCCTGATCCCTTTCTCATTATAAACAACATAAAACAAGTCTTTATTCTTGCTCCAACTCTTTTCAGTCCTATGTTTTCTACAATGTTCTAGAATGCTTACATGGAACAAAATGCTGGTGATGATTTTTGATAGTGCACTCAATAACAATATCTATCTAGAAAATTCAATCTGCAACATATATAGGCCATACCTAATATTCCACTTTGCACTGCAGGACATAATGAGGTTCTGTCTTTGTCCCAGCTCCTGCCAACCTACTAGTTAGAAAGCAAGAAATTGCAAGTAGATAAATAGGGACCACTTCGGTAGGAAGGAAAACAGCATTCCGTGCACTCCAGTATCTAGTCATGCCTCCTACATGACTATGGAAACATCTGCTGAGGCAGACGCCCCCTCCTAGACCGGGACGCCTTGCTCATGGTCACACATGCCTTGGTCACCTCCAGACTTGATTACTGTAATGCGCTCTACATGGGGCTGCCCTTGGTGACCATTCGGAGGCTGCAGCTGGTTCAGAACGTGGCAGCTCGGGTAGTGATGGGGTGTGGGCGTTATGCTCGGGCCTCACCACTGCTCCGGGAGCTGCACTGGTTACCAGTATGCCTCCGGGTGCAATTCAAGGTGCTGGTTATTACCTTTAAAGCCCTATATGGTAGTGGGCCAGGATACCTAAGAGACCGCGTCACCCTAAGAATGTCTGCCCGTCCCACTAGGGCGGATCGGAGGGGCTCTCTTGTGACTCCATCTGCTAGGGAGGCTCGTCTTACGAGCACTAGGAAGAGGGCCTTCTCCGTGTCCGCCCCGGCCCTTTGGAACCTCCTTCCGACAGAGCTGCGCCTGCAGACGGAGCTCCTCCCCTTTTGAAAGGGATTAAAGACATGGCTGGCAGGTCAAGTGTGGGGACACAATAATGTAGGTTCCCACCCAGGATGGCTAATTTAAGGGTAGCCATCCCCACCACCACCTGGTATTTGTACCTGTTATCACTTGTTTCTATCTGTTTTTTAATGTTTTAATGTTTTAAATTTTTTATGAACTCATGAATTTTTAATGTTTTATAATATTGTGTGTGCATAGGCTACCCATTGCGGTAATGTACTTTGTAAGCCGCCCAGAGTCGGGTCTTCCTGAGTGGGGCGGGGTATTAAATGCGAACAAATAAATAAAATAAAACACTGGCTTGAAACAGAGATGAGCACTGAACCCTAGAGTCAGATATGACTGGCTTTTGAGCAAGGGAACCTTTTACCTTTACCTTTACAGTGTGTGGCTTTTTATTTATTATTATTATTATTATTATTTAGACTTGTATGCCGCTCTACTCAGTAATGACTGACTCAGAGCGGCTCACAGCATTCACAAATAACAATATTACAGTGCAAACCAAAATACACTAGCATATAACAAAACAATTAAATACAGTAAATACTATACAGATCAATACACCTACAATATTATAGTGTAATCAAAATACAATAAATAAATATTATCACAGCACAATCCTCAATATACAATAAACAATTCAACAGTGTACAATATACAATACAGGAAAGAGCAAACAAAAAGTAAACCCTATTAATTCCAAATACGGCTGTAAAGAAGGCCTACAGCCCAGGCAACATCTACAGGGGTTTTTTTCCACATCAACCACAGGAGGGTGGGGGCCTAAGGCCAACTGGATGGTGGAGGTCAATTCCTCCCAGGGAGAAATCCGGTACGAGAGACGGCAGCAAAGGCAGCATTTGTAGCTGGCTGGCTGCGTCTTTCAGCTGTAGTCCTTTCCTCCCAGGGAGAAGCCCAGTCCCGGTAAAAGAGAAGGCAGCAGAGCCAGCATTTGTAGCTGGCTGGCTGCGTCTTTCAGCTGTAGTCCATTCCTCCCAGGGAGAAGTCCAGTCCCGGTAAAAGAGACGGCAGCAGAGCCAGCATTTGTAGCTGGCTGGCTGCGTCTTTCAGCTGTAGTCCTTTCCTCCCAGGGAGAAGCCCAGTCCCGGTAAAAGAGAAGGCAGCAAAGGCAGCATTTGTAGCTGGCTGGCTGCGTCTTTCAGCTGTAGTCCATTCCTCCCAGGGAGAAGTCCAGTCCCGGTAAAAGAGAAGGCAGCATTTGTAGCTGGCTGGCTGCGTCTTTCAGCTGTAGTCCTTTCCTCCCAGGGAGAAGCTTGTGTTCTTAATGTAACCACACTTCTTGAATATTCAAAGAAGTCTTGGAACTCTTCTCTTTCAGCTGCAACAATTTTGGCATGAAGATCAAAACTAATAAGATGGAGGTGATGCACCAGCCTGTCTAAGTATACAGGTACCTTATAAGGAACCAGTTATGAAGGCATATGAACACTCTATTACTGCAATGGGCATGTGTATGTTTCTTGGCAGCACTGTCTCTTGCTGTATTCTCATTGAGAATGAAGAGACCTTACAAATTTCTAAAGCAATCATTGCCGTCAGAAGACTTCAGTCCTCTGTGTGAAATCAATATTTCTATTAAACTGAAGATACAGTATACTGTATAAAGATCTCGTTCTATCCTCTCTTTTTCTAATGGAACTCATATTTGAACTATATGTCAACAAGAGATTGCATGGCATTGCTAGATGGTCCAACTTCATATATCAGAGTAAAGTCTTTGAAACCAAAATCTTGGAGCAAATATATGCTTTTTTATAATCTTGAAAGAACAGCAACATCAGTGGGCTGAGCATGTTGTCAGAATGTCAGACAACCATCCTCCAAAATACTCAATTGCATGGTGAACAAATGAAACAATTCAGTGGAGACCAAACAGAAATAATTCAATATTGACCAGGTCAACATGGGAAGCCCTCACTCAAAACTGAAATGTCTAGCAAAATGCTGTCAAACAAAGGGATAAAGAATTAAAAAAATAAACAAATGAAGAAAGCAAAAAGGAAAAGTAAGAAAGCAAAGATGTAACATCCCAACAATTCAAGCCTGAATCCGGGGTTAGCTAACCTCTCAAGTTGTTTCCACGTCTTCTGGGTTCATATTAGGCTAGTCATGTGACCACTCATTTCTTCCCCCTCTTAGTGGTAAATCTGACAAAAATGGTCTTCTTCAAAAAAGAAGAATTTTATTATATTAGTTTGACCCACAGTAAATATCTATTTCATGAAATATCCCAGCCACTATTAAGTAAACTGTATGTTTCAGCAGGAGTCTGGAGAATTCTTTGTACAGAAATATCCCACTGTAATGGCGATAGGTCAATGGTTAAGAAAGACTCATTCTTAGCATGCTGCCTCTTCTGTGTTCATCCATGTATAGGTAGAAATGCATTTTTTTCCTACAAAGTTAACCTTGATTTGTTTCATCCTGAGGGCATATGGTCACTATTGCTATTTGGTAACTACGATAAAACCTGTGTTTGATCACCAACATATATATGATTAATTAACAAGCATAAAAATTCAAGAATCCATATTTTTTGTTATGTTCATGTATTTTCCAAAGAGTGCATATCTGGCTTTTCAGCTGGAGAAAAAGAAGGAAAGCCTGGTGTGCTCAATGAAGCTGCAATACATGCCTAACTGGTTTTAGGCTCACAGTCCTGTAACATTCATAGGCTTCCAGGCTTTTAATAATTAAATGTGGTTTCCTTTGCCCTGATACACATGAGTAGAAACTGCACAAGGTTTACCTTTTGGCTGATTGAAAATCCTTTCCTAAAGAACAACAAAACACGACTTAACTTCAAACAGAAATACACTTCCACTCCACCCCTTATTAGCAAATCTAACATTGGTAGGAAGCTGTCATGACATTTTATTCAGGGCTTGCAAAGATAATTTTGAAAAGTAATTAGCTGCAGACAGGAATTGTAAGGCTCAAAAAATGCATGGACCGTTACAGTATTTTAAAAAAACTTAGTACCTTCTCATTATCCAGGAATAAATAAAAAGTTGCTTTTTAGTTATCTTTTAAAACCATCAAAAGGGCACAAATTATTGGCTTGTGGAACAAAACACATCTAAGGCTTCAGCCCAATGATTTAACAAATTAATCTTGAAACCTGTAATTTTTCCCCAAATCACTGTAATATGAAACCATTTGTTTTCAATTATGAAGCTTTGAAAATTGTTTTATTTTCATAGCTGTATGCAGATTGTACATCTCCCCTCACCTATTTTAAAACATGAACTTGTTCCTTGACAAATGAATTTCCAAATATAGAGGAGAAGTACAGTAATGCCTCGGATAACGCTAAGACTTGGTTCCACAAGTCTTGGTGTTATCTGATTTTTAGTGTTATCCGATCCATGTTAAAATCCTATGGGATGGATCGGATAACGTTAAAGCTCCATAGAGATACATTGTAACCGCATAGGCTTTAGCGGTTGTTATCCGATGCATCCCATAGGACCTTAACATTATTCGATCCAATTCTCCTCCCCAGATTACTTAACATTATGCGATTTTAGCGTTATCCGAGGTAAACATTATCCAAGGTATTACTTGTACAAGCTAATTCTCCTGCCAACCTAACAGTTCAAAAGCAAGAAATTGCAAGTAGGTAAATAGGGTCCACTCCAGGAGGAAGGTAAACAGCATTCCGTGCACTCCAGTGTCTAGGCATTTTAATTATGAGTACATTTTAATGTGACACAAGTATTGTTTAAAATAAATAACTATCTCTGTATCTTTTCAGATAACCCATGTTAAGGCATACAATGCAAGAATACATGTACATCATGTAAATAAATGAATTTGAATTCATCAGTGTCAACTCTGAAGCAAAAGCATTATTTTTAAGTGTGTATCCACACCCAAAGCTGTCAGACCATGTTCTTCTCTACCTTTAAATGTACTGTAACTAAGATCTAGATCTAGTTACCTACAATTAGAAGTGTCTGGGTTAAATTCAGCTTACACTTAAGAAAATGCACATCATTGCATAATGAAGAGAGGACTTCCTCAAGTTTCATAGACTATCCTTTACCTGGTCTGACTTGTGCTGATTTTCCTTTGACCTTAGATTGCAATTCTTCTTTAAGTGCCATATCTGATCCCGAATATTAGCTATCATGGTGATCATCCATAAAGATTGTCCTGCGTACAATATAATGCCTTCCACATCACAGTGTGACACTCATACCACTGATCCAGTTTGTGTGTCACTTTCTGGTCCTGAGGCCTTTTGGAACACAAAGTCTTCATCAGTCCCAAGTCAGTATTGATGAAGCTGCTGCCCTCCATCAAGATGGATTCAAGTGGGATTTAATCCACTTGGGGACCATCACCCTTCCCTTTGGAATTCACCACCCAAGGCCATTAATCTTCAAGGTTGTTAGGTTAATTAACCACTGCCTGTCCATAGGAATTGAGTTGCTGACACTATGGTCTACAATATTATCATAGCAAGATAACTTGGCCACAATTCTTAAGGTTACATAAGTCTGTTTCTTCTTCTTCTTCTTCTTCTTCTTCTTCTTCTTCTTCTTCTTCTTATTATTATTATTATTATTATTATTATTATTATTATTATTATTATTATTATTATTATTATTATCATCATTATCATCATCATCATCATCATCATCATCATCATCATCATCATCATCATCATCATCACGAACCAGTCGGCCCTCTCTGCTCTGGTAACCTCCCTTAACCAAAGCACCCAGAGGGCGGGCTGGCCGGCAATAAAAACTTTACAGCCCTTAGCTGCTTATCACCCACAAGGAGGTTTAATTGGTAGCGTGTTCAGAGGCTTGTGTGTGAAATGCAATGCTTCTCTTACCCTTTTAGTCCAAAGAAGACACGTTGTTCAAGCATTCGAAGGTTTATTGATCAGGTATTTTCATCAGGTTCATAAAGCATAAAAGTCAGTAGCATAGGTCAGTCCAATACAGTCCACAGGTAATCTAGGTAACCATTTTTAAGGAGCAAAAATGCATAGCTCCTAGGGAAAGAATGTTAGCCCATAGAGATCCAGAAACGAACTCACAAATCAAAACAGGTCTTAATCCATGGAGAGACAAAAAAAGAACTCTCCAACTTCTCTGCAAACATGGAGAATTTGCCGTCAGGTGGTGTAGCTTTAGCCAATCAAGTAACAGAGAACAACAGAGAATAACTTTCTCAAAACAACACATTGTTTACACACGTGCACAGAGAGCGTTCTGGCACATAGACAAAACATTGATCTCAGCTAGCTTAGAGAGATAAGGAATACTGAAAAACAGGCAGTCTTGTGACACAGCCTTGAGGCTCAGAGAAGACAAAGGATTTTTTCTGAGGCCTATTTGAAACTACAACCTCACCAAGCTTTGAGAACATTAGGAAAAAGATGACATTTTCTGACTATTATTATTATTATTATTATTATTATTATTATTATTATTATTATTATTATTATTATTATTATTATTATTATTATTATTATTATTATTATACTTGTATGCCACCCCACTTGCAAAGCTACTCTGGGTGGCTAACAAAGAAACAAAATATCACAATTATAATTACATGGTATCACATTACAAAAAAATTCAGAAACACTTCAAAAAAAATCATAATTACAAAAAATCAAATTATCATAATACAAAATCACTTCATAATACACAGAAAAACATAATAAACTTAACCCCACCAACTGTGTCCACTTCCCTCCAGGCTGGCTGGCTGAGGAAGTGTCTGGAGGTGGAGGTGGCAGTAGCGACGGCGATTTTTGTAGCCGCCAAGCCATACAGCTGCTGCTGCCTCCCTCCAGGCCGGCTGGCCGAGGGAGCATCCGAGGATGACGGTGATGGTGGCAGAGGTTTTAAAGCCGCCCAAGCCACACAGTTGCTGCTGCCTCCCTCCAGACCTCCCTTCCTTCTCATATCTCTCTATTATCCCACACAGGATGAGACATCTTGCTTGTCTTCTCTAGACATTAAAAGCAAGCATCTCCTGATGTCTCCAACTTAGCTAGAAGTAGATCTCTGCATCTGGTGTATATCAACCATACCTGGAAGTTTTACTCCATTGTCTGGAGAAGTGAACTTGATCCACAAAAGCTCGTAGCAATTAGTCTTTAAAGTACTGCAGTGTTTTTATTTTTGTTGTTTTTGTTTTCTGACATTTGTTTTCTTATTGTTAAAGGTAATTGATTATAAGTACCTAGTTGTTTGTAAACAGCTAGTTGTATGCCCTGGTTTTATTCTAATGTGGCATTATGATGTTTGTATATTATACAACTGCACACATTGTTTCAGAACAATTGAACTCATGCAACAATTTCCCATAGTCCAAGTCCAGAGTTCTGGTTGAACAAGACACTGCCAAAAAGAAGAAAAAGAAGAAGCACAGAAAGAGGATTACTTGGTCTCTTACTTTTTTAGGATCAAAGCTTACTGCAAAGGGTGATTGTAGCCATGAAATAAAAAGGCAACTGATTCTTGGGAGGCAAGCTATGAGAAACCTGGGGAACATTGTGAAAAGTAGAGACGTCACATTGCAAACAAAAATTCATCTAGTCAAAGCAATGGTATTCCCAGTGGCAATGTATGGTTGTGAGAGCTGGACCATAAAGAAAGATGAGTGCAAAAGAATAGATGCCTTTGAAATGTGGTGTTGGAGGAGAGTTTTGAGAGTCCCCTGGACAGCGAGGAGAACAAATAGGTCAATCTTAGAAGAAATCAAACCTGACTGTTCCTTAGAAGGTCAGATAGTAAAGATGAAGCTAAAGTACTTTGGACATCAAATGAGAAGAGAGGATTCGCTTGAGAAAGCATTGATGCTGGGAAGCATGGAGGGCAAAAGAATAAGGAGGCCGCCCAAAATGAGATGGCTAGATGGTATTGTAGACACAATGGGCACAGAACTGAGCGAGTTGAGGAGGATGGTGGAGGACAGAAGTCCCTGGTGGACAGTGGTCCATGGGGTCGCAAAGGATCGGAATCGACTGTGTGACTGAACAACAACAACAACAAAAAACTCATTCAAACATACCCATAAAATCTATAATGGAGTGGGTAATCTTCAGAGGTGAAGGAACTGCGTACCAATATCTTAGAACCTTATAGGCTGCATCTGTTCCTGCAATCACTCATTTTGACATATAAATTTTAGGCTGTTTTTTAAAAAAGACTCCTTAAAAATATGTTTTCTTTTTAAAAAATGAGATGGGTCGGCAGTTAGGGTCTTCCTGACAAATCCTCAAAACATAGCTAAATAGCCCCATGCCTCCTAGATTTTCAAGGCTTTTTTACATATATAATTTTACAAGGGTGCTTATGCTTGGGGGACAAATTCATCATGCCCATTAGATCTGCATGTAGCAGTTGACCAAGATGTTGCTCACTCTGCTCTACAACATCCCGCAGTAATGCTCTTCTCCATGAGAGTGAAAAGGTAGAGTATAAAGTTAATTTTGACTTCCTTTAGACAATTATAAATGTTTGTACAGTATAATGGTGCCTATGCATCGGAAACTTGGCTTTATAGACCTTTATAGCTTTTATGTATGTAGTTCTACAGACGGTTTTCTTGAATACAGAAAAGAAAAAGAGGTTGGGAAAAGAGTAGGTGGCCAATTTACAGAACAGAAATGAATTAAATAGAAATTTACAAGAAACAGTTGGATTTCCATATATGCTGTTCTTAGACATTTGACTCAGCAAAATGCCTGAAAATAATTTTTTTATTTGATACTTGAATGATACATTCTCCTGTTTTCTTCATCCAATTTAGGAGTTGTTTGTGTTTTATGAGGCCATATGTCTAACAATAAATTTCTATTTATTTATCAAAATGTGAACTAAACTTCTACTGTTCTACTGCACAGCAAATGATCAGCCTTGAATGGGGTAGGATGCACTGATAGTGCTGACTCCATGACTACTATAGAAAAACCTCTGCTTCAGATGTGGTCATAAACCATCTTGAGTGCCTTATTTTCAAGTGAGGCATAAAGGCAGGATAAGGAAGAAGTAAAATGAATGAAAGAATTTTTAAAGCTAGATAAATATGGCAGTATAAGTGAATGATTGCTTTGGCGGCCACACTAAACAGTGGCTGAATATCTGCAAGGAAACCTTTTCCCTAAGCCCCTCAACCCACCCAGACAGCAAACAAGAGACTCTGAAATTGGCTGAAACAGTTGTAGAAGAGGGGATTGTAAAGTAAGCCATTGTATGTCAGGACCATCCTGTAAATGTAGAAGTTCCAAAGACATTTGCATTAATTACTTGCAATGGAAAATCCTTTTAACACAGAGGTGAGGGTGCTTGCCCTCCCCATGCTGCTAACCTGCATTTCTCATCATGTGGGCTAAGGTTGATGAGAGCTGTAGTCTAGCAATATCTGTAGAGCTACTTATTTTCTACAATTGCCTTAAGAAGTTGTTCCATCCATGTAGCTTTTCTCTTATATGGAATAGCAAACTGAATGCTCATGTTTAGGTTTGACTCTGCCAGTATGTTAGAGAGAGAGAGAGAGAGTGTGAGTGAGTGAGTGAGTGAGTGTCTTTGTCCCTACCCAGCTCAGACCAGGTCAGGCATTATGGCAGCCTGCTGGGATTGAGGAACCAAGGATTGACTTTGGTGGCTTCTCTCTTGAGCCAGCCTTTCTTTTTCCCAGACAGACAACCCACCCATGCTCTCAGTGGTTTTAGTATGGTATTAGATGGTTACTATGGGACCATATAGGGATTTTTGGCCAGCTGCACCTGATTGGCATATTGAATAAAAGGTGGGCAGGAAAACTTTGCCTATTCCACACTGGTTACCCATGGGAGTTATAAAGGGTTGATCAAGGGCTGATCAAGTATAAATAAGTCACATGGGTGGGTAGTGCGGAAGGGAATGGAGGCACAGAGGGTTTCCAAGGGAGATTCGGGGTAGGGATAATTAAAAATATTTTCAGGGACAAAATATTTATTTATTTATTTTAAAAGACAAGATATGCAGGTATACAAGATATGGATTAAGGAGTTGGTCCCAGGTATTCCATCTTGTCCATTTGGAATTAGGTCTAAAATGCCATCTCAAAGTCTGGTTGCTTGAATTGTAACTTGTAACAAGTATAAGTTGTGCCATCACAGCATTGAAGAGATCTGATTGCCCCCTAGACCTACAGTATGTCTTTCAGAAATCAATTAAAACTTATGTATTGTGTACAAATGTCCAGGGAATAAGCAAATTTTCTTTTGGTCTTTGACTGCTGCTTGTTCATACCATATCAGAGAATTAACAAAACAAAAACACTGTAGTACATTAAAGACTAACTGTTATATTTCAATGTGAGCTTTTGTGGATCAAGTACACTTCATCAGACTTGTAAGTGAGACTTCATGGCATCAGTTTATACACATCAGGTACAGAGGTCAGATACAGAGTGATTGGTTAGCATACAAATCTATGTGGCTTCATACAATTGGTAATGGCAGTTGATCTCTGGCTGTTAATCGGATTAGCTGTGAATGTCCCCTTTTCAATTGCAAATATTGGGAAGATACAAAACAAACACCTGGCATTGAACATTTGGTAATGAGTTTAACCTTTGTGTTGCTGTATGAGCACATCCTTTGTTCTGTGAAATATCCTATGTTGTGAAAGAGAATTTTTCAGGACAGTTTGTAAAGGTGGTATAATATAACAAAAATATACAACATATATAGCAGCATATAACAATCTGTGTATCAAATTTTATAATGTCCCAGAAACCCTTGACTAATATTCAAACCTTTGCAATGGCTGTCCAACAGATGGATGTATTTTATTTCTGCTGTCTCTCTCTCTGGATCCTAGTCTTGAAATTTCTCTGTTCCAGAATCACAACTTTAAGGTCTTGGATAGAGTGTCCAGACAGATTTAAATGGTTTGCAATAGGTTTCTCTAACTGTGACAAAATTGCGGTTACCAGGACTTTGTATATAACACAGGGTGTTGTTGTTTTGAGGATATGTGTAGAAAATGTAACAGGAATTATAATAATACTTTTGTATCTTATTCTCATTCTTACATTTTACTTTTATTCATTTGTTGGTATTGTTTTATTTTATATTGTATTATGTTGATTGTATTGTATTGTTAGTTGAGTTTTTTCTTGTATTTTTGTTTTAAAATTAATAAAAAATATTTTAAAAAGAAACAGGTTTCTCTGTATTGCCATTCCAGATGTCTGATTTATGTCCATTAACCCTTTTGTCCAAAGATTGTCCTGTTTGTCCTACATGGAGCACAGAAGGGCATTTTGGCAAGAAATGGTATAAATCATATTGGCAGAAGAACAAGTAAAACTTCCTTTAATGTAGTGTGTGGCACCATTAGGCACCAGAGTGAATGTGGGGACAAAGCTGACATCTGGGTTTGCAGTAGGGTTTTCTTCCCATCTATGTTTCACTTTTGTGTATTCTGTCGTGTGTCAATAGTTGTTTGAGATTGGAGGGTTGTCTGTAAATTTATACCACTTTCACTGTATTTTTATTTATATATTTGTACTGTACTTTGTAAATTGTTGGCTAATCTTGGTTCCCAAGAGGAAGGATGAAGTATTAATTTAGTAAATAACAGCAACATTGCTTAACTATTTTTTAAATAATTATATTCAGTATTTTAGATAAATTATTCATATATAAGAAGGTATCAAGTACTTTTGGTTGCAAAGCCCCAAAATCAACGTTATGTTAACATTTTATACATATTACAGAGTATCTCTATGATTGGCATTTTAAATAAAAACAGAACAACAACAACAGAAACACCCGCCTTCCTCTGAATCTATTTCAAGGACAAACTTCAAATTTTATTTTGCATCTTAAAGACTATTCCATTTATGATGGCACAAATATTGGAGCATTAAATTTCACTTTATCAAATGCAAATAACTTAATTTAGAGGAGGGAAACCAGTAAGATTTGATCCTATATAAGTATTATTAATGTTGTATGCTAAGAAACACAATATTAATTTAAAAAGAAAAGGTAAATACTTCCAGCGTTTTTTTGTTCCTGGATGTGCAATTTTGATACATGGTAGAGAAAAGAGTGGTTACCATATGAAGTTGAGGCTTTCTCAGAACTTAAAATGAGAAGATCTGGAGATCATTAAATCTGTTTATGATTTTGTCAGCAATTTAATTAACCAGTAACAGCACTTATTTTGGATGGACAGAGACTTTGGCATGCTCACAAGGGAAGGTCTTGATACAAGCTTACTTTGAAAGTGAGCATGACATGAGAAGGGAAAAACAAACAGAAAAGGACTGATTATGATTTCTCAGCAACTTAATTCATCAGGAACAGCACCTACCTTAGTATCACAATCAATTTCATCTCTATATTGCTTGTAATTTTTTAAATAAGGGATAGTATACAGTCAAAAAATAGATTCAGAGTGAAATGAAAAGGACGTGAAATGAAAAGAAGAAATATTACAAGCCATTTTCGCTGCCTGCCTTTCTTGTTTGGATCCAATATCTGTCAAGATTTTCAACACGCTCATATGATGATAGCTTTTAGTGGACCATCTTCAGTTGATAAGAGCTTACAACCTTTCAGATTTCCACAAAATGCTTCTTCATGCAGAGCCAAGATTCTCAGAGATAACACTGGCAGGAGTCTCAAAATGCTCAAGGAAATACAAGCCTTTATTAAATTCAAGGTCCTTTTGAATACTGTCCAATTACAGGGCAAGCATATACTACACATCAGATATTCAACTATGAAAAGATCACAGTAACGTTATTATGCAGGTCATCCAGAAAACAGATGCTAGCCACAGTGGTGCTTTCTTCCTACTGCCTATTGTAAATGACAATCAGCATAACCAAAGATGTCATACACAATAGGGTCTCACCAATTAATTAACAAGGAAACAAAATATGCTTCCTTCTGATCTTTCCTTCAATAACATAGTTCCAGCTGGCATGATAGTAAACTGTCAGTGAAAGATTGACCCCTAGTAAATCTGCTGCAGAAGTAAGGTAGGCACTGATACAGTTCTGGATGAGGTTACACTGTCCTTGAAGGATCAAATTTATACCCCTTTGTAGTAATCCTTGATCCTTCACTTTTCCTAAATGCTGAAATGGGGATGATATATGCTAAGAGTGCCTTTCATTAGATTTGGTTGAAATGCCAGCCTGAGGAAGGCAGACATACCTTTAGTCAATCCTTACCTCTCAAATGAACTACTGTAATCCATTCTATACTGAGATACCTTTGAAGGTAGTGTAATATCTTCAGTTAGTCCAAAATTACAGTCAGAGTATTGTCTGATGCTCACAAAGGAGAAGATGGCACTGATTTATATCAACTCCACTGGGTTTCCATTGTTTCTGGCTCAGTTAAAGGCAATAATTCAACCCTTCACTCATAATGGGAGAGAACTTCATGTAGACTGTGCACTTCACCAAATTCTGAGATAAAGTTTTCAGCTCAAAAACTATATACCACCACATACGTTAAGAAAACTTACGTATCAAACATATATTAACAAAAGTACCATATGTTTTTGAAAGCCATTTGCCACGTTAAGGAAAGTTGCATATGAAAAGAAATGCATACTTCTCTACATCTCTTTTCATATTACCTGTATAGATTGATTAAGGGTGCTAGACAGAACAAATGTATGGCTAAATAATGACATAGTCTGAAAATAAATGTAACCATCCATCCATTTCTAGAATCTCAAGCTCTAAATGACTTAGGACCATGTTACTGAGAAGTAATTCCTCATGAGTATCGTCAACTGCAACTCATATCCAAGAATGATTTTTTCCCCCTGCAGCAGGAAAAATGTCACTGGCATGAATTTGTTCAAGGTGGATCCCATCTTGCCATGAAGTGACCCACACACTATGATCTCAGAGCTATCACCCATGGAACACATGAAGCGTGGCACGCAGGATTTAACACAGGGACTGCAATAGACCGCCACAGCCTTGCGGATATGGACAAGGTGCACCTTCACAGCCAGTCCATCTGGCATGGCCTCTTCTGCTGTCATGACCATTGGGAATCAGATTTCCTCCTCTGCTCATTTTGCCGTTAGGTCCAATATGATGGTTTCCAGTGGCAATTCCCCACCTAAAGGGGTTCATCCGCATGTAGCCGTTGGCTACTACATGAGTAGCACATATTTTATAGGTAATATCATAACATCTTGTCAGCTACTGGAAAAGACTGCAAAAACAAGAAGTTCATGAAAGTGGTGGCCCAAGGTTTGTGACTTTAGTGGAACTAGGCTTGATACCTTTAGTGTAATTAATGTTCATTGGCTCCACTTCCATACCTGGATGAAATAGCAGTTGCTCACCTGCATCATTAAAAGCTTGGATAGGCACAAATCCCTTTCTTTTTTTAAATGTTTTGTTTAATTTGCAAAATGTTTTTTTTTAATCCTGCCTATGCAGAGGAAGAACACAGCATGACCCTAGCATGCCATCCAGATTCTAGTAATTAAGAAGCAAAAGAGAATCTATCTTCCCATTCCTTCATTTTCAGGAGCAACAACATATTGTCCTAGATGGCTGGATTATGTGCAAACACAAAATGTAAGGCAAGATTTATCTTACCTCTGCTCCCTGCATCTGGGGGTGGGGGGTTCCTTCACCTTCCTTCTATGACTGCTAGAGCAAGCCTTTCAGTTCAGATTATTCAGTTACGTCAGTGGTTCCCAATTAGTTTTTTCTACGTACCACTTCAAGAAAGGCCTCAAACTTGCTTACCCCTTATTGCAGGAACGTTAAATATCGCGTACCCCTTATTGCAGGAATGTTAAATAAAAAATGAAATCAGGTGTATTTTATATTTATTATCATCAAAAGACATTCTAATGACAGAGAACACATGTTTCATTAATGTGACAAATGTGCACATTGACAATGACGAGCAAATAGGTGGGAATGGGGGTGGCCGCGATTGGGTGATGCGAGACATGGGAGGCGCAGGAAAAACCACCGCCGCGGGAGAAAGCACTTGATGCATACGATTGACTTACCTACTGATCGTTTAATTAAATTGAATAATTTTTTGGCAATTGTTATTGCATTATTGTTTTTTAAGGATTTAATATTTTAGTTAAGAGAATGCTGTGCATACCCCTTGATGCAATCTCGCGTACCCCTGGGAGTACGTGTACCTCTAATTGGGAACCACTGAGTTACGCTATATTAGGTGGGATACATGGAAGATGCCTCCCTGAAGACCGTAACTGTTGTACATACCCTGGGCAATGTTGAGGGAAACATGAACAAGCTGAATCTTCCACCACCAAAACACTATACAGCACATATATATATGGCATAATGACTCGTTTGAAATTGCATTTTTCAATGCCAGCCATAATAGTAATCTCTATTAATATTGAAAGTATCTCAGCAGAAGTGGAAGGACTATTATCTGACATTTGCATGCAGCATAATTGTGATATAGTGCTTGTTCAGGAAAGTCATATAGGACCAAATACTCAATGACCAAATGAATGAAACTTGTTTTAGAAATGCCAAATAAACAATAAATAAGTGTAATTTTTACTAAATTGAACATCAGTATATTGTCTGTAGATATAACAATTGTAGACAATATTGAAATTCTGACAATCAAAGTTTAATCTTGCACAATCACATCTGTTTATAAGCCACCAAAAAAGGAATATAGTAACTTCCATTATCAAACAACAAAAATAGTCCTTGGTGATTTTAATTGCTATAGTACTTCTTGGGGATATAGAGAGACAGACATAAATGGAGGAAAGCCTAAGAACTGGGCTGAATGTATAGACTTAAAATCAATACATGATCCAAAGCTGCCCCTGTCCTTTAATAGTGGTTGGTGGAGGTGAGGATATGACCCCAACAATATTTGTGTCAGCAATCATATTGCTTGCTAAGCCAAGAAGAATGTTCTGGAGTCATTCCCAAGCACACAACACTGAACTATTGTGTGTACTATAGAAGCAGCTGTCAAGCCAGATAGCTTGCATTTAAAAGAAAATTCAATTTTAAGAGAGCCCAATGGGACAATTTTGCTTGAGACCTGGATAAAGAAATGACAAAAATCAACCCTCATCTAGAAAATTAGATTTTGTTGAATTGGTGAAGATCATATCTTGTAGACAGATTCCTAGGGATGTAGAACACATATATATTGATTGGATAAGGACTTGAAGGCTCTTCTCAAGAAGCATGAATGACTTTTGGAAATTGATCCCTTTTCTGAGGAGACAATACAAATGAGTGAAGGGCTTCTCCAAGCCATATCAACCTCAAAAACAAAGAGATGGTGCAACCTCTTAAGAAATGTAGACATGAAACAGAATAGCAGCCAAGCTTGGAAATTATTAAAGAACCTCCAGGTTAGAAGTTGCCAACCTTTTAAAGTTGGGGGCCAGGTCGCGCTCCTTCACACAGTTGAGGGGTCTGAACTGGTGGTCCCTCCGCCATTTATGGCTGCCGTAAACATGTCTGCAGCCAATTCTAGCAGCAGCAGCAAAGGACCCAGGCATACACCACTCTTGTGGAAAGCCTTCTGGTGGAAAGAGATGATGGGTAGTGGTGTCTGAAAGTAAGTCTGATTGGCTGTCACATACAGTCTCTCCTTATCAAACAGATTTTCTCAATGGCTACATAGACTTCCCAGAACATATCCTAGCTACTAATACTGCTGTAGATGCAGCCCAAGGGCATCAACAGCATGAAAGAGAAATAGTAGTGATGTGTGTAGTGTCCCACACAGTTGTTTAGCTATGGGCACTGATGATCCATCTTTAGCACACTCCTATTGCAGGTGCTATAGTGGTGGGTTTGGTCAGGCTTTGGGGTTGCTTGTTTTCTGGAGATAGAGACAGCAGCAACATCACTCTTTGACTAATTGGGGGGGTGGGGTGACCAGGCTCAGTTGTAATGGAAAACTATCATATGGAGGCTTCAGTAGCCATAAATCAAGTGCCACAAGATCCAGCCAATGGGTTAAGTCTGCAGGATGAGTGGCAGGAGGCAGATATATACTGTGCCCACCAGTGAGCTGGTCAGGGTGACCAATAGAGCCACAAACACCACCTCAAACCACTGACTGACATGATTCATCAACCAACAGCTGCGTCCGGCCCTGGGACTCGCCCACCTGTTCCCGGAAGCTCCGCCCGGCAGAGAGGTTCAAAAGCCGCCACGGCAGCAGGACTTTCGCACCGCCGCCGCCAACAACACCACCTGTGGATGGAGGGAGGCCACCTCCGCGTCCGGCCCTGGGACTCGCCCACCTGTTCCCGGAGGCTCCGCCCGGCAGAGAGGTTCAAAAGCCGCCACGGCAGCAGGACTTTCGCACCGCCGCCGCCAACAACACCAACTGTGGATGGAGGGAGGCCACCTCCGCGTCCGGCCCTGGGACTCACCCACCTGTTCCCGGAGGCTCCGCCTGGCAGAGAGGTTCAAAAGCCGCCATGGCAGCAGGACTTTCGCACCGCCGCCGCCAACAACACCACCTGTGGATGGAGGGAGGCCACCTCCGCGTCCGGCCCTGGGACTCGCCCACCTGTTCCCGGAGGCTCCACCCGGCAGAGAGGTTCAAAAGCCGCCGCGGCAGCAGGACTTTCGCACCGCCGCCGCCAACAACAACACCTGCGGATGGAGGGAGGCCACCTCCCCGTCTGGCCCCGGGACTCGCCCACCTGTTCCCGGAGGCTCTGCCCGGCAGAGAGGCTCAAAAGCCGTGGCGGCGGCAGGACTTTCACACTGCCACTGCCAACAACAACACCTGCGGATAGAGGGAGGTCACCGCCGCGTCCGGCCCCGGGACTCGCCCACCTGTTAATGAACTGTTGTTTTCTTGTTGTTAAGGTGAGAGACCTGATATTATTGCATCATGTACTGTATCTATGTATTTTTTATATTGTATCATATTATTGAAACTATGTAATATATATGTAATTGGAATTGAACTTTGTAACTTTATTTTGCAATGTGGTTTTGTTTTGCTGCACTGCTGTACTGTATTGTTATATTTATACTGTATGACCTTTGATTATGTTATATTACTTTTGATTGTCTTCTGTAAACCGCCCTGAGTCGGTTGCACCAAGTAGGGCGGTATATAAATCGAATAAACGAATGAATGAAATGAATGAATGACTCAAAGAGAGCATCAAGAGCAGTGTCACTATCAGCAAAGGAGTTATAGATCATAGAACACAAACAGAGATGACCATACAGCCAAAGCTGCCCCACTTGCTGAGCCATCCAGAATTGCCACCACTGATCTATCTACAGGCACATTTTAGGAAGAGGCACATGGCAGTGGAGTACAACAACTGGCAGCTCCTCATCCTTGCCACTTAGAGCCTAGTGCTGCCATTCTCTCAGTCCAGACCAGAAACCACTCTCCTAGTACCACATTCCCCTAAGCATCCTTCTTTCTCCTTCCCATTAACCTCCCCCAACTCTCCTTCCTCACACGTGTGCAACTTCATGGCATATGAGATAAGTGAAACTGTGCTTCCCATTGCTCACCATGTGCTGTTTGATCACAAATGCCTTTCTTACTATTCAGCCACTCCAGCCAAACAGCTCACTAGAGTACTTTTAAACGTATCCGTCTAGCAGTTTGGCAAAAAAGTGGCCCAGTCCTGAGGATTTCTTGTCCCAGATATGTTAGCAAGTTTTAGATATGGTTACCCGCTGTCCAAAATAGGTGATTCCGTTTGCTTCAAATACATTTTGCACATAATTTTTCTTTGGAAGCATGGCTGCAGAAATGTTTTGACAGTTCACTTTAATTCAGTTAATTAACTAGGAACTTCCTAGAGGTTTCATTTCATTTCTTAAAAATCAGATTCTTGCTCTTTTTGGACAACTTCAGCTCAAGCCCAACCAAAGTCATTGCCATTTCAACTGCAATCTATGACTCTTAGTTCATGCACCCACAGCTCATCTTTACCATGAGTTTCAGTATTAGCAGACTGTCTGTCACAACACTCTAATAATAATTCTGGATTCATTTGGCTCTTAACCCATTCCCTGGGATCCCTCCTAGCACTATTTCCTAATCTAGTATCTACCCTACTTGCCCAAAGCCAAAGATTTTTTGCTCTCCTGGTTTGAACAGCCGCACTGAACTGTCTATCCAGCTAGCTCTGTTATAAATCCAGATAGAGCTTCAATCCTTATGAACCATTCATTGGGACTTTTGGAACAAGAACTTGGGCTATAAACTGTCATAGAATAGACCAAAAGTTATTAAACATATCCAAGATGGAGTTTATTAGGGCTTAGAGACTATAGTAGAAATGTGGCTTCTTGTGCTAGCAAAAGGCCACCTGTTTGTTTTTCACTCCCTGGGACCTGGATGGGAAGAGATAGACAGAGATGTGCCAAGCTTCATCAATAGAAACAGAGTTGTTTACTCCCAACACTGGGACCTGATTGGATGTATGCTAATTACCCAGGTTCACCTCATACCTGGAGAGAATTAATCACATGGTTTGATAGAGAGAGGGTATGTGATTCTGGGGCAGAGAAGATGTAGACCCTAGAGAGAAGGGGGGGAATGGGTGAATGCTACGAGCCCTTTTCTCTCTGGATATTCGCCATGAGCGCATGGCTTGAGAAAGAAAGAGAAGTCGAATATGGTGGTCAAGAAGGAAACACCAATATGAGAGAGGAAGGGCATTCCAACAGGCCTTATCTCCAGAAGTCTTAACTATGGTAACTTAGATCAGATAGATAGATTCTTTTTATTTAGGGGAGGATATATTTGAAAGCATTCTTTCTCTAAAAGTGAATTTTGATTTGGTTATTTTTCTATGCTGAGTTCTGTAACCTGATTCATCAAGAACCATGCTGAAACTTCAATAAAACTATTTTCTTCAATCAATACGTGTTCATTGGAATTGGGATGCAGGGTAAGATACAGTAAGTCCACTGGCCTCCTTTTTAACGCTACCATTTTTTAAACCTCTCTAATATTAATTTGGCTGGGCTCTGTATGCAGACAAGTCCCAGGTTTGTTCAGCCGGTCGTGGCTGAGAGAGTGGTGAACATACATTCTTTGCCGTGAGTTTTGGGTGAGTTCTAGAGAGGATTTTTGAATAATCCACCTTGGAACGAATGCCTGAGAGGGCCCAGAACAAGTGAGAAAGAGTGTGCTTTCATCATATAAGCCAAGTGAATGATGCTGTGAGCTCAGTCCTTCTTCTAAGGGCTGAACTTCTCATCTGAGATATGCAACCAAAAGCCTGACAATTTTTCAGACTCTTGAAATCCTGGTAAGCTCCTTGCACTTTTTAATAGGATACTGTTTACAAACCTAACAATTTATCTGTTCAATGGACAAGAACAATTTTAGGATTGCAAGGTTTTTGGAGGGCAGCAGCAGAGCTACTGCCACCACTAGCAAGCTAGAGCTGTCCAACCCCAGAGCCAAAGGGTCCTTGTGGCTCTGTGATGTCTGAATAGCCCAACCATTTTCAACTGGATATTTCAATAATGCCTGGCTTCAAGAGGATTCTTAGGTATGGCAAAGATCATCAGCACCACACATTAATTACTTCAAATCATGAACTTCGGCAAAAGAATCACAACAAATGTTGGATACACAAACATTTTTGTCTGACTGTAGACCACTTGATGCATCTAATTGTCTAAGCAACTAGCGTAATTACAAATTTCTAATCAAATGTCTACATACTGGATCGTAGCCAATGGCTGTTGTAAGTTACTGTACCAGGTAATTGTATCTAACCAGAAATGGGATACTTTCAGTTCTTATTACAATGACAAGGTAAGGTAAGTATACCAACTATATTCCATTTCTCCATCTATCTCTTAAAATTGATCTAGTACTATCTGTTCTGCTACAACATGCCTTGAAAACGTGAAGAAATCTCTTGCATCTTCCTCAGTGCTTGATGGGCAAGCTCCTGATCCCCTTCTATGTATCAAAAATTATTAGAAATAGCTTACCAGTCAAAGAATACAGGGTTGATGTATCACTCCAGCTTTTCTTATTTCAGATGACATTTATGATAGTTTAAATCAACACTATTTCCTAATAATCTTCATCACCAACCTATTTCTACGTGGTGCTCCATGCCTGTGCAATTTTCTATTATGGTGCTATGATGATCTCCCAAATGTTGTTCTTTAAGCTTCTATTTGTACGTTCTTTGTCATAAACTGAAGAAACCTTTATCTTGATTTTTCCAATTGTTTAATATCTTAATTTATGACTGCTAAGGTTAATATGTATCATTTTCTACTTTCATTGCAGCAGCAACTGTGTTTTTGTTTTCTTTTAAAATTTGACCATCTTTTGTTTATATTTTCAAAACTATTTCTTATACTTGCTTTTTTATTTTTAAATTATACAACTATGATGCACACTGATCTAGACACTTCTGAAGATTTAATGAGATTTAATGTATACTTCGTATTGGATAGCTAAGTGGTTGAGGTATCTGGCTGTGGAACCAGAGGTTGGGAGTTCAACTCCCCACAATGTATCCTAGAAGAGCCAGCCTGTGTGGCCATGGGCAAACTGACAGCCCCAGGTCACCCCTAAAAGAAGGGAACGGAAAACCACTTCTGAGCATTCTCTACTCCAGAAACCCTGATACGGGTTACTGTAAGTCAGAGTAGCTTCCATACAGAGTTGACCCCACTTTTCCTTACTCAAATTAACATACCCACCATGGGCTCCATGGAAGGAGAGATGGGAGCAGCAGCGGCTACTGCTGCCAAAGGCAAGCACCTCAGGTACCTCCTTTTGCTCATGGCCAAGGAAGACAGCCTTAACTCCTCCCTCACCTGGACCAGAGTGCTCCTGCAAGCCAGCAGAGGAAGAACAGTAAATAACCCTTTCCCCCAATAAAGCACTAGAAGCAAAGCTTCAAGTCCAGACAACCAGGCAACTCCATCAGGGTCTCCTTTGCCTTAGTTGGCAGCATCTCCTTGTCCTGAAGCACTCTACCCTGCTGCTCCAGCAACCACAGCTGCAGCAGAAGCTTCCCCTTGCTTCTCCTTCCCTGTCCTCCTCCTTCTCACCCCACCAAGACCCAGGTCCCTAGGTCTGGCTCCATCAAATCTCACCACAGCATTAGTTCCTGCCACAGAGGCCTGGGAATCAGCAGCTATCTGATCCAAGGGTAAGTACATGGAAGGCTCATTTGAGCTGAGGCACTAAACTAGGGGTTCCCAGCCTTTTCAAGCTGGGGCCCAAGTCATGCTCTCTCAGTCAACTTCAAAGACTGGATGGCCATTTTGCCCTGCCTGCATGATCGGGCCTTAGGTTGGGCCTTAGGTTGGGAACCCCTACACTAAACCAAGCCTCATGAAGGAACTGAGCAGGTCCAGAAGAGGAAAAGACAAAAGAGCCCTACCAAAATGGCACAGACTAAGATACACCCACCCTCTTTGATGTAGCTCTTTGATGTAGCAGGGGTAGGTGAAAGTGACACTGTCAAAGGAGACAACAGCAGTGACAGTCAAACTAACTTTTGTTAGTACTGCACAGAAAGTGGAAATGGTAAACAACTGGTGAATGTTTCTTACCATGAAAACCCTATGATGAGACAGTCCAAAATGAAAAAAGAGATAGTGCTGGAACATTAGATTCCCAGATCAAAGAGTAGAGATAAGTATGAAAAATGCTATTGCTATTAATGTAATTAGATAAAAGTTGAAAGGATGTCATATGGCTGATATGCACACATATGCAAGGAAAGTTCAGTGCTGCACAACACATGCAATGGAACCTGGAGTGTAAAGAGTATGAATCAAAGTAAACTGGAAAACATAAAGCAAGAAGTGGAACACATGAACATTGCTGTGCTTGATGTCAGTGAACTAAAATGGACTAGAATGGGATATTTTCAGTTAGACAACTACAAAGTGTTGGATTCTAGAAATGGCAAACCATATGAAATATAGTAACTCTAATTCTGAGACAAGATGTAGCACAAGCAGTTAGGAGCTATAATGAAATCTTTGACCAAATAAAATCAATTAGACTCCACTGAAAATCTATCAACATAATCATCATTCTACAAATCTTATTGCAGAAGAAGAGGAAATTGAAACCTTTTATGCAAGCATCCAAGAGTAGGGTTGCCATATGTCCCAGAAAACCAGGATTGTCCTGGATTCAAGATTGAAAAAACTGTCCCAGCCGGTTAAATAAAAATCATGTTAAAGTCCCAGATTTTTAAAACTTACTGATTGTGTATTATAACACACCACTAAAATAGATTTGAACTCCTGCTATCAAACAAGTGATTTCCTGCCACATTGGAGTTGGAGTATACCTGGAGACAAATCTTAACCTCTTCACCTCATACCACTGCCCAATAAGTGTGACCAGTACGTTTCCAGGAACTGAGGACGTTAATAGTTGACCACGACATAATTTATCACCAGTACAACAGATTATCTTACAGTAAGAATTAACTGTTGTAAATAAATTGATTTATGCATTGATATATTTAATGTGAAAGTGTTTTATAGCTGTCATTATATTATGTTTGTTTTTTAAAAGGCTATTTTGTAGATAACCCACCCATTTTTGTCAAGTATACTTTGCCCCAGTTTTGTGGGAGATAATTATGACAACTCTATCCAAGAGGAAAATGGTCACACACCAAAACAAGACTTGTTAAGAATCATAGAGGACTGGAGTACAGAAATAGGGAACAAAGTAGAACCAAATATGGTTGGAAAATACAGCATGTGGACAGAAAGAAAGCAGTGCCTCTGCGAAACCTACAATCTATTTATTGCAAATACATGCTTCAATCAACCAGTTTGCTGTATATGTGGGCATTATCAAATAATCAATATAGAAATCAGACAGGCTACATAACTGGAAGCAGGAGGTGGAGAAGCTGTATTCTCTCTGCTAAAACAAAACCAGAAGGAGATTGTGGTATTGACCATAATCTGTTAATATCCAAGATTTAGAGTGACGCTGAAAAAGAACACTAAAAACTCACAGGGGTAAAATATAATTTAAACAACATTCTAGATTAATTTATAATCCACATGAGGAACAGGTTTGCATTATTAAACTTAATTGACTAGGAACCAGAACTGTGGATGGAAACCAGAGAGAATCAGACACCCTAACTGAGAAGAAGAAAAATAGAAAAAAGGTGGAAACAGTATACTGAAGACCTGTACAGCAGAAATAAAAGGATAGCAGACTCCTTTGAAAAGGAATCATATGATGAAGAACCTGCAGTGAAGTGAAAGCTGTTCTGAAAGTGCTAAGAAGAAATAAATCACCAGGGGTAGATGGGTGGCTGATAGAATTATTTTAAGCCATTAAAGCTGAATCTGTCAAAACCTTAACAAGAACATACCATCATATCTGGAAAAAAAACAATGGCCCACTGACTAGCAACACTCTATATACATTCCAATCCCCAAGAAAAAATATGGCAAGGAATGAAGTACTGTAACTATACTATACTGTACTTTGTTTTCCCATTCAAGCAAGGTGGTGCTTAAGGGGTTGCAACAAAGGCTTTTACGTTGTAGAGAATGAGAAATACCTGATCTTACAGCTGGATTCTGAAAAGAAAAAGGAATTCAAGATCATACGGAGAATAAGGTTTGGATACTGCTACGTGCCCAAGAATTTCAGAAGTTCAGCCTGAGGTTTATAGGTTACACTAGCAATCCTCAACATTTTCAGGCCTGACCACACCTCCTTGGCAGCTGACGAGGCCAGTCACATAGTTCCTCCCACCCGGAAGTGGAAGAAAAATTCAAGCCATGCATGCACAAAATGCATTTAGCAGTGTTCTGTGCATACATGGTGTGCATTTTACTTCCGCTTCTGGGAGTGGTGAGGCCATTGGGTGCTGGGTGAAATGGCTTTGGGGGGGCAGGTCTGGCCCACGGGCCACAGGTTGTGAATGCCTGGATTATAGCAAAGGCTTTGACTATGCAGATCATGAGAAAATATGGACTGTTCTGAAAAAATGGATATGCCTCAGCACTGGCTTGTCCTGATGCATAACCTGTATTGTGGACAAGGAGTTACCTACCATTAGGACAGCATATGGAAAGATCTAATGGTTTCCTGTAGGCAAAGAGTCAAACAAGTGTGCATCTATCCCCTTATCTGTTCATCTCGACCTAAAACATATTATTTTGTAAACTAGAATAGATTCAGATGGAAATGGTGAAATAAATATTGGTTGGAAAAACAAGAATTTAAGACATCCAGATGACACTATCTAAGTTGCAGAAAGCAGCAATGATTTGAAATGGCTTTTAGTAAACATGAAAGTGTCAAAGCAGGACAGCGATTGAAGATTAAGAAGACAAAAAACATGAAGAACTCCAAACCTAAATGCTGACAACAAAAGAAATTGAAATAGTGAAAGATTTTGTATATCTTGGCTCAATCATCAGTCCAAATAGAGACTGCAGATTGAAATCAAAATAATACTGAGGCTTGGAAGAAAAGCAATGAAGAAATTAGAAAAGATCATTAAATGTAAAAATGGGTCACTAGAGACTAATTCCAAGATAATTCACATTATTGTCTTCCTCATCACCATGTACAGATGTGAAAGCTGAAGAGTAAAGAAAACTGATGAGAAAAAATGACTCATTTGATATATAGTGCTGGAAGAGAAATCTGCAGATATCCTGGACTGTCAGAAAAACATACAATTAGGTCCTACAGCAAATTGAGCCTGAACTACTTCTGGAAGCAAAAAATGATGAAACTGAGGCTATCATACTTTGAGTATATCATGAGAAAACAAGATTTTCCAGAAAAGTAAATAATGCTGGGAAAGGTTGAAAGCAGCACGAAAAGAGAAAGACTAAATATGAAATAGACTGATTTCTTAAACTAGGAAGCCATAAATCTGAGTCTAGAAGAGTTGAGCAGAAGTATAGAGGACATTTTGGGCATTGTAAGTCAGAGGTGACTTGCTGGCACAGAACAACAAGTTGGAATTGACCTGACAGTACAAAATTACTAATGAATGTATATATAGTTTATTGAAGATAACTGAACAACAAAAAACCAACTCTAGATGTATCATTTTAAAATACTCACACATCTCAATTTAAATGTGTGATGCCTTCTCTTATTAAACAAAACACACAACAATGCACACTTTAGAACCTAAAAATACTGCATCTTTTTTATATATCTAATAAATAAGCCTCTCATAGGAGTAAATGGAAGCTATTGAACTGGAAAGTACATCAGGTAACAGTTGAATCAAACTTGATATTTATGGTTTACAATTTAAAGTATACACTGTTGCATAATAACAAAAACAGTTTTCCAGCCTTTTGCAGTTTGATTTCAAATTCAAGCATGAACAACCTTCTTACAGAGGAATTTGTTGAATGCTTGGTTTATCAAGCTACTATACTTGTATATTTATTTACTGGATCAATTAAGTGGGTTCTACGCTACTAAAGCTTACACCACAATTATCTTGCTAGCTTTAACATGGTTCAGAACTCATAATCATCTTTGCTCAGATAGACATGGTTATACTTTGGATTTTCTATCTGGACATTATAATTTGTCCTAAAATGTTTCCACATACAGTACTTTAATTTCCATTAACATAGCCCAGAAGTCAGATGGTGTATGGAGAGTATATTATTAAGAGATCAATAGTTATTAAGGAACATCTTTCACAATATGAAAATCATGCACAAGGGTCTATCATTCCTCAAGAGTATCCCTGCTTCGGCTTAGCTCCGGTTGTTCAGTGGCAACGAGTATTTAGAAAAACAGCTCAGAATCAAAGAACAGAGTCTTACTCTCATTTGTGCCCACTTGAATACTCACTCACCCAGAACAACTTGTCACTCAAGGGGACACCACTCGATGTTCCCTACTGACTAGGCTTGTTCCAAACTGAGACTTTGCTTTCTAAAATCTCAGTAAGAAATTGCACATTAGACAACAAGCTGAACAAAGTGTTCTACAGCTCAGAATAAGTTGATTAAAACTAAGATAGGCAGAAAGAAAGGGGTAATATAAAATACCAGAGGTTTTTCTTTAGTGTAGAACTAAGAATGGATGAGAAAAACCAGTGACAATTTTAAAATGATAGTTGTAGAAATCCAAGTACAAACACTCTTAACAATTCTGCAAATTGCAGACAAGATGGCCTACTAATAGAAATCAGGTCTATGCCTAGCTGTGGAATAGAAACACTTATTGCTGGGGATCCATGCATATGAAGAAAGAGCAAGTCGGGGAGATTGTTTACTTTAAATTGCTTAATCTCTAAAAGCTGAAGTTTCATTTTTTTTTAAAAAAATTCATTTTCCTGAAATACACTACACCTCCAAAATTCTCTCAGGTCTGCCCTTGAAACCCACATCTCTGCAAGGCCTTGGCCTCAGTCCTATAATCTTCGTTCCCAAGCTTAACCAAGTTTAAATCCACATGACTGCATTTCCACATATTCACCACTTGCTGCTTTTCTTTCCTATCCCTCATTCCTACTATTTTCTCTTGACAATTTTAGATTAGAAGCTTTGGGAAATATCTCTACAATACTCTATGGTGCGCATGCAACACACAACACATAGGTATATGTCCATGTAAATATACAAAGTAAATTTAAAACTTTAAAACACATTCTAAATAAGAAACCTACAGAAGACTTTCCTTTTTTTGTTAAAGAGTAGTTATTCTACATTTTTTAGAATTTCATATTTCTACCTGCTTTATTAATGGGGGGGGGGGAGGTGCAGTCCAGAGTTATCTCAATGCTGCTTCTTAGGGAATGTATTTCAACAATAATTATTATGTTTTGTATTGTTAAGCATTATACATATCTATGCTAGGAATTCTAAGGTATCTGGAACCACAACCCACATTTTAAAAGGCATTAGAAAATAGTAGTACAACAACATTTAATCTAACCATCCTTGTTTTCTCCATCTTCTGCATGCCAGTCAACCAACAGGTCTGAGAAGATCAGCACAGGATAGGGAGCAAAACAACATTTCTCTACAATTGTTCTTATTTGCAACACCAGATAACATTCCCAAGGAATATATTTTTCACACACTACACTGATTATTACCAATTCATTATCCCACTCCCACATGAAAAGCAGTAATCGCACAATCTTTCTTACCAGTTTCAAATATACCATGGCATAACAATCACTGACTTGTGATAGTGTTTTAAGAGCTTTCAGAATGCAGAATGAGGCCACTATCATATTAGTAGTGACACCATTACAAAGGAGCTACGTAATAAAAAAAATAGACTGTGCACTTCACTCCTGTACATGTATTTTCAGAAGTAAATTAAGTCCTAGGTAACTGTGTGCAGAATTAACACTATACCATTTAGC
The DNA here is from genome assembly GCA_030440675.1 of Furcifer pardalis. Taxonomy (NCBI): domain Eukaryota; kingdom Metazoa; phylum Chordata; class Lepidosauria; order Squamata; family Chamaeleonidae; genus Furcifer; species Furcifer pardalis. The sequence continues at coordinate 107,472,955 of CP126893.1, forward strand.
TACTGTGTAGAAGAAATTATCTATTGTGTCTTAAAGGTGCTGCAACATTTTAACTTTATTTTTTGTTAGTTTTTACTTTTGTTTTGTTTCATTTCTTGTCTGATATATCTAGAACAAAGCTATAAATCTAGCAGGATTTATGCTCAAACCTGGCACAACAGATTTAGAAATATATGGTAACTAACATTTCTGCATATGAAAAACCTATATGATTTCACTATTGCAGTTCCACTTTGGACCTACATAATTAAAACACAGGAGTTCTTTATAAATTAATATAACCAGTCAGTCCCGGGGGGGGGGGGACTGGCACACTGTGATTTAAATATTGGGCATATTTCCATGATCATTCGCAAAGAGAAGGCAACTGGTTATTTCTAAAGGGATTGCTTGCATGAGTAAGGATTACTCATGCACACAGGAAGGCAGCAAGATCAAATCCTAAAAACTGAGTACTGAACAAATGTAAGCATTTGGCCTCCCAAAGCTCAGGTAGAACCCTCTCCAAATTCCGTATCCCAGTGGAATTTGTATTCATGTTTGACAGCCAGGCTGTCAGAGAGAGATCTAGGCAGCTGACTCTCAGAGGTCAATAGAGTGAGAAGGCTCAGAAGGGTAGGAGTGATCTTCTGTGCCAGCTCCAGGGGAAAACGTGTGTGCTCTGATGGATAAACAAATAACGCAGGAAACTTTTGAAGCAAGGGGAATGGATACAGACTGCAAACAAGCACATTAGACTGCAATAATTCCCCAAAGGGGCTAAAAAGTGCACTGTTAGAGAACAGTCCAAGCTAGCTCTTTACATGAATGTCTGAGCATGCATTCAATGGCAGGCATGTCCTTCAGCAGGTCATATGCATTTACCTTCTTCTGTTCAGTTACACTGTTGAAGTACTGTATCTTTTCTATTACATCGTATAGAAGTCATCTGCAGAGTTTAGTCTAGAACATTCCAACAAAAATACCAGTGGAATGTTAAGGTCAACGTGACTTGTACTGATTTAGGTGATCAAAACATTTCTTCATTTGGAAGAAGTAGTTGACAAGCAGATGCACTGCCAACCTTCACATCAAACTGAAGAACAACACAGTTGTGTGTCACAAATACTGAATCATACGCAGTTACCAGTCATAGACAAGGAAGGTTTATGGAAAGAGACTTCAAGTGAATGTGGCATTAAATGAGAGTGTTTATTAACAGCAAAACTGTTTGCATCTGGAAGAATTAGACATGCAGCCTCACACCTCCCTTCTCAAATAATGTTTTCCCATGTACTGTCTCTACCTACCAGAATCTGTTTGTACCTGTGTGCACATCATCATCATCATCATCATCATCATCATCATCATCATCATCATCATCATCATCATCATCATCATCATCACAGTTGACTGCTTTTTGATAAGCTATCAATACATTGCTAATTTAGAACTCCGCCAGAAATCCTGTTTCATGAAAAATTGTATGGATGCACCTGTGTGCCATAAAAGCCATCTCTGCTTCTCCCAGAGATGAAATTAAAATTACAGTCAATGGTTTGGTTTTTTAAGTAAGAAGTTTAGTAATCTTTACGTCATGCCTAAGAAATCTATGTTAAGACTCTCACACAAGATAATTTTCTGTGAAGAGGGGAGAGAGGGAGAGAATGCATAAACTGATCAAAGGCAGGGAAAGGAGTTTAAAAATAGAAACTTGACACTACCAACATTTTATCCTGAAGCTCTTAACTACTGCAAATGCACAACTCGCTGCAAGCGATGGAACACAGTTAAGCGTGTTTATTGCTGCTCTGTCGTGGCATTTTCAAACTTTGGACATATTTTGAGTTCTCCGGGCAACGGCTTTGAATTAAGACGTGTTCCTTGTCTGTTTGCTGGCGTACAGGTACTCAAAAGCGATGGTAGGGAAATTGCTTAAGGGCATCTTGTGTGGATCGTTCTTAAAATGGGGGAGCAGGAAAGAGCATCTTTCTCTGGGATTTTTTTTAAAAAGGCAAAAAAACTTCCTCCCGACGCTTCGGCAAAGAGACGGCGAGTGGGGTCGCGATCGCTAGGCGAGAGAGACCCCCGTCAGGTAGCCGATTTCGCCCACCCCGAACACCAAACCAACCAGCCCCCCTGGCCTCCGAGCGTGTGTCGTGCTTCGGGATGCAAGCCCGCGGAGCCCTCCCGCCGCCGCAGGTAGCCGGAGCGGGACAGCGCCGAAGCCCTCGCCGCCACCTGGCGCGATCCGAAGCAAGTTGCGAGGCGAGCGCCCGCTGGGCATCAGGCCCCCCTTCCCCCGCCGGGGGGCTTCACTTCACTTCACTTCCCGCGGCGGCAGCTACCGGGAGATGCCGGGTGGCCGCTCGGCCAGCGCCTGGCGGGCTGAGGGGGCTCCTACTTACGTGTACTGCTGCGGGAAGCTGTAGCCCTCGGCGGCGGGAGTCGAGAGCACCAGGCACAGCAGGAGGATTGGGCCGCCCAGAGCCGGGACGAGGCAAGACGCGCCGCAGGTCTGAGGCGACAACGCCATGTTTCCATTAAAAATTCAGCGCCGGCAACAACTCTCTCCCGGCGGCGTCGGCGAGGGGCTGCCCAGAGACCCTGGACCCCGGCGCTCGGGCTGCGGCGAGGCAAGCCGGCCGGCCGGCGGGAGCGCGGGCTGGGGGAGAGGAGGAGGAGGAGGAGGAGAGGGGGTCCTCCGTCTACTTCAGAGAAGCGAGAGCCCGCCTGTCGCCTCAGCAGCAGCTCCGGCAGCAGCTCCCCCCGCCCGGCGCCCTTCCCCGGCGCTCCAGTGTCAAGAACGGGGCAGTTCCCGGGAGACTGACGCCAAGAAGGGGTCGGCGGAGGGGGGGCAGGGAGGGAGGGGGCAGCTCCGCGCGGGAAACCGGGAGGGCTGGCGGTGGGGAGGGGGAGTGCGCTGCCTCCGCTGCTGCTGCTGCTGCTCCTCCGGCCGCCGCTTGTGCCCTCACGCGGCGGGCTCAGCTCCGTCGTGCCAAACACTGAGCGAATACAAACTGCTACTTTCCCTCAAATAGGCGGCCGACCTGCCCAGCCTCCTCCCCCTCGCAGCCCTCCTCCTCCTCCTCCTCGGCGGCGTCGTTCTCGCCCCCCTCCCTCCCTCCGCCCGCCCGCCAGCTCTCCATCCTCAGCCGCTCCTGGCGCGCATGCTCCCCAAGCCAAGCCGGCTGGCCGGCTGGCTGGCTGGCCCACCAGTGCGCTCTAGACCCTTTCGGCTGGGCCCAGGCGGCGGCGGCCACCCGCCTGCCTCTCCCCTTCCGCCCGGGCAGCGGCAGAGAGGAAAGAACGCGCGACGCCCGCCCGCTCCCCCACCCCTTTCACCCCCGCGCAACACCTGCCAGGCGCGGGTGCGGCCCAGTGGCTCGCGCCTTCTGGGCTGCGCTGCCTTCTTAACCCGGCGAGCGACCCAGATCTGGCCTCACCGTCCCCCCCCCAACCCCCCCCCCACACACACACACACGTTCGCCCTTTTCGCGTTTTCTATTCCTGCCCGGGCCGCTTCTCTCTCTGTGTGTGTGTTTGTCGTGCCCAAAGCAGACGCTCGGTTGGAAAAGCCACAGCCGTGCTGGTTCTCCCCCCCCCCCCACACACACACACACACACGCACATTTTGAAGGCATCTTTGCACGACGCCATCCCAGGCACCCGTCCAAGGGAGGGCCTGCCCTCCGGCTTGGGCCCGTCGGAAACAGCACCTGCAGACCCAAAATTGATTCCTCAGCTGCAGGCGACGATTAGAGGAAATGAAAGGGGGGGGGGGGTAAGAGTCGCTGCGCCGCACTTGAGAGACAGTGAGAGCAATCACTGGGAATTTATACCTAGGCTGCTCCTGTGCGTCTTCCGCTTTTAGAAGCCTTTTTTGCCATGGTCTTAAATTGGGTTTTTCAAAACAGTGCCAAATTTAGAATTCGGCGCGGTTAAGCAGGATGGAGATTCTTGAAGCCGGGGAGAACTAGGTTTTTTAAAATGTTCTTCCCAGACCGAATTGAATTTCAGTTTTAACCAGTTAACGCTGCCTAGGCAGGGCTCTCACACTGTTAGAACTGACTTAACGTTGTTTCTAATCCTAAATGTTTTCGTTGGTATTTGTACAAATTGCAGCAATGTTTAGTGTGATGCAGTAGAGTGGCACTGCAATACAGTGAATCCCCCACACAGAGAGAGAGAGAGAGAGAGAGAAAGTCTATTGGATTTGGTAAGAATAGAGAAACCCATTATTGAACTTGAAAATAATGTACATCTCTTCTCAACAGATATTCAGGACTATCTGGTACCATCAAAGAAGCAGTTACATGGGATATTGCAGCTGTACAACACCAAGGAAAAACCAGAAGTCACTAGAGATGTCTGACCCACTTTTTCCTCTGTAGATCCCACTAAAAATAATGACTATCCCATCCATATTATTTTTAAAAACAGTTCTACTGATGGACTGAACAACAAAAACTGATGAGATATGTTTTAAAATCAGGATAAATCCCAGGATCCTTGTTTTCTACCATTCTCCTGAGACTGAGAGGGATAGACTTCATCCTCTTCCCCTTCTTTGCAAGGGGATAGAGACATGACATATTCAGAAAAATAGCTTCCTCCACCACCATCTTCACACAAAAGAGATGAAGGGAACCCTTTCCAACCCAAGAGATGGGAAGATTACCACTGTGGCATGTCTGTTCTCATCCATAGACCTAGGAAAGCAACAACCAAGTCATCTTTTGTAATGAGAGAGATTTCTTTTAGGCATGAAGAATTGGTTAGTACTGGGCAGGATGGATTTTATTTATGGATATGACTCTCACAGATCCGATTGGCTTCAAAAGGTCATTTGTCTTGAGATGATCTATCTCCTACACAACATTTAAATAACTCCTTTCATGCACACAGAAGCTTATGATTATCCTGAGACAAGAATCCATGAGTTCATAGCAGTTATCACCTTCCTCTCTGTCTTTAACACTACCCTTTGCCCATCTCTTTTCTGCCCCGAATCAGAAGAGAAATACTGTAGTGTTGAACTGTGCCCTCCAAACACACAGACACAGAGTGAGTTCAGGTGGCATTCTCATCAGAATGGAAAATGGCAGAGGAGGATTGGAATCACATCTTTACATGAAAAACAGAACAAAGAAACACCAAAAACATCCTGAGCTTCTAGGCTGAAGATCACTCAATAAGCCTGATTGGCTAATGTCTGTGAATGATCAGCATTGTTATCACTGATGACTTCTCTTATCCATCTTTCTTGTCATAATGCCAGCCTATGACATGGGGGAGAAGTAGCTGTTTACTTATTTGCTGAGCTACAAAATGGCAACATCTGTGATGGTCCTAGATGCAAAATAGCTCCCATTCTAGATGGGGCATAACCACTCCTGAATACAAAGGGTTTATTCCAAATAAAATTACATAGAACAGCACAGTTTGGATCCAGTCTTCCACACTTACCTGAAAATAAAGGTCTGTCCAAACTGGCCTTTTTATGCACACTGGTATGGTATAAGTAGGATTGATCTTGTTATGTGGGAAGAGCAATATACCATTTGGTGCAATCCTTGCATCCAAATGGCATATTGATCTGAGGTGACCCTTCAGCTCCTTCTACTGTCAATTAAACACTTCCCCAGCTCATATGTGGAGGACCAGGAAGAGTGACATTATTTGGCATATGTGTCAATTAGGTCATTGCTGATGTGCTGAATCATTTAGATTAAATTTGAACAAAACTTAAAATTTTTCTATGTGCTGCTAATTGAAACTGCAGCTGCAGGCAGTTCCTTGATCAGCACTACACAGAAAGGCAAAGGAAAAACATTTTTAGTTTAATCTAAGTAATTCAGTGCAACAATTTCTCTTCCCCTGCTCCTCTGCAGATCAACAGAGGAAATTTTCAATTTGTTGGAATCCTGAAGTGGCTCGCAAACTGCTTCAAGATACCAGAAAATAACACCAGAAGGAGCCCTTGACATCTGGAAAGTTCTAATTTAGTCTATCCCAGGCAGTCACATATACTGGACTAGAGTAAACTAGAGCCTACCAACCTGTACCAAAATAGTAGAACCCTCTGACAGATGTTCAAAAATGTGTGTGCTGAGAAGGATTGGTCTGCTCCAGTAACTACTGTGTGTGGACACAGGGGGGGGGGGGGGAGAGAGGATAGACCAACCCATTCCATCATTCGTTTTCATGTCAGATATTTCTCTGGGGACACTCGAATGAGGCTCCTTTCATGCCCCCCGTTCTGCAGCTCTTGGGTATCAAACACATATTTCTAGTCTCCAAGCCTACTGCCTTAACCACTAAGTCACCAGGAAACTAATCCATCATTACATGAATGGTGGGACAAACTGTCTAGCCAAGCTCAAAGTTTCTTTAAACATAGTGGGCAGGGACAGATGGTAGCACAAGCAGCTCTCCTTGAAATAACAGCGTGAATATCTTCAGTTTGCTCAGCCCATGTACTGCTGGTGTTCAACTTTCAAATAATCATGGAATTACTACTCAGAATCAAGATATAAATATATGTGATGCTGAAGTCTTCTAAAATGTTGGGGTTACATGTGAGCCCCTGTAGTAAAATAGGAAGAAAGTTGTCAAAGACTCAAGACTCCAGTGCAGAATGCAGATTTATCCTGTATAACCTATGGACATTAAAATTCTGGGTTATTGTATTTTTAAATGCAACAAACTCATTTTATTCTGATCTACTAAACTTAGCATCTCCAAGGAATATTCTTTAAATGCTGCTGCTGCCTCAAGAATCTGTCCTACATATTGCCTGAGTCAAGTATTACATCTGGGAATATTCACATAATTTCTTCATTTTCTCTTCAGTTGTTTTGTAGGAGCCCTGTTAACAGAACAGGAAGGTGACAGCACCTTAGTCTTGCAGACTGTTACAGGCCACATGAATGACAAAATGAGTGACATATTTTTTTTTATTTGTTTGTTTGTTCAGATTTATATTGCCCACTCACCAAGGCAACTCAGGACAGCTTACAGTCAAAACAGCAACAGTACAGTAACAATCATAAAATACAACGTCACAAAACAACCAAAGCAGAACACAAACTAACTCCCCTCTGGCCACTGATGGGGGCTTGGAGGTAGGGGCAAGGTCTTCAGCCACCTGCCAGGCCATGGCATCTTTTCCCTCAGGCCATTGGTGTGGGCCCATAATATTTGGATAATAATCAGTTCAGTCACAAGCACAAAACATGATCATGTTGCTCTAAACACCTGTACTACCCAGCCTCTTCTTCAATATGGATCTTCCTCATAAAATCATGGAATAATGTTCTATCATAGAATCTTAGAATAATTGATTTGGAAGGGGCCTACGAGGCCATTGAGTTCAACCCCATGCTCAAAACAGGAATCTAAAATCAAAGCAGATCTGATTTATGGTTGTCCATTTTTTCAATGCCTCCAGCATTGAAGCAATCACTATTTCCTGAGGTAATTGGTTCCATTGTTGTACTGTTGTAATAGTTAAAAAGTTTTTTTCAATATTTAGCCTACCGGTATGTCTGGCTTCCTGTAATTTTAACCCATTTTATGTGTTGTGCACTCTGGGTTAAACAAGAACAGTTCCTGCTTTTCCTTGGTCTGATTGTCTTTCAACTACAGTATTTGAAAAGTGCTGTTATCTCCCTCCCCCCTCCAGTCTCCTTAAGATGAAACATGCCCAGTTCTTTCCTCACAGGGCTTGGTTTCCTTTCCAATGATCATCCTTGTTGCCCTCATCTGAACTTGTTCCAGTTCATTTGTGTCCACTTTAAGAAAAATGTGGTGTTTAGAACACAGAATTCTAGAAGTTCTCTGACTAGTGCTGAACCGGGGGGGGGGGTACCTCAGTAACATCAGTATATCTATAAGGTCTGTTTAGGCTTAATTCTTTCTCTACATGGCAATAGAATATATGGCAATTTCCAAATAAGTAGTTCTATTTCTCTGGTTCAGCAAAAAGAGGGGGGTTGGGAGAGAGAAAGATTAAATAGATTAAATATATGTAGCACTTTGGTGACTAACAGTTTTATTTCAATGTGAGTGTTCATGGGTCGAAAATCAACTTTTCTTCTTATCAATGAAAAATTAGGGATGCCCCACGTTGTACCAAACATCTTACATGATGCTTCTGTTGGCCTATGGTCTGACCATGACCCAGCCCAGCATGTTACTTTAAGAGTAAAAACAGGTTTTTCTAAACTGGGGAATAACCTGAACTGTGATCATGTTTTTAGTAGTCACTCTTTTGGATTCTGCTTACTATATTAAACACCAGTGAGCATGTGTGCATCCAAGCTTTAGTACTCTGTTCAACAGAGCAACCATCAGGACAGGAGTGCAGAAATTTTGGGCCTCTGGATGTTTTGGAGAGCAACTCACATAATGGCAACTCACTATTTTGGGCTGCAGGGAAGTCCAGAAGACTTGTTCCTCACCCAAGCATTAGCACAGATTACCTGAGGTACTTCTCTCAGAGTCTTTCCAATGTTCTGTTTTAAATGAGCCTGCTATCATCATCTCTTTAACTACCACAGACTTCTATCATTCCCACCCTCTCTTTTATGATTCTAACCCAAGCTGCCTTTGATTTTGTCTTTCAGCCTGAAGAATAAATGCTCCAAAGCTAATAAACTTCAAATTCACCAGCCCTTTGAACAGTGCTACTTGGAAATGGAGCCCATACACTATACAATTTTTAACCTCGACAGAGCATCATAAAACAGTAAAATTCAGAACTGAGAAACTTACTTGGAGAATGGTGAACTCTAGAATATATGAGCAAAGTATTCTGATGTAAAATGCTGTAAGCACAGAGATTTGAAGGTCTAGAAAAACATATATAAAGAAAAAAATTAACATTGTTTTGCATTTTTAGGGGACAATGAACAGGAATATCCCCCCCTCCCATATTTCTCCTATGCCAACACATCTCTTTGCATAGCATGAGTACAGAATAGTAAAGTAGTGTACTCATCAATCACCATAAGGCAAAAAGCTAGACAGAGAGGCCTAAGTGTCAAAAGCAGTATTCTTGATGTGGTCCTGAGAGTGTTCAGTGTGACAAAATGGGAGAAATTTTATCCTGTAGAGCCATCACTGTTTCTTCCTTTAATTGTGCTTTAAATTAGAGCCGCCTTTTAAGAGCTGTGAATTAATGCTTCTCTTGTCAACTAGACATCATTTAGTGGGGTCCTGAAGAAGAGTGTTCTTGACATGACTGCCAGGCTTCGCGCCAGGAGAGTTGATCCTGAAGGTGACTGTGTATGAACATTTCCAGTTTCTCTCCATATAATTGCTCTTATATTTGACCTTATGGACTGAAAGGTGAAAGGAAACTGAAACAGTGAGACAGCTATGCCATTTCATCACCACCACTCCCCACAGACACTTTTAATTAATCTCTTTGATGCTTTGTGTTGACTAGCCATAAGATTTGTTTCCCTTTGAGGCATGTCTGGCCATCAAGAAAACAGCAAGCACCATCTTCTTTGTCTCTCACTTTCCAATCATCTCTGTGCCTTGCTTTCTTCCTCCTAAATTTTGGCCAAGTCTTAAAAGTGATGTTGCAGCTCTGTTGTTCAGTCACACAGTTGAATCTGACCCTCTGAGACCTCATGGACCACTACAAGCCAGGCTCCTCTGTCATCTGCCATCCTCCTCCATAGTTTGCCCAGATCTACGCCTACTGTGTCATCTTCTGCCTTCTCCTTTTGATCTTTCTTAGCATCAGGGATTTCTCTAATGAGTCCTCTCTTCTCATTTGGTGGCCAAAGTACTTGAGCTTCAGCTTCCATATTTGTTCTTCTGAGGAGCATCAGGGTTGACGTTGTAGCTACTGGAGGTGTAAACTGGGTGAAGGTTGCTCAGCAGTGACTCCTGCTGACTGGCATGTTGTCTAATAACAGGCTGTGTGCTGTGCACCAATTCTGATCTTAGTAGGGTTATAGAAGGGTGACACTAATCAGACCATAATGAAAACAGCAAAGAGTAATTTCTCACCAGCCTACTTTGGTTCACTATGTTAAATGGAATTAGGGTGGGTTCTGCACAACAAACATATAGTTTATCAAATCTTCTTAGCTCCCCTGAGATAAGCAAAGTTGTACCTTTAATGGGAAAATAATGCAACCCAGATTTTCAGAATTGAAAATTAGTATTTCATACCTGAAAATTTAGTATAATGTAAGAAATATTCTGCTGGCGTTCACATCTTGGCTTCAAGGAAGGAAAAGCCATAGATGCTAGGTTGTCCCTTTCTAGAAATGACATTGCTGTAGCAGCTCCACAGTCTTTCTTCCATGTTGCACAAAGAACATGCTGACCCAGGGGTGGGCAATGTGCAACCCATGAGCAGCTTGTGTTCCCATGAGGCATTTTTGTGGCATCATCACTGGGCTCTGAGTCTTCAACCCTTCCAAACATTTACCTCAGAAAGTCCTGTTGTGTCTTTTAGGGCTTGTAGAGGTCAATTTTACCATGCTATAAAGTCCCCTAATGCCTTTAGGGCTCCCAAGCTCCCCATTTCTTTATACACACATTCCTAACCCATAGGACACTAGGGGACACATATGACTTTTCCAGTTTAATCTCACACTTTTTATTGTTAAACCCATTTCTCAGTTAGCAGAAACAGATTGTAGCAGTCTGTAAAATAGTTAACCATTGCATCATCTTAAATAAATAAATAGGACTAGCAGCTTCTTTGGTCACATGCTTCCCCTTGAGATGTCCCTTGAGAAGTCATGTTCCCTTGAGAAGTCTAAACTAAATGACTATGTTATTTAAAAGGGGAAGAAGCTAGGTGAGTGGCTTGTGTTCTGGGCTAACTTCCAGAAATTCATGGGCCAAAGGGGAATAAGCCCTTGATGACAAATTATCACTATGTTGCTATTCATTATGTAGGGACATTGAACAATTTCCCTGAAATAGCTGATAACATTAAAACACCAGTATAGTGTATGCATGTAGAAGTTACTAAACTAAGCAATGGTTCTGCATTAGAGCAATGCAGAAGTAATGGATGACTAGCATACAGCATGGTAGAAAGCTTGAGTGTTATAAAAGATGCAAATTTGGGACATTTGGACCCCTGTCAAAATCTTTCTAGTGTTAGTGCACTTGCTGGGAACTAATAATTGGTTTATTTCTCTGAAAATCTGATATATTTGATTGGAGGCTTTCTTTACATGTTATGTTCCATACTTACTTGCATATTTTGCAGGATGCTCCCTGATGTCGGTCAACACATACACGCACACAATTAGTCATGCTGCTGCTCATGTTTGTGGTGGCAAAAACATGGTTATATGTGTTTATTTTGAGTTTAGAAATCTTGGAGCTGGCAATCTGCTGAAAACAAAACTGTTTGAAAGGAATTATAAATATGTTGGGAAGGGATAGAGGATTGAGTTAAAACATATGACAGGGAACATGCTGGGTTTACATCTGTTTTTTTCTAGATTAGCCCTGACATTTCCAGAGCTCCAAATGTGAATTAATGTATCAGTGGGTTTCATATACTGATCATCTTTACACTGTAGCTATATAGCACACAGACTTTTAAAGTTTATAACCAGTCAGTACATTTAAAAGAACAACATCCATTACTGACATAAAAGCTGTACAGAATGCAGGGATCCAATGTTACTGACATTCCTCAAAATCTAAACTAGGCTGCTCTAAAGTGAGGCTGAGAAAGTACTATAATTCTCATCGTCATCAGCTGCAACTCATATTTGATAATGCATTTTTTTCCAAAATCAGGAAAAATGCCATTGGCATGAATTTGTTTAAGGTGGATCCCAGCTTGCCATGAAGTGATCTTACAACTATGATCATGGAAACATCTTCTGTGGCACATATGAAATGAGACGTGCAGGATTTAACAGTGGGACTGCAATGGACTGCCGCAGCCTTGAGGATATTATCAAAGTGCGCCTTCACAGCCAGTCCATCTGGCATGGCCTCTTCCACCTCCATGACCGTTGGGAATCAGAGTTCCTCCTCCACTTATTTTGACGTTGGGCCCAATATGATGGTTTCTAGTGGCATTTCCTTCACCCCACCTAAAGGGGCTCATCCGCCCATAGCCATTGACCCCTTTAGAGAGTCAGGTTATTTGCTGCTGCCAAACACTTGGCATTGAGTTGCTGGCTGTACAGTCTACTCCATTACCATATTCTCATATCTCACAGTATTTATCTTCCTAGGTTTCTGTTGAACAGAGCAGGTAAGGGGCACTGAAACCCCCCATCTGAGATTGCTGACTGCCTCAGTTATCAAATGGCATGCAAGACTAATGGGACTAGTAGGCCCCACTTAGATGGTGCAGAATATACAGAGGGTAAGTGTGGCACCAGAGGATGACAGTACTCTACAGCACATGAAGTCCACTGGCAGAGGATTGAATTGGACAGCCTGATCTCCACTTCTTTTCATGCAAAGCAGGTTTGGAGTTGAGACAACATAGCTGATTTTATTCTAACAGTACCTCAAATTAACAAGCAGCCATCTGGCTACATGTGGAAAAGAAGAGGACCTGGCAACTCTGAGGTGGCCATGGACAGTTTGACAGCAGCAGGTCTTGCTCGTTTCCTCCAGCCTATTGCATACTGCTCTGGAACCTTGCATAAAACCCGTTACATAAACATGCTTAACAAGGAGACAGCCTGAGATGAAGATTTTCATTCTTTATGGACTGCTAAAATAAATTAATTTCATTTTACCACTGGAAGACACATTCAGCAGACCCTCTGTGATGTTGTGCAGAAGCGATTGCAGCAAAGCTTGTGATAGTTTTCAGTAGTAGTTTGCTTAGATCAATACAAAGCTCACTAGAATACTATGCAAGCTTTTGAGAACTCTTCATCAGGCAATTCAGTAAATTAATAAAAATTGGGAGAAGGAAATATTATGGATTTTGTGAATTTTTTTCTTTTGGCCACTCTAACTACTGTTGCTACTTATGAACAGTGGAATCTACTCTATTAGAAATGGGGGGGGGGCAGGGAAATCTGCTGGGCAGAACTGGAATTTGGTGTGCACTTTCCCATACAGAAGGGACACGGAGACTCATTAATATCTGAGCTTGCCTTCTGAAAGTACAAGTTAGCTACGTATAGTTTCCTCCAATGCAGGAAGAGTGTGTGATATTTTGTTTTCATTGTATATGTGTACACCTTGCAGCAGGCATAATCTTAGAAGCAGCCTACCAATTGTGAGAAAAAAATAGAAATTGCCTCAATTGTAAATGTGTTACATCATTTGCGGAATTTACAACAACTCTTATTAGTATTATCTTGCTATGTGACTTAATTAATTTGAACAGTATTTTAACAATTTGACTATGTGTTTATTGACCAATCTGATTCATTAATGAAACATTGCAGCTTTTCCATATGACAAATCTGCAAATAGAAGAGTTGGTATTTGTTCATTCAATATCTATCAATCATGTCACCGAGTCATGTGTACACAAAATATACATGCCAACATTGGTATATCTGTAATCTTGGGAGAGCCAGTGTGATATACTGTTGTGCTAGAATCCAGGAGATGTGTGTTCAATTATCTCCAAGGTATGGAAATCCATAAGGCAGAGGTGGGAATGGTAACTTTTCACACACCCCTGAAAATCCTGTAAGGGTCACCATAAGTCAGACTTGACAGCACAGAACAGCACTGACATAGCATTGGTGGAGACATATTGCAGTTAGGTAAGGGCCTTTTGGTAGGCTTGATGGGACTTATTTCTAAGTCAGCCTTTTTAGAACTAAACTGTAAATTGTTCTGATCATGTATAAAACTTATAGTAACTCTACTGAGGTGTCCTAGATTTAGAACAGGATTTGCCCCTGTGGCTAATGTTTAATTATGCGTTTATTTGGATTTTTAACCTGTCCTATTTCCAAAGGCTCAGGGTGAGCCATATCAATTAGAAATAAGCAACTAGAATACCTGTGAGTATAAAATATGTACCTAAATCAAACAGTACAAATTATTCTCCTCATCTACAACTGCCAGAGAGAATGCCCAGGTAAGAAAGCCTTGTGCCACTTTTAGCAGCTTTGCTCCAGTCTCTTGCATGCAATCAGCTACTCAGAGAGAGAATGGAAAGTGCTGGCTGGCATAACACTATAAAGTGAGACAAATGAGAACAGAAGATAATGAAAAGTAAGCAGATGATAGAAGATGACCCATATTCTATCTTTGGAAGCTTATACTTCTTAGTATTCCAGGACCTAACTATGTTAGCTGATGATGTATACGGTACATATACTGTATCTTCTTTTCTTCTTTTCTTTCTCTTTAACCCCCCCTGGGTATTGAAGGGAGATGCAAGGTTCTTATTCTAGCACTTCTAGCAGCCTCCACTGGTGTAATTTGGTGTTCTTGTAATGTGCCTTGTAAGGTATGGAATTCCAAGACTTTCTCTCCAAATGGGCAAACCACTTTATTTGTTGTTTTTGTATGTAGTTCAAGATTGATTTGGTTCCAATTCTTTCTCTTATAACCTCATTACTGATGTTATCCCTTCTAGTCACTCCAGCGGCCTTCCTCAGATAACTTGTTTTTGTGGTGACCAACTTTTGTTTATGTTTTGTTGTATGTGTCCATGTTTTGCACTGGTAACATAAGGTGGGAATGAATATGCTTTATATGAGGTGTTTCTTTGTGTTGATTGGTATTACCTTGTGTTGTATGAGCGGAACTAACTGTCTCAATGTTTGGTTTGCCTTACTACACTGTATGCTAATCTCTTTATCCATTTTGCCATTTTCAGTAAATGTTGTTCCTAGGATTTTGAATTCTGCCACTTGTTTTATACTTGTTCTCTCTATCTCAATATCTAGAGTATGCTGTTTTCTTCCAATTGTCATTACCCCAGTCTTCTCTTTATTGATTCTCATATTATTTATCTTACATTCTTGGTTCATGGATGTAATGTGTTGTAGTAGTTCCTTAGCTGCAGTTGCTATCAATGCCTGATCATGTGCAAAAAGTAATTCATTGATATTGTTTCCATTTATGGGCTTTTTTGTTTTGCTTGTTTGTTGTTGTTGTTTATGCTATCTATGCAGGTGATGAATAATCGTGGTAATAGTATGGATCCCTGCCTTATTCTTGATGTTAATACAAAGGGTTCTGATATTCCTTGACTTGTTCTAACTACACTTCTGCAATCACTACAAATAAGCTTGTACATAATATGATAAGATGTTCATTTACTCCATATTGGGCCAATGCTTGCCATAGCAGTTTCCTGTCATCTCTATCAAATGCCTTCTCTTGGTCTACAAATGAAACATAGAGATTCTTTTTGCATTCTATATTTTTCTCCATTAGTTGTCAGCAATAGTAGTTTGAGAACAATGGTTATGTTAATAGATTTTCATTTGAGTCTATTTGATATTATTCAGTGAAAGCTTGCATTATTGTTCCTAACTGGCTGTGCTACAGCTTGTCTCAGAATTAGAGCTATTCCATTTCATATGAGTTTGCCATTTGCAGAATAGAACATCTGTAGTTGTCTAACTGAAAATATCCCATTCCAGTTCACTTTACTTCACTGACACCAAGCACAGCAATGTCCATGTGTTCCATTTCTTTCTTCTTCCAGTTTACCTTGATTCATACTCCTTACACTCCAGGTTCCAGTCGTATGTGTTGTGTAGCATTGAATTTTCCTTTCACTTCTGTGCATATCAGCCACTAGACATCATTTCAGCTTTAATCTAGTTGCGCTATTACCATAGCAACAATGCTTTTCATACTTATCTCTGCTCTTCTGTGGTAGCTGACTGAGCGCTTTTTTACCTCAGAGTCTAATGTTCCAGGACTATTTCTCATTTCATTTTGGACTGTCTCATGGACTGTTTTTATGGTAAGGAAAGTTCAGCAGTGGTTTATCATTTCCACCTTTTGTGCAGTACCAACAAAAGTTAGTTTGACTGTCACTGGTGTTGTCTCTTCTGACAGTGTCACCTTCACCTACCACTGCTGCCCGGTGGATGCATTTTACTCTGTTGTCTGAGCTGTAACCATTCCACCTTGGGCAGTGTTTCCCAACCTTTGGTTTTTGGACTTCAATTCCCAGCAGCCTAAGTCAATTCCCCAAAGCACAGATCAGCCAATGTAATGGCTTAGGCATCTGGGAATTGAAGTCCCCCAGTGGGGCATCTGCCCAACATTGGGAGCCACTGACCTTGGGTGACCCTGGTAAGTGTCCAGGCTCATGATGATGTCTGGCCTCTGATGGCATTGATCTCAGCTTCACTGAGACAATCAGACCCCTTCACTATGCTAAGGTGGGCATCAAAAAGGGGGCTTTATTCTAGCTAAAATTAATGTTGGGGACAGAAGTAAGAAGTGAGGTACCTCAGTATGCTAACGAATTCCTTCTCTTCTTTCAATAAACTCTTAATGTTGCCTTTTAGGTGATGTCATGATGGCATCCAGATTACACTAGTGAAATCTTGATTCCATTGTGACATTCCCAATGTAGAAGGTTTTAAAATTCTTTAGTTATGCTAAAAGGTAAAGGTTGCCCTTGTTCAAAAGCCAGTCGTATCTGACTCAAGGATTCAGTGCTCATCTCTGTTTCATAGTTGAAGAGCCAGAGCTGTCTGTTTCTACAGATGTTTCCATGGTCATGTGGCAGGCATGACTAGACACTGGAGCGCATGGACCGCTGTTTACCTTCCCACTGAAGTTGTCCCTATTTATCTACTTGCAATTTCTTGCTTTGTAACTGCTAGGTTGGCAGGAGCTGGGACAAAGATGGGAGCTCATTCCATCCTGCTGTATTCGGGTATCAAACTGGTGCCTTGCTGCCTTCCAGTCAGCATCTTAGCCACTTGAGCCTCTGCAGTCCAGCACACTATTTATCTGAATATGATTATCTAGAAATGGGGGTTAAATAGCTAAGTGTGCACATTTAGGTAGTTTGACACTTTTTAAAAAAATCTAATTTTAAAAAGTAATTGACAATATCAGAACATTGGGATGAAGCTATCTTTATTGAAACACAATAAATGTATCCATTTGATAGGTTACATTCAGTATTTTTTCTCTTCCTTCCCACCCCAGGTCCTTCTGACGTTCTGTAACTATTTACTCCACCATACTGTTACAGAAAAAAGGAGTCTCTGAACAGCAAGATGACTCAAAGGCCAAAAATACTGTCAGAGAGAAAAAGAGTATTTTCTGAATCAGTTCCCCATGAAATAACTGAAACTAGATTTGTCCTAGGGGATAAGAAAACAGATCATTAGGTGTCTTGGAAAGTTCATACTGGTTTTGAAAGCCATGCTGCAAACTGAGATATCAGCATTGTAAGCAAATAAATAAAAACTCAGTGGTCCCTTTAAACTGCAAGACTGCAAAGAGCGAAGTTGGGAACAATTTATTGGGAAGGAAATATCCTTTCTACAGTATTTTTAAAAATATACAAAAAAGAAAGTTCTGAGGTCTAAAACTTGTCATTTCTGCTTCTGGTGATTTAATCACATATGATAACTGTATAAATCAAATCTCCTCACTTCTCTCAAGTATGAATTAGCTCATAATTAGGCCACTGGAGAAAATTTCAAGTTAAAATGAAATGCATCTTATTAATAGGTGGAATATCAGTTGTAAATGTAAAGGTTAAATCATCTATCTCCTGCAAGCACAGTGGGGGCCTAATTTTAGCCTCATTCTCAGTCGTTTGACCCCAATAACTCTCATTATTTTCTCCTGCTTTTCACAAATGCAGGTCAGCAGAGTCTTCTGCCATCAGCATTCCAGATCTCAGCAAAGGCGAACGATGCCACCACATTGTCATTTTCATTTACAGGAGTGGACTTTGGCAAGTCATTCCATGATAAAAGTTGTAAAGTGTAAAGACCTTTATGTCTCCATCTACAATACAGATAAGACACAAATAGGCATGCTGAGAATCTCAAAATGGCACAGTGTACCTTTAATTTATGAATAGGCACTGATAGAAAAACCTTATTCTTGTGATTCTCATAGAAACTGCTTGCAAGAGCAGGCAAGTGAAAATGGTATAGATATGGGTTGTTGTTTTTTTAAAACCAGATTTCTCTGAGTTGGGCTATTATGGTAACTTTATGCAATTTATTTTATTTTATGCTATTGTATGTTATGCTATTTTAGTGTTAAATTGTGTTTTATTATGTAAATTGTATCTTATGGCATTTCATTCTGTTGATGTATATTGTGTTGAGGATATGTTTGTGAACCGCCCAGAATCACACTTCACGAGTGGGGTGGCACATAAGTAAAACACCACTACCATCACCACCACCACCACCACCACAACAACAACAACAACTTGCTCTAGCTAGGGCCTCACCCATAACAGAAGAATGTTAATAGCCTTTACTTAGATGGGGACTAATTCCTAGATGAATTTTCTTAGATTTTCTAAAGGAAAGCCTTCTCCTTCAAATACTGACATTATGTTCTTGTCTGTGGATAAAGAGCTACTGGCAGTTTGAGAGAGTTGGTAGTTTGAGAAATATGCTTAGCATGCAAATAAAAGTGGTGCTCCCTCAAGTGGTGAAATACACCTCTGTTGGCATATTTTTGTTAGGACTTTGACAGATTCTATCTCAGATTTTATCAGCATTCCATCTACCCCACTGATTTGTTTATTTATTTCTAGTGCATTCAGAGCAGCATTCACTTCACTTTCTAGAACAGCAAATTCTTGATCATATGAGTCTTCTTTAAACCTGCCTGTTAGCCTTCTGTCTTTTTGTATAGGTCTTCAGTATACTGAGGTAGGAGGTATAACTTCAAAAATGTCGAGTAATTAAAGTTTATGACAATGCTAGATGAAGCTGTGTTTCAGATTGTCCCTCAACAAGAGAACAATGATCAATTTGTAAATTCCACTTTGGCATATGATTGTGCCTCCATCTCAAGAGGATACTGGACCAACTAATTCCCAAGATTTGCTCTGGAAACACATGACCAATACTTAAATTATGTCTCACACCTCAAAGAAAATCCTTTGGTTTTGGAAGGGAAGACAAAAATAGACATAATAAAAAGAAATAATCAAAGGGATATTCAGGACAAATCCAACGAGCTTTCTGTAGCCTTCGTATTGGTGGAGCTAGAAAAAGCCATAAGAAAATGGAATGACAAAGTGGTGGGACTCAATGATATACAGATTGAGCAAATTAAATATTTTGGGCAAAACACAAAGGAACAGCTCTTCCTCCTCTTTATGGAGTTGACCCAAGAAAGCTCACAGTTAAAATATACCAGTTAGCCTTTAAGATACCCAGACATTTTGTCTTTTTTATCTGTTTCTTGTCTGATAAGATTAAAAGAAATGTTTGTCATTCTCCTTCAAAACCAGAGATTCTGTGTTGAATTTCAAGGGAGACGCAGTCACTGGAGAAATCAAAGGAATGGTTTCCTACAGGGTAGCATCTTGGCATTATTAATAGCAATTACACTTGACCAAGAACAACCAAGGCCTGTGTTGAAAACTTTAAACAGACTGCATGCCAGGGTAGGAAGCTCATGGGCTAATTTGAGAAAGTGGGATTTCCCTGTAGTTGATAGTCTGTGTGAATATGGAGAAGATCAAACGATCACCCATATGATACAATGCATACAATGTCCTTCAACATGCACTGAGAAGGACCTTATGTTAGCAAGAGAAAATGCTGTTGATGTGGTTCAATACTGGGTGGATGTCATCTAGCCCTTTTAATTCTATTGTGTTTTAGATATGCTAATTTTAGCTTTGTATGTTATTATATGCTGGGGTACATCTGACACGAATAAAGAAAGATTAAGCTCTAAACACTAAACAAGAAGACACTAAGCTAAACCTATGAAGAGCAAAAATAAAACACTAATCGAGTGGATAACTGCAGAAGAGCTTTTCCCACTAGGACAAGATACTGGCTGGACCATCTGGAAGTGACTTAAGAGGCTTTGAAGTGAAGTAGGAAGATCAAAGCATAATCAACTAGAATGGGGCTACTTGGACTAAGGACAAATTTCCTGTGAATGTGGAGAGATTCAATTAATTCAGCATTTATGTACATGCAATTTATGCCCCACCATGTATACCAAAGAAGATCTAGTAAATGACCAAGGTAATGCTATTGAAGTAGCCTGCTTCTGGTAAAAAATAATAATATAATTGTTTAAACATTTTAATTTATTTGAATGTTATCTATAGTTCATATGCATCTGTGATTTTAAGTTGTGCAATGCTCTGATACAAAGAAAGAAAGATAATACAATGAGGAATCAAACCAAACTGCAGAGTGAAAATAGAATGCTGAACGATATGAACAGTCCTGAAGCTCAATTTAAATTTCACCCGCTGTTGAGATTGCCACTTACCAGCATCATAACTAATAACAGAAATGTTGCTGAAACATCAATTTTCACATGGAACCCATTAGTAGAATGAGAAAATAGAGACATCATAGAGGAGAACCAAGCTTTTTTATAATACACTGTATAAGCTTTTTGCATAAATATTCAGGAAGGATATGTGGAAATAATAACAATATTGTGAACTTGTTGTTTCAGAGCTTGCTCAGTGACTAATACTCCATATGAAATTATTGTCCTGGAGTAGCAAATGGGAAGCTTTCCCCAAAGCCAATGTTGTTTTGACTTACAGTATATCTAATGGTAGGATAGCTCAGAGCAAAAGTGCAGAAGCATCAAATAAGATATCGAGGAACCTGAAACCAGCTTGGATAAGTCCTTGCCACCCCAGCCATCCCCCAAAGAATGACAGAGACGACTGTGTGGAATAAAAACTGGCCACTTTATTAAGTGACAACAACAATGCAAAAACACAACCTAATGCAAGGGCAAGAAGCATTGGAGGGGGGACCTCCTGGGGGAGGGGAGGTGATGGAGAGGACCAAAGGTAAGAAGGAACCATGGCCTCAGGCATCTTCCAATGATTTTTTTTTTACCTGATCATGAACTCCGGAAACCTCCCCTACCAAAAACCACCCTTTCCCCCATGCTTTCAGCCAAACTCATACAATTCTAATGCCCTTACTCATCCATGCAGGGTAGGCAAAAACAGTCTCAGCTCAGTCAATCTGCTGAGAGCCAGAATTCCTACCCAGTCCAAAATATTCTGACCACCTTTGCTGCCTCGATTTTCAGGGTAGGAGGGAGGGCGAAAAATTCCCAACCCACAAGGAGAATTCTGGAAACTTTACCCCGAAAGAAAACATTTGCCCCTCCCCTCAAACTTCTGCCCAATGGCACCATTCCACGCTGCCATCACCCGACCACCCAAAGGGGTGGGGCGGGATGGCAAAGACCCCTCACTTTCCAATAGTCACTGCCACGAAGGAACCCTTCCTTGGACTTCTCTTTCCATTTCCAGAACATGTAGTAAGCACCTGGCTATGATGTCATTCTATTCATATCTTTAGCAATTGTAACTTAATGGATGGCACAGATTAGACCAGATTCTGAAATTAAGCATGTCCCCAGATCTTGAAAGGGCTTAAAATCTTTTTTATGATCTTCAGCATTAAAACCTGTTCTCTGGAGACTAGCAAACAATCAGTGATAAAATATGAATGCCCATGTCTGGGAGGGCAAGATTTGTATCTTGAAAACAATACTGATTATTTATTTATCCCTGTATCCAATGTCATTGCTATACACAGTGACTTGCAGAGTGCCACTCCTTTCTTCTCATGCAATTTTCAAACATATGTGTGTAGAGTAGCATTGCATTTTTCCATGTGTGAAAGCAAAAGTGAAGTAATAAAGGGTAGTTGTTCAATGGGTGCAGTGTATCTGACTGCATCTCTCTGGACAATATGAAAAAGGAAGAACAAAGAGAATAACCAGTGCCAAGCATTCAGAAGTGAAAAGATTGTTAAGGGGGAATTCTGTAGATTAGTGACTCAAAGCTTTGGGATCTGGGGAGTGAAATATTCACCCAGAGTTTCCAGGAGCCAGCTTAAACTCGGTAACTTAACAGTCATGAAAGCCTTGACTGGATGAATTGTTACATGCAGCAGGAATTTATTATGACTTTCCATCTGGATTCATACATAATGAACAATAGCCGTTCCAGCTCTGTTAAAAAGGCTCCCTAAGCATTGAGAACACATGGTCACCATGCCCTTTTCATGTGTCAGAAGGAGTAACCAGAAGCGTTGGCTTCAAATTTTAAAATCAGAACTGTGATGCTTTAAACAGTGACCAAGGTCAAACGCCAGGTGACCTTTTCTTGAAGTATACATTAAATGGTTCATGGTTCCCAGAATTCAGGCACACAGAGAACTTTGGTTGGCTTAAAGCTAAAAGCAAACCTAATAGAAAACAACATATTAACAACAACAACAACAACAACAACAACAACAACAACAACAACAACAACAACAACAACAACAACAACAACAACAACACACACACACACACACACACACACACACACACACACACACACACACACACACACACACACAGGCACCTTAAAGAGACTAACTCCTGTATTTTAATGTTTGCTTTCAAGGACCAAGTCCACTTCATCAGACATAAGAGTGGATTTTCATGGTATACATTTATACATTTTATATAGAGGCCCCGAGTAGTTGTGCTAATTTGGTTGGTTCAGGAGAGGGACATGTAAATCGATGAGTATTCACAAATGGTAATAAAATGCAATCCGTTTGTCAGGTGGATCTCTGATGGAAAACAGTTTGAGTGGTTAGGATTATAAAAGAAACATTCTGACATGCACCTGACATCATACATCTCCTAGTGAGTTGACTGAGGAAGCTTTATGGGTTGGAGCACATACTAATAAGAAATTATTCTTCCTTTTCCCCACATCCCTGGTCTTCCAGAATATGCTATGGTTCTTTCAGCAGAACCATTGCAATATTCCAAGTGATAACTCTGTAGCCAGGATGCTCATTCTTTCCAAGAAGGAAATGGAGAACATGCCACTCCAGAACTTCTAGCAAGGTGAGCATGATATTGTACATCACTATTGGGACATTTCAAGGTGCTTTGAACCATGAATACAGAAGCACATAATCTGTGCCTTTCCTTTTCTCCATTAGCGGCTCATGAGAATGTTGAGCAGCAGGGTTAAATAGGGGGGAAAACACCCTACAAGATGTTTAACTGCCATGAGGCAGTTCAATTGACTTGGAGGACTGAACAGCAGCAACAAATATAGCAACTGCTACAGAGAAATAAGGATTTTTGTCTTCTAATAGTGTAGGGACAAGGTCTTCAGAGAATTTTATTTCCAATAAATCAAATGGAAGTTTAATATAATGCTTTCTCACAGTTGCATAAAAGAGGCAAGAACATGATTTTAACTGATCTCTGTTTGCTAACATTTGTACTGGGATTTTAGCTGAATAAAATATAAAATTAATTGTTTTCCTCAAATTCCCTGGGATCTTCTCAAAGTATTCTCAGTACTATATCTCTTGGATGGTAGTTTAGGAGACAATCCAGTGTTTCCTATTAAATCACTCTACCTTACTAGGATAAAGGAAAAAAAGTGATGTTTTAAATTGATCTAGAACCAGTGATGGGGAACTAAGTAAATATTCCTAGTTTAGGAACCATATCTAGATTCATATATGTACAGTCAAACCTCGCATAAAGAGCGTTTCACTTAAAGAGTAACTCGCTTAAAGAGCAGAATTTTCTCTGAATGTTCGCTTCGCTTAACAAATAAAACCAACCAAAATCTCGCTTAACAAATAAATTGGGGTTTGCAGTACCCCCCACAATTGGTCATTTACAATGGTGTTTCGCTTAAAGAGCAAACTCGCTTAAAGAGCAATCCTGTGGAATGCATTATGCTCTTTAAGCGAGGCACCACTGTATTTGGGTTTTCCATACTTGATGTTAATTGGGTCCCCAATAAATGAATTTTCTTGTATTTCTTTTTCAAAAGTTTCAAGAAATGAAAAGATTTGTGAAGCAAATAGTTGGACAGACTTTGTTAGATCTAATTAAACTTTCTTTCTTACTGTTTGGTAAATTCTTGTTAAAGGAAACTTCATCTGTTGCAGGGGTTCTCAACCTATGGTCCCTGGGCCGGATCTGGCCCATGGCACCTTTCCATCTGGCCCATGTCCTTGCTCCCACCATCACTGCTGTCACTGTCACCACCACCACCACCCTTGTTTCCTCTGCTTGGCTTGGCTGATAGCATCCACCCTGCTAAGGAGCAGCGTTAGGGACACACCAAGCCAAGTGGAGGAAACAAGAATTGAGGCAGCAGCGATGAAAGTGGAAGCGTCAGGTGCACACGGCCACCCACATCTTTCTTGGGGTCCATCCTGATTACCCCTCCTTCACCCATGGCAGGCTGGTAATCAGGGAAGCAGAGGCAACGGTATTGGGGGTAGTGTTGGCGGGCTGGACTGGTGGCATGGGGGAGTGTTGGCAGTGGTGGTGGTGGTGGTGGTGGCATGGAGGGGATGTTGGGGGAATAGACTGGTGGCTTTCAGGGAAGTGGTGCCAGTGGTAGTGGAGGAGGGGAGTGTTGGTGGTGGGAAGGGAGGCAGCGGCAATGGAAGCAGTGGCAGCAGTGGCAACAGGGGAATACCAGTCCAGCCCACAAGCAGTCTGAGGGTGTGTGATCTGGCCCCCAACTTAAAAAGGTTGAGAACCTCTAATCTATTGCTTCTATATTTGAGTTTATCCCATTGTCTCATTTTAGTCTTTGTACACTCAAACCTCGCATAAAGAGCATCTCGTTTAAAGAGTAACTCGGTTAAAGAGCAGAATTTTCTCTGAATGTTTGCTTCACTTAACAAATAAAACCAACCAAAAATTCACTTAACAAAAAAAATCAGGGTTCATACACACACACACACCCCACACACACAATTGGTCATTTACAATGGTGTTTCGCTTAAAGAGCAAACTTGCTTAAAGAGCAATCCTGTGGAATGCATTATGCTCTTTAAGCGAGGTACAACTGTATGTTGCTTTCTAGGTCTTCAATAGAAAGGTCTTGTAAGACACTGAATCTATCTGACATCTTAGTTCCCAAAACTTTAACCATTTTACTTTGTTTACTTGATAGCAAACCAGCTGTTTTAAAATGACAGCCTCTTTAATTTTTTGTTCATTTTAATTTGTCCTCAGAAACTACATATGATCAAGGTCTACCTGTATATAGTAAATAAATGGTATGTACCTATGAAGTTCAATACTGTATAAATTCAAAGTTTCCCTAGTTGTGAGTTCCTTCACTAAGTCTTTCCAGACATTCTTAACTCCAGACATGAGGAAATACCCCTCCTTTCACTATAGTTTGCAGCACTTAAAAATGTAATGTATCATTACTTCTTCCTCAACTTAACAAAAGGATAGGTTATTAACAAGGATTCACAACACAACAAGATCATCCAAAATAATAATGGTGAAAAGTAATTAATGACTTACAGGGCAAGTTTAAGTGGACCTTAATTTGATATACAGTATAGGCCAGTGGTGGCAAACTTTGGCACTCCAAGTGTTCTTGAATTTCAATTCTCAGAAGTCCTGATCATCAGGAGTGCTGACCTGTGCTTCTGGTAATTGAAGTCCAAAAACACCTGGAGTGCCAAGGTTTGCCACCACTGGTAGGCTAATAAATTTGGTTGAGATAAATAGTTTTAATTAATAGGCAACAGGAGCCAATATAAGGAGGCTGAGATAGACAGCCTAAATAGCAGAGACCAGAAAAAGCAGAGTCCCTTATCTTAATTAATAAGTAGTAGAAGCTAATATTCAGGTCATTTCCTTTCATCAATCAATCAATCATCAATCAATCAATCAATCAATCAATCAATAGTATTAATGACACTCTGATTCAGTATTTTTTAAAATGCAAAAGTAATTTCAGTTAGGGAACAGCTCTGGGAAGTATCACCATTTATTGTTCTAAAGCTTATCTTTAGATTTTGACACCTTTTAAATTTTGGCAACATTGGGCCAAACCTTGTGTGCCCCAACCTAGGTATGGCCTTTCTTCCATATTTTCAGCCTATTGCTTCCTTTCTTGACCAAAAATTTAATATGGTTATGGAAGTCAGTATCACTTTTTAAATAAATGCTAATACAGTATCCTAATCAAGCAGTGCCCAGGATTGCAACCTGCAGTTGCCTAGCAATGTGCTTCTTTCCTTCCAACTCTCAGCTGGAGGTCCATAATCAAAGTGGATCAGAAACAGTAATGACATTGTCACTGTCTCAGTCACCATCACATGGAGACCATGACTATGGAAGCAATGTTTCCTTGCCTTCCCACAGCTTCTGCAAACGTGGAATTTGAGATGTGCTACTAGGGTTGTAATGAGAGATGCTCAGATCTAAGCTACTTAATCAAAATGGAGCTGTTTAGCTGTCTGCATTTGCCAGTTCAACAGAAGGTGTGCACAGTTTCAGCAAAAGGGTTGTGGTTTTATTCCAACAAGCAGTGACCTTTAGGGGAAAAACGATGCTGAAGTATATCATGAGGCCAGTCTGATAAAAGGCGGGTAGATAATACTAATGTTAGGGGACTGTGGTGGTTTAGTGGTTAGGGCGCTGAACTTGATGATTGGAAAGTCAGCAGGTCAGAGTTTGAGACCCGAGTGCTGCATAACAGAGTGAGCTTCCATCTCTGACCCAGCTCCTGCCAACCTAGCAGTTGGAAAAAAAGAAATTGCTAGTAGATAAATAGATACTGCTTTGTTGGGAAGGTAACCTTGTTTTGTACACTCCAGTGTTTAGTAATGGCTGCCATATGACCATGGAAGTGTCTACAGACAGCGCTGTCTCTTTGGTTATAAACAGAGATGAGCACCACACCTAGAGTCAGATACAATTGGCTTTCGAGCAAGGGCAACCTTTACTTTTACCTAATGCTACTGTTAGATATCTCTATAGTTGGCTGATGGGCTGTACCCACAGAGTGTTCACCAATGGTTCCATAGCCTCTCAGACCCAGTAGTATTAAATGGGATCTAGATGAGGATGTGGATGGGATGCTCATTAAATTTGCAGATGACATCAAACTGGGAGGGGTAACTAATTCTATGAAAGACAGAATAGGGATTCAAGTTGACCTAAATAGATTGGAGAAATGGCTCAAAACAAACAGAATATGTTTCAAAAGAAGAAAAATGTAAAATTCTACATCTAGGCAAGAAAAGTCAAATATAAGATGGGTGATGGCTGACTTGATGGTAGTGCACATGAAAGGGATCTAGTCACCTTAATAGACCACAAGCTAAGGATATGAAAGTACTGTACTGTATAACAAACAAAAAGCTGATTCAATCGTTGGTTGCATTATGAAAGATATAGTGTCCTAATCTAGCAAAAGAATAGTGCCACTGTATTCTGCTTTGGTCAGACATCATCTGACACATTATGTCCAGTATTGGGCACCACAGTTAAGAAGGGTATTGACAAGGTGCCATGTGGCTAGGTGAGGATGACAAAAATGATGAAAGGTCTGGAAACCAAGCCCAAAGAGGGGGCTAGGTTTGTTCAACTTAACATGGAGAAGATTGAGGGGTGATATATTTGAAGGGCTATCATTTAGAAGATAGCAAGCTTGTCTTCCATAGTTTCAGAAGGTAGGAGGTGAAGTAATGGATTCAGCTTACAATAAAATAGATTTTATTTTAACTTTAGGGGAACTACTTTCATAAGTGGGTTGTGCTTCATTGGAGGTTTTCCAACAGAAGTTAGATGTCTGCCTGTTAGGGATGCTTTAGTGGTGGATTTTTTGGTTTGGCAGTGGGTAAAACTTGATAAGACTTGATAAGACTTTTTACCAAGTAGGGCAGTATAAAAATCGAATAACTAACTAACTAACTAACCAAATAAATAAATAAATAAATAAATAAATAAAGCCTTGAGTTCTATGATTTGATAACTTCATTTTCCACATAGGTGCTCAGTTTGCTCTAGATAACTTCATCACAAGTCCCAAGTAACATTTTTCCAAGTATAATTCATGGGAAACTGAGGACAGTATTCATGTACCTCTTCTTCTTCTTCCATGTCTAGGCCAGACATGAAACTGCCAAAATGAAGGCACCTTTTGGTGAGTTCATTCTGCAGTTCCTTTCACCTGACCTAGTGTGAGAAAGGTTGCCATTACCAGGGTATGCTAGATTGTGAATCAAAAATACCACAATCTTTGAGGAGGCACTATAAGACAGTCTTGTTTGTCAGTGTAACAGAAATTTATTACCGTGACCAAAATAGCCATACAGAAGGGGAAGAGACTGAGGGAAAAGCGAAAGCTTTTATAGGTAAAAGACAAAACTAAAGGTCTCCCTTGCTTTAAAGCCAGTTGTGTGCAACTCCAGGGGCAGTGCTCATCTCCATTTAAAGTCAAAGACTTCAACTGCAGACACTTCTGTGGTCATGTGGAATTTCCTTCTGTGTGTCTCATTTGAACCTTATGGAGCTACATTTAACCTATAGATATGTTGTCCATCCCTGATATACAGCAATAGTTCCTAAAATTCAGCGTCATACATCCTATTTCCTAGAAACACCACAAACTCTCGGCAGTGCAAGTAAAGCCTTCTGAGTACAGTATTATAATCCAAATACTATTACAGGGCCAAGGTCTACCCTTAGTGATGACACAGATGCTGTAGCTGGCAAGGGCAGTATGCAGTAGCTAGGCTATTGACAGGAACATACTTCCGAATCCACATGACACCAATCCTGAAGAATTTGCATTGGTTGCCAATACACTTCTGGTCTGAGTTCAAGGTGTTAATGATGACTTTCAATGCGCCAAATTGTTTGGAACATGATATTTGGAGTACCTTCAAATAAACCCGCCTGATCTCTAAGATCTGCTGGAGGTTTCCTCCATCGTCATCGTCATCGTCATCGTCATCGTCATCGTCATCGTCATCGTCATCGTCATCGTCATTGTCATCGTCATCGTCATCGTCATCATCATCATCATCATCATTATTATTATTATTATTATTATTATTATTATTATTATTATTATTATTATTATTATTATTATTATTAAATTAGATTTATATGCCCCTCTACTCACCTCACTGAGGCGACTCAGAGGGGCTCACATAACATAAACAACATATACAGTATCACAATCTCAAATATAAATACAGCATAATATAAAAATATAACAACAGATGCAGCACAGATAATGCAATCAATAAATTTTACATAAAAAGAAAAAAACAATGCAATAAAATACAGTGTAAAAATACAGTACAGTCAAGAGAGACAGCAAGGTCTTTATGGCTGGGCTAGCTGGTTCCTCCACGTCACACCATTGGGAACAGTTCATCATTTGAAGACATGATGGAGGGCTTTTTCTGCCATAGCACCTTTGGAGGCTTCGATTGGTGCTGACATTGGCATCATTTTGGCACCAAGTCAAAATGCGCTTTTTAATCAGAGCTTTTGGTGGTTGAAGATCACAACCTGCACAGTTTAGTACAGCGGTTTTAATGTTTAGAAAATGTTTTTAATGATTGAATGTTTTTTTAAAAATTGCTGTCTAGTTTTAAAGTGTTTTAAATATTCTGTGTTTTAAAAGTGTTCTTATACAGCTTTGTAATCCTCTCTGAGATCCTGTGATATAAGGTGGGCTATAAATAAATACATGAATACATACATTTTAAAAGCTATTTTGATTAATTTCAATATATATGTGTGTAAATTTAGAGACAAAGAATGGTTAGGTAACTTGAAAACAGCAATCTGTGGCAGAGTCTAGAATTCCTAATTCCAGCATTTAGATTACCATGTACATACCTTTACAACCACAACTTTAGGTCTTTTCTCTTCTCTTAGATATGAAGACTAGGAGGTCTAGATAAATAGCCCTTGATTCCCTCCTTCCACCCACCCCCACACAAGTTGGGATCAACTTGTTTTTTATCCTAATTAAAACCCATTTGATTTTACTCCAAGAAATTTCATGCTCCAGTTAATCTTCAAAAGACATAAAAGAATCCACAAAAAGACTGAATGGTTTGGAGCTGGGAATGCAAAAGATAAAAACCTAGAAAGCAACATAAGAAGAACTGAATGAACAAAGGAAGTGGAATGTAAACCAAACAAGTGGATGTTTTGAGATTATTAATAACATATGAAGTTTCTTCTAAAATAGTTGGAGTTAAATCAGACTTAGATTTTAGAGCAAAAAATCTATCACTGCTTTTCCTTCCAACATGATACAGGTGGAAGTGGCAGAAGAAGGATTTTTACAAGCACACTGGAGAGAGTGAGGCTGCAAGAAGATGAGATAGCACAAGAATGTCTCCTGTGGGCAAGCCAATGTAATGAATTAGAAATTGCACTTTAATTGCTTTAGGAATCCAAGCCAAGGTACAGTTACTCAACAATTAGGATGATTAAGGTCTCAGCTAGAAAGCCAAACTAGAGCAGGCTAGTAGGGTTGCTTAAGGTTGTATATAGTTGTGGAATGCTTTGCTGCCCCTCCCCTGTGCCCACAGCAACATATTGTATTATAATGTAATGTATTATTTGTAAGCCGCCCTGAGTCGCCACGGCGAGTGGGCGGCAATATAAATTTGAACTAATAAATAAAATAAATAAATAAATAAAATGCCACTTGGTGTAATCCTTGCATCTACATGCAAGAATCAGGTGGGTTTGGGTCAGGATTCCATACTGTGCTTCAAACAACCATATTTGGCCATCGTCCTTTTAAAAATGAAAGGAAAAAAGAAAGAAAACAACAACAAAAAGAGAAATCCCCCCTTCTTGCCCTCTCCTGTCTCCTCTTCCTTCTGGGAGGAAGCTTTCAGTTAAAAAAAAATCCTAAAGGCATACAGTATCATTACTACATTAAAAGGTTTGTTTGTTTGTTCATTTTTAAAATGTTTCTTCTTTTTTTCACCTTCACAGAGAAGTGAAGGAACTTTTCAGTTTCCCAATATCATCAAGTGGTTTGAACCTTCTGCCTGAGTCACTTAATACTAAATGGAAAATTGAAAGTTTAAGCCATCTGCTTTGGTTCAATCCCATGGATTGCACATTCTGGAACTAAACCGGAATGCACCAATCCTACCCATACAAAAATAATAATAACCCCAAAAAGCAGATTCATGATTGCTTTGGTGTTGTGTGGTTGCCAGGAAAAAGAATTACCTAGCAGCCTAGCCCATTTCCAGAGCAGACGTTACAGTGGAACAATTCCCTAGCTAGTTTCACCCTCAGTTAAATTCCGTTCAACCTATACCATAAGGATAGGTATTTGTCCTCGAGGATAAGCAGAGCAATAAATTATTTCATGGCAGATTGTGTCTGTATGTCTATACATTTCTGTTTTAAACAAAGATTGGACGCAAGCTCTCATGGATGCTTGAGATGTGGATTTCCTACACCAATGGTTTATTCAACTTTGGCACTCCTTCCAAATGGATGATCACAATTGTCTGTGCAGGCAGACATAGCAGCATTTCCAGACAGGCATGAAGCAATCTGTTTGGATTGCTTTTGGTGCTGTTTGATTAAAATCTAATTACTGGATCCACATGTGTTTTGACTTAAAGCAGGGATTTTCAACCTGTGGGTTGTGGGCCAGATGCGGCCCACAACACCATATCATGTGGGCCCACCCTGCCTCCACCACACCAGGAGGTACCATATGGTGAAGGAAGGACAAAATGGCTATCTGGCTCCTAAAGCTGTCTGAAGGAGCATGACCTGCCCCCCCCCCCCCGGCCAAAAGAGGTTGAGAACTCCTGGCTTAGAGAAAGCCATCCTGCCACTTTTTAGAGCTGTCCTGGTCCTTTGTGGCACAGCTCTAGGGCTACAGGTTTCTTTGGTGTGAATCAGAACACACCTAATTACTGTATATGCTCGACTATAAGTCATCCTGAATACAAGTCGAAGTACTTAATTTGGACCTCTAAAACTAGGAAAATAGACTGACCCAAATATAAGTTGGAGGTAGAAAATGCAGCAGCTGCTAGTGAGTTTCAGTAATTAAAATACATGAAAATACAGTAAAATTAATTAATTTAGACATTTGTGTGGGTATGTTTTTTAATTTTTATGGTCATGTTAGTGCTTTTTAAAAAAGGTATGTTTGAATTTGCACCACCTAATTTTCGGACCCTCGGGGTTGTTGGCCTGAGTATAAGTTGAGTCCCCTTTTTGGTCCTTATTTGGGGTGGGTTGAGGAGGTTGGTGGAGAATGGGGTGCCTGGAGTGTAAGGGTCCATGGGGTCACAGGGGGTCAGAATCAAGATAAATGGGTGGTAGGTAAATGCATTGCTATTTTGCTGTGTGACCTACTTTAACTAAAAGAAGGAAAAGTCATTGTAGCCCACTGAATGATATTTTCAGAAAAGGTGGGGGAAAGGCAGTGAGACAAGAGTGCCATTAATTTTTTTTAAAAGAGACAAAATGGAGCAGTCCCAAAACCTGTCTTGATCCTTATCACAGGAGAGAGAAAAACCAAATAGTGTAGACAGAAGGACTGTTGAAATGAGAGATAAAATAGATTGCACTAAAGAGAAAGATCTTTTAAGTCCAAACCAGACTACTCCAACTTTCCCTGTGTGGATTTGCCTGTATGTGCATGCTTCATTTATAATCCAGAATCTGTCTTGCCTTTTCATTCCAGAATCAGCATGTAGTATTTACCTGTTCAGCTTTGTATGTAACAATCCATTGAGCAGAAGTTACATCTGGAATTGATCCACCGCGACCTCTCCACAAGTAAAATAAATTCTAATCCCAGAGAAACCATAGAACACCCGAAGAAGGAAGAGGAGGATTCAGGAGCTCACAACTGGAGACATTTGTGTATTTAAAGTCTCTTTCCCATTTGGGCTCTTGCTCTCTAGAGAAGGAAGAAGCTTCTAGGAGATGGGGTTGGAAAGCCTTGCCTTGCACAATCCCCAGACAGGAAGCTAAAAAAGAAGGTCCAGCCTCCTCCCTCACTAGCTCATTACATCAAGCTGACCAAGCAGCGGCTCTCCATTTTCAGCTTACTGTTGTTGATGTAACAACATCAGGTCAGGGACAGAATTTGGAAGTAATGTGCCATTAAACTTTGCATAAAGAGCACCTTGCTTACAGAGCAGAATTTTCTCTGAATGGTTGCCTCACTTAACAACTACAAACAACCAAAAACTGGCTTAACAACTAAATCGGGGGTCACAGTCCCCCTCCCCAGAAGTCACAATTGGTCACTTACAATGGTGTTTCACTTAAAGAGCAAAATCGCTTAAAGAGCAATCCTGTGGAATATATTATGCTCTTTAAGCGAGGTACCACTGTAGTTGAATTCCTCCTCATTGACCACCTAGCATCAGCCACAGCATGGCCAGTTGCCGGGGAATTCTGGGAGTTGGAGTTCAAACAAGTCAGTTTCTCAGATTTGGTTACCAACAGCTGATGCTAAAGATGAGAAAGGATCATTTTCAATAGCTTCACATATTGAATGGAGTGAATGGAGCATATTGTGTGATTTGTAATTGTTGCCATACATTCTCATTCAGCATGGAAAGAACTTGATGCTTTAAAATTTTTTTGAAATGAATTCAGAAGAGAGCAAAATAGCAATTCCCTATTCATAGAATGCACACATATCTCTATTTATCTGAATGTGCATCTCACTGAGTGGCATTGAATCCCTGTAGGTCATTCATGCAAGGAAAAATAGATGTATACATGATTGAAACCAAATGATATGTACAAGCAAGGATTATGCTACTTCCTACATGGCCATGGAAATGTCTGTAGACGCAGACAGTGCTGGCTCTTTGGTTATAAATGGAGATGAGCACTGATCCCTAGAGTCAGATACAACTGGCTTTCAAGCAAGGGTGACTTTTACCTTTTACAACCATATTTTTATTTATTCATTTATTTAAATTGTATTGCCACCCTCTCACCGAAGCAACTCTGGGCGGCTCACAGTTAAAAAAACATCATGTTACTGCGCAGTCATAAAAACCTTATTTAAAAACCATTTTAAAAACCATTAAAATGCCTTAAAATGTCACCCCCAACAAATCCCATTTAGACCCCAGCCGATCCTCATATGAGCCAGCATGGTGGGGTTACCGCACCAGCAGCACCCCACACCTGCTGTGCAAACCATGTGTCTTGGCAATGGTTATGCTTTGCTAATTTTCTAAGCATTAGCCACATGTGATCAGGCAGACCTTTATGACTCAGAGACCTACAAGCAACATGTGGATTATCAGACAGGACTTCTGACTTCTCCAGTTGGTCTGTCTCCAGACCCAACAATTTGGAAGTAAGGCTTATTCATGTGACTTATGTAGATTCTCAAATTTAAATCTTCCATGATTTAGAGGCCTGTCACAGCAACATTAAGCATTTAGAGAACAATTGTTCTTGTAAGACTTTCATGTTTCAAACTTTTTTGCTCATAGAGGAAGAAACAAATGAAAACACTGGAGGCTAAACAAACCTTGGGGTTTCTTTTCTTTTTGGAGAGGGGCTTTTCAGACTGAGTAGCAACTACTCAAAGCAAAGTCTTGTACCATAGCTTGGGAGAACTGACCTTTCACGCACGCACGAGACTAACCTCTGTCAAAAGCGAATGAAGTGGGGACCACTCTGATGGAGTGTGCTCGTGGAGCCACTGGTGGGTCCAGATGTGCTAGTTGGTAGGCAAGCTTGATTGTCTCTGTGACCCATTTGGAGACACGCGGGGATGACACTGGGAGGCCCTTGTTGTTTCCTGTGTGACAGACTAGAAGGCGTTGAGTCCTTCTAAAGTCCTTGGTCCTATGTAAGTAAAAAGTTAGAGCCCTCCTGACGTCCACTGTGTGAAGGGCTCGTTCCATGTCTGTAGAGGGAGAAGGAAAAAACGTCGAAAAAACAATGGGCTGCTGAAGGTGGAAAGCTGATACAACTTTAGGTAAAAAGGAAACGTCCAGGTGAAGTACCACCTTATCAGGGAAGAATTTTGTATATGGTTGGTCAGCATGAAGGGCTGAGAGCTCACTAACCCGATGGCCTGACGTTATAGCTAGCAAGAAGGCAGTCTTTTATGTTAGAAGATGGAGGGCCGATGTGGCCATAGGCTGATGTGGTGTGGGTTGGTGAGTATCCGGGTAGGTGTTTGCCAGTCCCTTTAGAAACTTCTTAACCTTAGGTTCCTTAAAGAAGTGTTTAGCAGTGGAAGGCTGAGAGGCAACTATGGTACCATCAGAGTTTCCTCAGGTTTTTTTTTTTGGGGGGGGGGCACAATAATGAAAGTCCTATACCTAAAAGTTTAAAAGCTTCTAAGAGGAATAGAATCTGGACTGTACAATGTAGTTCTGAAAAACATTTCAATTTAATTTTTTTTAAAAAGGAGACAGGTTCAAT
This sequence comes from Furcifer pardalis, assembly GCA_030440675.1. Taxonomy (NCBI): domain Eukaryota; kingdom Metazoa; phylum Chordata; class Lepidosauria; order Squamata; family Chamaeleonidae; genus Furcifer; species Furcifer pardalis. The sequence continues at coordinate 107,508,331 of CP126893.1, forward strand.
TACTAAGAAATATTCTCTATAATTGAGATTATTTTATTCTCTATAAATGAGATTATTTTAAAGACATTCGCAACGTTATCAAATATTTCCAATAAATGAGCAGCTGCCAAACAGCATCATTTGTATAATTTTGCTTCCTGCACCCCCTTTTTTTAAAAAAAAATATCTCATTTTATACTTGGTCACTTATTCTCTATATGCCAAAATTCATAGTCACAACTCATGCATAATTGTTTATTTGCAAAGGGTAACAGCTATCTATCTAATGGGTAAACAAAGTCTTCCATTTACTTGCATATTAAAAATATCTCTCCAATATATGACTCTCACATTATGCCATAACACTGGACCCCCAGATCATTTCTTTCAAGTCTACATTCTTGGATAAATAGATATCTCCACAGGTATCTTTTGATGAATGCAGCATTAAGTAATGATTTTGAAGTGTGATACAAATCTCATAAGTAAATACCATATAAGAATTTTCATTTTAAAAACATTTTCCTAAGAATCATTCATTCCTGCCAGTTCAAGGAAAAAGAATAATGGGCAATGGAGGTAGACAGGGAGATGTATCGTATGCCACTAGTATTACCATAACAACACTGTATGCCAATTATATTGGGATTGAGTGGACAGCTAATAGCGTTGCCACCATGGTGAGATCCCAAAACTGACATATAGTGGAACCTCGGATAACGTTTGCCTCGAATAACGCTAAAATCAGATAACATCCTGGAATTTGAGGCAAACATTTGCATCGCACATGTGTAGCAAATGCAAAGGTATATTACCAGCAGAAATCCCAGCCTCAACAGGCAGAGAAGAGCCCAATGGAGCCTCAATCCCACTGGGCTCTTCTCTGCCTGTTGAGGCTGGGATCTCCGAGGTGCGATCACTGGCATTGCGGAGGTGTTTGGGGGAGAGATCCTCTTCAGAAAGGGAACAGGGCTTTTTTAAAAAAAAAATTGTGCGATCAATGCATCACACAATGTTAAAACTGGATAATGCTAAGACTTGTGGAACCATTATCCGAGGTACTAGTGTGCTATATAAGATAATAAATTAAGAGTTTTTTTGCAGTGTATGACTGTATCATTGTGCTATAACAGGAGTTCCCAACCTTATCAAGCTGGGGGCAGGGTTATGCTCTCTCAGTCAGCTTTGAGGGCCAGATGGCCATTTTACCTGACTGCACAATTGGCGGTGGCCATTTTGTCTCAACAGCTTCAAAGGGGTGGCCATTTTGTTTCTTGAATGCCCTTGGAGAGGTGGAGGCCACATGAAATGGTGCCATGGGCTGCATCCAGCCCTTGGGCCTTAGATTGGGAACCCCTGTGCTATAACAACACTGGATCTACAAATCTGTTCCTCCAGTTCTGCTTTCTTGGAATGGGGCTAGGGGAGATAAGAGACAACATGGACTCAGGAGAGAGAGGCAAATACAAAGCTGTCTCCTATAAATCCCCCTGCGACAAAACGTAAGCCTTGTGAAGATTTATATTTACTTCGCCCTATGAGAAAATTGGGGTCTGAATGATAACTACTTGGGACTCATATTTACTCAGCCACAGTGCATCAGCTGGCATCTACCTGGGAGTGAAAAGGGGAACTGATATACACCTACTGACATTTCTGAACAGTGAAGTAGTGAAGTACAATTATAGCATATTGGAGAGTTGTGACAGTTTAGAACACGTGGATGAAAATCGGTTTATTGCCCCTCTTCCAGAGGACAGGCCTACACTTCCTTTGATCTATGGATTCAGTGGAAGATACTATTCCCTGACCTTTAATAATAACTGTGTGCCATCAAGTCAATTCTGACATACGGCAACCATTTTCAGAGGTTTTATGTTAGAAAGTACACAGAGGTGGTTGACCATTTTCTTTTTCTAGAGACATTCAAGGATTGCACAGTTTGCCCAGGGCCACACACATGTTGGCTTTTCTGTAACATACAGTAGGAAATTGAACTCCTAGCATCTGGCTCTACAGACGAGATACCTAACACACTGAGCAAAAATAATTTACTGTGAGCTTTTCCAAGCTTTTTCAGGTTTTGTATAGTTAAAGAATTAAGTTCTGTAGACAATAATAGGTCCACTAGTATTGTGGTATTTCATTTGAATCCTCTCCCAATTCCTGACTTGATGCCAGGTGAACTAAAAACTTCACAGGACCATTTCTTCCACTTACATCCTGGTGGTCTTGGTTTCCATTGGACTCAGGCCAGTAGCAGTACCTTTGCCTTCTGCTTTCTCTCTTTTATTGCAGGCTGAGATCCATACTGCCGTCTGTTCTCAACCATGCAGCAGATTAAGAGATTATTACAAGTATCACAGATCCAAGCCCACAAGCATTTAACAGATGGTTCTGTTATGAATAAAAAGCAGTTTGGAACAGAAATCCCCATCTACATTTGTGACCAGCATTTTGGAGGTTGTCAGGTAGAGGAGAAACTTCTTATAGCATTATCTTTACCATGGTTTTGAAAGAAATATACAATTAATCAATCCTTCACACAACGTTCCTCCATGTTGGCATCTGAGTTTGGAAAAGTTAGTGACAATCCTGACTGAGATATCCTGGAAGCTGTAGTCTCTAAAAGTAACTTTTCCAAACTCTGATGTCTCTCTCTCTTTCTCTCTCTCTTTGTAGTAATGACATGTTCAGAAAAGAAGAATCTTGCAATGAAATCTCACACACTTTTAGCTCAAAGAGAAAGTGAACTAATAAGACATCTGAAATAAGATACAGTACAGGTATTAGGGTTTCAAGAAAGAGTATCTACTTCATCTGTCTTAATGACAGTATCTTCAGTGTCTCTTTCAATATTGCCAAGAAATATTGCAGCAATTATTTCAGCATGTATCTCACAGAAGTAAGTCTAATTTTGTTTGGGTGACCAATCTAGTCTTGGTATTCTTTGAACTTTAAAGGATCTATCTGAAAAAAGGTACTTTAGACAGAGAATTGAAAATTCAAACTGAAACTTGAAGTGGATTTGTGACTGCCACAACATCAAAGCTGCCCCTGCTGCTGTTGCTGTCACCGCCACCGCTGCTGCCGCCGCCGCCACCACCACCACCACCACCACCATCATAATATCATCTTATATATCACAGAGGGCCCACAAGAAAAGAGCTTTTGTGCAAAGCAACATACACTTATCTTATTAATTACTCTAATGAGTTGCCAACTCCTATAGTCTAACTCAGGAGTTCTCAACCTTTTTAAGCCAGGGGTTGGGTCACGCGCCCTCAGACAGTTTCAGGGGCCAGATGGCTATTTTGCCCTTCCTCCACCACATGGCACTTCTGGGTGTGGTGGGGGAGGTGGGGGGGTTCATGAAATGGCACTGCATCCTGACCACGGGCCGCAGGTTGAGAATCCCTGGTTTAGCTTATTATTAAATCCAGTAGTGTAGCTAAGACAGCATGCTGCAATTCTTCTTTTTAGTGAACTCCAATTCTTAATAACCTCTGACTTTGCCCTGGTAGGAGGCTCTCAGTAGCTTAGTATTTGAGTCTGGTCATATATGAAGCTGCTGGGAGGGTGGAACACTAAAGAGATGGAAGGGAATGTACTGCTTCATCTGGAAGTGGAGTAAATCACAGGATGTAAAAGCAGAGCGACTGAAATCACAAAGCATTTTAAATGTGCAAACTCAAAATCTAGCTCAGGCATGGAAAACCTGCAAAGAGAAGTGTAATCTCTATTGTGGACATTGCAATAGTAAAGAAGGAACCCATGAAGATGTGGTGAGAGAAAGAGAAATAACTATAGACTATGTGTACTATATTGATAGGTTGTTTTGGCACCTGCTGCAAGCCTAGGAAGAATGACACAGTGGAAAGCTACTTTTCTTTTTCACCCAAGATCCAGACATCAGGGAAAGCAATGGAGAATATTGAACCAGTTTAAAATTGCACTTAGACTGCTGCAATGTTGGGCATATCAGAATCCTTATAATCTGTACTCTTACTCAGTAGATGGAATTCTGGACATTCATGTGAGAGATAAATTGTTGAGGGAAGTTGATGTGAGGTTAGAGAGAATTGTAGAGATTTATAGGATCTTTGAATTGTCAAGAGAGAGGGTTAGAGTCATGGGAAGAGAGAGAGTAGAGCCCATCAGTGGGATGTAGAGAAATGAGATACAAAGACAATAGGGCAGGGATGGTGAACGTTTTAGAGACTGAGTGCCCAAAGTGCAACAAAAAATCAACTTATTTATCACAAAATGCCAACACAGCAACAGGGGAGGGAGGAAGCAGTCCAATTGGGCTGCTGGGCAGAGGGGCAGGGCAAACTCTGTGCTGGGGCAAATGCATTGGTGCCCACAGAGAGGGCTCCGATTGCCACCTCTGGCATGTGTGCCATAGGTTCACCACCACTGCAATAGGGGATAAAAGTGTACTGTATAGTGGAGGAAAACATGCAAGGGGAAAAGAGAAGGGTCAACTAAGGGGAAAAAATGCCACAACTGTGGCAAATTTAGCCATGCCAGAGTATCTGTCAATATGGAAAAGACTTAAATTTGGAGAGCACTATATAAATGTGGAAAGTAATAGCAATTGTTAAGATGTTATGTAGATAATGGCTGGCATTGTAAATACACTGCAGGAAAAGACAATATAGCATCCAAAGCACTTGTGTGCAAGTCTGTGCCTGAAGCATAAAGCCGTGTCATTCCAATTAGACTGTGGTGCCACTGTCAACATGATTCCCATTCACCTAGTGAAGCCCAACTGGAAAGATCTGATCAGGTTTTAATCATGTTTTATCAAACCTAGCAGGGAAACATAAGTTCAGCATTGTTAAACCAAACTGGTTGGAGTTTGTGGTTATTGATGGCAAACAATCAGAACCTCTGCTAGGCTTTCAGGTGGTCCAGGCAATGAAACCCACAGAGTTACAATACCACAACATACTGAAAATGGTCAATGGAATGCCTGAGAACGTAGATGGAAACAGAAGTTGAGATGAAGAAAGCATTCAGAAGGAATTTGGAAATGTGTTTGTGGGAGATTGAAAGCTATAGTGTTTACTGAATGGAGACTGATCTAAGTGTGAAGACAGTCAAGGGACCTCGGAGGGAAATGCTGGCAGCTTTAGTAGGACATTTGGAGGAAGAACTGCCATGCTTGTGAAAGCAGAAGCATTGTACAACCAGTAACAAAAAAAAAAAACTCAGACTGGATAAGCATGGTATTTATCATTAATCAGAAAACTACCATAAATATTCAGAATATGCATAGATTCAAAGCACCAAAACACACACACACACCAAGTTTCCCTTGTCTAGTATTGAAGCTCTATTGCAAGATCTCTTCAAAAGCAAGTCTATTCTTTGACTGTGATGGGTTTTTTTAAAAAAAACACACATTGGTCCATTGAGCCAGATAAAGAATCTAGCTATTTTACAACAACAACAGCCACATCGTTTGGAAGATGTTGCTAGCCAAGAATGCCAGTTGGTTTTAGCCCAGCCCCTGTAATGTTTCTAAACAAATTGATGGAAGCTTTGGAGCAGCAATCTGGGCAATTGTCAATTATATGCTGAGGGTGAAGATCTACAGGCATCACAGCAGGACCATGACTCTAAACGTGCAGCATTTCTGAAAAGATGCAGAGAACAGAATGTCAAACCGAATGAAGAAACTCTGGGTACAACTAGATGGCCCAGTTATCCCAGCCTGGATCAGTCTAGGATCACTTTGAAGTGTGGGGTGCCATTTGGAGCAATCCTTGCATCCACATACAAAGATAGACCACACTGCACTTCATGCGACCCTGTTTAGCATGACCTAGACTAGGGGTTTCCAACCTACAGCCCACGGGCCAGACCTGGCCTGCAGCACCATTTCATGTGGACCACCGCCACCACAACTGGAAGCAGGTATGTTTACAACAGCTGTAAAACGCACCCGTGCATGTGTAAACACAGTTACATCAGCCATAAATGCACCCGCAGCTGTAGTAAACATGGAAGCTAGCAGGCACATTTACTTCCACTTCCAGGGGGCATGGTCCGGCCTTCTCAGCTGTCTGGGATGTGTGGTCTGGCCCACAACGTAAAAAGGTTGGGATCCCCTGGCCTAGATTCTATTAAGGGAAACAAAATAAAACAAAAAACTCCTGTCTCCTTCTCCTTGCTAACAGGTTAATGATGCTTTGAAAGGGTTTTTAAAACGCTTTTTCAGTGTATCGCTGATACAATGTCTCAGTTAGCAACAATTAAAAAGAAATTGAAAGCTTTGTCTCCTTTTCCCTCCACAGGGAAGCAGGAAGGAAGCTTTCCATTTCTTAAGACCATTAATTGGCTTAATCAAAGGGATAGTTTAAGCCATCTGATTTCATATCTGCTGGAACTGAATCAAAGGATCTGATTCTACCCACACTAAAAAGCCAGTATCCCCTGACAAGGACTCAAAAAGGTATGGAAAAGCATCAATCAGTATGGGCTACTTCATGATAGGGCATACATTGTGTAGTTACCATGGAAGGAGTGACTCAGCATATCCCCAATCCAAACAAACTGCAGGACAAATGCCCACCTAATTGCAACCTTGGACTGAGAGTCACAGAAGTATTATATACTGACTGTTAATTGATTTCAAAGGTGGCACAGTGGCTAAACTGCTGTCATGAAACTAAAAGTTTGTGAGTTTGATCCTGAACAGGGCTCAAGGTGGACTTAACCTCCCATAATTCCAAGGTTGGTAAAATGAGTACCCAGCATGTTGGGGCAAATTGTTAATTAACTTGTGAACCACCTAAGTGCTATGGGTGGTATGTAAGTTTAATTGCTATTGCTTTGTTTCTGTGCTTTTGTTTCTTTGGCACTGAGATTAAAACAATAGCTGAAGGGCAGGCCCATACTTGAAGGATGTTCGGAACTGAAGAAGAAGATGGGATTAAAGATATGACAATCTATGATGAAAATGAAATGTGAGGTCACACTTCTGTGTTCTTCTCCAGTTCATCTTCCACTTTAGAAGATGTGTGGGTATGTAGGACATTTTCCACCCCTCTAGCCTTTTCCACCCACCCATCCTAAAATCCTCCAAGCAGTTGTTGCTACATTTTGTTTTGCCTTATAACTGAGCTGAGAGGAAACACAAGGTAGAGCAATACACATGGTAGAGGATAATTCTTAGATGATGAAAGGATTCAACAGCCATCCCTTGTACTTTTCTGTCATGCAAGTCCCCTCCCCAGTAGTCTTATGTGGCAAATATGGATCTGGAAAACCTAGTTTTGATATTGAGCCATAACGTGTTGTCTCATCTTCTTTTACTATGAATCTCATATACTGTATGTTCAAAATAGTAAAGGTCGCCTTTGCTTGAAAGCCAGTCATAGCCGACTCTAGGGTTCAGTACTCATATCTGTTTATAGCCAAAGAGCCAGCACTCTCTACGTCTACAGACATTTCCATGGACATGTGGCAGGCATGACTAAACACTGGAGTACATGGAATGCTGTTTACCTTCCCACCAAAGTGGTCCCTATTTATCTACTGTATTTGCAATTTCTTGCTTTTGAACTGCTATGTTGGCAGGAGCTGGGACAGAGACAGAAGCTCACTCCATCATGCAGCACTCAGGTCCTGACCTGCTGACCTGCTGACCTTCAGCATCTTAACCACTAAGACACTGCAGTATCTATGATCAAAATAAATATATGTAAAAAATGACAAATCAAGACAAAGATTTGATAGCAAAAGAGGGGAAATGATATCTTTATTTCAATGATTTTCTAGTTCCAGGATGGGGATAGATCATTAAGGACGTGATATAGCACATCCTAAAGCCTGTTGGGCATAGCTTTTTCCTGCTATTTAGGAACTAGAGATTCAGAACCATTTTAGCCCCTTTAAATATGATTCAATTGTTTCAGATATTGGCTGTTTCTCTGTGTACAGAACAATGGGTCTCAACAGACAAGCTCTGACTTTATTGTCTTCATATGAGCAAACTTTATTTAAATGACAGGACCATTTGCTTTAGAACTATACCTAGATCTGTAAATGCTTCTTGAACAGTGATGCCTATGGCATAATGACAGTGAATTATAGGGTGGGAATCGCAGTGGATAGAAGAATGAGGCACTTCCCCTATTTACACACATTGGATAAGGGAATGTAAAAAATATGCCTACCGTTATATTCTACTTTTATTTTTTTAAGTTCCAATGGTCAAAGAAAACATCAGTTTGCTAATTGTATTCCAGCTGAAAATTTCTCTGTTTATTATTATGTGTCTGCTTATTTGTATATATTTTTCCACTTCTCTTAAATAAATATTTCCAGGGCAGTTCACATTTATGTTAATAATTATTATACAAGTAAAACTGATCAAAATGCTCAGACAAACATAAGATGGGAAGGGACAGTAAAACCACACAGCAGAAGTAAAGTAACCATCCCTGACAGTCCTTAACAGCTGTAATACCTAATAATTTTGCATTGTGCATAAAGAGATAAATACTCACACATAAATATATTTCTTGAAAAGTCTATTGGTTTAAAATCAGTACAAATGTCTGGAGGTTTTGTCACGTGTTTCATCTGTACATCTAAATAAGAAATCGACATGTCATGGTTAACGGTTGTCACAGCCTTTGAAGTTTACATACATAAAGAATATTCTTGGAAACAGTTGCACTCATGGGGTAGCTTTTACCCACACACTTCTTTCCAGTCACATTTGAACAGCTTGCAGCAGACAGTCTGTATTCTTAGACATTGTAATGCACTCAGTTAAATGACTTGCTTTTTAAATGATATGCCTGCACACTAGTAGTGGGGTCAGACAATCTGCACTTATCTACATGTATCCAATCCAAACAGGCCATACCACAATGCTTTCTTTGTATGTTACTTCTAGTGTTCTGAGTGATAAACTTTGGAAAGGGGAGAGGAGGAGCTGAAGTAGCAGAAGCAGAAGCAGAAGCAGAAGCAGAAGCAGAAGCAGAAGCAGAAGCAGAAGAAGAAGAAGAAGAAGAAGAAGAAGAAGAAGAAGAAGAAGAAGAAGAAGAAGAAGTATATATGCCTTGCTATTTATATTGCCAAGGTAACTTGTGAGACTGAAGAGACAGATGACAAATGACTCAATAATTGACAAGACCTCTGTGAAGGTGAAAGTGAGGTATCAGCTGATGTCCATCCATCCATGCTTTCTCTTATGATTTCTTTCTTTCAACCTGAAAGATTGATCACACCTCATGACTACAGGGCTTCTTAACAAAAATTCACAGTTTTTGTATAAACCTTATATAGGGTGGAAACAGAAGGATCCTGCTCAAAGATTGTGGTATTTTTGAACTACAAGCAGGCATACCCTGGTAAGAGCAACCTTGTGTTGCCAGCTGATCTTTCTCACACTAGGTCAGGTGAAAAGAGCTGCACAATGAACTCACCAGAAGGTACCTTCAATTTTGGCAGTTTCACATCTGGCCTAGACAAGGAAGAAAAAGGATAGAAACAGGAAGGGAAAAGAAAGAACAATCTGCATAGTCCCTCTCTTGGTTATGTAACTTTGAGGAGGGCCCATAAAAGGCTAAGATTTTGGGACTGTGAGATGAGTATACTTAGACAAGATGACTAGTGGCATGCCCTTCACTTTTTCTTTTATTTTTTAAAACATAATGCAAAATCAGTCCTATCTTAGAATAATAGTGCAATTTTGAGTACTTTCAGAATCTAATTATGAATGCCTTGGGAATTACGCTGAATGATAATAAAAAGGGCAGCCATCTTTTCCTCCCCTCAATAATGCCCTTGGAATATTATTATGTCATCCTGTGGTACTGAGAGATAATGGTTTTATGCAAGGCACTAGACTTGAGTGAAGGGCACAGTTAAGATTTCTGCTCAATGCAAAAACAAAAACTCAAAAACTAGGTTCTTTACACAAAACCCAAAAATCCCTCAAGAAATTTTATGACCCAGCATACTTGCATAGCAATTAATAGATATACACTCTTTTTGATTTATGAGGCAAATAATGACACAAGTTCCTTTTCCCAGTAATGTTACTAATCATGATTATTAATAGATGTGTGATATATTAATAACAAAGCATCTTAGAAGATTAAAGAGACAATATTATAAAAGCACTTGTGGCTTAAAATCAGAGATTAACTGAACAAGTGGTTGTAACTAAGAACTAGTTATGAAGCTGAGTTACTTCAGAGCCAGATTATAACAAAATAGGTAAATGTATTCAAAAGGAGTGCATATTAATGAATAATGCAAACCTACACTTACATATAGCAGTAACACAATCTTATAAAGTGAAATACAACTTCTATGGTAGCTTAATTTGGATACGCAAGATTAAATGTAACTTAGCATTTACATGATTAAATACAATTAATATAGCAATTGGTATGCTACAGCAATTAGAAAGATGACTGTAGTTTTGACAACAAGGCATTTGCATATGGCTTAGTCTAAGTATATGACTTAGAATATCAAAGAAAGCTCAATAACCTCAAAGCATTACTATGAGGACAGTTGATCACTCATATGATCATTAATAAAACAGTAACAACAATTAGCTAGTTGTATGGCTTAAAATGACAAAGATAACAGTTATTAGCACGTCTTATTTGGGACTGTATGTTGCTGAAAGACGTAAAACAATTCAATTAATAATCTCCATACTTAAAACACCATCTTTCCTTCATTGAGGCAAGATATTTCCCTAACTATTAAAACAGCCTAGGAAGGGACTACAGGAAGTAGTGGGATTCAAATAATTTAACAACTGGTTTGCCAAGCTCAATAAAAAAAAATAGGTATTGGTTCTGCCGAACCAGTGTGAACCAACTGAACCCCATCACTGGTTACAGGTCTGCACTTTATTAGTCCTACCATCAACATATTAACAAGAACAGAGAAGAATTGTAAGTTTCTCTCCCTTCTTGGCTTGCCTAAGGAAGAGGGAGAAACAGACAGATTTTAAAGCAAAACAGTTAATTGTAGGACTTAACACATTTCAGGCAGGACTCTTGTTTGTGTGCCTTTTTGTAACATAAAAATGAGAAGGAAGAAAGACCGAGAAAATGGTCCATAAATCTCCATTGGCCACCATGCTTCGCCTAGCACAGAGCTAATGCAGCTGGCAATTAAAAGTAAAACATTTTAGAGAGACAGAAGTTTAAATTGCAATCTCATGTAGCAGAAAGCACCATCCTCCGGTGTTATTCTTTTAAACAAGAATGAGGCAGTGAAAGAATTATAAGACAAAACAGCAATGCACTTTCTAAACACAACAGAAGCCGCTTTCTGTCTGGAATCAGACAAGACACATTATGTATCAAATTACAAGACATGGTAAAAATTATGCAAACTCACCAGTGAAGATGGGAGCCATATGATGGCCAGAGGCTGTCACACACTCAACTAAGAACTAACTTTTGTCTCTTTTTTTGCACTCCAGTGCCAGTGTCTAGTCATACTTGCCACATGTCCACAGAAACATCTGCAGACACAGACAGTGCTGGCTCTTTGGCTGAAAACAGAGAAGAGCACTGAAATCTAGAGTCAAACACAACTGGCTTTTGAGGAAGAATGACCTTTGCCTTTACCGATATGGTAGAATGAACCATGTGTCTATAAAAGTTTTGCATTCCATTGCTTTGGAAAATGTATTTCAGGACATTACTGAGGATTCACGAAGAAATTTTCTACTTGTTTAACAACAACAACAGTAATAATAATAATAATAATAATAATAATAATAATAATAATAATAATAATAATAATAATAATAATAATAATAATAATAAATCACTTTATTACATCATTGACCAGCATAGTAAATAGGATTTAAGTACATGAGATACAATTAAAATGTACTACCACAAACATATCGCTTCTCAGCCTTTTGGCTAAGATCAAGTGTAATAGTAAAGGTAAAACTCACTCAATGCCTAGCTACAGACAGGTTATATTTTAAACCCATTTTGAGGCTTATTTTTATGGATAAATACTTGTTTTTTGGAGCTAATTGCTTTTCAGAGACACAAAGTGCCTTTCAGATATTGACATTCTAATTCTTGATAACATCGGGGCCAGACATCTAACATAACGAGGAGTCATTTCCTTAGTTCAGCCAAGCAACCAATTAAGAGAAGTAGCTAGGTATTATTAAATGAGAGAAGACAGTACCGCCATCTCAATGCATATTAAAAAGCACAATTGAAAAGCCAGTTCATCCACTTGAAGGTTTATGTCTTCCTGCTCCAATCTTCAGAGAGGTTTTCACTCTCAACATCAATGTGCCAGTCGAGTGTTGGGTTTAAATGGAACAAGTGGCAGATTGGCAAGGAGATAGGTCCATGGACGAAGTATAGAAGGAATTATGAAAATAAAATAGAACAAAGATAAGTTGAAAAAAGTTGAGAACTAGAGGAATGTAGAGTTTTATAATTTTGTCCAGTGTGTATAAATGACTTCTTTAGTTGTTTTAAGCCATTTTACTAACATTATTAAAAAATATATTCTTCTGTGCCCAAACTAAGTTTTAAATACTGGGTTTGGAAACTCAAGGATGAACTATTTTCTATTCCAAATTCATGCAGGTAGAAATTTTAAGATGAACACCCTGTTTTACTCAGGTACATATGCATTCTAAACATTATCCAGAATTATTGACTGATTTCTGATATAAGAAAACAGTAGGATACTAAAAAGGTAGCTAAATCACAATCTATTGTTGTATATGTTGCAGTTTTGTGCAACCATTTTTTGCCATGTTCCACATGTGAAGAACTTATCTGTGATCTGCTGTCACAATATTGGGTCTCAGCTTTGGGTCTTATAGCCACCTTCACCATTTGTTATGCTAGTATAGGGAGACCAGGATGGAGTGAGAAGCTAAGGAGAGCAGACTGGTAATTGGTTTTCTTTTCAAAATTAACTTTTCTGCCACCACCCACTCCACTAAAACTTACAAAGGAGACATTCAAAGGAAAACTCTCAAAATGTCTTTGGCAAATGGGTTTCGGACATGCAAACTCTTTCCATGTAACAGGGTTTAAGTGAATTTATTTAAAAGACAAGAAAGGGGAAAGAAAAGGCAATTTAAAAGAGTAAAAATTCCCAAATAAATGAAAGACAGGTTTCACGAAAGCAAAAGACAGACATCGGGACATGGTTTAGGCATTGCAAAAGAACCTCACTACAATACTAAAAGTTAATCTGTTTCTTACCTATGACTCATAATCCTAACAGAGTACTTACATATGTCTTGGTCTACTCACAAGCAAGAACTAGTGGCAGGAGTCTATCATCACCCTCTTCATCTTGCAGGGTTACTAGGATGCCCAGTTCCTTGATTCTAACTGATGACATTTATACCCGCTAAACCTTTGTAAACCTTTGTGAAGGGTCATTCCTTTGGATTCATTGTCAGAATGATGCCTCTTCCAGGCTACTAGAGATCATGTCAGATTAGAAAATGACTCATGGCAAACAGCTAAATACTTATTACAAATTGGAAATGACTAAAGTTCTTTGAAGCATCTTCCACTGACAGTATTAGTCATTTGGTTAAAGACAGGAGTTACATCAAGGTGTGAAAGTCTTTTGCCATTCCTGCTTCTTAAGTCAACTGTTTGCCATGAGTCATTTTCTAATCTGACATGATCTCTAGTAGCCTGGAAGAGGCATCATTCTGACAATGAATCCAAAGAAATGACCCTTCACAAAGGTTTACAAAGGTTTAGCGGGTATAAATGTCATCAGTTAGAATCAAGGAACTGGGCATCCTAGTAACCCTGCAAGATGAAGAGGGTGATGATAGACTCCTGCCACTAGTTCTTGCTTGTGAGTAGACCAAGACATATGTAAGTTCTCTGTTAGGATTATGAGTCATAGGTAAGAAACAGATTAACTTTTAGTATTGTAGTGAGGTTCTTTTGCAATGCCTAAACCATGGCCCGATGTCTGTCTTTTGCTTTCAAGAAACCTGTCTTTCATTTATTTGGGAATTTTTACTCTTTTAAATTGCCTTTTATTTCCCCTTTCTTGTCTTTTAAATAAATTCACTTAAACCCTGTTACATGGAAAGAGTTTGCATGTCCGAAACCCATTTGCCAATTGAGTTGCGCCTACAGACAGAGCTCCTGCCCTTTCGGAAGGGCCAAAAACCTGGCTGGCAGGGCAAGTGTGGGGACCCAGGAATGTGCGATCTCATGTAGGGTGGTTGATCTAAGGGACAGCCACCCTTCTGGTTCAATTTTCTGGTGTTGTTTTAATGTTTTTATGAATTTTTATAGTTTTTAAGTATTAAGTGTTAAGATGAATTAGTATTATCATAGGCTTAATCTATGATTTTAATCTGTAAACCGCTCAGAGTCGGGTTTACCCGATTGGGGCGGGATAATAAATATGAATAAATAAATAAATAAATAAATAAACTTCTCATGTCACAGGAGTGACAGACCTTCAGCCATTTTAGTCTGCTTTTTGATAAATCCAGTTTGTTAATATCTTTACACATGGTCCTTCATGGCTTACTTAAACTGTTTCCACCAGTGAATTCTGTGTATTGTGCTGCCTTGTTATCACCTGAATATAAACAAATGCAATCAATCTGAAGCTCTTAACCCACCTAAATAACGCTTCATTTTTGAATTTCTCATAAAACTTTGTCTGTTATTTGGAATAACTTTTAAATACTTGTTTCCTGGCATTAGTTTGTATACTGTTACACTCTCTTGAACATCCCTTAATATTATGGTAAATCATTGTCACAGACAACAGGGAAGGTTCTGGGTTTTTGTTTGTTTGTTTATTTGTTTGCTGGATTACAATTCCCATGATCCCTGGCTGAGACTCTTGGAATAGGAGTCCATGTTTGCCAATGCTGTACTATGATAGTTAATGTAAAAGATTAAAGATGTAAGGTTGGAATGTGCACAAACAGTCTCTTGATATCTCTGATCTGCATGATATTCAAATATGGATGGATATCCGGCAATAACAGTGATGTTCCTAAGCTTGAGAGAGCAAACCTTGTCACTAATCTATCCTTTCCTTTGCTGAGAAAATCATATTCATGAGACCTACACATGCCACTCATTCACATCACCTAAGGAGCTGTATACACTTTACAAACAGGGATGAATTAAAACTCATATACTGTACTTGCTGATAGGGAAATAAGTAATACAGTCTCTACTTTGACAGATAAGAAAAGCAAAGCACTGAAAGATGAATTGATTTGCTTGTGTTTTCGGAGTGAATGCAAAAAAAAAAAAAAGCCCAGTCTTGACTAAATTAGCAGCTTCACACACATTTTCCCTAGTCAGCTGCCTTCCTAACTTTTTAAGATATCACCCCCATCATCCCCAACCACTGGTTCTCCTGGTTGCAGTCTAAAACAGCTGGAGGGCACTCTAGGGGGAAATCTGCTGTGATAGTGTAACTTTAGCAGAACACTGACCATTGATAGAGACCAGATATTAATGATAATCCTTGATGCTAACTTGGTAAGTGCTGGTCCTGTATATTGCTAGCATGTGCGTGTTGTTTACACTGTGTATTGTTATTGATTTGCATGTTTCTCAGTCTGGGAACATTTACTTCCAGGCAGAGATGCTTATAAATGGAGAAGGGAAGGGA
This sequence comes from Furcifer pardalis, assembly GCA_030440675.1. NCBI lineage: Eukaryota > Metazoa > Chordata > Lepidosauria > Squamata > Chamaeleonidae > Furcifer > Furcifer pardalis. The sequence goes on from CP126893.1 coordinate 107,523,976, forward strand.
GGGTATCCATCCTAAGCAGTATGTTGCATATCCTGGGGATATGATTCATGAGGAACAGAGTCCCAGGAGAGCTGCTCCCAGAGAATGGAAGAGGGTAGCAGTTGCCTGAGGCAGATTCTCGGAGAATCTTATCTACTTATTTTGAACAATAACGGAAAGACTGTGATATGCCTTATTTTCCCCCATCTGATTTATTTATTTATTTCAGCATCTCTCCTCTGCCACTTAAACCTGATGCACCAGTGCCAGTGATGGGATGTAACAGGTTTTCACCAGTTCTCCAGAACCGGTAGCAACTTTCCCCAGTGTCCTGGAGAACCGGTAGCAGCTTGGGGGGAGGGGGACCACCTTCGGGGCTTACCTTTTAACTGGTTCCCCCACTGCGCATATGTGCCAAGCACTTGGTGTGCATGCACACCTACAGTGCTTGGCGCATTTGCACAGCCTCCTTGCTGTCCTCTCAAGTGGGGAGGAGGAAGAGAAGCTAGCCTGAAGCTCCCTATAGCCTGCTCCTCAGAGTAAGTGACTCACCTTTGGATGTGGTGTGTCTGTGTGTATTTTAATGTGTATTTAATACCTTTACCTATATTGACGTACTACCATAGTTCCTAAAAAGGCCTGGCGGCCTGTCTTGGGGTTTTTAAGCAAAGTCTTGGAGTTTATTTATTTATGTATTTGTTTATTTATTTATTTTGATTTATAGATTGAGAGGGGGGGGTGTGCTTATTTTTATTTTATTTTTTCTTTGGCCCCACCCACATCATGACATCATGATGTTAGCTCCGCCCACACTGTGATGACATCAATGTAGGGTAGTAAAATTTTTGACATCCCGCCACTGACCAATGCCCTTAGTAATTCTCTTCTAGAACTTAATAGTGATTACTTTTGTGTATGGGCAAGAAACACCCAACTTCCACAGTGAGGTCTAATGGTTCCAGTAAAGGATCTTTGGGAAATCCTGCAGCTGTAGTCCCTTGCACACATTTCAGAAGGAATTACCTAAAACAAGAATCTGGAACACTCCAAGAGAAATAAACTTTTCCAGGAAGTGACCAGGGGAAGAATGCAGAAATGTTATTACAACCATCCAGCAAAAGAAAAGAAGATAGGCAGAAGGGTAAAGGACACACTAAACCCATTGGTCTTGGTTTTACTTGACTTTTTCCCTCCATCTTGTTACAATACCGATATTAAAGCCTATCTAGTGGCGATGGGGGCGGTGAAACGACAATATTTCACCGCCCTTATTGCCTCCGCAGATAATCGCCCAGCGACCTTGTTCCGGGTGACCAGGTCCCTCCTTGGAAGAGGGGGGTCTGGCCCTGGTTGGCAGGGATCGGCTGAGGCTTTTGCTGATTATCTGGCGGAGAAAATCGCTCAGATTCGCTTGAAGTTTAATCCCGGCGTGGAAGAGACAGAGCTGGGGTTGACCAGAGTACAGTCTGGCCATGTTATCTGGGATCAGTTCGATCCAGTTGGCCCTGAGGAAGTGGACAGGCTTCTTGGATCTGTTCGCGCCACTGCCTGTGAATTGGATCCATGCCCTGCCTGGCTAGTCAAGGCATCTAAGGCTGTGGCAGGCGGTTGGGTCGAGGCAATTATAAATTCATCTCTGCAGGAGGGGCTTTTTCCAGCACCCTTAAAACATGCTTTGGTGCGTCCCCTCCTGAAAAAGCCATCCCTCGACCCTACGGTACTTACCAACTACCGACCTGTATCCAACCTACCCTTTTTGGGTAAGGTCTTGGAGAAGGCAGTGGCGTGGCAGCTACAGGAAGTCCTGGATGAAGCGGATTATCTGGACCCTTTCCAGTCAGGATTCAGGCCCGGATATGGTACTGAAACTGCATTGGTCGCATTGGTGGATGATCTCTGGCGAGAACGGGATGGAGGTCATCCAACCATCCTGGCTCTTCTTGACCTCTCAGCAGCTTTCGATACTGTCGACCACGGTATCCTTCTGGGAAGGCTCCAAGGATTGGGGATCCAGGGCACTGTGCTGGCCTGGTTCTCTTCATTTCTGAGGGGCCGGACCCAGTCGGTGTGGCTGGAAGGCGAGAGGTCCAGCCCTAGGCCCCTGCAATATGGGGTGCCTCAGGGCTCGGTACTCTCGCCTCTCCTATTTAACATCTACATGAAGCCACTGGGTGAGATCATCCGTTCCCACGGGGTGAGGTATCACCAATATGCAGATGACACCCAGCTGTATATCTCAGCCCGTGGAGATCCAATTGATGCAGTGGAAGTCCTATCCAGGTGCCTGGAGGCTGTCAGGGTCTGGATGGGGGACAACGGGCTACAACTGAATCCCGGCAAGACTGAGTGGCTATGGGTAAGGGGTCCTGCGCTATCTCGGGAGTTACCATCTTTGGTTCTGGATGGGGCAGTTTTGCCCCAAACAGACCTGGTGCGTAATCTGGGGGTCCTCTTGGACTCACGACTACTGCTCGAGGAGCAGGTGGCAGCCGTGGCCAGGAGGGCTTTTGCACAACTTCGTGTAATACGCCAGCTACGCCCACTCCTAGACCGGGATTCCTTGCTCATGATCACACATGCTTTGGTCACCTCCAGACTTGATTACTGTAATGCGCTCTACATGGGGCTGCCCTTGGTGACCATTCGGAGGCTGCAGCTGGTCCAGAATGCGGCTGCTCGGGTAGTGATGGGGTGCGGGCGTTATGCTCGTGCCTCACCACTGCTTCGGGAGCTGCACTGGTTGCCAGTATGTCTCCGGGTGCAATTCAAGGTGCTGGTTATTACCTTTAAAGCCCTACATGGTAGTGGGCCAGGATACTTAAGAGACCGCATCGTCCCAAGGACATCTGTCCGTCCCACCAGGGCGGATCGGAGAGGCTCTCTTATCATTCCATCGGCTAGAGAGGCGCATCTCTCTAGCACCAGGAGGAGGGCCTTCTCCGTGGCCGCCCCGGCCCTTTGGAACCTCCTGCCAACTGAGTTACGTCTCCAGACAGAGCTCCTGCCCTTTCGGAAGGGCCTAAAAACCTGGCTGGCAGGGCAGGTATGGGGGTCCAGGAACATGGGGTCCCATGTTGGGTGGCTGATATGATGGGACAGCCACCCCTCCCTCACTCTTTTAAACTTTTAAAATCTTTTTAAACCTTTTAACCTTTTTAAATCTTTTAAATTTGTGTAAATTCATGGTTTAATTCTTTTTTAATTGACTTTTAAGTAATTTATGAACTTTAAGGTTTTAATTTATGAATTTCTGTAAGCCGCCTAGAGTCAGGTTCGCCTGATTAGGGCGGGGTAATAAATCTAAATAAATAAATAAATAAATAAATAAATGAGTGGTTTGGTTGCAAACTCAGGGCAAATTCACAAACTAAGATAAATGTGTACCCCCTCTACTTATAACGTTATCCTTCCAGGCATGCACATCTTTCAGGACTTAGTTTTGGAGCTAAATGCAAAATACAATCAATAAGTTCCAGTTTGACAGGCCAGCTGTTTCTTGGGACTGCTCTCTTGCATTTCCTGACATTTGGTGAGTTCTCCTATCTCATGGAGAGAAGACTTACTAGCCAGATCCCACCTTCATCAACTTCAGTTTTCTTCTCTGATCCATCACCTCCAGTCACATCTCATACGATTGTGCAGTTCAGCTGCCATTGTTTACTGTCTTTCCATCTGGCTATTTTGTCACTTGAGCAATTGCAAAGCATTGTGGTGAGCCTTGGCAGATCCTCACAGGCATTGAAGCAACTCTGTTCCTTCGTCTGATTTCCCTATAGCAGGTGCAAGAAGGGGATGCTTTCTGGAACTGCCATTTGGGAGGTACATTACATGTTTGCTTGAGTGTAGCAACACACACTATATGCATGATGCTTTTGTTGGGCTCAGGGAGTCTAGGCAGTCTATTTAAAACTGTCCTCACCTGATGTTGATGAATCAGAGTTCTGTTGACAACTACCATTCCATCATTGGTCTGCAATACTACCTCCAAGAAGAACCTATCTCCTAGTTGAGGACCAGGGAGCTGAAGTATATTATGTTCTCCTTTACTGCCATGCATGGATGTTTCCTAGATGTATTTAATGGATGGCAGTAAGAAACAGCATAAATGGTGCATGAATATGTATCCCATCTCTGCCCAAATTGGCAGGGAAGCATACACATAGAGAGAGCCATGAGTTGCCACTAGAAACAGGATATGAGACTCTATGCTTGGAGAGATACTGTACAACTGAACTCTTTAGCCCTATTCAGATATTCCCAAAAGAGTTAACTTGAACATGTGAACAGGGAGAAAATTCTAGCTCTATCTCCCTGCATGTCATTGCCTGCACAAGAAGACAGATAGCCTGAAGAGACGACCCAGGCTCTTCTGCCACAGATGAAAACCTTACTTTCTCTGGATCCCAACTAGGTGGAGAGAGGCCAATTCAGAAAGCCCATTTACCTTTGGAGACAGCAATAGGCAAGATGTGGGGTTAGAATAACCTCCCTGCTCAAATTACCCTCTTTTTGGAAGCATGAACAGGGTTTTCTTATGCTGTTATACATTCTTGTGATTCATACCACACATTAAAGGAATAGATTTAAAAGGAACATATTTGGAGATGCTGGCAGCTATAGTCCTTCCCAGGAAGAATCTTAGCTAGGCTGACCTTTGTGGTTACAGTACAGTTAATTTCCTTTCTTTACTTTGATGAATAAGGTCCATAATTCACTTCTTGGGATGATACAAAAGACATCTTTAGTTCTTACCTCTCCCACACAGAGTAGAATTGAAAAAAAATACCTTTGTTGAATGCAACTCTGGAAATCCCCCAGCCAAGTAGAGGATGTACTGCAAAAAGTACTTTCTAAGCTCAGGTAAAGAGGAATAGGAAGGCATCATAAAGATGTGTAGCTTAAAGTTTCTGTTTATATCCAGGAACCGACTCTTTATTTGCAGGTATAAAATGGTGGATAGCAAAATATTTGTATAAGTCCACCTGGTTAGACCTTCATAAGCAGCAGATGGGTCATAAAGTTAACCATCACTAAGAACCAAACACTTTGGACAAATTTGATCAAGATAGGAGTGATTGAGTTAATGTTGCAAGAACACATAAGAGATTACATCATGTTTCAGAATATTCAGTGATGGTGAACCTTGGCACTCCAGATGTTCTTGAACTTCAGTTCCCAGAACCCCTGATCAACAGGAGTGTTGACTTGGGCTTCTGGGAATTGAAATCCAAGAACAGCTGGAGTGCCAAGGCTGGCCAGCACTGGAATATATCAACCACTTCCACAAAGAATTCCAGAGTCCTAAAGCAGATGATAAGAATAATTTTTCCTGGTATTATATCAGTGATACAGCATATTGTCAGTGGACTTGATTTCCCTTTGCTTATATTGATTACTTCTGGAATCATTTGATGCACTTGAGATCAGGATCAAGCACAATATTTAATATAGTTTTCCAGTTTAATTTTTCTGTTGGTAATGGCAGCAAGTCAACATTTTCAATGTTGAGGACACTGCTGAGCTGGCAGAATCAGTTGAATTTCTGAAAAAAGAACATGTAAGTGTGATTTGTAGGGTTTCCTGCCAGCCACTTACTGGTAGTCTATGAGTGCTTGATTCCAGGGATTGTCCATCTAAAGGATTGGCGTGTTGTGGTAGGTGGGCTAAACCAGTGGTCCCCAACATTTGGGTTTTGGACGTCAACTGCCAGAAGCCTAAATCAGTACATTTGCTGATCAGTGCTTTGGGGAATTGACTTGGGCTTCTGAGAATTGAAGTCCAAAAACCAAAGATTGGAGACCACTGGGTTAAACAAAGGTAATGGATATTAGATCAGGGGTTCCCAACGTTTTTATGCTGTGAGCCTGACCATGCCCCCCCAACTGCATTTACGGCTGATGTAACCATATTTATGCACGTGCAGGTGCATTTTATGGCTGTCATAAATGCCCGCTTCCACTTCTGGGTGTGGCAGCTGCAGCAGCAGGCCACATGAAATGGTGTTGTGGGCCATGGATTGGAAACCTCTACATTAGCTAGTCAATTTGTTTATATCTTTGCATTTGAGCCCACACAAAAATGCACAAGCAACAAAAGGAGTGGGGAGTGGAAGCAGCTGGTCAAATATGGGGTGAAATAATTATTTGTAGACTACAGGGGTGGCATAGGAGAGATAGAAATTGGAAATATTGTGCCGCTCAAGAGGAATCCCTAGAGATGAGATGATGTTACTGTCAAGGACAGAGGGAATATACACTGATGATTTTATATATATATATATTTAATTTTAATTTTTGAAATTTTTTAAAGTTTTAAATTTTTTAGTATTTTATCAATTACAGTCTCCACTAGCTGAATTGTTAAGTGTATTTTTTTCTGTATGTAGAGGGCATGATGGGACTGTTAGTAGGTTACACTTAATGGGGAATTGATTAACTATGTATTTTTTAATATATGTTGTAAGCCGCCCAGAGTTGGGTTTACCTTGATTGGGGCGGGATATTAAATTGGAATAAATAAAATAAATAAATGATGTATTTATATCAGCAGTATCACAAGTGGGCTAAATTCTTGACTAAATATGTAAAGATCATTACATTCTTTGGAAATATGATCTAAGTGCAAACCAATACATACATGGTATGTACATACACATACATACCTGCTGCCCATGGGCCAAATGCAGTCCACGGTGCCATTTCATGTGGTCTCCCACCGCCTCCACCATACCACAAAATGCCATGTGATGGAGGATGGGCAAAATGGCCATCCGGCCCCTGAAGCTGTCTGAAGAAGCGTGACCCAGTCCTCTGCTTTAAAAGGTTGAGAGCTCCTGTACTAAAAGGATAATTTTTGAATTTTGTATTTAAAAGTATCAGACTATTCAGATAACTGCATATACATTTTTTTAAAAAATACGCTTCTGTTGGTTATACAATGTTAAAACATTCAGTTCATTTACATTTGTTTGCACTTGGTTGCCATCAATACAACTGTTGTTATGTTGGCCATGTTACTTATTGTAACATTAGACATTTTATTAATATAATATTGTTTGTAACTAGAGGTATGCAGATTCATGATTCCTGACTGTAACTATTGAATGAAAACCTAGGAGATGTGATTTGTTTTCTCTGTGCTCTATGCAGACATATACCTTGTGTTCTTGTCAGTGAAAACCTGGCCTATGTACCATCAGAGTAGATTGGAAGCTCTTGCACTTTGTTGTGGTTGTGTCTCTCAAACTGCTTCCTTATTTTTATGGGAAAGAATGGCAACCATTCACTTATTTTTTTGCAAGCAAAGTGCAGAAATGTACCCAACACAGCACCGTGGTGAGGTATCTTCAGTAGTTCCAAAAACAAAGACAGCCATGTGAATGCAGGAGGAAGGTGATACATTTGTTGGATCACTAAAAATAGTAATCAGACATATGAACTTTTGTGATTCAAGATCACTCCTTCAAGCGTGCGCCAATTTCTTGTGCGTAGTGCAGGAAAATTATGAATGAAAGTCCTAAAAGTTCATGACAAGATGTTGTGTCAGGCTATGTTTCTTAGAGAAGTGTTTGATGAAACAGTGGTCTGTATCTGATATAAAGGCATTGCCTTCCTCTTGCATTTGTACTGTGTGAGGGTTAACCTTAGTCTTTGTTGCAACTGTTTCCAATTTTTAAACATTGTATTTACTTTAATTTTATCTCATGCCCAAATCCTGTTTCTGCATCAATCTAGGATGTAATACTTTTTTAAAAAAACTGGCCATTACATGCAAAGAGATATTGCAGAATTGGAAAGACTGCCTCATACATTGAAGCATAACAGTTCCTTCTTTCTCCGAGAGTTACGCAAACAAAGATTATACTGAGTAAAATTTATATTTTTTCCAGTTTAAAGTGTTCCACACATCCAACTCCTAAATAGTTATTTACCTATGTGAGAAAAGGAAGGGAAATGATTCAAATTAGATTGTCAAAAGTCAAAGTGAGAACCAACCAATTGCAACGCTGAATATTCAGCAAGTGCCTGTTGTGCCTTATCTTGCTGAGTCAGCTGTGTGAGAGGGAGGGAGACCTCATTCAGGCTGAGGAAGATGGTGTGGAAGGAGAATTCCGTGTCCCAAATAAAAGCTTCTGGAAGCAAGCAGCACAGTCAACAGAGAAGTATCAAAAAATGAACAGGTGATATGCAGATGTGAAGCTCATTGGTCCCCAGAGGGACACAGGTTGGCAAGACGAGAACAAAGCCACAGCCAGCATTTCAAGGCTCTCTGAGTGAACATTGGAAACAGAAAAACACCAAGGAGATGTTGACTGAGAGCTATAAATTCTGCCTGTGCTGCCAGCAGAGTCCTTCTGGGAGATGATTGTGTGAAAGTTCATTCTCTACTCCAGGAGTTCTCATCTTTTTAAAGCCAGGGGCCAGGTCACACTCCCTCAGACAGCTTCAGGGGCAGGACAGCCATTTTGTCCTTCCTCCACTGCACAGCACTTCCTGGTGTGGTGGAGGCGGTGGGGACCCCCACATGAAATGGCGCCACAGGCTGCATCCGGCCTGTGGGCCACAGGTTGAGAATCCCTGCTCTACTCGCTGTTCTGGACTCTGAAAAAAGACCTATGATGACTTTGCCCTGGCCTGTTCCAGATTATGAAGTTGATGGCTCTTTTTGGACTGAACTGATTGCTTGACCCACAGATAGTATTGATCTTCTGCTTTTTTGAATAAGGCCTGGCTGAAGATGATGCCAACTGACAAATCACAGTACTGTACCCATTTTTTTCCTTATCCACTGATCAGTGCCTCAAAAAGAACAGTTTTTGCCTGCTCACCATTTTCTAACAGCTATTCTAAGGATAAGGTACAGGCATTTGCCAAGATACACAAGTCACAAATCATGGTAGCATAACTAAAAGATTTAAAGTCATGCAGCGGTGCAGTGTTTAAAAACTGCAGCATTGCAGATAAAATTGCTGAAGTTGTGAGTTCAGTCCAGATGGGATCCAGGTTGACTCAACCTTCCATCCTGCTGTGTACTCATTTTATCAATGTAGAGCTTTTACTCCTTTATGTGCCATGTTTGCCAATAGGATTTTGACAAGCATTCAAAAACAGATTTACAGCATTTAAAAACCTTCTCCAAAAGTTAGTTTTTAAAAACAGCAGATACCCTATAGAACAGCATAGTTTTAACCCCCTTTCAGCTGCTTAACAGCAATGGAGCCAGCCTAACGTCCCTTGGGTGAAAGTCCCAAAGTCAAGAAGCTGCTACTGAGAAAATCTTATGTATGCTCTGATCTAACCTTCAGTGGTAATGGATTTAACTTGGTGTACAACCGACAGAATAGTTGCTCAAGGTCAATTTTAGCTTTCCAAGACAACAAAATGTAATGTTGAGCTTCTCATCAGTCAGAACAGGAAAGGCAGCTGAAGGAATCATAGTCAATACCACGGAGCAGAGTTTCAGTCCAGAAAGTCACTTACAGGCAATAAACAGAGTCAATGATGAGACCATTCAAAGTGCAAGAAAACAGAAGTCCAGATCTAGTGGCAGCATGAGTCACTCTTGTTGTTTCCAACAAAGCAGTACTGACTGGAAAGGATACAGTTCTTGGCTCAAGCCCTTCTCTGCTTCAGCAGCATCCATTTTGACCTCAGGGGCTGGAGATCTTCCTTGGCAGTGCCTGCTGAATCAGTGTTCATTTCCAACACCCTGAACTGCCAGGGTTTTCTGAAAAAAAAGGATGTTTCATCTGCTCTGCTTTCCTCCTCCTCTGGCCTCTGTCTCTTCCAGTCGGTCTGGATCCTTTTGGTCCTCTTTTTCATTCATCAAAAGGCAAGGCATGAGGATTTTCAGCTCTCACAGTCATGTATAGAAAGAGGTGGCTCCAAGCTTTTTAGGGCTTTATAGATTGAACCAGCACTTTGGATTGAACAGAAGGAAACCAGGAGCCAGAGCGATGGTTCAAAAGCAAATAGTCACCAACTGTGTAGTAATTGTGAGTGAGAAATGATTACTTAGGGCACTTAGGACTAGAAGGTGAAAATATTGCAGTGTTGCCCCTACAGAACAATTTTTCTTAACAAGATTTTGGTTACATGGCCTGAGACCCTTGGAGGTGAAGCTACTACTGCAATATGGTTTTCCTGATTTTGATGTGGTGGGCAAGGGGAAATTTTGCCACACACAGTAGATAGAACCAGGTGTAAGTGAGTGACTTTAGTTTATTCTTACCTGATTCCCATTAACAGAGAGGAAAAAGACAACCTTTGTAGCTGCAACTGTCTCAGATCTCTATGGGATCTGCTAGAGATGAGATTTTTAGAATTCAAGAACTCCCGGTCCCATAATTCATCAGGAATCCCGAGGCTGAGTTATGGGACCAAGAAGCTTCAAACTGGTAAAAGGTAAAGCAGCTCCCTCACCTCCATTCTGTTCCTGTACTGCTTCTTTGGACCATTAGAAAAGTACTGCACTTCACAATGGAATGAAGGAGCTCACAATGGTGCATGGAAGAACAGGTCTAAACGAAGGCTGCCTTCATGCACTCTATAATATAGGTTGTCTTATAGAGTCTATATAGTACCAGGTATACACTCCATATACACTCCATATGAGGCAGCCTCCACTGCAACTCATGTTCCTTCCAATGCGCCTTTGTGAGCCACAGGGATTCCTTGCAACTCACGCAATGCAGAAGGATACTTTTTTAAACAGTTCGAAGAAGCATGGTGGGAAAAGCATGAAGGTGAGGGGACTGTTCTACTTCCTGCCAATTTGAAGGCACCTGTCCCAATAATTTGGGCAGGGGGAGGGGCTTAACTTCCAAATTATGGACCTGGGAGTCCTTGAATTTCAAGAATTATTTATTTATTTATTTATTTACTCCAATTTCTATACCGCCCTACTCGGCTGGGCCGACTCAGGGCGGTTCACAAGCAAAGAGTAAACAGTAAATTTCAAGAATCCCATTCTCAGTGTCTGCTGACTCTCACACCATTCTTAAAATTTCTATGTATTTAGTCAAGGGGTGAGGGTTGGCTTTAGATAGTATAACCTTGTATTAGGACAGAGTCTGTGACCATGATTGGAAACTTAGATATAGCAATAGCAATTATACTTATATACCGCCACATGGGCTCTGAGTAGTTCACAAGGTCATTGGCATCCCCACCCACACCCACCCCAACATGCTGGGAACTCATTTTATCAACCATGGAAGGGTAGAAGGCTGAGTCAACCATGTCACCATCAGGATCAAACTCACAATGTCAGCAGTTGTGGCTGCTGCTTTGTCTACTGTATCCAAATCTGAATATAGGCACTCATCATGGCAGTCAGTCATGAAGACTGTCCTGAGAATATAATGCAGTGGCCTTTCATCTGCCTTCTGCATTGCAGCGTGACCCCTGTACCACTGGTCCAGTTCTGCCAGTCACTTTCTGGTCCTGAGCCCTTTTGGTACACAAAGTCCTCATCAGCTCCAGGCCAGTACTGATGAAACTGCTGCCATCCATCAGGTGGGATTTAATCCACTTGGAGACCATCACCCTTCCCTGTGGATTTTGGCACTCAAGGCCATTAGTCCTCAGGGTGGTCAGGTTAGTTGCTGCGTAACACTCAGTGTTGAGTCACTGGCAACATGGTCTACTCTATTACCATAGCAGGATAACCTGGCCAGTTGTGGCTGCAGAACATCAGTTTAACCACTGCACAACTGATTCTGACTTACAGTAAGTCTCATAGAGTTTTTGTAGGCATGAAATACTCAGAAATTATTTACTCATCCCTATTTTTGTGCCACCCTGGAGCAGTGCAGTTTGCCCAAAGCTACAGAGGTGACAGGGCACATAAGCCCTATCAGCCAGGCACACTCCAACAGACCTGAGTGCACAGTGCCGATTTGAACTCTTTGTCCCTGACTCTGCAGACAACCACCTGTCTTGTTGCTTTTGAAATGATGATGATGATGACTTACATGTAAAGCCAGGAAATCTTGTTTGCCTTGCTAGAATTCACATGAACATCTACTATCTCATATGTTACAGCTGGAACTGTAACACAGTAAAGATCTGAAATGCCAGATTCTGACAGCATCAAGCCTTTTATGGATCTGCGCTTAGAGAAAATGGCAAATATGCAAGAGAAGAATGTCATCAGTTACATGGCACTGCCGTGCTCCCTTTGCTGCTTCAAAAGAGGCCGAGAGTGTCTGTTCTGCACATGCCTCCTCGCTCTCAGGATTAATTTTGCCTCCATAATGAGACTCTTTGTCCCATCTAGGGGTACGCAGTTGTTCCAGTTTGACATTTGTTTAACATTAGATAATGATTCTGGGGATCACAGAGGAATATGCTTAATCACCCAGGAAACCAACTGGGAAGGTTTCACTAGGAAGGCAAAACATCCATGTTACAGCTTGGTTACTCGGCCAAATGCCTTTATAACCTAAGCTGCAGTGGGAAGTTACTTAGACATCTCCAAAACCTGATTCTTTTCTAATTAGTTTAGCACCATCCTATCTGTTATTGTTGATACCAATGTCAATGTAACAGGCAGTGTGGGCAGAAACAACAGGGATGTTCTTTTGCAGGCCACTGCTGTCACATCCCTGAAGGCTTTCTCAACCAGCCTCTCTCATGTTTTCCAGGTCAGCTAATTTGGCCTCAAAGGGAAGAATTTTGTCCTCTGGCAGACAGTACAGTGAGCACTCCCCCTAAAGACTTTTGCCAGCTATGCTGTCTCTGTGGTGGAGGCTGAAGCAGAAAGGACCATTCAGAATGACTTCATGATGAACCCAACAGGTAACTTTAAAAAAATGGTAGCAGATCCCATTCACATTCAGTTACGTTGTGATTTGTCGATGCAGATATATTTTATTTGACTGAGCAGCTGGCTGATTAAAACATTTGTATCCTGCCTTTCAACTTTTATGAAATTATGGAAGGTGCTTCATACCATAAAAATAAAAGACAAAATATAAAATAAATAAACCCAACATATATAAAAAAGCAGTTCCTTCTTGTTTCTAACAGAGTTTGCATGCCATTGTGACTATACTGACTTTGAACACGGCGGGTCTAAACATTGAGGTTGCACCAAAACCAATCTGCAATGTTCTCCAGCCAATAAACTAATCTCCTTCCTAAAGTATGTTTTTGCATTTTGTGTACCCAAATGATCAGCTGTAGCAATACCTACTGCCTAGAAGCCACAGGAGAGTGCAGTGGCTTAGTGGATAAGATGCAGAACTTGACAATCAGAAGGTCAGCAGGTCAGCAGTTTGAGAGCTGAGTGCTGCACAATGGAGTGAGTTCCCATCTCTGTCCCAGCTCCTGCCTACCTAGGAGTTCAAAAGAAAGAAACTGTAAGTAGATAAATAGGTACCACTTTGGTGGGAAAGTTAGCAGTGTTCTGTGCACTTTGGCATCTAGTCATGCCTGTCATATGACCACAGAAACATATGCAGACGGAGACAGCACTGGCTCTTTGGCTTTAAATGGAGATGAGCACTACAACCCTAGAGTTGGATATGACTGTCTTTCAAACTAGGGAGATCTTTACCAGAAGCCTTACAAGAAGGACAGAAGTATTTGTCTCCATGTGGCAGCTCCTTAAGACCAAAAGTACCAATGAAGGATCCTGAGATCAAAGCCATTTCGAGCTATACATGTCAATGTGATAATGTGGTGAACTAAAAACAAAGTGGGAGCCAATGAAACAATGTTAAAATTCAGCAATCAACTTTCACCTGTTCAGCATTGTTCCTAGCATCATTAGAACATACAAGCCCCTCCATCACACTAAGTTACTGTTCCCCTTTGGAGGGGTGGTGGTGGTGGTGGTGGTGGTGGTGGTGCTTCTTCTTCTTCTCCTCCTCCTCCTCCTCATCATCATCATCACCACTAAGCAATCACACTTACATACCTCCCCATAGCGCTTAGTGCACTCTCTGGGAAGTTCACAAGCTAATTAGGATTTTGACCCAAACCTGCTGGGTACTCATTTTACTGACCTCTGAAGAATGGAAGGCTGAGTCAATCTTGAGCCCTTTTGGTTGCAGGACAGCAGCTGAACCACTGCACCACAAGGGCTCTTACCATCAAAGGTGTACTTGGTCCACCAGATGTTCAGACTAGAATTTTGGAACTCCACTGCTCAGGTACTGCCCAGGACCTAAGAGACAGTGAAGTATTGCCTGATGTCACTGGCATCTAGTATTGCCACTCTCTGCAACTGGTCTGTTGTGATCTTTTCACTGCCAATCATACTCAGATGTTTTTTCAACCCTTTTGGAATTGCTTCCAGGGCACCTTACTGGCATCATTGTTGATCTTTTCTCCAAGAGATGTATTTCAGTTCTCAAATCCTTGTTACCTCAAATTTTAGGGCTTGGTTCGTTTCTTGGTGGAGAATTAATTAACCTCAAAAACTGACACCGAGACATGGTTTTGATCAAAACAAAATTGGTTTTATTGGCATAAAGGGTTCTAATCTACATTGACCGGTATATAGAGTAGAAGTCTCACCTCAAACGTTTTAATGAAAACCAATCTCGGGAGCCCCATCACGACTGCTGTGACTGAGCTCCCTTCCTCCCATTGCTCAACATTTTTATACACTTCTTACTGAAGAACACTTAAGCCTGGAATAATGAGTGCAGGGGTAAATGCTGTTTACTAAAATGGGGCAATTAGAAAAGTCATTTACACTTCTTGATTGCATGTTACAAAAAGCTTTAAAAGTAATTTCAAAAAGTACACATGGCAGTTTACAGATACAATGGTTGATGATGAAATACTGTAAAAAGCTGAAATGTCTCTTTCAGTTCTTAAATTGTCACATTTCTTCTTGAGGTCAATCTAAGGTAAAGTTTCCATTGAACTGTCCTCTCTGGATCTTCAGGAGATGGGAGATAAGAGAAGAGATTAGTACCATTGTTTCTACCGATGAGTCATCCCCCCCCCCCCGGGAGGCCACCAACTCCTAATGCAATTGCTCACATAGATTTTTTTTGAGGCTTTTATATTAAGCCTTAAACTTGTTAGTAATTAAGAGTTGGTTTTTCTCCATATATTCTCTGCCTTGGTCAGCGTATAGTAATGTTTTAATTAAACTTTATTAAGGAGAATCAAGCCAGATGTATGATCTTAAAATTCAGGCAACCAGCTTCTGTTTTTTTGTGAAGGAATGAAAAGGAATTTCTGCTTGTTATCAGGAAACCAGTAAGCCAGTTTTTACACCCTTTGGCAAACTTTTGAGCCTTAGGAAATGGGCACAATAGGTGACATAATTAGTTTTACATTCCTTGCCAGAGTATATGTGACTAGTGGGCTCTTCCCATTTAATCCCCCCCTTTTGGAGAGGTTTCCAATTATGATTTTAAATTAAACTATGTATGATTTTATTTCTTTTGCTAGCCATTAAACGTTGGCTTTTCCCCTATTTTCATACCTTTTCCCATGTGTGTACAGTGGTTTTTCTGATTGTAACTTTATTAAAGAGTTAAATAAAATGATGTGTTGGAATCTCAAAATTTTAGGTAACATCCTGATATCGCATGATCTTTTTCATTTCTTCTTCATCCACTCAACCATCACCTGGGATCACCATATCAATCAGCTTAACAAAAATAAATAAATAAATTCAACCACAGTAATGTCTGAAGTGTTGTATTCAAGTTTCTTATCACCTTAGATCTTAAAGTCCCACAAGATCTTACTGTCTTCTCCTCATTCTCAACCACGTTTGGGGTTTGTGTTCCCACCAGTACTTTGAAGATTGTATTTCATAATTCCTGCATAGATTCAAATGTAACATTGCTGCAACTTGATTATGGTCCTTTGTTTGTAGTCAGTCTGTACTTTGTTGTTGTTGGTGGTGGTGGCGGTGGTGGCGGTGGTGGTGGTGGTGAGGAGTAGGAGTAGGAGTAGGAGTAGAAGAAGAAAGCTCTCCATCCCTCTCCTCTGATACAGCCTGCATTCTCTTTTTAAAAGGCAGACAAATCTTTAAAAGAGAATCTTGTGGTAAAACCATACAATCAACTACTTCAGAAATAAATACTGACAAAAAGGCATGACCCTAAAGGAGCCATGATGGGGGGGAGGGGAGTTAGACAGGGTTTTGAACTGAAATCTGTTCTTCTCAGTTAGAATCAAGTGTGAATTGAAATAGTACTGAGCAGCACTTTTAAAAATAGTTACATGAACCATTGTTTGGGAAAGCTCTCCCAGAAGCTTGAAAAGTGATTCTCTCTCCCCCCCCCCCTTTCTGATTTTGTTCTTTTTCTTTTCAGTAAGCAGTCATTATTCCCCATGTGTTTTAAATGAAGCTGAAATTAGCTTGGTTATTTTTGTTTAACAACAACCAACTCCTTGTATATGGTGCTTTTATCCAGGGGAAAGAAAAACAGCTTTGTTTGTTCTCTGGCATTGGTGATGATGTCAGCAATGATTCAGGAAGAGTGGCTGTTGTTAGTTAATTACTGGCTGCTTCACAGTCAGCAAGTGTAATAACAACTTGATGGTTTTCTTTTCTTTCTCATTTTCCTTTAAAGTTCTGGCTTACTATAATGATCAAGTCAGAAGCCATGCTGGTTAGGGAATTCTGGGACTTGTAGATCAAAACGTAACTTTTGCAAATTTTAGATCAGGGTTTTTTGGGTCCCTACAGATTTTGCAAGAGTGAAAGTGTCTCTTGGATTCAAAAAAGTAAAGTTTAACTAGAACTGAATTGCAGAGCAGAGCTGAAAACTGTTCAGTACTGATTGATATAAACAACATCTGTGACAAAACCAACATACTTCTAAGAAGTGGAGGAGTTATCAGTCTGCATTGGGAGAGACCAAGAATGAATGGAAGTTTTGTTTCTGCATTGTGTGTTTTTTTTTGGGGGGGGGGGGGCAGAAGAAAGCACACTGTCAGGATGAACTGATTTCTTCTTCTTCAGTATGTGGGCCAGGCATGAAACTGCCCAAATGAAGGCACCTTTTTGTAGTGATGTCAAAACTAAAAGTACTTTAAAACAAGTAAGTTTGATTCTACTTGTTATTCATTTGCACCATTATACCATTTGTGCCATTGTAATATTGATGATTGTATGAAGGTTTTCTTCTCACATCTACTCAAAGCCTGGATAATCTCACACGGGAAAGATCCTACTAGTTAAGGAATCAGTAATAGATTTCAGGTTATTTATTTGGAAAGTGAAGGGGTGCAGGTACTCAGAAAAGTTCTAAGGTACTCAGAAACAGCCTTATTTACTTCCTAGGCTTCCTAGACAGCCAATGATAAGTTTATCAAACAGTCTAGAAACAGCAATATCTAAGATTTTAAGTTCTAGAATGTCCCAGTAGCCTGAGTAATTCTGAGACTTTTTGTCTGAAATGTAATTTCCCAGATTCTGGCCTTCACTTTACAAAGTATAAAGCACTTCCATAGTCCAAACCTTCAGTTCAATGATAGATTATCTGTGCACAAGTTAAATCTCGACACCTTCTGCCATTTCACTTTATGGTTTCTGTCCCTTTGTTATGCACCCCTAATACTGTAGGCCTTCTTGCAGTGATGGGATGTAACAGGTTCGCACCAATTTGCCAGAACCGGTAGTAACTTTACCTACTGTCCCAGAGAACCAGTAGCAGCTTTTGGGGGGAATCACTTTTGGGGCTTACCTTTTCACTGTTTCCCCCACTGTGCATGCACGCCAAGCACTTGGTGTGCATGCATGCCTACAGTGCTTGGCGCGTATGTACGGCCTCCTTGTTGTCCTCCCAAGCGGGGAGGAGGAAGAGAAGCTGGTAGCCGGAAGCTCCCTAGAGCCTGCTCCCCAGGGTAAGTGACTCACCTTTGGACGTGGTGTGTCTGTGTGTATTTTAATGTGTATTTAATACCTTTACCTATATTGATGTACTACCACAGTTCCTAAAAAGGTCTGGTGGCCTGGCTTGGGTTTTTTAAGCAAAGTCTTGGAGTTACCTCATCAATAAGCTAGACCTGTGCTGTCCCAATTGCTGTTCCAATTGGAGAACCCTTAAGGAGGTACAGCTGTTTTACATTTACATTAAGGCATATTATCCTAGAGAACTGGTTAGGCAAAGACTTAGTACCTAACTTCTCTAACCATTGAAAAGTTGAAAAGTGCCAAAATGAAGCCATCTTGTGGTGAGTTCATTCTGTAGTTAGCCAGAATAAGCTTTAAGATCTGGTTTAAAAGTTCTGGTTGATTTGTGTTTGAGTGGGTGGGTGTATTTTAATGTATTTTTATTTTATTTATTTAGTTATTTAATTTATTTACAGGTTTGTGTAGTGGGTGGGTTGAGGGATGTGTGTGTGTGTGTGTGTGTGTGTGTGTGTGTGCTTATTTTTATTTTATTTTATTTTAATTTTTTCTTTGGCCCCGCCCACAATATCATGATATTGGCTCCACCCACAACATCATGATGTTAGCTCTGCCCACACTGTGATGACATCAGGGTGGGGTAGTAAAATTTTTGACATCCCACCACTGCCTTCTTGTCTTCTAGAGTGCATACACATTGTGGAAAATCTTGTGTAATGAAAAAGTTCAGGGTGCAGGGCATCCCCAATACTACCATCTTTACCTGCAATAATGAGCCTCTGGCATGGCTGTGTCCAATATTCATCAATTTCAATTGTTAGATTAAAAATGATGCTTTTCTTGGTATAAGCAAGAGTTTTTCCTTACAGCTGGTCATGCACCAGCACCACTGAACTGATACAAGAGAGTCTTGAAGAATCATGAAGTCAATGGGATAATAACATGATGATACACAGCAAAATATTTGCTTATGTAATGATGTATCAGTAAGCCTAAAGGCATTTGGGACTGAGGGACTAATCCAGGGCTGCTCAAACATTTTGGGCTGTGGGGTGGTCCAATGGTTCAGGGGGGCTGTCACTATGGCCTGTGGGCTGGATACAGCCCCCAATGCCAATTCATCCAGCCTGTGAAGCCCTTGTTGCTCCCAGAAGCGGGTGAATTGGTGAATCGGATGAATTGGTGTTGGGAGCCAGATCCAGCCCATGGTCCATAGTTTGGGCACCCCTGGACTAATCAATTGGATGGGTGATTGCAAAAAATCAGGGATCATACATTAAATAGGATGCTATTGTGGCAATAAAGGAACAGACACATTTCGCTACCTAATGACATTTCATTGTGAACAAGTGAGATGAACTGAAGCATGATGGAAGTCAGGACAGTCATTCTTAAGACATGATGAAGACTCCTGAAAAACACTGGCATGCGTGTGTGTGTTTAATGCTATTGAAAATATCTGCAAGAAACTATGAATGGATTTGGCTTAGCTCTGTATTCTGTTCTTTTTTGTCCTCATCTTCTGTTGCCAAGAGAGCTGAAAATACAGTCAAACCTCGCATAAAGAGTGTCTCGCTTAATGAGTTGTACCTCGCTTAAAGAGCATAATGTATCCCACAGGATTGCTCTTTAAACGAGTTTGCTCTTTAAGCGAAACATACAGTTGTACCTCGCTTAAAGAGCATAATGTGTTCCACAGGATTGCTCTTTAAGCGAGTTTGCTCTTTAAGCGAAACATCATTGTAAGTGACCAATTGTGTGTGTGGGGGGGGGGGGGATTGTGAACCCTGATTTATTTGTTAAGCGAGTTTTTGGTTGGTTTTATTTGTTAAGCGAAGCGAACATTCAGAGAAAATTCTGCTCTTTAAGCGAGTTACTCTTTAAGCGAGGTGCTCTTTATGTGAGATTTGACTGTACACATATGTACAGTAAATGTAATGTTTTTAATTAAAAAATGGTCCACTATGTGGAGCGTGAAGTATTTTTCTTCAGATATTAAGGAGAGGTAAACTAAAACCTTGCCGCCCCTCCCCCTGTGCCCACCCCAACATATTGTAATGTAATGTAATGTAATGTAATGTATTGTCTGTAAGCCGCCCTGAGTTGCCACGGCGAGTGGGTGGCAATATAAATTTGAACTAATAAATAAATAAATAATAAATAAAAGGCATAGAGTCCTCACCTGCACCTCCGGAGCCAATCCTACTCTGATTTCACTGTGCCTCACGTGAAAGCTATGGACACAGCATAGCCCAGGGAAAGCACTGCAGAGAGCAGAAAGCAAGGAGGAAATGTGTTTCTTAGTTCCTGCTGCCAGCGTCATCCTGCCCCTCTCACACAATGAATTCATAGCTGCGACACTCAGGACTGATGTGTGGCATTTTTATTGGTCTCTAAGCAGATCAATGCCATGCTGACCACTCTGAGACTATGCCAAGGTCCCTCCTCAGGTCTGTGATGCAACAGGTTAATCCACTACCCCAGCCCATTTTGTCAGCCCCCCTCCTTTGATGGAACCTGCATGCTGATTCTCCAGTGGTGAGAAAGAGGTCCGTTTTTCTCCCTTCCAGGCTTTCATTATATTGCAGTTTTCATGATTTTCCAGAGCTGCTGGGTCCATGAAAATTAATACTATTCTGCCAGACGGTTTCCTTTGCATCCGATGTGCCCCGATGCATTTTGAAAACTCTTCAAGGGCATGAAATTACCCTTCTGCTGAGTGGAAACCATCAGATCATAATTCACAGAGTTCCAAGTCCCTTGTCCCTGACCAGAGCACTGTGCTAAGTGGCCCAGCTGAATAAAGTGGAAGGGCCTTCCACAAGCCAGTGATGCCTCTTCCAGGTTGACGATGGTGTCGGCTCATTTGTTGAGAAGCCCTGTGCCGAGTCAACAGACAGATTTTGCAAAATATGTCAATGCTGTAAAATGTCCAAAAGCATTTGCTATCTTTCCTTTTATTCCTGGCCACTGAGAAGGAAACAGATTCTAGATAGGAAATATTTGCCACATGGGAGCTGTGAGATGCCATAACAATGAGTGGTAGAAAAAGAGATCATTTGTCCTTTTTGCCCATTGGAGTCATGCAGAAGGCTCTAACAAAACAAACAAAATGGAACAAAACAACACAGAAAGGTTAACAACATTATAACAGAGTGCAACGTTTAATACAGAATGTAGTGATCTATTTTGAGTGTCCAAATACTAACACTGACTGTTTTGAGAAGCTGCCTTTAGTAACTGAAGAGGAGGCATATCAGTGGTGGCGAACTTATGACGTGCGTGCCAGAGGTAGCACTTGGAGGCACCCATGTAGTCACCCCAGCACAGAGTTCGCCCTGCTCCTCTCCCTAGCAGCCGAATAGGATCACTTCCTCCTTCCCCCAACACAGAGTTCACCCTTCCCCTCTACTCAGCAGCTCAATGGGAGCACTTCTTCCCTCCCCCAACACAGAGTTCGCCCTGTCCCTCTACCCAGCAGCTCAATGGGAGTGTTTCCTTCCTCCCCTGTTGCTGTGTTGGCACTTTGAGATAAATAAGTGGGTTTTGGGTTGCAGTTTGGGTACTCGGTCTCTAAAAGATTCACCATCACTGAGGTATATGAATGAATGAACAAATAAATAGTGGTAAGAATAGATTTAGATTACTTGATTAATATGATGTGTTCAGATATTAATCAAGTAATCTAAATCTATTCTTACCACTATTTATTTGTTCATTCATTCATATACCTCAGTGATGGTGAATCTTAATATGGCGATTTTAATATGATGTGTTCAGATATTGACAGTACAAGTGTAAAAAAAAGAGGTAAAAAGTACATATTAGAAGAATGGAGAAAATTCATGGGTATGAAGGATGTTTGGAGAGAACTTAAAGCGCAGGAAAGAGAATATACTTATTATTCACACGTGCATGATATGTACTCACGGATAGATTATATTTTTGTAACAGAAGAATTAGTCAAAACAATTGAGGATATAAAGATCGGGACATTTAGGGAATCTGACCATGCAAAGGTAACAGCAAATATAAATCTTAAAGAGATAGAAAAAGGAGGGTATATTTGGAGATATGATGCGAAGTTATATCGAGAGGAATCAACGAGGAAACAAATTATGGAGAAATGGGAGGAAAGCTGGAAATTTAATGAAAATAATGAGGTCAGTCGGGGAGGAGTTTGGGACACAATGAAGGCAATCTTTAGAGGGGAATCGATAAAACTGAATAGTATTAGAAATAGACAAATTCAAAATAGGAATCAGGAATTGGAACATCAATTAAAACACCTTCACATGGAATATGCTAAAAAGAAGGACCACAAAACATTTCAGAAGATAAAAAAAATCAAGAAAGAGTTGGATGGGAAAGATATTGAAAAAGTAAAGAAAGATTTGATCTTTCTTAAGAGAGAATATTTTGAATATGGCAATAAAAATTCTAAATTATTGGCAAAAGCAGCAAGAGATAAAAAGAGTAAAGGGCAGGTTGGTGTCTTGGTAGACAAGAATGGGAAAAGATGCAACAAAAAGAAAGAAAAAGCTTTGCTTATTGAAAACTTTTATAAAAATTTGTATTCAAAAAAAGAGGTAAACCAAAGAAAAATGCGACTAATTTTTGAACAGCAACAAAATAAAAAAATTACAGAGGAAGATAGGAATAAAATGGAGCAAGGAATATCTATGAAGGAAGTAGAAGATGTAATAAAAAAGTTGAAAAAGGAGAAAGCACCTGGGGAGGATGGTTTACCAGCTGAGTTTTATAAAGATTTTATGCCTTGGATTGCCCCGAGATTATATGAGTTATATAATGGGATTTTAGAGGGAGATGCAACTCCAGATTCATGGAACAGGTCGATTATAGTTTTGATTCCCAAGCCTGGTAAAAATATAGAAAAAATTGAATCTTATAGACCAATTTCCCTGATCAATCAAGATGCAAAAAATTTTACAACGATTTTGGCAAACAGATTAAATGGTTTCATAGCCAATTATATTAAGAAGGATCAAGCGGGATTTGTTAAAAACAGACATATGGCGGACCTTATAAGAAGAGCAGTGGACATACTGGATTTAGCTGAAAAAAGAAAGGAAAAGATGGGATTCTTAGCATTAGACATTTTCAAAGCCTTTGACTCTTTACAATGGGTGACGATTCATGAGTTGATAAGATTATATGGATTCGGAGATAAATTTCAAGGGGTTATTGGAAAGTTATATAAACAAGGTTCGGCAAGAGTCAAATTTAATGAATCTTATACAAATGAGATTAGGTTAGAGGCGGGTACGAGACAGGGCTGTCCATTGTCACCTTCATTGTTTATATTGGCTATGGAAATGTTGGCAAATACAATTCGTCAAGATGAGGACATAATTGGAATGGAAGGTATCAAAGTAAGCCTCTATGCAGACGATACACTGATAACGGTGAAACATCCAACAAAAACTATAGCTAAAATAAATAAACATTTGAAAGACTTCGAGGAAGTAACGGGACTGAAAGTTAATTGGGATAAAACAGAAATGATCTTAGTTAATGGGAACAAAGAAGACGAGGAGTTAATAAAAAGGAACTATAATGTGCAGATTACACAGAAAATGAGGTATTTGGGAGTAATGCTATCACATAAAATTGGCGAACTCAAAGAGTTAAATTATGGAAGACAGAAGAAGGAAATAGAGAAGAAAATAGCACAATATAGTAAATTAAATTTGTCATGGTTTGGTAGGATAGCCATATGCAAAATGATGTTAGTTCCTAAATTGAATTTTTTGTTTGATGTTTTACCGTTAAGACATACTGACAAGGAGTTGAAAGGATATCAGAATATGATCAATAGGTACTGTAATGGAAATAGAGGAGCTAGAATAGCCAAATCACTGTGGTATCTCTCACAAAAAGAGGGAGGACTAGGGATTCCCAACGTTATTAAATATTATAGGGCCTTTCAAATAAGAAATGTAATAAAGATTTTAATTAGGCAAGAAACAATCTGGGAAAGAATTGAAGGGAAAGGATTTACAAAGGAGGGTAAGGCGCAGTTTTTATGGGATGGAAAGGAAAAAGGAAAAAAGGAGATCCAGGTTCTGATGTTAAAGACAACAGTGGAGACATGGAACAGAGTGAGGAATGAGCTTACTCCGGGGAGTTCGCCGATTTTAGAGGTGGAAGATTTTCAGGATTTTCCAATTAAAATTGATAAAAAGATTAGGGACATATTGGTAGAAAAGAAGGTAAAACTATTAAAAGATTGGGTTAACACTTGCAAAGATCAGGGAAAAAGGCATGAGCTGTACACGCAACTACAATTAGACTGGTTTAAGATCCTTCAGATAAATAATTGGAATAAGAAATTCCTAAGGGAAAATGGACTAAATAGAGATTGTACGGAATTTGAGATACTTTTGGCTAAAGTCAGGAATGAAGAAATGGGTATTAAAGGATTAGTCAGTAAAATCTACAAGATCCTGAATAATAGCCAAAGTATACAAGAGGTGTTAAGACAAAGTTGGGAACAGGAATTAGATATAAGAATACCAACAAAAAAATGGCAAAAGATGTGGGAAAGAAGGATAATGAGAACAATCTCGGTCAGAATCAAAGAGCACAATTACAAAATAGTATGGAGGTGGTATAGGACCCCAGTCGGTCTGCACAGAATGTATAGTAATCTGAGTGATATATGTTGGAGATGCAAAAAAATGAAGGGAACATATGAGCATATGTGGTGTAACTGTGAGGTATTAAAATCTTTTTGGGAAAGAATAGAAAAAGAAATAGAGAATATATTAAAAGTGCAGATCGGAATGGGGTCAGATACAATCTTGTTAACAGATATAGGAGATTATGATATGAATAAGAACAATAAAGAGTTATTGACTATAATGTTGACCGTTGCAAGATTATGTATAGCCAAAAAGTGGAAATGTAATGAACAAATCAATATTCAAGATTGGTATATACAAATGTGGGATTTAGCGTTAAATGAAAAGCTTACTTGGGAAATAAATTGTAGGAAAGGAAAAATGCAAAGTAATAATTTCTGGAGGATCTGGGAACCTTTTATAAGTTATTCTTTGGAGGAAAAAAAGGGTATACCCCCTGTACAAGAACAGAATGACTTTTGGAAATTGTAAAGGTACAGAACTCCCTGGACAGTGTATATAGCACGAGGGTGGCGTTAATGGGCTAATAGAAAAGAAGGTGTAGAAGATTATGTCTAAAAAGGTGGTAAATGTAACACGTAATATTGTTATGCATAAAATACTTTACATGATCTTCATAAGTTTAGATATTTCTGTAATTGTCTTGTTATGTATTTCTGTATTTTTGTACTTTTGTACTTTTGTATCTTTGTACTATTTTTTTAATACCTAATAAAATTTAAAAAAAAAAAGATTACTTGATTAATATAGTGATGATTACAGATACATATACAGAGGAGTGCAGATATGTGTTTTTCGACTGCATCTCCAAGAATTCCCCAGGCAGTTCTGGTCTAAAAACACAGATTTATTTATTTATTTTATTTTAGTATCACTATACACTGTATCAGAATATGTACTACTTCGGGTGGTTCACAAATTAAATAAAAAAACCCATAATATATCACATATACATCACATAAAATACATTCCTCTGTTTGATGATTCATACCAACAGAGAAGAGCAAGAAAAAGAAAGACGGGGCAGGGGAATCAAAATAAATATTAATATTAATGACATCTGGGAGGATCAATTGTTAAAAGCAGCTTTAAATCGTTATGGCTCAAACAGTTTCCCTAACATAAGGAGGAGGGAGCCTGTTGTATTTCCATAGGTAATTTGCTCCAGAGGGTGAGGAAGGGCCACCACCATTAAGGCCTGATTCCTTATTGTCATTTTTTTTACTTCTCTCAGTGTGGCCATGTTTAGCAACATGGATTAAGAGGGGCAGGTGAGGTGGGGAGCTGGTATCTGAGAGAGACATTCAAACAAATATTGAGGCTCTGAACCATTAAAGGATTTATAGGTCATAACCAGCACCTTCAACTGATGAGGAGCAAATGAAGATGCAGCAAGACAGGGAATATACCACATGTTTACAAGATCCATATCTAGTTATTGGTTCCTGCTCATGATATTCCATTCTTCCCCAATTTGTGTAAGTTTGTTGTAGAACCTCCTCAAAAAATGTATCTGGCAGCAACCAGGAATTCTAAGTGTCAAAGGATTGACAGAGATACTCGTGCCCAGTGGATAACTTCATCTTCCTTGAAAAAATTGCATTGTTTTGAAAGTTAGAGCTAAAATTCCAAGAGATAATACACTTGGAAAATGTTATTGCTAGTTATCTTTCATATATGGTAGGGGTCATGGTTTAATCTTAAGGTACCTGCTTCTTGAATTTTTGTTCAAATGTAGTGTCTTTTCATCTTCCCCTATAATTCAATTTGTTGAAGCATTTACTGAAAACTTACAAAAGAAGCCAATTTGCCCCCCCCCCCCAAAGCAATAGGCAGAATGAAATAAAGCAACTGGCAAAGTATCTGCAGATTGAGTGTATGAAAGCTCAGTTTGTGATCCCAAAATTGTTGTCTACAGTAGAAAGGATTCTAAAGAGGCCTCATTTTAAAGAACTCTTGGGATAAACCTCTTTTACCACAGCTTTGCAGTGATGGGCAAACTGTCATATCCAATGAATGTCTGTTCCAAAAGTATCTCTTTTTCCTAGATTGATACATCTAGGGCCCAATTCTCTCTGAAATGATCAAAGGAAAAGCAAAACAGCATGAGTGTCTGTACTGGAATAGTCCATGTCTCAGCCCTAACACAATACAATATGCTACATACTCTTTCTCCCAAAAGGCAAACAGTCTGGTGGTTTATTTACAAGATTGTCAGGTGGTGATCAAGTTGCAGCACATCTGTTGAGGAGTTTGGACTTTCTTTAATGCAATGGGAGGTCCAAGAGAGTCTTTATAAGATTGGTTTCTCTCTGAGGAATTATTGCATTTTACTTGTCAACAACTAATGGACCCCTCTCACTGGGTTCTGTGAGGCTATATTTTTTGTATGTGAATTGCAAGATTAATGAATTTTACAGACTTTTTTTTCCACATAACAAAACAACAGCGATAGAAACACAAGCCAGACATGGATACCACAAATTGAACTTCCTTGAGTTCTTTTCACTAAATCTGTGCCAGAACAGGAGTTGCTTGTAGGAACAAGGAAGTAGGTAAATGCCTCTTGAAACAAAAAGGGCCAGGAACAAATACCCAGACATATATATTGACTGAGTAGGAGACCCACAACACAGAGGAAACAGCCCCAATTGTATACTCTTTCAAAGCCTAAAATAAAATTTTAAAACCTCACAGAAATACAAATTCAAGAGCACAAAATCACTACATGGAATCAGCCTTCCAATAGCTCTCCTGCAGAAATGCATTGAAATTCTACTACCTAAACCAAGATGGTAAGAGCCTAAAGCATCTTCCAGGACAGGGCTTCCCAGAAGCCTAAGTGAATTCCGCAAAGCACTGATCAGCCATTGTACTGACCACAGAACATAGTTTGGGAAACGTT
This sequence comes from Furcifer pardalis, assembly GCA_030440675.1. Taxonomy (NCBI): domain Eukaryota; kingdom Metazoa; phylum Chordata; class Lepidosauria; order Squamata; family Chamaeleonidae; genus Furcifer; species Furcifer pardalis. The sequence continues at coordinate 107,551,360 of CP126893.1, forward strand.
GCTCCAGGGAAACTGTAGCTCCTGTCTCCTCCATCATTCCCTCTCTCCTCCTCAACTGAAATTTTGAATCACAGCTACATAAAAACTGGGCTGAACCAAAGAGTCCATATGGATGACACTAAGCACCAACATTAAGCACCAACATGCCTAGGCATGGCAGTCCAAGGCATTTGGCTGTCTGAGGTAGAGCAACAAGTAGCACCACAGATTACTCAATTCAGGATGAATACCAACTAAAGGTAGCTGCTTCCTGGTGCAGAAGGCAGACAATCCTGTAGGTGCTTTCCTGCCTCTGTTTATTTTTGAACTATAATATAGTAAGCAACTAACCATTCATTACCCTTTCATGGCACCCTAAACCTGTTGCTTGAGATAAATGCCTTGTTGTTCAGCTGAGTGCAAAACTGATGTAGATCACAGAATCTAACAAACTTTGAGCACAAAAAGCTGCATTCCTAAGGCCTATCAATAAATATGAGAGCTACTACAGTTGTACCTCACTTAAAGAGCATAATGCGTTCCACAGGATTGCTCTTTAAGCACGTTTGCTCTGTAAGCGAAACACCATTGGAAGTGACCAATTGTGTGTGTGTGGGGGGGGATTGTGAACCCTGATTTATTGCTTAAGCGAGTTTTTGGTTGGTTTTATTTGTTAAGTGAAGCAAACATTCAGAGAAAATTCTGCTCTTTAAGCAAATTATTTTTTCAGCGAGCGAGGCGCTCTTTATGCGAGGTTTGACTGTAGTTTCATTTCTTTTGCCACTTCACTTTTCCCTTACTTAACAAGGTCCATTCAGAATTGCTGTAGGTAGAGAGTACTGAAAGGGTCTTTGGCTACATGCGGCTCAGTCAAGCAATTACATTAATGTGCCTTTTCTCTTTTCTTCATGTATTCTACCAATACCTCAAGAGAACCTATGCTTTACATTGAGTCACTCACAAAGACAAGGAAAAGCCTAGACTAAAACAGCATACTGTCAAAGAAAAAGCTTCTAGTTCGTTTCTAAGAGGCTGCTACAATATAAACAACACATTTTATTCTAACATCTCCTTCAGGTATTTTGTATGTGTGAAAATACACCACTTCAAGAGGATGCTATGACAGTATAATAAGTTACTAGAATTGTTTCATTTCTGTCATATCATTGTGTGTTCTCTAATGTGTTATTACTGAAGGGGGTTAAGAGGGTTGGAAGTTATTTTTCAGGTAAGCAGCAGGATTGAATACATTATATTGAGCTGCCTTGAGAGGATGGTAACCATTAGAGTAGAGTCTCAATAGACCCTAAACTCCAGAAGAAGGAGAAGCAAAAAGGCAGGCAAGCAAAAAACAAAAAACAAACCAAACAACAACAACATGCACACACAGACATACAAGGACATGACATGTGTGTAGGAGGGTGGATGGGTTAGCCATTAGAAGTGGGAGAATATCCCAACTGCTTTTCTATAGAAAATCTCTAAACCTTACATAAAATCATGCCACCCTACCAAAAGAACAGGGTTAAGAATGTTTCAGATTATAAAGTTCAGTCAGACAGGGAAACATCCACTCCACCCATAATACACACACACAGAGAACTTTTTCACAAAAACCAAGGATTCCAAGTACACAGATATTCTTCTTCTTTGGGTGCCATATCCTATTCCAAATATTGACTATCCTCGTGGCAATCAGTCATAAAGATTGTCCTGGGAACCATATTATGCAGTGGCCTTCCATTTGCCCTCTGTATCTCAGCGTGACCCCTGTACCATTGATCCAGTTCTGTGAGTAGAGTTGCCATAATTATCTCCCACAAAACTGGGACAGAAGTATACTTGACAAAAATGGGTGGGTTATCTACAAAATAGCCTTTAAAAAAAACATAATATAATGGCAGCTATAAAACACTTTCACATTAAATATATCAATACATAAATGGATTTATTTACAACAGTTAATTCTTACTGTAAGACGATCTGTTGTACTTCTGAGAAGTGTATTTATTTATTTATTTATTTACTCATATTTACTATCCCGCCCCAATCGGGTAGACCCGACTCTGGGCGGCTTACATCATAGATTAAAATCACAGGTTAAAACCTTAAAAATTCATAAGAAAGTCACATCATGGCCAACTCTTACCATCCTCAGTTCCAAGAAACACACTGGTCACACTTATTGGGCAGTGGTGTGAGGTGAGGACATTAAGATTTGTCTCCAGGTATACTCCAACTCCAATGTGGCAGGAAATCACTCATTTGACGGCAAGAGTTCGAATTTATTTTAATGGTGTGTTATAATACACAATCAGTAAGTTTTAAAAATCTGGGACTTTAACATGATTTTATTGAACTGGCCAGGACATGTTTTTTGACCTTGAATCTGGGACAATCCCAGTTTTCTGGGACATATGGCAACCCTATCTGTGAGTCACTTTCTGATCCTGAGCCCTTTTGGCACACAAAGTCCTCCTTGGCCCCAGGCCAGTATTAATAAAGCTGCTGCCTTTCCTCAAGATATATTCAAGTGGGGTTTAATCTACTTGGGGACCATCACCCTTCCCTGTGAACTTCGCCACCCAAGGCCATTAGTCTTCAGGGTTGTCAAGCTAGTTACCCACCACCTGATGATCTGCCTCCTGCAAGCAGAGCTATTAAAATGTGGGGAGATTTCTTTCCCCTTTGCTACTTGATGCCTTCTGTTCTTTGAATCTACCAGCAAGCAGACCAGGCAGCAGCAAAAATAATCCAAGAAATAAGACAGGGAGAATCCAAAGAAATCAGAGCAAAAATATCCAGAAAGTAATCCCAAGAAGACATTCTGCACAAGGAGGATCCCTAGCAACAGCAAAAGTAATTCAAAGAAAGGTGGGAAGGAGTGCCACAAAAATTAAGAAAAAAAGTTCCCCAAAGTATCAAAGATGGAGGCGCAATTAGACAGTTAGATAGGAAGCCAAAATGGAGGTCACTGGATGCTCAGCGCACAGTAATACCACAAGGAATGACTGGCAAAGAACACTCCTTGCTGGATTCCGTGCCTTTTAACCGCTCAGAATTCCTACTCCCCTTCCTCCACGTTCTGATTGGTTGCTGACAGTCTTCAAAATATTCATTGGATGGAATATTTCTCAGGTAACTTGACAGACAAATGGTGAAAGGGCACTACAAGTTTACACCAAAAAAGTAACATAAAAGAAGCACAAAACTTTGTGTTCCCCTCATTCATAAAATTAAATCATTGATGTTTTACGGGCTCTCTTTCAAAAATCACTAAAAGATTGCAAATTACAGATAATAGAACCTTTTTTGAGTTGTGGGTCTTTTATTTTGATAGTAAAAGCAAATCCCTAGTGCTAAATGTAAAACGGTAGGAAAGGGAAATAAGGAAATCTGCAATGCTAACCCTAAAATGAATAACCTCCTGGGTGGGTAAGAGGCATCTCCAGGCATACAGTTCCCCTTAGCTTTTTTTTTAACTATTCACTATTCATACAACATTTTTAGCATTTCCAGTGATTCTGGGAGTTTATAATGCCACCTGGAAGTAAAGCTGTGCTATGCTGCAACTGAAAATTGACAAAGAAATGCATTTTGAAGCTTTTCCGTAGAAGTAAAAGTTTATAGTTACAGTACTAGTATCAAAATGACTTGTAGAACATTGAAAAAATGTGAAAGGTACAGGTGTCTCCTGAGTTTAATTCAGTTCCTCCTGCCTCTTTGGCTTGCTACATGAAACAAATTTGTCCTCAACCATTGTCCTATAGGTTCTCATCTTCATCTCTGTTGCTCTGTGCCAGGAGGAAAGGTGTGGCAGTTCCTGGGATAGTGTAGACATTCTTTTCCAACCTGGCTGCAGGAGAACTTTGAAAACATAATATCCTAAAATACAGCATTCTTTAAATTCTCTAAGGTCATTAGTTTTGGTGGGGCCTCTCCATTCTACACAACCGCTGGAGTAGCTCAATCACTCTCCACAAACATGCCGCACTCAGTTCATTTACTCTGTTGTGCTTTAAGATTGAGTACCTTTTCACTCAAAGTAAGTACAAATCTGTTGCCGGCTTCCTATTGCTGCCTGGTGACTTGCACTCCATGGCTGTGGCTCAGCAGAATCAATGAGGGATCATTAGGAAACAGCGCAAAGACTCTTTTTGCCTGAAACTTTTCTCCCTCCATGTCATTAATTGGCTTGTTTGTAGCCAGTGGGGATTTAGCTCTCCTCTGCTGCCCCCAAGGCTAGGAAAGTAAGAGGGGAAAGGAGGAGGCCAGGCTAAATGATAAATTGTATTGAGATGCAGAAAGGGCTGTAATGATCAATAAAACAAACAATTATCCTGTCATTACCCAAGGCAGCATTGCAATGGCTGGAAGCTCTAGCAGAGATATATAAATAATAACCATCATAAAGAGGAAGGAATTAGGACCATAAAATGCTGATCTCGGTGACAGGGCTGTTGCAATGATGGAGCTTCTGCTGTGCCAGCAAGGCAAAAATTACATCCTTCATTTATTATTGGAGCAGTGTGTTTAGGGACACCAAACAAGATCAGAGCCTTATTATACTGGGCATTACAAAACACAAGGCTGGCTCTGATGAGCTTACCGCTTGACTATCTCACTCAATTGAGCAAAAGCTTTCTCCAGGCAATTTCCAGAGGAAACTCCCAAGTATTCTGTTTCATGTAATTCTTGGCTATTGTCCTGGCCGTGAGTCATGCTGTTTTGTAGGTATTTTTTATGAGGAGCATATCTGCAATCCCTCTCTGCTCCTACCATGACTGTTTCCTACATCTGTTTGGAGTAGTAGATGGTACCTTGTGGAAATGTGTCCTTCCGAGGTCAGTAAAATGAGTACCCAACATGTGGGGAGCAAAATTTACTCTAAGCCAGGAGTTCTCAACCTTTTAAAGCCAGGGGCTGGGTCATACTCCCTAAGACCGCTTCGGGGGCCAGACAGACATTTTGTCCTTCCTCCACCACATGAAACTTCCTGGTGTGGTGGAGGCAGTGTGTGTGTGTGTGGGGGGGGGGGTGCACATGAAATGGTGCTGTGGGCTACATCTGGTCCACAGGCCACAGGTTGGGAATCCCTGCTCTAAGTCCTATGGGGTGGTATATAAATGTATTTGTTTTGCTTTGCTTTTGTGTAATAAGAGGGATGGGGGCAGGAGAGGGGATTTTGGGTTGGTCCTTAGGGATGCTTTACATGAAAGAGCATTTGTTGTTGTGACTAAGCCTCCTCCCAAAACCAGAATGAAGACATAGAGCATATAGTTCATGAAAGAATTATAACAAAGAGCCTCTCGTCCAAAACATAGGTTACGCATTAGGACAATCAAATGTTCTGGTATATCCATTTATATAGATTGACCGTGTTGTTCATAGTCCAAATAGTCAATGGCTTTACTGCAGACTATAAAGCACAGACCGACTTTCTCCTGAAATTCTTTGGAATGCTCCAGTAGCCAATGTATAGTTGCAGTATGACCTCTAAAGTATGTCTCTAGTTCCACTTATTCTCATGAGCAATCACTGCATTAACTGCTTATGTGCTGCTTGAGAGAAGTTCATCACATCCCCTTCACCCATTGTATTACATTATATGCATTTCCACCTTCCTCAGAGCATTCCTCTATATAAAATGATCTCATGCTCTTTAGAAATGACTTGGGGCTGTTTTTGTCCTCAGTTTATTCTTCCCAGGGATAATGCCTACAGCTACACTCAAGGCTGATGCCAGTTATAGGAAGCAATCTTGGGCCTCAGGCCCAGAGAATTGCAGGCATCACTGGTTAAAACCAATGTGTCAGACTAAATTGTTGAAGACAACATCCCTGCATTTCCATTGATTGCCTGTGCCTTAATTGGCTCCTTCTTTGAAATGCAGGGGATGAGCTAGAAGGTTCTGGGACAGGTTGTCCTCCCAAAAATAGCTTTTCCAAGGTCTGTCGATCTATAAAGGAATGTTTTTAATTGATCTTTGGAACTGATAGAACTAAATGTACTGTCATACATGTTTTTCAGTAATAATAATAATCTGCTGCTTCATCAGGTTAGACATTAAATCCCTCCTTCAGCATTACTTTTGCAGTCACTTTTCTTGAAATCCAGCACAAATCTTTCTGCATTGCAGTTCATTTTCAGATAGCACAGAAAAAGTTAACACAAACTAAGCAAAGGTGGAATAACACTGAACCTTTTAGTTATGCATTAAACTCTTCTTTTTTAAAAAATGAAATGTTTTAAAGTGTTTTATACATATGTAGACATCTGGAGCAAGACAAGTAGTAATTTTAAGTGGTTAATAATGTGGTACAGAATGCTGCTATCAAAGAAATATAACAATGTTTCGTTATTAGCACCTCTGACATTAATGACTGCCAGGCTGGCATATAACCCACAAAAAAAATTGAAAATTTTTCTGTCACTACACACAGCAACTATTAGAATCATTACTGCACTATGACTAACATCCAATAGTAAGCTGCAACTACATTAGACTCATTGAATCCATGGAATTTACAGAAGAGTTGACCCACCAAATCTTCACTTATTTAACGAGCCTACTCTTGCTGCAGCTTATTGCTGGATTTAAGGCCAACCACAATTTCTGCATCATCTGTTATTATAGAAGTATTTTGTGTTGCAAAAAACAAGAGAACACAAAATGGCAGCAGGAGGAATACCAGTGTTACAAGAGGATATCATGATAATTCCTCTCAATGCAAATACTGTACACACACCCACGCCCCTACATGTCTTGCTTTTGGCCTTTCCTATCCAAATTGCAGTGTTAAGATGCATAAGTATAACATTAGAGCTGACTCTGACACAGTGAGTTCTGTAGCCAATGAAGTCATGGTGGTAGCAGTTGAAGCATATCCATAATTAGCACAAAGGTGGTATCTGATACAGTTTTTGTCACACAAGTGCTAGGAGGAATTTTTCACTCTGCTGGTTTTATGTTATATTTAGGCCTGTCTGTTTTAATCTTGTAAGCTGCCTTACACGCTCTCCTGGAAAACAGTGGAGTATAGAGAATGGAATGGAATGATAGCCTGACAGTGTGCTCAGTATCCTACACTGTAGAAAGCAGAAATCGATAACCATTCAGCTTCCTTAGCAAGAGCTAAGTCTGGCCAGGTTATTCTGCTAGGGTAACAGAGTAGGCCATACTGCCAGCGACTCAACACTGTGGCCAGCGACTATACAACCCTGAGGTCTAACTGCCTTGGGTGCCAAAGTTCACAGGGAAGGGTGATGGTCCCCAAGTGGATTAAATCCCACTTGGATCCATCTTGATTGAGGGCAGCAGCTTCATCAATACTGCCCTTGAGCTGATGAGGACTTTGCAAGCCAAAAGAGCTCAGGATCAGAAAGTGACTTGTGGAACTGGATCATGAGGGTCATGCTGCAACGTGGAAGACAGATATGCTAAAAGACCACTGCATTATATTCTCAGGATAGTCTTCATGGCTGATCACTATGATGATCACCTATATTTGGATTTAGATACGGCAGAAAAAGAAGAAGCAAAAGCAAGAGCTGCTTATTGACCAATTTCAAAAACGAAGGCCTGACAAAATGAACTTTATATGGTTATGAAGTAGCAATTGTCCCACAGCAGGGGATTTGATACTACATGGATGATATTTGTTTCCTAAAAAAAAAAAAAACACCACATGAAATTCTTGTTTGCACTGCTCTCAGGCAATCTTCCTGCAGTTCCTGACGTTCAGCTTGTCCTTCCTTCCTTCTGTGCATTTCCAGCTACTTTGTGTTGCAAATGTATGGTGAGATCAAAGGTGTCTGTGCCTTGCATGCTTTTGATAGACCTCTCTTCAACATAGTTCATGATGCCACCATTGAAACATAGCATGAATGTGTTTAACTCCTCAATCTTTGTTCTCCCCCTCTGTTTTTTTTAAATATCAGGGGAGATAAGCACTACTGTATTATTAAGAGCTTTGAATCTCAGCATTTGACCATGAAGTTGGTTCCAGTCTTCATCTCAACTAGGATTAGTATTTCTGGCACTAACTCTTTCAAAAACATGAGTTCTGTTTGCTGAATTTTATTGTATTTTGTTTTTTGGGGGGTGGGGGAGGTATTTGTGGTATCACTGACAGATTCCAGTCTCAGCTGAAATCACCCGTCTTTGTAACTAATTATTTGAAGAAGATGGGAGACAGCCTCTTAAACAATTATTCTCTGTGCTGTATTGCTTGGTTGACGATTAGCACTAATGTTGAAACTTTCCACCAAAAGAAGCTCTTACCACCTGACCTGAGGTATCTGAAGTGAGTTAGCTAGAGTTGTAGAATTGTAGAAATTTCAAAAAGTACTGTAAAAATTGGCATATTCCATGTTTTTGGAAGACGAAGGTGAGTGGATATGGAAGAAAGATGGATGAAAATGGTGGACAATAAAGCAGAAAAGACGGGATGGGGTCTCAGGAATGCTATGAGACAATGTTATTATTATTATTATTATTAACTCACATTGGCTTCTTCTCATTTAAGAAAAAAATGGGTGTAAATTTGGGAAGCAATAATTTCCTCAAATTACACTAAACTGTGGGTATTAAAATAGGGGAACAATGTGTTTCTTGTCACCCATCTGGACAAACCCTCAGAAAAGAGAAATTTGGCAGTGAACAGACCTTGTTGCATGGTGTAATCTAGCTTAGGAGTAGACAGAAGGTAGACTGCCAGCTGTTTTAGATTTTGCACTCTTGGATGTCAGGAATGCCTTACTCATGAGTAGGACTTGGGCCCACAAGTGGCTGGGATTCCTGCTTCTGAGCTGCCGCCCTTCTAGTTTAGCACCCCAGGATATTAGCTTGTAAAAAAGGTAGTGCATAGCCAAGTAAACACTCCAGTCATCTCCTCATCTTTTAAAAGTATACTGTATTGTAATCAGAGAAAGTTACAGAAGAATGTTTTTCAAAAGTTCAGAAGCACATCAAAACAAAGAAAGCTTCTCTAATTGGGGAAGCCCAGAGGAGCTTAAGCTCCTACATGTTGTGTAAGATCACAGCACACCCACATCACGAAGCACGAGATCAAGAGAACATTTTGTCCCCTCCCTCTGAGTTTTATCTCCTCACGCCATTCCGCCATTCCCCTGAGTTTTATCTACCCTCTTGCCATTCCCCTAAAGGAATCCAGCCAATGACCATACAGTCTCACATCTCTATCACAAATTAGGTTTCATTTCTTCCAACCCATGAGGCTAGCATGTTTCCAAATACCAATCCTTCTAAGGAATGTGCCACAGGTGTCCCCCTCTCCAAATGCTTGGAAATCTCCATCTTGGAACATGGCTAAGCTCAGGGTTCAGGCAATAACTTGACATCAGACACTTTTGCCATGTGGCAAGTGATCGGGCATCAGAAGAAAAGAATCCCAAAGCATCTGGGAAAGAAAGGAGAAAGAAAAGAAAGAGGTGAGCGGGGAAATGTATACTGTTTGTCAATAACTTGCAAAAAATACAGCTTGACTCCTGCTCCAAAAAGTCAGCAATCTGAAAACTTTCCATATAAATTGAGTCAAACCAATGAAAGGAAAGGCAAAAAGACATCCTGTTAACTCTAGCAGCTCAGTTCCTATCATATAACCCTCTTTTAGGTCACCAGTTCTGCATTTCAAGCCTCTAAGAAGGACTGAAGGAGAGGCCTCTCCTCCTTCTCTGAGCTTTAGGCCACAGATCAAACTCACTCATGGTCTTCCTGTCAAAGTCCCAAGTGTGAGCAGATGCTAACTTCTCTTTTCAGGGATGCCTAATAAACCAACCCTCAAGCCTTCCTGATGTTCTGCCAGAGATATATAAAATGTTAATGTGTTACAGGCTTGCTTATTTTATTTTGCAATTATAATACAGCTTTCATGACACTGCATGATTTCTTAAAGCATTAAATGAGATATTATGAATTCGTGACAACTTTAACCTTTCAAAAAAAAAAATCACAACATTTAAATTGCACTGACAATGTTGAAATTACGTAGGCAGCCTGCCTCCAAATCTGAGAAGCTAGTAGAAAGGTATATAATAAATCTCTCAAGGATTACTATTTCAAAAATGTTTAGTGATTGAGTGGGTGGGTGAATGAAACAGGGAGTAAGTACCAGATAGTCATGTCCTGAATATGCTGGTGGAAGTATTCTGCTTCAGTAGGAAAATAGCTCCATGAAAAGTCAGATTTAGAAAAGGGAAGACTCGAGGTCTTGTAGATTTTTTGAACCAGAAGCAAAGTAAACATTTTATTCTGGGGTCAAACCACCAGTTCTTCTAGTCCAGTGTGATTCACATCAACCTTTCCCAACCTGGTGTCCTCCAGATATGTCAGGCAATGAATCTCTTCGTTCCCACCAAGCCAACACTGGCAGAACAGACTGTTAGTGGTTTCCCAAGATCTCAGGCAAGACTCTTTTCTGGCCCTATTCAGTAATGATTTTTATGGCCTGAAACTTTGCCACAGAGAACTTAAATTGATTCAAAACGGGAAAAGCATTCAATTTCTCCCCCTTCATGGGTCACTTTGTGATCTATCTGAGTATTGAAGGAGCCATTTTTGCCAGGTCACCAGCTGCACTACAAACTCTTTTGATCCTAATATTTGCAAGCACTGGATGGTTTGATTTTATCCCATCTTTGGCCCTTAATGAACAGTCTATTAGTCTTCAAGCTTCAGATGGCAAGGAGGGCAAAATAAAGCCATGTGGCATTTTAGAGGGAGCCTTAAAAGCACCACCAACAGCATAAATAGTTTAATTTTCTGTGATGTTTTTATACTGCATTAATTTATAGCCTGGACAGCCTGTCAAAGCAGCAGCCTGACCTGTTAACTCAGGCTTCTCCAACCAAGTGCCCTCCAGATGTTTTATACTGTGATAGTTAAGGTTAATAGGAGCTGTAGGTCAAATATTTGGCAGGCACATGTTTGTAAGAGTTGTGTAGGTTCACATATTACATAGTAAATAAAACAATACACAAAAGATAAAAAAAACCATTGTGGCACTTTTAAGACTAACTAATGTATTTTAATATTAGCTTTCATGGATCAAGTCCACTTCATTAGACATAAGAATGAGACTCCATGGCATTAATTTATACATATCCAGTGGGGGTACAGAGGTACACAATGGTTGGTTAGTATAACAGATAAAGTTGTAAACCAGTGTGGCTTTTACATCTGATAATGACTGAAGATCTGTGATTGATATTCAGAGTTATTTCTGTAGCGTTTGGTTCTGTGAAGTTGTAAGTGGTTAGCAAATGGCATTAAATGTAAAGGTGAAAGTCTCCCTTGCTCAAAAGCCAGGTATGTCCGACTCTAGGGGCAGTGCTCATTTACATTTACAGCCAAAGAGCCAGTGCTGTCTGCATCTGCAGACATTTCTGTGGTCATGTAACAGGCATGACTAGAAGTGCACAGAACACCATTACCTTCCTGCTAAAGCTGTACCTATTTATCTACTTGGAATTTCTTGCTTTCAAACTGCTAGGTTGTCAGGAACTGGGACAGATGATGGGTGCTCACTCCATCACCCTGCACTTGGATCTCAAACTGCTGACCTTCTGCTCATAAAGCTCAGCACATTTGCTAATTAGTTTACCTTTTAGGCCTAGCATCTATTGAATATACTGTGTGAAAAATTATAATAATGTGAGTGACCTAGGCAGCAAGTACTTTCTTTACTCTGTGAGGTGGTCTGAGGCTATGAATGAGAATCACTGATCATCTTCTAAAGTTTATTCTGTAAACCTGGCATGGGAAATTAGAGCATATAGCAACCTATTAGTTGTGACATTGTAAATTTGATGTCACAGAATCCCTTGACTAATATTCAAACCTTTGAGATTCACAGTAGGTTCACAGTAGCATTTGATGAATTTGTATACTCAGCGTGAGACCTTTGTCAACAGTCTTCTGGTGAAGATGTGAACAACTGAAAGATAAAGGAGCCTCATTTGGGCTTTCCCTGAGCAGTTTCTTCTGCAAAAATCCTTTTAACCCAAAATAATTTCTGACATAAAATAATAATAATTATTTTATGTCAGGGGACAGTTACAGGAAAGGAATAATAATAATAATAATAATAATAATAATAATAATAATAATAATAATAATAATAATAATAATAATAATAATAATAATAATAATAATAATAATAATAATAATAATTTATGCTATAACTCACAAGGGTAACTTGGGGACCATTATTATTATTATTATTATTATTATTATTATTATTATTATTATTATTATTATTATTATTATTATTATTATTATTATTATTATTATTATTATTATTATTATTATTCCTTTCCTGTAACTGTCACCTGCTCCCGCAATTACACTGGGGGGATTGCCAGAACTGAGTTGAAATAACAGGCAATAAATTGTGAAATAAATGTGAGAAGTGGTACAAAATTTTACTGCAACTTAGGTGCAATACAGAGATGGAACCATTTCAAACTTGATTTAAACTGATAGCAGCTACTGTAGAGGACGCTTGGCAGTTGTAGTACTATGAAGCATGAATGAGGGAGCTCTACATATATTACTTATCACTCTCAGAAACTACTGTTAAGCATTTTGGGATAGTGGCAGCAGGGGCTGTTATTGAGATGAAAAACGTTTTGAACCTGCTTGGACTTGCAAATCATGTGCATGTCCACCACCTGCAGTTACGATTCTTCTTCTGTGTCTAGACCAGATGTGAAACTGCCAAAATTAAGCCACCTTTTGGTGAGTCCATTCTGCAGTTCCTTTCACCTGACCTAGTGTGAGAAAGATTAGCTGGTGACACAAGGTTGCTGTTACTAGGGTACGCCCAATTGTGGTTCAAATATACCACAATCTTCGAGGAGGCTCTTTCTGGGAACTGATCAGGAACTACCTTCAGGTTTTCAAGTACTGTAGTATACCTCTGAATCAAGGCTGGGAAAGGCTACTTTGGGAGTCTACACTTCTGAGATACTGCCAGTGGGTAGAAAATACAAGCAGAAAGGTATTACAGAAATCCTGTCTTGCCTCTTTGCTTCTCAGGCCAGGGCTGTCTGGTGGACCACTGTGAGAAGCATGATGCTGGACTAGGTGGTCATTTGTTCTGGCCTGGCAATCGTCTGTCTTGGTTAAGAGTGTGTGCTTGCTATACTCTCAGCCAGGGATGTTTAATGGACAGGAATTTATCAGTTTGGCCCTCCCTTCCCCTATCAAGATGAACTGTCTCTTTAAACTGTACCATAAGGCGCACAGTTGAATGTATTTCCAGCCACCTCTCAGAGCATTGGGGACCATCACGCCTTGCATGAAATCTTCCATCAAATGGATCAGCTCAGAATGGAACAGGATTTATTATTCTGTACCATTATGCCTGCTTCCAGAGAAACTAATTATTCTGCATTGTTGTATTAGATACTTCAAGAAAGATTACATTTTCTTACTTTAGGCTGATAAAAAAATTAAATCCATCAGTTTTCCTAAACACATTAGAGTAAAGACAGAATTTCTGCTCCTAATTATTAATCAGTTGGATTTGAGGATGCAGAGCATTTGACTTAAGCTCAATATATTCACGAACAATGTCCCAATATCACATTTTGTATTGAAACATTTTTTTCACTTTATTAAAGTCTTCCGGAGATGGACCTAAGCTGTAGTTCTCATTCAAGGTCATAAAAGCTTAATGGGCCTCTTCTGTAAAGCACTACCTAAATGTTATCTCCAGCTGAGCAGGCAGTAGGAACATTCTCCTGTCTCCTTCCTAAATTCTGGCATGCCCACGCAATGTGCAGATATAATAACAAGAAAGGGACTTTGCCGTAGCATGCAAGAAACTAATTATAAGTAATGTAGTTATCCACAGCTAGTTGCTTCAAGGTAACAAGTAACATAACTAGTGAGTAAAGTTAGTTTTAGCTGTAATGAGTAACACCTGTTACTTATGTGTAATAAGTAACAACCAGTTATTTTCAAAGGTTACTTAAGGAGATTTTGGTAGCACTTTGACAGGATTTTTTTTTCTCTTGTGCTATTCTTGTACAAGTCCTAAGTAGTAAGGGAGATACAGTATTCCCTATTGTTCCCTTTTAATCAATATTTCCAACTCCATGATGGAAAGGTACATATTGTCCCACCTTTTGTTTTGAGCCTCTGAAAATTCAGTTTAAACCTGGTATGCAGCTGATAGAGGTCCTTACCCCTACCTGCCTATCAAGGACTTTAATAGTCAAATTCTTGTGCTATGGGTGACTGAAAGAAATGCAGTCACCTTATAATACTCCAGCCATGGCAATTAAGAAGTCAGTGGCTGATGGAACTCTACTGAAATGATGACTGGTTCAGGAAATAAAATAAATTAATCTGTTTTGGACCTGAAAAATGGCTTCTTTTCATTTTCTTTGCACCCTGATGAAAAGCTTTTTTGCTTTTGAGTAGGTGGACACCAAAACAAATCGCCACATCCAACTTTGTTGGTCAGTATTAGTACAGGGGGTCAGAGGGTCTCCAACAGTGTTTCCTGTGCTTTATACTGGGACCTTGTTGATTGGAGCCAAAGAATCAATTTGGCCCTATTGTAATATACTGAGGAGCTGTTGCTGACTTGCATTGAGCAGGACTGTATTGCTGTTACTATACAGTATCTTTGTTGGAAGAACTGGCACAAAAAGATACAAAGCGTTAAAGGGTAAAGTTCAATTGTGTGTTTCCCAGAATTTCATTTCTGAGGATGTGATCTTAGCTGTGGTGTGTGCCATTTGAATCAAATGGCAAAGCAGGTGTGGGGCACCAGTGACATAGTGACCTCACCCTGCTGGCTTATATAGTGTAGGCCTCTCCATTCATTATTTTAACCATAATTTTTAAAAAATTGATGGGGAGGGTGATGGTAATCTTTAAGGTCTATTATGGGTTTTTAATGTTTTATAATTGTAAAGTTTTCACTGTTGTTATGCCGCCCAGAGTCATTCATTTGATTTGGGGGGCAATATATAAATTTGAATATTAAATAAATAAATAATAAATAAAATTGCTTTGACAATATCTAGAAGACCCCTCCTCTGTGAAACCCAAAGTCACTTCATGCATTCCAAGGGTCAATGGGATTTTGTAGAATGTGGATTGTCGAATATGAAGTTAAGGCAACAGGCTTGTATGAATCTCTCACTAAGGACAATATAAGTTCTTGGTGATGGGCTAAACAAATGCATGAATCTTTTTTGGCCTTAAAAACAGCTTTGGTAGAAAAAGGCTCTCACCATTCCAAACTCCCACAAACCAAATAGGCTGTGTGTACATGTGAACAAAGAAATCACTTCTGGTGTTCTCATGCAAAGATGAGGGAGTATGTGGAGGCCAGTTGGATATTACTCACGTGTATTGGACCCAGTGACTAGAGGATGGCTGGCAGGTATGCACGAACTTGCTGCAACTGTAATATTGGCAGAAGATGCTCAGAAGATTGTAATTCATAACCCTCATGGAGTGCCTCATGGAGTCACACAGCTATTTAGTAGCTTGGGAAGTAAATATTTAATCTCATTACAGCATTCCAAATAGGAAGGGTTTTTTTTAAACTCTTCTGATTTCAGCTTTCGGTTGTATAACAGCTTTTACGAAACATCTTCGTTTCCTGTGCCTGAAAGTGAGCCCCAGGCTTGTTTTGAGACTTTGGAACATACTACAGTGCCATGGGAAGATTTGACTGACATTCTATCAGAATCAGCCCTGCTTGAGATGTATGTTATTGAGCCCAGTCAGGTGATTAATGGGAAATGTTATACTGGGTGTGCTGTATTTGCTTTGTCTGAAAGTTTCCTGGATGAGAAATTGCCTGCCTTCTGGTCAGAGCAAGCAGCTGAAATACGTGTCTTGATGAAAACCTTGCAACTAGATAAAAAAAACTGTGAAAATTTATATTAACTCCAAATATGCTTTCAGTGTTGTACATGCTCCTGCAGTTCTTTGGAAAGAATGTGAATTTATTATGTCTGTGGGTCAGAAAATAACCAACAGTCCACAGATTTTAGTGCTCCTGGGTGCTTAAATGCTCCTGGAAGAAGTTGCTGTCATACATGTGCAAGCATATAGGCAGGCCTCAGATCCTATTTGAAAGGAAGGAAACCAAAAGGCCAAGGAAGCTTTGAAACATTCAACCATCTTTGGAGTTGCTAATTTCAAAGGTATGCCAACCTTTGACTTGATGTATGCAGGAACTATGTCTGGTACCAGAATATATCAGAATAGGAAAATCAACAGCTTTGTGAGGACCAAGCTGAAAAAAATGAGTATGGTTGGTAGAAAATTCCTGGAGGAAAGTTTTTTGCCCCTCATATTGTTTTACAGCAACTTGTTAAAGAGATGTACCAGCATATACATTTGAGCAGTACAGCTCTAAGAGACATGCTTACATGGAAACAAAACAGGCCACTGCCAAGTGTCCAGTCTGTTTAAAAGTCAATTCAAATAAGGTTTTGACAAAGCCTGCAACAGAACATATACAGTAAAACCTCGCATAAAGAGTGCCTTGCTTAGAGACTAACTCCCTTAAAGAGCAGAATTTTCTCTAAATGGTCATCTCATTTAACAACTAACTAAAACCAACCAAAAACTAGCTTAAAAACTAAATCAGGGTTAACAATCCCCCCCCCCGGGTCCACCAGAAGTCACATTTGGTCACTTACAATGGTGTTTTGCTTAAAGAGCAAACTCGCTTAAAGAGCAATTCCGTGGAACGCATTATGCTCTTTAAGCAAGGTACCACTGTACTTACATGACCCCTGGCTTTACCAATAGCTCTTACCTGCATATGATGTACACCTCCAGTGGGGTTTAGATTGTCACCTTATGAATTACTATATGGCCCACCTCCTTGGATCTTGCCACAAACTAATATTCTTGTAACAAATTTAGATATAGGGTACAGTATCTGGATATAAAAGAAGATGTTACTGCCTTGCAGATGTCTCTTTTTTCTCTCCACAGATATACCACCCTACATAAGAGATTGTGTTTAGACGAGCACATCCATTCCCTCTAGCCTGGTGATTTGGTGCTGATCAGGAAGTGGAATCCTACACTTTTCCAAGAAAAATTGTCATAACCATATCATCTCTTGACAAATACCCACACCACCATGTCAAATGGATTCATCATACTCACATAGAGCAAAGACATGGAAAGTTACACCACTTGAGAAGGATGGACCATTTGCCCAGATGGGGAAGAAAAATGCATGAAAGATTTTAATGTCGTGTAGAGTTTTTTAAAATTGATTTTTATAGTGAGAATTTGTTTGTCAAAGCTTACAGTATGTATCAAAATTAGTCCAGCTCATTCTACAATGGAGAGTAACATCCTTGTTTCAAGCTATTCCTACTCAAGTTGATCCTGCTTTAATTTACTTTTACTGTTAAATGTGTGAGCATAGATACACATCAGAAACATAATACAGTATACATCTTTTTTTTAATCAAGAACCATATTACTTGTCATGTCAAAACAAGTAAGAATGCAGCATAAGCAGTATGCTTCAATGAACATAGTAAAATATGAGAATATTGTAGATACTCCTTTGATTCTTTTGATGGTTAATATAAATGATTATTAGTTTGCATGTGACAAGGATCTTATATAAACTTTGCCTATATGGAAATGCTTTGAGACCCTCACTTTGGACATGAGTCATGAGTAATCTCCATTTGCAGCATTAAATACACTTTTGGGGGATGTTTCTTTCTCTCCCCTCTCTTAGGTGAATTGGCTTTCCTGCGAGAGGAATGAACTGCTTTTTTTTTACAACAAGATCTCATTCCAAACTTACCCCTGTATGAGCAGTCAGTGTTCTAAAGTTCCAAAGTGATCAGTTGTTGTTGTTTTTTTAGTGATAGGTCTGTAAACAGGACAACCTGTCATTTAGTCAACTCTATCCCTTTATGGACCTCTGATCATCTGGATGATCCTATCAGATGTTATGGAGGATTTTATGACATATGATGACCAGCCACGTGTTACATGGTTATTTGTTGCACACCAGAGATAACAGTACTGAATATTAATAACAGATTTCAAACATTTGTGCAACACAAACTTTCCACAGAGTGAGGTTGTATAAATGAAATTAAACATCTACTTTATCTATCACTGAACCTGGACTTTACGAATATTATTGAAATTATAGATCATTCACATTGCTGCTACAACTTGCTCCCGGGACTTAGTTATTGGGGTATTAGCTGGTTATCCCTTCTAATACTCTTCTGAGCCTATGGTCATGTTTCCATCTAGCATTTGAAAACTGGTTTGAATGTCCCTGCGGCACTCTTTAATATTAAGGGACATGATTTAGCATTCCACATATAAATTTCCTACTCTTACTTTGGGAGAGGGCTGAGCTTATTGCTGGTAGAATAAATTCTCTTCTTCATGGTGTATTAACCATATTTGTGCTGAAAGGTTATGTTTTTTCTGGACTTTGGATTTCAAATGGCTTTTGGGAATGTAGATTTCACATTCCCCTGTTCTTTGAGTTAGTCCATGGCAAATGTCATTCTGAGCCAACGTTTGAATAGGATATTTGCTCTAAGCATAAACAAACGACCTGTGCCAAGCACTGAGATTTTGTACCAAGAGGGCAATCCTCTGTCCACTTACTTGAGTGTAGGCATAAGGGCTTTCATAGGGCAGAAAAATCCATAGGAATGTACTGTAAAACAGCACCCACAACCAAACTTAAAGGAGATAACAAAGGCCCTTCAGAGCCTTCATCAGTTTTACTTGAAGAAGCAATATCTTCTTGAGATTAGTTTGGAGCCTTGCTCATAAAAGTGTTAGTGTTGAAGACCTGGCTGGCCCAGCAGGTGTGGGGTGCTGCGATGAGAGCACCCCCCCCCCCTTGCTGGATCATATGACTACTCTAAATAACTCGCCATCTGGGGACTTTAGTTTAACTGTCTAAGGATGTTTTTAAAAGGTGTATTTTAGCTGTTTAAGTGTACTGATTTTAGTTATAATGTTGCGACTCGTTTTTGTACTGTAATTGTCATTTTTGTTGACGGTAAGCCACCCTGAATTGCCATGGCAAGGAGGTGGCAATAAAAGTCTAAATAAATAAATAAATAGTGTTAACAAAAAGCCAAAGCACACTTGCCCATTTTGGCGGTCCTGGTGCATCCTCAGCTATGTGTTTATCCATCTAGGTGTAATGGCTGCCTGCCTGCCCAAAATGCCAGGTTTTAATCGTAACCTTGGCACTGAGGAGGTAATGAGATGAGGACACAACATGGGTGTTAAAACCATCTTGTTCCAGGAGGTGCTTGTTCCCAGTAACAGGCTTAAATCACATTCCAGGATTCACAGGGAATATGATGGTCAAAAGGAAGACTCTGCAGATCACAGTAGCTACAGACAAATTTGACCAAACATCCCTAATTCCTGAAGACTAGAGGCAAGTAAATGTTCCCCTGCCTTTTTTTTAATTCAGAAGAGGAGGATCTGGGTAAATAACAACTGGTAGTTTGAAACCAATGTCAGTAAAGGTTCTAGAACAGAACATTAATTTCCTGGGTTTCTCAAAACATACCAATCTCTCTCTTGCTCCCCCTCCCTTTTTTCTCCTCCTAGTGTTACAAGCTTGGAAGATCAGGGGAATGCTGTGGATGGCATGTATCTTGGTTTCCCTATGTTTCCCCATGATACTCTGGAGGCCGGATGCTAACATGTGCGCTAGAAAATGCTACAGAGGTGAATTTATAGCTGATTAGCAGGTGGTGTGATGAAACAGTGATCATCCCTGAATCCTCATCATCCAGAAGGAAAGTGAACTGTCTTAGAGTTTGGCCATCTTTGTAAATAGCTTGGATAAAGTATTAGATCATCAGATTTGCAAATGACATGAAAATGATATGGATAAAATGAAATTCGTAAACATATATGGGTAACACCTGGCTTGGCAATACACATGTGAAAGATATTTAACTGGCTAAGCAGAACCACAAACCAGGGCTGTGAAAATCTCATCCTCTTGGACTGGATCAAAACCAATGGGAAAACACCAATATTTTCTCCTCACAGCAATATTTCTCTGCTTGGAATTTCCTGGTAATGTTTCTCTGGAAGAAATGCCAAGATGTGCTGGATTGTTACAGTTTCTCCACAGCATAGCATCCTTTTTGAAAGGATTCACTAAAACAACATGAAGCTTTACAGAATTTGATAGTTTCCTGTGTAGAAGTCATATCATACCTGTTATGAGATGGAGAATATTCCAGATGGGTGGGATATAAATGTAGTAAATAAATAAATATTCTGTGTCCAGTTCTAGGTCTTCTTCTTCTGTGTCTAGGCCAGATGTGAAACTGCCAAAATTAAGGCATCTTTTGGTGAGTTCATTCTGCAGTTCCTTTCACCTGACCTAGTGTGAGAAAGATTAGCTGGCAACACAAGGATGCCATTATCAGGGTATGCCCAAAAATACCACAATCTTAAAGGAGGCTCTTTCTGTGTACCCTTCCAATTCTAGGTACCACAGTTTAAGAAGTATAGCAAGAAAAGGCTAACCTAAATACTAAAAGTCCTAGAAAGTAAGTCCTATGAAAAATGTTTGAGGGAGTTGGGTTAGTTTCATTTCAGAAAGAAGACTTAAGTGATATGATAGCCATCTTCTAATACTTGAAGGGTTGTCATGTGGAAGATGTGGCTAGCTTGTTTTCTCCAGAGCTTAATACCCAAACAAATAGATTCAAATGAGAAAAAAGGATCATATATTCACAGAATCATTGTGTTGGAAGGGATCTTTTTGGCCATCTAGTCCTACCCCCTGCTCCAAATCAAAGCAGATGTGACAGACAGTTATCCAATTCTCTCTTGAAGGAGGATTTGACTAATCATTCAGAAGAACTTCCTGACAGGAGCTTTGACAGTGGAATGAAGTACCTTGGAGAATGGAGGTTTTAAAACATCCATTGGAGTGTACTGTAAAATAGCACCTTCATTGGAGTTTTAAAACAAAGTTTTAAACAAAGTTTAAAAGTACTATATCTAAATAGTGAATTCTCTGCTTTGGCAAAAGTTGGCACTCAATTATTCTTGTGCCCCTTCCACTTCCAGCACTCTACAATTCTAATTCAATCTTCCATAATGTCATCCCCTGCTGATATTTTTAGTACAACTCCCATCAGTCCTAGCCAAAAGTACTAAATGATCAAAGATGATAAGGCTTTTCATTCAATAAACTGCAGAATATCCCACTAAGGAAGCAGCCTTAAACTATACTACTTCTATTAACTACTAAAGCTCATAGAGCTAAAAACACCATTCCCATTAGAACTGAGATACTACCACTATCACCATCTGACAAACGGTAAGTTTGCATTTTGCAAAAATACATATATCACACAGTTGTGTTGCACTGCTGTTTGGAAACAATTATTTTAAAAAAATAGGTCAAAAGATAGCTCCTTTGCTTGCCCATTTCCTAAAAACTGCTGTCAACATAAGACTCGACACACCATAATTAATGGCAGCATAATGCAGGTCCATGTCATTTTCATTTTAATTCTCATCTGTGATTTGCATGGAAGGTGTCACTTTGATGAGAAATTTGGAAGTTGACACTTGGTCACTGCTCTCAGACACAAAGCACTGTGGGAGATCCAACCAAAGCTAGAACCATGTAGTGATATTATGTTTTTAAAAACCACTTCTTACAGCAAACTAACTTTTATTCACCTGTCACATGCAGCTTTTTCTTGATGCATTGTTTGAGAAATCCTTTGCTTGTGATTGGTTTCTACCTATAAATCACAGATACTTTGGGACAGGACAGATGGGCAGCTGTGGTGATTCTGGGGATATAATTCATATACATAAAACATTCCCCTGGTTTTCACAGCAGCTTCTGTTCCTGAAGCCTATCTTGTCTCTTACTCTTTGCAGCTGAAAACTGAGTTCTGCAGAGAGATTAAAATGCCTTCCATTGGCTGAAAAGGGATAGACTGGCATGCATTATATATTGTGGGCAGTGGAAAAATGACCCTCTCCTTACTATTTTGATTCCTTCCTTCCTTTCTTCCTTCCTTCCATCTTTCTTTCTTCTTCACGTTTTGTGTTCTTTGACATTTTTATGGGCAGTTTATCTGGAACACATTCTACAGTTTAATTTGCAGTGGAACTATATACCACTGGTTTCTTCTGGGGTGTTTCCATCACAATAGACTCAGCAACCACAGTGTCCTTGATATATGAGTAATGTTTATCTTCCTGCCAGAAATAAACTGAGTCCAGTTCACACTGTTTAAAAAATCTTTAGGAACCCAAGAACTCTCTCCTGCCATGTCTGACCCTATCATTGGGCAGAATGTGGCAGATGTGAGGAGATAGTGAGGTCTTCCACAACCATGTTTCAGATGCTACACACCTTAATCTCAGGGTGGCTCAGGCATGCTCCCCTGAGATGGGGGAGGACATGGCCCCATTACAGAAAATATTTCACTATTATACTGGGTGGCTATACCGGGGGATGAAGATACCACAAAATACTTGAGGTTGGTCCTTCTTTCTCTGTAGGATCTTTTGTTGTTGTTCAGTCGCACAGTCGATTCCGACCCTCTGCGACCCCATGGACCACTGTCCGCCAGGCACTTCTGTCCTCCACCATCCCCCTCAACTTGCTCAGCTCTGTGCCTATTGTCTCTACAATACCATCTAGCCATCTCATCTTGGGCCGTCCCCTTTTTCTTTTGCTCTTGACCCTTCCAAGTATCAAGGCTTTCTCAAGTGAATCCTCACTTCTCATTTGATGTCCAAAGTACTTTAGCTTCATCTTTATTATTTGACCTTCTAAGGAGCAGTCAGGGTTGATTTCTTCTAAGATTGACCTATTTGTTCTCCTCGCTGTCCAGGGGACTCTCAAAACTCTCCTCCAACACCACATCTCAAAGGCGTCTATTTTTCTGCGCTCAGCTTTCCTAATGGTCCAGCTCTCACAACCATACATTGCCACAAGAAATACCATTGCTTTGACTATGCGAATCTTTGTTTGCAATTTAATGTCTCTACTTTTCACTATGCTCCCCAGGTTTCTCATCGCTTGCCTCCCAAGAATCAGTCGCTTTTTATTTCATGGCTGCAATCACCATCTGCAGTGAGCTTTGATCCTAGGAAAGTAAAATCTGTCACTGCTTCTACTTCTTCCCCATCTATTTTCCAGGGACTGATAGGGCTTGTTGCCATTATCTTGGTTTTCTTGATATTGAGTCTCAAGCCAGCTTTTTCACTTTCTTCTTTCAACCTAATCAGGAGCTTCTTTAGGTCCTCCTCACTTTCTGTCATTAGGGTGGTATCATCTGCATATCTCAAATTGTTGATGTTTCTCCCAGCAATTTTGATCCCAAATTGTGATTCCTCCATCCCTGCATTGCGCATTATGTGTTCTGTGTATAAGTTGAATAAGCAGGGTGACAAAATGCAGCCTTGTCTTACTCCTTTTCCTATTCCAAACCACTCCGTCATTCCATTTTCTGTTCTAACTGTTGCCTCTTGATTCATGTACAGATTTCTCATGAGGCCTATAAGGTGTTCCAGTATTCCCATCTCTTTAATGACTTGCCACATTTTGTTGTGGTCCACACAGTCAAAGGCCTTAGTGTAATCAATGAAACAGAAGTAGACTTGTTTCTGATATTCCTTTGTTTTTTTCCATGATCCATCTTATGTTGGCGATGTGGTCTCTAGTCCCCCTGCCTCTTCTGAAAACCGCCTGCACTTCTGGTAATTCTCTCTCCACATAGTTGCAATCTATCCTGTATTATCTTGAGCATCACCTTGCTAGCGTGAGGGATGAGTGCAATTGTTCGATAATTTGAACATTCTTTGGCATTACCCTTTTTGGAGAGTGGAACGTATACTGATCTTTTCCAATCCTGTGGCCATTGTTGTGTTTTCCAAATCTGCTGGCATATAGAATGCAATAATTTGATTCCATCATCTTGTAGGGCTTTGAAAAGTTCAACTGGAATACCATCATCTCTACTGGCTTTGTTGTTTGCAGTGTTCTTAGATATGTCATAACTGTTGGGGTTGGGCAAAGTACCAGCAGAGTATTTTCCCCAACCCCAACAGTTATGACAAATCTAAGATCCTACAGAGGAAGAAGGGCCAACCTCAAGTATTTTGTGGCATCTTCCACTGAACCATGTAGTCAGAACCAAGGGCCACTGCAGTGCTGGGCAAGTGGCAAAGATTTTTAGTGTATACATGTAATCATACATGTAAATATGCTCAAAGATTGTCATAGTTATACTGGGGGAAGAAGGCTTTAAATTTTATTTCATCACAATGATGAGGAGCAGGTTTAGTTAGATGGTATATCCTCATTCCAGAAAGCCATCTAAGAAGGTAGTACAAATATCTGATCAGATAACAGCTTAAGAATTCAGACATTTGAATGATTGAATCCATGGTTCATTCATTCCTAAATAAATAAATTTATCATTCATTCAGTATTATTTGTAGATTGCCTTTTTCCCAGTGAAGGGACCCAAGGCAGTTCATAGTATTAAAACAAGTAATACTTAAAATGCAATTAATTACAGATTAAAAAGCTGTTAAATGGGCAATAATAAAAAAGATGTTAATTAATTAGAAATCATTTACAACTCTGTATACAAATTCATAAAAACAAAAACAACAGTAGCCAGAGACTAAAGGGAAAGGTCACCTTTGCTCGAAAGCCAGTCATATCCAACTTTATGGTTCAGTGCTCATCTCTGTTTATAGCCAAAGAGCCAGTACTGTCTGCATTTTAAGACATTTCCATTGACATGTGGCAGGCATGACTAGACACTGAAGTGCACGGAATGCTGTTTACCTTCCCACCAAAGTGTTCTCTATTTATCCACTTGCAATTTCTTGCTTTCAAACTGCTAGGTTGGGAGGAGCTGGGACAGAGACGGGCACTCATTCCATCATGCAGTACTTGGGGTTTGAACTGCTGACCTTCCACCTCCCACTCAGCATCTTAACCACTTGAGCCACTACCAGAGACTAACTCATAGTTATTAAAAGCCTGGCTGAAAAAGAAGCTCTTTAGTTGTTGGCAAAAGGATAAAATGGAGCCCCCCCCCCCAACCAAGTTATTGAAAGAGAGCCTTCCACAGCATGGGAGCAGCTGCAGAGAAGACTCTGTCATACATTCTTGTGATGGGAATGAAACTGAGGCAAAACTTATACAGAGAGACTTGGTCCTTCAGATAATGGGTCCCAAACTATATAAGGCCTTATAAATGATAATGGGGTACAGAGAAAGAGCATCCTTGAAGATAGTAGTATTTTTGAAAGACAATCGAGCGTACCCTGGTAACAGCAATCTTGTATTGCCAGCTAATCTTTCTCACACTAGGTTGGGCAGAGGGACCTGCAGAATAAACTCACCAAAAGGTGACTTCATTTTGGCAATTCCACATCTGGCCTAGACACAGAAAAAGAATAATGATGATGATGATATTACTGGCTGCACATAAGTGATAGGCTGTAGTAATCCTATGGTCCATGCTTTATTTTCCGAGCATCTTTCTCTCTCTTTTTAAATCCCACTCAGAAACATGCAATATTAGCCAGCAGATCCTTAAAAAGGAAGCTTTTGTATTGTGTAAATGTGTATGTTGTTTAACAACCTCCTTAAGGCAGTGGTGGGCTCCAAAAAAATTTTTAGTACCACACTGTAGGCATGGTATGGTGGGCGTGGCCAAAGGGAAAGCCCTGAGTTGCACCCGAATTAGGACTACTTTATTCAAAACTTGGATGGGCAGAGGTGCCAGAAGCCAGAATTTCTGCTACTGGTTCTGGTGAACTGGTGCGAACCTGCTGATGCCCACCACTGCCATGAGGGGTCTCTCTCTCTCTCTCTCTCTCTCTCTCTCTCTCACACACACACACACAATTTGACATCATGAACCCTGTCGGTTATCTCTGTTAGCATTTATTAGACTGTGGTGACACTTTTGAAGGTGCATCTGGGGTGAAGGATTGTATTAACAAACTGAATAACCTTTTCTTCTCTGGGTTTTTTTTTTTGGGGGGGGCGAGAGGAAATGAAGGAATCTTACCCATCACCCTGCATTTACATCAAATTAACCAGTCACCTTCAAACTCCCTTCTCACTGCACTCCATTGACATATCCACCTTTAACTAGAGCCAACTCATATTGCCAATTGTCTGTGCTGATTTCTGCAATCTTCTTGTGGGAGTATATTCAGCACACGAAGACACAAAAATTTCCAAGCTGCATTCTGAACATTAAGGAGAGAGTGTATAGATAAAACTCCCCCCCCCCTCAGAAGCAGAAGCCTTCTCTCCCCCCCCCCCCCAATAACAAAACATTCAGACATTCTTCCATTTTTCCCTGACAAAGACAGAGGAGCACTGTCAATCGCCTCAAAGAACCATTTCCATGCCTCTGCATCTATCTGTCGATCTGCTTCTTTCTCTTCTTCCACATCCCAGCACTTCCTTGCTCGCTATATATAGACTCATTGCTCTCATGATTTATGCTGTCACTTTGCATCCTCTTGTTTTAAAAAGAAAGGTAAAAAAGAGGCAGGATGCACACAGCTTGGGGTGGATTGTAGAATAATGAGATAGATGAGAAAAAGAATGCATAAGACTGGCACTCAGTCCCTTTCCTGGCTTTGCTTCACAGTTGGAAGCTATCAGAACCAGACCTGGAACTGATCCATTTGTCAAGTCTCTGGTAAAAGTGGGAGGTCACTGCAGCATATTTAGCAATAGAGTAGACCCATTTGAATCAATGAAATTAGTCAGGGAGATGATTCACTATTGCCCCATTGATTTAATAGGCCTAGGTAAAAGTAAAAGTCACCCTTGCTTGAAAGACAGTCGTATCCAGTTCTAGGGGTCAGTGCTCATCTCTGTTTACAGCCAAAGAGCCAGCACTGTCTGTATCTGCAGACGTTTCCATGAACATGTGGCAGGCATGCCTAGACACCAAAGTGCATGGAATGCTGTTTACCTTCCCACTGATGTGGTACCTATTCATCTACTTGCAAGTTCCTGCATTTGAACTGCTAGGTTGGCAGGAGCTGGGACAGAGACAGCAGCTCATTCTGTCATGCAATACTCGGGTTCTGACCTGCTGACCTTCCAGTCAACATTTTAACCACTTGAGCCACTCCAGTCCCTTCAATGGGCCTACTCTAGGGCAAATTACTACACTAAGGAACATGATTTTGGCTATTGTTTCTGAGGAAGGAAGGGATGGGCAAAGTGACTTCCATTGCACCTTTCATTTCTGAAAATGGTTTTCTTTTTAAAGCTGATCAGATTTGTCAACATTCTTTTAGCTTTATCCAGTCACTGGGAAGAAAAAGACCTGGCTTTGAAAAACATCATGCCGACATCATATAACTGGGATCAACAGATAAGGGCAAAGAATCCCTCTTCAATAGACTAGTTAATTAAATGACATAGATAACCTTGTCCGTGAGCTCTAGATGTGCATAGGGTTTTTCCTCCTCTGCAATCATATCAATCCTTGAGCTATGCCTTAACATTGTTTGGACCTATGCATGCATTCTGCCTTATTAATGGCAATCTCACCCCCCCCCCAAAAAAAAAAACCCAATTCCCCCCCCCTCTCTGTGTGTGTGTGTGTGAGAGAGAGAGAGAGAGAGAGTGTGTGTGTATGTTAGTTAGATGGGTGCTAAGTAGTAGCACAACTGCCTACATGTTTACTCAGAAGTAAATCCTACTGTGTTCAGTGGTGTTGCTCTGAGATATATATTTGGACAGTTACAGGCATGAGCCAAGCCCTATAAGAATGTAGCTGCTGACAGAACTGATTCAAGTACTGTAGTTGGATTGGAAGACGCAGGGGGAACAAGCTACTTTGGAGGTCTGAAAAACCTCCAGTTATTTTTAGGGTAGTGCAGAAAGCTGTGCTAGGTAGGTGAGGGTCTTTAGCACACTACATTAGGACAATGAGTTAATGCCATAACGGCATAAGCTTAGATTGCAACTCTTCCATCTGAAAAATATGTCCTATTGCAAGCTATTGGGGACGAGAGATAAATGACACTGGCAGCCATTAGTCTCATCTCTTCCCCCAACCCCATGTCTCCAGATCAACAGTTTTCTGGAAAATTTAGAACAATAAATTGGTGGCCATCAGGATTTGTGACTGAAAGCAGCTTAGCTTTGGCTGTCATCATAGGCAATGGTAAGGGAATAAGAGGAATCAGAATAAATATAGGTAACATCATGAATGGGACTATAATAAATCAAGAATTTAACCATCAATCTTGCACATCCTTCTCCTTTATAAGTGGGGTGTGCCATGAAAGTCTTGTTTCCATTGGTAGCTGATCTAGCTTCCATAGGAAATGCAACATGACACATAACTACAAGTGTAGAAATTTTCTGACATTGCATGGGCAATGGAATTTCCATGTCTTTGTGGATAACCTGATGGTCATTGTTCATGTTTCATCTTCCACAGTAAGGTCAACAACAAAGAACTTAAGGAAAATATCTGTTTTTAGAGTACAAATTCCAGAATGAACTAGAGTACCTAGTGACCATGCTGCTTGGGGAATTCTGGAATAAACCTTCCAAAAGTCAAAATAAAATTTCAAAAAACATTTTTTAAATAGGATCATTGAATAAGTGAGTTGGTAGGAGCCTATGAGGCAGTGGGGGGCTCAAAAAAATTTTTACTACCACACTGTGGGCGTGGTATGGTGGGCCTGGCCAGAAGAAAAGCCCTGAGTTGCACTCAAATTAGGACTACTTTATTTCAAAACTTGGACAACGGGGCCAGCCAGAATTTCTTGCGAACTGGTGCGAACCTGCTGATGCCCACCACTGCTATGAGCCCATCAAATCCAACCCTCTGCACAAGGCAAGAAGCTAGATCAAAGCAGATCTCAGAGGTGGTTGTCTAATTTTCTCTTGAATATCTCCAGGGTTGGGGTACTCACCACCTCCTGAGGTAACTGGTTCCATCGACATGCTGCTCTCACAGTTAAGACCCCCCCCACCCCCGATATTCATCCTTCCTGTGGCTTCCTGTGGCTTGAGCTTGATATTGCAAGTCCCGTACTCTAGGATGGTTGAGAACTGAGCCATTCCATCCTGTTCTTTCAAGTACAGTATTTGAAAAGTGCTATAATATCATTCTCCCCCCCGCCTGACTGCTTTTTCCCAAGGTAAACATGATGAGTCCCTTCAGTCTTTCCCAGATCCTGATTTTTAATATGTCACATTAAATGAGATGATCTTACCACAAGTATAGAACATGTTGCTTGAAAGTCAGGGCTGGAGACCATGTGGTCCTCCAGAGATTGTTAGATTTCCCATTCGCCCTTACTTGAAATATGCCCCCAGGCAAATACTTGAAAGCACCTGAAGAGGCAGCAATTAGATATTCCTGTTGTTAGTACAGTACATTTTTTGCTTCTGAAAATTAGAAAAGACAGAATAATAATGAGAGGACATTTATGTTCTTGGTAAGATTTAGAAAAGTTACTCTTCTGTACTGCCACTCCCCATATCCCTCACTGACTGTGTCACTAAGGGATTCTGGGAGTTGTATTCTGAAAAGTAACTTTTCCAAGCTCCAGCACTTGCCCATGGTGTTGGTGTGTTTACTGAGATCATGCGCTCTTTGCTAGCTCCTTTTCCCTGCATCAAGAGATCACTTGCTCCAGAACACATTGGATTCTCCAGGACAATGTTGTTTCTTCTTACCCTGAGAGCTGGCAGCTGGTGTTAAGATCATGCACACCGCAGCATGCACAAAAGCCAGCACATAGTTTACATCACACTCCTTCCTCTTCCCTAATAAAGCCCATTCTGATCTGAAGCCTAAGCAGCCAGGAGTGCCACTGATTTTGCCTTCTGGATGGACCGTGAAGTGCTTTGGCAGATTGCCCCACACATAGTTCTTTCAGCCACCACCTCCTGTATCATCCAACAATCACACAACATCTTCCAGTTGTTAAACTGAAGACTGGGAAGACCACTCGATCTTCTGATTCATGTGTTATTTTTGTATGTTTTTCACCATCCCCTTTACAATTAAAGAAAACCCATCCTAAAGTTCAAAATATGTGTGAACACACATAAACTCTGAAGCTACGATGAAGGAAATGTGACATCTCTATTTAGCTGTACTTTAAAAAGGCAGAAACCACATGTGTTCAGAGGAGTAGACTAGCCCACTATCTCTTTACTCATGGGAACACAACTGTCTAAAAACAGGGAGGCTGACTGTGTGAAAGGAGGTGGTAGCTTCTGCACTTGAGTCACAATCTCCATTTAATGACCCCCGGTTTGCAGGATTAGGCATGTGATAGGTGTCTCACCAAATAGCTATGGCCACCTCTCCAACTTTAGTAATCCCCAACAGAATGTCAGCCTAAATTTTCCATATATGATTGTCTCAACTAAAGGTTGGTAAGCTGTGTTTGTATATTGTGTTTGCTTTATATACTATATATTTATTTAGGAGGAAAACACAAACACGGGGCCATAGCCGGGGGGCAGAGGGGGGCGAAAACCCTCCTGAGCTAACAGCCCCCACTCTGTGGTGCCAGTGTTATATATGTGAGTGTGACAGTGTTGCCCCTCCTGGACCCACCCCCACCCCCCAAATCGAGAATCCTGGCTACAGCCCTGCACAAACATGTGTTTTAGTAAACAGGAAAATGCCTATAAAAATACAATGATGAAGAAAATGGAGACAGCAATTGCCTGTCAGTTGCCTGGTGGTACATTGGTTAAACTGCTGTCCTGCAACCAAAAGGTTGTGAGTTCGATCCTGACCATGGATCAAGGTTGACTCATCCTTCCATCCTTCCAAGGTTACTAAAATGAGTACTCAGCATGTTGGGAGCAAAATGCTAATTAACTTGTGAACCACCCAGAGAGTGCACTAAGCACTATGGGGCAGTATATAAGTGTGATTCCTTTGCTTGCTTTTTGCTTCAAATGGATGGCTGGATATCCCGCTATGGTAATGAAGTAGACCATACAGCCAGCGACTCAATGCTGAGTGTTGGGTGGCAGCAAATAACCTGACTCCCTAAAGGAGTCAATGGCTATGGGCGGATGAGCCCCTATAGGTGGGGTGATGGCCCCTTCAGTGGAGGAAATGCCACTGGAAACCATCATATTGGGCCCAACAGCAAAATGAGCAGAGGAGGAACTCTGATTCCCAATGGTCATGGAGTTGGAAGAGGCCATGCTGGATGGACTAGCTGTGAAGACACACCTTGTCCATATCCTCAAGGCTGCAGAAGTCCATTGCAGGTGCTGCAGGAGATGCCTCCATGATCATAGTGTATGAGTCACTGCATGGCAAGCTGAGATCCACCTTAAACAAATTCACGCCAATGGCATTTTTCCTGCTTCAAGAAAAAATGCATTCTCAGATATGAGTTCCAGCCAACAGCAATGACGGATGGGAAAAAACAATTGCACAGTTTGATACAACAAAGGATGAGAGCAAAAGGAAGATGGGATTTGGAAATATGATATGAAATCAAGAACAAGAGTTTTCCACAGCCACTGCCTGGTCAATCCTACTTTCACTTTTTGAAGGAGAAAAAGGAGAATGCAAGATACCTTGTCATGAGAGATCTGAAATGAGTTCTCTCAAACTTTGTGCTTTACAAAGATGAGGAGGGAAGAACAGTGTATGGTGATAGCTATTAGATCTTGGGTTTCTGTTATGGAAATGATGCATTTTAGAATTTCACATTTTCTTCCACTGTGGAGGAAGTAGTTAGAATATGAGCTGCCAGTTTATATCCCAATGGGCCCTGTGTTTTTCCAGCTTTGTGTGTTAATGTGCCTGCATTATGCTAGCTTTGCCTTGTCTTTATCCTGCTTCTGCGATGTGTGATTGACAGCTTTTATTCAGCCTATCTTACAGCAAGGTTGGTGGCTAATTTTTAATCATTCTTGCTTGGAATTGCTCTTCAATGTTTAACCTGAGAACTCATTGCTGGAGAACATGAGTGGGAAGATGTTCCTGCGTTCATTTCCCAGTTGTGGGCTCCACATGGGTTGCTGCTTCACTACAATAAGAATAGGATTCTGGACTAGATTGGCTTTTGATCTGATCCAGGTGGCCTGTTCTGATATTGTTAGCACCATACCTGTTCTTTTACACAGCAACCTACTTCTCCTCCCCATCCCCTCTGTTCTGAAATTCATCCATTCATCCATTCTTAGCATTTTTATACCACCTGGCAGTGCAGGCACTA
Source organism: Furcifer pardalis (assembly GCA_030440675.1). Taxonomy (NCBI): domain Eukaryota; kingdom Metazoa; phylum Chordata; class Lepidosauria; order Squamata; family Chamaeleonidae; genus Furcifer; species Furcifer pardalis. The sequence goes on from CP126893.1 coordinate 107,583,638, forward strand.
TTTGAGGTAGTGGACAACTAGTAAACAGAGTTATAACAAAAATATAAGTATTAAACAAAACAGAAAAATAAAAACAAGAGAAACCCGATTGGGCAACAAATAATAAACAAACAATTAATTAAGATGATAAATCAGAATTATAAATAGTCAAAAAAGAAAACTAAATTATAATTCCAACTACTGAGAGAAGATGTCAGAGAAGGCATCTCTATAAAGAAAAGTTTTTAACATCTTCCTAAATACCTGAACAGAGAAGGCCTGCCAGATATCAACAGGGGGATAATTTCAAAATGAGGGTGCTACCCTTGGAAAGCTCTCTTCCAGTTATTACTCCATTTAGCCTCCCTCAGAGTAGCTGCCCTCAACAATGTGGTCTGGAATTCACTATGTGTAATGTTTGTATAAGAGAGTGGCTCCGTGAGGTAGCAGGGTCCCAAAACTTTGTCTTTGTAAGTAAGCACAAGAAACTTGGAATGCAACAGGTAGCCGATGAAGGCATGTCAGAATCAGGGATATATGTGGTAGGGAAGGAGAGGTGAAACTGTGTATCATCAGCATGCAGATGTTAGCAAACCCCAAATCTCTAAATGACTTCACCCAGTGGTCTCAAGTTGATGTGGGTCAGTGTAAGAGAAATGTCCGAACCCTGTGGGACCCTGTATCGTTGGACCTAAGGATCTGATGCCACATCACCAACCTGCACCATTTGAATACAGTTTTCAAGAAATGGCTGGGATGAGGGTGAATAACCTGAAATTTAACCCTTCCAAGACAGAGGTGCTCCTAGTCAGTCGAAAGGCAGATCAGGGAACAAGGAATCAACCTATGCTGGAAGGGGATTACACTCCCGGAAAAGCACAAGTGCACAGCTTGGATATAATCCTGGATTCAACCATGAGCCTGGATGTTCAGGTACAGCTAAAACTAGTGTGCCAGCTGTGCTTGTTCCTGAAGATGTCTGATCTGATCATGGTGATAAATGCCTTAATTACATCCCAGCTGGATCACTGTAATGGAGCTGTCTTTGAAAGTGTTCAGAAATTTCACCAGGTCTAAAATATTGCAAGCAGATTGTTAACAGGGGCTGGTTACAGGGATCACACAACCCCCATTACAGCAGCTCCATTCACTGCATTTACGCCATTTCCAGGCACAATTGAAAATACTAGCTTTGACCTTTAAAGCCTTAAATGGCTTGGGTCCAAGTGATCTCAAAGATCCCATCTCCTTTAAGATCATCAGGGGAGGCCTTTCTCTAGTCCCACCACTCTCACTGGTGTGTTTGGTGGGGACATGGGAGAGAGTATTCTCCTTCTCTGCTCCCACTCAAAAGAAACCAGGATGGGCCCCATCTTTTGTTGTTGTTCTTGTTGTTGTTGTTCAGTCTCATAGTTGAGTCCAATTCTTTGTGACCCCATGGACCACTGCACGCCAGGCAGCCCTGTCCTCCATCATCCTCTGCAGCCCACTCAGCTCTATGCTCATTGCGTCACCAATGCCATCTAGCCATCTCATCCTCTGCTGCCCCCTTTTTCTTTGATGTTCTGCAAGCACGCAAATACCCTCCACTTCTTCAGGCAAACTTTTTCTAAGTGACTGGTTGAGAGGTTTTTGTAAAAAATAATAATGAGACAGCAGTTTCTACTGTTGTTTTTTTAAATGTGTTTTACTATTGCTTTTCAAAAGACTGCACTTGCTTAGTGGTTAACTTGACAACTGGCAGGTCAGCAGTTCGAGACCTGTGAGCTCCCATCTCTGTCCCAGCTCCTGCCAACCTAGCAGTTCGAAAGCAAGAAGTTGCAAGTAGATAAATAGGTACCACTTCAGTGGGAAAGGTAATAGCTTTCTGTGCACTCTGGTGTATAGTCATGCCTGCCACATGACTATAGAAATGTCTGGAGACACAGGCAATGCTGGCTCTTTGGCTGTAAATGGAGATGAGTATTGCACCCCAGAGTCAGGTACAACTGGCTTTTAAGCAAGGGCAACCTTTACCTTTACTATTGTTTTTATCTACTAGTTTTAATATTATATTTATTTGTTTTTTAAAAAAATACAATAATCTATACATATATATATAATTTTTAGGGTTTTTGTTGTTTCCTTTAATACTGCCTTGGATCCTTTTTCGGAGAAAGGCAGCATATAAATATTGTAAATACAGTAAATAACTAAACAAACATTATGTACAGAAAATGGCTTGGCAAGCCTCTGAAACTGTATTTCAGCTACCAACGTCCCTGACTGCAGAAACTGAAGGTTGGGGAGAAAGAGAGCAAATGACAACAGATAGCTCCCTGCTCTCCAGTGGTTGCTACTATAGAGAAAGCAGGAAAAGACAGAAACCAGTTTGAGTGGAAAAGCAGGTAACAGTGGAGACAAAGCCACAATATCTGTCTCTGTGGAGATTCAGATCAAACCCTTTCTGTCTTCAAACCATTAAAAGAACACTACATGGCCAGGTTCTTAGCAGTGCAGTCATTCTGATGTTTGCCCCCCTGCTTCTGCTAAAGGCTGACCCTAGACCTATAGAAAAAGAGAAATGCTCTGATTCTTCAATAATCTACATCAGGAGTTCTCAACCTTTTAAATCCAGGGGCTGGATCACGCTCCCTCAAACATTTTCGGGGGCCGGACAGCCATTTTACTCTTCCTCCACCACTTGGCACTTCCTGGTGAGGTGGAGGCATTGGGGGGCACATGAAATGGTGCCATGTGCTGCATCCGGCCCACAGGCCAAAGGTTGAGAATCCCTGATCTACATCTACCAAACTTCTCTCTTCCATCTTACCAGCTTCCCGAGCAATTCTCATACTTCCCATCGCTTTTGAATAGAACTTGTCAGCCTTCTGTCCATTATAGAGACTAACTGCGTACTGGAAGAATGGGAAGGGTGGGCTGGGAGGAGGAACTATTGAAGCTGTCACTAGTACAATCAGCACATTTAAATCACTGGCACAGAATAACAATGCTATATATTCAAGCTCACAAAAACAACCCATCACTAGAAATCATCCACAGAACAGAACAAATTAATTTCCTGGTCCTGTTTATTGTTTTATCTGACAGAATGATACAAATCCACACATCTAGACACTACAGAAAAATTGGGGATGGGTGGGTGGGGGTGGTATCTTCTGGCAAACTGTAGAGGCTGTAACATGCCCAATGTTTTGCTTTTATATCACTGTGAATCTTTCATATTGTAAGGGACAATACACTCATGTTATCCCACTATCATAGGACTCGTTCCACCTGCCAGAGACCTGCACCTATTCAGGAAACCCACATAAACCTTTGTGCTGCTTTAGAGTACCTGTGGTCCTGCTCCAAGTTAGAGAAATCTATGTTAAATTTCAATCACTGATTGTTTATGCTTACAAATCAGCTAGATCAGGTAGGACATGCAGTGTGAATTAGCAAAATGTAGCATTGCCAAGAAAGAAATACACAAAGGAACTGGAAACCTCCCACTAGCTTATGCTCTATATCAGTGATGGCGAATCTTGGCACTCCAGCTGTTCTTGAACAATTCCCAGAAGCCCTGATCAGCAGGAGTGGGCTTCTGATAATTGAAGTCCAAGAACAGCTAGAGTGCCAAGGTTTGCCACCACAGCTCTATATAATAAGTACACCTCTTCTGTATCAAGACCGCTCTTATTTAAAAGAAAAATAGTTTCAAAGTTCAGAATTATAAAAAAAGGGGGGGGTACAAAAATAAAAAGGAACATTTTTATTTTTCCCTTTCCCCAGGATAAAACAAGAAAGGCATATCTAGCTATATTTCCTGGCCTAGTCTAGCCAGGAAGATCTTTAACTACATCTTTCTACTGTCTACTCACAAGCAAGTACAGTCATACCTCGCATAATGAATTTAATTCGTTCTGCGAGTCTGCTCGCTATGCGAGTTTTTCACTATGCGAGTCAGACTCGCATAACGAATTTTTTGCTATGCGAGTCAGACTTTCCCTATGGAAAAACTCGCATAATAAGTGTTTCAAGGGGGAAGACTCGCATAGCGAAAAAAAATTTGCTATCCAAGTTTTCCCCATAGAAACACTCGTTATACGAGTTTTTCCATAGGGAAAAGTTCGACTCGCATAGTGAAAAATTTGTTATGTAAGTCGGACCGCTTAGCAAAAAACTTGCTCGTTATGCAAGTTTTTCACTAAGCGAAATGCTCGTTACGCGAGGTTTGACTATATAAACATGCTTCTTCCTCTCTCCTGATAAGCACATGTGACACATAGCCATCATGAACCTAAACAGAATCAAGCCTCTTCTTCACATTCCAATATAACAAAACCCATCTTTCATCTACCATCCCACCTCTTCCTGGATATTAACAAATAAAATCACAGGATACAATGTCCATCATTCCTAATTCCATTCTCATAGTTTTCAGCCTGTTTTGACTTTTTTCAAAAGTAAGCTAATCAGCATTTGGCTTGAAGTCCATTTCCCCTGCTCAGGGAGCAAAGAATTCAGCAACTACTTTAACTCACTAAAAGCTAAGGCTTCATTTTAATTCATTACACTTATGACTTTTAGATTACTTCTCACATTCTGCCTCTATACAAAAGCAACTTCCTTTTTGCAGGTACAAGAGAATGTAAGTCTGCATTATATGAAATATTAGCATAGGAATGTAGAAAACTTCCTGATATCTAGTCAGACTCCTTGTCCAATATTGTCAACTTTGACAGGAAGCAGTTCAGTAGGATTTAAAGAAGGATTTGTTTATTTAAGGAGGCCAATTAGTGCCCTCATGTGCAAGGACATAAAAAGAGAAAGAAGGTTCCAACTACAAACAGACCATTCTCAGTGGTGGCTCCGTCATTCTCAAATACCCTGCCATCACATATCCACCAGGCTCCCTCCCTCCATTATGTTTTTATTTTTCTGGCCAAGGCTGAACTTTACAAAGAAACATTTGGAATATCTTGCCCCTGGGATAATTAGCCCTTCATTCACTAACTTGTTTACTGCCTTTTTTATTTTTATTTTGGCTTCTTGTAAAGAAAGGAGGGAGGTGATAAATTTTGAGAGTACCCTGGACAGCAAAGAGAACAAACAGGTCAATCTTAAAAGAAATCAACCCTGACTGCTCCTTGAAAGGTCAAATATTGAAGATGAAGTTAAAGTACTTTGGATATCAAATGAGAAGAGAGGATTCACTTGAGAAAGCCTTGATGCTGTGAAAGGTCGAAGGCAAAAGACGAAGGAAGCGGCAGATAATGAGAAGGCTAGATGGCAATGAGCACAAAGCTGGGCGGGTTGAGGAGGATGGTGGGGGGTAGGGGTGCCTGGCATGCAGTGGTCCATGGGGTCACAAAGGGTCGTAATTGACTGTGCAAATGAACAACAAAAAAGAGAAATTAAAAGAGTGATTTTCCAATTTCTCTTGTACGATGCTATCAAAATTTATTATTTATTATTTATTTATTTATTGCATTTGTTACCCCACCCCAATCAGGAGAACCCAACTCTGAGCGGCTTACATCACGATAAAAAATGGAAACATAAAACAATCTATATCAATAAAAATCGTCAAAATTAAAAGTCATCAAAAGTTAAAACAATACAGAGACTACGCACAAGTATTCCCACATTCAGACCCAGGGGTGGCAATCCTTTAAATAAGCCACTTAGTATGGGAACCCATGTTCCAGGGTCCCCAAACTTGTCCTGCCAGCCAGGTTTTCAAGCCCTTCCGGAAGGGCATGAGCTCTGTCTGAAGGCGCAGCTCAGTGGGCAGGAGGTTCCAGAGGGTCGGGGCGGACACGGAGAAGGCTCTCCTCCTAGTACAGGCGAGGTGTGCCTCTCTCGCCGAAGGAATAACAAGGGAGCCTCTCCGATCCGCCCTGGTGGGTTGGACAGATGTTCTTGGGGTGACGCGGTCTCTTAGGTATCCTGGCCCACTACCATATAGGGCTTTAAAGGTAATAACCAGCACCTTGAATTGCACCCAGAGACATACTGGCAACCAATGCAGCTCCCGGAGCAGTGGTGAAGCACGAGCATAACGCCCACACCCCACCATTACCCGGGCCGCCGCATTCTGGACCAGCTGAAGTCTCCGGATGGTCATCAGGGGCAGCCCCATGTAGAGCGCGTTACAATAATCAAGTCTGGAGGTGACCAACGCATGTGTGACCATAAGCAGAGCGTCCCGGTCTAGGAGTGGGCGTAACTGGCGTATTACACGAAGTTGTGCAAAAGCCCTCCTGGCCACGGCTGCCACCTGCTCTTCGAACAGTAGCCGTGAGTCCAGGAGGACCCCCAGATTACGCACCGGGTCTGTTTGGGGCAGGACTGCCCCATCCAGAACCAAAGGTGGCAGCTCCTGTGTTAACACAGGATCCCTTACCCACAGCCACTCAGTCTTGCCGGGATTCAGCTGTAGCCCGTTGTCCCCCATCCAGACCTTAACAGCCTTCAGACACCTGGAAAGGACTTCCACCGCACCGCTTGGGTCCCCACGGGCAGAGATGTATAACTGGGTGTCATCTGCATATTGATGATACCTTACCCCGTGGGAACGGATGATCTCATCCAGCGGCTTCATATAGATGTTAAATAGGAGAGGAGAGAGTACCGCCCTGGGGCACCCCGTATTGCAGGGGCCTAGGGCTGGACTTCTCCTTCTCCAGGCACACCGACTGGGTCCTGCCCCTCAGGAATGAGGAAAACCAGGACAACACTGTGCCCTGGATCCCCAGACCCTGGAGCCTTCCCAGAAGGATGCCATGATCGACAGTGTCAAAAGCCACTGAGAGATCGAGAAGAGCAAGGACAGACGGCTCCCCTCCGTCCCGCTCTCTCCAGAGATCATCCACCAAAGTGACTAGTGCAGTCTCAGTACCATATCCGGGCCTGAATCCTGACTGAAATGGGTCCAGATAATCCGCTTCATCCAGGACTTCCTGTAACTGCTGCGCCACAGCCTTTTCCAAAACCTTACCTAAGAAAGGTAGGTTGGACACTGGACGGTAGTTGGAAATTACCGTTGGGTCAAGGGATAGCTTCTTCAAGAGGGGAAGCACTAAAGCGTGTTTAAAAGGTGCTAGAAAATAATGAGGAAAGGTGGCTTCTATAAATAAAAGGCACCAACCATGGTACTAAAGCTGGCTGGATTGCTCAGTGGTTTAGTTATCTGCTAGCAGAGCCAAAGGTTGGGAGCTCAATTCCCCACTGGGAAAAGAGCCAACCTATGAAGCCCTGGGCAAGTTGCACAGTCCCAGGATATCCCCAGAAGAAGGGAATGGGAAACCACTTCTGAGTGATCTCTATTTGGAAAACCCCAGAAAGGCTTAACAGCACATAATAATAATTATTATGGTACCAAAGTGTGATTCATTTTCCGGCATCCACCCTAAACCTACAGATGGGAATAGCTATGATAGTGCGACAGGCTGGATTCAGAAATACTTGATTTAATCAAAAAAATGCAGTCCTCCTTGTTATAAACATAGTTTTCATGAATTCCTTACCTAGATCGACTTTACCTCCTATAATCCTTTATGCATTGACATTGAAAGCGTGCAATTTCAGAGAGAGGCAGAAACTTCACTTTGTATTCACAAAGGCGCAGGGAGATCATAGACTGAGTTGCCACTGTGAGCAAATCGGCATCACTCAAAGACTCTACTGATAGCATTCCTAAGGATTTTACTAGGACTCCCAAGAATTTTCACCATTATATCATGGATGGACTGCAGTGGCTCAAATCGCTAAGACACTGACTAGAAGGCAGGAGGTCAGCAGTTCGATTCCTGAATACAGGAGAACGGAGTGAGCTCCTGTCTTTCTCCTAGCTCCTGCCAACCTAGCAGTTCAAAAGCAAGAAATTGCAAGTAGATAAATAGGGATCACTTCAGTTGGAAGGTAACAGCATTCTGTGTGCTCCTGTGTCTAGTCATGACTGCCACGTAACCACAGAAACATCTGCAGAAGCAAACAGTGCTGGTTCTTCAGCTTTGAAACAGAGATGAGCACTGAACCCTAGAATTGGATGTGACTGAATTTCGAGCAAGGGAAACCTTTACCTTTACCTTTACTATCATGCCAAGAGGGGGGGAAAGTTCAGGAATAACTTCAGTTATATTGGAAAATAGGGCTAATCTGGGTTGTTATTTCTCTTCTCTATATATTGTTTTCAACAGTATATATTTGTTTCTAAAGAGGCAAACCTAATTTAAGATCTGCAGATTTTTCTGATGGTAGGGATCGGCTGCAGAGCCAGCAGTTGGGAGTTTGGTGCCCCGCAGTGAGACCCTGGAGAAGAACCAGTCTGTGTAGCCTTGCAAAAACTGCAAGGTCCCAGAGACTCACCAAAAGAAAGGCGTGATAAACCATTTCCAAGTGCTGTATACCTAGAAAACCAGTAAGAGTGTGGCCATCAGTCACAGTTAACTAGGTGTCATGTAACTATCATCTGCTTCTCCTAAGTAGTAGGAGACATAATAAAATTGTGTGAGTAATCTATACTGAACTTTAAAGCACACCATAAAATTCAGAACCTAGTGTAAGAACTGTTGGACCCCATTTACAAAATGTTGAAGAACAAGGTGATATGGCACAATATAGAACTAAAACATATTGTTTCATGATATAGAACAGTGATGGTGAACCTTGGCACTCCAGGCATTCTTGGACTTCAATTACCAGAAGCCCAAGTCAGCACTCCTGCTGATCAGGGCTTCTGAGACTTGAAGTTCCAGAACAGCTGGAGTGCCAAGGTTAGCCACCATGGATAGAGAACTAGTTTTAATGCTTTCTAATAAGAACTTTGAGTTATAATACATTTTAACCTAACACTGTCATTTTTAGATCTTTCTAAAGAGTAAAACATCTTAACAATGGGAAAAAGTTAAAAATCCAATTTAAATAAGAAAAATCTGTTGTTTTTAATTTTTCAACAAAAATAAACCCATTGATTTTATCCACCCTAAGGCACAGAAAAAGACAGGCTTGATTAGGCAGAGTTTTGCCCAATATGGAGCAAACCGGGTCAGTTCATTCTCCTGTGCTGCTTTTTATGTTACAGCGCCATTAGATCAAATTAACTCCATTGTATCACTCAGGCAGGGGATGTAATCATATAAGCTCCCTGGTTGCTGAAAGGAATGTAAGATTATATAAGTTGTTCCAGATCTGCCTCATGTCAGTCTGTGATGGCCCCCTGCATAAGCTTCTCTGCCATGTGTTGCCATGTGTTGCATATAGTATCCGTGCCATACCAGGCCATGGCTGCTGTTGCCAGAGTGGTAGTTTCAGACTCCACTTTTATGCTGAATTGGCTCAGGATAGTGGTGCAATGCTACAAGCTGTGGCATTTTGTCAGCACAGCAGTCCTTGTGCCCAGTGCTATCTGTTGATATGCCGGCACAACAGCATAAACAATATTGCTATAGACTAAAGCATACTGTCTGAATGAATACTCTCTCACACAGAGAGACACATTTTAACTCAGGAGTATTGCAAGCCTTTAAACACCTTTTAGAGGCAAGAAGGTCACATTAAAAAGGATATGAGAATACATTTTTATGCCCAAATTCTGTAATAGTTTTCTTAAATGATCAGCCTGGGAGGCCTCATCCAATATATCTATGAAACCATAGGCAAAAAGGACTATATGAAATACTGGAGCTCACCTATATATAAAGCCATTCCGGAAGTATAATATATTACAGGTATCATAACCTAAGTCACATATGCAACTTATGGTGTGTTTTGGGACTGCCTCACAGGTATGAATTGGCTGACAATACCATATTGTCATGGTTCCAGTGGCGTAGCGTGGGTTTCAGCTGCCTAGGGCATTGGTCAAATTCACCACCCCCTGGGTGGGGCCAAGGCAGGGCCCAGGATGCCGGCAGTGGTGGTCCCTGCAGCAGCCTCTTCACCCCGGCTGCTAGGAAGTCAGAGGGGTGAAGAAGGCCTATTTATTGTGAAATTTTGCCACCCCAAAAAAGTGCTGCCCGGGGTGCCCCCCGCCCCATCACTGTATGGTTCCACTTTCTCCTGTTAGATGGATCCTAGATAGTGATCATAGCAGGATTACTGCTCTTCATTATTTGCTCGCTGGAGAATGCAGAGATAGTGACAGTATTCATCCAATTATCACAGTTCAGTTTAATCAAACATTATGCTCTCCTCCATCTCATTTTGATGTAACCAAAAGAGTTAAATGGACAAAAAGGAGCATCACTAAGATATTGTGCTTCTCCTTCTTCGTGGATCAAAGTCAGTATATATCCAAAGCACACAATACGAGTGATGCCCTTTGTCATTATGATAAAATTACCTCTAGTATTAATACCATCTTACAACAGCAGATTCTAAAGGGCAATCGCAACAAATCAAGTAATGAATCTAATATGTGGTTCAATGAAGAATGCCAAAAACCAGATACGTGCTTCGTTCCAACCTGAATACAGAAACAAAGAAAATGTTCTGAAAAAAATACTATAAGCTTTAATGGTAGTACTGTATAACATTGCAGCTTCCAGTTAGAAAAGTAAGGTGCAAAAGGAGAGATGGAACTTACTGATTATTGCCTTCACTATTCAATAATAGTAATTTTTGAGCATGGTCACTGCATACCACCTAACCTGCCATAATGAGTCCAGTGAAGCAAAAGGGGACTAAAAGTCTGATTGATAAATTAAAGTTTGGAAAGGTCCCTGGCCCTAATCCCCCCCCCCAATTATTTTTAAAAAGCATTTGGACTGGTGATCTTTGCTTTTAGCCACCCTCTTTACTTTAATGAACAAAACTGGGAGGGTACGTTTGATATGGACTAAGGGGGGGAAAGTACATATCTGACTTTTTAAAAGGAGCCCCACATTTACTATGGAATTATCACTCAGTTAATCTTTTTTATCCATTGCTGGAAAGCCTTACACAAGGCATTTAGCTAATAAGTTGGACAGAGTCTTAGGCATGGGTAGGTTTTTGAGAATGTTGGGAGTAGGTCTGCTGAAATCAATAGGGATTTTGTGAGTCAATTCCTCCATAAGTTCCATTGATTCAAATGGGCTTACTGTAAATGTGGTTTACTATGCTAAAGTTGTAATTAGACTAGGCCCATTTGAATCAATAGAACATATGGAGTTGGCTCCCCAAATCCCCACTGATTCAACGGACATTCTTTAGTGTGATTTACTGTGCTAAATAGTAAACCACAATAGGATTGTGGCCAAAAATATTCATAGATACAGATCAGGATATGACCGCAGCAGATGAATGATTAGTAGGGATCTCTCACAGTTTCACCAAGCAGTGACAGCAGTACACTGTGATGGGCTCAGGACTCCTAATGCTGAGACATGGAGGCACTTGCCCCTTTTCTGCAGCACTGGTGAAAGGATACTTCCCATGCAACATAGCACTGTTTCCCCTCCAGACCAATCAATGCAACCGCTTAACTCTCTTTCCCTCTGGCTAAAAATCGCAAATAAGATCATATAGGACATACTGTAATTGTACCCAAGGCTTAAGGTTGAAAAGATGACCCCACCACCCTAATAACTAAGAACAGGTGGCAGCCGTGGCCAGGAGGGCTTTTGCACAACTTCGTGTAATACGCCAGTTACGCCCCCTCCTAGACCTTGCTCATGGTCACGCATGCTTTGGTCACCTCCAGACTTGATTACTGTAATGCACTCTACATGGGGCTGCCCTTGGTGACCATTCGGAGGCTTCAGCTGGTCCAGAATGCGGCGGCCTGGGTAGTGATGGGGTGCGGGCGTTATGCTCGGGCCTCTCCACTGCTCCGGGAGCTGCACTGGCTGCCAGTTTGCCTCTGGGTGCAATTCAAGGTGCTGGTCATTACCTTTTAAGCCCTACATGGTAGTGGGCCAGGATACCTAAGAGACCGCGTCACCCTAAGAACGTCTGCCCGTCCCACCAGGGCGGATCGGAGGGGCTCTCTGGTTGTTCCATCGGCCAAGGAGGCTCGCCTTACGAGCACTAGGAAGAGAGCCTTCTCTGTGTTCGCCCCGGCCCTTTGGAACCTTCTCCCAACAGAGCTGCGCCTGCGGGCGGAGCTCCTGCCCTTTCGGAAGGGCTTGAAGACATAGCTGGCGGGTCAAGTGTGGGGACACAGCAATGTAGGTTCCCATCCAGGATGGCTATTTTAAGAGTAGCCATCCCCCCCCCCAACCTGGTAGCTGTATCTGTTATTATGTGTTTTATCTGCTTTCACTGTTAATGTTTTAAATTTTTATGAATTTTTATGAATTTTAAGGCTTTATACATTGTTATGATTCATGATGTAAGCCGCCCAGAGTCGGGCCCACCCGATTGGGGCGGGATACTAAATGCGAACAATAAATAAATAAATAAACTCTACCAGATGGAAGTGGGCCTGTTGGGAACTGTAATCCAAACATCTGGTGTGGCTCACAGTGCCAGTCCACAAGGAAATGAAAAGCCCTTAATTCACTATAGAATCATTAGGTGGGGAGAACAATTAACCAGGCTTCTTCCCATAGCTTACCTACCAAGCAGAGCTGTATGGAAGACTTTCCTCAGAAATATCATTGTAAAGCCATTTTATATGAAAGCGGTAATAAAAACGAAATTGTCCTTCCTAAAGAAGCAACGAGTTTATGTAGAGTTGGAAGGCGAAGAGCAGCACTTTCAACCTGATGATTACCGGTAACTTAATACTATTTCTCATACATAAGTCTAATGCTTCTTCCAAGGAAAGAAAGGAGGATGGCATCACCAAGCTATAGACCACACTGAAAATCTGGGGAAAGAAACTGCTTTGATTCACATTATTTTATCTTACATTCATTTTCCTTGCTTGATCCCTTTCCTGCCTTTCTTCACTGAATCTTTGTGGATCTCCAGTCCTACTCAATTGATATTCTTAGGCAGCACAGAGGTGAAATCCTCAGCCTACTTCTATCATAATATAGGAATGAGAAATAAATTTGTTCATTTCACATTTCTGTGTGTTATGTTTGTAGACAGCAAATGCTGGATTTCATCCTTAGAACCAAACCAGTGCCAAAAAGAGCAGTTGTCAGAGTCCATGGGTCAAACTGAAAAGTATCATTCAAGTACTTCGACATTTTAAATCCATGAAAGCAGGCAGAAGCAGGTTGTTAGGCAGTCTGGGTCCTAATTTGTTCCAAGGAGTCTTGGCGAGGTAAAGACAAGCATAGCTGAGAGGCAGTTTAATGAGTTGTCTTCCACAAGCTAACTGTTTGAGCTCACAGAATCTATAGCTCTCAACGTGCCTTTCCTGGGCATCCAGCTGTTTCCAATTAGTTTTCAAGGGGCCTTCAATTGCTTTTGCTCAGATCTTCTCACTATTTACATTTCCCCTGGGCAAGTGGACCTCACATTGGGCAGGCTCTCCTTGACACCTGGTGCCTCAGTTGCAGATCTGGCATTACCTCTTCTCCCAACCTTTTCGCACCGTGGGCTGTGCCACATCCCGCAAACAGCTGAGTGGGCCAGTCACACTGTAAATGCTGGTGTAAAATGTATCTACGGCTATCGTAAACGCATTTATGGCAGCTGCGGGCACCTTTACAGCAGCATTTATGGCAGGCGTGTTTATGCATGCACAGGCACATTTTACAGCTGTTGCAAATGTGTCTTCTCCCGCTTTCTGTAACGGCGAGGGTAGCGGTGGGCCACATGAAATGTGGGCAGGGTCTTGACCATGGGCTGTAGGTTGGCCACCCCTCTCCTAAGGCTTCCTCAAGGATATTGACAGTTGGACCACTGAATTCCTCCTTTCCACTGGGCCCCTCTGGCTGTAAGACATCTTCTTAACCATCCAAAAACAACTCGGCAGATTGAGGCATAATAGCATGAACCTGACTAAAATCTGCAATTTATTACACAGACATGCATACTGAAACATAGCTATCACTTTGTAGTCTCACTTTTCCAAACGTTGTGAATCAGTTCTTCTCTCCATTTTATGCAAGGTGGGCAAGCAGAACTACCACTGCCTTTATGGTATGACTGGCTGGCCCAGAGCACTGCTTGTCTGTAGTGCAGGCCCAATAAAATGCCCCGAGGGGGGACTTTATCTCACAAGAATCTGAATGTTGTATACAATGTTCCTTTGGTGAGGGGAGTGATCATATATTTGAGGGGCTTTAAATACATAGAAAGAAACAGCAAGTTACATGTACAACCATAGTATCTTCTTCTTTCGTGTCCAGGTCAAGCTTTAAGCTACCAGAATGATGCCACCTTCTTGGTTTTGTCATTGGTCAAACTTAATCCTCATCAGTACATGTTTTCGGTAGTAATCGGCAGACCAGCAGGTGAGATGGGCTCTATGTCTTTCCTCACTCAAGCAGTATGCTGTTGTTCACTAGCAGCCCCCACTTGAGCATGTCAATTTTACATTTAGACACTCTGACCATCAACCTGTTCAGGGTCCTCCAAGTGATGCAGGGGTTCCTCAGCCATATCCTCCTTTGACATTATTCCTTGCCCAGTGAGCTCCTTCCTCCATCTTCTAATTTGGTCTTGCTCTTCTGTGCCCTCAAGAGTGTTTGTTCTTGTCATAAAGCCCTTCCTGGATCGGAGTCAGTGGACTTAATCACATATCTGATCCATACTGTAAAATGTATTCATTTAATACATGTTTGTGTGACTATGTATAGATATACTACTTATTCTTTAGAATAATCTACAGAAACTAATCTAAAAGATAAATATTATCCTTTGTCCTGTGATGACTTTGCTAACATACTGAAGGCAAAGACATATATAATCATCACACAGATGCTCCATCTTAATGGAGAGTGCTACTTAAGGAACATTATCCACCTTCCAACTAGTCCCCCACAAACCTCTTAATGTAAGAGGGTAAAAAGCCATTTCATCGTTAAGTCCTAGAGGGCATAAAGTTTAGATCCACTCCATCTCTTTTTAAATGCAGCCTTCTCTGAACTTCCTAAATTGCTTTTATCTTCTGTTTAATAGAAAGACTTGTATGGTAGTTGTATATCCTGTTGTCTTTATAGAGTTAACAGTTATTGCCAGACAGTAGGTGAGATATTTAGATTAATTTCTGAAGACTACCCTAACATGTAGGTATGTAAAAGTAAAGGTAAAGGTAGCCCTAGCTCAAAAGTCAGTTGTATCTGACTCTAGGGTTCGGTGCACATCTCCATTTATAGCTAAAGAGCCAGCATTGTCTGTGTCTGCAGACCTTTCTGTGGTTGTGTGGAAGGCATGACCAGACACTGGAGTGCACAGAACACTGCTTACCTTCCCACCAAAGAAGTACCTATTTATCTATTTGAAATTTCTTGCTTTTGAACTGCTAGGTTGGCAGGAGCTGGGACAGAGATAGGAGCTCACTCTGTCATGCAGCACTTGGGTTCTCGAACTGCTGACCTGCCAACTTCAACATCTTAACCACTAAGCCACCTCAGTCCCGGTAACATGTAGGTAGGTAGTAGTTATTTAAAAATGTTTTTAATGAGTATATTTTTATGGTATGATTGTGCATGTTCTCGGTGTTTGTACAGGCCATGAAATACACCTGAGTATGTATAATATAATGAAACATGTATGGTTTTTATAAGTGTTATATATAATTTTAATAATCCTGTGACGAGGTTTCCCCTTTTGTCATTAGCAAACAGATTTTTTCTCTTTTCCCACTTTCAGATAATCCCCAGCTGATGATCCCCACCTGATCATGGGAGAGAGAGAAGAAAGAGACCAATCTGGGAGGAGTTGCATTTTCTCTGAGTCACTCCTCTAGGCAAAAATTCAATCCAGTTATGTTGAATTCAACCCCTACCATTTTGTCCAAAGGCTTCTCTTTTTCCTAGTACTTCTGTTGTTACAGATAGATATTAGCCACTGGTTTATGAAACTGAGATTTAAAAAATTGCCTATCTGCAAAATTGGACACTATAGAATTGAGCTATAAGATTAATTATACAATAATAATATTTATAGTATGCTTTACAACACAGCACATTCCAGTAAAACCATTAAACATGCAAAACATGCAGACACAATATTTAATATCATTAATATTTTACACACACACATCTACATAAAAGTCATTGTGATGGGCAGCCATCCATGATGAGAAAAACTAACCATAAACAAACTAGTTTTAAAATGAAAGTAAAAACACACTGGTTGCTCACCATTTCCTATGCATGACTCATATAGCTCCAATTTCACCAGACTACAGTACCTGACAATCTCTTTGCAAGGCACCTTGAACCCACTAGTATAGGGGAGGTCAAAGGAGCTTGGTACTCATGCCTCCAGGGCTGTAGCCAGGATCCTAGATTTTGGGGGGGAATTTGCAGGAGGGACAAAAAAATTCAAGAGGGGCAACAACAGTGATGGGATGTAACAAGTTCGCACCAGTTTGCCAGAACTGGTAGTAACCTTTCCCAGTGTCCCGGAGAACTGGTAGCAGCTTTTTTTTGGGGGGGGGGACCACCTTTGGGGCTTACCTTTCCACTAGTTCCCCCACTGTGCATGCATGCCAAGCACTTGGTGTGCATGCATACCTACAGTGCTTGGTGCATATGCACGGCCTCCTTGCTGTCCTCCCAAGTGGGGAGGAGGAAGAGAAGCTGCTAGCCTGAAGCTCCCTATAGCCTGCTCCCCAGGGTAAGTGACTCACCTTTGGATGTGGTGTGTCTGTGTGTATTTTAATGTGTATTTAATACCTTTACCTATATTGACGTACTACCACAGTTCCTAAAATGGCCTGGCGGCCTGGCTTGGGGTTTTTAAGCAAAGTCTTGGAGTTACCTCATCAATAAGCTACACCTGTCTGTTCCAATTGGAGAACCCTTAAGGCGGTACAGCTGTTTTACATTTACATTAAGGCATATTATCCTAGAGAACTGGTACGATGACCATATCCATCTTGCAACATGGTGCTGCCCATGCACTTATACTAACAGGTAAGTGACGGGTTTGTGTTTGGAGTGGGTGGGTGGGTGGGGGGTTGATTTGTGTTTGGGGTGGGTGTGTGGGTGTATTTTAATGTAATTTTATTTTATTTATTTATTTAATTTATTTATGGATTTGTGTTCTGGGTGGGTGGGTGGGTTGAGGTGTGTGTGTATGGGCCGCACACTTATTTTATTTTATTATTTTATTTTATTTTATTTGGCCCTTCCCACAACATCATGATGTCATGACATCATGATGTTAGCTCCACCCATCCTGTGATGACATCACAGTGGGGTAGTAAAATTTTTGACAACCCACCACTGGGCAACAATGTCATACTCATATATAACATTGGCACCACAGATGGGTGGGGGCTGTTAGCTCAGGAGGGTACCCCCCCCATGCGCTACTGCCCTGCATGCCTCACACGCAAAAAGTGACATTGATTGTTTGTACTTATCAAAAACTGACAGTGGCAGAGGACTCCTACAGTTGAAAACAGATGGTAGAAGAAGAAAAGCATAGCTCGAATTATTACATTAAGAAAAGTAAAGAGCCTGTGCTTAAGGAAGTTAATAAAGTAGGTCTTTTGAAAACAGTGAAGCTGAAAGCTGAATACAGAAAGGAAATGATTGGAAGTTAAGCTGCAAGCTGGGGGAAAGCCTACACATGGTCAATACTTCTTCTTCTATGTCTAAGCCAGACATGAGAATGCCAAAATGAAGCCACCTTTTGGTGAGTTAATTCTGCAATTCCTTTTGCCCAACATAGCGTTAATAAGATTAGCTGACACAAGAGGGCTGTTCCCCAGGGTATGCCTGATTGTGGTTCAAAAATACCACAATCTTTGAGGAGGTTTTTTCTGTGTACTAACGTCAGTAGAGGAAAAACTTAGAAGAAAAGGCTGATCAAAAGCTGACATGGGGATGATTAAGAGCAGGAGTGTTGAAGAAGGAAAATTAAAGATTGATCTTGGCAGCTCAGGAACAAGTTTTGCAAATGATGGCTTTGTAATGAAAAGGATTAAACAGTAGATCATCTGATCAGTGGATAGAGCAAAATTTCACAAAGTGATTATTTGCAACACCATGACAGGGTTGCAGAAATTATTCATTGGAACCTTTGCTAGAAGTTTGGATTTCAATGCAGTAAACATTGTTGGGAACATCAGGCAGAAAATTATTTGTAAAATGAGAGAGTCAAGATCATGTGGGACTTTTAAATTCAAACAGTTTTACATAACACACCTGACATAACTAGCAACCTTCACCAGTGTTATCTGGGGTTCTTATATGTCTTTCATGTTACCTCTCCATCTTCTTCTGAGTTTGTCTCTTGCTCTTTTTCATTCTCTTCTCATCATATATGCTTTGTATGGAATTCCAAGTCATTCTCTCCAAATGAGCAAATTACTTTATTTGTTATCTCTGTATATGGCTTAAAACATCAGCAGCAGCATTTCCTTCAGCTGGGAAAAAGTGTCTGAGTGATAACTCCTGCACTTAGCTGGCAATCCTTCTTTGCAGCCATCAAAGGCTGGAACTGAACCTGGGCCTTGTGGAGCGAAGGTAAGAGTTTCACACCTATTAGAAGAGTGATAGACTCAGAGGTAAATCTTCAAGGCTCCAGGAAGAAAATACATCAAAAATTGCTGGGCAACAGGGTCCAGCCAAGAAAGAGGGCAAGGCTCTGACAGAAGATACCTTGAAAGTAGATCTTCCCAAGTGTAGGTGTGAGTAGGAGCCTTCTGGCTGTAGTTCCCTAAGAATAGCTCCTCAAGAGCAGTTCCTGAGAGCTAGTTTGTTTCCATCTGCTTCATTTCTTCAACTCTTACTTAACTGGCACTTTGACTTTTAGCCCCCTTTACACTCTCCTCTGTTGGTTTCTCCTTATTCTGATTGATGATCTGGTAACAATCTGGTCTATTTATTTCAGTTCTTTTTGTTCTGACCATCCCATTGTCTGCTTCTCTGAACTAACTTATTCCTAGATTCTTCATGCACCCTTCCCAGCTTAGCTTCCTGGGCTTCCTCATTAGTAAAAAAATAATAATCATGCAAAAATACAAGTAATTATTAAAACAAGCAAAGCCTCATGACTAAAAAAAAAAAAAGAAGGATAAGGTAGGTCATGGTGACCCTTTCCTATGTTCTCAACTGATAGGACTAGTAACAAGTCCCAGTTGCATGGGTGAAGAATCAATAAATCGATTACAGATAACCATTGTTGGATTTGAACATCCTTCAAGTTAGGGTCACAGATCCCAAGATTATGATACAGTGTTTTAGTTGCTAGAGTATAAAAATGAGAGACTTAGCTCCCATACTTTGGAGTTCTCTGAACATCAGAAGTTTCAGCAGTATTCCTGCCACCTAACCAGTGGTGGGATGTCAAAAAGTTTACTACCCTACCGTGATGTCATCACAGTGTGGGCGGAGCTAACATCATGACATCATGATGTCATGGGCGGGGGCCCAAATAAAAAATAATAAAAATAAAAATAAGCACACTTGCACCTTAATGTAAAAGTAAAACAGCTGTACCTCCTTAAGGGTTCTCCAATTGGAACAGCACTTGGAACAGCACAGGTGTAGCTTATTGATGAGGTAACTCCAAGACTTTGCTTAAAAACCCCAAGCCAGGCCACCAGGCCTTTTTAGGAACAGTGGTAGTACATCAATATAGGTAAAGGTATTAAATACACATTACAATACACACAGACACACCACATCCAAAGGTGAGTCACTTACCCTGGGACCTTCAGGCTATAGAGAGCTTCAGGCTAGCAGCTTCTCTTCCTCCTCCCCACTTGGAAGGACACCAAGGAGGCCGTGCATATGCGCCAAGCACTGTAGGCGTTCATGCACACCAAGTACTTGGAGCACATGCACAGTGGGGGAACCAGGGAAAAGGTAAGCCCCAAAGGTGGTTCTCCCCCCCCCAAAAAAAAAAAAAAAAGCTGCTACCGGTTCTCCAGGACACTGGGGAAAGTTACTACCGGTTCTGGCGAGCTGGTGAGAACCTGTTACATCCCATCACTGCACCTAACCTGAGCTTCCAGGTGGCTAGAAAGGGGACAGAGGGAATCCACGTTAGGTAAATATGGCTTGATTAGTTTATATTTCTTGTTGTCTGTTGTTTCTGATATGTTTTGGTTAAAGAATTGTCTAATAAAGCTTTGTTTTTTCACCCACTGAATGCTTATTGTTTCTGACATCCTAAAAGAACTGTAGACAATCAGGCCTGGCTAACCTGCAAAGTAATACAATGTCCAATACTAACAGTGAATGAAGAGTTTTATGAACTTGCCTTAGTGAGTGTGCTGGTAGGAAAGTAGTCTATATTGGCTCATATATGTTGAATAGGTTTCCTTCTGTAGCTAACATGCTCAGGTATTTGGCACATCAAAATGTCAGGCATACATCAGTCTTCAGAGCTTAATCAACTCTTGGCAACAGACAGATTTGTTTGTTTGTTTGTTTGTTTGAATAATTACTTGTATTTTGCATGATTTTTTTGTTGGTGAGCAGCTTGATGTCTTTAAATATAAATGTTAATTAAGGTTCACATGTTGTTCTGTGATGTTACAGAGCATTTATTTATTTATTTATTTATTTTATTCAGATTTATATTGCCGCCCACTCGCCAAGGCGACTCAGGGCGGCTTACAGTCAAAACAGCATCCCAGAACACCACATGGAGTAGCACAGAGTAGGTGTTAGGGCTTTTTTCCAGCCCATAATGTTGATTTCTCAGGTTAGTTAGTACTTTAAAATCTCACCCATTTCATTTTAGAGGCGATGGCAGGAAAAACTATCCTCCATGTTCCATCCATTACAAAGGCACTTACAAATAGTGTTAAACTTGCTCCGTCTATTTGGGACTTCTGACAATACATGCATGCATGCATGCATGCATGCATGCATGCATGCATACATACATACATACATACATACATACATACATACATACATACATACATACATACATACATACATACAATTTTAAAAAATCAGGCATAAACAGCAGTTATCTATCAGGGAAGACAGGATGTAAATGGAAAGGGTTTCTCCCTAACAATTCTAATGCAGTATATGTTCTCCTGCTTTTTCTCTTTATGAAATAAAAATAAAATCCCAATGTTCACCTCTGAGCCACAATGCTAGTGATGCATGGCCCACCATGTAAAAACCCTACTAAGACTGCAGGCTTACAACACCCCCCCCCCCAGCCTATGAAAGCATGCACTGGATTGCACCTTTAATTATACAATCACATATTATTTGCCCACCCGTGACATAAAATTTTGTCCTATAAACCTCAAAGGCATGTTGTTGTGGCTCTAATTGTGCATAGGCCAGATGGAGTCCATTAAAGTCATTATAGGAAATGTACAATAATGCCCCTGCTTTTGCCATGCTCATTCATGTTGATTAAACATCATATTCTGTGAAGTGTACTCCCTCAGAAATCACTGGGATTTTTCAAGGAGGTAGATAATTCTTATCACTATTAACATGGCACAATAAAAGTACTACACATTCTGGAGATTGCATGATTATTTTAGCATTCACACTAGGTTCAACATCTGTTTAGTGGAATTTTATAAAAATGTTAATTCAATGTGAATGAGACTAAAGATTGTCTTCCATAGCCAATTTTCTTCTGTTACTAAGGAGCATTTTCCCCAACCTGCTGCTGTAAAACCCTTTGGACACATAGACAAACACCTTCTGGGAGCACAAATGATCAGAGAGGACAGAACAATTGGGAATTCCTTCTTTCATAACAGTCTGGGGATACTGAACTCCAAAGATTTGTAAGTCAACTTCCTACTTGAGCACAGATCTAGTGCTATAGAGTAATTACTCTTTGCCACTTTTTACTATGGTTTTGTGATCCTGCTTCACTGCCATAGTGATGGACTCCATACCATTTTGTTGGCTTTAGTTTACTGATGGTGGTATTTGAGGTAATAAAGGTGTATGGGTCATTACCAACTTTCAAACATTGTCATGCTAGCTAGAATGTTCAGTTTCTGCCTGGAGTTCCATTGATGTCAAGAGTACACTGCAGTTATTTGATAATAATGTTTCTAGTGCACATGTGTTATTATCAAATAACTGCAGTGTACTCTTGAATGGATATCTCAAAAGACTGATCCATCCACATATGGGTGACCTCTAACATAATGTCTGGAGGAGACCCATTAAAATGAGCAGAACAGTGAACTACAGCACCACTGAATTCAATGAATCTACTCTAGGTAGGATGAATGCCAGATTTAGCTCTGTACAGTATTTGCAAAAGCTGCTCATATTGTACTTTCCTAGACTGTCTACAAAAATGTTGTGACTTCCCACATAGTCTTACCATGACATAAGAGTCAATACAGCTTTGCTAACTTGACATTGTGAGAAGAACATTGCTGGTAGAAAGTCTGTTAGCTGTGCTTTCCTAATTTGTAATGACACCTTCTTCTCCTAGTTTTTTGATAACTGAGGGAGGAATGGAACTAACTGCACACTGAAAAGCACACAGTTTTTCCTCTACTCAGTTTCTCCCAATAAGGTTAGAAACAGTCCTATTCTTGAATGACAGAGATGTCACATTGTAAAAAATAGTAATAGAAATAACAATACAGTAACAGTTACTATTATATAACACCCCAAGTGCTTAGAGCACTTTCCAGATGGCTCACACACCAATTAGCATTTTGCCCCCAACAAGCTGGGTACTCATTTTACAAAATGTGATGATAATTTGCACTCTTGTCCTGTTTAAGTAGTGTGCATACAGGTACAGTATATTAATTTAATATATTTATTTATTTTATTTGTTAGATTTGTATGCCGCTCTCCTTGCCGAAGCAACTCAGAGTGACTAACAATGTTACAGCTGTGTTACAAAGTCAAATATAAATACAGCTCAAGATGAATATAAATACAATACAAAATAGAAATGGAAATACAATACAAAAAAATCAGCAACAAGACCCCCAAAGCAAACAAACCCACCATGTCTCTGATAGAGCCTGGGGCTTGACATCCATGACAGCGCCCGGGCTCAACATCTTCGGTGGAGCCCAGGGCTCAATGTAGTCTTCAATTGGTATGGCCGGAGGTGTGCGCCGCGTGGCAGCGGCGACGACAAAACAGTACAGTTTATTCCCTTGCAAACTGGGAAGGGCTATATGTCCTTTTTCTATACTATATGTTCTTTTTCCAAGACAAATTATAATTACTGTATGTGTCTCAACAAAAAAGCAAAACATATCATCGTATTTGAAAACATAGAAAAATGCAAAGTTCCCAGATTGTTCTGGGAGTGTAAGGAGAGCAGAAGTGTGTCACATAACACTTGTGTTGCATAATAGGTGCCTTTGAATGTCAAACAGAATCAGCAAGTTGTCTGTTGCAGCAATACTAATCCTATCTCTAGGGGTTAGTTTTGACTTCTGCCTGGTGCCTTTCAAAGCCTTCTATGGGGGCTCAGAGAACTGGATTTCAAAATATGAAAACAGAATGCCATTTCTTTGAAAAACTATTGTCTACTATTTCCTGGTAGAAGGCCTATGACTGCTAGAAGGAGAGCGTTGCTATAACAGTGATTAGGCACCTATGACAAGTGTACTGTTATAAGGACACCTTAAGTCTGTCTGACACCAGAAATTCAACCATGACTGAAATTACACAGAAATTCATCCTGCTTCTGCTTCTACATATGCTTCTGGCATTTTTTATTCTCTCCTTTCCCCACCCACCCACCCAAAAGGGGAGGGCGACTTTACCTCTAGTAGTTGTGTATTAAAAAGGGGTGAAAGGAGTTGACAGTAAGCCACCAACGGTTCATTTACAGTTGATGGCAAGTCAATCAAATCCAGCTTCCCCACTGTTTCCTGACTTTCCCATCTGTGTAAATTCATGACCCGGTTTTTGAAATGTTCCACACTGATACATTTTCCCCTCAGAGTTTAATTGCTTCTGTTTCGCATTTGGGTGCCGAAAACCTGACAGAAGCTGCACAATTCCCTCCAGCTACAGCTCCTATTTATATTGCTGTAAACTATGTTTGCAGTGATATGATTAGTAATAAAGGGGAGAAAATTAAACAGGAATTAGCAGCTCTTTATATAGAATCTGGTTCCCTCCCAAGATTCTTTTCTAGTATCGTGGGAGACAAAAAATATTGGAGAAATCCCATTTCATTATCTGTCTTTTTCTTACACAAGGGCAGAGTTTCATTGGCAGAGAGAAGATAATATGAGACCTGTTCATCCAAGAATGAGCCTGATACTGGCCAAAGGACCAAATGAAGGTCTTTGGCAAGGATGAGGAAATATCCAGTGGGTGGGTGGGTGTGTTTTGATTTTATGGAGAAAGACAGAATAAAATATCTAATGCTCAGCCATTGGCAAAACATTCTCAAAGGCCTCTATAAAAAGAAATGATTTCAGCTGCTTTCTAAACATAGACAGGGATGGGGCCTGACACAGTTCAACTGGAAGGGAGTTCCACAAAGTTGGTACTGCCACCAAGAAGGCTCTTCTCCATGTCACAGTGTTCCTTGCCAGTCTCAGGGTCAGCATGTGATGCTGCACCATCTGAGAGGAACGAGTGATGTGGGCTGATGTCCTGAGGGGAAGACGCATCACCAAAACAATCTAATTTGCACTTCTTGTATTAAAAAAACACAGCATTTTGGGAAGTTACTCTTAGGGAAAATAAACATAATAACATACTGAAATACTCATAATCGAGCAATAGTAGAATACTATATGTTTGGGGACTCAGAGCACCATACTGCCTCTGTTCTGTTACGGATGGCTTCGGCATGTTATTCAATCCTTTGGAAAAAGAACTATCCAAGCTCTGCAAATAAGTAAACCAGAACAAAATTATCCTTCAGTTCTTGCAAACTCTAATGTTGCAATTCTGTTATCTAATTTTAATATATGCATACTGAATGTGTATGTGAAGGAAGAGCATATACAGAAATGTGTACGAACTGTCATGTGAACTTTTACTCAACGTTGCAAAATGCTACAGAAATGGGTCAAAAGAACCTCATAAGGCACATGTTACCAAAAGTGATCCAAACAGATCTGTCCATCCCCAGGTTTTACTAAGCCCCAAATACCAGGTTCTTAAGGCATCTCCCCACTACTGCCATTATGGTAAAGAGGAGGGTTGGACAGGTTGTTTGCCCCACTGTGATAATTTCATGTGCTCCATAAAACATTTCTGCCTCTACCCATAAAATGAGTGTACCTGATCTTGTAAAATGTGTTCCCCACTGATGCTTTTCTCAAGGACATCTTTTAAACATTTGTACAGAGGTGTCCAGAGTGCCTTTCAGAGCAGTAGGCATTAATAAGCTACAAGGCTGCACCAGCGCAATTGTGGGTGGTAAAATTACCCCTGCTGGATGTGCTTCATGTGCATTAAGTGGGGTAAAGGCTAATTTCTAACAAACAGAAGTATGCTCTGCAGCTCCTCTAACACCCCAGCATACCTCAACGCGGACCACAATACCTTTCACTGTTCTCTTTTTTCTCTTTTAGCAATTTTTAATTCATTTATCCTCCTTTCCCTCCACAGCTCCAGATCTTACGTGTTACCAGTCTGCCATGTTCACTTCAACCAGTGATGGGATGTCAAGATTTTCCCTACCACACCGTGATGTCATCACAGTGTGGGCAGAGCCAACATCATGACATCATGATGTCGTGGGCGGACCCGATGTCATGACATTGCGGGTGGGACCAAAAAATAAAATAAAATAAAATAAATAAATAATTAAAATAAATACAACTAAATTAAAATACATGCACGCGCGCACACACACACACACACACACACACACACACCTCAACCCAACCAACCAACCAACCACAACACAAACCTGTAAATAAATAAATAAAATAAAGAAATAAAATAAAAATTAAACAAAAATATACCCACCCACCCCAAACACAAATAAACCTGCCCACCCACCCCAAACACAAACCCCATACTTACCCTAAGTTGGAAGCAGCAGAGGTGGCAGCATGGCTGCACACTGCTGCAGCGGCAAACCACCATGGCAGCAAACCGCCACAACGGGGTGGCGTCCTGGCAGGGCAGTGGGGTCAGGTGTGGAAAAGCCACCACCACCGCTTCTTCAGGCGCTCCCTGTGCCCTTCCTTTCCCAGCAGCCAAAATGGCTGCCGGGAACTGCGCATGTGTCAAACTTTCATTTGACGCATGCGTAGTAAAAAAATAGAACTGCACATGCATCAAATGAAGGTTTGATGCATGCGCAGTACGGGGGAGCCATTTTGGCTCCAAAATTAATTTTTTTCCCCAGCGAGGCGTCTGAACAGGATGCCTCCAAGACCAAAAAAAAATCCCGGGTGGTTGCTACCAGTTCAGTGAACCACCTGGGAATGTTGCTACTGGTTCGGGTGAACCGGTGCGAACCATCACTGCCTTCTACCCTTCTGAAGTTTCAGTTCTGTCACAGTGTCATTCATTCTAGGTGGCCACTGTGAAGGTATGTTAACAGTTCTCTGATTAATACGGCGTTTTCAGCTAATCTAAAATTGGAGTTGTCTAAATAAGATAGGAGGATTGGATGTCTGGCTCACACATTCCAAAATGGAAGCACCATATGTGCAATGTTCTATGTAATGCTGGCATGTGACCTATCTGTTTATACCCCAGGATGTCCTTTTTTTGATTGTTCTACCTCCCAGTTACATTAAGAAAGGATTAGACATTAGGATTGGACATGACTGTGTATAACTGCTTTATATATTACTTTGTTCCAATTTCTTGCATGTGTGATTAACATTTTGAGTAATAACTACCACCATAATAAAAGAAGTGTTCATTTTACGAAGAAACATCTGTCTGTCAAATGCAAAATGGTATCGTATATTCAAATAATTTTGTCATATCAAAAAATGATCTCCAATGGAACTAATAATAGAGTTTTAAAGTCCTTGGAGCCACAAATGACTATGGATTGCACGAATCCCACCCTTGTTCTCAAGATGGCATTAAGATGTATTGCCACCTTTGCTCCCCCACAACTAAGGGATAAGGAGGCCAAGCACCACTGGATATAAGGTGTTCATTGTTTTCCTCCATATTGTTCAATTCTAATACAGTACTGTGTAACTACAAAAAATTGCAAGAGAACCATGATTCAGTATTTCATTGTTTAAAAAAAAACCAGTTAGCACAGCAGTGCTTTGGAGAAGAGTAATATTCAGTTGTATAAACATATTCAGTGGACTACACATGATTCACATGCACAATGGTCTAGGTGCAGTCCCTGACATCTTTAGGCAGATATAGATAAGTTTCTGAAACACCGTTTGAAACTCCAGAGAACTGCTGCCGGTGATTGCAAACCATACTTAACTGGATGAATCAATGACCAGAGTGGATAAAAGTTTCTAAGATGATTGTATTTATCTATGTCCAAGGTGATTATTTTCTTTGCATCTCAGAAGTATTACACTGGGGAACAAAAAAAAAAGTTTTTTATTGGTGCCTAAAATTTTTCAACTGATTTGGGGTATTTTGGGCTAGCTGATTCCGAAAATGCCATCCATTTTGTTCTAGCAGCTCTAGTTCATGAGATATCAATGATGTCATTATACATTGCTCTTATGACTACACTAGTATTTGCCTCACCATTCGTAAATTGATTGTTTTATTAATACTTATTGATGTTATTCAAGCTCTATTCCTGTTGTTTTTGCAAGTGTAATTTAACTAATCTGACCGTTTTTGTCATTCTCTGTGCTCTCCTTTACTGTTGAGACTGGATACTGTGCATCCCGAAACTAGTCCAACTCCACAGCTGCTCCACGGACTCATCCAGGGAGGCTTGCATTCTAGTTTTTTTCTCCTTAAGTATGATTTTGACATTCATTTCTTTTTTCACAGGCACTAATATAGCTTTATCAAGAAGAACATGTATAAATAATCCTGATGGTTTTTGTTTCATCTGTGGTGAATACACATTCATTCAGCAAAGAAAACCCATAACTGACTTTATAAAAAGAGCTTATTTGGCCTATTTTAAAGTAAAACTGGGAGACCAAGATAAGGTTTGGGCACCTCACATTGTATGTAAAACATGCACAGAGCATCTGCAGCAGTGGTCAAATGGGAAACGGAAGAACTTGAAATTTGGGGTATATGTCTATGGGACTCTAGAGCTAAAGATCAACACTGGGTGAGAAGACAGTGGCTTCTTAGAGAAAGCATGATCGTTGGAGAAAAAAACATAATCACAGAACCTTTGGTTGAAAGAAACAATATTATATTGCCACCACTCCATATAAAACTTGTACTAATGAAGCAGTTAATCAAGGATTTGAATAGACATGGAGCATTTTTTGGCTATATATGTAACAAATTTCCTGCATTGAGTCTGGAAAAAAAAAGCAGGTATATTTGATGGACCACAAATCCGCCAACTCATTAATGACCAGAAATTTCAAGACTCAATGAATGATACTGAGGCCGCTGCATGGTTGTCATTCAGTATGGTAGTGCAAAATTTCCTTGGAAACTACAAGGCTCCTAATTATGAAGAATTAGTGGAGAACATGCTCACTAATTTTTGTGCACTTGGCTGCAACATGAGCATAAAAGTACACTACCTGCACAGTCATTTGGACCGATTTCCAGATTGTCTTGGTGATGTAAGTGAAGAATAGGGAGAGCGTTTTCACCAGGAAATAAGTTCAATGGAAGAACGGTATCGTGGATGATGGGATGTACATATGATGGCGGACTATTGTTGGAGCATCCAGCGTGAATATCCAAGATCAATGCATCGGAGGAAATCACAGAAACGAGGATTCAGTGACCTAGTGGAAAAACTTTAATGAGCCTAATGTGACTTATGTAAAATAACTTGTGTATTTTATTGTATGTGAGTGATGTAGAGTTGTTATATATAGGGGTGTAGGAAGGGGGCAGAGGGGCAAATGCCCTGAGTGGCATGCTCCAGGGGGGTGGCATTTTGAAACTCCCCCCCAAAAAATTTTCCCCTATTTTTTTTCAAACAAACTTTTTTTGCCTCCAGGCGCGCATCGAAGGCTCCCGGAGGCGGGAGGGATGGTGGAAAAATATTTTGGGGGTGGGAAAATATTTGGATCAGCAAAAAAAGTTTGGGTGGGCAGAAATTTTTGGGAGGTGGCAAAATTTCACTCCACCCCGGGTAGCTTACACCCTTGCTACGCCTCTGGTTGTATATGCAACCAGTATGGTTAGATTGGCCTAATGTGAATAAGCCATATCTAAAAAAACTAGAGCTGATGGGGCATAACTGAAAGCATTTTTGGAATCAGTGACCCAAATATAGCCAGAAATAGGTGAAAATTGTGAGGCACCAAAATCACTGTTCCCCAGTGTTATGCTTGAAAAGAACCATAGTGAGCTACCATAGGAATTAGAAGAGAACCCATAACAATATCACTATGATCTCTTGCAGCATTTATTACTTAGCAGCAGAGATCTAGCTGTTATGGAGGACATCTGAATCACCTTGATCTTGTGCCGGTTGAGACACTCCTTGACTGTTTTATGTTTCTGCCATGGCCACTACCAATGAGATAAATTCCATGAAACATCCAACTAAAGAATACCCACTGATTGAGGGGAACTTATTAGTCATAAGTAGTGTACATTCCATTGATCTCAGTGGGTATACTCCACTTGGGACTAACATGGCCTTTAGACCCTTATGGCTTCAATTTCATCTATGAAAGAGAAGTCAGTTTACATTTTGTTCCAATACTGTATCTCCCATTTTCTTTTCTTTTGTAAATGTAGACTATCAAGGGGCTGCCCAATTGTCACTTCACATTAGGTTTGGAAAGGAATTAGAAGTTAACCCAGGGACATAAGCACATGAGGAATGGTTTGTTGTGGTCCCACACCTGCCAAAATATTGGACAGCTTCATTGTAGGCAAGGTGGCACTTCCTAACAGACTTCAGATACATTTTAAAGCACATTTCAAGGTGTGTGTGTGTGTCTTTGAAGAAGATAAGTTTGGAAGGGTTTTGGTGACAGTACCCAGACTATAAATGTAGAAGATTAAAGGAACAAGGTCACAGGTCTCTGGAATGCCCAGGGGATGAATGACTCCTTAAAATGCTGGGGCTACAATAAAAAAAATGCAAGTTGTTATATTGCTACAGGGATATACCTCCTGCTGTAGCCCTCACCTGCATCTTTAAAGATTTCTTATCAACAGTAAGAAAGAACTTTTTGTTCTCCTGAGTGAGCTGTCAACAGGGCACACCATCCAAACCTCTCTCATTTCAGGTATTGATGAGAACTGATGAAGACACTATAAAACATTTATAAGAAAAATGTGTTACTACCGTTATATTGCTTCTTGCTCCCAGCTAGACAGTGTCTCTACTCAGTTTCATACCACTGCAGATCCTCTATTATTTATGACATGAAGTTGTGACCACAGTTTATATAGAGGTTTATATAGCAATAGCAACTATTGAAAATCACAAATGTATATGTACAGTAAAACCCCAACTTACATATGCCTCAAGTTACATAAAATTCAACTTACATAATGATTTTCTGCTAAAACCATGTCCCGATTTACATGATTTCCTATGGGTTTGCTTTGAGTTACATAAAGATTCTTTTTCCTGTAGGTTTGCTTCGAGTTACAGTACGTACAATTCATTTCCCTATGGGTTTGCTTCGATTTACATAAAATTTCATTTTTCCTATGGGTTTGCTTCAAGTTACATAAAAAAATTTTTCCTATGGGTTTGCTTCGAGTTACATAAAAAACTGATTTAAGCAAAAGCCTACGAATGGACTTTTTCATAAGTACGGGTTTTACTATAATACACAGCTAGATTAAACAGAAATGTATTTAATGCAGCAGTGGCTCAAGTGGTTAAAATGTTGACTGGGAGGTGGAAGGTCAGAAGTTCAAAACCCAAGTACTGCATGACAGAATGAGCGCCCATCTCTGTCCCAGCTCCTGTCAACCTAGCAGTTCGAAAACAAGAAATTGGAAGGAGATAAATAGGCACCAGTTCAGTGGGAAGGTAAACAGCATTCCATGCTCTTCAGTGTCTAGGCATGCCTGCCACATGTCCATGGAAATGTCTGCAGACAGAGACAACGTTGGCTCTTTGGCTATAAACAGAGATGAGCACTGAACTCTAGAGTCGAATACAACTGGCTTTAGAGCAAGTGTGACCTTTACCTTTAATTGCCCTGTAACATACCTGCATTCCATTTAGAAATCTACAGTATACTCCTCCTGTACAGTGTAGACTACAGCATACATGCTTATGGATAAAACCTTTCTCCCTGCTGTCTCAGTGGTTGAGCTGAGATTATTGTACAACAGCCTCTTGATAAAACGTTTGTCCTCCAAAAGGTTTGAAAATGAATTCTGTGATTTGGAGAAATGGTGGACCAAAGATCAAGAACCACTTCTATACAACACCAAGGGTAGAGTGGACCAGGCTTGGGCAAGAAAAGTGGAGAGCTTGGAGTCAAACAAGTATCCATTTTCAGTTGCACCCATGTAAGCATGGAGTATTTTCACGGGGGTGGCCTTGCATCAACAGAACAGAACAGCTTTCTGGCTGTTCAGCAGCTGCATGGAGGGCTATTGAGGAAGTGATCAATTACAAAAGCCTACCTTCACCTAAGAAGCTGAGCCTCCAAGGCCTCCCTGTGGCTAATACTCAATGTAAACCGATCAGCATGCAGCAGCACTCTTGTTTCTTATTCCCAGCCACAGAGACAGACCAAATTGCTTTCCCCTCCATGAATTGGAACATATTTAGCAGCTGCTCTGCTTCTAGTGCTGGGGTGGGAATTTTATCACTCTAATCTATTTAACCACAATCCCTTGGCTAATAATTCACACTGCAATGCTAATGTGCCGTCAGAATTTTGCAGACTGGCATTTGGTCCCAGAAGGAACCAGGTAAAGAAAACAACTCCCTTTATTTTCCAGTCATACCAGCAATGAGGCAGTACTTTGTCATTGGCTTGTGCTTTTTGTAGAGATAGATTTTGCCATTCCCTGCTATAGGCATACACCCTTCCGTATGTTCCCTTTGTATAAATCATGTCCAGCCTGAAACTCAGATAACTAAAATATGTATTTTCCCCAGAACAAATATTTTTATTGACAGTCTGTTAACATACTATAGTTTCGGTTGCAACAATATGTTTATACCTGTAATAGAAAAGTTTGTTGTGATTTTGTATTTATTACACTGGCTTTACTGCTTTGATCATAGCAGAGAAACAGTGTAACAGTTTATGGAATAGTTTACATTTGATGAACATAAATGTATGTGCAGCAAAATTATATCAGTACTATATAGGAGACACAGTAGATCCCCAAAGAATGTGAGGACTGTGAACACACTTGGACACCCCATGAGCAATGACAGTCAGTTTATCATTCTACTCTGGAAGTAATATTGGATTGCTTTGGACTGAATGAAGAAGTACTAAATTAATTTGGAAGAGTTCA
The DNA here is from genome assembly GCA_030440675.1 of Furcifer pardalis. NCBI lineage: Eukaryota > Metazoa > Chordata > Lepidosauria > Squamata > Chamaeleonidae > Furcifer > Furcifer pardalis. The sequence goes on from CP126893.1 coordinate 107,616,112, forward strand.
AAGTATAAGAAAGATATGCAGTAGTGTAAGTATGTACATAAATAATAAACTGAACTTGGCATAATAAAACACTACTACATATAGAACGTATTTTGTAAATTGGCTGTGTCAATCTTTATAAAACCTCCCCCCCCCCAGATTTATGTACATAAATGTTTTATCAAATAAAAAATGTCTTACTTGATCATATTACCTAATTTGACAGATAACAAAGTAACAATTTTTTGCTGATTAGATTAATTGACACATATACCCCACTTTCAGCAACTTAACGGTGGGTTTAACTATTTCATTTACAAATCATTGATAAATATCCATTATAAGCTTTTCCTTGAAGTATTTTAACTTGCTGATCCTAACTTGAATAAAAAATGGACTTCATAATAAAATGTGTTGTTCACACACAGTAGGAGGGAATGCAAATGTTTCAAGAGGGTAGGATCAAAGTTCAAAATGATGTAAAAAAATAAAAAGTTTAAAATAAAATAAAAATGATAAAAGTTAAATGTTCAAACTTTTCAAGTGCAGAAATGGTAAAGAGTAGCTGGAGAGCAAGTCATGTGTGATACCATTTACCACATGATGAGACATGATTGCATTAGACACACTCTTACCTTACTCATAAGTCAGTGAAATGGAGCAGGGGCATGAAAATATGAAATGTGTGCCAGTCTTAATGCACTTTATGAGTTACTGAAGTAGCTTTGACCTCATGACTTTAGCAACATGTGCCTCCATATCACTACAAAAATATTTCTGTTGAATGGACTGGATGCTACTTGTCTCCTGTTCTGGGGAAAATGGCTGTTTAAAATCAAGTTGATATAAGGCAGTGATGGCGAACCTTGGCACTCCAGGTGTTCTTGGGCTTCAATTACCAGCACTCTTGCTGATCAGAGCATCTGGGACTTGAAGTTCAAAAACACCTGGGGTACCAAGGTTCGCCATCACTTATATAAGGTCAAGCCAAGTAGACTGGGTGGATGGAGCTGAAATTGAGATACTGTACTTTGGAAAAACAATGCCATCCAGCCCGCCCTGTGTTTGTTTTGGTTTACAGGAGGTTTTGGTTTACAGGAGGTTTCCCAGAAGTGAGGGGGCCGGCTGGTACGTGACAGAGGGCAAACTTAAAATTTCAAACAGCTCTTCTACTCTGTATTGTCTACACGAGGTTTAAAAACAAATACTTCACAGCTGAAATTATTAGTAGACTTCTTGGATTTAAATAGCTACTAGAATCATGCAATTGGCTGGTACATTTCTAATATTTCTCTCTTTGAATAGTTCTCTCATTCTGTTTCATTTACTAAACTAAAATGTTATTGCAACATCAGAGTGGGGGTGGAAGGCGCAGGTAATGGAAGAATGATTGCTATATAGGAAATCATACAATTAGACAGAGATCCATGCATGCAGATGTAATATCACTGACCTCGGGGTAGATTAGGTCCAAATGTCTGGTAAACAATGGCTTCTCTTGGACATGGTGAAGACAGAGGAAGAGACTAGGCACTGCTAAGCAACCTGGAAATTCCAAGGCATTGGATAGGTTTGGTAGTTTCCTGACAGGCACCCTGTATGGAACATAAGAAGCAGGTAGACTACCAGACCCATAATGCCTTACAGTTCCCATAAAACTTAGCCCCAACCAGCCACTTCATCCATCTTCATCATACCCAAAGGAAAGTATTATTTCTCAGCTGAAAGTGATTACAGATACCTGAACACACTGATTGTTTTTGGCCACAGCCCCCAAACATCTTGCGGGGGGGGGGGGATTCCTGCAGTATTTTGCTATAGTCCGTGGATTCTAAAACAACCCCAAGCCTAGTTCCAATACTTGGTTCAAAATGGATTTTAATTTAGGTCATTGTCTTCACCAGAGATCAATATTTCTCTTATGACATTTGCAAGCTAATGTAATCCCAGTTACATGTCCCAGCCTGCTCTTTGTAGACCAAAGTTTAAAAATGTGTACTCCCATCCCATACTGGACTTATTATATGAAATGGCTACTTACACAGCTTGAGTTCTTCTACAACTTATAGCAAGAAGTAATCACGTGTGGATCTCATTATATATATAATGTGTGTGTGTGTGTGTAATGATATATATATATATATATATATATATATATATATATATATATATATATATATATATATATATATATATATATATATATATATATATATATATATATATATATATATATATATATATATATATATATATCATTACACACACACACACACACACACAAGTTCCACCACTTATGATTACTTCTTACTATAAGTTGTAGAAGAACTCAAGCTGTGTAAATAGCCATTTCAGTTTCTCATAGAGCAGCTGCTATTTGGGTACAGAACAAATGGATCAATAGATATGGCAATTAGATGAGAGCAAACAAATGTTATGTTTACCTTTTCATAGGTTGTTGCCTTCAGTCTTCCCATCATTTATATATGGCCATATGGGGCATATGCAAGAGCCACACTCATTTCAGGTATGCCCTGGTACTTCAAGCACTGCATGCAATAATTATACAGAACAAAAATGAGAAGCAATGGGGAAAACACTGCATTTACAATATTTGTGCCTATAGCTAATGTATAGGAAGAGCACATCTCCTCCTGCTCCTCCTGCAAGAATAATTCCCTCGACCATAACAAAGTACATTAGAAACAGGAACGGAAGGATGTGTTGGAGCTTCAGGGAAGAAGAAAAGACAGATAAGAGCCTACCTCCCTTCCAGATGTGGAGCAGCTGCAAATCAGGAAGGCAGTCCATAATTTGCATATTCTAATTTCACAGTCTATCCATATGAGAGTACATTTATAACAAAATGAAAATTGCTCATCACCATTGGTACTCCTAGGTTTTGAAGCTCTGGGGATGATACAGCTTCATATCCAAGTCTATATATATATATATATATCATTACACACACACACACACACACACAAGTTCCACCACTTATGATTACTTCTTACTATAAGTTGTAGAAGAACTCAAGCTGTGTAAATAGCCATTTCAGTTTCTCATAGAGCAGCTGCTATTTGGGTACAGAACAGTCTTGTTCTTTTTCATTGCTTTTCTTTTTAAGGACTGGACTTCAATTCCAAGAAGTTCTGATCAGCAGGTGTACTGACTTGGACTTCTGGTAATTGAAGTCCAAAAAAACTAACACAAAAACTCTTAAAGCTAGTCACTTAAACTTTGGCCCCTCCCATCTTCTTTTAAAGATCTATCATGATGCTACATGTTGTGTATTTCAGTGCAAAAATGAGAGTTATAGCCAGTGGTGGTGAACCTTGGCACCCCAGCTGCCCTTGGACTTCAGTTCCCAGAAGCCCTGAAGTATTTGTTTATAAAACTGGTGTAGACAATACAGAGTAGAAGAGCTGTTTGAAAATTAAAGTTTGCCTTCGATTATTTTTCAAAAGCACAGTATCTCAATTTCAGCACCTTGGCCAGCTCCATCCACCCAGTCGGCTTGGCTTTACCTTATATAAGTGATGGTGAACCTTGGTACACTTCAATTCCCAGATGCCCTGATCACCAGGTGTACTGACTTGGGCTTCTGGGAATTGAAGTCCAAGAACAGCTGGAGTGCCAAGGTTCACCACCACTGGTTATAGCTATTTTGACTTTCCAATGTAAGTCAATAGGAGGCTTATGCAACATCTTGGATTCAAAGCATCCAATCAAATTGGATTGATCAGAAATCAGAATACACTCTAAATTCTCAAACTGGCCTCCAAGTGGCATTAGGGGAACCCTTGCATAGCTATAATTCATCTGCTATCTGTTTGTGTTGTTGATTGTTTTTCTACTACAGAAGTTTTCTTGAGAATTTTTTTTAGGTTCTCAGATACCATCCCTTTTTTTTTTTTTTTTGGAGGGTCAGGAGGGCACTTCCTTTTTTAAAAAAAAAGGTTGCTTATTTGTTTGTGTACTGCCCAGAGTGGGAAATATCCCAGATGGATAGTAGTAAAAGTAAGGGTAAAGCTCACCCTTGCTCAAAAGCAAGTCGTATCTGACTCTAGGGTTCAGTGCTCATCTCTGTTTCATAGCCAAAGAGCCAGTGCTGTCTGCTTCTGCAGATGTTTCCATGGTCATGTGGCAGGAATGACTAGACACATTCCATCCTGCAGTACTCGGGTATCGAACTATTGACCTGCCACCTTCCAGTCAGTGTCTTAGCCACTTGAGCCACTGCAGTCACTGATGGGTAGTATAAAAATGTAATAAATAAATAAGACCCTGAATAATGTTGCAATTTTATGCACACTCAAATTCAAACTAAGATATAATAGACCAGCATATCACTGGAAGCAAGAATTCCCAGGTGCTTGAAATATGTTTTTTGGTATAGCATATGCATTTCTACCTTCATGTCTTGAAAATTAACTTGCCTTGATAGGCTGTCACCTATTAGGAGATACAATTAGGCTTGCCAAATCTGTTTTCTCAGGCATAATGCTTGAGACTCTAGTTAGTAGCTTCTATTTTGTTTCTATCAGTGTTCCATTTGTAACATCAGATGCTTGAATTCCAAGTGGCTTGCTTCTGACAAAGGGTTATTCTGAATATAAGAATAATCCAGACAGATTAGGAGAAACCACTATTGTGATGCCTTGAATGCTGGAAATGGCTAGATCCAAGGAATGGATGACAGCCATCATCAGACAGCACAATTTGCACTAGTCTTAAAATCAGTTTAAGAGTTTATCACTTATCGAGGGCTTGTTCACTCAAGCACATTGGAGAGAGAAATACAGCAGACTAAATAGGGTCATTAGACAGCACAGCAAAATCCAGTGTGGAATTTGGATTTGATCCTTGCATTCAATTGGAGAACACACCCCAAGTAACCCATTTTGATCTGGGTTTCTCCTCTTCCAATTTCCCATATTGTGAAGGGCTTCTTCTTCTTTCTTTGTCATTGGCCAAACCTAAATCCTCATCATTACAAATTCCCAGTAGTAACTGGCAAACCAGGAAATGAGCTGGATTCTGTATATTTCCACATTCATACAGTGCATTGTTGACTGCCAGAAGCCTCCACTTGAGCATGTTGGTCTTACATTTAGGGACTCCAACCCTTTGCTTATTCAGGGTCCTCCAAGTGACATATGGGAGGTTGAATTCCTCAGCCATGTCCTCCTCTAATGTTATTATATGGCCAGTGAGTTCCTTCCTCCATCTTCTAATTTGATTTTGCTCTTACATACCCTCATGAATGTTTGTTCTTCCCATAAAGTTCTTCCTGGATCTGAGTCAGTGGAAGAGACTTAAGAAGACAGGATACTTGCAAATTAAACACTTCCTCTACTCTGTGGAGGAAGTTAAGCTCTCTCTCTCTTTTTTTTTTTTTAACTTTATTAGGGCATTGCAGAATGGTGCACCACTTTTAAAAATATTTTAAAACTGAAAAGTTCCTCCGGGAAGCAAAGGGAGATGGGAGGAGCATGGGTGAGTGGGTTGTTAAAAGTCAGGTCACAAATGTGCTCACAACAGAATCCGCTGCTGACTGGTACTTAGAAATGTCTGTGGGACAAGGAGGCACTTTGTCAAGTGAGATGTGAGCCCGGAACACCTAAGGATGGAGATCATGACATAACCAAGGGGGAAAGAGGACATGAGATCAGGAGTGATTCACCCATTCAGGTTTGGCTTAACTACAGCTGGCCCAGAGCAGGAGCAGCAACTGGAAAAGCTGCTAGTGAAGGATGGAGGGGACATGGGACTCCTCATCTCTGCTCTGACTTGGAAGGGAACAGTCTTGTAGCAGTGGCAGGCTGGCAAGCAGGTTGGTAGGCAGGATTGGGGCTCAAGATTGCCACTACTAGCCCCCCTGGTGGTCCTCCAGGCTTGGCAGGGAAGGAGGGAGGGAGGAAGAGGTAGTCAGCTTGTCACCCTCTCTGGGAGCCTGCACCTTCTCCTACTCTGCTGCCTTGTGAGGAGCAAAAGCCCACAACCCTTAAGGTGTGTGCAGAGTGCTTCTCCTGGCTGGTTTATGGTCCCAATTGCTATTCTCTGGGGGAGAAAAGACAAGGATACTGTTTCCCTGTATTATACAGGGTGGCCCATAAGTCCCTACCTGGCCCATAAGTCCCTACCCATCCTCTCCTTGGTCACACACACTGCCTCTCTGCCCAGCAGTCCAATGGGAGCACTAACTCCCTCGTCCCAGCACAGAATTAACCCTGCCCCTCTGCCCAGCACCCCAATGGGAGTGCTTCCTCCCTCTCCCAGCAAAGCCCTACTCTCTTAGTGGCCAGGTAGGGACTTACGGGTTACCCTGTAGATGGGGAATGTTCAATCCTTCAAATGTTTGACTGCAGCTCCCATCATCCTCTTCCATTGGCCTTGCTGGCTAGGGCTGATGGGATTTAAAGTTCAGCCACACTTTCCCCATTGCTGACCTATGCCAACCTAGTAAATTACTACTCTACAGTATTGCTATTTTTCCCTGACTTTTTCTTAAACAGTTCTGACAACCTCCCCCACACTTCATTTCTGGCTAAAGTCCTGAGGTCAATAGAAAGAGGATAGTGAAACACCAGCCCTAATTGCAGACAATATGAGGCAAATGGAAAAGGTGCCACCCACCAGAGGCTAAAGAGGACACAAAATGTTGGAAGTCTGGACTGTAAGTTCTATGCTGACTGCCTTCAGCCACTGAAACCTAGCCTGTTATTCTTAGCTGTAATGGTGAACATTTTCTTATCAGTCAGTGCTGGCATTAGATTCACCTATCTAAGTGGAGTCTATATCTATGATGTACATGGGCACCATCTTGTCCCTTGCCATAGGTAATTGCACATCCTGGGCTGGCCCTGAGGTGTTGCCTCTGAAGTACCTAGAAATGGGTGGTGGGGGTCTTGGTTGGGGGTTTCTCTTTTCTTTCTAATGAAAAGGGCTTTGTGTGGAATGCCAACAGCCTTATGCTTTTTTGATATAAGTCCATTTACACACTGTATTCACCCAAAAGCTATGGATCATGGATCAAAAGACAAATCCATCTTCAACTCTGTCTCTCTGCGTGTGTGCGTGCGTGCACCCTTGCTCATGCTTGTTCTTTGCTTAAGATTTTCCTCATAACTGTTGTGAAGATCTTTAATTTCTTCAGGCCTCGCTTCCCATGGCTGATATTTTTCCCATCAAAATTAATTCTGCCAGCAATTTGCATGAGTCAGAAAGCAAAAAAATGGATTTTAAACAGCTTTGTAAATTTTATGCAATTGTGCAACAACCACAAAATTAGTATGACATTTGCATATAACTCAATCATGGGGTTTCACAGTTCAATTTTTGCAAAAACAGAATGAGTAGTAAAAGATTCTGGCACCTGTCCTTGGAAGCAGCCTTTGGCAACTATACTTGTCTAAGTGATGCTAGATTGCAGCTACCCTCCATCTAATAACATCTGGTGGGTCACAGATCCCCATCCAAGCACTGTAAAAAAAGGGGGGTGATCACTTCCTTTTGCACAAACACACACATCCAGATTACAATCACCTGTACAGTGACACTTCCCATCTATAAAACAGGCATTCTTGATGGTGAGGGAAAGTGGGGAGGGCGGGAAAGTTTATACAGGTTGCTGAAACTACTCTAGGACATTGTCATGGGTAAGACGTTCTAATATTATACTTTGGGACAAACTACTCTAAATCTATCCCTTGTAGTATTCATCAGTCCTGGCTGCAGAATTCAGGGTGTTTTAGGCAAACAAAAAATTCTCTCAACCTTTGCTACTAATTTACATACTGGACAGAATAAGCAGGTTGAAGAAATCTAGGCTCCAATGCAGAGCCTTCTGAATGCAAGGTAGGTCAAAGCCCTATACCTTCCCTAGTAGTGGGCAGCACAATGTCCCCTCCACTCATGTATAACTGCCAGGCACTTTCATTATGCAGGCAGAAAGCCATACGGCCTTATTAAAAAAACCTTTGGGCTGCATTCACAGCTTGAACATCAATGACAGAAGCTCCTTCTTCAATTAGTAATGTACAGAAGCCCACTGGACTATTTGAATGTGTTCTTCTTTTACAGCCTCTACTGAAAATCTGATGCTTCTATTTATTAAAAAAAATCTCTTTGCCTCCAAATATTTCCTTCAATAACAACACCTGAGAGGTGGGAGGGAGACTGTATTTTTAGCCAGGATGTGAAATGAAGAGGGTGCTTAAAGATGTAGGTCAAGATGGTCTACACAGCCTGCCAAAGGAGTATTCAGGAATCCAAGAATGTGTCTGGTTTGTGACACAGAGTTTTCAAAAGGGGTGTAAAATGTAGGGCAGGCCCTTAGGGGTAGAAAAAATAGCCCATGTGGAGGCAGAAACTATGCTTGAACTTGAGGGAAAGGATTGCAGATATATTTTGCTGTAGTTATTTACTCCTCCATTCCTCATGCTAGTAAGCAGTTGCTGTGATAATAAACTAGGAGAGTTGGGTGGGGGAATTGCAGAATTCTACTACTTTCCAGGTTGTGGCTTATATTTGCTAAGAGATAATAGCATCAGAACCACCAACTAATCTTCAGAATGGAAAGATTTAACTATTTTAGAGGTCTTTGGGGCCATAAATTACTCTTCCACCTTAATTTAAATAATCTAAAAGGCCTTTCTCCTGGAACTCCCCACCACATCCTTCTGTAGCTAAGGAAGGCAGTCTACATTATGTCTACTCCAGATCCACACATGCAGACTAATGAACTTTCAGGCAAAACACAGGAAGCTTATTGTGCCCCTTATTTACCATGACAACACACTGGCTGAAATCCTATTATGCAGTTTCACAAAGGTTGTAACATTTAGAGGTGAGTTGCCTGAAGTTAAGAAATCTCTGTTGCAGCAATGGCCAACCTTGGCACTCCAAGTGTTCTTGGGCTTCAATTTCCAGAAGCCCACGACAACACACCTGCTGATCAGGGCTTCTGGGAATTGAAGTTCAAGAACATCTGGAGTGCCAAGGTTGGCCATCATAGCTCTATAGGGATTTCTGCTTAAGTGCTTGGTCACTCAATAGTCTTTATGTGATTGTGCAAGATATCAGCTGTTACGTTTATAGAAGGCTATAATGAAAAGGCAAGATTTAGCTAATAATCAGACAAATCAGTGAAGGGCCTTTGGGGTTTCAACACGGCTTATCTCAGCGTTCCATAAATAATTGTTTTCATCCCTTTTCATAGACTTCCAGAAGTTTGTTCAAAATAATTTATTTTGTCATAGAGTTGTAAGAAGAGTTGTGTTATAATAAATCAAAAGCCAGATTAGAATCATTTTTCTTTTAACAATAGGACAAGTTAGTTCGTTAGTTCATTTGGTTGGTTGTTTTGTGCCATCAGCTACCTGATTTTTTCTGTCTTCTTTGCCTTCTTCTCTTCATGGAGAAATAGCAAAATACATAAATGTGTACAGATACTGGACGCTGAATCTAATGAAATTGAGGCTTGGAATCTTTTTAATTTCAACAGTGTAATGGAATTGAAATGGAGTCTTGATTTGTGAGTTAAAATGGATTCTGTTGTTCACTTTCCTTCCTTAGAGGGGGTGAAGTGAGGCTTGGAATTTGACCTTGGGCACAGGTGCAAATTCTTTTCCTCTTGGATAGTCAAAATCATCTAGGATGGTGAGAACAGAAGGAGAGATGTTAGACATTGAATGTGGGGTCTGATTGGGTAAGAGAGAATAAAAGGTGGGACAAAGGATGAAAGATGGTGTTTGTTATCTTAGAGTGGTAGAGAAGAAATGCAATTGTTTTAAGCATGTTCAAGGCAGGAGGAGAGGTGTCCACCAATGCTGCTTGTGAATAGAAAGGTGGAAAACATAATCCTGATTGTGTTAGATGGCTAGGCCAAAAATATAGTTATTCCTTTCTTGTGTTAACAAAAGGAAATAGGGGGAAGTAAGAATGTTCCTTTTTATTTTTCTGTTTTGTTTTCCTGATTTTTCATATAATAAAGTTTGACCTTTTACATATGACTTTTTGGGCTTTTTATTTAGAGTATAAACTTGTGGGACTATTCCAGTTCCTTTTAAACCTTTATTGGCATTCCACTACCTAATCAACATATTGCTAAATCCTACTAGATCTGGTATGTTTGTAAGCATAAACAGCCAGGGATTTAAACCTATCATAGATTTTTCCTAGCCTGGGGCAAAACCTCATATGCTCTGAAGCAGCAAAAAGTCTTGTGCTGCCTTTCTAAATGGGTAGAGGTCTGTGTCAGGTGGAAAAGGGTCTGTGATAATGGGCTATGTTATCCTTACAAACAGGAGTAGCCACTTTGCCAGATAAATACATAACTTTGCCGGAAGCTTCTCTTTGGTTGACCAGGAATGTCCTGAAAAATTTGCCACTTTTTGAAAGACTCACTTGATCCTGAAGTGTTTGAGGTTTCTACATTGCTCCAAGTTGCACAGCAGCAATATTGACTTACATTTAATTTAATTTTCATGATGCCTTCTTTGGATTCTTGACTCTAAATGTGGAAGGAAGGGGTAAGTGTTCCAATTTTTACCCTGTCTATATAGTCTATTCCTACCTTCCCCATAGCTATTGGGAATCTTTCGGGGGGGGGGGGAGCACAATCAAATTCAAATTACATATTAAGAAAGATCAATATATGCTTCCTGCTACTATACTATAAGTTTTTCCTTTCAGTTATGTAGTTCTTCTGTGATTCTATGCTTGGCCAACAAGGCTTGCAAATAAAGTCCATGGTTTCCTCCCAATAACTAATCACAAAACAAAAGCAAGCTCATTTCCACCATACAGCATAAAACAAAATTTTACTAGGATGAATAAATATCTTTTACTGCTTAAGAGAGCTCTGCACTTAAATATGTGCTAAGCATATTATCTAGTATGGGTCACTGCATGTGGAATCCTGAAAAGCTATGTGATACAGTATTAGCATGTTCCCTTTTGCAGAGTCCATGTCCCTACCTACATCCATGCCATGCCTACAACAAAGTTTCTTCAGTTAACGCATGAAGAGTCTCTGCCCAAATTTATGACACGGTGAATCCACAGAAGAATAAATGTCCTATACTGCAAGTTTGGTCTGAGAATTCCAAGAACAGCAAATACTGCTGGTAATTCTACTGAAGGGTTGGGGGGGGGGGTGGAGAGCTGGCACTTGGGATTTTGATTCTAAAGCCTGACATTTTGAGATCACATCCAAGCATATGGATATGGGTCTGCAGTATGTTTTCCTGAGCTGAAATCCCTGGTGGATTTCTTCAGTAAATTCTACTTGTGCTGACAAAATCCATCCAGCTGAATTTTAGATATTCCTAATGTGTTTGGATGTGGATAGGAGCCTAACTGCCCATTCAAAGTCTTGGAGTGGTCTGAATTCTTTTCTATACATCACTGATTTAACTGGATGGCACTTCTTTAGAAAAAAAATAAATACAGTACATAGTGTTCCAGTAATTGCTACTGGAGAGCAATGCTGCCCTTCCAATAAGGAATTCAATTTTACTGCACCAAAAAGCAGCACTGAGCTCTGCTGTAAATTGTTACGTCCATCACTTAAGTGTTCAAATGGTTCCATTAGAAATATCTCTCTATCTGTGTTCTTAACGTCCCAATCAATGCAGCAACCAGGCAGTAACAATTAATAGTCACATAGCGAGTACTAAAGACAAGGAGACAATTCATTCTGTTTGTTTTCTTTAAATGGGGTAGTCCTTTCTTTCTCATTTCTAAGAGAAAATGTCCTTGTGACAGCCATAAGGCAGAGAACATTGATGTGAACATTTGCTGGTAGGATGCTCTTTTTAAAAAGGGGGTGGTGGGGGATAGTGAAAGTTTCTTGGCTGAGAATCCTACCCTGGAGTTCCATAATCAGACCAGTATAATTCCATGGGATAGAACGATTTGCTTTTTCTAAAAAAAGCATGTTGAAACATTTTTGAAAGGGGGAAAGGTGCTGAACAAATGGTTACTTTTGTCATGGAAGATATGCAAAAGGCTGTAGTGCTTTATAAAAGCAAGTGTTCATTTTCGTAGCTAACATATCTTCCAGGACATTAAATGCTATGTTTGTCCATGGAGACTGAAATAACTGAGCTTCATCAATCAGTTAATGCAGACAGAGTGTGGACAAAGAAACATCTCCTAACCTTTTCAAACTTCCCCAAGGATCTGGGTGAGAGGAACGATGCCTGGTTAATAAACCATCAGTCCACTGTGGATGTTGGATATTTGGATGCTTTGGATTTAGGGATGCCATAACCTATAGTGTGTTATTCTCCAGTGGCCAAACTTGGACATGTTACTCCTAGAATCCCCCAAATAGTGTGGCCACTACCTATGCTGGCAGGAGGTTATGGAAGGTAGAATCCAGAGGAGTATCTTTTTCAAACTTTGGTTGCCATGAGTTACCTAGTGTGCCTGGACAGATCACTTATCTTTGGTGCTAATACCGCTGAACTTGGCATGGACATAAAATACAAATGGCAAAGCCAATAGACCAACAATGCAATTAGATCTGCTAGTTAGGGGAAATTGGGTCATAAATTAAATGGGTCATACTGGAGATGTCACCAGAGAGTATTGATTATCTTCAGGTGATCTAAAAACTACCTGAGGGAAATTTATTAATTAGTCACTGACATCCAATTCTCTCTCTTTCTTCCTCCTCCCTCCCATTCCACACCAAAGATGTGCTGCTAGTAACTTAGATAATGGGAGTAAGTAAATTTATTTAGCCTTCCTGTGTTATGAAAGCACTGAACTGGAAGTAAAAAGCTTCAGGAAACTCAGTAGATACAGGAAGGTAGCCCTTACCTTTGCTCTCTGCAAGACTTCCCTTTGCTCTCTGATTTGTCTTACTACCACCCCAATTCCTGGTGCCATTACCAGTCTTAGCATAACAGTACAAAGCCCTTGGGTACCTTTCCATCTCTTAATGACACACTGTTTCCTGTGTGAACAAAAATGCCCTCTGCGCCCCTCTGAATCTAAGTACAGTAAAACACCGGATAACGTTTGGACCGGATAACGCTAGAATCTGATAACGATGCAAGATTTTTGGGGAAATCTTGCATTGGATAACGATCCTTTAGCGTTATCCGATTCAATTGTCTGGGGGTGGGGGTTGGATTGGGTAGAACATCTACCCAATGCTACTGAACTAGGGTTGGGGGAAAGGCACGCGGGTGCCTGCCTTTCCCTGACCCTAGTTCAGCCTGAGCGATCGCTGGACGAAGCCTAGCGGTGCCTGGGCTAGGTAGCCCGAGCGCCACTAGGCTTTGTCAACAGCCCGTTCAGGCTGTGTTCGAAGCCTAGCAGCTTCGGACACAGCCCGCACGGGCTGCGGGAGAAGGCTAGCCCAGCTCGGTTGGGCTGGGCTAGCCTTCTTCCGAAGCCCTTGCAGGCTGTGTCCAAAGCTGCTGGGCTTCAGACACAGAGCAGGCACCTCTTCTCCCCACCCTACTGGCCCCTTAGCGTTTGCTAAGGGACCATTAGGGTGGGGGGGAGAGAAGGCGCCTGTTCGCGCGCCTTGTGGCACATGAGCGGGCGCCTTCTCTTGCCACCCGACACGATCCTTAGCAAGCGCTAAGGATCATGTCGGGTGGCAAGAGAAGGTGCCCGTTCGCACGCCTTGTAGCACACAAGCGGGTGCCTGTTCCCCCCACCCTAATGGCCCCTTAGCAAGCGCTAAGGGGCCATTAGGGTGGAGGGAAGAAGGCGCCCGTTCGCGCGCCTTGTGGCGCGCGAATGGGCGCCTTCTCTTGCCACCCGACACGATCCTTAGCAAGCGCTAAGGGTTGTGTCGGGTGGCAGGACAAGAGGTTTGCCCCGGAAGTCAAGCTGACCCTAGGCTAGCAATTGCTAGCCTAGGGTCAGTTTGACTTCAGGGACAAACCGTGCAGTATGTCCCTGACGTCAGGGCTTTTTTTTTAGTGTTGTTCGATGAATGCATCGGACAACGCTAAAAATCAAATAACGTCATGACTTGTGGAACCAAGTCATAACGTTATCCGATGTTCTACTGTAATAGTGATTTCCGTAGGCTGGTTGTCACTGGGAGAATCAGCTGTTTTCTGGGTCATACTGAATCAGACAATGGGTGGGAGTTGTTTTGGATAAGTGTTTGACAACATTACAAAATGCCCTCCACTGCAACACTTGGAAAAACAACAACACACATTCTTGCTGAGGGATTCTGGGGATGATGTTTCCAAGGTCTACTTCCATAATAAAAAGAAGACCTCATGGAGTGAATCTAATCCATCCTCATCCTTGACATGCCAATTTTCTAAGTAAATCATTATTATTTTTATTTTGGTGCAGTATAATTTATTTTATTTATATGCTGCCTATCTCTCAGAATTGGAACCCAAGGCTGCTTAATTCCATGAGTCCCAGCCTGCAGGCTGATGGTGCAGGTCAGACCACCTTTGTTGTTGTTCAGTCGCACAGTCAATTCCGACCCTTTGCGACCCCATGGACCACTGTCCGCCAGGCACTCCTGTCCTCCACCATCCTCCTCAAGCTGCGCAGCTCTGTGCCCATGGTGTCTACAATACCATCTAGCCATCTCATTTGAGTCGCCCCCTTCTTCTTTTGCCCTCCATCCTTCCCAGCATCAAGGCTTTCTCAAGTGAATCCTCTCTTCTCATTTGATGTCCAAAGTACTTTAGCTTCATCTTTATTATTTGACCTTCTAAGGAGCAGTCAGGTTTGATTTCTCCTAAGATTGACCTATTTGTTCTCCTTGCTGTGCAGGGAACTCTTAAAACTCTCCTCTAACACCACATTTCAAAGGCATCTATTCTTCTGCGCTCAGCTTTCCTAATGGTCCAGCTCTCACAACCATACATACATTGCCACCGGGAATACCATTGCTTTGACTATACAAATTTTTGTTTGCAATTTGGTGTCTTTGCTTTTCGCTATGCTCCCCAGGTTTCTCATTGCTTGTCTCCCAATAACCAGTCGCCTTTTTATTTCATGGCTGCATTCCCCATCTGCAGTGAGCTTTGATCCTAAGAAAGTAAAATCTGAGACTGCTTCTGCTTCTTCCCCATCTATTTTCCAGGGACTGATAGGGCCTGTTGACATTATCTTGGTTTTCTTTATATTGAGTCTCAAGCCAGCTTTTGCACTTTCTTCTTTCAACCTAATCAGGTTGCAAAATCTGAGTCATGTGTTCAATTAATAGCAGAAGGTGACAAATGACTTAGTAATTATTTATCATCAATATCCTTTAAATGATCGCTCTTCTGATTATTCTCTGTGTATAACAACAGTATTAAAAACAGCATTTATTATTCTGATAATAATAGATCTTGTGAAGTTTTTACATATAGTTGACACTGCATTTTGAATGGCCAAAGCACACATTTAACACTGAGCTGGGCAGGAACTTTTGGCTGTGATTCTGTTTTACACTTATTTCAATGGGATTTTACCAGTTCAACGATATACAGTATGTAGCATTGAATTCCTTGATTTTTGCCACCACACTTGATGGAACATGGATTTTCTCTCCCACTTATTTCCATTAAATATAAAACCAAGAAAACATCACAAACCTTTTCCTGAGATTTATTTCTGATGTCTAGTTGGCCATAGGCCCTAGAAGTTTCCCTTAGTGATTTATGTATCTTTTCACAGATCCTTAAAGTTAATCTGTTCCCCTTAGCTGTCGGCAGCTTGAAACAAGGGTGAAAAGTATGAACATTTAAAAAGTGCTAAAAGTCTCAAAGCTTTTATGGAACAGCTATTTCTCTTGTCCAAAATATATAAAGATATGAGTGGGCACGTGGGTACTGACAAATATTTTCACTTTCCTACTAGAAGGAAGGCAGAAAGTGAAGAAAAAGGGTATGTTATTATTATAAATAACTCATTTGAATTTCTTTCATTTGTTTTGAGGTTATATTTTTTTCAGGCATATCAGAAAACAAAACAAAATAAAATAAAGAAAATAAAATAAAAAACAATATAGCACTTTAAAGACTAACTGCTATATTTTTATTGTTAGCTTTTGTGGATCAAGTCCAGTTCTTCAGACAAGGAGTGAAACTTACAGGCATGGTTTTTATGCACCAAATTCAGGGGTCAAAGGGAGAAGGGTGTGTTCAAACAAAATGACAAACAAGAAGCAAGCACAACAATACAGCTTCCCACAGCCATCAGCAACAATAGATTATTCACATTAGCTCTAAATGTCTCCCTTTCAATCTCAAAAGGTCAGAGAAAGCCCTTTCTGGTCTCTGATCAACCTTTGACCTGCAAAAGAAAACACTGTACCTGGTTATTTCCTGTTTTGGTAAAGAGAATTGGCAGGAGGGTTGTAATAATGTAATATATAAAATATCTATTGTAACACACACACACACTTAATCCCCTGCTAATATTTAATCCCCTGCAATGGGTGTCTAACAGATTGATGTATTTGATTTCTGCTGTCTCCCTTTCAATTCTGGTTCTGTAAGTTCTCTGTTCCAGAGAACTTCCTTCATTGTCTTCCCAATGAATTATGTAACAAAGATTTAGTCAGTGAAAGGGACATTCACCCACAGTGTTAAAGCATAGCCACCCAATCATGAAGGTCTTCTGGGAATTGTCATTTTGTGATGGCATGAAAAAGTCTGGCCAAAGTAACTATCCCTTCACAGGCCCACAGCAGATCCCCCTGTGCTCTTGAGAAAATAGGGGATGTCAACATTAGGCCTTGAGGCAGTAATAGGAGGAAAGCGGGTGGGGAGAGGAGGTTAAACATTATTGCAGGCTCAAGCTCTGATAGGTGATTGTTCAATTTGCACAGTCTGGCTGTTCAAAGTGACTAATGTCACCATTATCGGGCACATCGAATGGAAACAGACCTATTCCATTAAAGTGATCAATACGATAGGAAGGAAGACGTGGCAAGTGAAAAGTCGCAGCCTTTTCTTTGGCTACCAGTCTTCTGCCCAACACCCGCAAGCAGGTTCATTCAGGGGGACCAATGGCCAAAGTTCAAGGGTCCTCTCTCTCTCTCCCTCTTTACCTCTCCCTCTCTCTCACCCCCTCTCGCTCATGTTTTGTTTGTTAGCTCCATCTGCCAAACTGCCAGAAAAACACATTTACTGGAGGACATTGTCCTATATTACTTCAAAAGACACAAAATTGTTCTTAACATTAAAGGCATGTTAGCAAGTAACACAGATGTCCTATACCAGAGGTTCCCAACCTAAGGCCTATGGGCCGGATCTGGCCACTGGTGCCATTTCATGTGCCCCCACCCCTCTAAGGGCATTTGAGAAACAAAATGGCTCTCCCTTTGAAGCTGTTGGGACAAAATGGCCACTCCCATTGTGCAGGCAAGGCAAAATGGCCATCTGGCCCTTGAATCTGACTGAGAGAGCATGACCTGGCCCTCAACTTTAAAAGGTTGGAAACCCCTGTCCCACACTGTGGCATAAGCAGCAGAAAATTAGGCTCACCAGTACAGTCTGGGGCAGGGTGTGTACCAATGAGTCCAATCATATTTTTCATGCTTGTATCTCACCCCTCCTCCCCTGAGCTCAGGGGCTTTGTCATGGCAAATCCATGTGCTCAAGATAACCCCAGGCTAGGGTCAGATATTGATGGAATAAATGACATAAATCAATTTAATGATGAATCAGGGATGTGAACAGAGTTCTACCTAACCCAGAAGTGGGCAAAGGGCTGACCTCTAGACTTTGCTGGGGTGCCACTTTCAGCAGCTCTCATCATTGGCTGAGTTGGCTAGTGCTGATGGAAGGTAAAATTCAGCAGCTTCTGGAGGCCAACACTTTGCTCTCCCCAACTCTAGCCATGCTAACCATCATGGCACTGTGTTTTGGACAATCTCATGGGCCAGCCCTGGCCCCCGACACCATCACATACGTCCCATCGCCACCTCTGCTGCTCCTGGAAGTGGAAGCGGGTACATTTACGGCAGCCATAAAATGCACATGCACAAACGTGCCTGTGGCTGATGTAAACATGGAAGTGGGGACATTTATGACAACTGTAAATGTGCTTGCTTCCACTTCTGGGAGGGGGGATGTGTATAGTGTGTATAGTGTGTCAACTTCCATGTATAGTGTGTCAACTTCCTGATGATATTGTTCCTCTTACTAACTTTAACTTTGGTATTCAGGCAGTGCTGCTTAAAAGAGAGCATCCTGTCAGGTGTCACACCAAAGTATTTCCGTGCTGAACAATGCTGTAATCGATTCCCTTTCCACGTAACATCCAACAATTCCGGCCTCTTGATTTTGAAGGTTGAAAGCACACATTTTTGGATTAGGCTTCAAATGGTTAATTTGTAGATATTTGTAGATATTTTTACAATTCTAGACCACAATTGGGTGTACCCTGAGCAATGGCAACCTTGTTTTGTCAGTTAATCTTTCTCACACCAAATCAAACCAAAGGGACTGAGTAATGAATTCACCAGCTGCGGTAAGAACACCAATGCTAATAGCTACTTGTGCATTTTGTTGTTGTTCAGTTGCACAGTCGTTTCCAACCCTCTGCGACCCCATAGACCACTGTCTGCCAGGCACTTCTGTCCTCCCCCATCCTCCTCAACTCGCTCTGTCTGTCTGTACAGATAATAAAATTTGGTATATATGCATTAACTTGAGATGGATTGACTCACTAAAGGAAGCCACAGCCTTCAGTCTGCAATATCTAAGGAAGGATACCAATGTTAGGACCTTTTGGAGATCATTCATTCATAGATTCACTATAAGTTGGAAGGAACTTAATGGCACACAAATCACATTTATGTGTATGATTCAGAGAAATGATGTGGAAAACAGGGGAAAGGAATGCATATAAATCTATAAATCAAGCAACCATGAAAAAACCACCTTCTTTCTCAACACTGTTCATGCAAAGATTTCCTCTGACATTGTTTTTCTAATGTCACAAGATTCTGCCGGCAGAAACTTGATTTCATAGGCTTGTCTCATGTTGCATTGAAAAACAACCTTAAGTGAAACAAAAATTGCCTTATGTTTTACATATGCTGGCAAAAGGAACAGCCAGATGATTGTTGTTGTTGTTGCTGCTGCTGCTGCTAGGGTTGGATCCTAATTTTTTCTTTCATTACCAACTCTGAGTCTTAGAATCTCTTAAGTAATTGTGCCTAAAGGCATGACAGTGAATGTGTGGATAACTTTCTCTATATTGTAGTCCATCCTCACACCCTCTAAGACAGGGGTTCCCAACCTATGACCCACAAGCTATACCTGGCCCAATATGCCATTCCATCCGGCCCATTGCCACCTCCACTGCCTCTGGAAGTGGAAGCAGGCGCATTTACATTGTTAGGACATTTTTCATTTGGGGGTATTGTACAAAGATTGCTGCCCAGTGGAATAGTACAACTTTAAGGCCCTCCATGTGTTCTGAACACAGGTGTTCATAATAGAGCCTCAAACTGATGGCCAGGCTGTGCATGCTTGGTCCATGTGCTCCTGTAACAGCCCAGCTGTGGCTGATTAGAGAATCTGCCCAGCAACACTAGGGTATAACTGTGGCCCTCTGGGAAGGGTCTATGGAGGAGGCTATCATACTGGAGGAGGTATTCATTCTGGAGGAGGCTACCACTGGGAGGAGGCTATTATACTGGAGGAGATTATCTGTGAGGAGGTTGCTATTCTGAAGGAGTCTATATACTGAGAAGGACTGAGACACTGAAGGAGGTGATGCTGTTGAGAGCTTTTCCTCAACTGAGAAGAAAGAACTGCTAAAGGATCACCAGGACTCTTTTTTGAGTGCTCCTGGAGTTGGAGCCAACAGAGGACTCCAAGCTGTCTACCTACTGTGGGGCTTGGAGAGAGAGACTGTTGTATATAGTCCTGTGTATGTCTGTCTTTCCCTCACTGTAAGTAAAGCGCACCTTTCCACTGAAGGCATATGTGTGTGTGTGTTATTGCACTAAGGCTTTCGCTGTGTAAGAGCTTAAAAGTGCTACTCTGCTATCCAGCCACACATATCGCTAGGGGAATCCCTGATAACGGGTTATGGGCCCAGGGTGCGCCTAACAGCTACGCCCGACGCCCTAACTGCGCCCGTGAGTCTTCGCTTGTCAAGCCCAGAAGTGCTGTGTGCCTGGACTAGAGCTGTGGAGCCCTGATCAGCGTTCGGAGGAGCTACGTTTCCTGGAGGACTCATCGCCTGCAGGACAGCGCCCCCACGCAACCAGACGCCCCAACAGAGGTCCAGAAGACGTCCACTTCGCTTCGAGTGTCCCTGCCAGCTGCATGTTTTGCGAGTCTGCAAGTGAGGGAAGAATGGCTGTTTCCACTCTCTCCCTGGTGCCCCTGCTTGATGGCACCAACTACCAGACGTGGTCAACCAAGTGCAGTCTGCTTCTGCGCAAGGAAGAGCTCTGGGACATTGTTGAGAATCCCCAGAAGCTGGAAGCCTTGGATGAAGAGGACACTGACAAAAGGGACAGACTTGAGTATGATAATCAAAGGGCTTTGGCGATTATTGGGTTAACTGTGGCAGAGAGTCAGTTAACATATCTGAGAGGGGAGAAGTCAGCTGCCGCAGTTTGGCAGAGGTTTAAGCAATTATATGTAAGGGACTCAGTTGGTTCCCAAATATCTCTCACCAGACGTTTGTTTAGGTTACGCCTCCAACCTGGTGGAGATATGGTTCAGCACCTCCATTCAGTTAGTGATTTGCTACAGCGTCTTGCTGAAACAAACTTGTTCTTTACTGAAGAACAAAAGGCATATATTCTCCTATCGTCTTTGTCGGAAGAATTTGATGGTTATGTTTCGTCCTTGGACATTTTGCCCAGGAGTGAGTTAAATTTCCAGGGGGTCCAAGGACGCTTACTGGAGCAAAATAGGTTAAGGGGTTCTCTGAAAGAGTTCAGAAAACCAGAACCTCATACTGGAAGTGGTAGAAGCAAATCACCCCCTCCTCCCACTGTGTGTGTAGCAAAGAGATGTTTTAGATGTCAGAAGTCTGGGCATATTGCCAAGTTCTGTAAGGCAAGGTCGAGCCCAGATAAGGACAAGACATGTAGAAAAACTAATCTCTCTGTTGCTGCTTTTACTTATGTTGAACCTGGCACCTGGTTAATTGATTCTGGTGCATCTTTTTCCATTTGTAAAAATAGGAAACTGTTTACTGAAATGTCTAAAACAGACCAGACTGTCACGTTAGCCAATGGGTCACGTGTGCATGCACTGGGTAAAGGCCAGGTAAGATGTGAAGCTTTGGGTGAAGAGCTAGAAATGCTTTATATCCCTGAGATGAAGTATAATTTGCTGTCTGTTAGGACCCTACTGAAAATGGGTTACACAGTGACATTCCAGGAGAAGGAATGTGTCATTAAGGGACAAGAAAAGGAGTTAATTGTGCCTCAACACAATGATCTGTTTGTGTTAGGCTCCAGTACACTGAGTGCGAATCTGGCTGATAAAGGTTTTGGCAACAAGCTCCCCCATGACAAATGCATACACTTAATGCACAGACGGTTGGGACATGTAAATTTCCGAGACTTGAGAAGGACCATTGATCTGACTGAGGGCATAGCAGTGAAACCATGCAGCAGATTTCTGAGCTGTAAACCTTGTAACGAGGAGAAGGCTAAGGTCACTCCTGCAAGTAGAGTGGGTGGTTTTAGCACTACCCAGCCCTTAGAGGTGGTGTCTGCTGAATTAATAGGTCCTATGAGCCCAAGCCCTGGTGGCTCAAGGTATGCCCTGAGCATTGTCGATCACCACACAAGTTATGGGTTTGTGTATTTGCTAAGGTCCAAGGGTGAGATCTGCTCAACTTTAACCAGATGGGTAAGGTTTGCCCAGAACAAGGCAAACACACAGGTAATGACCCTAATCACTGATGGGACAGTGTTCTCAAATAAAGCCAGTACTGATTTCCTGGCAAAGCATGGGATAGTCCACCACAGACCTCAGCATAGCTCAACTGTAGAGAGGAGAGGTCAAACTCTGCAGGCCATGACAAGGGCTATGCTAAGTGATGCAGGTCTCCCTTGCACACTCTGGGCAGAGGCTATGAAGTGTGTGAACCATCTGCTCAATAATGTTTATCATTCTGAGATTGGAGACATCCCTGCAAGCAGGTGGCATGGAAGGAAGCCAAACTTGGGCTATCTTCGAGTCTTTGGCTCTCCTGCCCTGGTACGCATCCCGGGGGAGCCTCGCCCTCGCAAACTGATCATCATAGGGTATGAGGCAAACCATAGGGAGTATAGGTTTTGGATGCCAGGATCCAAGCAAGTTACAAGAAGTAAGAGTGCCAAGTTCCTGGAGCACTCTCGGTGGGAACATGTGGAAAGTGTCCACATTCCTGGACTCCTGTTTGAGGAGGAGGAGGCAAAGAAGACTGTTTCTCAACCCAGCAGTAGCGAGCTTGTTAGCAAAAGTCCCACTGATGGGGAAGCTGGGGTAAAAGAAGAGTTAAGAAGGGAGTCAGAGGAGTCTGACATTTCTGGGGAGTCTGGGGGAGATACCACTGATATAGTCCTGCCACGAAGGTCCAGTCGGACTAGAAGGCCACCTGATAGGTATCAGGCTACTGTGGCATTAATGGATAAAGCAAAGCCAGAAACACCTACTGAGGTAGCTGCATTGCCAGGTGCAAAGTTGGGAGCACGGCAGGCAGAATTAGACAGGAGGTATCCCCACCTCGGGACCTGTCTGAGTGTATGCCAGAATCTGAAAGGCATAGGGTACGTGGGTCTAGGAGACCAAGGTATTTCAAAGGTGCAAGAAAAGGTAATAAACTGTTTCCTCCTGGTGCCAAAAGGCATGTGAAGAGTGTAAGCTGATGTTGTAAATACTGAAACTGAGTGTACTGTAAAGAATCTTGTACTGTAACTGTGTATATGTATATATTGCTTATGTATTCTGATCTGTATATTGTGGCATCCATCTTGTACAATAGGAGGAGCATGTTAGGACATTTTTCATTTGGGGGTATTGTACAAAGATTGCTGCCCAGTGGAATAGTACAACTTTAAGGCCCTCCATGTGTTCTGAACACAGGTGTTCATAATAGAGCCTCAAACTGATGGCCAGGCTGTGCATGCTTGGTCCATGTGCTCCTGTAACAGCCCAGCTGTGGCTGATTAGAGAATCTGCCCAGCAACACTAGGGTATAACTGTGGCCCTCTGGGAAGGGTCTATGGAGGAGGCTATCATACTGGAGGAGGTATTCATTCTGGAGGAGGCTACCACTGGGAGGAGGCTATTATACTGGAGGAGATTATCTGTGAGGAGGTTGCTATTCTGAAGGAGTCTATATACTGAGAAGGACTGAGACACTGAAGGAGGTGATGCTGTTGAGAGCTTTTCCTCAACTGAGAAGAAAGAACTGCTAAAGGATCACCAGGACTCTTTTTTGAGTGCTCCTGGAGTTGGAGCCAACAGAGGACTCCAAGCTGTCTACCTACTGTGGGGCTTGGAGAGAGAGACTGTTGTATATAGTCCTGTGTATGTCTGTCTTCCCCTCACTGTAAGTAAAGCGCACCTTTCCACTGAAGGCATATGTGTGTGTGTTATTGCACTAAGGCTTTCGCTGTGTAAGAGCTTAAAAGTGCTACTCTGCTATCCAGCCACACATATCGCTAGGGGAATCCCTGATATACATCAGCCTTAAAACACACCCGCATGTGCGCAAATGCATCTGCGGCTGTCATAAACACAGAAGTGGGCACATTTATGACAGTTGTAAATGCACCTGCTTCCACTTCCAGGGGACATGGTCTGGCCCAATCAGCTGTCCAGGGGCATAGTCAGGCCCATGGCATAAAAAGATTGGCCACCCCTGCTCTAAGGCACCTTTGCACCACCTCAATATTGTGGTCTACAAATCCCATCATCCTGACCATGCTGTTTGGCAAGGATGGAACTACCCTACCATGACTCCAGCACATCAGGAGGACACCAGCTTTGAGAAACCCACCATAAAGATTAAGATGACTTTAAGATACAGCACAAAAAAGAAAAGATCTGGAGCCAATGGCAGCTGAACTGCATGAAGGTCATGCAAGGAACATTTGCTGCCCCCATAGTCCTCTACGCCCCATTGTGACCTGTTCAATGTTGAGGAGGCTTGGAAACATTCTTTCCACGAACTCCCTTAATTTTTCTTAGGCTCCAGGTTGTGAGCATGGGAGAAGATTGTTGCCACAGGGATGTTTATGACACCAAATATAAAATATGCATTTTAGTATTCTCTCATGATGTGGAAGCATAAAGAAAAAACAGTTCAGATGAAGTACGTTGTTTGTTTGCCAAATGCCTCTTAAATTGCAATGCACAAGATAATAGAAAGTCATTCCAAGAGGAGGAGGGGAAATGGTCCTTTAGAGAGCCCGTGACACTCAATTCTTGCATCTATTACAGTTTAATACCACGATGGCTGTTACCTGATGTTCTCTTTGCTTTCAGTTCCAGCTGATTAATACTACTCCTGTGTTACTTACTGGCAGCCAAAATACATCTCGAAAACAGTACCTTGGCCAATGTCAAATCACCAGCCAGGCAACAAAATAATTGTGGGGTGGAGAGCAACCTTAACTTTTGCCCAGAGCAATAAAGCAGCTTAAGCCAGAGCCATAATGCTTTCCAAACAGCTTTGTTGTCTTTTCTTTCCTCGGAAAGGATTTGTAGAGGAGGAACAGAGAGAACACTCCCTCTCCCCTCTCTCCTCTTTGACTCCGACTCAGTGGAAGAATACTAGACAAACAGAGAACACAATTACTCAGCCAGCAGTCACTGAAGATTGACAGCATTATGGCTCTCCTGGGCTTCTAAGCAGCAGTGCTGGCCAAAAAGAAAAATGGGTGGAGGTGATGATATTAGGGGGTGGGGAGTGGAAACCGAGGTAGTTTGTGGCTTCCTCTATAAAGTTCCCAAAGGTTAGATGGTTTTCATCTATGAGAAATCCTATGCCTATAAAATGGTTTAGTCTGGCCAGACATCCTGCTATATGGTAATGGAGTAGACCGTACAGCCAGCGAATCAATGCCACCGAGTGTTGGGTGGCAGTAAATAACCTGACTTCCTAAAGGAGCCAACAGCTATGAGCAGATGAGCCTCTTTAGGTGGGGTTATGGTTCCCCTCAGTGGATGAAATGCCACTGGAAAACATCATATTGGGCCCAATGACAAAATGAGCAGAGAAGGAACAACTTCACTATTCTGATTTCCAATGGTCATGGAGGCAGAAAAGGCCATCCCAGAGGGACTGGCTATGAAGGTGCACCTTGATAATATCCAGAATGCTGTGGAAGTCCATTGCAGTCCCAGTGTTGAATCCTGCACATCTCATTTCATACGTGCCGCAGGAGATAGCTCGGTGATCACAGTGTGTTGGTCACTTCATGGCAAGCGGGGGTCCACCTTAAACAAATTCACACCAATGGCATTTTTCCTGTTTGTCATTCTTTCAAAATGAAAATGATTTCCAGGGAAAAAATGCATATTCGGATACGAGTAGCAGCCAGCAATGACAATAAAATGGTATCTATTGAACAAACTTTGTGGGGGGGGGGGAGGTTCCTGATCATTGGGAAATACTAGGCATATCTGATGGACTTGCAGTTTGAAAAGGGAGTATTTTTATACCCAGTGCCTTCCTCCAGTGAGTTTATGGAAAGCAACTATTAAGCCAGTACCACACTGAAAATAACCTCTTACAATATAATGAAATTTACTGGAAGGCAGATACAGTACAGCACTGCAAAGTCCTAGGCCAAAATCCTATTGGTTATTTGAGACCAAAATAGCATAAACTGCAGATACTATACTTTAACTTTGCCAAATGGCCAAGAAGCAATGTGTATAAGCTGCAGTTGTAAATTTCCACCAGTTAAGGATAAAGCACTTATATTCCCCATCGTGCACCCATGATGTGGCCCTTTTTTTTGTTCAGTCGCACAGTCGATTCCGACCCTCTGCGACCCCATGGACCACTGTCCGCCAGGCACTTCTGTTCTCCACCAATCCTCCTCAACTCACTCAGCTCTGTGCCCATTACCTCCACAATACCATCTAGCCATCTCATCTTGGGCCATCCCCTTCTTCTTTTGCCCTCGACCCTTCCAAGCATCAAGGCTTTCTCAAGTGAATCCTCTCTTCTCATTTGATGTCCAAAGTACTTTAGCTTCATCTTTATTATTTGACCTTCTAAGGAGCAGTCAGGGTTGATTTCTTCTAAGATTGACCTATTTGTTCTCCTTGCTGTCCAGGGGACTCTCAAAACTCTCCTCCAACACCACATCTCAAAGGCATCTATTCTTCTGTGCTCAGCTTTCCTAATGGTCCAGCTCTCACAACGAGGTGAGTCATCAACTATCACAAATTTGCTGCTTTGATTTTCACCATTTTTATGTGAATGAGTAACCAATAGGATTCTGGCCACAGGCATTCAAAAGAGCAAGAAAAGCTATATTGTGTTGCTTTGTATTAGCGATGTTTAAAACACAGCCAATGGGAAAAAATGGAACAATGGTTATTACAAAGAACAATGGCAAAATATAGGATGAAATAAAATCAAATTAAGTACTAAATCTACAATAGATACAATACAATCTACTATTTCCAGAAGAATGGAATAGTAAACCATTTCTGAATACTGTCTACCA
Source organism: Furcifer pardalis (assembly GCA_030440675.1). Taxonomy (NCBI): domain Eukaryota; kingdom Metazoa; phylum Chordata; class Lepidosauria; order Squamata; family Chamaeleonidae; genus Furcifer; species Furcifer pardalis. The sequence goes on from CP126893.1 coordinate 107,642,744, forward strand.
AAAAGCCTTGAAAAAGCTTCCCATAAATCAAAACTGACTTCATGGCACACAATTATTATCTTAAAATAAAGCAGCAAAGCTGATTTTTTTTTAAAAAAAATAGTTTATTCAGTTTGTATGCCACTATTCTCCCACAAGGCAGTTTATAATGATATAAAAAAACAATATTACCCTGGTTAAACTGCTGTGCTGCAACCAAAAGGTTGTGAGTTCGATTCTGACTAGGCATTAAGAATGACTCAGCCTTCCATCCTTCCAAAGTTGGTAAAATGAGGACCCAGCATGTTGGGGGGATACTAATTAACTTGTGAACTGCACAGAGAGTGCACTAAGCGTTATGGGGCAGTATTTAAGCGTGTGATTGTTTTGCTTTGTTACAGCACGGTAAAATAAATAAGTAATTATGTTCCATCAGGTCGATTCTGAGTTATGGGAAGCCTTTTCATAGTTCCCTCACTATTTCATCTATTATTTGTTTACTTTATCTCACAACTTTCTTCCAGTAGAGGAACACAAGGTGGTTGTCAGGATGCCCACCCTGGGCAAGATCCACTATATTTTCTTCCATCACCTCACCCCACCAAAATGAGCACTTTGATGAATGAGTGCTTTAGTAACACTTATTGCATTCATAAACTCCAGGCCTGGACTTAGTTCCTGTCCCTCAGCCTCTTGTCCCACCATCCCCATATCTACTATGCTCTGACCGTCCAGGTTCCTGTCACTGGTTGGTTAGAGTCTTGGCCCTTTTCAAGAGTGTCTTATAACAGTGAGACCAACCAACACTAGCAGGTTCAGCACCCTAAACTTTCTTTTAAAAGCTCAAGGTATTGAACACTTCACTGACTCTGTTAGTTGGCCTTTTCTCTGCCTGGTGTTGGTATCTGCCCTCCTGCCTCTCCAATAGGACGGCTTGAGGAGGTAGTTTCTGTTCTTGGAGTTAATTCAGTGAGCACCCACACTTAATAGATGTATTCATAGTCACCTGAAGGGAATGCCTCTTCTACCTCTATCCAGCACCCCTCCTTTGGGTTTCCTTGGGCATTTCCCCACTCTTTCTCTTCCCAGATCTCTGGAGGAGGGTTATTTGTTTGTACAACCATACTGACTCTATCTCCTCCTGCTGTCTCCAACGTCCTCCTGATATTCCCAGGTTGCTCTGGCTTTTAGAGAAACCCTTTTCTTTCATCCTTACCAGGCAAGACTCAGGAGGCAGTGAAGCTGACAGCTTCTCCTGCAGCCATCAATGGGAAAACGTACTTTCAAACAAACCTAGGCCAAGTTTTGTAAGGCTTTGCAGGTCTTAGCCAGTTCTTAAGTGTGCCCTGAAATAGATCTATAGCCAGTGAAGCTTCTGCACACATACTTAGGAAGAGAGTGGACACTAACAAGGAGCCAGATCACTTTAATCAACTTGTCCAGAAAACAGGTAAAAAGACACACAGTACTCATATTTGCTGTGCTAGGAGCTCCACCTGGACCCTGCTCCTGCTGATCCTTGCCAAGCCTATTTATTCTGACTCCATTTCTTGATGAAAGCTCTCTCTTAGCCTTCTGAGTCGCAAAGGGTTGGACTCAACTGTGCAACTGTTTCCAAGGATAATCATTGTCTATTTTTTTTAAAAAAATATCTTGTGTTCAATAAAATTCTCCATGTGAATAGATCTGTGTTAATTTGATATACTCTGACTACTCTTTGTAAAGATGTACTAATGCCATGGTTTCAGGATTTCTTGTGTGTGTGTTTCTGAACAGGTGTGAGTTCATACATGTTTGATGATGATGAAATAATAATTTCATGTCAGAAATTATTCTGGGTTGAAAGGATTTTTGCTAGAGAAACTCTGCTCAGGGGATGCCCAAATGAGGCTCCTTTCATGTCCTCAAAATCTTTCCCCCCTGGAGTGGTCCCTATTTATTTACTTGCAATTTCTTGCTTTCGATTTGCTAGGCTGGCAGGAGCTAGGGCAGAGACAGGCACTCAATTAGTCATGCAGTATCCAAGTCTCAAACTGCTGACTTGCCAGCCTTCCAGCTAACAAGGCAAGCTTCTTAACCACTGAGCCAGCACAGCCCCATTCTATGATAGCATGCCTGGTAACAGCACTCCTAGCCACTTCAACAGGCCAGGAAGGGCAAATGTCAGATTTACATGTGCTGGCTCTCACTTCTTTAAGGATGCTGTCCACATCATCAGTCTGTACAAGTTAAAACATATCCATTTTCAATGGGGAGGCAGGAAACAGAATTGCATCCACTGGGATTGCACCAATTACACCTTCCAAGCTGGAGCAAATTTAAGTGATTTTATCTGCAAAGTGCTGTGGAAATTGTTCACAATGGGTTGTTGAGCAGTTTGCACTCTCCTCTTGTAGGCCAGAGTGAAATGGGCTCTTGACTACTCAGAACAGCTCCTCTGGACAACTCCAGCCAGATGTAACATGGGTAGACAGAAATGAATTATTGCCATAGAATAGATCTTCCATTATGCTCTGGCTATGCTTGTTCAGACATGCTGTTGTCACTCTATCACAGGGGTTCCAACCTTTTTATGCCCCGGAAAGTGGAAGTAAATGTGCCCACTTCAGTGTTTACAACAGCCATGGGTGCATTTAGGGCTGACGTAATGACATTTACACATGTGTAGGCACGTTTTATGGCTGTCGTAAATGTGCCCGCTTCCACTGCCGGGTGTGGTGGCATGCCACATGAAATGGTTCTGCAGGCCGGGTCCCTGCTCTTGCATCAGTCCTACTCATTTTATCATTGCCAGCTCCCTAGTAAAGCAGGGACATAGTTTGATTCCACTTTTTGGGAGTGGTTGCTCAGGAGCAATCTGTCCATTTCCATGTTCTAGAACAGAGGAATCTTCTGTCAAAGCAACAGGAGATCCCACCAAGGTTAACAGGAGACAACTCAGACCCATCAATCTTTGGCGTTGGACTATATGAACCCATCAATGATCCACTCCTGTAAAGGCTGAAAGTTCCGATGAATCTCAACCTCATTAGCTAGTACTCTATGACAACAGAAGTACAGAGAACTCCTCTACCCAGATCATTGTCACCTCATCCAGAACAGAAAACCATGACTAGAGTATATCCTGTAGTATGAATAGGGTCAGATGGAGAATATGAAGAACAAACCCAAATCTGACTCAATCATCTCAGCATGGATGTTGATCTCCCCTCCTCACAGCTGAGGAAACGCCAAACCACTTCAGCTACCCCAGAAAGAAAAGTTCTTGAGCAATGGAATGGGGTGGTGGTGGTGGTGGTAGTAGTAGTAGTTTCTTCTCATGCTGTGTGGCTCCTGTCTTCACCACTACAGCATATCAGGCAATGAAGCATCTGGTTGTTTCTTCAGCAATAAGGTTTTATGGGGCAAGGGTACCAACCCAAGGCCCAACCCTCCTTATCCATGCAATAGTGGAGTTAGAATGGATGGTACACCAGTTATGCCCGCTCCTAGATCGGGACTCCTTGCTCATGATCACACATGCTCTGGTCACCTCCAGACTTGATTACTGTAATGCGCTCTACATGGGGCTGCCCTTGACGACCATTCGGAGACTTCAACTGGTCCAGAATGCAGCTGCCCGGGTTATGATGGGGTGTGGACAGTATGCACATGCCTCGCCTCTGCTTCGGGAGCTGCACTGGTTGCCGGTTTGCCTCCGGGTGCAATTCAAGGTGCTGGTTATTACCTTTAAAGCCCTACATGGTAGTGGGCCAGGATACTTAAGAGACCGCCTCACCCCAATAACATCTGCCCGTCCCACCAGAGCGGACCGGAGAGGCTCCCTAGTTGTTCCATTGGCCAGGGAGGCACATCTCTCTGGCACTAGAAGGAGGGCCTTCTCTGTGTCTGCTCTGGCCCTGTGGAACCTCCTGCCAATGGAGCTACGTCTCCAGACAGAGCTGCTGCCCTTTAGGAAGAATCTAAAAACATAGCTGGTGGGACAGATATGGGGTACGGAAGGTATAATGACCCCCAGCACATTGGATGATCTGGCCCCTCTCTTTCTCTACTTTTAAATTAGTAGTTGTAGTATCTGGTGTGTTTTTAATCTGTTCTTATTCTTTTTTAGATTTTAATTTTAAATGTTAACAGTTTTAAGGTTTTTAGATGGAAGCTTCCACTTCCTAATCCTGGGCCCTACCTGCCCAGGGAAGGAGAAGACTAATGTCCTCTGGCCGGGAGGAGGAATGGATTTTAGATGTTTGTGCTGTGTGGTTTTTTTTTTCCAACTTTAAACCACCCTGAATCGCCATGGCGAGTGGGCAGTGATATAAATCTAAATAAATAAATAAATAATAAATAAATAATATCTCCTTGGCCCCCTTCTTGAGATATACACATAGTCTTGGACAAATGTGGGACAGAACACATGGTGGCGCAGTGGTTAAACTGCTGTACTGCCGCCAGAACTTTGTGAGTTCAATCCTGACCAGGGATCAAGCTTGACTCAGCCTTCCATCATTCCGAGGTAGGCTATATGAGTACCCAGAATATTGGATGCAAATATACTAATTAACTTGTGAACTGCCCAGAGAGTGCACTAAGCACTGTGGGGTGGTATATAAGTCTAATCGTTATTGCTATGGTGAGAGAGGTAAAATCACGATATACCATGGCAATGTCACCTTTCTGCCACCAGGATTTTCCTCCTGCTGCTTGGAGAACCCTGATGGGCAACGTTGGGGGAGATTAATGCCTGCAAGCTCTTTCCTGCCAAGTCTATGTATTACAAACCAGGTTGTCATGCTCACTCAAATGTTAACCAATGTGGTTTTCCCTTCACTTACCTGACAGACAATCTTTCTTTTCAGTAAAATATACTTAATATATCAGGAAAGAATATTGTAATTGAAACAGAAAAAGAATAACTGAGAACTCTATAATTTTGGGTGTGATGCATGCTTCCTATTCTGCATAGTTGGTTGTATGGTTGACATATCCAAGTTTCTTTCAGCCCAGGATGGTATAGTTAAACAAGGATGATATAAGTAAAAAATTTCCTCTCATTTCTCCTAGCTTTCCTCCTCTTCTTCCTCTCCCTCCACCCCCACCTCCACCAGCTTTACACCTTGTTCTCACCAGCTTCTGCTTGTCCTTTAAAATAAGTGGATATGAACTATACGTTTAGGAGACATGGGCTTACCAAAATAAATTGTGTTGCATGTGTACCGGTATTTAATGTGTCAGTTGCATGTATGGATATTGAATCAACATCTATATGCTGCACAAAACATGAGTTCTCATTCTCATTCTTCATCCCTTTATCATCATTGTTGGCTGCTACTCCTATCTGAGCAAACATTTTTCCTGGAAGTCAAGTTTGAGGAAGCTTTCATGCTTGTTGTTAGCCTCTTCATGTCTGCTGTGTTCCCCTTCGAAGTGATTGGTAGCAGCAAAGATGGTTTGGCACCAAAGTGCGTGATCTTTGGCTGCTGCCTCCAAAGTCTGTGGGCTTATACCTGACACTTTCATGGTTTGGTTTAGCTGGTCCTTATGACACTTCAAAAGAATTCTGTGAGGTCCGGTGCCAGAGCTAATTTCCCCATAAAGAATTTGACCAAGGAAGCCTGGAAACATCCATACAGCGGACATGCTCTATCCATCTAAGACAATGGCCTGTGATAGAAGCTTCAATGCTATTTACATGTGCCTTCTTAAGAACTGCAATGGTGACATAGTCATCCCACTTGATGTTTAAGATGGACTTTAGCTTCTGTTGGTGAAAGCGCTCAACCTTTTTGATGTCTTGGCGATAGAGGTTCCATGTTTCACACCCATACAATAACCTTGAGATAACAACAGCTTGGTGTACCATAAGCTTAGTCTGGATTGTTAAATCTTTGTTCATGAAGACCCAGTGTGATAGATGACCAGAGGCAGAATGGGCATTCATCCCTTTATGCGTAACTTCTAAACTCTTTCCAAAAAGCTTGAATTTAAAAAAAAAAAAACAATAATTCTGCTGTCCAGTAGCTGCTTTTCTAGCTTCTCATTTGTTGTCATAAAAGCTATCTAAGGATTCACATCTCCTTTAGCTTTATAACAACCCAATATCATAGGCAAAATTTGGGAAAGTTACATATATATATTTAAATTAAAACTTGCCAATTTTCCCATCAGCATGGCTATTAGGCATGCTGAGAGATTTTGGGAGGAGATATCCAAAACAGTAGCACCCCAAAGCACTCACAGTAGGTTAGGCTGAAACATGGTGTCCCTTCGACAGCTACATTGTGAGCCTCAAATCAGAGCAGTGTTATGAATCTGAGTAAGGAATCTTGGTTTAAAATAAAAATTCTGTATACATTTACCCAGTGTCTTCTGCCCACTTGCATCAACACACAGTTACTGACAGAAGGGCAAAAGACTGTTCAGGAGGGACATTAAAAGTTCACCCCAAGAACAAAGTAAAATTTGGCATCCTGAATTATTATATAATGTTTTACATATCAATTCATAAAAGTCTTACTATCTGGAAAATATGTATAAAACTGTAGCCTCAACTTAGTAGGCCACTGAAGATGTGATGCTAAATAGATACATTAAAAAAAACATTAAATAGCTGCTTTAGGAAGGATAAGGACCAGGATGAGCCCACCTGGTATAAGAACCATGATATTGTGTTTAAAATACTTTTTTAACTAACCCCCTGCCGCCGCTACTACCACTGTTCTACAATTCTACTCATAAACCATCTCTGAAGCTGTTGTTAATTTGTGGGTAAGCATAGTGTGAACGTGAAGGATTTTGGAAATAATATCTGAGCTAGGAGGACAATAAAAAGAAAAATGTCTGCCAGTAAACACTCAAAATTTTCAGCCATAGACTGTTCTGGTCACAGGATACCTATGCTAGCAAAATACTGTACACTAACTTCTTACATATTAGTTAGTTATTTTAAAAAGATCCAAGAGCCTTATCGAAGCGAAATGCTGTCAGCTCTTAATTGAACTGCTATTGAATTCAGGGCTTAGTAATTTAATATTAGTTAGTTTAATTTGGCAGTTTAGTTGTTTGATTATTAGAAGATGGCAGTCATCCAAAAAAATTAATTTTGTGCTGAACTTTTTCATGCATGTCATCAGTTAACTGAATCATTTAGTGCTCAGGGATCTTCCTTTGCAAAAAACATGTTTTAATATTACATTCATTAAATATATGTCTATACAGTGGTACTGTACCTCACTTAAAGAGCATAAAGTGTTCCATGGGACTGCTCTGTAAGTGAAACACAATTGAAAGTGACCAATTGTGACTTCGGGGTGGAGGGGGATTGTGAAACCTGATTTAGTTGTTAAGTGAGCTTTTGGTTGGTTTTATTCGTTAAGCGAGACGATCATTCAGAAAAAATTCTGCTGTTTAAGCGAGTTACTCTCTAAGTAAGGCACTCTTTATGCGAGGTTTGATTGTACTATCCAAAGAGCTAATAGAGCTCTGTGGGCTGGAAGCTATAAACCACAGGGCTGGGATTCGAATCCTCACTGTGCCCTCTGGTAGAAGGATCAGCCAAAAATGTATCACGGGATCATGTATGGTTGATGGGATTCAATGCCCTGCTACTTGTGCGGATTTGAGCCAGTTCCACCATCCCATAGAACTACCAGAGGGAGTAACTGATAAACCCACTTCTGAATACTTAATACCTAGAAAAACCTCAGAATTGACTTGGCAGCACTTGAATTATTTATTTATTTATTTATTTATTTATTTATTTATTTATTTATTTATTTATCTATTACATTTATATCCCACTTATCTGGGATATTTTCCCATTCTGGGTGGCTTACAGTATGTTAAAAAATCTTTACAATTAAAAAATAGATATAAAGAATAAACCAACTAAATAAATTGTAAATATCAACAAAAATAAAAAATGATGTCCCCCAGTCAAAAACAAAACAACAAAGAACACATCTTGGCAACAGAAAAAGTTAATCAAAACTTACTGCTTGGCCATTGGCAGTATGCCCATAAAAGCCTCTTTAAAGAGGAATGATTTTAGCTGTTTTTTTTTTTTAATTTAAAAAAGTCGATAGAGGTGGAACCTGGCACAGCTCAACCAGTAGAGAGTTCTATGAGGTTGGTGCTGCCACCAAGAAGACTCTTCTCCAAGTCACATGCTTTTTTGCTAATCTTGAGGTCAGCACTTGGAGCTGTGCCATCTTGGAGGAATGGATAATGATGATGGTGATATTGATTATGATGATGATTTATTCAATGTGTTCCAGTTTTAGAAAAGGTGGATAATTTATGTTCCTTAATGATGCCACTTCCTTGCAAAGGAAAGCATCCTGATTGTTTAGGTTCAAAGCCACGTTCAGCTATCTGCTCTTGGAAACATCTCGTATTTAAAACAATCTTCCTTGCAATGAGGCAGAAAACTCTTCAGTACAATTAAAGATAGGACAACTGTATATTTAGTAGATGAGTCAGAGAAGTTTCATCAGGGGCTCTCTATTATGTCAAAGCACTGCAGGAATAAAACTGCAGCTAATGCCACAACATCCTGCATCCTGTGGTCTTTGGTGATCACATTCCCTTTTGTTTAGCCCCTCATCCACTCCCAGGATCTAAGTTTTGCCCCTTCTAGCTGTCTTGGAAGGCCTTCCTCTGCTTGTTTGTCCTGAAAATTGATGATTTAACCTTGGCATTCTCTTATCTGCATCAGCCTTTCCTAGTTTAAGAGGTAAATTGTTTTCCATTGTTCATGAACTGAATAGGATAAGGGCTCCAGTGAGTGTCAGCCTAAGACTGAAATGCAGTGGGTAACAAGGAGGGAAAAGCAAATATACATTTCTTTCTCAATGTGTCCAATGAATCCCAGAGGCTGAATGAACTGAATACACCAGCTTCTCCTAAAGGAGTAGACATGGCACTCTGTTACATGAAAAATAACAGTCCTGTCACCCTTTTACAGCTAGAAAGTTGATGTACAGTGGCATGAGTTTTTGTGTCGCCAATCTACTTCCGTAGATGCAAAAAATGTTACCTTGAATTTCATATATATGTCATTGCCATATACAGTGGAACCTCCAAACGGCTCACTTAACACAAAAACCTCATAACAAAAGGAAATTCATAGAAAATAGTGGCTTGGTTTACAGATTTTTTTTTTTGAATGGGTTAATTGGTTTTCAATGCATTCCTATGGGAAACCATGTTTTGGTTAACATATTTTGGTTTTGATTACATTCCTATGGGAAATTTGGTTTAAGTACACATATTCCAGATGTTCTGTTCTATTAAGTCCAACAGGGAATGAAGATTCAGGGTGAATAAGTTCAATCATATCACCTTGAACCAGGCTTATTTGCACTGGCTTCCTGTTCCTTTCCATATCAGGCACAAGGTATTAATGCTGATATATAAAGCCAGAGATATGATTTAGGACAGTGATCGCTAACCTTGGCACTCCAGCTGTTCTGGAATTTCAATTCTCAGAAGCCCTGATCAGCAGGAGTGTTGACTTGGGCTTCTGGTAATTGAAGTTGAAGAAGAGTTGCACATATATATATGCAATTCAAGGTCATATTTGTGTTATATACAGTGGGAGGTCTGAAAGAGATTACCTCATGATACACACACACACACACACACACACACACACACACACACACACACACACACTCACACACGGGATGTAAATCCCCATCTTCTTGTGCTACAATGTGTGTGGTTTGATTTTCAAAGGGGAATTTACATTAGTTTGTACAGATATATAATAAGTAAATTACCAGGAATTTAACAGAGATGAGAGAGAGATCTTTGTCTCATTCACAGCTGGAGGTGGAAGATCTTTAGAGATTTCTAAATTCCTCATCAAGATGTCCTGTCAAGCTGAGGCAGCCTAAATCAACAAGTACAAGGAGGTTAATGATTATTTATCATGTCTCCATTGTATATATGCCTGAAATCCTAGATAACCGTGCATTAAAGAAGAGGCATAGTTCATGAAAGCTTAGGCCACAAGAAGGACTAAGCTGCCACACAGCACATTGACACATCAGATTCTGTTTTCTCAGAGAGACTGATCTCTGAGTTAAAGTCTCTGGCCTTTTAATAAAATTCTTACTTATGACAATGTGCTGATATCCACTACTGATTCTTGAGGTAAAGGAATGGGTAGGTTTTCCAGATTTTCTGTTTTATGATTCTGTGAAAGACAAAAAGACTACCAGAAGGGAGTGGGGACAATCAACATCATTTTGCAAGAGTCCATTTTTCATTATTTAAGCTCCCACCCATCTCTGTCCCATGGTATTTTGATATGGCCATCTGTCCCAAACTGAGGAGATTAGTCTGCCACAGCTAGTTTGTATATCTCAAGAAATGTGTGTGAATGTAAATGAATGCAAATTTAGAACAGCTCATTGCCTTATTGTGACAGATTTTTAGAAATAGAATCTCAAAGTATAGAAACGTTCTGCCTCTCCTTTACTTTTTAATTGGGGAGAGGGCTACAAGGCTATTCTCTTTAGGCCACACTCTTCAGTATCACCATGAACTCCCAAGCATTTCAGCTGTATGATTCTCTCCCGTTTTGATTCAACCACACCTGGATACCCCACACAATCTTATCAGAACTAATCAGAAGCCTGTGTTTTGAAGTCCAACAGGGAATGAAGATCCAGGGTGAAGAAGTTCAATCATATCACCTTGAACCAGGTTCATTTGCACTGGCTTCCTGTTCCTTTCCATATCAGGCACACGGTATTAATGCAGTGGTGGGCTGCCAAAAAATTTACTACCACACTGTGGGTGGAGCTGATGTCATGACATCATGGGTGGAGCCAACATCATGATGTCATGACATCATGGGCGGAGCCAAAGAAAAAATGCAGTGTACATAAAAATAGAAATAAAAAACACATAAAAATACAAATTAAAATAGACATTAAATAGAAATAAAAACACACTACATAAAACTCACACACACCTCAACCCACCCACCCACCAACCCCAAACACAAACACTAGTCACTTACCCTGGGGTCGGGGAGCAGCAGGCAGGCGACAGCAGCAGCAACAGCAGTGGGGCGGCAAAGTGGCACGGTGGCAAAGCGGCACGACGGCAAAGCAGCATGGTGGCATGGTGGACTGGCAGCATGGCCTAGCTCGGCCTGGCTTGGCCCAACCCAGCAGTGCAGCCTGGCCCGGTGGTGCGCTGAGGAAAGGCCGCCACTGCCGCTCCTCCAAAGAGGGTGCTGCGCTCTTCCTTGCAGCCCAAAATAGCTGCTCAGAAGTGCGCATGCGTCAAAATACCATTTGACACATGCATACTTCTATTTTTCAGTGTGCATGCGTCAAATGGTGTTTTGACGCATGCACACTTCTGAGCAGCCATTTTGGGCTGCCTGGAAAAGAAATTCAGAGGGCGGCTGGAGAGGCGACCGAACCGGTCTCCTGGGGTTTACTACCCCCCCTCCAGATTTCTGCTACTGGTTTGGCCGAACCCGTCTGAACCGGCAGCAGCCCACCACTGTATTAATGGCATATCAGAAAACAAAATAGAATAAACAAAATAGAATTAAAATAAAATAAAATACACTGTAGCACTTTAAAAACTAACTGCTTTATTTTTATTGTTAGCTTTCGGGGATCAAGTCTACTTCCTCAGACAAAGAGTGAAACTTACAGGCATGCCACAGACTAACATGGCTACTATTCAGAGGCGTAGCTACCGCCGTATCTGCCGTATCAATTATACGGGGCCCCCGGGCCACGGGGGCCCCCAACGTGCATAATCAAAACAAATCTTTACCCTTCCTAAGGGCCCCCAAACAAATTTTTATACGGGGCCCCACCAAGGCACGCTACTCTTCTGCTACTATTCCAAAAAAATCAAGGTATTAATGTTGATATATAAAGCCAGAGATACAATTTAGGACAGTGATGACTAACCTTGGCATTCCAGCTGTTCTGGAATTTCAATTCCCAGAAGCCCTGATTGGCAGGAATGCTGACTTGGGCTCCTGGTAATTGAAGTCGAAGAACAGCTGGAGTGCCAATGTTAGCCACCAGGGGTTTAGGACTTTGTTATATGTCAGAACATCTCTCCCAATGAAGGTTTGCCCTGTCCACTCAAACTGTGCAGCTCCAGGTACCAACACCAAAAATGGCAAGGAAGACTTTAATAAGGAAGTAAGCTTTCTCGGTGATGGAACCTACACTGTGGAACACCTTGCCAGTGGAGCTGCATCACAACTCATCTCTGGATATATTCAGTGGTAGGCATCAGCATGTTCACACCAGTTCGCCAAAACCGGTAGCAGAAATTCCGGCTAGCCCCTCTGCCCATCCAAGTTTTGAAATAAAGTAGTCCTAATTCGGGTGCAATGCAGGGCTCTCCCCTTGACCATGCCTGCCATACCATGCCCATGGTGTGGTAGTAAAAAAAATGGAGCCCACCACTGGATATATTTTTAAAAACAGCTGAAGACTACACTGTTTAAAGAGGCTTTTAAAAAAAATTCCCTGCAGCCATTTAGTTTCAGTTTCAGTTAATTGCCAGACACATTTCTGGGTGAGGGACAACGATTTAATATATTAAGATTTCTATATTTCTTTCTAACATGTCACCATATTTCCCAGATGAGCATACAGATGCAAAGAAAGAAAGAAAGGCCTGGTCAGTGTATATAGAAAAGTAGCTTTAGATACAGATCTATAAACTAACTTGGCTTTCCTCAAGGGGCTGTAGTTTGAGACATTGCTAAGAATTTCCTCACTCCTAACTAATCAGTTCTCCTTGTACAAGCATGGAGAGCTCCCTGGAAAGCCAGGTTGGTAGGTAAATTGAGCTGTAAAGCTGGAATAATCAAACAATCAGACAGGTCATGTGACTCTTGTACTCTCCATTTGCCTTTCTTTCCTTTCTAATTCATAAATAGATTTTTTTAAATGCATTTCCTTAATACAGTATACTAAAAAAAAATCCCCACAAGAACATGTCCTGTTCTGATTTGGGGTTATAATTTGCTCAGTACTCATTTATTATACTTCTTAGTTCATAATCACAACACCATAAAACAATATATTTATTGTTTGTGAGTTTCTTACATTTTTGTGTTCTGCCTTTCTTCCGAGGCACTGTATGTGGGTCTTCTCCTCCCTACTTTATCCTCCTGACAACAACTATGAGGTAGGTCCAAGCTGAGAGAAAGTGTGAAGCCAGGGCACCCAACAAGTTCCATGGTTGCGGGGAAGTGGAGCCTCCACCTTCCCATTTCTAGTCCAGCCACTTTCCTCCAAAGCAGGAATTCTCAACCTTTTTTCAAGCCAGGGGCCGGTCACACTCCCTCAGACAGCTTTGGGGGCCAGAAGGCCATTTTGCCCTTCCTCTACCACATGGTACCTCCTGGTGTGGTGGAGGCAGTGAGGGGCCACATGAAATTGTTGTAGAATTGTCATATCAGAGATGAGATAGGACAGCAATTTCCAGATCATACAGATTCAAAGGTCTTTTATTGCACAATGGTTCACAAATAGTATAGCTACTCAGAATCTGAGAACCTCGAGGATTCAAAGACAAAGGTTTATATACCCAGTAGTAAACAGGAAATACCTGGCACCTCGACCATGCAGTGGTTTTACAATCTTAACACCTTGGTATTGGTTCCAGGGACAAAGGAATTCAAACTATACACTAACATTGGCTAGTGGCCAAAACTTCACACTTATCTATCCTCTACCATTGGGTACACTTATAAGCCCTCTATTCTAATGAGGAAAGGGTTTATTGCCTCAGTCTGAACAACAGGCAGGCAAGTTTTAACTGACTCATGTCACGCCACTTTGTAGGTTATTGGGAGGGCAAAGATGGAGTCTCTTTGGTTTTATATTTCTCTATTTTCCATCACAAAATGGTGCCACAGGCCACATCTGGCCCTCAGGCCACAGGTTGAGAATCCCTGCTCCAAAGGAAAGACTGGGTTTTGCTTGAACCTCAGAGCATAATAAAGTGGCACCTTCAAGCAGTACACAGTTTCCCATGACATAATATTCTGCTTTAAAATGTTCACGTTTTCATTAGCCTTTGCCAGGTCTAAACACTACCGTCCATTCGCATTCCTTCTGATTTGCATCTCTGCCATTTGATCACAGCACTGGCTTCCTGTAGATCTTTCACTTCCCCCAGTGCTGCCCAGAAAGGTCAAAGAAAATCAACAGAAGGAGGGGGTTAGGGATGACAGAGAGTAACCACAGCAGGATACCAATTAGCAAGAAATGTAATTGGCTGTGTTTTTCAAGATGAGAGAGAGAAAAGTTGCTAAGAGCTACTGCCATTTTATCTGATGGAAAATCTAGGCCCTGCTATTACATAAGAGGCAGGAAAATAGGAGATGCAGCCTTTTTTTCTCATGTAAAATTTTGTTTGAGTAAGGAGAGTTTGTATATCTTTACCTGGAATACCTTTTATACTGGTGTCCACCTGTCAAAAAAATAAATACAAAAATTCATATAATAAGGAACAGTGCACTTATATTTGAAAAACTGTTGCTAAAATCTTTATATTACTCAAAATGGGGAACAAACTACATGCATGAGAAGCAGAACCTAGAGATAACTAGTTCCTTTTTCAGGTGACTAATATGCATCAGTGAAAAATAACATAATGCAAGAAAAACTAATTTGGTTGGTGTAAAAAATAATATTTAATAGTTACTTTCAAAATGTTCTTTTAAAAGGCATTTTGAAAGTAACTTGCAAGTTTTATTTCCTTGGTTTAGCAAATGTAAGTTATTTTAAAGTACAAAGAAGTACAAAAAAGCATAAATTACATTTAAAAAGTAAACTTTCAGACTTTTATTATGAGAAAGGCAGACAAAAATGGCAGATGAATTTCAGCGGGGTGGGGGTAAGAATTTCAATTCCCAAAATTTAAGTTGGATTGAACTTGAGATAGTAAAAAAAAAAAAACCAGAAAGAAACTGAATCTGATAGTTTTATTTAACCATCCCCCTTTTCAGCAGAAATTTACCTCTGGCTACATAGTGGATTGATAGTTGCAAAATCAAAAAGGTTCAATATGACTGTTAGTTGGAGGTGTTGTTTGTTTTGCACATAGTAACTGAAAAAATTGGATCAAAGGCTCTATAATTAAGCCTGAACAGCCTGTTCATATTTTTATAAAAAATTCTTCAGATGCTAAGGAAAGAAGCACAGTCTTTCCCATTCATATCCACACACATATTGATAGTTAAGTTAACATAAGTTAAGTTAACATATTAAGTTTAGTTAAGTTAACATATAGTTAAGAAAGCATCCAGGCCCCAGTTCCTTAACAGACATCTCTGGGTTGAATCTGAAAAAGTGCCAGAAGATAAGTCCTCGCCTGGTAAGCTCACCTGCAAGCAGGTATGAGGGAAAGGAGGCAGTGATGGAATGTCAAAAATTTTCCTACCACACCGTGACATCACAGATGTCGTGGGTGTGGCCAACATCATGGGCGGACCTGATGTCATGATGTCATGATGTCGTGGGTGAGGCAAAAAAATAAATTTCTTTTTAAAAAATTTAAATTAATAAAATTAAATTAAAATACACACACACACACAAACACACCTCAACCCACCCACCCACCCACTCAAACAACCACAACACAAACCCGTATATAAATTAAATACATTAAATAAATAAAGAAGTAAAATAAAAATTAAATAAAAATACACCCACCCACCCAAACACCCATCCACTCCAAACACAAATAAACCCACCCACCCACCCCAAACACAAACCCCTCACTTACGCTAAGTTGGAAGCAGTAGAGGCAGCGGCGCTGCAGCGCTGCGGCAAACCATCGCAACAGCACAGTGTCCTGGCGGGGCGGCAGGGCCAGGCGCGGAAAGACCGTTGCTTCTTCAGGCGCTCCCTGCACCCTTCCTTTCCCGGCAGCCAAAATGGCTGCCGGGAACTGTGTATACATCAAACTTTCATTTGACGCATGCACAGTAAAAAAAATAGAACGGTGCATACATCAAATGAAGGTTTGACGCATGCACAGTACCCGGGAGCCATTTTGGCTCCAAATTTAATTATTAATTTTCCCAGTGAGGCATCCGAACCGGACACCTAAACCCCCCCAAAAAAACAATCCCAGGTGGTTGCTACCAGTTCGGCGAACCACCTGGGAATGTTGCTACAGGTTCGGGTGAACCGGTGCGAACCGGGAACATACCATCACTGAAAGGAAGTTAGAGTGAAAGTGGAGGTGGGGAAGCCACTCAGGGCAGGCTACACATAGTTTCCCAAAATGTAAGACCAGATCTACATAGTGGAGAAGCATTGAAAAACACCAAGTTTAAAAGCCTGAGACTCAATGTTGAGTCACTGGCAGTGTGGTCAAATCTATTACCATAACAGGATAGCCTGGGCAGACTTTAAGAAAGCCTTCATTGGGCACAAAATGGACCTAAGAAAAGGGGACAGGTAAGTCTTCCTAAGGAAGACAGGATTTCATGGGCAGGGTTCATACGTGTGGAGGTCTTTTCACTAGCTGGTTCCCCCACTCCCTTCAAGCAGTTGGGACAGCCACAAGAAGAGGGCAAATATGAAATCAGAAGACAAGCAAGAGCAGGGTTGTTGTTGTTTTTTTTAATGAAACTATTGAGGTCTCAAACTACATTCTTTTTAAGTCGTAGTACTGTATCTTCAATTGCTCTATGGAGTTAGCTGGGGCTAGTGGAATTGTTTAAGCAGTTGTAGGATATATTCACTAGCTGGCCTAACTTCCCAGTTCTGGCAATTGCACTCTCCTCTTAAGCAAGACTTCTCTGCAGTCGCATATCAGAAAAAGAGCCTGTTGAAAAGAAAGATGGTCCGTGATGTTCCTTTTCTAGCTTGCTTACCATACTTGGGTTACAACAGCAATAGGATTGGAAAGGTTTACTTACTTGGGAAGTGTGATTGCTCAAAATGGAGATGTGGAGGTTGATGTCAAATTTCAACTATATCCCTTGCTGCCTGATGTGCTGCATAGCATGGGAGGGTCTAAGTCTAAGTAAGTAAGCTTGCTTACAATCCCAGCTGTGGTAGAAAGAGAGGTAACTAAGACGTTGCTTTAAGAGACTGATTTTTCTTTTCCTTACAGCTTTCCAAACATTCAAAGGACAGCTCAACTAGCCTGTATTCTCCCTCAGAAACTAGCAGCTACTTGGACAACACTTATCACTCCTTAGAATAGCATGCCAGTTAATCATAATTGCCAAATAAACAAATAGAGGCATCCTGAGGAGAAAAGAGAGAGATTTCAACAATGTTACATGTGAGCCACTGAGAACCTGCTGGTGGTTTTGTCCACTTGGCTGAGCCCCTTTCCACAAGGTCACTGGTTCCAACTGCCCTGTGAAGGAGCAAAAGAAGAAGAGAGAAATGTCACCCCCAAAATCTTTGTTATTTTTACCAGCTGACAAATTCCAGCCTGGCACCAGAAGGTCAAAACTCAGTAGAATGAAAACCTTCCAGTTGCATTACACTAATTTTGAGGAAGGGTTGATTGTACGGCTATCTTCTGGTGATCCACCAAAAGGTCTGCATCAGAAAGGTGAGTGGTAGAAATAGACTCTAATCACAAGATTCAGTTCTAACTGTTCAGAAAACAGCTAATTTCATTTAGTTGCATTTTTTTTCTTCCCTTCACCAGAACTTATTAAGAGTAGCAGTCATTTTTTAGACATAAGAATCAGCGAATAGACAGATAGGTATGCTGTGTCCCTTAATGCTTTCATTGTAGCTTTTTTTTGTTTCCCGTCAGAATTAGATGAAGCATGCAGAGAGAGAAGCCCCTTCTGAGGACATTAAGCCTGCCATGTTTCTGAACACTAAGTGTAGAGAATTTTGTGCAACACTAGCCTTCACAGTTTGGTTGATTCAGAAAAGATATGTCCATTCTCCTAGGCTTTTGGTAAGAAACTGTTCTGAAAAAGCTGCATAGAATAGGGGTTCACTGGCAAGAACCTGGCCAAGTACTGAAATATACTGAGTGTACTATGTTCTATCTGGATGGTAATGGCAATGACATACTTTACAGAGTTGCAATGACAATAGCAAAAGATATAAGTGCAGCTCTATAAACTTTGTTCTATAATTAGACCAGGTAATGCTTACCCAAATAATGCAAAAACCCACAGACAGCAACATGGTACAACTGTATGCCTGCACTGTTGACAGAGATGAAGAAAACACAGAAAAACTGATGAAGAGACCAAAGCTGTTCTAAAATATACATAAAAGAAAGCCTGAATTTCATAATGGAAGATTTTCATTCTAATATGAGGAAAGGAGGCTGTTTGTATTCATAGGATAATCAGGAAACAGGGTACTATTCTGCGTACATTTATTTGAAGAAAGATGTTGTGAAATGAACATGGATATATATATTCTTGCTTAACTAAACAGGAAAGTGCTCTTGACAAAGTCCGGCATGACAAGCCAGTGGAGCTGTTCATAAAGAAATATCTTGATTCAGGAGATATTAATATAACTAAAGGTAAAGGTAAAGGTTTCCCTTGCTCGAAAGCCAGTCGTATCCAACTCTAGGGGTCAGTGCTCATCTCTGTTTCTAAGCCGAAGAGCCAGCATTGTCTGCTTCTGCAGACGTTTCCGTGGTCATGTGGCAGGCATGACTAGACACTGGAGCGCACGGAGTGCTGTTACCTTCCCACCAAAGTGGTCCCTATTTATCTACTTGCAATTTCTTGCTTTCAAACTAGCAACCTGTAAAAGCAAGTAACCCATGAAATGCAGTTAAGATTTCAAAATGGAAGCATCTTGTACGCTGAATTTGGAATTTGGTTGAATGAACAAACAGTGTCATAGGCACACAATAAAAGTCAGCACAGAAGTGGCCCTGAGCGTTTCCTTTGAAATCAAGAGTGTAATAGGCAACAAAAACTTAAAAATGGCAGTAAGAATGAGCATTGTACAGTGCCATATATTCTCAGTTCTACATGGATTGAAATTACGGACTTTAACAGGCAACTATAAAACAGATTTAAACATCTTAAATTTGTTTCTCCCACCCCAGGATATTAAGAATTTCTAGGTTTGAGAGGGTGACAGACACAAAAGTACCAAAGAGTCCTTTAGTACTCAAAGATGTACTAAAGACTAAGAAATCATATAACAGGAGAGATGCAGAAAGGTAGAAGGAGCTGGCAATATGATGAGAAATGAAAAGTACAGGTTGTTACAGCTGATCATCCAAGATAAAATACATGGGAAATAAGAAGACAATCCATATACTGTGCACACAAATGTAAAAGAAAAGGGTAAGGGAGAGAGAAAAATTGATACCAATTCTTATTGTTATAGCTTCTTCTGTTTTTTCCTTTTGTGCCAAAGGCAGGGCATCATCATGGCAATTAGGACCCTGAAAACAGCAACTTTGTCTATCTTTTCAGATCCTAAATTTGGGTATTTGGATTGTCTTGTTCCTATTCACTAACAAGCAGCTCTGGAACGTCTACCACATGATGAGCAGTTTATGAATGTTTCCACTAAAATAAATAAATAGTGCCTTTTACTCAGCTTGTGTGCTGTGGGCACAAGATCTACAGTTCAAGATATGCTGTAGTAGTGGAAATGTCATAGCAGAGATTCATTGTTATTTGTTCCAGTGCTATACCTTGTAAAGTGGCAAACATCAGGCCTCTCTCTGCTTCCAGCTTTCCTCATATGTTGATTTCTGGCTAAGTAAACAGAAAAGTGATTTAGTATTTGCAAATGGAGAATGAGTTAGAGAGAAAGGAGCTTCATTTATTAGTGCAGCAGAAACGTGAACAAAATCAATATGTGTAAGATTGTTATATGAGATGCAACTGTTTTAATTCTTTGTGCTTTCTTTATATGCTCATCTCATTTTATTATAACAGGGAATTAAATCAGTATTTCATTCAGGTGAGTGAGGAAAAAGCAGCACTTGTTGAATTTCTGCCCATTACAGTATATGCTTTTGTGTCCCAGATCCAACGCTGGGAAGGTCCCCACCCCTTACCCTATCCCATCCTTTAACTGCATCACAAAAAAAATAAATATTGTCTGCTACTTGGTCTAATCCATGTGTCCTATACTAAATCAACGGGCCGTGGGCACCGAGCGGTTGCATCGCACCCACACTTTGCTGGCCCGACGCCCCCAGAGCGAGACGGGTGCCAAATGCGTGTCCCGTGCCAAATGCCGGGCTAGGCAGCGGCACCCTATTTAAGGGTACATGCCTTCTTTCCCCTTTCAGTCTCGCTTTTGTTGGGCAAGTTACCCTCCCCCCATTCCATCAATGTGAATTTCTTGGTCACTTTCCGGGCCAGTGGGGATCTTTGGTGGAGGGCCCCGATTCGCCGGGGGAACCTCGTTTTTCGCCCCATCCACACTGATCATTGGGTGGTGGGTTCACTATTTCCACGGCCACTTGGTGGTCAACACAGTTGTGGATACCATTAGACTACACTGATACACCTGGAACTTAGTCATAAGAGCATATAAATCACAGGGAAGCCAAAATTAATTGGTCAGGCATTCCAAAGCTGTGACAGCTTGGGTGCAAAACGGAGTTAAATTAAGACATTTGGATTGTAGGTCCCAATGGCATAAATTAATGGTATTCCTCATCCATGCTTCCTGCTGCCGTGCAGAAGAGTTATACCCAGTGGTGGGCATCAGCAGGTTCGCACCAGTTCGCCAAAACCAGTAGCATAAATTCTGCCTGGCCTCACCCATCCAAGTTTTGAAATAAAGTAGTCCTAATTCAGGTTTAATGCAGGACTTCCCCCTGGCCACACCCACCCATGCCATACCCACAGTGTAATAGTAAATCTTTTTGGAGCCCACCACTGGTTATACCACAGTTAAACCATTGTTAATAAAGTGGGCCTGTTTTTTTTCCTCTAATACAATTGATTTCCTGCACTATCATAAATCACTCTTTTATTGTCACCCCTGTGATATTTACAATGTCCAGGGGATTGTAAAAACTCATAATTTCCAAAAATCATTTTGTTCTGGTACAGGAGTGAGCCCTTTCTTCTTGACAGTGACATATTCCACAAAAGGTTTCCAGATTCTCCAAAAATTGTTAACCTTTGCTCTACCTTTTTTATTTTTAACTCACAAGTAAGTTTGTTATTGAGTGCCAGCTCCCACATTTCTTTATACCAATCTTGTATTTTTATCGAGACATCATTTTTCCAATTTCTCGCGATACAAAGTCTAGCCGCTGACAACATCACAGACATCAATTCTTTGTTATCATTACTCATCTTGAACTTATCAACCTCCGTTAACAAAACTGTATCCAGTCCCCAAGCGAGCTGCATATCTAATATGTTGTTTACTTCATTTTTCACTTTTCCCCAAAAAATTTTCAGGCATTTACAGGTCCACCACATGTGTATATATGTTCCCACTTCATGTTTGCAGCGCCAACATTTATCACTAATCCTGTTGTCCATACGATGCAGCCCGATTGGGGTCCTATACCACCACCAGATTAACTTATAATTATGTTCCTTCATTCTTATGGACATAGATCTCATAACCCTTCTTTTCCATTTTCTCTTCCAATTTTCCGCTGAAATTGTTTCATTTAATTCATATTCCCACTTATTTTTTAAAACTTCCTGTATGTTTCCACTTTTATTCAAGATTTTATAAATCTTACTTACTACCCCTTTGATACCTATGTCCCCTTTCCTAAGCTTAATCAGCAAAAGTTCAAATAAAGTTAACTCTCTTTTTAAACTATCATCTGTCCAATATACCTTGTTCCAATTATTTATTTGGAGAATCTTGAACCAATCTAACTGCAATTGCGAAAATAATTCTCTTTTTCTGTCACTGTCCTTACATATATTAATCCAATCTTTCAACAAGAGAGCCTCCTTCTCTGCTAATATACTTCTAATCCTGCTATCTATTTGTATTGGGAAAGCACTCAAGTCGTCTAATTCTACAACAGGCGAGGTACCTGGGACAAGTTCCTCTTGTTGTTTAACCAATCTCAGTTGTCCGTCTCATTATTGGGGCATGGGCCAGCAACGTGCTGAATCCAAATCTGAAGTCCGATTCTGCCTAGGATGTCACAGGATCTTAAGTAAGCAAATCTCACCCTCTTGGTTTTGCCACAAATGTAGCAAAAATTGTCCTGTTTATTAACACAGCTGCACCTACGCATCTTTAGCTCAAAACAGACTCACTATGTTCTAGCTGTACTATCCATGAGAGGGTTTTGCACTAGAGACAAGCCCTTGGTCCATCTCGCCTTATATACCTATTTCTGACATCAGCTCACTGACTTACCCAGACATGCCTGGCCACTGCTGGAACATGCATGTCACATGATCCTGCTGAGGGGGACATGATCCTGCTGAGACGGTAGCAGACATAGTGCAACTGTTATAATATTCCCATGTAAAAATACATTACCCAATGCCATTTAAACAGCTATAGCACGCCTATAACTTAAAATCTGTACGTGATAGGGAAATTCTGAGTTCAGATTTTGAATCAGCACACTTAATATCATGTAAATCACATGTTATTCCCAGTAGCAAAATTGTTGCTGCGCAGTGTAATAGCTTATGTGACTAAAAGTCCAGTAATAATAATTTCATGTCAGAAATTATTCTGTGTTGAAAGGATTTTTTCTGGAAAAACTCCACTCAGTGGATGTTGAAATGAGGCTCCTTTCATGTCCCCAAGATCTTTTCCCACTGAAGTGGTCCCTATGTATCTACTTGCAATTTCTTGCTTTCAAACTGCTAGGTTGGCAGGAGCTGGGGCAGAGACGGGTGCTCAAACCATCGTGCAGTACCCGGGTTTCAAACTGCAATCTTCTGGGACTTCAGGGTTAAAAGAAAAGAGTATTGCACATGATGTAGTTTTGATCTTTGCCAGATGTTTCTTTATGACCATTTTGAGAAAAGGCCTACTTTCTGCTTCAGCGACTGTTGGGGAATCCACGGGCATTCTTGTGCTGTGATTAATTATCCACATTATCCACAGACCGAGTGCTTTCCTGGGTCTCCAGGTGGGAGCCTGGGAGGAAATGTTTGCTTTAAAGGTGAGTGGCAAATTAAAATTAATTAAGAGGGAATTCATGCTGATATAAAAGAGGTGATGCAGTGTGTTGTGTTCCACTTCAGCTTTTCATAGATGATTTACTACAGCTAGACCAATTAAATGTATCTCTTGTGTGTGTTTCTAAAGGAGACAATACATTGACTATCTTGGTGTCACCTTTAAAAAAAGAGTGTATTACTGGGTCTCAGTATGCTTGACCTAGAACAGTCCTAGAACCTTAGTTCTCCTTTTGCAAATGGAATCATGTTAAAATGATAGTGGTGACTTAATTGAAAGGGTAATGAAAAGTGAAACCAAAAACTCGGAGATTTCCTCCTGTTCCTTTTCTCTCCCCCACCACAACTGACTGTCCGATTTTCTATTTTGTTAAAAGGACAGCTAAGGCAGCAACAGAGCTACACAAATAATAGAGCCTGGGTCTCAGTTAAACTGTCTTAGCAAAAAACAGCAGAAATAAGATCATGTTTGTGAGGACACCGAAAGGTGACAAAGCACGTGACAAAGCCTTCACCCACTTCAACAGCTGCATACCTAACTATAGGTAAAGGTAGAGGTAAAGGTCACCTTTGCTCCAAAGCCACTCGTATCCAACTCTAGGGTTATCTCTGTTTATAGCCGAAGAGCCAGTGCTGTCTGCATTTGCAGACGTTTCTGTGGACATGTGGCAGGCATGCCTAGACACCAGAGTGCACGGAACACTGTTTACCTTCCCACCTAAGTGGTACCTATTTATCTACTAGCAATTTCTTGTTTTCAAACTGCTAGGTTGGGAGGAGCTGGAACTGAGATGGGCACTCATTCCGTCATGCAGTACTGTACTTGGTTTTTGAACTGCTGACCTTCAGCTTCCCAGTCAGCGTCTTAGTGACATGAGCCACTACAGTCCCCTGCATACCTAACTACAGATGTCCTTTTCCTTCTTCAAATTGACATGGATCCAAGAGAGACTATAATGCTAAAAAACCTGTAAACGCATGAGTATTTTAAACAAGGGCTTTTAAAATGGTATTTGATCTGTACTGGCATAAAACAACTTGCCCTAGAAAGCAACTGTGTTTGCTAACCTGTTCTCAAATATACCTTCTTGTGAGAGTGCCAACATATGGCTTGGAAATTTGTTAATGATATCTGACACTGTCATCTCCTTTGCTTTAACTCTTGATGTTGTTTGTTTTTTCACCTCGTGGAAACAAATTAAGCTAAAGTAACACTGAATAGCAACTGCATTTCCTTTATGTGTCTTTAGGAATGACATGATCCTGTCAGGATTAGAGCACAGAAAATGGCCTAGAGAGGAGTAGTAGTAGTAGCAGCAGCAGCAGCAGCAGCAGCACCACCACCACCACCACCACCACCACTACATGTCAGAGATCAGTTGTGGTTACTCAGTAATGAGGGAACAAAAGTCTGCAAGCACTCTGAGTCACAGATGTGAATGTCCCAGATAATGTGCCACAGGAGATGCAATGTACTGGCTTTCCAGAAATAAATTGTAGCAAATCCATACTGAAACTGAACTATTTGTATTACTCTGGAGCACTCATCTCAAACCAAGTTAAATAAACCATCCTTTCTAGTCTCTGTACATGCTGAATTCAGGAAGATTTCATACAGTCCAGTATCTGCTTATAAACTCTAACATTCACATGCAAAAGCAGTAAGCAAAATATAACTCATTTATAACAGAAAATTCGATTGCACCATCCATCTTAAGTAAAACATTCAATAGTTCCCAATACAGGCTGTTTTGATATGATAAATGGGACAAATCATTCTTTCTACATATCTCAGCATCTCTTATTTGTTATGGCAGATCCTTTGTTTTTGTTCAACAAAATGTTAGCATAAGGGCTAGAAACCAATTCTTATATACACTGCAATGAAGAAGATTTTTTATAAGGGAGGCCAAACGAAGATTGGTATCCAATCTTTCTTTATAGTGCTAGAATGGGCTTCCCAGTGATGTTCTTTCCAGCAAAGTCAGTTTTCATCTTATCATTTGCAATAAGGTTCTCCTCTATAATGATGAAGATGGTTATAAAATCCAGGGAAGATCAGAGAGGGGGAAGAAACAGATGAGGAAAAAGGGGACTGAAGAGACATCCAATAAGAGAGAGATTTAAAATGATGGTACAATGGTATGACAAGAGTTGCAGTTAAAACCTCCACCCCATTCCCAATCTTCACATACATTTTTGTGGCTTGTTATTCTGTTTTGTTGATTCAGGCCAGCACAAATTCCTTTTACTTGTGCCAAGGATCTAGATACAATCTAATCCTCTCTCTGTGGGTAGACCGCAGGAAGTCCTTAAATTTACATATTTCTGTTTTTTGTGGGCATGTTTGGAGGAAAACCCAAGAATGACAGAGGAAAGGATATGGTATCCCTGGGGAAGAAATACCCAGGTTACTTCTAGGGCAAGGAGATTCCCAGGAGTAATCGAATGGTCAGAGCTGCCAAATGGAGGCAAGGAGAATACCAGAAGACTGTGCATATAAACTATAGGTGCTGATTTTGGCAAGATTCCAAGGGTGTCCTGTTGGTAAACTAAAATTGTTTTTCCCCTCAAGGATCAAATTTGCAAATGGAGGGATATACTGGGCTGGTGTGATTTCAGTATGTTACGGTACAGTATTCAAATGGCCTGAAATGGTATTGTAAAATCTTGCAGTCAGGTATGATTCTAGTGACTCAGAAAGCCCACAGGGTTTTTCTCATGTTTGCACTCTGCTTAGATTGTTTTACTAGAGATCACACGACTTGCCTTCCCCTTTCATAGCCTTCTATGATGTATTTGATCTGGTAGGGTATTTTGGAGTATGTGCTAGAAGAATCTGCAGCATTCACATCCCATAAAGTCTAAGGAAACTGAGGAAAGTCTAACAGTACTCCCACAGGAAAGGAAGCTGTTTTATCACCTAGACTGGTGATACATGGGCCGCTTGGGGAGATGGAATTGGTGCTGTTGTTTTTAAGAAGCTCTTCATTGACTTCAACCTTAATGGATGATGCTGAAGTCCAAACATTGGGTGCCTTGGGTCTGTTTCTTGCTTTTTCTTCTCAACTTCTACTGCCATTTGCCTTATTATATCTAGAAGTGCTATGCCCATGAGTAATCAGCCACTTCACCACACAGGCAAATGAAACACTTCCCCATCTCTGCTACAGAGGGGCAGGGAAAGTGCAATTATCCACCTCTAGCTGATCATTTTAATGCTGCATTGGTTAGAAGTAATAAAAAAATCTTTGTTTTTCTTTGTAGCATCAATCGAAACAACAGTTTCTTGATTCTAAATGGAAAATTGAATAAAATGATTTTTACATTCCTAACTGATGCAGCAATTAGGTAGGAATGGGGGGGTTACAATTTCCCTATCCTTCTGCAGATATCAACATAGTGAAGGGAGCTGTTAACTCCTTCAACATACCATATGTTTACCCTGTTTGACAGCTACATGGCTTTCATATGTGCCATTCCCAGCATTCACAAGCACTGGGAATGACATATAAGAAAACACCGGGGGGGGGGGGAGAGAAAATATAGACTCTCACACACCAATGAGAGTTCAAAAAGAAATGCTTTGTGGAAGGTTGGGGCACTCCAGCATTTGCAAAATGTGGATGCTGGAAGCAACAGTAACCCCTAATACCTCCAACGAGTGGCTAAATGTCCTTTCTGGCCATACTCAGAGTCTGGTTGTGAGCAAGCTAAATGATGTTTCCAATGAAAGTCGAGGGATTTATTTATTTCATACTGCTCTTGGAAGGCATTTGCCTCTCTTCTGCTTACTCATATGTAGAACCGCAAAACAACACAGATGGTGGCACTAAAGTTGTGGAGTGATCTTCTGAAAAAACTTCATTTGTTTTTTTATTGTTGCCTGACTGCCAGCCATAGAATGTCTAATTTTTGAAAAAAGAAAATTAGATACAGTCAGCCTGGACCAGAGTGAGCCACACAGAAACACTTGATGCAGGTTGAATATTTTAAAAAGGCAAAATGAGGGCACAACACATAGCCAGCAAACAACCTGAGAGGTTACATTTCCCAAACTGTAAGAACAAGTGCACCCACCCAACCATTAGAACTGTTGCCATTAGGCCAGTTCCCTCCCAGTATATGAAACATGTATCTGGTTCTGCTTGAACACATGCCCCTACAATGACAAAAGAGTGCATCCTCTTTTGGCTGGAAAACAGAAGAGAAAGCAAGGGATGGTCTCCCAGCGATCCATGGTGGTCAGTCTCTGGCTAGGCTGTACTTCATCACATCTTAACCAGAGAGAAGATTTCAGTAGATGTCTCCTGAGCCTTTCCCAACCAAGTCTCAAGAGACATTGCCCAATCTCACAAGAGACAGAAAACTCTTGCAGTGCTTTACTAAGTCTTACATTTCTTTCTCACAAACTTGATAGAGTCTTGTGAGACTTTGGGTAGGTTCCCTGCGAGACCAAAGGAGTAGTGGTTGCCTGCTGACACAGGGCAAGAAGCATAGTGGTCAGCCACTGCCTCAGGGAGAAAAAACTTGGGTCAACACCAAATGTGGTGGCTAGAATCCTCTTGTGGATTTAAGTTTGCATAAGGGAAATGATGCAATTCTTCATGGACTGTTGTTTGTTAATGAGATGCTGTTTGTGCATCTGATCTTGTAATGGGGCACATGCTGAGGAATGCAAGACATGTTTTATTAACGAATTGAGGTTTTCCAATAAGATTTAGGCAGGTTCTCTTATACATGTGTAAATCAGCAATAGGATTCTGGCCTTTGTGTTGTTGGGAATATGACTGAAAGATGCAACATAAAAATAACGTTCATTTTTTCACAATACAGTCTTTTATAGCAGCATTGTCAGGTATACTTCCTAAGTAAAGCACATGACATCCATCTTCCTAGGAAATCCAGGTAGCAGGTAGGCTATGTGCCAGGTTTGAACATATATCTATGGCATGCACAACAGACTTGGTGGAGTGTTTTGTTTTACTGTCCCACCTGGAATTGCAGGTGGTTTTCAAATCTAATCAGGAGAAAGCAACTGAAACAATGCGTCCTTTTGCCCATCCACATTGTTCAACAGAGCTCCACACGTAGAAGGATATTTATTGGAGTCAATGGCAGGACCCTCAAGGTCATCCTAGGTCCCATAAATCAAGGTAGGAAATCTTCTTTATTGGGCCGCATTGGTGTCACTCTAAATCTACCTGGGAGGAGCAAGCCATTTCCAGGTTTCCTACTACCACTGTAGTCCAAATTTAACTGCCAGTTCCATGAATCCTCTCATAAGTACATGCTGTCAAAATTCAGCATTTCACTGTGATGCAGGTGGCTTCCAGAGTTCCTTCTCAAACGATACAGCTCCATAGAGCAGAGTCTTTCCGCATGGCTAGAAAGCAAGGCCCCAAACATGTTTGGGAGTGAAGTTCTTATGCCAGTACTGTTTCAGCAGCAAGAGTAGGAAAAGCTAGCAGAGGCCACAAATGGCTTTCCGGACTGCCTGTGTTATCATTGTCTACCTCTGCCATGAACTGTCTGAGTGGTGCTGAGGGGCTGGAAAAGAGGGCTGAAAACCCAATTTTCCATACAACCAGCCTAGGTGGCCAGTGGTCGGGTGGATGGGAATTATGGGACATCAACAACTTGGAAGGCAATAGCTTTCCCACCCCATAGCAGGAGCTGATTTAGGCTGTTTTTGCAGAAAGGCTTTCTTGCTGCCTTCAGTCTGTCATGCAGCTTCCATCATGGCCTAAGTGGCAGGTGTTCTATGCCCTCACAGAAACATATCCCCCTTTTCTTTATTTAGAATATTAATAATAATGGCCGCTCACCCTCTCTATCAGAGCTTGGGAGAGGTTTCTATTGTCCTCACCCCTTTTTGAAGTAAAGTCACCAGGCTTTCATCAAACTTGTGCTTGTCTCTGATAAAAACCCCACATGCATGATCTCGACATGGGGGCATGCTTATCTAGTCTGACTTCAAGGAAGCAGAAGTTCTCTGGCCAATATTGATTTGGCAAAGCACTCTTTGCTGGCCCCTGCCCACCTCTGGATGCAGAAACAAAAAACCAGAGACCACAGCAGGGAGGAAGTAAATTCCTTAGCAAGGCACCACAGAGTTTTTATTTATTTATTTATTTATTTATTTATTTATTTATTTATTTATTTATTTTGCAGGGGGGAAGGGGGAGAGAATGAAGAGGCATTCCTTAGTCCGTACAATG
Organism: Furcifer pardalis; assembly: GCA_030440675.1. Taxonomy (NCBI): domain Eukaryota; kingdom Metazoa; phylum Chordata; class Lepidosauria; order Squamata; family Chamaeleonidae; genus Furcifer; species Furcifer pardalis. Next base: position 107,672,054 of record CP126893.1, read on the forward strand.
AACTCTTAGTCCATACAATGATTTTATTGTTGCAGGGATGTTTTATATTTGAATGTTTTTACAGTGATTATGAGCTACCCAGCTACCCAGAGTCAATTTGGCAAGGGGGTGGCAATAGAAAGCTAATTAAATAAAAAAAAAATAAGCTTAGTTAGAAGCTAAGGAAAAAGTCATGCCCACCTCCTGCTTGCTTTCCCAAGCTCACAATAAATCTCACAAAACTGAAAGTTTTGGCAAGGAACAGGATTGGGCCCCTAGTCTTGAGTAACAATACAGCAGCAAGCCAAATGCTGTAGCTATGGCAACATGCAGTTCGACTTCAAATTTGCTAGCTCATAAAAAGGCAATTTCCTTTCTCTCTCTCTTCCCTCCCCCCTCCTCACATTTTTATATATTTTTGAGGTTTATAATGGCAATCATGGCCTCAGGTTCTTGCCTCTGTCAGTCAGTCACTAACTGCTGGGAAAAGCTGACTTAACAGCTCAATCTTGGAAGCGCACTCAGGCTCCACTGAAATCACTGGCACTCTCTCACACAGAGCGCATCATTCCCTGGCAACCAAACTAATGGAAGCTGCACAAACATACCTAGAGATTCCACTTGTGGGTTGAAGCTGCTGACTTCGTCACAGCCCAGCTATTCTGTCACTCATATCAGCCAGAGGCGCAGGAATTGAAGGTTGTGGTCTGGCTTTTTCCATCACTTAAGCCAGGAATTGAGAACCTTCAGCTCTGCAGATGGTGCTAGTCTACAGCAGGGATTCTCAATCTGTGGCCCACCCCATGGTGGGCATCAGCAGGTTTGCACCAGTTTGCCAGAACCAGTAGCAGAAATTCTGGCTGGCCCCGCCCATCCAAATTTTGAAATAAAGTAGTCCTAATTCAGGTGCAACACAGATCTTCCCCCCCTGGCTACACCCACCATATCACACCCACAGTGTGGTAGTAATTTTTTTTGGGAGCCCACCACTCGGCCCACATTGCCATTTCATGTGGCCCCACCACCACCTCCACCACACCAGGAAGTGCCATGTGGTGGAGGAAGAACAAAATAGTCACCCGGCCCCCAAAGCTATCTGAGGGAGTGTGACCCGGCCCCCAGTTTTAAAAGGTTGAGAACTCCTGGTCTACAGCTCCAGTGATCTCTGATCTCTGTGAAACTGCTAAAATGAAGGCATCTTTTGGCAAGTTCATTCTGCAGTTTCTTTCACCAGACGCAATGTGAGAAAGATTAGCTGGCAACACAAGGTTGCCACTACCAAAGTATGCCTGATTGTGGTTCAAAACTACCACAATTTTTGAGGAGGCTTTTTCTTAAACTCATGCGAGTTTACCATGCGAGTTATCAAAAAGAGGAAGACCAACCACCACCATGACAACAACAATAAAAGTGCAAGACTCATCAACACCATTATATTTCATCTCTTTTAACATTTACAAACTATCCTTCCTTCGCAAAGGATCCCAGGGTAGCATTCATAACATCATGAAAAAAGAGATAAAGTATGATAAATAACAAAGATAATATTTACCAAGCTAGAGACATCAAAACTGTCCTGCCAATCAGTCAACCAGTCAGAAACAAATGGAATATTTTGTGGGAGGGAGAAAACATTTTTATTTGGCACCAAAAAGAAAGTGAAGTCAATGCCATGTGTGTTTCCCTCAGGGCATGTTCTTAAGTCAGGACAAGAATGGAATATTTTGAGAAGGGTTAGAATGAGGGGGTGACAGAAAGAGTGTTTATATTTCTTCATTTTAAGCAGAAGCTGGGTCGGTGTTTACTGCCAGAGATGCTGTAGTAAAGGGGTTCCTGCACTAATTTTCAATGCTGTATTTCTTATGTGTATGATGATGTGGGTGTCAGTGTGTCAGAACTGTAACTAGGGTAGGGCAGCTTGGGCTTTCTCCCAGGGTGCCAAATTTAAAGGATGAGGCAGTGACCCTGTTCTGTGCTCAGCTTCTGATGAGCTAAGAGTAGGGGCAACTGCCCAGTCCACATTCTCCGGTCCCCTGTGGCAGGAAGCACCACTCCCATTGCTCAGTCCCCTCCATTGTGATCTCCTGAATGTCTGGTGAAAGAGAAGGCAGGCACTAGGCCTCCGAAATTAAGGAGCTCATTCCCTGCAGCTCAGACTCCTTTTGTTGAGTGCTGGTTCCAAGGAGAAGAGGCATCATGGGAAAGGTGGTCTCTGAGGTCACCTGCACTCTGAAAAATGGTGCTCATCAATGACTTGCTTATTTTTTTTCCCAATAAGAGAAAGAGGAAAATATACATAAATAACATTTGAAAAGAAAATATTCTTTTTTCATATACTGTATAACATTTTGAGTGGCACAAACCATCTTGTAATTTAAACAGCAGCCTGAGACACAGAAATTAATCAGGCAACCCTTTTTGACCTAAGGGGAGGGAAAGCTTTACCTGTTTATCAATGTGTATCACTCTTAAAGCCAAAGGGGCAGGTCGGGTGTGTGTGTGTGTGTGTGTGTGTGGCAATTCTGTCTGCCTATATGGCCTCTGTCCATTATCTAGAAATCCTAGTGATTTATGTGCCTTTCTCTTTTTCCTTAGACTGCAGACTGCCAGATACACAACCATTTTGCTAGTAAAGCTTATTCTGCCACAAAGATTAGTAATGAGGAAGGCTTCACCACCTAAATTTGTATGAAGCTATTAAGTGTTAAAACCATAGAAGCAGGACTGGCAGGAACTTTGTCAAATACAAACCCTTCCCAAAGCTGAGGTATGTTTTTTAAAGTAGACTATGAGACAAAAAGAATGTGTGAGAGAGATTAACCAAGTTAACCTCGTGTACTTTTTCATGTTGTGTCCACTCTACTCTTACTACACCCTCACCTTACCAGGGTAGTACATTAAAGGGTTTGAGACAAATTGTTACGATAATAAGCCAGATATGTGGTTAATATTTTCTCTGATTTGTTGGGCACTAGATATTTATATTTATGCTTAGATATAAATATAAGTATGTATATTCATAAAGTGGCCAAAGGACATAACAGGAGAAACAAACTGGTTTTATTCACATCCGTTTATAATAGCTTCTCAAATAGGTCAAGCTGAGGTCTTAAACTGCTTGACTGTCTGAGGGAATAAACTATTATGACATTAGAGACTGGCATCTCTTTCAGAAGGTCATGAATGAGTGCTTTGGGTGACCCTGGGTGACCAGGTGGGATACAGAAACAATAGCAAATGTCAGCAGTTTGAGCTATCAGCATCCATCAACTCTCCCTTGTGGCCGTCTCTCAGCTGCTACGATGTGAAACCATTTCCCCAAAGACTTAAACCAACTGGGGCCAAATGGCAAAAATGCTGGGTGACTAAGTTTCCCAAAGATGGTCTCAGTCACAAATGACTAAAAACAAAATTATAGAGCAATCTTCTTGGCTGACTGAGAGTAGAATGAAATGTGATTCATTTTCCTCTGCAAAGCAGAGACTGAAGGGGGGGGGAGTGCCTTACTTAACCCTTTCTTTTCTACTAGTGCCTGTTTTCTGATGTTCTCTCTCTCTTTCTCTTCCCCTAATCCTGGCTCTTATTAAATGGGTGCTAATAATAGTAACAACATCCCTTGGACAATCACTTGAACACATGCCACAGAGCTTTGGAAATAAGCATAGAATCAGATAAAGCAGTGATTGTGTATCAGAATCCTCAGGACTACAGATCACATAGCAAAGATCCCATTGCAACAATATGTTGGCTACTGGAGCATACTAAACAATGGGCTATATCAGGACCCCAATGCCAATTCATCTGGGCCCGATGCCCTTGCTGCTCCTGGAAGTGGATGGGGGATGTGCCCGCCAATGAGGATGTGTAACTAGAACCACTTTCTGGGAGTGGGGAAACCACTTCCAGGAGAGGCAGAGACAGGGCTGTAGCCAGGATTCTAGATGTGGGTGGGTGAATATTTTTTCAGGATGGGCAACAATGTCATATATATGCCACCCCCTGGTTATGAGGGGGACACATTTGTGCATGTACAGAGATATCCAGAACCACTTTCAGGAGTGACAAAGCCACTTCCAGGGGTGGCAAATGTGCAGACACATCTGGAACCACTCCTGGAAGTGGTTCCTGTTGTGAATGCACAAATGAGCCCACTTCCTGGGGCATGGTCAGGCCCGCTCAGCTGTTCTGGCTGGTCAGACACCCCTGATTTAAAGTGTACTCATTCCAATTACAGAGCCTTGAAAGAGTCCTGTATTGATATTTTTTGTCACTACCTCCCCAGGTCAAGAGTGGGTAGCAGACAATGGTATCAGCTGCATTTTCCTTCCCTGTCTCTTCAGTCTTTATGAGCAAAGATCATAGGGAAAGTTGGATTAATGCTTAGATTCAGATGAAGGAGAACCCTAATCCAAATAGCAAAAGTGAAACCTTTCACAGGCATTGCTGAGCCTTCTGCTGTAAGCTTGTTGGGAGGGGAAGACCTAAAATAATGTTCCTATCTTCTCTCATTACATATATACTCTTCATTATAATGCCTCAGTGGTATTCAAATGCTAAAAGTTTTGGATGAATCAGAAGCACAGGTTCCCAAGTTATCAACTTCCATTAATTCTTATACTTCCTTTCTGTGGTCACTACAGAAAAATTCTAATAATGGGCAGAGCAGTTTTAAGGGAGTTAGAAAAAAGAGAATCTAGCAGAAGAACCACTAGTCTCAGAACCTGTTGGTAGAAGGCATTTGTTGGTTCCAACATGTGGCCAAATCACTTTTTCCTGGTTCTGAAGAAGAGGAGAATAGCTATGTCATATCCATAGCATTTGGAGTTTTCATTCCATGTGTAGAACTTGTCAGGGGAATGGAAGGTCTTTGGAGCTAGCAAACAAGACTCACTGATAAGTTACATTTTATGTCATAAGGCTTGTAGCAGTCTCTTTTTTTCCATATTTACGAAGCAAATGCAATGTACAGTAACTATTGCATTTGCTTTTGAATAAGAAAAAAAGAGTTTGGAATTGCAAGTATAATAGTAATTAACTACTTTTCAGTTGCCTTGCAGACAAGACTGCAGCCAATTAATTTTAAAATGTAAATTTTCATCTGTGATTTATCAGATTTATAAAGCACATAGCTTAAGGGAGACTTTAACTTGCCTGGCATCTACCAAGTAACCTGCATTTATGTTGCTTGCGAGATCACAGTGTTCCGACTGTAAAAATTAATGTTAAAATAAGTCCAAGTTGTTATGGGCCACCAGAAAGACAAACACTATGTTGTAAATTGCAAGCCTTCTTCCCCCCCCCCCTCCTTCCTTTCTTCATATCAGAGCATTGAAAAATTAAAAATTAAGGAAATATATGAAATAATGATAAAATTCAAAGCAATTTAAATGTTAAAACAATTTGATTTTTTAAAATCAGAAGTGGGCTCCTTCAATAACATTATCTCAGTCATTTATTAGATCTTTTCTACAGGTGGTAGGACATAAATTGCATGTACATAAATGCTACATTCCTTTGGTTTGATCTATTGTCTGGTGTTAAAAAGACTACCCAACAAGGTTGCCATCCAAGGTGCACCCGACTGCATTCACAATCTTTGTGGAGGATCTTTCTATGTATCCCCTAAGCAAGAGACTGACCTTCAACATCCTCTGAATAGATATGAGCCTCAAGTCCACCAACTCAGATCCAGAAAGAGTTTTATGGCAAGAACAAACATTCTTGAGGGTACACAAGAGCAATACCAAATTAAAAGATGGAGGAAGAAACTCAATGGGGAAGGAACACTGTTGGTATAAGTGCCTAGGCAGCTCTGTCCTACTATGTTGCAAGCTGGATATGGCCATTGTAGCTTTAAGGCTATTTGCAGAGAATGGCCAAGTGCTGTGAGTCAGCACAAAAATCAATGAGCCTCTGAGCATTTATTTATTTATTATTTAATTAAATTTATATTCCGCCCTACTCGCACAGGCGACTCAGGGCCGATGACAATTGACATATAATAAACAGTTAAAAACTCTAAAAAACAAAGTAAAAGATTAAAAACCAATTTAAAACAACCTCTAATTCCTTTAACTAAAGGAATGAGTGGAATAAAAGTGATGAGGGTAAGTGTAAGATGTTAAATAAGCCATCGGGGAGGGGTCAGTGAACCATCATAACCCCACACCATTCCCGCCAGCCAAGTTTTCAGACCCTTCCTGAAAGCCAATAGCTCCGTCTGGAGGCACAACTCCAAAGGCAGGCAGTTCCACAGAGTCGGAACAAACAAGGAGAAGGCCCTCTTTCTAGTGCCAGAGAGTCGAACCTCTCTGGCAGATGGCACAACTAAGGCACCTCTCCAATCCGCTCTGATGGGATGGTCAGATACCTTTGAGGAGATGTGGTCTCTCAAGTATCCTGGCCCACTACCATGTAGGGCTTTAAAGGTAATAACCAGCACCTTGAATTGCACCCAGAGGCAAACTGGTAACCAGTGCAGCTCCCGAAGCAGTGGGGATGCATGAGAGTAATGCCCACATCCCAACACCACCCGAGCTGCCACATTCTGGACCAGCTGCAGCCTCCGGATGGTAATCAAGGGCAGCCCCATGTAGAGTGCATTGCAATAATCTAATCTGGAGGTGACCAGTGCGTGGGTGATCATAAGCAAGGAGTCCCTGTCAAGGAGTGGGTGCAACTGGCGAATTACACGCAACTGTGCAAAAGCCTTCCTAGCCACGACTGCCACCTGCTCATCGAGCAGGAGTTGTGAGTCCAGGAGGACCCCCAAATTGTGCACCCGGTCTGTTTGGTACAAACTAGCCCCATCCAGAACCAAAGATGGTAACTCCTTTGTTGACACAGGACACCCAACCCACAACCACTCAGTCTTGCCAGGATTCAGTTGTAACCCATTGTCCCCCCCTCACAGCCTCCAGACACCTTCAAAACTGCATCTCTCCCCTCTTTCAAAACTGCATCCCTCCCCTCCTGGTGGTGCTCTTGTGTGTGCCTATTTCTACAATGTTTTAGAATAACTACAATAGTGTAGTGTATTTTTTAAACTGAATTGGCACCACCCAACCAGTGGTGGCAATGCAGGGGAGGTGGGTGGGCTAATAATGGTAACACTGAGGCAGGAAATGTTGCTCTAGCCTCTAGCCTCACTGGGCAACCAATACCAGGGCAGCAACAAGAGACAACAGAACGGGGAAAGCGAGGTGTGCACATCCCAAACCCGTAGGAGCAAGAAAGGGTTTTTTTCTCTGCAGCAGCTTGGGATGTGTGTGCCTCACCTCCCACATTCTGTTGTCTCTCATTGCTAGACGGCCAGGGCTGAAGAGCCGCCGCGCCGGGTGGCTGGAGCACCGCTGCGACCCCGGGCCACGCCCAACACCGGGGTTTGTGTTGTTTTGGTGCTAGGACTTGGCCCTTGGGGAGGGGGACGAATATCGCCTCCCTGGTCAACCTGACCAACCTAGCCCCTGAACTGTTTGCGGCTGTCTGAAACCTTTGTACCTTGGACGACTGGTATTTTATTGCAAAAGTTATTACAAATGTTTTTATTGTAATTTTATTGTGTATTGTACTGTTGTGAAACACTCTGCGTGTGATTGGGCAGCATAGAAATAATAATAATAATAATAATAATAATAATAATAATAATAATAATAATAATAATAATAATAATAATAATAATAATAATAATAATAATAATAATAATAATAATAATAATAATAATAATAGAGAGATGCACTGGGAGGCCGGGGGGAGGAAGACACACGCACCCCAAACCAAAAGCAGCAAGAAAGGAGATTTCTCTATGCTGGTTTGAGACGTGCCCACTCCCCCCGTCTTGTTGTCAATCGGCACATCTTAATCCAGTGCGGTTTTGGAACGCTTAGGGTCATTGGCCCCAATATAAGTTGAGTCCCCTTTTGGGCCCTCATTTTGGTGGTTCAAAAACTCAACATATACTCAAGTATAAATGGTAGACCTGTGTGATCAAGGGGTTTTAAAAGGCTTTGGTTGTACTTATAACATAAGGAGAAATCTTCTAATGCGGAGGTCAGCTGCTGTTCAATGGACTCAAAAGTTTTCCCTGGACTGTCAAAGCAAAATTCATTATCACAGATGAACCTTTGGTATACGGGAACATCAGCTGGTCATTTGTGTAAATGTTAAAAAGTAACTGTGCCAGGACACTATCCTATGGAAAACCATTCCTTTGATTCTTTCAGCTACTGTTCCTTGCTTGAAATTCAAGAATTTTCAGTTTTGAATTAGAATGGCAACCATTTCTATTAGTCCATGATATTCAGCAAGGAGGTAGAGCTTTCTGAACAGCCATTAATGATGGACAGTGTCATATGATGCTGTAAGGTCGATGAATGTTGCCCTAGTTATTTTATGTGTTTAAAAAACTGTCTTCCATATGCTGGGTTAGAGTTAGGATTTGAGCCATACAACTCTTGCCAAGCCTAAAGCCTGCTTGTTCTGTAATTTTAAAAGACTGGATTTGAGGGACTCGCTAAATGATTTAATATCATTTGTTTGAACACTTGTAGAAATGGCATAGTAGTAGGGAGATTGGCCTGTAGAATTTAGGATCTGGTGGTTCCTTGCCTAGTTTCAGTTTAATAATAGATTTCACCATTTTGGAATTTGTTTGCATCCAGCAATTATTAAAGAGTAAAAATAGCCATTCCTTTGTGTTTTTCCCAAAATGTTTAATATGCTCCATGTGGATCTCATCAAAATACACTGCTTTGTCCTTCCTACATCTTCTTAAGTCTTTTGCTAGTTTCAGGAATATGAAGGAGTAGAAAGTTCATTGGCTTTACTCTGAATATCTATTTGATGTTTTATTTTCTTATGCTTTAATAAGTCTTCTCTGCCATGAGCAGTTAGTGTGTTATTTGGTTTGGGGTTATATCTTCATACAGTGTCATTTTGTTTGTATCATTGTTCAGTCTTTTCAGTAGTCTCCAAGCTTTCCGGCTGCTTCTTGCCATGTCAAGCTGTGTTATAGTGTCTATCCAACAAGTTCTTTATATTTCAACAAAGGTTGAGATCAAATTTCTCCTAGCTTTTATTGTAGGTTCAATAAAAGGATTGTCTTCAAAGTGTGAACTATAATCTAAGTATTGGGCATGCATTTCTGGACTGAGCCCTGGGATGCATTTAGTTCAGCAGCCTCTTGGAATGGAGACACAAGAACATTTTGAAATGAAGTTTACAAATTGATCATACTTCTCTAGTTGGGAGAAATGTGAAGCATAGCTGGATCCAACACTGTTATAAACTTTTCCCAGTAGACTTTTTTGAAATTATACCTCCTATGGAATAGACAGAGGTCAGATTGCTGAGTAGATCTTATATTAAATGGGTCTTTGCCAAGTGTTTGCTATTAGATTACCTTCTCTAGCAAAAAATTTATCTGGATTGTAGCCTGTCTGCCACCTGCCACTGTTAAATGAACTGCGTAGTTTAGGATCATGTATAACACACAATGAGTTGGATTCTGCCTGTTATATAATGGCTTCACCATTTTCATCATCTTGTTCATAGCACCAAATGTTGCTATGGCTGCTAAAATCTTTAACTAAAATCAAAGCAAACCAATCACTCTTATATAAACCCCCCACAGTGCTAAGTGCAATTTCTGGGTGGTTCACAAGTTAAGTAACATTTTGCCCCCAACATTCTAGGTATTCATTTTACTGACATCGGAAGGATGGAAGGCTGAGTCCACATAAAAATACACATTAAAAATAAATACACATTAAATACACATTAAAATACACACACACATACCCCACACCCAAAGGTGAGTCACTTACCCTGGGGAGCAGGCTATAGGGAGCTTCAGACTAGCAGCTTCTCTTCCTCCTCCCCACTTAGGAGGACAGCAAGGAGGCTGCACATGCACGCCAAGCGCTGTAGGCGTGCATGCACACCAAGCTCTTGGCATGCATGCACAGTGGGGGAACTGGTGAAAAGGTAATCCCCGAGGTAGTTCCCCCCAAAAGCCGCTACCGGTTCTCTGGGACACTGGGAAAAGTTACTAACAGTTCTGGAGAACTGGTGCGAACCTGTTGCTGCCCATCACTGCATTAAGGACCAGACATTTTGGAGAGTTTTCCTTCATTGTCTGAATTGACTTGATGGCACATAACAACAACAAAAAGGAGCTGAAGGTCAGAGGTTGGAAAAATTAACTCCCAGAATCCCTCAGTGACCATGTTTTCCTGGAGTTTCTGGGAGCCATACACAAAACAGGCAATTTTGCCAAGACCTAGTTCAAATATAACATCCTGCCAAAATAATGAAGAGTAAATCACAGTTCTTTGTGTTCAGATGTTACATGCTACCCTAGTTCAACCCAAACAGGACATAAATAACTAAACCGAGAGGCTAGAGAGCCTGGATCTAGGCTGCTAATGGTTTAGTAAACTAGTAGTGTAACATCCAAACTGGGTCTTAAACATTTACTACTTAACCATAAGAGATGTGATAATTAAATAAGACCCAAACTGAGTCTTAGACATTTACTCCTTAACCATAAAATGCATTAATTATGTAAATAATGCATGTCTAATTGGACATCCCACTATGGTAAAGTAGTAGACCAGCCTGCAACCCAAGGCTGTGTTGGGTGGTTGTAAATAACCTGACTCCCTAAAGGAACCAATGGCTATGGGTAGATGAGACCCTAGGTGGAGTGATGGCCTCTTCAGTGGAGGAAATGCCACTGGAAACCATCATATTGGGCCCAACGGCAAAATGAGCGAAGGAGGAACCAGTTCACTATTCTGATTCCCAATGGTCATGGAGGTGGAAGAGACCATGCCAGATGGACTGGCTGTGAAGGCACACCTTGTTAATATCCTCAAGGATGCCGCAATCCATTGTAGTCCTGGTGTTAAATCTTACATGTCTCATTTCATACGTACTGTGGGAGATGGCTCCATGATCACAGTGGGTCACTTCACAGCAAGCTAGGATCCACCAAATTCATGCCAATGGCATTTTTCCTGTATGTCATTCCTCTTTCACATCCATCAACTGTGAAAATGATTTCCAGAGAGAAATGTATACTCGGATACTAGTAGTAGCCGATGATAACTTAAATAATGGTGAACTGGTATCTGGTCTTTCTGTAGGTTATCTCCTTGATCAATAGCTACAAAAGACAAAGATTGGGAAAAGAGAAGGTAAAAATGGCCCAGTTGTACAGAAAACATATTAAACTCAAAAAAACCTACAAGGAACAGAGATCTGTAAGCCACCCTGGGTCATCTTGGTGAGGAGGGTGGTGGATAAATATGAATAATAAATAAATAAATACATTTTGCAGAAGCACACAAACAACAACCTAACAGCTGGCCAAAACTGAATCAATAAAACTTTGACTGATTTCAGTGGATACAATCTGAGCATCACTGGGAGCTTTTGAAAATCCAATCCACAGTGTCAAACATTATTATTATTATGGAAGATACTTCTGACTGTTTGCTTGTAATGTATATTTACCTTATCTAGCTGTGTGTTTATGTTATTATCTCCTACTTGTGTGAGGTTGCCTCAGCATCTTGAATGGCATGAACCTAGCACAAAAAGCCAGAAAAGGCATGTTCATTTCTTAAATTATATTGGGACATTTCACCCTCAAGAGACAAGATATCATTCTGAACAAGCCTCTGATTACAAAATTTCTGGTTCCTTAAGCTAAACTGGATAAGACAGCATTTGCAAAATTCCCACTAATGCCATTTAATAAGTTAAGGCAGGTGCTCATGACAAAGCATTGTGTTCAGGGTATATATTTCAGAGAAAGCAGCAAGCAGTCTACATTGCCAATCCATAGAAGCTAATATACAGGAACAGCAGTGTTGAACCTGTCTAACAGACCAGTGCTCCTGAGTTTTGGTCAAGGAAAAAGAAAAGCCTAACTTGCAGAATGTATGTACAATACTATATTTTCTTTGCAGAAGCTTTGAACAGAGGTAGAGAAGCTGCAATGTTTGAGGTTATTGAACTACTATGCCCATCATGCCACATCAGCTTTGCTGGTAACTGCTGATGGTACTTGGATTCATTCATTCATTCATTCATTCATTCATTCATTTATTGTACCACCCCATTTAATGCAAATGCTCTACTCTGATGGTTCACACATTAAATGAATCAACAATAATATACAAAATCACAATAATCATTATTTCATACCCAAAAAATAACATAAGTTGAATAATACCTTAGAGGGTCTTCTGTTCACCAGCCCAGGTGTTGCTCTATGCCCAAATTGTGTGGACCGCTGTAAAACCCCAGTTTGTTACAAGCTATGAGAGGCATCTGGACAGGTTCAACACTGCTGTTCCTGTACTATGTGAATTACCTACTTCTTTCCTCTGAGAACAATACTGTGAATGAAAGTTAATACTTTGAGAAGTGCCCTTCGTGAAATACGATTTGAAATGATCGCATCACTATTCACATGAAAGTGTCCTCCTCTAAGCTTACCCTAGACATTTTGCCAGTTGAGGTGAAAGGACAAAAAAGGTGCCCTCTCCCATAGCCCCATGCAGAAATTGATTGGATTAGCAGTTAGTTAGATTTGAGCCTGCTCACACTCAGACACCATCAGATATTTATTTTGTTGGGTTTTTTTGTTTCTTTGTTTGTTTAATAATATTGTGGTTGATTATTTAATTGTTTGTACACCACCCAGAGTGGGAAATATCCCATATGGGCCAGGTGGTATAAAAAATGTAATAAATAAGTAAAAATACTAGAGAACTGGTGATGAGACATCATCTTCAATCAAACACTCTCAACCTTTGACATCTCAAATAGTTCACAATCCCTGATCATTAGTCATGTTGACTGAGGCTTCAAGGAGCTGAAGATCTAGAGGTAGAGAACCACTGCTCTTAGCAATCAGAAATCACACAGATCTGTCATTAGAGAGAAGATGAGGCCAGGGAGGTTCAAGAGGAACAGCTAGAGACCTACTGCTGGACTGCACCACTTGCTTTTGCCTGTAATTGCCCATCTATGTAGAGCCTGGATCTGATATTCGTTAACTTACATGATCTGACAAATGCCTAACCCTGGGTGGTCTTGGCTGTGATTTGATGCCTTAGCTCTCAATCACTGTTTATCAGGACAAAGCAGCTCTTTCAGTGCATTGGAGCTATTCACAGAAATGACATGCCAATTTTTCAAACAAGCTTAGAAACCAATCTTCCTTAACCTGAGGCCAGCCTTAGCCTGTAGTGATATTAACAGTTTGTTGGGCAATGGATTCAACAGGCAGCATTATTTTCTTGTCTCTGTTTTTATGTCCCCTTTTTAATTCTACCCGACTGTGGTAGATGCGAAGTCACTCTGTTCACATGGGGATGGAAGTTCTCTCCCCAATGTGACTGTGAAGAAGAAGACCAAACCATAGACCACACTATATTTAAGTGTCCTTTACTTGTGTTTGGAGGGACTCTGGTGGACTTGCATAGTAACACAGAAGAAGCCCTTCAATGGCTGTCAAACCTAGATGTGGAACTCTAGCTAGGAACTTGAGATGGACAATTTGTGCTTACTGTATGTATCAACATTAATGTAGACAAATGAAATTCATCATACGACAAATAAAAATCCCCCCATTTGGGGTACACAGAAAGAGCCTCTTCAAAGATTGTGGTATTTTTGAACCACAATCTGACAACCTTGTGTTGCCGGCTAATATTTCTCACACTAGGTCAGACAAAGGGAACTGCAGAATGAACTCACCGAAAGATGCCTTCATTTTGGCAGTTTCTTGTCTGGCCCGGACACAGAAGAAGGCGCCAGAGGATGGGGTTCCTCTATCTGAGCTATGCCCGGCCGGGTTCGGTATTTGGCACCAGCCTAGGGAGAGGGGGAGGGGCGGTGGAGTCGCTGTGATTGCTAGGGAGTCATTGGGAGTCGCCAGGGCCACGGCTCCACAAATCCCGGGTTGTGAGGCCTTGCTCCTGCGTGTGGGCCCTAAGGGTCAGTTGGGAATCTTGCTCATGTACCTGCCTCCCTGCAGAGTAGCAGATTCCCTGCCTGACCTCCTCGAGGCAGTCTCCATGTTGGCGTTGGAGACCCCCAGGCTGATGGTCCTGGGGGACTTCAATTTGCCGTCATTGGGGACCGGCTCAGAGGTGGCTCGGGAGTTCATGGCTTCCATGGCAACCATGGGCCTGACTCAGGTAATTCAGGGTCCTACCAGAGGCAGTGGCTACACCCCAGATTTAATCTTTTTGTCGGAGCTGTGGCAGAGTGATCTGAATTTACAAAAATTAGATATAACTCCAGTGCCATGGTCGGATCACTATCTGGTGACTCTAGACTTCCTAGGGGCTGGTCTCCACCGCAGGGAGGCAGGGCCGATTAAATGGGCCCGCCCCCGGCGACTAATGGATCCAGAGGGATTCCAGAGGGAACTGGGGGATTGTCCTCTTGACCCGCAAAGCGATTCATCTGAGGCCATTGTCGACGCTTGGGACAAGAAAGCGACGGCAGCCTTGGATGTAATCGCGCCACTACGGCCTCTCCGAGTCCGTGGGGATCGATCTGCCCCTTGGTTTTCTGAGGAACTAAGGGAGCTCAAATGGGCTAAGAGACGCCGAGAGCGCCGCTGGGTGAAGACTCGGAGCGAGTCTGACCGAACACTGGTCAGAGCTGCTATTAAAGACTACCTAGTGGCGATGAGGGTGGTGAAGCGCCAATACTTCACCACCCTTATTGCCTCCGCAGATAATCGCCTAGCGGCCTTGTTCCGGGTGACCAGGTCCCTCCTCGGTAGAGGGGGGCCGGGCCCTGGGTGGCAGGGATCGGCTGAGGATTTTGCCGATTATCTGGTGGAGAAAATCGCTCAGATCCGCTCGAAGTTGAATCCCGGCGTGGAACGTACAGAGCTGGGGCTGACCATAGCACAGTCTAGCCATGTTACCTGGGATCGGTTCGATCCTGTTGGCCCTGAGGAAGTGGACAGGCTTCTTGTATCTGTTCGCGCCACAGCCTGTGCACTGGACCCATGCCCTGCCTGGTTAATAAAAGCTTCTAAGTCTGTGGCAGGTGGCTGGGTCGAGGCGATCATCAATGCTTCATTAAAAGAGGGGCATTTTCCTGCACCTTTTAAACATGCTTTGGTGCTCCCCCTCTTAAAAAAGCCATCCCTCGACCCCACGATAATTTCCAACTACCGTCCAGTGTCCAACCTACCTTTTTTAGGTAAGGTTTTGGAAAAGGCTGTGGCGCAGCAGTTGCAGGAAGTCCTGGATGAAGCGGATTATCTGGACCCGTTTCAGTCAGGATTCAGGCCCGGATATGGTACTGAAACTGCACTAGTCGCTTTGGTGGATGATCTCTGGAGAGAGCGGGATGGAGGGGAGCCGTCTGTCCTCGCTCTTCTCGATCTCTCAGCGGCTTTTGATACTGTCGATCATGGCATCCTTCTGGGAAGGCTCCAGGGTCTGGGGATCCAGGGCACAGTGCTGTCCTGGTTTTCCTCATTCCTGAGGGACAGGACCCAGTCGGTGTGCCTGGAGAAGGAGAAGTCCAGCCCTAGGCCCCTGCAATACGGGGTGCCTCAGGGCTCGGTACTCTCTCCTGTTTAACATCTATATGAAGCCGCTGGGTGAGATCATCCGTTCCCATGGGGTAAGGTATCATCAATATGCAGATGATACCCAGTTATACATCTCCGCCCGTGGGGACCCAAGCGGTGCGGTGGAAGTCCTTTCCAGGTGTCTGAAGGCTGTTAAGGTCTGGATGGGGGACAATGGGCTACAGCTGAACCCCGGCAAGACTGAGTGGCTATGGGTAAGGGGTCCTGTGTTAACCCAGGAGCTGCCATCTTTGGTACTGGATGGGGCAGCTTTGCCCCAAACAGACCCAGTGCGTAATCTGGGGGTCCTCCTGGACTCACGGCTACTGTTCGAAGAGCAGGTGGCAGCCGTGGCCAGGAGGGCCTTTGCACAACTTCGTGTAATACGCCAGTTACGCCCACTCCTGGACCGGGACGCCTTGCTTATGGTCACACATGCGTTGGTCACCTCCAGACTTGACTATTGTAATGCGCTCTACATGGGGCTGCCCCTGATGACCATCCGGAGACTCCAGCTGGTCCAAAATGCGGCGGCCCGGGTAGTGGTGGGGTGTGGGCGTTATGCTCGCGCTTCACCGCTGCTCCGGGAGCTGCACTGGTTGCCAGTATGTCTCCGGGTGCAATTCAAGGTGCTGGTTATTACCTTTAAAGCCCTTTATGGTAGTGGGCCAGGATACCTAAGAGACCGTGTCACCCCAAGAACATCTGTCCGTCCCACCAGGGCGGATCGGAGAGGCTCCCTTGTTGTCCCTTCGGCAAGAAAGGCGCATCTTGCCTGCACTAGGAGGAGGGCCTTTTCTGTGTCCGCCCCGGCCCTTTGGAACCTCCTGCCCACCGAGCTGCGCCTTCAGACAGAGCTCCTGCCCTTCCGGAAGGGCTTGAAAACCTGGCTGGCAGGACAAGTGTGGGGACCTGGGAATGCGAGTTCACTTACCAGGTGGCTTATCTGATGGACTGCCACCTTGGGTCTGGTAGTGGGACTGTGTATTGTTTTAATTTTTGTGATTAAGTTTTGATGACTTTTTAACTTGATGTTTTTATTGATGTAGATTGTCTTATGTTTTTATTCTTATTTTTAGTCTCATGTAAGCCGCTCAGAGTCGGGTCCTCCCGATTGGGGCGGGGTATCAAGTATAATAATAAATAAAAATAAATAAAAGCCCCCATTTCTTTCCATTTTACTTTTTTTTAATGGGTGGTGTAGCATGGAAAGACATGCAGGAGAGGGATTTCATTCAATACCATCTTACCAAGACCAGCATTGCACTTAACCCAGTAGGCATCAGTTCTTCACTGGATGGCCTTCAGGGTAACAGTTTGTGATTCCTAGAACATTTGTTAGATTTGTTGCTTTGTGACTTGTGGAGCAAGGAGTAACACACTTTTTAAAATTTATTTTGTTTGTTTATTATATTTATATGCCATCCATCTAGGATATTTTCCTACTTTGGGCAGTGTACAAGCATTAAAATATTACAAATTTTACAGACATAACTAAGAAAAAAACCACGAACCATAAACAATAATAAATCAATAAATAATACACGATGAAAATTCAACAGTCAACATTGGCGATGTCTGAGGCATGGTCTTCTCAAACTACCACTTGACTCTAGGGAGGATGTTTCTAAAAAACCCTTTAAAGAGAACTGTGCTGAGTTGCTTTTTAAGTACATCGTGTGATAGGGCCTGATGCAGTTCAACTTATAATAGATTCCATAATGCAGCTGCTGCCATCGAGAAGGCCCTTCTCCATCTCACTATCTTTCTTGACATTCTCAGGGTCAGAACCTGAAGCAGCACAGATTGTGATGAACAGGAGATGCAGGTTGATGTTCTAAAGGAGAGAAGCTCTGACAAATAAGAAGATCCCAAACTGTATAGGGCAGTAATGGTGAAACTTGGAACTTCAGGTATAGGACTTTACAAGTTATAGTTAATACCTTGTACCTGATACAGAAGTAAAGAGGGAACCAGTGCAGATCTGCCAAGGCTGGGGAGATATGCTCAAACTTCTTTGTTCCCATCACCAGCCTAGCAGTCAAATTTCCTTATCAAAGACAAGGCTAGCTTCACGTAGAGAGCATTACAGTAATCAATCCATGAGATTACCAATGAGTGAACCAGAGTTGTAAAGGAACATCTGTCCAAATAGGAACACAACAGTGCTATTTGATAAAGTTGGAAAATACCACTTTACTCCCTGCTGCAATTTGAGCATCAAGGGTCATAGATAGCTCTAGACCAGTGGTCAGCAAACTTGGCTCTCCAGCTGTTCTTGGACTTCAGTTCCCAGAAGCCTTGATCAGCAGGAGTGCTGACTTGGGCTTCTGGGAATTGAAGTCCAAGAATACCTGAAGAGCCAAGTTTGCAGACCCCTTTTATTATTATTATTATTATTATTATTATTATTATTATTATTATTATTATTATTATTATTATTATTATTATTATTATTATTATTATTATTATTATTATTATTATTATTATTATTATTATTATATTTGAACTTCTATACCGCCCTACTTGGCAGAGCCAACTCAGGGCGGTTTACACACATGCATAGTTACAGTCACAACACATCAACAAGTCAATAGTCAATATCAAATGAAAACAGTCAATAAATAGTCAATATCAGTATCACAGAACATCAGCACATAAACATCATTACAGTAAAAGTAATTCAATAAACAGTAACAAAAAATTCAATAACATCAATATCAAGCAGTAGATTAAAAATTTCCATATCTCAGTCAAATTCACACAAAGAAACAAAATTAAGCAAAGCACCATGACAAGTAACGAGCCTCTCCGTCCACCGCACAGCGTCTCTTAAAGACCCAGCAGGGCGAGGTTCTGGGGGCGGATGGAACAAGTCCCAAGGCTGAGCGCCACTGCAGCCACTTATCTTGGCCGCAGATGTTACTGTGCGGCGACCACCTGCACAACCAAGGAAGCATTCACGGGAGAGGATGGAGACGTCCATGGCTGCCTGCCGCCCGAGTCCCGCAGCTGTTGCTCCCTCGCGTCCGGCTAGCCGAGGGAGAGACCGATGAAGATGGTGGCGGCGAAGATCTTTTAACGCCGCCCAAGTCCCGTGTTGCTCCTTTTAAACTTCCCGGGCGGTGATGGGGGCCGGGAGAGGCGCATCGGCGTTGGCGTCTTCTTCGAGCCTCCCTCGAAAGGGAGGCTCCTTTTAAACTTCCCGGCCGGTGACGGGGGCCAGGAGAGGCGCGTCGGCGTCTTCTTCGAGCCTCCCTCAAAAGGGAGACTCCTTTTAAACTTCCCGGCCGGTGACAGGGGCCAGGAGAGGCGCGTCGGTGTCTTCTTCGAGCCTCCCTCGAAAGGGAGGCTCCTTTTAAACTTCCCGGCCGGTGACGGGGGCCAGGAGAGGCGCGTCGGCGTCTTCTTCGAGCCTCCCTCAAAAGGGAGGCTCCTTTTAAACTTCCCGGCCGGTGACGGGGGCCAGGAGAGGCGCGTCGGCGTCTTCTTCGAGCCTCCCTCGAAAGGGAGGCTCCTTTTAAACTTCCCAGCCGGTGACGGGGGCCAGGAGAGGCGCATCGGCGTCTTCTTCGAGCCTCCCTTGAAAGGGAGACCCCTCCCTCGAAAGGGAGACCCCTGCTCTAGACTGATCCCTAGGTTGTGGAGAGCAATCCTACTTAACCTAGGGATCAGGCTACCTAATTGGGCAGACAGTCCTGCCAATACCAGGCATCTCATCAGGGTTACATCTCAGCTTGTTAACTTTCATCCATTCCATTACCAAAGCCAGGCACTAGTACAGGTACTGAACTGCATCCACTGCAGAGTTGAAAAGGAGAGATAGAGTTGGATGTCATCAGCATATTGACACCACACTCTGAATCTCCAGATGACCCCTCTAAACAGCTTCACACAGTTGTTAAACAACAATGGGGAGATAATTGACCACTGTATCACACACCATTGGAGAGTCCCTAAGTTGAATTATCTGGGTCTGGCCATCAAGGAAGGAACGGAACCACTGTAATACAATGGCTTGGACTCCCAGTCCAGCCAGCCATCCCAATAGGATACTGTGGTCAAAAGCCATCAAGAGAGCCAGGAGCACCAGGAGAGATGAGCCATCCCCCTACTTCCCAGAGAAGGTCATCATGCAGCTCAACCAATGTGGTCTTGGTGCCATGATGAGGCCTGAACCCGACTGGAATGGATCCAAGCAGTTGGTTTCCTCCAAGAGTGCCTGCAAATGATTAACCACAACTTTCTCAATGACCAAAAAAGGCATATTTGCTACAGGTTTTATAGTTATCTAACACATCTGTAGCTAAATATGATTTCTTTAGGAGTGGGTGAATAATGGTTTCTTTTTAAAAAGAGGGGATGTTAACCTTTCCCAATTATGATCACTTCTTCAGGAATTCTTGTGGGTAAGACAGGGAAATTATCGACAAAAGTCCAAATGTTCATGGCACGCACAGGGGTCTGTTTGCCAGGCTCTGTTCTTTAAAATGAATGTGGAGGAGCAGCAGTCCATTTGATACCCCACCCCCATTTCACAAACACAGGAAACCAGGCCTCTGTTTACAGATGTTACTATCTATGATGGTCAAGGATCAAAACAAGAGGTTGTAGGCTTACAGCCTACAAGCACCTTGTCCACCTCCTCAGAAGACACAAGCTGAAACCACTCCCACAAATTATGACAAGATGACTCATTTGACATCCCATCCTGGTTTGCTGTAATAAATGTGGAGTCAAGGTCCCGTCAAATTACCTCAAACTTTGTTCTAAAAGTAATTCTGAACTTTTCACTACTCAGTTGACTTTGGTGAGGGACTGCGGTTTGGCTTTCTGCAGTGAGGACACGAACTATTTTATAAAGTTCAGCTTGTTGGTTAACCTCCTCCTGAATTCAATGGGTATTTAGGTTTTTCTCACCCTTCTCACTAACTGCAAATAAATTGAGGTTGCCTGTTTCATCAAACTTATCCAAGGGAGCAATAATGGTAACTTTATAGTGTATATACAGTATACTTATCCCTTGGTGGCAGGGGTAAGAATATGTAACACAGTGGCAATGTATTTGCTAAATTAAGTGCATGTCTCTACTCATCCCAATGAATGTAAAAGTGTTAGTTGGAGGCATTCTCTGTACGTACTATAGAGTCTTGGCAGGCCATCATTAAAAGATAGCATTTTGCTCCTGATTTAAGACCCTAATGAACCTCTGACAAAGCCATACTAGTCCTTCATAGAGAGGGAGTCTGCCTAGAGCCAGCAATAGATTAAACCAAACGAGAAGACTCCCAGGGCCAAGCAGCACTCTGGCAGTTTGTCAAGGTAAAAGTCTGCCGATAAACATGCTGCTAGCCTCGGAAGGCTTGATTTGGGAGCTGCTCTGTCTTATTTACAAGGTAGTTGCAAAATGCCTACAAGCAGAGAAGTAAATGAGGGGAGGAAAGGCAGGGAGAGACTTCAAGGATGTGAGAAAGAGGAGGCACCAGGGTGCTTTCAGATGATGTTTCATTTCCAGAAGCAAACAAAGGATCCAGACAAATGGCTTCTTCCCTTTCTAACTCTCCTATGTTACTGTATCTCTTCTTCCTTCTTTTTACTTGCCACAGCACATCCATTAAGAAGGACATGACAGGACTGCTACAAAAAGTCTTTGGACTGATAGCAACAGAGTCTGGAAGCACCCCATGATTTCCTCATTTAAAAGCCCTCCAGTAAATATTTGTCAGCAGACTTAGTGTCTGTGAAAGAACCCTTGCATTGAATAGCAATTGAACAGTTAAGAAGTTTTTCCTGATCTTTAGCCTGTATCTGAACATTACTGTACAGTAACTTGATCATTATGTGTCCTGCAGTCTGGGATGATCAAGAATTGCTCCAGCCCTCCTCTTTTCACATTTTTTCAAGTACAGTAATACCTCAGATAACAAGGCTTGGTTCCACAAGTCTTAACGTTATCTGATTTTTAGCCTTATCCAATGCATGCATCAGATAACGTTAAAATCCTATGCAGATGACTCAGATAACGTCAACTCCATAGAGATACATTGTAAACAACACAGACTTCAAGGGAAAGTCAAGGAAACATGCTGGAACCTTAAAGAACTTTAAGAAATAATTGTCTAAGGGGTAAATACATTACAAAAACATACCAGACCACCCTGACTTTAGGGGAACAAAACCATGCAGCATTTTTAAACTTTTGAAAACTTTATAAAGTGCTGATTTAAAAGATCTGCTCCCTCGTTTAGCTTCTTTTCAGAATCAGCCGCCACCACCACCACCACCACCACCACCACCACCACCAAAACCACCCGGCCTGGCTTGCTCCCAAGCCTCTCTTAAGAAGCCCCCCCCCCCATCACTAAGTCCCTTAGCAAACCAAAAGGAGGTTTTTAGAATCAGGGCCCCCTGCCTGGCTTGCTAAGGGGCTTAGCTATCCAGGCTGGGGGGGGGCTTCTTAAGAGAGGATGGGGAAAGGGTCCCAAGCCTCTCTTAAGAAGCCCCCCCCACAATTGCTAAGTCCCAGATGGAGGTTTTCTGAACAGAAGCTAGGAAAAAGTTTTCTTCTTTTCAGAATCAGCCCCTCCGATGCTGTGATTGTTATTGAGATCATGCAACCTTGGGAGAATGAGAGCAGGCAGCCCCTCCCCCCTTCTCCCAAGGCAAACTGGTGAGTCCCAGCCATGCCTCAGGGAATTTGAGGCAAACATTTGCATCGGATAACGTTAACATAACATTATCCGATGCAAATGTTTGCCTCAAATTCCCCAACGTTATCCAATTTTAGCCTTATCCGATGTAAACGTTATCCAAGGTATCACTGTATTTGAAAAGTGCTACCATGTCCCTCCCTGTCTCTTTTTTTTTCAAGGCTAAAATGCCCAGTTCCTTCAGTTTTTCCTCAAATGGATCAGTTTCAGGTTGCCTTTCTCTGTACCTGCTCTAGTTTGTTTGCATCTTTCTTAAAGTGTGGTGCCCAGAATTGGACACCGTGCTCTGGATGTGCTATAACTAATACAGTTGTACCTTGCTTAATTGTGACTTGAGGGGGGGGAATTGTGAACCCCAATTTATTTATTAAGCAAGTTTTTGGTTGGTTTTATTTGTAAAGCGAAGTAAACATTCAGAGAAAATTCTGCTCTTTAAGTGAGTTACTCTTTAAGTGAGGCACTCTTTTTGCGAGGTTTGACTGTACTGAATAGAGGGGGACTAATACCTCATGGGGTGTGGTGGTTGTACTTCTGTAAGAGGGCCTGGTGGCTTAGTGGTTAAATTGCTTTACTGCAGCCAGAACATTGTGAATTCAACAATGACCAGGGTACAAAGTTGACTCAGCCTTCCATCATTCCGAGATCAGTAAAATGAGTACCCAGCATGTTGGGGGCAAAATGCTAATTACTCTGTGAGCTGCCCAGAGAGTGCACTAAACACTATGGGGAAATACAGTAAAATGTTGCATAAAGAATGCCTTGCTTAGAGACTAACTCACTTAAAGAACAGAATTTTCTCTGAATGGTTGCCTTGCTTAACAACGAAAACCAACCAAAAACTTGCTTAACAACTAAATCAGAGTTAGCAATCCCACCTGTCAGAAGTCACAATTGGTCACTTACAATGGTGTTTCACTTAAAGAGCAAACTGGCTTAAAGAGCAATTCTGTGGAACGCATTATGCTCTTTAAGCGAGTTACCACTATAGATTGGCTTTACTTTTGCTTTGCCACCCTTTCTAATTTTTCTGTTCTTTTTAAACAATTGATATTCTTCTGTTGATGTATTTCAATCATGGGAGGCATCCCACAAAGTTTCAGTTATACCTATCAAGTTATACTATACTCCTGCACTAAGATTTCCAATTCTTGTTGTTTGTTTCCTATATTCTTAGTATTCATTTATCAACACTGGAGACTGTGTAATTTATCACTTGCTTTCCTTTATACAATTTTGTGAAAATTATTATTATTGGAGCCCATTAGAGATACTTTATCTGTTCATTCATTATACATAAGCTTTCATCTATCTTTACCTCTTAGTTTACATCTCTCTCTCCCCTTCAAATCCAATTTAAAGCCTTCTTGATGAAGTTCTTCATGCTGTGTCCAAACACACATTCTCCCTAGTCCTTGTGAGGTGCAACTCAACCCTTGCCACTAGTCCATCTTCTAGGAAGCCTAGCCCATAGTCCCAGAAACCAAATCAGTGGTGGGCTGGCCCATCGGGGTGCCCCCCAGTATCATGGCACCCCCCCCCGAGTGTCAGTCCAAAGACCCAAGCTGAACTGCAATGCCCGGAATGATCGAGCAAAGGAGCAGGGCTCTGTGTTCCTCTGCCTGCCTTTCTCCTTCTGTGCTGCCAAAGGTAAGATTACAAAAGCAGATCCATTGACAGTGGAGCCACCGTGGCTTAGAGGTTGCAATTTTGCCTTGTAAGCAGGAGATTGTTGGTTCAAATTCCCAGAGGGGAGTTGATATTAGAAGGCCAGTTTTGTTATTGTTGTTCAGTCATGCAGTCAAATCTGACCCTTTGTGACCCCATGGACCATTGTCTGCCAGGCACCCCTGTCCTCCACCATCTTCCTCAATCAACCCAGGTCTGTGCCCATTGCAACAACAATAGCATCTAGCCATCTCATTTTTGGTCACCCCCTTCTTCCTTCGCCCTCCACCTTTCCCAGCATCAAGGCTTTCTCAAGTGAATCCTCTCTTCTCATTTGATGTCCAAAGTACTTTAGCTTCATCTTTACTATTTGACCTTCTAAGGAGCAGCCAAGTTTGGTTTCTTCTAAGATCGACCTATTTGTTCTTCTTGCTGTCCAGGGTACTCTCAAAACTTTCCTCCAACACCACATTTCAAAGGCATCTATTCTTCTGCACTCAGCTTTCCTTATGGTCCAGCTCTCACAACCGTACATTACCACCAGCCAGTGGTAACATATATATTTTGTTAGGTGTCCAGCACCCTCTTAGTTTAGCCAGCATACCCCTGAACCAAATCCACAATGAAAGCATCCCTAACACATGGCTATTGAATTTCTATTTTAAAAAAGCCTCAAAGGAAGGAAAGTTTGCCACCTTGCAGGATAGTCTATTTCGTTAACGTATAGCTCTTGCAGTCAAGAGGTTTTTCCCTAACATTTAATCAGGATCTACCATAATTTGAATATGTTACTTTGAGTTATATTCTCTGGAGCAGCAGAAAACAAACATGCAATGAACCTTCAGATATTGGAAGATGGCAATGAGATCAGTCTTCTTTTCTCTAGGGTAAGCATACCACATCTCTCAACTGGTTCTCAAAGGGCTTGGTCCCCAAACCTTTTATCACCTTGGTTTCTCTCTAAACATGTCACTCCTAAATAGGAATGTTCAGAACTGGACACAGTAATTCCAGGTGAGGTCTAACCAAAGCAGATTTCTTCCCATGTGAGCTGAGAAATTAATTGTTTTCCTTGTCAAGGAAAAAAGGAGCACCCACAGTCATTATGGTTTTCCACATCTTAGTAGCTATTGTGAGTTCACATCAATTCATGCTCTGTCACACTAGCAAATAGGTTACATTGCAGTGCCAATATCCAAACTCAGCTTAATGCAGATTGGCTTTTATTACCACAGAAGTAGGTTCTGGAGAGTTTGCTATTTCATATTGTGTAGGCTCATGCCAAGCTTGCTCTCTCTTTCTCTAGGTAGCAGCAGAAACTATGCATAGCTTAGAAAATGGATACAAATAGGATTTAGATTTGCTGTAAAACATCGACATCAATTTGCCTAGAGAGGAGGAGAGAAGAATGATAGAAGTAGTTTCCAAAGCTTAGACCAATTAGAATGGGTTGGGGGAGGCTTGGACATAATTAAATATTAACGCCTCAGAGACAAATATGAAAGAAATGAAATAACAACAATTAGCCAAAAAAAATGGAATGGAGATGGGAACAATATTAATTGAGCCTATTATAAAACACTAATAGCATTTGAAAACCTAATCTTTGCATTGTCGAACTGTTTTGATTAAGTGATAAATTTTGCTCTTATGAACCTGTCATATTTTTGTGCTGGGATATTAATTCCTGCCTTTAGTTGTCTTTTAGTTTTCTTGCTCGACATAGGGTGCTTTTGTACCAAGATCAGAAGCACACACTCTGTAGCTAAGTTTTTTCCTTTTCCCTTCTGTGGTTGTGCCCCAACACTGTTTCCTTGACCTATCATGTAGTGGTGTTATGATACATTTTGAAGTACAGGCATTCATTATGAAAGACCCCACAGCCATGCCCTCAATGAGAGAGCAAAAATGCAGTCATTCTGTAAATCCACATTTTTTTAAAAAACAGTCCTATAACTTTTCATGGCATCAAGCTTTTGTTACACTACTGGGTTTTAATTGCCCATTCAAGACCAAAGCCATCCAATACAATAGCTCACAACAATATCTTTTTTTTTCTGAAGAAACCTTGAGGTCGCAAAGGGTAGGAACCTACTGTGTGACTGAACAGCAACAAAATGTCCCCGTCAGGTTGCTATGAGGGCTGCAGTTAGGCCTAGACTAGAAGGAACTAGGAAGCAAGGAGACAGGGAGAGATATTATGTCATTACCACTCCACTACCAAAGAAGACACAGGCGCCAATGTTGGTTGAAAACTAGGGGCACTTTTATTAAAATACTATATAACTCTAGAACCAAGTAACTTGTTCCAATTATAAGATATTTGGAAGGAGTCCTCGCAGTGTGGTCTGGGTTATTCTTCTGTCCATTGTGCCCCTCCCCGGGATCTGGAGGGACAAGTCCTTCACTGGACTTCCCTCCCATTCTGCTACCAACCATCCAGCTGGTGCACAGCCTGGAAGAGGTTGCCCATTTCTCCAGTGTAAACCCCACCCAGGAGAGTTTGTTCAGAAGACCGATCACTAACCCTGGGCCCTTAGGGGACCATATTGACCGCACTACAGACCAAAGGGCACTCCTAATGACCTTCCCCCCACCCACAACTAAACAGGGGTGGTTCGAAGACTCCTCCAAAGATCATCCAGAAAATAATCACATCCCACAATGGAAAGTTCCTTGTTGTCCTCCCTAAACATGTCTGGCCTGTCTTTAGAAATATGATTACAGTTGTACCTCGCTTAAAGAGCATAATGTGTTCCACAGGATTGCTCTTTAAGCGAGTTTGCTCTTTAAGCAAAACACCATTGTAAATGACCAAGTGGGGGGGGGGGTTACGAACCCCAATTTATTTGTTAAGCAAGTTTTTGGTTGGTTTTATTTGTTAAGCGAAGCGAACATACAGAGAAAATTCTGCTCTTTAAGCACATTACTCTTTAAGCGAGGTTTGACTGTATATGGACTGTAAGGCCCACCCTTGGCAATCACTGACTCCCTTATACATTTGTTAAAGAACAAACCATTCAGGACTGCCAAAGAAACTGCACCCTGAGTTGCACCATGTGGGCAATATTTCAGAATATGCCACATGCATGCCAGGCCAAATGCGCACCACTGGTTCCAGCGTGTGCATGGCCACATTGTATATAACTTCCTCTGATGAGACCACCATGTCCTTTCTCCCAACATGGAGCATTAGGATGGCTGGGGGTCCAAATGGAACCAATAATGCCACCCTTGTGGCCATATCCCTCCACCACAAACCAGGGATACCAATCCAACAGGTCCAATAACAAGGGAGGGCCATCTGAATACCATGCACAGTTTCAGCCGCCCATCTTGCTGCCACATAGACTCAGCTATCTCCTAAAGTAACAGCCATCATAGGCAGCCTGAGCCACCTGAAACAGAACATAATCACACAAGTGAATATCACAATAAACACAAAGGAAACATTATTAACCATGTAATGGCAGAAATCCAAACACCAGTTGCATACCCAGAGGTCATGAATGCAGACAAATGAAATGGTACCGTAAAAGCTGCACACTATAGCTAGGCATTACGTACTTCTGTTTTGAGCAAGTTACTTGTTATAACCTGCCATATCAAGACTCCTCACCTAGCCCCCATACCTCCTGTGGCAAAAGTTCCCACTGCAGGCATGCCTCTGGGGCCAGAGTCCAAAATTCTTATAACAGATATGCTTTGACCTGACCCTTGCCCTGGAGTTCTTCCTGTTCCTGGTGAGCGACTTTTACCAGCCTGCCCTACCTACTCCACTTGACCCACCCAGGCCTGAGTCTAACCAGGGGGTGGACACAGTAGCCAGAAACCCTGTCACTTTTTCAAGAACTTCTAGCCAGGCCACAACAGCTCAGAATTCATTATTGTCATTCATCAGAGGAAGAAGCCATGGGGCTAGGTGAAAATCTACCTGCCCTCTTTTTGGACGAACAGTGAGGAGCAATTGCAAACGGAACCAAAGATCTTCTGGAAAATGAAACCAAAAGACTTCTGGATCCAGACTTCATCAATGAACCCTCCTCGCTCAGTGGTGGGCTCCAAAAAGTTTTACTACCACACTGCAGGCGTGGAATGGTGAGTGTGGCCAGGGGGAAGCATGGAGTTGCATCCAAACTAGGACTACTTTATTTCAAAACTTGGATGGGCAGAGGGGCCAGACAAAATTTCTGCTACCTGTTCTGGCAAACTGGTGTAAACCTGCTAATGCCCAATACTGTACCTTGCTATGAAGCCTGCGAACAACTCACGATGCTGTGGAGAAAACAAGGGTTATTTATGGTAACTTTGGGTCACACCCAATCACCCCATACTAGCATGATTGACCCTACCTAGTGATCTGATATTCTCCTCTGGTCTGAAATTGGCAAATGGCATTCTGCTGACTCAATTGCACAAATGAATGGTTCCCTTCCCTTTGCTAAATCAGCTCTCAGATGGCAGCTATGTTAGTCTGTGACAACAAAAACTACACAGAATCTCGTAGCCTTTGGAAGACTAGCTAATTTTAATTAGCGTATAAGCTTTGGGGAATCAGATAAACTGGGTTGCAACTCAGAAAAATTTGAGTCAAGTAAAATTTGTAAATCTGAATCCAGTGGGATAATTTCAATGGTTCCTGCTGCTTCTTTTAGAATGAGAGACCTTCCCATCCTGTTGCCTCTTCTGTTCACAATAAAGTCATGAACCAGGGGGCTGGGAAACTCCTTGGAGCAAAGTATTTTGGCACCGCAGACAGCAGGATCCCCTGCAGTGGGGGAAGAAAGCTGCAATGGCATTGGATGCCAAAATGTACAGTTGGATCTTGCTCTAAGGAGCTACGTGGCTCTTTGTTGTTTTTGTTATTCAAGAAATCTAGGCTCTTTGGCTCTGTACACTCAGAGCCATTACAACATTGCTGCCACAGGAGAACAGGCATGCTCATGAAAACAGGGAAATGGTCTAGGTTGGAGTAATGTTTTTTCAGAAGGGAGCCAAACAATAATAGATTGAAGCTGTCACAGTGGATGTGGGAGAACAAATGCTCTCTGTTTGATGCCAACTTTTTAGAATGGAATAAACACAATAATTGAAAG
The DNA here is from genome assembly GCA_030440675.1 of Furcifer pardalis. Taxonomy (NCBI): domain Eukaryota; kingdom Metazoa; phylum Chordata; class Lepidosauria; order Squamata; family Chamaeleonidae; genus Furcifer; species Furcifer pardalis. The sequence goes on from CP126893.1 coordinate 107,701,120, forward strand.
AAAGAAATCTGACTTTTGATTGCTTTTTAAGTGTTTAGCATGAAGTTTCATCTAGGGAAATGACAGTTATTTTTATCTCTAGCTGTGTCATTCATGCTTTCCCTTCCAGAAGCTATTTCTTCCCAGCTCAGGAAGCCAGCTGCAAGGAGCTGCATAGAGAATGACAATTGGCCTAGGCAACTCTAAGGTATCAGCCATAAAGCAAATATTACAGCCTCAGACGGCAAGAAGCCACAACGGTGCAGGAATCTCAAGTTCAAACCTGGATTTTTGGTCCTGACAAGGCCTGATATGCAGCTCTAGGGAGGATTCCATTGTTCTAAGATTAAGAGAGATGCCACACTTGAAATCAGGGACTAATATGAAATACTGTGTTTTGTGTTATCAAGTCATACCTACCTTATGACAACCCTTTCAAAGTATGTGAAATGTTTCAGGCTTTACCAATCACACACACAGAGATTGAGTAAGTTTCCATGGATGAGCAGGAATTTGAACCCAAGTCTCCTGAGTCTTAGCTGGTCACTTTCCCACTCTCCACACTGCATGGGAGATGGTGGGAGTTGTCAATTAATAAATAACATTCCCATGCTTTAGGGGAAAAGAGCAGTTAGACATTTCTTGTCTGAAAACCATGTAAAGAAAGGAACCAAACCAGACAAGAACACCTCAGCAAAGGAGGTGGGGGAGTGGTCAGGGGGGCCACGGGAGGAGAAAACCCTCCTGAGCTAACAGCCCCCCCCCCAGCCCCCTGTGGTACCAATGTTATATATGTGAGGAGGGGCCCAGCCACCTGAATTTTTTTTTGCCTCTCCTGAAACGCCCCCCCCCCCTTCAAAATCTGGAATCCTGGATACGGCCCTGCGTGTCTCTAACTGAGAGTGTTATGCCCTCTGGTCTAAAAAAGACTGTTATACACCCTCTCCTGAAAAAAAAAATCAAATTTGGCTACAGATGTCTTGAATAATTATAGACCTGTAGCTAACATTCCTTTCTTGGGCAAGGACATTGAGAGGGTGGTGGCGGACCAGCTTCAGGTGTTCTTGGATGAAACAACTACCTGGATCCATTTTAGTCAGGCTTTAAGTCGCGCCATGGCACTGAAATCACACTGGTTGCTTTGCAGGATGACCTTTTTCGGAAAGCAGACAGGGGGGGCTCCGTCTCTCCTGGTGCTCTTGGCTCTCTCAGCAGCATTTGATTCAGTCAACCATGAGATCCTACTAGGTTGTCTGTCAGAGATAGGGGTTTGAGGTGCTGTTTTATAGTGGCTCTGCTCCTTCCTGTTCATCAGTCATTCCCAGAGAGTTCAGCTGGGAACATTTATGTCTACTCCTTGAACCCCTTAATGGGGAGTTCCCCAGGGGTCAATTATCTCCCCATTATTATTTAACATTTACGTCAAGCTGTTGGGAGAGATCATCCAGGGATTTGGAGTGTGGTATCACCAATATGTGGTGACACCCAACTCTACCTCTCCTTCTCATTCTCAGCAGTGGACTTGCCAGGATGACTGCCTGTTGGCCATAATGGAATGTACCAGAGTTATCAAGCTGAAGCTGAACCCTGGCAAAACGGAGGTTCTGGTGTTGGAGGATCTGTCAGCACAGATCTGGCCCCTAGGTTGGAGGGGACTGATCTTGCCCCTAGGGACAAGGTTCACAACTTGTGTGTCATATTAGATCCTCATTTGACCCTTGAGGTGCAAATTGCAGCAGTATGCAGAGCTGCTTTTTTCCCACAACTGCACCAAATTGCTCATTTGCATCCCTGCTTGGACACACAGTCTCTCATAACACTAGTTATCTCACTGGTAGTCTCGCCTACTGATTACTGTAGTGCTCGCTACATGGGGCTCCCCCTGTGTCTGTTACAGAGGCTCCAATGAGTTCAGAATGCAGCAGCCAGACTGATTATGGGATTGGAAAAAAATGATCATATTTCCCCAGCCTTGGGAGGGCTGCACTGGATTCCAGTTTCTTTCAGGTACAAGGTGTTAGTGAAAAGGCTGGGAACTGCAGTTTGGTTTAAAATGCATTTTTCCTTTCTGGCATTTTTCCTTCCTGCCAAAAAGGACACAGCAGACTTTCACTCTATTTCATTAGAAGTTATACCTAGGATGTCAAATAAATGATTGTAAACTGTTCCGTTCAAACCAGAATCTCTTAGCTTCCTACCAGACATATTTGGGTAAGCAGGAGCTCATTTCCATCCTTCCTGGAAGATGCCCTGAGACTAATTCTTTTCTCTGTTTGCTGGGCATTTTCTCTCTATTGTCTCTGGGGTCAGTGATAGAGTAGAAATACATAGAGCTGGGTGGGGCAACTTTACTGAAACCTCTGCTTTCTTGCAATCCCGAAGGGCTATTGAATAACAGGAGAGTTCCAGATTCCATCCTTTACATATTTTCTTTCATTTTGGTAAATTTTGGTTCCTTATTATAAACTGCTACAGTAATACCTCGGATAATGATGAGACTTGGTTCCACAAGTCTCATCGTTATCCGGTTTTTAACGTTGTGCAATGCATTGATCGCACAATGTTTTAAAAAAGCCCTGCTCCCTTTCTGAAGAGGAAAGGGAAGAGGTGGGCAATCAGCCTGCCTCTTTGGAAAGGGCAGTGGAATCCCCCCTGCCCTTTCCAAGGGGTTCTGAGAGCACAAAATGGGTGGAAAAAAGTCCATTTTTTTCTCACCCACTTTGGGCTCCCCCTGACCCCCCTGCCAGCTCCAGGGAGGTCGGGAGACCCGATCCAAGCTGTTTCTGGAGTTTCCCCACCTCCATGGAGGCTGTAGCAAGCCAAAATGTCGGTATTTGAATCCTGTACTCAACTATTCCACTCTGCCATTGGCCACTGTATTGACTTGTCTCCACTTAACTCACAATCCCCTCTCTCTACCATTTCCTGAATTTCTAATCATTTAACTATTTACATGAAAAAGTTACCATTGTAACTTGAAGTTAATGTGAAAACATACCATTGTAACTTGAAGCTGACTTATTTGTTTATGAATGAGACCATGCTGCTGGATTATTGTTCTTTTGTATAAATTTTATTGTAACAATAGATGATAGGTTTAAATAATAGGAATATGTAAAAAGTCTTTGTAGGGTAGGAAAAGGAGCTCCTTGTTAGGGAAGCTCATGTGCATGCGTAGATTTTGGTAGCAGGCAAAAAGGTTGCCTTTATCCAGCAGTAAGGCCTCTGGTGTTTAAACGCAATGTTAATAAACATTGGTGGTTTTTTTTTTTTTTTTTGCCTGAAATTTAAATCTCTGTGATTCTTAGGGGCGGGGCTCTGCCAGTAGATGAACTTTTTAAATTTAAAACATATCTCTGATGAAAAATGGGATAGTGATTTTCAGGTAACACACCTACATGTTATAGAGCTCTGAGACATCCTAATTCAGCTTGCCCAGTATTAATGCCCAGTTGATGGGATTTCAAGGCTCTTGCTGGAATATGTATCAGAATATTCTACCCTCGTCTCTTTGCTCAACCTTAAAATTTATACCATAGCCTGTTTTAAGGTAAACTGGATTCATGGAACAGATGGGTCTGAAGGCTGGGAATTGTTCTGAAAATTACTTTCCCAGCCAGGCTTGTGGGTAGGAGCGACTCACTAAGGGGAGAGATCTGTGAGAAGAGTATGGACGAAGAGACATGGTTCTTGTGCTGGCATGATTAGCAAACTAATCTGTTCTTTTCCAAAACTTGACCACTGTTTTCTTTGAAGAGTGCCCACCTGACTGAGCAATGATAGCAGGTCAAAGTCATTATATATATTGCTGCTATTTACCCTACGGTATAATATTACAAATTAACTGAAGGAAGTATAGAAATGTTATAGCTAACATATTGTCTGGTTTCTTTGTTCTGTTTTATCTAATTTTGTGTGTGTGTGTTTGTGTGTCTCCATCCTACCTCACTCCCAGTTTTTCTTCTCCAGCCCCTTTTGTAAACTTATTTTCTTTTTCCTCCTCCACCCCATTCTACAAACCAGTTGTGTGTGTGTAGTGCCCCAAACCCCCACCACTGTGTCAAAGCACTTGGTTTATATTTTGCATTCTTCAGTTGTACACATGGCCAGTATTTTTCTTGTGCCAAGGCACGAAGGTATGGGGTGGCAATATGTAGAGTACAGGAAATTAATTCCACACACAAACAAGCCTTTGGTAGCTATTGAGCCCTGGCAGTTTTCAACATTTTGTACACCACATCTCAGTTGTGGCTCCATTCTCTGCCCAAACCCCTCCATCTCCAGTTGTCTCTTCATTGCTTTTAGTTGCTTTCTCAGTGCCTTATTCCCGCTGTGTTCACTTTTGTCTCCTGTTCCCTCATTCTTTCCATTCCCAAGGGCCACTTTCCCAGAAGGAATTAAGTTGAATTGATCTGTAATTTAATTACCTGATGTGTTCATTTCTCTACTTGCAATTTGTAAATAGCCCTGTCTATATTTCTTTTGGGGCAGGAAATAGAGAAGACAAGCCAGGTTGCAGCTTCCACCGAAATGAGACACCTGCCAGCAACACCTCTGCTTGCCAATGGGCTCTGCTTGCCAATGGGTAGGGCCCAGCACGGAGGGAAATGGATGTGTCTATTCCATGGCAGTAAAACAACCTGGCTGGCTAGAATGCATGAAGGCTCTAACAAGACACCTGCCACATCTCCAGCTCAATTCAATTGAAGCCCACGTTATGGGCTTCTGAGCAAAAGGGGAGTGCGTAAATGTCACAAAACAAAGACAAAATATAGGTATGCAGCTGGCTTTATTTACCATAGTCTAAGCTGTTCTTGTCCAAAGGATTTCATATCACAAGAGACTTCTTTGTTAGATGGATAATGCAATATGATCATGACATTGAAGATCTATGATTTCTCCACCAACCATTGTATTATTTATTGCTGTGGTTAGTTGACCGCCTTTTGCTGAAGAGCCTTTCTGGACTTAGCTAGATTTGTCCTGAGATGGCAGACTCAAGATTTCCCTCCAGGACCACCCTTGGAATATTTCTATTCCAGCCTGCCAGAGCTTGTGTTTCCCTGACAGAGCTTTTGGGAGTCCAGGGCGAACTCCTTCCCATGGTGAGCAGTAAACATAGGCTTTTTTTAAATGGAGGATGGACTGTGATACCTGAAAATATATTATTTAGCAAAAGAATGAAGATCAGCAGGGCAGATGATCACACTTTTGCTTATCTTCAAATTGAGGTATCATCTTCTGATCCCTGTGAAGGACTGAATTACTTTGAAAAGCAGTGCTATTGGGGCGGTTGAGTTTAAAAGGTGGCTGTCCTAGTTCAGTACCTGAAAAGGACTATGGTTGGAAGGGTTGAGGAAGAAGATAAATATTTGCATACATGGAAAAAACTGAAAAATGACATCTGTGCTAAGGTAGCCAAGCCATACTAGCATATCCTTCAGTGTTAAAGCTTTGTATTTGCATAAAATCCTGCTGTTCTCCGCAAGTTATGCCCTCTCTCTTTTAGATGCAAGAGGGAAATGCATATCTCTGGATTGGATCAAAGGCACCTTGTGTGACTGGGAAAGTGCTCTTAGTTAATGGGAGATCCTACACCCTATTCCTCTTTTTATGGCTCTGCACTACTCCCACTCCTCTCCATCTAGAAAGATCCACATGCCCCCCCCCCCAAAAAAAAAAAAAAACCTCTGTAGGCACAGAGAGTTGTGATGGAAAAAAAGGAGGAAGGAAATCCAAATTTTTACCAGAGGAACTCTGCTTGCACTTCTCTTGAGTCAACTCTCTACTTTGATCTAAACAAACTACTATCATCATCCCCAAAAGAAAAAAAAATTAAGGTTGGGATAAGTAATGGGAATATTGTTAGCAGCATAATTCCTACCATCTCCAGTTACCATTGAGGGATTGTGGGCGCTGCAGTCCTACAACATCTGGATATCTATAAACTCCCCTTCTTTGATCTACACAGAGACTATTCTATGCTCCTTAGTCTTAATGGACCATTTCATGTCCTTTCTTTTCTTTTCCTTTTTGCTCTTATAGTTCTTAGCTTGAAAATGAAGTTGGGTTAGGTATCCTTTCAAATGCAGTATGCAGCATTTCCCAAACTTTGGGTTTTGGACTTTAGTTCCCAGAAGCCTAAGTCAATTTCCCAAAGCACTGATCAGCCAATGTACTTCCGGGAACTGAAGTCTGCCAGTGTTCCGCAGAACATAGTTTGGGAAACACTGCCAGAAGACTGTCTTCTTACAGACCTTTCTAAAGTTGTGAAGCACAGGGCCACCCTAAAGATATCTCAGTAACTAATTCCAGGTAAACTTACAATGAAGCCCTGCACATTCAAAACCAGGCCTCAAAATCTTGAGCTTTGCAGAAGAAGCAGCTCCTGCTCCTGGCCAGAGGGCTTGGTTAGTATAAATAACAGTTCTATAAGATGAAGTCAAAATGGCCTTCCACAGTAAAGGCCTTGCGTGAAGGTGCTCTCAGTGGACCTCCAAGAAGTTGTAAATAAATATGTATACATTTAAATGCTATTTATACATCCCACAGGTAGCTGGATACTTCCTCAAGCCAAATTATGAAAACATTTGCTCATAATCTGAAGAGATACTTGAGACAAGTTTAGTAATTTTACTATTTGCTTAAATGTTTTTGAGCCAGACCCTATATTAAGGTTAGGCAGTGGTGCTGCCAGCTCTCAGAAATCTTCTTCTATTACATACCTTACATCTTGTAGCCTATTGACTGAACACTCTTGTGACTGGTTCTACTGAAAATTAAACTCTTCTGCCTCAGTCTTCTATCTTAACTGCTTGTCTGGAATGATGTATTTATCTGATTTCCTGTACCTAATTACAATACATTTGACATCAACAAACAGAGAGTTTAATAAGTCCTCGTGTTGTTCAGGCAAGAGAGCATTCTGCACAATCAATTATTGTGGTGAGTTTTGGGCATCAGCAGTAATCGGCACTTCATGGCTAAATAAGAGAAGTGTTTGCTCTCCTTCCCAGCAAGTTTTTTGACTTTGTCACCAAGTCAAAAATCACAGTTTAAGCCACACGTGACCTGGCTTGCCACACTGTTAGACCAGATGAATTAGAAGTAATGCCCTAGCCTCAACTGTCAGTCATGAGTAGGCGTTCATGTCAGGACCAATTTGCTGGGGGAAGGGAGGTGTTTATATTTTTCAACTGCTTCTACTTCTAAATGCTTGAAATAACCCAGCTTCATATGCATTAAGACAGGCCTCACCCGCTCATAGTAAAATAAGCAGAATGGCTCAAGCAACCTGATTAAGCAGTCAATATTGGAGGCACTGTTTCCATCTGCTAGGAATTAAGCTATGCCCTATGGGGTCTGTAGGCCTCCTGCTTTCTTCAAAGGTGGCCTCCATAGGAAGGATGCTGGTCACTTGGGGACAGCTGAACTTTTCCCCTCACTTCAAGATGCACCTGAAGGTTCTTCTTTCCATTTGAATGCAAGACAATGGAAGCAAAAAATTGATACTGCATGCATTTTAATTAATGGATTCAAACCAAAATCCAAACCCAGATGGTACATGAATGTAAAAGAGGGGATGAATTTCTTCTCCGTATACTTCTGTGTCCCATCATTGCTGTTCTGTTTGTTTCTCATCTTGTAAGTCTTTGCTCTGGAGTCACCGCTATTCTCAACTAATCTTTTTCTATGAGCTTCTTCTTCTTCCATTTTGCCTACTCCTCTGTAATCTTTTGCTAGACATCTTTTCATGCAGTGGTTTCATTTGGAGCACTTTCTTTTTACATTGTCCTGAATGTGAAGTAGAACAAAGGGAAAGTGAATAAGAAAAATTGCCACATTGCCACTGAAGAAGGTACAGCAGGGTACAGACAGTTTAAAATTGCATCCTTAGACCTAACAAATGAAAATTACCTAATGGACAGAATCCAAGTGAATATTTAAACCTGTGTAGGTACTAATTAACAAGTCCCTGATCAAATGCCTAGATGCATATTGAGTCACCTAACCAGTGTACTACTAAGAATTCAATTGAAATTCCTTAACTGGTGGTTCTTCATTGTTGTGATTTACACCACTGCACTTACACAAGTATAAAGATTGACTTGGATTTTGGTCTGCACATTTTAAAATACTACACAGTCCTGAGTTACATTCCCCTAGCTAGGATCCTCTTAGTACTCATGCTTTGTTTGACATATAAAAAACATTATGTTCTTGGGAACTATGACAAAAACAAAAAAAGCAGATACAGACATACACACACTCTTTAATGATACTTCCCTATCACTAAAGGAAACCCTAGATATCACAGTTGCTTGTATTAGACATTTTTTTTGTTCAGTTGCACAGTCAATTCTGACCCTTTATATAAAAGATCAAAATCAATAGGTGAAGCTTTCCTCTATATGGAGAGGCAGTGATGGACAAATCCTATTTTGCAACTGTTAAAGTTACAGCTATTCTGACATCTAAAAGAATGGTCAGAGAATCCATAACACCAGACAGAAGATATTTTATCATAGTTTTGAAGGGAAACAGAATAGACACACACACACACACACACACACACACACACACACACACACACACACACACACACACACACACACACACACGTGACATCCACAGAACATTGCTAACCACACCTTTCTGACTCCCTGTTGAAGGCTACTGTTTTTTAGGTGCTGGTAAAATTCCATTTTGGTTCATTTCCAGTAAATGTGATTGCTGGAACTAAACACAAGTGGAGATGCTGCTTTAAATTTCCCATCCAGTTTCAATTTCCCAATATCATTAACCTTGGCCACTTAATGATATTGGAAATTAAAAACTTCCTCTGCTCCTCCATGAAAGAGAGGGAGAAGGAGGAAGAAAAGTTTGCTTTAAACCTCTTAGGGCAGTGCTGGCACCTGTACCTTTTAGGAGAAAATGAAAAACAAATTGAAAACTTCCTCTAGGAGATACTTCTTTCCTGGTTGATAAGATTTCCTTTTGGATTGTTATGGACAACTCTAAAGGCACACCAAAGGCAAAGAGGCTATACTTTTCACTTGTTTTGTTTTCTTTCCTTTATTAAGCAAAGTAGGCCAAATAGGGGGTTGTTTGAGCTACATATGCCATGTGGATGCAAGGATCACACATAGTAGCATTCTCTGGACCTTTACACAACCTTAAGCAACATTATTTAGTCTAATTCAGCCTGCTCCAATTGAGTCATCTAGCCAAACCCATAGTCTATCATGTCCTGGGGAGGAATGAGATCTTGGGTTATGTTCTTGTTACATAAAAGCAGGAGAAGATAAAGAAGTGGAAAAGGCTTGGGTCCCTGGTTGTAACATGCAAAGTTGAAACTCATAGATTTCTTTTGTACTCAAAGCCTAACGTGGGGATCCTATCAACAGAACAGATTGTCGTGATTCCTTGTTCTTGAAGTTTTAATAGAGGCCCAACACAGGCAGCAGGTAGAAGTCAGCCCATACATAGGTCAGGTATGTTTTCCTTCTTCCCCTCTTCCAAAATCTACAGGCCAATTAATGTGCTTCTTTTCTTCTCTTTTCCCTCTGTGGTCATCCCTTACTTTTTGCTCCTCCTGGCCAGATAAGAGGTAGACCCATGGCATCTCCATAATGGCCAATTAGAGACCAGCACATACAGAAACCACTTCTGTGGGCTCTTTCTCCTGCATTTTCCGTGAACAGATTTCCTGAAAAAATAAACTTGACTTTCCTGTTTTTCCTTAGTTACAAAAATCCCAGGCGTAGTTAGTTCTATTCGGTAGCCATAAGTTTGGCAATGGTCAGCTAACTTAAGGTCCACAAAACATTCTGCCACTTGTTAAGGAGCTTTTCAGTAAGGCGGTGGCTTTCACTCCATTCTCAACAAATTGAGACAGCTGCCCCTGGCAGCTGTTTTCTCTGTAGAGTCCCCAGAGAACAGCTGAAACAAGCCATGCTATTGTCAGCTTCTCACCTTCCATTACCACCCAGGTCTCTTGAGGCAGCAGAATTCTTTTGGCTGAGTTTGCCTGCTGTGCAATGCAGGGGAAATGAGGAGCACATAGAATGGGGATGAGTGGCCTCTGAGAATTGTGTGTGGTTATATTATAAAATAGAAGTAAGCTGCTAAAATTACTGCCAGGTAGGGATGGATGAATCAATCAATCAATGTCACTTCTTCTTACATTTTAATATTTTAAATCTCAAATCCTTTCTGTCTCATTTGTGTAGAAATTAATAAATGTTGGTTAGCATGTATCAATTAATTTTAACAACATTAACAATAGTCATAGCCCAGCTACAGTGACCAAATTTAACAGGTACATCTATCCCCAGCGTACCTGCTGTGTAGTTTTAAAAAATGAAGGATCTGTAATGGGTTAGAAGACGAAGAAGCTGGTAGCTCCTCTTGTTTGCCTTAACAATGGTTATCAAACACTTTTGGGTAAAGAGGAATGGGAAGCTATTGCACAGACTAGGAGTCCTTTCCTTAGAGCATTTTGGGAGAATGTATAGTAGTTATCATTGGTCTTGCGGATAAAAATGCATTCACCACCAGAAGTCTCCAAGATACTGTATGAATCTGTAGGTTCGATGCATATGCTGCGGGCTCTAACATAAACTTTGTTTCCATTTTGTGTCTCTCTCACAATGAATTTACATAAGCACCAAAGGTCCTGAATCTAAGGAAGATGATTACACTGTAGTATATTATGGACCATCTTCTCCCAGCCAAGGGAAGGTTCTGAGAGTTATAACACAAGAAAGGCAAGCTTTTTAAGCTCTGATAATGGGCACATAGATGGACTCATTGTTGCACCAGTATTGTGCAGATAAGAGAGCGAATACAGCAAGAACACAGCAGATAGGTAGTTGGGCTGTGACCGTGGGCAGGAACAGGAAATGGACTCCTGTATAATCTCATAGCGCACATTTGTCTCATTAAATTCAGAGCCTAAAATTACCTTTCTGAATCCCTGGTCATTACAGTTGCTGTCACAAGGAAAGATAAGTAGGCCATCAAAGGCAAAGCCTGAGATCCTAAGTACAGTGGAACCTCATACAACAATCACCCCGTATAGCAACGAAATCATATAACTATTAGGTTTAAGGGGGAAATGGTGTCCTGCATAACAATTTTCCCTATGGAAAAAAATCATACAACAATTTTTCAATGGGAAAAACCACTTAGCAAAAAAAAATGTTGTACGATGCATCCCACAGGGAAAATCACTATATGATGCATGCATCGTATAGCAATAGTTTCATACAACAATGAGCCTCATGGAACGGATTAAAATCATTGTATGAAGTACCACTGTAGATTGAAATAATCAACATTTTCCCCATTAACGGTAGAGATGGAACCATTTCAGCCTGGTGCTTCTTTCTACATATTTTGGAAAAAAAAATCTTAATAGTACACGTGCCAATGTATGCCTTGATGGAGAAGGAAAGTTGAAATGAAGTTGTGCTGTTTATTAGAAGATAAACAATAGTAGCAACACCCTATCCATTTTTGTGACATTAGATAATAACTGTGTTTCTCTTCAACTTTGTTCAGTATTTGACAAATCCTAACACCATAAACTCTGCTTTAGATCTCTGGTAGAACAACATGAGAATTAGTTAAATTGTTCTCTTTTTCTAATAAAATTAAATAATTTTGCACTGTTTCACCAATTTTTTCTCATCTGATTTAAGTGCCAAACCCGCATATCTGGGAATAAGTTTAATTCCTGCCAACCCACATGTTCCTCTTAAATTGTCATCCTATCCTGTCATTATATCAGACTTGCTGCCTGGGATTTACTATTGCAATGCCATGTACTTTAGTATGACTTTCAGACTTGAACTGCCTGCAGCACTGCTACTTTTTACTGGTTCTTATGATCCCCCCCCCCCTCCAATGATTGCATAGACACCAGGGGGAAGGAAAAGTCTTGTTAAGCCTATAAAAGCAGGTGGCTTTTCCTGATTATATTTAACCTTAAACGAATCCTGTTCTGATGGATTTTCTTGTCTATTTGGGATAGATATTTTTTGTGGGCAGACATATTCTTCCCTGACGGTCAACTTCAGATTAAGTCAAATTACTGATGTATCAAAGTGAAAGTGTGCTACAGTCTGTCTAGTTTTGCTAAGTAAAAAAAGAAGCCAATGAAATTGATTGTGGTTGGTTCATAGCAGCTGCAGCATGTGCCCACCGGAATAGTTTGGGTAGCTGTTTTTGGTAGCAGTTCTGTAACACTGAAGTGATAACAAAATGTTCAGCCTGAAAATCTGTATAGCATGTTTTAACCTGGCTGTTTACCATGAGCATGGATCTAGAGGTGCAATGGATGCTTTTGAAAACATGCCTGTCCTAGTTTCATATATGATTGTGATGTTCTTTCTGGACCTCTATCCCACCTAATTGCTAACTGTCACTTTAAACTACAATTAAACTCATATTGTCCAGCTGTCTCCCCTTGTTCTGATAAGCTTGTTGTGTTGCTGTGTAGGGCCACTGGCCTGGGGAAATTAATCTGACTCAAAAAAGGGAGGATTCCTTTTGAGATCTTGAGCTCAAGGGTTCCATTCCACATTAAGAGCTGGCAAATCTGCTATACACCCAGGTGGTAGGAGAGGCCCAACAGCATCCTGAGGGAACACAGGCTTTCAATCCCTGTAATGAGGGGGGAATCAATACCAAATACCCAACACTGCCCGGTTTTATGTGAGATCACAGCTGCTGTTCGACCACAAGCTGTGACATACCAAAGAAGATACAACTTTTAAAAGGCTGATTGGTCCAAGTTTTCAGTGGCCTTCAATGGAAGAGTGACAGATATTAATCCAGATCCCACATCATACGATAAGATTATTGATGCTGTCCAGAAATGCTCTAGGGAATCTATCCCCTGAGGATGTAGGACTTCTTACATCCAAGGTCTAACACATGAAACTGCTGACTTACTGAATGAATATTTTACCCTTTTTGATACAAATCCACTCAGCAAAGAGACCATTAACAACAGGTAGTGTCAGCTATCTCAGAGCACAAAAAGGGGAAATGGATTGAGCTCATAGAAGAAATTGACACAAGTCACAACAATCAAAAAGCATGGAGACTACTTAATTGTCTTAATAATGATGTAACCAAATGACCTAGTACATGCCAATGTCTCAGCTAACCAAATTGCCCACCAGCTATTACTTAATGGGAAACCAGATCCCAACACACTGAAAAACTATCCACTGAAAAACAAACAGAAGATAAGTGGGAATGAGGAATGGAAGAGAAGCAATCTGACTGCCCTCTTTACCATAGGAGAGCTGGAAGAGGCAATAGGCAGATGTAAGAATAGTAAAGCAGCTGGCATGGATGTGATTGGGGTTGAGCAGATCAAATGTTTTCGGCCAAAACTTTAAAAAATGGTTACATAGCCTGTACAACAGGGGTTCTCAACCTTTTAAAGCCAGGGGCCAGGTCAAGCTCCCATAGACTGTTCAGGAGGCAGATTATTTTTAAATAGATTTTTAAATTTATTTATTTATTATAAAATTTCCCACTCTGGGTGGTGTAAACACAATATTAGATAATACAAAAAAACACAACAAATCAAAAACAGAACAACCAAACAAATGCATCCCTTATGGAAGGGGGGGAAAGGAGAGTTTTAAGAAAGCACTTTTGCAAAAATCCAGACATGCTGAAGTCCCTTAGGACTATGCAGAAGGCAATACTTCCCAGGAAGCCCAAGAAGCACACACTCCAGATTTTGGAATAGCTCCCCTTAAAACCAAATAATATACTTGTGCCACAGCATAGGCTGAGTAATAATGTAACATTAGTGATCTATCTATGTACTAATTTTACTCCTCCTTAACTATGAGCAGACTGCGACTTTTTAAGCACCCTCATTTTAACTTTTGTCTCTGTTATATTATAATACCCCCATTTTAACTTTTGTTCCCTCTGCTGTTCTATGCCAGAGCAGAAATGCTCCTTTATATGCATCCCCATTTAAACTTTTGTCTCTTGATATATTTTAGCGCCCCCATTTTAACTTCTGTTCCCTTTGCTGTTCTATGCTGGTGCAGAAAAGCTCCTTTTAAAGCACCCCCATTTTATATATTTTAGTACAGTACCTCGATTTTAACTTTTGTTCCCTCTGCTGTACTATGCAGGTCTTGGTCTGCAATAAAAATTTGTTAGTTTGATTGATTGATTGGCTCCCCTTAAAGGCCAGTAGTATGCTCTCTCTCTCTCTCTCTCTCTCTCTCTCTCTCTCTCACTCACTCACAGAGAGAGAGAGAGAGAGAGATAAACAAAAGGAGCCTTCCTACCTGCTTGCCTGAGCTGTCTGCAAGTTTTGTTTTTTGTTTTGTTTTGTTGTTGTTGTTTGCTTGTTTTCTGCTTGAAATTAGTTTTCAGTGCATTTCTGTGGAAAACCACACTTTGAGCCCTTTAGTGGCCACCTCTGGTAATGACAGGCAAATGTTCTTCCCCAACCGGAAATGGCGGCAGCTGCTTTTAAACTGCCGAAAATGTGGCAAATAGGTTGCGAATGCCTGCTGTACAATAACTGCTTGAATGTAGTCCCCAAAGATACGGAGGAAGGGTTGAGTGATAGCTATACTTAAACTAGGCAAGCCACCAGAAAACCCAAAAAGCTATATGCCCTCTTTTTAGCTACCTATATAAGATATATGAATGTTTAATTCTGAACTGACTGTCTACAATAGTAGAACCCCAGTTTACACCACAGCAAGCTGGTTTCAGACCTGGGGAAGATTGTACAGCACAAATTCTTAAACTTACATAGAAGATGGTTTTGAACTAAAAGAAATCACAGACATAGTGTTTATAGATCTCACTGCCTCTTCTGACACAGTCAACCATGCAGCCTTGCTGAAGAAAGTCTCCCACATCACAAAGGATTTTAAATTCACAAAAATCATAGGCTGTTTACTGGAAAACCATAGTTTTTTTTAAATTTCCAAGGACAGTGCAGCCAATGGAGAATTCCAAGAAATGGCCTCCCACAGGGCAGTGTGCTAGCCCCCACACTGTTTAACATATATACTAATGAACAACCATTAGGAGCTTTCTTTTATGCAATTGACAAGGCAATTTCTGCACAGTGTGCAACCATTGAGGCTGTTGAGAAAAAACTGACTAAGGCTTTGGATTTAATGACTATATATTATAGGGATAACCAACTGATAACCAAACTGCCTAAAAACTCAACTCTGAGCCTTTCATTTGAAAAACCGTGAGGCATCAAGAAGCCTGCGAGTGACTTGGAATAGCACCAGGCTTGAACATTGTGTCAACCCCAAATACCCAGGGGTTACCCTAGATGGAAATAATTCTATAACAACTCCTATGTCTTTCCCATCTACATGTGCACTTTCTCCTGTTTTCTGTGGTCATAAAAACATTTGTAATCAGTATTTCAGGACAAAAGAAAAAGGTTTCTTTTGCTTTACTCTCTGTTCTCCTTGCCACCACCATTTTCACGAATTAGGAGACTCTGGGTGTGTGTCTATGTACCAATACTTTCAATTACCGAAACCAAATGTATTTCCTAAGTTCTTTTACCAGCAGCATAGTTCCTACAAAAATGTAATTAGAAGATGAAACCAGAAGCACATACAAATTCCCCATGGTACCTGAGCAGCTAAGGAAGTGTGTATCTTGCTGTAAGTCAAGTAATAGAAGGTGAAAATGTCTGATTGCTTACTTTAAGGTCCATGGAAAGAAATAGGGGCTGCTGTCCTGACATGGCATTCAGTAAGTCTCCTTGAGCCTGCAAATGTAACAGAGGAAATTGGCCTTGTTACAACTTCAGTGTAGTTATAACTACGTATTCGTTTATATGTAGGGATAATAGCAATCTTGCATACACTATCACTAGGTATCAGTGGGAAGGGGTGTAACAGTCTAATGTGATTCTCCTTGGCCACTAACTTGATTAGTAAAGTTATTTTCCTGCCTCTGACATTTGAGATGAGCCCCCCTTCCTCCTCCTGTTTATTTTCATAATTCTATTATTTTTGCTGATAACTCTTCTCTCTCTCTTACTTTCCTCCAAGCAACAAGCAGGGAGGATCTCTCTGTGTGCTGGAGATTCTACTGTCTCTATTTTTTTTCTTCTGAGTATAACTATAGAAGGTAACTGTAAATATTGGAGGAAAACATCTTTAGTTGGTTATTCCATCTAGTCGGCAGACTAGAAGGGATTAAAAACAACAAGGCAAAGAAATGTGAAGAGATCAGATCAGTCTCATCAGCCACTCCCTTCTAGGGGCTCTTTGTACATAAACTAATACTTTGTATGATAAAATTACAGTACTCTATAAATGTTTACTTACAGTTACCATCTGTACATACAGTTACCATTATTTCTTACAGTTTATTTACAGTTACTATCTGTAGTTAGTCAGAAGAAAAAATAGGGACAATGTAGTCTCCATGATGTGGAAAGATCCTCCATGCTTGTTGCTTGAAGGAAGATCGGAGAGGGAGAAGAGCTATCAACAAAACCAAGGAAGGCATGGATGGTTCTTGGTTCAAGTGTCAGAGTCAGAAAAATATTTTCCCCAAACGTGTGAGTGGCAAAAGAGAATCACATTAGGCTGTAAAACTCCCTCCCACTGGTACCCAGTGTTAGTACATGCAAGATTGCTATTATCCCCACATACAAGGGGTTGGTGTTTATTCAATGACCAAAGTAAAGAATTTGCTCTAACTTGGCTGCTATGACCCGTGTTTTCTAAATAAGATAATCAACAACCACATTAATTTTGTTACAGGACTAGTAAATGGGATGAAGATGGCTTTAGTTATTTTAGTGCAGGGGTTCTCAAACTATGGTCCATGGGCTGGATTCAGCCCACGGCACCAAATAATCTGCCCCCGCCCTTGCTAGAGATTTCAACGATGATGATGGAATTGGCCATGGACTCGTTTGCAGCTGTAAATGACAGAGGGACCACCAGTCTGGCCCCTCAAATGTCTGAGGGAGTATGACCCAGCCCCCAACTTGAAAAGGTTGAGAACTCTGCCTTAGTGGATGACCTAAGCCAGGAACTAGATAGTAGAAATCTCTCTCTCTCTTTTTCTGCTGAATCGTTTGGTGGCTTTCAATAGCATCAACTATGCTATTACCTTTAATCCAAAATGCTCCTGCCAGCCTATTGATTACCCTTGGTTACAGGCAGCATGTAAAATCGACCCCAGTTGGAACAGTTCTTCTGGCTACTTATTGCTATCCAGGGGCACTTGAAAAGTGTTGGTTATAAACCATAAAGTTCTATCTAATTTGGATTCAGGCTATCTGAAGGACCTTGTCTCCCCAGCTGACCTTACCTGGCTTTTAAGATCTTCAGGGGAGGCCCTTCTGTCAGTTCTACTTCACTCACAGGATATCTGGGAAGGTCTTTTCAGTGGCTGCTCCTGATCTATACAACTTCCTTCTCCAGGTAGTTAGACTGGACCCTTTCCTGCTTATCCTTCTGCTGCCAAGCAAAATTTTCTATCCAGGCAATCTTCTGGCGGTTGAACAGATTGCTTCTTCTTCTTCTTCTTCTTCCATGTCTAGGCCAGATGTGAAACTGCCAAAATGAAGGCAGCTTTTGGTGAATTGATTCCACAATTCCTTTCACCTGACCTAGTGTGAGAAAAATTAGCCAGCAACACAAGGTTCCCATTACCAGGGTACGCCCAATTGTGGTTCAAAACTACCACACTCTTCGAGGAGGCTCTTTCTGTGTACACCAACAGATTGCTGGAAAATTACTTTTTAATGGTGGGGGTGTATCACCCATCCCCCCTTGTAGTTTTTTAATGATTAAGCCAGTTTAAACTGGTGATGTTTTAATAGCATAACATGTTTAATGGTAGTTTTTAGTACCGTTACTTTGTGTGGTTTTCATTTTCATCTTTTATTAATTGTGTGATAAATGGCCTTTGGTCCAACATTGGAGGAAAGGCCGGTTAGAAAATAGCAATAGCACCAACACTTCTATGCTGCTCTATAGCAATTAGTTTACTCTCTCTGTGGTCCACAAGTTAATTACCATTTTGCCCCCAACATGCTGGGTATTCATTTTGCCAACCTTTGAAGGATGGAAGGCTGAGTCAACCTGGATCCCTGACAAGAATGAACTCACAGTACAGCAGTTTAACCACTGTGCCACCAGGGTTCCTAGAGATAGGTACATGCTGAGCAGTAGCTATTGATCCTCCTGTTCCCCATTGCCACTGACTCTCAGCCTCACTCTCTTTCACCCAAAAGATAATCAAACCAACAGGAGCCAAGAGACACAGCAGCCACTTGCTTGCTCATGACTGCCATTGACTCTCTTGCCTGGGCAGTGGAGGGGGGGGGGGGCTGGTGGTGGCTGTGCTTCTTTGCCAGTCCATCAACCTCCTTTGGCCCCACATCTCCAGCCTCAGGAAAAAGTCCTACAATGTAGCAGCCAGGAAGAAGAGGATTAGGAACGGCCTGTTGATTAGCTCATTCTTGTCTCATTCTGGGCCAGAGCAAAGGGAATGTTACTCCTCTAGGCTGGGGTCATGCTGTAAGAAAGACAGTACCTTGGATAGCATCCTTCGCTGTTTATAAGCATTCTTATGTTTTTTTGTGAGAATGAAAAGCAAAAGTGGGAACCTTTTCCTTCACCCATAACAGTTACATGCAAGGGGAGGGGGGAGAGCTAGCTACTGCTAGGAGCTAAACATCGCTTCTGTACCAAAGTGAGGTACTGTGGATGATATAAATAGAAAGAACCTGTTATGGGAGGAATTTAGAACCATGTTGAAGCCTTGTGGTTCTTGAGATAATTGACACAATATGTGCAGCAAGGCTTCGTTTGTTTGTTGTTGTTGTTTCTCACACTCCCTTTCTTTCTTTCTTTCTGTCTGTCTGGAATTTCACTGGCTGGCTTGCTTCACTGACACCCTAGTCTTTCCTCCTATGAGCTCAACCAGGCAGCCATGGCTCTCCTCTTCCTTATCAATTACCCTGAGAGGCAAGTCAGGTCAAGAACAAGTTCCTATCTCAAGGTCCCGCAATGTGGTTTCAAAGCTCATTGGAGATGGCAGCTCAGCACTCTCAAATCCCAGCCCATCGTCTCTCCACTAGGCCACACTGACTCTCACTACCCTACAATGGCAGATCGAAAGTTCAAAACAAGATGTGTGAACTGAGGCCCAGCTGGAGTGCTTCCAGAGAAGGCCTTGCTAGAAAAATCACTGGTTGTGTTTCATGGGATTTTATTGAAGGTTCAGATGTTGTCCTCTTCAGTTTGTAACTCTCCTGTCTTTTTTTTTTTTATCAGTGGCCCTTGACCTAAGCACTTCATCCCTACTGTGTGTTTCCAGGCAGATGCCTCCATCTCTCTTTCCCCCGGGGAAAACACATGAAGGAGGAAAAGTTAGGGCAGCTGCTCAGCACGTTCGGACTGGAAGAGTTCTCTCTGGATCTCCCCCTGGCATTTCATGATCTTAAACCAGGGGTTCCCAACCTTTTCAAGCTCTTTTCATGCTCTCTCAGCCAGCTTTGAGGGCCGAATGGCCATTTTGCCCTAATTGCACGATGGGAGTGGCCATTTTGTCCCAACTGCTTCAAAGGGGTGACAATTTTGCTTCTCAAATGCCCGTGGAAGCATTGGGGGCTACATGAAATGGTGCTGTGGGCCAAATATGGCCTGTGGGCCTTAGGTTGGGAACCCCTGTCCTAAACCCTTTTATACTGCAAGTCAAGCAAAATGGACCTAAGCTCACACCAGGAAGAAGCACAACCAAAGGAAGAAAGCAAAGCAATCACACTTATGTAGTGCTTAGTGCACTCGCTGGGTGGTTCACAAGTTAATTAGCATTTTGCCCCCAATATGCTGGGTACTAATTTTATTGAACTTGGTGTTGAATATATTAATGCAACCCCACAATGCAATGGGTTGGTGTAAATTGTGTGCATAACTAGTGAATAAGAAGAGTTCTCTAGTTTCCCGCCTAGAGGGTCTCCAGACCTGATTAGACTGCTTGCGATTCATTTTTCTGGTAGTGTTCAGTGTATCTGAGGTATTTTTCATTGTCATGTTATTCTGCTATTCTCTCTCTCACACACTCTTCAATTTTTACCTTACAAACAAAGTTTGTTTGTTTAAAGAAAAGTATAGTACAGTAAAACCTCATATAACACTAAAACCTGGTTCCACAAGTCTTCGTGTTATATGATTTTTCGTGTTATCTGATCCTCTATGGGATCCATAGAGATACATTGTAACCACACAGGCTTTCGCGGTTGTTATCTGAAGCATCCCATAGGATCTTAATGTTATCTGATGCAATTCTTCCCCCCAGATTCCTTGATGTTATGCGATTTTCGTGTTATTCGATACTAATGTTATATGAGGTATTACTGTATAGAACTGTTTATCAAGAAAAGGAACTGTAAGTAAAGGATTATTTTTTCCTTATACTACAAGTGTGGAGAGTTTAATTTGCTGGGCTAGAATGGGAGTCTACTATTTGGAGAACTTGCTTATTGTAACTGATACATGAAAATAATGGACTCCATTTTTATTATGATTAACAAAGACTTCCCATTCTAACCATTGGTTTTCCTTGCCCCTTCATAGTGAAATGCACTGGCAGTGCACAGTCACACATTCACACAAACAGCACATGTACAGATACATACATTCACATAAGCACTACATGTCCCAGTTTCCACAAGTACCACTCAAGCTCAGCTGTGCCCTTCCCCCAATTGTCAAGGGAAGGGCAGATGAAGAAATTGTAATAAAATTATGTGTAAATATGTCTTGAGTTCTAGGGCACTTAAATCTACTGGGTCTCCTTCTGCAAAATAGCGAATAATTTCTTTATTTCCAGCTAGGGTTGCAGAATCTGCTCTGAGTATACACAATTGGTGTTTTCTAAGCTAATATGTCTTAGCTTGTCTTTCCAGCCTGAGAAGGGCATGATAGGATGTGCCTGAAAGCTTGAATAAATTAAAGAGAAAAGGCAGCAACCTCTCTCTTTGGGCAGTCCTGTGCGTGGAGGTTTTCATTGCATAAATTTTCTTGGGCCCTATGCAATAAAAACTTATTTTTCCCCACAGTTCTTTGTTTTATTGGTCATGATTCCATCCCGGCCAGAAAGTTTTGAATCTAAATAAATTAACTGATACTGAAACGCTTTCTTTTAAGGTATTTTATTAACATGTGGTTCCAGAGAGTTGCGCCCACTTACTGTGGGCGCTGCAAACTTGGGATTTTCAGGTACTTCAGGTAAGGGGGGGCCCTGCAAATGGACTCCCCCAGAATTTCAGCTATCAGAACTATTTTTATTAAACCTGCCCTGCCTAATGCTGTGATGCTGCTGTATATATTTATTTTAAAATATCAGGCTGAGTCGACCTTAATCCAGGGTCAGGATCGAACTCACAACATTTTGGTTGCAGTAAAGCAGTCTAACCACTGCGCCACCCAGGCTCCCTCATAGGAAGAAGGCAGAGGCATTCTTTGGACTCATTTCAATTGCCTACCTGTGGGGGAGTGATGCCATGAATGAATCCACAGATGCCAAAATTAGAGCATCAGAATAGAAGCTGTACGTTTTATTACAAATGCTATTGATTCCACCCCTTACTATTTCGGGACCACTAAAAAATGGGAGATTTTACGGTTCTGCACTTCACCTTCAGATAAGATAGCTTCCCATCTTTGTGAACTCTATTTTAAAATGCTGTCTGATGATTCCCTGTAGGAGGTCCTCTCAGCCTCCCCACACCCCATTTCTCCCTCTGTCTTCCTTTTCTTCTAGACCTTTGCTGGCAGGCCCTGCTGTGAGCCAGTCAATTCCATGATGACTCATGGAGGGATTCAGCAGTCATCTCAGCACCAAATACTAGCTTTATCTGAGCCTAGTGTTATTTGGCAGCAAGATGGCAGTTATCTCTAGGGATCTCTACTCTTGACTATAATAATTAACCCTTGGATGACCAGATTGAGCCCCTTTTGCATTAAACATGTTTTCATTTATTTACTGACTTTCTCCCTATGTAAGGGAGTGTTTTCAATCTCAGTGTTTTTTCTTATCATCTTGGTAGATTTTTAACCAAAGTGAAATACAGTAAAACCCTGACTTACAAATGCCCCGAGTTACATAAAATTCGACTTACATAATGATTTTGTGCTAAAGCCATGTCCCGATTTACATAAATGTCCTGATTTACATAAATTTACGTAACATGATTTCCTATGGGTTTGCTTCGAGTTACATAAAAAACTGATTTAAGCAAAAGCCTACGAAACAGACTTTTTGCATAAGTATGGGTTTTACTGTACAGTAGAATTCTCATCCGCCACTAACTACTCTGGAATGAATTCAAGTATTTTCCGGAGACATTCTTTCAGAAAGAGCCAGTGAGCCAAATGCTAATCAGTTTCTCTGCTAACAATATCTGGCATGTGAGAGTGGTAATTCCATCAGCTGAAAGGTTACTGGGTGAAAATGACCACATCAGTCTGTGGTCTGGCTCTAATCCCAGGACTAAAATGGAGAGACTTATGGCCTTTTTGATCACAGCAGCAGAAACAATGCAAAAACTCATTTGGTGTGTGTGTGTGGGGGGGGAGCAATTTGCTTCCACACTTGCTCCTACCTTGGGTATGGCTCTCAAATGGAGACTTGGAATCCTCTCTTGAGGGGATTCTACAAGAATCCCTTTGCTGGGTTTCCTGATCACATTTGCTAGCAAGGCTGGCAGGAGGTGGGGGAGAGTTATTCATCTTCTTTTCTCTCTCTCCCTGCTGCCTGCCAAATTGCTATAAACCCCCACCCACCCCCAACCCTGTCTGGCTTCAGGTGGCTCATCAGTTTTCTTGCCTGTGAAGGAGAAATAACAAAAGCACTTCATTTGTTGCAGTCATCTCTCTGGAAAGCATAAAACACTGCACCAGTCAGATGCTCCATTCTGCAGCTTGATAGCACAATCTCAGCATCCTGCCATTGTTATTGTAAGGACCGGCCCCTTTCATACCAGCTGCACATGACAGCAAAATGAAAACTTCATTGATCTACTGTTTTCTCTTTCAGGGAAGACTGTGATGCTGCATTTGTTTTGGCAACCAGGACCAAACACTCTTTCACATGCCTCTTATTAGACACCGCCCCCTTGTTAAGTGTGAGAGATGTCTAGTGGATGAGGTGTCTTACCAAAGCACTCAATTCCAGAGCACTTTGTGTCTGCTAAAATAAAGCAGAATAAAGAAAAGAAGCCCTGCTGAGTCTTTAAAAACTTTGTTAGAACAAACATTCATCAATGCCTGCTTCTTTTGTTATGGATGTGTGTTCTGTTCCTTTAAGAGCTGCAGAGCGCATAGACATAAACACAGATTTCTCTAGCTGTTATACAGCTTATATATGAGGATGGGCAACTTGTAGCCTCCAAATACTCTTGAATTTCCATCATCCCCACCATTTCCTAGGCTAGTAGGAGTTGCGGTCCACCAACATGTTAGGGGCCAAAGATCTCCCACAAGTTGTCCAGTTGTAATGACTAACTTCTTCATCTGGCTGTGGTCTTTTAATCATGGCTGCTATATGATCCCACAACAGTGTTTTCATTTGAAGCAGGCTGCCAAGGTGATTATTTTCTCCACACTTTTACTAACACACACCAGCTGTCAATCTTAGTGGGAGCAAAAGGAGATTATGTGGCAGGCATTTTTGCATGTTTGGCTTATGTGAGCTAGCACTGATGAGAGAGGTTTGTGTCTGTTTCCCCAAACAGCATCTGGAGCAACAGCAGTGGTTACTTACTGGGTCAATTTGTTGGCCTTATGCATTAATGCAGAGAATAGTCTGGCCAAACAAGCTAATGGCACAGAACTTACGATGAATGTGTTTTCAATACTACAGGAGTCTTTAGACACCCAGGAAGTCTCCATTTACAAGAAAAATTAGTATCCCTTGTGGGGGGAATAGAATGAATGTTCTCAGCCTGTCATTTGAGGTTTATTGCCTTGTCAGTTCCTTTTTCAATATATCAGGCAATGGTATTTGACTTTAATCCTACTTTAGCCTTGCCAATATTCAGATAATACTTAGAAATGGGTTCTAGAGCTTTGCTATGGGTGAGGCTGCTGTAGCTGGTCTTTACATGGATGTCTTTATATGGATGTATTTACATGGATGTTCTGTACATCCTGACAGATGTCAATCAGAAATAACTTAACCAAGTAATGGCCAGGCTAGTATACACTAGCACAAAGATTATGACAATGGTGATGATGATACTAACAATGATGATAATAATTATGACTCAAGGTGGCAGTGCTATTCTCAGATCAAACATGGTCATGCTATAATAAATATTGTGTCTTCCTTGGAATTATACTGGACTTGTTGTTTTCCATTAGATAGACTAACAAGTCTGCTGGAATTTTTGAACTGGAGTATGTCACTGAATTGCAATGTCCAAAGAGATGCTGAACTGTATCCTCAGCAGCCAATCATTATGAAGGGCAGAACCATGACCTCTAACCGGTATCTTTAGTTAGCAGAAGCAATAGGACTCTCAGTCTAAGACAGAGCTTGGAAAAGTCACTGTTTTTTTTAATTACACCACCCAAACCCCTGTTGGCCAACACAGATACCTTTCCAAATGCTGATAACAAATATGAAGCGATATCAAGGATTGTATTTTGGTTGTGGGTTTCCCAGGGAATATACTCGACCACTTAACAAAACAGGATGTTGGGACAGATAGGCTTTAGGTCTGATACAGCACAGCCTGTTTTATGCACTATGGTTTCCAGAATCCACTGAGCAGGATTCTTTTAGCATATCACGCTGAAAACTGTATTGCAGTTTCAAAACAACAACATCTACCATCTTTGGCAAATAACCAACAAGTCCCAAGTGTGAGATGTTGTACCACTCTGCTTTTTACAACACCAGCCACCATCTACTTTGCAAGACTGTCTAATGCATGTTTACTACATTGAACTGAGTGGGCTGTCCTCTGAGTAAAGATGTACATTATTGCCCTGTTCATGTCAAGTCTGGATAGATCTTTGTTCCTTACATTTAGGTCAAGAGAGAGAAGCACAAATGATCTTTCCACTCAGGAAAGGGAACAGTTTCTTTAGAAGAGAACAAAAAAGGAATGCAGGAAATAAATTATTCTGGTACAGTCGTATTTATTAAAGGGGAAATACAACAAAGGGGTCTCACACACACACACACACACACACACACCTCATGAGACTCATCTAAAGATAACCTCCAGTTCTCCTTGAGAGTACGCCAGACACCTGTGCTGCTTGGTGGCACAAGTTAATTGCACAACAATCAGGAGATAAAGCAGTAATTGAAATCTGAGGAGCCACCCAATGTGCACTTTATTACTTCTTTTTCCCAATGGAGTTGACACCGAAGCAACTCTCTGCCTGCCTCTTTGGAAGTAAAGACATTGCCACAGCACCCTTCTGAGTGCTCCCCAAGAACATCATGTGCACAGAACCCAATGCTCCGATAGGAGGGCAACTGAGAAAGCATCAGTATACATCCAGGCAAAATCACCATCATCATTGTCCTCATTGTTTTATTATGACCAAACTAACACGGCAGCTCATTCTTTTTTAGTTTGGGGTGTAAGGGACAAAGAATGTATTTTAGAGACTAGAGGATGCATCAGTGGTGTTTGCTTTTAAGGAGGGATGCATAGGACAGCTGCCTACATATATTTTTTGTTAAATTGGTATGTATGATGCAGGATATGAAGGTGCATCCATGGACCTAGCTGCTTGCATTCCCCTTAAAAACAGTGCAAATGATAGCATAGATCAGATATACGCATGCCTGGCTATGACCCTGTAAGTCCAGTGGCACATTAGCTCTCAATTCTTATCCAAGTTTGATGCACCAGCTTAGTGAATTTGAACACAATTATGTAATGTTTGGGTAATTGCAATGTGAATGAGTATAACAGAAATTAAATGGAAGTGCAGGAGTTAGCATCAAGATGTTGGCAGGGTGCTTAAGGTGTGAAAACTAGAAATGATGCTAGTCTGAATTCACAGGTCTTTTGTTTCTGGCAATTTTGTTAATGAGAAAAGCATCTGAGCTAATTTAAGTCAGAGCTAATGAATATATTTGCAAAATAATATATATGGGTGTGAGTGTGTGAGTATGCAATTGCTAGGAAATGAAGCATCTGTGCCGTGCTTATTATATGTCGCTGTCTTCTGTTATTTCCTTTCCCCACTGGATTATGACACTGGAGACCTTGAAGCATTATTGAATTTTTATTGCAGCTGAAAGTAAATCCCCTGGATAGATACAGGATCTTACTTGTATCTTTTGTTATTATATGTAATAGCTGTTTTGCTACCTGATATTGGCTTAACTTTAACATTGGAACACCTTTCCTAGGTCAGACCAGTGGTCTTTAGTTTTATTCACACATCCTCTCTCTGGCCAAAGTCCAGTTGCAAGTCTATGTAGCAGATATTTTCTTGGGTGGTTTCCATTCACCCCCACTAGGTAAGAGCCTTGTCAAGGTATGGGGGCTTGAACAGTCTAACTAGGCAGTGTTGCCAATCTCTTATCAATGATGTTGGGTCAGGACTAAAACTCACCAAAGCATCCTCCATCGGGCAAAGTGAAAGCGGAGGGCAAATGTCATGGTCCACCTGACCAGCAGGTGATGTGATATCCAAATGGCTTAAAAAAAAACACTGCATGCAGGTGAACTTGATTTCTCAAGTCTGTTTGCATGTGCGGAATGTCATCGTGGAGGCGTTTACCAATGTGCGGACTCCTCACTGAATAACAACTCCAATGTATCCAAAGTAAAGACAAGGTATCAGTTCAGAAACATCAGCACTAAGTCTTTAAACTTGTGGTTTTATAGGAAAAACCTCAAGGACATTCATGGATGGGTTCACTAATGAAGTGGGAAATTATTCCAAATCCTTCTGCACATTGTATACCTTTGCAGAGAATGTTCTCCCAACAGTAGTTAGTAGGTAATGCAACTGTTAGTGTGCATTCTAGTCTCCACTGACTACTTTCTGCTCCTCAGCATGGTAACCCCTGCCCCGCCTTATGCAGCAACATCAGAAAGTAGTCATTTCACTTGTAGTAGCAAGAAGAAAGCAAACAGGTAATAACTGACCTTATGCTCTAATGCCATGATGGCAAACCTTTGCACTCCAGGTGTTCTTACACTTCAATTCCCAGCAGCCCTGATCAGCTGGTCTGCTAACTTGGGCTTCTGGGAATTGAAGTCCAAGAACACCTGGAGTGCCAAGGTTCACCAACATGGTTCTAGTGCCTCTCTTCAGGGGCTGTGCCCCTCTACATTTTAACTCCAGCTGAACATGCAAAACTGTAGCTGATGGAGTTTTCCTCACCATGTTTGTTCACTGGCAAGACAATTTCATGTACTGTACTAGATTTCTCCATCTTGAATGTCCGAAATGCAAAGCTGAAACTGTTATTAGGACTAGGTCATTGCCAGCATTGAGAAAAATAGGGGGGAACCCTCCAGTTCCTTCTAGTGGCAAATTCTGACAGTACACCTTGAAGTACTTAATTTCTTCATAAAAGTACAAAAAACTAAACAAAATAGTGGTTCCCTTGCCACATGGTTGATTTGGCACATTGCCTGGGGCAATGTCTTTAGGAGTCCTGGTGGTGCAGTGGTTAAGCTTCTGGACTGCAAACAAAAGGTTGCAAGTTCAATCCTGATCAGGACCATGGTTGAGGCAGCCAGCCATCCTTCTGAGTTTGGTAAAATGAGTACCCAGCATGTTGGGGCAAAATGCTAATTAAATAAATGTAAATAAATGAACCACCCAGAGAGTGCACTAAGCACTATGGGACTGTATATAAATGTTATTGTTTTGTTTTAAATTGTGTTGGCTTAAATTGGTTAGCCCTAAGTAAAGGTAAAGGAGCAAGGTGATTGTCTTGAGACCAACATTTTGCTAAAGACAGTAACATTTTGGCTTGTACAATAATGCAGTGAAGCCAATTCATTAATATATAATGTGTGTGCTAAGAAGCCCTGCTGTCTGTTTAAGCCCCTATGTACACACTGGAATGAATAGATATCCCACTTCAGCCCACCCACCCCGAAATCTCCCTTTGACATTTCTTTCTGTCCCTCCTCAACCTCAATACAGAAAATATGAGATGAGTTACAATATCTTCTAGGAGGCTGAAATATTCCAGTGCTGGCTTTTATGTACTGTACAGTCAAACCTCGCATAAAGAGCTCTTTGCTTAAAGAGTAACTCAAAGAGCAGACATTTCTCTGAATGTTCGCTTCGCTTAACAAATAAAACCAACCAAAAACTCGCTTAACAAATAAATTAGGGTTCGTAATTCCCCCCACCAGAAGTCACAATTGGTCACTTACAATGGTGTTTCGCTTAAAGAGCAAACTCACTTAAAGAGGACTCCTGTGGAACGCATTGTGCTCTTTAAGTGAGGTACCACTGTATTGCCATCCCAACATCATTGCTTCAATGTTTCAAAAACAAAAACCTAAGCAGTGTTCATTAGCCATAGATGTTTATCATTAGCTAATTACCCTACTAATTGTCAGACAATATATGGAATCAACACTTTGAAAATGCATTACCAGTATTAACAATGTAATTGCCATATTTTGCATCCCATTTCATTCCATCCTCACTCCCACTGTCGTTCATGTTGTATATGTTGGTCTGTGTCCCCAATATAGTATTCTGTGGCTGACCTAGTGTGAGAAAGATTAGCCAGCAACACATGGTTCTTGTTATCAGGTATCCCTTCATGGACTGACTGCATAAGGGTTAGGGAATCTCATATTCAACTACTGATACTGTATTTAAGTTGGTCTTGGATTTCTTAGTGAAACACAGTACTGTATTATGTGTTTGGTTCTCTGTGTGGTTCAGAAAAACAACTTCTCTTTCTATCTAGCAAGGCTAGTTAAAAACTTTCAATTTGCTTTTTTATATAACTTCATAACATGCATTCTCTTGTTCTTGGAGAGAAACTTTTTAAAAAAAAATGAAAGTGCATAATGAAAGACCCTTTCAGTTTATCTAATACAGTCAAACCTCGCATAAAGAGTGTCTCGCTTAAAGAGTAACTTGCTTAAAGAGCAGAATTTTCTCTGAATGTTCGCTTCGCTTAACAAATAAAACCAACCAAAAACTCGCTTAACAAATATATCAGGATTTGCAATCCCCCCCCCCCACCAGAAGTCACAATTGGTCACTTCCAATGGTGTATCACTTAAAGAGCAAACTCGTTTAAAGAGCAATCCTGTGGAACGCATTATGCTCTTTAAGAGAGGTACAACTGTAATACCAAATCAAACACTCTGCTTTTCAATACTCAGTAATTTAAAGGTTTAAATTATACACTGGTTTTTTTTTTATCCCTTACATATAAAAGAATAGCATCTACCTCTTAGCAGTCATTCTGAAGTCACCCCCTGCTTTTAAAATTATTCTGGACTTTGAACTCTAAAAGCCAGAGGGAGTGTCTCTTGGTGATTTTCTGCCTTTCGAGGCTGCTAGATCTGCAGGCCTAATCAATGTAAGTTATTGATAGTAAATCAATTAACTCAAACAATGGATCAAAATGAAAGAGCTTTCACTAAATTAATAAGTGAGTCCAAGGCTTTTAAGAAAAGTGTCAGATAAGGACAGCTCAGCTTTTCAGAAGAGCAGCCTCCAGAGCTCAATATCCACAAGCAATCATCAGCAAAAAGTTCTGCCATAAAGATATTCTCCTCCTCTCCTTGCCCTGAAATGTTCTAATTTTTCATTATAGTTTAAAGTGTGATTGTAGAGGAGCTGTGAGAGCAACTATAATACTAACTTTGGAAGGAACTGTATAATAAAGCAAACCAGCTATGGTCATGCAGCTGCAATTTACTTTGATCCCATTCAATAAATATGATCAGAGATGGGAAACTTTTTTTAAAAAAAATGGTGTCTGTGGAGACTTTCTGTCAAATGCAAATAGAAAATCTGCTCAGGCTAATTTTGGTAACATGGTGATAGGGAGGACATTTTTGAGACACTATCAGAGAGTGAGAGAGTGAAATGTCCCTATGTGACATAGGCCTGAGACGGCTGTTCATGTAACAGAAATTCACATAAATTGTGTTCATGTAATCAACATCAAGTCAAATTCTGCAAGAAGAGCAGGAATGTCTCTCTAGTCTCAAAGCTTAGGCTGGTTTAGCTGCAGATCTAGAGATGTTCAGTGCTATGGATCTGAAATAAACCATTCTGTTGGACTAGAGGAAATAGTCCCTGTCTAGGTTGGTATTTTTATATGAAAGTTGGGAAAATGCTTCTCCTCAGCTGATATGTAAATTTCAAGCTTTGTCTGTTTGTTTTAAATTACTTTGGGCAATAGTAAAGGTAAAGGCCGCCCTTGCTAGAAAGCCAGTCACATCTGACTCTGGGGTTCAGTGCTCATTTCTGTTTATAGCCAAAGAGACAGCACTGTCTGTGTCTGCAGATGTTTCCATGGATATGTGGCAGACATGACTAGACACTGGAGTACACAGAATGCTGTTTACCTTCACACCAAAGTGGCCCTTATTTATCTACTTGCAATTTCTTGCTTTTGAACTGCTAGGCTGGCAGGAGCAGGGACAGAGATGGAAGCTCACTGTGTTGTGCAGCACTCAGGTCTCAAATTTCTGGTCGTGAAGTTCAGTGTCTTAACCACTAAGCTACTGCATATATAGTCACATTTGTATCCCACTAGCACTGACTTCAAGACAGGCAAGGTGGTGAGCACACAGTCTGTGGGGCAGACCAAGCATAGAGACTGACCCATGGCAACTTGATGCATTGTGTGTTTTTCAAGCTTTAAAACTATTCTAGCCTGGTTAGCTACTAGACAGTAAGCAACATGTCATTTTACATTCCCTGTTCCAGTGGTTCCCAACAAGGGGTACACAGCCCACTAGTGGACTTCAATTCCCAGAAGCCTCAGTCAGTACATTGGCTGATCAGTGCTTTGGGGAAATGACTTAGGCTTCTGGGAATTGAAGTCCAAAAACCAGCATTTGGGAAACACTGCGGCCTATTCCACATGCTCTGTCAAGACTGAGAACAACTGGCCCTTGTCAAGAGCAGCTTTTTTTAATTGGACTTATACCCTGCCCATCTGGGATGGACTCCCACTCTGGGTGGTTTACACTATTAAAAGGAGCTCTGGAGATAGATTTGGCATGTGGCCTTTAGGTTCTTCACGTGCCGACCTTCAGCCACCACCTGCAAAGCACATATGCACACATTTCCACAGGCCGCCGCTTCCTGAAGCCTTCATCTAGGATAACCACTTGTCCTAAAAGTTTGTCACAAAGGAATTCCTACGCCACCAACCCGGGGAGAGTGAGAAGAAAAAAAGCTCTTTGAATGCCCCTCTCTTTTCCCCCATCTTTTCTTTTCCTTGGATAAATGAAAAAGCTGTAACTAGCAAATCAAAATCTACAGTATTTGGTATTTGTTCTCCCTTGATAACCAGGCAGCAGATGCCTATCGCCCCTGCTGAGGCTTATCGGCAGCCTCCAGCCTCTTTTCTCCAGCAGCAATCAGTTCCTCCAGGGTCACAGAGAGAGACTGATAGCGCAGGCAAGAGAGGCTTCCCTTCCTTCTGTAGCTGTCGCCAGGATGTGCGCTAAAACTCAATGTTCCCAAGCAAGGGAGGGAGAAAAGGGGGGAGGGAGAAGAACTGGGCTCATGTGGAGAGTTCTGTCTGGTCTTCTGAAAAGGATACTAACTTTGACAGCTGTCCCACACAATCCATTCAATGAACCAAACCTGAGCTGATTTGGGTCAAAGAAAAATTGACTTCAGGAAAATGTTACCTTCTCTATCCTTTTCCTCTTTAAATTGGGGCTGTCCCGTCTTTCCCTGGAGATGATGCTCCCTCACAGCACATTATTAACCAAGAACAATACTGTGACCAGTGCAATGCCTCCGGATCTTATCACTGTGTCCTTTCAGTCCTCAATCTCCCTTGTTTTTTGTCACCCTTTTACCAGTGATGGGCAGCCAAAAAATTTACTATCACACTGTGGGCGGAGCTGACATCATGAGCGGAGCCAACATCATGATGTCATGAGTGGAGCCAATGATGTGGGTGGAGTCAATTTTTTAAAAAAATATACAGTACAGGCTGGCTGGAGGTGCCTGACACCCCCAGCCAGCCCAATTCCAAAGCAGGCAGGCTCCCTCCTTTAAGATCAGGCTGTCTGTGGGTGCCTGACAGCCCCAGAAAACCTGATCTTAAAGCAGGGAGCCTGAGCAGGCTCCCTCTTTTAAGATCAGGCTGGCTGGGGGTGCCTCACAGGGACCTCCAGCCAGCCCAATCTTAAAGGAGGCAGCCTGCCCAGGCAGGCTCCTTTAAGATCGAGCTGGCTGTGGCTGTCAGGCAGCCCCAGACAGCCCAATCTTAAAGGAGGCAGCCTGCCTGGGCTCCCTGCTTTAAGACTGGGCTGGCTGTGGCTGTCAGGCACCTCCAGACATCCCAATCTTAAAGGAGGCAGCCCGAGCAGGCTAGTTCATGCGTCAATTGGTATTTTGACACATGCACACTCACCAGTAGCCATTTTGGGTTACAGAGTCAGGCAGCCAGTGAGGTGACTGAACTGGTTGCCTCAAGAAAAAAAGGTAACCATCCTGGGTGATCTCCCGGGGTAACCCCACACACACCGGGAGACCGCCCAGGATTGTTACCACCGGTTCTACAGAACCAGAGCGAACCGGCTCATGCCCACCACTGCCTTTTACCCTATAATAAAAAGGTAAAGGAGACAAAAAGGAATGCAAATCAGAGACTAACCTCATTTGCAGTCATTGTGAGTTGAAAAAAAATGTAGGCTCCATTTTCACTAAAAGATTTGGAGTCCTTCCCCTTCCCATATACAATTGGTAGACTTCACACCCTCAGTTTTCCAGGGAACAGCATCTGAGAGGCTGTAGAAGTAAAGGGAACAACTGCAGCTGGCTGGAGGATTCTGAAAGTCATAGTCCAAGAAATCCTTCCCAAGCTCTTCACAAAAAGAACCCAGCTAGAATTAGCCAAGAGTCCATCTCATTCAGCATTCCACCTCCTATAGTGGCCAAGCCAGAAAGCCTAGAAGCCAAACCCCATTGTAGCAGTTTCATCTCCTTGTTGCCTGATTTGTTGTTGTTCAGTTGTACACTCAAGTCCAACCCTTTTTTGATCCCATGGACCACTGCATGCCAGGCTCCTCTGTCATCTGCCATCCTCTGTAGCCCACCCAGATCTACGCCCACTGCAACAACGATGCCATCTAGCCATCTCATCTTCTGCTGCTCCTGTCTCCTTTTGCTCTCAATCTTTCCTAGAATCAAGGCGTTCTCAAGTGAGTCCTCTCTTCTCATTTGGTGTCCAAAGTACTTTAGTTTCATCTTCAATATTTATCCTCCCAAGGAACAGTCAGGGTTGATTTCTTTTAGGATTGACTGATTTTATCACCTTGCAGTTCAGGGGACTCTCAAGAGTCTCCTCCAGCACCACAGTTCAAAGGTATCTATTCTTCTGGGCTCAGCCTTCCTTACGGTCCAGCTCTCACAGCCATATATTACTACTGAGAAGAACATTGTTTTAACGATGCAGACTTTTGTTGACAGTGTGATGTCCCTGTTTTTTATTATGCTGCCTATGTTTTTCATAGCTTGCCTCCCAAGAAGTAAGTGTCTTTTTATTTCATGGCTGCAGTCACCATCTACAGTGATCTTAGATCCCAAGAAGGTAAAGTCTGTCACTGCTTCCATTTCTTCCCCTTCTATTTGCCATGGAGTGATGGGGCCAGGATGCCATGATCTTGGTTTTTGTGATGTTGAGTTTCAGGGCAGCTTTTGCACTCTCCTCTTTCACCTTCATTAAGAGGCTCTGTAGGTCTTCTTCGTTTTCTGCCTTTAGGGTAGTATCATCTGCATATCTCAGATTGTTGATGTTTCTCCCAGCAATCTTAATTCCTGCTTGTGCTTCTTCCAGCCCTGCATTATGCATGATGTACTCTGCATGTAAGTTAAATAAGCAGGGTGACAATATATCTTGTCCTAAATGTTGCTTCTTGATGCACATACAGATTTCTCAGAAGACAGATGAGGTGGTCTGGTATTCCCATCTCTTTAAGGACTTGTCACAGTTTATTGTGATCCACACAATCAAAGGCCTTGGTGTAGTCAATGAAACAGAAGTAGACATTTTTTTGGTACTCCCTTGCTTTCTCCATGACCCAGTTAATGTTGGCAATTTGGGCTCTAGTTTCCCTGCTTCTTTGGAACCCAGCCTGTACTTCGGGGAGTTCTTGATCCACATACTGCTGAAGCCTAGCTTGTAAAATCTTGAGCATGACCTTGCTAGCATGTGAGATAAGTGCAATTGTACGATAATTTGAACATTCTTTAGCATTGCCCTTCTTTAGAATTGGAATATAAACTGACCTTTTCCAATCCTGTGGCCACTGCTGCATTTCCCAAATCTGCTGGTATATTGAATGCAACACTTTAATTGTATCTTCTTTTAGAGCTTTAAATAGCTCAACTGGAATACCACTAGCTTTGTTGTTAGTAATACTTTCTAGGGCCCACTTGACATCACACTCCAGGGTGTCTGGTTCGAGGTCCGTGATCACACCATTGTGGTTGTCAGGGACATTAAGGTCCTTTTTGTAGAATTACTCTGTATTCTTGCCATCTTTTCCTATTTCTGAAGTTCCCCCACCTCCTGACATTTTGGCTTACTGCAGCAGCCAGAGAGATGTGGGAACTTTAGAAATAGCGTGCATTGGGTCCCCCGACCCCCCCTGGAGCTGGCAGGGGGGGTCAGAGACCCCAAAATAGGTGGGAAAATTGACTTTTTTTCACCCGTTTTGGCCTCCCTGACCCCCCTGCTGGCTCCAGGGGGGTCGGAGGACCCAATCCACAGCTGCAGGGTGGCTGGGGAAGCCGATGGGGACTCCCTGTTGGCTTCCCTAGCCAGCCACCCACCCCTGCCTCCGCAACTGTGGGGTGGCCGGGGAAGCCAACGGGGGAACCCCCCGTCAGCTTTCCAGCCACCACACCCCTGTCTCCGCAGCTGCAGGGTGGCTGGGAAGCCGAACAGAGAACCCCGTTCAGCTTTCCAGCCACCCTTCTGCTACAAATGACTGCACTGGATAACGCTAACAGATCGTTATCCAATTTTAGCGTTATATGATGCAGTCGTTATCCGAGGTATTACTGTAGCTGTCTCTGCTGCCTAGGAGTGAGAATTGGATGGAGTTGGCCTTGTTTGCTCTGCTGAATAAATTAGCATTTCTTTAGAAGCTGGTTGTACATATTAGTGCACACTGTTGTCAGTTTGACAATGTGCAAAAGGCCACATAAGTTTCAATGGCAGCTTTTCCCAGGGAGATAAGGCCTAAGGCAGGGTTGAGAGTCATGCAATCAATTGTTCAGCACTGGGAAATGACTAGATACATTTTTTTCTTGTGGGCAAAGTCATGAGATTGGTACCAAAACGGCTAATGTCACAGGGCTGTAGCCTTAGGGAGAGCAAAAGGACAAAACTCAGAAAGACCAGCCCTTTTACACTTCTGGGGAAGTCCCAGCTGAAATACCTCTTGAAGATCAATTGGGTTTTCTAATTCAATCCACTATGCCAGTGGTGGTGAACCTATGGCACACTTGCCAGA
The DNA here is from genome assembly GCA_030440675.1 of Furcifer pardalis. NCBI lineage: Eukaryota > Metazoa > Chordata > Lepidosauria > Squamata > Chamaeleonidae > Furcifer > Furcifer pardalis. The sequence goes on from CP126893.1 coordinate 107,736,845, forward strand.
GGGGGCACCCAGAGCCTTGTCTGTGGGCAGTGTGCTATCACCCCAGCATAGGGTTCACCAGAGTTTGATACTAGAAAGCCATAGGGATGTGGGCCTAGGATGCTCCCCCCCCCCCCTTTACACGTGCCTAAGGACATTTCTCACATCATCATCAGCCCAATGGAAGGGCTTCCTCCCTCCCCTGTCTGGGATAAGGTGGGCAGATCACATGCAGTGTAAGGGTGCAGCATGGATGGCAGCCTGTTGAGTCTGTGGAGAAGGTGATTCCCGTGGTTAATGTATGTAGGATGTTAATGTACAAGTTGTTGTTTTTTCTAAATTAAAACCTCAGTATTCAGGTTAAATTGCCATGTTGGCATTTTGCAATAAATAAATGGGTTTTGGGTTGCAGTTTGGGCACTCGGTCTCTAAAAGGTGCATCCTCACTGCACTATGTTATTAAGATTAGAAGGTAGGGCCAGACTTTCACACAGCCTAAATAAACTATAGTTTCAGTCCTTCGGTTGTGAGGGTCCTTTACATACCAACCTCCTAACAATAACAACACCACCACAAAAAATGGGAGGGAGGCTAATTCTATGGGGCCTTTTAAAGTTGATGAAGTTTCAAGCTTCAGCATGTCGTATTCAGGCTGTGGTGGAAAGGGTAACATTCGGAAATACCTGACACCCTCCATCTTGGACATTGTTCCTGTGTTGAGATTCTGTTGTTTCCAGCCATGCTATCTAATGGTCAAGACCTGGTGGCAACCAAGGAGGTGTAGGGAATGGGCAATCTGGGACCTTTCAACCAAGCAATCACTTAACTCAAATGTCATTACTTTAAATAGATCTTAATAGCTGGTTCCTCAAAAGAGACCCCTGGTGCAAATAAATGACCGTGATTGTAGGAAGAAATAAAATATCTAGGAAAAAGGCTTGATCAGGTCAGATAAAAACACCAAGGCAAATGAAATTATGTATTGCCGTTCTTTAACAGATGAGCTGATAAGAAATTATTCATATGTTTAATAATTATCCTGTACATTATACTGTAAGAACATTGCACAACAGGAAATTACAGCTTTTTTAAAAAAATTCAAACTAGGTTGCTGCTTAAACTGTTTTAGAAATTTCAAGCTCTAAACTGCATGTCTTTCTAAGTACAAATTTTACTAAATGTTTATTCCAGCATGATCTAAAGCTGTAATTTCAGTGACTACAGTAACAGAAGTAATTTTTAAACCTCGACCATTGTCATTGCTACACCTGCAGGAAGAATCTAAATATATAGATGACTGTGTTAATCCATCAATAACAATAGAAATTACACTTATATACCACTCCATAGCATTTTGTAAACTCTCCGGTGGTTCACAAGTTAATTAGCACTTTGCCCCCAACAACCTAGGTACTCATTTTACTGACCTTGGAAGGATGGGAGGCTAAGCCAACCTCAATACCCATCAGGATTGAATTCACAATGTTTTGGCTGCAGTACAACAGTTTAACCATTGCGTCACCAGGGTTCATCCATCCATTCATCCACCCAGCTCTCTCTTTTTATGTATGTATGTATGTATGTATGTATGTATGTATGTATGTATGTATGTATGTATCATTCTGCAGCATAATACCCACTTGTTTTATCATTAGTGGACATTAGCAGGATGTTATGGTGAGTAGCAGGTTGGACATAAGCTGATTGACCTATAAATGTATAGGATTATGAGGTACATAAAATATTACAGAAGGCCTCCACTTGCGTATGCTGCCTTGTGTTCATTGGAGAAAAGCAGGATACAAAAAGAGCACATCCCATAGTCTACAATTTGGCACTATGAATGGTGGTGAGGCTTCTTCTGACTTGTTCATGACAGATCATAGGACAATTTAATTTCCTAACGTGGCTTTAATGCTGGTGGTGCATCTGACACTAATAAATAAAAGAATATAAAGGATAGCCTTCTTCATGCTAAATTGTAGCAATTTCATCTCTACCAGCTACAAGAAGTCTATAAAATTAAGGGAGTCTGAGGAGTGACATCTCTGTCCTCACTATTCAGTGACTGAAACCCTCTTGCTATCACCAGAAGATAGCAATTTTCAGTAATTAAAGTGATCCTATGATGTCTTACAGATTTTTTGACTCCTGTTTAATTTCCTCCAGTGTGTATCTTTTGCAAAATATACACACTGGATCAAGGAACCCTGGGAGTCATGGGATGGAAGGAGGCAATCTTTAATTACTGAACCATGCTACTACCTAGTTATGATACTGGCAGAGGGAGATTTACAATACAGTAAAACACCGGATAACGATTGGATCGGATAACGCTAAAATCGCATAACGTTGGGGAATTTGAGGCAAACATTTGGATCGGATAACATTATGTTAACCATTATGTTAACCATTATGTTAACATTATCTGATCCATCAGATAACCTTTGCCTCAAATTCCCTGAGATGTGGCTGTGACTCTCCAGTTTCTCTTGGGAGAAAGGGAGGGGCTGCCTGCTCTCAAGCTTGCCACATTTGAATAACAAAGGCTTGCAAAAACCAGTCTGACTAGTTTAGCAAAGCAAAGGCTTAGGACCCTTTCCCCAGTGTAACCCAGAACACTTTGCAGAAAAATAATTGCAAAGAGACAATTTGACCCAATTACCTTTATGAAGTTTCCCCTTTAATTTCTAAACAGCCTGAACCCAAGATTGTAGCTCCACAAGCCTCATGCATTGTCAGTGGAAAACAAGCAGACTGAAACCTTTCACCTACAAAGCAATTAAGCTTTTCACACCCTGCAAAGGCCTGAGGGAACTTCCTTTATTGCAGCAACGGTAGGTGGGCTGATTCTAAATGAAAACATTTTCCTAGCTTCTGTTCAGATCTTTTAAAACAGCACTTTATAAAATTTTCAAAAATTTAAAAATGCTGTATGGCTTTGTTCCCCTAAAGTCAGGGTGGTCTGGCATGTTTTTGTAATGTATTTACCCTTTAGATAATTATTTCTTAAAGTTCTTTAAGTTTCCAGCATGTTTCCTTGACTTTCCCTTGAAGCCTCTGTAGCTTTTCTCTACAGAGTTAACGTTATCTGATCCACCTGAATAGAATTTTAACGTTATCTGGTGCATGCATCGGATAAGGCTAAAAATCGGATAATGTTAAGACTTGTGGAACCAAGTCTTAACGTTATCCGAGGTATTACTGTAATTAAATACTTCTTCTATCCTATGCTCCCCCATAACTTCTATATTATGAAGGTGATTGCACAGGATTAGGAAAGGGCAAGAGGCAGAAGGAAGACATTTTTAATAATCCAAATTTGCCTCCTATTGTTACCATCATCACCCTTCCATAATCATAAGCTATGCAATAGGATTTTAATCAATATGTCATAGTGTTTTAACCCTGTGAGCCCTTCATCTACTACAGTACCAAGTCTACTCTCAAACTACAATCTGTGAGGCTTGATTCTGAGCAAACCAATTCAGGATTGCCCTGTCATTGAAAGATTATATACAGTGGCCCGTAAGTCCCTACCCAGCCACTAAGAGAGTAAGGCTCTGCTAGGAGGAGGGAGGAAGTGCTCCCATTGGACTGCTGGGCAGAGGGACAGGGCGTGTGAACATGGAGAGGACAGGCATGGACTTACAGGCCGGGTATAGACTTACAGACCACCCTGTAGTTCTACAACTAAATGTTCTGGTCATGCAGATTATTTGACTGGCAGTATGATATGGTAATAAGAGCAGTAAATTAGCCATGCTAGATCAGTCCAGTACTCTGTTCTACAGTGGGCAACCGGATGCTCCTGGGAAATTCAGAGACAGACAAAAGGGCAAGAGTGACACTCAGCAACTGAGCCTCAAAGGCACATTGCCACGGATATCAATATATTATAGTAACCATCTTCCATGAGTGCAAGCAATTGTTCTATCCTTTTCTTCATCCTTTTGATTGTGATACGCTGGCTGAAGATCTATTCTGATTCTAAGATCATCTTCTGAGACCTTGCTTCTAGCCATTAGCAAGTGAAGTAAAGTTTGTGGTATTTCCAGTGCTGGCAGACCTGGTCATGGAATGCTGTCCTCAGAGCGGCACACCTGACACCAACCTCATGGGCTTTTGCAGCAACTGCTGAAGCCAGGGGCGTAGCTACCGCCGTATCTGCCATATCAATTATACGAGGGCCCCGGGCCACGGGGGGCCCCAACGTGAGTAAGCAAAACAAATCTTTACCCTTCCTAAGGGCCCCCAAACAAATTTTTATACGGGGCCCCGCCAAGGCACACTACGCTTCTGGCTGAAGCCCTGCCTCTTTCCTCTCCTAGTCTCTTAAGTCATGTTGTTGCTTTTCAGATTCACGTGGTGCTATCATCCTCAACAAGCAGATAAATAGGTAGTGGTTTGGTGGGAAAGGTAACAGTGTTCTGTGCACTCCAGGATCTAGTCATGCCTGCTACGTGACCATGGAAATGTCTGAAGATACAGACAGTTCTGGCTCTTTAGCTATAATGGAGACAAGCACCCCTTCTAGAGTCAGACACAACTGGCTTTCAAGCAAGGTAAACCTTTACCTTTACTATCATCATCAGCCTCAGTTTTACTTTGGTTCTATTCTACAGCTGTTCTTATTTGTGTCAGCTTTAACATTATGTTCATTGTTCTTGTCATCATTGCTGTTGGCTGCTACTCATATCCAAGTATACATTTTTTGCTGGAAATTGTTTTCAGGAAAAATGCCACAGGCATGAATTTGTTTAAGGTAGATCCCAGCTTGCCATGAAGTGACATACTGTGATCATGGAGATATCTCCTGTGGCACTAATGAAATAAAACATGCAGCACTTAACACCAGGACTGCAATGGACTGCCGCAGCCTTGAGGATATTAACAAGGTGCACATTCACAGCCAGTCCATCTGGCATGGTCTCTTCCACCTCCATGACCATTGGGAATCAGAATAGTGCAGTGGTCCCTCCTCCACTCATTTTGCCGTTGGACCCAATATGATGGTTTCCAGTGGCATTTTCTCCACTGAGGAGGCCATCACTCCACCTAAAGGGGCTCATCCACCTGTAGCCATTGGCCCCTTTAGGGAGTCAGGTTATTTATCACCAACCAATACTCAAAGTTGAGTCATTGACTGAACGGTCTACTCCATTACCGTAGTGGGATGTCCAGCCAACATTACATTGTTCATGGTTTTTTTTATGGTTTCATCTCTATTTTCATAGACCTCTGACTACTAGGTGGTAAAGAAGTATAATAAATTAATATAGGGACACATATATACTCCTGTACATATCTTGTGCAGATGGATTGAAGATGTACCTTTTCTCTTTTGAATGTTACTTAAGACTCAGCATTGGTATATGAAATATAATTTCTTCTACAGGAGTTTTCAGCACACTGTTAGTGACACGTTTGTCCCATAATTGATACAAACAGTATTATTATTTTCTAAATGTACAAAGAGAACCACAGTCTGTATCCCTTATCTGTCCAGAAAGAAGGTGATTCATATGTCTTAAATCTATTTCTGCTAAGCAGAGAAATGACAGCTTTCAAAACCTGCTTATCTGATGCAATTTAGTTCTCGCTGTTGAAATCCCAGGTCTTGTCTTGACCACTGACTTGGGTTCTATGCCTTTCACACATGCCCCATAGACCTACATCAGGAACCATGATTCTTGGCTTGTCCACACAAGTAAAATTGGATCTGAAGAAATCAAGCATTATTTTTCCATTGCCAGGCCTGCCTGTGTATCAATAATCATCTGCGCAGTAGCAGCTTATTTTCTGCTACCCAACTTGTTGGAGATGGTGGATGAAATATAAAGAGTACCATGAGATTTTTTCCCCCTTAAACAATGTTAAACTCATTCCACAGACAGTGGAGTTATGCTAAATATGGGGAGGACAAGTATTTCTATGAAGATTTGCTATCAGTTTTTTTCATTTGTGGGTCACTTCTGAACGTGTTTGTTTTGTAGCAAAAGGAGAAACAAATTCCTCTAGGATTTCCTACCAATATTCTACTGCCAAATCCACAATCCAGTTGCAGCTTCTTATTCTTATTCTTTCATGTCCCAATCAAACCCTGGACTGCCAAAATGAAGCCACTTTCTTGGGTTTGTCATTGGCCAAACTTAAGTCCTCATCGGTGCATGTTTCTGGCAGTAATCGGCAGACCAGTCAGTATATGAGCTGGATTCTGTATCTCTCCACATTCACACAGCATGTTGTCCACCAGCAACCTTCATTTGAGCATTTCTTATTGTATATAATAGATTTTTAAAATGTGTTGTCAGCTACCCAGAGTGGGAGAATATCCCAGATGTGCAGGGTACAGATGCAACAAATAAACAAATGAATATAAATATTGTTGATCTTGCATTTAGGGACTTTAAACCTCAGCCTGTTCAGGGTCTTCCAAGTGACATAGGGAAGTTTTGAGTTCCTCAGCTATATCCTCCTTTAATGATGTTCCTTGCCCAGTGAGCTCCTTCCTCTGTTTTTTTTAATTTTGTTTTGCTCTTGTGTATCCTCAAGAATGTTTGTTCTTGCCATAAAGCTCTTCCTGGAATTGAGCTGGCGGACTTGAGTCGCATATCCATTCAGAGGATGTCAAGGGTCATTCTCTTGCTAAGTTCTCTCAGTGTCCGCTGCTACTTATCTTCTGATCTTAGGTGGAGCGATAGCAACAAGAGGGTATATTTTCGCAACTGGTGTAGGTTTGAAGCAGCCTATCACTATATACATCGCTTCATTAACAGTGATGTCAACTTGTTTTGTGTGTGCAAATGCACTCTATACTGGAGCAGCATACTCTGCTGTGGAGACGCTCAGGGCCAAAGCTGATGTATGCTGAGTTCCCCATTTGTCGTTTGTGAGTTTCCTTATGATGTTGTTCCTTGTACTAACTTTGGCTTTGGTATTCAGGCAGTGAATACCTCAAAGCCCTGGCTCTGGTATCCCTGCACATCCTGGCCTGTAGCTTTGCTATCTCTGTCCAGTTCACCTTCATCCAAAGGCCTTCTTGTCCATACAAAATGTGCTACCTCTTCTCCCTTGTTCCTCTGTCCATTAAAACACCTCCCAGAATCTGAGTTTGATGCCACCTGTATCTTCCAACCCTCCAATCCCTTCTCAAAACCCATCTTTTCCATAACACTTTCAACAGAAGCCTCTTAACTTCCACACCTTTATACAAAACTACCTGTTGTCTTGGCACCTGAAAAGAATTTCACCCTAGTGTAAATGTCAGGTTTTCTTGTACTTAAGTCGATGAGAAGGACTGAACAGGATTCTATTCATCTCATTTCATACCCTTCTTTAATCCTAATAATGATCATTGAAGCTATTTCCTTTATAATTTTTTAAAAAGACTGCACGTTAAATGTAAAAATATGTATTTAACCTATTGAGCTTTTCATCACAAATTGCTTTTGCTTTGTCCATTCGGTTCACTTATAGGCAGTTAAACATTAAAGCAAATCACATATAACTGCCATACAATAGAGGTAAATTTAAAGTTTTGAAAAGTTCACGTTGACCTTCCTGACTAGGGTACTCTGGAAGCTGTCATGCAAAAATGTGATTTTGCCAGACTCTCAGTAAATTCCATGGTTATTTATCACATTGACTGGATTAGGCAGGCACTGCAGGCATGGTTACATTTATTTCATGTCTCATGTCCCCTGTGCTGTGACTTAGGGAAGTGGCTTGTAATGTCACAGTTCTGTGAATGCTCAGAAGAATCCCATTGCTTCCTTGCTCTCTTTGCTGCTGGTGCTATTGCACTCCAAGTGGCAGGTTCCCTGAGGGTCCAGAAGGTGGGGAAGGCTAGGGGCCAACCTCAAAAGCCCAGAAAGCACAACCCATGAGCAACCTCCAAGGAAAGAAAATGCTGCACAAGCCAACATAGCTTTGGCCTATGTGAATCCTGAGGATGTTTGGTCTCTGTGAAGCAGTGAATGGTGACTCTAGTTTGCCATGGGTGAATATCTTCCTGGCTTTGCTCTAAATAAATTTCATGTCAGAAATTACTCTGGGTTGAAAGGATTTTTGCTGGAGAAACTCTGCTCATGGGATGCCCGAATGAGGCTCCTTTCATGTCCCCAACATCTGGCATGCAGCACTCAGGTAGTGAAACGTGACCTTCCGGTCTCCAAACTCAGTGTCTTAGCCACTAAGCCACCACAGTGCTGCTTTGCTCTGAAATTTACAGAGGGTTTCCCAGGTGTTGAAACCGATCTCCAAAACAGATTAAGTCCATTGGGTAGCTGCTATAAATGCCAGACTACAATCCGAAGCAGATTAAGTGTCCCACGAAAGTGAGTGGCATCACGAGCCTCCACCACCCTTCATGGCAACTCTGAGAACAACCATAATCTCCCAGATTCCACTGGAAAGCAATATATGAAAATATTCATTAAATAATTTTAAGACAGGTTTCCATCAAAGAGGAGGCTACATTAAGGCATTCCATAGAGATGGAGCCATCACTCAAAAAGATCTGTGTGTTTTGTCTGACAAGTAAGACATCCTTCTGCAGGGCCGTGAGTAGCACTTCCATGATTGTCTGTAGGATTCTGCGGGTTTATATAGGAGACAGTGTTCTTCAGATAATCTGATCCCAAGTCATTTAAAGAACTGAAGAGAATCATGAGTAATTCAGCTTTGCCCTGAAAATACATTCACAACCACTGCAGCAGTTGCAAGATCAGTGTTGTGTGGTCTAATTGCCTTTCTTCCAAGAACAACCAGGCAGCTGCATTCTTTACCCACTGAAGCCTCCAAACACTTTCAATTGATTTGGTTTGATTTATTATTATATTTATTATACATTGATTTGGTTTGATTTATTATTCTTGGTTTTGTGTATTATATTTAATTTTATATTGTTTTGGGGGGGGGGGGATTTAATTTTGTACAACATCGGGAAAATATCCCAGATGGGCAGAATATCAATCAATCAATCAATCCATAAATCCTAATTTAGCCTCTGCCTTTGGATGATTTGTCTTTGAGATCTCATGTTGATATTAAAACAGATAGGAGATAGATCCTTGAGATCTGTCAAGACAATGGCCCCATGGAGTCCCCAAACTCCATTTTCTGAGTAATTCTATAAATGAGTGGCATCGAGTCCTCCTGCAGTTAGCTGACCCAGGAAAAAATCTCAATCAGTAATAGCTAAGGCCACTAAGAGGATTTAGGGAAATCATATATTCCAGTGTTCTCTTTCCCCTTGGCCATTCGTTCCTGTGTATTGAGTCTTGCCAACCTTCACCAATGATCTGTTGTGGGTTAGAGCCCAGGATGGGCGCTGAGATGTGCTTAACAGCGTGTCTGCATAAAAGCTGAGACATTTAGTTGCATTTCTGATCTAGCTCAGAGCTACTAGTGCTGCACCAGAGTTTGACAGTGCAAGTGTACAGTTGCTTTTTCTAATTGTCAGATGAAATTAATCTTAGATTATCTGCTTCACCAATCCAAACATAGGTTCTTGCATTAGCATCTATTTTCCTTGGGCTTGAATCTTTCAGGGAATAAGATGCAAATTCTAAAGGCTACGTGACTTCTGAAAAACCTGTCAAATCTTGGTTACGGCACAATGCAGGCTGGGAGACGGAGGGGAAATGACACTCCATTTATTTACCACAAATCTGAATTCTGTGCAATAATGTATGTTTCTTAAAGCTACAGCTCTTGACAGAGGGAGTCTTAAATTTTGTTCTGTTACTTGTCAGTTTGGGTCATCAGGGGGTGCTGCTTGCTAGTTTGAAACTCAACTTTTCGGGGGGGGCATCAGATTATGTTTGGTTGCTTGTACAGTTTAGCATTACAAATAGGCTGTCTTAAATTTGCATGCATTGAAACTAAGGAAAACATTTGTTCACCACTGGTAGCAGGCTTCTCTGAAATATGGCAAACAAAATGGAAGCCAACCACCATGCAACTAGAATGATCAGAGTTACAGAATAGCAATTACAATTACACTTACACATCACTTAGCACATTCTCTGGGTGGTTCACATGTTAATTAATATTTTCCCCAACATGCTGGGTACTCATTTTACCAACCTCAGAAGGATGGAAGGCTTAGTCAACTATCAACCTGGTCAGGACTGAACTCACAGCGCCAGCAGTTTTGGGTGCAATACAGCAGTTTAATCACTGCTCCACGAGGGCTCCAGAAGAGAAACTAGTTCTGCGTCTTAGAATCCGAATTATGGTACAGGGATAGGGTTTGCATCTTTTCTGCTATGGTTCACAACCTAGCAGCTCAATCTGAATGCAGGTAGAGTCTTCGTTAACATATTCTTCATTGTAGCAGCTGACCTTGAAATGTAGGCTTTCTCCTGCTCTTTCTTCCTTTCTTCTTAGAACTTCCCTTCTTCACTTTAGTCCTGTATAGCATTACATATGCACTCGTGATGCAAATATGGCCAACACTATGCAGGACTGCAATCCTATATCTTGATACTAGAATTGGTAAGAATATTTGTATTCTTTATACTAGCAAGTTTACAGCAAGGTAGTAAGGAGGAACAGAGAATAAAAGTCAAAGAATATTTAAAATTTATTGTAGCAGCATACACAGCGCTAATATTGAGCATGTGGTTATTCAATAGGAGCAATTACTCGGGAAATTCATAATTAGTTAAAAACGGAAGATGTAACACTATTGCTTCAGGAAATCCTTTCAAGGATAGAGGAAGGGCCCTAAAACCTTCATGGTGAAGCCATGTGAGTCTGCTTTTCTGAAGGTATGGGGAAGAAAAAGTGGGAAGTAATGTGAATAGCAATTTAATAGCCTATGAATAGCAAGGAGTCCAGCCCTAGGCCCCTCCAATACGGGGTGCCTCAGGGCTCGGTGCTCTCTCCTCTCCTGTTTAACATCTACATGAAGCCGCTGGGTGAGATCATCCGTTCCCACGGGGTGAGGTATCATCAGTATGCAGATGATACCCAACTGTACATCTCGGCCCGTGGGGACCCAAGCGGTGCAGTGGAAGTCCTTTCCAGGTGCCTGGAGGCTGTTAGGGTCTGGATGGGGGGAAACGGGCTACAGCTGAATCCCGGCAAGACTGAGTGGCTATGGGTAAGGGGCCCTGTGTTATCTCGGGAGTTACCAACTTTGGTTCTGGATGGGGCAGTTTTGCCCCAAACAGACCCGGTGCGTAATCTGGGGGTCCTCCTGGACTCACGACTACTGTTCGAAGAACAGGTGGCAGCCGTGGCCAGGAGGGCTTTTGCACAACTTCGTGTAATATGCCAGTTACGCCCCCTCCTAGACCGGGACGCCTTGCTCATGGTCACACATGCTCTGGTCACCTCCAGACTTGATTACTGTAATGCGCTCTACATGGGGCTGCCCTTGGTGACCATCCGGAGACTGCAGCTGGTCCAAAATGCAGCGGCCCGAGTAGTGATGGGGTGCGGACGCTATGCTCGCGCCGCGCCTCTGCTTCGGGAGCTGCATTGGTTGCCAGTATGTCTCCGGGTGCAATTCAAGGTGCTGGTCATTACCTTTAAAGCCCTATATGGTAGTGGGCCAGGATACCTAAGAGACCGCGTCACCCTAAGAATGTCTGTCCGTCCCACCAGGGCGGATCGGAGGGGCTCTCTTGTTATTCCATTGGCTAGGGAGGCTCGCCTCTCTAGCACTAGGAGGAGGGCCTTCTCTGTGTTCGCCCCGGCCCTATGGAACCTTCTCCCAATCGAGCTACGTCTGCAAACAGAGCTCCTACCTTTTCGCAAAGGTTTGAAGACCTGGCTGGCGGAGCATGTGTGGGGTCCCAGGAACACGGGATCCCACGTAGGATGGCTGATTTAAGGGGACAGCCACCCCCTGTGACGTTTGGGATATTTGGTTTTACCTGTCATATTGTTTTAATTTTTTAAGAACTTTTAAGGATTTATTTGTGATTTTAACCCACGTTGTAAGCCGCCCAGAGTCGGGTGCTCCCGATTGGGGCGGGGTAGTAAGTATAAATAAATAAATAAATAAATAAATTTAAAAACAGATCTAGAAAAGAGGGGAAAGCACATACTGGTTACACGACTGAAATCTAATGGCAATAATATTTTACAGGTCTCTCAGAGACCTAGACAACTGTACCTCATTCCAATGGAAGAGGAAGCGGTATGTTATGAGTTGTTGACTTTCAAGCACAGTGGTTTATTCCACCAATAGACAATGGCTGAGATTTTTATTTATATAATATTTATAAATAAAAATTAAAATGTAATATTAAGTGACTCAACAGACTGCTTCAAGACAGCAAAAGACTGCCATTTACATAGACTTTATTGAAAGATAAAACAATTGTAAAAGCCTGACAGGTATGCAGATAAAGTAGCCACACTTAGGTGAGGAAGCTGAGCTAATCCTGAGCACACATTATCTTATATCTGTTACGTCATTTTTAACCCTGGGTATGCTTGCAGAAGAATAAAAAAACCCAGCCAATTGAACTGCAAAAAAAAAAAAGCCAATTAAATCAACTACAAGGTCATAAATGATTACAGCCCCCCCTCACAATCTAAGATTCTATGCTGGGGGTTCCCGACCCCAACCCATGGGATGGACCTGGCCTGCAGCACCATTTCATGTGATTCAACACCACTGCACCAAGAAATGGAAGCGGATGCATTTACATCACACATAAATGTGCCCGCAGCTGTGATGCAGAAGTGTGTGTGTTTACGACAGCTGTAAATGTGCCTGCTTCTGGGGGGGGGGGAGCGTAGTGCAGCCCACTCAGCTGTCCAGGGGGCATGATCAGGCCTGCAACATAAAAAGATTGGGAACCCCTGTTCTATGCTTCACTGGGTCTAAGCTGCATCTTTCTTAGTTCACTCATTGATCTGGCACTGTTGGTCTCTCTTCAATTATTTAGAAATGCATTTGTGTTTCACGGTTATCTTTATATAGTCACAAGTGGATGAAGGTGTTCCCTTTATCATCATACTAATATTATAGAAAATGCCACCTGGCCAAAGGAGCTGAATCTTGGCAGACACATGGCATGTAATGTTCTCAGTCCAGAATTGGGCTCTTCCCTCTTCCTAGAAAAGATATTTTTGCTACCCCAATAACATTAACAGGAACCATGCTGTTTTCTGTTTGCACAAATTCTTTTATAATGGCACAGATGAGGTGTCCAAACCTTTTTGGATCAGTTTCATTCACTCTTGAGTCAGAGATGTTGCTCTTATTGCACAAATCAATTTATTTTAAATGCCAGATGTAATCACCAAGCAGTGAACATAAATGTGATGCTCACAGAGATAGGAAATGTTTATATCTTCAACCAAAGCTCCCAGCATTCTTGGAAGTTATTGCCCAAACTTCCAAACTTGCCTATTTCTGAGTGCTTAAAGATGCAGAGGGACTGCAGCGGCTTAATTGTTAAGACACTAAACTTGACAACTGGAAGGTCAGCAGGTCAGCAGGTCAAGACCCGAGTGCTGCATGGCAGAGTGAGCTTCTGTCTCTGTCCCAGTTCCTGCCAGCCTAGCAGTTGAAAAGCAAGAAATTCAAAGTAGATAAATAGGTACCACTATGGTGGGAAGGTAAACTGCATTCTATGCAGTCTGGTGTCTAGGCATGCCTGCCACATGGCCATGAAAGCACCTGCGCTGGCTCTTTGGCTGTAAATGAAGATGAGCACCAAACCCTAAAGTCAGGTATGAATGTCTTTTGACCTTTCCTTTACCTTTTCCCAGTGATGGGCAGCAACAGGTTCATACCAGTTCACCATAACTGGTAGTAACTATTCCAAGTGTCACAGAGAACCAGTAGCACCTTTTGGAGGGAATCACCTTGGGGGCTTATGTTTTCACTGATTCCCCCACTGCACATGCGTGCCAAGCACTTGGTGTGCATGCACGCCTGCAATGCTTGCCACATATGTGCAGCCTCCTTGCTGTCCTCCCAAGCGGGGAGGAGGAAGAGAAGCTGCTAGCCTGAAGCTCCCTATAGCCTGCTCCCCAGGGTAAGTGACTCACCTTTGGATGTGGTGTGTGTGTTTATTTTAATGCATATTTAATGTGTATTTATTTTTAATGTATATTTTTATGTGCTTTATGTGTATTTAATCTGTATTTTTATGTGTTTTATGTCTATTTAATGTGTATTTTAATGTGTATTTTATGTTTTTATGTGTATTTTTATATCTATTTAATTTGTATTTTTATGTGTACTTATTTTTATGGGTTTTTTATGCTGGCTCCGCCCACATCATTGGCTCCACCCATGGTGTCATGATATTGGCTCCATCCATGACATCATGACATTGGCTTTGCTCACCATGTTGGCTCCGCCCACAGTGTGGTAGTAAAATTTTTGGCTGCCCACCACTGTCGTAAACCTTCTTTTTCAAGAGGCCAAAAAACAGAGCAAAGGCCTGAAGAGAGGAGAGGTTGTCAAATGGCTTTCAGACCAAGATGCTTACACACTACATAGACCAGCCCAGATCCATTTCAAAAGAAACAAGACTATTGTTTCTGGATAAGACGCCCAGTGGCAGGCTGAATTAGTAGATTTGCAGCATTTTCCTAAGTACAACAAGGGTTACAAGTATATTTTAACAGTGATAGATATCCTGTCTAAATATGCCTGGGCTTGACCTCTAAAAGACAAGACAGACAGAGAAGTGTCCCAAGCGTTCAACACTATTTTCAGGCAAGCCAATAGGAAGCCTGGAAAATTGTAAACAGACCCTGGTCATGGGTTCCTAAAAAAGTCTGTAAAGAAATTTCTAAAACTACACGGTGTCCATCACTTTGTCACCAATTGTCATGGGAGACATTTTTTTCCTACGATTCTCAAACCTTGAGGTTGTACTTTCACTAGGCCCCGAAAAATCATTTCCCTTCTTTGTCTCACAAGACTGCGTGTCACGAGACAGCTTGTTTTCAGTTCAGTCAGTGTTCCCATTCCTTATCTCTAGCTAGCTGAGCTTTCTGGTGTTATGAATACATGTTAGAGCACTGTTATTTCATGTGAACAAACGTTCCCTTGTTATGAGAAAGTCTTCTCTGTTCCCTGATTGGTGAGGAGGTACCCCACCTGACTGAAGAATCTCCATCTTTGAGAGAACAGAGGGAGTTCGCTTTTGGATGTCTATGGGTTAACATCTTTGCCTGGGGGACTACTTCCCTTTTTGTTTTCAAAATGATTACCTAGAATTGTACTTGGTTTTGCTGGACTGACTTATGTTACTGACCTATGCTTTATGAACCTGATCAATATACCTGATCAATAAACCTACGTTTGCTTCAACAACGTCTCTTCATTTGATTAAAGGGTAAGAGAAGCAATGCATTCACACACAAGCTCCTGAATATGCTACCTGTTTAAACCTCCTTGTGGAAGAGAAGCAGCTAAAAGCTGTTTAGCTGCATTGCCGGCCAGCTCGCCCTCTGGGGGCGTTGGTTAAGGAGGGCCAGAGTAGAGGGGGCCAGCTGGTTCCATGACACCGATAATGAAGTCAAAGCAGGGGTGGTGGAAAGATTTCATAAAACTTTGAAAACTAAAATGTGGAGGTATTTCGTGGCCTGGCGGGCTGGCTTTAAGCAAAGTCTTGGAGTTACTTAATCAATAAGCTACACCTGTGCTGTTACAATTGC
The DNA here is from genome assembly GCA_030440675.1 of Furcifer pardalis. Taxonomy (NCBI): domain Eukaryota; kingdom Metazoa; phylum Chordata; class Lepidosauria; order Squamata; family Chamaeleonidae; genus Furcifer; species Furcifer pardalis. The sequence continues at coordinate 107,752,472 of CP126893.1, forward strand.
AGAGCCCTTAACATGGTACAGCTGTTTTACATTAAGGCATACTATCCTAGACAACTGGTAAAGCAAAGACTTAGTACCTAACATCTTTAACTGTTGAAAAGTTGCAGAGTATTTTAGTCCTTAATGACTAATCTTAACCAGTGTACAGGTTTCTGCATACTTTGAAAAAGAGATGAATTTTAGGCAGCGAAAAATGCAAAGAGAGAACAAGTTAAAGAACTGTACAGTAATACCCCGTATAACGCGAGTACCGTATATCGTTAAATCCGCATAACGTTACAAGATTTTCGGAAACATCTTGTATCGAGTAACGCGATTTTAACGTTACACGAAACAGTCGTTCTTAGCAGCAGGGTGGGTGGAAAGCTGAACGGGGTTCTCCGTTCAGCTTCCCAGCCACCCTGCAGCTACGGAGGCAGGAGTGGGGTGGCTGGAAAGCTGACGGGGGGCTCCCCCATCGGCTTACCCAGCCACCCCACAGCTGCGGAGGCATGGGCGGGTGGCTAGGGAAGCCGACAGGGAGTCCCCGTCAGCTTCCCCAGCCACCCTGCAGCTGTAGATCGGGTCCTCTGATCTCTCTGGAGGTGTTTCTGGGCTTCCCCGACGTCCTGAGCCGGTGCAGCAAGCCAGAATGTCAGATTTCGAATCCCGATGTTCTGGCTTCCTGCACTGGCTCAGGACGTCGGGGAAGCCCAGAAACACCTTGGATCGGGTCCCCACACCTCCCTGGACCCGGCGGGGGGGTCAGAGCCCCCAAAATTGGTAAAAAAAACGTCCGTTTTTTTACCAATTTTGGGGTTTCTGACCCCCCCGCCGGGTCCAGGGAGGTGTGGGGACCCGATCCAAGGTGTTTCTGCACTTCCCCGACGTCCTGAGCCAGTGCAGCAAGCCAGAATGTCAGGATTCGAATCCCGACGTTCTCGCTTCCTGCAGCATAAAAGAGGGTGGGGGAAGTTCAAAATTAGCGCACATCAGCTCTAGGGAGGTCGGGAGACCCGATGCGCGCTAATTTTGAACTTCCCCCACCCTCTTTTATGCTGCAGGAAGCCAGAATGTCGGGATTCGAATCCTGACATTCTGGGTCGCTGCACTGGCTCAGGACATCGGGGAAGCCCAGAAAAAGCTTGGATCGTGTCTGCCCACCTCCCTGGACACGGCGGGGGGGTCAGAGACCCCAAAATTGGTAAAAAAAACGTCCGTTTTTTTTTACCAATTTTGGGGGCTCTGACCCCCCCGCCGGGTCCAGGGAGGTGTGGGGACCCGATCCAAGGTGTTTCTGGGCTTCCCCGACGTCCTGAGCCAGTGCAGGAAGCCAGAACATCGGGATTCGAAATCTGACATTCTGGCTTGCTGCACTGGCTCAGGACATCGGGGAAGCGCAGAAACACCTTGGATCGGGTCCCCACACCTCCCTGGACCCAGCGGGGGGGTCAGAAACCCCAAAATTGGTAAAAAAAACGGACGTTTTTTTACCAATTTTGGGGGCTCTGACCCCCCCGCCGGGTCCAGGGAGGTGTGGGGACCCGATCCAAGGTGTTTCTGGGCTTCCCCGACGTCCTGAGCCGGTGCAGGAAGCCAGAACATCGGGATTCGAAATCTGACATTCTGGCTTCCTGCACTGGCTCAGGACGTCGGGGAAGCGCAGAAACACCTTGGATCGGGTCCCCACACCTCCCTGGACCCAGCGGGGGGGTCAGAAACCCCAAAATTGGTAAAAAAAACGGACGTTTTTTTTACCAATTTTGGGGGCTCTGACCCCCCCGCCGGGTCCAGGGAGGTGGGGAAACCCGCTCCAAGCTGTTTCCAAAGTTCTCCCACCTCCCTGGAGGCAGCAGCAAGGCAAAATGTCAGGATTCAAATCCCGATGTTCTCGCTTCCTGCAGCCTCCAGGGAAACAGGGCTTTTTTTAACATTGTGTGTTCAATGTATCGCCCAACGTTAAAACCCGAATAACGACGGGACTTGTGGAACCAAGTCATAACGTTATTTGGGGTACTAGTGTATCTTGATTCAGTAATAAATCTCGAAATCTGTTAAAAGTAATCTCTCATGCTGTATGACTCAAACTAAAGGGTGAATTTGAAAATATTAGGGAACAAGAATGGTTCCAATCCTTCAACCAATTTCCATGACCCATCCCAACTGCCACCATGTCAACCCATAACCACACATCCCAGAACAGGAAGAAAATGGAGAAAGGGCATTTCAATTCAGCCTAAGATCAACTTTTTTCTTTTATGTCTACATCAGACTCTAAACTGCCAAAATGAAGCCACCTTGTGGTAAGTTCATTCTGTAGTTCCTTCCATCTGACCCAGTGTGAGAAAGATTAGCCAGAATAAGCTTTAAGCTTTGGTTTAGATAAAAGTCTAACTCAGTTGATAATAACCTCATATATCTCACTAAAATACTCTGCAACTGTTCAACAGTTAAAGATGTTAGGTACTAAGTGTTTACCTAACCAGTTCTTTAGGATAGTATGCCTTAATGTAAAACAGCTGTACCTCCTTAAGGGCTCTTCTGCAACTGTAGCAGCACAGGTGTAGCTTATTGATTAGGTAACTCCAAGACTTTGCATAAAGCAAGGTCTCAGTTCAAACTTCTTTTCCTTATGCATGCAATAGATTCTATGCTCCTCATACTGTCTGTGTGTTCAAGACTTCTGCTTGTTGTTATGTTCTGAGAGATAAAGGTTTAGTACTTGAGAAGGACAAAAGACTGCTGCTGCCTGGAACCAGGAGGACTTTCCTGTCAGCACACCCTTGGGCCCCTTTACCTACTGAGGGAAGAGGACTGGGCCCAGCTGTGGCAGTTTTGGTGGTGGAGGAAGCTCCAGGCCACCTAACTCCAGGCTCAACCTGCCCAGAGAAGGATAAAAGACTGCTACACCCCAGATGCCAGGTGTGAGGCACCCTCACACCTTAGCCTGGATGCTTGTAGCTCTGAGGCTGCCAACTGGCACCAACCGCTGATGCTACTCCAGTGCCTGCTGCCTCCCAATCCCAGGTAAGTGACTAGGGTTTGTGTTTGGTGCGGGTTGAAGTGTGTGGGTGTTTTATGTAGTGTGTTTTTATGTGTATTTAATGCCTATTTTAATTTGTATTTTTGTTTTTATTTCTATTTTTATGTCTACTGTATTTTTATTTTATTTTATTACTTTGGCTGTGCCCATGTCATCAGTTCCGCCCACAACATCATGATGTCATGATGTTGGCTCCACCCATGATGTCATAATGTTGGCTCTGCCCATGATGTAGGCTCCGCCCACAGTGTGGTAGTAAAATTTTTGACTCCCCACCACTGCCTTTACCTTTACCTTCCCAACAATGCAGTTGAAAGAATCAACCAGCCATCCTTAACCTTCAGGATTAAAATGCACATCATCCACAAGGGGTGGGCAACAGGACATCTGGCTCAACATCTTGGAAACTACAAAGGTAGCAAAGACTGGAAAAAAGATAATGTCCGATAAGACAACCAACAGTGTCACATAAGATATGTAAGATTTATAATATGTGACTGGATCTCTTATAGTTATTTTAAGTCAGGCAGGTCACTTTATTAGCCAACTGAATTCATTCAGTCATGGGACGTGCTGGGGAACTGGTAAGACCAATGATAAATATCCCTCCCTGTCACACAGGAGGCTAGAGTTTGATTCTCTGACAGTAAGGCAAAAATGTAAATCTCTGTTCTGCCATGGTGTTTACTATGTAAGGTAGAACAAAAGTAAACAATGAGGAATGAAATGTAGCAATGGGCAAAAGTAGTAAGTACTGTATATAGATGTAGTTGGGAATTATAACAGAAAGCCACAAACCTAATAAACTAGCAGGAGCTTTTTGTCCAAGCATCACTTACGAACTGCAGATTTACAAATCAGGTTATTCTTAAGAAGTGCTCAAATATTTTACCAGGAGACATACTGTGATGAGAAAAAAAAATCCACACGTTTGTTGCTAAGGGAGGCTATGTCAACACATCTCAACTCCCAGGAACAGGGGTGCCCAAACTCCGGCCTGTGGGCCTAATCGGCCCCCTGGACATAATTAATGTGGCCCATGGTGAGCACCCAGGCTTCACCGCGGACCCCACCCCCACCCGCCCCCACCACCTGACATCAGCAGTGGTGGCGACGGAGGCAGCGACTGTACTTTTTCCAGGCTGCTCTGAGCAGCCTCTCACTTGATCCTTTCCCCTCAACAGCCTGTGCTGAAGCCAATCGCTGTTTGGGGAAAATTTTCGGAGCCTCCTGCAAGTCAAAATTCACGGCGCTAAGAGAGCCCCCTTGCACACTCAGGATGACAGATAGATGTCCTTGGGGTGAGGCAGTCTCTTTAGTATTCTGGCCCACTACCATTTAGGGTTTTAAAGGTAATGACCAGCACCTTGAATTGCACCTGGAGGCACACTGGGAACCAGTGCAGCTCCTGAAGCAGTGGTGAGGTATGAGCATAATGCCTGCACCCTATCACCACCCAAGCCACCACATTCTGGACCAGTTGCAGTCTCTGAATGGTCATCAAGGGCAGCCCCATGTAGAGCATATTACAATAGTCAAGTTTGGAGGTGACCAGAGCATGTGTGATCATGAGCAAGGAGACCAGATCTAGGAACAGGAGTAACTGGCGTATAACATGAAGTTGTGCAAAAGCCCTCCTGGGCACGACTGCCACCTGCTCTTTGAGCAGGATTCGTGAGTACAGAAGGACCTCCAGATTACACACTGGGTCTGCTTAGGGCAAAATAGCCCCATCTAGAACCAAAGATGGTAGCTTGCATGAAGTTCTACCTTGGTTTCTGCCAAAAAAAATTATACTGAATAATATGCACTTTTCACACTTCTAATTAGATAGAAAACATGATAAATGAAAGCAATCAGTGACCATTCTTCATTAAGACTCTAAGCCCAATAAGGAAACCATCAGCAAATACAGATATACTGTATCTAAATTAACAATGAAGAAAAACTGCATGAAATATGAATTAATGCTATATTCATCAAATGCCATGGGAAGAAGATATGACCTCTTAATGGAGTAGCCAACACTCCTTAGCATAAACTTTCATGTTTTTTAAGCAACATTCTTCCCATGAAGATTTAAATATGTGGTATAATTTTCAGCTTGAGGTTGACAGTTTTGATTATATAGGTCTTATTATCATTTTGCAAAGAACCTCTGTTCAAATGGCATTGAAAAGAACAGTGAGAATTACTTAATTTGCCAATTATGCTGGTCAGTGAAACAGGGACATTATTTTGCAATAAAAAAACATATTTCTAAATGGATCCTGCAATTATGACATTAAAGAAACTGGGTGGAGTCCAGGCTGTGACTTTCCTAATAGATTCTTATTTTCATGGGAGGAGGAGGAGGAGAAGAAAAAGAAGAAATAACAACTGGCACAATACAGATCATATCAAATGCAAACAGAACAGAGAAGTAGCGTGACTTGTCAGTTGACGTACACAGAAGTAAGAACTAGAAAGGACTGAGAGCAGTGGCGGGCATCAGCAGATTCGCACCAGTTCGCCAGAACCGGTAGCAGAAATTCTGACTGACCCCTCTGCCCATCCAAGTTCTGAAATAAAGTAGTCCTAATTTGGATGCAACACAAAGCTTTCCCCCTGGCCACACCCACCATACCATACCCACAGTGTGGTAGTAAATTTTTTTGGAGCCCACCACTGACTGAGCGTGTATTTTGACTGGCCCAAAACTTCATACTGAAGCCAGAGTTTTTAATCTCAAATTCAAGTCATGTGGTATGTTAGTGCACATATCCATACCAGTCTCCCCTAATCAGCTGAAACCATCCCCATTGATCAGTTGTGCAATCTGCCCTGGCTGTGGAGACAGGCTCCAACTGATCAGGAGAGACTGGTGCCAACTGATCTTCAGCAGTTATCGGCAGCTGTAGGAAGATGTCATGGATCAGCTAGGGTTGTCTCTACAGATAAACTACATCCTGTGTCTGCTCCCAATGCAAGTTTATCTCAGAAATCCCAGATAAACAACAATGGAACCAGGTACATAGACCAAACCAATTAAAAAATTAAAATAAAGCAAACAACCCCGAAACATCTTGGCAGCCAAAATGAATAGATTTTGGCAGTGGTTCATGTAAACCTGATTTTTATATTGATCAGGAATCAACACATGTCCTTTTTATTAATAAAGGTAGGTGTACCCTGAGTTCCACTGTCAACAGTCTAGTCATACACTCCCTTCACAACCTTATCACATACTGTATCTTAAAGAAACCTAACAACATGTGCACCCATTCTCTACTTCCATGTGTCTTAAACAGCTAATAATGTAGGCACAACAGAGGCAAACTACGTGTATTTAGTGCTCAAGTATCTACATGAAAGTATATTCAGTTACATAAGAAGTAATATGCATACAAGCTTTGGAGTAATAGCCAGTAAGCAAATACATACTTGGAGACAGATAGCAGTACTGTATCAACTGAACCAGCCTTCCTATGTTCGTGTCTCCTATTTCTTCCCCTTAAATACACAGGATTAGAAATAATTGCTACCCTTAACATGAATCTCTTAATGTTCTGCCTATTCACTAGTGCTAGAAGAATGTGAGGGCTGTGAGCACATCTGGATGTCCTCTTGCCAATGGCAGTTCTTTGTCATTGGATCCTTCCACTCCAGAAGCACCACTAGATTGCTTCTGATCCCTACAATGGTGACTTGCTACAGTTTTTGTTGAGGAACTGAAGGATTTGAAGAATTCCCCACTTGAGTGGCTTACCAGAGGGATACCCAGCACTTTCCAAAGTATCAGACTCTCCCCAACCCAGGACTTTCTAAAGTATCAGACAACAGCTTCCATTACCCCCAGCTAATGAGGTTGTGATAATGGGACCTATAGCCTGCCACATTAGCAGGATGCAATGCTGCAGAAAACTTATCTTCCTCTCTCCCCAGAGGTGACCTCATGAAAGTCATCTCTTAAGAGCCTTGTCACAAAAGGATGATTGCAATAGTGAATCCCAGAATCTCCTTAAGGGATGTCAAAAGAATCCTGACCTTGAATTTCTCCATGCAGCTATCTGAAGGGGAGACCTAAAATGCTGGAGCTCATTCAGAGTTAATAGCTGCAGTTACAAATGAGAGGCAAGCATTAAGTCGCTGAATAGCTGGCACTGAATGTGAAACACTGTTGGCCTTCCATTAATTCTGAGCAGCATCTCAAAGACCAAAAAGCAGCGCCCAGCTTTCCAAGTCAATATTAATTTTACACTTGGCACCACAGGAGAGTGAAAGCAGCTGGGTTCACAAGGGGTCAGTCTAATAAAGAGACAATAGAGGGTTGATGGGTGGAGGGGGGAGAGCCAGAAGATTCAATATTGAGTCCACTTACTCAGGCACAGAATGTTAGGTAACTGAATGGGCTCTATAGAGTCACAGGAATTCACTGTTGTAAGAATTGAGTAAGAACAGGGCTGAGTCTTTTCAGGAGACATCAGACCCATGTGTGGGACATTAATAATGTAAACATCAATATGTTTAGTTCATGGTGTAAATGGGTTTCATGGAGGGTTCATGGGCACATGAAAAGGCCTGTGTGATGCTGCCAGAATTTCTTGGCAATGGGTTGGATTTTATCCCAAATTGAAAAGCAGTGGAATCAAAAGAAATTATCACACAAACACAGACTGGATGTGACTACACTTGTGCTAGAGCAATAGATTTCACATCTTAGTGTGAAGCTAATGCTAGTGTGAAATGTGCTAAAATGGAAGGCTTTCCTTTCCGAGCTTCCCAAATGAGGAGGGAGAGGATATTGGAGCTTCCTTGCACAACCAAAACTGCTAGGAGTTTTGCTGCCCTTCGGATTGATATGGACTCTGGGTGATCATATGAGATTTGCATAAACAGGGAGAGGACAGTGAGAACACATATGGATAGTCCCTAACATAAAGCAGGTTGTCTAGATTTTAATCGTCAGGCAGAGGGGGCAGTTATATCAGAATGAAATGGGAGAAGAGGATTGTTTACTATTTTTATCTATAGGTTTAATAATGTCAGTGGTCTTTTTAGTGGTGGTGGTGGAATATGGATCAAGACCAGGAGCCAGTGGGTGTTTATTGGTCAAATACATCCTGTGATGATATGCATTGCCTGAGTCAGCTGTATTTCTATGTGTGTATTTCTGTGTGTGCACTATTAAGCCAAGATGAACAACAGTACAGTATTCAGCAACAGAATGGTAGGGCAGTGGATCTAAGAACTTGAGCACTGGCACCTCAAGAAGTACCTGATAGCTTCTATAAGATGTTATTTCTGGTTTTAATCTTTGCTGCCACATTGGAGAGGTGGCAATTATAGGTCAAAGACCTATCTAAGGATTCTCCCAGGTACTTGGGGTTACTACAGTATTGCAGATTTTCTCCTCTGAATGGTACAGCTGGTTTATACCCCACATTTCTGTTCCACAAATGCATTCATTTTCATGTCAAAGATTACTCTGGGTTGAAAGGGTTTTTGCAGGGGACACCTGAATGAGGTTCCTTTCATGTCCTCCATCATGCAGCTCTTGGGAATCGAACCCATCTTTCTAGTCTCCAAGCCTAGCACCTTAACCACTAACCCACCAGGGGAGCTATATATGAAAAGTTAACACAGTAGTTTTCTGAGGGTTTGGTCTGAGACTGTTCTGACAGAGGTAAATGTCCAAGCAGTTGATGTATCTGCATCACTTGTATATAAAGCTCACTTTATATACAAAAGTACACTAGCCTCCACATGGTACACCCAGGAATGGGATGTAACAGGTTCGCACCAGTTCGCCAGAACTGGTAGTAACTTTTCCCAGTGTCCCGGAGAACTGGTAGCAGCTTTTGGGGGAACCACCTTCGGGGCTTACCTTTTCACTGGTTCCCCCACTGAGCATGCACGCCAAGCACTTGGTGTGCGTGCACGCCTTCAGTGCTTGGCGTGTATGCACGGCCTCCTTGCTGTCCTCCCAAGTGTGGAGGAGGAAAAGAAGCTGCTAGCCTGAAGCTCCCTATAGCCTGCTCCCCAGGGTAAGTGACTCACCTTTGGATGTGGTGTGTCTGTGTGTGTTTTAATGTGTATTTAATACCTTTACCTATATTGACGTACTACCATAGTTCCTAAAAAGGCCTGGCGGCCTGCAGGCCTAGAGGCCTGGCTTGGGGTTTTTAAGCAAAGTCTTGGAGTTACCTCATCAATAAGCTACACCTGTGCTGTTTCAATTACTGTTCCAATTGGAGAACCCTTAAGGAGGTACAGCTGTTTTACATTTACATTAAGGCATATTATCCTAGAGAACTGGTTAGGCAAAGAGTACCTAACTTCTTTAACTGTTGAAAAGTTGAAAAGTGCCAAAATGAAGCCATCTTGTGGTGAGTTCATTCTGTAGTTCCTTCCATCTGACCTAGTGTGAGAAAGATTAGCCAGAATAAGCTTTAAGATCTGGTTTAAAAACTCTGGTTGATTTGTGTTTGGGTGGGTGGGTGTATTTTAATTTATTTATTTATTTTATTTACGGGTTTGTGTTGTGGGTGGGTGGGTGGGTGGGTTGAGGGTGTGTGTGTGCTTAATTTAATTTTATTTTATTTTTGTATTATTATTTTTCTTTGTCCCCACCCACAATGTCATGACATCATGACATTGGCTCCGCCCATACTGTGATGATGTCATGGTGGGGTAGTAAAAAGTTTGACATCCCACCACCGGGTACACCCCAGCAATGTAATATAGTCATGGCTAAATAGTCTACACATTGAAATAAGATGAGACCGAACTGCCATGTGCAACCTTATGTAGAAGAAGAAAACTATTGGTGCAGATACATCAGTTAGGGGGCATTCCTTGTTATATTTCTCCAGCTTATTTTCATTGACTGCTGTCTTCTCTGTGTCCTTTGTTCACTTCTGGTGATTCTGTAAAGCAATTTCTGGCAGAATCCCAGCTTTGTCAACACTGATCTTGATAGAAAATGGTTACATATCAGGAAAGATAGGTGTTAAATATTCTCAGGTCAGATCACTAACACAATTACAGGCTGACAGTACATCCATTTGCCATGACAAGGACCATTCGTACATTGAGCAGACTAACCATTATATACAAAGAAAAAGCAGCCAATGGAAAATAGTCAATATGTGGAATGACTGGCAGCAATTATGGCATGTTGGCAGAGGCAGATGGGCACTAAGCAGGGAAGGAGTCCTGACTCCAACATTTCAGCATGGCAACCAGTCACCACTACCCCATGGCAAGCTGCCCATGCTTTTTGGTAATCCCAAAATATCTCATTTCATCCATGCAATTTAAGGTTTTGGTTTAAGAATTAATGGGACTCAAGCCCCAACATTTTATTTCTTGACCTAGTCATCATTGTTAGCTTCTTTACAGCCTTTTTTACAGCCGTATTTGGAATTAATAGGGTTTACTTTTTGTTTGCTGTTTCCTGTATTGTATATTGTACACTGTTGAATTGTTTATTGTATATTGAGGATTGTGCTGTGATAATATTTATTTATTGTATTTTGATTACGCTATAATATTGTAGGTGTATTTACTGTATTTAATTGTTTTGTTATATGCTAGTGTATTTTGGTTTGCACTGTAATATTGTTATTTGTGAATGCTGTGAGCCGCTCTGAGTCAGTCTTTACTGAGTAGAGCGGCATACAAGTCTTAATAATAATAATAATAATAATAATAATAATAATAATAATAATAATAATAATAATAATAATAATAATAATAATAATAATAATAATAGCTGCTACTCTTATCTGAGTATACATATTTTCCTGAAAATCACTAACGTGATTTTGTTTAAGGTGGGTCACAGTTTGCCATGAAGTGACCCACACATTATGATCATGGAGCCATCTCCAACAGCACATGAAATGAGACATGCAGGATTTGACACCAGGACTGCAATGGACTGCCACAGCCTTGAAGATTTTGACAAGATGCACCTTCACAGCCAGTCCATCTGGCATGGCCTCTTCTGCCTTCATGACTGTTGAGAATCAGAATAGTGAAATGGTTCCTTTTCTGCTCATTTTGCCATGGGGCCCAATATGATGGTTTCCAGTGGAATTTCCTCCACTGAGTGGGGGCCATCACTTAGTGGCTAAAGGGGCTCATCCGCCCATAGCCATAGGTCCCTTTAGGGAGTCAGGTTATTTACCGCTGCCCAACACTTAGCATTGAGTCACTGGGTGTACAGTCTACTCCATTACCATAGTGGGATGTCCAGGCAGACAACATTGTCCTAGTGATAGACAACATGTTCAGAGTGAGCTTTATGTACAACCACTTGACCTAGCTCTCATTTAACTGGTGGTGGCTTAAATGCCTTTATGGAATCCTCATACATTTAATGGTTAGATAAGATAAAAATCCTCATTGGATTGACAATCATTTCTAGTGGCTGGATGAGATGGATTTATCTAGATCAGAGGTGGCCAACCTTTTCCCATCGCAGGCCTGACCACCACCCCAGACAGCTGAGTGGGTCAGACCATGCCCCCCAGAAGCAGAAGCAGGCACAATTACAGCTGTTATAAATGCACCCACTTCCGTGTTTATGGTGGGCACATTTTATGGCTGATGTAAATGCGCCCACATCCACATGCAGCGAAGGAGACAACGGGCCAGATTGAATGGCGTTGGGAGCCGGGGCCAGTACACAGGTCCTAGATTGGGAACCTCTACTCCAGATCATCAAATCACCAGGGATGATTATCAGTTTGGCTTTAACTGAACTTTTAGCCTAGGTAGAACAAAAGTCAATCATCTGTTTATCTGATATTAAGACTGTAATTTGCTCCATGTATTTCTGCTTCAGGCAACAAAGGTATTCCTCAGCTAAGACTAGGGACAGATTTCAAAAGCTCCAGGTGAGGTCTTTTTCTGCACACACACAAAAAGAGTGTGAAACATTACCTTAACATCCCTGTCACAAATGGATTGGAAGCTCCACATGATCTTGCCAGCCATCCGAGTTCAGAAACAATGGCCATTGTGTCTGATCTGCTTTTGGGACATTTTTTTTTCTTCCTGTCCTATCTCCAAGTTTTATATTGTCTCTGTCCAATGAAGGGTCCTGATAGAATTTGAAAGCTTGCTTGTCCATAATTCTTTAGGAATCCAATAAAGCCATTACTTAAGTTGGAACTTAGTCTCTATAGCTGGATCACACAGCTACTTTTTTCTTTAAAAATATATTTAAATCCTTTAATCCTTTAAACATTAGCTTTATTTGAGTTTAAGCCAATTGTGTTTACTAACTTTTGCATTAACGTAATCTTCATTATTTTATCATATATTTTATTATTTTTACAATTACCTATCCAGGAAAAAAAATCTAAGGATGGAGCATCATTTAAAAAATAATATTTGTTGCTTGGTTCTGAGCATGGGATTGCTAGACGTTCCTCTCTGAGGAAGCAGCACATTAAAAGACAACAGCCTGTGTGACTCTCATTCTCTTTTCATGTGACTAGCTCCAAAATAACTGCTTAAAGGTAATTTTATTTAATTGCAACTTTTTATGGCTCCTCTATATTTAACTGCAGTTGTTGCAGTAATAACGCTGGCAATTCATTTTAAAACAGTAACCTTGGCTTGCGTATTATGATAGCATCAGTGGAGGCCACTGTCAACTCAGAGCAAACAAAAGCTGCATGACATAAAGTTCATCCATCCATTCTTTCACAGATGCTTGGATATTTTCCTTCCAGCCCTATGCAGGTCTTCATACTTAAGCCACTCTGTGCCTCTACCTCACCGTAAAAGGCAGGAGAGGGGAATTTCTTTAGTGCCTCTCTTGCCTATTTCAATAAAGTCTTTCAATTTTAAGAATTCTCAAATATAGCTAATGTTTATCAAGTACTGTAAGAGATTATCAAGCAAGGTAATCTCTTGTCAGATAAAGTAATGTGCCAGGGCTGAAGTTTCCAAATTCCAGCCACATCCACTTCTCCTACTTCTCTTCTTCTTCTTCTTCTTCTGTAAAACTGTCAAAATGAAGGCACCTTTTGGTGCATTCATTCTGCGGTTCCCTTTGCCTGACCCAGTGTGAGAAAGATTAATTGACAACACAAGGTTGCTGTTACCAGGGTATGCCTGATTGCAGTTCCAAAATACCACAATCTTCGAGGTGGCTCTTTCTCTGTACCCTGCCATACCCAATAACATGCTAGAAATCAAGCTTGGCTCAGGACCAATATAAGGCAGCTTCCTTCTCTCAGAGACAGATACAGCTGCTTAAATTATTTGAAGGTATTTATAGCTGCATTCATAGTCTAGGACAGTGATGGTGAAAATTGGCACTCCAGGTATTCTTGGACTTCAATTACCAGAAGCCCAAGTCAGCACTCCTGCTGATCAGAGCTTCTGGGAATTGAAGTTCAAGAACACCTGGAGTGCCAAAGGTTTACCATCACTGGTCTAGGACTTTAACTTCCAAGTGAAGGGAGATGATTTTTTGATTTCAGCTACTGTTCCCACAATCCATCACCATTCACCATTCTTGGTGAGACATATGGGAGTTAAAGGCAATACTGTTTGGGAGGTCAAAGGTTCTCCATCCAGCTGTAAATTATTGGTGTAAATTGTCAAGTTATAGAGTCTTCATTCATTCATATGCCATCCATGAAACAGAAAAGTTACCTCCGTGAGTTATAGTATAAATTGTTGTTGTTGTTGTTACTTCTATGCCGCCCTACTTGGTAAAAACCAACTCAGGGAGGCTTACAGAATCCATCAATATCAAAGTTACAATACAACAAAAATACAGTAGGATGCAATATAACAGAGCAATAAGTACAATAGTTACCATATAATAGGTCAATACACATAATAGATAAATACACGATAAGTCAATACACAATAGATGAAACCATCTCATAGCTATCAGTACACATTAAACCCAAACCGACAAACCCACAGTGTCCCCAATGGGACCCAGGACTCGATGTCCACGACAGAGCCCGGGCTCAATGTTTGCTACAGAGCCCGGGCTCACATCTTGGGTGGGGATGGAGACTGCGGTGGCAGAAGCAGCATTTTAAGGCCAACCGGTCCAACTCCAAAGGCCAAGTCCCAGCTTTTCATCCCCCGGCCATGAGTAGGGCCTGGGTGAAGGGCAGTAAGTGTTCTCAGTCAGACAGCAGGTCAGTGGGCCATCTTCTGCCGAAAGGAGCCAGCTCGGCTTTTTGTCCCTTGGCCATGGGTGGGGCCCGGGGGAGAGATGGCAGCTGTTCTTAGCCGGACTGCAGGTCAGCGGGCCATCTTGATTGATTTTGATTTATTTATTCGATTTATATGCCGCCCTACTTGGTGAAACCAACTGAAGGCGGCTCACAACATACAATCGAATACAATATAACAGTTCAATACAATATCATAATATCATAAAACACAGTAAAACAAAATAAATATAAACACAGTGTAATCCACAATACAATCCACAATACAATCCATGATATAAAGCAGAGGTACAATCCCAAAATACAGTCCAATCTAAAAAATATAACAATATAATCACTTTTTATGGTTAATCTTGGAAGTCTGAGATGGAAACGAATGTTCAGAGGTCTTTAGGAAGAAATGTGGAGTAATGGGTGGTTTATTTCCCCGATGGAATGAAATACATTCCTGCTGCAAAGCCTCTTGGGTGGGGCAGCAAGGAAGTCCTGTGCCTCAGCAGTTCTTAAAGCCCCAGCCAGCAGGTGGAAAGTGTCCTAGGCCAAATGCAGAGGCAGCCCCTTACCCTGCTGCAAAAGCCTCTTGGGTGCAGCAGCAAGGAAGTCCTGTGCCTCATAAAATGCCTGCGTAAGTCCTGCATAAAATGCTTTAAAATAAGGTACAACATCCCCTGTGGTCCTTGTTTTAAAACAGGTAATACTGTATAATAATCATGAGTGGTCAAGCCAATTTTGAGTTATGGTGACCCTTTCCAACATTTCTTCTTCTGCCTTATCCGAATCCAAATATTGGCAATCATCATCATGGTCAGCCATGAAGATTGTCCTGGAAACAATATAATATAGTGGCCTTCCATCTGCCTTCCGCATCGCAGCATGACCCCTGTACCACTGATCCAGTTCCACAAGTCACTTTCTGGTCCTGAGGCCCTTTTGGCACACAAAGTCCTCCTCAGCCTCAGGCCAGTATTGATGAAGCTGCTGCCCTCCATCAAGATGGATTCAAATGGGATTTAATCCTCTTGGGGATTATTATTATTATTATTATTATTATTATTATTATTATTATTATTATTATTATTATTATTATTATTATTCAAGGATTTTTGGCCATATGTGTGTTCAGTGTTAGCAGACTAGTGGTTAGCTAATGTGACAGCGGAAGGTTTGGGTGCACAGACACACATACAGTCTCAGTGAATAGTGCAGTTTACTTCTCGGTAAGGGAAACACTCAAACAATAGACACAGAACTATATACACAGGTACCAGTCTGTCTTCAAGCCCCATAGTTGAGTCAGGGCTTGGAATCCTGAAGGCTCAAGTCCACTGAGCATACACAGAGTCCTGCCAGCAAACACCAACTGCAGTTTGTCCAAGTCAGTGTGCTCTCCTCAGCAGTGTAGAGTACCTGATAGTTCTTAGCAGTAGCAGAGCTTCCTGCAGCACTTCTTCGTCCCTTGTCTGGCAGATGTCGTCTCAGTCTCTTCCTCAGTCAGAATCTCCTCCACAGAGTAGCCCATCTCAGGTGGGCTATCGTTATACTGTAATTCTGCTGACTCACCCTCAGTGGCTACAGCTGTGCACAGCGCTGAATCACTGTGTAATCAGTCTATGCCTCAGCAGCTGTGTCTAGACCCCTAAAGGTCCCTTAAAGGTACAGTAACATAGTGAGCAGGAATCTTACTACAATACCCATAAAAATGCCCTATTATTATTATTATTATTATTATTATTATTATTATTATTATTATTATTATTATTATTATTATTATTATTATTATTATTATTATTCATTCATTCATTCATTCATTCATTCAATTTATATACTGTCCTACTTGGTAGACCATCACCCTTCACTGTGGACTTTGGCACCCAAGGCTGTTAGTCCTCAGGGCAGTCAGGTTAGTTAACAGCTGCCTAACACTCGATGTTGAGTCACTGGCAGTATGGTCTACTCCAGGGATCAGCAAACTTGGCTCTCCAGATGTTCTTGGACTTCAATTCCCAGAAGTCCTGATCAGCAGGCATACTGACTTGGGCTTCTGGTAATTGAAGTCCAAGAACACCTGGAGAGCTAAGTTTGCAGATCCCTGGTCTACTCTATTATCGTAGCAGGATAACCTGGTCAGACTCCATTTTCTAAACTAGATAATACTCAGAAGTAATATTTACATTGCTCTATTCTCCCTCCTTTGCTTTAGGGTTTTAAGTGGCTCCCAGGTCATTTCTTTTCATGTTTTGCAAAACCTTGTCTCTCCTCTTGCAGCTCAAGCAACACCTTTGCAGTAGCTTGAAAGATGTCAAACGTTGCCCCACCACCACCACACTTTTTAAAAATATGCAGGAAACTTCCCCCTCCTTTAAAATAAGGCTCTTTAAATATGTATGGGAGAGGTTAATAATAGTGCCAGATTTCCCCTGAATCCTCTACAAGAGGCTTCCTCAACCTTGGTCCTCCAGATGTTCTTGGACTTTAGTTTCCAGAAGCCCTGATCAGCAGGAATGCTGACTTGGGCTTCTGAGAACTGAAGTCTAAGAACAGCTGGAGGGCCAAGGTTGAGGAAGCCTGCTCTACAAGGTAGATGTTGCAGGTGGCATGAAGACAGCAGACATGGCATTTGGTTTGCAGGAAAACCTCTCTTTAGCCAGAGACCTGATTTTGGGAATTGAAGGGGAGAAACAAAGTCTACTCAGCAAGAGTTTGCAGGAGCTGCCTAACTCTGCTTTGCTTCCTTTTGAGCAGAAAAACCAGGAGATGGATGAGCCTGCTGGTCCTTGTTGCCACTGTTCTCCAACCCAACAGGTTGCTGTATGGTTTCCCAGCTGAAAATCAACCCTGTGAATTCTGTATGGCTTTCATCCCTGTAGCTGTTTTGGAGAAAGAAATCACAGCTCCTTTGCCTTACCAGCTGCTGTGCCAACTAGCCCTTGGAAATAAATGACCTGAAAAAGGAATCTCTCCAGCCCTGTTTGGAGCCACCGTCTCCACAGTGCCCCAGCTGGAAGGTTTCGCTAAGGATTAAGTATGCACCACTAGCTGCAAAGTCTCCTTCACCAGCACTGTGCCAAGAGGGTGCCAGAGCCAGGCAGCCTGGCACAAAGCCAGATCAACACCTGCAAAAGTGGCAATTACAGCAAATCCCAACCTATCATATTAAATAGCCCTCATTCAGAACTCTGGAAGGTAGTTGGGTTGGGTTTTTTTTCTCCTGCCAGCTCATGTTATCAGGGGTGGTAAAGGTATCACTTGCTCAAAAGCCAATCCTATCCAATTCTAGGGTTCATTGCTCAACTCTGTTTACAGCCAAACAGCCAGCGCTGTCTGTGTCTGCAGACGTATCTGTGGTCATGTGGCAGTCATGACGAGACACTGGAGTGCACAGAACACTGTTTATCTTCCCACCAAAGTGATACCTGTTTATCTACTTGCAATTTCTTGGTTTCAAACTGCTAGGTTGGCAGGAGCTAGAACAGAGACAGAAGCTCACTCCATCATGCAGCACTCAGGTCTTGAACTGCTGACTTTCCAGTCATCACGTTCAGTGTTTTAACCATGAAGCCACCACAGTGTTATCAGGGGTAGCAAGTAGCAATTGCTCCTGAGGTTTAATCTGAAACACTGGGAGCAGATAATATGCCAGTGAGGTAAAGCAAGCCCTGGCAGATGCCCCTCTCTCATGTTAAATGATTGTAGCATATGGACATCCTTCTCTAGATCATTGGTCTGTGCCTCTCCTTTGGCATTCAGGGATATCCTGAAAGAAAGGGGAGATGGCTACTCACACTTGTTCTTCCTTGTCTAAGCCAGATGTGAAACTGCCAAAATGAAGGCACCTTTTGGTGAGTTCATTCTGCAGTTCCTTTCACCTGACCTAGTGTGAGAAAGATTAGCTGGCAACACAAGGTTGCCATTAGCAAGGTGCACCCGATTATGGTTCAAAACACCACAATCTTTTTAGGAGGCTCTTTCTGTATACCCTGCTACTCACACTACTTAGTCTCTTATTAATTGGGCTTGGTACTTGAGGAACAGTTATATCAGAAAGGGTTTAAATTATGAAGGAAAACTGGAGTATTCAGTGAAACAAAAGGTGGATCCATTTAGCATCCAACACCAATTTAGGTGAGACCTTGCAGAGTGTGTACGTGCATGCATGTGCACGCATTCTTTGAATACTTTGAAGTTCCCAGTACTTACAGATCACCTCCATTTGGAGGCATTCTCCATTTGAAGGCCTATCCAGTCCAAATGTGAGTTAAAGGCAAAAGGCCACAAGGAGGTAGAGGATGAAAAACCCAGTGAATGCTGTGGCTTCATCTGTATAAACATTGGGGCTCATAATTTGAATGACGAAAGTAGAGGGAGGACATTAAAGGTTAAGAATGGATCCCTGGGCAGCCAACTGGAGTGAAGCAACAGAAAGGTTTTAAGGGCTAAACATACAACTTTGTAATAGGCACCAATATTTTCTACCCATTTCCTCCCAAATTTATGTCGTGTCTGCATATTACATTTTTCTACAGCTGGATATTTGTCCTATGATTTGCACTGTAAGATCCCTCCTTCCTCCTAGGAAGACAGATATGCTTTCTTTATCAACTGTTTCCTGCCATCACCTTCCAAAAGTCCTTGTTGGCTCTACTTCCAGCATTATACACTTCCTGTATTTCCGGCATTTGACCACCACTGGATTTAAGCATGTATGTCACCCTTTGATACTGTGGCAGCCACCAAGTAAGAAAATGGCATGCTTACATCTGTGCTTTTGACATGCTTACAATAGTCTAGCTAGGGTGGTTGTGGGGAAAGAAAGACTATTGTTCATTTGTATGTGTTAACCTGAATGTCTGCATGAATTAAAATCAGCCACTCCTGATTTGATTTGCACTGAATTAAAAATAAGAGAGAGAGAAAGAGAGATCTAGGATATTTTAAAGCCTAGCAAGGCAGCCAAAAGAACTAAACGGCACCAGCTGCAAAATGCAGCAGTTTTCCTCAGTGGAATCCTTGTGAACATGTGCGGAGAACCCACTAAGAAGCATGAGGAAAGGATGCCACCATATGGATATTGGGTGTACTTCATTCAATCTTTTATTCACTCATCTCCCTTTTTCCACTGGATGCATTTATAAAACTTTGAAAATGGATTTCTTTGTCTGCCTTTTCCCCTTCTTATGCATTAAATTTAATTGAAAAGATAAATGAAATAACACCTATCTGTGTCATTTTACAATAATCATGAACATCAGCTTTTCCAAATAAATAATGATGAGTAAAACAGAAAAGAAATTACTGATGTTCCTCTTGTTCAGTTCACAACTGGGAGGAGGGTCTTAACAGTTTGACTGAATTTCAGCAGAAGGTGTTTTTTCCCAGTTCTTCTTATTCCGTGTCTTTTTTTAAAAAGGACATTTCTATGATCCAAAAGCTTATTCGTCAGCAGCTTGAAATGTCAAAAGGTACAACACATGCAGTAGCGTAGGGTGGGTTTCAGTCGACTGGGGCCGCAGGCCAAACTCACCGCCCCCTGGCTCCACCCCCTGGTAGGAAAGTCCTACCTTCAGGCTTCGCTGGGCTAGGAGGCAGGGAGGCCGTGTGCCTGGGACCCCGACGGCGGGGCCCGGGGGCAAGGCCCAGGGTCTGGGGCGGGGCAGTGTGGGCCCAGTGGGGAGCCCACCATCGGGGTCCCAGGTGCGCAGCCACCCTGCCTCTGAGCTTTTGGTGGCAGCGGCGCCCAGAAAGGTGGGAAACAAAGCCGATGGTCACAACGGAGCAGCCCCCGAGGCCAGAGCAGCACCAGCCAGGCCTTGCGGCGGGAGGCCCTTGGCCTGGCCAGCACTGCTCCAGCCACAGGCGCTGGGCTGCAATGACCACCGGCCTCGCCCCACTAGGTGCCACTGCCACCGAAGGTGGATGAACTGCCACCACTGGGCTAGGAGATGGGGCAGCCACGCGCCTGGGACCTCGATGGTAGGCTCTCCACTGGGGCCGTGTGGTGCCGCCCCAGCCCAGCAGGTGGTAAGGAGGGGGCACCTGGGGAGGAGAGGGATGGGGGAGTGGCCCCCTCACCTCCATCATGCCGTCAGCCCCGCACCCTCCAGCCTGGGGCAGGGCCCAAGGCGCCGGTAGTGACAGAGGGTCCCAGCGCCTGCCCTGGCCACCAGGAAGTCTGGGGCAGCAGTGTCACCGCCCCCCGCAAAGTGCCACCCAGGGCAGGCCACCTCCTCATCCCCACCCCCTCACTACGCCTCTGAACACATGTGTTTTTACTTGTTTGAGCTTAGTTTACACATACAGTACTGGGAAAAATCTACAGAAGAAATTACACAGAATTCTTTTTTATGTAGCTACAGTCTTAAAGGTACTCGTGGAGGTTTTCAAATTTTTTCATAGGGTTGTTCATTGTCTTCAATTGTATTAAAATAGAAGGAAGAGTGACAGCCCAATCACAGTACTTTTCAGAAGTTCTGTGAATGTATTCCAGTTATATCTCTAACCTATTTGCTACAGTAAAAGTATCATATACTACTGACCTCCTGCATTATTTTACAAAGCTTAGAAAGCTTAGCTTTGTTTGGGCTTAGAGAGGATATTGTCATTTCAGGTTTGATATGTCCATTACCACTGTAAAAATATTGATAAATCTCTTTCTTCCTCTTCTTCCCAGCATCTCATTTGAAATCTTGACATCAGGCATCAATGTTTCCCCCACTAGTTTGGGTTACCTGCATATGTTACATTATTCTACAAATGGGATAATATCTATGTTGAGAAAAAATAGGATGCATTAACAAAAGTATAGTCTCCACATTATGTGAAGAATTAGTTAACTTCTACTGTATTTGGCATTGGTTAGGTTATTTTATTTATCTCTAAGTATATATCCAGTTCTGCACACCTCACTTTTAAAGGAATGCAGATAAACTGAAACAAGTTCAGAGGAGGTCAACAAGGATAATTATGGACAAGAAACTAGGCCCTTTGAGGAAAGACTGAAAGAACTGAGAAAATAAGACTGATAGGAGATTAGTAAAGCATATTTCAAATACAGTAATACCTCGGATAACACTAAGACTTGGTTCCACAAGTCTTGGTGTTATCTGATTTTTAGTGTTATCCGATGCATGTTAAAATCCTATGGGATGGATCGGATAACGTTAAAACTCCATAGAGATACATTGTAACCGCATAGGCTTTAGCGGTTGTTATCCAATCCATCCCATAGGACCTTAATGTTATTCGACCCAATTCTCCTCCCCAGATTACTTAATTTTATGCGATCTTAGCGTTATCCGAGGTATGAAAGATAGTCATAAAGAGTAAGGACAATATCTGTTCTCAGTCACTGCAGAATACATTGGTGGGCTTCAATGCTATTTGACAGTCTATTTGTATGTATGCCAGATCTGTGTTCATTTAAAAAAATAGGGAAAGTGATGCAATTCAAAGGAAGCATTTATTTGGAATCACATAATTATGGAGCTAGAAGGAGCACATAAGGCCATTAAGTCCAAACCAGTTTCTCATGACTTTTACTACCACATTGTGGGCGTGCCCGTGTGACTGGGTGGGCATGGCCTGGGAGTGGTTGGGCAGGCCTTGAATGAAGGGGGAAATGGAGCCAACCCCCTTTGAAGTCATTTCCCCCTTTGTTCAAGGCTTTTCTGGGGCTTAGTTTCACCCCGAAGTGGCTGGGGACACGCTTTGAGGTGAAACGGAGCCCCAGTAAGAGCCTTGGACAAGGGGGAAATGGATCTGTTCACCTCCAAAGCCTCTTGGAGGAGGAGGTGGTGGGCAGGGTGGGGAGGTGGCCGGGGCCATCTGGTTTTACTACCGGTATGCCCAAACTGGTCTGAACCAGCTGGAGCACACCACTACAGGACATGTAATAATGTTACAAGAAGCCAGATTTCAGGTGAATATCAGAAAAAGTTTCCTAACTGTTAGAGCCGTATGACAATGGAACCAATTACCTCAGGAGCTGGTGAGTGCTCTGAAGCTAGAGGCATTCAAGAGAAAATTAGACATCTGTCAGATATACTTAAATTTGGATTCTTAAATGTATTTATCGTGAGAAACTGGTTTGGACTTAATGGCCTTATGTGCTCCTTCCAGCTCCATAATTATGTGATTCCAAATATATTCTTCCTTTGAATTGCATCACTTTCCCCATTTTTTAAATAAACACAGATCTGGCATACATACAAACAGACAGTCAAATAGCATTCAGAATGTGACATGTCACATAAACCAAAAGAAAAGAAATGCAAATGTTGAAATGCATTTTTGGTCCCAATGAGATCAGACCCATTAGAGCAACTGCTAAACAGTACAGAAGAAATAAAAGATGGCAGACTTCTTTGAAGAGGAATCTTGTGATGAAGTACCTGCAGTTCTAGAAAGAGAAGTGAAAGCTGCTGGAAGTTCTGGCAAGAAATAAATCACCAGGGGTAGATGGGATACCAATAAAATTATTTCAAGCCACAGAGATTGAATATGACAAAATCTTAACAAGCATATGCCAACAAATATGGAAAACAAAACAATGGCTTAATAACTGGCTATCCTCAATATACATTCCAGTCCCCAAGAAAAGAGATGTCAAGGAGTGCAATAACTATAGGACTATTGCTGTAATTTCCCATGGAAGAAAAATTATACTTAAAATGTTGAAGCAAAGAATTTACCCTTATATGGTGCAAGAAACATCTGTTGTTCAAGCTGGATTCCGGAAGCACTCAAGATCATATGGCAAATATGCGTTGGATATAGCAGTGCAACAAAAAATTCAAAAGTGGATCAGTCTATGCTTTGTAGACTGCAGTCTTTGCTTGTTTGGATCATGATAAACTGTGTTCAGTTTATGGAATTTTTTTCAGAACAGATTAATTGGTTTTCAATGCATTCCTGTGTGAAACTGCATTTTGGTTAATGTGTTTTGGTTTTCAATGCATTCCTATGGGAAATTCAGTTAAAGTAATTTGTGCTGTAAGAAATGTCCTGAAGAATGCATTGATTACATTAACTGAGGTTCCATTGTACAGTATAACCAAAAGAGTCTGACATTAGGACAGAATTTGAAAAGACAGAATTATATCCCAGAGGCAAAAATGTCAGACAAGGGTTGCCACTCAGAGTAATTGATACAGTTAGATGGGGAGGAAATAAGTAAATTCCCATTGGGAATGGAAAAATCTATCCATGTCACTTTCATCTACATTCCACCAATTTAGATCTTAGATTGTTATCTGGCAATTTAATGATCAGATTTTGGCAAATTCTTCAAAACCACATGGAAATGTTTTTTTCACCCATCTGTACCGCACAAATCAACAGGTATAATTATTTCTAGCATAAAGAGGAGTATGCTGTGCCAACCTACATTCAAACACATTGACAATAAATAAACTTTCAAATAAGAAAAATTGTGACTTAATTCAGCACTAACAAGGCTGACTACTCACGGATTCAAATCCAGGGTTTCTCAGAGTTTAACACACAGAGACACAAAAAAAAGGAGTGTTAATTTTAAAACCTGATATTATTCTATTTTGTTTTAAGTCAAAGAAATGTGTTTGTGGTGGTGCATTTTGTCGGTATTTCATGCACTTAAACCCTTTTTACTGTACTGGTCATCGACCACAATAAAGTTTGAGTTGATTTGAACACATAGAGAACTGTGTTTATATGGATGAATCTGAGTTCTGGTTTCTTCTACATTTTGGTTATTCTGCCCAACTTTCAATTTCTTTTTTTTCTGAATAGGAAGACATATGTAAATTTGGAAACTTCTTATGAGAAAAACTGAAATAAAGTTCTCCCTTTCCCTCATCTCTGCAAGAAGCAGTAATAGTGATGTGTTGAGATCAGCTTAATTTGTTCATAGATATTGTGGATTTTTTCCCCTTTTGAAATGAAGAAGAAAGGGTTGACTTCCTATTCATATACAGTAACTTGTAAAGCATGTATCATACAAGAGTCCTATAACAATCATGCAGTAGAACCCAAGATAAAATTATAAATTATTTTTGAAATACCATATATCTTAAACATGGTGTCTAGTTTGCACCTCAAACAACCAGGAGCTGGGAAGTCATCACTAAACTGTGGATGCTGGCTCCAGGAAGCCATTTCAATAATAATTATAATAATAATCCAGAATTTTATAATTTCTTCCATGTATTTTATGAATGAAAACAACAAACCAACTGTAATTTCCTTCAATTAAAATTCTGTTTTATGAAGAAAACAGCGGTCTGATTGTATTTGTTAATGTTTACCTATGCATTCCCTAGAATTTCATCTTGTGAGTTTTGGAGCAAGATCCTGGCACACACATTGTTACTGTGGGGTGTTTTATTCTTTGAGTGCTAAAAAAAGAACATCAGACCCTGTCATAACAGTGTTGTTTATTTCTAAGCAAAGATCGCTGTTACCTGGTAAATGTTGATGTGGGAGTTAGTGAGAGGTGAGATGAGAAAATACAATGTGTGTGTGTGAGAGAGAGAGACCCTGTGAGGTTGTCTTCCCCATTCTTGAGGCAATTGGCTTTGTGATTAGTGCAGCCACCCCCTCCATGTTTATGTTCCCTACTAACCTCTCCAGATGAATGTATTCATACATACCCTAGCTAATCTATCCTCTGCACCTGGCTTTCTGTGTGCTGTAGAAACCTTCCTTACATTTCTTATCTGTGCAGGTTCAGGGAGCAATAACTCAAAAAAGCATTCTCTTCTGTGAACTGCGGTGTGGGAGCCATAGATCATTCAGCATGAGTGAAATCAGGAAGCTGTCATGGTTTCCAGTACAGACTGCACAGAATGGAAAGCCTAGCACCATGTCAGGCCATAGGGAGGTGTGTGTGTGAGAGAGAGTGTGTTCAGTTATTGTTGTTGAAGAATGAAATAGAGATCATTCTGAGCCTGGAAGGTCCCTTTTGCCTTAACATTGTCTTTCACTTAGATAAATGACTTCCCGTCTACATTGTCTTGTGTAGCTGCCCCACTGCTATTTTCTCTGCCTTCATAGGCTGATTTTTTTTCCCCTGACACTGAAAGTGTTTCTCTGTTGGTAGATCTAGATTATGATTCCTTCCCACCTCTCCTTCCTGAATTCCTACTCAGGGGCCCAGATCTGTAGGGCAGATCTTTCTGTTTTGGTGTGTATTTGAAGAAAGCAGGAGCTTCCAAAGCATTTATCTATAACTTGGCTAGTGTAATCTAAAATGAGGGTTGGTTTCATTTCTCAGAGTGAAGCAGGTCTGCCTCACGTGATAAAAGAGTGAACCAGTATTAATGGACAGAAGAGTGAGAATCAGGTGTTGTTGTATGACTTTTTTTGCTACAAGGCAACAGTGCTTATACATTGGAAGCCATAGGTCCATAAAATCCATTCACATTCCATCAAGATTTGATAACGGAGATGTCTGGAAATTTGCAAATATGTCTCTATATAAAGAAATGCTGGAATGTTGAATCCACATGTGAAGCTTTTGGCTGTGGATTCATGAACTTAACCAGTCTTGCACTCTATTGTCTATTCTGACTACACAAACCCTCCCAAAATATCGAGCAAAAAGATTTCCAAACCCTGGAGATGCCATGAGTGAAAACAGGGGACCAGTGATGGGATGTAACAGGTTCTCACCAGTTCTCCAGAACCGGTAGTAACTTTTCCCAGTGTCCCAGAGAACCGGTTGCAGCTTGGGGGGGGGGGAACCACCTTCGGGGCTTACCTTTTCACTGGTTCCTCCACTGTGCATGCACGCCAATGAACTCACCACAAGATGTGCATGCACACCTAAAGTGCTTGGTGCGTATGCACGGCCTCCTTGCTGTCCTCCCAAGCGGGGAATAGGAAGAGAAGCTGCTAGCCTGAAGCTCCCTATAGCCTGCTCCCCTAGATATCCTAGAGAACTGGTTAGGCAAAGACTTAGTACCTAACTTCTTTAACTGTTGAAAAGTTGAAAAGTACCAAAATGAAGCCATCTTGTGGTGAGTTCATTCTGTAGTTCCTTCCATCTGACCTAGTGTGAGAAAGATTAGCCAGAATAAGCTTTAAGCTCTGGTTTAAAAGCTCTGGTTGATTTGTGTTTGGGGTGGGTGGGTGTTTGGGTGGGTGGGTGTATTTTAATGTATGTATTTATTTAATTTATTTACGGGTTTGTGTTGTGGGTGGGTGGATGGGTGGGTTGAGGTGTGTGTGTGTGTGCTTATTTTTATTTTATTTATTATTTTTATTTTTATTTGTTTTCTTTGGCCCCACCCACAACATCATGATGTCATGACATTGGCTCCACCCATGATGTCATGATGTTAGCTCCACCCACAATGTGATGATGTCATGGTGGGGTAGTAAAAATTTTGACATCTCACCACTGCAGGGGACTCTTACCAACATTTTGTTCACTTTAATTTATTTTAAGAAACCAGTAAACTATTGGGGTCTGCAGAGGGAGTCAAGAATGTATTCAGTTTGCAATTGTAAGTTGTTGTTTGTTTGTTTGCTTGCTTATTTATTTATTTTTCTATTTATTTTTCTGATTTCTATTGCCACCCAACTCTGAGGACTGGGTGGCTCACAGAAAATAAAACCAGTCACATTTTAAAAACAAATTAAAAAACCATTAAAACTGCCACCAAAAATTACTCCGACCCCTACAGAATCCAAATATCTAGAATAATATGTAGATTGGAGCACAGTTTTTCTTTTCTTTTGTGCACTTCTCCAAGCCATGCAGCGCAATTCTCATTCATAAAATAAGCAAGGTATTTATTTAAGTGGGCAGTATATTGTAAAAATGCATGCAAAATTTTGTGTAAAAAAACATTAAAACATCATTCCTATGGGCAGAAATAAGTTTTTTAAATAATGCAAATCTCCCTGCACAAAAGAAAAGTCTGTCCAGGTTGATGAGAAAATAAGAAGGAGAAATGAATGACAAGGAATAGATCTCCATTACATAACTAAATTTTGAACAAATCAATGTTTTGAAATATGAAGCTTGGAGATGGAGATGGAGTTGCTGTCCTTTAGGAAGAATTTAGAAACATGGCTGGCGGGGCAGGTATGGTGTCCTGGCAGTACAGTGACCCCATCTCACTGGTTGGTTTGAGCCCCCACTCTTCTTTAATCTTTTAATCTTTTAGTTTCTAAGATTCAGCTTTTTATCTTTGATTTATTACTGTAATTTGCTATGGGTTTTTTTAAATTAAAAATTATAATCTTTTATAGCTTTAAATCTGAAGTTTTAGGGATGGTTTTGATTTCTATGTTGTTATGTTTTATTATACGTAAACTGCCCTGAGTCACCCTGATCAGGAGGGTGGCATATAAATACGAATAAATAAACAAATCCCCGGAAGCTCTCCCCAGCCGGTTGGGCAGGGAAAATGAGGGCCAGCTGGGTGGACCAGGTGGCTGGCTACAAAGACCTTGCTGCCGCTGCCTCCGTGAAACCATCCCCAGATGCTCTCCCCGGCCCGTTGGGCGGGGAAAATGAGGGCCAGATGGGCTGGCCAGGTGGCCGGCCAAAGGCCACTGCTGCCACTAGCACCACCACAGCTGTATCATGGCCAGCCACTCCCTGTTGGGAAGGGATAAGGACTTTCCTGACTGTTTTGTTCTCCGCAGCTGCTGACCAAATTCCACCTGTGGACAGGGCAGGAGGCTACCATGGTATCCGGTGCTGGGATCACCACCATCACTTGGCACCTGTGCCCCCACCTCTGCCAGAACATTAAAAGGACGCCATGTGGGCAGGACTTTGCCACCACCGCTGACCGAAATCCACCTGCAGACAGGGCAGGAGGCCACCACAGGAAGACCTTCCCGCCACCAACTGAGCTGCATCGGGGCCAACACAGCTGCACTGGGGTCAGCCCTTCCTAGGCCAGGAAGGGATAAAGACGGTGGTCCATTGATGAATCTCTCGAAGATGTTGTGCCGGGCTCTGTCACAGACATTGAGCCCGGCCCCGTCGCGGACGTTGAGCCCTGGGCTCCGTCATTGATGTCAAGCCCCAGGCTCCATCGCGGACGTTGAGTCCCGGGCTCCATCGAGTCCTGGGCTCCATCGATGACGGAGCCTGGGCTTCATCAGGAACATTGTGGGTTTGTCTGTTTTGGGTTTTGTTGCTTGAATTTTTGTATTGCATTTTCCTGATTGTATTATTTATATTATGTTGTAGTTATATTTGCAATTGTAACATTGTTAGCCACTCTGAGTTGCTTTGGCAAGGACAGTGGCATATAAATAAATAAATAAACCCTTCTACTTTGCAGTGACTTAACAACTCACAGAAATGGGAGGTAAAATGCAAAATGCAGTCCCTGACTGCCTTAAAAATCTGTTCCTTCAGACCAAAGATGAAGACCACAGACACCTATAGCTTCTGTAGGACTCCCTTGACCATCAACCCTGACCTGCCCAGCCAAAGGTGAGGGATGCTGGGAGTTCAACAGTATTCAACTTTTTTGTTTTGGAATGTGACCACAACAGCTTTTTATTAGAGAATGTAGTACTCAGTTCAACGAGTCCTTTGATCTCTGCAGTCCTTAGGTACAATATCTTCCAGCTGTTGCTGTTCCCTTATCTAGACAGAAATCAAAACGGGAAGGCTATATGACCAATACAATGCTCCAAGACATACATGATGTCTGTTAAGGATGTCCTGCCATAGCTCAGTGGAACAGCATGAGGTTTTCATGTAAAAGGTTCTAGGCCAGTGATGGCCAACCTTGGCATCCCAGATATTCTTGGATTTCAATTCCCAGAAGCCCTAATCAGCAGGAGTACTGTTCAGGGATTCTGGGAATCGAAGTCCAAAAACACCTGTAGTGCCAAGATTGGCCATCACTGTTCTAGGCTTAATTCTGGACATTACCAGGTAAATGGTCCAGAGAAAGCAGCAATTGGAAAGATCTCTGCTTGAGAGCCTACAGAGCCCCTTGCAGACAGAGTAGATAAGACTGGCCCATAGGGACAAAGGATTTAAGGGAGTTTACTCTCTTCGTTATGGGACTATGGTGGCTTAGTGGTTAAGATGCTGAACTTGACGACTAGAAAGTCAGCAGGTCAGCAGTTCGAGACTTGAGTGCTGCATGAGGGAGTGGGTTCCCGTCTCTGTGCCAGCTGCTGCCAACCTAGCAGTTTGAAAGCAAGAAATTGCTAGTAGCTAAATAGGTTCCACTTCAGTGGGAAGGTAAACAGTCCCTGAATGCATGAACTCTGATGTGTAGTCATGCCTGGCAAATGTCCACGGAAACATCTGCAAACGCAGGTAGTGCTGGCTCTTTGGCTATAACCAGAGATGAGCACTGAACCTTAGAGTCAGATATGGCTGACTTTCAAGCAAGGGCGACCTTTACCTACTCTGTTCCTTATAAAGCAGAGACACTAGTGGGGAGAAAAGAGGCATCCACCATGCTTCCAGTAGTTCACAACTTGATGCTGAGGTCTCTAACTGGCAGGCCGTTCAGAATGTAACCTCTAGTAAAACCTGCTACACTGTCATTTAGAGAAGTTTTGAGTCCCTGTTTATCATCATCAACTCAGACATATGGCAAAAGCCCCTAAAATTTACATATGGGGCTCAGAATCATAGTGTATCATCTTATGTTTGACAAATGTTTCCTTTTTTTAATGAAAAGAAACCTCCAAGAAATGAAAATGACTCTTCTGTTTGATGCTGGGCCAATGTGTGAAAACACTGCCATTTCTATACAGATAGCTGCCCCCACCTCCTAACAAAACTGACTTTATTTTTTGTAGTGAACAGGAGAACAAAAGTCTGCCTCTGGTTGGGTTGGTGGTTGGGGCTTTTTCTCTTTCCTCTTCTGTTGGTCTGCTGCAAGATTCCAGCTGAGTTAAAAAGGGAACTTTAACCAGTTTCACTTGCCGCTGCAGCTCACGGCGGCCATCGCAAGATCTGAGCTAGGTTGCACCCAACCTGCTTTCCATATCACTAACTGGGAGTGGAGCATGGATGGGCACAACAGCTTGTGACGCTCCTGAGATGAACATGTGTAGCTTTCAAGAAGAGCTTGCCCCCTCCCCAGGGCAGGAAGAAGAAGGTGAGTCACACAAGCTCTCTCTGTTCTTCCTTCCCTCTCACTTCAGATGCCTGAGTGTGCTGCGAGTGGAGTGACCCCAGCTTGTGACAGGTAAGTTCACTCTTGCCTTTTTTTTTCCCTTCACTTTACCACATCTAACAAATGGGTGTCTGTCATATGGTATATCAGAGAATAAACAAAACAACAAAATGTTGTGAGCAAGTCCACTTCATCAAACATTGGAGTAAGACTTCATGGCATCAATGATGCCATGCCATATGGTAGACACTAGGTGATCATCATAGAGAAAGAGAGAGAGGTGGGGAAGACCACTGAGGAATAGCAGAACTGGAATTGCCTAGCATTATCATCCCATCCCTCAGACACTATAAGAAACACTCCCTTATTTAAAGGTTGGGGGTAGAGGGCATAGTGTTTCTGTAGGAGATAGGCAATTCTCCAAGTTCTTCTACACAAATCCAGGTGAGATGCCTAATTTTGCCTGTCGTCCCACCTCTCCCTCTGCACAAACACCAGACTCTTATCTTCTGGAAGGTCTTGCACAGGATTGTCAATAGGGTGGACACCACATTGTCTTGTTGTCCAGGGAGTTTCCTTGGATTTCATGTGACCTTCTCAGAGGCCAGATTTCCACCATTCTATGTAATCCAGTTGTGTTACACCATATTGGTCATCATCTCTTAGCCAGCATGAGCACAGCCTGTGGAGGGCTATTCCAGTTTAAGGGTGTATTTGAAGACTTGTTGGGGAGGAAAGGCAAAGGTGTTGTAACCCAGCAAAGTTTGTAATAAGGCTCAGCTGGATGGAGATTGCTGAAAGCAAAGGTTTGAATTTGATTCTCCATCTGGAAGGCAGTGTGCTACAGATGTGATGACACGCAGCTTTCACCTTGCCGAGCTCTGTGGAGAAGTGTGAGGGAGAGGGAGGGAAGAGATGAGTTCTCTATCTCTCTTTCCTATTGATTTAGAACACAGCAGAAAGAAAAGGCATTGGAGAATTGGTGAAGTACCACAATGAGTAACACTGCAAAGCCAGTGGAGCAAGGACCAGCCCTTCCAACTGAGCTGCCAAAAAGAAAGAGAGGACGGCCACGGAAGCACCAACAGGTGAATGTCCACCCCATACCTTTAGCAGCTGTGCTTTTTCACCATCTTAAGGTTTGTAAGACATATGCTCACAGCCATTCTTTTGCCACAACTAGGGTGGTGTTTAAGCCTGGGACATCAAATGGCACGAGCAACTCTGGCCCTGTCTACTTTGGGGATCTGTGTTCCATGTCTGTGTGCACATTCATATCCAAACATGAAATGCATGCCTGTAAATGGGAAATCCTTGGCAGAAATTTACCTGCCTATTGTAGTGTTGATTCTTTTGACTTCAATAAAACTCAAAAAGCTAGCACAGGTCCCAAGAGGCACAATGGTTCCCAATGTGGAACCCACCTTCCACAGGGGGCTTCAATTCCCAGAAGCCTAAGTTAGTACATTGACTGATCAGTGCTTTGGGGAATTGATTTAGGCTTCTGGGAATTGAAGTCCAAAAACCAAAGATTGGGAAACACTGTCCTAGAAGCATACATCACAACTTCAAAGAGGATCAGGAATCATTTTTCTTTAGGGTGGCTTCCTAACATGTAACTTAGGTCTGCTTGAAATGTCCGAGGCAACTTTGCCAGATGGTGATGTACCCAGGAATAATCAAATAAGTTCTTTTTCTTTCAAGTGCTGGCCAAAGAAGAATGGGATGAAGAAAGAGTCTGGAAAGGAGGATGTACAACAAAAATAAAAACCTATGAGTGCATCTTAAGTACTAACAGGTTTATTTCACATTTGATAGTTCGTGGATTACCATTCACTTCCTTGGAAACTTAAAAGCATAACAAATAACAGTTTGATACATGCAGACTACATGGCAGAGGCATAGGGACCACATGAAATGGGAGAAAGAATTGGTTTGGCAGGGGGCTTTTGAACCACACCAGCAAGAATCAGCTGAAGTGCTGGTTGCAAAGACATCCTGTTACACAACCAGTCCATCAAATGATTGTGCTAGGGCAGAATTGTGTGAGCCAAATAACTTTTTAATTATAATTATACTGGAGATTTTTTATTAATCTGGACAACACACACACACACACCGCATAATGGACTGAGAATTATTAGAAAGCAGATGTTTCCACTCCATGCTTTCATGTGGGAAGAAAACAAAAGGTTTGCCTTAAATCCCTTAAATCTGTAAAGTAGCTTATCATTAAATGTAGATTTAACATTTGGTATCTGTGAGTTGCTTCTGTGCAATATTTGGCCATTAAAATACTGTAGTCATTTTATATTTGACAGTATTGATGAGGGTTTGTCAATGATTGTTAATCTCTTTCACTCAAGTCTGCCAAAGAATGCAAAGCATTCTAGAAGTATGTTTTAGCATTGAGTAGAGTCAGGCCTCATTCTCACAGATGGTGTAAGGAAAGTGGCAGGGTCAGGTCTACCATGAGGCGGAGTGAGATGATTACTTCAAGCAGTAGATGCTGGGCAGCATGGAGAAGGCCAGTAATGGGATGCAACAGGTTCGCACCAGTTCACCAGAACTGGTAGTAACTTTTCCCAGTGTCCTGGAGAACCGGTAGCAGCTTTTGGGGGGAACCACCTTTGGGGCTTACCTTTTCACTGGTTCCCCCACTGTGCATGCGCACCAAGCACTTGGTGTGCATGCACGCCTACAGCACTTGGTGTGTATGCATGGCCTCCTTGCTGTCCTCCCAAGCGGGGAGGAGGAAGAGAAGCTGCTAGCCTGAAGCTCCCTATAGCCTGCTCCCCAGGGTAAGTGACTCACCTCTGGATGTGGTGTGTCTGTGTGTATTTTAATGTGTATTTAATACCTTTACCTATATTGATGTACTACCACAGTTCCTAAAAAGTCCTGGCAGCCAGCAGGCCTGACAGCCTGGCTTGGGGTTTTTAAGCAAAGTACAGTAATACCTCATATAACATTAGTATCGAATAACACTAAAATCGCATAACATTAAGGAATCTGGGGGGAAGAATTGCATCAGATAACATTAAGATCCTATGGGATGCTTCAGATAACAACCGCTAAAGCCTGTGTGGTTACAATGTATCTCTATGGATCCCATAGAGGATCAGATAACACTAAAAATCATATAACACCAAGACTTGTGGAACCAGGTTTTAGTGTTATATGAGGTTTTACTGTATTGGAGTTACCTCATCAATAAGCTACACCTGTGCTGTTCCAATTGCTATTCCAATTGGAGAATCCTTAAGGAGGTACAGCTGTTTTACATTTAAATTAAGGCATATTATTCTAGAGAACCGGTACGATGACCATATCCATCTCGCAACATGGTGCTGTTCAGGCACTTATACTAACAGGTAAGTGATGGGTTTGTGTTGGGGGAGGGGGGTGATTTGTGTTTGGGGTGGGTGGGTGGGTGTATTTTAATGTAATTTTATTTTATTTATTTATTTTATTTTATTTATTTATGGGTTTGTGTTGTGGGTGGGTGGGTGGGTGGGTTGAGGGGTGTGTGTGTGTGCTTATTTTTTATTTTATTATTATTATTTTTCTTTGGCCCTGCCCACAACATCATGACATCATGATGTTAGCTCTGCCCACACTGTGATGACATCACGGTGGGGTAGTAAAATTTTTGACATCCCACCACTGGAGAAGGCAGTTGGTCTCCTGGATGGTGGGGCTGTATGTCCCAATGAGACTGATGTGTTTCTTCATAAGCTTCCATCCCTCAAGTGTGATGATGGCTATTGACCCATCATTATTGTTGAAATATGATACCTTTGCCAGTCCAGCTGCTTTCTTCAGCTGAGTGGATGGGGGCAGGGACACCCTCATGCTCTCCATCCCAAGCAAGAAAATGTTTCAGATTGGTCTTAGCATACCATCAGCACCCCACCGCAGCTGTGCGATGCAGAGAAACATCAGCAGTGGTAGAGAAATTGTTCTACTATTTGAGAAATCTTGATAACATTTGATAAACATGGGATTCCCAAAAGATACCTTTGAAACTCTGGTATATTTGTCAGTGTTTGATGGTTAAAACCTAGCAGTATTTAATATCTGAAGTTTATGGTTGATGAATAATTGTCACAAGATATTGGCAAATGGAGGCTTGTGTGATTTTGTATTTCAAGCTTCTAAATTCAGAGATGCCAAGTCCTTTGAAGCACCTGAACTTTAAAAAAAAATTTAAATGCACCATTCAAATGTAAATACAATATATATTTCTTATTTTAAAATTTGCAGGGCAAAATTAGAAAATTGGCTCAATTTCTGCTATTAATGAATGTTTCCTTCAGATTTCTTCCACGTTCATTTACTCTTGATTGTTTGTGTTGCATAGCCACTGGTTTTCTTTACACCCAGTTACATTTTCAAGATGTATTAAGGTCTTACTTCTTAGCCGTAGAAGCTCATTGTTCTTTCACTAAATGAAAACTCTTGCTTACCATTTTAGATTTGGAAAGGTGATTCTTTTTCTTAAACCTGATTCATGAGTAATACAAAACTCCGTCTGTATTTGGATAAACATCACTGTAAGAAATCAGCCAGCTATCATTCTAAGACTTAGCAACAGTTTCTGGAGCTAGTCATCCAAGACATTTCAGTTGATGGGAGATATTTTGTCCCTGATGAAGAGTAGTCTCAAAACACATTGAGGTTTCCACAGTTGGATTTGTTGCCAGCACTGCCTGAATGTCTGTCTGCTATTGTTTTATGTGGTGTTTTTTAGTGTGTTCTATTAGAAAGTTTACCTTTCTAGCATCATTTCTATGTACTCTGGAAGTAAATTCCCTTTCTTTGCCCAACCAGGAGCCTACTGGGCCATTGCCACCAAAGAAACCACGTGGGAGACCAAAAGGTAGCAAGAAGCTGAGGGTTGTTAATGAACAGATGGTGAGTACCCAGGGTGATTCGAGGAGGAGGTGGTTCATAAGCTAGTTGTAAGCAGCACAAGGTGTGATGGACAGAACTGGAGTAAAGGTAGGTATTCATACACAGCATACTCTCTATTTTGATTCCCAACAGTCATGAAGGCGGTAGAGGCCATGCCAAATGGACTGGCTGTGAATGCGCAACTTTTTCAATATCCTCAAGGCTATGGCAGTCCATTGCAGTCCTGGTGTCAAATCTTGCATGTCTCATTTCATACATGCCACAGGAGATGGCTCTGTTATCATGGTGTGTGGGTCACTTCATGGCAAGCTGGGATCCACCTTAAACAAATTCACACCAATGGCATTTTTTTCTGGGGGAAATGTATACTCTGACATGAGTAGCAGCCAACAAGGACCATACACACACAAAGTGAGATAGCTGGGATTATCCAAAATCTGTGGTGGGGCAGTGCCTGATTTGCCGTAGCAAACCAAAATCCACTAGTGAGAGGAGGAACTCGATTCACCAGATGAAGAAGTGGGGGGAAAGGAAGTATTAACCACCAAACCACTGGGGGAGCTGCTAATCTAGCCTTATGTGCACTGACTGTCAGCAGTTCTCTAAAGTTTCAGCCAGGGTCCTTCCAATTCTACCTGATGATGCCTTGAGTTGAACCTGGCACTCTCCATCTGCAAATCAAGTGCTTTGTCATGGAACTGTCACCTTTCAATATATATGCCACCTGGAAGCTTTCCTCTAACTAAAAGCTCCTTTTGCTGCATACATGTAACCCATCAGCTGCCTACTCATCAACTTCTCTGCCTCCTTGCTGCTGTTGTTATCCACCTGCTTAGTTCTTAATTCTCCACAGTTATCATTCATACCCTTCTCTGACATCCCAAGTTTCAGTCCAGGCTTGGTCAAAACTTCCTCTCTATTTTGGTTCAAAATGGTGATGCTGGTCCTCATTTCCCTTCTTATTTTTGCTTACTCCTCACCACAGGTTTGATTCCATTTTCTTCTCCTCCTCATACCAAGCTCCAGTGTCCTGTTGTTACTGTTTTCCTTGCGCATGCAGATTGCTCTGCTTCACATTCTTCTCATGGTCAGGAAAGCAAAGAGATTATTTGCCATTTCCCTTAATCTTGGGTCTCTTGAGATTTTTCATGTCTCAGATGGATCTTTATTGTGGTCTTGGTTTTCCTGGGTACACCAGTATGAATCCTGCCTACTTTGATTCATTTCTCACCTGGATGATTTATCAGTTCCTGTGGCAGTTAGGCCATCCTGTTGTTCTCTTTGGATTACCAATGTCTCTTTATCCTCTTCCAACTGCTGATCTTCATCTGTATCCTTCTGAGATTCCTAATGAATAAAGTTGAGCACCAGTTGAAAGGCTCACATAAGCTTTCTGTACTGCATCTCTGCCATCACCACCTATTTCTTCAGACCACTGTCAGCATTTGATAAATGCTACAGCCCCTGGGCTTGATGGATCCTGTCTTTGACCCCCATCTAACCTCTTAATCTTGTCTTCAACTGTCACCCTGAGCAATGCTTGGCAGGTAAATCTAGCCATCGTTCCCTCTTTTCTCCTTACCTGTCTGCTAAAGGGCTGCAGTAGCTTAGTAGTTAGAAGCTTGCCTTGTTAGCTGGAAGGCCAGCATGTTTTCTAGAAAAACTTCTAATCAAAATCTATCCTTGTAATCCTGAGGTTTGGTTATTGATCTCAGGGGGGAAAGAAATTTTTTAAAACGAACAAACAACAACTCTCTTCAGCTAGTACAGTATGTGATTTTGTTGAGGTGAGAGAGGAAAAAATGCAACATTTAGAAATCAACTTAAAAAATCTAAATATTGGTTAGCTATCTTTCTGAGCCAAACTACTCATAACGTATTGGGGAGTTTTGGTTATTCCTCTTAGTTTGTGGAGTATGAAGTTTTAAAAAGCATATAGAAATGTGGAGACATCAGCTGAGTTTCATCAGCCCTGTTTCTGGGGTGTGTGTGTGTGTGTGTGTGTGTTTCTGAGATTACTCTGGGTTGAAATGATTTTTTATGAGATGCCTGAATGAGGCTCCTTTCATGTCCCCAAGTGCAGCTTTCGGGTATCAAACTCCATCCCCCAGTCTCCAGCTCAGTGCCTAAACCACTAAGCCACCAGGGGAGCTGGCCCTCTTTCTGGTGTTTTTTAAAAACTGTTTATTTATAAACGAGCTCTTTGTATGATAAAATCACCCTAGAAACATTTAAAGTCAAAAAAGGTATCTTTACTTACAGGTACCATCTGTAGCTACAGTAAGAAAGGGAGGGAAAGGTAAAATGGAGTCTCCAACACATG
Organism: Furcifer pardalis; assembly: GCA_030440675.1. Classification (NCBI taxonomy): domain Eukaryota; kingdom Metazoa; phylum Chordata; class Lepidosauria; order Squamata; family Chamaeleonidae; genus Furcifer; species Furcifer pardalis. The sequence continues at coordinate 107,790,023 of CP126893.1, forward strand.
GAAGACCCTCTATGATTGTTGCTTGAAGAAAGGTCAGAATACAAAAAGAAGGCTTTCAATAAAACCATGGAAACAAGAAAACAAACCAGAAGAGGGGGAGGGCTTGCTTCAAATGCCTAAAAAGGGGGGGGGGATCTTTTTCCAATCAAGTTAGTGGCAAAGGATAATTCCATTAGGCTGTAGAGCCCCTTCCCACTGATACCCAGTGTTAGTGCATGCAAGACTGCTATTATCTCTGAATCCTGACAGTCCTGCTTTTCCCTCAATCTCCTTCTTCTCTATCTAAAATATCTTAAGATAATAAATTGTCCCAATGTCTCTTTAAATCCTCTGAGTTCAGAATGTTACTTTGCAGAAGAAATCCATTCCTCTTGCTTGTTACAGGTTTTTTTTAAAAGAGATCCATTGTTATTACCTTTTGTAGTAATATGATACTTTTTGTTTTGATCATTACTTACTTTGTATTACTTTGAAGTTGGAAGATTTTTAGAACTGATACGAGACTGCCAAAAAAAACCCTGTCAAAATTCTTCCCAAATGCCTTAAAACTCTTTTTAAAGTAACTTTTAGATGTAACTATATGTTACTTGTTATACCAATAAAGTACTTCCTGAAACACTATCAGTAACTTAAACTATGACTATCTGATGTTTACAGCTTTGGTTGTAAAAACAATGTGCTACCCTGGCAGGAGGGGAGGTGGTGGTAGTGATTTCTTTCTCCTTTATTACAGGTACATACTTTGCCTGAAAAAAGGCCCAGAGGAAGACCACGGAAATGGGTGAGTTCTGAATGTATCAGAGCCATCATACATATTTCCTTCTGGCAGCACATGGCATTCTAAGGAAACCTCAGGCGTAGTTACCCCAATCCCTTACCTTGTATTACTGAAGTAACTTTGAAAGCAAGTGACACCTTGAAGGTGGATCACAGGAGGACCCCACACATACACTATGAGGCAGCAAATTTTAGATGGCAAATAGGGGACAGTAAGTAGCCCCTTCCCTTTGTTAGAGTACAGAGAAGTTTATTTCATCAACCCCACACATGCTTCCCTCAGGATGCTGATACTCTAAGAAGGAACATTACTCCTAGGGACATTGTTGTTATTTCTCTCCATAAGTTTTTTTGTTCCTGGCACATTTATATGTATATTTTTTAAAATGTGTGATTATTTTTAATGTGTGGGTTTTCTGTTGTTAGCCGCCCAGAGTAGGAAAATCTCCTAGATGGGTGGGGTATAAATGAAATTAATTAATTAATAATTCCCCACCAGTAATAAAACAAAAAGTCAACAACCAATCTAGTTCATTTCTGTAGATAGAGAGTTGGGGCAGCCTCTCATCCTTTTGCTCAGGCAGCAACGTGTCATTAGCGGTAAATTTGAGCGAAGGAAAGACTGACATTCATGTAGTTTCTTCAGAACATTAATGTGATTGATCCTCAGTCAACAGGATTTCCAAATTTGCAAGTCCAACAAGAGGATTTGGGAAACAAACATTATTATCAACCAAGCAAAGAACCACCAGTTTCCTGACCTCAGGAGGCACACCATGCCTCATCTATTAAGCAGATCCAGAAGTCATGGTAGCTTGAAATAATGGATATTAGCTTCCAACATACATCAAAGTGACAAGTTAAGGAAAACACTGCCCATGGATTTAGCTTCCATCTTTCTACGTTTGGCTTGATTTTCCTTTTTCCTATCCATTACAAGCAAGGATGAGTGTAGCTATCATCCTAAACACATTTACAATGAGGAACAGGGTTCTACTACATGCACCAGAACCAGCCACAAATAAATGCACAACGAAATATAAGAGGCTTCCATCAATTGATATTCTTGATTCTTAATATCTTTTAGTCCTTATCCATGGATTAGTAGAACCAAAGTTCACAAAGTCAGAGACTTTCTAAGTAATGGGAACGGTGACATCATCTACCACCACTTCTCAGGCTTCCCTATTTTCTCTCAGCTTAGCTAAAGTCCTCACAGTAGTTGGAAAAGAAACAAATTCTCCTAGGAACATTATGTTGTTGTAAGGTATCTCTACAGACTAGTTCATGGCATCTGGTTTTGAACGGATAGTCAAGAGCCATTAACTTTACAAAATACCCGCTTCTCATTTGTTCATAGGGCCAAATGCAGCTCTGTTTATTTTGGAGAGAACTAAATGGATTGTCGTAATGAGTGCTATTGATCTACATTATTAAGGAGCCAAAATATGTTTATCAGAATATAGAGTTCACGGCTGCTTTTTCATAACCCCCTTGCATTTCAAAACAAGCTATTTATAGATTAGTTAGTCATCTGCACAGCCACTATCAATTAGAAACAGAATGCCAATGGCTAAGTGTTTTCATCTGTGAGATATTTATAACCATGCCTTCCCAGAATGGTAAAGGCAACTCACATTGGAGGAAATGAAGGAAACGTAACCAAAATACAAAGAGCAGGAGGTAAGTTGGTTGTTTACAGTGGCTGGCTGTACAGCACCTGTTGATATAGGCTGGCCTGTGGTTTAACTGCCAGTGTTACAGAGGAGGTGGGTGGAGAGAGAACATCTCAGCTGTGACTCACAAAATTGCCTTGCAACTGTTCTATGTATCTGATACACAGCTGGAAAGAGTGTGGGATCTGGAGCATAAGGAAAGCCTTGCTGTAGCTTGGCCTGAACTCCCCCAGTCCTGTGGTTCCTACACTCTGGTCAAAGATTAGCAGCCCCTGATGCACATTAGTGGGCATCCCAAGGATACAATTAAAACAACAAAGGGTAAAGCAGAAGGATGGGTCTATTCTGCAAAGTGTTTACCCTAAGCTTCAGAGATATTTCGGGGGGGGGGGCAACAAATACAATGCCCAAGAACGCATGCAATAATAGGTTAAATCCCATATAGATGATTTTATAATTTACCCTACTAGTGCTGTCTTTAAAAATGGTTCAGAAACGTTGACTGGGCCAAAATGCTATTGTAACTCTTTCTTTTCACCATTTTGGCTGCCCGGAACTGCACATGCATCAAACCTCCATTTGATGCATGCCCAGTTCTATTTTTTAGTGCACCTGCATCAAATAGAGGTTTGATGCATGCACACTAAAAAAATAGAACTGCGCCTGAGTCAAATGGAGATTTGACGCATGTGCAGTTCCGGGCAGCCATTTTATTTTATTTTATTTTATTATTTTGGCTCTGCCCACAACATCATAACATCATGCTGTCATGACATTGGCTCCGCCCATGACGTCATGACATCATGATGTCGGCTACACCCACGATGTAATGACGTCATGGTGGGGTAGCGAAGAAATTGACAACCCACCACTGGATGTAACTGTATAAGACTGCTGGTACTGCTTTGTGAGCTGAGCTGCGCTGATCCTAAGCTTTCTATTCTTCATATATTGGGAGGACACACACACCCCTCAGCCGGGGGGGGGGGGGGTTCCCAGGTGGAAGTAGGGCGGAAAACCTGGCTGGCTTCTAGCTAGATTTTATTGTTTTTACTCTCTTTGCCTATGTATGCTCTGTGGAACCTTTGCCTTTCAATAAACATACAGACTACTTAAGATGGAGTGTGTCTGCCTTGAGGGGACAAAAGGCTGGGAAAGGGGGGCCATCGCCCTGGCAACGCTACCGAGGGAATTTCCCAGTCTTATAGGACTTTTTAGTGGTAGGCTCATTAGTATTGTACTTTCTGTGTTCATGTGTTCTAAAATTCTTTTTAACTCAGTTGTGTTTTAATATTGTAACAGATTCAAATATAAAATAAATAATCCCAAAGACAACATTCTTAGGGACTACAGTGAGCATCAGCTTCACAACTGCTGCATTTACAGCCTTTTCCCATTTTCTGGATTTAGCTTTGTTGGATGACAGCTGGGAAGGACAAGCAAAGCTGTTGAATATATGAAAACACAGATTCAAGAGTCCTCCCACACTATATTCATAATATAAGAAAACATGTTCTCCATACAGGAAATTTTACAAATCATTGCTCTGCCATGCAAAGGTTATCTCATAATAGACCAGACGTTGCACCCATAGAATGGAAAGGGGAAAGAAAAAGAGTGAGTGAGGCTAAACCTGCAACCCTGCACATAAGACCTCCTTCTGAGAGAACTAATGCCACAACGCTTCTCTTTGTGCATTGGGTAACTATGAGCTCTCCTTGCCATTGAGTCATAGATTCAGGTCATACTATTACCAATAGACCGTCATCTGTTGGTGTTCAAGAGACACAACAGAAGCAAGTCTTTGTGGCTGAACAATCACCCTTGCAAATGAAACCTCTTTTTACTTCACAAGGCGCAATCACAAAACAGCAGTGCCATCAGACCTTTGCAGTACTTCAAGAATAATGTATTTTATTTATTTATTTCAATTTTTACATGTATACCCACCCTTCTGGCACAAGCACCACACAGGGTCGCTTACAATGAAGCATTAAATACCAAAGAGATAAATTACAATGAAGCAATTTTCATATACATAACAAAACCACAACAGTAATCAAGCCCAAAATCAACATCACATATCAGAGCAAGTTAGTCATAATCATGGATCCAGGAGCGCTCCCAAATATAGGTAGTTACCACTCCAGTTGCAATTTGCTTTCATGGTTGTTGCAAGGAACTACAGTAGAACATTTACCTTTAGCCACATTTTTAAAAAATGTCCGAATGCCACCAGGTTGGGCCACAAACACTTTACTGAGTGAAAAAATGAGCATTAAAGCAATGGGCAGAACAACCTTTAACAGGTGGATGAATTAGTGCCACATCTCTATATTACCTGGTAGGTAAAGGTAAAGGGCACCCTTGCTTGAAAGCCAGTCATATCTGATGCTAGGGTTCAGTGTTCATCTCTGTTTACAGCCAAACAGCCAGAGCTGTCTGTATCTGCAGACATTTCCGTGGACATAGGGCAGGCATACCTAGATACTGGAGTGCATGGAATGTTGTTTACCTTCCCACCAAAGTGGTACCTATTTATCTACTTGCAATGTCTTTCTTTTGAACTGCTAGGTTGGCAGGAGCTGGGACAGAGTACTCAGGTCTCGAACTGCTGACCTGCCAGCCTTCCAGTCAGTGCCTTAATCACTTGAGCCACAGCAGTCCCTTTAATTCCCCTCCCCCAGAACATTAAGAGAGAGGTGTATCATTTGGAGCTTACTGCACCTGTGTTCTGTGTTGTTTTAAACTAATTGATGTTTATCTTTCTCTTGCAGCTTATTGTCCAGGAGGGTGAATATGAAAAAGTTGATGCTGAAGGAAGAATTGACCCATGTTTTTCTAATTCATGTCCTGCCCTAGAAGGTTTGTGGTATTATAGAGCAGCTTTTGAAAATAATGATAGATGTAGCCCTTGCATGAAAAGCGATGGAAGCAGCCTAGCTCAGTGCAGGAAACATTCTGCCAACTGCTTTCTATCAAAAAGGCCAGAAGTTCGAAGAAAGAAACTGAGAAGGTGCTGACAGTTCTGTGTATCTTTTCCCCGCATACTGTTAGGTTCTTCAGTCATCTTGCATACCAAGTAAGTGGGTGATTGTCAAACAGCTAAGCAGGGTGCCAATTTCTAAGAAAATCAGCCGAGATGCCATTTGATAAATTCTGGGGTGTTTAACCTCACTTGTTTGAGTCTGTTTCCTTTCCAACTCCTGCTGCCGTATCATTTCTCACCACTAAGGCAAACGGTGACATCATTGCCACCACAGACTCCTTTGTGATGGCCCCACTTCCTGCCCAGGCCTCTCTTAAATGTGTATCTTCTCTTACCACTTAAAATAGCAGCTTCATCAGGCTTCTTTTCCCCACTTTTGTGTACAACAACCACATCCATACCTACCGACCTGCCTTCCTCCAGCATCCTATCCTGTGCTACTAGAGAGGAAATGTCAAAGATTAAAGCAGTGATGTGAATTCTGCAACACTTGAATACAGTTCCCTTAAGAGGGGGGGGGGTTGTAGTGGTAGAAAGAGCAGTGAAGGAGCAGAGATTTATAACAGCAGAGATGCTTGCAGTCTGCTGGAGGAAATGCAGAACAAGCACTCAGTATGTTTGGGTGATATAATACAACTGGTGCAGCACAGATTCCTTTCAGCGAGGAAGTCACGGCCATCCTTAAGCATGGCAGCACATCAAAATGCCATATTGCAGGTAACTTCTAATGTCTGCCTGGGTTGTCTATCCTGTGTAGTTGTATAGGTCTGGCCAGTGGGAAGGCTGGCAGCCATAGAGTTGCTTTGGCCTGGAGCCTTGGGAGCTGTCCAACATTCTTACTTTCCTACATTGATCTCATGGCCTCACTATGATGGTGGTTTTTCAGGGCCTTAACAGTGGTGGGTTGTCAAAATCTTTGCTACCCCACCGTGACATCATCGACGTCATGGGTGTGCCAATGTCATGACATCATGGGCGGAGCAAAAAAATAAATTAAAAAATTAAAAAATGTCTGCGCATGCGTCAAACCTATTTGACACATGCACAGTTCTTTTTTTTTAGTGCACATGCATCAAACCTCTATTTGATGCATGCACACTAAAAAAAGAACTGTGCATGCATCAAACGGAGGTTTGACGCATGCGCAGTTCTGGGCAGCCATTTCAGCTGCCCGGAAAAACATTTTTGGAGGGGACCGGAGAGGTGACCAAACCGGTCGCCAGGGGTTTTACCACCACCACCCAGCAACCCCTCCTGATGGGGTGCTACCAATTCAGGCGTACCGGTCCGAACCGGTAACATCCCATCACTGGTCCTTAGCCATAGAAGTAAATGGAGTTTCCCTGTGATGTGTATCTCCAATGTCCCAGAGTATGTCTTCCATCCACATAGTGTAGAATTCCTAGGTAATTCTCTAGGAACTACCTAATGCTAGAACTGGAGGGTGGGGCTGAAAGAACATAAATCTGGAAAAAGGGCATGACAGAGAGTAGATCTAATTCTACCAAAGATCTCAGAATGATTTGTAGCTGATGAGCAAGATATTTTGATTATCATTTGTGTATTATTGAAACCAAGTATGTATTGATAAAATATTAACAAACAACTCTTACTCTAAATCACATAGTTGACAACTCTCAGGTGATCAAAAGTGGATTTTAACATAGAAGGATATGAAGCACTGTTCAGGTTTAGCAGTCTTTCTAATTGCCCAAACAGGTTTTTAGAATCAAAGCCAAATTCTCAGCTAAGGTGTTTAAGTAGAATCTGTTCAAAAGAGATCCATGCCCTCAGAATTATTTGACTTTCAAACCTTATTCAGGAGTTCAGCAAAGAAGTCATTCCAAGACTGGATCATGGAGGCAGATCTAGCCCTGCCCCCGTCAGATGATTCTGCCACACATGGAGTTTTTGCATGTGATCAAGACCTTTTATTTTATTTTTCAGGATTCCAAGTTTTGTGGAGAGACTCCATATCTTGTGCACAAAAAAATTCCTCTTCAGGCAGTCACCTCCCCCTCTAGAGACACCAAAAGCCAGTGGGGCGAGGCTGGAAATCTGTTCCGGCTCACACTTTCAAATGCTTTTTAAAGTATGCATCTTTTGCACCAGACTCTGCTTGGTAAATCTTAAATAGTTCTAGAAAGGACTGATGTAGGCCATCACACAAGCCAAAAACAAGACAAAAATAATGACTAGGTTGGGGGACACTCAAGCTTTGCTGCCAAAAAAAATATGTATCACGAATTCATGGCAAAAGATCATATCTACTTGTTATTTAACACTGACATGTAGTTGATGGAACCATATCAAAAGCAATGGGGATACACTGCCCAAATAATAGGGCAACCAACCATATTAGTCACTCTCTGAATTTCAGTCTGTTATTTCCAAGAACCGCTCAGAATATGCAATAGAATTCTCTGTCCAAACCAGAAGGAGCTCCTCCTTGACCAATTACAGTCTATGTAAAAGGTCCCCATAGGACAGAAAGCTGGAAAACCAAATGTTTTAACTCCATCTTCCTTCCATGTTCTCTTTAGGTACATCTTCTGGGAAAGGATGTCCCAGAACCAACCAAGTCATGGAATCCAAGAGACCACAGACCACTTCCACAGCTCAGCGACAGCCTGCTTGTTGATGTTTCACTTCAATAAATTTTTTTATCAAACTCTCAATCTACCACAAGCATACAAAAGAAGCCTGGCTACTTGGTGATGCCTTCCCTCTGAATTTAGAAATGTTTTGCTGGCCCAGGGTAGCTAGGGGATCATGGCATTTCCCGCAGCTCCCTGGTTGGCTTAGTGGGTAAGGTGCTGAGCTAGAGACTCTGACACAAAATTATTATTTATGGCATTTCCCAAAAATTTAACTACAGTACTTCTAAACACTCCTCCACCATCCCTCCATCAATGTCACTTTTTGCCACAGCTGAGAACTCACTTTTTACCACAGCTGAGAACTCACACAATCCCCTGACCAGGATTGCATGAGTTGTAATAAAAAAGAAACAGTCTCCAAGCTCTGCTGTTGGCCCATCTGAGAACCATCTCTCACAACGTTCTGCCATTCACCCTTAAAATTGAGAAAGGCAGCATCCCTAAAAACAGACCGTGAGAGAGGATAGACATCCTACCTGCATCTAGCAGTAGAAGCCCAACCAGGATAGTTCCCAGCCAGTCATGATGTTTGTTGTACCTGTTATTGGCCACTGAGGGACAGTACAAGTTCTCAGTCCAGTTGGAGGAAGAAGACTTGCACAACCAGTAAGGTAGGAGTATAAAACTTCTCTGCCCCATGGCAGAGGAACTCAGAAAATCCATTAGGGCAAGTGAAGGACTGCTCCTCTGCAGCCTACTCCAGTCAAACCATTCCCACCTCCCTCCTTGAAACACTTAGAGAATCAGAGCCCCTTCCTACTTTCTCTCCCTGCTGTGTGTATGTCTGGACACTTGACTTGCCTATCTCTCCGTGGGCATGAATAGCCATTCAGCCCATAGCACTACCTGCCATTCCTGGTTCTATCCATTGATGTATGGGTAGAACCAGGAATCTATCCAGCCACAATAAGCTCCAGTTGCCACAGCCCCATGAGCTACATGTAACACAGTCTCGTGGATCGGGAGGCTGCCCCACAACTCCCCAACTTCAATCAATCTTTTTCCTCTCCTAGAAGAAAACAGAGACTTTCCCCTCAACCCCACCCCAACGCGATGTTTACTCTTTCCTTACTGCTATAATATTCATTGCAACATACCCACCTGAGAAACTATAGAAATACGAAGTAACCCACATTTAGAGTATTCTCAGTTTAACCCTGAAGGAGGACTGTGGATCAGACAAATGCTCACTCTGTCTCCCACAGTCGATTCCTATTATGTCTGCAAGCAGGGCAGGAGGCAATAGTCCTCCCTGCCCCTGGGCTGCCCTGTTTCTGAATCAGACACTTTCACATAGTCTTCATCACAAAGAGATAATCCGGTTGGGTGGGCTGGGGAATCTGTGGTGCCCAACTCACCAAACCCACAGCTCTGCTGGGCTTGTATTAGCCAGACCCAAGGTTGGAGGGATGACAGATAGATGAAAAGACAGCATGCTGATTCCAGCACTTGCATTTTCTCAAAAGCACATTGGGAGAACAGGCAGGATATAAAGCTTCATTTGAGTCACCCCCGCAGCAGACCCTTTGAGATCTTGTGGTTTTAGGAAGCATCAAGAACCTGCAACGGTAGCAGAAATTTTTGCACCTGCATCTGAGAGTCTTGGAAGGCTGAGCTCCTTGTCTGCACATTGCAGAGAGGGAGGTCCAAGCTGTCTTATGGCCCTGGCTAGGATAGTTACCTTGTATTAGAGCCTGATAGACAGTGAGAGATCCACTCCTCTTAAATGTGTCTAATCATCTTTTAAAGTCATGTTACTAATAGCCACTGGTTCTCTTTGTGGCCAATGGTATAGTGGTAAATTCACGTGTGCTACTGCATCCTGATAGTCATACACAGCCAGCCCCATGTCATGGAGGGCAAAAATCCTGCATTGGTCCATTATCAACAAAGGGAGAGCAAGTCCTTTGTAAAATTGATGGATCTAAATCATTCACTCAAGACCAAACCTCCTTCAGCTGCTTTGCATTATGACAGTTACCTTGCAACAAAATACTATTTCTGGAGAAATCCATTTCCCTTCTTCCTAGGGAAGATTGCAGCTGTGCTCAGAAGGAAGCACAACACCTGGGAGGGTGATATCGTAACCCCAACTAATCAGAAAGTCCTGGGGCTTTGACACTGTGAGCTCTCAATCTGTTACACCATTGCTTGTGGCAATACACTTGATGAATGGTATGCAGGTATGTGAGAAAATTTGGGTTCTTTTGGTCCCAATGTTTGCCTAAGACTGGGGAGAACCACGTTCAAAACCTACTCAGCCATGAAAACAGTCACTATCTCTAATTAACCTTTTCTATTGGCAAGTTGTAAAAACATGAAAGGTGGTGAGAGGCTCTTATTGAAGTTTAATCCCGGCATGGAAGATATAGAGCTGGGGTTGACCAGAGTGCAGTCTGGCCATGTTATCTGGGATCGGTTCGATCCAGTTGGCCCTGAGGAAATGGACAGGCTTCTTGGATCTGTTCGTGCCACTGCCTGTGAATTGGATCCATGCCCTGCCTGACTAGTCAAGGCATCTAAGGCTGTGTCAAGTGGTTAGGTTGAGGCAATTATAAATTCATCTCTGCAGGATGGGTTTTTTCCAGCACCCTTAAAACATGCTTTGGTGCATCCCCTCCTGAAAAAGCCATCCCTCGACCCTACGGTACTTACCAACTACTGACCGGTATCAAACCTACCCTTTTTTGGTAAGGTCTTGGAGAAGGCAGTGGCATGGCAGGATTCAGGCCCGGATATGGTACTGAAACTGCACTGGTCGCATTGGTGGATAATCTCTGGCAAGAACGGGATGGAGGTCATCCATCTGTCCTGGCTCTTCTTGACCTCTCAGCAGCTTTCGATACCATTGACCACGGTATCCTTCTGGGAAGGCTCTGAGGATTGGTGATCCAGGGCACTGTGTTGGCCTGGTTTTCCTCATTTCTGAGGGGCTGGACCCAGTCGGTGTGGCTGGAAGGCGAGAGGTCCAGCCCTAGGCTCCTGCAATATGGGGTGCCTCAGGGCTCGGTACTCTCGCCTCTCCTATTTAACATCTACAAGAAGCCACTGGGTGAGATCATCCGTTCCCATGGGGTGAGGTATCACCAATACGCAGATGACACCCAGCTGTATATCTTAGCCCGTGGAGATCCAATTGATGCAGTAGAAGTCCTATCCAGGTGCCTGGAGGCAGTCAGGGTCTGGATGGGGGACAACGGGCTACAACTGAATCCCAGCAAGACTGAGTTGCTATGGGTAAGGGGTCCTGGGCTATCTCGGGAGTTGCCATCTTTGGTTCTGGATAGGGCAGCTTTGCCCCAAACAGACCCAGTGCATAATCTGGGGGTCCTCTTGGACTTGCGACTACTGCTCAAAGAGGAGGTAGCAGCCGTGGCCAGGAGGGCTTTTGCACAACTTCGTGTAATACGCCAGTTACGCCCACTCCTAGATTGGGACTCCTTGCTCATGATCACACATGCTTTGGTCACCTCCAGACTTGATTACTGTAACGCACTCTACATGGGGCTGCCCTTGGTGATCATTCGGAGGCTGCAGCTGGTCCAGAATGGGGCTGCTCGGGTAGTGATGGGGTGCGGGTGTTATGCTTGTGCCTCACCGCTGCTTCAGGAGCTGCACTGGTTGCCAGTTATGTCTCCGAGTGCAATTCAAGGTGCTGGTTATTACCTTTAAAGCCCTACATGGTAGTGGGCCAGGATACTTAAGAGACAGAGCTCCTGCCCTTTCGGAAGGGCCTAAAAACCTGGCTGGCAGGGCAGGTATGGGGCTCCAGTAATATGGGGTCCCATGTTGGGTGGTTGATCTGATGGGACAGCCAACCCTCCCTTGCTCTTTTAAACTTTTTAAACCTTTTTACCTTTTAAATCTTTTATATTTTTTTTAATTCATAGTTTAATTGTTTTAATTGATTTTTAAGTGATTTTGAACCTTAAGGTTTTAATTTCTGAATTAGCATTACTGCTAATCAACTGCTTTGGATGAGTCCAGTTCTTTCTTTACAAGTGGTAAGAAAACTTCACTCTGCCCTCATTTCCTTCTTTGCTGCCACTGTCTTATTCAGCAACCAGATTAGAGTTCATATTCCCAACAAGTCTATAAACTGGACAGCCAACCACAAAAAATCCCATTCTAAATACATTCTTGTCTCTTTAAATGCCTATGCCATGAATAATGTACATGTGTCTTTTGTATATGTTGAGGCTGTAGATTTACCAGTTACTTTTTAAAGTTCTGAATGTTTTATGACCATTTGTGTGCTGATTTTTGGATGGGCCTGGAACAAAGCACCATGCCCAAAGACCCCCCAGACTTTCCTTTGAAGCTGAAATCTCCAAAGTGCAGCAGGCCCAAAACAGTCAAGATTAAACAGATTTATATATTTAAAATAACACTATTTGTGATGATGCAGAAGAAAACCTGGGACCTCTTTCATCTGGAATCTGAAGGTTTAGGCTGCTGTGATAACTGATCCCCGTCTTCTACTTTTAAAGGCCTTTTGCAGGGTTACTTCTTTGATTTCACTCTTAATAAACCTGTATCTCCAGCAGCACCTTCTGGTTTCCAGGCCTCGTGGGCTTTGTGCTTTCCTAACGGATGTGATAAGCACAGTAGGAGTGCAGGACATTTGCACATCATAAGGTAGTTCAGCTTTGACTGCCTAGGCATGTGCTTATACAATGAGGACAAGGACACGATGCAGTAGCCATGGATTTTTTTTAAATGACAGCATTGGATGAATGTTTCAAAGGAAAACAGTTGGCAGTAAAATGCATACCAGACCAAGTTGTTGTCCTGTAGATAAGTTCTCAACCTTTTCAAGCCAGGGGCTGGATCACGCTCCCTCAGACAGCTTCGGGGGCCAGACGGTCATTTTCCCCTTCCTCTACCACATAGTACTTCCTGATGTGGTGGGCCACATGAAATAGCACCACAGACCACACCCGGCCCATGGGCCACACGAATCCCTGCTGTAGATCTATGGAGCATACCCACTAAAAGACAAAAACAAAGCTATGAGGGTCTTGTACAAAATCTGATGGCAAGGGTGGGTAATATCTTTATTAAGACCACTAAAAACTACAACCATATGGGGTGGGAAGTTAATCGTGAGTGTAATTTTTCAGTGGTCCAGTAAAGGTGTGTGCATGCATGAAGACATGCCAGCCAGAGTTCCCATTTTGTTCATTTGTTAGCTAGCACCTTGAACTGGGTTCAGTTTACTTTTAAAATGTAATTGTAAAGTGCATACATGTACAGGCACACCCCTAGCAAAGAAGTACATTCAGCAGATGTCAAGGGATAGGCTGTTTCCTGAGGGACTGCAGCGGCTCAAGTGGTTAAGACGCTGAACTTGATGACTGGAAGGTTGGCAGGTCAGCAGTTCAAAACCTGAGTTCTGCATGGCAGAATGAGCAGCTCCCGTCTCTGTCCCAGCTCCTGCCAACCTTGCAGTTTGAAAGCAAGAAATTGCAAGTAGATAAATAACGACTTCAGTGGGAAGGTAAACAGTGTTCCGTGCACTCTGGTGTTGAGGCATGCCTGCCACATGTCCACAGAAACGTCTGCAGACGCAGACAGCCCTGGCTCTTTGGCTGTAAACGGAGATGAGCACTGAACCCTAGAGTCAGATATGACTGGCTTTCGAGCAAGGGCGACTTTTGCCTTTACCTAATGTTTCCTATTGTGGGTACCTCACGGATGCAAAATAGCCTTCATGTAACTTGGAAACCAAGTTACTGCCATCAGGATAGTCTCAGCTGTAATTGCTCAATAGTTGTCAAAACTTTTAGGGAGCTCTGAACTGGGGAACACATAACCACCACCATTCCCAACAAATAATTCCATTTTCTCTCTTCCAAACATCATGCCCCATTGTTCGCAGCAATCTGTATGAGAGATGGACTATGTCTTCCTTCTCTTCAAAGATGGGGAATGTATATCCATCTGTATAGTGCAACTCCCATTGTTCCTTATCAGTAGACATGGCTAATAGGAGAAATAGTGCAACAATCCCTGGAGGGGTGGGGGTTGTTTCCCACCTATCTAGAATAAACAGGAAAAGATCCAGAGATGGCCCAGGACTCGGAGGCTTCCTTCTGATGGGTTCCTAACAATCTGCTGTAGCCACTGACCAAGAGGAGATCTACAAAGGTAAGGCTGCTCCAAATTTAATGAACTTTATAACACACAGCTTCGTGTACCAGAAGAAAAAAACAATAACACAGAATATCCATGGCATTTATTAAATAAAGTCTTCAGCCTCAAGGGGGGGGGGTGTAGAAAAAGAGACCACATAAAACCCACATTCAATTTCGCATTTATATTTTAATAACATCTCAAATCCAGGGATGTAACGTTGCAGCAGTTTTTCTACATTATGCAGATACTCCCCACTACCACACTATTTCATTAGAAGAATACTGTAGTATCATCTCCACACAGGGTCCCCCAAAATTATAGCCAAGGCATCAGCACCGCATTATTGAAGTGCCTCCAACAGGAGGCAGAACTTACAGAGTGACACCCTCCCCAGGAGAGCCACTCATGCTTATGCAGCAATTGTCCCCTTGTAGGCACCTTCCAAACACAGACTACAATGCCGGCAATCCACAAGAGAGTAGTGGATCAAGACATCCAGTGGAATGGATGTATGGGAGAATCCTGAAGGCTAGCATCGCCTTTCAAAAGTTCAAGTGTGTTTTATCAAATACAGAGCAAGTCAATCACCACCTGCTTTCAAGTGCCTGAGAACTGCAAGGATTTCATTAAATGGCACTTCATGAAGCACATTGTTGCCTTTGGGAAAGACATTACTTTTTCTTTTCACTTTTGTTGTTGTTGTTTCAATGATGAGAATGCTTAAGTCATTGTGGAAAATAAAATAAAATAAAAATGGAGGGAGAAAAGAAAACAGGTGGTTGTTAAACCATAGCAGCCCCCAGAAAAGCAAAGAGCCCAACTGCATCCTCCCAAAGGAAAGGTGTCACAATCCAAAGGGCCATCATCCCTGATCAAATTACCACCTGAGGCAAACAATCTGAGATTGGTATGCAGTGGTGGTGAGTCCAATAGAACAATTAAGGACAACCTCTTTCCTCCTGCAACCCCACCCAAATACACTTCAGACTGGCACTGGAGGGCTTAGAAATCTTCTAGAGCCAGTTTCCAGAAGCACTGAGGCCAAAAACAGGAGGGGAAGGCATTTCTGCTACAGCTGCTGGTGGGACATGGGATTTATCCCTATCATCTATGAAAGAAGCCTGATTGATGTGTACCATCTATATTCGAGTATAAGCTGAGTTTTTTAGCCCCAAAAATGAGCCCCAAAAAGGGGACAAGACTTATACTCGGGTCAATGAGCATGAGGGTCCCAAGACCGTGCCAGATTGAGATGTGCCAACAATTTATTAATTTTACCTTATTTTCATGTACAGAAACTCACTAGCAGCTGCTACATTTCCCACCCTCGGCTTATACTTGGGTCAATCTATTTTCCTGAGTTTTCAGATCAAAATTAGGTACCTCAGCTTATATTCGGGTTGGCTTATACTCAAGTATATATGGTAAATGTACCTTCCATATACACTCTGGGAAGAAGCCAATAAAAGAAAGCTATCCTACACCAGCCAAGGATATGGTTTGGCCAGCTCACTCTTATCTTCAGCAAACCTTCCACAGAAGTAAAGAACCTCTGACCCTTCAGCTGTAGTTAGACTCCACTCCAATGTTCAGCAACCCTAGCCAGGATCTTCAATGGCTGAGGATGATGGAAGTCATACCCCTCACACGCATCTCTGCTCTCTCCAATGCCACCAATATCAGCCTGAGTTGTCATCTCCTAGATGTGGATTTTAAGAAATACTGAATTAAACTCAACTATGAATTATAGAAGCAATTAAGCCAAAGTTGTTCTGCATAATGGAGAGCATTGTGCTATTGATGTTTGCCTAAATACTCTGAAGAAAAGATTTCTTGATTAGCAAAGGTTACATTATATTCTCATTTTCTGCCATTATTAGTCTGTACATTTCAAAAGATGGGAAGGTATATACCAGTGATGGCGAACCTATGGCACACGTGACAGAGGTGGCCCTCTCTACGGGCACCCATGCAGTCACCCCAGCACAGTTTGTCCCGCCCCTCTGCCCAGCAACCCAATGGGAGAGCTTCCTTCCTCCCCCAGCACAGAGTTCACCCCACCCCTCTGCCCAGTAGTCCAATGGGAGCACTTCCTCCCTCACCCCATTACAGTTCACCCCACCCCTCTCCCCAGCACCCCAATGGAAGCATTTCTTTCCTCTCCTGTTGCTGTGTTGGCACTTTGTGATAAATAAGTAGGTTTTGGGTTGCAGTTTGGGCACTCGGTCTCTAAAAGGTTCACCATCACTGGTATATAGTGATATAGAGAATAACCCTAGCTGAGAAGTTCTGTTCTGCAGAGCAAAGTGCTGTACATGTTCACATCACCTGTCATAATAATAATAATTCTCTACTCAGCTGTTCTGCAGGGTTAAAGCAGGATCCGTTGCTGATTGACAAACTACATACACACACACACACACAAAACCATTAACTGACAGTAGGCTGATTACACTGATATACAGGTGCATGAAGTGCATAGATCATGCCATTAACTCATCAGCATGGCAACCAAAGGTTTTGCATATATCACATAGATCCATCTGTCTTGTACAAAACAATGTTAAACAAGCCTTCTTACAGCTAAAGAAGAGGAGAAGGTGAGAACATGAAGGCTGGGATAATTTTGTAAATTCCCCCCATTTCAGTTCCAAGAGGAGGACATAGAAAACCCAGCTGAATTGATTTTCTGCACAGCACTGAGCAAGGAAGAGAATAGTCTGGGCACAGACTTGCCTACCTATGTGCCCATAAAACATGCTGTTTAATTCCTTAATTCACTCTATTTTATTCTATTGCTTGTTCTCTCACATACTCGTTGTTCAGTCGCATAGTCAAGTCTGACTCTTTGCAACCCCATGGACCATTGCACGCCAGGCATCCCTATCCTCTACCATCCTCTGCAGCCAATGCCCACCACATCAACAATGCCATCTAACCATCTTATCCTCTGCTGTCCTCTGACATACATATTCACATAAAAATACCAATTCCTAGATTGCACATCTCTTTGTCTTGATGAGACAGTATGTAAAAGTTCTCTTAGTGGCCATTCCCTGATGATCTGTTCTTTGCCATACTTCTCATAATACTTTCGCTCAGCAACTATCAGAACAAAATGGGTTGCTTTCATCATCTTTTTCGTCCTGACTGTATAATCAAGGCAGTTGGTGGTCAGATTGCCCCAAAGTACCAGTGCAGGAAGTTCCTCGAAGGGGCGCATTTTCAGTTTTTGCTAGAAATCCTTCTAGGCAAAGGGTAGGGGCTGGAACAGGTAGTAGGCAGAGAACAATGGCACTGATTTTCACGTTTTTAATTGATGACCAGAAATAATTTGTGCATGTCAAATCTCAAGACAGAGATTGTTCATTTTTGGTAGCACACTGACAACATAATAGAACAACACACATTGCTAACAGCAAGAGGGTCCAAAAATAACTCTCTAGTTTCCCAAAGAATCATTACCATTTGATGATCCATTATTTTCCCTAAGACTCCCTCCTTCTCTTCTTGGTCAGTTGTAGTTATTTTAAATATAACAAAATTCAAATAAATAAATGTCAGCCTAGGGCTTCAGAAATAGACTAAACCACAATCATACCACAAAGCATAAACTAAAGCAGAGGTTGCTTTCAACTACAATTTCCTGAGTACATAATCCAGTGATGGCGAACCTTGGCACTCCAAGTGTTTTTGAACTTCAATTCCCAGACGCCCTGATCAGCAGCAGTGCTGACTTGGGCTTCTGGCAATTGCAGTCCAAGAAGATTTCAAGTGCCATGGTTCGCCATCACGGATATAAGCCATCGAACAGTGTGGAGGAGGAACGGGGTGATGGTTATCTATTATTTTCACAGACATAAAGGAACATTTCAACATTTCTGTTGAAGGATAAGGTGTATGAAGGGTTCATCAGAGCCAAGGTGTAGGAATACCATGTTTAATGTGCACACAAATGCATTGGATCTGTACCTGCTGTTATTTTAGGCAAACCAATCTTCTGCCTGCTCCCAAGTCTCCCACAAAACAAACTCCGAACCTCTTACTACCCAAACTTCATTTTCTTTTTAATGGAAAAGCAGGGTATAACTAATCTTAACAAATACTTAAATAATCAACAGCTCATGTTTATCCACAATAAATAGGACAGCAAAATTAAGTGTGCCATTACAAATTTCTAGCAGGTAACCCACTCTGCATACTTTATTTCAATATATTTTCCACTCAACAATCAGCAACATCTGGAATTATTTGGGTGAGCCCATGGAACTCTAGCCCTAGGTAGAAAAGTTAAAGCATGAACATAAAAATGCAGCATCCTCCTGACCATTTTACCCTTTCTTTTGCTACATTCTCAATCTAATGCCTTCCGTACGTTAGAGGGATCCAAATAAAATATTAAATAAAAATCCTGGGAAATTAAATAGATCCAGAACAGAATTTTAACCCATTCACTGTAGCAATGAATTTGTTTCTAATAACTTAGCATACACAAAAACTTGTATATGGTATTCTTTTGAAAATGCTTCTCTTCAACCAGGGTTCAGTCTCTTTGGCTGAAAAAGGACAGGATGAATGAACTTAAAATCTCTGAGTCAATATTGCTACTGCTGCTTCTTAGACTCTCCTGCCTGTAATATCTATAAGTGCCTCTAAAAGCCATGTTGATCACTTCAGCAGCACCAGCTCCCAAATCTATTCTTTTTCTAAGGCTAGCTAGCAGAATACTGTACCTGTTGCTGGAAGAATCTAATGGAAGATTTTCCCCACCCCCACCCCACCCAAAAAATAATAAGTAATTTCTAGACCTTGAAATCGTGTTTAAGGGTAGCTTCTCCCATAGTGGAAGAACAGAGACATGGAACAGAGACATAGGTACAAACAGAAGCACCTTTTGACAATACCATATGCTTACAGAAACATGAAATAATTGCTCAGATTTCCAGCTCCAGGAGCTTTAATACCCACATAACTGGCAATGAGAATCATCTTTTCAGTCTACCGACTGGCTTGAATTATCCCTACAGGACTCTGATAACAACCCAAAGGAGGTGACCTCTGAAACTGATGCTCTTGCTCCCAATTCTAGCATGTCACTATAGATACCCTGACGCCACTATCTACAAATATAACCTTACATCTTCTATCACACACAGGTTGGCATTGATTTTACCAACAGGATGCAGCGTGTAGTAGCACGGGGCACTTGATCAGTGACAGAAGCACCAGCAGTCTTCATATTCCTGAAATATGTTGGTTTCTGACACCTTCAGCCCCTTGGAATTTATGGTCACCATCCATGGTAAGTTTGTAACTACTTGGCAACCTTCTTCTGTGTCCTTGTTCATGCGTTGATGGCATTTGCAACATCTGTGAACACAAGGCGACTAGGTCTCTGGAGCACCCCTTGGTTTATCTGCAGGGAAAGCAGAAAAGAGTAGGTGCTGGAATGGGACAGCTTGCAAGAAATATGTGTGTACTATTATGCTGGCATATCCTTCTTCAGAGGATTCAGAGCAAAAGACTGAGGAAAACCCTACCACAACACTGTTGTGATTCAGATTTTTAAAGATAACAGGCTGGGGAGAAGAACTCTGTGTGTGTGTGTGTGTGTGTGTGTGTGTAAGGGGGAAAATATAAAGATTGTAGCTTATGCAGAACTGGTCTTAGATCCACAGCCAGGTCCTATGGAGGGGGGTGGGGCAGGACATGAATCCAATAACTAAATTAAAGTTAGAAATAGGCATGGCTGAGGATGGGGAAAATATATGAAAGAGCCCCAGATATATCCAATACTCCTGGTGGGAGTGAGGAAGGAAGGAAGGAAGAAGTCTATGTGTGTCACATCACACAAATCATAAGGATTTTCCCAAGCAACCATGAGTTTTCTACTACTGGATAGGTTCTAGCACAGAAGAGGTCTATACTACTGGTTTAGAAACATACCATATCTCCCTCGTCCCACTGGCTAGGCTTTCAAAGAAAAAACAACAGGGAAAAATGATTGCTGTAAAATCAGCCACAGGTTCTTTTATTCCCTCCTTTCAATAGATATTTTAACAAAAAGTCCTTGTTTCTCCATAGTGATGTGAGGAAATGACCCATTGTACACTGGTGAGGCTCTGCTTTACAGCAGGGGAAGACTCCAACACCTATCAGCCCCAGGAAACATGACCAATGATTAGAGATTATGAGAGCCTTTGTCAATAACATTTGGAAGTTTACAGGTTCCCCACCATTCAGAAATTGCAGTTGAAGTATTTCCACTGTGTGGATAGCATAAGAAAGACTTTCAAGACCATCCTGGCTGTCCTCAGAACAGCTCCATGGCATGAAATAAGAATCTTCCTGACAGAGTCTTGAGAATTTACAGAAACAGTCAACACCCTTTCAAAAGTTGTGTCACTGCTACTTGACATTTTCACTTCAAAAAGTTTTTAATACACTCTTCTGTACATTTCTGTAAAATCAGGTCCTAGCCAATGCAGTTTAGAATCATCAATAATCCTATGCTTATTGATGACAAGTCTCATTTAACTCAATGGGTTAATTTCCATGTAAACAAAATGGAGTTACAGTGGAACCCCAACGTGCAAACGGTTCTACTTATAAAAAATTCAACATACAAATAAAAATCCTGGCTAAAAAATAGTTCAACATATTGTACTGTACACATTTTTAATAGGAAAAATTCACCATACAAAAAAAATGACCTCTAGTGGCCTCTTCTGGTAATGCAATGTGTTTTCAACATACAGTAATACCTCGGATGTTTGCATCAGATAACGTTAAAACCAAATAACGTTAAGCAATCTGGAAAAAAATTGCATTGCATAATGTTAAAATCGTATGGGATGCTTTGGATAACATTCGCTAAAACCTCTGCCAGCTACAATTCATCTCTATGGAGTTTTATCGGATAACGTTTGCTAAAGCCTGTGCCAGCTACAATGCATTTCTATGGTGTTTTAACGTTATCCGATGCATCCCATAGGATTTTAATGTTACCGGATGCATGCATCGGATAACATTAAAAATCGGATAACACTAAGACTTGTGGAACCAGGTTTTAGTGTTATCCGAGGTTTTACTGTACAAATTTTTCAACATACAAATAACCTCGTGGAATGGAAAAATTTCCTATGTAGAAGTTTTACTGTACTTGTTTTAACTGGTCACAAGTGGAGTTTGTTTCAAAGTAAAAAAAATAGGATGCTGCTCTTGTTCTACCTGCACTCCATAATTCTAGTTTTCTTTGTGATTTCTTGTTCTAACCACACTCACTAGACCAGTGATGGCCAACCTTGGCACTCCAGGTATTCTTGGACTTCAATTACCAGAATCCCAAGTCAGCACGCCTGCTGATCAGGGCTTCTGGGAATTGAAGTTCAAGAACTCCTGGAGTGCCAAGGTTGGCCATCACTGCGCTAGATTAACCAGACAAGTAGCTATTTTACTTGGTCTAACTATAGCCAGAAAATAATATGCATTTACTTCAATATTTTCTGGATACGTGTGAAGAAAGAATGATCAGAAAGGTGCATATACATGTTGTGTGTGTTTTAGAGTTACTAGCAAGACATAATTATTGGAATATTTAGCCACATTCAAGAAACTAATTAGATATACTGAAAATAACAAAACCACAGCCACACTTAAAGATCTGGAAGACTGCATGTGGCCTTAACGCTGCATGTTTCCCACCCCTAGGCTAGACACTTCAGTTTCCGTTTTCTTCAGCTATTCTAAGTATACTTGAGTATAAGCCGGTCTGAATATAAACTGAGGTACATAATTTTACCTGAGAAATCAGGAAAACTGATTGACTCAAGTATAAGCCAAGGGTGGGAAATACAGCAGCTACTAGTTTGCAGAAGGGAGGGAGGGAGGGAGGAATGAAAAGCAGCCAGAGAAATCCTCCACCGAGCCTGCCCTCCCTATGCAGAAGGAAGGAAGGAAAGAAAGAAAGAAAAAAGAAAGAAATCCACCGCAAGCCCTGCCATACCACCAGGCGATGGGGGAGGAAATGGGTGAGGAAGATCACTCCAAAGGGAGTGATTTCACCCGCCCGTCCCATCACTGCAGGCTCCCAGGAGGTGATGAGGGAAGGAATGGGTGCTGTGGGATGGGGGAGCCCATTTTGGTGGGTGGGATGAGATGGAAAGAGGACTCCTTTGACGTCCATCCCCCACCCCACACCCCTGATCCCACAGATGTTGGCTGCCAGCAGCTGGGGGGAAACAGACTTTGAATGAGCATTCTTTCCACCCCATTTCCCCCACCCATCCTGGCTGCTGGTGGGCAGTGGCTGTGAGATGGGGTGGGAAGTCCATGAGGGGGGAGTTCTTTTGAAGTCCATTTTCCCCAATCCCACAGCTGTTTGCTGTCAGGAGGTGATGGGGGAAGGATTGGGTAAGCTCCAAAGGAGTTCTCTTGCCCGGCCTGGCCCCAGCACCACTGCCCATCAGGAGATGATTCAAGTATAAGCCGAGTCTGCTTTTTTCAGCTTATTTTTAGTGCTGAAAAAAATCGCCTAAACTTGAGTATATACAGTAACAGCAGTAAAATGTGTCTATGTCTGAGGGGCTCTTTTAATTCTTAAGACTCTCCAATAGTTTCAGCAGACTCTTCACTACTGTTTAAACAAGCCTATAATCTTTGGCATTTACCATGATCACAGATAGTCACGCTGATGTTACTTATTTTGAAAATGCTAGTGGAAAGGCAGTTGTGGTTTCAAGTGGTAGTCAAAATTCTTCATATAACCCTCTTCTAGTAGCCTCTGGAGACTATGGCCTGGGCCCCCAATGTTCAGGTAAGATAAGGGGCCCCATCCAACAATATCTGGAGATTCACATATAATCTCAGCCTTCTCTTAAGAGATTGTTTGTTACCTTGTTCTGGGAGGCCTGTAAAGAAGCAGCATCTCTGCCATGCTCCAATAGCTCTTGTTCCAGTTCATCCTGTTCCTCAGCAGGATCGAAGTTGTACATAGGCATGAGTTGGTGGCGCAACTTCTCTAGTCTACCAGGGGAAATGGAGAGCAAATATGGCCCCCACTGTCAAGCATAAGGTAAAACAGAAATACTGTACAAAATTTTGACCACCCCCAAACCCCTACCCCTTCAATAGTTGCTTCTGACCCAAGGGCACCTCCTTTCTGCTGATTTCAGTATTGGGTTTTTTTTTAACTTGGGAAGCCAATGCTCATTATAAGTGGAGGCTGTTGGGACTGATTTTCATAATAAAGAAACTAGCAGGACCTAAGCATCCAGCAGCAGAGAAAACTTACCGTTTCCTTTTTCTTATGTACAAAACCTAGGAAAAATAACAGAAAAACTCAGTTGTCGGAAGTGTTCTTTCAGCAGGGCCTCTCCTCCACCCTCCAGCCCCCACTGCACAAATAGAATATATCCTCTGCAATGCACGAGTTGTTGCAGTAAGTTTACAGTAGTCCCTGAGAAAACAATCAAATCTTCAACAAAAACTGAGAATTGATGTATATTGCTCTTGCACAGTAGAAAAAAATAATTGGTCACCAAATTTTCTTTATTTTAATCTCATTCTCTTTAAGATGCAGTGCATATGCGTATCAGACAAAAACAAAATGAAAAAACAAGATATAAGCCATGTTTCATTTTATCTGTTTTTTTTTGTCTGAAATGTTTGCACAGACTAACACATAGCCATATTGGAAAAAGTAGCCATAACTACCAGTCTGGCCAGGTTATCCTGCAATGGTAATAGAGTAGGCCATACTGCCAGTGACTCAACATTGAGTGTCAGGCTGCAGTTAACTAACCTAACAACCCTAAGGACTAATGGTGTGGTGTGGTGAAGTCCGCAGGGAAGGGTGATCGTCCCCAAGTGGATTAAATCCCACTTGAATCCATCTTGATGGAGGGCTGCAGATTCATCCCTACTGGCCACAGGCTGCGGAGGACTTTGCGTGCCAAAAGGGCTCAGGACCAGGAAGTGACTCCTGGAACTGGATCAGTGGTATGGATGTCATGCTGCAATGTGGAAGGCAGATTAATGGCCACTGCATTATATTCTCAGGACAATCTTCATGGCTGATCACCACGAGGATCGCCTATATTCAGATTCATATACAGCAGCAGCAGCAGAAGCCATAACTAGCCCTCCTCTTGATGAAGTAGGGATGAACTCTAAGTGTGTGCCTCAAAGCAAAGCTATCACAAAAACACTCATTTGGAGGAAGTCAGGAGAATCCAAATGCTACAAAACTATACAGATAGATGCACAAAGATGGGTTCATCTTTGGACTCAAAAGATCAAAAGAGAGATCTTAGCAAAATTAGCAGGGGGGCCCTCCCCCTCCCCCCTCTAGCAGGATCTACAACACCATTCTGTCTCACCATTGCAACCGCCAACCCAATCACAGTGATGATTCCGAAGGAGAGCAGCATGGTACCCATGCCAGAAGTATTGCTAGCAACCTCTGGGATTTTTGTGCTGTTAAAGCTACTGGTTTCAGGTGTCAGTGTAGCTGCTTCTGAGCCAGTCCCGTCCACAGGTGTTCCATGGTCTGGATCAGACACTATTGTGCTACCACGGTACAAAGTGTTCACAGTGGATGTGCTGTAATTCATTTTGAAGAAAAGTTTTTCACCTTTTCCTACTTGAATGGGGTCTTGAGTGAAGATGATTTTAGCTACAGAGTCATTACCACTTGTCTTCAGTAGAGAAGCCTGGAAGAAACCTCCCTTGCTTCCTTAGAGGCTCTTCTGAACAGAAGTCTTGCTGGCTAAGACCTAGCAAGGGAGAAAGAAAAAAATGTAGAACTTGGCATTGCCCCCATGTTACCCTGCAAAGTACCCTAGTATTCTTATGCTAATAATGCAGACAGAGAAGTGTAAGCAGCCAAATTAATCTCTTGGTGGAGCTGAAATTTTATGGCGGAGCTGCCATTATGTTAACCATAATGCAACATGCACACCACAATCTTGTATATGCCTCCTTGTGTGCTAGTCTCTCTGAACTCAGCTTTTCCATTATCTCTTATTGGACCAAATGATACTTCTCTCTGTATCATGGATAGGCTACCTGTGACCTTCAACTAGTCCTCTGGCAGCTCTCTATAAGTGACCTGTTCAGGCCTCCACACAAGTGACTTCCCTGCAAGAAGGAAACAGAAAGGAACACCAAAAGGAAAATGAAAAGGAATTGACCCACCTACTTTTGATTTTATCCACAAACCCTGCTGGACTGAGCTGTAAGGTAAAGGTCGCCCTTGCTTGAAAGTCAGTCATATCCAACTCTAGGCTTCAATGCTCATCTCCATTTATAGCCAAAGAGCCAGTACTGTCTGCATCTGCAGATGTTTCTGTGGTCATGTGCCAGGCATGACTAGATGCCAGAGTGTACAGAATGCTGTTACCTTCCCACTGAAGTGATACCTATTTATCTACTTGCAATTTCTTACTTTCAAACTACTAGGTGGGCAGGAGGTGGGACAGAGATGGGAGCTCACTCTCTCATGTAGCACTTGGGTCTCAAACTGCTGACCTGCCAATCTTACAGTTGTCAGGTTCAGCGTCTTAACCACAAAGCATCCTTTTCCCACAACTAATTATCCTCAAGTGAATATTGGAAGTCATAAACTAAAGGCAGAAAGGTCTTACATCTTATAAAAGGCTTTCCTACTTGTGGAAAAGGGGCTTAGGACAATCCTGAATTACTTGAGAGGAAGGAAAAGCCTACAATAGACACCACTATGCCACGGCTCACATAAGTGCTAAATAATCACAATCGTATGTTCAACCATTATCAAACAACAGCCATAGAAATTAGCACACAAATTATCAACACTGGCAGACAGTCCTACAAGTCCCCATTGTTATCACTAATTAATACCACTCCTTTCTTCTAAAACAGTGTTTCCCAAATTTGGTTTTTGGACTTCAATTCCCAGAAGCCTAAGTCAATTCCCCAGAGCACTGATCAGCCAATGTCCTGACTTAAGCTTCTGGGAATTGAAGTCCTCCGGGGGGGGGGGGTGCCCCACGTCAGAAACCACTGTTCTAAGATATTTAGGGCCACAGACATAGGGCAGTATCAGGTTGCATTACATGACTGCAGATGGGCAGTTGCATTAGCATTTTTCAACCCCACTCCAACAGGTTCCCCTTTGCATTCCAAATAGGGCACGACTGTAGTTTTTTACTATACCTTTTACCTTTACAACAGTCCTATGAAGTAGGCAAGGCAAAAACAGCCATCAGCTGAAAGTCTCCCAATGCATTTTATGACTATACAAGGATTTGAACCTTGTTAGCAGAAAGAGCTACAACTAAAAAGACAGAGCAAAAATGGGATGAAGAAATCCACATTTGATAGATGTCTTCACCTCTGTCTAGGAATTAGCTATGCTTCAGAGACGCATGGAAATGAATGACACAGTACAGCTGATTTGATGAGACATTCTCTGAGTCCTCAAGTGATCAGCTGATTTGCTTTAACTTCCCATGACTTTGTCAGCTGACCTACAGAAATCTCATGCAGGTAGGTATGCTTTATGTTTTCCTTCTACACCTAACACTGATTTCATTTTCTTTGTTGTAGATAGTGTTTTCTAATCAATTATACATTAGTTAAAACTATTTGATTTTTGTATCTGGACCTAAGTGTGGTTTTAAAGTGGTACAGTAATACCTTGGATAACATTTGCATCAGATAACACTAAAACCACATAACGTTAAGCAATCGGGGGGGGGGATTGCATCACATAACGTTAAATCCTATGGGATGTATTAGATAACATTCGCTAAAGCTTGTGCCGGTTACAATGTATCTCTATAGAGTTTTAACGTTATCTGATGCATCCCATAGGATTTTAATAAAAATCAGATACCACTAAGACTTGTGGAACCAAGTTTTAGCGTTATCTGAGGTTTTACTGTACAGTATTTAAATAAGACATTACGACACCCAATGGGATAAAAGAGGAAACAAAGAAGAAGAATGGGAAATTTGTTGTGAAATGTATTTATTTTAATGTTTTCATACATTTATATACCACCCCTCTACAGAGCAAATGTTTCCCTCTCTGGTCTTTTCAGAAATGTTTCAATCATGCCCATAACATCCCTTCCTTAAAGAGTCACATCCACTTCAAACCCCCTATGGGTAGGAATCTTTATACTGTATCCCGTTCAAACTTAGTAACACTGCATCTCAAGTGCCAACATTTGGAATAATGAAAAAGATATCCTGATAAAAAATCTATCCATGACAAGGTTTGAAATAATGTATGTATCAAGTGATAAAATAATTAATAATGCAGCTCAAAAATGTACAATGTGCTTAAGAAAATGTGCTTTGAACAGCAGTGTGCTAAACAACACTGCAAAACAATCAGCCAGCTCTCCATACAGGTCTGAAAGAAAAGTCGGTGTAAAATAGCATTGCCATGCAAAAGAATTTATTTCCTAGCAAACTAATACATGAGCATGAAAGTGCAAACAAATGTGGAAATAAAATTCATTGAAGGGGGGAAAGTCACAGACTACGAAGCTCCTGAAACACTAAAATGAAAATGTAGCAATTGGTAGCTGATAAGATTCAGCCACCAACAGTTTGTTCTACTGGCATTCCACTGTTTTGCAGGTGTTTAAGAGAACAAGTTAACATATCCACAATGTTTGCTGCCATGGCAGTTTGGCACAATAGTAATTTGCTGAGGCAGCAGTTTGCTGTGCTGGCAAAGCCAATGTGAATTCTCATAGAAACTTTATGTAATTTACTACATGGGATGGTGGCATGCTCCACCAGCAAGTTTCAATTGTCAAGAGTTAAAGGGAAATATAAACATAGGGAAGCAAGACACACATGCGCCACTCAAGACTATATACTGATAACACAGATACCAGGCACAGACTCCAAGAAGCACACAGTGGAACAGAGGCAAGACAAAAAAATAATAATGGATTTTTCTCCATTGTTGCAAACAGGCAACGGCTTGGACAAGAAAGCCAAATATTTTTCATGTGTGTCTAGATATACTTAAAGGGGGGAAACTGCTTAAAGCTATAATGCTTTTTATTTTAAATGATGCATTTTAGAAATATACTCTCTGTTATTTCATTGTGTCTTTTCAGGCTACCAGCTCCTGTAATGTTTTGACTGAAATATGATTTCAAGTTCAACCCTGTAACTTTTATAGCTAACAGCTTACAACTGAAATGGATTGTTCTGACTTTCCTTTTACCTACAACTTAAGTTTTGCTTCTGGATTATTTCTTATTTGCAACTTTTTATAGATACAAGATTTAGAATGGCAACCTTACCCACAGCCTTTCACAAGTTGCAAGAATGGATTTCTGTTTAAATCTTGTACCTACAGCTTCGTTCATAACTGTAAGAATAATTTTTTGTAACATGCCTATGGCTTCTCAAAAAAGTTGCATTTTCAATAACTCTTGAGTTTTGTACAAAAAAAGCAACATAGGTGAATAAAACTTGTAAAAGTAGGCAAACTGATGTTGCTTTACAATAATGAGAGCATTTTCCTTAGTAACAATAATTGTACGCCATCAAGTCAGTTCTAACTTATGGACCCTTTCCAGGGTTTTCTAGGTAATAACTACTAAGATGTGCTTTCCAGGTCCCTTCTTCTGGGGATGCCCTTTGACCTTGGCACTAGTAATAGAGCCTGTTTTGTGAGAATAAAAAAACACGCTGTACAAGCCACAAAAGCACTTTAAAAGTGGGGAGGTTGCATTGGGCATAACCTTTCATTTTTACTCTTTAAAGGGGTCAAAGAATGTTTCGATTGGATCGCAACAGACGAACAGAAGCTGCTCGTCTGAAATTTCATGAAAGACAAGGTGGACCCTTCCTTTTCTAACAAGGTCATTTTCTCAACTAGCATTTCTCCCCTTCCCATGCAAAGATGCAAGGGCCCAAGCATCCAACCTATCCATCACCAGGTTCTTTGTACTTCTGTGTTGCCTGAAAACTGAATAGGGAGGGAGAGAGAAAAGATGCAGGGAAAGGTCCCAAGAGCTTCTCTAGGTGTTCACTGGCACCGAAACCTAGTGATACAATCACTTTGATCTGGTTCCCAGGGAAAAAGGAAGTCCATGGGAAAAAAAGAGAACTTCCTCAAAACCCATTTCTTCTTTTTGGCAAAGGCCCGGGATGTTTCTTAAGAATCATGTCTTGAGCTGAGGCTGCTTCCCACCTACCCGAAAAGTCAAGATGCCAGACACGAGAAGGAGAAGCAGCGGTGAGGGAAGGGTGGGCCATAACAGGCTCCCAGAGAAGCCACAGCAGGTAACCAGCTAGGACAGAGGTGCCCAAACCTTTTGGGCCACGGGCCGGTCACATGGTTCCTCTCACCAGAAGCGAAACTAAAAGGTGCCTTACAATCTGTTTTGAAACAGGATGAGATAGATTTTTAGGCAGCCATTTTCTCTCTGGCCCAGGGGCCCAGGGGCCCAATCCGGCCCCCGACACCAATTCATTTGGCTCACGCCACCCTTGCCACTCCTGGAAGCCACACGTCCATACGGGCGCGTCATACTTCCGCTTCCAGGAGTGGCAAGGGTGGTGCAGGCCAATGAATTGGTGCCAGGGGCCGGATCGGGCCCCGGGGCCGTAGTTTGGGCACCCCTGCAGTAGGAGGCTAAGCGTTCCTCATTCTCGCTTATTCTCTCAAGGCAGGCTGACCCGCGCCCGCCATGGCCGCCCATCCCTGGGGCCTGCGCGGAAGGTATCCCCGGGTGGGTCCCGCCTTCTCCTTCCCCACGACTCGTCGCGTGTGTGTGGAGCCCCGTGAAGGCAACACCATGACATCAGCGCTTCCAGGCTGGGCGGTGGAGGAGGAGGAGGAGGACGCCTCTTTTCCTTCCCGCACCCCGGGGAATAATTGGGTTGGGCTCCCTGGGAAGAGGGACGAGAGAGAGAGTGCGCTGCCTTGACCCTGCTTGGTTACCTGGCCCGGAGAGGAGGAGGCGGCGGCGGCGGCGGCTGTCGGGGTCGGGCTTGCCATTGTGCTTCCCGAGATGCTGGCTGGATTTAAAAAAAATCACACCCAGGCCCCTCCCGTCGGCGGCGGCCCCTCTGGATGCTCGGCTTTGATCTTCCCCCTTTTTCCTTGGGATTGGCTGCGAAGGGACGGCGCTTCTGCTCCGCATTGGGCCGGCCTCTCTGTCACTCACGAGGGGAGGCTTCAGGCCGCCAAGCTCCGAAATGAAACGGTGGTGTGGGGGGGTTCCTTTTTGGAGGTACCGCCTCCCTTCGGGCTCCATCCTCGCCCTAGGATGCAAAGAAGGGCCCTTTCCAAAGTGGTCTTCAGCCAACGTTAGGTTTTTACAGGATGCCTGGCTTTTTATCGTGCGCTTACAAAGGCAGGTGCTCTGTCACTGCTCCAAAATGGTGTTATACCGTTATCTTGTACCCTTACGTTGACTCCAATTTAGTAAAGGTAAAGGTTTCCCTTGCTCAAAAGCCAGTCGTCTCCGACTCTAGGATTCAGTGCTCATCTCTGTTTCAAAGCCAAAGAACCAGCACTGTCTGCTTCTGCAGACATTTCCGTGGTCATGTGGCAGGCATGACTAGACACCGGAGTGCACAGAATGCTGTTACCTTCCCACCGAAGTGGTCCCTATTTATCTACTTGCAATTTCTTGCTTTTGAATTGCTAGGTTGGCAGGAGATGGGAGCTCATTCCGTCCTGCAGTAATTGGGAAATGAACTGCTGACCTTCTGCCTCCCAGTCAGCGTTTTAGCAACCCAATATCTCCAAAAGGGGACTTAGTGGTTAAGATGCAGAACTTGATGACTGGAAGGCTGGCAGGTCAGCAGTTCGAGACCCGAGTGCTGCCAGGGCCGTAGCCAAGGGGTGGCCAGGGCACGCTTGGCCCATCCTGAGTTAGCAGTTTGCCCACCCTGGCAAAGTGCAGTTTCCCATAGGAATGCATTGAAAAGAGACTTTGTTGCCCATCCTGGAAAAATATTCACCTACCCACATCTAGAATCCTGGCTATGGCCCTGAGTGCTTCACGACCGAGTGAACTCCCAGCTCCATCCCAGCTCCTACCAACCTAACAGTTCAAAAGCAAGACATTGCAAGTAGATAAATAGGGACCACTTCAGCAGGACGATACCAGTGCTCCATGCACTATGGTGTCTAGTCATGCCTGACATATGACAACAGAAATATCTGCAGACACAGGCAGCGCTGGGTCTTTGGCTATAAAAGTACCCTAGAATCGGATACAACTGGGTTTTGAGCAAGGGTGACCTTTATAAATGTCTATCTTCAACAGCTCTGCTAAGCTCTTACAAAAAATCCCGTGGTTCTCATTCAGAATCAATCCATTTCATGTTTGGTCTTCCTCTTTTCCTGCTGCCTTCCACTTTTCTCATCATTTTCAAAGAACCTTATCTTCTTGTGATGTGCCCAAAGTAGGAGTTTCTGCTTCATCAATTTTGCTTCTAAAGATAGTTCAGACTTGATTTGCTGTAGGATCTGCTTGTTTGTTTTCCTGATATCTAGCAGAACTTTCCTCTAGCACCAAATTTCAATTTGCTCACCTTTTTTCTTGTCAAGCTTTCACATAGTGATCAGGACTACAATAGTGTGGATGCTCATAGCCTTGGTCTCCAGTGACACATCCTTACATTTTTCTAATTTTCTTCGTTGGTGTACTTTGAAATCTCAGTCAAGTTCTGAATTCTTGACTATAACCTCCATTTGAATTGATGTTCAAACCAACGTATACAAAATGTCATTATTTCAATTTCTTCCTTGTCAACATTAAAATCTGTTCAGTCCTTCTGTATGTCCAAAATACTACATAGTAATTCATTTATTTTATTTATTTATTTATATTTCATACTTGCTAACCCGCCCCAATCGGGCAAGCCCGACTCTGGGCGGCTTACAACCCAAGTTAAAACACATCAATAAAAAATTTAAAAATTCATAGACTAAAACAGTATCTGGGGGTGTCGTCAGAAGGGTAAAATCCTTAGACTAACCACCCCACATGGGATCCCACATCCCTGGAACCCCACACATGTCCTGCCAGCCAGGTCTTTAAGCTCTTCCGGAAGGACAGGAGCTCTGTCTGCATGCGCAGCTCAGTTGGGAGGAGGTTCCAGAGGGCCGGGGCGAACACGGAGAAGGCCCTCTTCCTGGTGCTAGCGAGGTGAGCCTCCCTAGCCGATGGTACAACGAGAGAGCCCCTCCGATCCGCCCTGGTGGGACGGACAGATGTTCTTAGGGTGACGCGGTCTCTTAGGTATCCTGGCCCACTACCATATAGGGTTTTAAAGGTAATGACCAGCACCTTGATATGCACCCGGAGACAAACTGGCAACCAATGCAGCTCCCTAAGCAGTGGAGAGGCCCGAGCATAACGCCCGCGCCCCATCACTACCCGGGCTGCCGCATTTTGGACCAGCTGCAGTCTCCGAATGGTCACCAAGGGCAGCCCCATGTAGAGCGCATTACAGTAGTCAAGTCTGGAGGTGACCAAAGCGTGCGTGACCATAAGCAAGGCGTCCCGGTCGAGGAGCGGGCGTAACTGGCGTATTACACGAAGTTGTGCAAAAGCCCTCCTGGCCACGGCTGCCACCTGCTCATTGAACAGTAGCCGTGAGTCCAGGAGGACCCCCAGATTACGCACCGGGTCTGTTTGGGGCAGAACTGCCTCATCCAGAACCAAAGCTGGTAACTCCCGTGTCAACGCGGGGCCCCTTACCCATAGCCACTCAGTCTTACCGGGATTCAGCTGTAGCCCGTTTTCCCCCATCCAGACCTCAACAGCCTCCAGGCACCTGGAAAGGACTTCCACTGCACCGCTTGGGTCCCCACGGGCTGAGATGTACAACTGGGTATCATCAGCATACTGATGATACCGTACCCCGTGGGAACGGATGATCTCACCCAGCGGCTTCATGTAGATGTTAAATAGGAGAGGAGAGAGTACCGAGCCCTGAGGCACCCCATACTGCAGGGGCCTAGGGCTGGACTCCTCCTTCTCCAGGCACACCGACTGGGTCCTGTCCCTCAGGAATGAGGAAAACCAGGACAACACTGTGCCCTGGATCCCCAAACCCCGGAGCCTTCCCAGAAGGATGCCATGATCGACAGTGTCGAAAGCCGCTGAGAGATCGAGGAGAGCAAGGACAGACGGCTCCCCTCCATCCCGCTCTCTCCAGAGATCATCCACCAAAGCGACGAGTGCAGTTTCAGTACCATATCCGGGCCTGAATCCTGACTGAAACGGGTCCAGATAATCCGCTTCATCCAGGACATCCTGTAACTGCTGCGCCACAGCTTTTTCCAGGACCTTACCTAAAAAAGGTAGGTTAGACACTGGACGGTAGTTGGAAATTACCATAGGGTCGAGGGAAGGTTTTTTCAAGAGGGGGAGCACTAAAGCATGTTTAAATGGTGCTGGAAAATGCCCCTCTTTTAATGAAGCATTAATAATCGCCTCAACCCAGCCACCTGCCATAATCTTGGTAGCTTTAATTAACCAGGCAGGGCATGGGTCCAGTGCACAGGTCGTGGCGCGGACAGATACAAGAAGCCTGTCCACTTCCTCAGGGCCAACTGGCTCGAACTGATCCCAGATAACATGGCTAGACTGTGCCTTGGTCAACCCCAGTTCAGTACCTTCCACGCCGGGATTAAACTTCGAGCGGATCTGAGCGACTTTCCCTGCTAGATAATCAGCAAAAACATCAGCAGACCCCTGCCAACCAGGGCCCGGCCCCTCCTTGCCAAGGAGGGACCTGGTCACCCGGAACAGGGCCGCTGGGCGATTATCTGCGGAGGCAATGAGGGCGGTGAAATATTGATGTTTCACCGACCCCATCGCCACTAGGTAGTCTTTAATAGCAGCTCTAACCAGTGTTCGATCGGACTCGCTCCGGGTCTTCACCCAGCGGCGCTCTCGGCGTCTCTTAGCTCGTTTCAGCTCCCTTAGCTCTTCTGTAAACCAAGGGGCAGATCGACCCCCACGAGCGTGGAGAGGCCGTAGTGGCGCGATTACATCCAAAGCTGCGGTCGCTTTCCTATTCCAGGAATCGACAAGGGCTTCGGATGAACCACTTCGCAGGTCAAGAGGACAACACCCCAGTTCCCGTTGGAATCCTTCTGGATCCATTAGTCGCCGGGGGCGGGCCCATTTAATCGGCCCTGCCTCCCTACGGTGAAGTCTCGCCCCCAGGAAGTCCAGAGTCACCAGATAGTGATCTGACCATGGCACAGGAGTGATGTCTAAATTCTGTATTTTCAGATCACTCTGCCACGGCTCCGACAAAAAGATCAGATCTGGGGTGTAGCCGCTGCTCCTGGTAGGGCCCTGGATTACCTGGGTCAGGCCCACGGTTGCCATGGAAACCATGAACTCCCGAGCTACCTCAGAGCCGATCCCCAATGACGGCAAATTGAAATCCCCCAGCACCATCAGCCTGGGGGTCTCCAACGCCAGCATGGAGACCGCCTCAAGGAGCTCAGGCAGGGAGTCTGCTACTCTGCAGGGAGGCAGGTACACGAGCAAGACTCCCAACTGACCTTTAGGGCCCACACGCAAGAACAGGGCCTCACAACCCGGAATATGTGGAGCCGTGGCCCTGGCCACTCCCAGGGACTCCCTGGCTACTACGGCGACACCACCGCCCCTTCCCCTCTCCCTAGGCTGGTGCCAAACACCGAACCCGGCCGGGCAGAGTTCAGACAGGGGTACCCCATCCTCAGGCACCAGCCAGGTCTCGGAGATGCATGCCAGATCAGCCCGCTCCCCCAAGATCGTATCTGCAAGCAGAGGAGCCTTGTTGCAGACCGATCTGGCATTCACCAGCAGCAGCCTAAAGGAGGGGTCACTCTTGACCGGCTGCACAGGACCTAGAGGTGTAGCCAAGGGGCCAGAACACGGGACAGCAACCAAACATCTGGCCCGCGTTCTCCGAGAAGTGTGCCTTGAACAATATCCTGGACAAAGACTGCCTCTGATACACATTTTCCTTTTCCACCTTTGCCAGGCAATTGAGTGAGGTTTTTATTGGGCCTGGTGCAGATAACATGCTGGGGACCCACTGCTGCATGTTGTGGGCAACATACAGGAATAATCGCATGTTCAAGCTGCCTGGGAATTCTCACCAGCATTTTTTCCCTTGTTGTGGTGATAAAAGAACAGATATGATTTATTCAGTCCCTTTCCCATTATCCTCATATGTGATTATTGTAACAGGTGTGCTTCTGTGCACTGTCTCCAAGTTCAAACCCCTTCCTTCTTGTCTCCTGTAGCTCATTCTCAAAAGACTTATGACTGTAGCTCCTCCCATAAGACCTGGCCATACACTTTTTCTGTGCCTTTCATTCTGGTAAAAGCCACAGAAAATTACTGTCCAACGTCAGCCTGCCTGAAAAACTGACAAGGGTTCACTCATTGCTTGAACTACTTGCATTGTGCAACTGGAATTCTGTAGCAAGTAGAGGTCACCTCATCTTTATCCCTCAAAGCCTTCCTTGTTCTTTCTTTCTTTACAACTAATTCTGTAAAAGGTGCTCTTTGCCTTGGACCAATCCTAAACCCTCCTGACCAATCCTTTTTCTATTACAACCCAGAGAGAAGGAAAGATCTGAGCTAACTGTGATGGGCTTAAAGTCTCTTATAGTTAGACTACAGGCTTAGTTGGTAAACATGCTCTTCCATTTTTCTATCTTCCCTAGAATTTTAGAGCCACTGTCAGTCTGTCCAAAGAACCTAAAGTAATTAATTTAACTTGTTCTTTACTAGACTAATTACACATTAATGCTTTAAATGATCGTTTAAATCTAAGACTAGTATCTATTCATTACCACAGAAATGAAAGGTATTTAATTTTTTGCAGTGAGGAAAAAGGCCCATTATTTGACAAATACCATGGAACCTCAGTTAACAAATGACTCAGTTAACATAAAAATCGCATAACAAAAGGAAATCCATAGAAAATAGTGGCTCGGTTTACAGGAAATTTTTGGAACAGATTAATTGGTTTTCAATGCATTCCTATGGGAAACCACATTTCAGTTAAAGTTTTTTGTTTTTAATGCATTCCTATGGGAAATTTGGCTAAAATATTTTTTTGCTGTAAGAAATGTCCCAGAGAATACATTCATTATGTTAACCAAGGTTCCACTACAACTAAAGATTCAACGGCATTTTACACTCTAATGTAAAATTTCCTGTGCTTATGAAAACTTTAAACAAAACACAAGAATTCTGGTGTGGAAATGTGGCAGAAGCCAATGATAAATCCAAGAAATGAAAAAGGAATCCCCCTGCTTTGCCAGGATATAGAGCAGAGGTTCTCAACCTTTTCAAGCTGAGGGCTGGGTCACGCTCGCTCAGACAGCTTCACGGGCCGAACGGCCATTTTGCCCTGCCTGCTGCACATGGCACTTCCGGGTGTGGCGGAGGCAGTGGGGGCCACATAAAATGGCACTGTGGACCGCTAATGGCCTGTGGGCCACAGATTGAGAATCCCTGACATAGAGCAAATTGTCAGTATCTCTGCTCTCAGACAGGCTTGTCGGATTATCAAATTGTACAGCTTGTGTGGGATTGCATAATGTAGCCACCATGGCTACAACTGTGCTCTTCCCCAGCAATGCCTCTGAAAACAGGCCACAGGAAGGGGCCTTTAGTTGTTGCCCTGCTTTCTGCACATTCCACCTCTGCTTCTGAATCTTCATGAAGTATTTGTTATTTGAGAGGAGGTAGATCTCAAAGGATGACTATCGGTTAATAAGAGGGGTGCACAGAAAGAGCCTCCTTGAAGATTGTGGTATTTTTTAACCACAATCAGGCATACCCTGGGCAATGGCCACTTTATGCCAGCTGATCTTTCTCACACTAGGTCAGGCGAAAGGAGTGGTAGAATGAACTCACCAAAAGATGACCTAGATCTGGGAGAAGTTAATAATGGAATTTGCTCACTATTACCTTTCTTCCCCAGCTAGTGTGCTACACTTTGCACCAACCAACGCTCAAAAGACACATTTTGAGCAGCGGCAGTGCAGTGTGCAACACAGTAGTTTTGTTTCTAAGAGTTTTCTCTTGTTCTTTTGTAGCAGTTTGTCTCTAACTGTCAGTTTGGTAGTTAGTTCACTATAAGCAGTACTTTCAAAACATGCAACTGCTGAGCACAGCTTCATGTCCCCTTCACCTCAGTCAACATCCCTACCAGCTTCATAACCCACTCAGCTTAGTTTAAAGTCCCATACAACTGCCCAGCTAGCACACTCTGGCTAGCTCTGTGCACAAATGATGCAAACCTCAGAAGCACTACTCCTTTGGTCCCTCTTTCTAGTCACCTTGCACACAGTACATACAATAAGCACTTCGTGTTGTGAGAGTCCAATTCTCATCTGCCCCAAAAAACATTCAGCATTTAGAATTTAAGTAGTTGTAGCTCAGCAAATGTATCCAGAGGATCACCCATTTCCCAAGTATAGTTTCACGTTGAGCACACATTATTTGAAAAACTGTGCTTTCGTCCATATTTTCCTACCAAAGTTTTGAGACTAATTTTGGAATCCCAACTCCTCTGGTTTGTCTTTAATCAGCACCAGGTTGCTGGATACCAGCAATATGCTCTTTTCAGTGGTAGCCCTTCAGCTTTGGAATTATTTTCTACAAGCAATTCTGTATGGGACCTTCATTGCTTGAAAAAACCAACAACAATCCTTTAAATTTTAAAATGTTCTGGCTGCTTTTTGTTGAATATTTTAGAGATTCATTTTTGAGTTTTTAAAAAAATGTTTATATATCTTATTTTTTCATTACTGTTCCCTCTACCTTGTTACAAAATCCCATGTTGCATAGTGGATGGAATACTGGACTAGGGCTCAGAAGACCTGAGTTCAAAATCACATCTTTGCCATAGAAACACACTGAGCAAAGGCAGCAGTGACAAGCCACTCCTTGAATATCTCACACACCTCAAAATCCTTACTGGGGTCACCATAAGGTAGAAATAACTTGAGGGCTCATAACCACAAAATGTATTCTTGTGAAGTATTTGATGTGATTTTTATGATTGATCTGAACTTGGGCTTTTTAGGAAAAAGCCAAAAGTGATCTAATAACAGGTGACAATTGTTGGAAAAAGCCTGGAAAGAAAAGGAAAAAAAGAAGGGAAGTATAGCATTTTGCAGTTGTTATCCCTGGGGTGGAGAAGGGTGAGTGAATCACATTTTCCAGTACCAAGCATAAAGCTGCAGTGCTCTAAAGTATTAAAAATAGCAAAGCTAGAAAATTGTTGTAATACAATTTGGAAATGGTATCTGTTGTTGTTGTTCAGTCGCTTAGCCGAGTCCAACCCTTTGCAACCCCCTGGATCACTGCACGGCAGACACCCCTATCCTCCACCATCCTCCACAGCCCACTCAGCTCTATTCCCATTGTGTCAACAATGCCATCTAGACATCTCATCTTCTGCCACTTCCTGTTGCCTTCGATCTTTCCCAGCACCAAGGCCTTCTCGAGTGAGTCCTCTCTTCTCATTTGGTGTCCAAAGTACTTTAGCTTCATCTTCACTATTTGTCCTTCCAAGGAGCTGTCAGGGTTTATTTCCTTCAGAATTATTTAATCTCTTTACTATCCAGGGTACTCTCAAAATTCTCCTCCAGCACCATATTTCAAAGGCATCTATTCTTCTGTGCTCAGCCTTCCTTATGGTCCAGCTCTCACAACCATACATTACACCTGGGAATACAATTGCTTTGACTATGTAAACTTTTGTTGGCAGGGTAATGTCTCTAACTTTTTATTATGTTCCCTAGGTTTCTCATAGCTTGCCTCCCAAAAATTAACCGTCTCTTTATTTCATGGCTGCAGTCATCATCTGCTGTGATCTTGGATCCTAAGAAGGTGAAGTCTGTCACTGTTTCCATTTCTTCCCCTTCTATTTGCCAGGAAGTGATAAGCTCAGTTGCCACTATCTTGGATTTTTTAATGTTGAGTCTCAAGCCAGCTTTTGCACTCTCTTCTTTCACCTTGATCAAGAGGTTCTTTAGGTATTATTCACTTTTTGCCATTAGGGTAGTATCATCTGCGTATCTCAAGTTGTTGGTGTTTCTCCCAGCAATTTTTATTCCGGCTTGTGATTCCTACAGCCCTACATTGAGCATTATGTACTCTGTGTATAAGTTAAATAAGCAGGGTGACAATATGCATCCTTGTCTTACTCCTTTTGGTATATGACCCCAGTACATTGGCCTCCAAATTGGAAGAGAGGACTCACTTGAGAAGGCCTTGATGTTAGGAAAAATTGAAGGAAAAAGGAGAAGAGGGCGGCAGAGGGCTGGGTGTCATCATTGAAGCGGTGGGCGTAGATCTGAGAGGACTACTGAGGATGACAGAGGAGCCTGGCATGTGGTGGTCCATGGGGTCACAAGGGGTCAGACTTGACTGTGCAACTGAACAACAACAACAGTTACGCAGCAATGATTCTAAATATAAAAATGATGGCTGTGGATGTATAAAAGAGATTGGTACATATTTTCATCTATGGTGGGATTGTAGGTTTGTAAAGAGAATCTGAAAGAAAGTTTCAGAGAGAGAGAGAAAGAGGATTGAAGTACAGTTGTACCTCGCTTAAAGAGCATAATGTGTTCCACAGGATTGCTCTTTAAGCGAGTTTGCTCTTTAAGCGAAACACCATTGTAAGTGACCAATTGTGACTTCTGGTGGCGGGGTTGCGAACCCTGATTTACTTGTTAAGCGAGTTTTGGCTTTATTTGTTAAGCGAAGCGAACATTCAGGAAAAAAATCTGCTCTTTAAGCGAGTTGCTCTTTAAGCAAGGCATTCTTTATGCGAGGTTTAACTGTACTGTATAATGTCCCATAGGTGGTGGGTACACTTATTAGTTAATGTAATTGTGTTATGTGTATGTACATACGTACAGTGGTACCGTGTTTCCCTGAAAATAAGACACCGTCTTATATTTATTTTTCCTCAAGAAGAACACTATGGCTTATTTTCACGGGATTTCTTATTATTGTTATGCCACAGGCTGCCTGTCTTCTTTACCGCTCCGCGCCAGGACGCTGCATAGCCATGCCTATCACTATGTCTTATTTTCAGGGTATGGCTTTTAATGTGCAACTGCTGACATATCCTGCTACAGCTTATTTTATGGGTATGTCTTATTTTCGGGGAAACAGGGTACCTCGCTTAAAAAGCATAATGCGTTCCATGAGATTGCCCTTTAAGCGAGTTTGCTCTTTAAGCGAAACACCATAGTAAGTGACCAATTGTGACTTCTGGCAGGGGGGATTGTGAACCCCGATTTAGTTGTTAAGTGAGTTTTTTTGTTGGTTTTAGTTGTTAAGTGAGGCGACCATTTAGAGAAAATTCTGCTCTTTAAGCGAGTTAGTCTCTAAGCGAGGTGCTCTTTATGCAAGGTTTTACTCTGTGTGTGTGTGTGTGTGTGTGTGTGTGTGTGTGTGTGTGTGTATCCCCAAAAAGGGTAATGCCAAAGAATGTTCAAATTATCGAACAATTGCGCTCATCCCACACACTAGCAAGGTGATGCTCAAGATAATACAGAATAGACTGCAGCAGCACATGGAGAGAGAATTACCAGAAGTGCAGGCGGGGTTCAGAAGAGGCAGGGGGACTAGAGACCACATTGCCAACATACGTTGGATCATGGAAAAAACAAAGGAATATCAGAAACAAGTCTACTTCTGTTTCATTGATTACACTAAGGCCTTTGACTGTGTGGACCACAACAAAATGTGGCAAGTAATTAAAGAGATGGGAATACCAGAGCACCTTATATACCTCATGAGAAATCTGTACATGAATCAAGAAGCAACAGTTAGGACAGAATACGGATGGACAGAGTGGTTTGGAATAGGAAAAGGAGTAAGACAAGGCTGCATTTTGTCACCCTGCTTATTCAACTTATACACAGAACACATAATGTGCAATGCAGGGATGGAGGAATCCAGAGGCGTAGCTACCGCCGTATCAGCCGTATCAATTATACGGGGCCCCCGGGCTACGGGGGCCCCCAACGGCAAAAAATAAAATTAAAAATAAAAAAGAGCAAAAATTTACTGCGCATGTGCAGAAACTCAATCTGATGTATTGCGCATGCATCAGATTGAGTTTCTGCGCATGCGCACTTTATTGGAGCCATTTTTGGCTCCAATTTTTTTTAAAAAGCTGGAGTCGGAGCCGCAGCTTTTAAGCGCGGCTCCGATGGCGGCCATCAGAGGGCCGAGATGCAGCGCGCGGAGCCGTAGCTGAGCTGGCGAAGGCAAGGGGCGGCTCGGCTGTGGAAGGCGAGGCGAGCGGGCGCAGCGAGGCAGCCCCGACTCCGAGCCCGAGGCCCTCCTCCCAGTTGCCGCGCGGGCTCCCTGCCTGGCTGTGCCAGCCCGGGCGGCGCTCTCCACCTCGACGCTGGGGTGGGAGTCCAGCGCGCCTGGAGCTGACCTGTCACCTGCCGCGTGCGGGACGGGGCGCCGAGCTGGTCCTGCAGCGCTGGACTCCCACCCCAGCGTCGAAGTGGAGAGCGCCGCCCGGGCTGGCGCAGCCAGGGAGCCCCCGCGCCACGGCAACCGGGGGGAGGGCCTCATTCGGGGCTGCCTCGCTGCGCCCGCGCGCCTTCGCGCGCGAGCTGGTCCTGCAGCTGGACTCCCACCCCAGCGTCGAGGTGGAGAGCGCCGCCCGGGCTGGCGCAGCCTGCCAGGGAGCCCCCGCGGCGACCGGGGGGAGGGCCTCGGGGCTGCCTTGCTGCGCCCGCTCCCCTTCCACAGATGCCCCTTGCCTTCGCCGTGCGTGGCGAGGGACCGATCGTGCGATGGCAGCAGCGGCGGCGCGGCGGTGACAGCAGAGGCGGTGGTGACAGCAGAGGCGGAGGAAGAAGAGGCCCCAGGATTAAGGTAAGTGAGGTTTTTGTGTTTCGGGTGGGTGGGTGGGTGGGTTGAGGTGTGTGTGTGTGTGTTTTTTTTTTAAATTTTAATTCTATTTTATTTATTTTATTTTTATTTATTTTATTTTTATTTATTTTATTTTTATTTATTTTATTTTTATTTTGGCCCCGCCCATGACGTCATGACGTTGGCTTTCCCCCACGACGTCATGATGTCATGACGTTAGCTCCGCCCCACATATAAAGGGCCCCCAAACAATTTTTATACGGGGCCCCGCCAAGGTAAGCTACGCTTCTGGAGGAATCACAATTTGAGATCAAAATTGCTGGAAGAACCATCAACAATTGGAGATATGCAGATGATACCACCTTAATGGCAGAAAGTGAGGAGGACTTAAAGAAGCTCCTGATTAGGTTGAAAGAAGAGAGTGCAAAAGCTGGCTTGAGACTTAATATCAAGAAAACCAAGATAATGGCAACAGGCCCATCAGTCCCTGGATAATAAATGAGGAAGAAGTAGAAGCAGTGACAGATTTCACTTTCTTAGGATCAAAGCTCGCTGCAGATGGTGATTGCAGCCATGAAATAAAAAGGTGACTGATTCTTGGGAGGTAAGCGATGAGAAACCTGGGGAACATAGTGAAAAGTAGAGACATTGCAAACAAAAATTTGTATAGTCAAAGCAATGGTATTTCCGGTGGCAACGTATGGTTGTGAGAGCTGGACCATAAGGAAAGCTGAGTGCAGAAGAATAGATGCCTTTGAGATGTGGTGTTGGAGAAGAGTTTTGAGAGTCCCATGGACAGCGAGGAGAACAAATAGGTCAATCTTAGAAGAAATCAACCCTGACTGCTCCTTAGAAGGTCAAATAGTGAAGATGAAGCTAAAGTACTTTGGACATCAAATGAGAAGAGAGGATTTGCTTGAGAAAGCCTTGATGCTGGGAAAAGTGGAGGGCAAAAGAAGAAGGGGGCGGTCAAAATTAGATGTCTAGATGGTATTGTAGAGACAATGGACACAGAGGTGAGCGAGTTGAGGAGGATGGTGGAGAACAGAAGTGCCTGGCGGACGGTGGTCCATAGGGTTGCAAAGGGTCGGAATCAACTGTGTGACTGAACAACAAAAATGTATGTATGTATGTATGTATGTATGCATGTATGTTCTGGAAGGGCTTAAAAACCTGGCTGGCAGGACAAGTTTGGGGACCCGGGAACGTGGGTTCTCATACTAGGTGGCTTATTTAATGGATTGCCACCCCTGTGTCTGAATGTGGGATTTGTGTGTAGTTTCTGTATTGTTTTTAACTTTTGATGACTTTTTAACTCTTGATGATTTTTATTGATATAGATTGTTCTATGTTTTTATTTTTTATTTTGATGTAAGCCGCTCAGAGTCGGGTTCTCCCAATTGGAGCGGGGTAGCAAATGCAATTATTATTATTATTATTATTATTATTATTATTATTATTATTATTATTATTATTATTATTATTATTATTATTATTATTATTATTATTATTATTATTATTAATAATAATAAT
This sequence comes from Furcifer pardalis, assembly GCA_030440675.1. Taxonomy (NCBI): domain Eukaryota; kingdom Metazoa; phylum Chordata; class Lepidosauria; order Squamata; family Chamaeleonidae; genus Furcifer; species Furcifer pardalis. The sequence continues at coordinate 107,833,716 of CP126893.1, forward strand.
AATAAATTCAATTGTCTTATATTTGTTTTAGTTTTTAGTTGTATAATTAGTATGTTTGTATTAAAATATTATTATTTTAAAAATTACAAATAAAAACAGCAAAGCTTATTCAGTGCTCTGAAATATTTTAAAAATAGAAAGCTTACTCTCCAAGTAAGCTTGGTAGTCCACCGTATAGTTCACCTTTTCTTGCTGTCCGTGTGTACTCGTCCTTTTCCTACCAAGGTTGTAATCGGCCAGTGCTTCCACGCGGGGTCTCCCTCGCCTCGCTTTCTCTCGGCTGCCGCCTTTCCCAGGGGAAAGAGAAGCCTCGGCTAGGAACTTTCTTGCCACCGGGTTGTTTCCAGTACGGCCGAAATGTCAGTTGCCCCGAAGTGGGATGGTGCGCTTCTCCGCTTGCTCCGTGGTTGGCTGCAGAAACGCGGGTGGTACATTGTTACCGCCTTTCTATCCACAGGTAAAGAACAAAGACTTTAAGCGGTGTTAATTATACTCTTAACCCGAAGAAAGGCAAGGGAATGACTTGATTTTTCCTCTTCCTTCTTAATCAACCTAAATTTCCGTATCTTTTTTGTTGTCAAGTGGTTTGCTCTTGTCCCACACTATATTTTGTTGGGCTCTTCTTCTACCCATTGTATAGAAATGGCCTATGAAGGTTTGGGGAGCGTGTATGGGAACATCGACTGAGGCTATCTTTGAAAAGGGGGTTTGAAAGAAGACCAATTTGTAGTCCAGCAAATGAGCAAAAAGTTTCTCGAGCTCGCATCCCTGGTGGCGCAGTTGTCAAACTGCTGTACTGCAGCGAAAACGTTGTGAGTTCAATCCTGACAGGGTTCAAGGTGGGGTTAGACTGCCTTCTTTCCGAGGTCGGTAAAATGAGGATCCAGCATGTTGGGGGCAAAATACTAATTATCTTATAACAGTGTGATACTGCAGGGTAAGCGCTATCAGGTGGTCTATAAATGTAATTGCTAATTGCTATCCTGCTTGCAATCCACGTGAACTAGTTGGGTTCAACTAATCTTACGGGGTGGGGGGGACCCGCTGGCTGTCCTCATGTCTGGATTCAAGCAGTTTGACCTTCAGAAATAAAGGAAGCTATCTTCTTACACTATTCAGTGTTTCCCAAATGCTGGTTTGTGGACTTCAATTCCCAGAAGCCTAAGTCATTTTCCCAAAGCACTGATCAGCCAATGTACTGACTGAGGCTTCTCGGAATTGAAGTCCACCTGTGGGCTGTGTACCCCTTGTTGGGAACCACTAAATCAAACAATTTGCCCTTCCTTGTCCAGGATTTCAGGCAGGAGAAGACAGGAGGAGAGACAGAAAGTTGCCCTGCCTCTCTTTTTCTTTGTTCAGTGTACAGTATCACAAAGCCTAACTCAGTCTGCTGTAACAAGATGATGGTATCTTCAGAATGGAAGGTGATGGTGTGGTAGAGGCAGACCTTGCCTGAAGGATGTGTGTTTTTTAGCATCTCCATGCATAGGTTTCTGAGGTTGTTCTGAAGACATTTGATTAGAAAGATCAACAGGACAACAGAATCATGTGAATTTATCATGGGAAGCAACAGCTACACCATGCAGTGATGGCTAACCTTGGCACTCTAGCTGTTCTGGAACTTCAATTCCCAGAAGCCCTGATCAGCAGGAGTGCTGACTTAGGCTTCTGATAATTGGAAGTCCAAGAATACCTGGAGTGCCAAGGTTATACTATACATCTTTCAGTTCTTACACATTATCCTGGCTCTTTAGTTACATCCTTGTTGCCTTGTAATTTGGGAAATCTGAAATTTAAAAAATGTAATTCCTTGTCTGAAATCTCCCCCCCCCCCAGAGGCGGGGGGATTTTGGACAAGCCGACCCTTGCTCAGATGCGCGGTTACGCGCCTAAATAAGGGTCGGCTTGTCCAAAATCCCCCCCCCCAGGGGGGATAAATTTTGGACAAGCCAACCCTTGCTTCGGCGCATGCTTTGTCCCTGACATCAGGGCTTTTTTTTAGCGTTGTTTGATGTATGCATCGGACAACGCTAAAAACTGGATAACGACATGACTTGTGGAACCAAGTCATAACGTTATCTGGGGTATTACTGTATGAACATTTAGTGGTATTTAACTTTTCTATAAAATTGTGGTTAGAATTAGTGTTTTTAGAAAGACGAGTTCAGTACTGTACCACATATTTTTTAGGAATATAGAGAAGGGATTCATATATGCTCTGCTTATAATGATCCATTTTTAAAATTTATTCTAGAGTGTGTGAGCAGTCAGCTTGTTATGCATCTGGTAGACTTCTTTTTCTTCAGCTGCCTCTCTTTCTCTAGGTTACAGCAGAACAAGTCAATGTTCCCAGTGATCTGTCAGGACAAGACAACGTATGAAGTCTCCTGGTCACATTCTGTTTTATGAAGAACGAAAAGAATGGCATGTCCTTCCATGATGATGGCTAGTCTTAAACCAGTCTGCTGATTGAGATTTGCAGTCTACTGTGTTAGCTGAAAAAAAGAGAGTCTGTTCTCATACTTAGAAAATTGTTACCTTTTGGAGCGATGAAGGTCTTTGCTACCTCTTTGTACAGGAAACTTTGCTGTTCATTCCTTCATCGTGGAAATCTTGGAATGAATTCTGCTGGAGGCTTTGTTCGAAATCCCTACCACAGACTTTTGAGACAACGTTGCTTTTTTAAATCAGGTCTGGTTACAGCTGCTGATCTGGTCAGCTATTGGCAAGATGTGTTTGAGATTAACAAGATCCCTGAAGCACAGACATCTTCAGAATATATTGTTTCTCATGTCTTGGGTGCAAAAACAGTTAAGTATGGAGAATGAAATTATGGATGTCTATGCAGAACACCAACATGAGTACAGTATCTGGAAATTATTCTATGCCAGGCATCAGGGACAGGAAATAACCTCTTTTCTGGCAAGCACAAATACCAACCTTTTCCATTACCTCCACGGGATTTCTTGTCTTTGGCTACCACCTAAATTGCTAAATAAATGGACATACTAATTAGACAAATTTGTGCAGGATTGTTATATCAACAGCTGAAAAACATACTAGATACCTCTGTGTTCAGAGAGAATCTTCAACCTAATGTTGGTGGCAGTGGTGGGCCTTCTGCCTTCTTGCTTGCTTGTTTCCAAATGCCCAGATGCCATACTAAAAGGGCTTTAGGTTGCCCTTGCTCGAAAGCCAGTCATATCCAATTTAGGTTCAGTGCTCATCTCTGTTTATAGCCAAAGAGCCTGCGCTGTCTGTGTCTGCAGATGTTTCTGTGGACTTGTGGCAGGCATGACTAAACCCCAGAGTGCACAGAACACTGCACGGAACTGCGGTGGATTAGTGGTCAAGAGGCTGAACTTGATGACTGGAAGTTATGCAGGTCAGCAGTTTGAGACCCAAGTGCTGCACGATGGTTTGAGCACCCGTATCTGCCCCAGCTCCTGCCAACCTAATAGCTTGAAAGCAAGTAATTGCAACTAAATAAATAGGTACCACTTCAGTGGGAATGTGAAAGGACTCTGGTCTTGTCCAATAGGGCTCTTTCTAGGAGCATTGTCAGAGCTTGGGAAAGTTACAGTGGCCATGCTGCCTAGGGGATACTGGGTGTTGTAGCCTAACAGCCCATCTTTTCCCATTTCTGATCATCAGTACACATTGATAGATGATATGTAAAAGACTGATTTTGTGGGTTGACACTATTTGTGGGCTTAAGTTAAACACTTGCAAATCGATTCTTTTCCAGTTTCAGAATTTGAGTGCCGTCAGCGTTTCTGCTCCTCTCTCAGCCGAACAACTGGAGCAGGTGGAGCAGTTGTGTGTAAAACGGCTACAAAGGTAAGGATTCATGTTGACCTGCTTTTTTGAAGGAGGCTGTCTGAAAGCAGACAAATAGGAAATAAGTAGTGAACTCATTTGCTTATGCTGGGTTATCTGTCCAGTGGGTGGAAGCTAAAGTCAAAGTAAAAGCTTCTGTCATAAATGATCTGGAAGAATATTTAAATCTAGGGCGGATTAGATTTGATTGCGCTTGGAAAACCTACACGCATCATATATTATTCAATAATTTTAAACAAACAAGGCTAGGAAACATCTTGAAGACAGCCACTGAACTATCCCTTCTACCCTGTAGTCTAGCCACAGATTTGTAGCCTTTTGTTAGCACTTCAACAAAGCATGAGCAAATCTGTTTGAAATCCCAAAGGCTTTAGGAAGAATTAGCCTGGCAGAGAGTTACAAGTAAAAAGTAGATTTCCTAGGTTACCAGAATGCCTTTCAGCATTTACTCTTATCATTAACAGCAGGAAAGCACATGATAAGAGTGTTTGCTTGTGCTATCTCAAACTTTATTGATAGTATTGATCAAACAATGAGGTGGATGGGTGGTGAGGGCGTTGCATAATAAAGGCCAACTGCTTGCTTGTAAGGTATAATTGTATTTTATGTAAGTGATAGGAAAATTCAAAAAATATTTTTCTTTGGAATACAGCTGCCAGGACTTCTTGGCCAGAATGGTCAGTGCGGCCTAAAGTCCACAAAAGTAATGTTTACAAGCTCTACTAAGGGAATCAACAACTTCCAAAAACAACAAAGAGAAAAATAAAGATGTAGCTATAAAATGCAGTGGCCAATAAATACTTACTAGTCATAATTCTGTTGGCGCTGTCTTTCCTGCCCCACCCCACCCTGATCCAATGATCCTTAAGGAGCTCTTCCAAGACATCCAAAGTCTTCCCTAGGTTGAAAGGGATCCCTAGGGAGCCTTGGCAATTGGGGGAGGGGGCGGCGGCGGCGACGACTTTCAGTTCAAGATTAAGAGTGAAGCTGTATCAACAGGGTTCTGGCCAATAGGTTTCAGAATTATACCTGATTACTTTTTAGAAACAGCTTCTTTGTGAGTAGGTGGGATTTCCTCAAATGTACCGCAATCTCTAGACTGATCTGTGTGCAATAAATTGAATATGTTATATTGATGACTATGTTGTTTTGTTTTGTTTTTGCATTTTTTTTACTTTTCTTCCTTCGGTTGTTTGGTTAAGACAGATTTTTTTCCCCCATCAATGATGTCTATGTGTTCCCCAATTTCAAAAACTAGGAAAACTGCACAGTGGAGGGTGGAAATTATCTAAAGTAAAAAATAATAAATAAAAATTTGCATGGTTAAAGTTATACCCTCAAAAACAAGCAGATTCAAATAACAGATCAACTTGTGCACACTGATGTATCCCATTTCATATTATAACTTCTGCAGCAGTAAACACAGCAACTCAAAACAGCTACTTCTTATATAGCACTTGTATAGTGATGCGGGATTGCTGGAAAGAAACACAGACATCATTCATGTCAGTGCCAACAGACAGCAGATTTGAAGTACATAATCAGACCAGTTTCACTAATCTGTATTTTAAGAAAGGAAAACTTTTATTTAGTGGACTTAGTCGAGGCAGGCAGAGTTAGAATTGATCTCTTACCTCTCTTGTTGAATTGGAGGGAAGCTTTAAGTTGCTGCAGTATGTAGCATGCTTTCCATCAGAGTGGGATTTTCCTGAGAGGCATGGCTTCAATCATCACTTGTTGCTTTAAAACATTTTTTATTCTTTGGGAATAGCTACCTGAAGTTATATCATAAAGAAGAAACCCTAATTAAATGTTCATGTTTTGTCAGTAGCCACTTGCATTTCTGCTCTGAACAGTTCAACTGTTGACCAAGGCAATCAAATTTAAATGAAACACTGAAATATGCTGGACATTGGAGTCCCAGTTCATTATTGCTTAGAAGAAATGTTTAAAGGCAAGAACGGTTTATAGTCCAAGCTTTCTCAACCTTTGGCTTCCAGGTGTTCTTGGACTTCAATTACCAGAAGTCCAGGTCAGCACACCTGCTGATCAAGACTTCTGGGAATTGAAGTCCAAGAGCATAGGGGGGCCCAAGGTTGAGAAACTGTAGAGCAGGGGTTCTCAACCTTTTCACGCTATGGGCCAGATGCCCCCCTCAGACAGCTGAGTGGGCCAGACTAGTGGTTTCCCCCACTGTGAAATGCTGCCATGGGCCAGGACTGGCCCACATGCCATAGGTTGTGAACCCCTGCTGTAGAACATCATAGAGTCTTCCTGACAAAGTTGTTGTATCTCCCTTGATGATTGGGTGGTTGATAGGGTGTGTTTTACATCTTCCAATTAGATCTGAATTCTGCCTGCAAGTGAGATAAAACAACTTATTCTAATCTGCCAATAGTTTAAATGTCTGTTTTGATCTCCATATCAGTGTTAATTAGCCCAGGTAAATGTCAGAAAGACTGTTAATTATAATAAGACGATTTCCCCCAGGAAGTAAGAATTAAAGATGAAAACAGATAACCATATGCAGCAGTAATTGCCACATGCAAATATCTGAAGTAAGGACCATGTAAGAAAAAGAATTTTTGCATATGCATTTATATAGGAATAAGATTTATAAACAAGATGAAAAACAAAGGTAATGTTAATACTTAAGTACTTCAAAAAAGATATCTTTATCTCAGATGTAAATTCAGTAATTATCTCAATACATTATTTTGTGCATATTTACTTCCTGAGTTAATTTGCAAGTTGCTCCTGCATAATTGTGCTTGGATTTAATTTGTACAATTGACCAAGACTGTCTAACTGATCCTTTGTGCTTAATATGAATTAACTATGTGTCTCCTCATGACCATCTTGGTGCTTTCCTTTGTGCAAGCTGGCAAATAAACCAGGAAGTCTCAAGTGTGGTTCACTAAAAAGCAATCTAGTGCAATTGTTTAAAAAGATGACAGAAAGAAGAAAAAATAAAATTGAATATTTAGATATCAGAGTAAGGTAAAGGTAAAGGTTTCCCTTGCTCGAAAGCCAGTCGTATCTGACTCTAGGGGTCAGTGCTCATCTCTGTTTCTAAGCCAAAGAGCCAGCGCTGTCTGCTTCTGCAGACGTTTCCATGGTCATGTGGCAGGTATGACTAGACACCGGAGCGTATGGAACGCTGTTACCTTCCCACTGAACTGCTAGAGTACAGTAAAACATCTCATAAAGAGCACCTCGCTTAGAGAATAACTCGCTTGAAGAGCAGAATACAGTGATGGGATGTAACAGGTTCTCACCAGTTCTCCAGAACCGGTAGTAACTTTTCCCAGTGTCCTGGAGAACCTCTTGCAGCTTTTGGGGGGAACCACCTTCGGGCCTTACCTTTTCACTAGTTCCTCCACTGCACATGCGCGCCAAGCACTTGGTGTGCATGCACGCCTACAGTGCTTGGCGCGTATGCACAGCCTCCTTGCTGTCCTCCCAAGAGGGGAGGAGGAAGAGAAGCTGCTAACCTGAAGCTCCCTATAGCCTGCTCCCTTAGATATCCTAGAGAACTGGTTAGGCAAAGACTTAGTACCTAACTTCTTTAACTATTGAAAAGTGCCAAAATGAAGCCATCTTGTGGTGAGTTCATTCTGTAGTTCATTCCATCTGACCTAGTGTGAGAAAGATTAGCCAGAATAAGCTTTAAGCTCTGGTTTAAAAGCTCTGGTTGATTTGTGTTGTGGGTGTGGGTGTGTTTGGGTGGGTGGGTGTATTTTAATGTATTATTTATTTATTTCTTTAATTTATTTACAGGTTTGTGTTGTGGGTGGGTGGGTAGATGGGTTGAGAGGTGTGTGTGTGTGCTTATTTTTATTTTATTTTTTATATTTGTTTTCTTTGGCTCCGCCCACAACATCATGATGTCATGACATTGGCTCCAGCCATGATGTTAGCTCTGCCCACACTGTGATGATGTCATGGTGGGGTAGTAACAATTTTGACATCCCACCACTGGCAGAATAACAAATAAAACCAACAAAAAACTCGGTTAACAACTAAATTGGGGTTTGCAATACCCCCACCCCCCACCCCGATAGAAGTCACAATTGGTCACTTACAATGGTGTTTCACTTGAAGAGCAAACTCGCTTAAAGAGCAATTCTGTGGAACACATTATGTTCTTTAAGCAAGGTACCACTGTACAGGCAATGCTGCATAGAGATGTAGTTTAAAGCATAATTAAAATGTTATAATAATAGAAGTCAATTATTAAGAGAGAAGAAGAGAAAGATACAGAAGTGTTGAAATTGAAGGAACTAAAATTAAGGGAAATAGATGGAAATAAGATAAGATCTAGACTAGAAGGGGCTGGCTCTCTCTCCCCCTCAATGGGAAATTCCAGACTGTTGTACAGTCTGGAAGGGGTAGAAGGGAAGATCTAGATTAAAAGGGGCAGGCTCTCTCTGCCCCCCTTTTCCCTTAATGATTGTTGTACAATCTGGAAGGGATGGAAGGGAAGTTGTGTGTATTGGTGGGTGGTGGATTATTTTTCACTAATTGGGGTTGGTGTGTGATTTGTTCTATGTAGGTAATGTATGTAACAAATATTTATTGTTGATGTTTCTTTTATTTTTGTGTTTTTATGTTTATTTTTGTTGTAAAATAATAATAACAATTATTTTAAAATAAAACAAAAAGACACCATAGCTGTAGAACAGATCTTAATCAACCTGGCTGGTGTTGGACCATCTGATAAGTTGAGTTCCAAAGTGAATTTATTATGGAGATTTATTTTCTCTTCTAGTTTTAGAAGTAAATGCAAGGCAAGAAGCATGGCCTTTTCCTCTTCCTCATTATGATAAAGACAGCAGAATAAAAATGATGCAACTGTTTGAGTTTAGATACACTTCAGATCCATTAAGCAATGCAAACACTTTGATCACTTCAGTTGTCTTAATTGCAAAGCCTTTCAACTCTGAAATCTAGCTGAGAATGACTGAACTGCCAGGAGATGTGTGTCATATGTTTAATCAAGATGTCAGAAATCTCAGATCTACCTTTCTTGGATCTGAGTATGCCTGGGAGCAAAAATGCATAGCAGTGTCGGATTACAATGAATGGATTCTAAATTAAGCATGCTAAATCCTTATCTTAGCAGTATAAAACTGTGTGTGTAAAATATCTCAAGTTATTTTATTTTTATGCTCTCTAACAGACATGTGAGTGATGTATTTGTCTTGGGGAGAAGGTTATGAGAACAATTGGTTGATCAAGTTATAAAAGTCTATCAGTTTCCTGGTCTTTGTAGCATCATGTTGATTATTATATTTTTCTGTTAGCCACCTAAAGATACAGTAGCTGCTTTGCAGACCAAACAAATGACTTCCAAAGAAGTGATATGTGAGGCAGTGTAACTTGAATCTCTTCTCTCCTATTGGATGGTTATGTTGAGTGACTTCTTTCTAGTAAGAAGTACGGGAAATTTAGACTGGCTGCCTTAAAGGGAAGCTGAACAATTAGGAAAGTTTAGGTAGATAATACTTTGCAGGGCCTTGTTATTTTAAAGGAACTGGCCATGCCGAATGGCAAATGCTTGCACACTTTTGGAAGATCAATAGTAGGTTCTAAATTGCCATACGATGCTTATGAAATCTGACATTTTGCAACAAATGTTGGGTCTCATAAGCATCCTGTGGTGATGCAGATGTACAGTACTGTATTTACTTAAATTTGTGTCCCATCTTTCCTTCAGTGACTCTCCTTAGAATGACCCTGTAAGGCAGGTCAAAATGAGAAAGTAAAATGACTCCAAGGTCACCCAGTATCTCAGTAGGGATTTATTATAAGTGTCCCAGTCCAGCACTTGAGCCATACTGACTCTCTGCCTTATTTTACATTCCATGTTGTACCATTTCTGTGGCAAGACTGCAAATTCCTTTCTTGGGAGATCTTGGAAGGCTTTTATCTTTATAGCTGCTCTCTAGTAATGGAGTGGAGTACATAGAAAGAGCCTCCTCAAAGATTGTGGTATTTTTGAACCACAACTGGAGCGTACCCTGGTAATGACAACCCTGTGTTGCCAGTGAATCTTTCTCACTCTAGGGCAGGCGAAAGGAACTGCAGAATGAACTCACAAAAAGGTGCCTTCATTTTGGCAGTTTCATGTCTGGCCTAGACACGGAAGAAGAAGAAGAAGAAGTAATAGAGTGCAACCTGAGTCAAGAGGGTTCTGGGCAGTGGACAGTGTGTCATGAGAGACTGATAGCATCATTTTGAGTGGAGTTGTTTGTGATTGGGAGGGCAATGGTAATTTGAGTGTGATAATCTGATCTTGCAAATAATTGGAACCCTGGTCAGGTACACCATGTAACATGCCTCCTCCAATTCCAGGATGCCAGTGCAATACATTCTGGGTGAGTGGGATTTCCAGGATTTGACACTTAAGATGGAACCTCCAGTCTTCATTCCTCGACCAGAGACTGAGGCAAGTTATCAGCCAAGTCTGGGGGCCTTCTCTAGAGTGATCTGTTGCTCCAAATATACTCTGTCCTTACTTCTACCTTCTATTTTGAGGGAACAACAGTGTCAGTCAGCTATGGGGAAGCTATTTTTTACTTTAGCAAAACTAACACATTCATTTTATTGTGCTTTCCTAGATACCACATATCCAGGGCTTAGGTTTGTCTACATCATAATGTAAAATGGCATAAGTGTTTTAATAGTAATTAAACATTTTAATGTTCAAGTTAATATCTTCTGGATAGATCTTGCTGTCTGCTCAAGCAGATGGACCTGATTTTATCACATACAGTAATACCTCATATAACATTAGTATCGAATAACACGAAAATCGCATAACATCAAGGAATCTGGGGGGAAGAATTGCATCAGATAACATTAAGATCCTATGGGATGCTTCAGATAACAACCGCGAAAGCCTGTGTGGTTACAATGTATCGCTATGGATCCCATAGAGGATCAGATAACACGAAAAATCATATAACACGAAGACTTGTGGAACCAGGTTTTAGCGTTATATGAGGTTTTACTGTACATGGTTTGCTCTCTTGGGAATTAAAGACAGTAGCATACAGAAAATCACTTGGCTGATATTGACTCTTTCTGTTTTGACATTACTAAAGATACCTATCTGTATATAAATGCCTACATGTGTTTCTTATAGGTCTGATTTTTGTTGCATTGGTTCTTTATTGAATTAAAGTAAATAATAATTGTGTGCCATCAAGTCAGTTGTAACTTATGGCAACCCTTTCAGGATTTCCTAGGTAGAGAGTATTCAGAAATCATTTACCATTCCCTTTTTCTGGGAGCATCCTAGTATTGTGCAGCTTGCCCAAAGCCACACAGGCTGGCTGTTCTGGGATGCACAGTGGTGAATCAAACGGCACATCTAACTCACCGAGCTATCCAGCCAGCACTTACAGATATGTAATATGCCTCTCTGAACTTGGAAATAGACGGTGTTGTTTAATATATTGTTAACAGGCAATTTGCTGAATTTCAACACCTAATGCATTGATTTTTCTAGCATAGGCAGAGAAAGAGGTAGTTCTCTTTGTTTGCCTGAACTGATAGGAAGTGGAGATTAAAAACCATGTCTGCTTGCTGTATGCATGAGCCTGAGATAACTGTGAACAGGTGTTTATAATACAGACCTAATTATGTATAGACCAGTTTTTCCCAACCTTTTTTTGGCCATGCCCCACCTAAGCATCCTGATCTCTCCCCCCCCCCCCCCAATACAATTCTTATTATTCAAAAAGTGAACTATTCACATGGAGGGAGCCTAAAAGGTCATTAACTGTTAATAACTCATTCTTGACTCCCCCCCCCCCCTTTTGATAATCAAATTGCTCCCCTGTTGGGCACCGGCCTGGACAAAGTTGGACTGTAATGAGCTTGATGGGGAATTACTGGTAGGTAAAAGTTTACAGATTGGAATTGCAAGCTTAGCCAGTTCTTTCCCAGGTTGGTTCATGTTGGCTATATGGATGCATACCATTCCTCAGCCAAGTCATTTTGGAAAATGAACATGGAACCAAAATACAACCTGTGTGTAATTCTCTGTCATGTACATTTCCAATCTCCTTCCTTTTGAAATGACCGTAGCAACTGCAATCTTCACCTACTGAAGTCTTTCTCCTCTGGTCTTGTTCCCTAAAAAAAAAATCACTCTAAAATTGTTTACAGCCACAGAGAGAAGGAGGATTCTGGTTAAACTCTGAGGTTGATCAGTGATCTAGTTTTTTATGAAATCCACATAAGGTTAAGATTAGACATCTTACGCTTTAAAAGGTAGTTCCTGAGGGTACAGTGTTGAATGAAATATCACTTAACTTCTTCTGTGTATTAGTGGTGCTCTGGTTTATAATATATAGATATTCTTATCTTTTAAAAATCTGATATTGTTCAAACCAACCTTAGAAGAAGGCTGGGATAGGCAATGTGCCCCAAAGAGAATATAAACACTGCCTTTTTTCCTGTAGCCCTGAGGTAGACAAGCTTTAGAAACAAATGTCAGGGGGAACGTATAAGCCAGGAGTTCTCAACTTTTTAAAGCCAGGGGCCGGGGCACGCTCCCTCAGATAGCTTTGGGGACCAGGTGGCCATTTTGCCCTTCTTCCACCACATGGCACTTCCTGGTGTGGTGGAGGCGGAAGGGGCACATGAAATGGTGCCGTGGGCTACATCCGGCCCATGGGCCACAGGCTGAGAATCCCTGATGTAGGTGATTCAAGTTATTTAAGTGATTCTTTGAGTCAGGATTGAAAGGCTAGTTGGAGACTTGGGATGTCAACCAAGCCACAGTTGGGAAGGCTACTGGCCTACAGGGGAATAGTGGGAGGAACTAATCTCCGTTGTGGGTCATACAGCTGCTGGTGATGGTGCTTCTGCTGTTTCCCTTCCCGCCTACATCATAGGAGTCCAGCTACACTAGAAACCGCAGCTTCAGTGGCCAGCCAGGCCTATCAGAGCCACGTACACGGCTCAAAAACTTCATGAAAAACCATATTATTATTATATTATTATATTTCAGTTTCTATACCGCCCTACTCGGTAGGACTGACTCAGGGCGGTTCACAACACATACAAAATTACAAGTTCATAAACACAACGTCAATAAATCATAAATCAATATCACATAACATTAAAAATATCAATATCAAAAAATATCAAAAATAAATAAAACAAATACAATACATGTGCTACAAAAACAGCACGTAACAATAATAATACTACACAACCTATATCCAATCTATAGTAACAATAAGCACAAAAAATCATACCATATATATAAGAGGATCCGTGTAGCGGCTGCACTGCAGCCTGAACCCATTTTCTTCAAGGGTCCACATTATATTTTATTTCTAATTACCCTTTATAAAGCTGGACAGTGAAGAAAGCAGATTGGGGTTTGTTTGTTTGTTTTTTGATTCTACGATATTTGGAATTGAGCTTTGCAGACACCATGGACCAGCAGAAAATGGTCAAGTCAATCCTTGAGCAAAGCATGGCTGAACTTTCTCTGGAAGCAGTTGATGAAAACTGATATCGTCATACTTTGCACAAATAAAGAGAAGGCAGGGCTTGCTTGACGGGGGCTGCCCTCCCCTGGCCCCCGTCACCGGCCGGGAGGTGGATAAAAGGAGCCTCCCTGGGCCAGGGGAGGCTCGAAGACGACGACGCCGTCGCCCTCCCCCGGCCCCCGTCACTGGCCGGGAGGTGGATAAAAGGAGCCGACCTGGGCCAGGGGAAGCTCGAAGACGACGACGCGAGACGACGACGCCGTCGCCCTCCCCCGGCCCCCGTCACCGGCTGGGAGGTGGATAAAAGGAGCCTCCCTGGGCCAGGGGAGGCTCAAAGACGCCGCCGCGAGACGACGACGCCATCGCCCCCCCGGCCCCCGTCACCGGCCGGGAGGTGGGTAAAAGGAGCCTCCCTGGGCCAGGGGAAGCTCGAAGACGCCGCCGCGAGACGCCGCCGCCGTCGGGCCCCCCCCCCCCAATGTCTTGTTGGACCTTGTTGGACTCTTCCTCGACCAGCCGGCCTCGAAGGGAGAGAACCTGGGGGTCTTGGGTGGCGATAGAGGACTCTGGGGGGGGGGTCCTTTGGTGGGATATTGTTTATTGTCTTTTGTTATATTGTTCTTTGTTTACTATGGAAGCCGCCTAGAGTCAGGTTCGCCTGAGCGAGGCGGGGTATAAATTTAAAGAATAAATAATAATAAATATAAATAATAAATAAGATACAATAATGCTAGGAAAAGTTGTAGGCAGAAAGAAAAGAAGAAAACAGGCACACACACACATAAGCATATATACCCTGTTTCCCCGAACATAGGACCTCCTCATATAGTAAGGCACCCCCCCATTTCCCCCCACTTTGAAAATATAAGGGCCTCCCCGAAAATAAGGCACTCACCTAAATCTTGCCCTGGCAATCCACTGTATCAGCAATAAATGTGTACTGTATTCTTCTTCGTCATGGAAAAGACATCCCCTGAAAATAAGACCTTGAGCATATTTTGGAGTTTTAAAAAATATAAGACAGTGTCTTATATTCGGGGAAACACGGTAGCTGAATGAGAATTTGAACCCAGGTCTCCTGAGTTGTAGTCTGGTGCTTATTCATGACACCTCATTGTAAATCTTAAGCAAAAATGCCCAGTAATGTATGTTTGTGTGAATATAGCTTATAGTCTGTTGTTGAAGTAATGGTAAGCCTAGTGTCAAGCATGCTTCATGGAGGACAGCATTTAATTATTTTGTTGTTGTTCAGTCACACAGTCGATTCCGACCCTTTGCGACCCTATGGACCATTGTCCTCCAGGCACCGCTGTCCTCCACCATCTTCCTCAGCCCGCCCAGCTCTGTGCCCACTGCATCCACAATACCATCTAGCCATCTCATTTTTGACCGCCCCCTTCTTCTTTTGCCCTCCACTTTTCCCAGCATCAAGGCCTTCTTAAGTGAGTCCTCTCTTCTCATTTGATGTCCAAAGTACATCAGTTTCATCTTTACTATTTGACCTTTTAGGGAGCCATCAAAAGAATAAAAACCAGCATCACAGTTAAAAACTCTAAAACCTATAACCTCCCCCCCCCCATTAAAAACAACTATCAAAAATTACCCCATCCCTTACCGATTAAAAGAGAGAGTGTGTTCTTCCTACATCAGACAGCAGGTGGGGGTCACTGCATCATTTTATAGTTGGGTGCACAAAGAAGACATGCTGTCATTTTACTTATCAGTGTATTTTTTCCCCCAGCAGTGCGATAAAAAGATGGGCCTCCATCAGTGAGCTAGGAGAGCTAGAGGCATTTCTTCAGATTTCTATGTCTAAAGTCATTTAGGACATTGTTGGTCTGCACACACACATTGAACTTGGCCTGAACCCAATGAATAGTATTGTATGGTTGTTAAGAGCTTGGCTGAGTAGGGGAAGGTATATCTTCCCAATTGTCTTCAGGGCAGCTCCACAAAAATTGCATTACAGTCATTCAAAAACAAGAACAGCAGAGTATGTATTGTTATGGCAAAGTTATCTCTAGCCAGGAATAGCCTGCATAGCAGCTAAACTAGGCAAACACTATGTCACTGAGGTTGTGTGGTTTCTAATGAAAAAAATGGATCAACACATTCTTCAATTGTTGATCTGTTCTTTCAGAAGAAGCCTGGTCCTGTTTGGAGACTGATCTTAGGGCTAGATGCTCAATTGAAGTAGGTTGGATCAGGTTAAATAGGGGCACTTAAGATTGGCTTGAGGTCTGATACGCCACTTATATTTGATCCTTGCATCTGTGTAACATATGCACCCCTAATGACCTTATCTGGCCCACTTCCCACTAAGAAAACAAAACAAAAATCCCCCTCCATGCCCTTTCCTGTCTTCTCCACTTTTTCTGGGATGAAGCTTTCAGGGGATTTTATTTTTAAAAAACAGGAAGATCATCAGCATAGATAGAACTCCTGGACTATGGGAACTCAGTTGATCATTTGTGTAAATATTTAAAAATAATAGGGCTAGGACACTAACCATAGTGATACCATTCTTTTTATTCCTCCAATGGCTGTACTTTCCTTGAAATTCAGCAAAGAACCTGTGGTTTTGAAGTAGAACAGCAACCATTTCTGTTAGTCCATCATCTTTGGTAAAGAGGTAGCGCTTTCTGAGGATCAGATGATGGTGAACAGTGTCTTATGTTCTTGTAAGGTTGACAAATGCTGCTCCAGTTATTTTGTATGTTTAAAAGACATTTTCTGTATGCTGAGTTAGATTTAACATTTGAGCTGTACAGTTCTTACCAAATCTGAAGCCTGCCTGTTCTGAAATTAGGAGAGGTTCAGTTTTAAGGGACAGACAATTTAGCATATGGATCTAGTCCTTGTATGTAAATCATGTTTGAATAAACCCAAGAAAGCCTTATCTTTCAGAATTAGTGTTGATATATGTACCTTCTTTTTGATGGTCTTAGAGGGTGGAAGGGACCACCAGAGTTGTTTCTGTCTTTGCATTAATTTTCCTATGATAATTGAAAAGATCTGAAAAAAATTTTCATTTATTCCAGGGAGTTGCATTCTATTGTAAATCACTTTGGCATAAACTGGATTTTTACGAATGTTTTAAAGAATGTTTTATTTTGGTATTTTTATGAACTGTAAGCCGCCCTGGGTCACCTCAGTGAGGAGGGTGGTTGATAAATATGAATAATAAATAAAATAAAATAAACATCATCCCTATGAACCACTGGAGCAAATTTAATATTGAACAGAAATAAAATCAGTGTAGTAGTAATAGTAATAATAGTAGTACTACTGGTGGTGGTGGTGGTAGCCCTTCCCACATAGTAATCACTTGGAGCAATACCTGAAGGACTCCCTAGACTTTAGCAGTTTCTGGGTCCTTGGTTAGGTCTTGAACTGTTTAAGAATAAGTGTGCTGTCAAATCAATTCTGACCTATGTTGAGCCTTTTCAGGGTTGTCTGGGTAGAGACTATGCAAAACTAGTTTACCTTTCCCTTCCTCGGGAGCACTCTGGAACTGTGTAACTTGTGCAAGGCCATACAGACAGACTGTTCTCTCCATCTCTGCCTCTGCAGCCAAATATCTAAACCACCAAGCTATCCAGACAGCTTAGGGAGCCTTCGTTCCATAGGCAGTGCTGAATCTCAATTGTGTAGCTTAATCATCCAACCTTTATTGGAATCAGATAGCTTAAGTCAGAGTTGAAGAGCAGCTGACAGAGCAGGTTCAAATTTGCAGAGATGTGTGACAAGGCTATGTGTTATGCCTGGCACTGTTTAATATATATCCAGAGAGTACGGTATTTTTTCAGAAGCACTTTTAGATTTGAACATTGGCATTAAAATTAATGGGGAATACCTGAGTAACATCCGTTATGCTGATGACACAGTGTTGTTGGCCACAAACATTGCATATCTTCAGTTGATGCTGGATGGAGTTAGAGCTTGAAGCGCAGAATATGGTTTGGATCTCAACACCAAGAAGGTGAAATATATGGTTATAAGCAGAACACCAGCTCACGTCAAGCTAATGGCAGGAACACAAGAAATCGAAAAGTGGATAAAATTGTTTATTTAGGGAGTATGTTAAATGAAACTTGGGATCCCGAGGTAGAGGTTAAAACACGAATAGAAAAAGCAAGATCCACCTTCATAAAAATGTCACATTATGCAGTAGAGATCTAACTCTCGCTACAAAGATCTGAATAATGAGATGTTACGTATATGGAGTCGAAGCTTGGACATTGACTAAAGCATCTGAAAAAAAATATCAAAGCTTTTGAAATGTGCATCTACAGACGGCTACTAAGGATATTGTGGATTGACCATGTGACTAATGTAGAAGTGTTGCACCGGATGGACAAAGAACAAGAACTGTTTAAGACCATTAAGCAAAGAAAGCTCTAATACCTTGGGCATATCATGAGGAATGACATGAAATATAGAATACTCCAACTCACCCTGAAGTCCAGGGTCTGATCAGGGTCTGATCCCTGGGAAGATAGGCCCTGAGCATAGACATGACTGAAGAACCTGAGAGACTACTGTCGTTTAGTGGTTAAGACATTGAGCTTGAAGTCCAGAAGGTCATCAGTTCAAGAGCTGAGTTTTGTGTGACAGAGTGAGCTCCTGTTTGTCCCAGCTCTTGCCAACCTAGCAGTTTGAAAGTAAGAAATTGCATGTAGATAAATAGGTACATCTTTCAGCATGAAATGTAACAGGGGTTCATGTGTTTCAGCATCTAGTCATGCCTGCAACATGACAGTGGAAACATCTGCAGACAGTGCTGGCTCTCTGGCTGAAAAAGGAGATGAACATCACCCCATAGAGTTGGATACAACTGGCTTTCGAGCAAGGGAGACCTTAGAAAGGATAGAGTGGCAGACTAAGGCTCAGGATACTCCATTCAGTCCCAAAATCTCACTGAGAGAAAGGGTGTGGAACTTGTAAAGCCACTTCTTGAATATTTCATTTACTTTAGAAGTCCTGTTGGGATTGGTGTAAGGCAGTTTAGATTTGACAGCCCACAAAACACACACATATTTAAAACTCCAACTGATTATATTTCAAAAAATAATGTTTAAGGAGGGATTATTTTCTCCGAACTTCAGTCAATCTAATTCTGAGATTATATGCAAACTGTCTACCGAATCTCATAGCACAATAGGTGGTTAATGAATTTTTAAGGCTGGATGATCCTATGGCAGGGGGTATGGTATTTATGTTGCATGTTTTCTAGGAAATGAGTTGAACTGCGGGGTTTCAATGGATTTTACTTTCTAGTAGTTGTTTCTTGGACTGCAGCCTTAATATGCTTTTGATATTTGATAGACTTCACACTGAGCATTCTTATTACAAGATAAAAAAGGAGAAAAATATTATTGATCCTTGCACAAAATAGATTGGTATTATCTTTATTGACCTCTAGTCCAATGTTTCCCAGTTTTAATGGGGTTTTTAATTGGTTTTAAAAATGTGATTGGTTTTATTTTCTGTGAGCCACCCAGAGTCTTTGGAGTTGGGTGACAATGTAAATCAGAAAAATAAATAAATAAATAAACAAACAAACAAACCTTGGGCCCCCAGGTGTTCTCGGACTTCAATCACCAGAAGCCTGAGTCAGCACACTTGCAAACCATGGCTTCTGGAAATTGAAGTCCAATAACTTGGGGGGCCAAGGTTGAGAAGACCTACTCTAGTCTATTCCAAAGAGGTGAGGTGGTGGTGGTGTTTTTAGTCCTGTCAAATACATCCTTGGGCAAGGCATTACATAGTAAAAGTGAGATTTCCCCCCAAAAAAAGAAATGCAAACTTACAAAGCCAGCATTGGATTTCAGGATCCACATGATATGATGTAAAATTAACTGTCCATCTCTGTAGACCAAAGGCAACGAGTACCTTTTTGTTTGTTTGTGGACGTGCATTTTCACTTGATGAGAATCTTCTTCCCTTGAGCATAAACAAGCTGGCAAACAGTCTTGGCTTAATCAGAGCCACCCAGGGGAGCCAACTGAGAAGCCTAGTGAAGTACATATATAGGCTTGAAAAATTCCTTCTACTAGTTAATGCAGTGCCCTTGGATGGACATGATTGGGGACAGAACAGGGTCATGAAGAAAAGAAAGGAAAAGAATACAGCACACTCAGAAAGACCACAATTGTCAGAGGTACCAAAGTTGATGGAGAGAGGCCTGAAGGGCATCCTTTACATTCACACACCACCACCTTCCAAAATTGACAGCAAGGGTTTAGCACACACAGCAACTTCCAGGTATATCAGTTGAAAAGGAAAAAATGGAAAACCAAGGAGGCTGACCTGCTTTAACTCCTTCAAGCTTATATTCTCCTGGAAGAAAGCGGTAGCTTGCTAGCATCCTGGGGGAAAATGACTCTTCGAGGATTAGGTTACCATGCAAGATTGTGCAGTGCAGGACCCATTTGTCTTGCATTCCTTTTCTGAGTCTTTATCTTTTGCACACGTTGTGCTAATCAGGCGCGTGCTGGTATAGCTGGTATATCAGGCAATCAGGCTTTGTCCCACCCCACCCTCGCCTCTGGCACCCTGGGGTGCCAATAGCAATGTATGGGATTCCCCCCAAATAGGCACCCCCACCACTCCCTGCCCAGCACCTTCCCATGGTGCCCTGCATACCCCTGGTGCTAATGTGTGCTCTGTGCTGTTAGAAAGATTCTGCCACCATTTCGAATGGAAGAAAACATACCAAAGATTTGATGACTAAGCCATTGGAAGGCGTGCCTTTGTGAGCTGGTCTAACTTTAGCAGCTTGTTTCTAGAAATCTCTCTGTTACAATGATCTCAGCCTTTCTCTTGCAGGTGTTTCTTTCAGTAACAGATAGGTTTGGCCATTAGAGGGCAGTCCTGTGTTAAGTTGCGAGAGCTCTTGGTTGTTTTGGACTTCCAGGAATTATTGCCTTTCTGTTCATAGCCTTTCTGGTGCCTTTTTCTTTTCATTATTGACATTTCCCTTTTTTAGAGAAATTGAAGCAACTTTGGTCAAAGTTCTTTTGCCTTTCTCAAAACTCTCCTGTGTTGTTGCTGTTTTTTCCTAGGAAAGGCTTGTTTCTTATCTTTGTTCCATTGATTCAGAGAATCACAGGGAGGAGAGGGGGAGATGGGGTGGGTAGGGAGAAGCATACATCCTCAATAGCTTTTCTAGGTAGGCCTGTCCTTTTACAAGGTGGCTATAGCAACGGCCAAAACATCAGGTTTCTAAGCCAAGGATATGTTGATTACAAGGGGTGATCCATAAAGGCAGAATCCAGAATTCAAGCATTCTTGTTTTGGAGCAATTTGGGCTTTATGTGAGATCAAGCTGGGATTTTTGCCCTACCCCTGAAGCAGGTGAGTTGGACCTTAAGCTTCACGTCCACCTCAGGGATTCTAGGAACACACAATCCATCAGTTTCCAATTGTCTAAGGCTGTGATGGTAAACTATGGCATGGGTGCCAGAGGTGGCTCTCAGAGCCCTCTGTGGGCAACCATGCAGTCACCTCAGCACAGAGTTCGACCTACCCCTCTGCCCAGCAGCCCAATGGGAGTGCTTCATCTCTCCCCCCAGCACAGAGTTTGCCCTGCTCCTCCTTCCAATGGGAGAATTTCCAGTGGTGGGCAGGTTCGCACCAGCTCGCCAGAACCGGTAGCAGAAAGTCTGGCTGGCCCCGCCCATCCAAGTTTTGAAATAAAGTACAGTAGTCCTAATTTGGGTGCAATGCAGGGCTTTCCCCCTGGCCACGCCCACCATACCACACCCACAGTGTGGTAGTACATTTTTTTGAAGCCCAACACTGAGCATTTCCTTCCTCCCCTGTTGCTGTGTTGGCACTTTGTGAGAAATAATTGGGTTTGGGGTTGCAGTTTGGGCACTCAGTCTCTAAAAGGTTTGCCATCACTGGTCTAGTTATATCTACATTGGAGGGATGGGAGTGACTGAAGGTGGCAGATGGAATGGGAAAGAAGTGTCAGAGGTGGAGGCCAGGGAGTGGTTCATGTACCTCTGAGCAATGGGTCCTTCCACAGTTGTGTATTTGAGATGCTCTCTAACTGGCCTGGTGCATATACAGACTTCCCTCTAGAGGTGCCCAACATGGATTTTTCATATTTAAAGCTCTGTGTGCAACATCTTTAAATATCTGTAGTCCTTGTTTATGTCTGTGCTATCTCTGTGCCAGTCTTCTCTATACTGCACAACTACTGCTACTACTGTGCTGTCAAATCAATATTGACTTGTGGTCTTACCTGGAAAACCAGGGTTTTCCAGATTAGAGGATACAGGGAAATGGTTTATCATTCTCTCCATCTAGGGGTCCCCTGGGACTGTGCTGTTTGCCCAAAGCAACACAAGCTGACTCTTCTCCTGAAAGCCACAGTGGGGAATTGAACTCCCAGCCTCACTCACTGAGCTATCGAACCAACGTTCAGTATAATACAGTACCATGGAATTGTTTGTTTCCTAAGTTAACTTCTGTAGCCAAACTATTTTCTGTCTAGGGCAAAGAGGCAGTGAGGTGATATGCATATTTCCTGTTTTTATCAGTTTCTTCGCATTGTAGGTTCCAAGTGCTAATGTCCCTTTTGATACAATAGGTCTTTTCCTGTAAACATTGTGTGGATATTCTGAAACATCTTGTGCAAGGATTCCCATAACTGGCAGAGAATTCAGTGTCATCTGCCCTTTTCCCAGGCTAAACTAAAAAGATCCTTTCTTCAAGGTCTAGGCATGCCTGCCATGTGCCCACGGAAACGTCTGCAGACGCAGACAGTGCAGGCTCTTTGGCTATAAACAGAGATGAGCACTGAACCCTAGAGTCGAATATGACTGGCTTCTGAGCAAGGGTGACTTTTACCTTTACCTAGCATTTTCTATGAGAGAGAGGTGGGTTTGTTTGTTTGTTTGTTTTTAATGTTGTGCCTGACCTCTCTGCTCCTATAACCAGGACAAAGGGGATGAAGGGGAGAAAGTAAGAAGAAATCTTCTTACTCCTTATAGGCACAGCAGATTTTTTCCCTGTCATTTCTCAGCAAATCCTTTAATGCAAGTTGGATGACATAAGTGAAAACGAAACTATGACAGAATTCACCCTTTGTTGGCCCTCTTAGCACCAGAAAAAGAAGCATGATGAGATACAGTAACTGTATTGCATGTTATGTATTTTTTTGTAGCCTGTGTTCTCTTTTTAAAAGGGGGTGGGTATTCATGTGGTTAAGAGTAATAAAACAGACATTAGTGAAAAAGAAATAATAGTAACTAACCAGTTAAAATCACTTCAGCCACAAGAGACCACAAAAAGGCTTCTTCCAAAGATCTTAAATATTGCAGTCATACAAATAAGTTTCCCTTCACTATTGTAAAACTTCAAAGGTCACAACCAGCACTTTGAGTGGTACAGTACATGAAAACAGACCAGTAGCCAACAAAGCTGTCATAAGAGAGGGGTTATATGCTCCCCTTGGTTGCTTCCAGTGAGCAGTCGGGCTCCAGACCTCTGGGCCAGCTGACATTCTTGACCATTTTTCAAAAGTAGCCCCATGTAGAGGGTGATATAGTAATGCAAATGGATATAATTAAAGCACATCTAACTTTGGCTGGAGTAAACATATCCAGGAATGGACACAGTTTATGCAGTAACCTTAACTACATGAATCTTAAATGTTTTGACTGTTGTACACCAGCCAGAGTGGGAAAACATCCCAGATAGGTGCTTTAGAAATGGAATGTATATGGGTGGGTGGAATGAATGTGCTGCTGTAAAAGCTTGAACATTCTGATTCAGGGTTTTATCCAGAATCTCTATAACAGTGTTTCTCAAACTTTAGTTCTTGGACTTCAATTCCCAGAAGCCAAAATCAGTACTTTGGCTGATCAGTGCTTTTGGAAATTTATTTAGACTTCTGGGAATTGAAATCCAATAATCAAAGGTTGGGAAACACTAGTCTATACCCAAATGGAGAACCTAAGTCTTCAAGAAAACTGAGTCAACTGAACAAAGGCTTGAATCACTGTTCTCTTACTGACCCAGAACTCCCTTCTCTTGTTTGGGTTTAGCTCCAATTTGTTGTCTTCATCTTTCTAGACCCATGGTTCCTAATGTGGGGCACATGCCCCACAGGGGAGCAATTTGATTTTTAAAGGGGCAATTCACAAATGAGTTATTAACAGTGAATTATTTGGAAGCTTGTTTAGACCAAGTTAATTGCCTTTTAGGCTTCCTCCGCGTGAATAGGAGTTCACTTTTTGAATAATAAGAATTATATGTCACACAGGAGGGCATGGCCAAAAAAAGGTTGGGAACCACTAATCTAGACTGTTGCTGACTTCAAATATTGATTCAAAACCAGCTCAGCTTTCTTAGATTCAGAGGCAAAAAAGAAAGTATGCTTGGATGTAAGTGATATGTGAGGGTTTCTTCAGCATTTGGTAAAGCAGATCAGAAAAACCATTTTTTTTTCTTTTTATAAAAATGTTGTATTTTTATGTGTTGTCTGTCAATCTGTCAGGCAAAATGAACCTTTTACTGCTAATTTTCATGCATTGCTTCCTGGTAACTTATTTTTTAAAATGTAATGCTTTGCTGAATAGTTTCTGAATTAGCTCAGTCTCTGTGATGCCTTTTTCTAGTCACTGAACCTTCAGGAGAAATATTACTTTTAGATTATTTATTTGTCTATGACTCATTGGAAAAAATAAAACCTTATACAATCAGCACTCTGGGGAAAATTTTCTCCTGAATGGGAACTTCCTGTATCCAGGAATGTCTGAAGTGGAAGAATGAAGCAAGACTGAGGCTTTCTTATTTTTAGCTTTGCTCCTACCCACCGACCCACCCTTTTTAAAATTTGAAATATTGATACAAATACTATTTAACTAGAAGATGTTTGGAAGCAGTAGGGTCAGACACAGTTACTGACAATAGAAAATAACAGCTGTCACATCTTGGCTGTGAGGCAGTTATTTTCTAATGTCAGTATGAGCATCACAAGCTGATAAAATCGACTAGTAAATGCACTAACAATACTTTGGGTTCAATAACTCAGGGTTCAAAAATAGAAGATGCCCTGTGGGCTTACAAAGAAGGGCACAAGAGAAAAGGAGAAAGAAAGAAAATAGGAACTTTGTATTTGTTTGGACAGATAGTTTGTTTATTTATTTATCGTATGATGAACAGTATGAGCATCACAAGCTGACTATAAAATCAACTAGTAAATAACTAACAATACCTTGATTGACTCAGGGTTCAAAAATAGAAGACAAGAGACAAGGAGAAAGAAGGAAAATAGGAACTTTGTTTTTGTTCAGACAGATAGTTTGTTTGTTTATTTATCACATAATGAACTTCATTTGTCTACATTAATGTTGATACATACAGTAAGCACAAATTGTCCATCACAAGTTCCTAGCTAGAGTTCCACATCTAGGTTTGAAAGCCGTTGAAGAGCTTCATCTGTTATGCAAGTCCTCCAATGTGCCTCCAAATGCACGCAAAGGACACCTAAATATAATGTGGTCCATGGTTTAGTCTTTTTCTACACAGTCACATTGGGGAGAGAACTTCCATCCCTATCTGAAACAGAGTGGCTTCGCATCTACCGTAGCCAGTCCATGCTCTGTTCAGCATCCACTGCTGTCTTGGAAGGGAAAATCCAGCTGGCCATTCACAGGGATTCTTGATTATGTGTTGGTGGGGAATTGGAGACAGATGTTGCCAGATTTCCATCTAGGCAGCTATTGAAATGGTTATTCTGTAGGTTGATTGCAGTGCACCAAGCAAGGTGTCTAGATTTTAATCGACGGGCTGAAGGGGCAGTTACATTAGCAAGGATTGGGAGAAAATGATTGTTTACTATTTTTATCCATAGGTTTAATAATGCCAGCAATCTTCTTAGTGGTGGTGGTGAAATATGGTTCAAGATGGGGATTCAGTGGGTGTTTGTTGGTCAAATTCAACCTGTGATAATACGCATTGCCTGATTCAGCTGTATGTCTATTAGTCCTGTTTGTGCACTATTAAGCCAAGTTGAACAACAGCATACAGCAGCAGAATATGCTAATGCTAAGGCAGTGGATTTAAGAACTTGAGCATTGGTACCCCAAGCAGTACTTGCTAGCTTCTGTAAGATGCTGTTTCTGGTTTTAATCTTTGCTGCCACACTGAAGAGGTGGCATATTGAAGAGGTGGCACATTGAAGAGGTGGCACCTATCTTAAGGAGACTCCCAGGTACTTGGGGTTACTACAGTATTGCAGATTTTCTCCTCTGAATGGTACAGCTGATTTATACTCCACATTCCTGTTCTGCAAGTGAAAAGTGGACACAGCAGTTTTCTGAGGGTTTGGTCTGAGACTATTCTGACGGAGGTAAATGTCCAGGATTTTTAAGTCTGATATTAAAAGAAAGGAGAAAAATTAAGACTAGAACTCAAGTATGAATCTTTTTTTTTTTACATGGACTGTTGTGGTACAATAAATGGCCGTATGCCCTCCTCTTGCTTCTTGTTTTCCTGAAAAAAAACCTTGCATCATGTTGTATTGGCAATCTTATTCTAAACGATCATCTTTGGAAATACTCTGTAATTCTTTGATGAATCTAGAAGATTTTCAGTCTAGTCTTCTGATAGCTTTTTTACCTATTTCTTTAAGAACTTAACTTACATGTGTTACAGTTCTCTGAGCTGCCTATTTCTTGTAATTCATCTGAATAGGCACATGTGACATACTCTTCCTTGATGTTGCCCTAACTATAGCAGGTGGTTATTGTCTGAATTGCCCATTTCAAATTTACTCTCTGACATAATATTTAGAATGGCCTAAGTACGCTGGTGGCAAAATTGTACATTTAGTGTCGATGACATTGAGCAGATACAGTCAAAGTCAATCCATCTTGTATTTGATCTTCCTCTTTTCCTGCTTTCCACTACAGTAATACCTCGGATAATGCTAAGACTTGGTTCCAGAAGTCTTGGTGTTCTCCGATTTTTAGTGTTATCCGATGCATGTTAAAATCCTATGGGATGGATTGGATAACGTTAAAGCTCCATAGAGAAACATTGTAACCGCACAGGCTTTAGCGGTTGTTATCCGATCCATCCCATAGGACCTTAACATTATTTGATCCAATTTTCCTCCCCAGATTACTTAACGTTATGCGATTTTAGCATTATCCGAGGTAAACGTTATCCGCAGTATTACTGTATTTTCAGCATTATTGTTTTGGCCAGAGAACCTTGCTTTTTCGTGTTGTGCCCAAAGTATGACAATTTCAGTTTCACCATATTTTCCTCCAGAGATGTTTCAGGCTTGATTTGCTCTAGGCCAGTGGTGTCGAACCTAAGGCAAACGTGCCAGACATGGCACTACTAACCCTTTCTGTTGACACACACACTGTTGCTTCTTCTCTCCCCCAGCAGCCCAATGGGAGCACCGCCTCCCTCCCCCAGTACAGAGTCCACTCTGCCTCTCTGCCTAGCAGTCCAATGGGAGCACTTCCTCCCTCCCCCAGTACAGAGTTCAACACACACACACCCCTGGTGTGGGCACTAGTCTCTAAAAAGTTCACCATCCCTGCTATGACATATTGGTTTGTCTAGCAATCCAGGACATCTGCAAAAGTTTCTTCCAGCACCATACTCAAATGAATAATTTTTCCCTGTCAGCTTTCTTTACTGTCTAGTTTTCACACCCATACTTATTGATCAAGAATACAAGACTGTGGTTGATCTTGATCTACAGCGATACATTCTTACACTTTATGATCTTTTCAGAAAAAAGATATGCTTTCAGTTCTAAGTAAACTCTAAGAAACAGGCAGATTTGGGGCACCTTGAAGATCAGCAAGAAGAGACAAGCTATTTCAGTATTTCACAAGGAACAAAGATGCATTTAAATAAGGCTAATATTTATGCCACAGCTGCGTACATTAGATGGATGGGGATAATACAACTTCACCTTATAGTATTCTTAAAGAGTAACTTAAAGAGAACATCTGTCCGTCCCACCAGGGCGGATCGGAGAGGCTCTCTTGTGATTCCGTCGGCTAGAGAGGCGCATCTCTCTAGCACTAGGAGGAGGGCCTTCTCTGTGTCTGCCCCGGCCCTTTGGAACCTTCTACCAATTGAGCTACACCTACAGACAGAGCTTCTGCCCTTTCGGAAGGGCCTAAAAACCTGGCTGGCAGGTCAAGTGTGGGGACCAAGGAATATGGGATCTCATGTTGGGTGGCTGATCTAATGAGACAGCCACCCTCCCTGCTTGTTGCCTCTCGTTGTCTTAATTCTTGTAAATTTTAATAGTTTAATTCTTTTAGTATTTTATTAATTACAGTCCCAATTTTAACGGTTAAAGTGAATTTTAATATGCAAGGGGCATGATGGGACTGTCCTATTGGTTTTATATTTAATTATGAATTTGCTGTTCAAGCTATGTCCCTTTCTAGTTTATGTTGTAAGCCGCCCAGAGTTGGGTTTACCTGATTGGGGCGGGATAACAAATTAGAATAAATAAAATAAAAAATAAATAAATACATTTAGGAGTAAAAAAAAAGTTAGAAACACAAAATAAAAAAAGCTTTTAATAATTTTTGTTAGTGAGACAAAGACCCCCAAGTACAGCCATTGGTAGACACACACCTCCCTTTTTGGTGGCTCATGAGTAATGGTACCTTTGGCTGGCAAGCAGTTGCATGGCAAGGCATGGCCTGTTTCCTGGGCTCCCAATGACCAATCAAGCAGATAAAAGGCTTGGAGGGGGTTCTGAGCATTACAGTTGCATGTGGAAGCAGTTCATTAGGACTCCACAGGAGATCCAAAGAGGTGCCCATGCGAGTGAAGGAGGCCAACCATAGGCTGGGAAAGAAACCCCATCAAAGTGATAGCAAAAGCACTGGAAATGGTCAGTACAAAAGTTTGGAACATCCGGAAAAAGAAGGAAGTAGAAATCTCAGCAACAGTAAAAGGTCTGAACGAGCACGGAAGACAACTAAAATGGATGGTCAGAGAATCCTGCTCATGGTGAAGAGGAAGCCTTTCACAACATCTTGCCAGGTCAAGGACAGTCCTGAAGCGTTAGATGTGTCACAGTCCACATCTACAATCAAGAGACGGATGAGCTTCTGCTTCACTGTCTGGCCATCTGAATGGGTGCTACTCATCTGAAGCTGACTCCTGACAAAACAGGAGCCTTGTGTATTGGTGTCTTCGGTGTCTGGGAATCACGTAAGCAGCCTGCTTAGAAAGAGTTCTATTTTACCTGAAGGTCAGGAAATGTAACCTGTGGCTACTCTTAAATTAATTTGTTACTGGAGTTTTTACTTGGAATCGCCTGCCTACAACAGTTCTTGGGCAAGTATATGCTATGCACAATCATTCATTCCTTCTGTCATTTCCTCTCCAGATTATTGCAGTGTGTTATGCTGGAAGCTGGAGCTAACAAGAGTGTGATGTTTATTTTTCTGTCAAAACACTGTATGGAAGTCATTTGACTCTAATTTCAAGGAAACTGCACTAGCTGTAAAATGCTTGCAATCCAAGTGTAAAATGCTTGTAATCGAAATGGTATGTATTAGCCTTGGCTTCAGTGTTTGACGGAGAATCTCTCACTACACCTTTTAGAATATCCAGATGTGATGAGTGGTCTTTCCTTCATGTACCACCATTTTCAGTACAACATTATGTCCTCAACATAAGAGGCAAATTGAAAGCCCTGTTTGGCAGGGCATAATTGTTATAGAATGTTCACACTCACACACACACACACACACACACACACACACACACACACACACACACACACACACACACACACACACACACACACACACACACACACACACACACACACACACACACCCTTTGCATTTGGATCTCATGTTGGAAAATAGCAATCTTTCATGAACTAACACTGGTTATTAATGGGAGAGGCCTTTAGAGGTGAATGTAATTGTCCTTTGCTACTGACATAATTGATAAAGTTCTTTTCCCACCCCAGCTTTTACGCTAAACCCTCACCCCCTCTTCCTGTATTTTTTCTTACTTTGTTGATAATTCTCTTATTTCAACTAAGAGAAGTAACCAGAATTGCCCAATATCTTATTCACCATAGCTTGGTTCTGTTAATTTGCCACTGCTGATTTTATCTTTATAGATAAATTGTTATGGTCTGGAGCTGACTGGGCCACAGTCTTGCCAGGTTATCTGGGATCCAGTTGTCCCTGAGGAAGTGGACAGACTCCTTGGATCTGTTCTCGCTACTGCCTGTTTATTAGATCCATGTCCTGCCTGGTTGCTCAAAATGGCCAAGGGGGTGACAGGCGGTTGGGTCAGGACAATAGTTAACGCATTGTTTTGGGAGGGGGTGTTTCCTGCACCACTAAAACATGCATTGGTGCGCCCCCTCCTGAAGAAGTCATCCCTTGACCCAACAATATTAGCTAACTTTTGGCATGTATCCAACCTTCCCTTCCTAGGAAAGGTATTGGAGGAGGGAGTGGTGCAGTAGCTACAGGGGGTTCTGTATGAGGCGGATTATCTGGACCTTTTCCGTCAGGATTCAGGCCCAGATATGGTACTGAGATTGCATTGGTCATGGTGTTGGATTATTTCTGGCGTGAGCGGGACAAAGGTAATCTGTCTGTCCTGGCTCTTCTTGACCTCTCAGTGGCTTTTGATACCGCTGACCATGGTATCTTTCTCAAACGACTCAGGATTGGGGATTCCAGGGCACTGTGTGGTCCTGGCTTTCCTCATTTCTGACAGCCTGGCCCCAGTTGGTGTTGTTGGAGGATGAGAGGTCCAGCCCTAGGCTCCTCCAGAATGGGATGCCGCAGGCTCGGTGCTCTTGCCTCTCCTGTTTAACATTTACATAAAACCGCTGGGGAAGATTATCCGTTACCACGGGGTGAGGTATCATCAATATGCAGATGATACTCAGCTGCATATCTCACCCCATAGTGATCCAGATGATGCAGTGGAGGTTCTATCCAGGTGTCTGGAGGCTGTAGGGGTCTGGATGGGGGACAATGGGCTACAACTGAATCCCAGCAAGACTGAATGGTTGTGGGTTAGGGCCCCCGCATTATCATGGGAGTTACTATCTTTGATAGTGGATGGAGCTTTTTTGCCTCAGACAGACCTGGTGCGTAATCTGGGGGTCCTCCTGGACTTACAACTCCTGCTCAATGAGCAGGTGGCAGTCGTGGCCAGGAGGGCTTTTGCACAACTTCGCGTCATTCACCAGTTACACCCGCTCCTGGACCAGGACTCCTTACTTACGGTCACTCACACTCTGGTCACCTCCAGACTAGATTATTGTAATGCACTCTACATGGGGCTGCCCTTGATGACCATTCGGAGGCTACAACTGGTTCAAAATGCAGCTGCCCATGTGGTGATGGAGTGTGGGCACTATGCCCATGCCTCACCCATTGCGGGAGCTGTGTTGGCTGCCAGTGTGCCTCTGGGTGCAATTCAAGGTGCTGTTAATGACCTTTAAAGCCCTACATGGTAATGGATCAGGGTACTTAAGAGACCGCGTTATCCCAAGGACATCTGCCCGTCCCACTAGAGCAGACCAGAGGGGCTCCCTGATAGTCCCATCAGCTAGGGAGGCTCACCTCTCTAGCACGAGAAGGAGGACCTTTTCTGTGTCCGCTACGGTCCTGTGGAACCTCCTGCTGACCGAGCTGTGTCTCCAGGCAGAGCTTCTGCCATTCCAATAAAACCTGGCTGGCACAGCAGGTGTGTGGGGTGGGGTGGGGGTGACAGCCACTTTAGGGTGGCTCATTTGAGGGTTACCCAGGTTTTTAGCTTAGTTTTAAAAGAAACCCTATGATGTGGCTGCTGGGAAGAGGGTATGTTAATTGTTTTATGCATATCTATGCTGTGGTTTCAATTTTGTAAGCCTCCCAGAGTTGCCTCAGTGAGGGGGCAGCAGCATAAATATGACTATTAAATTCAAATTAATTGTTGTTTAATAGATTTAATTATACACTGAATTGACCTTACTGATTATATTTTGCTCTGAAATCAATTGACATGGGGTAAATTGGAAATGTTTCTAATACAGGGATTCCCAACCTTTTCAGGCCATGGGCTGGTCATATGGTTGAGTGGACCGATCACATGGTTCCTTCCACCCAGAAGCAGATGTAAAACATGAACGTCTAAAACACTACTGCAAATTTACCTGCGGCTGTCATAAATGTGTTTACAACAGCCGTGGGTCATTTATGGCAGCATTTTGCACATGCACGGACATGTTTTACTTCCACTTCCAGGAGCAGTGAGGGTGGCAAGAGCTGGATGAATTGGCGTTGGGGGCCAGATCCAGCCCACAGGCCATAGGTTGGGAACCCCTGTTCTAATAGATAAATAAAAGTCATAGTCTTCATGTTAACT
This sequence comes from Furcifer pardalis, assembly GCA_030440675.1. Taxonomy (NCBI): domain Eukaryota; kingdom Metazoa; phylum Chordata; class Lepidosauria; order Squamata; family Chamaeleonidae; genus Furcifer; species Furcifer pardalis. Next base: position 107,865,473 of record CP126893.1, read on the forward strand.
GTATTTTGAGATTATGAATTTGAATCTGAAGGTAGAAGCGGGATATAGGAAGGAAGGGAAATGTTGAGGGCCAAGCATTTTAGGCTTTGGCATTAGTAAGAACAGAGCACGTGTGAGACTGTCTTCCTACAGGCTTCAGCACTTGAAAGGTTGCACTAATGTGGGAACACGTGTGAGAGCATGAAGTGTATTTCCACAACATACTTTATTTTTAGAAACATCTTTGTCTTAGAAGCAGAAGGTCTGGGCAGAAAGGATACAGAAATAACATACAGTAATACCCTGGATAACGCGAGTATCGTATAGCGTGAAAATCGCATAACGTTACAAGATTTTCGGAAAAATCTTGTATCGAATAACGCAATTTTTAACGTTATCCGATACAGTCGTTCTTAGCAGCACGGTGGCTGGAAAGCTGAACGGGGTTCTCCATTCAGCTTCCCAGCCACCCTGCAGCTACGGAGGCTGGGGTGGGGAGGCTGGAAAGCTGACGGGTGGCTCCCCCGTCAGCTTCCCCAGCCACCCCACAGCTACGGAGGCAAGGGTGGGTGGCTATGGAAGCCGACAGGGAGTCCCCGTCAGCTTCCCCAGCCACCCTGCAGCTGTAGATCAGGTCCTCTGATCTCTCTGGAGCAGGCAGGGGACACGATCCAAGCTGTTTCTGGGCTTCCCCAACGTCCTCAGCCAGTGCAGCAAGCCAGAACGTCGGGATTCGAACCCTGACGTTTTGGTTTGTTGCAGCCTCAAAGAGGGTGGGGGAACTTCAAAAATTGCACGCATTGGCTCTAGGGAGGTCGGGAGACCCAATGCGCGCTAATTTTGAAGTTCCCCCACCCTCTTTGAGGCTGCAACAAAGGGGGGAGAGAAGGAAGGAGGAAAAGAGAGGGGGGAGAAAGAGGGGGGGAGAAAGAGAGAAGGAATGCACGGCTGCCTTGTCTCTCGACCTGATACGATCCTTAGCTTAGCTTAGCTTAGCTATTTTCTCCCTCGCTCCCCCTTCTTTTCTTTCTCTTTTCTCTCTTAGCTAAGCTAAGGATCCTGTCGGGTGGAAAGACAAGGCAGCAGTTCGTGCGCTCCTTCTCTCTCTCCCTCCCTCTCTCTTCTCCCTGCCTCTCTTTTCCTCCTTCCTTCTCTCCCCCCTCTCTCTTTTATTCCTTCTCTCTTTCTATTTTCTCCCTCTCTCCCCCTTCTTTTCTTTCTCTTTTCTCTCTTAGTTAAGCTAAGGATCGTGTCGGGTAGAGAGACAAGGCAGCCGTTTGTGCTCTCTGTAGCACGCCAGCGGGTACGTTTCCCGCACAGCACTCGCGGTTGGCGAGAAGAGGTTTGCCCCCGAAGTCAAGCTGACCCTAGGCTAGCAATCGCTATCCTAGGGTCAGTTTGACTTCAGGTACAAACCGCGCAGTTTGTCCCTGACATCAGGGCTTTTTTTTTTTAGCGTTGTTGGATCAATGTATCGAACAACGTTAAAAACCGGACAACATCATGACTCGTGGAACCATGTCATAACGTTGTCCGGGGTCAACAATGCTGCTCTTTCTCCTCAAAACCAAAATATAATTCTGATTAGTAAGGGTTTCTGGCAGTGATGGGATGATAAAAAATTTAGTACCCCACCCTGACGTCATCACAGTGGGGGCGGAGCTAACGTCATGACGTCATGGGTGGAGCCAACGTCATGACATCATGACGTTGTAGGCGGGGCCAAAAATAAAATAAATAAAATAAAAATAAAACACACACACACACCCCTCAAACCCCCCCCACAAAACCGTTAATAAAATAAATAAATAAAATAATAATTAAATAAAAATACACCCAAACACCCACCCACCCCAAACACAAACCCCTCTTACAATGGGGACCGTTGGGGCTGGCCCCGAGCCTTGGTGCCCGGCGGCGCGCCTAGCCGGGCGGCCCAGCACTCCCGGCTGCAACTCTCCATGGGCGGCCCCGAGCCTTGGTGCCCGGCGGCGCGCCTAGCCAGGCGGCCCAGCGCTCCCGGCCGCAACTCTCCATGGGCGGCCCCGAGCCTTGGCGCCCCGCGGCGCGCCTAGCCGGGCGGCCCAGCGCTCCCGGCCGCAACTCTCCACGGGCGGCCCCTAGCCTCGGCGCTCCGCGGCGCGCCTAGCCGGGCGGCCCCGAGCTGCCCATGGAGAGTTGCGGCCGGGAGCGCTGGGCTGCCCGGCTAGGCACACCGCCGAGCGCCGAGGCTTGGGGCGCCCGTGGAGAGTTGCGGCTGGGAGCGCTGGTCCGCCCGGCTAGGCCCGCCGCCGAGCGCCGAGGCTTGGGGCGCCCGTGGAGAGTTGCGGCCGGGAGCGCTGGGCCGCCGGGCTAGGCACGGCTCCTCCTCCTAAGCCCTCCGCCACTGCCAGAGCCACTTCAAAATGGTCCGGCTCCGGCAAAAACAAGTGCGCATGCGCAGAAACAGAATCTGATGCATGCGCAATTTAAAATTGCAGCACGCATGCGTCAGATTGACTTCTGCGCATGCGCACTGAATTGGAGCCATTTTGGGTCCAATTTTAAAAAAAAAAATTTTCTTTTTTTCAGGCGTCCGGAACCGGACGCCTTAAAAATAGACTACCCTCTCGGAGAACCCTCCGAAATTGTTCTTACCGGTTCCAGGGAACCGTCTGGAACCGGGGACATCCCATCACTGGTTTCTGGAGTACAGAGTGAAAACTTAGCCTTACTCTTTGTGCAACACATGTAGAATCTTCTTCTGACATACAATATGTTACTAGTCAGTCTAGTACAGGAGTTCTCAGAATTTTTCAGCCACGGGCCAGACCAAGCTCCCCCAGACAGCTGAACAGGTTGGACTGGTGCAGTGGTGGGATGTCAAAAAAATTACTACCCCACCGTGACATCATCACCATGTGGGCGGAGCTGACGCCATAATGTTGTGGGCGGGGCCAAAGAAAAAAATTGCAAAAAAATAAACGCATCCATGGCTGTCATAAACATGTTTACGATGGCTGCGGACTCAATTATGGCCGCGTAAGCACATTTACAATAACTGCGGACTCATTTATGGCTGTCATAAACACATTGCAAAATCCTGGTCTAGTACACTGCAAACCCTGGATTGGTGGGAGAAGCTGCAGATTGTGATGAGCAAAATATAGTATCAAGTTCAGGTATTCATCCATCTCCCTTTCCTTTTTCTTTTTCTTTTGCTGTAGGCATGAGATTCTGGTGCCCCACCATTTGCAGCCATTATTTTATTACTGAAATGACACATTGTTCTGAAGTGTTGCTTGGTGGGATTTATATGTCTCCTTTCTTCCAGTGAGCTCTAGACAGGATCTGCATGCTAATAGTCTTGTAGGTTATTATCACGAATAATAGGTATATTCCTACTGTAAACTGTGCCCTTTGGGCTAGGAACTAGAATCTGGAAGTTGAAGCAAAGTATAGGAAAGAAGGTGGAAGTTGAGAGCCAAGCATTTTCAAGTTTTGGTATCACGAGGAAAAGGGCACATGTGGGACTAACTTCCTACAGGCTTAAGCACTTCAAAGGCTGCACTAATGTGGGAACTCGTGTGAGAACAGGATGTATATTTCCTCAACATGCTTTATTTTTAAAAGCCTCTTTGTCTTAGAAGCAGAAGGTCTGGACAGAAAGGGTACAGAAATAACATATTCAACAATGCTGCTCTTTCTACGCAAAACCAAAACATAATTCTGATTAGTGAGGGTGTCTTGGAGGCATGCTAAAACTTAGCCTTACTTTTCAACATGTGTAGAGCGTTCTTCTGCCACCTGATATATTACTAGTCAGTCTAGTACAGTGGTCATCAACCTTTTTTGCAGCATGGACTAGTTTCATACTAAACAATTTTTCCACAGCCCGGTAAGTAGGGGTGGTGGGATGGGACGGTACAAGTGCATAATAAAAGACAATAAACTGTCAGCCACACCGTTCGACTCAAGCAGTGAGGTATCACACTGCACACAGGTGGAGGGTGGAGCCCCACTGTAGTTAAGCAACATGGAGGAGGGGTCTGGCCTCCTGCCTATCTGCTGTGTCTGAAGCCTGTGCTCTCACTCCGTTCGCTGGGCAGAAGGCTGTCATCAGGGCTCCCAGCACCATCTCCCCCCCCCCCCCGGCAGCCTGGATCGGGACAGCCCATGGCCTGGTCCAGCAGCATAGTGGTTGGGGACTCCTGGTCTAGTATACTGCAAAGGCCTGGGTTGGTAAAAGAAGCTGCTGATTGTGATGAGCAATAGGGTATTGATTTCAGGTAGTCATCCATCCCCCCTTCCTTTTTTGTTTTCCTTTGCTGCAGACCTGCGATTCTTATTCTCTCCCCCCCCTTTCCATTTGCAACCATTATTTTATAGATGAAATGACACATTGTTCTGAGGTGTTACGTGGTGAAATTTATATGTCTCCTTATTTTATTTTAATTTTTTTATTAGTCACATTTGTATTGCTGGCCACTTGGCAAGCGACTCAGAGTGGCGTACAACAATTACAACAATTCTTTCCTCTTGTTGGCTCTAGACAGCAGATGTGGACCCCCTTCTTCCTATTGTATAGAGAGCTAGTTGAGTCATGTGAGGTTGAGGGAGAGTGACAATCCAACATCGTGCACCTTGATACCTGGGTATATGCTAATAGTCTTATAAGTTGATCATCATGAATAATAGGTAAATTCCTCCTGTAAACTGTGCCCTTTGGGCTAGGAACTAGAATCTGGATGTGGAAGCAAGGTATAGGAAAGAAGGTGGAAGTTGGGAACCAAGCAGTTTCAGGTTTTGGTATCACGAGAAAAAGGGCATGTGTAGGACTAACTTTCTACAGGCTTTGGCACTTGAAAGGCTGCATTAATGTGCGAACTCGTGTGAGAGCAGGAGTTATATTTCCTCAACATGGTTTATTTTTAAAAGCCTCTTTGTCTTAGAAGCAGAAGGTCTGGGCAAAAAGGACACCGGAATAACATATTCAACAATGCTGCTCTTTCTCCACAAAACCAAAAATAATTCTGATTAGTAAAGGTATCTTCGAGGCATGGTAAAAATGGAGCCTTACTGTTCAACACGTGTAGAGCATTCTTCTGCCATCTGATATATTACTAGTTGGTCTAGTACACTGCAAATAACATATTCAACAATGCTACTCTTTCTCCGCAAAACCAAAAATAATTCTGATTAGTAAGGGTGTCTTCGAGGCATGGCTAAAATTTAGCCTTACTTTTCAACATGTGCAGAATGTTCTTCTGCCATCTGATATGTTACTACTCAGTCTAGTACAGTGATGGCAAACCTTTTAGAGACCAAGTGCCCAAACTGCAACCCAAACTCCACTTATTTATTGCAAAGTGCCAATACAGCAACAGAGGAGGAAGGAAACACTCCCATTAGGCCATTGGTGGGCTCCAGAAAATTGTACAGTAAAACCTCGAGTTACGAATAAACTCAGTTCTAGGGCATTGTTCATAAATCGAATCTGTTCGTAACTCGAGGCAACTCCATTCAGATAAACAAAAGCCCCACCCCACCCTCCAACAATCAAAACAGGCCACCCCTACCATTCAAAAATCAATCAAACCACCCAAAAACAACAGCAGCATCGAAAGGAAAGCATACATAAGCAAAAATGCTGTTCCTTACCTTAAAGAAGCTTTGAAAATGGATAGAAAACTCAGAAAAATACAGCTAGAAACTGCAACTGACAGCCACTTTGGCACTTAAACTCCAGACAAAGAACTCCTCTCTAAGCACTCTACTGCCACCTACATGGCTCTGAAAGGCTGCATGTATATAAAATATAAACCCATAGGGGAAATGGTGTTTTTTGCTTCACTGGAGGCAACACAGAGGGGGGAAATTCATTCGTAAATTGGGGCATGTTCGTAACTCGAGGCATGGTTTTCAGGGCAGAACCAATTCATAAGTCGAAATATTCGTAAGTAGGGGCATTCGTAAGTAGGGGTTTTACTGTACTACCACACTGTGGGCGTGGTATGGTGAATATGGCCGGGGGGGGGAGCCCTGTGTTGCACCCAAATTAGAACTACTTTACAGTATTTCAAAAACTTGGGTGGGCAGGGCCAGCCAGAATTTCTGCTACCGGTTCTGGCGAACTGGGGGAAGCATTAAGATGCTGGGCAGAAGGGAAGGGTGAACTCTGGGGGGGAGGGAGGAAGTTCTTCCCTTGGGCTGCTGGGCAGAGGGGTGGGGTGAACTCTGTGCTGGGATGACTGCACGGTTGCCCACAGAGAGGCCTCTGAGTGCCACCTCTGGCACGCATGCCAAAGGTTTTCCACCACTGGTCTAGTACACTGCAAACCGTGGGTTGGGAGAAGCTGCAGATTGTAATGAGCAAAATATAGTATCAAGTTCAGGTATTCATCCATCTCCCCTTTTTCTTTTCCTTTGTTGTAGGCATGAGATTCTGGTCCCCCACCATTTGCAGTCATTCTTGTATAAATGAAATGACACATTGTTCTGAAGTATTACCTGGTGGAATTTATATGTCCCCTTTCCTCCAGTGAGCTCTAGACAGCAGATGTGGACCTCCTTCTTCCCATTGTTTTGAAAGTTAGTTGAGTCAGGTGAGATTGAGGGAGAGTGGCAATTCAAGATTGTGCACCAGGTTTCATAACTGAATTGGAATCAGACCTGGGACTCCCACATCAAAGTCCAGCCCTCTATTTATTGTACTACATGCATGTCCTGTAAATCATCTAGTTGCTGTTCATCTAAAACTAGATGAGAAACTGACTGGATCCAAACTCAACACACCTCACCCTAGTATAGCTAAAAAAGTTTGGGAGAAGCATCTACTGGTCCACCACAGGCAGCTTTTTAGAATCACCATGGGAAACACACATCTGAGGAAAGAAGGGTTGACTCCACATTTTGTTGCGACCCTCTATTAACCCTCTATGCTGAGTTTTTGTTTGTTGTGAGCCACCTGGAGTCGTCTCGGTGAGGGGGCAGTTGTAGAAATTAAATTAATTAATTAACTGCTATTTCTAGAAAGGGTACAGAAATAGCATGTTCAACAATGCTGTTCTTTCTCCACTAAACCAAAATATAATTCTGATTAGTAAGGGTGTCTTAGGGGTAGAGTGAAAACTTAGCATTATTTTTCAGCACATGCAGAACATTTTTCTGCCATCTGATATGTTACCAGTCAGGCTAGAACACTGTGTAGCCCTTAGTTGGTGGGAGAAGCTGCAGATTGTGTTAGCAATAGGGTGTTGAGTTCAGCTATTTATTTATCTCCTTTTCCTTTGCTGTAGGTCTTCGATTCTTGGTTTCTTTTCCCCATTCACAGCTGTTATTTTTTAGATGTGTGATCCCACTCACCTTTTTTCATATCCATAAAGAGTACTGATGCATGTCAGGTTCATCAATACTGTAGTTTATTTAAGCAGGAACTTCTTTAAGAACACAACAAAAATTGCAAACTCTGAACGTCAACACCCAACAAATGTCCACTTCTGTCCCCTTCCATCTACATCACTGTGGGCAAGCACTACTTGGTGCCTGTTGTCCCCTGTCTCAAAGCAAGGTAATGATGCCTTTATACTTAGGGAATTAGACTACGATCTAATCTGTTCACCCATACAAGACTGGTCCAAGGAGATGGTTCTCCTTGGGTTTTTCAGGTCTTCCTGTCTGTGTCCCCTCTTTCCACCTTCTCAGCTGCTACACTCTCCCCAGGAAGACAGTTTTTCTGCCTTCTTTTCTCATACCTGTCTTTCAGCCTGAGCCAGGGGAACCCTCAGCTTGACCCACTGAGTATTCCATGGATACACTCAAGCGAGAGAGGAGATGCCTGTGGGAATGCAGCTGGGGTTCCCTCATAAACAGCCAACAAAGGCTCTCCTGGAATGTCCATCCATTTAGTTTTCTGACTCCACCTGCTTTTTCTCTTTCCAATCTGCTTCCACCACCACATCCCCTGTCACCCCTATTATATCAGGTGCTACCTCCTCTGCTACCTCTAGGGCTTTTGCTGGATTTCTAGATGATTCCTCTCTTATTGGGAAGGCTTCTGTTCCCTCTCTGTCTTTCTTCCCCATCTGTATCCCCCAGTCTACTGAGAAACTAAACATTGGGAAGCCTTTGGCCAAAAGGGCCTCATCCTGATACATCTCCCCCTCAATATTCTCTGAATGGATATGATCCTCAAGTCTTTTCCCCCCTTTTTTTTATTAATATAATGTAGTCACATGTTACTTCAGTTATTTTCTATTCATTTACTATACTGAATATTTTCACCTTTATGTCAACTATCCTCAATCACCACCATATTACAACTTTATTATTTTATACATAGTACATACAGTAATACCTCATATAACATTAGTATCGAATAACACTAAAATCGCATAACATTAAGGAATCTGGGGGGAAGAATTGCATCAGATAACATTAAGATCCTATGGGATGCTTCAGATAACAACCGCTAAAGCCTGTGTGGTTACAATGTATCTCTATGGATCCCATAGGATTTTAACATGCATCAGATAACACTAAAAATCATATAACACCAAGACTTGTGGAACCAGGTTTTAGTGTTATATGAGGTTTTACTATATCACCCAGTGCACTAAAGTCCTTGAGTCTACCAGCCATTCATTTTACAACTCAATCATTCTGCCAAAAATACATTGCATTCGATGCAGGTTTTTCTCCTTTATTTTCCCTCAATGTGTGTTGCAAAAAAGGTTTCCAAATGTCCCAAAATCTATTTTGTTTTATTAACCCCCTATTTATATTTAATTCCCATGTAAGTTTTTCATTTAATGCCATGTCCCAAACATCGACATACCATTTACCAATTTCTAAGTTCATATCACCTTTCCAATTTCTGGCTACTTGTTGTCTCACCAACGTTAAGAAAATAGACAATAACTCCTTTATATTTTCCTCTAAATTCAATTCCTCTAAGTCCGTTAGTAAAACAATTTTTTCATTCAACTTTAAGTTGATATTTAGAATTTTTGCTATTTCTTGTTCTATTTTATGCCAGAAATTGGAAATAATTTTACAATCCCACCACGTATGTTTGTATGTCCCAATTTCCTGATGACATCTCCAACATTTTTTTGAGTTGCTGCTGTTTATTTGATTTAGCCGAACTGGCGTCATATGCCACCGCCACAAAACTTTATAATTGTGTTCTTTAACTTTTGTGGACAGATTTCGCATAATCCTGCTTTTCCATTTTTTCTTCCAATTCTTATCTGTAATATTAATACTTAAATCCGTTTCCCACAATCTTTTAAGAATGTCCTGGGTTTCTTCTGTGTTGTTTATCATTTTATATAATTTACTTACTACTCCTTTTATCCCCATTGAACCTTTTCTTATCTTATGTAACATCTCCTCGAAGTCTGTCAACTGTCTTGTAGGCTGTAATTTCTCTTTATATTGTTTATTCCACTTATCCAGCGTTAGTATCTGAAGCCAGTTCAACCTTAATTCCTTATAAATTTCTTTTTTTATATCTTCATTCTATGATCCTCAAGTCTGTCAGCTCAGATTCAGGAAGAGCTTTATTGCAAGAACAAACATTCTTGAGGGTATAAAAGAGCAAAACCAAATCTGAAGATTGAGGAAGGAGCTTACTGAGCAAGGAATCACATTAAAGGAGGATATTGCTAAGGGACTCAACCTCCCCTATGTCACTTGGAGAACCCTGAATAGACTGAGGGTTGGAGTTCCTAAATAAAAGACCAACATACACAAGTGGGGGCTACTGGCAGACAACAACACGCTGTATAAATGTGGAGAGATATAGAATCTGGCTCATTTACTGGTCTGCTGATTACTGCCAGAAACATGCACCGATGAGAAATTAAGTTTGGCCAATGACAAAGCCAAGAAAGTGGCTTCATTTTGGCAGTCCAGGGTTTGATTGGGACACAGAAGAAGACGAGTCTCCCCCTCTGAGCTGTCTGATACCAATTGTTTTTCTTTGGCCCAAGGTTACTGCCAAGAAAACAGGACAATCTTTACGCAAAAGAATTAATGGACACAAATCAGATATCCAGAATGGCAACACAGAGAAACCTGTCTCAAGGCACTTCAATCTAACTGGATACTCTATCCAAGACCTGAAAGTTACAATTCTGGAACAGAGAAATTACAAAACTAGGATTGAAAGGGAGACAGCAGAAAGCAAATACATCCATCTGTTAGACACCCATCGCAGGGGATTAAATATTAGCGAAGGGTTTCTGGGACATTATCAAATTTGATACACAGATTGCTATATGCTTCTAGATATTTTATATATTATATTACAACCTTCCTGCCAATTCTCTTTAGCAAAACAGGAAGTAACCAGGTACAGTGTTTTTGTTTGCAGGTCAAAGGTTGATCAGAGACCATAATGGGCTTTCTCAGACCCTTTGAGATTGAAAGGAAGACATTTAGAGCTAATCTGAATGATCTATTGTTGCTAATGGCTGTGGGAAGCTGTATTGTTGTGCTTGCTTATCTATCTTTTTGCTTGAACACACCCTTCTCCCTTTGACCCCTGAATTTAGTGTATAAAAACCATGTCTGTAAGTTTCACTCCAATTTTGTTTTGTTTATTTTATTTTGTTTTCTGATATGCCAAGAAAAATAATCAGCATTAAAATGTTGATGGCATTTTCGTTATTGCACCAAGAAAGCAAATGGTTGTATCACCAGATACCTTTGAGTTAACTGGGGATTAGTATATTTCATCCAGAGAAGCCATTGAAGGGGGGGGGATGATTTTACAATGTTATTGCAAAGTAGTAGTAGTAGTAGTATGCTGCCATGTGCGTGCATGCATAAATGATCAATAACTAGAATGAAATGTGCTTCTACTACACAATAACACAAAGTTTGCACAGCCTATTTCACAGCCAGTGCCTTTTTTCTATAGTATCATACATCTGTTATCTAGACATTAATTTACAACTAAGGAAGAGTTTAGTTTGTTCTCTATCCTCAAATTGTCATGCTAATACAGCTCCCAGCCCACTGTCTTATATATCTGCTGAATGAAGCATTTGAAGACATCTGGAGTCCTATAAACAGAGCAGAGCTCAGTTCTTTCAAAGTCTAGTAAAACTGGTCCATGCATTTTCTCTAGGTGCTCATTTTCTAATGAGATCGGTGTACAGGGTGGTTATGATAGCAAGGTGGGAATTATGTAATATCCTGCCAGCCCACATTCACAGGTTCCTTATCCATGGTTTCAGTTATCTGCAGGACTAAAAATATTCAAAATAAATTCCTGAAATACATAATATTTATGTATTTCTATGGTGATTACCAGAAGTGATCACTTGAGGCCACTGTCTGCAGTATAAAATAAAGAGTTCACTGTTTTCTGCAGTTTCAGTTAACCACCATAGATCTAGGAACATATTCCCTGTAGGTAAGTGAGCAGCCTCTTCAGCTGAACTTTTTTCTGTAATTTATGTCCCGGCACTGGGCTATTTTAGTCAATTTACCCCCTACCAGGATCACATTCCCTCTACCTACCATGAAACCTAAGTACTGGATCTGGGAATAAGCCACCTTACATTTCTTGGGATTGGTGGTAAGCCTGGCTTTTTCTAACAGCTTCAGTACCGTTTGTAAGTGTGCCTGTTGGTCCTTCCAGGACTTATTAAAGATAATGATGTCATCAGTTATATAGCAACAAAGGAAGACACTGGTTGGAGTACTATAACTATTAGTCACTGGACGGTAGCTGCTGACCCAAAAGACATGTGAGTAAACTGGTGTAATCTTCTAGGAGTAGTTAACACTGTTTTTTTAAAAAAAAATCTTATATTTTTAACAGAATCTAACAATCTCTTATATCAGATCCAGCAAGGATAGGTACTGAGCTTGCCCAGGTTTCAATAAGAGGCAGTCTACCCAGGGCAAATTTAGATACTGTGTTAAGCCAGTGAAAATCAATACAGAAAAACTTGTTCCTCCTCTCTCCTATCTTAGTGTTTTGCTTTTTTTTTCTTCCAAAAAGGTGGTTCCGATCCTCCCTTCTTCTATTGTATTATTTATATTATTATATTTAGACTTCTGTGCCACCCTACTTGGTAAAAACCGACTCAGGGTGGCTTACAGAATCCATCAATGTCAAAGTTATAATACAAAAAACACATGAGGATTGATTGATTGATTGATTGATTCGATTTGTATGCCACCCACTCAGCATACGGCGACTCAGGGCGGCTCACAAAAATCGCAACATATCAAGCATTACAGTACAATAAAAAATAACAATACAATAAAATGTAACAATGCAATTAAAAAAAAACAATATAATAAACAGTAACAGTGCAATAAAACGTAAAAGACCAACACATACATTGACAACTGTGACAAAGGGATCATAATCTCCTGAATCAGCAAACAGCCCTCCCCAGCTGTTCCTCCTTCAGGCTGGGTGGGTAAAGGGCCAGTGTCCAGCAGCAAGCAGTTTTTAAACAGGCACAGGCCCTCCTCAGGTGTTCCTCCTTCCTCTGGCTGGGTGGGATACAATATAACAGAGCAATAAGTACAATAGTTACCATATAATAGGTCAATACACATAATAAATCAACACACGGTTAGTCCATACACAATAGAGCAAACCATCTCATAACTATCAGTACACAATAAACCCAAACAGACAAACCCACAGTGTCCCCAATGGGTCCAGGGGCTAGACGTTTGTGATGGAGCCCAGGCTCAACGTCCATGACAGAGCCCAGACTTGACGTTCGTGATGGAGCCCAGGCTGACATCTTGGGTGGTGATGGAAATTGTGGCGGTGAAAGTGGCATTTTGAGGCCAACCGACCCATCTCCAAAGGCCAAGTCCAGGTTTTTATCTCCTGGCCATGGGTGGGGCCTGGGGGAGGGGCGGTAAATGTTCTTGGCTGAACAGCAAGGAGCTGGCTCATCTTTTTATCCCCCAGGCATGGGTGGGGCCCGGGTGAGAAATGGCAGGTGTTCTCAGCCAGTCTGCAAGTGGGCAGGCCGTCTTCTACACTCCAATATGCTTCAAGTATGCAGATAGCATCACCAGGGTGGCTGGTGGGAAGCAGTAAATCTACCTCTTGGTTGTTGGCTTTACCATTGCCATTAACCGTTCCATGACAATCCACTCCATTCTCTGCTTGGTTGATCTTGTAACCAGTTTAAAGCCAACAAATTGCATTCATTTTCATCATTTGTGCTACTGCCCTCATGTGCATTCTTAACTGTAGTTGGAGCTCCCATCACCATTTTTGATAGGGCTCCTCTGACAAATTAAGGGAACTCAATGCAGCTGTGTTTCACCTTGTTTTAATTCCCGTAATCCAAAGCATTCCTGATCTCTTGGGCTAGGACCATGAATGAGGCATGGGGTCAAAAGGAGAGCTTCCTGTTCCTTAGGCCACCCTGCTGCTGTCACAACTTGTTAAAACATGTTTAAAAAAGGCTTCGGGGGTCATATTTGGGTGATATCATTTTGACCTTAATGGAGGGGGCTGACACCCAATTTGAACCAGACAGGCCTGATGAAGTGCCCTATATGATCTCAGCTACTTGCTCTAACATCAGATTGGGCCTACTTTTATGTTACTAATGCATGTTTGACTAGCACTCACTGTTGCTCCACCATTTGATGAACAAGCAGTTCCTTTCCACAGGCTTCAACACTTGAAAGCTGCACTAATGTAGGAACTCGTGTGTGAGCAGGAGATTTATTTCCTTTATTTATAGAAACCTCTTTGTCTTAAAAGCAGAAGGTCTGGGCAGAAAGGGAACAGAAATAACATATTCAACAATGCTGTTCTTTCTCTTGAAAACCAAAACATAATTCTGATTCGTAAGGGTTTCTGGGGGGCAGAGTGAAAACTTAGCCTTATTATTCAACACATGCAGAACATTTGTCTGCCATCTGATATGTTACTGGTCAGGCTAGTATACTATGTAGCCCTGGGTTGGCGGGAGAAGCTGCAGATTGTGTTAGCAGTAGGGTATTGAGTTCAAGTAATTATCCATCTCCCCTTCCTTTTCCTTTGTTTCAGGCCTGGGATTCTGGGTTTCTGTTTCCCATTTGCAGCTGTTCTTTTTGACGTGAATTTGATGAACGTCTTCCTTTTCGGTTGGGTGGTTTGACAGCATTTGCAATGTAATGAAAATAATGTACTTTTGATAACCTGCAACACCAAAACTAGGGCACCCGCGAAAATAAGGGTTATATCATTTGAAAGATCATCTCAGCAACTTTAAGAATTGGTAGAAACCAAAAGCCAAAAATGCAAGGCTATGACGTCATTGCTTTCAGAAGTAGCGTAGGAAAAGTGACAGTTTTGCTGGGAAGGGGTCGGTTTTCAGAGGTTCAGCGAAAAAACTACCCAACCAATTCAGATGATCCAAAGTGTGTTTGAAAGAGAAAAGATTAACCTTTGTGGGGACACTTTCAGATTTGGAATTGGACTTCGGAAACATAATCTATGAAGCGTTATACAAAAAAAGACTAAAAAGAGGTCACACAACCCCCCAAAAAAGGGGGTAACAAATTTAAAAAATGAATAAACTTCCTGAGGAGGATACAGTTCACATACAACATGTGGAGAAAAATGACACTAAAGCATGGATCCACAAAAAAGATATTGAGGAAAATCATGACTTTATGAAATGTCATTTCTGGGGGGGGGGGGTGTTTGGCAGTGATCCAACAAAAAAACTGATTGACGGATTGAAGTGATCTAAAGTGCTCTTGAAAGAGAACAGAATAACCTTTCTTTTGATACTTATACAATTTGGATTGGACTTCAGAAACATTTTCTATGAATGTTTAAAACAAAACAAAAAAACACTTTCTTTCCAACCTTTCCTTCAAAAATAGAATCTCTCCGCTCCAGAATAGATACATTGGTGTGAAAATGAATACACTGTAGCAAGTTTCTCCTTTGAAGTTATAACCAGTTTCCTTTTTGGGTTTCCGTCTTTTTGAAGAACTGCTTTCATGGAATCGTTAAGGAAAAAACTCTTTTTCTTTGCAGTTTGACTATTTAAATATTTATTAAAAATAGATCCTTTGCAGTTATTCACCTGTGGTGAATTGTTGTTTGTATAGTGGGCTGCTTATGGACACGTGTGCGGGTAGAGTCAGGGAGATTGGGAAAAAAAGGTTAAAAGCATCTTTATTGAAAAATAAAATGTAAAAAAATAATAAACACAAATGAAGTTGGGATTTCTGGTTTTGGGTTAAAACAATGTACCAGTTCAAAAACAAGAAATTGCAAGAAGATAAATAGGGACCACTTTGGTGGGAAGGTAAACAGCGTTCCATGCCTGCTACATGTCCACGAAAATGTCTGCAGACACAGATAGCGCTGGTTCTTTGGATATAAACAGAGATGAGCACTGAAACCTAGAGTCGGATATGACTGGCTTTTGATCAAGGATGATCTTTACCTTAGCTCAGAAAACCTTAGATTTTATGAATATTTTATGAAAACCTTAATTTTATGAACATAATGTCTTTATTTTCCCCCATTTGAAACATCACCCTTAACTAATAAATGAAATGAAATAAATGAACTAATGAGCATAATTCAACACATCGAATTCACGCACTAAATCCCTGACGGTAGTGTCCTTAGATTCTACCTGCCACTTTTTTTTATACCCTGGGACTCCCAAATTCCAGTCCAGCCCTCTAAACATTGTCCTACATGCATGCCCTGTAAACCTTCCAGTCCTAAGGTTGCTATTCTTTGCCATTGTTTAAAAATGGGTGAGGATCTCACTCTTCCCACATTTTGTTTTGACCCTCTACTATTAACTGCAATTACTATTGAGAGAGAAGAGGAAGGAGAGAGAGAGAGAAATAGGGTAGAGCGATGGAGTGGAGACATTAGAGGTGTGATGTGTGTGTACGCAAGAGACAGTGGGAGCTATCTGTGCCCTGTCCACTATTGTGTGAGAGCATAAGCCCCCCAGGACATTGGTCCAAAGAGATGGGGCACTTGGGGTGGGTGGAAGCTATGGCTTAAAAGAAATGAGAATCTCGCAGGCCTCCCTATTACCTTCCCCTGGCCTCCTGCATAGAGCGCAGTTATGTATCAGAGGAAGTTTGCTGAACAAGCTGATGTTGCATTATTTCAAGGCTGGGATCGTTGGTAGGAGCATCAAGGGTTGGACAAGAGTGTTTTTGCTTTGTAATCCATCTACCTCACCATCAGTTCTAGGAAAGAAGGACTGAACTCCCAATTCTGCTGTTGCTGCCTTCATGACCACCCCAGGAACATTACAGAACTCTCCCTGCCTGTTGGAGAGGGGGAATGAGGGCCAGCTGTGTGGATCAGCTAGCCCAGCCATAAAGACCTTGCTGTCTCTCTTGACTGTATTGTATTTTTACACTGTATTTTATTGTATTGTTTTTTCTTTTTATGTAAAATTTATTGATTGTATTATCTGTGCTGCATCTGTTGTTATATTTTTATATTATGCTGTATTTATATTGGAGAATGTGATACTGTATATGTTGTTTATGTTATGTGAGCCCCTCTGAGTCGTCTCAGTGAGGTGAGTAGAGGGGCATATAAATCTAATAATAATAATAATAATAATAATAATAATAATAATAATAATAATAATAATAATAATAATAATAATAATAATTCAACTTTTGTAACCTGGCTAGTGACTCAGTCTGACAGGATGTACATTCCTCCTGTAAACTGTGCCCTTTGGGCTAGGAACTAGAATCTGGATGTGGAAGCAGGGTATAGGAAAGAAGGTGGAAGTTGGGAGCCAAGCAATTTCAGGTTTTGGTATCACGAGGGAAAGGGCACGTGTGGGACTAGTTTCTTACAGGCTTCAGCACTTGAAAGACTGTACTAATGTGGGAACACGTGAGAGAGCATGAGATATATTTACTCAGCATAGTTGATCTTTAGAAACCAATTTGTCTGGAAGCAGAAAAATCTGGACAGAAAGAGTACAGAAATAACATTCTCAACAATGTTGCTCTTTCTCCTCAAAACCAAAACGTAATTCTGATTAGTAAGGGTGTCTGGGAAAATTTAGCCTTATTGTTCAACACACACAGAACATTTGTCTGTCATCTGATGTTACTAGTCAGGCTAGTACACTGTGTAGCCATGGGTTGGCAGGAGAAGCTGCAGATTGTGTTAGCAGTAGGGTATTGAGTTCAGGCATTTATCCATCTCCTTTTCTCCTTTTCCTTTGTTGCAGGCCTGGGATTCTGGGTTTCTGTTTCCCATTTGCAGTTGTTCTTTTTAAGGTGTGTGAGCCCACCCACCTTCCTTCATATCCACATAAGAGGGTACTGACACACATTTATTTAAACAGTTTGCCCAGCCATAGAAGAGTCTCATTATTCACAGGCATTTTCCTGGTCTTGCTGTCAATCTCCTCTCCTTTAGTCAGGCTAGCCTGTCAATCTTTCCCCTAGATCAGTGGTTCCCAACCAGAGGTGTAGCTACCGCCATATCTGCCGTATCAATTATACGGGGGCCACGGGCCACGGGAGCCCCCAACGTGCGTAAGCAAAACAAATCTTTACCCTTCCTAAGGGCCCCCAAACAAATTTTTATACGGGGCCCCGCCAAGGCACGCTACTCTTCTGTTCCCAACCTTTGGTTTTTGGACTTCAATTACCAGAAGCCTAAGCCAATTCCTCAAACCACTGATCAGCCAGTGTACTGACTTACGCTTCCAGGAGTTGAAATCCCCTGTGGGGCATGGGCCCCACATTGGGAACCACTGCCCTAGATTAAAGAAATTGCTCTCTCCTGCAATTGGTGGTGCAAAGCTTTCTAGAAGCTCCTCTGCAGTTTGGGTCAGACTGCCGTCCTGACCTCTCAGCGAGCTGGAAAGGGTACACAGAAAGAGCCTCCTTGAAGATTGTGATATTTTTGAACCACAGTCTGGCGTACCCTGGTAATGGCAACCTTGTGTTGCCAGCTAATCTTTTTCACACTAGGTCAGGGTAAGGTAACTGCAGAATAAACTCACCAAAAGGTGCCTTCATCTTGGCAGTTTCATGTCTGAATTAGTTACGGAAGAAGAAGAAGCAATCTGGGCAGGAAAGCCAAAACCCTTGCTACCCCCTAAGGCAGGAGTTTTCAACCTTTTTAAGCCAGTGGCCAGATCATGCTCCCTCAGACAGCTTCAGGAGCCGGACAGCCATTTTGCCCTTTCTCCACCACATGGCACTTCCTGGTGTGGTGGAGGCAGGCAGGGCACATGAAGTGGTTCCATGGGCTGCATCCAGCCCACAGGCTGAAGGTTAAGAATCTCTTCTCTATGACATGCTGTTTCCTGGGATGGTTGTACCCATCGCTCCATCTCCTGATCTTACCCCAACCAAAGGAAATTTGAAGTGATAAGGGGTTTTGTTGTTGTTGTTGTTCAGACACACAGTTGATTCCAACCATTTGCGACCCCATGGATCACTGAGCGCAAGGCACTTCTGTCCTCCACCATCCTCCTCAACTCGCTCAGTTCTGTGCCCATTGTGTCTACAATACCATCTAGCCATCTCATTTTTGGCCGCCCCTTCTTCTTTTGTCCTCAGCCTTTCCAAGCATCAAGGCTTTCTCAAGTGAATCTTCTCTTCTCATTTGATGTCCAAAGTACTTTAGCTTCATCTTTACTATTTGACCTTCTAAGGAACGGTCAGGGTAGATTTCTTCTAAGATTGACCTATTTGTTCTCCTCACTGACCAGGGAACTCTCAAAACTCTCCTCCAACACCACATCTCAGAGGCATCTATTCTTCTGCGCTCAGCTTTCCTAATGGCCCAGGACACTTTCCACCTGCTCCTGGGACCCACCCTGGCTGGGGCTTTAAGAACTGCTGAGGCACAGGACTTCCTTGCTGCCCCACCCAAGAGGCTTTGCAGCAGGAATATATTTCATTCCATTGGGGAAATAAACCACCCTTACTCCACATTTCTTCCCAAAGACCTCTGAACACTAGTTTCCATCTCAGACTTCCAAGATTAACCATAAAAAGTGATTATATTGTTATATTTTTTATATTGTATTTTGGACTGTATTTTGGGATTGTATCTCTGCTGTATATTGTGGATTGTATTGTGGACCATATTGTGGATTGTATTGTGGATTACACTGTGTTTATATTTATTTTGTTGTACTGTATTTTATAATATTATGATATTGTATTGAACTCTTATATTGTATTCGATTGTATGTTGTGAGCCTCCCTGAGTTGGTTTCACCAAGTAGGGCGGCATATAAATTGAATAAATCAAATCAAATCAAATCTCACAACCATACATTGCCACCGGGAATACCATTGCTTTGACTATACGAATTTTTGTTTGCAATTTGATGTCTCTACTTTTAACTATGTTCCCCAGGTTTCTCATTGCTTGTCTCCTAAGAATCAGTCGCCTTTTTATTTCATTGCTGCAATCACCACCTGCAGTGATCTTTGATCCTAAGAAAGTGAAATCTGTCACTCCTCTCACTTTCTGCCATTAGGGTGGTATCATCTGCATATCTCAAATTGTTGTGTTTCTCCCAGCAATTTTGATCCCAAATTGTGGTTATGGGGTAATTTTCTCCCCAGTTACAGCCAGCCCAAAGGTTAGCTCATCGTATCACAGGAGTCCTGATTCATCAATCCTCCACTTTTAATAAATTCCTAAGGTTGGTCTTAGGATGGAAGGGAAATAAGAAGGTTTCCTTTGAGTGCTCCCAGCCAACTACAAATTTAGCACCTCTCACTGCCATTTTGTCACCCCTCTTTTCTCCCCTTTCATTTCTCCCCCTCCCCAAGAACTTTGGCCCAAGGGGATGGGGCTCTTGGGGTGGGTAGAAGCTTCCCACCTGCGGCTTAAAAGAAATAAGAATCTAGCAGACCACCCTATTGCCTTCCTCTGGCCTCCTGCATGTGTTATGTATCAGGAAGTTTGTTGGAAAAGCTGATGTTGCATTATTTCAAGGCTTACATTGGTGGCGGGGTTGAGCAAGAATGATTTTGCTTTGAAAGGCATCTACCTCTCCACAAGTTCTAGGAAAGAGGCATTGAACTCCCAATTCTACTTTTGTAACCTGGCTAGTGACTCAGACCAGCAGGATGTCTGACATGTGGAATTTGATCACACAGAGTGACTAGTAAGCAGGATTTTCATGCTAATAGTCTTGTAGGTTGAGCACCTCTCTTACAACCTGATGACTCACCCATCCAGGCCTCTGAAAGTAGGTCAAACGTGCTGCCACCAGTGCTTTCATGTGTCATACGAAAGAAGCAACTGAAAACATGGGGAAAGCAAGCAAGCCTGTGTTGATTGTTTTGGCATTACTGTACGTCATATCACAAGGAATCTGATCCTTTCCAACTGAATAATTAGACTATTTCTAGAGTGCGGATCTTATTTCATTTAATTTTATTCTATTTTGGAGTTGTTGGGGTTGTTGTTGTTGTTGTATTCTCCAATTCTAAATTGTCCAGGATTTTTGTTCTTAAAATTTGCAATGATGCTTTGAACAGTAAGACAGTGGTTAAACTGCAGCCAAAACTGCTGACTTTGTGAGTTTGAGTCTGACAGAGCTCAAGATAGACTCAATTTTCCATCCTTCTGAGGTCAGTAAAATCAGTATCCAACATGTTGGGGGCAAAATGCTAATTATCTTATGGACCGCCCAGAGAGTGCACAAAGTGCTATAGAGAGATATATGCTGTATTTACTGGCATATAAGATCCACCTTTCCCCCTTAAAAAACACTGGAAAAATGGAGTGCTCTTGTGCTGTATATAATGGCCTATTTTGATTATATAGTATTTATATTTATGTTGTTGCACTGCATTTTGGGATGCTGTGATTTTGTATTGTTGATCTGTTATATTGTATTGTATTCGATTTTATGTTGTAAGCCGCCCTGAGTTGGTTTTCACCAAGTAGGGCGGCATATAAATCGAACTAATAATAATAACAACAACAACAACAGGGTGCCTTTTATACTCTGATGCGCCTTATTCACCTGCAAAAATGGTAAGTGTAATTGCTATTGCTACAGTCATTGTATACCCCAACATAACTGATGTAATGTGATGTAAGAAAAAATGGTAAGACAGGAACCTTGAATTTGAATGTGAATATAGCAAATTTGCGAGTCATATTGTAGTCCAGTTTAGCATGCCCTAAAATAAGTGAACAACTTGTGATCCTCCAAATGACTTTTGAGTGTTTTCTGCCCTAGCTAACCTAACCAATTATGAAGGATCATGGGACTTGCAATATACCTAATCAACATGACCAGTAAGATATTACATGGGAACATAGCAATCTGCCTTACACAGAATCAGACCCTTTGTCCCTCAACTCTGATAGCAGCTTTTGTTTCAGGCAGGAGTCTTTCCTAGAAATTCATCCAACTTCTAACAAACCTAAATATCTATAGCAGTCTTTCTCAAGGTTTTTGGGTCACTGGTCTGACCACACCTCCTGGACTGCAGATTGGGCTGTTCAGTGGTTCCTCCCACCTAGAAGTGAAAGTAAAATGTGTGCTGTGCATGCACAGAACACATTTTAATTCCACTTCTGGGATCAGCAAGGGCATTGGATGAATTGGCGTTTGGGCCAGGGTTTTGGTCTGCGGGCCATAGGTTGAGAATGCCTGTTGTATAGCTTCAGCTGGGATTGGGTATGTTCAAGGTGTTCTTCAAGATCTGAAGAGTCATGGTTTCCAGCCCTTTCCCTTCCCAAGCATTCCCCCCCCCCCGAATGACCTCATCTCTGGCATTAGGACTTAGCAAGTGAGAAAAATGCTTAACTGTGGAGGAGCACATGGTAGAGAGGACCCAAAAGGAAGCCTCCCATTATTATCCTCCTTCTGACTTCAAGAGAGTCCTAGGTTTCCATAAATTGGTCTGCCATTGTCACACAGAGGGCCAAGATTATAACTCTAAACACATGAAGCAGGAAAGAGAAAGAAGGAAGCCTCTTAATTTTGCAATTCCTAAGGAATGTTCTAGGATATATTTTTATATTAGTGATTTGACTCTTCTGCCTTTATCCCCCCCCCCAATTTTTTTTTTTTTTTTGGCTGAAGCCTGTGTATAAATAACTTATCGTTACAGAAGGCCAGTCTGTTCAGGGGTGCTTTTACTGATCAAGCTGTCTAGGTATGGGTACAAATTTCATCTGCAAATTTGGGAAAGAGTCATTGTTATCAGTCACTACAACAACAACACATACACAGATCTGATATTTCCATTTAAGAGAGAGAGAGAGAGAGCAAAACAAATGAAAGTCATACGTAGAGTCCTGCTTGTGTGAGACCTCAGGCCCTTCCTGGTGCTTGATTAAGAATATGCCATGGACAACAATATATCCATTGAAGTCAGAATTGTACCTCCTGAAGCCAGATTCATCTAAGCAGCATTATCCTAACTTGACCTTGTTAGAACGGGCAGCTCTACATGTTTTAGGCTTCCAGAAACATTTTCTTAGAATAGTGCACTACTCTGTTCTTATCCTCAGTCATCCTAGAATGTAAGGAAGCACTCCCTTGGGTCATTCTAGACAATCTGGCTGTATTGCAGAAGAATAATGGGCTCAGTTGTGAGATTTCCAAAGCAGCACCCCAAAATCGTTCTTGTTTTCCTTTCTTCTGCCATAGCAGATAGTTGAAAGAAGAAGACTGACAAGACAGCAAGCCTTTTGAGGTGTTAGAAAATGAAGCATTCATATAATATTCAATCTGCGTGTTTATTTCCTCAGGTATTATGAAGGTCTCATGCATTGAAATTTAGGGTCTCATTTACACATGAGCAATTAGCTGGGCTAAAATTGCTCTTGACATTAAAATCTTTAACACATTAGAGAATGCAATTTAAAACAAATATTTCTCTGACAGGTTGACTTTGGAAATTTGAGAGTTTCAGTAAAATGCAGCCCACGTAAAACATCAAAGAAGTTTAGCTCTCAGTGTGAGTCACTTAAATAAAAGAGGAAGTCTTACAGTATGTGCAAGTAGCAATGTATATGAGTGGCAGTAATAATGAGCTATTTTGATGGATGCAAAGGAGTGTGCAGCTGAGAGAAAGGTACAAATACAAGCAGAGGCGTAAGTAGTGGTCAAGGTAAAGAGTGCATGCAAACCCTTAAGGTAGTGTTGTGTACGAAAACTTCAGATGCTGGTCATACAGTATATGTTGCTATGCCATCCTTTTCTAAGTTATCATTCTTTCCAGAGTTCAGTTTGGAGACAGAAATCACTACAGAAGAAACCACTGAAGAGCTTTTAACCCAGAACTATTGTTCTTTGGCTTTTAATTGTCATTCCTATCTTGCCTTTGAGAAAATCTGGGCCAGGGTGAACCACCTCCTGTAATACCTTGCCTTATTCCAGACTTTGGTGGCTTCTGTTTGGTGACTAACTTTGCTGCTGTTTGTTGCTGTAGGGAGGAGAGAGCGGGCAGACGAGCAGGTGTTCAGACAGACAGGATTCTCTGTTGATGAAAAACTGTGGAATTCTTCACATTAGAAGCTATGGAAGTCTGTCCTTCATTCAGCCTTTCCATGCCACATTCATATATGCTTTGTGGATTCTGCTTCTGCAAAACCAAAAGCCTGATGCAGAATTTAATTGTGTTTTTTTTAAGTTGGGCTAACGCTCACTGACTTTTTCCTAGGCATGCCTCATTTATAAATGCATCACAGTGCCTATAGCACATCAGCCTTGTCAAGGCACTGCTACATTCAGTATTATGACTTATAGAGGCATACTTTCTCCACATGAGCTCAGTTTGAGTTTTCCTCCAGTAGTAGGTGGGAACGGATATCCACTAATTTATTGACTCTTGTATTCATCAAATGATTCCGAGCCATAGTGTGTGTTTTCCCATAGGCAGACCAGATGTGTTCAGAAGCCATCAGGGGAATGGATAACAGTTTTATGGCCACACCACTAAGGATCTGACTTTTGCAGAGCCCCTTCCACCATGCAAGTGGTGAAGTGTGCTCTATACTTTCCCAAAAACTGCTTGCTCAAAAAACCCATCTTTTCCTTGTATTCTGCTATGTTTGCAATGACTTTGCCCTGATCATGTCCCATTTCTTCTGAATTATTTGTTATGAATTCCCTTGCCCTGGAGACCTCATCATCTGATAAGTGTTTTCCTTAGAAACACATATCAACTAGATTTGCAGCAAAATGAATATCTCCACAACAAAGTTCTTTCTTTCCCTTATTATTTCCAAAAATCTCTGCTCCTCATTCTGTAGTCTGGGTGTTTTTACTAACAGTCCTTCAGGTCCTGTTATTTTCCTTGTTATTTCAGAAAACATTTCAGGTACCTGAGACAAAGGTATGTTTTCAGATTCTATTCTTGCTATGCAGTAGTTACAGGTTTCAGAAGAGCAGCTGTAGATTCTGCATGAGACCAGAATATATCATTGTCCAAAACTATCTTGCTTATTTGTTTCTCAAGTGGCAAATCATCTTGAATAAAAGTTGCTTGTAGAGCTTCCTTTCCATCCAGGAGACTTTTCAGCATTATTGTTATTCCTCCCCACCTGGTAACAGAAGGCAGTTTCAGTGTTCTTGTGCAATTCTTCTGAGACCCTCTACTTTGCTCCTTTTGAATGTGTGTTGAACGATGTGATGTTTCTTAACAAATTTGATAATTTTCTTGGCATCTGACTTAAGATCTTCCATTGCCTTTAACTTCATTATGTCATGAAATAGCAAATGTAAACCATGTGCTGCACAACCAAATGTTTTCACTTGCGAAAAATTTTTGTGAATGATGTTTCATGCACGTTTCATGGCTGCTAAAAGTATTTTTTAGTTTCTTATATATGAAAAACTCATTTTATTACATATTAATTTTTACCAAATACGCATTTCTTGTACTGTTTATACACATATAAAATAAAAAATCTGAATGTAACTTGCAGAAATTACAAAGAAATAGTATTTTCTCAATTTTCCCCAATTTTCTGGTCCCCCCCCCCCAAAAAAAAAAAATAATCCCAGGTTTTTTCCCCTGCTTTCAAAATTTCCAGATGGGAATTTTACATCTCTGATTATGTCCAAAATGCAATGTTCAGTATATTCTCTTTTTGTAAAAGATGTAGAAGCTCCCTGTTCAAGGGAGAAATACAGGCCTCAAAGAACCATCTAATCTCTAAACTGTCAAAGGGCACGCTCTGTGTTTAGACAGGAAAATGGGCAATCAGAGTGAAATCATGACAGAGGTGGTTTTGACTTCCAGGAATTGGTTGCCTTCACTGTAGATGAAGAACGCAGGAAGAGCTTGAACTCAGCAGGTGGCCAGGATCCACGGTTGCCTCCTCAGTCTCGTGGCCCTGTGGTCCTGGAAGTTGGCTGTGGTTCTGGCGCCATTGCTCTTAGTATACTGAACAAGCTGTCTCAGGTGAGTACATTTTCTTTTTCATAAGTAGAAGATAATAATAATGCTGAGGTGTTTTCCACACAGAAAAATGCAAAGAAATAGATGTAAGGAGAGCAACTGCTTCCCAGTATGTGTGCTCTGAGGAATGAGCAGGAAGGACCAAATATCCCTTTTGCATTTTTGGTTTGTGTGTACTGTACTCATCTTTTAAGTAGTTGCTGGGGTACACAGAAAGAACCTCCTTAAAGATTGTGGTATTTTTGAACCACAATCGACCATATCCAGGGCAATGGCAATCTTGTGCCGGCAAATCTTTCTCACACTAGGTCAGGTGAAAGAAACTACTGAATGAATTCACCAAAAGGTGGCTTCATTTTGGCAGTTTCTGGCCTAGACATAGAAGAAGAGGAAGAGGAGGAGGAAGAGGAAGAGATAGTGGCATCTTCCAGCTTTTCAGCAGCCCTCCTCATCTGGAAATTATTTAATCCTTTTGGGAAACAAGTAGATCCACTTGGGTGTAGTAAGGCTTTTTGGATGAAGTTGAAACTTTCTGGAAAACTTTCAGGGAAAGACCTTGTTGTAAAAGTGCCTCTGGACAGTAGGAAGAGGATAGATACTTCAGATCATTTTCTTGAATGAATATGGGAGGTTTTTTGGGGGGAAAGACCTTGTAATAATGTCTGTGTTATTGTAGGTAGAGAAGTAGCACGATTACCCTCCAGAAGGATTATCTGAGCAAAAGTAATCATTTCTTCCATGGCCCACTAAACATGAAGGCAGTAGGAAGTTCTGGCAGAGAGTGAAAAATGCTCAGATCTCACAAATGGCCTACACATTCTTGAGTTTGAAAAGTAAGAGGGGACCTCAGACTCTGTGGCTGAATTTGGCTCTCTGGATGACCATTCACCTCCTCACTTAACTTATTGGAAGAAGAAAAACCACATTTGCTCGTTTCACTGTTTTTCCTATTTTTCAGCAATTGAAGTGCCTCTCCTGAGGCTTAATGACTGGCAGCAAAGGATCGTATGCTTTTTAAAATGATGTTCCTTTTTGGCCCTATTCTTTTGGTCTCAACTGGCACAAGGAGCGATAGTGGCCTCCCAACATAGACAGCTTTTATGGGAATTGGACAAATTCACCAAGGTCGATAGTTGCTAGGTATGGTAGATATACACTACCTTGGGACCAGAGGTAGCACCAGGCTTCGGCCTACATGCTACTGAGGGAGAATCACTGCCTGTCATGGGTTTCCCAGCTGGACGTCTGTATAATCAGGAGGTTGCAGAAGTAATTTAGCGCTCTGTTCTTGCCTTAGTGGTTAAGATGCTGCACTTGACAACTGGAATGTCAGCAGGTCAGCAGTTTGAGACCCGAGTACTGCATGACAGACTGTAAACAGAGATGAGCACTGAATCCTATAGTTGGATATGACTGGCTTTCAAGCAAGGACAACATTTACCCTTACCTCTAGTCCATTGGGGCTCTATTTGTTTTGACTGCTCTTAGCCATGTCAGAAAACTTGAGGTGCATTCTGTGTAGTAGGAAAGTGAAATATTTGTGTGTCAGAAAACGGAGGAAGATTTTATAAGTGAAAACAGTTGACATTTTTAAATAAAAAGTCCAATTTATGATGCAGTTATGTAAAGTAGCCAAAGGGGTTTTTCCAAAATGTGACAGCATTGCTCACTATCCTTGTTCTTTTTCCCACGGCCATTCTGTCACACCCAAGAAATGTTTTCATGTTTGGTTGGTTGGTTGGTTGCACCTGTTTGTTTTTCCCCTTGCAGAGCCGGGTAATTGCCATAGATAAATCAGAAGCTGCTGTGAATCTCACCAAGGAAAATGCTGAAAGGTAACAAATCACATGTTGTGCTTACTAATAACGAAGATATTTTCTGAGTCGTGTCCTTATGTCACAAAACAAGCACTATCTGGGGAGTATCAGCAGACTTTAGGAAACATCAAAATTCGAAGGAAGATAGCAACTATTGCTTAGGCAAGTGGGGTGGCATAAAAATCGAACAATTAAATTAAAATTAAACTATTTATTATTTAGGCCAGGACACTTGAAGCTGTTCAGTGAAGACTAACCATCACCAGGAAGCACAGAATGATGAGTGGTTATGAATAAGCAGAGTGAATCAGAAATAAAGCCATATTCAGCCTTCTGTTTGCTGCAATTCATTGCAACAACTTAAGTTGATGGAAGTAACTCGTAGGATTCTGAGCATATTATACCTAAATCCAGTATGTAAAACTCAGTGGGATAAAAGAGGAGTTCTTAACCTTTTTAAGCCGGGGGCCGGGTCACACTCCCTCAGATAGCTTTGGGGGCCAGATGCCCATTTTGCCCTTCCTCCACCACATGGGACTTACTGGTATGGTGAAGGCGGGGCACATGAAATGGTGCGGAGGGCCGCATCCGACCCACAGGCTGCAGGTTGAGAATCTCTGAGATAAAACAATGGCTCAAATCCTATTGTTTAGTATAGTTAGCAATTTTGGATTTGGATTTGGATTTTGGAGTTGTATGCCACTCTATTCGCCAAAGCGACTCTACACAAATAACAGCACAAATAAAATACAGTATCACATGACAAAACATATTAAGGTATCAAATATAACACATATATATCAAAAAAATCCCCCATCACAATTACAAAATCAAGAAATTATTAAAACATATCAGCAACACTTCAAATAATTCTAAAACAAATCAAAAACATATCAAAAATCTCCAATCCCTAATCACAATTACAAATCAAAATCACCAGATTCCCCAATCATAGTTACAAATTACACAATCAGATCATCGTAAAAACACATCAAAACTATTACAAAACAATACATTAAAAATTTCAGAACTAATCCTATCAGTCCTATCAGCCCCAAGAGTCCGTTGGGAGCAGCGCCAGGTCTTATAGCCCCCGCCCTGGGCAACAGCTGCATCTCGCTGTCTCCAGGCTGGACCACACGAGAGCCAGGAGTCCTTTGGGGGGGCAGGTCTTATAGCCACCCACCCCAAGCAACAGCTGCATCTCACTCTCTCCAGGCTGGACTGGACGAGAGCCAGGAGTCCTTTGGGGACAGCGGCAGGTCTTATAGCCCCCCGCCCCAGGCAACAGCTGTGTCTCGCTCTCTCCGGGCTGGACCAGATGAGAGCAAGGAGTCCGTTGGGGGCAGTGGCAAGTCTTATAGCTGCTCGCCCCGGGCAACAGCTGTGTCTCGCTGTCTCCGGGCTGAACCAGACGAGAGCCAGGAGTCTTTTGGGGGCGGTGGCAGGTCTTATAGCCGCTCGTCCCGGGCAACAGCTGCGCCTCACTCTCTCCGGGCTGAACCAAACGAGAGCCAGGAGTCCTTGGGGGCAGCGGCAGGTCTTATAGACACCCACCCTGGGCAACAGCTGTGTCTCGCTCTCTCCGGGCTGGACCAGATGAGAGGAGTCCATTGGGGGGCAGCAGGTCTTATAGCCGCCCTCCCCGGGCAACGGCTGCATCTCGCTCTCTCCGAGCTGGACCAGACGAGAGCCAGGAGTCCATTGGGGGGGGCAGGTCTTATAGCTGCCCACCCCGGGCAACAGCTGCATCTTGCTCTCTCCGGGCTGGACCGGACAAGAGCCAGGAGTCGTTTGGGGGTGACGGCAGTTCTTATAGACACTCACCCTGGGCAACAGCTATGTCTCGCTCTCTCTAGGCTGGACCAGACGAGAGCCAGGAGTCCGTTTGGGGCAGCGGCAGGTCTTATAGCTGCCTGCCCCGAGCAACAGCTGCGTCTCGCTCTCTCTGGGCCGAGCAGGGCTGGACGAGAACCAGGAGTCCATTGGGGAGGCAGGTCTTATGCCCCCCCCCCCCCGGAGCAACAGCTGTGTCTCGCTCTCTCTGGGCTGGACCGGATGAGAGCCAGGAGTCCATGGGGGGGCAGGTCTTATAGCCGCCCACCCCGAACAACAGCTGTGTCTGGCTCTCTCTGGGCTGGGCCGGATGAGAGCCAGGAGTCCATTGAGGGGGCAGGTCATATAGCCGCCTGTCCCGAGCAACAGCTGCGTCTCGCTCTCTCCGGGCTGGACCGGACAAGAGCCAGAATAGTCCTATTGAATCAGAGGAAAGGTTGCATTTTGCCATTTCTTAATTTTGCCCATTTTACTCAGTTCTCATCCTGCATATCCTTTGACATGTTGTTGGTGGTGATGGTGGTGGTGATGGTGGTGATATGTGTCATCAAGTCATCTCCTGAGTTCTAATCCATTGCTTTATCCACTACACCACTGTGTCTATCTTTTAAAAAGAGACCAAAAATGACATTAAAATCATGCCTGAAGTCCTGTTGTGCAGCTTCATGTGAGCAGTGAAATGATGTCCTCAGCAGTGGCAGATCACCACTGAGTAAGATCTTTGGTGATTGAGCAGTGTGTATGACTTCTATACAATGTGACAAAATCGTGAGCACCCTGAAATCACCAAAGGAAGACTTTAATTAGGAGCCATTTGCTGTTGCTGATGTGATTACCATTTCACCTCCAGAGCTGCACAGCAAGATTTCAGACATTGTGGGAGAAAGCTTAATTATTACCCCTAATAGTTTAGTTGAAAACAGTACAGTATTTGAATTTTCCTTATAATATCTTTTATTCTTTCTGGGAGTTGACTTCTTTTAACTAGAGATATCATTTTGCACATGTATTTTGAGTATTTTGCACATGTATTTTGTATTGGCTTCTGGTAAGAGGGACCTGTAAAATGAGTCACTTTTTAAATATACCAGATATATACATACAGTAGTTGAAATGTTTGAAGTGATAGCTGTGTTGGTCTGAGAGTAAACAAAACAGAACAGCAAAAAATAAAATAAAAATGATGTGGCACCTTAAAGACTAACTCCACTTTTTTGCTGTTCTGTTTTGTTTACTCTCAGACCAACACAGCCCCTGTCCAGACTGCCCCTTTAGGTGCACCTGGATTGGCCAAAAAAGCATTGGTTCCTGCTCAGGGGGAGCAGTGATTAGCCATATAGTATGCTCCTCCCATCCAAACAGGAACCAATCTTTTCAGTCTAATTCACAGGAGCCCAAACTATGGCCCAGGGGCCAGAGTCAGCCCCTGACACCTATTCATCCGGCCCACAAAGCCCTTGTCACTTCCAGAAGTGGAAGTAAAACTCACCTGTATGGGCGCATTTTACTTCTGCTTCCCAAAGTGGTGAAGGCTTTGTTGCCTGGATGAATTGGTGTCAGGGGCCAGATCCAGCCCCTGGGCCATAGTGACCAGCCCCCTGAACCATGTGATCAGCCCACACCCAAAAAGGTTTGGGCACCCCTGGTCTAATTAAACACTTCTCCAGATCATCTACAGTCTGGGGAAGTGATTTTTTTTTTACATTTTCAAGATGGTCACTGATACAAAGTATCATTTTATTTAAATTCCATTTCTTCCATCAGTTGCATATCTTGTCCAACAGTCCTTGATCAAAACAGTCCTAAGTCATCTAGGGTAAACTAGTTTAGTAACTGCACCATAACCTGGTATGTGTGGCAGGGCAAGGGAGAGGAAAATACAACTTTGACTTCCTTTCATTCCATAAATAACCCTTTAAAATTAGTTATGACTTTATATTCTGGTTGCTGGGCATACTTGACTCTTGTCTTGCTGCAACACAGAGATCCTTTTTGTGGGGTGCCAAAGTGAATCAGATACTGTGTTGTAATACCAGTGTATAAGCATGGGTGTAACACATGTAGGATCACAAGATTCACAGGGAGAACCATTTCTGATTTACAGAGGTAATTAACATTCTCTGAGGGGTGGGGAAAATTTCTGGGAATGATAAAAGAGGGGGAAGAAAGCCTGAAGCAGTCTTACATGAGAGCCAGTTCCAGCTGCCTTAGCTTATCTGAGGACTATGAGGCTGGTGAAAACAGGATACTTGGCAATGTGATATCCTGAGATACACCCTTACTCCATTTAGCTCAGCTCTATCCGCTCTAATTAGTAATAAGTTAAAAGTGTAGAGCACTTGCCTTAGATGTGTTTACCTTCAAAAAGTAATTCATCCCCCCCCACCCAGTTTTTGAGGATTACTTATTTAAACTACAGTAATACCTCGGATAACGCTAAGACTTGGTTCCACAAGTCTTGGTGTTATCCAATTTTTAGTGTTATCCGATCCATGTTAAAATCCTATGGGATGGATCGGATAACGTTAAAGCTCCATAGAGATACATTGTAACCGCACAGGCTTCAGCGGTTGTTATCCGATCCATCCCATAGGACCTTAACGTTATTCGATCCAATTCTCCTCCCCAGATTATTTAACGTTATGCGATTTTAGCGTTATCCGAGGTAAATGTTATCCGAGGTATTACTGTATTCACAAAGAGACAAGAGGCATATGTACATAGCATCAGTTAAAAGAATGATCTACAAATCTTTTTTTGAAAACTGATACAAATGAACTGTACAGTATTTACGGAAATGTAATGATTAAGGAAGAGCATTGTTCAACATTTTTTCCATACAGTATAGCCCTTTCTTTATGGATTGCTGGCACACAGAGCAAAAAAATAATATCCAGATATCCACAGTTTTGCATATTGCATTTGAGTAAACTTTTTATTTAGCTGATAATGTAGCAGAATCTGATGAAGAGCAGCTAATGGGACACAAACATGGAACTTTGCAAATTCACGTTTTAATTTCTAGTTATAACAACGAGAGGCTGCCAAGACCTGACTCCCTGCAGCTGCTTTCCATGAGGCCAACATGTTAAGCCAATGATGGTGACTCTTTTAGAGACCTAGTGCCCAAACTGCAACCCCCCAAAAGGAGGAAGCGTTCCCATTGAGCTGCTGGGCAAAGGGGCAGGGCAAACTCTGTGCTGGGGTGACTGCACTGGTGCCCACAGAGAGGGCTCCGAGTGCCACCTCTGGCACCTGTGCCATAGGTTTGCCACCACTGTGTTAAACCATGTAATTTCCCTATCTAATTTGTTTTTATAAATGTTGTGTTATTGTGTTAGTGTTTTCCTTTGGACAAAGCTTGGTAGGAAACAAACTCTGTCAATGAGTGCCACACCTCTGTCTCTCTTCCCATCCCCCTTTTTTTCCCTTCCTTTTTTCAGTTCTTTATTTCTTGTCAAGAACTGACTTTGTGCTTTGTCTGCCTGATAGTGAGAACTGGCCTCTGCCTGTTGCTGCTGATCGTGTAAGGACTGTTGAACAGCTTTCCCCTTTCTTCCTCTCCTGGAATAACTATTCTGCTTTAATTGCTATTGCAAAATCCTTGAACTGCAGAACCTATTTCAGTCTGTGTGCCCTTCCTCTACAGAGAGTGGCCAGAGACGAAGATGTTCTATTTTCTCTTCATAGCAGCTAAGCAATGAAAGTAACAGCCCAAAAGATGCATAGCAAGTTTGGTGGCTAAGGAAGGGCATGGAGAAAGCTATCCCTCCTTCCATACTTCCTATCAGATACATATGACTTCACCACAGTGTCTTTCTGTAGTATGGCTTGGGCAGCTCTGTGCCAGCATCACTGCTACATGATCATGGGCTCCAGTGAATAGAGTGTGTTAGCCACACACCAACAAGCACAAAGAAACACCTCATACAAAGCATATTCATTCCCACCTTATGTTGCCAGTGCTAAACAAGGAGACTTACAACAAAACATAAACAAAAGTTAGTCACCATGGAAATCAGATGTCTGAGGAAGGCTACTGGAGTGGCTCGAAGGGATAAAATCAGGAATGAGATTACAGTATAAGAGAAAGATTTGGAACAGAACCAATATTGTAATACCCAAGTAGTGTTATGGGCAGAGTGACAGACTAGGAATCAAGTCTGGATTCAAATCCCCACTCAGCCACAGAAGCTCACTGGAGGAGTGGAATTGATAAGACTATACCTTAAATATCTCAGTTACTTGAAAGTCCTGTTGGAGTCACAATACGTTGGTTCCAGCTTGGCGGCGCATAACAAAAATAATTGTTGTAAAGAATGCCAAAGTAACTGGCTCAATAAAAGTTTTCCATAAATAGTAGGTTGCAATCACAACCACAGCTTGTTTTGTTATGAATTGATACTACTGTGTAAAGAACAATAAGTCCACCTTACAACCAATGCATCAGCATTTATTTAGTACACTGAATTTCAACAGTGTTTTTAATTATAAAATGTGTGTCTTCTACATGATCTCTTCTCCATAGATTAAATCTTCAGGACAGGATCAGTGTCCTTCACCATGATGTCTGTTCAGGTAAGTCTCTTTGATATGTGTTCTTAGTGGTAGGGGAGAAATTAGATCTGTCTGACTTGAAAGTACATGAAAACTGGAATGACCTAACAATTCACTCATATTCCTGGACTGGTGTGCAATAGTCTACCAGATGCAGGTGAAAATAATGGCTTATGTACCTTATTTATTTATTTTCTCCAATTTGTATTGCTGCCCCACTCCGAAGACTCTGGGTGGCTCACAAAAAGACCAGTCACAAAAGTGACAAAAACCCATTGAAAGTACTAACAAAAATTAAGAAGTTCAGAAGATTAAAAAATTAAAACAGAGAGAGAGTATTCACTAAATTAGCCAGCAGGCCAGGGCCACCACATCAGTGGTGCCCTACACCTGCCCTGCCAGCCATGTCTTTAACCCTTTCCTGAAGGGCAGCAGCTCTGTCTGGAGTTGTAGCTCAATTGGCAGGAGGTTCCATAGGGCCAGAGCAGACACTGAGAAGGCCCTCTTTCTTGTGCTAGAGAAACATGCCCCTCTAGCCGATGGAACAATGTGAGAGCCTCTCCGGTCCACTCTGTTGGGACGGACAGATGTTCTTGTGGTGACATGGTCTCTTAAGTATCCTGGCCCACTACCATGTAGGGCTTTAAAGGTAATTACCAGCTCCTTGAATTGCACCCGGAGGCACACTGGCAACCAGTGCAGCTCCCGGAGCAGTGGCAAGGCACAGGCATAACACCTGCACCCCAACACCACATGAGCCACCGCATTCTGGACCAGTTGCAGCCTCTGAATGGTCATCAAGGGCAGCCCCATGTAGAGTGCATTACAATAGTCAAGTCTGGAGTTGACCAGAGTGTGCGTGACCATGAGCAAGGAGTCCCAATCTAGGAGCAGGCGTAACTGGCGTATCACATGAAGCTGTGCAAAAGCCCTCCTGGCCACCCATTTCTGGATGGGAGATCCCTGACAACATTGATCTATACATTAGTAATCTCTAAACTTGATTATTGTGATGCTTTCTACATGGGGCTATCCTTGAGCTTGGTATGAAAACTTCAGTGGGTCTAAAATGTGACCAGGCCCATACAGGGACCCAAAATTGTGATCATATTTTCCTAGTTGTGGCCCACCTTCATTGATTGTTTGTTGCATTCCATACCAAGTTCAAGGGCGTGGTGCTTACCTATAAAGTCCTACCTATTTGGTACCTTGCAACTGTTGGAGTGACTCTCCTACAGAAATTCTACCTGTGTTACAAGGTCCTTGCAAGCGGCCTTGTTGAGGGTGGCCACCCTGAGAGAGCCAAGGAGAAGTGATACTAGGAAGAGAGCTTTCTCATTGGTGGCCCATTCACTATGGGAACCTCTCTTTGAAAATCTGACAAACCTCTTCAGAATTTCCTATTCAGAGGGCAGCCTTCCATCCTTCCAAC
This sequence comes from Furcifer pardalis, assembly GCA_030440675.1. Taxonomy (NCBI): domain Eukaryota; kingdom Metazoa; phylum Chordata; class Lepidosauria; order Squamata; family Chamaeleonidae; genus Furcifer; species Furcifer pardalis. The sequence continues at coordinate 107,900,486 of CP126893.1, forward strand.
TTGGTAAAATGAGTACCTAGCATGTTTGAGGCAGAATGCTAATTAACTTGTGAACCACCCAGAGAGTGCACTAGCCGCCTCGTTGTTCAGTCGCACAGTCGATTCCGACCCTTTGTGACACCATGGACCATTGCCCGCCAGGCACCTCTATCCTCCACCATCGTCCTCAACTCGCTCAGCTCTGTGCCCATTGTGTCCACAATACCATCTAGCCATCTCATCTTGGGCCGCCCCCTTCTTCTTTTGCCCTCCACCTTTCCCAGCATCAAGGCTTTCTCAAGTGAATCCTCTCTTCCCATTTGATGTCCAAAGTACTTTAGCTTCATCTTTACTATTTGACCTTCTAAGGAGCAGTCAGGTTTGATTTCTTCCAAGGTTGATCTGTTTGTTCTCACTGTGCAGGGTACTCTCAAAACTCTCCTCCAACACCACATTTCTTCTGAGCTCAGCTTTCCTAATGGTCCAGCTCTCACAACCATACATTACCACCGGGAATACCATTTCTTTATGCGAATTTTGGTTTGCAAGGTGATGTCTCTACTTTTAACTATGTTCCCCAGGTTTCTCATAGCTTGTCTCCCAAGAATCAGTCACCTTTTTATTTCATGGCTTCAATCACTATCTGCAGTGAGCTTTGATTCTAAGAAAGGGAAATCTGTCACTGCTTCTACTTCTTCCCCATCTATTCTCCAGGGACTGATAGGTATATACGTGTGATTGTTTTTGCTTTGATTTGGATTTTTGCATTAATCTGGAAATTGGGCTTGATAGCCTTACAAGCCCCTTCCAACTCTGCCAGCCTATAATTTTGTAATTCCATGACTGCAAACTATCTTCCCATAAACTAGAATCTAATCTAAACTGGAGTCAGCTGAGACATAGGATGGCAGAGGAATGGAACACTTGTTCAAGGTGTCGTGAATGGTTTATTAATAAATGGTTGGAAGCTTGAACCAAGTCAAAATGGACCTGCCAGTTATTTTGTCACATTTGGCAACAATAGGTCAACTGATTCATAAACCCTTTTAATTGTGAGGAGGGGAAGATCTTTCAACTTGTTATTATGCTTGAAGTTTGCTTTGATTATTTCTTCCATGTAGGTTCCATGGAATCCCTGCTGCCATGCAATTTAATAGACACTGTAATCAGTAATCCACCTTACATTTTCCATGAAGACATGACTCACTTGGCAGCAGAAATCCTCAGGTGATTAACATCTCTTTCTCATTATCCTTCTCATGACATTTTGTTTTTCTCTTTCCTTTTAATATAGATTTCTGCTAGTAATAAAATATCTCTTAATTTTCTCAGAAAAATTAGTAGCAGCCATAGATCTCCTCTCCACACCGGGGGGGGGGGGGAGAGAGATTGGTGCTGAGGAGTGTAGTAACTATTTCCTGTAACAGTCTTTCTTTTCACACTGTTTGCCCAAGTCAGCTATGCTAGAGAAATGTGCCTAACACAACCAGTACATTGTTAAGGTGTAACAGTTTGCTGCCAGGACTTGACGTAGTTTCCTTTATCCAAGATTCAAATGCCAAATTGCCAGTACGATTCTGCCTGTTGTGTTTGGACTCCACTTTCAGGTTCAGGTTATTGTTAAATAATTATTTCTCTCAACTTCACATGAGGACGTCAAGATATAAAGCCAATAAATTAAAAAATACTGTTTAAAAAGTAAATTTAAAAGCACAATTAATGAAACATAGTGACAGTCACCAATGATAATCTATGGAATTAGTGTGTTTATATGTGTTCCTTTCAGAATAACTTAAAGTCATTCCCAAAACAATCCCCTGAAAGTACCTTAGATTTCTCAAATGTAAATTTTTCACAAGTACTTTTCATTTACTGTATTCATTGCTACTGGGCTTTTAGATGAATTAGTGATGTTATCCTTCACAGTGGTTTCCAAATAACATGCACATTTTGCCTCTGTCTGTAAAGCAGGTATTCCTTTGGTTTTAATCCCTTTTCTTTGGTCTCTAGTTATGAAGACCATGATGCCCTAGATGGAGGAGATGATGGAATGACTGTCATCAAAGAAATTCTGAAACTTGCTTCTTATGTTCTCAAGGACTTTGGGTGAGTTCTCATGCTAGTTTGTAATTTTTAAACTACTGGGGACGATGGCTGAGGATCCCTAGACGCCCATCTGCCGGGGGTTTCAAAAGCTGCGCCAGCTTAGGCGGAGGAGGAAGAGACAGCCACGCCATCCCCAGACTCCCATCTGCTGGGGGGTTCAAAAGCTGTGCTGGCTCAGGTGGACGAGGAAGGTCCTGCCCAGAGGATGAGGCAACAGCCACCCCACTCCTGAACTTTGTTGTTTGTATGGGGAACTTTTCTTGAGTGGCTGTGACTTTATCATTATACTGTAATATTGTATATTGTATTATTTTGTATCTATTGTGTATACGTATTGCTGAATTTATCATGTGAGCCGCACTGAGTCGGGTTTCCTGAGTGGGTGGCATATGAGTGTGAAAATTAAATTAAATTAATGCAGAGCTTCAGAACTTCCTGAAGAGTATAGTATACTGCCACAGCCAGAATAACAAGAGGAAGAGAAGCAGAGGCATTGAAGAACTTTTGTCTTTCCCCATTCCCCTTCCTTTTCTAGCGTACTATCTAGTTTAAGGCAGAAAATACTGCCAAACAGAAACTCAGCTCAGGAATGAGAGGTGTCTGAAGCTAGTTCTAGGTCAAACTACAGATCAATCACAACAAGGTTTCTTCAGGTGTATGGAGAATGGTCAGAATCCAGAGCCAAACAATACATGAATCACTCACATTCCAAGGCAATAAGTCAAACAGGACAGCCAGAATCAAGGTACGTAATAAATAATATACTTAGACACACAAAAAGGCATTCTAAAAATGGACAATCATAGCACAGAGCTAGCCAAGTATAGACGTTAGCTTCAGCAGCTTGTTTTGGAGGGAACAGCTGCGTTAGGAGCCCTGGTGGTACAGTAGTTAAACTGCTGTCCTGCAACCAGAAGATTGTGAATTTGATCCTGGCCAGGGATCAAGGTTGACTCAGCCTTCCATCTTTCCAAGGTCAGTAAAATGAGTGCCCAGCATGTTGGGAGCAAAATGCTAATTAACTTGTGAACCACCCAGAGACTGCACTATGTGCTTTGGGGCAGTATATAAGTGTGATTGCTTTTGCTTTGTTTATTCATCTTTGGTGTGAGTTGATTCCTTCTCCTGGGGGATCTACTTAATTAACTGCTTCAGATGAGTTGACTTTGTGGTCTGTGGTTCAATATAAAAGGTCACTGATATTCTGTACTGCTCAGGATCATTTCTCTGCCATACTTTTGTTTCCTGGAGGAACTGGGGATACACCTGGCAGGATCAAACTCTGCCTCAGTCTCCTATGCACTGGGAAGAGCTTCCTCTGGTTCTATGCCTTTCAGCTGGTTGTCACAGCCTTCATCCTCTGAAGAAGACTCTGCCAGGTACAACATGACACCAGCTCTCAGGCTAAGTACATTTAACTAAAGGGAGAACCCCCTCCTTTTCTATCTTGTGGTCTAATAGAAGCCCCTAAGGGTGAAGAGTTGGAACCCTAGTCTTTCTCCATTATCACAAACTCTTTTGAATAGTGGGGAGGGGGGGGGGAGAGAGAGAGAGAGAGACATGCACAACTGGTGATTGCCAATGTCACTTAGGGTATGTAATCATTTTTCTCCTCCCAACACATACATAGCAGAGACAGTAACTAATATAAGAAATTACACCTAGGACCTTTTTGTTTTCTCGGAATATTATTATAAACAAGCCAAGTAAAGAGAATATGGTCACCAGCATCAAAGATTCTTTGCATGTGGCATCAAGGCCAAACCCTTAAACGTCAATACAGTAGAGCCCTGTATAATGAATGCATCATACAACAACAACAAAATGTACAACAAAGGAAATTGGGGGGGGGGAGGTGCATCATACAACAATAAAAATCCTTGTACGATGCAATGCATCCCTATTGGAATCGTACAACGAAAAACCTTTCATTGTACGATGCATCCTATAGAAATGTTCATTGTACGATTTTTCCCATAGGGATTTCTATGCATGCATCGCATAATGAAAAAAATGTATAATGAAGTGCCTACTGGAACCAATTACAGTATTTTCATTATATGGGGTTCTACTGTATTGCTGATATGCCTAATATGGTTTTTGTTTTGTTTTTAAAATTGTGCCAGAAGCACACAAAGGTGATATTGCTGTTGGGTTTTGGCTTCATGCCTGAGAATTTAGAAAGCTACACTTGTGGTTAGCACTGGATCATTACACTTCTAGACAGGAAGGTACAGTATCTACAGGTCTATCTGCTTCAGTTCATCAGGGAAGATGAAGTGTTTCTGGATAGAGAAGGGCAGACTCCTAAAAGACCAACAGATGGACAATGCCTTTAGGAAGGAAGAAGACTGCCAAAAGCAGGAGACAAACAGTTGGTAAAGGTATGTAGAGGACTATCAGGAGGAATGCTATCTCCTTGGAGCTATTCAGTCATTATCAAGCCCTCCATTTTGGACATTGATTCCATCCAGGTTGGACTGAATGAATCTTGACATTCCTTCTGCCTCTACAATTGAGTCTAATATTTTGACTAGAACAGACATATAGAATCCGTAAGCACAATTGCTTTTATTTGTTTACTTGGGAATACCGTGTTTCCCCGAAAATAAGACATACCCATAAAATAAGCCGTAGCAGGATTTCTCAGCAGTTGCACAATATAAGCCATACACCAAAAATAAGACATAGCGATGGGCGTGACTATGCAGTGATCTGGCGCAGAGCGGTAAAGAAGATGGGTAGCTATAGTGATAGGCGTGGCTAGAGGGATACAAAAATTTAATTAATTTTACCATATTTTCATGTATTTTGAATATTGAAACTTACTAGCTGCTGCTACATTTCCCATCCTCAGTTTATACTTGGGTCAATCTATTTTCCTGGTTTTCAGGTCAAAATTAGGTACCTCAGCTTATATTCGAGTCAGCTTATGCTCAAGTATATACAGTACATTTTATGGAGGTAATTCCTTTTACTCCCTAGTATTAAGAATACACTGCTGATGAGGATCAACATAAAGATAAATTTGGAGCAAGAAATCCTTGGAAGGTGTGAACAACCTTCCCTGGAGATGAGTAAATATAAAATCCTATGTGATATGGAAATACAGCAAAATGCTAGAGGGATACAAATGTATCTGTTAGGTTAGCGATTAGAAAAAAAAGAGTAAGAGGAGATGGGATGGACCATCAAAAACAAAAAAGAATCACCTTCCATTCCTAGTGGATAAGCAAAACTTAAGATTCAGTACCTTCTGCATGTCTCCAGTCTAGTGCTAGGTGCAAAACAGTTGGCCTAGTCAAAATTGGCTACAATCTTTGATCTTCTAGATCAGGGGTTCTCAGTCTATGACCTCGGGGCCGGATGCAGTTGACAACACCATTTCATGCGGCCGCCACCACCTCTGCCACACCCAAAAGTGCCATGTGTGGCAGGGCAAAATGGCCGTCCGGCCCCCAACGCTGTCTGAGGGAGCGTGACCCAGCCCTCGGCTTGAAAAAATTGAGAACCCATTTTCTAGATTGACCCTTCTGAATGCTAAAGGAGATATGGTTCACCAGCTTGAAGATTAGGGAAGTATGGACTCAACAATGATGTATGGGACAATCCATGATTTACAGTGCAGCTTGGCAAGAGAGAAGCTGCACCCTGGGCTAAAGAGGCTGATTGTTCATGGTTCGGATGAATCCCTATCCAGCAGAATGCACTAAACTACCCAGTACAATGTGAAAGCATTAAGACTTTAGAATGCAAGTCTTAAAAGAAATAATTTAGAACAGTAAAAATTTGGAAGAGATTTAACATTTTTCAGTAGCTTCTGTGAAAAGTTATGTTTTATCCGGGACACGAGCGTAGAAAGTGGTAGCAAGTATATTGCTACATTTTTGTGGGTTTTCAAAAATGCTGTTGACATAACAACCCAAGAAAAGCATCTGAATCCCTCTCCTGTAAAATATGAGCAAGAGCCTTGTGATATCATTCTGCAGGTTTTATAGAAATACATTTCATTTTTAAACTCAAGGGCGGGGGTGGGGAAATATGATTTTAGGGATCTGTTTTCCCTTGTTGCATCTTCTCCCTCTTCCCCACTGAAGTGGAAGAGACAGCACATAGGGGGAGGCATTTTTGTAGGGAAACATCCACACCCTTCTGTGAGAGGGACAGCATTTTGGTTGGTCGAAAGGGAGTGTTTTGTGTGGGAAATGACTGGGATTCTGAGAAGCACCTATTGTTTGGGTTTGGCTCTTTTCCCTTCAGTTTATTTTGTAGCCTGCAAAACCGCCATAGCCTGTGATCAAGATGAGGATCTTAAGCATGGTTTTCAGTACACAGTCATTAAGATAGCTCTTGATAGGCCTTGGAAATTTAGATGTTGAGATTCCTAGTCTTGGTGCAAGAGAATAATTTGTTCTCATGGAAGACGTTTGAGTCTTTATGCTTGTGGGCAGAAAATGTCCTTGTCGAGTTTAGCTAGACAGTTTATTAAAAATATGACATCATTTAAGATTTCTGAGTTGGTTCAGCTGCTCTTGTTGAGGAACACCCTTCCCCTAAACCAGTTATTCCCAACCTTTGGTTTTTGGACTTCAATTCCCAGAAGCCTAAGTCAATTCCCCAAAGCACTGATCAGCCAATGTACTGGCTTTGGCTTCTGAGAATTGAAGCCGCCCTGAGGGGCGTGGGCCCCACATTGGGAACCACTGCCCTAGATTGCAAGTAGTCCCTGGGATGTTTTGTGCAGCCAACTTGACACCCACTCCCAAGCAAAAGTTTTTAAATTTCCTTTTTTACAACAGATAAAATAAAAGTGAATTTCCGCTTCTAGAGGCCTCCAGGACTTTTATATTAGCAACCTTTGGATGAGATCTCTTTGGTCTTAGGCTTCATGCCACCCCCACCCCCTACAAACTAGAAATTCCTGTCTGGGCACTGCCTGTATCCTTCCACCCATCCACCCTCAGTCAAACATCCCAAACCATCCATTTCTATGTTCCAGGCAGCCCAGAGCACATATTTACCCCCCACAAGCCTCTGAGTATGCCTGCTCCTGAAAAAACTGTTTGTTGTGGGGGCAGAGGCAGTTTCAGCAGAGATGTGTGATTTTGATATCAAGTTTCCAAGCAAAGCATTTTGTAAATCTATATACATTTTTCCTTTGCTACTTTGTCTTTTGTGTTTAATGTGGATTATATACTGTGAATTTGGAAAGTGAAATGCACGGATCTTCTTCTTTCGTGTCCAAATAAAACTCTGCACTTTCTTGGCTTTGTCATTGGCCAAACTTGAGGAACCTGTGTATTAAAGGCTATGAGACTGATGTTTCTTCAACAGATTTCAAATTCGGAGGGAACATCACAGTCTTTAGTAGAGATCCAAGTGGGAGACCTGAGGCATACAATTCTTCTTACTTAACATGGCGATTCAATCTTTTTTTAAAGAACTATTTACATTAAGTATCTGTATATTTTAATAATGACGCAGGCTTTCCTTTGTTTGTGCAGGTATTACTTGACATTCCCCTCTCAGTAGCTCTGAAAATTGGAGCAGTAACCCAAAGATTTGTAATGGTATGAAAAAATCTTATGAGGGAAACGGGATCTCCTTATATAAGGTCTCCCTTGCTCAAAAGCCAGTCCAACTCTAGAGGGCAGTGTTCATCTCAGTTCACAGACAAAGAACCAGTACTGTCTGTGTCTGCAGACATTTCCCTGGTCATGTGGAAGGCATGACTAGGTGGGGAGTGCACTGAATGCTGTTACCTTTTCCACCAAAGTAGTACCTATTTATCTACAGTTAAACACCGGATAACGATTGGATCGGATAACGCTAAAATCGCATAACGTTAAGTAATCTGGGGAGAAGAATTTGATCAAATAACGTTAAGGTCCTATGGGATGGATCGGATAACAACCGCTAAAGCCTGTGCGGTTACAGTGTATCTCTATGGAGCTTTAACGTTATCCGATCCATCCCATAGGATTTTAACATGCATCGGGTAACACTAAAAATCGGATAACACCAAGACTTGTGGAACCAAGTTTTAGCGTTATCCAGTGTTTTACTGTACTTGCAATTTCTTGCTTTCAAACTGCTAGGTATGCAGGAATAAAGACAGATGATAGGAGCTCACGCCATCGCACAGCATTTGGATCTTGAACTGACCTGCCAACCTTCCCGCTGTCAAGCTCAGTATCTTAACCAGTAAGCCACCATTGCCCCATATGTTATTATATAGGCTCTTCCATATGAAACAGAGCCCCTATTTTCCTATATCAATAGAAAGGACCCTCTCTTCAGACTAACACTTTCATATGATCAGAATGCTGATGGGGGAGTAAATCTGGAGAACTAAAGGAAGAGAGGGGGAAATAGAGTGGTTGAACAAAGAGGAAAAGAACATATACAAAACCATTTCTTTGAATAGAAAGGTCAATTGCTGGCTCGTGACATACTATTTTTGAATATCCCAAGGAAGAGAAGAGAGGGCTGACCCTGAGAAATCACTGAAAAAAATCCAGTTACTGTGGCTGAGAAGTGCCCTTCCACGAGAAAATAAGAACATCAAATTCAGACAACAGGGACAAAAATGTAGGAAAATCCCTGAAGAGGCAGGATAGAAGAACAGTAAAACCTCATATAACACTAAAACCTGGTTCCACAAATCTTGGTGTTATATGATTTTTAGTGTTATCTGATGCATGTTAAAATCCTATGGGATCCATAGAGATACATTATAACCACACAGGCTTTAGCGGTTGTTATCTGAAGCATCCCATAGGATCTTAATGTTATCTGATGCAATTCTTCCCCCCAGGTTCCTTAATGTTATGCGATTTTAGTGTTATTCGATACTAATGTTATATGAGGTATTACTGGTATTCCACACTTTGAAAATGTATTATAGGAGTCTGTTTGTTTTCTCTTGCCTTTGTTCTATACCAGTGATGGCTAACCTTGGCACTCCAGGTGTTCTTGGACTTCTATTACCAGAAGCCCAAGTCAGCACTCCTGCCAAGGTTAGCCATCACTGTCCTATATGGTCCTGTTTTATAATCTTTTTTAGTTCAAAGATATTTTTATCTGCCTCTAAAGAATTAAATGCATTTGGTTTTGCAGTTCGATTATAGCTCACTTAACATCTGAACTTGGGTGCTTTTCCCCCCAACCAGAAGCCTAGATGTATTCACATAAGATCTGTGTAATTTTCAGGGGTGGATCTTGGTTGTGCAACCAGGCGCACAACCAGTCATTTTTAATTTAAATCAGTTACCCTCAACAAGTTATACAGATTCTGACCTTTGTGTTTCATATGCATAAGTACCAAGTTCAAAGCTCTATAGATCTTGTCTTTTCTCATAGGAAATGATGCTGCCTCCTCCTCACTTTATTTTCACAACAGGCCTGCAGTATAAGTCAGTCCAAGAGAGAGTGACTGATTCCAGTTAGTTTCAGGACTTCAGGGAGGGGTTTCAGCTCAGGTTTTATGGTCAAGCATCTTAACTATAATCACATGCTGTAAATTGTAGTGCTTCCAAAGAAAGGGTTTCTGTGTTCATTCAGGAGGCATGCAGAATCCCATTCTAGACTTTAACACGTTATTCCAAGTATGATTGGTTAGCCTCTTGGGTAGTGGTGGCAAACCTATGGCATGTGTGCCAGACATGGCACTCCCAGGGCTTTCTGTTGGCATGTGTACCATCCCCCAGCACAGAGTTCATTCCGCCCCTCTGCCAGCAGCCCAATGGGAGTGCTTCCTCCCCCTCCCCCCAAAAAAAACAGTTCACCCACTACTCTGCTTGGTCACTAGGTCTCTAAAAGGTTCTCCATCACTACTCTTGGGCAACTGGATTTTAGAGCTCAATTTTAAAAGTGTGTGGATCTCTGACAACTTTGTAACAGTATTGTAACAACAGGTAAAAAGCAGTTTTATTCAGATCATTAGAACACTTAAACTGTGCTGCCCTGTGTTCATTTTCTTTGTGAACCAAGTGGGAGGAGAGAAGCAGCCCTTGCCTCTCCTCTCTCAGAGTTACATCTCATCGGGCTCAGAGACAGAGGCATTAACAAAATGGGCAATGTGGACCCTCCTCCATTACTTGATAGGTAATAAAAACTGCAGAGTTTATTTCCCAAGTACAAAAGAGAGCTTAATTCCAGTGGATCTCACAGGCTTCATAATTTGGACTGGCCTGTTTTACCACAAAACACACTGCAGGATAGTTCGGGATGTCCCAGTTCCTATGACCTTATAATTGATATCTGAAGACAGTGGCCTGTGCTGAAGTGAGCATGTAATTGCATCCACGTTACTCATGTAAATATGTTCAACACACATACACAGAGCTGCCAAAAGCAGGCCGTAAGCATGATATAATTGAGCAATCACACAAATCATTTCAGCCTGTGTACAGAGAATCCATTGAACTGGCATTCTCATTATCCCAGTTTGACCATGTACCTGCTCTTAAGGTACATTTTGATCCAGTTACCAGATTCTCTTGCTCCTCTTTGTCTGCTTTCAGGAGTGTGTTTCTGGAAGTTGACCCCAGACACCCAGAGATGGTGAAGAACTGGCTTTGCAATCATCCTGACTTGCTCCTCTTTCTGTCGGACACCTACAAGGACTTCTGTGGCAAGTAAGATGGAGGAGATTCATGAGTCTTACGTTCAGGAGGTGTGTGGGGGGGGGAGGACAACAAAGTAAAGCTAAGGAAGCAAATGGACACACTTTGTCCACTAAAGTCACTTCACAGAAGCAAAGTGAGCTACCTATACCTGTTAATCTGGAACTCTAACTGAAAGATGTTTTGTACACTCTATGAAAGTTTGAGACAGACTATTGGCCATGTCATAATATGTGTGCTCTAGTGTGATGGCCTTAGGGTGAATCCAATCTTCTAATGAAGGGAATTGTGAGCATTCTAACCAAATGCAGAGCATTTTGCCTAAGAGAATGAAAGTGAATGTATGTGTCCGGTGCAGTAACCAACATATCATAAATGAATTCAAATGCTGTATGCTTCTGATGTTCATGGACATGCATTTCTAGACCTCCAAAGCTTATGCCATCTGTTATATTGGTCCAGAATGCGGCTGTTCAGGTTGTGATGAGATGCGGGCATTATGCTTCCACCTCACCATTGCTCCGGGAGCTGCACTGGTTGCAGTATGCCTCTGAGTGCAATTCAAGGTGCTGGTTATTGCCTTTAAAGCCCTATATAGTAGTGGGCCAGGATACTTAAGAGACCGCGTCACCCTAAAGACATCTGTCCGTCCCACCAGAGCGGACCGGAGAGGCTCTCTGGTCATGCCATCAGCTAGAAAGGCACATCTCTGTAGCACCAGAAAGAGGGCCTTCTCTGTGTCCGCTCTGGCCCTACGGAACCTCCTGCCAACCGAGCTGCATCTCCAGACAGAGATGCTGCCCTTCAGAAAGTGGGTTAAGACTTGGCTGGCGGGGCAGGTATGGGGTACGGGCCATGTGGTTACCCCGACCTGTTGGCTCATTTGACTCCTCCCCTCTCTGTGTGTGAATTTTTAATCTCTTTTTAATCCTTTAATTCTAATTTTTATCCTGTGTTTTAATTGTTGTTAATTAATTGTTGTTTTTAAAGCTCTGTTAGCTGCCCTGGGTCACTTCTGAGGAGGGTGGCATATAAATATGATTAAATAAATAATAAATTAGTCTTTAAGATACCATAAAGCTCTGTGGCTGTAGTCATCTCTCTGCTAGGGTTTAATGCTGTGGTTTGTGTTTTTCTTCTGCAGGCCAAGGTTCCTGCATATCCAGAAGCATGAAAAGAAGTACCATAGAAGATGCTGAGTACTGTAGTTCCATACTAGCACTGCTGTCTTTAGTATTGTTGAACACAGTGATGAATTCTTCCAGTGCAAATTCTGTTGGCAAATCCCATTAGCTCAAACACTGCCAAGTTGTCCAGAGAGAAAACAGGAGATGAATAAAGAAGACCTTACAAGTTGCTGAGGCTGGATGGATGAGCTTTATTCACACTTTATAGGGAAAGTGACTCCTTTTATTAACATTTGAGATAAATATATTTTCATTGCATTTGTTATTTTACAGCCAACTTGTATCCCTCCAAAAGTTGTTGATTTATAATTCCTATTAGGCCAAATAGTCAGTGATGAGGGGTGGGTAGGTGGAAATTCTAGAACCAACACTATCTGAAGAGTCATAGGGGTCCAGTCTGCTTCTGATGTTTCCATTAGAAGATAAATACTGTGGCTTATAGCAGTTGGTAATCCAAACTAGAGAAGACGTGTTAGCCCAAATCTTATTTGTGAAATACAATGTACCAAAGGATGATCATTCAAGCATTTTCCATATTTGCCACATGTGGTCAACCAATTTTCAGCCTGAGCATGTCTGGGCATGTAATGGATAGCCAACAAGATTGCACATACAGTAATACCTCGGATAACGCTAAGACTTGGTTCCACAAGTCTTGATGTTATCTGATTTTTAGTGTTATCCGATGCATGTTAAAATCCTATGGGATGGATCGGATAACGTTAAAACTCCATAGAGATACATTGTAACCGCACAGGCTTTAGCGGTTGTTATCCAATACATCCCATAGGACTTTAACGTTATTCGATCCAATTCTCCACCCCAGATTACTTAACGTTATCCGAGGTAAATGTTATCCGAGGTATTACTGTACACCTATCATGATTTCTAGTTAGTGCTGTGCCATACCAACTACATTCTGTATGTTGAATCCCATGGGACTTTCACAAGTGTTGACTCACCAGTCAGCAGTTATTCAGCTTATTCTAGTTAGGAATAGCAGTTGGATTTAGGTCATGTAATGAAACTGAATCAGTGCTTGGTCTTTGAAGATAATGCATATTTTATGTACTGGAACAAGAGGATAAGGGTGCCTGGAGTGCGATGGTCCATGGGGTTGCAGGGGGTTGGACTCAACTATGCAACAACAACAACAAGAAGAAGATGTTATGTGTCATAAGTTGTATCAGAAGGTCATATTTTGGAGGGGAAATAGCAAAACAAAATAAGAGGAAACATATCCTCAAGAAAGAAACAAGAATGTATGCTTAATAATATGCTGATTAAAATACACAAGATTAGTCACTGAATTATTTCAAAGAATAGATTACATTATAAAAATCTTAGGGTATTGAGTTCCTGCTCTGCTCCTAAAGCCAGAATTAGTTATTCTAGAGGCATTTGGTACATCATGTGCTAGCTTGAATTCACTCACATGCTTGTAGCTATTTTGCTTAGGTGGCCTGAATGGCTTTGACACATCTTCTGCAACTGACCTGGAAGAATCCTGCTTACTTTGACCAAGTGTTATGTTCAGGCATGGTGATGCTACCAAAAAAATCCTCCAGGGAAGCTCAATGGTGGTCTACATGTTGTCTATAGATGCAGTAGCATGCTGCAGGTTGCAAGCTGTTCAGATTCAAATTGAAAGCTCCTTGTTTTTCTGAGGAAAAGATGGCCCATAAAAGAGCAATGCATTTTGAACCTCAACTGTGAAAATACAAGGACCCTTCTGCAACCCAGAGCTATCTGTATTCATTACAAAGCGGTGGAGATTTTTGAGTACAACTCTTGCATTGCACTACATAAGAGCAAAATGTGTCTGGGTGAGCCTTGTGTAAGCCATTGTGTTCATGTAAGAAATGTTAGCTACCTATGCATTTAAGTTAGACATAGACCTTTTGTTTTTAGTTCAGTCATGGGTCCAGACTTATTTGCCAAGTATTTTTTGATCAGGAGAAATCATTCATCCAAAAAGAATGTCTTGAGAGACAGGAGATGAACTGAAGCAAAGAACCAAAATTATCTTACAAATACAGTGGTACCTCGCTTAAAGAGCATAATGTGTTCCACAGGATTGCTCTTTAAACGAGTTTGCTCTTTAAGCGAAACACCATTACAAGTGACCAATTGTGACTTCTGGGCATCTCACAACCCCAATTTAGTTGTTAAGCAAGTTTTTGGTTGGTTTTAGTTGTTAAGCGAGGCGACCATTCAGAGAAAATTCTGCTTTATAAGAGAGTTAGTCTCTAAGCAAGGCACTCTTTATGCCAGGTTTTACTGTAATTGAGTTGTTTCATTTCCAAATGGTTTGTTTTTGTGGACTGAAGCTAGACATATGAGAAGGAACTAGTCACCTTCTTAGCATCCAACAGTTTCAAAGGTCTGTCTAAGAAGCACACATGAGAAGGCCTTGTTCTTTGTGTCTCCTAGACTATGGCGTGCACTCTGTCAATATTGCATCCTGTTTCCATGCTACCTGTTCCCATCTCTAGGTAAACGTATGATGCCCCGCATGCCCTGCTGTGCCATTTCAAAATGTATTCTTTGTTTCTGTTCTTTTACAACTTTATAGAACACCTTTAGAATTATTTTTGAAAGGAAGGTATGGTATAATTTTTAGAAATAAATGCATACATAAAAACAAGCTCAAATTATATTTCCTTTCCAGTTTCACTATAGACAGTTGAAATAGGCTCCCATCTTCTGCCAACCTAGCAATCTGAAGGCAAGAAATTGCAAGTAGATAAATAGGTACCACTTCAGTGGGAAAGGTAACAGCATTCTGTGCACTCTGGCATCTAGTCACACCTGCCACATGACCACAGAAATATCTGCAGACACAGATGGTGTTGGCTTTTTGGCTTTAAACGGAGATGAGCACTGCCCCCTATAGCCGGACACGACTGGCTTTCAAGCAAGGGAGACCTTTAGTTCCATCTCTGTGTTTAAAGCATGTCAAAGAGTAAACAAAAAAAACATTGTAGCACTTTAAAGACTAACTGCTGTGTTTTAATGTTAGCTTTCATGGATCAAGTCCACTTCATCAGACATAAGAGTGAGATTTCATGGTATCTATTTATACACATCAGGTACAGAATGGTTGGGTTAGCATAACAGATAAATATACAAATCAATGTGGCTTTTTACAACTGGTAATAGAAGATCTCTAGTTGTTATTCAGATTAGTTGTGACGATTTCACCCTGTTGAATTGCAAATGGTTAGTAGATGGATGCAAGACAAAAATGGTGGCATTACACATTTGCTAATGACTTTACCCTTCAGGCCTAGCATCTATTGTGTGAGTGGCCCCAGCCAAGTACTAAGTTCTTCCTTTGTTCGGAGAGGTAGCCCGAGGCTGTGGATGAGAAGTAGGTTCTGTGATAGGTGGTATAATATAACAACATATAACATACAACATATACAGCAGCATATAACAACCTGTTGGTTGTGGTGTATCGAATTTGATACTGTCCCAGAAACCTTTGACTATTATTCAAACCTTTGAGATGGGTATCCAACATATGTATGTACAGTGCTTTATCTCTGCCATCTCTCTCTGCATCCAAGACTTGTAATTTTTCTGTTCTAGAATGGCAACTTGCAAGTCTTGTGCAGAGTGTTCAGGTAGATTTGAAATAGGTTTCTGTGAATTGCTATTCCTGATGTCTGATTTATGCCCATTAACTCTTGCACAGAGATTGTCCTGCTTGTCCTATGTAGAGCGCAGAAGGGCATTTTTTGGCAAAAGATGACATAAATTATATTGGCAGAGGAACAAGTAAAACTGCCCTCAATGTTGTGTGTGGCATTGTTTGGTCCAGTAATACTGTTGCCAGAGTAAATGTGAGGGCATAGCTGACATCTAGGTTTGTAGCAAAGTTCAGTTCCCATCTCTGTTTCACTGTTGTGTGCCAATAGTTGCTTGAGATTGGAGGGTTGTCTGTAAGCAAGAAAAAGTCTGTCACCAAGGGCTTTGGAGAGTGAAGTATTCTTGTCAAGGATGGGTTGGAGATCTTTCATTATGCATGTGAGAGGTTTCAGTTGTGGGCTGAAAGTGTCAACCAGCGTATTTGATTGCTTATTCTTCTGGGATTGTCTTGCAGTAGGTTGCTTTTGGGTATTTATCTTCCTCTTTTGATTTATTCTTTAACCATATTGGATGGGTCTTGTAGTCTGAGAAACTCATTTTGTAGAGCCTTGAGCTTGGTGTCTCTGTCTTGCGGTTGTACCTGAGGGCTTGGTTAAAGACAATGAATTTTGTCGTGTGTTCTGGATGGAAGCTAGAGACATGCAGGTAGGTGTATCTGTACGCGGGTTTGCAATATAGCGCGGTACTGAGATGCCCATTTTGTAGTTTCACAGTGATGTCTAGGGAATTAACCTGCTGTGTAGACTGGTCCAAGCTGAGTTGAATATTTGGATGGAAATTATTGAAATCCTGGCAACTGGCATGTATCTGATGTGTATAAATTGATGCCATGAAGTCTCACTCTTATGTCTGATGAAGTGGACTTGATCCACAAAAGCAAACATTAAAATTCAGCCGTTAGTCTTCAGTGCTTTTTGTCTTTTTGTTTTGTTTACTCTCTGATATGCCTGAAACAAACTAACATAGCTACCATTTCAAAAATCTCTGTGTTTATAAAATCATTGTCTAAGGCAGGAAATAAAATTATTTACAGAAGATTTCCAATCCCCAGTGGTTCAACAGTAGCAAAAAAGCCACTTCTCCTTCCTAAATGGTGCTTTCTTTTGGGAAAACAAGTGTCCCCTTTTAATATTAGTTAAAACAGCATGTACAAAAGAGAGGATCTCCTTAAAGTGTGATCTCTGTTTCTATGGATCTGTTCTTTGTCCCTTCTGTGCAGACAACCCTTAAGAACTCTTGCTATTCAATATTGTCCTTAATCAAAGACTGCATCAGTTTATTTGGGAGCAGGTCCTGAGGTTAACTCAATGTCTGGAGCTACAGCTTCTATCTAGTAGCTATAGTTGCCCCAGCCAGTGCTCAGGGTTTCTGAAACCTATAGTCCAAGGACTTCTGAGGCCTCAGGTGTGGAAACTACTAGTGTGAACCTATATTTTTGCTTATGTGATTATTTTTATTTTTGCTCTTTGCCTTTTCCCATGCTTGTACAGAACGTTGTAAAGTCCTAAAAAGCAACTAAATATACTTTGAATTAATACGTCTCAATAAACTTGTATACATGTATTTTCTATGTGTATTTTAGGACATCCTGTGTAAGAGATAGTCGGACTCAGCAAGGTTTACATTACTATTGACTTCATTGCACATTATGTTTGCAATGATTATTTGTTGCCATCCATATCTTTACTCAGCCTGATAACAGTCCTATGATATCCACTTCCATTAGTACTAATTTACCGATGAGTGCCGATATAAAGTAAACTGTACTTCCTAATAATGATTTTGTGTCAGAAATTATTCTGGCTTGAAAGGATTTTTGCAGAAGAAACTCCACTCAGGGAATGGCCAAATGAGGCTAATTGTTCTTCCCGAAAGTAAAATTTGAACTCAAACCCAACTGGGCCATAATGCTTGCTTTCCCTGTACTCTATCCTTTCATTTCTTGTTCCTCTCCTTTACAAGCATTCACACCACTAATGGCACATGCAGTGAAGACTATGTAGCAAAATGCTGGCCTTCTGTTAAGCACATGGACGGGGAATTTGCCATTCTTCATGAGGCTGAGCTGTTTTGCCATGAGCCCTGTTAAAGGAAACAATTTTTTCCCCAGTACAGTGTGTATCTCAGCATCTTGTACACGTTTGGCAAAACACTTCTAAAACAAAGCCCTTCAAAGCATATAAACATGGCATCCTTTGAAGAGCTAGTGGTCCTTCCAGGCCTGATGCTTTTCCCAGAAGGGTAGACTCTAGTGTGGAAAGTCTATAATTTGACTATGACCTCTCTAGGGGGGTTTATGATTGCTTTTATGAAGCTGCTGGCAAGCAGTATTGCCATTCTTGTCATTTTACAGTGTATCATAATGTAAAAGTCACCACTTATTGGTTGGCAAATGTTTTAAATACTTGGAGCCTCCACAAGAAGAAGAGGAGGAAACAGTTTTGAACCAAAATTGGCAGACTGTGTAGTGCTTTTCCTCCCTGAAGCTGCAGAAAGTTGGGTTTATGTGGGGTCTGGAAATAACCAAGGGCTTTGCCAATATGCCAGGAGAGGGCGCAGTGATTCCAACTACAGGCGCATAATACAAATGACCAGTCTGAGTTCTATTGCCTGTTTTAGGGAGGCACTTTGCTTTGGGAAAGCTGTTCCGAATTAAGCTAAGAATGAAATTTCAACCGTCTTGGAGCCTTTACAAGACCTGGGACTTTTCTTCACCCAAGCCGGGATTGTTTGCATTTCCCGTCACTCTTTTGGACTGGTGAAAACATACAATAGGATATTACCAGAGCTTAGGTTTTTTTCCCCTGGACTAAAATTCTCAGAATCCTGCAAGGCAGCCTTGTGTGCTTAAAATTCCCAGAATCCCCTAGCCAGCACAGCCAGGAACTGTCACACTTGCTAGCTGGAAAGTTTTGTTGAACCTTTTTTTTAAAGTCACTTCTCAAGCTGGGGGTTTAGCGGAACTAGTTGGTTCATTTGAGGACACGCTCCTAAATCATGTCGAAAGCAGTCCAATGGTGCTTCTGGAGTGGAAAGATCGGCTGTCAGAAGCTCCCATTGCCCAGGGGATGTCCAAAATGCTCATAGTCCTCACATCCTTCAGAGCAGCTCCTACTGTGTCCCCAGAGAATAGACTGAAATAAAAGTATGATTATTTATTGTGCCAAAATACAAGAAATAGTTTAGGGAGCAGATTTGGTACATAATTACAGTACAGGGAGCCAGGCATTTCCAGAAATTTCAGCAGCCACTTCTTGTGAAGGGAAAAAAAGGATCATTTCATTGTCAACAAATAGCCATGGGGAGAATTGACTGTGGGCATTTTTCTCTGTCCAGGGGACAGTATTTTGACATGTCAAAACTACACCATGTGAATAGCAATGAATGTTCGTTACCTGCTCTGGATGGATTGGGATTAAACATAGCCAGAATTATTATTTTTAATGTACCATATACTGAAATCACCAAAGGAGATGGGGCTGCAGTGGCTCAGTGGTTAAGAAGCTCATCTTGTTAACTGGAAGGCTGGCAAGTCAGCAGTTTGAGACCCGGGTACTGCATGACAGATTGAGCGCCTGTCTCTATCCCAGCTCTTGGGGATGTGAAAGGAGCCTCATTTGGGCATTCCCTGAGTGGAGTTTCTTCCACAAAATCCTTTCAGCCCAGAATAATTTCTGACACGAAATTATTATATTATGCCAAAGGAGATGGTGATTTTAGCCTATTGCAGATGATGAAATATATGTAGATGTCTTAGCCATACCCCGCTTTGTCTGGACAAGGCAGGGGTGCTCCGGGCGACAGGCAGATCAGTGGATAGGATGGTGTTAATACATACCTGGGTTCCCTGATGTCTGTGGTGCCTGGGTTTTTTGCTTTTGAAACATTCTCAGAAACCAACTCATCCAAAATGCTGTGACCTGAATGTTACCCAAGACTAGTTAGTGGGAAAATATGACTTCCCTCTAGTGTACCATAGCAATACTAGCTACTGGCAGCTATACTGGCGACTGGTTTGGTTCTGGGTTTAATTAAAGTGCTGGTTGTGATTTCTCAGCTGGCTGATTAACTCAGTGATATAGGTATGTGGTTGGGGAACCAGAGGCTGGGACCTTGACTCCCCACTGCCTTGGGCTAACTTCACAGTCCCAGGGTGCCCCCAGAAGGAATGGAAAACTACGGCTAAATACTCTTTACCTTGACCAGTGTTTCCCAACCTTTGATTTTTGGACCTCAGTTCCCAGAAGCCTAAGTCAATTCCCCAAAGCCCTGATCAACCAATGTACTGATTTAGGTTTCGGGGAATTAAACTTCCCCTGTGGGGCATGGGCCCCATGTTGGGAACCACTGGAAGTCTCCATAAATCAAAGTTGACTTGATGGCACCTCATTGTTGTTGTTGTCATTATCATCATTACTCTCCACAACCTTACACAGCTTGATTCAATGCTCTTTGAAAGACCTTGTTCTTTCATCGGAGCCTGCCTGGGTTCCGAGATATTTTATGAGGAAGACCTTCTCCGAGTCCTGCTACCTGGCATCAGCTCCTAACATGTGAAAAATTCCCCTTCTGGAGGAATTTGGGTTAGTCCCCTCGTTTTTGTCTAAGGTTGTTGTTGTTGTTATTCGACTTGTATGTCGCCCCCCCCCCCCCACCACTTGCAAGGCGACTCTGGGCAGCTAACAAAGATATAGTAAAGGTAAAGGTTCCCCTTGCTTGTAGAGCATTACAAATTACAATTACATACTATCACATCAACACAATATAAAAAGCATTCAAGCACAATATATATTTCAAAAGCAATACACATTTCAAAGCAACACACAGGGGAAAAATACATTGCAAAAAACTCAGACTTGTCTGCTTCCCTCCAGGCTAAATGGCCGAGGGAAAAGTGTGGCGGCAGCAGTGGCGGCATTTTTAAGGCCGGCCAGCCGCACGTACAGCTGTTCCTGCTTCCCTCAAGGCTGGGGCCAGCCGAGGGAAAAGTCCAGTGGAGGCGGAAGCGGTGTTCTTATTTTAATTTGAGAAGGTAAAGGTTGCCCTTGCTCTAAAGCCAGTCATTTCCGACTCTAGAGTTCAGTGCTCTTCTGTTTACAGCCAAGGAGCCAGCACTGTCTATGTCTGCAGACGTTTCCATGAAGATGTGGCAGGCATGACTAGACACCAAAGTACATGGAACACCATTTACCTTCCCACCAAAGTGGTACCTATATATCGACTTGCAACTTCTTGTTTTTGAACTGCTAGTTTGGCAGGAACTGGGTACAGATGCAGGAGCTCACCCCGCCATGCAGCATTCAGATCTCAAACTGCTGACCTGCTCACCTTCCAGTCATCAAGTTCAACATCTTAACCACTTGAGGCAATTAACCCTCTTCTGGGGAAGGAGTGTTGAAGAGATGGGTGCTACTCGTTTTTATTAAAATGTTTCCAAATTCCATTTAATCTACTAGTATTTTTTTAAATATTATAATTAACGTAATTGTGTTTTAACATTATAGTTTTTTGTGTTTTTATTGATTCCGTAGCTATTCATAATCATTTTTTAAAAAACCTCCCAGTTTTGGAAGAAAGGAAGGCCAAGAGTAAAATATACACAATTTTAAAAATAGATGGCGAATAGCTGCCAACTGATTTTGTACTAATCGGTCATGAGAAGCCATCTGAGGAGAGATCTAATTATCTTTCCAGAAATGGAGGGAACCTGCTCTTTGTTTTCCAGGAAACATTTATTTGATTCTTCTGCATGTTGTATGAGCAAGTTTCATTCTAAGTAAAATCTGGAAGTGAAACAAATATATTTACTTGAGCAAAAAGTGCGGTTGCAGAGTGAGATTCATTGGTCTGATTTTTCCCAGTAATCACTGCGCTATAGGCTGTATCAGTGATGGCAAACCTTTTAGAGACTGAGTGCCCAAACTGCAACCCCAAATCTACTTATTTATTGCAAAGTGCCAGCATAGCAATGGGAGGAAGGAAATGCTCTCATTGGGCTACTGGGCAGAGCGGCGGGGTGAACTCTGTGCAGTGGTGAGAGAGGAAACACTCCCACAGGGCTACTGGGCAGAGGGGTGGGTGAACTCTGTGCTGGGGGAGGAAGGAAGCGCTCCCATTGGGCTGCTGGGCAGAGATCTCTGGGAGATGTTGTCCTGAACCACAAACTGGCCGATGTAACCATTCCAGAAAATCAAAATAGCCACACACACCTTACCCGAATTCAGTTTTTAATAATAAGAATTATATGTCACCGGGGGCCAGAGGGGTGGATCAGAATTTTAGAGGTGCTTAAGTGGGTCATGGCCACAAAAAAGTTTGGGAACCACTGGTACAACTTTTACTTCTAAAATCTGTTGCTCCTTCATTCACTTTGGGCTCAAGATGGCATATAGAAATTATAATGGTACCCGTGTGTGTGTGCGCGCATCTCTTTTTCTGTTTATGGACTACAACTCAGAATTCCCTGGACAGCAAAAACAAATCTGTAGGTCTCCAGTTGAGACAATGTTCAAATCATGTCCCAGCAAGATGGACAATTTATTTATTTATTATTTATTAGTTCAAATTTATATTGCCGCCCACTCGCTGTGGCGACTCAGGGCGGCTTACAGACAATACATTACATTACATTACAATGCTCTAGTCACAATAATATTTCTTCATGTTTAACATCTCAATAAACAGAACCTGCAACAAACGTTTTGCCACATAGAATACTGTTCAGGAGTTGGGATTTACCTTCTCCTCTACCATTTATTATGTCATTCTCAGCAGCTGATGGGCCTGTTCCATCCTCACTGAGCTGTCTGGGGAGGGATTGTCCACTCTCGAGCACAGAGAGAGGCTAGGGTTGGGCTCATGGGAGACTCGTTTTTAAGTGCTCCAAATCTCAGGCACATGACATAACCATACATAATTATGTGCCATCAGGTCAGTTCTGACTTAGGCGAACCCTTTCCAGGGTCTGCTATTCAGAGGGTACTTATTACAGTTGTACCTCGCTTAAAGAGCATAATGCGTTCCACAGGATTGCTCTTTAAGCGAGTTTGTTCTTTAAGCGGAACACCATTGTATGTGACCAGTTGGGGGGGGGGGGATTGTGAACCCTGATTTATTTGTTAAGCGAGTTTTTGGTTGGTTTTATTTGTTAAGCGAAGCAAACTTTCAAATAAAATTCTGCTCTTTAAACGAGTTACTCTTTAAGCGAGTCGCTCTTTGTGCGAGGTTTGACTGTACTTTCTTCTGTGGGCACTCTGGGACAGTGCTGCCAGCCCAACGCCACACAGGCTCCCAGGAGGCACAACAGAGGACTGGACTCACAACTTCTGGCTCTGCAGCCAGATACCTGATACAAGCAAGTGACAATTCTGTTGAGGTTTCCTCATGCTCCTCACTCAGGGATTTGCATTCTGGGAATGAACTGTTCTTCAATTCAGCTGTACTTGATTTTCATGCTAATGCAACATCCACTGGTGCTCCACATTGGGCGAAAATGTGGAGATCTGTCATTTTTCCACGACCAGTGTTCAGCTCAGCCAGCCACCCAAAAGGCCAGGTCCCAGGCTTCGTGGAAATCTAGATCTGGGCAGTTCCTATAAAATGTGCAGTTGCTCCTACTTTTCACAACTAATCTGGCAAGCGTTTTAAAAAACAAACCGAAACATATAATTATCCACAGTTCACACTGTCCACCCACTTCACTGGCACCAGCTGAGAAGGATGAGCATGTGCTATTTGGCTGCAAAGTTTGTCCCGTGCTTGAGGCCTGTGCAGAGATTTAGAAGATTCTGTTCTTCTCTCAGGCTTACTGGCAACCTATAAACAAAACCAAACAAGGATTTTGTTACATGCCCAGGCTAACTAAGGCTTATTAGTCTGCTTATCAGAGCTTGGAAAAGTTACTTTAGGAAATTACAGTTCCTAGAATTCCTTTGCCAGGGTGACCTTCTAGCCTGTACTAGCTGTCTCCTTACCAGAAGGATTAATCCTCCTAAATTACTTACACACCTGGAATTAGCACACCATGTTTGTCTTTCTATCATAGCTCAGCCAGTTCTGCTCCCAAGTCTTGTATAGATTTGTACAGTCTGACCGTGTCTTGTTCAGCAGAGATGCTTACATGCTAGTGAAAGACTGTGTTTGAGAAGCCTTATTTATGCTTGCTTCTTTGCTATTCCTCATGATAACAGGTGTTACGACATCACAATGTGACTGATCCTTGAAATGCAGAATATTGTCCTCCATCTGCTCACCATTTTTTCCTTTCAGTGTCAGGCAGCGGTTAACTAACCTGACCACCCTGAGGACTAATGGCCACACCCAAGTTCTCAACTCACTGGGTTATCCAAACAGCCTTCTAGAAGTACGAAAAACAGCCAGTGCACTAATCTTGGTTACTAAGCTATACCCTCACAATTTGTATCATGCCACTCTCATTTCAGCCACGAACCATGACACAATGCTCTGAAAAAGACCTACCTAAAGCCAATTTGGAACATGTCAAAAACTGTGTCGCAGTGAGATTAATTAATTTTATCATTTTTTTCCTTACACAGTTTATCTCCTCAGGCCATCAATCGTTTAAAAACTATTTCATAATCAGTAACTGAATGCAAAGTATCTTGCCTTTACATGAGACCCTAACCCTTTGCCTGGCTTGCCTTTGTTATGTTTCATATGCTAGGGCACATGTTAAGTATCATGCATCAATTTTGTGGTACTATATTTCTGTACAAGCAATATAGTAAAGTAGACTGAATGTTGTACAGGGAGACGCACCAGCTTTTCCTGCTGAAATAGAAAGATCAGCAGCTAAGCAAAAATGGGGGGCTGTGAATGCCCCAGTAATGTGTTGCCAGCAGCCCAAATTGCAGAACTGGTAGTATTTATCCTGGAATGAGTAAACTATCTGTTTGAGGTTTTCCAATATACTGTATCTTGATTTTGATGTGGGGTGAGGGAGTCTTTCTCCTAGGCTTCTGGCATTTGGCAAGAGTGGAGGAAACTCTTAAGTGTTAGGTGCCATAACACTGGCTCTGTCCATGCCACTACCTACTTCTGCACTAGCCTTAACAGCGCCTGTTTATAGACCAACCAACTTAGGTTAAATTTCTATACTGCAGTCAAAACTCTGCTCACATTGTGAGTTTGATCCTGATGGGGATCAAGGTTGAATCAGCCTTCCATTCTTATGAGGTCGGTAAAACGAGTACCCAAAATGTTGGGGACAAAAATGCTAACTGCTTTGTGAATCACCCAGAGAGTGCGCTAAGCTTTATGGGGTGGTATATAAGTGTAATTGTGAGTGCAAAAACTTCCTTCAGGTTTTTATGCTGTTTGTTGTTTTGTATTTTTTTACCATTCGAGTGTCTGAGTACTCCAAATGCCCTACTGAACCTTATAAAACTCACAAAGCAAAGATAAGGCAACAGAGAATCAATCAATTCATATACACATACACATACACATACACATATATATAAACAGTAAAGCATCCAAAACTCAGAAAAGAAAAAACACCAGTATAAGGTAGCTCAAGTCAGAATTGAAGAGCGGCTGACAGAGCAGGTTCCCAAAGTAGAAATTAAAAAGCAAGATCCACCTTCATAAAAACGTAACACTTGTTATGCAGTAGAGAGCTAACTCTTGCTACAAACACCCGAATAGTGAGATGTTACGTATTCCCAGTGTTGCTGTATGGAGTCAAGTTGTCAACCTTTTTAAGCCGGGGGCCAGGTCACGCTCCCTCAGACAGCTTCAGGGGCCAGATGGCCATTTTGCAATTCCTCCACCACATGACACTTCCTGGTGTAGTGGAGTCGGTGGGAGGCCACATGAAATGGTGCTGTGGGCTGCATCCGGCCCACGGACTGCAGGTTGAGAATCCCTGGATTAAAGCATCTGAAAAGAAAATCAAAACTTTTGAAATTGTGGATCTACAGATGGCTGCTAAGGATATCATGTGTTGATCATGTGACTAATGTAGAAGTATTGCACTGGATGGATAAAGAACAAGAACTCTTAAAGACCATTAAGCAAAGAAAGCTCCAATGCCTTAGCCATATCATGAGGAACAACATAAAGTATAGAACGCTCCAACTTGCTCTGCATGGAAAGATCCCTGGGAAGAGAGGCCCTGGACATAGACAGACTTCATGGCTGAAGAACCTGAGAGACTGGTGTGGCATGTCCTTGGAAGAGTTAAGAACAGGAAGACTATCACCATGATGGTAGCCAATATCCGGAATGGATATGACAGCTGCTGAAGAAGAAGAAGAAGAATAGCAATGCCATTCACCCAATGATCTTATGGAACTGGGCAACACAATAGGGAAAAAACCAAGGAAACAGCCAGCAAGCAAGGGACTGCCTGGCTGTCAGGCAAACAACAAAGCAAACAACAAAACAACCCCACCAAAATATTCACTTAACAAAATAAATACACACTGAACTAATATTAAAAAAAAAACAGTTAAACCAGAAAAGTGCAAGCACATGCACACAGAGAAACACAGAGGGAGACATAGCATAGTAAAAAGAAATCCTCAGAAAGAAAACCAAGCAAGCAAATGAAAGCAAAAATACAATCAAATCCCTTAATCTGAACTAGAATATGGGGAGATTCTGCTAGAATTGTTTGACTATGGAAGACAGTGTACCTCCTTACCAATTAACACATTTTCTTGTCTTCTATTGTCCAACAGGAAAATAAATGTATAAACAAATATATAGGTGGTAGGGGAATAAAAGCTCCAAAGAAATCAGGAGATAAATTTTAAAAATAATCCCCAACAAGTACTATAAAACAAATCAGTTTCCTAGAAGCTAAAATAATCCAAAAGGAAAAGGAAAGGCTCCAAGGTGGAGGCATAGAGAGGCAGGCAGCAAAAGAAGCCCAAGATGGGGGACACCAGGAGCTCAGCAGCTCATAGTAATCTCACTCACAAGGAAGAAATGTAAAATAAATACTTCTCATTGAGTTCCTACTACATCCTTTTGCAGAATTTAAAAATTCCAGGCCCTGCTCTGAATGCTCTGGCCTCTCAATTCTATGAAGAAAAATATTTCTCTGCAATTTGGTGCACAAAAGGTGAAGAAGGGTTAAATAAAAGAGGAAAATATGT
Organism: Furcifer pardalis; assembly: GCA_030440675.1. NCBI lineage: Eukaryota > Metazoa > Chordata > Lepidosauria > Squamata > Chamaeleonidae > Furcifer > Furcifer pardalis. The sequence goes on from CP126893.1 coordinate 107,927,162, forward strand.
CATATTTTTGTGTACTGTATTTTCATTAGTATAAATCATTGGTGTTTTAAAGGCTCTCTTTTGCAGATCAACAAACAATCACAAAGCTTGGGGGGGAGGCTTTTGTGGGTGTGTATTTTTCTTTTGCTAAAACCCAACCAGCACATGGGGGACAGACACAAGTACCATAATCTCTTTTTTCGTTTTTTGGGTGGGGGTAGTCAGTTTAAAAAGTGAAAGAAGAAGGCTGCATGGTTCTGTGTGGAAGGAACATGGTACCAACAAGGCCATGATTGGAGCTTTTAAGCTTCATGGCAGCTGCAAAACATTAGGAAACTGATAGTTTGGGGGTTTGGCTTTTTAAGAGAGAGAGAACTGTCTGTACAGCCTAACGAACAGAAAGTCCAGCCATGTTCTTTTACATGCCTTGGTGGCTGTAATTCCTCAGAGTCTTTGCAAAACAAAAAACAAATAAAAACCTGGTGTGTATCCTGAAATGCCTTTGAGAACTTGGATTTTCTGTTTTTTTGGCTAAAGCTACTATAATTTCAGATGGAGGAATTCCTGCTGAATTCTGATAGCTGTAGTGAAAAGAATAAAAATAAAAAATCCATGCCTGGTCGTACCCCAATATACTTTCAGGATCTGAGGCAGCTCTGGTATTTGCAGAATGAGTTCCCTAGAGATAGTTTGATACTCACAGGATTAAACCTCCAGCCTGGAAGGCCACTCTAGTACTTGGAGGGTTAGACCCTCACCCTGCTGCACCTGCTAGGGCCCACCATAGAGTCCATGAGAAGATTTTGGACCTTCATATCCTGCACCTGGAAGCCCTGGGAGACTGAGCTATATAACAATCGGCTCCCCACCCCCACCTGCCTCAGTACGGATAGGTTTTTTCTTTTCTTTTCCATGTCCTGATCAGACCCTGGACTGCCAAAATGAAGCCACTTTCACTGCTCTGCCATTGCCCAAATGCAAGTCCTCATCGGTGCATGTCTTTGATAGCAATTGGCAAACCAACAAATGGGCTGGACTCTGTGTCTCTTTACATCCACACCTTGTGTTGTTGTCCACCAACAGTCCCCATTTGAGCATGTTGGTCTTTTATTCATTCATTTCATTTCATTCATTTTTTCATTTATTCGATTTGTATACCGTCCTACTCGTTACAACCGACTCAGGGCGGTTTACAGAAACCATACATATAAGACGATCAAAAGTAATATAACATAATCAAGGGTCATACAATATAATACAATACAGTAATACATCGGATAATGTTAAGACTTGGTTCCACAAGTCTTAACGTTATACGATTTTCAGCCTTATCCAATGCCTTAGCAACCGTTCCTCTCCATTTTCTGATCTCTTGCATTGGCGCTTGGCTGCCTCTGCCTGCCATGAGGCATAGCTCTGTGCTCTGCAATCAGCTGGTCAAGCCTGGCTCAGTCGGAGCAAAGAGCAGCTAGGCTGACGCCACATGGGCGAGGCTTGTGCACGCTACCCTTGCCTGGGCCTGCCATGAGTTCCAGTGCAAACGGCTGCCCGGGGAACCTGGGAGCAGCAGCTGTGGTGGCTTGAAGGTAAGCAGGGCCAGGGCTGGGCTGGATTCTCTCGGCAGTACGGCACCCCATTACTGGGGGTGGGGGGGAGGAAGGAAGGAAGTGGCAGGGAGAGGAGCTTTGGCCTCCTTTACTTCTTTATTATGATGCATCAGATAACGCTAGAAAGAACGTTCTCCGGTGCAAATCTTCCCCCCAAATTTGTCGTCGTTATGCGGTTTTAGCGTTATCCGGTGCAATCATTATCCGGGGTATTACTGTAAATATAAACAATGCAGTATAGCGGTGCAATAAAACAAAACCACACTGCAAAATAAAGTTACAAAATACAGTGCAAGAAACAAAACCACACTGCAAAATAAGGTTACAAAATACAATTCCAGTTACATATACATGACATAGTCTCAGTAATGCAATACAATATAAAAATACAGTATATGATCCAACAATGTCAGGGCTCTCACCCTAACCACAAGCATGCTCTGGAAGCCATGGCAGCATCCCGCCACAGGGGCTTTTGTAGCCCAGCGTGGGGGCGAGGCTCGGGAGCGCCGGCAGGTGAAGTGAGTCCTGGTGCTCCCGGCCAGAGTCCTCCTCACCCAACTCAAAGCCAGGGCAGGCCAAGAGAAGAGTCTGGCAGAGGCGGCGGTGGGAGCCCAGCTTTTATGCTGGCCGGTCACCCCTCGCAGCTGTTCTCCATTTTCTCGGCCAAGGAGCAGTCGAGAGCGTCCTTGCTGGCGGCCCTTTTCACTCACCCAGACAGGTGTTGCGAATCCAGGGGAGGCGAAGACATTGGCGCAGCCAGGCGCAGTTGAAGCGTCTTGGTTAGGGCTCCTGCCGGTGGCCTTTTTCACTCCCCCAGACAGGTGTTGCAAATCCGGGGGAGGCGAGGACGTTGGCGCGGCCAGGCGTCTTGCATTTAGGGACTCCAACCCTCAACCTATTCAGGGTCCTCCAGGTGCTGTAGGGAAGAATGAGATCTTCAGCTATATCTTCCTTTAATGATGTTCTTTTTCCAGTGAGCTCCTTCCTCCATCTTCTAATTTGGTTTTGCTCTTGTGTACCCTCAAGAATGTTCTTGCCATAAAACTCTTCCTGGATCTGAGCCAGTGGACTTTAGGCTCATATCCATTTGGAGGATGTTAAGGGTTATTCTCTTGCTTAGTTCTCTCACATCTGCTACTACTTCTCTCCTGATTTCAGGTGGAGCAATACCAACAAGGGGATATATCGTCTCAACTGACGCATCCTGGCTTCATTAACAGCAATGACATCTTCTTTTGTGTGTTTGGATGTGTTCCATACTGGAGTAGCATACTCTGCTGCAGAGACGCTCAGGGCCAAAGCTGATGTGCACAGTGTGGATGGTTGAGTTCCCCATTTATAGTTTGTGAGTTTCCTGATGATATTGTTCCTTGTACTAACCTTGGCTTTGGTATTCAAGCAGTGTTGCTTAAAAGAGTGTCAAGTGTCACACTGAGGTATTTTGGTGTTGAACAGTGCTGTAATTGATTCTCTTGTCACATAACATTTATATTAACCATTGTCTCTCAGTTTAGAAGGTGGAAAGCACATACTTGAGTCTTGCTTGGATTAGGCTTCAAATGGTTGATGTTGTAATACTGTCCTAATTCTTCAAGTGCTCCAGTAAATTTTCCATCTGCCTCATCAAAGCTTGACCCTTGAATGGCCATTGCTGTGTCATCCACATAGATGAACAGTGTTGTTTTGCCAGAAACTGGTTGATCATTTGTAAATATATTATACAGTGTCGGAGATAATACATTTCCTTGAGGCAGACCTTACTTCCCTACCCTCCATCTGCTGTTCTTTCCATTCATCATCACATAGAATCACCGGTTCTGAAGGAAGCTGCCAATGACTCTAGTAAGCTTGTTATCTTTGGTAAGCTTGTTTATTTTATGTAGCAGAATCCTTTGACTGACGGCATCATATGCTGCAGTATCATATGGCCAATGAAAGCCACTCCCATAATTTGCTTTCTTTTAAAGCCATCCTCAATGTGTTGTGCAAGGTTAAAGATCTGATCACTACGTGATCTGCCTGGCCTGAAGCCTGCTTGCTCCTTTATGATCTTTTCATCAGTAAATTCAGAGATTCAACTGTGAATCATCCATTACAGTGCCTTATAAAGATGGCAAAGGAGTAACACTGGTCAGTAGCTTTTTGGATCATCTGGGTCTTTGCCAGGTTTCCGTACAGCAACAACTTTAGCCTTCCTCCACAATTTAGGAACCTTAAGTTTGTCTGTGCCAGGGGTTCCCAACATTTTCAAGCCGAGGGCCAGGTCACGTTCTCTCAGTCAGCTTTGAGGGCTGGATGGCCATTTTACCCTGCCTACACAATGAGGGTAGCCATTTTGTCCCAACAACTTCAAAGGGGTGGCCATTTTATTTCTTGAATGATCTTGGAGGGCTGTGGGGCCACAGGAAATGGCACTGAGGGCCAGATCCAGACTACAGGGGCCAGATTTGGCCCACAGGCCTTAAGTTGGGAACCCCTGGTCTATGCAGTTGTTCATTAATTACAGGAGCCGTTCCAAAGTGTGGGAATTAAACTTGCTTTAACTACTCTGTTCTTACACAGGGACAGTGGGAAGCAGCCAAACTTTTTACTACCACACTGTGGGTGGAGCCAATATCATGACATAATGGATGGAGCCAACATAAAACTCCCCATAAAATAAGTACATATAAAAATACAAATTAAATAGACATAAAAATACACATAAAAACACATAAAATACACATTAAAATAAATACACATTAAATAGGCATAGAAATACATAAAAAATAAATTAAATACACATAAAATATACATTAAAACAAATACACATTAAATACCTATTAAAATACACCCACCCACCTCACATCCAAAGGTGAGTCACTTACCCTGGGGAGCAGGCTATAGGGAGCTTCAGGCTAGCAGCTTCTCTTCCTCCTCCTCACTTGGGAGGATAACAAGGAGGTTGCACATGCGCACCAAGCGCTGTATGTGTGCATGTACACCAAGCGCTTGGTGCACATGCGCAGGGGGGGAACCGGTGAATAGGTAAGCCCCCGAGGTGGTTCCCCCCAAAAGCCGCTACCGGTTCTCCGGGACACTGGGAAAAGTTACTGCTGGTTCTGGTGAACTGGTGTGAACCTGTTGCTCCCCATCACTTCACAGGGCCATAGCCAGGGGGGCTGAGAGGGGTAAAAACCCTCCTGAACTAACAGCCCACCCATCCCCACCCCCCAGGATGTCAATGTTATATGTAATGTGTGTGACATTGTTGCCCCTCCTGAAAATCCCCCTCCCCTAAATCTAGAATCCTGGCTACGGCCCTGTTCTTAAATCATCAATACCTCCTGCTTTATTCAGTTTCATGCGGTTTATAGCTTCTTCCAACTCAGATGCCACAGAGGGGCTATTAAGTAAACCTCCCTCTTGTTCCTCTGCTCAGATAGCTTTTCCCCACACCTTTTTGCCTTGCGTTTTTCCATTCTTTAGCTGACTAGTTATTTGGTCTGCTGTTACTCCACTATAATTTTGCTGTGGCTGTGTTAAATCTTCCCCTAATATTTTTTTTATAATTTTATTTATAGTTTTCAAACAGAAAAAAGAATAACAATACAGTACTACAATGTTACAAAACTACAAATACAGAAAATCACAACTTGAATAACACTTCAGTTCTTGTTACAATCTTACTAAAAATACATTGACTAAAAAGAAAAATCACCAGTGTGCTATATACAATGTCCAGGAATTACATCAATTCATTTTTTCCAGAAGTAAGCTTGTTCTGGTACAGGTTTTATTCCTTTGTTTTTAACCATCACATGTTCCACAAATCTTTTCCAAATTCTCCAGAATCTATTTTCACGAACTATGCCTAAATTTTTAATGAGTTTCCAAACTTGTTTACTGTTCTGCTTCATAGCCAGGTTCTTGACTAATGTGCATCATCATGATTTCCGATTTTCAGCTAAAGACTGCATCAGCCCTTCTCCAGCTTCAGCAGTATCTTCCTGAAAAGGATCCTGGTTGTAGAGTACCTGATACCTATCTAGCAGAGGTTTTATGTCTTCAGTCAGGCTCTGGATGTATTGGGTGTGGCATCCTCTTGGAATATTTTTTCTTGATATTATTTTCACAAGATGGACACATTCATGATATTTATTTATTTATTCATATTTATCTACCGGTGACTCAGTGTGGTTTGCAGATCATAAAAGTACCACAATAAAACATAAAACATTCTTTTAAAACATTCCTAAAAACCCTCAAATTTAAAACTGTGAAAGATTAAAATTTAAGATCTAAAAAAATTAAAAGAACACCAAATTACTACATCTTGAATGAGAGAGGGGCTTAAATCATCCAGCGGGCTGGGGTCATTATATTCCCCACACCCCATACCTGCCCTGCCAGCCCTGTTTTTAAATTCTTCCTAAAAGACAGCAACTCCGTCTGGAGGCACAGCTCCATTGGCAGGAAGTTCCATAGGGCCGGAGCGGACACAGAAAAGGCCCTCCTCCTGGTGCCAGAGAGATGCGCCTCTCTAGCCGATGGAACAACTAGAGAGCCTCTCCGGTCTGCTCTGGTGGGAAGGACAGATGTTCTTGGAGTGAGGCAGTCTCTTAAGTATCCTGATCCACTACCATGTAGAGCTTTAAAGGTAATTACCAGCACCTTGAATTGCACCCAAAGACATACTGGCAACTAGTACAGCTCCCGGAGAAGCAGTGAGGCATTTATCTGGATGTGTGTGTGGGGGGGTCTTCTCCATGCTTTTGTCCAACTATTCTTGAAAATTCACCCACTTAGCCTTCTTAAAGTTAAACCATTTGCAAATAGGCACTTCCTGGGGTTTCACTGCAGCATTTACTAATGCACACGATAGCCTTGAGTTGAGTGCAAGTACAGATGTTACTGGACTTGTAATTGTTTTGTTTGTGACTTAACACTGGCTTCTGTTTCTGAAGATCTCCTGCCTTGTTCCTGCTTTTGAAAACTTCCTGCCCCATCCCTGTTCCTATCGACTATTGTTGTGCCTTGCCTAGATTCTTGTTCCTTGGATCCTGTTGTTGTTCTACTCTAGTCCCCAAAGGTACTCTGCCTGGTCTGTTCTCTCAATTGCCTGACTTCTGGCTTGCTTGGACTACATTCTGTCATCTGGACTAACTTTGTATCTTTGCTTACCTCATGTTTGATTTTGAATTTGGACTCTGAACTCCAATAAGGTTGCTGTTTGGCTTGTTGCCTGGTTTCCGTGGGTTCTGGTCCTTGTGTTACTTGTCAGCTGCCCAAGGCCTGGACTCTGACACATGACCTTAGTCAGGGATGGTAGGAGGTGTAACTTCACTCAGCAATACATGGAATTTCAGTGATTGGGAAGGCTAAGAATATATAGAACAGGAGTTGTGAAACACAATGCAAGGACTGGATTCTGGCCTTTGCATATGAATAAGGTGGTGTAAATCTATGGTCTGAGCAAGAGATGCCTTGTCTTACTGAGGGTGTGTGAGATGCCTCCTGTTTTCAGGACATTGAAACAGCCAAGGAATTAAGAACACAAGAAGAACTCTGATAGATCAGACTAAAGTTTGGTCTAACCCAGAAACCTCTTTTTCAATGTCTATGCTTATACTGTACCGTAATAATAGTATAGTATAATGACTGTATTGTTTACCTTAAGATTTTATTGGGTGTAAAAATAAAACTCAGTTTTCTTGTATGTAGTCCAAAACTCAAGCCCATAGCCAAGGAGGCGGAGTGCTGCCGCTGCCGCCACCGCCGCTGGCGGCGGCCCCCCCCCCCAAAAAAAAACCCTCCTTAGCTAATAGCCCACCTCCCCACTCCACCCCAGGATGACAATGCTATATATGTGTGTGTTACATTGTTGCCCCTCCTGGAAAAAATTTCACCCTCCCCCCAAATCTAGAATCCTGGCTACAGCCCTGCCAAAGCTACAAATCGCATGCCTCTAATCTGAGATCAAATGGCCAGCTAACATGACCGTTCTGTTCCTTAGTAAAAAGAACACTTTGGTCCTAACATTTCTGATAATCTTTTTTACTCCTAGAAAAAAGGCTTGTCCCTTCCTGAGGGTGGATTATGGGGTTCATCCTATATGTTTCTTACATGAAGGTAGACGCAAAGGACCATTTCAGAGAACAAGCTGTGGCCCCTCAGACTTTGTAACTTACTCTCCACTACAACAGTTTGAATGGCCTGGCTCCGGTTTTGCTCTTCAACTTAACAAATCACAGAAAGGCGAGTTGCAGCACCTTTTGAAAAAAGACAGACAGCCTAAACAGGTTTTAAATACAGTGCTCCTTCATTGTATCATTCTTTCATCAGTGGGAAGCAGCAGCAAGAGGAGAAACGTCCAATACCTCCCAGACCTAGCAGGTGTGAATTTGGCCGTGATGCATAGGCGAAATTGCCAGTCTCCTAGCCTAGGTTTAAACCCGTTTCTTCAATTGACAAAGCCATCTTTCCTGTCTTCTTCTGCTGGCAGGATTAGGCCTTCAAGTGGGAAATGCCACCTTCAAATGGTGAATGCATGAGACTTCCTAGAGAGAAAAAACTGAAGCCTACAACAGGTAGAAACATGAAGTAAAGTGTGGTTTGCTCATAATATATTAGCATCCACACCTTTTCTTAGAAATCTGCTCTGTTGCTGACATACTTCCCAAGTATGCAGCTGCTAAAGTATTTCTTGTCCCATCATGTCTCTAGGTAGGAAAAAGCCAGTAATTTCCAAGCCATGCTGATGCTGTGATTATTTTGACAGTCTTTAAGGTGCCACACAATTCCTCCTCATTGATGCAGCACCACACAAAAATGTTTATCCTTTGGAAGTGCTAGTTAATTAAATATTGTGGCTCTTAAAGCATGTTGTGAAGCAATACAAGCAATTATAGGCTATCGTGCAAAGTCTCAGTATCAGTGAGGTTTCCTGGAATTCCTATCATGTGACCATCATTCAACTCTGTTTCCCCAACTGTACATGGAGGATGAGGAAAAGAAGAAGAAATGGGAAGCTTTTGTGCAAGTTTTATCTTTATGGGGAACTTAGCTCTGATGCAAAATCTCATGGAGCTCCTTTGAAGCGTTATAAGGACCAGCTGAAACAAACCATGAAGGTGTCAGGTATAAACCCACAAACATGGGAAGCAAGAGTCATAGATCGCCCACTTTGATGCCAAACCATCTCTGCGGCCACTTTGAAGGAGAACGGCGCAGACACAAAGAGGCTGAGCGACAAACACAAAAGCTTTGTCAAACTCAACTACACACTCCACCATCTATTCAGTGCAATGTGTGTGGCCGCATTTTTCATGCCAGGATCGGTTTATTGAGTCACCAGAGACATATCCATCAACTGAAGAAATGACTTCCAGGAAAAATGTATGCTCAGATACGAGTGGCACCCGACGACAACAAAAGAGAAAATTGACTACACACCCAAACAGAATGTGCTTATAATCATGGGTGACTGGAATGCCAAAACAGAATATAAAGCAGAATCAAATATTACTGGAGAATTTGGCCTAGAAGTGAGATGAGAGTGGTAATGAAGAAGGGTTTGATAAATCATATGACAAAAATATAATTCAGATAATGCTCCTAGTAATTTGAAATACCATCTAAAGAACTGAAATCAAAGATAGTATCATTAGGGATGGGATTTTCCAAATTCTAGGATTTCCAGTCCCAGATGTCATCTAGAATTTCCTAGGGCAGCAGATGTCTGGAGCTGGGAGAGGAGAAACCAGAAGGCAAATGTCTTGCTACTGCCATTGCCTGATCAATTCAACCTGCTAAGCCTGGGAACAGTCCCATTGTTTCTTGGAAATCATCCTGGTGCACTATGGGCATGAGGAAAGAAATAGAATATTATAGATTTCTGCACAGGATTGAAGCAGGGAACAGACTCTTCCTCCTCAGTCATGGCTAGTGAAGTGAGTGGACCGTGTGAATTGTACTCACCGGTATATGGTTTTTCCCATAGGGAAAATTATTGTATGGATGTTCCCATAGGGAAGATCGTACAACGACAAAAACCACAGAGAGATCAGCTCCGTGGAATGGATTAAAATTGCTATACAGGTTCTACGGTAGTTTGATTCTTTTAACGTCTGCTAAATAAGCAACTGCAGTGGCTCAAGTGGTTAAGACACTGAACTTGACAACTGGAAGGTTGGCAGGTCAGCATTTCAAGACCTGAGTGCTGCACAACAAAATGAGCTCCTCTCTCTGTCCCAGTTCCTGCTAACCTAACAGTTCAAAAGCAAGAAATTGCAAGTAGATAAATAGGGACCACTTCGGTGGGAAGGTAAACAGCATTCTGTGCACTCCGGTGTTGAGGCATGCCTACCACATGACCATAGAAATGTCTGCAGACACAGACAGCACTGGCTCTTTGACTGTAAACAGAAATGAGCACTGAACCCTAGAGTCAGATACAACTGGCTTTCAAGCAAGGGTGACCTTTACCTAAATAAGCAACAAGTCGTAAGAAAGCAGGAGCAAGTGCACATTTTATGGGAAGTGCCTAGATCTAGATATCTAGGAATCCTGAGACTTGCCCTTTGGGTTCAGCAGTGGGTAGCTGAGTTGAAAAGTGGTAATGGAAGAGCCAGACACCTCCACATTTTCACCCTGCATGGATCAACCTATCATTGCTGGCCTTCCCTGCAAGAGGAAATGGCTCAAAATACTAAGTATACCATGCTGCCCCTTCTTCTGCCTCTTTCATCCTTTTGATTGCTATTCCAGGATTGTGATCACTCATTCAACTGTGCCATACCCCATGCTTTTTTTTTGGGGGGGGGGAAGTGGGAGAATTCTCACCCTCTACAAGCTCTCTGCTGCTCCAATCTGCTTTGCCAATGCTTCCTCCGGGATAGCTGCCCACTTCCCAGAGCAGCCCATGCTCTGCTTTCCCACTGCTGGCTTTGGGTGAGCACTCTTTTTGTTTGCCATAATCACTGGGAAAGTGCCAGGGAACACAGGGAAATCCTCTTAAAATGTTAAACCTTTTTGTGCATGAACCCACCTCCAATGATACCTATACTGTATCTAGTATTCATTTTTAACTGTAGCAGGGTTCCAGATACAGTATCTGGAAATTCTGAGTTTTAATGTTCCCAATTTTTAATCTGGAGGGCTATAATTCCAAATCCAAGTTTTGGTGCTAGCAGACATCGCAAAAATATACCAGTGATGCTAAAAGACTAGATCTATTAAAATGCCTATCTTGTTGAGGCATGTGTTGAAAACCACAGCTCTAGGCTCTTTGCTTCATCCCATCACCATCCTGAAAATGCACAAAGGCCCTAAAACAGTTCATTTGTACCTGTTTCTCCATATGACAGTGTACTTTAACAGTTCATATGTATGCAATTGGAAAGAGGTTTGCTTAGGTGAGTTGTTGCTTGCAATATATTCACAACAACCTGCTTCCTTCCTGTTAAGTTACTTCTTCCCTCAAATCCTTCTGTCTGTAATTCCAAGAAAGAAATCAATAGCCTTTACTACGTGCAGATCTATTTTGGGGATCTGTTTCAACTGCTTCATGTAGTGTACTGTACAGCAAACATAGACCAATGTAAGCACAAACTTGAACTCTGAATGCCACAAATATTTAACCCTATGATTTGAGTTCTAGCCAACTTGCTTTAATTCAAGGGAATTGCCCTGGATTGCTCTGCTAATTCAAACTGCAGTAAAACACTGGATAATGTTAGCACCGCATAACGTTAAAACTGAATAACTTCGGCAAATTAGAGGAAAACTTTTGCACCACACAATGTTAGCTTAATGTTGTACAGTGCAAAAGTTGTTCTCTAATTTACCAATGTTGATCTCTGCCCCAAAGCCCGCAGTGTGGAGACAAGGGGCTTTGGGGCAAAGATCTCCGGGGGCGCTTTTGCTATTCCAAGGCTTCCATCAGAGCAACAAGTAGGTCTCCATAGACCCAAGAATCCATTACCCAGTTGAGGGAACCAGGAATCAGGCTCACCTCCCTTCCCCAAAAGGAAGCCGGTATTCGGACCCTCCGAGTGCCGGCTTCCTTTGTGGGAAGGGAATCCATCTTCCACCAAAGGAAGCCAGTGTTTGGACCCTCCGAATGCCGGCTGCCTTTGGGAGAAGGCGGACTCCCAGGCAGAGAACAGTCCTCTGTGTTTGGGGCAGAGATCTCCACAGGCTATGTACCATTGCTTTTGCGAGGCTTGTCTCACAAAAGCAAGGGTACATTACCTGCGGAGATCTCAGCCCCAATCCTGCAGGGTTGGTCTCCGCCTGGGGAGGTGCTTCAAAAGCGGAAACCAGCCCTGTGGTATTGGGGCAGAGATCTCCGGAGGTAATGTACCCTTGCTTTTGTGAGACAAGCCTCGCAAAAACAATCGCATATCACCTCCAGAGATCTATGCCCCAAACCCAGAGGGCTGCTCTCTGCCTGCGAAGCACCTTCCCAGGCTGAGACCAACCCTGCGGGTTTGAGGCTTGGGCGGGTGGCTTCCTTTGGGTGAGAGCCTGCACACACGCTCTCACACCAAGGAAGCCGGCGGTCTTAGCCTCAGGCAGCTGGCTTCCTTGGGGTGAGAGCCTGCGTGTGGGGACTCTCACCCAAAGGAAACAGGCGGTCTGAGCGGTTTCCCCAAACCAAGCTGGAAATCACAGTGTCTCGCTCCTGGCTTCCCCTAAAGGAAGCTGGCTTTTTTCTAACATGTGCGATAAATGTATCGCATAAAGTTAAAAATCAGATAACACTAAGACTCGTGGAACCAAGTTTTAGTGTTATCTGGGGTATGACTGTATTATCATTTGATGAACTCAGTAAAGTAAAAACAATTTATGCCAAACTGACCAATGACTGCAATGTCTTGTCACTTTTTGTTCAGTTATTTCTGCATGTTGCAATGACATGTGATTTTAGGCAGGACCCCCGTCCCCTCTTTCACACACGTTTACATAAACTCATGTGCCGCTAAAGCTGTTCCAAGGGAACTTACAAAGTCCCTGCAGCCCCAAATGCAAATTGTAATTCTGCTCACCCTCATTTCACAAGTGACATTAGGGACACTCTGTGAACGTTTCCGACTCCACCTTGCTTCCATCCATTCCCCTACTCCCTTCCAAATGGATTGCCAAAGGTTCCTCCCACTCTCCTAAACGTCTTGAGTCATATTCAGCTGCCTGAAACAAAGGAAGAACCGTTCCATTTAACTTTGCCCTGTGAAGCAAAAAACAAGGGGGCCCTTCTCTCTCTCCCTGCTCTGCTCATATTTTTCCTTGCAGTTCCACTTCCCAACACTAACTAGGCTTCTGGGCAGCAGCAAGTAACCATTCTCCTGAGGAGGCAGCCGAGGACTTGTTAACCTCATCAATGAGCATCTGCAGCCCCTTTGAAGATTGCAACACTGTTTCCAGTGAGTGTTGCTGTTTATATGAGGCAATTGATTATTTCCCTCTCCAATAACGGGACTTCACTAAAAGGTTATTTTCAGTTGCTGGCACTGAAATCTTGTTATTTCCCTCTTCCTGAGTGGATTACCAGAGAACCATTTAATTTTAACTGTTGAATTAAGATATGAACATTGTCTTCAGGTCCTGCTCAGTCAGGACGGACCTTCAATTATACATTTTTGTCTGGGCTAAAGATTGTTTCCCTATGAGATGGTTTCATAGCCTCTTGTGCTTTGGAGGAAGGTCCATCACAACTATTGTTCTGTTAATCTGTCCTGGTGGACGAGGCCAAGTCTGTTTGCACACATCTTCAGAGTCAGACCATACTCAACTGTATGCAAATTGATGGAAGGGACCTTTCACATTGTAAAAATATATAAATGTGCCTTTCACCTGTGTTCAGGATCTTTCCACTCCAGGGGAGATTGTTGACACTGGTTCATGTATTGATCATTTCTGTTATCAATAAATGAATTTCTGTCTTGATTGATTGCGCTTCTCTCGATTTTCCTTCCAAGGGAACAGAGGTAAGGAAGCTTTCTCCTGGAACCTGTTGAGTCTTTGATTTTAGGAACTATTTGTCCAAATTAAATTGATTTTCAGACTTAAAGTGTCACTAGTGAGAATTAAAGTAATTGATACAAGCACCCCCCTAGGGTCACACTTTTTTCATTTTTGATCTAAGCTAAAAGCATAGGCCTAAATTGTGTCAAGCTTTCACACACACACCTCACCTTGAGCAATACTCTGAGCAGATTTTTAAGGTGGATGAAGCTGTGCAGTGGAGAGAATAAATTGCTTCCTCCCCATTCCACTGACAGAAGATATTCAGTCAGTGGACCAGCCCCCCCCCCCCCCGCTGCCCCTATTCCATGACCAACTGGACAAGCCTATTCAGAGTAATCATCTTCCTAGTTACAGGCCAACTCACTGTAATCAGATAGTAACACAATCTGAGCAGCTGTTTTATGGGTGTGTACTAAACAGTCTGTGTGAACAACAGAAGAGGCCAAGTTGTAAATGATGGCTATTAAATGTTTAGGATTTAATCATTTTGAAAAAGAAGAGTTATTTTTAGCATGAACAAGGATAAAAGGTGAAAGGGGGAGGACAATCCAACTGAAGTTGCAAATCATTTAGATCATAATATCAGTGTGAAAAGAAAAAAAATTGTTTTTTTCTTGCAGGAATCTAATTTCTGATTTACTATTAAATGAATCCAATAACAAAAAAACCTATATCAATTGTTTATTTTTGACATATTTAGCCATGTTTAATAAAAAGTTGATTCTCACAAAGAACCTGGTTGTAATGATTACAGAGCTGCATTTTGAAGACATTCAACAATATTTACTCATTGGGTTAGCAATTATTTACAGGAGAAAAATATCCTAGTTAAGTATATGAATATTTAACCACATCTAGACTCTAGAGATGTAGCTGGGCTAGAGTGAATTTAGATTAACAAATAATGCAGGAAATGTTCCAGGACTGGGGTGATCTGATTCACATTATTTCTATTTCCCTGACTACAGTATTTGAATCCTCTGGTGCTGAAGCTTCTACTTTTTTGGAGTCTTATGCATTCACGTCAGTTCAGGCAGCTGACATGGAGTAATTTGTATACGTTGTCTTTATAAATTGTTGCAGTCAGCTACAACCACAGTGAGAGTGGTGGGTCATCAAAGAAACTAGTTGCCCTTTGAATCTTCTCCTCACACCTGATGACAGGGTCTTGCTTTCATCTTCCCTTCCCATACTGTTCTCTCTCTCTTTTTTTAATTTTAAAGTAACAATAAAAATAGCAATTATACTTATATAGCACCCAATAGTGCTTAAAGCACTCTCTGGGTGGTTCATAATGTAATTAGTATTTTTGCTCCTAAAAAGCTTGTTAATCTAGTGCGGCAACCAAAGGGGCAGAGAGAAAGAGTGAGGACTCCACAGTGAAAGAGAATGACATTTTAAAGTAACTCTACTCTGGCTGGCCAGATTTGCAAGAGCCACAGTATTTCTACTCTGTGTCTCCTGCCAAGCTGACTGTAAAATTTCCACCTATTTCTCTGCTAACGCCTTCCTTTCTCTTCTCCTCTGTTGGTCACCTAACTATCCTTGAGTTATGACAGCAAGCATTTCATGGAAATCATAGAATAAATGGATTGGAAGGGGCCTCTGAGGCCATCCGGTTGAACTCCTGCTCAATGCAGGAATCTAAACCAAAGTATATCTGTCAGAGGGTTGTCCAATTTCCTCTTGAATGCCTCCAGTGATGGAGTACTCACCATCTCTAGCTATCTTGCTGTAGCTTGAGCCCATTATTATGTGTCCAGATTCTGCCCCTCCTCTTTATGACTATATTTCAAGTATTTGAAAAGAATAATCATATCCCCTCTCAGTCTCCTTTTCATAAGGCTAAACATGCCCAGTTCTTTCAGTCTCCCCTCATAGATCTTGGTGTCCAGTTCCTTAATCCTCCTTATTGCCCTCCTCTTAACCTTTTCCGGGGGTTGTTGTTTTTCCCCATCCTTCTTAATGTGAATTGTGCACCTAGTGCAGAATAGAGTTACATTAGTACCTCATGGTTTTATACGACTGTACTAATAATGCAGCCTTAAATAGCATTTCCCTTTTTTGTAGCCACGTGGCACTGTTGCCAGTGGTGGGCAGCCACAAATTTTACTACTACACTGTGGGTGGAGCCAACATAGTCGGTGGAGCCAACATCATGACATCATAGGTGGAATCAATGTCATGATGTCATGGGCGGAGCCAATGATGTGGGTGGAGCCAACGTAAAAAAACCATAAAAATAAGTACACATAAAAATGCAAATTAGACATAAAAATACATAAAAACACATAAAATACACATTAAAATAAATACACATTAAATAGATATAAAACATATAAAAATACAAATTAAATTCACATAAAACACATAAAACACACATTACAAATAAATACACATTAAATAGACATAAAACACATAAAATTACAAATTAAATACACATAAAACACATAAAATACACATTAAAAATAAATACTCATTAAATACACATTAAAATACACCCCAAAGTGCCAAAGTGTCAGTTGGCACTTCACCCATCCTCTATAATTTCAAGGAAATGATAGACAGTGTTTCTGAGATCTCTTCAGCCAGTTCCTTCAATATTAAAGTAAAAAGGTGCTCCTGAACAGGCAGGCAGGCAGGCAGAGAGACAGGCAGAGAGACAGACAGACAGAGAGACAGACACAAACAAACAAACAAAGGATGCAGACATCAGGTGTGGGGAGGAAAGTATTCAAATGTTTAACAAGCCACAAACAAGGCCAATCTCTTCCTGTGGGGTTGTCTGAAATGAATTAATCTGGGGAAACCTGACTTCCCAGATGCAATTGCACAGCAGGTTAATTCTAATTTTTCCCCACTCTGTAGTAGTAGTCACAGCCTTAGTCTACAGCACTAGTTACATCCATTAAAAGCTTGATGGGATCTGAAACATTTACATTACAGTCCTCCTTGCCTCCGGAAAGGAAGGTCCCTGGGGGAGGAGAGGACCCACCCTTGCAAACCTCCTTGCTATGACTCTCTACCATGTTTACTGCTCTGCTGCATGCACTTCCTTCTTGAGGAAATAGTGTCTTGAAGCAGCCTGGAAACAAGAATGAATCCAATGGATTCAGAGCCTTATATTTTCCACAACATGCTCTCTAAAGGGAGGAGAAACACAACAGTATTAGAGCTCACATGTTTATTTTCCCTCTAGCTGCTTCCACCCTAAAAGTGGTGAGAGCAGGGCTTGAGATTTATGAGATCATATTTAAGAGTTCTCCTACACCACCCTCATTTGCTTCTTCTGCTCTTTTAGCTCTCAATGGCAGGAATGAACGCTACAATACAAGTGTTCAGCCTCAAGATAACACAGACCTTGTTTGTATCAGGAGCATGTGGTTCTGTGGGTAAAATTGGGTTGGAGCACAAAACATAAGCCTTTTCAGGTCCAAGATTCAAGTCCTTCTTAATTATTTACCTGCATTATATGGTGACCATGGTGTTGCTCAGTGATGGGATGACAAATTTGTTACCACCACTCCATGACGTCATGATGACATGGAAGTGGCCAATGTCATTATGTCATGGTGTCATGGGCAGAGCTGACGTCATGACATCATGACATTGTGGGCGGGGCCTTAAAATAAAAAATAAAATAAAATAAAATAAATACACACAGCCTCAGCCCAACCCACCCACCCACCACACAAACCTGTAAATAAATAAATAAATAAATTAAATAAAATTAAAATTAAATAAAAATACAACCCCAAACACAAACCCCTCACTTACCCCTGGGACAGCTCGGCAGGGGCGGATGGCCAGGGCAGGCCAGGCCTCAACTTGCCTGTGGGGGCTCGGTGCCCCCGGGGGAGGTGCCCTCCTCTGAGGGCTGGTGCCGCCTGCCCATGCTGCCGCCAAAGTCATCACCGCTGCCATCTCCGCCGCCGCCATTATAGCCATCGCTGCCGCCATCGCCGCTGTCGCCGTCATCGCCGTCGCCACCATTGCTGCCGCCGCCGTCGCCACTGCTATCGCCGCCACCACCATCGCTGCCACCGTTGCAGTCGCCGCCGGTGTTGCCGCCGCCGCCATCACCGCCGCCGCCATCGCCGCCACCGCCACTATCGCTGCCAGTGTTGCCATCGTGGCTGTCATCGCCGCCGCCGCCACTATCACTGCCATCGCTGCCAATTTTTTTTTAATTGGAGTTAAAATGGCTCCGATTTACTGCGCATGCTCAGAAACTCAATCTGATGCATTGCGCATATGTCAGATTGAGTTTCTGCACATGCGCAGTAAAATTGGAGACAAAATTGCTCCAATTTTATTGCGCATGCACAGAAAATCAATCTGACACATGCGCAATGCGGCAGATTGAGTTTCTGCGCATGCACAGTAAATCGGAGCCATTTTGGCTCTGATTTTTTTAAAAAAAAATTCTTTCGGTGAGGCGTCCAGAACCGGACACCTCAAAAGTTGACTACCCTCCAGGAGAACCCTCCGGGATTGTTCCTACCGGTTCCAGGGAACCGTATGGAACCGGGGACATCCCATCACTGGTGTTGCTGTATACTAGGCTATGAACTATCTGACCTACCAGATAAACCCCGCTGGGATAGAAAACACAAAAACTCCCAAGCCAAACATTACTTAGAGAACAGACCTGTTTAAAGCCCTTTGAGTTTCCCTGTTCTGATTAAGAATTGCCTTCAGTTCATCTGGTTGACATAGTCAAAGGGTTTGGAGCCTCATACAGCACCCAAACAAGCCCCCACCCATTTAAATCTTCTATTCCATTGATGCCGGAACAGTCTGTAAAAGAACAGACATGTTGATTTTAAAAGATAACCATAGAAATCAACCCTTTTCTGACATGTTATACAAGTTTTAATGTTGCACAACTGCTAAGTCTTTACAGGACTCTCTCTAACAATACATAGATATATCTTGCATTCATGCTCCTTCAGTCATCTGGAGCATTTATGCAACGTAGCATAAGCAAGGGTGGTGTTGAGCACATACATTACTCCATACTGCCTTGCTTATGCAATTTAGCAAGACCCCACATAGCTAATCTCTCCCCTCTCCCAGGACAAGGCAAAGTAGAAATCTATTAACAGCACAATCCTTCACATGCCTAATTAGAACTGTGTCCTACTTTCAACAGAGCTTATTTTCACTTAAATGAATATATGATGGCAACCTATAACACTTGAAAAACACAACTACTGTACAAAAATCAGTGGTCGGGTGGGTTTTTCAATGCAGCTACTGTATGGGCCATTGCATATTGGCAAGCTATCATTTGATATCTTTATCACTTAAATACTTCTGGATAGCTGTGTGTGTTTTTTAAAATTAGGCATGTGAAGGATTTTGCTGTTAAACACAAAGAGACTCTAACACAAGGGGTTCCCAATCTAAGGCCTAAGGGCTGGATCTCATCCACAGCACCATTTCATGTGGCTCCTCACCCCTCCAAGGGCATTCAAGAAACAAAATGACCACCCCTTTCAAGCTGTTGGGACAAAATGGCTGCCCCCCATCATTCAGGAAGGGCAAAATGGCTGTCCAGCCCTCAAAGTTGACTGAGGGAGCGTAACCCGACCCCCAGCTTGAAAAGTTTGGGAACCCCTGCTCTAACACATCACCCAACATTTCAGGATGAAGCTGACTCAGAACTAACTGTATGGGAAACACTATGTTCATACTGTTGTGAGATTATTGGCCTCTAATAGCTCAGTTAAGATACAGCAGCACATAATTTGAATTAAATTTTTAAAGGGCCATTCTACTAATTAATAAAGGGATAATTAATATTTATAATGTATCTTTTATACACTCTTTATGAAGTTTAGATGTATTTTTGTATAAATATCTGCAATAAACTTCTGATCTATTTGCCTGTCTCTCTGTCTCTTACTTATATCTTACCTATCATTCTATAAAGGGGCCCAAGCTTTAAAATAATAACAACTTTAAAAGTATGTATATTTAATATCACAATAAATTAGAATATTTATGTTAAAAAAATGAAGCGTATAGCACAGTCAAAAAGGTCATTAGTTTAAAACAAATCGAAACAAATTTAAAACACCTGATAAAAACAGAACATATTGCATCCCCACCAATGCCCCCTGGGAATTCACAAAAATCAAAAGACAGTTTTAACAGGAAAGCATTGACCTGCTGGTAGAAGGAGGGCAATGAGGGGTCTAAGTTAGCCTCAAGTGGAGAGGAATTCCATAGACCTACATAAAGAGGAGCAGCCACTGGAAATACTTTCTAGTTCCATGACCTCATTTCCAGCATCAGGAGTCACAACCTACACACATACAATAAAAACATACCGTATATACTCAGGTCAATCTATTTTTCTGGGTTTTCAGGTCAAAATTAGGTACTTTGGCTTATATTCGGGCTGGCTTATATTCAAGCTAGCCCGAATATAAGCCAAAGTACCTAATTTTGACCTGAAAACCCAGGAAAATAGATTGACCCAAGTATAAGCCGAGGGTGGGAATTGCAGCAGCAGCTAGTGAGTTTCAACAATCAAAATACATGAAAATATGGTAAAATTAATTAAATTGATTGGCACATCTCAATCCGGCACAGTCTTGGGACCTCATGGTCACTAACCCAAGTATAAATCAAGTCCCATTTTTGGTACTCATTTTGTGGCTAAAAACTCAGCTTATATTTGAGTATATACGGCACATTCAGTTTACTTAGTTTGCCTTTGATTTCCTAAAAAGGCAGGCAGACAAAAAGTCATTGTAGTCGATTGCAGAGAAAATTGCACCACCCAGAGTGGGAAATATCCCAGATGGGCAATATAATAATAATAATAATAATAATAATAATAATAATAATAATAATAATAATAATAATAATAATAATAATAATAATAATAATAATAATAATAATAATAATAATAATAATAATAATAATAATAATAATAATAATAATAATAATAATAATAATAATAATAATAATAATAATAATAGAGTTTCTCTAGCTTGCACTTCCAGGAGTCAATTTATTTTATTCATCCGTGTGTTCTCTCTGCCACTTACAATGTGTGTGTCTGTTTGATAATACAATCCTGGGAACACTTGGGATTGTTTATTGGGGGGGGGGGGGTAGGTGGGATGGGGTTGTCTTTTTTTAAAAGTAGGGACCAGTGGAACCTGTAAAAATTAGAGTGGGAAGAGTAATCTATGCAAGATTCACTCTTCCAATTTTTCCAAGAACACTGTTCTGTTCTGTTCTGAGCTGCCTCTTCAGATGTTGCTAGGAAGGACAGCCGAGTATAGTCCTGTGTTCCTGGAAAACAGTGAGACTTATAATAACAACAAACTAACAATCTCTCTGGGCAGAATTGGTTGAAAGGGAAAGAGAAGAAGTTTTGTCATCTTTCCTCTGTTCAGTTTTCCACCCATTACAGTGTTCCTTGTTGTTGCTGCTGCTGTGTTTCTTCTTTGTTAGTTTTTTGGCTCAGAATTGTATTGTGCAAATGATTCTTTTTTTGGTCTTTCTGGAACAGCTATAATAAATGTGTTAAGGAGCCATCAAGTGTCTTGGAAGGAATAACCACACAGGTTAGTTGGTTGTGTTCTACTTGAATATACAGCTTTATTTGACTCTTTGTTCTTCAGATAATGCCCTAAATTAGTAAATACCCTTTTCTACAGTGCCTCCCCATTCTGCTTTGCTTATGATACTCAGCTGCCAGGACTGAGCCAACAGTTCATTGCAGGATCCTTGGGGGGGGGGGGGAAGGTTGATATATTATCTTTGAACAGACAGCTTTAGCTCCCTTGCCAGCCATCTCCCCCCCCCTTCCCTTTACTATCAATCCTTTTGTCAATGGCTGAGCAATGGATGGACAGAGAAAGAGCATGTGCCTACAACTCCTCAAATCCTCCAGACTGCATGATCAGTGGCTGTATTGCAGTGATGGGATGATAAAAAATCTTATACCACTCCCTGACGTCACAGACGTCGTGGGTGTGGCCAACGTCATGACATCATGGGCGGAGACACCGTCATGACGTCATGACGTTGTGGGCGGAGCCTAAAAATAAAAAATTAATTTAAAAAATTAAAATAAAACACACACGTACACACGCACACACCCATCCACCCACCACAACACAAAACCATAAATAAATAAAAGAAAGATATAAAATAAAAATTAAATAAAAATACACCCACCCACCCAAACACCCACCAACCCACCCCAAACACAAACCCCTCACTTAAAAGTAAAACAATACAAAACAGTACTTACCCTTGGAAGCGACCGAGCTCCTGCAGGAGGAGGCGGCGCAGCTAGCCGGGCAGCCCAGGGCCTTCCGGCTGGAACCCTCAGCGGGCGGCCCTGGGCCTCGGCGCTCGGCAACGGCCACAGGAAGAGGAGGCATGCCTAGCCGGTTGCTGGCGACCGAGGCCGGTTAAAGGAGTACCCAAGCCAATGGGACGGAGGCGAGCAGCGATCACCAGCAAAAGGCTCGCCCTCCACCTGGGAAGTCCTGCACGCGCGCGCTGCCCACCTCCTCCCCCCCAGCCACCCAGCCAGCAGCCAGGGGCTCCCCGCTATGGCGCCACCCCCCCCCCCCGACGAGCGCCCAGTCTGACGGCAAGCTGGCTGGGTGGGTGGGTGGGCACCCCCCCCCTGCCAGCCCGCCGCCAGAAGTTCGAAAAAGGTAAAGATCGCGGCTCGACTGCGGGGGTTAGCTGGGATCCCGAGGGTTTTCCCCATCGTCGCCTAACCCCCGCAGAGCTGCCCACGCGCACGCCCGAGGATTCGAAAGGGTATTCCTACCCTTTTGAATCCTCGGGCGTGCACGCGGACGGCTCTGCGGGGATTAGGCGAGGATGGGGGGAACCCTCGGGATCCCAGCTAACCCCCGCAGTCGAGCCGCGATCTTTACCTTTTTCGAACTTCTGGCGGCGGGCTGGCAGGGGGGGGGGTGCCCACTATTCAGCAGGGGAGGGAGCGCCTTCTGCCGGGGGGGGGGGCGAGCGGTGGGGGGGGGGGAGCGAGCGGGGGGGGGGGGCGGGCGGCGATTTTCTTCTTCGCCCCAGGCGGCTCAACGCTGCGCGACGCCACTGGCGCATGCGCACTGAATTGGAGCCATTTTGGCTCAAATTAAATTTTTTTTTTTTCTGCCGGTGAGGCGTCCGATCCGGACGCCTCAAAACCGATATTACCCTCCCGGAGACCCCTCCGGAAATCCTTATAACGGTTCTGTGGATCCGTTCAGAACCGGTAACATCCCATCACTGCTGTATTGGCTGAAGAAGTCTGGAAGTCTGAACAAGCAGCTACTTCACCCAGGTTCTCATGCATTTGTATCCTTCCTGAACAGCACAGCAGCACACAGTAATGGCAATGATAAGAAGAGAAAGTCCATCCCATTTGCTTCTGCAACAGGAAACCTATTGCCCACACAAGCTGTTACATCCGAGGCAGATGCTCCGAACCATTTTGTGGGCTACAGTGAGTTTAGTGCATAAACCTGGGTTTCCATGTGTGGAGGCAGTGTGAGGCAGCTGTTGGAAAGAACTGAATAAGATATTTTTGCATTCTTGGCCGTTTAGTCAAGAGTGCAGTCAGCTTATTACTATTTTCTGGGGGAGATGACCATTGGATTCTGCGGTGACCCCTGCACCCACATCTCAGCATTACACCAAGGAGGATTTGGATTCAAGACTAAACAAGAGGTCTCCCTGCAGTCACTGCTAAAGTCTTCACAATGTGATACCTCTTCTGTGGTTCAGCTGTCAGTGTGGGCAGGCAGCCCAGCATCAAATCTTTTGGCTTAATGAGATCACTCCACTTGGGGTGTTTTATTCAGAGAGATCAGATCACATACAGTACTCAGTAGGAGTACCCCTCCCATGGGAAGATTTCAGATATACAGTGTGCTGTTGGTGGATTACACAATTTTTCACCACCTCCTACGAAGACCAAGGCCAACACCGCAAACACTGGATTTCTGACTCACTTCCTCCTAGCAGTGTTGTTTCAATCTGGCTAGCCAGAAGAAGAGAGTTTCATGGCAACAAATGTCAGAAGAAGCAGGGGAGGAAAGGGAGCCTGACTTCTAAGCAGGATTTTGAAATGGTAACTTTCTAAACTATTGGAAGGTGTAGGCCAAAACAAAATGTTTAAATCATGTTTCCATGTTCTGCCTTTAAACCTGGCCGGGACATTTTGGTGGGCCAGAGCACTCATTTTCTGCCCTGGGACCCTCAAGGGCCTGTGGTAAGCCCCCCTCCCCCCCCCCCAAAAAAAAAGTGAAACATGCAGAAAATGAGTTCAGCTGTGGCCACTTCCACTTTGGAAAAGCTGGTGGTTTGGGGTCTTTAACAGTGAAAGGAGATCCTGTGACCTATTTTAAAATGTGACATCTTACTTCTGGGATTTCTAGGAGCTATAATTACTCTTTTTTATGAAAAGCAGATATTGGGGAAGGTTTGGGGCTACAAAACAGGACTGGGGCAACCGCGTACAACACCAGGGCAGCATTTATCCAACCCTGTGGTAAAACTAGAAACAGAAGGCTGTCAGCTTCAAAAGGATCTCACTGACGTAGTTGCTACCAGCTTAAAGTAGAGGCTCATGAGCTCCTCCTCAGACCTCTGAAAAGGAACCAGTATACCAGTGATTGCTCTGGAAAAAGCTAAAATGAACAATCAGCAGAATCCATTCTGTTCATAGATAGCTGGTAGAAGGAGCCCTCATAGAACAGTAGTTAAAAACTGTTGTCATGCCACCCAAACTACTGAAGTTGTGAGTTCAATCCTGACAGAATCAAGGTTGACTCAGCCTTCTTTCTAAGGTCTGAGGAATACCATTGAGGCAATGCCCACTGTGTTAAACAGGAAGTCCCCCCACCCCCACTGGCACCTTCTACGCTCATTCTCCAAGAAAGATTGGAAATGTATAGCCTCAGACTAGACACAAATCAAACCGAAAAGTATTCATCATAACTTGATAAGCAAAAGCCAGAGTTACATCCAATGTAGTATAGCTACATTCAAGTCAAAATTAATGTGAAGTATCCCCCGCCCCTGCAAAATGTTGTGCAAATTGGTCACTATAGATTAGCAAGCAATCTATTTTTTCCCATGGGCCAGAAAATGACAGTCTTTTGTCCACCATAGAAAAGCTCCATTGGATGTGCTTGTACAATGGTGACAAACAAGCCAGAATAAATAAAAAAAGGGGGGACCATTTATGACTCAGATATCCTAGTAGGGAAAGTATAACAAGGAAAGCAGCATAATGAAGTGTCCTACATGGATGTTCCTACAGCTCAGTGTGATGAAAAAGCCTTCTTGTCAGCATCTGCTCTGGGAACATTGCCCTGACAATGAGAGGAGGAGCCGGAAAAGGATCCGAGACTAATCCAGTCTGGATGGCAATGTATTTTGGCCACCCGGGGTGATGGTGGTGGTCTGTCTTTCCAGGAATACTGTTTATTTCTGCTTTAATCTCTCTAGCTCAAGTTACTAAGGTCCAGTTTTAGCTAGTTTGCCTCTGCCTTAGCCAGTGGAACCAGGGCAAAATCTAAAGCACAAACCTATGTCATGAAGCATATAAATGATCTTTTCCTATAACACAGTCCTATCCATGCCGACTCAGGAGTAAGCCATATTCACTTCAGGGAAGCTGACTCCCAGTTAAGTTTTCATAGGTTTGCCACCTGTCTCAGTCTACTATTAGGTCATGAGGACCTGCACAGGCAGTGATGGGATGTTCCTGGTTCACACCGGTTCACCCGAACTGGTAGCAACATTGCTGGATGGTTTGCCGAACCGGTAGCAACCACCCGGGATTGGTTTTGGGTGGGTTTTTTTTAGGTGTCCGGTTCAGATGCCTCACCGGGAAATTTTTTTAAAAAAAATTTGGAGCCAAAATGGCTCCCAGGTACTGCGCATACATCAAACCTTCATTTGACGCATGTGCAGTTCTAATTTTTTACTGCACATGTATCAAATGAAAGTTTGACGCATGCACAGTTCCCAGCAGCCATTTTGGCTGCCGGGAAAGGAAGGGCGCAGGGAGCGCCTCAAGAAGCGGCGGTGGCCTTTCTGTGCCTGGCCCCGCCAGAACGCCACGCCATTGCAGCGGTTTGCCGCTGCAGTGGTTTGCCGCTGCTGCACCACCTCTACTGCTTCGGTAAGTGAGGGGTTTGTGTTTGGGGTGGGGTTGTTTGTGTTTGGGGTGGGTGGGTGGGTGGTTTTATTTGTGGTTTTTTTGTTTGGGATGGGTGGGTAGGTGGATTTATTTGTGTTTTTGTTTTGTTTGGGTGGGGGTGGGTGTATTTTTATTTAATTTTTATTTTATTTCTTTATTTCTTTAATTTATTTAATTTATTTATGAGTTTGTGTTGTGGTTGTTTGGTTGGTTGGGTGGGTTGAGGTGTGTGTTTGTGTGCGTGTGTTTTTAATTTAATTTAATTTAATTTATTTAAAAAATATTTATTTATTATTTTGGCCCCACCCACAACGTCATGACGTCGGGTCCACCCACGTCATGATGTCATGACATTGGCCACACCCACGGCATCCATGACATCACAGTGTGGTAGGGAAAATTTTGACATCCCATCACTGTGCACGGGGGATAAATATGCAATGTTATATTAAAAATTTGCACTTAAATAATTTTTGCATCCTTTTTGCAAACAGCACCAATAATCTACAATATAACCTCCAGCAGCTAGTGAACTCTTATAAATATGTTGGGTTAGAGATAAATTTAACAAAAACAAAATGGATGAGAAACCGAGATTGAAGAAGTAGCTGGTTATATCTAACTCGGTCAGCAAATCCAACCAGATAATGTACCATGTGGAATGCAAATAAGAAGATGCAAAGCAGCTTGGATTGCCTTTAATATAAACTGAACAGTGCTAACAAGGAGCTACCAGATAACTGGGTAGACTCACATGACTCTCTACTGTTTGGCCAAGAACAACCATGACCTGTGTAGAAAGCTCTAAACAGACGGTGTGCAGGGGTAGGAAAATCAAGAGCTAACCTGAGAAAGTGGGGTTGTCCTTGGAGATGACAGCCTGTGTGAATGTGGAGAAGATCAAACTATCGCCCATATGATACAATGCACACACAATGGCCCTCAATGTGCACTGAGGAGGACCTTATGTTGGCAAAAGGAAATACTGCCAATGTGGCCCGATATTGGGTGGATGTCATCTAATTTCTGTTTGTTTTAGATATGTTAATTTTACCTTTGTATGTTATTATATGCTTGTGGTGCCTCTGACATGAATAAAGAAAGTGTTAACAGGTGACCATGTGCTGAAGAATATCAGGGCAAATGTATTCAATACAACAGTATTACCAGGAATGTTGTATGCATCCGAAACATGGGCAATAAGAAAATCAGAGGAAGAAAAATTGGTGGTAACCCAGAACAAGAATGGAAAGACAAATGTGCAGAGTAACAATCAGGGATAAGATCAGCAATAAAAAATTATGCCAAAGAAACAAACTGTGTGATGTGTTTGATGAACTATACGTGGCAAGACAGACAGACCATATCACCTGCCTATGAACCTGTAGGCTAACAGACTGGATACCAAGGGAACACAAAAGACCACTAGGCAGATCCTGAAAAAGATGGGACAAGCCAATGGTAAAGCTGTTCGGCCAGAGATGAAAACAGAAGATAAAGGATAGAACATTTTGGATTTGGGTTGATTTGTGCTTAAATAGATAAGCAATGACAAATTGATATGGGATATTGGACTTTAATACCTATGTTTCTTAGCAGCTAGAAATCCACCAAATTCATTACCAGTTAATATAATGAGCTGTGTTATATTTTGCCTTTGTTTCACAAAGACTAAAAAATATATAGTCCACTGAGCTTCAAGAAAAAATTAACAAAAAGGAAATATTGTCAAGGATCACACAGACAACACAGTGAAGCTAAAAACTGAAAGAGGCAAAGAGTAACCTCAGTGCTAAAGCAATCATCAAGTTAGTGCAAACATTTTACAAAAAGACCAGGTTTGGTACTCAGGGCTACAAGGTACCTGTCAGTCCCCTCTGTGAGGTAATAGGTAATGAAATCATGCCTGCCTTTACTTGTTTAGACATTCCATTTCTTATATTCAACAATTTAATGCTCCTCTAATAACTACATTTAAAGTATTTGGAGAATTTATTGGGTTACAGGTAAATTGGCATAAATCAGAAATGACAGTACTCAACTACTGTATAACCAAAAGGAAAGAAAATAAATTTAAAAATGATATGGATGTGTCAGAGATGAGCCATACCCAACTCTAGGGTTCAGTGCTCATCTCTGTTTCATACCCAAAGAGCCAGCACTGTCTGCTTCTGCAAATGTTTGTGTGGTTATTTGCCAGGCATGACTAGACACCAGAGCACCCAGAACGCTGTTTACCTTCCCACCGAAGTAGTCCCTATTTATCTACTTGCAATTTTTTCCTTTCCAACTGCTAGGTTGGCAAGAGCTGGGACAGAAATAGGCACTCAAACTGTCATGCAGTACCTGGGTCTCAAACTGCCAACTTGCCAGCCTTCCAGCTAACAAGGTGAGCTTCTTAACCACTGAGCCACTGCAGCCCTTCAGGGGATTAAGTATAAAACAAGCACGGAAAATTAAGAAAATAAATGACGAAAGAGCAAAAAAATTAGAAGTTAAAATTAATACTTTAGAAAAGGAATATATAGTAATTAAAAAGAAGGAAGATTTGAACAAAATATTGGCATGGAAAAAAGAATTCGTGAATAAAAAGATAGAAAAAGTGCAAAAAAGATTTATTATACCCAAAAAGAAAATATTTTGAGCATAGTAACAAGAATCCTAAAATGTTGGCTAGGGCAGCCATGAAAAAACAAAACAAAGATATAGAGATATTAACAGACAGACAGAGAAATAAATATAATCAGGTGAAGGATAAAATTAGAATAGTACAAGAATTTTATAAGGAATTATATAAATCTAACAAACAGTCGAAAACTCAAATGGAGAAAAATATTAGTAGACATAATGAAGTAAAGATAAAACCTAATCATAAATTAAGGATGCAGTAGGAAATCACAGAAGAGGAAATTATAAGAGTAATTTAAAAATTAAAGTGGGGAAAGACTCCTGGAGCAGATGGGATGGGTCCTTAAGTATATAAACATTTTCAAAAAATATTAACCCCCAAGTTTAAAAAAATGTTCAATTATATACTAGAGGGTGGAGGAATCCCATTTTCATGGACTCAATCTTTAATTGTACTGATCCCCAAGCTGGATATGGATAAAATGAAAGTTGATTCTTATTGTCCTATCTCCTTAATTAATCAGGATGCAAAAATATTCTCTTCTATAATTACTGAAATATTAAATGAATTTATTGGGGAATATGTAAAGAACGATAAAACAGGATTAATTAAAGGAAGGATAATGAGTGATTTAACAAGACTATTGAACATTGTAGGTTTAGCCAATAGGAAGAAAATGGGAATAGGCCTGATTTCATTAGACATCTTTAAAGTGGTTGACTCATTGGAATGGACTCCCCTGAAGAAATTGATAGAGGAAATGAATTTTGGAACCAAATTTCAAAATGTGACAGGAAAACTTTATGATAAAAATTGAACTGTAGCTGTAGTTAACGCTGGAGTAGCAGAAGGGCTAGAGCTACAATTTTGTGATGGTGATGGAATTACTTGCCAATGCAATAAAATGGGATAATGAGATCAAAGGGATTGAAAATATTAATGTAAGTTTATTTGAAGATGACACCCTAATCACATTTAAAGACCCAGTCGCAGAGATTTTTTTGTTGTTGTTGTTATTCAGTCACACAGTCGATTCCGACCCTCTGCGACCCCATGGACCACTGACCGCCAGGCACTCCTGTTCTCCACCATCCCCCTCAACTCGCTCAACTCTGTGCCCATTGTCTCCACGATACCATCTAGCCATCTCATCTTGGGCCGTCCCCTTCTTCTTTTGCCCTCGACCCTTCCAAGCATCAAAGCTTTCTCAAGTGAATCCTCTCTTCTCATTTGATGTCCAAAGTACTTTAGCCTCATCTTTATTATTTGACCTTCTAAGGAACAGTCAGGGATGATTTCTTCTAAGATTGACCTATTTGTTCTCCTCGCTGTCCATGGGACTCTCAAAACTCTCCTCCAACACCACATCTCAAAGGCGTCTATTCTTCTCCGTTCAGCTTTTCTAATGGTCCAACTCTCGCAACCATACATTGCAACAGGGAATACCATTGCCTTGACTATGCGAATTTTTGTTTTCAATGTGATGTCTCTACTTTTCACTATGCTCCCCAGGTTTCTCATCGCAGAGATAGATAAGATTAAAAAAACATTTAGATGAATTTGAACAGGCAACTGGGCTAAAAATCAACTGAAATAAAACAGAAATGATTATTTGCAATAAGAGGGAAAGATATTGAGCAAACAAAGGTACTACAGAATGTTAAACTTAAAACTAATTTTAAATATCTGGGTGTTAATATGGGGACAATATGCAAGTTTTAAAGAAATTGAATTATGATAAAAAGAAAATAGAGATAGAAAGTTTACTGGGAAAAATATGCCAAATTAAATTTATCTTGGTTTGGAAGAGTAGCAAGATGCAAAATGTAAGTTTTATCTTTAATAAACTATCTAATAGCTATGGTTCCAATAAATATTACAGATAAGGAATTAAAGAAATGGCAAAATATGGTGGATAAGTTTTATAATGGAAGTAAAAAATCAAGAATAAACAAGGTATATCCCTTAAAAAAGAGAGGATTGGGAATCCCTAATATTAGAGCCTATTATATATATATATTTCCACATTAAAAATATTAAAGTTAAAGCATGAAGAAGAAATAATATGGAAAGATATAGAATACAGAGAAAAGGGAAATATAAAACATGCAAAATATGATTTGTAGAAATAGTTTGGCAATTTGGCAACAAATTAAGAAAAATTTATGCCCTGGAATACCTTTACTGGTGAAGATTAAGGAAATAGACAACTTGCCCGTCAAATTGAAAAATGAGGACTTGGATGAGTTGGAGGGAAGAGGATTAAAAAATTTAAAGGAATGGGTAGAAAAATTTAGGAACAAGGAAGAAAGAGAAGAGATTTGTAAGGTATGTCAGTTGAATTGGTTCCAAAAACTACAGATGGAAAAATGGAGAGAGGAATGGGTGCAAAAATGGAGAGAATTTGGGGAACGGACAAGGTTTGAAGAGGTTATTTATCAACTACATCAGAAAAAAAATCATTTAAAGCTAAAGATCTACATAATTTTAATAGAACAGGGAAGTCCCCAGAAATCACTGAGGGAAATATGGGAATCGGACCTGAAAAGTCATATAACAGAGTCAGAATGGAATCAGATAAAGAGTCAAAGAATTATGAAAAATTTATCAGTAAAAATAAAAGAACATTGTTATAAAGTAATCTGGAGATGGTATATTACCTGAATTCAATTAACACACTATGAATCTGGGTATAAGGGAGAGTGTTTGAGATGTGATAAATATTCTGGGACTTTTTTTTCCACCTATGGTGGTAATGGAAGGAGGTGAATAAAATGTAGATAAATATTTTTGAAGAAATTAATAATATACTATCTCTTAGAATACAATTGTGTCCCAGGATTGCTTTGTTAAATGATTTGGGAGGATTAAAACTCCATTAATGTAAAAAAGACTTTATTGTTATCATAGTGACAGTTGCGATAATTTTAACAGCCATGAATTGGAAACCATATTGATATTTAGGTTGAGAGGACTGGAATAAGGCAGGGATTCTTAACCGGCCCACGAAGCATCTGAGGGAGCTTGACCCAGCCTCTGGCTTTAAAACACTGAGAACTCTTAGTATAAGGAGATCTGGAACCTGGCAATGAATAATAAATTAACATGCAAATTGAAACTGAAAAGAGGTATTATTAAAAAAAAGTGAATTTGAAAATATTTTGGGATAATTTATTGAATATACCTTGGGAAAATCTAAAGGCTTTAAACCCAGAAATAAACATATGATATTTTGGAGATAGGCGAAAAGATAGCCTTAATATGTGCAGTTGGTTTGAATAACTGCTTTAGAAAAGTATTGATGTCCCCCAGGTGATGGGTATACACTGTATTGTATTATGTTCGCTTTGTTTGTAATATGTTTTTCTAAAGAATACAATAATTAAAAAAATAATTTTGTTTTGCAATAGTTACAGAAAAATACTTATCCCAACAATTTTCCCATTACATTCAGTGACAGAGTTTGAGGAATCCCAGGAAATTTTTTAGAAACTGACTGAGAATTAATTAATAGTTTCAAGTTATTAGATTTTTTTAATTGTTTGGAAAAAATAAAGAATAAAGAGCAAATAAAAGAAGTAATAGCTACAGATAATATATCAGTATAGATGTCTGTATTATTTGGGAGCCATGCATCTCTTCCTGGTGTCAGAATAGAAGAGGGGCACGTTTTACTTCTGCTTCCAGGAGCAACGAGGGCTTTGTGGGCCAGATCAATTGGCATCGGAGGCCAGATCAAGCCCCCAGACTGTAGTGACCGTTTCCCTGAACCACATGACTGGCTCACAGCCCGAAAAGTTTGGGCACCCCTGCTCTTCATGCTGCATCAGATGACCACGGCTGCCTCTTCAAAAGACTGACCCTAACACCTTTGTCAGTAAAGTTACACTGGAATTGCCTTTCAAGAATATAATCTTCTAGGTTTGGAGATTTGTTGTTTACTTCCATAGGAAATAGTCCGCCTCGTTCTTAGGAACTAATTATATGTTGCATACAAATGTGTTCAAAGAGGCTTCTGAAGACTTTAAAGACATACAAAGATTGGGGACAGAAGCAGGCAGATGCAGATTTTACTACCACTCAAATTTCAGCTGCATATTTACTTTTTTCTTATTTATTATTTGAAATAGCTACAATAGTTACAAACACACATCCAGGATATATTGGAAGATGTGAAAATCAAATGCTGTAGTTCAAGGAGGAAAAAATAGATTTGGATCTACCAGTAAGTCTTTGGGCAATCTAAAGGCAGTCAGTAAAAAGTTCTGACTGAATTTTTTATCTATAGAAGCAACAAAATATTCATTTCCCTCCCTGGTCGCTTCCCAATTACACGGCAGAAAAGAAGACTGTTCGGAGAGAGACTGGGAATTCTGTTAAATTCTGGTTCAAATAAAAACTTCTGTGATTCTTTTAATCCTAAATACCGAATTTATGCATTAGGCTCTGACTGGTATGTCTCATACTCTAGCCAAAACTAAGAAGAAACAAGAAACCCAGGGCACTTGTAACCATTGGGGGGAAGAGGTGGGGAGAGACTGGGTGGAATCTGCAGTGACTTCTGTCATGTCACAGAATGTCTGCTTTCAGGGCTATTTTTAACTTAATAAGGGTGGTAACTTAACATAAAACAGGAGGAGGGCCTCAGCTGTTCAGGAGGCGCCCTGCAGAGCCTCCAGGCAGCTCAGCATCAACCGCTGTGACTTCACCTCTGCCAGATCCTTCCCCAGCTCCTCCTCCCCCTCCCCTGATCACCACCCCCTTTCTCAACTGCCATTATCATAGCTTCAATCCCCCCCTCTCCTTTGCACCTCCATTCACATAGATGTACAATTTGTTATGCAAATGTGTGACATTAAATCACACATCTGCATATACATATAAGCAGTTTAAAAAAAACATTAAAAGAGGGGTTGGGTGCAGGGCTTTCCATTCCCATGATTTGATGTTGTACCCAACCCCTGACATGCCCAGGGTAGCACCTGTGACAGACTGAAACAAAGAGAAAAGCATTGCAAATTTAAGCATGTGCTACAACCAATCTCCTGCCTGTTTGCAGCTCAGCCGCAGTAACTACCTTCCCTCTGATTCAAACACTAGGAAACACCAGCACCTCCAACCCTGAAATCTGCTACAGTGAGTTAGGATTAGGAAAAGAGAGGCAGAAAAGAGAGAATCTGTTCGGTATCCTACCATTCTCTCTGGCGGATTCCCTTTCAGAAGCTTCACTTTCAGAAGCCTCACTACTAGACAAGATGCAGCTTTCCTGCCTAGAAGCTGTGGACTTTTACAAGTAAAAGATCGCCTTTTATCTTGACATGACCTTGCCAAACTACACACCCAGCAAATCAGCTTCCTCTTTGTTTTGTAATGTCAACTGAGAGATAAAACAGCGTAGTTTCCATCTCTGATGTCTCAGCTGTGTGGCAGTGAAAGATTCGCTTGCCTGCAATAGCTGTTTGTAAAGGCTATAAAAGGAAGACATTCCTTGCTCGGTCGCTGTCATTTGCAACAACACAGAACTTGGACCCCAAGAATCACCAAGAGCAGATGTTTCCTGAAAAGAATTCGGTTCCTCTTAGAATATTGCTCCCTTTCTGCCTGGTTGGACAGCTGTCCCAGGAGCGGTTTTGGCTCTTGCTTTGCCTCATTTCCTGGAAGTCTCACACCACAAGCAAAAGAGGAGAGGGACAGACTGTTCTGGGGGAAGCTGAAGGGATTTAGCTGAAGAAGAAAAACTTCTTGGAGATTACATTCTTGTATAGCCTTTACAAACAGCTGTTATCAGGACGCTTAACCCCCCACGTTGTCAAGGCCTTGCTAGTAAGCACTAGTTAGGTTTCTGCAGAGAAAGTTACAATAGGTGACAACTAAATCACCAGGACAAAAGAAGCAGTGGTGCGATGTCAAAATTTTTACTACCCCGCTGTGACGTCATCACAGTGTGGGTGGAGGTAATGTCATGACATCATGGGCGGAGTCAAATAAAAAATTAAAAATAAAAAAATAAGCACACACACACACTTCAACCCACCCACCCACTCACAACACAAACCCATAAATACATTAAATAAATTAAATAAAAAATACATTAAAATACACCCACCCACCCCAAACACAAATCAACCAGAGCTTTTAAACCAGAGCTTAAAGCTTATTCTGGCTAATCTTTCTCACACTAGGTCAGATGGAAGGAACTACAGAATGAACTCACCACAAGATGGCTTCATTTTGGCAGTTTTCAACTTTTCAACAGTTAAAGAAGTTAGGTACTAAGTCTTTGCCTAACCAGTTCTCTAGCATAATATGCCTTAATGTACAAATGTAAAACAGCTGTACCTCCTTAAGGGTTCTCCAATTGGAACAGCAATTGGAACAGCACAGGTGTAGTTTATTGATGAGGTAACTCCAAGACTTTGCTTAAAAAACCTCCGCCAGGCCTGCCAGCTGCCAGGCCTGCCAGCCGCCAGGCCTTTTTAGGAACTGTGGTAGTATGTCAATATAGGTAAAGGTATTAAATACACATTAAAATACACACAGACACACCACATCTAAAGGTCTGTCACTTACCCTGGGGAGCAGGCTATAAGGAGCTTCAGGCTAGCAGCTTCTCTTCCTCCTCCCTGCTTGGGAGGACAGCAAGGAGGCCATGCATATGCGTCAAGCACTGTAGGCGTGCATGCACACCAAGTGCTTGGCGCAGATGCGCAGTGGGGGAACCAGTGAAAAGGTAAGCCCCGAAGGTGGTTCCCCAAAAAAGCTGCTACCGGTTCTCTGGGACACTGGGGAAAGTTACTACTGGTTCTGGCGAACTGGTGAGAACCTGTTACATCCCATCACTGAAAGAAGTGCTTTCCCTAAAAAGCACTCCTGAGCCACGTAGGATGGTCAAGGTCAGTAGCCTCTTACTCCCTGAGATTTCAGGGGCAAAACCTGAGATGCAGGAGGAGACCCTTGTGCTCTCACGGGGAGCCTATCCTTTTGAGTCTGTGGAAAGGGAAAGAGAGAACGTTTAGAAATTCAGCACTTATTTTAAAAGCCAGTGTGTGAATTCCGGCAGCCGTTGTGGCTAAGAAAAAGGTCAGGTGTACTTTTCAGCAGGTTTAAATGTCATGTCATGAAGTCACAAGAATGAGGCCCAGAATCTAGGTAGTTCTTTAAACAAAAAATAGTACTTAATGCTTAAGTTGTTTTGACTACTTTCTGATTTTGCTCTGCATTTAATAGCATGCCCTCATTAGAATTCATATTTCTTTTTCATTTTTTGCACCGCTCATACTCTGTATGTGCCCAAAATATTCTTTGAAAACCGTTGAAAGAAGTCACTTGTGTAATGTTTTCTGGGTCACTTTGACCTGAAACATGCCCAGAACTTCCTATAAACTTCCCGCTGAATTTGGCAGCCTTGTGGAATGTTGCTCCAAAACATAGCCTTCTAACTGTAATTCTTTTGCCAATAGTATTAGAGAGGATATGAAAATGTTTTATAACCAGCCTGTTTTGATCCTAGAAGCATCCCATTGGTGCAGCAAAATGGAAGACTATCAGAATTAAGCATGAATTGCTGTGTTGCTGAAAGATAAGACTAAATTCAGCTGTTAGAAAAGGCAGTGTCTACCCCTCAGAAATCAGGCCCGCTTTACCCACTCCTCTCTGACAACTCAATTCCAAGTACCAATTTCCAGGAAAGCTTTCTCGGTGGCAGCTCCGGCTAACTGGAATGCTCTACCTGGGGAGCTGCGTTTAACTGACTCTTTAGGGACGTTTAAGAAGCAACTGAAAACTTTTCTTTTTGAGGAGACCTTTGGCAGTTTGTTGAAGTATAAATAGGAGACCATCCCATCTTTTTGCCACTTGGGCTAGTGGTCCTAAGTTTTGATTGGACTGGGGTGTGTGAAGGTTTTTCTATGGTTTTATAGTGTCTGTCTTGCTTTTTTTTTTAACACTGTGAGCCGCCTAGAGTGGGAGTGTATTCCAGATGGGTGGGGTATAACAACAACAACAACAACAACAACAACAACAACAACAACAACAACAACAACAACAATAATAATAATAGCCACAAATGGAAATATGACATTTGTGTCCAAGAAAGTCATAGAGCAGTGATGGCAAACCTTTTAGAGACTGAGTCTCCAAACAGAGGGGTGAGGCACACTCTGTGCTGGCGGGCGGGAGGAAGAACTCCCATTGGGCTGCTGGGCAGAGGGGTGGGGCAAATTCTGTGCTAGGGCGACAACCTGTGCCCAAACAGAGAGGACTGGAAATACCCCCTCTGGCACATGCCAGAAGTTTGCAACAACTGTCGTAGAGGAACTGATCAATATCAGCCAAAATTCTTGGGATGTATCTACCAGTAGTTGCTGAGAGGTCCCACAAACAATACAGAAGTGCGATTTTTGTAAGACCAGGTTTTACAGTTGTCTCAATGAATTATACTAAAGACAACACAATATAGAAATCTTGACCATCCAACTGGCTATGTGTATAGTAACATTAATTTATCAACTACCTAATAAACCATTTTGTTTTAGGAAGCTGTCTAATATGGAAAACTGAAACAGGGGTACTGAACTAATTAAATTCCAGGTCTCACTGTGGAAACAGACAACCAATACTTAGACCAGGGGTGCCCAAACTATGGCTCAGGGGGCAGGTCCGGCCCTGATGCCAATTCATCCAGCCTACAAAGCCCTCATCACTCCCAGAAGCAGAAGTAAAACATGCCCATATGGGCACATTTTACTTCCATTTCCAGGAGCGACGAGGGCTTTGTGGGCCGGATGAATTGGTGTTGGGGTGGATCTGGCCCCCTAGCCATAGTGACCGGCCCCCTGAACCATATGACCAGCCCGTGGCCCAAATAGTTTGGACACCCCTGACTTAGACTATATTTCACACTTCTAAGAAAATCCTTTTAGTGAACATGCACTAGAAACTAAGAGACATTTGGTCTTGACTCTTGCAGAAACAAAAAGGACTCATTGGATAGATACTATAATAGAGCTTGACATGGCAAGAAATAGCCAGAAAGCTTGGAGACTACTGAAAAGAATGAAGAAAAAGACTGAAAAATGATCCAAGCCAAAGGACAATGTATAAAATATAACCCCAAACCAAACAGCATGCCAACTGCTCCTGCTAGGGAAGACCAAACAATGCATAATAAAAAGTGATATTCAGAGTGAATCCAATTAACTTTTTATTATCTTCATGTTGGTTGAACTAGAAGAAACCATAAGATATAGGAATTGCATTGCAGATCAATGATATCAAGACTGAGCAAATTAAACATTTTGAGCAAAATACAAAGGAATGGTTCCTTCAACTCTTTAATAGCTGGTGAATGATCAAACAAATAAATATGAAGAAAGGTGAAACTGACTGGTATACCAAAACCATCAGATCCCAAAAGCTACAGCCAATCTCTCTACTTTGTCACTTATATAAAGTGTTTGAACAAATGATATTAAATTGTCCAGCCCCTAAATTCCAAAAAAGGTAGGTTTTAAATCTGGCAAGAGCTGAAGGAACCATTCCTTTGTATTTTGCTCAAAACGTTTAATTTACTCAGTCTCGATATTATTGATCTGCTTTTCAATTCCTATATCTTCTTATGGTTTCTTCTAATGGGTGCCCTTTTTATGCATTAAAGGTAAAGGTTGCCCTTGCTTGAAAGCCAGTCGTATCCGACTCTATGGTTCAGTGCTCATTTCTATGCATTACATCTACCGTACACAAACTGACCTGTAGCACTCAATCTGTAATATGTGCAGAAGAGGACAAACAGGGTGTCAGAATGTCCTCTAAAGAATCAATAAAGAATAGCTGAGAAGTTGAAAATGTTTAGCTTGGAGAAGAGAAGCCTACGAGATGATAGGCTAACCACCATCTCCAAATATCAAAAGGGCTGTCACATAAACAAGTGATTAAGCTTGTGCATGCTAGAGAGAATTCATTTGGCTCCTAAATCACTTACTTCTCCCTAAAGTGCTCATTAGTTCATTTGTTTCTTTTATTTCATTCAGATAAAAAGAAATAAATGAACTAATGAGCATAATTCAACACATCGAATTCACGAACTAAATCCCTGACTGTAGTGTCCTTAGACTCTACTTGCCACTTTTTAATTAATTTTAGGAAATCCTAGGCATAACTGCAGATGAAATTAACACAACCAGGAATGAAAGGGTTAAGTTCACCACGTCTATAATCAGCCGTGGCTTGGCAGAGAGGAAAAATGCATTTTAAACCTAACCGTGATTAATTTAAATCTCTCCAGGACCTAAAAAGGTTAATTTTTGTGACTGCTGCTGCCACAGCTTGACTTTTTGATGGAAAGAAAAATGGGGAGGGGGGAATCCATTTTCAAATAGCCTGTATTTACAGCCTTGAAACAACTAGACAAGAGCAATCCTTTTGCCAGCCTTACTCTCAAGGACACAATGCCCCTTGACCTGTCAGAACAATCCTGAGGTTCCTCAAGGTTATAAGGGCGAAGAAATGATTTTTCTATATATATTTTAAATTTTTATCTGGCATTTAAAAGGTTAGCTCCATCCTCGGATCACCCCCGCTTGTCATCCCATCAGAATTGAATTTTTCTAATATTTTTTTCTCTTGCGGTGCTTTTGAGGAAAGCCTAGAAAGCTTTGAAGTGTGATTGAATCAAGCAACTGGATACATTGTATGGGGCTCTTGCCTTTGAAGTCAGAACTACTCTTACTTTTAACTTTCCCTTTTATTGCAGTTTCGCCCCTGCACCAATACAAGCCTATGGAGCAGGGGAGCTTGAAACTGCTCTATAGACTTGTATTGAGCTTCGCTTGAAGTCTCCGCTACAGCAAGGCTTTTTGAATGGGGCTTTTAAAACCCCAGCAGTTTGGCTTTTTAAAAATTAATTAAAAATTGATCCTTGCAGTTATCTACCTGCAAGTGACATGGATGGTTGTGTGTACAGTGTAGTGCTTATGGACATGTAAGCCTAGTGGGTTGAGTTATGGGGCAAAAAATGGAAATAAAATGGGGTTTTCTGGATTTGGGTGACAGGTTTGCCATAGTGAACATATTTAGTCATTTACAAATAAAATAATATGATTTATGTATATGAGAGGGTACAAACGATTCTATATATATAATCCTTTTTATCTTTATTGGATGTATAATCAAAACTGTGTGTGTTAAGCAGGCAGCTGGAAAAGGCTAGTTGGATGTTCTGCCCAAGAAATCACAAACAAAGGCTTGTGCTTCAACTAGGCATAAGAAACAAATGAACTTCTAGCAGAGGCGTAGCTACCGCCGTATCTGCCGTATCAATTATACGGGGGGGGGGGGCAGGCCACGGGGGCCCCCAACGTGCGTAAGCAAAACAAATCTTTACCCTTCCTAAGGGCCCCCAAACAAATTTTTATACGGGGCCCCGCCAAGGCACACTACTCTTCTGACTTCTAGTAACATATCTCACCTACATTCTTGAACTACAGAAAAGGGACTGAGAAATACCTGGTATAGTAACCTTTTGGCTGGACATGGGCAAGCATGGTTCTCCTCATGAGTAAAAAAATTTAGAAGGCCTGCTCTCGCCTGGCTAGCGAAGATGTTAGCATACAGAATAATAAAGAAAAATAATTTCTCCTCCCCTACAGTGTTGCTGAACATGAAAAGACCCAAAGGCAGAAAATGGAAGGTGATTACGTCACTGCACTCAGAAGCTGCCTCTCAACAGTGACAGATACACTGACTAATGAGCATAATTCAACACACTTCTCCTCCCCTACAGTGTGGGCAACCCTCAACTGTAGGATTGCCATAATTTTCTCATACCAAACTGGGACAGCCATGTGACATCATTGCATTCTTCAAACTGTGCATGTGTCACGGAGGCTGCAGCTCTAAAAGACCCCACAGAATCCCCATCCAGGGCGGGCAGCCACCATCAGTTTAAAAAAAGCTGTAGTCAAGAGGTTTTTCCCCATATGATTCTTCTTACAAAAGATGATTCTTAATGGTTCTATTTTTATTTCTTTTTCCCATCTCTACCCCAGCTCCTGCCAACCTAGCAGTTTGAAAGCAAGAAATTGCAAGTACTGTACAGAACTGTAGATAAATAGGGACCACTTTGGTGGGAAGGTAAACAGCATTCCATGCACTCTGGTGGCTAGTCATGCCTGTCACATGACCATGGAAACATCTGCAGACGTAGACAGCACTGGCTCTTCAGCTATGAAACAGAAATGAGCACTGAATATCAAGGGATACTCAAGACATGCTGTGTAGTATGCACAGGGCTCTCCTCCAGCAAAAAGAAATGGAGGCAGAGCTCAGAAGGAACAGCCAGACTGAGGGGGACTGCCACTTAAGTTTCCCCACCAATTGTTGCTTAAGGCTGTTTCCTCACTCAGCCCAATGTCAGGGCCAGTCC
The DNA here is from genome assembly GCA_030440675.1 of Furcifer pardalis. Lineage (NCBI taxonomy): Eukaryota > Metazoa > Chordata > Lepidosauria > Squamata > Chamaeleonidae > Furcifer > Furcifer pardalis. The sequence continues at coordinate 107,968,009 of CP126893.1, forward strand.
TAATAGTCACTGGAGGTTTTTTCCATGGCTAGCATGAACTATTCTAATGCCCAAAGCTTAAATAAAATTACTTGCCTCAATGCTACTGCTGTAATTCAATACCAACACTCATAGGCCGAACTCTTGTTGCTCTCTAAATCAGTGGGAATTTGGTGGGTCAGTTCTTCCATAACCTCTATTGATTCAAACAAGCTTGCTCTAAATGTGACTTACTTTAGCATAACAGGTTGTGGTCAGAGTAGGCCCATTAGAATCATTGGAACTTACAAAGGAGTTGACTCAACAAATCTCCAATGACTCAAAGGGCCTACTTTAGTGTGATTACTTCACTAAGCAACATGATTTTGACCATTGGAGTGAGGACAAGGAAGAGGCAGACAATACTGTCAGGCCTAAGCTCCATCAAATCACTGCCTCCCTCCACAGTATGACTGCCTTGGGATCAGGTCATTGTAGGAGGGAGGTCACCATGGCACACTTTGACCTTGTATGCTCCCAGGTGTCTCATCTACCACTTCCTTCCTTAGTCCTTTACCAAGGAAGTTAGATGAATCAACCTCTTTCCTAGATCATAAACCAGACACATGTCCACCTACAACTCTTGTTGTTGTTCAGTCGCACAATCGATTCCGACCCTCTGCGACCCCATGGACCACTGTCCGCCAGGCACTCCTGTCCTCCACCATCCCCCTCAACTCGCTCAGCTCTGTGCCCATTGTCTCTACAATACCATCTAGCCATCTCATCTTGGGCCGTCCCCTTCTTCTTTTGCCCTCGACCCTTCCAAGCATCAAAGCTTTCCCCAAGTGAATCTTCTCTTCTCATTTGATGTCCAAAGTACTTTAGCTTCATCTTTATTATTTGACCTTCTAAGGAGCAGTCAGGGTTGATTTCTTCTAAGATTGACCTATTTGTTCTCCTCGCTGTCCAGGGGACTCTCAAAACTCTCCTCCAACACCACATTTCAAAGGCGTCTATTCTTCTGCGCTCAGCTTTCCTAATGGTCCAGCTCTCACAACCATACATTGCCACAGGGAATACCATTGCTTTGACTATACGTGAATCTTTGTTTGCAATTTAATGTCTCTACGTTTCACTACGCTCCCCAGGTTTCTCATTGCTTGCCTCCCAAGAATCAGTCGCCGTTTTATTTCATGGCTGCAATCACCATCTGCAGTGATTTCTGATCCTAGGAAAGTAAAGTCTGTTACTGTTTCTACTTCTTCCCCATCTATTTTCCAGGGACTGATAGGGCCTGTTGCCATGATCTTGGTTTTCTTGATATTGAGTCTCAAGCCAGCTTTTGCACTTTCTTCTTTCAACCTCATCATTAGCTTCTTTAGGTCCTCCTCACTTTCTGCCATTAGGGTGGTATCATCTGCATATCTCAAATTGTTGATGTTTCTCCCAGCAATTTTGATCCCAAATTTTGATTCCTCCATCCCTGCATTGCGCATTATGTGTTCTGTGTACAAGTTGAATAAGCAGGGTGACAAAATGCAGCCTTGTCTTACTCCTTTTCCTATTCCAAACCACTCCATCATTCCATTTTCTGTCCTAACTGTTGTCTCTTGATTCATGTACAGATTTCTCATGAGGCCTATAAGGTGTTCCGGTATTCCCATCTCTTTAATTGCCACATTTTGTTGTGGTCGACACAGTCAAAAGCCTTAGTGTAATCAGTGAAACAGAAGTAGACTTGTTTCTGATATTCCTTTGTTTTTTCCATGATCCATCTTATGTTGGCGATGTGGTCTCTAGTCCCCCTGCCTCTTCTGAAACCCGCCTGCACTTCTGGTAATTCTCTCTCCACATACCATTTAGCATTTCTTGTACATGTACATGAATTGTAATAATCCCATAGATAGTATTTTTTCTAAATCTATATTCTAGTCCAATAGTCCCCAACTTTTTTCATTCCTCTTTTATTAAGTACAGCAGGTTCTTAACCTATGGCCTGTGGACTGGATCCAGCCCACGACACCAAGTCATCAGGCTTGCAACCTCACTCCAGCCGCCACTTCCGCTGCCGCTGCCTCCTCCTCCTCAATCCTTGTTCCCTCCACTTAGCTTGGTGGGTCCCTGCTGTTGGTGTATAACGGTAGCAAAATGGTGTGCAGAAACTAGCAAGAGGTGTGCACCAGGCCAGGTTGGCCCCTCGTGGCAAAAATAGGCATACAGTTCTTGGTTCAAAGGCAAACTTAAAGTTGGTTTATTCAGGAAGTAAAAGGTGCAAGTATATATAGTGTAACAGAAAGCAGAAAGGTTCCCTCAGTTGAGCTCACTGAGACAGCTCAGTTGCTTTATATACAACTCTATATAGTCCAGTCCAGTAGGGTACATATGTAGAAGCTGTAATTACAGACCAAGCAACAGAGTTTTACAGCTTCTGTCCTCCTGATGGAGGCTTACCCAAAGTAGTCCATCTCTGCTCAGCAGACACAGACGGCTTGTCATGCAAAAGCCATCATCAGGATTCAGTCCTCAAAGTGGAATATGCAGGAAATTTTGTCCAGACCAGATAGCAGAGAACGTTCAGTTCAGCATTGAAGCTTACAGAAGTCCAGTATAAGAGCTGACATCAGTGGAGCGAAGCAGCATTGAAGCTAGCTTTGGGAAGCAGCTCAGCCAAGCCCCTGGTGAGCCGAAGCTGAAGAGTGGCCCATAGACACACCAGGGTAAAGTCCCAACACCTGTATGTTCCTGCAGCAGAGCCTTTAAAGGCATCACAGTCACAATATGCCTTGCAATCCAGTTAGGGCATGGGACGAAGACTTACAAACCCTACCACCTGCCAGCATTCCATATCAGGGCTGATGTTGTAAGGCTTACAACATCCACCCTTCTACTGAGTGCCATTGGGGACACACCAAGTCAAGCAGAGGGAACAGTGGCAGCAGAAGTGGCAGCTGGAGCAAGAGCATGGGCATGGGCCGGATGATTTGGTGCCATGCAGCTCCTCCATGCTGGTAAGCAGGGAAGTGGCATGGGTAGTGGGGTGGCTCGGGGGTGTTTGTGCTGCTGCCAGCAGCTGTGTGGATGGAATGGTAGAGGCTCAGGGTGGTCCCGTCGCCACCAAAGATGGCAGCGACGGCAGGACTACATGAGTCCCCACCACTCCACCCACACTGGCGCCGGCACCTATCCAGCTTGACAACAGTGTGAGGGTGTGATCCAGTCTGAAGCTTAAAGAGATTGAGGACCCCTGAAGTATAGGATTCTCACGACCCCTTCCAGCTTGCCTCTTCTAATAGTTCTCAAAAGTGAAATACTGTAACTTGTGTCAAATTATACAAGGGTAACATAACGAGTTAGCAATAGCAATTACATTTATATACTGCCCCATAACACTTAGAGCACTCTGGGCAATTCACAAGGTAATTAGCATTTTCTCCCAACAAGCTTTGGTACTTAATTCACCAACTTCAGAAGGATGAAAGGTTTAGTTCAACCTTGAGCCCAACAAGATCCACCTCAGATTGTGAGGAGAGTTTTGGCTGCTACTGTAGCTTGACCACTGAGCCAAAGGGGCTCTCTAAGAACCTGCCACACTTTGGAACATTATTCTGAATTCTCAGATAAGGAAAAAGAAAAGAAAGGCAATAGGTGCATTCTTCTATATCAGGAGTGCCTAAACAACGGCCTGTGCGCCAAATCTGGTCCATGGTGCCTAATAATCCAGCCCGTGCCACCCATGCCACTCCTGGAAGCGGAAGTAAAACGTACCCATGTATGCACAAAATGCTGCTGTAAAGGACCCGTGGCTATCGTTTTGCTCATGTGCAGGCACGTTTTACTTCCACTTCTGGTGCAAGGAACCACGTGACTGGCCCATCTAACCACATGACTGGCCCGTGGCCTGAAAAGTTAGGGCACCCTGCTCATCTCCGTTTACAGCCAAAGAGCCAATGCTGTCTGCATCTGCAGACGCTTCCATGGTCATGTGGCAGGCATGACTAGACACTGAATGCTGTTGTTTACCTTCCCACCAAAGTAGTACCTATTTATCTACTTGTAATTACTTGCTTTCAAGCTGTTAGGTTGGCAGGAGGTGGGACAAAGACGGGAGCTCACTCTGTCATGCAGGACTCGAACTGCTGACCTTCCAGTCATAAAGTTCAGTGTCTTAACCACTAAATGACCGGATCATAGGATGCAGTAAACTGCTTACTGAGAAAGCAATATGTATCTTTCCTCCCATTTTCAAAATAAATTAAAATTATTTTTAGAATGAATATTTTTGATTTGAGCTTTGAGTCTTTTTCTCTGTGGACACATTGCTGTCCTGAAATCCTGATACACCTACATGTGGGGCCTACCCAATGGTGAAGAACTCTCATTCCAGCTCATGCCAAATGTACATCTGAATATAGACACAAGATAATCAAAACATAATTTTGTTGCCATATATGAAAATACCTCTGCCAATAATCCTCACATCAGTTGCATGGGAGTAAGTTTCTGTAAAACTACAGTGTACATTTCCAAGAATTGCAAGTTACAAGAATTGGTTTTCCCTAAAGGGAGCATACTTGTTTTAATGACATAAGCACTTGTTATTTCTATAAGCAATTTAACCAGTAGTTTAAGCTCAGCAATATATTGGGCAGCAGTGGACTGACAAGTATAATATTTACCTTAAAAATTTCCCTGTTTAAAATGCTCTCTATCTCAAGCCCAGATGCATAAGTAAAATCTATGCATTGTATATTAAAACATTCAATATATCTGGATCCAGGGTACTCAGAAAGAGACTCCTTTAAGGCTGAGGTATTTTTGAACCACAATCAGGTATATACCCTAGGCAATGGCAACCTCGTTGTACTCTCTAATCTTTCTCACACTAGGTCAGGCAAAAGAAACTACGGAACTAATTCACCAAAGGTGGCTTCATTTTGGCAGTTTAACATCTGATCTAGAAACAGAAGAAGAAAATCTGGAGCCCAGATACATGTGTAAAATCTATGCATTTTGCAAAATGTTCTCTATCTGGAGCTCAGGTACATGAATAAAATCTATGCATTGTCATTGCTGCCTCCTATTTTAAAAGCATTTGATATCTCAACTCCAATATATAAAATTGTGGGGAAAGCTTTACCTGTTGAATATATGCCTATTCTCCTGCTGGTAAAGGCACCCAAGTTCTGTGGAAAAGTTTGCTGAAGCTGCGTGAAGTTCCAGCGGGGAGTTGAGAGCCCAGCGCCAGTGCTCAGTGCTAGTAATGGCCGATGGAGCGCAAACATTACAAAACACAATAGAATTTTGTATTAATTTCACTTAAATAAAAGAGCAGAACAGATAATACAAATGTTGACGGTGTTGTGGCTGAAAAGAACTGGTACACCTTCCAGTCTGAGAGCCAGCAGACTCCCACTTCCCTGAGATGTGTGTGTGTGTGTTTTTTCTTTCTTTCTTTCCCTCCCCCTCTTTCACCCTAAGGCCATTAAAAGCCCAGTTTTTCTAGGAAGAGCTTTGTGGAGTCAGCAGCTGCAAGTTCCAATTCTAGGAACTGAGGCTACTGGTCTTGAAAGGAAACTTCCTGGAATCCTCCTTTCTGCCATTCCATGGAACGCAATATGCCACAGAGCTATCTCACTGACCTTAAAGAGATGTAAGAGCCAAAGTCTTTCATAGAGGGAGGGAGGAGAACCAAGGAAAAGCAGCAGGAAAGCTGTTTTGCTTTGGTTGTCTGGCTGCTTTCAGAACTGTGACAGAGTAAAAAAATTAAAATTAAAATTGGAAGGAGGATATTTTCTTTCTCTCCTGCATTTCACTATGGGAACCAAGAACAGGGAGGATAAAGGAACACTATCTGCACAGGACTTTGAAAAAGGGACATCAGGTTAATGGGTGAAAGTTTTCAGCTATTGATTACAGCTTTCTAAGAAGTTACATCAGGTGCCTGGCCCTGTGCAGTCAATAACAATGTGATTCTGTGGAAGGCCGGCACAGACATGCATTTTGGAATAGTTTCTGACAATAGCTACATTCACATTAATTCTGTGTGTTATATTAGAACCATGGATCTCAGACTAGGTCCTTTTGCCTTGGGATTTGTGAGGAATTTTGTAGAGAGTAGGGGCATTGTGCTTTACATCATCTTTGTTTTGTTTTTACTATCTCTTGCGGTAAAGTGCATTTTTATTAAATTTTGTGACCAGAAGAATGATATCTATACTGTATCTAAATTAAATATTTGCATAGGCCTTGAATTATTTATTTATTTATTTACTCTTATATACCGCACATCTGGGTTGTCAAGCCACTCTGGGTGCAACATTAAAATACAACATTAAAAAGAAATATATACAACAAGCAAATACAAAGAACACAGCAAGGACAAAAATTACAATTCTCTTTTTCCTTGAAAAGGACTTGGATAATGGTAAAGAGGGGAATGGGGAAGCAAGAGGAGTTCTCACAGATTAAAAATATGCAAGATATGGAAAAGTCTGAGAACCAGTACTTGAAGCTTTCTGTTCTATTTCACCGATGAGGTGGAAGAAGAAACAAAGAGAGATAGAGAATAAATTGCCTAAAATCCTTCTAAGAAACAGAGCAAAATGTGTGTTAAGGTTCTAATCTAAGAGGTTCATAGTTGAAAAAAGATATTAAATTATGTAAGCTTAGCACCTAACATTTTAAAACAACAGTAGTGATGCTGTTTGGTCCTACTTCGAGATTTCTTTATATTTTCGGAGTATGTTCACTCCATTTTGGGTTGTTTTTTTTCCACAGCTTCTCTGCTACATTTTGGCAGCCCAACTGTAGTTGGGAACTTCCTTGTTCCACACTGGGAACCCAAGCACTAACATAAGCTCTACCCGGCACTGGAAGTCCCCAACCACCATGTTTAGGTGCCAAAATGCAGCAGAGAAGTGATGAAAAAATCCCAAAATAGAGTGAACATGCTCCAAAAAGCCTCCCGCTGTCCTGGGACGTGGCAGAGGCTGTGCAAGAAGCTGCAAAAATGTTGCGATTGCCACAACTACTGCGTTAAGTGATGTATTTCAACTTCCGGTGGTCATGGATGATTCTGGAGGTGCCCAGGTGGCCACCATGGGCCGTATTAATGAGCTCCACAGGCCAGATTAGGCCCATGGGTTGGGAACCCCTTATCTAAGGGACTGTGGTGACTTAGTGGTTAAGATGCTGAACTTGATGACTGGAAGGTCAGAAGGTCAGCAGTTTGAGACCCAAGTGCTGCACGATGGAGTCAGCTCCCCTCTCTGTTCAGCTCTTGCCAACCTAGCAGTTCAAAAGCAAGAAATTGCAAGTAGATAAAAAGGTACCACTTTGGTGGGAAGGTAAACAGCATTCCGTGCACTCAGGTGTTTAGTCATGCCTGCCACATGTCCACGGAAACATCTACAGATGCAGACAGTGCTGGCTCTTTGGCTATAAACAGAGGTGAAAACTGAACCCTAGAGTCAGATACGGCTGGCTTTCAAGCAAGGGCGACCTTTACCTTCACCTTAAAAAGTAGGCCAAGAATTTCTTCACCTATTTAACATCTCTTTATTGCATTCACTCTTCACCCCCTTTTTCAGTCAATCACATAAGCAACTGAGATGCAGGGACTTTTAAAAATTGTTATATTAGAAGAGGTCATGGCTTCTTGTGGATGAAAGTGCTTACTCTACAAGTGCTGCTTTGTGCTGTCATTTGCCTGAGGTTAATTGCTTGACCACGCTCTGTGGAGTCAGGCAAGGTTCACATGCATCTTCTCTTTTCAAGAGGAAATGGGATAAAATCTTCATTAGAAAAAGCAATTAATGTAATATGCCCAGTGAGACAGTTCAATTGTCTTGTGTTCTCCAGTAGTACAGAATCCCATTCCTGGTCCCTTTAAAAAAAACAGTGGATTTCTCAGAATGTGAGGACATGTCAGCCGAGGTTCATTATAGGTTATCTCCCATGAGATCACTTGTAATTAGCAAAAAATATGAAAAAGAAAAAAATCAATACAAGAAATAGTTTTTCAACAGCTAAGCAAACGTTCTATAAAACTAAACATTTTTGAAAAAAAGGTCCCTTCTTTTTGGGAGACATTTGCAAGTTGCCACTTAAGAGAAAGCGAAGATGAGAGAAGTAACTTCTCCTACTCCCAAAATTGCCCAGCCAACAGGGCTATCTGAAAACAGATATACAGTACCTCCAACTTCTTTCTCAAGTTATAGTGGATCCAGCATGAAGAGATGTATACTTGGAATCATTGCTGGACTTCTGCTCATGGCAGTCCTTATAAGCCTCCAAAAATGGTACCCAGCATGGTACCAGCAGGGGTAGAAGAGACTTGGCTGTGGCGTAAAAGGATGGAAACTCAGTTGCTCTTCTCATGAAAGCTGCATCCCTCCAGTTTTCAGAGATGTGGCTCCTTCTGCCAAACAACCTGCCTCGTTTACCAAGGTACTCACCTCAGCTGCAGAGCTTCCCAAGGAGAAGGGAATGCTTTGGGCAGGCTAGCTGCCATATTACCTAAATCTGGATCCAACTCACAGAAAGCGTGTCTTCTTACTCTTCTGTTTTCTTGCATCTATTGAAAAACTAGAACAAGAAACATCACATAGGGCAGCCATGGCAAACCTATGACACACAGAGGCCTCTCTCTGGGCATGTGCAGTGGTGCAGGTAAGCACCGCCCCACCCTGCCAATGCCAGTGGGTGCATGCGCACATGCCATGTGCACATGGTGGCAGGGGATGTGGTGGTGTGGCATGGTAGGCTTCCCCAGGGCAGCGCTTGCCCTCCGCAGGGTGTGGTGGGCTTGCCAGAGTGGTGCAGAACCCTGCCAAGCCCAGACATCACCTCCCTGCTCGGCAGGGCTTGGCTGCCTGGGCCTGGCTCACCACACTTTGCCAAGTGGGTGGGGTGGCATTTGGGTCTATAGGGCTTGGCGCCACCCAGGCCAGGCTCACCACGCCTTGCTAAAACACACACAACCCGCTCGGCCGAGCGTAGTGATAGCTGGGCCAGGCTCTCCATGCCTTGCCGAGTTGAGGGGGCTATGTTTGGGATCTGCAGAGCTTGGCACCACCCGGGCCAGGCTCACCATGCCTTGCTGAAGGGGGGATGGTGTTTGGGCACCACAGGGCTTGGTGTGATGTCACTGGCATGAGCATTGCCTGCCACACATCTCCACCACCTCCTTGGGCACTCAGTCTATAAAACAAGAGTTCTCAACCTTTTTAAGCCAGGGGGCCAGGTCATGCTCCCTCAGATAGCTTCCGGGGCCGGATGGCCATTTTGCCCTTCCTCCACCACATGGCACTTCCTGGTGTGGTGGAGGCAGTGGGAGGGGACACATGAAATGGTGCTGTGGCCTGTGCATCTGGCCTGTGAGCTGCAGGTTGAGAATCCCTGCTCAAAAAGGCTCGCCATCACTGACATAGGGTGTGATTTGAATTGCAGCCTGTATTGTATTACAAACCGCAACCACTGCTCATGTAGGGGTTGCAGATTGCTTCAGGAATTCACCATTAGGGCTGCTGAAATGAGAATTGTGTTGAAGTCTGCTGCCCCGCTTTCTTTCATTCCTTCCTCTATGCCCACCTCTGCTGAGCCTTTTATGGTCTTGGTGGAGGAAGGAAAGGATGGAAGAGGGAGAGAGGCAGAAAGAGACAACACAAAATACAATAACAAATCAGAAAAGAATAAAGTTAAGTCATTCCACTGTATAAATTAGCATAAAAACAATAATGCGCCAATCACAACAGTCTACCACAGCTACATAAACAACTATCAAACCACCTTAATGCCATTTAAAATTAAGTAAGCATTGAAAATCATTTAAAGACATACAAATAAAATACTAGTCTAGTGATAACAGTAAAAATCTGTAAGATCACAATACCTAATTAGAAAAAACAATGTAATAAATGCAATTTTTGTAGCCACTTGTAAGCCTGTAAAAAAGGGGGCAGACCAGTGGTGGGCTAAAAAAATTTTTTACTACCACACTGCGGGAGTGGTATGGTGGCCGGGGCAAAGCCCTGCATAGCACTTTATTTCAAAACTTGGGTGGGCAGAGCCAGCCAGAATTTCTGCTACCAATTCTGGTGAACTGGTGCAAACCTGCTGATGCCCACCACTGGGCCAGACATACCTTTTTGGCCCAGAAAGAGTGTCATAATCTAAAATTACAGCTGCAATTCCCTGCAAGCCAGTATCAACCACACTAAGACGATTTAGAAAAGTTTTTAGGTCTACAGGGCTATGCTATAATCCGGATAATACTATTTTTCATATAATCTTCATATTAGATTTCTCTTCAGCCATTATATTGAAGTAAGCTGACAGCTTTGGTGGATTTTTATGCAAGAGTTCTTTGCTGATTGAAGCCAACATTAAGCATTTCATTTATTTCACTCTAAAAGACTGGATCATATGAGCAGTAAGGGGCACTGGGTCTGACCTTCTCCAGCATTCTTCAAAGCAGAATCGGCAGCTACCCATTGACGTGAGGAGGCTGAACACATGAAAATATTCTTATTGTTATGTGCCAACAAGTCAAAACTGACATAGCAACCTTAATAGGACTTTCAGTCTAACCGAGGTATTGAAGGAATGGTTTTACCATTTAACTTCCCCAATGAGTTTCCATTGCAGAGTCAAGAAATTGAACCTAGCTCTCTGGAGTCCTGGTCCATTACATTGTCCACCATACCACACTGGGTGCTCACCCAGAACATTAGGAAAGGCTTAAACAATGTCAGTTCATCCTGTTGCTATGGTGTGAACTTTCTGGCTATCCAGTGACGCAAGACTCAGCTGGATTATGAGTAATGTGAATAGGAGCTTTTTGAGAAATGCATAATTATTCAGCATGAAAGAGTGCCCTTTCCTGCAGGTCACTGTCTTGCAGTTGTCCCTAAGATGTAACACATAATGTGATTACATTTTTATTCAAGTTCAAAGGCATAGCTATTCAAAAGCCAGTCTTTTCAATTAAATTCCATGAGGAACATAAAATGCTAGGTTCCTTCAAAGTATTAAATTGTACTCTTCCCCCCTTCTCTCCTTGTCAATAAGTTCTTCTCCACTTCTCCAGAAAAACCAGAGAAGTTGTGACTGTTTGTTGCATTCTCATGCAGAAATAACTTTTTACATGGCCCATACAAATTAATCTGATTTATTTTCTAACAGAAATCAGTTGACTTAAACTTGCATTTTTTAATTCATATTAGCATTATGGTGTTTTTATTCTTAAATCAGGGATGCTTAGTGTTGTGAGGCTAGGGAAGGGCTCAGCAACATGTTGATGTTATGTGCCACTGAATTATAATTGACTTACAATGATCCTAATAGGACTTACAAGGTAAATGAGGTATTTAAATAATAGTTTTTGTCAGTTCCACACCCAACTGGAAGCTAACTATTAGTTTCCATGGCTGAGCAGCGATTAGAATACAGGTGTCTTGAATTCATGTCCATCATTCTATCTGCTGCTAAAGAACACTGGGTATCCATTTTTCAACATATCGGGTGTTGTTTGAAGTAACATTACATGACAACCAGCATCCTACAGAGAATAGCAAAAAATATTCAGAAGTGAGAATTTGACAGCACTATCACATAAGAGTAAAGGTAAAGGTCACCCTTGCTCGAAAGCCAGTCATATCAGACACTAGGGCAGTGATGGCAAACCTTGGCACTCTAGCTGTTCTTGAACTTCAATTCCCAGAAGCCTTGATTAGCAGGAGTGCTGATGGGCTTCTGGTAATTGAAGTCCAAGAAAACCTGGCATGTCAAGGTTTGCCATCATGGCTTTAGGGTGTGAGTTCTTGGCTGACTCCTGCCTATTTAGAGTCTTATATTTGTTGCAAAGGAAGAAAATAAGAAGCCATTGGCCACTTCATACAGCAGCAAGTGCAGGAGCTGAGGTCTGAGGCTTCAGAATTGGGGCCATCCCTATTTGGCACCATACTCAGACACTCCTGGAGCCTGTGACAGCGTGATGTAGCTGGAGGACATTCACTCCTAAAACAAACTCCCAGGAGGTAGCAACAAGCAGCCCTGTTACACTAAAACATGTCTAATTGCCTCCCTTGTGTCTGCTGATTGGCTCGCTGGCAGAGGCCAACCCTTGCTCTCATCTTATTCGAATTCCAGGAAAAGCTTGTACATTTAAAACATAATTGACTCTGGGAATGAGAGGCCTGTTCTTGGGAAAGGTGTAGCTCTGTGCAGGACGTGAGAAACTTTGGTGTTTTTCCATGTGGCCACTGTGTGTCTGCTAGCTATCTCACCACAATTTACCTCTATATTCTTCTAAAAGTATGTTATTCAGTGAGGAATTAGGAGAAATGTTTGCTCTATTAGAAAGCTCAGTTGAATCTCTGAAGTCCTTTCCTTTTAGCTTATCCTTCAAGCAAACAATGGTTTTTATGAAAGCACAATCCGATGAATTAACCGGGTAAAATCTGGTAGGCAGTCACAACTGGAGTACACCCATTGAATCAGTGGTGACTTGGTGAGTCCATTAGTTGTGAGTTGCTGCTGCATTCCAGCCAATAAGTGGCACAGTCACAACACTGTAGAGAAGAGTGATTTAAAATGTTTCTGCATTCTTAATCTCATATATTAATAATCAATGAAACACACTGAAAGTAAATACAAAATCACATAGAATGTTAAAAAAAACTTCCAGAGGGACACTGTAAACCAGAACAGACTAGTGTTAAAGGAGAAAGGAATATCTGCAGTGAGTGTGCAGACAGATTCTGAATATTAAATTTATTTATATTTATTTATTACATTTTTATAATACCCATTTGGGAAATTTCCCAATCTGACATGTAAATATCAAATAACACAACAAAACAGACAAAAAATCAAAAACAGACCAACCAAATACATCCCATAATAAAATAAAATAAAATAACTGGTGTCTACTTAAATATAAGTAGTTAAACACATAGGGCCCAAAGAGAAATGGTGTGCATATCAAATGCCAGAATGAAACATTTCCTGCTGGAATTCACAGCAGCCTTTCACATCCTGATTAGATAGTTTCAGTTAACTGAGTGACTTTTCAGTGAATTGGTAAAAAAAAGACTATATCTTGCACAGCAGCTGTCCCAGTAACATAACAGTAAGAAGAAGAAAACTTAATGTTAAAGTTGGCTGTACTAGGTTCATCGGATGTTTGCTCAGTTTCACCAGCGCAGAATATTACTTCTGCAGGTCTGTTCACATAAGCAAATAGAGTGGCATTCTCTGGTGAAGACAATTCTCCATCTGGACAGCTGCCAGAAGACAATCCTCCTTTTGAAGATGTCTTCTATTTGAAGGGCAATGGAGCCTGAATCTTTTTAAAATACAAAATACCAGAAGGATGGAGACTGGGACCCTTGGAGCTAGACCCAGACGGCAGACTTTGCAAGCTCACTCACTGGTCATGGGGTCACAGTCTTCCCCACTTGGATGAAAAACATGGCTTTTTTTTTTTAAATTATAAAAGGATTTTTAATTTTGCATGTGTACATATAAACCAGCCTGTGCAAGGATAAACAGCTCAGTGCCCTCCTCTTTTTGGTGATGGAGGAGTGGTCACCCTAGTACTCATTTGTGGGGAGGGGGCAGCTCTGCTAGTCCAATACAGCAAAAAGAACAAAAGTCTGGCAGCTTTTCACTTGAGGTAAATGTGAGGTCTACTTCTGTTTCACTGACTACACCAAAGCCTTTGATTCAGTGGACCACAATGAACTGTGGCAAGTCCTTAAAGAGATGGGAGTACCAGACCACCTCACCTGTCTTCTGAGAAATCTGTATGTGGGTCATGAAGCAACAGCTAGGACAGGATACAGGACTGCAGACTGGTTTAGAACAGGAAAAGGAGTATGACAAGGCTGTATATTCTCACCCTGCTAATTTAACTTATATGCACAGTACATCATGTGCAATGCAGGGTTGGATGAAGCACAAGATGGAATTAAGATTGCTGGGAGAAACATCAACAATCTGAGATATGCAGATGACACTACCTTAATGGCAGAAAGTGAAGAAGACCTAAAGAGCCTCTTAGTGAGGATGAAGGAGGAGAGTGCAAAAGTTGGCTTGAAACTCAACATCAAAAAAACAACAAGATCATGGCATCTGGACCCATCACTCCCTGGCAAACAGAAGGAGAAGAAATGGAAGCAGTGACAGACTTTGCCTTCTTGGGATCTAAGATGGTGACTGCCAAAAATGTAAACAATTGTATGAGTACCCAGCATGTTGGGGGCAAAATGCTAATTAGCTGTAAACCACCCAGAGAGTGCCCTAAGCGCTAAGGAGCGGCATATAAGTGTAATTGCTACTGCTATGAAATAAAAATACATTTACTTCTTGGGTACACCTAGGCAGCATAGTAAAAAGCAGTGACATCACCCTGCCTAGAAAAGTCCACATAGTTAAAGCAATGGTCTTCCCAGTAGTAATGTATGGCTGTGAGAGCTGGAGGAAACTCCATAAGGGAGGCTGAATGAAGACGAATAGACACCTTTGAACTGTGGTGCTAGAGGAGACTCTTGAGAGTCCCCTGAACTGCAAAGAGATCAACCCTGACTGCTCCTTGGAAGGACAAATACTGAAGCTGAAGTTCAAGTACTTTGGCCACCAAATAAGAAGAGAGGACTCACTGGAGAAGGTCCTGATACTGGGAAAGACTGAAGGCAAAAGGAGAAGGGGATGGCAAAGGATGAGATGGCTAGATGGCATCATTGGGCGTAGATCTGGTGGGTGTAGATCTGGGCAGACTATGAAGGATGGCAAATGACAGAGGAGCCTGGTGTGCGATGGTCCATGGGTTCACAAAGGGTTGACTCAACTGTGCAAATAAACAACAAAAACTTGAGGTAAACTTTCAGGGACATAAGTCTTCTTTCTGCCCATGTACCCCTTTTTTTACTCTTCTTCAGCACAAAAACCATTTAAATGGATCAAATCTACTTCTAATGCTAATGAGATCGTGGAAAGTTAGCTCACTTATTAATTAAACACACCCTTTCACAATATGACAAAACCCAACCTTATATTCCACCCTGCCTTTATTTAATTGACGTCTGACTAAGAACAGTATTCTTGGAAAAACCAGTTACACAACAGCATAACACCTTCTTCCTGCTGCTTTTAAATAACACAGGCTGATCTTTGTTTCATCTTTCACTCTCAGATTTCCTAAAACACTTGCATGCTCATTTATTAATTTATTTCTTTATTGAACTTGATTCCAAGGCATACTGTGAGAGCCTGACAAAATGCTAAGTGGTGCATTATCTCTCCCTCCCCCATGTCATTCTCTCTTTGTGTTTTGCACAATCCTCCTGATCTCAAGCAGGACCTGATCTCAAGCAGGACCTCATCTATTGCTCAAAGGCCAATGTAACACTGCTTTAGAGAAATTATCTGAACCAGGATTTTTTTCTTCCAGAGATGAATATCAGGAGCACAAGTTTTGATACCAATAGGCAGACATTCTTACCATTTGCACCAGTAGTAAGTTCCACAATAAGGGTGGTCACTGATACATTTTGAGAGGAGAGAGGCCAACAATTTGGGAATGTTGATATACCTGTATAGATTCACAATTGTTACTAGCACTTAAATGAGGTTGGACAATTTTAGGAAATCTAGGCATAGTTCAGTGGTTTAGGTATGTGGCTGCAGAGCCAGAGGTTGGGAATTCAATTCCCCACTGTGCCTCCTGGGAGAAGAGCCAGCTTCTGTAGTCCCAAGGCACCCAAGAAGAAGGAAATGGTAAAACCCTTCTGTGTCTTCTCTACCTAGAAAACCCTGGAAAGTGTCACCATTAGTCAGAATTTACTTGCTGGTGCAGCTCCTGCCAATCTAGAAGTTCAAAAGCAAGAAATTGCAAGTAGATAAATGGGTACCACTTTGGTGGGAAGGTAAACAATGTTCGGTGCACCCCAGTGTCTAGGCACACCTGCCACATGTCCTCGGAAAAAATCTGCAGACACAGATAGCAATGGCTCTTTGGCTATAAAAAGAGATGAGCACTGAACCCTAGAGTCGGATATGACTAGCTTTCGAGCAAGGGCGACCTTTAACTTACACACACACACAGGAATAAAGTTTGCTATCCTTACCTAATGTGCTGCAGCTACAACACCAAAATCTGATCAGAAGTCATACTATTGATACAGTAAGGTGAAGATCTCCCTTGCTAGAAAGCCAGTCATACCCAGCTCTAGGGGGCAGTGTTCATCTCCATTTACAGTAGATGTTTCCATGGTCATGTGGGAGGCATGACTAGACACCGGATCACACGGAATGCTGTTTACCTTCCCATTGAAGAGGTACCTATTTATCTACTTGCAATGTCTTTGCTTTCAAACTACTCGGCTGGCAGAAGTTGTTACAGAGATGGGAGCTCACTCCATCATGCAGCACTCAGGTCTCGAATTAATCGTTAACCTGCTGATATTGCAGTCATCAAGGTCAGTGTCTTAACCACTAAGCCACCACACTCCCCATTATTCAGTAGCAGACCACAAAAAAAAGAGGGGATAAGCAGAAAATTGCTTGTGTTAGCAGGATTTTCTGGTTTGCTACAAAATATCAGTATCAAACCATGAAAAGTCCTTCAAATATTTTCTGCTTGTTTTAAAGATCTTCCAGTGCAGACATTTTCTGCTAAAACTTTGATGGCACAGCAAAGGCACTGCAAGCTGTAACAAATGTTCTTGGGGTCACAGGCATCTCACTGGTTGGGTGTTAGGTTCTGCTCATTTAGGTAGAAAATATGATATTCTGCCATTATGGAGGGGTCTACAATGGGGCTTCTGATACTCTGGGGGCAAACATTAAGGAAGAAAACAGAGTACAGTATTCACTGTATAGGTAATGAGATCATGGCATAAGTGCAGAAGTGGGAGGTCATGCCAATTTCGAGCTGCATTTTTCTCATCCAATCTGGTAATTTAGCATGTACTTTTGCAGAAGTAAAAGAATGCAGGTTTAAAAATAAATCCTGTGGTTATTCACAGTTGTGCAGCTCTGTAGGTATTCAGTGGAAATAGCCTTAAAAATCATAACTAAGAATTTTGTGCCCACAAGTTCCATCAAAATCCATGCAAAGAAAATTGAAAAGAAAGATGAGTGAGGAGATGGGTTGACTGTGCTATTATTTCAGACTGCTCTTTTTCTGTGATTACTCAGACCTGTACAACTCTCTGTGTGCACAGTGAAAAATAACTTGAAACAATAGCAATAATATCCTGTCCACAAAACTATTCAAAATGCATAGAAGAAAAGAACCCAGGGAAGAGAGGGGCTCATGGTTGACAGCCTTCCATCCTTCCAAAGTCAGTAAAATGAGTACCCAGCATGTTGTGGTCAAAATGCTAATTAACTTGTGAACTGCCCAGATTGTGCACTAAGAGCTATATGGTGGTATATAAGTGCAATTGCTATTGCCAATTCACTAATACCCCGGATAATGCTAAGACTTGGTTCCACAAGTCTTAGTGACATCCAGTTTTTAACATTGTGTGATGCATTGATTGCACAACTTTTTTTTTTTTTTTTAAAAAGCCCTGTTCTCTTTCCGAAGAGGAAAGGTAACCGGGGGGGAGGGGGGAATCCACCTGCCTCTTTGGAAAGGGCAGCACTTATTCCATGCGTGGAATCCCCGCTGCCCTTTCCAAAGAGGCAGGCAGATCGAGCCAAGTGCCAGCTAGGTTGGGGAGACAACATGCGTGTGCATCTCCCCAACCCAACCAGAGATCCCAGCATGTTGGGGTCTCCAGCTGGGTTGGGGAGAAAACGTGCACATTTTCTCCCCAACCCAGCTGTGGCGATCGCATGCTGGGATCCCCAGTTGGGTTTGGGAGATGCGTGCGCATGTTCTCCCCCCAATCTAGCCAGCGATTGGATGCTCAGACCACCATTTTGATTGGGGGGAGAAAGGGTGTGTGCGTCCTCCCCCGTCAACCAAACCACCACTCTGAGAGGAGATCTCTGCCCCAAAGCCCGCAGGGCTGGTCTGTAGCCCTGCGGGCTTTGGGGCAGAGATCAACGTTGGAGAATTTGAGGCAAACTTTTGCATCGCACAACATTATCTTAATGTTGTGTGGTGCAAAGGTTTGCCTCAAAATCCCCAATGTTATCTGGTTTTAGCGTTGTGTGGTGCAAACCCTAACCGGGGGTATTACTGTATATATAACCTAGAAATGCACAGTCAAAAGTGTGTAATTCCTACCACATGATGTAGTAATGGCCACCAACCTGGACATTTTCAGAGGAGGAAGAGAGTAGCTCACAGAAGATACATTTATCAATGGCTACTATTATATATATGTTATATACTGTATATAGAAAATCATGGTAGGAGGTAATACTGGTAAAACCAGTCTTTTTCCTTGAAAGCCCTATTATGGTTGTCACTAGTTGGTTCCAACTTGACAGCTCATAACACATACAAACCAATCACAGCTCCTTCATGAGTTCATCTACACATTACATTTATAGGTGAAAACATAACATAATCTCCAGATGTATTTAGTAATATGTGTCCTAATTAGACACATAAAGTAATCTGGAGCACTGGATCTGAAACTGAAAGTAGAGCTGGAGGTGCTTAATATTAGATCAGTCCAAAGTTCATTCCAGGTATAAAACTATGATTTCTGACTCACATCCACCCAGACTGGTTTGAGCCCTTCCATTCAGAAGATTTAATTAGAAACAAGTTTTTAAAACAGGGATTCACAACCTATGGCCCACAGGCCTGACCTGTACCCCGATGGCAAATCATCTGGCCCACAGCGGCACCCCCACTGTTGGCTGGAATCATGTCTTTGCAACATCATGTTGGTTATTAAGAAATTAAGCTCTGCACCCAAACATAGCATCTGTTCCATTGGATCATAAATCAATTAAATATATTAATTTTGAATCAGATTTAAACATACTGAGAGCAGACCATTGAAATCAGTGGAATTTTAGTTACACACGCCTTGTTCATTGTCTTAAGTACAAGGTGTTAGTGTTATTATATAAGGCCCATACCAAGGGTTCACAAACTATGGCCCACAGGATGGACCCGGCCCACAGCACCATTTCATGTGGCCCACACCACTGTCGCCACCGGAAGTGGAAGCTAATGAGTTTACAACAGCCGTAAATGCACCCTTGGCTGTCATAAACATTGCTGTAATATGTATCCACAGCTGTTGCAAATGTGTAAATGCTGCCATAAAATGCATCCGTGGCTGTCATAAATGCATTTACAACACCTGTAAATGTGCCCGTGGCTGTCATAAATGTGTAAACACTACCGTAAATGCACCCGTGGCTGTTGTAAGTGCTGCCGTAAAACGCATCCACTGCTGTCACAAACATGTAAACGCTGCTGTAAAATGCATCTGCAGCTGTTGTAAATGTATTTATTACAGCCATGAGTGTGTTTTACAGCAGTGTTTACAGGCCGGACTGCTTTTCACTATGTTCCCCAGGTTTCTCATCGCTTGCCTCCCAAGAATCAGTCGCCTTTTTATTTCATGGCTGCAATCACCATCTGCAGTGATCTTGGAGCCTAAGAATGTGAAGTCTGTCACTCCTTCTACTTCTTCCCCATCCATTTTCCAGTGAGTGATAGGGCATGTTGCCATTATCTTGTTTTTCTCAATGTTAAGTCTCACGCCAGCTTTTGCACTCTCTACATTTAACTTAAGCAGGAGCTTCTTTAGGTCTCCCTTACTTTCTGCCATTAAGGTAGTATCATCTGAATATCTCAAATTGTTGATGTTTCTCCCAGCAATTTTAATTCCAGTTTGTGATTCATCCAGCCATGCATTGCGCATTATGTGCTCTGTATATAAGTTAAACCAGCAGGATGACAAAATGCAGCCTTGTCTTACTCCTTTTCCTACTCCAAACCGCTCCGTCATTCTGTATCTTAACCTAACTGTTGCCTCTTGACTCATGTACAAATTTCTCATGAGAGATATGTGTTCTGCTACAGTAATACCCCAGTTAGTGTTTGCACCATATAATGCTAAAACCAGATAACGTTGGGAAATTTGAGACAAACTTTTGCACCGCACAATGTTAAGATAATGTTTTGCGATGCAAAAGTTTGCCTCAAATTCACTAATGTTGATCTCTGCCCGAAAGCCCACAGGGCTAGAGACCAGCCTTGTGGGCTTTGGGGCAGAGATCTCTCCTCAGAGTGGTGGTTTGGTTGGGAAGGAGGGCGCACACACCCTTTCTCCTCCCCAACCAGACCGGCGGTCTGAGCGTCCGATCACCGCCTGGGATGGGGAGAGAATGTGTATGCATGTGTCTCCTCAGCCCAGCCAGAGATCCCAGCATGTGATCACCGACTGGGTTGGGGGGGAAATGTGCGCGTGCATCTCCCCAACCCAGCCGGAGATCCCAGCATCCCGGGATCTCCGGTTGGGGAGACACATGCGCACGTTCTCTCCCCAGCCCAGCTGGCACTCGGCTTGATCTGCCTGCCTCTTTGTAAATGGCAGCAGGGATTCCATGCATGAAATCCCCGCTGCCCTTTCCAGAGAGGCAGGCAGATTGCCCCCCTGTTCCCTTTCCTCTTCAGAAAGGGAACAGGGCTTTTTTAAACATGCAATCCATGCATCGCACAATGTTAAAACCCGGATAACACTAAGACTTGTGGAACCAAGTCTTAGCATTATCCAGGGTATTAGTGTATTCCCATCTTAATTACTTGCCACATTTTATTGTCGCCCACACAGTCAAAAACCTTGGTGTAGTCAATGAAACAGAAGTAGACTTGTTTCTGGTTTTCCTTTGTTTTCTCCATGATCCCACGTATGTTGGCAATTTGGTCTCTTGTTGGGCAATTTGGTCTCTTGTTGGGCAACTTGGTCTCTAGTTGGGCGGTATAAAAATGTAATAAATAATAATAGATTTTGTCCACAGTGCCATTCATCAATTGTTATGGGCCAGGACTGAGACTGAATACAGGTGCAGCAGTTTACTCCTCAAAACACAACATTTTTCTCCCATGGTATATCAATTTTTGTATATTAGAATTTTAAAATTACAGCTTTCAACTGAGCAAGCGAAACTGATTATTTAGCGTATGGCACTTGTACACATTGAGTCAACATCTAACAAAAAGAATATATACAGTACCGTCAAACCTCGCATAAAGAGTGCCTCGCTTAGAGAGTAACTGGCTTAAAGAGCAGAATTTTCTCTGAATGGTCGCTTTGCTTAACAAATAAAACCAACCAAAAAGTTGCTTAACAAATAAATAAGGGTTTGCAATCCCCCCTGCCAGAAATCACAATTGGTCACTTACAATGGTGTTTCGCTTAAAGAGCAATCCTGTGGAACGCATTATGCTCTTTAAGCGAGGTAAAACTGCATATAAACTGTATAAAACTAAACCTTAATTTATAAACAAACATCTAAACAATTTATATATTCAATTGCACCAAGCGTCGCCTTAGAAAATCTTCACTATTGCCTTCATATGTTTTAAGACTGTTTTATAATATGTTGCACAGTCTGTCCCAGTGCCCCACACTCACATGCGTGTGATGGTAGTTCCCCCATTTATGGAAAAAATTTGCACATTTACAGTGCCCTGGACATATTCTATTAAAGCTAGTCCATATCTTGCGATCAAAAACTGGGTGGTGTTTCAGTTACACATTGAAAATTCTGGTACTGGTGTGGTGCTTTTTCCAACCATTCTCTTCAATATGAGTCCTGCAGATTGAACTCTTCATTACTTCCAATAGTGGCACTGGATAAAGGTGAATGTCTTGAGCAGAGTCTGTTAATATTCAGATCTAATATGTCAGAATTTACTGGTAGTTCTGGATTATGAACTATTTTGCATTACTCTCTTAAAATAGCATTTTTCCTGTGAAGTTCTGGTGGAAGAATGTTACTTAACACTGGAGGCCAATAAGTAGGCATGGACCTAATTGTTCCAGATATAATGTGCATGGTGTTATTAAGCTCCACATCAGCCTTGTTTACATGGGTGCTCTTTAACCAAACAGGGGCGCAGTATTCTGCTGTGGAATAAATGCTGCCCTGGCTGTGCGGGCACCTGAGGAATCTCCCCCCTAATCCTGGACTCACTCCACCTTCCTGGGGGGATAAAAGGGCCGCCAGCAGGAGCCACGGCCGAAGATGCTGCCCCGGCTGTGCAGGCACCTGAACATTCGAACTTTTGTGAGCTTTCCCTCTCCTGCTGTTTTTGTCTTAATCTGTATTAACTTCTCGTTCTGGGGAAGTTTTGTATTTGCTCTCATTCTGGGGAAGTTTTGTATTAATCTTGTAAACTGCCCTGAGTCGTCACAATGTGGTGAGTGGGCAGCTATATAAATGTGAATTATAAATAAACTAGACTTAGTGCAGAATTTCATAAAGTAGCATCTGAGGCCCCCCCCCAAGTTATGATTGCCATACATCCTTTAAAACTGGAATTGTCCCGGATTTAAGGTCAGAAACATTGTCCCACCCAATTTAACAAAAATATTGTCAAAGTCCTGGATTTCCTCCTCCTCCCTCCCCTTCTCTTTCTCTCGTGCCTGGCACTCATGGCCGCCTGCACTGGTGTTTGTGTGGCTGCTTGCAGCGCCGGTGGGCAGTTCCCCACTCTCCTTCCCAGACCCAGCTAATCAGCTCAGAGTCATCAGACAGAGGAGCCAGAAAGAGAGAACAAGGGAGAGAAACACACTTCCCCATTTCCTTCCCTCTGAATTCACCCTCCCCCTCATTTTCTTTTTCATCCAGTCTTTGTGACTGACAGGAGAGCTCAGCCAATCAGTTGCACAAAGAGAACAGAGGGATGGACAAATTGGATAGTGAAGCACTCAGGCAATAGAAATGAGGGCGGGGCAAGACTTTGAATTTAAACCATGTCAGGATAAGGCAGTGGTGGCGGTGTTATATGGAGGTTTCTACAACTGGGATTTGATCCATGGTGAAACACACACACCAGCTTTGGCACCTGCTTTGAAATCAGCCAGGCTGAGGGGGACACTCTGTACGTGTTCAAAGGCATGCCTTTCACCACCTACCCCAGGAACTCACCTTTGACACTCAGACAGGAGTTCAGGTGCAAAGTCCAGACTCCTTATGGCTTGGGGTGGTGGTGGCAGGGGGCCTTGTCTGGGGCCTGCCATGTTGGTGATGGCTTCTGGGGGGCGGTGTAAATTAGGTTTGCACATGCTCAATTTGAAGAATGCAATGGCATCATGTGGCTGTCCTGGTTTTGCAGGAGAGAATTATGGCAACCCTACCCCAAGTTGTACTGCATAATTTCTGTATGATATTATTCTTCGTCCTAATTTTTGCTGCAGTTTTTAAGAGGTGTGATTTAAATGCCAAAGTACAATCTAGCGTGATGCCTAGGTACTTAGGCATTTATTATGACCAAGGTGTTTCCCCTCCATATACAATGGTACCCCATGTAACGAACACTTTGTATAACGAAAAATTTGTATAACAAAGTGTTTTTGAGCTATTGGCGATACCCCTCATAACGAACATTTTCCCCCGTTATACAGGGTATACCCTGCATAACGATTTATTTATTTTTTGTTATGCAGGGTGTCGCCAATAGTGATTCGCATAACAAAAAAAATCATATAACAAAGTGCTCCATGGAACGGAGCTTTTTGTTATACGGGGTCCTACTGTATACCATTAGTTCACTATGTGCTAATTTATTATTCAGATGAAAGCAAGCATTTGGTTCAAGGCACCATCTACAAAAGTAGTCATTGCAGTAGGTACCTATGCCTGGTAGCTATCATCAGCATACCCGAACTTCCTGTTTTGTGTAGCTGGTAGGTCAGTTATATACAGTGCGAAGAGCAAAGGGGCGAAGACTGAACCTTGCAGTAAGCCATTGTTGAGGGTTTTTTAGGAACTCATCTTGTTGCCAAAAATAACCTGGAAGTCGCAGTCCCTGATCATGCTATCAATAAATTTAATAGTTCTTTGGCATTTTAGTTTTCAAACGTTTACATATCAGGGCCTGGCACCACACTGTGTCATATGCTGCGGACAAATTTAAAAAAATGGCGGATGTTTTTAGCTTCTTCTGATAACCATAAGGTGACACCAGTGATTTCTAAGGAGGGCTAGGAAAGAATCCTCCCTGAAACTTTTGAAAGCCATGGTTAGTGTTGCCAGTACTCCACTAGATGGATGTGTCCTGAGCAATTTAAGGTAGCTCCCTAAGCTACTGTGATGATGAAAAATTATTATGCAGGTATGACTACGGCCTCATAAAGGCAAGAGTGCATGCTATTGATTGATGAAATTCACAGGCCTGTCAAGTGACAATGGGTTTCACCATTTATGATCAGGTGTAGAAATGTTGTGAGACTCTCCCTCAGAGGAACAGCTGAGAATTCCTTTGCTTCACAACAGAAGTTAGAATGTTTGCAAAACTTGAATGTGGGAGAGAAAGCGAATATATATTCTGACAATGTTGCCCATTTCCGTTCATCACCACTTGAAATGGAGCTATCTAGGCCCAGGCAATTAGTAGCAGAGGGGATGACCCCTGTACCAACTTCAGGGCCATAGTCAGAGGAGGGTTGGGGGGGGGGGCAAAAACCTCCTAACAGCCCCCCCACCCCACCCCATGATGCCAATGTTATATATGTGAATGTGACATTGCAGCCCCTCCTGGAACCTCCTCCCTCCCATCTAGAATCCTGGCTACGGCCCTGAACAACCCACAAAGTTGCCCTCGCATACAGATAAATCAGTTTATCACCATCCATGACGCAACACATACAGAAGCAGATTGTATGATCATTTGCCAAATACTCCTGTCTCTCACCACTACAAACACCCCAGATTAATCAGAACTGGTGCATCACGTGTATTCCAGGTTAATACCTGTGATCCACGTTTGAAATTCCAACTTACACAAAATGTGCTGATCTGTTCTAATTTGGGTGCTTTACTGCGTAGGCAGCATATGAATGTCATATAAACAGTAAAGGTATATTAGAGCAAAGGATCTCAAGCTGTTATAATTAAGGCCTGCCTACATATTCATTCACACCTCTTTTCAGGGATTTATACCTCACCATTACAAATACATACAGCCTGGAATGAAATCTGGCACAGGAGTCTCCATTAGTGAGACAATGTCTTCTTCGCATGAGGCCTTAAAACATAGGGACATGTTTAACTTAAGTTGACATGAAATATCAGTGCAGTCACACAGCTTGAATTTTTATAAGATAAAATAAAATAAATAGGAAAAGTACTTTTCCAAAGTTTTATTCTTTTAGTTTTTCACAGGATATTTTAGTCAATAGGAAAGCATATAGAATGATAAATAACATTTTCTTTGTATGTTTGATTGAGTTTCCATTTTTAAACTTTTTTCCATCTGGCCACGCCCTCTCTGCTACTGCTGCCACCACCATCCTTGTTCCCTCTGCCTGGCTTGGTGTGCCCCTACGTCATTAGGAACATGCCAAGCCAGGCGGAGGGGACAAGGATGGCAGCAATGGTGGCGGAAGCGGAAACAGAAGCAGCAGATGCACATGGCTGGCCATGTCTTTCCTGGGTGCCGCTCTGGCTGAGTGCAGGCAAGGGCAAACAGGACCCCTCCTTCACCAATGACAAACCAGTAAGCAGGGAAGCAGAAATGGCAGCAGTGGTGGGCTGGCCCATTGGGCTACCAGGACTCAGCCCAGGGCGCCCCCTAGGACGACCCCAGTACCATGACACCCTTTTGGGTGCCAATCCAAAGAGGCAAGCCAGGCTGCGATGCCCAGAACTATCAAGCAAATGAGTGGGGCGGCATGTTACTCTACCTGCCTTCTCCTCCTTTGCCACCAAAGAAGGGTACAAAAACAGCCCCATTTACAGTATATCCACTGTGCCTTGGAGGTTGCAATTTTGCCTTATAAGCAAGAAGTTGTTGATTCAAATCCGCAGAAGGGAGTTGAAATTAGAAGGCGAGTGGGAACGTATATGTTTTGTTAGGGTTAAATGCCCTCGTCACTCCCTGTCCAGCACCCTTTTAGCGGAGCCAGCATGCCCCTGAGTAGCAGTGGCATGGAGGGGAGTGTTAGCGGGCCAGACTGGTGGCATGGGGGGAGTGTTGGCAGTGGCAGTGGTGGCGTGATGGGGACAGTGCGGGGGGGAGTGTTGGCAGTGGTGGTGGTGGTGTGATGGTGACTGTTGGTGGCGGCAGCGCGGGGGGGAGTGTTGGCAGCGGCAACGGGCGGTGTGTGTTGGCAGGCTGGACTGGTGTCCACCACCACCACCAATGCCTTTGGTGGTTGTGGGGAACACCAGTCCGGCCCCCCAACAATCTGAGGGGGTGTTTAAAGCCCCTGGCTTTAAAAGGTTGAGAACTCCTGATATAAAACCATATAACTTTCTACGTACACCTACCACCATTGAACTTGTGCACTTTCTCAATTTAAAAAATTCTTGATATCATTTAATTTTTATCTTTGTCCCCTCATTCCAAAAAGATAATACATTTTGTTCTGGCATGATACTTTCCCTTTTCACCAATACATAACCTAAAAATTATCTCCATATCTCTCTAAAATCACTTTTTAATTGCTAATCCCTTTTTACCTTTATCACACAAGTTAATTTATCATTTGTAGCTATATTCCACATCTCTTTATACAACCATCCAATTCAAATTTCCAATCTACTTTCCATTTTTTAAACACTATTCAATCTCAATGCTGTTATGAATACAACAGTCATCTCTTTCTTTTTTCATTCTATCTGCATACTGTATTTCCAAAATCCATTAATAATGCTATTTTATAACAAGTTGGAACAAATTAAATTAAATTAAATTAAATTATATAGACAGTATTCTATTACATTCCTAAAAAATTTCCCCATATTTTCTTTACATTCTTACATTCCCACAATAAATTTCTTCTTCTGTGTTCCTTTTGCCTGACCTAGTGTGAGAAAGATTTGCCGGCAACACAAGTTTGCCTTTACCAGGGTTCGCCAGATTGTGGTTCAAAAATACCACATCTTCGAGGAGGCTCTTTCTGTGTACCTCCCTCCCACACCGTAAATGAAAATATATTCTAACTTATTTTATACATCTCCAGTAGTCTTTTGAATACAGTATTTTGAATCATAATAACGTAAATGTACCAGAGTCCTATACCATCTCCCTATTGTTTGGTAATACAGTAATTATCTTTAATTCTGATATATTTTTCATAATTCTTTATTTCCATATTCTAACGAATCTAACCCATTCATCCTCTTTAATATTACCCCCCTAAATCCATTTCTCAACGTGTTCTTAAAGTTTGTTGTTCAGCTTCATACTCCAGCAATATTTTATATATTTTACTTACTAAACTCTTTGTTGTTATTTTTTTCTTTTCCATCTGTATTATCAATTCTTCAAACTTTGATAATTGTCTACAGCTTCCATGTTGTTTTAGTCAATATTTAGTCCATTTCTCCAACTGTAATATGTTAGACCTAGAAACTTTAACTTTCTCAACATTTTTATATGTTGGACACTTTGCTTAGCCAAACTACAATCTTTCTAATTCTTTTATTAATCCTTTTTTAAAGATAGTCTGGAAATTTCTTTAGATCTGTTACACTAATCGGTGATGACATTCCTGGGCTAAATACTTTTTTGTTTTTATACCAAATTTGAAGAATACGTCTACCTATTTTTGTTTTCTTATCTTTCTGTTTAATTAACCCATCTTTATATATACCACCCAATTATATATGCCACCCAATTTAGATGATTCAATATCTCGGCAAATCAAATAATTTGCTATTATAATATTAAAAACCATCATAATCTCTCTCTCTATATGGTATAGATAGATTAATTTGGGATTTCTAAACCACCTTCTTTCTGAGATACATACTGTACCACAATACATTTGATTTCCTATTACACAAATATTGAATTCTCTTATTTCTGTTTTCTTGTGACTTCAAAGTTGGGTGCTGCATATTTCAGTGAGGAAGTAAAATCTTTGTACTACTCATTTGTCTTACATCAAGTTAGAGCATTGATTCATCTAGCTTGGCAATAAGTGGCAGTGTTTGTCAAGAGTTTCAGCTAGGAAGTTTTAAAGTTTTTTTTAAACTTCTCAGCCCTAACTAGAGATACTAGGGACTGCCCCAGAAGGCATTTTACATACAAAGTATTCCACTCAGCTATGACCCCTCCCTTGATAACAACTGCCTTGCTAAATCAGATCAAGTATTCATCTACTCCAGTCAAATTGCCCCAGAGGGAAGGTTGCAAACAGAGTGAAATGGATCACCATTATCTATCGTAAACATCTCATAATTGAACGTGCGCTGATTCCTACATTCCACACAGAACACTACAGGGATAGCTATGTATAGACAACCCATCTGGCACTGCTGCCTTGCAATTTCATGGCCTTCCATTTGAGTTTGGTAGAGGAAGTTGTATGGAAGAGGCAAATTGTCTCCTAGTGTCACCTGCTAACATTTCAGTTAGGAGGGCTGCAGTCCTGAAAAGCTTATGACAAGTGCTACTCTACAAGAATCTCTAGCCCCAAGTAAGGCCAGATGAAGTTTAACGGGAACAGACTGCGGCAACCTCAGGTAGCAGATATTGGCCCAGGAGTGATTAATTCAGCTGTTAATTTCAGTTGCATATGCCAAGTAGACAGCTTTGGTCCCCTTAAATTAATCTTCTTTGCCAGGTGTGATGGCTGATAGATGGTATTAACTTGTTACCCATATTAAAGTATGACTCAGATGACAGGCTATTAAGCTTCTATTTGTGAAATGGAAAAGGGTTGCCATTTTTGCCCTTCGCTTTATACAGCAAAATATTCTGGGCCAATCTTCATTTAATGCCTTAAAAGCAGAAAAGCAACCTCTACAAGAACTCCTGCTTCCCTCAGCTTCCTTCCACTTTCCAAATCTTCCTACCTCCTCATAAAGCCATTTTTGGAACCATCAAAACTGGTGCTTGGCCAGGGTGAACTCTGGTTAGAAGCAGTGATTGGCAGGATCCCAAGAGCTATCTTGATTCTACCCACTGATTCTAATAGGTCAGTGATGGTGAACCTTTTAGAGACCGAGTGCCCGAACTGCAACCCAAAACACACTTATTTGTTGCAGAGTGGCAACACAGCAACAGGGGAGGAAGGAAACACTCCCATTGGGTTGCTGGACAGAGGGAGGGACTAACTCTGTGCTAGGGGGAGGGAGGAAGTGCTCTCATAGGGCTGCTGGGCAGATGGGTGGGGCAAACTCTATGCTGGAGTGACCGCACCGGTGCCACAGAGAGTGCTCTGAGTGCCATAGGTTTGCCACCACTGTAATCGGTCATTGACTTATTCTTACTTGGATTGGTCTGAATCCATTAGTGATAGTTCTAGTGAATAGCAATAGATGGCCAGAATCCTACTGATATTCATGTATCATTTGCATAACTTGCCAATAGCAGCTTTTTCAGCAGGTGTCTCATTGGGGCATGTAACCAGACACTTGCTGAAATAGCAAGTAAATTATACAGTATGTGAACACCAATAGGAACCTGGACTACAGGATCCTAAAAGCTGTGAAAATTGCAATCCTGTCGTTACAGGGGCCATAGGGGAAAGTTTCCAGCTGTTTGAGTGAATGAGGGGGAAAGAAATATATCATTTGGTACTCTATATTCTCATCCCCTTGAAAATATTAGAAGGCATGAAGAGATAACATATGCTCATTTATATCAGGGTTGGCTATCACGTGGCCTTTAAGTCCACATGATGTCCACCTTTGATATAAATGCCATGTGGCTCTTGAGTCCCCCAGTACTTCAGAGTATCTCCAGCACCTCATACTCTAGGAGAGAAATCTATCTTGTGAGTGGTTTAAATGTCCCTTTGCACCCTCTATGGAGGCAGTCTGGGCATGTTCTCGGAACTCTCACATCCCACGGGCCCCATACACAACTACATCTTAAATTAAAGAATTTGTGCCACCTAAAAGGCACAAGGAGGGTTTTCCAGCATAAAATAATCTCATTTTTATTAGAAAAAATGGGGGTTGAGTGTCATGGGTGTAGGTATGTGGAGCCCAGGTTCCGTAGATGAGTGTGTGCAAATCCTGGACTTCTGGAAATCACCCAACCTTGATTTATATTCTTCCCCATCAAGGTATGCTTAAAGTTATGCAATATTACCTTTACAAAAAAATTGACTAAATTAAATTGTTAGGAAGACTGGGCGCACAATTGTGCCAGCATTAGTATCCAGATTGTTTGGGTCCGGTATGCTCTCTGCTGTACCATACTGCTTTACATGTGAAAAGCTCATTTTGAGGGCTGCAACTCTGAAAAACAGTGACCATGTTGACAGTGGGATTTTGGAAGTTATGGTTCTCCAAATCAACGTTTCCTGTCTCTGTTTACGTTGTTGACGCTTCCACACCCTTACAGAAATGGCTCTTGTGATCAGAACCAAGGTGGCTCTGAGTCAGCCTTCTCACTCTCAGCTTCTGGTATTCCCCATGACATGATGTTAGTGATCATGGAGGAGATGATACTATCTCACAGAAATTCTGCATTCCAAGCCAGACATTGCTGTTTGGGGAGTTTTCTTATGTCACTTTCTCAGAGAGAGCCAACTGGCACAAACCAGTTTTTACCGAAGCTTTTGCTTTCAGAGGAGAAAAAGATGGAAGGCAGCCAAGGCTAGAAGGCAGGGAGTCAAAGTTGTGCATGCTAACCATGCCACTCCTTCTTGCCCTCTCTTCACTGCAACATCTGCAAGAGAGGGCTACTTGCCCTCTGCAAGCAGGCGCTGATCCCATGCCCATATGTATGCACACCATTGTGTGAAAGCTACAGGGCTTTGTTTTTGCCTTGTCAGTGAACTCCTGCACATACTGTCATAAGACGTGTGCTCTAAACACTAAAGAAAACATCCTTTCCCTGAATGAAAAAACATAGCCTTTAGCTTCTTGTTAGTTCCCCATGTAGCAATACTGCAAGCTGACTTTCTTTGGCTGATCCTAAAACAGGACCCCAAAGTCTCTGGGTTATTATGGCCACCATTTTTCACTCTGGACGTTTTAAGCTGGGGGGGGGGGTGTCTTCATAAAAGGATCAGTTTCAGGACACAAGGGGAAGAGGGATAGTTATTCCATATCTATATGGAGAGAAACAGCTTAAAAAGGAGGTAGTCTATCCCCCTTCAGGTGTTCTTTACTTGATTCTTTCCAACAAAGTAACACCAAGCATATGTCACTTTCTCAATGTGGAGCATAAGCACAACATGTTTGCAAAGAAGAAGCTCTTGCCTGGAGGTAGGCTCTTCACCTGAACATGAACCCTGGTTTGCTTGGGGAGTCTACACATAAGCAGGGACCTCTGTGCAAACCTCTTGATCTCCATACAGATAAAATGATCACACACAGGAAAGTGACTGGGCACTCACAATGTTGGAGAGAACTGGCTAAGTCATGCCACACTAATGCCTTAGCTATGGGCAGACACTTTCTACCCAATTGTGGACCTGTTATGGCCCAGACACTGGCCATGCTAGCCATCCAGCAGCCGCTGTACAAGAGGTAGGGGAGAGTTCTTACTTTTCAGTCCAGACGGTATAAACAAAGCCATAGTCTTGGGTAGCCGAGGTCAGGAGCCATTCTGTAGCAAACTGTAGGTACGAGGATGTTCCAGGGATGTCATCGTGGACACAGGCAGAGGTTCAGGTTTTCTAAAATAAAAAAGATTCAGGTAACACAGTGTCAGGGTCCAAGATGGATTGCTCTGACAAGAGCTTACCAGCATGTCCCTTCTTTTAAGGAGACTCAGGGCTCCCAGCTGATGATTGTCTCTGGAGATGTGCCCTAGCCCTCCTTTGTCTCAGTTGTAGATTTTGTCTTAAAAGAGCCCTGCACCTTTTGGATGTGCTGGGTTCTGCTTGGTCTTCCAGAGTGTTGACACCTGGTCCTCCTGATCAGTCTGACTGGTTTGACCACAAGGAGCCAGCTCCAAACTGCCAGCTGGCTGCAGGGCTGGTGACAGGTCCATCTCCTTGTGCTCAGAGTCCGGATCTGGGCCGGCAGTGAGCTCAGGGACTGGCAACAGGTCCTTTTCAGACTCTGACTCCAGATTAGAGCTGGTAGCAGGCTGATGGCCAGTGGGCTGTCCTCCTCCTCCTCCTCGCACCTGGGATCCCAGACCACAACAGGACCATTAAGAGCTTCATGCATAGAGGAGACCCATTTTTAGACTTTTATGTTAATTTTCTATTGGTGGTTGAATTTATGCCACTGTCTCAAAAGGTTTAACAGAACAAAGGTAAAAAAAATCAAATCCATTATTTTATTTCTCTTCCTTTTTAATCTCCTTTCAAGCCTTGGAGAGAAGGAAATAGCTCCATGAATTTTTGAACACCAATTATTTATTTGCTCCACTAAAACCATCATCTTTCCTTTTATTTTTATTATTACATTTCCCTTTTAATATCCCTAACCTCCTCCTCCTAGCTGATGTTCAGATTCTTTGTCAGGCTGTGTGGGAAAGAGAAAACTGAAAAATCTTCAGAGTGCAAAATTAAATATAAAGTTTAAGATGTGGTTAGATACGGTTTTACTTCTGGGAGAGAGAATCAATTTTCTCTCTTAATTTCTCTAGAGAAAATGCTGCATACAGAGCAACACTCAACTCCACTGTGAAAAAAGCTGGACGTTAAATTTAATATAAATTGATCAAAAAAATTTATTTCCACATCTATCCAGGATGAGTTTTGAACTCTTCTGTTTCTTTCCTTCCCAAACTCAAACTCTTCCTTGAACAGCCAGAGTCTTGGAGAACTTATATTATTTATATTTAATGTCCCAGTATTAGTGTTACCCGATCATTATTTTTTTTGCTCACAGACCAAACAACCATTCTTCTTTTCTATTTTCCTGTCTGTAAAAGAGGGATTGGTTAAAAATCACCCACGAAGTTTCATGGCTCTGACAATTTTGGAACCTCTCTCAAGCTACAATCCAATACCCTGATTTAATTACAGATGCTTCCACATTATACTTCAAAACTCAACTTGCATATCAAATACAGCATAGGAGTTTAAATAGTATTAGTATCTTTGTTACTTAACTGGAATTTGGATCAATTGATGTCTACTGTTTAGTACTGCAGTGCCTAGCATAGTTTTATTATTTGCACATTGATAACCTGCTTTGCTCTCAAGGTAGCAAACATTGCTTCCCTCATCTCTACTTTATCATCACAATGAAAGAAATGATTCCATGGCCTGGCAGGTTGCTGAGGACATCGCCCCCTCCTCTGGGCCCACAACAACGGCCAGAGGGGAGTTAGTCTGTGTTCTGCTTTGGTTGTTTTGTGAAGTTGTATTTTATGATTTTTACTGTTCTGTTGCTGTTTTGACTGTAAGCTGTCCTGAGCCGCCTCAGCGAGTGGGCGGCAATATAAATCTGAACAAATAAATAAATAAAACTGCTTTGGGCAGCATTCCAGAGGACTGGTGGTTGGTGGACCTAACTTCCTCACAGGAAGTTTCATCACACATCAGCTTCAGTTGTTCCAGCTGCTATCTTAAGTAACTGTAATCCTGATGCTATTACAGGAGAGGGGGGAATCCATGCACACGTTACATGATAAAAAAACACTTCTGCTTCCATTAACAAAACTCCAATTTAAACAATAACTTAATTGATTGTAATATGTTAGTGTCCAGCTGTGCTGCTGGAGTTCCTCTAAATCAAGGGTTCCCAACTTTTTCAATCTGGGGGCTGGGTTATGCTCTCCCAGTCAGCTTCTAGGGCTGGATGGCCATTTTGCCCTGCTTGCACAAGGGGGTGGCGGCGATGGCCATTTTGTCCCAACAGCTTCAAAATGGTGGCCATTTTGTTTCTCAAATGCCCTTAAGGGTTGGAGGCACATGAAATTGTGCTGAGGGCCAGATCTGACCCATGGGCCTTAGGTTAGGAACCCCTGTTCTAAATTAAAAGAGGGTTCAATCAGGGAATAGATATCGGCAGTCTTAATTATGTGCTGTTAGTTGATCCTGACTTAATGGCAAACCTTTCCAGGGTTTTCTAGGTATATAGAGTATGCCAAAATACTCAGGCACATTCTAAAGAGGCCAACTGTTAATCCTGTTTGGCTTGAATGCATCAGAAAGAAATATTTTCATGTTGCTTCCCATATGTTTTGGAAATCTCTTCTTGAGTCCCTGAGGAATAAGACATCTTTGCAGTGATTTAGGAATGGCTGTAAGGCTTTGGACATCACAGTATTAAACTGCTATCTGGACTGAATAGGGGGCTCTGTTTGACACCCCTAAATATACTCACAATGCGGTTTTGAGGCTAGAAGCAGATGTGCCAAGCATAAAGGTGCAGGTCTGGACTAGAATTCTAAACTCTGGGTTTAACACAATGTTTAACCCAACAGGCTTGGTGCCCCTGCTGCTGTCAGACAACTACCAATCGTGTTGGCACAGTACCTGTGTTCAGGAACTCTGCAGCCTTGGCTTCTCTCCTGAATATTTGGGCCAATTAACACTTGTGAAGGTGAAAATGTTAGTAAAAGAGAGAATAAGGGACATTGATTGCCAAAATGACATTGCTAATGTCTCAGAGTTTTATCTCCAACAGCTAGGCAGTTGTAAACCCACCATTGCAGGGTATCTATGTAGTCTCCCTTTAGGTAAATATAGATGGGCCTTCTCTAGAGCTTGTTTCAATGCCTGCCCCTCAGCAATTTTGGCGGGAAGATTTCAAGGAACTCCTTTATTTATTTATTTATTTATTTATTTATTTATTTATTTATTTATTTATTTATTTATTTATTACTCGTATTTCTACCCCGCTCCAATCGGGCAAGCCCGACTGTGAGCTGCCTACAAATCATAATATCATCGTCCTAAAACTTGATGATTAAAACTTTAAAAATTCATAAAATTCATAAAAGCATTAAAACAGAGACAATGTCCATGTGGATTAAGGGAGTTGGAGTCCCTGGCCCACGTACTACTGCAATGCCCTCTCTAGGATGCCCCTAGAGACGCTTTAATTGTCCCAGCAATTTCTGGATTTGCGGGCCAAAGCGATAAGTTTTATGCTGAATTTCTCTTAAGGGATGTGGATTTTAAACTCACGCATCAGGTGGCCAGGTATCTATATCAAGCCATTCAGTTAAGGAAAACTTTTAACTAGAGGATATGCTACCGTTTTATTGTCTTTACTTGTTGCTAATAATATGTGAAATCATTTTTATGTGCAAAGGCTGGTCTAAGACCGTAACAATAAAATATAAACTGCTATCACATCTCTTGTGTGGTAATGTAAGAATGGTAAACTACTTCTGAGTATTCCTGATCAGGAAGATCCTGGAAAAGGTCACCCTAAGTCAGAAATAATTTGACAACACATGATGATGATGATGATGATGATGATGATGATGATGATGATGATGATGATGATGATGATGATGATGATGGCAATTAGCATTAGCAATTACTGTTTTATACTGCCCTAAAGTGCTTAGCGCACTCTCTGGGCGGTTCGCAAGGTAATTAGCATTTTGCTCCCAACATGCTAGGTACTCATTTTACTGACCTCGGAAGGATGGAAGGCTGAGTCAACCTTGTGTCCCTTCAGGATTGAACTCACAATGCTGTGGCTGCAGTACAGCTCGTTAACCACTGCACCACTAGTGGCAGCGATGATGATAATGATGATGGAGGAGGAAAAGAAGAATTTTTTGGTGAGGTTTGGTTGTTGTTGATTTTTATTTGGATTTATACCATTTATGTGAAATATTTTATTGTTTAGGTACCTAGTGTGGTGTAGTGGATAGTGACAGACAGGAACTTTGGAGACAGGGGTTCAAATCCAGTCTTGACTGTGAAAATTCACTGGGGGAGTGGAACTGGTAAAACTACTCCTTAAATACATCACCTTTACCTTGAATGCTATATTAAGGTAGGTATCTATAAGTCAATTCTGACATGACATGACACAGCATACAACTATCTCCAGAAGAAGAGACGAGTAAAGCATCTGTTTATTTCTTATTAACGTACCATATGTCTTTTTTATAACATAAAAACCAAACAGACATACATTAATAAGAATTAAATAAACAGGTGTTTTACTAGTGTCTTCCTCTGGAGGTGCTCGGGAACTATGTAGCTTACTCAGTGCTTCACAAGCCAGCTCTTCTCCCAGGAGGCTAGTGGAGAGATACATGCCAGGGACATGCACCAATGAGGATATGGGTTTGGGCAACAGCAAAGCAAAGAAAGTGGCTTCATTTTGGCAATCCAGGGTTTGATCGAGATAGGAAAGAAGAAGGTGGAGAGATTGAACTCCTGACCTCTGCAACTCACTGACCTACCCAGCTAGTTATGATTAGCAATCTTCAGAAGCTGCTTTGGGGGCAGGTTTTGACCAAGCAGCAACATACAAATGCTTTCCTATAAATAAACAAAGACTTAAATAGGTAGGAACACTAAAGCCAGATGCCAGGTCCAAAGTCAGACTCAACAGACTGTAAAAAAGAATCTTTCGGACTGCACTCTACAAAGCAACTACAGTACTGTACTCAGATTGCTGCTTCCAAACCATCTGACCCAGCAGCCTTAACTATGAGGAAGCCCTCCAGGCTAGATAGCACCTGTTCTATTGTGGAACCTAACCAATCAGGAGGGTTGTAGTGATACATTGCCTCATGTCTACTTCCTAGGGAATGGTATGACCTCAGAGGTCCAAAGGTTCTCCATTGACTTGGTGATGATAATGTTTGTCAAAATCCCAGAAAGACTATCTAGCATTAATTACCCTGAACGTTTTTGAATTACTGTATAGCAAAAGAAGACAAGGCAGCTGCATCTAAACTAAATCAAAAAATTTCATTCTTGCCAGTTTGTAGCCTGGGTTTTATTCCCACAAGAAAGCCATGGAATGCTCTGGTTTCTAAATATGTGGAGGTCTTAAATTTGCAGCTTTTGAGATTCTAAACCAAGGATGGGCAAACCCATGTCCAGATGTCTTGGAGTGGACTGCTACATTCCTATTCCTGGAGACCTGCTCCTGTGAAATCCCCCCCTCCATTGTTAAAAGCTAATGACTGTTCCTTTTGTCACAGTGGTTAAATTGCTGTACTGCAGACAAAACATTGTGAGTTCAATTCTGATGGGGATCAAGGTTGACTCAGCCTTCCATCCTTCTGAGGTCGGTAAAATGAGTCCCTAGCATGGTAGAGGCAAATGTGAATTACCTTGTGAGCTGCCCTGAGAGTGCACTGTGCTGTGAGGTGTAATGTAAGTGTAATTGCTATTGCTACAGTGGTACCTCGAGTTACAAATGGTTCAAGTTACAAAAATTTCATAATACGAATGAAAACCAATTGAAAATAATGGCTCAAGTTACGAATTTTTCCAGAACAGATTAATTGGTTCTCAATGCATTCCTATAGGAAACCATGTTTCAAGTTATGAATTTTGGTTTTCAATGCATTCCTATGGGAAATTTGAGTTTTAAAAATGTCATAACATGAAAAATGCCTTGGAACGCATTAAATTTGTAACTCGAGATGCCACTGTATTTTCCGCCTAAACATTTTCTAAATGTTGTTGGCCTTGTGAGAAACTGTTGAGACAGAGATATGTGGCCCATAAGCTGCATGTTGTTCAGGCTCTACTAAATCTTTAGTGGAAAATGAGTGTGGTATTCAAGCATATTGCTGAATATTTATTCCTATGGCAGGCTCTTACAGTAATGTGGCAACATTACAGTAGAGCGGGGTCTTCAACCTTTTAAAGCTGGGGACACGTTCACACCCCCTCAGACTATTTGTGGGGCAGACAGGTGGTCCCACCGCCACCTAACCCTAACCCTGAGCCCCCACCACTCCCCCTGTCAAGACCACTCTGAGCCCCAAACACTCCCCCTGCCGGCGCCGTTGGGACTACCCAAGCCCACCAACACTACCACTGCCACCAGCGGGACCACCCTGAACCCCAAACACTCCCACACACACTGCTTCCCTGCTGACTGGCAGCCATGTGTCTGCCGGAAAAGCCGCTCTCAGCCAGAGTGACCCCTGGGAAAGACATGGGCAGCCATGCGCATCCGCCGCTTCAACTGCCAGCCCTAATGGCATTCTGTAACATGGCGGATGTTGTAAGCCTTCTTACAACATCTGCCCTGCTATGGAGCACAGTTAGGGACATGCCAAGCCAAGTGGAGGGGACAAGGATTGAGGAGGAGGCAGTGGCGGCTGGAGCAAGGGGGTGGGCCTGATGGAATGGTGTCGCAGGCCATAGGTTGAGGATCCCTGCAGTAGAGAACTGTGAAGGCAGCAGAGGTATTTTGCCGATACTGCTAATCTACTTTCAAGAATTAAAACTTCCACATTTTGAAAGAAAGACATATTACAATGTTCTTATATTTAAAAATAGCTTTTATTGTATTTTGGTTTTACTGTATTTTACTGAATTCTCCCCTTTCTCATTCATTCGACCTTGCTGCAGCACCTACCACAGTGCATAATGAAAATTTAAAAACTCAGCGATCAACAAAACAGGTATCATGCAGGCACACAGTCTCAGTCAGTTATCAAAGTAACCAAATGAAATCTAGAAATGGAACAGATCCTGGTGGAATAAAACATGAAAAACAAAGACCCTGACTAAATCTATCAGGTCACATTAGACTGCTGGTCTACTTCACTTTTTACATTGCCCCTTATGTTTCCTTCAACTAACTCTGGGATCTTATCTAGCTTTTTCCAACCTGGTGCCCTCCAAATGAACAACTCTCATCATTCCCGGGCAACATGGCCAATAGCATTACACTGCAAAAGGCAGGATTTGTCTGTCCTTGTTTCTCAACCCTACGACACTATAGAGGCATCTCTTTCTAGCTCAACCTTAGGCCTATCTTTTTAAAAACACACCACAGATATTCATAATTGTCCTGAGAATTTAGACATAGAATGGAGGACAACCATCTGCTTTGACATATACATTCTATACCTTATGACTGAGGAAGAAGCAAAAGGACTGAGGAAGAAGTGAAAGGCAGAATTAATGCTAAAGGTTCTTCTACACCCTTCCACAATCAACTCTAGGGTTTCCCCCTCCTTCCTAACACTTACAAGGGGCATCTGGATATAGTGTACAAAAACAGGTGGAAGCTAGGATGACCCTTAATTCTGTCTCCCGGCCCCTTCTGTCCCCTACAGAAGAATGAGAAGTTAATAATTACACATAAATAAACCCTAGGGAAGCCAAAAAGGACATTGAGGAAGTTTGTAAATGTTTTGATTCCATCAGGAGATTCAAAACACTACCTTGGCTAAAGCCCATGAATTAAGCCTTTGCTAGCAAAAAAGACGGTGAATGACCTCTTAGCATCCAGTTCTCTCTGAAACCACATGGGGCTACAAAATGTTTAAGCCTCGTGACACAAGAATTATTCAGGAACCCCCGCTGTTTCTATTTCAAAACACACGTAGCCAGGGTCCTGTTTAATATACACACACACTGAACTCTGACTGAAAAAGCTGCCACCATGACCTGATGTGCCATCAGCCTCTCATCAGAACACCACAAGAGCTTTCTGCAGTTAGGAGAGCCCCATGCATGAAAAGAATGGACACTGGAACCTACGTGGTGGCTTCAAAGAGGAAAGAAGACTCTCCCCTACACACCATCCACCAAGAGCTTAGTCCAAACTGCTGATTTAAGCTTAGATGATGATGATGGATGGGAAAAAGGAAGCAATTTTGTGTGTGCCACAGTGCTGGGACCCGAAATCTGGACAGGGACTGTGACTGGAACCACACTCTCAACCTGTTCATGGCTTCCCAAAGCTGGTGCCCTCTATGTGGGTCAGACTACAACCTCTGCCATCTCTAAAAACAAAGGCTACAGTTCAGCCAAGGTCACAGGCTGGGAAGCATAAACCAGGAGCAGGCAGGTGTC
Organism: Furcifer pardalis; assembly: GCA_030440675.1. Lineage (NCBI taxonomy): Eukaryota > Metazoa > Chordata > Lepidosauria > Squamata > Chamaeleonidae > Furcifer > Furcifer pardalis. The sequence goes on from CP126893.1 coordinate 108,007,959, forward strand.
CATAGACTGTAGCTGAAGTCCACAATCAGAACTTGTAGGGATATAAGGCGGTTTCAGACAGCTGCAGTTTGAGCCTGTGTTTGTAAAAAGAAAGGGGAGAGGTGGGAGGAGAGGAAGAAAAGAATCTATACTTAGAAATGATGGAGAGGAGGAAGGATACAAGCTACCATGAGTATAAATAAATGACAGCAACGATGCTTGCACACTGCCAGTGTAATGGTGACTCTGAAATTCAAGTACTGTACTGTGCACAAGCCACAAAAGTCTCCTCAAGCCACAGTCAATGAGAGAAAAAGAAGCCCTGAGGTTTTGAGCACTAGAATTGCATGCCACGTGCACATAACTAGTGGTATAAGCAGTCTCTTGCGTGGCATAGGAATGGAATTAGGGTTTCTGTAGGAAAATTAGGAGACTGCCACTGTAATATCATGGCACCCTAGTGGATCAAAGTCACACCACCGGTCCGGTCTGCCCATGGATTGATTTATATACTTTTTTGGTTTAATGTCACTTTTATCATCAGTCTGTTTGAGGCAAATCTGACCGTGGTCCTCAAAGCTGGAAAGGGTACTGCTTCAAATAGTCCTTCATTCTCTTTGGTAAAGGCAACTGCTCTGTTTCTGCCACAGATCGGTTGATCCGTAGCCTGCAGAGGTGCTGTAGGCTGGGCACGCTGTCCTTGCGGCTGAGCGGCCGGATGAGTTTCAAATGGACCGCCGAGGCTGCCATCTCCTTCTGGGCAGGAGGCAAAGGCAAGGGTGGTGGGTAAGGGGCCTCACTCTTGCTCTCCACAGTGCAAAAAAGAACATAATGCTGGACAAGGCTGACCACGTCTGGAAAGGCTAGAATACGTGGTTTGGAGAGGCAGTTGGAGTCTAATCGGAATTTGCTGTCAGCGTATTCGATGCGCACATTGGTGGGGCCTCGGTTGGTCTTCACTGAGAGTGTGAACAGGTAGCTGGGGTGAGTGCTGTCCCGTACCAGGAAAGTACCTTCTGGTGCCTTCTGGAGCTGCTGCTTGGCTTCACTGGCCGTTATAGAGCCCCAGTACCAGCCTGGAAGAGAGTCCCAGAAAGAAAGCGGGTAAGAGAAAGCACAGACTGTTTGTACAGCCGGGGGATGGGGGGGAGAGATGTATTTATTCCCACCCTTGAGGGAACTGGCACATGTGGTTCCCCCCTTTCATTTTATTCCCACAGCAATCCTATGATGTAGATCAGGATGAAGAGCTGAGGTATGCCCATAGCAAGAACTTGAAATCCAGATCTCACTGCTTGAAATTGACTACTCCGTCATCTATGTGTCATATTCACACCCAATTCCATGCACCCATATTCCAAATTTCCACTGAGTGCAGGCCAGTGGGTAAAGGATTAGGGCCTTAAAGTCAGTGGTGGGCAGCAACAGGTTTGCACACACACCCTGGGAAGGGGGTAGCAAAATTAGGTGGCCTTCAGGCGGGGGTGGTGGTGAGCGAAATTAGGTGGCCATACCCACCTCCCTGCCCTGCCCCATCAGGTTTTATCCCTGCAAGTGGTTCAAGGTCTCCCTTGCTCAAAAGCCAGTCATATCCGAATCTAGGATGCAGTGCACATCTCCATTTAAAGCCAAAGAGCCAGTGCTGCCGGTGTTTACAGATGTATACATGGCCATATGGCAGGCATGACTAGATCGCCCACTGCATAGGCTCCTCCCACAATGTAGGCTCCTCCCACAGTGTGGTAGCAATTTTTTTTGACTGCCCACCACTGCTTAAAGTGCACATATCTTACACAATTAGGTCAGTTTGATACCCCTTTAGTGACTGTGGCTTTATCCTATGGAATCCTGGGGTTTTATAGTTTGTTGAGCTATTGAGATTCTTCTGCATGTGCACTTTAGTGCCGGAGTTTAGGACTGTGCATTGAGCTCACCAGCAGAAAATTCTGCATATGTCATCAAACTATGGATTACACAGGAAGGACCCATGGTATTTGTGCAATACAGATACCACTCCTGGAGATAAATCAGATTTTTTAATTCCCACAGCAATCCTGTCATTTGCTTGCTAGCATTGAGCCCTTACAAAACAGTCCCTGCAGCTCATTTTGCCATAGCATTAACCAAAAAGAATAAATACTGCATAAATCACACACAAATCATGGACCCTTACCAGATTCCCGCAGATATGAAAATGCCTGGGCAATGCATAGCAGATCCTCTTCTGGATCTCGCGTTTGAGATGGATTGCTCTCCAGTGTGGATTCCACCGAGAGAGGAGCAGACTCTTCTTGGAAGGATGCAACTGGCAGAGGTTGCATGGTCTGCTCAGGCACATTCACTGCAAGGCTTCCAAGCAACAGTCCCTGGAATTTCTCCTCTGCCAGCAAAGGATGAGATCTGGAAGGAAAACCACTTTATATTAGATTTACTTTACACTGCTGTTTTACTAACCCACTATACAGTACCAGATTCCAAAAAGGACTGTTAAACTCATTTAGTAGAAAGCAAACGTGAACAGCAGGATTTATTTTTCAGTAAACATACATCCCCACTCACCAGACACAAAGTCCATTTATATCAAATCCATCTGGAAGACTTCTATTGAGCTTAACACCTTTTCCCTTCTATACCTATGGATTTCAGTTCCCGAAGTTGTATTAAATGTTATATTGTGTCATGCGGCACAGCATAATCTCCAGCATTCATCAGGTAAAGCCTTGCCTTCATGTAAAAAGAAACCCATTTATACTACTGAAATGCCACTGAAGTGAAATATAACTAAGATGATAAGAGAACTGAGCTCAAGCTCATTCCCTTAGTTCTTGAATACAAATGTTAGAGATCAATCTCTAAAAATAAAATTTAATTGAAAATAGTTTGTGAAAGCATTAAAACTGAAACATGGATCAAATTTTAGAATTCATTTATATTCTTTGTAAATATTGGATTCAACCTTCTCTTACATTTCTGACACTATTATACTTGCAGTTAATAAAAATATCTATTGATAAATGCAAAGGAAAAAAGCATTACCGGTACTTGCAAAAATGTTTTTGTTTTGCATCATTATAGTTTTTTAATCTCCAAACCAATATGGCTGCTGGACAGAGTGGTTACTCTGGGAGTTTAAGCCCCCCAAATAATCTAGGCCTGGAGTGGGGGTTGGGGGAGTGTGAAGCACTTGAACCTGGAAATATCTCTAAGCCAATCTGTAGTGCTATTTTTAACACTGTTTTTCTGTACATTTATACACATGGTGCATGTGTTATTCTTTCTATAGCTACAGGGTAACCTGGTAAATATTCCTAAATAATTCCACAGTTCCTACTAAGGGCATTAGCACTTCATCACTAAGAATATTCATACTTCCTTGGTACTTTTAACATAAAAAATGTAGCCATCAATTAAATCAGCCACAATTTCAAGCATTTCAGCACTTTTCTGCTATTTTATTGAAGGAAATACCTTTCAAAATGTCTACAGAGCTAGATTCTGTACAAGTCTTCTTCCTCAATTATGTTGTCTAACGTCCTAAAGGTGATTTTAGTACTTTGCAGACTGTCTAGAATGAGCAGATGAAGACTAGAAGTTCAGGGTAATATCAATTTAATTTAATTTTACACATTTATATGCCACCCCCTCGATTGCTTGACTCTGGGTGCCTCACAGAACAGGTAAACGCCACAAAATCATACAGGTCATAAATACAACATTATAAAACATCATTAAAAACATTGTGAGAAAAAAAAACGTTCATTTAAAAGCTTCCTCTCAAGGTGTCCCCGATCAAGCTTCAACAATCACTTTAACATCCATGGAACCACAGTGTAGATGTAGAAAATGGTAATCGTTGTCTTTGTGGCTGAAAGGGATCAGACCTGATCCCCTGATACATAAAGAGCAGCTACACAGTGCATCTTCTAAGCAGCCACTATGCTGTCCCCAGGGTTTATTTGATATTGCCTCTTGGTTTCTAGAAAAGCAATTTTTAGAACATGCTGATGCTAAGCTTTTGCTGCAGCTAGACACAGAGATTGAAAGAATGCAATGCACAGCTAAAAAGCAATATTAACATGCAGCGTGTACTTGGATCTATTTTTGTCACGTTTAGGACTGCCTCAGCTCCTAATCCTCCTCGGCCAGTAATATGTCCCACCATCTATTCTCTGCCAGTCATGGGATCATTTCAGTCAGGAAACAGTGGTCAGGATCTCGTGGTGTAGTTCCATGAGACCCTGCCAGAACTAACAATCCCCCCTCCCTCCAGTAGCCCCTCTTCCTATCTTCCTACACCCTATAAGGTGGCGGTTTGGAAAGCCCTCTGGATAGAGTGTTTGGTGCCATGGACAAGCACCCAAGGAAAGAAGCAGAGAGTCCAAATTCTGGTGGTGGCAGATTAAAAAAATCACCACTGGATCCTGGCCACTGAATTAGTGGGAAGCCATTCATACATGCCCAGTTTACTTGTCTATCAAACTGGAGAAATGGAGAAGCATGAATCCAACCACATGCAAGGGTCCAAGTCCCATCTACAAAATTCCCATGCTGTTCTTCTTCATTTATAAAGGCTCTCATGTCAGTGGTTTAAGGAAGCAACAAAGGTAGCCTGCAGCATCAGTAACACTCAACTGAAAGCAGGGCAATAAGCTTATACATCCATCCTATTTCTTACAGTACCCTGATTATTGTACCCACCATCATAGCCTCATTCTGCTATTCCCAATTAACCCAACTGACTATTGAAGATTCAACATACATTAAAGGAAAGTATCTACAAATGCCATCCACATGACATCTGAATAACTATTTCATCGTCTTTCCCCTTTTTCTTTTTGCTAAGGATTTTCCAAATTAGCAAGATTTTTCATCTGAGCTTCTCTGCATTGCTTAGCTCCCAAAAGTGGCGGTGAATATGGTGAATCCTGTTAAACAGTATTTTACAGAGTAGTACATGACTAAACATGGCACAAGGAAGGAAACTGGTAGGTCCAGCCTCTGCTGGAACAGGTCAGTCATTTGGTCCTCAAAGTATCCTGCAAAAGGACAGAGAGTCTCTATAACAGTGATGGCAAACCTTTTGGAGACCAAGTGCCCAAACTCAGCAGGCTTCTGACGGTGCCACAGAGGAGTGGGGTGAATGCTGTTCTGGGGGAGGGAGGAAATGCTCTCATTGGTCTCTCGGGCAGAGTGAACTTTGTGCTGGGGGAGGGAGGAAACGTTCCCATTGTGCTGCTGGGCAGAGGGATGGGCAAACTCTGTGCTGGGTGAGGAAGGAAGTGCTCTCATTGGGCTGCTGGGCAGAGCAAATCCTGTGCTGGGATGATGGTGCACGTTCGCACAGAGAGGGCTCTGAGTGCCACCTCTGGCACATGTGCCATAGGTTCACCACCACTGCTCTATAAGAACCATCATTTCTATCCTAGGGCTATTTGGAAACATTCATAACAAGACTAATCCTTTCCTTATTTTAATATAGTCATTTCCCTTTATGACCATACATAATTTATTCTCAATGGTTTATAAAAGCAATCTGCTGTTGTGAGAAAATAATCTAGTTTTGACAGAGCAATGAAGAACTATGCCTTGGAAATGCTGTTCTTTGGGTATTTTGGTCTTCTGCTTAATCCCTTAATCCCCGTTCACAACCAGGGATTTAAACGTTTGCAAACATTAAATCCTTGCAACCCTTCTCTTTCATGCCCATCACTCTGATCTCTCCCCTCTGGTAGATTTTTATGTTCCCAAGGGGACCCTTTGGGCGTCTGTTTTTGTTTTTTGTTATAGAAACTCTATAATGTGTGCCATCAAGTCAATTCTGAGTTATGGAGATCCTGTCCAGGGTTATCTAGGTAGAGAATACACAGACGTTGTTTCCCATTTCCTTCTTCTGGAGGTATCCTGGGATTGTGCATCTTGCCCATGGCTAAAGAACCTATGGTAGCAAACCTATGGCACACATGCCAGAGGGGGTACTCAGGGTCCTCCCTGGTGGCATGCGCATCATCGCCCCAGCACAGAGTTCATCCTACCCCTCTGCCCAGCAGCCCAATGGGAGTGCTTCCTCCCTCCCCCAGCACAGAATTCAACCCATCTCTCTGCCCATCAGCCCAACGGCAGTGCTCCCTCCCTCCCCTCAGCACAGAGTTCACCCCGGGCCTCTGCCCAGCAGCCCAATGGGAGCGCTTCCTCCCCTTAGCACTTGGTCTCTAAAAGGTTTACCATCACTGCTATACTGGCTGCCTCTTTCTCCTGGGAGACAAAGCAGGGAATCAAATTCCCAACCTGTGCTTAAACCACTCTACCTAACCCAGCCAGATAAATTTTTGTTGTTCAGTCGCACAGTTGATTCCGACCCTCTGCGACCCCATGGACCACTGTCTTCCAGGCACTCCTGTCCTCCACCATCCCCCTCAACTCGCTCAGCTCTGTGCCCATTGTCTCTACAATACCATCTAGCCATCTCATCTTGGGCTGTCCCCTTCTTCTTTTGCCCTCGACCCTTCCAAGCATCAAGGCTTTCTCAAGTGAATCCTCTCTTCTCATTTGATGTCCAAAGTACTTTAGCTTCATCTTTATTATTTGACCTTCTAAGGAGGAGTCAGGGGTGATTTCTTCTAAGATTGAACTATTTGTTCTCCTCGCTGTCATGGGACTCTCAAAACTCTCCTCCAACACCACATCTCAAAGGCATCTATTCTTCTGCGCTCAGCTTTCCTAATGGTCCAGCTCTCACAACCATACATTGCCACAGGGAATACCATTGCTTTGACTATGTGAATTTTTGTTTTCATTGTGATGTCTCTACTTTTCACTATGTTCCCCAGGTTTCTCATCGCTTGCCTCCCAAGAATCAGTCGCCTTTTTATTTCATGGCTGCCAGATAAATACACAAGTAATAATAACTGCCTGCATCATAGGGAGAGATTACTCAGAAATAATTTGCCATTCCCTTCTTCTGGGGGCACCCTGTGCAGTTCGTTACTACTCTGCCTTTGTTCTTCTCCATGGAGGCACAATGGGGAATTGAACTGCCAGCCTTTGGCTCCAGTGTCAGATATATAAACCACTGAGCTATCCAGCCAGCTAACTAAATAAGTAGCTCCACATAAACAATTTAAGTACTGAAAGCTACAAACAAAACAAAACACCAGATTCCAGGAAAGCCATATTCTATGCCTAGAGCTAACAAAACCTTGAAGAAAACAAAATGCAGCAGCAGTTTCTATACATACTGTGGGTGAGGTTTTCCCCTCTAATAATGTTTATATCAACATGTTTCATCATATAACAGCTATAAGACCAATTTCTTTCCAACCCCCCCACCCATGAAGATAGATGTCTAGTATTCGAAAGATCACATGGACAGTTCACTAATTTAATTCACCCATGCCCAAATTACAACTACTAAAAAAAAAAAACCATGAAATGGGCACACCCAGTCACTAGTAGGCTTCTCCATGCCAAGGTAGAAGGCAACACATGCTACTATAACCCACATGATTTTCTGGATTAAATAACCATTTGGTTGGAGATTTTTTTGAGTTAGAGTTACTGGGCAGAGAAAACAAAAAGCCTGGAATGATAGACACTGTTTGCTTGTAACAAGGAGATCCAAATCCTCAGCTATTTGTATACACCAAATAATACTGTCTCTGGCCCTTAAATCTTGTTTGTAGAAATCAAGACATGAATTGTTTCTTCTGGTGATGCAATGGTTAAACTGCTATACTGCAGCCACAACATTGAGAGTTCAAGCCTGATGGAGACCAAGGATGACTCCACCTTATATCCTTCTGAGGTCAGTAAAATGAATACCCAGCATGTTGGGGGCAAATCCTAATAAATTTGTGAACTGCCCAGGAAGTGCACTAAGCACTATGGCAGTGATGGCAAACTTTTGAGAGAATGAGTGCCCAAACAGAGAGGCAGGGTAAACTCTGTGCTGGGGGAGGGAGAGAGCACTCCAATTGGGCTGCTGGACAGAGGGGCAGGGCGAACTCTGTGCTGGGGGAGGGAGGAAGTGCTCCAATTGGGCTGCTGGGCCAGAGAGGCAGGATGAACTCTATGCTGGGGGGAGGGAAGAAGTGTTCATATTGGGCTGCTGGGCAGAGGGGCGGTGCAAACTCTGTGCTGGGGCAACAGCGCACATGCCCACAGAGAGGGCTGTGAGTGCTGCCTCTGGTACACATGCCATAGGTTCACCACCACTGCACTATAGTGGGATATACAAGTGTAATTGCTATTTTTAACAAGCCTTCCCATTTCCCCTTGATTTGTGGAAACAATGGTTGTATGCCTCAATACAACAACACCTGTTATGTTTCTTCAGCATATCTCCTTGGGTGAATCTTGTGGGTGAGAGTTATCAAAAACACTGACTGGTAGTACGAGAGAGACTGGTGACTAGTAAGCCAGGGAACATTTTGGAGTAGGCATACAAGGATGACTCAAAAGATAAAGACATTATATAGTATGCATGTGGAATAAGGGAGTAGCTTCCTAGATGTTACTATGAGAGGAAAAGAACCTCCATCGCCATAGGGCAGATTGCTACATTACAATTGCAAGTCAACCACAAAAGGGGTTAAGTCAAATCATTAGGGCTAATACATCAAAGTATAATGCATTAAGACATAGGACCAGCTGAGAGCCAATCTGTTGCTGTTTACAGTGCTGAAGAGATTTAAGTTCAAATCCTCATCCAATCATAAAATTCACAGCAATGGGCCAACTCTATCTCTCAATCCATTTTGTGGCAAAAATCAAAGTGGCTTTTAAACCACACATACAGTGGAGCCTCAGTTAACAAATGGCTCAGTTAACATAAAAATCACATAACAAAAGGAAATCCATAGAAAATCGTGGCTCGGTTTACATAATTTTTTGGAACAGATTATTGGTTTTCAATGCATTCCTATGGGAAACTGTGCTTCAGTTAATGTATTTTGGTTTTCAATGCATTCCTATGAGAAACTGCATTCAATGCATTCCTGTGAGAAATTTGGTTAAAGTAATTTTTGTTGTAAGAACTGTCCCAGAGAACACATTAATTACGTTAACCAAGGTACTACTGCTCTTGAAAATTAGGAGTGAGCAGTAAGTGGAGAGACTGAGAAAATGAACTCAAGAGGCAAACAGACGGACACTAACTGACACATTAGTTAAAATACAAAGTTACAGTGCAACCCCTGATGTCTAAGAAGAGCTGTAAATCATCTGTCTAGAGCAGGGATTCTTAACTTGCAGCCAGCAACACCATTTCATGTGCCTCATCACCACCACCACCACAACAGGAAGTGCCAAGTGGTAGAGGAAGGGCAAAATCCCCCCCCCGACCCCCAAAGCTGTTTGAGGGAGTGTGACCCGGCCCCCGACTTTTAAAAGTTGAGAACTCCTGGTCAAGAGCAGTGTTTCTCAACCTTTGGCTTTGGGATTTCAGTTCCCAGAAGCCTAAGTCAATTCCCCAAAGCACTGATCAGCCAATGTACTGACTTAGGTTTCTGGGAATTGAAGTCCCCCTGTGGGGCCCATGTTGAGAACCACTGGTCTAGAACAAAACAGAAGGCTACATAAAGGGAGAAAAATACCAAACCAAATTTGTATCATCTAGAGACTGGCATTTTTTTACACACAAATGGACCTGAACTCCAAGTAAAAACAGGTGGGGCTTACTACTCAGCAGCTGTGTTTGCACCCTGAGTTTTCTAATGAGTTGAGTAGATGGGATAGATTTTTGGAATGCACCTCCTGAGTCATTTTCTTAGTTTAGTAACTTTAAAACAACAGTGGATCCCTGGTTAAAAATGGCTCGGTTAACATAAAAATCACATAACAAAAGGAAATACATAGAAACTAATGGCTTGGTTTACAGATTTTTTTTTCCAGAATGGATAAATTGGTTTTCAGTGCATTCCTATGGGAAACTGCATTTTGGGTAAAGTATTTTGGTTTTCAATGCATTCCTATGGGGAACTGCATTCAATGCATTCCTTTGGGAAATTCAGTTAAAGTAATTTTCATCCCAGAGAACACATTACCATTAATTAGGTTAACTGAGGTTCCACTGTACCTTCTTTCTTTGAAAGTAGATGAAGGTCAGATACTATTCAATGCATTCCTATGGGAAACTGCACTCAATGCAATCCTTTGGGAAATTCGGTTAAAGTAATTTTCGTCCCAGAGAACACATTACCATCAATTACGTTAACCGAGGTTCCACTGTACCTTCTTTCTTTGAAAGTAGATGAAGGTCTGATACCATTCAAGTATTGATAGCAAAGTACTGTACTGTACAGAGTACTTCACCTTGACTTTCACATTCTTGCCTACCATTCCTCCTTCCCTTTCTGACTTTGGTTGGATTTTAAAGTCAGGTCAGTCTTTATCAAATTATGGAAATAATTTTTTTAATAGTATGGAAAGACTCATGGTAAGTTTTTCACCTTCCTTTCAACAGTCAGTTGCTTTAAAGCTATCTAGATGTGGTACATTAAATATTCCAAGCATTGTTATGTGTTGTCTTGGTCTAATGCAAATTTAGGCAACACCCACCAGTCTGATCCCTTCTTTATGGTGCCAGTAGTTGAGTATTTATTCTACATAATCTATACATTAATTTTTTTTAAACGGTAGCCATGTTAATCTGTGCGAGTATATCAGAGTAAACAAAACAAAACAAAACAACTAACTGCTGTATTTTGATGTTAACTTTCATGCATCAAGTCCACCTCATTGATCCACAAAATCTAACATCAAAATGTAAGCAGTTAGTCTCTAAAGCGTCACAACGGTTTTGTCTTTTTGGTTTATTCACTCTCTGATAATCCATAGTACAGTAATACCTCATATAACATTAGTATCGAATAACACTAAAATCGCATAACATTAAGGAATCTGGGGGGAAGAATTGCATCAGATAACATTAAGATCCTATGGGATGCTTCAGATAACAACCGCTAAAGCCTGTGTGGTTACAATGTATCTCTATGGATCCCATAGGATTTTAACATGCATCGGATAACACTAAAAATCAGATGACACCAAGACTTGTGGAACCAGGTTTTAGTGTTATATGAGGTTTTTACTGTATCTTCTTTTTTTTTAATCCACTGAGGCTGCAGTGTAATAATCACAGAATCCCGGAGTTAGACCATCCAGCCTACCCTCTGCTCAATGCAGGAATCCGGATCAAAGCAGATATGACAGGTGGTTGTCCAATACTCTCTTGACAAGTTATTAATACTTAGTAACTGCAAGTAAACTCTCACTGAACTAGGCATAGGTTTACGACAAAGTGTAAAAAGACACTTACCCTTGAACACAAAGGATCATGTCCCTCCAGGACCAATGAAAGAACATCAAGGCGACGAGGAACTGGGGGAGCCGAGGGGTCCTTTTCTTCTTTTGGGGTTATCTTCTTTGCCGTAACTTTTATTCCCGAACTGGAGCTCCCACCATAAATCGCGAAGCAGCTGAGAGAGAGAAGGCTGGATTTACCCCCCACCAGCCTCCTCGAAAGCACCTTCCTTGGAGATCCCTCGGAGGAAACGACTGGAGGCGATCTGGAAAAAAGTCTTTATTCAGACCGCTCCGAGTAGGGAAACGTGCGTGGCATTTGCCGAGGTTAAAACAAAAGTAATAAAAACAATTGTTTTTGGTTCCGAATTTTCCCAGAGTTTTAAAAGTCTAGACAGATCAGTACATACATGAGAGTAGAAGATCTCGTCTCCCGGGTGGCGTTTAAATCGCCAGTAAAAAAAAAAGAAAAAATAAGAGGGGGTGATTTTTTTAAAAATACCCCAATAAATATATGTCTATCACGATAAATAATCTCTCTCGGAAGCAGCGAGTGGAGAGACAAGTGGCCGGAGCCAGCCTCGGTGCTGACTCTTCAAGTAATGCTGGGAAACCGCCGGGGGCGGAGGGGAAAGAGTAGGCAGAGGGAAAAAAAGGGAGCGCAGCCCTACTCGGTAATCTTTTGTTTGCTCCTTTTTAATCTATTCCAGGAAGCGGCGGATTCCTGGAATTGCATTGTATTCACATCACTGTTCCGCCATTTAAAAAAAAAAAAGGAGGAAAATATAAATAGATGCAACCGTAATAGATACAGTACCACGCTTTGCAAACGGGGGAAGGGCGAAGCGGACGATCCAAACGGATCCCTGGGATCTGCTCACGTCCCCGCGATCCAGATCTTAAGGGAAAAGAAGAGAGCAAGGGGACGCTTGCCCTTTATGCCTCGCCGCCAATGCTTGGAAGGGCTCTTCTTGGCCGCTCCGGGTTATATTCAGCCCCGACCGCTGACGCGCCCTCGGTTCGAGGAAAGACTTTTGATACATTTCCAAGAACTTTCCAGGAAAGCGAGGCTGGACCGCGGCCGCCCGCCAATCAGCGTGAAGCGAGGGCGGGGCCAGGACTCGGAAACCCTGCCAATCAGGGGGTGGGTGACGCGGAGGATCTGCAAACTTGGCTCTCCAGATGTTCTTGGACTTCAATTCCCAGAAGTCCTGATCAGCAGGCATACTGGCTTGGGCTTCTGGGAATTGAAGTCCAAGAACACCTGGAGAGCCAAGGTTGCAGATCCCCACGCTCTGAAGCACACCACGCAGAGACTCTACAAAGGGCAAGGGGGGGAGAGGAAGAAGGGGTGGTGGGGTGAGTGGAGAATTCAGCCCTGAGCTTTAGGGACCGAAAAAAGCATCGCCTCCCGAGCAAAATGCAGGGCGTTGGTCGTCCTTCACGTAACTCTAGTTCCCACTTCCCACTTCTGTTGTGGCGGATGGTATACGGGGCACCGCTTGGGGATCTATAAGATACAGGAGGGCGGGGGGCAGACGGAGAGGAACTGCTTCCCATGAGATTACTTTTTATTTGGAGGCTCCTGGGTGTCGTGGCAAATGTGGAAAAGGTAGGCATGACAGCCCCCCTCGACTATCACCTACCCTAGGTGCATCCAAAAATGTAGGCGACTGGAGCAATCGCTGTCAGTAAATAAGGAGCAGGTGTTTTGCAAAGTGAATAGCTCTTAATTGCCATTTCAAACAATCCTGCCTCTTTTTATAGCAATTGCACTTAAATACTGCCCCATTGCGCTTAGTACACTCTCTGGGTGGTTCGCGAGGTAACTAACATTTTTGCCCCCAACATGTTGGGTGCCCATTTTACTGACCTGGGGAGGATGGAAGACTGAATTGACTTTGGTTCCTGCAGGACTGAACTCAAAACATTTTGGCTGCATTACAGCAGTTTAACCAATGCACCACCAGGGCACAGTGGTTTATAGTAAGTAATACTAAACTTTTTATAGTACGTATTAATGTTCATGATTTTATGTCGTACAGTAGAACCAAGAATACATACTGCTATACAGTGCTTGTATCCAAACCTAATTTTAAGTTTCTGTTGCATACTCTTTTGTAAACTACTCTGAGCCATCTCTTTTCTGACTTTTGGCTATTATACATCCGTTTATTCAAATGCTGAACCATGTTTACTGCATACATCAGTTGCTTTCTTAAATTCACCTCTGCAGATCATTAAAACGATCAGGTAGCAGTATTATATTGCTTGCCTGCTGGATGTTGATAACCTTTCCATTGGCAATAATACCATCATTTGAATCGTGTACAACTTTAAAGATGTTCTCAGAATATACATGCTTGTCCTGCCAGTTGTAGTATCTCTCTGTTCCCTGTGGTGATATTCAAGCTTCCCTGCAGGTTTTACTGACTGACAGTATACCAAAATATCTCTTGAATCAAGACCTTTGTTTACAAATAACCCCATCAGATTCTTATTGCATTAAAAGTTACTCATAAGGCTTTAGTTAACAACAAAGTGCACTTTATTTTGACCCCATCACATAACTACAACCACCATGCATATAAATCTGTTGCAGAAGTGGACTATCATCCCAGAATAAATACCATATATAAGCAGTGAAGGTGACAAAAAATTCTTTAAAAAATAATCAGGTATTATTACTGAAATAGTAGCATAGTTTTATCTTTGAATTCAAGGTAGTTTCACAAAAGTAGAAAAAGTGTAAATCCCACCCCTATGAACATGTTAGAACAATGTTATGTCTGAAATGGATCCAAGCAGATTAAAAGCTGGGAGGTATTTTAAAAAGCATTTTAATGCATTCTCAGTCAGACAAAATTAGAATAAGACTGTGTGGTCCTTAAGCTAATACAAATGCAACAGCCGGCAGTACTTTTATCAGACCACTAGAAAATCAATCAAACAAAAAAGTCATGGCAGATGTGTTGTACCAGATATGTGTCTTAAGGTGAATTCAGACACAGGCTGCAAATAACTTTGGGATGGTGGTTTCAAATGCCACTCTAGGAGGCAGTTGGCTGGAATTTTTCTACCAACTCTTAAAGAAACAGTCAGATGAGTGAATTTTTTTAAAACAGCCTAAGATAATTTTTGAGCCATTTTGAAAAACCAAACTGGTTCCTCACTTAGAACTAGACAATGGAATAACATTGTGAAGCTGTCTCAGACCTCTAATAGTACTTTTGCTGTCAAAAAACGATAGGGGATATGCCACTCTGTTGCTTCTCAAGTGAACAGCTTGGTCCACAAATGGGAATCATGGGATCTCTTACAAAAGATAATAAATGTCCTGCCCTTTTCCAAGGCAATGGGCCACATTCTCTCTCTACCTTAAGCAGTCTGAAAGCCAGAGATTTATGCATCTCTGCTGTTCAAGGAATCAAGGCCAAAGGCCATAATCCTCATCATGCTTTCTTGGTAGTTTAATAAGGTTGTAATCTCTGACCTAATTCAGAAAACAAGGAGGTGTGTGATTGCCTCTTGAAAAGTAATCAGGTAAAGTTTATTTCCTCTAGTTATAAAGGACTATGATTTACTGCAGTACTGTATTTATGGCACATTTGGTTGGTTGCCCTTCATCAGGTTCCAGATTCAAATTCTTCCTGCAAGAAGATCTGTAGAAACTCTACTTAAAGGCTATTAGTCATGTACAAGGTTGTAATTATGTGAACATGTCAGAAGGTAATATGGTGCAATCAGCCTGAGTGAGAGGATAAAGTGGGGAGAAAAAGCCATGAGCACTGCTTTGCGCTAACTAGAGGAAAAACTAAACTAAAATATAAATATGGCATTAAACAGTATATTGTATTGCATCAGAAAGTGGGTTTGCAACAAAAAACACTGTCTTTTGATTGCAGTCATTCCCACCGAAATAAAACTCATAGTAATATAACCATTCAAGATATTAAGGACAATTAAAATGCTTTAAAAGTGTGTGTCAAATGATTTTGTAATCTTCTCTTTCACATTATAGAGGGGGTCTTTGTTTCTGCTTCATTTGCTGAGCACTCCATGTGCAAACCTGAATGCAATGAGTTGTTTGATTTATTAGGTCAAGACAGGAATCATTTCTAAAAAGCATCTGAAGCATAACAGAAATTAATGTTAGCAGTTCATGTCCATGAAACCTCATGGGCAAGAATTACAGGTTCAGGGTGCAGGAAACCTAGCCCCAAGTCGCCAGGTTTCCGTATTGTTTGGTGGGGAGACTTCAGTTCAAGTTGAGCAACAAAACCACAAATGGCAAGAATTCCATAAGCAGCAACTGAAAACATATGAGGAATTAACAATGCCCAGAACAAGAAGGTCAAGTGAGGCATCAATAATGAAGTTAGCTGAGAGGGTCTTTTCAGTGGACTGAAGACCATGTTCTCAGATTCAGGCTTTATAAAGTTCCGTGAAACCATATGGTTCCTTTTTCTTATGAAAGCAAGTGTGGGTGACATCCTTGAGGAGCAGAAGGTACATGCCCAAAATCTGACTCCTTCAGTAAGATATGGAGAGCTCCTATTTAAGCCCACTCTCTCTCCCACTTTCTTACATGGAACTGTTCTGTAGCTCTCATTTTTGTAAAGGAGAAGGGAATCCAATTACGGTAACTAGATCACACAAGGAAATTGTCTGCCTGAAAGCAATTGTTTCATGCAACCCCAATTAACCTTTCGGAAATTCACGCTGTTTCTACTTCATAGTGGAGTTTTCTCTGACATTATAGAAGCATCACATATAAATGTTAACAATCACTGCAGCTAATTATGTACCTAATAGCATAGCAGAGGAAAAGGCACTTTTTCATGACCTTCACCTCCACCCTATACAGTATTCACAAACGCCGTCTGGTGGACAGCTCATCTGTTGCACTATATTGGTAGGACAAGAATTCAAAGCACAGCTTTAATAAAAATGTCTAATAGCTTTAGTATTACTTTGTGAAAACTAACGTCTGTTATTAAGTACCAGGCATCACTAAATTCACGGTAGGAGTCTTCAGTTTTTTAGACTACCTTGCCTATTGGTTCATCTTCCTTTAGATGGGGGAAAGTGCATCACATTTTCTGTTTATTAAACCAGGTGAAAGAATTATGCAAGAGAATGTGTTAATAAATTCTTAGTTTTATATCGGTTTTGGTCCAGAATTACCTGCAGTCTTCTTGTGCCATATGTAAAGTTAGAGCTCACATTTCAGTGGTTTTGGTCAATATAAGCTGCAGGCAAAACTATCATGTGGGCAACTGAGCATCTGAAAAGCCTTGATTGTGTCTTCTTGATGAGGATATCAAAGACAATTGTGTGAAGATTATGAATTAAACAATAAATGTGGATACAACAAAATGAGATGTGAGAACATTCTCTTTCTGAGAAGATTCAAAGTTGCATTACTGGAAAGTGAGAGAAAGAGATAAAACCTTAAAATAACTTTAGAACAAGCCATGCAAGATCTGAGCAAGACAATACTACCATCTGCTGGTTGAAGTATCTCTGTCTAAAAACAAATGTCCACTAGGAAATTAAAAAAATAAACCACTTGGTGCATATGGATAAACTAACCGACTTCCATTTATATTTACAGTGCTGAAATGTGCAGTGCATAGTTTAGCATGTAATCTAGAAGCAAGCTTTACATTGATTTTAGTAAAATTGGAGACAATAAATATACTTCAACCACATGTAAGAATAATAATTTCGTGTCAGAAATTATTCTAGGTTGAAAGAATTTTTGCTGGAGAAACGCCACTTGGAGGACGCCAGAATGAGACTCCTTTTATGCCCCCAAGATCCCTTCCCCACTGAAGTGGTCCCTATTTATCTACTTGCAATTTCTTGCTTTCAATCTGCTAGGTTGGCAGGAGCTGGGACAGAGACAGACGCTCACTCTGTCATGCAGTACCCTGGTCTCAAACTGCTGACTTGCCAGCTTTCTAGCTAACAAGGTGAGCTTCTTCAGCCACAAGTTAAGAATGGGGTTTGAGATTGCTTTGTTCTGATTCTTTTTCTTTTGTCTCCAGATCAAACTTTTAACTGCCAAAATGAAGCCACCTTCTTGGCTTTGTTGTTGGCCAAAATTACATCCTCTTTGGTACATGTTTTCCAGTAGGAGCTTTGTTCTGATGTAGGAAAGGAAACTGAGGGGCTGGGAAGGCAAGAGGTCCAGGCAGAATAGTGGGAAAACAGTAGAATTAAGAACCAGAATCAGGGAGAGCATTTTGATATCATATAAGCAGGCACAAATAAGACACAAATACATGCAGGAACAGAGAAGCAAGGAAGTTTTGAATTTGCTCTGATGGAGCCCTAACACAATAACACCAAAAAGAAATTGTCTCGGTGTTTTAGGGTCTCAAGTTCCAAACAATGGTCTTATGATTGCAGCTTAGAAAATTTACTTTCTTGGAGCATAGCTCTCAGATTGCCCCAGCCAGCATGCATATTGGCTAGACATCAGCCTATGAAAATGCATCACCTGGTATAATAAGAATTTCGTGTCAGAGATTACTCTGGGTTGAAAGGATTTTAGGAGACACCTGAATGAGGCTCCTTTCATGTCCCCAAGTGCAGATCTCGGGTATTGAAACCCGACCTTCCAGTTTCTAGCTCAGTGCCTTAACCACTAAGCCACTGGGGAAACTGAGGTGGGGTGAGCATGATACAAAATGTACTAATCAACTTATATGAATGTATATCTAATAATATAAATGTAGCAACAAACAAAACATATTACATAAATTTGTGCTTACTGCACACTCTATATCAGGGATTCTCAACCTGTGGCCTGTGGGCCGGATGCAGCCCATGGCACCATTTCATGTGGGCCCCCACCACCTCCACCACACCAGGAAGTGCCATGCAGTGGAGGAAGGGCAAAATGGCCCTTAGTGGTTAATATGCTGAGTTTGATGACTGGAAGGTCGGCAGATCAGCAGTTCAAGACCTGAGTGCTGCATGATGGAGTGAGCGCCCTTCATCTGTTCCAGCTCCTGCCAACCTTGTAGTCTGAAAGCAAGAAATTGCAAGTAGATAAACAGGTACTTCAGTGGAAAAGGTAATAGCACTCCATGTGCTCCATGAGTCCAGTCATGCCAGCCACATGACTACCGAAATGTCAGCACTGGCTCTTTGGCTGTATACAGAGATGTGTTGGATACAACTGGCTTTCAAGCAAGGAAGACCTTGACCTTTACTAATGAGATGTACAATGGCAGAGTTTCACTCACTTGCCTCTCTTATACAACCGGGTAATGAAGCAAAGACCTCTGTATTAGACAAAGCCATTTCAAAAGAAATACAGTAAGTATTAAAGACAAAAAGAAATTAAAAATATGATATATACTCACTTTTGTCAGGACAACAGTCTTACAGATATAGTATGGAATGCAGGATGGCTCTGAAGGTCACACATCTTGCAATTTGGGATCATTTTTCCATTTTGGCAACCACTCATTTGACTCTGCACTAGCACGTTAAAATAGGACTGCTCTGTTTTGTCCAAGTGCTCCTTTGCTGGGTAAAATTGAGACTGAGGGAAATGTATGTGTTAACAAGAAAAGCATCCTCCCAACTTTCCCTGTGTCATTAAGATATGCATACATAATTAAAAGTAGACAATGTCACAATCCCCCAGGTTTTCTGTTTGTGAATAGAATTTAAAAAAAAAAATCACCTGCCCAAAACATTATCTGAGTGAATGAAATTGTTACAGTAAAACCTCATATAACACTAAAACCTGGTTCCACAAGTCTTCGTGTTATATGATTTTTAGTGTTATCTGATCCTCTATGGGATCCATAGAGATACATTGTAACCACACAGGCTTTAGCGGTTGTTATCTGAAGCATCCCATAGGATCTTAATGTTATCTGATGCAATTCTTCCCCCCAGATTCCTTGATGTTATGCGATTTTCGTGTTATTCGATACTAATGTTATATGAGGTATTACTGTATTTGGTAAATTGGAACTGGCAAGTAAAATTTAAAAGCCAGGGTAAACTTGTATGTTGTAAAAATATGCAAGGTGTTACAATGTGTTACAAAGCCACTCAAAATTTTAGAAGCAGCTGAGGCACAGAAATGTAGCAGTCCCCTCACAACTGTCTCTCAAAGGACTACGTAAACTCAGCAGGTTTTTGCAAGAAGAGATTAATATTTAATATCCCATTAAAGGCATATAGTGGGAGAGATATATTTTAATTACAAAATCATAGAACAACAGCTGGAAGGGGCCTATGAGGCCATCAACTCCACCCCCATACCCCACTCAATGCAGGAATCCAAATCAAAGCAGGGATTTTTATTGTGTGCAATTTTTAACTTTATGACTGGTTTAATGATGTTAGTCGCCCTGAATAGGGATGATTTTTCCCTAGAGGGGCGGTGTATCAGTGTAAGTAATAAAAATAATAAATAAATCTGACAGATGGTGGTCCAATTTTCTCTTGAATGCCTTCAGCTTTGGAGTGCTTACCACATTCCTTTGTTTGTGGGTCATTGGATATTCAATCCTTCAAAAAACAGTTGGTTTATAAATATGGGATATTCCATCTGTATCTACAATTCAAAACACCAGGAAATGGTCTAACACTGCTTTGCAAAAAGGATGGCAAGCTTTACATGGCAAAGGCTAGCCTTAATGTTGATAACATCTATGTCACCAGTCAAGGTGGCCTGCAGAGTCCCTTCTTGTGCTCATTGCTATTCATAAGGGAAACCCAAAGAAACCAACTTCTCTTTTTATCAGTTAACCACTTCTCACTCAAACACAAACTAATTGTCATGGCTTAGAACTGGTTCAAAAGTTAGAATTTTTGTTGGGACCATTCCCTCCTTGCAGCAGTGGCTTCTGGAATGTTGTATTGACAGGTTGAGCAATAAGAGATACACTGCTATGAAGCTTTAATTTACCGTAATTGCAAAAGAGTACCTTTCTTAGCAGGTATGCCAAAAAGCTAGATTTCTGGAATTTAAAGTAGAGTGGTGTAAGATTTTAATTGCTGGTAACTTCCTGTGAACTCACTTAATTGTGTATTATAAAGTTTATATATACATTTGCTTTCTTTATTGCTCTTCCTTATAAAAGTTAATGAAAGTTGTTCAAGAAGCATGCTGTTGTCAGCTTGAACCTTCTGAAAGCACTTGAAGTGG
This sequence comes from Furcifer pardalis, assembly GCA_030440675.1. Classification (NCBI taxonomy): domain Eukaryota; kingdom Metazoa; phylum Chordata; class Lepidosauria; order Squamata; family Chamaeleonidae; genus Furcifer; species Furcifer pardalis. The sequence goes on from CP126893.1 coordinate 108,028,420, forward strand.
CATTTGCAGTGGAAGGAAGCTGCTCTTGGACTAAGATCTTAAATGTTAAATTATTTTTGAACAGACAAAGCAATGGTAAAGACAAGCTTGTTCTTCCACTAGGATTTTTGTCAGCTCTTTTTGAAATGAGCACATTTTAGCAGACAGTACACATGTAGCTAAGTATTAACATCGTGGAAGCGGTATGTCTGGCAGAGTCTCTTGGAAAAATTAATAGCAATTGTCCAGTTAGATAAAGAGATAGTATTATTTGATTTCTTAGCCAAAAAAAAAAAATAGGAGAAGAAAGGAGGGGGGAAAAAAAGAAAGAATATCAAACCATTATAGTGGAGACAGCTCAAATGATTCAGCTTGAAGGACAAACTTCCAGTCAGAAAAAAAAAAACAATTTCAGGATGTGACTAAACAAGCACTTGTCTAGTGTTTGTGCTATGTTCCTCACTGATTATTGCAATATTTTCTCCAACAATTTGGTAAACCCATGCCTCTGAAAACTGTTGGGTTACGTGAAGTAATTGATCCTGTTCAATAGCATAAAGAAATTCTATATTGCTAAGCCATTTCAGCACTATATCGGGGTTGTTTTTTTTGTGGGACAGTGAATTGATGATCATATGCAGCAGAAACGTGAAATGAATGTACAGTAATACCTCATATAACATTAGTATCGAATAACACGAAAATCGCATAACATCAAAGAATCTGGGGGGAAGAATTGCATCAGATAACATTAAGATCCTATGGGATGCTTCAGATAACAACCGCGAAAGCCTGTGTGGTTACAATGTATCTCTATGGATCCCATAGAGGATCAGATAACACGAAAAATCATATAACACGAAGACTTGTGGAACCAGGTTTTAGTGTTATATGAGGTTTTACTGTATAACAACAAGTGTTAAATCTTTCTCTGAAACATGTATTTTACATCCACTCATGTGCAAGAACAAGGTGTAAAAAGGAATAAGTGGTGGAGAAAAAGACGGTTATATTAGTAGAGGAGGACTGGGGGCAAGAGCAAACTGGAAGATAAATGTTTTTAATATCCACTGTGTGGATGTTGAAATAACTGGACAAATGACTCATTGATACATTATCTGTGACTGTATGGTACAGGGAGCATGCATTAGTGCAGAATAATCACCTTCTCTTATTATGCCTCGCTCTGAATAGAAGCAGAATACTGCACACTAGTACCTCGGATAACGTTATGACATGGTTCCACAAGTCATATCGCTATCCAGTTTTTAATGTTGTGCGATGCATTGATCCAACGTTAAAAAAAAGCCCTGTGCCAATGGGGAATGGGGGCGATATGGTTTGCTTAACAAAGGGTGGTGGTGGTGGTTTCTGAAAAGAAGGTAGGAAAACTTTTTCCTACCTTTTCAGAAACTTCCGTCTGGATTGCTAAAGGGCTTAGTGATCCAGGCTGGGGGGGGGGCTTCTTAAGAGAGGCTTGGGACCCTTTCCCCAGCCTCTCTTAAGAAGCCCCCCCCCCAAGCCTGGATAGCTAAGACCCTTAGCAAGCCAGGAGGGGGGGATCTCTCCCCCAACACCCCAGCTGTCCCAAGCAATTGCCTGGGACTGCCGGGGTGTTGGGGGAGAAGCCGTGCACATGCACAATCTCTCCCCCAAAACTCCGGCAGTCCCAGCCATCACCTAGGACAGCTGGGGTGTTGGGGGAGAGATTGTGCATAGATTGTGCATATGCACGGTTTCTCCCCCAACACCCCGGCAGCCCCAGTGATCGCCTAGGAAAGGCTGGGGTGTTGGGGGAGAGATTGTGCACGTGCATGATCTCTTCCTCAACACCCCGGCAGTCCTAGTGTGTAATCGGATTGCTGGTTTGGTTGGGGGGAGAACGGGCGCGCATGCCCTCTCCCTTCAAACTGCGGATCTGAATGGAGATCTCTGCCCCAAAGCCTGCGGTTCAGCCTTGCGGGCTTTGGGGCAGAGATCAATGTTGGGGAATTTGAGGCAAACATTTGCATTGCACAACGTTATGTTGTTATGCGATGCAAATGTTTGTCTCAAATTCCCCGACGTTATCAGATGTTAGCATTATGCAATGCAAACGCTAACCGAGGTATTACTATATATAAATCGATCTCTCTCTTTCGTCTTGTTGTCTATTTGTCCCTACTGAAACTGCCATTTTCTCTATTAAATGTTATTTGCTTAGGTCCATTTTGCGCCAGCCTTATTGTACACTCCATGAACCCCCCTTCACCCACAAAACCCTCATTTAAACATTCCCATTGCTGAAAATTAGCAATGCATCTTGCCATTGAAAATCATCAATATTGTTTACCATCAAAAACTGGCAACAAACTACCAAATCTATACTGATCAACGCTATGAAAGGAAGATTTCAGAAAATGTTTCTAAATCATAGTGTCCTCCAAGGTTATTGTAAACTGAAAGTTTTAATAGGCAATAGCAGAACATAATTTCTAAAGATGGAAGTTCAGGATGAGTGCAGTAGATGTACAAAATCAGAGAACTGGAAGAGTCATCCATGGGCAACTTAATCTGCCTCTTGCAATTCATTGTTAAAGCATCCCTGACAGATGGCCATCCGGACTTGGGATAAAAGCTTCCAATGAAGGAGACTCTGCCATTGATTGAGGTAATCCATTCTCTTGTTGGCTCTCTCTTGCCAGGTACCATGTCACACCAGCAGACACTAGACCTGTGGAGCAAGGTTAGGATAAGGGAAGTCACAACATACTGGGATAAGCTTTATCCTAAAGCCAGCTGTCCTTTTTGCCTTGGTGTCTGTTTCTTCAATATCTTGTTTCCAAGCTCAAATGTTCCAAGGCTCTGCTGCCTTTGCACTGCCATGCCAACACTTGTATTCCAACACCTCTCTGGCTGCCTTGTCTTTGCTGTTTTTCTTCTTCCCACTCCCAAGACACAAAGTGGGCAGGTGTTGTGTTCAAGAGGCCTTGATTCTGAAATGGAAGACCTGATCCTGCTTAGTTTCTAAACCCAGATGGGCGTAGGTAATCCTGAAGAAACCGCAGGAGAGTATTGGAAAAGACAGGTATAAAATCTATAGTGACATGATATTTTATTTATTTATTGCACTTTTATACCGCCCATTTGGGCTGTTTCCCACTCTGGGTGATGCACAAATAACAAAATAACCTAATAAAATAAGCAACAAAATAAAACGAAACGACCGAATAAAATAAAATGCTTGGTGTCTGTGGGCATAGAGGAGCAACTCACCATCTAGTTTATTGTTAAGGGTGTAATATTCTTGAAGGCTTCCTTGAAGAGGAAAATTTAAAGTTTTTTTCTAAAAGATATCCAGGGATGGGGCCTGGTGCAGCTCCACCAGTAGTGTCTTCCGCAGCGTTGGTGCTGCCACCGAGGAGGATCTATTTCTAGTTATAGACTTTCTAGCCATCCTTGGGGGCAGCACCTGGAGCTGTGTAGATTGTGATGATATATGTGCGGAGGTCTTTCAAACATGAAGTCTTTCACCAGTTTATTCCTTTTTAAAATGCACAAGAAACAGGACTATCACCCATGTACCACTGGAGTAGTCAGAGAGAGTGACCTTGACTAATACTTCCCATTCATCCCATTGCAATGCCCATCTTTTTCCATGACCCTTTCCCAGCTATTCTGGCTTCTTTGAAAGATTATGCTTTCCCTGAACACGTATACATATGCCAGGAAACATTATCCCTTCCCCCTGCTGTACCAAAGCAACACTTTCCAGCCATTGTGTGTAGAATGTATTTCATGGAGAATCATTAGGATGCCATGGACAGAGTGATGCACTAGGACTCTGCTCAATGAAACCTACTGAGGGAGATGGGCTATCAGTCATAAAATACTTGAAAAATCTCATGCACCTCCAAAACCATTAAATCACCGTTAAGGTAGAAGCAACTCGATAGCACATAACATAACATAAAAGAGTTAATCAGGGCTTTCAGGGCTATGCCACGAAAGCTGAAATTTAGTGATTGAACATGCCAGGAACAGATTTCAACTTTAGAAGTTCTAAAAATCAAGGTCTTTAGCAAAATAAATTTTAGATTCATAATTAATGTCTAAACTCATAAAAGATTAAAGAGAAAAGGAAACTTTTGCCTTCTGGCTACTTTTGCCTTCCAACACTTCAAAAGGAAACAGAAGCAAAAGAAGCTAACATCAGTACATGTAATTTAAATGCATGAGAAGATATTGTGCCGTTCACAACTCCTGTGTTCCCTTCTATATGTCTTTCATCTGTGTTTCACAATAATCTGGCAATATTTGAATGATTACAAGTGCAAAGAAAGTTACCAAAAAAAAAAAAGTAATGTTAAAAATCAGAATAAGTACATTGCCAGAGAAGATCTGAGATTTCAATTAGAGGCCACAGTGCTATGTAATGAATACCAATGTGAGGTACAAAGAAATACAATCTAAATAATTGGGATAGACTTTCTGTTCCCAAGTGGCAGTGGTTAATTACTAACTCAAAAGGATGTCTGACCTAGCACTTTTGTTCTTCAGGAAAAATCCTGGCAAGAAAATTGCAAGACGTTAATTGGCTGAGAAAACAGTGAGTACAATGGGGGACATGCTATGAGTATGTTTTATAGTTTTAAAGAAAACAATTAGAAAATTAACCAGGTCATTTGAGAAGCCTGCTTGTCATTGAAAGTTATCATGGTTCATCCATTGCAGATGGCAGAAATGAACAACTGTGACACAAGTAGCGCTACAGATTCTTGCTCTTAGTTTCTAATCCATTTCAGTCATACAGCTTAGAGTGATTTATAATTTAGCACACATAAAATGTGTCTATCACATTTGTTAGAGAACTAAGCAAGAGAATGACCCTTGACACCCTCTGAATGGATATGAGCCTCAAGCCTCCTGGTTCAGATACAGGAAGAGCTTTATGGCAAGAACATTCTTGAGGGTACACAAGAGCAAAACCAAATTAGAAGATGGAGGAAGGACAGCGAACAACATTAAAGGAGGATATAGCTGAGGAACTGAAACTCTCCTACGTCACTTGGGAGGACCCTGAATAGGCTGAGGGTTAGAGTCTCCAAATGTGAGACCAACAGGCTCAAGTGGGGGCTGCTGGCAGACAACAACATGTGGTGTGAATGTGGAGACATACAGAATCCGGCTCTTTTACTGGTCCACCGATTAATGCCAGAAAACTGCACTGATGAAGACTTAAGCTTGGGCAATGACAAAGTGAAGAAGGTGGCTTCATTTTGATGGGCCATGGTTTGACCAGGACACGACAGAAGAAGAATCACTCCTCTAACAGGAAGGCCCCCCCCCCTAATATTCAGTCTATATCTGGCTTCCTGTAACTTGAGCCTGTTATTATGAATTCTGTACTCTGGAATGATTGAGACTCTCCTCTGTATGACAATTTTTCAAGTACTGTACTTGAAAAGCACTATCATATCTCTCCTCAGTCTTCTATTCACAAGGCTAAACATGCCCAGTTCTTTCAGTCTTTCCTGATAGGTCTTGGTTTCCAGTCTCCTGATTTTCCTTGTTGCCTTCCTCTGAGCTTTGTCAGCATTCTTCTTAAAATGCAGTGCCTACAACTGGACACACTACTCAAGATAAGACCTAATCAGTGCCAAATAGAGGGTACCTGGTAGTTCATGGGATTTAGAGGCTATACTTCTATTAATGCAACATCGCACTCTTCTTCATATTCAGCTTTAATAACTTTAAGATCCTTATTCCTCATAGTATTACTAAGCTGAGTATACCCCATCTTGTAACTCTGTTTTTAATCCCTATACAGTATGTAGAAAGTAATGTTAAAAATCAGAATAAGTACATTGCTAGAGAAGATGTGAGATCTTCTCTAGTATCCTGTTGGTTTCAGCCCAATGCTGGAATTTATCAAGATCTTTTTGAATATTGTTCCTGTCTTCCCAGATATTAGCTATTCCACTCAATATTGCATCATCTGCAAATTTGATAAGCATTCCCTGCACTCTCCCATCCATGTCATTAATAAAAATGTTGAAAAAGTTGATAATCTTCCATGTATGCAAAATGCACATGACAAGTTATTTCATTCCTTATTTTAAAAATAATATAACATTAATTTGTTTTTTAAAGAATACAACTTATAAGGATCATCTTCATAATCCTCTTTCTTTTGTACAGTATTTCTATGCAAAGGCCAAAGCAGAAATTAAAGAAATGCATCAATCTTAGCAGGTTAGGATTTAATCAGCAATACAGTAAAGCCCTGCACAATGAATGCTTCATGTAATGAAAATTTCGTATAATGAAGCATTCGTTAGGCAATTGCGATAATGCATAATGAAAAAATTCATTATACGCGATTTTTGCTAAGTGGGGTATAACATAAACTCCATATAACAAACATTTTCTTTTTGTTACGCGGGGTATACCCTGGTTAACATAAATTCCGTATAACAAACATTTTCTTTTCATTATGTTGGGTATCGCCCATTTGATCCGCATAATGGGGAAAAACCCGCATAACAAAGAGCTCCATGGAACTGAGCTTTTTCATTATGTGAGGGATTACTGTAATACCTTTAGCTCTACAGTACACTAAAATTTCACATAAAGAGCGCCTCTCGCTTAGAGACTAACTCGCTTAAAGAGCAGAATTTTATCTGAATGGTTGCCTTGCTTAACAACTAAAATCAACCAAAAACTCACTTAACAACTAATTCGGGGTTTGCAATCCTCCCCTCCCCCCCCCCGCCAGAAGTCACAATTGGTCACTTACAATGGTGTTTCGCTTAAAGAGCATACTCGCTTAAAGAGCAATACCATGGAACGCATTATGCTATTTAAGCGAGGTGCTCTGTCATGTGGCCAAACTAATACTCCTGCCTTTTTGGCAGATTTCAGTGACTATGTTTGAACCATCTGTTGTTTTGAATAAAGACCACATCTTTTCTTGCACTAAATGTGACTTCTGGGAAGATGCAATGAAATTCATTTACTGTACATGAATATATCTGTAACAGATTTTAAACAAGAACATATTTTGCTTGCTTGAAACAGCCAGGAAGCACAGATTAACAAAATCTATACAGTTGTACCTCGCTTAAAGAGCATAATGCGTTCCACAGGACTGTTCTTTAAGCGAGTTTGCTCTTTAAGCGAAACACCATTGTAAATGACCAATTGTGGGGCGATTGCAAACCCAGATTTATTTGTTAAGCGAGTTTTTGGTTGGTTTTATTTGTTAAGCGAAGCAAACATTCAGAGAAAATTCTGCTCTTTATGTGAGTTACTCTTTAAGCGAGGTGCTCTTTATGCGAGGTTTGACTGTACACTGAAAAAGAGTTTCACTTTATTTACCAAGATAATCATTGAGCTAGAAAAACATACCTAGTGTTCAACTCCTATTATTGCTCTAGAAAACTAAAAATCAGTAAGCCTCATTCTCCTTTTTTCTGAAATCCTTTAGATCAGAACAGTGTTTCCCAACCTTTGAGTTTTGGACTCAAAGCCCTCTCTGTGGGCACACATGCCATCACCCCAGCACAGAGTTCACCCTGCTCCTCTGCCTAGCAGCCCAATGGGAGCGCTTCCTCACTCCCAGCACAGAGTTCACCCCACCCCTCTTCCGCCTAGACAACCGCCTGTTCAGTTTGGGCACTCAGTCTCTAAAAGGTTCACCATCACTAGGTTACAGGGATCTTCAGAAGCCCAGGAGATGGAAAGCTGATTTTTCATGAGTGAACTTTAAAAAATGTATTAGGTTTACAGCACTAATAGAAGGATTCTCTTTAGACCAAGCTAGTAATTGTGTCTTGAATTGCAAGGAAAGAGGATTCATTAGAATTTTAAATGTCTGTTCTAACCCATATAGCTGCAGACGTGCAGGATGTAAAATCCAATGTGATCCCCAAGGCATTTAATTGAATTCTTGATCAGTCTTTATATTGTTCATATCTCAGTGCCTCCTATTAGTGTATTAAATAATATTAATACTGTATTTCACATGTAGTTTGTTTTCCCTCTTCTTCTCTCCTCATTGAATTGGAATTATGGATATGGGTTAAGTGTTCTAATCCACACTAACCTTTATGTCCATAAAACTTCATATGGTATGTCTGTCTGATTACCATTGTTCTGATAAAAACAGCAACATTATGTTCAAGTAAATTACATGGAGTGATGTGCTGCACATGTGTGGCTTAACCTCTGGCTATCATAAAACAACTCTTCAGCATTGACTGATAGTTGCTGTGGTAACTGTAACTTTCTGTGGTTTTACTGAGCACTAAATTCCCTTGAACAAAATGTTGCAATTTAGTCTGCCTAGTCATAAGAACATGTCTTGATTAATCAAGATAACTAACCGGATTAATGATTTGATCAGGGATGAGAAATAACTAAGAACCACTGAGTTGGAAGGGACCTTTTAGGGCATTGAGCCCAATCCCCTGCTCAATCCTTAGTCTTTTCTGTCTTTGAGTTGGAAACTTGGTCCTAATGTAAAAGGTGGCAGCTTCCTGGTTATGTACAAAGGCCAGGAGCATTTATGTGCATAAGAGTTACTGAAACAGTATTTTGGGCTACACTGTAATTCTGGAATAGTTTTATTTATACCTACCTTTTCCCCAGTGGGTATAAATACAGTAAAACTATTCCAGAATCGCAATGTAGCCCAAAATACTGTTTCAGTAACTCTTTTCTCATGCACACAAATGCTCCCACCTTTCCCCCAGTGAACTGCAGTGGCTCAAATGGCTAAGATGCTGACTGGAAGTTGGGAGGTCAGCAGTTTGATTCCCGAGTACTGCAAGACAGAATGAGCTCCTGTCTTTGTCACAGCTCCTGCCAACCTAGCAGTTCGAAAGCAAGAAATTGCAAGTAGATAAATAGGGACCACTTCGGTGGGAAGGTAAACAGCGTTCCGGTGTCTAGTCATGCCTGCCACATGACCACGGAAACATCTGCAGGAGCAGTGCTGGCTCTTCAACTTTGAAACAAATGAGCACTGAAACCTAGAGTCAGATACAACTGGCTTTCGAGCAAGGGAAACCTTTACCTTTACTTTCCCCAGTGAACTGAAGGTGGTGTACGTAAATCTCCTGCACCCTGATTTATTCTCACAACAATCCTGTTAGGTTGGCTAGGTTATGAGTGAGTGAGATGGAGGGGGTTTGGCCCAAAATCATCCAGTGAGTTTCATGACTGAGGACTTAAAACTGTATCTCCCCAAATGCACTGGCAGCCCAAGTGCATGTGAGGAGGAAGGCACTTTGCCCCACCCACCCTTTGGTGGTGGTGGAAGTGCCCCCTTGCTCTGACCATAGGTTTCCCTGGCTAAGTCCTAGTCCTAGTGTTGTTGCCATTATCAGACACAGCCTCCACTCCACTTAGGATTGGCTATAAGTCTTTTACCACAAGAAAACAGAGAATGTTGTGCCTTCAAAAAAGAAACCTTGGCCATACTGATAGGCAGAGAAATCTGAGCTTCCTAAAGGAACCCATATTAATAAATAAGCTGAAAGGTTCTCCAAAAGTTAGAAATTAACTGGCAGGCACCAAATTATTATTATTGAGAAGGAGTTCAGTCAGCCTAAGCGCAGCGACATGAACCTGTGTTCATTAACATTGCTTTCCGGCCTTCTGAATCATACAGGGTGTATCTATAGATTGCCCTACTCCAGGCCCTTCGCGACTGATTATTGACTTTCACAGATTGGTTGTGAGTGAGATTAATGGTGGCTAGAGAAAAGCCACCACTGGAAAAGCCACGTTTGGCTTTGACCTTCCGCGCCCCCATTTTAAAAACTCACAGCAGCTGACGGAGTTGTAGGCGGTGGCAAGAAGAGGCGCTTTGTGCAACCCGAGTGTCTTGGACTTGCTCCCCCCTCCCACGACTCCGGCTGGCCCCATATTCTCTGGGCTACCAGCAGGTGCTGCCCTGCGACCGAGGGAAAGTGGCAGGCGGAGGGCCTCGCGTTTTCATCCCGAAGCCCAAAGGATTCCCGCATAAATAAAATCGCTTCAGCCGGCGTCCCCTCGCCAAGCGACCCACGAAGTCGCTTCGCACTTCTTGCCTCCCGTCTTCCAGGAAGCTGGCAGGGTACCTCCGTGGGCTAGGGATCTGGTCAGCAGCTCGATTCCCCCCACTTCTATGCCTCCCGGGAGAAAGAGTTGGCCCCGGGGAGGCTACCCACAGACAGAGAAAAGGGCAAACCACTTCTGCGTAGAAGTCGCCCAAAGTCAGAACCGGTTTGACGGCACGCAATTAGTTTTGAATTACCTGCATAGGCCTACTTCTTTGGAACCGGATAGAGATGGAGCGGGGAGAGGGACGACAAAGCCTTCCCTTTTCAACCTACCTCCCCCCCCCCCAACTCGGCTCTCGCCAGCCTCTTTGTTCTTAAATCCCAACCGCGCTCCCGCAAGGAGATTAAGGGAGGAACAAAGCGGCCCGTCCCCTCCCTCCGAGCACAGTGATTCAGTGTGACATTTCAGGGGCATTACAGGCTCCGGGAAGATCTTCCCCCCCCCCACGTGCGTATGTGGGGGGAAAGAGAGAAACCAATCCACAGCTGGCTGAGCCGTGATCTTGACCGAGCCGCTCACCCCAATCAGCCTCCCCCCCCCCGGGTCAGGCCAATTGCCTCCCCCCCCCCTATTTCCCCAAAGCGGAGGGGTGGCCGTCTGTATTGGGTTTCTCTCCGTCCAGGCGCCGGCCCGGAGACTCTCTCTTCGCTTCAGGAGGCCGTCTTTCGCGGTGGGGGAGTCCCACGCCACCGTCCCTTCTCCGCTCCTATTTCCGCAGCGTTCTCTCAACCCGAGTGTTTCGGGGTGTGTGAACCACAGGACGGCGCTGCCGAGGTTGCCGTTCCCTCTGGCTCGCATTATTCTTTTCCCTCCTCCTCCTCCACCCCAACCCCCCCCCCCTTCAATAATGGCCGAGAGACTGAAGAAGGCTTTATTCGTTTGAAAGCAATACAAAATGCCCCGTGCGGCTGACATAACCCACGCCTAGATTCCACCACGTTCCCAACCCTCGCCACACCTGCTTCCTTTCCGCTGCTCTCTCGCACCAAGTGTCTCTCTCTCTCCCCCCCTCAACACGTGTTCTCCCCTTTTCTCTCGGCCTCCCTCCATGCCCCTCCCTCCCACTTCTCCCCAGCCGCGGCTAGTGGCTCTCCCGGGCCCGGGTTGGGCCGTCCGGGGCGGGGAATCATATGAGCCTGTCCTACGCCGGGGTTGGCCAGGAGCTGGGGTGGCGGTGGTGCTTGTAGTAGTGGTGGTGGTGGTGGTGTTAGTGGCGGCGGCGGTAGCTGGGCCTGGGGGTGGTAAATCAATCCGTGGCCCCAGGTCGCTTCCCTCCATCAGTCCCTCGCCGCAGGTTGCAAGGGGAAGGAGCAACAGAGTGACCACCTGTGAGGAGCATGCGCCCAACGCAGGTAACATCTTGCGGAAGCTTTGCCTGCGCTGTGCGCGCTCTCTCGGTACGCGCGCCCGGGCGCACTCGGGAGGCTCTGGCTTCCGCTTGGTGGCACAGCGCGGGAAGGGGAACCCTTTGCTTTGGCCGAGAAGGTCTACCTTGCCCTGGCCCGGCCTGCTTCTCCCTCTGGGGAACTGTTTAATTAATGTAGCGCAGTTCCAGGTTCGGCCTGGGCTTTTGTCTCCTCCATCGCTCCTACTATGGTTACAATGAACTGGACTCTTGTCTGTGGAGACCTTGAGGAGAATCTCCTTTCTTTGAACCTCTCCCCTGTGTACCAGGTGGAGCTTTTCTCCACAAAATTTCCAAAAGCATGAGAGGTTTTCTCAGGGTCTACATCAGGGGTCCTCAACCTTTTCACCCGGTGGGCTGGACCACACACCCCTCAAACAGCTGAGTGGGGCGTGCTGGTGGTTCCCCCGCTGTAAATGCTGCCGTAAAACATGGTTGCAACTGTCATAAATGTGTTTCTGATAGCTGTAGGTGCGTTTTATGGCAGGGTGTATGCATTTATGACAGCCATGGGCACACACGGCTGTCAAAAATGTGTCCACTTCTGATGGCAGTGTGGCCCACGTGAAATGGTGCCGCCCCTTGGCCAGCCCACAGGCCATAGGTTGTGAACCCCTGGTCTAAATAGCAATAGCAATTACACTTATATACTGCCCCATAGCGCGTAGTGCACACTGGGTGGTTCATGAGGCAATTAGCATTTTGCCCATAATATACTGGGTACTCATTTTACCAACCTCAGAAGGATAGAAGGCTGAGTCAACAATGAGCCCCTCAGGATCAAACTCACAATGTTTTGGTTGTAGTACAGCAGTTTAACCTCTGAGCCAACAGGGCTCTGATGAATCCCATACTAAAATTAAGACATTATGACATTTACCCTGTATTCACAGTTCCTTTCAACTACAGTATTTAGTTGTCCACATCTGTGTTTAAGATACTTCTAGAGAGGGTGCAAAAGGCAATACCTTCATTGGATAACTTTTTAAAAAAATAAAACATTGCACTAGCCTTGGTGATTCAAGATCACTTCTTCAGGCATGAAATATTTTCTTGTGGATAAGGTAGGAAAATTATAAACAGAAGTCCCAAGAGGATGGGCAGACTTAAGTTTGACTTAAGGTGGGTTTCTTATTTCTACCCACTTACACCTGTTTTCTTCTTCTTTTTTGTCCCTATCTCTTTGTAGATGAAAAAGTTACTCAGCCGGGCAGGTGTAATTGAATGCAATTGTTAGAATGTTGTAAGTTGCTGTGTAAGGGAACGATTTTCAGGACCAGTTAGTATTAACATAGTTTTTTGGATTCCTGATTTTTATTGAATTGTGTCCTTTTTTTGTATTGACAGATTTTTCTAGAGAGAGATGGTTTAGCCACAGAAGCACACTGTGGCTTGGAAATCAAGCCACTTCATTGGCAGAGAACAGAGGGATAGAAAATCTCTGCACATTCTTGATAAGATACTCTTGATATGTCTTACTGTAAATCCTTGTATTTAACAAGCTGAAGATTGTATCCAAATTAAAATGAATGATGAGAATAAAACTAGTGTTATGGGAATGTTTCCATGAAGTAAGTGGATCTTTCCTTGGATCCTCCATCATGACTTATGAAGACCTTGGAGTATTCTCAAGGGGCATCTCCTTTGTCCATGTTGTGCCAAATGGGAGGCTGGGCAGGAAGTGCATCTAGGAAAATATACTTCCCCAGGACCAGAATTGAGGCTGTTGTTGTGTAACTGTAAATAATGATCACTGTTTATCTGTTTTAGATTATGAATAATCACCATTGATATTGCTCTTATTCTCCCATGACTGCAGATAAATAATGCTAGTAATACAAACACCTCAACTAGGCACTCCAGATAGCTGTCAATAGTAGCTTATCAGAAGAAAATGAGAGGAGATGTCAGTTATTTTTTTTATAGTAGCTGTGTTAGTCTATGTTACTAATACAGCCGTTAGTCTTTAAAGTACTGCAGTGTTTTTGTTTTTTGTTTTTTGTTTTGTTTCCTAAGGTGTCAGTTAGTGATTCAACTTGCCCAGTTCTCATTGACACTATTGATTGTTTGAAAGCAATGGTTGAAATTTAGTGGCGAGTCATAGGAGTAAGAGTAACCCATTGAATCAATGGTATTTGGCGAGTTAACTCCCCCATAAATTCTATTGATTCAGTGTGTCTGCTCTAGTTGTGGCTATTACTGGATTTCAGTCATTGTCATATAGGATGTTTCCTTGTTTCTGATCCTAAAAGAGGTGGTTCACCAGTTCTTAGAGCAGGATGACTCATGATGATGATAGAACTGCAGAGCTGGAAGAGACCTTATGAATCATTGAGTCCAGCCCATGTTAAGGAGACATAGGCTCTGCAGACAGATAACTAAACTATTGAGCTATCCAGCAGTTCATATGTCCTAATCAGATTCCTGAATTGCTGAGATAAGCCTTCAAATTTGTTTTTTAAAGCTCCAAGACACTTTCATATTTTACCAATGGTAGTTATTGTTTTACACAGTTTGGGTCTGTCTTCTCTAGTGTGGTGTCTTAAAGATGTTTCTGACTAGGGCTCCTCTCAACATTTACCATTGACCATGCTGACTGAGGTGGACAGAGATTTTAGTCCATAACATCCAGAGGGCACCTTATTTTTCAAGGCTTGTTTACATTAAGACTGCCTCTTTTTTTGCCTAAGGCTCTAGCCGGTACACAGAGTCAGAAAGCCTACATTTATATTTTTTTTTCTCCCCATGAAATGAGTATGATAGACAGTGCTTCACCTTTTGACTTTCTGCCTGTTGATGGCATAGGCACCTTGCCAGAAAAATAGCTGCCACTCCTTGTGGACTCTTGTATAGGGCATGCCATGAGGCTGTTAAGTCTGTTACCATTCTGTAAACCTCTTGTCCCATAGCATGGAATCTAGACAGACTGAGGTAATTAGGAATAGCCCTTCATTTTAGGCCTTTACAGTTAATGAGAAATTCTCTTAACTTTTTTTTAGGAGATCCTTTTGTGAAATCCTAGGGAATGGATCCAGTCTGCTTGAAATGTCTGGTTTGACTCACATAATGAGGGTATCTTACTGAAGGAGTTCGGAGACAGAACAGGCTACTGTTTTTGGCTAAACCTGGAAGTCAAGTTGGCTATGGAGGCCAGTAAGAATCAACAGGAAGTCCCACCAGAGACTCAGGAGGACAGCAAGAGCGCCACAAGACCTTTGCTTGTAGGGACTAACCCTGTCAAGGGGGAGATAAAGAAGCATGCAGTCACGGACGACTACAAGATCTCTAAGCGGGTGCTGGGTCTCGGCATCAATGGCAAAGTAATGGAGTGCTTTCACAAGGTGACTGGGCGCAAATGTGCTCTAAAGGTGTGTAGATCTTATTTTTTCCTTGTTTGACTTCTTGAGGCAAAAGACAGCTGCTATCTGCCCTGTTGAGGCCTAGAGCTTTCTAAAGGCTTCATACTAGAAGTTCTTAAGCATACAGAAATGTTTGGTTCTTAAAAGCATAGTTGTTCCAATCCTGAATGGTTTCTCCAAGTGAGCCCCTGAATTAGCATTTTAAATTAGTAAATGTAAAATTATTTTGCTCCTTGGTGTAGGTTGAAATGTGCCTCCTCTGTCTCTTCCACCCTTATGTGAGTCAGATAGTGATTTGAATACTAATGTTACACTCTAATGAAGCAAGGAGATATATTTTGAGTTGTAAGAGATCTGAGCTGGGAACTCTCAAAGTGCATCTCCAAAATCACATGGCAACTATGGATTCATAATTTATCTTGGGTCCTGGACTGTTCAGACTTAAAGATTCATGTTTATCAGTACTTACTTTATTAAATTGCATGTTTTGTTTCATTAAAACTCAACTAATATGTTCTGTAAATGGTATAACATAAAAAATGTGATGTCTGGAACATTGGTATTATTAATCTGTCCCAAAGTACTGGCAACCTTTTATGGTACAGTACTTTAAACCACTCTGTGAAGGAATGTGGTCAGAAAATTTAGTAAAGGCTTTTATGCTGTATTTCTCCAAAGTGTCTCCAGAGTATGATAATTAATATAATTAAGTTTGTGTTAATTATTGAGAGAGTAAACATCCTGTCAAGTGGTACGCTGTTGTGTATAGAATTGACGCTCGTGACAAAATAGGACTATGACTAACAGGCTAGACCACATTTTTCCAGACAATTTTCAGCAATGGAGAAATAAACTCAGAGCAAGGATGGTATATACAGCATCCTCCCCCACATTGATCTGGAGTAAAACATGTGGCTTATTTACCACATAAATATAAGAAGAATGTGTAATGGAATACACTAGTTTTTGATATCAGGATGAAAGATGACTGGAAGATTGGCAGGTCAGCAGTTTGAGACCTGAATACTGCATGATGGCGTGAGCTCCCATCTCTGTCCCAGCTCCTGCCAACCTAGCAGTTCCAAAGCAAGTAGATAAATAGGTACCACTTCAGTTAGAAGGTAACTGTGTTCCGGTGTCTAGTCCTGCCTGCTACATATCCACAGAAACATCTGCAGATTCAGACAGCACTTGCTCTTTGGTTGTAAATGGAGATGAACACTGAACCCTAGAGTCAGATATGACTGGCTTTTGAACAAGAGTGACCTTTGCCTTATTCTTGTAACACCAAAGCATGGTTTGGCATTACAGTATATCTGAACTGTAGGCTAGGGAAGCTGCTATATTTGTGTGAATGTTGTCCTGATTTGGCACTTATTTCTATGTGAAGGTTTTCTAATTGATAAAGTTGTTTTTCAAAAAGGAGATGTGGTGTGGTCTGTTTAGAGCTTATTAAAATGTTTGAGTTCAAATTTGTTTTTGTCATACAACATTTATAACAAAATTCTCAGATTAATAGGATGTTTGTTTGAACCTGCTCTGAAACTGCAGGAGGAAAGTATTTACTTTTAGTTGCCAAAATTTATACTATATATATCAGATAGTAAATAACAAACAAACAAAAGACAAAAATGTTGTGGCACCTTAAAGACTAACTGCTATAATTTAATGTTAGCTTTTGTGGTTCAAGTCCACTTCATCAGACATAAAAGTGAGACTTCATGGCATTAATTTATATGTATCAGGTGGAGACATGGAGCTATACAATGGTTGGTTAGTACAGTATCACAGATAAAGTTTCAAATCAGTGTGACTTTTTACACTTGGTAATGCCACATGACCATGGAAACGTCTGCAGAAGCAGACAGCGCTGGCTCTTCGGCTTAGAAACAGAGATGAGCACTGACCCCTAGAGTCGGATGCGACTGGCTTTCGAGCAAGGGAAACCTTTACCTAATGACTGAAAATCCCTAATTGATATTTAGATTTATTTCTGTGACTTTGGTTCTGTGAAGTTAATAATAATTGTGGCATTACTCATTTGCTAATGAGCTTATCTTTCAGACCTAACATTTAGAATTTACTAACTATGTTGTGTGAAAGTTGACAATGGTTTGAATTGCAAGTACTTCCTTTGTTCTGTGTGGTAGCCTGGGATGAGAATCAACGACCATCCTTCTGAAGTTCTGTAAAGGTAGTCTGGGAACTTGCATCACTTATTTATTTATTTATTTACTTAAAATTGTTTATCCCCCTCCTCTCCGAAGGGACCCAGGGCGATTCACTGTTAGCATATCGACAACAATTTAAAACCAGTTCAAAAATTAAAAGTTTTAAAAGAAGCTTAAAAACTTAACATTAAAAACTAGGCGTTGTAGCTAGGAGGCACTGGGGGTCAAACCATCCAGCCAGCTGAGGAAATTGATCCATCCATTCCCCAGACCGGACCTGCCAGCCAGGTTTTCATCTTTTCCTGAAGGACATACACAACCTGTTAGTGGTGGCATTTCAAATTTGGTAATGTCCCCCAAACCCTTGATTAATATTCAAATCTTTGAGATGGTTGTCCAGCATGTGGATATATTTTATCTCTGCTGTCTCTCTCTGGATCCTTGTCTTGTAATTTTTTCTGTTCTAGAATGGAAACTTTCAAGTCTTGGGCAGGGTGTCCAGGTAGTTTGAAATGATTTGAAACAGGTTTCTTTGTATGTATTGCCATGCCTGATGTCTGATTTATGTCAATTCACTCTTTTGCACAGAGATCATCCTGTTTGTCCTATGTAGAGTGCAGATAGGCATTGTTGGCAATTGTTGAGTTCCTTATAACTTGGGGGGAGCAACATGTGGTCCTCTAGATATTGTTGACACCAGCCACATCAGCTGCACTTTGTGTAGCTAGTGATTAGGGATGAATGGAGTTCTTGTCCATTAATTCTCCCTGCTCTCTTCTGACAGAGACACTGATGTATGATTTTAAATGTGGCTTGTGTTTCTTCCACTAGTTTATTTTAATTGTGAATGTTTTAAATCTTGGTGATACTCTCATTGTTCTTTGTCCTATTGAAATTCAGAAAGGCAAGGAGTGATGATCACTTAATTTCCTATAAGTGAATCTCTTGTTCCCTAGAATTTTTAACTCTCAAATATAACTGTTCATGTATACATTCATACACATTCCTGACAAGTCCTTACAGATCCTGTAGTGCAGGGGTGGCCGAACTACCCTAACCCGACAGCCGTTAAATGCACCCGCACATGCGTAAACGCCTGCCATAAATGCACCTGTGGCTGTTGTAAATGCATTTACGACAGCCACATATGCATTTTACAGCAGCGGGAGGAACCATGTGGGAGGAACTACGTGATCGGCCTGCTCAGCTGTCTGGGGGCATGGACGGGCCCACGGCACGAAAAGTTTGGGAACCTCTTCTGTAGTGCAATGAGTAAACTAGGCTCTTGGTATACTTTATCAAAATAATAGAAAGAATTATTTTAGCATAGATTATGTCATGCATGCAATCTGCTTATGGGAGGTGGGGAAAGACTTAGAAGCGGATGATTTAGTCAGCATAGCTTCTACATTTTATTTCTTACCTGATTTATGGAAACAGTCACAGTACAGCAAACAACTTGTATCCCTTATATGTTTGACTGTGCGGGCAATAATCCCAGAAGAGAAAAGTGGTACCATTTCTCCAATTCCCATCCTTCATGAAGATCAACAGGCAGAGACCGGGATGGAGAGATAAAATGCTATTAATTCCTATTCTTGTAGCCCCAATCAAGGAGACCAGGAGGAATTTACTGGGGTGAGTCAAGAATTCCTTCTGGTTTAGTAAATTTTACCCATAAGTGACATTAAAAATACTATATAGGAAAGAATGATATGACATAGCACTGCTAATTGACATAGCACTGCTAATTGGGAAGGTACCCTTTGAATGAGGAACCTTTTCCTCTTGAGATATTTTGGCCTACCTCTAGAAAGGTTTAGACAGCATAGTCAAGGGATAATTGGAGCTGTAGGGGGGAAAACCTGGTGGGCCAAAGGTTCCCCATCCCAAATGGGAGAAGGATTTGAGCAGGTTTTTTGGTAGTGTCATTTTGTTATATCTTTTTGTAAAAAGAAACAAATTGTAGATACTTCTCTCTGTTGCAGTTGAGTTGATTACTCTTTAAAATGTCTTACATTTTCCTTAGGTACAAAAAGCTATTTCTTTATTTTTAGTCAGGAAATGCATAGCTAAATCCTATAACTTCTAGTGAGAAGCAAGTCCCAACTGAGTTTAGATCAGTGGAATTTACCTCACATAAAGGTGAACGAACATGACTGTAGTCTCATAAATCTCACTTTACCTCAATGTGCAGCAGAACTTTGTAAAATTTAGTACTGAGACTGTGACAGAACAGAGAGAAATCAATTCAATGAACAACTATACAATCTTGCCTACAATAGCTATTTGGAAAAACTATTGGGTCTAATCCAGATAAAAATATGTGATCTTGAATTGCAATGAACTCAAATTAGGTAGGATTATCCTAAACCATTGTATCTTTGTGGGATTTAAGGGCAACTGCTTTTGAATGGATTGGAACCATTGTCTGTGTTGTTCTGCTGTTTACTCCATACCATGCTGTTTGCTCTTGTTTAAGATACAGATTTTAAAAATCAATTTGGCTGAAATATTAGAATAATCCATGGGAATTTAAAAATAAAAACCCATTTTCTTCAAATAGTAATACTTGAACAAATATTTTAAAAATAAGCAGCATAAAAAGGATAGTCGATCTTTTTCATCATTTTATTTCAAAAATTATTCCTATATTAATAAAGTAGACATAGTAATCAATTTAAAAAGAGACATTAATTCTAAAGCCTGCTTCTGATGCCTGGGATCCATTTATTTGTATGGATCTATGTCTATGCATCGTATCCAGATTTTCTGCAGTGGTATGCTTTTACCTGATGGTTTCTGTTGTTGAAAATTTTGCTTCTCAGTAGGTTTAAAGTATCACCAAAACTTCTGTCCATCAAAGTTTTTCTGGACTTGACAAATGGCATCTCTCTGCCAGTAAGCTTTCTTCCATTGTGAGAGCAAAGTTGAAGCAGTCTGGATATGGACAGTTTACTCAGTGAAAATTTTTTTACACAAGGACTTGATGCAGATACTTATCAGTGGGCAGAAAGAGTATCCACAGAGCCACATGTCACTCAACCATTGCACATTGTATTTCAGAGGTCTCTTGTTTTCAATGGTTCTGGTAAGTGAAACTGCACTAATCATTTTTTTCTAGGAATGTAAAATCTAGCCACCTCCCGCCCCACCTCCCCAAAAAACATTGTAGGAGCTTTAATTGTGGCTTTGGGTAATTTTCTAAGTGTGAAATTGTTTGATTTACTCTGCTTGGCATAGCAATTATCTGTGCATTTCTAAGAAGTCCTGTCAACTTTGTTTCCATTTGATTGAAATGCCACACACTGCTGCCTCAGTTTAGAAAACCCAAACTCTTTACATGCAAGCCAGATCATCAAATGAGCCAAATGGGGTCTGAAAGAATATTGCTAGCGGAAGGGCCACATGGATTTAAAAGGACATTGAAGTAGACTTGGTGAGATCATGCTACCCAAAGCAAAAAGAGGTCTTTAAACCCATGCTGCTTAATTTGTGCCCTACTTTTGTTAATCTCTTTTGACATGGTTTGTTGTCCTTTAAGAATATTACTGGAGGAGACCTCATTCATACAGCATTTCTACAAGCATAGAAATTTTCTGGCACCCTACCTCCACCTTTTTTTTGGCATTGGGAAATGCAGTGGTCAGAATTCTATTGGATATTTATGCATGCCTTGGCTCAAGTGGTTAAGATGCTGAACTTGCTGACTGGAAAGTTGGAGTTCGATTCCTGGGTACTGTATTATGGAGTGAGCTCCCATCTCTATCCCAGTGTCCTGCCAACCTAGCAGTTCGAAAGCAAGAAACTGCAAGTAGATAAATAGGGACCACTTTGGTGGGAAGGTAAACAGCATTCCGTGCACTCCGGTGTTGAGGCATGCCTGCTACATGTTCGCAGAAATGTCTGCAGACACAGACAGCATTGGCTTTTTGGCTATAAACAGAGATGAGCACTGAACCCTAGAGTCGGATATGACTGGCTTTCAAGCAAGGGTGACTTTTCCCTTTGCCTATATTTCTGATCCTATGTACATTTTACTATTTGACAATAATCTTTGAAGAGAAAAAGCTGTACAATGGCTCTTATTCTCTTCCTGCATAGATGACGGCAGGGGTTTACAAAGGGTGTAAATTGCAGAAGCAAATTGATATTAAGTTGCTTCTTGTATGCTTCTCATATGACAAAACACACTTACAGACTGTGTTAACTAGTGGCAATTCACCATTGTGATTTATGCCATTTCATTTATTCCAGTAAACGTAGCTAATCGTTTCTGGCCCATAGTTATTTATTTAGGACCCACAACACCTAAGATCTTTTAAGTACAAACTAATACAACTTCAACCACAGTGAGTTAAAAAAAAACAGTTGAATTACCAAATTTTTAAAACCTGAAAAATCATTAAAAATAGATTGCATTGTAGAGACAATGGGCACAGAACTGAGCAAGTTGAGGAGGATGGTGGAGGACAGAAGTGCCTGGCGGACAGTGGTCCATAGGGTCGCAAAGGGTCGGAATCGACTGTGTGACTGAACAACAACAAAAACCAACAAAAAATGCAACCTCTCCCATCACAATATAAAGCCTTTTACTCTGCAGCCAAACAGTTGCCCAAAGCTGACCTGAGTGAAAAGTACTTTCCAGTGACCAGAAAGCCTGGACTCACTTCCCATAGTGTTTTAAATGCAATAGCCAGTATTGTATGTCTCAATGGATAGTATCCAATAAAACTATCACAATGAGAAATGTAGATACTTCCTGTAACTGGCTGTAGTCAGCAGTTCGTGCTCTGAACTTTGGACCAGTGGAAATATCTCAAAACTTTCCAAAGATAGTCTCACATATTTAAGTAGTCCACATGAGATGTAACTATGGTATACATGACTGCAGGCAGATCAGAATCTTTAAGAAATGGTACTTTTAGGCTGATACTTTAATTGTGTAAATTTTGCAGTAACTCTAGCAACATTTTAATTTCGCAAAAGCACTACCACTCCAGAGCAATGGAGTATAGGGTGGGCCTTTTTAAACAGAGATCTTACCACTGCTTGTTTAAGAATTTATTATTTATTTATTTTTCATACTTCTATACTGCCCCCCTCGCCAGGGTGACCCAGGGCAGTTTACATCACAAAAAAGCTACACAATACACCCAAACCTATCATCCCAGAGCTTCAAAATCCCAAACTATAAAAATTTAAATTTTCAAGATTTTAAATTTTAAAAAAATCAGTCAATTCCCATCGTAATTAAAAGATTTAAAACTAAATCACAGAGATAAAAGATTAAAAGATTAAAAAAACCAGGGGAGAGAGGGAGCTGAAACTAACCAGCAAGCTGGGGTCCTGGTACCGCCAGGACCCCTACCTGTCCCACCAGCCATGTTTTTAAGTTCTTCCTAAAAGACAGCAAGTCCATCTGTAGACGTAGCTCAGTTGGTAGGAGGTTCCATAGGGCCGGAGCGGACACAGAGAAGGCCCTCCTTCTAGTGACAGAGAGATGTGCCTCTCTGGCTGATGGAACAACTAGAGAGCCTCTCCGGTCCGTTCTGATGGGACGGACAGATGTTCTTGGGGTGAGGCGGTATCCTGGCCCACTACCATATAGGGCTTTAAAGGTAATAACTAGCACTTTGTATTGTACCCGGAGGCATACCGGCAAACAGTGCAGCTCCCGAAGCAGAGGCGAGGCATGTGCATACCGTCCACACCCCATCACCACTCGGGCAGCCGCATTCTGGACCAGTTGAAGCCTCTGAATGGTCATCAAGGGCAGCCCCATGTAGAACACACTACAGTAATCTAGTCTGAAGGTGACCAGAGCGTATGTGATCATGAGCAAGGAGTCCTGGTCTAGGAACGGCCGTAACTGGCGAATCACATGAAGTTGTGCAAAGGCCCTCCTGGCCATGACTGCCACCTGCTCTTTGAGCAGTAGTTGCGAGTCCAAGAGGACCCCCAGATTACACACTGGGTCTGTTTGGGGCAAAACCGCCCCATCCAGAACCAAAGATGGTAGCTCACGAGATAGCTCAGGATCCCCAACCCACAGCCACTCAGTCTTGCCAGGATTGCGCTGAAGTGAATTTCCCCCATCCAGACCCTGACAGCCTCCAGACACCTGGAATGCAGAAGTGTTTTCTACATCTCACATTGTACTATGCACACATCTCTTAACAAAGTGATTGTTTAATGTGATTATTTTAAGAACTTCTGCTACAAATAGTCTGTTTGGAATACAGTACTTCAACTACTGCTGTTAAGTTCTATTAAGTCAAATCCAACCTACTGCAACTCTAGCAAGGTTTTCAAGGTACAGTATATGAGATATTAAAGGAGAAGTTTTACCAGTGCTACACACACACACACACACACACACACACACACACACACACACACACACACACACACACACACACACACACACACACACACACACACACACACACACACACACACACACACACACACACACACACACACACACACACACCAGTGAATATCCATATGAGAGCAGCCTTTGAAACTCACGTGCTGCGAGTCCTAGTTCAACGTTATGTCTATTTCACTACACAGGGTAAAACTGTGTTACCCAGTATTAAAAAAAAGAATCAATGTTGCTGTCTGCTTATGAACAGGTTGGTGATATGGGAAGTTAGTGGTATAAACACTGATCTTTTTCAAAGCTTTTAGGGAAACATAGGTACTTCTTCTGTGACTAAGTCGGACGTTAAACTGCCAAAATGAAGCCACCTTTTGTGAATTCACTTCATACCAGTACAGTAAAACCTCATATAACGCTAAAACCTGGTTCCACAAGTCTTCGTGTTATATGATTTTTCGTGTTATCTGATCCTCTATGGGATCCATAGAGATACATTGTAACCACACAGGCTTTCGCGGTTGTTATCTGAAGCATCCCATAGGATCTTAATGTTATCTGATGCAATTCTTCCCCCCAGATTCCTTGATGTTATGCGATTTTCGTGTTATTCGATACTAATGTTATATGAGGTATTACTGTACTTCATTTCGCCTGACCTAGTGTGAGAAAGATTAGCCAGCACAACAAGATTGCCTTTGCCTGGGGTACACCTGATTGTGGTTCAGAAATACCTCAGTCTTCAAGGAGGCTCTCTTTGTGTACCCCAAATGTACATGCTGATCAGCACATA
This sequence comes from Furcifer pardalis, assembly GCA_030440675.1. Classification (NCBI taxonomy): domain Eukaryota; kingdom Metazoa; phylum Chordata; class Lepidosauria; order Squamata; family Chamaeleonidae; genus Furcifer; species Furcifer pardalis. The sequence goes on from CP126893.1 coordinate 108,052,601, forward strand.
CCTAGATACTGTATCTCTTAATGCTATGTATACCAAATTTCACATTTCAGTCAGTCTCACATGTTTGCACTGCCTTTGTTATTTCACTACATTTTATTACATTCTGATTATATTATAAAGGCCGTGTCAAGGGGTTCCATATATATATTTGTGGTTGAGTGGGCATCTAAGTGGGCATGAGTTGCTTAATTGTTTGTAAACTATCCTATTCAAAAGTTCAAGTTAGAGAACTAAGTGGTTTCTTTTGTTAAATGTTTAAATGCCTTGTAAAGAAGAATTGCACAAGAGAGGTCAAGGAAGAGGATGCTAACTCATCAGATTTGCAAAGTGGAAATGCAGGATTTGTAGGAGTGGGGAGGAGAGTACTCCACAACTGTAAGAGGTCTTTGTAAAAGGAGCCACACTGATACTCCCTTTTTATATTGTTTTCTAATCTGGCAACCACGTGAAACAAGTTTATCCAGTTTTGTGACTTAGCAAAGTCTCAGGAAGATCAGAGTATATTTCTACAGTTGTAAGCATACAGCACTTGAAAAGGTGTGATACAGGGTTATATTTGTTCTTTCGTCCTCTGTGTTTTAAGGGGAGTTTCCTGCAATGGATTTTTATAGCTGAATCTCCATCTATTTAGTCCTGAACCGAACTGGGGTAATCTATCCTGTATTAGGAATATGAAGACCAAGCTGGATATGATTGACAGGGAGATACATGATTGCTCTTCTAATGTTTTTAAAATACTAAAAACCAGGTGTACCTCGCTTAAAGAGCATAATGCATTCCACAGGATTGCTCTTTAAGCAAGTTTGCTCTTTAAGTGAAACACCATTGTAAGTGACTAATGGGGGGGGGGATTGCGAACCCCGATTTATTTGTTAAGCGAGTTTTTGGGTGGTTTTATTTGTTAAGTGAAGCGAACATTCAGAGAATATTCTGCTCTTTAAGCGAGTTACTCTTTAAGTAAGGCGCTCTTTATGCGAGGTTTGACTGTACAGCTGCGTATGGTATGGTAATGTGATCGGGGAAATAGTTGGAAGTAAAAGTGCTTAGCAATATTCTTCCATTTTCTCAGGCTGTCACTGGACACATAAGCTGCTTTTGCTCCACACATAAACTGCACCAGTCTCCACTTATGTCATGCTTTTATTTTTGTCACCATTAAGCAGATGGTTTGGAAGGAAAGTATGAACACCACTCTATTGCTGTTTCATTGGACACTAGTAAGAACTAGTGTGGGTCAGTGTTGGAGTGTTGAATGGGGATTTGAAAGGCATAAGTAAAGTCATTACTCAGCCAGAAGGCTTCCTGGGTAATTGTGAGGCAAATGCTGTTTTTGCCAACCAGAGTCATGAAACGTGTTCTTTGGCCACATCATAAGAAGTCAAGACTCACTGGCAAAAACAACAGAGTTGAAGGCAACTGGAAAAGGGGAAGATATTATATGAGAGGGATTGATGCCATAAAGGCTGGAATTTGTAAATGCTGAGTAGATCTGTTAATGGCTGGTCCTTACATGTCAGAGATGACTTGATGCCACATAGCAACATCAGTTCCCTCTGTCAGTCTTGGCTACCTTGCAGAATTATTGTGAATATGAAAAAAGAGAGTACTGTACTGCATTCCTATTTCCCTTAGCTGGTTCACTGACAGGAAGAAATACTAAGGAAGTGGCAGACCAATCATAGCTGGAGCCAAATCCCATTTTAATTTTAAAAATCCCCCTCAAATTTAATTTGCAGCAGCTGAGCTGATCAGTGCACATCCAGTGTGAACGGATCGGCAAGGGGGCAGTCTTCCACCCACTTTTGCACCCCAAAGATGGTGTCTGATTGAGGAAGCTCTTTGCTAATTAGACTTTTGAAATAGTACTTGAAGAGTTTGTATGATATGGGGTTCTAATTTAAATATCAAAACTGACCATCTGCCATCACCTTTAAACTGGGGTATTAATGCACCATAATTAGCTGTTGGAGGAGTTGTTTTACACACAGCTTGTGGATTTATTGGAGAAAAGCAGTCCACATTGCAAACAAGTAAGAAGAGCAAAAACAGGTGTGAATCATACATCCTTTCTGACATGGATAAGTCATTAAGTTTCTCATAATTGATAATTGTATGATGGCAATCAGCTTTTGGAATGCTGCAGAATAACTAATAGCATATTCCTCATTTCCTGGGAGAAATATTATTGTAATTGTTATGACCATACTGAGTAATATAAAAGAAGAACCCAAATGGAACATGTAAATAAGCCTCTTTTAAATATAACACGAGTATGCGCATAGCAAGAAGGAAGGAGAAACCATGCTTTGGGTTATTTGTCAGAGAGACTGCAGTGGTTCAAGTGGTTAAGACGCTGACTGGAAGGTGGAAGTTCAGCAGTTCAAAACCCGAGTGCTGTCAGAGCCAGCAGGAAGAGGGCAGTGGTGGTAATAACGGGGAAGGGGAGGTCATAGTGGACTTGTGGGTAGGTGACTGTGATGGTGCTGGTAGTTTTTTGTTTTTGGTCCCCTCTCACATGTTAGGAGAATTTTGGCTACTACTGCATAATCAGGGTGTCTCTTTTGCTTGTTTCCCCAGCTGCCTGTAATGAAACAGGAAATGATAAGAAGTGCAAGAGGAAAATAAGCCAGAAATGGGGGAGATAAGCTGTAGTGGTCTGGTCATCTTTGGGCATTTTGTGGTGTATGGCATGCACAACAAATCTTGGGAAACATGACTTGTGGGTTGGAGTGATATGTGAGTGCAGCCACTGTCCTGTAAGCATGTAATTCCACAGTATCAAGTCACCTGCAATATAAAGTGCTTGTGATCCGTCTCTACATGCTTTAATATGTAGAATATAATATTTGTAGACATTAGGATTGCTGTCCAGAGTACTTACGACAGGAATAGTAAGGGGTGGGCTACATATAGCCCTCAGTTCATATGTGACCTGTAACCTCCACCTCCTCTTCTGTTTTTGGTATGCAATGACCAGTCTCTCAGGTAATAAAATAAATATTATTTAGAATAATAAACTTTCCTTCCCATGGTATTAATGATGAGAGGACTGTCATAGTTCTTTCAGCCCACATTAGCCATGTTTCAACCACAGGAGACTGTGATGTGTCACTCAGTGTTAGGGAAACTGGCTTAGATTTATCCAGATGCAAAATGGTGAGTGATCTCTATTTTGCCGGAAAATTGTGAGAGCCATTTCTCTCTAGATTTATTTCTTTTTTGTAATCAGTGGAAACCTGGAAAGCTGTTTTTCTCTGTTGGAACAAATTATCTGTATGGTAGTATTTTATACAGGCTTGCTAAGCGTGTAAAATGATTCAAAGCTTTCACAGTGAGATTAAGCTATAACTCTCTTGCATTTCAATGCATTGTAAATGCAGGGTGAAAGAACCATAGTTCAGCATGCAAATCAACCCTGCACGTCTTATATTGTGATTCTTTGCTATGTGGCAGCTCATGCAGGGATGTTAAAAAGATTGTTCTTGGAAGAGATACAGAGACCTGGCAGAGGTGTGTGTGTGTGTGTGTGTGTGTGTGTGTGTGTGTGTGTGTGTCTGTGTCTGTCTGTGTCTGCCTGTGTGTGTGTGTGTCTGGAAAATAGTGTTTTTAAACCATCAGTGAATATGCTTAATATAACATTCTGCTTTAAGAAGGCATCTTAAATGGAAAACCAAACACTCAGTTTCTTGTTGGAGAGTTCAACAGCCATAGCAACATTTGGGGCTTTGAATACAGAAGTAAAAATTATGAAGCCATTATAAACTGGGTAGAATCCCAATCAATCTGCCATATACATGATCCCAAACTATTTGACTATTTCAGGAAAAAAGGACTCACAGTATAGACACTGTAACAGCTTGACATGGCAAGATGCAGCCAGAAAGCTTGGAAACTACTGAAAAGACTGAACAATAATCCAAACAAAAGAACATTCTAGGCAAATTAAACCTAAACCAAGTGGCACAGCAACTGCGCCTGGCAGGAAAGACCAATCAGCACATAATAGCAAAAACTAGAGGAAGAAATTTTAGGAATGGCAAAGCAGATCAATGATATCCAGATCAAGCAAATTAAACATTTAGAGCAAACACAAAGGATTGTCTCCCACTTTTTAATAATTGCTGGATGCGTAAATAAATTTCACCAAAGTAGTAAAAGACTAAATTGCTATACTGAAACCAGACAAAGAACTATCAGATCCAAAAGCTACAAGGCAATCTCTCTAGTATGCCACTTATACGAAGTGTTTGAACAAATTATACTAAATTATTTAGCCCCTAAAATTGAGTCTTTTCTGATTCCAAAACACGCAGGCTTTAGACCTGGCAGGAGCTGTACAATTCAAGTCTAACTAAGCATATCAAAAAGGGCTTTGAAACACATAAAATAAGTGGAGCAACATTTGTTGACCTTACAGTAGTACATGACACTGTTCACCGTATGGAAAGCTGTGGACCACCTTTCTCAGCATCAAAGCTTTTTCAAGTGAATCGTCTCTTCTCATTTGATGTCCAAAGTACTTTAGCTTCATCTTTACTATTTGACCTTCTAAGGAGCAGTCAGGGTTGATTTCTTCTAAGATTGACCTATTTGTTCTCCTTGCTGTCCAGGGGACTCTCAAAACTCCGCCAACACCACATTTCAAAGGCATCTATTCTTCTGCGCTCAGCTTTCCTAATGGTCCAGCTCTCACAACCATACATTGCCACCAGGAATACAATTGCTTTGACTATACGATTTTTTGTTTGCAAGCTGATGTCTCTACTTTTAACTGTGTTCCCCAGGTTTCTCATAGCTTGTCTCCCAAGCATCAGTTGCCTTTTATTTCATGGCTGCAATCACCCTCTGCAGTGATCTTTGATCTTAAGAAAGTAAAATCTGTTACAGCTTCTACTTCTTCCCCCTCTATTTTCCAGGGACTGATAGGGCCTGTTGCCATTATCTTGGTTTTCTTTATATTGAGTCTCAAGTCAGGTTTTGTACTCTCTTCTTTCAACCTAAGCAACAGCTTCTTTAGGTCTTCCTCACTTTCTGCCATTATGGTAGTATAATCTGTGTATCTCAAGTTGTTGGTGTTTCTCCCAGTAATTTTGATCCCAACTTGTGATTCGTCCAACCCTGCATTGCACATTATGTGCCCTAATTATACGTGTACAAAAGAAGATCCAGTAAAAGGCTGAGATAACACGACTGAACCTCTGGTCAAAAAACAGTTTACTTATTTTAAATTTGTTTGAATTTTATCTATATTTCATATACATCCACATAATTTTAAATTGTGTAGCACTCTGATACAAATATAGGAACAATAGCAGTAAGTGAGCTAGCCAAATACCCAGACCTGTTCTTGGGTGTTTGCAGAGCTTGTTTGAATAATTACAAGTTTACCTGCAATGGTCAATTATACAGTATGTACATCCTTCTTTAAATGGATAGGGAGTCTTGAAGTGTTTTAATAACACATGCCTCCTACTTCAGTGACTTTCAAGCTTCCACCTCTGCATGTTCCAAGATGAAAACCATGCTGGAATTGAAATAATCAGATATCCTGGATATAATGAAAGCCCAGCAAAAGTATCTTATTAAAGAGGAACTCTGCTGCTTATTCTCGTAACTTAAGACTCCATTCCTATCTATAGAGTAGAAATGGAAGGTGAGACAGGATAGCTGAAACACATTTGTAGTCATCAACATAAAATCTGGTGGATAACTGTAGATTTGCCCCCAGCAATATGATTTCTTCTAGGTATTTGGGTGAGGGATGAGTAGAGAGAAAAAGAAAGAAATTGAGACTTGACTCTGCAGTCATTTTGGTTAATTCACTCTAGGGATAAAGATGATTATTACAATATACAGTACAGTACTTTTAAAATACTGTATGGGGAAAAAATAGAACACATTTCTTGGTGTAACTGAGAATGTTTCTGTTAGTTTTGTTCTTCTGTTCAGTTGTCAAGGCTTGTCTTGGCCATTGTTATGATTCTACATTTGTCATGATTTGCTAAAGAACAGAGAAAGGGGAGTGTCTCAAAGAATATGACTTATCCAGGTTTATCATAGAAGGTGTTAATTTAAGAGAAGGAGATGGTGATCTCTTCATGTCATTCTCTTTGGCTAAGAAGCGTATCTACCTCCACAAGTTACTTACACGTAGTCAGTACAGATAAGTGGTGTGTATCTTTTTCAGTACACCATGTAGCTACCTGGCCTCCTTAGTGCTGACTGCCAATTTTGCTTCCTTCCCTTCTATCTGTTTGGGAAGGATACCTGGTCTAAATGAGCATATACCAGTGCACAGGTATCTTCAGAGACATTCCCTTACAATTCAGAAATGCTCCCTTTGCAGGCATGACATTGAGAAAATATAGTAAGAACTACTATTGTCCTGGAACCATTCACTGTAGCAGTAAGTGAAATGCCTGATACGCACGGTATAAATGCAAGTGTGTCCCTCAGCTATTAGAGGGATGGAGACATAAATTTTGCTTATTTGTAGGGATGGTAAGAATGATTTCCAGAGGTAGTGAGTTCTGAAGGTGTACTGGTGGTTGTTAACAGCTGTGCAAAGAATCAAAATGGGTTGAGAACTCATTGTAGATGAGGGAAAGCAGTGGGCTACGGGCTATGGCGCTGAGCCTTAGCCTCTTCACTGTGGTCATAAAAACCAAACTTAAAGTATAGGCTCACTTGTTTCCTTTTTTTAAACCTGTGTGGCTACTTTATGGTTTGATTTCTTTTACACTGGAATCTTATATGTTCCCACTAGATGTGAGTTACATAGTACATAAAGAGTAACTCGCTTAAAGAGCATAATTTTCTCTGGTCACTTCGCTTAACAAATAAAACCAAAAAACTCACTTAGTAATTAACTTGGGTTTCTCTCTCTCTCACACACACACACACACACACACACACACACACACACACACACACACACACACACACACACACACACACACACACACACACACACACACACACACACACACACACACACACACACACACACACCGCCAGAAGTCACAATTGGTCACTTACAATGGTGTTTCATGTAAAGAGCAAACTCGCTTAAAGAGCAATCCTGTGGAACATATTATGCTCTTTAAGTGAGGTACAACTGTATTTGAAGAGAAAAGAAAGTCTGAGAGATGAGTAAAATGGGCAGCTGCTCTAATCCAGTAGATTTATAACACAGCAAAAGTTCCTCTACCTGCTAGAAGTCATACTACAAAGGCAACAGAAACATGATTTGTTCTTTAAAAAGATATATGATTGCATGACAATTATATGTGGTCTCAGCTGATGACTTTTATCAAACGTTATAGGCTAGAGACCTGCATACCCAGAAAGATTTCTTTTGAAAGGACAGTTTTGTCACCAGTGATGACATGATGCTTAGCCATCCAGTAAGTGTCTTTTTAAGTCACCCTTAGAGGTGAATCACAGAAGGATAGGTTATTCAACTGTAACTGTGTTTTTTTAAATGATCATTGTATGCATTCACACAACTCACCCCTCTCTCGCTTTTTCACATCCTTAGATAGTGGCTTTGCATCAGATAGGGTACATTGGGGAAAAGGAGTGGAGCATATGCAGAATGTACAAGAGAAGAAGAATGTTTTGGGCTTAAGACACTATAACACATATTTGTGAATGCACAGAATGACCATTTGAACCACAGTTACAGGTGAATAATCTGTCCTTACTTTGGTTGTTCACTCTTCATTCAGCCAATTCTTCTCACTTGTGAGTAAATATGTATGAGATGGCTTTCCTAGAGTGCTCTTCTCACTGTTACTTCTGAGGGGTGTGTACTAAGGCAAGCTGACAGCTTAATTCACTACTGTGCTTTCTAGGAAAAGAGCTATGCTATATAGCTTTGGCTTGCTTACAAGGATCCACAGTACCCAGAAAGAAGATAATAGTAAAACAATTCTGAGCATTGTATACCTATAAAGCCTTGGGTAGTGTTGCCACAAGTCAAAATCGGCTCAGTGGCACATAACATATTCTATGGACTGGGGTAGTTGTGGCGGGAATGCTTGTGTAAGGAAATGGTATTGGATGCTTTCAGAGTGTGTTGTCTGTGCTTAGTGTGAGAACTAAGGTGGTGTGTGTGGTTTTTTTTTATTAAATGTCAAGAGGCAGAATTTGGATGCTCAGATGTGCTGTCTGTAAGTGAATCAGTGTTGTGTTGGAATCACACTCATCCTCTTCCATGGGAAAGTCATTATTTCTGTCAAGGGACCTTCCTTTTTCAAGTTGTGTCTGTTTCACCTTGATCGAGTGCTACACGACGGATCTTGGGGACATGAAAAGAGCCTCATTCGGGTGTCCCCTGAGCAAAATTTCTCCAGCAAAAATCCTTTCAACCCAGAGTACTTTCTGACACAAAATTTATTTATTTACCGGTACCTTGATCCTTTGCTTTATTTCCATTGCTAATAGTCAACAGCTTGCTCCTCACTCAAGATGTAGAACATATAATTAGGTTGTAGATGTAACTGAAATGTTATACCTATGTATCCTTTCCACTACTGCATAATTAAATGAATTATCCAATCTTTGTCTGCCAAACAAAGACACTATTTTACAGGTTTTTAAAACTATAATTACAGTTGTACCTCGCTTAAAGAGCATAATACATTCCACAGGATTGTTCTTTAAACGAGTTTGCTCTTTAAGCAGAACACCATTGTAAGTGACCAATTGTGACTTCTGGCGCGGGGGGGGGGGTATTGCGAACCCCAATTTATTTGTTAAGCAAGTTTTTGGTTGGTTTTATTTGTTAAGCGAAGCGAACATTCAGAGAAAATTCTGCTCTTTAAGTGAGTTACTCTTTAAGCGAGGTGCTCTTTATGTAAGGTTTGACTGTACATTGCTGCAAGTGTATTTAGATCTTGAAAAGGAGATGTTTGAAGCATGGACTGTACCTCTGTTAACCTCTTGGTTCCATCTACCACCCTACAAGCCCATATCTGCATAAGCTGTCACTACAAATCAATTCTTTTTGAAGAGGTTCATGTGTTTTTAATGAGAACATTAAATATGGGTTATCCAATATTAATCTGACATTAGGATCAAGATGATGCATTTGTGCCCCAATGATCTACCTAATGATCCCAAGGCCATAGTGTTATAACTTTGTGGACAGCAGCCACATGCTATTGTGGATTAGATCATACTATACTGTGAAACAAAGGATTTTTGAAAGCCCTGGAAAGCAGTGGAATTAACTTTGCTGGTAAGATGGGTGTTGATCCTAACACACTCTTTCCTGGTTGAGATCTGTGGTGGTTATGCAGACATAAAACAAAAATGTTTCACAGTAGCTAGCTACTGAGTGGAACACCTGTGCTATTCAGCCTTTGCAGAGCTTGAAGGTGCAAGCACCAGTATGGTAGATTTCTAAATCTATGAGACTTGATTGTTTCACATTGGTTCCACTTAAGTATTAAGAGTCTTCTCCTTGACATACAGTACTTAATTTGTGTGTTTTAGTTACCTCTACATTTCGATTCTAATTTTCCTTTCACACTCCATTTCTTGCAAGGCTTTAGAGATTCCAGTTTCCCACATGTTGCTTTCAGTCAATGTGGCTTTGTGAAAAGCAGCCTGGTTGCCACAGCAACAGAGCTGTTAATACTAAAGATGTCATTGCTTGAAGGTAGGAGAAAGGGAGGGGGAGGGGTTTCTCTGGCTCAGCTGTGTCTGTGCAGAAGCCCCTGTTGCAGCCATGTTACACCACAAGGTAGCCATTGTCTCGACTGAGTAAAAGCCTTTTCTAGATATATCGCCCCCACTTTCCTTTCAGATCAATGTACATATTTTGTCACATGGAGAACGTGGAGGTTAGGCACTGGCTTTAGTTGCTGAAGGGACTGCGGTGGCTTAATGGTTATAGACACTGACCTTGATGACTGGAAGGTCAGCAGGCCAACAGTTTGAGACCTGAGTGCTGCATGACAGAGTGAGCTTCCATCTCTGTCCCAGCTCCTGCCAACCTAGCAGTTTGAAAGCAAGAAATTGCAAGTAGATAAATAGGTACCACTTCGTTGGGAAGGTAAACAGCATTTCATGCACTCCGACACCTAGTCATGCCTGCCACATGTTCATAGAAATGTGTACAGACACAGACAGCACTGGCTCTTTGGCTATAAACAGAAATGAACACTGATCCCTAGAGTCGGATACAACTGGCTTTCGAGAAAGGCTGACCTTTACCTTTATCTTATATGCTGAAAGAGCTCTACTCTTAGGTAGGTGTTTACATGGATATTTGACTACACCAAGGGCTTTGACTGTGTGGACCACAACAAAATGTGGCAAATAATTAAAGAGATGGGAATACCAGAACACCTTATAGGCCTCATGAGAAATCTGTACATGAGTCAAGAAGGAACAGTTAGGACACGGAATGACAGGATACGGAATGACAGGATACGGAATGACAGAGTGGTTTGGAATAGTAGTACAGTAATACCCCGGATAACGTTATGACTTGGTTCTACAAGTCATGACGTTATCCGATTTTTAGCGTTGTCCGATGCATGCATTGAACAACACTAAAAAAAAAGAAGCCCTGACTTCAGGGACAAAACGATTTAAAGGTAGGCAGGGAAAGAATTTTTCCTCCCTGCCTTTAAAGCCACCCCCCACCCACAGCGGTTAAATTTAAACTTCAGGAAGAGAGAGGCTTGTGTTTTTTTCTTCCCCTCCCTGTACTTAAAACACAAGCCTCTCTCTTCCTGTAGTTTAAATACAGGGAGGAAAAAAGAACTGCTTCTGTCTTTCTCTCCCTCCCTTTCCCTCCCTGTATTTAAACTACAGGGAGGGGGAAAGAGAGAAATGTGATTGGTTCTCTAGAGAACCAATCACATCTCTCTCTTTCCCCCTTTCCTGTAGTTTAAATACAGGGAGGGAAAGAGACAAGGAGGCTTTGCGACTGCAGTAGGGTTGGGGAAAGGCGGGTGCTTTTCCCCGACCCTACTGCAGTGGCAGAGACCGCTGCGGGTGGGGGGAGGATTGGGTAGTTCTACCCAAACCACCCCACACCCGCAGACCATTGCATCAGATAACGCTAAGAATCATTATCCAGAATCGTTATCCGATGCAAGTTTTTTCCAAAAAACTTGCATCGTTATCCGATTCTAGCGTTATGCGATGCAATCGTTATCCGGGGTATTACTGTACATGGTAGTGGACCAGGATACTTAAGAGACCGCATCACCCCGAGGACATCTGTCCGTCCCACCAGAGTGGACTGGAGAGGCTCTTGGGTTGTGCCATCAGTCAGAGAGGCGCACCTCTCTGGCACTAGAAGGAGGGCCTTCTCTGTGTCTGCCCGGCCCTATGGAACCTCCTGCCAATAGAGTTATGCATGCAGACATTGCTGCTGTCCTTTAGGAAAGGAGTGAAAACCTGGCTGGTGGGTTGGGTCTGGGGGATGGGTGGAACAATGACCCCAGCGGGATGGCTAATCTGACCCCTTGCCCTTGCCCTAATCTTTTTAGCTGTAACTCCTTGTTTTAACCTGTAATTCTTAGCTGTAACTACTACTTTTAACCTTTTAACCTTTTGATCTGTTTTAGTTTAAATTTTTGATTTAATAATTTTTAAAAGTTTTAACTGTAAGTGATGCCTTGTTGTAAATTGCTCTGAGTCACTTCGGTGAGGGGGGCGATAAACAAGTGTGAGAAATGAATGAATGAATGAATGAATGATGAATGAATGAATAGGAAAAGGAGTAAGACAAGGCTGCATTTTGTCACCCTGATTATTCAACTTATACACAGAATACATAATGCGCAATGCAGGGTTGGGTGAATCACTAGTTGGGATCAAAATTGCTGGAAGAAACATCAACAACTTGAGATATGCAGATGGTACTACCCTAATGGCAGAAAGTGAGGAAGACCTAAAGAAGCTGCTGCTTAGGTTGAAAAAGAAGAGAGTACAAAAGCTGGCTTGAGACTCAATATAAAGGAAACCAAGATAATGGCAACAGGACCTATCAGTCTCTGGAAAATAGATGGGGAAGAAGTAGAAGCAGTGACAGACTTTACTTTCTTAGGATCCAAGATCACTACAGAGGGTGATTGCAGCTATGAAATAAAAGGACGACTGATGCTTGGGAGACAAGCTGTGAGAAACCTGGGGAACATAGTTAAAAGTAGAGACATCACCTTGCAAACAAAAATTCGCATAGTGAAAGCAATGGTATTCCCGGTGGCAATGTATGGTTGTGAGAGCTGGACCATTAGGGAAGCTGAGTGCAGAAGAATAGACACCTTTGAAATGTGGTGTTGGAGGAGAGTATTGAGAGCACCTTGGACAGCGAGAACAAATAGGTCGATTCTAGAAGAAATCAACACTGACTACTCCTTAGAAGGTCAAATAGTAAAGATGAAGCTAAAGTACTTTGGACATCAAATGAGAAGAGAAGATTTACTTGAGAAAGCCTTGATGCTGGGAAAGGTGGAGGGCAGAAGAAGAAGGGGGTGGCCAAAAATGAGATGGCTAGATGGTATTGTAGATAAAATGGGCACAGAGCTGGGCGGGCTGAGTAGGATGGTGGAAGACAGAGGTTCCTGGCGGACAGTGGTCCATGGGGTCGCAAAGGGTCAGAATCGACTGTGCGACTGAACAATAACAACAAGAAATAGTGAAACCAAGGATGGGTTGGTTATGGTTTTTGCTTGCCATCAAACATAATGGAGTGATTAAGACAGTGATATAAGACACATCATGTTGTCATTACCTCCAGGTTTGTCAGGTAGGATAGACTTAGAAGTTACTCTTTGTACAGGTTCATCTATTCATGCTATTGATAATAATGATTTTTTAATATTTAATCTGTCATATCTCAATGTGTGGGAAACCAGGTTTTTTTTAAGCGTGGAGGAGCCTAGTCCCCTTTTCTAGAGTTTTCCCAGAAACTCTAGAAAACCACCCTAGTCAGTATATCTATTGAACTGACCATGTATCTCCTAGATACCATAAGGTGAAGTAACGAGGAGAGTTGAAGAAGGAAAGCCAGTCTGGAATGTTGACCGAAATGCAAACCCCCGATGTATTCTTTGTTAGAGAGCTAGTTGGGGGAAGAAGGGAGAACTGGGTTTGATTGTTAATCTTTCCTGTGAATTTCCTGCGTACCTCAAATCATTCTGAACCTTGCTGGCAGGCAGTGATGGGGGTTGTAGTACAATGCATTGAGGGAGCCTCCATGCAGGAGAATCTGCATTGGGGACTTGTCTGTATCCACAACACAGTTCTTCGTATGATATAGATATAATCATATTAACCTGCCTTATTATGCTCTTTTGCTTACCTACCATACTTCTGCTTGCCTACATTTTAAATTCAAAACTTTAGAGCATGCATTGGGGACTTGTCTGTATCCACAACACAGTTCTTCGTATGATATAGATATAATCATATTAACCTGCCTTATTATGCTCTTTTGCTTACCTACCATACTTCTGCTTGCCTACATTTTAAATTCAAAACTTTAGAGCATGCATGCCCGAACTACTGCCCGTGGGCCAGATACGGCCCCCACAGCCATTCCATCAGGCCTGAGACACCCTTGGCAAACCAGGAAGAAAATACAGCTGCTTCTGCGCATGTGTGAAAAGTGGCCATTTTACTTCCTGGTTTGGCACAGTAAGTAAAACGGCCGCTTTTCACGCATGCACAGAAGCAGCCATGCCTGTGTAAACACACCCTGTTCTGTGGGCATGGTCTGGCCCTCTCAGCTGTTCCAAAGACCTGGTCAGGCCCCCAGCCCAAAAGGTTTGGGCACCCTTGTTTTAGAGGGCAATACAGGTAACTGTCTTTTTACCCTTTTTCCTACTTATTTTCTTTTGTTTGTAGCTTATGTTAAGCAGTTAGGTAAAATAAAGGCACTGCATTTTTAAAATAAACCCCATTATAGTAAAAGTTCAAGCTATCTTTAAAAACCCAACCATGGAACTAGTCTCCCTTAATTCAATTTATTTACAACTTCATTTACATGTTTTCTGAGAACATAGTCAGATGTGGTACAAGGCAACTTTCTGTCTGTTGGTTCAGATGGAAATCTTTTTCTTCGCTTGGTACCCAAGCCATTTTTAAATGGAGATGCTGAAGATACAAATTTAAAACATTCTCCTTGCAAAGTATATGCCCTCCCACTAAAACAGTCAAGTGAGGCATGATGTGGAAAGCATCACTGCATGTAACATTCAGCATTTTTTTAATGCAAAAGGTTTATAATTATTGGGTTTACAACCTAGTGACTCCATTTTTATTGGAACTGCACCCTGATGATTCCATTTTTGAATTTTGAGGCTGTTGAATCTTTTTTTGGGTTTAATAGGTATCCTGCATGCAGACTTTCTTTGGGGGGGGGGTAGTTCAGCAATTTTAATAGGTCCTGTAAAGATTGAACTAAACCCAGAGTGGTTTTTTAAAAGCTGTAAATATCAAATCATAATTTTGTTATTCAGTCGTACAGTCGTTTCCGACCCTTTGCGACCCTATGGACCACTGTCCGCCAGGCACTCCTGTCCTCCACCATCCCCCTCAACTCGCTCAGCTCCGTGCCCATTGTGTCTACAATACCATCTAGCCATCTCATTCTAGGCCGCCCCCTTCCTCGTTTGCCGTTGACCTTTCCAAGCATCAAGGCTTTCTCAAGTGAGTCTTCACTTCTCATTTGATGTTTAGCTTCATCTTTACTATTTGCCCTTCTAAGGAGCAGTCAGGGTTGATTTCTTCTAAGATTGACCTATTTGTTCTCCTCGCTGTCCAGGAGACTCTCAAAACTCTCCTCCAACACCACATCTCAAAGGCATATATTCTTCTGCGCTCAGCTTTCCTAATGGTCCAGCTCTCACAACCATACATTGCCACTGGGAATACCATTGCTTTGACTAGACGAATTTTTGTTTGCAATTTGATGTCTCTACTTTTCACTATGCTCCCCAGGTTTCTCATCGCTTGCCTCCCAAGAATCAGTTGCCTTTTTATTTCATGGCTGCAATCACCATCTGCAGTGAGCTTACCTAAGAAAGTAAAATCTGTCATAATATACTTGTCTAAAATCATATTAAGTTCCAATCAGATTCTGTTGCAATCTGATGCCATTTTAAAAATGAGATTGTGGAATGGGAGATGAACTCAAACCCAGCCTGCTGTTTTTCCCCCACTTGCTGCTAAGAAAAAAATTGGCATTACACCTTCCCATGAATTTTGGTGCAAGAAGTGATCTTGAATCATGAAAACTTGTGTAACATTTCATTTTTAAGCAATCCAATAAACATATCACATTTCTCCTATACAGTAATACTCCGTATAACGCGAGTACCGTATATCGTTAAATCCGCATAACGTTACAAGATTTTCGGAAACATCTTGTATCGAGTAACGCGATTTTAACGTTACACGAAACAGTCGTTCTTAGCAGCAGGGTGGGTGGAAAGCTGAACGGGGTTCTCCGTTCAGCTTCCCAGCCACCCTGCAGCTACGGAGGCAGGGGTGGGGTGGCTGGAAAGCTGACGGGGGGCTCCCCCATCGGCTTACCCAGCCACCCCACAGCTGCGGAGGCATGGGCGGGTGGCTAGGGAAGCCGACAGGGAGTCCCCGTCAGCTTCCCCAGCCACCCTGCAGCTGTAGATCGGGTCCTCTGATCTCTCTGGAGGTGTTTCTGGGCTTCCCCGACGTCCTGAGCCAGTGCAGCAAGCCAGAATGTCAGATTTCGAATCCCGATGTTCTGGCTTCCTGCACTGGCTCAGGACGTCGGGGAAGCGCAGAAACACCTTGGATCGGGTCCCCACACCTCCCTGGACCCGGCGGGGGGGTCAGAGCCCCCAAAATTGGTAAAAAAAACGGACTTTTTTTTACCAATTTTGGGGGCTCTGACCCCCCCGCCGGGTCCAGGGAGGTGGGGAAACCCGCTCCAAGGTGTTTCTGGGCTTCCCCGACGTCCTGAGCCGGTGCAGGAAGCCAGAACATCGGGATTCGAAATCTGACATTCTGGCTTCCTGCACTGGCTCAGGACGTCGGGGAAGCGCAGAAACACCTTGGATCGGGTCCCCACACCTCCCTGGACCCAGCGGGGGGGTCAGAAACCCCAAAATTGGTAAAAAAAACGGACGTTTTTTTTACCAATTTTGGGGGGTCTGACCCCCCCGCCGGGTCCAGGGAGGTGGGGAAACCCGCTCCAAGCTGTTTCCAAAGTTCTCCCACCTCCCTGGAGGCAGCAGCAAGCCAAAATGTCAGGATTCAAATCCCGATGTTCTCGCTTCCTGCAGCCTCCAGGGAAACAGGGCTTTTTTTAACATTGTGTGTTCAATGTATCGCCCAACGTTAAAACCCGAATAACGACGGGACTTGTGGAACCAAGTCATAACGTTATTCGGGGTACTAGTGTATTTGTAAAGGAAAAGGTTTTAGTTTTAGAGACTGCATGTTGGTCGTTCAAAAGCACCATTTATAACACTGTACAACAACGATTTTGCTACTGGGAAAACTGTATGTCATTTACATGGTATCGAGTGTGCTGATTCCAAATCTGAACTCAAAATTTGCCTATCACATACAGATTTTAAGTTATAGGCATGTTCAAATGGTATTGGGTAATGTATTTTTACATGTGAACGTTATAACAGTTGCAGCTACCACTATGCCTGCTACTGCCTCAGCTGAATCATGTCCCCTGGTGGCCTGCATGTTCCAGCAGTGGCCAGCCATGTCTGGGCAGGTCAGTGAGCTGAGATAAGAAATAGATATACAGTAAAACCCCGTATGCTTCTACTTAAGTAAAAATCAACTTATGTAAGGGTTTTTTTGTGTAAATAAGTGTCCCGATTTACATGAAAAAAATCAACTTATGTAAGGGGTTTTACTGTCTTTTAATTCTAAGATGGCACCCTGCCATCTTACTGCTACCCACCACCACCACCAGAAGTCTTAAGAAATGACTTACCTTGGTGGTGGCAGCTGCGGTGGAAGCAGCAGAGGCGATGGAGGCACTTTCGCTGCATTTTCCGGAGCCCCACTGCTTCTACTAGGTGAGTGATCAGCTGTTTGTCGGGTTAAGAAGTGGGAGAGAAATGCCTGTCTTTACCATCTCTCCAACTAGGGGTGCAAATCACAATTCTCCATAGGGATGCATTGAAAACCAATTTCAAGCCTGTTTTTTTTATTTTTCAATGCATCCCTATGGAGATGCATTGATTTACGTAAAACCCCTATTTACGTAAGAAGCTAGGGAACAGACTTTTTACGTAAATCGGGGTTTTACTGTATAAGGCAAGATGGACCAAGTGTTTGTCTCTAGTGCAATACCATCTTATTGTATAGGCCATAGTGAGTCTGTTTTGAGCTAAAGATGAGTAGACACAGCTGTGTTAATAAACCGGACAATTTTTGTTACATTTGTGGCAAATATACCCTGCATGATCAACACAAGAACCTAACCAAGAGGGCGAGATTTACTTACTTAAGATCCTGACATCATAGGCAGAATTGGACTTCAGATTTGGATTCAGCACACTTGATTTAGTATAGGACACATGAATTAGAACAGGAGTTCTCAACCTTTTCAAGCTGGTGACCCGGTCATGCTCCCTCAGACAGCTTTGGGAGCTGAACAGCCATTTTGCCCTTTCTCCACCACATGGCACTTCCTGGTGTGGTGGAGGTGGTGGTGGGCCACATGAAATGGTGCTGTGGGCCACATCCAGCCCATGGACCACAGGTTGAGAATCCCTGGATTCAAGTAAGGTAAAGGTTTCCCTTGCTTGAAAGCCAGTCCTATCCAACTCTAGGGTTCAGTGCTCATCTCTGTTTCAAAGCCGAAGAGCCAGCGCTGTCTGCGTTTGCAGACGTTTTTGTGGTCATGTGGCAGGCATGACTAGACACTGGAGTGCACGGAACGCTGTTACCTTCCCACCAAAGTGGTCCCTATTTATCTACTTGCAATTTCTTGCTTTCAAACTGCTAGGTTGGCAGGAGCTGGGACAAAGACGGGAGCTCATTCCGTCCTGCAGTACTCGGGAATCAAACTGCTGATCTTCCGCATCCCAGTCAGCAGACAATATTTATTTTTTTGTGTTCCAGTGTAATCACAGTGTAAAGAATAGAATCCTAAAAATTCTTGGGAAAATATTATTTGCCTATGCATGTAATTAATTTACATCTCCTCCATCCCACTCAAAGTCCAAATATCAATCATAAATGCAAGTACTGTACCTCATAGGTCAGATGTATACTACACTGGAAGAAGCAAAGTGATGTATTCATAATCTCTGCCAGCACAGGACAAACTGCTGCACAGAAAAATTCCACAGAGAGATTTCAAAATATTTTAATTTTAGAATTACATGGAATACTATAAAATTAATTTATATGAAAACTGTAGTATTCACTCCTGCTGTGAACTGAGAAGATAAACACAATGAATCTTTACGTGGCAAGGATTATTTTACAAGTAGTAATAAACATACATCTCTGAAAACATTAAATTCCCTTGGCTTGATATTATGAAAGTACTAAAAGTTATGTTCTTCTTTTCTTAGCTTGCAGTAATAATACATGTTTTGAGACCAGCTTAGAAATGACTTTGCAAGGGGCGGTTCTTCCTTATCAGAGCTCCTATTGTTTTATAATCAGGAAGAACTGATGGTATTGTGCATCTCTAACAAAAGATCAAAAATGCCTCAGATGCATAGATGTGCTAGGATTAAATTAACATATTTATGGGCGAAACTTGAGCCTTTTACAATTCATTGAACATCCTGCTGTCATCTGGCTTGAAGGGTTGTCTAAAAATCCCAAAGGAGCACATACAAAATGAGTAAGAAAGGAGGGCATATCGCTGAGGAATCATACACTGTTGCATGGATATGTATACTAGGAAAAACATTATAGACAATTAAGAACTTTTCTATAAATATGTCAGAAACAGTAGAGGAAATTAGGTTGTTTCAATTCATATTTCTTTCCATCACTTTCATATCCTTAATTGGAAGGTTACTGGCTGGGGAATTGCTGAAATGAAAAATCTACTTTGATTTTAAAGGAAAGATCAAGAAGCAGGATGTTAAATGCTTCATTACTTTTCTTCACAACACCTTGTATTGGTTTTTGGATTCTAGTGCAACTTCCGTAAAGGCATTCTTCACATATCCATTTGTGGTGGATCTGTGCTGTCATTGCGGCAAAATCTTTGTTTATTGTAAACTTTGTGAAACTACATGAAAGCACTTGGAAAAAATAAATTACCAGAAGTAGATGGGATACTGATAGATATTTTTCATATTGTAAGCATTATGTGGCATCTAGTTGAAGCTGACTCACAGCAACCCTATGAGGTAAGTGAAGTATTTGAGGAGGAGTGTTACCAATGACAAACCTATCCCAACAGTTTAATAGGGCTCCTGAACTCATACAGGGGGTTCCTGAATCTTAGTCCATTGTTCTGTCCACTATAAGACACACAGAGTTTCAAGTTACAGAGACTTAACCTATCCTGACTAGAATATGTCAACACATATGAAACTCAAACAACGGCCCCCAAACTGGCAATGTTCAATATATATTGCAGTTCCAAGAAAAGGGGTACCAAAGAGTACTGTAAATATAGGATAATTGCATTAATTTTTCATGCAGAGAAAGTGATGTTGAAGATGTTGCAAAAAACAACATCTACATACACTCTTATATTTCATTCATTCATTCATTCACATTGGAGTACCTGGTTGTCATTGGCCCAGTCCATTAAAAGAAATAAAGAAAAAAGCTTGCTTGGATACTGCAATGATCTCCTAAACTAGTAGCTCTAGTTTTAAAATAGTGACAGAGAATCATGCATTTGTAAATATTTTGTTTCAAATACATAGCCCATATGCAAAAGCACATAGGATTAAAACAATTTTCAGCTTTTTGTAGTGTCACAAAGAGCTATGAATGTGTACTTCTTAGAGACTGAAAATACAGACCTTCAGAAGTCAGACATATTTCTGTACCTCTTAATCATTTTAGACAGGTGCCTTTACATTCTGTTAGAGCCCTCCAGTTATTTGTGGTACACAAATAATTGGTGAAGTACAAAGGGACCAAACTGCTGTTTGTCTGCACTTCTGAAATTTACTCTGCCAGGTAAGGGTGCTGAAGGATTGACTGGGTTGGGTTTCCGTGGAGCCTTGCTAAATTTGGAAAGTGACAGGGTATCATCCCATAGGATTTCAGAAAGCTGTTTGAGAACAGACAGATAGGAATAGATTGATGACAAAGTCAGTTCATTTAGATGGATTGATATGGAATGGAAATATTCTCTTGCTTTTAGTGCTGTGTTGTCCTCTTTCTTGTTGCTAAGGTGCTCTGTGGCTTCCTGGGTGTGAAAAGAGTAGGAAGACCAAGAAAATGATTCTGACTTGTTGGAAATACAACGGTGCTTCAGAATTTCACAGTTATACTTAAAGCTATATGGCTGTTGCTATTAAAGCTAGGTTAAATATTTGAAAAGTGTAACCACCTTGCTACAAAACAGGACTTTTTTTTTGAGCCTGAGGCTAAACTGGCTTAATTTCATTTCATTTTTCATTTCATTTATTGGATGTGTATGCCTCCCACTAAGCATATGTGACTCAAGGCGGCTCACAGAAATCTCAATACATCAGAGGTTGAGGGGCGGGAGAGTCCTCAAACCTCCTGCAGCCATTGGCGTTTTGTCCTTCAGGTGAGATGACGGGGCCCAGAGGTCAATGGGCAAGAGGGTCCTTGGACCGCCCGCAGCCGTCGGCATTTTATCCTCCTCCGGGCAAGATGACGGGGCCCAGCGGTTGATGGGCAGGAGAGTCCTCGGACCACCCACAGCTGTCGGCGTTTTGTCCTCCGGTCAAGAACATGGGGCCCGGAGGTCGATGGGCTGGAGGGTCTTAAAGATCTTGCTTAAAAGTCTTTTCTCTTGAATTATTCAGAGATTCTATATGACTTTAAATCACATGAATATGAAAGTAGAGGCTGACTTGTAAAAATAAAACAAAATTTAGAATCTACATAAGGGCAATGACTTTATTAGGATAAACAGAAAATTAAGAAGAGTATTCATGTTTTCAAGTTCTCCAGAACTTTTTTATCAGATAAGGTAGTTCTTCTCACCTTATTTAACAGACTTGCACACTTTTGTGGAATTGGAATTGATCCTAATAAAAAATATTACCCATTTGTGGATTTTGTTTTAAATCTTCTATATCATTGGATACCTGGCTGCAGAACCAGAGACCAAGAGTATGATTTTTCACTATGCCTTCTGGATGAAGAGCCAGCATATGTAGCCTTTGATAAGCTGGCACAGTCCCAAGGCACCCCAGAAGAAAAGATTACTGAATCACATCTGAGTACTTTGTACCTAGAAGACTCTGAAGAGAGTTGTCATGAGTTGGAATTGACCTTTTGGTGCATAACTATAAATTATAAATGATGTACTGTATAGTATAATGGGGCTGCGGTGGCTTAGTGGTTAAGAAACTTGCCTTCTTAGCTGGAAGGTTGGCAAGTTGGCAGTTCAAGACTTGAGTACTGCATGATGAAATGAGCTCCCATCTCTCTCCCAGCTCCTGCCAACCTAGAGATTGAAAGCAAGAAATTGCAAGTAGATAAATAGGGACCATTTCGGTGGGAAAAGATTTTGGGGACATAAAAGGAGCCTCATTTGGGTGTCCTCTGAGCAGAGTTCCTCCAGCAAAACTCCTTTCAACGCAGAATAATTTCTGACACAAAATTATTATTATCTCTTTGGTTATCTTTGTTTTTATTTTATAATCCTTTCTCGGTAGTTGGAACAACGTAATCCACAATGTGAACCCTATACCCACTTATAACAGCTACACAATATTTGCATGTTTGTACCTGTGATTCTTTGTGGGCAATATTATTTATTTATTATTTTAATTTCTATACTGCCCTGTTAATATTGTGGGTGGCTCAGAATGTATCATAAAAGGAAATGCACAATATACTATAAACACCATACAATAAGTACAAAATATACATAAAATATAATAAACCCCATTACTAGCTAGAACTTCAAATAGAACCTTCAAATAGAAATATACAAGTGAAACATATTTAAACATCTCAAGAACATATTCACACTAACAGAAGGCAGTTTTATATAATTTAGCCTTAAAAAAGAGAGAGATGATGGTTGGTGAACCTCTGTTGTGAAGCTTGTTTCGGGGGAGGGAGACATGACTGAGAAAGCTCCATTTCTAGTGTTGGTGTTTTTGGCCACTTTGGGTGTTACAATTTAGAACATCATGAATTGTAAAAAGCATGTGTGGTGGATGCCTATTTTGTGGGAAAGACATTCTGCCAAATAACAAGATCCCGAACTATTAATTGATAGAGAGGAAAAATGTTACTCAGTGTAAAGATCCATATCTTAAATTATCTTGTGACATGTGAGCTGTAGGGTCCTAAATGAATGCATTTTTCACCAGTCATGAAACCATTTGCTGTTAATTTTGTTTTTTAATCAGCTGATGAAATCCAGTAGGAGGTTTCAACTAGAATAGCCCACTGAATCAGTGAAACTTGCAGAAGAGTTAACTCACCAAATTCCCACTGTTTCAAAGGGCTTACTCTAGTTGCAACTAATGACTGGCTTTCAGTCAATGAGAGGCGATAAGTGAAATATATATTTTACCTCTTGTTTCTCATGTTGAAACTATGTTCCTTTACTGGCAGTGGCAATGTTTCATCACAGTAACATTTCAGACCTTTGTGCTTGGAAACTATTCTCTGCAGAAATACATGCACAGAGGTTTATCCCCTTGTGAAACTGTTCGATTCCTGAGTACTGCATGATGGAGTGAGCTTCCATCTCTGTCCCAGCTCCTGCCAACCTAGCAGTTCCAAAGCAAGAAATTGCAAGTAGGTACCACTTCGGTGGGAAGGTAAAACAGTGTTCTGTGTACTCCGGTGTTGAGTCATGCCTACCACATTTCTATGGAAATGTCTGCAGATGCAGACAGCGCTCATTCTTTGGCTATAAACAGAGATGAGCACTGACCTCTAGAGTCAGATATGACTGGCTTTCGAGCAAGGGTGACCTTTACCTTTACCTAACCTATTATGAAAATACATATGTTTGCGGAGGGGTCACAGCTCAGTGGTAAAGTACATGCTTTGCATGAAAAAGTCTCTGATTGAATCTGTAGTATTTGTAAAAGAGCATCCACACATCAGCACATACAAGCTAGTGGTTATAACACATTCTTTTCCCTGCTGACAATGGTAGAAAGGCTAGGGAAAATCCCACCTTAAGTTGCCTCTTACTCTTTGAACTCAAGATCATAGTGTCTATTTTCTTTTTCTTTTTATTGAGTATGTTACAGTAAAGGATGAAAGCAACTCCAAAAGAGCCAAAACATGACTATGTATGCAACAGTAATTGGCCACATAGGCTGTAACTCAAGTCTAATGTTTGATTTTAACTGTCATGAAACCAGCCGGCCCCCTCTGCTCTGGACCTCCTAAACCAAAGCCCCCAGAGGACGAGCTGGCCGGCAATGCAGCTAAGCTGCTTCTCTTCTGCAAGGAGGTTTAATAGGTAGTGTATTCAGAGGCTTGTATGTGAATGCATTGCTTCTCTTACCCTTTAGTCCAATGAAGAGACGTTGTTGCAGCAAACATAGGTTTATTGATCAGGTATATTGATCAGGTTCATAAAGCATAGGTCAGTAGCATAAGACAGTCCAGCAAACAGAGCAATAGTCCTAGGTAATCTAGGTAACCATGATGAAAAAGGATTAGTCCCACAGGCCAAGATGTTATTCCATAGACATCCAAAAGCGAATTCCTTCTGCTCTCCCCAAGATGGGGATTCTGCAGTCAGGTGTGATACCCCCAACCAATCAGAAACAGCTTTTAGTGAAACAGCAAGTTCCCAAAACATGGGAACATATTTACACACGTGTAGAGACCTATAGTCATAACAGGAGATAAAGGTTATGCTGAACTGGAAACAAGCTGTCTCGTGACACATAGTCTTATGAAACAGAGAGAAGAAAGGAATTTTGAGGCCTAGTTTAAACCAGGTCCTCTCCAAGCATTGAGAACATTAGGAAAAAGATGTCGTTTCATGACATTAACTAGTATGTGTAGTACAATAAGATTTTTTATGATTTCTAGGGGGGGGGGGAAATTACCTAGCAACTAGTAAAAAAATCTAGTTGCTTTCTGCATTCATTTTCCAATTGCTTAGCCAAGCCTTTTCCAGCAATAGAAGAAGAGCCTTTTTGGTATCCGCTCCGGCCCTATGGAACCTCCTGCCAGTTGACCTGCGTCTCCAGACAGAACTGCTACCCTTCAGGAAAGAGCTGAAAATCTGCCTGGCAGTGCAGGTGTGGGGAGGTGGAGAGAGCAACCCCTCCCTGGCTCATTTAGAGGAGGATCACTCATGCTTTTAATAGTTTTTACTTTTCTCTTTTTCAATGCTCATGAATGTTTGTTGAATGATGTGATGTTTCTTAACAAATGTGATAGTTTTCTTGGCATTTGATTGAAGATCTCCCATTACTTTTAACTTCATTATGTCATGAAGTAGCAAATTCTTTGTGGGCAATATTATTTATTTATTATTTTAATTTCTATATAAGAGGCAGGACTAGAGATCTTTTCAAAAAAAATTTGGAGAAATCAAGGGAACGTTTAAAGCAAAAATGACCATGATAAGGGACAAAGACGGCAAGGAGTTAGCTGATGCAGAAGAGATAAAGAAAAGATGGAAAGAGTACACAGAGGAACTCTACAAAAAAGACCTCAACACTCCTGATAATAGCAATGAAGAAATTGAACTTGAGCCAGACATCCTAGACAGTGAAGTCAGAAAGACCCTAAAAAGCACTGCAAACAACAAAGCCAGTGGAGATGATGGTATCCAAGTTGAACTTTTCAAACTCCTAAAAGATGATGGAAACAAATTATTGCATTCTATATGCCAGCAGATTTGTAAAACACAACAATGGCCACAGGATTGGAAAAGATCAGTACACATTCCAATCCCCAAAAGGGGTAATGCCAAAGAATGTTCAAATTATCGAACAATTGCGCTCATCCCACATGCTAGCAAGGTGATGCTCAAGATAATACAGGATAGACTGCAGCAGCACATGGAGAGAGAATTACCAGAAGTGCAGGCGGGTTTCAGAAGAGGCAGGGGGACTAGAGACCACATTGCCAACATACACTGGATCATGGAAAAAACAAAGGAATATCAGAAACAAGTCAACTTCTGTTTCATTGATTACACTAAGGCCTTTGACTGTGTGGACCACAACAAAATGTGGCAAGTAATTAAAGAGATGGGAATACCAGAGCACCTTATATGCCTCATGAGAAATCTGTACATGAATGAAGAAGCAACAGTTAGGACAGAATACAGAAGGACAGAGTGGTTTGGAATAGGAAAAGGAGTAAAACAAGGCTGCATTTTGTCACCCTGCTTATTCAACTTATACACAGAGCACATAATGCGCAATGCAGGGATGGAGGAATCACAATTTGGGATCAAAATTGCTGGAAGAAACATCAACAATTTGAGATATGCAGATGATACCACCCTAATGGCAGAAAGTGAAGAGGACTTAAAAAAGCTCCTGATGAGGTTGAAAGAAGAAAGTGCAAAAGCTGGCTTGAGACTCAATATCAAGAAAACCAAGATAATGGCAACAGGCTCTATCAGTCCCTGGAAAATAGATGGGGAAGAAGTAGAAGCAGTGACAGATTTTACATTCTTAGGATCAAAGCTCACTACAGATGGCGATTGCAGCCATGAAATAAAAAAGCGACTAATTCTTGGGAGGCAAGCGATGAGAAACCTGGGGAACATAGTGAAAAGTAGAGACATCAACAAAAATTCGTATAGTCAAAGCAATGGTATTCCCGATGGCAATGTATGGTTGTGAGAGCTGGACCATAAGGAAAGCTGAGTGCAGAAGAATAGATGCCTTTGAGATGTGGTGTTGGAGGAGAGATTTGAGAGTCCCCTGGACAGCAAGGAGAACAAATAGGTCAATCTTAGAAGAAATCAAACCTGACTGCTCCTTAGAAGGTCAAATAGTGAAGATGAAACTAAAGTACTTTGGACATCAATTGAGAAGAGAGGATTCACCTCAGAAAGCCTTGCTGCTGGGAAAGGTGGAGGGCAAAAGAAAAAGGGGACAGCCAATAATGAAATGACTAGATGGTATTTTAGTGACAATGGGCACAGAACTGAGCGAGTTGAGGAAGATGGTGGAGGACAGGAGTGCCTGACGGACAATGGTCCATGGGGGTCGCAAAGGGTTGGAATCGACTGTGCGACTGAACAACAACAAAAGCAAATTTAAGCCATATGCTGCACAACCAAACATGTTCACTTACGGAATTTTTTTGTGAATGATGTTCCATACTTGTTTCATGACTGCTAAAAGTATTTTTAGTTTCTTATATATGAAAAACGCATTACATATTAATCTTTACCAAATACTGTACAGTCAAACCTCGCATAAAGAGCACCTCATTTAAAGAGTAACTCGCTTAAAGAGCAGAATTTTCTCTGAATGTTAATTTCGCTAAACAAATAAAACCAACCAAATACTCGCTTAACAAATAAATTGGGGTTCCCAATCCCCCCCCCCACCAGAAGTCACAATTGGTCACTTACAATGGTGTTTCACTTAAAGAGCAAACTCACTTAAAGAGCAATCCCGTGGAACACATTATGCTCTTTAATTGAGGTACAACTGTATGCATTTCTTGTACTGTTTATACACATATAAAATAAAAAAATCTGAATGTAACTTGCAGAAATTTAAAAGAAATAGTATTTTCCCAATTTTTCCCAATTTTCCAGGTTTCCCCCCAAAAATTCCCAGGGTTTTCACTCCTTTCAAAATTCCTGAGAATATTACATCTCTAATTGCAGTTATATACCACCCCTCTGGCCAAAGCCACTCTGTATTTATATACTGTATATATGGTTAAGCAGATCTGATAAATAGAGGGAAAAGACAAATGTGCCATTCTTTAGTTGTAAGGGAATAAGACTCTTCACTTGGCAAAGCCCACAATCCTTGTTTTAACCATGATATAGGCCCATGAGTAGTTGATACAAAAGCAGAACATTTATGGTGTCAGCCCACAACTTTTGAAATCAGTTTGACTTAAGAAAGATGAATGTTTACAGTTAGAATTTCAGAAAAGAGAGAGAGAAGATAAGGGGAAACAGTGATTGTGTTGTATGGAACAATACATTTGAAAGAAAGAAACAGAAGAGATCTCAAACAGTGGATGGATGGGGAGATATGGAATACCAAACCTCCCCAAAGAAACATCACTAAAGAAGATGCATACATAAGTAACATGAATCAACACAATATAAAAACCTACAAGAGAAGGATGAGGCACAGTGTTTATCAATGCCAGTGTGAGATGAAACATATTCCACAGGAATTTGATAGTACAGAAAAGTCTGGCTAGGTGTGGGAAAACATGCTGTTGAGCAGAAGCGTAGCATGCCTTAACGGGGCCCCGTATAAAAATTTGTTTGGGGGGCCCTTGTGAAATAAAAAAAATTGGGAAGTTTTTATTAATTTTTGCTGTAGGGGGCCCCCGTGGCCCGGGGCCCCCGTATAATTGATACGGCAGATACGGCGGTAGCTACGCCCCTGCTGTTGATGTCAGTATAAAGGGAATGTTGTCTCCATTTCAGAAATAATCCCAGTAAGATCAGTGCATAACAAGGGACTACAAATATTTTCACAACCCAATCAGCAAATTAATATTTCATTAGCCAAGCAACAATTTTTGAACCATATTTTATTTTATTTACACATGTGTTGGCAAAAAATGTAAAAATATAAAAGGAAGGGGACCAATGGCTAGGCCATGCCCCCCCCCCCCAAAACCGCATTCAAATACAGGTATTCATTTATAGAAAATATATCACATTGTCTCCTGTTTCATATTGCACACACTATACTTTCAAGTCCCATTCTCTCACACACATACATATATGCATGTTGCCTCCTTATTATTTGTAGTATTCATATACACAAAATCAGAGGCACTCACACTTGCTTGCTCACTCACACACCGTTTGCAGATCCCCTTTTGTACACATCTCTTATGCAGATACATCCATGAAAGTATTTTCTCCAAACAGAAGGTACCAAGAAAATCTGACTCTGAAGTAGAGTTGTTTGCTTACTGTATGCTGTCATAAGCAGGATGGTGAATTTTATAATTTCACATTCTTTTCTCCAGCATGATGTACCTGCCCTTCCGTACCCCCTATAATCCAATAGATTTAAGGAAGGAAGCAGACTGCTTTTCTTTCAGTGCTTGCAAAATTGGATTAATAATGATTCCTGGAAGAAGTGGAAGCAGCTTTTGTCTTGTCTACCCCTATGTGATAAAAAAAAAGCTTGAATGGAGTGGGGGATGGGATGGACATTTTAAAAAGGTAAGAAGGTTTAGCAAGGATGTTGTTTTTTAATTGGGAGGTGATCGTTTTTGTTCTTGTTGATCCAGTACAGTCAAACCTCACATAACAAGCGTTTTGCTTAGCGAAAAACTCGCATAACGAGCAATGCGAGTTTTCCCCATAGAAACACTCGTTATGCGAGTTTTTCCATAGGGAAAAGTCCAACTTGCATAGCGAATTTTTCGCATAGCGAGCAGCCTCACAGAACGCATTAAATTCATTATGCGAGGTATGACTGTATTTATAATTTATTCAATTTTTAATTTTTATTGTAAAGATTTTTTAACATGTTGTAAGCTGCCGAGAGTGGGAAAATATCCTAGATAGGCAGGATATAAATGTAATAAAAAAAAATGTAACAGAAGGTGATAGGCATCCATCCTTAATTGAGGGATGGATAAGTAATGCTCTGAACAAATGTGAGTGCCTGCATCATAGCACTTAAATGAATATGATCCTGATTAATGTATAACTGTCAGGGAGGGCTTCAAAGAGCATGGGAGGTTGGGATATTCTACACATTGGCCTTCCCCTCTCATTAATCGGTTGGTTCTAGCAAACTATATCATTCTCAGAGATTGTAGTAAATAGTTGTCTTAAATACCATATTTGCCAGCATATAATATGTACTCCCCCCTTAAAATACACCAGAAGAACTGAGTGCGTCTTATATGGCAGTAACACACACACATACACATACATGCTGGTGCAGTTAGGCAGCTAGAGAGGATCAGCAGCTATAGAGAGGAAAGAGCTATTTTGAAGGCCGCCACTGCCCCCCCTCCCGCTTGTGCAGTTAAGGCTGCCAGTGCTGACTGCTAGATGCCAGGTGAAGGGCGGTTTCAAAAAAAGCTCTCTAGCCTAATGGATCTCTGCCAATCCTGACCTTCCCAACTCTTTACGGTCAGTGGTGGTGGGATGGGGTGGAAATGGGCTTAAAGGATCCTCCTTTTCCCCCTCTCTCCCACTCTTGTGGTCGGATGGAGGTGGTGGAAACAACTTTAAGAGGGGAAGGAAGGAGCCTTTAAGCCCACCCACCCCATCCCACTGGAGTTAATTTTGGAAATTCATGAAAAAATGTAGAAAATTATTTCCCCCCTTAAAAAATGTGTATAAAAAACAGGATATGTCTTATACTCCGATTTATCTTATATGCTGGCAAATACTGTATATAATTCATACATTATGCTTGAATAATGGAAATAATGCATTGAGAGAAATATTTTCAATGCTTGATCCTCCAGAATCTGTGTAATCCTATTCAATAAAAGTCAAGCTCAAGTAGGAAATGAACACTCTTTGTCATCACTACTTTTCTTCCTGTTATGTGGTTGTTGCTTTTTTAAAAAGTGGGTTAGGCAGGCAAAGATGGTGGAGATTTCCCACTTCTGTTTAAGCTCAGCTCTGTATAGCCCACAATTAAATGTATTTCAGCGTCTTAGTGTTACATTATTATCAACCTGTACTGGTGATTCAGTAGTACAACCAATATTTCTCCTCTGTATGGCACTGCTTTGCATGCTGTGTCTGTGTTACAAATATATCTGTTTCAGACTTGAGGTTCGGTTTCCTTTTTCTTTATTAATGTGTGAAACATTGGAGCAATAGGGTTATGGAGAGCTGCTTCTCACAGAGAACTCAACTTGCTTTCTATGTACAAATTTGCTTCCCCTTTTCATTGACTCTTCTTCTTTCATGTTCTGATCAAACCTTGGACTGTCAAAAGGAAGCCACTTTCTTGGCTTTATCATTGGCGAAAGTAAGTCCTCATTGGCACATGTTTCTGGCAGTAAGGCATCCATTTGGAAGAGACTGAGACTACTGAGATGGAAGTGGCATTTGAAACTTGATTCAAATACTGAATGCTGATCTTTGAACCAGATTTGTCCTTTGTCTGCAGATAAGATCCTCTTTTTCTTTTCTTGGCTTGGAAGGCTTATGAAACTGACTTACTAAGAGAAGTGACACTTAATAACAGGGGCATTTAAAAATGTGCCTGTAGAGTCCCATTGACATTAGTCATGAGAGTGACATTAAATCTTTGAAAAATTGCTATTTCACAAAGTACTATTTGTGAAGTGCTCTTTTGTTATGAAAGCCACAAACAGTACTAACATTCTTGTCAGGGTCTTACCTTCTTCACAAATATTATTCCAGTCCCGAAATGTGTATGCCACACCTGCACCAAGTTATCATGATAAAAGTGCCTGGCAAAGTCTTAAATCTAACTTTGAAGGTACTGTATCTGACTTTAAGGAAATATCTATCTGTGAGGTGCTCACAGATCATTCTGTGTTAAGACACAGGCAAAATCAGAGGAGTGGGTTGAAAAGCATTATTTGAAACTAACAGTGATACTGTAACCTCCTTTCTGACTTGGCAGAAAATAGCAAACATTTAGTTAAGAGTGATTTGCTATTTAATATGTTAGGAATAAGAAAGTTCTTGCTCATAGGCTCCCCTTCATACTAATGCTTCCTTCTCCCTGCTTCTAGTACACCTATCTTTAAAGCAGTTATTTCATAGTGGGGTACACTGAATTGAGAAGCCAGTGTTTGTTTGTTTGTCAGGCAAGGAAAATAACTTATAAACCTCTGACAAAATAAAAATAAATTGCATTGTGAGATTTATAGTAGACTTGCTGCTGTGCCCAATACACTTCACATGTGCCTGAAATAAATAAAGCGATGTACATTTGGGATGCAGTGTGTTGTCTGAGCTACATTAAGCATAATATTTTGAAAGTGTGTCAAATTGTATCCCACCTATAATAGGAATACAGCCAGGAAACTGACTGCATGTTAACCCCTGGGTCTTTTGTGATCCCTGATCCTGATCTCATTTGGTGAACCCAGGAGTTGGCCTTGATTTGATCATTTATCCAGGTCTCAAATCTGCAATTCAGTTTAAAGGTAAAGATCACCTTTGCTCAAAAGCCAGTCATTATTCTCTAGGGTTCGGTGCTCGTCTCTGTTTATAACCAAAGAGCCAGCACTGTCTGCATCTGCAGACATTTCCGTGGACATGTGGCAGGCATGACTAAACACTGGAGTGCACAGAATGCTGTTTACCTTCCTACCAAAGTAGTACCTATTTATCTACTTACAGTTTCTTGATTTTGAACTGCTAAGTTGGTAGGAGCTGGGACAGAGACGGAAGCTCACTCTGTCATGCATTACGCAGGTCTCAAACTCCTGACCTGCTGACCTTCCACTCATCAAGTTCATCATCTTAACCACTAAGCCACCATAGTCCGCAATTCAGTTTGCACCCCTGCAATTTCAATATGAGGTATACTGCTGCTATTTCATGAGGGTCAGTGTTGTGACTAGTTAAATCTTAATAATAATAATAATAAACTATTTGAATACCTAGAATGTAATACATACATGTTAAGTATCATTATTGTTATCCTCACTGTCTTTGATGTATGTAGGCCAATGTATCTTAGCCTGATGCTTTCCATGTGTGTTACAACTCTCAAATTCTCTCAGTGAGCACAGTCATTTCATAGTGTTCTTAAGTATCTCCACTCATATGAACGTGAAACTAAGTATTTCTTCTGAGAGCACTCCATTCTCTTTAACAAATCTGTGTAGAAGGATGATAGACAAGTTGTGCCCACACACCTTTGCCAACGGGCTAGTACATCTTTGATGTAGGAAAACAGGAGGGAGCAGATGATGCAAAAATAAAACAAGTGAAAATTGCATAAGAGGCAGTAGGAGGAATATTTTAACATGTTTTCTCCTTAATGTAGGCCCAGTAATTATTTGGGGTAGAGAGGAATTTTGAAACAAATTCAAAAAGCATTCAAAATGTATTTACATAAAGCTATCATGACTTCCCAATTATTGCAAAAGCCAAAAACATTTTGTTTGTTCTAAGGTACTCAAAAGATACATCTAAGATTGTTACTTATAAAGATTGTTTCTTACCTAGCAGTCAGTCAGTCAGTCAGTCAATCACTTTATTAAGGTCAGCAACCAGCACTTGCCTAGCAGTCAAGGGAGGCATCCCTTTTTTGTGTGTGGATGGCGTCCCTCAATCAAATATTCTGTCAAAAAAGTACTGCTCAGAAAGAGTGGGTCAAAGCAAGTTCCTTGGAGACACACCTGCTATTTGATCTTTGTTCAGTCGTACAGTCGATTCCGACCCTTTGCGACCCCATGGACCATTGCTATTTGATCACCAACCACCAAACCAGAGACTGAAATCAAGGCACAGCTTCCTCACAACTTCTGCCCCTCAACAGTCCACCTTGGGCAAGCAAGGAGCAGAACCACATAACTCTCTACCGCTTGGCCAAGAACAACCATGGCCTGTGTGGAAAGCTTTTAAAATAGATTGCATGCAGGGGTAGGAAGATCAAGGGCTAATTTGAGAAAGTGGGGTTTCCTTGTAGATGATAGCCTGTGTGAATGTGGAGAAGTACAAACTATCTCCCATATGGTACAATGCACACGATGCCCCTCAACATGCACTGAGGAGGACCTTATGTTGGCAAGAGGAAATGCTGTTGATGTGGCTCGATATTGGGCAGATGTCATCTAGCTCTTTTTAATTCTATTTTGTTTTTAGATGTGTTAATTTTAGCTTTGTATGTTATTATATACTGGTGGTGCCTCTGACATGAATAAAAAAAGGAAGGGAGGTGAAAGGATTTTTGGGAAATGACGGGGTGTTTTATACAAAGGTATACAAAGGCTTTAACTTCTCAACAGCCCAACAAACCCAAGTTCAGCTAATTAGGAAGTTCCTATTTTTTCCATATCTTCCAGACTCATTCTGAGCAAGCTAGTTACCTGCATGTCAGTCAGTGTGCTACTGATGAACCTTAACCAACCAACCACCCATTCATTCACTCACTCTCTCACTCACCCGCTACCATCTAGTGAAAATTTTACCACTCTGTGTGGACCACTCTGTGTAGTTTACACAAATAACATAAACATAGAAAACAGACAAACATAGAATACGCCCCCAACACAGCAACACGGGAGGAAGGAAATGCTCTCATTGGGTTGCTGGGCAGAGGAGTGGGGCAAACTCTGTGCTGAGGGAGGAAGGAAGCACTCCCATTGAACTGCTGGGCAGAGGGGTGGGGCAAACTCTGTGCTGGGGGAGGAAGGAAGCACTCCCATTGAACTGCTGGGCAGAGGAGTGGGGCAAACTCTGTGCTGGGGAGGAAGGAAGCACTCCCATTGAACTGCTGGGCAGAGGAGTGGGGCAAACTCTGTGCTGGGGGAGGAAGAAAGCACTCCCATTGAACTGCTGGGCAGAGGAGTGGGGCAAACTCTGTGCTGGGGAGGAAGGAAGCACTCCCATTGAACTGCTGGGCAGAGGAGTGGGGCAAACTCTGTGCTGGGGTGACTGCACAGGTACCTACAGAGTGGTCTCAAAGTGCCACCTCTGGCACGCATGCCTTAGGTTCACCACCACTGAAGAGTGCGTATAGCTTTCAGCTCAGGGCCAGGACCACAGGAGATACTTGAGCAACTAAAATTCTAGAAAACATCTGAGCTGGACTTCTGTGAGGCAGTACAGCAGTCTTTGCAATAAGGACACGGATGCTTTCCTTGTATGCTCTCCTGGATCTCTATAGCCATCACTATTTACAATAAATTCTACAGCCAGAATCTTATTGGTGATTTTACAGTGTGTACATGAAATTGTGCAAATCCAAGTGGCAAATTTTTGTGTAAACTGGATTGATATTTGGAATTTTTGATTGTTGCTTGATATTGTTTCCTATTGAATTTTGATGATGTAATGATTTATATTATAGTTTCTCTGATTTATTTTTTAGGATGTCCTGATGTTTTGTAATTGCAATTGTTATTGGGGATATATATATATATTTCTTTTCACCAGAACTTAGATTTTTTAAAATTACAACTGGAAGTGTCTGATATAATGGAAGATTCTGGGAACTGTGGTCCCAAAAAAATTAATTTTTCCATGCTTTACTATATATCTAAACCACTTCTCCCTTACTACTGAAATCTGCATTTTATACAAGTGGGGTGCTGGGTAGCTTACAAATTACTATTACCGTAAATATCAAAGTGTGATGTTTCAATGGACAAGCAAATTCATGTGCTAATAGTTCCAGTGGTTAATAAGGTTTTTCAGAGCCTTGTGACTGGCAATATGTAACAAGATTACTCCACGGATTTTTAGGAGATCATCACTGTTTGAATTAA
Source organism: Furcifer pardalis (assembly GCA_030440675.1). NCBI lineage: Eukaryota > Metazoa > Chordata > Lepidosauria > Squamata > Chamaeleonidae > Furcifer > Furcifer pardalis. Next base: position 108,087,326 of record CP126893.1, read on the forward strand.
TGGGTGAAATGAAGTGTTTGAATGATGTTCTATGGAAGAGGCCTGTTCATATTCTGTACCAAGACCGCAAAGAGTTTTGGAATGTAATAAGAGAGTACCAGTTTAGCATTTTAAATCGGCTTTTTCCCATGAAGTGTTAAAGAGGCTGCTGTTGTGGGACATGGGGCAAAACTCTCTTTGTTGAAAGTACAGAACAGGTAGATAAGAAACATGGGTGGTTAGAATTGTTTTACTAACCTGGCTAAACCACTACTTCATTTCTTTGCATATTATGGTCATTGCTTTGGTACAAAACCTTTTCCCCACTAGAAAATTAAAGCACCCATTCATTTTCTGTTACTTCAAGCAGAACATTAGGAAGTCCAAATATCTTTTGATTAGATACAAACTGGGAATCTGGGAACAATGCCTGCTTTACTCATAATCATTCACTTTTAATATTTTGGTTTGGCAAGGGTTTGTATGTTGTTGTTGTTATTTCCTGTTGCGTTGTTGCTGTAGATGACTTCTGCCTGATGAAAGCTTCCATGTTGGACCTAGTTTCTATCTTCTTTGTTGATAAATTACTGACCTTCAATTGAGAATGCTCATCCCCAAGTCTGTAGGTATCAGCATTACTGATCAACAATTTTGTGGTTGTTGTTCAAAAGAATAAATTTGAACTCAAATGGACTTATTCAAAAGTAAACATACTGTATTTAGAATTGGGCTGTTAATTGCAGGTTCTTTTAGATAATTCTTGCTGATTACATATCTCAGGGGAAGATATTAAGCAGCATAAGGAGATATTTTAGAATGGTAAATGTGCACATAATATGAAATAAATTTGATTTATTTATTTATTTTGCTTGCCATGTTAATGTATTTCCTTAAATCATGGTCTCTGCATATCCCAATATTCCACCATGATCTTCAGGAAGGACGTACAAGGTAAAGGAAAACTGAATTGCTGGTTGTCTCCTACCCCTTTCTCCAGCTTGAATGTGTCCCAAGAACAGATCATGTGTCTGATACCTGAGCTTCCCAACAGACTATCCTCTATTCAAGGTCAAAAGATGATACTGTTACAAGCCAGCAGTAATGCTAAACAAGATCCCCTGTTGGGAACTAACTGAACCTCTTAGAGAAAAAAAATCAATGGACTACTTTCAAAGTTTGTGCTACCAAAGGCACCAGATTTCCATTTTGTAGTCATTGCAGGGCCTAAAGGAAAGCAAGGATTCCAGAAGAAAACAAAATTTAATGCAGCTTAGTTACTGATGGAGAATATGCAAGACATGATAGTCACTGCAAGGCTGCATCTTCTTGTTCATCTTACCATACTGTTTTGGTCTGCAATGCACTACTGGTTTTTGTGAATTGATATACAGTACATACTGTATTATATCGCTTATGCCTTCAGCTTAATTGCAGCCTTTGGAGGTAGTTTGGAATTTAAGGGCAGAATAGGAAAGCTACTCTGAAAGCTACTACAGAGTAAGAAGAAATGTCCACAGAAATGTCTGCAGATGATGGCACTTTGACTGTAAATGGAGATGAGTACCATACCCTAGAGTTGGATAAGATTGGTTTTCAAGCAAGGGAGACCTTTACTTTACTAGGAAAGCTAGCCTGTATCCCAAAGAGATGCTATTAAAGCCTTTATTCGGGGGAGCAGGGAAAGATGAAAGGTCAGGACCCAAAATGCATCAATCTTGTCATCCCAGAAGGGTCTCCTTGTGACAGTGGAGCTGCTGACTGATGATGAACCTGGAGGGGTATTTTTGGAGCCTGTTACTGCATCACATTTCTGTGTACACAGATGATGGCAACCATACCAGCACAGTTGTGGCTACTTTGGGGCCAATGCCAACTGAGCTCACTTTGGAAAGAACATTGTGATTTATTGGCAACCTCTGCTCTCATTCATAAATTGCTTACAATGGCTGCTTTGCCCCAACAAAGTTCCTTTGATCTCTGTCACTGAAGAAACTCTCCACCACCACATAGTTCTGTGGAAAAAGGGTTTATTCATGACTGGGGAGTTGTGGGTGCTGCCAGCCAGCATACTTTTTTGAAGGGTGGCACATACTTCTGGGAAGTTCGAGCTGTCTGATTGAAACCCATCACTAATTGGCTCCATTTTGGATTTGGTATACCCAAAGAATTTGGATTAAGACACAGGGCACAGATATACAGCACTGAAGAGCCTTGTGGCAAAGAGCTACTAAGAATGAGCTACCACTTCTCAGGTTGTTGTTGTTGTTGTTGTTGTTGTTGTTGTTGTTGTTGTTGTTGTTGTTGTTGTTTTGCTGCTTAGTAATGTACAGTCAAGCAAGGTTACATGCCTAAAGCTCATTATTGTTGGAGGTGGACACTCGGTCATTTTCTTGACATGGTGGTGTTCTTGTTGCCTTTATTGTCGTAACAAGAGTTTGTGGTAACAATCTGCAATAATTGACAGTAGAGAGAACCGTTTCTCTATGACTCTGCCTTGACAGTCTTCTTTCATAAATCTGTATGACCCTCTTTTATGAGATACAGTAATACCCCGGGTAATGCGAGTACCGTATAGCATGAAAACTGCATAATGTGACAAGATTTTCGGGAAAATCTTGTATCGAATAACGCGATTTTCATGTTATTCGGAACAAGCGTATGTGTGGGGGGGGAGTTGGATTGGGTAGAACACGATGTTTGGAAAGGGTACGGGGATCTTTACCCTTTCGAAACTTCGAGTTGCGAAAGGGTAAAGATCCTTACACTTTCGCAACTTCGGGCGACTTGCAAACTTGCGCGCGTCAGCGGCGGTTAGGGCAGGAGACGGGGGTCTTTCCCGTATCCTGCCCTAACCCCGAATGACACTCGCGCGCAGCGCTCGAAGTTGCGAAAGTGTAAGGATCTTTACCCTTTTGCAACTTCGGGCGGCTTGCAGGCTTGCGCGTGCCGGCGGCGGGGGGGGGGGATTTCGGACAAGCCGAGCCTTGCCTCGGCGTGGTTTGTCCCTGACGTCAGGGCTTTTTTTTAGCATTGTTCGATCAATGTATCGAATAATGTTAAAAACCGGACAACGTCATGACTCGTGGAATCATGTCATAACGTTGTCCAGGGTTCTATTGTATATTAAAATCTGGATATAAGATTTTAATATATAAGACTATGACGAAGTGTGATCTAAATCACAGTACAAAGACTGAGTCTAGTGAACCAACCCCTCCCTCTCGTGTACTCCTATATCCTGTGATTTTTCACAGGTAGGTCCATTTTCTTCAAATCTTTGTACAGGCATTTAACTTAATATGTGGAAGAAGAAGGTAAGCAATGAGTATTACTTTTAGGGGACAGAGATAACTTCAGTGGTTGAGGACAGGTTTTTCTCTTTATTACTACACTGACAGCATTGCACATTGGCAAAAGGTAAAGAACCATTCTGAGGAATATCACTGGAGTGTGGCCTAAACCAAACCTTGAAGTGGTTGGCATAATTTTTAGAGTTGTAGTCCAAAACAGTAACTTTTAAGGCACTGGCCTAAAACCTTTTCCTTCAACTGAGAAACAATCTGGCTATTTGCATCCTGTTTACTAGTTTCACACTCTTGTGGCACAAGGTTGGTTTTGATAGGACAGATAAAGTATCAGTCCCCAGAGGAAGCCTCGTATAGCTGAGACTACAGATTGTATTTATCTGCTTTTTCACAAGAGTAGACCTCAGGTCTTCCATACAATGACAGCTAATCTGGTTTTTCCATTTCTATAATTTTTGCCATATATGAAAAAGGAAATACAATTACTTACTACCTTGCAAGATCTTACTTGTATGATCCTGCTCAATTATTACCTGCACATGATAACACTAACCAGTGATTGCTGCTCGCAGAAACACTAAAGTGGAAAGCATTGTTTTTTCTTTCTTTCCTGGTTTCTCTATGTAGGAATCCATTCAGTGTGTGTTGAAGAAACAGCCCTTCTCCAGGAGTGGCAATTCAGATTATTTTTCTTTATGTATCTAATTTGAATAGATAACTAATTTATTGATAAATACAGTGGTGTTTCGCTTAAAGAGCAAACTTGCTTAAAGAGCAATCCCATGGAACACACTGTTGATGTGAGTTTGATACTGACAGGCTCCAGGTTGACTCATCCTTTCAAGGTTGGTAAAGTGAGTACCCAGCATTTTGGAGGTCAAAATTCTAATTATCTTGTGAACTTCCCAAAGAATGCTCTAAGCTCTATGGGGGATCTCTCTCTCTCACACACACACTCTCTTTCTACACACACACACACACACCGTATGTTTAATTACTACCGCTATTTCTTTTAGAGCAAAAATCTATGATTGAACTATTTCTTCAAAAGCAAAAACAATACCTTTGTGGAGCACTTGTTATGGGTAGACAGGGAGGTGACAGTGAAAGGTCTTCTCTGGTTGGAAACTCAGCCTGTCTTGTCTTTTGCTTAGTCAGTACCTCAGTGAGAGAGCCTAAAGTGTTCCTGTTATGGGAGGCACAGGGGGCCATCTGGCTGCCAATTGATCACAAAAAAAGTTTAGCTTGATAAACAGGAGCCTGCCTTCTGAGCTGTGTTAGTTTGGGTTAGAAGTTAAGGTAAAAAGCTCCTTCAGTATGTCCACGTTTTGACTTGTGAAAGGGTTGATCGGGCTAAATTTCTTTGCATTTTGTGGTATAGCTTCACTTTTTTGTTTTAAACTCTTTCCCATCCTTTGGGGAATTCCCTTTGCTTTTAAAATGTAGAAACATATAGACATCCATGTTTGGAAAATAAAACCTGTCTTTACTGAATTGCTTATGTTGTTGTTCTATTCAATCAAGTTACTTCCGGCTTCTGGAAATCCTAGTAGGGTTTTCAAGGCATGAGATGTTTAAAGAGTAACACTGGGACTCTTCACTGAGAATTCTATAAACAGAGAGGTCAAAAGGAATTTGAACTCAGTTCTCCTGAGTCTTAGATTTACACTTTATCCACTGTAATGTGCTTTCCTTGAACAACTTGAGAGAAAAAAATATTTTGAAAAGCCACTGTAATTACAAAGCAATCAACAGCACTATTATCACAAATTCACTGTAGAAATAGACCAGCTCTCCAAGCCATTTCTGCCTTGATCTCTATAGAAATCATACCAATTCTTATAAGATAGGATAAAAGTACTGTCAGTGTTTTCATGGAAAACAACTTTCAGAATTAGATGTTGTTAAAAGACTAGTTCTATGCAAGATGGAGTGGGAAGAGCACCATAGTTTCCCCTGTACATTTTCCAGTTGGATAAAAGACATAAGCAAAGTCCTCTTTTTAGAAGGTGGCAGATTGAGAGGTGCAACTGCAGCATCACAAGTAATGGCCATAAGAACAACAAGAAGACTGTGAAAGATGAAAAACAGACTCCACCATCCATTTTGTTAAGGGAGATGCTATGGAAACCTTAACCATGCAGTGAATGGTGCCGCGGAACCTGCATTATAGAAACAAGTCAAAAATGAAAGCCTAATTTCTATCGTAATTGCTCTTAGGATTTATGTATATGTGTAATGTTGTCCATTTGGCAGTTGCAAATTGACTCCCTATGTCTTTTCTGGTTTTCAGTTTTGCAAAAATTATACAGTACATTATCAGTAATGAATCTGGATGCAAATAAGCTAATTTAATTTAAAACAAACAGTCTGTGGAACAGCTGATTTCCTCTCTGTCTGCTCAACTCCATTTCTTTCAGCAGCAGATACCACCATATCACAACAGAGAATTTTTGTCACTTAAGAAAATACCTTGGTTTATGTCCAGGAGATGCGGTGCAGGAATCAAGGCTTCAAAATGACAATCCAGTATTTTGGAGAATGTTCTACATAAGAAGAAGATACTTTTTAAAAAAGTATTGATCAAAACAACAACTGCATGTAAGAAGATGTGCTGAGAAGCATGTGCTGTTAAACAGCAGTGTAATTAAGTTTTACATTAGTTGTAACCTGAAACAGAGATACAGTATCTGGAAACTCAGAAATTTGTTTGTTTTCCACCTTTCTCTGCATAGGGTTTTGGTTTCCCATATTAGATAGCTTCTTAACCCAGTATGGAATATTAGATGATATATAAATTGATGTTACTATTTGCGCAACCATTTTGACCTTCAAGATTTCTATGTTGTCTTCTTCAGTAGAGCCCAGGACAAGATTCTGGCTGGACCATCTAGAAGTTACATAATAGACTTAAAGTGAATTAGGAAGATCAAAGAATCATCAAGTTAAATGAGGCTATGTAGATACAGAAAAGATATTCTGTGAATGTGGAGAAATAATGCAGCATTTATGTGTATGCAGTTTATGCCCTACTATGTGTACAAAAGGAGATCTTGTAAATGGTCAAAATAAAGCTATTAAAGTAGCCCATTTCTGGTAAAATTAATCTAATTTAACAATTTCATTTGTTTAATTTTATCTTCTTTTCATATACCTATTTCGGTATACAGTATACAACTATATATTTGGTGAAATTAAAAACTATTTTAAAACCATTAAAAACATTTAAAACACTTACATGTCATAGAGTTTCTCCTTGACTTAATCCTTAAAACCCCCCAAAAAAGAAGATTTTTGCCTGATGATGGAAGGGCATTGTTTCTTGAAGCAATGCATTGCAAAGCCTGAGAGTAGCCACTGAGAAGGCTCTTTCTCATGTTCTCAACAAAGGAACATGGGAAGATGGTGGAACCAAGAGAAGATCTTAAAAGCCTAGTAGGCTCACAGGAGAGGGTATAATCCTTCAAATAGCCTGGATTCAAGCCACTTAGGGTTTTATAGGGTATAACCAGCATTTTGAATTGAGCCTGGAAACAGGCTAGCAGTCAGTGAAGCTGTTGTAATAGCCCTGTAAGTTACATGCTTCCTGTAAACATCAGTTTATTAGCTCTCATTTCATCCATTATAGATAATAAAGTATTAGTCCAGACACAGAATATCTTCCTTGGAATCAGATGGGAAGGAGAGATAGTGTTGGGTGTCATCAGTTTACTACTGGCACTGAATCCTCAAAATGCAAACAACTTCTCCCAGTTGTTTCGTGTATATGTTAAATACATTAAACAACTGGGAGAAGTTGTTTGCATTTTGAGGATTCAGTGCCATTAGTAAACTGATGACACCCAATACTGTCTCCTTCCCATCTGATTCCAAGGAAGATATTCTGTGTCTAGACCAATGCTTTATTAATCACCTGGCGTGCGATGGTCCATGGGGATGCAAAGTGTCAGACTCAACTAGGCGAGTGAACAACAACAAAAATATGTTAAATAGCATGGGAAACAAAACAGTGTGCTGAGGGATGCCATGGGCCAACAGCCAGGGTGTTGACTAGGATTCACTTAACATCACCTTTTGCGTTCTACCATTCAGGATGTATTGAAATCATGGTAAGACAATACCTCCAAGACCCATCCCTGAAGTGTACTCCATAAGGACGACATGATCAATGGTATCAAAAGCCATTTTGCTTTCCTATCTTCAAACTCAGGTGTATTGTTCTGAACTATCCATAGTTCTTTGTCATATTTCATTTTATTACCAAACCATTTTACATGTAGCTTAATCTTGCAAACCTTTGGTTTCCAAACTGGACCCCTCAGATGTTCTTGAACTACAACTCCCATGTGTCCTGACCATTGACTATCCTGGTTAGGGTTCTGGGAGTTGTAGTCCAAAAAACAATCTGGGTGCCATGTTTTGCAACCACTAATGTAAACATCTGCAGAACGATCCAATTTCCTCATCCCAGACTGTAAATGGCAAAGTTAATCATCTTGATCTTCAGGCCCATGTGGAACTGAGGAACCCCACATGGACAATTTTGTCAGCACTGATGGAAGTACATGTGTTTCTATTATCTTTTCAAGCCCATGATTCTTCTTTAAGGTAGTTTTGTGCAGTTTAAATCTTAACAATACTTAGCGCTATCATACATACATGAACTCTATTCAAACATTATGCTGGATTCTTTTTAGGGTTACAGGTAAGTGGATGCTGGGGATAGACACCTAGGTAACTTCCCCTGCCCCCAACATGTCTCTCTACTCTACCAGATAGAATGGTCTGTTTAATGTTTAACATGAAGATCTACAAAAAGAGCCTATGTTGGATTGTGTGAACTGAAAGAGTTTACAGCTGTGGTTCCCAACCTTTTGGGGGGGGGGCTGGTGTGTGTGTCAGGAATGCCCCACTGAAGCATCTCTAAAATCCTGACCCCTACCCTCGGTGACGTATAATTCTTAATATTCAAAAAGTGTGCACTCAGTCTCTTAAAGGTTCACCTTCCCTGAGATAGTATGTAGGGTTATGCAGATTTAGGAGTAATGCCTGAATAGGAGGATGATTCAGAAGAAACGAGATACTAAACTTAGAAACTGAGGTTGAGGTGACTGTATATCGTGAGCCTTTGAAGTGGCAGAGTTCCAGGGTAACTCCCCAAGTTTTGAATAAAGCAAAACTTTGTGAGTGGTTTTTAAACATCATGTTATACATGTGTCTCAAATAACTTTTAATTAGATCTTGAAGTGACAGACCTGAATGCAAAAAGGACAGGGAGAAAATCCATACTGACAGGCCTGAAGAACAAGTTATTCTGTTACAAAGCACTTGAATGATCTGATGCATTTAAATGTGATATAGGCTTTGTTAAAGTTTTTTAAAATCAATATGGAATCATGCATGTATGTCCCAAAGCACAGTATATTAGAAAACCAGGTTCTGTGAACTTGTTGCTAAAACCAGCTTCTACATCAGTGCTTCCCAAACTTGGGTCCCCAGATGGTTTTGGACTACAGGTCCCAAAAACTTTGGATAGTACAACCATAGTGAAGGTGTCTGGGAATTTTAGTCCAAGAACATCTAGGGACTCTAGGTTGGCACAGAAATGAGTAGCAGTAACTCTATATGCCTGTTTGTACAATAACACGGTACCTGTTATAAATTATGATAAAATTAAAGTATAAAAGGCAAAAATAGAAATAAAAGTAGAATAAGTGATAGATCTTTGCATTTCCAAATAGTTTAAATTCTTAAAAATGTCTTCGAACATTTTGTGTTTGTCATACTGCAGGAAAATCAGAACTGGTCTTTTGAAGAGAATCCAGACTGCTTCACAGATATTAAAAATAGATTAACCCCTCTTCTCTGCTTGCACCAAAGATTAAACTCTTATTCTGCTATTTATTTATAAGCTGTGCTTTCTTGTGCACAGTAAGGCTGAAATCCTATTACCACTTATCTGGGATCTGCTCCCACTAAACTCCACAGGACCTATGTCTGACTAAACATCTAAGGAAGTGTTGTAAAATGTATTTCATTGTCAGAAAAAGCATTGTCAAAAATAGTCCTTGCTATTTTTCCTTCTTTTTTTTGTACTACATAGCTAGTCCATTTTCCCCCCAGGAGCAGACATTTTGACTACAGATACTAATCTCACCATACAGCAAAAGTATATGTGACCACTGTGTGTAGCACAGTTTTACTTCAGTCCAAACACTTCTGTGTGGCTTCCTCAACATTTCATTTGAGGCGCATGAATGCAATAAATAGGCCTAAGTTAATCATGACTGATGTCACAATTTCTTTTCTAAGCTTGAGTATAGTTGGATCTAACCCAGTGTTTCCCAATCTTTGGTTCTTAGACATCAGTTCCCAGAAGCCCAAGTCAGTATATTGGCTGATCAGTGCTTTTGAGAATTGACATAGTCTTCTGGGAATTGGAAGTCCAAGAACCAAAGATTGGGAAACGCTGATCTAACCAAATGATTCTACATGTGAAGAATAAACATAAGCTGGAGTTTATAAAAAAAGAAAGAAATGGTGTTTATTAGAAGCTTAGCTTTCATTTTTGCTTTAAACATGGCAGTAGACTATATTTGAAAAGTGTGGGATAGTACTTAATTCTAAGGATTCACTGGGGTGGCTGAATAACATTCTTGTATTTATAGTGGGCAATACTGGATATAGATGAACTTCATATCTGAAGAATCTGAGAGACTGGTGTAGCACATCCTTAGAAGAACTGTTCCGAGGAGTTAAGAACAGGAAGACTATGGCCATGATGATAGCTAATATTTGGAACTGATACAGCACCTGAAGAAGAATACTTCCATATTTTTTTTAGCATTTCTCCATGTCTAGGAGAAGCATTTGTAGTTATTTTCCTTAATATATCATATTGCAGTCTATTGTGCGGAGGAGGAGCTCTGATTCCCAACGGTCATGGAGGTGGAAGAGGCCATGCCAGATGGATTGGCTGTGAAGGGGCACCTTGTCCATATCCTCAAGGCTTTGGCAGTCCATTGCAGTTCTGGTGTTAAATCCTGCATGTCTTATTTCATGTGTGCTGTGGGTGATGGCTCCGTGATCATAGTGTATGGGTCACTTCATGACAAGCTGGGATCCACCTTAAACAAATTCACACCAATGACATTTTTCCTGCTTCAGGAAAAAATGCATTCACAGATACGAGTTGCAGTCAACAACAACAGCAATCTGTTGTAAAGTCCATACACTAGTACCTCGGATAACGATGAGACATGGTTCCACAAGTCTCATCGGTATCCGGTTTTTAACGTCGTGTGATGCATTGATTGCACAACGTTTAAAAAAAGCCCACAAGGGAGCGATCTGTCTGCCTCTTTGGAAAGGGCAGTGGGGATTACATTCACGGAATCCCCACTGCCCTTTCCAAAAAGGCAGGTGGATCGCAGCGTGTGATTGGCACTTGGGTTGGGGGTTGAACTGGGGAGTGTCCTCGTTCAACCCCCCAACTCAAGCGCCGATCACGCATTGTGGTCTCAGCATCCGGGTAGGTCGGGGGACGTCAGAAACAGTGCGGATCGGGTCCCCTGGAGTTTTTTTCACTCATTTCAGGCTCTCCGCCACCCCTGCCACCTCTGCGGAGGTCAGGGGACCCGATCCGTGCTGTTTCTGATTTCCCCAGACATATCCGGGCGGTGCTGCAAAGCAGAACGCCAGGGAAAGAACCCCAGCATTTTGCCTTGCAGTACCACCCGGGTAAGTTGGGAAACTGTGTTCCCTTCACAAGCAAAGGGCTATCTGATGCTGGGGTAGCCCTTTGCTTGCAAAGAGAACCCCTGCACCCGCAGCATGGCTGGGAAGCCTAATGTGGAGCCCCCATTCAGCTTCTCAGCCACGCCGCCACTACAAACAATTACCTCAGATAACACCAACAGATCGTTATCCAATGCAATTCTTTTTACAAAATTTTGCATTGTTATCCGATATAATCGTTATCTGAGGTATTACTGTATTTTCTTAACCTATAATTTAGTTTACCTTAGTACCATATTCAGAGGGATGGGTCAGTTCCCCTCTGTCTTTAAAACAAAGTATGCATGTCAAACTCCAAATATACATAAGCATGTTTGAAAACACTGGTGCTTCCATTAGTATTTTCAAAGACAGCCTTTTGGCAGACCTGATTCTTAGCTACGTTTCTTGTGATAGAATAATAGAATCATTGAATTAAGGGGCCTATGAGGCCATCGAATCCAACTATCTGCTTAATGTAGGAATCAAAATCAAAACAGATTTGACAGAAGGTTGTCCAATTTTCTCTTGAATGCCTCTGGCATGAACTGTCACAATTCCAAGACCTTCTTTGCTAGTAGTTTTGCTGAGCTGAGTGTTCCCCATATTGCAATGTACATTTGGTTTTCTATCCCTAGATATAGAACTTTGCATTTACTGTATCCCTATTAAATTCCATTCTATTGTTTTCAATCCAGTGCTAAAGCCTATCAAGATATTTTAAATGTTGTTCCCGTCTTCCATGTTAATTCACCCAATTTTGTGTCACCTGCAAGTTTGATAAGTATTCCCTGCATTCCTGCATCCAAGTCATTAATGAAAATGTTGAAGAGCACCAGGGCGAGGACTAAGCTTTGTGATACCTCATATTACCTCTTCCTAGTTTGAGAAGGAGCCATAAGCAATCTCTGAATATGATTCTGTAACTAAATGTGTATCTTCCTGACACTTGTGTTATCCAAGTCATGCATAGTTAGCTTGCTAATTAGAATATAATGGAGTACTTTTTCAAAGGCTTTGCTGAAGTCAAGGATATATTATGTCTACAGCAGTGGTTCCCAATGTGGGGTTAGATTAGCAGACATGCAACTCATTACTCAGATGTGAAAGATTTCAACTAATGGCAGAAATCACAAAGGCTTTATTTTCTTCCTTTCTGTTCTGGAACCTACACACTCACTTCCCTAAGATTTAAAAGCATTAACAAAAAGTACAGAATTGTAGAATATTTTCCTGACAGCGCCAAAACACAGTCTAAATCAGTGGTTCCCAATGTGGGGCCCATGCCCCACAGGGGGACTTCAGTTCCCAGAAGCCTAAGCCAGTACATTGGCTGATCAGTGCTTTGAGGATTTGACCTAGGCTTCCGGAAATTGAAGTCCAAAAGCCAAAAGTCGGGAAACACTGGTCTACTACAGTATTCCCATCATCTACCAAGGAAGTTACCCAACTGAAACAAATAAGGTAAGATTAGTCTGGCAGGATCTGTTCTTGACAAAACTACAGTACAGTACATAAGCTTCTTGTTATTAGTACATTGTTTTCAAGCTGCTTGCAGAGTGACCTCTTTATAATTTTCTCTAGAATTTCCCCTGAAGTCAGACTGACTGGTCTGATGTTCCTCAGTGATGGAAGCTCCTATGTATCCTGAACTATTTTGATGTGGAATATTTTCAGATGCATCAAAATAACATTGTTGCAGCATATAGTCAGGATAGAAGCATTCGAATACAGGCAGTGACCCTTGAAATGTGTGAGGTTGGTTTAAAATTCAAGAAGCAAATTGATACAATCACTGTGTATTTAACAACCCTTGGATACATGAAATGTTATTTGCATTTCTATGCAACTGTTCTGTGTTAGCTAGAATGGAGAGGCACTCATTCCCTACACTTTTTCAAGAGCTAAGAATGTCCACTTCTGATTCCATTTAGAGCAGTGTTTCCAAATCTTTGGTTCTTGGACTTCAATCCCTAGAAGCCTAAATCAATCCCCCAAAGCAATGATCCGTCCTGACTTAGGCTTCTGGGAATTGAAGTTCCCCTGTGGGGCCTGGACCCCACATTGGGAACCACTTATTTAGATTGTGTTTTGGTGCTGTCAGGAAAATGTCCTACAATTCTGCACTTTTTGTTGTTAATGCTTTTAAATCTTATATCTTGGGGAAGTTAGTGTGTAGGTTACTAGAGAAGGGCAAATTTGTACCTTCCGGAACAGAGAGGAGGAAAATTAAGTCTTTGCATTTTCTGCCATTAGTTGAAATCTTTCAACTCTGAGTGATGACTTGCATGCTAATCTAATGGTTCTCAGCCTTTGGTGCCCTAACTACCACCGATCATTTTGTTTGGGGACTTTGGTACCAACAGGACAGAAACAAAAAGGCCACTTGTACCAAGAAGGATAATACATTTGCAGGTTTTATGTTATTATTTTTAATATCTGCCCTGTGTTGTTGTGAAAGAGGGGATAAGAATGTCCACATATATAGTATAGGAAAAAATCACAAATGAAAAATTCATAGAAGGGTAGGATTCTAAGGATTGGTGGGAGATATATCATACTTTCAGGAGGTAAAAAACTGAAATAATGCAAATTATTAATTACTGTAATAAACTCTGCAACTCACCTAGACTATTACTTTATCCTACTATTAGTACATGTACGATTGATTGATTGATTGATTGATTGATTGATTGATTGATCAATCATTTGATTTCTCCAAGGAAGATGTTAGCCTCTCTCAATTGGTCATTACTAGTAACAAGATTTTGGACAGGAGACAACTAAACACAGTTCTTCCAACATACACTGGAGGAGATACACAGGTCACTAAAGGGGTTTCTGACTTTCATCTAAGCAGTTTTGAAGGGCCTTAGGCAAGCATTTATGTCCAATATAGTAGATACTGTTGTGTAAAATTGCTTGTTCCCAATCACAGATCGCATGTTCAGTTAGATGTCTACAACAGCTGTGGACTGCCTTCCTTAACAGTTGCTTCATAAATTAGTTCCTGACATTAACAAAATATTTGCTCAATTTCTTGAATCCTAAGGACAGCAAACAAAGAATCTTTTTTTAAAAAGACATTTGATCATATTTTCCATCTCCTCTTCTTTTGCAGTTGTTGTACGATAGCTCAAAAGCACGACAGGAAGTGGATTATCATTGGCGGGCTTCTGGCTGCCCCCACATTGTCCATATCTTGGATGTTTATGAGAATATACATCATGGGAAAAGATGCCTCCTGATTATCATGGAGTGGTAAGTTCATTTACACCTGATTCATGCCTTGGAATCATAGAAGAAGATTTTACAAGTTTCATCGTGTTGCACAGGACTCTTTATAAAATACTGGTAGGCTGCCCTTGATCCTATCTAGAGCTTTGCTGGAACATGAACAGTCATAACCATTTGCTAAGCAGAGGAGAATTTCCTTCTGTGCTGCATGTGTGTACCTTTCTCTGCATTAAGATGAGTGATTATTGGTCCTTATAATGAAATTTGACCTAGTCCAGAGGACCCAGTGTCTTGATCAATGTGATAATGCTCCTCAGGAGTTTGTGTCCTTTCTGGGCCTGAAGTAGTAAAAGTGAAAAATCGTGAGGCAAAGTTCACTCCTTATTAAGAGCTTCCTGCTTGGTTTGCAGAGGTTTGTGTTGGTATAAACTGAGCCATGTCAGGCAAAGAAGAACCTTAAGAGTGGGCCTGTTTAACCCACCATCCGCTCCCCTACAGTGGACAGCTGGAAGTTTCAGAGAGCCCCCCCCCCCCCAAGAGACCGTCCTCCCCACTGAGAACTACTCTATGGGTGATGCTGTCTGATCTCTGTTTGAACTAAAGCCTGATGTATATAATTTATGCATAGTCTTCAATTAGCTATCAATAATGTATATACAACCTTCAGTTGTTGAGCTAATAACTTTCCAAAGTGGTTAGTCTGTTTTGTGCCCATTTCAAATGATGCAGAGTTGAGCTTCTGGGAGGTGAGGCAGGAAAGGCCGTTCCCTTTTGTCAGTGAAGCAACAAAGATCACCGCACAACTGCCTGGGGAAACAGGGCCCAAAAAGGGCTGGAGACACAAAAACAATGGGTGGTGTGGTGCTAGGTATAGAGTGTACTCATTTTGCATACCTCAAATGTATCAACAAAGGACAGTGTGCCTGCTCATAGCTGATGGGGATCCACTGAGCTCTCTGTATTGTACATAAAGAGAAGGGCATGAGAGAAATCAATGGCTGGTAATAACCCTCAACTCCACATCCTACCAGCTTCTTGTTCTGAAGTTATGTGAGAGTTCTCTCTTTCTCTCCTTTTCATTTTTAAAAGCTTTTGCAGCATTTTTTGAGGCTGGTATAGTTGTGGAAAATGTGAGCGGGGGGAGGGGCAGAGGTTTGGATGCTAGTTGTTCATCCTTGATTTATTTGACTCATTTTTTTCTAATCCCATTTAAAAACTGTCAGAGTTAGTGGCTCCACTGCACCTTGTTCAAGCAAATGCCATAAGTTAACTATGATCTGTTAGTATGTCACTCCATTTTATCTTCCAGGAGTTTCCCACTATTCAGTTCCATTGCATGGTCTATGTTCTAGCCTTATCAGAGAGGAACTTCTCCCCCATTCATTTTTTTCCATGGTTGGCTTGATTTTATGCATCTCTGTTGTGTATATGCTTTCTTTTTTCCTCCTAAGCTTGACTAAATCACAGTGTAACCCTCTTGATATTCCTTGCATGCTGAGGGGATTAGGCCTTTAAGGGTGTGTGTGTGTATGTTTGTATATAAGATCTCATACAGCTATGATGTGAAACAATGAATAAATTAATCTGATTGGTGTAATATACATGCAGCTTGCCAGGAAACTAGAGAGGTAAGGGTGGAGACAGTAATTGAGCTTTAGATTCTCATCATTACTTACTTACTTACTTACTTACTTACTTACTTACTTACTTACTTACTTACTTACTTACTTACTTACTTACTTACTTACTTACTTACTTACTTACTTACTTACTTACTTACTTACTTACTTACTTACTTACTTACATTTATACCCCACCCTTTTCCAAGGACTCAGGGCAGCTTACAGTTTAAAAACAGTTAAAACACATTATTTACAACAAAGATTTTAAGAATTAAAAGTTAAAAGATTAAAAAGTTAAAAACAACAAGAACAGGGAGAGAAGGTGGGGTTATTTACAGGAGCCAGCGGACAAAGCTGACCAACTGGCTCACACCCCACACACGCCCCACTAGCCAGGTCTTCACCTCTTTTCTGAAGGGCAGCAGCTCTGTCTGGAGACGCAATCCACTTGGCAGGAGGTTCAAAAGAGCTGGAGCAGACACAGAGAAGGCCCTCCTTCTCGTACTAGAGAGATGAGCCTCTCTAGCTGATGGTACGATCAGAGAGCCCCTCCAGTCCGCTCTGGTGGGATGGACAGATGTTCTTGGGGTGACGCGGTTCTTAAGTATCCTGGCCCACTACCATGTAGGGCTTTAAAGGTGTTAACCACCACCTTGAATTGCAACTGGAGGCATACCAGAAGCCAGTGCAGCTCTCGGAAAAGTGGTGAGGCACGACCATAATGCCCGCACCCCATCACAACCCGAACAGCCGCATTCTGGACCAGTTGAAGCCTCCGAATGTTCGCCAAGGGCAGCCCCATGTAGAGCACATTACAATAACCAAGTCTGGAGGTGACTAAAGTATGTGTGATCATGAGGTAGGAGTCCCAATCTAGGAGCGGGCATAACTGGCACACAACACAGAGTTGCGCAAAAAGCCCTCCTAGCCATGACTGCCACCTGCTCTTCAAACAGGAGTCGTGAGTCCAGGTTACGCGCCAGGTCTGTTTGGGGCAAAACCGCCTCACCCAGAACCAAAGATGGTAACTTTTGAGATAACACAGGATCCCTGACCTACAGCCACTCAGTCTTGCCAGGATTCAGTTGTAGCCCATTGTCCCCTGTCCAGACCCTCACAGCCTCCAGGCACCTGGAAAGGACTAGGGATTGTAAAGGCAATGTTTGATTCCCTCAAATTGGTCTGAGATGTGGGCAGGACATCAATCTGTTCTACACTTTCCATTTCACATTCTAATTCAACATATATTTTCTTGGAACGCATTTTCCATTTTTACTTTTCATGTATGCATTTTAAAAATACAAGGCATTTATAGGTCCAGTTATGAAAGAGAGACAAAAATCTCAGGATGTATAAACATGTAGATTTATTTTAAAACATGCACAGCACCTTTTGGCTTGAACAGTTTTCAGGGTCTTCTTCAAGGGTTATACAAAGAAAGGAAAAAAGTAAGTGGACATAATAAGAAGCACATTCAAACCCTCGATAGAAATTTTTACATTTTAAGTTCTGTTACATTTAACCATCTAAAATTGCCATATACATGGTTCACAATGAGAGCATTCTTTCTCCTCAATGTGTTTTCCCTCTTTATGATCTTTGTACAACCCTTGAAGAAGATCACAAACTCCTTGGGGATATGCATTAGGCAGGATTTTAAAGTGAAACAGAGCTGCATTTTATACTTCCTGAGACATTTGTCTCTTTTCCATGGTTGGATCTATTTAATATTTCCAGCTGATTTTATTTTTGGTTTTGTTTTGCTTTGCTTTGCTTTTAGCAGGATTATAGGGCCAGTTTCAAATTCCTCTTCAATGGTGATTTTCTTCCATTCTTTGCTTCTGTTATTTTCGGCTCCCTTTCAAGAAATTTGATGGCATCATCAGAACTTCAGAGATGACTCTTAGCCTTCCTGCAATACTGTCTGTTGGGCTCATTTCCAGTGGGGCCAGCTAATAGCAGTGATTCAGCTCTCCTGATGAGATTGTCTGTATATTAAACCTCAGGCATTAAAGCTCACTGTGCTTTTTGTTTTCTTCCTGATCCAGACATACAATATTAAAAAAAATCTGATATAAGTGTGTATGGTGGGTTTTTGTGTGTGTGCTGGATTATGGTCCTGAATACTATTAGGCAAGCCCATAGCTTAAACCAGGGGTTCCCAACCTAAGGCCCACAGGCTGGATCCGACCCATGGCACCATTTCATGTGTCCCCCCCCCCACCCCTCAAAGGGCATTCAAGAAACAAAATGCCCACCCCTTTGAAGTTGTAGGGACAAAATGGCCACCACCACCATGCAGGCAGGGCAGAATAGCCGTGCAGCCCTCAAAGCTGACTAAGAGAGAGCATGACCTGGTCCCTGGCTTGAAAAGGTTGGGAACCCTTGGTTTAAACTTTATTAATGACAGTTGAATTTATATGGCCTAAATGCAAGATTGGCAGCTAGGGAGGACAAGTAATGTACTTGTGTGGAGCATGTTTGTTTGGTCTGTTTATTTATTTATTTATTTTTTGGGGGGGGAGTGCTTAGGTGATGATTCAGTCAGTAGAGGGATCACATGATCCCAAATCAAGGTTTTCAGACAGAGATTTCCCTGGTTACCTTTAAACCTGTGAAGCCATGAAAAGAACACAGCCATTGTTCCTGCACTAGCTCTTTGCCAGGCTGCTTTCTTTCTCTTCCTTCCCCTCCATGCAGCATCACAGCCTGTCAGTTTTGTAGGAAGAGATCAAGGATGATGGTTGAAGGAAGGAAAGGAGGGCAAGAAGTTCAGGAGTGGCATTCCCTCCTGATGTGTTAGCATGTTTAAAGGAATGAATAGGTTTTCCAGTTTGTGATCTGGCAAAGTTAGCTAAAAGACAATGGTTCTTCATTGCATTCTTCAAGAGAAGAAAATTCTGGTGAAGCCACTTTGAACATCTCTCTTCAGCCCTTTGTCATTTGAACATGAGTCACAGATGACAGATACCCTGATGGAATGGCTGATACTTTGCAACGCTTATAACATGACTGCAGCAGGCATGGAAAATGGAGGTCTTCAGATGTTGTTGGTGCACAGCTGCCATCAGCCAACTGAGAGCAATCATGGGAGTCATAATGCCAGCATCCACAATGCCACACACCTTCATTACTTCTGGCCTCTCGAAGGCATGCCAGGTCCAAGCTGTTAGGAACCTTTGTAGACCTTGAGCTCCATAAGGACTATAGGAAGTACATATCCTGAAATATCCATAGAATGTACTTTTTGCAGACTAACAGCAGCACAATCTCAACAACCAGTGGGGACAAACCTACCCCACAGACAGTGTTACATTTGTCATACAGTGAGGTTTAACTGTAGCTGGGCCTGTAGATCAGGAGTTCTCAACCTTTTTAAGCAGGGCGCCAGGTCACGCTTCCCCAGACAGCTTCGGAGGTCGGACGGCCATTTTGCCCTTCCTCCACCACATGGCACTTCCTGGTGTGGTGGAGGTGGTTGGGGGGGAGCACATGAAATGGTGCCAAGGGCCACATCTGGACTGCAGGCTGCAAATCCCTGCTGTCGATGGAAGGGTTTGCTGCCTCAAAAGTTCCAGAGTCACTTTGGGTTCCAAAACTAATAGGTTTTAAGAATTTGGACGCAGTCAGCACCATGCTGTTCCTCAGTTATAAGAATGAGCAAGGCAGTTTCTTGAAGGAGTCATTTACACACTCAAACAGCATGTAGCAAGATGTATATTGAGGCTTTCAGTTGCATTGATAAGACCACATCAACAGCTTTGGGCACTATTTAAGTACAATAAAACTGCTGTCAGAAATATATAACAAATATGAAATGAGAACATAGCATTAGTCATAACAGTTGTTTCTGAAATGAGACCCCTTCTGTGCTTGCATGTGAATCATTTATGTGTGTGCACACTTTGTTCACAGCATGGAGGGAGGGGAGCTGTTCAGCAGGATCCAGGAGCGAGGAGACCAAGCATTCACAGAAAAAGGTAGAGCATCACAATAATGTTGGGATCTGTTTCTAAAGATTTCTTGCCTGCTTAGAAAGCAAACCTAGATCAGATTGTGTCTACTATGGTTTAGATTTTGGCAGAATTCTTTTCTTTTTCACTCTTAAATTGCTCAAATCCAACAGAAGCTGGTATTTCACTTTTATGTCTTTGTTTTAAAATGGGTAGTTCTCTGTTTTGAACACTGGGGTCAAAGTCTTAAGGGGTCATTTTACCCCAAGGATTGAATACAGTTATAGAGAGATGTGACCGGGGATGGGTGGGTGTCGAGGCTAATTCCATTGATAGGCAGTGCCAAAGGCAAAAAGGTGCATCACCTGCCTGCACAAATTGTTGCTTAAAGCTCTTTCTGTCAGCAGTTGAGTAGTTGCAGGAGAGACATTCCAACTTTTCTAGAGTGGAAAGAAATCTGTACAAAAGCTGAGGGACCAAGAGTACTACATTGAAGGAGGCAATGGGGGCATTTGGTAAAGTCCAGAGAATAGGTTTGGAGCCTAGAAGGGGCAGATGTGGTCTCTAGACTTGATGTTCAAAACTCCTGAATTAAATACTGCTAAACTCTTTCCCTCCTCTGTCAAGATGTCTCTACTGTGATGGATGCAGGGCCGGATTTTCCTATAGGCTAACTAGGCTTCAGCCACGGCCTCAAGATCAAGAGGGGCCTATATATTGATATATATCACAGTAATGATGTATTTTATTATCTCTCATGTGATTTACAAACTTAAAAATGGGAGGTGAAAGAGCCACATAAGTGGAATAGCCTAGGGCTTCTTTTCATGTAAATCTGGCCCTGGATGGATGTAATCCCAACACAGACAGGTAGTTCACTTCATTTGTGCAACTTCTCACTCAGATAACTTCAGGAGTTATGTGTGTGTGGGGATAACCAGAGCTAACACCATGGTCTTTATTTCAAATAGTTTTCATAAAGCAGTTGTGTGGTTATTTTATATGCAGATCGATTACCTGCACTATAGGAACACATAGTGTGATTAGCATATTGTATGTGTGCAACATGCAGCGTTCCTATCTTCGTTATCACTCCCTTTTGAGTAGGGGGCCAGAGAAGAGCAGAGCATCAGAGTGGCACCACCATTTGCAAAGCCAAAACACAGATGTTGAGGCTAATTTTAGTTTTCCCCTGTCTTTGACACTAGCCTTGTAAACAAACAAGCTGGTTGCTAGTCAGAAACATTGCCTGTCTGTGTTTTTCTGAGGTGTGTTGGGAATGTTAATATGACCTTTCTTTAAAATTGTGTTTCTAGAGGCTTCTGAAATAATGAGAGACATTGGAACAGCCATCCAGCATTTGCATGGGATGAACATAGCCCATAGGGATGTCAAGGTGAGAAGGTGCCTTGGCAGAGTGGAGAAGCACAAAACAAGAAAACCAGAGGCAGCATGTTTACTTTCATAGTCGTACTGCTGCCCTGAAAATTGCTGTTTTGTTTCTGTTTTGAATTATGAAAAAAAAAACCTATCCTGGGAATGAATCTAAGAGGCTTCTGAATACATTCTTATGAGGGAAACCCATTGCATTTTTAAAAATAATGTATTGAGGAAGGCCAAATGACAGCTTAAAATAGGTGTTACCACATTGTAGGCTATTTACTAAACAAGTAAGCTTGGTTTTGGGATATTTGCATATTAGTCTAGAGCAGCAGTGCCCAGACTACAGCCCATACTGGTGCGCTTTACTTCCTGGAGTGATGAGGGCTTCGTGGGCTGGATGAATTGGCGTTGGGGGCTGGATCTGGTCCCCGGGCCATAGTGACCGGCATCCCTAGTCTTGAGCAGGGATCAGAAAACTTGGCTCTCCGGGTGTTCTTGGACTTCAGTTACCAGAAGCCCAAGTCAATATACCTGCTGATCAGGGCTTCTGGGAATTGAAGTCCAAG
Organism: Furcifer pardalis; assembly: GCA_030440675.1. Classification (NCBI taxonomy): domain Eukaryota; kingdom Metazoa; phylum Chordata; class Lepidosauria; order Squamata; family Chamaeleonidae; genus Furcifer; species Furcifer pardalis. The sequence continues at coordinate 108,109,147 of CP126893.1, forward strand.
AACTTCTGGTGAGCCAAATTTCCTGACCCCTGCAGAAATGGAACAGAGCTTACAATTCAATAGAATGTATTCCCATAAATGATTCCCTTGTAATTTCATTTTTACCTCTCTTCCTTAACACTGTTACAGCCAGAAAACCTGCTCTATACATCCAAAGAAAAGGACGCAGTGCTCAAGCTCACAGACTTCGGATTTGCCAAAGAGACCACTGTCCAGAATGCCCTGCAGACTCCCTGTTACACTCCCTATTATGTAGGTGAGTCTGTGTTTTCCCCACCTCTAGATCGATTTGCTTTGAAGATTTGCACGAAAGGGAAGAAAATGTTATTCCTTAGAAAATATACTACCACTGCCAGGTCTAAACAAAGATTGGTTTCCAAGCGATAGGGCTCCAAGACTAGAGGCTGGGCTAGAAGGTAATGGGTGACCCCAAATGGGTGAAACAGAAGGACTGAGGTTGGAATCTAAGGTCTGAGGTGGGAGAGAAAGAAGTAGCTAGTCTAGCCTAAGCAGCAGTCAATTTCCAGAGTGACAGCTTAGAATGGAGGCAAAAGCTTAGCCAGTGGTGGCAAATCTATGGCCCGCATGCCACAGTAGGCGGACTCGGAGCCCTCTTTCTGGGTATGCACACTGTTACCCCAGCACAGAGTTTGCTCTGCCCCTCTACCCAACAGCCCAATGAGAGTGCTTCCTCCCCAGCACAGAATTAGCCCCACCCCTCTGTGGCGCAGCCTGTTGAGTTTGGGCACACTCTGTCTCTAAAAGGTTCACCACCACTGGCTTAGGCAGACAGTGTTCTTGTGCAAGAGACAAAAACATCCCGAGGAAGAGGCACACAGGGTGGACAGGTATAGAAGGCAGGAATGGTCTTGGTGGCCAGATGATTCTTCAGGCGAGCACTGGCCTCAGTGCACAGGACTGAGTCTCTCAGCTTTATTCCCTGGGAAACTGGGAGCCCTGGAAGTGCACAAAGTGAGCTAAATCCAGACAGCAGGGAGCAGTAAGGTAAAGGTAAACGTCTCCCTTGCCCGAAAGCCAGTCATATCCGATCCTAGGGTTCATTGCTCATCTCTGTTTCAAAGCTGAACAGCCAGCACTGTCTGCTTCTGCAGACATTTCCGTGTTCATGTGGCAGGCATGACTAGACATTGGAGCACACGGAATGCTGTTTACCTTTCCCACTGAAGTGGTCCCTATTTATCTACTTGCAATTTCTTGCTTTCAAACCGCTATGTTGGCAGGAGCTGGGACAGAGACAGGAACTCATTCCATCCTGCAGCACTTGGGAATTGAACTGCTGTCCTTCCGCCTTCCAGTCAGTGTCTTAGCCACTTGAGCCACAGCAGTAGTCTGGGACAAAGACATGGGAACCTCTTCACTTAATACCTACACAAAATATACAATAAAGTTAAATGCCTGCCATTGATTTGGAGTGGAAGAATTAAAGTTGTTTTGTTTTAAAAGCCTATGCTTACTTAAAAAAGCAAACACTGCATTGTGACTGAAGTGGAAGAAGCTGACCTTCGTGGTACCTTCTCTTCTCATCTCCTCCTCAGCTCCAGAAGTTCTTGGTCCTGAGAAGTATGACAAATCGTGTGATATGTGGTCTCTTGGCGTCATCATGTACATTCTGTAAGTGTGAAATATGGAGAAACAGATTAACAAAGAAAAGCCCTTGAGATGTCAGGTCTGAGCAGTTGTTTTATATCCCAGCCCACGCCCATTCCTGATGCTGATGGGACATTGATACTTTCATTTATGTTGCCCAAGGAGAATTTCGTCTTTGAGTTATTACTCATTCTGTCAGAATGATCAGTGGCCATCTGCATCTCTGCTTGGGACCAGGGTGGAATTGGGATGGGATGCATGTTTTCCCCTCTATTTCTATTTCTCTCTCTCTCTCCCCCCTCAGCTTGTGTGGGTTTCCTCCATTCTACTCTAATACTGGTCAAGCCATTTCTCCAGGAATGAAGAGGAGAATTCGGATGGGGCAATATGGATTTCCAAATCCTGAATGGTCAGAAGTATCCGAAGAAGGTAAATTAGCTCATGTGTCCTTGAAACATGTGCATCATTGATGATTAAAAAGTGGGAATGTTCACACACAGACACATGCACACATGTTTCTTTGCATGTCTTCTGTGGGCCTCAGCAAGGCCTGGGCATATTCCAGGTTTTTGAGGTCCCTCAGCCTTGGATCAATGCTCTTACCCTTAGAGGTAGCAGGTATCAAGGGATGATGGAAATCAGATTGGAATAAATGTTAAAATGATGAGCCAGGAAACTCTTATATTATTAATAGAGAGGAATTTTGTGATATTGTAATACCTAACTTCCTATTCCATTCATTGTACACTAGAGTTATTTTTTAATTTGGTTTCTTTATTCATTGACCATAAATTCAGGAAATTCAGCATTTTATCGAACAGAAGTGACTCTTTGAAATGGTACATGTAAAACTGTCAGTATAGAAAGATTACAAATAGACCTGATAAACATTATTACAAAGCTGACAAAGAAGATAAACATGGGCCTACAAACAAATGAATAAAAAGTGACTGCAAAATCAAACTGGAAATTTGATTAAAATAAATAAAGTAGACAAACCACTGAACATGTTTTATTAGAAGAATGCCATACTTAAGTATTTTTTTATGGTCAAGAATGTCTTTCTTGCTTTCATTTCTGCAGAGTGCTTAATAATTAAAATGAACCAGTTCTTTCTTCTTCTTACCGGAATAGAAATGCAGCAGAACAATTCCTCCAAGTAACAGTGCAAATTTGAAAATAAAGTAGCAACACCAGTAAAGAAAACCTAATAGCCTGCTAGCTCACCAGCCCATTGCCTGGGACTGAGCCCCACTTGAGGGGTAGTTTTTCTATATAACCCATAAACTGGGTTTACCAGCCTTTCCTTGCCACCCTGACTCTTCCCCATCCCGTTGCTGCTTTACAGAATGAGCAATCTCAGCCCTGAGACCCTCCTGTAGAAATTTTATTTTTGCCTTTGGATCCTTCAGGGAGGACTTTTTGGAGGGAGTTCTGCAAAGCAAAGAGAGAGGAGGCCTGTGACACCCCATGGTCTGCTTATGAGTAAGGAGTCAGGCAGCAATGGGCTCATGGAGCCTGGTGGCGCAGTGACCCACTTGCCTGTAGGGATCAGCCTCCACTGCTCATGGCCCGGCTCCCCTCACAAAGTTACAACTGAATAGTACCCAAACTCAGAGCCCCCTCCAGCGTCAAGCATGAGATCCAGCCCAAATGGCCCTGCTGCCTTCCCACATTAGGTCTTTGGGCATTACTTTTTGAGACATCACTGGAAGTGTTCGAATCATCACGTTTTCACACAGAAATGCCGCAAATGCCGCAAGTAAGAAAATGCTGAACCCAGCTATAATTACAAAATAAAGGGAGGGCATGCTCTAGGGTGGGTGAGTGGTTGTCAGTCTGCTGTACCTCTTAAATGTTCACTTGTCTATGGGATAGCACATGAACAGCACATGGTTGTCTGTTTATATCTTATGAGACTAGATCAGGGGTTCCCAAACTTTTCCTGCCAGGGGCCATGCCCCTTCAGTCAGCTGAGGGGCCAGTCATGTGGTTCTGCCCAATGGTGGTGGCACATGCATTTGTGCTGCGTTTCTGGCCATTTTCCCTACCTCCACGGCTTCCCTTGGAGGAGGAACATTTTTGAGCCATTGAATTTTTGCCACATTTTTTGCGGCATTTCTGTGTGAAAACGTGATAATTCGAGCACTTCCAGTGATGATGGGCCGCTTCCAGTATCGGTGGCAATTCAGCCTGGGGCTGGATGAATTCAGCCCGAGGAGGGGGGCATAGGTTTGGGAACCCCTGGACTAGATGGTAGAGAAATGCTGCAGAAATTGCAAGCTGTTTTGGCTTACAATCCGAACCATACTTTATACTGAAACATTGAGCCCTCTTTAAATCAGTGGGGCTTTCTTTGGTATGAACCTGATTAGGCTTGCTCTGAGAGACAATTAATGCTCCTTACCAGAGCTGTGGATCCAAGTGGGATTGTCAGAGAGGCTCTAGCAGCCTAGGGAGAGTCTGTGGGTACTTGTCACAGACATATGTCAACAGCTATGTTTCATAGTTCCAATTTCTAGATCTGTTTTAGCTCTGTATATAGTCTTCTCTTCCTCCTTTACACTTGTGCACCCATTTGCTGTCTGTTGGTCATCATTAAATAGGATAATTGTGCCTGTTCCAAAGCTGTATGTTGACGTTAAAATTGTTTTAATAAAAGAGGGCCATTTCATTTCGTTTCATTTATTCGATTTGTATACCGCCCTACTCGGTACAACCGACTCAGGGCGGTTTACAGAAACCATACATATAAGACAATCAAAAGTAATATAACATAATCAGAGGTCATACAGTATAATACAATAAGAATTACTCATTTTTCAAGTTCTTGGGTTTGGTCTGTGTTTTGCTCGTTTCTTTTTTGAATGGTGCCGGGCCCTTGTTATTTATCGGTCTTTCAATTTTGCTTTGTTTCAGCCAAGCAGTTAATTCGTCTGTTGTTGAAGACAGACCCAACTGAGAGGATGACAATTTCTCAATTTATGAATCACCCATGGATTAATGTAAGTTCTGTACAGTAACTTCTCTCTCTCTCTGCACATGTGCGTGTACTGCGGTAAGAAAGACGTAACTCTGTTAACCAAGAGTCTGCCCTGTATAAAAGGGTATTGTTTCCCTCATCAATAGTGTGTGCATGTGAGTGGCTCTGAGGGTGCCTGCTGTGGTAAGGAGGGAGCTTGCTGTGTGCCCTGGTGGCACAGTGGTTAAACTTCTGTACTGCAGCCCAAACTGCTGACGTTGTGAGTTCGATCCCAACAGGACACAAGGTTGACTCCGCCTTCCATCTTTCCAAGGTCAGCAAAATGAGGTCCCAGCACATTGGGGGCAAAATGTTAATTACCTTGTGAGCCACCCGGAGTTCACCAAGTGCCATGGGGCAGTGTATAAGAGTAATTGCTAGAAAGGGGACAGGTTTCTTCATTTCTAGAGGGCATCCATGTGTGACCTACTGGTCCGCCTGCTGTAGTAAGGAGGAGTAGATCTATTTGAACCTGGAGTTTGTTCTGCATACAAAGAACATAAAAACCTCTCCCTGCAAGTGACAGCCAAGTGCATTTCGCCCCCATCCCAACTGCTCTCTGTCAGCATTTGCTGTTCTTGCCCTGCGCTCAACGCCCTCCGTTCCCTCACTTATAAAAAGCTGTGTTACCTCATCGGTGTAGGATTCATGGATGACTATTATTAGACATCCACGGTACTGTCGTGCTCAACTGTGCAGATATGAATAGAGAACCTATTGCTTTGAAGGCGTTCTCAGCCTTTGGCACAGATCTGGAAATGCGGACAGTGAGTGTGGCAGTTGTGGAGATTTTTGCACAGTGCTTTTGAGAAGACAACACCAGAGGCTGCTTTTAATGGTGAGGCTAAATAAAAGGCCACAGCAGTCCTGAACCAGGCCTTTATTGGATAACAAAATTATTTGCCTCGAGCAGAAAGCAATTCACTGCTGAAGCTACAACTCTAAAAGGTTTTGCAATATCTGTTCTATACTATATTGCTGTGCTGTGGAAAAATCACCAATGCCCTCTCTGTTTCTTTTGCCTGCCTATTCAATTTCTGTCCCCTTCTGACATCGAGGCTCTGGGTAACTTAGTGAATGGTATCTATATTATGGCATATTTTATATATTATTGAAGGAGGAAAAATTAACTGAAATATAAAATGACCTTAACTAATCCATAAACAGCCACAGAGTGCAGCTTGCAGGCAATTCTCTTGAGGCTTGCTTGTAAAATACAGCTTCCGATAGCTGTTTAGTCCTCTGGCTAAGCAATCTTCCTTCTCCCAGATCACCTCTTCTCACCAACGTAATTCCATCCATCCTTGCCCTAATTTCAGAGCAAAATCTGTGTTGCCCTTGTACGGATTACTTTCTTCTTCATGCAATAATGTTGGGGGCAGGGTGGGTGGGTGATAATTAACAGCTACTGTCTGTCATAGACCCTAATGTACAGCAATACCTCGGATAATGCTAAGACTTGGTTCCACAAGTCTTGGTGTTATCCGATTTTTAGTGTTATCCAATGCATGTTAAAATCCTATGGGATGGATCGGATAACGTTAAAGCTCCATAGAGATACATTGTAACCGCACAGACTTTAGCGGTTGTTATCCGATCCATCCCATAGGACCTTAACGTTATTCGATCCAATTCTCCTCCCCAGATTACTTAACGTTATGCGATTTTAGCGTTATCCGAGGTAAACGTTATCCGAGGTATTACTGTATACTAAATGCAAAGGATCTGAGCCTGAAAAATAGTTTGTAATTGGTATTAAACAATAGATATAAATAGTGTACTTGGATCACAGAGATAGTTGATGCACAGCATAACATCAGATGCAAAGTGAGATTAAAAGAAATGACTTTATAGAAACATGTTTGCAGCATATATTTCCTGCTGAGATTTAATTAAAAATGTGGCTGAAGGTTAGCAAGACTATGTACTACTGCTATGTACTAGAGATAGTTAAATGCACGAGCAGTTGCTAATCTCTCTGAACAGAAAAGGAGCCCTTGTTGCCTAATGCCAAAATATACAGGCAATACCTTTATAAGGGCTGACTGGACGTGTACAGAATTGTGAGCAAGCTTTCACGCTCTTCCAGTCCTTTCATCAGGCAGGATGTTAATAACAGTGTGTGGAAAGCCTGTCCTGATACTGAATTTAAGGTATCTGTGTAGTCAGAATAATGAGATGGAGTGAGTGACGAAGGCTATACTATTTAAGGCTCTAGCTCTTGTAAGTGTCCAAATCTTTATTTTGAAACGAAGAGAAGATTAAGTATACAGTATCTGGTTCCTATGCATTGAATAAAAAACTTGAGAGTTTACTAGGTTAGACTGACTAGATTAGGCCACACTGTGCATCTACACTTTTTTTTTGGCTTCTATCTAGAACTGTTGAGGCAAACACAGAATGACTGACTTTGATATTTTCAGAAATAATAAATCCAGCGTTTGGTTTGTCATCTTCCACTTTGTGGAAACAAATAAGTTCCTTGGTTAGATAGAGGACAATAGCAAGGAGAGACACAACAAAGGTATTTATTAGGAAAGGCAGAGCAGTAAGTAATACAAAGCTACAAAAAACAAAACGATGTAGTGTCTGGAAGGAAGGGAACCTTCAGAATAAAGTACCATGTTCACATGAGGGAGACTCAGCTTTCTCCAGCCATTGAACTAAGTTCTGGAAAGATGCTTAAAAACTAATCTAAAGTTTTATATTGGCAAAGGCTACGTTGTACATCCAGCTAGTTTATAAATGCAGAATAATCTGTAAAACAAAGAATGGGTGTACAAATTATGGATTTTACTACGTTGTTGTTTTCTCCAGTTTGCTCGATTTTATCTGCAATAATAAGTAAATACAGAAAAGTAGAGGTCACGAAACTGTTGATCCATTCCTTTGCAACTTTGTTTTGTTTTACTTTGAGTCAGAATGGGTGTGTGTGGCTTCTGTAGATGCTATTGGATTGGAGCTACAGCCATTGCTCACCATTCAAAAAGGGCTACCACAAAAAGGGGTGGTGGTGGTGGTGGCCACTTTAAGTAACTGGGCTGTTAAGTTTAAGTAACCAAATGAGAATGGCAGGAATCAGAAATCACAGCCAAGGAAATTTTGTCTCAGTTAACCCATTTACCCCACAAAGTAATCTGATTTTTAACTTAGTGTTACATCAAAAAGAGGCAAGTTCATTTAGAATGTAGGAATCCACACAGCTACAGTAAAATGCAGGGTCATAGGAAGAGATGACAAAAGCATCAACAAAACACAACCAGTAGGGCAATAAATGGCTGTAATGTTGCCCTCTCTGATAGTGCTCTTTGAGTCTCTCCCTCCTTGCTCCTCTATTTCTCTTTATTCCATACCAGAGCCAGCAGAAGTTAATTAGGGCCCCCTGCATGAAAAGAATGAATGGCCCTCATTACAGGTCAAGGAATGCAACATACAATGCACTTGACCAGCTACGACTTGCCCAGAGTAACTTATCTTCTGAAGTACTTCATGCAATATTTATCTTTTCTTAATATTTAAATTAACTTAAGCAGACAGTAAAATAATATTCTATTCGCAGTCTCATGCTGTGAAGTTGGCAAAGGTTAAAATAAAATCCAAAAAGATTTCTTTCACATCTTCTGCTTTTGTAACAATAATGATTATGTGCCCTCAAGTCAATTCCAATTTATGGTGATCCTTTCCAGGATTGTCTAGGTAGAAAATACACAGCAGTGCTTTACCATTCCCTTCTTCTGGGACTGTGCAGCTTGCCCATGACTGTACAGGCTGGTTCTTCTTCCTGGAGGTACAGTGAGGTCTCAAACTCCCAACCTCAAGTTCAGAGGTTCTCAACCTTTTCAAGATGAGGGCTGGGTCATGCTCCTTTAGACAGCCTCGGGGCCCGGGTGTGGTGGAGGCGGTGGGGGGACACACATGAAATGGTTTCATGGGCCGCATCCATCCCCTGAGCTGTAGGTAGAGAACCCCTGCTCAGTAGAAACCCTCTTTGAAGATTGTGGTATTTTTGAACCACAATCTGGTGTATCCTGGTAACGGCAACCTGGTGTTGCTAATCTTTCTCACACTAGTTCAGATGAAAGGAACTGCGGAATGATCTCACCAAAAGGTGCCTTCATTTTGGTAGTTTCACGTCTGGCCTAGACATGGAAGGAGAAACCAAATACCTAAACCACTCAGCTATTTATCCAGCCAGTTTCTGTTTTTATACTTGCTGGTATTTATTTATTAAATCTGTGTCTTGCCTTTTTACTAAAAGTAATACTGATCAACTAACAATACAATACAGAACATTCTTCATGTCTGAAATACCTCATTACAATGAATACAGTGCAATATGTAATTAAGCAATAGTCTCTATATAACTCATATAAAATACAAACTGCTTTACAAAAAAACTATGAAGCTTAGGCAACATCAAGAGCATCTGGTGTAGCTAACACTAAGTCTTCCATTGTATGTGTTGAAGGGCCACAGCATATGCTATCATAGGTCTAGTGTTGCCTCTTCTTCTCCCCGCTGACAGAGAACTGTGTCAGTGCCAAAACCAGTTTTCTAAGGTTCGCCCTTGGTTTGATCAATTCCAGTCTGTAGCCAATACAAATGAAATAAATAAATAAAGAGAGCTATTGGAAATCATCAAATAAGAAAGCTTTAACAAACAGAAACATCAGTTTCTGTATGTTCATGTTATCTCAGCATATTCCACGAAGACTTATTCGCTGGATCTTTTCCACAGCATCTGTTTGGCTTAGCATTGGGTGGCTTAGGTAGAAAGATCCATGCAATACACATCTGTGAAGTAATGTTGTGATCCAATAATGTGGTGTAAAAATGCAGGTTTCTGTGAAGAATTCATGAACAGGATACTAGGAGCAAAACACCTAATCATGACATGGTTTCAAATAATAGAAGATGTTATGCTACTACTATTTTTTGTTGTTCAGTCGCACAGTCGATTCCGACCCTCTGCGACCCCATGGACCACTGACCGCCAGGCACTCCTGTCCTCCACCATCCCCCTCAACTCGCTCAGCTCTGTGCCCATTGTCTCCACGATACCATCTAGCCATCTCATCTTGGGCCGTCCCCTTCTTCTTTTGCCCTCAACCCTTCCAAGCATCAAAGCTTTCTCAAGTGAATCCTCTCTTCTCATTTGATGTCCAAAGTACTTTAGCCTCATCTTTATTATTTGACCTTCTAAGGAACAGTCAGGGATGATTTCTTCTAAGATTGACCTATTTGTTCTCCTCGCTGTCCAGGGGACTCTCAAAACTCTCCTCCAACACCACATCTCAAAATGCTACTACTATAGCAGATGAATAAACTACTAGGTAAAAATGTGTTTGCTGCTTAATTGGAATTATAGCTACTGTGAAGCAATAAGGAGGTCTTAACCCATTATGATTGAGAGCAAACAGCAGTGCACAGTCTTCCAGGTGTGGGTTAGGGAGCCAGTGGTGGTTTAGCCTGACTTGGAATCTCTTTGTGGAGTGCTCAGCATGGAAGAATGCAACAATTGTATGGGAGAGGTCCCTAATGCCCTTCATTCCTGCAATGTTTCAAACAGTCTTTTCACTCTATTGGTTGTTTCTTTTTAAATGATTTTGGTTATTTGATTGTGAATATTAAGAGGATGAACAGACCTTACCACCTTACTCGTTTGGAAAGAAAGCATAACAGATGCTGCATTTGCATAGTGATTGGAGCCATTTTGATCCCCACTTAATTCCTTCCTGCAAGTCCTGCTTCCATGTCTTTTCAGGTGCCAGACTTGTTAGAACAGGGCAGACTAACCTAAAGGTGAAGAATAGATCAAACATCCTAGGAAAAATATGTAGCAAATTGAAAAGCAGTGAAGTAGGACTCAAAGCTCAAGATACTTAGTACTGTACTAAATAGAGGGGGGGAGAACAGGTGTGCTTCTGTTTCTCTTCTCTCTCTCTCTCTCTCTCTCTCACACACACACACACACACACACACTGCTGTTGCAGAATAAAAATGTTACAATATTCTATTACACTTGAGTTAAGACTTTTCTCTCCATACACAGCTCACATTGCTTAACCATTCAGAGCAGTCTGCTCTGCATATACCTTCTTGAAGCTATCTGAGCTATATATCCTGCTATGAATGAGAGTAGGCCACCCAATGCCTTCTTTGCCTTTCAAACAACAGATCCCATAAGCTCTCATCAGCATATATATATATATATATATATATATATATATATATATATATATATATATATATATATATACTGTATACATATACACATATATACACATATATACATACACACACACACACACACACGGATGTGTTTTTAAACTGCTTTAAATTCTACAGTGTTGCAATATTATAGGCCAGTGATGGCAAACCTTGGCACTCCAGTTGTTCTTGGACTTCAATTCCCAGAAGCCCAAGTCCCTGCGAATCCGTACAAATGGGTTTACTGTGCGTACCCAGTACCTGTCCCTGGATTCACAGGGACTTGGGCTTCTGGGAAGTCCAAGAACAGCTGGAGTGCCAAGTTTCACCATCACTGTTATAGGCTATTTGGGCTTTTAAAAAAAAGAAACATAAATGGAGTACAGAAAACAAAAGCCACTCTACACTGTATTCGGAGCATCCAAATGGGTTGCGGTATCTATTTTTATACTTCAATACCAGAGTGGAAAGATTACTGGGTACTTTTTTTTTTAGTTCTAGAGCTTAACTGCACATTATACATAAGCACACATGCTAGAGACTTATAATTGACTTTGGTTATTTTGCAGGGGAGACAAATGATTTAAATCACTGTGGTAATGGAAGGAAGAGAAACCCATCCTCCCTCCCTCCCTTTCTTTCTGCTGCTTTCCTGCTTCAGAGTTATGCTTTCCTGTCACTGATTTTTTTTCTGTAGGATTCTTAATCTGTGTGCCACCCTCACCCTAGTCTTTCAAAAAAGCCACAGCTACATGACTGTGCAAATTATGTGTCTTTCAACCATAGACTGAAATTATTAAATATTAAAGAAATAAATATTAAAAAAAACACAGTTGTGGTTAAGAATGCAAGCGAGAACATCGTCTTGTTCGTGTTGCTTAGGAGACATATTTATTCCATTTTAAAAAACCTGTAATCATCTTATCAACAGGAACAATGAACAGTGATATATGAGTGTTCTGTTGCCAGAGGTAATGATTATACATGATTGTTTCTTCATCTTAGCAATCCATGGTGGTGCCCCCAACCCCTCTGCACACTGCCAGGGTCCTGCAAGAGGATAAAGATCATTGGGACGAAGTGAAGGTACGGATTGTGTGGTTTCATAAAGTTTGGAAGAAGCTAGTTACAAAAGTTGAGTTTCTTGCTATTAGTTCGTTTCCCCAATAATAAGACTGTAACTCCATTACTTTTTTTACTTAACCAAGCCATAATACCATTCCTCTTGGAGTGTAATTTTCAGTTACTTTTACTTTCATGCAGAGGTGGTGGTGATAGTATACTAAAAGCTGGAAGAAGAATACTGTATCACATTGTTGAAGTGCTGCAACTTTTTGTTGTGCTGTGCTGTGGATGTTAAAGTGACAATGAGATGAACAGGGAGGGGAGTATGTTTTACATTGCAGGCCAATGTCTTATGGTACTTAGATTTTTTTTTAAAAAAAACATCATATAAGGGTAACTACTTCTGTTGCATTTGAGGAATAGGAAAGCAAAGTTACTTTTCCAGAATTTTAGCATAATGGCAGTTAATCACTTTATACCATATATCTATATTTAAAATGAAAATTTTCAAGGCCTGGTGGGCATTTCTAAATCAGAGATGTGTGGAAGTGCTTCTCTGTTTGCTTGCTTACAGTTGGAACACATTTCTGTTACTGAATACCTGTTTGAGCAGCTAATATAATATGTGTAGAGTGTCAGACTAGGACTTGGAAGACTCTGGTTCATACTCCATTTGACTATGAAAACCTACTGGGGGGAGGTAGTAATTGTTGGGTTATGTTAAATACAGAGCCCATAATTTGTTATCTCCTCAAGACCTAGTTTTCTAGGGGGTTGTAGCATAATCTTACATGGGTAAAAAGGACAGTGTTCATCAGAATCCCAAATGCAATTTGTCAGTCACCAGGTAGTGCTACAAAACCCGGCCTTTGTATTGCAATATCTTATAAAAGAACTTCAGAGTGTTATCATGGGTTATCAGTTACAACAGGAATACTAATTTGCTCTGTCAGTTACTCAGTATGGGTGGCAGCACAGAACATGGGCTTTATAATATGCAAACCTTTGACACAGAATCAGAGGGAATACCAGATCTTTGGGGTTCAGTTTGTTCTCATGATCTGCATAATGATCACAAATAAACAGCCACAACTCTTATCACAATCTGAATGAGATGGTGCCTGTATGAAGCTAAGGCTAGAAGATAGGCTGGGCTACTTTGCCCTTCCAGATGTTGCTTTACAGCTGCCACTAGCCTAGTATTACCAGTGGTGTGAGATAGTGGGCGTTACAGTACAAAACCAAGCCGGAGAGCCACAGTTCTGTAACCTTCGCCTCTAGGCACATAGGAAAATGGCAGATTCTTCACATTAACACAGAGATAGCATTAAAAACATACTGCTTTTGGGATATTTCTCCTAGCATTAGGTTGTGATGCTTTTTCATTAATTCTTCAAATTACTTTTAAAGGGCATTCTTGGGTATTTTTAGAAGCGTTGTGACAGAAACTTTCCAACTGCTATGCCATTTTTAAAAATCAATTCTAAAATGATTTTTTTAAGGCAACAGAGGGTAATAAAAAAGGGAATAAGGAACACAAGTAATGCAGCAAGTACCTTTTTGAAAAAGACCATACCACCATTGGGCTTCATTTCAGATACTGTACTTCAATGAGCAAAGGGAACAAATCATTTTTTTAATGTCACTTTCCAAGCTCTGTGGTCACAGCCCACTGGTGGGAAGGAGTCTTGCCTTCTTCAAGAGTTAACTTTTTGTTTTCTTTGGGTCTCAGGAGGAGATGACTAGTGCCTTGGCAACCATGCGGGTGGACTATGACCAGGTAAAAATTAAAGATTTGAAAACCTCCAACAACCGTCTCCTCAACAAACGGCGTAAGAAACAGAAACAGGGGGGAACCTCTTCAGCACCTGGCGGATGCAACAACCAATAAACAGAGGGCAGACAACAACTAAAAATCTCAAGGAACACTTAGCCAAGCGGGGCTTAGCTCCTTTTTACAACAGAAGAAAAGGATGTTTTGAAAAGATGAGCCTGTGGCCAGCAAAGAAGGCTCACTGCAGTGCAAGTGCTGTCTATGTACTGGACCTTTTTATTTGGATACAGTTTTTTTTTCTTTCTTAATAGAAATCTATCTGTTTTTACCATTCTTTTACATTTTAATAGAAGTTTGCTAAAGAATTCCCGAGAACCAAAATATTATAGTAAATCTATAGGTAAGAAGATTGTTCTTCAGGCACTGTAGATTCAATCTTCAACAACAGCTAAAACTCAGTCACACTTAAAAGTACAGTGGAACCCTGCATAACGAATGCTTCGCATAGTGAAAAATTTGCATAATGAAGCGTTCATTATGAAAGGGCAATACCGTATATAATGAAAAAATGTTTGTTACGCGGGGTTTTTGTTAGCTGGGGTATACCCGCTCAATGGGAGCCCCAGTTAACGAACTCCCTCCCCCCCCCCCCGCTATGTGGCGTACGCCAATAGTGCTTCGCATAATGAAAAATTCGCATAACAAAGCACTCCATGGAACAGAGTTTTTTTGTTATCCGGGGTTTTACTGTACTCTTAAATCTCTTTGCTTTAACCTAAAGCACATGTCTAAACTCTTAACTGAATTTAGCAGAATGTTCATTTGGGCTACACTGAACCCCAAAAAGCTCCCCCCCCCATCTTAAGAATCCTATCTCCAATATGCTAACAATCTAATTCTGGATGTTGAAGTACCGCATATACTTGAGTATAAGCCGAGTTTTTTATCCACAAAAATGAGCCCCCAAAAAGGGGACTCAGCTTATACTTGGGTCAGTGACCATGAGGGTCCCAGAACTGTGCCAGATTGAGATGTGCCAACAATTTAATTAATTTTACCATATTTTCATGTATTTTGATTATAGAAACTCACTAGCAGTTGCTGCATTTCCCACCCTCAGCTTATACTCGGGTCAATCTAGTTTCCTGGGTTTTCAGGTAAAAATTAGGTACCTTGGCTTATATTCGGGTTGGTTTATATTTGAGTATATATGGTAACTTTTTAAAAATTCTGATCATTTATAGCAATTACACACATTTCTGTTTCACTGATGTAGAAAACACAGGGAAGCTGTTGTTGGCTTTTACTTTCTGGATTCAGATGGTCAGTTGTCTTACTCCAAATACATGCCACACATATTCTTCACACATAAATTCTTCAGCTGGTGTTCTATAAGACAATTTTGTTTTTAAATTAAGAAGACCTCGAGGTACAGTGGTTAAAACTGTAGTACTGCAGCCAAAACTGCTGACGTTGTGAGTTCTGTCTTTCCAAGGTCGGTAAAATGAGTACTCAGCATATTGGTGGCAAAATTAATTACATGGGACACACCCAGAAAGTGCTCTTAAGTGCTATGGGGCAGTATATAAGTGTAATTGCTATTGTTATTTAAATTAATGTTCAAAGATTGGATTACAGTAAATCTGTTATGCTAAACCCAAATTTTTAACATAAACCAGACATGCATTTAATTTAAGATTTCAGTTGAAAGTTAATCCTATGTAATCCAGAGAGGACCAAAAAGGTCTTGTCCCCTCTGGAGACCAGAGTCTGACCTTTCACTTCCTTTATTATAAGACAACGCTTATGCCAAATGTCAGGTGCTGATTGCTTACCAAGGCTGGTCCTACCATGAAACATGGTATAGCAGTCACCAGAAACAGCAAATTTTGCTGCTCTTGGCACAAGTAATTTTCCTATCATGACTCCAGCAGCAAGCCTTTCAAGAAATAGTTGACTTGGCAGAGAGCAGAAGGGGGGGGGGGATGTCTAGCACAGGGTTGCTTCCATAGCCAGCACCAGTGTTGTCTCTCTCTCCCTTCCTGCTTCTTCTGTTCTACAGCAGGAGAAAGCATGGAGGTTTCCACTGCCACCTTTTCTGGTCCAAGACAACAGGACAACCCGAGCAGAGTAATGGGCTAGCTGTTGGCTATGTAGAACAGTAATGTTGGTGGGTGTACCACAGGAGGGAACAGCACTCAGGTTGTGAGAGAGCTTGGGCTACCTCTGTTTTTGACTTCTGATGTTCTACCCACTGAGTTTATTACTGTCATCTATTACATTGAGCATGAAGTATTGCCCTATTGTATACCAGCTTTTCCCAAACTTTGGTTTTGGACTTCAATTCCCAGAAGCCTAATTCAATTCCTCAAAGCACTGATCAGCCAATGTACTGACTTAGACTTCTGGGAATTGAAGTCCACCATAGTTTGGGAAACATTGTTGTATACAATGGAATACACCAACATCGATCCTAAATTCATGTAACTACTCATGCACGGAAGGGTGTCTATACAGAGGTGAATGTTATTACAGTTTCTCCACACATGAAAGGCTTATTTGATTGGTAGATTTGTGATTAAATATGTTGTTCTTTAGGATGTCATGGGTTAGGACAGACATGAAAAGTAAAAAGTATGCATATGGCAATTCAAACAATTACAGATTCTACCTTAAGGAACTAAGATATTTCAGCCTGGTGGTGAAAGACATCAGGAATGAATCTGCAACCCAAACACGCTCAGATGTTGCAACCATGGTGGGGTTCCATAGTTTTTCATATAACATCTCATGAAGGGCTGGTCATACAGCGCTTCAATCCCATTCAAGCCATTCCATTGTGAGCAATGTGTTCCTATGAAAAGGTGAGGTTTGCATAACAGGTGACCACAAGTCTATGTTCCCCTGGTGTGTGTGCGTGCACACATGCACGCACACATGCATGTGTGCGCACACACCCACCAGTTAAGATAATGCTCAGCAACTTGTGTTTCTTCCCCTAAACTCTCTCTTTTGCTGTGATTCTCAGAAGGTGTCTTCCTCACACCCCAGCAAAGGTAAAAGCAGCATTTAGAACAGGGGTTCTCAACCAATGGCTCATGGGCTGGATCTGGCCCATGACACCAAATTATCTGGCCCACACCCTCGCTCTAGCCGCCACTTCTGCCACCACTACTGCTGCCTCAATCCTTGTCCCCTTCACTTGGCGTGTCCCTAACAGCACTACATTGCAGGGTGGATGTTGTAAGGTTTACAACATCCTCCCCTTATAGAGCACCACCAAGAGGAGGGGAGAAGGATTGAGGCAGCAGTGGCAGAAGTGGAAGCTGGAGCAAGGGCATGGGCTGGATTATTTGGTGCCATGCAGCTCCTCCAGCCTGGTAAGCAGGGAAGCAGTGTGGGTGGAGTGGTGGGTGGCTCAGGGGTGGTTCCACTGCCACTGGTGGGGGTGGTGGGGGTTCAGGATGGTCCCATGGTGGTGGCGGTGGGACCACCATGAGCCCCCACCACTCCCCTCCATCCTGTCGACACTGCTGCCTTTGGCAGTGGTGGCACCTATCTGGCCTGCCAACAGTCTGAGGGGGCGTGATTTGGCCTGTGGCTTTAAAAGGGTGAGGACCCCTGATTTAGATATTGGGATTGCCTCAAAGGGTCAAAGGAGAGATAGTTATTCCTTCATGCCTGAAGTGTGATCTATTCCACATAACCCATAGTCACAGATGTTCCTGACCTACAAATTACAGGAGAAATGAAGCAAACTCCTTTGTGTGTTGTAAGTCCGTTCTCAAATAATGCCAGAAGATTTGAACAGAAGGAAAAGGATTTGAGGCTTGTAATTCAAATCTTCCCAATACTTATGGATTGCTGCATTAGGATTTCATACCATAATTGCACAGGTTGCTGGTGATGTGAACATGCAGTGCACAAGACCTCTACTCAGTGCTTCTCTTTGAGCTGTAAATAAAACTGAACAAATATTGAAAAGCAGGAGTTTATGATTTATGAAATGTTAACATTTTGCATAAATTAATAAATGGTTCCTTTCCATTTTTCCTTAAGGAGCCCTGCTTCTTCACTGTGATTTACCTATATATCATTAACAGGACCCTGCCTCCTACCTTCAGGTTAAAAAAATGGAATTCTTCTCTTCTTCTCAAAAATGGATGTGTTTAAGAAGCAACATTACATGCATCATCTGAAGGGAATATTTCTACCCAGCTGCAAGTGCTATTTCCGCCTGGAAGTTATTTAAGTTTTATAATTCTGCAGTCTTTTAAGGAGGTCAAGCTAAATTATAATGGTTAAAATAATCATTTCTTCACCTGTTAATTTTTTCAGACTTCATAGGTGTGAAGGCCTCCATCTCAAGATTTAGAAAAGGTCCAGGGCTCACTGATAGAGCACTTCCAGATAGGATTACTTGAAGCCCTGGAGAGCCACTGGCAGTAAATATAATGCTGAGTTAGATAGGCCAACAGTATGAGCCAGTATACTGAAGTTTCCTAAGGGATTGAGGTTACTAGGTCAGCCCTTGCTTATGGGTGGAATTGTCTATTCTCTCTCCACTCCTGGCTTACTCTAATCTTACTTCTGGTCTTGCTAGAGCTGCAGTTGCACCAAGTGTGAGTATAGTAGCCATTCCATGTCACGCAAGATGTGCTGGTTTCATCTGACCAGAATATTTGCCTTCTGCCACTTGTCTCCCCAGGCCATTCTCTTAAACAGGGGAAAGCATACATATACATTGGCATAGTTAAGAAACATACACATCTGTTTCACTGTGTCACTGTACATTTGGCAGGAAGAGAAGAGAGTGGACATTTCCGAACTGTTTAGACACATTTACTCTCCCCCAAAGCTTTGGAAGACTATGCATACACACACTCACAAAAAAAGTATCCTCAAAATAATGAATCATGTCACCCCAGAAACCTTGGGAGAGGGCACAATTTCACTCTGGGGTTTGTCTTAAAGGTCCATTTTGAATGATTGGATGGTCCCAGAAGAGTACACTGGAAGGCCTGGCTGCAATCTTGATAGGTCCTGTTATAGAATGCATGCCCAGCATAAGTGCAAACTATTAATTACCCTACGCAAAAGATTCTCTTCTGTAGGAAGCCTTACTGGATGACTTGGTTACTCAGCTGATGCTATGTTTCCAAGATGCAAGACACACCCATATCTGCCTAAAAATGCAAATTACATTACTGACATTTCTGAATTTTATGAGGTGGATTAAGAGCATCAAATATTGGCAGTTGAATTGAGCAACGATCTGCACTGATTTAATACTGGGATAGTTATAATTCATGCTTTCTCTACATATAGATAATTAACATGGTGTCTTAACTTATTGAGTAAAGCAAGTTCTGGGAATATGCAAGTGTCCCATTCTATTCTTACAACAATCTTGTGAAATAGATTAAGCTATAGTTAGACCATGTTTGCCAGCAGAGCTTCAACACCAAGCAAGGAATTGGACTCTGTCTCCATGCATGCAAAGTTTATTGATTCCTGCTTTCTTTCACCTGACCCTCTGCTTTACACTTAACAAATTTGTTTTCTTCAGATGTAAAGATACTCCGTTCATTTGTCAAACAAAACAAGAGTTTGATGCTTTGTACAACTAAGACTCATAGCCCATCTCTTTCTACTGAACTTGGCTGTTGTTATTATGCGCCTTAAACTTGCTTTCAAGTTATGGTGACCCTGTGTACTAGCAACCTCCAAAAGGTCTTATGTTAACAGCCTTGCTCATGTTTTGCTAACTCAAAACTGTGGCTTCCTATACTGTGATAGTCCATCTCATGTTACCTTTTCTGCTTTGACTACTTTTTCTAGCATTATTGGCTAAAGCTTGTTGCAGAACTCTGCACATTCAATGGAGATGGTGTCATGACTAGTGGCAAATTACTTTTGATTAAACACCATTTTGAAATGTACATGACTCATACACAATGAAATGAAATCAGGTGCACCCTCAAATCCCCAAAGGAAGTATTTTATCAGCTATGACTTGCCATTGATGATGACATCATTACTGCTTTGTGTGTGGAGTTGCATAAATAGGATTTTAGCTATTGTCTTTCCCAGAAATTCTTTTCTTGTAATACTGTATATCCAAACTATGATATCTTCAGTTTACAACATTTCAGGATTGATTTGATCTAATGTCCCCTTATTTTGTTTTCTGGTAGTCTGTGCTATCTGCGATTTTCTAAGCCACAACTTGAATGAACTGCTGGAAACTCAGTTTCCTCTATTTTTCTCTTCTAGCTATGGATGGCAACTGTAAGCAACGATACTTATTTCCTACTTTAAATTCTTCTAGAATATTTTTGTCATACAAAATGCTAGTCAGGAGGTTAGAGGTTAACAAGAACTGAGCTGATTTTTCCATATTTTTCCTGTGCAACTGCAATTATTGTTTTTATACTGTATTTTATACACTGCTAATTAAGAGGAGTAGTAAAAATTCTCCAAGATTTTTAATTCCACTGTAACTCAGCTTTATATATATATATATATATATTGCCATATGTGTTCAACATACAGGGAGATAAAATATATTATTAACTAACGCTTTTGCCAATGAGAAACCATTCTGTTTCACCATATTGGGTCCAAACAGTAGCCTCTAGTACAGAATATTGATTATGAATTACAACAGTCAAATGTTGTGGCACATTGTTTTGTTATTCTTTAAAGGAAAATGCCACCCTTACCATCCTTTACAGAATAAATTCTTCATATATATGGTTTCTATCTACTGTATATACTCAAGTTTAAGTCAGGTTTTTAGCCCCCCAAATGAGGTTCAAAAATGGGGCTTGACTTATAGTCGGGTCAACTAAAACATTCAAAAACATGCCCACACAAATGTCTAAATTAATTATTTTTTTACTGTATTTTCATATATTTTAATTATTGAAACTCACTAGCAGCTGCTGCATTTTCCACCCCTGACTTATACTCGTGTCCAAATTAAGTACCTCAACTTATATTCGAGATGACTTATAGTCGAGTATATACAGTACTCATTATTTCATCCCAATGAGATATGTGGGCTGAGGAGGATGGTGGAGGACAGAGGTGCCTGGAGGGCGGTGGTCCATGGGGTCGCGGAGGGTCAGAATCGACTGTGCGACTGAACAACAACAACAAAATGTTACAGTATCCCTAATCTAGATAAACCTCTCTTTGATAGCTCTTGTTTTTACCTTTTTTATTGTTCCTTTCTGTTTCTTCAGATTAATTGCTGTAAAAATTCTATGTCCCTAGATATCAATCACTGAAAAGTTGTGTTTACAATTTTGACTCTATTTCTGTCACCTTTTACTTTCCCTTCTGCCCACCTCACACTGAGCACAATCTATACCAGTCCAAGAGCTGGTGTCATAAAATCCCTCCTACTGTAGTGATCAAAGGACCAGGGAGACTTGGGTCAGATCTCTATCTATCCAAAAAGCTCAGAAGGTGACCTTATGCTAATCACTCTCAGCTAACCAACTTCACAAGATAGTTATGAGGATAAAAAAGAAGATGACGTATAGATTTCCTTGAGTTCCTTCAAATAAAGATGGGACATAAATACTGTATGATAAATCAACAGCAGAATCACTGCTCCAAAACATCCACCCTCTCTGGCACAAATGAGGGGTTAAAACACTGAATCTTCAAACAGGGCCTCTCTTCTTCCTTAGGGTCGGTAAGGGGAAATGCTGTGTGATGATGTTAATAAAACCATTATTAAGACTCATTGTTATTTTAGAAGCTAAAATAGCTGCTTTGTCACTGTCTATTTTGACAAATGCTCAAATGTAGAATGTCCCTCCTGTGCTTCTTACTCTCTCTCTCATGTGAGCTGTCCTATGTGGTTACAATTCTTTGTGTCCTGATTTCTTTTCCATATCTCTTTTCTATGAAAATTCCAGTGTGACGATCCTTTTTCCTGACCTACACTTCAGAACTAGTTTTTAATTATAAACCCTGCTCTTGCTGCTTAATTTCCTAATTGAGGAAGCACAATATGCAGTCCTGGGACTAGCTTTCTCTTCACTTCTTATTGCTCCAGGGTCGACCATCCAATTAAAGAGCAGCTCCAGACTTGCCCAGAGATTAAAATAATAAGGTGATCAGGCTGCCTGTTCTCTGCTAGTTTAACAACCTGCCCTCATTTCAGAACAAGTTTTCTTTTTAAACCCAGACTTACGATTGACCTTCAGTTCAGATGCATCAACAGAATGTAGCAGGTTGCATGGAGGTTTGATAAGCTTTCACCTTGTTGTCTGTTTCCTATTTACCAATGATCTTTGAGCCTTTTTGAAATCTAACTTCATTAACCTGGGCAGAAACTGGATGCTCAGCATGGTCCAGACCATAAGCCTGTTCTCTGCTGTGAGAGGGAGAGGGAAAGAGAGTCTGCCAGTTGCATTTTCAGACTAGTTATCCATACTTTAAAAACCAGACCTGACATTTCCACAAGAGCTGGCTGATGAGTCACCTTCCTGGAAATGCCTGTGGTCCAAAGACTCTCTCACATCTTTTGTCCCTTCAATCAGAATAAGCACTCCCAGAAAGATAAGTGCCCATTTAGTGGCAGTCTTAAGAAGTATCTCAGCCTTGATTGATGGATTCTGGCCAAGTTCATCTTTCATAATTGGCAACATGCTGGAAAGGTAAAAGGTCAGATGTCGCTTCTTGGCTCATCACAGTTTATCAGGGAGACTAAACGCTGGACTCTTTTAAAACAAAACAAAAAACAAAGTGAAATTATATTTCCATGTGTTTTCTTCAAAACCCAGTCATGGCAAGGATGGTGAAGTATGCCTGACTCATCCCATAATCCAAAAGAATTTGGCTTAAAACATATTTGAAGTAAAGGATCATTAAATAAACAGGACTTAATTGGCATGGTAGGTGGGTGGTGAGTGGGGGGAAATGCTATTTGGAGAACTGGAATTTAGAGGAACCTGGATTCAGGTTCCCTGCTCAGCTGTGAAGCTTATTGTGTGGTTTTGCCCAAATACTCTCTCTAATCCTTATCTATTTTACAGGGTTGTAGTAAGGATAGGAAAAAGGCAGTCCTAAAATACAAGATACACATGCAGTTACACTGGTTGTTGGTTTTTTTAAAATCAAGAATTCAAGTAGAACATTTATTTATTTATTTAGATTTATTATCCCGCCCCAATCAGGCGAACCTGACTCTAGGCGGCTTACAGAAAATTCATAAATTAAAACCTTGAGGTTCGAAATTACTTTAAAAAATCAATTAAAAAAGAATTAAACCATGAATTTACAAAGATCTAAAAAATTTAAAAAGGTTAAAAAGTTTAAAAAGATTAAAAAAGTTTAAAAGAGTGAGGGAGGGGTGGCTGTCCCATCAGATCAGCCACCCAACATGGGACCCCATATTCCTGGAGCCCCACACCTGCCCTGCCAGCCAGGTTTTTAGGCCCTTCCGAAAGGGCAGGAGCTCTGTCTGTAGACGTAACTCAGTTGGCAGGAGGTTCCAAAGGGCTGGGGCGGACACAGAGAAGGCCCTCCTCCTTGTGCTAGAGAGATGCGCCTCTCTAGCCGATGGAATGACAAGAGAGCCTCTCCGATCCGCCCTGGTGGGACGGACAGATGTCCTTGGGACGATGCGGTCTCTTAAGTATCCTGGCCCACTACCATGTAGGGCTTTAAAGGTAATAACCAGCACCTTGAATTGCATCCGGAGACATACTGGCAACCAGTGCAGCTCCTGAAGCAGTGGTGAGGCACGAGCATAACGCCCGCACCCCATCACTACCCGAGCAGCCGCATTCTGGACCAGCTGCAGCCTCTGAATGGTCACCAAGGGCAGCCCCATGTAGAGCGCATTACAGTAATCAAGTCTGGAGGTGACCAAAGCATGTGTGATCATGAGCAAGGAATCCCGGTCTAGGAGTGGGCGTAGCTGGCGTATTACACGAAGTTGTGCAAAAGCCCTCCTGGCCACGGCTGCCACCTGCTCCTCGAGCAGTAGTCGTGAGTCCAAGAGGACCCCCAGATTATGCACCAGGTCTGTTTGGGGCAAAACTGCCCCATCCAGAACCAACACTTTCCAGAACATGATCACTTTCCCCCAGAGTTCCTTTGCTGCCCCTTCTTCCACCTAGGCATCTCTAGCAAATCCTCTAGATCAGTGTTTGCGGTGGTGGTGGCAGCATGGGGGAAAGTGTTGGTGTCACCTGTTGTCGGGCTTTCAGCCATCCCCCTTGGGCCTCTCCCCTCGTTCCAGGGACTCAGTTAAAGAGCTCACTCTTCTATCAGAACCTAGCCCCCATTCAGAGAGAGAGCCAGGCCACGTTAGCAGCTAAAGACCTAGCTGTAATTCCGTTTTGGACTCATTCAAGCTTTGAACAGCCCACGGAGCTTATGGGGAGATATGTGTGGCCCCTTGTGTGTGAAGACTTGTAATTACCTTTTGCTCACAAATGAGACGTTGATCTTCAAGCAAAAAAAAAAGTAGATTTATTAATCAGGTTTCTTAAAGGATATTCCATGGAGAAAATGTAAATAAAGTCCAGTAACATTAGTCAGTCCAAAGACAGTCCAAAGGCAGAACACTCTAGGTAATCATAATGAAAAAGTAAAAAGGAAAGATCCCCTGACTTGTTAATTCCAAGGCATCCCAAAACGAACTCAAACTTCTTCCCTCCAAAATGGAGATTGTTAACCATGTGGCGTGTTTTAGGCCAATCAGAGAAAGTTCTAATAGAAAGAGAAAGTTCCCACAAACATGGAAACTGTTTACACACATGTGGAGACAGTGCTCTGGAGTAGTCACAACAAAGCCTCTGCTAGCTAGCTACTGATAAGGAATGGGAACACCGAACTGGAAAACAAGCACTCTTGTGGCACAGTCTTGTGACACAGTCTTGTGACACAAAGAAGTAATGATTTTGGGGGCCTAGTAAAAATACAACTTCCAGCTGTCCAGTCCACAAACACTCCCCCCATGCCACCCTTTCCCCTGAAGGAGGGGTCCTGCCTGTCCTTGCCTGTGGTCAGCCAGAGCAACACCTGGAAAGGAGGCAGTAGGCCATGCATGTCTGCCACTTCTTACAACATCCTTCTTACAACATCCACCCTGCTATGGACCAGCATTAGGGACATGCCAAGCCAGGCGGCGGGGGAAATGCTGATGGTGGCGGTGGTGGTGGGAGCAAGGTCGTGGTCCAGATGAAGGGTGTTGCAGGCCAGATTCAGCCCGTGGGCTGTAGGAATCATTCCACCAAATTTCAGTTATCCCTATCAAAAACTAAGATGTCCAGTTGTTTTTGTTTGTTACCTATACACCTGGCATTTGTATATAGACAATAGAGATTGTGTGATGTGTGGTCTGTTTCCCTTTCTTCATTTTTATGAAGATTATTGTTGGGTCTCTTTAGAGTTGCTTAGTCTGCTCCTCTTATTGTGCAAAAGCCTTCATTGATCTTTACATGTGAGCTTGCATCTCCCTCCTTCTTCCAACTCAGTTTAATGCCCTCCAGATGAGGTTCCTCATGCTGTGACCAAACACATCCTTCCTAGTTCTTAGAAGTGCAGCTCACCCCTTATCAGCAGTCTATCTCCCAGGAAACACATCCCATGATCCTAGGATCCCAATCCCTCATGTTGGCTCCACCTTCATAGCCAGAGTATTTTTCTTTCCCTTTTTATTCCTCTCTTTAGTACTCATAAGCTGGAAAGTAAGACTTATCTAGGCCAGCATTTACCAAACTGTTCTGCGCAATTCTGGTGGACTTCAGTTCCCAGAAGCCTAAGTCAGTATATTGGCTGATCAGTGCTTTTGAGAATTGACATAGGCTTCTGGGAATTGGAAGTCCAAGAACCAAAGATTGGGAAACACTGATTTAGGCTTTGAGTTTCATTCTCAGAGCTTCAAATCAGGTATGATTTCTTTTTAGTTCCTATTGGCTGTATTATTTGTTCCTCTATAGATGGGAAAAAAGGAATATGCCTCTGTGGGTTTTATTAACAATGGCAATCCTTCCATCATATCCCTAATCCAAGGAGACTGTATGCCTGGTGAGACCAGCATATTTCAATTTCAACCCCACACAGTGGAGAATTGTCTTCTACTACTACCGTGTTTCCCCGAAAATAAGACACAGTCTTATATTTTTTAAAACTCCAAAATATGCACAAGGTCTTATTTTCAAGGGATGTCTTATTTTTCCATGACGAAGAATATAGTACACATTTATTGCTGATACAGCGGATTGCCAGGGCAAGATTTAGTTTTCTTTGCTTGCTATCTGACACAGTCCTGTTCAAGAATCTGAAGTGGTTTTGCAGTTGCCCTGGTGAAGATTGTCTTTTCCTTCTTTTGCACTTCACCTTCTTGTGGCACTTTCCCATGGTGCTTTCTCATCAACATTCTCCTCTTCTGCTTTGTCTCACTGTTCTTCTGCCTACAGTTCTTCCCTTTGCTTCTGCTGCTGTCTATGTACTCTTCCTCTTCTGTTATAGCCTTAAGCCTGGCCCCTTACAGCTACCATTCTCTTTTGCTTCCAACAGCGCTACCAGTTTACTGCATGTTTATGCTGTGGTCATCTCAGGCACAAAGACAAACATTGCGCATACTTTCCAGGACACCAAAACTGAAGTGGCTTTTCACTCCTTCATCCTTTTTACTTTATATCTTTCTTCTGTTTTCTTTGAGTGCCCTTTATCTCATCTGCCTTGAAGGGTGCTTGGGAAGTGGATTCTTACATATAATGACAAAAATAAATAAATAAATATCCCACTTGGTCTTCCCTGCCAAACTTCCCCTTCAGATTCCTGCCAGCTCTCTTTGTTGCTCACCTGGCACACAAATTATAAGCCAGTTTAATTATTTTGCAAGTGTTTTTTCTTCCTAATGAAGGGTTCTCTGCATAACATGAAGCAGAAGATGCCATGGCCTCTCTGTCCCACAGGCAGGGATGTATTGAGACTGAGAGTAAAGCAGGTCATCACCGTCTCTCCCAAATTGCCATGGATCCCTCAGAGTGGGAGGCACAGTGGTGAGCTAGCTAAGCACCACAAGGAATCGCACCCAGGCAGGAAAATGAAATTATAGCAAAACACCTGGCGCATTTCTCCCTACAGTGGCAGCCAAAGCTGACTTGAATGGCTTATCATGAATTTGAAGCAATGATGGAATCTCTCTTTCACAAATCTGGTGTGGAACTCAATCAAGGGCTGAAGATCAGAAGGAGGGCCAGGGATGGAAATAACTAGCTCAAAAGCAGCACAAAAAAGTTTCCTTGTAACCTCAAGTGGTTAAGATGCTGACTGGGAGGTGAAAGGTCAGCACTTCAAAACCTGAGTACTACACGACGGAATGAACGCCCATTTCTGTCCCAGCTCCTGTCAACCTGGCAGTTCGAAAGCAAGAAACTGCAAGTAGATAAATAGGGACCCCTTTGGTGGGAAGGTAAACAGCATTCCATGTACTCCGGTGTCTAGGCATGCCTGCCACATGTCCACAGAGACATCTGCAAATGCAGACAGCGCAGGCTCTTTGGCCATAAACAGAGATGAACACTGAACCCTAGAGTCAGATACAGCTGCCTTTTGAGCAAGGGTGACCTTTACCTAACCTGAGTAGCTGCAATATGGATTTCTACCCCATTGCACTGTTAAAATTAATAAAGAAAATGTTTATAACTGTTTCAGAAGTGACCACCAAAAACTACTTAGAAGAAAATAATCTCTTTAGATATCACCAGCATCACTGATGCTCCCCCAGTTGTTTCTTTGCCTGCCTCTTCTATTCAGGTCCCTGCAATTAAAAGCTATGAGTATTTTGTTCACAATTAATGCTCCCAAAATTCCCTTCCTGATTCTTCTGGGAGACTTAGAAGAGGGCTCTCCTGGGGAGGGGGGTTGCTCTTTATTGCCTAGCAACCAAAATGGCTGCATTCTTAAAACCAGGAACATTATTTAAATGTGAAAAGGGGTGGCTAAATCTGAAAAAGAAGCTTCTTCAGAGCTAAAATTAGACTAGAATGTGTTGGTGGCAAGAAATACTGCCGAAGAAGGGTGACTTTTTAAAGCTAAGAAAGTAATGATCCTAAGGGACATGCTCATAAAACTTGTGTATAAATTGTAAGCTAACATATGCAAGCACAGACACAAACACAAAAAATGCAGACAAAGCTCACATTAAAAATATACCAGTTAGTCTTTAAAGTGCTACAATGTTTTTGGTTTTTTGGAGACTAACAGTGCTACTATTTAAAAAAAATGCAAAAAAAAAAAACCCAAAACACCACAATTCAGATTCTCTCCCCCTCCCCCCGCCCACGCCCCACTCTGGCACAACTCTGGATCTTGCTTCCAAAATCAAAGATATTTGCATCTTCCATTGTAAATAAGCAAACTAGAAATTCATTTATGGTACACCAACTCCTTTTGGAGTGGTATACATCTGACAAATTACGGAGAAATATATGCAGTGCTGTTTTTGTGTATGTGCCTGTATGTGTGTAGCTTGTGTCCTTGTGCATGTTATCTAATTCCATGTGTCCCTTATGTAACATGGCCACAGACATCAATATTTCAAAAGGATAAGCACATATGTTAGGGAAATGTACAGTATGAAAAACAGTTTAAGCATGTTTTTTTCTTCTGTTTCACAATCCTAGAAACTCCAGTAAGGTGAGGGCTGTGGAATAACAAATATGAGGTCCATAACACAGACAGAGGAACTTGAACAACCAGCATTTTCCAAATAGGTAGCCAGTGTTACACTGACCCTGCAGACTCCATTAAAATACTTAAGAGCCTCATTCTTGGAGACTAAACTTACAAAGACAATAAACTTTGGGTCAATTCTGTGCTATATGACTTCAAACTCCATCGTCCTAAACACTGGCAACTGATGCCCAAGTAAAATAATTTGCCCCTATTACAAGTTGTGTGGTTAGAAGGTGTAAGTGCCAGTCAGAAAACTGCAACCCCTTTTCCCTTCCTTCCTTCCTTCTCTGACTAACTCGAAATTAAGTGTATCAGTTTAAGACACGTTGTTTCTCCTTCTGGACTAAATTAACAAATCTTCCAAAATTAGACATACAGAAATGCAAAGAAAGGAAGGTGCATCTTGCAGAAGTGCAGTTCTGGCAACGGACTCCCTTCAAGGATCCAATCCTTACTTAAAATTCAGTGACCAGAATGCAGCTGCATTAAATAATTGCTCTTCCACTCAGCTCCACAAGCATTCTTCCTGCTCCATCAAGCTGCCCTTTGTGTGCCCTCACTGTGGTTATGAGATTGGTTGGATAATCAGTTGTGGAAACAGTACCCATGGAGCAGGAGAAGCCTTAAACAATGTGCATTATGCTCTGAAACTGTTACTGACCAGTGTGCTTTCTAAAAAACATGACTGTGTCCTATCCCTTCTCCAGGGAGCTCAGAACAAGATATATGGAAGTGCTCTGTCTGTATCCTCACAAAAGTGTATGATGTTAGTTGCGATCTGGAGGACAATTCCTTCCATTTTTACCAGAGCTTGCTTCTAAGTCAGCACATCACTCCAGAGGCAACTGCACCCAAACTTCTTGTCACTACAGCTTTCCTCTGAGAAAAAAGAATGAAGTGGTAAAGCCAACCAGAAAGCAGAGTAACAATTGTGTATGGCAGATTTGTTTCTTGATCCCATTCCATAGAGAAGAACATTCATTTCTCTCTCTAGGTTTTTTCTTTTCTCATGGCTCCCCCCCTCCCCCAGCCATTCATTTCTAATCATCCTCTTGGGCCCATTTCATCTAACTCTTGTATGCTTTTACCTAATTAGGTCTTCACATTCGCTGGATTTTATCTCAGGAATAATCAGATGTTAAGCCACTGCCTCCCAACCAGTTGATAAACCAGCATCAAGACACGCACTCTCTGTCTCTGTCTCTGTCTCTCTCTCTCTCTCTGTGTGTGTGTGTGTGTGGTGCGTGTGCACGTGTTTTAATGCATCCCAGTTAATGCATCCCTGAGCATTACTTTACTAAATTGAGAGATGTACTTCAAAAATAATTACATTTGTTTTCTCTTTCAGAGCTTGGCTATTTTTATATTTTAAAAAAATCTATGGTAGAACTAGGGGGAAAGAGGCTGGCCTAAAATATTTATATGCATCCCAACAGGAGTTTGGGATCTTTGATTGTTGTATTTGTACCATCATAGCTACACCTACAGCCTGGTTATATAACAGGTTGGGTGTACCCCAGATGCCTCTTTAAAGGCTGGCACTGCACAGACCTGTCAAGCGTTTTCTTGATTAATTTGTCATTCTGGCTCCCTCTCAATTCCTAAGCTTTTCCCTCAAGAGGACACCCAAACTCACTGACAGGATTCCGGCTCTTTAGCCACATGCCTTCATGTCATGAGGCTTTCGGAGACCTCCCTCATCTTACATTATGAAGCAAATATGTATTCAGCAGAAAGGAGGTTTCAGGTCGATAAGAGAAAGCTACTGTATCTTGGCACCGAGTACATTTCATTTCTTCCCCGAGCTCCACATTCAAATAAATCTTTGCCTTATTACAACAGGCGAGCCCAGTTATCATTGGCTATTATAAAGCCAATTCTTGTTTAAAAGACAGAACAAACCCCCTTTCCCCAATTGCCCAGCATTCATGCTGTGTCTCGCTGAGAGCACTCAAGCGGCATTTCTTAAGCTCTTCCATAGAATTCCCCCTCCTTGTGCTTACACAGAAATCTGATTTACACACAACACTTGATTAAACATGTTGGGAAAGCAACACAGCTGAATCTGTTACTTCATCCAGGCAGCTGAATTACAGACGTCTTTGTCATGTTCAGCATCCCCTTGTACAAACGTGCAGTTCTACGTCAAAGCAGCTTAGTAATAGGATGGACAAAATAGTGCCAGAACTGGTTTTTTTCTTATTAATTTGGATGTTACTTTTCCATATTAATTTTAACATTCATAGACGTATAATATTTTTGAGCATGCTGCCCAATGTAGGTAAAGGTAAAGGTTGCTCTAGTTCAAAAGCCAGTCATATATGACTCTATGGTTCAGTGCTCAACACTGTTTACTTCCAAAAAGTCAGCGCTGTCTGTGTCTGCAAACATTTCCTTGTGGCAGGCATGACTAGACACTGGAGGGCACTGAATGCTGTTTACCTTCCCACCAAAGTGGTACCTATTTATCTACTTGCAATTTCTTGCTTTCGAATTGCTAGGTTAGCAGGAGCTGGGACAGAGACGGAAGCTCATTCTGTTGTGCAGCACTTGTGTCTTGAACTGCCGGTCTTGAAATTCAGCATCTTAACCTCTAAGCCACTGCAGTCCTGCTGCCCAATGTACCTCAAACCTAAATCCACAATACCACTGATTAGAGCCCCACTGGTTGTCTGCAGACCTCTCTTTCCCCAGTTCTATTCAAAACTAGCCCATGAAGCAAATGTTATGACTTCAACATTGAGTCAAGAGTACATGTGAGTTTCAGCAATATATTGCCTGATGAAAGACCTGGCAATATCAAAAGCTTATAAAGTTACTGCATTAGTACCAATTTTGGAATATTTCATACTGCCTGATACAGTTTACTTTCTTTATATCAATATAACTTAGCCAGTGTTTCCATCACAGTTGTTAAGGAATTCTTCAGCAAGAGTTAATTGGTATTTTCTATTCAAAATGTAGTTCTTCTAATGCACCAATCCACCAGTGTCTATCAATTCCCTCATGTAGATTCTCCTCTTTACAAATTACAAAAAATATAAACATTGGCCTAAGTATTCATTCATTTTAAGTGGCTTGCAAGGTGTGAGATGGGCAAATTTGGTCACAACATTAGATTACTGAAGGTGGTTATGGTAAAAACAAAAAAATAAAATAAATATGAAGAACTTCAAAAGATCTCCAAACTGAAAGAAAGAGCTTTAAAATGTAGTATAATTTAAGCAAGTGTAAATCAACCCTGACTCCTCCTTAGAAGGTCAAATTGTAAACATGAAGCTAAGGTACTTTGGACATCAAATGAGAAGAGATGATTCACTTGAGAAGGCCTTGATGCTGGGAAAGGTGGAGGGCAAAAGAAAAAGGGGGCGGCCAAAATGAGATGGCTAGATGGTATTGTGGACGCAGTGGGCACAGAGCTGAGCGAGTTGAGGGGGATGGTGGAGGACAGAGGGGCCTGGCGGGTGGTGGTCCATGGGGTCGCGGAGGGTCAGAATCGACTGTGCGACTGAACATCAAAACAAAAAATGGTCCTTACCTTTACCCTGTCTACCATGATTCTTTTCTCCATTAGAAATAACTTTCCATCTTTCTGAAAAGAACCTCTACTTTATAATGGACCAAGAAAGAGCCATGAACTTTTCTTCATATGTGTTTAAAGGTCATTGAATTACATTGACTTTTAAAGTTATATACTGTATATATATTCCAACGAGTAGTGAATGAGGAGTAGGCATAAGCTGCTGAAAGGAGGATGGGGTGCCTGTGATGTGACGGTCTATGGCAGGGATTCTCAACCTGTGTCCCATGGACCACATGCGGCCCACAGCACCATTTCATGCGGCCCACCACCACTTCCACCACACCAGGAAGTGCCATGTGATGAAGAAAAGGCAAAATGGCTGTCCAGCCCCTGAAGCTGTCTGAGGAAGCATGACCCGGCCCCTGGCATAAAAGGGTTGATAACTCCGGGTCTATGGGGTTGCAAAGGGTCGGACTGGACTATGCGACTGAACAACAAATTTTTTTATCAACACATAGGCTTAAGAAAGCTGAGCGCAGAAGAATAGATGCCTTTGAGATGTGGTGCTGGAGGAGAGTTTTGAGAGTCCCCTGGACAGCGAGGAGAACAAATAGGTCAATCTTAGAAGAAATCAACCCTGACTGCTCCCTTGAAGGTCAAATAGTAAAGATGAAGCTAAAGTACTTTGGACATCAAATGAGAAGAGAAGGTTCACTTGAGAAAGTCTTGATGCTGGGAAAGGTGGAGGGCAAAAGAAAAAGGGGGTGGCCCAAAATGAGATGGCTAGATGGTATTGTAGAGACAATGGGCACAGAACTGAGCGACTTGAGGGGGATGGTGGAGGACAGAAGTGCCTGGCGGACAGTGGTCCATAGGGTCGCAAAGGGTCGGAATCGACTGTGCGACTGAACAACAAGAAATAAATATATGATTCTCCTCATCTCTCAAGCACATATTGCAGCATGTAATAGTCTAAAAGTATTCCCCTTCTTTACACAACATATTCTTATACAGTTCCAGATGATAAACTCTCACTAGGTTACTACCCCTTCCATTCCCAGCAAACACAAAACCTCTCACTTTTCTTCCCCACACCTAACTAACTCCCCCATTTCTGTTGTTTCACACATAGGGTTGCAAAATTGTAGGCTTTGAGACTGAGGGCTCAGATTCTGAAGTCCATGGCCTGAGGCTCCAGTGTTGAGCATGAAATCTAAACAAACAGATGCTGCCAACTTTATACACCTGGATTTTGGAGTAATTCTTATGACTCCTAGACACATAATTTAGATGTGCTCAAAAGCACTCTTGACCTTTTCAGCACCTTACAACTGCCGGTGCTGGAATTTATGTGCCAACTTTGTCAATCCATCAGTTTGCCTCTGCCTCTGTTGCTGCTAGGTCTGCCCTCATGTGATATGGCCACACTCTGAATACTAGTTATAGGCCTGACCACTCCTTTTTGCAAAAGTACTACTGAAGGAAAGGACAACCAAAATAACAAAGGAGCAAAAGCATTTCCAGTATGGCAAAAGGTTACAAAGTTTGGCAAGCCCAGAAGCAGAACCTGAAGCCAACACTCTCCTCCCATTTTTCTCCAAGAACCCTTAATCAGAGTCACAGTCCCTCTCTCATACTGGAGCTAATATACAGTACAGCCATCATGACTAGCAGCCCCAGGTGGTTTTCTGTGAATCTACCTAGTCATCTTTTAAAACTAGCCAACCACTGGCCTTATCCTCCCTACTAGTTGCCACTTGCCTGCATAATCCACAGGTTCCTTTGATGGCTGTATGGATGACGCCATGGCCCTGAAGGTCCTTGAGGCCAAGGGATTATGAAGCAGCGGGGCAATAAATAAATAAATCACCTGGAAACAAGAGCAACTGAAGCAGACAGGTGGAGGTGGCAGGAGCATGGAGAACAGGACCACCACTGCACTGCTGCTGCTCCTCCTCCTCTTCCCACCTTGGAGTGAATGTTACAGGTGGGCAGAAGGCTGGTGCTCTTCTTTCTAGCTCAATTTATGGGACAGTTGGTGCTATGGTCAAATGTTTTCAATTGGTTGTCTGGTATAAGGTAAAGGTCACCCTTGCTTGAAAGCCAGTTGTATCTGACTCTAGAGTTCAGTGCTCATTTCTGTTTACAGCCATAGAACCAGTGTTATCTGAGTCTGCAGACATTTCCATGAACATGTGGCAGGCATGCCTCAACACCAGAATGCACGGAACGTCACGAATGGAAGGTCGGAGTTTGATTCCCGAGTACTGCCCGATGGATTGAGCTCCCTTCTCTGTCCCAGCTACTGTCAACCTAGCAGTTCGAAAGCAAGAAATTGCAAGTAGATAAATAGGTACCACTTTGGTGGGAAGGTAAACAGTATTGTCTGGTGTACACATGTGTAATACTACATGCCTCAATATTTTTTAAAAAATGATCCCTGTTTCTTTGCCAGAAAGGGAGTGAATATTTTTAATGAAAAATAATAAGGTTACTGATTGATTGATTGGGTTTGTATGCATTATTTATTTGATTTGTATGCATTACTATAAGCTTACTGTGTGATATTAGCCATAAATTCTCAGGCCTGTGCATAATACCATGTGCCATCTGGAAGTAGTCATTCCCAACTGATGGTGGCCCTATGAATTCATGACCTCCCAAAGGTTTGTATAACCAATGTGGAGTGGTGGATAAAGTGACAGACAGGAGGCCTGGGTCTGAACCCCTGTTCAGTCTTGTAAGCTCACTTGGGGGAGTGGAACTGGTAAAGCCACTTCTTAAATATCTCATCTACCTTGACAGCCGTATTGGTGTCACTATAAATTGTTTCTGATTTGACAGAGCATAAAAACAGTGTAACATTCTAGCATTCTGACAGGTCTCTCTGTTTACAACAAAAATTATGTAAGCCAGGCAGTTTCATGCAAAAATACTTAAGATTGTTATATGAGTCAATGAGTTTTATATAACGTACATTTGTCTGCAC
Organism: Furcifer pardalis; assembly: GCA_030440675.1. Classification (NCBI taxonomy): domain Eukaryota; kingdom Metazoa; phylum Chordata; class Lepidosauria; order Squamata; family Chamaeleonidae; genus Furcifer; species Furcifer pardalis. Next base: position 108,144,056 of record CP126893.1, read on the forward strand.
ATGTATATACATGCCCAGCTTTCTATGTTCCCACCTGTCAAAACGATCACTATTCATAGCTGCTTGTCCATTTAATATTTCCTTAAAGAAGTGCCAACAAGTAAGCTATGTGACTGCTACCTGTATATGTCAATGTAGGTGAAATGGCCTTGATAAATTAACTTTAATAGACAAGTAAAATATTATTTTTGAAATAAAATAATAAATAAACAATCCACACACAATTGCCAGTCATTGGATAGGAGGGGCTACACAAACACACACAGTCCTTTTTTGGTCTCTGGCACTGCGCATCTATTCATGTGTTATGTCACATCTCCCCCCCCCCCCCGCTTGGCATGTTGTTCCAGGAGACTCTGGCTTTATTATGGAAATGCTGCACCAGCTCCATAGCTAATGGTCAGATTTGCACTTTAAGCAGGGATTAAACCACTTGTTATGTATAGTGTCTGTCTGGCTTAAAGCATTTCCTTTGAGTGCAGAATGAAATTTCTGGGAATGTGCATGTAAATCTTTTAATTAGGTTATAAGCTAAAAGCATTTAAAATATGAGCCCTTCTTACATATTTTAGTGCCTAATCGTATATTTTTTTTCACATGCTTTTAGCAACGGAAATTCATTTAAAACTACAGGGAGTCATGAATAGAGTCAAACTGAAATATTTCACATACTATTGTTTAGTAGTACAGTATATTGTGAGTTTTTATGAATAAGATTTTTATGCTTAATATTTTTCATTTGTTTGATTATCACTAATTATTTTAAAAAGTGCTAGATAATTCATAAATTGGTCGGGTAAGTCAGTAATTTAGGTATCTAGGTATGGAGCCAGAGGTTAGAAGTTCAATTCTTCACCGTGAGTGCTAATCAATCAACCTGTGTCACCTTGGGCAAACTGAACAGTCCTGGGAGGCACCCGAGACAAAGGGTATAGAAAAGCACTTCTAAGTATCCTGTTATTTAGAAAACCCTGAAAAAATTCACCAGGAATCAAAGTTGACTTGATAGCACATCATCACCATCACCATCATTTTGTGTATTTTTTTTTGTTCCAGCTACAAAAGACTTTTTAAAGCTGCTATTATGTCATTGCCTGAACTGTTCTTTAGTTTAAACAGATATTTTCTGTTCTAAGGACATGAGCTGGCTAGAAAACATTCTGTGTTCTTCCCAGTGAAATGAACAACAGTTGCATGCTAGAGGCCACTAGTTATTTTGACAACATTTCTCTGGAACTATGAGCACATGGTGCTTAAATGTAACACTTGTGTCAATTATCTCAAAAAGTAACTGTAACCTGTGTCATGTTCTTGATCATGCTCTGTTTATGTTCTGCTCTTCCATAATTTTAGCCTTTCCACAGTAATATGATTGACCAGTGAATGCAATTTCATTTTGGATTTGGGTACTTTACCTTTTTCCTCACAGGTATCTGATAATTATATTGCCTAAATTTCATTACAAGTGTACATTACAGTCACTTAGAATCTTCCTTTATTAATTAGATTGCTTGCTTTAATAGCCCAAGATGGTTGGTTAATGTTTCCTTCATGAGAGCTAATGTTCCAGAGAGAATGAGCAATCACACTCTGTTTCTCAAAGAGAAAACCATCACAGCTTGGAGAAGGCAATTTCCCAGTTAGAGGGAGGGGGCTGATGTGAAATCTGCCTTGCTAAAGAAATACTAGATTGGCAATTTTGGAATGAGAGGAAGAAAACAAGTGGGATGGGAAGCAATTGAAGGTCCCTCAAGCATTCTGGTAGGGCAGTGCAAGAGACCTGGTGTTTGGTCAGTAGGATGCCCCATTTACCTGTTAAGAAAAAGAAAGAAAGAAAGAAAAGGAGGGAGAGAATGTACAGTATCACCCAAAAAATGGAGGTAGAGGCAAACATGGACAGTTAAATAAAATCTATCTATGGGAATTAATACCCCTACATACAAATACTTAAGTTATTGTTATCATTTAAATAACAATACATATCACAATAGCAGGGAAGACCAAACATTGTGCATGCTCAATGTGTTGCCCAGTGGCTAACTATGGGTGAGCAACCTCTCCAGTGTTCTGCTGTCACTTGTTGTTTTCTAAAGCACTTTTTATTTTAGTCTGGAACTGTAAAGCTCTTTCAAGAAATGGTGACTGCAAACAGAGGACTGTCCTCTATAAATCAACCTATTGATAGGCATATGAGTCACTTTGTATGTATGTATGTAAGTATGTAAGTATGTATGTATGTATGTATGTATGTATGTATGTATGTATGTATGTATGTATGTATGTATGTATGTATGTATGTATGTAACATGTGTATACCTGGAGAGGTTGCCCACCCATAGTTACATGTATGTATGTATGTAACATGTGTATACTTGGAAATACACAAACACATTCAAAAGTATATCAACTCATCAAAGAATGGAGCGGGCTTCTTAGTACTGTACATCCAGACAGAGCAAAATGCATACTAGACATTAACAATAATTCAGACAGAAAAGTAATACTGAACTCAAGAGAGTAGAGCAAATAGAAACATACAGTACGTACAAATATATGCTCCATGTAATGACAACTACACAGAGGAACAAAAGGAGCAGTTTTTTGATGAACTATCTGAGGTGATAGAGTAAGTGGAAACAAATGGCATACTCTATGTAATGGGAGATTTTTAACGGCAGGCTGGGTACTAACAGAAGAGAGTATGAAAACTTCATTGGTCCACATGCTGCTGGTAATAGTGAAAGGAATGAGAATGGACAAAGGATACTACTGTTATGCAACCAACACCATCTCTTTATTACCAACACTTTTTCCCAACACCGAGATTCACAACGTTATACATGTTATACAATGGAATGATATCACCATCAAAAGCCAGATTGATTACATATTAACAAGAGATAAAAGAAGATTCAGAATACTCGATGCAAAAGCAATTCCCAATGGACCATGTGACACCAATCATAAAATTGTGGAGTTAACACTAAGAAATTATTAACCCAATATTAAAAGAAGAGAACCAAACAAAACCTAGACTTTCTCAGTCTTAGGCAAATGAGAAGCATGCAACAAATTATAACACTAGGCACTAGGAGAAGGGTTAGTGAACAGGTTAATGAAAAATAAGAATGAGGATAGGTCCTATTTAGGACTATACAAAATACAGAGGAATAGAAATATGGTACAGCATATATTATAAGGTAAATAGTTGCATGCTTGAGATTATGCTTAAAAAAAGCAAACACAATTCAAGAAAGTTGAGTTTAAAGAGAAAATGGAATACAAAAACTTTATTATGATAGATGGTTCAATGTCATTTCTATTGATTTTGTAAACTCAAAATGTGGGAGAAACTCATGCAGCCAGGCCCAAGGCTCTGGGTATTCAAAGGCTGAGAGATATTAGGAATATATAATAAAGTGGAACCTCATACAACAATCACCAGGTATAATAATGAAATTGCATAACAATTAGGTTTTGGGGGAGGAATGGCATCCCACATAAATTTTCCTATGGAAAAAATTTGTACATCAATTTTTCAATGGGAAAAACCACTTAGCAAAAAAATATATATCATTGTACGATGCATCCCATAGGGAAAATCGCTATACGATGCTTGCATCATATAGCAATTGTTTCGTACAACAAGCCCCATGGAATGGATTAAAATTGTTGTATGAGGTACTACTGTATTAAACAATTATTTGAATGCTGTCATATATTTCTGTCAATGTATCTCAGGGGTGCCCAAACTTTTCGGGCCAGTCACGTGGTTGAGTGGGTTGGTCATGTGATTCCTCCCACCAGAAGCGGAAGTAAAACACACCTGTGCATGCACAAAAAGCTGCCATAAATGCACCCATGGCTGCATTGAGCTTTACGGCAGTGTTTTGCACATGCGTGGGCATGTTTTACTTCCACTTCCAGGACTGGCAAAGATGGTGCAAGTTGGATTATTAGGTGCCCATGGGCCAAAGTTTGGGCACCCCTGGTGTATCTGACTGCAGAGCCAAAGGTTGGGAGTTCAATTCCCTTGTGTGTCTCCCAAGAGAAGAATCAATCTGTGTGGCCATGGGCAAATGGCACAGTCCCAGGACACCTCCCCCACCCCAAAGAAGGGAGCAGTAAACTATTTCTGAGTACTCTATACCAAGAAAACTCTGCAGAGGGTCACCATAGGTCAGAATTGACTTGATGGCATGCAATTATTATTCTCACCAGCAAAATTTCCAGCAAAGAATTGCAACAGGTTAAGAAATGAATGTAGGCATTTCATATTGCACACCAAATCATGTGCAATATGAAGTCAGTGCAGACATTTCATATTGTATGCTGGGATACATCTTAACTTCACACAATTCGCCACTGAACATTGTGCTGCTAGCATTACTCCAGGAAATGTAACTAACAGTGTTCTAGCCAATATTTTAATATCAGAAATGGGGGGTGGGTGGGAGTAATTTCCTTTACATGATGGAATATATCTCATCATACTATCTGCTCTTCTTCACCTCACTGTATTAAATTATATCATGTTTTGCAATTGGCCATTTGAAAGTAAATGGAGTTTCTTTTAAACGTCTGAATTTGGAGACCTACTACTATAAGGAAATTATGTCAGTGGAGGACAAGTGTAAAACAAAAACCCAGAAAACACAAGTAATTCCATTGACATTTATTTTGATCACAAATTTGGCTACAATTTTACCTTAATTAGTTGCCCCTGACTGGTGAATATTCCAGATTTTATTCCAGCTTTCTGGTGAAGATTGCTGTGTTTCTGTATGCCCACCTTCCAGGTAAGCAGGAAACTTGTACAGTAATACCTCAGATAACGATTACCTCGGATAACGCTAAAATTGCATAACGTTAAGTAATCTGGGGAGGAGAATTAGATTGAATAACGTTAAGGTCCTATGGGATGGATCGGATAACAACCGCTAAAGCCTGTGCGGTTACAATGTATCTCTATGGAGCTTTAATGTTATCCGGTCCATCCCATAGGATTTTAACATGCATCGGATAACACTAAAAATTGGATAACACCAAGACTTGTGGAACCAATTCTCAGCGCTATCCGAGGTATTACTGTATTTGAAAAACAGGTGATGGATGTTGGGGAGCTATAGAGATTTACCCACTGACCTCTATCTGTACAACTAAGTGGAAAATTCCAACCACGTTACTAGAGGTGGAACATTAAACCACACACCTCAGAGCTCAGTTGTAACCAGCTTTGAGCTCAATTTAAGAATCACATCTGGCAAACGTCTGCATTGAATTCTTAAGACATTCATTTATAATTTGTCTTCAATATATACAATGTATCAGTGCATAGCCTGAAAAATGTGCACTTCAACTAGGAAAGCTCGCTGATTAATTGAGTTTTTAGTGGTCTGATAAAGGTATCACCTCTTCCTACGTTTTATATATTTAAGCTGTGTATCTAACCTAAATACAAGAAGAAAGCATGATCTGAATGCACAATTCAATCTATGCTTTAAAAGTGTTTAAAGATGTAATAGGGTTGGTAGCTGATACAGTGCAATGGAAGAAAGGTAAACTACTTACCACTATCAGACACAATGACATAATAACCAACTTTTCCCTTGGCTTTATGTGGGCAGTCAGTCTAAATGCAAATGCTGTCATTTTAAATTGCTTTTCCTCCTACTGATCTGAATTTACTGAAATTTAGCTCACTGGGAGAGTAATTTATTCAAGAATTATCTTGGTAAAATGTGTTTTATTTGGCTTTACATTAAGTAGCCAAGGATAACCAAGTGATTATTTTATTGGTGCAATACAATAAGCTTCACATAAATATTTAATATTCTAAATGTTTTATAATCAATATTTTCAAATAACAGCAGATTCTTGTTTTATGAGGTTATTAATAACTATAAGCTGTTGTTGATGGCTGGTTATAAATCTGAATATATTCCTAGCAATACAAAAATAACCTAACTAAAAGAGACTAAATTATTAAAGCCATAAGTAAATTAATAGTTAATAGAACAGTGAGTATAAATTTGTAATCAATCACACATGATTGCTCATTTTAAAGCAGACAATACAGATCTGTTATAACTAAATGTGCAATACTGCCTTTGAGTAGTACAATTTAGTTTAATGCATAGTTGGTATAGGAGCAGGTGAGGTAAGACTCAGATTAAAACCATTGAGTGGTGAGTTTTCAAAAATGATTTCCATCAACGATGGCTGCAAGTGGTTTCAGCCTCCCTCCATCTATTAGCTGATGCCGCCCGCTGACGCCGCCTGCACTGCAGGGCACTCCCCGGGCCGGTCTGGCTGGGGAGTGAAAGGACTAATATCTGCGACCCCTGGCTGCCTATAAAGTGACACCTGGGTCGCTGCTCGCTGCTAACGCTGCCCGCGGTGCAGGGCACTCCCAGGGCTGGTCTGGTCAAGGAGCAAAAGGACTAATATCTGCAACCTCTGGCTGCCTATAAAATGACACTGGGGTCGCTGCTCGCCGCTGACGCCACCTGCACTGCAGGGTGCTCCCTGGGCCGGTCTGCTCGGGGAACGAAAGGACTAATATCTGCGATCCCTGGCTGCCTATAAAGTGACACCGGGGTTGCTGCTCGCCGCTGATGCTGCCTGGGCTGCAGGGCGCTCCCCAGGCTGGTCTAGTCGGGGAGCAAAAGGACCAACACCTGTGACCCCTGGCTGCCTATAAAGTGATGCCGGGGTCACTGCTCACTGCTGATGCTACCCGCACTGCATGGCACTCTCTGGGCCGGTCTGGCCGGACAGTGAAGGGACCAACACTTGCGACCCCTGGCCACCTATAAAGCGATGTCGGGGTCACTGTTCACCGCTGATGCCGCTGATGCCACCCACGCTGAAGGGCACTCCCCAGGCTGGTCTGGCAGGGGAGCGAAAAGATGAATGTGGCATACTGTATTGTGTTAGACTATAGTATTTCTGAAATGATTTTTATGAGGTCTTGATGTTTTGTAATTTGTAATTATGATTGGAGGTTTTTTGGGATGTTTTTGATATGTTTTATTTGCTATGTGAGATTTGTAATTTGCTATGTGATATTGATAACTATTTCTGTGCTATGTAATTGTTTCCGTTGTAAGCCGCCCAGAGTCACTGTGGGAGTGGGGCGGCATATAAGTTGAACAATACAATACAATCTATTATCTATAATGGAGGAAATGCCCCACTGGTGCTAGTTTTCAAAGAGATACTGATGTTAGTCTATCAGATAACAAATAAAGTAAAGCAAAAAAGATCAAAAAACAAACAAACCCCATTGTGGCACCTTAAAGATGACTGAAGTTTAATATTAGCTTTTTGTCAATCAAGTCCACTTTATCAGACATAAGAGTGAGACAAATTTATCTGTCTATTTTATATTACTGTGTTTGTTGTTGTTCAGTCACACAGTCGATTCCGACCCTTTGCTCTGTGCCCATTGTGTCTACAATACCATCTAGCCATCTCATCTTTGGCCACCCCCTTCTACTTTTGCTCTCCACCTTTCCCAGCATCAAGGCTTTCTCAACTGAATCCTCACTTCTCATTTGATGTCCAAAGTACTTTAGCTTCAACTTTACTATTTGACCTTCTAAGGAGCAGTCAGGGTTAATTTCTTCTAAGATTGATCTATTCGTTCTCCTCACTGTTCAAGGTAATCTCAAATATAGATGAAATTTTCTGGAGCATTCTAGAATGACAACACAGGGAACAATTCCAATAATAAGCCTGTGGGATAACTACCCGCCATACTACATAGCATCATGTTATTTAGATGGAATAATGAAAAGGAAGAAAAGAAAAATGGAAGATGTGGGAGTCTCCTCTTTTGAGCTTTTCTGGTGAAGTTGAGTTTGCAGGGATAGATTGTCAAAGTAAAAGGTTGCTGGATACAGACAAAGGCAAAGTGTAGAAACCATATATTTATTCAAGCAGGGAACTGGAAGACTCAGGCCCTAGTTTAAGACACATATTCTACATCCTTCAAGATTGCTATCTAAGAGCAAGTCCAGACCACCCCTTGTGCACATTTTCAAATCATTAGAGGAGGGAGAAGTAACTAAATTACATTTAGCCTGCTTCCTTCATCTGAACACCCAAATCAAACCTTGCTCACATGGTCAAGTGGGCAAATAAAACACTTCCCCTGCTCCTGTGCAGAGAGACAAAGAAAGTTTTTTCTCTCCTCTGGCTGATTATTGTATCTCTAGATCTGCAAAGAAAAGGAAAACATTTCCCCCATCTTCCCTTTAATTTTCCATTGAAGCTGGGGCTGTCTGCTTTCGGCTGCAGCTTTGATTGGTAAATTATTCCTTCTTGCTGATCCTGCAACATAACAACAAGCAAGGTGGTACAATCACACTATCCCTGTCCCTCTTCAGAAAAGCAGAGAAATTGTAAAATAAAAACATCCAGTATGCTGATAGAGCTTGTAATGTTAGCCTCGTCAACATGCTAGATGTTGACAGAGGAAGCAGTCTTTGAAGGCATCTGTTTCTTGTCAATAAAAATAGCCCCTTGATGGTGGTTCTAAAAGAGGCACTTGGGGGAGGGGGCACTCCAGTACCATGAAATGTAGATGAATTGTGTCCACAACTCTTCCTCAGAGCTTGAAAGAGTGTGCTAAATGCTTGTCTAGACATGTTCTAGGAGCTGAAGTATACATAGTTAGACGTTGATTAAGAAAGGAAATATATTTAATAGTGAAAAGTGCCTGATTGCTATAGCAGATTTTTCTTACCTGTCATTTGTCCCCCTCCCCCCACATTGGCCACCCATAATGATAGCTTTATTTGCAAGTATGATTGCTCAGGAATGAAGGTCTACTTATAATCACATTTCTACAACATTAACATGATTTCAATATCATATAACATGTTATTTGAGTGGAGGAGGAACTTTGATTTCCAATGGTCATGAAGGCGGAAGAGGCCAGGTCAGATGGAAGGCGCACCTTGTCCATATCCTCAAGGTTGCAGCAGTCCATTGCAGCCCCGGTGTTAAATCTTGCATGTCTCATTTCATGTGTGCCACAGGAAATGGCTCTGTGATCACAGTGTGTGGGTCACTACATGGCAAGCTGGGATCTACCTTAAACAAATTCTTGCCAATGACATTTTTCCTGCTTCAGGGAAAAATGCATTCTTAGATACAAGTTGCAGTCAACAACAACAACAACAAAAACAACATGTTATTTGTAATCTACAGCGGAAACTAAGCCAGACTCAGAAGAATTCTTTTGACATATCCAGGTGTTTCAGAATCCCATTGTGAGCCATCTTGAACATATGAACTTACTTTGAAAAATATTGCTTTGGAGATATATTTTCCATATACTGTAATTCAGTGGAGTTCACTGATGACTCATTTGCAAACTACAGTACTGTATTAAATTGACACATATCTAATATCTGAATCTTTCTTCAGCCTATTCCAAGTTGCACATGTAGAAAGAACACCAGCTCATATTCATCACAGTTGAGTCAGTTCAGAAAGAAATTGCTTACAGTATTTGGTGCTCTTCTAGTCTCTCAGATTGCTAAAGTCAGGAACTTGTTGGAGTTTTCTGTTTATTAGTGATGCTACTAATAATATACACAATACATTTTTTATGAATGTGCTAACAATTTCCCCACCTTTAAGGAAAGATGTTCATCTTCTGCTAATAGTATGTTAACCTAATGAAGCAGATTATTTAAAGTGGTCAAGGACCATTAGGGGTATTAACATGCATTCTCCATACAAATCACAATAATTAATATTGAAGATGAATCTCTTCAAGAAAGAAGTACTGATTTGCTTATACGTATGTACCTACTTCTTTTTCTGTCTTTGTTTTGATGCTTGTTTGTAAGTGCTTCATTAGAAACAGTATATTTCTGCCCACTAAGCAGCAAATGTATCTGCAAAGCTTTTAGCTAAAATTGGTGGTTTATAAATAATGATTACTAATCCCATTGGGCAAAGTAGTTCTACACATGAATTCACTTTAATCTGAATTACATCTCTTATTTTCCCACATGAGTATGTTTGGCAGTAACAATTCAGCTGAAATTCTTAGATACAGGAGTATATTTTTAAAAATAATTTGTGTCATGCATTTATAAACAGACTAAACATATATTTGAATGTTGAGCTCTCACAGTGCTCACTGAAATTATGAGTTTGCTTCATAAACTGTTCTTTGGTTCTGCCCACTAAAAAGTGTGGGAGGTGTTTTTTTTTTTTGCAAGATGCACAAGCTCTTACATGGATACATGTAAGCAAAGTAAGATCCTACAATAGAGGACTCACACTTCACCATCAGCACCTAGAGGTATCCCCCATGAAGCCACTTTGGAGGATGAAATGCTCTCTTCCTGTCTTGTCTTGATGGAATGAAATAAAAATGACAAAAGTAAAAAGTTACAAGGCAGATCGATTCACAATAATGAGCTCTACTGATTTCCTGAAAGTCTTGTTGAGAATCCACTATCTTTCCTTTGAGTGCTATTATCCTTTGAGTGATTGGAATTATTTTTGGACAACTTTTCTCTTGTCTTTGTTAGGTAAGTAGCTTAAAGATGTGTGACCTAAACTGCCCTAGGGTGTTTTATTGGGCAAGCAGGGTGGGGCCTGAGAATAATCAGAACAGAAAGGAATACAAACATTAAGGTACTCTCTATCAACAGATTGTTGCTTGAGCTCCTCTTCTTCGACTAAATGACTATCAGGTCCTTGATTTAATTTCCCTTATAAGCAAGGTGATGTTCAAGGTGTTGCAACAAAGGCTTTTATCTTGAATGGAGTTAAAAATGCATGATGTTCAAGCTCAATCACTTTAATAGTTACAAGGTTGTAACCTCACTAAATAGTGGTGGTAACCAAACAAGACACAGTTTAGGCTCATGCTCTGCTATAAGTGTTAAAATGATGCTGTCATTGACAGAAGAGTGTGGGGGCCACCCATGTAGCATTAGCAGTATTTTAACTAGAAATTACTTCTGAGAAATGGGAAAACAAAACAGTTGCTTTTAAATTTGCTGTTTAGATTCTAATTAAGAAGCCCAATTTAACAGATTACTTTTTAAAAATAACTTTCTAGGCTCCCGTCTCCTAAGAGACAACTACCTAATTTGCTTCCCAAATGTTAGCTACACGCATTCCCTACCTTTCCAGCCAACTCCTTTTCTACAGTAATACCTCAAGTTACAAATTTAATGTGTTCCAAGGCATTTTCATGTTATGAAAAATTTGTAACTCAAATTTCCAATAGGAATGCACTGAAAACCAAAATTCATATCTTGAAACATGGTTTCCCACAGGAATGCATTGAAAACCAATTAATCTGTTCTGGAAAAATTCCTAACTGAAGCCATTATTTTCAATTGATTTTCATTTGTAATGTGAAAATTTTGTAACTCGAACCATTTGTAACTTGAGGTACCGCTGTACAGTATTTCTATTTTTGGTCTCTTCTCTCTATCCCACTCTCTAGTTTCATTTCCTCCTTTCTTCTTCTGTCTGGATCTTTGTTAGCCATCGAAATATATCCTTTTGGCCAGAGCCTTTCTTCTCATAGCTAACCTGCCACCAGAACAGGATTAATTCTAAAGCCGGCAAAATAGAAGCTTACCAGAGACTAAGACAACATTTAGATGCAGGACAGGACAACCAGAGGCTTTAAAAGGTTTGTGTCAAGCAAGTCCAAGACTGACATTGGCAAACAGAAAAACAGGAAAGTCCAAAAGCATAGGCAATCAGTTCAAAAGGCCACAAGCAACAAGGAATCACCAGCAAGGTCAGGGAGCAAGACAATCCAAAACCAGGAGAGAAATTGTCTTCCATAAACTTCTAGTCGCCACTGAAAGTTTTTTTTTATCACTAGGCAGCTGCAGGTGTTTGGGCAGCTGGGAGAATAACTCAGTTACTGGATTTTGGGTGGTGGGTCTCTTTGACAGAAAGAGCCCCCTCCTAAGGATGATCTTTGTTTCAAGGCATCCTTCCCTACAGCTGAGGACTTTGCTTTAGGGTTTCAAATTGGGATTTTGCCTTTAGTCTGACTTTAGCTGCAGAGTCACAGGGCTGTAACCAGGATTCGAGATGTGGGTGGGCGAATATTTTTTCAGGATGGACAACAAAGCCTCTTTTCAATGCATTCCTATGGGAAACCATGCTTTGCCAGGGTGAGCAAACTGCTAACTCAAGGTGGGCCAAGCCCACCCTGGCCACCCCCTGGCTACGGCCCTGGGTACCTGCATCTGTAGGTTATGTAAGGTTGAGAGTGAGTCTTCATCATGGAGAAGGCCTTGTAATGGTTAAATGTTCTAGGAAAGGGGGTGGGGGAGAGGAAGATTTCTCACTAAGAAAAGGCAGGTGTTGTTGGGGAAAGATAGGTGAAGATTGTTTGTAAAAGGGGGAGTGAACTGTCTTCAAAATGGTCCTGTCTCTGGCCTCCCCTAGAATTCCATATACAGTATATATATATGCGCTTCCTCTTTACTATGCCTTTTTGCTCCAATAAATGTTGTAACTACCAAGAATTGCCTCGTGTCAATTCTTCTGCTGGTGAGACGCCACAGAGGTCTGTTAAGTCCTGGGCTGCCCGGTCCAGAAGAAGCAGTCCAGGCAGGTTGGGAGTGTCCCCCAAGGGCCAGAAAGCATATGGGAGCCCTCAGACCAACCTTAAGAGGTTCAAACTCCTGGCCCCCACCCCAAGATCTACTACCACTTGAGGATTTGGTCTCCTGGATGTTGGAAAGTCCAGGGTTAACAATTATTCACCCACATTAGAATCAAGGGACTGACTCATCCTTGCTGGATGATGCATCCACTGACAGCACGACAATAGCCAACCTGTTTCCTATCCCCACCTAGCTGAAAATACCTCCTTTCAAGAGAGAAAGTTTCTGTGAAGAATGATTTTAGACAAAACTCTCTATGAGGCCCCCTGACTACAGCACTTCTGTAGGCACTTTGCACTTCCCTGGACCGACTATGATAAGCTCTTCAGCAACAGTGCAGTTTAAGAGATCTGTAGACAGAATCTACAACCTGCCTGTAAAAAATGCTTCATCTACCTACAATAACCTCCTTGATGGAGACAGAGGAGAAAGCTAGGTTATTTCTGTCCTGAAAAGAAGAAAGAAGTTGTGATGGTGGGGGGCAATGAAACACACAACTTTAGGCCAAGAAGAACAAAGACCTTTCTGATTATGTGCTGACAATGCTGACTTATGGAGACTATCTAGAGTTTTCTCTGTATAAAGTTCTCTAGCATGCCCTGTTTCAGCTTGAATCCCATCTGCTACCTGGGAGGAAAACATCTGCCCACTTTGGGCTGAGATATTAGCTGTACCTTTTCCTGGAGAAGACTACACTTAAATTGGGTTATTGGAACAAATGCAATATTGAGCTGCCTTTGAATAGTGTTTGTAACAACTGATTAAGCACTGCTGCAGGCAAATGTTTCCAGGAACTCATCACTGGGATTATGTGATTCTATTGCAGTGTTATATGTACTGGCTTCTGTATTTATTTGTCTGGTTAGTAAATGTATACTTTTGATTGGCATCCTCTGAGAATCTCGCATTTCTAAAATAAATGGACACTTTAAAACAGGGGTGGCCAATCTTTTTACATCACAGGCCTGACCACACCCCCGTACAGCTGAGAGGGCCGGACCATCCCCCCTGGAAGCAGAAGCAGACACATTTACAGCTGTCATAAATACACCCACTTCCACAGTTATGACAGCCACGGGCATGTTTGCGTATGCACAGGCCCATTTTATGGCTGACATAAACGCACCTGCTTCCACTTCTGGCTGTGGCGGAGGCAGAGATGGGCCAGATGGGATGGTACTGTGGGCTGGTCTGGTCCACGGGCCATAGGTTGGGAGCCCCTGCTTTAAAACAATGCAGATATCTACCTAGTGCTTTGGGGGGAAACTGTAGCTAGTAATTAGTTTATATCTATTATACAAGTTTTCCCATGTTAACAGACCTATCAGTGGTAATATCAGGCCACATGTTTAGAGGTATGTATGAAGTGTAAATGCTGAAAAAGAATGGTGAAAATGGTTCATTATTCTTTAACTGCTATATAATGTACTTAAAGAATTGTGAGAATAAATTGCAAAGAGTTACTTCTGAGAGAAATCTGCCAGCAAGAGGTTCATATTTCTGGCAATATGACCGTTCCATCTGTTACCACTTCCTACAATTCTTTTAAAACACATACATATACACCTGCACATCAATGCTACAGTTAAAAGGCCTTGAGTTATGAAACACCTATCGCATTCTGAATTTTTGCTTACTTTTATTCTGAAAAAGTAATTTACTGTGTTACTCATTGCTTCTTGGCAGCCAAGTTCACCAATCAGGCTGATTTAGTTATACTGCTGACACTGTTAAATACCTGGAAGTCAAAATGAAATGATGCTGCAGACCACATCCAGACTATGGGGCGCAGGTTGAGAGTTCCTGTTCTAATCTAATGAACCTTCAATGTGTCCAATTTCATAACTGCTGCTCCAGGATACTATTAAGCTACCCTGTAAATTCTGTCATAGATTCAAATTTAAATGCCATAAATAAATATCTGAAATTATCATGGTATTTATATTGTCCCAAGAATAGTGTTAGGTAGGTTGCCCAAAGCTGGTGTTCTTCAGCTTTGTTGTACAAGTTCATCGTTCCCAGATAGCATAGTCATGTAATGGGTTGGGAGTTACAAATTGAAGTCCAATACATCTAGAAGATGTGCAGCTTGGTATAATGTGTGAATAAGCAACTACAGTTGTGCATCAAAATCATATAGAAATGACATTCTGAGTATGTTAGAGAAATGACAGCTTATAAACACAACAAATATATTGATTACCCACAATACTAAAGATATGAGAAGATAAACTGTTCTAGGATTTCTTCATTTTGCTTAATGTGCTTTGGTATTTTTAAGTTTTAGAATGCTAACCTATAGAAATCAATCAATCAAAATTAAAACCTATCATCTGTTCCTATCTCCTTTGTGTGTGTGTGTGTGTGTGTGTGTGTGTGTGTGTGTGTGTGTGTGTGTGTGTGTGTGTGTGTGTGTGTGTGAGTATCATAATTCTTAGTCATGGCAAATGAATATTTGGTTCAATCTGCTAACTCACTTTTGAAGCTAAAATAGTAGATATCATTAAATCTTATCCAGCAGAGATAAAAGTTTTGAGAATTCCCCTGTAAAAGAAAACTACAATGTAAGTGAAGAAAACCTATTGGATAGAAAGGGCCCTAACAGAAACGGTCAAGAAGGCATATATTGTATTTGGAATGGTTCTCTTAAAAATAAATCAGAAGTCATACTAAAAGAGAGATGAACTCAAAAGAAAGAAAGAAAAGAAAAAAGTCAGTTTTTTAATTCTTTTTTAATTCTTTTTTTTTTTTTTTGCTTTAGTGACAACATATTTATCATATAAGGAAATCACATTTTTGGCATTGTTCTGAGTGGGGGAGGGGATGAGGGAAAGAAAAGATCCTGTCCAGTTACATCATCTGTAGGATATCCTTATTAAAATTAATTGAAGAAATGGTTGGAACCCAAGGGCTGTTAGCAGATACTTAAATAATTATATTGCTGGGTTTTGAGATGTTAAGTTTTTGAGAAGTTAGGTTGAGAACAGAACCTAAGCCTTGGGTGCATTGTTTTATTTCTTCTTTAGGCAATAAATTTGTGGCTGTTTTTAATTTCCACTAACAAGGATAAGCAAGTAATCTTTATCTAGGACAGGATCAGCCCAAGCTTTAAATTTCCTTAAATTCTTTGGAGGAAAGGTGGGATATAAAATTAAGTTACTGAATAAATGAATGGGGGGCAGGGTAAGCCATGAACACTTGGGTTCCTTCTCTATGGTCCTCTTTCTATCCTTTCTGATATCTTTTAAACTACTAATTAATAATAACTTCTGCCAGAAAGGACACATTTGGAAGTATGTAGCATTAGCACCAGAAGATAAATCTTGAACTAAAATGTCTATACTTTGTCTTGAGGCCACTTCAAAGGAATAGACAAGGAGGCCGATAAAAGACTGGCAGTGGGGGCGACGAAAGGACGCTCCCGCTTCTCCCCGGGTCTTTCCCCCTCACCCGGGGATGGAACAAGCTGCCGCAGCTGTGGTCGGTGAGGCGTCCCCCCCCCCGCCCTCCCTCCGGGACCTCTTCCCATCTCGGCCTGGAGGCCGATAAAAGACTGGCGGTGGGGGCGACGAAAGGCCGCTCCCGCTTCTCCCCGGGTCTTTCCACCTCACCCGGGGATGGAACAAGCTGCCGCAGCTCTGGTCGGTGAGGCGTCCCCCTCCCGCCCTCCCTCCGGGACCTCTTCCCATCTCGGCCCGGAGGCCGATAAAAGACTGGCGGTGGGGGCAACAAAAGGATGCTCCCGCTTCTCCCCGGGTCTTTCCACCTCACCCGGGGATGGAACAAGCTGCCGCAGCTGTGGCCGGTGAGGTGTTCCCCCCCTCCGCCCTCCCTCCGGGACCTCTTCCCATCTCGGCCCGGAGGCCGATAAAAGACTGGCAGTGGGGGCGACGAAAGGACGCTCCCGCTTCTCCCCGGGTCTTTCCACCTCACCCGGAGATGGAACAAGCTGCTGCAGCTGTGGTCGGTGAGGCGTCCCCCCCCGCCCTCCCTCCGGGACCTCTTCCCATCTCGGCCCGGAGGCCGATAAAAGACTGGCGGTGGGGGCGACGAAAGGACGCTCCCGCTTCTCCCCGGGTCTTTCCACCTCACCCGGGGATGGAACAAGCTGCCGCAGCTCTGGTCGGTGAGGCGTTCCCCCCCCTCCGCCCTCCCTCCGGGACCTCTTCCCATCTCGGCCCAGAGGCCGATAAAAGACTGGCGGTGGGGGCGACGAAAGGACGCTCCCGCTTCTTCCCGGGTCTTTCCACCTCACCCGGGGATGGAACAAGCTGCCGCAGCTGTGGTCGGTGAGGCGTCCCCCCCCGCCCTCCCTCCAAGACCTCTTCCCATCTTGGCCTGGAGGCCGATAAAAGACTGGCGGTGGGGGCGACGAAAGGACGCTCCCGCTTCTCCCCGGGTCTTTCCACCTCACCCGGGGATGGAACAAGCTGCCGCAGCTGTGGTCGGTGAGGCGTCCCCCCCCGCCCTCCCTCCGGGACCTCTTCCCATCTCGGCCCGGAGGCCGATAAAAGACTGGTGGTGGGGGCGACGAAAGGACGCTCCCGCTTCTCCTCGGGTCTTTCCACCTCACCCGGGGATGGAACAAGCTGCCGCAGCTGTGGTCGGTGAGGCGTTCCCCCCCGCCCTCCCTCCGGGACCTCTGCCCATCTCAGCCCGGAGGCCGATAAAAGACTGGCGGTGGGGGTGACGAGAGTTGATTAGGAACAGCTATTCCCCGAAAGCTGATTAGGAACAGCTATTGGCGGGCGTACGTTATACTTGTGAAAGTTGATGATATTTGTATTTGTATTTGTGACTTGATATTTATATTTATGACATTGAATCATATTTGCAATGCTGAATGGAATATTATCTTGCTATTATATTGTTACTTTTTTATATATTGTATATTGATTGAATTGCATTTTTCTGACTGTATTGTGCTTTTGCTTTTATGACTATATTGACTGTATTATATTTGTTATATTGATATGTTGTTGCTTTAAATTTGATACTGTAACATTGTAAGCCGCTCTGAGTTGCTTCGGCAAGGAGAGTGGCATATAAATGCAAATATAATAATAATAATAATAATAATAATAATAATAATAATAATAATAATAATAATAATAATAATAATAATAATAATAATAATAATAATAATAAACATCTACATTCAATTTTTTCCTTTAAAATGTACATGTGAACTAATGTGCTATAAGTCAAGAGTGCATGACTTTATTTTTTTATATATAGTTATCCAAAGAAACAATCAGAAGGACAACCTTTTTAACACCAAAGACATACTGTGTATTTCTTACATGTTGCTGCTAACAAACTCTCCAGTTATCTGCTCCAAGTTGCCATATAGCCTGCTATATCACATGCAGCTAGCACTCAATATAAATAAATTTGGTGGCAAGAGCATTTTGTTGTACTATACAGGAATGAACTCTGACAGCTGGGTCAAACTCACCATCAGCTGCCATAAGAAATATGAAATAAGCATGTGTGACTACAAGAAGCAGAAGCTTAGAAATGTAGCTACAAGAGCTTATTAGTCCAGTGACTGCCTATTTCACAATTCAGATGGCATACCAGTTAGTACCAATCAAAGGGGGATTGTGAGACAGGGATGCAGAGCAAAAGTCACCCTCTTTACCATTGGAGAAATAAGGAAATTGGGGTGAATTATATTTTTTGGACTACAGGCCTATTAGCTGCTGCTTGGGATGAGATCACAGAAAAAACAGAGAGAAAATCAAAGACTAAATCAAAGACATACCAGCTGCCTGTTATCTGGTGGGAAGGCACCAAAGTCTGAAGGTCACAGTGTTTACCTTCCTATTAGCTAATTAGGTGAAATTATTATCAGCTGAAGAGAAAGAAGGGGGAGTTACTTGGAAAGAAATTACTATTTTAGAGAAGATTTGAGGCATTGTGACAACTAATTGGTGAATCCCCTCCAATGCTCTGGAAAAAAAATGGGTTGGTGGGTTTTTCTGAAGTGAATGCCTTACTAAATGTTTTTATGCTATGTTGCTCTACAAACTTTTGTTGTACTTCTTCAACTTATTCAAATGTTCTCCCTTTTCACTTATTTTGTCAACTTTCATATAGTGAAAGGACAATTAATCTTGTATTTGTGCAAAAACAAAATAGATTATTAATATGAACAACACAAAAATGTGTACCAATGTTGCAAATAGATGTGTACTGTGCTGAACATCTAGTAGAATTAAGATGTAGTAAAACAGAGAAAGGTAACTGAAACATAATTGTGTAGCATTTTGCTAATCTTAGTGACACACATCTATTTCAGTTTTCAGATGACCAAGCAATAGTATTGGATAAAACCATTTTGCTTTTAAATATGCATTGTACCACTACCACCCTAGTTAATTTACACCAGTGAAAGTTGTAGAAACAATAATTAAAGGATAACATGACCCAATTCTCAAAAATTAGAGGAATATTGAAAATGAAAAATGATTACTGGTACATCTCTTAGAATGCATGGGGTTCACTGAAAAACTCAGGAACAGAAGTTCAATTGATTATATACTGCAAATCAAGAAAGGTGCCACAAAATCCAAGAGGATGTTGGCATGGTTAACTTGCAGAATCAAGACAACTTTAGAGCAGGAGAGAAGTCTCAATCTGGCATGCTGAATCTCCCTCCTCACACCAGCAGATCTTTTCCACATATTGTACTTGCATTTTGAGTTTTTAATGAATCTTTGAAATTCCATGAAGTCATGTCTGTCTATCACTGTTCTCTCTCTGTCTGTAGAGTGCTGTTAGAGAAAAGAAGACTTCAGAGGGGTTGTTGTTGGGTTTTTTGCTTAAATGCAAACACAAATAAATACAAATATTGCTTAGACACCATCAAAAAAGGGAGTAAGCATGGAGTATGCAAAAAAAATCAAAAGGATACTCATTATTAAAAACAATATTCTATCAACTTAAAAAGGAAACATTAAGTACTTTATAAGGAAGACCTTGAAAAGCTTGTCACAAAGTCATTTCACTTAACCAGACAGGACATTAAGAAGAATGAATATTCCCTTTTCATTAGCCATTTTCTTAGCAACATGTGCTTTCTTAACCAGATTTTGCAAGGACAATCTAATACTACTATGTTAGTAGGATCTTCCACTCAATAGAACTTAATAGGATAGGTGGCAAAGTATACCAAATGCACAACATGGAAGCAAGGATTCATGTGCAACAGAAGTATTTCATTACTTTATGGTGCATCTCTTTAACTATGTGCTAAATAAATCACCTAATTTGACACTGAATGTTCTTCAGCAAAAAACCAACTCTACTGTATATGATTGAGAATTCAAGTGTTGAAAGAAGATGACATAACCAGCTTTCATTTCTCTTATACAGTACAGTCAAACCTCGCAAAACGAGCATTTCGCTTAGCATAAAACTCGCATAACGAGCAAGTTTTTTTGCTAAGCGGCCCGACTCGCATTAAATTCGTTATGCGAGGTTTGACTGTACTTTAGTAGCCATGAACACAGTGATGGGATGTCCTCGGTTCCAGACGGTTCCCTGGAACCGGTAGGACCAATCCCGGAGGGTTCTCCGGGAGGGGAGTCCACTTTTGAGGCATCCGGTTCCGGACGCCTCACCGAAAGAATTTTTTTAAAAAAAAATCGGAGCTAAAATGGCTCCAATTGACTGCGCATGCGCAGAAACTCAATCTGACGCATTGTGCATGCGTCAAATTGAGTTTCTGGTCATGCGCACTAAATTGGAGCCAAATGGCTCCAATTTTTTAAAAAAAATTCTTCCAAAGCTGGAGCCGCCCCTTTTTAGAGTGGCTCCGGCAGCAGCGGTGGCAGCCCTCAGAGAAGGGCACCTCCCCTAGCCGGCCACCGAGCTCCCGCGGGCACGCTGGTGCCTGCCCGGGCTGTCCGTCCGCCCGCGCCGCGCCCTCCTAGGGACTTGGGCCCGACAAACCCCCATGCCCTGGGTAAGTCCGGTGGGGCTCGCTGCCGCCGCATCCTCCTCCGCCGGGCGCCTGCAGCTTCCTCGGGGCAGTGCCTTTTCGGCCCGGCTCTGGCTGAGGCCACGGGCGGCCAGGGCCTGGGGGCAGCGGTGGGTCCAGCCCCTGGCCGCGGCTGGAGCCGCCACCATACCCACTGCTGCCCCCCCCCAGGCCCTGGCCACCCGTGGCCTCAGCCAGAGCCGGGCCGAAAAGGCACCGCGCCGAGGAAGCTGCAGGCGCCCGGCGGAGGAGGATGCGGTGGTGGCGAGCCCCACCGGGCTTACCCAGGGCATGGGGGTTTGTTGGGCCCAAGTCCCTAGGAGGGCGCGGCGCAGGTGGACGGACAGCCTGGGCAAGCACCAACGTGCCCGTGGGAGCTCAGTAGCCGGCCAGGGGCTGTGGCGGCCGTGGCCGGCGGCTGCAGGGCTGGCCGCGGCCTTCGTAGGAGGAAACAGCCGCAGTCGGGGGCAGCATGTCTTGCCGGGTGGCCCCGGGCCACATGGAGGTTCGTCGGCACCAAGGAAGGTAAGTGAGGCTTTTATATTTAGGGTGGGTGGGTGATTTATTTGTGTTTTGGGTGGGTGGTTGTACTTTTATTTAATTTTTATTTTATTTATTTCTTTATTTTATTTCTTTAAGTTATTTACGGGTCTGTGTGCGTGTTTTTTTTTATTATTTTTGGCCTTGCCCACAACATCATGATGTCATGACGTTGGCTCCGCCCATGACGTCATGACGTCATGACATTGGCCACGCCCATGACGTCCATGACGTCATGGCGTGTTAGTAGAATTTTTGACATCCCATCACTGCATGAACAGGCCTGGACACAGCAAGTAAGAGTAAATGGAAAGTTTCATAGTGAATTGAAATTAGATGGGTCCCTCAGGTAGTTATATTGGAACTGGAGCTTTCTAAACTTGTTTGTAGATAAATAGGTACCACTTCGATGGGAATGGTAACAACGTTCAGTGTACTTCAGCATCTAGTCATGCCTGCTACATAACCACAGAAACGTCTGTAGATGCAGACAACACTGGCTTTTTGGCTGCAAATGGATATGAATACTGAACAGTTGGACAGATTGGCTTTCAAGAAAGGGAACATTTAGCTTTTTATTACCAAACTTGTTTGTAAATTTATCTGGAGTTTGGGTGGTTTCAGTGAACTGCTTTCATTTGCTGGAGCACCAATTTATTCAGGAACACAGACACAAACAGGAATGAAACTCCAAAAGGGGTGAAAGATTAAAGAAGGAAAAGTAGTAACAACAAGCAAGCAAGATCCATGAGAAAACGTCAACTAATACGCATACTAGAACAAAATTACTCATTTTCTCTTGTACCCCAATAGCACAATGTTTTAGGTATCTCACTGCAGAACCAGAGCTTGGGAGCTTGGTTCCCCACTGTGCCTCCTGGGAGAAGAGTCAGTCAGTGTAGTGATGGACAAGCTACAGAGTCCAAGCCCCCAGAAGAAGGAGGTAGGAAATCACTTGTGTATCCTCTACCTAGAAAACCCTGGAAAGGGTCACTGTAAGTCAGGATTGACTTGATAGCAGGCAATTGTAATTATTCTCTTATACCCTCATGTGGTCTGAATTTCTGGTGACCGACAGGAAAGGGACCTTGGGCTCACAGCAAATAGCTCAAAGGAACTTTAACAGTTTAAGGTAACCATGAAACATGTGAATGTTAGGGGTTCTTAGGAAAAGAGTAGAAAAGAAAACTGGAGTCAGTAAACTCCAGATAAATGTATGCTGCAAACTGATGGTGTAAGAGATGGAGCAAGCTTTCCTAGCACCTGAAGTAAGAAACAAAGCCCCACTGCCTGGAGACTGGCATTGCTTCTGCACTCTGAAAGCTGCAGGCTGGTGACAGTGGCAGCAGTGCATATTGTATATGGGCAGAAGCTGACACCAAGAAAACAGAATGGATGCCAACAGAGCTCTTGCTATTCAGTTCTTTCTGACCACTTCTAAATGTTAGCTGACAAAAATGCTGGCTTTCTGAAGCAGTCAGAGGGAGTGAAGCAGAGTGACCATCCTGGCAGCAGTGATGACAGGCCCCACATGCTACCAAAAGACAATGAAGAGAAGTAGGTACTAATGCCAGGAATATCCTTGGTGCCCCCCTCTGCACCATCTGGCTACTCCTAAGACCCAACTGGCAATAATGTCAGCTTTTAGAAGCAACCAGATGGTGCAGGGTAGAACAAGGGCTCTCCTAGCATTGGTGGCAGAGGCAATGAATTCGCCATATCAGTGCTCTGCTGCTGGAGTTGACCACCCTATCGGGCCTGGACAATGTGACTGAACCTGAATTGCTACATACAGTTGTAGTTGCCTAACGTCAAAAAGAGCATCATGTGATATTATATATAAAAAGAACTACATCAAATCTTATTCAGAAACATTTTGAGAGTGAAAGACAATGTTTGGGAAGCTAGGCTTTATCAAACTCCTTACACTTACATTATTTATACACCATTTAATATCTGTTTGCAACTTTATACTTTCTAAACAAGGGATTCTCAACGTTTCCACACCGTGAAACATTTTCACACCCTCTCAGACAGCTGAATGGTCCGGACATGTGGTTCCCCCTGCCATAAACGCTGTTGTAAAACATGTCTGTGTTGAGTGTCCCGGGTCATGTGGTCCCCGTCCCCCAGAAGCAGAAGTAAAACACGCATGTGTGGGCGCTTTATGTGTATGCACATTTTACTTCTGCTTCTGGGCCAGATCCAGCCCACAGGCCATAGTTTGGGCACCTCTGCTTTAAATAGTAAACCAGAAGAGGCTAGGCAAAAAAATGTGAAGAGCAAAAACAACATACCTTGCTCTTATGTATGTATGTATGTATGTATGTATGTATGTATGTATGTATGTATGTATGTATTTATTTATTTATTTATTTATTTATTTATTTATTTTTGTTTATCACCCTCTTCCCTGAAGGGACCCAGGGCGATTTCCAACAATTTTAAAAACACTTAAAAATTTAAAACTTTAAAAAGCTTAAAAACTTAATTAAAAGCTAGGTACTGTATTATAACTTGGACATACTGGGGGTCAAACGATCCAACTGGCTGGGGAAATTGAACCATCCACTCCCCAGACCAGACCTGCCAGCCAGGTTTTCACTCTTTTCCTAAAGGGCAGAAACTCCATCTCCAGGCGTAGCTCTATCGGAAGGAGGTTCCACAGGGCCGGAGCGGACACCGAGAAAGCCCTCCTTCTAGTGCCAGAGAGATGCGCCTCTCTCGCTGATGGCACAACCAGAGAGCCTCTCCGGTCCGCTCTGGTGGGACGGCCAGATGTCCTTGGGACGATGAGGTCTCTTAAGTATCCTGGTCCATTACCATGTAGGGCTTAAAAGGTAATAACCAGCACCTTGAATCGCATCCGGAGGCAAACTGGAAGCAATGTGGACAATGTGACTGAACCTGCTCCCTCAGCAGTGGTGAGGAACGGGAATAACGCCCGCACCCCAACACCACTCGTGCAGCCGCGTTCTGGACCAGCTGTAGTCTCCGAATGGTCACCAAGGGCAGCCCCATGTAGAACACATTACAATAATCAAGTCTGGAGGTGACTAAGACATGTGTGACCATGAGCAACCTAAAAGAGCAACAAACCCTTTTTCACATGCTTCCTCTTGGGAGCTGCCATCTTCATCCCATCCCCTGGGAATAGTTTCCCCTGATGAAAAGTGGGGCATCATTGTGAAATTGGGTTTTTTTGGTCTGTATTTTTAGATTCCCAAGAAAGGTCCCCCCCCCCTTGTTTTAGGCTTTCTTTTCAGGCCGCTCTGCTATTCCTCATCCTCAGGCATCTGCTCCGCTGGAGAGAGAACATATTTTTCCTTTGAAGGCCCCCCCCCCCATTTCTCTGGAGGAGGAGGAGAGCAGAGAAGCACCTCTTCCACCAGCCATCACCGACACAGCGGGGGGGGGGGGAGAGAGGAGCGGGAGGGAGGAACCTGAGCAGCCATGTTCAAGGCAAGGAGGCTATGGTAGCTGGATGCCTGCCTGCCCACCTGGAGCCTCTTGATTAATAAAATAAGATTAAAATTTTAAAAATCTGCCTGCACCCAGGGGCGCAAGAGGGTGGCGCATGGGCAGGGTGGAATGAAGCCCGGTAGCCCGATATGCCACCCCACCCCTGCATATATTTCATATACTGTATGTAGATAATTTTAAATTTTGCAGTGCTCTGATATGAAGAAACCATCCTAAAATATAGAAAGTGCTATGTTCAATAACAGACTTTTAAATACTATTTAGGAGGATACTGCAATTTCTTAATTTAGGGGAAATGTTTTAATTATTTATTAGTTATTATTATTTATTAGTTCAAATTTATATTGCCGCCCACTTGCAGTGGCGACTCAGGGTGGCTTACAAAAAATACATTACATTACATTACAATACAGTATGTTGGTGTGGGCTCAGGGAGAGGGACGGCGAAGTCCTCAACCTGCCCTGACTATTGATTATTAATGAATGTGGCATGTACAGAACTGGTGAAACCAAAATAGTGTTCATGTGCAGCAACACATGTAGAACACTGTGGTGATAGTTCACGTAGAGCTGTGGTTCCCAACGCCCCACAGGGGGGCAATTTGATGTTTAAGGGGGAACAATTCGAGAATGAGCTATTAACAGTGAATGGCCTTTTAGGCTTCCTCCATGTGAATAGGAGTTCACTTTTTGAATAATAAGAATTATATGTCGGGGGGGGGGGGGATCAGGATTTTAGAGATGCTTAGGTGGGGCATGGCAAAAAAAAAAAGGTCGGGAAACACTGACGTAGAGGATATAGTGCCACCTGCTGAACCGCAACCTTTTACATCCATGTGTAACTGACAGTGGAGATACAGTACTGTCTAGCTAACTAGACTTTGCTAACAGGATCACAGCCCAGGTATTATGGCTGTAGGCAATACAAATGGTCTAATCACTGTTCTCTTTTTATTTGTAGAAAAGGAGTATACAGTATTGACTGTCTCCTTCCTTCTACTTCTAGTATACATAAGTGACTAATGTCGTGTTGCAGCATCTTTTTCTGTACAAAATTTGTCTTGCTCTGGGTAATGACAGAATGTAGAATACATGCATGTTACATCTCACAATATTTTTATGTGGACCATCAGTGTAGTCTTAATACTTGTTATGCCTGTATTCCCAAGAGTACTGTACCATTTGCTATGATACAGCTAGCATGGCAAAAATGTATCCTAAGATACAGTACATAGTTAGGATCAGAATATAGAGGCATTACATTGTCATTCAATTAATTATCAGACTAAGAACTGATTCGGTAGTTAGCATGATCATAATAAAGAGTTACACAATGCATATCACATCAAATAAGCAAGGTTTAGTTCCAGGCTACTGGAAGTTCAGTAGTACAGACTTAAAGTTGAGTAACAAAACAGGTCAGACAAAAACCAAAACAAAAAACCAGAGGGTTCCACTAAAGGTCATAGGAGCACAAAGGTCAGGGCCTGGGTCCCTCTACTTGTATTAGGATTTAAAGCAGATTTAAATCTGTTTGGCCTGAAAAGTAAGTGAGCCAGCAGGTGTGGTCTTGCGTGTGTGGATGCCTACTTTGTTATGCTAAAAGACATCAGCACCTATGCGGAGGCCACACCATAGGGAGTGAATCAGAACTAAATGTCCTCCACGTGTCTGCCTAACCAATCCTTCCTATTTCTTCTAACTTCTTTCTGTACAACTTTAATGATTTTCAATAACAAAAACTTATTGCCTTAATTATGCCTGTGTTACTTAATACATATGCATGCCTTTGCTTCCTGTTTATTAAAAGTCTTCTTCCATTATTGTATTTTAATGAAAAACTGCTCTTATTTTTCATAATTGGGCATCAGAGGCAAATTTTCAATTACTATATGGTGACTTTTCTTTAAAATTATAAAGCCATAAATATTATAATAACCACTGAGTCTATCAAATAAAACTCCCTAACTAGTTTTCAAAACATCCATAACAAATGTATGTAATATCGAAGAGATATTAATTAGTCAGAACCATAAAAGATGTTTACAATATTCACTCTAGGCCTCTACATTCCAGTTCTATAAACAGAATCAGCTAAAATAATTAGCATTAAATATTCAGAACCAGATACAATAAAATGCTATTTTGCCTCTTATAATGCTGCCATAGCTATCCAGTCTTGCTTTAAGAGTATGGATCTCACTGTTCAGAGTTGCTGACTGCTCCTCCTGCCGCTTTCTCTTATTCTTCTTCACAAAAACAAAAGTATTGTGCCACCTTAAAGACTAATAGATACACAGTAAAACCTCACATAAAGAGCACCTTGCTTAGAGACTAACTCGCTTAAAGAGCAGAATTTTTTCTGAATGGTCGCCTCGCTTAACAACTAAAACCAACCCAAAATTCACTTAACTAAATCGGGATTTGCGATCCCCCCTCCCCATCACAATTGGTCACTTACAATGGTGTTTCACTTAAAGAGCAAACTTGCTTAAAGAGCAATCCTGTGGAACACATTATGCTCTTTAAGCGAGGTACCACTGTATTTCAGTGTGAAAATTTCTGGATTAGAATCCACTTTCTCAGGCTCTGATAAGTTTGAGGGAGCAGATTTTTATCCACAAAAGCCTCAGTGAAATATATATGTTGGTTTTTAGGTAAAGGTAAAGGTTTCCCTTGCTCGAAAGCCAGTTGTATCTGACTCTAGGGGTCAGTGCTCATCTCTGTTTCTAAGCCGAAGAGCCAGCGCTGTCTGCTTCTGCAGACGTTTCCATGGTCATGTGGCAGGCATGACTAGACACCAGAGCACATGGAATGCTGTTACCTTCCCACCGAAGTGGTCCCTATTTATCTACTTGCAATTTCTTGCTTTCGAACTGCTAGGTTGGCAGGAGCTGGGACAGAGACGGGAGCTCATTCTGTCCTGCAGTACTCGGGAATCGAACTGCTGACCTTCCACCTCCCAGTCAGCGTCTTAGTAACTTGAGCCACTTTTAAAGAACAACAATACCATTAAGAGGTAAAACATAACTGAAAAATAGTTTTGCATGAACAATCACAAACAAGAACATAATAAACAAAAATAAGGGGAATAGACAAAAGCTGAATAGACAAAAACATTTTGCCATTGGCCCCAATATGATGGTTTCCAGTGGCATTTACAATATTATTGTTTCCAGTGACATTTACTCCACTGAGGGTACCATCACCTCACTTTAATATAGTAATCTTTGAAAAACTGTGATGATATCCTATCTTTTGGTATCACAGCAGTCTGGTATCTTTCCCACCCACCCACCTTTTTTTGTTTGTTTGTTTCTTCTTCCATCCTAATAGCATTACAGTATTATGGGCCAAAATTAAGATGGGAGTTCTGCAGAACAGAAGGTTAATTCATGCTTCTGTTCACATTAGCTTACCCTAAATTAAGAGTGAGACTTCTGTGGAGTTCTGTAACTCAGGCATGCTTTTTGTGTTTCCATTGGATTAAATGCTGTGACTCTGTTGGGCATTCTGGAAATTTTGGCTCTCTCCTTTGACTCCAGCTTACTCAAATTGGCAACAGCCTGCAGGGAATGTCTATGGGTTTGTCTAATTAGTTTGACTCTTAGAAAATTGCTTTTTTGTTTTTTGCTACTACACCAGAACCAGGATTATTTTAGCCTTTCTTATGTTCCCTTCAGTAAAATAAGTTATGGTTGTTTTTGTTATTACCAAAACATATCCTTTTCTTGGCATCACTGTTGCTTATGAAATCACCATTGCACTCAGCCTGGCAACTTTAATGTGATTGGCTAATAGAAACATCTCTGAAAGTATTGATGTAGGGATACAGCTTGGAAGCAGCATAAACAGGGAACAGCCAGGAGACATGAGGAAGAATTAAGATAATTGTCAAGTCATTTAGATGAGGGGAAAAAAGTAAGGCATCAGAACAGTTTTGATAAAGGTGAGGGAATGTCAGAACATAATGCTGCAGTCCTGTTGGTAATGGAATGCAGTCCTCCTGTCCTGTAGAGAAATGGCACAGGAAACAAGATAATTACCAAACACTCTTTCCTCCCAAATAAACTCAGAGCATCTCCAAATAGAGCATATAGCTCAGAAGTTGGAACTCTTCAAGTTCACTTAAAGTTATGCTTACATTTGTTTTTCATTAGAATGCTTCACTACTACTCTTTTTAAAAAGCCATTGTGATCTGTTTTGGAGATAGTGATAGGGGTGTATTTTTGGGGAGAGCTCTTATAAACAATCCCACTGCGTAGCCTGTGTGTTCAGTTAGAAGACACCCAGGTGGACCTGTGGATGATGCTATCTGAGGTGACAACTCTGTGACATATATAATGGGCTGTGGTATTAAAATGATGAAGAAGACCTTTATACTTTTATCTTTTTAAAAAATGTCTCCCTAACTGATACAATACAATTCTCAATATAAAATAATGTGTATTGCTAAGCAGGAACATGGTATTATCAGTATGTCAATTTATTTAACAATAAAAATCAAGGGAAATCACTGTTCTATCCTCCACTGCTGTTGCTGCTGCTTCCTTACTTGTGAATAAACCAGGTAAATGTGTGAGTAGATCAAATAAACTTTACTTGTAGAAAAAACTGACAGGAACAGCTTTCTGGCTCCCATTATATGGAAGCATATTCCACCTCACCCCACACATACTGTACCTAGAGAAGTCTCCAAGGGAAGAAGATACAAACTTAATTTTAAAAACTTTAACTTTACCTCCCCACTCTTCCTCTCATAAAGAGACTCAGGGTAACAACCATGTGATGTTTGTAGTGAAATATTGTAAGGTTGCAGGCCTATGAATGAAGGCGGGGGGGGGGCGAAGGTGGGGCAGGGGGCAGGAAGGGAAATGGCCATCAGCAAAGAGGTGGCCAAGGTGCAGTGATCAGGGGAGACGCCTGCACCCTCCGCACCAGAAAATAAACATTGTACAGTAGGAACAGTAGGAAGGCTCAAATGATCCTCAGTGAGATATAACACTGATCACGCTAAAGTTATCCCCCCCACCCCGAGTGACCCTCACTCCCCAGTCTGGACAAACTCCAGGTTAGCTCCTTGTTTTTCTCCTTTAAGCAAAGGAGGAATTGGGATGGTAGATTATAACTAGCAGTGGGAGGGCAAATAGAAGTGAGCATGTACTGACAAAGGTAGGTGATGCATGTCAAAGATATGCGATCTTGCAGGTTCTCCTGGACATCTCAGTTATGTTGAATATAGCTAATCATGGTAGGGCAACAGTACTGCAGCGATATTGCTCCTTTTTTATTTTGGTTCAGGGAAGTGGTACTTAAGGCCTATTCCTCTGTTCTATGACTTTTCTGCAATGATCTTTGGAGAGATGTATGACATCTTCTGTCCCAATCTAACAACTACATTAAACAGCTGAGTTTGGCCAGCTAGAGTTTTGGAGCAAAGTATCATCATACAACTCTTTTTCATTAAATACAAGTGAAGCTGCTGAAGTGTTCAATCATTGTTCTCAATTGATAATGGACAGGATGGGGCCCAGAAAACTGAACTGCAGTTCAAATAATATAGAGAAGCTATGGATTGGTGGGTTTCTGTGTTATTAGATGTAATATATGTCAGCATAAATAATTTACTCTGGCCGTCTGGTATTGTCACCCTGATGGCATAGCTCAGTGGTTTAGATAACCTGTTCGTAGAATTGGGAGTCATGTTTTCTGGGACAGGAGCCAGCCAAGCTCACCTGGAGCATGTGCAGCTGACAGGATTATGTGTCCTGCCACCTGTGTGACCTTGGGTGAGCTGGACATTGCCAAAATGCTATCAGAAAGAAAGACTCAGAAATCACTTCTGACTGCCCACTGGAAAACCCTGGGAAGGGTGTATAAGTTCAAACTGATGGCACATAATTATTATTATCACTGTAACATTGTAACTCTCTGCAGATGTCTGCCTCTTCTGAAGTTTCCTATTTATTTTACACCATGACCTCTTAGATGGATAGAGGAACACCACCCTCACTACGCCTTTTCTATCTTTCCCATAGAGATTCTGTTCTTAGATGATTAAATCCCATTAGTTCCTATCATTCAACAAGCTCTTTGTTATGTCCAACACTGCCCATGTTCTACTTTAAAACCAAGCATGCTGGTTCCCATATACGGTACTGTATTGGTTTAGAGAAACTCACACTAGTAAATGCTATCCCTTTCCTACTAAGAAGACCACCAAGTAAGTATGTATACTATTTTATTTTCTTCTGTTTCTCTTATGTAAGTCACCCCAAAGCTGAACAGCACTCAATAAATTGCTTAAACAAGATAAATAGTGCTCTTCAGTTGAAGTTAGAGTACTTAATTTATATCACTACACCAGACTGTACTATCAATTGAAATACCATCTCCATCTCATCTGCTACAAAGAGGATCAAGATACCCATTCTTCTACAGTACTTGTGTACCTAGACCCAGTTTGCTCTGGTGCAGGAGCAAATGATATAAGATGCCATCTAGTACAGGGGTGCCCAAATTTTTCAGGCCATGAGCCAGTCATGTGGTTCACTCTGGCCCATGGGCCAGATCTGGCCCCTGACACCGATTCATCTGGCCGTGACGCCCTCATCGCTCCTGGAAGCAGAAGTAAAATGCTCCTGTATGGGCATGTTTCACTTCCACTTCCGGGAGCGATGAGACCATTGTGGGCTGGATGAATTGGTGTTGGGGGCCAGATCCAGCCCATGGGAAATAGTTTGGGCACCCCTGGTTTATCAGAAGGTATGGCATCTTCAGCATAGGGGCTAAAGATGAGAGGGAGAGAAAATCATGTTCTGTTTTCCACAGGGAAACAAACCAGATATCAATTGTCCTTATGAGGTATACATATTTCAAAAGGCAGCACATGTTGAAATAAACATATGCTACAGAACAGCATTCTCTTATGAGGGCTCTACCAGGAATACTGATATACAACACTGAAGCTCTGTCTTCAAGCAGAAGATGACAGGTGTTTTGTTTTTGAACAGCGTAGGGTATTCTATGGTCTCTGGGCTATTTGCAGAGATTATCCTGATTTCTACTGAAGCTTCAAACAGATTAAATTAGATCACTAAAAGGCCACTAGACATTGGTTTTGTATCCACAGTAATTTCCTTGCAGCTCGTGAATTTGAATCCAGGGAAGCTGGCAGTTCAAGGGAATAATTTGTCAAGGTTTAGATATGCCTAGTACAGTGAGGCTTCTGTCCAGAACCATTAAAAAAAAGAAAGGAAGCTATAACCAAGGATCCTGCTACATAATCATATATTTAGTCACAGAAGCCTATTTTATTACAAGCAGGTTGCACTACAAAAGTACAGCAGATAAATTTTAATTGTCTGCTCGGCTTTTTAATGTCAAAACATTTTTCAGAAGATAATGGCAGGGATACAACAAGTGAAAGAGACTGCGTTTTAGAAATAATAAGTCAATCTAGTGTTAGTAGATGGATGCAACTAGATTGTTAGATATCAACAAACAGCAGCAGAAAATGAGTAAGACAGGTGCAAATGTGGACTAGTAAATTCTGTTTTCCTGTCTTCACAATATTATCATGAAAAAGGAAGGCAAGATTTACAATTTATGGCCAAAATAGGAAAGCAAGCATCTTTGCAACAAGAAGTGGAGCTAGACTAAGCTGTAAAGTAAATCTGATTATCCTTTAACAATTTTCAGTTTTGGAAGTTGCAAATCACCTCTCTTTTGTTTGGTAATTGGCAGAACTCAGAAATAAGTTATTACAACTAATATAGTTACCTGTTATTAGTTACTTTGGGAATAAAAGTGAGGTAGCTTGTCATTACAATGTTATTTTTAAATGCAATAAGCAACTCCCATATTACTTGGGTGTAGAGTGTCATCTCGTTCCTTTTAAAATGTACTTTTAAAGGGTATTTGAAGGCATTTTAATATGCATTTTATCAAGAAATGTCAGGCTTCATGTCACTGTTTTATCAGTGCTATGCAGCAAGGGATTAATAAAATTCTTTAGTTTTATCTTCTGGTATTTCCAAAGGATTTTCTTCAAGAAGTGCCACAACATTCCCACCACCCATGGATGGCAATTCCACCGACGTACCTGGAATTCTGTGAGGCTCTGAAAAAACTGAAACCCATAAAGGATTCCAGGCCAGAAAACATCCCTCTGGAGTTAATCCAGAAGGGAGGGATGCCGCTAAAGACAAGGCTCTTCACACACATTCTCTTGATTTGGGAAACTGGTAAAGTGTCTAATGACTATTAACACCATCTTTATGATCATAGTATTTTTGGCAACTATCGTGGCATATCATTGCTATCCATCGCTGGGAAGATTTTTGCAAGAATACTACTCAGGTACAGGAGCAATAATCTATCTTTTTATAATCTATGTTCGACTAATAAGAAGACCCTAATTTTTGACTCCCTCCTTCATGACTCAAAATGTGAAAGGATATGGATGGAGTACAGCATTCCCCAAGATTATAGTGTGCACTTAGTGATTTCACTTATTTAAAATAAAAGCAAGGGGCAGGCATACATTTAATAGTATCCTTAAGACTGCAAATTTAAATAATTTTATTGGGCAAAACCCCCTAGTTAAACACAGTGAAAATTCTATACTGGAATTAGTTACAAATCAACTGAATTCTGTAGGACTTATATCTTAGTAGGAATGTACTGGATTGAAGCATCACTACAAAAACATTTGCCAATGGGAAAATTATACTTCAATTGAGAATATATTTTCTATTTGTACTGTCTCTATGATACTTTTACAGTAAATGTATACTATCAACAATTTTCACATTGCTTCATGAGTGATGTACAATTTTTTAAATATTATGTTACCAATTTTTAATTAAAAGGATACTAGGGACTGCAGTGGCTCAAGTGGCTAAGACACTGACTGGGAGGTGGAAGGTCAGCAGTTCAATTCCCAAGTACTGCAGTATGGAATGAGCTCCCGTCTTTGTCCCAGCTCTTGCCAACCTAGCAGTTCAAAACCAAGAAATTGCAAGTAGATAAATAGGGACCACTTCGGTGGGAAGATAAACAGCGTTCCGTGTACTCCGATGTCTAGTCATGCCTGCCACATGACCATGGAAACGTCTGCAGAAGCAGATAGTGCTGCCTCTTCAGCTTTGAAACAAAGATGAGCACTGAACCCTAGAGTTGGATACGACTGACTTTCAAGCAAGGGAAACCTTTACCTTAGTGCTGACAGGTGTTTTAAACTTCTATCTTCCATCATTTATTCTCACAAAGTTGGTTAGACATAATTTCATTTTAAAGTACTTTACAACTATCTCATGAGATTGTTAATATGTTATAGGTGCTATCTATCAAGTGCTGTTCTTGCACAAGCCTAGTGAAGATGAACTGAGGATGCATTTTAATGCTTGGGCAATTGCCTGATATTTCAAAGCTATCAAGATTTCTGGCACTCCAGAGCTGAAAAACAGACACTTCCTATTTAATATCCATTTAATTTTGTTAAATTCTCTGACATATTCTGCCTCAATAGTAGGTAGATGTCAATACAGCTAAGAGGTCTTAATTTTTCCTAGATATATGGCATATGCCCTTCACAGTTTTTAGGAAGAGGAAACTGAATGCACATGCAGAGTCGTGGTTTATATAACCCTGCATATAAAAGCCTATCGGAATGTATTCTCATGACACCAAACATTGAATGAAAGTTGTCAAAATTTAGGAAAGCAGAAATGTATACCTGAAATGTATTTACATTCACAAAACTTAATACACTAGCAGCAAAAATAAAAAGATGTAAATTATAATGAACAAAGCAGTTTTGTCAGTTTAATGCAACTGAGGAGAGTTATTGAAACACTCAAGTAGCACATGTGGTCCACATACAGCTATGGACATAATTCTATTGTAGTCTTAGTTTCTGAGTCCTTGCTCTCAATAACTTTTGGATTTTAACTCAGCATAAAGTTGAAAGCTCAAGAAATTATTTATTTCAAGGGAACTCCTTCTTGATGCTCTTTATCTATCATGAAGTGGGTATTCAAAAATGAAAACCACTGCTCAGACAATTGCCACTACTTCCTAATTATAACTGTAATTCTGACATTGTACTAGTTTTAATGATAGGTTGCTATCTTCACTGACTTATTTCTAAACAGTATTTTTTTATTTTGCTTCAGGCCTAACATCATTGATAAGAGATGGGCAACACTGCCTAGACAGACAGCTCAAGTGCCTGTGCCTTGACAAGGCTTTCACCTAGCGAGGGACTCCTCAAATAAACTAATGAAATTGTCCTAGCTTAGTTCTAGAACACCATCAGATGTTGTGTGCCATCATGCTGAAGTGACTGAGGAAACCAAAAGTAACTTGAATGGTTTTGTTTACTATAAGTTACAATAAATGTTATGTGAAATGATAAGAACATAAGAGCCTCCTGGCCAAAGTTCCCTCTTTTCCTCCTGATTGGAAATTAGCCCTCCTAGAAACCTGCCACTGTTGTTACTCAGCAATCAGTATTCAGAAGCCTGTTGTTTTAAATCCTCAAGGTTAACACCCAGCTGATGCAACCAGTCACCACTGATAGCGTTATCCTCAATGAATCTGTTCCATTTCTTTTACTGCCATCCAATATGTCCAGTCCTAACTAGCCAATATGACTGGGGTCTGGTTGAAATGACATTAAGCTATCTGAGCCTGTGCTGAATTCAAACCACTTCCATCCAAAGGGTGTTGGAAATTAGTTGGACTTCTCCGCTCCTGTCCCATATTTGTGCCACCATAACAGCTATGAATCTGAGATAACAGAAGTTTTCATATGGAATAATTCAGCTCCTCCCTCACTTCAAGCTTCCTCCCTTCCCCAGCACAGAGTTTGCCCCACCCCTCTAACCCAGCAGCACAATGGGAGCGCCTCCACCCTCCCCCAGCACAGAGTTCACCCTGCCCCTCTGTTTGGGCACTCGGTCTCTAAAAGGTTTGCCATCACTGCTCTAGAGGCATAAATGATTGCCAGTCATAAAGCTGCCATCATCTGATGGCCTAGTGTAGGATTAGCCTTGAACAATCATAAATCCACAAATCTCACTGACAAAGAAGTCACTTTTATCATTAGAGAGAGATTGCAGCTTGATCTACTACGTTGCGTCTTCATTGTTAATACCATAAACCTGTTACACTCAGTGGTATTTTATATCAGGGAAGGAAAATCTCTTGCCTGTTGAAAGTTGTTGAAAGAACAAGTTGTTGAAAGAAAGCCCCATCATGTCTCAGTACAGCTCACAAAATGCTCCATTAAATATGCATTTTGTGTGGTCCAAAGTAGGATCTGGAGAGCAGAGATATCCTCTGAGATGGTTTTTAGGCAGGGCATAGAGCTACAATAAGGGGGGAACAGGATTTGTTCCTTTCCATTTCCTCTCCACTACTATTGCCACACTTCCACAATTTTGGATTTGGTACCAGTTTAAAAAGAACACATACTGAAACACACTAACTCCTCTACTGCACTGACTCAGATATAATGGTACAGAATTACTGTAGATTTTCATCTCTCAAGGATCAATTATACCCTAACTTTTGCACAACTTCGTGTAATAAGCCAGTTATGCCAACTCCTAGACCGGGACACCTTGCTCATGGTCAGCACTTGACTATTATAATGTGCTCTACATGGGGCTGCCCTTGGTGACCATCCTGAGACTCCAGCTAGTCCAAAATGCAGCGGCCCGGGTAGTGATGGGGTGCAGGCGTTATGCTCATGCCTCACCACTGCTCCAGGAGCTGCACTGGTTACCAGTATGTCTCCGGGTGCAATTCAAGGTGCTGGTTATTACCTTTAAATCCCTATATGGTAGTGGGCCAGGATACCTAAGAGACCGCGTCACCCTAAGAACATCTGTCCGCCCCACCAGGGCGGATCGGAAAGGCTCCCTTGTTATTCCATCGGCTAGAGAGGTGCATCTCTCTAGCACCAGGAGGAGGGCCTTCTCCGTGTCTGCTCCAGCCCTTTGGAACCTCCTGCCAATTGAGTTGCACCTACAGACAGAGCTCCTGCCCTTTCGGAAGGGCCTAAAAACCTGGCTGGCAGGGCAAGTGTGGGGACCCAGGAACGTGGGATCTCAGGTAGGGTGGTTGATCTAAGGGACAGCCACCCTTTCGGTTCAATTTTCTGGCGTTGTTTTAATGTTTTTATGAATTTTTATAGTTTTTAAGTATTAAGTGTTAAGATGAATTAGTATTATCATAGGCTTAACCTATGATTTTAATCTGTAAGCCGCTCAGAGTTGTGTTTACCCGATTGGGGCGGGATAATAAATATGAACAAATAAATAAATAAATAAATAAATAAATAAACTGTCTTTCTTTTCATTGAAGGTACTAACTATAATATTAATTGTAGAAAATATACAAAACCCACTAATCATTGTTTTCTTTACATGTGACAAATGTTCCAAATGATTCTCTATGGACAAACATCTCCTTTTAAAGGAAATTAAGTGTGTGCAAGGTTGAAGCATGGTTAATGCTAGTGAAATATTATCTATTTGCTTTAAAACCTCTCTTTGCAGCTGCCCCTAATCAGCCTCTTTCATTTCGCCTCCATGACTTAATTGTGAACAGTTTAGAAGGTGACAAGAAACAGCTGTTATGAATGGACTTGAGCTAATAAGGTCAAACAGCAGCAGAACAAATTGACATATTGACCTTGCTCTAGGGACTAAATGATTTCAGACAGACATAAAACTGCACATTAATAAGAAAATCCTTCTCTTAAAACAATAACACCTCAGTTCTCTCTCTTCTTAAAATCTTTATCATGCTTCTTTAACAAGAATAAAGTGACTATGGTGGCTCAGTGGTTAAGAAGCAGGATATTATGAACAGAAATGAGTAAAGCAAATACCAATTTAAATTGTGTTATGAAGGAGATTGAAGTATCTTCCTGCAATTTTTTGTAAGTCCAACCAGCATGGTCAATGGTCTGAGATTATGGAAAATGAAATTGAAAACATCTGGAGGACACAAGATCATATGGGCAAGATCTTAAAAGCCTGTTGGATCTACTTTATGCAAGTGAATGATCCCCTTCCAATGTAACTTTTTTTTATATAAATTGAGGCTAAAAAATTAAGTGATCTTAATTTTTTTTAAAAAATATTCTCCTCCCTCCCCAGTTGGTGCAAGCACCACTCTGGGTAGCTTCCAGCAATAAAAGAACAGCCCACAATACAGTAATATAAAACAGAACAATCCAAACAAAATAAAAATAAATGATAAACATTAATAAAGTATCAATACAATACTTATCTATCTTAATCAGTCAATAATTTTGAAAGAGAGTATTTTACAAAAACAATAGAAAGATCATTTTAATTTTTTATCAGTTGAACTAATATAATTTAAATAGATGCTTTGTCAAGTCAAAGTAATATGATTTTTCCATTAAAAATGCATATTGCTGATGTCAGTATTCTCAGTGCTATTTTGCTTGTAACAAAATATAGAAGCCCTATAACTGATTCCAGGAATAGTCATTCTGTTAAGAAAGGAAGTTTTTTTTAAAAAAAAGGAAGAAGAAGTATTTAGTTTGTTTCATTTTCAGTTAGTTGGTTAGTGAAACAACAACAGATTTGTGGATTTAGTACTGGTAACAATGTTTGGGGAATGAGAAAAATCAAGTTAGTGTATATCAGCACCATGGACAGTACATTGTCATCCACATTAAGTGCTTTGAAAATTATGTGCATGGATAAAGTTCCATGACAGTTTTCTGCATTCCCTGTTGTGATTCATACATGTAGCACAATGCTGAATGTAGAAGAAATTTAGTGGCACTAACACTTGTGAACTAGGTTTTTTTTGGTCAATAATCTAATTCATTATTAGACAATTTAGTGACAGCCACTAACCTGAATGGCTTTAAAAGGAAATTAGCTAAATTACTGGATAAGATTTTCAATAGATTCTAGTCATAATGGCTACATATTTTCTCCAGTATTTAAGCCACTATGCTTCTCAAAACCAGTTGCTTAGGAACATCAATGTAGAGAAGAGCCAGGAAAGATATGGCTTAAATTTAAATATTTTTTCTTAACTACTCCACAAACCAAAAGGATTCAGCCTGCAGTTTTGCTAGCAGCTAAAGCTTTGAAGCAACTGTGATTGCTTTTTGTCAGTTTCATTTACCAGGAAAACCAGCATAAATTAGATATGAATCTAGTATGACTTTTGATTATATAAAATATAGTATGAGTAGATTTAAATCATGGTTTTCTACATAAAGACTCATTCTTGCTAGTACAATCCTAACATTTACATCTCGATGAAGGTTTTATTTGTGGAGTATATTAAAGCAACCCCACTATATAATGGGCTGTTAATGTGGACTGTGTCTTTAACTAGCTAGAAGAAAAGATTTCTAGTTTCACCTGATGTATATTAAGCTGCTTGTTACTTGGGTCTCTTATTCATCTTCAGTGTTAGTTAGTTCTTCCGTGCTTTTTGTTACTCATTGTGTTTTGTTCCAGTTTTTTTGTTGCTATTATTCAGTTGCACAGTTAAATCCGGCCCTTTGCAACCCCATGGACCATCGCATGCCAGGCTCCTCTTGCTCCTCTTGCCATCCTCCATAGCCCGCCCAGATCCACACCCACTGTGTCAACGATGCCATCTAACCATCTCCTCCTCTGCCGGCCCCTTCTCCTTTTGCCTTCAATCTTTCCCAACATCAGGACCTTCTCCAGTGAGTCCTCTCTTCTCATTTGGTGGCCAGAATACTTAAGCTTCAGTTTCAGTATTTGTCCTTCCAAAGAGAAGTCAGGGCTGATTTCCTTTAGGATTGACTGATTTGATCTCCTTGCAGTCCAGGGACTCTCAAGAGTCTCCTCCAGCACCACAGTTCAAGGACATCTATTCTTTTGTGCTCAGCCTTTCTTGTGGTCGAGCTCTCACAGCCACATATTACTACTGGGAAGACCATTGGTTTGACTATGCAGATTTTTGTTGCCAGGGCGATGTCTCTATTTTTTATTATGCTGCCTAGGATTGTCATAGCTTTCCTCCCAAGAAGTAAGCATCTTTTTATTTCATGGTTGCAGTCACCATCTGTAGTGATCTTAGATCCCAAGAAGGTAAAGTCTGTCACTGCTTTCATTTCTTCTCCTACTTTTTGCCAGGGAGTGGTGGGGCCAGATGCCATGATCTTGTTTTTTTTAATGTTGAGTTTCAGGCCAGTGTTTGCATTTTACTCTTTCACCCTAATCAAGAGGTTCTTTAGGTCTTCTTCACTTTCTGCCATTAGGGTAGC
The DNA here is from genome assembly GCA_030440675.1 of Furcifer pardalis. Taxonomy (NCBI): domain Eukaryota; kingdom Metazoa; phylum Chordata; class Lepidosauria; order Squamata; family Chamaeleonidae; genus Furcifer; species Furcifer pardalis. The sequence continues at coordinate 108,184,048 of CP126893.1, forward strand.
ATCATCTGCGTATCTCAGGTTGTTGATGTTTCTCCCAGCAATCTTAATTCCTGCTTGTGCTTCATCCAGCCCTGTATTGCACATGTACCCTGCGTACAAATTAAATAAGCAGGATGGCAATATACAGCCTTGTCATACTTCTTTTCCTATTCTAAACCAATCAGTTGTCCCATATCCTGTCCTAACTGTTTCTTCTTGACTCACATACAAATTTCTCAGATGACAGGACAAGTGGTCTGGTACTCCCATATCTTTAAGGACTTGCCCAAGTTTATTATGACCCATACTACTGAAGCCTAGCTTGTAAGATCTTGAGCATGACCTTGCTGGTGTGTGAGATGAATGCAATTGTATGATAATTTGAACATTCTTCGGAATTGCCCTTCTTTGGAATTGGAATGTAGACTGATCTTTTCCAATCCCGTAGCCACTGCTGCATATTGAGTGGCCACTACTGGCATATTGAGTGCAACATTTTTATTGCATCTTCTTTTAGCTCAACTGGAATACCATCATATCCACTAGCTTTGTTGTTAGTAATACTTTCTAGGGCCCACTTGACTTTACACTCCAGTATGTCCAGTTCAAGGAATGGTTGTCAGGGACATTAAGCTCCTTTTTGTAGAGTTCTTCTGTGTATTCTTGCCATCTTTTCCTCAAAAATAATTTTATTAAAAAAAATCCAATTTAAACAAAAAAATTCAATTATTTAATTTTAAAAACATCATTCGGGAGTTTTATCCTCCCCAGAGGATGCTGTTGTATCTAATCTTGCATCTTCTGATCACCATGGGAATACAATGATGGATTACATAAATGTTTTATCTAATCAAGCATGTCTTTTCTTATGTTCTTATTAGTTGTGACAAATTTATCAAATACAGTACTGGCTGGAATCCTTTTGTGTTTGAAGTGAGTACAATTCAATTTTACACATGGAATAGCTAAAATTGTGCCAAATTGTGCACAATTGGTCAATATGGGTGCAATTGCCTTGCACTGTTATTGTTGGTGGGGTGAAACACACAGAAACTTTGATGATCTGGATTCCAACTATTCTATTTTAAAGGATAGAAACCTCTTTTAGTATTAGAACAGGTGGAAAAGGACCTTCTGGAATACAGAGTTGTTTGCATTTTGAAAAACCCGAAATTGGCTTCAAAAGATAGGTTTCATAATAAACAATCTTCAAGAGATTGCACCCTTTCAGAATAATGAAGCTGTATTGTTTATAGAAAACAAATGCTCTATTATCATTTATGAACCTTGATGCTTGAAATAAAGGAAGGAAACATGTAAGTGGTTTCTTAGCACAAAGATCTTTACAAATTAGTAGAGAATCATTCACACAATAAGCACTAAATAAGTAAATATTGCTTTTCATAGATTGGACAGTCACAAACCATAATTTGAAAGGTATCAGGTTATTGAAAATTTAAGGTTAAATATAACAGAAATATATTTAAGATAAAGGAAAATTTGCACAACTATGGAAAGCTCTTTTTCCTACAGATCTTATCTGGACTTTACTCTAAATTATATTAGGCATAAGATAATGCAGAAGTACAACATTGAGAATGGGTTTCCACAGCAACCTCCCCAAGCTCTGTATCCTTCATTCTGCTTCATTATATAATCTGAATGTATATGTTGTCAAATGAATAGTTGGATTTATGCCTCTAACTTTCTTATAAAACAACTATTGTTCAAACATTACAGCATTCAAAATTGAGAGAGGGAGAATTATAGAATGCCATAAAAAAATAGAATTGTACTGAAGACACTCGTTATGTAATAAATAATTTAAAAATACACTTGTTGAACAAAGGTGCTGGATGTTAAGGTACCATATTAAATACAGGACCTTACTGCAAGCAAAACCTTAAATCAATTCTATGAAATCAATTCTATGAATTGATTTCTTAAATGGTAATAAGAATTTAAAAAGATTGTTGTCAGGTATTATATTGGATAGCTTTAAAATCTAACATTTACTAAAGGATTGTGTAATTGGTCTTTTATGTGATGTACAATTACTGTATAACTAGAATTTTGCATGTGTCCAATCAGATGTAAGACCTGTTGAGGTCAATGAGACTTACTGTCTGGTAAACAGATAGATGACTGCAGCCTTAACATTTAAAACACAGCACAATAAAACCACTCTGTTGATCATAAGTTTAGTTTTATCATAATATACATACAGAAATGAACATTTGAAAAATTTTGAGGAAATGACAGGATTAAGGGTGAACTGGGATAAATCCGAGATGATTTTAGTTAATGGGAGCAAGAAGGACGAAGAAGAAATAAAGCAAAAATTTAATATTCAAACTCCGAACAAATTAAGATATTTAGGGGTAATACTTGCTAAAAAAATTGGGGAACTTAAGGAACTGAATTATGGAAAACAAATGAAAGAGATAGACAAAAAAATACTACAGTATAACAAGTTGAATTTATCGTGGTTTGGCAGGGTCGCACTGTGTAAAATGATGTTGTTACCGAAATTAAATTTTCTATTCGATGCTCTGCCAATAAAACACACAGACAAAGAATTGGAAAAATATCAAAATATTATAAACAGATTTTGCAATGGGAACCGAAGAGCTAGAATATCTAAGTTTTTGTGGTACGTATCGCAAAAAGAAGGGGGACTGGGTATCCCGAATGTTAGCAAGTATTATAGAGCCTTTCAATTACGAAATGTTATCAAATTATTAATTAGAGAAGAATCAATATGGGGAAAATTAGAATCAAAAGAGTTTTCGAGAAAAGGGAAGGCATTTTTTTTATGTGGGGATAAGGATAAAAAAATGAGAATTCAGGGTAAGATGATAGGAGCTACAATAGAGGAATGGAATAAAGCAAGAAAGGATCTTATCCCAGGGATCTCATTGGTTACAGAATTGGAAGATTTTAGTAACTTCCCGATGAAAATAGACGGTAGGATTAGGGATATCTTATTAGAAAATGGGGTCTCTATGTTGAAAGATTGGATCAAAAGTTGTAGGGATTTAGAGAGGAGAAAGGAGCTTTATCGGCAATTGGAGTTGGATTGGTTCAAAATCCTCCAGATGAACAATTGGAACAAGAGGTTTTTTTTGGAATTGGGTTCAGACAGGGAGCTTACAGAATTTGAAAAATTGCTGGTCAAATTAAGAAAAGGAGACATAGGTATAAAAGGGATAGTTAGTAAAATATATAAAATATTAAATAAAGGGGGGAAAGCTCAACAAATATTGAAAGACAGCTGGGAACAGGAATTGAATACAAAAATTACTGAGAAAACATGGGGGAAAATGTGGAGAAGACGTATTATGAGATCTATGTCGGTAAGAGTGAAGGAACACAATTATAAACTAATCTGGAGATGGTATAGAACCCCAGTAAGACTGCATTTAATGTATGAAACTGTGAGTGAGAAATGTTGGAGATGTAAAAAAGCTAGAGGTACATATGAGCATATGTGGTGGTCTTGCGACGTTCTGAAGAATTTTTGGGGAGATATTGAGGAGGAAATTAAGAATATATTGGAATTGCAGGTTAAACTGGGGTCAAATACAGTCTTGTTAACTGAGGTGGATGAATATAAAATGAGTGAGGATAACAACGAATTGATGGCAATAATGTTATCAGCGGCCAGACAATGTATAGCGAGAAACTGGAAAAATAATGAAAATTTACAAAGAAGGGACTGGTACAAGGAAATGTGGGATTTGGCATTAAATGAAAAGCTCACCTGGGAGTTAAATTTTAGTAAGGGTAAAGTAACGGGCAATAAGTTCTGGAGGATTTGGAAACCTTTCATTGAATATGTAATAGACAAAAATAAAGGCATATTCCCTGATTCTGAGCAAAATGATTTTTGGAAAAAATAAGGAAACATTAATCTCCGGACAATGTATATATCACGAGGGTGTTTCTAAAGTAAAGAATGATAGTAGAGTTAGAGATTTAAATATATTGGTTTTGAGGTGATATGGGGAGATAAAATTTACAGTTTGAAGTTTTATTATGAGGTAATAATATTTGAATGTTGATATAATGTAGTCTTGTTAACCATGGGAATTTGTATCTTCTTTTTGGTTTTTTCTCTATATATACTTGGATTTATGTAATGTTTTTCTTTTCTTTTTTGCTCTATGTATTTTTCTCGATTTGTAATTCTTTTCATACCTAATAAAATTAAAAAAAAAAAAAAAAGAAATATCCGGAGAATTGGTACTTTGGGGATGCTCGCTGGAATGGCAAATTTAAATGATTAAATATGATCACACCTGTTTTAGACTTCCTTATGATACATATAATTAAAACCTCACTATTATTAGGATTTAATACATTCAAAATAAAGTCTGAACCCAGACCTTGTCATACTTAAAACAGATCTAGTATTTTTTTTCTGTTGTTGAAAGAGGTCAAGAAGTATTGGTGCTGATGTAGTAAAAATGTTCTGTACTTCTGAAAGTATAGTACCATGATAACAGTGATGGTGATTTGATGCCAAACTCTGAGAGCTACTCTGGACCAGTTATCAGCATTGTCAGCTCTAACAGGGTTGATAATCTATTTATTAAAATCAAGCCCCCTCAACTGCTGATCAATCTAGAAGACATTGGAACAAGGCCAATTTTTCTAAGGGAAACAATGATCTGAAAATGAATAGTTACCTAAGTGTTGCTTGAATTACAGGAGACCAGGGAGCATGAAATATTTTATAATGCCTTTTTAAGGGACTGTTCTTAGAACAGGGGGAGAGGGCATGATTAATGAATGATGAGAAGTATAGATGCGAAGCTTATGGATTTCACTCCACTTCACTCATAACTAATGCACTACATCTACTGTAGTCTAGCAGTATGTTACCATCATTAATTATGTTCGCTCTGTTATAATGAAATCAGAAACCTACACCCAATCTTACAGCTAACCAAACTCCAAAGCATTCTGTCCTCTTCTACACATTTAGTCAACTTCTCCACCTATTATCTAAGAGGTATATTTATTACTGTGAAGAATGTGCCCCACAAGAGTTAACAACTAAATAAATGGGCAAAGGAGTAGAGACCAGATGCCTTGGAGGCATGAAAATTGCAGGCAGCTGAGAGGTATTAACTGGAATAACAGGCAAGTTTGGCCTTGGAATAGAAAATGAAGCAGGGCAAAGGCTAATAAAGTTTGTCAAGTGGATGCACTAGTCATAGCAAACACCTTCTTCCAACAACCTGAGAGGCAACTCTACACATGGACATCAACACCATTTTAGAGGACATACTCTAGGTAAGGGACTGAGGTGGCTTAGTGGTTAAGATGCTGAACTTGATGACTGGAAGTTTGGAAGGTTAGTAATTCGAGACCAGAGTTTCTGTCTCTGTCCCAACTCCTGCCAACCTAGCAGTTCGAAAGCAAGAAATTCCAAGTAGATAAATAGATACCACTTTAGTGGGAAGGAAAACAGTACTCCATGCACTCTGGTGTTTAGTCTTGCCTGCCACATTTCATTCATTTCATTTATTTGATTTGTATACCGCCCTACTCGGTACAACCGACTCAGGGCGGTTTACAGAAACCATACATATAAGACAATCAAAAGTAATATAACATAATCAGAGGTCATACAGTATAATACAATAAATATAACAATGCAGTACAGCAGTGCAATAAAACAAACCACACTGCAAAATAAGGTTACAAAATACGGTGCAATAAAACAAAACCACACTGCATATCATCATAACACAATACAGTTAATACAATCAATATATCTAAACATCAGGGGAAAAGAAAAAAGAAAAAATGCAATGCAATACAATATTACAATCTAAAACATAAATATAATTGTAACAATACAGTTAATACAATCAGAATGTAAACATACGGCAGGGGGTGGAGGACAATAACAATGGTTCTCCTTCGTGTTGTTTGGGGATGCACACTGATGGGTTCTGCGCCTGCGCTGAATCCGGAGCGGAGCTGGAAAGCTGATTGGATAAAGAGTTTTGAATGTGGGACCGCCCACCATGCCCAACCCCTTTAGGCGCCATTTCGCGCTCTCCCCTCAGTTTGCTTTTTTCCGCTGCGCAAGCAGGAGCTTGGAAAAAAAGCTGTGTGTTATTCCCTGAGATTGTCTCAGAATCTTCAATTTTTTCACTACCAACAATTTTTCTCGGACCAGGGGACTCAGTCCCTTGGTCTTCGTGTGGCCGGGGCTTATCCTCGGCCGCCGACAAAAAAAAAAAAAAAAAAACCAACATCTCGTGTCGGGGCCTCCCGGCCGGGATAATTTTTTCTCATCGGCCATCTACTTCGGTGGATGGCCTCAGCGGCAGCGTTCAAGCAGTGTCCGTCCTGCAAGAGAAAGTTCCCTAGCTCGGACGGGCACGTGCGTTGTCTTCGCTGCCTCGGGGAGAGTCACCAGGTCCAGACCTGCGAAGTCTGTCGAGGTTTCTCGAAGGCCGCCATCAAGAACCGCCAGTACCGCCTTCAAGCCTACCTCATGGAGGCCGCACTGGCACCACCGGCTCCCCCAGCTCCAGAGCAGGCCGCTTCCACGTCTGTTCCTTCAACCTCCGCTCCTTCTTCCAGGCCCTCGGCCTCTGAACTGTTCAGGCGGAAGAAGGAGCAGGAGAAGAGGAAGAAGGACAAAAAAGAAAAAAAGAAGCGTCGTAGCTCTTCGTCTTCTCTTCCTCCGACCCCGGCACCGGCTCACCCTTCGCCGCCACGCTCCCTAGCATCCGCCCCGGTCGCAGCTCCACCTACGCCGGGTAGGATGTCGACTGAGGCCCGGGACACCACGCCGGAGAGGGCCCACAGCCCTCCACCGCCACCGGAGACTCCTCCACCTGTACCACCGCACAGGTCTTCCTCCCTCCGCAGCCCTTCCGTGGCTCCTGGTCCGGCTACCGAACCGCCGCCCCAGTTGAGCCTCATCGCCCCGTACATCGAGGCGATGGTGCGGAAACTGCACGCCGAGCTCCAGGGCCCCCAGACGACACCGTGGGAGCGCCCTCTGCCCTCACCACCAGCCACGGAGGCACCACCGCTCCGTGAGGAGGGCCCCGCACCGAAGCGGCAGAGGGTGGAACAGGCGCGGTCGGAGGCCTCTCTCCCTCCGTACCAGCTGCCTTTGCCGGGGAGCGATCCGAGATCCGCCAGGCCGTACTGGTCGGACTCGGACCCCGAGGTCTACCTGCCACCGCCCAGCGTCTCGGAGCGGTCAGGAGACTCCGATTCGTCGGACCAGGAGGAGGAGCAGCATCAGCCACCGCCGGTTGCGGTCGATAAGTCCCCGGACGACAACATCGGCGCCGTCCACGGGTCCCAGCCGGAGGATCTGAAGACCTACACCGGACTGATCACCCGTCTCGGATCCACCCTTGGGATCCGGGCGGAGGCTCCCCTGGACGACTGTGAGGATGTCGTCTGCGGCTTGGCCGACCGCAAGGAGTTGGTCCCCGTCCGCCTCGGACTGCTCCCTAAGATTGCTAAAGCGGCCAAGGAGGTGTGGAAGAAGCCGGTTTCTTCTCACTCGGTGTCCAACAGAGTGGACTCTATGTACAGACTGCTGGACGACTCCAACTTTCTGCACATCCACCCGGCACCGAACTCCCGAGTGGTCAAAGGCTCCCAACACCGGACGCCGATCAGCAGCACTCCCATCCCGTCGACCCAGGAAGGGAAGAAGCTGGACGCACTGGGCAGGAGGTTCTACGCCAATGCCTCCTTGTCCTTCCGTGCGTCCAACTACGCGACGGCCATGGGAGGCTACCAGTGTCGACTCTGGGAGCAAGCGGAGTCGTTCAAGTCACTGCTGCCACCTGACCGACAAGCGGACTTTGAAAAACTCTGCATGGAGGGCAACCACCTCGCCCTCCAGCAAATCCGCACCGGCCGCCACGTCACCGAGTCGGAGGCGAAGAACTTGGCCTCCGCCATCCAGCTCCGTCGCCACGCCTGGCTCCGTTCGGCTAACCTGCAGGACGATGTCAAGCGGCTCGTGGAGGAGCTTCCCTTCGATGGCGAGGGCCTCTTCGCCAAGGAGACCGACACCTCCTTGGGAGAGCTGAAAGGGGACTACGCCACAATAAAACAGCTCCGCCCTCCACACCGTGGGTCCGGCCGTTACCATCAGGACCAGCCGTCGACGTCTCAGGCGGGCCCATCCTATCAACCTCGCCCGCCACAGAGGCAAGGGGACTACTCCCGGTACCAGCCCTACCGGCAGCGCCAACAACCCAGCCGTCCACGCTACCAGCAGCGGCCTCAGACTGGCAAGCGGACGGAACGGAAGGGCAAACAACGTGTTTGACTCTTCCGTGACCGAGACTCTACCCTACCGCCCCCTATCCGACTACCTATCGGCGTGGTCTGCCATCACCACAGACCGATGGGTTTTAACCATCTTAGACTCTGGCTACGCGATCGAGTTCGAGAGATGCCCTACTGTCGGACGGATCCGCATCACCGATCCATCCCCACCGCTCCAGGAAGAACTAACAGCTCTCCTAGAAAAGGGCGCCATAGAGCCGGTCGCAGCGTCGGAGTCTCACGAAGGGTTCTTCTCCCGATACTTCCTTGTGGACAAAAAAGACGGGGGGGCACGTCCCATCCTGGACCTCCGTCTTCTCAACAAGCACATCGACGCGAGGAAGTTCCGGATGGTAACTCTTCACTCCATCCTCCCGCTGATCAACCACGGGGACTGGTTCACCGTCATCGACCTGAAGGACGCCTACTTTCACGTGTCCATCAGGAGGGAACATCGTCGTTTCCTCCGATTCCAGGTGGGCAGCAACATCTACCAGTACACATGCCTACCCTTCGGCCTCTCCACCGCTCCGAGGGTATTCACGAAGTGCATGGCACCGGTGGCTGCTCATCTGCGACTGCAAGGCGTCCAAGTGTTCCCGTACATAGACGACTGGTTGGTCTGCTCCCCAACCCAACAAAAAGCCAAGGACGACGTTGCACATTGCCTCGCCCTTATGCAGAGCCTCGGTCTACGGGTCAACTTCAAGAAATCCCAGTTGACCCCCACTCAAAGAATAGACTACATCGGAGCCGTTCTAGACTCTTTGGCTCTAAGAGCCTACGCTCCAACCAAACGTCTGCTCGACATCCGCATAGTGGTGGCACGGATCCAGGGCAGACGTCGGGTCCGTGCGAGGGACGCCCTCCGTTTGCTAGGACTCATGGCGTCGACCACGGCGGTGGTCTCGCACGCCAAACTCAAGATGCGCTCGCTCCAGTCGTGGTTCCTCTCCTCCTTCGACAGCACCCACGACAACCTCGGGAAGTGGCTCACACCGACTCCCGAACTCCGAGACCAGTTAAACTGGTGGACAATGGACCAGAATGTGGCCGCGGGGAGACTCTTCACCCTTCCCACACCGTCCATCCAAGTCACCACCGACGCGAGCACCCACGGATGGGGTGCGTGCTCCCGCGGACTACGGATTCACGGCATATGGACGCCCGAGGAAGCCGACCTCCACATCAACTTCCTCGAGCTGCTAGCGGTGTGGAAGGCGATGAGGTCCTTCAGACCGTCGATCGCGGGCAGTGTGGTGCAGATCGCCTCGGACAACACCACGACACTAGCCTATCTCAACCGGCAAGGAGGGACCAAGTCTCTCTCCCTCCTCTACCTGACCGTCCAGATGTGGGAGTGGTGCCTGAAGGTACACGTGTTCCCCATAGGTGTCCACATCCAGGGCACCCTAAACTCCGATGCAGACTCCCTGAGCCGCAAAGGGACGGCGATGCACGAGTGGGAACTGGACGAATCGGTGTTCGACCGCCTGTGCCGACGGTGGGGCACACCGACCCTAGACGTCTTCGCGTCACAGGCCAACTCCAAGTGCCGCCGTTACTGCTCCCGAGCGGGGATCGGCCACGGATCGGAGGGCGATGCCTTCATGGTGCCGTGGCACCAGGAACTGCTGTACATGTTTCCACCGATCCCTCTCATCCAACGGGTCCTGATACGGATCCGTGCGGAGAACGCCTGGACGATCCTGATTGTCCCGTCCTGGCCGCGCCAGCCGTGGTTCCCACTACTCCAAACCCTGGCTTGCGATCGTCTCCGCCTACCCACCGACCCGAATCTCCTCCACATGGAAGACGGTCGGATCCTTCACTCGTATCTGCCGAGCCTACACCTGACGGCCTGGCTTATCCGCCCAACATAACACGGATCCTTGATCTGTCCAGGAAACCTTCCACACGGAAGTCCTACGATGCCAAGTACCGTCGCTTCACTGACTTCCTAGCATCCAGCGACCGCACCGTGGACTCCGCATCCCTGCAGGATGTCATGTCTTACCTCCTGCACCTAGCCGAGTTGGGATCCGCACATTCATCATTGAAGGTCCACCTAGCTGCTGTGGTCGCCAAGGCCCCACCTTCTTCAGTATTGTCCTCCGCCTTCAGAGACAAAACTGTTAAAAGGTTCCTTCAAGGGCTACGCAACGCCTATCCTCCAGTGAAGATACCACCCCCTCAGTGGTCCCTCACTACAGTGCTCACCGCACTCACGAAGGCACCTTTTGAACCCATGGCTTCGGTGGACATTAAGTTTGTCTCTTACAAGACTGCCTTCCTTGTAGCTATCACTTCTGCCCGACGGGCAGGGGAGCTGGCAGCCCTTCGGTCTGACCCTCCTTTTCTCAAGTTCTACCCCGACAGGGCAGTATTGCACCCAGATCTGACATTCCTGCCCAAGGTCCTGACTGAATTTCACCTGGCCCAAGCCATCACGCTTCCAGCATTCTTCCTGAATCCCTCGTCTCCACAAGAGAGAGTGTGGCACTCGTTGGATGTCAGGAGGGCCTTGCTGTTTTACACCCAGAGGACTGCGTCCTTCAGGAGAGCAAAACAACTGTTTGTGGCTTATGGTGGCAAGACTAAGGGACAGCCTCTGTCTGCCCAGAGACTATCTAAATGGATCTCAGGTACCATTTACCTGGCCTATCAGATGTCATCCCTGCCACCTCCGCCTCATGTCCGGGCTCACTCCACCAGGACACTGGCTTCCTCCACTGCATTCCTAGAGGGCATCCCGATGGAGGATATCTGCAAGGCTGCTACTTGGTCCAGGTCCTCCACCTTCATCACCCACTACCGGGTTGACACAAGGTCCGCCCCTGATGTCAGATGGGGCAGGTCCATCCTGACGGCTGGTCTCCGATCTTCTTCGTTGATGACCGCCCATCCATGATGACATCGCGCTCTCCTGCATCTCAGGACGCCAGCTGCCCACCATCCAAGTAAGTGAGCTTGTTAGTCACCCATCAGTGTGCATCCCCAAACAACACGAAGGAGAAGGACAGGTTTCACTTACCAGTAACTGTCGTTCTCCGAGTATGTTGTTTGGGGATTCACACAACCCAACCCTGCCTCCCCTCAGGGCTGCCGGCCTGAGATGGCCTTCTGCTTAGCGGGCAGCTTTAATATCAAACTGAGGGGAGAGCGCGAAATGGCGCCTAAAGGGGTTGGGCATGGTGGGCGGTCCCACATTCAAAACTCTTTATCCAATCAGCTTTCCAGCTCCGCTCAGGATTCAGCGCAGGCGCAGAACCCATCAGTGTGAATCCCCAAACAACATACTCGGAGAACGACAGTTACTGGTAAGTGAAACCTGTCCTCCTTGGCTCACTGCATGTCAACGCAGATTCATGGCTATAAACAGAGATGAGCACTGAACCCTAGAGTTGAATACAACTGCCTTTCAAGCAAGGGTGACCTTTTCTCTAGAGAAGGGGCAAAAAGTAAACCAGAGCACAAAGGCAGCCTGAGAAACAACTTGGGTGCCTGGAGCGGCTCTGCTGGGGGCCAGAGAGGGGTCCTCCTCGCTACTTCTAGGGTCCATGTCTTCACAATCACCATGGGATAATAATTGTGGCAGAACCTGCCCACGTTTAAGACTATGATCCTAACCATACTTAGGGTTCTATTTTATTGAATTTTATTTTATTTATTAATTACAACCCTGCCTTGGCTAGCTTGTACTGGCTACCTGTTGCATTCCATGGCAGATTCAAGGTGCTGGTTTTACTTTATAAAGCCCTTAATGGTTTGAGATCATGTTATGTGAGGGAACTCCTTTTCCTTAGGAATTATATCTGTTGATCCCAAATGCTTAGACTGCCTGTGGTTAGAAAGATGGTGACTATATCTAGAGTATTTTCTGCTTTATCCCCCAAGTTGTGAAATGAACTGCCAGCAGAAACTGGTTCTGCCTCAACCTTGCTGGCATTTTGGATATTAATGAAAACATCCCTATTCCATGAAGCCTTCCCTTCTTAATATATAAGTGCTGTACTTTTTATGTGTGATATCACCCAGAACTTATATTGTGCGCTTTAGGAGAGAAATCAATTGGGTACCTGTCTGATCTTGTTTTTATTTAATGTTGTTGTTGTTGCTGACACCTACGAGATTCATTTATAAGACATGCTATTTATTATGCTTCTGTGATCTATTATTTGTAAACTGGCCAGAGTAGTGTATTAATTACTAAAGTCAAATGACAGAAAAGCAAACTATCAATAAAACAACAAAATATTTCCATAAAATCATGACAAGGTAGTCATTGGTGATCAGAAAGAACACACACCGAAGTTACTGGCCAAGAAAACATTAAAGCAAACAACAAACTTTCAGCTGATAGAAGAAAGATCCTACATCAGAAGCAGGCCACGTGTTGGGTCGGGGCAGCAGAGCCTTTTGGTTTGGGTCTCTCCTGAGCCAAGTGTGAATGACTGTCATATATTCTATGAATTCAAAAAATGTTTTTACAAGTCATTCTTTGCATTAAAATATTTGTATCCACTACCAAACAATGTGGGGGTGTCACAATGCAAAAATGGCCTTGACATCATATGAACTCTCAGATTGGATCCTATCTAATCTCAATAGGGAAGTCATTCCATATTAGAAGTTGACATTTACAAAGGTGGCTTAGTGGTTAAAACGCTGAGCTTGAGGACCAGAAAGTTTGAGACACGAGATGCAAATCCTATCTACTTTTTTGTTTCTATATAGAATTTAAGAAGAAGTAGGTAATAAGACAGATAGCTGTATTTTGCAAGCTGAGAAGCAATTAATGAAACAGAAAATTTGATTAAATGTTATTATGCTTTCTCACCTCTTTTGTTTGCTAAATATCACTAGTACATTCTTATTTTAGCAGTGTAATTTCTTTTTTAAAAAACAGCATGTTTTTCTTATATTGTGGTGAAATGGAACATCACTATGTGAGGCTACAATTTTTTTCCTCCCATATCTAGGCCAGATGCAAAACTGCCAAAAATGAAGCTACTTTTTAGGGATTTCATTCTGCAGTTCCTTTCACCCGACCTAGTGTGAGAAAGATTAGCCAGCAACACAAGTTTGCCATTGCTCAAGGTAGGCCCGATTGTGGTTTAAAAATACCATAATCTTTGAGGAAGCTCTTTCTGTATAAAGGTCTGGGAAATGGATCGATCAATATCCCCAGCTGGCTGGATGATTTGACCCCTAGTGCCTCTTAGCTACAACGCCTAGTTTTTAATTTTTTAAGCTTCTTTAAATTTTTTAATCTTTTAATTGATTTTAAATTGTTGTTGTTAATATGCTGTAAATTGCCCAGGGCCCCATTGGGGAGGAGGGCGATAAACAAGTATGACTAAAATAAATAAATAAATAAATACCCTAAATATGTGAGTATGTGTCAGAGCAAACAGAAAAAAAAACCAAAATGCTTAGGAACTCTAAGGTTAGATATCTAGGTTATATTATACTTGTAGTGATATGAGATGCAGCCTGTGTTCGACTGGAATCCAACTTTGAACCAAAAATTGAAGTATTGACATATGTTTGATTTTATACTATGTATATATTTTTGTACTGTAGCTCCTGTCATTTCATTTTTGCCATCTCTCTTCCCGCCCACTTGACACTGATTTTTTGTTGTTGGTCTTCTATGGGGTTTCAAGTCACTTTGGGCAATACTGATTACTATGTCATATGAATAAGCTCCAACTTCTGATATTCCACTGTCATACTATGAAGAAATTGTCATTCAAATGTTATTTCATTCTCTATCTTGTCATCTCATTACAATGCCACTTTGAAACACCAACCACATATTCCTGACATTATTATTCAAATGGCAACACTCCAAATGTTATGATTCACTCTATATTAGAGACATTCCACCATGTATTCCCCCACTGCATTGATGTCCCATTCCAGATGATATCATTTTGCTTAATTCTATTCAAGCATTCAACATGTTCCTTTCATTCTATTCCATAGCACTCATTCTCCTCTTGTTTCAGCTGACCTTGTCATTTCATTCAAGGCCCATTTTTACCCATGGCTATGCAACATTCCTTGCTATTGCTTGAGAATCTATTTGAGGCACTCTTATTACAACCCACATTCTGTGCAGTGCCATATCACATGCTGGTTTACTAAGCAATGATATATTGTTCAGTATCACTCCCCCAAATTGTTCTGCTACCCCCCCCTGCTGTTTTGGGTGTCCCCCAACATTTTGATCAGTAGTGTTTCTTTAAGCTTAAGTCATCCTTTCCATTTATATTGTTGCCTTAGGACCAGCCCTGGAAACTGATGAACTGTGGATGGGGAATTAACAAGATTGTTACTATATCAGCATCTGGTACACCAGACTGCCTTCCATGGCAAACCATAAATGCCAACAAGTTCCATAAAGCTGGAAAGTCCTCAGGCTAGGGAGGAAGAGCTCCCATTGGGCTGCTTGGCAGAGGGGCAGGACAAACTCTGTGCTGGGGTTACTGCACGGGTGCCAACAGAAAGGGCTCCAAGTGCCACCTCTGGCACGCGTGCCATAAGTTCGCCACCTCTGTTCTAGGCAGAGAGTATTGCAATAGCAATTACACTTATATACAGTCCTGTGACACTTAATAGACTCTCTGGGCGGTTCACAAGGTAATTAATCTTTTTGCCCCAACTTGTTTTAACCACTTGTTTTTAACCACTGTCCTGCCAGATTAAACCACAAGGTTCTTCGTCAGAATTCAATGAGGTGATTCCCACCCTGCCAAATCCCTGTGATTTCACCAGCTGAAATTGTGTGAGTAAAAAAGTCCCATTTGCTCTAAAACAGTGTTTCCCAACCTTTATTTTTTTAACTTCAGTTCCCAGAAACCTAAGTTAATTCCCCAAAGCCAAAGTACTGACTTAGGCTTTCCGGGAATTGAAGTCCCCCTGTGGGGTGTGTGAGCCCCACGTTGAGAGCCACTGCTCTAAAAGGACCCAGCTTTTTTTTAAACTGACCCTTGTCCTGCTCTGCCTCAGCTTCCCAGCTATCCACTTACCTGCCGGGAGCAAAGCGAACACTCCGACCGGGGGCTTCCCCTGAGAGAGGAGAGCGCGGGCTGGGGCTGAGAGCGCCGGCGCCTTCGCACCTCGCTTCCTCCCCTGCTCGTCCTGTAATAAAGATGAAGGCGCTTTCCAAAGGCTAGCCGAGGCCGCCGCGCGGGAAGGCGGGCAGAGCCGCGGCCCGCGCATGCGCGCCCTTGGCAAGTGGGGTGGGGGGTTTAGGTGGGTGGGCGAGCGAGGCAATGAGACCGTCCTTCAGCAGCGGCGGCGGCGGAGGCTACAACAACAGCCGCTGCAGCTGAGGAGGAGGAGGAGGTGTTGTTGTGGTGGTAGTGTTAGTGTGGAGGCTGTGGCTCTGCAGAGAGAGGAGGGAAAGCTGAGAGGAAAGGAGGAGGGGTGACGTTTGGGTCGTTAAGGCGAAGCCCCTGGGGAGCCCGTCGAGCCTCAGGAAAACGGGGTCGATTTGGGGCTGAGGAATCCGCCTTTGCTCTCCAGGGAAAGCAAGCCTCGGCGCTGCTGCTGGATACTGCCTTGGCCTCCTCGTCGTGTTGCTGCGGCCGTCGCTGTCCAGCGCAGCACCTGCCCGGAGTGTGTGTGTGTGTGTGTGTGTGGAAGGGGGTGGGGGGACCGGAGAAGACGCCGCCCCCGCCGCAGCCGCGGTGGTGCCCGGGGGGCTCTTCGGAGCAGCGGCCCCGGGCTCCTCAGGAGAGGGAGAAGAAGGCGAAGGCGACGCCGCTGCCTCCGCCGACGCCGCTCGCCCATGAGCCTCGCGGTCCCGGAGCTCCGCTCTGGCAGGGGGCAGCCGGCCGTGGCAGCAGCACCGGCAGCAGTATGTGGACACCCACGGAGGAGGAAAAATACGGTGTGGGTAGGTCCTAGAATGATCCCTTGCGCCATCCAAGGAGGGAGGGAGAGGGGGAGGCTGTTGCCTCCTGAGGTACATTTTTCTAGTGGCGGTGGCCGGTTTTTGTTTTATCGTGCTTTAAAGGTGCTTTCTGGGTTGAAAGGGTTGTTTTTTTGCTGGAGAAACTCCGCTCAGGGGACGCCCGAATGAGGCTAGTTTCATGTCCCCAAGATCTTCTTCCCCCCACCCAAGTGGTCCCTATTGATCTCCTGGCCATGTCTTGCTTTCGAACTGGTAGGTTGGCAGGAGCTGGGACAGACGACGGGCGCTCATTCCGCCGTGCAGTACTCGGGGTCTCGAACGGCCGACCTGCCAACCTTCCAGCTCACAAGGCGAGCCTCTTAACCCCCGAGCCACCGCAGTCCCGGCAGCGACCGCCCACGGACCCCCTTCCATCCCTTGTTGCGCGCGCCCTGCCTTCTACTTTTCGTAGCCCCCAACTTGGTCCTTCGTCAGAAAATGGCGTGTGGGGGTTTTTTTGGGGGGGCGGGGGAGGGAGAGGGGAAATGGATGCTTTCTGGTTATTTTGCGTGGGAGGGGAGATCGGGATGCGGGTGTTTGTCTCTTGGTGCTGCTGGATGGCAAGAGCAAAGCCGCCTCTTCCTTTTCTGAAACGGTGGCGTGTGCAGCATTCTCTCCCATCTCCCCCCCCCCCCAATTTTCTGCTGCAGCCCAGACCTCCTCCTTTTCTCCACAAGTCTCTTTTATATATCGTATATTTTGCGAGGGGGGGGAGAGCAGAAAGAAAAGGCCTTTTGCTTCAGTACGGATTTAAACAAGATTGTGTTGTAGAAATTAAAAGCGGAGACTCCGCTCTTGGTATGGGTTTGTTGTTGTGAAGGGATCTTGTTGGCCTTTTCTGAATTAGCACCCGTAGGACTAGTATGGATTGGAAAAACCCGACGAATAGTTTCTGTCTTGGTAGTGGTGATAAAATACAGTTTGGTGAAGACCGCATGCCAGACCAGTTTCCTGAAGTAAATAAAAATCCATCTACGTCCCTTTAACCTACTTGCTTGTGCATTTGCCTTCCTTTTCATCAGTGGTTCTGTGATGGTCTTGTTATGGATAAAGATAAGGAATTGTGGCTTTACTGTCGTTAGGGGGTGCTAATTAGCCACTCGCTCCGTGTTAATATACCGAAAAGGGTAACTAAAAGGCAACTGGATTAAGGACTCGGTACACCAAACAAATAAACAATGATAACAAGAATCCTCTTTGGCAAACAAATACAGGACTGCATGTACAGAAATTTGCTCCTTGTGAGCTGCCTACTGAGCTAACAGGTATTCTGTATTTGCATTAACAAATTCACATAAGCCTCTGTTTTAGCTACATATGCGTTTTGATTTGCTTCTTCAAATGACTCTTGTTGTTTTGGGATGCTATTTCCAATATTTCTATTACTTTTTTCTTGGTAAAAAGTTAAAAATAAATGGTGGTTGTACTGGTATGATGGAGGGAACAGTCAGAAGAGAATCATAATTATAAAATAAGATTGCATGCTATGCTTTTTATAACCCTAGACCAGTGTTTCCCAAGCTTTGGTTTTTGGACTTCAGTTTACAGAAGCCTAAATCAATTCCCCAAAACACCGATTAGCCAATGTACTGACATAGGCTTCTGGGAATTGGAAGTCCTCCTGTGGGGCATGGGCCCCACGTTGGGAACCACTGCCCTAGACATTTTAGATGAGATAATTTTTCAGATCCCCCCCTTTTCTGTTAGTATTATTAAGACTGTTAAGGTAAACTGGTCTGGATTGTGTTGAGATTTGCCACAGTTACACAGTCAACATATTTATAATGCTGTGGATTTGTTGTCAGTAAATGTCAACTTTAACAAAATATGCTTTTTTATATGTGAAGAGTTTCCGTTTGGAATAATGGAAAATCTCCAAGTCACTTGGAGATGCACATTTATAGTTAAATAGCTCATTTTTTAAATGAAATGTCTGAAGGCATATGGAAATTGTAATTTCAGCATGTGTAATGTACTATATGACAAGATGGAAGTAGTCAGCACTGTAATAAACTAGACTCACTGAGATTAATAGGACTTGTTTGTCACAAATACCTTAAATCTCATTGATTATAATGGATCCACTCTGGACTGGACTAGGATCCAAAAACTAAAATCAAGGAAATACATGAGTGAGAAATCCTTACAATAATGACACGGAAATTATGAATTTGTACTGTAACATAAAATAGTTTTGAATTTATAATCTTAATTACTGTATTATAATCTTACAGATCACCCATAAAAAGTTAATAAACTGGACTTTATTAGTAAAAATATGGAACCATTAATGAATTAATAATTTAGCTTATTTTAAGTACTCTTCAGTATTAAATAGAAATGTTAATTTGTATATTGCTTTCATATGGATTATGACTGTTAAGTGATGATACTTCCCTGTCTCATGTTTCAGCATGGTGGTGTTAAAACTGTCTGCTAGTTTTAAAGGATGGATGTCCTTAGTTTGTTGCTCATTTCTGATCGTTACATCATCTTAGCTTTGTTTCTTACTTTAGTATTGTAGTCATGGTGACACCATGGTCTTCATAATCACTAACTCAGTTTTATAGCCTTAATAACACATGTTTTGATTTTTAAAAATTACACTAGGTGGTTAATATATATACAGTATATTGAAAGGAAATTCAGCAACACCATGAAGTTTCTATCATCTACTTAGGTTAAAATAAAAGTTCAGATGAGCTAGGAATATGATAATGTTCAGCGTTATCTGACCCTTGTCATTTGGTTCTTATTTAGCTTGGGTTTTCCCCCCCTTTTAATAAACTAAACTTTGCTGATGTATGTTACAATCCCATGCAATCTCAGATTGTCACCATTATTATTATATACTACCCAATAAATATTTAACCTTGTTTAACTTTGGAAGCTAAGTATGTTGTCCCTGAGTAATATCTTGAAACAGTTGCAGTTTATCCATTAGAGCAAGTGGGATGCTGCCAGTGATGGGATTCAGCAGGTTTGCCCCAGTTCGCCAGAACCAGTAGCAGAAATTCTGGCTGGCCCGGCCCATCCAAGTTTTGAAATAAAGTAGTCCTAATTCGGATGCAATGCAGGGTTTTCCCCCTGGCCATGCCACCATACCACCCCCACAGAGTAGGTAGTTAAAAAAATTGAATCCCACCACTGGATGCTGCCCTAACCCAGCCATTTCACTGTAACTGTCTCCTTATCAGAATCAGAAGGTAATGTTTCTATATAGATGGATGTTTGCTTGCCTGGCTGACTGCTTTTGCATGTGTTTGTATAAATATGTTGGTATGTATGTGGATGAATACATATTTTTGCTTCTGGTTCTGGCCACTGTTTATTGTCGAACTTTTCATTCAATCAACCACAATAAGGAATAGTGCCACTGTTTGAAAGGAAGACCAAGAGAGATCTTCAGCTTGGGATAGGCCTACTCCTGTCTGAAGCTTTGGGGAGTTGCTGCCATTCAAAGATGACAAAGTAGTATGTTGTCAAGAGAAAATGCTGTTGATGTGGCCTAATATTGGGCAGATGTCATCTAGCCCTTTTTAATTCTATTTTGTTTTTAGATGTGTTAATTTTAGCTTTGTCTGTTGTTATATGCTGGTGGTGCATCTGACACAAAGAAAGAAAAGTAGAAGATTATATGTTCTAGTGGTTTAGCTCAATATAAGACACTTTATTATTTATAGATTTGCATCTTTTCAGGAAAAAATCATTAATTAAAAGATCTCCTTATTCTGCTGTCCCTATCCTTCCAAATATTGCCATTAACTCATAATTTGCAAACACTGTTCTTAGAACTATCAGGAACTTCAGCGTATGGTTGCAGTGAATGAAGAAAGAGAAGGGCAGAATCAGAGCTCAAAATGGAAACAATTCTTCATTAAGTCTGGTCACAGTTTCCAGTTTATCCTGGGATTTGGCTAGTCTAAAGCCAAACTTTAAAAATGGGAGGAACCAACAAGATGATTGATGAAGAAAATTCTTATACAGTACTCAATTTTGCTCTCTCCTGGGGTAGAGGGAGTGATTTCAAAAACATTTTGAAGGGAACCTCAATCCCCCAGAGTTCATGTGCAGTATGTGCTCAAGACTGCAGAAATAAAGGGCACAAACCTCGCTCGTCTGTGAATGTGAACTTTGTTCTCTTCATGAAATGTAAGCTAAGATCCAAATAAATTAATTTTAGTTAAATAAAAGGGAGCGGAGAACCTGAAATAAAACTGCTTTGAGAAAGGAAAATATATATTACCTTCTCTCTCTCCTATAATTAGTTATAAACTGATGAGCTACACCATGAGCCAAGTCACATTGTACAGTCCTTGCAGATTTGTTTACTTTCTGATTTAAAATGTGGAAACAGTATGTGCATTTTTACAGTAAAATATAATTGTATAAATAGAAAACAAGTATGTTGGGCAGAACCTATATCAGTGATGGCAAACCTTTTAGAGACCGAGTACCCAAACTACAACCCAAAAGACATTTATCACAAAGTGCTACCATTGGGCTGCTGGGCAGAGGGGTGGGGTAATCTGTGCTGGGGTGACTGCACAAGTGCCCACAGAAAGGGCTCCGAGTGCCACCTCTGGCACCCATGCCATAGGTTCGCCATCACTGACCTATATGTTAGCGCAGTGATGGGATGTCAAAAATTTTACTACCCCCGTGATGTCATCACAGTGGGAGTGGAGATAACATTATGAAGTCATGATATCGTGGGCGGAGCCGACGTCATGATGTTGTGGGCGGGGCCAATAAATAAATAAAATTTAAAATATTAAAATAAATAAAATTAAATTAAAAAACACACACACACACACACACACACACACACACACACCCCTCAACCCACCCACCCAACCAAACAACCACAGCACAAACCCGTAAATAAATTAAATAAATTAAATAAAGAAAGAAATAAAATAAAAATTAAATAAAAATACACCCACCCACCCAAAACCCCACCCCCCAAACATAAATAAACCCACCCACCCTAAGTACAAATAAACCCACCCCAAACACAAACTGCAGACTTACCCCCTTGGAAGCAGTGGCACAGCGGGCAACCGTGGTGACGGCGTGGCAGCAAACTGGCATGGCGGCAAGGCATCCTGGCTGGGCCAGGTGCAGAAAGGCTGCCACCACCGCTTCTTCAGGCACTCCCTGCACCCCTCCTTTCCCGGCAGCCAAAATGGCTGCTGGGAACTGCACGTGTGTCAAACTTTCATTTGACGCATGCACAGTAAAAAAATAGAACTGTGCATGCATCAAATGAAGGTTTGATGCATGCGCAATTCCCGGGAGGCATTGTGGCTCAAAATTAAAAAAAAAAAAAATCCCGGTGAGGCATCCAAACCGGACGCCTAAAAAAAAATTCCCGGGTGGTTGGTACCAGTTTGGCAAACCACCCAGGAATCTTGCTACCGGTTCGGGCGAACCGGTGCGAACCGGGAACATCCCATCGCTGTGTTAGTGGGACTGAAGGAGACTTTATGTAAGAGGCAGTATCCTCAGGTTTGTGAACCAGCATGGTGCCCCGCAGCTCCTCTTGACAGAATCAGAAGAGCTGCTTATTCACGGACCTGCCCTGTAGTATGTTTGACTTTTCTTTAAACAATTAATCTCTGTGTCATATTACAAAATTCTGTTAAGCTCCTCCTAATTTTAGAAGTAGGATGCTGTGTATCATGATGGGAGACTATATTTTATAATACATATAGCTATATAATTAAAAACCTCTTAGGCTTGTTATACGAGGATTGTAATAAAAATAATAAAAATAAACAAATAGATTTGTTAGAATTAAAACTGCCACAATATTTTCATCTTTGTTTCTGTTGAAGAAAATGAGACTCCTACTGGATCAGTCAAAAGGCCTATTGAATCCAGTGTTCTGTTAACCCAGGGCCCAGCAAGCAGGCTAGGAGCCAAATAACAGTACAGTAAAACCTCGCATAAAGAGTGCCTCGCTTAGAGAGTAACTCGCTTAAAGAGCAGAATTTTATCTGAATGTTCGCTTAGCAAATAAAACCAACCAAAAACTCACTTAACAAATAAATCAAGGTTTGCAACCCCTTCAGAAGTCAAAATTGGTCACTTACAATGGTGTGGAACGCATTATTATTATTATTATTATATTTGTATTTATATGCCGCTCTCCTTGCCGAAGCAACTCGGAGCAGCTTACAATGTTACAGTATCAAATATAAAAGCAACAACATATCAATATAACAAATATAATACAGTCAATATAGTCATAAAAGCAAAAGCACAATACAATCAGAAAAATGCAATTCAATCAAAAGAAAATACATTATGGTCAAAAATATACGATACAACACAGTCTAGAAAGTCCTATCCCTAATAAATAATGCTCTTTAACCGAGGTACAACTGTATTCATTGGAATACAAACAGAAAATGCAGCAGATTTGTAAGATCAATCACAGAATTTGACAGACATAACAATCATACTTTAGCATCAGTAGGGCCACTCTAAAGGAAATCAACAAGCAAACTGGATACTCAAGATGTGATATTCAAGCTGTTAGAAAGAAATACTGTATGAAGAGTCAGGAGAGGTCAAGGATGAAAAAAGGACTGGAAGGCCAAGAAAACTTTTATATTCTGATGAGATGCTTCTCAGAGTTTCTTCTCTGTGAGACTGGAAGAAGTCCAGCAAAGACCTGGTTCAGCACCTGACAGCTTCATCAGGATGCCAAGTTGATCCTTCTACAATCTAAAGATCAGGAATTGTCTTTCTGGAAGGGTAGCACCCAAAGATTCGAATAAAGAACAATGGGAAATAATATTATGGAGTGCTTCAGCTGGAAGCAGCCTGACTTTGGGTGAGTGACATTCTTTCCTTACAGGGGACTGGCCACAGAGGCTGCAACCACAGAGCCTGTCTAAACCAGCTATAGCTATGTTTGCAGCTTGGGAAGAGGAAATAAGTGACTAAATGTCTGAACGAAGTAACCATAAGACCAGTATGCTCTGGAATAGCAGTATCAATTAGACTTATATATTGCCTTGTAGTGTGTAGTGCACCCTCTGGGCGGTTCATAAGTTAATTGGCATTTTATAAAATGTGGAATGTGTTATTTAGATAGAGGAAGTAAGAAGGTAAATACACTATATATATTTAGTATATTTGCTTAAGGCTAATTGCAATACACAGCAGAAACACTAACCACAGGCAATGAATAGGAACAATTGGGGGGGGGGGTGTCTGTGGAGTGTGTCTTTCTAGTATAGGTTGTTTCTTCATAGGTATAAAAGTCAGCTGGAATCTCCAAAAACTTCTGGGCACCTTACACGCATGAATCACTGTTGAATAAATCTTCCTTTCTCTCCAAGAAACCCGTGACTGCTTTTTCCTATGTTTTGTGGCCATGAAAGGCTGTCCTCTTTGAAGAGTTTAGGTGACAATAATTTGTGTTTCCCTGTTGCTTGTTCAGTATAATCAAGGCTTAAATTTCCCATTTATTTATTAGATCTTCTGGAAGAAATCCCTTGGTTTCCCCCTTTTGTTGTTCTCTATTTCTTGGCACAATATATTGTAATAATTATCCTTTTCTCTAAGTGATAATCACAGTGATGGGATGTAATAGGTTCACACCAGTTCGCCAGAACCGGTAGTAACTTTCCCCAGTGTCCCGGGGAACCAGTAGCAGCTTTTGGGGGGAACCACCTTCAGGGCTTACCTTTTCACTGGTTCCCCCACTGCGCATGTGTGCCAAGCACTTGGTGTGCATGAATGCCTACAGTGCTTGGCGCATATGCACGGCCTCCTTGCTGTCCTCCCAAGCGGGGAGGAGGAAGAGAAGCTGCTAGCCTGAAGCTCCCTATAGCCTGCTCCCCAGGGTAAGTGATTCACCTTTGGATGTGGGGTGTGTATTTTAATGTGTATTTAATACCTTTACCTATATTGACGTACTACCACAGTTCCTAAAAAGGTCTGGTGGCCTGGCTTGGCGTTTTTAAGCAAAGTCTTGGTGTTCGCTCATCAATAAGCTACACCTGTGCTGTTCCAATTGCTGTTCCAATTGGAGAACCCTTAAGGAGGTATAGCTGTTTTACATTTACATTAAGGGATATTATCCTAGAGAACTGGTTAGGCAAAGACTTAGTACCTAACTTTTTTAACTGTTGAAAAGATGAAAAGTGCCAAAGTGAAGCCATCTTGTGGTGAGTTCATTTTGGAGTTCCTTCCATCTGACCTAGTGTGAGAAAGATTAGCCAGAATAAGCTTTAAGCTCTGATTTAAAAGCTCTGGTTGATTTGTGTTTGGGGTGGGTGGGTGTATTTTAATGTATTATTTATTTATTTATTTATTTATTTATTTTACAGATTTGTGTTGTGGGTGGGTGGGTTGGTTGAGGTGTGTGTATGTGTGCTTATTTTTATTTTATTATATTATTTTTTGGCCCCACCCACAACGTCATGATGTTGGCTCCACCAATGACATCATGACATTAGCTCCGCTCACACTGTGATGACATCACAGTGGGGTAGTAAATTTTTTGACATCCCACCACTAGATAGTCACTGAAAAACTGATTCAGACTTTGGACTCTCTTTCTGTCATCTTTTACTTTTATTTCTCTTCTGACTTTTACAATTATAAATGTTTCTTCTATCATCCATCTAAGTTTCTCTTTTCTTTTTACTACAGATATACACTACTGTATTTCTTAATTTCTTCATCTTTTACTTATTTTTTATTGTGTATTTTAGTAGATTTTATTACATTTGCATGTTGTTTTTGATCATGCTAGTTTACCGGTCTGTGTGGCTTTCTGGTGAAACGGGCAGCATATAAATGCATTGAAGTAAATACATAGTTACAGTTTTGTATTCCTTCCCAGTAATCTCTCTGATTTCTATCCATAATGATTCTGGTTTCCAGTCAGCTGAGTTTAGTAATGCAAACCTGTTCTGTATATGAAGTCACCAGGAATCTTGTTTAAATGTTATTTTGGCATTATGATTCTTTTAGAGTTCTTTTCAGCTTTACTCTGATGTTAAAATATTAACAGTTCATGATCTGTGCCACAATCTGCTTCTGGACCTGTTTTGGCAGAGAAAATACAGCTTCTCAATCTGTTGCTCCCAACTACATAATCTGTTGGATTTCTATATTGACCATCTGGTGAAGTCCATGTGTACAGCCATCTGTATGTTTGCTTGAAGCATCTATTTGTTGGCCTCACAGAACTCTGTGAGTCTTTCTCCTGCTTTGTTTCTTTCCCCTAGGCCAAATTTGCTCACAACATTTGTTTCTGCTTTGTTGTCTACTTTTGTGTTCCAATCACCTATTATTATAAGCATGTTTTGTTTTGGTGTGCAATCAGTTTCCTCTTGGATGGTTGCATAAAAACTTTCAGTTTCCTTTTTCAGCACCTGTGATTGGAGTGCAGACTTGAATGATGGTTTTCCATGGAACCTGATTGATATTATGCGATCAAACCTTGCATTATAGCCACAAACTGTCTGTGCTACACCTTTCCTGTTCTGCATCTGTCCCTTCCAAAGTGGAACACTTTGTAGTTGTCTGACTGAAAATATTAGGTTCCAGTCTCATTTAGTTTACTGATACCAAACAAGGCAGTGTTTCTATGTTTTATTTCTTGCTTGACAGCAGTGGTGCCCAAATTAGGGGCCGGGTGCAGCCCCCGACGCCAATTCATCCAGCCCGCAAAGCCTCGTCGCTCCTGGAAGTGGAAGTAAAATGAGCCCATGCGGGCACGTTTTACTTCCGCTTCCAGGACTGACAAGGGCTTCGCAGCCTGGATGAATTGGCGTCGGGGGCTGCACCCAGGCCTTAGTGACCAGCTCCCGGAACCACATGATCAGCCCACGGCCCAAAAAGTTTGGGCACCCATGCTTTACAGTGTCAAGTTTACCCTGAGTCATACTTTTCATGTTCCAAGGTCCAATTGTATGTGTTATGTAGTACAGTAATACCCCGTATAACGTGAGTATCATATAGCGCTAAAACCGTATAACGTGACAAGATTTTTGGAAAAAATCTTGTTTCAAATAACACGATTTTAACGTTATCTGATACAGTTGTTCTTAGCAGCAGGGTGGCTGGAAAGCTGAACGGGGTTCTCCGTTCAGCTTCCCAGCCACCCTGCAGCTACGGAGGCAGGGGTGGGGAGGCTGGAAAGCTGATGGGGGGCTCCCCCGTCGGCATCCCCAGGCACCCCACAGCTGCGGAGGCAAGGGCGGGTGGCTAGGGAAGCCGACAGGGAGTCCCCGTCAGCTTCCCCAGCCACCCTGCAGCTGTAGATCGGGTCCTCTGATCTCTCTGGAGCAGGCAGGGGACACGATCCAAGGTTTTTCTGGGCTTCCCCGACGTCCTGAGCCAATGCAGCAAGCCAGAATGTCAGGGTTCGAATCACGACATTCTGGCTTGCTGCACTGGTTGAGGACATCGGTGAAGCCCAGAAACACCTTGGATCATGTCTGCCCACCTCCCTGGACCCAGTGCAGCAAGCCAGAATGTCGGGATTCGAACTCTGACATTCTGGCTTGCTGCACTGGCTCAGGACGTTGGGGAAGCCCAGAAACACCTTGGATCAGGTCTGCCCACCTCCCTGGACCCGGCGGGGGGGTCAGAAACCCCAAAATTGCTAAAAAAAAACGGACGTTTTTTTTTTACCAATTTTGGGGTCTCTGACCCCCCCGCCGGGTTTAGGGAGGTGGGGAAACCCGCTCCAAGCTGTTTCCAAAGTTCCCCCACCTCCCTGGAGGCAGCAGCAAGCCAAAATGTCAGGATTCAAATCCCGACGTTCTCGCTTCCTGCAGCCTCCAGAGAAACAGGGTTTTTTTTTTAACATTGTGTGTTCAATGTATCGCACAACGTTAAAAACCGGATAACGACGGGACTTGTGGAACCAAGTCATAACGTTATTCGGGGTACTAGTGTACCTTTACTTTCACTTTTGTGCATGTCAGTCACTAGCCATCCTTTCAGCTCCAATTCAGTCATGTCATTAGCATCAGAGCTGCTTGTACTTGTCCCTAGTGTTTCACTGGATGCTTTCATTCATTTCATTTATTCAATTTGTATGCTGTCCTACTCAGTAAAAACCGACTCAGGGCGACTCATAGAACCCACAAATGTAACATTCCATAAACATCAACAATATAATCAACAATATAATACAGCATGATACAATAAAATATGACGATAGAATACAACAATGCAATGGGACGAGCAATACAATGTAGCAATACAATGTAGCAATACAATGTAGCAATACAATCAAGCAATACAGATGTACCTCGCTTAAAGAGCATAATGCGTTTCACAGGATTGTTCTTTAAGCGAGTTTGCTCTTTAAGCGAAACACCATTGAAAGTGACCAATTGTGGGGGTGATTGCAAACCCCAATTTATTTGTTAAGCGAGTTTTTGGTTGGTTTTATTTGTTAAGCAAAGCAAACATTCAGAGAAAATTCTGCTCTTTAAGAGAGTTACTCTTTAAGTGAGGCGCTCTTTATGTGAGGTTTGACTGTACAATCAATCAAGTGTCATACATACAACATCCCTCCACTGCCTAAGAAACTCCAATGGTAATGGTAATCCCTCTGAGCCAAGAAACTCCAATGGTAATGGTAGTGGCAACTATTTGACAAGAGTAATAGTTGAAGGGAGGAGGCAAGGTCAGTGACACCTAGGCTAACTTTTGTTAGTATTTCATAGTCAGTGACAGTAGTAAACCCCTGCCGAACTTTCCGTACCATTAAAACAACGGGTACCTTGGCCAAATAAGGGTGTCCATTAAAAACTAATTTACAAGGCTCAGTTAGTTTGTGTTCAATGGGTATAAATTACTAGCAGTACTTTTCAAAAGAATAGAAAGCTTCCTGCCAATTGTTTTGTACTTTGTTTTGTAAACAATGTATGTTTATCTTTCCTGTTTAGCTAAAATATCATTAATCATAACAGCCCTGCAATGAGCTCTTTTCT
This sequence comes from Furcifer pardalis, assembly GCA_030440675.1. NCBI lineage: Eukaryota > Metazoa > Chordata > Lepidosauria > Squamata > Chamaeleonidae > Furcifer > Furcifer pardalis. The sequence continues at coordinate 108,212,299 of CP126893.1, forward strand.
CTTGTCAGACTCATGGTTGCCTCAAGATTCAGTCATTAACAAAGTTTAATTATGAGTTCTTAATACAAGAGGAATGCCCATCTTCAGAAGCAGATATTCTGTCAGTGATTCACATTCCATGTGAAGAGATGAAAGAGCTGAAAAAGGAAAGTTTCTTTTTTAAAAAACCATTTGAAGGCACAGTATCCTTTCTGCAAGGCAATAGATCCAAATGTATTTTTCTTAAACCTGACCAAGGTTTTCCTTTGTTCTCCTTCCCCTCTACCCCCAGCAACCAAGTTTTTAGAGGATTGATACGTGTTCTTTTATCATCAGAAATCCTCTACATTTATTACTTGACATTTTTCATGATTGAGTAATGAGTCCTGATAAGAATTTTTGCATACAGAGTTCTATTAATTCCTTATTACAGATTTTTCTTGCTCTTTTCTTATCAGAAGTTGGGCATCATCTCTATTTTAACTTTGCATGTGACTTCCATAAACAATGATATTGTGTTGCATCCAAATCAGTTCCCCAACGTTCTTAAACCAGTAACTTTTTCTCCTTTTTGTACACTTCTTTTTTTCTCTTCTATATTCAATCATCAGGTATAGCAATCTGCACTTCTTGTTTCTGGTAGCAATAGCAATTCAATGAATGTTTATTCAATGAAATTTCTAGGTACTTACCAGTATATTTCTCAACTTATGTACGTTTAGTTTGGATCTCTAACTTCAATTGTTTGGCTTCTTGCTATCTATTAATTGCCATTGACTAGGTTTAATTATTATTCTTTTTAAATTCATTACTTGATTTTATTGAATAATGGCAAACTGTCTAAATTGTCAGGCGAATATAAGCCGACCTGAACATAAACCAAGGTACCTAATTTTGACCTTGAAACCCAGGAAAATAGATTGACCCATTTATAAGCTGAGAGTGGAAAATGCAGCAGCTGCTAGTGAGTTTCAGTAATTAAAATACATTAAAATGCAGTAATATTAATTATTTTAGTGATTGTATAAAACTGTACTTGCACCACCCACCAGTGGTGGCACTGCAGGTAAAGTGGGTGGGCAGGTCAATTGCACTGAAGCAGGAAGTGTTTGCTCTAGTCTAGCCTCTTGCTCCCCCTACAAGAAAGGAGAATGGCTTCCCCCCTCCATCTTGGACACATGAAGCAGGGACAATAAGTAAAATCCTTTCTTTTTCCACACCAGTTTGGAAGGGGGACAAAATTGCATTGTAGAGCTTCTTTCTTCATTTGTGGTTTTCCATAAGAATTAATTGAAAACAAACCAGAATAGGAGAACTTGATTTTCAATTTATTCTAATTGGAGGGAAGGGAAGAGAGAATCACAATTTGCGCCCTCTTGTGGCCAGTTGTGTAATTGCACCTCAGATTTCTTTGCCACGGAAGTCCCGAAACTGACTTTTAAAGTACCAAATAACTTTTTAAAAACCCACATTTTTAGACCTTGTGGTTGTTGATCCGTCTATATGCTGAGTCCCCTTTTGGACTTCATTTTTTGGGGTTAAAAAACTCAATTTATATTCAAGTATATATGGCAATGATGCATCTTGTGCATATCGGGTGTTGGTCATAACCTGGATAATGACAATGATTTCATCACTTTTATTAGCAAGTGTTTCCCTAAAAATGATCTCTGAATATTAATTGAAAAACATTGGCAAAAGTGTGTATCTTTTTATACTTTTCTTTATATCTGTCCTCTGCCATCTGATCTTCAGCTGTCACTGAGGATTCTTGTTGCCTGTACAGGTACCAGTTATCGGAATACTTTTTGAATCAAGATATTTCTTCACCAGCAAGTTCACCAACTTTCCATGTTGGAGTTTGTCAAATGTGTTCTTATTGTCGTTAACACAAGCATACATATCCACATTCATTTTGCAGAATAGTGTTTACTCAGATAAACCATTGGAAATTGAAGATTGGGAAATTTAACGCAGAATTCTATTATGAAGAGAGATTTAAATTGACATAGCTGTGATAGCTAAAATGAATGCAGTTTTTTGTTACTGAGATCTGTGGATGATATTAAGAACAATGTTTTTGATTTTTGTATGTGCTTTTCTCCACTTTTTTTTGGGGGGGGAATCTGTCTGCTTGTGATTGAGCATCCTTGACTAGGGCAGAAATAGACATTTTAGAATACATTACTCATAGTAAGCTTTTATTGTTGGTTATGTGAATATAGGTGTGAAATGAATGTGGGTTTGACCCATTTGAAGGTGTGGAGGATATTAAGAACAATCTTTTGATCTTCAAAGAGGAATCTTATGATGAAAAACATGCAGTTGAAGAAACTAAAGTGAAACCTGCTTTAAAAATACTAGGTAGAAAACCCCCAAGGGTAGATGGGATATTGATAGAACTGTTTCAAGCCACAGAGAAAAAACTGGTCAAAATCCTAACAAGAATATGCCAATAAATATGGAAATTGAAACAGTGACTGACAAGACATTCAAAAAATACATTCCAATCCCCAAGAAAAGAGATGGCAGGGAATGCAGTTGCTATAAGATGGTTGCTATAATTTTTCATGCAAGCAAAGTGATGACCAAGGTGTTGCAACTAAGGCTTTAAACTTATATACAATGAGAAATGCCAGATTTTCAAATTGGAATCTGGAAAGGAAGAGGCAGTCAAGATATTGTAAATATCTGCTGGCTACTGCATTGCACCAAAGAATTTCAGAAGAGGATCAGTCTGTGTTTTGTAACTACAGCAAAGCCTTTGAGTATGTGGCTCATGAGAAACTATGGATTGTTTTGAAAGAAATGTGTGTGCCTCTGCACTTGATAGTTTTGATGTATCTGTATTCTGGATAAGAAGCTACTCTAGAATATGAGGAAACAAAATAGTTTCCTACATGCAAAGGTGTGATTCAAGGGTATAGCTTTCCCTTTTTCAGTCTGTGTGCAGAACATATAGAGAAAGCCAGGCTAAGTTCAGACAAAAAAGAAGGGGAAATAGGAAGAAACATCAATTTAAGATGCAGTATACAGATTTTTTTTAAAAAAAATCATGTCAGATGCATACAATGGTGCTTTCTGGGTTAAAAGGATTTTTTGCTGGAGGAACTCTGCTCAGGGGATGCCTGAATGAGGCTCTTTTCATGTCCCCAATATCTTTTCCCACTGAAGTGGTCCCTATTTATCTAATTACAATTTCTTGCTTTCGAACGGCTAAGTTGGCAGGAGGTGGGACAGAGACGGGCACCACAGATATTCAGATGATACTATTTTATTGGCAGAAAGCAGTAATGATTTAAAATTACTTTTAAGAAAAGTGAAAGAAGAAAGTGCCAAAGGAGAACTGCAGTTGAACACCAAGAAGGGAAAAATCATGAGCACAGAACTCCATAACTTTAACAATGAGAATGAAGAAACTGAAATAGTGAAAGCCTTGCACTGCAAATAACGTTTTATTAGCAAGCATGACTGGGAGGCGGAAGGTCAGCAGTTCGATTCCCAAGTACTGCAGGACAGAATGAGCTCCTGTCTTTGTCCCAGCTCTTGCCAACCTAGCAGTTCGAAAGCAAGACATTGCAAGTAGATAAATAGGGACCACTTTGGTGGGAAGATAACAGTGTTCTGTGCGCTCCGTTGTCTAGTCATGCCTGCCACATGACCATGGAAATGTCTGCAGAAGCAGACAGCGCTGGCTCTTCGGCTTTGAAACAGAGATGAGCACTGAACCCTAGAGTCGGATACGACTGGCTTTCGAGCAGAGGAAACCTTTACCTTTAGGAACTATAAAGTTCTTTTAGGACATAGTTGCATTACTTCCTGTCTCAGTCTCCTGACTGAACACTTCCTCTTTCCCTTAACAGCAAAAAAGCAGTTCCAACTAGTCATTTTTGGACACATCAAAGAGGGGACAGTGTGGGCAATACCGTGAAGGTTCTTCTGACTGTGCTGTTTAGATGGCCTGCTCCAGTTAACTTTGGCTCTTTAGGTGTTTCCACCACCTTTGGTGTTCTTTCTCATCTTTGGATTCTTTCTCTAACCCCACTCCAGCATACCCTAGAGGTCTGTTCTTCAAGATCTCTTTCTCATGGAGTAGCTGAATACCCCCATTTGATGGTTGAACTCTGAGTCTGGTATTACTGGGGCCCTGGGGTTGAGGGCAATGGCTCACCAACTCATGTGAATTTCCTCTGGTCAGTCTCCAGCTTACAGAAAGGATTTGTCACTGGAGACCAAGATCCATCCACACTCTTGTATTCCAGATCACTATGTACAACTATGAAAGCTGGACAGTAAGGAAAGCTGAATGGAAAAAAAATGGTAGAGATGTGATGCTGGAGGAGAATTTTGTGGCTACCCTGGTGGTTTCAAGAGCAAATCAACCCTGAACTGTCTCTGGAGGCAAAACTGATGAAATGGAGGCAGTTCTACTTTGGACACATCATGAAAAGGCACAATTCTATGGAAAAGGCAATAATGTTGTGAAAGGTTGATGTCAGTAGAAAAAGAGGAAGACTAAATATGAGATGGATTGATTTCCTAAAGGAGATTGCAGCCGGGTTGTTGAGGACCAGACATTTTGGAGATTGCTCTTTCAGTGGGGTCATTATAAGCCTGACAAGAGTTAACAACAAATAATGATCTACCACTTTCTCCCAATTTATTCGAACTTGCTTGTGATTGAATCTCCAGAAGATCAGGAATTACATCTTTCAAATAACTCATAGTAAGCATTTTGTTGTGAGTTATCTGAACAAGATATGAAACTGGAGCTGCCCTTTGGGCAAGAACAATGTCACTGGCTGGCCAGTGGTGTCGCAGCTGCTCCACATCCTACTTTAATATGAAGATTCACTTTAAAGCAGGATACTGTATATAAGTAGGATGTGGAGCAGCTGCGACACCACTGGCCAGTCAGTGACATTGTTCTTGCCCAAAGGGCAGCTCCAGTAACTTCCTTTCCCCCCTCATGTTGAGTAATGATCTGATGCTGCTGCTAAACTGGGGAATCTCCTAACATTGGGCAGCTGACAACAGAAGCCTAGGTGTGATTTAAAATGGTGCCAGAGTGGACTTTTTGAAACTCTGTCAGGGCTTACGTCATGCACAGGAATCAAATTCACTGTAAAGTCATTTTGAATGACATGGTTTAATAATTTATCTTAGCTAATTTTGGGTCTCACAACAACATAACTAACAAATGTATATAAAACAAATGGTGACCTGAATAATTAAATATTAGCAGACTTAAATGTGTACACTGTAACTCCTATCTACAAATTACTCCTGGAAACAGTTGTGGACTTTATTATAGTTTTATTCCACATTCTTTTCACTTGCTCCCACCACCATGTGAGCACCACAATGAGAATGTGTGAGAGAGTCTTCTTGGTGGCTGCTCCCATGTTGTGGAATTCCCTGCCAAGCGAGGCGGGCCAGTGTTGTCTCTTTTAACATTTCATTGTGGCTTTCAGATTGAGGTAGGGGTCCCACTCACCCCTCAAAGTATTACTTAATGAGTGCCATCACTTATCCATAGTACTTCAGCCAGTCCACAGAGCCCTTTTTATTTAAACAAGCTTTGGGTACTTGACTAACTGTTGAATGAAGAGATTTAATGGGTGGTGCTTTATATTTTCTTCTCCTTTCTGTGAACAATCTTTGATTTTTTTCTAAACCCCATTGTTTTAATATGATAGTCTGTTTAATCATATTGTATCAACTTCAAGTCAACTCTCCCAGGATTGGCAGAAAAAGAGGATATACATAAACATATAAATAATGCTCAGGGGACAGAAATAGTTGAATTTTGGACTTAGACAATGCTGCAGAAAGAAAAACAGAATTCTGAAACCAGTAAAATTATGTGAATTAAGCAAATCTCATAGGTTTTATTGCATTATTTTGAAATATGTCTTATTTTATCATTGCACGCTTGCCTGTGTATATGAAAATAGATTCATATACTGTATTTTGGATTCTAGTGAGGGGGAGGTAGAAAGGAACAGTCAATCCACTGTCAACTCTTGGAGAAGGGTGAACCTCCCCCTCATCACTCATGTCTCCGAAATATTTCACCACTCCCTTTGGGGGTTGCTCTGGGAATATCTCCCTGAATGTGCAGTGGGTGATCAAACTCCTGACCTCTGGCTCAACAGCCACGTATTTAATTCATTGAACTGTCTATCAGTCATCCTTGTCTAGAACAGATTGAATGCTAATCTCTGAGCCTGACTTTCAGCTAATCGACATCACTTTTGTCTTTGCAATTTGTTAATCCTTATTTAGCTCAGGCAGTATGCAAGGCTATTGATGTTAAGTGACAGAGAATTGTTGTGCTGACCCTCTCCAGCGGGCACGGTCGTCGCACAGCGGTGCCACACAGAGCGTCTATGCAAGGAGAGTCTAAATAGCAAAGTCCAAAGAGCAAGCTGAAGTCTGGTTACCGGTAGTTCAAGTGAGCGTTTAGTCCAAAGGATGTCCAAGGACGTCATTAAGATTGGCAGAGAAGTCAGGGTCACAGCAGGCAGATCAGGGGGTAGGCAGGCAATCTCAAGAGGTATCTGAAGTCAAGCAGGGTGTCAGTCTTTTCACAGAAGAGATGCTTGAATGCTGGAACAAGCTTGCTTAAGAGCCTCTCAGCTAATGGGTATCAGCTGGGAGCCTTCTCTGGTAATGAGTTCTAGTTTGCTTGCATCTCACTGGTCCATGAATTGTCTCAAGAACTGATTGCAGTAATACACTCTATGTGAGGCCGCCATTGTCCCTGATTTGGAGATTACCAAGGGTCCAGAATGCAGCTGCCAGATTTATTACTGGGATGATGAAATTTCATTCATTTCATTTCATTTATTAGACTTGTATACCACCCTACTTGACGATGCGACTCAGAGCGGCTAACATTCCATGAAACAATAATATTACAATATAAAATAGAAATACAACATCATATCTAATATCTAACATCTAAATTTGATCATATCACCCTGGCTCTAGCCAATTTGTACTAGCTACCCATCCCTTTCTGTATCAGCCACAAGGTATTAATGATGACATATGCAGTCTATGGCTTTGCTATCTCTCAGAATCTTTCTCACAAAGAATGTCTGCCTATTCCAGTTGATCATCTCAAATGGAGCAGCTCCAGATGCTGATCCAAGAATGGCCAGAAAAAACTTAACAAGGAATAGTACATTCTCAGTGGCACCACCTACATTATGGAACAACTTGCCAGTGGAGCAGTGCCAGGCCCATCCCTGGACATATTTAAACAACAGCTTAAACAAAGCAATGCTGTTCAAGGAGACCTTAAAGAGGTTTTTGCATTCTTCTACCCAGTTAACCTAGTTTAGTTTATCCATCAGGATTTTTTATTGTTTATTTAACTGGACTTGCTCTTTTTTCCTTTAATATTTGATTAAATTGTTTGAGTTACCATTTAGCACCAGGGTGGGTTAAGGAGGACTGGTGTTTTTTAAAAAAATGTCTTGATGTTGTATATTCTTGAACACTATGTTGTAAATGGTCCAGAGTGGGATGATAAATTATTTTAAGTTAAATATATAAATAAATTCATAAGTAAAATCAGCAAAAGTATCTTGAATTTCATTCATGAAGATTTCTTCAAAATTTCTCCTATTTCTATCATATTGAATAAGAATTATTAAAAATCCCATGAAAAAATATTTTGGCACAACAACACAAGAGATACAGGCCTTTCTTATCCAGTATTATTTTTGTTTGTTTTTGTGTGTAGATAAAGGACCCACCTCTTTTGCAAGGCAAGGGATACAGGTTCAGTATGCCAACATATATAATTGATAGGGGGCTGTTTGATAATTTAGGATGTGGTGGCAGGGGCCCATATGCATGGTAATTTTCTCAGTGTAGAGATTAAGAAACAGCAGGTAACAATTTTGTTATGGATTTATAATGAAGTGGAGAAGAAAGATTTATAGAAGTTATCTTAGAACATGGTTCTGTCTATTATCACAATAAAATCCTGATGCTAATAGTGATGGGTGTGATTGTATTGAAAGACAGGAAGTCATATATGATTTGGTCTTTTGGATGGTTCCATCTGTTAAGGAGTTCTAATGCAGTTGATTGGAGCCTTTGCCTTGAAGCAGAGCATTATTTTTTATGGCTGAATAAGTCTATCATTAATTGCAGTGTGCTCTACATGGGGCTGCCCTTGACCATTCGGAGGCTGCAGCTGGTCCAGAATGCAGCTGCTCAGGTGGTGATGGGGTGCGGGCGGTATGGCTGTGCCTCACCACTGCATTGTGAGCTGCACTAGTTGCCAGTGTGCCTCCAGGTGCAATTCAATGTGCTGATTATTACCTTTAAAGCCCTACATGGTAGTGGGCCAGGATACTTAAGGGACCGTGTCCAAGAAATCTGCCCATCCCACCAGAGCAGGCCGGAGAGGCTCTCTAACTGTGCCATCTGCTAGAGAGGCTCACCTCTCAAGCACTAGAAGGAGGGCCTTCTCTGTGTCTGGCCCTATGGAACCTCCTGCCAATTGAGCTCTGACTCCAGACGGAGTTGCTGCCCTTCAGGAAAGAACTAAAAACCTGGCTGGCGAAGTAGGTGTGGGGCACCTGTAAGGTGGTGACCCCTGTCTGCTGGCTGATAAAACAACAGCAACATCACTCCCTCTTTTAATCCTCTTTCTTTAATCATCAGTCTTTTAATGTTTGTAGTACTTTAAATTTGGTTTTTATGGGTATGGTTTTAATGTTTTTTGTATTGTTGTGTTGTTTTTAATGCTTTGAGTGCCCCCTGAGTCATTTTAAGTTGGGCGGCTATGCAAATAGGAAATTAAAATTAAATTAGAATTAAATTATTTCCCTGTCCATGGGCTCTTGGGGTTTTTTTAACCAATAACTGTACAGAAAGATCCTATGGCATAAAAATTGTTAGAAGACAAATCATTATACAGTCAAACATCACATAAAGAGCGCCTTGCTTAAAGTGTAATTTGCTTAAAGAGCAGAATTTTCTCTGACTGTTCGCTTCGCTTAACAAATAAAACCAACCAAAAACTCGCTTAACAAATAAATCGGGGTTCGCAATCCCCCCCACAATTGGTCACTTACAATGGTGTTTCGCTTAAAGAGCAAACTCTCTTAAAGAGCAATCCTGTGAAACACATTATGTTCTTTAAGCGAGATACAACTGTATATGGTATTTGCTGGTGTATAAGACACATCAGTGTATAAGACGATCATCATTTTTATACACATTTTAAAAGAAAAAATAATTTGCTAATTTTTTTATGAATTTCCAAAATTAACTCTAGGAGCCCAGGAAGGTAGGATGGGAAGAGAGTTCCTTTGAAGCCTGTTTCCCTACTATTTCACCACCGCTGGACACCAGGAGCTGAAGAGAGTGGGATGGGGAGAAAAAGAAGGATCCGCCCATTCCCATACTAACTTGTAAACAAAGCACATAAATCATGCTAGCTCATATTGTACATATAATCCCAGATAAATTGAGTATTTTGTAGATATTGAAATCTCAATTCTGCCAAAACTTTAACATTTCTTGGCTTGGTTTAATGCCTTCATTACTAGTCATACCAAATATAACGAATGGTTCCCAAATTTCCCAAAATACATTCTTAATGTTTAAACCTCTTCTAATCTTTATTTCATTTGTTAATTTGTCATTGAGAGCTAAACGCCATGCCATATTATACCATTTCCCTTTTTCAATTATAAACTTATTTTTCCATTCAGCAGCAATTAATTGTCTCGCCACAGATAGTAAGGTAATCATTAACTCTTTCTTATTCTCACTTATCTTCACTTCATCTGTTTCCCCCAGTAACACAGCTTTAGCAGATAACCTAATCTCTGAAGACATAATCTTTCCTAGCTCTTTTTCTATCATTTTCCAAAATTTGTTTGCGAATTCGCACAACCACCACATATGAGTATACGTTCCAGGTTCTTTACCACACCTCCAACATAGGTTTGTTTCAGCCTTTCCCATTTGCCATAAGCGTATAGGGGTGGTGTACCATTTCCATAATATTTTACAGTTGTGTTCTTTCTCTTTTATAGAAAGTACTTTCATTAATCTTTGGTTCCATTTCCGATTTCCACTCCATCCCACGACCAGGAGAAGAGAGTGGGGGGGGGGAGCAGGATCCTTCTTTTCCCCCATCCCACTCTCCTCTGCTGGTGGAGGGGTGGAGGGTTTAAAGGCTCCTTCTCCCCACCACCACCAGCCAAGGAGAGTGGGATGGGGGTGGTGAAAGAAGGATTCTTTCAGGAGGCAGGGAGGGCAGGATCGGCCGGGATTCAGTCCCCCAGACTTTTTCGATTGTAGCGAAGCCTTTTGGTTTCGCAGAACAACAGACACAGATACGATCTGTCCCTGCAACCTTTCCAGAGCCTGTGAACTCGGCGGGCGGGCCAGTGACAGCAACAGAAACAGCTACGGGGGCATTTTCTATAGTGCCTCCATAGCTCTTTCTGCTGCTGCCCCCCCCATCCACAGGCTCCGGAAGTGTTGCTGGGACAGATTGTATCTCTCCCCCACAGTTTCAGTGATCGATCGTTGGGACTGCGGGGGGTGTTGGGACAGGTCCACATGGCTGTGTAGGTCCCCCCAACACCCCCGCGGTCCCAGCAATCGATCGCTGGGACTGCGAGAGGGGTGTTGGGACAGGTCCAGTGCTTGCATGGGTCCCCCCAAACAACCCTGTAGTCACAGAGATTGATCACTGGGACTGCGGGAGGGGGGGGTGTTGGGAGAGATCTGTGCACTCACGTGGGTCCCCCCCAAACACCCCAGCGGTCCTAGTGATTGATCACTGGGACTGCGGGGCTGTTTGGGGAGAGATCCACATGCACACACAGTTTCTCCCCAAACACACCTATAGTCCCAGCAATCGGTGCTTGGGTTGGGGAGAAGAACGGGCACATGCGCGTCGGATAACATTGGATAAATGTTGGATAACGTTGGGGAATTTGAGGCAAACATTTGCATCATACAACTTTATCTTAACGTTCATTCATTCATTCAAATTCCCCAATGTTATCTGATTTTAGCATTATCCGATGTAAACGTTATCCAAAGTACCACTGTGCAATAGTGCTATCAAAACAGTATGGCCTATGACATGAGCCAAATGTGTATTTTTAAAAATAATTTACATTTTATTAATAATTTCAGTGATTTATTTCTTGGAAGTCTTGTGTATCCTTAATGTAGTATTTTTAGTCTTTGGGATAATCGGGTATTTTCTTACAGAAGGAATGACTGTTGAATTCCTCTCAGTGTTTCTTATAAATAATTGAGATAATTTAATTGATAAAGATACCTTTGACACTTGTCCTGTTCAAAATGGATGTTTATGAAAATGCAATGCAAAGTTGAATTTAACTACAAAAATTGTCTCATATTTTTAGTTGGTTTTGTTTAATTTGCAGTTTCTCAAACCATTTCTTAAAATACATGCCCATAATGTTGCAGTAAGTTACTAGTTCTTTGGAGGAATGTATGATCTTTAATACTTCTTCTTTCATGTCCCAGTCAAAGCCTGGACTGCCAAAATGAAGCCACTTTCTTGCCTTTGTTGTTGGTCAAACTTAAGACTTCATTGATGCATGTTTCTAGTAGTAATCAGCAGACCAGTAAATGAGCCAGATTCTGTATCTCCACATTCATACAACATATTGTTATCTGCCAGAAGTCCCCACTTGAGCATGTTGGTTTTGCATTTAGGCACTCTGACCCTCAACCTATTCAAAGTTGTCCAAGTGACATAGGGGAGGTTATATCCTCAGCTATATCCTCCTTTAATGTTCTTTGTCCAGTGATCTCCTTCCTCCATCTTCTAATTTGATTTTGCTCTTGCACACCCTCAAGAATGTTTGTTCTTGCCATAAAGATCTTCCTGGATCTGAGCTGACAGACCTGAGGTACATATCCATTTAGATGATGTCGAAGGTCATTCTCTTGCTTAGTTTTCTCGGCATCTGCTGCTACAGTAAAACCCCAAGTTACATATGCCTCAAGTTGTGTAAAATTCGATTTACATAATGATTTTTGCAATAAAACCATGTCCCGATTTACATAAATGTCCCAATTTATGTAACAATTTCCTATAGGTTTGCTTTGAGTTACATAAAAATCATTTTCCTATGGGTTTGTTTCAAGTTATGTAAAAATTCATTTTTCTTATGGGTCTGCTTTGAGTTAAGTAAAAAACCAATTTACGTAAAAGCCTACAGAACTGACTTTTTACATAAGTAGGGGTTTTACTTTACTTCTCTCATCTTCTGTTGATTGATTACAACAAGAGTATAGTTTCTCAACTGGTGTAGGTTTTGAGGTATCCTGCCACTATCTATGTGCATGGCTTCGTTAATAGTGATGTCAACTTGTTTTGCGATCTTAAATTAATAATGATTCTTTTAAAAAATTGAAATAAAAATGGAACATGATACTCAAATAATATATTTCCACAAAAGTATTTTATATAGGGATATAACCACTATTTCAATGGAATGTAAGATCTACATATTGAATTAGGAATCCAACCTCTAATTTTAAAATATGTTATTTCCCCCTAGTAATATGCAGTTTCAGAGGATCTGTGCAACAAGGCTTGGTTCTAGAACTAGGAGAAACTGTCCAGATCCTGGAAAAATGTGAAGGTGAGTACAAAGTATTGAAAATACAGCTATTTGTGTCTTAAACACTTTGGGACCCCTGCTCTAAATAACTCCAAATGGTGATTGCTTTTGGCAGGAATGAAATTATGATCATGCGGCATTACGAGTAACAGGATGAGCAAACACAGTGTTTTTAATCTTGTGCACTCTTCCTAGAGAGTAAATCCTGCTGAATTCAGTGGGATCTACTCTTAAATAAATAATCATAGGCAAGATGTATGCCATCTCTCAAGAAGTACTGCACACACACAACTGTTTGATTTCTTTTGCAGGCAGAGGGGAAAGAGCAGGGTAAAGTCTTGCTGCATTGGTAATGTAGGATATTTTTTTAAAAAATATGAAAGTTCCTTGGTTCTACTAGTCTATTCACTTACTAGTACAGCAGTGGTGGTTGTAATGGTAGATGATCATGTTCCATTCTTCTGTTCTTTTCCTTTATCCAGTCAAGTGTAGTTGATCTTTCTTTTGCTTTTTGGTTAGTAGATGAGACTTGTGGTGGTTCTTTCCACATTAGAATCAGTTCATATCCTTCTGAACACCCCTTTTCTCAGCAAATTTTAACTGATACAGCTTCTTATTTTCCAACAAAGATGGCAAACTCTGTTTTACCTTGTTTGAAATGAGTATCCTTCCCTCAGGTGGGATACACCCCACAGTTAAAGAACACATTTTAATAAGTTGTTTGGGAACCACAATTATTCAAATGCTTAGTAAAACCTAATCTGACCCACTTTCTATAAGAATGACTTGAGCATTATTGGTAGTAATCCATTCAGAAAGTAGTCAGTCAGAAAAGGGGTCAGCATTGTTTATTAACCATCTGTCTAGAAATATTTGAACCTGACCCCAGTATTTTACGTTGATTGTGTCTAATAATATTTTTGCAAGAAACATTTTTAAATTAGTTTGAGCATTTATTTGTATTTAATATATATTATTGGTATCAGCAGCTTATTTCCATATAGCCTTATAAATATTCTTTTGATGTATAATGTATAATATTGGTAATAAGAAAGTGATGTTAACATTCGTACCCTGTATTTTGTACCCTGCTGTGTCTTTAATGGGAAACATTTCAATTGAATTCAGTTTAAGTTAAGACTGAAACTGCATACTGGAACTAACATTAAGCAAACATACATAGGTTTGCACTGTACATATATGCCTTTTCATTGTATTGCTAGATTTTTTTATTAAGGTTTTATCAAATCAGCCTTCAGACATATTTAAACGTCTATGTTTTAAAAATTCTTCTCTTACTTCAGTAATTCTTAGGTAGGCATTGTTTTGAATAGAGGAGAGCAAGAGTCACAATCACTTTTTGTTTTAAAGGGCTGCATGTTAGTAGTATAGGTGTAGTAAGTTACAGAAAATAATTTAGACTTTCTTCTTTCTAAGTAGAGAAGTTGCATCAAGGTACAGTACTCTAAATACAGGTGATATTATTGCAGAACAATCGTACACATGTTTCTCAAAAGTAAATTCCATTGAGCCAGACAACATACTACTGTGGTCAGTGTATGGAAGTAATTTGTTGAAAACAACAATGTTGCCTCTTACTCATTAGCTTTTCCAATAACATGCTAATGCTATTATTTTGGATGATGTGCAGCTTGGAATATAATTTGGAAAGCAGTTAATTGAAATAAAACATTTAGATAGGATTTTTAAAACATCTGTAATAAATACTGTACTAAGAATAAAACTACAGTAATACCCCGGATAACGATCGCATCAGATAACGCTAAAACTGCATAACGACGACAAATTTGGGGGGAAGATTTGCACCGGATAACGTTCTTTCTAGCGTTATCCGATGCATCATAATAAGGAAGTAAAGGAGGTCAAAGCTCCTGCCCCTGCCACTTCCCTCCTTCCTCCCCCCCCCCCCCAGCAATGGGGTGCTGTACTGCTGGGCTGGGATCTGCTTGCCGGTGCTGGAGGACAAGCAGGCACTTCCTTAGCCCCGAACATATGGCCGGCCCAGGCAAGGGGAGGGTGCATGGCTGTTGCAGTCCTCTCAAGGTGGCCCTGCCCACTGGGAGTCCCGAGACCCTTCCTTCACCACCAATTTGGGGACTCCCCACTCCCACCCCACTGCCTGCTTGGCCACCGAGAGAATCCAGCCAAGCCCTGGCCCTGCTTACCTTCAAGCCACCACAGCTGCTGCTCCCACCAGGTTCCCCAGGCAGCCCAGGAGCTGCCTGCTGGTGCTGGTGAACAAGCAGGCACATCCTTTGCACTGGAACTCATGGCTGGCCCAGGCAAGGGTAGCGTGCACGGCCATCGTGGCCCTCTCAAGCTGGCCCCGCCCATGTGGAGTCGCCTTATAGCTTCAGAAATTAATTATAGACATTATCAGAATACAATTTTAATCTCTTCTCATTCTAATTGTGTAGGAATACAGGATTCTTAACCTTTAATGTTATATTATCATTGTAAAGATTATAATCTCTTCTAATTTTATGAATTTTGTTGTAATTTTAGGATGGTACAGAGGAGTTTCAATAAAGAAACCCAATGTAAAAGTGAGTCTACATCCTTTTCAAAACTATTTTTAAACTATTGCTTATTTCTCTATTTGTTTGTTTGTTTGTTTAATAAAGCTTTTATTTGTTACTATTTTGCTCAGTAAGCATTCCAAAGAGATGTGACAATGATTTATTTGTTTAATAAAGCTTTCATTTGTTACTATTTTGCTCAGTAAGCGTTCCAAAGAGATGTACATTAAAATAATTTTTAAAGATTTAAAATATTTGAAAAGATTGAAAATATTTGAAAAGCAGATCTAATCCCATTCACAAAAAAACAATTTTTAAGAGAACAAACCTGGAGAGCAAAAGCTCTTTGGAACAGTAGAATTATAGTTGTTCACTGCAATATCAACATGAGATGGAATCAGCCTTGGGAGAGAGTTCTATCATTGTAAAACTGTCTCACCAACTGATCCTCTCAGGATGGTGTGGCATACAGTAGGCCTCTGCTGAAATTCTGAGACTCAGTGCATAATTACATTGTAAAGAAATGGTGTTGAAAACAGGTTATTCACTGAGCTATCCAGCCAGCAGACAAATTTATATGTATTTGATGGCTCTAGAAACAAAGTGTCATTATTTCTAGCCATTATGACCAGTTGAGACAGAGCTTTTGTCCCATTTGGACACACTCTAATTCCCTATTGTGATTTTGCACAATTCATTGTGCTAGAGCAGGAATTCTCAACCTGTGGCCCATGGGCTGAATGTAGTCCACAGCATCATTTTATATAACCCCTGACCACCTCAACCACACCAGGAAGTGCTATGTGGTGGAGAAAGGGCAAAATGGCTGGCTGGCCCCCGAAGCTGTTTAAGCCCCCAACTTAAAAAGGTTAAGAACTCCTATGCTAGAGTTACAAATGTATTCAAAATACATTTCCACAAATTTACTGTTAATATCTACTGGTAACACCAAAATTACTGTTTACAACCAGCTGGGTAATTAAGATTTGTGCATACCTTAGCAAGGTTCAAGCAAGATGTGAGGGCTAAAGTGCCAAATTCAAACCTTATTACAGGCTGCACTAGACCAGAAAATGTAGAAACATTTTTTTGTATTTTTTTAATTAAAATACAGAACAATAAGAAATATTTTTTTTAAAGTACAAAAATAACAAAACCATTAAAACCATTTTTAAAAATCATAACAAAATTACATATATAAGTAATACCTCGGATAACGTTTACCTCGGATAACGCTAAAATCGCATAACGTTAAGTAATTGGGGAGGAAAATTGGATCGAATAACGTTAAGGTCCTATGGGATGGATCGGATAACAACGGCTGAAGCCTGTGTGGTTACAATGTATCTCTATGGAGCTTTAACGTTATCTGATTCATCCCATAGGATTTTAACATGGATCAGATAACACTAAAAATTGGATAACACCAAGACTTGTGGAACCAAGTCTTAGCGTTATCCGAGGTATTACTGTAATACAATACGACTTCTATGTGCACCCACCTCAGTGGGACTTATAAACCTTCTCAATTAAATGTTGAATATCATTAAGTTTTTATATATTCATCCCTTCATTGGAAATAGATAATACATCTTGCTCTGGCTTTTAAAGGAAAATGAACAGAAAGTATTAATGTTCTATTTTAATTTCCCAATTCAAATCTTAAATTGGCTTATTTCAAGGAAAAGTATAGTTCACTGTCTAGAAATGTGGATTTTACACAGAACATTGGCAGAGTAAACATACTTTGATGTTTTGTAGTTATAAATTGTTTGGCTTTATTGTATAAGATAATTTACCTCAGAAATGGTATTTTAGAATGGAAAAAAGTGTTCAATTGGTCATTTAAAAAATAAAACCAGATGAATTAATTTTTTATTTTTTAGGTAGATACTTGTTAGCAGGTTATTTATTTGAATATATTTCTGTTTACACTGCACTTGTATTTATTGCCGAAATAAGCAGAATTGTTTTCTTTTGCAGGGAATCTTCCCTGCTAATTATATTCACCTGAAAAAAGCAATTGTCAGTAATAGAGGGTGAGTATACACCTTGATTATCAAGACATTGAAATACTTGTGTAGATAAACAAAACATAAAATTAGATATAATCCTGACAAATGAGTAGTTTTCCACTGGAGCTGTTGAATATGTTCTGTATTTAAAATATGTTGTAACTTTTTAATACATCCATCATATGCTTGAAATTATTCTGTCATTCCAGAAAGTGAAATATGTACCAGCAAATAAAGTAATCTTTTTGTATAAAAAATCATGGAGATTTCTCTAGCATGATTTTTTTGCAGGTATTGGATTATATGTTAAATAAGAATGTAAATCAGCGCTTGTCCTGTTCTCACAGTCAAGAATTAGGAATTATAATTTTTCTCTTATGTTTTCTGACAGGACAAGATATTTGGTGGTCATGCCATTTCAGTAGCTTTACACAAGTTACATAATTAATATAAATTGCGTATCTTGATTACATTGTTCAAAATTGCAGCTGCTACTCATTTGTTTCATGGATTTGAAAAATATATCTAAATCTTAGTCAAGTCACTGACACCTTCTCTGCTTCCTGCATGTGTGTGCCTGTGTTTTGCTTTTTAAAGGGAAAGGACATTAGTTTTGCGCCAAACTGTACCAGAGTGATTTTGTGTAAATTACAAAAACTTTGATGGCAGTGAGGAGGGAAAGTGATCTAACCTGATTTTCGAAGTAAAGGTGTGGAATGTTTGGAGTTCAATCATCTTTATGTGTGCTGTGGTGCTGAGAGAACCTGAACAGATGAAAATGAAGCTATAAGGCTGTCTTTATATCTGTATTGTAAGTAGTTGTAAAAATGGTAGAAAATAGGTTAATCTGTATTTCCTAGCATAGGATTGCCATACAGTATGTCAGTTTTCCAAATAATGTAGAAATTAGTTGATTCAATTTGTGCACTATACCAAATGTGCTATTTAATGTTTTCCTTTGTGCAAATTAAACACTTAAATTGTTGCATTTTCTACCAAAATATTTTAGCCTTGGAATCGTTTATATAGCAACCATTGATCTAAGGGAGCCAGTATGGTTAGAGTACCAGACTTGGAACAGGGCAATATATGTTCTGGACCCATCTTAATTATTAAGCTTACAGTGGCTCAGTGGTTAAGAAACTTACCTTGTTAGCTGGAAGGCCAGCAAGTTGGCTGTTCGAGATCTGGGTACTACATGACAGTTTGAATGTCCGTCTCTGTCCCAGCTCCTGCCAACCTAGCAGTTTGAAAGCAAGAAATTGCAAGTAGATAAGTAGGGACCACTTTGGTGGGAAAAGCTCTTAGGGACATGAGCAGAGTTTCTCCAGCAAAAAAACCTTTCAACCCAGAATAATTTCTGACACTAAATTATTACCTGATATGATGAGATCAGTCAGTTTGTCTCTGCCAAACCTACCTTTCAGAGTCATTTTCAGATTAAAATGGAAAGAGGGGAGCCATGTGAAGCAACTACATATACATAGGTTGGGTTCCCAACCTAAGGCCCATGAGCCAGATCCAGCCCATGGTGCCATTTCATGTGGCCCCCACCCCTCCCAAGGGCCTTCAAGAAACAAAATGGCCACCCCTTTGAAGCTGTTAGGACAAAATCATCACCCCATCATGCAGGTAGTGCAAAAAGGCCATCTGGCCCTCAAAGCTGACTGAGAGAGAGAGAGCATGACCTGGCCCCCATCTTGAAAAGGTTTGGACCCCCTGTATTAATGTAATCTTTTACCACATACAGTAAAACCTCAGATAACACTAAAACCTGGTTCCACAAGTCTTGGTGTTATACGATTTTTAGTGTTATCTGATCCTCTATGGGATCCATAGAGATACATTGTAACCACACAGGCTTTTGCGGTTGTTATCTGAAGCATCCCATAGGATCTTAATGTTATCCGATGCAATTCTTCCCCCCAGATTCCTTAATGTTATGCGATTTTCGTGTTATTCGATACTAATGTTATATGAGGTATGACTGTACATGATTTCTGTAAGGGCTGGAGACTTACTTTTGATTTTCAAAAGAAAACTAGGAAGCTGAGCCTAATGATCTCAATGAGTATCAGTTACCTCTCTAAAATCTGGGAGACACCTGGCTAACCGGGTGATGTTAGAAACCTTATCTGAGTAACTTATCTGGTCGAAATCTGCATTGTTTGTACGCCTGTTTGATGTGGCTGTAGAAATAATGGTAAAAAGTGTTAGATATATCTTATATATTAAGGGTTATGTAAGCAATGGAAAAAAATGTTTTTCTTCTTATTAAATAGTGTTGCTGCTTCAAAGTTTGGAGAGAAGCAGAAACCAGCAGCCTGTCATTGATACTTTTGGTTATCTTCTTTCTCTTCCAAAAACAGGATTTAAATCATTAACAGGATAGTTATTGAAAAAATATTTTTATTGTACATAAATTCCCCTAAAGTAAAATGTTGTCAGGACTTGAAAAGTGAAACTAACATCACACACTTTGGAAAGCCATGCAGATATAGCATATAAAATACAGCATATAAAATACGTTCTGAAGATATTTTGAATTATTTGTCAGAGATGGGGTAATTGCAAAGTTTTGCCAATGTCCCCAGAACATTTTGCTCATTAGATAGTAGACTGCATCCTTCTTGCCTGTGATCTTGCCAAGTTGCTACCTGTTCTGGCATGAAAAGTCATTCTAATGCGGGATTTGCCTCATCAGCTGCACAGAATACTATTACAGGATATTTGCCAAGCAGCTGTTTTCAACCCACGCTATTCATCCAGCAATACTCCTAGTATGCCTAGGCTTCACAGGGTGCCTCCTTTTTGCAGGGCAGTACTGTCTTTTGTTTTGTTTTTTCTTAACACCATCCACCTCCTGTAAAATAGCTTGCTTTTCTCCCATTAATGTGAGCCACGAGACTACCAAGAAGAATGATGGGTTATCTTGATAATTTATTCCTTGAGTGGTCATTTATGAACTCATATGACCCACCCTCCTCCCTTTTTGGTGTTTGATCTGCTTCCTTCTGTGTGGCAACATACTGGAACTTGAGTTGAAACACCTTTATGCATGCTCAGTGGAGGATGAGGTTGAGCTTCTCAGTTCTCACCTCTAGAAGCTTCCAAATCATGTTCTGCATGATTCTATTCTGTATCTATTAGATAACTACTTTGAAGAACAAGATCCCAAGATAACTATTGTGGAACATAAATACCCAGCTTGTCTGCTTTTTCACAGCACAAACAAGTGGGAAAAGGAAGTGGGGAAAATATATTTTTAAAATTTTTCAGTTTTGGAACAGGTGGTTGTAGCATTAGTAAGTCTTAAATTAAGGTTTAAATAATTATTTCCCAACCTTTCGTAATAATAATAATTTTATGTGAGAAATTATTCTGGGTTGAAAGGATTTTTGCTGGAGAAACTCCACTCAGAGGATGCCCAAATGAGGCTCCTTTCATGTCCCCAAGATCTTTTTTTCACCCAAGTGGTCCCTGTTTATCTACTTGCAATTTCTTGCTTTCGATCTGCTAGGTTGGCAGGAGCTGTGACAGACAACATGTGCTCAATCTGTCATGCAGTACCTGGGTCTCTAACGGCTGACTTGCTGGCCTTCCAGCTAACAAGATAAGCTTTTTAACCACTGAGCCACCGCAGCCCCATCAAACCTTTGGTTTTTGATCTTCAATTTCCAGAAGCCTAAGTCAGTACAGCACATATATAAGACAGAGGCCAAAATCCTCTTACCTAGTCATGCAACACAAGCAGCATAATTTTGGACATGAATTGCCTCAGGTAAAGAAATCACCATAGACATTAGTAATTACATGGGAGGAGTCGCTATTCTGTGGCCCTTAGGCATCCCTCAAGCTCTTTCTGTGGAGCCTTCCAACCTGCTTGTTTACTAATATCACCCAGAAAACATATTCCTTCAGACCCACACAGATGTCTGAATAAATTAATTGTACCACATTTTCATGTATTTTAATTGCTGAAACTCACTAGCAGCTACTGCATTTTCCACCCCCGACTTATACTCGGGTCAATCTATTTTTCTAGTTTTAGAGGTCCAAATCGGGTACCTCGACTTATATTCAGACTTATAGTTGACTATATACGGTAGTTTACTGTACAGAAAAAAAGGCTTGCTTGAAGCAACACAACGACTACATTATAGAAACACAGTGATTCATGTCATGCTCTAGTACAGGGATTTCTACCTCCTTTTATGTATCCTATGCTGAGTTGCCAAGTTATAAAAATGTATATGAATAGAAAAACAGATATATAAATGTTTAACGGTACTTTTAAAACCAGAAGAAGATGGACCTGATGACTTTTTAGCATGGGGGGGGGGGGAAATAAATTTTTATGACCATTATAAAATATTTGTGAAAGCTTTCGTATTATTTACAGGCAGTATGAAACAGTTGTTCCACTAGAAGATTCTGTTATCACTGAAGTTACAGCAACACTCCAGGAATGGGCTATGCTTTGGAAGCAGTTATATGTGGTAGGTGCACTGATACTAAGATAGCATTACATTTAAATAAGCAATATAATACTGTAATTATATAATTGTTGCCTTTATATGCACTTAGAAGCATTAGAAAAGTCTCAGATTCCAAGGGTTGACATCTTTATGAATGAAAAATTATATTGATCTATTCAGTTTATGACTTGGTAATAATACTCTGAGTACCTCTTTTACACAAAGTATCCTTAAAATTTTTATGCTTTGTTTAAATTATGTTATCATGGTTAAAGGTTTAGATGTATGTTCCTTTTACATTGAAAAGTAAAGTATTGCTTGAATTTATAATGTAATATTTAATATAACCATGAATCCACAGTGTAACCTGGTCTTGTAAAGTGCTGCTCTTTCCTCCCTCCCAAATAGAAGTAGTTTATATGCCCAGCTAACAAAAATAGTCTTCCATGTGATAAATAGCATTTTAAACTTTAAACTGACACTATTAGCCTTAGGCAGTATAGTAGTGCAAACAAGATTTTTACTGCATGTTTCTTTAGTTGACTCTAGACAGAGCAATGGGATGTTTCTTGCTAATACAGTGGTACCTTGCTTAAAGAGCATAATGCGTTCCACGGGATTGGTCTTTATGCGAATTTGCTCTTTAAGCGAAACACCACTGTAAGTAACCAATTGTGACTTCTGGCGGCGGGATTACAAACCCCGATTTAGTTGTTAAGTGAGTTTTTGGTTGGTTTTAGTTATTAAGCAAGGTGACCATTCAGAGAAAATTATGCTCTTTAAAAGAGTTAGTCTCTAAGCGAGGCGATCTTTATGCGAGGTTTTACTGTATAGCTGTTCTCATAGTATTGTGATATCATAATACTTTGTAATGAGAACAGAACATCATAACTTTTATACTTCTGGTCACTTTTGCCAACAACATCTATTCATTCTACATGTTGAAATGATATTGAAGAGCTTTAGCCAGGCCAACTTATGGCTTGTCTATACAGTATCTTTCAAGTAGGCTGGAACAGGCAAAATAGGGTTGCTACAAGGTCCAGTATGCCATTTGGTGTGATACTTGCATCTAAATAGCATATGGACCCCAGACAACCTGACTTATTCCTCATTATCCCACTCCCCATTAGCCAATGTCATGAAATTGTTTAAGAAGAGAGGCACTTTCGGATATTGGTAAAGTAAACACTTGCTCAGCTCTCTGGAAAAGCAAAGGAAATGATTTTTAAAAAACAATGTTTTAGGGCAGCAAATTTGCTCTGCATCATTTAAAAAAAAATAAAAGACAAATGAAAAAAATTCCTCATGGAGACAAGAGTTAATGGAGCTTGGGGCTTTTCTCTTAAAGGTCTGATTGAGAAACTGCCCTCACCAGATTCACATATGCAGAAATGAACAAAAATGAATCAATTTTACCCACACACAAAAAGTAGAGGCCAGAAAGGTCCAAGTATGAATGCTTTGTGGTCAGGCTAGTAGTTTGTTCCACCAAAGATGTTGTCTGCCAGCTTTAGAAGTGAACCTGACTTTAGAGGACCAACTAGCTGGCTAAATGTCCATATAGTCACTCTCTTGATGTGCTTATTTCTCCCAGCTTTGCTTTCCACTAAAATTGTATAACAGTTGGTTCAATTGGTATGGCCTTTTTCATGTTGTTTTTGTTTGCAGAATTAGGTATATTTTAAATTATATTGTTTTGGGTCATGAAGATAATTGTCCATATCTTCAAAGAGATATGTTTCCTGCTTTATGTTCCTGCCATTTGTGATGCAGGATTAGTCACTTTTGTAATTGGCAGAGAACCATAGTGACTTTGATATTTGATTATACAGAAATAATTAATGTGATATCAATGTTTCTGAAGTGAGAAACAGAATACAGTAATACCTCGGATAACGTTTACCTCGGATAACGCTAAAATCACATAACGTTAAGTAATCTGGGGAGGAGAATTGGATCGAATAACGTTAAGGTCCTATGGGATGGATTGGATAACAACTGCTAAAGTCTGTACGGTTACAATGTATCTCTATGGAGCTTTAATGTTATCTGATACATCCCATAGGAATTTAACATGCATCGGATAACACTAAAAATCGGATAACACCAAGACTTGTGGAACCAAGTCTTAGCGTTATCCGAGGTATTACTCTGGGGTTTGTTTTGTTTTAATGCCATATAGAGAAACGTTCAGGACAGAAGGTTGTGATGGTTTAGATGATTGTTATATATTTGTCACTAATCTCAACATGTCTGTTTCGATGTAACTAGGTTTTGTTCATGCTGGGGGAAAGACAGTGTGATTTAAGAGGGTAACCTAAAATTCTGTAGGCTAGTATAAAAAAATAAATGTTTGAGTTAGATTCAGTTACTGAATTTTTTAAAAAATATGAAAATATTGGAAAAAAATACTAGCAAGTGATTAGATTGTGTCACTAACTTTATAAATTCATGCCTCCATTATTCATTAAGCATCTGAGTAGTTGTTAAATTATGGTAGTTAAATGGTTTAAACACAAATGAAACATTTGATTTTCAGATAGAAAGATATTCAGAATAAGTGATAATTAATTCATTAGAAAAAATCTAATCTTTTGTGGATGAACTGATATCTTCTCACACTAGTGATATGCTGGCAATAAAGTAGGGGACTTTATGTACTGCAGTTTCAAAACTCACTTATTAGTGACATAGACAGATGGGCTAGCAATGAGCATAGTGAATGGCACATCTGGCATGAAAACTGCAGATATCACAGGCCTTCCTTCAACACATTTTGAGTGATAGATCTGTTCTTGTTTCCTTATGGTACTATGTTTTAAAACAGCCATACACAAACAATAGAAGGTCCCAGTGGTGTAAGAACTGAAATCAGCTCATGAAACAAAACCAAATACCACTTTTGACCCCATATTTACTCAAACAGTGATCCTGCAGCAATGAATTACACTAGCCATAGTGTCAAGGACCTGCACATTTTTTAAACTTCTGGTTTGAAATATGCCACCATCTGTCACCATACCTGTCAGTTTGTGATGCAAATAAGTCAAAAGTGATGCCAAATCTGACATCAAAAATGGTATTCAGAAAAGAGTGGAGAAGTATAACCCCCAAGGGGTTAATGTTCTCCAACAAATGGTTCTGCCATAACATTGTTGAAGTAGAAATAATCCAAAAATTAACAGTGTGTATTTAGACTTTAAGAAGGATTACAATTTCCTGTACCATTTTGCATGCAATGCTAAATTGCCACAAAGTATACTTTTTGCATTTTGTTGTCATTTTGCTCCATGTTTCCTTCTCTAAGTCTGTGTGCCTGTACATTCACAGAAACACATACACCTGCCAAAAGGATAGTACTTTATGCATTTAAGAAGTGAGTTGTAGTCCTCATATTATAAAAAAGCATATTGGGATTAAGAGCATTATAATACTCTTGGGTTGGATCCATAGATGTCTTGAGTGAAAAGGATAATGGCTGCCTTAATTCTTTTGATTCAGTATACTGCTTCAGTTCTTCTGAGGGTCAGTTGAAACAAAACAGGATGTAATACAGTCAAACCTCGCTTAACGAGTGACTCGCTTAGCGAAAAACTCGCATAATGAGCGGACTTTTCAAAAAGTGATCCAACTCACATAACAAAAATTTTCGCTATGTGAGCCAGACTTTTCCTATGAAAAACTCACATAACGAGCAATTCTATGGGGAAAGCTCGCATAACGAAAATTTTTCGCTATGCGAGTTTTTCCATAGAAATTTTCTCTTTGCGAAAAAAACTCGCATAGCGAAAAACTCACATAGCGAGCAGCCTCACAGAACAAATTATTTTCATTATGCTAGGTTTGACTGTACATGGAAAAGTCAAGAAAAATGTGATTAAAGTTCCCCTCTTCTAATCCTGCCTTCAACCCTTTGCATAAACTATTGCCACTATACTTGTGGAAATAATTAAATTTGATGCAGCACATAAACATTTTTAACTAATGAAGTTTTAAATCATAAAACTAAAAAAATAATTTTTCTCTTCTTTCTGCCATCCAACTTAAATTTTAGAAACATAAAATAGATCTATTTTACAAACTGCGTCATGTGATGAACGAACTGATTGATCTTCGTAGACAACTACTGTCTGGTCATTTGACACAGGACCAAGTACGAGAAGTAAAGAGACATCTCACTGTGCGATTAGACTGGGGTAATGAGTAAGTATGAATTTTAAAGTTAAATACAGTATATGTATATTTGAAATAACATATATTTCATAGAATTCATATTCTATTTAATACATGTGGCGTCCAAAGGAACTGATAAGAATGAAATAGACTTTATATTCATCTGTGACCTAGAGAAAGAGATTTCAAGTTTTAACACTGTAGGATCTCTTCCTCCACAAGCCTACAAATAGCAGGACAGTTGAGGGTAAATGTTGGATGTACCCAGACTTTCCTCTTTCTTAAGCGCAGGGACTGAGCCAGCTTGTTTGTGATTCAGCAGAGACTGAATGATGAGAGTCAAATTATTTTCTAGAAGGCCTGATTCACCTGACGAGCTGTCCAGCAGAATCCAGAACAATATAAGCACAATTAAATGAGGAGGAGCTTTCCTGCAGATATGTTGCACAGCAACTGACCAGGAGAGATGGACATTTCTATCTTGCCCCTTCTGGAACTCAGTTAAACCCTAATTTGAAGCATGGCATAATGGTTTAAGGGACAGGAGTAGATGCTTATTGACTCCCTATGTAGGTGAGGTGATCTCATTAAAGTGATTTTACCTAGTCCCTGTATAAGCTGTACATTGTACAAATATCACACTCCTCTTCAGATGGTTTCATTGGGTTTGAGGTGAAGACACAAATGTCTCCTGTCACTGAGACTAATTTTCACTGAAGAAGTTGACACAGTAATCTGTGTTTGAGCTAAATATACATCTAAATGTTTTATATTTATTATATACTGTATTTATATATATTTATAATATTTATTTAAAATATGTATACCCTGCATTTCTCCTCAAGAGGACCTAAGATGATTTATTAACAACCAACATAAAAACTGAAACGGGGCAATCAGTCAAAAAATAAATGAAGTTTCTTTTAGTGCTCTTGTTTTAGTGTTTTATTTTCAGCTTTCGTCTAATTTTTGCTGAAAGTAATTTGTCATCTCCTGGTCTTGTTTTGTATTTGGAGACTACAGCATATCCATATACTACTCCCAATGATCTAGCCTGCTTAATAACTATATTGACCATCTGGTGATGTCTGTGTATTCAGGTTTCTATTGGGTTGCCTGGAAGAATGGATTTATTTACAATCAGCAGATTGTTGCCTTCACAAAATTTTAAGTCATTGTGCTGACTCATTTCTGACTTTTGGTCAAATTCTGCAACAACACTTGGTTCTGCTTCTTTTCCTTCTTTTTCATTCCTATGGCCCATGACTATGTTTGGTTTGTGAGCATTTTGTTCTTGGACACTTGCATATTTTTTTAAAATTTCTTCTTCAGCATCTGTAGTTGCTGTACAGGCTTGAATGTTGGTTAGGCTGATAGGTTTTCCAAAAAGTTTGATGGAGATTGTTCCTCTTGCCTTTCAGAATAAAACTCTTTGCAATTGTTCTATTGACAATACTGTATTCTGTTCCAGTATACAGTCAAACCTCCCATAAAGAGCACCTCGCTTAAAGAGCAAAATTTTCTCTGAATGTTCGCTGCGCTTAACAAATAAAACCAACCAAAAACTCGCTTAACAAATAAATTGGGGTTTGCAATCCCCCCCCCAACAATCGGTCACTTACAATGGTGTTTCGCTTAAAGAGCAAACTCGCTTAAAGAGCAATCCTGTGGAAGACATTATGCTCTTTAAGTGAGGTACAACTGTAATTTAGTTTGCTTACACCAAGAACCTTAATGTTTAAACCATTCATTTCTTGCTTTACTGTTTCTAGTTTATATTGATTCATATTTCTCACATTCCATATTAAAAGTGTATTTGTCATGCAGCATTCGACTTTCCTTTCAAATCAGCTGCTAGAATTTTTCAGCTGTAATCTTTTTGCTTCATTAGCAACAATGTTGTTCATACTTGTCCTTTGTTCTTCCCCAATAGTTTATTAAGTATCCTATGACTTAGGACTCTCATCTTCCAGGACTATCTCTTATTTAGATAATTTCATCATATGATTTTCAAGATAAGAAATATTCCAAAGTGGTTTACCATTGCCACCTTCTGTGATGCACTAACAGAAATTACTTTGAATTTCACTCTCATTGTCTGTGAAAAATTTACTGCCAGCACTACTTTCTTCTTCTATTGTTGCCCAGTAGCTGCCTTCCAAGAATTTCCCAGATTCCTCCTAGAATTGTCCATGCTTTTTTGATGATACGGCAGTCAGATCAGAAAGTCTGACACCTGAACAGCTTTTTCAGAACCCTATAGACTTTTATAGACCTCTAGGAAAAATCAGAATCCACTGTTTGTGCAACTAGCATTTGTCCTAAAAGGGTTAATTCTGGTGTGAACCAAACAATATTTCCAGTCATTTCATGTTCATCTGGGTATCAAAATAAAAGTACTTTCCTTGTTAGAATGATGCCAGGTAACATCAGCTTTTTTGACACATTTATTCATCTTTATTGTTTCTTTGTTCCATAAGTATGAAATGAAATCCAAAAAGCTAACAGTTTGAAATGTGTTGAGAACATCCTTACAACTATGAGAAAAGCTGTAGCTGCAAATTTTTAAAAATAAATGAAAGCAAAATTTAAGTTGCAGTCAAATGTTTATGTCAGATTTCATTCAAAACTCAGGAGCATAAAAGATACAATAAAGATACCAAAACAATGCTTTAATTACAGTCTAAAAATGCAGGAGTTTGCATCCCAAAAAGGCAGATACATCATTAAACACATTAGATACATCTAAAATATATCATTAAAATGTAGAAAGCATCATAGCCTTGAGCAATTTTAACCTTTATTACTGGATGCATTTGACAAATATTTTAAATGCCCACAGCCAAGCCAGTTTGAATCTATGGAGGGAAATCCACGATTGCTTTCCTGCTGCTGTTGCTACATGATGGCTGATGTTCCTTGGTGTTTGTTGGCTTTTATTGTGTGTGGCATGTGTAGTGTTAGGTATGTGAGTCTCTTCCTTCCCTATATTTATAGTCCTCTCAGGTGTTTACATTACCTTTTAACTGTAAACAACAAAATTTTGCCAGTGTAGTTAATTACTGTATAAATGATTGCCATGCAGTCTCACTCTTACGTCTGAAGAACTAGACTTGATCTAGGAAAGCTCATATTAAACTATAGCAGTTAGTCATTAAGGTGTAGTTTTCTGTTTTTACTTATGTTTCTTGTCTGATATTTTTAAACATATATCAGACTGTATGTATGTCAATATTATTTCAGGATACGTCGCACTATTAAAATTCCAGGAGATAATTTCATCAAAGTATCCCATTGACATAAATCTAATAGGCTTGTATACTTTTATATTGAAGATAACATAATTCGTAATAACATAAATTTAGCTAGAGAAATGTCATCTGTTCTTACTGGAATAGTTTCTTGTATTCTATCTTAAATTTGCCAGTAATTCTTTTATCTTTAAAATCTTGCAGACAGGAAATTCTAATACAGTGAAGCCTCATACAACAATCGCCCCATATAACAACAAAATCACATAACAATTAGGTTTGGGGGGGAATGGAGTCCTGCGTAACAATTTTCCCTATGGAAAAAAATCGTACAACAATTTTTCAATGGGAAAAACCACTTAGCCAAAAAAACAAACAAACCCACACAACAACAACCATTGTACGATGCATCCCATAGGGAAAATTGGTATACGATGCATGAATCATATAGCAATTGTTTCGTACAACAATGAGCCCCGTAGAACAGATTAAAATAACGGTATGAGGTACCACTGTACTTTACTAGCAGTCTGTTTTATAGATGCTGGGTGTTTCATTTGCTGAGACATGACATACAGGTGGCTATATGAGCAAACAGTATGAAGGATTAACATAGCATTAGAGGATGAGAATCTTTTGAGCTGAAAATCCATGGTGTTATGCTAAATTTAGTTACAATCCCCTTTCAGAAGAGATTCAGTGGAAACTGTTGCAGAGTACATTTATTAAGGTTGTTATGAATGTTATTAACTAGAGAGTATTATTTGGTATTTGTTAAATTATCCAGTCCTCACTGATATGGGCAATCCTAAGAGTATTTGAAAGCATGTGAAATATAATTTTTAAAAGCTACAGTATTTACAGTCTGTATTGCCCCTAAGGTTCAGAAAAAGAACACCTGCTACTTTGCAGGCCAGTTTATTCCAAAGTTATGGATATCAGGTAAAAAAGGCAACATACAAAGTTACTTTACCGACAACAATATTGTTCCTCTTAATTTCTGTGCATTGACAAATGTGGAATCCTGCATCTGTGCAGAATTATATTTGAAACCTTATAAGACTTATAGTTTTCTTGATCTTGTTGGACTGCAGTTCCACACTATTGCTTATGGGAGTTGTACTCTAGCAACATTTAAAGGGCTACACAGAAGATCTTGCTAGTTACTCCAATTGCTTTCCACAAGTATAACTAAGCAACAGGATTTTGGCAACAGCAAGCATTGGGATGCTAATTCTGTATCACGAATGGTATGCAGTGGTACTTTGGATAACGTTTGCCTTGGATAATGCTAAAATTGGATAACGTTGGGGAATTTGTTTCAAACATTTGCATCGCACAACGTTAAGATAACGTGTGATGCAAATGTTTTCCTCAAATTCCCCAATGTTGAGATCGCTTGCACTGAAAACATGATGAAAAATTCCAGAAACAGAGTGGAAATGCTCTCCATACCCTCCCGCCACTATGGGAAGCTGCAGAGGCTGTTTGTTTGGCAAAAAAAAGTAAGTCGAGGCGTCATTTTCAATGGATTTCCTTTTGTATCGTGAGACTTACATTACTCAAGGCATTCGTAACCCTGGGTTCCACTGTATATTCCTTATTTCCAATGGTTAAATTGTAGTGTGTAAATTGTACGTGGAGGAAAGTAAATCATATTTTATAGTTAGTTTAATTTTTTTTTGCTTCGTAGACATTTGGGTTTGGATCTTGTTCCACGGAAAGACTTTGAAGTGGTGGATGCAGATCAGATTAGTGTTTCTGATCTCTACAAAATGGTAAGTTCCCTTAAGTGTTTAGCCCTTCTTGCTTGGCAACAATGTAATATTTTGTTTTGCAACAGATCTCTTGGGCAATGTCTCTGTTTTTTTATAGGTGAATGTAGCTCAACCTGGAAAAGTCTGAGTCTTATTTGTACTTTTGTTAGTTTTCACCTTTGAGTTTCTAGCATTGCAATGTTTTAAACTCTACAGAACCATAAAAATACTCCAAAAATTGGACTCAAAGCAACAAATAGTCATGTAACTGTACTACAAAGCAGGGAACACAACAGTCCTCAGGAAACAAAAATCATCCACAGACCAATGCAGCAGACATTTGAGACCACATCACATACTAGTCAGTTTCACCAGCAGAAAATAGAGAAGCACTATCAGATCTATCAGATCTCATCACCATTCACCATACCAATGACCTTCTAATTGAGGAAATCCATTTTTAGAATTCTTAATCATGGTTCAGAAGCTCTCTATCATAAAGCCATGAAAAGACTCTAAAAACAAAAGAAAGGATATGTAAAAGTAGAATATGATATCTTTCTGGATCACTAAATTAAAAAAATCATTGTGAGCTTTTGTGATTCATGATCACTTCTTCAAGCATGCATTCAAATGTTCATGGCATGGTGGTCAGCCTGAACTGCATGGACTTTTTAACATCAGGACAGAGCACTACAAATTAAACCACTAGATAATATTTTTAATTGACTTTGAATTGGCTAAAATTGGAACACTTAGTTCTAATTACGGGCACATTACATCTGGCATATTACATCTGGCCCATCTGCCTTCACCGCACCTGGAAGTGGAAGTGGGTACATTTACATCAGTCAAAAATGCACATGCCCAAATGCACCCGCAGCTGTCGTAAATGTGGAAGTGGGCACATTTATGGCAGCCGTAAATGCGTCCACTTCCAGGATATGTGGTCCCACCCACTCAGCTCTCCAGGGGTGTGGTCAGGCCCATGGCGTAAAAAGGTTGGCCACCTGTGATTTAAGTCTATCCTCACCTTTACTGGAATTTGTACTGGCATAGTGACTGTGTCTCTCTAAGTTGGAGGAAGTTTGGGTCTGGTGTAACTCAATTATTCCATTTCCTTATCCATTGTCCACCACTTTTTGGCTTTTCTGGTGGCTGACAGATCTCTGGCATCAGCAGCACTAGGGAGTGTTGCAGCAGGATTCTGTCAATTCCAAACTCACTAGAGATGGTGCATCTGTTATTTATGATTGCATCTTAAAGTATTAGCTAGTAGGTTAGTAGTGCTCCCAATTTCCCCAGTCAACAGCATACATCCTGAGTTGATCTAGTAAACTTCATAGGGATATGGTATGATGTATTACCTGAATGAATACAGTGGTACCTCGGATAAAGTTTACCTTGGATAAGGCTAAAATCAGTTAACATTGGGGAATTTGAGGCAAACATTTGCATCGCACAACATTATGTTGTGTGATGCAAATGTTTGCCTCAAATTCCCCAATGTTGATCTCTGTCCCCAAGTCTGCAGGGCTGGACCCTGCAGGCTTTGGGGCAGAGATCTCCACTGCCGATTGGGTTGGGGAAAAGAATGGGGTGCGGTTCAGCCCACAACCCAAAGGCAAAGGCGAGAGAGATTCGCCCTGCCTCCCTTGCTAAAACAACAGGATGGGCAGGACAAATGGTGTGGCTGGGAAGCCAACCAGCAGAGTCCCATTCGGCTTCAGAACACGCTGCTGCTACGAAGCGCACAGCGGTGGCATGTTTGGGAAGCTGACCAGGGAGTCCCCGGTCAGCTTCCCAGCCATGCCGCCACTGTGCCCAGTGAGCGATCACCCTTTGCTTGCATTCCCTCTGCAACATGCATTCCCTCTGCAAGCAAACCAGCGGTCCCACGCTGGGACTGCCAGTTTGCTTGGGGAGGGAGGGTGCTTTCTGTCCCTAAGCAAACTGGATTGACCCCCTGTTCCCTTTCCTCTTTGGAAAGGGACCAGGGTTTTTTTAACGTTGTGCAATCAATGCATTACACAATGTTAAAAACTGGATAACATTAAGACTTGTTTAATTTGGGGGGAAATGAATTAGAATGATTATAGGTTTCAAAATAATGAAAGTTCTGCTAACAATATACTTGAGCTAAAATATTTTTTGTTTTAATCTTCACAGCATTTATCTAGTAGACATAGTGTACAACAGAGTACATCACAGGTAAGAAAAGTTAAAGATCCTTTTCAGCACCACTTCAAATATACACTGAATGTTTAAAACTACTTGTTCTGCCATATCATTTTATGTGAAACTTACTGTACATATATTCTTAACATTTTTTAAATTACTTTCTATTATTAACATCTTGGAAGTTTAAAGTAAGTTCTGTGAATGAGAAAGAGAATGGTTTATGAAAGTACAGTATTGATAGGCAGACCTTAGGTTTATGACAGCAATAATTTGGACTATAGCAGAGAACTACAAACTAGAGTCAGATGCAAAATAATCACATTCATACTGGTGGATGTGTGCAGATCTTTATTTGAGTTACCAGAATTGGAATTTTAGTACAAATCTCTGAAACTGGCCAGAAAAGCTGCAGAAAGACAGCAGATTATTTTGCGTTGTAACACATATAAATAACTAGCACAGATGAGAACCCCTGATTCTGGGGTTGGCAGGAGTTGGAATACAGGAGTATCTAGATTCCTCAGAGTAGTTGACAGCCAATAATGGTAGAGTTGTTGTTACTGTTGTTTTCTTCTATTTCACTGCCTAAAATATTGGGAGTCAGTTTTTTTTTTTGGAGTTTTGTGGGAAATCTGCTAGATCTAACATTACCTCCCAAGTTACCTGGAATATTGCAGCCCTACATATATTCCACTAATCATTCACAGTGGTACATTTTTAAATATCTCATTTTATTTAGACGTCTTTAAAAGGTATGTACTTAAGATGACTTTAATGCGAATAAATCATCTGTTTATATTCCATGCTGGGATAAAAGAGTGTATTCTGGTAAAGGAAGAGAGACTATCTGCATTGATATTGTTCCTTAAAAAAGGAAGAACAGCTGCTTTTAGAATAATTTAAAATGCATATTTATGAAATATTTGCATAGAAAATAAAGTTGTTTAATTTATTTTCCAAAATTAGGTAGACACAATCCGCCCACGTCATGGAGAAGCATGCCGTCTGCCAGTACCTCACCACTTCTTTCTCAGTCTAAAGAGTTTCACTTATAATACAATTGGAGAGGATGCAGATGTGTTCTTTTTTCTGTATGATGTTCGAGAAGGCAGACAGATCAGGTAAGTCAAAACAAACCTCTTTGGTTCTTACAGTGTGGAAAATATTGCTAATTTTTAATTGAGGAATGCGTCTTTTATAATTTGTAATAATCTTGATGATTGTAGAACTATAGTTCTAATGAAGATAGGGAATGAAGATTTTCCTTGTAATTTTTGCGTATCACGCTCACAGGTTTTGCACCTATGCGGCACATTGCTAGAAACAATATTTTGCCATGCAAAGGAACCATATGTTTGAATACAGAAAGTCAGTTCTGACTTATGGCAACCCTTTCCTGGGTTTTTTTTTTTTTGATAGACAGTACATAGAAGTGCTTTAACATTCCATTCTTCTGGGGCCACTCTGGAACTGTGCAGCTTGCTGAAGACCACACAGGCTGACTCGGGGGGGGGGGGGTTTGAAAAGAAAAACACAGAAAAAAATCATAAACTCCCAACGCATCAGGCTTGGATGACCAAAACTTCTGAACAGAGTCCATCTCATTAATACAAACAACAACTGACTCCTTTGTGAGAGATAACTAT
Organism: Furcifer pardalis; assembly: GCA_030440675.1. Classification (NCBI taxonomy): domain Eukaryota; kingdom Metazoa; phylum Chordata; class Lepidosauria; order Squamata; family Chamaeleonidae; genus Furcifer; species Furcifer pardalis. Next base: position 108,246,975 of record CP126893.1, read on the forward strand.
CCATCAGAAGATATAAGAACTTAGTCAGATTTTATCCTCAGGATAGCAAAATTGAAAGCCAGAAACCTGCAGCACATGAAACAGACCATCTTTATGGTCAAATCACAGAAAATGTCCCAAATCTAATTCAAATTTCAGTGCCTCAAATTGGGAACCATGGCAATAGACCATTGTCTTAATTCTGTTGATAAAGATCAGCTATGACTACAAAACAGCAACATCACAGTCACCCTTTTTTACAACATCCCTGTCACCGTTTGTGCTGCTGTGTCCAGCATGTCCGCCACCCCCTCCACCTCTGGAAGGCTTTGGGAAAGGAATCCCATTGATCCTCGCCATTCTCTGAAGCCCAGTGCCTTTGCTGTGACCGAAAAAGTAGGGAGGACTCCTTCGGTCCCCATCATTCTTTTACGATGACCCTGTGGCTGTTTCTGTTGCTGCCCTGTCTGCTGGGTCCGCAGGCTCCGGAAGGGTTGAGAGGAAAGATCTTTTCAGTCCCTGCCATTCTGCGAAGCCCAGAGACTTTGCTGGGATCAAAAAAGTCCCCCATACTTTTTCAATCGTAGCAAAGTTTCTGGGCTTTGGAGAATGGCGGGGACTGAAGGGATCTTTCCTCCCAACCCTTCCAGAGCCTGTGGACCCGGTGTACAGGCCAACAACAGCGGCAGAAACAGCAACAGGGGCATTTTTTAGAATGCCCCCATGGTTGTGTCTGCCGCTGCCCTGTCCGCAGACTCTGGAAGGGTTGGGAGGGAAGATCCCTGGAGGGGATGGCGGCACAAACAGCCATGAGGATATTGTAAAAAAGTCCTTGTGGTCATTTGTGCAGCAGAGTCTGGTGTGTCCGCCACCCCTGCTGCCTCTGGAAGCCTTTGGGAAAGCGATCCCATTCTGCAAAGTCCAGAGACTTCGCTGCGACTGCAAAAGTCCCCTGTGCTTTTGTGGTCGCAGTGAAGTCTGAGCTTTGGCAAGGCCAGGCACAAGGATATCCCCCCTCCCCCCGCTCTATCCGACCATAGAAACAGCGGATGGCGGTGGATCCCACTCTCAGGAGCAGGCAGAGGAAGGAAACCAGCAGCAGCAGCGGCCAAAAGGTAGAGAGATCTCTCCGTTTAAATTCTTTTTTTATGCATCCCTATGGGGATTCCTCGAGTTACGAAAAAAGTTGAGTTATGAAAGAGGCTATGGAACTGATTTTTTTTTTTTTTTGTAACTCGGGGTTTTAGTGTACTTCCTTTCTGTGGTATCCCACCAGCCAGCAAGTAAGCCTGTCATTCATGTATATCACAGAGACCACGATGAAGAAGGACAGGTTACCTATCTGTAATTGTAGTTCTTTGAGTGGTCATCTGTGATTCACATATCCTGCCTATCCACCCCTCAACCTGCTACACTCTTTACTTATCTGTTGGCAGACGATGGAACTGAGGGAGTCATTGGGTGGGAATGCTAGCTCTGAGAAAAATAGAGCCCCCAAACTCTTCCTTTGCACTAGAAGACTCTGAGAGCAGATTAACCCATTGATGTGAATCACAGATGACCACTCAAAGAATTAAAGTTACAGGTAGATAACCTCTCCATTCCATCTCTATCTGTCATCTTACAAATATTGTTATAGAAAAGTAATATAAATCCAGATACCTGAATTAAATTCATAATTTTTTGGAAATTCCAATAGTATTTTACAAAGAATATTATGTAAGTTACTCACATGTTTTATATCTTTTGCCTTCCAGTGAAAGGTTTTTGGTAAGGTTAAACAAGAATGGTGGGCCTAAGAACCCAGAGAAGATCGACCGTATGTGTTCACTTTTCACAGTATGTAACACTTTTCATTTTCTTTACTGTTTAATGAGTTGTTGTTTTTTGGTAGTTGGAAGATAGCTTTAGAATGCACCAAAACCAGGGTTTTTCCATTATTGGTAGTTGTAAAAAGCTACAGTGTTACTTTTCTGTTAGACTGACCAACCATTGTGTGCCTCTGTACCTGTGTGTATAAATTGATGCCACGAGGTCTTACTCTTACTTTATCCACGAAAGCTAACATTAAAATACAGGAATTAGTCTTTTAGGTGCCACAATGTTTTTGTATTTTTGTTGTTGTTTTGTTTTGTTTACTCTCTGATAAGAGAACTTCACTGTGTTTTATAATTTCTTTACCAAAAGAAATGGAGTAGCTCTAATACTGAGACAAGATGTAACACAGAAAGTGGGTTTACTATCAGTCATACTCTATGGAAAACCTATCAATATAAAGATAGTTAAAGTCCAACTACAGATGTTGAAGAAAATGAAATTGACAGTTATTACGCAAGCATCCAGAAGGAAATTGATCACACTCCCAAACAAGACTTGTTTATAATCCTAGGTGACAGAAACACAAAAGTAGGAAACAAAGAAGAACCAAGTGTTGTTAGAAAATGTGTTCTAGGGGACAAATATGAACCAGAAGAATGTATCACAGCATTTTGGAAATCCGACAGTTTACTGCAAATACATGCTTCAAACAACGGAACAGACAATTGCAAATGTTGGCATCTCCCAATAGTCAAAACAAAAATTAAATAGACTATCTAACTGGAAGCAGGAGCTGGAGAATCTTTATCTCTCTACCAAAACAAGACCTGAAACCTAATGTAGTATTGATCAGGAACTGTTAATATCCAATATTAGAGTAAAACTGAAAAACCCGCATAACAAGTAGGTTTTTCAAAAAGTGATCCGACTCGCATAACGAAAATTTTCGCTATGCGAATCAGTCTTCCCCTATGGAAATGCTCGCATAGCAAGCGTTTCTATGGGGGGGAAACTCGCATAACAATTTTTTTTCCGCTATGCGAGTCCAACTGACATAGTAAAAATATTTGCTATACAAGTTGGACTTTCCCTATAGAAAACTTGCATAACGAGCGTTTCTATGGGGAAAACTCACATAACGAAAAAAATTCGCTATGCGAGTTTCTCCCCTAAAAAAGCTCGTTATGCGATTTTTTCCATAGGAATTTTCGCTATGTGAGTGACTCGTATAGCGAAAAACTTGCATAGCGAGCAGCCTTGCAAAACAAATTAAATTCGTTATGTGAGGTATTACTGTACTAAACGAATTGTAATGTGTAAATATAATTTAGATCACATTTCTGATTAATTTAAACTCCACATAAGGAACAGATTTGCATTTCTAAGCTCTATTGACCGTGAACCAGAAGAACTGTGGATTGAAAAGAAAGATAATATTAGGGAAGAAAGCAAAAATACAATTCTTGTAGTAAAATTAAAAGAAAAAGTTAGATGGTTGATAGAAGAAATAGCTAAAAATGTAAAGGACAGGAGAGAACCAAAAGTAAAAAGTGATAGTAATAGGGACAGAATCCTGAATGTAGCTTTTAAGTGATTGGCACATAGAGATAAAGAAAATTATTACAATTAACAGTACAAGGAAATAGAGGAGAACAACAAAAGAGAAAAATCAGAGATCTCTTCCAGAGGGTCCAAAGATCAAGGCAAGTTTTAAACATAGATTAGAAATTCAGAATAATCAACAAGGAAGCAAACTGTTTGACCAGAAGAAACTAAAAAGAAGGTGGACACTGAAGACCTATGCAGAAGAGATAATAGGATGACAGACTTTTGAAGAGGAGTCCTGTAATGAAGCATGTGCTGTACCATCCCGTTATGGTAATGAAGTAGACCATACAGCCAACGACTTAACACCAAGTGTTGAGCGGTGGTAAATAACCTCACTCTCTAAAGGGGACAATGGCTATGAGCGCACGAACCACTTTAGGTGGGGTGATGGTCCCTTCATTGGAGGAAATGCTACTGGAAACACATCATATTCGGGCCAACAGCAAAATGAGTGGAGGAGGAACTCTTGATTCCCAATGGTCATGGAGGCAGAAGAGGCCATGCCAGATGGACTGGCTGTGAAGGCACACCTTGTCCATATCCTCAAGGTTGTAGCAGCCCATTGCACTCCTGGTGTTAAATCCTACATGTCTCATTTCATATGTGCTGCAGGAGATGGCTCTGAGATCATAGTGTGTGGGTCACTTCATGGCAAGCTAGGATCCACCTTAGACAAATTCATGCCAGTGGCATTTTTCCTGATTGTCTCAGAGGGCAAAGGTGGGCCAGGATCAGCTGGCCTCTAAGACCAGGCTTCCCGGCACTCTGGGCAGGAAAAAAACCTATACTTGAATCGAGTTGTGTCCGACGACAACTAGAAGAAGAAGTGAAAGTTAATTTGAGAGCACTGGGAAGAAATGTCCCCAGATGGTGATATACTGATAAAATGGCCTTACTACAGCCAACTTTTTCCTAAGTGTAGAAATTATATTGTATATTAGTTTATACATATTTTGCATTAACTTAATATTATTGATGTTGCCAGCATGTTTGTGCCATTGATACTTTGAAGATTAATGAATAATGTTAATACTTATCCTATTTCACTCAATCCCCAAACTTATAATCAAGTGCACCTTGTATGTAAACTTCTGGACTTATTACTATGTTTTTTGTGTCTAATGAAATGAATTAAATCCACAAAAGCTGTTGTTTATTTGTTTAAATAATAATTACATGTTTTTAATCATTCTGAAAAGAAAATGCAAGAGAAATATTACCGTACTTTTCATTTTTCTGATTTAAAACAATCACTTAAAAAATAGAAAACAAAATTCTCAAGGGGGGGTGGAATCATCGTTTACTCTCTTCACCACCAGTTTTTTTAATTCTTTACATCTTCACATGGATATTGTTATGACTTTATGAGTCATGGTAATTCTCTGTTCAAAGTGGTATACAGTATTCTAATATTCGATTGTAGAAATTTATGTTTGTTTTTGTATTTTTTTCTGATCTCTTAGGATCTCAGCAGCAAGGATATGAAAAAAGATTTGTACATAGTTGCTCATGTCATTCGTATAGGTACTGTAAATTTTACTGAATACATTTTGAGAGCCTTATTCAGAAATCTACAGTTGTATTTTTTGTTTGCTGTTTGCTTTTGGCTTAATATACAGAAGCAACTCATGATCAGAGAAGGGATGCCACCCCTTAAATTTTGGAACTAGTCCCTTGTTCTAGCCCATGGGTTCCCAACCTACAGCCTGCGGATGGGACCCGGCCAGTGGCACCATTTCATATGGGCCTTTGTTGCAACCGCACCCAGAAGTGGAAATGAACACGTTTACATCCCCCATAAAAAGTGCCTGTGTAAACATGCCCATGGCTGTCATAAATGCAGAAGTGGGTGCATTTATGACAACCATAAATGTGATAGCTTCTGCTTGCGGGGGACGTGGTCTGGCCTGCTCAGCTGTCCTTGAGGCGTGGTCAGCCCCGCAGTTTAAAAAGTTTGGCCACAGTGATGGGCAGCCAAAAGTTTTACTACCACACTGTGGGCGGAGCCAATGTCATGGGCAGAGCTAATGTCATGGGTGGAGCCAACATCATGATGTCATGGTCAGAACCAACATTGTGGGCGGAGCCAAAGTTTAAAAAAACATAAAAATACTGTACACATAAAAATACAAATTAAATACATGTAAAACACATAAAATACAAATTAAATACACAAATTAAGTACGCATTAAAATACACATTAAATCGACATAAAAACACATTAAAATTCACATTAAATTACACATAAAAACACACAACAGTACACATTAAATACACATTATTACTGGTTGTAAAAAGCCACACTGATTTATAAACTTATCTGTTATGCTAGCCAACCCAATCCCAGTGGACTTGATCCACAAAAGCTTACATTAAAATACAGCAGTTAGTCTTTAAGGTGCCACAACATTTTTGTCTTTTTGTTTATTTCCTGGTATGATTGAAATACAGACTAACATGGCTACTTTTGAAATGGTAGCCATGTTAGTCTGTGTTTCAACCATATCAGGTAGTAAACAAAACAAAAAGACAAAAAGGTTGTGGCACCTTAAAGACTGCACAAGCACGCATGCACACACACACACGACACACAACAAAACACACACACGACACCCTTCACCCAACACACACACACATGCGCGGACGCACACACACACAAATTCCTCCCACCCTCCATTCCTCTTCAAATAAAATAAATAATTAAACTCACTAGGAAGCACATGGCAGGGATCTTGGGCGGCACAGCCATGGGGGTGTGTGTGTGTGTCTTCCGTCCTCCTCCTGGGTGGTGATCGGCACAGGCCGTGGAGGTGCTAGGCCCGGCGCCTGCTGCGGCCTCCGCTCGCCATGTCGTCTGGTGCAGGGCATGCAGGCACTCAGCACAGGGGTGTGCAGCCCGGCGCTAGGCCCGGCGCTAGGCCAGGCACCCACCATAGCCTCCACTCGCCATGCTGCCCAGTGCAGGGTGCTCGGGCGCTTGACACGGAGATGCGCAGTCCAGTGCTAAGACAGCCTCCACTTGCCACCCCAAGCAGAGGCCGTGGCGGGCACCTGGCCCAGCACTGGGCCGCAGCCTCCATCTGATCCATGCACACTCTGAGTCCAAGCACAAAATGGCTGCTTGGCTCGGCGCGCATTCGTGTTAAGTTATCAATTGATGCATGCACGTCAATTAATATCTTAACACGCATGCACATCGAGCCAAGCAGCCATTTTGTGCTTAGAGCGCGCATGCATCGTGCGGCTGGAGAGGCAACCAGAACCGGTCACCTAAAAAATTAGTAACCACTCCGGGTGGTCTCCTGGGAAGGTTACTACCCTCCCGGGAGGCCACTTGGAATTGCTACTACCGGTTCTACCGAACCGGTGTGAACTGGCCCATGCCCACCACTGGTTGGCCACCCCTGTTCTAGACCAACACTCCTAGTACTATGGCACAGGTTAACTTGTTGTTGTTTTTTTTTTTGTGAAAGCAGAGTTGATGCAGTTTTAATTGTATAGCATTGAGTGTTGAGAATGGAATATTGTAATATTGTTGAATATTTGAGTAAAAGATAACAAATGTGATCTGAATATGAGAAAATTTATAGTTGTTTTTGTGTATTGTATGGCAAACTCTTAAAGATCTAAAAGTTGAGAAACACTCAATGTAAAATTTGTTTTAGGTCGCATGTTGCTGAATGATTCAAGAAAGGGTCCATCTCATCTACATTACCGCCGTCCATATGGTTGTGCAGTATTAAGTATCATGGACATAATTCCATCAATTTCAGAATTAAAAGAAGAGAAGGATTTTGTTCTCAAAGTTTACACGTAAGTATGTGTTATAAGGATAAGTTAAAATGTATGTGAACTGTTTATATTTGGTTGGGTTCAGTGGTTATGAATTAGAATGAGTTATTTATATAATTTGCACAATATTTTCCTGTTCCTGAAAGGTTATTCCAGTGGCTTTTATTGGCTAGATAACTCAGTGGTTTATGTATTTGGCTGTGGAGCCAGATTTTGGTAGTTCAATTCCCCACTGTGCTTCTGGGGAGAAGAGCCACCCTGTATAGTTATGGACAAGCTGCACAGTCCCAGGATGCCCCAAAAGAAGGGAATGGTAAACCACTTCTGTGTACTCCCTACTTAGAAAACCCTGAAAAGTGGCACCATAAGTCACAATTATTCAATTTTTATTATCAGGTAGATAGATCTCCTACAGGAATGAGCCCTATAGCTAATTTTTCCTCTTTCTAATTGATTGGTTTGGTTTGGTTTGGTAATGCTAACCTCGTTCTTTAAATAGTTATTTAAATAGGTCAGCATTATTCCCATAACAAAGCAAGGTGCAGAGTAGGAAAAATAGCTCATTCACTTTTCAACAAAGGTCTGTTTTGACAACAGTTTTGGTGTTCGGTTTTTCTGTCTGAATTTTCCATGCTGTTAGTTCAGTATAGCTTCTTCTTCTTCCATGTCTAGGCAAGACGTGAAACTGCCAAAATGAAGGTACCTTTTGGTGAGTTCATTCCGCAAAGGGTCTTTCTGTGTATCCCTTCAGTATAGCTAAATCTGGATGACAAATTGAACTCTTGTTCTAAGAAAGTATGTAAGGAATTTATTGTCAGCTGGAGAGTATATTATGTCATGAGATTCAAGGTCACAAACCTGACCTGATTTGACCACCGTAGAGTTATCAAAATTATGTTTGATCTTTTTTGTCAAAGTTTCACTACTATTTTGTGTCGCAAGAGGTATTGGTGGAAAGAGTTAAAGGAGTCCTTTCTATCACTGTATCATGAAAGTGTCTCCTAATGAATCAGTGCCCCATTTGGCACCTGTTTACTCAGGTTTTCTGCTAGTTGATTGTCTTCTCTTGCCAGACTGATAGCTATTGGAAAGATGTAGCATACCAGACACCATTCCCAAAGGAGGACTATGAGAAGCGGAAGAGGCATGGAGTGTGTTTCACTCTGCTTGTTCATTTAATACATGGTAATGTTGTTGTTGGTAGCCACTTGTACTATTTTATCCACAAAGAGTGTCTTGAAGAGCTTGAAAACCTTTATTACTATTAGCAGTTCTAGTTCTTTGATGTCTATTTGTCTTTCTTTTCTGAACCAGCGGTTCAAAATTTGGTGACTCATGCATTGATTGCCCAGACTTGTGAGGCTTACATCTGTTGTTACCTGGATTTGGGTGTTAGGAGTTGAAAGGCCCTTCCTACAGTCAAGTTGGGAATCATGGCTCATTACTTGAGTTATAGACATAACTCCAGAGTCACAGTCAAGATATCTGAGGAGGTCTGTTAGTATGTCAGACAATGCCAGATATCCAGTCTAAATGGATCTCATCTTCAACTGAGTATGTGGGGAAACAGAAGATGTAGATGTAATTTCTGAGCCATATACACTTGTCACCTTCATGTGTAGCTTGATTTATCTTATTAAATATACTAGTTTCTCATTCCCATTCCAAAGTAAGTAAGCTTGTACAGTTCTGGAACTGAGAAGGGTGCTGGTATAGTGGAGTTTTTAATGTGGATTGGATTTTTCCAGATCAACTCACAGACTGAGATCCTCCAGTAGACACAGGCTGCTCAAGATCGCTTTCCTATTTTTACTATTCAGTGTAAAGTTTTAGCCATTGAATCTGGGAATGTATCTGTTTAATGAGAATACTTTCCCATTGACTGGTGAGCATTTTGCAATTTGTTGTTTGACATGAGTCATGAGAAAGAGGCACAAAGAATAATTCATTCAAGGAGCTTAAAAACATTGAAAGGCAAACCACAGATATGTGTGCATGATAGGAAAGGGCCTGCTACCCTTCCCAACTGGGGCTCATAGATACTGGCTTATACTCCTAGATCAGTGTTTTCCCAACTTTTGGTTTTTGGACTTCAATTCCCAGACGTCTAACTCAGTAAATTGGCTGATCAGTGCTTTTGGGAATTGATTTAGGTTTCTGGGAATTGAAGTACAAAAACCAAAGGTTGGGAGACACTGTCCTCGATGGTCTCATGTTGAACTTACCACTGTCTGCTTCTTTACTTCCAACTCTTATGACATGGCGGCGTTGGGTGACTTTGAATTTTTTTTTGAATACTTTTACTGAGATGTGAAACATATAAGAAAAGATGAGAATTTCTTTGCTCTTACTCTAGCTAAGGAAATTAAATGGGCATCATTCCAGAGATCGTGGGGCACCTGCTTCTGAAGAACTGATTTCTGGATTACTGATTCTTTGATCTGTGTGTGTCTAGTGTCTCAGTAGTTAATAAATCCTGATTATGATTTTTTTAAAGGAATGAAGGAAAAGAAAGAAGCATTTCCTTAAATGGTGCACTATTTTCTAGTATGGATTACCTTCTTGCATGTCTACTACATGTTTATAAAACTGATTCAAGTTAATGCAGAATTATTACTAAATTAGCGAGAGCAGAATTCCAATTTAACACGTTTATTATAGGTAAGTTAAAGAACAGCCAGTATCATTTTTAAGTGGGTTTCAAAATACTGTATGACAAAAAGTACAAATTGAAAATGAGGACTATCCTATTCTCTGTACTTTCTCAGATTTTACTTTTCTTAAGCACAGTTGATTGGGTTTTATTTCTTTAATGTGCTCAAGACAATCATAAAAATCTCCCCCCCCCTTTTTGGGCCAAGGACAGGAAAATATGCCCCTTGTGCAAATGCACAGTGGACACTGTTCTCTCCCTCTCAGAAGCTAGATTATTTTGACAAAATCCAAAGTTCCCAAACTTGAGGAGACTCATCTCCTCAAAGGGCATTAATGAATATATACCCCCTCACACTTATTAAGAGGCAATAAACATTGAAAGAAAAAAATCCTCCTTAACATTTATTTAATATGAGTAAATAGCATGGCTAATTATTTCAAAAGTATAGCTTCATATAACTAGAAAGGGAAATTGTTTAAAAGTACTTATTGCTTACATTAATTGCAGAAAGAGAAGTAACAGAATAAATCATGTGAGTGTGACATATTTAAGAAAAAACATTTAAAACATCAATACACTGAATTGGTATTGAGGTTGTCTTGGTTACTTGGTCAAGAAAGAGTTAACACAGCTTGTAAGGTACAACATAAGCTTCTTAATGAATCAAAAGGAAGCAGTTAACATTGAAAGGGAAAGCATTTTGGTTCTCCCAGTAGGACATCATAAATCATTGAGAATTTGAGTACAGTAATACCTCATATAACATTAGTATCGAATAACACTAAAATCGCATAACATTAAGGAATCTGGGGGGAAGAATTGCATCAGATAACATTAAGATCCTATGGGATGCTTCAGATAACAACCGCTAAAGCCTGTGTGGTTACAATGTATCTCTATGGATCCTATAGGATTTTAACATGCATCAGATAACACTAAAAATCATATAACACCAAGACTTGTGGAACCAGGTTTTAGTGTTATATGAGGTTTTACTGTAAACTCTACAGATATTCTTAACATATTTTAACCAGAATGAAACACATTAATATAGTAAGGCACAAAAGAGAAATAAGCAATAAAATAATAAGGGAAATCATTTTAAATTAGCAGTTTCTGTTCTCAGCAGAATATGCTTATCTCTTTGATAGGAATAAAGTAAAATCAAAACAATTGCAGAAAAACATAAACATTATTCTCCTATCTTTCTAGCACAGTTTCCTGATGGTCTTTGAGAGAGGCTATTAGCAGCCTATGCTGTTTTAACCTAAGGGAAAACCACATGTTAATGTTTTATAAAGGATGACATGGCCCATGCTCCCCCTTCTTATTTTAGCTATTTAAGTGAAGTGATTGCTGGACTAATGTGGTACTTGCTGGCCAGCATGGGATATTTTGCCTCCACCCCTTTTCATCTAATTTCTCTATTTTTCTAACTGCCTTACTAAACAGCATTCTTCTAGCCTTAGATTACAAATGTAGCCATACAAATTAGAAAGTTTCACAGATTGCTTTTAAAGCATAAATAATTTCATGTCACCTTTTTATAAATGAAATATGACAACATAAAATCAAATCCTCAAAGGCAACAGGTAACATTGTCCATCCTTTTCCAGGTGCAACAATGAAAATGAATGGCATCAGATCCATGAAAACATTATTCGGAAATCCAGCACCAAATATACAGCACCAAGCTCAAACTATGGTAATACATATTTTTATCTATATTAAAATTTATACTTTCTTTGTAATGTGAACACCTTGTAAAACCTATTCAGCAGTAGTAAATAATCAGCCATAGGACAGAAAAAGCCAAGGGATAAAAGTAGATAGAGACAACATTAAGGCATGCAAATTATAGCAGTATTGTAAGTTCCAAAGGTAGGATTGCACAGGGCAGAGCATCTCTAACTACAGCAAACTTCACTTCTTTGGATTCACATTTGCCTAGAACCGTTGCACAGAAGAGAACATATGTTTAAAGAAACTGTGTGTTGTGCAAAGCAATAAGACATCAAAAGAGGAAAACAAGTGCAAGTGAGATAGCAGGTAAAAGAGAGATGTGGAGTGTGTACAAGTGTAAACCAGGAATTTGGCAAGGTATTTTTAACCTGTAGTCCATTAAAACTGTCTATGTCTTTCTCACTTGTTCTTGTACACACTCCACATCTCTCTTTTACCTGCTATCTCACTTGCACCTGTTTTCCTCTTTTGGTGTCTTATTGCTTTGCACAACACACAGTTTCTTTAAACATGTGTTCTCTTTTTTTCTCTTGAATATAATTTCTGAGTTCAGACAGCTTTAGTAGATTGCTCTGGGCAAAAACATTTACAAACTATGTGACATCACTGTTTTTGATTGACTGTCTTCAGTATATTGGGACGGGGCACATACACACATACACATAACACAGTGTTCTGAACTGTTAGCCAGAAAACAGTTTCATATAATGTGGATGTTCAGTCATGTAACAATAATTAATATTTTCAGTATATTTCACTGTTTTGCATCAGATGGGCTGTGTAATTCTATTTCTTTCTGTAGGACTTATAATTTCTCTTCAGCTTCTTCGTGGAGAAATGGAACAGATACGAAGGGAGTATCCTATGATCTTTAATAGAGGAGTGGCTGTTACTAGAAAAATAGGTTTTCCAGATGTCATCATGCCTGGTAAGTGGATCAAAGGTCTGCTGACTTGCTTAAAGCAGTAATTTAATGGTCATAAAATGACAACATTTAAACATTCCTGTTAAAATGTGCTGGTAGTTTTTTTAAAAAAATCTTGAGAGATAATAATTGTTAACAGTGATAAGAATGCATTGATGAGAATAATATTTCAGTTCAGAAATGTTTTCCCTTTGTATACCTCTGCAGATTTTATTTTTGTTGTTCTGCTTTTTGCAGAAAAATTACAGAGAGGTGAGGAGAACAGATCAATAATTGAATTGAATTGAATACAAGAAACAATGTACAGTAGAACCCAGCATAATGAAAAAACTCAGTTCCACAGAGCTCTTCGCTATGTGGGTTTTTTTCCATTATGTGGTTCCCTATGGGAGATACCTCGCATAAGGGGGAAAAAAGTTCATTAACCAGGGTTCCCATTGAGCAGGTATACCCCGGTTCCTAAAAACCCCACATAAGGAGAGAAAAAATTGTTACGCGGGGTATTGCCATTGCATAATGAATGCTTTGTTATGCGAATTTTTCGCTATGTGATGCATTCGTAATGCAAGGTACCACTGTATGTGGAAAAGTGGCTAGAGCCCTCTCTCCTTCTCTCTCCCCCTCCCCCAGGTTTCTCTTTCTTTGTTTCCCATTCCTAGTCTTTTACTCTTTCTGTCACTGTTTTGCTGCTTTCCTGTCCCCTCAAAGCTCCTTCTCTCCCCTTACACAGTCCCCCACTCACTCACCCCCTGCCTACATCAGGCAACAGATTTCTTCTTTTATTAGTTTAAGGTGAAGGTCACCCTTGCTCGAAAGCCAGTTGTATCTGACTCTAGGATTCAGTGCTCATCTGTTTATAGCCAAAGAGCCAGCACTGTCTGCATCTATATATATTTCCATAGACATGTGGCAGGCATGACTAGACACCGGAGCGCACAGAGCGTTGTTTTACTTCCCATCAAAGTGGTACCTATTTATCTACTTGTAATTTCTTGCTTTCATACTGCTAGGTTGGCAGGAGCTGGGACAGAGACAGGAGCTCGTTCCATTGTGCGGTACTTGGGTCTTGAACTGCTGACCTGCCGACCTTCCAGTTGTCAAGCTCAGCGTCTTAACCACTAAGCCACCACAGTACCTTTATTGGTTTAAATCAGAGAACAAAAGATGTTATAGATAGTCTGTTATTAGAGGAGGAAGATCCTTAATTAATAAAAATGTCAGTGTCATAACAAGAGTTTTTCACATCTGCAGGAGTACAGTTTGCTTTGTTTGGTGATTAGTTTTCAAAATTTAATCATGGATTGCTTTGAATTCTTATTTTGTAAACCATGATAACTGCATCCCTTACCCCATACCATTGTTAATCTGCTTTTAGCTCCAGATAGGAGCTGTCCATAATTTATGTTTCTGCTGTTATTGTTTGGTGCATCATATAGTGAAATTATGCTACAGACAATGCCAAATTACAGAATAACAGAATATCCTTAGAATTACTCTCACATGGGTTTCTTGTTTTCATGCTATATATAAGCTTTTTTTATTGATCAGATGACATCTTTTCTCCTTAGTACATTCAAAATAGTCTTTTATTTTGAGTGTCTGATGTACAGTGCATGCTCTCATCACTTGAGTGTCAATGATATTTGTTTTTATTTTTCTTGTCCAAATTTTCCTTGCTGTTTGTTTACTTTCCCTTCATTCTCTCCCTTTCTAATGGCACAGAGATGAAGATAGTTGGGTGTAAGTTTTTGCTTTACTGTGTTCTGTCCATTTATTGCTTGCTGTTTTCTCATCTCTACACCATATTTTTCATTAAATGTTTGAGATTGACAAAGATAATAAATGAATAGTATTATGGGGCAGTTTGCTTCACAAAATGCTCATACTTTGAATCAGTTCACTCCCTTCTTTAAAGTTGAGCTCAGGCACCAGTAGCTGTAATTCTGCACCCAGGTAGGTGGTAGCTCTAAAATTATTACTTAAGAAGTTGTACTATGAGGGGAGATTTTTGGTTTAGGTTTTGCCAATCTTTCATTCCTCTTAGATCAGTAATATAGAAACCAGCTAGCTGTATGAAGAATCTTTGCTTTTCTTCTTTATTTTGTGTCTAATTTGTAATGTTTAAAAGAGGAATAAATTTTTGTTTGAAAAAGTGAGACAGAAATGCATCAGACAAGTAAACAAGGTGGGAAAGAGATGACCAAACCATTGTAATCATTGTAGAGTAGTTCTGCATTCAGGGTATAAAGCCAAGCATTTCCTCTAAATTTTTAAAAATGGTTAGATTAAGAACCATATACTTCCATATCAATATCAAGTAACACAAGAATAGCAAATTTGTAGGATGGGTATAGCCTGTTCCTTTCTACATTTTCAGAAGTAAACTGGAGTACAGTGGTACCTCGCTTAAAGAACATAATGTGTTCTACAGGATTGCTCTTTAAGCGAGTTTGTTCTTTAAGTGAACCACCATTGTAAGTGACCAATTGTGACTTGGGAGGGGGATTGCAAACCCCGATTTAGTTGTTAAGTGAGCCTTTGGTTGGTTTTAGTTGTTAAGCAAGGCGACCATTCAGAGAAAATTTAGCTCTTTAAGCAAGTTAGTTTCTAAGCAGACGTTCTTTATGCGAGGTTTTATTGTAGTTTTACTTTGGAACTAGTAAGATTCTGGAAAGTTAGGGCTCAGGGTCACATTACTGAGCTGAAATCAGCAAACAAGATTGTAACTATTTCATGTAGCTGAGTGGAGAGGCCACCACAGCAACCGGTCCCAGGACTCTTTCCATGTGTGCCTGGGACCCCACCCCTGGTTGGGGCTTCAAAAGCTGCCGTAGTGGCAGGACTTCCTCGCCTCCGCCTCCGCCCAGGAGCCATCTGTGGCTGAGCAGAGGGGCCGCCATGGCAACCAGTCCTGGGGGACAATTTCCACCTGCGCCCGGAACCCCGCCCCTGGCCGGGGGCTTTAAAGGCTGCCATGGCATCGGGTGGTGGGATTTTTTCTGCAGCTGCCCCTGGACTAATTTGTGGCTGGGGTAGGCAGGCTGCTGAATTAGTAATGTTGAACTAGTACAGTAATATGGTACTTTTTTGTACCGAATATTGTATTTTGTTGTATTTGAATATTGTTTAATCTTTGTGTTGTATTGATTATATTGTGTACGTATTATTATTTGTATTATTATTATATATACAGTTGTACCTCGCTTAAAGAGCATAATGCGTTCCACAGAATTGCTCTTTAAGCAAGTTTGCTCTTTAAGTGAAACACCATTGTAAGTGACCAATTGTGGGTTTTTTTGCGAACCCCAATTTATTTGTTAAGCGAGTTTTTGATTGGTTTTATTTGTTAAGCGAAGCGACCATTCAGAGAATGGTCGGGCGGCCGCGGCGACTGCCGCGGCCGCACGCTTTGCGCCGGTGCCGGCCAGAGAGACGGGCCTGGGCACGAGCGCAGGGGGCGTGGTTAAGCGCTGCCCTTATAAGGGCGGCGCGCTCCCTGCGCTCGTTCGCCAGTCCCGTTCTGACAGGCGAGCGAGCCGGGTTACCCCTCCATTGCGGCGCTTCCGTAGGCTTCCCTGGGCTGTCGGACGGGGTGCTTACCTCCGCTCCTCCCGGTTGGGGGCTTGTGCCACAGTTAGGCAGGGTTTGGGTCTCCCCCGGGTTTGGGTCTCCCGTCCTGGTCCCGGCCGCCGGCTGTTTTGCTGGGCCTTGTTCAGGTCCGCGCTAATCGCGGCCGCCATTTTGGTTTGGCTGGCAGTTGCGCCCGCCATTTTGTTTCTGGCCCTCTCCTCTTGCCAGGCCTTCCTTCTCCTCTTGCTAGGCCTTGCCCTTGGCTGACAGCTGCCAGGTCGTCTTGCCCCTCGTTCTCACTGGCCCGGGCACCCCTGTTGTTCGGGCACCTCGCTCCAGACCCGTAAATTGGGTCCGTGTTTGTTGCTGGCCGTACGTCCCCTGGTGATCCCCAGCCTTTTCTTGCGGCTGTCACCTTGCTCTGGCCTGTGGTGCCGGGTGAATTTGTCCTTTTGTCCTGTCATTTATTGCTATGGCTCCTAAGAAGCAGGCCACGGTGCCCAAGACGCAGGTGGTTCCGCGGCCTCGCCGCACCCCCCGTAGGGCTACCGCCGTAGGGGGTCCCAGCCGCCGCACCCCGGGGCCCGAGTGTGCCCCTGTCACCCCCGCGGCCCTCCTGGCTCGGGTGGCGGCCTTGGAACGGGCCGCTGCCAGGGAGCAGGTGCCGGATTCGCGGGGGGCGGCCCAACGGGCCGCCCAGTCGGTGACTGACCCGACGGCGGCTGAATGGAGTGGGTTGGTGGAGGTTATCCACCAGCGGATTGCCCAGCTTGAGGCTCGCCTGCCGCCGCTCCGGCCCGCTGACGACCAGCTCCCTGCCAACGCTGAGGGCCGGATGGAGGATCCTGCTCCCCCAGCGGTGGCGGAACCCGACGCCGGGCCCAGCAGTGCACGCCCGGTCCTTGTTCCTCCGACGGTTGAAGACGCGCGGGCCGGTGGTGAGTATGGGAACGATTCGGCCACCCCCCCTGGCGTTTTGCCGCAGCAGCCTCCTTCTGCCACCCCACAGCTTTCCCTGGCGGACGCGCCGCCACCCTCCATTGCTCCGCAGCCTACGGTGCAGTGGCCTTGGCCGTGCCAGCCGGCGGCGGCGGCGGCTTCGCCTTGGCCGCCAGCGGCGCCTGGGTTCCCGTGGTTGCCGCCGGCTACACCGGGACAGGGGCCGGCCCCTTCGTGGCCGGGATCGGCTCCGTCGGCGGCTGTTCCACCTCCGACGGCCCAGCTGGTGCCTGGCACGTGGCGGGCGCCCTATCCGCCGCCCCCAGTGGCATCGCCTTTCGGCGTCACTTCTAGTCCAGCCCCGTGTTGGCCGTGCTACACCTTTGGGGACACGGGCTATAACTCTGTGTCTCGCTTGGCCATGCCGTACGGCGACCAATCGTTGCCGCTCGGTGACCACTTGCTCCCTGCCACCCGGGATAAGATTCTCCGTGGTGAGTATGTCGATTTCTTCTCCCTCCTCAATCGGGACTCCACGAAGGAGGAGAGGGAGAAGGCAGATGACGCGGACAAGGAAAGGGCCAAGAGGAAGAAGCCTCCACGCACCTGGGCCAACTGGCTCCCAGGTTTCATCATCTATGCCGGTGTGCTGTCCCGGGCTTTTCCCCAGCTAGCGGTTTCCCTTTTTCAGTATTTCGACATTATTTACCGGGCTTATGTCGACTTCCCGGGGCAGGCATGGCTGGCGTATGATGAAGAATTTCGTATGCGCGCGGCCATACACCCTGGCATGCGCTGGGATGAGATGCACTCCGCGCTGTGGATGCAGCTCATGACCCCGACCCGCCCGGCGCTTGGTGAGCGGTACGATTGCGGCCACCTGATCCAGCGTCCCACTCCCTCTCAGGCCCCCCGCCAGCCGGCGGGGCAGGCGGTTCCGGCCCGCCTGCTGTGCTGGGAGTACTCTGCCTCAGGTCGCTGCAACAAGAAGCAGTGCAAATTCAAGCATGAGTGCTCGATTTGCGCTGGCGCCCACCCCGCCACCTCCTGTTTTCGAGGAGGAGCGGGCTGGGGCCGAGGTAAAGAACAGCAGGGGGCCAAGCGGGCCGGGTCAGACAGCGCCCCTGGAAAAGGGCCCCAGCCCAATTAGGGTGGATGTATTGAACTGCCTGCTGCGGGACTATCCTTCGCCCGCTGACGCCAGGTACCTTTCCGAGGGTTTCACCTTCGGCTTCCGCATCCCTGTAGTGGGGGCGCGGGGGCCTCAGGACGCGCCCAACCTACGATCCCTGGTGGGTATGGAGTCAGTGGCCCGAGCACAAATTTTCAAGGAGGTAGCGGCAGGCAGGGTGGCGGGCCCTTTCGATGGCCCACCGTACCCCAACCTTAAAGTTTCCCCGTTGGGATTGGTTCCAAAAAAGGCCCCGGGTGAGTTCAGGTTGATTCATCACCTGTCTTATCCCGCTGGTTCTTCCGTCAACGACGCTATTCCGGACGCTTTGTGCTCGGTCCGGTATACGTCTTTTGACGAGGCCGTTCGCATGGTCCGATCCTGCGGTCCGGGTGCACTCTTGGCCAAGTGCGACATCAAGTCCGCGTTTCGGCTGTTGCCAGTGCACCCTGACGACTTCGAGCTACTGGGCTTTCGTTTTGAGGGCCAGTATTTCGTGGATCGGGCCATGCCGTTTGGCTGTTCTATTTCCTGCGCCGCGTTTGAGCGCTTTAGTTCCTTCTTGCACTGGGCCTTGGTTCGGAAGGCAGGTTCTGACAGGGTCGCCCATTATCTCGATGATTTTCTTTTCGGGGGCCCCGCAGGTACTAGGGATTGCGTTCACCTGCTCCAGTCATTTCAGCGCCTGGCGGAGGAGTTGGCTGTCCCGTTGGCGCCCGAGAAAACTGAGGGTCCGGCCACTACCCTCACTTTTCTGGGCATCGAATTGGACACGGTGGCCATGACCTCTCGTCTCCCCCTAGACAAGGTACAGCGCCTGGTTGACAGGATTGAGGCACTCCTGACCAAGAGGAAGGTCACCCTGCACGAATTGCAGGAGCTTCACGGGCATCTCAACTTTGCCTGTAGGGTGGTGGCCCCTGGCCGTGCCTTTGCTCGTCGCTTGTGCGACGCGATGGCTGGTCTGACCAAAAGGTTTCACAGAACTAGGCTGACCCGTGGGATGAGGGAGGATTTGGAGGTCTGGCTGGCGTTCCTTAGGGACTTCAACGGGGTTTCCTTTTGGCGCTCTGACCTTTTCCTCTCTTCCAGTTTTCAGGTCCATTCCGACGCCTCGGGGTCTTGCGGTTTTGGCATCTATTTTGATGGCCATTGGTGCGCCGGCACATGGCCGCCGCACTGGCGGGACTCCGGCGTCGTGAGGGACCTGACTTTCCTGGAATTCTTTCCCATCTGGGGGGCTATCAACATGTGGGGCAGTTACTGGGAAAATTCCGTTGTCACCTTTTGGTGTGACAACGCGGCGGTTGTCCAAGTGGTCAACTCGCAGACGTCCCGCTCCCCCCGGGTTATGTCCTTAGTCAGGCCGTTCGTCCTGGCTGCGCTGAGGCTTAACATCGTCTTTCGCGCATGCCACGTGCCGGGGGTGGATAATTCCATTGCTGATGCCCTGTCCCGCTTTCAGATGGCGCGGTTCAGGGCGTTGGCTCCCGGTGCCAGGGCACTTCCTTCGGAGTTGCCGGACGCGGTCTGGAACATTGGAGGGCCGAGGTGAATTGGGCCATCGGCCTTTCCCTATCGGGTCGCACACGCCGTGCCTACAGCCTGGCGTGTGGGGCTTTTGCCACCTTTAGAAGCCAGCAGGGTTTGCCGGATGTTTGGCCGCTCCCGGTGGACCACGTGCTTCAGTTCATGGTCCAACTGCGGAGGTCTGGCCTTGCGCCTCGTACCATCCAGGGGCGGCTGTCGGCCTTGGCCTTTGCCGCCCGGGCGAACGGTGTCCCTGACACCCTGGGCGATTTTCGTATTCGCCGGGTGTTGGAGGGCTGGTCGAGAGAGCGCGGCCACCGCCCGGACGCCCGACAGCCGGTGTCACCGGCGGTGCTGCGGCGTTTGGCTGCGGCATGGCCACGCCATTGCACGGACGGGTATGAGGCGGCGTTGTTTCACGCTGCTTCTTCCGTGGCATTTTTTGCGGCCCTCCGGGTGGGAGAACTGGTGGTGGCTTCCCGAGGGGACATGTCTGGCCGTGCGTTCCAGCTGGCTGACGTCGCGTTCGCCGCGTCGTCGGTCCGGCTGACGGTCCGGGTGTCCAAGACCGACCAGCGGGGCAGGGGGGTTTCCTTACTGCTACTGCGCTGCAGTATAGCTGATATCTGCCCGGTGGGAGCACTGGAGCGTTACCTGGCCATACGCCCCTCTGGTCACCTGCCCCTTTTTGTCCATCGGGATGGGTCCCCGCTGACTCGCTTTCAATTTTGGAGGGTCACTGGGGCGGCCCTGTCGGAGGTGGGGGTCCCTGGTGCACGTTACGGCACCCACTCTTTCCGCATAGGGGCTGCTTCAACCGCAGCCTCTTTCGGGTATTCCGATGCGGATATCATGAGGATGGGGCGGTGGGGGTCCGCGTGTTTTCGGACATATGTGCGACCGCTCCTGCCATGACCTGCCTTGCTGCCGTTTGTTTTCTGTTTGTTTTTCTTTCAGAGCTCTTCCCCCGGAGTGAGGTGGCCCGCGTGTGGATCGTCGGCCACAGCTACATCTACTGGGCCGCCCGTTTCGCTGGAGTGGCTCCCTGCGGGATCCATCTGGGCCTGCGGCAGTGGGCCTTCCTCATGTGGCGGGGGGTGCGGGGGATGTTGTGGGATCAGTTGATGCCTATGTTACTTTCAAGCTGGCATGTGCCACCCCCCGATATCATCCTTGTGCACCTAGGTGGGAACGACCTTGGGCAAAGGATGGGGTTGGATCTGTCCCGGGCCATCTGCAGAGATTTCCATTTCCTGCACCAGCACTGGCCGGCGACCAGAATTGTCTGGTCGAGTATGATACCGCGAGCCCGGTACAGGGGCGCGGTGGATTATCGGGCCGTGGATCGTGCTCGGCGTGGGGTTAACCGCGCCGTGGCACGTTTCCTGCATGCCCGGGGCTTGGGTACGGTGGTGGAGCATCCGCTATTCTGTATGGAGGAGTTGGGCCACCTGTACAGGGGCGATGGGGTGCACCCGTCACTGGACGGCCAGATTTTGTTCCTGGGAGCCCTGCAGCAGGGCCTGGTGACCGAATTGTCGGTCTCGGGGGGGTGGGGCGGTGAGTAGTTTCACTCCCCCCGTGTGGCGGGTAGCACTGGTGATGAATAAATTTGGTCCCCGGATAACCGGGTAGGAACGTGTTTTGATCGGCTACTCTGTGAGTCTGATCAAAATGCGGACCGCGAACTTGGGTAACTGCCCAGCTCGGCAGCAGGCAGCCCCAATATAGAGTTCGCCCGGTGTTGGGTCAGAAGGAGATAACAGCTGGTTACTTCTGACGGGGACAGTAAATTGTTGTACGGACATGGTTGTCCGATATCCAAGTTAGCTTGGAATGGATATCGTTGACCTCACCAGTGCTACTGCGGCCTTGCTGCATTAAGTTACTGTTAAGATGGTTAAAGTTAACCAAGTTGATCTGAAATAAAGTGGCCCAATTTTTCAACCAACATCACTGTGGTCAGTCTCTTTTGTGCGGGCATATGGGTGCAATGGTCGGGCGGCCGCGGCGACTGCCGCGGCCGCACGCTTTGCGCCGGTGCCGGCCAGAGAGACGGGCCTGGGCACGAGCGCAGGGGGCGTGGTTAAGCGCTGCCCTTATAAGGGCGGCGCGCTCCCTGCGCTCGTTCGCCAGTCCCGTTCTGACAGGCGAGCGAGCCCCGCCCTCCCTCCCTGGGTGCAGTGTGATTGTTTTTTTGGTCGCTTCGGGGCCGGATGGGAATTTTTGCTTGAGACCTTGATTGGCCGGTGGGTCTCTTGGCTTTTTCGCCCATCCCACACTGCCTAGCCGGGTGAGCTGGAATGGAATTTTTTGGTCACTTTAGGGGGCGGGTAGCACTGGTGATGAATAAATTTGGTCCCCGGATAACCGGGTAGGAACGTGTTTTGATCGGCTACTCTGTGAGTCTGATCAAAATGCGGACCGCGAACTTGGGTAACTGCCCAGCTCGGCAGCAGGCAGCCCCAATATAGAGTTCGCCCGGTGTTGGGTCAGAAGGAGATAACAGCTGGTTACTTCTGACGGGGACAGTAAATTGTTGTACGGACATGGTTGTCCGATATCCAAGTTAGCTTGGAATGGATATCGTTGACCTCACCAGTGCTACTGCGGCCTTGCTGCATTAAGTTACTGTTAAGATGGTTAAAGTTAACCAAGTTGATCTGAAATAAAGTGGCCCAATTTTTCAACCAACATCACTGTGGTCAGTCTCTTTTGTGCGGGCATATGGGTGCAAAATTCTGCTCTTTAAGCGAGTTACTCTTTAAGCGAAACGCTCTTTATGCGAGGTTTGACTGTATGTATGTATATTCTGTGACTGTGAACCGCCCTGAGTCAGGTTTCCCTGATTGGGCAGCATATAAACCGAAAAATTAAATTAAATTAGGTAAAGGGATCAGTAGTAATGTCATTTGAGCTAGCATTCGTCATCTTAATTCTAACAAAAGCCAAAAGTGTAGTTAATGTTTAAAGAAATGGATGGGCTATTAAAACAGGGAGAAGGTGATTATCATTTACATTTGTTAAACACCTCTTAGAGTTTCTAAACAAGTGATATACAAAGAAGACTGATATTGGGCAATAGTATATATAACACAGGACTTGTCTTTGTTGCAGAAAATGGATGCTGTGTAAATAAAAACAGAAGTTTCAATCTCAGTGTACTGTACTTACATAAAGAACTCCACATCTATGAGTTTCTGTGTTTATGTTTTTATACAGAATTAAGTTAGAAGCATTAAGCTGAAAATAACTGGATTTTTGAGAGGGCAGGTATAGCAATATGTGTAAAGTCTCAAGAGAAAACATTCCCCAGGTCTATGTGTTGTCATATTTCTAAGCTTTTGGGGTCCAGATTCCAGTAACAAAGTTCTGTACTACAAACAAATGAATCAGATAGGATCAATCTAATGATTGAAACAAATGTCAAGAAATAATCAGAATCCTAGCAGAGAATAACATTAGGCAAGTGAGGAAGAAGATTCGTGAATGCTCTGCAGGCGTTTCTGGCTGACATGTCTGGTGATTTGATCAAGGCCTGTGGAATAATAAGATGGAAAGGACAGTCAATACAATTGCTTCCAAGTGCCTACTCCAGTATACCACACTCCATAAATCCTCTTGGTTTACAGAAGATCTGTAGGTGGTGATACAAACCAGATGATGGCAGGAGTGCAGGTGGTGCAAGTCTCAAAGCAAGTATGATTGGGAAATTAGTGAGGACTTATTGTTGTGCCTACTGTGTTGTAATTAAAAAGACAAAAAAAGTTTTAGTTTGCTAGCCTTTTACCTGCCACTCAGCAGAATTACTCCAAGTAGTTAAGAGCTTGCTGGGATCAAACTCAGAAAAGCTATAAGTAGAACCCTCAGTCACCAACTGTGAGAAGTTTGCAAGGGGCTTCAAGAAGAAAGTCACTCATATTTGTGTGGAACTTGATGACACAATTTTTATAGTATCTAGCAAGGTGTCTAATGCACCATCTAGTCAGGTTTTTTTTTTTTTTAAAAAAAAAAATCAGTTTCATGTCTTGTGGCCTGATGATATGGATAAGACACTTGAATTGGTCCATCCCATCACACGTATACACTTACCCATTGTGGCTGATAATATTGAGGAGTGGTGAATTGATTGGATGGGTCTAGGACAGGAGTTCTCAACCTTATCACACCATGAGCTGGACAATTCCCTCTCAGCCCGCACCACAAGCTGGATGCATTGGCAGCAGACACATTTGCGCAGGTACGTCTGCTGGGTCATCGCTGTGGGCCGGATGCACTGGGGCCTGGTCCAGCCCATGGGCCATAGGTTGCAAACCCCTGGTCTAGGAGGTGGTAAATGCCACCTTACAGCAGAGGACGTTGCTTTCTACCATGAAAGATGCAATCAGTGACACACTTTCTCCTGAATAGAATCTCTCTGAACCCAGTAGTATACAACAACTACCACCCCATTCCAAATCTCCTTTTTGCGGGCAAGGTGCCTGAGTGTGTGGTGGCTGAGCAGCTTCAGACATTTCTGAAGGAAAGTGATAATATGGACCAATTTCTTTCTGGTGTCAGGCCTGGATGACTATTATTATTATTATTATTATTATTATTATTATTATTATTATTATTATTATTATTATTATTATTATTATTATTATTATTATTATTATTATTATTATTATTATTATTATTATTATATCCCACCCATCTAGGAGGTATTCCTACTCTGGATTTGGCACTGAAACAGCTTTAATTGCCCTAATTAATTACCTGCTCTGGAGTAAATACAGAGAGAATGCAGCCCAGTTAATTCTCCTGAACTATTCAGTGGCTTTTGACGCCATTGATCATAGTATCCTCTTAGACAAGCTTCATGTAATGAGGGTGGGAGGCTTTCTACTATAATTTCAAAGGTTAGCAAGGGGGACTTCTGCTGAGCCCGATTCTCTTGTTTTGGTTGTGGAAGTGCTTTGATCTGATTTGATTGACTGGCTGGCTCTCTTTATTTGATTTCTTGCTTATTTGCTTTCTTTGGTGTGTGGGAGAAGTGACTGTGTATGCCTGTATATTTTGCCTTTAAATTGTGTATAAATTGGTTGGATTTTTTGGAAGTGTTTTGTTTGGTGATGTTTGGTGATAGTTGTATTATTGCCTGCTTTATGTGGATTGTTACCTTGCCTCTGATTTTTTGAGTAGTTTTTATAATTCTTGAGGACTTTTTTGAACTAGCATAGCAAAACACAAATGGGGAAACACATACCCAAATAGTGACCCAAAAGAGATGCCTCATTTTGTGTAAGGATTTGTGTACAAAAAATGCAAAACAAAAGAAACACCACTTCGGAAGAACCCAATGAGACAAATACAAAACATGTTTGCCTTATATATTCCTAATCACACCTGACAGTGGTGTGTAAAAAAATCTAGAAAGCAATGTTTTTTGTCCCTTTTTTATTAGGTTGATGGTAGTTTCAGTCCTGTGTTGTATGGACATTGTATTGTAGCACTTGTATCGTGAGTGCAAGTGTTGTTGAACAATTGCTTAGTGTGGCAGCTTTTAATTTTTTTCCACTGCTGGAGAGGAGCATCATGCCCTTTCTGATTTCTGGTACAGCTATCCAGGTTGACTAGGGTTGCTGTATCTGCTACCTGTTTTAATGGGCAAAATAAATTTTCAGTTATTTGCACCAAATGCAGGCAAGCAAATTATTCTTGATTTTTGATGGTTTAGTTAAATTAAAGTGTATCACATAAGTATTGCATTTCAAACAATTAATATGATTAAAGTAAGGAAATATATTTAGTGTTCAAAATCCTTTTGCTTAAAATAGTAAATCCCACTAGAGTTGACCTGTTGATTCAATGAGACTTTTAGCGAGTCAACTCCTTCATATTTTCCATTGATTTAAGTAGGCCTACTTTAACTGCACCTTACTGTGCTAAAGTCATAATTAGAGTAGGTTCCTTTAAATCAATGGAATTTGTGTAGAAGTTCACTCCCCAGTTGTCAATTGATTTAAAGAGCCTACTTTACTACAATTTACTGGACTGTATAACAAGATTTTTTCCAGTGCAATCCTATGCATATTTACTCAAGGGTAAGTTTCACTATAGGTAAATATGTGTTTGATCTGAAAAACATATGCCTTGTGTAGGCTCCTTTCAGTAACATGCTTTAGCCTAGAGCAGTGTTTCCCAACTGTTGGGTTTTGGACTTCAATTCCCAGAAGCCTAAGTCAATTCCCCAAAGTACTGATCAACCAATGTACTGACTTAGGCTTCTGGGAATTGAAGTCCAAAACCCAACAGTTAGGAAACACTGGCCTAGAGATCTCAGATGGGGCACATAGTGAAAATGAGCATCATATAGTAAAATTTTCATTTGGAAATTAAATTCTAGCAAAATAGGATCATTTGTATTTTATACAAATACAACAAATATACATGTTACTGATAAATAGCATTTTACCAGAAACACATGCCCTTAGAACGGAAGTCAGATGTTTTGGGAAAGGAGGAAATGGGAACACAGTTGTTGATTGTATTGATTCCAAACAGACTGTAAGAGAGAGTGCATTTATGTTAAAATTCAAATCCCCCTATCTGCCTTAAAACAAATACTATGCTGTTTCATATTCCTCGCCAATAAACATACTTCAGTTCATTACTTGTTCCTAGTACTGAAGTAGAAAAATGACTTTCAAAGAGATCAAGTAAAAGCCTTTCTATGATTATATGTTGGGGGGAAAAGTCAGTTATTGAATCAGCAAGAGGTTGACTGATTGCTATATTCTGCACTTAGGTGCTGTTTTCCTCATATGTAGCAATATCTTTGAATGTGTTGAAGAATAGGTAAGCATTCCCTCTTTCTTATAGCATGTTCAAGATTTATAAACTATGCTGGAATCCAGCAGAAAACCTTGTTATTTTCCATTTATTTTAGCTGAGTTGACATTTATATAATGGGCAGACATAATAAGAGACTATTTCCTGTTGATGAAGTAGTACTAAAACACTACTTTTCTGTTCAAGTACTGTAGGTGTTTAAACCTAGTAGGTAAGAAATCCTTCCTGACCATGCTATTCTGGGGCTATCTTCTGCTTAGCTGGGATGTGACCAAGTGCCTGCATTAACCATGCAACAGGCACTCAGCTTAGAGAATCCTTTCAGTAAAAAATGCCAGGCATATGTAAATGCTAGGAGAAGTGTCATGCACCTTACCGCTCCTACCTGAGCACGGTCACTTGAAGAGTATTTCTGAGCCAGTCAATTGCCAGTGATCTGCAGGTAGGATGGAAAAGGGTGCAGATGAACTGGGCAGAAAATCAGAAAATTATATCTTCCATAGGTTTTACTTGCCCATTGTTGCTTATGTACAGTTTTGATCATTTATACTTCTTTCCTCCCTTGTTTGTTTCATAAGTGATTTCTTGAATTCAGACTTCATAAAGCATTACTAACAGTCATCTGATTTAATACACTGGTTTTAAACTGTTCATTTTTATTAACTGCTTATTTTATGCTTGGTATGAGTTGATTCCCCATCAAAATTGTGAACAAAAGATCACTAGCCTTCCAATAGGAGCAACAATTTTTTTTTCTGAAAGTGCTTTTTCTCTTTATATTTAGGTGATATACGTAATGACTTGTACTTAACTTTAGAGAAAGGAGATTTTGAAAGAGGTGGGAAAAGTGTACAGAAAAACATTGAAGTGACCATGTATGTTCTTTATGCAGATGGAGAGATTCTAAAGGTAAAGTTATTTTTTTGTTAAATGTAGTGCAATATTATGGGATAATATTTCTTAGTTCTTTTCTGATCTTTTAGTTTAATTACTACAGTTGCTTTTATGACTGCTAAGCAATAAATGTAAAACTGTATATACCCGTCAAGAAAATCTTTTGTTACACTGATGCATTCTCAGTAAAACTTCTTTTGTTACTGATAAGCTATCTTCTTTTCCTTTTGTGTGTGCAAAACAATCTAGCACTTGCAGTACTTTTGAGACGATTTTGAAGGTCTTGTATTGATCTGGCTTTAATTGTCATAAACTAGGAGTTCCCAACTTACAGCCCTTGTGTTTACATCATCTGTAAAATGTGCATGGGCAAATGCATCTGCAGCTGATATAAACATGGAAATGAGCACATTTACATCAGTCGTAAATGTGCCCACTTCCAGGGGGCGTGGTCTAGCCCATGACGCTGTCCAGGACCGTGGTCAGGCCCGCAATAGACCGTGGTCACGCCCACCCGTGTCTTAAACCATAATCCTGTAGTCCCTGCCAGAGCACCACTGAGGCCATAAGATTTAACAGATATCTTTTGCCTGCTCCTCTTGTGGGGCTCTGGTAATAGTAACGTAAAAAAGGAGGCATTCTAGGAAAAGATTATCATAAGTTTTAGATCTATTGGATCCAAAGCTCTCCCTCCCTCCCTGGCACACCCATGTAAAATTGGAGGAGTATTTTAACTCTAGATCGGGTGTATTAAGCTCGGCTTAATTTTTTTTTCTTTCCTCATTTTCTTCCCATTGGAAGAATTTAAAGAATTACAGTCCAGCATTAAAATGCAGCAGTTGATTCTAATCTTAGAAAGTAAATTTGTTTTAAATTTTAAAAAATAAGGTGAAGTCTAAAGGGACACCCAAAAACTCTCTCTTGTTCTGTATCCATTTTTGTTCATTGAGGTCAAAGTGGTTTTAAAGTCTGTTCCAAATAAAAAATGAGCATGCAATATTTTCTCGATGAACTTATGAGTTGGAAAAATTTACTTCCCAACATGCCTCATACTCATGTTCAGCATAGACTCTGTCTTAAGTCTAGCATTATAGATATGATTTTCAACTCCAGATTTTAGAAAAAAGGACTTCCATGTAAACATGTGGCTTAATTTGTTAATCTGTTCCCATTAACAATGTCTATGTTGTGTGTGTTTGCAGAAAAGCTCTGCCTTTTCTTGTGTGCATCTGAGCCTTTCTGCTTCTGATCACTAGTTGATAGACTGCCTTCCATTCTACCTCTTGGCTTTTCCTGAAAAATCCATTGCTTGAAATCACTTTCAAGCTGTGAATCATGGCATCATTGGTTAAATGCACACTTTTTTCTTCTGTAGCAGATCTATAACCTGATATCCTTCAATTGCCCAATGTCACCAAAACACTTGCTACAGACATGCTCCCCCCCCCCCCAATCTTCATGGGAAATAACATCTGCTCGTTCCAGAATGAAAACAGTAGAAGCTCTCCAGCTGGAGAGAAAAAAGTTGCTTTAAGAAGTTAAAGCCACAGATGGTAATGGTTCAGCCTTTGCATCATGAAGGCAGCAAAAAATAAGTTGAAATCAACCATTTGATAAGCAGAGCAAATCCCCAAAAAACCTAATGTTGTAGTTCACTATTTTCTTTTTCAGATTGAGTTGGAGTTAGACTGAGGCAAATATGCAACATTTCTTTCAGCATTCTGAATATGATATTTCCCCCATACTTTCTGTAACATGCTATTTCTTTTTTCTTATCCCCCCTCCCCCCCCCCCAGGACTGCATCAGTTTAGGCTCAGGAGAGCCAAGTAGGAGTGTATATCATTCCTTTGTTCTGTATCACAATAACAGCGCTCGCTGGGGAGAAGTCATCAAACTCCCCATTCCCATAGATAGGTTCCGTGGCTCTCATCTCCGTTTTGAGTTCAGACACTGTTCCAGTAAGTGGACTATCCATCTATATTTGGATGTGTACTAACTTTTAAAGGGTACTGTTCCTCTGTAGACTAATGCTTTGATTATATTCCCAAAATAATGGAGGGAGGGATTGAAAATACATGACAGGTAATAGCATAAAGCAAAACAAGCACATTTATATACCGCCCCATAGCGCTTAGTGCATTCTCTGGGTGGTTCACAAGTTAATTAGCACTTTGCTCTCAACATGCTGGATACTCATTTTACCAGCCTTGCAAGGATGGAAGGCTAAGTCAACCTTGATCCCTTGTCTGGATCGAACTCATAACCTTTTGGTTGCAGGACAGCAGTTTAACCACTGTGCCACCAGGGCTCCTTTGAAACTAATATTAATTTCATTTTTTTTAAAGTCAGCATTTGTAATTTAAAACCTGTAGCAACTTCTATTGAAGTAATTGTGTGAAGTAATATAGGGCTCTGTGCCTAAACCATATCCTATAAGCAATATCCTCTGTGCCTAAACCATATCCCATGAGCAAAAGCTAAGAGGGCTGAATAATTATCAATAAATTAGAGCAGTTACTGCTAAAGATCTTATGAGTCAAATATTAAAAATTGTGCTACTGGTGAACACATTTTATGACTTACTTCTCTTTTTGAGCAACTTTTTCTTGTTTGTTTGTCCAAGCATATATTTTGGCTCAAGGAATTTAAAAGTTAAAGATTGTTTTGATAGTTGAAAATTTGAAACTTTGTTTCTTTAAATGCAATAGTCATCTAACTTTGTTGTTGCTATAGTAGAGCATATAACTGAGATCTTGTGTGCTATATTATAATGATTTTTAATGATTTAATGATTATATCGTTTTTAATGTCATGCTGTTTTAAGAGATCAATAAGGCACAGTGGGGGAAGCATTATTATATTAGAGAGGCTTTTAACTGTTTTTATATTGTTTTTTAATTGTTGCTGAGCGGCCAGTGAGGTGTTCACTGGACTGTGTACACCGCCCAGAGTCTATTGATTGGGGCAGTATATAAATCTACTGTAAATAAATAAATAAATAAATAAAACAAAATTTGTAGATATACAAATCAAGCCATGTGACCAAACTGACCCCTTTTTATATAACTCGCAGTAAACATTGCCACATGACAGGAGAACAGTAAATGCATTTTTGGCTTTTAGCTCATTATTCATAACTTCTGGGGACATCTTGACATTGTGCAGCTGCCCAAATCTACACAGGTTGTCTCTCTTGGGAATCAGAGTGAGAAATTAAACTCCCATGTGAGACAGAATAAATGTAGCATCAGTGAAACAGAAAAAAGGCACAGAATGCTTTGACTGGTCACTGATGTTACAGATATGCTAAGGTGTCTCATTTCTGTGGTGAGCATCATGTCTGGTCCAGTGCTTTTTATGGGCACAAGACTTTCCTTCCTTCTTTTTTCCATCTGTTCCTATAGAAAGTTCTTATGTGGCTCCAGAAGCCACTCACTTTCTCCAGGGTTCAGCTGAGGCACAGGCTGTTCTCTCTCCAAGGTCATGTGTAGAGAAAAAAAAACTACAATTGTTACTGAAAAAAAATTTCAGGCCATCCCTACTAATGTATCTGATTCATTGAAGAGTCACTTTTAAATATATTGTCCCATAGTTATTTCGGATCAATCATTGTTTAATAATAGGTCAATAATGGATAGAAAATGATTTTTCAGGGACAGTATTCTCCTTTGTTTATAGCATTTTGATATGTTATTATATGTTTATTATGATATGTTTATTATGTCTGTGGAACCTGTATTTGATAAGTTTATCATGACTGTGTGGAGTCATAACAACTGTGTGGAACTTATAATTGTATATTTTGTATCTCAGTTAGCTGCCCAGAGTCACTCTGCAAGTGGGGTGGCATACAAGTCTAAAAATTGAATTAAATTAAAATTAAAAATTTAATTTTTCAGCGAACTGTTTGCATTTTTTCTTAAAGATACGTTATAGGAATTGATGTTGCATTGAAAACATAGACACACCATGTTTTTTTATCTGTTTGCTCCAGTGTCTTTGGAGACTTTGCAGCCACATTGAGATCATTTTCTTAATGTGAAGAATATTTGTGTATGAGCAAGCAATGTAAAACATCCATCTTCAAAACAGGAGCATTTGTAAGGGTGGATTCATTTCAGGACAGGTTTAGGTAGTGTTGTCGTATGCACATAGCAGTTTAATACTTTTAACTTAAAATGCACCAAAAATTTTATTATTCTTGCAGATTATCTGAATGCTAAATTATTTGCTTGAAATGGGCAGCAGAATTATCAATGAATGCTTTCATACTGTCTTGTTGTGTACCACCTTCCATGCTATTTCCTTTACTGTGCTGAAAGCATAGTTTGAACTGGGACAAAGTATGAAATAAGATAGTCATAACAAAATTATTCTAATGTACTAGTCTGCCAATTATTCAATTATTTCTATAAACACTCTGTTTTCTTTTTACAGCAAAAGATAAAGGAGAAAAGAAACTTTTTGGCTTTGCGTTTACACCATTAATGAGGGATGATGGAACCACCTTATCTGATGATATTCATGAGCTTTATGTTTATAAGGTATCATATACACAGTTCATATTTCCCCCTATGTTTTATCCTGCTATGAATGCATTAGTTTATGTTTGATCAAGTCTGCAGTAGCAGCCTTCTATGTCAGTATGCATATTCTTTGATGGATCTTGAGTTGTCAGGTTTAAGGATTTATGCCATAGCTGTAATGACCCTGGCAAGAACAGTGCCACCTATGCCTGATTTACAGCAGACACCTGCCCTGTACCTCATGAAATCCCCAATTCTAGATCAATTGCTAAAAATCTAAAAAACCCAACAAAATTTATGCCCCAGCATAAGCTATGTTGTAGGTCTACACCCTTTTTGAGATGTTCGTAAACCGACGTACCACTGTAATAATAATTTCGTGTCAGAAATTATTCTGGGCTGAAAGGATTTTTGCTGGAGGAACTCCTCTCAGGAGATGCCCAAATGTGCCTACTTTCATGTCCCCAAGATATTTACCCACCAAAATGCCTCCTTTTGATCTACTTGCAATTTCTTACTTTCAAACTGCTAGGTTGGCAGGAGCTGGGACAGAGACAGGCACTCAAACCATCATGCAGTACCTGGGTCTCGAACTGCCGACTCGCTGGCCTTCCAGCTAACAAGGCGAGCTTCTTAACCACTGAGCCACTGCAGCTCCTCAAAAGGATAATATATAAAAATATTTTTTTTAAAAAAGGATAATATAACATTATAAAAGCACTTGTGGCTTAAATCAGCAATTCACTGAATAATCAGATGTAATTAAAGTAATTATCAGGGCCATAGCAGGGGTGGTGGTGGCGGCTGGGGGAGATAAGCTCCTCTTGAGCTAACAGGCTGCCCCCCAAAGTTCCAATGCTGTGTGTGTGTGTGCGTGTGTGTGAGACAGACATTGTTGACCCACTGAAAAAATATTTCCCCTCCCCCATCTAGAATTCTGGCTACGGCCCTGGTAATTATGAATAATGAATTACTTTGACATTAGGCTATGTCATAAGCAAATATACTCAAAAGAGGTCACTGCATATTAATGAAAAGTCAATTAAAAAGTTAATAAACAGAAGGTTGTCATAGAAAGCATTGTCTCCATCACTGTGTTGTCCTACACAAGGAACATCCTGACACAACAATGGGTCTTCATCAGGAAAAAGCAATTCCTTTTCTCACATTCTTGGAATGTATTCCTGTTTATTCTGGATAAGTGATCTAAATAACCTGATAAATACAAAAGATTGACCATTTTTTGTAAAGAGATAGTGCTTTTGAATTCAGGCTTCTAATAAACAGTCTTGAGCTCTCAAATCATATTTAACTGAGTGATGGATTATTACTTATCCCACAACACACCCAAAAACAGACATTTTATTCTTATCATGTGTGCCTTACTAAATTAAAAGATTGTTCATTGTAATGGAAAATGCATGTAGCTTAATTATCACTAACCTATCTGTGGTGATTCCTTGAAAGAGAACTGTTTCCTGAAGTTGTGATGATAGAATATTATACATATAATTTGAATGCACAATGTTAGTATAATTGATTCTGTACAAAATTTAAAGAATTATTTTTATTGATACACCTATATATGGAATAAGGCAACTAATAATTTGAATGAAGATATGTTTCCTTTTTTTTTTTTTTGTATCTCTAGTGTGATGAAAACAGCACATTCAATAACCATGCACTGTATCTGGGTCTTCCATGCTGCAAAGAAGATTATAATGGTTGTCCCAACATCCCCTCAAGCTTGATTTTCCAGCGTAGCACCAAAGAATCTTTCTCAATATCTACCCAGCTCTCCTCTACCAAACTTACACAGAATGGTACAGTAGCATTCACTTTAAGAATATAAAAAAGGAGTGCTTCATCCATTGTTCTGCACTTTAGTGAACATCATGCATATAAAAAATTGAAATACACTGTCCTTAAGACAAACTTGGAATGGATTTGTAAAGAAAGGAGCACCTATATGGCTACAGCTGCCATGTAACTGTTTTTTCAGCTTTGAGATGCAAGCAAACTAGTATCATTGTGTTTGAATCATATGCACCAGATTTTTAAAAAGGAAATCTCTAAACGGCGCAGACTGCTGCTGATAGTAGTGTCTTTCCCTTTAAAGGCAGAGCTGTGTAACAAGAATTTGGCTTATGTTTGTAAAGATTACTTAATTTGTTTAACTTCTTCAAGTTAATGTATATTGATAAAGAGCAAATCAAAGAAATTTCCTGTTTTAATCCTCCATGCTGTTTTGAGCTTTGTCCATGACTGTATCACCTCTGAGGCCCTTCGAAGTGTAACACTTTAGTAATGGTTAGGATATATCTTTAGATAATCACTTCTAGGGATTCTTCTGATCTGACTCTTTCATCTAATCCAGTTTCTTGTTTTAATTAAAAATCCATCAGTCTGCCAGCCTTACTGTTGTGTATAACATTGGGTTAGAAGTGATCAATTTTCTGCTATAACTACTACCGGTATCTACCAAACAGTAACACAACCAAAAACTTCTCATTGCCTATGGATAATTTAGCTTGAGAAATGCTTTCCCAGTTTTGTATTTGAGCAAACCTAGCTTCTTACCTCAAGTAGAAGCTTAATCTGAGAAGATTTACATGTGCCTTTTCCCCAAACTGTATCTGTAGCAATTTCCAAAAATATGGCTGTTGCATTAGCCTTGTGGCAGAGAAAGCTAGAGCTCCATTTATAACATCGAGATAAAACAGTCTTCATAGTTTCATTTTATTCAGTTGGTTAGTTTTTAAAAAATGATCATGGAAATAGGGAATTGTCTATTTTATTTCTGTGATTATTTATATATTTGCACTGCACAATATTATTCTATCCTGCTCAGAAGAAAGTCTCACTAGGCAAAATCCTGTTACTTAGCACAGTAAATTGCACCAGAGTATGTCCATTAAATCAATGTGGATTTGGTGAAACAAGACTCCTGACTTCTTCTTTAAGTGCCATATCCTATTCCGAATGTTGGCTATCCTCATGATGATCAGCCATGAAGATTGTCCTGGGAGCAATATAATGCCTTCTGCATCACAGCATGACACCTGTACCAATGATCTAGTTCCACGAGTAACTTTTTGGTCCTGAGCCCTTTTAGTGCTCGAAGTCCTCAACACTCCCAGGCCAGTATTGATGAAGCTGCTGCCCTCCATCAAGATGGATTCAAGTGGGGTTTAATCCACTTGGGGACCATCACCTTTCCCGGTGGACTTTGCCACCCAAGGCCATGGGTCCTCAGGATGCTCAGGTTAATTAACTGCCTCCTGATGATTGGTGTTGAGTCACTGGCAGTATGGTCTACTCTACTACCATAGCAGGATAACCTGGTCATACTGCAATTATCCTGTAGGTTCAGTTTATTCAAATGGGCCTATTCTAGCTGTGGCTTACTTTAACATTTTGTTACTTAGTCTGCAACTTTTTTCTAGATGGAGTGCACTTCCCATAATTCAATTGATCATTGGAAATGGTAGGATTCATCATATCTGAAGACTGCCAGGTTAGGAAGAATCAGGATCAGATACCCTTATGGTTAGAATAGGCTTGTTTTAATTAGTGGAAATTATTAAGGAGTTGTTTCACCAAACTCTCATTGATATGGTGAGCCTATTTTAATTTGATTTACTACTCTAAGCAACAAGATTTAGGTCATTGTGTTAAATGAGATCTGTTCTCAGTAAGCTTGTATAGGGCGGCAGTCCATTAAATGTAAATATTGTAGCCTACAAATTTGTATGTCTCTGAATATCTGCCCAAATTTAAAGATTATTTACGAGGTTCTAATAATTCTACTTTATGCTCATAGTCTGTTATAATTTGTGCTTTAGTGTATTTTTTCTTAGCATGCCCATATTTATTCTTTCAACAATTACAGTTGACCTGCTTGCTCTCTTGAAATGGAAAGCTTATCCAGATCGTGTGATGGATGTCTTAGGAAGACTGAGGCATGTTAGTGGTGAAGAGATTGTCAAGGTACTGAGTCGGCACTAAGTTACTATTAACAAATAGTTCTTGTGCTTGTAACTAACTTTGAAGAAGAAAGTCAAAGACATTAATTCCTTTTTTATCAGTAGGAACTCAGACATTATTGACTTAAGCATAAACCTTAGATACATTACTTTACCATTATGTCATCAGTTCTTGAGGCTAAGGCTGTAACCCAGGGATTCTCAACCTGTGGCCCATGGGCCGAATATGGCCTGCAGCACCATTTCATGTGGCTCCCCATCACCTCTACCACACCAGAAAGTGCCATGTGGTGGAGGAAAGGCAAAATGGCTGTCTGGCTCCCGAAACTGTCTGAGGGAGTGTGACCTGGTCCCCAGCTTTAAAAGGTTGAGAACTCCTGCTGTAACCAGATGGTTTGTAGGACTGAGGAGGGCTATTGCACAACTACATCTCTTTCCAATTCCTTTGGTGAGGTTTGCTAATGTGAAATACCGTGTTTCCCCAAAAGTAAGGCACAGTCTTATATTTATTTTTCCTTAAGAAGACACAGTATGGCTTATTTTCGGGGTTGTCTTATTTTTATTACTCCACTGGCTGCCCATCTTCTTTACCGCTCCGTGCTGGGACGCTGCGTAGCCACGCCTATCACTATGTCTTATTTTCGGGGTATGGCTTTTATTGCACAATTGTTGAGAAATCCTGCTACGGCTTATTTTGTGGGTATGTCTTATTTTCGGGGAAACAGGGTATGTGATATAATGGTTGCAATCCTGTTGGTTTAAGTAGACATGTAGAATGTGAATACATCCCTACAAGAGGCTGCTTTTCAGTAATTAAAAACTTCCTTCTGTCCCGTGGCTCTTCTGACATCTATGTAATCTCTTTTATAATGTTGAAGTTGTGGAAGCTGTGGGATGTAAAGAGGGAGTATTTAATTAGTGAAAATCATTGTTGCAAGATGATTTTAGTAGCAGGGAGAGGTTTTTGGTATTTAAAGACTTCCACATTCCCATCCCTCAGCTCCTGTGGCTTCAGCATAGTTAAAGGTTTATATGGGAGTCAGAAAAGCCATGGGACAGAAGAAGGAAGTTTTTAACTACTGAAAATTGCTCTCTGCTGGTGACATTCTCACTTTTCTATGAGTAAAGGTTATGTGGCAGGATTTCAGCCAATACTGTGATACTCCAGTATTCCCTATACTACATCATTGGCTGCTGCTTTGAGTAAGAGAGAAATACAGAATATGATTTAATATTAAATATTATATAATTTCATGTCAGAAATTATTCTGGGCAGAGAGAGGAAGATGGCACACAAGACTTTCATTGAAATTGTTGTATAAGGAGTCTTCAAAAAATTTGTACTCTCTTATTCAGTTTTTAGAGTGTTTTATTGCTTTCAAAATTTTGACAATGTATTCAGGATAATGTATTGGATAGAATGATGCACTAGGACTTAGAAGGCCTGGATTCAATTCCTCCTTGACAACTGATGCTCATGGGTAAGCTGACACAAGTAAAAGCACACCTTAAATATATTACTTACCTTGAAAGTCCTATTTTATGTGTCCTCCAGTAAGAACCAACGTATAGCAATTCTATTCTATTAATTTATATTATTTATATATTGGAGTTTTCAAGGAAAGTGAGATGTTTAAGAAATCGCTTTACTAGTGCCAACACACAGAGACAGACAGACAGACAGACAGACAGACAGACAGACAGACAGACAGACAGACAGACAGACAGACAGACAGACACACACACACACACACACACACACACACACACACACACACACACACACACACACACACACACACACACACACACACACACACACACACACACACAGAGAGAGAGAGAGAGAGTTTCCATAGAAAGCCCTAGTAGGGTCACAGTAAGTTCTGACTTAATGGCACATCAAATGCATAACACAATGTTTATCAGATAAGGTTTTCCAAGTTATTTATTGTATACATAATAGAAAATAATAGAAATTTTGTAATAAATTGTACACATACATAAGTTTCCATCCACTTGTTCCTCCATTGACCTTCCAGTCACCATTTTAGCCACTTGAGCCACTGCAGTATTAGGTGACTACAGAGCCACATAAAAGAAATTACTCTCACAAGATAAATCAGGATTACAAGTTGTTACTGTTTGCAAGTGACCCCTGGATTTGTGTTTATGTGTTGCATCTTTGAATTAGAACCTGTCCAGAAATATTAAAATCCAAGAAAACAACATAAAGAATTTGCCGTCTTATATGTTTGAAAAAAAAATCCTTTTCAATATTAGTGACAATATTGAGCATATTTCTTTTTATATATAGATAAGACTGCAATCCTATAAATGCTAAGTGAAAAACAAGTTTAATCCAGTCATTGAGACGCACATGTCGTGGTGGGATTCAGCAGGTTTGTACCAGTTCGCGAGAACTGGTAGCAGAAATTTTGGCTGGCCCCACCCATCCAAGTTTTTAAATAAAGTAGTCCTAATTGGGGTGCAATGCAGGGCTTTCCCCCTGGCCATGCCTACAGAGTTGGTAGTAAAAAGAATCGAACCCCACCACTGCATACATTCATAAGATTAAGTTGTAAAGTATTAATCTATTGTGACAAAATTATTTCAGAAGATATGTCACTTTCTCTGTATTTCCAGTTCTTACAGGATATTCTGGATACATTGTTTGTAATTTTGGATGACAACACAGAAAAATATGGACTACTAGTCTTTCAGTCTCTGGTAAGCAAAATGAATCACCACTTTGTGTTTTCCTTTTATTCACTTTTTTCTATGATCTTTGTGATTGCAGAGTTCCACCTGATTATACCAAGCAGATCTACAGGGAAGAGAAGGGTGTTAATTTTACTAATACAGTTGTACCTCGCTTAAAGAGCATAATGTGTTCCACAGGATTGCTCTTTAAGCGAGTTTGCTCTTTAAGCGAAACACCATTGTAAATGACCCAGAAGCGTAGCTTACCTTGGCGGGGCCCCGTATAAAAATTGTTTGGGGGCCCTTTATATGTGGGGCGGAGCTAACGTCATGACATCATGACGTCATGGGGGGAGCCAACGTCATGACGTCATGACGTCGTGGGCGGGGCCAAAAATAAAAATAAAATAAATAAATAAATAAAATAAAATAGAATTAAAATGTAAAAAAAAAAAAACCACACACACCTCAACCCACCCACCCACCCACCCGAAACACAAAAACCTCACTTACCTTAATCCTGGGGCCTCTTCTTCCTCCGCCTCTGCTGTCACCGCCGCCGCGCCGCCGCCGCTGCTGCCATCGCACGATCACTCCCTCGCCGCGCACGGCGAAGGCAAGGGGCAGTTGTGGAAGGCGAGCGGGCGCAGCGAGGCAGCCCCGAGGCCCTCCCCCCAGTTGCCGCGGGGGCTCCCTGGCAGGCTGCGCCAGCCCGGGCGGGGCTCTCCACCTCGACGCTGGGGTGGGAGTCCAGCTGCAGGACCAGCTCGCGCGCCCCATCCCGCACGCAGGCGGCAGGTGAGCTCCAGGCGCGCGCGGCAGGTGAGCTCCAGGCGCGCGCGGCAGGTGAGCTCCAGGCGCGCGCGGCAGGTGAGCTCCAGGCGCGCGCGGCAGGTGAGCTCCAGGCGCGCGCGGCAGGTGAGCTCCAGGCGCGCGCGGCAGGTGAGCTCCAGGCGCGCGCGGCATGTGAGTTCCAGGTGCGCGCGGCAGGTGAGCTCCAGGCGCGCGCGGCAGGTGAGTTCCAGGCGCGCGCGGCAGGTGAGCTCCAGGCGCGCGCGGCAGGTGAGTTCCAGGCGCATGCGGTAGGTCAGCTCCAGGCATGCTCCAGGTGGCTGCGCCTGGCTGGAGCTGACCTGCCGCCTGCCGCGGGACGGGGCGCGCCCGCGAGCTGGTCCTGCAGCTGGTGGACTCCCACCC
Source organism: Furcifer pardalis (assembly GCA_030440675.1). NCBI lineage: Eukaryota > Metazoa > Chordata > Lepidosauria > Squamata > Chamaeleonidae > Furcifer > Furcifer pardalis. Next base: position 108,286,847 of record CP126893.1, read on the forward strand.
CAGCGGCGACCGTGGAGAGCGCCGCCCGGGCTGGCGCAGGCAGGGAGCCCCCGCGGCGACCGGGGGGAGGGCCTCGGAGTCGGGGCTGCCTCGCTGCTTAAAAGCTGCGGCTCCGACTCCGACTCTCCGACTCCGGCTTTTTTTTTAAAATTGGAGCAAAAAATGGCTCCAATAAAGTGCGCATGCGCAGAAACTCAATCTGACACATGCGCAATGCATCAGATTGAGTTTCTGCGCATGCGCAGTAAATTTTTGCTCTTTTTTATTTTTAATTTTATTTTTTGCCGTTGGGGGCCCCCGTAGCCCGGGGGCCCCGTATAATTGATACGGCTGATACGGCGGTAGCTACGCCTCTGAAATGACCACTGTTTTGTTTTGTGCTTGGTGATGTAAATTGCCATTTTGCAGTGTTAGTTACACTGGTTGTAAAAGTGAGTTTTGGATACTAGGACAATATATTAGCTGATATTAGAATTGTTGTAAAAGCAAGCATTCATTGTAAGATGTCAGAGAAATTTACAAATGATGTAAATGGAAGATAATTTAATTTCCAGTGTTTCTTGCACTATCCTTTTTATAGGTGTTGTATATGGTTTTCTGTGTCTCCTACAGGTGTTCATCATAAATCTCCTGCGTGACAGCAAATATTTTCATTTTCGACCTGTAATGGACACTTACATTCAAAAGCATTTTGCAGGAGCACTAGCGTACAAGTAGGTTATCTTTTCCATTGTTATGTGGTGTGTCACTTTCAGATTTTATATGTAGAAGTTTTGATATATTATTTACAAAGACAATGAAACAGAACAAAACAGGGACAGTGAACATATATTAATAGCACTTCTATCTAGTTTTTAAAATCTGCAATTATTTGTCTTACTCATGTGAAAGGTACATTTGGATACTGTTTCAAATTATACCCTAGCCTAAGCTATCTATAGTTACAAATCTAAATCTACTATTTCTCATTTACAGTCAGTTTTTTTTAAAAAAACTTCCTATATTTTAAAGAGGTCAGTTTTAAATGGGAATGCTAAAAATATAAGTGTCATAGTCTTTGTTGTGATTTTTGTGCTTCTCATAAATGAGTCTTGACCTCATATCAGGGCCCCCCAAACTTTTCAGATCACGGGCTGGTCACATGGCTCAGGGGTCTGGTCACTATGGCCTGGGGCCCAGATCTGACCCACATCCAGCCCACTAAGTCCTTGTTGCTCCTGGAAGCGGAAGTAAAATGCACCCTTATAGGTGCATTTTACTTCTGATTCCAGGAGCAACAAGGCCTTTGTGGACCGGGTGAATTGGCATAAGGGGGCAGATCTGGCCCCCGGGCCGTAGTTTGGGCACCTTGCCTTATATGTATAATTTTCTGGGTAGCTCAGTGAGTAAGGTATCAAGCTATGAAGGCAGAAGTAGAAATTCAGTTCCCCTCTGTACATTATAAATGAGCCAGTCTATGTAGCCTCAGGGAAGCTGCATGGCCCCTGAGAAAAAGGGAACAGTAGTCTTTTGAGTACCGTACTCTTTTCTTAGAAAACCTTGGAAAAGGTCACCAGAAGTCTGAATTTACTTATGGCAGGTGAGTATTAGTAGTCATATACAGTAATACCTCATATAACATTAGTATCGAATAACACTAAAATCGCATAACATTAAGGAATCTGGGGGGAAGAATTGCATCAGATAACATTAAGATCCTATGGGATGCTTCAGATAACAACCGCTAAAGCCTGTGTGGTTACAATGTATCTCTATGGATCCCATAGAGGATCAGATAACACTAAAAATCATATAACCCCAAGACTTGTGGAACCAGGTTTTAGTGTTATATGAGGTTTTACTGTATATAAATTAAGGATGTGATTTTAGATATATTTTTGGACTACAAATCCCATAACTCTTTTTTTCTGAGAGCCCTACTAGCAGGACTGAAACCTTTGTTGTTGTTGTTCAGTAGCACAGTTGATTCAGACCCTTAGAGACATTTAAACTGTGTTCACCTGGAGAGAAGGTCCAGCTGTCAGGCTTCATGTCTCAGATAGGTTGAATCTCCTGTTTGAAAAGAAAGCTGCTTGCAAGCACCAGAGCAGGGCTATATATTAATGAAGACAAAAAGGACTTCTGAGGGGGTTTGTTCTCAAGTTGTTTTTAACATTGGCAGATTGCCCTTTAATAGGAGGCTAATTTGACCACCTCCCTCTTGTCTTTTTTGCTGACGGACAAAGAACCTTCTTTATGGTAGTCTTTTAACTACTGCATGAGTTGTGGGGAAAAAAAGCTTTTAATTGGGGATGCTACACTTTTCCACCTCTTTTCTTAAAATATTTTAAAGTTAGCATTAATATATTAAAGTCAATTATCATGTAATTAAGTGATTAATTGCATTTATTGATGTAACTTTTGTGGTTTGTTTTGTTTTTTCAAAAAAAATGTTGCTTTGGGTTTCTGCATTGAAAAGCAAGTGGAATATAAATGAGTGACATAAATGATGTGTGCGTGTTTTATGCAGAGAACTGATCCGCTGTTTGAAATGGTACATGGATAGATCAGCTGAAGTTGTACGGCAGGACCATATTCAGGAGGCAATGAGGGTATGTTTTATATAAATATCTGTTTCATTTAACAATGACTCATATTTTGGCAAGCTTTCTGTCAAGAATCCTGTTGTGTGGAATCTCATTATTTAATCTCTAGAAAGATGTATTTTAAATAGTTCAAATTATGATCTTCAAATAAAACTTTGACTTTAACTTAACTATACCTTTCCACACTTAATTATAAAAAGCCATCATGAAAAAATATTTGTGGATCTGTTTTTTAAGATATCTTTCAGATCTTTGAGAACATAAATATTGTGCATATTTCCATATGCACATTAAAAGTGGGTTTTCCTTAAATGGCTACTTTTTAGTCAGTTATCTACAAACAATATTACTGTTTTTTTTATATTTCATGAGAAAAAGAATTAAGGGGGGAATCTAATTCATGCTATATAGCTGTTATGACTAAATGTAATACAGTCGAAATACAGCCAGAAAATGATTGCTTTTATAATGGTAAATTGGAATGGAAACAACTGGAGAAGATAAGCCAAAAAACTGTGTTTCCCATGTCTTCCTCTCCTATAACCTATGTTTAGAGACAAAAATGCTTCTGTACAAGTAGAAGTAATGCCAGCTGCTCGCAAAGAGGTGTCTGCTCCTTAATATAGCACACCTGGAGTTTCAAGACTTTCAGCAATTTAGCTAGTCATGAGATGTTTAATTGGTTGTGGCTTGCAACTTCAGGCACTTTTCTTTTATACTAAATTTTTCAGTGATGTATCTAATTTCAGTCCTCTACACAAAGTAAAATGTAACATTTGGATTTTTAAAAAATGGTTACCAGTTTGGTCTGTGTTTCAAGCATATCAGAGTAAACAAGACAAAGAGAAAATTTTTTATGTCACTTTAAAAACTAACTGCTGTTTTTTAATGTTAGCTTTCGTGGTCTAATGAAGTGGACTTGGTCCATGAAAGCAAACATTAAAATGCAGCAGTTAGTCTTTTAAAGTGCCACAAAGTTTTCTGTCTTTTTGTTTTGTTTAATCTCTGATATGCTTAAAATTTAATAATGTTTAAATAGTATGTATTAGAATACAGTATTTGTGTTTTATATTCCTGATCTGGAAAATAAATTATTGCTCTGGTGTTTGAAAAACTTGTAGCAACATTTTAATCTTAAAATGGGATTTTAAAAGATGACATAGGAGTACTTTTTTTTAGTAATAAAGTTTTGTTCACCCATAAGAAACAAAGAAGGTTTTGATTTGTTGGGGTAAGAGCAATTTTACCATTTCCTTGAGCTTTGACCATAATAAAAATTTATTTACTTACCCTCTCCTTTATCCTATTTCAGGAACAAATATAGAGTAGCTCACTTTCTACTGTACAACTATTTTGTAAGCTCAGAAACAAGCCTGCCAAAGATTCATTCTGTCTCTTGAGCATGGTAAAACAATTAATGTAGATTCTAGCTGAAGATAAAACAGAAAACCATGAGCAGGATCCAATGCTGGATTTTTACTAATAGAATATACAAAATCCAGCAGGAAGAAAGTGATGCCCTCTTGTCACTCTTGCTTCTTACATACATCTAAATTAAAAAACCTCAAGAGGATTTGGAAACACCACAACATCGTTTAAAACTTCATTTACCTCTCTTTTTCTTTGTTCCCTGGTACCTCTTCTATTTCTTAAAGGCCTTAGAATATCTATTCAAGTTTATTGTTCAGTCCCGTATACTTTACTCGAGAGCCACTTGTGGAATGGAGGAGGAACAGTTCAGAGCCAGCATCCAGGAGCTTTTCCAGTCTATCAGATTTGTGCTCAGCCTGGACAGCAGGAGCTCAGAGACTCTCATATTCACACAGGTTAGAAATACCCAGTATTTCAGTTAACTAATTGTAAGGGCAGATAATTTTGTACATGTTGGTATGACTGATGGGAGTAGCTTTCAGTAAACGATCATTTTGCTGATTATACTAAGGTATTCATATGTGCATCATAAACAGCTGCTAACCTATATTAAAGCCAAGAAAAACCAAGAATATATTCTGCTATTTGTAGGAATAACATTTTTTCTTGAGTTTTTTCCTTTGTATGACTATGTTTTGCATGTAAGTATATGCCTAATGGCATGAAGGAAGTTCTGTTGATTACAAAATGACAGCAACAGAGAATTTCAGTCAGATGTTTTATACTGTATTGCAGTAACTGCAATAGGAAAATTATTCTATTACTTTGTTATAAACCAATGAAATAATTCTCCATTTAAACATCCATTGCAAAGCTTGTTATCTGCTGTTGGATATCAAATTGTGACATCTCAGTTTCAGCTGGTTGTGCCTTACGTGGGCTGACTGGTGTGTCAGCTGTGCTTAAATTAAAAGCCCTGATATTTACTAAGTGTGTTGCATCAAGAATGTATGTGCTGTAGGAGGTCTAACGTGCATACACACCATCTGTTTCTCTTGTCTTGGCCAAGGCTTGTTTGCACAGATAGAGTGGGTTCACTAAGTAATATCCAGTATTTATTTATTTATTTAATTCAGAAATCCATGACACTTTGTTGTAAGAATTGAACAAAGTTATTAGAAAAAGCAGTAGTCTTATTTAAATAGTTTAGAATTTAATCTAGCACTTCTAAAGTACATGTACATTATTTAAGGTTGGCTGGATAGAGGTTGGGAGTTGATTCCCAAACATATCTCCCAGAAGAAGAACATCTTTGTAGAGTTGGACAAGCTGTAAAGTCCCAGAGCATCCTCAGAAAGTGGAGAAATGGTTACTGTTTCTGAGTCTTCTATACCTACAAAATCCTGGAATTAGTCACCCTAAGTCAGAATTGACTTGACAGGATGTAACTCTCATGATTATGTTTTTAAGACAGAATTTTTCAGGTAATGGCTTAAGTAATGAAAGGTTAGTTAAATAGATGGATATCAGTTTTACATTCTTGCAAAACGTTTGTGAAGCAAAAATACGCCAGATTTACATTTCATTTACAATATTGTGACTGTCAACATTAAAAATAAATTGAAAATTAGGTAAATGAATAAAAAAATAATTATATCAGCATACAGGAAATGTTGATGGTTCTTTTATATAAATATTTCTCACATTTTACCAGCAAACTGTGAAAATTCTCTGAGTAAAACAGTTAAACATAGGGTAATATAAAATTTGATAGTGCAAATACTAAATGAACCTTTAAAAGCTGGCCTAAAAGACCATAACTTCTGTGTTGTGTGGAGAGTCTTTCCTTGATGGCCAATGTGGTTGTTAAAATCCTGTTTAAAAGGAAATATTTTTTACAAAATGTCGAGGGCCAATTTAGCCTCCTGAGGGAGGGCATTTCCCAATATTGAAACAACTGCAGAGGAGGCATTATTTTTGCATTATTCCCAAATGGACCAATAAAGGCATTGGGACTAAGAAAAGGGATTTCCCTGAAGATTTTAAAAGGTTGAAAGACTCATACAGGGAGATCGGTTCTTTCAGATAGCCTAGATCCAAACTATATAGGATTTTATTGATCATTACCATCACTTTGTGTCAGAAATGATTCTGGTTGAGAGGATTTTTATGCTAGATGAACTCTGCTCAGTGGACACCCAAATGAAGCTTCTTTCATCTCCCCAAGAACTTTTCCCACCGAGGTGGTCCCTATTTATCTACTTGCAATTTCTTGCTTTCTGCTATGTTGGCAGAGTGAAAGGAACTGCGGTAGCTAAGTGGCTAAGAAGCTCGCCTTGCTAGCTGGAAGGCCTGCAAGTTGGCAGTTCAAGACCCAGGTACTACATGACAGTTTGAGCACCCATCTCTTTCCTAGCTCCTGCCAACCTAGCAGTTCAAAAGCAAAAAATTGCAAGTAGATAAATAGGGACCACTTTGGTGGGAAAATATCTTGGGACATGAAAGGAGCCTCATTCAGGCATACCCTGAGCAGAGTTCCATCAGCCAAAAAAAAAAAATAATCCTTTCAACCCTGAATAATTTCTAACACAAACACTTTGAAATGGGCTCACCATTGATAGGCAGCCAGTGAAGTTGTTGCAGCAGAGGTGTTATATGCTCCCTGTAACCAAAATCATAGGCTCAACAAGAAACTCAGATTTACCATAGACCTATGCAGGGAATATTTCTGCATTTGGCGCAGAATTTGGGGAAACAATTGTTTAATCTGTACACTTTTCTTTCTACAGTTTGTAGCCATCGGGTATGGGAAGTCCTTGATGGCACTGTTTTTAGACCAATCTAACTTTTTTGAGTGGTATTTAATTTTAGCTTTGTATGTTATATGCTGGTGGTGCATCCGACACAAATAAAGAAAGCAGTGACACTTTATTACTTAACAAGATTATATATACATGACACATGACCTGTTTTAATACTTCAAAAGTTTGCCTTTTTGTTTCCCACTTGCCATTGTGTTGCCCCTTAACCCTAACTGCCCCATAGGCCCCTCAGCCTGGAGGACAGGTGAGCGGAGCTGGGACATGTGCCCCACAAAAATGTGGTGGTACTTCAAGGCCGTCGTTTAATTCTGTAAGTAATTATCCCCATATCCTGCACAAGTTTTCATCATGGATGTATCCAGTGACTGTTCTCCCCCACCCAATCCATTTTTCTGCACATAGAATTGAAATAACACTGCACAGTTCAATGTATACAACTAAAGATTTTTTTTTCAAGTCACTGAAAATTTAAATGTAAGGACTACTCAGTTGTTTGCATGATTCAGCTTGATCAAGAAAACCAGTGATTAGAGAGAAAATATGAGAATAATTATGATGGAATTATTGGGGATCATCCTGTCCAATAATGACCGAATGTTAATGGTCATGATAAGGAGAATTTTTTTTAAAAAATCTTTAGAAAAATGTTTAAACGCCAAAAATGTTGAATCTTGGATGTAACTCACACAGACAAAAAAAAGCCAACAATGAAAGTGGAAATTAGTTTGGACTAGACTTTCCCCTTTTTAACTTGTATTCAGATTTTCCACAGTAATGGCACCAAAAAGCAATGTTTTCTCTCTAATTACAGGTCTTTTGGTGCTCCAATTTTTTAGTACCTGTACATGCATCACTGGAGATAACAGCAATGTTTAATTGTTGTTGAATATTTCACCAAGATAGACTTTATTTACTTTAAACAAACACTGAAATAGCAGTGGTTGCTTTGGAAATATTTAGTTATCTTGTTTGATGTAGCTGTACTTCTTTTGAATTTGGGTTATCTTTCATTGAGCACTATGCCCACCTTTAGAAACCATATAATAAAATTAATTAAAATGGGTTGGTGTAAAAGATCGTATTAGAAAAATATTTTTAAAACTACTAGAATTTCTTTAAAATGTAACTTGTCATATCTAAAGTCGCATATGTAACTGAAGGGTTATTGGGTCATAGCTCAGTGGTAGAGCACGCACTTTTCATGCCATATATCAAAGGTTCTGTCATGATATTCCAGACAGGATGAGAAAGAATTGTGGCTGAAACCCTAAAGAACTGCTGACAAACTGTGATCACAGTCCTGGGATTCAATGGGCATAGAAATTTGCTATATTCCTGAATTACAAACTAACAGCCATATGAACTTTTCAAATTGTAGTTAAATGTATTAGAAGACATTGGTTTTTATTTCTTTTTCTGTTAAATGAGAAAAATGAAATTTTACTAGGGCTGCTTTGAAAATCAGTAAAGATAGTGCATATTTTAATTCTGCAAACTTATTCCCCTGACTCCCGACATCATTTCATCAACCACATCATTCCTAGCAAAAAGCTACATCAACATGGTATGCATTGCCAGAAAAAAATCTGACAACATGTTATACATTTTAAAGCTGTTAGGTTTCCTTTGGCTAATAAATCATCTATATGGTTTTTTTTTTAAAAAATTAGGAATTACTTATACTGTGTAACAGTAATAATTGCAAATGCAGAATTTTCTCATTATTTCAGTAACACTTTAATAATCTCAGAAATACTTCTAGTTGCAGATTTGTTTAAACAGTATAATTTTTGAAAGTATTGTAATGCTCTAGTAGAAATCAGGATAAAGAGATTATAAACTGTTTTCAGAAAGGAGCCAAGTCGTTTGATTATAAAAAAAAATTCTATGATATCTTAAAGACTAACATTTATTTATGACATGAAGTTTTGTGGACCACAGATGGGACTGGTTTTTGGACAGAATCAGCTAAAAGGGTTGAGGAATGCAAGTTGAAAAGGAAGTCTATACTGTATTTTATTTAGAGTAAGCTTTTTACTGGTCGAAATCCTGTTGCTCAGCCTAATAAGTTTCAACTGGAATAGGCCCATTGAATCAATGAGTCAACATCTCCCTGAATTCCATTGATTCAGTGGGCCTACTCTAACTGCAACTTGCTGCACTAAGCAAAAGGATTTTAGCTCCAGTGTTCTGTTTCTTCCTTTTTTCATCCTTATATTTTCATTTGTGTAAAAATGAAATGTGTGAAACTGAGAAATGTGTTATCAAAGGATGACCTTCAGAGTGGGACAGTGTTTGAAGTAGCAGTCATGTTAGTCTCTGCAAGCATATCTGAGAGTAAATAAAACAGAACAGCAAAAAAGACAAAAAATGTTGTGGCACCTTAAAGACTAACTCCTGTATTTAAATGTACCGGTAAGCTTTTGTGGACCAAGTCCACTTTTCAGTCTAAACAATCTCATAAAGTGTTGTGAGTGCAGAAAACATTCTGCTATGAAACTTTTTAGAGGAAGATATGGTGGTACTGTACACTTTTTAAAAAGGTTAGGACACAACTGTTGTATTGCAGTTCTATACTGCTTGCTTGAAAATATGCCCCTTTGAATTCAATCAGACTTCTGAATTGATACATAATATTGATCTGATGGTTAAATAATTGTCTGCCTTGTCTACTTCGTCAGTAAATTTAATGGATTACATTTGAATAAATATGTATATTGCCTAAATGTCACCTATGCCTCTTTTGTCAGGATCCTACTATTTAATAAAACCGGCTTTCTCAACCTTTTCTGGGCAGGAGCTGGATTACTCCCCTCAGAATGGCTGCACAGGCTGGTCATGTGTTTCCGCATGAATTTTTGAGTGAAAACACGCATTTTCAGCAAGTTCTCATGCAGAAATGCACGTTTTGCCTGTTTTTAGTGCTTCCGGTCAGCGGTGGGAATGAGGAGGCATTGGGGGCGGATGAAAAGGCTTGGGGGGGGGCAAGTCTGGCCCACAGTTGAGAATGCCTGTGATAGCAATACTTAATTGCCCCTCCTCAAGGATTGCTGCCTTGCCATGGTGGTGAGAATTTGTGTGGTACAACGAGGCTATAGTCTATGCTATGTAGGGCCACCCAAGATGGACAGCGGAGAACTCAGACTAAACACAATCCACTGGTGAAGGAACTGGCAACCCATGCCAGTACCTTTGCCAAGAAAACCCTATGGACAATATCAAAAGGCTAAAAGATATGACACTGGAAGATGAGCCCCTCAGGTCAGAAGGTGTCCAATTTGCTACTGGAGAAGAGCAGAGGACAAGTACAAGTATTATTTATGATGATGTTTGACTTATATGCCGCCCCACTCGTGAAGTGCGATTCTGGGTGGTTCACAAACATATCCTCAACACAATATACATCAACAGAACGACATACCATAAGATACAATTTACATAATAAAACACAATTTAACATTAAAATAGGACATAGCAATTAGATAACTAAATTCCTTTGCCGCTCAACATCCTCAATAAGTCCTGGTACTCAATGTCCTTTGCAACATCAGCGCCTTTTAAAACCCTCCAACTCCAGCTGGTGACAAGGGCTCGGAGGAGGGCATCCGGCATCCAGTCTTCAGCCGCCCAGGCAGCGGCAGCAGCGGAGGTTTTAAATCCACCTGAGCTGCACAGCTGCTGCTGCTGCCTCCTTCCGGCTGACTGGCCAAGGGAGCGTCCAGTGATGGCAGAGGTTTTTAAGCTGCCCGAGCTGCACAGCTGCTGCTGCCGCCTTCCCTCCAGGCCGGCTGGCCGAGGGAGTGTCCGGTGATGGCAGCGGCGTAGGTTTTAAAGCTGCCTGAGCTGCACAACTGCTGCTGCCTCCCTCCAGCTGACTGGCCAAGGGAGCGTCCAGTGATGGCAGAGGTTTTTAAGCCACCTGAGCTGCACAGCTGCTGCTGCCTCCCTCCAGCTGACTTGCCGAGGGAGCATCCGGTGATGGAGGAGATTTTAAAGCTGCACAGCTGCTGTTGCCTCCCTCCAGGCTGGCTGGCTAAGGGAGCGTCCGGTGATGGCGGCGGTGGCAGTTTTAAAGCTGCCTGAGCCACACAGCTGCAACTGTACAGTTATTTTAACACTAAAATAGCACATAGCAATTAAATAACAATAAGTCCTTTGCCACTCAACGTCCTCAATAAGGACCAGAGCTCAACGTTCTTTGCAACATTGGCGGCTTTTAAAGCCCTCCAACTCCGGCCAGTGTCAAGAACAGCAGCGGCAGTCACCGCCACACACACAAAAAAATGAAGCAGCTGGGCCAAAGTCAATAGAACACTAAGCTGTGGATGGATCTTACGATGAAAGGAAAGCCCAGTGCTGTAAGGAACAGTATTGCATAGGAACCTGGAACGTAAGCTCTATGAAACAAGGCAAGCTGGACATGGTCAAAAATGAGATGGAAAGTCTGAGCATTGATATCTTGGAAATGTGTGAACTAAAGTGGACAGGGATGGGCAGGTTTAACACAAAGGATCATTGTATCTACTACTGTGGGCAGTAATCCCTTAGAAGAAATGGAGCAGCCCTTACAGTCAATAAAAGAGTGAGGAAAGCAGTAATGGGATATAGTCTTTAGAATGACAGAATGATCTCATTCTGAATTCAAGGCAAACTATTCATCATCACAGTAATCCAAGTCTATGCCCCAACCACTTATGCAGAAGAGGCCATAGTCAATTAGTTCTATGAAGATCTACAACACCTTCTAGAACAGACACCAAAAATATGTCATCATCATAGGAAATTAGAATGCCAAAGTAGGAAGTTAAAATGTAACTGGAATAACAGGCAAGTTTGGCCTTAGAATACAAAATGAAGCAGGGCAAAGGCTATTAGAGTCTTGCCAAGAGAATGCTCTGGTCATAGCAAACATCCTCTTCCAACAACCTAAAGAGGCAACTCTACACATGGACATCACCAGATGGCCAACACCGAAATCAGATTGATTATCTACTCTGCAGCCAAAGATGGAAAAGCTCTATGCAGTCAGCAAAGATGAGATCTGGAGCAGACTGTGGCTCAAATCATGAGCTACTGATTGCCAAATTCAGGATTAGAATGAAGAAAGTAGGGAAAACAATTAGGCCACTCAGGTATGATCTAGATAACATCCTTCATGAATATACGGTGGAGGTGAAGAATAGATTTAAGAGATTAGACTTGACAGACAGAGTGCCTGAAGAAGTATGGACTGAGGTTTGTAACATCATACAGGAGGCAGCAATTAGAATAATCCCCCCTCCCCAAAAGAAATGCAAGAAAGCGAAGTGGTTGTCTGATGTGGCTCTTCAAATAGTTGAAGAAAGAAAGAAGGCAAAAATAAATGGTGAAAGAGAAAGGTTCTCTAAATTGAATGCAGCATTCCAGAGAACAGCAAGGAGAGATAAGGAGGCCTTAAATGAACAGTGCAAAGTGATAGAGGAAAATAACAGGAGAAGGAATAGAGATCTCTTCAAGAAAATTGGGGAATTAAGGGAACGTATCAAGCAAAAATGGCCATGATAAAGGACAAAAACGGTAGGGACCTAACAGATGCAGAAGAGATTAAGAAAAGATAGCAAGAATACACATTAGATCTGTGTTTCTCAACCTTTGGTTTTTAGACTTCAATTCCTAGAAGCCTAAATCAGTGGGGCGTGTGCCACTGAATTAGAATCAGTCAATCCATTGAAGTAATGGAATTTATGGAGGAATTGCTTCACTAAATCTCCATGGATTCAATGGGCCTGCTTTAGTAGCAACTTGCTACATGACAGGATTTTGGGCATAATGTAATAAAATACAGGTACAACTAGCCTGACAATATTAGAATGAATAGGACTTACAATATGTGCAATGCGTATGTGTATCTGTATAGGAAGTCAAGGAGCTTAGTCTTTTAAAAAATAGTAGAATTGCTAGTGTAATTATCATCTTGATTCTTATCTCATTTGAAAATTCAACTGAGCCTTTTTAGCATAGTAAGTTAAATAGTGTACAGTAGTACCCTGTACCTTGAGCCAGACATCCTAGAGAGTGGTCAGAAAGGCCCTAAAAAGCACTGCAAACAACAAAGTCAGTGGAGATTATGGTATTCCAGTTGAATTTTTCAAAGCCGTAAAAGATGATGGAATCAAATTATTCCATTCTATATTCCAGCAGATTTGGAAAACACAACAATGGCCACAGGATTGGAAAAGATCAGTATACGTTCCAATCCCCCAAAAGGGTAATGCCAAAGAATGTTCAAATTATCGAACAATTGCGCTCATTTCACACACTAGCAAGGTGATGCTCAAGATAATACAGGATAGACTGCAGCAGCACATGGAGAGAGAATTACCAGAAGTGCAGGCAGGGTTAGGAAGAGGCAGGGGGACTAGAGACCACATTGCCAACATACGTTCGATCATGGAAAAAACAAAGGAATATCAGAAACAAGTCTACTTCTGTTTTATTTATTACACTAAGGCCTTTGACTGTGTGGACCACAACAAAATGTGGCAAGTAATTAAAGAGATGGGAATATCAGAGCACCTTATATGCCTCATGAGAAATCTGTTCATGAATCAAGAGGCAACAGTTAGGACAGAAAATGGAATGACAGAGTGGTTTGGAATAGGAAAAGGAGCAAGACAAGGCTGCATTTTGTCACCCTGCTTATTCAACTTATACACAGAACACATAATGCGCAATGCAGGGATGGAGGAATCACAATTTGGGATCAAAATTGTTGGAAGAAACATCAACAATTTGAGATATGCAGATGATACCACCCTAATGGCAAAAAGTGAGGAGGACCTAAAGAAGCTCCTGATTAGGTTGAAAGAAGAAAGTGAAAAAGCTGGCTTGAGACTCAATATCAAGAAAACCAAGATCATGGCAACAGCCCCTATCAGTCCCTGGAAAATAGAAGGGGAAGAAGTAGAAGCAGTGACAGACTTTACTTTCCTAGGCTCAAAGCTCACTGCAGATGGTGACTGCAGCCATGAAATAAAAAGGCAACTGATTCTTGGGAGGCAAGCGATGAGAAACCTGGGGAAACATAGTGAAAAGTAGAGACATCACCTTGCAAACAAAAATTCGTCTAGTCAAAGCAATGGTATTCCCGGTGGCAATGTATAGTTGTGAGAGCTGGACCATTAGGAAAGCTGAGCGCAGAAGAAAAGATGCCTTTGAGATGTGGTGCTGGAGGAGAGTTTTGAGAGTCCCCTGGACAGCAAGGAGAACAGATAGGTCAATCTTAGAAGAAATCAACCCTGACTGCTCCCTTGAAGGTCAAATAGTAAAGATGAAGCTAAAGTACTTTGGACATCAAATGAGAAGAGAAGATTCACTTGGGAAAGCCTTGATGCTGGGAGAGGTGGAGGACAAAAGAAAAAGGGGGCAGCCAAAAATGAGATGGCTAGATTGTATTTTAGAGACAATGGGCACAGAACTGAGCGAGTTGAGGAGGATGGTGGAGGACAGAAGTGCCTGGCGGACACTGGTCCATGGGGTCGCAAAGGGTCGGAATCGACTGTGTGACTGAACAACAAAAAAGAGCTCCACAGAGCTCTTCGTTATGCTATTTTTTGTTATGCAAATCATATTGGCGATACCCTGCATAACGAAAACATTTTTTGTTATATGAAAAAAATGTCTGTAATATGGTGTAAACCCTGTATAAAGTAGAAGAAAAAATGTTATGCGGGGTAGCGCCAATACTGCCAAAATGCTTCATTACTGTATATGAATTTTTTGTTATATGAAGCGTTCATTATATGGGGTACTATTGTTTTTGGTTTCACAGTGGTTGCTTCCCAACAGATTAAGATGCAGATGAAAATTTCTAAATAAAATGTAATTGGAACCCACCCTTTCTGAAGGTAGAACCTGTGCATCAGAGTTTCAGCTGTCTGAAAACTGTCTGTGTTAGAAGTGGCACATTACAAATGTCAGGTTGTTGTTTGAATAATAACAGAACTTTGTTCAGGTTCTTCATGGAAGCATCCTTAAGTTCAACAACTTAAAAATTGGAAGAAAGTTAATAAATGGCCTTGTGAAGAAGGGTTGTTTAAAAACAAAGGACAGAGGAAGTTGAATGTAATACTTTGAGGTTGGATGAAATAAAACAAAAAATTATGTTGTCCAAAAGGATACATACTGTACTGCATGAAAAAGAAGGGTTATATAAAGGATTTTTTTTCTAGACAGCAGTGTGCTATAGGAATGTTTCAAGGATCCTGCAGTCTGAGCCACCCAGTCTAGTCTGCAGTCTTCCCTTCCCTCATAGTAATTTGCCTTTTAAAATTTTCATCCATTAAAATCAGTGAAAAGATTTATTTTTTTTATTTTTTTTATTTAATTAATTCAATTTATAGGCCGCCCAATCAGGGGGACCCAACTCAGGGCAGCTTACAGTATAATAATAATAATAATAATAATAATAATAATAATAATAATAATAATAATAATAATAATAATAATAATAATAATACAGATATACAATACAATAGTACAAGCAATTATGCAGATAGAGTGTTGTCAGCACAGCACAAAAATAATGTCAGTACCATAAGTACAGTCCTCTCCCCAGGCTGGACTGGGTGAGAGTGGTGTTCAGAGCTGGGCAGCGGCAAGGTCTTTTCGAAGCCACCAGCCTGGCGCAGCTGTGGCTCCCTCTCCCCAGACCGGACTCAAACCTAATTAGGATTGAAGCAAGGAAGGACCATCATAGGAGGGAGAGGAGGATTAGCTTTCTTTTGGCCAAGGTGTATGACCTTCTTGCCCCTCCCCACTACTGGACTTAGCTTTTTAGAAAGCTTGCTATTTTACGAGTAAGATCTGTGGATGAAAAAAAGATATGTGTGAAACAGACAAAAAGATTAAACACTCCACTCCCAGTTTCAGGAAAACTCTTGGGTATTTTGATCCTGCTGACTTCTAATCTGAAGTTTCTTAGAACGTGGAGTTTTGTTTTCAAGTTGAACTAGCAATATTAGGTAGTCCAATAATCTAGAACAATGGTTCCCGACTTTTTTTGGCCATGCTCCATTTAAGCATCTCTAAAATCCTGACATACACACCGGTAATGTATAATTCTTATTATTCAAATAGTGAACTATTCACATGGAGGAAGCCTAAAAGGCCATTCATTATTAATAACTCATTCTTGAATTCTCCCTCTTAAAAATCAAATTGCCCCCCTGGGAATCACGGATCTAGAGTTTCAAGAAGCTACTGGAAATTAAGAAATCTACATTGTCTTCTGAGGGAGTTCATGAGAACTCCAGCTACAAGGTTTTTGTTTTGTTTTGTTGCAAAACCCTGCATCTATTTCAAGAAGAGTACAGTCAAACCTTGAGGTAATAATGACTCGACTTAAGAAAAACTCAAGATACATCCAGAAAAATCAGGGGGAAATGGGTTCAGGATACGAATTTTGAATAGGATTTTTTGAGATATGAAATTCAATGCATTCCCATGGGAATTTGCATTCAATGCATTCCTATGGGAAATTCAAAATAAGAATTTTTCGAGATACAACCAAACTTGAGGAATGAATTACATTCATATGTAGAGGTTACAGCTGATGAAGAACTGTACTTTGTTCTCAAGGTAATGTTACAGTATAGCAGTGGTGCCCAAACTTTTTTTCCTCTGGACCGGTCCTGCCCCTGACACACAGATGCAGGAGCTGGAGGCGGGCTGCTCCTTTCGCTGATGGTTCTGATGTCAGCCGTGGTGGCGGCAGCGATTGCGCTTTGACCCCACTGCTCCAAGCAACCTCTGGCTCGGTCCTCTTGCTTCAGCAGCCTTTGGGAACAAGGACCGCTGCATTGGGGAAATTTTCAGAACCTTCCCAATTTCAAAATCTGCAGCGCTAGGACATCATCCTGGGCACGCCATGGGGCTCTCCTAGTGCTGTGGATTTTGAAATGGGGAAGGCTCTGAAAATTTCCCCAACACAACGATCCACATTCCCAAAAGCTGCTGAAGCGAGGGGACCGAGCCAGAGGCTGCTTGGAGCAACAGGGACAAAGCACAATCACTGCCTTCGCCATGGCTGATGTTGTAAGTGACGTCAGGCGGTGGGGGCGGTCCTAAGAGAGCCTGGGTACTCAGCCCAAGCCAGATTAATTGTATGCATGGGCTTAATTGGGCCCACAGGCTGTAGTTTGGGCGCTGATGCAATATAGTATTGTACTATGAGCTAAGACTGTGGTGGTATAGAGTTTATAGAGTATTAAACTTTGTAAAAAGGTTTTTAAGAAGATACACCTTCTCCCTCAAAGTAAAAATTGTAAGGAATAGTTATCAAACCTACAGAAATACTTAGTGTTTCATCATGTTAATTGCAAAAGCAACAAAAATGGGTGAAAGTTTGGCTGAAATTGTGTTGGGAACTTACGCTGCGGAAAGTTAACGCTGTGACTGGGGGAAAGAAATTTTTGGCAATTAAAAACTTCCTACTTATAGCCCACAGGTTTTTCACTTCTTGTGTAACCCCCTTTCATCTTGTGGAAGCCTTGGGAGCTGCAGGATAGAACAAAGATGTCTTTATCAAGAAAGCTGGATGACATTACTGACATGGGAGATTTTCAATAATTAAAGATTTTCTCCTTCTGTCCTCTGACTTCCATGCAATGAAAGTAATTTCATGGGAGTCAGAAGAGCCTTAGGGCCGTGTTGCCATCACCCTTCTGCAGGGATATGTTATCCAACAAGGTTTCAGCCAATACCTGCAAATTGAAGCTAAAATGCTTTTTCTTTGTAGAGAACACTGAATCTACATATATCTTCACGGAATAATGTGACAAAGTTTCCAGACAAGAACTTGATTTATGAGACACACTAGTACCTCGGATAACGATGAGACTTGGTTCCACAAGTCTCGTCATTATCCGGTTTTTAACATTGTGCAATGCATTGATTGCACAATGTTAAAAAAAAGCCCTGTTCCCTTCCTGAAGAGCAAAGGGAAGAGGGGGGCGATCAGCCCACCTCTTTGGAAAAGGGTTCAGTGAGCCTAAAATGGGTGGAAAAAACATCTGACCCCTCTCTGACCCCTCCCCCCGCCAGCTCCCCCCGCCAGCATTCAAATCCCGATGATTTGGCTTGCTGCAGCAACCAGAGAGGTGGGGAAACTTCGGAAATAGCGCGGATCGGGTCCCCCGACCTCCCTGGAGCTGGCAGAGGGGGTCAGAGAGCCCGAAATGGGTAAAAAAAAGTCTGGTTTTTTTTCACCTATTTCGGGCTCCCTGACCCCCCTGCCGCCTTGGGGGGGGGGATCGGAGTACCCGATCCACAGCTGCAGGGTGGCTGGGGAAGCTGACGAGGACTCACCATCAGCTTCCCTAGCCACCCGCCCCAGCCTCCGCAGCTGTGGGGTGGCTGGTGAAGCCCGCCATCAGCTTTCCAGCCACCCCCTGCCTCCGCAGCTCAGGGTGGCTGGGAAGCTGAATGGAGAACCCTGTTTAGCTTTCCAGCCACCCTGCTGCTATGAACGACTGCTTCGGATAACACTAACAGATCGTAATCCAATGCAAAATTTCTTTAGAAATTTTGTATTGTTATCCGATTTTACCGTTATACGATCCAGTCGTTATCCGAGGTATTACTGTACCTGTATATATGTGTGTGTGTCTGAGAAGCAAGATGTATAAAGAAGGAGTCTTATTTTAGATTTGTGCATTTTCTGTAACTTGTACTATCATTTATTTGTGTTTTCTACAAGCCCCTGGTGTTTTATTTCTATACAGAAATTCATATCTCAGAGTCTCATATTCTTAATTTTCTTTATAGGCTGCTCTGCTGAATTCCTTCCCTGCAATATTTGATGAGCTGTTGCAGATGTTCACAGTACAGGAAGTAGCTGAATTTGTGCGGGGAACTCTTGGGAGCATGCCTAGTACAGTGCATATTGGACAATCTATGGATGTTGTTAAACTACAGTCTATAGCTCGTACAGTAGACAGTCGCTTGTTTTCTTTCTCAGGTAAGACAGCACTTTTTACTTTGACAGTTTTATATCTAAGGACCTGGTATATTATTTTGAAAATGACCAGACTTAACCTTTGCACTGTCCCACCCCTTGGTATTCTCCCCCATTACCAGTGGTTCTGCTACACTGTTTTGGAGCTACGATTTAAAATTGTATAGGGGACTGTGCTATTTTATTCATGACAATATATAGTTATGCTCAAGTAGACTTGAATTTACCAATATCAGAAAACAAAATAAAATAAATAAAAAACACTGTAGCACTTTAAAGACTAACCTATATTTTTATTGTTAGCTTTTGTGGATCAAGTCCACTTCTTAGACAAGGAGTGAAACTTACAGGCATGATTTTTATGCACCTAATTCAGGGAAGAAGGGTGCGGTCAAGCAAAATGACAGACAAGCAAGCACAACAATACAGCTTCCCACAGCCATCAGCAACAATAGATTATTCAGATTAGCTCTAAATGGCTCCCTTTCAATCTCAGAGGGTCTGAGAAAGCCCATTCTGGTCTCTGATCAATCTTTGACCTGCAAACAAAAACACTGTACCTGGTTACTTCCTGTTTTGCTGAAGAGAATTGGCAGGAAGGTTGTAATAGAATATATAAAATATCTAGCAGCATATAGCAATCTGTGTATCAAATTTGATAATGTCCCAGAAACCCTTCACTAATATTTAACCCCCTGGGATGGGTATCTAACGGAGGGATGTATTTAATTTCTGCTGTCTCCCTTTCAATCCTAGTTCTGTAATTTCCCTGTTCCAGAATTGTAACTTTCAAGTCTTGGATAGAGTGTCCAGTTAGATTGAAGTGGTTTGAGACAGGTTTCTCTGTGTTGCCATTCTGAATTTCTGATTTGTGTCCATTAATTCTTTTGCGTAAAGATTGTCCTACATAAAGCACGGACGGACATTTTTTGCAAGAGATGGCATAAATGACATTGGCAGAAGCACAAATAAAACTGCCTTTAATGTTGTGTGTGGTGCTGTTGGGTCCAGTAATTTACCAATGTTGTCTGTTCTGAGTATTTTGTACAAGGATTAGCAAATCATGCTGAAAACATGCAACTTCTTCACTGTCTGCTGCAGGAAGCAAGATTAATTAGCAAAAACTGGTCAGAAACCTCCTTCCTAATATTCTTTAATAAAAAATATGTTATTCTGTAAGAAAAATATGTTAAAAATTATGCATCAAACACTTGGCTCTTTGGTCTGCACAAGGAATAGCAATCACAATTACTTTTATATACCACTCCATAGCATTAGAGCATGGGTGCCCAAACTACGGCCCGTGGGGCAGATCCAGCCCATGACGGCAATTCATCTAGCCCGCTCCACCTTTGTTGCTCCCAGAAATGGAAGTAAAACTCACCCGACTTCTGCTTCTGGGAGTGACGAGTGTGGCATGGGGTGGATGAATTGGCATTAGAGGCTGGATCTGGCCCCATAGGGAGTAGTTTGGGCACTCATGAACCACGTAACTGGCCCATGGCCTGAAACATTTAGGCACCCCTGCTGTTAACAGGACTTATGGGCTGGATCTGGCCCATGACACCAATTCATCTGGCCCACACCACCCTCATCGCTCCCAGAAACAGAAGAAAAACTCACCCGACTTCCGCTTCCGGGAGCGACGATGGTGGAGTGGGCTGGATAAATTGGTATTGTGGACTAGCCCCGGCCCACGGCCCATAGTTTTGGCACCCATGAACCACGTGACTGGGCAATGGCCTGAAATGTTTGGGCACTCCTGCTGTTAGCATTTAAAATGGATTCCTGTGAACATGGCTCCAGATGGCCACCTTGCATGTTGGTAAATGTTGGCATCCACTTTGGGTCCTGCTTCTATCCTTATTAGCCAGGGGTGCCCAAACTATGGCCTATGGGGCAGATTCAGACAATGACACTAGAAGCAGAAGTAAAACTCACTCAGCTTCCACTTCTGGGAGTGATGAGGGTGGAAGGGGCCAGATGAATTGGTGCCAGGGCCAGATCTGGTGCACAGGCTGTAGTTTTGGCACCCATGAACCATGTGACTGGCCCGTGGCCTGAAAAGTTTGGGCACCCCTGCTGTTTCCCAAGGAGGTATGCTGCTGAGGATCAGATGCTGTGATTGTTATTGAGATCTTGCAAACTTGGGAGAAAGAGAGCAGGCAACCCCCTCCCTTTCTCTCAAGGCAAACTTGTGAGTCATAGCCATGCCTCAGGGAATTTGAGGCAAACATTTGCATCGGATAATGTTATCATAAAGTTATCTGATGCAAATGTTTGCCTCAAATTCCCCAACGTTATCTGATTTTTGCCTTATCCGATGTAAACGTTATTGGAGGTATCACTGTACCTTTCTTTTCCTCCCTTAGAATCTCATGAAAATCTCTTAAACAGCAAAAAAAAAAATCGAAATATTTAAATATTGTAAGGCAATCAAATTTCTTGGAGGACTAAATAATAGCAACAAATCTTATCAACTGATAGAGAGCAAAAAGGATTTTTAGCTTCTAACAGTGTAGGAACAAGGTGTTCAGAGAATATTTACAGTAAATTAAATACAAGTTTAATAACACTCTCACACAGTTGCATAAAAAGACAAGAACACAAAATATGAGATAAAGTATCCACATGGACAAACTCAGAGTGTGATGTTTATAGTCTTCCTTGCATTTCCCTCAAAGGGGCAATATTCAATCTTGCATATTGCTTTAGCTTGCTATTTATTAATTTCTACCAGGAGCATCTAAGAATCTTCCAATAGTAAGGGAAGAAAACAGCCTTCAGAAATGATTACTTTCAGCCTAAATTCCAAGACCTGTTTTCATGCTTTTACTTTTATAGAAGGCTGGGAACTCCACCCATAAAATAAAATCTGCATTACACCATGGGATATTCATTACCTCTGTCAGAAAGAGAAGAGAGATTATAGAGTTTCTGTGAAACTCCAGGTATTCGTACTACAATACCATATAAAATCAGCAGTTCCTTTTGCATTAAATGCTTATAACACTCCTGAAACATAATGGTCTCTTTTTTGGGAGGGGGGGCATAAAATTTAACAATTGCTTGGTTGAGCAGTTTTGCTTTTCACAAAATACTGTCTTACTGATGTTGCTGTGATAAATTCAAAGAAAATATTACTCTTAGGTTGGGAATGTACTTTACCAGCTTAAGCTCCCTACTGCCTAATAACCAGGTAGATTGAATATTTCCACTCTGAACCATTTTCTTGTTCTTCGTGGTCTCTCTGAATCACACACAAGGGTTTTGCACTTGCACCAAATAGTAGTTGGAATTTTTCAGAGCTCTGCAACTTTAAGAGTTTCTCCTGTTCTTTGTGTATGCTGAGTTGCATTGTGAACAATATTCCTTCACTTTTTTACATTTCTGCCACTATGAGAACAGCTAAGGAAGTCTCCTCAGAACAGACACACCTCAGTTCTTGCTTGTAACCTTTAATTTTTGTTTTTATTTGTTTTCCTCCTAATCCTTGTTAAAGTCAAAATAAAAATCACAATTTTATCTCTTCTGTATAGGTCTTCGGTATACTATTTCCACCTTCTCTTTATTTTATCCTACTCAGATAGTATGCTTCCCCCAATTAGTAATTTAGCAATACTAATCTAGGTTTAAATTTCCATTTGATTTCCTTTATCTTCTGGAAGAGATATATTGGTTCCTCTCCTCTGTTTCTTTGTGTCAGGTCCCTTTGAGGAATACTCTGAACATTTTCTCAGAAAGGCCAGCAAAAGCTCAGTTCTAAAGACCAGAATAACCAAGCCTTGATTATTCATAGCTGACAGAATTAGCTTTTTCCTTGCAAGGCTCACAATCTGTCTTCTCCTGGTTGGTCAGATCTCTCTTAGAGATACTCTGAACACTTTCTTTTAAAGGCCAGGATGGGTTGCAAAATCTTAAGAAGCCCAGATTCTTCACCGCCAAGATGGTTGTTTTTAAAATGCAGTTTCTTGCTCTTTTAATTCCGTCTAAGTTATTTTTCTTGAAACACCCTTTTATCTTTTGTAAAATTATGATTTTAACATAATAAACTGAATGCCTAAAATATGTCGTACCTTTTAAAAAATTCTTTTATCTAAAAGCCTAATTTATTTTCCTTAATTCTATATGTAAAAACTTCCAAGGTACTTCAAAGTTATTGAAAACATGTACAGTAGTACCTCGCTTAAAGAGCATAATGTGTTCCACGGGATTGCTCTTTAAACGAGTTTGCTCTTTAAGTGAAACACCATTGTAAGTGACCAATTGTCACTTATTGGGGGGGGGGGATTGCAAACCCTGATTTAGTAGGTAAGCCATTTTTTGGTTGGTTTTAGTCGTTAGGCGACCATTCAGAGAAAATTCTGCTGTTTAAGTGAGTTAGTCTCTAAGTGAGGAACTCTTTATGCAATGTTTTACTGTAATAGGCATATTTTTCCAAGCCTTGACATCAGCTTATAGTTACGAGAAACTGTAGGTACATATGCTTAAGAAGATGAAAACTGAATACAGGAGCACAGAAGTCTGAAAAGGCACATTAGAAAATAATATATTTTTTAAAAACATGTAAGCATTAAACTCCTTAACAGAAAAAAATTATAAAAAGAAAATATTTTTGAAATATTGAAGATCCTAAAAGTAAACATTCTTAAACCCTTAGTCCCTAAGCATATTTTTAATTTTTTTTAAAAACCACCCAAAATGCATTTAAAGTTCAGTTGTGCATATTAAAGTCTATGGAGAATAAAGTCCATGATGTTGAGATGTTATGACTTCTGAAGAAGACAACTGCCTTCACTGTTACATGTTGCTGGTGGCGTTGATATATCCTCATGTCCTTTGTGCTTGCCTGTGTCTGGCTATCTTTCTGGCCAATATTTGTACCCAGTGGTGGGATTACAATTTTTTTACTACCATGCCATGACATCACGGGCGTCATGGGCGTGGCCAATGTCATGACGTCATGACGTCATGGGCGGAGCTGACGTCATGACGTTTTCGGCGGGGCCTTAAAAATAAAAAAATAATTTAAAAAATAAAATAAATTAAAATAAATAAATACACACACACACCTCAACCCTCCCACCCACCCACCCACAACACAAACCCATAAATAAATTAAAGAAATAAAATAAATAAATAAATAAAAATAAAATAAAAATACACCCACCCACCCACCCCTAACACAAACCCCTCACTTACCCCTGGGAGGGCTCAGCGGCGGCGGACGGCCTGGGCAGGCCTCAACTTGCCTGGGAGGGCTCGGCGGCAGCGGACGGCCCGGGCAGGCCTCAACCTGCCCGTGGGGGCTCGGCGGCCCCGGGGGAGGTGCCCTCCACTGAGGGCTGGTGCCGCCTACCCAGGCCGCCGTCGCTGCCATCCCCATCATCGCTGCCGCCGCCATTGCTGTCACCGCCGCCAGAGCCGCCGCCGGAGCCAGAGGAGGCGGCAGCAACAGCAGCACGCTCCACCGGGCATCCCCAGGCCATGGGGACAAGTCCCTGGGAGGGCTCGGCGGCAGCGGATGGCCCGGGCAGGCCTCAACCTGCCCGTGGGAGCTCGGCAGCCCCAGGGGAGGTGCCCTCCTCTGAGGGCCGCCGCCACTGCCACTGGCAGAGCCACTCTGAAAAAGTGCGGCTCCTGCTCCGAAATTTTTTTAAAAAATTGGAGCCAAAATGGCTCCAATTTAGTGCACATGCGCAGAAACTCAATCTGACGCATGTGCAGTGGGTCAAATTGAGTTTCTGTGCATGCGCACTAAATTGGAGTAATTTTGGCTCCAATTTTATTTTATTTTTTCTTTCGGTGAGGCGTCCGGAACTGGACGCCTTAAAAATGGGCTACCTTCTCGAAGAACCCTCCGAGATTATTCCTACCGGTTCCGGGTCATCCCATCACTGTTTGTACCCTAAGTATTATTTACTTTAGTCTTGCAAGTAAGTGGAGCAATTGTTATGGTTATTGCTTGTGACCTACTTTCACTTAAAAGCAAGGTCTTTGTTGACATAATGATAAAAAGCAGCTAGTGTTGCATCTAAGCAAGGGATTTTTGTATACTTATACTTTTTTTAATAAAACAGCACTAGTGCCATATTACCACCAATATCCACAAGTGATTCTATTATTTAGCTGAAATTTTTGAAATGGTAGCTGTGTTAGTCAGTGTTTCAAGCATATCAGAGAGTACAAAGCAAAAAGACAAAAATGTCTTTAAAGTTCCACAACATTTTTGTCTTTTTGTTTTGTTTACTATCTGATATTATTTAGCTGTGGTTCCATGAATAATCACTTGTGTCTTCACATAACCTCTTGCCTACTCTTGGTCCTAGACTCTGCTCTTCTTTTTCTCACAATCCACTAGAAATTGAGAGGGATATACCCATGCATGCACAGTATGGGTGGAAGGTGGGATACAGTAAAAATCTGCTTGTCTGTAGAATGTTTTGTGGGAGTCTCTGTGTAAACAATAACATACAATGGTAGGATTGCATAAATTGTTACAGGCAAGAAAATTCTCAACTTGGCAGCAAAAATTATGCATGCTTTGTAGTAGACTTTAGCAGGACCATATAAATTAAATCTTTGTTTGGAATTAGAATCTTAATGAAGGAAAATGGATTTAAAAAAATCTGACTAGTTCTAATTAAGTTGGAGGACAGTTTATTAAAATGTTGATTAAGTTAATTTTGATGTATCTCTATCCTACATTAACATGTTTGCTTTTGATTAGCATTGAGCAGTTTTGTACCACTGGTTTGTTTATTTATTAAATGCATCTAAATGATCTTGTAAAATGACTTTGAGCCTTTGATTTGTCATTTCCAGAATCTCGGCGTATCTTGTTACCTGTAGTACTTCACCATATTCATCTTCATCTAAGACAGCAAAAAGAATTGCTTATATGCTCTGGAATTCTCACTAGTATTTTCTCCATCATCAAAACTAGCTCCATGGTAATATATGTAGACTTACTTATTCTGTGCCTAACATCTTATTCAAAATACGTTCTATGTATCTGTTGCCTCTCAGCCCAGCTATTTGGGGTCTACTTGTTATTGGTAAATTTTTGAGTTTGAATTTGCCATCCAGCTATATTTGAGGACTGCCTTCATAAAACAGAGTAGCATGGTAGTTGTAGCTTTATGTGTGTTAGATAGATCTATCCACAGATGCATGGATATGTGACCCATGCATTAATTCTTGAATTTACAAAAAATAAAAAAATATATGGTGCACTAAAAGATTTCTAAAGGCTTTGATCATGTGGAGTCTTACCTGAAAGGAGGGAAGACATTGCTGAATAAACTGTGCATATGATTGTCCTTCATTTTTAACAGAGTCATGAAAATGACTATACTGTATTCCTGTTTGTGACACACTGGGCAAAACCAGTTAGCATCAAGGTATGCTGGGTAAACCAGATCTGATACTAGAAATAATTAATTGAAAATAATTGAAAACTTCCTACCTTTCTCCCACTTGAAGTTTTGAGGATCTCTAAGGTTCCCTTCTGCCTTGATTAAACCTTTTGATGTCTTGGGATGTAGAGGTGTCGGAAGCCTGTAGCAGTCAGAAATCCCTGCTGGATCCAATTTACACCAGCGTAACTTTATGCAGCAGGATTTTGCCCAATAAAATCAGACTGCAGCAGGGTCTAGTTTCAAAATTGTTCATGAAAAATTTAGTACAACTTGAATATTCAATTTTAATGGAATTACTAGGTAGAATCAATGGCAACAACAAAATGATTGACATAAAGTTATGCATTTAATGTAATTCTAGCTAATTTTAGAAATATTTGCTTGATTAAAAATCTGTTCTGAGTCCATAACCATTTCTTTAAAAAGAAGGCAATCTTGCGTGCTGCCTCTGTAAAATCCATTTTAGGAAACATTCATGGATTCCCAAGAAATCTGTGATAATATTCCAATTATTTTCCAGAAATAAAAATAAATATTCCAAAATATTCCAGAAATAAAGGTTGTGGCCTAAACTGAGAACACATTGGTGTGCATTTCTAACCAGAGACTTTTTTACCTTGGAGCGATTGAAAATGATTTGTATTTAAAATATTATAGAGATAAATTAACTATATTAAATTAGTATGGCATATTTATTTCTGTTGGATATAAAAATACATTGGACCAGGATTATATATTTTTCACTATATGAGCCAGACTCCAGCAGGGAATATCTGCTGACGGAAGCATCACCATTAGCAGCTTTTGCTGCAGCCCCAAATGTGTTCTGGAAGGCAGGGACCTCTCCTTAGCTGGTTTTGGGGCACTAGTGAATCTTGGCCGTTGGTCAGGAAAATATGTCCTTGGATTGTTTAAGTATACCCAAAAAGAAAAAGAAAAGAAAAACATTGAGAAGAATTTATCTCTGCCCACAAACTTGTACATTCAATCTGATGCCTTCTTTTCTTTTAATAAAACTGTTTCTAAAATACGGTATGTGAAATGTTTAATTTTAAAAGTTTTGAACTACTACTTCCTTTATCAGCTCCAAGCATCTAAAACCAGTGCATAATGATAAGTAACTACAATAATATCAAAACATGACATTATTACAGTAATACCTCGGTTAACATGTGCACAGTACAACATTATAACTGGATAACGTCGGGAAATTTGAGGGAAACTTTTGCACCACACAACGTTAAGTGTGTGTGTGTGTGTGCGTGTGCGTGTGCGTGCTGAAGAGAGGATGGGAAAAGGTCCTCAGCCTCTCTTCAGAAACACACACACACACCTGGATCGCTAATCCAGATGGGGGTTTCTGAAGAGAGGCTGGGGAAAAGTTCAGGACCCCCCCCCCCGGGCCTGGATTACTAAGGGGCTTAGCGATCCAGATTGGGCGGGGTCTGAAAAGAGGCTGGTGAAAAGGTCCCCAGCCTCTCTTCAGAATTCCCCCCCATCCCCATGTTTTAACATTATCCGGGGTATTACTGTATTTTTAAAAATGAGCAGTCAGGAGACAATGCCAATCCAGAAAATGTGTTTTATCAGTATTCAGAGAATCTCTAACAGTTTGACCACTCCTCAATGGTTTTTAAAGAACTTGATCTTAACCTGGTGTTCTAGAAAGGACTATGTCATGGGTCCGCAACCTACGGCCCATGGGCCAAATCCAGACTGCAGTGCTAAATCATCCGCCCCCCACCCTTGCTCCAACTGCCACCATTGGAAACGGCTGCAGACGTGTTTATTGGCAGTCATAAACATGTTTACGGCAGACGCATTTGCAGCACGTTTATGGCAGGGGCATCACCAGTCTAGCCCCCTCAACTGTCTGAGGAAGAGTGACCCGAGCCCTGACTTTAAAAGGTTGCTGACCCCTGCACTATATGGTCTCCTCCATGAATATTCCATATAAACCATTCCACAAAGAAAAAAAAAATGCCCCAGGATGTGGCTGCATCATTTTGAAACAAGTGGAACACTCTTGATTCCCATTTCAATTCTATCAGGTGCTAACTGTCTATATTTCAACTGCTTACTGTAGGAAACGGATGTAATTGAGGAGGTAGAGATGATGGTGGAGAGCCTCTTGGATGTACTTTTACAGACTCTGCTTACCATCATGAGTAAATCACAATCTCAGGAGGCGGTAAGAGGACAGCGTTGTCCACAGTGCACAGCAGAAATCACTGTTAGTAACTAACAATCAGGTTTTATTTCCTACTTATCTAACCTCTCCCTTTCCCCCATCAACACAAATGTCACTTTATGGTCATCTTTTTGTCCCTCTCTTTCACCATTTACATTTGCTTTGCATTCCTGGGTTAAAGTTAAGCCCGACAATCTGCCTGGTGTTCATTTATATGGCTACCTGCCTTTTCTAGGGCATAGTACAGTAATACCCTGGATAACGGTATAACTTGTTTCCACAAGTCATGACGTTATCCGATTTTTAGCATGGTCCAATGCATGCATCGAACAATGCTAAAAAAAAGCCCTGACTTCAGGGACAAACTGCTTTAAAGGCAGGCAGGGAAAGAAAGAGACCTCCCTGCCTTTAAAGCCACCCCCACCGCTGTGACTGCAGTAGGATCGGGGAAAGCCGACTCTACTGCAATCTTCCCTCCCTGCTTACCTTCTGCTCCGAGCCAGGCTTGATCACTCGAGGCTTGTGTTTTTTAAACTACAGGGAAGGGGGAAAGAGAGAAATGTGATTGGTTCTCTAGAGAACCAATCACCTCTCTCTTTCCCCCCCCCTCCCTGTAGTTTCAATGCAGGAACGGAACAAAAAAACACACAAACCTCCATCTTTTTTCCTCTAAAGGAAGAGAGAGGCTTGAATACAGGAAGGGGGGAAAAGCCTCTCTTTCCCTGTAGAGGAAAAAAGATGGAGGTTTGTGTTTTTTTCATTCCCTTCCTGCATTGAAACTATAGGGAGGGGAAAACAGAGAGGTGATTGGTTCTCTAGAGAACCAATCACATTTCTCTCTTTCCCCCTTCCCTGTAGTTTAAAAAACACAAGCCTCGAGCGATCAAGCCTGGCTCGGAGCAGAAGGTAAGCAGGGAGGGAAGACTGCAGTAGAGTCGGCTTTCCCCGATCCTACTGGAGTCACAGCGGTGGGGGGTGGGGTGGGGGTGGGGAGTCCCCAAACTGCTGGGGGTGGGGGTGGGGGAAAGGAGGGTAGTAGCAGGGAGAGGAGCTTTGGCCTCCTTTACTTCTTTATTACGATGCATCGGATAACGCTAAAAAGAACGTTCTCCGGTGCAAATCTTCCCCCCAAATTTTTCGTCGTTATGCGGTTTTAGTGTTATCCGGTGCAGTCGTTATCTGGGGTATTACTGTATTTATGATTTGCAAGATCATAACTGAAAATTATCAGGAAGTGCCTTAATCAAACATTCAGTTACTGACAGAATAATCCAACTGTCATATTTCTCTCTGCAAAGATTCTACTAGTTTTTCTCCTCCTTTCTCACTATTCTAAGTGGAAATAAGGATTACTTATTACTGAGTCGCCTCGGCGAGTGAGCGGCAATATAAATCTGAACAAATAAATAAATAAATTACGTTGCGGAGAAGAAACTGATATTCCCACACGAACTGAGGATATAGAAAGCACCAAAGCTTGGATTTTAGATAGTACAGTAGACCCCCGCATAATGAAAAATCTCAGTTCCATGGAGCACTTCATTATGTGAATTTTTCGTTATGTGAAGCACCATTGGCAGTACCCCGCATAATGGGGGAAAAGTTCGTTAACCGGGGTCCCATTGAGCGGATATACCCTGGCTACCCAAACCCCTGCATAATGAACTTCTTTTTCATTCTGCAGGGTATCGCCCCTTCATAAAATTTGCTTCTTTATGTGAATTTTTCGCTATCCGAAGCATTCATTATGCGGGGTATTACAGTATTAGTTTTCACTAGGTGGAATGCTATTATATTTGAGGCTGAAACATTTTAGTTCTATCTGAGAAAAAAGGAGACACCAGGCAAATTGTTGCTTAACTTTTTCCTTCTTCAGTTTGTTGGGCTATATAGTCTACTCTATTTTATTTAAAGTTTGAATTAGTGCAGATTCTAAATTTTCTCATTAGGATACTTTTTCTATACTTCATTGTTACAGTAATACCTCGGATAACACTAAGACTTGGTTCCACAAGTCTTGGTGTTATCCGATTTTTAGTGTTATCCAATGTATGTTAAAATCCTATGGGATGGATCGGATAACGTTAAAGCTCCATAGAGATACATTGTAACCGCACAGGCTTTAGCGGTTGTTTTCCGATCAATCTCATAGGACCTTAGCGTTATTTGATCAAATTCTCCTCCCCAGATTACTTAACGTTATGCGATTTTAGCGTTATCCGAGGTAAACGTTATCCGAGGTATTACTGTATATGAAATGTGTATCCAGTATAGCAGTAGCAATTATACTTCTATACTGCCCCATAGCATTTTGTGCACTCTCTAGGCAGTTCACAAGGTAATTAACATTTTGCCCCCAACATGCTGGGTACTCATTTTACTGACCTTGGAAGGATGGAAGACCGAATCTATCTTGAACCCAGTCAGAATTGAACTTACAATGTTTTGGCTGCAGTACAGCAGTTTAATCACTAGGCCACAAGGGCTTTATTATGTAGGTAATAGAAAGGAATAGATTAAAATCCATGCACACCTGCATTCCTGTCATAAGCATTGGAGCATTTTCAAACCCTACTCCTTTCTCCTCTATCCCAAATTTTGTTCATTTGTAAATTATGACTGTGATCTGCTAAAAAAAATTAATTCTCTGTAATTTTCAGGGAGAATATGTATCCTGTCTTTTGTCTCTGCTTCGTCAGATGTCAGACACTCATTTCCAACATTTACTGGAGAATTTCCAGAGCAAGGATGAACTAAAGGTGAGCTAGTAAAACCAGGTTCAACATTATATATATTATCACTTATTTTTCACCCCATCCCTAGCCTGGTATACATTTTTTTTGCCATGAAAATGTTTTATATGACCTTTTCATGCAAGAAACAGAAACACTATGTTTAGTTTTTGCAATATTCTGTATTTGTATACATCAAAGATAAGAAGCTATTCCACATTATTTATGATGTTATGTATGTACCTTGAAATAAGTCCCTCAGAATTCAGTAGTACTTACTTTTCAGTCCAGATGAATAGACTTGTACTATGAGTCATACAAGTGACAAGAAAGTTCTATTTAATTAATAATGTAATGCAGGAATCTTCAACCTATTTCATATTCAAATGTAAATTAGTTGATATAATGTTGATGGTTAGTTATGCTCTCAGTGCTCTATAATGTGCAGGGTTCAAAAAGCCATTATCTTAGAATACTGTACTATATTACAAATCCATCATTCTCACTTTTTAGCTGTAGCTGTTTGACACAGTGACTGAACAACAACAAAAGCATATTTTTATATTTGCACTGATTAGATAGTGATGCTGTTTTATTGCTCACTCTAATAGTCAGATAAAAAAAATCAGATGAGAAAAATATAACCACTTTACTATAATTTTGTTTCACCAAGCAAGATCTGTTTGCTTACAACTACAGTAATACCTCGGATAATGTTTGCGCCAGATAACGTTAAGCAATCGGGGGGGGGGGGGCGGCGGCGGCGGCGGCAAATTGCATCGTATAATGTTGAAATCCTATGTCTCGCATAATGTTCGCTGAAGCCTGGGCCGGTTACAATGTACTGTATCTCTATGGAGTTTTAACATTATTCAATTCATCCCATACGATTTTAACGTTATGCGATGCATGTATCGCATAACGTTAAAAATTGGATAATGCTAAGACTCATGGAACCACGTTTTAGCGTTATCCAGGGTTCTACTGTATATCCATATTTCTTTTTCTTTATTAGGAATTCTTGCTAAAGATTTTCTGTGTGTTTCGAAATCTGATGAAAATGAGCGTCTTCCCCCGGGACTGGATGGTGATGAGGTTGCTCACCAGCAAGTGAGTGCAGACATATTTTAGAATATGTGGGTGGGTGAGTGGGTGGGAATTTCTGAGAATTAGGTACTTTTTCTTTAGATTCAACTTTCTTAAGTCAAAGGTTCAAACAGTTTATCCATGAATTTCTCTAGCATAGTATATTTTAGAAAGTATTTCCTATTTTTCCACATCCCCTGCTGCCATCTAGTCAGCTATAAATGGAACCCATCTTTGAATGCTACTGTTGAGTACAGCTTGTCAGTGGTAGCATGCCTCTCTTTTATGTGAAATCTGATAATTTTCTTTGCTGGAGTTTATAAAAAATAAATATATGGATGGGAAGTATTTTGGTCAGAGTTTGAGTAGATCATTTTGAGTTGCTTCCTTGATACCCTAATTTGTTAATATGTTTAATTTAAAAAACAAATAAATTGTATAATGCCATTATATTATATTATTAATACAACTTTAATGAAGGATGTTTGTTCATATGCACAATTAAGGAATGGTATTGTTTTGAACGGGTTCCCAACCTAAGACCCGTGGGCTGGATCTGGCCTGTGGTGCCATTTCATGTGACCCCCACCCCTCCAAGGGCATTAAAAACAAAATGGCCACCCCTTTGAAGCTGTTGGAACAAAATGGCCACCTCATCATGCAGGCAGGACAAAAATGGCCATCCGGTCCTCGAAACTAAGTGTGACTCGGTCCCCAGCTTGAAAAGGTTGGGGACCCCTGGTTTAGAAAGAGCTATCTCTTCAATCCATCCTTCTGCTTCATGCAGAAAGTGCTAAACTGTAGCAGCTCCAAGAGGTTCAACTTCTGCTTAAAGTATCCAACAAACTCCCATGTTGACACTCTGGGATATATTAGAGTAAATGTATGTGGCATCTTGGAGCTGATTTTTCTTTCCTAATATCCAGGCCACAGAGTTATAATTTTTGAATCACTAAAACAATACCACCCAAACAAAGAGCCTGAGATTCCAGTCTTATCACTTAGATGCAAGAAGTCTTGCTTGATACAGTGTGAACAGCAACCTGTTCTCAAGTAATGTTGTTTATCAAATATTACCATGCAGATCTCAGAGCTTAGTAAGAAGCCTTTTCTTTTTTGAATGATTGTCGTATCTTTGGTGCTCTGGTTACATCCACCACCTAGTAAGTTTGTTTGCTAGTCATCTATATATGTGATACACTTAGATCACAAAGAAAAAATACCTACAACTTTGCCATCCTAAATCCTTTTCTCCTCCCCTCTTTAAGTTAATAGAAGTTTTTTTAGCTGTCCAGGAATGCAGTAAACATTTGGAACTGAGGGAAAGGCAGGAGCCCATCTGGACAGGTGGCGTTCCCACTAAATCACTTTAGTTAGAAAATTCTCTAGGCCAGTGATTCCCAAACTATGTTCCGTGGAACACTGGTGGACTTCAATTCCTAGAAGCCTAGGTCAGTACATTGGCTGATCAGTGCTTTGGGAAATTGACTTAGGCTTCTGGGAATTGAAGTCTAAAAACCAAAGGTTGGGAAACACTGCTCTAGGCCATCTGTGCATATGTATGAATACACAGATGACCACATGAAGAAGCACTAATAAGCAACATGTTCTTCTTGCAAATGGCAACTCAGATATTAGATTTAAATTGTGATTGAAAATAGGTGTTAGTTATTATAAAGGTAAAGGTCACCCTTGCTTGAAAGCCAGTTGTATCTGACTCTAGGGTTCAGTGCTCATCTCTGTGCATCTCTGTGCATGCTGGAGTGCACAGAAAGCTGTTTACCTTCCCACCAAAGTGGTCCCTATATATCTACTTGCAATTTCTTGCTTTTGAACTTCTAGGTTGGAAGGAGCTGGGACAGAGACAGGCGCTCATTCCATCATGCAATACTCGGGTTTTCAACTGCTGACCTTCTGCCTCCCAGTTATTATAGAACACTTCTATTATACTTATTATTATAATAGAATAGAATATTATAATAATCTATTATAGTTATTATAAAAACTTCTAAGTGTGCATGTAAAGTTGAAATACATGTAGGATTCAGGTGTGTTTACAAGAGAAGTTTAGGACTGGAATTTGTAAAGACCTAGTGAGTAGGGTATATTGCAATTCATGATTTAATATTAATTTGTATTGAATCTTAAAATAATTGTCACACTGGGTGGTATACACAACAAATAAATTACATTTATTACATAGATTTACTTCATCTGTGGACATAATAAAGGATTATACGCTAAATTCAAATTTAATTGAAATTTGATGCATATAACTACACTTCAGCAATATAGGTTTTTTTTCCTTTGTTATTACAGTATAATAGTTACAACCGTTCAATTTCTGTCTCCTGCACTGCATAAGAATTTTACAGAAGCAGACTTTGATTTTAAGGTAAGGTATCATTTAGTTCTTTTTCATATCATTAAGCATCTGTTTGCAGAACTATATTTTATCAAGGGCATATATTATTTGCCATTTATAATTAATTGTGTTTTATTTTTCTTTCTAGGTCTGGAATTCCTATTTCAGTTTATCAGTTTTGTTTATAAATCAGCCCAGCCTGCAGTTGGAAACTGTTACTCCATCCAAGCGTAAACATATTATGGACAAGTAAGGACATTGTCATCTAATTTCTAACATCAGCTTGTTTATTTACCAAATCATCTATTTCTTTTTGTATTTCTTATACAAGATTGAGAAGATTCCCCAACTATAGCACAAGATTCTATACAATTTACTACAATTTTTATTCTTATTTATTATTTAATCTTTTGAAGAAAATCTGAGTCATATATCTAATTGTTCTTGCTACATTTAATTCTCCTAATGTCTCTGTTTGTTCCTCTGCTTCAGGTATGGTGATATGCGTGTGATGATGGCATATGAACTATTCAGTATGTGGCAGAACTTAGGTATAGTGGTCTTCTGTCTTTATTTTTTTAAGATTTGTATTTGAATGCCAAGTACTAAAAGATGCTATAGCCATAGTACTGGACAGTCTCTTAACTATAATTAAAGGAGTGGTCCAAACGTACATCCGTATTGACTGATAGAATTCAAGCCTTGTAGGATAATGTCTCTAGAAATTATTTACTGTTAACCAGAAGTGGGCAACAAATTTTTCTTCAAGGACTACATTCCTTTTAGGAAAACGTATCAGGAGTCTCATATTAATAGTAAATTGGAGTGAAAACTAAAAGTGAGTGCTGGCTCCAAGCAAGAAGCATTTCACCCTTCCACTGGGGCATGATCTTTCCCAAATGATAAGCCACTGCTACTTTCTGCATATTCATTTTAGTCTTTCTCCCTGGTTTTCTTTTGGCTTCTTTCCCCCTTTCTCCATTTCATTCCTCTACTGAAAAGTAAGTACTTTCTGCCAATCCTTTCTACATCCTGTCACTCTCTCTTTCTCTCATACACCACATACCACAGAGCCCATTACTTTTGGCATTTTAACTGAAAAGGAATGATGAAGACCTGGGTTCTATGTGATTAGTTTTTCTAATGGGAAATAAATAGGCATTATAAGGGGAAAAGTTGCAGGGAAAACTTCAGTCTTTTAGTATTAATGTTTATTTAATTTATTACTTTTTTAAAACTTAAAATAGTGCTTAAAGTAAGAAAAGTGATAACCACAATAAAGATAATGGTACTGTATTATTAAACCAAAGGGTCTCTAGGACCTACTAAAGGCCCTTTTCACAGGCATAACTAGCATGTAGCATGTCACTATCTTCTGTTTAGCAGTAATATTATGGTGTTCCAAGGGGGCCACACTCGCATAGCAGATATCATGTGATTATGCCCCTCCCACCCAGAAGGCTTTGCTCACTACAGTGGCATGATTTCTAATGTGTATGAAACAGCCAACCTCTTATCTGGTCCATTTTATGAGTATAAAAATTCTCCCCAGCAAAATAAGGCAGCAAGACTGCCTTAAAGGACATCTTCCACAGAGGTTCCCAACCTTTTTTGTACCACAGACCAGTTTCATGCTAAACAATTTTTTCATGGACCAGCTGTAGTTAAGCAACATGGAGAAAGGACCTAACACCCTGCCTATCGGCTGTTTCAAGCCCGTGCTCTCGCTCTGTTCGCCAGGCAGGCCCGGCAGAGCACATTGAGGGCAGAAGTCTTCCAGCACCACTCACCCCTACAGCCTGGTTTGGGACAGCCTGTGGCCCAGTACCGGTCTGCGGCCCAGTGGTTGGTGACCCCTGATCTACCACATTACTGCTTAGCTCAGAGTTAGTCTGACTGGTCACCTACTTCATAGCACATGTCCTTATTCCTACAGTAAGATATATTGTACTGAAGAAAGAAGACTGAGAGGATTTAATTACAGTATTTGGAAAGGATAAAGTAGGGGATCTGAACTAATGAACAAACAGAATAGGGTCACTACAAACCAATGCTCCAGACTTACTCCTTGCCTGCTACCAAAGAAAACAAAATACCAACAGAGTGTAGGAAATTGAAAAAGTTTAGCTTCATCTCTAGATGTTTTGTTGTTGTTCAGTCGCAAAGTCGATTCCAACCCTCTGCGACCCCATGGACCACTGTCCGCCAGGCACATTCTCAACTCACTCAGCTCTGTGCCCATTGTGTCTACAATACCATCTAGCCATCTCATTTTTGGCCACCCCCTTCTTCTTTTGCCCTCGACCTTTCCAAGCATCAAGGTTTTCTCAAGTGAGTCTTCTCTTCTCTTTTTGATGTCAAAAGTACTTTTAGCTTAATCTTTACTATTTGACCTTCTAAGGAGCAGTCAGGGTTGATTTCTTCTAAGATTGACCTATTTGTTCTCGCTGTCCAGGGGACTCTCAAAACTCTCCTCCAACACCACATCTCAAAGGCATCTATTCTTCTGCAC
The DNA here is from genome assembly GCA_030440675.1 of Furcifer pardalis. Classification (NCBI taxonomy): domain Eukaryota; kingdom Metazoa; phylum Chordata; class Lepidosauria; order Squamata; family Chamaeleonidae; genus Furcifer; species Furcifer pardalis. Next base: position 108,323,927 of record CP126893.1, read on the forward strand.
TCAGCTTTCCTAATGGTCCAGCTCTCACAACCATACATTGCCACAAGGAATACCATTGCTTTGACTATATGAATTTTTGTTTGCAATTTGATGTCTCTACTTTTCACTATGCTCCCCAGGTTTCTCATCGCCTGCCTCCCAAGAATCAGTCATAGATATGAAAATGAATTCATCTTAAACATTAAAAATGGGAAGATTAATTCAATGTTCTTGTTGTTAAAGGTGGTAAATGTTTTAGCTGTGGAATTAATAGTAAGCAGCCCTTAAATGTACAAGTTTCCTTCGTTATTGATTCTTGTAGGATGTTTGCCATTGACTCTTTAAAAAGTTATCTTTTTGTTCTTTAAAAATTGCCCTCTTTCAGTCTAGAACTTTTCTAATCAGTCTGCAAATCTCACAGTTGTGAGACAAACCAGAAATTCCACAAAATAAGTGGTAAGGAGGGGATGATACCTAGTAGACTCCAACATATCTGAAAAGAGAGACTGAAATCCTGTACCAGTTGGTATAAAGTTGTACTTTCATAAGTCTGCCAGGCCTTATGCTCAGGCAGACAACATTGGCAGTTGCTTCTGCAGTTCACATGATAGTTGTATGCTTCATGTCATATTTTCACAATTGATTGTGCAGTAATCAGTTATGCAGTTCACATTGCATTTTTGTGATTAGTTACTTGATCAATGTTGAAGTGAGAAAGAGATGAAATTTTTAAGAATCTAATTTACTCTGCATTCTTTACTATGTGCCCACAGTTGTTCACATGGTATAGTAAAGCAATTATTGGCTCTGTACAGAGCAAGGTTACAGTGAATTTAACATTTTTCCGAGCGTTGGCTCTACTAGATTCAGAATCCCAAGCACAGTGATTGGAGAGTGTTTTGAAAAATTGCCCTGTGATTGCAAATTAGACAGCCTCTGAACAGATATGTGCCTCAAGTCTGCCAGCTCAAATCTAGGAATTACTTTATGGCAAAAACAAACGTTCTTGAGGGTACACAAGAGGAAAACCAAATTAGAAGGTGGAGGAAGGAGCTCATTGAACAAAGAACAACATTAAAGGAGGATATAGCTGAGGAACTCAATTTCCCCTACATCACTTGGAGGATTCTGAATAGGCTGAGGGTTGGAGTCCCTAAATGCAAGACATGCTTAAGTGGGAGCTGCTGGTGGACAACAACACACTTTGTGGATGTGGAGAGATACAGAATCCGGCTCATTGACTGGTCCACCAATTAATATCAGAAAACTGCACTGATGAGAGCTTAAGTTTGGCCAATGACAAAGCTAAAAATGTGGCATCATTTTGGTAGTCCAGTGTTTGATTGGGACATAAAAGAAGAAGACTGGCATAATAAGAGTGCACACCTTAAATATTTAAAAACATTTGGTTAATCCTATATTAGTAGCTTTGGGTTGTTGTGTTTTTTTTTCCTGTACTGAATCTAGCTCTCTAATTCTCAGATATTTTACAGCTTTATAAAATATACAGAGAACTGTATATTAAATTAGCAGTAATTGTATGAAAGAGTGACAAGAAGGAACGTAATGGGCATTGCAAACATAAATGCATATTTTTCTGTTATTCAGGTGAACACAAAATTCATTTCATTCCGGGAATGATTGGTCCCTTTCTGGGTGTCACACTTGTCCCACAGCCAGAGGTCCGCAACATCATGATCCCTATATTTCATGATATGATGGACTGGGAGCAGAGAAAAAATGGAAATTTCAAGCAGGTAAAAAGTCACTGTAGGTCTTACAGTATCTCCATCTTTCCTATATGGCGCTATCCTTGAGGTTGAAATGGTGACTTCAGCAGGTAAAGAATGTAGCTGCCAGGCTGGCTGTTGGTATCGGCCATGTTGACTATGTCTTTCCAGTCCTGGTCGGCCTGCATTGGTTGCCAGATTAAAGATGTTGTTGACCTATAAAGCCCTTAATGTTTTGGGACCATGCTATCTTAGGGACCATCCCTTCATCAGAAATTATACCTGCAACACTCAGATGTTTAAGCTCTTAGTGGTCACACCTAGAGAAGTGGAATAAGCAGTGTCCACATCAAGAGCTTCTCCACCATAGCCTTCACCCTCTGGAATGAAAGGCCAGTGGAGATGAGAGCTGCTCTTTCATTGCTGCTTTTCTTAGGTCTTTGAAGACATGCTTGCTGCCTGTTTTTCTGGCTAATAATAATTTGGATAGCAATAGGATTTGCTGTTTTATTGCTGTCCTTATTATAGTCTAATAGGTATTTTTTGCTGTTTTTACTGTAGTGGAATAGATATTGACTGTATTTGAAATTATGTTTTAAAATAGTTCTGACGCTATAGAGTTGTATGCTTTTATGTAGGTTAATTGCAGTAACCAAGGCAGAATGGATCCAAGCAACTTTGTTCTTCAAACTGCCATGCAAATTCATCACAGTGGGCTGCCAATTATCTACTTATACATTATCCATTCTTTCATAAAATCTTACTTGTGCTGAGCATGAAAAATGAACTGTAAAATATAGCCTCTTTGATGTTTAAGGTTTAGAAATTTGGCTGCTATCTTACAAATTATTTCTTTCTGATCCAGGTGGAAGCAGAATTGATTGATAAACTGGACAGTTTGGTATCAGAAGGAAAAGGAGATGAGAATTATCGGGAGCTCTTCAGTCTGCTGTAAGCTCTGTTCTTAATATCTTCATTTTGGGGAGATGGCTGAAACAGAAAAGAAAAATTATAGAAAGGAGTAATGAAAAAGAATACATAATATGGAATGACCTGGCTGGCAGGGCATGTGTGGAGTGCAGGCCAGACAGTCACCTCGGGCCGCTGGCTCTTTTGACCCTCACCTCTCTCCCTGTTATCTTTTTAACATTTTTTTAAAAATCCTTTAAACTTTTTTAAAAAATTAACCTTTTAATGTAATCAATGTGTTTTAATTGTGTTTTTAGTCTTGTAAGCCACCCTGAGCCTTTTGATGAGGGCAGGATATAAATGTCATTTATAAAATAAATATAAAAATGAACCAGCATTCAAATAGACTTATATTAAAAGGACTTGGACCCTCTGTGTTTAAAGTAAATTAGTGTGGCCATATTGTTGTACACAAGTACCTTGGATAACGTTATGACTTGGTTCCACAAGTCATAATGTTATCCAGTTTTTAACATTGTGCAATGCATTGATCACACAACATTTTTTAAAAAGCCCTATTCTCTTTCTGAAGAGGAAAGGGAACAGGGGGTCGATCTGGTTTGCTTGGGGAGAGAAAGCGCCCTCCCTCCACAAGCAAACTGGTGGTCCCAGTGTGGGGTCGCCCTTAGCTTCCAGAAGGGATGTGCATTTCCTCCGCAAGCAAAGGGCGATCGGCGCTTGGGTTGGGGAGTTGAACTGGTGCATGTGCCAGTTCACCCCCCAACCCAAGTGCCGATCACATCGGTCCCCGTCATTGTTGGAAGCCTATAGACTTCGCTGCAGTCGAAAAAGTCCCCCAGACTTTTTCTATTGCAGTGAAGTCTATGGGTTTTGCAGAATGACGGGGACCAATGCAGTCTTTCCTCCTAACCCTTCAGGGGGAGGAGGGGGGGTGGACAGGCCAGTGACAGCAGCAGGAACAGCCACAGGGACATTGTAAAAAATGACCCAGTGCCTGTTTCTGCCGCTGTCGCTTGCTTGTCAGTCCCTGTCATTGTGTGAAGCCCATAGACTTCACTGCAGTCGAAAAAGTCCCTCAGACTTTTTTGATTGCAGTGAAGTCTATGGGCTTTGCAGAATGATGGCCTCTTCTGAAGCTCTCCCCCCCCCCCCCGGGCCTGGATCACCATTTGGCAATCCAGGCAGGTGGGCTTCGGAAGAGGAGGATTGTCCAAGCTCCTTTGAAGCCCCTCCACTGGTAATGTACAGTACCTTTGCTTTTGCGAGACAAGCCTCACAAAAGCAAAGGTACGTTACCAGTGGAGATCTAAGCCTCAACAGGCAAAGAAAGCCCAGTGAGGTTGAGGCTGGGCTTTCTCTGCCTGTTGAAGCTGGGATTTCCACCGGTAATGTACAGTACCTTTGCTTTTGCAGTACCTTTGCTTTTGTGAGACAAGCCTCACAAAAGCAAAGGTACATTACTGGCGGAGATCTAAGCCTCAATCCCACTGGGCTGTTCTCTGCCTGGGAAGTGCCTGCCCAGGCAGAGAACAACCCAGCTTGATCACAGCGGCGTGGCTGGGAAGCCGACTGGGGACTCTCCGGTCGGCTTCCCAGCTGCGCCGGTTTGGTTGGGAGGAGAATGGGCTCGATCTCCCCCCACCCAAACTAGGCAGTCTGAGCCTCGGTAGATCTCTGTCCCAGAGCCCGCAGGGCTGGTCTCTAGCCCTGTGAGCTTTGGGGCAGAGATCGATGTTGGGGAATTTGAGGCAAACATTTGCATCGCACAACGTTATTTTAACAGTGTGCGATGCAAATGTTTGCCTCAAATTCCTTGATGTTATCCGATTTTAGTATTATCTGAGGCAAACGTTATCCGAGGTACCACTGTATCTCAGTTATGAAAATGAGTCAGCACTAGTAATATCTGTGTACTTACACTGGTGATATGCATTGATCAGTCCTGAAATTCAGTCCTGTTTACAGGTGGGTTTTTTTTTAAATTAACTTTTTTCACTGCATGTTAAATATATACTTTTATGGCAAGAAGAAAGATTTTGCATTATTTCTTGCGTTTTCTTTTTCCGGTGTCAGGAAGCCATTTCCAGTAGATAGTGTCCCTAGATTTTGGCCATGTGAACACAGATTTCTTTAAATGTTCTAAGCGTTTTGGTTGGGGAAAATAGAGAAGCAATGTAGGCTTGCCCATAATTTCCAGTCCTCAAATTTTCAGGCATCTCACATCTGCTCAAGATCAAAAATGTACACCTTGGTATGAATGCCCAGCATGTTGGGTGCATGTTGCTAATTAGCTGTAAACTGCCCAGAGGGTTCACTAAGTGCTATGGGGTGGTATAAAAATGTAATTGCTATTTTAAGAATTCCCAATAATCTGAGTCTACTGAAAAAAATGACTCAGAATATGGCTTTTTGCTGTTTGTTTACTCTGTATGAAAAGATGAAACTATACACTTTGTTGTTAGGTGCCTAATAGGGTTTTCAAGGCAAGTAAGGTGTTTAAGGAATGGTTTTACAAATTCCATCCTCTAGTGAGGTTCCATAGTAGATCTGGGCATTCAAAACCCAGCTATTCTACGTTCAGATCCATTACTCTATTCCAGTGGTTCCCAACAAGGGGTACACAGCCCACTAGTGGACTTCAATTCCCAGAAGCCTAAGTCAGTACATTGGCTGATCAGTGCTTTGGGGAAATGACTTAGGCTTCTGGGAATTGAAGTCCAAAAACCAGCATTTGGGAAACACTGCTCTATTCATTACACAATACTGAGTATCACATTTTACTGATATGCCAAAATTGGAGAGAGCAGTTTGTGTTAGGCCTACTTAACTTACTTGGAAGAGCTACTTAATAAGCTGTAAACAAAGAGAGTACTGTACTGATTTTCTCCTGATTTTCTTTTCTTCTTCTCTCTCATCTGTTGTAGTGCAGTAGTGTTTGGCACCAAGTATCTAAAAAATTCCACTCTTCCTGGGCTGGATCTTTACCCCTACCAGCTTACTTGCTTTGTTGTTTCCTAGCTTTGAAACACAACCACAAAAAAAAAAAGACGAAAAGTGTTTCTCTAACTGATGGGGAGGGAGGAATCACTCCATGGGTTTCAATTACCCATTATTTGGTTTTCCTTAGAAATAATGCTGCTTCATCATCAAACAGCCCCTAGCTCTGTCTGTATGCCTGCCTGCCTACCTGCCTGGTTGCTTGGTTGCTTCCACGCTGGCCTACTGGCCTGTCAAGAGAGAACTTGCTAATGTTGTTAGACTGTTATTGGCAGGCCTGGGTCTTTCCTTTGTAGTATGTGGAAGAAAACCTAGCTGAGAAATTTTGCTTAACTCATTTCCTCATGGAGGGGTGAGGTGAGGCTAGACAATGGAAGCTGGCTAGACACAACATACAGTGGAACCTCTGTTAACAAACAGCTTGATTAACATAAATATTGCATAACAAAAGGAAATCCATAGAAACAGATTAATTGGTTTTCAATGCATTCCAATGGGAAATTGCATTCAATGCATTTCTATGAGAAATTCGGTTAAAGTAACTTTCGCTGTAAGAAATGTCTGGGATAACACATTAACTACGTTAACTGAGGTTCCACTCTGTATTGGTATAATCTACAAAGATCAAATCCTATTTTCTGCATTGGTTGGTGCAAATGGATTCATTTTTTTTTTCAGTGCAAGCCCCAAATTAAGCATTTTTGAAGGAATTAAGCATTAATTAATTAAAAAATTGAAGGTTCTGGGCTGATTTGCATATCCCTTTGTCTGATGTTGTCAGTGAAAAAAAAAGTGAAGCAGCCCGTCCCAAATCTGTATCTTCCTTTGCATTTTTTGCTAATGTGGTTGATGGATGTGTCTCAGGAAAAAATGCCACTGACGTTAATTTGTTCAAGGTGGATCCTAGCTTGCCATGAAGTAACCCACACACTGTGAGCACAGAGCCATCTCCTGCTGGATGTATGAAATGAGACAAGCAGGATTTAACACTGGGACTGCAGTGGACTGCCGCAACCTCGAGGATATTGACAAAGTGCGCCTTCACAGCCAGTCCATCTAGCATGGCCTCTTCTGCCTCCATGACTATTGGGAATCAGAATAGTGAAGTGGTTCCTCCTCCACTCATTTTGTTATTGGGCCCAAAGGGCTACAACTGAATCCTGGCAAGTGGCTGTGGGTCAGGGGTCCTGCACTATCTCGGGAGCTACCATCTTTGGTTCTGGATGGGGCAGTTTTGCCTTTCATGGGCAAACTACACTATACCAGAAGGCCCCTAGAAAAGGGGAATGGTAAACCACTTCTGTGTATTTTTTAACTAAAAAACATTGGAAAGGGTAACCATAAGTCAGAATCAACTTGACAGCACATAACTATTATTAGCAAAGTGGATGCATAATCTAGTCCTGGTACAGTATTCTCTTGATATGAATTAGTGATAATGTATCATATTAGTTGAATAATCTCCTTGTTTTTGCTTCATGCAACATGGATCAGAACCCAACTCTTTGGGCCTTACCCCAGGTAAGAAGATGATTGCTTCAGTTTTATGTGGAAGTGTTTTAGGTATTACAATTATGCCCAGGGCTGTTGAGCCTCTTTAGTATTTTCAAGGAAGTTTTATGTATTATTTAATTTCATGCAGCCTGTTGGAAAAGATTGAGCAAGAGACCTGGCGGGAGACTGGTGTTTCTTTCGTTACATCAGTTACACGTCTCATGGAGCGTCTCCTTGACTACAGGTAACTTGCTGTTTCAAGAGGATGCCATACACAGTGGCTGTAACATAATTGATAAGAAGGGTAATGTCTTCCATGTGGCCTAAGCAGTTTGGCCTTTTTAAAAAATGCAATATTTTATTTATGTTATTCATTAAGCTTCATATTTTCCCTGTTAGCAACCAAAGATGCACATATAGTAGGGATGAGCAGACACAGTCAAACCTCGCTTAACGAGCGACTTGCTTAGTGAAAAATTCGCATAACAAGCAGGTTTTTCAGAAAGTGATCCGACTTGCATAACAAAAATTTTTGCTATGCAAGTCGGACTTTCCCTTTGGGAAAACTCACATAATGAGCATTTCTATGGGAAAAACTCGCATAACGAATATTTTTCGCTATGCAAGTTTTTCCATATAATTTTTTGTTATGCAAGTTTTCCCATAGGAATTTTTGCTATGCAAAAAAAACCTTGCATAGCGAAAAATTCGCATAGTGAAAAGACTCGCAGAGTGAATTATTTTTGTTATACTGTACAAGGTATGACAATATCAGGCTTGCCAGATTTGCTTCATTCTTTTTTCACTCAAACCCTCAGATTCAACAATCAGAGGCTGGTGCAAAGGATGTCCACTAAGGATTAAAGGGGACTGTGGTGGCTTAGTGGTTAAGATGCTGATCTTGACAACCGGAAGGATGGCAGGTCAGCAGTTCGATTCCCAAATACTGCATGATGGAGTGAGCAGTATCTGTCCCAGCTCCTGTCAAACTAGCCGTTCGAAAGCAAGAAATTGCAAGCAGATTAATAGGTACCACTTTAGTGGGAAGATAACGTTCCATGTGCTATGGTGTCTAGTCACGCTTGTCATATGACCACTGAAACATCATCAGATGCATACAATGCTGGCTCTTTGGATGTAAACATAGATGAGCACTACAGAGTCTGATACAGCTGGCTTTTGACATGGGCCACCTTTACCTAAGGATTAAAGAATTCTGAGCCCAAAATATTTTCTTTTTAGAACTGAACAAAGTTCACAGATCTTCCACATTAAAAACCCACTCTGGGCTACTCCAAATTTCCTTTATCTTAGCAATATAATTTAGGTTAAAAATCATTTTGTTGCTGCCATTGTTAAATAAATGTGACTCAAAAACGATGTTCCAGTATATCAGATCTACATCCTACCCATCCCTCTTTTTGAATATTTAATGTCAGCTACTTTCCAGTAATCTTGATACTAATCACTTTTGGATTAAATGAACAGTTTATAAAAATTTAAACAAAATATAAAGAGAAAACCTATACAATTAAGGCAAACCTTTCATCTGTCTTTAAGCAATCTCCTGTCATTTCACAACACTGTGATCTCAAGGCACATAATGCTGAAATCTTAATGAAGCTACAAAGGCATAAGTCTAGCTGTCCCATTGTGAAATTAGTACATCTGCCTTCTTTCCATGCTGGTAAAGTTGCCTTGGGTCTCTTAATTGGAAGAAAGATGACATACAAATAAGAAATAAATAAATTATTTTTTAAAGACAGTTTATAAATGTACTGTAATAAGTATGTAAATATTTGTTCTAGTGTGCTTTTACAGATTATGCATGCCCTAACCCTCCCCAATTTTTAGTAGCAATTTCCCCCAAGCATACATTTTGAAATTGAATGCTGCAAGTTTTCCCTTCCCCCCAGAGACTGTATGAAAGGAGATGAAACAGAGAACAAGAAAATTGGTTGCACTGTTAACCTGATGGTGAGACTGCATTCACTTTCTATCTGTCTTTGTTTTGTTTAATTTTTGTTTTGGCTGATCATTCTATCAGAATTCTTTATTTTTAAAATAACACAGCAGAAATATATTTACTAAAATTATTCAGTAGCAAATGCTGAAGAATTATTAACTGCCATAAAGTTCAGTCTGCTTTTATATGAAATTATCAAAATAGATCAGTGGTTTGTTTGTTTGTTTGTTTGTTTGTTTGTTTATTAGTCAAACTTATTCATCACCCTCCACACCGAAGTGATCCAGGACGATTTACAACAGAAACATCAATAACACTTAAAACCAATTTAAAATTATTAAATCAAGAGATTAAAACTAGCTAAAACAGATTAAAAGATTAAAAAGTCAACCTAATTACAGCTAAGAAATTGAGGACAAGGGGGCTCAGATTAGCCAACGGGCTGGAGTCATTATATCACCCATCCCCCAAACCCGTCCTGCCAGCCAGGTTTTCACTCCTTTCCTAAAGGACAGCAGCTCTGTCTGCATATGTAACTCAACTGGTAGGAGGTTCCATAGGGCTGGGGCAGACACACAGAAGGCCCTCTTCCTGGTGCCAAAGAGGTGCACTTCTCTGGCAGATGGCACAACCAAAGAACCCCTCTGGTCTGCTCTGGTGGGATGGACAGATGTCCTTGGGGCGATGCAGTCTCTTAAGTATCCTGGCCGACTACCATGTAGAGCTTTAAAGGTGATAACCTGCACCTTGAATTGCACCCGGAGGCAAACTGGGAGCCAGTGCAGCTCTCTGAGCAGCGGTGAGGCGCAAGCATAGCGCCTGCATCCCATCACCACCCAAGCAGCGGCATTCTGGACCAGCTGAAGCCTCCAGATGGTCTTCAAGGGCAGCCCCATGTAGAGGGCAGCCCCATGTATCTGGCTGAAGAGCCAAAAATTGGAGTTTGATTCTCCACTGTTTCTCCTAAGAGAGGAGCCAGCCTGTGTGTCTTTGGGCAAGTTGTACAGCAAGGTGCCCCTAGAAGAAGGAATGGGTAAATCACTTCTAAGGATTCTCTTCCTAGAAAACCCTGACCAGGTTATCCTGCTATGGTAATAGAGTAGACCATAGGCAGTGATTAACTAACCTGACCACCCTGAGGACTAGCAGCCTTGGCAAAGTCCACAGGGAAGGGTGATGGTCCCCAAGTGGATTAAATCCCACTTGAATCCATTTTGCTAGAGGGCATCTGCTGCAGTGCAAGGCAGATGAAAGGCCACAACATTATATTCACAGGATAGTCTTCATGGCTGACTGCCATGATGATCAGTAATATTCGGAATTAGATATGGCACAAAAAGAAGAAAACCCTGGAAAGGATTACCATAATTTAAAACTGACTCAATTGCACACAATTATTATTATAAAAATATATTGTGCATTGTGCATGTGATGCCTTCAGAGGGAAGGTTCAAAGGTCACATTTGAAAAAATTGTGCCACAATGGAAGTGGTCACCAGTTTAATTTCCATTTGTCATCTGTTGGCATGGCTTTGACTTCTTGCAAAAATTTCATAATTTAGAATTGGGATAATCTCTTGTCAACAGTTTTTTGTAGTTGTTGTTAACTTTAATTAGATTTTGAGCCCTGTAATACAAGGTTCTGGTAACATGATACTGATGGTAATAACTAAGAATAAGAAACTGCAGTTTATAGCTAACTGAAAATAAAAGTAAATACACCCTCTTTTCCTGAAGAAGAATAGGATAGGGTATAAGACTCACTTATTTTCATAAAACTAATTCATTGGTTGCTAAAAGAAACCCAAACTAAGGAAATCATCTTCCTTATTTCATATTTCAGAATTTCTATAAATCTGAAATTAACAAAGAAGAAATGTATATTCGGTACATTCACAAATTGTGTGATATGCACTTACAAGCTGAAAACTACACAGGTAAGTAAGCAAATAAATGTTTTATTCATTGGTTACTGAATAATATCTACTGCCTATTGTTATCTTTAATTATGTATTTTAAAGCCCTATAGAATGTATGATTGCAGTAATTAATAACTTTTCTGACAATCATAACAATTTTGCATCAGTAAGAAATTCGGTACAAAAATGGCTAGAATTAGGTGTATGTATAGTATATCCTGTTATCAAAGAATGTTTTGATGCCTTTATTAAATAGGACAGCTCTGAATTTTTGGAGGCATGTTTGAATATATCATAATTATTATGGCCATTAAACCACCAGTATATCTGCAAAAACATCTAGCATGTCAATGGACAGTTTGATAAAAAAGTGAGTACTGGTGGAAGAATTAGTTTATTTTAGTTCATTGACTTAACATCAGATGTTTATTATCTCAGTTACATTTATGGTGTCCCATATTTCAAAAACACCTTGAAGTTACTGGACAAAAATTGAAATCAATGAATAATTTGATCAGGAAAATGGTGGGAACAAGCTGAGAAACTCAAGCAAAAAAACTGTGTGCAGTGGCCCAAATTCTCTAGAGACTGTTACCAAATACTGCGAGCATATATGGGGAAGAAGTGGTCACACTAATAAGACTGACATTCATCATAATGACACAATGAGGGTAATATCTGGAACCCACAAATCTACACCACTTTCACAGCCCCACAACCTCTCTATCAGCTCATTCTGACCTTAGACAACAATAACGGGGCCCAAGAGTGGAATAAGATAAACAGGATGTTAACTTGTAGAGATTTACCAATGTATAAAATATTAGACTCTACCTTGCAATAGACTGAAGTCCAGGAAACCATTTCAGAATGACATACCAGGTGTTCCTGAACTTTAATTCCCAGAAGCCCTGATCAGCAGGAATGCTGACTTGGGCTTCTGGTAATTGAAGTCCAAGAACACCTGGAGTGCCAAGGTTAGCTATCACTGACTTAGACCAGTGTTTCCCAAACCTTTGGTTTTTGAACTTCAATTTCCAGAAGCCTAAGTCAATGCCCCAAAGCACTGATCAGCCAGGGTACTGACTTAGGCCTCTGGGAATTGAATTCCAAAAACCAAAGGTTGGGAAACACTCGTTTAAGATGAGACATTGTTTTTTAAGTGGAGAATGGCTGAGAGACCACATATTTTGTGAATGTCCTCTTAGGAAATTTCAAGGTACTTGGGATGATCTCATTGTAGCCACACCAGAAGTAGTTAGATGGTTAGCTTCTTTAGATCTCAAACTGTAGCAACTATCCTATTTTGAACCTATGATGTTGTATTATTGTGATTTTAATTCTCTTTTATCAGTTTTTTTAATTTAATATTTTAGTTCATCTGTTGTATATATATTTTATATATAAGAATTTCTACTTAAACACAAATGAAACAAAATCAATATTGGATTTGATATTGTATTTAATAAATTGTTGCTATTTTATCTAAGAGTCTACTTGTACAGTGGAACCTCGTATAACAAAAATAATCCGTTCTACAAGGCTGTTCCTATGCAATTTTTTTCATTATATGAATTTTTTTCATGAAACAAAAATTCCTATGGAAAAACTCATAATGAAAAATTTTATGGAATAACTCGTACAGTATAATGAAAAAAATTTCACTAAGCAAATTTTCCCATAGAAATGTTTATTATACAACTTTTCCCCATAGGGACGCTATTTCGCATAGCGAAAATTTGTTATATGAGTTTTCCCCATAGGGAGCACTATCTTCGTACAGCAAAAAAAAATTCGTTATGTAAGGCGCCATGTTTTTTCAATTGTTTTTCCATTATGCAATTTTTTCACTATAGGAGGTATTTGTTATACAAGGTTCCACTGTATATCAATATTTGCTTGACTTCTGTAGGTGTCATACACTAAATAAAATAAAAGGTTACATTAATTCAAAGTAAAAATGTTTTAAAATCTGCTGTGGTGCTCGCGTCTCCTTTCGGTTTCTCCTTTGACCACGTTCCCCCCCCCCCTCCCAAGACTGTAGTGTGATCCTTTTTTGGTTGCTGTTTCTGGGGCCAGAGGGGAATTTTTGCTTGAACCACACATTGGCACTCGTGGTTCTTGACGTTTTCACCCCTTCCACACTGCAGTCACGGGTTGGATCTTACCAATTTTTTCAGCAGGTCACTTTTGGCGGATAGCACTGGTAAGGATGGTAAATACCCCTCACAATCTGGTAAGGGACACAATTGAGGGGGCAGCTGCCTGGAGAGAAGGAGTGAGGTAGAGTGCTGCCTTTAATCAAATGCAGCCCAGGGACAAGTGGCTGCTGATGTTTGGCAGCCTGGCAGCCACTTATAAAATTTGACAGATTTTCCATACCAGAAGTAACAAGACTGATAACTTCTGGTGAGGGGAACAATTGGAATAATGCAGAATAGTAAACTGAGGCAAAATTCCTTACCAGTGCTACATCCAGCCTGTTTGCAGATCAGCTTGCACTAAGCAGTTACTTCCCAGTTATTTCTTATTACAGTTGGAACTTAATTAAAAGTGGCCCAATTTTTGAAACCAAGAAGTTGTCTGTCTCCTCAATCCGGGGGTGTCGTGGCAAATGTCTGACACGAAAAACAAAGAAAAACCTGGTACTATTCACTAACATTTCCAAGTGGTGAAGATGACCCTGTTCACTCAGGCTCTCAAAATAACATAGCTTGTCCCATTCAATTTGAACATCTCTCGTTTGTTTAAGGTTACTGTGAATTTTGTTCTTGTATTTTATTTGTTTGTTATTTTGTTAATGGCTTTATGTTCTGTTTGTTTTAAATTGTTTTTTAAACTTTAATAATTTTGTGTCAGAAATTATTCTGGGTTGAAAGGATTTTTGCAGGAGAAACTCCACTTAGGGAACGGCCAAATGAGGCTTCTTTCATGTCCCCAAGAGCTGGGACAGAGACGGGAACTCATGCAGTTACCTGGGTTTTGAACTACCAACTTGCCAGCCTTCCAGATAACAAGGCGAACTTCTTAACCACTGATCCTCCACAGCCCCTTCTTTTCAAGCTTTATTTTTAATATATAATTATTTTTATTTATTTATTTATTTAGATTTATTATCCCACCCCAATCAGGCGGACCTGACCCTAGCCAGCTCACAAAAAGAAAAAAATTACACAAATGAGTGCAAACCAAACAATCCCACCACACCCCCACAAACCCAGAAACCAAATCAACTTTTAAAAATAATTAAACTATAAATTTACAAAAAAAACCCCTCAAAGATTTAAAAGGTTAAAAGGTTAAAACGGTTAAAAAAGTTTAAAAGAGCAAGAGAGGGGAGGCTGTTCCATCAGATCAGCCACCCAACGTGGGTGGCATACTATACTATGCATATATAACTATGCAAATAATCATTGACACCAAGAAAAGAATTTCTTAAAGAACATTTCAACATGGAGCATAGCAGAGAATTTGAAACTTTAAAGAAGGTGGACCACTGATCCTATTGTCATGAATGTAAAAGAAAACATGCTGATGTACTGTATTTATTTTAAATATATTTATATAAAATGCTATCTGGGTGACTTATGACTTTTTAAGCTTTAAATCATCCGGATAGCATTTTATATAAATATATTTAAAATAAATACATTACATCAGCATGTTTTTCTTTTACATTCATGACAATAGGATCAGTGGTCCACCTTCTTTAAAGTTTCAAATTCTCTGCTATGCTCCATGTTGAAATGTTCTTTAAGAAATTCTTTTCTCGGTGTCAATGATTATTTGCATAGTATAGTATTTATACTTTGTTGTTGTTGTTGTTAGACATTTTTCTTTACTGATTACTTTTATCATGTTTCAACAGAAGCTGCTTTTACATTACTCTTATACTGTGAGCTGCTTCAGTGGGAAGAGAGGCCTCTTCGAGAGTTTCTGCACTATCCATCTCAGACAGAATGGCAACGTAAAGAAAATCTTTGCCGGAAGATTATCCACTATTTTAATAAAGGAAAAGTATGTAGATTTTTTCTTACTTTTTTCATTAGTATTGCTGTTACTTTTGACTAAGACTGGAACTAGATATTAGAGAGGAAGCCTTACTGCACAGCGTCTTTTCCTTCTCTCTTCCCTCCCATTCTAATTCTTTGCAGTATCTGTATAGGTGCTCTCTTTAATACAAATCTGAACATGGTGAGGGCATTTAAATATGCTGGGAAAGCTGAAAGCAACATTTATTTATTATTTAGGCTTATATTGCCACCCATTACAAGTCTAATTTCCTTGTGGTGTCACATAAAATGGAATGCTCAAAACTTAGACACCAAACTAAAAATGTATCTATCCTTTCCAAAAATTAACAGTTGCAGCAAAAGAAAACTAATGCAGTGGTACCTCGGATAACGCTAAAATCGGATAACATTATGTTGTGCGATGCAAATGTTTGCCTCAAATTTCCCAAGGTTGATCTCAGCCCCAAAGCCTGCAGGGCTGGAGAACAGCTCTGTGGGTTATGGGACAGAGATCTCCGCTGCTATGGGCACTTAGGTTCCCAGTCACCCCACAGCTTTGGGCGCAAGGGTTTCCTTCTCAAGCAAAGGGCTATCCCAGGGTCAGATAGCCCTTTGTTTGTGAAGGAAACTTGGTCCCTGATGTCCCCCGACCTTCCCAGCAGGTGCTGCAAGGCAAAACGATGGGATTCAAATCCCAGCGTTTTGCCTTACAGCACCAGCCAGGTAGGTTTGGGGACTTCAGAAACAGCGCAGATCAGGTCCCACGACCCCCCCCCCCAGGTGGCAGGGATGCTGGAGAGCCTGAAATGGTTGGGGAAAAGAAAGTTTTTTCACCCATTTTGGGCTCTCTGCCACCCCTCCCCCTTCTGGGGAGGTCGGGGGACCTCATCCACACTGTTTCTGAAGTCCCCAGACCTCCCTGGGTGTTGCAATCACAGCGTGTGATCACACTTTGGTTGTGGGGTTGAACGGGCACACGTTGTGGTTCAACCCCCAACCCAAACGCCGATCGCATGCAGCGATCCGCCTGCCTCTTTGGAAAGAGCAGTGGGGATTCCACACATGGAATCCCCACTGCCCTTTCCAAGGAGGCAAGCAGATCACCCTTCTGTGGGCTTTTTTTTTTAACATTGTGCGATCAATGCATCGCACAACGTTAAAAACTGGATAACAATGAGACTTGTGGAACCAAGTCTCATCGTTATTCGAGGTACTAGTGTATTTGTGGTATAGTTTAGGTTTAGGTTGTTCCTATAAGCTATATGCTGCATTGTCTGATACAACATTTTAATGTATTGAATGCATTTTATACTTGGTTTATTCATTTAAAATAGCTATGTGATAAAGGTGGTTTAGAAATATTTAAATAAATATACTTTTGATGTTTGTGTAGCTCAGATTCCAGAACATTCTAATCTCTGGATAGCACTACACAGAGAAGTGGTGTTCATACTTTGAGAGATGTTTAAAGCACAGCTACATGCCTCAATCAGGGTGTGCTCTTTTACAATTTATCTCCTGAAAATACCATCTATGTGTCATCGTTATAGTCTGCAAAGATAATGAGTTGACAGTCAATTTTTCCCCCTTCAGCATCACAAACATTCCTTTCAAACATCATCACAGTAGCAGAAAGAAAGAGGATGTGTTCTTTTTTTAAAAAATCCATTTCACACCTGAAGGTGGCAAGATGTCTAGGAATGGGTTTGATAAGTTGATAGACTTAGCATTTCAAATCTATTAAGATCACAAGCATGATTTCCAAGGCCACATGGGTGGCCTCTTTGGCTTCTAGAATAATTTTGTCATGGCTGAAGGGATTTGTGGGGACTGTAAGACAGCAACAAATGCTGTAACCATTTTCATTACTGCCTTTCATGATGTGGATTTTTTCATGATATGGAAAAAACTGGCAGCTCATGCCAAATTTCTACTAAAACTTCGTTGGAGAAAATAAAGTTGCTGAGTACCAGTTCAAAGTAATAAGACTGTTGTGGCAACAATCCACAAGAACAAGAGGGAAAAGACTAAAAATACATTCCTCAAGAAGAGGAACCCCGGAGAATATTCTTTTTCCAGATATAGAAGGAACTTTCTAAAAATTATAATTGACTTAATGTGTCCAAATTGTCCTTGCTGAAACTGATGTGATTGGTTTACAAAATAGACTTGTCTCAGGTTATGGTACCTGAATCTATTGCAACTGTTTATGTTGAAGATTAAAAAGATAATGTTGGTTCCAAGCAAATGGTATACAGTAATACTTCATATAACATTAGTATCGAATAACACTAAAATCGCATAACATTAAGGAATCTGGGGGGAAGAATTGCATCAGATAACATTAAGATCCTATGGGATGCTTCAGATAACAACCGCTAAAGCCTGTGTGGTTACAATGTATCTCTATGGATCCCATAGGATTTTAACATGCATCAGATAACACTAAAAATCATATAACACCAAGACTTGTGGAACCAGGTTTTAGTGTTATATTAGGTTTTACTGTACTTTAAGATTTGAATGAAGGTGACTTGCATCAAGAACCACAAAACATAAGTTAGGAACCCACATTTCAAGTAATTCTGGACCAACCTAACAAAAGATAAATGGATACTATTTAGTGATTTGCTTTTAGAAGCTAAACAAATGTTTGCAATGCTAAATAAAACAAAGAATTTAGATCTGTAGCTTCTCTTCCTGCTCCTTTTACAGGAGAGTAGCCTAAAGCCTTCCCTGCTAGATGATATTTTACTGTTGTTCAATTTCATTTTCATAAGAGAGATAATAATAGACCTTAAACTTTTCAAATCTATAGTTATTAAATGGCTTTTGACTTATTCATTTCTGTGAGAGGTGTTCCTGGCCCAGGATGGCATCTCTTAGTTGAGCTAAGGTAACTTTTTTCCAAAAGGCTTCTTCCTATTGCCTAGAGCAGAGATCACCCAGAATCTGGACCACTGCCTAGCTAAAAAGCACAGGGAGAACTAATAGGTGAGAGTCTAATATACCATTTCCTTCTTTGTGTATACTTTCCTTGGGACGAAGCAGTTCTAAACTATTAAACTGTATTTTTATTCTTATATGTATGGAAATCTCACTTAGTTTGAGGTTTTGATCTTCCTTTTTCAGAGCTGGGAATTTGGGATCCCATTGTGCAGAGAGCTAGCTATTCAGTATGAAAGCTTGTATGATTATCAAAGTCTCAGTTGGATTCGGGTAAGTGAAATAATTAATTTGTAATTATTTCTTAATTTGTATCTCTCTTTAACAATAAGTAATATAAATTTACACATTTTCTCTTACAAACCTGAAAGATACTATCCATAGGAAGTAGAACAAAGCAATTACACATTGTATTCTGAGTATTAGCCTGGTTCCATATACTGTATGTCATTATTTTCATGATTAGGTTTCAGACCCCTTGCTTCCGGATGCATCACTTGTCTTAAGAGGCTGCAAGCCAAGGAAAGAAAAAAGTCTAGTGTTCTTCTGTTCTCAGATAGACTGATTGTTGAACTAGCCAGTCCCCCATATCTAACATCCTTTGACTCTTTCTTAATGAAATAATATCCTTATTAAGGGAAGAAAAGAGGAAACAACCTAGCAGGTTTTTTGAGAGCTGTGTTCATAGGAATTGCCTCCCTTAGCATACTGCAGACCATTGATCTTATATCAAAAACCAGCTGGCAGACATAAGGTTCTTAGGCTCTGGGAGACTCAGAAAAATAAAGTTAGAAACAAAACCCAATCTAAAAAATAAAATCTGTCAATGTGTATGATGAATTAGAGGCGCCTAGGCTTACATGTCTTGTCTGCCTCTTATATATACTGTAACTTGTAATGCCTGAACTAAGGACCCCACTTTTTTTGTATCTGTTTTTTCCTAATCCTACCATTAAGATTATTTTTGACATAAACATACACTTCACTGAAATCAGTGGAAGTAATGGTTGCAGATTGTCCTCTGAAATTCAACTGTATACACAGTAATTCATATGGAAATCATATTTTGAACTCTTTGTCATGAGCAAAGTTGCAAAGCTAATGCACAAGAAATACTACTGCCAGGTTCTTAACCAGTTGCAATCTTCCATTGATGTTTACACTATCAATCTTACAGTGGCAGGCATAAATAATAGGATTATAGAAACTGATTTCAACGTAATAATGTACATATAATTGTAGATAAGATTATAGTTTAATATTCATATGATATATTTAGAGCAAAACTACTTGAATGTAAAATCCTCCCTTTCAAAAACAGGGACAATGTGGCTTCATCTTCCAGATATACAAAAATAATTGTTACATGTTTCAGACATAATTATTGTGATTTGAGAATCTTCCCTGCATAGCACACCATAAAAGCAAAACATTGTGTTCTGGTGTGGTAAGCGCCAGAATTCTCCCATTATAACAGGATTTCATATCCAGTATTTATTTATTTTTTGTACTCACAGAAAATGGAAGCTACATATTATGACAATATAATGGAACAGCAAAGACTGGAACCTGAATTTTTCAGAGTTGGTTTTTATGGAAGGAAATTTCCCTTTTTCCTTCGGGTAAGACAAATCAACAAATGCATTATTGTATGACTTGGCTTACAAATTAAAATGTTTTGTTTCTTATTTAAATAGCTGGAAATATCAGGCTTTTGCTCTCTTCATCAAGGACTAGGAATGTAACTGCCAAATACAAAGAAAAAGTTGAAGTCCATTCTGCTGGATTGTTTCTTGTATCTGTGCATGACACTTGGATTTTAATGTTGGTAGCTGTGGAATATAAGCAATATTTAACTTTGAAGACATGCAAAAATACCTTGACAGAGGAGCCTGCCATGCTCTGGTTCATGGGGTTGCAAAGGGTCGGTCTTGACTGTGTGACTAAACAATCACAAAAAGATACCTAAAGCTTTTTATGGAAAAATACATAGAACCAAGCGGACATAGTCATGGATTTTACAGAATTATTTATTAAATCACATTTATTACCATGGATTTGTTTTACTCTCATCATGAATTTCTATTTCTAAAGACAAGTGCTAGGTCAGGTAAAAAAAGGGGGGCCAAAGCTGAAAAATTCCTCCATTCAGAATTAAAATAAAATCAGTTACGTTAATGCATAAGAAAGGTTTACTGCTTATTTTAGTAGTTACTCATCAAACAGCTGTTAATCTCTAAGAAGCTTACAAAAATTTAACAAAGCAATTTAACATCACTGAATCAACATAAACACAGTTTTGTGAAATAGCAGGTTCTCATGTTGTGTAGCTGTGGGCATTTTCCTCTGAACTGAGTGAGGAAACAAAGGCGGGAATATCTTGCCATTTTCCAGTTCAGGAAGAATCCAAAACTGAGTCAGGGTCACATCTTTTACAAAGGTGCCAAGTGAAAACAAGGGATTGCCACATGAAGACCACCACATCTTTTCAGTGCTCCAGGTCTAGAAATGAACTCAGGTTGTTTTACCTATGCTTTGCTCTCTGATAAAATCTGCAAACAAAATTTACAAACACACACACACACACACACACACACACACACACACACACACACACACACACACAAACTATTATCAGTACCTGTTTTCAGCAAGCATGTCAATAACTAGAAAGTTCAGGAAGAAGGCTGTGCTAATCTATTCCAATACCCAGTATCAGCTTATCATTGTGGCATCCTCAACAAAGTGGTCCTCAAATGTACCATCAAGTAAGGGAGGAAAAAGACATGATTTCCTGGGACACAAGACTTACTCTGTGGCAGCACTGTTAGCGATGAGTGCAAGCAAAAAAACTCCCCTACCTTAATTGATATCAGATGCTCCTATGGAACGAAGCAATGGCCTTCATGGATCAGCTACTCAGCAATGCAAAACAAGTTGTTGCTTTATACCTTGGCCATATCATGAGGAACAACATAAAGTATAGAATACTCCAACTCGCTCTGCAAAACCCATGGGAAGAGAGGCTCTGGATGTTGACAGACTTCATGGCTGAAGAACCTGAGAGACTGGTGTGACATGTCCTCGGAAGAACTGTTCCAAGGAGTTAAGATCAGGAAGATTATTGTCATGATGATAGCCAATGTTCAGCATGGATACGGCATCTGAAGAAGTTGTATCATGCTGCTGATGGAAGTACAGTAATACCTCGGATAACGTTTACCTCGGATAATGCTAAAATCGCATAACGTTAAGTAATCTGGGGAGGAGAATTGGATCGAATAACGTTAAGGTCCTATGGGATGGATCGGATAACAACCGCTAAAGCCTGTGCGGTTACAATGTATCTCTGTGGTGCTTTAACATTATCCGATCCAACCCATAGGATTTTAACATGCATCGGATACACACTAAAAATCGGATAACACCAAGACTTGTGGAACCAAGTCTTAGCATTACCCTAGGTATTACTGTACTGTACTTATGGACCAAGAACAAAGGCAATGTCTCTCTTCCTTGTAGCCCTCAGCATGGCTTCAAAATGTCCTTCAGAGAGTTGAGAAACTCTAGACCATATTTTTAGTTCAGAAAATAGAAGAAGAAAGTTGTGCAAACAGATGTCCAATTGTGCTGTGTCAAATTTTGCCACTTTTACTCCTCACTAAGCAGTTCTTGTATCCTGCCATGTTACTGGTAGAGTGGTACTTTTGCCCCATGAATTGCCAACATCCTACTTAAATTAGGTCTCGGTTACACAGTGTTCTCATATTGTAGGAAATGGGTTGCTTCTATTGAATGGAGCATAACTAGAACTTTATGATTTGTCTTAATGTAGCTGCTGTTTGCCTCTCTGTGAAGTTTTTACACTCTAGTCCCCATATTATCAATAATCATTAGTTAATTATCACTTCAATTTTTTCCTATTTATGTTATGTTTTGATGTAATATAATAGGACAAAGAAAACCTGTTTTTTTTAAAAAAAAATTTATAGGAAGATGAAGAGAACAGTCTTCTTCTCTTTTTTCCTTTGTAGAATAAAGAATACATTTGTCGAGGCCATGACTATGAGCGGCTGGAGGCTTTTCAACAAAGGATGCTTAGTGAGTTCCCACAGGCCATTGCAATGCAACATCCAAACCACCCAGATGACAGCATTTTGCAGTGTGATGCCCAATGTATCCTTAAATAATTTTTTTCAGAATGAGGTTAACAAAGGCTGCTATAAGATGCAAAAATATTCTATATGTAGAAGATATATGTAGTACAGTACTTGGATTCTTCTTTCAATGCATCTCTTTTAGCTACAGTATTAAGAAACATGAACCAAAGAAGTGGGATGCTTCCTGGTACAGTAAATGCCACCTCCCAGCTTATGAAAATTTAACTTTAATCTTAAATTTCATTTTAATTTCTCTATTTCTTCTCTATCATTATTAAATAAAATCATATCTGATTTAGTCCAGTTAATTCTTAGCCCCACTACCTTTTCAAAGCTTTCTAAATGTCTCTGGACATTATCCAAATCCCTTAATGATTATTTTATGGATAGTATAGTATCATCTGCGATCAGTTTAATCTTTACTTTTTCTTTTTGTCCTGTACCTTCTATATTATTGTCTTCCCTTCTTGCACTCACCAGTAATTCTATCATTAGTGTAAACAATGCTGGAAATAAACAGCAAATTTAAGCTAGCACAGATTTTTCTGCTTTGCATTTGTCTGATAGAATCCAGCCAGAAAAACTATGTGACTTTTGGTAGGCTTTAGGTTTATGATTTTACACTTGCACTGAGTTTACATAAAATAATTCTTACTGAGGAATAGTTACTGAAAACAAGAAGCAAGTACTGTATGCTTGTTCAGTTATTGCCAAATTAAAAATAAATAGAAGATGAGGTGGAGACATTGGAAACACAAAAACATGACAGTAATAAGGATTCACAGTTTGAATTTTAAAAAATTGGCTTTCTATATTTATGAAGTTTCAGAACTGTACCAAAATTTAGTTGTTTGATAACAAAGGAGGTATGTCTTTTTTTAAAAAAACATAGAACCACTTTTTAATTGTTTTAGCTTTCTGCAGGACTCATAATCCTTAATTAAGCTACTAGTATTGATCTTTTGAAGTTCCAAGATAGAAGGTCGGGGGGGGGGGGAGGGAGAAATTTAGTGTAATCTGTGCCTCATAATAGATGTGCTTTTTTGAAGTAAAGTTAAAGGTTTACTTTACTCATTTAGATAGCAATTAAACGTTACAGATGTAGATATTAGCTAAAGATAGGATTTGAACAGCAAAATGGACTTCCATAGTTCAAAACTAATGAAAATTGAGAGAAGTCCCATACTTCATGTGTTGATGAGATGATAAGCATGGTTTCTAATGGCATTTTACACAATGAGGATCTGCAGAAAATATATTTGTTATTAACATAATAAAGGAAGGGGATTTAAATTATCTTGTTAGGTGCCTGTATATATGGTGGACTTTTTTTCTTTGACTGAATTGTGTTGCAGATTTACAGATTTATGCAGTGACTCCAATTCCAGATAATATTGATGTGCTACAAATGGACCGTGTTCCAGATCGCATAAAGAGCTTTTATCGAGTTAACAACATCAGGAAGTTCCGATATGATAGGCCTTTCCATAAAGGCCCGAAGGACAAGGAAAATGAATTTAAGGTTGAGATCAAGGCCACTGAATAACATTGTTGTAATGCTAAATGCATTGATGATCCTTTTTTTTTTTTTTTTGAAGCACATACCAAAAAAAACACCACACATTAAAAACAACTTTGAAGTTGACAAAACCCACTGGAATCCTATATGTGTCATCTCAGAAGTAAGCCCTAACAAACTTGATGATCCTTACATCTGAGGAGACATGTATGGACTTGAGTAGTATTGGGCTCCAAATAATTTACAGTATAATTATTTAAAATCATATAAATCCATAGAAAAGTATTATAATTTCTGTACTGTTCTTAGGTCTATGTATTATTTTCCCTTGCATAAAACATTCTACCCACTATGGCTGGCTATGTTTCTCTCCAAAGCAATCTGAATAAGACATTTTATAGTGGCTAGTAAAAACAGCTGGGGACACAACGATAAACTAAGTAAGGGTTAAATATTTTAACCTTGATATGACAGAAGTGCCTGGCGGACAGTGGTCCATGGGGTCGCAGAGGGTCGGAATCGACTGTGCGACTGAACAACAAAAAAACGGCTTATCAAAGTTTAGAAATAACATCTGAGAGAATAAAAATATATTCACTTTGTGTGTGAATATATTTTAACCTTGATATGACAGAAGTGCCTGGCGGACCGTGGTCCATGGGGTCACAGAGGGTCAGAATCAACTGTGCGACTGAACAACAAAAAAACGGCTTATCAAAGTTTAGAAATAACATCTGAGAGAATAAAAATATATTCACTTTGTGTGTCAAGGATAAGGAAGAATTTCCACAAATTGGGCAGCATAGAGAAAATACATTGTTCCTCCAGAGGTCACCTTCTCTTATGATAGAATAGTTTGGAGAAGAACATGAGGAGGTGGCCTTATCATATATACAAGCCAATGTGGTATAGCTATTTTGAATGTTGGAGAGACAAACAAGTTTGGAAAGGAACCAGAAGCTTGTGACAGTAAAGACCAATATGACATGTTCCAAGTAGCTAAAATCCAATTGCTTATCGTAGTAGAAGTCACATCAGAAGAACTTAAAAAGAAGTTGACTTTTGGGGAGAGGCATCTAATTGGCTACCATTTGAGCAAAATGTGGACTAGATAGATATTTGCACAATCTTCTTGAAAATTCAAAGGCAACTCTTAAAAATTCAGGGACATTACTTCTCTGAACACCAGCTGCTAGGACAAGGGTTCCCAACCTTTTTATGTTGAGGGCCAGACCACATCCCAGGACAGCTGAGTGGACTGGTCACATGGTTTCCCCACTGTAAACACTGCCATAAAGTGCATCGTGTTGACAGCAGGTGTGGGTGCATTTACGACAGGTACAGATGCATTTATGGCTGTTGTAAACACATTTACAGCAGACACTGGCACATTTATGGTAGGTGTGTTTACAGCTGTCATAAATATATCTGCTTCCAGTAGCGGCCAGGGCAGCAGCGGGCTACATGAAAGGCCGGGGCCAGTCCATGGGCCATAGGTTGGCCACCCCGTGCTAGGAGATAGTATCTCCTGTGGAAAACAAGATTGTATACTAAAATGTTACTTGGTATACTTTGAAGTGTGGTTCCTACATCTTAGTTACTTATCCAAAAGTATAGGACATAAAAATTTGGAACACTGAGGTTTCATTTTCTGTAACTTTTTGTATTTTCTTTTGCAGAGTTTGTGGATTGAACGTACCACTCTAACCCTGACTCACAGTTTACCTGGAATTTCTCGGTGGTTTGAAGTGGAAAGACGAGAATTGGTAACATGTGCTATCCTTGTTACTTAAAGAGGGAATAAAAAAGAAATAGAGTTTTAAACATGCCGATTAAATCACTTGTAACTTAAAACTTTTTCAGATTGCAACCATCAGCAGAAAAATAATAAATGGTTATATAGTGTATTTAGAGCCAACATGACACCTGTTACTTTCAAACAAATCTAAAATCTAATATGCTATATACAATCAGATATCCTCTGATTGGGTGGGATATAAATATTTAAATTAAATTAAATGGGTACTTCTCAACTCAACATCTGTTTAATATATGAGTAGTTGTACAGGAATCTGAATGGGATTGAAGTGTACTTGGTTTGTTTTGTAGGTTGAAGTAAGTCCTTTGGAAAATGCCATTCAAGTAGTGGAAAACAAAAACCAGGAACTAAGAACATTGATAAGCCAGTACCAACACAAACAAATGCATGGAAACATCAATTTACTCAGTATGTGCCTGAATGGAGTTATTGATGCAGCTGTGAATGGTGGTATAGCACGTTATCAGGAGGTAAATTAGAAGTGATGGTGGTGGTGATTTTTTTTTTTGAACAGTAGTCGAGTTAGTCTGTGTTTCAGACATAAACAAAAACATTACAACACTTTAAAGACTAACTGCTAAAATTTTAATGTGAGCTTTCGTGGATCAAGTCTACTTCATTAGACATAGGAGGTAAATAGCAAGGCATGAGCTTATATACACCAGATACAGAGTGATTAAATCAGAATGACAAATAATCATGCAAATCAGTATAGCTTCCTATGGCTGCAGTAGCAGATGATCTCTGGTAGTTAGTTATTCAGATCATCTCTAAATGTCCTCTATTCAATTTTAAATGTGGGGAATTACAAAAGAAATACCTGGCATTGAACTTATGCTAATGAATTTAACCTCTGTTGCTGTGTGAACACATCCACCGTTCTGTAGGACATGCTGTGAAAGGGAATATTGCAGAAAAGTTATGAAGGTGGTATAATATAACAAAATACAAAATATTTTGTAAGTTAACAATCTGTGTATCAAATTTGATAATGTCCAATAAACCCCTGACTAATATTCAAACCCTTGTGGTGGGTGTCCAACAGATGGATATATTTGATTTCTGCTGTGTCTCTCTGGATCCTAGCCTTGTAATTTCTCTGTTCAGGTCTTGTATAGGGTGTCCAGGTAGAGTGAAATGTTTTGAGACAGATTTATCTGTGTTGCCATTCCAGATGTCTGATTTATGTTACATTAGCAGTTAGTCTTTAAAGTGCTGCAATGTTTTTGTTTTTGCTTGAGGAGGAGGAGGAGGAGACTGCTGCCACCCCCACCCAGTGTGTCAGCAGGTGGGAGATTCTCCTTGACCATAGATCCTATTAATTTCATACTCTCATTTATTGCTACTCCAACTGCTCTTTATTAGGGCAGAGGAATGGGATACAGGGGCATCTGCTTCTTCATGCCTCCAAATCCACAGTGGAGCTTAGTTAACCCACTATAGTGATACCTCGCTTAATGAGCAAAATGTGTTCCATGGGGGTTGCTCATTAAGTGAAACACTGCTGTTAGCAAGACGGATTCGCCTGCCCACCCTCCTCAACCAACAGGGTGGGCAGGCGAATCCATCTCGCTAACAGCGCTGGCTTGCCTTTGGCCAGAGCAGCGCTTTTCTCTGCGAAGCAAAAGCAGACAGATTTGCCTGCCCACCCTGTTGCTTGCTAACAGCACTGGTTTGGGAAGCAGAACAGGGAGGGCCCCCCCCCCCCCAATCCCTTGCTGTTAGGGTTGCCTTCGCTGTTAGGCAGGGCGAATCCCTCGCTGTTAGGTTTGCCTTTGCCTCGCTGTTAGGTTTGTCTTCACTGTTAAGCAGGGCGAATCCCTTGCTGTTAGGTTTGCCTTCATTGTTAGGCAGGTGCTTGGCCAGAGAAGCGCTTTTCCCTGTGAAGCGAAGCCAGACTGATTCACCTGCCCACCCTGTTGCTTGAGCAGGGTGGGCAGGTGAATCCATCTTGCTAATAGTGCTGGTTTGCCTTAAGCCAGAGAAGCACTTTCCCAAGAGGAAAGTGCTTCTCCGCCAAAGGCAAACCTAACTGTGGGATTTGCCCTGCCTAACAGTGAAGGCAAACCCAACAGCCAGTGGGGCAAAGACAAACCTAACAGCAAGGGATTTGCCCTGCCTAACAGCAAAGGCGTGTTGCTTGAGCAGGGTGGGCAGGCGAATCCGTCTTGCTAACAGCGCTGGTTTGGGAAGTAGACCATCCGGTTCCCAAACATGACGCCACTGCCAATTCGCCAGCACAGGCAAGAGAACTGTTCTTGTTAAGCAAGTTTTGCTCGTTCAACAAGGCAGACCTTTTGGAGAAAATCCTGCTTGTTAAGCAAATTACTCGCTAAGTGAGATGCTCATTATGCGAGGTATTATTGTAGTTGTAAGGATCACTGTCTTCAGTCTACAGCCAGACCTAAGATAATTTGACTGCGACTCTAGCATATCCAGTCCAGAGCTGGGGTCTAATTTAGAACACTGATCACAACCAGATGATACTCTTCAACTATACATATATTTGAAATTAAGAATAACAGAAGAGCCAGAATCCAGTTGAATATTTAACCTGGCTCACTGAAGAGCCACTAATTAACAAGTTCCCAGTTGAATTTCTCGTCATGTGCAGAGTCACATAACTGGCACATAACTAGGAATTTTATCATGGATTCATAAATTACCAAGTATTCAGGATATGCTTTTTTACTTACACTGGGATATTATTCACTTGGATTATGACCCTTAAGTAAAATACTTAAAATTACTGTTTCATGCAATACTGCTAGGTATCTTCTGTCTGTTTTTCATGTGGTCATTAGTAAATATTTATTGAATGTTAAGTAAAAGAATTGTCTTTTCTCCCAGGCCTTTTTTGACAGAGATTATATCACCACTCATCCTGGAGATGCAGAAAAAATTACACAATTGAAAGAACTGATGCATGAACAGGTATTCTTTTGCTATAAAGAGGAAGGTAGAATATTGGAGTAAAATTTTATTTTCTCAATAATATATACATTTTATGATTTTATTTTCTCAATAATTTATACATTTAATATCCTCAAGGCTGTAGCAGTCCATTGCAGTCTTGGTGTTAAATCCTGCATGTCTCATCTCATATATGCCACAGGAGATGGCTCCGTGATCATAGTGTATGGGCCACTTCATGGCAAGCTGGGATCCACCTTAAACAAATTCATGCCAGTGGCATTTTTCCTGCTTCAGGAGAAAAAATGCATTCTTGGATACGAGTTATAGCCGAAGATGATACCACATGGTCAAGTAAACTAACCTTATTCAAGTTAATCTGGCAGTAGATTTATCATATTCATATATATATAAGATAATATTCAAGTGGAGTATAGACGTATTGTGTTTCTGATACTTTACATGTTTCTCCTATCTGCAGCAGGGGAGTTTCAAGCCTGACATAATTAATTTGCTATTCATATAGATTAAAATATCTACAGGAAATAATTGTTTGACCATATCTATTACCACCATTATTTTCACTTTTAATTTTATTTTCTCTAGGTACATATCCTAGGAGTAGGTTTGGCAGTACACGAAAAGTTTGTGCATCCAGAGATGCGTCCACTACATAAGAAACTAATTGACCAGTTCCAGATGATGCGATCTAGTTTGTACCACGTAAGTAGATTACCATTCTTTACACAAGGATAGGCAACATGATGTTTTATTGTAAAGATGGTTATTATTTACTGAATGTTTTTATATTGTATGATATTGTATTGATATGTTTGTAAGCCGCTCAGAGTCGCACTTCGCGATTGGGGCGGGATATAAATCGAATATAGAATAGAATAGAATAGAATAGAGAACATGAATCCCATGAAATGCATGCAAGCCTCTAGCACCTCTGGGCCCTCTACACCTCCCACGCTTACTTCCAGATGGGATCTGGAAGTGATTGGATAGGTGCTTAATAAATGAATTATAAATGAAGTACAGTATTTGGACGTTTGAGGGAGACTTTAATTTTTCTTTTGATTGACCATTGTAATACAGTTTCATTGTAAGTGTTCTGTTAAAAACCAAAAACTTTGCATTATATGTACTTTAGTGATAATATTGGGGGATTGGTGTGTGTGTGTGTGTTTGTGTTTCTCCCTTTATCGTATATTCACTACCTGTTCTTCTGAAATTCAGCTGAAAAGCAGTTTACAGGTGTTAATTCTGATAAATATTTCTTTGTCAGTAGTTGTGTGGAGCCATTGATAATGGAATAAGGTGAATCTTTCTACTTCTTGGATGCCAAGAGGTTATCTTTGGTTCTCAGACCTGAGAAGTTGAAGTAAACATGGATTCATGAGAGTCATGTTTTAAGATCACTTATACCAATATGCTTGGATAGAATTCTAGCTTCATAAACAATCCATATGTTATTCTTCTACCCTAATGAGCATCTGACATTTAACATCTTTTACAGGAATTGCCTGCTTTGGATAAACTTAGTCCAGCTTGCTCAGGTACCAACACACCACGCACCAGTATGCTTGTATCACACAGCCCTATGAGTCCAGAGAGCATTAAACTAGTGCATCGTCACAGGTATTTACTTTTTATAATCTTTATGTCATGAAGATTTTGTATAACTTCCTTCACTGGTGAAGGCTATAATAGAGTGACTCATGTAGTGGCAGGGTCAAAATACTGAGAGTGAATTTGGGACTAATCAGAGTTATAGGCTCAGCAAGCTCCAACCTTTTACATTAATTGTATTCAGGAACAGTTTTCTTGTAAAGGGGTGTTAGTTGTATGTGTGTCTTCATTGCATACTTGAGGACAGTGACTTGTGCTTTGACGTGCTGTTTTTTATTATGGACGAACTTCAAATTTGACAGCTTTTGGCAGAACATTAAAATCATAATTGTTGCTGTCATCAAATTTTGTTTTAGTAACTGCTAATTCTTAGTTAAAACTAATCATTTTTCATAATTAAAAATGGTGTCCCCAAATTTTTGTTCCTTTATTTCTTACAAAATATGTATTATGGCAACAGTTGTTTAACTGAGGTGGAGGTATAGAATTAATTAGCTGGCTGGATAGCTCAGTGAGTCAGAGAACTTGGCTTTAGAGCCAGGAATCAGGTTCTGGATCTCCCCTGCCCCCCACCAGTGTGCACCTTGGAAGAGAAGAACTACCCTGTGTACCCATGGCACCATCAATCTTACAAGGTGTAAGATGCAGTAGGATGCCAGCCATTGCTTACTGTGCATTGCACTTATTTGTTACGATTATTCTGTATTTATTTTATATCATTGTAATTATTTTTTCTTGTAGCCACTTTGGGCATATACTCAAACTGCAGGATGTAAATATTTACAGAAATAGATAAATATATAAATGCTTAATAGACAGAGGGATAGTTAGCTCAGCATGGTTATCCAACTCCATTCTTGAAGTTTTCATTGATTTATTCTACCATTTCTACACTTGACAAATAACTTTATCTTCAGTTGGCCAAAAATTGAACTGTATGTATTTAAAGTACTTTTGTGGGTTTTATGTAATTAAAATATAACAATAATAGTTGTGTGTCATCAAGTAAATTCTGACTTATGGTGACTCTTTCCAGGGTTTTCTAGGTGGAAAATATATACAAGTGGTTTGCCATTCCCTTTTTCTGGGGGTTCTCCAGATTGTCACCATCTGGCTTTTCTCCCTAGAGGCCCAGTGGGGAATTGAACTCCAAACCTCTGATTCCACCGCCAGATACCTAAAGCACTGAATTATCTATCACAGGGGTGCCCAAAATTTTCAGGCTGAGGGCCAGTCACATGGTTTAGGGAGCCGGTCACTATGGTCCAGGGGCTGGATGTGGGCCCCGATGCCAATTCATCCGGCCTGCAAAACCCTCATTGCTCCTGAAAGCGGAAGTAAAACATGCCCATTGGCATCAGAGGTCACATCTGGCCTCTGGACCATAGCTAGTCAACTGAAAATATACTAATGCATCAGGGTTTCATAAAAGTGGCAAGTGGCAAGTAATTTTGATGTACTGCCACTCCAGCTTCTAATGAATGAGATGCCAGTACTGTATTGTTCATTTTTACAATTGAGACTTTCTTGATTGAAAGAAAGATGAAGCAAAAGGTTACTTACTCTTTTTATTCTATGTTTACTATAGCCCATTGAATATCCTGGGTACAGTACGACACTCGTCATCTTCTCTTTCTTCCCATACATCAAGTGAAACTGGAAATCTGGTTATCTTGACAGACAGCTCTGTTGGAGAAACTTCAGAAGATATGTACCAAATGCAGGTACAGCTTTATATGCTAAGAGTCAATTGCAAGGAAAATTAAATATTCAAGACCATTTTAGGCCAAACAAGATATCTGCTAGTACATGACTAATCAGCTTTTACAAGAGTTATTTATTATTGTTGTTGTTGTTATTATTTATTTATTTATTTTGTTTAATTTGTACCCTGCCCTCCTCCGAAGATTCAGGGTGGCTTTATAACTAAAATCAATTAAAATATATTACATACAACAGGTTAAA
Organism: Furcifer pardalis; assembly: GCA_030440675.1. NCBI lineage: Eukaryota > Metazoa > Chordata > Lepidosauria > Squamata > Chamaeleonidae > Furcifer > Furcifer pardalis. The sequence continues at coordinate 108,355,912 of CP126893.1, forward strand.
ATTAGCTTAAAAATTAAAAGTTGAAAGTTAAAAGCAATGAGGAGAGAGGTGGGGTATTCAAAAGAGCCAGGTGGCCGAATTGACCGTCTGGCCTGCTCCCCACACATGTTCCACCAGCCAGGTCTTCACTCCTTCCCTAAAGGGCAGCAACTCTGTCTGGAGACGAAACTCCGTTGGCAGGAGGTTCAGCAGGGCCGGAGCGGACATAGAAAAGACCCTCCTTCTCGTGCTAGAGAGATGAGTCTCTCTAGCTGATGGTACGACCAGAGAGCCTCTTTGGTCCATTCTAGTGGGACCGAAAGTTGGGACCAAAAAGTTGCTGTTCAAGTATTGTGAATAAGTGATTGAGATTCTCTCCACACTGAGCTTTTCTCATCCCCATGATACCAGTGCTGCATCCTGGTATTAACACAGTGCAGAGCTGAAACTAGTGCCAACCCAGTCAAATGTTGGACACAAAAAAACTTGTTTCCTGTTTGTTTTTTACACTACTGCTTTGAAGAAAGTTGAAGGTAAAATAGGAGAGAAGAAAGAATAGAGGCAAAAGGAAAAGGCAATCTGTGTTTGGAATGAGACGTCAGGAAGAAGTTTCAGAAGCATGCAGATATGTTGCAACAAGACAACACAGTCTTTAAGGTCTTTAAGATCTATTAAGGGTTTAAGGTCTATTAAGGTCTTTGATGAGTTTCAGTTTATTATTGCTGATATTTGTAAGGTTTTTAAGGTCTATTAAGGGTTTTTGATGTTTTATGATTGTAATGTTTTCACTGTTGTTATGCCACCCAGAGTTGCTTGTTCGATTTGGGCAGCAATATATAAATTTGAATATATTTGAATTAATTAATAAATACATCTCAGTGCATCTTGCAACAAAAATCATTCAGTGATATGGATGCAGATATTCAGATTTACAGCAAATTTATCTAAACAACTCCAAATTGACCAACAACAACTCAACTGCATAGATGAGCCCAAGGTACAAACTAGGAAGTCCCAGTTCACTTCTGCTCTTTGTATGAACTGACTAGGACAATTTTTGCAACCCACTGTTTCTAGCTGTCTGGGCTAGATCTCCAAAGTCAGGACTTCCCACCAGATTTCAGATTCACTCAAAAATATATCACAATCACGTTTTTCTCCTCTCTGAGGCTGATGTGGAGAAATGAGGACTTCCAGGGTCTTTGTGTCTCCTGACCTAAAGCACATCCAGCTATCACAACTACCAGAACATTTTCATTTATCTGTGTTTCCTATTATTTTCCTTTTTACCTTCTGTCAGTTGCCTGCAGATTTGTGTGCTGCTTTCCCAAATACATTGGCACAGTACATAATCTGAATGATTCTGCATAGGTAGCTGGAAAAAAGTCATCTCCTGTGACCTAAAATTGACAGTTCCTAATGTGTGGTTGTAGTGATGTTCATTTGAAAAATAACTGTTCAGGAATGCAGCCTTGTCATACACTTGAAGTGTAGGAAAGCAGTTTTCATTAGCACCTATTATATGCAAACTTTGATATAAATACATGACTCAAACAACAAGATCAAGCAAACAAATCTATAAATCTTAAGATTCTTGTTGACCATGGCAACTGCTGATATTTGTACAAAAGCTGCAGTTGCAACTAGCCCTTTTGGAGCAGGCTTGTATGGTCTAAACAGGGTTGTGTGAGGTCAGGGGGAGAAGCAGTTTGCCATTTGGTGTGATCCTCACATCCAAAATGCATATAGATTTCAAGTTTTCCTACTTAGTCGTTCTCCTCCCATTTTCTATTTTTGCTGTTGTGAAGTGGCTTAATAAACTAGCTACTTCACGATATTGGAAAATTAAACACTTCCCCTGCTTATTTGCAGAAAATTTTACAACATCTTTTCTTTGCCTGGTGTGTAGTGCCAATTGGAAAACTGTGTGCAGCCACCATTTCAGTTTATTCTTCACACCAGGCAAAGAAGATACCCGTCTGATCGAGCCCAAAGTGTCCCTTAGTTCAAAGTACAAGGATTTGCTCACTTGTGTCTGTTTTATCTTCCCAGGCTAGTCCTTCTACTTCAAGCCTGAGCTCAACCCATTCTGCGCCGTCCCAGATGATTAACTCTGCACCACCAAGTGCACGAGGTAGGAAGGAGTGCTTTGGATAGAGTTGCCAGGGGTAGAATTCTACAAGTAACTGAGATCTTTTTCTTTGGATGCTCTGAAATGTACAATGGAAGTGCTTCCTTGTTTGACACTAATAGTATGTTCTGCTAAAACATCTTCTAGACCATGCCTAGCATATCAGCTTTTGAGACACTGTTTAGTACCGAACTTTTTCCATGGCATTTTAATTCTAGTTTTAGTGGACTCTCAAAGCTGAGCCTATTCCTTTACACATGCAAGCAGATAATAAATTTGTTTTAGTTCAAAAGCAAAGAGACTGAGAGATGATACTAAAAAAATTACAACCATATGAGGGCAAAAGTAAATACAAGGCATGTCTGAAAAATGTGAATTGAAACAAATGTCTAGTGTGAAAGTGAGGACTTGAAATAAAGTATAACAGAATAGCTTTTCTGTTTGGATTACAGATGAACAACAGGAGAGAGAGAGAAATAAAATAACTTTTCCTACCTTTTATTTCCTATTTATGAATTTTACTTATGGTTTCTCCCTTAACAAGTCTTCAAGTTGTTTTTCTTCAATGATCCATCTAAGACTAGATACCTACAAACTCTCAGAGTGGATTGTGTTGCCAGGTTGCATATACAGTAAAACACCGGATAACGATTGGATCGGATAACGCTAAAATCGCATAACGTTAAGTAATCTGGGGAGGAGAATTGGATCGAATAACGTTAAGGTCCTATGGGATGGATTGGATAACAACCGCTAAAGCCTGTGCGGTTACAATGTATCTCTATGGAGCTTTAACATTATCCGATCCATCCCATAGGATTTTAACATGCATCAGATAACACTAAAAATCGGATAACACCAAGATTGTGGAACCAAGTTTTACCGTTATCCGGTGTTTTACTGTACTGCCCCTTTGCTTTTTGAGCTTTGTCTACAACAGAGGTCCCCAAACATTTTGGGCTGTACAGGCGCATTTTACTTCCGCTTCCAGGAGCAATGAGGGCTTCGTGGGCTGGATGAATTGGTGTTGGAGGCTGTATTCGGCCACCGGGCCATAGTTTGGGCACCGCTGTTCTACAAGAATTCAAATATCTATGGCAGCTATGAGACAGTGGAAAGAATCTGATAAAGAACGTACTTTGCATGCAGAAGGTTCCAGATTTATCTGCAGTTAAAAATATCTCCAGTCACAAAGCTAAAGATTCTGTATAATCAGTCGTATGATTTGCTTACTGAAAGTACAAAACAGAATTTATTATCTTTGCTAGTTTCAGAACTGTTGTAACCTGCAGGGCTATAGAATATTTCTGCTTGGAAACCCATAAAACAACTGCCAGTCAGAATAGGAGATACTGGGTAGGTAGTCAACATTCTCCCAGAGTATAAAGTAACTTAATATGTATCAATATGGACAGCACTGTTGGAATGAGTGAATATCTGGTACAGAAACAACATGAGGGATTTATCTGGTCATTAATGTAAGAATCCAACATCATCTTTGTGAATTGTTGTGCACTGAAATCAAAGTCAAGGTCAGATACTACAGTAGGCCATGTTTCATTAATGAGAGCTCTCCTTATTAATAGCCAAATCAAGCAACCTAATCAGCCAGCCAGACGAGGAACTGCATAACACAGGAAAGGAAAAAGTTGGTTATATAAGGAAGAATTACCTGATTCTCTTTTTTTTTATTTTTGAAAATAAAGTATAAACAATAAACAGAAAAAACAACAATATACAAGTACAAAATATAATAGGAACTGTGATGGCTTCGTGGTTAAGATGCTGGACTTGAAGACTGGAAGGTCAGAGTTCAATACCCGAGTACTGTACATGATAAAGTGAGCTCCAGTCTGTCCTAGCCCTTGCCAACCTAGCAGTTCAAAAGCAAGAATTGCAAGTAGATAATTCGGTACCACTTCAGTGGGAAGGTAAACAGCCTTCCATGCATTCCGGTGTAGGCGTGCCTGCCACATACATGTCCACAGAAACGTCTGCAAAATGCAGACAATGCTGGCTCTTTGGCTATAAACAGAGATGAACACTGAATCATAGCGTCAGATAACGACTGGCTTTCGAGCAAGGGTGACCTTTACCTTTACAAATATAATAACATAAAGAAAGAAAAAGAGAAAGAAAGAAAATTATATAATTACTGCATGCACCCACCATCTTAGTGGGACATTACACATCTTCTTATAATTATTCTATATACAGTATAACATTTCATTTATATGTTTATATTTGTCCCCTCTTTCTAAAGATAATTCTTTTATCAGATAAATCAGCTGAAACAGAAGAATCTGCCTTTTTCATCCTGTTTTTTGTTAACTCAAAATAGTCCTTCTGCAAGCTTCCTTTCTCCTTAATAGCAAGGGAGGGATTGCATACTTTATTTCTGGATTAGAAAAGTATCAAAAAGGAAGCATTTTTGAGGTAACAGATGTCTTGGAAAATACAAGGTTAAACAGTGCCATTGTGAAACTTCCTAAGCTGCTCTCTGATTAATAATAGCACCGACCCGGGGGGGGGGGGGGTCACAAAGATATAATTATTCCTTATTAATAATTGTACCTTCATTTGTAACTATTATTCTCTGTCAGCCAGCTAAGTACATCTTGCTTCTGTTTTGATGTCACAACGAGGGTAGATTCTCCAGGAATCACTTTCTGCAGGAACAACTATCTTTGTTCAAGCAGGTCCAAGAATTTCCATATGACATACTGTATATGTAATAATTGCTTGCTAGAGAAACATAAAGAATAGCAAACATTGTGCCACTGTAATACAGTACAAGTATAAATCCTGTTGGTGAATTGCCACAACCTAAGGTTTGAGAAAGCCTTGATGCCAGGAAAGGTCAAGTGCAGAAGAAGAAGGAGGCAGCAGAGAATGAGATAGTTGGATGGCATTGTTAACACAGTGGGCACAAAGCTGGGTGGGTTGAGGAAGATGGTAAAGGGTATGGGCACCTGGCATGCGATGGTCCATGGGGTCGCAAAGGGTCAGACACAACTATGTGACTGAACAACAACAAGTTAGTGCAGGGGTGCCCAAACTAGGGGCCGGGGGCCCGATCCAACACCAATTCATCCAACCCATGAAGCCCTCGTCGCTCCTGGAAGTGGGCATGTTTTGCTTCCACTTCCAGGAGCAATGAGGTCTTTATGGGCCAGACAAATTGGCATTGGGGGCTGTATCTGGCCCTAGAGCCATAGTGACTGGCCCATAGCCTGAAAAGTTTGGGTACTCCTGAGTTAGTGTGAGCAGTTGCTGCTGCAGACTGAATCACAGCCTAATTTCTTAACTTGTGACAATTCACCAACAAGATCTATCCAAACTGCATTATGATGAGAGTATAAATAATAGGATTTTGGCCACTAGTAATCTCTTTTTTCCAGATTACAGCATTGGAAAATTCATGTATGCCACAACAGGGCATTGCCTCAGTCCCAGATCTATTCCCCAGGATTTTCTCAGTGTCCATTTGCTGCCAAAGAAAATTTTTCCTCAGCATACATGACATGTAGAAAATAGCTTTCATGGGGGATTGCAGAATTAATCCTCCCTCCAGAACTTTTAAAAAATTCAGTAGTGCCAACAGGTTTCGGTTTAATGGTACAGAGTATTCCCTAACCCTCCTTCCCCACAGCACAGTTAATCAGAAAAGTGTACTTTTCCTCTAAGCTTAATTGCATAAAATGAAGGTAATCTTGCTCTAGGAGGAAAAGAGAAAGGGAAGTGTAGGCAGATAAGTGAGAGATTAGACACAGGAAGGAATGGCTAAATATGTTTCTTGCCTTCCTAAAAAGTTAAGTCAGTTAGGAAATCTGTGGCATTAGAGGTGTTGGTTGATTTCTGTTCCCATCAATCCCAGCCAACCTGGTCAGTGATAAGGGATGATGTGAATAATCAATGTTTGGAGAGTCATGTGCCATCAGTTCCTCATTTGTGAATTAAACATCTAGGATGAAGTACTTTTCCAGGATGTATATATAGATGCATAGATGTATATGAGAGAGAAACAAAGAATTAGTTCTTACTGATAATAAAATATTTCCTCTGTATTGTGATGCATGGAGAGGGTAGAAGGTTTCTCTGGTTTCTCTTCAGATTGTATAAATCTTTCACCTTTTACTATTTCCAGGCTCCTCCCTGCGGCATCATCCTGCTCTGTCCTTCCTCTAATCCCAAATCTGTTTGTTCCTTCTTCCAAGTCTTCCCCTCTATACTGTTTTCTAATATTTTTCCTTGCCTGTTTTCCTAGCTTTTAGTCTTCCCATCGCCCTCCAATGCTAGATTTTAGATCTCCCTCCAAAAGAATAACACATAATTTTGTTTTCTTTTATTTTAAACCAGTATGTAAATATGATAACTGATTGAGAAATTAAGTTACTGGAGGGTTTTGGGGAAATAGAAGTGGTCTCTTTGATTTGCTTTTGTGTTACTTAGCATTGTGGGGCTGCAGTGGCTCAGTGGTTAAGAAGCTCACCTTGTTAGCTGGAAGGCCAGCAAGTCAGCAGTTGGAGACCCAGGTACTGCATGACAGATTGAGTGCCCGTCTCTGTCCCAGCTCCTGCCAACCTAGCAGGTTGAAAACAAGAAATTGCAAGTACTGTAGATACATAGGGACCACTTCAGTGGGAAAAGATCTTGGGACATGAAAGGAGCCTCATTTGGGCATCCCCTGAGCAGAGTATCTCCAGCAAAAATCCTTTCAATTCCCCAGAATAATTTCTGACATGAAATTATTATTATTACTTAGCAGTGAATCAAAATTTCAAAACTTCATTTTTGTACAAAAATTGCCATGTTAGGTATGTGTGTGTTTACGTGTATGTACATGCATGCTTGAAATATTCAGGGACAGTAGGTCATTAACAAATATCTACCAGCCACACACTTTTTTTTTGCATTTTATTACCCCACTGCAAATTAATAGAAGATTCTGAATTATCTTTAGGGGCTACAAATTAAATTGAAATGTTGGTTGTATTTTAGATTATTTGGATAAGAAATGTATTGGCTGGTTTACCATTCTGTGGAATTTAAATAGTCCTAGCAATTTTTTTCTAAATATGCCTTCTTCAATATAAGTTAGCATGTGCTAGTTTTGTGCAGATAGGACCCCAAACCTTTTAGTACAGTAACTAGCAATGCCACTAGTGTATGATATATAAGACACCAATTGCTGCCAAACACCTCTTATGAGTTAGTAATATTTCCAACTTAAACCATGATAAAACATTTTCCTTTCTAAGTCTTTTTTTCTCATTCTGCACTAAAAAATTTTTTTTTAATTGTCGTAAATTAGATAGAGCAGCTATTGTATATCTGGTGTGCTTAGGTGGAAATTGTGGTATAAATATAAATACATCTGCAGGTTATGGAAAGTTGGTGGAAAAGCAAATTTAATCAGAGCTGGGCAAATGAAATAAATTAGCAGAAATAGATACGTGAATGCACTATTTTAGGATCCATTCTATCAGCTCATTGGATCAATCTATAAAATATGTACTTTACAGGAAAATAGGCTGGTACGTTGCTACATGTAGCATTTACGGTAATAACTTCCCAGTGGCCTTTCCCATATCTGAGACCTCCACTGTTGCTTAACACATGGAGTGATTTTTGATAAAGGAGAGCTAGTTGACATGTTAAAGAGCATTTTGCAATGACAAGAATGAGTTATTGGCAGAAGGAAGGGGATGAAGGAAGCAACTATTTTAGTTGGTGAAAGAGTAACAGATTTATTTGAGTTAGCGTTTCAGAATCTGTTTCAGAATCTTTCTTCAGACACAAGATTTATAGGGATGATAAGACTTGTTTATGTGATAGTGATCAGAGTCTGCACTAATAATCTGTGATCTCTAGGCAACAAAGAGAAATACAGTAATACCTCGGATAACGCTAAGACCTGGTTCCACAAGTCTTGGTGTTATCCGATTTTTAGTGTTATCCAATGCATGTTAAAATCCTATGGGATGGATCGGATAACGTTAAAGCTCCATAGAGATACATTATAACCGCACAGGCTTTAGCGGTTGTTATCCGATCCATCCCATAGGACCTGAACGTTATTCGATCCAATTCTCCTCCCCAGATTACTTAACGTTATGCGATTTTAGCGTTATCCGAGGTAAACGTTATCTGAGGTATTACTGTACGTTTCAAACACGTTGATCTCACAGGACATTGTATTAGAGGGGACATGTATTTCTACTCTGTGTCTGAAGATATAGATTCTGAGCCATCAAATTCACAAATAAATGAACCTACTAGGATGCAACAATATTCTCCCCTCCCCCTTTCTTTTCTTTTCTTTTCTTTTCCTAACATTTGGAGACAAACTAACATGGCTTCTTCTTGGGTAGGCAATGAGAGATGTCATAACATTTGAAATGGCAAAATATATATGATTTAAAGTTTTGTTTGAACACGCACTGTCATATTTAACTTATGTTTTTATTCTTATAGTTTATAATAAGCTTCAAAATACTGCCATTTAATTTTGGACAGGTTTATTAAATTAACTGAGAATTTGAAATTTAATTAATATTAACTAAAAAAACACACATCTTCTTGATACTTTATAATATGTCAGTTTTTAGTTTAATTATTGTGAAACTTCACATTGAATAAAATCACATTAAATAAAGCTCGTGGTATTGAAAATAGCATGATGGGGTTTTGGGTTTGCTTCTTATGTATTTTAAATTTTAATAACTTTTATACTACCAAAAAAATTACATGTATACAAACGAAAGCAAAGTGCAGTGCAAAATTAACATGCCAAACTGCCAATATGCCTCAATCCTTTTATATTTATTCATATTCTTTTTAATTTAGTGCTGATGAAAAGTGCTGGATTGACAACACTGGAGGCTGAAGCCCTCTGTTTTTCCACAGAACAGACACAGCAAGGGCGGCAGCAGTGCAAGCTTCCCCACACTGCCCCCACCAATGTGCCTCATCATTGTCCTGGAGGGAGAACCTCTAGAGGTGAGAGGAGGATAGATTGGTCTCCATGACCCATTCAGTCCTTGGCCTTTTTGTTGAGGTTGCTAACAAAGTGACCAGCTTGTGGGTGGCATACATGGACATTCTCAAAGTGAGGAAGTGCACTGAGTTCATCAGTAAATTTCACTGTAGGCATTTAGTGTTGATAAAAATCTGCAATGAGTTGGAAGACTACAAGAGAACTTTGACTTCCTAAGTGATTGCTAACACAATACTTACCAAGGTTCACAGCTGGTGTAGATTTTTTTTAAAAAAAATGTCAACTACTATGCTTTTTCGGCTTTAACTTCAATCAATTTCTTGATTTCCAGCCCAAACTCCAGAGTTATTCTTGGCACTTTCATGAGCATTCAGATAGAATTTTAATATCTTGAGAAGTCGAGATGTATGGCTCTAATTACCTAGATCATTTTGCGTGTAATTTATAATAAAGCAAAAAAATGTGGTGGGGGGAAATGACTCTACAGTTATAATGAATATCTTCTGTTCATGCTTATTGAAAAACATGCACCATTTCATTTTCTACACTAATGAATACATCAGCTTCTTAATTCTGCACGGCAATGTCAGAAAACAACTTCTGGGAAGATTTGAGGACACATTTTGAGACTCAAGACCAAAGATGAACTTGATTTATTTATTTCTATTCTATATATACATTTTAAATATTATTATCTCATGTGCTGTGGATTGGGAATTACTTGCATTTTTAGACTCTCCCTTCCATACTGCCAATTCTAAATTTTTGTTTTCGTAGATAAGTCTCACTATTTGTCTGAGAACTGAACATAGATCAGATCAAATGTACACTTTTCATAAGAGTTAGTATAATCATGTCTTATTTTTAGATTAGAACAATAGGATAAAACAATCTACCAGTAACAGTTGAGGAATAATGCCAACTACCAACCATATTTATGAAAGCTTTACTTTGGCTCAAGTGGCTAAGACACTGACTGGGAGGTGGAAGTTCAGCAGTTTGATTCCTGAGTACTGCAGGACGGAATGAGCTCCCGTCTTTGTCCCAGTCCTGCCAACCTAGTAGTTTGAAAGCAAGAAATTGCAAGTATGTAAATAGGGACCACTTTGATGGGAAGGTAACAGCGTCCCGTGCACTCTGGTGTCTAGTCATGCCTGCCACATGACCACGGAAATGTCTACAGAAGCAGACAGCACTGGCTCTTCGGCTTTGAGACAGAGATGAGCACTGAACCCTAGAGTTGGATACAACTGGCTTTCGAGCAAGGGAAACCTTTACCTTTAAATACACACATTGGCTGCTGTCATTATTCAGAATTACGTAAATGCAAATTGCACTATCAATCTCTGGATTTTATTGTTCATAGGATTAGGGGCCCAATTTAATAAAGCTTGAAAGTGATTATCTAAAAAGTTATTGTCTGGCTGGACATCCCGCTACGGTAATGGAGTAGACCATATGGCCAGGGACTCAATGCTGAGTGTTGGGTGGCAGTAAATAACCTGAATCCCTAAAGGGACCAACAACTACAGATGGATGAGCCCCTTCTAGGTGGGGTGATGGTCCCCCTCAGTGGAGGAAATGCCATTGGAAACCATCATATTGGGCCCAACGGCAAAATGAGGGGAGGAGGAAGTCTGATTCCCAATGGAAGAGGCCATGCCAGATGGAAGGGCTGTGAAGGCACACCTTGATAATATCCTCAAGGCTGCGGCAGTCCATCGCAGTCCCAATGTTAAATCCTGCATTCTCATTTCATATGTGCCGCGGGAGATGGCTCCATGATCAATGTGTGGGTCACTTAATGGCAAGCTGGGATCCACCTTAAACAAATTCACGCTAATGGCATTTTACTTTCTTCAGGGGGAAAAATGCATTCTCGGATACGAGTTGCAGCCAATTATGACTTGTTTTTTGAACCTATGGCAGAGAGTTAATGTTTCCTTAGATTATTTCTGTCAGACGTCTCAACCTGAAGCTGTATTGCAAAAGTTTCTCAAGTAAATATATTTGAAAAGAGCACTTTAAGGCTATATTGAGATGTGTTCAGTTCTTACTGAAGGCCGCTCCCTGGTGTATACTAGCAGTGGAAATTGTTAGGTCTCTTACTCTGTTCAGACTTTTTTTCTCCACACCTGGACAATGTCACAGTTACTTAATTCTGTGGTGGATAATAATATTTGAACCCCAGACTTTATATCTAAAATGAACTTTGATATTTCAGCAGAATAGAAAGAATCAGTTCATAGTTGTACTTGTTATGTGCATCACATTTTTATGACCTACAGTGAGTTAGTGAAGTAATTATCTCTAAAAGATTCTATTATTATCAGCACTGGTCAGTTCATACAAATGAAATGTTTTGGCTTCCTTTATTGAGTCAATCCATTCTACTCAATGGTCTTGCATGCAGAGGACTTCAACCTTAGCATGCTAGTAATATCTTATTTTAGTACAGTAAAACCCCGCACAGTGACTAAATCATACAATGACTGCCTTTGGGGGGAATTTTTTTGCATTGTACAATGATTTTAGTTGTTGTACGATATAATGCTTTTTAGCAGCTGGGTGGTTTTCGGGGCGGCGTGGGGGAGCCTTTCCCCCGTCACCCCAAAGCTCCTCAGTGAACAGGCAGTGCGGGGCTGCCTTTTCCCTGGGTTTGGGGAAGGGATCTACGGAGGTCTGTTTGCTGTTTCCAGGCAAGTGGACCTCTGTAGATCCATTCCCCAAAGAGCACGGGGCTGCTTTTGCCCTGGGCAGCGTGTTCCCAGGCAAAAGGCAGTCCAGCGTTCTTCGGGGAAGGTGTCTACGGAGGTCCATTTGCCTGGAAACACAGTTCCCAGGCAAGCGGGCCTCTGTAGACCAAAGATTACACCACCGGTCAGTGCTTTCACTGCACTGACTGGGGCTGCGGTGTTGCCTTTGTGGCTGGAGCGGGTGGGATTATCCCAACACTGACCCCAAAGGCAACACAGGACCCAGGCAACTGGCTTGCGATAAGACTGGGCTTTTTCCCAGACCTCCACAAGCCAACCAGGGGCACCTGCAGACCCAGCTGGTTGGTATCCAGGTGGCTGCCTTCCGAAGGGGCTGGGAAGATCTCTGCCTCTTCCGCAAGGCAGCCACCTAGATCAGGGGTCTTCCCAGCCCCTTCACAAGGCAGCCACTTGGATCAGTAAGCGCTTACCAATCCAGGCAGCTGCCTTGTGAAGGGCCTGGGAAGACCCCCCCCCCCTTTATTCCTAAAAAATCTTCTGGAAGAGGTGGTCCCATACAACGATTTTATCGTACAATGACTTGAATGGGGGAATGCATTAAAATTGTTGTACAGGGTACCACTGTATTGACCTAGTATCTAGTATTAACTAGCTGGTAGGTAAGGTCAGACGTTGGGCTTTCGATTCCTTGGAGAAGAGCCAGTCTGGGTAGTCAGGGACACACTGCAGCTCCAAGAAGAAGGGAATGGTAAACGATGTCTGTGTATTCTCTGTATAGAAAACCCTGAACATTCTACCCATGAGTCAGAAATGATTTGACAGGATACAATTATTTTGAGGTATAGGACGATCATGACTGAAGGAGGATAAATCCAGCATGTTCCTCATTTTTAGATATCACAGTAAACTGTCCATAGTTATCCATGATGCTGGATCAGACTGTGGAGTACTGATGCCATCATTTAGTGTAAGCACATTCATAAAACAATGTATCCTCAGACATCAGTACACCACAGATCAGATTCATTATTCTAGCACCAATAGCTAATGTTTTTGTTGATAAGAAAATTTTCACTTTTGCTAATGCATTTGTTGCAATAGAAAAAACTATGTAAAATGTGACTGAGCTAGGACTATAGGAATCTACAAAATAATGCCAGTGGTGAATCCATTCCCCACATTTGTGCCATTTGTTTACTACTTTAAAGGCTGAGTACTTCCCTTTTCGGCAGTATGTTTAAATGTATTAGTTGATCTAGACCAGTGCTTTCCAAACTTTGGTTTTTAGATTTCAATTCCCAGAAGCCTAAGTTAGTACATTGGCTGATCAGTGCTTTTGGGGAATTGACTTAAGCTTCTGGGAGTTGAAGTCCAAAATCCAAAGGTTGGAAAACACTGCTCTAGCTTCTCTAAATGTGCTTCTATGTTCATTGTATAAAGAAACACTGTGCAAAAAATGTGAGCATTCTACATGGTAAATTCACTTCTGAAATTGTCCATATGCATGTGAAACAACAGTGATTCTCTCTTAAGGTGTCCTTCTTCAATGAGAATATTTCTAAAAGCTTGCCTTTTAGGGGACAATTGGTAAGGTTTCTTGTTGAAAATAAGCCATGTGCATTTTTCGTATTTTTCCATTTTAAAAAAATAAACAAATACTCCCCTCTGTTGATTAATTGCTTTCACAGAGGGACTGCACAGAAAGCAAAACAAAACACAACATCCATGCTTCCAAAAACAGCACAAGTATTGAACAGATTACTATTGGGGATTTATGGTGCCATATGTGGACTGAAGTGTCAAATTGATGCTAATCCATTAGTTGTTCCTTGCATTTCTGGTTGTATGCCAAGTCACGTGGCTATGCAGCTGGGAATGCAAGCAGCAACTCATTAATTAGGAGCAATTTGCCACCATGATTTAAGTAAAACATTTATGCTGGTAAAAATTCTCCATCAGATTGTGGCCACTTTACAAATCATGCATATCCATAGTCTCTTTGGAGCCATATATTTCCCCAAATTTGTGTTACAAATGACAGCATTTATGTTCCTACTCCAGTCTGATAAATATAAAAGTGAGGAAATCTATGCCTTGGGTAACACTCTTACAAGATCAGAATTTTATATATTATCATGTATTTATTTATTTATTTATTTATTTATTTATTTATTTATTTATTTATTTAGTCAGTCGTATTTGTTCATCGCCCTCCTCCCCGAAGGGACCCAGGGTGATTTACAGCATATCATATCAACCACAACAATTTAAAATTGATTAAAATACTAAAAGATTAAAAGAAGCTAAAAAAATTTAAAAAACTAGGCATTGCAGCTAAAAGGCACTGGGGGTCAAATTATCCAGCTGGCTGGGGATATTGATCCATCCATTCCCCAGACCTGACCTGCCAGCCGGGGTTTTACTCCTTTCCTAAAGGACAGCAGCTCTGTCTGCATGCGTAGTTCTATTGGAAGGAGGTTCCATAGGGACAGAAATCAGGCTATCTATGATGTATCGTATATGTGAGTAAAAGAGACAACATAAAATATAAATCCTTATTTAAATGAATAAAGTGGATTATAAGATATTCAACATTTATACAATGAGAATTATATAACATTTGAGCATACAGTAGAGTTTGTAATTCTTTGAGCTTAGTAACATGGGAGAAATGGTAGCAAGTATGGGACTGTCATGCATCACTCACCATACTGTTTTCACTGTCCGTGATAGATTTCAGTCAAGAACCTGCATGCTATGCTTCTGTTGGTGTGAAAGCTGTTATGAACTCATAATAACACCTGTGTTGGATTGACTCAGATAGTGATATTGGAAAGTTTTTCAAAAGGAGCGTATGAACCCCAATAGCATGCATGGCTGTACAGTATGTTGTTTCCACCTGTCCTTGAAGAACATATTCTTACCTAGATAAGCAATGTTAAAAACATACCATTGGCTTCAAAATTTGTGTCATGTTTTGCACATCAGTATATAACCGATAGAGGATGTGATTTTCCAGTTCCTTCCTTATTTCTAAGGCCAGTTATAGTTAGTCACACATTTGAAATGATAATTATCCACAGAAGGTGAAAATAAATTTATAAATTATGCACGGCCCCAAAACATTTCATGAACAACCCAAATAAATTTTGATGGCGCTGAAAAAAAATCATTTTCTATACATATCAGAGGGTAAACAAAACAAAATGACAAAAAACATTGTAGCACTTTAAAGCCTAACTGCTATATTTTAATGTTAGCTTTTGTGGATCAAGGCCACTTCATCAGACAGAAGCCTCGCTCTTGCTCTTCTGTCTGATGAAATGGACTGGACTTGAACCATGAAAACTAACATTAAAATGCAGCAGTTAGACTTTAAAGTGCCACAACGGTTTTTGTCATTTTGTTTTGTTTACTCTCTAATATGCTTGGAACACAAACTAACGCGGCTACATTTTCTATACAGTCAACTACATGTACAGTATAAGTTGTGTGTTACAGGCCCAGCAACTTGTCTGTTTTTATTTTTGTTATGGGCTGAATACTGGAGGAGTGATTCTGATAAATCTTTATCTGCTCATTAAGCTCATTACCTTCTTATGCTATGATTTTATAAATGTTTCATACTTGTGGCTTATGTGTCTCAGGAGGACTAAGTGAGTGGCGAAAGAGGATATGTCTGTTTTGTTTTGTCATGTGTACGTGATTGGTCTCACTTGTTTACAGGCTCTCCCTCTCTACCAGATAAGTACCGTCATCATCAAGAACTGATGCTGCTGCCAGCACACCGGGACAGACCTAGTAGTGCCATGTATCCTGCAGCTCTCATAGAAAATGGGCAGGTAATGATTTCACTATCTCACTACACTACCGACCAACAATTCTATGTGGCTGATACTTGCATAGTCACGTTTAAGACTGAGTGCTTTTTGTGTTTGTGGATCTGGACATTTAGCTAACTACAATTAATTGAGAAACAGGCTTCACAGTACATAATGTGCAATTTAAGTTTCTATCCACCTTTTCCTCCAGTAAGTTCAAAAGGTATAACTCCCTCTTTCTCTTCACAACCCTATGAGATAGTTCAGACTAAGAGAATAATTGAGAAATGACTGTGTTTCTCTCCCATATCTCACAGAGGCCCATTGATATAACCACCCTCACTAGCCACTTCTGTGCACCCTCTCTACCAAAAACTGCCAAACTTAATCTTACATTTTTACCTCATGTTTCCTTCAGTGAGTTCAAAATGGTATGTGTAACTCTTTTTCCCTCCACCTTCTTTTAAAATCCCCATGAGGGCAGGTCAGCCTTAGGGAGAATGACTGACCCCAGGTCACCCATTTGATTTCATGGCCCAAGGTGGAGTAGCCATATGTAGATGGTTGGTGTGGGAAACAGGACACTGGACAAAACTAGATCAGGATTAAAGAGAATTACAATGCCACCGCCTCCCCCGCCCCGCACCATGTCCCTCCTTTTGCTACATTCCAGAAGGGTAGTTGGATATCACACACTTGCACTGTCAGACCCCACTACCACCACTGTCAAACTGGGTGTCCTGATGGTTTTTATAAGACATATCATTCCCCCCCCCCCCCAATTGTGTCTGGACCTTTAAGGGCAAAAACTCAAAAGGCATGATCTACTTCACTGTCCTCGTTTAATCAATGATGTATTGACAGAAGTAAAGGCCAAGGAATTGCTTTGACATGAGGTCACACTTTCATTCACAACCTCTTCATAAGAAACACACTTATTTTCATTTCTGGTCTAACTTTTAAATCTAACTGACAACACTAAATAACAATGCTTACTCCTTCTCACACACCCTTATATTCAAAATGGAATCTTCAAAATGATTAGAAGACCAAGCAACTCATACTTTCATAAACACCCTTTCACTCAACTGTTTTAACCAGGGGTGCCCAAACTACTGCCCATGGGCCGTAGCCGGCCCCCAGCACCAATTCATCCGGCCCATGCCACCCTTGCTGCTCCTGGAAGTGAACGTAAAAAGCATAGAACCGTATGGGCATGTTTTACTTCCATTTCCAGGAGTGGCAAGGGTGGTGTGGGCTGGATGAATTGGTGTCAGGGGCCAGATATGGCCCATGGCCTGTAGTTTGGGCGCCCTGGTTTAAGCAGAGAAAATGGCAGCCTAAAAATCTATCTCATCCTGTTGCAAAACAGATTACAAGGCACATTTTACTTCCGCTTCCAGTGGGAGGAGCCATGTGACCGGCCCACTGAACCATGTGACCGGCCCATGGCCCAAAAGGTTTGGGAATCCCTGGTTTTAACTGTTACTCTTGGTATCCCATATGCAACTGTCAATCAATCCCAGTCACTTACCATGCAATCCAATATAAATCTATTCGCAAAGCATATAGATATAGTGCAAAATTGCCACAAAACTCAACCAACTGTAGGATGGCTCTGCTTTGGAAAACATATCTTGCCTTCTTTGCATACATATATTAACTTTTACTTGTACCTCTGCGGCTTCCCTGGATTGAGGGAAGTGGGGAACACTTGTTCTCATTTTGTCCTAAATGTGTCAGTTGATTTCTCAGTATGCCACCAAGAGAGGAAGGTGAACAAGGGGATAGTCCTTGTATTGTACTGCCAATGTTAAACACATGTATCATGCTCTGAGTATGTATCTTATGTTAGCAAATATGTGATTGATTGTGTGTTTACTATGTGGTTTACATTTCCCTTTTCTTAGCATCCAAATTTCCAGCGAGCCTTGTTCCAGCAAGTAATTGGACCGTGCAAGCCCTGCAGTGATCCAAATCTGTCTGTAGCTGAGAAAGGTAAATTTGCCTCATTTCATACAATTCCATTTATGTCATTTAAATTAAATGTTTGTAGTACATTAATTCAGTAGTAATTGTATTTCTTTAAATAGCCTTTAATGTCTTTGAATTATCAATAATCACTTATTATCTTTATGTTGCATTTTTATGGGCATTGAGAAAGCCTCCACACAGAACCAAACTTATATGGCATAAGACTTAATAAGCAGCAAGATGGTTTATTTTGTCTCTGATGGATAGAGCAAGCAGCTAATGTGTGCAACAGTAGAGCCCAGTCCACATATTCCCCAGCAAACTATTTGTTTTTGTGCCATACTTCAAATGTGATCACAGGTTTGTGGCCTATATGGATTATATCTACAAGACAAAATGATGCTTAAGCAGCAAGATCTTTTGTTAATCTATAGTCCATTAAAAGTTACTCTATACCAAAATATAATTTCACATTCCTATAGATTCACCTAAACTTTCACTTCCCTTTTCTGCATGTTTTTTCCTGGCAGGTACTATGAAGCACCAGTTGTAGGTTCTCAAGCATAACAATGATACTCTTAGATTTAATTACTACATACCTACTTCTGCATCAGATACTTTATCACTGTAGGCTAATAAGAATCTTTTAGACAGCTTATCTTTGAAGTGAGCTTCCACCTGGGAGAGACCTAGCATCATAATTGTGTACTATTACTCTAGCACACTGTTAACCTAGGAAAGAAAATACCTATTTAAGATGCTGAATATTTTATTTCCAAATGAATATCTTTTCTGGAGTTCATTCAGTTATAAGATTGCCAAAACTAAGGAAAATAAACAGTCTTGATAGCTTCCTTGTTTTAGAGACAGACCAAAGTATCAGAAGAGTTAGCAATAATTGTTAAGATGAAGTCCATTATGATGTTGTTTCAAAAACAAAACTACTAGTTATTTTTGTTATTATTAGCTCTATAACTTTTCAACTCCTTTTTGTGTTTCTAAGTTTTATTTGATAAAGTAAAATCTAGATTATTGAAACTTGAATATGAAATTATTAAATTCCCATAAATAACTCCCCCTCTCTTTTCCATCACTGTATACCTTTCTTTTTGACAGAGACAGTGTTCTTTTGCTTGTCACCAGCAGAGAAAACTAATCCTTCCTATCTGTGTTCCTGAATGAGATGATATCTGGGGGTCCTCCTGGACTCACGACTACTGCTTGAAGAGCAGGTGGCAGGCGTGGCCAGGAGGGCCTTTGCACAACTTCGTGTTGTACACCAGTTACGCCCACTCCTGGACCTTGATCATGATCATGCACCCTTTGGTCACCTCCAGACTTGATTACTGTAATGTGCTCTACATGGGGCTGCCCTCGGTGACCATTCGGAGGCTGCAGCTTGTCCAGATTGTGGCTGCTCGGGTTGTAATGGGGTGTGGGCATTATGGTCGTGCCTCACTTTTGCTTCGATAGCTGCACTGGCTTCCAATATGCCTCCGAGTGCAATTCAAGGTGCTAGTTATTACCTTTAAAGCCCTACATGGTAGTGGGCCAGGATACTTAAGAGACCGCATCACCCTGAGAACATCTGTCCGTCCCACCAAAGCGGACCGGAGAGGCTCTCTTACTGTGCCATCTGCTAGAGAGGCTTGCCTCTCTAGCACTAGAAGGAGAGCCTTTTCTGTGTCCGCTCCGGCCCTATGGAACTTCCTGCCAAGTGAGCTGCGCCTCCAGACAGAGCTGCTGCCCTTCAGAAAGTGGGTAAAGACCTGGCTGGCGGGGTATGTGAGGGATGCAGGCTGGACAGTCAGTTCAGCTGGCTGGCTCTTTTGAATAATCCCCACCTCTCCCTGATATTTTTAACTTTTTAACTTTTAATGTTTTTTTTAATGTAATCATTGTGTTTTTAACTCCGTTTTTAATTTTGTAAGCCACCCTGAGTCTTCGGATGAGAGCGAGATAGAAATGCGATAAAATAAATAAATAATATATATCACCTAACATTAAATTTGAAGGTTAAGACAGTGAAAACTTCAGAGCATTAAAAGTGACAAAGTATATTTCTGTAATCAGATTTGTGGTGAAATATATTCTACTACTGTTACAGAAATTGAAAAAGAAATATACTAAATAAGTATTCACATTTAGCTAATTTGTAAGCATCACTTTATTTTTGTCTTCAAATATAGCAACTGATTTAGGACATTGGAAACTAAAGCAGCTTCAAACCATATAGACAATGATCATGTCCGTGCAAGGAGCCTGAAGTCAATATGGACTGAATAAAAACTATAATTCAGTGAATTATGTGTAAATGTAGCACACTATGTAGCACTGCCTTAGAAGGCAATATGGATGCTGCAATGAGTGCAATATGCTGCAGCTAAGTCTCTAGGTGGAACTTTTTCCTGAAAGTACTGCACTGGTCGCCAACACATTTCCAGTCTGCGTTCAAGGTGTTGATAACCTATAAAGCCCTAAGTGGCTTGGGACTTGAATATTCAAGGGAACACATCTTTCTATATAGAATACTGTGCAAAAGTCTTAGTCCACCACTAGCTGGTTTGGGAAAAGCCCAGTAAGTGATTTGGGGGGCATACCTCAGCTCCCAAGCCACCTAGACACACCATAATTAGAGGCTTCTACTGATTATTTTTTCAACCCTCTCCAGGTTTGGTGAATTTAGGAGTTAGGGTGTCCAAATTATGCCCTCCCAAATCACTCATTGAATTCCCCCCCAACCAGTTTATGGTGGCCTAAGACTTTTGCACAGGACTGTACATCTGCATGGAAGAGGAATGCTCCTCCATATCCCATTGTGAAGAGCAATCCAGTATGCTGAAATATAGGTGAAGCACCTGTTGTGGAATGCTCTCCCCTTAGAGAATTCTGTTCAGCACCAAGTTAAAACATGGTTATTTACCAGAACCTTTGTGAATTTAGGCTGTAGACATTTTTAAAATTGTTGCTCAGTTTTTAATGCAAGCATATAATATTAATTTTTAAAATATACACATACATGCATGTGTAAGTGTTTTTTATTCTCATTGAGAATATCTGAAGGATTTGCTAGACTAAGTCTGCTGTTAGTGTGAACACAGTTTTAATCCTGGAATAGAAATTGTTTTGCTGCTTTTTAACATTATCAACATTTTTTTCTACTAAAATATGATGCACTTCATAACACTGGGATATTTTCCAGCACAACATAAATGCTTTTTGGCAAAGAAGATACTACCAAATAAATAGGAAAACATTTTCTTTTGTTTATACACCATCTGTATTCACATAATTTGATTCAAGCCTCAAGTACTGTATAGCCAATAGTATAATCTGACAGAAGCAGGAAGCAAATTACATGAATGATTCTTCTTCCATGTTTAGGCCAGACATGAAACTGCCAAAATGAAGCCACCTTTTGGTTAATTTATTCCATAGTTCCTTTCGCATGACCTCATGTGAGAAAGATTAGCCAGCACAAAGTAGCCATTGCCCAGGATACGCCCAATTGTGGTTCCAAAATACCACAATCTTCTAGGAGGCTCTTTCTGATAACATTGGCTTTACCAAATAGAAAAAGCAACTTCTGAGTTGGGCAATACCTTTCTTGAATTATTAAAAAAGTTAAACCAGGCAAGCTTTCAATTTCTCCAGAACTTTCCATCAGGTAAATAAGGTATAAAGGTTGAAGTTAAGGACATTTAGCCCTAATTCCTTGCTCTCAAAGTGGGATGAACTTCAAGACTGCAAACTGCCTGTTTCTTTCTTCCAACCACTATGATTTTCTTTGACACTGACGTTGATGTGTTCCTTTCATGAAATTTTATGCCTGAATTCTACTTATATATATATTTAGTATATTTAAAGAAAACATCTTATTGTGTGTTTTATTGCTATCATAGGTTATTGTCTTTATACAGCTCCCTTGTTTAATTTCATTCAAAAGGTAGGATTTTTGTAAGGGGGGTTGGAATGAGAAGTATTTACCTCATCTTGGTCATCGTGGCATAGTGACAGGCTCTGTTGGGCATACTGAAATTTCTGTTCCTTGTTTTTTATCACAGTTTCCTTTTATTTTGCCTTTGATTAAAAAAAAAAGTTTACAAAACCTGTTCTTGGTCTTATAATTTTGTTGAACCTTGAAAGTTGATTTGGTGAACTTTTGATTTGTGATCAGAAGTGCACCATAGTTTATCACTCACTACATTCAGAGAACATACATGAACTTGGGGTCCATCCTAAAACGGTGCAGTAACCTTTGTAATTTCTAATGAAAAAGAGTCAGCCTTCAGTCCCATTAAACTCCAGTGACATTTGTATTAAAATATCACCCCAACTCCATCTGTTTCCATTCTTCAGCTGTTCCAGCAGCACCAAGCAGCTGGAGTCTAGACAGCGGAACGAGAGAGGCCTTGCCATTCCTGTCTGCTCATGTTGGGAGTATCTTGGCCCCACCAGTGCCTCCCCGAAGCCTACCCCATGGTAAGGAAATGGCCAGTGGGTCTGCAGGGGAAAAAAACCTGGATTAATTCCCAGATAATCCATGTGAAGGCTAACATCTGTATTCATTTTGTTGCAAGGGGAAAAAGGAGAAATGTCCTGATTTTCTTGGCTGACAATTGCAGGCTTAAACCCTCCATTTTGTGAGTAGGCTCTGTGACTGGAATTAGACTTGTGAGTGATGCAAATTAACCTGACATCTTGCTAAAAGCTTCAGTCTACAAAGAAATATTTAATGAAACTCCATTTACTAAAGATCAATTGATGTTTCACACTGTAATGCTAAAGAGCCTGTTATCTTGCCACGGGAGCCTTGATATGACCTCAACTGTGGGTGAAATCATATTGCCACTATTGAATGTTTCATTAATTTTTTGTGTTACTGTGAATATTGTCCAAGTTATGTAAATTTATTGGTTTCTAGGGAAATGGTGGTGTACTATTAGGATTTACATTTCTTTTTACTACGTGTCCATGAAAGCTTTAACATTATGAATGGAAAGACTAACTGTGTGATCTTTCTTTTTGATATATCCCATTTAAGGCCACTACTCACTACATTTTGATGCTTTCCATCACCACCTTAATGATCCTCCCCCAGCACTACCTGCACGAACACTGCGTAAGGTAAAATTATCTTTCAGCCTACATAAGCATCCAAAAGAATCCATTAACGTACTGGGAGTAGTTCTGTGTTCCTCAACTGTTAACTATACTGACTTAGTCCAGTGTTTGCCCTGATAGACTAGCAGGTTCTGTCATCCTCATGTTGTTTCAACTGGAAGCTGCATGTGGCTGTTTTCACCCAGAAATTCAAGGAATTTTCATCCTACAGCTCAGAAAAATCAATTCACTGTATTCCACTGACTGAAACATACAAGTACCTGATGTAGTAGAGTGGAAAAGGTAATTCTTGTCTTATAAAGGGAAAATCAATATTTCATTTGGGTCTTTAACACTATTTGTCCTGATTTTCTGTTTGCAAAACATTAGTTACTGGAATCCTTAATGTATGGTAGCTCTCTGACTCAATACTTCCTTCTAACCATGGCATTGGGAAGGAGGCATGAATTCACCTTCCAGTTATCCTGGGCTTCTGAAATTCCTGCAGTACAACACAAGTGCAAGAGGGCTCAAAAACTCCCCAGTATCCACCTCTATAGTAATGAAACATTTGTGTACTAAGCTAGGAACCAAACCCAATTTTAACCCATTAGCACTACAGCACAATAGTAGAAATTTCAGGAGGATGAAAGAAAATGAATAAGGTGCAAAATTTCAACACTGACTCAAGTAGAAAGTGGCCATGAGGCACACAACTGCCTATAAAATCTCTTACAATCAGTTACTTTCCACCTACCAAAACTTCCTCCTTTTCTTCCTCTGTAATTTTATAATTGCTCAGTACTGTTTAAAAAACTGTTAATTTTGACCTATCCAAACATATCCAGTTGAAAGAACATAGGCCAATTTCCTAGGTTATGAAGGGAAGGAAACCACTATTAATAAGGATGACAGATGCAAAGAAAAACTGGGCCTCTTTTGCTTTTAAGTATAGTTTTCTCAAAGAAGTCAAAATATGTACCCCACACTTAAACAATAGCAATTCACAGTACAGGTATAGAAACATTTATTTTTGTTTTAATGTGTGGTCTGTATTGCTTTTTTTTCTTTTTAAACAGTCACCTCTTCATCCGATACCTGCCTCACCTACCAGTCCACAGTCTGGCCTGGATGGAAGCAATTCTACTCTTTCAGGCAGCGCCAGTAGCGGAGTGTCTTCACTGAGTGAAAGTAACTTTGGTCATTCCTCTGAACCCCCACCTCGAACAGACACCATGGATTCTGTCCCTAGCCAAGCATGGAATACTGACGAAGACTTAGAGACACCTTACCTTCCTGTCAGGTACAGTCTCTCAGAGCCCGATGTTCTGGAAACTCTCAAATCTCAGCCATGCCGAAGCCACTCTGCTCCATCGGGGGTCATTCTTCAGGACGCTCTAGACCCTCCAGCTCTTCCTCCTAAACCGTATCACTCCCGACACCCAAACATGGATCATGAAGGGGGAATGATTTTAGAAGAGGAAGAAAAACACCGGGCACTGCATCGCAAAATGTCCCAGCCAGTTGGTGGAACAAAAGAGGAGCAGGCCAGAGTAGCATGGGAACGTGGCATCAATGATCAATAGGCAAAACAGTGAAAAAGAAAAAAAAATTGCATGAGCATTCCAGGTCTAAGAAACCAGGAGAGAGACACAAAAGGAGGCTTCAGAGAAAATGAACTGATTTATATTCTGCTGTGGGAGCCAGAGACCAAGGCCCGCATGTGTAGTTGCTGCTTTCCTTTTTATTTATTTTTTAAGATTTTTAGTAGTGGGGGGGGGTGTCTTTTTTTTCCTCTCTCTTTGCAGTGGATGCTTCATTCCTTCTACAGTTTATCAGATGACAGGAAGTGATATATGATGTTAGACACTTGTAGAAAATGAAAAATATTAGAATTTTGAGGGAGGGGGATATGGCATGGGATTTTCAATCTTTCCTCCCAGTTTTGAGATGCGCACAAGTTGAAGCAGTTGCACTAGAAATATGCTTATTTACGATAAGTGAATGCTCATTTCAAATTCAGGGATTCCATGAAGTGTCAAGCAAGAACATGCACAGTTTAGAGGCACTAAAATATGCTTAAGAAGAAACTTCCAGACTTGAGGTATACAAACTACTTAGCAATGGCCTCTCTACATTGCCTCAGGTGTGTTGAAGCAATCTAACCAGTGCTTACTGGCTTCCATATCAGCTTTAAGGCATCATTTCATACACTCTTCATGGTTTATCACAGACTTTTTGATTTCTTGCTTTCCCCATTTCTATTGTCATTTGTATTTATCAATGATAGAGGAAGGGGGAAAACTAATTATTAGTTGTGTAGTCATTTTGTGACTAAAACTGTTGGTGCTGTAATGTTTACCCTTTTTGTTGTTCAGTCGTACATTTGATTCCGGCCCTTTGCAACCCTATGGACCATTGCCCGCTAGGCACCTCTGTCCTCTGCCACAAAGAAAAGAAGTAGTGTGCCACAGCAATTAGAATAAAAGAAATACTTGAATAATTTCCCTCAAAGTTAAGAATCTGTACAGTTCAAAATATTGTCTAATACTGTACCATGTTCCCCAAAATGCTCATTGCCATTGGATCCCCATTTGTTCCAGAAACACCATGATATTCAAGAAATATCCACGTTGTTAGCACTATAAAAACAGGCATTTTAAAGGTTGCCAGCAGAAAATGAAAAAAGATATGGTGCTTTTTTTTTAAAGAAAGTAAGAAAAGATCCTTAGCTGTGTACAAACAAAAATTAACTAAAATCATGAATAGCTGCTGTGGCTTGCAGAGGTAAGAAAGAAACTACAGTACTGTTTATATACTTACATTCAAGAACTAAAGCAGCCAATGAGCATTCCATAACTACATTTTAATCAAACGTGGAATATGCTGCTATAAGCTAAGTAATAATTAGCAATAAAACTAAGCTTGGAAAAAATCATAGATACAGAAAGAAAAGGTATATCGACACATATTTAGAATATATTGGCAAATTAGAATTAATTATATATTGAAATTAAATAATTTGTGGTACCCAATTCATTTCAATGCACTAAATATGGCAAAAGATATTTAGTTCAAGTTCTAATTTTCTTGTGATTGTAATATCCTAAAGCACATTTGTGAAACATGTACTAAAGGTGATTGGAGACCATGTCTAAAATGGCCAATAAGGTAAAGATGAGCTCCAATTACATATATCTGTTAGCCAATAGAACATATACCAATGACTATATTTCTCATCCACCCGCCATCAAATTTATTTTAGACAGTTAAGAGACCCACCAGAGAAAATCTGGCAATAAATAATAATAACCTACTGTATTAGTGGAAGTCTGGCACATTGAATGGGACTGGAGAACAGAGAACTTTAAAGTCCTGGTTTTGCTATTCAGTCATTGAATACAGGTTCCCTCCCCCCCCCCCTTGAACAAATGGAAGAAACAGTATGCTCATTGTGCAATTGAAATTGATTTTATTGTAAATATGCTTTTGAGATTCTTTTACCAAGGTGTCTCCAAGGCAAATCACCTACTACCTCTGTCTTCATATTTCAACAAGGAACATGACATAAAAAAGAGTAATGGTTCTGTTCTTTTTAGTGCTGACAAATATATTTGCCTTTCCTCTTTCCATTGGCCCTAAGGCATTATTTTCCCCACTAAGAGGGATGGTTCTCCTGAACTACCAAAAACATCTCGCAAGCACAATTTAGAGGCAGTACATATGCTTTAGATTAATACAGTACTGAAATGCCACATGTCTAACTTTCAGTCAAGATAAATATTATTCACCTAGAACTCCAGGAGAATATTTAAGGCATATCACCTTTTGTGAAGTTTGAGGGACTTGCAAACAAATCTTAAATATGATTATATAAACATAAAATTCATCTGAAATCTGCAGGATCCACTCCCAGCTAGATTTTTTTCCTGATGGTATAGTTTTGAAGGTTTTTGCCCAAGAACCATGCAGTGAGTTGGCAAAAAATCACAAAACAGGAATGTCAGCATTTCCCTATAATAATCTGAGTATGGAAGATTAGAAGGCAAGTTTAAATGCACGTTAACAAGGATATTTTGTGAGGAACCACTATTTTCCAATTACTACACAATGTTGTAATGTGTGTGTGATGTGTGTTAGTGGCTTTTTAATGGGGGCAGCTGTGTGCTTTCAGTACAAAATAAAATTTTGATTGTAATTTCAGTTGGTGAATGTTCAGCCAAGCTTCATCTTAAGCATAACACAAACAGAGCTCCAGTTGCTGAAGTTGGTATCCTATACTGTGCTTATTAGAATTTTCAGATCACTACCATTACAAGCCCCATTACATGAGAGTTGTGCTGACATGGCTTTGAAGGCCAAAGTTCCTGGCAACAAAATAGTTTGAGGGGTTTTTTAAATAGCAAAAATGGAAATTAAAAAAAAACAACACAGTTTTGGACAGTGAAATAGCACACTCAATCATGGTGCCTTGCATAAGGTCTAAACAGCTCCAGAATATGTTCTTGCTCTTTTTTCTAGCTGCAAGAACAGATGAAAATATATTGGGCATTGAAAAACAGGAAATAGTAATACTGTAATAGAAAATATAACTACATTTTGTTATGTAACAAAAATGATAAAGATTTCTCTCCCACAGCTAACCCCACTTATCCCCCCAACTTGTTTTACTTGTAAAAAAGGGGATTAAATAAATCCTACATGAAAAAAAGATAGCAGGAAGTATGTGGAGGAGACATCATGTTAATTACTTTTCCCAACATTTTCTAATGTAAATATATCACATGAATGCTGTGTATTTGTACAGGAAATTGAGCAAAAAATGTATAGATTGTGATGTCTGACTGGTACTCTTGCCCTGTAAATGTGTTTTTAACCAATGGCAATCTTTTATTTTTAAAAACCACAGGAAAAATATTGACTTCATTGAATTTTCATATATTTGTGTTCAGAAAATTATATTAACTGTAAGGAAAAACAAACTTACAGAATAACAAAAATAATGTACCAGAGTCCTAAAGATATTTCATTGTATATATTGTGATAGCATGTTTCTGGAATCAACAAATAAGTGATGTGAATTTTAGGTGTAAATATGTTTTGTTGGGTGGGGGGGTTCTTTCCCTCCCCTCCCCATTCACTCAACTGCTATGCTGTGGAATTAAAGATTAACACCTGATATTTAAAAGCATTGAGCAGCTGCATTCTCAAAAGTACCAATGCCATATTCAAATGCCCTAGCCTAGTCCATCCTAACAGATTCTCAAAGTAATAGATAACACTCTATATTTTCAGGTGACATAAAATGAAATTAATTAAGAGTTTAGAGGAAGTTAAACAGCCAATAGGAAGACTACTGCAGTCTACTTCATGCAGAAATGAATCTGATTATTGACCTTCAAGTAATCCTGTTCACCATATTAAAATATTTCTGGAATGATATATGGATATATTTTTAATTTGTAACTACAGGTCATCCCCAGTTATCCACAGGTCCAAAAATATTAAATGAAGAATCACAGGACTATATTCTCCTTAGGTGCATTACCAGATTTGGCCACTAGAGGCCACTATCTACAACATAATGTTGAGAAGGAACTGATTGCTTCTATGGGAAGCCTTTTTTGAGCTGACCTGAAAGATCATCAATGGCTTTTGCTTAGATGTTTCAGATATATGGGCTATATAATACATACAGTGTTTGCTACTTTTTACGGTTTCAGTTTTCTAAGGAAGTTATTGAAATGTATCCCCTGCAGACCTGTACTTATCAAGAGTAATCACTGCAGAGTGGAACCTTGTTGAAAAGGGGAAAGGAGCGATCTACAACAATGCTACTAAGTAGAAATACTTTCCTCTGCTCTGTGATACCTAGGTCATGTAAGATGACCCCTTATTTGATAGTAAAGCCCTTACTTACCCTGAGTACTCACATGGATTCTTAGTTTCTGCCTTAACCGAACAACACCCTAGTTACTGGTGATAACCAGTTACCATTATGAGTCCCAGGTTCACTTAAGCAATTCAGCACAGTTCCTTTAACATATACCTGTTGCCAATTATGTGATGGATCACTTCTGCTGCAAATCCAGAAGCATGCTCTGTATCTGAGCTGTCGGCACATCATCCATTTCTAGCAGCCCAGGCTACAGCTTGTAAAAATATTTGTAATTTATTTTACCTATGACAGAACACAGCATTGAGCGACTACATATCCAGAACCAAAACAAGATTTCTCCTTATCACAACAGAGAATCTCTCCAACACTTCTGATGAGAGTGCAAATAAAGGAATAAGCAGAAACCATGCACATACTTGGCACAGCACACAGAGGAAAGGCAAAATGTTAGTAATGAAAGGAAACACAACAAGCAACTTCTATAGGGTAAATATGACTGCATTGTATAGGATTAGCTAAGAGTTTGTTTCCACATATGCATTCTTGCCAAGGTTTAACTGGCAAATGAATATACTGAGGGTACAGAAAAGAATGTGGAAGAACCTGGGATAAATCTCCCCCCCCCTCCCAGAGACTTAGGGGAAATCATGTTGTGGAACTAATCTAAGTAAGGTGGGCTGTGAGAATCTTTCAAGACAATCATTTCATTGCATAATAAATGTGCAAAACATTAAGCATTTTTCCTCTGTATAGCACATTTATTGTGTATAAATATTTGCCATAATCAAAACAGCAATATTGTGTTACTAAGATAATCCTATGCCTCTTCCCGGTGTCCTAGTGGCTGCTATATGGAATGTGATTATGCAAATATTAATAGTGTGAGTGACATTGGCAATGAGCACCACTTTGCCGGTGTTGTTTTGTAACTTTTAAAGATGGTTTAAGTTTTCCATCAGCTGAATATCTGCCCACTCTTCAAATCAAACATGACTGCACAAAGGAAGCAAACATAATTTGTTTTTTCCTCCTGGGTTATTTATTTCAAAATATGCTGGGAATAGATAATTGGTTGCATTTATATATTATGACTTATTTGTGCATATTGTCTTTTTAAAATGCTGTTTAATGTATAGATTTGATCATATATAACTGTAATTACTGTTAAAATATGAACAATTAATAAAAATATAAAATTAAGAAGGGCCAACAACAAGCAGGGATTCATCTTCCATCTCCCCATCAAAATAGCATTTCACAAGCATTTTGTTTACTGTTTATTTTTTCTACAGATTTCTTAAGAGTCAGTGCAGAGTGTCCATCTTTAAACAGTTCTCCATTGACTACTCCACATGCATGTAGCTTTAACATAAAATTTATGAGATGGGTGAATGTTCTCTAAGAAGACTCAGCAATTACTGCTGCAAGCAGTGAATAGGGCTTCTCAACAGCAGAACCTAGTAATCAACAAATTTGGCCATTTAGTGCAGAACAGCTGTTATGTGTACCTGATCCTGAAGCTACTTGGATGCAAAAAGGATAATTCCAGAGTTCTGCCATCTGTACATATACGTCATTAGCTACAGTAATTAAATAAGATCAAGCCAGGATACCTGTCATCCAATGCACTTCCTATTTCTCTGCCCTGAAGATACAGTGGTACTTCGCTTAAAGAACATAATGCATTCCACAAGATTGCTCTTTAAGCGAGTTTGCTCTTCAAGCAAAATACCATTGTAAGTGACCAATTGTGACTTCTGGGGGGGGGAGAGGTATTAAGTGAGTTTT
The DNA here is from genome assembly GCA_030440675.1 of Furcifer pardalis. Taxonomy (NCBI): domain Eukaryota; kingdom Metazoa; phylum Chordata; class Lepidosauria; order Squamata; family Chamaeleonidae; genus Furcifer; species Furcifer pardalis. The sequence continues at coordinate 108,386,324 of CP126893.1, forward strand.
TTGTTGGTTTTAATTGTTAAGCGAGACAATCATTAAGAGAAAATTCTGCTCTTTAAGCAAGTTAGTCTTTAAGCGATGCACTCTTTATGTGAGGTTTTACTGTACACATTTTCACCTGCCTGTTCTCACAAAATTTAGGGCTGCATTGTATGCCTATCTTTAACTTGTGACAGTGCTTTCTTTAAGCTCTGAGAATCAATATTCTAACACCTACCTTGACTTTGGGGGGCGGGAAGCTCTTGATATATGATAGCTCAACTCTGCACTGTCTTCAAATAAGTAATGGAGGCAAGCCCTTAGTTTTAAATAATACCAGTAATACCTCATATAACATTAGTATCAAATAACACTAAAATCACATAACATTAAGCAATCTGGGGGGGGGATTGCATCAGATAACATTAAGATCCTATGGGATGCATCGGATAACAACCGCTAAAGCCTGTGTGGTTACAATGTATCTCTATGGATCCCATAGGATTTTAACATGCATCGGATAACACTAAAAATCGGATAACACCAAGACTTGTGGAACCAGGTTTTAACGTTATCCAAGGTTTTACTGTACCTTTCTTTTGGCTGTGCTGGATGGATCTGATGAAAGCTGTAGGCTAAAACATTGGATAGGGCATTAATGGTTCTCTTCCCACACTTTAGGAAAGATTTTCTATGTTAATGGATAGATGGCTATATCTTCCAGCCTTCTGTGACTTATGCATCTGCTACAGCAAGATTATTAATTGCATGCCATCAAGTCAATTCTGATTTATGGAAAACCTTTTCAGGATTTTCTAGATAGAGAATACAAAGAAGTGGTTTACCATTTCCTAATTCCCAGAAGCAAGGGACTGTGGTGGCTTGGTGTTTAAGAAGCTGAACTTGACGACTAGAAGGTCAACAATATGAGACCCAAGTACTGTACTGCATGACAGTGAGCTCCTGTTCTCTGTCCCAGCTTCTGCCAACCTAGCAGTTCAAAAGCAAGAAATTGCAAGTAGATAAATAGGAACCACTTTGGTGGGAAAGTAAATAGCATCGGTGCACTCCGGTGTCTAGTCTTGCCTGCTACATGTCCACAGAAACATCTGCAAATGTAGACAGCGCTGGCTCTTTGGCTATAAACAAAGATGAGCCCTGAACTCTAGAGTTAGATGTGACTGGCTTTCAAGCAAGGGTGACCTTTACCTTTATTTCTGGGGCAGTTTAGGACTACATGGTTTGCCCATGGCTATACAGACTGGGACTTCTGGGATACAGTGGGGAATCAAACCCCCTCCCCCCATCATTTGGCTCCAAGACCTAAACCACTGAGCTATCTGACCAGCAAGCATCAAAAACCAGGCTGTGACTTACAAACATCCCTATTTATCATTAGGAACCTCAAAGACGTCCTGGTAACCTTTTTAAATGCATATGTTTAATCAATTAAATGAACTTAGATTATTTTACGAAATGACTAATAATGAAATTACATAGGATCCTGGAGGCATGACTTGATTTCTAACTTTCAGCCAGTTAGCAGTCTGACTCCACCTCTGTAATCCCAAATCCAACCTTGCTGTTTCAGAAACAGGTAAGAAGATGAGTTTCATGTAACCTAAGGTGAATTTTAAAAAATGAGTGAAGTCTTAAAATAAGCCAAAAATGGTGGGGTCCTCAGGTTACACATTTTGTCCCAGCTGCTGCTCCTCACATTTTTACTATAAAGTGACATTCACCTGCCACAGAATAGCACATGGGGAGAAATATACATTATGAAACTCAACAGGAAAATGTACAGTTTTGTTCAACAGCTGCATACCTCCCATTAAAAAAAAAACCTTGAACCCCTTCAGCTCCACTCATAAGGTGCCAGGGGACATGATTCAGAACAGTTTTCCAAACAAATTTTTCTAGTACACGTAGTCACTTCAAAAATTAAATATCCTGTCATGAATCTAAGGAGGAATGGATTTCACCTAAAAGTTAATGATTTTAAATCCTACTTCCCATGCTAAATAAATGTAATCTGACAATTTCTTTGCATTATCATCTTAATAAAGATGCAGTTACTGGCCAATATGAGTTTTGATATGTACTTCCATAATATATTTTATCTGCTGTAGAAAGACACTATCATCCTGAATTTTGTCACTTGTCATCCTATGCTAGCGATAACTAGCCTCCGGATGTGTACTACAGGGTAGTAGAGGGGGCATAAGGCTTAACAACTACAAAACATTGGCTGTGACAGTTGTCGACAGGTAATACTGTACTGTACTATTAAACCCAAGGCACATTTATGTCCATTTTGCATTTTCCCTTCTGTTGCATATCTGCTAGTTTTGTGCATTATCCTGCTTCTATGAGAGGCGTCAAGTAGAGCATCCAGCAGTGCCTGAAGAGGCACCTTTCCTTGCCAGGGTCCCAACTGAGGCAACCGGGAAAGTCCACGGCTGACAGGGGTGCCTGGTTTCCCGCCCATACCCACTTAGAAGTTCTCAACCTCCATAAAACTTCAGTGTGTTTCATACTGTTGAATGTGGCAGGAGAGAGTGCTCTAGTAGGAAACCCTAGGGCAGGTGTCTGCAAACTTGGCTCTCCAGCTGTTCTTGGACTTCAGTTCCCAGAAGCCTTGATCAGCAGGAGTGCTGACTCGGGCTTCTGGGAATTGAAGTCCAAGAACCCCTGGAGAGCCAAGTTTGCAGACCCCTGCTAGGGTTACGTTAAGTTGGAGCTGGATTAACAGCATTTTATTGTTGTTATGGGCCACGGTGGCTTAGTGGTTAAGATGCTGAGCGTGACGACTAGAAAGTCGGCAGATCAGCAATTTGAGACCCGAGTGCTGCATGATGGAGTGAGCTCCCATCCTCTGCCCCTGCCCACCTAACTTTTCGAAAGCAAGAAATTGCAAGTAGACAAATAGGTGCCACCTCAGGGGGGAAAGGTAGCAGCATTACGTGCGCTCTGGCGTCCTAGTGCAAACGCTTTGGGAAGAAAGCGGCACTCGGACCTCTTATCTATCAAGCCCCACGGGTGCCCTGAGTTAAAATGGCGGAACTTCCGTCTTATGCGGAAATCCCCCCCCCCCCGCCGCCGCCTCAGTTAGCCGCGGTTTACCCAATGGGCAGCCGCCAACTCTCCTGTCCCCGAACGCCGCTCGACCAACCAGGAAAGGCAGCGTGGAGACTCGGGGGGGTTACCATGGCCCAATCGCAAGTCTGAACGTGTGGAAAAGGAATAAAGGGCAGCCAATGAGGTTGAGGACGGGTTGGCCAGGGGTGCCTTCAACGGTGCCGGCTGCGCGGAGCCCAGTAGTCCAGAAGCCGAGCCGAAGGAGGAAGGAAGAGGATGCGGGCGGCCAACGGGCTCTGGGCGGCGCTGGCCCTCCTCTGGCTCCCGGCGGACAGCCACGGGCTGCGGGAGGGAGAGTGCGAAGGTGAGTTCGGGGTGGAGGTGAGGGAGGTGGAAGAAGTCCTGCTCTGCCCGGCCTCTCTTGGGTGGGTCAGAAATCCCCCTCCAAAGCAGCCCGGATTTGGGGGCTGAAGAAAAAGTAGGCGGGGGAGCAGTTTTGTCTTCTCCCCCCCCCCCCAATATGCTAGGTTGGGATGATGGGAGATGTAGTCCGTGTTGTGTAGCGTGCCAGAATCTTGAGGTCCACTTGTTCCTTTCGAAGGGGTTATTTTTTCCCGTTAAAGTGGGGCGCTCGTTAGGGAAGGGAAGGCCTTTGCTCCTGGCTCTTAACGAGTGTTGTTTCTGCTCTCGTGGGAACGAGCTCCTGGGGCCACCGTTGACCCAGGTTGGTCGAAAGCATCCCCTTCTGCTGGGGGTGAGTCATCTCCACCTTCAGATGGGTGTTGGCTTGGGGAGGTGTAGTGAAGTCACCGTGCAGGGTCCTGCCCTACCTAGGGCTGCAGTGACACCCGTGGCAACCTTTGCAGACCTAATATCTTAGTCTCGCTGTATAAACAAGAAGAGATGCCGCAGCCCAAGGCAAAAGCATCTTTGCAAATGATTGGTTTGTGCCAGCATTGATTCATGAGACTTGCCCACTATTTTCCCCCCGTCCCTTCTCTCAGACATCTTCTTGGTACCAGAGAAAGAGAGGAGTTGTGATTAAATTTATGTGTCCCATGTCTTCCAGTTCAAGGTATGAGCTGAGATGGCTCAGTGGTTAAGAAGCTCTCCTTATTAGCTGGAAGGCCAGCAAGTTTGCAGCTCAAGACCTGGGTACTGCATGATGGATTGAGTGCCTGTCTCTGTCCCTAGCAGGTCAAAAGCAAGAAATTGCAAGTAGATAGATAGGGGCGACTTTGGTGGGAAAAGATCTTGGGAACATGAAAGAAGCCTTAGCAGGGTGTCCCCTGAGCAAGAGTTTCTCCAGCAAAAATTCTTTCAATCCCAAATAATTTCTGACATGTAATTATTATTATAGTTCAAGCCATTTACATGGTATCAGTGCCCCCACCCCCTCCAACAAACACATCCTAGTTTATTTCCACAATAATCCTGTGCTCTAAGTTAGGTTGTGATGTAGGGTAGCCTGGAGATGCCTAGTGAGATTCACAGCTAAACAGGATTTAAACTTGGCTTAAACTAACCAAAACATCACACAAATCTGTTGAAATTAGACTAGGTTGTTGGACATTTTACAAATACAGTATAATGATGCTGTTGCTCTTTACATACAGTACATCTATCACTTTATCATCCATCAGTTAGCAAACGCTGGCCATGGCTATACAGGCTACATTTTGAAGAAGCACAATGATGAAATACAGCTACAGGAAAAACATATTTTTGTATGAGGGATTATTTTATGTAAAGGGTAGGAAAACACTGTTACTGTAGAAATATGTAGCTACAATATGTAGCTAATATTTTTTCTGAAATATATATTTTTATGTCCTTTACATTCCAGGACAGGAAAGATACTCACTGAGAATTGTTGGGGAGCTGTTTGTTCCTCTCAGAAAAAATTAGACAAGTAAGCATTGTGGCCATCCAAACATCAGATTTGCAGAACAAAAAGTATTTTTCGTTATGTGCAAACCTGTTGAGTACTTAGATTTAAGCCAGTCCCATGTTGCCAATGAAACTAAATTGTGGGTTGCAGCGTGTCTTCCCAGAGTTGGCCCATCAGTCTTCGTCAACATAACCAGTAGTGGAGAATGTTGGAAATCATAGTCCCAACAACATCTGGAGAACAGCAGGTGGTTTATCTCCAAATCTTAGGCATTCTGTTATGTATAACATTTCTCTGGTGAAAATGGCACTGTTCTGGAGTACTTTATCCTTTTGTGACACTCGTAATGTGAAGATTGTTGTGATTCCAACTCTCCTAGAGGTGTGTGGGTGCTGTAAAGCTGTCTATGCTGAAACATGGCTGGCATGGTTTCCTTCTATGCTGCCTAGTGAGTGGCTTGGGAAGGAGTGATATTTAAATAGTTTCCCTGATGTTCATGTCATATGAGGTGTCTTGGTGGCTAAATGTGCTTTCCTAGGAGATTCTGGTTTTGTATCATTTGCAAACTGGAAGACCCCCAGCTACATCAAAGGACTGTTCTGCCTGTTGCTGGGATAATAATTAGCTAGTGTAATTTTCTGTCACAAGAAATTTACTCTTTAAAATTTCAATCCAGAATCAGACTGAACAGCAAGCAATTCCTCTTTGAGTGAAGTTGACAAAACCTCAGTCATCAGACTTCGTGAGACCTGCTAGCCTTAAAGGTGCACACAAATGTTCCATTCCAGTGCATTCGATAAATATTTACACTGCATTTTAACTTTTTTCTTCTTCTTTAGTGTGTGACATGAAGCCTTTTCCCAATTTCTGTTCTGTCTTGTAGATTCTTCATTAGCATTTATATCTAAGTTGCCTGAATTTTTAAGAAAGACCCAGTTGGTTTCAGAAGTTAGTTTCACGTTTCTTTTTCTTTTCCTCTTCAGTATGTGTGTCATTCTTGGGAAGATTCTACCAGAGTCTGCAGGACAATAATGTTGAATTCACACCAAATAGTATTGAAAAAGAACTTATGAAATCCTGCAAAGAAACAAAAGGAAAAGAGAACCGTTTGGTAAGTAGTGATGGTCATACTCAGTTTCTACCGCTAGTTTGACAATAAATGTAACTTGACACAACAAAAAATAGGAATATCAAAGCTCTTTCCAAAGAAAGTAAATGTGATAAGGGCTCATTCAAATACCACATGACCATTTTGGGGGGGTGGGGGTCGACCAAAAGTCATGGAAAGTCATGGGGGGAGGAGAGTTTGGCGTGAAGTCAGGTGACTCCAAAATTATTGAAAAGTTTTCTGATGCAAGAAATACCCAAGACAGAGGCAGGTTCTATAAAGAGAAACAAACAAACAAATAAATAGGTGGGGCGGGGAACTTCAAAGGCTGCCTACTGGATCTTCCCAGGGAAGAGTAACGCAGGGGTGGAGGTGAGAAAGTAACGCTGGTCCTCTGCCAGGAGAGGAGGAGGAAGAAGTAGTAAGTTTCCCCCTTCCTTCCTTCCTTCCAGGAATGAAGAAGTCATGGCCTTCCTTTTGCCCTGATTGGGAAGAAGGAAAAAACCCTCCCAACCAGAGACCACTTAAGAAGGAAGGGGGTGGGTGGGAAAACAGTACTTGGGAAAGGGATTTCTTTGTGTCCCCCCCGCCGCTACTACAAATCCCAGGACTTAGGAGTGACTTAGGAGTGACAAGGGGGGCTTATAATTGGGGTATGTGGGGAGGTTTTTCTCAAAGCAAAAATAAGCCTGAAAGGAGACATGGGTGGAAAGACAGGGGCGGCAGCTTTCCCATTGAAATCTAGATTGCAAATCTTTTCCCTCTTCTTTCCTTGCTTGCATGAAAAGACTTTGCAAGGGAGGCCTTTCTTTCTTGGGCTTCTGCCATTTCTCTTCAAATCAGGGGAAATGGAGAAACCATGTGATTTGGGGGGAGGGGGGTTGACCAAAAATCACAGAGGGGGAGAGGGGGTCAAAAAGTAGCCTATTTTAGGTCACGTGGTACAGTTATACCTCGCTTAAAGAGCATAATGTGTTCCACAGGATTGCTCTTTAAGCGAAACACCATTGTAAATGACCAATTGGGGGGGGGGAGGGATTGCAAACCTCGATTTATTTGTTAAGCGAGTTTCGGGTTGGTTTTATTTGTTAAGCGAAGCAAACATTCAGAGAAAATTCTGCTCTTTAAGCGAGTAACTCTTTAAGCGAAACATTATGCGAGGTTTGACTGTATTTGAATGGCCCCTAAAAGTATTGAACTCTGACAAAGAATACTGAGACCTAAAGGAAAAAAATCTTATTTATATTCCTCTCTTTGCTCCATCTTGACTCTTTAAGAGGATTAACATATCCAGTTAGAGAGGAACTGTAGTAAAAGCAGTAGAATGGTGCCAAAATTGGATGTAAGAAAAATGGAACAAGATTACAGTTTCTAGATTAATCTAGGTTTCTGGTGTATGACAAAGGAAACTTGATACAGGCTACCTTTGTTTTTTTGTGATGATAACACCCCAGAGCATGGGCTCTGTCATTGGGAATGGGTCTGAACTGGTTACTTGCCACTTTCTTGTTTTGAGACCCAGCCTTCAGTGGCTGTGCAGAAACAGAATACAGTGGAACCTCATATGACAATTGCCCTGTATAGCAACGAAATCGCATAACAATTAGTTTTTTGGGGGTAAATGGCATCCTGCATAACAATTTTCCCTATGAAAAAAATCATACAATAATTTTTCAGTGGGAAAAACCACTTAGTGAAAAAAAATCGTTGTATGATTCATCCAATAGGGAAAATCTCTATATGATGCATGCATCGTATAGCAATTGTTTTGTACAACAACGAGCCCCATGGAACGGATTAAAATCATTGTATGATGTATCACTGTACTGTGGGAAAATCTTAAGCCAACATTAGACTTGTTGTTTTGGGTCTAGTCACCAATAGTATGTGAAAAGAGATGGAGAGAGATGGTCAAATGAGTGCTTGTGGCCTTCAGTGGAGGGTCTGTCACAGTTTGGGGCTGCAAGTCTGCCAGTGGTGATGATGATATTGTCTGTATCGATGAATGCTGAAAAGTATAGACAGGTTTTACTAGATTACTTCAGGAAGTCCCCCCAAGAGTTCAAAATATGCTTAGAGCCAAGGGAAGTCATACTCAATGCTGACATTTGCCTGAAAAAGCCATTTTGTTCTTGAAAATTGTGTTTGCTTGAATTTTGCATATGTACATATATTTTGTAATTATTTATTTATGGTCATTAAAACTTTGCTAGAAAGACAAAGTTGGTGTTCACCTAAGACTTTGGCATACTACTGTATGTCAGCATAGACACTCTTTAGAATGCTCTCTATGAAGCCCAAAACGTTGAAGGTAATAATTAGCATAGTAAATTGGTCTCAAAAAAATAGTAGGTATCAGAGAAGCTGGCACAAAGTAAGAGATAAAAGAGAAAGACTGTTAATGTCAGCTCTTGTACCAAGTGAAATACAGTAGAACCCTGCATAAGGAAAAAGCTCCGTTCCACGGTGCTCTTCACTGTGCAGTTTTTTCCGCTATGCGGATCAAATGGGCGATACCTTGCATAACGGGGGGGGGGGGGGAGAGTTTGATATATGGGGTTTACGTTAAGCAGGATATACCCCTCTTAACAAAAACCTCATATAACGTTATACGAAGCGTTCGTAATGGGGGGTTCCACTGTATATGAATGATGTCTGGAAAGAACAAAGTATCATGTGGTACTTTAAAAGACAAATTAAATAAAAGTTGTTAGGTTCTCAAAGTAGCAGCACCAGTTATACTTACAGTTATACCATCCCATTGCACTTAGTGCACTCTCTGGGCAGTTCACAAGGTAATTAGCATTTTGCCCCCGTTGCTAGATACTCATTTTACTGACCTCGGAAGGATGAAAGGCTGAATTAGGATCTAACTCAAAATGGCAACAGGCCCTATCAGTCCCTGGAAAATAGATGGGGAAGAAGTAGAAGCAATGACAGATTTTACTTTCCTAGGATCAAAGCTCACTGCAGATGGTGATTGCAGCCATGAAATAAAAAGGCGACTGATTCTTGGGAGGCAAGTGATGAGAAACCTGGGGAACGTAGTGAAAAGTAGAGACATCACCTTGCAAACAAAGATTCATCTAGTCAAAGCAATGGTATTCCCGGTGGCAATGTATGGTTGTGAGAGCTGGACCATTAGGAAAGCTGAGCGCAGAAGAATAGATGCCTTTGAGATGTGGTGTTGGAGGAGAGTTTTGAGAGTCCCCTGGACAGCGAGGAGAACAAATAGGTCAATCTTAGAAGAAATCAACCCTGACTGCTCCCTAGAAGGTCAAATAGTAAATATGAAGATGAAGTACTTTGGACATCAAATGGGAAGAGAGGATTCACTTGAGAAAGTCTTGATGGTAGGAAAGGTGGAGGGCAAAAGAAAAGGGGGGTGGACAAAAATGAGATGGCTAGATGGTGTTGTAGACACAATGGGCACAGGGATGAAGACGATGGTGGAGGACAGAAGTGCCTGGTGGACAGTGGTCCATGGGGCCGCAAAGGGTCGGAATCAACTGTGCGACTGAACAACAACAACAACACTGCACCTTAACCACTGTGCCACAAGGGTCCTTATAAGACCATAAGACTTGTGAATACTATAAGATTTCTCAGTTTTACAGCAGTTAGCCTAAAACAAGTACAGTAGAACCTCTGTTAACAAATGGCTTGGCTAACATAAAAATCACATAATGAAAGAAAATAGTAGCTCGGTTTACGGATTTTTTTGGGGAACAGATTAATTGGTTTGCAGTGCATCCCTATGGGAAACCATGTTTCAGTTAAAGTATTTTGGTTTTCAATGCATTCCTATGGGAAATTCAGTTAAAGTAATTTTTGTTGTAAGAAACGTCCCAGAGAACACACCAATTACATTAACTACTGTATATAAATGGGGCTTTTGTGGCAGTTTATTTTTATTTTTTTAGAGAAAGATGACCTGGTCCATCAGCTTAAGCTGTGCAAAAGAATTTTTGCTAGTAGCGACCGATAGGCCATCCATGAACAGTGTGCTATATCAAATAGCAATTCCAAGTTGCAAGGGAAAGCTTCCCCCCCCCCCCAAAAAAAAAAAAAAGCTGCATGCCTAATCCTGAAATGCCTTTTCCCAGCTAAGACAACAAGACTTCCCTCTTGTTCTGATTAAACCTTGACTTGGTTCCCAGTATTCAAGCCTCAGCTGTCTGAGGTTATCTTTCATTTCCTTCAAATACAAGGATCTTTAGTAATCTTTGAAGGAAAACCACATTTCTCATAGTCCTCCATAATGATTTTCAGTGGCGACTAGGCCATTTGTGAGGACAGGAAATTTTGTTGTGTCTGCTGTACCTTGTCCTTTACCCAGGCTTCCACAAATATCTTTTAAACAGCCCAGCACCGTAAGATGGGTAGAAAGGGAAACACAGGCGACATTCAGTATTTCTGCTGATCATTGAGGATATTTCTGCCTGCCTTGAAAACTGTGTTTCTGGAAAGGGAACAGCTATCTGGAACACTAAAAAGTTTCACCGGGGAAATAGAACAGTAGAGGGACACCTGTCACATTCTTTGTGTATTCTGAAAGGAAAGCTCTTTTAGACATAGCGTCTTCATGGTTTGGTCATATTTGACAAAGCATCTGAAAAGAAAATACAACCAAGTTTATTTTTAAAGGATACTATTATTCATTGTCTGCTTCCTTTCTAGTGTTACTACATTGGAGCAACCAGTGATGCGGCCACTAAAATTATTAATGAGGTATCAAAACCTCTAAGTAACCATATTCCTGTTGAGAAGATTTGTGAGAAGCTAAAAAAAAAAGATAGTCAGATATGTGAGCTGAAATATGGTGAGTACAGTTAAATGTTGGGTAAAGAGGGGCGTAAGAAAATAAACCCTTGATGGACTTAAAAACTTGGCTAGTCCAGCAATTCTGCTCACAGAGTCAACCTATGGGGAGCCTGGAGGCAGGACATGAATGTTCTGTTTTATCCACCCCCAAATGGTGTTCAGAAGCATACAGACTCTTATGCTGGAGATTAATGTACAGTTGTTTGAGTCATAGGCATTTATATCTAAGGTAACACTGGTTATTGCAAATAGCTTCCACTTGCCTACTACTTTAAAGCTGTCTTTTGGTGGTTGTCACCTCTCGTTGTAGTGAATTCCTTTGTTTAGTTTTGCACTGCATGCAGCTTTTGTCATGTTTTTTGTCGTGCATTTTTAGTATAATTTGTACTTTTATTTCCTTAAAATATACCAAGAAGGAAGCATTTGGTGTTCAAAAAGTTTTGGTAGCCTTAGAGCTATGTTCTTATGCATCAGTATTTAAGGGCAAGTCCCTCTAAAATCTGAGATTTCTTCTAAATAATCATGCACAGGAAGGGGCTACAACTATGAAAGGGATCCTTAGACTGCTAGCACTTCATACAGTAACATGACCTTCTCTTTGATCAGATAAACAGATTGATCTGAGCACTGTGGACCTGAAGAAGCTTCGAGTCAAAGAACTGAAGAAGATTCTAGATGATTGGGGTGAAACATGCAAAGGCTGTGCAGAAAAGTCAGACTACATTCGGAAAATCAATGAACTGATGCCTAAATATGCCCCAAAAGCAGCAAGTTCACGGACAGATCTCTGACCACAACTGTGGCCTCTAGCATATTAGCAAGTCACACACAAACAATATTGCTCTTTTTTTTCTTTCTTGGAAAGCTGTTTTTGTAACTTATTTCACTAGGTTTCATTGTCAAAATGGAATGGTTCTTACAATGCTGGTTCCACTACCTGATCACATTAAGTTTTTATTTCTTTTGTCACTGATCTCTGTTAAAACATGGAAATGTGTATGAGATTTTTAAAATAAAACTTACGAAATCCGCTATCATTTGACTTAATGAGAATTGTACAACATTAATGGCAGAAAATCTACTATGATTTATACACGCATAAATTAAATTACACAAAATACTATGCTTGTTTATTACTATTAATGAGGTCCTGGTTATTTTCCTAGTCATCTGGCCATGTATGACCAAGAGTGCAATAATCACCTCATTAATTATCTGCAAGTGGCTTTTGCTACTTACATAATTTCACTTATGCATCTGTGAATTGCCAAATGAGTTTCTGGGCAGTGTTAAAGCAGCTCCTTGTACAAATAGATACAGGTAGTGATGGAACCTTGCAGACTAATAGTAGTTGTGATTTCATTGCAGTCTATCCTGGGTAACCTTCTAAGCCAGTGGATCTCAACCTGTGGACCCCTGGGGGGGGGGGCTGCAATGCCAATCAAAGGTGGTCTGCAAAGGCTTAAAGCAGAGGGTGGGGAGCATTCAGCCTGGAAACATTTGATCTGGCCCACAGCAAGCACTGCACCTCTTTATCCCACAATCCTCTCCCCTCAACCCTCCTCATACTTAAACCCCACCACTACCTGTCCTGACACACGAGAGGTAGCAACATTTAACTTTGCCGGGTGACTCTCCCTTCAACTCTTGGTGGTCCATGGCCACAAAAAAGATTTTTAAAGGGTCTCTGGTGAAGGAAAGATTGAGAACCTGTTCTAAATGAATCAGTGCAATATGTATGACTAAACTCTGGCATGATGCTTCTGTACTCGAAGTTGTTAATTCAGAGAAGAGGCTTCTCTGAGTAAATAGATTAATAGGAAAGATTTCCTAAAATAATGCTGCTGACTATATTCAGCGTTATTTTAATCTGGACTGTATGTTCAGTATATTCTGCCATGGGTTAGAGGGGGGAAAGTGGTGGTGGTCACATCCCTTTAAGATATAGTGGTACCTCGCTTAAAGAGTATAATGTGTTCCACAGAATTGCTTTTTAAGTGAGTTTACTCTTTAAGTGAAACACCATTGTAAGTGACCCATTGTGACTTCTGGCGGGAAGGGGGGGGTTGTGAACCCCAATTTATTTGTTAAGCAAGTTTTTGGTTGGTTTTAGTTGTTAAGCGAGGCAACCAGTCAGATAAAATTCTGCTCTTTAAGCAAGTTAATCTCTAAGCGAGACACTCTTTATGCGAGGTTTTACTGTATTACTGTATTGGCACTGTGAGCTAGAGTAGCTAGTATAAATTATAAAATAGAAGGGTGAGTTGTACCTCGTCCCATTAAAATTGTAGTTAACAGGCTGAACATTTGGGCAATGGTCCATAGGGTCGCAAAGGGTCAGAATTGACTGTGCGACTGAACAACAAAACAGGAGTGACGCAATGTTGCATGGTAACTTTTAAAAGACAGAATGTGGTAGTTTTGGTTTGGGACCATTTCTTGCATCTTGTTACAATTACCTGTTGTAACTGGAACCTGTATTAGTACACATAGCTGGTATGTTACTACAAGACCCAAATATGATTCCATAGTATTTCTGACAAACTCCCGCTCCGTTCAGCAGCAAGAACATGCTTCCTCATAGGATGCCATCTTTGCCTCGGAGGACTGGAAGGTACCCTTTGGAGCAGATAAGACATTTATTAGTGCAAGAGTGAACCTTTGGGTCGTGCAACTTTGGATATTCAGAAAACTTTAAAACACACTGATTTATAGCTGACTTCTAACCTGCTCTGAGACTGGACTGCAATTAAACACAACTGCAGTCCTATGCATTTTAAGTGGAACAATGCTTGTGCTATAGCTATTCTGCTTATTTTGAAAGATACTTTATGTACAGTAAAACATCGGATAACGCTAAAACTTGGTTCCACAAATCTTGGTGTTATCCGATGTTTAGTGTTATCCGATGCATGTTAAAATCCTATGGGATGGATCGGATAACGTTAAAGCTCCATAGAGATACATTGTAACCGCATAGGCTTTAGCAGTTGTTATCTGATCCATCCCATAGGACCTTAATGTTATTCGATCCAATTCTTCTCCCCAGATTACTTAACGTTATGCGATTTTAGCATTATCCGATCCAATCATTATCCGGTGTTTTACTGTATGTTCAACAGCATTACAGGAAAGCCAGAATGAAAAAGTAGTTGGGAATGGCCTTGGTTTGCCATTATTACTATAAAAAAACTATGTTCAAACTACTGTACAATGGAAATGAAGTTTTGACTAATTTTGTAGCAAGTTCAATTCATAAAATGGTAGTGTAGTTATCAATCTTATTTAGAAGATAAAATGGAACAACAGTCTAGCTCAGGGGTGCCCAAACTATGGCCCGTGGGCCAGATCCGCCCCCCAACACTTCATCACCACCCTTGCCACTCCTGGAAGCATAAGTAAAACATGCCGGTATGGCAAGGGTGGTGTGGGCCGGATAAAGTGGTGTGGGCCTGATCTGGCCCACAGGCCATAGTTTGGGAACTCCTGATCTAAGCAGAGAAAATGGCATTCTAAAAATCCTATTGCAAAACAGATTATAAGGCACATTTTACCTCCGCTTCAGGTGGGAGGAACCATGTGACTGTCCTGCTGAACCCCTAGCCTGTGGCCCAAAAAGTTTGGGCAACCCTAGGCTAGATTCTTTAAAAGCAAGAGTAAAAACTGGCGGAAGTACTATCAATAATTTAAGATATGTAGATGACACTATCTTACTGCCAAAAGCAGCAGTGACTTAAAACGATTTAATGAAAATGAAAGAGCCAAAGCAGAACTGTAGCTGAACATTAACAAAACAAAAATCATGATGACTATATAACTTAAAAACCGTGAAGAAGCTGAAATAGTGAAAGATTTTCTATCACTTGGTTCAACCATCAATCTAAGTTAAGATTGCAGCTAAGAATCAGAAGGGCAGCAATGTAGGAATTAGAAGAGATAAGGATGTCATTTGAGTCCAAGATAATTCACACTATTATATTCCTAATCACCATGCATGGGTGTGAAAGTTGGACAGTTAAGAAACTTGATGGAAATACTGTACTGGTTTGACATGGGGCTGGAGAAGAGCTTTGTAGATTCCCTGGACTGTTAGAAAAGGTCTCTGGAGGCAAAAATGATGAAGTTGAGGCTTTATTTGGACATATTTTTTAAAAATGCAAGATTGTCTGAAATACACAATAATGCTGGGAAAGGTGAAAGGCAACAGGAAGACCAAGCATGAGATGGATTAACATGATGGGTTGCCGTTTGCAAGAGCTGAGGAAGGCTGTTGAGTACTGTTCTGTCATTCATAGGATGGCCTTAGATCGAAGACTTGAGGGCACATAACAGTTTTCTTAAGCAGTGAAGAAATCTACATTTTGGGAGGCAGTGTTGGGTGTGGCGGAGGGCTGGGATTCAGCATTTGTGGGACTGGTGGCTCAAGTGGTTAAGACACTGAACTTGAAGAGTTTGATACCTGAGTACTGCATGATGGAGTGAGCTCCCGTCTATGTCCCAGTTCCTGCCAACCTAGCAGGACAAAAGCAAGAAATTGCAAGAAGATAAACAGGGACCACTTTGGTGGGAAGGTAACCAGCTTTCTGTGCACTCTGGTCAGTGATGGGATGTAACAGGTTCTCACCAGTTCTCCAGAACCGGTAGCAACTTTCCCCAGTGTCCCGGAGAACCGGTAGCAGCTTATGGGAGGAACCACATTTGGGGCTTACCTTTTCACTGGTTCCCCCACTGTGCATGTATTTTAATGTATTATTTATTTATTTATTTATTTAAGTTATTTACGGATTTGTGTTGTGGGTGGTTGGTTGGATGGGTTGAGGTGTGTGTGAGTGTGTGTGCTTATTTTTATTTTAACATTATTTATTTTTTATTTTTTTCTTTGGCTCCGTCCATGACATCATGACATCGTGACATCAACTCCACCCACACTGTGATGACATCACGGTGGGGTAGTAAAATTTTTGACATCCCACCACTGACTCTGGTGTCTAGGCATGCCTGGCACATGCCCACGGAAACGTCTGCAAAATGCAGATAAGAGCTGGCTCTTTGGCTATAGAGATAAACACTGAATCCTAGAGTCGGATACGACTGGCTTTCGAGTAAGGTGACCTTTACCTAAGGGGTCCTCCTACCACCCTGAAACTTTAAGCGCTATGCAAACGACACATGGCGTTCTTCTTTGCTTCCTCTTTTACCCCATTGGTAGCTCCGGGGGGCGCAGTGGCTAGACTGCTGTACTGCAGCCTACACGTTGTCAGTTCGATCCTGACGGGACCCAAGGTTGACTCAGCCTCTTCCATCCTTGAGGTCGGTAAAATGAGTCCCCAGCATGTTTTGAGACAAAAACGAACAGCCCCGAGAGTGCAACTGAGCGTTATACGGCGGCACAGAGGTGTAAACCATGGGTCCTCGCCGTCGTAAAGGGCTTTTTTAAAGATTGCGTCTTCTACCGTAGCCGGGAAATCTCTGCGCGGCCACCATTCCGAGGCTCCTTCTGCCTCCGCTTCTCACCGCCAAAGCACGTGGAGGCGGGAAAGGCCCCCCGCGCGCGCCCGTAGTAGATAGACCACCCCTCCCTCCCAAAGCAAAGCGCAACGAGAGGACTTTTTTGTCCCCCTCCCGCACCCGTCTTTGGCTTCCGCGCGGCCAGAAGCGAGATCCGAGGCCGGGCGCCCACTCGAGGCGCGGAGTGATGACGTCCGAGGCGCGTATATGGCGCGGCAACTACTGGGCAGAGCCGCCTTCGCTCGCTCGCTCCCTTTTGTCCAAGATGGCAGCGGCTGCCGGAGGCGCCTGCTGAATCCTGGGCCCCGGAGCCATGAAGCGGGCGAGCGAGCGGGATCCCAGCCCGGTCGGGTCCGGGGCCACCCGGGGCGCCTCCTCCGCCAAGCGGGCCCGGGAGCGGGAGCGGGAGGGCGGCGGCGGCAGTAGCAGTCGGCGAGGCCCGCACCGGAGCTCGGGCGCCTCTTCCTCCTCCTCGTCCGCCTCCGCCTCGTCGCGTAGCACCCGAGACAAGCCTGCGGCGGGAGGCTCCGGCTGTCGCGGCCATCGCGGGGAGGAGAGGCCCGGCGGCGGAAGCGACTCCAACAACCACCGCGCAGCCTCCTCCAGCGCCAGGGCTGGCAGTAGCGGCGGCAACAACAGCAGCAGCAGCCAGGCGCCCCCGGTCCTCGCCGCGGTGCCGCCGCCCCCGCCGCCCCCGTCCTCGTCGGCTCGGCTTCTGGCGGTAGCCAAGGCCAAAGCGGCGGCGGCGGCAGCCGTGGCGGCAGCGACGCCTTCCTTGCTGCTGGCGGGGCCTCCGCCGGTGGTGGCGGCCCCGCCGCTGCTGCTGGCGCCCGGCCTGGGCCTGGCGGCGGCGAGCCTGGCCGGGGAACCCCCGGGCTCCAGCGACTACAAGACGCTGCTGGTGAGCGGCCTGAGCCCGGCCCTGCCCGACCAGCTGCTGGAGGACGGCCTCTTCCGGCAGTTCCAGCGCTTCGCCAGCGGCGGGGCCAGCGACATCAGCGTCAAGCTCTCTCACACCCCGGAGCTGGGCCGCGTGGCCTACGTGAACTTCAGGCACCCGGCCGATGCCCGCGACGCCCGGCGGCACGCCCGAGCCCGGCAGCTGCTCCTCTTCGACCGGCCACTGAAGGTGGAGCCCGTGTACCTGCGCGGGGGCCGACGCAGCCGCACCCCGCCGCCCACCCCGTCGCCCGAGCCACTGGCCTTCCTGCCCCCGCTCCACGGCGTCTACCCCTACAAGCAGAGGTCCCTCTCGCCGGTGGCCAGCCCTTTGCTGAGGGAGCCCCGGCCCCGGCACGCTCAGGCCGCCGCCGCCGCCTTTGCCTTGGAAGCTGTGGCCTTGGGACTCTCTCGGGAGCGGGAGAGGATGCTGGACTACTATGGGCTCTACGACGAGCGCGGTCGCCCCTACGGCTACCCCTTGGTAGCAGAGGAGGGCCTCAAGGACCTCATGCCGGAGGATGACCAGAGAGCCACCCGGAACCTCTTCATCGGAAATCTAGACCACAACGTCTCCGAGGTGGAGCTGAGGCGAGCCTTTGAGAAATACGGCATCATCGAGGAGGTGGTGATCAAGCGTCCCACGCGGGGCCAGGGGGGCGCCTACGCCTTCCTCAAATTCCAGAACCTGGACATGGCCCATCGGGCCAAGGTGGCCATGTCTGGCCGGATGATTGGCAGGAACCCAATCAAAATTGGCTATGGGAAAGCCAACCCCACTACACGGCTGTGGGTCGGGGGGCTGGGTCCGAGCACTTCACTAGCTGCCCTTGCGAGGGAATTTGACCGTTTTGGTAGCATTAGGACTATTGACTATGTGAAAGGGGACAGTTTTGCATATATACAGTATGAAAGCTTGGATGCGGCCCAGGCTGCCTGTGCACAGATGAGGGGCTTTCCTTTGGGTGGGCCGGACAGAAGACTCCGGGTGGATTTTGCTAAAGCTGAGGAGGCACGCTATCCTCAGCAGTACCAGCCCACACCACTGCCTGTACACTATGAGTTGCTGCCTGAAAGCTACAGCAGACACAGGAGTCTGGAGCAAGACTTGAGGGTAAGAGACAGGACTCCTCCTCATCTTCTCTACTCGGACAGGGAAAGGAACTTCCTAGAGGCAGACTGGGCCAGTCCTGTTAAAAATGCAGAGCGCAGGAACAATCTGGAGGCCTATGCTCGCTCAGCACGCAGCCGGAGTGGAGAGCGTTGGGGCAGTGACAACGACCGCAGCATGCTCAAGCCTTGGGAGGAACGGCGTAAGCGTCGCAGCCTTTCCAATGACCGTGGGAGGACTTCCCACTCCCCCTACGAGGACAGGAGCAGGGCAAAGGCTGGTGGAGCAGCTGTCGATCGCAGCCCGGATTTGGCTCGGAAGGAGAACCACACCACCGAGTCTCCCACAGAGAAGGAGCAGAAGAACTCCCTCCCAAACAACCGGCACGCAGCTGAGGAGAAGCCACATCGTGAAGCGTCTGACCCTCAGCCTAAGAAAAGGGACAGCGAGCGCAATCATCGAATGGGTGAGTCCGAGCCAAAGGCTCACGAAGAGTCCAAGCCTGAAACCAAGAAGTTGAAAAGTTTGTCCGATTATGCCCATACGTTGCAGCTTGCCTGGAATGGGCTCCTAGTCCTGAAGAACAGCTGCTTCCCCACATCTATGCACATCCTGGAAGGGGACTTGGGGGTCATCAATGGGCTTCTGAAAGACCACTTGTCTGGGGGGAAGCTGACACAGATCAAGATTGCTCAGCGGCTCCGGCTTGACCAGCCCAAGCTGGACGAGGTCACCCGGCGCATCAAGCAAGGGAGCCCTAATGGCTATGCTGTGCTGCTGGCGACCCAGGCCGCTCCTGGAGCAGCCATGGAAGGGGCCGTCCCCCCTGTGGTGGAGCCTGGCTTGCAAAGGCGGCTTCTCAGGAATCTGGTCTCTTACTTGAAACAGAAACAGGCTGCGGGGGTGATCAGCCTCCCTGTGGGGGGAGCCAAGGGCAAAGACAGCACAGGCATGCTTTATGCTTTTCCTCCCTGCGAATTCTCTCAGCAGTACCTCCAGTCCGCACTAAGGACACTGGGAAAGCTAGAAGAAGAACATATGGTGATAGTGATAGTCAAAGATACTGCCTAGTATTTACTCTCTGTCTCTTCTTTTTCCTTGCTCTGATTCCATGCTTATTTGTGTCTCACACCGCCTGGTTACTTTGGTGGCCAATTATTTGAATAGGGGCCCCCAAAGTCCTCCCAACAAACCCCTACAATTCTTAGTTTCTAATTACTTTTAATACCATTTTAATGAATCTCTCTCGTTTCCTTTGTTTTTAATACGTGACACTGTCTGCTGTGTTTTATTTTTTAAATGTATGGAAAAATTGTCAGTAAAGCCTTGTTCACTGATGGATTTTTAACTTTGTACAGTGTCCTGGTTTCCGTAATCTGCCAATGGCTGGCTTTGTGTTCCAGTAGATACAGGTAATGTCACTTGCTTCCGTTCCTAACAGCACCTCCTTGCACTGCTGTTCAAAGTTGTTATATCAGTTTTGTGCTCTTTAATTTTCCTTTTGATAGTTGAAGCTTGGTTGCTTCTTTCCTCAACAGATTAGTAGTTGATTTCAGATTTTTTTTTTTTAAAAAAATATGAAATGGTAATGTATCCCTTATAAGACCAACCTTTTCTTGGTGGATAAGAATTTTTTTAAAGGTGGTCTTTGCCAAAGAACAGCTCTGTGAAACTTATTACTTAGCTCTGCCCTAAGATCTTGGTGCAATAAAAGATGAGAGGCACCTTGGGTCTTCCTTCCTTCCTCTTTTTGTATTTCTCTTGATTATAATACTGGAATCTCATAGCCATTCTTGTATTCCCTGTTTAATAACAACGATGGGCTTCTCAGGAAGATAAATAACCAGGCACTTGAGTAGGACCTGATAACAAAATCTGAATGATTATGTTGTTCAGATCCTCCTTCATTTACAACTGCAAAATAAAAGAGAAACTGTGGCAAAGATGCCTGCTTAAAGTGTGTGTATTATATTACAATACATCTAATTACCCACAAATAATTCATGGCTGACTGGATACGTAGATGCACTGTTGAGAAGTATTCTGGGCCAGAAAAAGCCTACTGTACTTGTTATGCAGGTGGCTCCCCCCCCCCCCCAGCTGCACTGGGAGCAGTACAGTATTGAGATCACCCATCCAAACATTAGGAGGGATCATAGTTTCCAGTGGCAAGTTCATCCTTCATAACTGCACCAGCACAGGAAAATTGCACAGACTTTCTAAGAAACGCAGTTGTCTGTTTTACCACACTGGAAATCACAATTGCCAATGAAGTCACACCAGGAGCATGAAGAATAGAATAAACTTCTATCGCAGAAGGAGCTGAATGTAAGAAAACCACCCTTTATGAAGCTGCTCTTGGGCAAAAAAAAAAGGTGGGGTGGGGGGGACAGTAATATAATTTTGTGACCCTTTCCAGTGAGAAAATACTCAGAAGGGGTAAAGGTTTCCCTTGCTCGAAAGCCAGTCGTATCCGACTCTAGGGTTCAGTGCTCATCTCTGTTTCTAAGCTGAACAGCCAGCGCTGTCTGCTTCTGCAGACATTTCCATGGTCATGTGGCAGGCATGACTAGACTCCGGAGCGCATGGAGTGCTGTTACCTTCCCACCGAAGTGGTCCCTATTTATCTACTTGCAATTTCTTGCTTTCGTACTGCTAGGTTGGCAGGAGCTGGGACAGAGACGGGAGCTCATTCCATCCTGCAGTACTCGGGAATTGAACTGCTGACCTTCCGCCTCCCAGTCAGTGTCTTAGTGACTTGAGCCACTGCCTTAATCTGGAACTGCCCTGAGACAGTGCAGCTTGCCCAAAGCCACACAGCCTGGCTGTTTTCCCAGGAGGCAGCATGGGGAACTGATTCCCCCACTCCCCCTGGTGACTCCACAGCCTAAACCACTGAGCTATCCAGCCAGTTTAAAAAGGCCAGTGGATTGTAAAAAACAAGGAAGAATGTGTGGATACTATTGCAAATTAGCCCCAGACTCTGCATACACTAAGGTAACTCCCACTTGTCTTTTAAAAAGTTAGTCAATTAATAGAGGTGAACACTGCTTTGTTAAGTTTGGAGACTTCTATAAAGCTTGCTTTTCAAGGAATTTCCAAGTATGTGCAGATGGCAGGGCTAAAAAATAGGACTGCATATGCTTACGTTGGAAGAGTGCATGCTGCAGTACCATGAACTGTACAGCGTGCTGCTTTTCTGACTACTGTGGGTGTTACACAGGCCTATTCTGGCCTTTGATATTTCACCATTTCTGTTTACATGCTGGCTCTGAGGGACCAGATTCTTTTAAAGAGAAATAATGGAAAAAGTACTGCATAACCCTACTTATCAATGAAATATTATTTTTGAGAAAGCCTAGCATTACTCAAAATGTTTTAATAATAATAATAAATCCACTTATATCCCACCCATCTGGGGATACATTCCCACTCTGGGCAGCTACCAACAATATATTTAAAACATCTTTTGTTGAGGAGTCTTTAAATGCTTAGTCCATATTTTGAATAACGCACGGCTCCTCTAAAACTTTCCTCGGAGAGTCTGAGGCCTTCCCCTCCCAGCATCTACTTGGGGATTTAGATACTGGATGTATCAATAGATGTCTTTTAAAAGATTCTAAAATTTGCCACCTATTTCATTTCTGCCTCCAGTGCTGAGTTGCCATTGATTTTGTTAAAAATCATGACTAAAGAGGATATAACCAAATAAAGTTTCCAGGAGGGATTCTCCCCAATGACTGGCATATCACAGACTAACACAGCTACTATTCCAAAAATTCCCCAATGACTAAATATGATATAACTCATTGAATGCCAGCTTTCCATCTAATATGCTGTAAACAAGGAACAGTATAATTGGGAAGCAGAAGTCATGGTAACAGGACAAAAAAGTCAATAAAGGGCCTGGAAGAGTTTTAACAGAAATAGGCTTTAGTTCTGATTAAACACTAATGGTTTCTAGAAAGGACTCCATAGGGTAAGAACTTTGAGAAATACATACATGAGCAAAGTAGCTTTTCTCAACACTTTCTAGGTTTCAAACCTTTATAGCTAAATTAAAATCACATTATTTATAATGTGATAAATAAATAGCAGGGCACTATGTTTAAGTGCAACTAAAGAATTCGGATAATCAAACTTTCAGACAAACAAATTATAACTAAGTGCAAACACGGTGTAATGGAAATAGGGAGATGGCAAAATCGCTGTAATCCACCTCAATTTTGTGAAGCACTTAACAGTTCGATAGAGATTCAGAAGATTCTTTTCTATCTTTATCACATGCAGTCTAGCTATTCATGATGGCAACAACTTCGACCTTTTCAATGAAGACGCCATCACCATGACAGACACCCTAAATACATGTGTGTATTTCATACAATGTTTTAAATAGGACGTTGCCATTTTAGTTGGCATACAATGGCTGCTGCTAGTACCTTGTAGTGGCTATGAATCCAACATGGGTCTTTGAAGATCAACTTTGCACACACATATGAACCTAATATCTGAGATCTTTTCATTGCCTCTTAATCACTGGGAAATGGGGCAAGAAGTTGATTTGACAGGCTTAATGAAATGGAAGTGGACATTTTTCAGTATAGTCTTGGCTGAGCCAGTTTAGCACCCAGGTATCAGAGCAATTTAAAGCAGATGAATTTATACAGGATCCACAAAAGGTAAAGAATAATTATATAACATGGGGTTGGAGTTTTCTCATCCAATTCTAAGTAAATCGGCTGGGGAAGTGTTTTGCTCAAAATGAAAAGGTACCTCAGTAGTTTAAACAACCATGTGTACATTGCTTAGTGTTACAATATTTAGCTGAAACAAGAACCTTGTTCAGGAATGAACCTCACTTCCTTAGCACTTGATCTGGGCAAGCCCTGCCCTCGAAGCTGTGAAAAGTGATCAATCTGATCAGGAGAAGTTCCTTATTTATTATTATTTATTTATTCAAATTTATTATCCCGCCCCAATCAGGTAAACCCGACTCTAAGCGGTTTACAACATAAATTAAAAGAGAACATAGATTAAACAATAAATTCCCAAGTCAGTGTAAAACAGACTAGTCCAGTGTTTCCCAAATGCTGGTGTTTGGACTTCAATTCCCAGAAGCTTAAGTCAATTCCCCAAAGCACTGATCAGTCAATATACTGAATTAGGCTTCTGGGAACTAAAGTCCAAACACCAGCATTTGGGAAACACTGGACTAGACAATCCCATCATACCCTACACATGCTACAATTTAGTTTAAAAATCTAAACGTTAAAACTATAATTTATAGAATACTAAAAGGAATTTAAAACTTTAAAAGTTTACAAAAATTAAAACAGCGAGAAGCAAGAAGGGTGGCTGTCCCATTAGATCAGCCACCCAACATGGGACCCCACATTCCTGGATCCCCACACTTGCCCTGCCAGCCAGGTTTTTAGGTCCTTCCGGAAGGGCAGGAGCTCTGTCTGTAGGCGTAACTCAGTTGGCAGGAGGTTCCAAAGGGTCGGGGCGGACACAGAGAAGGCCCTCCTCCTGGTGCTAGAGAGGTGCACCTCTCTAGCCAATGGAATTATAAGAGAGCCTCTCCGATCCACCCTGGTGGGATGGACCAATGTTCTTGGGGTGACGCGGTCTCTTAAGTATCCTGGCCCACTACCATATAGGGCTTTAAAGGTAATAACCAGCACCTTGAATTGCACCCGGAGACATACTGGCAACCAGTGCAGCTACCGAAGCAGTGGTGAGGCACGAGCATAACGCCCGCACCCCATCACTACCCAAGCTGCTGCATTCTGGACCAGCTGTAGCCTCTGAATGGTCATCAAGGGCAGCCTCATGTAGAGCGCATTACAATAATCAAGTCTGGAGGTGACCAAAGCATGTGTGACCATGAGCAAGGCGTCCTGGTCTAGGAGTGGGCCTAACTGGCGTATTACACAAAGTTGTGCAAAAGCCCTCCTGGCCACGGCTGCCACCTGCTCTTCGAACAGTAGTCATGAATCCAGGAGGACCCCCAGATTACGCACCGGGTCCGTTTGGGCAGTTCCTTCCTGTTAATGCAGAAGTTTCCACACAAGCAGGAATCCAAGCAAACTGGAGATTCTGATTCCACCAAAATATAGATATGCCACTTCCCAGAAGAGAAAAATGACAATGAAGGCAGCAGTCATACATACACTGAAGACAATGATAGATAATAACTGGATGGGGCTGAGGTGAGTTACGTTCTTGGAGAACTAAGTTCTCCAGTTCTGGCAGTAAAGTGAAGATATTCCTTCTTCCAAGTCCATCAGAAAGATATTTTCCAGTATATTAAGTCAATTATTCTTCAGTGAAATTTGCAATGAAGCAGATGGGTAAAAGTTAAAATCATTTCAGGTTTTAAAGATTTAATTTCATAAAACTGATATGGGGCAACAAATAAACCTAAGCTATGTGAAGGAAACTTTCATCACATTTCATCTCATATAAACTCAAGTTCAGCCTGTAAACATCCTATGCAAGCTGGGATAGCAAGTTATCAACATTCCAGGGCTGATATAGACATGTGCAAGTACAGTGGAACCTTGCTTAATAAACAGCTCAGTTAACACAAAAAACGAATAACAAAAGGAAATCCATAGAAAACAGTGGCTCAGTTAACAATTTTTTTGGGAATGGATTAATTAGTTTTCAATGCATTCCTATGGGAAACCAAATTACAGTTAACAAATTTTGGTTTTCAATGTATTCCTATGAGAAATTGCATTCAATGCATTCCTATGGGATATTTGTTGTACAAATTTTTCGTAGCACAAAAGGCCCCAGAGAAGGCATTAAATTTGTTAACCGAGGTTCCACTGTAGAAGCATGTAAGAGATGTGGAGGGTTCCGACCAGTGGTGGGATATCAAAAAATTTACTACCCCACCGTGATGTCATCACAGTGTGGGCAGAGCTAACGTCATGACATGATGGGTGGGGCCAAAGAAAAATAAAATAAACAAATAAGCACACACACACACACACCTCAACCCACCCACAACACAAACCCATAAATAAAATAAAAAATAAAATAAAAATTACATTAAAATACACCCAACCACCCACCCCAAACATAAATCAACCCACCTATCCCAAACCCGTCACTTACCTGTTAGTATAAGTGCCTGGGTAGCACCATGTTGCAAGATGGATATGGTCATCATACTGGTTCTCTAGGATAATATGCCTTAATGTAAATGTAAAACAGCTGTACCTCCTAAAGGGTTCTCCAATTGGAACAGCACAGGTGTAGCTTATTGATGAGGTAACTCCAAGACTTTGCTTAAAAACCCCAAGCCAGGCTACTAGGCCTGCCGGCCACCAGGCCTTTTTAGGAACTGTGGTAGTACGTCAATATAGGTAAAGGTATTAAATACACATTGAAATACACACAGACACACCACATCCAAAGGTGAGTCACTTACTCTGGGGAGCAGGCTATAGGGAGCTTCAGGCTAGCAGCTTCCCTTCCTCCTCCCCGCTTGGGAGGACAGCAAGGAGGCCATGCATACGCACCAAGCACTGTAGGTGTGCATGCACACCAAGTGCTTGGCACGCATGTGCAGTGGGTGAACCAGTGAAAAGGTAAGCCCTAAAGGTGGTTTCCCCCAAAAGCTGCTACCGGTTCTCCTGGACACTGGGAAAAGTTACTACTGTTTCTGGCGAACTGGTGTGAACCTGTTACATCCCATCACTGGTTCCAACCCCTCTGTATGCAGACTGGCCAAATTTTACGTAGAGAGCACTTGGCCCAGCTCCTGAAGTGAGGTGTGTTCATATGAACATGATAGTACAACACCCTTTTTTCTCTCCCGCCTTACCAAATACTCATTCGAAAATTACATACTACTTCTTGCTTAGAAAGCAATAATCCCATATCTCATCATGGGGCAAAGCAGTGTAACGGACTCAACACAGTAGTTCAGAGCTACGAACAGACAGGACTTGAATTTTATTTTTATTTTTTAATAAATACAATGTACATGAAAGAAAAAGGCCTTCGATTTGTAGTTTTCACACCGAAGTGGAGGAGTGAGGGTTAAAATTTTTAATCACAAAAAAAGGGTGGGATGGAGTGAGGGGAAACTCCAGCGGTGGCAGGTTTGATCAGGGCTTTTAGCCTCCCGCCATGGCTTCGACAGCAGGTTCTCTCACTGGGCTGCTGACAGGACCAAAGGCATCTAACAAAAATGAACATTTCACAGCAGGTAGCAATTCATCCATTTAAAAAATTATATTCAAAATAAAAATCACTCGTCCAGTTTTACAATCCATGATTCAGTTTCTCCCACTCTTCTATTTTCAATACAAATGCCCTTTTTTCTTACTTTTTTAATAATTTTTTTAATCCTCTCTAAATTTACCACGGTGACTAAATATCAGGAGGACAGAAATACATACCCATTTTTAATAACACCTGCCTGTTTCTTAATCCTTTTTTTTGTTTTTTGTTTCATATAAAACTATTTCTGTTCTTTAGGAAAGAACTTTATACAAAGAAAATATACTGTGAAATATATTCAGAAGTCTCCATGGAGAGGAAGTCATGTCTCAGCCAAAAGCCAAACAAAAAAGGCAGAGAAAAGAAAGCCTAAAGCCCTGGTTTCTTGGTGGGGAGGCTGTGTACCATTCCAGGTGCCTGGGATCTGTCTCCGCTGCAAGATTGGATGGGCTGGAGTTCACTGAAGATGCTCTCAAAAGAAATGGAACCTGAGCGGGAGCTCAGTCAGTCTGGCCTCCTGGATTGGCCCTCCTGCCTTCTGAGAGTGGGGGAGGAGGGCCTTTCCTGCTGTCAACATCCGGTGGGGTGGGGTGGGGTGGCCACTCCTCACTCGTTCAGGGACAAGATTATATCATCTTCCAGATCCAAGTTATCTGAGCTGTCAGCTGGAAAGGGGACAAATCAGTTATTTGAAGAAGACAAAGCTCGACATTGGGGGGGGGGGGGGGGGTAGAGAGAGAGGCCAACAGGGCAAAGCTCTTCCAAACAAAAGATCAACTCCTCAACAGTGACCACATGGGTTACAACCAAGAGTGGGTCCTCTCAGAAGTTCCCAGAAACAAAACAGCAAAAAGGGTCTGGTGCTGAACAATATAAGAAGCCAAGCAGGATTCTTCTGCCCCAACTCAAGGGCCACCTTCCATAAACAGATAACTTACCATCAGCACAAGGTGCTTACAGAAAGAACACTGGGAAGTGAGTGCTCTCAAGTCCTTCTGGTACCAGGAGCAAATAAGGCTGTTGCCACTAGCAGTTGCTTAAACTCAAGAAAAAGAGACACTGTTTACCTTCCCTGGGCCTAGCTAGGCAAAAAGATTTTGGCCATTCTGTTCAAATACTAAACAAGGTACATCTTAAGTCTGTCATAATATGAGAAGGCTCAAATTCTATTGCGCATGGTTACTTAGCAGCCAAACACATTTGAAATTCAAAGAGGGAAAGACTGCTAAAGGAACATCTCCAATGTGAAAGCTCTGAAGGAAAGGAAAAAAAGTCACTCCCCTTCCCTTTACAGATTGTACAGATTGTACTCAATCTTTTTAAGCCATGGGCCGGTTCACACCCCCTCAGACAGTTTGTGGGGTGGACTGGTGGTCTCGCTGGCAGTGGTAGTGTGGGGTAGTGGTGGGGGCTTGGGGTGGTCCGGCTGCTACCGCCTCCACCTCCCACCATGAGTATGGGCACATGGTCTCTAAAAAGTTCTCACTGTCCTAGACCAGTGATGGTGAACCTTGGCACTCCAGCTGTTCTTGAACTTCAATTCCCAGAATCCCTGATCAACAGGAGTGCTGATTTGGGCTTCTGGTAATTGAAGTCTAAGAACAGCTGGAGTGCCAAGGTTTGTCATCACTGTCCTAGACCCTTACCATGTTCTCCACATAGTCTAACTCCTAGAACCCCCCTACTCTGGAAGTATATCTCAAGGATTTCAGTTCATCATAAACTAATAATTAGCTCTTTGTGTTTCCTGCAACATTCTGTGGAAAGGGCCACTGAAAAAAAATAGGCCTGCCTTTGTAACATGAGTATCTGTTGCTGCTTTCAAG
Source organism: Furcifer pardalis (assembly GCA_030440675.1). NCBI lineage: Eukaryota > Metazoa > Chordata > Lepidosauria > Squamata > Chamaeleonidae > Furcifer > Furcifer pardalis. The sequence goes on from CP126893.1 coordinate 108,414,826, forward strand.
ATGCAACCCAAAAGCTAAGGAAAAGGTTCCAAGGCAGGAAGCAGAACCTTACCTATCTCCCTCCCTCTCTTTAAACACCTGCTCTTCTTGTACACATCATGTACACATTAAAATAATCCTATCTCTTGTGATATAAAAAGTCCATTCTATTAGCAAACCAGAATGTCTTCTCCAAGAAAACAAACAACTGAATAAAAAAAGGTCTTCCTAAGATTTTTCCTCCAATACATCAATAAGCAGCTTAATATTTGGCCTTAACAAGATTAATTCCTCAAATATGTGAACATGTGCAGAGTGCCTCTCCTACTCCAGTGAGCAACATAATTTCAGGATAATTAACATTGCTGGCATCTCTGCAGGCTCAATCCAACCACCTCTCTTACTGTCATTCTGGAATAAGGTGTCTTTGCCATAGCAAAGAAACCCGGCCCAGGACTTTCTTTGTACCCTCATTCAGGCACTTCTGAGGCAACCATTCATTCCCACAACTTCCTTCCCCTTTCTTTTCCCACTCCCAGATTATTTTCTGGACCAGAGCAAAACTGAGCCCTCAGTGATGAAGCTGCAATGGTACTACTTAGATGAAATGACTGGAAGATGCTGCGATACAAAGGGAGGCCTCACCCAGTAGGGGTGTTCATGGCAATATCAGCTTTCCAAATGGAGTTTTGATTTCTTTCAATTTTGAAGTGTGGTAAACTGTAGAATAATGATGCACTGATGCTGATAATCTGTGCAGCCTGCAGCAGCCTATTTCCATTCATCTTAAAGGAGTAACTTGTTACATTTGTGCACCTGCATATATGCTTTGAAAAGTCAATGAAAGATGAGCAGGAAGAAGACAGTAATGTCTAAATGTCAATCTCTTCCACTGAGAGATCAGAATTTTAGCCCATGGTGTCTATAACCACCATTGGCTTATTCACAACTACACAGTCCGCAGAGGCCACACTTTCCCTGCCCAAAGGCTCTTTTTAGAGGCCCTGATCTACAACTTCCAACAATCAGGAATAGTGGAAAGTGCAGCCCAAAACACATGGAGAGTCCCAGTTTGGAAAGGCTGCCCTAGTTTCTCCCACAGTACCATGACAATCATGGTCCACCAGTGATTTTTGTGAAGACAGAGACCAAGGGGTGTTCCTGTTTTGTAACTGGGAAACTGAGATAATGCAACCGTGAGCAGGTCCACAATTTACGAGGAAACCTGGCTTTTCTGGGTCACCTTCTAAAATGTAACCTCCAAACGCACAGTTCACATGTTTAAGTATAGCTTCAAATACCCACCCACACCTTTCTAGGACTGTATTTTTACAGACATGATTATGTTGCAAATATGTCTAGCCGGAGATCCCGCTACGGTAATGGAGTACAGCCAGCGACTCAATGCCGAGTGTCAGGTGGCGGTTAACTAACCTGACACCCTAAGGGGGCCAACGGCTACAGGCGGATGATCCCCTTTAGGTGGGGTGATGGTCTCCTCAGTGGAGGAAATGCCACTTGAAACTATCATATTAGACCCAATGGCAAAATGAGCGGAGGAGGAATTCTGATTCCCAATGGTCATGGAAGCAGAAGAGGCCATGTCAGATAGACTGGCTGTGAAGGTGCACCTTGTCCATATCCTCAAGGCTGCAGCAGTCCATCACAGTCCCGGTGTTAAACCCAGCACGTCTCATTTCATGTGAGCCATGGGTGATGGCGCCGTGATCATGGTGTGTGGGTCACTTCATGGCAAGATGGGATCCACCTTAAACAAATTAACGCCAGTGACATTTTTCCTGCTTCAGGAAGAAAATGCATTCCCAGATACAAGTTGCAGCCGACAACATATGTTGCAAACACTTTGCTGAGTGTCACAAATATGTGTACGTAGTAACTCAGTTAATTGTTTAAAGCTAGGAGTGGGGGGTGGCTGGAGCGACAGCCATTCTAGGTTGGGTGATATAAGGGTTACCCGGGTTTTTAGTTTAGTTTAAAAATCAGAATGCGGCTGGTGGGGGTGGGTTTGCGAGTTTTTAAATTTTAACCTTAAAATTTTTAAACAACGTTATATTTTAATGTCTTTGTATGCAGTGATTTTATATGTTGTAAGCCGCCCGGAGTCGCTTTGGTGAGGGGACGGCAGCACAAATGTGAATTATTAAATTTAAATTATACTGAGGGCAAAAGGCTCTGCATTTCTACTACAGAAACAGGAAATGGGTTTCTCTTTCTTAATGAAAGTACTCTGTATCAGGAGGGCACAAGAGAGAAGAAATGCTAAGCACACTGGGGCCCACAGAAAAGCCTCGTCAAAGTACTCTTTTTGCAAGGTAGACAGATATCTTAATTCTTCACATGTGCTTCTTAGGATACATCCAGGAGTTGTTCTCTATGGAAGCCATACTTACTCTCTCCAAGGATCAGCTCAACTTCCTCATCTGCATCAGAATCTTCATCCTCTCCTTCATCCCCTTCTTCAAGTAGGTTGGCCAGTTCTTCATCGTCAGAAGGTGAGAAGTCGTTTTCTCCATCCTCACCCGCGTTCTCATTATTCTCTTCTTCCTCCAGATCAGCATCCAGAAGCTGATCAGTGTCCAGATCATCAAGGTCATCGGTATCATCTTCATCCTCATCATCATCTTCTTCCTGTTCTTCCTCCTCCTAAAGAGATATTACAGAAGCTTCGTAAGAAGATCTGGATGGGCTAATGGAAAATGCAGCAAAGACAAATATACTCCAGGCTATTTACATCCCCTGAGCAAAATTATGTTACAGAGTTGAGAATATTCCCTCCCTGATTTCCACCAAATGTAACAGGTTTGTAGCCCAAGAGAAATAGTTCCTATCCATACAGGCATATGAGAAAGCAAAAACAAAAACACTGAGGAACTTTAAAGACCAAATGCTGTATTTTTAATGTGAACTTTTGTGCAACAAGTCCACTTCATCAGACATATATCCATATATTCATTAGACATATATCCATACAGGTAATCATACAACAAATTAATAGGTAGTGTATTTTAAACAAACTTGGGAAATCCAAATGGCAACGCAGCCTAACAGCTGTGGACTGAATTTCAGCACCACTAAAATCAAAGGGAAAAATTAGTTACAACATCTCATTGATTTTGGTAAGAACTAGTTCACCTGATATCGTCCTAGATCCAAGCCACCATTACTGACCCCACTGTCAGCACCTAGCTATCCAAAGAATTCTTCACAGACTATTAAATGAGCACCTTGCACACCATATAACTGTGATGGTGAACCTTGACACTCCAGATGTTCTTGGACTTCAATTCCCAGAAACCCAAGCCCCTGTGAATCCACACAAAGGGGTTTACTGCGATTTACTTCCGCTTCTGGGAGTGAAGAGGGTGGTGTTTTACTTCCCCATATGGACGTGTTTTACTTCTGCTTCCGGGAGCAACGAGGTCGGTGCGAGCCAGATGAATTGCAATAAACCCATTCATGTAGATTCACCAGGGTTTGGGCTTCTCTGAATTGAAGTCCAAGAACATCTGGAGTGCCAAGGTTCACCATCATGGCCATATAATCAAGTATTCCATCAAGCAAATGACTTTGGTTAGTGGTTAGCATCAGAAGGCCAGTACAGTATAAGGATTTCTCTATGCAGAATCACACTGACTGCGCTGAACTAGATGGGCCAAATTACCTAACTTGATAGAAAGATTGTGAAATGTAGTACAAGCAATGATTGTTCAATAAAGAACTTAAAACAGGCTTTGCTCTACGTCAATGAAGTCTTCCTTCAAGCAAAAACAACACAAAGAGGGAAATTCTGAATATGAAGGCATTCAAAATGTGGAGGTCCTAAAGCTGAAGAACTCAGCTATGTGCAAAAGAAAGAAGGTAAGGTTTTTGTTAGCATCACAAGAGATGCACTTATACCTCCTCGTCATGTGAAGCTTTCCTGCTGACAAGGAAATCCAAGAGCTTACCCACATAACTGCAGTCCATGCTATGCTACCATAAACTGCTTATAATTTGTTGCGAAGAAATCTATATTCGAAGTTCCACACTTTCTCAATAAGATGATCCTGTGCTGGCTTTTTTGTTTCCGGACTGAGAAGAAACATCTTTGTTCTAAACAATACATTTTGACCAAATTGCAACAAGCCTTATAAGCAGAACTAAAGAGAAGGGTATAAGAGATAGGAGATTCTTCAAACACATCCCCTGAAGAAGAACTGTATCTTTTAGGAACCTTACTGGCCCTTGAGATTTCCAAAGGAGGAATTTCTCTTGATCCCATGGCCATTACAGGGAGATCTGACAGGCAATGGTGGGCAGCATACACACCAGCAAAGGGGGGGGGGGGAAAGCAAAATTGGGTGGCCTCTGGTCAGGGGGGTGGCGAAATTGGGTGGCCTTCGGGCAGGGGGGTAGAGAAACTGGGTGGCCACACCCACCTCCCTGCCCTGCCTCATCAGGTTTTGTCCCTGCATGTGGTTCAAGAGCTCACTTGCTTGAAAGCCAGTCATATCCAACTCTAGGGTGCAGTGCTCATCTCCATTTACAACCAAAGAGCCAGTGCTTCCTGTGTTTGCAGATATATACATGGCCATATGGCAGGCCTAACTAGATCGCCCATGACATAGGCTCCACCCACGATTTAGGCTCCGCCCACAGTGTGGTAGTGATTTTTTTATTTTAATTTTTTTTGCTGCCCACCACTGCTGACAGGGACACGCAAGAAGAACTTCTTTGAGGCTGTTCCTAGGCTACGGAAGGCTTGCTCTTGAGAAATTAGGGCCACCACCTCCCTTTTATCCTTCCAAAGTTAGTTAAAGACCTGCCTAAAGATTGAGTGGCTCAAGTGACTAAGACACTGACTGGAAGGCGGGAGGTCAGCAGTTTGATTCCCGAGTACTGCAGGACAGAATGAGCGTCCGTCTCTGTCCGAGCTCCTGCCAAACTAGCAGTTCGAAAGTATGAAATTGCAAGTAGATAAATAGGGACCACTTTGGTGGGAAGGTAAACAGTATTCCATGCACTCCAGTGTCTAGTCATGCCTGTCACATGACCACGGAAACATCTGCAGAAACAGACAGCACTGGTTCTTCGGCTTTGAAACAGAGATGAGCACTGAACCCTAGAGTCGGATACAACTTGCTTTCAAACAAGGGAAACCTTTACCTTTCCCTAAAGATTGAGTCCCTCCTGGATGCTGAGCACATGTTCTTTTTTAAAGTGTGTTTTTAAAGTTGTTGAATGTTTAGACAATCCCTTTAATTATACTTTTAACTATTTCTTTTAACATTGTAATGAGGTATGTAGAAAGAGCCTCCTTGAAGATTGTAGTACCCTAGTAATGGCAACTTTGTGTTGCCAGCTGATCTTTCTCACACTAGGTCAGGCGAAAGGAACTGCAGAATGAACTCATCAAATGGTGCCTTCATTTTGGCAGTTTCACATCTAGTCTAGACATGGAGGAAGAAAGACTTTATAATTTGCATTTTTAGCCTAACATACTTTAATAATAATATGAGCTGCCTGAGGTTCCCTCAGTGGGAGAAAAGTGGTCTAGAAACAAACAAACAAACAGAATTCAACTCCTTACTGCAAACTGAGCAGTTGCAAATCAACAATTTTCTATTAGGTTCTTTGATGACATGTATTATATTATTATATTATTATATTTGAATTTCTATACCGCCCTACTTGGCAGAGCCAACTCAGGGCGGTTTACACACATGTATAGTTACAGTCACAACATATCAATAAATCAATAGTCAATATCAAACGAAAATAGTCAATAAATAGTTAATATCAGAATCATAGAACATCAGCACATAAACATCATTACAGTAAAAGTAATTCAATAAACAGTAACAAAAAAATTCAATAAACATCAATATCAAGCAGTAGTTAAAAAATTTCCATACAAAGAAACAAAACTAAGCAAAGCACCACGACAAGTAACGAGCCTCTCCGTCCACCGCACAGCGTCTCTTAAAGTCTCAGCAGGGCGGGATTCTGGGGGCAGATGGAACAAGTCCCAAGGCTGAACGCCACTGCAGCCACTTATCTTGGCCGCAGATGTTACTGTGCGGCGGCCACCTGCACAGCCAAGGAAGCGTTCACGGGAGAGCGCGGAGACGTCCATGGCTGCCTGCTGCCCAAGTCCCGCAGCTGTTGCTCCCTCGCGTCCGGCTGGCCGAGGGAGAGACTGGCGGCGGCGGCGGCGGCGAAGGTCTTTTGAAGCCGCCCGAGTCCCGCAGCTGTTGCTCCCTCGTGTCCGGCTGGCCGAGGGAGAGACCGGCGAAGGCGGCGAAGGTCTTTTGAAGCTGCCCGAGTCCCGCAGCTGTTGCTCCCTCGTGTCCGGCTGGCCGAGGGAGAGACCGGCGAAGGCGTCGGTGGCGGCGAAGGTCTTTTGAAGCCGCCAGAGTCCCGCAGCTGCTCCCGCCCGGCAGGAGCAGCAGCAGGGCTCGACGATGTCGGCGTCTCTCTCGCCTGCCACAGGTGTTCCGAGTGGCAGCAGAGGCGAGCTGACCTGGCCGGCGCGGGGCTTTTAAAGTTCCCACCCAGCAGGAGCAGCAGCAGGGCTCGACGATGTCGGCGTCTCTCTCGCCTGCCACAGGTGTTCCGAGCGGCGGCAGAGGCAAGCTGACCTGGCCGGCGCAGGGCTTTTAAAGTTCCCGCCCGGCAGGAGCAGCAGCAGGGCTCGACGATGTCGGCGTCTCTCTCGCCTGCCACAGGTGTATCCCAATCTCACAGATATTCAACAAAGGTACACAGTTTACAAATTACTGATGCCTCCCAATTTTTTCCAAGGGATGAGCCTCTTTTATAATAGCCAAATATTGTGCAATTCCCTCCACCACATTTGATAAAAAGGCATTTTTGATGGAGTAAAGAAAACACCCACTAACATGACTGTTCTACCACACAACACACATTACAAAATCTCTCTAAGCTTCCTGCTGCTGCCCCCTCCTCCTAAGACTCTCTTCTTCAACACACAGTAACATGACCACACACACACACAAGCTGGGAATCCATGACTTATACCAGGGGTGCTGAAACTATGGCCTGGGGCCCGGATACGGCCCCCGACACCAATTCATCTGGCCCACAAAGCCCTCGTCACTCCTGGAAGCGGAAGTAAAACATGCCCGTACGAGCATGTTTTACTTCCGCTTCCAGGAGCAACGAGGGCTTTGTGGGCCAGATGAATTGGTGTCGGGGGCAGCACCCGGGCCCCGGGTTAGTGACTGGCTCCCTCAACCAGGCGATTGGCCCGCAGCCCACAAAGTTTGGGCACCCCTGACTTATACAAAAACATTCTGGTCTGAAGAATTTCAGGCATGCTTTGTGGAAGATCAACAGCTAAGAGAGAAATGAGCTCCAATCAAAGAGGTCTCACAACTAAGTAATACTCTGGCCTAAGTCCTCAAGAGTCAGGAATTGCAGTTCCAAAGAAATGTATGTTTTAGTTCACAAAAATATTTCTTAATATTATTAATGTAATATTTAAAAAATAATCAACCTCAGATGACTGCTGAGTATTTTCAGTACGGTAGTGTCTCAGCTGGAGATGGTATCAGCCCCTGCCTCCCCCAGTCTTTCGACTGTGGGGAGTGGGTGATGGGTCACCGCCTGCCTCCCAGCTGTGTGGTGCCCTGCCTTGAAGAGAATTAATTAGAACCTAATTAATGGCGTCAGAGAGCTGCAGCAGAGGAGGTGATATAATGGATGTTTAGGAGGATTTAGTTATTTTTTGTTATCTTTGGTTTCCTCGGGTATCTTTTGTTTTTGTTTTGCCTTGGAAAGAATATTCTTAATTCATTTAATTCACCTTGGTGTTACACATTCTACATACCTGGAATATTTTTATGACTTTGGGGGAGTTTTTCAGTGGGGGTGGATGGTGTTTGTTCATTTTTTTTACTTCTTGGCTTTCTTTTTTACCCCCAAGGAATGGCTGAGAATATTGTTTCCCTGAACCTCGCAGCATTATGGGTCACGAAGATGTTATTTTGGATGATGGTGGATGCCTGCTGATTTTTTTTTTTTTTTTTTTGGTATGAGCTATTATGCTACTAAACTTGAAGATCCACGGATGAAACAATCTATATAGTTACAACGTACAAATCACAGATAAAACAACATAAAACCTCAGATGATTGCTGAGTATTTTTAGGATGGTGGTGTCTCAGCTGGAGGCGATGTCAGTGTCTGAGGTAGGGTTTTCCCCCTGCCTCCCCCACAGTCTTTGGACTGTTGAGTGAAGGGGGGGGGGTGTCCACCATCTGTCTCCTGGCTGTGTGGTGCCCTGACTTGATGAAGATGGCAAAGGGTAGGAGAGATGGAGAGCTCATGGCTTTGTTGAGTGGAAGATGGAGGATTGAGCACATTGCTGTGAGAGACAGTGGAAGATCTTCCAGCTGGTGGAGATGACACTTGCCCTTCTGAAAGGATTTGTATGGATGGACTGCAGAAGAGAACTTCCTTCTTCCATGTCTAGGTCAGATGTGAAACTGCCAAAATGAAGGCACCTGCTGGTGAGTTCATTCTGCAGTCCCTTTTGCCTGACCTAGTGTGAGAAAGGTTAACCGGCAACACAAGGGGGCTGTTACCAGGGTACGCCTGATTGTGGTTCAAAAATACCACAATCTTCAAGGAGGCTCTTTCTGTGTACCCCAGAAGACAACGGAGACATCAAGAGTACACATGGCAGAGGGGGATGTTTTTAAGAACTGGATGTGTAAGATTCTCTTGATTCTATATGAGTGTTTTAACAGGCTTAATTTAAATTTTACAGGAAATAATTTTATGAATATTCTACTCTATTTGAAAACTAATTCATGTTAATCTGTATTTGCTGTGAGGGGTGGGGGAATTCACTGATTTTACTACCTTGTTAACTAATTGTTTAATTAATTTATTTATTTTTAGGAGTGTGAATTGTTTATTGGTTAGGTTACCTCCCCCTTCTTTCTTCCCCTTCTATTTATTCAGTGATTTTTGTACTGGGTTTTATACTTATTATGTCATATGTGTCTCACCCAGGAAATTATTATTTTCAGGGGTTGGTTTAAGTTACTGGTATATTGTCTATTTTCTGACTTGGATTGTTTCCCTTAATTAAATTTGGAGGGTTGTGGCCTATAGGGGTGTATGGAGGGTGCTGTGTGTTGTTGTTGTTTATTTGCTTTTGCTTGATTTTTCTTAGGGTGGATGTTTTTGGTAGAGGGCATCGCCACAGCTCTTTCTTAGTTATTTGCCATCTTTCTTTGTTTTGATTTTTGCTTTTGTTCCTTGTTTTTTATATTTTATTTTTTATTATTATTAATTTAAGATTTATAAAATTTTATTAGTGGGTACTATACAGCAGGTTTTAGGAGTCATGGAGAGCAGTGGTGCTTGTGGGTGAAGATATTATGTGGGTTGGAGAACTGGCCATTATAGGGGAATTGCATGACAGCTATCTGACACCTGTTTCACATTCCAGGTCTCAATCCATCCCTCAGATGCATGGTGACCCCCAGGGTCATAATCCCTCCACTCTCTCCTTGATGTTGTTGGACACTAGGTTGGCTGTGAATATGAGCCATCTCATCTTGGATCTCATCCAGGAGAGTAAGGCTGACCTGGCTTGCATACCTGAGACCTGGGTGGGTGAGGGAGGGGATGCTCCCCTTTCTTTATTATGCCCACCTGGGTTCTCAGTCAGCCATTAGGGCAGACTGGAGGGTAAAGTGTACTTACTAATCATGCAGCATTGCTACAATAATTTTTTTTACGTTTCTAAAGCCCCGAGACATTATCAAAACATAATATGTAAAGTAACTTGCTCCTCCAACTTATCAAAGCTGTTTAGGAATGGGTTGTTGCATTACAGGACCTGGCAGACATTTATTTATTTTATTTATTTATTTACTCATATTTATTATCCCGCCCCAATCAGGTAAACCCGACTCCGGGCGGCTTACACATAAATTAAAATCAGAAGTTAAGCCTATAATAATACTAATACCAATTTAAAACTTTAAAAGTTCACAGAAAGAACATTAAAACAAAACAGAAAGGGTGGCTGTCCCTTAGATCAGCCACCCTACATGGGATCCCACATTCCTGGATCCCCACACTTGCCCTGCCAGCCAGGTTTTTAGGCCCTTCCGGAAGGGCAGGAGCTCTGTCTGTAGGCGCAGCTCAGTTGGCAGGAGGTTCCAAAGGGCCGGGGAGGACATAGAGAAGGCCCTCCTTCTGGTGCTAGTGAGGCATGCCTCTCTGGCCAATGGTATGATAAGAGAGCCTCTCCGGTCCGCCCTGGTGGGACTGGCCGATGTTCTTGGGGTGACACAGTCTCTTAGGTATCCTGGCCCACGACCATGTAGGGCTTTAAAGGTAATAACCAGCACCTTGAATTGCACCCGGAGACCTACTGGTAGCCAGTGCAGCTCCCGAAGCAGTGGTGCAGCACGAGTATAACGCCCGCACCCCATCACTACCCGGGCTGCCACATTCTGGACCAGCTGCAGCCTCCGAATGGTCACCAAGCGCAGCCCCATGGAGAGCGCATTACAGTAATCAAGTCTGGAGGTGACCAAAGCATGTGTGACCATGAGCAAGGCGACCCAGTCTAGGAGTGGGTGTAACTGGCGTATTACACAAAGTTGTGCAAAAGCCCTCCTGGCCACGGCTGCCACCTGCTCTTCGAACAGTAGTCGTGAGTCCAGGAGGACCCCCAGATTACGCACCATTAGTAGTGGAGTGGAGAAACACAAGAGCTCCACTATATAGGTTCCCCTCTGTATCCGCGGGGAATATATTTTGAGATCTACAGTGGATATCTGAAACTGCAGATAAGAGTGAACCTTATATTTGACACACATACCCGAGTCATAGAAGCAGGAAAAGGGTTTTTAATGCCTCTGTTATTCTACATGAGAGCTACCAAAAGGTCTACCTCTATTCCATGTAAGCATTCAACTGCAGAGAGTGGGTTTCTTGTTAAAATAAGTCATATGTTGTTTTTAAAAAGAAACTCTCTAGGGTGCCAAAATGCTGTAAAAACGCTCCTGGAAGGTGGCATGAAGTCTATGGGAAGTACTTCATCTGCTCCTGACTTAAAGACTTGCACACCAAGGCATTCTTTACTGGCCAATTTCATGAGCCTGATAGATACATACTTGTCTGTAAAATCTCAGGAACATGAGTATAATAGAATTTCACATCAGAAAATATTCTGGGTTGAAATGATTTTTCCTGGAGAAAATCCACTCAGGGTATGCCCAAATGAGGCTCCTTTCATGTCCCCAAGATCTTTTCCCACCAAAGTGGTACCTATTTATCTACTTGCAATGTCTTGGTTTTATCTGCTAGGCTGGCAGGAGCTGGGACAGAGATGGGTTACGCCAACTTGCCAGCCTTCCAGCCAACAAGGCGAGCTTCTTAACCACTGAGCCACCACAGGAAAACGAGTGACCCGATATTCTTTGTGAATACTTCTTTCACATAGTAAAAAGCAATACCTCTAGAGGTTTATTTTTAGTTTCTGGTGTTTGAAAAGGGGTTTTCACACCCAACACACTGTTACAGTAAAGTTTAGGGGCTTACAAGACTGTTTTCATACCCATGTCATATTATTATTTCAGAAATCTTAACATATGAATATTTTATTATCCATTTGGCAAAGAATTTACTATACATTGGCATGCATGTAGCTTCCTAAAATATATGATTATGTTTTCCAACTAAATTGGTAGGAAAATATCCATTAGCCCTTTCTGGACTCCAATAATGATAATTATTTTATAGTGTCACTGCCACTGAGTCATATAACAGTGGATTGTTCCATTTTCTCCTCACCTTTCTCTGGCACAACCGCAGAGATAATTGGAAGCTTAACGCTTCCTCTTTTTTTTTTTTTTAACCAACTGTCATTTTGAATTATCTCTAAAAGTCTTAAACCTTGGCTAAAGTGAACTGACAAAAAACAAGCTCAAGTCCTGACATCTGAAGCAGACTTATTTCAATAAATCAATAAGAATCACAGTTTAAGGCTCAGACATAAATCTGAGCTCCATTTAACTGAAAATGAAAGCAAAGTTTCTACTCCATCTCTGCTGCCACAATGATGGAAACAGGAAGAAGGGACACTGTATCTTACAGACCAACTTTGTCACTGTCTGTGTGGCCAGTTACAAGAAACTTTAACTTTCTCCTTTCCCTGTCAAAATTCTACTGTACAGGCTCCGAGTCCAGAGGAAAGGGGATGGTATCATAAACACAGGGAGGTTTTCTGCAGTTACAGGCTTCTTTCTATACCACAGTTTGTCCAACTCACAAAATAACCCACTACATTGTATGGAAACCATACAACAGAAGAAGAAAATAACTGATTACTAAAAATGTATGCCACTAGGTAACATCACACTAAACAGAGACTGTTGGTAATTAAATGTTTTTCTTTTGTTTTACAATAATCAAACAGATTATGCAAGATTTAGAAAAGCAACAGAAAAGAAACCCTTTAACTATCTAAAATCTCACCGGAGGGTGCCATCACCCTACCATGAATGTAATATACACAACAGGAGTCTGGCCCTTATTTTATATACCTATGTATCCATACCAACACACACACTCATGTGTGAATGTATAAATAATCTGGAGCTCCTTATATTTAAAAAAAATGCTTACTGGCTTATTTCATGTATACTAATCAAAACAAATATATTTTATCTCCTCTGAGACCCATAGGTTATCTTCATGCTAACTGCTGCTTTCCAAATGCTGACCTAATATATCTGTGTAGCTGTGAAGCTGGTTTTCTACTAGAAAATAATTTGCATTCTTCTTACTTCCCTTTTTCTGTATTTTCAAGTCCAAATCTTCTTCCCAGTCTACAACCCAACCCACCTTACCTCGTCTGTTCCGACCTGACAAGCCGTGGATTTGTTTGTACTTTTTGTCCATAAAGGTCAGACTCTGTACAAAATCCTGAGTAACAGACATAGCTTGCTTTTATCTTGTGAGCTCCATGTGTCTGACATATGCAGACTCACCATGGACCATCCAAGACATGATGATGCAGAACTGACTAGGCATATTAACACAGAGAAGGCAAGATTCTTACCATAGGCTTCTATGTGGACCCAGAAGAGAAGGTTAGACGGAATACACGTAACACGGCAAACAATTTGTCATAGATGCCAAATTGGAGTGAAGAGATAAAACACAGTTATTGCCATTCTACAGCTTTAGCCGAGCTAAGACAGTGATTACTTATCTACAGAAGCTACACAGCAGTCAATACTACATCTATACTGTATTGTATTTTTCATGTACTTTTTTTTTAGTTCAGCTATGTCAATAAAAAGTATTGCCTTTAATCTGTACAACAGATTTAATGTAGGATAATGGCTCAGTGATGGAGCACACAAGTGACATCCAGGAGGTCACAGACTTGGTTCCTAGGATCATCTGCTAACCAGTTAGAGGAAGATGGGAACAATTTTAGAGAAATACAACCATCAGAATGGACAATACTGTATGAGATGGGAAAGTAACAATGTTTAATATTAAGACCAACTGGGTAGCTTTGTGAATCAAGTATCGGGCCAGAAAGCTAGAGGTTGGGAGTGCAATTCCTCACTGTGCCTCTCGGAAGAAGAGCCAGTTTGTGTTGCCTTGGGCAAACTGCACAGTCCCAGAACAATCCCAAAAGAAGGGAATGGTAGAGTACTTCCATTTGCATTCTCTGCCTACAAAACCCAGGGAAAGGTGACCAAAAGTTAGAATTGACTAAACACCACCCAATTATTCTTCTATCGTTTTTTAAAATGAATGCCTCTTATGGGAAACTGCTACATTTATTAGAAACTAGACTAGTAATTTAATTTGTATTGAGTATTTTCTGCTAAACTGGGTAAATCTTTTTGGTTTCAAAAGAAAAAGTGATTAATTGAATGTAAAGAGAACACAATGTTCACCACAGAGGTTCAGTCCTTTAAAATGTTGACTTTCACACTTAATGGTGCATTGATTGCCTAGTTACTTTCTCTTGTTCTCTACAAAATATATCAGTGATGGGGAGGGACCCAGAAGAAAAGGCACTGTAAATATAAGATAAAGTTGTGGCTCTTCATGACCATCTTTTAGACATATTGTATTGATTTCTTTTCAGTAAGAACAATGACCAAATGTTCAGTGGAAACCTTGCCAGCTTGGAGAAAAACATCCACTGACAGTAAAACAAACATTTCATGTCTACAATCAAACATTTCAAAAGACATGACATCTGAAATGAAAAAGCTATTGTGGGGCGCTCAACCTGATGTACAAACCCTGAGTTCCCTCAGTTATACTGTACAGATTAACCTTGAACAATTGTACACTGAAAATTAATGTGGAATAGAACAACTTGTCACAAATGAATAAACTGTTCGTAATGACCATCTAGGCTTTGCTCTAAAAGGGAACATAGACTCACCTGCATGTTCCCATATCAAATGCTTCAAGCATTTGCATTTACAAGTGATATTGTTATCCACACAAACTCTAGCCAACAAAAATTCTTAAATAATATTTCCAGTGAAAGACGGGCTAATTTACATCCTTTAGAAAGCACTGAACTGCAAGAAACAAGGTGGCAGGCCTGGTAATGGCTGTTATTTGCCTAATAATTTCAACCACACAAGCTTTGATACAAGACCAGTCATCCAGCAAGTAATGACTCCAGGAGCCACATCACAAACACGTGGTCACACCTCTTTTGGAGTACATTTTCTTTCTACTTCTCCCAGTGATGTCACTGATCCAACTCCTCTTATAAAATGGGACATCTCAATGTGCTGTAGAAGATCTATGACGACTAAGAGTGCTTCCAGACAGAGGCCTTTTCAGGTGACAGGAGCAATGAACCCCACTTCCCAACAGTAAATTAAGGATTCATAGGAAAGGTCCAACTCAAAATAACGGAGGACAGGGTGGCAGAGGGGAAACAGAGAGCACGGCACAATTTCTCCTGATTTCCTGGAGACGTTTCAGTTCAAAACTATCTCCAGATGACTTGCTATCGAGGCATGCCTTGAAGAAACTTTCAACGCTAGCAACTTAAAAAAAATTACGGGTAGCCAAAAAGCTGGAATATCTACTGTCGTGTTTTGATTTAGCTATTTAATTTTGCTTTCAAAACCTTGTTTAACTAGCAGGAAGTTCTGAAGATCTGACAGAATGGCACAGAGAATTACTAAAACACAGGCCTTGAAATTTCAGCCATTTGTTGTATAAAAAAAGAGATAGATTTTTAAATCTTTCATGCAACCACTCTATCCATCTTTCATTCCATAGCACATTATATTGTCCAGTTTGTATTTTCAGTAGCAGCCTCCAGCAACCAATGATCTTGGCAAAAACTAAAGGGTTCTTTAGGAATGGGCCTTTCATGTTTAAATAAAAGACACAACACAGGCTCTCTTTCATGTACTTCATGTCCTCTGCTGGCTGCCAAAAGAGAGCCTTTTAAACAGGATTGCTTCTTTTTTTTTTCTTTCTTTCCTCTGTGTCTGTGTAACCTTTCTTTCATGCTTTACCTGTCAAATTGTCTGATTTTTTTCCTCAGTAAGGTAGGAAGGGCTATCAGTAGCCAATCAGAAATGCCAGAGAGTTCTTTCCTTTTTAGATGATTTTTTTTTTTGAATTTTAAGGAGAAATTTGTTCTGCAGTTTCTTTGGATTATTTCTCTGCTTGGCTGTATTTTCTGCCTTTATTTGTTTGCTTACTTTTCTTGGTTTTTAGAGCTGGTTTTTTTCCTTTTAGTATTTTCTTCCCTTTGTGTATGTATAGAAGGTGCTTTCCCTGTTTGATTTTTTAAAAATTACTTTCTTAATCTACTGGGGGTTTTCTATTAAATATGCCTATTCTGGTAGATTTTGGAGGGACTTTCCTGTTTGCTTCTGTTGGGGTGGGTGCGCCAGTTGGTGGACTTTGTTGCTATGCCAGTATGCCACTGGACTGTGTGGATCATTGTTAGCTGGGCACAGTTTAGAACATATATTTCTTGTTATTTTTGGTATTGTACTGTTGTTAATTGCTTTGGTGAGTGGCATATCAGAAAACAAAAGCAAAAACAAAAGCACTGCAGCACTTTAAACGCTAACTGCTATGTTTTTACTGTGAGCTTCCATGGATCAAGTCCACTTCTTCACTTTGGTCCACTTTGGTGAGTGGGCATCTCTGTGTGCCAGGCAAGGAATGGCTGCCTAGCTGCCTGCTTCCTTGCTTTTTCCTACTACGTTGCCTAGGCCTAGAGTTTTAGGCTATGTCTGATGATGATTTTTCTTCCTCATGTATTTGTGCCTGCTTTTGGAGCACATTCACCCTCCAGTGCCTTGGCCCCAACCCCCTTTTAGGGGAAATATTTTAAATGTTTATTTAGAATTTCTGGAGTGCTAGAAAACATAAATAGGGAAACACAAACATGAAAGGACTAGTACAGTGGTGGAGAACCTATGGCACGTTGCAAGAGGTGGCATTTGGAGCCCTCTCTGTGGGCACCTGTGCAGTCACCCCAGCACAGAGTTTGCCCCACCCTTCTGCTCAGCAGCCCCATGGGAGCACTTCCTTCCTCCCCCAGCACAAAGTTCACCCCACCCCTCTACCCAGCAGCTCAATGGGAGTGTTTCCTTCCTCCCATGTTGCTGTGTTGGCAGTTTATTTATTTATTTATATTTATTTATATTTCATACTTGCTAACCCGCCCCAATCGGGCAAGCCCGACTCTGGGCGGCTTACAACCCAAGTTAAAACACATCAATAAAAAATTTAAAAATTCATAGACTAAAACAGTATCTGGGGGTGTCGTCAGAAGGGTAAAATCCTTAGACTAACCACCCCACATGGGATCCCACATCCCTGGAACCCCACACATGTCCTGCCAGCCAGGTCTTTAAGCTCTTCCGGAAGGACAGGAGCTCTGTCTGCATGCGCAGCTCAGTTGGGAGGAGGTTCCAGAGGGCCGGGGCGAACACGGAGAAGGCCCTCTTCCTGGTGCTAGCGAGGTGAGCCTCCCTAGCCGATGGTACAACGAGAGAGCCCCTCCGATCCGCCCTGGTGGGACGGACAGATGTTCTTAGGGTGACGCGGTCTCTTAGGTATCCTGGCCCACTATCATATAGGGCTTTAAAGGTAATGACCAGCACCTTGAATTGCACCCGGAGACAAACTGGCAACCAATGCAGCTCCCTAAGCAGTGGAGAGGCCCGAGCATAACGCCCGCGCCCCATCACTACCCGGGCTGCCGCATTTTGGACCAGCTGCAGTCTCCGAATGGTCACCAAGGGCAGCCCCATGTAGAGCGCATTACAGTAGTCAAGTCTGGAGGTGACCAAAGCGTGCGTGACCATAAGCAAGGCGTCCCGGTCGAGGAGCGGGCGTAACTGGCGTATTACACGAAGTTGTGCAAAAGCCCTCCTGGCCACGGCTGCCACCTGCTCATTGAACAGTAGCCGTGAGTCCAGGAGGACCCCCAGATTACGCACCGGGTCTGTTTGGGGCAGAACTGCCTCATCCAGAACCAAAGCTGGTAACTCCCGTGTCAACGCGGGGCCCCTTACCCATAGCCACTCAGTCTTACCGGATTCAGCTGTAGCCCGTTTTCCCCCATCCAGACCTCAACAGCCTCCAGGCACCTGGAAAGGACTTCCACTGCACCGCTTGGGTCCCCACGGGCTGAGATGTACAACTGGGTATCATCAGCATACTGATGATACCGTACCCCGTGGGAACGGATGATCTCACCCAGCGGCTTCATGTAGATGTTAAATAGGAGAGGAGAGAGTACCGAGCCCTGAGGCACCCCATACTGCAGGGGCCTAGGGCTGGACTCCTCCTTCTCCAGGCACACCGACTGGGTCCTGTCCCTCAGGAATGAGGAAAACCAGGACAACACTGTGCCCTGGATCCCCAAACCCCGGAGCCTTCCCAGAAGGATGCCATGATCGACAGTGTCGAAAGCCGCTGAGAGATCGAGGAGAGCAAGGACAGACGGCTCCCCTCCATCCCGCTCTCTCCAGAGATCATCCACCAAAGCGACGAGTGCAGTTTCAGTACCATATCCGGGCCTGAATCCTGACTGAAACGGGTCCAGATAATCCGCTTCATCCAGGACATCCTGTAACTGCTGCGCCACAGCTTTTTCCAGGACCTTACCTAAAAAAGGTAGGTTAGACACTGGACGGTAGTTGGAAATTACCATAGGGTCGAGGGAAGGTTTTTTCAAGAGGGGGAGCACTAAAGCATGTTTAAATGGTGCTGGAAAATGCCCCTCTTTTAATGAAGCATTAATAATCGCCTCGACCCAGCCACCTGCCACAATCTTGGTAGCTTTAATTAACCAGGCAGGGCATGGGTCCAGTGCACAGGTCGTGGCGCGGACAGATACAAGAAGCCTGTCCACTTCCTCAGGGCCAACTGGCTCGAACTGATCCCAGATAACATGGCTAGACTGTGCCTTGGTCAACCCCAGTTCAGTACCTTCCACGCCGGGATTAAACTTCGAGCGGATCTGAGCGACTTTCCCTGCTAGATAATCAGCAAAAACATCAGCAGACCCCTGCCAACCAGGGCCCGGCCCCTCCTTGCCAAGGAGGGACCTGGTCACCCGGAAGAGGGCCGCTGGGCGATTATCTGCGGAGGCAATGAGGGCGGTGAAATATTGACGTTTCACCGACCCCATCGCCACTAGGTAGTCTTTAATAGCAGCTCTAACCAGTGTTCGATCGGACTCGCTCCGGGTCTTCACCCAGCGGCGCTCTCGGCGTCTCTTAGCTCGTTTCAGCTCCCTTAGCTCTTCTGTAAACCAAGGGGCAGATCGACCCCCACGAGCGTGGAGAGGCCGTAGTGGCGCGATTACATCCAAAGCTGCGGTCGCTTTCCTATTCCAGGAATCGACAAGGGCTTCGGATGAACCACTTCGCAGGTCAAGAGGACAACACCCCAGTTCCCGTTGGAATCCTTCTGGATCCATTAGTCGCCGGGGGCGGGCCCATTTAATCGGCCCTGCCTCCCTACGGTGAAGTCTCGCCCCCAGGAAGTCCAGAGTCACCAGATAGTGATCTGACCATGGCCATGTTTGCAATAAATAAGTGGGTTTTGGGTTGCAGTTTGGGCACTCAGTCTCTAAAAGGTTCACTATCACTGGATTAGTACATTAAAAATAAGAGAATTAAAGAGACACTCCTGAAATAACTAACCAAAAAAAATCTGCATTCACATCCTTAGGCCTGTGTAGAGCTGGGAGACAAGTACCTCCTCCCCTCCTTTCAATTCTATTTAATTAGCACATCAGATAGTTCTTCCGGCCACTCCTGCAGCAAGCAAAACTGAGAGGACAAAGACAGATACTGTACAGTGAAACCTCATACAACAATCACCCCGTATAGCAACGAAATCGCATAACAATTAGGTTTTTGGGGCAAATGGCATTCCACATAACAATTTTCCCTATGGAAAAAATCTGCATAACAGTTTTTCAAAGGGAAAACCCGCTTAACAAAAAAAGATTGTACAAAACATCCCATAGGGAAAATGCATGCATCGTATAGCAATTGTTTCATAAAACAACAAACCCTGTGGAACGGATTGAAATCATTATATGAGGTACCACTGTACTGCCATCTTCACTGGAAAACCAGCCCTGACTCCGAACTCATGTTTTCAATTCCAGGAACAGTATTAAGACTTACAGGAATAAGATAAGGGAGCCAGAGAGCCAAAAATGATTTCCTGCCTCTGAAACAAATGGGAAAACCAAAATATGAAAATATTGGACAACAGAAGAGCATTAGAGAATAAACAGGCAGCTGAGAGAAAGAGATCTTAGGAGAGTCTGGTAGGATTAATTAACAACAAGTAGATACTTAACGTATTGACAGACAAGACAAGAAAAAAAGTCTTCCATGAAAATGAGATATTTCTCCTGCAATCTAATCTAAAAGGCACCTCTGAAAACTGAAAAACCAAACTAATTTTTTGAGCCAAGCAAAAAGAAAGCATTTCAATATCTCCCTCACACACTGGCTACAGTTTCTTTTGCTATTCACAACTTAATTTTGTTTCTATTGTAAACACTGGTGGAACTTTACTCTGAAACAAACAAGCAAGACCATTCACCTATTACTCCCACTGAACCTAAAGAACAAATTGCAAATCGTGTGATAGATCTTAATAAAACTAAGGAAAGTACCACAAGCTTCAAACCAGCCGAATACACAGGCAAGGAGTACTGTGGTCAGCCACACTACTTTCTACACTGAAATAATCCTAACCATGTTTAGCTATCCTAGTAACGGAAAGCAGGAAATTGGTCAGCAATGCCTAAAGAAACAGGAGATTCTATAAACAGATGTGATTCCTTTCCATTGGAAATAAGAGTCAACTACATAGCCAGGTCTACCCATTTACAGTTCATCACTGGAAGCAAAGAGCTGGATGAACACCTAGGAATCAAAATGAGAAGAAGACATCTTAACAACATCTCTCTCTTGCCTCAGAGTTCCCAGAGTGGTTGTCTATTTTAGAATCTTATGAGTGGTCATTTTAATCACATCCACATAATCAAACAACGACTGAAAGAAAATAACTAATACAGTTGTACCTCCCTTAAAGAGCATAATGCGTTCCACAGGATTGCTCTTTAAGCGATTTTGCTCTTTAAGCGAAACACCATTGTAAATGACCAATTATGGGAGGGATTGCGAACCCTGATTTATTTGTTATGCGAGTTTTTGGTTGGCTTTATTTGTTAAGCGAAGCAAACATTCAGAGAAAATTCTGCTCTTTAAGCGAATTACTCTTTAAGCGAGGCGCTCTTTATGCAAGGTTTGACTGTAGCATTAATAATTATGAACATATTTTAATGTAATATTTCCATACAAATCCAAACACTCAAAAGAGTTTTGGTGCACTATCTTTTATACCAAATGGATAACATATGCACATGAGAAGACACATGTGACAACTTCTTACATAAATATGCATACATGATTACCTATTACAGTTTGATTTCAACAGTTTTCTAAATCAGTCACCAGGAAAAGCATCTAAGTAACAACCCAATGGATATAATCACCTGGTCTTCTTCTTCATCTTCCTCATCCTCGGCCAAACGCTGCCTGCCCACCTCATAAAGCCTGCAAACAGTATCCATGTTTATGGAATCCATGCTTCCTTGGTTCTGAAGGCAGGAACAAACAGAAGAGAGTAAGTTAAGAGTAAATCTTTCACTGACTTCTATGTAGCAAAATCATCTGCTAAATAAGAGGGCGAAGGAGAGGTTGTGGGGGTTTACAGCTCGGACCTTTAAGTTCCTAATTTACCCCAGTTTTGGTGGCTGGTTTTTTAAAAATTCTGGTTGTTTTAAAAGATTTTTATACCCACCTACCGTGAAGGACTGCAGACTGCTTTTACTCATTATTGGGCGGTTTGGTTTTCACTTTCACTCTTGTGTTTGGCAAGTGAAGGACTTGAGAAGGCATGCCTGATGGGGAGTGTGTTTTTAATGTGTGAGTTTTATATTGTTAGCCACCCAGGGTAGGAAAATCTCCTAGATGGGTAGGGTATACATGTAATTAATAAATAAATAAGCTCCATCCCACCCATGTTTGCAAGAGAACTGATGTTCACAAACTTATCTGCTCAGAGAAATAAGTAAAAAATGTTAATACATTTCTTGGTAGGCAAGAATTGTGCTTACCTCAATAACTGCCAAGTAACAATCTTTTGTGTCTGTACATAGGTCGAAAATGTTTCTTTTTACATCTATGGTAGCTGGAAAAAAGAACACAACAAAAGAACACAACAAAATCAACAGGTGCCTTCACGCTTCATTCCCAAATATAAGCAGGCTTAATATTTATTAAATAATATAGCAACCTAAATTCACTTGTTAGACCCACTACCATAGTAGACCCATTGAACCTCTGGCCACTTGGTCAATCAGCACTTACATAAGCTTTGTTGATTCAATCGACCTACTATAGCTAAGACTAGTATTTTGGGCAATATTTGCTCTTTGTACTGCAGAATCACTTTCTTTGAAGCAAAGAAATTTCTCTTTCACTTATTGTCATGCTTCTTTCCAAACATGTTTGCTTAGTAATGAGTTCTTTACCAAATGTGCCAGAAATCACACTCATTTCTGAAAATAATTTTGAAGCATCACCATTTTGGGGCTTTTGGCTCTTGATCCATCAACCATGCAGAATTTTTCTTTTCCTGCTATTCACAAGGAAACAATTTTTATAGGTAGAAACCAAATTAGAATTCTGAAAACAAAATGTAATGAGATCGATGGGTATCTCCCTCATTTATTTTTTTATCTCATTTATTATGCTAAGTTTTAAAGCTTCTTTTAAAACTTTTAATTTCTAAATTGGTTTTAAATTGTTGTCTTGCTGATTGTGTTGGGAATTGCCCTGGGTCCCTTCGGGGAGGAGGGTGATAAACAAATTTAAATAAATAAATAAAAATCTAATATAATTTCAGAAAAATGCTGTCAAAATCTTTACCAATTGGTTTGTAGTCTGTTGCATTGAATGTCCGGAAAGATGACCCGAAAGGGCTTCTCATGCTCTCTTCCAGCAGGTCACCTTCATCATCAGCCTGCAACATAGCTGATCAAGGAGAAAAATATTAATAAATAAATAACTTCTTGCAATTAAATAGATTTAGGAGGCTGCATGTGGCACCAGTATTTTCTAATGATGAAATGAAGCCGGTTTAGAGTAAAAGTCTGCATTCAGACTATGAAAATGTGATGAATTGGCAGCTGCAGCATATGTGTTGCACACATGTTGAATAATAATGAACTGTTTTTGATATAAGTTTGGGAAGAGGAGATACTTGAACAGAAAGGGGATTAAGTCTCCCCCGCAAAGCATCAGTCCGCATCATTCATTCCTCCCAGATGGTGCAGCTCCAGGTGCCAACCCTGAGATTAGCAAGAAAGGCTGTGACTCAGAGAAGAGCCTTCTCAGTGGTGGCACCAACTTTGTGGAGCGTTCTTCCAGCTGGGCCGCACCAGGTTCCATCTCTGCCTATATTTAAAAAACAGCTAAAACAATTCCTTTTTAAAGAGGCTTTTAAGAACATTTTGCCAACAGCTGAGCATTAGGTATACAGTAATACCTCACATAACGAATTTAATTCGTTCTGCGAGGCTGCTCGCTATGCGAGTTTTCCCCATAGAAATGCTCGTTATGCGAGCGTTTCCATAGGGGAAGCCTGACTCGCATAGAGAAAATTTTTGCTATGCAAGTCCAATTCGCAGTGAAAATATTCGCTATGCGACTGGGATCATTTTTTGAAAAACCCGCTCGTTATGCGAGTTTTTCGCAAAGCAAAACGCTCATTAAGCGAGGGTTGACTGTATTATATTTCTTTCTGTCGGCAATAGGTTTTTATTTTGTTTCCCTCTCTATCTCTCTATCCCCATCTAGCCCACATTTTGGAATTCTACACTGGGATTTTGCAAAACCTGAAGGCACCAATCCTGCAACTTAGCAAGGGTGTTTTTTTCTCTTCAGTGCCAGTAATACGGCACTTTCTAAAGTACGTTTTTCTTATTTTGTTATGAACTACAAGCATAGGAGAAAGAAGAGCTACATCTACTATGGCCAGTTCAAAGGCGTATAGGGAGGAGTATCTTACTCATAGGCACCTTACCTCCATACATAACTGTTCCGGTGTGGTTGAAGACTACACGGCACTGATCCAAGGCTGGCACTGTGTGTAACAAATGAAACGTTCGCAAGTCCCACTGGAAAGTGTGTTAAGGATGATTACACACTACTAGCTGCCACTAGATTTCATATAAACATTTACTGCCATGGTGGCTAGCATAACCCTCCATATATGATATAATAAAAGCAACAGGTAACCCCTATATTAGCTGTACAAATTTTTGTTCTTCAATTGCAACTCATAGTTTCCCAGGTCACATAGCCACTGGTCATGCAACCTGGGAGATTCTGGGACCTGTAATTCAGAAGCACAAACTTACATGGCTCTGCAGTTACAGAAAATGCCTAGAGATAAAGCTGTCAGCAATTATTCAGTGACTGCTACCAAGATCAAGAGGGAGTTCCCAAGAGCCAACATGTTGCACTAATTCTAGGCTCTGCTCTAGTTGGCTCCTCTTTCTCTTTGCCCCAAGGCTACCCAACCACATACCCTTATTAATTCATTTATGTAAAAGAGAACAGTACTTTCATTTTAATCACTTAAGTACTATATGTAAGCTGCCTAATGATGTACAAAGTCTAATATGTAAGTAGTTTAACCAGTAAGAAGGGAGATGATTTAGACGTTCATGTTAAATTCTAATGTTCATCAGTAGTTGACTAGCCACATTTTGCTTTTGGTAGCCATTTGGATTTGTAGGTGTATATAACTGTTTTTGTTTTTTATTGTACTGTTTTTACATTTAATGTGCTTTTTTGTACACCACTGTGAGTAGTCCTCTGGCACTAAATTACGGTGGTAGGTAGTTAAGTAAGTAAAGTAAGTAAGTAAGTAAGTAAGAACCTACCTACCTACCTACCTACCTATGTACTATGCACGTAAATAAGTGAATAAAGAAATATTGAATATTTCTCCAAAATTTCATCAGGTATTTCAATTACAGAACAAGAGCTCTAGCATTTCCAAAAGTTGTGTTCCTTTAATTCGGAATGATGTGGTGGGAATATTCATAACTCTTAATAGTTTTATAGGTTCTTCTCTGTGCGGTGTAGTGGTTAGACTCAGATGACCAACAGCCAAGTTTTAGCTTAGTTTTAATGGGGAACTAGAGGTAGAGGACTTTTAAGATTTTAATGATTTTAACTTGAAATTTTTATGATTATTTCCATGTGGTTGTTTTTATGTTGGGTTTGTATTATTTGTTGTAAGCCACCCAGAGTCGCCCTGGTGATGGGGCAGCGATACAAATCTAAGAAAATAAATAAATAAATAAATTTGACAGAACAAGGACTAATATGCCACATGTTGCAGGCATGTGGTCTTCATACCAAGCTCTATAAGATTCCTGCGTTAATAACAGTTGAGAAAGGAAAGGATACAATTTCTGTGTTGACTATGACTTCCAGCCCATTTGGATGAAAAACACCACTAATGGACATATTAAATTTATCAAACTTATGTATAGCCTGTGCAGAACGGACATCCCAAAGAACACCATCGTTAAGGACAAGATCATCTGTAGGATTAAAGGTGGCACAATTCTTCTTATAGTTGTTTGCAAGATCTGGATTAAACAGAGTCAACAACTTGTTGCCAGTCTGAATATCATAGATCTTTCAGATCCGGAGAGGGGGGAGGAGAGAGAGAGAAAGGGGAAAACAGATCAGTCCATGTATGCAGGGCATTTGTACTCAAGCTACTTTGCAGTCATTTCCAAACAGGCATTGTGGATTCACCTTGCTTACTCACCTTCTCCAAGAGTCTACTACAGCTATCCTAGGAGCTTTTAGACCATTCCTTAGTGTTCCGACATTGCACAGAAGTCATTACAGACACAAGTGTGATACATTTTTAAAAAACAATACAAATGCAGGAACAGGCAATACCATTATTGGATCACTAAAAAAAATATCAAACAAGCTTTCATTTGAAGTTTGATTTTTAATGACCCAATAAAGGTATCAACTGTTCCTGCATTTCATTCATTAATCTTTTATACCACCCATCTAGCACAACTCTACTCTGGGTGGTTTACATCAGTTAGACGTATACAACTCTGTTTTATTTATTTTTTGTTTTTTTGGGGGGGACAGGTTCTCTGAACTTTATTTTTAGTAAGATAATCACTTTATAGCTTTCTCATTAGTTTATGAGAATGGTGAAATTCCTCTGCCGCTTCATGAAGCCAACAGAATTATTCTCCTTTTTCAAAAGACTACATCTTTAAAAAAATTTATGTGCATTAGAATTTTTTTTCAATTTCTTTGATTCCCACGCTTAACACCTGAGTGGGAAAGTAGCCAGAACCTCAAAAGTTGAAGAGGAATGTCTCGTCTTTCCTCTCATATGGCATTACAGTAATACCCCGTATAACGTGAGTATCATATAGCGCTAAAACCGTATAACGTGACAAGATTTTTGGAAAAATCTTGTTTCAAATAACGCGATTTTAACGTTATACGATACAGTCGTTCTTAGCAGCAGGGTGGGTGGAAAGCTGAACGGGGTTCTCCGTTCAGCTTCCCAGCCACCCTGCAGCTACGGAGGTAGGGGTGGGGAGGCTGGACAGCTGATGGGGGGCTCCCCCGTCGGCGTCCCCAGCCACCCCACAGCTGCGGAGGCATGGGCGGGGGGCTAGGGAAGCCAACAGGGAGTCCCCGTCAGCTTCCCCAGCCACCCTGCAGCTGTAGATCGGGTCCTCTGATCTCTCTGGAGCAGGCAGGGGACACGATCCAAGGTGTTTCTGGGCTTCCCCGACGTCCTGAGCCAGTGCAGCAAGCCATAATGTCAGGGTTCGAATCCTGACATTCTGGCTTGCTGCACTGGTTGAGGACATCGGGGAAGCCCAGAAACACCTTGGATCATGTCTGCCCACCTCCCTGGACCCAGCGGGGGTCAGACACCCCAAAATTGGTAAAAAAAAGTCCGGTTTTTTTTTACCAATTTTGGGGTTTCTGACCCCCCCCGCCGGGTCCAGGGAGGTGGGCAGACACGATCCAAGGTGTTTCTGGGCTTCCCCGACGTCCTGAGCCAGTGCAGCAAGCCAGAATGTCAGAGTTCGAATCCCGACATTCTGGCTTGCTGCACTGGCTCAGGACGTCGGGGAAGCCCAGAAACACCTTGGATCGGGTCCCCACACCTCCCTGGACCCGGCAGGGAGGTCAGAAACCCCAAAATTGGTAAAAAAAGGACTTTTTTTAACCAATTTTGGGGTGTCTGACCCCCTGCTGGGTCCAGGGAGGTGGGGAAACCTGCTCCAAGCTGTTTCCAAAGTTCCCCCACCTCCCTGGAGGCAGCAGCAAGCCAAAATGTCAGGATTCAAATCCCGACGTTCTGGCTTCCTGCAGCCTCCAGGGAAACAGGGCTTTTTTTAACATTGTGTGTTCAATGTATCGCACAACGTTAAAAACCGGATAACGACGGGACTTGTGGAACCAAGTCATAACGTTATTCGGGGTACTAATGTACTTTAACTATAGTGCAGCAATTTCAGTACCTCCTTTTCTCCCCAAGCCTGTGCCATCTCCTTCTTCAAGAAGTACCATTATATAGAAGCAGGAATGTGAGCAGAAATGCCAACTGCCACCCACTATTAAACAGTAAGCTACACTTTATTTAATCATGATCACAAGCTTGCTGGAGAAATGTCATAATTCAGCCCTTCCCCAGAGGGTAGCCATGTTAATCTGATGCAAGAAAAGCAACAAAAGCTCTTATAATTTTTCAGAAGTTTAAACCCTGATGATGGCACAAGGTATCACAGATTAGACTTCATTTCCTCTGATAGATTCCAGTCTATGAAAATTATTTTTCCAACAGATTTATATGTTAACTTATTAACCTTTAAGGTATTAAGAGGAGCTGTCTGCTTTGTATACCATTTAAGATGCAACAGGTAAATAATAATATCTGCCAACCATCATATTTTGCTACTATGTAGAAATTTTTTTTTTATTTCCTCCTAACCCACAATATATAGACTGTACAGATTGGGTGAGCAAAGAGTCTTTTAAAGTTCTATCCCCTTAAGCAGAATACATTCTCTCTCTCATTTATTTTTTACGGAGTAGCTCCTTTAACTGCTAGAGAATAGCCCTAAGTTTACAAGCTTCTAGTTTATGAGAACTGCTATAGTAGAAAATGTGCTTTGATGTCTCACTCTGTGGTCGTTTAAAGAAAGGGGTTGTTACCAAGCACAATGGCTTACATAGTAAGAGGTCATCACAGAAAGTTCTAATCCACCGCAGCGGACAAAGCTTTAGAATGTCAAAGCGGAGAAAATTAGCATGCTGACATGAATGCTAAGAAGCATTTCACAGATTCATTTCCTCTTAACATAATTTTCATAGGTGCTTAACTGGGAAGGAGACCCGTCCTTCCTGATATGTGCATTTGAATTTGTTTCTTTTATCCTTTTCTCAGATACATTTCATGTACCTTGATCCCTGTGCTAAAGCTAAGATTAAATGTTTTTAGCATGCTACCTCACAAATTATCAGAACATGAGTGGAGATCAGATTTCCCTCAAAGGTGCCAGAAACACCAGCATGGCAGCACAGGAAGATATTTTGTGTAAATGCAAACATGTAGGAAAATCAATAAAAGGATAAGGAAAATCAAGAAGAATTTGAATAGTTCATTGCTCGGTGACACTATTTCCTCCAGGGCAGAAACTCCATGACACTAAATCGGCTTCACACTGCCATCTGCAGATTGCTCTCAATAGAGATCCTCTCACTATTTCATATTGTTGAAATAGAAACACTGTGTTAAAATTATAGAGTTGCATTCAGAGCAAGACCTGAGATCTACTAGACGCTTCTGAGAGCAAGAGTCAGCAAACTTGTCTCTCCAGGTGTTTTCGGACTTCAATTACCAGAAGCCCAAGTCAGCACTCCTGCTGATCAGGGTTTCTGGGAATTAAAGCCCAAGAACATCTGGAGAGACAAGTTTGCCAACCTCTGTGCTGGAGTATCAACCTCCAACACAGTTCCCTACACCACATCCCACATTTTTCTGGGGAGTTCCTCAAACCCTCCTGGAGCTAATTTTCATGGAGATGTGGAAGGAATAAAAAAAATTATCTCCGTGTGCCCATCCTTCTACCAACAAGAATATTCCAGGAGTTGAGGCCTTCTTACAGAGTCTATAAATTCAAGCCAAATTTTCATGTTAATTTATCTTAGAATAAAAGGCAATCAGAAAGAAAATTATGCAACTTATCTCTACCATACCTTCTTTTCCTCTCACAGCTACTAAGGAAACATTTAGTATTCTCTGATCATAGCCTCTGCTCAAAAGTCTCAAAAATAATTCCGCAATTGTTTTCTATAAAATGTCCCTTATTGATGACTAACTGGGAAAAACACTGAAAATGTTCAGAGGAGCAGCTATGCCTTGAAAAGAAGCCTATTACATATTTGAGATTAATACGCTTTTGGTCAAAGTTCTCCACCTGAGACTCATAAGGACTCTGAGTCATGCTAACTCTGCCATTGTACTTGGCCTTATTTCTAACTCCTTTTCAAGCAATGCTAGAGCCTTATCAGCCTTCCTCGGAATATTGTCATGTAAGAGATGAATATGTATTTTCTTTCTACTGTACATTTTGCGTAGACCAACCATCTTCCTTTCATTAGCAATAGTACAGCAGTTTCATCTAATAAACATTTTCAGCATTAGCTGCATCCAGTAAGCATTTCCTCAACTGCGTGTCTTCCAGATCTCCCATTAGACCAGTCAGAAGAACTGTAGTCCCACACATTTGGAGGGTACCCAAACAGAGAATATAGCTACTCATGATTTTGACTGAAGCTTTTCTCACAAGGCAGGTGGGTTGGCAACATTGAACCTGTAGGCTACAATAACTGCCATGCAGTCCTAAGCTGTTGCAGATCTGACACTGCAACTACTGCCGCCGCCACCACCATTCATTTTGAAAAATCATGGCAACTTCTTTTCTCTTTCAGGCCTTTCTGAATGAAAAGTGTTTGATTTGCCCTACAGTTTTTCAGAGCTCTAGCAATGTTTGGAGAATTATCCACATTGACCTGAACTACAGAGCTGCCACATTTGCCAGTGAACTGCAATAGCAAATCTAGTGATGGTGCAGCCCTCAAATCAGTTCTGGGGGTCCAACCTGACATCCCATCAAAGAAGTTGCTTAATTCTGCCAGAAGACACGATACAGGCTCACAAACTGCTTTAACCAGACCACAGAAAGAATTCTGCTCTAGTTGCAGGTGTTGATACTTACATGAGCAATATCCCCCTTTGTGCCAATGACCCTATCCTGAGACAGCTTGCTGAACTCTACATAGTGGTCATCTGTGAAGGAATGCCTGCAGAAGAGAACCAAATATATGATGAGTAACAGAGCTTCAAAGCAAAGCCTGTTCAAGCATCATCCCCTGCATATCTAGATGTCATCATTAGACATACAGTTTATTTATTTATTATCCCGCCTGATTGGGGCGGGATAATAAATCTAAATAAATAAATAAATAAATAAATACTTCCTCACACATAGGAAGTACTGTACTAATTCTAGAACAAACAGCAGGACCTAGTCAGTGTCCTCCTACTATGAATACTCTGCAATTTCAACTTCTAAAGCAAGCTCTAACTTTCCATCACTAGCCCATTATGCATCTGAATAATATCTGCAGTGTACTCAAGTCCACAAAATACCATGAAGATTGTTTGTTCAATGGTCTGATCTATTCAAAGTAGCAAAACTACAGTAAACAGCATACTTACTTGGTTTCAAAGACAGATTTCATTCCCCACAAGGCAGAAAGGGGCTGGCCCCATGAAGCAGATGTCAACAACAAAGAGCCATCCTACAATTCAGGGGAGACAACACAGAGAAACCAAAATATATTCTTGTTAAACATTTGAATATATTCCTAACGTTTACACTGTTATATTTGTAGATGCACAGCACATTAGAAGGATTTCCACACGCCCTCCAAAAGTTATCAGTTCAGTTAATTATGTTATTAGTGTATAACAATATTATTAACCTAAGAATCAATGTAACTGATTTGATCACACAAGTAAATGGAGGTACCATGGCCTTAGTCTAATTGCCAACTAGAACAGACCCGCTGAATCAATGGGAACCTAGTAAATCAACAATTACACAAATTCTAGTGACTCAGTTGGCTGACTGTAGTTGGAACAAACAACAAGATTCAGGCCCTTATGCTTGGTTTATCTGGTCACGTGGCTAAGCTCTTTACGTGACTCTTTTAGGGGACTATCAGCTAATCAAGACATGTGGCCTCTGAAGATGAATGATCAATCCTTTGCAAGCAGGGGCTGGTTTTCAGTAGCCATTCTCTCTGTCTTAAAAATGGCTTCAAATATTTTTCCTTTAAAAACCTATGACACACCTTCTTGAACATTTCCTACCCAATGACATATTTTTAAAGACTTATAGTAAATCACTGGTTTTTCATTTGAATCTGTGCACAACCAAAACTGACAAGCTGTGATTTGTTCTGCTTCTAACATTATATACAGTACTTTCATATTTTTCACACAGTTTATAAAAGTTGAATGTAGAAGATACAAAACTACGTTGTCTTAATTATCTAATCAGGAAGACTAGATCTGCCAGTCTGGTGCATACGTATGTGCAGCCTGCCAGTACATAGAAGGAATTTCCACAGTTGCATTGGTAATAACGTACATTGCAAGTTTTCAGAAAGGTACTTGGACTAATGGGTACTTATTTTGAAGTCAGGTCGCTTCAGTGCTCCTGGTTGCCATAGTTACCATTTTCTACTGTCTTACCTTCTATGCTAACAGTAAAATTTTAAAACGAGCTTGAATTAGCTAGAACAAGGAAATTACTATGTTTGTCCAGACACAATAATTATGTCTAGATAGCTCATGAAGGCAGTATTTATTGGGAAGATTTAAGCAAGCAAGCAAGCAAGCAAGCAAGTACTGTACATTTATCCACCAGGCCCTATTCACACATTAAGCCAAGCATTCTGGAGGTTGTCCTTACCCTGGAGGGCTCAAGGTGCGTGATAGCAGTGCTGTGGCATTTATAGCTGGCCTCCTCTTGCCCGCTAAAGACATTGTAAAGTTTTAAGTGTCCTGTGCAGGTCCCCAACATAAGGAATCTCTCCCGTGCAGAAAATGCACAACACGTAAAACCACTTTCATCTTCGTTTGCTTCTCGGAACACTGAAATTGGACGGAACCTGAGAGAGAGCAACAAAATAGGAAAGGGAGTGTGTTAAGAATGGAAACTGAGAACAAAGTAGTAACTGGAGATAACCAAGCTTGAAAAGGAACATGACAGCCTGCTCAGATGGAAGCCACCACTTCAGCATTATTTCTAAGACATGTCAGAGAGTAAAGAAAACAAAACAAAACACATCAAGAAATATGTCACCTTAAAAATGAACTTCTGTATTTTAATGTCCGCTTTCATGGATCAAGTCCACTTTGTCAGACATAAGAGTGAGACTTCTAAGCATTAATTTATACATATCAGGTGGGGTGTCACGTAGTCTTTAAGATACCACAGCGTTTCTTGTCTTTTTTTGTTTTATTTGTTATCTGGTACACTTGCAACAGACTAACATGGTTACCACTTCAAAAATGTCATCTCTCAAAACATAGTTTTGTAAAAGCTTTTTTGTAGAAAAATAATCCATCAGTAAAGAAAAAATAACAAAATCGAGGTCTTCTAAATAGATACAGTAAAACCCGGTTTACAAAATTGGTCCGTTCTGACAGACTTCGTCGTAAACCCAGAAAATCATAAACCGAAGCACATTTTCCTATAGGAATGCATTAAAAAATAAAAAACGGTCCTGACCGGACCAAAAATAATCACGAAAAATACAAAAAACCACCAAAAAATACAAAAAATGGCAGACATGATCATCCCCCACCATCACAAAAGGGACAAAGTGATCTCCCTACCTTTTCCACTCTGCTGCCCTGGGTGAGGCAAGTATTCCTGGCTATAGCACCACACAGGGAGCTTGGACGAAGACTGAAACTGAGCGGATATGGTTCCCACTCTCCCGCTGCCGGTAGAAGCGGAGGAAAGTATGGAAACAGTGGCAAAAACACCACAGCTGCCAACTACACTGTGGTAACTGAAGAATCTCAACTTCTGGTGGTGGGAAGTGTGCACCATTTTAGACTCTAAACTAGCGCAGGGCCGCCATTTTAGAGTATAAAATGGTGTTGGGGATCTATCTCCCAGCTGTAATTAATTAATTAATTTTATTTATTTATTTTCAATTTATATGCCTCCCCACTAGTAGGATTTGCCATCGTAAACCACAGCAAATGTTAACTGAGATGTTTGTAAACCAAGGTTTTACTGTACTAGAGCACTTTGGATTTGTTCAAACTAGCATCAGGAACCACTTTTAAACAGCAAGGTGGGGGTGGGGGGAACCACCCCACAAGAATTCCAGCAATGAAACATCTTTCTTACCTGCTGAATATAAGGTGTCTATCAAAGCATCCACCATCCACCCCGCCATACTTTGGAAATGCTGCCCTGCGGGTAAGCCGCGAGGTAAAGTTAGTTGGCGCTTGGCGCCTCTGTTTGGGCTCAGGACATTGGTGGGGTGTGAAAAGAGAAAAGGGGGGGCAGGTGGCCACCGGGTTCTTGCAGCGAGCATGCTGCTCCCTGAGGTACTCGGTGATGATACTGTCAAGGGTGGGAGGGGAGGGGAGGTGCCGGTCTAGCTGTTTTTTGATGGCAGGGCTTTGGCTGTAGGCACCGTGGTCAGATTTTTGCCGAAGCACTCGGATTTTCCTGCCATTGCAAGGAGACGGCCTCTCTCGGACAAAACTAATCCTGCCAATCACAGGGGAACCGGTGGCATGAGATGGGCCCGGGAGGGAAAGCAAGCCCTGGCAAGCCGCCGGCCTCTGTTGAGCATGGACAGCAGAAGCAACAGAACCAACAGCGGGATGGCTAGTCAAGCGGGCTGAAATGCCATTGGCTATACGAGGAGTACGAGGCAGAGTCACCGGAGAAGCAGCAGTGGGAACTGGCGTGAAGGCAGAGGAATGAGAAGCGGCCATCATCGGCAAATCAGCCTCCTTCGTGAGGACAGTTGCCGTTTCTCCCAGCCCTTTAGAGATGAGATGATTTCGGATCAAAAGCAGCAGCTCCTTCTCAGGAAACGAGATCCGTGACTGAGCCACCACATCCGCCTTCTGCAGCCGAGCCAAGGAGACGTCTGTCCCAATAAGCAAGGGTTTTCCCGAGACCCGCTCAATCAGCTCAGCTGCATACTTGCAGAATTTCACATGTTCACTGCGCTTGTCCTGAAGCACTGGCTCCTTCATCAATTGCTGGATCTGGCAGCTACTGAAGAGAGGCAACTTGCTGATGATCTGCCGGACGGTGCTACTCCTGGACAAGCCAACCAAGGCTTTGCAAGCCAATGCTCGGATCTGGTCTGCATCTGTAATGGGCATTTTAACAGACAGCAAGGACAGCAGGACTTTGATGCCATTGTTGGACTGCACCACATTCCACATCTTGGCCAGTGTGTGTTCGCTACTCCGAGGCACTTGCGGGAGTGCCCGTCGAGGAGTACCAGAGATGAATTTGCCAATGCTGGAAATGCGGTTATCTGGGCCACACACACAATTAATAATGATCTGAAGAGCTGATTTCTGGATCTCAGCATCATGGATGAAGAATTCACCTTCTGCAAGGCCTAGAATGATGCTGATACCTAAAAAACAAAAGTGTAAGTGTCTTTTTAAGGGACAGGCTGGGACAGAGAGGTTATACAGTGTAAGACTGCCACTGCTAATGCTCCAATCTAGAGGTTTTGGGTGAAGGACTACACGACCTAAGTCCAATTTCCCAACCCTCAAGAAACACCAGGGCTCAGACTGCATTCACCAAAAAATTGTATATACAGTCATACCTCACAGAACGAATTTAATTCGTTCTGCGAGGTTGCTCGCTATGCAAAAAATTCGCTATGCAAGTCTGACTCACATAACGAATTTTTTGCTATGAGAGTCGGACTTTCCCTATGGAAAAACTCACATAATGAGCATTTCTATGGGGAAAACTCACATAGCGAAAAAATTCGTTATGCGAGTTTTTCCCATAGAAACGCTCGTTATGCGAGTTTTTCCAGATGGAAAAGTCCGACTAACATAGCGAAAAATTCGTTATGTGAGTCAGACCGCTTAGCAAAAAACTTGCTTGTTATGCGAGTTTTTCGCTAAGCGAAACGCTCATTATGCGAGGTTTGACTGTATATATATTTTTCTCTTTTAATGTTCACTTCGCTTAACAAATAAAACCAACCAAAAACTCGCTTAACAAATAAATCAGGGTTCGCAATTCCCCCCTCCCCACTATTGGTCATTTACAATGGTGTTTCGCTTAAAGAGCAAACTCGCTTAAAGAGCAATCCTGTGGAATGCATTATGCTCTTTAAGCGAGGTATAGCTGTGTGTGTGTATAGATAGATAGATAGATAGATAGATAGATAGATAGATAGATAGATAGATAGATAGACAGACAGACAGACAGACAGATATAGTTATAGTTAGAGAGAGAGAGAGAGCCACTCTTAAAAACAACCCTTACTAAAAACATTTTATCCTGGCAAGCTCTGGAAGAAGTCTATGGGGCTACAGAAACATTCCATATTAGCAATGTGTGGCCTGTGGGCCGTTCTTCTTACACCTCAACTGGTCCATTGCAAAGCAATAAAGAACCCACGAGGCTGGACAGCAAAGTGGTTATTTTTAATATCTAGTCTCATACAGAATAGGAGAATGAAACCCACACACGGCCACCCTCCTGATATGTGTATTCTATCCTGACAAGGTTTAAAAGAGGGGTCTTTATATCATTGGGAAAATGTTAGAGAGGGTTTTGTGCCTTTGTTTTTGCATTTCATGACTTTTCTATGGAAAATTATGCCCAAAAATATCATTATGTAAAAAAATCCAAGTGTTTTTAAATCCCACAACAATGGGTGTTTTTTTTAAAAAAAAACCATAAAATAGGAGGACCTTGGACAAAACCATGTTTTGTTTGCCAGTGTGACTGCTACTTTTAAAAACCTGTCTTTCTGCCATAATGCAGGAATGCAAAATCTTTAAACAGCTTATTAAACATGGGATATCTTAGTATGGAAAGATACTCTATTCCATCAATTTGGAGAAAATTCATTATTCGTTACATCCTCACCACCTTCATTTTAATCCTATCAAAAACAGTGTACATACATCCAAGCCCTGTGATAATAGCACCCAAGTACCAAGAATTGGTACACAGACCAGCCAACAAAAGTGTATAATTGAAGTGTTTTATCACAGTTTTATCACAGTTACCATGTTTTCTTTGATACCCTTAGTGGTGCTGATGGGTTAGGAGCCCTGCACTCTTCAATGTACTGGTTCATTGACCCAGTATAGTTACCGCATATTGGACAGTGCTGATTTGCAAGCAAGACATTCAGAGGAATGTAGGGGGAATGTTCCTATTATGGAAATGAAATATGACAAAAAGATAAAAGAGAACCAAAGAAAAGGTGTTTGAGTTTGTGCACATGTGAGTGTATGATAAAACAATATCTGGTCTATTTCTCTTCAAATCCACTGACAAGACTGGCAGAGAAATGGAATACTGAGGTTGGCAAAGCTTATCTTCCTACTCTAATAAGTGCAGGAGGAAAAGCACTTTGCTATGCCTCTTATTTTTTGTACATTTGAAAGCTTGAAAACTGAGGTGTTTGTTCTTATGTTAACTTGTTGATTGACTTTATGAAGCCCAACATGTTTGTTTGAGATTTTAGTACCTAATGACGTAAACCATGGTTTCTCAACCTTGGGCCTTCATGTGTTATTGGACATCAATTACCAGAAACCCAAGACAGCACACTTGCTGATCAGGTCTTCTGGAAACTGAAGTCCAAGAACATCTGGGGGCCTAAGGCTGAGAAGCCCTGATGTAAACCTTTGAGGAAGCTAATACAGAGGCTGGGCGATACCTACCAACAATGGAAATAGAAGTTCCTCCCTCATCCACCGTATCCACTGCCTCTGCTAGCTGTAACTGGATTTTCGGAACCACCGTAAGAATGGCCAGAACATCCAAAGCGTAACGTACTGTATCATTTCTGGCAAATGAAAACAAACAAAAGATAGCTTGAATTCCTATAAAACACTCAAGGGAAACTTAAATTCATTATCTATTACACAAACAAATCTTTCAGAGCAAGAAGGCAGACTTTGATGCCCATTGGCTATAAGGCATCTTCACCTAGAGCCATTGTCAGAACAAGTGATTAGCAAGTGATAAGGTTGTGCTATACTGTATCATTCTCTCACCTGGCATAATAGGTCTTCCAGTTGCATGCTATTGAAATAAGCTGGAGCATGAGCTGCACACAAGACAGTTTGAGAAAGACCTCTGCTGGATCCCAATACAATTGTACTGGCCCATATTCAATTAGAAACTCCATCATCTCCACAATCTGTTCATGTGTGTAGGAACAAGCCTGCAAGGAGAAAGAAACATTCAAATACCATACAGATCATCCTATGCGCCATATCCCATGGAGGATGCCTCCTGAAACTTTCTGTAGATACTCGGAACTGGAAATAGAGGTGGGGGCAGGGTTTCAAATGACTCTGTTGGTCCTACACAAGAGTTACCAAAATACCAAGTCCCACATCTGTGGATATATATTCTGAGAACTAGTGCTGATACCTGAAGCTGCAGATAACAGCAAATCCTATATTTTACATTACGGACAGTGGCCTCTATTGGTCATGTCTAGTAATGCACCATAGAAATACATTTTATTGAATATTTTTATGTCTGTGGTTAACTGAAACCATGGATGCTGAACCTTCAAATATTGGGAGGGGGAGGCATCTGTACATTGTGCATTTTAAGAATTTTTTTTTGAATATTTTTATACCCATGGATAACTGAAACTGCAAAAACAAAAACAAATTTTAACCATTTAATGTTTTAAAATTTAAAAGACAAGAGAAGAAAAACCCTAAAAAAGACTCCCAATGAAATCATAAACCTCAGATTTCTTCTTCTTCCATTTCTAGGCCAGACATGAAACTGCCAAAATGAAGGCATCTTTTGGTAAGTTCATTCTGCAGTTCCATTCGCCTTGCCTGACCTAGTGTGAGAAAGATTAGCATATAAATGCTTGAGAATTCTACTATACTAGGCAATTGGATTCTGGCCACTGAAATTTGGTGACTCTCTGAGAAGAAAGCTCCAGCATTTGTGGTACAGCAGAAAAATTCCTACCATGTTCATTTGATTAAAAATGTTCTCAAAAAATCAAACATTAATTGCTAAACAAAGATCGTATCTGCCAATCTCACAGGGAAGGTGCCAAGTTTAAGATACAGCTAGCCAACATAGGGAGATGTAATGGCAATAACTTTCATTTGAAATACTTAGGATTACTTGTACAGCAGAGACTCAGCCCAAAAGTACACTGAACTTTGTGGGTGATCATGAACTGATGTAATATGCTCTTTACATCCAGCCTGTTAGGAGTTAAGCTGGCAAAGAGATCAGTCAAGAAGACTGCCAAGACACAGACAAAAGTAGCCAACGGTAGCCTCCAGGCAGGAGTACTGGTGGCATATTGATGGGACTGATAAAAGGGACTTCTCAAGACTTTTATCGGGGTGCTAGTTGCTTTTCTCATTACTTTGTTTGAGAAACAAAAGTGGCAACAGCAAGAAAGTAAACTACCTCTACAAAACACACTAGTCACCTTATAGGGAGGCTGTGGATGGACAAGAATTCCACCTTCTGTGCGCTGGAGTGACTGTTTCACTTGTTCCACTTTGATGGCAAGATGGGCCTCAAAGTACCTTCTCATGGCCATGCAAGTATGTTTTCCAGTTTGCCGGCTAGCAAAGATCTCATCATCGCTTAGTAGCGCACCTTGGGTTTGGAGGTTTAAGATGTCAAGAGTGCTGATCTAAAATGGGGAAAAAGAAAGAAAACTTTGCCATTATTTCATACCTAATACACCTTACCTTTCTAACTCACAAAAAGGTCACGTCTAGTCAAAGGAATCCTGTAAACCAGGGGTTCCCAACCTACGGTCTGTGGGCTGGATGTGGACCCCGGGCTGACTTGCCGCCGATGCTGGAAGTACCCCAATGTCACTGGAAGTGCCGAAACCACAGCATTTTCGCACCAAAACACTGAGAAAACTTCAAAAATTGTGCGAAAATGTTCCTCACTCCCTCACTCCTCCAAGGGAAGCAGGGGAGGTGGGGGAAATGCCCAGTGCCACTGCAGGGAAGAACCATGTGACCAGCCCCTCAGCGACTGAGGGGGCATGGGCAGGTCCCTGACAGGAAAAGGTTGGGAACCCCTGCTGTAAACCAAGTGTAAGAGACAACACACCCACGTTATCCCACTATCACATTTCACCTTCCAGAGACCTGTATCCCCTCCAGAAGCCCACACAACCCCTTGTGCTGCTTCAGAGTACCTGTGGTCCTGGATCCAGGCTAGAGAAATCTATGACAGGTTTCAATCACGGACTATTTATGCTTACAAAACAACTAGATCAGGTAGGACATACAAGGTGAATTAACTTAACTGTAGCATTGCCAATAAAGGAACTAGAATTCTCTCACCAGCATAACCTCTATGTAATAAGTAGAATGTCTTCAGTTTCAATCAAGTTTATTTAAATGAAAAAATAGAAAAGTTCAAGATCAGGTTGAAAATAGAAAAAAGGAACATTTTTATGTGCCCCTTTCCCTAATAAACAAGAAAGGAATATCTAGTTATATTTCCTGGCCTTGCCTTGCCTAGCCAGCTAACATATTTGATTACATTTTTCTACTGTTATCTCACAAACATGCTCTTTCTTGATGGGAGCCCATGCTACACATAAAACAGAATCATAGCAATCAGAGTCATGGCTAAGGTAACCATGGGGTTTCAACCTCTCATTCCAATACAGTAATACCTCGGATAACATTTACCTTGGATAACGCTAAAATCACATAACGTTAAGTAATCTGGGGATAATTGGATTGAATAACGTTAAGGTCCTATGGGACGGATCGGATAACAACCGCTAAAGCCTGTGCGGTTACAATCTATCTCTTTGGAGCTTTAACGTTATCTGATCCATCCCATAGGATTTTAACATGCATTGGATAACACTAAAAATCAGATAACACCAAGACTTGTGGAACCAAGTATTAGCGTTATCCGAGGTATTACTGTATAACAAAACACTTCCCCCCCCCCACTCATCCCACCTCTTCCTGGATTTTAACCAATTAAAGCACAGAATTCAATGTACATTATTCTTAGTTCCATTCACACCGTTTTCAACCTGTTATGGCTACATTCTAAGTAAACTAACTAGTACCTGCATTGATGTCGTTTCCCAGG
This sequence comes from Furcifer pardalis, assembly GCA_030440675.1. NCBI lineage: Eukaryota > Metazoa > Chordata > Lepidosauria > Squamata > Chamaeleonidae > Furcifer > Furcifer pardalis. Next base: position 108,454,964 of record CP126893.1, read on the forward strand.
CTTCTCCAGCTCTGCCTAGGAAATAAAGAACTCAAAGAACTACTTTTCTCGCTCAAAGCAAAAGTCTATTTTAATTCATTATATCAAAAAACCTCACAAATATACCAGGGACCTCACAATAAACCACAGATGCCCAAACTACGGCCAAGGGCCAGATCTGGCCAACAATGCCAATTCATCCACCCCATGACACCCTCATCACTCGCAGAAGCAGAAGTAAAATGCACCCATGTGGGCACGTTTTACTTCTGCTTCCGGAAGTGACAAATGTGTCACAGGCCGGATGAATTGGCATCACGAGCTAGATCCTGCCCCCAGGCCATAGTGACCAGCACCCCGAGCCACATGACTGGCCCACTGTCCAAAAAGTTTGGCCACCCCTGCAATAAACCAATAATGTTTTTCATTAATTATTCAAAGGATCTAAATAATCACTTAGAAAGTTATTATGGCCTGAATAAGAAAGAAAGAGAAGAAAGAACCGTTATGTTGCTGTAGCTAAATCTGATGGCTAATGTTAATGAAATAACACATTTTTCTGCTTTACAGTTGCGGGCAGTGAAAAATCCACTTCCATGAATGACCCATTACCACTGGCTCTTTCTCTGAACTGCTCTCTGAAAGCAGCACTTTAGTAAAAACATCATGGCTTTTTTACTACTAGCATTAGTAAGCACCCAGAAGGATAAACACTATGTTACATTAAAAACATAAAATGCAATTCATGATTAACTTCTTTTTTATTCTGAAGTAGCCACCACATTACCCATCCCAAATTAGGACCATCACCTTTGTGACACTTTAAAAAAGAAGAAAACCTCTAATGGCAAGAATGAGCAAACCTCCCAATTTTTTTTAACATTTGCAAAGCTGAGCAACTTTTTTGACAGGAAGCTGGCTGGGACGATTTAAACTCCTGACACAGTGTCCAGACCTGGATCAGAGCCATGTGCACTTAATTCAGCATTTTAAAAAAAGGAAATAAATCTTAAACCGAAGGCCACACATTTAATTTAGGTCGCCCTTGCTTGAAAGCCAGTCGTATCCAACTCTAGGGTTCAGTGCTCATCTGTTTATAGCCAAAAAGCCAGGGCTGTCTGCATCTACAGAGGTTTCCATGGACATGTAGCAGGCATGACTAGACACTGGAGTGCACAGAATGCTGTTACCTTTCCCACCAAAACAGTATCTATTTATCTACTTGCAATTTCTTGCTTTCGAGCTGCTAGGTTGGCAAAAGCTGGGAGACCAGAGCTCACTCCACCATGCAGTACTCGGGTCTCAAACTGCTGACCTGCCAACTTTCCAGTGATCAAGTTCAGCGTCTTAACCACTAAGCCACCACACTCCCTATATTTAACTGAGTCCCATATAATTTAACTCTGAAATTCTCTGAAACCGCTACAAGCATGAGCATAAGCACACATGGGAGAAACTACCATGTCCACAAATGCACAGGTGCCAGAAACAACCATGTATGCGAAAGTCTCTTCACCATTCTATTAAGGTAAGTAGAACGTCTAGCAGATAGTGAAAAAATTAAAATACTTTACACAGTATGGGGCGAGCTAAGATGAGGCAACTTCCAACGGCACCCAACTTTACTTGCACTTCTGCTTCAAGAGAAAGTAAGTTCCAATAAAGTCACTATAAAACAAAATGGCTGCCATTCTTACCAGGTTAACGAGGCGTCGTAAACCATCATGCCTATCGAAGAGCTCCAAGACTGCACGGAATGAGAAGCAAATAGAGAAGAACATGGTGGCATGGCAGCAGCCTGAAGCGTGAGAGCACTCCATCAACCACAAAGTGTAGTTCACAACGTCTGATAGCACTTGTGGGTGCATGCATACCTACAGAATAAGAAACGCCAATGAGAGCCATCACTTTTATTCATGGAAACCACACTTTCTCCTGTTCCTAGCAGATGCAACAGTAATTGCTGCAACAAGTGGCCTGTCTAATAATCCAGACACTTGCAGTTTAAGTAAGGATGTCCTGAAAACTGTTTAGACTATTTGGTATCTAAAAATACTCTTCAGAAAAAGAGGTCAGCATTAAAAAAATTAAGTTTATAAATAAGCCAAGGTTGGGACAGAAAGTAAACAAAGCCATTAAATGGGATCATACACAATACATGTTCAGAAGCTAAGAACAGAGGAAACAGTTGTGATATGTTTAGAAACCCACTCAAACCAACTGCAATGCAAACGGAGAGGCATCACTAAGATTTCCCCAACATTTTCCAGTTCATATCAAATCTACCATATAAACATGGCTCAAAAAGTGTCTGTGTCTTACTGTGATTATTATTAATAATAGTTTATCATTAATGAATGATTAATAAAAAAATAATTAATTAGTCTACATTAATTTTATTAATGTTGTACTGCTGAGTAGACAAGCATTTAGGAGGAGATATGGATTTCCACAATCAATCAATCTTTATTAGGGTCTAAGACCACCACAGAACAGTAAAGGAAACAGAAGTTTAAATGGGGTTGCTTAAAATATGTCAGGAGACAAGAGTGAAAGTGAGGATGCTTTAAAAAGGAGCATTTCTGCTTAGTATTAAGGAGTATTAAAATTAGTACATAGATCAATAGTGTTACAGCTATTACTAAGCCTATGGTGTGGAGCTAGTAGTTTATTCGGCTGAAGGTCATGCCAGGATTGTTCTTCTGATTTTACACGCGGGCCTTTCATCAGATAGCAGCCAGTGGGTGTATGTGCTGTATGTCCGGCCAGGATACTTGCAGAGCAGCAGAGATATGAACTTGTTCTGGATGTCTCTATAAAAAGGGCAGCTGCAGAGAACGCCAGGGCAACAATGTGTCTCCAAGACTTTAGAGCCAGGAAGGTAGTGGCCCTGCCTAGATCGGTTTGCCTTTCCACGTCTAGCGTTCTCTGTTTAATGGTCTTTTTGCCTAGTTGTGGCTCATGGCCTGTATAAGAGGTTGGAAGCTGATTGGAAGCTGTCCTGGAGAGTTAGAGGAAATAGGCCGCTGGGATGAAACAAAATGTTGAGCCAAAGGTTGAGAACAGCTATCCACAGTCTCGCCTCAACTCTTATCATGCCTATCTCCAGGAGAAGGATGGTGTTGGATACACAGCAAGGGGTATGGAGTGCTGCATGTCCTTTTTCAATAAGAGCCATATTGTTAGGTGGGGCCCCCCGATTGGACTCCTTAGAGTAGCTGCGACAGGATTTTGGCTTCAAATAGTTTGAGTGGAGCAGGGATGTACTGGGAGGATGAAAGGCAGGGCTTCTTAAATGGTTGACCATGTCGTTGATGAAGAAGCTGAATAGAAATGGGGCCAGTACACATCCTTGCTTGAAACCCTGCTGTGTAGGTACTGATTCTGTAAAGTGTCCCTGCTGGGAGCATCTGACCTTAAGGTTGGTGTGGGGAGTGCAGAGCAGGTGAAGCAGCCAGCAGACCATGGAGGATTTCTCTAGCTTCTCCCATAGCTTGATTCTGGAGATCAAGTCGAAGGCAGCCTTTAGATCAATGAAAGCAGCGTACATAGATACTGGGCTCTTGGAAGAATATTTCTCAATGAGATGTTGGAAACTAGGTAGTGGTCTATTGTGAACCTGCTTTCCCTAAAGCCTGCTTGTTCCTCCACTATCAGGGTTTTTTTTTTCTTCCAACCAGCTCTTGAGTTTCTTGTGCAGATGACTGGCATAGAGTTTGCTGATGATGTTGAGTAGACTGATTTGCCTGTAATTGCCAGGGATATACTTGTTTCCTTTCTTGAATATGGGAACAATTATTGCTGAACCTCAGTCTTCGGGAAATTGTCCGGTGCTGTAGGTGAACAACAAGGCCAAGAATGGGAACCACCACTCTTTGTTGTTTTTTAGCAGTTCTGGGGGAATGAGGTCCTCCCCTGGGGCCTTGTCTGAGTGGTGTTGGGTGATGAGGGAGTCCATTTCTGACTTTAATACTCATGGACATTTAGGGAGGCTTTCTAGGTTGGCAGTCGGAAAATCTGATTCAGTGGCTACATCTTGGTACAGTAGCCTGTAGTGGTTTTCCCATGATTCTGGGAGGATGTGAGCATTTAACCTTGATGGGGCTGAGTTGGTGCTAATATTGGTGATATACCAGAACAGGGTTGAATCTTTTGATCTGGCTGCCTAGATAAGCTGTGACCAGGTGGCCCTCAATGCCTCTTTTTTCATGTGAGCTAATGACCATTTATAGCGCTTTTTGAGGTTTAGGAAGCAATGGAGGGACTGTGCAGTGGAAAGGCCAACATTTCTCTGTGTGAGAGCTAAGCATCGGTAAGCTTCTTCTTGGCCTCTATGCATTTCTTGTTAAACCACGACTTGGAGGGGTGTGTGGTTACCTTGATATGGGGGCTGATCTTGGGGCTTAGAAGTTGCTGGAATTTCCAGATTATGTTTTCATAGGTTGTCAGGGGGTCCTGGATGGTGTTGCCAGATAATATCTCCTGTCAAAGCTTCTGCATGGGTAGTTCCATTAGCAATTTTTCCATCTTTTTGTCAAGATGAGGGGACCATCTGATGCAGCATTTGCCTTGTCCTGATGGTAGGATGAGTAAAAGAAATTGTTTCTCCAGATGGACTTGCCCAGTAGGGAAGCTTAAGCTGTAAGCAGATAGAGAAATTATCACTTTCAAGATGTGGATTGACTTCAAACTTGTCAGGAGGAACAGGTTCCTGGAAATGAGGAAGTAGTCAGATATACTAGTTTTCGAGCCTGAGAGAAAGGTGAATTCACCTAGATGGTTTGTAGGAAGGGTACCGTTTAGTACCTAGAAGTGGAGTCTGGTAGCCATTTTTGCAAGACAAAATCCTGCATAGTTTGCCTCCACGTCTTTGGAGATGTGGTTGAGGTAAGGGGGTTCATCCTCCAGGTTGGGTGGGGGAAGGTGGTACCATGCAAACAGTGCACTGTCATTTTTCCCCATTGTGGCATTGAAGTCCCCTCCAAGTATTGTAAATGCTTTTGGATGTGTCAACATTAGCTCAAGGATATAGTTTTCACGTTTGGTCTATATGTTATTATTTTTGGATTTCCTGTGCTGAGAGGGTAGGTATACGTTTATTATCAGTAGTGTGATGGCTCCTAGTTGAATCTTCGCAGCCATCATCAGTTGGTTGAGAGGGATAAGTGGTGCGGTTGTTGCACAAAGATTAGTAATCCCAGTCTGCCCTTGGGATGTCTACATTCACTTCCTGCGGATGCCTTCATTGCGTGTGAGTGGTATCTGCTTAGAGCAGGGGTTCTCAACCTTTTCAAGTTGGGGGCCAGCTCAGCTCCCTCAAACAGCTGAGTGGGTCAGACTGGTTGGCCCCCCGCCATTTACGGCTGCTGTAAATGAGTCCGTGGCTATTGTAAATGCATTTGCGCATGCACTGGCACATTTGCGTATGTGTGAGCATATTTACAGTTGTCGTAAACGCATTTACAAAAGCTATGGACTCATTCACAGCTGTCGTAAATGTGTTTACGACAGCCATAAATGAGTCCGTGGCTGATTCCTGCAGCGATGGCAGGGGCTGGAGCAAGGGTGGGAGCCAAAGTATTTGGTGCCATGGGCCACATCTGGCCCATAGGTTGAGAACCCCAGTTTAGAGAGATGTTTGTCCTTGACCAAGTTTCTTGCACTAGTATGATGTCAAATTGAGAGAGGAGACTTAGGGTGTCTGTGGCGGTGTCATCCTGCAACACTGAGGGAGAGGATTTTCATCTTATACTGGTCGGTGGACTGTCAGTTGGTGGGTGGGCATGTGACAGCTGAGATATGGACACACTCGAACTAGGCCAAGTCTTGCAGCATGTCAGCATTGATGGCACACACCGCCCATTCCTCTTCACCAGGATGGCTGTTTGACCTTGTCGCCTCAGCGGGGTGTGTGTGTGTGTGTTTGTTCTAGATATGATGGTAGGCTGGGTTTCCTTCCCATCATGTGGGTATATGTCACATCTATGTTCCTGCAGGTTCTCTGGGTCTGCTGGTGGGGCTTGGGTTGTGCCCTGTGGTATTGGGTTGGAAGGGGCACGTTGGTGATATCTGGTGCTCCAGCAGTAGAAGGGCAGAGAATTTGTCGAAGTTTGGGTCTGTGGCAAAAATAGCTCCAGGCCTTAGGTCTGTGGAGTTGGCTGCCACCACCCCTGGATAAAGGGAATGAGGGTGTCTGATGGTGGGTTGGTGCATTTTATTGGTGTCACCTCCCCCTCTGAGGATGCGGTCTCTGGGTCTACATCCACATCAGATTCCATGTCAGATTCAAAGTTTCTGTCAGGTTATGTGTAGAGGTCTAATGGGCTAAATTTTAAGAGATTTTTAAATTAAATTTCTCGTATTTATATGCCACCCAATCTATCGTGAGACCCAGGGCAGCTTACATACACCACATCGTCTTTTCAACTCTCCAACCAGGTGGAGCCAGGAGGATGGCGATGGCAGCCACAGCTGCCTCTCACCCCGGCCAATGGTGTGGCTACGGGGGAAGTGGCGAGGTCCTCCAGCCCATGGCTCCATTATCGTTTCTATCCTCTGACCAGGCAGAGCCAGGAGGGTAGCGGCGGCAGCCACAGCTGCCTCTCATCCCGGCCAGTGGTGTGGCTACCAGTCCTCTTCTGTGACTTCCATGTGCAGGATCTGGTCTGGATCCAGCAGTGCCCACTCCTCTCAAGTAAAGTAAATATGGCTACCTCCTCAAAGGACAAGGGAGCCTGGGAGTAAGCAAATTGTTACACTTGCTGGCATCCTTCTGGCCCTTTCCCAAATGCTGGAGGGATTTCAGACTTCCGAGTTTTCCCTTCGGATCCCAAGAAGCGAGAAGAAATCAGTTCAGTTTCACTCCTTCCCTCCTTCTCCTCCTTCCAGGTGTCCTGATGCCTGGGTAAGGGGCTTAGGTGGACGGAGCTGGCCCCCAGGTCCTCGTTTATTGATGGCTGTCTCATTGGACACAGACTGTTCAAACGTTGGGTGACTTGCCCTTTAAATGATATGAGGTCATCTGTTTCTTGGTTGCAAGGAGACTTTGTAGAACGGGGTTCTCAACCATTTTGTGCCAAGAGCCAGAACACTCCCCCTCAGACAGCTAAGTGGGCTGGACACATAGTTTCCCGCCATTGTAAACACTGCTGTTTGCACATGTGCGGGCATATTTACAGCTGTCGTAAATGCGTCCACTTCCAGTTCTGGGGTCGTCGCTGTAGGCTGATTTGCCGTCGCAGACCAGGTCCGGCTCAATGGCTGTGGGTTTAAACCCATTGTAGAAGAATGCTTATCAGAATTGTTTTGGAACAGTGTTTATTTTGATGTCCTGTAAAACTCTACTCCAACACTTTGAGGATGTGACACTAATTTGCAAATTTGTTATTTCTGGATCTCTAAAGACACAATTTATGGCCAGGTTATAAGTAAGCAGCTCTTCTAACCTATGAAGAAGTCTAGAAGGGATCTCTTTTGATCTGAAAGTCAGAAAGCTCCTCTTGTGGTTTTGGAGACTAGCAAGGCAGTGGAAGCTTTGTATCTCATCTTGATTTATATTTCATTTGAGAAGCTGATTGAGAGAAAGAGCAATTTTCTTTTTGTTTGACCACAGGTAAGCATCCTTGCTGGGAAGATTAATCACAACTTGGTCCGGATGTAAGATTCCCTGCACTTTGGTTTGGTTGCTTACAAGATGGCTCCTGATGTATGTTCTCGGGGGCTTGGGCTGTGGTGAGGGCTGTTGTGGCTTTTCCTGAGCTGCTAACTCCTTGTTGTAGCTCGGCTGGGAGTTGGGAAAAGTCCAGGGACGGTGCCAAGGTATGTATCTGCTCCTGAATTTTGTTGAGACTACCAAATATAGCAAAGAGCGATTCTGCAGAGATTAGGCATGAATTCTGCAGTTATTTCATGACAATTTCCAGCTGGGAGTGTTGAGGAGATTTCCCTGGGCTGGATATATATCCCCCTGGTAAGATTCTTTTCTCACTCAGGATTGTTTCAGGTGGTGAGGCAGTGATAAGAGTAAAAGAATTGTTACTCACGACCCTGGATGTCTGTTTGGTTTGCCATCTAGAGAAAGGCTTCCATTCCAATCTGCTTTTTCTCTTTTTTTCTTTCTTGGTGCATCTTCCCCTTCCGGGGGGGGGGGGGTGTTTTCACATCAAGGGGGCTATTCCGCTGTCTTTTCTTGCCCTTGGGTGGGAGTCTGCCTTTGGCTGGCATGTTTGGTGGCTTGGGGTGGCAGGATTGAGCTGTTAGCTTGTTGGCCCCTTCTCATGTGCTCCTATGGATTTCCACAAGTGCAAAGTCTGCTCATTCAACTAATGGCCACAGGCTTTATACACACAGTGCAAAAGAACACAACAACTGCCTCACAACAGTTATGTTAATGGGACAGTCTATACCGGTGGTAGCAAACCTTGGCACATGAGGTGTTCTGGAACTTCCAATTCCCAGAAGACTTGATCAGCAGTCATGCTGACTTTGGCTTCTGGTAATTGAAGTCCAAAAACACCTTGAGTGGCAAGATAACCTTGGTCTATACAGATAAAAAAGAGGCACTGAAGTTTCACTTTGGGTTGTGGTTTTTACATTTTCATTTCAGCTTCAGCACAACAAGTAAGCTGAGGAAGGCTTCTGTCAGGTAACTGATGACTGGCAAACTATTAACTATTAAGAACTATCCCAAAAGCATTTCAGAAATAATATCCTAGGGAAAGGCCAATACACCATGGATGCATCAAGTATTAGGATATCATGAACAAAGGACAGCCTTCATATGAAAAACATGGACATATAGTATGCATCCACTCACCAAGGCATCTTGCAGCGTTTCCCAGTCTTTGGTTTTGGGACTTCAATTCCCAGAAGCCTAAGTCAATTCCACAAAGCAGTGATCAGCCAATGTACTGACTTAGGCTTCTGGAAATTGAAGTCCACGAGTGTTCCGCAGAACATAGTTTGGGAAACACTGTACTAGAAACACAACTTCCAAGCATTTCAAAACATATGCCTCCTCTACTGGCGACATGAGGTCTTACCCTTTCCATGGCATCCTGATTGTAGGACAAGTAGTATAAGCACATGGAAACTCCTGTGGCTGCCATAGAAGGACGAGGAATCTCCAACAACTTCTGCACTCCTCCATGACCCACAAACTCTGTCGCAAACTTGTTGTGGAGAAGCAGTGATGCTAAATACTGCACAGAGAAGCACAAAGTCAATGTAGAAATTGCAAGTCTCAGCAGTCAACAATAAAAAGAAACATATCCTTCTGTCATTTGTTCACAATTAAAACAACAACAACAAAAGATGAGATGGCTTATTTTGTCCAAATATGCCCTTCCTTAGAACCTAACCAAACCCAGAAGTACAGTAAAACCCCAAGTTACAAGAAAAATCAGTTCCATGGCCTCTTTCGTAACTCAATTTGTTTCATAACTCAATGCATCTCCGCTCTTCGTCTTTGGCTCATTTCACCACCACCACCACCACCCACACCTTCCCAGTCAGACTGGAGGACTTGGGAAGGCACTGGTGTGTGTGTGAAGTGGAGCTCAGTTCAGAGAACAGAAAAGCCTTTCCGCTCTTTGTCCTGGGCTCGTTTCACACACACACACACACACCAGTGCCTTCCCAGCCAGATCGGAGGGCTGGGAAGGCACCAGGGGCTGAAGTCTGAAGAGCAAAAAGGCTTTCCGCTCTTCGGACTGGGCTCATTTCAACCTCCGGGGCCTTCCCAGCCAGCCTAGAGGGCTGGGAAGACACCGGGTGTGAGGAGGAGCCCAGTCCGAAGAGTGGAAAAGCCTTTCCGCTCTTCATCCTGGGCTCATTTCATCCTGCAGTGCCTTCCCAGCCAGACCGGAAGGCTAGGGAAGCACTGCGGAGCTTTCGGGGCAGTCAGGTGAAGGCTGTGCCTTCACCTGATGGGGAAAGCTCCGTTTTTTAAATATTATTTTTGTTCGAGCTGGGTTTTTTCCCTTGTATTTTCAATGCATTCCTATGGGAAAACATGCTTCAGGTTATGTTTACTTTGGGTTGCGATGGAGGCTGTTAGAACAGACCTCCATCATAACCCAGGATTTTACTGTAAGTGTAATTGCTATTACTATGTAAAGGGTACTTCCCTATCTGTGAGAAAATAAGAAAAATGTGACCTTTTTACAGAGGAATGATTGTTATTTTTGTAATAGTTAGCCTAACATATACAGTAATATCCCGGATGTTAAAACTTGGTTCCACAAGTCTTAACGTTATGCGATTTTTAACGCTGATCGATACATACATCACATAACGTTAAAATCCTATGGGATGAATTGCATAACGTTAAACTCCAGAGATAAATTGTAACAGGCACAGACTTCAGCAACTATTATATAATACATGCCATAGGGTTTTAATATTGTGCCATGCAAAAAAAAATCAGATTTCTTAATGTTATGTGGTTTTAAGGTTGTATGGTGCAAACAGTTTCCAAGGTATTACTGTACAAGACCAGAACTATTTTTTTTTTCAGCTAATGACACAAGATATGTAATTGGCACAACTACCAGTGACCCATACCTAGATCACTACATCACTTACCTTCAGAGCTTCAAAAGTGAGCAGCACATCATTGGTGCGTTTCAAATCAATATAAAACATCATCAACTCTCTTGATCCAAGTTGCATGAAGATGGGTAACAACTAGCAAAAGAATAAAAGAATTTCATCACTGTTCAGAAACTTCACAAGCTTGTCTTGTGTATCAATATCTTCCCTACTTTTAATTTTCAACTGAATACTGGGGACAATCAGAACCTTTGCTAAATGTTGCAGAGGACGTTGAGCCCTGGGCTCCGTTGAGGACGTTGCAACCCGGGCCTCACTGAGGACGATGAGCAGCAAAGGACTTTTTGTTATTTAATTGCTATGTGCTATTTTAGTGTTAAATTGTTTTATTATGTAAATTGTATCTTATGGTATTTCATTCTGTTGATGTATAATGTGTTGAAGATATATGTTTGTGAGCCGTCCAGAGTTGCACTTCATGAGTAGGGTGGCATATAAATCGATCATCGTCATCATAAATAGGAGCTGCCTTGCATTTCTGACTACTCAGCTAACCATTTTCCTCTTGATGCTATCTAAGTGGTTGTCCAAGAACACAACAAATCACAAAAGACAATAAATTAAGGAAGCAAAAATCCACTATAGATCTTCTCACTTACATGCTCTTGGTATGATGCTCAGGAGACATCTTGATTATGACGCGCGCCCCCCCCAACAGTTTAATTTCTTCACCAAAGGAACCCAGAGAGCACCCACTGCCTCGCCCCTCATTATACCTACCTCTTGATACTCTCCAAGGGGAGTTAGATATTGCAAGATTAGTCTCTGCTCTATAGCAGGAGTCAAAGGGTATAAGCTATAGTTTGTGCCAATCACCCAAGGAGACATTTCGGACCAGCTGCTATTAGACAGTTCAACAAACATCTTATCTGGCTCTGATGGGAAGCCAAGTTTTTGTTTTGATTTCCGGAAATTCTCTCTTTCGTGTAGCTTCCCTGATTTTTTTGTGGCAGAGTTCACCCGACTGCTAGTTTTGTGGTTTGAGTCAATATTAAAGGAGATTTCCATGTCCCCTGGAACTTCCTCCTGCTCGCCATCCACAGCCATCTCCCCATAATCCATGTCCACAGCCTCTTCATCTAAAGGCAGCAGTGAGTCTGCTGGCAGTTTTCGAGGACTAGGGCGCTTGTTTTCATGTTTCATGTTCAGTTCATGAACCTGCAGCTCTCGCAAGCGTTGAAGTACAAATGCCACCTGTCCAAATAAGAAGGTACATCATTTTCACATAAAATGCATTCAGTTCAAGTCAAGCTGCCCACATCCAGACTGTAGCTTCCAACTGGGTAACCAACTCCATCTATCCTTCTTTCTCCATTACAAACAGGAAGAAACAAAGAGAGGAAATGGACTATATTTTAAACTCTGAAATATTTACAATCACTATACTGTGGTCAATCAAGAGTAGCAGAAGGAACAGGGCTAGAAGAAGGGATATACAAAGTCACCCTGTAACAACTTTCTGAAAGAAGGCCAAAGCATCTTTATATGAACACATCTTTGGCACACTAAGATTATTGATTTCATTGTTATATCTTCATTTATCCCGTTAGTGTTTATTTACGCTTTGCTTATCTTACCGACATGTTTCCTTTTGCTCTAATTTTGTGTTGTTTTGACTATCACCTTCTGATTGTTATTGATAGCCACCTTGAGCCTCATTCAATGGCCAAGTCTAATATATTGTATGCTTACCATCTTTCAAGAAGATGAACCATCCCATTTACTCCAAAATCCAAATGTGAATGTTGAAATGGACACACTACAACAGCATATTTCCAGCTACTGAGGAGGAAGCCTGATATCCCGGTTAGGAGCAAAAATAAATGCACTGCCAGCTGTTTCCTACATTTCCAAAGAACTCCTAAGTAAATTTCACTATAGACTAGTCAGATCTCAGAAATATTACTTTTTCTGAAATTTCAAGAAAATTGTGGTAGTGGTATTCATAGAATCATAGAAAGGGGGGTGGAACCTTAAGGTCCATCTAGTCCACTCTCACCAATGCAGGAAAGCCCAACAAAATAACATTTCCAAGCTTTGTTGTTGATATCACTAGGACGTCTGAAACCACATACCTATCAGGACCCCTGTAAAAAGCGTAAGTGTTTTTTACCCCAATCACATTTTCCCATTTCATATTTTGTAACTGGGTATTTGCCATTAGAATTACCAGCTGAGAATTCTCATCTCTGTAGTTGGCAGCAATGTCCTGGTTCTCCATGGCACCTCCCAACAATCCAGTTGCATAGGTTCTCAAAGGCTGATCAGTTTCTCGGGCCCACTTGAAGAGATTTTCAACTATGCCCTCCTAGATATTTTTTGACAGGAAGACAGGAGGCAGAACAGATATTACCAGGGACTATAAATTCCAGTCTTCACAATTTATACAAGTCATAGTTCAACCTGCCTCAATACCAGTATACGCAAAGTTTACCAAGAATTCAGATATCTTTGATGGAACCTTACATTTTTCCAGGATGCATGCCACAATTTTCCAGACAAAATAATTATTACTGTTTAATGGGGCTTGCTTTAATCCAGAAGCACCTCTGTTGAATGGTTAATGACTATACTTAATTGACTGACGGATGTGTGGGTGGATTGGATTTATATACTGTCTGAATTGTGCTAGTACTGCTCGGGGTGTTTCAAGCATAATAAAAAACAACAGGTAAAGCTAAGGTCACCCTTCTTCAAAAGCCAGTTGTGTCCTACTCTAGTCTCCAGTGCTCATCTCCGTTTACAGTCATAGATGCTATCTGTGTCTGCAGACATTTCTGTGGTCATGTGGCAGGCATGACTAAACACAGGAGCGCCTGGAATGCTGTTACCTTTCCCACCAAAGTGGTACCTATTTATCGACTTGCAATTTCTTGCTTTCGAACTGCTAGGTTGGCAGGAGCTGAGACAGAGACACCAATATAGAAACCGATAACAAAAATAACAGATAACATTTAAGAAATAACAAAAGCAGAAGTACATGGTGAACAAATAATAATCCCCCTACTTACAATCAGCAGCCATTGGTTAAAAAAAAGAAAACTCTGAAAAGCAAGGAGGAAATGTTATTATTAAACAGTAAAAATTCTTTTGTCTGGAAAATTGTGACATGCATCCTGGAAAAATGTAAGGTTATGTCAAAGATTTCTGAATTCTTGTTAAACTTCATGTTTACCAGGATACTTAAGAGATCACGTCACCCCAAGGTGTTCAAACCATCCTAGGAGAGCAGACCCTAGGAGCTCCCTAGTGATCCCATCAGCCAGGGAGGCACATCTCACTAGAACCATGATGAAAGTCTTCTTGGCATCTGCTCCAGCCCTATGGAACCTCCTGCCACTTGAATTGCATTTCCAGGCAGAATTGCTCCCCTTCAGGAAGGCCTTAAAAATGTAGCTATGCCAGCAGTTATGGGTACAACTGGGACCACAACCCAGCCCTCCTGGCTTATTTACCCCGGCCCGGGGTTCTTTTTTACTCCTGCCCAGGTGTCCTTCTTTTTTAAGGCAACTGGAGAGGTTTTAAATACTTTTATAGTATTTGGTTTTAATTAGTATTGGGTATGAGTTTTAACTGATGTTATGAGCCGCCTTGGGTCACTTAGGCGAAAAGGGTGGTTATATAAATACAACAAACAAACAAACAAATAAGACAAGAACTCCTTGTTTGAAAAGATATCTGCAAAGTTTTCTCTACAGAAGGTTTTTTGCTGTTTACAAAACAAATGCAGAGAAGGGGACTGCCTGCTATTAGTACATAAGTAGCATAATTTAGATTATTTGTTCTAACAAATATTTCATCTGAGATTTAGCACTAGGACCATTCATTGCTATAAAGAAAGCAGAATTGTTAGAACAGCCAGGCTTGGAGGTAGCAGTATGGACATACAGTAATACCCCGGATAACGCGAGTACTGTATAGTGTGAAAACCACATAACGTTACAAGATTTTCGGAAAAATCTTGTATCGAATAATGCGATTTTTAACGTTATCCGATACAGTCATTCTTAGCAGCAGGGTGGCTGGAAAGCTGAACGGGGTTCTCCGTTCAGCTTCCCAGTCACCCTGCAGCTACAGACGCAGGGGTGGGGTGGCTGGAAAGCTGACGGGGGGGGGCTCCCCCGCCGGCTTCCCCAGCCACCCCACAGCTGCGGAGGCAAGGGCGGGTGGCTTTGGAAGCCGACAGGGAGTCCCCGTCAGCTTCCCCAGCCACCCTGCAGCTGTAGATCGGGTCCTCTGATCTCTCTGGAGCAGGCAGGGGACACGATCCAAGCTGTTTCTGGGCTTCCCCGACGTCCTCAGCCAGTGCAGCAAGCCAAAACGTCAGGTTTTTTTAAAACCAATTTTGGGGTCTCTGACCCCCCCCACCGGGTCCAGGGAGGTGAGGAGACCCGATCCAAGCTGTTTCCAAAGTTCCCCCACCTCCCTGGAGGCTGCAGCAAGCCAAAATGTCAGGATTCAAATCCCAAGGTTCTGGCTTGCTGCAGCCTCCAGGGAAACAGGGCTTTTTTTAACATTGTGTGATCAATGTATCGCACAACGTTAAAAACCGGATAACGACGAGACTTGTGGAACCAAGTCATAATGTTATCCGGGGTACTAGTGTACAGTTAAAAAGGCATTTGGAGCATAGCTTTTCTGCTATGAGAATCTGTACCACCAAAGTACAAATTACAATTTAAACTACTACAACATACATTTCCAGCAAATAAAAACTGCTTCAGAAAAATAACCACAGAAAGGCCTGTCTGTGCACAAGAATGCTTGTCTACACAAACATCACTTGTTTGAATTACAGCCCTAAAATGCAGGGGGCTGATGCAAAAATGTCTTCACTTTTGGCTACTAAGCACATACTATATTTGGGAGCTGTGCACATATGGAGCCTTCTAAACAAATTGGGAGACAAACTGACCATTTCAGTTTTCAGCATAAGGCAAAGATTCTCAGATTTCCCAGAAGGCAGCTAAAAGGCAGCTGAAGTTAATGAGTGAACTTGTATTTTTTTTTCATTGAGATAAAAGACACATCAAACTATGGAAGCATTTTCCCCAACCAATCTTTGCAGAAGGTCCAATAGTATGAAGAAAAAATAATCAGGAAACTACACTTCCTTGGAACTCTGCAAAATGATTGATTAGGTTAAAGAAATAAACAAACAAACAAATAAAAACACTTTACAAATGCTCAGAGCACATTTCTTACTATGTAACGAACTTTGGCTCTCGTCCGGTCCAGCCCGGAGAGTGAGCCCAGCTGCTGTGCGGCGTGGTGCGGGCGGCTATAAGACCTGCCGCCACCCCCAACGAACTTCGGCTCTCGTCCGGTCCGGCCCAGAGAGTGAGCTCAGCTGCTGTGCAGCGCGGGCAGGCGGCTATAAGACCTGCCACCGCCACCAACGAACTTCGGCTCTCGTCCGGTCCGGCCCGGAGAGTGAGCCCAGCTGCTGTGCGGCATGGGCGGGCGGCTATAAGACCTGCCGCTGCCTCCAACGAACTTCGGCTCTCGTCCAGTCCGGCCCGGAGAGTGAGCCCAGCTGGTGCACGGCGCGGGCAGGCGGCTATAAGACCCGCCGCCGCCCTCAACGAACTTCAACTCTCGTCCGGTCTGGCCCGGGGAGTGAGCCCAGCTGCTGCGCGGCGTGGGCAGGGGGCTTCAAGACCTGCCGCCGCCCCAATGGACATCTGGAGCTGAGAGGACTAGTTCAAGATGTATTTATTCATTTTAAATGTATTGTTCTATAATAATTATGATGTGTCTTTAATGACCTGAAATTGGGTAATCTGTAACTATGATTGGGGATTTGGTGATTTTGATCTGTAATTGTA
This sequence comes from Furcifer pardalis, assembly GCA_030440675.1. Taxonomy (NCBI): domain Eukaryota; kingdom Metazoa; phylum Chordata; class Lepidosauria; order Squamata; family Chamaeleonidae; genus Furcifer; species Furcifer pardalis. Next base: position 108,471,382 of record CP126893.1, read on the forward strand.
ACTGGGGGTTGGGGGCGGTAATGATATTTTTATTGTATTAATGGATATTATGTTGACTGAATGTTTTTATATTGTATTGATATTGTATTGATATGTCTGTAACCCGCCCAGAGTCGCATTGCGTGACTGGGGCGGGATATAAATCGAATATAGATAGAGATAGATAGATATGTATCTTCTTAGGCTGAACTGCAGAAGCAAAAACAAATTATGGAAAGAGTTCCAATCGTACTTGTTCTAATTAAAAAGTTGGAGCAAAGAGAAGTGGATATTTATCTGTAAAGTCCTGTGCACTTTTGTTGTTGTATATAAGAGACAATAATGGCACAAATAGTTCTTTATCAGTTAGAATGCCTGACATGAAACCAACTTTAGAAATGTTCCCTACAGCTATGGTAATCTTCTCCCTGTACTCTTAGACTCTGGAAGTACCAAGATGCTAGCATAACAGAAACAGCAGAAATGAAAATAAAACTGCTCTAGATGCAAACAATTCTTCAAAATTCTTCACTACACACCAGAAAACCAGAAAATAGATGAGAGAAAGGAGGGACTGCCAAAATGTTCAACACAATGGTACGATATTTATTTTCTTGTATGAAATACCTTTTCTTGAAAGACAACAGCAGTCTCCAGCCCAGGCATGATGTCCAGAAGGAGTCGACAGGCAGCAGTATTCAAGGGTGGCTCTCTGCTTGTCATCACATAAGCGTTCACCAGCTAAGAAGAGATGAAGAACAGAACTTTAATGCACACATTAAAAATCTAGCAAGTTACTTAGCTATGTAATTTGACCACAGAATCTCTTTTTACAATTATCAGAAAACTATAGCTTAAATTAAAGAGTTTAAATTTATTTGCCACTGCTTACAAATTTTCTGAAGTTACGTAATTAATTACACATTAACTTCCATAATCAAATTCAATCTAAAAATGTTCCTGGGAAAAACAGAAAAAGACTATTTTTCAAGATTGCATTTCAGATATACACACCGTCAAAATTCTATTGCTGATGTTATGGAATAGCTTGTGGCAGTAAATTAAACCCAGTTAAGAAATCAGGACAGACATTAGTTATTGCTTATCAAGTTGGATGACTTGACACACAGATAACATCTATTCCGACTTCATAACTACAAGCAACTTGCTGCCAAATGTTATGCCAAGAATGTTACACCTACAACAGGATTTTAGCCATTTAGATTAACAAAACAAGGCTACTCTTGACATGATTTGCAAGTGAGACTTAAGTTGATTACTGTATTGGTTATAGTAGATTCTAGATTCAGAACAGAATTAGTCTACAAGTCTATGAATACCCTGGCACTCCTACTCAAGACAAAAAGATGGCTAAGCAATTGAAATTCAAAAGATTACTATCAGCTACAAATCTATAGTTAAATATAAAAGGCAAACCCACTGCATTCATGAAATCATCATTCTTGAACAGTATTCTTAGCAAGTGACCAAGCATACATTTTGGATCCGCCCGACCTGGAAAGAGACAGACAGGAATATCAGTTATCTACACCTGATCAGCAAAAAGGAAAGAATGCATACAGTAATACCCCGGATAACGCGAGTACCGTATAGCATGAAAACCACATAACGTTACAAGATTTTCGGAAAAATCTTGTATCGAATAACGCGATTTTTAACGTTATCCGATACAGTCGTTCTTAGCAGCAGGGTGGCTGGAAAGCTGAACAGGGTTCTCTGTTCAGCTTCCCAGCCACCCTGCAGCTACGGAGGCAGGGGTGGGGAGGCTGGAAAGCTGACGGGGGGCTCCCCCGTCGGCTTCCCCAGCCACCCCACAGCTGCGGAGGCAAGGGCGGGTGGCTAGGGAAGCCGACAGGGAGTCCCCGTCAGCTTCCCCAGCCACCCTGCAGCTGTAGATCGGGTCCTCTGAACTCTCTGGAGCAGGCAGGGGACACGATCCAAGCTGTTTCTGGGCTTCCCCGACGTCCTCAGCCAGTGCAGCAAGCTAAAACGTCAGGGTTCGAATCTCGACATTCTGGCTTGCCGCACGGCTGAGGACATCGGGGAAGTCCAGAAACATCTTGGATCGGGTCTCCCCACCTCCCTGAACCCGGCGGGGGGGGTCAGAGACCCCAAAATTGGTTTTAAAAAGTCCTTTTTTTTTTACCACTTTTGGGGTCTCTGACCCCCCCTGCCGGGTCCAGGGAGGTTGGGAGACCCGATCCAAGCTGTTTCTGGGCTTCCCTGACGTCCTCAGCCAGTGCAGCAAGCCAAAATGTCAGGGTTCGAATCCCGACATTCTGGCTTGCTGCAGCCTCAAAGAGGGTGGGGGAACTTCAAAAATAGCGCGCATCGGCTCTAGGGAGGTCGGGAGACCAGGTGCACGCTATGGTACTGTATATAAGTGTAATTGCAAATAACAAATTTGAAATCTTTTTTAAAAAATGGAATGGACAAAGTAAGACATTATTACTAAATTGTCATTCTTCTCATTCAAACTAACAGAAACTATAATGTTTCTATTTTTAAAAATCTCAATCTACTGTATTGGCCTGAAGCCAAGTGGAAGTCCCAGCTAAATAGATCCACTGAAACAGATGGCTTTACATATGTTGACTCACTACTCAATTGATTCAATGAGTTTAACTATAGATGGACCAGAAATTGAATTTATGCCAATAAATTCAGAATACATTGAGCAATTGGTAATTCAGCCAAGAAAGGCAATAGGAGCTGAGGTGCTACATCCCAATTATGTAAGATCTACTATGCCAAGAACCACACAAACCAGGTACATATGCCTAGTGGAGACAGTAGGAAGGTAGGCACAATCCCGATTCAATCTTTTATATGGATAATATAATTCCATTTCAGTTTTATCATGCAAAATGAATTCTTTGATTATTGGATTCAAAAAGTATCCATTTGCAAGGCAACTGAAGGGAAATATTGGGATTTCCAGATTTTTAAAATTAATATTTTATGTGACTAATTGCGGCCATCTAATACAAGCAGCTACAACACGGTTCCTCAAACTTGGCTCTCCGGGTGTTCTTGGACTTCAATTACCAGAAGCCCAAGTCAGTACACCTGCTGATCATGGCTTCTGGGAATTGAAGTCCAAGAACTTCTGGAGAGCAACGTTTGAGGAACCCTGAGCTAGAACATGATACAAACATAACATATACAGAAAAGCAAAGAAAAGATTGCAGCAGTAACTTAATATGCTCAATAACATACCAAAAGTAAGAAAGAGTTGGGCAATATCATATAGTATATCATGCCATTTCCAGAAAAAAAGAATTACTCATGTTTTAACTGATGTTCTTAATTTTTTTTCTAGTCTAGACAGCAGAAGAGATATCAGAAATACTGATTCTAAGCCTTTTGTAATACAGTAATACCTCGGATAACGCTAAGACTTGGTTCCACAAGTCTTGGTGTTATCCGATTTTTAGTGTTATCCGATGCATGTTAAAATCCTATGGGATGGATCGGATAACGTTAAAGCTCCATAGAGATACAGTAAAACCTCATATAACACTAAAACCTGGTTCCACAAGTCTTGGTGTTATATGATTTTTAGTGTTATCTGATGCATGTTAAAATCCTAATGGATCCATAGAGATACATTGTAACCACACAGGCTTTAGCGGTTGTTATCTGAAGCATCCCATAGGATCTTAATGTTATCTGATGCAATTCTTCCCCCCATATTCCTTAATGTTATGCGATTTTAGTGTTATTCGATACTAATGTTATATGAGGTATTACTGTACATTGTAACCGCACAGGCTTTAGCGGTTGTTATCCGATCCATCCCATAGGACCTTAACGTTATTCGATCCAATTCTCCTCCCCAGATTACTTAACGTTATGCGATTTTAGCGTTATCCGGGGTAAACGTTATCCGAGGTATTACTGTACCTGTAAACTCACTTAGATTTTGTACCTAGTTTATCAAGATCACTCTAGATGACTTCCAGTTTGGGCAGTAAAAGAGATATCAGAATATTTCTTCTTAAAATATGAACAAAACGTCTTGCTTGCATGTGTTGTTATTATTACAATTTATGGAAACTGATCACACAATCAATGTTTTCAAAACTAGGTCAGTTATTCTGGACCAGTAAATAGCTATAAAGAAAGGGGGTGCCAAAAAATTTGTCCTACATGCATCCTTAACATGTAAACAAAATGTCTGTAAATCAGTAGTTGATATGTGTCAAAGACAAACATGCTGACCAAGAATGAAGTGTAGGTCATTCCCCATTCTCGTGGGGGATACATTCCAAGATTTTTTATGCACGTCTAAACCCACAGAAAGCAGTGAACCCTGTATAATACATAGTGTGCATATCTGAGTCATACAAACAGGGGGTGGAGTCGAAATGTCTCCACTGATTTTTACTCGTGCTTATAAAATGGCTCAGTTGGAAACAGCATTCATTAGAACACCATTCCTTCTCAATATTACTTTGTAGCGTTAAAGCATCTTAGAAATACACATATGTTACATATTTCAAGAATATTTACTGAATATTTTCAGCCTGTGGATGAGTAAAACTGTGAATACTAAACCCAGATACAGCAAGTGACATGTATAAGCAGTTAAATTATGTGGCCATACAACTATATAGTCAACCTTGCTCATCCTCCATAAACCAGTGAGAAAGAAGTTACTGAATATGAATTTGCATATGAGCCCTTCATGTCTTACCTGGGTGTCGATCATCAAATGGGTCTGGGTCTCGTTTCCGGTACTCTTCTGTTTCCTTCTCTATCAATTCTGACATTCTAAAAAATGAGCAAAAAATGAGCTATTCCAATTTCACCTTCCTGGAAGGATTTTCTACTTTTCCAATGCTAAATAATAACTAAACCACTCACCAAAGCTTACTCTCAATTATACTAATCAAAATGGTAATTGAGCAATGGCAACAGCCAAGAAAGGCAATAGGAGTTTGAGGTGCTATATCCCAATAATATAAGATCTACAATGCAAAGCACCACACAAATCAGGTACATGCGCCCAGCACATATATAGGAGACAGTAGGAAAATGTTTGTCCTGTGAACTGCTCAGCAGTACCTGCTAGGATCCGAGACTAATATTATTGTTCAACTGCAATACCTCATGCCAATGAACTCCATCTTCCTTTGCCTTTTCTTTTTTGAGATTTCCTTCTCAAAGCCTCAATACATAGGGACTAGCTGATAGAACAGGACTGACATTGCTACATGTTGTGTAATTATACTTCCAAATAAGGATACATACCGTGTAAGTATAGGAACCATATCTTGCCCACTGCCATGGTCTTTCTCCCATTGCTCCAGCAAAGCAGTAAGCTCAGCTTTGGAATCCACAAGTTCAGAATTTGAAGTCATGACTCACCCTTAAAAAAAGAGAGAAGAAATCAGTTCTCCTCTGCCTCCAATTCACAAACTGGGGACAAAAATAAAGAAATCCTATATAGTGCTATCACTATCACTTCAGAATAAGCCCACAATCCATAATGTTAACTATTCTCAGAGAACAAGTATTAGACCTAATTACTCTTGGTTTGTTGTCACAAACCAATTCCAGTTCCTTCAGAGAAAAACCTATTGTGCAAAGAAACCAAAAATGTAAGACAAGTAAATAAAGTTTCCTCTGTTAATTGTTTATAGTTAAATGTTTGACAGATTACAAACAAGTATGTCGCAAGATTCAGATTGATAGCGCCTGTGGGTCTGAATATTCTCACCGTACATTAAGAAAACAAAACTACTTTTCAGAAAAATAACCCATTATTTCATTTTTCCTGTGAAGGAGGATGCTGTTAAACTAGCCAAGATCCCAGATTTTAGAACACCACTGGAATTCTAATGGAATGGAATGACTGACTCAAATGGAAAATAACAGTTGTCTTAGCTACTGTTAAGAATCAACAAGAACAGTTGTTTTGATCACCTTTTACCTATTCATTTCTGGCTATTTGCCAAATATTTAACATTAACATTTAACTGACACCATGAGATCTCATCTATAAAGTCTCAGACTAAAGGGCATAAATTATGTGTTTATAAAAGACCAAATGTCAAAAAATCCAAACAGATGATACTGTTAATAATTCAGAACCAAGGTGATACTGCTGATAATTAACAGAACCAAGACAAGGGTCCCTCAAACCTTGCTCTAGTCTAGACCAGTGTTTCCCAACCTTTGGTTTTTGGACTTCAATTCCCAAAAGCTTAAGTCAATTCCCCAAAGCACTAATCAGCCAATGTACTGACTTAGGCCTCTGGGAATTGAAGTCCCCCAGTGGGGCATGGGCCCCTCGTTAGGAACCACTGCTCTAGAGGGTACAAATAATCCCCGAAGGCAGTTGTCAGATGGCAAAGACAGTTGCGGGGAGGGGGGAGTTCCATGTGCTAAAGCCATAGCAAAGCCATGGTGGAAAGGTATTTTTTTCTCCCTCCTTTTATTTACAGTTGTACCTCACTTAAAGAGCATAACGTGTTCCACAGGATTGCTCTTTAAGCGAAACACCATTGTAAATGACCAATGGGGGGGGGGGATTGTGAACCCCGATTTATTTGTTAAGCGAGTTTTTGGTTGGTTTTATTTGTTAAGCAAAGTGAACATTCAGAGAAAATTCTGCTCTTTAAGTGAGTTACTCTTTAAGCGAGGTTCTCTTTATGCGAGGTTTGACTGTACACCAATCCTACAGGCAATTCCTTGAAGCTTGCTAGATATTTATCCCGAATCACAATATAACAAGGTTTTTCTTCTTGAAGGAATTTTTTTTTTTACAAAATTACACTCTGGACGCTGACTGGGAGGCGGAAGGTCAGCAGTTCGATTCCCGAGTACTGCAGGACGGAATGGGTTCCCGTCTCTGTCCCAGCTCCTGCCAACCTAGCAGTTTGAAAGTAAGAAATTGCAAGTAGATAAATAGGGACCACTTCGGTGGGAAGGTAATAGCATTCCATGTGCTCCGGTGTCTAGTCATGCTTGCCACATGACCATGGAAACGTCTGCAGAAGCAGACAGCACTGGCTCTTCGGCTTAGAAACAGAGATGAGCACTGACCCCTAGAGTCGGATACGACTGGCTTTCGAGCAAGGGAAACCTTTACCTTTACTATCTGGACTACTAACTTATTATGGACAAAATATACGGTACATAAAGAATCACCTGTACCTTCAGAGGAATACAGGGAACTGCTTTACACTGAGTCAGACCATGGCTCCATCAAGTTCAGCTAAACTGGAGATGCCAATTAGGGCTGAGAATGAATGAATGAATCCAAGCACTTTGACAATTACAGTATTTCCTCTTCTCCAAAATACACCTCAAGCTATCGAATAATTATTTAAAACATTCCTTCCTTATGGCACCATGTCCCTTGGATGAATGACCCACCAGGACACACATCAGACTTGGGTGGAAAACATGTTTCTACTCTTGGGCAAATCAACCAAATTCTCGGCTTCCTCCCTGTGACCTGCAATATATAATGGCTCTTGATGGGAGTGATGAGAAAAGCACAACAGGGCTTTGCTAATAAAGGTTGCCGTCATAAGCATCTATATCAGGGGTGCCCAAACTTTTTGCGCCATGGACTGATCATGTGGTTCAGGGAGCCGATCACTAAGGCCCCGGGGGCCGAGTGGGGTCCCCGACGCCAATTCATCCGGCCCACGAAGCCCTTGCCGCTCCTGGAAGCGGAAGTAAAACGTGCCCGTACGGGCGTGTTTTACTTCCGCTTCCAGGAGAGACGAGGGCTTCGTGGGCCAGATAAATTGGCGTAAGGGGCCACACCCGGCACCCGGGCCTTAGTTTGGGTGCCACTGATCTATATTATCTATAAGCAAGTTACAATAAATTAGTGCAGCATGCTTCAAAATGATTTTTTTATATTAAGCTGGCTGGATGAGATGAATTTTCCTAACTTGCTTAACCTGCTGCCAAAATAACAGTTAACCGTGGGGGATACAATCTGTTGGTAGCCTGCTGTATCATTTTCAGTCATCGGGGAATACATTTTCCTAATCTTTCCTAGCAATAAAGATGTAGTTGGGCTGATAAATTCATCTCTCCAGAGAATCTTCAGATTCCATATGGTGTTCTCCTCCATGGCACTTCTAAAATCTTCAGAAAATTAAAAGACATATACAAAGAAAGAGGAGGAGGGGGGGAAAGGGACTATCCTACTGCTAGATAGAAAAGTGAGCACAAGGAAAGCCTGAAAGATCATGAGTGTGCAAAGACCAGGGTGACCTCAGAAGGCAGTGGCCTCTCCTTATGAGGTTTTTTAAACAAAAGTCACATTTTAACTGTAGATGCATTGCTTTGGCAAAGAAATAGACCAGATGATTCCTGAGGGCCCTTAAGAGCTTCACAATTCAATATGAATCAAAGACAAAGTAAAATAGAGAAGGGAAATGTAAAAAAGTGAGAGAAGGTGAAAGATCAATGGAATGTATGAAAGACTATGGAGGTTGTATCTCTTGCAAACCTGGTATAAAATAATTGATTAATAGAACCTTGGTTTGAACAGCTGACTGCAGCATTCAATCCTGCATAACTGGTGACATTAAGTTTGGATGAACCTGACCAATGAATAAATGCACAATAAATTACAGAAAATCCAAGTACAGTAAAACACCGGATAACGCTAAAACTTGGTTCCACAAGTCTTGGTGTTATCTGATTTTTAGTGTTATCCGATCCATGTTAAAATCCTATGGGATGGATCGAATAACGTTAAAGCTCCATAGAGATACATTGTAACCACACAGACTTTAGCGGTTGTTATCCGATCCATCCCATAGGACCTTAATGTTATTCGATCTAATTCTCTTCCCCAGATTACTTAATGTTATGCTATTTTAGCGTTATCCGATCCAATTGTTATCCGGTGTTTTACTGTACACTACTCAGAAGTATCCAAAGAAAAGACAAGTAATAGTGTTGGCAAACCATGCAATGCCAGCTGTTCTTGGACTTCAAGTCCCAGAAGGCCAAGAACAGCTGGCGCGCCAAGGTTTGCCACCGCAGATCTAGAACTTGGACTATATCAGTGGTGGCAAACCTATGGCATGTATGCCAGAGGTGGCACTCGGAGCCCTCTGTGGGCACCTGTGTAGTCACCCTAGCAGAGTTTGCTCCACCCCTCTGCCCAACAACCCAATGGGAGCACTTCTTCCCTCCCCCAGCACAGACTTCACCCCACCCCTCTGCCCAGCAACCCAATGGGAGCACTTTCTCCCTCCCCCAGCACAGAGTTCACCCCCCCCTTCTGCCCAGCAGCCCAATGGGAGCGTTTCCTTCCTTCCCTGTTGCTGTGTTGGTACTTCACGATAAATAAGCGGGTTTATTGTTGGAGTTTGGGCACTCAGTCTCTAAAAGGTTCACCATCACTGGACTAAATTAATGGCCAAACATCTGTAGCCACCATGACCTTGCTGCTCCCCTAAAGAGCAGTATCTTGCTCCTAAACTCAGCATCTTAAAAATTCAGAAAAAGATCACAATTTATTGATCCACTCTTCTTCACCTTGAACGTCTGGAAAGCAAGTATGGGGGTTCTTGTAAAAGGAAGCCCAACCGTAAAAGGAAAGGTTTGTGACTATCCATAGTTGCCCTGGGCTTCCAAAAGGCTGTGAAGGTCAGTATAGTTGTGGTGATGCTCACAATCACATACTCTCTGGGCCCAAGCTAGCAAATAAGACAGAGCCTTGATCTCAATGTTCTTCAAAGGATCTCAAATTATCGGGGGCGGGAGGACGCTCTGCTTTCCAGAAATGAAAGTTGATGTCTTACTTGCTTGTCCATTATGCTTCCAAGGGAAACACCCTAGACAGAAGCACCAAAATGTTCCTTAGCTGGAGAGGGAAGGGGGTCAGAATTGTCCCACCTGCTGCAGGGCCTCCACAGCAGCACAAAACTACAGTGATGACCTCTAAGGCTAAGTGGAAGCTCATGACTTAGCATACGAAGGACAGAAATGCAATCATTCTTCATAGCAAGCATGATATATGAAATTTCAAGTCCACCTCCCACACCTCAAGCAGGGTACATTTGTTTGCCTCACTTAACATTTCTTCAAAGTAAACAAGAATAAGCTTTGTGTAGTATTTTTTTAAAAAACCAAAATTTCAAATGTCCTAAACCTGAACCCCTAAAAAAAGCAACATAGCAAGACCTACCTGATTCTAGCTGCAAACTCTTGCCCTCACTAAACGCCACCGTGACCCTCCAGCATTCCACAAATTCAGTTTTCAGCTTCTTTTGAATGATACTGGGCTGCTTTTTAAGAATCAGGGACACAGCTTAAGAATGTTTCTTGGAACCAAGACTCTCTATACTGATGCCAAGATAATGTCAGAAGCATTTTTTCAGCAGATTCTGCTGATTTACCTTCCAAGAAAAATGAATCCTGGCCACAGACATTTATGTCCTAGTTAAATTCCACATAAATAAGTGAAATGTTATAAAGTAGGGTGGGGAAAATCAATGATTTAAAAAATATATCACATTTTTAAATTGTTGGGGGTTTTTTTAATAAAAAAAAGATGCTTTCAGAGGAAAAATCTATCTAAAGATGGTTTTCTATTTAAGATAGACTGTGGTCTAAAGGTATAGTTTATCTTAAAGGATCATGAAATAAGGATTAGCTTTTAATTATGTAGCATGAGTCTATACATTCATGTAATGTTTAAATTTTAGGGGAGATGAATTCCATTAATCCATTCACAATAGCATGTTCTCCCAGAGGTTTCTGTAAGATTATTGGGCAGTCATATTATATTTATTTATTTATTTTATTACATTTATACCCTACCTTCATCCAAGGAATTGGGGCAGCTTACAATTTAAAACAATTAAAACACATTGCTACAACAAGAATATAAATTAAAATTTAAAAAGATTAAAAAGTTTTTTAAAAGTTAAAAAACAACAGGGAGAGAGGTGGGGTTATTCAAAGGAGACAGCCAACCAAGCTGACCGTCTGGCCCACACCTCACACATTTCCTGCCAGCCAGGTCTTCACCCCCTTTCTGAAGGGCAGTAGCTCTGTCTGGAGACGCAACTCACTTGGCAGGAGGTTCCATAGGGCCAGAGCGGACACAGTAAAGGCCCTTCTTCTTGTGCTAGAGAGATGAGCCTCTCTAGCTGATGGTACAACCAGAGTCTCTCCAGTCCGCTCTGGTGGGATGGACTGATGTTCTTGGGGTGGACAGATGTTCTTGGGGTGATGCGGTCTCTTAAGTATCCTGGCCCACTACCATGTAGGGCTTTAAAGGTGATAACAAGCACCTTGAATTGCACTCGGAGGCATGCTGGGACCCAATGCAACTCTCGGAGAAGTGGTGAGGCATGAGCATAACGTCCGCACCCCATCACAACCTGAGCAGCCGCATTCTGGACCAGCTGCAGCCTCCGAATGGTCACCAAAAGTGCATTACAATAATCAAGTCTGGAGGTGACCAAAGCGTGTGTGATCATGAGCAAGGAGTCCCGATCTAGGAGCAAGTGTAACTGGCACACAACATGAAGTTGTGCAAAAGCCCTCCTAGCCTCGACTGCCACCTGTTCTTCGAGCAGGAGTAGTGAGTCCAGGAGGACCCCCAGGTTACGCACCGGGTCTGTTTGGGTCAAAACTGCACCATCCAGAACCAAAGATGGTACTTTCTGAGATAACGCAGGGCCACTGACCCACAGCCACTCAGTCTTGCTAGGATTCAGTTGTAGCCCGTTGTCCCTCATCCAGACTCTAACAGCCTCCAGGCACCTGGGAAGGACTTCCACCACCTGGAAAGGACTTCCACTGCATTGTTAGGGCACTTGGAAAGGACTTCCACTGCATTGCGAGATATACAATTGGGTATCATCTGCATATTGATGATACCTCACCCGGTGGGAATGGATGATCTCACCCAGCGGTTTCATGTAGATGTTAGGTGAAAGCACCGAGCCCTGAGGCAACCCATACTGTAGGGGCCTAGGGCTGTATTTCTCACTCTCCAACTACACCAACTGGGTCTGGCCCTTCAGAAATGAGGAAAACCAGGACCACAGAATGCCCTGGATCCCCAGTCCTCGGAGCCTTTCCAGAAGGATACTGTGGTCATAATATACATCACAAATCCACAGGATATCACCTAGAAGAAAGAAAGAAGCAAATCATCCAGGTCACACCAGGGCTGTAGCCAGGATTCTAGATGTGGGTGGGTGAATATTTTTTTCAGGATGGTCAACATTGTCTCACACACACACATGCATGTGTCATACAGTATATATAAGCAGATAGAAGTTTGAGGGTGGGCAAACTGTTAACTCAGGGTGGACAACACCCGCCCTGGCCGCAGCCCTGGGTCACATCATAGATAAATTTGTGATAACAGCCACCGGATTAGGAAAAAAGTTAATGGATGACAAAACTGGACCGTTTATTTACATAACAAACTATTTTTTCTGCCTGACTGAAAACCCACACTTCATTAATATGGTTCAGTCACTGAGACCATGATACAATCCACCCAGCAGAACAGATGTTGCAGCAGAGAAACTGCGAGAGAAAGTGTTTGACAGAGAAATGGAACAATGGGCAACACTGCTAGAAGGTAAATTTGTTGATCTATGTCTTGATGGGCAGAGCAATGTCCACAATGATCCTATTGTGTGTGCTTGTGTAACAAGAGGAGGGAATTATCCTCCTTGCAGAAACAATCAATATGTCAAGAAACACACACACACACAGCAGAATGTTTAAAAGACATTGTGGCAAAAACTATAACATATAAACAGAAATTCAAATGCCTAGTACACAGTCTAGTCACAGACAATGCTGTAGAATCTACAATTCCCAGGATCCTAAGTCAATTCCACAAAGCACTGATCAGTCAGTGGACTGATTTAGCCTTCTGGGAATTGAAGTCCAAGAACCAGAATTTGGGAAACACTGCTGTAGATGTATCCAAGAAGAGAAGAAATTTAGAAGAGCTGGAAAGCTAATAACATATGGTTGCAGAATTCATTTGCTGCACCTCCTAGCCAAAGACTTCAGTGTTCCAGCGATAAACAGTAATACTGTATCACTGAAATTGTTAAATACTTCCATAACAATCATTTTGCAGCAGCAGCTCTGAAAAGAATGGGTGGAACCAACTAATGCTCCCACAAGATGTTAGATCAGGAGTTCTCAACCTTTTTAAACCAGGGCCCGGGTCACGCTCCCTCAGACAGCTGGGGGGGGGGGGCAGATGGCCATTTTGCCCTTCCTCCACCACATGGCACTACCTGGTGTGGTGGAGGCGGGGGGGGGGGGCACAAGAAATAGTGCTGCAAGCCACAGGTTGAGAACAGGGGGGGGGGCACAAGAAATAGTGCTGCAAGCCACAGGTTGAGAATCTCTGTGTTAGGTGAAACGCTGCAGTGGATTATTTTGAGCAGTAAATCAAGAACTGGCCTATTCTGATGACAGTTTGTAAACAAAATCAAGAGAAAAGAGATGGCACTGTCACAGCCAAAATCCTAAACATTGGGCTTAAGAGAGATGTTGAACATGTGCTGAACATCTATTTATGAAGCTTTTAACCAATTATTTAAAGAATGTTTTATTGCTGATGATGTTAAAATTTGGAAGAAACTGAGCGAGCACTTAAAAACAACTTCACACCAATAGAATTAAATTACAAGCATTAAAAATACATGGGACAGGCAATGCCTCCAGCACATATTCTCACTAATATTGTCAATACATTGGTACCCCGGATAACGTTATGACTTGGTTCCACAAGTCTCGTCGTTATCCGGTTTTTAACGTTGTGCGATACATTGATCACACAATGTTAAAAAAAGCCGTTTCCCTGGAGGCTGCAGCAACCCAGAACGTCGGGATTTGAATCCTGACATTTTGGCTTGCTGCAGCCTCCAGGGAGGTGGGGGAACTTTGGAAACAGCTTGGATCGGGTCTCCCCACCTCCCTGGACCCGGCGGGGGGGGTCAAAGACCCCAAAATTGGTTTTAAAAAAAAACAGACTTTTTTTTACCAATTTTGGGATCTCTGACCCCCCCTGCTGGGTCCAGGGAGGTGGGGAGACCCGATCCAAGCTGTTTCTGGGATTCCCCAACGTCCTCAGCCAGTGCAGCAAGCCAAAACGTCAGGGTTCGAATCCCGACATTCTGGCTTGCTGCACTGGCTGAGGACGTCGGGGAAGCCCAGAAACAGCTTGGATCAGGTCTCCTCGCCTCCCTGGACCCGGCCGGGGGGGGGGGGGGTCAGAGACCCCAAAATTGGTAAAAAAAAAAAAAAGTCCCTAACAACCTGCCTAACAAAATGGATGTTCAGCTGTCGATGGAAAGATAAAAGGGGGAAAGAGCCAACCTAACCTCCCATGAAAGAGCATTCCATAATCTGGGAGCTACTGCAGAGAAGGCCCTCTCTGTGTTCCATCAAGTATGACTCTGATGGTAAGGGCTCTTTCAAATACCACATGACCTAAAATAGGCCACTTTTTGACACACACACCTTGTGACTTTCCCTGACCTTTGACCGACCCCCCCCCCCTAAAATCACGTAGTTTGAAGATAAATCTATGGCCAGCTGGATGCGAAAAGCAAATGATAATTTTGGAATCACGTGACTTCACGCCAAACCCCCTCCACACGTGACTTTTGATCAAGCCCCCCCCCCAAAATGGGCACGTAGTATTTGAACTACCCCTAATGGGACAGAGAGGAGGGCCTTCTCTGAAGAACTTAAGAACTGAGTAGGCTCATATGAGAAGATAGCCAAGACTCAAACAACTTGCCACCCTAAGTCACCCCATTTTCCTTCTGCCAACATAAATGCAAGAAGATTTTGGCTAATATATTTTAGTAATGACAGATTTGTTAATTTATTGGTTTAAAAACAATCTGGCCAAGTTATCCTGCTATAGTAATAGAGTAGAGCACACTGAGTGTCAGGTGGCGGTTAACTAACCTGACAACCTTGAGGACTAACAACCTTGATGGTCCCCAAGTGGATTAAATCCCACTTGAATCCATCCTGATGGAGGGCAACAGCTTCATCAATACTGGCCTGAGGCTGATGAGGACTTTGTGTGCCAAAAAGGCTCCGGACCAGAAAGTGGATCAGTGGTACGGGAGTCATGCTGCGGTGAGGCTGGCAGATGAAGGCCACTGCATTCTATCCTCATGCTCAGTCTTCATGGCTGATCCCCATAATTATTGCCAATATTCCGATTTGGATATGGCAGAAGAAATAATCTGAAGACTGAGTAACCATGAATTATGCTTAATGTAATGAATTAACTTTACAAATTTCTATTTTTATTTTATCATTAAATTAACTCTCTGCAAGAAACTTGCACTGATCAGTTGCACATTTTGTTTAGATGGGAAAATCCAAAGTTCTTTCACTGTACCACATGATCTAGAAGATCCCACACAATAGTGCACATCTTATTTAATGCATAGCTTCATATGTCACTGCAACCTGAACGGCAAACTGTATTTTCAGGAGTTGCTCCAACATATGCACTGAGTCACTTCTTTTAATTCACTACACTATTCTAAACAGTTGTGAATCTCCTGGCAAGCAGACAGAAAAGGCAGACTCACAATTCAGGACTAGAAAATATCTGATCAATCACTTACGATACACACTTTAATGCACACATTAACTTAATAAAATACACATCAGGAAAGAGATAGGAGCTTTTCCAGTTTTTAATTAGGAAGCAGTTTTAAATGGTGAGGCAAGGAAAATAAGCAAATAACACACAGGACAGAATAATCAAGACTTTTTCCTCTGCTAGGGGGTTTATTAATGTGTAGGTTAAAAAAATAGGGTGTTCCAACTCATGGAGGGCATAAATTTAATTCTAGTTGTCATCGGCAGGAGTTGACATAGTCCGAGGGTTGTCCACTGTAAGGGAACATGACTTGGATGTCTTGTCTATCCCATGCTCCAGCTCTCTTCCTGCCCCTCAGGCACAAAGTAACAAGCTTGTGCTTCCCTCCACTCTGACCCTCCTGCTAATTAATGCCAGTTCAGTCCAGAACAAAAACCAGTTGATCTACGATCTCGTGGTAGAGGGCTTAGCCTGGCATGCATTACTGAGGCCTGGGTGAGCACTGAGGAGGGGCTGCCCACCATATTATGTCATCCAGTATCAGGGCAGACTGGTGGAGCAGGAGGGTCTGCTATAGTCCATAGAGAGAATACCTCTGTTAACATGTCTAGCAAGAGCCTGGAGAGAAGGCATGTAGGGTTGGGCTTCAACCAGGATAGGTTGGGGACAGTGCTGCTGTACCGTCCTCTCTGGTGTTATCCTTCAGGAGCTGGTCAACTTTGTCTTTGTGGTGATGCTGAATTCCCCTAAGGTTGTTTCTCCTGAGGGTTAAAACCCATGCATTCTAAAGGTGGGTTTTATGTGTTAATGCTATTTTTGGAGTTGAAGATGCTATAACTTCTATTTTATTGCTTTGTGCACTGCCCAGAGTGACATTCAAGTCAGATGGGCAGAAATAAAATAAAATAAATGTACATCTGGTTGGGCAAAATCTGGCCCACAAGAAATCCCTGGGCAACAATTCTCAACATACCTCACCAATGGCTAAGTTGGGTAGAGCTGATGCCAACAACAGTTCAACGACATCTGTGATGCCACTTTGTGCTTTGTCTTTCCCTGATGTAAACTACAATCAATATTTGCTTTTGAGCTCTGCCAAGGGATATTGTCAAAAGGACAAACCCGTCCTCCTTTTCCAAGACCAGTACCATGTGTTATCTATAATATGTGATATAAATGTTCAGTGGACAAATTACTGCACTGTTTATATCGTTTGCAATTACAACACTAGGGCAATTATAATATTAGGGAGAGCTGACAAAGTATTGCACAGATTTGTTTCAGAAACAACTTCTGCAAAAAGCATATCAATGAGGATTTAAAAGTAGTACTTAACAAAATTTATGTATACATATGCCTTTGCCTCTAAAATCAAAATGTTAATCTAATAATAAAGCCATGCTTTGCCTCAAGTAGTATATAGGTAACAGATGTTTTTCTTAATCTAGTACAACAAGTTTGTCAGTATTAAATGAAAACAAGATCCATGAGCTGCTCTTCATTATTACGGAAGTCTTAAATTAAAAAATAAATTAAGCCATATCTTAAGTCTTAACTTCAGACATAAATTATGTCTTAAGACATAAATTTCTTAAAATATTTTCATGACACAAAATCATAACGAGCTAGAAACGCTTCTATTTCTATGACCTAACAAACAAACTGCAAGCACTGAAGGCTAATTATAATTTCAAGTAGTAAGATATGAAGATCTATCTTTATTTTCACAAAAGGAAATATCAGTCAAGGAGAACTGTTGAGAAGGGAACAGATCTGGCACTTGGTAGAATTACGCTTTCATATGAACAGGTCTGTCTACCCATATCTCAAAGTCTTTGCATATAAAGGAACCCAAACATTCTACAGCAGGAGTTCACAACGTTTTCCTGCCAGGGACCAGTTCCTGCCACCATGCTCAGCTGTGGGGCCCGGAGGTGTGGCTGAACCCACGACTTATGATTTGGTTGTCATCAGTGGTGCCAGCAGGAACCGTGATGTTTTAACGGGTTTTAGCACAGTCCCCGCCACTTCCCAGGGCAGCAGGAGACTTTTCGGAGCATGTTTGCTCCGGTTTGGGATTTTGCTATCACTTATCTGCTGCGCTTCAGCAGCTAGCATGCGACCATGGCTGACTTCCTAGTTCCACATTGGGATCCCAGGTGCTGACGTAAGCTCCACCCAGCATAGGAAGTCACCCACCACTGCGCTCTTGCTATTGAATCACAGCGGAGAAGTGTCAGAAAAATCCCAAACCAGAGCGAACATGCTCCAAAAAACCTCCCACTGCCATGGGAAGCGGCAGAGGCTGTCCAAAAACCCACTAAAACATCACAATTCCTGCTACCACAATAAGTGACATATTGTGACTTCCAGTGGTGGGGGGCAGGTCTAGAGGTGCCCGGGTGGCCACCACGGGCCAGATTAGTGATATGCAAAAGACGGATTAGGCCTATGGACCAGGGGTTGTGAACCCCTGTTCTACAGCATTGCCCCAAAGCACCCAGAAGAACAGCCATTGGTCCCTTAACAAATGAGTCAATACATGCAGTAACACTGTTGGTCGATCTCAATTTACCATCTATTAAATCATGATAATAGCTGAATTCACAGCCTCGGTATTAGGATCCTAAGATAAACACAATTCTTCTGTATATCAAAAACATAATTAGTCATAGGTGACTTTACAGACTACAGCCCACAGGCCAACCCCAGCCCGTGGCACCATTTCATGTGGTCTGCTGCTACTACCGGAAGCGAGTGCATTTACAACAGTCATAAAATGTGGCCACACATGCATAAATGCATGCACGCCTGCCATAAACGCTGCCGTAAATGCACCCACGGCTGTCATAAACATGACAGGAACCACATGACCGGCCCGTGGCACAAAAAGTTTGGGAACCCCTGCTCTACTGTGACCAAAAAATTTAATCCACAGTAAAATCAAAAGGGGAAGGGGTTGCAGAGAACAGACTGGGTTTCAGTATCTCCTACTGTGAGCCAAACTACACATGACACAGGTCAGAAATCACTATTTGATATGTTTAAATTCAGCAACAGCTCCTAGTACTGGGACAAATTAGATTGGGATTTTTTTAAAAAGGGGAAAAGGCACAAAAGTCCTTGAAGGAGGAACTTTTTAAAAAAGGTTGAAGCCTGTGTTCTCTCAGGAGAAAAATGACAAGAGCCCAACAATGGCAACTGGAAAAGCCAAACACTCATATGGGAGAAGCAACCCATTCTACCACTAACACCACTTATACACATCCCCATCCTCTCAAGTATGTCTTTCTCCAACTATCCTCCTAATTATAAATAAGTAGACAGTGTGATAGACAGAGTGCCATACTGGGAGCCAAGAGATATGGGGTGAGGGAATATTGTGTTAAGTAACTCCTTAAATATCACACATAATTTGAAAGCCCTATTTAGAATTCTTTTAAATCTTTTAAGCTTTTAATTTTTAAAATCTTTTATAGTGTTAAATTTTTGTTGTTGTGATTATGATGTGTAAACTGCCCTGAGTCACCTAGGTGAGGAGGGTGGTGGACAAATATAAATAAATAAACCAGATGTGACTTGACAGCACAACAAAACAGCTATAAATCCCCTCCTTGCTAAACAGAAGACTTGAAACTCCAGACCTATTACCTTCTTCCCTATCCAAGACTAAACTAAACTAAAAGGTCTGTCTATTAGGAATCAGTTAAGAGAAGCTCCAGAGACTTGGATTATTAAAGAAAGATGGCAGATTTATCTACATATATAACCTCAAAATGTGGTCCCCCCAAACACATCTCTTTATTTTCTACACAGGGTAAACAAATAAATGCAATGCAATCCTGTAAAGTAAGTATACAAATATTCTTGGAGTACATTAGTGCAGAGGGACCAAACCCTTTTCACTAGATTAGTTCTTGGGTAACATGATTTGTGTTAAAAGAGAGCAAAGGAAAGGGATTAAAAGAGATTTATATACTCATTGCTTCCTCATGGTTTAACCTTCCCTTCCCATCCCACTCCTGTACACATCCTACTCACAACAGCTGGTTTATCAAAAAGTAAGCACATTCCTATGCAGAAAGAATATGCAGCTTCTAGCAAATCAAAGTAAGAATGGGAAGGTTTGGTCAAGTCGCCTCTTCGTCATACGTATTATCATTTTTTTTTCAGCCATTCAACAAGTTTATTGTTGAATTAACTAATCAGTTCATTTCTAAAACACAAGATGCTATAATTGAAACTGCTCTTGAATTTCTAATGAATCTGTATACCAGAATGGGATTGGAACAATTAACAATGGCTGTTCAATTTTAAGTGATATTATTTCCATGCAAGCACAGAGATACTACATTCACAACATACTTGCACCTTTCAGGGGTGAATTAGGTACCGGTTATTAGAGGTACATCCTGACTCAAGTTAAATTTTGCCACAGCAGGTGCACCTGCAAAATTGACAATGAACTTCAAGGGAGCCCAAACAGGTAGAAAGCCACCTAAAAACCTCCACAGCAGGGGCACCACCACCACCATCTTTGGCCCATTCTGAAGTTTGCAAAACCGAAGGGGAAGGGAAAGAAGGCGTAGGAATGACAGAGAGAAGTAATCTACTGGGATCTTTTTTAAAAAATGATGGGGGAGCCGAGGAAGCAAGCAAGCCATGATCAAGGAAGATCTGCTCTCCAAAATCATGGTGGCTTTTGACCTCTCCCCCCCCCTTCCCTTCTCAGGCTCCAGAACCTGGACGGCAGAAGTGAGATTTCTTCCTTCCGTGTCCTGATCAAACCCTACACTGCCAAAAAGAAGAAGAAGAAGCCACTTTCTTGGCTTTGTCGTTGGCCAAACTTAAGTTCTTCTCGGTGCGTGTCTCTGGCAGCAATCAGTAAAGGAGCCGGATTCGGAATCTCTCCACATTCACCCCACTTGAGCCTTCTGGTCTTGCATTTTGGGGACTCCAACAACCCTCAGCCTATTCAGAGTCCTCGGAGACCGAACTCCTCAACTAGATCCAGCCAGCTCTTTCCTCCTATCGTCTTCTAATTTGGTTTTGGTGAATAAATTTGGGGGGGGGGGTAGCCAACCTGGAGGGCAACCGGACCCCCCACCCCACCCCCGGTGGCCAGAGAGGGGTTTCCTCCTCCCAGGTGAACACGTGTACAGGACCACCCCCACCCCACCCCCAAGACAATGCCCCTTCCTCTTGCATCTTCGTTCCCAGGGGCACCTCTCGTAGGGCGGGAAAAGGAAGAGGAAGCCGGCCGGCCTCCAGCGACCGAGAAACAGTGGCCCTTGCCTTCCCCTTCCCTTCCCTTCCCCCCCGCCCGGCGCTGGAGCCGAGTGAGTGAGAAACACATGGGAGCCTCGCTGTGCGCTAGCCCGGCAGAGGAGGAGGAGGAAGGAGACCCCGCCTCTCACCCACCTCGGATATACCCCCCCCCCGACCCGACTGCGCCCCCTCACCTGCCCCGAAGCCCGCCAGTACCACAGCTGTGGCGGCGGCGGTGGCAGTGCCTCTCCCCCTCGGCTTCCACCCGGCCTCCACGCACCGCGGCCCGGCGGCGGCGGCTATCGCTATGGCGGGCACACACTTTGCTCGTCACCGCCCGTCCCCTCCCTCCCTCCCTCCCTCCCTTCCCACGCACTCGCCTCCCCCTCCCAAGGAGGCGGCCCAGGCTCAGAAGGCAGGGAAATGTAGTCCCGGGCAATGCGCCTGCGCCCTCGGGGCAAAACGCCTCCACCCTCACCGTTCTTCCCCCACAAAGCATCTTGGGAATTGTAGTCCTCAGGTCCCCTCCCGCTGCATTTCCCACCCTTACCCCCTTCCTACTCATCTTACCTGGTTAGTCAGTGGTTCGTTGGTTGAGAAGTCTGCGTTATTAGCTGGAAGACCAGTAAGCCGGCTGTTCGAGACCTGAGTACTGCATACAGCCATCCTCTGCTCTTACCCCCTTACTCCTGTCCTGTCTCCTTTTATAATCTTTGTGATTTTTAACTGAAGATGTTTAATTTCTTTTTAGCTGATCTTTTAATATTGTATTAATTTATATTGTTTAACTACTATTAGGGAATTGAATTTGATTGGTGGTTTTTAATATGTATTTTTAAAGCTGTTACGTAAGCCGCCCAGAGTTGGGGTTTCTCCCGATTGGGGCGGGATAATAAGTTAGAATAATGAAATAATAATAAAATAAATAAATGACGGAATGAGTACCCGTCTCTGCCAACACCTAGCAGTTCGAAAGCAAGAAATTGCAAGTAGATGACAAATAGCTAAGACGCTGACTAGAAGGCGGGGAGGTCAGCAGTTCGGTACCCGAATACGTCTGGATGGGAATGAGTACCCGTCTCTGTCCCAGCTCCTGCCAATTTAGCAGTTCGAAAGCAAGAAATTGCAAGTACTGATACAGTAAATAGGGACCACTTCGGTGGGAAGGTAAACAGCGTTCCGTGCCCTCTGGTGTCTAGTTATGCCTGCCACATGACCACGGAAACGTCTGCAGAAGCAGACAGCTCTGGCTCTTCGGCTTTGAAACAGAGATGAGCAATGAACCCTAGAGTCGGATACGACTGGCTTTCGAGCAAGGGAAACCTTTATCTTAACTAGGGACCACTTCGGTGGGAAAAGATCTTGGGGACATGAAAGGAGCCTCATTTGGGCGTCCCTTGGGCAGAGTTTCTCCAGCAAAAACCCTTTCTACCCAGAATAATTTCTGACACGAAATTATTATTATTATTATTATTATTATTATTATTATTATTATTATTATTATTATTATTATTATTATTATTATTATTTATTTATTTATTTATTTATTTATTTATTATTATTATTATTACCTGGTTCGTCTCTGCTATGACGAAGGCAATAGGACTTGCTTGCCACTAGATGGTTATGGTCAGAGAGGTGCAAATAAGCACCAGGCTCGGTTAGTAGCTCATCCCCCTCCTTACGGTTACCCTGAGGCGGACAAAAACAGCATCAAAAACAAGAAATTTTTGTACTGACAGCCATGTTAGGGACTGCAGTGGCTTAGTGGTTAGGACACTGAACTTGACTGGAAAGTCAACAGGTCAGCAGTTCATGACCTGAGTACTGCACGACAGAGTGAATGTCCGTCTCTGTCCCAGCTCCTGCCAAACTAGCAGTTCGAAGGTAAGAAATTGCAAGTAGATAAAGAGGGATCACTCCGGTGTGAAGGTAAACAGTGTTCTGCACACATTCTGGTGTCTAGTCATGCCTGCCCATGTCTACGGAAATGTCTGCAAACACAGACAGCGCTGGCTCTTTGTGCACTGAACCCTAGAGTCAGATATGACTGGGTTTTGAGCAAGGTCGACCTTTACCTAGCCGTGTTAATCTGTGTTTCAAGCATATCAAAGAGTTTTTTTAAAAAAAGACACCAAACATTGTGGTACCTTAAAAACTAACACTCCTGTATTTTAATGTGAACTTTCGTTGATCAAGTCCACTTCTTCAGACATAAGGAAGAAGTTTACTGATAACAGCAGCTCCAAGCAGAATAGTATATTAAAATGAGATAGAGTGGGGGACGCGTGAGACCTAGGGAATGTGAATGTAACATTTTCATGTTCAAAACACAAGTAAACGTTTTGGTCTTAATGTGTTAGTTTGTGAGTACAGTAATAGCAATTACATTTACGATAACGCCCCTTAGAGCTTAGTATATTCTCTGGGTGGTTCACAAGTTAATTAACATTTTGCCCCCAACATGCTAGGCACTCAATTTACTGACCTTGGAAAGATGGAAGACTGAGTCAACCTTGATCCAGTGAGGATCAAACTCAATGTTTTGGCTGCAGTACATCATTGCACCACCAGGGCTCTTACTGTGAGATATGTTGAGGACAAGGGGACCTTTTGGTTTAGAGGGCAAGATAATAGTTGTCGACAGTGGTTGTAGCCTGAAGTGAACCACCGCCTACATACTTTGGTCAAGGCATTGGGGAACCAAAGAGCTCTGTTATCTATCTACCGATTGCATGGTCCCCCTGAAGTTTGTGGAAGATAATCTTCGTAAAATAGGTTTTTCACTTCCAGTAATTTTGGGGGGTGAGGGTAGAAATTGAAACTTTAGTTTGTTTACATATGAAATTGGAGAAAAAACAGTAACTACAGTTCCCAGACTGCCTCGGATTCCAAGGCGTTGCAGTATCCAGAAAACAAACAAAATCTTTCTTAAGTTCTCTTTGTGTAAATCAAGGTCAAGTGTCTGTCTCTTGAGAACAAACACACTCGGCTCCCAACATTTTTATGTCTAAAATGAATTCTAACTGTTGGGGGGGGGGGGGGACTGTTCCAAGTAACAAACCACTAGTAGGAGGAGGATGGTGTACTTAAGTCCATTAAAAGTCAATAGCAGAAACCTTTGCTTCTACATCTCTGAACTTTAAAAAAAATCAGTACACAGGACTCATTACTGTTTAAACTGACTGCAGTCAAACCCCTACTTACATAAAAAGTCTGTTCCATAGGCTTTTATGTAAATCGGTTTTTTACTTACCAGTAACTTGAAGCAAACCCATAGGAACAATGAATTTTTACTTAACTCAAAGCAACCCGATAGGAAAATGATATTTATGTAAATCAAAGCTACCCCAAAGGAAAAATGAATTTTTTTACATAACTCGAAGCAAACCCATGGGAAATTACTACTACTACCATACTTACTTTATTACGGAAACCGTGTCATGTAAATCAGGACATTTATGTAAATCGGGACATGGTTTTAGTGCAAAAATCATTATGTAAGTCAAATTTTATGTAACTCAAGGCATAGGTAAGTCTGAGTTTTTCTGTATTTGTAATACTCATTCTTAAAAGAGGAACACATTACTGTTGTCACTCTGCTATACCACGCTGGAAAACACTAGCAGTGCTGCTTAACATCAACAAAAGGCACACTATACCTTTGTTATTGGAGAAAACATTAATTTCAAATAACTAGTTGTTACTCAAGTTACTTCCAAGCTAGGATATTAATTATATTGATACAAACCTAATCTTTAACAACAAATGAACAGATGTGTCTGTGCTTGCAATCCTAAACACAAAAAGAATATACTCCTTGAAAGCTCATGCTGTACTAAGTATTAAAGATGCCACTCAACTCTTTCCTATTTTCCTGTGGCTTATTTGCTTCTTACCGAAAATATTGGGATCCTGTAGTACAGTGATGGTGAACCTTGGCACTCCAGGTGTTCTTGGACATAAATTACCAGAAGCCCAAGTCAGCACTCCTGCTGATTAAGGATTCTGGGAATTGAAGTTCTAGAGTGCCAAGGTTCGCCATCACTGTACTACAGGATCCCAATATTTTCAGTAAGAAGCAAATAAGCCACAGGAAAATAGGAAAGAGTTGAGTGGCATCTTTAATACTTAGTACAGCATGAGGTTTCAAGGAGTATATTCTTGAGGAGAACCACGCTGAATCAGACCAAATGATGGTGGCTGAACAAATGAGGTTACATATGGACAGGAAAAGGTTGCATATTCTCAAGCTACCATTATCAGTGGCTTAGTGGTTAAGATGCTGAACTTGACGACTAGAAGGTTGGTAGGTCAGCAATCTGAGACCCGAGTGCTACCCGTCTCTGTCTCAGCTCCTGCTAACCTAGCAATTGGAAAGCAAAAAATTGCAAGTAGATAAATAGGTACCACTTCTGTGGGAAAGGTAACAGTGTTCCATGCACTCCGATGTTTAGTTATGTCTGCTGTTATTAGTAGCCATTTCCCAGCACATTCTCCTGGTGCTGATCCTAGGGTAATCAAAACAAAAGGGATGTATAAGCAGCCTTTGGGATCTTTCAAAGCACATAAATGTTTAGACACAGTTGGGGGGAGGGATAAGAAGGTGGGCACCCACAGGACATCCTGGTTGGGACTGAACATGCTCAGTAACCACAGATTGTTGATGGATTGTTTGAGGCATGTATGGAAAAGAGAGAGACAGGATAAAATTGAGTGTTGGGGTGTAGGGGGGAGGATGTCTGGCAAGGATGGAGCATAGGTTCCACTTACGTAGTTCCCCCCCTCTTAATTTGTTGTTGTTCAGTCGCACAATCGATTCCTACCCTTTGCGACCCTATGGACCATTGTCCTCTAGGCACCCATCCCCCACCATCTTCCTCAGTGTGCCTAGCTCTGTGCCCATTGCATCCACAATACCATCTAGCCATCTCATTTTTGGCCACCTCCTTTTGCCCTCCACCTTTCCCAGCATCAAGGCCTTCTCATGTGAATCATCTCTTCTCATTTGATGTCCAAATTACTTCAGCTTCATCTTTACTATTTGACCTTCTAGGGAGCAGTCAGGGTTGATTTCTTTTAAGATCGACCTATTTGTTCTCCTCGCTGTCCAGGGGACTCTCAAAACTCTCCTCCAACACCATATCTCAAAGGCATCTATGTTCCCCAGGTTTCTCATCACTTGCTTCCCAAGAATCAGTCACCTTTTTATTTCATGGCTCTAGTCACCATCTGCAGTGATCTTGGATTCTAAGAAAGTAAAATCTGTCACTGCTTCTACTTCTTCCCCATCTATTTTCCAGGGACTGATAGGGCCTGTTGCCATGATCTTGGTTTTCTTGATATTGAGTCTCAAGTCAGCTTTTTCACTCTCTTCTTTCAACCTAATCAGGAGCTTCTTTAGGTCTTCCTCACTTTCTGCCATTAGGGTGGTATCATCTGCATATCTCAAGTTGTTGATGTTTCTCCCAACAATTTTGATCCCAACTTGTGATTCGCCCAACCCTGCATTGCGCATTATGTGCTCTGTGTATAAATTGAATAAGCAGGGTGACAAAATGCAGCCTTGACTTACTGCTTTTCCTATTCCAAACCACTCCATCATTCCGTATTCTGACCTAACTGTTGCTTCTTGACTCATGTACAGATTTCTCATGAGGCATATAAAGTGTTCTGGTATTCCCATCTCTTTAATTACTTGCCACATTTTGTTGTGGTCCACATAGTCAAAGGCCTTGGTGTAGTCAATGATAATAATAATAATCCTTAATCTTAATACAGTACTAATAATCTTAATAATCCTTACAAAACGCTTTCAAGGGACAGTTATGTCATTCTTTTGTGGCAAAATAACAGATTCTGCAGCACCTTTAATGTTGTTGTTTTTTAATTGTGTCAGAAGCACACACAAAAGTGCTTCCTGGGTTGAAAAGATTTTTTGCTGGAGGATCTCCACTTAGGGGATGCCCGAATGAGGCTCCTTTCATGTCCCTGAGATCTTTTCCCCACCAAAGTGGTCCCTATTTATCTACTTGCAGTTCCTTGCTTTCAAACTGCTAGGTTGCCAGGAACTGGGACAGATGGATGCTCATTCCATCGTGCAGTACTTGGATCTTATACTCGTGCCTCACCACTTATACTCGTTATACTCGTGCCTTACCACTGCTTTGGGAGCTGCACTGGCTGCCAGTATGTCTCCGAGTGCAATTCAAGGTGCTGGTCATTACCTTTAAAGCCCTATATGGTAGTGGGCCAGGATACTTAAGAGACCGCGTCACCCCAATAACATCTGTCCGTCCCACTAGGGCGGATCGGAGAGGCTCTCTTATCATTCCATCAGCTAGAGAGGTGCATCTCTAGCACCAGAAGGAGGGCCTTCTCCGTGTCCACCCCGGCCATTTGGAACCTCCTGCCAACTGAGTTACATCTGCAGACAGAGCTCCTGCCCTTTCGGAAGGGCCTAAAAACCTGGCTGGCAGGCCAGGTGTGGGGCCCCAGGAATGTGGGGTCCCATGTTGGGTGGCTGATCTGATAGGACAGTCACCCTTCTCGCTGTTTTAAACTTTTAACTTTAACTTTTAAATCTGTTTTTTAGTATTGTGCTAATTATAGTTGAATCTTTTAATTAATTTAAACCAAATTTGTGGTGGTATAGTCAGTGGCGTCTTGCAGTCTTCAGCCGCCTGGGGCGAAAAGCAAACTCGCCGCCCCCCCCCAGCTCGCCGCTGCCGCCACCCCTCCCCCCTCCCAAGGCAGAAGGCGCCCCCTGCTGACTAGCGGCGCGCGCGCGCGCGATTGCGCATGCGCCACAGACACCTCCGTCCGCTCGCCCGCCAGGGGCCGTCCGCCACCCACCCCCGATGAGCGCACCTCCGTCCGCTCGCCTGCCAGGGGCCGTCCGCCACCCACCCCCGACGAGCGCACCTCCGGCAGATCGCCCGCCAGGGGCCGTCCGCCACCCACCCCCGACGAGCGCACCTCCGGCAGATCGCCCGCCAGGGGCCGTCCGCCACCCACCCCCGACGAGCGCACCTCCGGCAGATCGCCCGCCAGGGGCCGTCCGCCACCCACCCCCGACGAGCGCACCCCCGGCAGATCGCCTGCCAGGGGCCGTCCGCCACCCACCCCCGACGAGCGCACCTCCGTCCGCTCGCCCGCCAGGGGCCATCCGCCACCCACCCCCGACGAGCGCACCCCCGGCAGATCGCCCGCCAGGGGCCGTCCGCCATCCACCCCCGACGAACGCACCTCCGTCCGCTCGCCCGCCAGGGGCCGTCCGCCACCCACCCCCGACGAGCGCACCTCCGGCAGATCGCTCGCCCAGCTGGCCGTCGGGGGCTCTCCGCGCGCCGCCTGCCCCTGGCAGCGGCTTTCAGGGGGCGGCAAATAATGTCCCCTCCCCACCCTTTTGCTGGCGAGCGTCCTGCGTGGGCTTCGCCGCTTGCAGGCGAGGAGGAGAAAAAGGGGTTTTTTTTAAAGGCAGACAATTCAAGGAGGGGCCCGTCCCGCCCGGCTGGCCGTCGGGGGCTCTCCTGGATGGCGGCCCGCGTGCGCGCGCGCGCTGCCCACCTCCTCCTGCCCAGCCAGCCGCCAGGGGCTCCCCGCCACGGCGCCACCCACCCCAGACGAGCGCCCCGTCTCACGGCAAGTTGGGTGGGTGGCTGGGCGGGCGGAGGCGAGCAGCGTGCGCGTGCACGTGGGCCGCCCTCCAGGAGAGCCCCCGACGGCTAGCCGGGCCCCCTCCTTGAATTGTCCGCCTAAAAAAAAAACCTTTTTCTCCTCCTCGCCTGCAAGCGGCGAAGCGCACGCGGGGCGCTCGCCAGCAAAAGGGTGGGGAGGGGACATTTTGCCGCCCCCTGAAAGCCGCTGCCCGGGGCATCCGCCCCCTCCCGCGCCCCCCCACGCTACGCCACTGGGTATAGTGGGATTATATAGTTTCTTTTGTGGGATTTTGCATTGTTGTAAGCTGCCTAGAGTCAGGTTCGCCCGATTGAGGCGGGATAATAAATTTGAATAAATAAAATAATAAATCTTGAACTGCCAGCTTGCTGACCTTCCAGCCAACAAGGCAAGCTTCTTAAACACTGAGCCACTGCAGTCCAATATCTTTCAGGCGAATGCATGTGTTACGGCAGGTGCTTTCTCGTATCCAACACCATCTACTATGCCTACGAAGCCTCATGGTATCATTAGAATTAAAGTTGTCACAAGACTCCTTGTCAAATAGTGACAGCTGTAACATTGCAATATGTTGGACCTTTGTGGCCTTTGCAGTGGCTCTCATGCTATGGAAAATACAGCAGAGTCAAATGGAGATGAGACAAACCACCCCCTCTTTCCATGGTTTCATCTATGGAAATGAACAGCATTCTGCAATGTCACTCATTTTCCATGGAGATGTTACAGCTGTCAGGCTTGCTTGCATTCAGATTGGTTTATGTTCCTTGCCATATTCTATAACTCTGCTACACTGTAAAAAGCTATGTAGTCTGCTCCAATAATTTTGTCATGGAAGAATATCCTTTTTATTTTAATGGCTGGAAATATCTAACATTATTTGGAAGTAAATGCAGCTGTGAATACTACTGAAGTGCATTGAAACCAGTGGGACCTTCTACCCAGGAGAATAATGATGACAGATCTTATAATTAATTAGGCCAGGAGTGGAGAATCTATGCAGTGATGGCCAACCTTTGCACTCCAGATGTTCTTGGACTTCAATCACCAGAAGCCCAAGTCAGCACTATTGCTGAGCAGGGCTTCTGGGAACCGAAGTTCAAGAATATCTGCAGTGCCAAGGTTGCCCATCACTAATCTATGGCCTTCTAGATGTTGTGTAGAGTCCTGCTCCCATTGACTCAGCCAGCTTGGCCAATGGTTAGGAATGATGGGGCTTATCGTAATAAGCTGCAGGTTTCTAACCTAGCAAGGGGCCCATATTAGTTAAAGCTGGTGATATGAATGCAGATGTAGACACACCATTCTCCTCCTTCCTAGGCATAAAATACTGTACTAGATGGTTTCAAGCATTACAGAGATTGTTCAGATAAGGAAATGCTACACGTTGTTATTACCTATTAGCTGAAAAGCAGTAATAAAAATGTTCTCCAAATTTGCTTATATTATATCAGAGAGTAAACCAAACAAAAAGACAAAAAAACCTTGTGGCACTTTAAAGACTAACTGTTGTATGATTACTCTCTGATATGTATTGTTCATATTATGTAACTTTCCTAGGGGTTGTTTCAGGCTAAAAGATTATTCAGTATAGTTTATTCTACTTCCATACCTTTACTTTACTATCTGACAAAACATTTCAAACCTATTTCCTCAAGCATTTGAAGAAATCCAAAGTATTTCCCCAGATGAATAGAAACCTTTGATTATATATTCGTTTCAAGTAGCAAGAGGCAATAAATCCACCACCCCACAGACTTTTAAAAAACCTTCAGACAGCAGGTTGTATTGAAGCAGCAGTGCAGAAAAAGTCAAGGTGACATCTGTTTCTATTGCTAAATGAAAGAACAAAAGACATGCCATTGCTCTGGTTTTACTTTACAATTAAGTTATGCTTCACTTTGAACTTTGATTTTACTGTGAATAGAAGGTACTATTATGGATCAGAAAGGGTCTAAAACCCTGGAACTGTTTCAGTTGCCCTATTCCATAACTCACTAATATATTGATCACCTGTTTCTCATTGTTCTGAAAGCTTCTGCACAGATATAACTGATAAGAGCTAATAAAGTACTGGCTATATTTAAGGGGAAAAGCCTTTGTTGTAACTCTTTGAGCAGCAGCATCTTGCTTTGGAAATAAAAGCAGTGATCCTACGGTTACTGCACTTCTTCGCATTTCCTTTTTGGGAATTGGAAAGTATATTGAATGTTGCCAGTCTGTGAGCCATCGGGGTCCCCCCCCCCTTCATATTTGTTGGCATATTCTTGTCAGAATTCAATTTCTGTGACTTGAAATAGCATCCCATCTACCTCTGATAATTTATTTCTTCACAGTGCTTTCAGATCAGCTTTCAATTCACTTTCTATAACTACAGGTTCTTCCTCATATAATTCATCTTCAAAGAAGTCTGGCATTGTTTTATCACTTCAGTATACAGCTTTCACATTCTCTTAATTTTTCTCCTGGTCAGATAGTGTGCCTCTCTGTTGCTCATTTGGCATTCCTAGTCCAGGTTTAAATTCTTACTTGATTTCTTGAATCTTCTGGAAAATATTTCTTGTCTTTCCCCTTTTGTTGTTCCCCTCTATTTCTTTGCACTGTTTTTTTGTATTGGTTCTCTTTGTCTACATGAAAGTCACTGAAAAACTGCATTCAGGATTCTGTCCCTAATTTCTGTCACCTATACTTTTGTTGTTTGTCTTTCCTTTACAGTTTTAAGTACAGTATTTATTCCTTTATCCATTTCAGTTTTCCTTGCTTTTAACTATAGGAATTGTCTATATGGAGCAAGAAATGTCTGATGTTTAAGCTGGATTCTGAAAGGGAAGAAGCATGCAAAATCATATTGCAAATATCTGCTGACTACTAGAATGCACCAAACAATTCCATAAGAAGATGAGGCTTTATAGACTGCAGCAAAACCTTTGACTGCGTGGCTCATGAAAAAATATGGGTTGGCTTAAAAGAAATGGGTGTGCCTCAGTAATTGATTGTCCAGATGCACAACCTGTATTGTGGAGAAGAAGTTAACATTAGGGCAGAATATGGAGAGACAGAATGGTTTCTTGTAAACAAAGGGGTCAGACAAGAATGCTTTTATTCCCCTTATTTGTTCAATCTGTACAAAGAACATATCATATGGAAAGCAAACTAGATGCAGATAAAAAAAGATTGGAAATTAGCAGAAGAAATATAAATAATTTAAGATATGCAGATGAAACCACCTTACTGCTAATTAACTTATGAACCACCCAGAGTGCATGATGCGGTATGGGGCAGTATATAAGTGTGATTGTTTTCCTGGCAGAAAGCAGCAATGACTTGAAATTACTTTTTGTGAAAGAAGAAAGTCCCAAAGCAAGGCTGCAGCTTAACATTTAGAAGACAAAATCAATGATTTAAAAAGAACTGCACAACTTCATTGTTGACAATAAAGAAATTGAGATATGAAAGATTGTGTATACCTTGGTTCAATCATCAAGCCAAATGGAGACTCCAACCAAGAAATCGGAAAACTGAGACTCGGAAAGACAGCAATGAAGGAATCAGAAGATATCATCAACAGTAAGGATGTGTCACGGAGTATCAAGACCAAGATCATCCATGCTCTTGTGTGCCCAGTCATGATGTAAGAGTATGAAAGCTAGAAAGTAAACTGATGGGGAATTTTTTTAAATTGTTGAAATATGGCACTGAAGGAGAGTTCTGCAAATAACTGGAAGATCAGAAAGCAAATCAAGCCTGGGTTATCTCTGCAGGAAAAAAATGGTTAAACTGAGGCTGTCCTACAATGGACACATCATAAGGCAAGATTATCATGAAAATATAATAATAATAATGGAAAGTTTAAGGTAGCACAAAAAGAGAAAGACCAAATTATGAGATGGATTGACTTCCTACGGCTTGATTTTACTAGAATTGAGCAGGGCAGTTGAGATCAAGATATTTTGGTAATCTCTTATTTATACGGTCACCAAAAAATGGAGGTGACTTGATGTCATGTAAAAATAGCAACTACTGTATAAAGTATTGTACTGTATTCTGTTTTTGCTGTTCAGTTTTCTCTCATCTCTGTTTAAAGCCAAAGAGCCAGCACTGTCTGTATCTGCAGATGTTTCCAAGGAGATGTGGCAGCCATGACTAGACACCAGAATGCATGGAATGCTGTTTACCTTCCCACTGAAGTGATGCTTATTTATCTCCTTGCAATTTCCTGCTTTTGAACTACTAGATTGGCAGGAGCTAGATCAAAGACTGGAGCTGACCTGCCGACCTTCCAGTTGTCAAGTTCAGTGTCTTAACCACTAAGCCACCACAGTCCCTTACAGAGATGAGCACTGAACCCTAGAGTTGGATACAACTGGCTTTCGAACAAGGGTGACCTTTGCCTGGACTATAGTGCCCCAGAACCCATACCATAGTGTAGCAAATGTATTAGCATTTAAGTGAGCAGCTGAGAAAGTGTGTTATATGGTGATTCTGAGGGACCTACACCTCCCAGCATTTCAGAAGGTGGAGTCCAACCCTATCTATAGGACCAAACTTTACCTACCCATTATGTAAGGAGCCTTTATTCTTTTTGCTGAGGACTGCAGTAGCTCAGTGGTTAAGAAGCTCACCTTGTTAGCTGGGAGGCAGGCAAGTCGACAGTTTGAGACCCAGGTACTGCATGATGGAATGAGTGCCTTTTTCTGTCTCAGCTCCTGCCAGCCTACCAGTTTGAAAGCAAAAAATTGCAAGTAAATAAATAGGGACCACTTTGGTGGGAAAAGATCTGGGGGATATGAAAGGAGCTTCATTCTGTAGTCTCCCTTGAGTAGAGTTTCTCCAGCAAAAATCCGTTCACCCCAGAATAATATCTGACATGAAATTATTATTTCTTTTCTCTTGCTATTAAAGGGGTAGTTTTACAGAAAATATTATTTTTAAGGCAAGTAATAGGGAATTTTGACTCACTGTCCTTATCTAGCTTCTCACGGGCTGTGTTGACTTACAACAGCATAACAAGTTGCTTGCCAAGGTAAAATTTTCCTTTTCCCTCTTTAAATGTGCAAATAGGCAAATAAACCAAAAAGAGTACTTAAAAACGTCTTGAGAAATGAGTAGAAATAGTTATGAAGTTATGAGGTCAGCCTCTGGAACTATAGACAGCCACTAAATCCCTTTACTTAAATCCCTTACAGTTCAATTTAATGTATTTACTTGGAAGCTGATATGAGTAATGCTGTATATTAGGCAATTTTATCCCATTGATTTCAGTGGGAGGTATCATTTCACAAGCATACAGATGATGCAGGATTATTCAAACCAGCATATAGTCTGAAATTCACTATTTTTCTTGGTTTAAGTGTGTTATTTTGTTGTTGTTGTTCAGTCGCACAGTCGATTCCGACCCTCTGCGACCCCATGGACCACTGTCCGCCAGGCACTCCTGTCCTCCACCATCCCCCTCAACTCGCTCAGCTCTGTGCCCATTGTCTCCACAATACCATCTAGCCATCTCATCTTGGGCCGTCCCCTTCTTCTTTTGCCCTCGACCCTTCCAAGCATCAAGGCTTTCTCAAGTGAATCCTCTCTTCTCATTTGATGTCCAAAGTACTTTAGCTTCATCTTTATTATTTGACCTTCTAAGGAGCAGTCAGGGGTGATTTCTTCTAAGATTGACCTATTTGTTCTCCTCGCTGTCCAGGGGACTCTCAAAACTCTCCTCCAACACCACATCTCAAAGGCGTCTATTCTTCTGCGCTCAGCTTTCCTAATGGTCCAGCTCTCACAACCATACATTGCCACAGGGAATACCATTGCTTTGACTTTGCAAATTTTTGTTTGCAATGTGATGTCTCTACTTTTCACTGTGTTCCCCAGGTTTCTCATTGCTTGCCTCCCAAGAATCAGTCGGCTTTTTATTTCATGGCTGCAATCACCATCTGCAGTGAGCTTAGATCCTAAGAAAGTAAAATCTGTCACTGCTTCTACTTCTTCCCCATCTATTTTCCAGGGACTGATAGGGCCTGTTGCCATGATCTTGGTTTTTTTGATATGGAGTCTCAAGCCAGCTTTTTCACTTTCCTCTTTCAACCTAATCAGGAGCTTCTTTAGGTCCTCCTCACTTTCTGCCATTAGGGTGGTATCATCTGCATATCTCAAATTGTTGATGTTTCTTCCAGCAATTTTGATCCCAAATTGTGATTCCTCCATCCCTGCATTGCACATTATGTGTTCTGTGTATAAGTTGAATAAGCAGGGTGACAAAATGCATCCTTGTCTTACTCCTTTTCCTATTCCAAACCACTCCGTCATTCCATTTTCTGTCCTAACTGTTGCCTCTTGATTCATGTACAGATTTCTCATGAGGCCTATAAGGTATTCCCATCTCTTTAATTACTTGCCACATTTTGTTGTGGTCGACACAGTCAAAAGCCTTAGTGTAATCAATGAAACAGAAGTAGACTTGTTTCTGATATTCCTTTGTTTTTTCCATGATCTATCTTATGTTGGCGATGTGGTCTCTAGTCCCCCTGCCTCTTCTGAAACCCGCCTGCACTTCTGGTAATTCTCTCGCCACATACTGTTTGCAGTCTATCCTGTATTATCTTGAGCATCACCTTGCTAGCGTGAGGGATGAGCGCAATTGTTCGATAATTTGAACATTATTTGGCATTACCCTTTTTGGGGAGTGGAACGTATACAGATCTTTTCCAATCCTGTGGCCATTGTTGTGTTTTCCAAATCTGCTGGCATATAGAATGCAATAATTTGATTCCATCATCTTGTAGGGCTTTGAAAAGTTCAGCTTGGATACCATCAACTCCACTGGCTTTGTTGTTTGCAGTGTTTTTTAGGGCCTTTCTGACTTCACTCTCTAGAATGTCTGGCTCATGTTCAATGTTCTCATCATTGTCAGGAGTGTTACATCATTATCAGGGGTGTTGAGGTCCTTTTTGTAGAGTTCCTCTGTGTACTCTTTCCATCTTTTCTTAATCTCTTCTGCATCTGCTAACTCCTTGCCATCTTTGTCTTTTATCATGGTCATTTTTGCTTTAAATGTTCCCTTGAGTTCCCCAATTTTTTTGAAAAGACCTCTAGTCCTACCCCTGATATTGTTTTCCTCTATTTCTTTGCACTGTTCATTCAGGTAGGTTTCCTTATCTCTCCTTGCTTTTCTTTGAAATTCTGTATTCAAGTGACTGTATTTTTTCCTTTCTCCTTGGCATTTTGCATTCCTTCTGTCCTCTGCTATTTTAAGAGCCTCCTCGGACAACCACTTAGCTTTCTTACGCTTCTTTTCTTTTGGTATGGTTTTCCTTGCTGCCTCCGGCATGATGTCCCGCATCTCTGTCCATAATTCTTCTGGCACCCTGTCTATCTGGTCCAAGCCATTAAATCTGTTCTACACCTCCACTGTGTATTCCCAAGGAATGTTGTCTAGGTCATATTTTTCTGGCCTAATTCTGGCTGAGAATTACTATATAGTACTGTTGTACCAATGTGCTGTCATGTCTTCTTGTGTTGCCTTGTTATTGTGAGACAAACTGTCTTCTCACACCAGCACTTATAGATCATGGTTGTTCCTACTAGCTGTTTGGTACAACAGAGTAGCTGGGCTGATTATTTGAACATCAAATTCTGGGAGGATAAGGATTTTAAAAGGAGGAAAATGGAATGACTCACCTCTTAATCTATTTTCCTTGAACCAGTATACTTTGGTACAAACTAATGTGTTGAAACATGTAAGGTTGTCACCACTGAGCAACAGGGTGGGACTTATCTTTATTATGAGTACAATATGAAGAAAATCAAGAGGATACCTTCCCCCATCATTGTAGTTCCATTATTTAAAAGTTGGATAAGCAGCTGTGATACCTAAAAGACTGAAAAGCTTTGTTTGCATGATCTTTCATGGACTGTAATCCACTTGATCAGATGAATATTTCTGAGTGCTTATTCTTTGTGGGCTGTACAACATGTATATGATAAAGCAGGCTACAGCCCATGAAAGGGTATGCCAAATAAACCTTGTAAGTCTTCAAGTTGTTATGAGATTCTTGGTTGTTTATGCTTGCATACTGCATGATGAACTACTGCTCCAAATGTAAGTGATGTTTGGGCAGGAGGAAAAAATGGCAAACACCCTTGGGAATGGAGATATAACTAGAATAGAACTCCTATCCCCAATGGCCAATGGAAATACTGGGTTGGGCTGGTGGGAACTCTAATTGTTTTATAACACCTGGAGGCACTTGGGATCTCCATTCTTGCAAAGCGAAAGAAAGAATGAAGCATGAGGGAAAGCATCAAACAGATGTGAGGAAAGCTGAACGTGAAATAAAAATGACTGCTTGAGGAAATCCATAAAAGGCAGAGCATAAAATAAATCCTGGGGAAAGCATAAGAGCTTCCTGTATAAAACAGTACTCAATTAGGAAATGTCATTAGAATGATAGAGGTGAAATGAAGTAGTCATCACAAAGAGTAAAATGCAGTGTTATGACAGAGCGTATGAACACCTGCATCCTAAATTATTGGAAATATGTAACCGTAGCTGTCATAAAAGCATTTACAACAGCCACAAGTAATTTATGGCAGCGTTCTGCATGTGCGCATGCATTTTAATTCCATTTCCAGGTGAGAGGAACCACGTGACCGGCGTGCTCAACCACTTGACTGGCCTGTGGCCCAAAATGTTTAGCCACCCTGCTTTAAGAAAACGCTGGAGTTTATAAGTTTTTTGGCTAAGTGTCACAGGCGTGAATGAGTTCCAGATTTGTGGAGTTTTGGAATCGTCTGCAGCAGAGATAGCTATAGAAAAACGAGTTACTCATTGTCTTTTGTGGATTCACAGAAACATTGAAGAAGAAGCAGCAGTGAAAGTGAAAGGATTCAACCATCTTGGGTTGCAGACAGCTGTCTCAGACTGTTGTTTGGATGTGCTCTCTTTGCTTCAAGGAAAAACAAAGTGATTTTGCTTAAGGGCTCAGCGGCTTTCTTTTCCCCATCTCCTTTCTGAGATGTGATTGGTGGGGAGGAGGAAAGCCTTTTCAGGTGAGAAGAAACAAGTTAGGGAAGCCACACTGGAAATCCACGTAGTGGATGTTCTCAGTGTGCTTCATGGGCTCACACGGCTCAGTTTTTTACTGGTTACCTATAGCAATGCTCAGTCATTTAGAAAAAGTTTGTCTATTTTGGTCTTCTTTGAGTAGGGTTGCCATATGTCCTGGAAAACCGGGATTGTCCCGGATTCAATTTTGCAAAAATTGTCCTGGCCAGTTCAATAAAAATCATGTTAAAGTCACAGATTTTTAAATCTTAATGATTGAGTATTATAACACACCATTAAAATAAATTTGAACTCTCACCATCAAACGCGCGATTTCCTGCCACATTGGAGTTGGAGTATACCTGGAGATCAATCTTAACATCCTTGCCTCACACAACTGCCCGATAAGTGTGACCAGTGTGTCTTCTGGAACTGAGGACATTAATAGTTGACTCCGACGGAACTTCTCAGAAATACAACAGATCATCTTACAGTAAGAATTAACTGTTGTAAATAAATTCATTTGTGTATTGACATATTTAATGTGAAAGTGTTTTATAGCTGTCATTATGTAGTATTATGTTTGTTTTTTAAAAGGCTATTTTGTCAATAACCTGCTCATTTTTGTCAAGTATACTTCTGTCCCAGTTTTGTGGGAGAGAATTATGGCAACTCTATCTTTGAGGAATTTGGACTGCTCTCCACTTGCACTAGAACAGTGATGGTGAACCTTTTAGAGACTGAGTGCCCAAACTGCAACCCAAAACCCACTTATTTATCCCAAAGTGCCAGCACAGCAAGAGGGGAGGAAGGAAACACTCCCACTGGGCTGCTGGGCAGAGGGGCGGAGTGAACTCTGTGCTGGGGGGAGGAAGCACTCCCATTGGGTTACTGGGCAGAGGGGCAGGACAAACTCTGTGCTGGGGTGACTGCACGGGTGCCCTCACAGAGGGCTCTGAGTGCCACCTCTGTCACGCGTGCCATAGGTTCACCATCACTGCACTGGAGTGTGTGTACATTTTTAACAGAAGTGCACTGCAAAACCATCTTCCATCCTGCCCATGCCCTTCTATTATAGTCTTACTACTGTTGCATCTTTCAGATTAATGCCACTAAAGCACTAATTGGTAGAGTAACACGTGCCTGAATAGGAGCATTGTTAGCTACCAAGATTCCAGGTGTCTTTCCATTTCCCTACCCACAATTTGACTACTTTTTTTTTTGTAGAGCCTTCTAAATAAATAAATAATTCTTGATATAGAGTGAATACAGGAAGGTATTCAGGCACAGGGCTAATAGATCACAGTCTGCCGATGAATATCAGGGCAAATGTATTCAATACGACAGTGTTACCAGCATTGTTGTATGCATCTGTAATGTCAGCAATAACAAAACCAGAGGAAGAAAAACTGGCAGTAACCCAAAGAGTAGCGGAAAGACGGGTGTGTGGAGTAACAATCAGGGATAAGGTTAGGAATAAGGAGTTATGCCAAAGAACGAGACTGTGCAATGTGGTCGATGAACTATACAGTATGTGGCAAAAAGAAGATGGGCAGACCATATCACCTGCCTAATGGACCTGTCGAGTAACAGACTGGATACCAAGGGACTACAAAAGAGCACTAGGCAGACCCGGAAAATGATGGGATGATGACCCAATGGTAAAGCTGTTCAGCCAGAGATGGAAATAGAAGGCAAAGGGTAGAACATTTTGGAGATCATTTGATTTGTGCTAAAAGCGATGACAAATCAATATTGGATATAGATATTGGATCTGAAAGGATCTAGATACATTAGTACCCCGGATAACGTTATGACTTGGTTCCACAAGTCCCGTCGTTATCCAGTTTTTAACGTTGTGTGATACATTGATCACACAATGTTAAAAAAAGCCCTGTTTCCCTGGAGGCTGCAGCAAGCCAGAACGTCAGGATTTGAATCCTGACATTTTGGCTCGCTGCAGCCTCCAGGGAGGTGGGGGAACTTTGGAAACAGCTTGGATCGGGTCTCCCCACCTCCCTGGACCCGGGGGGGGGGGTCAGAGACCCCAAAATTGGTAAAAAAAAGTCCTTTTTTTTTTTTTACCAATTTTGGGGTCTCTAACCCCCCCCCCCGGGTCTAGGGAGGTGTGGAGACCCGATTCAAGCTGTTTCTGGGCTTCCCCGACGTCCTCAGCCAGTGCAGCAAGCCAGAATGTCGGGATTCAAACTCTGACATTCTGGCTTGCTGCACTGGCTGAGGACGTCAGGGAAGCCCAGAAACAGCTTGGATCGGGTCTCCCCACCTCCCTGGACCCCGTTGGGGGGGGTCAGAGACCCCAAAATTGGTAAAAAAAAACCAGACTTTTTTTTTTACCAATTTTGGGGTCTCTGACCCCCCCCCCCCGGCCGGGTCTAGGGAGTTGGGGAGACCCAATCCAAGCGGTTTCTGGGCTTCCCCGACGTCCTCAGCCAGTGCAGCAAGTCAGAATGTCAGGGTTGGAATCCCGACATTCTGGCTTGCTGCACTGGCTGTCAGGGAAGCCCAGAAACAGCTTGGATCGTGTCCCCTGCCTGCTCCAGAGAGATCAGAGGACCCGATCTACAGCTGCAGGGTGGCTGGGGAAGCTGACGGGGACTCCCTGTCGGCTTCCCTAGCCACCCGCCCTTGCCTTCGCAGCTGTGGAGTGGCTGGGGAAGCCAACGTGGGAGCCCCCAGTCAGCTTTCCCGCCTCCCCACCCCTGCCTCCGTAGCTGCAGGGTGGCTGGGAAGCTGAACGGAGAACCCCATTCAGCTTTCCAGCCACCCTGCTGCTAAGAACGACTGTATCGGATAACGTTAAAAATCGCCCCGCCCTTGTCTATGCAGAGCTCGCACATGGGCACTTGCGCACTAGTGCCAGCCACAGGGAGATGTTGAAATCAAATCTGATGTTCTTTTATGTTTTATTTGGTGTGTGGAAGGTATGCGGAAGAGGGAGTAGTCTTATACGGCGAGTATATAACAAACTATATTTTGAGTGGAAATGTTGGGGGGTCGTCTTATACGCCCAGTTGTCTTATACGCCGGCAAATACGGTAAATAAATAGGGACCACTTCAGTGGGAATAGATCTTGGGGACATGAACGGAGCCTTAGTTTGGCATCCCCTGATCAGAATTTCTCCAGCAAAATTCCTTTCAACCCAGAATAATTTCTGATATGAAATTATTATTATTCTTTTTGCTACAGAAGAGTGGAACATATCGGAT
The DNA here is from genome assembly GCA_030440675.1 of Furcifer pardalis. Taxonomy (NCBI): domain Eukaryota; kingdom Metazoa; phylum Chordata; class Lepidosauria; order Squamata; family Chamaeleonidae; genus Furcifer; species Furcifer pardalis. The sequence continues at coordinate 108,512,206 of CP126893.1, forward strand.
AGTTTTTGTTTTTGTTTTAAAATGCCCTTTCTCTATTATATGGTACTGTGTGTGCCCTTGGCCTCTTTCTCTGAACCATACTTTACAAAGCAAAATCCATTTTGATTGTGCCAAACTAATTGCAAATTACTGTACATTAGTTTATATAAATTGAATTAATAATAATAATGTAAAAGTTAACCTTCTCTACAGCTTGTCACATTTTGACTTTGTTGTCCTTTTTGCATATTGTTTTTAGGGCCTTCCTTCTTAGATAAATCTCTGCTTCTTCCAGGAGGTTGTTACCTTTTCTTCTCCTGCCAAATGCATGGATGACTGTGACGGCTACTCCATGTAAGTCTTCAACACATTTGCATATGTGGAAGCCACCTGTAGAAAGTTCAGTGCCAAGGTCTAGATCTAGAATTATCCCATGTTATCATGGATGGCGTTTTCTTGCATTAGTAAACATGATCTTTGACCTTACCTTACCATGACTATCCCTGAGTGAATAATTTTAATTTATAGTTCTAAACTCACCTTATTGACTTGCTGCATTCTACTAAAATAATGACTACACATTCTCAAATTTTCTATTTCACATAATACCTCTTACTTGCCATTAAAGAAATAACTGGTGATTAAGGCTGATGGTTTTGGTTCAATGATGATTGAAGAGGCCAACAGATTTTCTTCTGGAGAGATGACTTTTTGCCATGCGATATTTCTTCCATTGCATCCACTATCCCTTTTTTTCAAAGAAATGTTTTAGCACAGATTCCATTCTGATGTCATAAAGCAGATATATATTCTCTTGTAAGCTTGCCTACCCCTTCCCCTTTAGTGGCTCAGACATATACTGTATGTTGTAAAAATTAAGGACAGTGGCCTGATTCCATTAGGTGGTCACGACAAGTGCAAGCCCAATGAATCAATGGGTAAATGGTGAGTCAATGCTTATGTAAGTCCCATTGACTCCGTGGATCTGAGTTGGGGCTGATATGAATATGGATTAATAACATATTGTGCTATACCACAACACACTTGTCTTAGCTGTTCTCATAGTATATACATGCATGTAATAATAATAGAGAACAGATGATTTTATTACAGTTCATCCCATTGCTGTGTTCTTGTTTCTGTTTTAACTTAGCCACAGTGAAGACTGTTAATACATCTCAATGATGAACTGGAAATAGATCAGTGATGGGATGACAAAAATTCTACTACCACGCCATGACGTCACGGACGTCATGGACGTGGCCAATGTCATGACGTCATGACGTCATGGCCGAAGCCGACGTCATGACCTCATGACGTTGTGGGCGGGGCCAAAATAAAAATAAATAAAAAATAAAAATAAACATACACACACACACCCCTCCCTCTCAGCCCACCCACCCAGACACAAATGAATAAATAAATAAATAAAATAAAAACAACCACCCACCCAAAACACAAATAAATTACCCCTCGCTTACCTTTCTTGGGACCCCCCCCCCGCTCGCCGCTGCCGCCACCCCCTCCCCCCAACCCAGGCAGAAGGCGGCCCCCTGCTGACTAGCGGCGCGTGCGCGATCTTGCGCGCACCACACACCTCCGTCCGCTCGCCCGCCAGGGGCCGTCTGCCACCCACCCCTGACGAGCGCACCTCCGGCAGATCGCCCGCCCGGCTGGCCGTCGGGGGCTCTCCTGGCGGGCAGCCCGTGTGCGCGCGCACGCTACCCACCTCCTCCTGCCCAGCCAGCCGCCAGGAGCTCCCCGCCACGGCGCCACCCACCCACCCCCGACGAGCGCCCCGTCTCACGGCAAGTTGGGTGAGTGGCTGGGCGGGCGGAGGCGAGCAGCGTGCGCGCGCACGTGGGCCGCCCGCCAGGAGAGCCCCCGACGGCCAGCCGGGCGGGCGGGCCCCTCCTTGAATTGTCCGCCTAAAAAAAAACCCCTTTTTTTCCTCCTCGCCTGCAAGCGGCGAAGCGCACGCGGGGCGCTCGCCAGCAAAAGGGTGGGGAGGGGACATTTTGCCGCCCCCTGAAAGCCGCTGCCCGAGGCATCCGCCCCCCCATGCTACGCCACTGAGCCAACGGCAGCTCCGGCGGCGGCAGGCGGCGGTTGCAGGCACCCAGCCCACAAGCCGGCGCCCGGCGGAGGAGGAGGCGTCAGCGGTGCGCCGCGCCGGGCGTCCCCAGGGCATGGGGCTTGTTGGCAGCAGACGGCCCAGGCAGCCCTCAACGTGCCGCGAGGGAGGTGCCCTTCTCAGAGGGCTGGTGCCGCCTCCACCGCCGCCGTCCTGAAAGCTCTAAACATTTTTTTAAAAAAATTGGAGCTAAAATGGCTCCAACTGACTGCGCATGTGCAGAAACTCAATCTGACGCATGCGTAATGTGTCAGATTGAGTTTCTGCACTTGCGCAGTCAATTGGAGCCATTTTAGCTCTGATTTTTTTTAAAAAAATTCTTTCGGTGAGGCGTCCGGAACCGGACGCCCCAAAAGTGGACTCCCCTCACGGAGAACCCTCCGGAATTGGTCCTACCGGTTCCAGGGAACCATCTGGAACCGGGGACATCCCATCACTGAAATAGATTAAGCCTGGGATACCCCATGTGGTATGGTGGATACAGTAATGGACAAAGACTCTGTCTTGAATCCCTGCTTGGCCATGGAAAGCAGGGAAGGGAGATGGCTGCACTTGCTAAGTCTTAAATATCTCATTTACCTTGAAAGCCCTGCTAAAGCAGTTCCAAGTCAGTTTCTGACATGACAGCGCATCTCTCTGTCTCTCTACACACAAGCACACAACTAGCCACCCTAATCTGGAAGATCCTTCAATGTACTTGCTACTAGTTTTATTCCATTTCAATCAAGTGTATAATATAGAGTCATAGCTAGTCTAGTTATAGACATTAATTTCCAGCTTGCCATATAACATGGCAAGTTCCAGACCACCCTTTTTTGCCAGGTAGAGCAGCCCTTAGTTACTATTCCTCAGAATGCCAGTAGGGGGCAATACATACCTCAATAATGGTGCTTTGCTGTCTTGCAAAGAGATCCCAAAGTCTTAACTGGAATGTTATTGGAATGGATTAGGGTTTTCTTTCAGATTCTGTAAGGAGCTGCAGTGGCTTAAGTGGTTAAGACGCTAACTGAAAGGTCCGCAGGCCAGCAGTTCAAGACCCGAGTACAGCACAATGGAGTGAGTTCCCATCTCTGTCCCAGCTCCTGCCAACCTAGCAGTTCGAAAGCAAGAAATTGCAAGTAGATAAATAGGGACCACTTTGTTAGGAAGGTAAAAATATGTATGAAAATATTGTTGAATGTTGTGATAGTCTGTAAATAGCCATTGGCTCGAAAGCTGTGACTGTAATCACAGTTATTTGGGGTAACTCAAACTTGAAGAACTAGAGAGTCATACAGAAATACAGTAGATATGCACACAAACATGGGCCTTATACTAGTAATCCAGGGTTTGTTAATCTTCACTCCCTCTAGCAGTTAGTACTGAATTAGATATTGACTGAGAGTGTGATGAACTTTGAAAGAGAATCTCAAAAAACAGATACAGTACAGGTACTTTTCAACATAAAGACATTGTAATGATTTCAGTAGCTACCAGTAGGGTACACAGAAAGAGCCTACTCAAAGATGATGGTATTTTTGAACCACAATCGGGCATACCCTTGTAACAGCAATCTTGTGTTGCCTGCTAATCTTTCTTACACTAGGTCAGATAAAGGGAACTGCAGAATGAATCCACCAAATGGTGGCTTCCTTTTGCCAGTTTTACATCTGGCCTACACACGGAAAACGAAGTAGCTACCAGTCCTTGGTTGTTCTCATCGTCACTCTTACTGTATGACTAATGGTCCACACACACACCACATAGGTTCCATTCCATTTTAGGCCAGTTAATACTTCCTGAGACAAAACATGCTGAGGCAGATGAAGAGCCTTCTGAAGATGGAGAGCTGTTTGTGGGAGTATGATGATTTATATGGTATGACCAGACATTCACATCTAGATCATTATGTAGAGATGGGAAAAGTTCCTTTTTGGACTATATCCAGAATCTTCAAGACAGCATAGGCTATGAAGGAAAGTAATTTCCCCAATCTCTGTTAAAATGGTGGTTGAGAATACAAAAACTGGCTCCAGAAAAATTGTATTCAAGGTCACATCTCTGTGTCACTTCCAAGAAAAATGTAAATATAAAAATAAAAGCAAATGAGTTGTGATAACTTCAAGTCCAAGAGATCTATTTCAGTGCAAATCTCATGATTTAAAATCTATTTCCTTGGACACTTGACAGAGAACTCTGATCATACTCTATGGAAATAAATATCTTAGTTTTGAAAGTGCCACAATTTTTTTTCTTCCACATGCTGAAAGATTAATGCAGCTCTTTCACTGAAAACATAATTCAACAGGTAGTACAGTATGTTGCCAGGGAAGAGCAACAATATATCAATACCTAAAGCACATTTAGTCAAGAGCTTAAAGTATTAAAATCATTTCATATACATTATCTCAGGTAGCTCTCTTGCAATCTCTTTTCTATCATAAACATGCCAAATAAAGTGGGACAAAAGTGTTCCTAACACCATGAAAAATTGGGGTGTGAAGACTGCATGATTACACAGTTTACTGTGAGATATATTTTTTTAATTAAAGCCTTCTAGTTCTCCAACTTCATGCAAAAGTCATATAGGACCAAATTCTATTGTTTAGTGTAGTACTCTAGTGCACTAAAGTAAACCCATTGAATCAATGAGGATTACGATGATTTAACTTATCCATAGGGCATTTGATTCAAATGGGCCTACTCCAGATATGACTTAACGTAGGTTAAGTTAGAGTAGGCAGTTAGAGTAGGCCCATTTGAATCGATGGAACCTATGAAGGAGTTGACCCACTAAATTCCCATTGATTCAATACACCTACTCCTGTGTAATTCAGTATACAAAGCATCAATATTTTGACCATAGTCCGGCCCTACTGGCATGTTATGAATAGGGTTTATCTTTTGTCTCTGGAGGCAAAAAATGATGAAATTGAAACTCTTCTATTTTGGGCACATCATGAGAAGACAAGATTATCTGGAAAAGACAATAATGCTGGGAAAGGTTGGAGGCAGCAGGAAGTGAGGAAGGCCAAAAGCAAGATGTATCAATTCCCTAAGGGAACCCACAAACCATAACTTGCTGGAGTTGTGCACTGCTGTTGAGTGCAGGACATTTTTTGAGATATCTCATTCATAGGGTCACCATAAGCTGGAGAGGACTTGACAGCACATAACCATAACAGCAACAACAACCTCAGCACAAGTGAAAAGCATAATGTGTCAAACTGTCCCACTCTGTGGGTGCTTACATCACGTATTTTTACATACAGCACAACCATCTTCAATGAGGGGGGCTTCATTTGTACAGCTCAGTTTGAATATTGAATTATTGTATACTGTATTAGTTAAAAACTAACAGATTGACATTAGCTGTTTTTAAAAGGGTGACGTGTTATTTGTTAATGGTGCTTCCCCACTGTTTATTTATTTTCATAAAAATATGAAGAAGGGACAAAATGACTGCCCCAAACCAAAGTTGTAGTGAATAGACCCTCACTATTGTACTTAAATAAATGGACAGTGGTGTGGCAGTAGTGTGTGTCTTCTCATGAGTCAGAACTTGGGTTTTGGGGAAATGAAGCCTGTTTACAGTGTTATTGAATAGTGTCTGAATACAGGTTTTGAATCAAAGAACCTTGAGCCCAGGAATTTGTTTTGTGCATCAGAACTGAACAAAGTTTCAAACAGAAATCCACTCTAATCTTTCTTTTTTGCAGAATGATTTAAGTGATGGCATGAAGGATAATTTTAAGCTACCGTCAATGATGTTAGGCTGGGACTAAAATTCACCAAAGTGTCCTCTGTCGGATCCCTTGGGCAAGGTGAAAGTGGAGGGCACACATTATAGTCCGCCTAGCCAGTGGGTGAAGTGATGTCCAAATGGCTAAAAACCACACACAGATGGACTTGATTTCTCAGGTCCATTTCCATGTGTGGAATGTCATTGTGGAGATGTCTACCAATGTGCAGAGTTCTTGCTGAAATAATGACTCCAAGGCATCCAAGGTATTGTAGAAAAATGTGGAGCTGGTAAACTTCAATGTACTGTATTGCAGATCACCAGAAGATCCAGATCAACCTCCTGCCTATATATGCTTAAGATGTAGTCACAACATTCCTCTGTGATTCCCTTTCCTCTGAAAGGCCAACTTTTCTATGGGAAAAACCCGTGCGACAGCCAAAAGCTGAATCTTCCTAATAAAGTCTTGATGTCAAAACAGGTAATGCCACATAGATGCAGTTTGAGGCTTTCCACTTGAATACGGATTGCACACCATGGGGTAGAGGGAAACAGATGCTGAGATACAGAGGTACAAATTGTCTACTGACTAAATGTGTAAGAGCTGTCTCATGCCATTCTAATGTTATAGAAAAAAGCTGCTGTATGTATGTGTTCAAATCTGGACAAATATAGTTTTTAAATAATAAATATACAATGCTATTATTTGTGCTATTTTTTTCTTTAACATCTCTTGTAGTAACTCCTGTAAATTTTAAAGTTGCTGCCCTCTATTTAGAATCTGTTTTCAATACTTCAGTTCCCAATTATAAATAAAGTTATCTGTCTAGCTTGAGAAAAACATATTAGCTGCATCTTACAGGTTTATTATACAGTTTGAGAGAGAATCAAAGTGAAACACTTCAGCAGATTTGAAAAAGCACAGTAGAAATATCCAAAGTCCAGATTCTGTCGTGGGTTTTCATACCTGCAAGGGTATTTGTGTGAGTGGTTGTTCCATTCTCCAGGCTGCTATCATGTGACCATTTCTGCAATAGGATGCCCAATCAGCAGGCAGCTGGGCACATGACAGACACTTTGGGAAAAAGCCAACATTGCTTACATAAGTGCCCTTATGGGAGTATGTAAACAACAGGATCCTGCCTGATGTAGTCTATTTTATTTAGAAACTTAGAACAAATGATACATTGTCAAAAGAGGGGGGAAACTGTAGGGATAATAACAATGTTGGATACACTAACACTGGGTATCAGTGGAAGGGGGCTTTACAGCCTAACTGACTGTCTTTTGCCACTAACTTGATTGGTAAAGACCCTACCCTCTCTTCCTGTTTGTTTTTTGCTACTGTTATTTTGTTGATAGCCCTTCTTTGTCTGACCTTAGCCCAAGGGTTCACAACGTTTTCCTGCCAATGGCTGGGCCCATGCCCAACACACAGCTTTGCAGACTGGAGGTGTGGTTCCTCCCAGTGCTTCCCTTTTCTGCGGTAGTGGCGTGTGCAATTGTGCCATTTTTTTCAGCTGCTTTGGCAGCCTCCACTTCCCATGGTGGTGGGAGGTCTTTGGAGCATTTTCACTCCATTTTTGATTATTATTTTTTGCTGCGTTTTCACTGTGTTTGTGAAGCGAAAATGTGGCATTTTGGCATTTCCAATTTCTGTAGGGGCAGCTGCTGCTGCTGCTGCAAAAGCAGCTGAAACAGGAAGTGGCAAAACACAGCATTTTCACAGTGAAAACATGGTGAGAAGTTCCAAAAATGGAGCAAAAATGTTCCAAACACCCTCCTGCTCCCATGTGAAGCAGCGGATGCTGACAAAGCAGCAGGGGGGGGGGGAATGGTGCAATTGCACACACCACCATGGCATCCTCCACTGTTTCCCATGGCAGTAGGAGGGTGTTCAGAGCAATTTTGCTCCAATTCTGAAACTTTTTGCCGCATTTTCACACTTCCAGTGGTGGGGGAGCTTCCAGCAGTGCCCAGGTTGTCACAGTGGGCCAGATTAATTGGCATTGTGGGCCAGATTAGGCCCACAGGCTATAGGTTACAAATGTCTGCCTTAGACCAAGCAACAAGCTTGGAGGTTCTCTCCATGTACTGATGAATCCATTTCTCCAGTTTTCCCTACTGACTGTAATTACAGATGGTAACTATAAGGAAATATACCCCTTTCTATTTAAAATGTTTCCAGGGTACTTGTATTATGCAAAGTGTTAGTCTGTGTGAAAAGGGTAGCCAGGTGTTACTAAAACAGAACTAATCTCTCCATGTTTTTTGTTGTTGCTGCTGCTGTCGTTGTTGTTTATGCCTCATACTCTGCGAATGAAGAGGAATAACCAAAACACCCCAATAAAAAATTCAGCCTAATCAAAAAGTTACGGTAGAAACTATACTTCAAATTAAGAAAAGTCAGACCACAGATCAACCTCTTCTTCCTCTGTCAAAACATGGGTACACTGGTGCATTCTTCTTATATCTAATATATAAGATACCGTATATATATTTAACTACCACCCTAAACAAACACTATAACAAGCATGTACAATTTACAGAGATCTGAAGGCCACAACATCCATTTCTGGACATTGGAGGGATGCATTGTCTCCACAATACCTCTGACAAGACAAGACACATAAAGAAATGTGGGTTTTAATTGAAAAATCTCCTTTGCATCCTATAGTGTCAAGAAATATACTTTAACAAATACAATGATGAACTGGGGAATCGGGGGACCTATCACAACATGGCAAAAATTGCCACCATGCTCCCATTCTAAGGAAAAACTAGTACAGTACTGAATAAGCCTACTAGCCACCTATATACCATGTCATTAGCAGTGTAGAAAAGTAGAAATGAAATGCAGACTCTGACTGCATCAATATCTACCAACCAGATTTCTAGAACAGTCCTAGTGGCAGTTACGTCATATTTTCTAAGATCATTCCAGTTGTGTTTAATAGGCCCAGCCTTGGGCAAACAAAGCTTTATTTTCACATTGGCAGATGGCTCAAATAGAAGATCCTTGATGCCCTTTGAATGAGACAGTTTTCTGACTGTATGAACCTTGGCAAGTAATCAGACAATGAAGATCACTTCTTGTATTTGCTTGGACTAGAAGTTAAGATACAAGAAGGATGTATCGAGATGCTCATGTTTTGGGAACGTGATACGTAAGATGAATTTGCTTAATTTTAACAGTATAACTTCAACAATCACTTTTTGCTCTCTTGTTGGGGAATCTTTCTGCATTTTGAAATGTTGGAATAAACAGACATCTATATCTGAATCTAAAAAAGTTTTATATTAAAAAACCTAAATTTTAAGAAAACATTAAGAAAGCCACAGTATAAACCACAGATTCCCACCCTATGGTATGTGGGCCAGACCTGGCCCATGGCACCATTTCATGTGGCCCACAGCCGCCCTCACCACTCCCCAGAAGTGTAGCGTGCCTTGGTGGGGCCCTGTATAAAAATTTGTTTGGGGGCCCTTTGGAAGGGTAAAGATTTCTCACAAAAGAAAAAAATTGCTTTTTTTGACTTTTGTCATTTGTGAAATAAAAAAAAAATTGGGAAGTTTTTATTAACTTTTGCTTACGCACGTTGGGAGCCCCCGTGGCCAGTGGCCCCTGTATAATTGATACGGCAGATACAGCGGTAGCTACGCCCCTGCCACTCCCAGAAGTGGAAGTGGATGTATTTACTACAGCTGGAAAACATACCCACACATACATAAACGTCCCTGCGCCTGTTGTAAATGTGGAAGTGCGTTCATTTATGACTGTTGTAAATGTTCCTGCTTCTGCTTTTGGGGGGGATGGTCAGGCCTGCTCAGGTATCTGGGGGGCAAGGTCAGGCCCATGGCATAAAAAGGATGGGAACCCCTGATCCAGAGAGCCAAGTTTGCTGACCCCTGCTCTAGAGTATTGAGGGTAAAATTTGAGCTCCTCTGGAGCATTTATGCTACACATTGCCCACTCCAGTCTAAAGTGTTATGTTTCCATCATGTTTCCTTTGTTTATACCAGGGGTTCCCAACCTTTTTACACTGCAGACCTGACTACGCCCCCTGGACAGCTGAACAGGCTGGTTATATGGGTCCCCCCACTGTAAATGCTGCTGTAAAACGTGTCCATGGCTGTTTAGTACACATTTATGACAGCTACAGGCATGTTTGTGCATGCACAGGTGCATCTGCTTCCGCTTCTAATGTGTCGGCATCGCAGCCCACATGAAATTGTGCCATGGACTGGGTCTGGCCCATGGGCCATAGGTTGGCTACCCCTGCATTATATTATCCTCTTAAATGTTGTTCTGAATTAGGATATATTGTTGGATGGTGTATGATAGAAATGACACAAAATTTGTTTTGGATGAAGCATATGTAGTGACTCAAGATCTTGTTTTTCCATAGAACAATACAAGCACCAAGAAAAACTATTGCAGGATATCAACCCCCATTCTGCTTTTGAATTTCAACCCTAACATGATGACAGTAGCAGGTGAGTTTTGTTTAGTAATTTATAACCAATCCTTCTGTTTCAAGGCCATCTTATTTTCCCAGTGTTCTCATTCCTTATTCTGGTGCTGGGTGATCCAGCTACTTCTTTTCTTCCCATTGCCATCCAGTCAGCTGGAGAACTGAGGAATCAGGGAGGTTTAGAATGATGAGGGATGAGAATAACAGCAGTTGATAGGAACATTACATTGTATTTGCAGAACAATATTACCACACCATTGATTGAAAACCTCTCTCAGGCAAGACAAAGGCTGATTGTTGGGAGTAAAATGCTTTGACCCTTATGTTGATCTGTGGACCACAAAGGATCTATCCCTGTCCTACCTGGTAGGTGGTTGCACTCACAGTAGGACTGTCCGTGGGGAAATGGCTTGAGGTTTCTTGTTTTCATTTGCCAAGAGGGCTGTAGTGTCTTAGTGGTTAAGACGCTGCGCTTGATGACAGGAAGGTTAGCAGTTCAAGACGACATACTGTATGATGGAGTGAGCTCCCAAGATCTGTCCCATCTGCCAACCTAGCAGTTCGAAAGCAAAGAATTGCAAGCAGATAAATAGGTACCACTTTGGCAAGGAAGGTATTAGCATTCTGTGCACTCGAGTGACTAGTGCATTACTTAGCTGGCATCCCTCCATCAAAATTACATTGAGAAAGTGCTGCTCAGAAAGAGTGGGTCAAAGCAGGTTCCTTGGAAACACACCTGCTGTTTGGTCACCAGCCACCAAAGCATAGACTGAAATCAAGGCGTAGCTTCCTCACAACCAATCCCCACAGATTGCCTTAGAACTATGGAATGTGAGCAAGGAGCTATCAGATAACTGGGCAGAACCACATGACTCTCTACCACCTGCCCAAGAACAACCATGGCCTGTGTGGAAAGCTTTTTAAATAACTGTGTGTGGTAGGAAGAGCAAGGGCTAATCTGAGAAAGTGGGGTTTCCCTGTAGATGACAGCCTGTGTGAATGCAGAGAAGTAAAAGCTACTGTATCTCCCAAATGATACAATGCACAAGATGCCCCTCAATGTGCAATGAGGAGGATCTGATGTTGGCAAGAGGAAATGCTGCTGATGTGGCCCAATATTAGGCGGATGTCATCTAGTCCTTTTAAATTCTATTTTGTTTTTAGATGTGTTATGGTAATTTTAGTTTCGTATGTTGTTATATGCTGGTGACGCCTCTGAGCACCACCAACATATAATATAACAAAGAAAGCATATACAGTAATACCTCATATAACATTAGTATCGAATAACACTAAAATCGCATAACATTAAGCAATGGGGGGGGGGGGAGAATTGCATCAGATAACATTAAGATCCTATGGGATGCTTCAGATAACAACCGCTAAAGCCTGTGTGGTTACAATGTATCGCTATGGATCCCATAGGATTTTAACATGCATCAGATAACACTAAAAATCGTATAACACCAAGACTTGTGGACCCAGGTTTTAGTGTTATCTGAGGTTTTACTGTAATAAAGAAAGGTGACTAGTCATGCTTGCTTGCCACACGACAATCGAAACGTCTGCAGACGCAGACAACGCTGGCTCTTTGGCTATAAAACGGAGACGAGCACCGAACCCTAGAGGCAGACACGACGGGCTTTCGAGGAAGGGAGACCTTACAGTGGAAGCAGGGACTACACTAGACTGCCTTGCACATCCTTCCAGGCCAGCCACCGCTTTCTGGTTGGACAAGAAGAGCTCTTTTTACCAAGGCAGTGTCCTTCCCGCCTTTGGGCAACTACTAGGTTTCTGGCCCTTTCTCCATTTCGCCTTCCTTCAGCCCAGCAGCCCTCTCAACCCGCCCCAACCCCCTCCCGCCAGAGATGTGGGAACCTTTCTCCCTCCCTCGGAACCTTTGCTGCGGGAGTGCCTGTTGCTGCCCGGGGGATCCTCCGGGTGGCTCCGGCTGAGGGGACGCTAGTTTACGGTTACCCCCAAGCGGAGGGAGCGAGAAAGGAACGAGGCGGCGGAGGAGGCGGTGACAACAACGGCACGGCTAAACGCGCCCCCCCCCCCGCGCGGCACCACCAGGAGCGCCTCCACCTCCGGCTCCCTGGCCCCGCCGCAGCCCTCCCCCACCCCCCGGAGGTGAGACCCAGGCTCCGGCTGCCGTGGCTTTGAGGAAGGGGGCGGGGGGGGGAGGGACCACAGACCAGTGGTGAGGCGCCTTTGGGGAGCGGGTGGTGGGCCCAAGGGTGGGTGGGAGGCAGAGACACCCCCCCCCGCCAGAGTCAGGCCCTGTGGGGAGGGGGGGCAGGAAGGCCTGGGCGACTGCGTTAGCTCAGCCCTCCTGTTGGGGGAGCGCCATCCTCCCCCCCCCCGGGGGGGAGGGGAAGAGAAGGTGGGGGCAGACACACCGAGGTGAGCCCTGGAAGGAGCATCAGAACAAAAGCCAGGGAGTTAAATGCGCGGGACCAGGGTTGTTTCCCTCCAAACAATCGGGTGCACACACACACACACGCACACACACACACACACACCCCTCGCCCCACTGTCCCCGTTATGCAGGCCGTGGTGGGTGGAAACCTTAGGGATGCCGAAGGAAAGGAGGCGTAGAGACAATCCAGGAGAGGAGGGGAAGGTATCTGTAGTAGAGTATGGTTTGGACTACTTGGCTGGGAACTTCTGGTCCTGAGAAGTCTGGCTAGCTTAGGAAAACTAACACACACACTCACACCCCTTTGAGTGTGTTCACACACACACACACACACACACACACACACACACACACACACACACACACACACACACACACACACACAGGAAAACTAACACACACACTCACACCCCTTTGAGTGTGTTCACACACACACACAGGAAAACTAACACACACACTCACACCCCTTTGAGTGTGTACACACACACACACACACACACAGGAAAACTAACACACACACTCACACCCCTTTGAGTGTGTGTACACACACACACACACACACACACAGGAAAACTAACACACACACTCACACCCCTTTGAGTGTGTTCACACACACACACACACACACACACACACACACACACACACACACACACACACACACACACACACACACCCTTTGAGTGCGTTTTGAGTAGCGGTCCAAAACGTAGTGAACGTGTGGGAAGATAATTTAGATCCACTGTTTTTACACAGTGTGGATACACAGATATCAGAAAGTAAACAAAACAGAAACCGTTGTGGCACCTTGGAGACTTACTCTTGTATTTTAATGTTAGCTTTCGTGGATCAAGTCCACTTCGTCAGACATAAGAGTGGATTTTCATGGTATACATTTATACATATCTGCTATAGAGGCCCATTGCTACTGTAACTAGCCACACTGATTCCATGTTATTACTGATTGTAAATAACTCACTGATTTGCATATCTATCTGTTGAACCAACCAATTATGTGCCCAGCCACTCTGTACCGTTATACCAGATATGTATAAATGTATACAGGTACAGTACTATGAAAATCCACTCTCATGTCTGATGAAGTAGACTTGATCCATGAAAGCTAACATTAAAATACAGGAGTTAGTCTTTAAGGAGCCACAATGTTTTTTGTTTTGTTTACTTTATGATATGCTTGCAGGGACTAACAGGGATACCACTTCAAAAAATTCTGGATACACAGAGTAGAGAATAAAGATGTACATGTAACAGCTGAAAAATTAGCCTGGAGCAGGAGTTTGAGGAGGAGACTACCCAGGCATCGTTTTCCAGTTTGTGGCAGTAGTATTGTGAGAGGAAATCATCTGGTAGACTCAATTTGATCCTTGACCAGAGCCTGGTGATGCAGTGGTTAAAGTGATGTACTGCATCCAAAACATTGTGAGTTCAATCTTGATGGGGACAAAGTTGACAGCCTTCCATCCTTCTGAGTTCAGTAAAATGAGTTCCCAGCATGTTGGAGGAAAAATACTAATTAACTTGTGAACTGCCCAGAGAGTGCACTAACTGCTATGGGGCAATATATATGTGTAATTGCTTTGCTTTTGATCTGATTAAGGTTTTCTGAACTTTTGAGTCCCAGCTGATCCGAGTGTATCTACTGCCAACTTGTTTAAATTTGGTTTTAGTTCACATGAAACAAATCTATCATATGTTACTATTTGTTGAGAAATAATGTTGCTAACCACAGAATAATGGAGCAAGGTTATAAAGAAAAGGAATTGCACACACACCCCATTACAATTTACAGCCTGCATAGATGTGCAGAGAGGGAACAGAATGTGAAAATTAATAGTTGGGGTGGAACAGGATATATGTACTAGTAGTAGTCACAGAAAAAATGAAGGTAGAATGGATTTGATTATTAACGATAAGGAATGCTGTGATGAACAGAAACAAGCATAATTAAGCATACCAGAAGGCAGCAGTGAGAGAAAAAAAGAAGTAACAGAGGCTGATAGAAGATACATTTTGTCCAGGCATAGCAATTTTTATAGACGTGGAGAGAAGAAGGAAATCCAATTGGTTTCTGCATCTTGAGGACTCACTTCTGCCTTGTTTAAAATCCAAGTTTTGTAACTCCCAGTACAGTAGATATTAAGACTCTTGAACAGAAACATCATTTACATCTTTCATATGACCTCTTTGGTAAGAGAGATATGAAAATTCTATATTTGGACAAGGCAGAGATTCATTGGGACAGGAAGAAAGAAGCATGGGAAACATCTGCCCTCTGCTCCTAATGCAGTCAGTACCATGTCAGAAATTGGTCTGAGAAAGCTGAATTGGATAAGGCTATAAAATTGAGAATTGAAGTAGATGTAGAGGAAGACAGAGGCAAGCCTCCCTAGCAGATGAAACTATCAGGGAGCCCTCCGGTATGTGTTTGTGTGTACAGAAAGCATATTTTAAGATGTTAGATTAGGATCTTCATGGTTAATATTAATGAGATAGGTGAAGTTATGATTGGGGAGATGCATGTAAAGAAGATTGTCTAACATCTCTGAGTGGTTCTGTAGACACAATCTGGAAAATGAAGTTTGGTATTATATGAGAGCATTTGACTCTAAACTCCATGTAAATATTACTTTTTGCAGAAATAAGATCCCCCCCCTAAAGATCTACCACTTGAGCTGTAAGAGGAATTGATAAACTTGTAATTGAGTCATTGGTTAATTAAAACCGAGGCTGATAAATAGTCTCCTGTTTCTCTTTCTCTCTGTTTGCATGTGATTAAGAGAGTTATGAAAAGGTGTTGAAAGGTGAATGGGGAATTGCCATATCTGTCTTCTATGAATCTACTTTGATACATACCCTTTGTATAGCTACATTTTGCATATGGTGTATGGACACCCTTTTATGTTTCCACTCATTCCTCTGCTTAACAGGAATTTCTGATTGCATATGGGACGATAGATATTTATGTGTACTATGCCATCAGTATGTGTGGAGCCATAAGATCCTTGTGTTAAGGAGTTTGCAATCTAAAATTCATCACTAAGAAGACAAAAGAGGCATGTGAAGAAATGGGGTTAGTCTGTGCAAGCTTATCACACAAGAAAAAAGACAAAAATGTGTCACAACACTTTGGAAACTAATTGCTATATTTTAATATGAAATTTTGTGGATTAAGAGCAGTTAGTTGTTAAGGTGCCATGCTGTACTTTTCCGAGGGGGTCTTGTTGCTTGTCTGATACTTTTAAGGGGATTTCACACGAAATCCTGGGTATGTTCATTGAAGGAATAGAATAATTCTTAAAGCAAAGCAGTTACAAATATATACTGCCCCATACCATTTAGTGCAATCTCTGGGTGGTTCACAAGTTAATTAGCATCCACCCAACATGCTAGGTACTCATTTTACTGGCCTCAAAATGATGGAAAGCTGAATCAACCCTGAGTAATAGTCAGGATCAAACTCACAACATTTTGGCTGCAGAATGGCCTTTCCTGATGGTAGAACTGCATCCTTTCTGCCAAACATTTAATGGATGATTTTCAAAATGTGCTGGTGGTTTTTTTTTAAATTTGCATGTGGAGAACTAATTTTCAAGAATAAGAGGGGGTGGGGGAATGTTGGTCAGGGGCTTGGGAACCAAATAGATAGTTCTAGTACTCTGCATCCTTTCTTTCAGTGCATGGAACGAGTAATGTGTACTTCTTAGTTGGGTTGAAGCTCTTGAATTTACAACAAAACTATTGCGATTTAAAACAAAATTATTGTGTCTTGTGAGTATTCCAAGAATAAATATTTAGCAATTGAACTCCACCAACCTAGCTACTTTTTAAGGAATCTTTACTCACTAAACTTGTTTCGGATATAGGGTAAAAATGTGTACTGTAGGATAATACTGTACTTAGGATTGTTGCACTTTGCAAATTGTTTTTTAATTTTTTTAATTTTTATTGAATTTTGAATCATAAACATACTAGTGTAAACAAAAAAATAAAAACAGTGAATGTAAAATATCAATAAACTCAGGTACATCATGCTTCACTTGCATATCAAATCTTGTATATAACAATATTACAAACGTCATTATACCTAGCAATCTTCGTTTTTAGCAATATTTCTAAATCATTACCTGATGGTATTTCTGCAATTTCTTATACAATTTATAATATCAACACCTTGGTGCTATTTTACAAAGTCCAATAATTTACCATATGTTTATTGTACTTTGTGAATTGTTTTAATAGACTGGGGAACAAATGGAAGTGTTAGCAACCCCATAACTTTAGCTGCAAAAAAGGCTGATATATTTATTACTTTTCCAAACCATGTAACCTTAGTAGATGTTCTGTCATGTCTGTAATGTACACATCCTGGTGCTAATTACACTCTTAATTGAAGGACATCATTTGGAAACCATGTCAGTTTTTCATCTAAAGCAGAGGTCCTCAAACTATGGCTCATGGCATCAAATGATCCAGCCCAAGCCCTTGGTGTGATTGTGCGTGGTGCCGCCTCAATCCTTGTCCCGTCCCTCCTTTGTCCCTGGGCAAGCGAGACAGGTGCCGCCTCAATCCTTGTCCCGTCCCTCCTTTGTCCCTGGGCAAGCGAGACAGGCATGTGTGTGGTGGCAGTGGTGGCAGCCGGTTCATGGTCCTTCAGACTGTTGAGACGCCACCTCCTCCACCTCCACTATCGCCTCCCTCCTCTGCTTAGTTTGGTGTTTCTTTGCTGGTGCTCCATAGCAGGGAAGTTGACAATCCCTCAGACTGTTGAGGGGCCGCCGTTGCCACCAGCCCCTCAATAGTATGAGGGACCATGAACCAGCCCCCCGCTTAAAAAGTTTGAGGACCCTGATCTAAAGCCATTAAAGAATCAAAGCACTACATAAAATAGTGTTTACAAATTGTGTGTAGTTGCTCTTTGCAAGCAACTGTTGGATTTATGCATTGTTGTTAGCTTGCTTGTGCTTGCAAACTTTCCTGTTTTAAATCTGCCTGCGTAAAAGCTTGTTGCTGACCTATAGCAATGTGAAATACACAGTTTGCACATGTTCATAGTCCCTTCTTTGTTATTATTTCCCATGCCTCTAATACCAAACATTGGCAGTGAAAACATTTTGTATGTTAAAACTCTTTTGAATCCTAGTTCAAAGAAAACTTCCAGTTTTTGAATTCAATTTATCCATTTGAGTTTGCATACCTGTAGGGGAAGTATTCCTCTTTAAAAGGAAAGATTACAATGTAGATCCATTTGTCTTTAGTAATTATGCTTATTTTTGAAACACAATTGGGCATACACCAGACAACGGCAACCTTGTTGTGCTGGCTAATCTTTCTCACACTAGGTCAAGCGAAAGGAACTACAGATTGAACTCACCAATAGTGGCTTCATTCTGGCAGTTTAACGTCTAATCTACACACAGAAGTAGTAGATTATGCTGTTGTTGCCGGATGAGCACAGTTCTTAATTACTGGTATTTGTTTGCTGAACAGCACCTTATGTAACTATTAAGTCATTCTTTGTATTTTGTTTAGAATGTAAAATACAAGTATTTAAAATTCTGCCCTGGTGGTGCAGTAGATAAACTGCTGTCCTGCAACCAAAAGATTGTGAGTTCGATCCTGGCCAGGATACAAGGTTGACTCAGCCTTCCATCTTTCCGAGGTAGGTAAGATGAGTACCCAGAATGTCGGGGCCAAAATACTAATTAACTTGTGAACTGCCCAGAGTGCACTAAAGCGCTATGGGGCGGTATATAAGTGTGATTGCTTTGCTTTACCCCAAAGACTGATAGAGTTCTGCCAAGATAACGCACTGGTCATAGCAAACACTCTCTTCCAGCAACACAAGAGGAGACTTTACACATGGACATCACCAGATGGCCAACATCGAAACCAGATTGATTACATACTCTGCAGTCACCGATGGAGAACTTCCATACAGTCAGCAAAAACAAGACCAGGAGCAGATTGTGGCTCAGATCACAACCTACTGATTGCAAAATTCAGGCTTAGACTAAAGAAAAGGAGAAAGGAAAAAATACAGTCACTTGAATACAGAATTTCAAAGAAAAGCAAGGAGAGATAAGGAAACCTGCCTGAACGAACAGTGCAAAGAAATAGAGGAAAACAATATCAGTGGTAGGACTAGATATCCTTTCAAAAAAATTGGGGAACTCAAGGGAACATTTAAAGCGAAAATGACCATGATAAAAGACAAAGATGGCAAGGAGTTAGCAGATGCAGAAGAGATTAAGAAAAGATGGAAAGAGTACACAGAGGAACTCTACAAAAAGGACCTCAACACCCCTGATAATCACAATGATGAGAACATTGAACATGAGCCAGACATTCTAGAGAGTGAAGTCAGAAAGGCCCTAAAAAACACTGCAAACAACAAAGCCAGTGGAGTTGATGGTATCCAAGTTGAACTTTTCAAAGCCCTGCAAGATGATGGAATCAAATTATTGCATTCTGTATGCCAGCAGATTTGGAAAACACAACAATGGCCACAGGATTGGAAAAGATCTGTATACGTTCCACTCCCCAAAAAGATTAATGCCAAAGAATGTTCAAATTATCGAACAATTGCGCTCATCCCTCACGCTAGCAAGGTGATGTTCAAGATAATACAGGATAGACTGCAACAGTATGTGGAGAGAGAATTACCAGAAGTGCAGGCGGGTTTCAGAAGAGGCAGGGGGACTAGAGACCACATCGCCAACATAAGATGGATCATGGAAAAAACAAAGGAATATCAGAAACAAGTCTACTTCTGTTTCATTGATTACACTAAGGCTTTTGACTGTGTCGACCACAACAAAATGTGGCAAGTAATTAAAGAGATGGGAGTACCGGAACACCTTATAGGCCTCATGAGAAATCTGTACATGAATCAAGAGGCAACAGTTAGGACAGAAAATGGAATGACAGAGTGGTTTGGAATAGGAAAAGGAGTAAGACAAGGCTGCATTTTGTCACCCTGCTTATTCAACTTATACACAGAACACATAGTGCGCAATGCAGGGATGGAGGAATCACAATTTGGGATCAAAATTGCTGGAAGAAACATCAACAATTTGAGATATGCAGATGATACCACCCTAATGGCAGAAAGTGAGGAGGACCTAAAGAAGCTCCTGATTAGGTTGAAAGAAGAAAGTGAAAAAGCTGGCTTGAGACTCCATATCAAAAAAACCAAGATAATGGCAACAGGCCCTATCAGTCCCTGGAAAATAGATGGGGAAGAAGTAGAAGCAGTGACAGATTTTACTTTCTTAGGATCTAAGCTCACTGCAGATGGTGATTGCAGCCATGAAATAAAAAGCCGACTGATTCTTGGGAGGCAAACAATGAGAAACCTGGGGAACACAGTGAAAAGTAGAGACATCACATTGCAAACAAAAATTCGCATAGTCAAAGCAATGGTATTCCCTGTGGCAATGTATGGTTGTGAGAGCTGGACCATTAGGAAAGCTGAGCGCAGAAGAATAGACGCCTCTGAGATGTGGTGTTGGAGGAGAGTTTTGAGAGTTCCCTGGACAGCAAGGAGAACAAATAGGTCAATCTTAGAAGAAATCACCCCTGACTGCTCCTTAGAAGGTCAAATAGTGAAGATGAAGCTAAAGTACTTTGGATATCAAATGAGAAGAGATGATTCACTTGAGAAAGCATTGATGCTTGGAAGGGTCGAGGGCAAGAGAAGAAGGGGACAGCCAAAGATGAGATGGCTAGATGGTATTGTGGAGGCAGTGGGCGCAGAGCTAAGCGAGTTGAGGGGGATGGTGGAGGACAGGAGTGCCTGGCGGACAGTGGTCCATGGGGTCGCAGAGGGTCGGAATCCACTGTGCGACTGAACAACAACAAAAACAAAGAGCTGGTAGCATTAGAAATGAAGGAAATGATTGTATGCTTCATACAGCCAATCACCAGTCAAATATTAAAGTTCTCATAGTTTTGCTGGCTGCATCAATGAGAGTGACATGTAGCTCTTCAGACTTTCTTTGAGCACGGTCACATGAAGGGCTTTAAGAGTTATAATTTGAAGCATGCTGCATGGATTTTTTTCCTACTGAGTTACGTAGGACTTCTGAGTACTATAAATGTATTTCAGGTTCGTTTTTAAGAAACTTGGCAATAATTGTGTCTAAACTCAGAATTTTGCTCTCATGGTTAGCTCCTGATCCAGCAAAATGTATCTCTGGCAGAATGTGACTTTCTCCTTCCTCTATGGAACTTTATTTTTTCTGAAAATGTTCTCTGAAGATTTGGGGAGATCTGGGATAGTGTGGATGTAGATACTTTGGGCTACATAGGGAGGAGAGACCCAATGTCAGATGATCTCGATAGGCTAAAGCAGAGGTGGGGCATGTATGACTTTCGAGACCAGTGTTTCCCAATCTTTGGTTTTTGGACTTCAGTTCCCAGAAGCCTAAGTCAGTTGCCCAAAGCACTGATCAGCCAGTGTACTGTCATAGACTTCTGAGAATTGAAGTCCACCAGTGGTCCACAGAACATAGTTTGGGAACACCTTTCTAGACATTTCTAAATGCCAGATGTAATCAACCCTAGCCAGCATATCCAGTGGTAGTGTGAGATGATATGCATCTGGAGAGCCACACATATTCCATCCTGAACTATAGTAGCTACATTAAAATGAAGGCAAGAATATTAATTTCTGATGAGAACTATGGATTTCCAGAATCACTGGCTTCCAGAAAAATGCCAAATGTTAGTTTATTGTGTCACTTTGTGTATCTATACACTCTAGAGCAGTGTTTCCCAAACTTTGTTTTTTTGACTTGAATTCCCAGAAGCCTAAGTCAATTCCCTAAAGCACTGATCAGCCAGTGCACTTACTTAGGCTTCTGGGAATTGAAGTTGTGTTGTGGGGTGTGGGTCCCACATTTGGAGCCACTGCTTAGAGCCTCATGAGGAGTGTAACTATGACTCCCAAGAAGAACTGCAGCAGCTTCCGCCTTTTAAAAAACAAATCAACAGTAGGCAGGGCCGGATTTTCCTATAGGCTAACTAGGCTTCACCTAGGGCCTCAAGATCAAGAGTGGCCTATATTCAAATAAGTGTTCTTGACTTTTTTTTATTTATTATCCGTGCCACATTTTTTATAAAGGTTAGTACCAATCACAACATGTTTCATTTAACATATTGATATATATCACAGCAATGATGTATTTTATTATCTCTCATGTAATTTACAAACTTAAAAATGGGAGCTGAATGGGCCACATAAGTGGAATAGCCTAGGGCCTCTTTTCATGTAAATCTGGCCCTGACAGTAGGAAAGCAAAGACCATGATGCCAATGGTGCCAATAGATAACTTGAAAGCCCATCTTGTGGGAGGGGGCGGGGAAGCAAAAGTGCACAGATTAGGATTTCTGGGCTGCAATTCCTGGGATTTTGGGATAAATTATGGAGAATTCTGGGAATTGTAGTCCAATAAATGAAAGAGCCCATTGTAAGAAAGTGTTGTTTTGCAGTTCTGTAGCACCTCAGAAGGGGTAGTCTGGGTTTTTTTTAGAGACCAAAGAACATATGGACAATTCTGGAGCTGGAGGAGAAATCACAGGCAGGGCTTAAGCAGGCAATAAAACCAAACAAAAATTAGGGCCAGATTATACCAAGGTGAGCTTTAAAAACAAACTATGAGTTTGAGTAGGAATGTTTTGACCAGTGAGGTTCCTGAATGGAATGTGCTTCTACTGCCTTAAATACAATTTTCAAGATTCAGCAGTATGTAATTAAGAATGATGATCTCCAAAATGTACATTGTTTGTCTTTTAAATCACCAGTTTTACTTTTAGAAAAAAAGGAGGGGTAGCAGATGTATTTCTAGCAGGTTTATAAGACTGCTGATAAGAATCAAATTAAAAATCCTATTGCTGGGAGTATTCATTCAAAATGAATGAAATCTAATTAAAAATCCTATTGCTGAGAGTACTCATTCAAAATAGTTCATGGACTGTTGTAAAAGAATATTGGTTTTGGATGTTTTGACAGGAAGGTAGTATTAGGTAGGGCAGTGTCTAAGCAAGTGTGCTATAATGAACTGTTTGGAGACATCACGCAGTAAGACAGATGGCTGCCAGGGTTTAACAATCTGTAAAAGGTTGTCTCTTAAAGTTTTGTATTTATGTTTTGCAGTTGTACATCAGAGCAGAGATTCTTGGCTGCTACTGCTTTTTCTTCTTTATTAGGCCATTGACAACCAGTGTGGCATATAGGCCTCTCCTTTTTGTTTCTGTAAATATCTATTTTGTGATATTCAAATCTATTCTAGCCCTTCTAATCTTTTAATACCATCAATCCATCTAGTTTGTAGTCTTATGTTCTGAAACGCAGTAGGTTTTAGCCACAGTGGTATAAAAGAGTAATGGACTAGGTCTCCGGCAACTTTGGAAAATCATGGAATATATGGTGGCAAATAGGGAAAAAAATCATTCCTAAAATACCTTATATAACTTGAAATCCTATTAGGATTGCTATATATCAGGTGCAACTTAGTAGCTGTTAATAATAACATTGTTGTTTGGTGGATAATAGTAGGAACACTTTTAAAAGTACTTTAGTTTGTTGTATATTTTTTCTCACTTGTCCATCCTGGAAGCATTTTCATAAATACTTTACACAACTAGTACAGTCTGATTCAGTCTGATTTTTATTAACCTTCTACATGCTTGTTGTCTGGCCAGGTTATCCTGCTATGGTACTAGAGTAGACCCTACAGCCAGCGACTCAGCACCGAGTCAGGTGGCGGTTAATTAACCTGACAACCCTGAGGACTAATGGCCTTGGTTGGCAAAGTCCACAGGGAAGGGTGATGGTCCCCAAGGAGATTGTTTTGCAAAGATTGTGAACCACCTTGAGTACTACTTTGTAGTGGAGAAGGTGTGTGTTTGTTTGTGTGGGATTAGGGTTGCCATATGTCCCAGTTTTCCTGGATTCAAGTTGTCCCGGCTGGTTCAAGAAAAAACATGTAAAAGTCCCGGATTTTAAAATTTGAACAAAGGAAGCAAGATCACCCCTCACCAAGTGATTTTTATAAGGAGTTAATTCACTGCCTCAATGCCTTTCTTTCAATTATCCTACTTGAAAGTGGTGAAGGCAAAACAGCACCCTGAGAAGCCCACTGGGGAGGGGAGACGCTTGCAAGCAAGATAATTGAAAGAAAGGCAGGGAGGCAGTGAAATAGCCCTTGGCTCACCTTGAAGTTTGGGGGACAATGAGTTGTCCTCAGCCCTTTTCTTCGAAAGCTGGGAGGGAGCAAGAAATACCCATATCTGAGAAGCCAAACTTCTACCATACACTGGGGTGGAGGATTCCTTCTTCACGTGACTGCAAAGGGTTAATTGCATAGGGTATTCCTAGAGAGGACGGAAACAGGGTGGACAGGAAGTGAAGAGTCATCCATCACAAAGGTTCTCCAAAATAAGTCCCTTCCTGTCTCCTACTTTTCTCCTACTGGAGGGAAATGGAGGCTCCATTCTGGGCCCCTCTTTAGAACTTTCTTCCAAGGGATCCTCTTGTGGGGTATGAGGGTGAGTCTACTTCAGTGGTGTGTGTATGAAGGGGAGGGTGCAGTGACCTTAGGGGAAGGAAGGATGATTTCAAAAGTGGCCCAAGAAATTTTATTCAAAAAAATAAAAATAGAACCATCAAGAATAGCCTTTTGCAAAAAGAATCATACAGGGAAATAATCTCTTGACTACAGTTTATTTTAAACTGATGGAGGATTCCGTGGGGTCTTAGATCCACAGTCTCCTTGACAGCCCCGTCCGACGCATGCACAGTTTGAAGAATGCAATCATGTCACGTGGCTGTCCCGGTTTGATGGGAGAGAATTAGGCAACCATATGTGGGATAGCTGAGCATGTCCACTGTGAGCCATTGAGTCCTGCCTTGCAGGCACAAGGCAGTCTGGATGTGAGGGGTGGGGAGGACAGGTCTCCCCAGTCCTAGGCCAGGAGAGATTCAGCCACAGGGAGACGAAGGAACAGACAGTTTCTTCTTTCGTGTCTAGGTCTGACTTTAAACTGCCCAAATGAAGCCACCTTTTGG
This sequence comes from Furcifer pardalis, assembly GCA_030440675.1. Taxonomy (NCBI): domain Eukaryota; kingdom Metazoa; phylum Chordata; class Lepidosauria; order Squamata; family Chamaeleonidae; genus Furcifer; species Furcifer pardalis. Next base: position 108,537,028 of record CP126893.1, read on the forward strand.
TGAATGCAGTCTGTAGTTCCTTTCGCCTGACCTAGTTGTGAAAAAGATTAACCCCAGCACAACAAGGTTGCCATTGCTCCGGCTGTACCCAGTTGTGTGTGTGTGTGTGTGTGTGGGGAAAATACCTCAATCTTCAAGGAAGCTCTTTTCTGTGTGCTGCCTGATAAGGAACAGCTGCAGGAGGCTGAGATGGCATAATAAAAGGGCAGAAGGGAGCAAATAAAAGGGCAGAAGGGAGCAGGCAAAGAGGAGGGATGGGTCATTGTTGGACGCAGAGGAAGAGGAGATGTGAGGAGATGCTGCCCAGGACTGGGAGTTGCTCTTTTGTGCCTTTGTCCTGGAGCTTATGAAATTATTGTTAGGATACTCTGCTGCTGCCCCCCAAAAAGGGGGGCTTGTGGACCCCCCAATTGAATATAAAAGTAGTAAATAAATTAATAGCCTTCATACCTTGTGACTTTTCATTTTATGGTAACCATTCAAGTTCTTTCTTGCTTAAACCCTTGCAGAGCCTTTGGCAGTTTTGGTCCTTCCTTGGATGTGTTGCACTTCAGTTCCCATCACCCTAGCCATGGGATCGTCACCTGGTGCTGGTTGTGAGTGATGTGAGTTGTAGACCAAATATACCAGAAGGGAGCCACCTTGGGAGAAAAGGATTTACCGGCCTTGGTGTTTTTTTTTTAAAAAAATCTTTAATATAGAAACCAAACTAACTTGATCTTCTACCTGAAACATCATGAATGTTATGCAGCACAGCAATTCATCTTCAGTTTATAGGTCTAAACAAGTTATAATGAATCATATGAAGGAGATGTATTTTGTTTATCAATGTGACCTCCCTCAATTAAGTTATAAGCCTGATTCAATGCAGGCTAGGTTGTAATAACCTAGCCATAAAACTAGAGAAGTAGGTGTTAGCTGGATGTGTTATGTAACTTTTTCCTAGGTGGACAGTTCTGAACTGGGTCAGACTTGTGTGAGAAATGAGGGCAAGCTAATGTCTGTGATACTTGCCTGTGTCTGCAGTAATAATGTTGCATATCTGAAGTTTGCCAGGCTCGCTGGAAGCCCTCTAGAGACAGACTCCTTATGTAACTGCAAAGATGATAGCTATGAAGAATTGAAGTGGGTATGCAAAAGACTAGTTCGATGCTAAAACCTTCCAAATAGTTAATTCTTCTAGTTGTTTCAGTCACGATCTTCTGAGAGTTTTGGAAAGAGGACTTTTATTTAACTCTGTAGTTACTGAATTAATTTTGATTTCAGTTTTAGTGACAGTTATGGAGTGTTGCACACCAGGATATCTGGTAGAAGCTAAATTCTGTTAAACCAATAGGTTGTATTTTATAATGTAGTTATTTTGTTCACTGCCTTCAAGTTGTTGAAGCTTATTGTTTTAACTATTTCTCTTTTATTAGTGTATAATTGTCACTATAAAAGCTTACTCAACGTTTACAGTGAAGGTTCTGTCTTGAACTATGTAGTAGAACTAAATTTGTTTCTTGAATACTCCATCTTCCTTTATGCTAACACTCTGAAACCATTATGATGATCAGAAATGTATTGCTAAGCTTCTCATCAAGAAAGATATTTTGTCACTTTGTCTTGGCTGTTTAGGTAGAATGATAATTGTATATATAGTATTTTTCTGCTACCACATGCTAGGTTTCATCCAAACTGTTTAGTTGTGAGAGAAAGCGGTGGCTTTTGGATGAATATATCTATGTATTTTTTAAAAGGAGGTTACATCTGGAAAGATTATTTTGCACAGTTATGCTGACCTTTAAGCAGATTTTTTAGGACATGCCATCTCCACAATTAAAGGTCTGAAGCCAACCTAGTTATTTAACTTCAAAAAATAGATACATATTCTCATCTTATACTCCTTTTATGGGTGTTGACTTCCCATGCAATCTCCCCCATATTATCTTTTCAAAGATTCTGGAAAGAGAAGTCGTAAAGGAGGGGGAGGATATTTCTCATATGAAGCCATTATTTGTTAAGGTATATTGCTAGTCACAGGTAACAAATGCAGAGGGTCTCTTTGGAACTCTCTGCGTGATTTACTTAGTAAGTCTTCTTCTGTGTCTAGGGCAGATGTGAAACTACCAAAATGAAGGCAACTTTTGGGGAGTTCATTCTGCAGTTCCTTTTGCCTGACCTAGTGTGAGAAAGATTAGCCAGCAACACAAGGTTGCCATTACCCAATTGTGGTTCAAAATTACCACAGTCTTCAAGGAGGATCTTTATGTGTACCCCTACTCAGTGAGTGATTTACTTTGAAAAACACTGTTCATCATCCAGATAAAAGGGCTGCAGTGGCTCAGTGGTTAACAAGCTCGCTTTGTAAGCTGGAAGGCTGGCAAGTTGGCACTTTGAGACCCAGGTCCTGCATGATGGTTTGAGCACCTGTCTTTGTCCCAGCTTCTGCCAACCTAGCAGTTCAAAAGTAAGAAATTGCAAGTTGATAAGTAGGTACCACTTTGGTAGGAAAATATCTTGGGGACATGAAAGGAGTCTCATTCGGGCATCCCCTGAGTGGAGTTTTTCCAGCAAAAATCCTTTCAACACAGAATAATTTCTGACACGAAAGTATTATTATCATCCAGATGCCCAGGTGCTTTTTGATTTAGTTACTTCCCATGTTTGGCTTCTGTTTTAAAGATCTTGATGAAGAAAGCTTGCACAGAGATTGAAGAAAATAGCATTAAAATGAATCAGGTAGTGTTTTGCAGTAGATTTGCCAGAATAGAGAAATGGGGATGGACATAATTTGGCTGTTGACTCTATAGACAACTAAATGAACCTTGTAGACAATATTCCTAAGCAGGTTGAACAGATGAAGCTGTTAATGATTTAACTCATGGATTTTTCTTAAATAAAAGAGATTACTAAAGAAGACTGGACTAGCAACAATTATGTAATGGTGCTCTTTATAATTTGGGACACATTGATAAATTTAGTAGGTAGATTATACCAGATTATAAACAAAAATGAAGAAGCACAAAGAATACTAAGGAAAGAATGGGGAAAGGAATTGGACATTTCAATGGATGAAAAGGTATGGAAGCGAAAGAACACAACTGTAAAATCATGTGGAAATGGTACATGACTCTGGCATGCCAACATCAAATGAGTAGAAAAGAGACAAATTTGTGCTGGAGATGTGATAAGTCGGTACATACCTACATATGTGGTAGGGATGTGAATATGTGACTAAAGCTTGGAAATTAGTAGAAAGGGAATTGGGAAAAATTATAGCGGTCACAGCTGGATTAAACCCAAAAACTGTATTGCTAGGGGAGGTTGATGACATTAAGATTGACAATAATAAGAAAGAGTTGATAGTTATATTGTTGTCTGTGGCAAGGCAATTGAATGCTACTGAATGGAAGGAAAAGTTAGTGATAAACAAGGATAGATGGTATTTGGAGTTTGGCATTAAATGATAAATTAATTACAGAATTGAAGATCAAGAAAGGAATGATTACAAAAGCTAGATTTTGGGAAATATGGAAGCCCTTTGTCACATTTGGATTGACAAATAAGGAAGGGGTAAAACCGTGTCCAGAAATATATACTAGTAACTTTTGGGAAAAGAAATAAGAACTAAATGAAATACTAACGATGTAAACAAATTGTATATGTACAGCACGGGTGGGTTCAAGGGAGAGTGAGTTTTTTGTATGTAAATATGTTTGTTTATTTGCCTTTTTTGTTTATGTGGTTTATAAAAAAAATAAAAAGTATGTAGAAAAATAAATAAATGTTGACATTGCCTCTTTTTTTGTCTTGCAGGGCTGCTTTGAACAAAAATCATGAGTAGGTAATGCACAAGAATTTCTGTTGGAAAACATGTCGGACGAGTCTATCTCAGGGAGTGATCCAGATGTGGACCCGGACTTGGAGCAGGAGGATATGGAAGAAGAGGAGGAGGAAGAAGAAGAAGATGAAGCAATGGAGGAAGATAATGATGGGGATGATGAGGAAGATTTACTTGATGAGAATGGTAAGTAGTGGGCCAGATAGTAATTGTAAGCCAGGGGTTCGAAACGTTTTCCCACCACTGACTAGACATGTCCTTGACATGCAGCTGCGGAGGCGGGTTGCTCCCAGGGCTTATGTTTTTGTTGTCATTGGCAGTGGTGATCACTTGGTTTTTGTGGCTTTTTGCACAGTCTCCGTCGCTTCTCCCAGCAATGGATGCTTTGTGGAGCATAATTGCTCCTTTTTCAGGTTTCTCTTTCTCTCCTCCATGGCACTTCAGCAGGGAAAGTGCGCCATTTTAGGACTTCCTGGTTTCATGCTGGACGCCCAGGTGATGACCTTATCACATGGGCACCCAGTGCAGAACCAGGAATTCCTAGAATGGCATGCTTTCCCTGCCGAAGCGCCATGGAGTAGCAACAGAGAAACCCGAAAATGGAGTGATTATGCTCCGCGAAGCCTCCTGCTGCTGGGAGAAGCAGCGGAGAGTGTGCAAAAAGCTGCAAAACTGATGCGACTGCCACCACTGTAGCAGTAAGTGACGTATTGTGACTTCTGGCAGTGGGGGGCGGGTGGAGGCGGTCCTAGAGGTGCCCGTGTGACCACTGCAGGGCAGATTAATGATGTGCATGGGTCAAGTTCAGCTCATGGGGCGTAGGTTGTGAATGCCTGTTGTAAGCATTTGCCTTGGACTGTTAAATCTGATGAGAATGTTTTTTATGCAAGAAGCAGATTTTTTTTTTCATTCTAAAACTTGTGAATGTACCAGTTTTTGAACATTTTATGTAATGTTATGTAATGACCCAGCTTATTCTTGAGTTGGTGGTTCCATGTTTAGTAAGGAGGGTAGAGCTGTTTAGCTCTGTACCTACCAGGAAATTCTCCATGTGGCAATAATAATTTGAGAGAACACTGTGTTTATAGTTGCTTCTTCTGAGGTGGAGATTTCAACTTATTATCTAATATTATACATTTGCTTCGAGGCAGTTGGTGGATTCTTCTCACAACAGGATTAAACTGGCTAAAACCAGGGCTGCATGTACTTTATGCTAAAAATATTTAAATTTTATACTAAAGATTACTGATGTCTGAGGTGTAAATGATGCAGATATTCTCAGTTTGCATAATTTCTCTTCATGATTCTACTTTCTTGACTATTTTGAATATCTGATACTAGGTTGGTAATAATGCAGAAAGGTCAAAAGCTTTGCAGAGCATGGAAGCCTTCACTTATGGAATCCTTGTTAAAAACATTACTCACAGGCAGAAGGTTAGGTTAAATGTGGAAAACAGAAGAATAGTTGTTGGATTGAGCAAAACATCCTTCTTGTCGTGCATTTAGTATTTACACTACTGACTCACCAGATGACCCCAAAAAGCTTATAGTTGGGAATAACGGTCATAAGAAGTCTCAAAGTGCTTCAACAAATACAGTCTTCCAATTCAATTTTACCGTTCTCTCTAGCAGCTACTGATAGCCTTTGATCTTTGGTAAATTTGTCTGAACATTTTTCTTAAAAACTAGAATCATTTATATTATGTGTCATAGTTTGTACTCTGCTGTGTTTTAATGTAAGCTTTCATGGATCAGGTCTGCTTTCTCAGGCATTAGAGCAAGATGATATGAGACCCTGTGCTAACTCTGCCCCCACTTCTACTCTGGCTAGAGACTTACAAGCCCCAACAATGTCACATACAATATCAGGGATGTGTTCACTTGTTTTGCAAATTTCATATATGCCATAGTTTGCCAACAATGCCCTTTTGTATTCTGTATAGAACAAACAGGGGGGCTCTTTGTGCAAAAGAATTAATGGACATAAATCTGACAGTATACAAACGGCAATCTATAATATTGCAGCAAACAATGGTAGCACACAAAAGTTTGTTTCAGAACATTTCAATCTACTAAACACTCACTGAGTTTGCTGAAAGGGACTGTCTTAGGAAAAGTGATGGCAGAAACAGACTTGAAAGAGAAACAGCTGAGGTTTGGTACATACAGATGCTGGAGACCCATTTAAAAGGATTAAATATTGTCATGGGATAGAAGTGGGCCTGAGAGTTTTTTATAATAGTGACATGGATTTTTGTGCACTGAAGTGGGTGGTAGTGAAGCATTATGGGTTATCACTGGGCAGGGACTGCCTGCTAGACTAAACATTTTAACTCTCATGTTTTTGGAGGAATGAAACTTAATTTGTGATAGACATGTAGTACTGTGCATGGTCAGTGGCTGGGACCCTTCAGAGGAGGGGTCAGAAGGTGGAACTTATGAGAGGAGATAAAAGGGAAGGGAGAACGGACGGTCCCTGTTGCTCTTCGCTCTTTCCATGCTGTATAACTATGGGAGTTCTGTGAACTCTGTAATCAGGTAGTTGCTTTTAAGCTAAGAGGGGGCCCTCTGGGCTTCCACACTTAGATAGGTTTTTATTGTTTTTAGTCTGCTTTCTGAACTAAATTTGCTACATTTGCCTAGAATGGTTTTGCTTCCTGAACGTAAGAAATCTGTAACCTACTTTTGCTACAGTATACTGCACTTTTAAAAGACATGAAGACAACTGGAGTTGTTTATTTTTCTGTCCGCTACCTTACTAACAGCCTGATTCAGGTCAGGACATGTGAGAAGGCAAGCTAAAATCTTGGATTAGTCCCTGCTTAGTCACAGGGCATCAGTTCAGGTGTGATCCCACTTACTTGTAGGCCCAAGGGTCCACTTGGGAACAACGAGTCCATTATAAATATCAGTTAAGATTTTTTTAACTCATTAGCAATTGTGAAATACTATGATGATTCCCACATTTTGCCACATGTCAACAATGGAATTGCTATGGAACCATTGTCTGTCCATTATCTGTATCATTATCCTTAATAAATATTTATAGTCCTATCTTGTTATAGAGGAAAAAAGCAGTGAATAGTTAAAAAAATACATTCCCAATATAATGCTCATGTTTGTCTTTGTTGGCAAGAATACTGCCAATCAGTGTCCTAAGAGACTGATGCATAATTATGTATTTCAGATGCACTTCTAGGATTGAAAGTTTGCAGCTGATTTAAATTGGCATAAAAGTAGAAGTTATTTGGACAGAAACAAGAAGCAAACATGAATAGAATTTCTTTGGTAACTGAGATTCAGGTGGTATCAATGCGGTGCACCATAGAATCATTGTTCCTTTTGTTCAGGCTCTTCTGTACCAGCATAGCGATGATTTTTTAAAAGCTCATTTCTGTAATTTGGGGAGAACACTTTGTTTTGCTTTTGATCTGTTAATCTAGAACATTGGTGGTGAACCTATGGCACATGTGTCACAGGTGGCACTGGGAGCCCTCTCTGTGGGTACCCATGCAGTTGGCCCAGCACAGAGTTTGCCCCACCCCTCTGCCCAACAGCCCAGTGGGAGCACTTCCTCCCCCAGCACAGAGTTTGACCATCATCTCTGCTCAGCAGCCCAATAGGAGAGTTTCCTCCCTCCCTGTTGCTGTTTTGGCACTTTACGATAAATAAAAAGTTTGGGCACTCAGTCTTTAAAAGGTTCGCCATCACTGTTCTAGATTTTATTGTTGTAGGGATGTATAGGAAGGAGACATTGGAGACCTTAGCCAAACTCACAGGAATATAATTTGAATTGCAGACAATGACTGGGGCTAAAGTGGAGCCTTTCTTGCTAATTCTAGAATTTTAAATAGCTCCTTGAACTTTGTTACCTAAGAGATTGTATGGGCGGGGTGTGGCTTGTAGGCAAATGTGGAGAAGGAGTATATGAACCTATATTTCTTTCCCCTCAAGGTTTCACAGACTGACAACACTTTGGACCAGGTTTCTGTTTTTAAAACTGCAAGAACTTAAAATTGAGATTTTCCATGGGGGGAGAAGACCTTACAAAACAGTGTTATGTTAAAGATTTCCCTTGCTCAAAAGCCAGTCATATCCGACTCTAGGGGTCAATACTCATCATAAATTTCTTTCATTTTTCTTGAAAAAATGGCACACATTCTGCCAGAGGTAATGTAACCTGTAGAAATGACCAGCATTTACTGCTTTGAATTTTAGCAGAGAAAGTGCTCTCTGCATGAAATTTTCAGATCTAAAAACCTGATTTGTTAGGATAGTGTTACAAATTGTATGCATGTTTATCTCAGTTGTGTTATATATTGCATACACATCATAATGTGGCGAAGAGGGTAACAAGTGGGATACTGCAAGGCTCAGACCTGAGCTCTGGGCTCTTCAGTATTTCCATAAATGTCTTGGATGAGGGAGTGGAGGGAGTTCTTATCAAATTTGCAAATGACACAAAACTGGATAGAATAGCTAATACCTTGGAAGATAAGAGCAGAATTCGACAAGATCTTGATAGGCTTGAACACTGGGCTGAAACCAACAGAATGATATCTAACAGGGATAAGTACGAAGTTTTACACCAAGGGAAAAAAGAACCAGATGCACATTTACAAGATGGGGGATATTTGGCTCAGTAATACTACAAGTGAGAAGGATCTTGTAATTCAGGGGTGCCCAAACTTTTTGGGCTGCAGGCTAGTCACATGGTTCAGGAGACCAGTCACTACGGCCCAAGGGCAAGATCCAACCACTGATGCCAATTCATATGGCCCACAATGCCCTTGTCGCTCCCAGAAGCGGAAGTAAAACTCACATATGGGCTTCCCCCCCCCCTACCACTTCTGGAAGTGACGAGGGCATCATAGGTTGGATGAATTGGTATCAGGGGCCAGGTCCGGCCCCTGGGCCATAGTTTGGGCATCCCTTTTGTAAATGTTGTAGAACACAGACTAAATATGAGTCAACAGTACGATGTGGCTGCAAAAAAGGTTAGTGCTGTTTTAGGCTGCATTAGTAGAAGTATATTCTCCAAAACCTGTGAGGTACTGGTTCCTTAAGAAAGATGCAAACAAATTAGAGCAGGTACAGAGAAGGGCAACAAGGATGATTAGAGGAATGGAAACCAAGCCATATGAGGAGAAACTGAAAGTACTGGGCATGTTTAGTCTTGAGAAAAGGAGACTGATAGGTGATATAATAACACTCTTCAAATACCTGAAAGATAATAATAAACTAAAATAAAGGCAGGATCTGTTTTTGATCATCCCAGAGTGAAGGACACACAATAATGGTCTTCCGTGTCTAGGCCAGGCGTGAAATTGACATAGTGAAGCCACCTTTTGGTTATTCTCCAACATTAGAGTAAAGCTGAAAAGATCACTAAAAGAGTCATGGTGGCAAAATATAATTTTAGCAATATTTTTGATGAATTTAAAGTCCGTGAATTTGAAGAACTGTTGATTGAAACCAGAAATATTATTAGGGAAGAATGTAAAAATACAATTCACATAGTAAAAATAAAATAAAAATCTAGGTAGGTGATATAAGAAACACTTAAAATTGTAAAGAACAGATGAGAAGCAAAAGGTGATAGAAGTAAGCACAGCTTTTCAGCAGGTGCACTTTGTAAACTACAGGAAAGCCTTTGACTAGGGGTATCAGGAAAAACTGTGAGTTGTTCTGAAAGAAATAGTATGCCTCAGCCCTCGATTGTCCTGCATTGTGGACAACATGCTAACATTAGGACAGAATATGGGGAGACACGGTTTCCTATAGGTGATTGAAAAATAATGCCTATCATTCTATAAATTTATTTTTCTGTTGCAGGTATTATTAAGCTTATCTGTTCAGCTTTTTTATCTGCTCAACTACCTGTCCTACTTTCTTCAGCCAGTAGTTAAGTGAAGGTATTTCTTTTGTCTTCCATAATTTAGCAATGCAGATTCTTGCTGTAGTGAAAAGAATCAAAATTACTTCTAATCCTATTCCTTGTATTTGAATCCAACAGGTTGGAAAGGGCTAATTTAGGGCTGCATATTAGGTTAAATAATACTGTGGTATGCCTGCTTTATAGACATGGAATGGGAGGAATGGAAACATTTTATAAAACTACAGAGTAAAATCAGAGTAATCATCCCTAATAAAATATTTATGCAACATTATTTAAAACCTTCATTTAATTGCAAGTAGATAAATAGGTACCACTTTGGTGGGAAGGTAACAGCATTTTGTGCACTCCAGTGTCTAGTCATGCCTGCCACATGACCACGGAAATGTCTGCAGAAGCAGACAACACTGGCTTTTTGGCTTTGAAACAGAAATGAGCACTGAACCCTAGAGTCGGATATGACTGGCTTTCAAGCAAGGGAAACCTTTACCTTTACTGCAGTCAAAACTGCTGATGTGAATTCAATCCTGATGGGGAACAAGTTTGACTCTGCCTTCCATCCTTCCGAGGTTCGTAAAATGATTACCCAGCATGTTGGGGGGCAAACTGCTAATTACCTAGTGAGCTGCCCAGAGAGTGCACTGAGTGCTGTGGGGTGGTATATAAGTGTAATTAATATTGCTATATAAGCCAGATCATATATGACTGGTTTTATGCAGCCACCCCCTTCCTTTCATGGACAGCTGTTTGATCTAGTAGTGATTGGACTTGCAGCTCCTCCTTTAATTCCTGTAGGATTGGACCCTTACCCTGCTGTTGCTGCTAAGCCCCACCTGAGAGCCCAGGGAAAGTTCCAGATCTACCTAGGGGGCTAAGTTATATAAGAACAGGTCCTTCCTCTGAGAAGCTTAGCAGTTGCTTGGCTACTGGATCTCTTGCCTTGTTCCTGCTATTGAACATCTCAGACTTGCTTCTGATTCCTGCTCCAGAAGATCTCCTGTCTTGTTTCTTTTCCTGAAGACTCCCTGTCCTGTTGTTTTCCTTTGGCTGAATCCTTCCTCCTGGAATCCTGTCCTCGGTGCCTGTTCTTCTGGTCACCTGATATCTGGCTTGTTTGGACAATGCTTTCATTGTCTGCATTAATCCTGTATATCTGTCTTGGCTGGGACATGGACTCTGGACTGAGATATGGTTACTCTTTGGCCTGTTTCCTGGGTCCTGGTGTTCATGTTACTTGCCAGGTGCTCATTCCATGGACTCTTGATTCCCTCTTCTCTCTCAAAACTTCCCCACACAACCACACTTGTTTTTCTAACAGAGTTGAGATATACCTTTTGGAACAGCATGAAGACATTGGGTCATGCAGGGAGAAAGGAAAGTTAGTGGGGAAAACACCTCCCCCTCTCTCTTATTTATTTGTTGTATTAAAGAATTTTTTGTAAATGTATTGGCTATGACCAAATGTGTTTTCATGTATACTGTGATCAAAAGTGTACTGAAGATAATAGATACAGTAAAACCTTGAGTTACAAATAAACTCAGTTCCATGGCATTGTTCGTAAATTGAATTTGTTCATAACTCAAGGCATCTCCATTCAGATAAAGAAAAAGCTCCTCCTCACCCTCCAACAATCAAAACGGGCCATCCCCACCCTCCAAAAATCAATCAAACCACCCAAAAACAACAGCAGCATTGAAAGGAAAGCATACATAAGCAAAAACGCTGTTCCTTACCTTAAAGAAGCTTTGAAAATGGACAGAAAACTCTAGCAAGAAACAGCACCCGGCAGCCATTTTGGTGCTGAAACTCCAGACAAAGAACTCCTCTCTAAGCACTCTACTGCCACCTACAGGGCTATGAAAGGCTGCATGTGTATAAAATATAAACCCATAGGGGAAATAGTGTTCTTCATCGTGTTGTTTGTGAATGCACACTAATGGGTTCTGCGCCTGCGCTGAGCCAGTGTCAGAGCTGAAAAGCTGATTGGATAAAAAGATTTGAAGTTAAGACCGCCCACCATCCCCACCCGCCTCTGGCGCCATTTCGCGCTCTTTCCCTCAGTTCTTTTTTTTCCGCTGCGGTAGCAGGAGCCATTTAAGAGACCTTGTGGTTTTACCTCATAAATAATTTTTCTAATACCTCAATTTTTTCCGGACCAGGAGGCTTGCAACCTCTTGGTCCTCGCACGGTTGGGGTTTTTCCCCTCGACCACCGCAAAACAAACAAACAAACAAACAACCCTGTGAGATGATTTTACCTCAAGATCTCGCATCGGGGCCTCCCGGCTGGGACAATTTTTTCTCTATCGGCCATCTACTTCGGTGGATGGCCTCAGCGGCATTCAAACAGTGTCCGTCCTGCAGCACCAAGTTCCCCAGTTCGGACGGACACGTGAGGTGCCTTCAGTGTTTGGGGGAACATCATCCAGTGCAGTCTTGCTCTGTCTGCAAGGGATTCTCCAAGGCCGCCCTGAAGAATCGGCAAAACCACCTCCAAGTTTACCTCATGGAGGCCGCGCTGGCACCTCAACCTTCCCGCCCCTGGAAATCTTCCGCCGCTTCAACCTCCTCTCCTCCGTGGCTCACTACAGCTGAACTGTTTAAGAAGGAGAAGGAGAAGAAAAAGGAGGGAAAAAAGGAGGAGAAGAAGTCCCACCGGTCCTCTTCTGCATCTCTCCCTCCAACTCCGTGCCCGACGTGCCCATCTCCGTCTAGATTGCCGGCCTCCGCTGTCGTCAGGGCCGCGATCTCTTCGGCCAGTTTGTTGTTGGCTTCCCTGGTGGTCATCTTCCTGGAGAAAGCCCCAAGCCTTCCGCCTCTTCCCGAGACACTGCCACTGCCGCGGAGACTCGCCTCGATGTCCGCCCCTTCTGCTGCTCCAGCTATCGAGCCGTCTGTCCAGCTGAGCCTCATCACTCCACTTCTGGAGGCGATGATGCAGAAGATGGTCGACCAGTTCAGGGCCGCTCAGCCTCAGCCGTTGGCTGCTCCGGAGGCACCACAACTCCGTGAGGAGGGCCCTGCTCCATCAAAGTGGCGTCGCACGGAGTCGGCACTGTCGGAGGTCTCTCTTCCTCCGCAACCATTGCCTTTCCCGGGGCCTTCTCCCGAAGAACACCAAGGCCGCCAAGGGGACTACCCTCGGCAGACTTTCTTCAGATTGCGGCATCAGTCGTCCCAGCTGCGTTACCAGCAACACCAACAGTCTGGTAAACAGGCCGAACGGAGGAGCAAACAACATGTTTGACTCCCCGGTGACTGAGGACTCTCCCGTTCCTCTCCCTTACCATCCCCTGTGGAACTTTCTGGCTGTATGGTCCACCATCACCACAGACAAGTGGTTTTTAGCCGTCTTAGACTCTGGCTTCGTGATCAAGTTCAAGAGATGCCCTACTGTCGGACGGATCCGTGTCACCGATCCATCTCCACCGCTCCGGGAGGAACTGTCAGCTCTCCTGGAGAAGGGTGTCATAGAACCGGTTGCTCCGTCGGAGTCTCACGATGGGTTATTCTCCTGATACTTCATCGTGGACAAGAAGGATGGAGGCTTCCCCCACCATCTTGGACCTCCACCTGCTCAACAAACACATCGATATGAGGAAGTTCCAGATGGTAACCCTTCAATCCATCCTCCCACTGATCAACCACGGGGACTGGTTTATAGTCATTGACCTGAAGGATGCGTACTTCCACATATCCATCAGGAAGGAACACCACCGCTTCCTCCACTTCTAGGTGGGCAGCGACGTTTACTAGTACAAGTGTCTACCATTCGATCTTTCCACTGCTCCGAGGGTATTCACGAAGTCCATGGCGCCGGTGGCCGCTCATCTTCGGCTGCAGAGGATCCAGGTGTTCCCATACATCGACGACTGGTTGGTTTGCTCCCCGACCAAACAAAGGGCCATGGACGATGTTTCTTATTGCCTGGCCTTCATGGAGAGCCTTGGTCTGAGGTTCACCTACAAAAAGTCACAGTTGGCCCCTTGTCAGAGCATAAACTACATCGGAGTGGTACTGGACTCATTTGCTCTGCGAGCCTACACTCCTCCAAAACGCCTTTTGGACATCGTGCGGTGGTGGCACGGATCCAAGGCAGGCGTAGCATCGGTGCCAGGGACGCTCTCCACTTGTTGGGACTCATGGCATTGACCACAGCAGTGATCTCTCACGCCAAACTCAAAATGCGTTCCCTTCAGTCTTGGTTGCTCGCCTCGTTCCACCTCGTCAATGACAATCCCGGGAAGTGGCTCACTCCCACTCCTGAGTTGCGGGCCCAACTGAACTGGTGGGTGCTGGATCGCAATGTTGCCATGGGGAAACTCTTCGCCCTCCCTCCGCCTTCGGTTCAGATCACCACCGATGCGAGCACTCACGGATGGGGAGTGGGCTGTGGCAGCCTACGGATCCACGGGGTTTGGACTCCCACGAAAGCCAGGCACCACATCAACTTCCTCGAACTCTTGGCAGTGTGGAAGGTCCTTCAGACTTTCTGTTGCCGGCTGCGTGGTGCAGGTCACCTCAGACAACACCACGACCCTGGCCTATCTCAACAAGCAAGGGGGGACGAAGTCTCTCTCCCTTCTTCATCTTGCTGTGATGGTTTGGGAATGGTGCCTGAAGGTGCATGTCTTCCTGATCGGTGTCCACATCCAGGGGACTCTGAATACGGCTGCGGACTTTCTCAGCCACAAAGGGATGGCAATGCACGAGTGGGACCTGGACGGATAGGTGTTCGACAGGCTTTGCCACCGTTGGGGGATGTCTGTCCTGGACTTGTTCGCGACGCAGGCGAACGCCAAATGCCACCGTTACTGCTCCCGAGCAGGGGATTGGTCACGGATCGGAAGGGGATGCCTTCATGGTTTCGTGGCATCAGGACTTCCTTTACATGTTCCCACCAATCTCTCTCATTCAACAGGTCCTCGTACGGATCCATGTGGATAGTGCATGGACGGTTCTCATCGCCCCGTCCTGGCCGCGCCAGCCGTGGTTCCCTCTGCTGCAGGCTTTGGTGTCAGACTCTCTTCGTCTGCCCAACGATCCGAACCTCCTCCACATGGGGGGTGGTCGGATCCTACACTTGGACTTGCCCAGTCTACATCTGACAGCCTGGCTTATCCACCCGACCTAGCACGGATCCTACAAATGTCTCGTAAGCCTTCCATGCGGAGGTCCTACGAATCCAAGTACCGTCGTTTCATTGACTTTTTAGCATCCAACAACCGTACCGTTGCCTCCGCATCTCTGCAAGATGTCGTCCTACCTCCTGCATCTGGCTGAGTCGGGATCCACACATTCTTCTCTGAAAGTCCATCTTCCTGTGGTGGTTGCCCATGCTCCACCTTCCTCTGCGTTGTTCTCTGCCTTCAGGGACAAGACTGTGAAGCAGTTTCTTCAGGGCTTGCGCAATGCTTATCCACCTGTCAAGGTACCACCACCTCAGTGGTCCCTCACTACTGTTCTCACTGTGCTTACCAAGACACCCTTTGAGCCTATGGCCACAGTGGACATTAAACTTGTCTCATTCAAGACTGCATTCCTGGTGGCCATTACTTCTGCCCAAAGGGCAGGTGAACTTGGAGGTCTGATCCACCTTTTCTAAAGTTCTACCCAGACAGGGTTGTGTTGCACCCGGACCTTTCTTTCCTTCCAAAGGTCCTCACTGAGGTTCACCTGGTCCAATCCATCACGCTGCCTGCATTCTTCCCACATCCATCGTCTCGACAAGAGAGAGTGTGGCACTCGTTGGATGTCAGGAGGGCCTTGTTGTTTTACACTCAAAGAACTGCGTCTTTTAAGAGAGCAAAGCACCTGTTTGTTGCTTATGGTGGCAAGTCACGTGGCCAGCCTTTGTCTGCCCAGAGACTATCCGAATGGATTTTGGGTACCATTTATCTGGCCTATGAGCTGTCATCACTGCCACCTCCACCTCATGTCCGGGCTCATTCTACCAGGACTTTGGCTTCTTCTATTGCCTTCCTGGAAGGCATTTCCATGGAGGACATCTGCAAGGCTGCTACTTGGTCCGGGTCCTCCACATTCATCGCTCACTACAGAGTGGATACCAGGTCTGCTGCTGACTTCAGACGTGGCAGAGCCATCCTGACGGCTGGTCTCCGATCCTCTTCGGTGATGACCGCCCATCCCTGATTGACTTCGCTCTCCTTCATCTCATCTCGCTGGTTGCCCACCATCCAAGTAAGTGAGCTTGCTAGTCACCCATTAGTGTGCATTCACAAACAACACGATGGAGAAAGACAGGTTGTACTTACCAGTAACTGTCATTCTCCGAGTATGTTGTTTGTGAATTCACACGACCCACCCAGCCTCCCCTCTAGCTGCCGGGCTGAGATGGCTCTGGGCCTAGCGGGCAGCTCTAGTATTGAACTGAGGGAAAGAGCGCGAAATGGCGCCAGAGGCTGGTGGGGATGGTGGGCGGTCCTAACTTCAAATCTTTTTATCCGATCAGCTTTTCAGCTCCGACACTGGCTCAGCGCAGGCGCAGAACCCATTAGTGTGAATTCACAAACAACATACTCAGAGAACAACAGTTACTGGTAAGTACAACCTGTCTTTTTTTGCTTCACTTGAGGCAACACAGAGGGGAAAAAATTAATTCATAAATCAGGGCATGTTCATAACTTGAGGAATGGATTTCAGTGCAGAACCAATTCGTAATTCAAATTATTCATAAGTAGGGGCATTCATAAGTAGGGGTTTTACTGTATTTGTACATTTACAAAATATGATAATTTGTGTTTGGACTTTGGGTTTTTTTATCAACTTTTTCTTAATGATTCTGGGTGGGTTGGTATTTTACTGTCTACAGTATGACGTAGCCCAACTTTAATGACTCACCTATTTCAGTGCTAGGGTTAAACATTTATACTGAGTCATGCTTTTTCATGGTGAGTCAGATTTTTTTGCTACATTTTTCAAAGAAGGATTTTTTTTTTTTAGAAGACTTCTTATACATTAGGGAGCTGCAAGGGGGATACATTTGAGCCCTAGCTTAGGGGACTTGGGAGAGAGTTATTGTTTAAATAGACCTAAATATTTAATTGTAATATTCAATTTATAATCTTATTTGTGAAACTAAAAGTAGGACGTGCGGCATGCCATGTTTTGTAACACAGTTGAGTTAGGGAACTTTCAGGATTCTTTCCCATATTATTAATTGTGTTGAACAATATGTTTAGTATTAAAGCAGTTTCATGTTCTCACAAAGCTAAAGTGGAATATTAGATTCATTTGAAAAGGTTGGACACTTGCTAAAAACTCTTTGTGCTTTATAAAAGCAGAGGGGAAATATAAATGTTTATTAATCATTCTGAAGATAAAGCTTTTCCTACTTTTGTGTAATCTCAGAGGTGTTTAGATCCTGGTGTAATAGTGCATCGTGCTACTTAATAATTAAGATGAAGTGCTGGTAGTTGAGACATTTGTTCATGCTATAATGGGCATTATGTTTTCTGTCATAGGATTTAGTTATGAATAGAATTTGTATGGGGAAAAGCTTCTGAAAAATGTAAATGGGTTAACATTGTATAGTTGTTTATGGTGTTAAATGAACTCATACCAGCTTTATGTTCTGCATCACAACTAATTTGTTGCAGTTGCCAGTGTTTGAGTTGAATATAATTTAATTGCTTGATTTGCGGTTAAGTATGTTGTTTGTAAAATTTGTATCCCACCTTCTGGCTGGCACACTCAAAGTGCAGTACACAATTGTGCTTCTCATTGTGTTCTTACAGTGACCCTGAGAAATTTGTCAGACTGAGAGAAGGTGATTAGGCCAAGATCACCCATTGAATTTTATGACATGGTGAAGGTTTGAACCTAGGTCTCCTGAGCACTTGTTCAATTCTCTCTAGTCACTACAGAGCCATACTAGCACCCTAGTTTTAAATGTATTAACATAGGGCTGCAGTGGCCCAGTGGTTAAGAAGCTTGTCTTGTTCGCTGGAAGGCTGGCAAATCAACAGTTCAAGACCTGGGTACTGAGTGATGAATTGAGCTCTCATCCCTGTCCTAGCTCCTGCCAACCTAGCAGTTTGAAAGCAATAAATTGCAAGTAGATCAATAGGGACCACTTTGGTGGGGAAAGATCTTGGGAACATGAAAGGAGCCTTATTCGGGAGTCCCCTGAGCAGAATTTTTCCAGCAAAAATCCTTCATCCCAGGATAATTTCTAACATGAAATAATTATTATTAACATAGGAGCAAGGTCTGTTGATTTACCGTATATATCTGTTAGTGCACAGCCAGTTGTACTCTACATCAAATAAATAATTTTTGGTTCCACAAAATGGAACAAGAACTCTAGTGAAGATAATTGAGAATGCTGTATTACAGTTTACCCAGATGACAGATGCAGTTGACAGAGAAAGCTAATTAATTTGTTAAGAGGGACAGTGTGTGGTAAACACTTGTAAAGTGAAGCATTGCTTATGGTACCTGTTTCTTATACAGCCTCTCTTTCTAAAAGGCATGGGAAATGGCTATGTGTTAAACTATTTTCTTGCCACCCTGTGTAAGTTTCTGGAGCTTTTGATTCTTTCTTCCGGTTGCCTGTTGGAATTCCCCTTCAGTGGGGCCCCAATTGGGTTTGAATAGTTATGTAACGATTTTGTTTTATTTCTGCTCTCTGCCACTAGTTCAAATGCATCCAAGGCTGGGTAAATGATATCAGATGTAAACAGCATGTAACTTTGTTGCAACAGCCAAATCGGATAGGGGCAAATCTTCCAGAGACTGTACTTAAGTGGTTTTTTTCTTTTTTACAAACTACTTTTTCTCAGGAGTTGCATTGGTTCCTCCTCTAGTTTAGCATAGATGCAAATATCTCTCAACAGGACAGAATAGCTTCTGTCACAAATTCAATGGCTTTTTTGCTCCCATGTCTTTGAAAGCATGGCTTTTTTGTTTTGCATGAGAAGGGAAACCACTTCTTACAGAAAAGGGGGAAGGGGAGCCAACAACCTAGGTGTATTTAATTAGTTATGTAAGTGACCCCTTAGCAGCTCTAGTCAACTTACAGGATATCTATTTGTAAAGGTGTTGAGTGCAGGTGTGTAGGATAGACTGGGTGTTTTATCATTATTACTGAATGTTGTCAATATTTAAAATATTTAATCCTGCTTACAAGATTTTACAACTGCTTTAGCAGCAAGCCTATCGTGATGCTGCATGCTATATTGGAAGCAGAGGTGAGAAATGAGTTGTGTTGACTAGAGAGGTTTGATTTGGAGTTAGAATAGCTTGTTTTAGTAGCCAGTTTGGCATTCTGTCTTCCTCAAAAACGTACTGAACCAACTGTTGAAGAAGGCTGTGTTTTGTGCCCAGTGGGCAGAAATGCTCCTTCTGGAGGAGTCTCAGCAGTTTCCAGGTAAGACATATAAGGCATATCTTCTTTCTCTTTCCTTTCCCTTTTGCCCTTCTCTTGCTCTGACATGTGAATCATTATAGTGAGCAGTGAGTGGGCAATTCTTTTGAAACTGCTTTCTTATAGTCTTTATGAAGAATTGTGTGTTTGGAGCAAAATAATTGTCAGGCCAATGATTATGATTAAATTCAGTCAGCAAGTTAGTGAAAGTTGTCCTCATTTCTGTAGATCTTTACTCTGTAGTCTTGGGCACAAGGTTCTTTGCTGCTCTTAAATGCTGATGATTAAAATAAAGCAGTAAATTTAATTATATTTTGGATCTTTTTGTATGGTCACAAGTTCATAATGGATGATATTCCCTTTGTACTTGTTGCTTTATTGAGCAGCAGTGTGGTGTATTTTACTCATGTAACATTCTACGTGCTTTCTCCTTTTTCTGATACCTTCATTAGTCTCTCGTTTTGTGGGTTGATGCATTTCTTGGAGTTCTCATGGGTTCTGTATTTCCTGGTATGGTCGTCATATGCTGTAATGAAAGTACAGTACTGTATTTGTGTATGCATGCAGACGGCATACAAGTCTCAGGCTTTTGTCTCTAAACACTTGTTGATCAGACATACACATGCTACTATTAGCAGTTGTTTTACCCAATCCTGGCATATTGAGCATTACATATTCAGAATAAAATAGTGTGTGTTGTGGTATGGTATTTTTGTGAAAAAGATTCTGAAAATCTGTTGTAAAAAAGTCATATCTTAGGGTAACTTTCATTGAATGATAGTGTTTTCAAAGATTTTATTTTGTAGCTGAGGAGAGTAACTAGCTGAAGTTATTTAGTAGAATGGTTTGTAACAAAAAAAAAATTCCCCCCAAATGAAAGGACTTTCAATTTGTGGAAGACTGATTCCAAGCAAGGTTTGTATTGTAAGAAGGTGGGGAGGTTGATATTCACTGATTCTCACTATATTCCCCATTCCACTGCCTTAGCTTTCTGGAAGGTCCCTCCGGTCAAAACAGTTTTGCAGGGGACAGAATGAAAAGGCTTGATGAGGATTTTTAAAAAAGTGTCCTTGTTCAACATAGTTCCTTCTGTAGTGCTATGGGATTTCTGGATACAAATCTATGTTCATTTGTCCATTTTATGAACAAAATCCATTTTGCTTTTGTACCTTTGGCTGAAAAAAACCTACTGGAAGGATGAGAAGTCTAATGCCAAGAATTTAGTAAATGTAGAAATGAAATAAATTATATTTTAAAAGACATAACTAACTCTAAATACACTTAATGGAAATTATCTGTTCAATTTAGTTTGAATAGTCTGACTGAGGGAGTTAATTTTTTAACTGATTAAACCCCACTTGAAATAAATAGATAGATAGATAGATCTCTGACTGAAGAGCCAGGGGCTGGGCGTTTGATTCTCCACTGTGCCTCCTTAATAGGGGCTGGGCTCAATGGTCCATAAAGTCCCTTCTAGCTTTGTAGATGATGGCAATGAAAGCCACTCAGAACAGTCAACAGACAGGGATTATACATTTTTTTCCTCCAAAGATGTTTGATATCACATTTGAAGGGAATAAAGTACTTCAGACCATTGGAATTTGCATCATGTTTTATTGGAGAAGCCCCATTTAATGCGAATGACCCATTTAATAGGATTATTCAGTAAGATAGTACTGGAGCTGCTCAGTTTCAGTGCAAAAATTGTAAAGTAAAAATTACAGACATTGACAATCTAGCAGAAACTTCCTGGATTGACCAATATGCTTGTAGAGTGTTATTAATTCATAATGCTTTTATAGTTACTTTTTCTTCATGGGATAACAGAGTCTCACATTCTGCTGATTGTCACAGCAGAACTTTCCTTTTCCCCCTGCAGCCCCTCAGACTTCTCCAGAGCTTGGTTTCTACAGTTTCTCAACCCCGCAAAGCTAGTTTTAGGAGTGCAAGGGGGCTGTAGAGAAAAGCGAAATTATTCCACCCAAATTTTACCAGATTCCACAGCACTTCCAACAGCAAAGTACCAGCCTTGGATATTATCCAGTGTTGTCTTATATGACTGTATGTTACAGAACATTAACTGTATTGATGTTGACATATAAGAGCCTGCTGTACAGGCAGGGCAGGTAATTTGCATGCCATGTATGTTGATGGTAGTTTTTAAAACATACTTATGATCTCTTAACTATTGCCAATGTTCAGAGCATAAAAAAGATCTTTCTTGATCTCTTAATGATAATGGCAGTTATTGCCCAGTCAGGTTTATTGTATAGCTCTCATTAAACATAATCATTTGTTATATTTTTTGTGATACTCACACATCCTTTGATGTAGTAAGATCTCTTAAGTGGAATCTTTAAAATATGTATAATACAATGTAAAAACAATAGAAAGCATTTTAAGAACATTTTAAATAATTGAAAGAGTTCCAATATATCCATGTTGAAACAGCAATGCAGTACTTTGGCTGTTAGTTTCCTTTTAAAAGGAGGATATCGTGTGGTGTTAATTGGTATGAAGAAGATAGTTTAAGTCCTGAGAAACTGGGATACTGTGTGATGAGACCTAGCAACCCTAAGCAATTAATTTTGCAACTTTTACTTCTTTGGTTCTGAAAATGTGCACTGTTGTCAGGGTTTGGGGTGTGGGCAGCTGGCAGGCAACACAAACCCCAGGACAACTAGGTAACGGGCCAAACAGTAATTGAATCTCAGTCCAGAGTCCAAGTCGAAGTGAAGCCAGAGATGCAGGATTAATCCAGATGATGGAAGCATAGTCCAAACAAGTCAGATGTCAGGTGACTGGGAGAACAGACAGGGCACAGAATACTCAAACGATGGAGCAAGACAGAGCTGGAGTTGAAAGAGCAAGGGTCCAGGCAAGGCACAACAATTATCTATAGGAACTAGGAACTGAGCAGAGGTTTCCTGAAGCAGGAATCAGGAACAAGGAGGAGATCTCGAAACCAGGAACAAGGCAAGAGGTCCAGGAGCCAAGCAAATGGAAGTCTGCTTGAGCTTTATTGCTGAGGCAGCTTATTGGGGGAAGGACTGGTTCTTGTATCATTAAGCCACCCAGGGCTCTCAGATGGGACTTAGCACCTGCAGCAGGATGAGGGTCCAGTCCTGCAAAACTTAGAACACCAGCTACAAATCTTGACAACATTAAACAATTGTTCTTCTACCACATGGAGTCACACAGAATTGCTTTAAATGTTCCCTTGCTAGAATCATCCTGAATTTTTGCATTGTTTAGGAAAAAGTCATGTACAGTATAAAGTTGGAACTTTATCTTCCTTTAATAAAAAATATATTTATTTCAGAAATACGTGAATTGACACATGTTGTTAATTTTCCTTTTTGTGTATATGCTTCTACTGTAAATGTGAACAAGAACTGTTGCAAGCACTTTCTTCCTATGCAAAGAAAAACATTTGGTCAACATTATTTTGTTGAGTGAATCTGTCTATTTTCTCTCTCACACTAGTGTGTTGTTAAGGAACCTTAGGTGTATTTCTTCTATGTAGTACTGCTATCAGTCTTCCAGATACAGTAATGTCAATGTCAACAAATGCTTGTGCTGTAATAAATTTGTTGGTCTTTAAAATGCCACAAGATTCTTTGATAAACAAGTTGTAGTCAGTATAGTAGTTATAAATGTATCTCTTTTCATATGACTGAGAGATGTTGTTCCTTAGACTTCTACTACACTCAAGTGTACATGTTTGTAGACATTATACAATGTGCAGTTGCACATTTCAAGTTAGAAAGTATTTTCAATAGCATGTAGTGGCTCCCTATGAAAATATGGCATTTTCTTTACCAATATTGGAGTTATTGGTTAGAATTTCCCAGTCTGAGCATTGAACTACTGCTCATAAGTGCTGTACCAGAGAGTAAATTTATAGAGGTTAACTAACCCATAGCGACTGTGTTTTGAAAACTGACATGGAGAGCAATTCATTTTCATTTAAATGCTGCACTTTGAATTCTGATCATGTTAAAGGAAATATTACTCTCTTTACTGTCCCTGTGCAGATGGTTAACTGTGAAGCAGGGCTGCTAAGATTATTACTGTTAGAAAGATCTAGGGTAGTTTAGTGACTGCATGATATGGATGGGTTTACTGTTTTCAAAATCATATTACCATATCCTTATCAAGAAAAACATGAAAAAGGTGTGCTTAAGGAGCATCTATATGACCTTTGTGTGTGTGTTCCTTTTCAGTGTTTAAATGCCATGTTTCCAGAAGATAATACTTTTTGTTGTCTTGTTGGTCCTAGAAATAGCATTTACAGGCCTTTTGCCACTCTTAAGAATCTATTTCAATGGAAATACTATGACTTGTAACAGCTGCCTAGTTGTGCATGAAGGCTTATATAATCATTGCATAATGCACAATACCTGGTCTCCTTTTCCCAGGCCCTGGAAGAATCATTAACACTATATTATTCATGTTCAGAAATGAGGTGTGGTTGTGTGAGTACAGAAGCTTAGATATGCAATATTTAAGTAAGTAGAACACACAGAACTTTTTTAGAATATTGTATGTTGAACACCATTGTGAATGCATGTGATGTTCAGCATAAGATGTGAAAATTAGTCAGTCAAAATAGTTGCCTTTGTTGTGTTTTGTTGGAGAATGTAGTAGCAATGAGCCAGAAAGCGTAGTTTCTGATACTTGCCATGCATTTTAAAATACAGTACTGTAGTACTGTAGTTCCTTGCCGGAACTCTGGGAAGAGAAAACTGAAAAGTATGATTGCTGTTACCCTGCCTCTGTTGGCAGAAGTTGAGAAGACTGAAAGCAGACATGCCAATATCTGATAATTTGGTACAAAATTCAAAGTGTTAACTTTGGGCTTTTAATATTTCTTGGATGGATACTTATCCAATTAAACATAGTTATATGATGAGACATCCAGAGGGGAATGAAATACTGTATAATGTTTTATTTTTTTACCACAACAGGATAAATGCTAGCTTCTATTTGTCTGCCTTGTTTCACACAAGGCTTTTCTGATCAATAAGGAATTAAACAGAATAATCTGTGATAGTTAAATTTGTTTTTGTGTTTTGCAACTTGGAGGAAAGAGAAGCCCACTCATGTGCTCCTGTGTACTGAATGGAAAAGTTGCAGCAGTTGCTGAAAAATGATCGGGATAATGCTGTCTTCTGTTGCCTCTGTCTGTACTGCGTATATATGGTTATACTTAGTAAGATAAGCTACCTGATTTATTCCTTTGGCTTGTGAGTGTTGATATTTGGACACACAATTATAAAAGCTTATATAAGTGCTCTTTAGTGTTTATGTAATTCAGTCCTCTTTACTATGTACAGCAGTGAGGCCAGAATAAGAGCTCTTGACTGTTTGGGCTTTGGTTTGCTTGCATAATCTTGGAGTTGGAAGATAAATTGCCTGTCACTGAAGCTGGTCTTTAACGTTCCAGAATTTTTTTGTCTGCTTTTAGTGCTCAGTTTTGTTTTCTTCCTGTCCTGCCTCTCTTTTGATGTTGTTACTTTGGCTTGACTTCTTTCTCCTCCCTAGGTACTTCCTTGTTCTTACACTAAAGGCAAAGCTAAAATGCTTACTTATTTACTGATTGCATTGATATCCCAACTTTCCATTCATGGCCAAAATGCCACACACATAGCTCTCGTCTTCTTTCCTTTATCTTCTGACAACCTTATGAGGTTGGTCCATCTAACAAAAGAGTGGCTGGTTGCAGGGAACTGGCTCTCCAAAGACCCAATCCAATAGCTACACCACAATAGCTCTTTAAAAAAAAAAGTCTCAGAGACTTGGTGGCCAAGAAGTACTGGCATTTTCATTTGGGGATACTGTCTCTCCACTATTGCCTTATAGAGGTTTCAGCATTTTTCTGTCATGCCCATGATGAAATGATGCCATTTCTATCCACATATAAACAATACACATTCAGTGATGGGGTTTGGGACATTTGGAGGAACTGCAATTATATTTCATACCTCCATCTGCAATTTTAATCACAAATACAGTTGGGTCTTGGCACAGTTAATGCCTGGTAAAGTCACATGACTGTACCAGGGATTCTCAACCTACAGCCCACAGGCCAGGTCTGACCCACGGCACCATTTCATGTGGCCTGTGCTGCGGGCGGCGGAAGCATTTACGACAATTATAAATGTGGTTTACGCCTGTGTTTACATCAGGGGGAACCACCAATCTGGCCCGCTCAGTTGTCTGAGGGTGTGTGGTCCAGCCTACAGGGCTTTAAAAGGTTGAGAACCCCTGCTGTGTACTTCCATGATAGGCCGCAGGAACTATTGTTTATCAGTAGACCAGTGAAAAATCTCATTCATTTGAAAGTTTCTGTGTTCAGGTCTTCATTTTTGAAATGAAAGTGAACAATGGCACTTGATATCTGTGGGAGAAAGCCAAAGCCTGCTGCTGGTGATCCAACAAAACCTAGAAACGCCAATGATCTTGTTCATCTTTGTTGTTAGTTGCTGCCTCTGCATGCAGAGGAGTGAGCTCAAGCTTTTGTTTCCACAGGAAATAATTAATGCAGACTCTTAACTAGACCCTAACAACTGCAGGAGACCTTTTCTGCTGTATTGATGGAGTATGCATGTGTCTTCCTACATAAAAGGATGAGATAGTGCCATGGAAGCGCACAAGTATCAAGAAAAACAGATTGAAGTGGCATTAAATATATGTGTGATTGCAGAGCTTAGAAAAGTTACTTATGGTTGTCGTAGAACTCCCAGAATCACCTGAGGGTCCTGGAAGTTGCCGTCCAAAACATATTTCTTACATCTTGGGGATTTGGGCAAGCAAAAATTTTAATATTGGCATTTTATAGATAAAGTTTATATTGATATGTTTAGAGAAGCTGGCTATGAATGCTTGGCATGAATCATTAAAATAACCAGTGCGAAGAAATAGACAACAAATAAAGGGATAAAAATGAGGTCTCTTCCAAAATATCATCCAAAATATCCAACAGAGGAGTATCCAACAGAGGAGTATACTGTATGACCAGGAGAAAATAAATAGAAGGTGGTGACTGTACATTAAAGAACTATACAGAAGAGATAAAAGGATGGCAAACTTCTCTGAAGAAGAATCCTTTCATGAAGAACAAGTACTAGAAAGTGAAGTGAAAGCTGCTCTGAAAGCATTGGGAAGAAATAAATCACCAGGGGTAGATGGTATACCGATATAACCATTTCAAGCCATAGCAATTAAATTGTCAAAATCTTAACAAGAATATGGCAACAAATATGAAAAACCAAACAATGGCCCACAGACTGACAATGTTCAATATACAGTAGAACCCAAAATAATGAATGCCTCTTACAGTGGTTAAATCGTACAATGACGAGGATTTGAAAAAACATTGTGCCCCATATAACAACTAAAATCGTTATATGATGGAATGTATCTCTATGGGAAAAATTGTACAACAATTTTTTTGTCATATGATTTTCCCCATAGAGATAATCATTGTCTGATGCATTTCATAGGGATAATCGCTATATGATGCATGCATTGTATAGTGATTAAATCATACAATGACTAGTTCTGTGGAATGAATTAAAGTCATTATACAGGGGTTTACTGTACATTGCAATCCCTAAGGATGGAGATGCGAAGGAGTGCAGTAACTGTAGGACCATTGGTTTAACTTCCTATGCAAGCAAGGTGATTGGGGGTATAAGATGCACCCCATTATTACTAAAATAGGCCATTATAGGCAACTATATACAGTATAAGATGCACTCCATTTTTCCAGTTTATTTTAAGGGGGGGGGGGAAGAGTGAGTCTTATATGCCAGCAAATAGGGTATCTTTTGACGAGGGAAAATGGATATCTAGGCTGATTTTTATGGACTGCTGTAGAAATCAGTCCAACACAGTAATGGAAGAAATACAAAGAAATACCAGTTAGTAAAATGGAAAATAAGTGGTGGTAGGATGATAAATATTGCTTAATTTTTTAAAAATAGATCCTGCCATCCCTTTCTGTAGTAGACATTGTATACTGCTCTCTTCTGTGCTTAGTGGAGGATACATTTGATATTTTCCCTGATCTTAAGGGCTTCATGGGAACTCAGAAAGAGTAGTATTGCTGGTGAGTTTGGGCTGGGTAGGTGTGTCATCTTATGTAATTGTTATATAATTAGTTCTTTGTTCAGCCTTTCCAGAGTGGGAGGGACCTAAAGCTGCTGAGTTGCCTGAAGGCGTCAGACTGCTCTTTAATTAGCTGGCCTGATAAAAACTGCAACGTTTTTTCCCCCAAAGACTTGGCAGTCTGACGCCTAGTAGAAGGACTTTCTCCTATATCATCCTTACTGGAAAGTGAATTTGTTTTTTGCTTTGGTCAACAGAACCTTGAAGGGTTGTGATATGAACCTATTTCCTAAGGCTTGAAATTGCCAATTTTCAAATAGGCCTCAGAAAAATCCATTTTTCTCTCTCTGAGCCTCAAGGCTGTGTAAGAGCATGTTTTTCAACCATGTTTTTCAGTATTTCTTATCTTTTGTAAGCTAGCTGAGAGCCTAGCCGTGTTGTGTCTTTGCATAAAGGTAAACAACCATTGTTGTGAGAAAGTTTTCTTGCTGTTACGTGATTGGTTAAAGCAGTCCCATCTGACTGCAAATTCTCCATTTTGGAGAGAAGAAAGAGTTCGTCTCTGATTCTTCATGGACTAAGACCTGTTTTTGATTAGAGAGCTTTTGTTTCTGGTTCTCTATGGGCTAGCAACCTTTAGCCTAGAGGAGCTAAGCACTTTTGCTCCTTAAAAATGGTTACCTAGATTTGCCTGTGGACTTTATTGGACTGACCTATGCTACTGACTTTTATGCTTTATGAACCTGATCAATAAATCTTCATCATTTTTCTGAACAACGTGTCTTCATTGGACTAAAAAGGGTAAGAGCTGCCTTTCACACACACAAATCTTTGAACACGCTACCAAATAAAACCCCTTAAGAGCTGATAAGCAGCTGAGAGTTGGATCTCTGTTCTAATTAGCCGTCCAGCTCGCCCTGTGTTGGTTTGTTTTGGTTTCCAGGGGTTTTCCAGAAGAGTGGGGGCCGGCTGGATTGTGACATGGATGGCATAGCGGTGGGATGTTGCGCCTCTTGAAGAAGTTTTTGTGTGTGTGTGTGTGCATGCTCTAAGTTTCTGCCCGGCAAGAAGCAGCAGCCTTTGTTTGTTTTTGGCTGAAAGCCTGCAGCAGAAGCTGAGAAACTGCATCCTTGGAATGTATTTTCCTGAGATAAGGGTGCTGAAAGGAAAGCAGGATCGCAGCTGTTTGCTTCTTCGTTTTGAGTTTTGAGTCGGATTCTCAAACTCCCAGATCTGAGGGCCGTGGGCCGAGGGCCGATCCATTGCTGGCAGTTCCAGAGGGACTGAGACGTCTTCCATGCCTACAAGATGGAAGGTAAGCCAGTGGCTGATGAATGTACCCCCTCGCCACAGTTAGCACCCCAAGACAGACTCCATTCCAGATGGGATCTTGGAGAAGGTGCCCAGATGATGTTTAGCCAAAAGGAAGGGCCCAGGGTGGGTGAAGCTTGTCCAGATGACTTCTGAGACTTCCCCAGACGCCCAGCAAGCCCCAAGCCCTAAATAAGACTCTTTTGTGTTGCATTGGAGTCATAACTCCACAGAGTGCCTATTTTCACTCAGAAGCAGTTCCTTGAAGTTAGATTTTCCCCAAAGCCAGGAAGAAGGAGTGGAACCCTTCAGATAAGATTTATTTTCCTGCATTGAAGTTCCTAGTTGCTGATTACATGTGCTGTTTGGTCTTTGAAGACCTGAAGAAGTTGCTGATTGCCTCATTGTGTTTGAGATACCAGCTTAAAGGTGGAAGAGCTCCAACGGACTCCTCCACGTGTCCAAGGAAGAAATGTTTTGCTAGAGTGTGTGTGCCAGAGCCACCACTCTGAAAAGTGTTATCTACAGGCTGTTACACTACGCTGTTTTGGTCAGCTAGTGGGAAGTGGGAAATAATTGCCGGATGCAGTGTTTCCCTGAGTTTTACTACCCTTCGAGAAAGCCAAGAGCTGAAGAAGGGAGTACGTAAAGATGGCTGAGGGAGAGCCCAACTAGCGGTTTCAGCAATAGCAGAGGCCAGATCCAGATCCAGATTCCCGACGTACTGAGGAGAGTGAATGGAATCCTGCGTGCTCTTGAGTTGAGAAGCTAGTCAAGCCATCAATTCTGTTGCCTGTTTAGTTCCCAAACCTCACAGGGATGAGAGTGCGGGGTTGTTTGATTAATTCCTTTGGACTGTGTTCTGATTAATGCCTTAAAGGTTGTTTCTTGAGTTTGTTTTACTAGGAGATGCACGTGTTACTGTCGTCTGAAAGAAAAGCTGATAACGGAACTCTAAATGGACTTTGTCCACTGGCTGGTTTAACTGTTTGCAGGTGCAACATCAAAGAAGAAGAAGGGGGGGGGAAATGTTATTGTTTCTTGCTAATCATCTGTTTATTTTTCCAGAGGCTCGTACAAGCGGCCTCTGTGACATGTGTGGTGTTACTGACCTGTTTTCTGATTTAAAGGTTGTTCTGTTTGGGCAAAATGTGTTTTGGAAAGGGAAAACCTTTGGTACCTGAAAATGCCCAAGTCTTTTGTTCCAGCAAGGTTTTATACCTGAGTTTGCTTGCAATGCAGAAGGTAACCTATTTAACGTGTACCTCCAGTAACTAAAACTGGAAGAAGCTTTAACGCTTGATATCCTACATATATAAGGGATAGCTTGTTTGCTCAATTGCTTTGCTCACATTAGTAAATAATGCCTTTTGGTAAAGTCAAACCCCCGGTTTGCCTTTCCAGAAAGGAGGGCGTGTCAGGAAATGAACCTATTTCCTAAGGCTTGAAATTGCCAATTTTCAAATAGGCCTCAGAAAAATCCATTTTTCTCTCTCTGAGCCTCAAGGCTGTGTAAGAGCATGTTTTTCAACCATGTTTTTCAGTAT
The DNA here is from genome assembly GCA_030440675.1 of Furcifer pardalis. Taxonomy (NCBI): domain Eukaryota; kingdom Metazoa; phylum Chordata; class Lepidosauria; order Squamata; family Chamaeleonidae; genus Furcifer; species Furcifer pardalis. The sequence continues at coordinate 108,567,108 of CP126893.1, forward strand.
TTCTTATCTTTTGTAAGCTAGCTGAGAGCCTAGCCGTGTTGTGTCTTTGCATAAAGGTAAACAACCATTGTTGTGAGAAAGTTTTCTTGCTGTTACGTGATTGGTTAAAGCAGTCCCATCTGACTGCAAATTCTCCATTTTGGAGAGAAGAAAGAGTTCGTCTCTGATTCTTCATGGACTAAGACCTGTTTTTGATTAGAGAGCTTTTGTTTCTGGTTCTCTATGGGCTAGCAACCTTTAGCCTAGAGGAGCTAAGCACTTTTGCTCCTTAAAAATGGTTACCTAGATTTGCCTGTGGACTTTATTGGACTGACCTATGCTACTGACTTTTATGCTTTATGAACCTGATCAATAAATCTTCATCATTTTTCTGAACAACGTGTCTTCATTGGACTAAAAAGGGTAAGAGCTGCCTTTCACACACACAAATCTTTGAACACGCTACCAAATAAAACCCCTTAAGAGCTGATAAGCAGCTGAGAGTTGGATCTCTGTTCTAATTAGCCGTCCAGCTCGCCCTGTGTTGGTTTGTTTTGGTTTCCAGGGGTTTTCCAGAAGAGTGGGGGCCGGCTGGATTGTGACAGTTCTCATGTTTTGTATTTTTCTTCCTTCCACATCTTTTCATAATAGTAGATTGGCTCTTGTTTTTTCACAGAGTAAAGGCTTGATAGTGCAATAACTAATTATTCTTCATTATGTTGCTGGGAATCTAGGAAGATGTATCATATATTTCAATCTCAAAGAGATGGATTTCTATCTTTTACTCCTTTTTAACTAATTGTACAAAGCAATTTACCTCTCCTTCTTAGATTAAATGACATTCCTAAGGCAACCAGAATAGCTGTTTGCATGGTCACATGAAGGAAAATTTATCATTTGCAAATTTTCTTGAACCTGAGTTCTCAACCAACGAGTCAGTTGCTAGAAGAAGCTTCTCTAGGAGAAGCTCCGGTTTCCCTTTGTTTGCCCCCTCTGCCCAATCACATCCTTGCTTTGTCTCTTGAGGGGGAGGGAGGCAGAAATGAGAAGTTTTTGCTATCTTTGAGTTGCTATATACCTTTTCTGATTTACATAATTTATTCAAATAAGTACCTTTAGCAGGATATTATCTCCCCCCACACACACACACTTAGTGTTTCCATACATCCCAGAAAACTGGGATTGTCCCAGAGTCAAGGTCAGAAAAATTGTCCTGGCCAGTTCAATAAAAATCATGTTAAAGTCCCAGATTTTTAAAACTTACTCATTGTGTATTATAACAAACCATTAAAATAAATCTTAACTCTTGCCAGCAAACGAGCGATTTCCTGCCACATTGGAATACCTGGAGACAAATCTTAACATCCTCGCCTCATATCACCGCCTGATAAGTGTGACCAGTGTATTTCCTGGAACTGAGGATGTTAAGAGTTGATTATGATGCGACTTCTCAGAAATACAACAGATCATCTTACAGTGAGAATTAACTGTTGTAAATAAATTCATTTATGCATTGATATATTTAATGTTAAAGTGTTTTATAGCTGTCATTATATTATGTTTGTTTTAAAAAAGGCTATTTTGTAGATAACCCACCCATTTTTGTTAAGTATACTTCTGTCCCCATTTTGTGGGAGAGAATTGAACAGTTGCAAAGCCATCTCTGATACCTAGTATTTCACCCATATCACAGAAGTTCCAAGGGATGGTACATCAATACATATATAGTGCTGTTTTTAAAGATTTATGGTAATGAAATTTGTACAGTTCACTCTTATTTTCATGATGAACCTGATGTGGGCTGTTGGCCAACTGAATGGTATACGGGAGCATTTTTATGTTGTGCTTGTGCTAAATAAAGACATTTACTGGATTTAGTTGTAAATTACACCTAATGAGGTGGTAAACCATTCCATTTTGAACGGCAAGTGGTGTGTTTTAAAATTCTTGTTCATATAAGAACATTTTATGAGTGAATGATGCTAATGTAAAATACTGTACGTTATTTCCCATGGTTATATCCTGCACTAGTTTTTCATTGATAAGGTTTATGCCTTTGTTTTGTTTACACTGAGAAAAAGTAAAAACATTGCATTCCCTGGCAGACTATATATAAAGATTCACACATCCATCTCAAAGTCTTGATACAACTGACCCAATTTAGGGTCTAAATTATTAATAGTCAAATAATCATCTGTCAGTAGGAGGAAGAGAGTAAAACATTAGGGAGATATATATACTATTCCAAAAAATTCAGTTAAGATGAGATTGGAAGAAGTAGTTGTCTCCTCTTCCCATCCTAGTTTGGTTGCTGTTTTCCAGCCAGACTGGCCTGAGGAACCTTCCATGGAGAAAGCATTACGATATTAAATATAAATACAGTACAACAGCGGCTCGAGCAGCCACCGCCACCAGAAATACCTGCGGTGGGGCAGACCGGCTTGTCACTTATTGCGGGTTTAGTAATTGTTTTTGTTTAGTTTTTTGCTTTTCTATGTGTAAACTGAACTGATACTAGAAGTTTGATTGTTGTTTGATATTGTTGTTAGTGAATTTTGATGCTGTAACGACTTATATTACAGTATCTTTGATTATTCTTAGGATGTTTTAATCTAATGTTTTGACTGTATTATATTTGTTATATTGATATGTTGTTGCTCTTATATTTGATATTGTAACATTGTAAGCCGATCTGAGTTGCTTCGACAAGGAAGGCGGCATATAAATACAAATATAATAATAATAATAATAATAATAATAATAATAATAATAATAATAATAATAATAATAATAATAATAATAATAATAATAATAATAATAATATTTGCCTTGCTGGAAAAACCACATAAAAGCAATTAAAAGATGTATTTCAGGGAGCACGTGTTGCCAATTTCTGTCACTAACATTTGACACACACACACCCAACCCATCGGTATTCTGTGAACTAAGGCTTTCTTTTTGACTCTGGGGAAATCACTGGTTTAATGACTCATCCTGCAGAATGTGGTCACGTGTACACCCAGTGCTGCTTCACACTGCCCTATTTTATTCAGTCTCTTGATCTAGTTATATAATTGTGAAAGAAGGGCAAAAGCCACCGGTGTAAAATTGCTTCATAGACTATTACCAAACTTGAGTTGTCTTGATGTGTTGAAGAAATGGGCTTGATCATGGATGGCAGAGTTCTAGTCTGAGGAAATCTTAAGACACTAGTTTCTGTTCCCAGTGCTGGGTTTCCTTGGGATAAATGATTGTAATAGTCTGTGGAGTTGTTCATTGTGACATTTCTGTTTCCACATGCTTTCCCTAAAGGCCCTGTCTGTACTACTAAAAAATGTATCAAGTTCGTGGTGTGACTCAGCTTGTGCTTCCAGTAAAAGTGACTGAGAAAAAGAGAGAAAGGTCATTTCTGTTTCTGCTACTCGTATTGCTCATTGGGTTGTAAAGCAGTAGATGTATTTTGTTGCTCGTTGCAATTTGTTCATGTATTTTTAAATGGTTTGAATGGTTTTTGAAACCTGTAGAGCCTAATCACTGGGCTTTTCTTCCTGGCATACGCCAAGAGTTTGAAGGATGAGAATCACCTTTGTCTTGTTTGTGTATCCACATCTGGGTAAGGCAATTCAGTTGTGAACTCTTTGGAAAAGGAGTTGTTTCTGTGTACTCTAATCCCATGTCTGGTGGGGAGGGGGAACTAGTAGGGCAGTCATTGAAGAGGTCAGTCAAGTCATAAAAAGTTGACATTTCATCCCTCCCACATGGTTTTTATGTATACATATTGTTAGAATAGAACTGAGTTGCATGGAAACTGTCCTCCTGCCTCAAAGCTACCATTTGAAGATGACTAAACAGTATTTAAGTAATATGGCTTTCCTCATTATGTGAGTTGGAGACAGTGTTCTTCCTGCGGTATACAAGAAAGCAAGCCACTAAAAGGAAATGAACTAGACAGGAACTCAATGAGTGAGAGGGCCACAATGTTGGATCTTGCATCAAATATAGCACATGTGTGTGTGGGGACTTTTTCTGTAACTTAGTTTTTCTGTAAGTTGAAGCACAATTTCCCATAGGAATTCATTGAAAATTTAAAAAAAAAAACCCAGCCCTGACTGGGCCAAAAATAATTTTTTAAAAATCCACCACCCCCATCCAAAAAAATGCCAGTCACAATTCTCTGTCACACCGCCATCAATCCCACCAGCTGGTGAGGGGCTGGGGTTTAGAAAAGGGGGTGTTCTTAGGTGGTTACCCTAAAACCAGTCCCGACTAGACCAAAAATAATTTTAAAAAATCCAATTCCCCCTCCCAAATCCAAAAGCCAGACACAATCCTCTCCCATACCTCCATCGATCCCACCAGCTGGTGAGGGGCTGGGATGGAGAAAAGGGGGTGTTCATAGACGGTTACCCTTTTTTATCTCGCACCTCCACACCTCAATCAATCGAACTCCACCAATGGGGGTTGGATGGAGTGAAGAAGAGGGGGGCTCTTGAGGTGCGGGGAGGGGGGGAGGATAGAGAAAAAACAGAGTAAACAGTAAAGGAAATAAACAAACGATGAAGCGATCTCCCTGCCTTTTGCATGCTGCTGCTGTTTCCTGAGCAGTTTGTCCAGGTGCCGGGGGAGCCTACATGGTGGCAGCGGTGTTTTTGCCACTGTTTCCACAGTCTCCCGTTGCTTCTACCGGCAGCAAGAGACTGTGCAGACCATATGCACTCCATCCCAGTCTTCATCCAAGGTTTCTCCGCGGTGCTGCAGCCGAGAACCCATGCCTGGGTGCTCAGCACATAACCAGAAAGTTCCAGAGTGGCACATGTTCCCGGCTGTAGTGCCACAGAGGGACCTCGGACGAAGACTGGAACTGAGTGGATATGGTCCCCACAGTCTTCCACTGCCAGTTGAAGTGATGGACATAGTGGAAACAGCAGCAAAAATTCTGCAATCACCGCCACCGTGGTATGTGATGTAATTTCCAGTGGTGGGGGAAGGTGGTATGGGGCCGTCATGTTAGAGTCTAAAATGGTGTGGGGCCGCCATTTTAGACTCTAAAATGAATATAAAATAAAGTAATATTTGATTTTATACATTTTTTTTTACTTTGCCATTTCAGACCAGTCCCATGAAACAGCATTTGGCAGTGATCTTGTTCAACATGGCGAAGATGGAGAATGTCAACATTCTACTTCAACTACCTCATCTCAGAGCGAACAGGTTGAGAAACTGCTGCAGAATCAGCACAAGAGCCTGGCATCTGAGGACACCAAAAATAAGAGGGCTCAGAAACCTTCTCACATGAGGAGGAATATAAGGTGAATCTCAATTTGAGAACCTGTGGGATTTAAGAACTTGTAAGATTCAAGTAGGAATCACTAGATTCAGTTCAATGGTATTGAAATGTTGTCTATCCATGTCCTTTTAATTCATTCTTGTATTCAGGAGCTTTTAGTCAGATGCTGTGTATTGCACACTGTGTGCTATCAAATTCCAACTTAATTATGATAATCCTAATAAGGTTTTTAGAGTATACAAGATGTTTAAGGAGTCATTTTACCAATGCACTGCCAGTGAGTTTCCATTTCTGAGCAGACATTTTAACCCAGGTTTTATGAGCCTTAGTCCATCACTTTATTCATTGCAACACACAGGTATCTTAGAAAGATGCTATCAAGGACACTAGTGTCTCTGGAAGGGCGAAATTATAGTCATATTTGATACTATTAAGAAGGAAATGTTTTAGTAGCTTCTGGAGTACAGTAATGTATAATAAAACTCACATAGAAGGCATACGGGTCACCTGGTCATTTCCCCCTGATGGATTAATAGTTCCATTCCATACAGAATGTTTCTTCTGTATCTTATTTAAGAGTCATCATGCTCAAATGATCTCTCTTCTGAATCAACACCCTTTTTTCAGCTCTAAGAAGAATCTCAAAATAGTCACCAGAATCCTACTGTGAATTTACGTTGGTCTCCTATATATGTGTTTGATTGTGTAAACCAGTGTTAAATTGCCACGAAATGATGAGTTGCTGCACACATTTGTTGTTGTATATCAAGTTGCATAACTGGCATATAACTAGAAATGTGAGCGGCAACTTGTTATTTAATGGATGCCATCACTGTCATTTTTGCAAATCTAACAAAATGTTCATGCCAACATTTATGTTTACATTATAATTTGGAGATTGTTCCTCACAGTCCATAACAGTGGAATGTAGCAGATAGGGTAGATGGAAGCATCTTGTACAGCAAAACAGTATTGAATAATGTGTAGTCACAAATGGCTGTACCACACAACAGGAATTTTGAGCATTAACACAGCAAAAGGAACAACTTCCACTAGGTAATATTCCTAATAGACTTTTGATTTAGACTGAACTGGACTAATTTGACATGCCTAGTGGGTAAATTTGTTGCACAATTCTGGAGGACTGGGTTTGGATTGCACTGCCGCCGCCGCCGCCCCCCCGCCACATGGAAAGCTACCAGCTTCAGAGAAAGCCATTTTGTGGGAGGGGAATATACAAATTCCTAGTTTCCTGGCTCTAAATTGTAAAAGAATGTAAGCTGCTATCTGCTGTCTGTTTTCCCATTTAATACCTAAGAATAAGCCTGGCTGGGACTACATACTCTATGCCATGTTAGCCTGAAGAAGTAGCCACGAGCTATGAAAGCTTGCTAAGTTTTGAATTTGTCCTAGGAAAGGTATCTCATGCTAGCAAGGTGATGCTCAAGATAATACAGGATAGGCTTCAGCAGCACGTGGAGAGAGAACTACCAAAAGTGCACAGTGGGTTCTGAAGAGGCAGGGGAACTAGAGACCACATTGCCAACATACATTGGATCATGGAGAAAACAAAGGAATACCAGAAACAAGTCTACTTCTGTTTTATTGACTACACCAAGGCCGTTGACTGTGTGGACTACAGTAAAATGTGGCAAGTAATTAGAGATGGAAATACCAGAACACCTTAAAAGTCTCATGAGAAATCTGTACAAGAGTCAAGAAGCAACAGCTAGGACAGAACACGGAATGACGGAGTGGTTTGGAATAGGAGTAAGACAAGGCTGCATTTTGTTACCCCGCTTATTTTACTTCTACACAGAGCACATAATGATCAATGCAGGGATGGACAAATCACAAGTTAGAATTAAAATTGCTGGGAAAAACATCAACAATTTGAGATAAGCAGATGATACTACCTTAAAGGCAGTAAGTCAGTGTTTCCCAAATTCTGGTTCTTGGACTTCAATTTCCAGAAGGCTAAATCAGTCCACTGACTGATCAGTGCTTTGGGGAATTGACTTAGGCTCTTGGGAATTGAAGTCCAAGAACCAGAATTTGGGAAACACTGCAGTAAGGGAAGAAGACCTAAACAAGCTTCTGCTTAAGTTGAAATAAGAGAGTGCAAAAGCTGGCTTGAGACTTAACATCAAGAAAACCAAGATAATGGCAACAGGACCTATCAGTCCCTGGAAAATAGATGGGGAAGAAGAAGAAGCAGTGACAGACTTTACATTCTTAGGATCCAAGATCACTGCAGATGGTGGTTGCAGCCACGAAATAAAAAGGCGATTAATTCTTGGGAGACAAGCTATGAGAAACCTGGGGAACATAGTGAAAAGTAGAGACATCACCTTGCAAACAAAAAGTCCTCATAGTCAAAGCAGTGGTATTCCCGGTAGTAATGTATGGGTGTGAGAGTTGGATCATAAGGAAAGCTGAGCACAGAAGAATAGACGCCTTTGAAATGTCATGTTGGAGAGTCCCCTGGACGGCAAGGAAACCAAATAGGTTGATCTTAGAAGAAATCAACCCTGACTGTTCCTTGGAAGGTCAAATATTGAAGATGAAGCTAAAGTACTTTGGACATCAAATGAGAAGAGAGGACTCACTTGAAAAAGCCTTGATGCTGGGAAAGGTGGAGGGCAAAATAAGAGGGGGCAGCAGAGAATAAGATGGCTAGATGGCATTGTAGACACAATGGGCACAGAGCTGGTCAGGTTGAGGAGGATGATAGAGAATAGGGGTGCCTGGCGTGCAGTGGTCCATGGGGTCGCAAAGGGTCGTACTCGACTATGCGGCTGAACAACAAAAGACAGCTACCGTTTCCCTCCTGCATTTGTTTAATGTGTAGCCTTGTACATTTTGTTGGGCTCTGGCTCCTATCAGCTGTAACCAACACAGCCTGTAGTGAAGAATGATAGGTGTTACAGTCCAGGAACATCTGTCATGCTGTGTGTTTCCCATCTCAACCCTGGAACTTCATTTTGCCTTTTTTTCTGAGTGACTGGCTGTGAGGTGAATTTCTGACCTCCAGTGTCTCTTGCGTGGCACACATACCTGTTGCAGAGGACTTTTGAACCTTTTTTCAGCATCAACTGTTCACATCAGTGCTTTTTGGCCCAGTTCCATGTTACTCTACAAATACACAAACAGCATCAATAACCTTTTGTATTCTTTTTGTATTTTTAAGAAAAGTGTCTCTTACTTTTTGAAACTCGGAATATGTGTGCCTGTTAGCCGCTTCTCCATACGTTGGCCTCTGTACATATCTTGCCTGAAGCTACTGTGGTACATACCAGCAGTTTGTTGCTGCTTGTTGCCCTTTCTTCTGATCAGATAAAATGTTTCTAGAATCTTAATAGCATTGCATTTCAATTTGTGTCTTACCTGCCCCCTGTTCATAATATAATAACTGCACTTGTTTGAGTTTTACAGTATTGTTGAAGAAGCTGTGTATATTTCTTTCCTATTGATGTAATTAAACCTATCATTTTAGAGTAACCTGTGTTCTCTTTATATCTTTAGAAAGCTGCTGCGGGAGGACCAGTTGGAAGCTGTGACAAAAGCAGCCCAACAGGAAGAGTTGGAAAGGAGGAAAAGGCTTGAGCAACAAAGGAAGGATTATCATGCCAGCATCCCCACCGTACCCCTAGAGCTCCTCCCAGGTAAACAATACACAAAGCACTGGACCCAAAGTAAAACTGAGGATGTAGGAAACACATCATTATTTCAATACAATCTACATAGAAACATAGAGTCACACAGAAAGAACCTCCTCGAAGATTGTGGTATTTTTTAACCACAATTGGTGTACCCTGGTAATGGAAACTTTGCTTTGTTGGCTAATCTTTCTCACGTTAGGTCAGGCAAAAGGAACTGCGGAATGAACTCACCAAAAGGTGGCTTCATTTTGGCAGTTTCACATCTGGCCTAGAGGCGGAAGAAGAAGATTGAGTTGGAAGGAGCCTTATAGACCATCAAGTCTAATTTATTTATTTATTTATTTATTTATTTGTTCGAATTTGATACCCCGCCCCACTCGGGAAGACCCTGCTCAATGGAGGAATCCAAATCAAAGCAAGTCCCACAAGGCTCTTTATTGCTTTTGTTACAACCTGGGGGGACACAGCATCTCTGCCCACAAAAAAGTATCTCATTAAATGCCGAAGGGGCAACTTACAGTCCTATGATCACACAACCTCAGCACCTTGCATAAACTCAAACAGCTTAAACCACTGGCTGGAATGATCTGGGCTTCCTCCCAAGTAACCCAATGGGCAGGGCCTCACAATTTTGGGTTGACTTTGTGAATCAAACCACACTCTTTATATTACACTCATGTGTCAGGTCACCCAGTACCACTAGCATTCCCTGACTTTTTTTTAGCTCTGAGTGGGGAAAAGAAAGAATGCAAAAGAAGGGGCCTCTTTGGTTTCATCCTGAATTTTCTGAGGCCTTCCTGGTATGTCAGAAGGATGACAACATTAATAACAAGGAGACAGATTCCTTTTACATCTATTATTGAAAATATGAAGGACACATTAATGGGACAAAGCAAAACAAGATACTGCAGCAGTGCAGGCAGAACCTCATTGAATCAACTAGTGAGGGATTTATGTGCCTTTGTATAAGTGTGTGTTTGAGGTATATATGGTGTTTCTAGCACTTACTGATCAGCCTTACTTTTAAAATGGTGTTGCAAATGTCACATGGGCATTATTACTTCAATGCCATTTATATACCCAGCAAGCTAGAAGGCAATCAGTATACTTTTATTAAGGCAAAATGAGATAGAATGTGGAGTATTTCTGCATACCATTAACTGTTTTCAGATGTTTACATTGTAGGGCAATTTCTGTTTTCCTTTAGAGATATTTTTAAAATGTGCATGAAATGAAAGAAGAGGTAGAGAAACTAATCTAAGAATGGAGTTGTAGTACAGATGTTTGTATAGTTAGTGCATTGAAGTATCAAATTTGGCCAAGATGAAGCCAGGCACCACGTTTTTGAACTCAGGAAGGATGAGGTCTGTTTTTGCTGTTATTTCTCATTCTGTTGTTTTGAATATTAATCCTTAATGTTCAATTTTTGGTTTAGAGGAGATTGCTTTAAGAACTGCAGAAGTTGCTCAGCTTCCCCCCCATGTTTTAGCCGAAGAAGTCATTTGTTTAGACAGCACCAGCAGTGGTAGTGAGGATGACTCCAAAGGAAGACTCCATAGCATAAAAGATGGTAAGATTTTTCTTCTTTTTTTGTATAGCAGGGTCAACTGAAGTAAGTTCCTTTGATTTTCTACAATTAGAACTTAAACACAGAGGGTGCCAAAAATGTATACACATTTTAAGAAAGGAAAAACTGTTATTAAAATGGTAATACTCAATATAGTGTACACCCATAACAAAATATGAATACAAGTCACATTTGACTTCTGCAATTTTAAGAGGTGCTCAAGTTGGCTACCATCAGTGTCCAGACACTTCTGATTATGGCAAAGTACTGCTTGAGCAACATTGACCAAAGTGCCCCAGACCTTCCCTTGTGCATATCATACACAGTACGATGTGTCACTAACTTATCACAAATGCATGAAGTTGTTAGGCCTGATGGAGGTTCTGTTGCATATTCACAACTCCATTGTCATTGTACTTCCGCAATCTTCTTGAATTTCAAATACAACTTCAAAATGGTCTTGCACTCTTCGAATGACAACCATGCATCTGCCATTTTCTTTGATTGCCTTGCCTGTCATATGTTGATGCTAGCATTAATTTTTTTGAGTGAAAATCATGCTACACATTGCTATTGTAATTCAATTCAATTCAATTGAGAAGTAAGACATAAATAACATTTCGTAATGTGTATACACTTTTGGTATCCTATGTATATTGATATACATTAATATTAGGAGATTATGCTCAAAAATTTCTTATTTTGCCTTTCTACTTTAGTCACAAGGATCTAAATCCAGCTGCAAAAATTAATGGGACTGTGGGTGATTCTGTTGGTCAAGTATGTTTGGAACTATCAGTTGGATTTAGTCCATTATATTTCCTTAAGGATAAGCAATGTTTATTACATTTTATTTACAAAATATTAGAATATAGTACGGTACTTACATTTATGTTTAAGATTTCTGCTTTGCTGTAAAGTTAGTGTAGGCTGCAGACTTCAGATAAATCTTAATATCATAGCAATTAAAAATAAGTTTTTGTGTTTAATTCACAATATACCAAATATTGTATGCTGGCTTTTAAAGGAAATTGTTAAATCTCATTTCTGTCAGTATTTTATTATTTTAAATACAGTCATTTCAAGAAATTGGTTCTCATGGTCCACCATTTTCTTTCCTTCCCTGATTTCCCCCTGTGTTTAATAGAAAACTGAGACAGGTATATTGAAAATGAAATAATTAGTATCTTACAGGCATAATCAGTAACTGAATATGTAACTAAGTACAGTAGAACCTCGGGTAACGTAATTAATGCGTTCCCTGGGACATTTCTTATAGCAAAAATTACTTTAATCAAATTTCCCATAGGAGTGCATTGAATGCAATTTCTCATAGGAATGCATTGAAAACCAAAATACTTTAACCAAAATGCGATTTCCCATAGGAATGCATTGAAAACCAATCAATCTGTTCCGGAAAAAAAATCCGTAAATCGAGACACTATTTTCTATGGATTTCCTTTTGCTATGTTATTTTTGTTAACTGAGCCGTTTGTTAACTGAGGTTCCACTGGATGCCAGTACTATTGCATTTACATTTTTAAAACTTTCAGAATCTTTTGACTTGCTTCATTTTCTGTTAAAGAACACATGAATACACAGGGACAACTGAGATTAAATGTGATGGCTATGCTAATTTCCTCCATCTCATTGTCTTGCAGAAGTAATAGAATTAAGTTCAGGAGAAGATGAAGCCCTCCAGATTGTAGATAGCAGTGATTCTGGCAATGAAGGGGATGAAGACGGTAGTGAAGAGAGCAGTGGCGCTCATGTGAATGATGCTCTGAATCAGTTAGATGCTTCAGGGCAAGTAATTGTCAACATCAATCATCCACCAAATGAACAGGACCTTTACCTGGCTCCTCAACTTGCACGGGCAGTAAAGCCCCACCAGGTATGAAGGATTTGGGTGAAGACACAGAAGGACTTCAATTTTTGTTCCTTTATGATGTTGCATATTTGTACGTTATTGGATGCATATCCAGAATTGCTGTGTGTCAGATTTCCATGCGTGGTCCCTTTGACAATGTTTTCTATTCTTTCTAGATTGGCGGTATCCGCTTTCTATATGATAATCTGGTGGAGTCTCTGGAAAGATTTAAAACCAGCAGTGGGTTTGGCTGTATCCTAGCTCATAGCATGGGCCTGGGCAAGACCCTCCAGGTCATCTCTTTTTTGGATGTGCTTTTCCGGCACATTGAAGCAAAGACAGTCCTTGCCATTGTACCTGTAAGTACACTAAGAATTTTGTTGTTGTTTCTCTCCTTGGTGTCAGAAATAGAAGAAAGGCAGAGAAAAACTGAAGCATCTTGACTTTACAGTTCTGTAATTTCTATTGTTCCAATATTTGGAACTGCATAAAGATTGTGAGGATGTCCTCTTCTTCCATGTTCTCAATGGACTTGAGAATTAGACATCACATCTGTGAGGGGGGTGCAGTGTGAAATGTGTAACTCAGTGTTTCCCACCCTTTCATTTTTGGACTTCCATTCCCAGAAGCCTAAGTCAGTACATTGGCTGATCAGTTCTTTTTTGGGAATTGACATAGGCTTCTGGGAATTGAAATTTAAAAACCAAAGGTTGGGAAACACTGGTGTAACTGATATATCCTGTTTCACTGACCATCCTCTTTTTACAGGTAAATACTCTTCAGAATTGGTTAGCAGAATTCAACATGTGGCTCCCAGCACCAGAAGCTCTTCCTCCTGATTATGATCCAAAAGAAATTCAGCCTCGCACATTTAAAGTCCATATCCTGAATGATGAGCACAAGTAGGTGTAATTATTTCCTTATGGAGGACTAGGGGCTGCTGCTTTGTACCTGCCTTTGGACATTAAAAGAATCCTTTAAAAATGCTCAGATTAACCTTGGATAAAAATGAAAATTAAAGTCAGCAAGGAGAAGGCACCATTCATCAAACGACTACCTTAGCCTTATTCTCATAAATGTCTTGTAAATATTCTAGTCCTCAGCTATGTTCTAAAAGTTAGAAGAATCCACACATACAGGGAAACAAAGGTACACACCATATTACAGCATTCCAGAGGTGAAGATACCTGGCTATGTATAATCACAGTAGAGTCAAACCTCGTATAATGAAGTTAATTCGTTCTGCAAGGCGGCTCACTATGCGAGTTTTTCGCTATGCGAAACAAACTCGCATAGCGAAAATTCCTATGGGAAAACTCGCATAACGAACATTTCTAGGGGGAAAACTCGCATAGCAAAAAAATTTTGTGATGCGAGTTTTCCCCATAGAAACTCTCGTTATGTGAGTTTTCCCACAGGGAAAGTCTGACTCGCATAGTGAAAGTTTTTGTTATGCGAGTCGGCTGGCTTTGCGAAAAACCTGCTCATTATGTGAGTTTTTTGCTAAACGAGTTACTCCCTAAGCGAGGTTTGACTGTATAAACAAATAGTAGTAGCAAGATCCAATAGCAGTATAAAGTTCAAACAACTTAATGCTATAAATTAATTTAGCTGTAAGCCTGAAAAATTTAAAGCTATACTTTCACTGTTAAGCTTGGAATTAAGTCTGTTTTGTGATTTCATCCTCGATCTTTCAGTAATCCAAAATATACTGACAGTGATTTCAGTGTTAGATATTCTACCTGTTGAATCATAGTTGCAGTACATTCAGGATGTTCACCTAGGAATAAACACTCTTATTCCAAGCGTAATACTAATTTTCGGAAGATAATTTAAGGCAGTTATCTGCTAATATCTGTATATGTTCTTTTCTCATTGCACGGTATAGGAGTTTACATGTGAGACCACATGTCTTGTTTCATGCTATCCTCAGAGTTAGTACAGCATAAGAAATGAAGGTTCCCATCCTGTGGAATGATAGTTGATGCTGGAAAGCATTACCAGATGCAACTTCTCACTGAGATGTAATTGTGCTTCAGGATGTTTGAGTTATTGTCATGAGTTGGTATGGCAATGTTGGGGAACCCTTGCTTTACATAATTTTAATGTGGTTTTGTTTGCTTCTTTTCCCTTGTTTCAAAGCACTGTCCCATGTTTCATTTCATTCTTGTTTCATTAAAGGACCACAGCAGCACGGGCCAAAGTGGTAAACGACTGGGTGACAGATGGAGGCGTGTTGCTGATGGGATATGAGATGTACCGTCTCCTGTCACTGAAGAAGTCCTTTGCAATGGGAAGAAAGAAGAAGAGCAAAAAACAGACTGGCCCCGTCATCATTGATTTAGATGAAGAAGATCGTCAGCAGGAGCTCTTAAAAGGTGAGATTACTGTGATCTTCTAAAAGTAATCAAGAACACTTAAATAGTCACTCTTTGTTACTATTTTAAGACACACATTTCTTAGACAACTGTTTTCAGTGATACATGTCCATTCAGATGGATATTCTGAAAGTGGCAAGTGCCCTTGTGAAGGTGATTCATTAAGTAAAATGTAGAGTATTTACAACACAAGATATTTTGTTAATACAGTATTTATATAAATTGGATTTTGCAATCAGCTTCATTGTGTAATGTGAATCTTTCTTGGTTGATTCTGTATTGATTGTTCCAAAAAAATCTGATACTAACTTCATTAGTAAGTACAATTGTACCTCGCTTAAAGAGCATAATGCGTTCCACAGGATTGCTCTTTACGCGAGTTTGCTCTTTAAGTGAAACACCATTGTAAATGACCAATTGTGGGGGGGATTGCGAACCCCGATTTATTTGTTAAGTGAATTTTTGGTTGGTTTTATTTGTTAAGCGAACATGCAGAGAAAATTCTGCTCTTTAAGCAAGGCACTCTTTACGCGAGGTTTGACTGTACTAATTTTGTTTGTTACCCTTCTGTGAATTTTAAATGCTCCATAATGCTCATTTATAACTGCTAGAAAAGGACCAGTGTCATTTTGAAATAAATTTTCTCTATCAGTATCCTTTAAATCTAGCAATAGTTTCTAAGCTGCCACTTCCATTTGCTCAGTGGTTCTGATGCATTTTTCACAGGTCTTTTAAAACCATTTCTTTTTAAAACAAGAACAGAAGATAGTAGGTTCGCATGTGTTTTTGTTCCCTCTCCAGGAATTGAGAAGGCTTTGTCCCGCCCTGGGCCAGATGTGGTCATCTGTGATGAAGGGCATCGGATAAAGAATTGCCATGCTAGCACCTCTCAGGCCTTGAAGAACATCCGCTCTCGCCGACGGGTGGTCCTGACTGGTTATCCCCTGCAAAACAACCTCATTGAATATTGGTGTATGGTGGACTTTGTCCGTCCTGATTTCCTGGGTACCCGGCAGGAATTCAGTAACATGTTTGAACGCCCCATTCTAAATGGACAGTGTATTGACAGCACGCCTCAGGATGTTCGTCTCATGAGGTATCGCAGTCATGTCCTGCATAGCCTGCTGGAGGGCTTTGTACAAAGGTGAGGCCAGCTAGATTGCAGCACATCAGTCTTTCAAGCACTGTTTTAAGTCACATGTGTGTTTGTTGAAATGTTTGCAGTGGTAGCCATGTTAGTCTGTGCAAGCTTATCAGAGAGTAAAACAGAACCGGGGGGGGGGGGGGGAGAGACAACAATATTGAGGCACCTGAAAGACTTAACTCCTCTATTTAAATGTGAGCTTTTGTGGACCAAGTCCACTTCAGCAGACATAAGAGTCAGTCCTCATGGCATCAATCTATACACACATCAGGTACACAGGCACACAATAATTGGCCAGCTCAGCAGAATAATAACTATGTACCTGATATGTGTATAAATTGATGCATGAGGACTCACTCTCGTGTGTGTGTGTTTGCATGTGTGTGTGTTAGTGGTTTAAATACCCACCTGCAAAGCCAGACATTGGGAATGTGGTTCTCCACTGTGCTTCTCAGGAAAAGAACAAGCTTGTGCAGCCAGGATGTCCCTCCCAACAAAGAAGAAGGGCAGTGTAAACCACTTCTGTATATTCTCTACCTAGAAAGTCCTGGGAAAGGGTTGTCGTAAGTCAAAATTGACTTGATGGCACACAGTTATTGTTATTATTGTTATATGCTTTTGGTGAGTGTGTGCACGGCTGTATGAGTGAGTATATTGGATTTCTGGGTGAAAAGGGGAATCTGATGTGATTAGCTAAAAAACAGTGGCAGGTGTGTTGGAAGGTACAGTGTTTACACAAACGAAGCTTGGCAGTGTTACAAACAAATTAATAAGCTTAGTCTTTTTGTGTTCTCCAGCGGGAAGCCTGCAGATAAGCTCGAGATAGCTTAAAGGAGTAGCAGTTATCTCTCTATGTCAGGGGTTCTCAGCATTTTCGCCCCATGTTCCGGACCACGCCCCCTCAGACAGCTGAGCAGGCCAGACATGTGGTTCACCACACCATAAAATGTGTCCGTGGCTGTTGTAAACACATTTATGACAGCCGCGGGTGCATTTGCAGAATGTTTTTGGCTATTTTCACTGCTTCCAGTGGTGGTGGGAGTGAGGACAGTGTGTTTTCGGCTGTTTTCATTGCTTCCAGCTACGGTGGGAGCAAGGGTGGTGGGCCACATGAAATGCCATTGTGGGCTGGGTCTGGCCCACAGGCCGTAGGTTGCAAATTGTCACTGTTGAGTTTATCTTCTGAGATAAGATGTAGTTCTTGGAGTGTCCGTTTCAGGTTGTATGTAATGGTGCAACATCTAGCACATAGAAATTATATCTGGCGATATAATTTCAATGCATGCCTTTTAATATAGCACCAAAGGGTGAATAGTGACAATTTTATAGTATTCTGTAGCTGTCATTAAAAAAATGTTTTGCACAGACTTGGTAGTGTAAGCATTACAAATAAATGTGAATTATATAAGTATGATTTTATTAGATCAGGAAGTTATACTTGGATAGCAACAAACTTTAAGTTGAAGTCTTTCAATAAACTGTCAAGGAATATCATAGTTCACTTGAACTCTATTAGGGAGACTCTAGCTTGAGAATAGTTCCTTTCCTATTCATCTCTTGCCTGTTGCTTCTGTAGGCGAGGCCATAATGTATTGAAGGTTCAGCTGCCATATAAAGAGGAGCATGTCATCTTAGTGCGTTTGTCAAAGATACAAAGGGCTCTTTACACGGAGTTCATGAACCGTTTTCGTGATGCAGGCAACAGTGGTTGGCTGGGCCTGAACCCACTCAAAGCTTTCTGTGTCTGTTGTAAGGTACGTATAAATGTGATCTTTGTGAATTGTGTAGCAAAGTTGGGAATCCCATATGATGGTATTAGTCTCATAGTTTTGGTGTCACTTTTATTTCCCTTGTCTGTATTGAGCAATGCTGGTGTTCGTTTTTAATCTCATTATGAAAAGCATAACAATAGTATTTTAAAGCTAAAATCCTTTTGAGAAGTGCAGAATTTTAATGATCTGTACAACACTTTGCCTTGTACAGTAATACCCCGGATAACAATTGCACCGGATAACGCTAAAATCGCATAACGACGATAAATTTGGGGGGAAGATTTGCACCGGATAACGCTCAGTTTAGCGTTATCCGATCCATCGTATTAAAGAAGGAGGCCACAACTCCTCTCCCTGCCACTTCCCTCCTTCCTTTCCTCCACCCCCACCCCCACCCCCACCACCAGTTTGGGGACTCCCCACACCACACCACACTGCCTGCTCGGAGAGAATCCAGCCCAGCTATACCTTCTGTTGCTCTGCAAATCCGACTGCAGCCGATCGCTGAGGCTTGTGTTTTTGTCTTTCACTTCCTGTATTGACAATACAGGGAGGGGGAAGAGAGAGAGGTGATTGGTTCTCTAGAGAACCAATCACATTTCTCTCTTTCCCCCTTCTTCATTTTAAATGTACAGGGAGGGAAATAAAGAGAGAAAGAGACTTTGACGAAAACAAGCCTCGATCAGAGCATGGAGGTAAGCACAGAGGGAGACTGCAGTAGAGTGGGGGGAAAGGAGCCTGATCCTACTGCAGTCACAGCAGTGGGGGTGGTTTTAAAGGCACCCCACTGCCTGCTCAATTTGTCCCTGAAGTCAGGGCTTTTTTTTTTTTTTAGCGTTGTTCGATGCATGCATCGGACAACGCTAATAACTGGATAACGTCATGACTTGTGGAACAAAGTCATAACGTTATCCGGGGTATTACTTGTAGTTTGCTTGGAGTGTTTTTATTACAATAGTTTGACTACCTGGCCAAGAGTTATTAGTCCACGGGAAGATATTACAAACATTGACTGTACATTTAATATTCCAAATTAAATTATAGTAATTTGCCATTTTTCATTTTTGTCTTCAAACAAAACTTTTGCTTTCTAGAGTCCACTTCATTTGTTATTTTTAAGGTGTTATAAAACTTTTTTTCTTTTAACTGCAACATAGTTACCCTTCCACAAGTTGATGCAGTTATTGCTACCAATGATTTAGGCCTCATGGACAGGGCAACTTCCAACTCTTCAGAGAAAGGGATGTGGAATTGATGTTTAACAAATGAATTAAAGCATTTGAGAGCAGACAGTTGTGAAGTAACCTACCATCCTCTCTTAGATTTGGAATCATCCTGATGTGCTATATGAAGCACTGCAGAAAGAAAATTTGGCAAACGAGCAGGATCTGGATGTGGATGACCTTGGCACAGCTGGCACCAATGCACGCTGTCAGTCACAGGGGATGAAAGCCAAAACTGAGAGCAATGTTTTGACATCACCAGTTGGAGAGCCTACCAACAGCAAATACATTCAAGGCATTGGCTTCAATCCCTTTCAGGAGAGAGCCAATCAGGTTGTAACTTACGAGTGGGTGAGTACCAATTCACAATGTGGCAAGTGTGGATTTCTCCCTTCTTCCCCCTTGAGCATAAAGGATTGCTTGTGTTGAAGCAGCCTCTTCCAGGGTACTTGTGAGCCATTAGGTCTGTGGGTGGTATCCATTTCTGTTCTTCCTGATAGATCACATTTCCCCTCTTTCTGCCATTCCTGCAACAGATGTGAAGTGGGTGTATAGGGAGGAAAGGAAGGGGAACTCATTGCCTAAACCAGCGTTTCCCAAACAATGTTCTGCGGAACACTGACGGACTTCAGTTCCCAGAAGCCTAAGTCAGTACATTGGCTGACCAGTGCTTTGGGGAATTGACTTAGGCTTCTGGGAATTGAAGTCCAGAAACCAAAGCTTGGGAAACATTGGGACCTAAGCAAAGGTCTGCTGGTGCGAGAATTCATGGAATTGGCAGCCACTTAGGTGCTCAGTCCATCGTCGGTTGCAACTCATATCTGAGAATGCATTTTTTTCCCCTGAAGTAGGAAATATGCCGTTGGCATGAATTTGTTTAAGGTGGATCCCAGCTTACCATGAAGTGACACTGTGATCATGGAGCCATCTCCTGTGGCACATATGAAATGAGACATGCAGGATTTGACACCAGGACTGCAATGGATTGTCGCAGCCTTGAGAATACTGTATTAACAAAGTGCGCCTTCACAGCCAGTCCATCTGGCATGGCCTGTTCTGCCTCCATGACTGCTGGGAATCAGAGTTCCTCCTCTTTTCATTTTGTCATTGGGCCCAATATGATGGTTTCCAGTGGCATTTCCTCCACCGAGGAGACTATCACCCCACCTAAAGGTGCGCATTCAACCAGAGCCGTTGGCCCCTTTGGGGAGTCAGGTTATTTACTGCTGCCCAACCCTCAGCGTTGAGCCACTGGCTGTACTGTCTACTCCATTACCATAGCAGGGTGTCCGGCCAGACATATACCTGGAATAAAACAAGAACTTTAGCTTGGCATCACATATGGCAAGGTATGTGTTCCCACATAAAGTACTTATCCATAAAGAAGTTGCAACGTAGGAAATAGCTCTGCACGGGTGGTGTAATTCTTAACTTTGGCTGCTTTCTTGCTTGTTGTGAAGCGCTTTTTGACCTACTACCTGTTTGTTGTGGTTTCAAGAGGAAATGCAAGCTTTTGTACCATCACTACTCTTAAGCAATTCATATGATAATTTCTATAGTCTGAAGAATCCTTTCTTTGTGCTTTCTGCAGAATATGGCTGATATTTTTAGTGCCTTAGGTAGACACATAGTGCTGATAATCCCCAGTTTTGAAAAGACATGATGGTCAGGAAGTACCATTCCTTCAAGAAGTAGTTGATAATGTTTGGGAGCCATTTAATATAGTTTACCAGTTTAGAATTATTTTACCTACTGTGGATTTAAATTGATGGCATGGGGCATAGTCAAAAACACTTTCAAAATGGTATTCAATGTTTTGTTTTGTTTACAGGCTAAAGATATCATGTGCGATTACCAGACGGGAGTCTTGGAAAATTCACCTAAGATGGTATTGCTATTTCATCTTGTAGATGAAAGTGTGAAACTCGGAGACAAAATTTTGGTGTTCAGGTAAGAGGCAGTTTTAATGGCCTGATATAACTACCCTGTATTAACTCTACAGCAATACATTTGACAATTATTATTAAACAATGAATAAATAATGTCATTGAGTCAAATTAAATTATTAATAAAAAATACTTCATTGAGGGATGAGCTTTTCCATCTCTTTTCCATAATTTAATTTTCAAATGAATGTCTCTTTAGCATTCATGATATTTTCAGGGCCACTTGGGAAGTGCATCAGATCCAGAAATGCAGTATTTAAGCAGCTAACAGAGTCTTGTGAAACAGAGTGTCTTACTCCTGTCCTTAAAGAGCTGGTGCACAAGTTGATAGTTTGTTTCGAGGCACAGTTTGGTTTTGTGTTTTTTACTTTTTTAAAAATACTAAATGACACACACAAAAAGCCTCTTTAGTGCTTTGGGTCTTACGCTAAAATGTAGAGAAATTATCCTAATGCTGGCATACCACATTGGGTTTGGAACATGAAAGAGATGTCCCTATTTTTGACCCAAAACAGTGGGGTGTAAATTTAAGACAAAAATATTTAAACTAAACATCAGTCTCTGCAGCGTGATTATGTTATTTGTTATCTTGTTCTCTGCTTAACAGCACAGGAGCTGTTTCCTGTTTCTGTCATAGTTTTAAATACGTGATAACTATAAATACTACCACATGTATACATGTATGTTTAGTTTGAAGCAGTGTTTCCCAAATGCTGGTTTTTTGGACTTCCCCAGAAGCCTAAGTCATTTCCCCAAAGCACTGATCAGCCAATGTACTGACTTAGGCTTCTGGGAATTGAAGTCCACTAGTGGGCTGTGTACCCCTTGTTGGGAACCACTGGAACTTTGAAGCAATTGACTGATCTCAGGGCTATTCTGTTTCTTGTCAATACATCATGGATATGCTAAAGTGAGAGGTTTATGCGTAGGAAGGGACCAATTTAGATTACTTTTTAGAATATGAGCAGGGTCTAGACTTTGCATAATTGTTTTACTGTGTCATGATAGTTTTATTATGGATAAATGTTTGTTGCTCAATTTATGCTGTGAATTTTATTTTGTTTATTTATCTGCACTTTACACTTGCCGTTCACAGCCAAAGCCTCTCTACATTGTGTGTCATTGAGGATTTCTTAGCAAAGAGACCAGTGCCTTCCCCCCAAGGTTCAGATGCACAAGGGAGCCATAACTGGGTCCGAAATGTGAACTACTACCGTAAGTACAAGAGGGTACTTGTGCTTTCCTGCTAGGCTGATTATCCCTGAATATTGTAAAAGTGAACCAGATAGAACACTGGACTTCTCAGAACAACTGCCATAATTTTGGAATTCAGATCCCTTCAGGTCTCATCAACCTTGGATCTAAAATGAGCTGCCAGAAGATTATAATTAGTTACATTAGGCTGGGGGTGCCCAAACTATGGCATGTAGTGCCAATTATTCCGGCCTGTGTCACCTTCACTGCTCCTGGGAGGAGAAGTAAAACGTGCCTGTGTTTATGACAGCCACAGGTCATGTATGGAACCATTCTCTGCACACACCGGCATGTTCTGCGCATGCACGTTTTACTTCTACTTCTGGGTGGGAGGAACCACGTGACCGGCCCGCTTGACCAGGCGACCAACCCATGGCCCCAAAGGTATGGGCACCCCTGTGTTAGACTGAAGCTGAACCAATTGCTCCTGACCAGATACCTCTTTGGCGATCTTAAAGAGATCACACACAGTAATATTTGTCCTACTTGAATGTCACATAAATTTTAACAGCCAAATATGAAAATTGATATGATTGTTTTATTTGGGTGGATGTTGTGGATAAAAGTTTTTATAATTTGTATACTTTTCATGTTGGATAGGATTGGATGGCAGTACTTCAGCCTCAGAAAGAGAGCGACTCATTAACCAATTTAATGACCCAAACAACACTTCTGTTTCTCTCTTCCTTCTTTCCACACGGTAAGTTGACTGCTTTCCGAAGTAAAAACAGCAAATAGGGATGGAACAGAATATGTAATAGGTATAACATTTAGGTAGATCCTCAACTCACAAAATTTTGATATTTTTTGAAAACCTTGAGACAGATAGAAGCTGTAATGATCTGGACTGACCATTTATACAGATTATCTTCAAAAGAGACTAAGCTAAATCCAGTTGAAATCATTAAGATTTACATGTATGTTGACTGCTATTTCATTCATTCAGGGAGCTTACTGCAGGTAGGGCAAATATGTTTGTTTAGTGCACTGTTAATATCATTAATTTGTGCTAAGAGTTGAGCAGAAACAGCCGTTTTCAAATAGTATCGAATTTAGTTGTGCAGGAGAAAAGCTGGCATACGAAGCCTTGGCAAACTTTTGTAAAAATAATTGTTCCATTTTTTTAAAATTTCTTTTTAGTGCTGGCTGTTTGGGTGTAAATCTAATTGGTGCAAATAGAGTGTTAGTATTTGATGCTTCTTGGAATCCATGCCATGATGCACAGGCTGTATGTCGGGTATACCGTTATGGCCAGAAGAAGCCTTGCCACATCTATCGATTGGTGTCTGATTTCACCCTGGAAAAGAAAATATATGATCGCCAGATTTCTAAGCAAGGGATGTCAGGTGGGCCAAATCTTTCCATGTTTCCACAGATTACACTTACTTTCTAGTCTATCAGCCTGGTTTTGTTGCCTTCTACTTCAGCTTCAAAATTCTTGTCTCCCTTCCCCAAAATTCTTGTCCCCCTTCCCCTGCTTCCCTCCCCTAGACCTTACATTTAAATGTATTCTGTTACAAATATCAGAGTTTAAGGAATGTCACAAGAGGTACATATGTAGCAAGCTGCGTTCTTCTTTTCTGATCACTGATCACGTTTCCTCTAGATCGTGTGGTAGATGACTTGAATCCAGTGTTGAACTTTACCCGGAGGGAGGTAGAGAACTTGCTGCACTTTGTAGAAGAGGAATCTGAGCCTGCCCAACTTTCTTTCAGCCCCAGCAAGATCAAAGAACATGTTTTACAGCTGGCCTGTCTCAAGTACCCTAACCTCATCACCAAGGTAAGGATGAAGGCTTAGAGTGCCATATGTGTCTTCTTTTGGAAGCTGAATATAAAACATGCAGTCTATACGTTCTGCTGAATTAATGTGATGAATTTTATTAGACTTGAGCTATGCCCCCTCCTCTTGCCCTGAGTCTCCCCACGTGCCTTCCTGAATCACCTGTCTTGAGATCAGATATTCTGGCACTTTCAAAGACTCTACGAGATTCGGGCTTAGTTTAGCCAATCCAAAACACCTGCCCTTAATTTGGCAGAAACCTTGCAGGGTAAAGCAAGGCACAGATGAATTACTCCCTTAAGCAGTTCACTGACTTAGGGGATATAAAATAAAATAAGGTAGCGTGATATGGCTAGTTCTTTGTTGACCCTTCTTCAATAAAGAGATGTCTGGATTCAAAAGTGTTGCTTTATGTAGGCCAGTGGTCAGCAAACTTGGCTCTCCAGCTATTCTTGGACTTCAGTTCCTAGAAGCCTTGATCAGCAGGAGTGCTGACTTGGGCTTCTGGGAATTGCAGTCCAAGAACACCTGGAGAGCCAAGTTTGCAGACCCCTGATGTAGGCAAAAGCATTTAGTTCAGTTCTTAAAAATAAGTTACAAAGCGAATCAAAAATCATATCAAGAAGAAACAAGCTATTGGTCCCGTCCCCTGGAAATAAAAGTAATCTAACTGTCTAAACAATTAAGTAACCATTTTAGATGGTAACTCCTCATCTTGAGTCCTAGCCTTTGCTCCAACGGACACACACACACACACCAACTCTGACTCTCCTTCTCCAACTGTCTCATGTTCTGCTATATAGAAACATGACTGCTGGACTGCTAATTAGCACATTAGCTAATGACTGCTAATTAGCAATTGTGCATTCTTGTGATGAAGGGAGGATGACTTTCCCCCTTCACAAAGCCTCTGTGTTTTATAACAACTGGAGATTATAGTACTGGCTACCTTATCTGCATGAGAATGTTATTCAGGAGAACTACACACACAGGCTTGAGTCCTTCATCTGAAGGGGCTCCATTTTGAATCCACTACATAGGCCAGGGTCCTGTAAATAACCGTGACAAATGTATAACAAAATATGGCTTGGAACAACTCAAAATGCCCTGATTCCTGCATTCTGAAATGCTGCCTTTGATTACACATGCAGGTTCTTCAGAAGACAATCAGAGGCATTGAAAATAGCAAAGAGAAGTCTAGAGTTACCAATCATCACTTAATAATATGTTATCAAATATAGTGTTATAGCAAGAGTTCTGTGTTTAATCTTAAAGGTCAGAATTCAAGATAGTGCTAACTGTATTCCTTGTTCTTGATGGTTTAGGTTATCTGGACAGGAAACACTTCAGTGTACATTTTGGAGTCTGTGATATTTGGGACAAGCTAGAGAGCCCCCCCCCCCCTGACTTCAGTAGTTTTCCTCAAAATGTCTTTTGTTTCTTATTCCTTTGAGAAGCAAAGCAGATGCACACAGAGCTGACATGAAAAACATGATTATTTGTTAAGAGGGACGTAAATAAGCCATTCAGTAATTACTACCTGAGTTGTAAATTTTTCACAGTTTGAGCTAATGCCCATTGTTTAATTTAATTTAATTTAATTTTCAAATTTATACCCCGCCCTGCTCAGGAGAACCTGACTCTAGGCGGCTTACAATTTATTTTAAAAATAGCAACATAACAATCATAAATTCAACAACACCACAATAACAATCATCATAGTATCATTGTTGTGTAGAATTGTATAGTTTTCACAACAACAGACAATTCTGTACAAAACACAGGCAAATGTGAGAGCCTTATCAGGAGGGCCATGAAATTCCTCGTGATGATGATGACGATGATAAAGGTCCAGTCTCCTTTTCCACTACACAAGCAAGGATTTAAATCCACCATCTGCTTCTCTTGTGAAGTCTTAGGTGTTATATATATGCTGGTTTGGAGGTTTCCTGGTTTTTTTTTTTTTTTTTTTGGGGGGGGGGCTTGGGTGGTAACAGTACAAAAAGCCCTTAGGGCAGTTTAAAATGCCAGCTCCACAAAATAGTGTTTAAAGCTTCCCCGAAATTCCATGTGATCAAGGATGGCTTTACTACTTACTGTCTTTTTGTAGGTTGATGGCTAAATAAATGTGCTTTAAATGATATCTTATTGTGTTCTTCCTACAGGAGCCTTTCCAGCACGAGTCTTTGTTGATTGACCGTAAAGAACACAAGCTCACCAAGGCAGAGAAGAAAGCAGCTAAGAAAAGCTATGAGGAAGAGAAACGTGCCTCCGTCCCTTACACCCGTCCATCCTATGCTCAGTATTACCCTGCCACTGACCAGAACCTAACAAATATCCCTGCCTTCAGCCAGAGGAACTGGTATGTTCCTGGCTTCTTTCTTTGGTGAACTTTCCGCCTTCTTGGCAATACCTCTCTGATTCCCAGCAAATAGGATAAACAGATCAGAACATTTGTGTTTCTTCCCCATGGAAACCTATTGGAGTTGGGAGTAGGACTGATAAAACCACTTCTTAGAGTTGTTATATATCTAGACAATCCTATTGGAATAATTACAAATTCAATGTGACTTGATGGCGTGAATGCACACATTTGCACGCACCCACCCACCCCTTTCTGTTGGTGTTTTATCTATAATAGGAGCCTTGATATTACAAATCTGTAGCTAGTCCTTCAGTTATCAAACTTCAAGTAATTATTTAATCTGGACTCCTTCTGATTTATAATGCTGCCATATTTTTTCTGGTATAATGTCAAAGCTAGGATGAGGTATTTTAAGCAGAGACTCAATAGCATCTTATAGGGATGCTATAATTGCATTTCATAGTGAGCAAAGGACTGGTCAAAATGACTTCAAAGGTCATTTCCAACTCTGAAATTGTCTATAATTCTGTGTTACAGAGAATGGAGGGGGCAAAGGGCTGATCTTGGTAGTCTGACAAAGCACGGCTTCTTTATCTTTCATCCACAGGCGACCAAGCCTAAAAGGTGAGGACAGGCCAGTGGCAAGTGTACGTCCGGTTCAGTCCACCCCCATTCCTATGATGCCTCGCCATGTCCCCCTGGGCCATATGGGATCCTCTTCTGTTTCCAATCCAGCAATCAACTTCCCCATCAATTACCTACAACGAGCTGGTGTTCTCGTGCAAAAGATTGTTACCACAACAGGTTAGTTTATTTATTTATTAATGTGATTTACATTGTTGCCCACTCGCCACAGCAACTCAAGGTGGCTTACAGTCAACATAAAATGTAGTTTAATTAAAACATCTTTAAGCAGACCCCAGAAAGTCTCCAGCTAATGGGTTATTTAGGGTGATCATATAAGCCAGTGAGAGGGGGCAGCTCCTGTCATGGCACCCCACACCCACTGGGCCAGCCAGGTCTTCAGGCCTTTCCTGAATGTTGGCAGATCTAATTGTAGGCGGAGGTCAGTCGGCAGGAAGTTCCAAAGGGCTGGGGCAGCCACCGAAAAGGCCCGTTGTCTAGTGTTAGAGAGGTGAGCCTCTCTTGCAGTTATCTCAGAAAACAAAACAAAACAAAATAAACAAAATAAAATAAAAAACACTGTAGCACTTTAAAGACTAACTGCTAAATTTTTATTGTTAGCTTTCGTGGATCAAGTCCACTTCATTAGATGAGATGCCTGAACCACAGACTAACACGGCTACTATTCCAAAAAATTATCTTGCAGTTGGTGCCCTTAGAGAGCCCCTCCGGTCCACTATAGTGGCACGGGCTGATGTTCTTGGGGTGATGTGGTCCCTTAAGTAACCTGGCTCACTACCATGTAGGGCTTTAAAGGTAATGACCAGCACCTTGAATTGCACCCGCAGACAGACCGATAGCCAATGTAGCTCCTACAGCAAGAGTGAGGCATAGTCATAGCGACCACAGCCCATCACCACGCGGGCCAGCTCCAGCCTCTGAATGGTCATCAGGGGCAGCCCCATGTAGAGTGCATTACAATAGTCTAACCAGGAGGTGACCAGTGCATGAGTGACCATGAGCAAGGAGTCCCGGTCCAGGAACGGGCATAGCTGGCGGATCACTCAAACTTGAGCAAAAGCCTTCCTGGCCACGACTGCCACCTGCTCCTTGAGCAGAAGCCTTCCTGGCCACGACTGCCACCTGCTCCTTGAGCAGAAGTCGTGAGTCCATGAGGACCCCCAGATTATGCACCGGGTCTGTCTGGGGCAAAAAAACTCCATCCAGTACCAAAGTTGACAATTCCTTAGACAACACAGGGCCCCTTATCCACAACCACTTACTCCTGCTGGGATTCAGTTGTAGCCCGTTGTCCCCCATCCAGAACCTCACGACCTCCAGGCACTTGAATAGGACTTTGACTGCATTGCTTTGATCACCACGGGCTGAGATATATAATTGAGTATCATCCATGTACTTATGATACTTCACCCCATGGGAATGGATGATCTCACCTAGTGGCTTCATGTAGATTTTGAACAGGAGGGGTGAGAGTACCGAGCTCTGCAGCATTGGCTTTATGTGGATGAGGGAAAAGTCAGGAAAATAAATTCTTAAGTCTCTTAGAAAAGAGAAACTGCATCAAAAAGTAGTGAAAATGGAAATAAAAGTGAGTAGTGAAAGTAAACATTTCTGTCAGCCTTTTGGGTTCATGTAAAAACAAGCCTTCATTCAGATTAACCGAATATTGCTACTTACTATAGGGCAGCACAGTATTAGCTACAAGTACAACTTAACATTTACTTTGAAATACTTTTGTCTTACATGTCTTTTCTCCTGATACTTGGTGTAGGAAGGATATAGGGTTGTACAAATTAACTTTTGTCCATTTCATGGATTTTTCCATTGATTGTTCATTGAAGTAGAATTTCTCCCACCCTGTTTGTTGTTTAGTGAATTATTTCAAAGTTTATCTGCACATGATTATGTTCAGTAGTACTGTATATAAAAAAGAAATGTATGTACAACTCCTACATTTCTTGTAAAACATTTCCCTTTTTTCCTATGGAGCAGCACATGTTATGTTTCTCACAGGTTTCTGTGATACGAGTATTCCTTCCAGTAATTTCCTCTCTCACACTTTCTTAGTACCAGCCATTAAATACTGACTTCACATTTAGGAGAAAACAGCTAAATGTTGTGAACTGTCTATTTAATTGTTTTTGAATTGACTACTTTGCTGCAACTTCATCTAATGTGCAACGTAGACACTGTTAATAAGAGGAACCATCTGGTTTTGGGACTCCTACCCTGTGGAAGTTAAATTACTGTATATACTCAAGTATAAGCCTAATTTTTTAGTCCCAAAAATGAGCCCCCAAAAGGGGAAATGGCTTATACTCTGGTCAATGACTACGAGGATCCCAAGACCACGTTGGATTGAGACATGCCAACAATTTAATTAATTTTACCACATTTTCATGTATTTTGATTATTGAAACTCACTATCAGTTGCTGCATTTCCCACCCTCGGCTTATACTCTGGTCAATCTATTTTCCTGGGTTTTCAAATAAAAATTCGGTACCTCGGCTTATATTCAGGTCGGCTTATACTCGACTATATACACGGTATCCTTCATCTATGTCAAGCGTATGGCAGGCAGTTAAAGTTGTAATGTTTTCGAAGGGTTTTATTCTCCAATATTGGTTTTTAAAGCTGATTTTTAGTGAATATTTTCTAAAGCATGTTGGTTAAAAAAATTACTCTTTTCCAAATAATGCTGCAAGGAAAAATGGTAAACAAAAACTTTAATAAGTACATTTTATCCATTTCAGATATAGTGATTCCAGGTACAAATACTTCCACTGATGTGCAAGCAAGAATAAGTGCAGGGGAGAGTATCCACATTATTCGTGGGACTAAAGGTAAATAAGGAAACAAGCCATCTTTCCTCGGTTTCTCTTTAAAATTCAAGTTTGGGAAAGGAAAGGGGAATCTATATTTTAGATAGGCAGACAAGAGAAAGAAACAAATTATCATGATAGGTTTTTATTTTTAAACTAGCATTACTTCTTCCTCCTCCTTTTGTAATAAATTATTTTTAATTCTGGTTCAGAGAACCAGGGAAATTTCCACGAGGAAGATGAACTAGTTTATGCTGGACATTAAAACAAGTTGATGATTTTTTAAAAAGTTAAACTGGTCAGAGTTAAATTTTCCTCAATTCAAACTGAGCAGGGCTGCAGTTTGGTCTTGAGGCAGTCTGGTTTCCCAAGTGATAGTTTTCCTGAGGTGCATTTGTTGACTTTATATAGCCCTGTGATGGTGAGCCTTGGCACTCCAGCTGTTCTTGGACTTCAATTCCCAGAAGCCCAACTCTCTGAATCCACACAAATGGGTTTACTGTGCAGGCTTTCCCTGCTCCTTTATTTTGTACATGGCATTAAAGATGGTGTGTGTAGGTAGCCAGATACTAACCATGTTGGATGTAGCAGTGTACATTTAGATTTCTTCTAAAGCTACAGACCTAAAAGGACAAGGCATTGCTTGTGTGAAGAATATGTGAATATTGATATTATGAGAAATCTGAGATAAAGTGATCCATAGCTACTTGCACATCATGCTTTGCTTCTTTTGCTTTGTTTTTTTATTTGAATATTTACAACTTGTTTAGTGCCCCCGCTCTAATTAAAAGATCTACGTCAGTGTCGGCGAACCTTGGCACTCCAGATGTTCTTGAACTTCAGTTGCCAGAAACCCAAGCCTCTGTGAATCCACATGTGTACGTGCCAAGGTTCGCCAACACTGATCTAGGTTAGGGTTGCCATATGTCCCGGAAAACCAGAATTGTCCTGGATGCAAGGTCAGAAAAATTGTCCCAGCCAGTTCAATAAAAATCATGCTAAAGTCCTGGATTTTAAAAAAACTTACTGATTGTGTGTTATAACACACATTAAAATAAATTCAAACTCTCACCATCAAACAAGCGATTTCCTGCCACATTTGAGTTGGAGTACACCTGGAGACAAATCTTAACATCCTCGCCTCACACCACTGACTGATAAGTGTGACCAGTGTGTTTCCTGGAACTGAGGATGTTAAGAGTTGATCATGACGCGACTTCTCAGAAGTACAACAGATCATCTCACAGTAACAATTAACTGTGGTAAATAAATTCATTTATGTATTGATATATTTAATGTGAAAGTGTTTTATAGCTGTCATTATTTTATGTTTATTTTTTTAAGGCTATTTTGTAGATAACCTGCCCATTTTTGTCAAATGTACTTGTGTCCTGGTTTTGTGGGAGAGAATTATGGCAACCCTAATCTAGGTTAATGTATGTTTGTAGAGTTACATCAGTGAAGAAATACTGAATGGAAAAGAAAATGGAAGCAAATGCAAAGTCTTCAACATTAAACTAAGTTGCAATGTTGAATGGTAGGATTTTTGTGTGTGCAGCATATCTAAGTATGTGAAGGAGTTTTTGCCCCACAGCTTCATTTGTAGTATTATATCTGCAGCCATTGCTAAATGAGATACCTGTATTAGCAAACAGCGCAGAAAGTGAAAACATTGTTTTAAAATATTGAGCTTAAGTGACCTGGGGTTCACTGAGCGTATGTTTTCCTATTTCACCAGTTAGGTACATGTAAAGTAATGGTCGTCCTTGCTCGAAAGACAGTCCTATCCAACTCTAGGATTCAGTGCTCATCTCTGTTTATAGCCAAAGAGCCAGCACTGTCTGCATCTGCAGACATTTCTGTGCACATGTGCAGGCATGCCTCAGCGCCAGAGTGCTCAGAACACTGTTTACCTTCCCACTGAAGAGGTCCCTATTTATCTACTTGCAATTTCTTGCTTTCGAACTGCTAGGTTGGCGGGAGCTGGGACAGAGATGGGAGCTCACACCGTCATGCAATACCTGGGAATCGAACTCCAACCTTCCAGTCAATGAGTTCAGCGTCTTAACCACTTGAACCACCACAGTCCTGGTTTCACCAGTTAGAGAAGGCTTAATTAATGTATCCTCCACCCATCTTTCTTTAGGGACATATATTCGGACCAGCGATGGACGGATTTTTGCTATTCGGACCACTGGCAAGCCAAAGTCCAGTGATGATCATCGCATGGTTGCCTCAGGTGAGCTGTTGTTGCTTTCAAAGCTGCCCTACCCAGGCTGGAAAAATAATTCCTGCCCCAGAAAAATTGAGTATTGTCACTCCTGAGATCTACAAGTAGCAATCATTCTTGTGTAAAGCAGTGTCCATGGCCTCATTTTGGTGAGAGGGAACTCTTTTTAAAATGTCTCCCCAATTTTATGTTCTTTCTGATTTTGGAAAAACGATTAAACTGTCACAGTTTGGAAGAGGACATGATTGATGATGGATCTTGGGAGGGTGGTTACAGATACTGTGCCTTCCAGTGTAAATATTGAGAGGCATGAAGAACAAGGCAGAACCTGGCTGTGAAGGGCAGACCAGAAGCTACAGAATAGAACAGGAGGCAGCCAGCTCCAGCTCCTGACCTTTCAGGAATGGTGAGAATCAGCAGCACCTGTTTCCTTATAGCACATCCCTCTAAGCTAGTGATGGCAAACCTTTTAGAACCTGAATGCCCAAACTGCCATCTATGCTGCAAGTTCTCCCATTGGACTCCTGGGCAGAGCGGTGGGGTGAACTCTGTGCTGGGGGAGGGAGGAAGCGCTCCCATTGGGCTGCTAGGCAGAGGAGCAGGGTGAACTCAGTGCTGGGGTGATGGCATGCATGCCCACAGAGAGGGCTCTGAGTGTCTCCCTCTGGCATGTGTGCCATAGGTTCGCCACTGCTGCTCTAAGCCAAGAGCTACAGAGCAACTGACAGGGTTACACTCACCTTGCTTTGCTGCAGGGTGTGTGGCAGCAGGGGGTGGCAGCAGGGGGTGGAAGAAGTGTTGAAGAACAACTCTTCAGTCATTTAAATGCTACTGTTCCTCTTGTTGGCACAGGTGAGATGAGTGGATTTTGAGAAAGGACACCTGAAACAAGATAGGTGCAGGTCACCTTGTTTCCAGAGTGGCCTGCCCTGTCTTGTGTCAGACGGGTGTGTTTTCTCAACTCCATTTCCTTCTAACAGAAACATAGGCAGTTGCTGAGTCATTGTTTAGCCCCATATTGTAAACACTTCTCACAAGGGTTACCTTTCTGTTTCTGTTCCCAGGATCCCAGGGTACATCTCTTGAATCCACAAGCAATGGCAGGCATGATGCCACTTCACCCAAGCTCTCCAACACGGAAGAGCTCACCCGGCCTCTCTCTCCTGACAGCCCAGAAATCATCAGCGAACTGCAACAGTATGCTGAAGCGGCGGCCGCCCGCGAGTCCAGGCACAACTCTCCCAGCACCAACACGGCACCAGGGCACCCCACTCGGAAAGACAGTGCCGCCCACTCTGCAGCTCGTGGGACTGAGCAGCAGGCAGCAGCGGCCCACGGGCTAGCGGTCTCCTCCTCCTCTTCCTCCTCCTCTACTACCTGCTCCTCCACCCTGCCAGCCACCAGCCAGCACCTTGACAGCCATTCCGTGCTGGACTTAAGAGGCAACAAGCGGAAGTCGACATCTCCGTCTGGCCCCGAGGAGCAAGGCCATCGGCAGCAGAAGAAGCGTTCGCTGCCTGCCAGCGTTCAAGCCTATGAAAGTGGGTACCCTCTCTCTGGTGGGTTCGCCATGCCCTCCGTCCCTCTCAACCACAACCTTTCCCACCCCTTTGCTCCCCAGGCAGGCAACTCTGTGTATATGGGCACAGGCTCCTCCTATTACCAGCTGCCTCGCTTGCTCTCAGACCCTCACCTGGTGTTCCCGGTGACTACTGACCCTCTGCTGACCGCCGGTACCGCTAGCTCCTCCGCTGCTACCTCAGCCACCGCCAGCGTCCCCTCGTACATGCTCAACCCCTCCATGACGGGGATGCTGTCCAACTACTCACTGCCCTTCTCGCAGTCACTCCTGCCTGAGCCCAGGATGTTTGCTCCTTTCCCAGCCCCTGTCTTGCCGAGTGGCCTTCCCAGGAGCATGGCCTCTGCTTACCCCGGCTTCATGTCCCCCCACTCGGGATATCCAGCTGGAGGCCTTCTTCGGTCCCAGGTGCCTCCTCTCTTTGACACCCATGAGGTCTCTGAGGTGGGCTGCAGCTCCAACGAGGATGATGATGAGGAGGAGGAGGACAAAGATGATGATGATGTAATAGAGATCACAGGGAAGTAATTGGCCCAGGGTCTTCTTTTAGCTCTCAACTCAGCTAGGAGGTGAAAATTCCTCGCAGGACCTTTCTGGGGTCAGGATTTTACATCCAGGGACACACAGCAGAGGCGGTGGTAGTAGTGGCAGAGGAGGAGGAGGAGATTGGGAATGAGGTGGCATCATTAGATTTGCATTGCATGGGGGACTCTGTGGAACGGACACCCCCCCGCCCCCAAGGGGGAAACTAGAAGGCTTGGGGAAAGGAAGACTGCCCACTCAAGGAGTGCCTCCTTGATTTCCCTCTCCCAGGCTGTCTTGTATTGTCTGAAAGGGAGACCTGCCATTGTGTTTCGGTGCCCTTTGTTATGGCTGGAGACACTGGGTTTATCAATTCTTCTTTTATTGTCTGTGGAATAACGCTCACACACGAACTGCCTTACCTGTGAGGTTTATTATCCTATAATAAATAGGGGGTGAGTTTGTGCCCTAGGAGTCGTAATGATGATAATGGTGGTGGTGGTGGTGATGATGGTAATGATATTGATGAATAGCATTAATAATAGTGGGAGGGAGGCAGGGTTGGAAGGAGCAGGCAACGTGTCATGTGTAGGTGGGAAGGGGTGGGTGGGGCGGGGTCTGTGTGAAAACTGATTTTGTCTTTCGTTTTTCTGAAAGCCGAGGATGAGTTAGTCTCGTGCCTTTCAGGGCCCCTCAGTTGAGTGATGACAGGGCTGGGAAGAGAAGCCAGGCTGCGCCTGTCCCCTTCCCCAAGAGATCCATTTGAAAGGAGGCTCCTTTTGATGCTGCCTGTTTGGCAGGGTTGGCTTAGCACGTACCCTGGGTCTTTTTGGTGAGGGAATTGTGAAGACTTCCTTAGCTCCTCCCTAATGCTTTGTGGTGATGCCTCTCCCTCTTTCCCACACGCCTTCCTCCCAGTTGAGCTGCAGGTCCACAGGCTGGCAGAAGGAAGCTTTTAGTTCTGCGACTGGCCCTCAGCAAGCCAAGCCTTTCCTAAAAGGGATGCTCCTGAGAGCCTTGCTGGTGTTGCCACCCGTGTTTTTATTGACTCGTATGACTGGAGTGACCCACTCCCCCTACAGGACTGCTTTGCTAGTTGATGTCATGAAAGTGAAAGTATTTATTTTGGAATTCTTTCTTCTGCCTCTTCTTTTAGTGGCCTCGGCAGAAAGGAGGGCTTGTTCACAAAAAGAGAGATAGGCTGCCTGGCCGAAGCAGTGGGTGTGTGCAGGACAAAGATAGAGCAGCCCCCTCCCAATACACTCATGGGTTTTGAGCCCACCCACCAGTCAGTTGCCCCATGGCCGTGGCTGATAAGACACCCAGCAATCTGTGGACTCTTTTGTGCCTCTTGGAAGAAATGGTTCCTGATGTTACAGAGGGTTAGTTTCACTGCTGGCCAAAGCAACTCTTTGTATCAATGCCTTTCTTGCAGTGGACCATGTGACGGGCAAAAGTGAGACTGATGTTCAGCTGTTAGAGAAGTGGGTAGCCAAGGCAATGTCCCATCATTCCTCATTCATGAATAGGAGAGGAGTCTTTCAGGAAGACACTCTTTGCCCTGTTGGGAGGCTCTGGGCCCAGGTTGTGTCATGATATGTGTTAGCAGAGTTGTGGGGGAGAAGTCAGTCACTCTTACCCTGGAAGGTAGAACCAGAGAAGGAGGAGGCTTTGTGATTTTGACAGTGGCACCTGTGGTCTTTTCACCAGTCTGCTGCTGGGGAATGAGGAACATATAAATGGGGACAAAGGAGCACTTCCCACAGTTCTTCCTAAGAGAAAGAGTTCTAAGTCATTTGGCTTTTCACTCTTTGGGACTCCTGCAGTCACATAATTCCAGGGAAAGGGGAGGTGGCAACGCACAATGAGAGTGGTTAGGACTTGTGCTTAGCAATTGTTTCCAGGTTTGTGATTCAAACCTTTTTCTCACATGATATTTGTTATGTAGTTGCTGCAAAGAAATAAGTAATTTTACTAATCCAATACAAAAAAAATTTTCCCCACCCACACTTGGGGTAATGTGGGAACAGGATGTTTGCCCATGCTCTGAAATATCTACCAACTCTTCCCCTTTCAGTTGTAGAAATAGGGGCTAGGTGTCCTCCATAGGTGATTCCGAAAGAAAGCTCCTTCTGTCTGTGTGTGCTTGCGTGTATGCGCAGTGATGTGAACCATTAAAAAGCATGTCATATTGGGCTTTCTGACTGTCTTTCTCTGTGTATTGGACACTTTCTGTAAGACCTATCTTCACCATTCATCGAAGCCTTAGATTTACAGTTAGCTATGCAAATTACTTTAATTATTTCTAAAATAAAAACATTAAAATAGTGCTTTCTTCTTTAACATATCCTAGGAGTTGAAAACCGAGGGGTTCTGAGCAAACTTCTGGACAACTTGTCTTTGGACGCACCATGGGAATAAAAAAACAAACACAAACCCCCCACAAAAATAACAAAGCAAATTAAGTGATGGTGTCCATTCGCCTTTCTCCAAAGACTTGGCCATGGTACGTCTGTGAGTCATGCCCTTTTGTGATTTGTATTTGTCCACCTCATGCAAAATATGATGACACTGATTGTACGGTAATCTCACTCAGATGTCTTTTGCAACCCACGGGTGGTCCATGGGGTCGCAAAGGGTCGGACTCGACTGGGCGACTGAACAACAACAAAAGTGGACTTGGGGACTGGATGTAGGCAGGGTGGTTTCCTGCTTGGGCAGTAGAGGGTTCAGAGCTCCTGAAGCCTAGGCAGTGTTGAAGAAAGATGTTGGTACTTTAGGTTTCAGGCAGATATGGTCTTCAGTGGGTGATGGGCTTTTTCCTTTTGTTTTTGACAATATGGCTGATGACATCTTGAGACATCCTTGTAGGTTCTGTCTTGCCGCTGTCATGACTCAGCTGAAATCAAGGCAGTCCAATGGGTTTGTTATTTTGAACAGTGCTTCTTTCTCACTCTCGCTTGTTCATTTTGAAGAACATAAGGAGAGATTAGGAGGAATTGCTGGTTTAGGCAGGATTT
Source organism: Furcifer pardalis (assembly GCA_030440675.1). NCBI lineage: Eukaryota > Metazoa > Chordata > Lepidosauria > Squamata > Chamaeleonidae > Furcifer > Furcifer pardalis. The sequence continues at coordinate 108,604,156 of CP126893.1, forward strand.
TAGGACATCCTCACTACAGTAGGTGGGAGATTCAGTTAGGGGAGTAGGCACATCTGGAATTAAAGTAAACCAGACTTTGTAACCATCCTTAAATAGGAATGGAAATTTAGATAGCTGTTAGATCTAGGAAATGGTGTACACCTATGACTTTACTACACAGGCCACTGGATGGCAGTGTTGCATCACATGGGTCTTTTAGGTTTATTTTGAAAAACTGGCTTTTGTACTCCGTTAAAAAAACTATGAAATGTTAAGTCTGTCTGTGCACCCCTCTTTCTTTCTCTCTCTCTCTCTCTCTCTCTCAACCTTTGTCAACCAACCATATGTCGGCAAAATGCTTGAGAACATATTTGCACCTCTGATAACTGCTCCACTCTCTGTCTCTCACTAGTACCTTCAGTTAGACCAGACTACCAAATCAATTTCTGTAAACTTTAGTGAAAATTGTGTTCATTGGGACAGATGCCTCTACTTCAGCAAGTGCCTGAGCTGGGTCTCTTCCCCACCTCTAGGGATCTAAACTCGTTTTCTCCCAATATTGAAACTGTTCTTCTCTACCACCTGGCAAGAGAACCCTGTGAGTCTTCTTGCTCCTAGAGGGCATGAAAGACTCTTCTTCTTAAAATATTTCATCTCCCAGATGTTCAGTCTCCTCTAGCAAGCCATGTGTCCACCAATGAAGGAATGGCTGTTGTGCCTTCCTTGTGAAGGGTAGAGAGTGCTTGACTTGGTAGCCGTGTCAGAATGGCTCAATGACATAACCTGATAGAAGGTCCGATAGATCCCTTCCTTGATCCAGATCTAATCCCTAGGAGTAGAGTGGCCCCTGATAAGCAACCTATGTTTGCACTGTACTGAGATCTCTGAATCTAATCACAGCCACTGGATCGCCCTATTTCCTTCTCTCCACTTCCGTTTCTTGGTTGAATTCCTAAGGCTTGCTCTGATGGGCTCTGCTTGGGCCTTTATGACTTTGCACTGGTAAATTTTCAGACTACAGAAAAACTGGCAAAGGTAACATGATATTCAGGTTTGTAGTGATGTGGGGCTGTGACCTCTAGGTGCACTGGGCTAAGGCTTGTGAATGGCTGTTCCCTATCCCAGAAGCCTTCGAGAACTTTGTAATTTAGTGGCTTGTCTGGCCTGAGTATATTGCAAGGTGATTCTAGGACGCTATAATATTTCTCCAGCAGCCGTCCACTATCATTACCGAGGAGAAGTGGTCTGGAATGAAACTTAATTCCTCTAATAAATACTGTGGGGAAAGAGGTGACCTTTAAACTGTGACATTTGCCAGACTTTGATAATATACAGCCTGTTTGCTCTAACGTAGGGCAACATAGATTTTAAAACTGACCGAGATTTTATTTGGACACACATTGCCTGTGCTGGTATACTTTTCATTATTTGGTGAACACAAATCTGGGAGAAATCTCCCCACCTATGTAAGAGTCATATATATGTGCTAGTTTCTGGGCTGTCTCTTTGCCATGCTCTTGTATGGGCTCTATAGGATAAAAGGAAGCTTGGTACTCATTCTGCTTGAATGGTATGGGTCAGAGCTGATTAGGTTGCAATTTGGGGCAGAATTTGAGAAGACAAAATCAGACTAAACTCCTAGATAATATTGCCAAGCCTCCTTACAAAATCCAGGTGTTTCCTTTGCCTCTCTGATACTAATGAAAATGTTGTTAGTTTTTCAAAGAGTGCTAACTCATATTGTGCCATCCAAATTATGGAATCAAATGTCAGCAGTGCAAATACTTGTTTAAAAAATCAAGGCAGATCACCACAATTCCAAGTCTACTTGCACTGGCATCTCAGTTTTCAGCACTGCAGGTATCATTGCTAAATTGGAGAAATGTTGCTCTGTGGGTCCAACAAACAGAGGTTTTGTCATGTTTGAATGGCAGAACTATCAAGCCAAGCCAGTTGATTTACAAGGGAACGGGCATCGTCTGTTCCTTGTAAGGCAAGCAAGGAAGCAGATTCTCTGGCTATGGGGAGAATACTGTGTATTCAGGGAGGATCAGCAGAGAATGGAGGAAGCTGGGTGAGGACCTGGCAGAGAAAGGGTGGGTGGGAATCTTCTTCTTGTTGTTGTGCTCTTTTGGAAACAAGACCACTAACAGCTGCATTGCTTCTTGGGACCCATATTATTAACTTCCTGGCTTGTGTTCTCTGTCCCTCCATTAAATACATTTGTACAGGGGAGCTGTGTGAATCCATTGGTTTTCTTGGTTTGTTTTTGTTCAGCCTTTAGTTTGTGGTCTGTTTGTTTGGGGTTTTTTTTTTTTTTTTTGTGATTGGGGGGAAAATGGCATTTCTGTAGCAGGGTCAGTTGGTCAGCTGGTTGCACGCATGGGTCATGTGCTTCCCTCATCTCTCTGTTGAATGGGATGTGCTCACTCTATTTCCCCAAAAACAGAGACATTGAACAATTTTGTTGTTTATATGATGTATTTATTTTTACTTGTGTTTCATGTCATTTTTTTAAAAAAATAATAAATTGTAAGTTGGTATAATGCCTATCAATTCTCTCTCCTTTTTTAAAAAAGAAAAGAATAAACTTCAAATGTTACCAAGAGTTTTTAACCTGGTATGGATTTGACTTTCCCTGTCTACCCCACGCTACCCACACTGAGCTTTCAGGTTTCTTGCTCATGTTAATTCACTCAGGTTCTCCTTTCTGGCTAAAATCTGTTAGGGTCTAGGCCACACTGAAAGCAGTATGTCTCATTTAGCACCCCTTGATCCATAGCTTTTGTTGTGAGTGAACTTTGTGACTTAGCTGTATCAGAGCTTCTGTCTCAGAAACCAACGGGACAATTTATGTTCTTAATGTTTGAAGAAAATTATATCTTAAATCCAGCTGCTGCTTAAGAGTCAGAATAGTGGGACAGATTGCCTAGCCAGAAGATTTTTCCCCACCCAGTTTCAGTCCACTTATTCTACTAGTACTCTAACAAAGGTGTGTTAATTACAACATTACACATCAGTCTTACATCCCTTCCAAAGATACACAAAACGACTCTATCAGTTATAGGCTATTTGAGTTAGAAACCTGAGGTCTCAGAGCACGGTTATGTCTTGATCCCCTTCCATGTGTCAACTTTTGTAATTGCCACAAGCCCCAACTAATAGCAGTAAGTTCCTGTTTCAATTTCTACTTTAATTTTATATCAGTTTTAGAGTGGGTATGGCCAAATTCTAGGGGCCTGTAGCCTAACTAGCCAGGCTGGTTGGGATAGATTTGAAGGAAGGATTTGAACATCCAGAAGTGTATGTGTGAGAGAGAACTACAATCCCATATAGATATCAGTACACATTTTTGTGTGGTGATCTTAAACTCAGGGTTGCCCCAAACAGCTGTTATTTTTAGGGGGGGGGGTGTATGAGATAGGGTGGGGTTCTTAGTTATTAAACCTCTGATTAACAAGTTCTTCCATAGCTTATTTTTTGAGCACACTGGAAACAACTCCCCCCCCCCTCCAAAAAAAAAAGGATTCAAGGCATAGCTCAACTTAGTCTGATAGGCCTGGATCCCAAAGGAATACCAAAGCCCAAAAAAAGGAGGCTACACCATTTGTATACTAGTTTGTTTTGATGGCGATGGGTTATGTTAAGGACATGGGGAATTGGAATTTTCTCTCAAAACGGCAATGTTAATATTCAGCAACTCTGTTGGCCTGAAGGATTTTTAGAGACACATTACCCATCTTACTGCAGAGAAACTAGTTGCACTTACAGGACATGGGGAGGGGAAAGTTCAAGAGCAAGATCCAACTCTCATTCTCTGCCAAAACCTGTCAAACAATTACGGATTGATGATCTGATTTGGTAAGTGATTCTTCTGCTCTTGTATGCTCAAATAGATATGAGGTTCTCGGGTTAGAACCAGAAACCTAACCGTACAGCAGATACAAGCTCCCCTTCAAATAATGAATCTCCATCAAAGACTGAGTCTGCAACCCCCACCCCAACTAACATTATATATTTCTCCCAGAAAGCTTGAAGAAGAAGCTACTCTGGGCTATCAAAATCGCCACTGAATGTAAGAACAGACTATTCCCTTCTTCCTCCCTATTTTCTAGCATCTTACCTTTAACTCAGGTATTTTCTAACACTGTTATTTACCATTTATAGCAAACCTAATTTTGAAATGCTTATTTAAATCATATATATTCACATATATTCCTGTTAAATAAATATTAAAAGGGAATCTTTGTTATGTTCATTGCCTCTCAATAATTCATTTGTAAAAGGAGGTACACCCAGTGATGGGATGACAAAAAAATTTCTACCCCACCGTGATGTCATCACAGTGGGGCAGAGCTAATGTCATGACATCATGATGTCGTGGGGGAGCCAATGTCATGATGTCATGACGTTGTGGGCAGGGCCAAAAATAAAAATAAAATATATAAAAATAAAATAATAAAAATAAAATAGAATTAAAACAAACAAACACACACACACACCTCAACCCACCCACCCACCCAAACAACCACAACACAAACCCGTAAATAACTTAAAGAAATAAAATAAAAATTAAATAAAAATACACCCACCCACCCAAAACACAAATAAACCACCCACCCACCCCAAACACAAAACCCTTACTTACCCTCCTTGGGGCCGACGAGCCCCCATGGCCCGGCGCCACACGGCAAGGCATGCCGCCCCCGACTGCAGCCTCCTCCTCCTCTGGAGCTGTTTGCCGCCACCGCTGTCACCGCCTGCTACTGCCATCGCCACCGCCACCCGTTGCTGCTGCCTGCTGCTACTGTCGCAGCTGCCGCCTCCCGCCATCGCCGCCACTGCTGCCGTTGCCGCCATCACCGCTGGAACCGGAGGAGGAGGAGGCACGCTCTGCCGGGCGTCCCCAGGCCGTGAGGGCTCGGCGGCGGCGGACGGCCCGGGCAGGCCTCAACCTGCCCGTGGGAGCTCGGCGGCCCCAGGGGAAGTGCCCTCCTCTGAGGACCACCTCCGGAGCTGCTCTGAAAAGCTGCGGCTCTGGGTCCGATTTTTTTTAAAAAAATGCGTCAGATTGAGTTTCTGCGCATGCGCACTAAATTGGTGCCATTTTGGCTCCAATTTTTTAAAAAAAATTTCCTGCCGGTGAGGCGTCCGGTCCGGACGCCTCAAAAAAGGTATTACCCCCACGGAGAACCCTCCGGAAATCTTCCTAATGGTTCTGTGGATCCGGTTAGAACCGGTGTCATCCCATCACTGGGTACACCTGATAGTACTTTATGCAAAGGTGCTGGGAGCATGGCTCTTCAGCTTTCAAACAGATATGAGCACTGACCCTAGAGTCGGATATGCCTGGCTTTCTTGCAAGGGAAACCTTTACCTTTACCTAACCCTTTGAATTCCTCAGTCCCTACTAGTTGTCAGTTCTGAGCCATTAAACAATCTGAAAATATTGATAGTTGATATGAACTTTGAACTCTCCACCAGATCCAGTGTTTATCAAGATGAAACATGCCCAGCAAGTAGCTGTCAGTTCAAATAGTGCAGTGTATTCAAACCCTTCACTTGATCAAATCACTCAGGATCCTTCTCTGGAGCAAATATATCATTGCTGCTCTTTCTGATAGCCAAGAGCCGGAGGGTAGGTGGGTGGGTGGGGTTCATTTAAATGTATCTCTTGGGAGTATCTACCTCCTGGATAGCTGAGTGGTTGGGTGGGAGTTCAATTCCTCACTCTTCCTCCTTGTCAGAGGCTGGCCTTGATGACTCATAGGGTCCCTTCCAGCTTCACAGTTCCAAGATTGTCATTATTTCTGATTGAGCCAACAAAAGTTTAGACAATTCAGAGTATACCTTAAATCCTTTGATGTTATATTTCTTCAGGAAACATCGTGTACTGAGGATGCCCTTCTAAAAGATTATAAAATCTTTACAACCCCTGCAAATTCCTCTAGAAAGTAGGGTGAGCTTTCCAGCCTGTTGTATATTAACTTCACTGAAAGAGGAAAACTAGTTGATTAGTAACACAACCCTGGGCTATGGCATTATTTGTCAAGTTAAATCCTTCATTTTATGCCTAGTAAATGCGTGTATTTCACCCTGGAATTTTAACTATTACCATGATAATGTTTGGGAGAAACTCTTAGGCTGCTTGAAGATTCAATTCCCTGAAGCACATTTAATTATAATGGGTGACTTTAATTCCCATATTGGCCCAAACTGGAAATCATTACTTCAAATCATAGATCTGATGTTGGAAGAATTCCCACAAAAGAAAGAGAGGCATTCTAGTGACCCTGTTACAAATACTTAAATGCTCTTTATTCATATGATTTTCTATATTTTGAATTGCTCCTAGAGGGAAGACCTAAATAAATTCACTTTCATCGATCACATGGATGCCAGTGTAGTTGACTATATTGCACTCTCCTCGTCTTTGATTAAGCTCATTAACTCATTCACAATAAAATGGCAAAACACAAGGAGCTGCATTTGTTTTTGCAACTGGACAAAAGTGAATTTTAAGGATTCAGAATGTTTATGACAATTGGAGACTATGTGTGTTTTATGAGCTACATCAGTCTCCTCAAAGGATACAAAAGTAACATTAGATTCCAGTGCTCAGATCATGAAAGCATTCCAAATTTCCTCTTCCACTAAGCCAGAGCAAAGCATCCTGGGAGTCAGATAGGCAATCCCTGGTTTAATGAAAACAACTTGCATAGGAAATTAAAATACTTTTGAGAAAAAATGACGTAACCATGAAAGCAGTATAAAAAGTTAACTTGAGAAAAGAATCTTGAGTAATACAGCACATGCTGTTGAAAGTAACAACAGGTCAAAATTTTGACATTGTATTGCAGCCAAAAAGTGCACCAACAAACCCTGTACTATCTCCACACATGAATGGGAACTACACCATCACACACACACACACACACACTTTTTTAAAAGTAAGATTGTGCATCTTTACAAGTGGACTACTTTACTGGGCCCTGTCACCTGTGAGGAGGTACCCAAAGAGGAATGCCCCAAACAGAAATGGCACCTCACCTGACTTCGTGACCGATTATTCACACTGGTGGATCTCTACCTTGTTTACTTCTATAAATAGATCTGGGAAATTCCCCTCAGAATGGGCTGAAGCCACTGGGGTATCCATCTACAAGAAAGGTACTGAATCAGATCTTAGGAATTATCATCTTAGAAACTGCCTAGATCAGTGATGGCAAACCTATGGCACGCGTACCAGAGGTGGCACTTGGAGACCTCTCTGTGGGCACCCATGCAGTCACTCCAGCACAGAGTTTGCTCCGCCCCTCTGCCCAGCAGCCCAATGGGAGTGCTTCCTTCCTCCCCTGTTGTTGTGTTGGCACTTTGCGATAAATAAGTGAGTTTTGGGTTGCAGTTTGGGCACTCAGTCTCTAAAAGGTTTGCCATCACTGGTCTAGCTGTCATTAGCAAATTGAATACAAGGCACCTTTTGAACAAACTAGCAAATTGAGTGTCCTTAGAGAACCTCTTGGCAAAGGAACAAGTAGAGTTCCTCCGTGGCAGGCCTACGATAGACTGTTGCCTTTTATTACAAAACTTAGTGGGGAAATATACATCTCCAAACCACTACCATTCAATCCCACCCCACCCCCATTTTCCCTAGACTTTAGCCTTTGGCTCCATATCTCAACCAATTTTTTAAAACCTAAATTGGAATTCTTGATTATAGATTGTAGGTTGCTTAGGAGAATCAAGGGCTGTATGACAAATACTACCCTCCAACTAGGGGACTCTTAGCCATAGGGTAGTCTTTTCACTTGCATAGCAATTCCTCTCAAGGAGTTATGACATGCCCTCCCTAAGAACCAAGCAGGAAAAAGCCCATTACAGGATGCAAACATAAGCTGTGGAAAGTAAGATGAATCACTGTTGAATTGCTCTCTTGGTTAGAGTAAATGTCCCATTTTAAAAATGTGCCTCTTTTCAGATTGGCTGTTCCACGTGCAAAAAGGCTTTGACATGTTCACATATAGGTATACTGAACATCTTACAAGTTTAATGTATACTTGAGATGAGGGCACTCTTTCAATTGTGTGTTGCAATGGAGTGATGGGTACCAGTGAATTGGGATGAGGTGCCCCTTCCTCCCATGCTGACACAGGGTGGGGGACGGGACCTTTCCCACCACTTAGAGGATAATGCAGCCTCAAGTCTTTAGGAAATGCAAGAAGTCTCTCTCATTATTCACCTACATCAAACAGACATTGGTGAAGAATTTAAAAGGTTTATTGTCCACAATTCTGTATTCTTTTATAATATATCACCACTCCCCATGTAAACAGATGAATGATTTCTTGCCAATGACAGGGTTATAAGAAAACCTGTCAAAATGGCATAAATTGCTTTGATTTATTAGGAAATCAGGATGAAGCAAACTACAAATAATATATTTATATGGGTATCTAAAGTACTTAAAGTTCTCTTATCCAAACTGTAGGGAGTCTCACCATTAGTTAAAGCAGGCTAATGAATCTTGTCTGATCTTAAGGTAAGAAACAAATTTTAATGAATTTCTGAGGCAGTTACATTTGGCTGTCCCTAGACTTTCCTTCATTAGTAAGCTTAAATGTATGCTTTACTCAAATATCCAGAGTCATGAACTAAGGAAGGAAAACACAATTTTGTTTGTTTGAGGGATTGAATGGCATCCTTTAAACGTTGACATAAGAAGAGTCTGGAGACCACAGCAGGCTTATCTAGATAGCACAGTAGCTGAAGGAGCTAAAATTGTGTGCCTAGCACATCCAGTTGGATTTTTTGAACCCAATTGTAAGGTTAAGCTAGCCCAACCTTTCTACAGGGATCCAGGTTGCCGGCGCACTCTTCCTTTCTTGGTTTCCAGTGGATGCTGTTGGAACTTTGGGTTCCACGCCTTTTGCCTCCACCTTTTCCTCTGTTGGAGAGCCTTGCAAAACCCATCCAGATTAGTGCCAGGTGCTCCCAAGGCCCTTGAGTAGCCTTTATAATGAAGCTGCAGGTCTAACGTAGAGATGGAGCTGGCATGGCTCTCTCCTTCTTCTGCACTTCTGCTAAACTTCAAGGTTAATGCCTCCATGGCCTGGTGCCCGATGATGCGCAAGTTGTAGTAAGTAAGAGTATGAGCAAGGGAGTGTCCAATCCCCTGGCAGTGGTAAATCCCAGCATCCTCTTGAGTCAACTGACTAATCAACAACCCTTGTTCTAGGATGGAGAAGCGGCCAGCATTCTCAATCTGTAAGGAATGACATACAAGATGTTAGTTTAGCATTCTAATCAGCGAAAAGGCAGCAGGGCTTGCGAGGCCTTACATTTTCATCCATTTGTCCCTCCTTTGCCCAACATCAAGATCTGCATTTCCCATGTCCCCATGGTGACCGCTCTGCTCCTTTGTTAGCTTATGTTCTCCTCAATACCTCTTCAAGAGCCAGTGCCTTGCTGTGTTGCACAAGCCAACGAATCATGGTCTGGGGGGAACGTGGAAGACATTCAAGAAAGGTTGAATTGCTCTGCACACCAAATATCACTTTTTCCTCAGCTGCTGGAATTCCTGCATGGAAAGAAGAATGCAATAAAGTGGGAATGTTTTCTAGACTTTTCTCAAAATGTATTTACAAATTCCCAATAGGGGAAAAAAACTCTCTTTGTAAAGGGGTCCTGTGTAGACCGTTCTCTACTTGTCTGAAATGTAAAATGTGGGATGTTGGCTATGGAATCACAGTCTTCCTTCTCTCATCCCCACCATTGGTCCTGGGAACTTCAACTTAGCTAAAGGCATAAATTTAGGTAATTATTTAATGCTTTCCCTCAAAGGAAGACATTAAATGGTATATCAAAATGCTGACTAATGGTTGTTAGCCTTTCATCCTATTCAAAGGTGAGGTTATGAAAGGCAGGCCCAACTTTCAGTTGTGCTTTTGGAGTTTAAACACCTGTGTAAACAGCAAAGTTTCGTGACTCCTCCACTTCCACAATTCACCTTGACCCCAAGACGCAGCAACAGAGTTTGGCTCTCTAAATGAGGCTATCCCATCTCTTTCCTGACCCTTAAATGTCCTCTTTTCTTTCTTTTTTCATGTCAGATACACCACCAGCATATAATATACAAAGCTAAAATTAACAGATCTAAAAACAAAATAGAATTAAAAAGTGCTAGATGACATCTGCCCAATATCGGGCCACATCAACATAATTTCCTCTTGCCAGCATAAGGTCCTCCTCAGTGCATGTTTGAAGGACATCGTGTGCATTGAATCATATGGGAGATAGTTTGTTCTTCTCAGCATTCATACAGGCTGTCATCTACAGGGAAACCCCACTTTCTCAGATTAACCTTGATCTTCCTGCCTCTTCAGGACTGAGGGACCATGAAATTGTGTTCTCATACTGAGGACGACAGCAGCTGCCATGGTGGAAGAACCGGCTGTGAATGTAGTCATCCCAGCCACACATGGAAGTCACTGACCAAGAAGGCTTTCCTTGTATTTTACCTCACGGTTTTTTAAAAAGGACAATTAAAACAGGAAAAACTAAGCTCAGCATGATATCCTAATACATTCAACAGAATTCAGTACCATACTTCTATTTAATCCCACAGTTGGTACACAGAAAGAGCCTCCTCAAAGATTGTGGTATTTTTGACCCACAATTGGGCATAACTGGGCCACAGCAACCTCATTGTGTTAGCTAATCTTTGTCACACTAGGTCACACAATAGGAAATAAGGAATGAATTCACCAAAAGGTAGCTTCATTTTGGCAGTTTAAAGTCTGACTTAGACACAAAAGTAGATCCCATAGTTTCTACCAAGATAAACCATCTACAGTAAAACCCCGACTTACATATGCCCCGAGTTTCATAAAATTTGACTTACATAATGATTTTGTGCTAAATTTACATATCACGATTTCCTATGGGTTTGCTTCAATTTACATAAAATTTCATTTTTCCTATGGGTTTGTTTCAAGTTACATAAAAAACAATTTAAGCAAAAATCTATGGAACATACTTTTCACATAAGTAGGGGTTTTACTGTATTTTGCATCTGGCAGCATCCTTAGCTCCCTAAATAAGTGTTCCACAGTGCCAGGAAAAGGTTTGGAGCAGATCTTTGGACACCATCAAGGGTCTTAGTAAATGTTATTCAGGCCCTGGACAAAAAATAATTATGGGCTGTCAAGCTGATTATTTCCAGGGTTTTCTAGGTATAGACCAATGGTTCTCAACGTGGCGCACCCACACACAGACAGGAGGGCTTCAATTCACAGAAGCCTAAGTCAGTACGTTGGCCAATCAGTGCTTTGGGGAATTGACTTAGGCTTCTGGAAATTGAAGTCCAGAAACCTAAGATCGGGAAACACTGGTCTAGACTAATGGTTTACCTTTCCCTTCTTCTTGGGGCACTTTTGGGACTCTGCGACTTGCCCAAGGGCTACAAAGAGCTGGCTGTTCTTAATCTAGGAGGCAGTCAAACTCCCAATCTAGGCACAAAATGCAACAGAGCTCTACAGCCACCAGGAAATAAATCACTGGAGCTTGGTGGGTTTGTGCCAGTGTTTAACACACCAGGTACATTTTTAAATGGATGTAAACTGTTAACAAAATGTTAACTGCTGCCTAATCAGAAAGAAACCAGAAAAAGAAATGTCGCTGGTTTAGAGTCACTCCCATTGGAAAGTGAAAGAAGTTTGCTCACTGGTAGTTTCTGCAAGTGGGCCATCAAGAATGACAATCTTTGCCAGGCTGAGAATGGGAGTCACTGCAGTGGGAATGTGTGGAGATAAATCCACAACTCTCCCTATGTTTTTGCATCAAAAAAGGCAGACAGTTGGGAGAGGGGGAATTTCAGAAAGGTGCAAAGTAAGGGCTGCTTGTAAATCATCATAAATCCCACTTAGTGGAGTCTGCATAAACTAGAACCAGTGCTGGGTTTACATTAAAATATCTCAGGCTAAATCCAAAGCTGACAGTGTTTATGGAAACATAGGTGAGTGCTTCAGTTCCTCCGGCTTTTGTACCACTCTGGATAGATTGAGAATGGTCCTTGAGAGCTGCAACCTGCAAGGTAAATCAGCCTACCCTTCAAACGAGAGAAAGGCCAGGTCTCAGGTGGTCTTATTCAGGTTCTCTCTTCAACCCTTCTCCCCTTATGTAAGTCTTCTGGGGTTAATTAGCCTGGCAGCCCTGACTAATGAAATGAAGTCTGGGGAAACTTCTCCCAAGCAACTCTCCCAAGTTACACTATCAAGACTTCATAAGTAAGGGTTGGATTTAAACAATTCTCAAAGTGGTCTCCAACTCCAATCCACCCCTGAACTTCTGGGGTCTGTAGTTTCAATCAAGCTGTCTGAGGACCTCACTGATTGCTGATGGGCTGAATCAACCAGGCTGCAGTTGGGGAAAATCTATTTGTTTCACTTCCATTTTTTTAACCTCAAACACTATCCATTGTGATTTATTTTTTTTAAAAGGAAAGGCATTTAACTAAATTGATTGTTTCCAGGCAAACAATTATAAGTGTGTGCTGTCAAGTTGATTCTGGCTTATGGCAAACCTTGCAAAGGTCTTTTAGGTACAGAATATTCTGCAATGGTTTACCATTCCTATCTTCTGTGGGCTCTCTGGGACTGTGCAGCTTTCCAAAGGCTACACAGGTTGCCCTTTCCCCCCAGGAGGCACTATGTGAAATTGAACTCCCAACCTCTAGTTCTACAACCAGGCACCCAACTGACTACGCTTATCCAGCTAGCTCTTCCCAGCATGGAGAAAAATTTGTTGTATCAATTGTGATACAGATTTTAAAGAAGAATCATCTGACAGAGAGACATCCAGTGTGGTAATACTCTTTAGAGTGTTGGACTAATACTCAAGAGACCTGGGTTCAACTCCCTGGTCAGCTGTGAAACTCACTGGCCAACCTTGGGCCAGTCACTCTCTTTAAGAATGACTTACCTCGTAGGGTTGATTGGGGATAAATGAGGAGAGAGAAACCCTGCGTGGTATCATGAGCTCCTTGGGACAAAACCAGGGTGAATTCAGTTAACAATAAGATCAAAAAGACGTTTGAAGCCTGATTCAGCACCAACACAGCTAAATGTACAGGAATTCAAGAACTGGCTTTCAAGTTTTTAGGCCTGTTTAAATGAATTGGTCAGATCCATTTTTATGACAGTGTTTTCAAATTATAGATTTTTCCATCCCAAAAATGGAAACAGGTTCAGATGAAAATTCTCAACCACCCATACCCTGGACTCACCTTTTGGAGCATTTTGACACTGGTTGGTCTTTGCTGCATGTTGGCACTGAGCTCGCCTGCAAGGAAGATAGTCAATGGACATACTTAGATAAGTGGCTCATTCAGGGATCTTCAGGTATAATGTCTTCGGTTAAGGAAGCTGATAGACCAAGCCCATGAGTTCAATTAACAAACAACATGTGCCAGATCTGGGATGGAAAGATACTAAACGGGTATCAAGGGTACCCTGTGCTTCACTTCTAATCAATTCCATCTCCTGGTTTGGGTTGTGTCATTGATAGTGAAAGTGATGAGCACATAACACAGTTCTGACCCAAATTCCTTTCCTTGGCTTAGTCCAGGAGCAATCTGGTAATCATTTGAGAAATCAGAGATCTACTTTGCTGTTAATTGCTATCTAAAGCAGAGGATGACAAATGCAACAACTGATTTAGTTTATCCTGAATCAAATGAATCAAATAAGATTCCTGGACTAGTGATAGAGATTATGCATTCATTGCCTTTGGGTATTCCCCAGGGCAGTACCATGTCAAAGGTACAGAAAGAGAAGAGGTTTCCCTGCAAAATGAGAGGAGGGGGAAAAAAGAAAGAAAGCCTCACCTTTTCTTGGTGAGCAGGTAGGGCTTGCAGGTCTTGCCATCCCAGGTACAATATGGATCTCGAGCAAGGCAGCAGTCAGCGCACGCGTTGCCATACAGTTTGCAACGATGCAGGGAGAGTCGGACCAAGCTGTTGCTACTGCTCACAAACACCTCCTGCTGCTCACCAAACCCAGAATACAAAGAAATGTCATTTTTGATCCCCCTTTTCACTGTGTCGTTGAGGGTGTCAGTTCACAGGGAACAGGCTTCCGATGGACATAGAGAAAGGACACAGAGCATAACCAAAACTGACTCCATTATCACTGGGAGACACCTATCCTGCCCTTCTTCAGAAGGAGTTGTTCTAGAGAAAGAGGCTAAGTTGCAGGAGCTCACTCCATCATGCAGCATTCAGGACATGAACTGCTGACCTGCTAATCTCCCAGTCATCAAGTTCTAACCACTAAGCCACCACAGTCCCTAGAAAGAAGCTACTGAGGAACAAACAAAGACTTACCCTCTTTAGAGAAAACTGCATGTCCAAAATGGTGGAAGGCTTCTGGAAGAGACAGGTGAGAGAAGCAAGTTGAACAGTCGCTGTAAAGTCATCCTGGGGTTCAATGCGGTGGTGGGCATCACCAGGTTCGCACCAGTTCACCAGAGATGGTAGCAGAAATTCTGGCTGGCCCCACCCATCGAAGTTTTGAAATAAAGTAGTCCTAATTGGGGTACAACACTGGGCTTTCCACCTGGCCACGCCCACCATACCATGCCCACAGAGTAGGCAGTAAAAATTTTTGGAGCCCACCACTGGTTCAACGTGTACATCTCAAAAGGTCCACAGCAACCACAATTTGTGTGCATGTGCACATGTGTGCATATAAACAAGCACACATAAACCCTGCCTACATTTTTCTTGATAGTCCGGATCTCAATATCGTCAAACTTTGCCTGCGGAAAGGAGTCATCCACTCCCCCATATATTGGGTCTTCACGTGGTTCATTCATTTGAGCTCCTATCCCTCCAGTGCCTTATGCCACCCTAATCACAAGGCAGAACAAATGAAGTTCTCAGTAGGAGCCCAAAGGCTAAGAAGCTGCTATGAGAATAAATACAACATGGCAGCAAAGCCACATGGCTGTGGAAGATGATTATGTAGAGGTGTGGGGGTCTATCTGTGAAGAATGCACTAAGCCAGTAGATCTGAAGCTTTGTAGGAGAGGACATGAATATTGGGGCTAAAGAGGTCTTGCTTGAAGAAGGCCATTGTAGGGTGAGCTTCCAAAGGCTACATCTGCCAACCCAGCCACATGTCTCAGCAACTGTGCAATGCACGTTTCTGTGTATCTGAACATTACCACAGATAAGTTAAAGGCAACCAAAAGACAGGAGAGATCTCAGGATAGAATACAGAAACCTAATTCTCTTTAAGCATCACTGCAACTACACTGAAGATTTAAACCAAGTTAAATAATTCATTATGACATCCTGACCTGCCTTGTATTGAAAGATCTCAGAATGGAAACCTAGGCAAAAAACAAACAAACTATTTAAAACAACGTACACAACATCCACTACATGGGAGCTCCACAGCCATGACCAGCTTTTAGGCCCAGGCCCCCAAATATTTGGTGAGGAGATTGGCTTTCTGTGGTGCAGAGAGAGAGAGAGAGAGAAGCAAGCTCCATGCCTAAAGTCCCCAGGTTAAGGTGTCATTCTCATGGCTGGCCCTGTTTCTTGCCTTTGGTTTTCTAGGGGTTATAGCTGGCATTTATTTTACTGTTTAATTAAAATGCTGCTCTGCTTTTAATAATCTACTTTTTTTTTACCACACTCAGAAACATTAGTCAAGGTTTAACTGTAGTCAAGTCACCTTAGCTGTAACAGAATAAAATAAAAGGCATTAAATTGCAATAGTGAAGCACAGTTACTGTTGAGCCCATTTGGGGACACAGTCAGTCAGCTTCACTTATGGAGAAAACAAATGTGTGGGGATGATGAACAGGCAGCACTGTCTCTAGTGTCTCAAAAAGATAGCAATAGCAATTACAGTTACCGGTATATACCGCCCCATATTGCTTAGTGCACTCTCATTTTACCAACCTTGGAAAGATGGGAGGCTGAGTCAACCTTGATCCCTGTCAGCATCGAACTCACAACATCAGTAGTTTGGGCTGAAGTACAGCAGTTTAACCGCTGTGCCACCAGGGATGAAGAGGCCATTTCTGTTCAGCAGAAATGTGTCACAAGGAGCTTCAAGAGACGGAATCCTTCCAGATGAATCCGCACCTACTAAGGCTTTAAAAGGCCCCACATACCTTTGAAACACTGATCTCTTCCAGGTTAATCTCTTGGGGGTCTTGGCCTCGGATGTCAGCAACTGCCACCTTCAACACTTTGCCTTCATCTACAGAGAGGAAAAATGTAAGGCTATGACAGAAGGAATTAGCATCTGTCCCCCACCCAGGATTACCATGTTTGGTACGTGTCAAGTTGAGGCAGAAACTCTCAGCTCAGTAACTTCTCAAAAAACATCTCTGGAACGAGCCCATGTCAAGTAGCTCATGATATTGAGAAACATCCTGGCAACATCAAGCAAAGGGGAAGAAGGCTGTTCCTATTGCTTCTGTATCTGCTAGAGCAGGGATTCTCAACCTATGGCCCGTGGGCCAGATCCAGCCCATGGCACCAAATCATCTGGCCCGCACCCTCACTCCAGCTGCTGCTTCCACCACCGCTGTGGGCAGCTGTGGGTGCATTCCTGGAAGCCATGGAGATGTTCCCAGTGGCTGCTGCTGTGTTTCTGGTGGCTGTGTGAAGGTGTTTCCGGTGGCTACAGGGGTTTCCCTTCATCCACGCCATGCAGCTCCTCCAGGCCGGTAAGCAGGGGAGTGGTGTGTGTGTGTGTGTGGGGACTTTTTTAGGGTGTGGTGGGCTTGTGGTGGCAGGAACACTCCCCCTCCTCCCCCTCCAAAGGCACCAGTCTGGCCCACAAAGAGTCTGAAGGTGGTGTGATCCAGGCCCTGGCTTAAAATGATTGAGAACCCCTGTGCTAGAGTCTGCCCAATTCTTCCACAACCTGTCACACAGTGTGTATTCTAACTGATGCAACACTGAAAGAAATGTATAGAGCAGTGATTCCTAACATGGGACCCATTCCCCACAGGATGACTTCGATTCCCAGAAGCCTAAGTCAGTAAATTAGTTGATTGGTGCTTTGGGGAATTGATTTAAGCTTCTGGGAATTTAAGTCCAAAAACCAAAGGTTGGGAAACAGTGGCGTAGAGTAAATGTAATCCCAGTTTGAAATGGAAGCCGGTTCTCAAAGCTTCTGGCTCTCCATAGTTTCTTATTCAGGCTTTTTCTCACAGCGGTCTCTTTGCCAAACATTTTATATGTAAACTATGCCATACTCACAATAATGTTTTTGTCCTTTTCTGCATTTTTCCCATTGCTATCTTTCCCAGGATCTAATGATATTTTTTTTAAAAAAATATCTGTGCAAAGTGTGAACTGATCAAGCCTATTTATACATTGGGGTTGTGATGCTTGCTTTGTTATAGTCATTCCTTTTGTTAGGCATTTGTTTTGATAGCTGGAGAGCCCTTGGGTGGTGTCTTCAGGAATCTCCATCCCAAATGACAGCCTGTTGTTTCATGAACATCCTGTTATAGTTTAACATGACTACAAGCAGTATCTTTCAGTTCTCTGATTTTTAGTGGCAGGGTAAATGTCTCAATGAGACATCAGAAAGGTCACATCTTAGTACCACTTACACTCACAGAAAGAAACAGAACTGCTTCCTGGCTTTGGAAGCACTAGCAAGGGTGCTATGCCACAAATCCACACTGACAAGCTGATGTTGTACTTTAAGCTGAATGTGATGGATAGGTAACAGGCACGCCAGTCAGGTTTAAGCTGCTGTCGATTCATAGCATAAAGTTTACATTAATCTGAGAGAAAGAGATTGTGTCATGGATAAAAGGAGAAGCTTGGTCCCTCCTTCTACAGTAACTTTTCTTTTGTTGGGCCTCTCGGTCTGACACAAAATGGAGGAGGAGGAGGAGAAGGTTCAAGAACAGGTGTTCAAATTGGCGGTCCTCTTAATGCCAGATAACACAGACACACAAAAACTACAGGAACAAACAAGTTCTGTTTTTATTTTCTTTGGGAGTAGGCCTTTTGTAAAGTTAATGAGTATTAAATGCTCATTTCCAGGTCAAGCCACCCCAACAATGCATTTCACACAAATATAATCAGTAACTCTGAGGCTTTGATGGCGAACCTTGGCACTCCAAGTGTTCTTGGATTTCAATTACCAGAAGCCCAAGTCAGCACTCCTGCTTATCAGGGCTTCTGAAGTCCAAGAACACCTGGAGTGCCAAGGTTCGCCATCACTGCTCGAAGGATTGCAGTTAATCTTAGGGGACCAAGGAAACCTAAAGGGCTTAGTAGGAGACATTAACTGTGGCTGCATATCAAAATGTTGCAGAAGTGGGAGATACCGTAAGGTTGTACCCAGAACAGTTGTCTCTGGTTCATATAGAGCTAAGCTGGCAGGAGGAGGTCTTGTGCAGTGTTTCCCAAATGCTGGTGTTTGGACTTCAAGTCCCAGAAGCTTAAGTCAATTCCCCAAAGCACTGATCAGTCAATATACTGGCATAGGCTTCTGGGAACTGAAGTCCAAACAGCAGCATTTGGGAAACACTGGTCTAGTGTCTTTGTTGGTAACACTACTTTAAGTCAATTTGGACTGCTTGTAATACCTGATCTGGCTGGTTTGTAAGTACAAACAGTTAGTGGGGGCTGGACAGCCATTTTGCACTTCTTACACCACACGGCACTTCCAGGTGTGGTGGAGGCAGTGGAGGGCCACATGACAAGGGACTGTGGGCTGCATCCAGTCCATGGGCCCCAGGTTGAGAATCTCTGATTTGAGCAATGGACTGTGCTTTTATTGTACATCATTCATCCAGAATGCCTGCTATATGGAAGAAAGGATTTTATACATCAGATTCAGGGGTCGGCAGTCTCCAGAGGTCCAAAGGACATTCAGGCCCACCAATTAACTTTGGAAGGCTGCTTCTGCTGTCAGGATCCATGTACTTCCATGGAGGGGAAACCATGGCAGTGTTTCTCCTCACATACTCAAGAGGACATAAAGGGAGTTCTCCTTCGTGTTGTTTGGGGATGCACACTGATGGGTTCTGCGCCTGCGCTGAATCCTGAGCGGAGCTGGAAAGCTGATTGGATAAAGAGTTTTGAATGTGGGACCGCCCACCATGCCCAACCCCTTTAGGCGCCATTTCGCGCTCTCCCCTCAGTTTGCTTTTTTCCGCTGCGCTAGCAGGAGCCTGGAAAAAAAGCTGTGAGTACTTTACTGAGATTGTCTCAGAATCTTCCAATTTTTCTACCCTACAATTTTTCTCGGACTAGGGGAATTGTTCCCTTGGTCCTCGTGTGGCTGGGGCTCGCCCTCAGCCGCCAGTACAAAAAAAAAAAAAAACCAAGAAGGAAACCGTTCCTTCCTGCAATCTCGTGCCGGGGCCTCCCGGCCGGGATAATTTTTTCTCTTCGGCCATCTACCTCGGTGGATGGCCTCAGCAGCAGCGTTCAAGCAGTGTCCGTCCTGCAAGAGGAAGTTCCCTAGTTCGGACGGACACGTGCGCTGCCTCCGCTGCCTCGGGGAGAGCCACCAGGTCCAGACCTGCGAGGTGTGTAGAGGCTTCTCGAAGGCCGCCATCAAGAACCGCCAGTACCGCCTCCAAGCCTACCTCATGGAGGCCGCACTCGCACCGCCGCCTCCCCCAGCTCCAGAGCAGGCCGCTGCCTCAACGTCTGCTCCTTCGACCTCTGCTCCTTCTTCACGGCCGTCGGCCTCTGAACTGTTTAGACGGAAGAAGGAGCAGGAGAAGAAGAAAAAAGATAAAAAAGAGAAGAAGAAGCGCCGCAGCTCTACGTCTTCTCTCCCGCCGACCCCGGGACCGGCTCACCCCTCGCCGCCACGCTCCCTAGCATCCGCCCCGGTTGCAGCCCCACCTACGCCGGGCAGGATGCCGGTCGATGTCCGGGAAACTACACCGGAGAGGGCCCCCAGCCCTCCGCCGTCGCCAGAGGCCCTTCCACCTCCACCGCCGCGACGATCTACCTCTCTTCGCGGCCATTCCGTGGCTCCTGGTCTGGCTTCCGAAGCGCCACCCCAGTTGAGGCTCATCGCCCCGTTTATTGAGGCGATGGTGCGGAAGCTGCATGCCGAGCTCCAAGGCCCTCGACCGGCACCATCCGAGTTCGTGGAGCACCCTCTGCCTCCCGAACCAGCCACGGAGGCACCACCGCTCCGTGACGAGGGTCCGGCACCGAAGAGGCAACGAGTGGAACAGGCGCGGTCGGAGGCCTCTCTCCCTCCGTACCAGCTGCCTCTGCCGGGGAGCGATCCGAGATCCGTCAGGCCGTACTGGTCGGACTCGGACCCCGAGGCCTACCTGCCACCGCCCAGTGTCTCGGTGCGGTCAGGAGGCTCCGACGACTCGTCGGACCAGGAGGAGGAGGATCGGCCACCACTGGTTGCGGTTGACAAATCCCCGGACGATAATATCGGCTCCGTCCATGGCTCCCAACCGGAGGACCAGAAAACATACACGGCCCTCATCACCCGCCTTGGATCCACGCTGGGGATCCGGGCGGAGGCTCCCCTGGACGAATGCGAAGATGTCGTCTGCGGTTTGGCCGACCGGAAGGAGCTAGTCCCCGTCCGTCTGGGACTACTCCCGAAGATCGCCAAGGCGGCCAAGGAGATCTGGAAGAGACCCGTCTCTTCCCATTCGGTGTCCAACAGGGTGGACTCCATGTACAGACTGCTGGAAGACTCCGACTTCCTACACGTCCACCCGGCGCCGAACTCCCGAGTGGTGAAAGGCTCCCAACACCGGACACCGATTAGTAGCACCCCCGTTCCGTCGACCCAAGAAGGGAAGAAACTGGACGCACTGGGCCGGAAGGTCTACGCCAATGCCTCCCTGTCCTTCCGTGCGTCCAACTACGCGACGGCCATGGGGGGCTACCAGTGCCGACTGTGGGAATAAGCGGAGTCCTTCAAGTCACTGCTACCGCCGGACAAGCGAGCTGACTTCGAGCGGGTCTGCATGGAGGGAAACCAACTCGCTCTCCAGCAGATCCGTACGGGCCGCCACGTCACGGAGTCAGAGGCGAAGAATCTGGCCTCTGCAATCCAGCTTCGTCGCCACGCCTGGCTCCGCTCCGCTGACTTGCAAGACGACGTGAAGCGGCTGGTGGAAGAGCTCCCCTTCGATGGTGAGGGCCTCTTCGCCAAGGAGACCGACACCTCCTTGGGAGAGCTGAAGGGGGACTACGCCACCATCAAACAGCTCCGCCCTCCACGCCGTGGGTCCCACCGTTACCAGCAGGACCAACCGTCGACGTCCCAGGCGGGTCCGTCCTACCAACCTCGCCCACCGCAGAGGCAAGGCGACTACTCCCGGTACCAGCCCTACCGGCCACGACCACAACCCAGCCGCCCACGCTACCAGCAGCGTCCCCAGACTGGTAAACGCACGGAACGGAAGGGCAAGCAACGTGTTTGACTCTTCCGTGACCAAGACTCTACCCTACCGTCCCCTCGCCAACTACCTATCGGCCTGGTCTGCCATCACCACAGACCGATGGGTTTTAACCATCTTAGACTCTGGCTACGCGATCGAGTTCAGGAAATGCCCTACTGTCGGACGGGTCCGCGTCACCGATCCGTCCCCACCGCTCCAGGAAGAACTATCAGCTCTCCTAGAGAAGGGCGCCATAGAACCGGTTGCAGCGTCGGAGTCTCACGAAGGGTTCTTCTCCCGCTACTTCCTCGTGGACAAAAAAGACGGGGGGACACGTCCAATCCTGGACCTCCGTCTCCTCAACAAGCACATCGACACGAGGAAGTTCCGGATGGTGACTCTTCATTCCATCCTCCCACTGATCAACCACGGGGACTGGTTCACCGTCATCGACCTGAAGGATGCCTACTTCCACGTATCCATCAGAAGGGAACACCGCCGATTCCTACGCTTCCAGATCGGCGGCGACGTCTACCAGTACACCTGCCTACCCTTCGGCCTCTCCACCGCTCCGAGGGTATTCACGAAATGCATGGCGCCGGTGGCTGCTCATCTTCGGCTGCAAGGCGTCCAAGTGTTCCCGTACATAGACGACTGGTTGGTCTGCTCCCCAACCCAACAGAAAGCCAAGGACGATGTTGCCCATTGCCTGGCCCTTATGCAGAGTCTCGGTCTACGGGTCAACTACAAGAAGTCTCAGTTGACCCCCACTCAACGAATAGACTACATCGGAGCCGTATTGGACTCTCTGGCTCTGAGAGCCTACGCTCCCCCCAAACGTCTGCTCGACATCCGCACGGTAGTGGCTCGGATCCAGGGCAGTCGTCGCGTCCGTGCCAGGGACGCTCTCCGCTTACTAGGACTCATGGCGTCGACCACAGCAGTGATCTCGCACGCCAAGCTCAAAATGCGGTCACTCCAGTCGTGGCTCCTAGCCTCCTTCGACAGCACCCACGACAACCTCGGGAAGTGGCTCACACCGACCCCCGAGCTGCGGGACCAGCTGAACTGGTGGACAACGGACCGCAATGTGACCGCCGGGAAGCTCTTCACCCTCCCCGCGCCATCCGTCCAGGTCACCACCGACGCGAGCACGCACGGATGGGGTGTGTGCTACCTCGGGTTACGGGTCCACGGCATCTGGACGCCCGCGGAAGCCGACCGCCACATCAACTTCCTCGAGCTGTTAGCGGTATGGAAGGCGATGAGGTCCTTCAGACTGTCCCTAGCAGGCCGCGTGGTGCAGATCGCTTCGGACAACACCACGACCCTAGCCTACCTCAACCGGCAAGGAGGGACCAAGTCCCTCTCCCTCCTTCTCCTGACGGTCCAGATCTGGGAGTGGTGCCTGAAGGTACATGTGTTCCCCATCGGTGTCCACATCCAGGGCACGCTGAACTTAGAGGCGGACTCCCTGAGCCGCAAAGGGACAGCGATGCACGAATGGGAACTGGACGGATCGGTGTTCGACCGCCTGTGCCGACGGTAGGGCACACCGAGCCTAGATGTGTTCGCGTCACAGATCAACACCAAGTGCCGCCGTTACTGCTCCCGGGCCGGGATCGGCCACGGATCGGAGGGCGATGCCTTCATGGTGCCGTGGCACCAGGAACTGCTGTACATGTTTCCTCCGATCCCTCTCATCCAACGGGTCCTGGTACGGATCCGTGCGGAGAACGCCTGGGCGATCCTGATCGCCCCATCCTGGCCGCGCCAGCCGTGGTTCCCGCTACTCCAAACCCTGGCTTGCGACCGCTTCCGCCTACCCACCGATCCGAACCTCCTCCGCATGGAGGACGGTCGGATCCTCCACTCGGATCTACCGAGCCTACACCTGACGGCCTGGCTTATCCGCCCGACATAACACGGATCCTTGAACTTTCAAGGAAACCTTCCACGCGAAAGTCCTATGATGCCAAGTACCGTCGCTTCATGGACTTTCTAGCATCCAGTGACCACACCGTGGACTCGGCATCCCTGCAGGACGTCATGTCCTACCTCCTGCACCTGGCTGAGTCAGGATCTGCACACTCATCCCTAAAGGTCCACTTGGCTGCGGTGGTAGCCAAGGCCCCACCTTCATCAGTATTGTCCTCCGCTTTCAGAGACAAGACTGTTAAAAGATTCCTCCAGGGACTGCGTAATGCCTATCCTCCAGTGAAGATACCACCTCCTCAGTGGTCCCTCACTGCTGTGCTCACCGCGCTTACGAAGGCGCCCTTTGAGCCCATGGCTACAGTGGACATTAAGTTTGTTTCTTACAAAACTGCCTTTCTCGTAGCCATCACCTCTGCCCGGAGGGCAGGAGAACTGGCAGCCCTGCGGTCTGACCCTCCTTTTCTCAAGTTCTACCCCGATAGGGTAGTTTTGCACCCGGACCTGGCCTTTCTGCCCAAAGACACAAGGTCTGCTCCCGATGTCAGACGGGGCAGATCCATCCTGACGGCTGGTCTCCGATCCTCTTCGCTGATGACCGCCCATCCATGATGCCATCGCGCTCTCCTACATCTCAGGACGCCGGCTGCCCACCATCCAAGTAAGTGAGCTTGCTAGTCACCCATCAGTGTGCATCCCCAAACAACACGAAGGAGAAGGACAGGTTTCACTTACCAGTAACTGTCGTTCTCCGAGTATGTTGTTTGGGGATTCACACAACCCAACCCTGCCTCCCCTCAGGGCTGCCGGCCTGAGATGGCCTTATGCTTAGCGGGCAGCTTTAATATCAAACTGAGGGGAGAGTGCGAAATGGCGCCTAAAGGGGTTGGGCATGGTGGGCGGTCCCACATTCAAAACTCTTTATCCAATCAGCTTTCCAGCTCCGCTCAGGATTCAGCGCAGGCGCAGAACCCATCAGTGTGAATCCCCAAACAACATACTCGGAGAACGACAGTTACTGGTAAGTGAAACCTGTCCTTTTGCAGCCAAGTACTGTATTTGGATTGTATGTTGGAGGACAGTGAGGACTCTTAGGGCTGTTAAGGCTGCATTAGATACTGATATGGGGCCACCTTGATCTAGTCAATAATTAGAATAGAGTACTACCTTTTTTAAATAAATTCTCCCTTTCAGTTTTTGTTGCTGCCTAAACCATCCCAAATCTCTTTGTTCAACAGCAGATCATTTGTTTTGTGGTTTCTACTTCCTAGTAAGCATATTTGGGCTAAAACCTTGAGCCTCTTTTTAAATTTAATGTTGTGGTTGGGGAGGGTATTTTAATATTTTAAATATTTTAGTACGTTTTGATGGGTTTTTAAGTAAGGGTCTTGTGATTTTATTGTTGTATGATGTTTTTATATTTGTGAGCCGCCCGGAGTTGCCCAGGCGAGAGAGCGGCAATATAAATTTAAATAAATGAATGAATGAATGAATGAATGAATGAATGAATAGATAGATAGATAGATAGATAGATAGATAGATAGATAGATAGATTTTCCCACAGGAAACACATCCTGATCTTTTTCTTCCCAACTATACCCTCAGGTTTCCCAAAGCTCCTCTCTAATCATTTTTGGGGAGCATAATGTAATACCTATTAGTGAAAGATAAGCAGGAACAAGCAACCCTTTCTGAGCTATGTAAAATAACATCAGAGACTTTTTTAAATCTATAGTTGTCAGATTATCTGAGAACATTTAGACTGAGAGACTTCTACATCTTCTGGAATGGTCTCTACTCACTTTGCAGCTGAAATTTCCCAACTTCACATTCGTATGCCCACTTAACTAGACCTGTGTGTGTTAAAGAGGCACAAAAACCAGGAGCCTTTGAGTGCAGGTTCTCCTGGAGATGGGGGTGTGTGTCTTTGAGTAGGACCGTCTACCTGTCCCAAGGAAGAGGACATCAACCTGTCCAGCCTCTGTCTCCACTCTGTCCACCAGCAGCTGATGGATCTGGAAAGGCACATTGGCTCTTATAAGAATGGGTCTCCCATGGAGTGGATAAATAGGATCCCACATCAGATGATGGGTACGCATGAAGCTGATCACGTCATCCGGAAAGTCCTTTGTTGTCTGGAGGAGTGGATCATATGTTTTGCTAGGGCACTAGCAGAGAGAATAATGAAGACATTCAAAGAGGGAGAGAAGCAAAATATTAGCCTTCTGGTTCTGTAGTAGCAAGACGACCAAGAGCGATGAAGTACCTGAGAGCATCATTATTTGTGCCATGTGTTTTCACACACTGCCCCCTGAACAGCTTCAGGACACAATAAATTAACTTCTCCCTGGTGTGGATGTCTCTGTTGTTGTTATATGTTGCCAAATTTGCTTGTTGCAGTGTTATGCAGCCTTTCTCCTGGTGACTCAAGGCAGCTTGCAACATTGTTAAAACAAACAGAAATTAAAACAAAATACCGTAACCATTAAAAAGAACTATTCAACATTAGATCATACATTTAAAAATAATTTTCAAAATGTAGGGACATTTAGAAAAACATAACAATGGATATAAAACACCATGCATAGGGCATCTAAACTAGATAATGAATAGCCCAATGGTTTTCATGTGTCTTCAAAAGGAGAGGAGAGAGAGAGAGCCAGCTTAGCCTCATAGAAGAGGCTGTCTCTTAGATACTCATCAAATAGCAATTAGCAAATACACTTCTATACTGCCCCATAGGACTTAGTGCACTCTCTGGGTGGTTCATAAGGTAATTAGCATCTTGTCTCTTCTCTCCCCCCGCCATGCTGTGTACTCATTTTACTGACCTTAGAAGGATAGAAGGCTGAGTCAACCTTCATCCCTATTAGGCTCAAACTCACATGAAAATACACCTGTAAAGTTGATGGGACTAAGTGGAGGGCCTCCCCAGTTCTTAAGATTTCAAGAGAATGATAGGTGTAAAGACATGGCTGGCGGGGCAGGTGTGGGGTTCTAGTAACACAATAACCCCAGCCTGCTGGCTGATTTGATATTTCCCCCCCCCCCTCAATTCCCTTAAACCTTTTAAATTTTAACTGGACTGTTCTGGATTTTAGAGATGAATTTCATTGTTAGGATTGTGGTGTTTTAATATGTTGTGTTGTCCTGCAGTACTATGTTAGTCGGTTCTGTTAGACAGACTGAACTCAAGCTGTATAGTGCTTTACAAGCCCTAAGGCAGGGGTGCCCAAATTTTTTGGGCCGTGGGCTGGTAATGTGGTTCAGGGAGCCAGTCACTATGGCCTGGGGGCTGGATATGGCCCCTGACACCAATTTATCTGGCCTACAAAGCCATCATTGCTTCTGGAAGTGGAAGTAAAACACGCACATACGGGTGCGTTTTACTTGCGCTTCCAGGAGCAACAAGGGCTTTGTGGGCTGGATGAATAGGTGTTGGGGACTGGATCTGGGCCCCATGCCATAGTTTGGGCACCCATGCCCTAAGGTCTTGGAAACAGATTGGTAGCAACAGTAACAGAGAAGGGGGACAGCTAGCACCAGTTACCAATCTGGCAGCGGCCTTTTGCACCATCTGAAGCTTCTGAACAGTCTTCAAAGGTAGCCTCACACAGAACACATTGCTGCAATTCAAAAATGATTGCTGGCAATCTTCGCAGGGTTTTTCAAGATACAGTATGTGAGATGTTAAAAGTGAGGTTTACCATTGTCACCCCTATGGAGTTCCAACAGCCAAGTGGAGATTTGAACCCAGGCCACCTGAGTCCTAGTCTGACACTCCATTTGCTGCAATATACTGGTGTCTGGTGGTTATTTCATACTTCTCTCATAATAAAAATATGGTGGGTTTTGCTTGGAATTGGTGCGTAAGAGCAACCTACTGAATACGGCACATTCAGAAGACTGAGGACAGGATAGTAAAGGTGAGGACAGTACCTCACTGGAGTCCTTGTTGTCTGGAGGAACACATCATTCTTAGACTTTAGGTCCCAGTAGGCCTCCCTGCCATGCCCAGTGTGAAGTCTGCATCTTACCTAAGGAAGAAAGAACTGAAAGATGTTTACATGTGAGGCACCTCTGGCTTCCCTTGAAAGAGGTTGGAATGTATGGGCCCACACCATTCGCGGATGTTGATGCACAAGCCAAGAGCTGCAACTCAAAATATCCAATGGAGCAGGTGCTGGGGTGTACCTCTGCCCTTGTGTTCTGGTGGCACAGTGGTTAAACTGTTGTACTGCAACCAAAAGGTTGAGAGTTCAATCCTGACCAAGCTTCAAGTTTGACTCAGCCTTCCATCCTTCGGAGGATGGTAAAATGAGTACCCAGCATGTTGAGAGGAAAATGCTAATTAACTTGTGAACCTCCCAGAGGGAGCACTAAGTGCTATGGGGCAGGGTATAAATGTGATTGCTTTGCTCTGCTCCATGATGACTTCACTTGGTTATTATTGTTAACAGTGAAACAGACCTCTACACTGCATTCGCCACCTTCTATTGCCAAGAACACCTGAGCAACAGTCAGAGAAAAGAGGACTTTCGTGTTGGAGACACTTACCGTTCCCGGGCGGGGGTAAGGGACCCGACCCTTGTATTCTACCCACTGGTAGTCCAAGCCTTCCTTATGTGCAAAGGGGCCATTGAAAGCCGCCCGAATGGCTGCCAGGGAATAAACGCACACTGCAGAACCGCTAAAAATACCACTTGGAAGAAAAGAAAGTCAAGTAAGGGGCAGGACTGACAGGCAAATGTTGGAATCTCTGCTGAAGTTTAGAAATGCTTCTGGCACTGTAAAGCAAGGAATCTGAACTACAGGCATACACCAGTTGCTTTTACTGATATGAAAAATGTCAGCCTTAAAAAAGAGACCTGCTGTACACTCCACTGTCTAAATTTAGTTTTATTCAAGGATCTTCGGTCCAAAAAGATTGACGTCCCACATGCCCACACTCTTAGGGCTTGTCTACATGGGCACATTTGGAGAGGGCTGGTGCAAGCTAAACAGGGTTGCTTAAGGTGAGGCAGAAGTCCAGTATTCCACTTGATGCTACCCCCTGTATCCAAAGAGCATACATACCCCAAATGGCCCTATTTGGTCTGGCTTCTTTAAGAAAGTGAGGGGAAAAGGGGGGGGGTCTCTGTCCTTCCCTTCTGTGTCTTCCCACTTCCAGAAGGAAGTTTTTAAGTTAAAAATATTTTGAAGTGGTGCAATGCACCAGTAATGCCCAATAGAGTTTTAAAAAATTATTGTTTGTTTACATTAGGACAAGGCAAACAAATAGTCTTGGGGCTGCATGACTCCTTCCAGAGGTTCAAATGTGCCACCTAATACTGGAGCCTTTCAGAAATCCTGAGCCCTCCCCATTTAAATTTTTTGAGGGAAATGTTATTTAACTTTCCTTTTTTACATTTTGGGGCAATTCTGCCATTTTTTGAGAACCCACAGCTCCTCTGGAGTTTTAAAAATCAATATCACTGCACAACAATGATTTTGCTACTGGGAATAACACATGTGATTTATATGATATTGAGTGTGCTGATTCCAAATCTGAACTCAGAATTTGCCTATCACATTCAGATTTTAAGGCATGCTATAGCTGTTCAAATGGTCAGTAATTCAGTAATGTATTTTTACATGGGAATATTATAACAGTTGCATCTACCACTATGCCTGCTGCCACCTCAGCAGAATCATGTCCCCTGGTGGCATGTATGTTCCAGCAGTGGTGGGGCATGCTTGAGCAAGTCAGTGAACTGATGTCAGAAATAGGTATATAAGGCAAGATGGGCCAAGGGCTTGTCTCTAGTGTGAAACCATCTTATTGGATGGTACAGCTAGGTCATGGTGAGTCTGTTTTGAGCTAAAGATGAGTAGGCACAGCTGTGTTAATAAACTGATCTATTTTTGCTACATTTGTGGCAAATATACCCTGGGTGATCAATGCAAGAACCTAATGAAGAGGGTGAGATTTGCTAATTTAAGATCCTGATGTCCTAAGCAGAATCAGACTTCAGATTTGGATTCAGCTCATTTGATTTAGTAAAGGACACATAGATTAGACCAAGTAGCAGACAATATTTATTGTTTTGTGATGCAGTGTATTGGACACGAGAAAGGATCTTTCCAGTTTGAAAAATGTATAAGAAAACATTTGATCAAGCAAAGTGCAAGCATTGCTTTCAGAGAGCATATGTAACCACCACCACCCTAATGCCCTACTATACTTTGGGAGATGCTGAAAACACATTAACACAACTATCTGTCTGAAAACTGCTGTACTGGAGCACTGTTTCAATCTTCCTAATCAGCATCAAGGATGCTGCATCTACAAGGCCTATGGCGATTAATCCCCCCCCCCTTTTGCCCCAAACATGAGTGGTGATAAGTTTTCCTTAGTCATGTGCATTGTTTCTAGTCACACTCACCTGGACACTGTAAAGAGGCCATATACCCGAGGGTCCTGCCCATGCCGAGTGTGGAGTAGGAAGACATCCTCTGGAAAGAGAGTGGGGGGTGGGGAACCATGCTGAGGCACCTAGGACAAACTCAAAGGGGAGGGGAGGACTCTCTTTGTAACCGTTTTGGTGTCAATCCACCATATCCCATTGGGCCTTCTGCTTCTGAAACAGCACTGCCAGCTAAGCAGCTTATTCAGCATCCATTTAGGTGGAGCTGGGCAGGAAGAATTAAGGAGAAGAAATTGAGGGGTGTTATAAAGGTTGATATCATAGTAGTGTCAACATGAGGTTTGAATCCATTTGAAGGGCAAGTAGAAGTCTTGATTCTGACACTTTAGATTACTTGGCTGTTGTGTACCCTCTGAATTGGGAAAATAAAAATGGAGCAAAGACCACTTCCCACTGTGCCTCTACCTTAGGTGAGCTGCACAATCTTAGAGAACAGCCAGAAGAAAGGACTGGTAAACCACTTCTGCATATTCTAGGAAACTGAAAAGGTTGCTGTAAGCAAGATTTAACAAATAAACAAAAAAATGAATGAAGCTTTATTGCACAACCTGTCCTCAACAATAGCAGAACATATATAGCACTGGCACCACATATTTAAGCATGGATAAATTCATACAACATAGCTTCTGCCGTAATTAGGGAAGATTTGCAACCGGCTTATGAATGTGACAACACAGAACCATCAGACCTAATCAAATGGCCAGACTTCCACCAGGAGGGAGTCCAAGAATACTGCAACCTTACCCAGCTGATCGAAGTGCGTATCAGCACCCTGAAGACCGGGGATGGAGCAGATCAACCGGACTTTCAGGAACGTGCTCCATCGGTTGATGAGGCTGTGCTTCCCACCAACATCATTCTGCCAGTCAATAACAGAAGACAGTTAGGCATCATCTCCAGAATGGATTGTGTTTGTACCCTAAGCTCTGGCTTCCATTAGAGCCCATTCCTATCATGGTCCCATTGACAAGTGGCCTTTCTTGAAACTTCATCATTGCAAACCCTAGATTACATGTACATTGAGCTTGGAAAGAATACATAGAAGAGTTTAGTGATAAAAGAGGTGAACAGACTGTCATAAATGGCAATACTGGACAACCAATACTGAGGAACAACAAAAAATACAGCCATATCAGAAAACAAAACAAAACAAAATAAACAAAATAAAATAAAAAACACTGTAGCACTTTAAAGACTAACTGCTATATTTTTATTGTTAGCTTTCGTGGATCAAGTCCACTTCATCAGACAAAGAGTGAAACTTACAGGCATGTTCTTTATATATCAAATTCAGGGGCTCAAAGGGAGAAGGGGTGTGGGCAAGATGACAGAAGGGGTGTGGGCAAGACGACAGACAAGCAAGCACAAGATTGCAGCTTCACACAGCCATTGCAACAATATTCCAAAAAAAATACAGAATACTCCAACTTGTTATGCAAGGGAAGAGAGGCCCTAGACGTAGGCAAATCTCGTGGCTGAAGAACCTGAGAACGTTCTCAAAATAACTGTTCCGAGGAGTTAAGAACAGAAAGACTTTTGCCATGATATAGGCAATATTTGGAATGGATATGGCACTTGAAGAAGAAGAAGAAGAAGAAAAAGAAGAAATTTGCAAAGCAAATAATTATGTTTAATGATATGTAAACCGTCCTGAGTCACCCCGGTGAGGAGCGTGGTATATAAATATGAATAAATAAATAAATAAACTACTAATGCAATAGATGTAGTAGATTGGAAGTGAATGTCTCTCAAAGACCAGAACCGTTCCCTGTGATGTATATTAAAGGATGATAATCTGGGGTAACACCAGAGGGAAAACATGTGCATCACTAAGTGCCCCTATTCATAGGGCGTGTTGAAGAGGTGCATTCTTTGAACTTTACACAGGAGAGCTCATGCTGACCTTGCAAACCCGGGCTACTCGAGCATAGATGCGCCTTTTCTCCCACTGTCCAGCTTCCATTGCAGTCTCCCGGAAAAAGAAGTACACCTTATCATCGTCATGGTTATAAGTGTCAGGAATGGCATAGGTACCAATAAACACAGGCTCTGCAGGAAGAGAAATGTGGCAAGGAACAACATGCTAATTGAAAAGAAATGTATGTAGCAAAATGTTCTCATTTTCTAACCAGAATCTTAGAATAATTGTAGTGGAAAGGTTAATTGTTTTTATTGTCATTAATAATTTTGTCCTGATATTCAGCCTATATCTGGCTTCCTGTAAGTTTGAAACCACTATTATGTGTCCTCTACTCTGGAATGATTAAGAACAGGTACTGCTCATCCTCTTTATGCCGATCTTTCAAGTATTTCAAAAGTTTTATCCTATCCCTCCTCAGTCTCATTTTCTCAATGCCCACTTCTTTCAGTCTTTCCTCATAGGGCTTAATTTCCATTCCCCTGATCATCCTTGTTACCCTCCTTTGAACTTGTGGTTTGGCTGCAGAAAGACAAATGCTATTTTAGGCTACATTAACACAAGTATAGTCTCCAAAACCCATTAAGTTATGAAAAATTTAACTCATTTAAATGAATGACATTTAAAATCTGAAATACTATTTTATTTTGATTCTTTTTCTCTCTTTTTAAAATTGCAACATGTTTTGCATTTTAGCAGTTAATTACTTTATAGGAACACATCTTGATTGGTTCTATGGATTATTATATATACTCCTTAGCTGGAAGGTAGATTGGCCTATTTTTAACACACACACACAAATGACAATGAGTTTAGAGCACTATACCTGCTGCTGTTTCTACTACTACTAACAGCAAAAGAAAACAAAGCAAAAAGCCATGGTGGAGGAGCAGTGGTATGAAGACTTCCGAATCCAAATGCTGAATTAATTCTTCCTGGAATAGATATGAACTTACATTTCTGGGTGGAGGAATCAGTCAAATCCAACAGAAGCCCAGCACTTGTTACTGTCACAGCTGACTGGTTGAATAGCTACTAACATGGAAATGGAAAGTTCATTACCTAGTAGAGACTCTCTTCAATCCAGTTTATTCCACCATCCACTTACCATTTAACCAATAGTCTTGATTCTGTTCTGTCCGGATGTAATTCTGGTCAGATCTACCAATCCTTGTCCGGAAGAATGCAGGACTGCTACCCATGAAATCAATAGAAGTACCTGAATAAAACTCCCCATCTGTGAAATAAATAAATGAAATGAAAGAGAGAGAGAGAGAGAATTGAAAAATAAATTAAAGTAAATAAATTGAATGTATCTGATTCACACTCTGTTACATATGGGTATAATCAGTGAGATCAATGGGATGTTAAGTTACGACTGTCTTTCCTTATTGATCTGAGTGAGTCTAGTCTAAACACGATTAAAGGTTAAGCTAAGACTTTAAGGTAAATGCTGATTTCTGCCTCTTACAACATTATCTCTCCAAGCATGCTACTTTTTCAGTGCTACCAGTACAACAGATATATGAGAAAAGACAGCTGACCAATTACAAAATGAAAACAGACTAATCTGCCAGATGTGGATTGAAGGGAACCTCCTGTTGGACTAAAAGCTCAGTCTTTTCCTTTTAAGAGAGCTGTGCTTCGTATGACATGCTAATATTAACTGCATTGTCTAGGCCGGGGTCAACAAACTTGGCTCTCCAGAGGTTCTTGGACTTCAATTCCCAGAAGCCCTGATCAGCAGGTGTACTGACTTGGACTTCTGGTAATTGAAGTTGAAGAATACCTGGAGAGCCAAGTTTGCTGACCCGTGGTCTAGGCTGACCCTAAGTGTTAAATCAAGTTTTGAGGAAAATTTATTTTCCTTCCATTTGAGTGATGAAAACGGACGGACACTTGAGGTGTCTGCGGTGTTTGGGGGAACATCATCAGGTGCAGTCTTGCACCGTCTGCAAAGGCTTCTCCAAGGCTGCCCTGAAAAATCGACAAAACTGCCTCCAAGTTTACCTCATGGAGATGGCCCTGGCACCTCAACCCTCCCGTCGGGAGACTACCGCCGCTTCCACCTCCGGACATGTGGTGGAGGTGGCATTGATGACAGCTCATAGGCCAGGTAAATGGTACCCGAAATCCATTTGGATAGTCTCTGGGCAGACAAAGGCTGGCCACGTGATTTGCCACTATAAGCAACAAACAGGTGCTTGGCTCTCCAGAAAGACACAGTCCTTTGGGTACTTTCAGGAGACAAGGACCTTTCTGGGATGAAGACGCAGTTATGTGAATAGAGATTACTACAGAAAAACCCTCACCTGAATGGATGCACATGAGAGAGACAAACTGTAGAAGCAATTGTTGGAAGGGAACCTCTTAATATAAATTGCAGGGGAATCCAAACAACACTTTTTATTGCACTGTAGTCCATAGTAAGGGTATAATCAAACAGCAATAGGATTGTGTTTGATTGTGCTGGAAATCTACCACTTGATGTAATTTTCTTTAAAGCAACCCTTCTTGGGGATACCAAATATACAGAATTATTATAAAGCCTTTCAAATTAGAAATGTTATAAAAATATTAATGAAGGAAGAAACGATTTGGGGAAAAAATGAGATGATTGAGTTATCACAAGTAGGTAAGGCAATATTTTTAAATAAACAGGAAAAAGAGAGGAAAAAAGTGATTATTCAAAACAAAATGTTAAAAATAACTTTGGAAGTGTGGAACAGTGTAAAGAAAGATTTGGTGCCAGACATTTCCCCGATCATAGAATTGGAAGATTTTAATACTTTTCCAATTAAAATTGATAGTAGAGTTAAAAATGTATTATTAGAAAATGGAATTTTACTCTTGAGAGACTGGGTAAAAGTATGTAGGGATCATGATAAAAAAAAATGGAGCTTTTTTTGCAATTGAATTTAAATTGGTTCCAGATTCTCCAGATAAATAACTGGAAGAAAAGATTTTTAACTGAAAGAAACTTAGAAAGGGAACTAACGACATTTGAAGTCCTTTTAAGTAAGCTAAGAAAAGGAGAGATAGGTATTAAAGGGATAGTAAGTAAGATACAGTAAAACCTCATATAACACTAAAACCTGGTTCCACAAGTCTTCGTGTTATATGATTTTTCGTGTTATCTGATCCTCTATGGGATCCATAGAGATACATTGTAACCACACAGGCTTTCGCGGTTGTTATCTGAAGCATCCCATAGGATCTTAATGTTATCTGATGCAATTCTTCCCCCCAGATTCCTTGATGTTATGCGATTTTCGTGTTATTCGATACTAATGTTATATGAGGTATTACTTGTATATAAGATTTTAAACAAAGGGGAAAAGACACAGGAGATTTTGAGAAACATATGGGAACAAGATCTGAATGTGACAATTCCTGATAAAAGGTGGCAGGGAAAATGGAAAAAAAGAAGTATGAGGACTATGTCTGTAAGGGTTAAAGAGCATAATTATAAACTCTTATGGCGATGGTACATGACCCTGATCAAGCTGCATCAGATAGATAATAAGATAAGCAATTTATGTTGGAGATGTAAACAATCAATGGGTACATATACGCATATGTGGTGGAGTTGTGAGGTATTAAAAGAATTTTGGGGGAAAATAGAAAAAGAGATTAGAAATATGCTGGTAATGCGACTTGAGCTGGGGCCAGAGGTAGTATTGCTAACAGATGTCGATAAATTTAAAATGTGTAATGACAATAAAGAATTAATGACTGTGATGATATCAGCAGCAAGACAATGTATAGCAAAAAATTGGAAAAATGAAACATTATTAAAAGTAGAAGATTGGTATAAAGAAATGTGGCAATTAGCACTTAATGACAAGTTAACATGGGAATTGAATATTAGAAAAGGCATAGTCCATGAAAATAGATTCTGGAGAATTTGGCGACAATTTGTTGAGTATGTAATGATTAAAGATAAAGGCATTAAACCTGTACCAGATCAAATTAATTTTTGGAAGATGTGAAATGCTACAACCACCCAGACAATGTATATAACACAGTGGTGAACCATAAAAAATGACGTTTAAGATGTAAAAGAAGCAGACAAATGTACTATGTAATGTTTTGTTGAAAATTCACAACATATAAGCTTCTGTAGAAAAGTTTGTTTTGTATTTTTGTATTTTATTTTATATTCATATCTCATTTCATATAATTATCATGTATTTGTTGTTAATCTTTTGAGGTGATCTTTGGCTGATGATTATTTGTTGTATTTTTCTTTGTTCTTTTGTAAATTTATAAATAAAAAAATAAAATAAAGCAACCCTTCTGTATACACAGAAAGTGCTCCAGCCCAGTTCTAAAACAAAAAGTAGCTCTGCATTAGATTAAAAATGGTCTTGTTTAGGAACAGAACAGAATTGGGCTGGTTAGCAATCATCTGACTGCTGGAAAATTGCTCACACCAAACTGTATCACAAGCAGCCCAAAATGAGAGATATGTATATGGCCATCTGACCACATCCTAAGTCCTTTCCTAAATGTCATGTTTCTTGATGTATGTTCTCACATTTTTGTTGTACAAAAAAATTCAACAGCCCCGGCCCCCTTTACTAGGAATACAGATGTGAAGGGAAGGTGGCAATCCTACCAAGGCAGGATGAGGAGATAAATCTTCCCTGTCTGATTGGTCAAACATGCCCCAATATTCTGCAAAACTGTGAAGCAGATAGTTCCATTACTTAAGAAAGGCAAAGAAACAATGCATATTCCTCTTTAACTATGGATTTCACCATGTTCTCCCAACTTGGAAGAATTCTTCTTCCCAGATTTTCACAGACATTATGATAGTAAAACGTGTGCATTGTGTAGATGACAAACTAGCCTGAGGAATGTCTTGTCTTTATATGCTATTGAGGAGCAGAGTAAAAACCCAGTCTGTTTTCCCCCACTGTCTTTATTCAGGAAGTTTCTACTATTGTGTTGTCCAGCTGAGGTTGGGGCAGATATTTGAGTGGAATCTACTGGTACATCTCCAATGATTAGCAGATGTGTCGAAATTGAAAAATATCTAATAGCGGCAACAGTAAGAAAGACTTGTCTTCCTCCCCAGTTTAAAACAAGAACACTTTATTCATCAGAAATGGTTTGTATGAAAGATCCATTTCTTTTACCAAGAATAAATATATGGGATGCCTTTTCTTTCAGTTCAATGGCCGCATTTTTGCAACTGGATCTCTAGGTGCTGGACCTAGACAGGGTTCTAATGGGGCAAAAAATAAATAAATAAAGCACATCAGACAAATCCTGATCTATGTTGATCTCACAGCTTTCTGTTCACAGCCTACCTCACCTATGAGGAGCCCTGTGAAAGGCTCGTGGGGACTGTATGGACATCTCCCTCTCCCAGATTCAATGGAATTGGTCACCAACTGCATGACTAGCATCCCTGGCTCCTGCATAGAGAAAGAAGACATATTATTTCAAGCAAACGTTATGCTAAGCCCCCATTATAAAGAGAAACAAAGCAATTAAACTTATCTACCACCCCATAGTACTAAGTGCACTCTCTGGCCAGTTCACAAGTTAATTAGCATTCCCCCCACACACATGCTGGCGGCGGCGGATGGCCCGGGCAGGCCTCAACCTGCCCATGGGAGCTTGGCGGCCTCAGGGGAGGTGCCCTCCTCTGAGGACCTCCTCCGGAGGTGCTCTGAAAAGCTGCGGTTCTGGGTCCGACTTTTTTTTAAAAGAATTGGAGCCAAAATGGCTCCAATTTAGTGCGCATGTGTAGAAACTCAATCTGACGCATGCGCAATGCGTCAGATTGAGTTTCTGCGCACGTGCACTAAATTGGTGCCATTTTGGCTCTATTTTTTTTTAAAAAAAATTCCTGCCAGTGAGGCGTCTGATCCGGACACCTCAAAAACGGTATTACCCCCACGGAGAACCCTCCGGAAATCTTCCTAACAGTTCTGTGGATCCGGTCAGAACCGGTGTCATCCCATCATTGTTCTTTACTATAGAAAGGTACACCTAGTGTTTTAGTGCAGAATTCACTAGCAGAGATGGTGACATTTTCCTCTGAATTTTAAAAAAGTGGCCATCTTTTTACCCAAAGTCAAAACTCAACATGGCCTTCATTCCTCTGCTCTTAAAAACATACAGAGAAATGGTGACTAGGTGCAGAGTGGGCAGGTCAAAACCTCATCCAGAATTTAGTGCCTGAAACTATTCTTACACGGTAACAATGCCAACTCCCACAGACCCAGCTCACCTCCACTCCTGCCTTGAGATGTATGAAGGCACACATGGGTTGATAGGATCCAGTCCCACAGGCAAATATATGGCTGCTGTTGAAGCGCTGGAGAAAGCGGATGAAATTGGCACATTCTGTCTGTTGAGGAGTTAATCATGGCATGGTTATTTGGGCAGTTTTGGTTTGCCCTGAAATTCACCCTGTGAAAGAAAATCTCACAATCAAACTATAACAAAAATCTGTACCTGAGGCCCTCAAGATGTTGCTAAATGAAAATTCCTGTCATTCCTAGATTATGGCTAACGCTGATGGGAATTGCAATCCATTATCTTCTGGAGAACTATCACCTATCTAATAGTATCTGTGAAGTTTGCTGTGCAGCAGTATAGAATCCTCTTTTTCTCTTCTAGTCATCTCTCATTCAAGGCTATTCTTCTCTGGTGGAACTATATTGACACTGGCAAAGGGTGTCGTTGGGCAGACATTCATCCCACTTTTTCTGCTAAAGTCCTCGTTATACATTTTGATGTGTGCCCCTCCCCTTTACTACTTAGTATAAGCTTAACTAAAAGTATACTCTTTATCTGCAGGTAATCAGTACATTTTGTCTGGCTTGCAGAGCTAAGTTTTCTTTGTAGATTTTCACTTGCAATCTTAGTCATGATATCTGGCTTGTAGGATCACCCTTGGGGCAGTGGTGGAGCTTACAAGACCACAGTGGCATCTTCAGTTGGGATGGATCTATTGCATGGATGTTTGGAACACATTTCCAGGGATAATGATACATTTCTCTGTGAGTGACAACAGCAATTTCAACTAATGCAAATGCCAGGGTATCTTATCTACATTTTCATGTAAACCCAGGACAACCTCCCTAAAGCAGATACGATTTCCACCTACATTTTAACACTTACATATTTATCATGCTGTTGAGCCAAATACAAATAACACATTCCAGGTGAGATCACATTGGGAAGAGCTTTATGTCTGAGAGATTAGACTTACAAATGAAGCTCTTGTTTACACCTAGAAAACCAACTTAACCTCCCCCTACAACTCCCCAAAACAAGCTAATTTGCAAGTTATGGGAGAGGTGGAGAGCCAGAACTGTGATGACCAACACTTTCAGCACTTACAGAATGTCATTTTTCATTAATGTATGTAACGCAGGGATGGAGGAATCACAATTTGGGATCAAAATTGCTGGAAGAAACATCAACAATTTGAGATATGCAGATGATACCACCCTAATGGTAGAAAGTGAGGAGGACCTAAACAAGCTCCTGATTAGGTTGAAAGAAGAAAGTGAAAAAGCTGGCTTGAGACTCAATATCAAGAAAACCAAGATAATGGCAACAGGCCCTATCAGTCCCTGGAAAATAGATGGGGAAGAAGTAGAAGCAGTGACAGATTTTACTTTCTTAGGATCTAAGCTCATTGCAGATGGTGATTGCAGCCATGAAATAAAAAGGCGACTGATTCTTGGGAGGCAAGCGATGAGAAACCTGGGGAGCATAGTGAAAAGTAGAGACATCACATTGAAAACAAAAATTCGCATAGTCAAAGCAATGGTATTCCCTGTGGCAATGTATGGTTGTGAGAGTTGGACCATTAGGAAAGCTGAACGCAGAAGAATAGACGCCTTTGAGATGTGGTGTTGGAGGAGAGTTTTGAGAGTCCCATGGACAGCGAGGAGAACAAATAGGTCAATCTTAGAAGAAATTGTCCCTGACTGTTCCTTAGAAGGTCAAATAATAAAGATGAGGCTAAAGTACTTTGGACATCAAATGAGAAGAGAGGATTCACTTGAGAAAGCTTTGATGCTTGGAAGGGTCGAGGGCAAAAGAAGAAGGGGACGGCCCAAGATGAGATGGCTAGATGGGATTGTAGAGACAATGGGCACAGAGCTGAGTGAGTTGAGGGGGATGGTGGAGGACAGGAGTGCCTGGCAGACAGTGGTCCATGGGGTCGCAGAGGGTCGGAATCGACTGTGCGACTGAACAACAACAAATGTAATTATAGCTTGGTCTACACCGGGGTGCCCAAACTTTTGGGGCCATGGGCCAGTCACGTGGTTCCTCCCTCCAGAAGCGGAAGTAAAACGTGCTTTGCAATCTGTTTTGCAACAGGATAAAATAGATTTTAAGCTGCCATTTCCTCTGCTTAAACCAGGGGTGCCCAAATTATGGCCCATGGGTCAAATCCGGCCTATGCTTCCCTCATTGCACCCTGAAGTGGTTTGTGTTTCTGCTGGCCCCTAGAAATGATTGTCTGCATATGTCCTTGTCTCATTAAATCATTTGTGAAGAATCAAATTATAGTATCAAACATTCAGTGAAGCACCTTCTGTACACTAAACTGCAGAGAGAAAATTCAGATTTGCTTACTTCAGGATTCTTTCCAGCCAGCCTGCACTGTTCCATCTGCTCCTGAGGAGCTGGCCAAAAAATCTGGAAAAGAAAACACCATCATGGATTAGTCAGAGTGATGAAAAGGGGAGAAACGACTTTGGCTGCTGCAGAGTGACTTTGCTCTGCTTTGATTTCTCTCTTCTTTTTGTTTCTCCATCCCCAATGGACATGATTCTCTCTCTGCTGCCCTTCCTCCAAGCTCCCGGCAGGCTATCAACTTGAGCTTGATGATTTCAAATGCCTGGCATGTTTATCTCATCAAAAGTCTGCTTCTCTCTTTAGCTCTCTTACAGACATTTAATGCTGTTAAGATTGATTTTTTTTGATGATTACAAAGAGGTATGTATCTTTCTGTGCACATGCAGCACTGGCCAATGAGTGCTGTACTGAAAAAAGGGAAGGTAGTATTATCTTGGTCTTAGTGGGGCCCCAAAACTACATTCTATCCATCAGCAGTGGAGGAAATGGGTTGTGTCTCTGTAATAGCCCAAGGGAATATGTGTGTGCTTAGACAGCAATTCAAAAAGGTCTATTAAAAACCATGCATGTCTGTCACCTGCCCCTGCCATAATTGTCTGGGTTTTATTCATTAGCCAGGCAGTGTGGTAAAAAGCAGACAGACATAACATTGTCTTATGAAAACAAGGACTTGTGTCTTTTCAGATTGTATAACTAGAAGGGTCTTTTTTAACCTGTCCAGCTCACTGGACAAGGAACATCATTAAAGGATATACGGTAGGTGAAACTCTCAATCTCCCCAATGGAGGACCCTGAATAGGCTGAGGGTTGGAATCCCTAGCTGCAAGACCAACATGCTCAAGTGGGGGCTGCTGGCAGACAACAACACACTTTGTGAATGTGGAGAGACACAGAATTATTTACTAGTCTGCCAATTGCTGCAGAGACATGAGGACTTCGGTTTCAACAACAACAAAGTGAAGAAAGGGGCTTCATTTTGGCAGTCCTGGGTTTGATTGGGACATGAAAAAAGAAGACCTGTCTATTTGGGGTGTTATGCAGGGATATAATACAGAGAGTTACCACCTAGAGATGTTGTGTGGGGTTTCCTACATTTTTCCAACCACTTCTTAAGCACTAATGTAGAACAATTGTAAGTGGACACATTGAGATATGCAAAGAAGCACTGAAACACTAGTGGGCTTGCATAGTTTGTAGTTTGAATGTGTTTTTTTTAAAATGACACATACAGAAGGTGCCAAAAATGTATACACATTTTAAGAAAGAAAACTGTATTAATATTGTAATACTCAATATATACCGATAACAAAAGATTAATACAAGTCAGGTTTGACTTCTACATTTACAAAAGATGCTCAAAGTAGTTATAATCAG
Organism: Furcifer pardalis; assembly: GCA_030440675.1. NCBI lineage: Eukaryota > Metazoa > Chordata > Lepidosauria > Squamata > Chamaeleonidae > Furcifer > Furcifer pardalis. Next base: position 108,645,871 of record CP126893.1, read on the forward strand.
CATCGAGACACTTCTGATTATGGCGAACTACTGCTTGAGCAACATTAGCCAAGGTGTCCACTTGTATCACTGAACTTGCAGTTTCAATTCCTTACCAAAGTACTCCCAATATAGACAGTTTTCCACATCCTTTAAGTTCACCCATAGGTAGAAGTCAAGGGGTTTTAAGTTAGGAGAACATGGAGGAAACTCAACCACAACTCTTTAAAATGGTCTTGTGCTCCTTGAACAACAACTGTACTTCCGCCATTATCTTTGACCATCCTGCCTGTCACATGGTGATGCTAGCATTCTTTCCTTTGAGTGAATATCATACTATACATTATTACCATAATTCAATTCAACTTTGAAAAGTAAGACATCAAGTATAAACATGGTACTTCTTTTAAAGTGTGTATACAATTAAGGCATTCTGTGTATTTTAACAGACTTTTAAAGCAAAATTTCTGAAAACCATTGTGCCAGCCATTTAAAACAATTTCATCATGCAAATGCATGTACGCATATTATTCAACGGAGCCACACATTCATGCTGGAAAAAACAGGACTAGGCCACAGCCTATTGCTACAACAGAGGTCTTCTAGTGTCTGGCAATCATTTCCCTTTCCATCATACAACCACAATAGACACAGATACATGCATAGAGAGAGCCTACATTTCACACAGGTTTTGACGCTGAATGTCCCCTAAACTCTAACAATCAAGCTTTTGCGTGGTGTCTTAGTGGAACAACCAACTGGTCCAGAATTCTGACCTTCTGAGGCTCAGTGGTGGGCCTGTCGAGATGGAAAAGAAAGACATGATCCTTAGCGCCTGCCATCAGCCATGCCTTCTTTTCATCCACAAGAAGCGACTGGAAGGCCAGGCCATCCTCAGACGCCAACAACAGACAGGAACTGTTCGATCTCAGCAGGTCTGGAAGACGGAACAAAAACACATCAAACAATTTTTTGGCCTTTTATGGAAGAGAGAAACAAATCTGGGCCACATTTTCATGACCACAAGTTGTTTCAAGAAAAGGCTATAAGAAAGGACTGCAAGCACAGAGCAAAAGATATTGCCCTGAACACAATAGTGGCCTTGGCCAGAGATTAAATTAAGATGTAAATTAAGATGTGAAACCTGACCTTTTAGTTTTAGTATGGGAGGTCATGCTCCCTAGAGATGGCATTATATTCCATCAGACAATATTGACTATGACTGATTTCAGACACTAAGCTGGGTCACACTAGGTTAGTATTTGGAGAAGAGACCACTAGCAGGTTTGTCAGGTCAAGAGTATTCCATTCCCTGATATTTCAGGCTCAAGATTTGAGACCTGGTCAGACCCTTATGCTGTCACTGGTGAGTCCTTGGATGTCAAGGTGGTAGGGTAGGAATGAATGGGCCAAGGTAGAACAGCTTTTACATCAGGTGATTGTAGAAATAGGTAAAAGTGCTTAAAACCTGCGTTACACTCTGTCCATCAGGAAATATCATGAGAGCCACTTCATTTTTAAAAGGAAAAAATCCACCCAATTTTCGGGGTGCTCATGATCAGACATGCAGCAAGGACTACCCAGCAACTGCAACAGTTGCCATAATTCTTGCTACAGCTCACATCCCACGGAGCCATATCTATATCTCAATTACATATGAAGAGTCCTCCCTCCATCCATGATCTATGCTGTTTCCCAAATTTACAGAAATCTCAGTATAAGTCAGTCTCTTAGGAGATCCTGTCCAGGTCCTGTGCAGTTTATCTCAGAACATATGCAACAAGGTGGCTCATAGGTCATGACACTGATTCTCTACTCCCTTCTTTGCTCCAAATTGCACAAGGAGCCCAATTGCACAGACCTATCAGTTCTCTGCCAAGTCCCCTCCCCTTGCTCTTATTTTTTCAATGTGCTAATACAGTGCATTTGAAACACACGTCAAAATACTTTCAACCTGAACCTATAATCCCTGGTGTCAGTTGAAAATTGGAAGGGATAGGTGCCCACGCTTTAAAACCACCCAGCAGAAAAATGTAGCTCTTTTCATCTTCAGCATTGCTGATTTTGAGATTTCTCACCATACCTTGAGAACTTCAGAAACACAGCAACTCACTAAGACAGCATCTAACACCATGACTAGCTATGAAACCAATCTCTAGGAATACTGGTTTTTTTTTTCATTATTGTTAGGAATAAATTCTGCATACAACCTATAAATATTCTGTATGAACAGACTGGCTAGCAACCATGCCTGGACCATGCTTGGTGAAGGAACCAGGTTTACTAGCCGCCCAGAGTCGCTTAGGCAAGTGGGGCAGCATAAAAATCGAACAATTAAATTAAATTAAATTAAATTAAATTAAATTAAATTAAATTTGGAGGTGTCCCTCACAGAAAAATAAGATCTTGTCATTCCAACCTTTTCTGTCCGGTTTACACCACGAACTAGGCCAATTACACAAAATCTAACATTTGTCAAAGACACAATTAAAATTCCTCAAAGGCTTCCAATTACAATCACCCTATGAAACTGGAGTCTGCTTTTTCTCTTGCTTTCCCAGAATGTTCTCATGGATCTGCAGCATGTTTCTTTAAAAGAAGGTGACATTAATGGTCACCACAGAATATGTGATCTAAATAAAGTGGACCAGGTTTTCCTCTGCCATGGGGAAAAATGCTATTATCCAGTCCTTTTTTCTTCTCAAAGGTTAAGTCTAGGCAAGGCCCATTGAGAATCTCATTTTGGATCAGGAGACAGAGAAGTTCAGGAATCAAAGACTTCCTTTTCTTTTATTAAGAAATTATTATGGCAGTGACATTCATAGGACTAAGCTGTTCTAATTGCACTTAATGTCCTAAATACTGAAACTGCCATTATCTTCTAGTTTCCCTTTGAGCCTGGTTCATGGAATGAATTGTAAGCTTTGTTTGGTTGTTAACTTGGTAATATCTGCTAAAATGATTCTTTCCCGACGAATTCTTAGCATGGTATGCCTCAGTACCAAATATCTTCATCGTACCAATAATGAGATTATCACACTTCTTTGTTTTTCTCCTTTACTAAATGAAGCAGAAGCTGGATTTGTAATGAAGTTGATGTTCTGCTCCATCTGTCATTACTGAACTCCCCCTTCCCTAATGCTAAAATGCACATATCCTCAGTTCCATGTGTTCCTTTGTTCTCTATTTATACCAGACTGGGGTTTTAATTTTGTTATAGGATAAGATTGTATTTGTACAACTGCACTAAAAGAGTTTAAAAACACAGGGATAAAAGTTCTTGGGATGGGATCACAAAGTTGTAGGTTTTATAAAATGAATTAGCAAAACATAGAGATGAAAATGCTCCTTGGCAGCATAACAAAAATTAGGTGAAGGCTCAGAAAATGGAAGAGGCATGGGATGTAAAGACAGAAGCAAAGCTTCAAAGTAATGCACTGCTAGTAATGTTATCACCTTTAAGTCACAACAGGCTGACATCCTATTGTACAGATGCAAAAGGCAACTCTTTTAGATGCAACCTGCCTTTAGAAATGTCCATGGGTATAATGTTTTGTACATCAAGTCACAGTATGCAACTGATAATGTCTTTGGAGATTTCTTAACATATGGCAATTCCTTTCCAAAAGGTAAGCTGTTTGAGTAACTGTTCAACAGAAATTCAGCCATTATTTTTAGTGATAAGGGCACAGTGAGGCCACATTTCAAAAGTGACCGGTGGTGGTTGTGGTGTAATGAGCAAAATTTTCTGTGCATGTAGTCAGGAAGTTTTCACATTTTATGACAAACTTTAAAATCCTGAAGGTTTTTTTAAGTAACATAAAAGCAATAAGAAACAATGAGAGATGTAATGAGTGTCATTAGTAACTTTAAAAGCCCTTTGTGATATAAACTGCTTTTGTTGTTTGTTTTAATGTCATAATAATCAGAAATTGGAAGTCTTTTTTTGGAGAGAATGCTCCATCTAATATATCCATACTTCCTAGGGCTTGCAATATTACTTTTTAAGTGTAATTTGTTGTACGGTACTTGTTCTGAGAGCAAGGGGAAATCATATATGTACTGTATTCTGATACTGTGATGATTATGATTATGATAATGTGGAATTTGTGACTGTTATGCTGTTTTTTTATATATAATCTGTAAGCCGCCTAGAGTCAGGTTCGCCTGAGCATGGGAGGGTATAAATTTGAAATAATAATAAAATAATATAGTATATCTCATTCCCATATACTCTGGGAATGATAGTCTTAAAAAAAAATTCCCCTTGCTCTGAGAAAAAGTACAACAAATTGCACATTAAATATTCCAAGCTCTAGAAAGCAGTGGTCTCTTTTCTGAATCCTCTCATTCTTTATACTTTTGGAGGGCAAATAATTGCCATATGTTACATCAGTGTAGATCAGTCATAGGGAGGTTGGAGCTCTTTTAAAAGTTACAGTTTATAAGAAGAGGGGGAAACAGAAGGAGAACACTCAAGTAGAACATTGTGTAAATGCATCAAAGCAGGCACTGTGGACTTGGGAAGTCCCTACATAGCTAGAGATGGCTGCAGAGGTCTTCTTTACCTTGGGACATATAACCTATAGATACACAAACAAATAGGAGTGGGAAGAGATGCCTGAGAGTACCTGCTTTTCTAAGGACACTTTATTTTCTTCTTTAAGCTTGGAAAAATTACTTTCTGTACCCCTTTGCCCTTCTTGCCCCCTTGGCTATAGTGCCCAATTCTCAGTTGTGTTTCTTGTTGGTTTCTTCCATTCTTTTGTTTCCTTGGGATGTTCAGGGGTTGGACCTGAAACACTGCTCACTAGGCTATCCTACTCTTCTATATCAAGGTGGAATCAAGCTGAATGGAGAATTAATTTATTAGTTCAAATTTATATTGAAGAGGGATAGATGTGTGAAGGAAAAAAGAAAGCAACTGTGCAAATGGGAGCCATTATTGGCCTGACTACATCTACCTTCTGCTCTTCCTTGGCATTGCTTTCCCCAGGTGTCTAGTACCAACACTACTTCTTAAAACATTTGAAACCTCAAATTGAAAAACCAATAAAAGAAAAACAAATTTAATGCTATGCTTTTGAGGCATTTATTTCCCTAGACCAAGGATCCTCAACCTGTGGCCCAAGGGCCCGATTCAGCCTGTGGTGCCATTTCATCCCCCCCCCCTCCACCACACCAGGAAGTGCAAAATGGCCATCCAGCTCCCAAAGCTGTCTAAGGGAGTGTGACCCAGCCACCGGCTTCAAAAGATTGAGAACTCCTACCCTAAGACAACAGGTCCCCCCCCCCCCAGAAAGAACACCACCACCACCCACTTGAACTCCTGCCTCTGTCTGCATGAAGAGATGCACGTGTGAGCCCTCAGCCCTGACGCCTCTCAGCCGATCTCCTCACTAGGAAGGGCTAGGCCTGTGCCATGGGAGGTGGGTTATTGTTCTTCGCCTTGTTCTCTCAAGCACATCTTTCCTTTGGACTCTTTCCCTTGGCCTTTATCATTTCCTTTCTATAGGCCCATCTGTTGCTTTCCTTCTCCCATTTCTATGCTACTCCCAGGGTGGAGGGTATCTCCTAGGGCTTGCCTAATATAAACCCTGTCATCCCTTGTGTCCTTGAACTTGGCTTGATAGCCATGAGTCACACCTCCTGCCATTGTTTATGGTGCCCCTTGGTCCTCCTCAGGCTGGGAACTTCCTTGCATTGAAGACCCAACAATTAAGAGTTTTTAGCATATCTGGCACTGCAGCGCTCTTTTAAGAAAGAGTGTGTGTGTGTGTTTCTTTGTTCCTCCTCCGGCTACAGCTAAAAGCTCTCAGCTTCTCAGTTTTCAAAGAAGGCTGGACTGATTTAATTTCATGGAGATGGGGTGAGGGGAGACTGTTATCACCTGTGGCAATGAATCTGAAGCAAAATATTTATGACAAGTTTGGCCCTATTGTAGGCAACATTAATCAGGCTGTCCTCTCTTCCTGACCTCTGTCTGATTCAAGCTTGCCTTTAGACACTAAAACCATTGCCTATGTCTCCAGTTACTTTCACCTTACCAAGCTAAGATCAGATGCAGAGAACAAACCTTTACCAAGCAAATGAAAACTATCAGCAAGATTAGCATTAAAAAATGATTTCCCAAACCCCACAGAATAGTTCTTAAGATTGTCTGGGATAAGAAAAACAACTATTAAATGACATCAGAAAGATCATATTGTAGGTGACCGGGTGAGTCTGTGGGAGGTCATCCCACAATATTGGTTATATTTGGTTCTGTGTCTCAATCCTTTTTAAAAACAACAACCCCCTAATCTGAAACAATGGCATTGTGTCAATCCTTACCTTGGTATGAGAGGCGGAGGTGGGGAATCCACTGGTTCTGAGAAGCACTTTCCCCAACCATCAGCAAAACAAACCACACCACCAGGGCTGGGTTGGCGGTGAAGCAGCAACGGAAGCAGACCATCCCCTCTCCAGAGCCAAAATCTCCAGCACAAATTTGAAACAAATAAAAAATATTCAAAGATACATTTTCCTCTTCTTGAAGAAAATCATCTGCCACCTTGAAGAACAAAGAAACAAAACAGAAAGCACATAAGAATCCTTACCATACTTGTTCTAGGACAAGGTTCCTCAGCCTTAGGCCCCCAGATGTTCTTGATCAGCAGGTGTGCTGAGTTGGGCTTCTGGGAGTTGAAGTCCAAGAACCCCTGAGGCCCCAAGGTTGAGAAGCCCTGTTCTATGAGATCCAGCAGTCCATTTCATCTGCTGGACATCAGCCCATCTGCCATTTCAGCATTCCTCCATTGCTATGTAACTCCTACTAGGCAGGATTAGGTCTTTTCTGATCTAGAATTATGTAGTAATTAGCAGGATATATGAAGCATGGTCTGAAGAAACTGGAAGAGATTCTCCATTTTAGAACCAGGCCTGTGTGTATACAAGGAGATGGTTTTTAGCTGTAATGGACAAGATTTCGTCCAACCTCAGACATGACAACACCTGCCTCTTTATCTAGTTGGGAATGGTGAGCTGGAAACTGAGGATCCTGGAAAGGGTTTGTAGCCAAGACTACTAACTGTCCTCCTGGGTTCACACACACCTGGGAGAGCCAAGGGTATTGTGGGAGAGTGGCTAGATCAGGACCATTGGGTTCTGGCACACATGGAATCATCAGGCTCAAAAATTAAAACTACTGTTCCAGTTCCTTTGAGCATGGTTTCTGTGCCATTGCCCATAAGCAGAGATTTGCTCTGCTGCTACATAAGGTGGTTTTTTTTTTTTACATATTTCATCCTCCTTCTCCAGGACTCATCCTACTTCCCCGAGCCTTAACAAGCTGCTAACGTTGTAACATAGGATTTTTTGCTAGAGGGTAGACAGTTAGAAGAGGAGCTGCTCATCCTTGACAGATACTGTGCATATTTATTTGAAAGTACAAATCTAGTTGACGGTGACAAGTTGGTGCACTGGAATATAGTTGAGGTTAAAAAATGTAAAACGGGAACTGAAGATGACTAAAAACAGACAAGTGGCAAGGTGACAAAAGTGTGCTGAGTCCCTACAGCTTGGACCCTGCAATAATGTTTCAGTCTGGGCTTCTTATCACAGGAACTACCTGGCTGATAAACTGTGGAGAGAGGCATGTTTGTAGGGTATACTTCTACCTATTCTGCACACAGGAGTTCCCTCCTCATTTTAACATGTGTCCACTGGTGAGCTGTGATTTAAAACACTAACATGCTCCTTTCAACTCAGAATAGTTTCTGACATGAAATTATTATTACCGTATATACTTGAGTATAAGTCGGTTTCTTAGCTCCCAAAATGAGGTCCAAAAAAGGGACTCGACTTATACTCAGGTCAACGTAAACACTCAAGAACATACCCATACAAATGTCTAAATTAATTAATTTGATCATATTTTCATGTATTTTAATTATTGAAACTCACTGGGAGCTGCTGCATTTTCCACCCCGACTTATACTTGGGTTAATCTATTTTCCTAGTTTTAGAGGACCAAATTAGGTACCTCAACTTATATTCGGGATGACTTATAGCAGGGGTGCCCAAACATTTTGGGCCGTGGGCCAATCATGTGGTTCAGGGAGCTGGTCACTAAGGCCTGGGGGCCGGGTGCGGCCCCCGACGCCAGTTCATCTGGCCCACGAAGCCCTCAACGCTCCTGGAAGCGGAAGTAAAACGTGCCTGCCTGGGTCTTAGTTTGGGCACCACTGACTTATAGTCAAGTATATATGGCATCACATTTTGTAAGATTCAAAATTTCAGGGGACTACTTTCCACAAAGTTATGCACATAGTTCTGCAGCTGTGCATTTCTTGTTGTGTAAACTCAAGTTGGCGGCTGAAACAAAAACTGTGATATTCACCTAAAACTTTAGCTTATGTTGGAGTGCCTCAGAGTAAGAATAGATTCTGGTACTACAAAAGAGACAGGAGAAACAGGAAGGACATGAATAAATATGGTACTTCCATGTCTTGTATACCACTAAGTGTTGTTATGATCTCCATCTCGCTTAATATAAACTTTCATATGAGAACATGTATGAGCCCAAAACTTTAGAATAGAGAAGATACCCAACAAGATTTCCGGGTCAAGTCTTCCCTATTGTTCTCCCTTTGTAATGACAATATTACTATTTTGATGGTATTAAATTTGGAATGATTTTCAATACTCAAAATCTTTTTGTTTCAAATGAAAATAAACACTGGCAATGTAAATTATTGGGCAGGCTTATGGGGTTGCAAAGGGTCGAAATCGACTGTGAGACTGAACAACAAAAGAACAATAAGAGGAACAGAGCAAACAGAGCTCTAACTGGACCCAAACAGAGTCTTCATAAAAATGTAAGAAAGATAGCAGGCCACACATCTCCCAATCTCCATATCTTATATGCAAATACCAGAAGTATGAGAAACAAACAAAAAGAACTGAAAATCTTAGTTCAAGAGCCCTGGTGGCGCAGTGGTTAAAGTGCTATATTGTAGCCAAGGGATTGCAGTGATTCAAGTGGATAAAGACATTGAATTTGAAGGCTGGAAGGTTGGAGTTCTGCACAATGGAATGAGCTCCCATCTCTGTCCTGTGGGCGTGGTATGGTGGGCATGGCTAGGGAGGGAAAGCCCTGCGTTGCACCCGAATTAGGACTATTTTCTTTCAAAACTTGGATGGGCAGAGGGGCCGGCCAGAATCTCTGCTACTGGTTCTGGTGAACTGGTGCAAACCTGCTGGTGCACCACTGGTTTGAAAGCAAGAAATTGCAAGTAGATAAATAGGGACCACTTCAGTTGGAAGGTAAATAGAGTTCCGTGCACTCCAGTGTCTAGGCATGCCTGCCACATATCCATGGAAACATCTGCAAACGCAGACAGCACTGGCTCTTTGGCTATAAACAAAGATAAGCACTGAACCCTAGAGTCGGATATGACTGGCTTTCGAGCAAGGGCAACCTTTACCTTTACTGTAGCCAAAACCTTATTAGTTCAGTTCTGAAGGGGTTCAAGGTTGACTCAGCCTTTCATCCCTCTGAGGTCAGTAAAATGAGTCCCCAGAATGTTGTGGCCAAAATGTGAATTACCTTGTGAATCACCCACAGGGTACATTAAGTGCTAGGGCAGTGGTGGTGAACCTATGGCACATGTGCCAGAGGTGGCACTCAGAAACCTCTCTGTGGGCACCCATGCAGTCACCCCAGGACAGAGTTTGCCCCGCCCCTCTGCCCTCCAGCCCAATAGGAGCACTTCCTCCCTCTCACCAGCACAGAGTTTGCCCAGCCCTCCTGCCCAGTAGCCCAATGGGAGTGTTTCCTTCCTCTCCTGTTGCTGTGTTGGTACTTTGTGATAAATAAGTGGGTTTTGGGTTGCAGTTTGGGCACTCAGTCTCTAAAAGGTTCACCATCACTGTGCTAGGGTGTGATTTTGTTGTTGTTCAGTCGAACAGTCGATTCCGGCCCTTTGCAACCCCATGGACCATTGTCCGCCAGGCACTTCTGTCCTCCACCATCCTCCTCAGCTCTGTGCCCATTGTGTTCACAATGCCATCTAGCCATCTCAATTTGGGCCACCCCCTTCTTCTTTTGTCCTCCACTCTTCTCAGCATCAAGGCTTTCTCAAGCGAATCCTCTCTTCTCATTTGATGTCCAAAGAATCTGTGTGTCCAGACTGAATAACACAGGGGGCAGGGTGGGGAGGACATCCATAGCATTGGAAAGGCCTGCATTCCTCAGTGCCTTTTACATAGAGATTCCTTCATGTGGGATGAAACTTATACTTCTCACCTGCCTAGCACAAGGCTTGACATTTATCTGTGGCATGCAATGAATCCAACAGACAAAGCTTCTTGCCACTCACTTTTGCCAGACTGACAGTGCGTTTCCATTCATGTACAACAGTAAGTTCCACTGATATCAATAGATCATAATCCCATGAAATTAGTACTGGTTTAAAGCATTAGAAGCCAGAAAAGAACAAAACAAAGCTCACCCAAAATTACACCTCAGGTCCTTGGGTCATTTATTTTAAATTGTTAATATTTCAAAAGTTTTGTGATTTTGTTGTTGTGGAAATTAAAGTTTTGATAAGATCAATACTGTACTAAATTTGGATGCTAGAGTAGGGTGGGCGGAAGGTTCAGATAAGAGATGGTTGCAGGGAGTCAAGGACAATTTTCTGTCTTAAAATGTATATGCAGGCAAAGGTAAAGCAGTAAAGAGCTTTCAGGCTAAGAATCAGGACGCTGTGTGTGGCCATAGGCCTGGTGATGTGGATTACCAGAACAAGAATTATCAACACATCAACATGATGACAAGTAGTCAGTTCATTGAGGTGAAGGACTAAAATGTGTACAGGGTTTGAAAACAGAAGCTTTTCACCTCTGGGTCATCTGCTCAAATCTGGATCAGGCCAAAACATGTCAGATGTAATTGTGACTGTCAGGTGGCTGGACAATGGTATCTGTGAAATAAGCGGGTGGTCTCTCAGTCACATTGCTAGGAGACCCAGGCCACCACAGTCTGTCTACTTGCTGTCAAATCAGAGTTGCTCAAGGTCGTGTCTGGCTGGGAGAATGTCAAAGGGGCAAACAAGGTGAGAAGGAGCCAAGCCTTCTTGTCCTGCACCTGTTTTGGGGTGTTCTGCAGCTGATTTTGCTGGCTTAGCTTAGAGAGTTGCCACCATGAATGACAATCTTCAATTATTATTACAGTTCAATTTATTTGCCGCCCCACTCACCTATGGTGACTCTGGGTGGCTTATAATAAAACAATACAAAACAGCATCAAGTAGCATCAAATAGAGTATCAAATAACAAGAACATTTCAAAATGGGAAACTCTTGTAGATATAAATCCAAAACAAAACCCAACAACCTAATATTTAAAGAGCACATGCCTGTCTTTTTGAAGTCTCATTTCAGGCCACAGATGAATGCCATATTTCAGAGCCAGGCATAAATGTTCAATCTGCAGAGACTCTGTACCTTCTTTTGAATCTCCTGTTCTGAACTTTGTCTTGTTAATTTTGCCTCCCTCCCTGGTTTTAGACATGAAAGCTATACAATATTTCCTTCTAATTAAAAAGCCTTTCCCCTTCTTATCTCTACTCCCTCTTGTTTCCTGATGTAATTGGAATAGCAGGAGTGAGTGTAGGAGGGTTTACCAGGGTCCAGGGAAAGTATTTTAATGAGCTTTGGGGGAGATGAGTGCATATGTGATTGTCTACATTATCTGTTTCTCATTAAAAAATTGCAGCTGGAATTGCTCTAAAATTATGTCCTAGGTTTTGAGGTGGTCTTTCTGGACCACTGTGTGTTCCTTCACATTCTTAAAAGCAATGCTCATTTCTTTGGCACGTAGCCCTGTCTTGACCTTTACCATCCATGCAGTGCCTTATTTCTCAGCATCCTTTTTTCCTGTCTCTGAAAAAAAAAATTCATATAAGGCAAAGTTTATTTCCTTCTTGTTCTTTTTTCCCCTTCCTTCCTTTCCTCTTAGTTGTTAGACCTTCCTTTTACAAGGTGAGTATTTGGGAAGAAAGCTGTATACGGTCAAATATCAACTTGAGCCCCTTGATGTTTTGTTGTTCAGATTGCATAATGATTTACATGGGAAGAATAACTGTAAGGGGTCAAATATGGAACATGACACCACCACCTCCTTCTGCCATTGCTGCTCAAGAGAATTCTCTATCAGCCTCCTCATCGCTTGTGAGTCTGAACTCGGTAGTGGCTCCAGAACTGAATCCTAGATAGGAGCTGGGGGATTTAGGACTGCCTGTGGGCTTAACATCTCCTTAAGTATAAAAATAGAATCACATGAAATGGGAACTTTTCTGAATACATATACCTAAAAATGAGCAATGACTACAGCTACATGCACCCTTACCTGAGATGAAGCCCCCACTAAATATATTGGATATCTTGGAGTTTTTACTCAGTGAGGAGTCCACACTCTGGCCGACATCTCCATAGTGACATTCAGCACATACAAATGGACCTGGGAAATCAAGTGGGATGTATAATAATGGGAGTGTGCTGTTGTCAGCCTTGGTCTGTTGTTCTTCCATCTCTGCCTTAAAGCATAAACTCTTACATTAGTCAGATATGCCTAACTCCCTGAAATATTTTTATCTCACTCATTAGTTTGGCCTTTTAAATACATGAGCTTGGGAAAAGCATGGACCACTCTGGGTTCCCCCTCCCCTGAAGAGGCCCTCTCAGTAATCCCCCATGGAGCAGTATTTAGAAGAAGAGGCAGCTCTAAGTACTCAGGAGCCAAGCTATGCAATAAATCTTCCTTCCTACTGTAAACAGTCTCCAAGAAAATGTCACCAAGAAACTGCATGGAAGAGAAAAGGGCAGAAGCGGGTGGGGAGGAAAGACGATGAGAAAGTTCTGTTTTGTGCTTAAACATGAATTGTGTAGTGTTGTAACCAATCAAAAATTTCTTATCTAGTGGCAACATCCTTGAATAATGTTGCTAATTTGTGATCTTTGGCTGCAAGACCTTTGTCTTCTTCTACAACTGCTTGGCAATCTAGTAAAACTCCTGGCTTCATGTGTGGCTAGAAACCACAGACCAATGGCCTTCCTTTGGATTAGGGTGCAACTATATGCTCAAATGCCAAGGGATTTGCTCTGCTCATGAAATGGCTGGATTTGCAGCATTTCTACTGAACCCAAGATGCAAACACTGATTTTAATTGGTTCAGTCTATTTTTGCTTTCAAAGTGCCTTTTTTCTCTGCTACTGCAGGGTTGGGGAGGGGGTAAGCTTCTACTTTTTCATGCCAGAATGATTCAGATGAGCTATTTCCCACGCAGTTAGTTGTGACGTGTCCTTGTATAGATAGGGACACGTCTGTAGGTGGTGCTTTGTTGATGTAGACAGTTGGACCTTGATGTTCAGGATCAGAGGGACATGCCCCCCCCCATTCAGTCCTCTTTACTAATTGTCCTCCAAATTAAGAAATAAAATAAAATTTATTACATAAATGAGATTAGTGCTAGATCACCTATCACCTTCTAATTGGTTCACCATTACTAATAAAAGGAGTAGCAGATGTGGGACCAGAGGAACAAAGGAAAAAAGTGGCGACTGTGAACTGGAATGCAACTCACATCACATCCAATATAAATGGTGAACTCACAAATCAATTGATAGCCCTTCTGTTAGCGTTATTGTAATTTCAAATGTAATAAAGGCTGCAAACCAGCAATTCAGCTTTCCAAAGTAGTTGCCCCTAAGTGGGCATAAAAAAATACAAAGTTGAATGACATAATTTTGATGTTCTGAGCATCAGAAGAATGAGGACTGGTCCTACACTGATGCTGTTTAGTGCTATTAAAATATTACTCTTCCATCAGCTCAAAGTGGAATGAGAAAGAGAGTGTCACACACAAAATGTAGGAGAGCACTGAATAAAACAATGTATCTTTCCACAGTGTCCACTCTCATAGCCAACATCACTCAGCAATGGTTGCTCAGAATGAAATTCAATTGAGCAATTAATTAATTAAAATTCAGTTTCTGCCCATATTTTTCTACTTTTCCATCATAGTTGTATGATTAGCAATGAATATTTTCTTAACCCCACCATCATGTAATTTATTTTTTATTTTTAAAAAAACATAATAAATAAATAATAAAACAATGGGAGACAATGGTTCAATCCATCATGTCAAACTATGTATACAGGGACGTGTGAAGCATGGTTCAACCAAGTAATTAATAAATAATATCTACAGTGGTAGTGAAGATGGGCTTGAGCTGATCAGTGGAAGGCCAGCTGATCAGTGGCATTTCTGTTTCTGTCACAGATCACCAGTGCCAATCAGCTGGAGCCTGTCTTGCTGTTCAGCAGAGACGGTCTCCTCCAGTTTTTGAGGTTTCTGCTGTCAAGTTGCTTGACAATGGAAACCCCAATAGATATCAACACAAGCAAAGTGGATTAAACTAAACCACGTTTCAACCAAATAATGTGGACCAGTTGGTGTGTTGCAGGATCTTAAGTTTTTTAGTTGATTTCTCCTGTATTAACTCCAACACAAATGGATGGGCTTTTAAGCTTGTAACTTCAGCTCCTCCCCACCCCGGGTAGGGGAAAACAGGGGGCTTTGGCTGTAACGTTCGCACACAGACAAATCTCAGCAGGTAGGTCCTCATTTGGGGGGGCACTGTCATTATGGCAGTGGCTAAATTCTGCTGGGTTCCAAGCATGGGCAGTATATCCCTAACAACTGTGAAGATCAGGCAGCAGCACCTATACAGAGGTGCTAAGAAGGGAGCCCCTTCACCGTGCTAGGGTGCTGAGGGCCAATCACCCACACACCCAAATTTAACTGATTAAAACAACACACAAAGAAGAACCAGAAGGAGAGATCCCAATGGAAGTCCTTTGTGGAATTCTCTATAGGGTAGAAGAGGAGGTGATTAAGTAAGTTAAGTAACCACAGCCTTACTTTCACTAAAAATTACAATAATGGCACATGTTGTATAAAACTAAAAAAAGAAGATGTCAATTATTTAAACCTTCCTAATCTATGGGAATAAAATCTGTCATGGAATGATTAAACAAGATTATTCAAGGATAAATCAAAGATTAGACCCTCATTCACATCCAGCAGGGAACAGTGAGATGTACACTATATGTAAGGAGGAAACGTAATTATAAAGAGTTGAAACCGTCACAATCTCAGGAGCATTTTTTCAGTCCACACTGGAGAGCCTTGCACAGCAGCTGCATATTTATTGGTATTTTAAAATGGTGATATATCTCGTAGGAGACCAGTAACAGAAGAGACATTTGGAGGCAACATGCTGACAATAATATCTGTCTTCTCCATTAAAAACGAGTAAACCACAGAACATAGCAACTCTACACACATGAATTTGATTTAATGCTTTGGAAAACTCTGATCAGCAGTTTTAAAGAATAGGGACTTTAGAATTAGAAGCTTCACCCAACAGTTGAATCTTCCCTCTCCTTCATGTAAAGCAGGGTCATCAAGATACCAGGCCCCTCCAGAGTAACCTGGCAGTCAAGAGGTAGCATATAGACACTAATGCAATGTACTGCTTATACACCAAGTAAATGTCCTGTCTACCAAACAGTACTAGCAAAATAGCCCACATCTCTGTACCAGTAAAGAAAGTTAGATTTTGAAAAGAACCTGCATTCTAGCCCTCCTCCCTTCACAAATGGAATCTCTCATCCTAAAAACACATGCGGTGCATTTCTTCTCATTTGATTTCCTACATTAAACAATTGTCTGTTTTAGTTTAGAAAATGCCCTTGAAATATGCACACCCTGTGGCTTGTAGAAGACTGCTTTGTATATGGTCATGACTGCTTGGGAAGAAAGGTAGCATAAAAATACACCTGACCAGCCAACAGCATGGGCTTTAACTCCACAGTTCAGCTTATATGTGGATTTCTTTCTGTTCCTAGATGATTGCTGCTGCTTTGCAGAGATAAGCTAGGACAGGGATGCTCAACCTGTAGCCCATGGGCTGGATGTGGCCCACTGTGCCATTTCATGTGACTCCCCCCCCCCCTGCTTCCACCACACCAGGAAGTATCATGTGGTGGAGGAAGGGCAAAATGGTGTCTGGTCCCCGAAGCTGTTTGAGGGAGTGTGACCCGGGCCTCAGCTTAAAAAGATTGAGAACTCCTGATCTAGGAACTTCAAGGGTGTGTGTGTGAAAGAAAGTCCCTCTCTTTTCCCCACTGTGCTTCTTGGCCTTTTGGCTAAGATCAAGTGTAATGTGCATTTTCCCAACTCTGCCCCTACCACCACCACCCCTTTGCTGAAGGATCGGCCTATCCTGCTAAATTAACAACGTTTATGGGCAAGCTGTAATGACATTAGAAGCTGTTCCATCCACCTTTTAAAGTAAAGTCTTTTCCCTTTTAAAAGGAAACTTTATTGATTAAGGCAGACTTTCTGTAGAAGAAGATAGGACAGACATTTTCTTCCTATTTCATAATACTTGAATGATGGATCATTAATGCAGAATAGTGGAAGATTTAGGACAGGAAAAAGGAAGTATTTCTTTGTACATCACATAAGCAAGCCCATTGAAGCTGCCAAACAAAATAGGGTGATAGCTGCTACTATTAAGGTTTCAAAAGGAAATTAGATTATGTGTTAGCTCCAGTATTCCAGGGAATAAACATCTAAACAATAGTTTCATGGGTGTATAGGAACTATTGAATGTCCTGTTTTTGGCCTCCCCATAGGGACTTAATTAGAACGGACAGCTGGTCTAGATAGGCTTGTAACCCAGCATGAGTTTCCTTATGTTGCCATATTACTGACTAAGCTTTATGGCTGATTGGAGATGTAAACCACCCCCACCCCCTCATCTTCTCCAGTACACTAGCTGCCTAAAGAGGGCCCTCTTCACTGAAGCCTGACTGTATATGCAGATGGTTCCTACCAATTCAAGACATGTAAATATTTACAGCAAAAATCCATCCAGATTTATTTGGTAGAAGTAAATTCCATTCTTCTCAGACAGACATATTCACATGTTTCCATGTCACTGAAGTTTCCATGTCACTGAAGCCATAATCAGGCAGCCATCTCTGACATAGGATATGTCAGGAAACGACATCTTTTTTCCTAATGTTCACAAAGCTTGGTGAAGTTGTAGTTTCAAATAGGCCTCAGAACAAATCCTTTGTCTTCTCTGAGCCTCAAGGCTGTGTTACAGACAGCATGTTTTCCAGTAATTCTTATCTTTCTAAGCTAGCTGAGATCCAATGTTTTGTCTATGTCCCAGAGCACTCTCTGTGCACGTGTGTAAACAATGTATTGTTTTGAGAAAGTTATTCTCTGTTGTTCTCTGTTACTTGATTGGCTAAAGCTAAACCACCTGACTGCAAATTCTCCATTTTGCAGAGAAGTGGGGAGTTCGTTTCTGCCTCTTCATGGATTAAGTTTGTTTTGGTTTGAGAGTTTTTTTGCCTAGGAGCTATGTATTTTTTGCTCCTTAAAAATGGTTACCTAGATTACCTGTGGACTGTATTGGACTGACCTATGCTACTGACTTTTATTCTTTATGAACCTGATCAATAAATCTTCATCATTTTCCTGAACAATGTGTCTTCATTGGACTAAAAGGGTAAGAGAAGCATTGCATTTCACGCACAAACCTTTGAACACGCTACCAAATTAAAAACCCCTTTGGCTGATAAGCAGCTGTAACGTTTTTATTGCCGTCCAGCCCGCCCTTTGGATGCTTTGGTTTAGGGGTTTCCCAGAGAGAGGGCCAGCTGGTACGTGACAGGATAGTTCAGTAACTGATGCAAATTAATAACTCTTTTGGCCACTACTATAGCACCGTAGCATCTGATCTGAGGCAAGCAACTCATGGGGTGATGGTAATTTGTTAGTAAAGGTTAAGGTTTCCCTTGCTCAAAAGCCAGTTGTACCTGTATGT
The DNA here is from genome assembly GCA_030440675.1 of Furcifer pardalis. Classification (NCBI taxonomy): domain Eukaryota; kingdom Metazoa; phylum Chordata; class Lepidosauria; order Squamata; family Chamaeleonidae; genus Furcifer; species Furcifer pardalis. The sequence continues at coordinate 108,663,801 of CP126893.1, forward strand.
GATTCTCAGTTCCATAGAATTTCAATATCTAAGGCCTGATTATACTATACTATACTATACTATACTATACTATACTATACTATACTATACTATACTATACTATACTATACTATACTATACTATACTATAACGATGAAGACAGAGCCAGAAACATTATGGCTGCCACTTGGCAAAATGAAACAAAATGTTTCTATTATACAGTCTAATATAATGTACTATTGTAGGAGACTTAATTAGTTCAAGGGAAAGTCAAGTTCAACTGGAGGGTTTAGTAATCTGGCAAAAGCCAATACAACAAGATGGATAAAGATTAATTTCTCAAAGACAGACAGCGTTGCCTGTGACTACTGGTATAAGCCAAGCAAAATATACTTTTAGCAAACAGTGTAATCTTCAAAACCACTTTAGAGTTATTGATGGAACTTGGATTGGAATAACCATAGGGATTCACAACTCTGTGTATAGAAAGTCTTAGTTTTATCATTAAACCTACTGGGCTCCAAAGAAAAGCATTAGTAGAAACAGCAATCAAAATGAGCTTAGTGAGCAGTTTCCCATTATGTTATATGACAAAGTGATGAGAGTGTAATCCTTATCTTGGTTCCTTTTGTTAGAATGTCTTGAGAGAAACATATTGGAATTGCAGAGCATTGCAGAGAGAAGGGAAATACAGTATGGCTCATTTATTAATTTCACATGTGCTTAGCTCAGGGGTTCCCAACTTTTTCAAGCCAGGGGCCAGGTCACCCTCTCTCAGTTAGTTTTGAGGGCCGGACAGACATTTTGTCTTGCCTGCACAAGGGGGGTGGGCATTTTGTCCCAACTGCTTCAAAGACATGGTCATTTTGTTTCTTGAATGCCCTTGGAGGGGTGAGGAGCCACATGAAATGGCACTGCAGGCTGGATCCAGTCTGTGGGCCTTAGGTTGGGAACCCCTGACTTAGCATTCTACAAAGAAGCTAAGACTAGTCTTGTGTATCATAACTACATCGGAATATAGTGGCTGGAATCCTGTTGCACAATTTTGTTTGGAAAAAGGCTGATGATATCATCAACTGCAGATTTATATTTTCCTGTTCTGCCCCACCCCCTGTTTATGAGGCTCCTTAGAGAATATCTTTTGATTGAGGAACACTTTAGGAGTCTCAAAATGGGGTCAGGGAATCCTTAATGTACAAAAATTGTCACCACCAGTACCAACCCTTGTGGTAGGACTGACGTCAATGATTTTTTTAAATTTACATGGTGTCGCAAAAGTCACTATACATAGGCAAAATTGCATAACAATAGGTATTTTGAAACATGTTCACCGTTATTGGGGGGAAGGATTTTGTGTGTATAGAAATAGGAGGCCAACACGTAGAAAATATTTTGTAAATATTTTGTAAGATTTTTGTAATGAGTATTTTGTCAATAAAGGTACATTTAGCTGCCATTTCCCAATTTCTCTCACATTCTAAGAGAGATTCCCAAAGCCTGTTGAAAGGGATCCCTAGGGAGCCTTAGAAGCAGCAATGAATGAATTTGAATTAAAGTCGGCAGTTAATGACATTATTGGCTTTTACATGCACTGAGTTGTGCAACAAAATGCCAGCCACTGAGAAACAGCATCTCATCTATTATTTCCTAATGATATTCACAGCTCAGAGCCAATTCACATTGGCCACATGTACATGTATAGCTACAAACTGGAAGAGCAAAGCTTTACAAAACTTGTTAGATGTACTATTCATGGAACTGTTCTCAGCTGTTATCTCCCATGAATTCCTTACAGTGCTTGAAGTATGAATTAACCCTGAAGAGGAATCTGAACCTATGCTATGTTTTTTTGTGGAGTGGGATGGGATGGGGATTTTCTACCTATGTTCTGTGCCCCTTTCTTTGCTGTAATGCACAGAAATGCTTCTAATGTAAGACCTCCAGGTCATGGATATTGATTAGAACAGGCTGAACTATAGAAGGTTTAGGACTTCTCTTTAAGAGACAACAGGAGGAAGGAGATTTGTGGAGAGAGCAGAAATGATCTGACTTGCAAAAGAAACTGCAATAGGTGAACAGATTTTTAGAAAAGATAACTTTTTGGATTATCCCTCCCCAAACGCTCCTGGTAATGCTGCTGGGGGGGGAATTCTGGGACTTGTAGTCCACAGAATTAGCATATGCTTTCAAGACCTGGAAAATGAGTGAGTAATGGCCCAAAAGGATCTCAAATATATCTCGTAGATACTGTTACAGTAAAAACTTTTACAATAACTTCATACATATCTGGTGCGCAATCTGGGGGTCCTCCTGGACTCATGACTCCTGCTCAATGAGCAGGTTGCAGCCATGGCCAGGAAGGCCTTTGCAAATTGTGTGTAATTCGCCAGTTGCGCCCACTCCTTGACAGGGACTCCTTGCTCATGATCACCCACACCCTGGTCACCTCCAGATTAGATTATTGCAATGCGCTCTACATGGGGCTGCCCTTGATGACCATCCGGAGGCTGCAGTTGGTCCAGAATGCGGCAGCCCAGGTGGTGTTGGGTTGTGGACATTACTCTCATGCATCCCCGCTGCTTTGGGAGCTGCACTGGTTGCCAGTTTGCCTCCGGGTGCAATTCAAGGTGCTGGTCATGACCTTTAAAGCCCTATATGGTAGTGGGCCAGGTTGAGAGACTGCATCTCCCCAAGGGTATCTGTCCGTCCCACCAGAGTGGACCGGAGAGGTGCCTTAGTGGTTCCATCCGCCAAAGAGGCTCGACTCTCTGGCACAAGAATGAGGGCCTTCTCCCTGTTCGCTCCGATTCTATGGAACCACCTCCCTCTGGAGCTGTGCCTTCAGACTGGGTTATTGGCTTTTAGAAAGGGCCTGAAAACCTGGCTGGCAGGAATGGTGTGGGATAATAAGGGTTTACTGACACACACACACCCCTTGCTGGCTTATTTGACATTCTGTATCTTTCCCCTCATTCCTATATTCAGTGGGTTAGTGTAGGTCATGAGAAGTTGTTTTTAAAGGGGTTTTAATTTTACTTTGTTCTTTTTGTGTTTTTAGGGGTTTATTTTATGTCTGTTGTGCTCCACCCATCATAATAATAATAATAATAATAATAATAATAATAATAATAATAATAATAATAATAATAATAATAATAATAATAATAATAATAATAATAATAATAATAATAATAATAATAATAATAATACATATTTCAAACATACTAATAATAGCTTCATACTGCATATAATACTTGCTCCAATACTTCATCTTGGCCAGAATCATAATGGTAATATATGCATGTGTAAGTGAAATGCCCTAATTTTCAGCATCAATTCTCCACTAATTAATTATAGGGCACATGACCAGGACTGCAACCAGCACCTTGTTAACTAGTGGCAACTTGACTCTGCAGTTTATATGATGTCACTTAATAATTGTGTGCCATCAATTCAATTTTGATTTATGGTGACCCTTTCCAGAGTTTTCTAAATAGACAACATACAGAAGTGGTTTACCATTCATTTTTTCTAGAGAAGCTCTGGTACTATACAATTTGCCCATAACTACTTAGGCTGGTCCTTTTCCTATGAGAAACAGTGGGGAATTGAACTCCCAACCTCTAACTACATGTAAATTGTCAGTAGGATCCTGACAATGTATAAAATACTTGTTTATGAATACCAGCTTTCTGTCTAATGCTTTATCATACTGATCTGTGATACTTGTTCAGAGGTTTTCCATCTTGAAACTGAGCTATTGCATTTTTAGATTTTGAGGAATCTAAAATTTGAGATCGAAAGGCAGACATTTAAAACTAATATGAATAATCTATTGTTACTGATAGCTGTAGGAAGCTGTATTGTTATGCTTACGTGCCTGTCATTCCACTTGAGCAAACCCTTCTCCCTTTAACCCCTGAATTTGGTGTATATAGACTATGCCTGTACATTTTACTCCTTGTCTGAAGAAGTGGACTTGGTCCACGAAAGCTAGCAATAAAAATATAGCAGTTAGTCTTTAAAGTGCTTTAAAGTTTTATTACTTTTTTGTTTTTGTTTTCTGATATGAGGAGTAAAAAGTTATGGCAAATTGAAAAAACCCCAACAATTAATTAGGGATATTATACCTTTAATCTTATAATGCTTACTTCTGTACACATTTAATAGGAGTACAGTACTTACAAATAAACAGGCATAAGATTGTACTGATAAGCTACAATCATAAATACACTTAATTGAAAAAGACCAAGAATCATTGATCAAATGAAGAGTTATTTTTGAACAAACATTTATAGGATTGAGGCATAAATTGCGTGATCCTATATACCATTTAATAATTGTAAAAAGCATACAGAATTGTAGTTCAGATGGTAATAAAAATCTTTGCTAAAATTATCACTTAAAGCAGCTCACTTTACTATGAAAAGTTATTGCAAATAAATGTAAAAAGCATATCATTCAACAAATGCTGAAAGGTTATGCATTACAAACATACGCATTCAAGATTCAAAACTGGTTCTGGTATATTATTATATATGTAGTCAACCTGTTCCTTCTGTTTTAAGGAAAGCATTTATTGAATCATATAAAAAGTATGCAAACATCTCATCATTACTGTTCAAAATGGCACATTTTATTTTAATTTATTAAAAACTCCTACTATATTACCTATATAGAGCTGTCTTGATGCTTCATGCAGTGCATGTATTCCAGGAATAGAATGTCCTCTTGTCTTCCACAGCACAACTGTGCCACAGACAAAGTAGAACCTTCTGCCTAAAAGGTGGCACAAAGACACCTGAACATTACAAAGAGACTTAAAAGTGGGATGGGTGGAGTGGATGGGCCATGATGTCATTCAGAGACAGCCTCCATTCATAAAAATCAGCAGATATTACTAGTTAGCACACCATCTGTCCTGCTTCATTCACAGCCTTTACGCAATTACTGTACTGTATTTGGATTACATGAAACAAACTGAGCTCTGGTGACATCTTGTGGTCAGTTGTTCATTTTCCCCAAGAAGTTCTCTCAGTACAAATTCTTTTCCTACAATTGAAATGAATTTGCAAGTTTTAACATAAATTGTTAATTTTTTAAATAGCTCAGTAATATTTAAAGCATATTTATTAAGAAATTATGGTATGCTCCTATAACTGAATAGTTGGCTAAACATATGCTAATTAGTTAAGCATGTTGAGAAAAACTTTATTATTGATTTAAATGGAAAATGGATCAGTTTAGTAATGGTATGTTTCACAGCCATATCCTTACTTATTAGCATATACAGTATTGTATATGGTATTCCCAGTAGTAATGTATGGTTGTGAGAGCTGGACCATAAGAAAGGCTGAGCACAGAAGAATAGACACCTTTGAAATGTGGTGTTGGAGGAGAGTACCCTGGACAGAAAAGAGATCAAATAAGTTGATCCTGGAGGAATCCAACCCTGACTGCTCCTTGGAAGGACAAATATTGTATTGAAGATGAAGCTAAAGTACTTTGGCCACCAAATGAGAAGAGAGGACTCACTTGAGAAGGCCCTGATGCTGGGAAAGTCCAAAGGCAAAAGGAGAAGGGGGTAACAGATGATGAGATGAATAGATGGCGTTGTTGACGCAATGGGTGTAGAGCTGAGTGGGCTCAGAGGATGGTGGAGGATAGGAGTGCCTGGCATGCAGTGGTCCATGGGGTCACAAAACATCAGATTCGACTATGTGACTGAACAACAACAACAGCAGCAGCAGCAGCAGCAGCAGTGGCGGCAGCAGCAGCAGCAGCAGTAACAACAACATATTGTCACTGCATTATATGGTTCCCAGGAAAATCTTCATGGGTGATCAGTGATCACCATGATGACAGCCCATATTCAGAATTGGATATGTCATATGAAGAAGAAGTGGCTTTCCTCATGTTTGCTGCACAATCTTAGTAATGAAGAAATCATCCTTAATTGGATTAGTATGGTTTGTTATTTATCTGGTCTTAAAGATGATCTAATTTTGTTGGATTTGGGCGCTGTATCTATAATTCTAAAAAGTTAATCATTCTTGGAACTAATTCTGTATATGAGTGTTAATCCTCTGAGGGTGAAGGAGAGTTTGTATCTCCTATGTCCAAGTCTGGTGTTGAAATATAATTACCACAAGTTTTTTCCTGATCTGTTGTGCTTTGTTTGTAAATTGAATAGTTATGAGAATTAACATATTTTTGTTTCCTTTGCAGCAGCTTTGCCTTTTTGTTTCTCCTTTTAATTGTCTTGGTAAATATAGAAGGATTAGATTCATGTCATCTTTTTCCTGTATATTTACATGATAATCTTTTTTTAAAAATCATGCCCATCTTTCTTTCTTTCTTTCTTTCTTTCTTTCTTTCTTTCTTTCTTTCTTTCTTTCTTTCTTTCTTTGTCATCAGTTTTGGAAGAAGATGAAATGCAGTGTCTACTCTTTGTAGAGCTTGGTTCCAATGTATGGTGTCAAATGTTGAGACTGCGGGAATTTTTGAACCAGTCTGGTCTCCTTAGGGGGGAATTGTCAGCATCAACATTGAGAAGTTAAAGGATATTTTGATGCTGATGTTGAAGAGCATGTCGATGAGTCTGTATCTACTTGTCAAGCTCTCTTAGAAAATCATTGTATTTTCTTCTGAGCAATCTCATTTCTCTATATCAAATTAGTCAGAATAAAACAAAAATCACAGTTTCTGCAGCTGACTGTTTCTTATGTCCTTTTTTGGGAACTGTGGAATTTAGCTTCAAATTTGTTGATCTGTGATGTCTTGTCGGCACCACCAGTAATGGTCTGATGTCTGTGGTGAGAGCCTGTACTAATATGGAGGCCACACACATATATAGTACTGGCGCATTCCCAAGAGAGCAATAAGGACTATCTCCATGATCCCAATTCAGATGGAAAGGGTAGGGAGGAACAACCATTTATGCCCAGATACTTGCCATAGACTGGATGATGCACAGGTCTTTCTGAAGGCAGCTCATTTAAGTGGCACTTTTGAAATTTTTTCCAGACGTTTTTTCCTGGTGATGATTCTGGAGAAATATAACTTTGCACATTTGTTAGTATCAGCATATCTTTCATTTCTGACATTGAAATATCTCAATTTTGGTGCATCAAAATTGTTTCTTCTTTTGACCATTGCAGAGACTCACTAAAAGCTGGTGACAATTTGTTGTGTTCATATTCTTCAACCTTTGACATTGAACCCAAGCAAATTAGGTTGCCTCATTTGTGGTAGAAATGTCGTGTCCTTGTGGTGATTAGAAGGAACTGGGAGTTGGAGGAGTGTTTTGAGAGTCCCCTGGACAGCAAGGAGAACAAATAGGTCAATCCTAGAAGAAATCAACCCTGACTGCTCCTTGGAAGGTCAAATAGTAAAGATGAAGCTAAAGTACTTTGGACATCAAATGAGAAGAGAGGATTCACTTGAGATAGCCTTGATGCTGGGAAAGAAGGAGGGCAAAGGAAGAGGGTGGCAGAAAATGAGATGGCTAGATAGTATTATTGATGCAATGGGTACAGAGCAGGGTGGGTTGAGGAGGATGGTGGAGGATAGGGGTGCCTGGAGGGCAATGGTCCATGGGGTCGCAATTGAATGTGCAACTGAACGACAACATTTGTGGTAGAAACATCCTGTCCTTGTGGTGGTTAGAAGGAACTGGGAGTTATTCTGAGGAAGCAGAGGATGTGCAATGAGGGGAAGAAGCTACTCATGTCTTTCACATTCAAGCTCTGGAACATTCCGACAGATGTCCTCACACAGGTGCAAGAACCCATATAGCAATAGAAATTACATTTATATACTGCCCCATAGTGCTTAGTGAACCCTGGTAGCGCAGTGGTTAAACTGCTGTAAAGGTCGTCCTTGCTCAAAAGCCAGTCGTATCTGACTCTAGGGTTCAGTGCTCATTCCTGTTTATAGCCAATGACCCAGCACTGTCTGCATTTGCAGACATTTCCAAGGACATGTCTAAACACTGGAGTGGACATAATTTGCTTACCTTCCCACTGAAGTGGTACCTATTGATCTGCTTGCAATTTCTTGCTTTTGAACTGCTAAGTTGGCAGGAGCTGAGAGAGATGGAGCGCTCTCCAACTGCAGCCAAAACATTGTGAGTTCGATCCTGATAGAGTCAAGGCTGATTCAGCCTTCCATCCTTCTGAGGTCAGTAAAATGAGTACCCAGCATGTTGGGTACAAAATGCTAATTTATTTGTGATCTAAGTGCTATGGGCCAATATGTAAGTGTAACTGCTATTGCTATTAGTGCACTCAGGGTGGTTCTCATGACAGCCATGGGACTGTCACAATACATTGGGCCTGACACATTTGACAGATCATTCTCTGGATCTGGTTTTTACCACTCGAAGAATGAAAGACAATCTGCTTTTAGGGGAGTTTTCTATAATCCCAATGTCATGGTCAGATAATTTCCTTGTGAAGTCTGGTTTGATGGCAGCATTAAAATGCTCTGCCCTCAGACAGTTATGAAAGGCAAAGGATTCCTGAATACTCTGGGGGAGTTTCCAGCTTACAGGGCTGCTGATTCATTTGAGTAACTGGCCTTAATGTGGAATAGTGAGATGGAAAGGGCAGTCAATACAATCACTCCCATACGCCCACTCTTGAATACAGAGGATTTACATTCTGCTTGAGCAAACCCTTCTCCCTTTGACCCCCTGAATTTGGTGTATAAAAAACATGCCTGTAAATTTCACTCCTTGTCTGAAGAAGTGGACTTGATCCACGAAAGCTAACAATAAAAATACAGCAGTTTATCTTTAAAGTGCTACAGTATTTTTTGTTTTGTTTTGTTTATTTTATTTTCTGATATGCAAGAAGATTTACAGGTGATGAAAAAAGCAGAATGACAGCTAGATTGCAGGAGGTTCATTTCTCATAGTGAGTATGATCAGAAAATTTTGAGTACTTCTTGTTGTGCCTACTATGCTGCATTTAAGAGGGCGATAAAGTTTAATGTTGCTACTATTATTTTATACTCCACCTGCTGTCCAACAGTTATTCTGAATGGTTATAACTTTGCTATGAAAGGTTTGCTAGTTACTTCAAGGAGACATTCATATTCACTGGAAACCTGGTGCAACAAATTTTTAGTGTCTAGGGAGGTATCAGGTTTGGGATCAGTTTCTGTTATTGCAACCTGGTGATGTGGACATGACACTTGCATCAGTCTGCCCCACCACATGTATACTTGGCCTTTGTAGTTGATAAGATCCAGCAGGAGTGGACTGACTGGATGGGTCCAAAAGAACCTTAAAACCAGTGATGGGATGTAACAGGTTCGCACCAGTTCGCCAGAACCGGTAGTAACTTTTCCCAGTGTCCCGGAGAGCCAGTAGCAGCTTTTGGGGGGAACCACCTTCGGGGCTTACCTTTTCACTGGTTCCCCCACTGCACATGTGCACCAAACACTTGGTGTGCATGCATGCCTACAAGGCTTGGTGCGTATGCACGGCCTCCTTGCTGTCCTCCCAAGTGGGGAGGAGGAAGAGAAGCTGCTAGCCTGGAACTCCCTATAGCCTGCTCCCCAGGGTAAGTGACTCACCTCTGGATGTGGTGTGTCTGTGTGTATTTTAATGTGTATTTAATATCTTTACCTATATTGACATACTACCATAGTTCCTAAAAAGGTCTGGTGGCCTGGCTTGGGGTTTTTAAGCAAAGTCCTGGAGTTACCTCATCAATAAGCTACATCTGTGCTGTTCCAATTGCTGTTCCAATTGGAGAACCCTTAAGGAGGTAAAGCTGCTTTACATTAACATTAGGGCAGATTATCCTAGAGAACTGGTTGGGCAAAGACTTAATACCCAGAAGCGTAGCTTACCTTGGCGGGGCCCCGTATAAAAATTGTTTGGGGGCCCTTTATATGCGGGGCGGAGCTAACGTCATGACATCATGACATCGTGGGGGGAGCCGACGTCATGACGTCATGACGTCATGACGTCGTGGGCGGGGCCAAAAATAAAAATAAAATAGAATAGAATTAAAATAAACAAACAAACACACACACACCTCAACCCACCCACCCACCCAAACAACCACAACACAAACCCATAAATAACTTAAATAATTAAAATAAATAAAGAAATAAAATAAAAATTTAATAAAAATCCACCCACCCACCCAACACACACATAAACCACCCACCCACCCAAAACACAAAACCCTCACTTACCCTCCTGGGGCCGCATGGCAAGGCGTGCTGCCCCCGACTCCAGTCTCCTCCTCCTCCTCTTCCGGAGCCGCTTGCCGCTGCTGCTGTCGCCGCCACCACCGCCGGACCCGGGTGGTGGAGCAAGGTGAGGGGAAGGGAAAGGAGCCAAGGCTTTGCCGCCCCTTTTGGAAAGCGCCGCCGCTGGGGGCAACCGGCCCCCGTGGACCCCGCCTTCCTACGCTGCGGGACCGTGGCGCACTCTGCCAGGCGTCCCCAGGCCATGGGGGTTCGGCAGCAGCGGACAGCCCGGGCAGGCCTCAACCTGCCCGTGGGAGCTGGGCGGTCCCAGGGGAGGTGCCCTCCTCTGAGGGCCACCATCGGAGCAGCTCCGAAAAGCTGCGGCTCCGACTCTGAATTTTTATTTTTTAAAATTGGAGCCAAAAATGGCTCCAATAAAGTGCGCATGCGCAGAAACTCAATCTGACGCATGCGCGATGGGTCAGATTGAGTTTCTGCACATGCGCACTAAATTTTTGCTCCAAAATTTTATTTTTATTTTTTGCCGTTGGGGGCCCCCGTAGCCCGGGGGCCCCATATAATTGATACGGCTGATACGGCGGTAGCTACGCCTCTGTTAATACCTAACTTCTTTAACTGTTGAAAAGTTGAAAAGTGCCAAAATGAAGCCATCTTGGGGTGAGTTCATTCTGTAGTTCCTTCCATCTGACCTAGTGTGAGAAAGATTAGCCAGAACAAGTTTTAAGCACATGCGCACTAAATTTTTGCTCCAAAATTTTATTTTTATTTTTTGCCGTTGGGGTTCCTTCCATCTGACCTAGTGTGAGAAAGATTAGCCAGAACAAGTTTTAAGCTCTGGTTTAAAAGCTCTGGTTGATTTGTGTTTGAGGTGGGTGGGTGGATGTTTGGGTGTATTTTAATGTATTTTTTATTTATTCATTTATTCATTTAATTTATTTACAGGTTTGTGTTGTGGGTGGGTGGGTGGGTTGAGGTGTGTGTGTGTGTGTGTGTGATTATTTTTATTGTATTTTATTATTTTTTTCTTTGGCCCCGCCCACATCATCATGATGTCATGATGTTGGCTCTGCCCATGATGTCATGACATCATGACATAATCTCCGCCCATGCTATGATGTCACGGTGGGGTAGTAATTTTTTTGACATTCCACCACTGCTTAAAAACCATTAAAAGCTGCTACAAATACACATACCCCATTAAAATTATAACTAAAAGAGAGAACAACCTTCATTATATAAACTAGCGAGGGGGGGGGGGGCTACTGAATTACCAGTACTCCACACCTGCTTTGCCAGCCAGGTTTTTAGATCTTTCCTGAAGGGCAATAGCTCTGTCTGGAGATGCAGCTCAGTCAACAGGAGGTTCCACAGAGCCAGAGCAGATACTGAAAAGGCCCTCCTTCTAGTGCAAGAGAGGTGAGACTCTCTAGCCAATGGCACCTTTAAGAAGCCCCTCTTTACAGTTAGGGGAAATCAAACTCATAGTGTATGACTCTGTAGCCAGATATCCAAACCACTCTGCTCTCCAACAGTTCTTAATATTCATCTGTAGTCCTGCTTTGGCACTTTCTTCTTTCACTAAAAGACGTTTCAAGTCATGGCTGCTTTCTGCCAGTAAGATGGTGTCATTTGCATATCTTAAGTGATTGATGTTTCTTTCACGTACAGCAAAATATTTCTGGACTTAAAGGCTGGCCTAGTATCTATTACTGCCATCCTAACTGATGTCACATAGAAAGCAGGTTTGGGTCAGCATTGATACTATTGTCATATTACCAGAGTGGCTCATGCAGTACCTGTTTTGCTATTGAATTACTATTTTAGTTGCTATTGCTTTTCAATTTTATATATTTTCAGAACTTTAATGATGTAATTTAATGATATTATTCTCTGATGCCGCTTTTGTTTTACTCTTTTTAGCTTTTGCTTTCATTTTGTATTTTAGTATTTAGTGGCTTTAATTTTTATTTAATGTTGCACTTAGAGAACTTTTATTATTGTTTTTTATTATTGCAAGCTACATTAAAAAAAAATACTGGATGAACCACAGAGATCAAGAGTGAACACGAGGGAGGGCCTGCCCAATTAAATACAATAGATACAAGTGAAGTTGTTTAAACCAAAGGCAGCAATTCTTTTGGTCTCCAGATTCTTTGGCTTACAACTTGCATCAACCCTAGTAGGACTTAAAGGAGCTATGGGAGTTATAGGACAAAATATAAAGAGGACCAAGGCTAATTAACTATAGCTTTGAAGCTTTAATACTACATTGTTCACCTGTGCTTCCAACAGATAAGCAAGAAAGCAAGCAAACAAAAAATGCCATGGATCTTGGCTGTATAGGGTTGGAGAGGAGGCAACCCATGGACCTCATCTGCCCCCCCAGTCCCAAACATGGCCCCAGTATTCCCCATTCTGTTTTTTTTTAAATAATAGATGATAAAGTTCCCTTATATCAGGGATGGTGAACCTTGGCACTCCAGGTATTTTTGGACTTCAATCACCAGAAGCCCAAGTCAGCACTCCTGCTTTTCAGGGTTTCTGGGAATTGAAGTTCCAGAACACCTGGAGTGCCAAAGTTCACCATCCCTGTCTTTTAGGTAACAATGGGGGAGGGGGGATGTTACATGCTTTGATGGTTCTCTGGCACCTTTGGTGTCTCTCATACATCCCAAAATCTCATATTTTGAAAAAAATGTTTGGCCAACAAGGTTTTCAGTGAAAACAAGCCCAAAACAACCAAATACACATTTTTGTAAGGAAAAAAAAGGAGGGGATGGAATTATGGGAGTGTCATGAAATGACATCTTTTTCCCAATGTTCTCAAAGCTTGGAGAGGACCTGGTTTAAACTAGGCCTCAAAAATCTTTTCCTCTCTGTCTCATAAGACTACGTGTCACGAGATAGATTGTTTTTAGTTCAGTGTTCCCAGCACTCTTATCTGAGTTTCCTGATGTTGTGACTACATGTTAGAGCACTGACTGTACATGTGTGTCAACAATCCTATGTTGTGGGAAAGTTTCTAACTGTCTCTGATTGGCCTAAACACGACACATGGTTTAGAATCTCCATCTTGGAGAGAGGACAGAAGGAGTTCATTTTTGGATGTCTATGGATTAACATCTTGGCCTGTGGGACTATTCCTTTTTGTCTTCAAAATGGTTACCTAGATTACCTAGGACTATTGCTCTGTTTGCTGGACTGTCTAATGCTACTGACTTTTATGCTTTATGAACCTGATCAATAAACCTTCGTTTGCTTCCACAACGTCTCTTCATTGGACTAAAGGGTAAGAGTAGCAATGCATTCACACACAAGCCTCTGAATACACTACCTATTAAACCTCCTTGCAGAAGAGAAGCAGTTTAGCTGCATTTGTTAGGGCCTGTGCTTGGGCGTGGCGCTGGTTGCAACGTGAACAAGCTCAGTGCTATGACTTTAAGGACTTCCCCAGAGCAGCACACAGGTGCAGTGGATCACCAGCTGTGTTCTGCATAAATGTAGACAACCTTCAGGGCAGCTCTCAGCTTTTGGCTCAGCGTTGGCTCACAGCTTTCAGCTCACAGCTCTTGTTCCTGCTGGTTCCTGCCTGTCTCTGCATCTGCTCCTGGCTGCTGTTAAAGACTATGGAACTCACTGCCACATTGTGGTAAAAGGACTGCGTATATTTCTTGATAGCCTATTGTTGGAAATAAGCTGGGTGGTTTTTGCTACACGAAGAAAACCTCAGAAGCTGATAAAGGTTTGGATCTTGTGTTGCCCAACCTTAACTAAAAGGCTTGTTCTTGCTGTTCACTTTGAGCCGGAACGCTGCTGACCTTGTATACAGTATATATCCTCCCCAGCGTTCATGCTACTTGCTGATGATAAGCTAGTTTTTTTGTTCTGCTTTGCACCACTGTAAATACTGTAAATAAGTTTTCTGCCTGCACCTTCGTTACAGCTACAATAGATTTTGTTTTGGAATTTCAACCAAGCGACTCTCTGCTGTTTTCATTTACACACAAGCAGCTTTAGGCCATAAGGCGTGGCATGAGTAGCCGCTTCTATACTACAAATAACTAATAGCATTGCCGGCCAGTTCGCCCTCTGGGGGCTTTGGTTTAGGAGGTCCAGAGCAGAGGGGGCCGGCTGGTTTCGTGACAGGGAGTAGCCCCCAAATTCCAAAAATGGACACATGCAGCTCCTAAATCTCCCAAAGATTGCATATCCTGATTAATGCTGAATAGCTATGTGGGTAATTCAGCTCATAATAGGAAGGCATGAACTTAGCTATGGTAATCACTGCTGATCAGACATTATGTGAAGCCTGACAGTATTGCTGAAATGTAGCCAGGGATTAGTAGATTCTGCTGACAATGCTTTATGCTTTGATCCGGCACTGCTCAGATACAACAAATGTAAAGTTGGTCCACTTAACAAGTGATAGAGGAACATGAAAATTGTGTTCAGTCTTTTTCCTTCCACTGTCCACGAAGTGATTACTTTGGATTGGCCAAACTAAAAGTTCATTGCTATGAAATGAATTTTATCACCATCTTTGAAATGTACTGCTTAATATATTTCGGCAACAGAGAATAATATCTTCAAAACAGATTCCAGCTGCCTGGGAAGAATTCTGCTGCCATGATGTGGCTTTTCCATAAAAACAAACCTTCATTTCCATCTCCTCCAATTCACTAGTTGAGACAGTGTTTAACTATAATTAACATTAATCTTATAGAAAAAGCAAGAATGCCTTTTTTTTTTTTGCAGATCTAAAGACTGAATGCATGCTTCACATTTTTTTGTTGCAACACTATAAAGAGACAGGTGTGGCTTCACCTAAGTCAGCTGTCAATTTGGTGGAGTGGTGGAGCCAGCCTTTGGAAAGCAGAGAACTGCTAACTGATACTTTTGTCACCTTTGTCTCCTGTGGAAATGTAATCCCATTTTAGCTTCATAAACTGTGGACATTATCTCTGCTCCAATTTTGAACTCTTTGCCTTAGCACAAGTTTTACATTATTATTATTTTTTTGCCTAATGAAGAGTTGTAGACTAGAATGTGAAAGTTCATCTTATTTGTAACTTTTTAGTAATTCTAAGAAAGGGTTTGACTAACTTTGGACTTTGTTCCTCTGAATGGATCACATGGTCATTTTTTGTCCCAAAAATTCATGGCAGTTGCTTATGCCTACCTGGTTAACAAAAGTGATTTTATTTGGTGGCCTTCGACTGTACATTAAATATACATTCCATTCCCAAACAACAAACGGGAGAATTTGAAACCTCACCTACAATATTTGCAGTTGCATTTTTTTAAAATCACCTATGAGAACCAGATGGGGGCATAGACAACTGCCATAAATTTTGGGGACTCCCATATACATGCATTGTGCCTTATATTCTGGTGCCCAATCTGAGGAAAATAGATTTAAGTTGAAAGCAAGCTGTTTGTTCATTTTTTAAATAGTTTAATAAAGATACTGCCTGTCCTCAATTATGAATCAGAGATATCCAGAAGCTCCTGTGATTAACAGCTCTGCTCTGCTAGCTTGGGGCTGAGCCTTCTTTTATTGAGTCAAGCCATTTAATATTTTCCTCTTTTCTTGCTGCCTTAAATGGCTAGCATTATTTCTTTCCAATGACTTTTGTCTTCTCACAGTGGGTCAAATGTACCATAACCTCTTTTTAAATCCTTTTTATTTCTAGAGAGAGTTCAGGCTTGATTTGATCTGGTACCCATTTATTTCTTGTTTTGGCATTCTATGGTATCTGTAAAGCTCTCCTTCAACACAATTTCAAATGGATCATTCCCCCCACCCCATTTTTCTTCATTGTCCAGAAATATACCCGTCTGAAATATTTGCATATACAGTAAAACCTCAGATAACACTAAAACTTGGTTCCACAAGTCTTGGTGTTATCCATTTTTTAATGTTATCCGATGCATGTTAAAATCCTATGGGATGCATCAGATAACATTAAAACTCCATAGAGATACATTGTAACCGGCACAGGCTTTAGTAAACGTTATCCGATGCATCGATAGGATCTTAACGTTATTCGATGCAACCCCCCGATTGCTTAACGTTATGCGGTTTTAACGTTATCTGATGCAAACGTTATCCGAGTTATTACTGTAGTAAGTAAATGTGCGACTGTGCAACTGAACAACAAAAGTAATTGTTTCTCTGTATTCTGTTTTAATGACAGCTCCTTGTCCAGTGCTTAGGTTATACATCAACAAAGTAAGATATTGAGGCACACACAATTCTTTCACTATGATTCATAGCTTTGCATGATCCATAGTCTGTAATTTTAAAATTAGACTAATTTTCTTCTGAAATTCTTCAACATGCTCCAGTTGCCAACATATATTTGCAGTATGATCTCTAATACTTCTTTTTCTGAATCCAGTTTGAACATCAGGCATTTCTAGGTGTAATCTATAAAAAATATAGTCATACCATGAGGGTAGATACATTAAATGACAAGGCAATGCATAGTAAAGGTGTACACATGGTGTTAAATACAGTAAAACCTCATATAACACTAAAACCTGGTTCCACAAGTCTTCGTGTTATATGATTTTTAGTGTTATCTGATGCATGTTAAAATCCTATGGGATCCATAGAGATACATTGTAACCACACAGGCTTTAGCGGTTGTTATCTGAAGCATCCCATAGGATCTTAATGTTATCTGATGCAATTCTTCCCCCCAGATTCCTTAATGTTATGCGATTTTAGTGTTATTCGATACTAATGTTATATGAGGTATTGTATACTGTATTTCTAGTTAAAATTCAGCTGCTAAAGTGGCGAGTTGAAGTGACTACTATAGCAGACTGACTTTGAAAGCTAGTAATCGTCAAATCTACACCGTCTGCATTTGGAAGTAAACTTTGTTAACCTCACTTCTTAGAAAGCATGTATAGGATTAAGAAGTGAAGAGTGGTTTTGCAAGCTTTCTGCTACGGCAATAACAACAAAAACCATCTTTATCCAGAAAACATCTCTCGCAAAGATCTGTTTCCCACATGAACTGGTCTTCTCATACACAACTCCAGGTGCTGCCCCTGAGATTGATAAAGAAAGTTACTGTACAACTAGGTCAGATGGGGTGGGGGTGTTTCAGGAGGGGAATTTTTTTTCAGGAGGGGCAAAATGTCACACTCACATATATAACATTGGCATGGGGGGGGGGGAGTTTGCTGCTGTTAGCTCAGGAGGATTTCCCTCTGGGCCTTGGCCCCCCTGGCTACAGCCCTGAACTAGGAAAAGTCTTCTTGGCTGTGTCAAGCTCTCTCACATTTTAACAAATGTCTAAAAATAACATTATTCAGAGAGGCATTCAAGAATGTTTCCCCCTTTGGTTAATTTTTTTTATTTTTATTTTCAGGACCCAATTTTTTGTTTGATAGTTTATACATAATTTTACATTTACATTGCTGCCACAGGTGGGAGGGTTCTCTCTTGTTTTTCTAATTGCCTGTTTATGTTGAATTTTATTTTACTTTTATAAATCAGCCAGAGTGGGCAATTTTGTTCTCCAGAGGGGCAGTATAAAAATGCATAAAATCAAACCAAACTCAGACCATTGAGCACACCTCAGATTTCTGAATTAAACTGATTCAGCTGCATGTACTCCCATAATCATTTCTGACACTGTTGCCTTCAGGAGTGGTTACAGGACCCCCAATCTTTCTATCTATTTATCTGCTGTACAATAATTAAAACTAACCTGGGATTTGTTTTGTTTGCCCAGCTGGATGCCTTGTTTTCTACTAGCATTTTTAATCTAGTTTGCAAAAATGAACTGAGACCAACAAAGCTGGATCCAAAGCTATGGAAGTGGCCACTTTTAAACAGAACTCAAGCACTCTGGTGGCTTTCTAAGGACCATTTCCTTTCCATGAGTTATTTCAGCCTCAGGAAAGCTTTCCTTGGGCAGGAATCTGAAGAGCCAATTTACGGCACAGCTTCACGCTACTGAGTGCCTCCCTGGCTCAGAGACACAAGAAGAAACTCTGTTGGAGACTCTGTGTCATCTTCCTGGGGCCTAATGGAGGGTTTTTATGTGCTTATTAGAGGTGCAAAACAAGCGTCAACATTGAGTTGGCAAGGTATCGATGGGCCGGGCATGTGTGCGGCTTTAAAGATGGCAGGTGGATGAAAGCTATCACAGAGTGGATACCACTTGACATAAAGTGACCACTGGAAGACCAGTTCAGGGCCAAGCTCCCAAGGCCCTGGATGAGACTGGTAGGGGATCAGAAACAGTGGGAGACAATGGTTCAATCTGCCATGTATATATATTAATGTGTGATCAACCAAATAACTATTAAAGTAAAAGAGGATCACAGTGGTTTAGGCCAGGAGTTTTCAACCTTTTTAAGGTGAATCATGCTCTCTCAGACACCTTTGGGGGCCAGATGGCCATTTCGCCCTTCCTCCACCACGTGGCACTTCCTGATCCACCGTCCTACATGAAATGGTGCAATGGGCCACATCTGGCCCCCAGGTTGAGAATCCCTGGCTTATACGATGAGCTTCATGATCAAGTCAGCAGTTCGAAATCCAAGCTGCGTGATGGAGTGAGCTCCCGTTGTCTGCCTTAGCTCTTGCCAACCTAGCGGTTTGAAAACAAGAAATTGCAAGTAGATAAATAGGTACCACTTTGGCGGGAAAGGTAACAGCATTCCATGTGCTCCAGTGTTTAGTCATGCTTGCCACATGACCACAGAAACGTCTGCAGACCCAGACAACACTGGCTCTTTAGCTGAAAACGGAGACCACCAAATCCCTAGAGTCTAGACTCTAGAGCAGGGGTGCCCAAACTTTTTGGGCCGTGGGGCAGTCCCATGGTTCAGGGAGCCGGTCATTATGGCCTGGGGCCGGATCTGGCCCACAATAGCAATTCATCAGGCCCACAAATCCCTCATCACAACTCCTGGAAGCGGAAGTAAAACACGCCCATACGTGTACGCTTTACTTCTTACTTCCAGGAGTGACGAGTGCTTTGCAGGCCAGATGAATTGCCATCAGGGGCCGGATCCGGCCCCTGGGCCATTGTTTGGGCAACCCCGCTTTAGAGCCAGCCACGACTTGTTTTCGAGCAAGGAAGATCTTTACTCTTAGAGATAAAACCTGCTGCCTTCCACCAAAGAGCGGAAGTGCCCCCTTCGCCTTGGGTCCAGCCAGCCTGACCGTCGCCTGAAGGGAAGGAAGGGCCTCCCTCTGCTAGGGCTTCCCCTTTCTCTGGCTAGCTAGCCAGGCTGGCAAGGAGGAGGCTCAAAATGATCCCAGGGCGCCATTTCCTCGGGCCAGCCATCCTCCTCCTGCTTGGAAGGAGATTCCCTGCTCGTCCCTCCGCCACTACCCCGCCCAAAACATCTGCGGGGCTCAGCCCTTCCTGGCGCGCTCCCGCCCCAAAGGGGGCGCGCGCACACAGGCGCGGTGCCGCGCGTGGCCATCGTGGTGGACCGAGCGAGGCGCGTCCCCGAGCCGTAGAGTCCGCCTTGGGACTGCTGCTGCCACCACTTGCGTGCCGAGCCGGCTCTGCTCGCACAGCTGTTGGGGGGTGAGTTGGGGTGGTGGAGGAAGAAGGGGGGCACTCAGGGATCCAGAGATGGAGGGACATCCATCCCCCTCCCGGGATCCTGCGATGGGGAGCGTGTGTGTGTGTGTGTGTGAGTGAGTGTGAGTGTGTGTGTGTGTTGTGTGTGAGTGTGATTCTCCAGCCGGAGAAGTCTGAAGGGCCAAAACCGGCGGTGATCCAAGGGATCTGTTCTCCCCGTGCTCCAGGGCGGTGGATCGTTGTTGGGTAGAGGGGAGTAGTAGTAGGTGGATCCTTATTAGACGATCCTTCTCGGGACCCGATCTGGTGGCGGGGCGGAAGCGGGGAGAACAGGGATCGTTTTGGGAAAGGAGGCGTTGAAGGTGGACAGACCTGGACCCAGTGGATTCCTTGGTTCGACCCTCAGCGGGTATTTTTTTTTTTAAAAGGCAGATGAATGTGGGGGAAAGAGGGGAGGGTCTGAGGATCGGTATCTATCTGAGCTCATCCCCGGTGGAGGAGATGGTGTGGTGTGGAAACGTGAGCCTCCGTGCGCTTGTGCATCTGGCCAGAAAAAATAAAATCCAGAAAGGTTGGAGAGGAAGATGCAAAAAAAAAATTAATAATAAATGGGCTAAGAGACCTATGGGTTGGGAAAAAGCGACGGCTTGTGGGGGACTGGCTGGCTCTCAGGATATGGTGTGTCTGGGTGACAACAAGTGGAGTCGTTTTCAGCTGGATCCCCTCCCACGAAAAGGTCAAGGGATCCCAACTTTTTCCTAACTGCAACAAGAGAGGAGGATTTTTGTATACCGAGACCAGCTAGCTAGCAATCACTGGATCTTGCTCGAAGTGCATTTCAAGGGAGAGGATCAAGCTACAGATTTAAAATTTCCTTTAAAACACACACCAAACACTTCAACTCAAACAATATTTGATTCCCCCCCCCTTTCGTGACTTTCCCATTTTTTGCTTTCCCCAAGAAATGGTGTGAATCCCAGTTCTTCATTTGAAGACACTTTTGTGCCATATGCCATCACACCGTGCCTGGTCACTGTGAACTGTTCAGAGTCTTCTGTTTTTAGCAGCTAAATGAGGAGAAGAAAAATATTTTTAAACTGTCATATAATGTTTATTTTAACCCAAGGTTATTCTATCTGCATTGTGCTCAATGCACAGTGGTTAAATTAATATTCCCCCCATTACTCACTATTAACCTTCATGTATCTATTTAAATTCAGCTTGTGCGTTTTTCTCAAGACCAGTGGTTCCCAACCTTTTTTTTGGCCATGTCGCACCTAAGCATCTCTAAAATCTTGACCCCCCCCCCGTGACATATAATTCTTCAAAAAGTGAACTCCTATTCACACGATGAAGCCTAAAAAGCTATTAACTTGGTCTAACTAACTCATTCTTGAATTGCCCCTTAAAAACCAAATTGCCCCCCCCCCTGTGGTTCATGAACCCCACATTGAGACAAACGTGCCAGATTGTACATTGCAGCCATGCAGGTCAACCCTAGATATATTTCTTATTAATTAGGTTCTCAAGTAAGTGTGAATAGTATTGCAGTCTCAATTTGTCAGTGTTGCCAAACTCAACCATTTTGATTTCCTTTGTATTATTAATAAAACTGAGCATTTCCTCAATATATATGATTTATGATTTTTTGCGTTTATTACATCTTATTCTGGAGTTTTTCCTCTGGAGGAATGTACACTCAAAACATTAATTTTATCTAAAAAAAACAGGTTTTTGTTAACTTCTGTAAAAAGATACAATCTTGAGAGATTAGTATAAAGCGCGGTAATATTTTCAAAGTGATTGAAACTCGGAGTTGCACAGAGAAAACTGACCTAATATAATTTCAGTAACTCCCAATGTTCCTGTTGTTAGTAGTTCACAACTTTGGGAATATGTAGTCAGCACTGGCTGTCACACATCCATATGCCTGGAAAATCACTGTTTGTGCTGGCTGGGAAAACCAGGTGAGCGAGTGCTAATGATTTGGTTTTTAACTAGTACTGTATGGCTGTTTTGATCACACTGGGGACTTTCTCTCAAGGGTTCTTTCTATTTTGGTTGTTTAATTTTGACCTATAGATGTAGCACTTTGTTTGTGTCATGACAATTAGCAAAAGAGATGTCATCAACAAGGGATTATGATTCTTGTAAGTGGAACTGAGACACTCTAAAAGGAACAAAAGATCGCTTCTCAGTAAGACTGAAAAATGTTTGGTATTTTGGTCGGTCTCTGTCATGCTGTGATGATAGAGTGGCTTTGAGAACAAATGTGTTTCAAAGATTTTGGTAAAAGCATCCCTGGTTCTTTAAGGAATGCTAGCAAAAGTGTCTACTGGCTTTGGGAGCTGTGCACGAGCGCTGTGATCTCATCAAGCTGGTATACACGAACCAGGAAGTAGAATACGGCTGAAATAAACAGGATCAGTTGAGGGAAGTGACAGCTTTCTGAAGAAGG
Source organism: Furcifer pardalis (assembly GCA_030440675.1). Taxonomy (NCBI): domain Eukaryota; kingdom Metazoa; phylum Chordata; class Lepidosauria; order Squamata; family Chamaeleonidae; genus Furcifer; species Furcifer pardalis. The sequence goes on from CP126893.1 coordinate 108,686,031, forward strand.
AGGGATGAATGTAGAATTTACTGTATGCTCAAATAACCAAGGACAGCAATTGAATTGATCTCCCCCCACCCTGATTTTGGTATTGCCTGCATATTAGTTGCCTTGTCTGTCTCTCTGCTTTAGAATAAGATTTGTCTTTGTGTGGATCATTTCTGTGACTGGGGAATGATTTGGGGAATGTATTTACGGTGTTCCTGGTTCCCCCTTTCTTTCCAGGTTTAAAAATAAAAATATGAAGCATTGTAATCTTTTGCTGTGACTGTGGTGGCTTAGTGGTTAAGACGCTGAACTTGATGGCTGGAAGGTTGAGAGGTCAGCAGTTCGAGACCCGTGTGCTGCATGACAGAGTGAGCTTCCGTGTCTGTCCCAGCTCCTGCCAACCTAGCAGTTTAAAAGCAAGAAATTGCAAGTACGGTAGATAAATAGGTACCACTTTGGTGGGAAGGTAAACAGCGTTCCATGCACTCCAGTGTTTAGTCATGCCTTCCACATCAGCGCTGGGTCTTTGGCTATAAACAGAGATGAGCTCTGAATCCTAGAATCAAATACCACTGGCTTTCATGCAAGGGCGACCTTTACCTTTACCTAATCTTTTGCCCTAGGCTTAAACTGAGAAGAACGGGAGTTATTATCAGAGTTGTTAAACTTATTTTATAGTTTGACTTGATAAATGTTTAGTACGGTATCATGCTAAAATTTTAAAATTCACCTTGAGTAACTAGTACTATATCTTTTTTTCTAAAATTATTTGTAGAGCTTGAATAATTCTGAAGTATGCTGTCATTGTCTAGTTCTGAGTAAACTGTTACTGCCAAAATGATTCAGAATTATCATCAGTGGCCTGAAATTGGGAGATGGGATAGGGGTGGGTGCCAAGCGAATCTGGGGCTGCTTGACTGGAGAGGAGGAGGCAGTTTGAAAACCCCATGGAACCCTAGATGGAATAAAAGGTTTTAAAATGATCAGAGTTCTTCCGTGTCTAGGCCAGGCATTCTGCGGTTCCCTTCACCTGACCTAGTGTGAGAAAGATTAGCCAGCAACACAAGATTGCTGTTGCCAGGGTATCTTTGAGGAGGCTCTTTCTGTGTAGAGAATTGAAACAGCCACCTGCTGAATTGGTCCTCAAGTGACATTGATAAGGGAAAAAAAGGCTTGTGAATTACTTAGAAATCTGAACACAGTGCTGCTTTTCTAAATGGGCACAGCACTTCTTTTAAAGATGGATTTGTATCATCTGGGACTCCAGGGGTTGTACATACTAGTCCTTTGACCTTGAAGGGCCTCATCTAGTCCTGCGTTCCACCCACACCCATGTATTTTACTTTTAAAAAGGTTTAACTGAAAAAGCACCCTTGTGCCTCTTAGTGACAATTTTAAAACAAAACAATGTGCATTTGGGTGGCACAGATGGTGATGAGTCTCAGACATGACAAAATTCCCGCTACATTTCTTGGAAGGCACCCAGGGGACCATTTGAGTAAAGATGTAATCATATGGCTATACAAACATATGTCTGGTTGCACTGGAAAGAGTGCCTTTAATGGGAACAATCTCCCTTGAAGATACTCTTCAGTTTGCTGTAAAGTCACTCCAGTCCACCCCCAAAGGTAGAAGGGAAGATGGGGGTCTTCCCAGAGTATGTTCCCCCATCCATGCTGTGATTTATAGGACATTAAATCACATCCTGAGTTTTGGTTTTATTTTTTAAAAATTGAGATGACTAAGGATGCTGGGATGGGACAAAATTGCTCTTCCTTGGTTTGCAGTTTGGTCACTCCTGTTCTGTCTAAAATAATCGAAAGCAAGAGTAGGAAATACATGGTCCTTCAGATGTTTTATGAGTGCTACTGTCACCATGAGTCTAGCTCATCAGCGTTTCTCAACCTTTGGTTTTTGGACTTCATTTCCCAGAAGCCTAAGTCAATTCCCCAAAGCACTGATCAGTCAATGTACTGACTAAGGCTTCTGGGAATTGAAGTCCATCATTGTTCTGCAGAACATAGTTTGAGAAATGCTGGCCTAGCTAATGGGGAGGAATCATGATCGTTGCAGTTCTGCAAGATCTGGAGAGCCACACATTCCCCAGTCCTGTTTAAAATGATCTATTTTGCAGTCTGAGTTCTTATTGACCCACTTATTGCCATTAGAGACTCAAGTGGTATCTTAATTCAAAGGCAGTTGCAACCTTATCTGTGTGAAGATAATTCTGGCATAATCATCCATACTCTGCAGTGCATCAGAGGTGAAGCTGTTTTTGAAAGTGGTTTGGAACCTAAATTATGAAGTGGATTTGGGATTGCTTGACTATTTTATTTCTGTGTTTTATCAGCTTCATTAGCAGTTGTATCCTCAGTGTCTGCTGGGCCTGGCTAGCGTACTGGGTACAATCAGATTCTGGGCCCAGGAGTAAAAATACTCAAAGCATCAGGACAAAGCTTGGGACAAGGAGGACTGGGGTATTCCCTGCCCCTGTATGTATTTGCCTAGAGCTTTTAAAGGATCTTACTTTGGGTGTTTTCAGCAAATAAATGAAGACACACAACTACCTTTGACCACTTTTTGATAGTGACACCTCAATTGTGGCTCAGTCTTCCCAGACCTGTTTAGCTAATGCCACCTTTGTAGTCTTTTTGATATCAAAACACTTGGGTTCACCCCAGCTTTTTAAGTAACTTGTGTAGTCCAGGCATTTCAGTCTTAAAATCTTCTTATATTCATTAAGGATCCTATGCATTTTGTTTTGTTACTGTATTTTCTGCTATTTTTAACACTACTATTTTGTCTTTGTTTATGGCAAGCTTCCCAGAGAACTCTGTTGTGACATGGTGTATAAATGTCAAATATATAAATAAACGAATAGATGATTGTGTAGGGAAGATAGTGCAGATCAGCTGTGGTTTAGTTTAATGAACTTGGACTCAGAATAATAGGATGTGTCAACAACACCTTCATTTCTTCCATTTCAGAAGAGGAAATCCTAGATCAGAATTCTGTGGAAGAGATAATGAACTGCTGCTAGACAGTCTGTTCTCCTGTTCTTTTAGGTAAGTGTGAAATGTTTTTTTTAAAGGAGCTAGCATACAACTTGGACTTTTATTTATTTATTTGTACTTAAGCTTGCAGTTTGGATGTACTCCTGGGTTCATCTCTGAGCCTGATGCTCAGTGATCTACCAAAGTGCATTTGCATAGTTAAAACTGTTCCACAAGCTGCATCTATTCCTTGAGATTTCTGATTAAGCTAAGGCAGTGGTTCCCAATTAGTTTTTTCTATGTACCACTTCAAGAAAGACCTCAAACTTGCGTACCCGTTATTGCAGGAACGTTAAATATCACGTACCCCTTATTGCAGGAACGTTAAATAAAAAATGAAATCAGGTGTATTTTATATTTATTATCATCAAAAGACATTCTAATGACAGAGAACACATGTTTCATTAATGTGACAAATGTGCACATTGACAATGATGAGCAAATAGGCGGGAATGGGGGCGGCTGCGCTCTGGTGACGTGACACGGGGAGGCGCAGGAAAAACCGCCGCCACGGGAGAAAGCGCTTGATGCATACGATTGACTTACCTACTGATCGTTTAATTAAATTGAATAATTTTTTGGCAATTGTTATTGCATTATTGTTTTTTAAGGATTTAATATTTTAGTTAAGAGATTGCTGCGCGTACCCCTTGATGCAATCTCGCGTACCCTTGGGGGCACGCGTACCACTAATTGGGAACCACTGAGCTAAGGTGACACATGCCTGAGTTACAGGACACTTTTGTGATATTAGGTATAGTATTTCTGTGTTTTTGAAGCTTTTATAGGTTGTTAAATAATTGTTTTATGCTATACAGTATGTTTAATAGTTTCTAATTGAGTAGTTTTTGTGTTTTTAACTTTAGTTGCATTTTAACTTTTGTGAGCCCCCCTGACTTCTTTTATATGAGAAAAGTAACACAGAAATGTTATGTATGTATGTATGTATGTATGTATGTATGTATGTATGTATGTATGTATGTATGTATGTCCCACGCTTCATTTGCAGGCTTTTTCCAGATATTTTCCCATGTTTCCCATGTGGCAATCATTTGTATGAATGGGATTTATGTCCCACATAATCATTTCAATCCACATGTGGGGGCTGAGATGCAGACCCAGAGCCTCTTTTGCCTGTAAATGGAGTTAAAAGTACTGTACTTGATCTTGTCTACCAGTTACCCTGTTTCCCCGAAAATAGGACCTCCTCGTATAGTAAGGTACCTCCCCTATTTTTCCCCACCTCGGAATTATAAGGCTCCCCCTGAAAATAAGGCATTCACCTAAATCTTGCCCTGGCCATCCGCTATATCAGCAATAAATGTGTACTGTATTCTTCATCATGGAAAAATAAGACATCCTCTGAAAATAAGACCTTCTGCATATTTTGGAGTTTTAAAAAATATAAGACAGTGTCTTATTTTCAGGGAAACACGGTATTAAGAACACTTAGAGAGGAATACTTCATTCATCCAGCACTGTGAGCCATGGTAGAAATTACTAGACTGTAGATTTCTAATTAGTACAGGTGTTTAATACTTCTGTTCAGTTATTAAGCACACATGCTATTAGATGTTTGGAACATGTTAAACTGCATTAACTAGTATGATATAATAACATTAATTGTGTGCCAACAAGTCAATTCAAATTTCTAGGGATTTCTACTTAGAGAATACACAGAAGTAGTACAGTAATACCCCGGGTAACGCGAGTACCGTATAGCGCGAAAACCGCATAACGTGACAAGATTTTCGGAAAAATCTTGTATTGAATAACGCGATTTTAACGTTATACGGAACAAGCGTATGTGTGGGGGGGAGTTAGATTGGGTAGAACATCTACCCAATCCAACCCCCCCAGCACCCGCCCCCATGATGTTTGGAAAGGGTACGGGGCTCCTTACCGTTTTGAAACTTCGGGCGCGCGGTGCGCGTCGTTGGGGGTTAGTGCAGGATACGGGGGAGACCTCCGTGTCCTGCCCTAACCCCCACCGACGCGCGCGCGCCTGCAAGCCACCCAATGTTCCTAAAAGATAAGGATCCTTACCCTTTCGAAACTTCGGGCGTGCGGCACGCATCGGTGGGGGTTAGCGCAGGATACGGGAGGGACCTCCGTGTCCTGTGCTAACCCCCACCGACGCGCACCCGCCTGCAAGCCACCCGATGTTCCGAAAAGATAAGGATCTTTACCCTTTCGAAACTTCGGGAGAGAAGAGGTGCCTCTCCGCGGGGTCTCCCCGGCTTGGGAAAGAGGCAGTTTGGCCGAAATTCCCTCCCCCTGCGCGGGGGTGAGGATTTCGACCAAGCCGCCTCTTTCCCGGGCGCGCTATAGCAACGAGGATCGCACGTCAAGGCAATTGCCTTGACGAACCATCCCCGTTTCGCTCACCTAAACAAGGGTCGGCTTTTCCGAATTCCCCCCTCCCTCGGGGGAGGGGGAAATTCAGAAATGCCGACCCTTGTTTAGGCGCTTTGCGATGGGAGTTTGGGCACCCAAACTCCCATCGCAAAGCGCCTAAACGGGGATCGCACTTCAAGGCAAGGCATCAAAGTGGGGGGAGCCACCCCCCGCTTTGATCCATTGCCTTGATGTGCAATCCCCGTTTCGTGCGCCTGGGCAAGGGTCGGCTTTTCTTAATTCCCCCCTCCCCCGGGGGAGGGGGAAATTCGAAAATGCCAACCCTTGTTTAGGCGCTTTACGATGGGAGTAACTCCCATCGCAAAGTGCCTAAACGGGGATCGCACGTTAAGGTAAGGGATCAAAGTGGGGGGTGGCACCCCCCGCTTTGATCCCTTGCCTTGACGTGCGATCCCCGTTGCTATACCCGTTTGGTAGAAGAGGCTCCCGCTGGCGCGCCTCTTCGCACGTGTGCAAGTGCCTCTTCTCAGGTTTTTTTTAGCGTTGTTCAATCAATGTATCGAACAACGCGAAAAACCAGACAACGTCATGACTTGTGGAACCATGTCATAACGTTGTCCGGGGTTCTAGTGTATATTGTTCCTTTCTTTGCGGGGTAGGGGTACCCTGGGCTTTGCAGCTTGCCCATTATTACATAGGCTGGCTCTTCACCCATGGTGAGGAATTGAACTTCTAGCTTTTGTCTTTGCAGCCTGATATTTAAACCACTCAGTTATCCAGCTAGTTTTACTATATGATAAAAGGTAAACAGGTATGATTGCCCTTGCTCAAAAGCCAGTCCTATCTGACTATAGGGTTCAGTGCTCATCTCCATTTACAGCCAAAGAGCCACTGCTGTCTGTATCTGCAGATGTTTCTGCAGACATGTGGCAGGCATGACTAGACATGGAATGTTTTTTACTTTCCACAGAAGTGATACTTGTTTAAGTACTTGCAATTTGTTGCTTTCAAACTGCTAGGTTGCCAGGAGCTGGGACAGAGATGGGAGCTTACTCTGTCATGCCTAATTCAGGTCTCAAACTGCTGGCCTTTCCAGGCGTCAAATTCAGTGTCTTAACCACAAAGCCACCACAGTCCCAGTTACTATGTGATACTGGATATATATTCCAAGGGAGATCTTGAAGGCTGTTTGGGCCTCTATCATTCAAAAAATTAAAATCTTACATGATTGGAATTAATTTTCTGTTTGACTGATGTGATTATAGTGTTTATGATTTTTTACCCAAAATGTTTTAGGAAATATAACGTAACTTTTAAAAATATTAATGCTTAGCTTACTGGGAACCTAGGATGTTCAGAATAGGAATTGTATCTAAGACTGCTTTTGTTGGAAATAAATTGGGGGCAGCACATAATTTCCCAGTAAGATACTATAATGCTATTACAAACTTAACTGATATTTTTTCAAGGGCATGTCTTTTTTCCAGAGCTGCATTTGCCTTTGTTAATGTCATGAGGCTGGATAACAGCAGACTTAATCTCTTTGTACTGTAAAGTAGGAAATGGCTTTTATTATTCATCAGACTAAACAAACAGTGTCTGAGAGGGGGTTCCCCCCATAGGGAGTTCATTTGTTAAAAGTCCATGTCGGAATTTGGTTTGAAAATCAAAATGGGTTCATTAAAAGGCTATTGTTAAACATGTGATAATCTAGCAACATTGTGTCAATGTCTAATCATTCTCTCTTTCTCTCTTTTATCATTAGTTGGCACCTGCAGTTTGAGGCATCAGCCGCCATGTCAGACTGGTTGCTTATTGGACTCTTTGTAGCCTTGGTTATCCTTCTGCTGCTGACACTCTTTGGCTTTGCTGCTTATTCTGGACTCTTCTCTGAAGTGGTTGTGAGTGCTGGCTTGCCCCCCATTGGCAATATCACAGTGGCATATAAATTCCAAGTGGGGCCTTATGGGGATTGCGGAAGGCTGTTCACGGAGAGCTGCAGCATCTCTCCAAAGCTGTACTCGATCGCTGTCTACTATGACAACCCTCATACGGTAAGTCCCAGGGAGGGCTACGTCTTAGTTGCCCAGTCCTCAACGCATCACCCTCAACACAACAGTGGTTTATGGAGGCTCTTTTTGGAGAGGTTAGGTTTTTATTTGCTATACCGATGTCTCTCATTTTCTGCAAAGGGTTTAGGTTGGTGGGTGTAGTTCTTCTCTGCTTTATATTCTGTAAGGTAGGTTAGTTGTTCTAAGAGAACATGATTGGTCCAGTGTGGTCTGGTAAGCTTCAAGGCTGAGTGGGGTTTGGCCCTGTGTCTCTCCAGTCCTAGTCTGATAGGATCACTGGTGTACCATATGGCTGCTCTGCTACATTTTGAAATGTGCATCCTAAGGTTTCCAAGCTGGCTGTATGGAGTTGCTTAGATCTGAGGCGTTGGTTTTGTCACATTTTGCAGGACCTTTAATCTTTCACAGGATTTAACTTCCTGGAAAAGCAAGCCCCTGCTTTTGGAAAATTGCAGATGCAAGAATGAATTTTTGTACTGGGATATTTGGCACGCATGACAGGATCAAAGTCTCATCATATCTGTGATGTCTGTCTTCCTTTCCATAGCCACAATCTTTCTACTGTCCTGATTTCTTGCATCTCGTAGCTGATTGCCATCTTCATTTCTTTTGCCATTACCAGCCTTGTTAGGGTGGTCTAATTTTTAAAAGATTGGGTATTGCAGTCGAAATCAATTCTCTGTGTCTAGCGAATCTTTACAAGCTGCATGGCCAAAGTCAAAGATTAGCTGTTGGAGGTTCAGCTGTTGAATGTTTCTAACACAGTCTTTCCAAACCAGGATACGTTTCATTACCAACTCTTGGGTGCAAACAATAACAGGCTGTTGCTTGTAACATTGGTTGAGCCTCACTTGGCAATAAGGTAAAGGACAAGATTAGTCTATTTCCAAGAGATTAGAAAAATTAATTTTTTGGATTATAACTCCAAGAATCCCTTGTCAGCATGATCATTGCCCATGCTAGTGGGGGACCTCATGCTTTGTAAACCCCACCTCCAAACAATGTTAGGATTTGGATGGAGAGGATTGTTCTTACACTGACCTCAGTCCCATGGAGAAGGCCAAGATAGATGGAAATGACCATCAGTTGTCCGGAGAGGACTGTTGAGATAGCACCTACCCTGTCTTCATTAGGTCTCTTAGTTTGGTTTAAGGAAAAAGCAGGCTGAAGAGCTCAGGCTATCAGTCGCGGAAGAGATTATCATCTTGCCTCAAAAAATGCTGTACTATTTTATGTAATTTAGTCATTTAAAATTGGGTGCCTTAGTAAAAACAATGTATATTTTCGCAGTTGTTTAACAAATAGTGTTCTTCTTGTTTTATGATGTACACAAAACAAGAATACAGTAGCTGATTATTCTCTGCCTCACTTGGCAATTGTGATTGCATTACAGTTTAGAAATGTTGATCTTTTATTATTGTATGTAACATACCATTGGAAAAGTCTCAAGGCTAGATTAATGAAGTACTGTAGTTGCCAGACTGTGGCATTAAAGCTGAAACACTACTTTTGCTCTCTGTAGGATAACAGTGTTATTTTTTTTCTCTTGCATTCTGTGGGACCTTTCTGACTTTCTAAGCTCTAAAGAATGTGAGAGTTGTAATGTGTATTTTATCACTTGCAGTTTCTGTGGAATGAGGCCCCAATGAAATGACGAGGCTTTTGTGTAAACACAGTGTTAATCTCAGAGATTGGCAGAATACATACTAGGCACCTTATTGGATTCAGGAATGGATTCAAACTGGAACAGAAAATCTAAATTGATGGTTATTTAATAATGACTTACCAAGTGGCACTGGCGATCCTGAAAAATAGTATGTCACTACTTGTCTGAGTTAATAAAGAAGCATATGAAAAACAGAACTTTAGAATGTTAGGTCTTGGCTTGATATCTAAAGCTGCATAGGTATTGTTGTCTTGAAGCAGGTTTGGTAAAATCAATCTGTATATCAATTGTTTTAGGAGAGAATGTTTTATGTATCTGCTTCAATTTTTATGTAGCATGTGAGCCTTGAATATTTGGAAAACTCAAAGAGAAATACCTTATGACTTATAGTTTCAATAGAACCAAGTTTCTTGGTAGATTCATACATGATTTTAAGGATACAGAAAGCTTATGGATTTGAATATAAGTTGAAGAAATCACTAAGTCACTTCCAGAACAGGATATATCTGGAAGACTTTAGTTCATAGGTACTTCTTCTGTGTGTAGGCCAGACATGAAACTGCCAAAATGAAGCCACCTTTTGGTGAGTCCATTCTGCAGTTCCTTTGGCCTGACCTAGTGTGAGAAAGATTAGCCGGCAATACAAGGTTACCATTACCAGGATATGCCTGATTGTGATTCAAAAATAACACAATATTTGAGGAGGCTCTGGGACAGAGATGAGCTTACTCCATCCTGCTGTATTCAGGTACTGAACTGCTGACCACCTGCCTTCCAGCCACTTTAATACTGCCATAAACTGTTATCACTGTGGCCCTTTCTTTTGAAGTAGATGTTCCCAAAGATGTTTCCTGTTACTGTTTTATATCTTTCATCTTGAAGCTGGTTGTTTTCCTCCCTTGTCTTCCAGGCACGAAACCTTTGACCGGAGCCTTGAGGCCTTTAGGAATGGCTTTCCTTGCTAACTCTATTCTTTGTGTTATGCAAAGGGCTTCCAGAGAGATACTCTCTCTTCTCCCCACTGGCAGCTCTGGAATATAGTTATTCCATATAAACTAGAGAATAAGGAAGTTGATTGTTATTGTGCTTTTTATCTTAAACCAATGTTTGGTTGACATTTACCAAGATAAGTGTCCAACTATTTGGAAGGTAGTCAGTTGCCAAGACAACTTTTAATTAAAGAACTTATGCTTATGGTGCATTCTTCATCTCTCCCATTCCTCCCTCTCTGCCTTTATAGCTCTGTGTCCTTTCCAGTCTTCCTCTCCATGGGTGGTGGGGTAAAGCTGGATTAAAAAAAAAAATGAATTGATAAGCAACATTGTCTTGGTAAGTGGCATTCTACTGAATTGGTTTGCCATCCAAGTGATATAGCACTGGATTCTACAGAAAAAGAAATTGCTTGTCATATCTTCTGTCGCTCCCTCCCTCTATAGATGGTAGGAGTGATAAAATTTTGGATTAAAACATGTATTGGTAAGAGGCATACTACTGAGTTGTTGGGGGAAATGCCCACCAGTGCTGTTTTGGTTTGATATCAACAATCCCACATGCTCAAAACTGAACTAAAATGGAATGATTCTAATCCTGCTAAAAACAGAAGAAAACAGTAGCTCTTGCTAGTGATTCAAAAAGTAGCCATGATTAAAGGTCAGGCTGGTTCATAGTTACCTGTGCAACATGTAAAGGTAAAGGTTGCTCTTGGTCGAAAGCCAGGTGTATCCAGCTCTAGGGTTTGGTGCTCTCCATTTATAGCCAAAGAGCCAGCGCTGTCTGCATCTGCAGATGTTTCCATTGACACGTGGCAGGCATAACTAGACATGGGAGTGCACAGAACACTGTTTACCTTCCTTGTCAAAGTGGTACCTATTTACCTACCTGCAATTTCTTGCTTTTGAACTGCTAGGTTGACAGGAGCTGGGACAGAGATGGGGGCTCACTCCATTGTGCAGCACTCGAGTCTCAAACTGCTGACCTGCGGACCTTCCAGTCATCAACCACTAAGCCACTGCAGTCCCACATACGTCATGTAGTTGCTGATAATTAGGTTGAGCCAGACTACTCTAATTGGGGAGGGGGGAATGTGCAATAAATTGTAAAGATAAAGAAGCCATTCCTTGTGTTTTTCCAAACATCTCTAGTGTTGATTAAGGATTTCTAATAAAACATTCTTAGCATCCTTCACAAATTACAGTTGCAGTGATTATTTGTAATGTAGATATACCCTCTGGGTTTCATATCATGTGTATGTATTGATAGCACATGTCCCCTCGTGGGTGGAGAATCCATCACTGCTAGAATGCTTGTATTCACAGGATGGTTTATAGTCCCATGGTATGAAGAGCAGCTGTGTTGAGCCCTTTCTATTTCTGTAGCTCTGTAGGGCAGATGGGATGGTGTCCCCAGGGATGGGGACATGCCAAGACCTTAGAGCTTTAGACAAAGCTCTTCTTGGGCATTTTGCTACTAATGAGAAGAAAGCTACTGTACATTGTGTATGTTTGTAGGACTCTCTTTAGATAAAATAGAACTGACATAGTGTTATGTCTTCTTTATCATAGTTGGTTACTATATCCCCTAAAGCTCAGGTAGGTCAGTGTCATTTCTGTAACATACTCATACTGAAAGGAAGGCTGTACTTTTATTACCATTTTACAAATCTGGCAGTTTTTTTTAGGGCACCCAATGAACTGGGATCTAAGGACACCTGCTGAACTGGGATTCGTAGCTAACAGTAGTTCCAGCATTTATCAGCAGTTTTGTTGTTCAGTCGCACAGTCGATTCCGACCCTTTGCGACCCCATGGACCACTGTCCACCAGGCACTTCTGTCCTCCACCATCCTCCTCAACTCACTCAGTTTTGTGCCCATTGTGTCTACAATACCATCTACCTATCTCATTTTTGCTGCTTCCTTCTTTTTTTGCCCTCCACCCTTCCCAGCATCAAGACTTTCTCAAGAGCAGACTAATTCTCAGAACCTTTTCTTGTTATCTTAGCTAACGTGTCCTTTCATTGGTCTTATGATTTGTGGCATGATCGTTTCTTACTTCATGAGGAGCCGGGATTTCTGGCAACAAGAAGGTGGCCAAAACAGTTGCTGCTTCAGTGTGTTGTACGGTAAATCTAAACACACAACAAAATAAGTCATTTGTAGCTTTAGTTGGGCAACATGTGCACATTTCCCTTAAAGTCTGTCAACCTTATAGAGCCTATTGATGTTATGTTGCTTTCGTGCTAGACCTGATGCAATCTGAGAAGCAACATGAGTATAATACTTGAAAGAGGATGCCATTTGGGACTATGGTTTCTTGAGGAGTTTCAACTGTATCTGCCAATGGTAGCCTGCTGCCTCTTTTCCCATTCCTCCACTCCGTTCAAGAATGTTAAAATGAGTACCTTATGTTACCTACCGTCTATATAACCAGATTTGCTTCTATTTAGTCTTTGATAAATTCCAGCAAGGAACCTTGAGGCCTGTATGGTATATGTGGAAAGCAGTCTATCTCTTTCAGTATGGTGATGATTCTCTGCCTCAGTCAATTCTTCTCCTTTGGCTTTGTCATTGGCTAAAATTAAATCTTCATTGGTACATGTTTTCAGTAGTAACCAGCAAACGAGTCAGATTCTGCATCTCTCCACATTCACCCAGTCCACATGGAAACATGTGTTATACACATTTACCTTCCAGAAAGTGGGTGAACAGACAAAATGGGTTTAAGACATTAAAGACAAGAGGAGATGACTAACAGTTCTTTTGGATGCCTGGTTCATAGTAACTGAACTTCGCAAAACAGATGTTTCATCCTTGTCACAGAAGGAGAAACAAGGTCACAAGGAAATAGCTCAGTAACGTCTGTTGCTCCCACAGTGAGCCAATGGGACCATGGAAAACTCACTGTTGCCCAGCCTTTCATTGCAGCTGTTGGACAGGAAACCTCAATGGCTTGGCAGAATCCCTTTCCAATAAGCTTTGCCCTGTATACACTCACTCTGGAATGCTGTAACCGAAGCCCTGCACCACACCTTCAGTAGGCAATAGAAGTGGAAAGGGAGGCTAAATGGAGTTTCTCCTCCTGTTAGAATGCTGGAACTATGGAGTCAAAAGGCATTTGTCATTTCTTCCTCAAGCTGTCTTGCAGGGCCTCAGCTGACATCCTGTCTTGTCTGGCAGGAAAGGGAAAGAAAGTGTGCCCGGCAGACTAAAGAAATGCAGCAAGGGAGCTTGCCTCTGTGTGGGAGTCTTGGCATCAAATGTTGAATTTTATTGAGAAGATACCTTCTTGAGTTGCAAATCACAAGAGATGGGTGTTGGGAAGACAGCAAAGGCTTTTGCCCTCTGTATATGGAGATGCATATATAGCTGCAGGGGTTGCTAGGGAGAGGTGACTGCTTAGAGATGCTGCCTAGATCCTGGACTGATTTAGGAGGGCCAGCTGGAGTACAGAAAAAGAGAGTATGAAATCACCAAGTGGAAACCTATCATTACCTATATGTGTCCCATTTTGTTGTGGGCTTAATTCTAAACATGGATGCCCACATTGCCAACAAGTGCTGAATGTGGGTGGAGCTGCTATTGTAAAAAGATTCAAAGTTAATCTTTATAATTTAAGTTAATAGAATTTCAACCTGTTCTTTGCCACCCCAAGCCCCCCCCCCCAAAAGACGACAAGACAACATCGTGGAATAGAAATTGGCCACTTTATTAAGTGACAAGTAGAAAATATATACAACCCTAAACGCAGGGGCCAGCAAAGCACGGGGGCAAATCTCTGGGGGGAGATTTGGGCTAGGCCAAACCGCAGAGCCCTAGATAAAAGCTCTTTAAGCTCCTTTAGTCTGTTCAGTTTTGGATCTTGAAAGCTATGCCAACTTAGTCAGCCACAGGCTCTAAGGTAGCTTCTCTGGAAAATCAACCTCTCTTCTCTTTAGATAGTTGCTTGAGATGAGGGGTGAGCAGAAGGCATTAGCCCTGTGTCCAAATAGCTTTTCACTTCTCTCATGGGGCTGCAGCAGCTCCATCATTCCCATAGCAGCTGCTTTGCAGCTGATGGAGAAAAGTTGCCTGTTAGGTACAAAGAAGAGTAGGGTGGGTCAAGAGATCGGGGAAGGGAAGAGACTTAACATCTGACAGGGGTCTGGCTCAAAGAGGCATTCCTCCCTGAAACATGGACCCTCTATTGCCAAGACATCAAAATGTTTGAGTGCTTTCACCAACAGAAGCTAAGGTTTATGTTGAACATCAGTTGGGGTGACTATGTCACCAACATCGCAGTCCTCAAGAAGGCAAATGTAAATAGCATTGAAGCATCCATCATAGCCCATTGTCTTAGATGGATAGGGCATGTCCGCCCTATGGATGGTTCCAGGCTTCCTCATCAAATTTTTTATGGCAAACTTAGCTCCAGTACAAGATTTTGCAGAGCTCCTTTGAAGTGTTATAAGGACCAGCTGAAAAAACCATGAAGGTGTTAGGTATAAACCCAAAAACTTGGGAAGCAGCAGCCATCGATTACCCTCTTTGGTGCCAAACCATCTCTGCTGCTACTGATCACTTTGAAGGAGAACGCTGCAGACATGAAGAGGCTAAGTGACAAACACGAAAGCTTCATCAAACTCAAGTCGCCCTCCACCATCTATACAGTGTAATGTGTGTAGTTGCATGTTTCATGCCAGGATCTGTTTATTGAGTCACCAGAGACATATCCATCAATTGAGAAAATGACTTTCAGGAAAAATGTATGCTTGGATATGAGTAGCCGCCGCTGCCACCACCACCACCGCTGCCACCACCGCTACCGAAAATGGCAGTGAAGATGAACAACCTTTGAGAGATATTGTGAAACTGCACTAGGGTTAAATGTTCCTTTCTTATTGTCAGTACTCCAGAAAGTAATAGAATACAGTACTTGGAATGTAAAGTTTTAGATGACTCTTGGGAGTCTGCTCCCCAGGCACAGTAGTTGAAACAGATTTGATCTATCAGGAACCTTATGGCTGAAATCTTGTAGTACAATTCCACAGATGGCATAACTTTTGAAAGAGAATTAAGTTAATAATTTAAGAAATCTCCATGATAAGCTAAGAGATCTCCACATACATTATTATCTGTGGCATACTGAGTCATGCAACTCAGCATGCCACAGGTAAGGTTTATGGAGATTGCTTAATTTACAGCAGTTCACCTCTAAAAGTTATGCTATTTATATAAACTGTGCAACAGGATTGCTGCCTGTTTCTGAACTACACTGCAAATGTTGTGGACCTGATGCCATGTCCTAGGCTGGTTTCATGCATTTGAACTTCTGTGTCAGTTGAAGAGAATAGTCAATTGCTAACCTATGTAGACTTAAGGGAGGAATAGCCAAGAAGTCATGTCACGTCAGCAGCAGAGAATTTAGAAAAACCAGCTGAAGACATCCTTTTGTAAGAGGACCAGGGAAGTTTGTGTGAAAAAGATCTGGCTTGTTAGGGGACCTTGGAGTGCTGCTGTTTTGTCCCAGGAAGGTTTTATACAGATCTCTTAAACACCTTGAGAGGTGGCTGAAACCTTTCATGAGAATGTTTGGAATGTATTCTTTACTACCTGCACAACTGATGCTTGAATATTTCATTCCAGTGGACTTCTGACAGATTTACCTGTGGATTGCATTATTAGAGTAAAGAGAAGATGGTGCTGGGAATTTGGCTTTTGGTTTTTGGGGTAACATCCCCACCATTCTCAATTCTACAAATGCATTTTTCATGCAGTCTCAAAGGTGCCCATGGATTTTGCTACTTGCCAGCTTACATAACAAACAAATGCCCTGATTTGGGCACCTGTCATTTACTGTCATTCATTGCCCCACCTTTCTCTCTAGTGCAGGGGTGCCCAAACTACAGCCCATGGGCCATATACGGTCTGCATGATGTCACCTGCATGAAGCTCCTGAATAGGTTGAAAGAAGAGAGTGAAAAAGCTGGCTTGAGACTCAACATAAAGAAAACCAAAATCATGGCAACAGGCCCTATCAGTCACTGGAAAATAGATGGGGAAGAAGTAGAAGCAGTGACAGATTTTACTTTTCTTAGGATCAAAACTCACTGCAGACGGTGATTGCAGCCATGAAATAAAAAGGCGACTAATTCTTGGGAGGCAAGCGATGAGAAACCTGGGGAGCATAGTGAAAAGTAGAGACATCATATTGAAAACAAAAATTCGTATTGTCAAAGCAATGGTATTCCCTGTGGCAATGTATGGATGTGAGAGCTGGACCATTAGGAAAGCTGAGCGCAGAAGAATAGATGCCTTTGAGATGTGGTGTTGGAGGAGATTTTTGAGAGTCCCCTGGACAGCAAGGAGAACAAATAGGTCAATCTTAGAAGAAATCAACCCAGAATGCTCCTTGGAAAATCAAATTGTAAAGATGAAGCTAAGGTACTTTGGACATCAAATGAGAAGAGAGGATTCACTTGAGAAGGCCTTGATGCTGGGAAAGGTGGAGAACAAAAGAAGAAGGGAGTGGCCAAAAATGAGATGGTTAGATGGTATTGTAGAGACAATGGGCACAGAACTGAGCGAGTTGAGGAGGATGGTGGAGGACAGAGGTGCCTGGCGGACAGTGGTCCATGGGGTCGCAGAGGGTCGGAATTGACTGTGCGACTGAACAACAACAACAAATGAGTCACCATCCGGTTGCATTTGCCACTGACACTGGAAGTGACTTGCTGCCACCAGAAGTGCCTCCCCCTTTTCCATTTGAAGTGTCAGGGACAGCAAAATAAATAAATACTTTTTGAAAAGGCCAAAAACACATGTTTAGTTCACCCAGCAGTGGCACCAGGAGGAACCAGCTGTTTGGGGGGGGGGGCGTGGTCAAGTCCCCTGGCGTGAAAAGTTTGGGCACCCCTGCTCTAGTGTTTCTATTTAATTCTGTTTTCACTGTTCCTCCCATTGATACTGCAGTGTAAATTGAAAGGCACATTTTGAAACCACCCGTCTAAAATTTGCAAAAAATTTTTGCAGACAACTCAAGGAATCCGAGGTGTTCCTTAAAATACAGAATAGTGGAAATGGCCCAATAGAAATAGAAACCAAGTTTTAATGTGGATGTTAATTACAGTAATCATAAATATTTCACCATGTAATAAGCTAACAGTAGCCTCTAGAACAGTGGTACCGAAGCTAAGGCCCGGGGGCCGGGTGCGGCCCCCGATGCCAATTTATCTGGCCCACGAAGCCCTCGTCGCTCCTGGAAGCAGAAGTAAAATGCACCCATATGGGCGCGTTTTACTACTGCTTCCAGGAGTGACGAGAGCTTCGCGGGCCGGATGAATTGACGTCAGGGGCTGCACCCGGCCCCCGGGCCTTAGGGACCGGCTCCCTGAACCATATGATCGGCCCACAGCCCAAAAGGTTTAGACACCCCTGCTCTAGAAGCAAAACTATTTTACTATAAAATATGGTCTCTCTAGTCTTTACTTGTACTTATCTAAACATTTTGGGGGACTACCTTTTAATTGGCGAATACCTAGTGTGGTGTAGTGGATACAGTGACAGACATGGGCTTGAGAAAACAGGGTTTGATTCCCCCACTTAGCTATGGAAATTCACAGGACACGGAATTGGTAAAATTCCTCTTTAAATATCTCATTTACCTTACAAGCCCTTATTTAGTTAATCATAAATCGGTTTCAACTTAATGAATCCGATACCCATTCATTGTGCCTTAAAGCATCTACAAGTTCTTGCTTCAGCAAATAGATTTGCTGAGCTTATAAGGGAGAATTGCATCTTTTAGAATAGGGGTGCCCAAACTTTTTGGGCCATGGGTTGGTTACATGGTTCAGGGGGCTGGTCATTATGGCCCAGGGGCTGGATCCGGGGCCCGGGCTTCGTTTGGGCACTCCTAGAATGTATTTGGTCACCACAAAATGAGTTTATTCATCATACTGTTTCTGCTTTTCCTTGTAAAATTCAGACTTACTTAGAAGGCACTCCCAGTGGTTTCCCATCAAGAAAGACCCTAGAGTTTCTCACTTTATGACAAAGGATTCTAATTTATGCTGAGAGATAACATTTGTATGTTAGCACAGGATTCTCTACCTGTCTGGTAGTAGCTCTTGAAGATCTGAGGCAAATATCTTTCCTTGACGTATTAGCTATAGACTGCATAGGCTGATCTTGGGTTTCTGCATTTTAAGCAGGCATTCTGATGTTGAGCTGTGGTCCTTCCCCAGGCAAGTGCTACCACACAAATGACTGAGCAGCCAGATAGCATTTTGGCCTTGATATCAACCAGTGATAGGAAAAGTTATTCTTTTGGACCACAATTCCTATGCAGCCTGGAGTTTTCTGGGAACTATATTTCAGAAAAGTAATTTCCCCCATTTATAATACTGATAGCACTTAATGAAAGGTGGTTGTTAAGTGCTGTCAAGTTGCATTTAACGTATGGGGTTCAAAGTATTTGAGATATTTAAAGAATGGTTTTGCCACTGCAACGCCAAACCACTAGTGAGTTCCCATGGCCAGGCAGTGACTTGAACCAGCATCTTCTCTGTCCCAGTCTGTTACTCTATCCATTACACCACACTGCCCCTCAATGAATGAAATTTGTGGGTGGGGGGCCCCTTAATTTTAAATATCAACATATCCCACTTAGCTTTGCTCAATGAGTTTGTGTTTCATGCATTTCCCCTTCCTGCTTGTGTGTATACTTCTCTGGCAGATTTCCAGGAAGATTTTGAGCACTGCCATCCATTGTGCATCAGGATGGATTTCATTCTCATCTGGCCTTTTTCCAGTTTTAATGACCAGGTGACTCTTGGTGAGGATTCTGGCAAGCATCACACGTTCTTGCATATTCTTATTTACAGAGCTCCACACAGCAGCTGTGGAAAGGTCAGTGAAAATTGTTGGCAATACTGCCACCCTGGTTCCTCCTGTTGCTCTGAGGAAAATTTGAGTAGCTGTCAGGACAATGAGAAGCCCAGTAGGTATGTTCATTCTTCCTTCCACCTCAGGCAGTTTCATTGAAGTGGACTGAAAATCCTGTTGACAATTGTACTCCTCAGTTCAATTGCTTAAAAACTTTTTTCCACCAAAGCATTTGTTTGTAAAAATTATATACAGGCATTCTAGTATAACTGACACTCAGTGCATTTTGCAAAATATTTTTTAAAAAAAGATAAAACCCTCAAAACAATCAAATACAACATTTCAATGAAAGAAAATTAATAAACAAATACCTAATTGTAGCCTATATAAATCCTATACAGTATTCTTGATGGTGAGAATACAACCTCTCAAATAAACTCTAATGTAAACTGGGGGTAACAACCAAAATTCACTCCAAACTTCACCATCAATGGAGAAAATCTGAAAAAGCCTCCTTAAACAGATAGGGTTTCACCTGTTTCTGAAAAGTACTAAGAGGCTGCCCAATAGATCTCCACTGGAAGCTCATTTCACAGTGAGTAAGCCACCATGAAAAATGCCCTACTATGGCTGCAGTGGCTCAAGTGGCTAAGACACTGACTGGAAGGCGGGAGGTCAGCAGTTCAATTCCAGAGTACTGCAGGATGGAATGAGCTCCTGTCTTTGTCCCAGCTCCTGCCAACCTAGCAGTTCAAAAACAAGAAATTGCAAGTAGATAAATGGGGACCACTTCAGTGGGAAGGTAAACAGTGTTCCATGTGTGTAGTCATGCCTGCCACATGACCACAGAAACGTCTGCAGAAGCAGACAGCGCTGGCTCTTCAGCTTTGAAACAGAGATGAGCACTGAACCCTAGAGTCAGATATTTATTATTATTTATTATTAATTCAATTTATATGCCGCCCTACTCGGTGCAACCGACTCAGGGTGGCTCACAAAACTCACAAATATAACATTCAACATTATAATCAACAATATATTACATAATCACAATAAATTTGAAATTAAATATAATAGAAATTACAATATGATACAATACAACAAAACAGAAAAATAACAACAAATACATCAATGTTATCAGTGTATATCATAGAAACAATTACAAACAATCACTTCCCTCCAGGCAAGTAATTATAATTACAAAGCAGCAGAATAGCAGCAAATACATTAATATCATCTGTACATATCATAAAACAAATTGCAGTGCAAAACAATCACTTCCCTCTGAGCAGACAGATATAGTCACTTCTCTCCAAATAGACAGTTTTGGTCACTTCCATGACTGGCTTTCTAGCAAGGGAAACCTTTACCTTTACTGTGAGCATTTGATCTTCTGTCTTTGTGAGATGACCATCCTTAGCAACATGGTCTGTGAGGATCTCAGCACAATGGATTTATTTCTTTGGGAAAGTCTCTCTGCCAGGTAGCAAGGTCCAAAATCACACAGGACTTTGTCAGTACCAACACCTTGAATCTGGCACATAATACAACGGACAACCAGTGCAGACCTACCACAGGAAAATATGATCAAATCTGTGTACTCTGGTAATCTATTTTGTGGCTGCATTGGTATTCATTGTAGTAGCCGTACCAATTTCAAGGGAAGTTCAATGTACAGAGCAATATGTTTTAAAACTATAAAATGGGATTTGGGCATGTTGTTTTTATGCACTCTTTGAAATGCTACAGAAGATATAACCCATTGTGCAGCTAGTGGGTTAACTGGGAACCATGTAAATTACTGGCATTTTGTTCACAGGGACTTACGGCCAATTGCACTAGATTACTGTTAGGTTTTCTTCAAGCTAGAAGGAATGCCTGAATTGGTATTACTGCCGTATGAGTAATTTGTATATCCCAAATTCTTGTCATGTTGGAGCTTGAATACTTTAAAAATTACTTTATGCAAATCAAGACTTATTATGATGAGTATGTTTTCCATAAGGTATATAAGAGGATAGTTGAGTGGTGAGGATATTTCTGCTAGGGCCCCAATGAGGTAAAAGAAGAGAAATTGTTCCTGTTCAAAATGTACAGCAGATATCGATCTCTAATCCTACAGAAAACTAGGTTCTTTTGACTGACAATCCCCCCCCCCCAAAAAAAGGGGGGAACGGGATTCTGAGGCTTTGGATTCACAGTATCCTTGCAAATGAGAATTAAGGTGCTCTTTTAGGTGGGAGTCAAAGCAGATAACTTGCTCCAGTTGCCTCAGGTGAACATGTAGTCTAGAGCTAGCAAGATACGAGTGGTATTTCTGATGCTGTAAACACTGTCTTTTACACTTTTATACCGAGTGCAAAAGCAGGCCTGAAACTTAACATAAAAAACCCCAAGATCATGGCTTCCAGCCCCATTACTCCCTGGCAAATAGAAGGGGAAGGAATGGAAACAGTTACTGACTTCACTTTCTTGGGATCTAAGATCACTACGGATGGTGACTGCAGCCATGAAATAAAAAGACGCTGTGGCAAACCTCGGCAGCATAATAAAAAGAAGAGACATCACACTGCCAACAAAACTCTGCCTAGTTAAAGCAATGGTCTTCCTGGTAGTAATGTATGGCTATGAGAGCTGGAACATAAGGAAGGCTGAGCGCAGAAGAATAGACGCCTTTGAACTGTAGTTCTGGAGAAGACTCTTGAGAGTCCCCTGGATTGCAAAGAGATCAAATCAGTCAATCCTAAAGGAAATAAATCCTGACGGCTCCTTGGAAGGACAAATGCTGAAGCTCAAGCTCAAATACTTTAGCCACCAAATGAGAAGAGAGGACTCACTGAAGAAGGCCTGAGAATTTTCTTTTGAAGATTATTGTGAGTGTGTATTGTTAGCCGGACTGCAGTTATCTTGCTTCCTTCCTTAAAATTTGTTACTTTCTTGTTTTCCCCATCTCTTCTTTACCTTGTACTTTATTCCTAAATTTGTTCCAGGGTCTACTGCAAACACAGTTCTTGTATATTAGACTGTACATTTTAAAATGCAGCATGTGTTGTTACTAAGGTGTCACCTTGGCATAGTTGTCATTACTCCTAAATAAGCTGTTGCATGGAAAATTACAAGTTGATGTGCTGCCAAAAAAAAAAAAACCCCTAGGAGATCAAGTTGCACATAGCATATGACGTGGGATATGGTGTAGCTTTGATGTTGCCAATTGTGCTTGACAAAACTCTGATTAACTTTGAGCAGCAAATCAAAGCACGTGGGAATTCCCTTTCTTGGTAGCTGTTTTTGCATCATGTTGCCTTAGATCTGGCCCCAGATGGCTTCTGTTATTTATATACTGGTATCCGTATATTTGGTACTTTATAGAGTGTACAAAGAGAGGTCCCTACTCTGAGAAGCTTAATTTAAATTCATCTGAGGAACAACAATGGAATGGATCTGATAAAGGGAGTAATTAAGTTTAGGCAAGAAAGTAGTTAATGTTTGGTTCAGCATCATATGTCACCACCATAACCTGCAAGCTGCAAGCTGCATGACCAACATGTTTTGGGGGAGAAGAAAAGGAAAGAGTGTCACTAGACAAGGTATATAGCATCAGAAAGTTGAGCACACATTTAGAGCTACTGTGCTGCTATGTTGATTGCTTATGTATCATTTATTTATGTAACCTATAAAAGTAGTTCAAGTGCCATAATTTCAGTTTGGCAGTTACATTTCCATTTGCATAAGTTGGATCATATTTGTCTGCTTTTCTTTTCTTCGGTGTTGGTCACAGAGTGTCTGTTTATAAAGGATGAGACAGGGTATATTATCAATACATAGGGATGTATTCAAACTGTCACTGGGCATATGCATATGAGGGCAATCTAGATCAACTCCAACAATTTGTGTGATTTCTGAGATAGAGGTAAAAGCCATGTGATCACAGATTCAGCTATGCTAACTGAATCTTTGTCCATTATTTCTCTTAATCTGTTTTCCCAGGTGATGGTCCCCAAGTGGATTAAATCCCACTTGAATCCATCTTGAGGGAGGGCAGCAGTTCATCAATACTGGCCTGGGGCTGAGGAGGACTTTGCGTGCCAAAAGGGCTCAGGACCAGAAAGTGACTTGCGGAACTGGACCAGTGCTGTCACACTGCAGTGCAGAAGGCAATGGAAGGCCACTGCATTATATTGTTCCTAGGACAATCTTCATGGCTGATTGCCTTGAAGATAGCCAGTACAGTATTTGGAATCAGATATGGTGCTTGAATAATAATAATAATAATAATAATAATAATAATAATAATAATAATAATAATAATAATAATAATAATAATAATAATAATAATAATAATAATAATAATAATAATAATATATTTCTCATTAGATAATGTACCTGGGAATGATAAAAGGAACCTAGGAGGTTGTTTCATAACTCAGATTGTTGAGCCATATAGCTAGTGTTCATACTAACTGGTACTGGTCTCCAGAGTTTCAAGTGAGAATCATTCCCAGCCTTACCTATTGAATATGGAAGACACAACCTGTGACATGGACCTTTAGTCCTTGGTTGGCCTACCTTTTCATACTACGGATTATTCACTAAAGACACATGTTTTACAGACTGTAGTTTAATGAATGGCAGGTTCAATCTGATGTCTTTTGTGTGCAAAGGGTGCCCCATCATTCATTAAGCTACAGTCTGTAAAACATGTATCTTTAGTGAATTGTCTGTAGTATGAAAAGGTAGGCCAGCCAAGGACTGAAGGTCCATGTCACAGGTTGCATCTTCCATATTCAGCACTAGAGATGTACATTGTCTTAGTTGTCCTGAGACATGCCAATAGATCATACAACAATGTGGTTTAAAAAAATCAAATCAAAAGCCTTTATTGGCATTACAACCAGCACTACAGTGCCAAAAGCATCGTTGACAGTTGATTCAACAAGGTATGATACAAATAAAATCACGGGGAAGCTGGGATCAATTACCACCTCTAGGGTAGAATCATTGTTTAAAAGAAGCAGCAGGCTGAATCTGGAAGTCTGCTGCACCTTGTCAAAAATTTAAGCTGGATTTCCTCATAATATACGCAATAGAAATAGAGATGGTTAACTGTTTCGGCTCATTTGGCCTCACAGGGGCAGATCCTGTTTTACATAATTTACATAAAGTTTTTATTGGCATTACATTGGCTCTACAAGAGCCAGTGGTATCAAAAATGGTTAAGACAATGAGGAGTGGTGCAATTAAAACATGGAAAACCAAGGATCACCATCTTCCGCTGAAAGGATGAAGTCGGATGGCACATCAGTGGGGCCAAACAATGTAGTTAAAACAGTAGCACAAGAAGGAAGTGTTACAGAAAGAGATTGACGGTTCAACAGCAGGCCCTAAAGATTTCCTTGGCAGTTCAGCTGCTGAGATTTTGAGGAGGATTCAGAGTGCGCCTCAGGCAACTGTGTGCAATGTTAGTTTTACGCTAGCCATTGCATTCTGGAATTTTCCTTTTAAAGAGACAATATATTACACAAGTTCTCAATAAAAACAACTTTCTGTTCATGGCCTTCCCGTTTCACCAAACCTTTTTCATAAAATCTCTCCATACACCATTGAATGTATTCCCCTTTAAGTCTCCATTTTTTATTTTAATCCCAGTGTGTGTTTACTGTTGATTGCTATGTCCCAAACCTCAGGATACCATTTTGTCCATTTAAATTCATATTTTACTGTCCAATTTCTTGCAGTTAATAATCCTGTGCCATCATTGACTTAGAAATGAGTTATTTCCTTGCCCTTTCCCATTGAACATTTACATAAATGTTACATACATTTAGGAAGAATTTAAATACATTGCTGGTGGGGCAGGTATGGGGGAGGGGCTGCACAATGACCCCAGCTCGCTGGTTGGTTTGAGCCCCCTCCCTCAACTTTTTTAATCTTTAAGAATTTGGTTTTTTAATTTTTTAATCTGTTATTAACTTCTCTATCTTTTAAAATCGTTTAAAATTTTAATCTGAATTGTTGTTGATGTTTTTATGATATGTTAAACTGCCCTGAGTTGCCCCGGTAAGGAGGGCAGTATAAAAATACGAGCGAGCGAGCGAGCGAGCGAGCGAGCAAGCAAGCAAGCAAGCAAGCAAGCAAACAAACAAAAGTGCTATTTTGGGGCATTCTGCCATCCTTGAATTTAAAATATTGCCCATTTCTCTAAATATTAATTTTCAGAAATTAGGAACCAAATTCTTTTGATGTCTCTTGCCTGGTCATATTTGTGGAAGCCAGGTTACTGCCTGGGAGAACAACCTTCACAAACATGCTCATTTCTGGATTCTGTGCCAGACACTGTGGCCTCTTTTCCATTAGTAGGGTGGCAGCTTATTCCCACCACCACCACCACCACTCTGGTGTAAAATGTTACTTTTGGAAGTGATTCTCCCCCACACCTGCAAAAGTCTATGGCTGCCAGAAATATTAGCACAAAGAAATCTCCGTTTAAGCTCCACTACATTTCCAAAACTAATGGTTCTGCAAAGCATCTTCCATCTCAGCCTTTTCCCCATGTGCAGCTTAAAAAAAATGCTTATCTGAAAAATATACAAATGCCTGCAGGAACCCAAGATCAAATCAGTTCCGGCCGCCTCTAAAACAGCTGGAAGTAAGCTGGCCATGTTCATTGTGATAAATACCTGGATGCAGATTGGTTCCGGAGGTACTTAAACGTCTCTGTACAGCACCATACCTCTCATGATAGATTCTGCTCAGCCATTTAGTGACAGCGATGTCCTGGGGCGGGATGAATTTTCAGCAGTGTTTGCAGATCCTGTTGGCCACAGTTACCCATTGTCAGGGATTTGTCAAGAGATGTGTCTCATAAGCCAGTGAAAATATGCCTTCCTGCCCAAAGGGATATGGATTGCCAAGGTAAAAAACAAACATGTTTTTTTCTCTGACAGGTTGCAAAGTGTTATTTCTGTGGTCCCATTCCCCTGAAGTCTGGAAGGACTTGTTTTAAACTCCTGGGGTTTCTTTCACCATCTCCAAGTATGCTGTCATGACTGTTTTGTCTGAAGAATTCTTAGAAGATCACTCTTACTTGGCTGCAAGTTGAGATAATTCATGATGAATATTTTCATTGGTCTGTTAAAAAAATAAGTAATGAAACTGAGTATTACTTTTGCAGTAGGTCACTGCTTTGTGCCATTTTGGCACATCTCTGCATGCGTTTGACTTGCTCCTGCATAACATGGTTGGCTGCCGGGAAGTTTTGAACTTGTTTAACCTGGGATCTTGTGACACAACGAAAAGGTCACTTTAGCATTGTGTCTAGTGGAATTCAGGGGCAGTTCAGGATGTGTGCGTGTTTAATTCTGAAAAAGCTTACCAGCTCTAAGATTCCCTTGTGCTTCATTGGAGCAAATTTACATTTTATCAATAGCAATAGCACACTTATATACCGCCCCATAGCGCTTAGTGCACTCTCTGAGTGGTTCACAAGTTAATTAGCATTTTGCCCCAAACATGCTGGGTACTCATTTTACCAATCTCAGAAGGATGGAAGGCTGAGTTAACCTTGAACCTGAGTCAACCTTTTATCATTTTTGGGAATAGAAACAGATACATACAGAAATTGATCTTTGGCAGTTCCATCCAGCTAATGAAAAAGTTCTGGATATGGTACAACATACTGTAAAAGTTGGTGCCAAAAGCTATGTGTCCAGTTTGGCAAAACAACATGAAAAGCCTTGAATTTGTATTTGAAAATATTGGCATGCACTTAGCTGTGTAAATTTCTGGCTTAGCTTTATTTAAAACCAGCTAGCACAAAGAATCTTGGTGTGTCTGCTTCTATTATAATGAAATGCTTGGAAGAAAGAATCCAAAGTTATTTGCTCCAGTTATGTTGCTTTGCTCAGACACATCTAGTGTTCTTTTTTCGAAAACAGATGCCAAAAAGTAGAAATAGATTGGGGTGGATCATTAAACAATCTTTTAGAAGACTACTAGTTTGAGGCCTTATGCCTGCTCTTGTTTCTTTTTTAGAGAACAATTACACTGGTTTGAATTACAACCTCAATTACATTTGAAACTGTAATTAGTGTTCTCATTGCGCTTGCAATTTGATTTGGAAATTCAGTGTCTAAATTCGATTGGCATTCCAGCTCATTCCAATCCACAGATCCCTTCCTTCCTTCCTTCCTTCCTTCCTTCCTTCCTTCCTTCCTTCCTAGCATGGATGGTTGAGTTCCTCATGTATAATTTGTGAGTTTCTTGATGATGTAGTTCCTTGTATTAACTTTGGCTTTGGTGTTCAGACAGTGCTGCTTAAAAGAGAGTGTCCTAAATAAAAAGCTGAAGGGGAGTGACAGCAGGCTAAGCTTGTTTCAACTTCCTATCCTAAACATACTCATCCATTTATTTATTAATTTATTTATTACATCTTTATACTACCCATTTGGGAGACTTCCCACTCTGGGATACAAATATCACAACAAAACATACAACAAATCAAAAACAGACCAACCAAATAAATCTCAAAATAAAATAAAGTAACTGGCATCTGAGGGCACAGAGGATCAACTGACTGGCTAATTTATAGCTAAAGGGGCAACACCCTGCAATGCCTCCTTGAATAAGAAAGTTTTTTTTTTAAAGATAGCCAGTGATGGGTCTTGATGTAGCTCCACCAGTAGAGTGTTCCACAGTGTTGGTGCTGCCACCGAGAATGCTCTATTTCTAGTTATAGACTTTCCCTGAGGTCGGCACCTGGAGCTATGCAGACTGTGACAAACAGGAGATGCAGGGAGTTGTTCTGAGGGATAGACGCTCCGACAGATAACAAGGTCCCAAACTGTATAGGCTCTTCTATGATAACACTAACTCCCAGAGTCTTGCCCACATCCTCAGATTGCAAGAACAAAAACTTATCCATTAATACTGGATAAGCTAGGGCCAAAGTTACATTTATAAGAATGCATCAACTTAAGCAAAATGGATCTGAGCAAATTTGCTTACCAACTGTGCAAATTCTTCATAGTGAGTTTTTGGGTGGTCTGTATTCCCTTACTGTGGGCCAGAAAATAGTAGTCTCTTGACCATTTGAAATAATTTTACAGATTCAGTGGTGGCCACTAATACTTTGCTACCACTGTTGTCATGGAGTAGGCCTTCCAGTGGGTTCTAATCTGTATTTAGCTGGATTTGTTTCACGTTTTCTGCCATCATCTCCATCCCATTTGTTTCATCCTCTGCAGCTTCATAGTAAACCTGGGGGCCAGTTTGGCTACACAACAGGCATGGGCTGGGCCACCAGGACAGGAGGATTCATCCCGGTGCGCCCGCGCCTCTGGTGCCCTGGGGTGCAATTAATAAATTTATTATTAATTTATCCGACTGGCATGCTGCACTTTAGATTAAGCCATTGCTCCAAGCTCCCTCCTTCAGCTTGGAGCAATGGTTTAAAGTCTTTATTCTAAAGTGCTCCATGATGGGCGGACTAAACGAGGGGGCGGCGGCGACCAAGCAGTTCCCAGGGGCAGCCTTCTCCCCCATCCCTTGGTCGCTGCTCCTCACCCCGTCCAGCATCCTCCCATGGTGCCCAGCACACCTCTACTACATGGGAGGGGGCACTTAGGAGCAATTGTGTCTACTGCCTTGGATATTTCTCTATGCCAGGGGTTAGCCAGGTCTTTGAGAGGATCACCTATCAAGGTGATGGGAAACTCCACAACAGCTATCAGGGAACCATTTGAATTGTCAGCCTCCTTGGGTTCTATTTTCCTTATTAAAAGAACAAGAATACATAACTTTTTGGGAAGTAGGGATGAATGTATAAGAATATTGTTAATAGATATAAAATAACCATAAATTGAAAATGTAAGTACCATAGGTGGTGGGGAGCACAAAGAAGATTGTTTTGTTGCTATAAAATTATACACACATATAATTTGTTATTGTAATAGTTACTGTGATAGTGTAATTTGTGTGTGTGTTTGAATGTTGTCTTGTTTTAATAATAATAATTTTTTTAAAAGAAAAAAAGAACAAGAAATATGATTGTTCTTAATAAGCATTTCCTATGATTCAGGTTAGATCTTTGCCTGTAGAGGCTTGTCTGAGAGGTCAAAGGCTTGCCACAGGCTATGTAGCCTAGCTTTTTACCAAAAGTGGAAGGTGAAATGCTCACCTGAGACTTAGCTCAAGCTCAGTATGCAGAGCCAGGAGGGAGATGAAGAAAACAGAAGCAGATAGGAGTACAGTATTTCTAATATGTGGGCAAGATGCGTTTTGCTTCAGAGCTGAGCTGTGAATGAATGGGTGGAGATGAGGCACTCTTTGAGCAAACACCTGGATGACTCTGTTTGTGTGTGACTGTGCCCACATTTGCCCTTTTGGATGTTTCTGTTGCCTTGACATTGTACACAGTGCCATTCCTATGTTTTCTGTCTCACCAATGACAACAGATATGCACTACCACTATTCTCTGCTGAGCCATTGACCACTGCTCAGAAAAAGGGATAATTTTCTCTTTCCCCTTTTTGCTACTTGAAGCTGGGTCCTAGAAAGAGCACCAGATGGAGATCTTTGCTATGTTAGAAGAGACCAAGGAGAATAAGAGACTTCTGGTCATTGAAAGAATGGATTTTTAAAAATTAGTTTCTGTGACTTTTGATGTAACTTTAAACCAGTGTTTCCCAATGTGGGACCCGCACTTCAGTTCCCAGAGGCCTAAGTTAGTACAATGGCTGATCATTGCTTTGGGGAATTGACTAGGTTTCTGGGAATTGAAATCCAAAAACCAAAGGTTGGAAAATACTGCTCTAAACCTATTACAAATACATATGTGCATCTTTTTAATGTCAAGTTCTTATCAATCGTTTCTCAACAAGCCTCAAATTGTTAGCAAAAAAAAAAATATAATTGACCAACTGCCTTATAATGTTAAAATTAAACCACATATAGATCTGTCCCTTTTGGGTTATAATCAGTGATGGGATGTAACAGGTTCTCACCAGTTCTCCAGAACCGGTAGTAACTTTCCCCACTCTCCCAGAGAACCTGTAGCAGCTTTTGGGGGGAACCACCTTCAGGGCTTACCTTTTCACTGGTTCCCCCACTGCGCATGCATGCCAAGCACTTGGTGTGGATGCACGCCTAGTGCTTGGCACATATGCACGGCCTCCTTGCTGTCCTCCCAAACGGGGAGGAGGAAGAGAAGCTGCTAGCCTGAAGCTCCCTATTTTTATTACAGTATTTTGTATTTTTTCTTTGGCCCCACCCATGACATGACATCATGACGTTAGCTCCACCCACACTGTGATGACATCACGGTGGGGTAGTAAAATTTTTGACATCCCACCACTGGTTATAATAGATGATGGCTGGATCGGTGAAAAGCATGTACATGAGAAAATAAAAGCAAAAGGCAGGGAAATATTAAGGGTTACTCATAAGTCTAATTAAAATTTATTTTATGTTCAAACCAGATCCTGATTTATGTATATTGTGCGTATTGGGTCCATATTTTGTGACATTTCTGTCTAAAACATTCCAAAAAAAAATTTAGGGGGAGGGGGGACGATGATGACTGCAAAACTGAGTTTTGGGCACATGGTGGCAACAGTGAGCTATTAAAACTTGATCTTCCCTTTCTTTAGCATACTATTGCTTCAAAGGAAAACGAAAACAACAACCCTTTTCCTATCAGTAACAAATGCATATTTGTATAGTGTGGGTGTGGAGAAAAGAGAAAGCAAAATATTAAGTAGTATAACTGAGTGGTTTAGATATTTGGCTATGGAGCCAGAGTTTGGGAGTTTGGTTCCCGACTGTACCTCCAGGGAGAAGAGCCTGCTTGTGTAGTCATGCTCAAACTGTACAGTCCCAGGATAAGCTCAGTGGAGGGAATGATAAACCACTACTCAGTGTTCTCTACCTAGAAAACCCTGGAAAGAATCACCATAAGTCAAACTTCACCTGATGGCACTTGACGATAATTATTATAGAAGTGTGTTAAAAGATGATAAGCATACCCTTTGTAGTGTCTAGAGCAATGGTGGCGAACCTATGGCATGCATGCCAGAGGTGACACGCAGAGGCCTCTCTGTTGGCACGTGCACTGTTGAGGGGAAGCCCCACCCCACCCAATGGCAGCGCTGCTTTCCTATCACCCCTCTCCCTCCGCCAATGGGGAGACAAGAGGGGAGGCTGAAATCCCACCCAGGAAGCAGTGGCGAGGTGAGACAAACAGACACCCTCACCCACTTCTCCTAGGAGGTGGTGTGTGGGCACCGGTGGGGGATCAGGAGCAGCAGCAGGGTTGGTGGGTCGGTCACACCCATGTGACTTCAACAGAGGCACATAGGCGATGTCACATGGTTATGTGGGCATGCACAGTGCTTGCCTGCATGTTACCTCCTCCTCCTTGAGCACTCAGTCTCTAAAAGGTTGGCCATCAGTGGTCTAGAGCAAGGATCAGCAAACTTGGCTCTCCAGGTGTTCTTGAACTTCAATTCCCAGAAGCCCTGATCAGCAGGTGTACTGACTTGGGCTTCTGGGAATTGAAGTCCAAGAACACCTGGAGAGCCAAGTTTGAGGAACCCTGGTCTAGAGCAAAGGTGAGCAGAATTCAGGCTTGCAGGAGCTACATTTTTGTTAGTACCCCAAGATCTACTAGCCAGAGGCTGGTGCAGTGGTAGGCGGTAAGATTTAAAGAATTGGGAACACATAATTTTATTCTCAGAACCAGAACTGAACAAAAGTCACAGTCCTTCCACTCCATCAGCTCTTGGTCATCTCAGGACCTCACCTTTTCAGCAGTCATGATGTTGTGCAGTGGTGCAGTAGTGCAGTATTTTTTTGTCACTATTGCTAAATCAATGACAATCATAAATCTTTATTAAGCTGCTGCAAATCACTCAAACATTGCCAGTAGGTCCAGATTTGTTTTGTCTACTGCAGGGCTTGGGAATGTGAACTGCAAAGTCCTCAATTAAAAGGTCACCTTAGTCATTATTAACAGATTACTTAATCTTAGCCAGGCCACTGTCTTTTAGCTTTAACTTCCCATTGCACCTGCCAGCCTGCGGTATAGGAATAACAGTGATCTGTTGTGCAGAGCAGTTGCAAGGAATAGCAAAATAACAATGTGCTTTCATTATCCAGAAATGCAGAAAAGACAATTTAGGTGGAACAGATTTTAGCAGGCCTACTCTTAAGTATGGCTAAATTTTGATTCAACTAGATGTAAATTCTAGTTATTATTTGGTAGCATGCCGAGCTGAACAAAAATGTTCTCCAACATGGCTTGATGTGCTCTTAGAAGGTTTGAGAAGGTGACAGAGGAATGGATTTGAAGAATAATTCTATGGTAGCAGTTAAATAGCACAAGTGAGACCTGCTCTGATATTAGAGGAACCTTTCTTTCTGTGCCTGGATATCTGATTCTCTCTCAATAGTCTAGCTCTCTTTCTATTGTGCCCAGTGTAGGCAAAGAGAAATCTGGAGGCTTATGTTTTATTGGATTACTGTTATGCAGAGTTTCATCCATATTTGCAGCCTCTGTCCTAACTTCCTTCTTCTGGCTAGCTTTGTTATAAGTTTGTAAAATCAGAAGAAGGTCATCCAAGTGAGGGCTGTGGCTTGGATTAATGTGGGTTGGAACTGTGATCACTTTTTAAAAAAGGTTACGGAATGATTCTGTACCTGTTTAATATTTTTCTTGCATGTAATCTGCACACTATAACATATCTTTTCCCTTCCCTTTTTGACTCTCTTCCTCTTTCCATTTTATGCTATCCCTGTTCTCCAACCTCCCTTTCTCCCTTGGAAGGGATATATGCACAAGCACTGCTCTTTTTATGGATAACATGGGAAAGAGGAATCGCTTTTAGAACTCAAAGGGATATAAATGGAAGGAAAGATGTAGGAAGTATAGGATAGCTTATTTCAGTGATGGTGAACCTTGGCATTAGGTGTTCTTGGACTTCAAGTACCAGAAGCCCAAGTCAGCACTCCTGCTGATCAGAGCTTCTGGGAATGGAAGTTCAAGAACACCTGGAGTGCCAAGGTTCACAATCACTGGCTTAGAACAATTAGCTTTTTTTTCCCTTGTAGGGTAAACCTATGTATTATATTGATATTGCTAGCCATGAAGCACAGGTTGAGAGGCAGCTGTGCTGGGGAGAACTCTCTTGCCCACTCCCTCACCATTTTGAGAAGCAGCAAAAGGAAGCCCTGCTCTGTATTGAGGAGAATATTCTCACAGTTGGCATCACAACTGATGTCAGGGAAATTCTCATTGTACACACCCACATAGGAATCAGGCTTAATTGAGACAAGGGAAAATAAAGGGTAAAGAGTTCAGGAAGGGCCCAAGCCCCCCCCCCCCCATTTTAAAAGCACACACACACAAAAATCCAGTTCCCAAATGAGGGAAAATAATCTGGAAGCAGAAAGTGAAATAAATTGATTCAGTTCCCAATTAATGTCATGCAGACTTGTTAAATTATTCTGGAACAATGGCATCTGAGCCGCCTCTTAAACAGGAACAAATAGGATGTGTGGATGGGTTTTAAGAATGGTTAGTACTTTGACATTTGTATAATGCTTCAAGTTTTAGATCTTTGCAGTCACCCTAAGTAAGGTCCTTATTATTATTTCTCACAATGCAGTCAGGGAGGACTTTGGATGAGATGGAATAACTTTCCCCTCACCAAAAGCTTCCTGGTGAGTCCATTCATGACAGAGATGAGATCTGAAGTGTAGAGACTCTCTGATTCTTAGCTCAGCCCCTACGCCACATTACCACGTCAGCACATATCCCTTACCTAGAACATATTTCATTTACCTTTGTGTGCCCTTTAAAATCTGCTCTTTGTTAGACTTGAGAGATTTGAGAATCACCCCTTGCCTAAAATCTGACACAAAATTTATTTATTTTTACCATACCAAAAAATAAACAAAAAGCTCTTCAAACTACTGTATTGGTTTAAGTATCTGATTGTGAGCCAGAGGTTAGGATTCTGATTCTCCTCTGTGCCTCCTCAGCAGAGGCTGGGCAATATTCACCCATCGGGCTGGGATTCTCAACCTGAGGCCCATGACGCCATTTCATGTGCCCCCCCCCCCAACTGCCTCCACCGCACCTGGAAGTGCCATGTGGTGGAGGAAGGGCAAAATGGCCATCTGGCCCCCGAAGCTGTCTGAGGGAGCGTGACCCGGCCCCTTGCTTAAAATGGTTGAGAACTCCTGCCATAGGGTCCCTTACAGCTCTGCAGTTCTGTGGAGATATTAAACTTTTAAAATGGCCACTAGAGGGTATGCAGTGTGTGCTTGTTTCAAGTTTTTTAAAAAAATAAAATAAAACCTTTTTAAAGGAAACCATATTTTTGAGTAGGCACAGCGCATGAGGGAGTGTGGCCCTCCATATCCTAGGGGTGGGAATATGTGACTCTTAGATCTCTAGAATATTGTTCATTCCCAGCTAAACACACATAATGTGCATCCCTATTCTGTTTTATCTCTAGTTTGAAACCTAGTGTGCTTTCATAAAGAACTCTTGCCTATCAAGGTTGCCATTTATAGCTTGCATGTTCTGCTCTTGGTCTACTATTGATCTCCAAAGTTGGTATAAGGAATCTTCTGGACAAAGAAGCTTAAGATGCCAAAGGTTCAAGAAATGCTGGGACATCTTTCTGCTATATACAGTCCTTGCTATCTCTAACAAAGAGAAAAGCTCACAAACCAGCTTTGGAGTGGCAGCTATTTAATTTTGAGCCCTAAAGAGCATGCATTTTAAGCCTTTTAATTATGGGTGTTTCCTGTTCAGTTGCATTTCTATTAGTCTGGTGATCTACCGGTAGTCATTATGTAAGTGGGAACTTATGTTTTAATTTATTTATAGCATATTTGTCTTCATGAATCTGTTTGGACCATGGATGAATGGAATAATGGCATCTTGTTTGTGGGGAAAACATATAACCTCTGCTGGTGCTTGTATCTTAGTGTTTCTGTTTTTATCTGCTGAGTAGGTGTATGTTCCAGCCCACATAAGAAGTGAAAATGGTTTTAGCTCAAGCAATAAATACTCCTACTCCTCGGTCACTGTCATATTAGGTATAATAACCAAACAGGAGATCTGCTAACCAGGCTACTCTTTAGAAATACTGGAGGGATTTCTACTTTAAAACCAGTGGAAATTGCTGTTGTTAGAGACAAACAGTAGCAACAGGCAAGGTAGACAGAATTTTAAAATATATATTTAACTTACCGTCAGTTGGTTATATTTTACAATGCTTTAATTAAATTTCAAATTATATTTGCATATTTATGTATTTTCCTGATGTATACAGTAGGCTCAATGTATCCATGGGTTCAGTATCCACAGTTTCAGGTGTCTGTTATCCAAAGTTTGTTGTTGTTCAGTTGCACAGTGGAGTCCGACCCTTTGCAACCCCATCGACCACAGCATGCTAGGCCCCTCTGTCATCTGCCATCCTCAGTAGTTCTCTCAGATCTACGCCCACCCCATCTAAGATGCCATCTAGCTATCTCATTCTTTGACGTCCCATTCTCCTTTTGCCTTTGATCTTTTCAAAATATAGTACTATCCCACATACTCACTGAAAAATCCCAGAAATCAGACAAGATTGGGTGTGTTCAGGGTGGTATGGCTGTAGGGTAGTGTAGAAGTATGTTTAAATTAAAAAAAAATAAAAAATTCCAAGATCATTTTAGTTCTGTAGGATGGCCTCTAATCAACTCACTGTTCAGAAAAGTGGGGAAAATTTAAATCATTTGTATTTTTTTTTCCTGCTTCTTCAAATATTATTTTGGAGGGATGATGACGTTTCCTCAGTGTCTATCACCAAATACTTGTCTTCTCATCAAGGTGTTTGCGGAGTAACAGAAACAAGTCTGTGTTCCTCAGTAATAACAAGAACATGTTTAGCTTGTAAATTATATACCAAATCTATTTCTTACTATAATAATAATAATTTCGTGTCAGAAATTATTTTGGGTTGAAAGGAATTTTGCTGGAGAAACTCCGCTCAGGGGATGCCCAAATGAGGCTCCTTTCATGTCCCTAAGATCTTTTCCCACTGAAGTGGTCCCTATTTATCTACTTGCAATTTCTTGCTTTTGATCTGCTAGGTTGGCAGGAGCTGGGATAAAGATGGGCACTCAATCAGTCATGCAGTACCCGGGTCTTGAACTGCCAACTTGCTGGCCTTCCAGCTAACAAGGGGAACTTCTTAACCACAGAGCCACTGCAGCCCCCTGTTTCTTACTGAATTAGATAGAAATGAGAAATCAAACAAAGCCCGGTTGATTGTTGAAAGAAGTGAGAATTCTTTGAAGGCTTTGCTTCTTTTTTTGATCCCTCATTATTGGATTAATCTCTTACCAGAGTAGGGTGATATTCACTGCAGAGGATTATTTAATTCTGAATTACTAGATTCAACTTCTGCTTCATAATCATGCTGCAAAAGTGGTCATATAAATGAATGACCACAACATTAGTTTTCCTGTTGAACAGGATATGCTTTTTGTTGGTGAAGACAGGAATTGAGCTATGAATGTTACATTTTGAAAGGAACTCATGGCATTATTCATTACTTCTTACCCAACTTGCTGTTACTGTTGAGCCAGTTGCCCACACCATTCATTGTGTTGTGCATTAATAATATATTGTGTTTTCAATTCCAACACTGTAGAAAAGTACAGAGAAATACTCTTCCATTATCTCTAATGGCTAATTCTAATATTATAATTTGGAAATATTTGTAGAAGTACAATGAATAGTTGTCACTTAAAATTGGTAAAACAATGGCATAAAAGCTGAGATGCTCCTGTCAAAAACGCCTTTGTAAGTAATTTTTAAAATTGAGCTACTTGTTAATCACGATATCTATGCAACATAGATGTTATTCCTTACACCTAAAATAATGTTGCAATTATTAGTTCTCCTTCGTGTTGTTTGGGGATGCACACTAATGGGTTCTGCGCCTGCGCTGAATCCGAGTGGAGCTGAAAAGCTGATTGGATAAAAGTTTTGAAGTTAGGACCGTCCACCATGCCCAACCGCCTCTGGCGCCATTTCGTGCTTTTCCCTCAGTTCGCTTTTTTCCGCTGCGCAAAGCAGGAGCTCGGAAAGAAAGCTGTGCCTTGTGTGTGTCTGAAATTGTTTCAGAAATCTTCATTTTTTCTCTCTTAACAATTTTTTTCGGACCAGGGGACTAATACTCCCTTGGTCCTCGCGTGGCTGGGG
Organism: Furcifer pardalis; assembly: GCA_030440675.1. NCBI lineage: Eukaryota > Metazoa > Chordata > Lepidosauria > Squamata > Chamaeleonidae > Furcifer > Furcifer pardalis. The sequence continues at coordinate 108,723,276 of CP126893.1, forward strand.
GTTTTTTCCCTCAGCCGCCGCAAAAAAAAAAAAAAAAACCCTCGTGAAGTAAATTTACCTCAGTTCATCTCGTGTCAGGGCCTCCCGGCCGGGATAATTTTTTTCATCAGGCCATCTGCCTCGGTGGATGGCCGCTCCCGCAGCATTCAAGCAGTGCCCGTCCTGCAAGAAAAAGTTTCCTACTTCGGACGGACACGTGAGGTGCCTTCGCTACCTGGGCGAGAATCATCAGGTCCAGGCCTGCTCGGTTTGTCGGGGGTTCTCCAAATCTGCTCTGAAGAACCGGCAGTACCGCCTCCAGTCTCTTCTAATGGAGGCTGCCTTGGCACCACAACCTTCTCCTGCCCGGGAGGAGGCCGCTGCGACTTCTTCGGCGGCTCCTTCGACTTCTGCTCCTTCTTCGCGGCCGCCCGCCGCAGAACTGTTCAGACGGAAGAAGGAGCAGGACAAGAAGAAGGAGAAAAAGGAGAAGAAGAAGCACCACAAGTCTTCATCTTCCTTGCCGCCAACTCTGTGCCCGACGCGCCCGTCGCCAACGAGGTCGCTGGTCTCCGCTGCCATCACGGCCACGATCTCTATGGGCAGCATCTTGTCGGCTTCTCCGGTGGTCATCTCGCCGGAGAAGGCCCCCAGCTTACCGCCTCTGCCGGAGACTCCTCCGCCACCGCCACCGCGGAGGACTGCATCCCTGGCGGCCCCTTCTGTGGCTCCTGTTCCGGCTACCGAGCCGTCAATTCAGTTGAGCCTCATCACCCCATTCCTTGAGGCGATGGTGCAGAAGGTGGCCCAGCAGTTCCGGGTCCCTCAGCCACCACTGTCGACTGTTCCGGAGGCTCTTCAGCTCCGTGAACTTGCTCCGGAGGCACCACCACTCCGTGAGGAGGGCCCGGCTCCGAAGAGGCGTCGCACGGAGCAGGCACGGTCGGAGGTCTCTCTCCCTCCGTACCAGTCGCCTATGCTGGGGAGCGATCCGAGGACCGCCAGGCAGTACTGGTCGGACTCGGACCCCGAGGTCTTCTTCCCACTGCTCAGCGTCTCGGAGCGGTCAGAAGGCTCCGACGATTCGTCAGACATGGAGGAGGATCAGCCGCCGCCGGTTGCCGCCGAGAAGTCCCCCGATGACAACATCGGCTCCGTCCACGGATCCCAGCCAGAGGATCAACGGACCTTCACGGCGCTGATCACCCGGCTCGGATCCGTGCTCGGGATTAAGGCAGAGGCCCCTCCAGAGGAGTGCGAGGACGTGGTTTGCACCATGGCCGATCGGAGGGAGTTGGTCCCCGTCCACCTGGGCCTTCTCCCGAAGATTGCCAAGGCTGCAAAGGAGGTCTGGAAGAAGCCCGTGTCGTCCCACTCCGTCTCCACCAGAGTGGACGGCATGTATAGACTTCTGGGTGACAACGCCAACTTCCTCCACGTCCACCCGGCGCCGAATTCCCGTGTGGTCAAGGGCGCCCAGCACAGGACGCCGGCGAGCAGCACTCCCCTCCCGTCCACACAGGAGGGGAAGAAGTTGGACGCACTGGGCAGGAAGGTATATGCCAACGCCTCCCTGTCCTTCCGTGCGGCCAACTACGCAACGGCCATGGGCGGTTATAACTGCCGCCTATGGGAGAAGGTCGAGGCCTTCAAGTCGCTGCTGCCACCGGACCGTCAGGCTGAGTTTGGGTCCGTCTGCCAGGAGGGCAACCAGCTAGCCCTCCAGCAAATCCGAACTGGGTGGCATATAACGGAGTCGGAGGCGAAGAACCTAGCCTCCGCCATCCAGATACGCCGGCACTCCTGGCTTCGCTCAGCCGATCTTCAGGACGATGTGAAGAAACTGGTGGAGGAGCTGCCCTTCGACGGCGAGGGCTTGTTTGCCAAAGAGACCGACACCTCTTTGGGGGAACTGAAGGGGGACTACGCCACTATCAAGCAGCTCCGTGCTCCTCGCCGGGGGACGGGTCGGTTCCACCAGGACCAACCCCAGACCTCGTCTCAAGGTCCGTCCTACCAGCCCCGCCAACAGCAGAGGCAGGAGGACTACCCCCGGCACCAGTTCTACCGGCCGAGACAGCAGGCCGCCCATCCGCGTTACCAGCAACGCCAACAGTCTGGTAAGCGGAGCGACCGGAGGAGCAAACAACGGGTTTGACTCCTCCGTGACCGAGACTCTGCCATACTGTCCCCTGGTGGACTACCTGTCGGTGTGGTCCACATCACCACGGACAAGTGGGTTTTGGCCATCTTAGACTCTGGCTACGCGATCGAGTTCAAGAGATGCCCTACTGTCGGACGAGTCCGTGTCACCGACCCGTCTCCACCGCTCCAGGAGGAACTGTCTGCTCTCCTGGAGAAGGGCGTCATAGAGCCGTCATAGAGTCCTGACTGACTTTCACCTGGCCCAGTCCATCACACTTCCAGCATTCTTCCTGAATCCTTCGTCTGCACAAGAGAGAGTGTGGCATTCGTTGGATGTCAGGAGGGCCTTGCTGTTTTACACCCAGAGGACTGCGTCCTTCAGGAGAGCCAAACAGTTGTTTGTGGCCTATAGTGGCAAGTCGAAGGGACAGCCTCTGTCTGCCCAGAGACTATCTAAATGGATCTCAGGTACCATTTACCTGGCCTATGAGATGTCATCACTGCCACCTCCGTCTCATGTCCGGGCCCACTCCACCAGGACGTTGGCATCATCCACTGCCTTCCTGGAAGGCATCCCGATGGAGGACATTTGCAAGACTGCTACCTGGTCCAGGTCCTCCACTTTCATCACCCACTACCGGGTTGACACCAGGTCTGCCGTCGACGTCAGACGAGGCAGGTCCATCCTGATGGCTGGTCTCCGATCCTCATCGTTGATGACTGCCGCCCCATGATGCCCACACACTCTCCTTCATCTCAGGACGCCGGCTGCCCACCATCCAAGTAAGTGAGCTTGTTACTCACCCATTAGTGTGCATCCCCAAACAACACGAAGGAGAAAGACAGGTTTCACTTACCAGTAACTGTCGTTCTCTGAGTATGTTGTTTGGGGATTCACACGGCCCAACCCGACCTCCCCTCGATGCTGCCGGCCTGAGATGGCCTTATGCTCTGCAGGCAGCTCTAGTATCGAACTGAGGGAAAAGCGCAAAATGGCGCCAGAGGCGGTTGGGCATGGTGGGCGGTCCTAACTTCAAAACTTTTATCCAATCAGCTTTTCAGCTCCGCTCGGATTCAGCACAGGCGCAGAACCCATTAGTGTGAATCCCCAAACAACATACTCGGAGAACGACAGTTACTGGTAAGTGAAACCTGTCTTTATATTGTATGTCACCTCTCAAATTGCTTGCAGGGGTGTTTCTGGTGGCCGTGGGTGTGCTTCCTTTACCTACGTGACACAGCTCCTCCAGGCTAGTAAGCAAGGGAGCAGTGGGGGTGGGTGGGGCTTTTTTGTGGTATGGTGGGCTCAGGATGGTTGCTGCTGCAGCAGTGGTGTGTGTGGAACCACCAGTCTGGACCCTCAAAAGTCTGAGGGAGTGTGACCCATCCCCTGGCTTAAAAAGGTTGAGGACCCCAGTGTTAAAGGAAGAAGAGTGGATAAGAGGAAGTGTTGTAGACAATTAGAGACAAAAGGGTCTACCAAAGCTGGATATTATAAGTTCAGATATGAACTTTGTGTCCCCAAGGGCTGCTTTTTGTTCTTTGGTCTTCAGTAAGTAGGAATCTTATTTGAATTACCTTTATCTGAAAACAGGAAGCTGTTGATCCAATTGCCAGCCTCTGACAATAACAATACCAAGCATTTGATTGAGATTCCATTGGGAGCTACTCTGACCAATGGCCAAAGATGATGGAGGCAGTATAGATAGGAATCTTCTGTGTGGGTGGCAGAATGCTTGGATGTCCTTCTTGCTGTGACTGCCCTCATTTCACTTAAATACCCGTCCCTTTCTTCACTATGAACAGTGGCTTTTATGCGTGACATGTATAGGTGGGTGATATTTCACTTTTATGAATGATTTTATTTTACTTCTGAATGTACTGGTTCTTCAGAACTGAACAGAAATAATAGGTGTAGATATTTCAAAGTTACCTCTATCTTTAACTGTGTTGTCTTGGAAGAAATAAAATGTTTCATTTCCTTTTTGGTTAGATACTCCATTGAGTGTTTCTTTTATATTGCTGGACCATAGATTGTGATATTTTTCTTCATTGCTATTTTTGAAACAAAGATCAGACTGGTTGTATAATAGAATTCTGCTGTTCATATCTAGACCAGATTAGAAGAACGTCAACAATTTTGCGCTATGCCTCTGATGTACTAGAAGATCTTTTATCTGCTCTAGGTAGCATGCATATTTCACCTTTTCCTGAAAAGGCTTGACCTGGCCCTGGTTATTCATGGTTTAGTAACCGTCAGATCACCATTTTGAGTTTTTAGAAAGATAGAGCAGGATATTTGTTTCAGGGAGGGAAGAGGATCAGATTGATGAGGTTCATAGCATGTAGTACCACAGGTGGTCTCTTTAGGAGATTGGTGAAACGATGAGGTCAGCAGTACGTTCTTTCCCCAAATATATGACTTTTTGTACTACTGGGCTGCTATTAAAATGTTCACTTGTAGGAACCTACTAGACCAGTATTGGTGAACCTTTTAGAGATTGAGTTCCCAAACTGCAACCCAAAACCCACTTATTTATTGCAAAGTGCCATCACGGAAACAGGGGAGTGAGGAAGTGCTCCCATTGGGCTGCTGGGCAGAGGGGCAAAGCTAACTCTGTACTTGGAGCGCTCTCTATGCCGGGTGCTCACAGAGCTGTACTAGACCAGTGTTTCCCAACCTTTGGTTTTTGGACTTCAAATCCCAGAAACACTGATCAGCTCATCTGGCATGGACTTGCCTGTTTCAGTCTTGACAGAATGGATCTAGTAGTGCAGACTACAGACATATTTAAATTTAATAAAATTCATTCATGTTAAAAACCAAATAATTCTAAGATACATACCCTTAGGGTTGCTTTAGAATTATGACTTGTTTTTATTCTGTGGTTATGAACTTAGAGCTGTGTTTCAGACAGATACAGACCCACTCTGCTTTAATACTGGCAGAACAGAACAGCTTTATAAGGGGTAATAACCTCTTAGCTCTCCTATTCCATTTGACTTTTCTTTTTCCTTCCTTTTATTCTTTCACCATCCCACTCTTTTTTCCCATCACTAATTGTTCTGTCCCTCCACATTGGTCTTTATCCAGCATTTTCCTCTGCCCATTTCTTTCCTTTGCTCTACCAAAAAAGACCTCTTCCTTCATTCTCATTCTCTGTCTCTCTCTCCATCCGTGAACTTGTCTGTGTCTGTCTTTGCTATTTGAAAGTTTTAGAGCAGGAGTGGCCAACGTTTTTGCACTGCGGGACTCACTACACCCTTGGAACAACTGAGCAGGCTGGACCACGCCCCCGAAGCAGAAGTGGGTACATTTATGGTTGACATAAATGCACCCACTTCTACTTCTGGATGCAGGGGAGACAGAGCCAGGGCTGTTGGAATGGAATCACAGGCCAGATCTGGCCCATGGGCCATAGGTTGAGAACCCCTGTTTTAGAGGGTCTGTATGGAAATTTAGATGGTCATGTGGAATTGACGAGAACCCTTATCTAGCGACAATTAGAGAAAACTTCTACCTAGTGATTGATGATGGTACTGCAGACTTTAGACAGATTTAAAGTAACAAAAATAAATTAATCAATTAAAAAATAATAATATTAGTGTGCACAATATTGGCTTGCTTCCCTTTATGTTCATGCCAAGTTTTAGATGCCTGTATTTCATGGTCTGAAACTATGGCAGAAATAAATATACACATGATCACATACTCTTTTTAAATTAGGCATATCAGAGAATAAACAAAACAAAAACACTGCAGCACTTAAAACTGTTATATTTTAACATGAGCTTTCGTGGATCAAGTCCACTTCATCAGACATGAAAGTGAGACTTCACGGCATCAATTTATATACATCAGGTACAGAGGCACAGAGTGATTGGTCAGCATGACAGATAAACATGCAAATCAATAGGGCTTTTTACAACTGGCAGTAGGAAATGATCTCTGGCTATTATTCAGATTAGCTATAAATGTCCCCCTTTCAATTCCAAATAGTAGGAAGATACAAAACAAACACCTCCTATTGAACATTTGCTAATGAGTTTAACTTTTGTGTTACTGTGTGAATACATCCTTTGTTCTGTGAGACAGCTTCTAAAAAGAGAACTTTATAGGAAAGTTTGTGAAAGTGGTATAGCAAAATATAATAGACAAAATATATACCAGCATATAACAATTTGTGTATCAAATTTGATTATGTCACAGAAACTCTTGGCCAATATTCAAACCTTTGTGATGGGTGTCCAACAGGTGGATGTATTTTATTTCTGCTATCTCTCTCTGGATCCTAGTCTTGTAATTTCTCCTTCGTGTTGTTTGGGGATGCACACTGATGGGTTCTGCGCCTGCGCTGAATCCGGAGCGGAGCTGGAAAGCTGATTGGATAAAGAGTTTTGAATGTGGGACCGCCCACCATGCCCAACCCCTTTAGGCGCCATTTCGCGCTCTCCCCTCAGTTTGCTTTTTTCCGCTGCGCAAGCAGGAGCCTGGAAAAAAAGCTGTGAGTACTTTGCTGAGATTGTCTCAGAATCTTCCAATTTTTCCTACTTTACAATTTTTCTCGGACTAGGGGACTTGTTCCCTTGGTCCTCGTGTGGCTGGGGCTCGCCCTCAGCCGCCGTTTAAAAAAAAAAAAAAAAAAAAAAGACCAACATCTCGTGTCGGGGCCTCCCGGCCGGGATAATTTTTTCTCTTCGGCCATCTACTTCGGTGGATGGCCTCAGCGGCAGCGTTCAAGCAGTGTCCGTCCTGCAAGAGAAAGTTCCCTAGCTCGGACGGGCACGTGCGTTGTCTTCGCTGCCTCGGGGAGAGTCACCAGGTCCAGACCTGCGAAGTCTGTCGCGGCTTCTCGAAGGCCGCCATCAAGAACCGCCAGTACCGCCTTCAAGCCTACCTCATGGAGGCCGCACTGGCACCACCGGCTCCCCCAGCTCCAGAGCAGGCCGCTTCCACGTCTGCTCCTTCAACCTCCGCTTCTTCTTCCAGGCCCTCGGCCTCTGAACTGTTCAGGCGGAAGAAGGAGCAGGAGAAGAAGAAGAAGGACAAAAAAGAGAAAAAGAAGCGCCGTAGCTCTTCGTCTTCTCTTCCTCCGACCCCGGCACCGGCTCAACTTTCGCCGCCACGCTCCCTAGCATCCGCCCCGGTCGCAGCTCCACCTACGCCGGGTAGGATGTCGACCGAGGCCCGGGACGCCACGCCGGAGAGGGCCCACAGCCCTCCACCGCCGCCGGAGACTCCTCCACCTGTACCACCGCACAGGTCTTCCTCCCTCCGCAGTCCTTCCGTGGTTCCTGGTCCGGCTACCGAACCGCCGCCCCAGTTGAGCCTCATCGCCCCGTACATCGAGGCGATGGTGCGGAAACTGCACACCGAGCTCTACGGCCCGCAGACGACACCGTGGGAGCGCCCTCTGCCCTCACCACCAGCCACGGAAGCACCACCGCTCCGTGAGGAGGGCCCCGCACCGAAGCGGCAGAGGGTGGAACAGGCGCGGTCGGAGGCCTCTCTCCCTCCGTACCAGCTGCCTTTGCCGGGGAGCGATCCGAGATCCGCCAGGCCGTACTGGTCGGACTCGGACCCCGAGGTCTACCTGCCACCGCCCAGCGTCTCGGCGCGGTCAGGAGACTCCGACTCGTCGGATCAGGAGGAGGAGCAGCATCAGCCACCGCCGGTTGCGGTCGACAAGTCCCCGGACGACAACATCGGCGCCGTCCACGGATCCCAGCCGGAGGATTTGAAGACCTACACCGGACTGATCACTCGCCTCGGATCCACACTTGGGATTCGGGCGGAGGCTCCCCCGGACGACTGTGAGGACGTCGTCTGCGGCTTGGCCGACCGCAAGGAGTTGGTCCCCGTCCGCCTCGGACTGCTCCCTAAGATTGCGAAAGCGGCCAAGGAGGTGTGGAAGAAGCCGGTCTCTTCGCACTCCGTATCCAACAGAGTGGACTCTATGTACAGACTGCTGGACGATTCCAACTTTCTGCACATTCACCCGGCACCGAACTCCCGAGTGGTCAAGGGCTCCCAACACCGGACGCCGATCAGCAGCACTCCCATCCCGTCGACCCAAGAGGGGAAGAAGCTGGACGCACTGGGCAGGAGGGTCTACGCCAATGCCTCCTTGTCCTTCCGTGCGTCCAACTACGCGACGGCCATGGGAGGCTACCAGTGTCGACTCTGGGAGCAAGCGGAGTCGTTCAAGTCCCTACTGCCACCTGATCGACAAGCGGACTTTGAAAAACTCTGCATGGAGGGCAACCACCTCTCCCTCCAGCAAATCCGCACCGGCCGCCACGTCACCGAGTCGGAGGCAAAAAACTTGGCCTCCGCCATCCAGCTCCGTCGCCACGCCTGGCTCCGTTCGGCTAACCTGCAGGACGATGTCAAGCGGCTCGTGGAGGAGCTCCCCTTCGATGGCGAGGGCCTCTTCGCCAAGGAGACCGACACCTCCTTGGGAGAGCTGAAAGGGGACTACGCCACAATAAAACAGCTCCGCCCTCCACACCGTGGGTCCGGCCGTTACCATCAGGACCAGCCGTCGACGTCTCAGGCGGGCCCATCCTATCAACCTCGCCCGCCACAGAGACAAGGGGACTACTCCCGGTACCAGCCCTACCGGCAGCGCCAACAACCCAACCGTCCACGCTACCAGCAACGGCCTCAGACTGGCAAGCGTACGGAACGGAAGGGCAAACAACGTGTTTGACTCTTCCGTGACCGAGACTCTACCCTACCGCCCCCTTTCCGACTACCTATCGGCGTGGTCTGCCATCACCACAGACCGATGGGTTTTAACCATCTTAGACTCTGGCTACGCGATCGAGTTCGAGAGATGCCCTACTGTCGGACGGATCCGCATCACCGATCCATCCCCACCGCTCCAGGAGGAACTAACAGCTCTCCTAGAGAAGGGCGCCATAGAGCCGGTCGCAGCGTCGGAGTCTCACGAAGGGTTCTTCTCCCGATACTTCCTTGTGGACAAAAAAGACGGGGGGGCACGTCCCATCCTGGACCTCCGTCTTCTCAACAACCATATCGACGCGAGGAAGTTCCGGATGGTAACCCTTCACTCCATCCTCCCGCTGATCAACCACGGGGACTGGTTCACCGTCATCGACCTGAAGGACGCCTACTTTCACGTGTCCATCAGGAGGGAACATCGTCGTTTCCTCCGATTCCAGGTGGGCGGCAACATCTACCAGTACACATGCCTACCCTTCGGCCTCTCCACCGCTCCGAGGGTATTCACGAAGTGCATGGCACCGGTGGCTGCTCATCTGCGACTGCAAGGCGTCCAGGTGTTCCCGTACATAGACGATTGGTTGATCTGCTCCCCGACCCAACAAAAAGCCAAGGACGACGTTGCACATTGCCTCGCCCTTATGCAGAGCCTCGGTCTGCGGGTCAACTTCAAGAAATCCCAGTTGACCCCCACTCAACGAATAGAATACATCGGAGCCGTTCTAGACTCTCTGGCTCTAAGAGCCTACGCCCCAACCAAACGTCTGCTCGACATCCGCACAGTGGTGGCACGGATCCAGGGCAGACGTCGGGTCCGTGCGAGGGACGCCCTCCGTTTGCTAGGACTCATGGCGTCGACCACGGCGGTGGTCTCGCACGCCAAACTCAAGATGCGCTCCCTCCAGTCGTGGTTCCTCTCCTCCTTCAACGGCACCCACGACAACCTCGGGAAGTGGCTCACACCGACTCCCGAACTCCGAGACCAGTTAAACTGGTGGACAATGGACCAGAATGTGACCGCGGGGAGACTCTTCACCCTTCCCGCACCGTCCATCCAAGTCACCACCGACGCGAGCACCCACGGATGGGGTGCGTGCTGCCGCGGACTACGGATTCACGGCATATGGACACCCGAGGAAGCCGACCACCATATCAACTTCCTCGAGCTGCTAGCGGTGTGGAAGGCGATGAGGTCCTTCAGACCGTCGATCGCGGGCAGTGTGGTGCAGATCGCCTCGGACAACACCACGACACTAGCCTATCTCAACCGGCAAGGAGGGACCAAGTCTCTCTCCCTCCTCTACCTGACCGTCCAGATGTGGGAGTGGTGCCTGAAGGTACATGTGTTCCCCATAGGTGTCCACATCCAGGGCACCCTGAACTCCGATGCAGACTCCCTGAGCCGCAAAGGGACGGCGATGCACGAGTGGGAACTGGACGAATCGGTGTTCGACCGCCTGTGCCGACGGTGGGGCACACCGACCCTAGACGTTTTCGCGTCACAGACCAACTCCAAGTGCCGCCGTTACTGCTCCCGAGCGGGGATCGGCCACGGATCGGAGGGCGATGCCTTCATGGTGCCTTGGCACCAGGAACTGCTGTACATGTTTCCACCGATCCCTCTCATCCAACGGGTCCTGATACGGATCCGTGCGGAGAACGCCTGGACGATCCTGGTTGCCCCGTCCTGGCCGCGCCAGCCGTGGTTCCCACTACTCCAAACCCTGGCTTGCGATCGTCTCCGCCTACCCACCGATCCGAATCTCCTCCGCATGGAAGACGGTCGGATCCTTCACTCCGATCTGCCGAGCCTACACCTGACGGCCTGGCTTATCCGCCCAACATAGCACGGATCCTTGATCTGTCAAGGAAACCTTCCACACGGAAGTCCTACGATGCCAAGTACCGTCGCTTCACTGACTTCCTAGCATCCAGCGACCGCACCGTGGACTCCGCATCCCTGCAGGATGTCATGTCCTACCTCCTGCACCTCGCCGAGTTGGGATCCGCACATTCATCATTAAAGGTCCACCTAGCTGCTGTGGTCGCCAAGGCCCCACCTTCTTCAGTATTGTCCTCCGCCTTCAGAGACAAAACTGTTAAAAGGTTCCTTCAAGGGCTACGCAACGCCTATCCTCCAGTGAAGATACCACCCCCTCAGTGGTCCCTCACTACAGTGCTCACCGCACTCACAAAGGCACCCTTTGAACCCATGGCTTCGGTGGACATTAAATTTGTCTCCTACAAGACTGCTTTCCTTGTAGCTATCACTTCTGCCCGACGAGCAGGGGAGCTGGCAGCCCTTCGGTCTGACCCTCCTTTTCTCAAGTTCTACCCTGACAGGGCAGTATTGCACCCAGATCTGACATTCCTGCCCAAGGTCCTGACTGAATTTCACCTGGCCCAAGCCATCACGCTTCCAGCATTCTTCCTGAATCCCTCGTCTCCACAAGAGAGAGTGTGGCACTCGTTGGATGTCAGGAGGGCTTTGCTGTTTTACACCCAGAGGACTGCGTCCTTCAGGAGAGCAAAACAACTGTTTGTGGCTTATGGTGGCAAGACTAAGGGACAGCCTCTGTCTGCCCAGAGACTATCTAAATGGATCTCAGGTACCATTTACCTGGCCTATCAGATGTCATCCCTGCCACCTCCGCCTCATGTCCGGGCTCACTCCACCAGGACACTGGCTTCCTCCACTGCATTCCTAGAGGGCATCCCGATGGAGGATATCTGCAAGGCTGCCACTTGGTCCAGGTCCTCCACCTTCATCACCCACTACCGGGTTGATACAAGGTCCGCCCCTGATGTCAGACGGGGCAGGTCCATCCTGACGGCTGGTCTCCGATCCTCTTCGCTGATGACCGCCCATCCATGATGCCATCGCGCTCTCCTACATCTCAGGACGCCGGCTGCCCACCATCCAAGTAAGTGAGCTTGTTAGTCACCCATCAGTGTGCATCCCCAAACAACACGAAGGAGAAGGACAGGTTTCACTTACCAGTAACTGTCGTTCTCCGAGTATGTTGTTTGGGGATTCACACAACCCAACCCTGCCTCCCCTCAGGGCTGCCGGCCTGAGATGGCCTTAGGCTTAGCGGGCAGCTTTAATATCAAACTGAGGGGAGAGCGCGAAATGGCGCCTAAAGGGGTTGGGCATGGTGGGCGGTCCCACATTCAAAACTCTTTATCCAATCAGCTTTCCAGCTCCGCTCCGGATTCAGCGCAGGCGCAGAACCCATCAGTGTGAATCCCCAAACAACATACTCGGAGAACGACAGTTACTGGTAAGTGAAACCTGTCCTTCTCTGTTCCAGAATCACAACTTTCAGGTCTTGGACAGAGTGTCCAGGTAGCCTGAAATGGTTTGAAACAGGTTTCTCTATGTTGCCATTCCGGATGTCTGATTTATATCCACTAACTCTTTTGTCCAAAGATTTTCCTGTTTGTCCTATATAGAGCGCAGAAGGGCATTTTTGGCAACTGATGGCATAAATCACATTGGCAGAGAACAAGTAAAACTGCCTTTAATGTTGTGTGTAGCGCCGTTGGGGCCAGTAATATTGTTTCCAGAGTGAATGTGGAGGCAAAGCTGACATCTGGGTTTGTAATAGGGTTTAATTCCCATCTCTGTTTCACTTTTGGGTACTATGTTGTGTGTCAATAGTTGTTTGAGATTGGAGGGTTGTCTATAAGCAGGTAGAGGTCTGTTGCCAAGGGCTTTGGAGATTGAAGTATTCTTATCCAAGATGGGTTGGAGATCTTTCATTATGCATGACAGGGGTTTAAGTTGAGGACTGAATTTTAAAATTATTATTGAAGCGTATAGATTTATTGGTTCTATCTGTCCCAAAAAGAGGATATTTCACAAATCTGTAGTGTTTAGTTTGTATTTCAGTGTTTGAGAGAACAAATGTAGGTTTCTCCTACATGCCTTCCTGTCCATTTTGGCTGGCTGTTGGTGAAGTCATTCCACAAAGTGAGCTCTTTGTAATTTTTAAATCTCCACTTTTACATTATCAATCTTTTTATCTATATGTTTTGCTGCTCTAAAAAGGGATGCATTTTTTTTACTGTGCTCAGAGTTAATGCCTATATACTGTATTTAGAAAGTTGAGAATCTATTTTTGATAAATAGCATCTCTTAAAGCAGAGTTTTCCAACTTTTTCAAGCCAGGGGCCTGGTCACGCTCTGTTGTGATCGAGTTGTCATCAGACTCTGAGGATGACTTGGATCAGAGGGTACTCCCTATGCCTAGCCCAGTTCTGCCTGCACCTGAACCTGAGAATGTCCTGAGCCAGGAATCTCAGCCTGGCCCAAGTTTGTTTTCCCTGGCAGATGATCTGTCACATCAGAGGTCTGACTCTGACAGTGATTAGTCTGCAGTAAGGGAAAAGTGCAGAAGGCAGCTACACCTGAGACGCAGGTGAGCTAGAGCCAAGTACCAGAGAAGGCTCCCAGCTGATAGCAATTAGCTTGGAGGCTTATAAGCAAGTTTGTTGCAGTCTTCCAGTGTCGGTACAATTCTTCAGTGCATAGACTGACACCCTACTTGACTTCGGATAGCCTGTCTAGACCTTGACCTGCCAGCAGTGACCCTAACTTCTCTGCCTGGACATCCTTTGGATTAGACACTTGCTTGAACTGCTGGTAACTAGGCCTCGGCTTGTTCCTTGGACTTTGCTATCTGGAGTCTCCTTGAATAGACTCTCTGTGTAGCGCTGCTGTGTGGTGACCATGCCCGCTGGGGTGGGTCAGCGCACACTCAGTCAGCTTCGAGGGCTTGGATGGCCATTTTGCCATGCCTGCGCGATGGGAATGGCCATTTTATCCCAATATTTTGTTCTCAAATGCCCTTGGAGGGGGTGGGTCCCCACATGAAATGGTGCTGTGGGCCACATCAGGGCCATGGGCCTTACGTTGGGAACCCCTGTCTTAAAGCCTAGTCTTTTTGTCTGGATTCAATGTCTTTAGGAAACTAGGAAAAATGAAAATTCCAAGATCATTTTAGTTCTGTATTTGTCACTGGATAAGCAAATATAAATGATGAGAAATCTTATACCGCCAGCAGAAATAGTAGTTCTCATCTAGGCAGTGGCTGTGAGAATGTCAGCAGTGCCTCTCTGTATGTACAGTATGTGTGTTTTTTAAAATGTCATAGCATGGTCATTGGCTAGCAAGTAAAGCAGTGAGGCCTTTGAATTCACTGTGGCTGTTGTTTCTTTTACAAGAAGCAGATAATTGATGCTGGTTCTAATTGGGGCCTCTTTCATTGGCATTGTTGAGTAAATGGTGCATCCACCAAGACAGAAGTCCAGGAGTCCTTTTACTAGAGAATGTCAACAGGCATTATTAAGAGACATTTCTTCCTCCCATTGTTCAGACTGTGAAAGTTAAATTTGTCAGATATCAGAACCTTACCCTGAAGGTTTAGTCTGGCTCCTTTGTCAAGACAGAGTTTTGTTATCAGGTTTTGGATCCAGAGACAAGAGGTCTGGAGTATTCATTAAAACCAATTTAAAGCGGAACAAAGAGCCTTCCTTTCTCAAAACAAGGTTACAGTGAAACCGCTACTACACACAGGAGCCCTATGTGCTGAATTTAATTCCCTCAGTGTAAGGTGAGATTGCATAAATAAGCAGTGACTGAAGTCTACTTTTCCCTAATACTGTTCTAACTCTAAAAAGTCATTTCCTGTGTCTTTATCCATTTTCTCTGGGTCTGCACTCTCACAATTTATACCTGTATACAAACATGTGGCTCAGTATTATGCTCCAAGTATCTGAGGAACAAGTTTACATGAAATATCTTTGTAACTTTTTAAAATCTGCTTTCATCTCGCTTTTGGTGTATGGCAACTGTACTAGAAGGGTTTTTTTGCTCTGTGGGATGTTCACGGAATTGCTCACCATTGTTACTGCCAAGTGAATTTCAGTGGTCTGTGGAGATTTGAACTCAGGGCTCCTGAGACAAAATCTGACATTCTTCCCACTGTACTGTTCATTTTTAAGATGCCACAGTATGTCTGTTTTGTTTTTGTTATATACACTATACAGTATACCAGTCTGGCCAGATTATCCTGCTATGGTAATAGAGTAGACCATACTGCCAGTGACTCAAGGTCAGGTGTCAGGCAGTGGTTAACTAAACTGACAATCATGAGGACTAATGTCCATGGGTGCGAAAGTCCACTGGCAAGGGTGATGGTCCCCAAATGGGTTCCACTTGAATCCATCTTGATGGAGGGCAGCAGTTTCATCAAACCTGGCCTGGGGCTGAGGAGGACTTTGCGTGCCAAAAGGGCTCAGGACCAGAAAGTGACTTGCGGAAATGTATCAGTGGTACAGGTGTCATGCTGCAGTGCGGAAGGCAGAAGAAAGGCTATTCAGGACAGTCTTCATGGCTGATTGCCATGAAGAGCACCTATATCCTTGGACTCCTGTCAGAAGCAAAGCTACCTATGGGCAAAAGCTATAGAAATATTGTATGCTGTAATCTGGCGTTACACAGAATTTTCTTTAAAACATTCAGTGCCAAAGCACACTTTTTTCTGAAGTCTTTTAACATTATAGTCTCCCCAGTCACCGAAGTACTTATGTGTGTATGCTGCAGTGAACCAGTATCTAAGGAGAAAGGCACATGCTCATAGTTGCTGTCCTATTCATTATGAGACCATAATAGTTCCATGCACTGAGTGCAAAGGAGCAGAGGGACTGAATTAGGCACTGGGTCATGTAACCAAACTTTTCTTCTATCCTGAGAATATATTCTCCCTCCCCCCTCCCAAAAGGAGAGAATTGGACAACCATCTGTCATATCTACTTTGATTCGGTTTCCTGCATTGAGCAGGGAATTGGACTCGATGGGCTAAAAGGCCCCTTCCAACTCAGTTATTCTGTGATTCTAAGACCACAACACACAACCTTCAAACCCCAACAAAAAGAAAACAAACCTG
The DNA here is from genome assembly GCA_030440675.1 of Furcifer pardalis. NCBI lineage: Eukaryota > Metazoa > Chordata > Lepidosauria > Squamata > Chamaeleonidae > Furcifer > Furcifer pardalis. Next base: position 108,739,101 of record CP126893.1, read on the forward strand.
GCCCACTCAGCCTCAAAGTGGCAGAAAAGCAAGTTATTTTATGGCTTTGTTCACCTTAGGCTACAAAATGGGAGTTTCATGTCTTCCGTCTTGCAATGTTGGATGAAGAACTATTTTGGTGTAGCTGAAATACCGGTAATATGTTGTTAATTTGGTAACTGTCCCTTCCAAATAAAAGAACAATCAAAGTGCCTTTTCTCATTTGCCTAGCTCCATAGTATACCTCAGTGAGGGTGGCACTGGACAATTAACCACTATAGATTTCTTAAACTGCAGACTTTCAACTAACATTTCACCGCCTCAAGATTCCTTACAACATCACTGAAATGTAGTATTGGTCTTATCTTTTTTTCTTTAAAGATAGTATCAGAAACTCTTTAATTCTTTTTGGATTCTAAATCCAATCCTTGTTTGTTCCCCCAGGTGGATCCAGAGAAGTGCCGTTATGCTGTGGGTAGAATCCTGAGTGAGGGAGAAGAGAAGCCACATGAGGAAGTGATCCGCATGTTCCTGAAACATGGTTTCAAGATCTTCAACTTCCCAGCTCCTAGCCACGTAGTCATGGCAACATTCCCGTACACAACCCCACTCTCCATCCACCTGGCAGTGAACCGTGTCCACCCATGTCTTGACACCTATATCAAGGTGAGTGATCCTATGTCGTTCTTCAGAAATGCTGGTAATTAATGCCATCTCCCCTTGGGTTTGTCATTTTTGCTGAAATTAGTTGCCGATTTCCTGTATAATTATATAGCTATCAGTCACAATACTAGGTATCTCCTGGGATTGACCTTAATGTAGTTAGTAGATTCTGTATTAAATCTCTCACTTGATTTGGAAATATTTGTTGTTAATTTACTATGTCTTAAGCATGTCCTTTTTGCTTGTACTGTAGTTTCTTCACCTCTACTAATAAAAGACACTTTCTTATCATTTTTTAGCCATCCCAGAAGTGTAAGGGTGATTTGTTGCTAAACATGTTTGGAATTGAAAGTCGCCTGCATTATATTATTAGATTTTTCTCCAGAGATTGTGCTGTGTGAATGTTGAAAGGGTTAGAGGAGAACCAGATCTGTGATTTTTGGAGGAAATAATATTAAGCTTTCCATCTCCTTTTGGGTATCACAAATATTTCCGCTTGTATATCTTCCCATATATAATAGAATGGACTTGATTCTAATCTCCTGTCAAACTATTTCCCCATTGCAAATTTTAACTCTAAAAAGCACATAAGTCAAATCTTATTGACCCTTATTTAAACATTTGCTGCAGTTCCCTAGGACCCAGTGATACAGGTGAGCTCTTTAAACTGCTTTTGACTATCTTTGGGAAAAGCTACTATTCAGTTAGCTTGAAAATTTCCTGTTGTATATATGGAAGTGTGATTGAATGGAAATATCTTGTGAAGTTATTTGATTTGGGAGGGAAAGGCTGAAGGCAGTGCAATTGAATTAAATCTGCAGGTAGACTATCCCCTGGAGTTTTAGATTCAAGAAAAGCAAAAAGAAAGCAAATGACTAGACAAGGGGGTCTTTCTGATTATTATAAAAAGAGGTCTCCCCCAGGCCAAAGCCAGGTCTCAGAAGAAGAGAAGACACACAGAGCAAGGAGCTTACATTGTCATCTCTTGAGGAGACCACCAGTGGCCAAGGAAAAGCCATCTCTTTTACTGATTGCTTTCTTGAAACTACTTTGTTCCAGTACCAAATTGCAAATGACTACCCAGTGACTTGGCAGGTAAATTATATATAAATGTAGTGAACAAACTACTTCATCCCATTCCAAAGAAACCCATTATCAAATTTTGGAAGGCAAACACCACTTGCAGTGGTGCATTCTGACACAAATGGAAAAGACCTGAATGGCCTGACAAGTCAAGCCAGCCCTTTAATCAAAAGAGAAGATACAAAATCAAAGATATTGATGGTAGGCATTCTGGTGGTACTCTAATGTGCATCAATATAACTTCCCCACTTAATATCTGACATACAAGCACTTTCCATGGTGGGCTGGAGTAGCAGGAGCCTGGAGTGAAGCAGGCCAAAATTACTTTCCTGTTGATTAGTCAGCAGCAAAGAGCCAGGCTTCTATTAATTATACAGTACCTGTATTAGGCTTGTCCAATCTGGAGGTTTCATACTGCTTAACTATCACAAATATTGCAGAGCTCCACTTCATTCTCTGCTGGAAAAGAGATGGCAACACAGGGTACCATATTGGATCCCAGCTTTAGATCATATCATTCTTAATTCAAACATTGAACCCACCCACCCATCCTGATATAGTATAGAAAACACATCTGTTACTTGACTTACTAATATTAGGATTCCAGGCAACTAGGTGTCTGAAATTTTGCTGGCTCTGGTTTCTTTCCTTTGGAAATCACTAAAAAGGGAAGAGATAAATACCACCAAACCAACCAATAGTCCTACTATCCTTCTCCTCAGTCACTAATCTCTGTTGATTTGCCCCATGTTTAGGTTAGCATTGTTACTCATAGGTCTCCATAGACACATCCATGCACCCAGATTTGTCTATTTTCCATGCTTACCTTTTCAAGTTTCTCTTTCCCTTCCAGATCTATAAAGTGGGGATTAACCTCTCTCCTCCAAAATCTAGTAATACATATACAGTAAAACCTCAGATAATACTAAAACTTGGTTCCACAAGTCTTAGTGTTATCAGATTTTTAATGTTATCTTATGCATGCATCGGATAATGTCAAAATCCTATGGGATGCATTGGATAATGTTAAAACTCCATAGAGATACATTGTAACCAGCACAGGCTTTAGCTAACGTTATCTGATGTATCCCATAGGATTTTATTTATTTATTTATTTATTAGTTCAAATTTATATTGCAGCCCACTCACCGTGGTGACTCAGGGCGGCTGACAAACAATACATTACATTACAATACAATTTGTTGGTATGGGCACAGGGGGAGGGGCGGCGAAGTCCTCGACCTCCCCTGGCTTCTTCCTCCCCTGGCAGTTGGTGTAGGCGCAGGGGGAGGGGCATTTTAACGTTATGTGATGCAATCCCCCCCTGATTGCTTAACGTTATGCGGTTTTAGCGTTATCTGATGCAAACATTATCCGAGGTATTACTGTACATAAAAATGACAAACCGTTTACCAGTTGACCCCACTATTAGTCACTGACTGATCTATTGCTATGCTGTACAGCCTTGCTTAATCCCATCTCACATGCCTCATACTTTGCTATTTGCATCTTGAGATGCTTCAGAGAAACACTATGACTGACACTGAAGTAAAATTTATAGAGACACACATACATATAGAAAGCTATCATGACCTTGGACTATAGCTGCTTAAGTTTCCTGCCTAGGTTGGTTGAAAGTGGAAAGTCCCAGTTTAGAATAAATCTCTGTTCTTTATACTGTACTTAAAAAAAAAAAAACACAAACAGCTAGGATTTTGAATTTGTTTTTTTTAATTAGAAAAGTAGCATTCATTAAAAATCCACCAGGTGTTCTCAGCACAATCTATGGCTCCTTTTTTAGTGTTAATATTTTCATTGCTTGTGTAACAAATGCACTCTCCAGGACCTTTCCCAGAGCAGCAAAATGTCATCTCTGTACCGTGGAGCAAGTGTACATTTAGCAAATCTGACACTGCTTTTCTTTCTGTCCTGTATTATTATCCATGCTACTAATATAAAACAACACAATATACAGTGATGGGTAGCCAAAATTTCTACTACCACACTGTGGGCAGAACTGACATCATGGGTGGAGCCAATGTCATGATGTCATGGGTAGAGCCAATGACGTGGGCAAAGCCAAAGTTAAAACCCCCCATAAAAATACAGAACAGGCTGGCTGGAGGTGCATGATACCCCCAGCCAGCCTGATACCAAAGCAGGCAGTCTGGGGCAGGTTGCCTGCTTTAAGATCGGGCTGGCTGAAGGTGCCTGACACCCCCAGCCAGCCCGATCTTAAAGCAGGGAGCCCGGGCAGGCTGCCTCCTTCAAGGTTGGGCTGGCTGGGGGTGTCAGGCTGAGTACTGGAGGTGTGCATGCATCAATTGGTATTTTAACGCATCCACACTCACCAGCAGCCATTTTGGGTTGCAGAGTTGGTGAGGTGACCGAACCGGTCACCTAAAAAAAAAAAGGTAACCACCCCGGGTGGTCTCCCGGGAAGGTTACTACCTCTTGAGAGACCACCCGGGATTGTTACCACCAGTTATACAGAACCTGGCGAACTGGCCCATGCCCACCACTGGCAATATATCAATATTCAAGAAAAAAGGAAGGTAATATTCAGATATTGTACTGCAATTTCATCTTGCTGTATGAGAAACCCAGGGATTTTCCATGTTACCCTGTAGTACTGACAGATTTTGAATTACTAATAGAGAAAGACAGCAAGTTGTAACATCACTGCCCACATCTCTGCTGATATCTGTAACCCAAGCTTCACATGAGTCAACCTAACACACAAAAGCTATTTAAAGTGCAGATAACATAGATAAGATTGATTGCTCCTGTTAATGGTGTTTTGGGAGTTTCAACATAGAACATGGACTGATATACACCATGGTTGGACATTTATCCTGCTAAGAACACAGCAAATTGAAAACCTATTTCAGATAGTTCTACAATTTTTGTCTATGCATTTCATAAACAAGAATGCCACATAGTTTTTTTAAATTATGGCCAAACTTCAGTACCACAAGTAGGTTGACTTTAACTAAACTTCTACCTTTTAGATCCAGTTATAAAACTAAGCCCAGCACATTGTTCCATTACTTTGATCAGAAACCAGTGTCATACTTCTGTTTAATCCCAGTTTCCACCAAGATAGATCATCTACTCTGTATTTTGCAGCACCACTGGTTCCCTAAAAACCTGGTCCAGAGTATCAGGAGAACATTTAGGGGAGATTTATGGGCACCATGAAGGTAAACATAATTATGGGCTGTCAAGTGGAATTCTTCCCAGGAACTGGTTGATCTTTTTTATATATATTATACAGTGTTGGAGACACTTGGGACAGTCATTCTTCTGTAACCTCTATCTGCTGTTCTTTCACATACAGATATGACAGTGAGAATGATGCATCATTGCAACATGTATGGTTTGTTTTTGTCTTTACACTGACTACAGCCACACAATTGGCTATATAACTCAGTGGTTTAGGTATCTGACTGTGGAGCTAGAGCAGTGGTGCCCAAACCTTTTTTTTTAGCAGGCCAGTCCTGCTCGCAACACACAGTTGCGGGGGCCAGAGGTGGGCTGCTCCCGCTGCTAACAGTTTTAATGTCAGCAGTGGCGGTGGAGGCAGAGACTGCGCTTTCTCCGGGCTGCTCCGAGCAGCCTCTTGCTTGGTCCCATCCCGTCAGCAGCATTTGCCAAAGGCGATCGTTGCTTTGGGAAAATTTTCGGAGCCTCCTGTGTTTCAAAATTTGCGGTGCTGGAAGGGCAAACCTGGCACGCTACGGTGATGTCATCCTGAGCGTGCCAGGGGCCTTTTTTAGTGCCATGAATTTTGAAACACAGGAGGCTCTGAAAATTTCCCCACAGCAGCAATCGGTTTTAGCAAAGGCTGCTTTGGGGATGGGACCGAGCAAGAGGCTGCTTGGAGCAGCCTGGACAAAGCGCAGTCACTGCTTCTGCCGCCACCACTTCTGACACCAGGCGGGGCGGCGGGGGGCGGCGGCGGCATTCTGCAGTGAGCCCTGGTGCAGGGGCCTAATTGGGCCTGTGGGCTGTAGTTTGGGTGCCCCTGAGCTAGAGGTTGGGAATTCAATTCCCTACTGTGTTTCCTGCAAGAAGAGCAAGTCTCTGTAGTTCTGAGCAAGCTAAAAAATCCCAGGATGCCCCCAGAAGAAAGGAATGATACACCACTTCTTAAATAATTTTTTTTATATATTATAAAACTTAGATAAACTATTATCTACCTAGAAAACCCTGGAAAGATTTCCCCTACAAACCAAAGTCAATGACTTGGCTTGAAATGCCATCTCCTTCCCCTCTCTTTCAGGGGCCTTTCAAGATGTATAGCAGCTTGGCACAACAACTGGACACTAGGCCTGTCACTCATCATGTCACTCAGGTTTGCACCTAAGCTCTCAAAAGAATCAGGTTCTTGTTGCTCCCCTTCAGGGTGGACTGTTGGGAAGACTCCTTTTAGGCTCCTGTTCACACGCCAGAGTGGACTTTTGCAGGCTTCTGAAACTGTGGGAGGTCTGTCTTCCTGAGGAATCCCTCCTGAGGTGGGGATGTTTTGCTGGTGTGGCAAACCACATCTGCTCCTCTGGAACCAGTTGGAGAAAGTCAGGGAAAGAAAACAAGAGAGAAACTTTCACAGAAACAGGTGACCTGTGCACATTTTCTGATGGGAATATGTGTTACCATGGAGATGGCTTCTCCAAATAGCTCCCCTCCACCTCCCTGAAGCCGTTGAGACACAAGCAAGAGATTTTTTTTTTGCAGAACCTGGTTTGAAAAGATTCTCTTAATGAGAGTCGTAGGTCAGACAAATTAAGAAAAGGAGACACCCCCCCTTTTTTTGGCTTCGTTGTCCCTGCACAGTCCACAGCAGAGACAATGGGGCCAATAAGAAAGACATTCCTTCAAAGGGAATTTGTATTCCTCTGTATTGCAGGAGAAATGGAGGCTTGGTGTCTTTTTCTTTTCTTTTTGAGAGAAGGATTTTGTCCAGTGCATCTGTTCTCTTCCAGGCTGGCAACTTAGCAACCCCATTTCATAATGGAAGGAGATGGGAAAGGAGACAAAAGAAGAAGAGAAAATCAAGGTGGAGGGATGGTGAAGGACTTAATAAATCAGCACAGGGATTTTTAAAAAGCAGTAAAAACCTGGTTTAGTAGAAGCTTGAAGTCATTGAAGAAGATACAAATGATATGAATGAAGGTTAAGAGTATAGGAAGCTGCATTATCATTGTCATCTAAATTTATATTGTCTGTGCTCCCAACATTATCTCTCCAAGGTGATAGGCAGGATTCTTTCCTAGGCTTGTTTGAAGATTATGGGGACAATCTTTGACCTTTCTGCATGCAAAGTATGTTCTCTACAATTGAACGATTGTCCTGCTGAAAAGCAGGATATTCAAGGGGTGACTGCCCTGACAAATAATCTGAGAAATGCTCTAGGATTGGGATGTTCTGATTCACATTAGTTCCTGTTGACTGCAGGCTGTACAAATCAATGTGAAAAGGCCAGGAGTTTTCCTGCTCTAATCTGTATTTTTTTCTCTTTGCTGCTGTGGTTTCTACTTTTTCTTATAGTGATTGAAACTGCACCTGTTCCTATGGTTTGATCATTTGAGCTGATATGGAGGTGTTTGTAGCTGTTTTATTTGAAGTCATTCCACCTGCCTATAGCAGCAGTGAGAGAGGCAGGGCAGTGGGAAAACTGGTGCACTTTATTATCTGTAAACCTAGCACCTTACTTTGCTTGTTTTCCTCTTCCTTTCCCATTCTGCTCTACTCAATTTTTTCTTTTAAATGAAGTTATGTGACCAACAGAAAAAGAGAGAAGTTAACAGAGAGAGAGCGGGGAGGAAGTTTTCCATCAACTTGTTTCCAGCTTGCTCTAACCATGCCTCCTGCAAATTCAAGGGGCAGAGCAGAGCTACCTTAACAAACTGCAAACATGCCTAGATGCCAATTTCCTTCCCTTCCACTGCTGACTCCTGTGTGATTGACTGAAGCAAATTTACTCAGGAAAATTCAACTGGCCAAGTGCAGCTTCACAGTATCTAGTTTCATGTTTTCTACTGTGTGCTTTTGAATAATAGCAGTCTTGCATGCACTGACACTGGGTATCAATGGTAGGAGGATTTACATTTACAGCCTAATGTGATTATCTTTTACCACTGATTTGATTGATAAGAGTTCTTTCCCCTTCTCTGGCAAGCCTCCACACCCTTTTACTGTTAGTTAACTTGCTTCCATTATTTCATTGATACCTGCTCTTTTTCGTCTGAGCATGCTTCAAGTAACTGGTGTCACAAACTTGGATCCCAGTACCCTCTTCTGGGGACTCACAGCCACCCTAGGGGCTGCGGTGGCTTCATGGTTAAGAAACTCGTCTTGTTAGCTGGAAGGCAGGCAAATCGGCAGTTCAAGATCTAGGTACCCCATGACAATTTGAGCACCTGTCTCTGTCCCAGCTCCTGCCAACCTAGCAGATTAAAAGTAAGACATTATAAGTAGATAAACAGGGAACACTTCAATGGGAAAACATCTTGGGGACATGAAAGGAGCCTCATTCGGGCGTCTCCTGAGCGGAGTTTCTCCAGCAAAAATCCTTTCAACCCAGAGTAATTAATGACACGAAATTATTATACAGCTACCCTCACTCTTTGGTTATCTTTGTGTGGGGAGATCAAGATGGAATGAAATGCTAACAGGAAGGAGCTGGTAATTGTACTATTGTACGTCTTCCAAACAGTTCAGCCACTTGCTAGATCAGATGGTCTGAAACCTGATCATTGCCCCAGGGGTCTTACAGAATTTATAGATCTCCATGGGAAAAGTCAGAACCTTGTTTCTGTCATAGCCCACAATAAACCCAGACAATAATTTACAGAATGAAATCAGACAATAATTTACAGTCATATCACACTCTATCTGTGAAGGTAAAAGTCAGACAGGAAACAAAATAAAACAAATGTAGAAACAAAACAAAAAATACAAAAAAAATTGTGCTATGTTAAAGACTAACTGTTATATATATTAATGCGAGTTTTTGTGGAACAAATTCATTTCCTCAGATACAAGAGTGGGACTACATGACAATCATTTATACATGACTTCAAGAGAAAAATATGGTGATTGGGTGGCCATGGGTTGCAAATTGTATGAGTCAGTGTGGCATTTCCCGCCTAGTGATATCTCAAGACCCTAGTCCAGTGATGGTGGACCTTTTAGAGACCAAGGGCCCAAACTGCAACTCAAAACCCACTTATTTGTCACAAAGTCCCAACATATCAACAGGGGAAGAAGAAAACGCTCCCGTTTGCCTGATGGGCAGAGGGGCAGAACGAACTCTGTGCTGGGGGGAGGGAGGAAACACTCGCATTGGGCTGCTGGGCAGAGGGGCAGGGTGAACTCTGTGCTGGAGAGTCTGCATGGGAGCCCACAGAGAGGGCTCAGAGTGCCACCTCTGGCACACTTGCCATAGGTTTGCCATCACTGCACTAGTATGTTATCCCGTTTTTGTACATTGAGGTCTTCTTGTTAAGGCAAAAATGCAGTGGCTAGGTAGGAAGGATCCTGGGATGAGAAAAATAATAGTAGGTAACAATAATCTGTAGCATTTTACATTTGGTAATAGCTTCAGAACCCTAGACTAACATTTAGTCCATTGAAATCGGTATCAAAGCATATGCATTTATTTTATCTCAGCTGTCTCCTTCTGGGTCTTTATTCTGTGGTGTTTTTTTCTCCATGATTGCAACTTTCAAATCTTATGAAGAGTATCTGGGTAGATGAAATGATTTGAAGCAATTTTTGTGTATAAGGTAAAAGTCTTTTCAATGTTGCAATAATTCAAGGCAGTCTCACCTTGTCTAATTCAAAAAGCTTTATTATTTATGTTGCTCTAATGTTCCATCAGCACAAAGGGATGTTTCAGTAAATGACTAAAGTCTTAATAGCTGTGAAGAACTGTAAGCACAAATACTTACAAAAATGAAAACTAGATCTATGGTAAGTGGTAGGGAAATGCTTAAGTCAGAATTCAGTCCACATACAGGAACTTGAAAGTATAAAAATACAAAAAAGACTTAAAGTATAGATCCTTTCTTATGAAGAGGCAATGGTTTGCTACACAAGCCACGATCATAAACATAGGCATATAAGGAACATATTAAAATATTAATAGCAATAGCAGCAGTGGCAGCAATTACACTTATATACCACCCTATAGCGCTGAGCAGGTGGTAATTAGCATTTTGCTGGATACTCATTTTATTGACCTCAGAAGGATGGAAGATTGAGTCAACCTTGAGCCTTGTTAAGATTGAACAACACCAACTTTAAAATATGTTTAGCCAAATTCTAAAAATGCAGGAGAATGAAGAGTACAATAAAGTTAACAAAAATAATGTCCTAAATACAAAGTTACAGGGTTTTGGGCCCCAGAGGCCTAATTGTAAAGCAAGAAAATACAATTCTTAAATATTTAAGGTCTCAAAAATAAAAACATATAGGGTAAAAAATAAAAATAAAATACATTTCTTAGCATTTAAGCATGTTAAAATGAATAAACACACTCAGAAAGTACATTCTTACCCAGTTCAGCCAGCCTATATCTTTGGGAGAAATACCTTAGTTATTTTTATGTTGTTGGTTTCTGAAGAAGTCGTCTGCCGCTTTGTTGCTTTACTTTTTCAGTGTTGTTAATATACGGAGTGTGGCGATGTGTAACCTCATGTAGAATTGTAATGTGTTACCCCCTTGCTGTCTTTCTTGGCCATTATTTATACTGTTTAATTGGCCTTGTCTAAACATAAACTTCTCTGCTACTCCAGAATGATGCTGATGAGGCTGGGCCTAAAGTTCTGTTTCAGTGCATTTTCTCATAGACTTTGCTCATGTCCTCACTGCTTCTCTAGCTGACATACAGCCATGTAATCACTGACAGGTTTTATTTATTCTAATTCTCAGCATCAGGACACTGCTGCTCTGGGTGTCTCATCTTCACACAGCTGTCAGGCTGGAAGAATCTCAAAGCTGGGGATTTACCAGTTTCAACAGATGGCGCTATATTTTCTTCTTCTTTTTACATTATTTAAACAGTCCAGTTTATATACTGTGTGAGAAAAACACATTCCAAGATAAGAACACATTTGCCTGCCAAAAGAAAGGTTCTTGGACAGCTGGAGTGCTGGCTAATTTGTGGTTACAATCACTAAACTATTTTCAGAGCTTCAATTTAAAGTAAAACTTACAGTTTTAGGGCTGATTTCCTCAACCCTCTTTATAATTATATTAGCACACTCTATGTGCACCATAGCACACCTGATACCATTAGCTGGAAGTGCTTCTAGGGAAGATTGCACAAAAATAAAATTACCTGCTGCCACTACCCCACTAAATCATGCTGAAGGAAACCATCAAAATGAAAATGTCAAAAACGTCCTTGGCAGGTGGTCAAAAGATTTGAATTGGACACAGAAACTCCTTCCATACAAAAGGATTTTGGTAATTTTTAAAAAAGAAAAGCAAGAAAAAGAAAGGGAAATTTGAGAAAAAAAATCCGAAATGAATATAAAACAGATTTTTCAAAAGCAAAAGACATCCATGTGGACAAAGTTGAGGCCTGGGGTGCCCAAACTTTTTGAGCTGTGGGCTGGTCACGTGGTTCAGAGGGCCGATCATGTGGTTCCTCCCATTGTAAGTGGAAGTAAAACACACCTTGCAGTCTGTTTTGCAACAGGATGAGATAGATTTTAAGCTGCCATTTTCTCTGCTTAAACCAGGGATGCCCCTGGATCAGGCCCCTGAAGCCAATTCATCTAGCCCACACTGCCCTCATCACTTCTGGAAGTGGAAGTAAAATGCACCTGACGAGGGTGGCATGGGTCGGATGAATTGGTGTCGGGGGGCAGATTTGCCCCGTGGGCCATAGTTTGGGCACCCCTGATTTAGGCATTTCAGGGACCTACACTGAAAAATAAAGTCTAATCTACTTCTTAATAAGACTTTCTGTAATGGAATAATTGCACATGTTCTTGGTCTGCTCATAAGAAAGACCAAGCTGTGGGAGGCTAGCTTCCCCTTTTCTCTTGTAGCTTATTAAGATGCTCTCCAAAGTGGCTCTATTTGATTCTCTTTATACAGGTTAAGCACCTATGATGAGTCATTCTCCTTTGATCTATTGTCAGAAAAACAGTTCTTCCTAGCTTGCTGCTAGATGCAAGCCCTTTATCCATTTCAGTCAAGGACAGTCATCCAGATATTCTTTTCCAAGAATAATTTTAAATGACAAAGGTCCATTGAAATGTCTTCCACTGAAATGTAACATGAGGGTGTTATCTTTTTGGTCATCTTTAAAGACAGGAGATACAGCAGGAAGGTATGAAAAATCCTCTTCCTTCTTGCTACTTTGGTCAATCTTACAAAGGCAAGGTTCAGTCATTATAAGCTACATTTGATAAACCCTATTTCTTGGTGGTTGTTGTTTTGACAATAAGTATGGAGGTTCTCTCTATGTGTTGTAGACTTCATTTCCCCCATATTTCTGCTGACTGTAAATACAAAAGGTAATTGTAAATAAAATGCTTTCCCCCTACTTTATATATTTTGAGAGTGATTTTATCTTGTGAAGTGCTAGACACTGTGGGCTTGTGGAGCATAATGAGAAATGAATTGCTATTTGATACTTAGTTTATTTGGTTAAAACTTTCATCGATTATATAATACCAGTCAATGTTATTATAATATTGCTTGTTTTGACTGTGTTTTGTATGTTATGGTAGTAGTAATAGTTGTTATCATATATAAATAAAGCAAAAAAAAAATACTGACTGATAATACCTTGGCATTAAGATGCTAGCCTACACTTTTTGGATGCACACTTTACCATTATCATAAGGTACATTTCATATTTGTTTGTAATACAGAGAATTCCAAGGAACTAGGTCTGCAAACCTTTTATTGGGTCAAACTGACCATTATTGAAAATGTGTATTCCCTAAGTTTAGCCTTTTTCCCCTTTCCACAGTATGATTCCCACAGTGGTAAAGGACTAGGCAGGTTGGCTTGCAAATTAAACTTGTGTTAGTGACCAATCATAAAACAAAGCTTACTGCCACCTTCCTTTTATTCTTTCTGCTGAAGAACAAAGGCCTTTTTATTTGGCTCTGGCTTGGCAGCTTTGAAAGGAGCCTTTAACTGATGTGTATTGTGTCTTGTTCCATTAATGTGTTTTAAATGTTACTTCTAATTTTTATGTTTTGTTTTATGCTTTAATTGTATGTATTCTATTCATTTTTAAATAAGTAATTGTACCATTTTGGGGGAGAAAGATGGCATAGAGGGAGGGAGGGAGAGTGAGAGTGAGAGAGAGAGAGATTTCTGATGGTTCATGTGTTTCTAACACTTTGGACTTGCTTCACAATCCAGTCCAATAGGGTTTGTTAAATATGTCACATTTGTTGTTGCTGAAAATGAGGTGAATAGATTCCCCTTCATACAGGGAAATGGTAGAACCTGTAGTTGTGTGGAGACTCTGCATTTAGAATTCAGCAGCTAAAAATCTAAAATAGTTTTTGAACAGAAGGCAAAAGCTCCTTTACTAAATCTTATCACTAATTAGAGTAGCTGTGCTCCACAAAAATTATATAAGCATTTAATAGGTACTTACTTGTACCTGTTGCATGAGAAGCAGCTGCACATCATCTTTTATGGAAGCATTACTGAAAATAATAGAGTCATCTGTGACATTTATATATCTTTGGTATGCAGATGGTAAAAAAGAGGTGTGCTTGATTTGGATGGTATAGTGGAGAGAAATGTATTATTTGGAATTTCTGATAAAAATAATTAGTATCCACATCTGTTTATAATGCAAGGATTGAAACCTTCTGTGGTGCAATCCTTGTCTGGGAGAGAAAATATATTAAAAACGTGCATGTTTGTTTATTTAATACACGTACACATGCATATTTTGAGAAAAAGTGGTGGAAAAGCATACTGTATTTAAATGGAGTTTATTTTTAAATACTGTGCTGCATTTGCAGACATATATATGGACATGCAATAGAACATATTTATTAATCAAGACATGAGGATGTGTATCAGCTATTCATGCTGTACAGTAGGATGGACAAACAATATCCTATATGTAAGAAACACACCCTGGATTCCCTATTGTGGTTCTCCATATCCATCCAGACCCAATGTTTTGCTGTCAAATGGTCAGCCATTTTCCCCAGAAGCTTCTTGGGTTCAGCTACTTGTTGAAAAACTATTCTGAGGATTCCTCATTCTTTTGTAGGACAAAAATAGTGATTTTTAAAATAAATTTGTGGGACAAGGGTCAAGGTGGTCAGGGTTTGAGAAATATGTGGATGTGACCTACCAAGGTTTGAGGAAGTGCAGGAATGGCTACTGGGACATTTGAAGCTGTTTAGACATAAAACCACAGTGACAAATAATTCAGGAGGACATTAGAACATGTCACAACAATGGAGGTTATTTAAATTGGGACTAAATTTAAAAGATGCACAAAATCCTTGAAGCAGTTGAGATCAACAGCATCTCTTTCACAAATCAAAGGCACCTGACACATTCAAGTTTAGGATTTAAAAATTACCAATTATTCCCTTTCAAAGCTGGTGCCCCATTCCAATCATCTGTTGTCATGATCTCTATATTAACAGGCCCATGAGACTGTTACTAGTTTTCTGTGAAATTGTCAGTTTTGACTTTTGGCCAGTAGACCATGAAATTGCTAATGTCTGCTTAGCATATGTGTTTTGAAAAGGTAAATTATTTATTCCATTGGGTCTTTTAGTTGCTTTTGGTATCCCCAGTTATGAGATGGTGATTCCATACGGCTGGATCTGGTAAGAGTACGTTGAAGGATCTCTGGACATAGTGTACTGAGAAATTACTTCTTCCTTTGTGTCAAAAACCTGAAAGAAAACTGACAAAACCTTTTTGACTTCTGTTGTCCCTGCGTCCTTTCTGGTTCATCAAAGCCCAACCCAAATGCTGTATCTTCTGAACAAAATTACAAAAGCATTCTATTTTTGTCAGTACTCGGCAACTGTGTTTATGATGAGATTGGAATGAGAGGTGCAGGAAATTGGTTCAGTTTTAATAAGGTCTGGCTTTCAGGAGACTTTTTGTTTTTCCTTTCTCTCTCTTAGCACCTGCTTAAATTTTTGGATCATAAACATGTAGCAACCTGCCTTGGGGGTTTTAGGAAGGACACCATAAAAATAAAATAATCACATTTTATATAAGGTGAGCCAGACTCACAATGATATTTTTGGCCTTTCTGTGGCTAGACACTGGAGCAGGGATGAAACCTATGAATGAATACTGATGTCCACTTTTCTTTGATACTTTTAATGTTATTTATTCACCAGAGTGAAACCCAAGAAACAGTGGGAAATATATGTGAAAAAACTCCATGCTATTTACTTTAATCTGATCGCCTTTTTGTAACGTTTCACAGCCTCCAATTTGAACCTGTCAGGTCTCTCTGATGCTTTTTCACATATCTTTCAGCCTCTATTCTGAGCCTCCTGGCTCTTCACTGCTCACTCCTTTTAGTATGTGTGTCTCTATTTTGTGCTTGGCAGGTGTTTCACCTCTTTGTTTGACCCTCTCCAAGTGTGAATGCTGTGGGGCAAGTTGTTCCTCCACTGCTGCAACAATTGCCTCTAAGTAACTTAAATTGAAGTATGGGCCAGTTGGTTGCTAGGCAACTCTTTTGTATTAGCCACAAGGGAAGCACCAGGTCCATTTTAGAGTTAGAGCTTGGGTTTTCTGATCTTGCAAAGAGTGAACATTGGTTTATTGATGTAACAAAGCCACTGGATTCTGTCTGTGATGTAACAACGTTGCCTTAGGCCTTTTTTTTTTTTTTGGGGGGGGGGGGAGAGGCAGAAATAAATATATAAATAACAGCAAGTAAATAAACTAAAAGCCACCGAAACCTTTTTTCATGATGATGAAGGGAATTTCAGGGCTGGCATCCAGGTGAGAGAGTCATGCACAAACTATAATGTATAAAAGGCATACGTCTCTCTTACTCAAAAGCCATTTGTGTCCAACTCTAGGGGGCGGTGCTCAGCAAAGAGCCAGTGTTGTCTGAAAACACTGCAGATGTTTCTGTGGTTATATGGGAGGCGTGACTAGATGCTGGAGCACAAGAAACACTGTCACCTTTCCTGCCAAAATGGTACCTTGCAGTTTCTTGCTTTCGGGCTGCTAGGTTGGCAGGAGCTGTGTCACACAGAAGCTCACTCTGTCACGCAAACTGCTGACCTGCTGACCTTCCAGTTGTCGCGCTCATGTCTTAACTACTAAACCATTAGTCAATTATAATGTTGGTAGTTGACTTAAACCAGGGGTCTACAACCTATTGCCCATGGGCCAAATCTGGCCCATGGCACCATTTCATGTGGCCCCCACCCCTCCAAGGGCATTTGAGAAACAAAATGGTTGCCCCATTTGAAGCTGTTGGGACATCATGGAGGCAGGGAAAAATGGCCATCTGGTCCTTAAAGTTGACAAAGAGCATGACCTGGCCCCCAGCTTGAAATTTTGGGAACCCCTGACTTAAACAATCAAAATTGTATAGGAAGCAAAAATGAATACAAGTCAGAAGACAGCTGATGTCTGTGTAGAAGGATGTTCTTTGTTTTCTTAGCCTGCAGAGACTGAATGAAATGTCTGTTTCTTCCACTTACAATTTCTCTAGTTGTTAATGCAAAGGATTAGCTCAGAAACATCGATAGATAGTATGATGTTTGGAATGAGGATGAGAGAAAATGTGTGCTGCCTGGTTAGTTCCTGTCAGATTCAGAAGCCAATGCTCTTCAGTGGTGCCAAGTTCTCAAAATTTCCGGTCAAAATGTTTTCCCAGGGTGAGCATTTTAATGACATTGTGATCAGGTTATTAAACTGTAACCTGCCATTTCAGGGAACATTTACTTATGTTTTCCATTTAATTATTCCTCTATGGAGTTCTCAGTGTGAATACCTGGGCACACATGTGCAGTTTGTGCCAATGTTTCCATAAAACCAAACAAAAAAGTCTTGCTTTTTATTGTGAGTCCTTTAGGGCTTTGAGGCTTCTGTTCTGCGGTGGCACACTGGACAGCTTGAGAGGTGTTTTAATTGCTTTCTAGCTGAGAAGTCCATCTGTCTTTGCTCTCTGTTGAGAATACTGTGATTTCAAGCCATATCTTGCTAATCATGTCTTTTTTTTATTTCACTCTCCACAATCAAAATTGTCTCCAGTGTAACTTTTCTATTTCAGAGTTTAACACAAGATTTGAAATCCTTATGATAAAGATATGAAAGACATCATTCAGTTCTGAAGGGACATTGTCCAATTCCACTTTAAGTTGAGCTTAATAACAAAACCATTGATGCCATAACCATTGATTTCATTTAGTCTTTGGAGGGGAGAATAAAGTCCTTTACCTTGAAATAGTTACCCATCTCTATGTGAAGAAAGTTTACTTTTTAATGTGAAGTTAGCAAATTTATACTTCCTTGAACATAGAGACAAACCATAATATATATTTGGACATTGCAATGTCTAATGTGTTGAAAATACAGGGTTTGATTTACTCAGAAAAGGCATATGGAAGTGGGTACATATACATATACATATAGATGTAATTTTGAAATAATGTGTTTAAAAATTTGCACAATGCACATTGAAACATTTTACTTAAGGGTAAATATTCTTTGAAAATGTGTATACAGTACTGTATGTGAAAAACTACTTACATGCTGTGTGTTTTTAAATCAGGAAATAATTCCATGTAGTATACATGTGCCCCAATCTACTTTTTCATCTCCTAAAGTCAACCCACAACTTTTGCTCTTTTAAGAGGAGTATCATGCTTTTGGAGGCCACGAGAAAGAATAATTCTTGTTTAAATCTATGTATGTAATCTTGGTGCACCTTGTTTCGATCAAAATGAGTTTATGTGCAGCCAGAAGTAGACCCACATTCACTTCCATTTTTGGTGGTGGTGGGGGATGTTGATTGACTATCCTATGGTGTGAAGGACCTGGGGAGAGGGAGTGGGACCCTCCTTCCTTTGAAGTTTTTTTTTACCTTGTTAATTAGACAAAGTATAAAAGGGATGTACTTATTTTGAAAAGTAGACCTTAAAGACAATACAAATGTTTGTGCAAACTGGGAATGGGTGAAGTGGGGTTGGGTAAATTATGATGAAATGCAGTAATAAGATGGAATAAAAGACTAAAAGAAATTAGAACTTTAATGAAAGATTTGATCATTATTGATATGAGCGCTTATGAAAACAGATAGAATAGAGCAGTCTGTTCTGCAGTATATGACTGAAGTGGATGCTATTAGGGCTAAGCCTATGTTTAATATTTTATTAACTTGTTTTATAACTTTATGATGTGAGCTGGACTGCTATTAAAGTGACCTGAGTTTGGCACCAGAATTTGATTTCAGATTAGTGCAAATCAAATTAAAAAGAATCTCCATCCTAAGAATTTGGCCTGTGTAGTGCTGCTGGAATATGTGAATTTCCCACAGAGTAAAGTTTAATTGCTTCATGAATGTAACTTGAAAAGCTACTTTGTATGATACTTCAATACTGTATTGAAGTTTACATACAGAACCCTGGGGAAATACAGTTATACCTCGCTTAAAGAGCATAATGCGTTCCACAGGATTGCTCTTTAAGCGACTTGGCTCTTTAAGCGAAACACCATTGTAAATGACCAATTGTGGGGGGGATTGCAAACCCCGATTTATTTGTTAAGCGAGTTTTTGGTTGGTTTTATTTGTTAAGCGAAGCGAACATTCAGAGAAAATTCTGCTCTTTAGCGAGTTACTCTTTAAGCGAGACACTCTTTATGTGAGGTTTGACTGTAGTTAATATATACTTCATTTTTATTATCTATAGAGGTAGGTTTTTAAAGAAGTTGTCAAATTGATCAGTGCTGCCTGAAGGGTCTCTATGTACAGTTGTACTTTGCTTAAAGAGCATAATGTGTTCCACGGGATTGCTCTTTAAGCGAGTTTACTCTTTAAGTGAAACACCATTGTAAGTGACCAATTGTGACTTCTGCTGGGGGGGGGGGAATCGCAAACCCCGATTTAGTTGTTAAGCAAGTTTTTGGTTGGTTTTAGTTGTTAAGCGAAGCAAACATTCAGAGAAAATTCTGCTCTTTAAGCAAGTTGCTCTTTAAACGAGGTACTCTTTATGTGAGGTTTGACTGTATCTGTTTGCATTTTCTTTTATAATGTGGAATTTTTTTTGAGAAACTGGGTAACTTATAATTTATTTATTTATTTATTTATTTATTTCCTTCGACTTATTATCCCGCCCAATCGGGTCAAAAACCCAACTCTGGGCGGCTTACATACACAATTTAAAAATACATAGCTAAACCACTACTCAATATAAAACCACAAATCAATATACGATAGCCTATTCACAGTTAAAATATAAATTAATACAATAATTAAAAGTTAAGCTAAAAGAAATTAAACATTTCCAAGTTATAAAATTATGCAATTATTAAAAAAAAGAACCAGGGTAGGAAGGTAAGAACAGTGGGTGGCTGTCTCATCTGATAAGCCACCCAACATGAGATCCGGTATTTCCGGATCCCCAAACTTGTCCTGCCAGCCAGGTTTTAAGACCTTTCCGGAAGGGCAGGAGCTCTGTTTGTTGACGTAGATCGATAGGCAGGAGGTTCCACAGGGCTGGGGCGGTCACGGAGAAGGCCCTCCTTCTGGTGCTAGAGAGGCGAGCCTCTCTAGCTGATGGAATTGCAAGGGAGCCTCTCCGATCCGCCCTGGTGGGACGGACAGACGTTCTTGGGGTGACGCGGTCTCTGAGGTATAAGCATTAGAAAGAAAACAAAAAACAAAATCAACAAATCCTGACATAGTTATTTAAATTTAATGTTTATTCTTTCACTGCAAAGAATCATGGAATAACTGCATTGGAAGGCGCCCTTTAGGCCAACGAGTCCAACACCCTGGTCAATGCAGCAATCCAAATAAAAGCAGATGTGTTATGGAATCAATGGGACTGGGGTGGCTCAGTGATTAAGAAGCTCGCTTGTTAGCTGGAAGGTCAGCAAGTTGGCAGTTCAAGACCCGAATGCCTGTCTCTGTCCCAGCTCCTGCCAACCTAGCAGAGTGAAAGGAAGACATTGCAAATAGATAAATAGGTACCACTTCGGTGGGAAGAAATCTTGGGGAGATCAAAGGAGCCTCATTCAGGCATCTCCTGAGCAGAGTTTCTCCAGCAAAAATCCTTTCAACCCAGAATAATTTCTGATATGAAATTAAAACATGGCTGGCGGGGGAGGTATGAGGTGTGGGAGGTATAATGACCAAGCTCGCTGGATGATCTGAGCTCCTCTCTCCCTCTACTTTTTAATTAGTAAGATGTAGCATTTGGTGTGCTTTTAATCTTTTTTTAGATTTAAATTTTAAAATTTAATGTTAACAGTTTTTAGGTTTTTAGGTAGTGTTTGTGTTTTATTGTCATTTTTTTTACTTGTAAGCCTCTCAGAGTCACTTTGGTGAGAAGGGTGGTGGATAAATATGAACAAATAAATAAATGAATAATAAGTTATTATGGAATCAGTTTGTTCTGTTCTGTGCCATCAAGTCAGAAGTGACTTATACTGATCACAACAGGGCTTTCAAGGTAACTGAGATACTTAAGGAGTGGTTTTACCAGTTCCACACACTGTGAAAAGTTCCATGGCTGAATAAAGATTAGAATCCAGGCCTCCTGATTTCTAATCCATCATTCTGTACTCTGTGCCACTCTGGAGATCTCATTGGATCACTAACATCACCTATAAACCAGTGATTCTTTAGCATCCAGAAGCCCCAGCCAAATGGGCAATAGTAAGTTATTCTGGAAACTGATGTCCATAACACGTAGATGATCACCAATGTAAACCCATTGTAGCTCTTTGGAACTTTCTTGTATTGCAGAACTTGAGGTACTTTTCCTAAACATGAAATAAACATTTTAAACTAATTAATAGCTATTCTTAATTAAGATAGAACAGAAAGGCATGCTTTCATAGTTGTTGTTATGTTATTAAACAATGAAGAGCATGCTCCCCCCACCCGCACCCCCGAGAAGAAATTGAAGAAGTGTGTTGTGGCAAAGACCTTGACGTTTAAAAATAAGTTTCAGGAATCCATATGTTGTTAGGCTCTAAGCCCCCTAAGTCCCAGCCCGCCTGGTGACGGTGGGAGATGATGGGACTTAATGTAACTTAAGTCTACATTAGCATAGTTCTGTTTTGCTTCATTCAGATGGTAAGATCCAGTAAAACAGTTAAAACCAAAGAAATATGGGAAAGCAATGGTTTCCTGGGTGTAGTTGACCAAAACTATTCAACAATAGCATTTTCTCCTGATCAGGATAGACTTTGTTTCAACATGTTCCATTACATAGCAGATCCTGTTAAGTGCCATGAGGTCAGCTTTCCCAGCATGAGAACGTGTTGATGTTTTAGATTACAATGTGCATCAGTCCTGTGCCGATGCCAGTGTGGCCCAATGATAAGTGACCACAAAAGCTAAGAGTCCAGAATTAATGAGATGTTCTGCCCTGGAAAAGTTTTCTTTGTTTCTTATATGCATGGTCTGAGTACCTAACCTTTTTTTTTTGTTGGTAATTGGTTTTGGCAGTGAACCCCCCCCCCCAAATAAAAATAAAAAATCCTGACCACTTTTCTTCGTGTTTTCTTAAAATCCAGTATTCTTGTGAGACTTGCTACTTTACTGGAACAATTGTCAGGAATTTATAATGGCTGTGTTCCAGAGGTGACATTGATCTTATGTTTCAGAGTTGCATCCCAGAGATGTGAGCTTGTTTTCTTTTGTTTCAGAATGAAGATCAAGCACATAGTCAGGGGAAGCTCTGTCTATGAACTAGCTTAGCATTTTCACGGATACATATATTTCCGGGGACACTAACTGACAGCCTGTTCTCAACGGCTTTTAACCAACAGGCTACATGTTGGTTGGCAGCCCCAGCTGCCTGTCAGTTCATATCAGTCTGCAGATTCTCAGTATCTGTTGGTGGTGATATATATATTTTTAGCAATAGACAAACTTGGTAGTACATAAGATGCAGCAGCTTGATAACCTGTGTCATTGTGGCAGGGAATATTTCTTTATGTGCATGTGCTTATTAGAATGGGGAGTTGATTAATTCTATTTGGATTCTGATAATGTTTGGGATATGTCTGGGATAGGGTGAGAGCCCTGATATCGTTGGATCATGTACTGTATTTTTATATTGTATTGCATTACTGAGACTATGTCATGTACTGTATATGTAACTGGAATTGTATTTTTTGTAATTTTGTAACCTTGTTTTGTGGTGTGGTTTTGTTTTATTGCACTGCTGTATTGTATTGTTATATTTATTGTATTCTACTGTACTACTTTTGATTATGCTATATGTTACAGTATATTACTTTTGATTGTGATATATGTATCGTTTCTATAAACCACCCTGAGTTGGTTTTGCCGAGTAGGGCGGTATACAAATTGAATTAATAATAATAATAATAATAATAATAATAATAATAATAATAATAATAATAATAATAATAATAATAATAATAATAATAATAATAATAATAATAATAATAATAATAATAATAATAATAATAATGTTGAAGGCTGAGTAGTCATAAAGCTGGTGTGGTATGGTGGACAGAGTATTAGACTAGAACTCAGGAGATTTGGGTTCAAATCCCGATTTGGCCGCAGGAACATTGTTGAAATGCTGGGATGGTATTAATAAACTACTCCTTGAACAATTCATGTATGTTGAAAACCCTGACAAGGATGACCATCAGTTGGAAGCAACTAGATTGCACGTAACAACAACAATTAGTTACAAAAGATGGAACTGAACCAAAATATGTCTCTGTTCTAATAGTGTTGAATATTTTTAACTTCTTCAGAAAGTGCAATATGTACGGCTACTTAGAATCAAAATTTTCCATAAAACCTTAACATCCAACAGGATGGCTACCTGTGCCACTAGTGGATTTCATACGTCCTCAGGGCATTGGAACAAAAGGCTTTTGAGGTATCTTCCAATTCTGTGATTCACCTGATAGTGCTGGTAATTGCAGCAATTTCTCCTCACACAAGTTCATTTTCAAGGAATATCTTAGGCCAGAAGAAGATGTCATAACAGACAGACAGTGATTGGACATGAAAGCATGTTAGCATTGGAGAGATGTGATACAGGCTGATATTCATTTTTGATAAATCAGATTTCAGAGTAATCCCATAATTAAGTTTTGAAGATCAAACTGAAAACAAAGCAAATAATTTGCAGTTATGTAAGGAGCAAAAAGCTTCTGTGGTCCATAGGGACAATTTCAGCAATTAAGGAATTTTTCCTTCCAATGACAAATTAGCTTTCATATTAGTTTCTGCCCTCAGAGCTCAGGTTCATTGTCTACTGTTGTTGCATGATCAGCATACCTGCTTCACTAGGGTTTATTCCCCTTCCCTCCTTTATACTATTATAATTTATTATTAAGATGTTTTGACTTGTGTAATATATTTTCTGTTTGAAGTACCCTTGAAATGTGCAATTCTATGGATTGCCAGTTTGCTTTTGGCTAAATTCAATATGCATTTTTTTTAATCTTTAGTGGGTTGTTTCCTGAATATTTCTGGGAACACTTAATATTGTAGGTTCTCATCATTTGTTGAGATAACCTCTATATGGGGTTGCTCTTGATTATCATTCAGAGGCTGCAACTGGTCCAGAATGTGGTGGCTTGGGTGGTGTTGTGTTGTGGGCATTATGCCCATACCTCGCAACTGCTCCAGGAGCTGCACTGGTTGCCACTATGACTCCAGGTGCAATTCAAGGTGCTGGTAATTACCTTTAAAGCACTACACGGTGGTGGGCCAAGATACTTAAGAGACTGTGTCATCCCAAGAACATCTGCCCATCCCACCAGAGCGTACCGGAGAGGCTCTCTCATTGTTCCATCAGCTAGAGGGGCACGTCTCTCTAGCACTAGAAGGAGGGCCTTCTCAGTCTCTGCTCCGGCCCTATGGAACCTCCTGCCAATTGAGCTGCATCTCCAGATGGAGCTGCTGCCCTTCAGGAAAGGGTTAAAGACATGGTTGGCAAGGCAGATATGGGGCATCAGTGGGGCGGTGGCCCCGGCCTGCTGGCTAACTCAGTGAAATACTCTCTCTGTTTTAATCTTTTAATTTTTTAACCTTGTAACCTATTTTGTTTCTGTTTAATGCTTTTAATGGGGCTTTTATTGTTTTTAATTGTTACTGGTCTTTTCTGTGAGCTGCCCAGAGTCTTCAGAGTTGGGCAGTGATACAAATTGGAATAAAATAAATAAATAAATAAATAACCTTCCAAGGGCTGGCTACATATCCCTTCTTCTGTAGTTGTGAAATCAGGAAAGGCACGGAGTAGAGCCCCTAGAGCTTTCACTGCATTGTGGCCTTTCTCCAAAGATTAACTTGGTGTTCTTTCTTTGCACCCTCTTCCCCTTACATAATACCCACCAAGAGCTATGAACAAGAGTTCTTACCATCTCTGTCTGTTGGTTGTACTGGCTGGAGCTGCCAGGATTTATAGTCCTAGAGGGCATCAGATTGGGAAGACTGGTCTTCATGTCCACCATCAGTTGAAATCCTTTATGTTTTTGCTAAATAAATAATGAATAATGAATACAACTTTATTCATTCCCAGACATTTTGTCTTTCAAGCAGAGATACATGGAACTTGTCATGTGCTGCCATTTAGAGCCAAGCATTTTTGTAGCTATTGCAAGCCATTGAGGTGAGCTTACTTTGCATTAGCAAACCTTGTGATTGACAGCATAAGGCAACCATTGTTAATAAAATCTGATAACACATTCAGCCTTAGAAAGTTATGTTGTGTTAATGTTTCCTCTCCATGGGTAGATGCTGCTGGCCACTTTAATTTCCTATAATGGGCCAAGCTAAACTGAAGAATATAGAGATATTCAGTTCTTTTGAAATCTTCTGGTTTATGAATATGAGATATTGTGCTTCTTTGTACATGATTAAAAAACCTAGGAAATAGCCAGATACTCCTGCATGATGTCATCCTGGTGCTGCCAGCAGGAAAAAGGATTTCAAGGTTTACATAGCAAATGACAGCCTGAAATGTTGACAGCTTCACTGTCAGCAGTCACGATGGTCTATAGGGTATCCTCTTGTCCTCACTGTCATTCACAAAGAGACACCAAGCAGGGGAAAATCCCGGAATCTGACTCTTTTTTTCATTGATTAATCACATCTCAGATGAACACAAGGCAGTTGTCAGAACTGTTTTTCAATGAATTCTCTAGAGATCTATTGCTTTGAAAATATGGATGACCATCAAGTACTGTGATGAAATCTCTGTTGGGGGAAGCCGTTGACAGGAATTTTTCATCCAGATGAGCAATCACATTGCCCCTTGAACCGACTACAGAAGTGAGTGGAGAGAGGTGGCATTGAGTTTCCTGGCTTTTAAAAACAGAAGTTGAAGTATACATAAACTAAACACAAATTCAAACAACAACTTCCTTCATGTAAAATTACCCCATACTAGAAATCTTAGAAGATAATTGCAACAGTTGTACCATGGTTGCTGAGTGAAGGGGCAGAACCAAAAACAGCTGGGATTATAGTTGAAATTCTATACATCAAAAGTGACTTGATGGCATGTGACATCTTTGGTGGTTTTCTAAAATTACCAGTTGTGCTCTGCTGCAGTGTTAGAAGTGCAACTATCATGAACCTCCAATAAAGTTCATATTACCTCTTTGAATTACTTTGGTTGGATGTCCTAGTCCAGTGATGGTGAACCTTGGCCATGAGCTGACTTGGGCTTCTGGTAATTGAAATCCAAGAACACCTGGAGTGCCAAGATTCGCCATCATGAGCCTAGTCACTCGATTCTAATATGAAAAGTTTTTTTTCTATCCTGAGATTTAATTATGCCTTCATCACCCAGTATTCTGCCTTCTACAAAATTTGTTTATATCTACATGCTTTTGTGGACCACCTGGAGAGCTTTGTCTTGAGATGGTACAGAAATGCAGCAAATAAGTACAGTAATTGGCAAACATTTGCCATAGCTTATAACACATCTTACTCTCTGTGATACTTTTGTATCTAGTGACTGTTAATTGGTGAGATCCACTGTCTTAACTTATGTTTGGCCTTTGTTACTTTGTTACATTCTGTTTTATAATGATGCTATTAATTCACATCATAATGAAACAGAAGGCTATTGCATCCTTGGGCACAACCAGTGTCTGAAATCAATGGGAGAGGGGGATATATAATATTCCTTGGAGGCTGTTACATTTCCAATGACTACAGGATTGAAAGGACCATCAGTTTCAGATCGGGATGGATGAACCTATGAGTTCCACTTTCTCCTGCATTATGTTTTTTTAAATCAAGGTCTTGCGATTTAATTTTTAAATAACAACATTCTGCACCAAGGTCAATGGCTGTATTTAATAAGCCATTTCCACAATAGAGAGGACCATGTTATACTTGCTTGCCATGTAGCTGTTAAAACGAGGATGTCTTGGAAGTCAACAAAGACAGTGGTACCTCACTTAAAGAGCATAATGCGTTCCACGGGATTGCTCTTTAAGCGAGTTTGCTCTTTAAGCGAAACACCATTTTAAGTGACCAATTGTGACTTCTGGTGGGGGGGATTGTGAAACCTGATTTATTCGTTAAGTGTGTTTTTGGTTGGTTTTATTTGTTAAGCGAGGTGACCATTCAGAGAAAATTCTGCTCTTTAAGTGAGTTACTCTCTTAAGCGAGGTGCTCTTTATTCGAGGTTTTACTGTACTATCTTTTGATAACAAACCAAACAATAAGTAATTGATCTCACTATAAACAGGTTCTGTCCATTGTTTTATTAGTTTGTTGAAAATCTAGGAAACTGCTTTCACATAGCTACCAAAGCAGTATTCTTTCTTATAGCCTGAAGTAGACTGTTATGTCAGCCATTTTGTAGAAATGCAACCATAATCAAGATGCCATAGTAAAATACCAGTTTGCTTATTTAGTTTTGCTTTAATATTCTCATAGAGCACTCTGCAATAGCTGATAATAAAATACAATCAGATTCTTAGTTTTAAGCATTTATTAGGCTTTATCAACACAAATAACAAGTAACGTGTATGGTTTTGACACTATCTGAGATATTCCTTGCTACCAATAAGTTTCTGTTGTTCAGTTGCACCGTCAAGTACGACGACCCTTTGTGACCCCATCATGGACCAGCACATGCCAGGCTCCTCTGTCATCTGCCATCCTCCTTGGTCAGCCCTGGTCTATGCTTGGTGTGTCAAGATGTTCTCTTAACAATCTCATCCTCTGCGGCCCCCTTCTTTTGCCTTTGATCTTCCCTAGCATCTGGGCCTTCTCCAGTGACTCCTCTTTTCTCATTTGGTGACAAAGTATTTGAGCTTCTGTCCTTTCAAGGAGCAGTCAGGGTAATTTCCTTTAGGATTGACTGATCTGATCTCCTTGCAGTCCAGGGGACTCTCCAGCACACCAGTTCAAAAATGTCTATTCTTTTGCACTCAGCCTTATGGTCCAGCTTTCACAATCATACATTATAACTTAAGAAGAGCATTGCTTTAACTATGTGGACTTTTGTTGGCAGGGTGATGTTTCTACTTGTTATTATGCTGTCATAGCTTGCCTCTCCAAGATGTAAGCATTTTTTAATTTCATGGCTGCAGTGATCTTAGATCCCAAGAAGGTAAAGTCTGTCACTGCTTCCATTTCTTCCCTTTCTATTTGCACTGTGATATTTGCCAGTGTCCTTGCCAGGTTGTGAGCCTGGTAGGGAGTTTGTTTTTTAACATTTTAAAAACAGTTTCCTATTTGAAGATCTGCTCTTATTCAACCTTGTGGAATTATCATAAGGCTTGCTTACAAATCAGCTCATTCTCCTCTTCACTAGAGACTAATGTTTGTGCGTAAAAAAGTGATTCTTTATTTGGCTGTGAAATAATGACTTACACTATACAAAGAGAGAGACTCCAATGTGTCAATGCACACAGTGACTATGTACAGTTCAAGTCTGTACACATGAATAGTCTAGAGTGATCAGATATTTACAGAAGATGCTTGATGAACTGTTCTTGTCTAGAGTACGTAATGAAGTGATTGCCTCTCTTCTAGCAGGCATTTCTCCTGATGGAAGAAGTCGCCTATTCTATTTGGCTGGTAGGACTTCTAGTCATTTTATAGCACTTAGAGGTATAAAGCTGGGCAAACTTTTTCTCAGTAAGCCAGTTTAGTAACCCATTTGCAATTTCCAAGAACATTTTAGCCTAGTTTGTGCAATTGAATAAACTTTACCTATCACCACTTAGGCTGGAAGGGAAAACATATATATTACCAGTGCTTTGTAAAATATGGATATGTGGGCACTGAGCCTTGTTTTTAAGATTCAGAAGGATGGGGAATTCACATTTTGCTCCTTACCTCAATACTCAGTTATATAGCTGCCTATTTAATGAGTTTTAATGATAGTTTGAACATCCAGATGTAAGGCATGGATTTGACTGATCTACCCTGAAGACTGTATTTGGCAACTGGGTCCAGCTTTTTCATAATGTATAATTTCAACTAATAAGTATTTATAAGACTCTCATCTGCATACTAGATAGATCCTCCTTGCAGTTTTCAGTAACAGGTAGATTTCTTCAAGTATGGAAAGAAAAATGTTGCTCTCACCTATTACTCAGATGAGAGGTTAATAAGCTTAAAGAACAGGAGGTCCTGCTTTCTCATAAACGTGGGGAAATGAGGTTATAGAACACTTAGTGGGCATTTCAAATTAAAAGAATAAAATTAGGATGGGCAATGTTTTTGAGACAAAGCTTCTAACATTTCTCTTGCAAATAAAGTCTGTGCCATTCTTGTTTGCCATTCACTTTTATATAAAAAGATCACAGAGTGGAATATAAACAACAAAACTTCTGGATAACTTTGTGGTTTAGTGGAGGTTGAGAGTTCAGTTCCCCACTGTGCCTTCTGGACTCAGAAAACCTAAGGTCCTTCCCAGCTCTGCAGTTGTAAGGCTATTATTTTATTGTATACTGTATTATATTTGGAATCCCTTAGAACAGGAGTCCCCAACCTTTTTTGCACCATGAACCAGTTTCATGCTGTGGACCGTTCAACTACATACAGATGGGGAGGGGCATAGCCCCACCGTAGTTAAGCAACACGGAGGATGGACCTGGCCACCTTCCTATCTGCTGTGACTGAAGCCTGTGCTCTCACTCCATTCGCCAGGCAGACCTGGTGGAGCACATTGAAAGGCAGAAGGCTTTCAGATGGCCCACCCCTGTGGCCCATTTCGGGATTCCCCTGGCCCGGTACCGGTTCATGGCCCAGTGGTTGGGGACCCCTGCCTTAGAAGATATATATTATATACAGAATTCCTAAGCAGCACTGTGGTGGCTTAGTGGTTAAGACACTGAGCTTGGAGACTGGAAAGTTAGGTTTTGATACCCGAGTGCTGCATGACGGATCTTGGGGACATGAAGGGAGCTTTATTTAGGTGTCCCCTGAGTGGAGTTTCTCTAGCAAAAATCCTTTCAACCCAGAGTAATCTGACATGAAATTTATTTTTATTTACGGAATTCCTTAGAAGAAATGGAGTGACCCTTATAGTTTAAAAAAAGAGAGCAAGGAAAGCAGTAATAGAATACAATCCAACAGAAGGATCTTAGACTGAATCCAAGGCAAACCATTCAACATCACAGTAATCCAAGTCTACACCACAAACACTGATGCAGAAGAGGTTGATTTCAACCGGTTCTATGAAGACCTACAACACCTTCTAGAACTAGGTGAGAAAAAGAAAAGTTCTTATGTTGAGTTGGGTGAGAGTGTCTTGTTTGGATCAAAAAAAGATATGTAAACTGCTCTCCGTTTTCCCACCTTGGCAAGAAGTGTAAAAATATGTGTTGCACAAATACTCTTTTGGGTGTAGGTTCCTAATGTTTGTGTTTACTAAAAGGGTTAGCTTGTTTATTGGAGATGGTAGTGCCTGTGTTTGGAGCCTTGCCTCACCAGACTTCTAGATTAATCAGTTAAAATGGGTGCATCTGGGTGGCTTGTTTGCATTAGGGAATCAGAAGAAAGGAAGGCTCTTGATTCTTTCTTGAAATCTCCCCCACCCTTTACATAACAGGCACAAATCACCATTTGATCTGCATTTGCAGAAGGCTGTCATGTTATTTTTAAAGTCAAAATACTAAGGGTGCATTTAGAGCAACAGTGAATCTATTATCTACAGTAGTGTTTCCCTTCTTCTCTTGTTCCATGAATTTACTCTGTCATGATTTCTTTCTCTCTTAAATTCCTATTTAACACAATTTATGAAAGGTAACATTAATTTTGGAATTGGAGCATGTGTGGGTTGCTTCAGTTTTTTTGTTCAGTTATATGTTATCTATATATAGTTTAGTGTAGTAAGCAGTGCTAATAACACAGCAGTGCTATATTTTTTCCACCACATTTCATTTTCCATTCTTTTAGGTAGCTGCTTTGAATTAGACTCAATAACACTAACTTTGTGCACAATTCATATAAGAAAATATAACATGTGTGGGGGAGTTCCCAATATTATTTAAAGCTCGCCTCAATTTCCTACTCAAGTAGAATGTCTGAAAAAATGGGACGTCAAATATAACAATGACAACCTCTCATCTTATCTCCAACACCTTTTAGGTAAGAAGGGTGCTAAGCTTATCCTACCTTTTCCCAGAATCTGAAAGGACACAATACTGCCTCAGGCTCTTGTACAACTGATTGATGTTTCCAGCCTGGATCCCTTGATACAATGGTAATATCTAGGTTTCCCATGTCACCGGTTATTTCTCGGTCAAAAAGATGAAACTGGCAAGTGGCTAATGAGCAGAGAGACACATTTGGCTCAGTTCTTTTCAATGTAGTGTCGACAGACAAGATCAGTGCCCTTTTGCTTCTTTCCCCCCATATCCTGAAATGGACGTGTGAGATATTTTTACATTCATGCTCTTGTAAGGGGATGATAGTCAGCACAGCAAGTTCAGAAGAGTGGCTGGCTGGCTGGGAATCTCTGGAAGGCTGATGCAGGCTAGAAGTATTCCCCTGCACCCCCAAATAGCTTCAGACATTATTTAGCTTAAAATCTTTTTGGGTTTTGTGTAACAAAACCAGTATCCTGTTCAGGACTGTTGTCAAGAAGCTGGCTTTGTGAAGTCCTTGCCAAATTTCAAAGCTCAATGAGGGTCCCATTGCTGACTCTCACGGGTTCCTGTCCTGTCCTCTTCTTTCCTTTGGCTGCATATTCACCTGGACTCTCCAGGTGTGTCAATTAAGAGAGAAGCAAGGAGAATGAGCTGTGACTTGCTTTATTTTGTTTTCCCCTTTCTTTCTGGACAATATGATATAGATTGGTTTCTAATGGACAGGGCAACTAAAACAGACCACTTTTTGACCCCCTCTCCCTCTGTGACTTTCTGTGACCTTTGACCGACTCCCCCATCATGTGGTTTGAAGATAGATCTATGGCCAGCTGGATGCGAAAAGCAAATGATAACTTGTCAGAATCCGGCCCTGACAATTGGCGCAAAAGAATTAGGACTGCAGTCTTGGATCTGGTGCAAAATCAGTGATCAGCCTGATCTGTCTGAACTGAATCTGCATGCAGCACCCAGCAAGGCATATATTTATTGAGTCACAGCATTATCACAGAAAAAGGGGAAGTTCCAAGGGTGGAGTGGGGAGGTTCAGAGGTTCAACTCAAAAGGGTTGTTACTCAAGAGAGGGCGGTTACATGAAAAAGGGTGGGACACACCTATATACATCTAATCATTAGAAAACACACTTGTTTAACAGCCTTTCTGTCTTATAAGAATATATAGCAAGCTTAGAATTGTTCTATGGTTACAAATTCAGCTAGAATGCTTATCACTTTGTACACAGCTGGTTGTCTTGCAAAAAAGGCCTCTTGTGGTCTGGGCACATCCTGTTATCGCTAGTTTACATCTTGCCTTAACTATTTATATTACACAGACAGACACAAGGCCCCAAGTGCATATATCCAACACACAGTGAATTCTATTTTATATCACACAGAAACAATTAACACACAAATGTATTCCTACATCAACTTTGGAGTCACATGACTTCATGCCAAAACCCCTTCTCCCTGTGACTTTCCGTGACTTTTGGTCAACCCTCACACACACACCATGGTCACGTGGTATTTGAATGAGCCCTAACAAGCACATATAAATCTGAGCTGGATTTGTGGAATTACCTTCAGAGCAAGTAGTCAGTCATTTCAGCCTATCAAATGTTTGAGATGAGACCTGGCTAGTGGCCATATCTCTCCCTCTCTTTGTTTTTGAAATTGTCCAGTAAATGACAGACAGAATGGAGCCTGCAGCTAGGTGGAAAGAGATACAGTAAAACCTCATATAACACTAAAACCTGGTTCCACAAGTCTTGGTGTTATATGATTTTTAGTGTTATCTGATCCTCTATGGGATCCATAGAGATACATTGTAACCACACAGGCTTTAGTGGTTGTTATCTGAAGCATCCCATAGGATCTT
Organism: Furcifer pardalis; assembly: GCA_030440675.1. Taxonomy (NCBI): domain Eukaryota; kingdom Metazoa; phylum Chordata; class Lepidosauria; order Squamata; family Chamaeleonidae; genus Furcifer; species Furcifer pardalis. The sequence goes on from CP126893.1 coordinate 108,771,489, forward strand.
AATGTTATCTGATGCAATTCTTCCCCCCAGATTCCTTAATGTTATGCGATTTTAGTGTTATTCGATACTAATGTTATATGAGGTATTACTGTATAGAGAAAGAAATTTGCTCTCCCTGATAGTAAAGGAAAAATGAAAATACTAATGAGGTGTGCTCAAATCTCCCAAATCACTGAAGTTTGACTGCCTTCAGCTCTCTGTGTTTTGTGTATATATGTGTGGGTTTTTTCTTTCTAGACCTTGTGAAGCATTTGTGATCTAAAGCACAGGAAACTGATGAGCTTCAAATCAAATTATACCAGACGGCATAACTTTACATTTCAAAGAGCTTGAGAGGGAGTGAGAACAGCTCTGAGTTTCTGTGTCTTTGCAGTAATTGAGATGATTCTTTTAACAAATTGTGTGAATACTGCTGGATGCTAATTCAACAGCTGGCTTTGTGTTTCTTGTTTATTTTTGCTTGTTAGGAAGATGTAATGACCATTAAATACTAGATAATATTTTTAGCATAGTTGAGTGGGAGAAAAAGTAATGGTGTTCTGTGTAACTCACCCATCATGTACTAATGGTTCTGCCTCCTGTTATGTAACTGATATACGGTATACAACTGTTTTGGGAACTGCTATGATGCTGATTGTATCTTTATCAATTCTTCTTGATCTTCTGGTTATAATTAATGGTTAGATATTTCATGCATCACAGTGGAAAAGATTATCATCCAGTTATCATTTCACCATTTCCTTGAAATGTAGGATGCTGTAATTCTGATTTTGAGAAGAATCAGAAATAAAAGATGTAAAACTCTGGTTTTTATTTTTTTTATATAACAAAAGATCATGAGAGAGAAAAAGTGATTGATAATATTCTATGTATATGTTAGAACAGAGTACTTTTAACCCATGTGATTGTGTCAAAAATACTTGTGGATACCATTTGTTCATTTGGGATAAAAAAATAAAGTGTAAAGTGTAAATGGTATGTTGTTCAGTTGCACAGTTGAGCCTGACCCTTCGCAACCCCATGGACCACAGCATGCCAGGCTCCTCTGTCCTCTGCCATCCTCCCAGATCTACACTCACTGTGTCAATGATGCCATCTAGCCATCTCATCCTCAGCCATCCCTGTTTCCTTTTGCCTTTGATCTTTCCCAGCATCAGGAGCTTCTCCAGTGAGTCCTCTCTTCTCATTTGGTGGCCAAAGTATTTGAGCTTCAGCTTCAGTATTTGTCCTTCCAAGGAGCAGTCAGGGTTGATTTCCTTCAGGTTTGACTGAGTTGACCTCCTTGCAGTCCAGGGGACTCTCAAGAGTCTCCTCCAGCACCACAGCTCAAGGGCATCTATTCTTCTGCGCTCAGCCTTCCTTATGGTCCAGCTCTCACAGTCATACATTACTACTGGAAAGACCATTGCTTTAACTATGCAGACTTTTGTTGGCAGTGTGATGTCTTTACTTTTTATTGTGTTGCCATAGCTTGACTCCCAAGAAGTAAGCATCTTTTTATTTCATGGCTGCAGTTGCCATCCGCAGTGATCTTAGATCTCAAGAAGGTAAAGTCTGCCTCTTCTATTTGCCAGGGAGTGATAGGGCCAGATGGTTTTTCTGATGTTGAGTTTCAGGCCAGCTTTTGCACTCTCCTCTTTCACCCTCAGCAAGAGGTTCTTTAGGTCTTTTTCACTTTCTGCCATTAGAGTAGAGTAATCTGCATATCTCAGGTTGTTGATATTTCTCCCAGCAATCTTAATTCCAGCTTGTGCTTTTTCCAGCCCTGCATTACGCATGATGTACTCTGCATATAACTTAAATAAGCAGGGTGACAATATACAGCCTTGTTGCACTCCTTTTCCTATTCTAAACCAATCAGTTCCATATCTTGTTCTAACGGTCACTTTTTGACCCTCATACAGATTTCTTGGAAGACAGGTAAGGTGGTTCGGTACTCACATGTCTTAAGTTTAAGGACTTACCACAATTTATTGTGATCCTCACAATCAAAGGCTTTGGTGTAGTCCAGGAGTTCTCAACTTTTTAAAGCGAGGGGGGCGGGAGTTACACTCCTTTAGACAGCTTTGGGGGCCGGACAGCCATTTTGCCCTTACACCACCACATGGCAATTCCTGGTGTGTTGTGGAGGCAGTGGGGTGGGGGCACATAAAATGGTGCCACAGGCTGCATCCAGACCATGGGCCACAGGTTGAGAATTCCTTGTGTAGTAAATGAAACAGAAGAAGACATTTTTCTGGTACTCTCTTGCTTTCTCCATGATCCAGCGAACATTGGCAATTTGGTCTGTAGTTCCCCTGCTTCTTTGGAATCCAGCTTGTACTTCTGGAAGTTCTCGATCCACGTACTGCTGAAGCTTAGCTTGTAAGATCTTGAGCATGACCTTGCTAGTGTGTGAAATGAGTGCAACTGTACGATAATTTTAACATTCTTTGACATTGCCCTTCTTTGGAATTGGAACTTAGACTGACCTTTTTCAATTCTGTGGCAACTGTTGCGTTTTCCAAATCTGCTGACATATTGAGTGCAACATTTTAATTGCATCTTCTTTTAGAGCTTTAAATAGCTCAAATGGAATGCCATCATCTCCACTAGCTTTGTCATTAGTAATACTTTCTAGGGACCACTTGACTTCATACTCCAGGATGTTTGGCTTGAGGTTAATAATCACACCATTGTGGTTGTCAGGGACATTAAGTTCCTTTTTGTTGAGTTCTTCTGTGTATTCTTGCCTTCTTTTCCTAATCTCTTCTGCATCTGCTAATTCCCTAGTATTTTTGTCCTATATCATAGCAATTTTTGCTAGTCCTTCCCCTTCTGTTGTTTCCCTCTACAGTAATACCTCATATAACATTAGTATCGAATAACACGAAAATCGCATAACATCAAGGAATCTGGGGGGAAGAATTGCATCAGATAACATTAAGATCCTATGGGATGCTTCAGATAACAACCGCGAAAGCCTGTGTGGTTACAATGTATCTCTATGGATCCCATAGAGGATCAGATAACACGAAAAATCATATAACACGAAGACTTGTGGAACCAGGTTTTAGCGTTATATGAGGTTTTACTGTATTACTTTGCACTGTTTGTTTAAGAAGGCCTCCTTATCTCTCCTTGCTGTTCTCTGGAATTCTGCATTCAGTTGAGTGAATCTTTCTCTTATCTTTTCCCTAATGTTGGGCATTCTGATCTTCAGTAAAGGTTTTAATCTTATACCACAGTTCTGGATATTATATGGTGGGTTGGACAGGACTACCAGGTTTTCGGGGGCGGGGGCAAAACAAAAACCAGGTTTACCCAGTCATGAAGTAACATATGTGCTCTTATTGGTACCCTCCCTGTTGTACTATTCTTTGGAGGATCCTAGCTGATAGATTTTCCAGCAATGTATGATTAAACTGGTTGATACAGTACTGTATAAAGCTTTGGAAAATAATCTTCCCAGAGGTGTCTTTGGTTACTGATCCATCATGGATTTGGTGTTACTGATTTGTCATCTTGCTTGAATAATTCATCTGAAGATAATATCGTGCAGGCACCTTTGTATGCCAAAGCTGCTCTGTGGCTTGGTATGCCAATCCAAATTGCATTGGTTGAGGCATATAGCAAGCATAAACTGGCTCACCTTAGGGAACTGAATTTGATGACATCTCATGTAGTAGTACAGTAAAACCTCGCATAAAGAGCGCCTAGCTTAGAGAGTAACTCACTTAAAGAGCAGAATTTTCTCTGAATGGTCGCTTCGCTTAACAACTAAAACCAACCAAAAACTCGCTTAACAAATAAATCGGGGTTCGCAATCCCTCTCACCAGAATTCACAATTGGTCACTTACAATGGTGTTTTACTTAAAGAGCAAATTCGCTTAAAGAGCAATCCTGTGGAATGCATTATGCTCTTTAAGCGAGGTACAACTGTATTAGGCATTTAATGGAAATGGAATGGCTAGAAGAACCCTAACAGAAGAATGTTACTGAAACAGTAGATTATTAGACAGATACATGAAGAAAGCAATGAAATGGGAGCAAGATTTCTAGATATAATTCAGGGACTAAACTGAAGGGGTTATTTAATGTTAGACTTTTATTTTATGTTTGATAAGTGAAGGCACAACAGGGAATCTAGCTATTAGCAAGACAGAGAGAGAGAGAGATACTGAGAGGGAAACTAACTTATTCCTTACCTTATATTTCACAGTTTGATTTTCTGACTGATCTGTGTTGTTAAAACATGATCCTAAGCTTGTTAATGGAAAGAATCTCAGCCGTAAAAATTAGAGGAATTAGTCTCTAACCATTTGGTTATCCTGCTGCCTGTGTTTAACTTTCAGGAGTGAGGGAACACTTGTGCAGAAGCTCATTTTCTGCCTCTGTTTATTTCCACTCTGACATTGCAGGATGGTAATTGGCTTGCCTTCTCTTCAGGTGCCATAGTGGAGAGTGCTCAGCTCAGTTACTCTCTTTGGGTTGAGGTAATGAGGCCCCCTGGGACAAAGGACACAAGCACCCAACTGTGCTGATTTGTTGCATGGAAGGAGGCTTATTACAAAAGGGGAGCCAGGGCCCCCCACACCACAACTTCTCCTTGCTGTGCTCCCTTCCATGTGTTTTAACTACATTCCAGCTGGAGTGGAAATGTTATATGCAAAATATTTCTTTATGCTAACAATAATTTGCAGTTCCTTCAGATTTGGGCTTACAAAGAGATAAACTCAGATACAGATAAAGAGTGAAGAGTAACAGCTGGGGAACTTACTTAGATCCTGCAGTTCTCTATGATAGAGAATTTTTCTGAAAGTTCCCTTTGCAGTCTTCTAAGTATACTTAATCTTCATTTCATGTAAAATGTTCTCTTTAAGTGATAATTTTGCCTCTCAAATCCTTCCTGCTACCAGTTATCAAGAAGGATGTAGTAGCAGTTTTCTTGCATCTTAGTATGTAAATCATACACTAAAGATGGGATGCTCCATCTGTTGGATTAAACCACTGGCGGTAAAGAATTCTGCCTGAGAATCAAGGATAACCTGGTAGTATTTCCTTTTTTACTTCTAAAACACAAATGTGATGTTTGTATTAAAAAACCTGTTATTTCTCATGTTTTCTCTTGTATATCAAATAACAAATAGCCCCCTACCTTTTTAATTGACAATACCACATTTTTGTTTTTTTATGGAAGGATTTTCAACCAAACTATCTAACAATAACTCTGTTATGAGGCAAATGTCAACTTATCTCAGTTTTGGATAACTGTGTAGAAGTTCATATATTATAGGATAAAACTCTATATAGTCTCCTATTGTCCTCTTTCAAATTATTTTTCTCAGTATAAAGCCTTAAAAACCCCTTTCCTCCTTCACTTTTTGACTTCAGTATTGTTCTGTTTCATTTAGATAAGGCATGTTTAAAAGTATGTGTCATTCATGTACAGTAATACCTCGGATAACGTTTACCTCGGATAACACTAAAATCGCATAATGTTAAGTAATGGGGGGGGGAGAGAATTGCACCAAATAGCGTTAAGATCCTATGGGATGCATCAGATAACAACCGCTAAAGTCTGTGCGGTTACAATGTATCTCTATAGAGCTTTATTGTTATCTGATGCATCCCATAGGATTTTAACATGCATCAGATAACACTAAAAATTGGATAACACCAAGACTTGTGGAACCAAGTCTTAGTGTTAACCGAGGTGTATGGATGGTGGTTCTAATAAAAATGTGATGTTCAAAGAAATTCGCTCTTAGTTCCACACCTACCTACTGTATTTGCTGGTGTATAAGACACATTGTATAAAATGCACCCCGTTTTATACACATTTTTAAGGGATAAAAATAATTTTTGACATTTTTTCATGAATTTCCAAAATTAACTCTAGGAGCCAAGGAGAGTGGGGATGGGGTGGAAAAGAAGGATTATTTAAAGTCCTTTCCCACCCTACCCCTGTTGACTGCCAGGAACTGAGGGGAGTGGGATGGAATGGAAAAGAAGGATCCTTTAAAACCTGATTCTACCCCATCCCACCACCACTGGCTGGCAGGAGTTGAGGGGAGTGGGATGCAGTGGGGAAAAATAATCTTTTAAAGCCTGTTTCCACCCCATTCCACCACTGCCAGGCTCTTAGCAGTCAGTGGCAGCCACTGAACCACACCAACCTGGGGTGCTGCTGCTGCTGTTATTAGTGCATAAGACTCACTCCATTTTCCGGTGCATTTTAAGGGGGGAAAGTACATCTTATACGCTGTCAAAAACGGTATTTATTTTCAGCACCATCTCATATCCCATCACTGTTTGCTATTGAGCCTTCTTACATCTGTTTAGAAAAGAAACATAATATCTACAAAGTGATGAACTCTAGAGGCATCATTAGTTGTCTTGTTTTTATAGAAGAGTTTCTGCAAAATCTCTGTTCTCTTTGCTACTATGTGTCTCCCCTTTTGACCACAAATGTTTTACAGATTGAGCCAGCTGTGCTCATGTTTCGGACAATAAATGCTCCTTTGCTGTGCAAAAGTCTTTGTTGTTTCCTTATATAGATTTGGGAGGATATTGCAAACCTGAAATGAATGCTGTGGCTGATAAATTCCATCCAATCTCCAGTTCTGTAATTGGTGGTCTATAGAATCTGCATCCAGTTACTTAATGGGTAGAAAATTGGGGAAATCTCTCCTATGTCTTTTACCTTCTTCTAGTGAGGCCAGACATCTTTTGTTTCCTTGTCTTCTTTGCTGTCTGTGTTTGTCTTTTCCATATAACTTGTGTGTCTCTTTCTTGAATGTGCCCAGATCCATCGTGCTTACCTTTGTCCACCATTCCTCCGTCTTTCTCATGTTCACAATCGGTTACAACTTCCAGATTGATACCTGGCCATGGCAAATCAATGTAGCACAATATAAGAACAACAGAAAATATATAGAATATACATCCATAGCCTCTCTTGAAGATAAACACATAACACAAGAACATAATCTAGCACTGGTGAACAATAAAAAGAACAGTTTTGTGTCCATATGACTCTTCGGAAAGGAATTTCTTTATAACTAAGCATAAGCATGAGGATCCCCCCCCCCTCCCATGAATCAATGTGAAAACCAGTGTGGTATAATAGATAGACTGATGGACCATCAATCAAGACACTGCATTTTAATCCCTGGTCGGCCATGGGAATTGACTGGGGAGGGGTGGCACTATTAAACCCACATGTTAGCTATTTCACATACCTTTAAAATTCTACGTTTGCCATAAGACAGATGTGGCTTAATTGCATATAACACACAAACAGAAGCCGAATCCAGCTGGTAGTCTCAACCAGAGTAGCCCCACTGAATTATTCAATTTATATAAATATTGACAGACCATTCATCATTTGATTCAGTGGGTTTACTCCAGTAGGATCTAGAAAGTGAATTTAAGCCAGGTTGTGGCTATATTATTACTTCAGAGTTCAGCTCCTTCACCCTGTTCCTCAGCATTCATATCATTGTTCATCCAGCCTAACAGAGAACAGAAGCATTCTGCTCATTTATATCCAATAACCCTATGATATGTGCACTGTAGTTGACTATGTTTGTAGTCAGTTTAAAGAACTTACTTACTTACTTACTTACTTACTTACTTACTTACTTACTTACTTTGATTGAAGAATGCAGTACTTATATGAATGTTCTCTTCACCAGAATATGAAGTAGTGCTGTTTAAATGAATGTAATTTATATGTTGACACTCATTGTTATAGCAGTCAGGTTGCATCATTTTAGATAAGTTAATTCTCTACAACCGTCTGCATTGTAGAGGAACTGTGGCTCATCCTTGGGGAAGAGATAGGAGTGTGGGGGAAATTAAAGAACTATGTGTAATGTAGTGTAAATGAAGCAAACTGATTGTGATAGTAAGTGCTACTAATCACAGGAAAACAGTCAATGCCTTCAGACTTACTTGATCTGCTTGTTTTTTCTTTCTCATAAGAGTTTTAAAACAAAACCAGGAAAAATACAGAATGCAGAAAAGAAAAAAAACTGTTTGAATGTTTGTAATTTGACATGCGCCCTGCTGGTGCAGTAGTTGTACTGCAACCAAAACTGCTGCTGATGTTGTGAGTTCGATCCTGACATGGATAAAGGTTGACTCAGCCTTCCATGCTTCTAAGATTGGTAAAATGAGCACCCAACATGTTTGGGGCAAAAATGCTAATTACTGTATGAACTGCCCAAAGGGTGCACTAAGCGCTATGGGGTGGTATAAAAGTGTAATTGCTAAATAGTGGGATGACATTCAATGAGAGTAGGCTCCCACAAGATGAAGCCTGGATCTTCAAGTGGTTCTGTTCCCAAGAGAAAGAGAGAATTGGATTAAATTTGATCACACTCTTTTAAACTTACCCTTTTCATTCAGTACTGTAAGACATGGGTGCCCAAACTACGGCCTGGGGGCCGGATCTGGCCCCTGGGTCATAGTGACCAGCCCCCTGAACCATGTGACCGGCCTGTGGCCCAAAAAGTTTGGGCACCCCTGCTGTAAGAGGAGGATAATCTCTTGTGCCTGAACCCTTACAGTGCCTGAGGAATGTCTTTTGTGATAATGAGCGAAGCCAATGCTGAAATTTGACTAGATTTCCAAGACAGAATAGCAAGGGGAAAACATCTTGAGAATGCTTTTGTACATTCCATGAGCAATCTTATGGCAAATATTTCTGTCCTTTGCTTGAAGGGAACCTGCAGTAGAATTTGTTAGGTGAAGCTGTGTGTGAGAGAATGAGGAAGAATGATCCAAGCAGCCATCATTGTAGGATGGATTCTTTGGATTTAGAGCTTTCCGTATTGCTGGTTCACACTTTCACATTGTTGCACTTTAAAGATTTTACCAAGTGTGACAGCTGTCACTTTTCAGCTCAACCAGCTATAGCATTGAGTCTGTGTGTCTCTCTGTGTGTATGCTCAGTACGTTAGCTGTAGGAAGTGTGAGGGAGACAGGCGATGTGTAAATTGCATGGTGGGCTATCTTAGTTTAGGTGCAAATGAAAAATCCCTGCCTCTTGCGCCACAGTTTCTCAGTTTCCAGCTGGTTGCAGGTTTTAAATGCTTTTCTTCATTCCTTCTACTCCAGAGAAAATCTTGTCGGCTGATTTTCCCCCTCTGTTTTTTGCGGGCTTGTTATTTATTCCCAAGGTGATGCTTGCCTTGTATCTGTCCTCACAGAAATACTGTGCCTTAAATGTAAATTGAAGCCTCTAAGAAAACCTGAGAGTAATGAAATGAGTTCAGCACGGGGTGCTGAAGTTTGCCCATCTCTGGGGTCAGACAGAGAGGTATCAATTGCCAAGTGGGATTTTCTGACCCTCCATGACATTTAATTATTTAGAGGGTATATTTGTCATCCAGGTGAAGGAAATGTAGCTAGTCATGTTCCTTAGCACCATTTTGCACTGCACATTTATATGCGGCAGCATCTGTTATGTGTTCAAAAGTACTGTAGTTCAGGAACCACTGTAACTACTGATGAAGTGCATTCCTTTGTGGTAACATATGCATCCCCCTTCTGATGGCATGGTAGTGCCACCTAGCTGGGAATTTGGCTTTTTGATTTCTTTTACCCTTTTGAATACTGTATGTTGCTGACTAAACATCACAAATGTTTTTCTATCACCTTGCAGATAGTACAAGGTCTGGGCTTTGGCCAAAATGCGGCATTTTCTTCTTCTGTTTATGGCCAAAGGCTGATCAGATTTGCACGTGACCATAATACAAATAACTTTTGGCCATGAATTCCTGCATGTTATGAAGTCAAAATAGACATTATTTGTTGCACACTAAGTTGTGCGGCTCAGCAAGGAACAGATAAAGACAATGCTAACTTTGTACTGCAACTTGCACCTTTATTGGTCAAACTCCGATTTGCACATCTCAGCAAGCAACAAGGGTCCACTCAGACCTATAACGTGAAACAATTTGCTCTCCAAAGTTATGCTTCTCAAATGAAAGGTAAAGGTTTCCCTTGCTTGAAAGCCAGTCATATCCGACTCTAGGGGTCAGTGCTCATCTCTGTTTCAAAGCCAAAGAGCCAGCACATGTGGCAGGCATGACTAGACACTGGAGTGCACAGAACACTGTTACCTTCCCACCGAAGTCCCTATTTATCTACTTGCAATTTCTCGCTTTCGAAATGCTAGGTTGACAGGAGCTGGGACAAAGACGGGAGCTCATTCTGCCCTGCAGTACTCTGGAATTGAACTGCTGACCTTCCGCCTCCCAGTCAGCGTCTTAGCAACTTGAGCCATTGCAGTCCCATTATGCAGGTGTAAAATGACAACAGGATGTTGGCCAAAGTACATTGTATTGTATTTCTATTTATACTGAGCTGTATTTATATTTGACTTTGTAGCACAGCTGTAACATTGTTAGCCACTCTGAGGTGCTTCGGCAAGGAGAGCGGCATACAAATCTAACAAATAAATAAATAAATTGAACCTTTCTTCCTTTGAAACTTGTGGCTGTCTTTTATAAACCCCACATCCCAACATTGATCATCTTAGACCCTAATTAACATATTAAAATTTGATTAAATATTCATAGGTCATAAAGATTGAAAAATTTAAGCTCTTCTTGCACAAACATGATCCTATAAATTATGTATTAATTCTTCCATTAACATCCTGTCAAATGGCATGTGCTACCTAAGCTGTTAGATCACAGAATTAATATCAGGAGCTGGAATTTCTAAAAAAAAAAAGTTTAGAATATTATTTACAAAATTGGTCTTTGCTTAACCAGCTAGTAGACTCTTTTCTCATCATTGTTCTGGTCCACTCATGGGAGAGTGGAGGAAGATAATATAGCTTGTCACACTGTGGGACTATCTGCTTTTTTGCCATTGCAGTAGCTTGATTTCAGGATTAGCTTTTTGACTAGCTTGTGAATGGTAACAGCTATACATGCCTTCCTTATCTTTATGTACCGGACAATGTTTGGTCTTCTGAAGCTGTGGTTCTCATGATTATTCACAAATGTCCCAAGCTTGATACACAAAAGTTTCAAGAAATATTATGAAATCTTAGGAGCCCTCTAATGAGACTGTACTAGAGACATGTTGATAATTAAGATGTTTACTGTGTTGAATGATTGTCCACAGAGTAACAATTATACCGGAATTCTCATTAGGTCAGGCCAGCAAAAATGCCTAGTAATGTTTGTTAGACAGAGATTAGGAATTGGATTCTAGGCAAGAAATGGTTGAAGCAGATATTCTTTTCTGCAGTACAAAAATTCTTAACTGATTCTTTCTATAGTAATGGTAAGGGATGATAATCTATAAAGGTGTGCCATTTAGAATGGTTCTCCTTAAATCACCTGGAAGTGCTTACTTCTTTATGCTAAGAATATATGTAATTTTATAGTTTAATCCATGGAGAACAGTTACTGCTTTTCAGCATACAAAAAAGCCACCTGGTAGTTTTCATTGACCAGCATCTTCACTAGATATATATATTCAACATTGTCACTTTCCCAGTACAATTTTCCTACCAATAAATTTCAATAAAATAGGTGTAAACAGGATGCGGTACTATGTGTCTAAGAGCATTTCTGTTTGCATTTCACAATTGCAAGTTATAAACCCAAACCTTTACATTTTTACTTTGCATTTTCTTTGCCATCACTTTTAATTTAAAACTTTCCCCTATTGTTTCTTATTTTGTTATTTTGTTTGTATTCTGATGATAACTTAAGTTACTATGTATAACTATATAACTCAGGGATTTGTAACCTACAACCTGTGGGCTGGCCCCCAACGCTGTTCCATCCAGCCCATGTTGACAACCCCAGCAGTGGGCACATTTACGACAACCATAAATGTGCCTGTGCTTGTGTAAACGTGCCCACTGTGGTTTGTAGCAGTGTTTATGATTGGGGGGGGGGGAACCATGTGCCCAGTCCACTCAGCTGTCTGAGGGTGAGTGGTCTGGTCCGTGGCGGGAATACCTTGAGAGCCCCTGATATACAACTAGTTTCAGTTATATTAGTTGTGCTACCATGCAAATTTCATCCTAACTATTGGGTATGCTGCAATGATTCCACAAAATAGAAAGATATGTGGAAAGAATTGCTGGACAAGGGATGAATGCAGAGCTAGATTTCATTATTGGAAGGCTCTGTCCTGCACCATTTTTGACAGTTTTCTGGAATATTTAAGAGTCAAACTGGGCAATACAGTTGAGATGTCATTAAAACAACAGCTCCCGTAATGCCATATCTTTACTGGAGTGACACTCTTCATACAATGATCCATCAGCCTTTGGGACTAGATGGAACATGTGGGTGAGCCAGGACCTTGAGAGAGGATCGTAGAATCTCCTCTTGCAGTGGCATAGAATTAAAGGGTGATGTCTAAGGCAGGCAGGGCCTCCTCCCAATCGTAGAGAGCAGTGCCAGACAAAGCCATGAACCATATGGGAGGCAACTCAGCTCAGTGCCCTGTTACAAAGGAGGCTCCCCTTGAGTAATGGATCTTCTTGAGAGGAGGGCTTCCTCTCGGTGGGGGAAGGAACTAATTCTGCTGCATCATGTATGGACCCAACTCTATTTTATTTATTTATTTATTTATTTTATATACCGCCCTATTTGGTGAAACCAATTCAGGGTGGTTCACAAAATCCATACATATAACATAAGCAAATGTAATACAGTGTAATACAATAAATATAACAATATAACTCAGCAGTGCAATAGAACAAAAACCACACCGCAAAACAAAGTTACAAACAATACAATTACAATTACAATTACATATACTTTACATAGTATAATCTCAATATAAAATATGACAACACAGGATCCAACCATATCGGGCCTCTCACTCTGGCCACAAGCAGGCTTCAAAAAGCAGTGGCAGCCGAAAGCTGAGCAAATGATGGAAACATCATCTCTTAGTACCTTGAATGCTGACATGGCTATGTCTTGAATCTTCTGTCTGCTTTGGCCTCTAATGAATGACTTGTCAGTACTTCTGTTTTTGTCTTGTATTCTTCCTTTGTTGATTTCTGACTTAAGTGAGACAGACTGATTGGCTGCTCCCTGTTTTAACAGACAGTAAAATGGGGTTACTTGGATACAGGAGAAATTTTTGTAACTGGGGAGAAATGCAATCAATGCATGATCATATGCATGCAGTTTATGCCCTGCCATCTGGTAAAATGGCTTGCTTTTGATAAAAAATCTTACTATCATAACACTTTAATTAGTTTTGAATTTTATTTATATTTTCTATACATCCATAATTTTAATTTATGCAGCACATTCTGGTATTAAGAAAGAAAACATTGAAACATTTGTATGCCTGAAGGTGTTGTTGTAAAAAGAGGAAATAAGCATTTTTCTTATTATGTAATCCAACCAAATAGAATAAGTATCTGAAATTTGTGTGGGGGAGCATGTTCCCTCACCTCTGAGTGTGGTTTCCAGGGAATTAAACCTATTTTAGAAATTAAACACCATTGAACTCTCATGAACACTGGGAATAAAAGAGTCCTGAAGTACAGGAAATCAAAGAAAAAAAGAGCAAGATTGGGAAAATGGACTAGATTAATCAAAGAACACAGGGAAGGATCCAGGGGACTGAGAAGGATTTTGGGACTGAGCAATTATAATACAGTATTGCACAATGGGTTGAGAGGAAATTTTGTACAGATCTAAGCAGCTGGATACTCTTCTTGGGAAATGATGGACACTAGAGTTCAGATACAAACCTACGCTTCTATTTAAGGAGATAGTTGCACCTCTGGTTGGGTAATACTAATAAGAAAAACTATTAAGAAAAACAGGATTGTTTTCAGTCTGGAAAGGACCCACAACTACAGGTACTGTACTGTAATTTAATTAGCAGTTACTTTTACGTATTTTGAATTGTGTCAAGTAATCCAGGAGTTATAACTTGGGAAAAACTTGGGAAATTTTAGGGAGACAGAGGGCATATTTCTGCCTCTACCTGCAAACCCCATCAGCTTCTTAATTTTTAAAATGTCTGGACTATATATTCAACACCAAGTAATAGGTTGAAAGGAATCCCTAGGTAAAGGACTCACTTGAAAACCTGTCATATTTGACCCAAAGAGCCAGTGTTCACCTCTGCCAAAGAGCCAGTGTTGTCTGCATCTGCAGACATTTCAGTAGTCATGTGACAAGCATGACTAGATACCGGAGTGCACAGAATGCTGTTACCTTCCCACCAAAGCAGTACCTATTTACTACTTGCAATTTCTTGCTTGTGAACTGCAAGGTTGGTAGGATCTGAGACAGAGACGGAAGCTCACTACTATCAATCTACTGCCCTGGAAGGTTGAACTTGAATCCACTCCAATGGCAGTTCATTCATTCATTCATTCATTTATTCGATTTGTATACCGCCCTACTCGGTACAACCGACTTGGGCAAGGTAGTAGAAGAAGGTAGTAGAAGAAGTAGCTTAATCAAAACAAACTCTACCATAAGGTTGGGGCATTGTGGAGTTAAACTGGTACTGTATAGCTTTGTGCCCTCATGGTTTTACATTCACGTCTGCTGAATTTCTGTATGTGACCCGACAGAGTGAATAGAGAGAATTTATTCTAAGTGCCAAATCCTGTTTTATTTAAAGGTTAAATAATAAAATGAAATCTCACTATACACTTTGGCTCTCCTTAATTCCTTTTTATTACTTCCATTCAAAGAACTGTCACTCACCAACGCAGTAGGGACAAGGCAGTACTATTTCCCTCACACTCTCTGTATGGTTTATTACCTGAATGAGACCCCAAAACAATAAAATCAAATCATTCAGAGTGCTTAAAAATGCAGGAATGCTTCTATGGTCCTGGTTTTATAATAAGATGGCATATTAAATGAGAAATAAGTCCAGATTTATAAGTAACAGTACACCTCTAGTACAATACTTAGTATATACAACAGCTGTGTTCCCATAGGCACTTTGGAAGCATCAGTGTGCGTTTTAAAGTGAGATAGATTTGAAGCATGCATAATATGTTGCCTAGTGAATACACTTCTTCTTCTTCTGGTGCAGTATCCGTTCCGGATATTAGCTGTCATCATGGTGATAGTCTTCCTGTTCTTAACTCCTCGGAACAGTTCTTCCAAGGATATGCCACACCACGTTCTCAGGTTCTTTAGTCATGAAGTCCATCTACACCCAGGGTACGTATGAAAATACACTGCAAAGTGTATTTTCATATGTGAAGAAAGAAGAGGGGTAATTCTATTTATTTTTGTTTGATGAACAAGAAAGATTTCATAATAAACATTAAATTTATATTTTACTTAATTTTAAAAATCTGGCCAATTCAAAATAGTTTTTGCTCAACTTGCAAAATTGAAAGCTGTTAGCATCTGTTTCAGAACATTCCTCAGGCATGTGGGTTTACGTGTGTGTGTGGGTATTGGAATCCAAAATTGTTGTGATATTTACTGCAGTAGTTTTTACTACCTCAGGGAAAATCCATTTTTCTCAAACTCAGAAAAGCTGATAAGCCTTATTTTAAAATGCTAGTTATCTTTAATTATTTTTCTATAATCACATTTGTTTCCTTGAATAAAATATTAAATAGATTACACATTATTATTTTTTTGTTTCAATTTTCAGTTTTCATTGTGGTAAAGTAATTTGGATAAGAAAGTGTGAGAGATGGTTAAATGAAGTCTCTAGATTTATAACAGTACCTACATTTATAGTAACATATTAGATTTATATTTTGCTTTTGAATACTATCCCATTGTGCTAGCGAGAGGGTGGACTCAGATGCTTGACTTTCTAGGAGAAGCTAAATTAAAATTAAGCCCTGAAATAATGTTTTAACTGCAGGATCAAAGTTTCATTCTCTTTTCTCCATCCCTTCCATCAGGATTGGATCTTACATTTTCTTGCTCCTGAAATTATTTTCCTATAGATTCTTTATCTGTGTAAAATGTAGTTTACAGAGAAGTGCCGTGCTTCTCTGCTTTTTGGATTGAGAAATCTTATTTATGTGTATAACCAGATGACCCGTGTTGCTATCTGCTGTAAAACATAGGACACTGTCTAATATGAAGATAGATTACACAGTTCTGCAAACAAAAAACTGCATAGGATTTTTAAAACTGTTTCTTATAGATTTTTAGTTAGTGAAACTGAGAAAAATACTAAAAAAATTCCATCTCGTCAAGTTTTCTTGCAAAACTCATGTTTTTATTTTAATTTAGCATGACGTTTGCCTTTAACCAAAAATTTGATATCCTATTCTTGATTCTAAAAACCCTAGCCAAAAATTATTTATTACTTTCATTTAATATTTATTAGCGCTAGAATCAAGAATAATGCAAAAAGAAAATAAGAGGAAGGGGGGTGGCCGTAGTGCAGGTTTAGTGGTGTGAGGAAGCTCAGATGATCATGACTCACCAGGTTTATTTTGTTTGTAGGGAAAGGTGAACATTTCCAGGAATCTTACTGGCTGGTTTGAGCATGTTTTGACATGTTCTCTTGGGTATTATAAATGAGTATAAACATGCCTACTGTCAGATTTGATCATGTTTCAACATGCTAAATAAGTTCAGGATCTTGGTTGCTGCAGGAGCCACACACAGTTTACATCCTGCATTCAAACATGACTGTGCTCGTTTTTAGTTCTGTATTATGGCTCCAAGAGGTTGTGTTATTTCTCTGGACAACTTTTGTTTTATTTGTGGTGAATACACTATTAAAAGTCAACGAAGAAACATAAGTGATTTTGTGAAAAAAGTATATTTTGCTTACTTCAAGTTGAAACTTGGGGATCAAGACAAAGTATAGGTTCCTCATAAAGTGTGTAGAAGGTGCGAAGAAGACCTTCGTTTGTGGTTTAAAGGTAAGAAAACCTCATTCTGTTTTGGCATTCCTATGATGTGGCATGAACAGCAAAACCACACTACTGACTACTATTTCTGTTTGGTAGATGTGAAAGGCTGTAATATAAAAAATAAAAATAAGATATCGTACCCATACCTTAATTCAGCTATTCATAGCTCTGAAATACCAGTTCCACACCCATCTTCCGGTTTGGATAATATCCTGAGCGATTCGGAGGACGGAGACACATTGCCTGCCCAGGACGAATCTAGCTCAGATTTTTCTGTTGATGAGGCACCTCCCCTTTTTTCTCAGAGTGAGCTCAATGGCCTAGTTAGAGATTTCGGCCTTTCCAAAGATTTAGCCAAATTGCTGGGGTCAAGACTATCAAATAACTACCTTCTGTCACCTAGAACATCATTTTCGGGGTACAGGCACCGAGAGAAAGAATTCACTCAGTTTTTCTCCAAAGAACGAAATCTCGTTTATTGTAGTGATGTTCAAGGGGTAATGAAGTTCTTTGAAATAGAATACAATTCATCTGAGTGGCACCTATTCATTGATTCATCTAAAACAAGCCTCAAAGCAGTCTTGCTGCATAATGGAAATACATTTGCATTACTTCCTATAGGAAACTCAGTGCATTTGGATGGAAACTAAAGTCAAACCTCACATAAAGAGCGCCTCGCTTAAAGAGTAACTTGGTTAAAGAGCAGAATTTTCTCTGAATGTTCGTTTTGCTTAACAAATAAAACCAACCAAAAACTCGCTTAACAAATAAATCAGGGTTCGCAATCCCCCCCCCCCATTGGTCACTTACAATGGTGTTTCGCTTAAAGAGCAAACTCGCTTAAAGAGCAATCCTGTGGAACACGTTATGCTCTTTAAGCGAGGTACAACTGTATAATGATTTAACTTGGGAGCCCACAGAGAAGAGCAGGGTGAAAGATTTCACCAGGATGTCCGTGATATCAAGAGACACTACCAAGGAAGATGGAACGTCAGTATGCTAGCTGTCTACTGTTGGATGCTCAAACAGGAAACAGAAAATGGAAAGCGAAAGTGTATTCAGAGGCGCATAAAAGAGAAAAAGAAAAGGTTTCACAGACAAAAAGAGTGAACATGGAATGTTAAGTATATATTATGAAGAAATTGTTTAATTATAAGAAATACTGTAATATGTTTAGTTCATTGTAATAAAATAGTGATTTTTCTCATCACTCTTATGCTTTTTAATGCAAAAAAAAAAAACCTCTACATGATGGAGGAAAGTTGAGGTCATTTTTGGATTCAGCACACTAAAAAACAAAATTTAGCAAACATATCCTATGCAGCTAATTTTTTTATTTTATTATTATTATTATTATTTTTGTAGACCTGTGTTATGTGTCAGTTTAGCACAACACTGTCTACTTTGATTATCAGCAGTTCTCCCAGGGCTCAGTCATAGAAGAGAAAATGCCATAAAATATTAACTGATCCCTGTTAGCTAGAGATGCAAAGGGATAAATTTGGGACCTTCTGTATGCAGGCATGTTTTACCTACTGAACTATGGGTCTTTCTCTGATTTGCATACCCATGAATGAAAGAAGTGGGCATGATGGATGCAAAATCTACAGTTTGCCAAATACATTGTAAACCACTGTAACATTATTCTTCAGCATGCCCTTCTCCTACTCAGGCAGGTGCAAACTTTTTTCTCTTTCCAACTTACCCAGGCACACACTCTTCTGCTGGCTTCCTTCTATTGTAAGCCACACATCTTTTTTCCTTTGCAAAATCATATGTGGTTGGAAATAACAGACATTTCTATTTGGCTTGCTCTGTATGTGGCTAAGGATATCAAACAACGTAAGCTCTGACTATAGTTGGCTTACATTAGTTGACTAAAACCATAGTTTTGGCATACATTTAGAAGCAGTGTGCAATGAATAAATTTAAATATGAATACAATAAAATAAAACCTCCGTCTAGACTAGGGAAAGAAGAGACATTACTTGGCAAAATAACTTATCTTCATGGGATGGAAAATAAATATCCATG
Source organism: Furcifer pardalis (assembly GCA_030440675.1). NCBI lineage: Eukaryota > Metazoa > Chordata > Lepidosauria > Squamata > Chamaeleonidae > Furcifer > Furcifer pardalis. The sequence continues at coordinate 108,790,376 of CP126893.1, forward strand.
CCATTCAATATTCATTCATTCATTCACATTTATACCCCACCCATTAGAATTCAAGTAGCGATAGGGCTTAAAACAGGCATAGAAGGTAACACATATCAGGTCTTGTGTGTCGCAAAGGGTCAGACTTGACTGTGTGACTGAACGACAACAAAGTTCAGCCAGGTATGATACCGGAGGCAGGGGTGGGGGCATAACAGCCATATTTGGACCATGTGTTGTGGGAACCCACAACAAAAATGTAATATATGTCTTACTATATAATTTATAGCACTTAACAATGGGAATCCTTATATATGATATGAAGGGTTAAGAAATTTGGCATGGAAAGGATGCCAAAGCCCCATCCCATCCCTTGTGGGCTAAGGACACGACAAATCCCCCCTATGCAAAATAGAACAGTACGCACTTTTCTTACCTTTTAGATACTAGGTTCTTTGACAAAACCCCCAAAGGGAAAAGATGGATTTTGGATTCCCAGCATCACTGCAAAAAGCATTTGTGGATATATGCCCAATTCAAAGTTATTGAGGAAGCAATAAACATGGCAAGAGGGGGAAAACCCTTAACATCTATTGAACATGAGTATATATAGCATAGCTAATTATTTCAAAAGCAAGACTTCACATAAATGATAAGCAAAATTATTTAAAAGTACTTATTGCTTACATGAGTTGCAGGAAGAGAAATCACAAAACAAACAATGAAATTTCAGAGGAAATTCCTTTTTAACATTTATCAACATGAATGCATGGTGTAACTACTAGATTCATATATGTAGAACAGAATTGCTTATATAGGTGAAACAGAAGTGCTTAACATACTTATAAACTCAGAACATTGGTAAAATATAAAGCAGTTGAAATAACAATAGAATAACCATGTACATCTGTCTTCTTTTAAGATGTTACTTTTTTCAATGTATTGCAACGAGGCAAAAAGCTTTCAGTTGTACAATTAATCTGAACATAGTAAGATAAGATGGTACAGTACAAGCTTCTACTAGGAAAAGCATAACATTCCATTTCTCCCACTAAGATGTTATAAATCATTCAGCATTTAAAGGATAAAAAGGCATTTTAACTCATTTAACTAGAATGAAATGTATTGGCATTGTAAAATACAAGAGAGAAATGAGCTATAGAATAATTAGGAAAATTATTTTTAACTAGCTATCTGTTCTCAGTGAAACATGCTTATCTCGTTTCTTAGGAACATAAAATAATAGCAAATTGTGTGGCACAAAGGCCTAATGATCTGTTTGACAACCGATGCTTATTTAAACCCATGGAAAACCCCATATTTATACTCTGGAAGTTGATATAAATGATAATTTTTTATCACTTAATTGTGTGTAGTTTACCTAAGTCTAGCTATAGCTTGTTGGTGTAGGCTCTCCCCCCTTCATCCAATTTATTTATTTTTCTAATTACCTTGTTAAGCAGCATTTTTAGCCTTAGATTAAAAATATAATCATACAAACTAAAAACAATGCTTCACATATTGCGTTTAAAGAATAAATAATTTCATGTCATCTTTTATTTATTGCTACATCTTTGAACTATACAGTACAGTACTTCTTACTACTTCTTCCTCAGCCATCTTGCTTAGTTAAGCTATCTATTAGCATGCTCTCTAGTGCAGATAAAGTAACAAGTAAAAGAGCAAGTAACAAAAAGTAACAATTTCCTCAGTTGTTAATTAAATAATAAAAGGACCATTGTTACTCTTCATTACCACCTTCCTCTGTAATATCTTTACATTAAAGAGCTGAGTACAGGTGAAGCATAAAATGTCTGGGATTACATGATTAGGTGGAAACTGTCCTTGGGTATCTCAACCAGAGTAACATAGAGGGGTTTAGTGAGAGCTTGGTCAGTGGAATTGTTTCCTTGATACATTTCTTTTTAAAAGAGGAGAGATTTTTCAAAATCTCCTGTCATGGAACTTAATGCTATCGATGACCACTACCGGTAGTTAGGTTGATTAAGGGTGCAATTACATGAGCATTTGGTCCATTGTGGGGATGACCTGGCAAACAACATAAGTTCCAGCAAGAACTAGCCTGTCCTCAGAGCATTCCTACCCTTAGCTTTCTGGTTCTTTGTTAAAGGGTTACTATTCTTTGGTGTGGGTAGGTTTGCTCCACTTTGGTTCATTTCCAAAGTAGCAGAGCTTGCTACTTTGAATTTCCCTTCTGGTTTTTGTTTCCCAATATTTTTAAGAGTGCAGCTTAGCCTCTTCACAATACAGTATTAGAAAATTAAAAGCTTCCTAAGCTCTTCCTTAGAGATGCAAAGAAAGCAAGTGAAAGGGTTTTTTTTTAAAATAAAAAGCCTAGCAGGACAGTGATGATGTGCTATATCTTTTACTTTTTTAAAAAATTGAACGCTTCTTAAAGAGATGCTGGTGGTGCAGTGATTAAATTGCTGTACTGCTTCCAAAACATTGTGAGTTCAATCCTGAGGGGATCAAGGTTGATTCAGCCTTCCACCCCTCCAAGGTTGGTAAAATGAGTACCCAGTATGTTGGGGAGAAAAATGCTAATTAACTTTTGAACTACTCAGAGAGTGTACTAAGCACTATGGGGATGTATATAAGTGTGATTGCCAATTGCTATTCTTCCCAGGAGGAGAGAAGAGGGGGCAAAGAGGGGAAATGTTTTTGCTTTATTTTTGTTGTGTTGTTTTCTTAAAGAAGGAAGGGTGAATAGGATTGTTTGTTTTGTACAGTAAAACCCTGTTTTATGGGAAAAGTCCATTCTGTAGCTTTTTCTTTAACTCATTTTTTTCTGTAAAATGAGGCATTCCCAGAAGAATGCATTGGGAAAATGTTCTGCCCCCCCCCCCCCAATAAAAATTCAAAAACACTCTAACTCCTCTCCAGACCACTCTACTGCCACCCACAGGGCCAAGAATGGCGGCGGGTGGTCTTTTATAGCCCACCAGGTGCAATGCGTTCTGGGAAATCGTGTTCTGTAAAATGTTTTTTTTTCTGTAAAACGTTTTCAGCAAAAGACCGTTCTGTAAAACGGGGTTTCTGTAAAATGGAGTTTTACTGTACATATGCCATGTGGATGCAAGGATCACACCAAATGGCATACTGGACCTTTGTGTGATCTTATGCAGCCCCATTTAGCCTCCTGCAGCCCACACCAATTGAGCTGTGTAGTCAAGTCATTGCATATCACCTCCAGTATCTGGGGTTACCACCTACAGGATTTCTATGCCTATAATTTCCTGGAGAATATGAAACAAAGGGCAGAGTTTTACCTGTATTCTGGTAACAGGTTCCCCGTTTTGTGTAAACAGGATGTTGGACCAGATTGGCTTTTAAGAGTCATCATGGCTCTTAAAAGCACTTGTTTTAAAACTTTTCCTTCAGGTTGTGCCAGATGAATACTGTGCAAAATGATCTCTGTGACATCTGTTTAGCCCACATGTTGCTTCTTCATGATGGCCTGGTTTTCCTGATCCATGGCTAGTTGTTATCAAGATCAATAGTCTTTGTATCTGGAACAAGACATAGCCAGGATGTGGGTGGGTGAATATTTTTTCAGGATGGGCAACAATGTCACATATATGTGCAAGGCCATAGCCAATGGGGCAGGGTGGCAAAAATCCTTCTGAGCTGACAGGGCCCCCTCCCCTTGCCAATGTTATATATGTGAGTGTGACATTGTTGCCCCTCCTAACCCCCCACCCCCCAATCTAGAATCCTGACTACAGCCCTGTATATGTGTCATATATATAGGCAGCTGGGAATTTGAGGGTGGTCAAACTTCTAACTCAGGGTGGGCAAACCCCACCCTGGCCGCCCCCTGGCCACAGCCCTGATCTGGAACTCATATATGCAGAATCTCACTTAATCAATATCACTTGCTGCAGGTTTGGCCATCGGCTTCTTTAGAAAAGAAGACATTGATCTTTTGGAGTAGGATATGGAAAATATCTAAACATATAAATTGAATTAGTTTTAGAATCTTAAATCTTATTCTTTTGAAGGAAGAGGTGCTAGTTGCATTCTGACTGGATTAAATTTTATAGTTAAGTCAGAGTGAGCACCCCACAAGTGATGATTTATGAAACATTGACATGGTGGTGTTTGTATTTGTGAACAATGAGCCTGACAAAGCACTACTTCAGTGCCTTGGCTTGCCTTCTATTTCCCAACAAAACACTACAGGGGCATTGCACTGAAAGAACAAATCCTTTCCCAATTTTTTTTTAAATTGCTATGATTCAGCTTGGTTTTCAATGAAAACAGGTTGAGCTATAAATTACATTTTAATTAGAGCAAGTCCCTTTTACTAGCAATTAAGAAGGCCTCCTCCGTGGAAAATAGACCAGCAATTGAGCTAGAGTTGTGTGGGAGAATTTCCAACTGCAAGGAGTGAGTCTGAAGGGATGAGAAGTGTCCTCATTCTGGCATTTGCCATCTTGGATATTTTGAATTTAAATAGCTGTAAAAAATATGTCACAGGAACATAACATCATGTTCTAAATGAATATGGGATCAAGTATTTTCATTTTTGTTCCATTTTATATTTCCGAAGGCTGTCAAACCACTCATGGCCATTTCCTTTTAAGGTACCTTACCTTGGATACCTTGGAGTCATTATTCAGCCAGGTAGACATCTCTGTGATGATATTCTGCACATACAAATGTACTTGAGAAATCAAGTCCATTTGCATGCATTGTTTTAGCCATTTGGATATCATGTCACCTATGGACCATGACGTGTGCCTTCTGCTTTCACCTTGCCCAAGGGATCCAATGGAGGATGCTTTGGTGAGTTTTAGTCCCAGCCTAACATCATTGACAAGAGATGGGCAACACTGCCTAGTTAGACCGCTCCTTTTAAAGTATGGTACTTATAATGAAAACACACCAGAGTGTTGTTTATGCAGTAGTATTTTTCTTTAGTGATGTCGGAATAGAGCACCAACACATGTGGTAAATGAGCTGAATCAATAAAGAGAAAGAGAGCCACAGGGGCCCTCATGGTGCTCTGCTTTTAGCCCTGTTCTGTCTTTCTGCAATCTAGAATTGTCAGCATGGCTAGAGAGGAAAGACTAGCCCTATCTCTCCTCAGCAGAAAGTTCAAACACATTTACAGTTCAGTGTTACAGTGTCTTGTATTTGAGATATTGTTTCAAATGAAGAGATAACTACATACTAAAATGTTCATTTCCAGGAACAGCAGGAAATAGCTGCTGGGTTACATCAGAGCTGGGATGGGTCAGAACTCACTGGGATGTGCTCAGTCATAGTCCTGGAGCAGAAAAACACATTACCTGTTTCTATCATTTTGATTACTTACTGGAATAGTAGCAGAATTTCATTAGGAAGGGCCATGTGGTATGGTGATACCTCCGTGGTGTTCACATCAACTGTGGTTCCCTTTTCCCTAGCAGTTCAGCTATGGAGTCTTTTACCTATTCTCAGTTTTGGTTGGTGTATTTGATACCTAAGAAGAAACTGGGTATTTCTGCACAAAGAGTTGTGAGAATCTTGTGAAAATTGTTTGTCTGCCCTTCTGGTTATAGTGGCTTCCACAGCATTTTAAGCATGGGTTTCTTTACCCGATTTTGTGAAGAGCTGTGTCCCTGTCTCAACCATCCATTTGTATCTGGTAATATTGTCTGGACACCAGCTCTTAGTGGGCAGTTGTCTCTGTGGTGTTCCAGTCAATGCAGGTGTCTGCCCTTCTGCTTCTGCAGTTTATTTTGGAGGTGAACGCATCTGTCTTCACCCATTAATATGAATGCATTAGGATGACAATCAAGAAAAACAGCTTGCTTCCTATTATATTAGTTCTTTGCATAGTTGTCTCTGTATTTACCCAACCCACTCTTTTCAGCACCTGCAGGTATCTGAGGTCTTTTTAAAAACTGAGAGGTAAGTGTGCTGGAGTATGCAGTTGAGGTGGGGAAGGTTACAGTCAAATCTCTCTGTTTGGAAAATTTTGAAAGGGGAGGCTCTGAGTTGGTAGAACCCCTTTAGTCTGACTGACCAGATAGTCACTCGAAGAACAAATGTTGCAAGAAGCAACCTCTTTTCCTCTTGCTTGCTTGTGGAGTCTACACACAAGCAGGATGCTTCCTCTCTACATATGTTGCTGCCCATGCCAATAAAGTGATAAGGTAGGGACTGGGACCAGCCTTTCTCCTGTAATCAAGTTGCTGATTCCACCTCCTGGAATTATTGAATGGGTTCTTGCCTTTCATAATGTGTGTTTAGACTATTCATTCATTCATTCATTCATTCATTTACATTTATACCCCGCCCTTTTGGTGCAAGCAACACTCGGGATGGCTTACAATGTATATATCTTGTATACATATTTTAAAATCATCTCAATAAAAACACAAGAAAAAACACAGGAAACCAAGCCAGATGGCATTAAAAATACTTAAAACCATAACAGTGCTGTATTCCAATTAAATCATTATCCTCAGCAGTAAAAGGAGGTAATATCAATTTTAAAAATCCAAGGTCAAGATTGCACCATTCTAATGATCTTATAAGCCTTAAAAGTCTTGCTGACATAGATAGGTCTTAAGTGGTCTTAAGTGGTTAACAAGGTTGGAGCAGTTCTGATCTCCACTGGCAATTCATTCCAGAGGGTGGGAGCTACGGCAGAGAAAGCTTTCAATTGTAGTTAAAACAGTTTTAGGCTTTCGTTCTTTCTCTGACATTAGTTGTGATTTGTTCTCCTCTTTGCTAGACAGAGGCAGCAGCACTTGGGGCCTCCAGCATGGTTGCTTGAGCAGAACGTACAAGCATGGACACCAGCTGTAAGGATGTGTATAAATGAGATTAGCTATTTTTTCCATCCCAGTTTAACCACAAATCAGGGGGTGGGGTGGATTTTGGGACCACTAACTATATTTCCTGGAAGATGGACCGCTGACATATGAGCGATTTTGCCTCATAAGAACAGGAAAAAATGTGTTTGGACACAGCATGATGAAATTCATCGGGAAGTCTTTCACTTGAATTGTGATGGGGAGGGAGATGCAAACTCAGAGGAAAAGATGGATGAAGATGTATGCACAATAAAAGGAACAAACCAAGCAACTCTAAAGTAGCCAAATAATAATCTTCATAAACATGTAACAAAGAAAGCAGACCACATATCACACAATCTCTAGTGTCTTTATGAGCATGAGAAGCAAATAAGAAGAATGGAAATTTAAGTTCAAAAGGGTATATATGACTTCATAGGGTTAACTGAAACTTGGAAGGATGTCTCCCATGATTGGAATATAGAAACTGAAGGATATAAATTGTTCAGAAAGTACAGAACAGAATGTGGAAATTTGACCAAATATCAAAAATGCACATTCCTGCATAGAATTACAAGAGGATGGGTTTGGACCATCTGGATTAATACAACGGGTGAAAAACAAAAAAGACCATGGCAGTTGAAGTCAACTACCAACTGCCCAGTCAAGTAAAAAATATGATTTAATCATCGGAAGAGCAAATTACAAGAACTTCAAAGAGAAGAAGAGTTCAAGATGGGTAAGAATTTCTAAAAATGGAAATTCCAATGACAGGATTACAAACAATTCCAACAAAGAAAAAAAAGGTGATTGTGACTTTACAAAAAGCTCAGAGAAAACCAGAAAATAAAAAAAGGCATATATAAGAAGTGGAATGAAGGCCAGACCACAAAAGAAGAGAACAGGCAAGTAGCAAGAAATTGCAGAGATGGTATTAGACACTAAAAGCAAGAAAAAGGCATTTTTCAGATACATTCATAGCAATAGACAAAGAAAAAAATTCTGACAATGTTAACTGTATCTATGAAAGCTAGCATTTAAAAACAGCAGTTTGTCTTTAAAGTGCTACAACATTTTTGTTTTTGTTTCATTTTGCTTTGTTTACTCTCTGATATAAGAAAAAGATGATTCAGCAGCTTCATGGGGATGAGAAAATGATAGCAGATAATAAAAATTTTGTGTCAGAAATTATTCTGGGTTGAAAGGATTTTTGCGGGAGAAACTCTGCTCAGGAAACACCTAAATGAGGTTCCTTTCATGTCACCAAGAGCTGGGACAGAGACAGACGCTCAATCTGTCAAGCAGTACCTGGGTTTCAAACTGCTATCTTGCCAACCTTCCAGCTAACAATGTGAGCTTCTTAACCACTTCAGTCTGTGACCCTAGGCCAGTGGTGGTGAATCTATGGCATGGGTGCCAGAGGGGGCTCTCAGAGCTTTCTCTATGGGCATGCGCAACATCACCCCAGCGCAGAGTTCATCCCACCCGTCTGCCTCGTAGCCCAATAGGAGTGCTTCCATCCCCAGCACAGAGTTAGCACCGCCTCTCTGCCCAGCAGCCCATTGAGAGTGCATCCTTCCTCTCCCCCCCCCCAGCACAGAGTTTGCCCCACCCCTCTGCAGAGCACATGGCACCCTGTTGAATATGGGCACTTGGTCTCTAAATGTTCGCCATCACTGCCCTAGGCAAAGATGAAGAACACATGGCGGGGATATCGGCTTGAGATTGCTAAATAATCAACCTTATTCCTTTTAACAGGTTTAAGTCTCCAGGGCCAAAAAAACTGCATACAGCAGGATAGAAGGAATTGCCTGAAGAGATCAAAGAACCCCACTACCCATTATTTTCTTAAAATCTTGGAGGATGGATGAAATGCCAAATGACTGAAGGAGGGCTAACATTGTCCCTATCTTCAAAAGGGCAAGAAATAGGAATCTGGGAATTACAGACCAGTTATTCTGACATCAATCCCTGGGAAAATTATGGAGCAGATTATAAAGTAATTTGCAAGCACTTGAAAATAATGCAGTAATAATTAGAAGTCAACACAGATTTGTCAAGAACAAATTATGTCACACTAATTTTATTTCACTTTTGATCGTGTAACCTCCCTGATAGACAGAGGAAATGCTGTAGACATACTAGATTTTGACTTCAGCAAAGATTTTGATAAATTGCCCCATGATATTCTGATTAGCAAACTAAGTAGGTGTGGGCTGGATAGCACAAATGTCAGTGGATACACAGTTGGTTACAGAATTGTATCAGAGTATCAGTGGTTCCTTCTCAAACTGGGAGGAGTTAACAAGTGGGTTACCAGAAAGCTCATTGCTGGGCCTAGTGTTCTTCATCTTTTTTATTAATGATCTGGACAAATGGGGTGCAGGGAATGCTTATCAGGTTTCCAGAAGGTACAAAATAGCTAATACTCCTGAAGACAGAAATGTCATTCAAAAAGATTTTGACAGGCTTGAGTACTGAGCCAAAAACAACAGAATGATATTTAACAGTGATAAATGCAAAGTATGCATCTGGGGAGAGGAGAGAACACAAGCACTAGGTTCCATGTGATGAGGGAATACTTGGTTCAGTAATGCTATGAGAGAGACGGATCTTGGATTTCTTGTAGATCACAAGCTGAATCATAAGCTAATAGTGTGACAAAAAAGGCCAGTGCTATTTTAGGCTGCCTTAACAGAAGAGTATTCTCAAAATCCCATTAAGTACTAGTTCCCCTGTATTTGGCATTGGTTAGGCCTCATCTTGAGTACTGTGTCTAGTTTTGGGCACAGTACTTTAAGAAGGATTCTGACAAACTGGAACAAGGTCAGAGAAGGGCTGGAAACCAATCCCTGTGAGGAAAGATTGAAAGATCTAGCATGTAGAGCCTTGAGAAAAGAAAAATGATGATAACACTTTTCAAATACTTGAAAGATTGTCATACAGAGGAGGGGCAAGATCTGTTCTCAGTCTTTCCAGAGTGTAGGATGCGTAATAATAGGTTCAAGTTACAAGAATCCAGATTTCAATTGAATATGAGGGCAGGGGGATCCTAATGCGTACTACTTGCCTTCTGTTAATACTAATAAATAATGTTTTTGTTAATTTCTTTTGTGAATTGATAGCAATAACAGAAGCTTCTTCTTAATAATTTGTTTTATTTTAATTTTCAAAACACATAAAATACACACATAAAATATAAAAAGCAAAACTAGAAAAATACAACAATATATGGCTTATTACAAGATTCACATTAATTAGTCATCTTCATTTATATTTCATAAAACAAATATAATGAGCATCACACGGTGTGGTTGAGATGGCAATGGTCTAGAATGGGGGAGTGTGGTAGAGAAAGATAGGAGGAGGACACAATGAATACATGAACGGAATAAGGGTATAATAGATTTGTCAGCTGTAGTGTGGGAGAAGGATTGAGGTATGCCCTTTTTCAGAATTAGAATAGATGCCAGATAATATATGGGAAGCAGATGGATATCAAAAGCAGAAGAGTGAAGTTAGCATATTAGATGCAGGGTGTGTGGGTGGGTGCAACTGGAATCCCTCTTGCAGCCCAACCTTAATCATGTGTTTATTTGTTGAAAATATTTCTGTCCAGTGTTTCCATCTGAAACTCTCAGGATGGTCAGCAATGTTGTTTAACACAATTGAACAGAATAAATTCAGTAAAATGGTTAACAATCGAAATAGAATAAAAGCCACAAGCAATAGAATAGATGTGCTTGCAGCAGTAGTAAAATCAGATTCCATTAAATGCTAGAGACAGTAGAAAGCTCATCAAGAATCAGCAAAAAGCAGTGATTGTGGGTGCCTCACACATTGAAAAAAGACAGGGAGTTCCAAAACCGAGAGATGCCACAGCCAAGGAAGCCCCTGCTTTATGTTGTCACCTCTGCTGCTGCCACACAGCCTTCTGAACGCTATTAATAGGCTCTGTTTATTAGATACCTCTTTCTGGTATTATATACTTAGGGTGATAAAGCCTTGTTTGCGTCCAACTCTGGAGGGAGCAAACCAATCCTTGCTGAGGAACTAACGGTTTTAGAGTTGCATGTCTTCCAGCCAATTCTTTACATCTTTGTATTCCTTCTGCCTGCCAACACCATTTTTGACTTTTTGCCATCTATAAAAGTAACTCTTGCCAGAGAGTTATCTGACTACTTGTAAATTTGCATCCTTTGAAATGAGAGAAGGGCTGTTGTTGGAAGAGCTTTGCCATGCCTATTACAAGGTCACTTGTGGACCTTGTAACAAGAAGCTTCTCTTTCTGTTAAGAATAAAAATAGAAAAAATGCCACATTAATTTCATTCAGCAGCATCTATGTATTTATGCATTTTTGAAACATCCTCCTTTTTCTAGTTACAGCATATCCACAGTCTCCATTCCTGCTGTATGTTCTTAAAGTAGCATCAGGTTTATATGATCTTGACGTTGCTGTTGTGGAACAAAGAAACATCAGACCAATATGAGACATTCAGAGACTGTTGAATTACAATTCATGAGAAAATTATAATTTGTCACTACAAGTCTGAACTGGGGTAATGAGTTTTTATTAGCAAAAATTGTTAATATTGTGGTGTTACTAATGTAATTATAGAAGAGTTGATAACTTATAGTGCCAGAGTACCTATCTGAGATACCACTTCTGAATACTTAATCTCTAGAAAATCCGAAGAAAGTTTGCTGTAATTTGGAATTGACAAGAAACAAACAAACATCATTGTCAGAACCTTTCATATTTAATTTCCCTATGATCTCACTATTTACTTCCATATCTTTAACCACATATACTGTATATATACACCCCAAATTCTGAATGGTCCAAATGGTCCTCTGATAGATTCAGTTGTGATCCACAAAATCCAATGTTTTAATGTATATTTTAGTCTTTCCATTGCCACAGCCTCATTTTTGTTTATTCAATAGTTTAGCATAGTGACCCTTTTTGGAAATGGTTTCTTTTTTTTTCTTCCATCAATCTCATCCGTAAATAGGCTTGAGTAGAACCAGCCATTACAGATGACACAGGTTGCAGCTGCAAATCATTATCTTTGTGTTTGCTTCTTCCCCCTTTCTCACATGGCTAATGAAAATTACTATAGCATGTGACATCACTAGTGGTGACCTTTGTTACAGTCTATTTATTGGTGTCTGGCTGGTGCTAATAAGAAGTAGTGGACCTTCCATGTTATGTCATGTGCAGCAAATTTCATAGTATTATCGTCATTGGCAGCTACTCATGTCCTAGCATACTTTCCCCCCTCTAAGTCATTATTTCCTCCATTGATGGAGGTGTCTCTGGTGACTCAATAAGTCAATTTTGACATGAAACATGCGACCACACACATTATATTGAATAGATGGTGGAGGGCATGGTTGAGTTTGGCAAAGTTTCCGTGTTTGTCGCTTAGCCTCTTCATCTCTGCACCGTTCCCCTTCAAAGTGATCGGTAGCAGAGATGGTTGCCAAAGTAGGAAATCAAAAAGTAAATGTAATAACAGGCAAGTTTGATCTTGGAACACAGAATGAAGCAGGGAAAAGATTGATAGAGTTCGACCAAGAGAATGCACTAGTGATAGCAAACACCCTCTTCCAGCAACACAAGAGGCAACTTTACACATGGACATCACCAGTTGGTGAACATCAAAACCAAATTGATTACATACACTGTAGCCAAAGATGGAAAACCTCCATACAGTCAGCAAAAATGAGGCCTCGAGAAGACAGTGGCTCAGATCACAACCTACTGCTCACAAAATTCAGGCTTAGACTAAAGAAAATAGGGGAAACAATTAGGCCAGATAGATATGACCTAGACAACATCCCTAAGGAATACACAGTGGAGGTGTGGAACAGATTTATTAGTTTGGACCTGATAGACAGAGTGCCAGAAGAATTATGGACAGAGATGTGGGACATCATGCAGGAGGCAGCAAGGAAAACCATACCAAAAGAAAAGAAGCATAAGAAATCAAAGTGGCTGTCTGACAAGGCTCTTAAAATAGCAGAGGAAAAAAAGAATGCAAAAGGCAAAACAGAAAGGAAAAATACAATCACTTGAATACAGAATTTCAAAGAAAAGCAAGGAGAGATCAGGAAACCTACCTAAATGAACAGTGCAAAGAAATAGAGGAAAACAACAGAAGAGGCAGGACTAGAGCTCTTTTCAAAAAAAAATGGGGAAATCAAGAGAACGTTTAAAGTAAAAATGACAACGATAAAGGACAAAGATGGCAAGGAGTTAACTGATGAAGAAGAGATTAAGAAAAGATGGAAAGAGTACACAGAGGAATTCTACAAAAAGGATCTTACCACCCCTGATAATAACAATGATGAGGAAATTCAACTTGAGCCAGACATCCTAGAGAGTGAAGTCAGAAAGGCCCTAAAAAGCACTGCAAACAACAAAGCCAGTGGAGATGATGGTATCCCAGTTGAATTTTTCAAAGCCCTAAAAGATGATGGAATCAAATTATTACATTCGATATGCCAGCAGATTTAGAAAACACAACAATGGCCACAGGACTGGAAAAGATCAGTATACGTTCTACTCCCAAAAAAGGGTAATCCCAAAGAATGTTCAAATTATCGAACAATTGCGCTTATCCCACACGCTAGCAAGGTGATGCTCAAAATAATACAGAATAGACTGCAGCAGCACATGGAGATAGAATTACCAGAAGTGCAGGCAGGGTTCAGAAGGGGCAGGGGAACTAGAGATCACATTGCCAACATACGTTGGATCATGGAGAAAACAAAGGAATATCAGAAACAAGTCTACTTCTGTTTCAGTGACTATACTAAGGCCTTTGACTGTGTGGACCACAGCAAAATGTGGCAAGTAATTAAAGAGCTGGGAATATCAGAACGCCTTATATGCCTTGTGAGAAATCTGTATGTGAACCAAGAAGCAACAGTTAGGACAGAATACAGAATGACAGAGTGGTTTGGAATAGGAAAAGGAGTAAAATAAGGCTGCAATTTGTCACCCTGCTTATTCAACTTATACACAGAGCACATAATGCACAATGCAGAGATGGAGGAATCACGATATCGGATCAAAATTGCTGTGAGAAACATCAATAACTTGAGATATGCAGATGACACTACCCTGATGGCAGAAAGTGAGGAAGACCTAAAGAAGCTCCTGATTAGGTTGAAAGAAGAGAATGCAAAAGCTGGCTTGAGACTCAGCATCAAGAAAACCAAGATAATGGCAACAGGCCCTATCTGTCCCTGGAAATTATTTATTTATTTATTTATTTATTTATTTAGATTTATATTGCCACCCACTTGCTGAGGCGACTCAGGGCGGCTTACAGTCAAAACGACAGGACAATAAAAATTATAAAAAGCAACCACATAAAACAACCAAACCAGAACAAGTGGGCCCAGAGGAGTTGGCCCAGAGGAGTGGGCAAGGTCCCCAGTCACTGCTAGGCCTTGGCATCTTCTTCCTCAGGCTGTTGTTTATTATTTGTTTATTATTTGTTTATTTGTTTATTGCTTGTAAACTGCCCTGAGTCACTTCAGTGAAAAGGGCGGTGGATAAATATGAATGAATGAATGAATAAATAAATAAATAAATAAATAAATAAATAGGGAAGAAGTAGAAGAAGTGACAGATTTTATTTTTTTAGAATCTAAGATCATTGCAGATGGTGATTGCAGCCATGAAATAAAAAGGTGACTGATTCTTGGAAGACAAGCTGTGAGAAACCTGGGGAACATAGTTAAAAGTATAAACATCACATTGCAAACAAAAATTTGTATAGTCAAAACAATGGTATTCTCAGTCAAACAACAAATGGGGCGCTCACATGTGTTGATGTGTTGGGAACCATGGTGCAAGAGTATGAGTAGAATTAAATATTATATATAATAGCATTCCCATATCTATTACGGTTCTTCTTCCCTATAATGTTGGATTTAACAATCCAGACTTCATGGTATACCAAGCTGTTGTTATCTCAACTGGTTCTTCTCTAAGGTCTAGTGTTATAGGCAGTATGGCACTGTCGATTTATTGAACACAGCGAACCCTCCCAACAGCTATTTGCATATTGAGCAACACTGACATTGCTTGTTTGTTTTCCTCCTTCAGTGTTAATAACCTTTGTGTGAGTTCAGTTCTCACATCTTACAGTCAAGAACATAATTAGGGTGGCTGCTGCCCCATAAGAACTTATACTCTTGGCAGGAGCAAGGAGAAAAAAGAGTTGGGACTTTGTTGACAACAGGTGGTAAAAGTGGGCAAAAGAATATCTCTTAGCCATTTGGGACTTATTTGCATGTGTGGAAGAAAATTATCTTGCGCCAAGCTGTTTTAGGGTACCAGCTGTGGCGCAGTAAGCCGTCCTGTGTTTGCTTGTGTTTCTTGTTAGCTGCCCTTTAAACCAGATGGAGAAAGAGATCTGAGCTAAAGGCACCAGAGTGACAGAGACAGCAAATTAGTTGGGGACCCAGGGAATATAAGTATGTATATGGCAGCTCCTCTCCTCCACAAATAATACAATCTGGACTAAAGACGTAAAGAGGTTTTCTTCTAGTTGTTGATTCTTCAGAGCAACCCATATTGTTTTGAGAATATTCTCATCTATCTTTTCCAAAAGCTTTTGAATTTATCTTGTATTTATATGCTTTCATCTATGTCTCCAAGTGCAGCTATGGCATGTTTATGCCTTTCCTAGATGATGCGCACTTTGGATAGACCAGTTCCAACTCTTGGGGAAAAGACATGAGAATATACAAGGCAACTAATGTGATTAAAGGGACCATTGTCATTATGTGTCACTACATCTACATGATGAAATTGGAATTTCTAAAGCCAATATCTAGACCTTAAGGTTTTAGAAAGATACCTGAGGGGGACAAAATGAAAAAGATGACAAAAAATTCTCACTTTTTGCGTTAATGGGATGCACTTCATGCCATTGGCTCAAGAAATGGAGGGTGTCTGTACACAATTTGAGGCTTCTGGGCTTCCACAGCACTCCATTCTACACAGACCCAAAGGATTTGACATCAGGAAGTTGAATAACAGGTGCATCCACATATGATGGTTCACTAATACGTTTCTTTGACTTCAACATATGAACTGCTATTCTTATGAATTTCTGCTCTAAAGAACTGCTATTCTGCATCTGCATCTGTTATGATGCTGGCTGACCCACACTCATTAAACCCTATTAAACATCTGTGTATTGCTAGCAAAGCACCAAAAGCAGAATTCATCTTGACAGGTTACACTAGCTCATTGACCAAGTGTCATGCCTAAAGAACTGTATTGCCTTTATCCAGTCACTTTATTTATTGATTAGCTGCATGCTTAACAAAAGAAGCTTTCAATTTATCTTTTAACCATCAATTTCTCTAGCTACATTATTGATTTATTGTATTATAGAATTGTCATTAAATTATGGTAAGCTTCCTCTCTTCTTTTCTTGCTGTGCTCTGTAGGTTTATTTCATTAATTGCATTTTAGCTGGTTTTCTTCCTCCAATCAACACGGACCTATTTGCTTGTGAATTATTTTCTCAGCTAGCTGTGCCACTTTGTCAAGTTCCAACTGACCACCTGTTGGCTCTCCATGATTAGCTGTAACTTTCAGATTTTGTCTCAAATCTCCTTTTATTTTACCCCATGTTGCTATAAACTTCCAGTTTTAAAGGGCACCCTTGCTCTTTTTCCTTCTTTGCCTATTACTTTGACTGGTTCCCATTTCCTCCAACCTATCTCAGATTCCTTCTCTATTAGTTCTTTCTTTTTGTCTTACTTTAATTTTCTGTTTTTAAGGCCAGTGATGATTTCCCATTAGTTTACTTGGATATTCAGTTTTAATCTATAATTTCCCCTCTTATATCTTTATTTGGAATGTATCATCATAGAAAATCAAAAGTTTAGTTCTTATGTTTCTGATCAGATTGGCATCTTATCCTTGTATTTTTAATGAGGCCACCTTTGGTATGTTTCTCCTCTCTCTTCCACTTTCTTTGATTCAAATCATATTCCACGAAATCTTATGACCAGTTTGTTGGGACACTTCCTTAATTATTTTATCCAACTTTATTCTTCTGTCTCCTGTCATCAATCCCAGATCCTTTATTCATCTTACATTTACTTTTCATTGTTACCATCCTTCATCCTCTGTTGCTTTGATTAGAAACAAAGAAGCTAATTTACACTGACACAGCTAGTTTACGTCATTCCTGAATGTTCTGTTGTCTACAATGAGTGGCAGTGGCCACCCAGGGTCTCAAAGGGGACCTTTCCTTTCCTAAGCTCTATCTAAAGATCCTCAAAACTGTTCTTCAGACTTGTGAATGCAAAAAGTATGGTTCTACTCTGAATTATTGCCCCATCTCAAAGAATCCCCCCCCAAAAAAAATATATTATGTTTTCTAATGTCTCACCTTTTCCTCATTTTTTTAAAAAACAAAATAGAATCTAATTTTAATTTTGCTTAAATTATTACTTTTTTTGGTGCCTATGTCCTTTTGTCTCTATAGTGCAGATATATTTTAGCAGCTTTTACTTGTTCAACAATCATGAAAAAGGTATCCTAGAGAGAGAAAGAAAAAATTAAATACATTGCAGTTTAATTAATGAGCAATAATTACCACATACTGCATGTTTCTATTATATCAAATAGTTAATATTGGCTAAGGTTGGAGACTAGGAAAACAGTCATCTTTTCAACAGGAGTAGGAGAAGAAGAGCATTCAAGAGTACAGTATTACTATAAAGTTAAATCACTTGTCTATCACACAATAACCAACTATATTTTCCCTTTCTAGTTTTTTAACTGAGGCATTGTTTTATAAGTCTCAAAGCACATTCTGATCTAATTAATTTCCTGAGAGTAATCATAATCTTTGCCCAGTTCAATACATCAAGAGGTTATTTGAAACAGTGCCATGCTAGGTTGCTATGCCTTGTGCTATCATTCCAAAATTATGAGCTGGTTACTGTAATTATGTTTATGACTTTTAAAAGCCTACTTATTATTTCTTTTTAAATAAACAGAATTTGAAGAATAACCATAGTAACTAAACATGGGGTTCTGTTTAGGACAATGTGAGACATATGGACAAAGAAATAGTGCTGCCAGTCCTTGAAAGTGACACTTCCCATTGCTCTGTTTGCCTGTCATGAGTCTCATACATAAGGGAATAAAATGGAAACGGTCCTGAAATTCTTCTATGACAGGGGTTCCAAACCTAAGGCCTGAGGGCTGGATCTGGCCTGTGGCACCATTTCATGTGGCCCCCTCCCCTCCAAGGGCATTCAACAAATAAAATGGCTGCCCCGTTGAAGCTGTTGGGACAAAATGACCACCCCATCGTGCTTTCTTCTTATATGCTTAGGATTTCCAGATGTTCACCCAATGAATATTTCTCTATTTTTGTGAATCCTGGTGCAGTGGGAGAGAAGTCAGTCAGAGACTGATGGCCACCTACCCATTCTCCTCTTTCACCTACTGTAGAAAGCAAGACTTTGTTTTGTTCTCTTAACCTCAGCATGATAAGCAAAGGAATTCATAGAGCAGTATTACAGTAAAGCACCTTTTCTTTAGATTGAGGACTTTTTTAAAAGGTGGAAATATGACCTCTGAACCAACACCTGGCAATTCTGGTTTGTATGTATAAATTCTGGTTTGTATATACCGGTAGATTTCAGTCCTTTCCATACTAATCTAAAAGCAAATTCAGCTGAACATAGTGTAACATACTTCCTAATAAGCATAGATAGAATTCCACTGGGAGGCAGTGGGATAATTATTTAAATACATGTCAATAGGTATATGCTCTAAAAAATTTATTTGGAGAGAGGGTGGTTGAAGTATTATGATAGAGGTAAATAGTTGTAGAATGATATGTTAGTATTTTGTGGTACATG
Organism: Furcifer pardalis; assembly: GCA_030440675.1. Lineage (NCBI taxonomy): Eukaryota > Metazoa > Chordata > Lepidosauria > Squamata > Chamaeleonidae > Furcifer > Furcifer pardalis. The sequence goes on from CP126893.1 coordinate 108,809,084, forward strand.
GTGGAAGAGAACATTCAGCAATAAGAAGCAGTCTAGCTCTTGCAAATTAACCTTAGTAACATTTCTGATCAGGCAGGGTTTTCTAAGCTTTGTTAGATCTTCCAGGATAAAATCAACCTTAAAAGTTTTGCAGGGTGGGACAGGGATTCATGATTCCTAAGTTTTGTCCAATGTACATTGCTTGTCTTTGAAAAATATGCCTCTAGAGCAGTGATGGGATGTCAAAAATTTTATTACCACTCCATGATGTCATCACAGTGTGGGCGGAGCCAGTGTTGTGGGCGGAGCCAGTGTTGTGGGCGGAGCCAGCATTGTGGGCGGAGCCAGTGTCATGGGCGGGACCATGTGACTTGGTGGGCGGGGCCAAAGTTGGTCATGTGACTTTAAAAATATTTTTTTAATTTTAAAATAATAATAAATAAATAATATAAAATTTATATAACACTACTAAAACTAACAATATGTTTCACATTATAAGACAATAAAAATGTTTATTTTTATGTATTTTCTATGTATTGAATTTTTTGTGACTTGCAGTTTTAAGTATAAAAAAATACAAAAAGGTAGTTAACATTATGCATTTAATACAATACTTTAACAATAACAAGAGGTACATAAAACTAGATTTTGCTACAAGAGTTTTACAATATGAATGAAAAACTATAGAACTGTTTCAGAACTGCTGTACATTAAAAACCTCGGATAAAGATTGCCTCGCTTAGAGACTAACTTGCTTAAAGAGCAGAACTTTCTCTGAATGCTCGCTCACTTAACTCAACCAAAAACTCACTTAACAACAAAATTAGGGTTCGCAATCCCCCCCCCCTCAGAAGTCACAATTGGTCAGTGTTTCACTTAAAGAGCAAACTCACTTAAAGATGAATCGAACATCTAACCAACAATAAAATTTATTCTAGATACAGTATGACCAAACTACTGCTTGATGGTCATCCTCCGGTTCTGGTCCTTTAGCGTGCTTAACAGACCGAGCATCATCAGCTGTGCGATGTTGGTTTTTCAACCATTTTTTAACTGTAGGAATAGGGTCCCACATTTCTAGAGGTAGGCCAATTATACTAACTGTCATTACACTTGATATATTTGGAACAGTTAGGCGATTTCTCCTCTCACTACATATGAAGTTCATTTTTGAAAAACCCCGTTCGGCTTCTGCTGAACTTACAGCAATTGTTCTGATGATATTTTGTGCTTTTTGAATGCTTTCCGGAACTGAATAATTAGATGGATTTTTAAGGACATTTTCAACAAAATCCCTGTAATCATTTACATTAATGTCATAATGAAAAATTTCACTGAATCCAAGCAGTTGTTCCTCAGCTGCTTTCCAAGGAACTCGTACCTCTACAATGTTCCATTCCTGTGGATCCAAATATTTGAGAAAGTTTAATTTGTTCTCCTCTTCCAATCTACTGCCTGATTTTAAATGCTCGCAGTCCATAAGTCGCTTTTTCAAACTGACTATAATATTTTCCAAAAGCCTTTCACGAGGAAGTGCGACAAATCGCTGGTTTTTTACAAATGTGATATTTTTGAACAGTTCTGAACTAATCAATCCATGTACTCTTTTTTCATATACACCCTTCTCCTCTTTCAGCATCTCAAAAGAGCTAATGGATCTTACAACATATTTTTCTGCTTTTTGGATATCTGTGTTCCTAGATTGCATTGCTTCTGAAATAAAAGATATTTCTCTCAGAATGTCTATCATCAGTGCCAAATCATTAAAAAAATTTATATTCTCCAGACGGGCAGCCATGCCTGAGAATTTGTCATGGGAAGAAAAATACTGATGCAGGGCTGGATAGGCACCCCACACAGCCAGCGTTGATCTCAAGCTACAGGCCGCCCATCTGGGCCCAAGAACTCTGCCAATTTTTTTGATTTCGATCTCAAGTTCCTTTGATATGGCTGTTAATGCATTTTGGCTTTTGTTTGATTTATGGAAAATTGCATATATTTTATCAATAAAAATTTTAAAATGATTTACTTGCTTGACTTCTTTTATTGCATCGTCTAAAACAAGTTGGAGGCGATGGTTTAAGCAGTGCCATATTATGATGTTTGGGAACTCTTTGGCCATTCTAGTGCTCACTCCAGATTTTCTCCCAAGCATAACACTGGCACCATCAGAGCAAAATCCTATTAAATTTTGTGCCAGGTACTGCTTAGAAAACCCAACATTTTTTAAACATTGAATTACTGAACCAAATATTGTCTCTGCATCTTGTTTTTCTAATTCAACTAGCTCCACAAAAAAGCTTGGTGAGACATCTGAACCCACACCCTCAACTTTTACGAAAACTATCACAACTGCTTTGCTAGATATTGTTGAGGCTTCATCAACAATCAAACAGATCTTTAGATTCTTTGCAATCACTCTACCAAATACTGTCTCTTTCAGGTCTTGTGCAATGAAATCTATTATTTTCACTGCAGTTCCACGTGAATGCAATCCGATTCCAATATTTGATCCAGTTTTAGCGTGTGCTTGTAGGTCATCTTCCATTTGTTGGAATGGTCTACTTAATTTTGCCACGTTGTAAGCTACAACAAATATGTTATGCGTGGTAAGCAAATGTCGTTCTACGCTCTTATCTACTGATTTTCTTAGAGCTTCCTTCGCTCCTTCCTTGATGTTCTCTTTGCAAATAAGATGAGTTTTTGATGCAAAATGTTCATTCATCTTTTTCCTTAGAGATGCCTGTTGTACTTCCTTAACTGTCCCTGATGGCATAATCTGGCAATTTTTCCATCCTTTTGACACATGAACCCCTCTCTCTATTGAAAAGTCATGTTTTGCACAATAGTTACAACCTAATTTTCTTTTGGAAATTACCAGTCCATCATATTTTTGTTTAAAAAAGTTGTATTGTGCCTCTGTCCAGCATTCTGGAATATTTTCTTCAACGTTGGCACTTTCTAGTGCAATTGAGCTGATGCTGGTGCTGCGTTCCCCACATTCAGATGATGAACTTTGTAATGAATCCTCTGTAAGATCCAACACACCTTTTCCAGCTGGTGTTTGCAGTCTTGGTTGTTTATTGAAGAAAGAACTGAGAGACGGCTGTCTTTTTTTCTTAAGGGCTGCTGCAAGAATTAAAAATAAAAAGTTGCAGTGTGGACTCTATAGAAAACAACACACACAGAAGGCACAATGCATGGAAACTGCACAGAGAAGACACACCATGCACAGAAATTGACCAGAAGGAACACAAAATGCATGGAAATTGCACACAGAACACGCTCAATACATAGAAATCACACATACCTGGGTTTCTCAAAGGCTTTATGCCACACCTATGAGAATGAAAGGGAGACATTTAAAACTAATCAGAATAATCTACTGTTACTGATAGATGTAGGAAGCTGTATTTTTATGATTCTTATTGTGTGCAATTAGCACATACTTCCACCTTAGAGGAAATACAGGCAAGCAAGCATAACAATACAGCTTCCATCCTACAGCTATGAGTAGCAATAGATTATTAAGTTTTAAATGACTCCCTTTCAGTCACAAAGGTGTGGAGTAAAACCTTTATGAAAAGACCTGTGATGGTGCAGTTTGGCCCTCCTGCTGTTTTTGCACTTCAGTTCCTGGAAACCCAAAAAGACACACACAGTAAACTGAAATGCAAAGACAGCAGGAGGGCCAGGCAGCATTTGGTATCATTTGGTGGGGAAGCTAAAATCATTCCGTTTGGTCTGCTGTTTAGTCATGCCTGCTTTGTGGCGAAATAGTCACTTGGCAGGCACGTTTTTCAAATCTGTTCCCAGAAACCCAAAAGACACCATCAGGCTGCCTTCACACACCTGTGTGATGGTGTGTAGACCAACATTAAAAAATACATACACACAACATTAAAAAATAAATACACACACACGTGAATGTTTAGTAAATATAAAATACTACAAAAAATATTAATTAAAAATTCCCATGTAGGCATCATCTCCCTACCCTGTCCCTTGGCAGGCATGTTTTTGCCCTTCAGGTCCATGGATACCCAAAAAGACACACACAGTAAACTGAAATGCAAAGACAGCAGGAGGGCCAGGCAGCATTTGGTATCATTTGGTGGGGAAGCTAAAATCATTCCGTTTGGTCTGCTGTTTAGTCATGCCTGCTTTGTGGCGAAATAGTCACTAGGCAGGCACGTTTTTCAAATCTGTTCCCAGAAACCCAAAAGACACCATCAGGCTGCCTTCACACACCTGTGTGATGGTGTGTAGACCAACATTAAAAAATACATACACACAACATTAAAAAATAAATACACACACACGTGAATGTTTAGTAAATATAAAATACTACAAAAATATTAATTAAAAATTCCCATGTAGGCACCATCTCCCTACCCTGTTACTTGGCAGGCATGTTTTTGCCCTTCAGGTCCATGGATACCCAAAAAGACACACACAGTAAACTGAAATTCAAAAACAGCAGGAGGGCCAGGCAGCATTTGGTATCATTTGGTGGGGAAGCTAAAATCATTCCGTTTGGTCTGCTGTTTAGTCATGCCTGCTTTGTGGCGAAATAGTCACTTGGCAGGCACGTTTTTCAAATCTGTTCCCAGAAACCCAAAAGACACCATCAGGCTGCCTTCACACACCTGTGTGATGGTGTGTAGACCAACATTAAAAAATACATACACACAACATTAAAAAATAAATACACACACACGTGAATGTTTAGTAAATATAAAATACTACAAAAATATTAATTAAAAATTCCCATGTAGGCACCATCTCCCTACCCTGTTACTTGGCAGGCATGTTTTTGCCCTTCAGGTCCATGGATACCCAAAAAGACACACACAGTAAACTGAAATGCAAAGACAGCAGGAGGGCCAGGCAGCATTTGGTATCATTTGGTGGGGAAGCTAAAATCATTCCGTTTGGTCTGCTGTTTAGTCATGCCTGCTTTGTGGCGAAATAGTCACTTGGCAGGCACGTTTTTCAAATCTGTTCCCAGAAACCCAAAAGACACCATCAGGCTGCCTTCACACACCTGTGTGATGGTGTGTAGACCAACATTAAAAAATACATACACACAACATTAAAAAATAAATACACACACACGTGAATGTTTAGTAAATATAAAATACTACAAAAAATATTAATTAAAAATTCCCATGTAGGCATCATCTCCCTACCCTGTCCCTTGGCAGGCATGTTTTTGCCCTTCAGGTCCATGGATACCCAAAAAGACACACACAGTAAACTGAAATGCAAAGACAGCAGGAGGGCCAGGCAGCATTTGGTATCATTTGGTGGGGAAGCTAAAATCATTCCGTTTGGTCTGCTGTTTAGTCATGCCTGCTTTGTGGCGAAATAGTCACTAGGCAGGCACGTTTTTCAAATCTGTTCCCAGAAACCCAAAAGACACCATCAGGCTGCCTTCACACACCTGTGTGATGGTGTGTAGACCAACATTAAAAAATACATACACACAACATTAAAAAATAAATACACACACACGTGAATGTTTAGTAAATATAAAATACTACAAAAATATTAATTAAAAATTCCCATGTAGGCACCATCTCCCTACCCTGTTACTTGGCAGGCATGTTTTTGCCCTTCAGGTCCATGGATACCCAAAAAGACACACACAGTAAACTGAAATTCAAAAACAGCAGGAGGGCCAGGCAGCATTTGGTATCATTTGGTGGGGAAGCTAAAATCATTCCGTTTGGTCTGCTGTTTAGTCATGCCTGCTTTGTGGCGAAATAGTCACTTGGCAGGCACGTTTTTCAAATCTGTTCCCAGAAACCCAAAAGACACCATCAGGCTGCCTTCACACACCTGTGTGATGGTGTGTAGACCAACATTAAAAAATACATACACACAACATTAAAAAATAAATACACACACACGTGAATGTTTAGTAAATATAAAATACTACAAAAATATTAATTAAAAATTCCCATGTAGGCACCATCTCCCTACCCTGTTACTTGGCAGGCATGTTTTTGCCCTTCAGGTCCATGGATACCCAAAAAGACACACACAGTAAACTGAAATGCAAAGACAGCAGGAGGGCCAGGCAGCATTTGGTATCATTTGGTGGGGAAGCTAAAATCATTCCGTTTGGTCTGCTGTTTAGTCATGCCTGCTTTGTGGCGAAATAGTCACTAGGCAGGCACGTTTTTCAAATCTGTTCCCAGAAACCCAAAAGACACCATCAGGCTGCCTTCACACACCTGTGTGATGGTGTGTAGACCAACATTAAAAAATACATACACACAACATTAAAAAATAAATACACACACACGTGAATGTTTAGTAAATATAAAATACTACAAAAATATTAATTAAAAATTCCCATGTAGGCACCATCTCCCTACCCTGTTACTTGGCAGGCATGTTTTTGCCCTTCAGGTCCATGGATACCCAAAAAGACACACACAGTAAACTGAAATTCAAAAACAGCAGGAGGGCCAGGCAGCATTTGGTATCATTTGGTGGGGAAGCTAAAATCATTCCGTTTGGTCTGCTGTTTAGTCATGCCTGCTTTGTGGCGAAATAGTCACTTGGCAGGCACGTTTTTCAAATCTGTTCCCAGAAACCCAAAAGACACCATCAGGCTGCCTTCACACACCTGTGTGATGGTGTGTAGACCAACATTAAAAAATACATACACACAACATTAAAAAATAAATACACACACACGTGAATGTTTAGTAAATATAAAATACTACAAAAATATTAATTAAAAATTCCCATGTAGGCACCATCTCCCTACCCTGTTACTTGGCAGGCATGTTTTTGCCCTTCAGGTCCATGGATACCCAAAAAGACACACACAGTAAACTGAAATTCAAAAACAGCAGGAGGGCCAGGCAGCATTTGGTATCATTTGGTGGGGAAGCTAAAATCATTCCGTTTGGTCTGCTGTTTAGTCATGCCTGCTTTGTGGCGAAATAGTCACTTGGCAGGCACGTTTTTCAAATCTGTTCCCAGAAACCCAAAAGACACCATCAGGCTGCCTTCACACACCTGTGTGATGGTGTGTAGACCAACATTAAAAAATACATACACACAACATTAAAAAATAAATACACACACACGTGAATGTTTAGTAAATATAAAATACTACAAAAAATATTAATTAAATATTCTCATGTAGGTACCATCTCCCCACACATCTCCCCACCCCCATTAAGTTTTTTTTAAACATTGTGTGATCAATTTGTCGCACAACATTAAAAAATACACACACATGCATTTTAAATAAATATAAAATATTACAAAATATTATTAATTAAAAATTCCCACGTAGGTACCATCTCCCCACACATCTCCCCCCCCCTTTTTCAGGTTTTTTTTAACATTGTGCAATCAATTTATCGCACAACATTAAAAAATACACACACATGCATTTTAAATAAATATAAAATATTACAAAATATTATTAATTAAAAATTCCCACGTAGGTACCATCTCCCCACACATCTCCCCCCCCCCTTTTCAGGTTTTTTTTAACATTGTGCAATCAATTTATCGCACAACATTAAAAAATACACACACATGCATTTTAAATAAATATAAAATATTACAAAATATTATTAATTAAAAATTCCCACGTAGGTACCATCTCCCCACACATCTCCCCCCCCCCTTTTCAGGTTTTTTTTAACATTGTGCAATCAATTTATCGCACAACATTAAAAAATACACACACATGCATTTTAAATAAATATAAAATATTACAAAATATTATTAATTAAAAATTCCCACGTAGGTACCATCTCCCCACACATCTCCCCCCCCCCCCTTTTCAGGTTTTTTTTAACATTGTGCAATCAATTTATCGCACAACATTAAAAAATACACACACATGCATTTTAAATAAATATAAAATATTACAAAATATTATTAATTAAAAATTCCCACGTAGGTACCATCTCCCCACACATCTCCCCCCCCCTTTTCAGGTTTTTTTTAACATTGTGCAATCAATTTATCGCACAACATTAAAAAATACACACACATGCATTTTAAATAAATATAAAATATTACAAAATATTATTAATTAAAAAATCCCACGTAGGTACCATCTCCCCACACATCTCCCCCCCCCCTTTTCAGGTTTTTTTTAACATTGTGCAATCAATTTATCGCACAACATTAAAAAATACACACACATGCATTTTAAATAAATATAAAATATTACAAAATATTATTAATTAAAAATTCCCACGTAGGTACCATCTCCCCACACATCTCCCCCCCCCCTTTTCAGGTTTTTTTTAACATTGTGCAATCAATTTATCGCACAACATTAAAAAATACACACACATGCATTTTAAATAAATATAAAATATTACAAAATATTATTAATTAAAAATTCCCACGTAGGTACCATCTCCCCACACATCTCCCCCCCCCCTTTTCAGGTTTTTTTTAACATTGTGCAATCAATTTATCGCACAACATTAAAAAATACACACACATGCATTTTAAATAAATATAAAATATTACAAAATATTATTAATTAAAAATTCCCACGTAGGTACCATCTCCCCACACATCTCCCCCCCCCCTTTTCAGGTTTTTTTTAACATTGTGCAATCAATTTATCGCACAACATTAAAAAATACACACACATGCATTTTAAATAAATATAAAATATTACAAAATATTATTAATTAAAAATTCCCACGTAGGTACCATCTCCCCACACATCTCCCCCCCCCTTTTCAGGTTTTTTTTAACATTGTGCAATCAATTTATCGCACAACATTAAAAAATACACACACATGCATTTTAAATAAATATAAAATATTACAAAATATTATTAATTAAAAATTCCCACGTAGGTACCATCTCCCCACACATCTCCCCCCCCCCCTTTTCAGGTTTTTTTTAACATTGTGCAATCAATTTATCGCACAACATTAAAAAATACACACACATGCATTTTAAATTACTATTTAAAAACCTATAAAATATTATTAATTAAAAAATCCCTTTTGGCTACTTACTTACCTGAAAGTTGTAAAGGTTCTTCCTCTGTTTCGGAGGAAGGGACGGACACAGAGGGTCCCGTCGTCGCCTCTCCTTCCATCACCTCACCCCCTCTTCCGACGCCGCTTGCTGGAGTCAATGAGCCCTGGGGCCTCGAGTCTCTGAGGCCTGCCCAGTGCCCACTGACGCTGCCGCGCCCCTCTGGGACCGACGAGTCGAGGTTCCACGGGAACTTTGAGGGCTGCCCGGACCATCCGCCGTCGACGAGCCCCCCGAATGCGGCCTCCTCCAGGCGCCAAGGCCCGCAGCCGCGTGTTGCTGCTGTCGCTGCTACTGCTGCTGCTGCCACCGGAGCTGGAGCTGCTCCGAGAACGTCCAGCTCCAGCAAAATCTAGGCAGCAAGTGGCGGCCTCCAATCGCACGTGTGCAGAAATTCAATCTGCGCACGCGCTATTTGCAATTTCAGTGCGCATGCGTCAGATTGGTTTCTGCGCATGCGCACTGAATTGGAGCCATTTTGGCTCAAATTAATTTTTTTTTTTTTTCTGCCGGTGAGGCGTCCGATCCGGACGCCTCAAAACCGATATTACCCTCCCGGAGACCCCTCCGGAAATCCTTATAACGGTTCTGTGGATCCGTTCAGAACCGGTAACATCCCATCACTGCTCTAGAGGTTTTTTTTTTGCTATAACCAAAAATATCTTTCTGAGTTTCATTTTTTCTGAAATGCTGCTAGCTGTTGAGTTTAAGGCCCAAGGGAGAGAGCAGCAGGAACATTTCTTGTTTGGTTTGTCATTTTAAAAAACCAACAGTTATGAGATGTGTCGGTTTTGCCTTGGAATAGAAAAATAATTCAAACCTTTTTATTTAATGAAGTTCTTGTTCTGTATTTGACTATTTTTTTTCTACCTGCCTTGGAATTAAATTTTGAAATCTGTGAAATGTCTGGAAAATTTCCTCATTTTTGTTGACATCTAGGTGGCTTAGTGATTTAGACGCTGAATTTGACAACTGGAAGGTTGGCAAGTCAGCAGTTCGAGACCCAAGTACTGCACGATGGAGTGAGCTTATGTCTCTGTCCCAGCTCCTGCCAACCTAGCAGTTTGAAAGCAAGAAATTGCAAGTAGATAAATAGGTACCACTTTGGTGGGAAGGTAACAGCATTCCATGTACTCCAGTGCCTAATCATGCCTGCCACATGTCCACGAAAACGTCTGCAGACACAGACAGCACTGGCTCTTTGGCTATAAATGGAAATGAGCACTGAGACCTAGAGTCAGATATGACTGGCTTTCAAGCAAGGGTGACCTTTACCTTTATCAACTTGTTAGAAATGTGGTCTGTCTGTCTGTCTTTCTTTCTCACCCTCTCTCCCTTTTTAACAGACACAATAGATAAAACAAAACAGAACAAAATTGTATTAAAAGTACAAAATACTAAATAAAGATAATTTTAAAATTGAAAATTTTAAAACATTTAGCTACTGAGTACAGTCAAACCTCCCATAACGAGTGTTTTGCTTAGTGAAAAACTCACATAACGAGCAAGTTTTTTGCTATGTGGTCTGACTCACATAACAAATTTTTCGCTATGCAAGTCGGACTTTTTCCTAAGGAAAAACTCGCATAACAAGCGTTTCTTTGGGGAAAACCCGCATAGCGATTTTTTGCTATGTGAGTTTTCCCCATAGAAACGCTTGTTATGTGAGTTTTTCCTTAGGGAAAGTCTGACTCACATAGCGAAAAATTCGTTATGCAAGTCAGACTCATATAGCAAATTTTTCGTATAGCGAGCAGCCTCGCAGAATGCATTAAATGCATTATGCGAGGTATGACTGTATAAGCATTTTTAACATAAAAATAAAATTAAGTAAAGTAAACTAGTAGAGTATATGAATTCCTAAAACTGTTCTAAACTCTCAGAGCATTAATTTACAGAAGCTGGTGATTTTACCAGATAATGGTACTCTTCATCCTCCCACCAAACATGCCAAAGCTGCAATCACTCATTTTTTTACATCCTGCTCTATATTATGTTTATGTCCTGGTGACTTCTTCCAGATTCATGCTGAATTCTGACTTCAGTAAGTTCCTTGTTCCTTTTGCTCCCACTGCTTAAGAGTCCTGGTGGCGCAGTGGTTAAACTGCAGTCAAAATGTTGTGTGTTCAATTCTGATAGGGATCTAGATTGACTCAGCCTTCCAGCATTCTGAGGTCTAAAATGAGGATTTAAACTGTTGTGGGCAAAATGCTAATTACTTTGTGAGCACCCAGAGAGTGCACTATGCGTGGTGGGGTGATTTTTCTTCCATGTCTAGGCCAGATGTAAAACTGGCAAAATGAAGCCACCTTTTGGTGAATTCATTCTGCAGTTCCCTTCACCTGACCATGGTATATAAGTGTAGTTGCTATTGCTTCAAAGGAATGTTACAAAAAAAAAAATCTTTTCTCAACTTGTCCCCAGGATTTGACTTTGTCTGCTTCATCTGTGTTATTATTTTTAAGCCATTCACCCCCTACAAAGTTGTCAGTATGCATGTAACAATATAGGACAGGGGTTTCCAAACTATGGCCCATGGGCTGGATCCTACCCGTGGTGTCTCATAATCTGGCCTGCACCACCCTCACCTCTCCAAGAAGTGAGAGTAAAACACACCCGCACATGTGCAAAATGCTGCCGTAAAGCACCCATGGCTGTCTTAGACACATTTATGACAGCTGCAAGTGCATTTACAGCAGTGTTTTGCACATGCCCAGGTGCATTTTATGTCCACTTCCAGTGGGAAGAACCATGTGACCAGCCCGCTCAACCATGTGACTGGCCTGTGGTCTGAAAAGTTTGGCTACTCTTGATATAGGAGCTCAACCACGAGCAGAAGGTTGATTCATCTTCTGGCTACAGCTGAACACATGCTATCCCACTCCTAACAGTAACAATATGATCCTCCCTTGTCAGTCATGTCCCTAAATCCTGTACAATAGACACCTCAAGAAAGAATTGGTAGATGTTCTGTATAGATGATCTACTACTTCTGTGTCTAGGCCAGACATGAAGCTGCCAAAATGAAGCAACCTTTTGGTGAATTCATTCTGCAGTTCCTTTCACCTGACACAGCATGAGAAAGTTTGGCTGGCACAAGGTGGTCGTTGCCCGGTGTATGCCCAATTGTGGTTTAAGCATACCACGATCTTCGAGGAGGTTCTTTCTATGTACCCCTTCTGTATAGATAAGAGCAAGTCTGAATCTCCCCATAAATTCCTTCGGCAAATAAGAGTAAGGTAGAGACAACAAAACTGAGGAGGAACAGTGAAGACTCCTCTGATGCCTTAAGGAGCTTGAATCACTGGAGACAGATATAGCCTCCACACAGTGTTTGCCCCTGAGCATTTACACTCCCCCCCTTCCAAATGACCTTTCCATTGGGAGTGTGGTGTGTTGATGACAAGAGCAGCACCTGGCATATGGCAACTCATCTTCTGCTGGAGGAACCCCAGAGAGAAGCAAAATGAGCCCCTGAGCAGCAAAGCATATGGCAATTCCACGTAAGAGTCCCCCAAACCTCCTTCAGGACAAATCAATTATTGTCATCATAACTGCAGACAGTTATGATGAGAATATTTTTCTGCTGGAAAAATAATTTCTTGGCACCTTTAAACACTTACATTGCTTATCTGTGAATGCAACAGGATGATTTGATTTGCAAACTATTGTGCTATGTCATCATATTGTTTATTCTGACTGAAATGAAAATGGATTTCCTCCCCCAAAAGCAGAACATTTAATAATGTGCTTCAAATAACAATTCACATTGCTTCTGAACTCTTCCTTCTGAACTCGGTCCTTGCTTGTGGCTGTGCCAGAAGAAGAGGAAGGATATAGAAGCCCAAAGCTTTAAGCAGCTCATTCTCATTCTCTTAAACCCTAGATCCATTCACGCAGGAGTTCCCAACCTTTTCAAGCTGGGGGGCGGGTCACGCTCTCTCAGTCAGCTTCGAGGGCCATTTTCCCCTCCCTGCACAATGGGGGTGGACATTTTGTCCCAACAGCTTCAAAGGAGGTGGGCATTTTGTTTCTTGAATGCCCTTGGAGGGGTGGTGCCCCACATGAAACGATGCTTGGGCTGGATCTGACCTGCGGGCCTTAGGTCGGGAACCCCTGCATTAGCGTGAGATTCCAAAAATGGGTACTGACTAAAGCTATTGAATGGTTTTAAAGTCAAGTGTTTTATCTTAACTAACTTCAGGACATAAGGACAGCCACAACTCTGGGGAAACATTTTGGTACATGGTTGCCATGCATATTAAAGAATTCTGTGAGCTATAGTTCAAGGTTAGTTTTCTAGTATCTGATCAATTTTCAGGAATCTCTTCATCCTTTCCCATCCTTCTGCTCCTTTTCTACCTCTCCTAGAATTCTCTTTTTGAAGGTCATCTGCTAACGCCTAAAATGCTATCTATTTTTGACTGATCAATATGTTACTGTATTGAAAGGTCCATTATCTAAGATTGATTTTCAGTTATGCTGATGAATGGACCTTGCATTAATTTTTAGTGTCAGTAGAAATGAACTTCTGTTATACTGTCAGGTGTTACAGTATATTAGCATATCATTGGCCGCTGGGAAAATATTGCTTCAAAATAGTAATAATGAACACGAGCTCAATTTATTACAATAAGCTTTGTTACCTCCTGCATTTTTATAAGCCAAATGCTTTCTATCTGATATGCAATAAGCTTTTTGTTGCCTCTAAAATTTAATAGTGCACTTGTTATAGGAGGCGTCATTGAGTATGTCACTAAAAATAAATGTATTGCACAGGCTTGAATCTGCAAATGAAAACAGTGGTGAGGTTTGAGTGATAATCTTCATACTTCACAGGGTAATTGTGTTTGCAAGAGACAAAAAGAGAAATAATCTCTGACTGAGTAAATCACATTTTGTGATTTCTTTAGATACCGTATATCCTCGAGTATAAGTTGGGTTTTTTAGCCCCCCAAGTGAGATCCAAAAATGGGACTCAACTTATACTCGAGTCAGTGTTAACACTCAAAAGTATACCCACATAAATGTCTAAATTAATTAATTTTACTGTATTTTCATGTATTTTAATTATTGAAACTCATTAGCAGCTGCTGCAGTTTCCACCCCCGACTTATACTCGGGTCAATCAATTTTCCTAGTTTTAGAGGTCCAAATTACATACCTCAGTTTATATTGGGGACGACTTATAGTTGAGTATATATGGTGTTGCCCATGTCCTTCTCCCAGAGGCACCACCTCCATTTTAGAGATAACAACTCAGTTTGAGAGCTGCAGGCACAACATCAGAATAATAACTCCTATCAGTCTCCTTAACACACATGTCGGCTGCCCTTCTTTCCTGTTACTTCTCCCTTAGGAATCACTCATCCTGATTTTGCTATTTCAAAAATGTTGTTAGGTTGTATGTACCATAGGTAGACTAATATGCACACACTTCTCTTCTGTACCATCCATGCTAGTGAATGCAACATACAGTAGGTCTGTGATGGCGAACCTCGGCACTTCAGGTGTTCTTGGACTTCAGTTACCAGAAGCACAAGTCAGCACTTCTGCTGATCAGGGCTTCTGGGAATTGAAGATCAAGAACAGTTGGAGTGCCGAGGCTCACCATCACTGCAGTAGGTACTGTAGAGGCATCAGCAATACAGTAATACCTCATATAACATTAGTATCGAATAACACTAAAATCGCATAACATCAAGGAATCTGGGGGGAAGAATTGCATCAGATAACATTAAGATCCTATGGGATGCTTCAGATAACAACCGCGAAAGCCTGTGTGGTTACAATGTATCTCTATGGCTCCCATAGAGGATCAGATAACACTAAAAATCATATAACACGAAGACTTGTGGAACCAGGTTTTAGTGTTATATGAGGTTTTACTGTATTAAAAAGTGTGCATAGAGTGAATGTGTGCTGAGGTACTGGCCCATGGCGCAGTTGTATGCATGAGTATGTAAGTGAAATGTTGGAATTTCTAACAGGAAGATTATGTGTGGAAGAACTTATTGCAGAAGGAAGCCAATCACACACATGGTATTATATCATTTGACGTGATTGGATGTATATCAAGCTTTTATAAGGGACAGTATTTCTTTGCTTTAGCTATTTGCAGAGTTCATAAATCAGATCCTGTTTGCTTCCTTATCCTCTTGCATATTTGAAAAATGGTGTAGTAAGGGTACTGAAGATGCATTCAAGGAACTGTTCTCATACTGCGTAGGCCAGTTGTAGTGAACCTATGGCACATGTGTTGGACGTGGCAGGCACAGCCCTCTCTGTGGGCACACATGACATCACCCCAGCAAGGTGAGGTGACTAGTCACCCCACATACCCTGTCCTATACTTATAATTGTGTGTGTGTGTGAGTGCCCAAAGAGGAGGAGGTGGAGAGGCACTGCACATGCACGTGCACCTGTGTGATGTCACCAGTGTGTCTTGAGCAGTGCACACACATGTGCACATAAAAACATGTGCACGTGCACACACATGCATATGACATAAACAAAAAATTATATTTCTAATATGTGGTCAAAAATTGTTCCAAGAATTTTTTTCTAGTTTATCTCTGGAGTACTTTTTTGTTCCAGCCAGTGTAATATTTAGGGACAGAAAAGAGTCCCATGTTGTGTTTAAAAAGCCAAGAACCCTTTAAATCAGTGGTTGTCACATTTTTGGCCATAACCCACTTAAGCATCTCTAAAATCCTGACCCCTCTCCCCATTATCTATAATTTTTATTATTCAGAAAGGACATCTCAGTGAGGGCTACAGCCTAGATGGCGAACTTTTTAGAGACTGAGTGCTCAACTGCAACCCAAAACCCACTTATTTGTCACAAAGTGCCACCATAGCAACAAGGGAGGAAAGAAATGCTCCCATTGGGCTGCTGGGCAGAGGGGCGGGGTGAACTCTGTGCTGGGGGGAGGGAGGAAGTTCTCCCATTGGGCTGCTGGGCAGAGGGGTGAGGTGAACTCTGTGCTGGGGGAGGGAGGAAGTGTTCCCATTGGGCTGCTTTGCAGAGAAGTGGGGCAAACTCTGTGCTGTTGTGACTGCATGGGTGCCCACAGAGAGGGCTCCAAGTGCCGCCTCTGGCATGTGCCAGAGGTTCGCCATTACTGGCCTAGAGCAGTGATGGCCAACCTTTGCACTCCAGGTGTTCTTGAACTTCAATTCCAAATGGCATAGTGGTCTCAGGAGAGCTGACTTGGCCTACTGGTACTTGGCCTACTGGTAATTGAAGTCCAAGTACACCTGGAGTGCTGAGGTTGGCCATCACTGGCCTAGAGTAAAAGAGGATGGGTTAGGGTAATATGATTATACTCTAACCTTGCTGCTATACCTCAATATGGTAGAATTTTCATAGGACAAGAAAATAGTAATAATAATAATAATAATAATAATAATAATAATAATAATAATAATAATAATAATAATAATAATAATAATAATAATAATAATAATAATAATAATAATAATAATCTTGCAATGTATTTAAACATCTTGGTTTGTGATGGTTAATTTATGTTAGGTGTATTGTTTTAAAGAGCTGGTGAAACTGCATGATTTATTTCATAATGTTTTAAAAAGTATGCCTAGAAGTGTTTTAGCACTAATTTTAAAAATCAGCACAAAAAAAGGGAGGGGAGGGAGTTAACAAAAGGCTAAAATGTTCCAACTAAAAATGTTGTTTTCAGATTGATTCTTTAAAATGTCTGTATAAACAATTTCCCACTGAAGTGATATTGTGTAAATATTTCAATACTTTAACTGCATGTGTACAAGAGAAAACATTAACACAACAGTTAAAAGTAGGTTTGCTAATATGCTAATGAAATGGTGCCAACAAGAAAGGTAATAATGAAGGTCTGCCAGTGTAGATGCATAATAATATATTCATCTATACATTATGTCAGAAACATTCTGTTTAAAAAAGATGGAAGACTACGATGAATGTTTTCTATACCTTTGGTGGCTGCAATGTTGTTTCGATTTTTCTCTTAGGGTATCATTCTACTGGCCCTTTTGGTGTGGGTTGATGGGGTCTAAATAAGGTTGCATTAAGTTTAAGGGCGAAGAAGTGATACCCAATTTGGTTTGACTCTCATCTCCAAATGGCATAGTGATCTCAAGTGGCTATTACCAGTACAGTACACTAGTACCCCGAATAACGTTATGACTTGGTTCCACAAGTCCCGTCGTTATTCGGGTTTTAACGTTGGGCGATACATTGAACACACAATGTTAAAAAAAGCCCTGTTTCCCTGGAGGCTGCAGGAAGCGAGAACATCGGGATTTGAATCCTGACATTTTGCCTTGCTGCTGCCTCCAGGGAGGTGGGAGAACTTTGGAAACAGCTTGGAGCGGGTTTCCCCACCTCCCTGGACCCGGCGGGGGGGTCAGAGACCCCAAAATTGGTAAAAAAAAAAGTCCATTTTTTTTACCAATTTTGGGGTTTCTGACCCCCCCGCTGGGTCCAGGGAGGTGTGGGGACCCGATCCAAGGTGTTTCTGCGCTTCCCCGACGTCCTGAGCCAGTGCAGCAAGCCAGAATGTCAGATTTCGAATCCCGATGTTCTGGCTTCCTGCACTGGCTCAGGACGTCGGGGAAGCCCAGAAACACCTTGGATCGGGTCCCCACACCTCCCTGGACCCGGCGGGGGGGTCAGAGCCCCCAAAATTGGTAAGAAAAGGCCGTTTTTTTTACCAATTTTGGGGTCTCTGACCCCCCCGCCGGGTCCAGGGAGGTGGGCAGACACGATCCAAGCTTTTTCTGGGCTTCCCCGATGTCCTGAGCCAGTGCAGCGACCCAGAATGTCAGGATTCGAATCCCGACATTCTGGCTTCCTGCAGCATAAAAGAGGGTGGGGGAAGTTCAAAATTAGTGCGCATCGGGTCTCCCGACCTCCCTAGAGCTGATGTGCGCTAATTTTGAACTTCCCCCACCCTCTTTAATGCTGCAGGAAGCGAGAACGTCGGGATTCGAATCCTGACATTCTGGCTTCCTGCACTGGCTCAGGACGTCGGGGAAGCCCAGAAACACCTTGGATCGGGTCCCCACACCTCCCTGGACCCGGCGGGGGGGTCAGAGACCCCAAAATTGGTAAAAAAAACGTCCGTTTTTTTTACCAATTTTGGGGTTTCTGACCCCCCCGCTGGGTCCTGGGAGGTGTGGGGACCCAATCCAAGGTGTTTCTGGGCTTCCCCGACGTCCTGAGCCAGTGCAGGAAGCCAGAACGTCGGGATTCGAAATCTGACATTCTGGCTTGGCTCAGGACGTCGGGGAAGCCCAGAAACACCTCCAGAGAGATCAGAGGACCCGATCTACAGCTGCAGGGTGGCTGGGGAAGCTGACGGGGACTCCCTGTCGGCTTCCCTAGCCACCCGCCCATGCCTCCGCAGCTGTGGGGTGGCTGGGTAAGCCGATGGGGGAGCCCCCCGTCAGCTTTCCAGCCACCCCACCCCTGCCTCCGTAGCTGCAGGGTGGCTGGGAAGCTGAACGGAGAACCCCGTTCAGCTTTCCACCCACCCTGCTGCTAAGAACGACTGTTTCGTGTAACGTTAAAATCGCGTTACTCGATACAAGATGTTTCCGAAAATCTTGTAACGTTATGCGGATTTAACGATATACGGTACTCGCGTTATACGGGGTATTACTGTATTGTGAAGTGGTTTAATAAAAGAGCCACTTCAGTATATCGGCAAATTAAACACTTCGCCTGCTTCCATGTGAAGGTACAAAGTGAGTGAAATTAATTTTTGCCCCTGCTAGACCATCACTGAATCACTTAGATTAATTTTTTAAAAATATTTTCTTTGCCATGTATGTAGTGCTGATTGAGAAACTGTTGCAGTCATGGTTTTGTTTGGCAGTTCATACAAAGGCAAATATATTTTTTCTTCTCTTCTCCCCTCCCCTCCAAGTTAACCTGGTTAGGAGAAGTGATATACGATCCTGGTGTAGGCGATTTAATTTGTACCTTGTGTTTTGACATCCTAGTTAACATTAACTGTGGTTGTTGGTGCATACGCAATTAATCGTAACTGAAGTGGAGGAGTTTATTTGCATAAGAGCAAAGGGCTTCAGGAGAGGGTGTCTGGCCCTGTAGCCTGCTCTTGATTACTTAATTCTGCTTAAAGATTGAGAAGCAGTATGACACAACTTCTGTAGGAAGATTATGAAAATTTCCAGTCCTTTTTAACAGAATATTTTATTTCTAAAAAGATTTGATGATATTTTCCCTTTGAGTTTCTAGTACTGTAGCAGGCTAGCTCATGGTAGGTTCCTGGGAAAGGGGAATTGGCCTGTGGATTCACTGTATTAGTACATCTATATGTAAACTAGCTGGTGGAAGCTTTCTGTAGTTTCATGCAGACATTTTCCCCCCAGTCCTAATTGGGAATGCCAGGGATTTCTTTTAAATACAACTTGACAGAGCATCATGCTGCCGTCACAGTTGCTGAATCAGCATTAACAAGAGCAAAGTATTAAGGAGCAGAGTGTTTTAATTATTGAGGCAAGCATTAAAATAGCCCTTTTGGTTCTTACAGTAAGGAGGAATCAAGAGAGCACTCAAAGTTGCCTTCAGTAGATTATGTTTGTATTCTCAGAGAAGGAATCAAATAGGATGCAGAAAAGTTCTGAATTAAATTATCTAAAATCCTGTTGCATAATACTATGCTCAGTTGTGTGAACTGATTGTATAAATATTCTTCTTCTTCAGCTTGTATGCCGCCCCACTCGCAAAGCAACTCTGGGCAGTTAACAAAGATACAAAATACAGTAATACCTCGGATAACTCTAAGACTTGGTTCCACAAGTCTTGGTGTTATCCGATTTTTAGTGTTATCCAATGCATGTTAAAATCCTATGGGATGGATTGGATAACGTTAAAGCTCCATAGAGATACATTGTAACCACATAGGCTTTAGCGGTTGTTATCCGATGCATCCCATAGGACCTTAACGTTATTTGATCCAATTCTCCTCCCCAGATTACTTAACATTATGCGATGTAAATGTTATCCGAGGTATTACTGTATAGTGTATACAGTTACAATTACAGTTACAAGGTACCACATTATCATAATACAAAAACATTTCAACAAAGTGATTTATTGCATCAGCAATGATCAAGAACAGGGGTCTGCAAACATGGCTCTCCAGAAGTTCTTGGACTTCAGTTCCTAGAAGACCTGATCAGCAGGTGTACTGACTTGGGCTTTTGGTAATTGAAATCCAAGTACACTCGGAGAGCCAAGTTTGCTGACCCCTAATCTAGAAGATGTAAAACATTATTTCACTTCCTTTGACCATTCACAAATGATCACAGGGAATTTACAATAAATGTCATAGTACACTAGAACATCGGATAACGTTATGACTTGGTTCCACAAGTCATGACGTTATCCGATTTTTTGCGTTGTCTGATGCTTGCATCAAACAACGCTTTAAAAAAGCGCTGAATTCAAGGCGCCGAGCGGGTGCCTCTTCTGCCGAACCTACGGGACACTTAGCAAGTGCTAAGGGTCTCACAGGTTTGGCAGAAGAGGCACCCATTTGCACGCGAGAAGGCACATGAGCCTCTTCTGCCAAACATACGGGACCCCCCCCCCCGATGATTGGCTCGGATAATGCTAAAGGATCGTTATCCAGAATCGTTATCCGATGCAAGTTTTTTCAAAAAAACTTGCATTGTTATCCGATTCTAGCGTTATCCGGTGCAATCGTTATCCGGTGTATTACTGTATTGCTTTCTGTTTGGACAGGAGGAGTTTACCACAGGGCATATTGTTCCTTCTCAAAAATGGTAATCCCAGCTTTTCTGGCCAATGCAGGCATCTGTTTAGCAGGCAGCCTGGATGGGCCCTGAGATTCCCAAAACTACTGTCCTGTCGTTGTTGCTGGAAATTGTCAAACAAACGTGACAACATGAACCAAAAGGAAAAGGAAACAATATTTAGAAGGAGAAGGTAGGGGAGAAATAGTCAGAAAAAACAGTCTGAGATAAGTATAACCTGATTAAGAGTTAAGAAAATTAGATCCCATTTTTAGCCAATTATGTCCTTAATGTTCAATCTTTTCGTTCCCATTCTTCGACTTGTGTTCATGTCCTGGTTTTCAACACTTCTGCCAATATTTCTGTCCTTGGCCTTATTGGGGAGTTTGTCCTCTGGCTACAGAGCAGCAAGCAAATTGTACAGTGTGTGACAGAGACATGATCAACAAAGGCTATTTGGGGACATTCACTGAACTCTGTGCCAGACTATGGAGTTAACATTTATTTAGTGTGAACCTAATCCTCCTTCCCACTCCTTTATAGCATTTTTACATAGTATCTCATTACCCTACTCTGACCCTCAGACACACACCTCATGCAAACTGAAAGATATGCCAAGCAAAGCAGCAGGTTGTGGGCATTCATTAAAATGGCCAACTGTTCTTTCAATTTGAAGTTCACAAGACTTTGAAGCTTTACTTCTTTGATCCTTGGTAGTTCCAGAATGTGCCAGCATTCATTCCAAGTCATGCTTTTACCATCTATGTACTTGCCCACAATGCCTGCTCAGCTGACAGCTTTTTGGAGCTTGGTATGCTCTATAGCAGCTTTGTGGAATGAATCAGAAGACCATGTTTAAAAGCAATAGTAAAGGAAGAGCTGAGAGACATCTAGATAGACTCTCGTGTAGATATTCTGCCTTGCTCCCCAACCCTTCAGAAAAGAGCTGCTTTCATCCGTCTTCCATGGTTTATATTAATTAGTCAGAGAAGCTCAGAGTGCCTTATTTATGCTGAGGGGAAGAGTTTCATTCGTGGCACTGGCAGGAACCTGCTAGGAGCATGTGTCCAGAATCAGAGTTGCTTGGGTTGGCATTGCTAAGTATGCTAATATGGGTAACAGAATAGCATATGTTTCCCAAGATCTACCAAAGACAAATATGAAACCTTGGGCCAGATGAATCACTGGGGGGAAGGTGTTTAAAAACTAAAACATAAGGATAGCTAGAAGGGAGGAGGTTTTGCTTATATTGATTCTTGTTCATTCAAAATGCTGATGCCATTGCGCCCTCAAATTTCAAGACAACAGTAAAATATAATATTTCCAGTACCATTTATATAGGAACTACATATAGCAGGGATAAATAAGACAAAACCAAGAAAGTGTAATAATAAATTTCAGTTGTTTTATAAGTAATAAATAGTAAATATTACATATCAATTGGAAATTATCTATTTAAAGTATTTCTACCCTATTTTTCTCCTATGGAAGGACTCCAAGGTGACATACATAATTAAAAAGACTATATGAAAGCTGAAAACAATTGTGATGATATTTTTAAAAATAGTTAAACAAATATTCTGCTGAAAATAATTTAAAAAGTGAGTTGTGACCAGTAGTAACTCACCCCCTGATAGTCTGGTCAGTCGTGGAATTAAAAATCTAATACTAAAAATGCAATTACCGGTAACAAAGTCAATGATTGATGCCTGATTATTGCCCTCGGTGTCCTACAGACATTGGAGACTTCCTGAGGAAACTCACAGGTTTGTGCCCATCACACTTGACATTTATACCAATAAAGAGTTAAATCCCAGAATGAAATCAATCATCTTCAATCGTATCACAATTAATCTGGGTATCAATATAAAAATGCTTTTTGGTGTTGCAATAATCCAAGGCAACATCAGCATGTTTGTTCCTACAAGCTCCAGCCCTCCCCCTTTTTACATTGTTTCTATATGTGCAAAAATTTTCGCAGGAAATGTCACAAAGCCATGCTAGTAAGCACAGGTACTTTCAATATATGAAAACAGAACTTAAGTTGCAGGCAAATACTGTACTTAAAAAATGAAAACTGAATAC
Source organism: Furcifer pardalis (assembly GCA_030440675.1). Lineage (NCBI taxonomy): Eukaryota > Metazoa > Chordata > Lepidosauria > Squamata > Chamaeleonidae > Furcifer > Furcifer pardalis. The sequence continues at coordinate 108,831,980 of CP126893.1, forward strand.
AGGAGCACAAAAGTAAAAATACTTAAGATCAGTATACAGTAAATAAATTGCTTGAAAAAATGCCTCAATTGAAGCATTAAACATTGAAGTATTAAAAGCCTTAGAAGTGAAAATATATAAAGAAAAGGCATTTTTTTAAATACTGAAGTTTTTGAAAGTGAATTTTTAATGATTCTTAAGCTTTAAGCATGATTAAAAGGAAACACACAAAATGACTTCAATAGCACAGCTAAGCCATGCTTATTAACATCTATGAAGAATATAGTCCACTATATTGATAGGTTGTGACTTCTGGAGAAGCTTTCTGCCTTCACTGCTACATGGTGCTGGCATTTTAGATAATCAGCATAGCTTCATGTAGAGGCATGATGTGTTCCTCCCAGGATCCACCTATGGGTGCCTCTGTGTGTCTGGCTATCTTCCTGGCCATTATTTATACCCTTTAATTAACATTATCTAAATATAAATATTTTCTCAGTCAGTCTTCTCCTTATTTAAGGATGCTGTTGACAGAGGTTGCCGACTCCATAGACATATCCACAGGCCTAGCAAGCCTAATTGATTTCTAGCAAATGGCCATATCAGAATGACATAATCCGTTTTGACTAAATTGACTGATCCAGAAGGGGTCAGATACAATTAATTTCTGGACCTCTTAATGACACATTCGGAGATTTTATGTTTTTAAGATTTTATACCAATATCAGTAGATCGTTCTATTGTATAAAATGTACTCATTGTCATTCGTAGCATTCGGGTGTTGTTGTTGGGGGTGGGTTTTTTTTGGTAGAATCTTTTGTTTTTATAACTTAAGGAAAACACACTTCAACCTCCATGTGTTTCCAACCTTAACTAGATAGCAGTTTTGAAACAACTTTAGGAAACAATAGATAACTGGGCAAGCTTCACTTTAAAGTGAAACACAGAGTGTACAGTATATATACATACTCAGACATTACCTTAATAGTTCTTAGGTCCTTCATTAGGGCATGAACTGTTAATTTTATACCAGTCCAACTGTGAATCTAATGATAGATTTTTATTTTATAACAACAACAACACACACACGCGCGCACACACACAGACACACAGAACAGTACCTTGATGCAGTAGAGGGGCTTGCATGTTCTTAAGAACCAGACTAAACCTGTTCCACAACCCATTTAATATGGTGAGAAGATATAATTCTAATCCCATTCTGGCTTGGTCATTGCCCAGATTAATAAGGATCGCAATGGATGCTATGGCTCCTGGGCATCCATTGAAAAATGGACTACAGGGCTCAAGTCCCTCTGCTAGGCAACCAGGGCATGGAATTGATGAGTGACTGAAAAATGATTTTAAAAAGCAGCAGGTAGAGTCTAAGGCAGTGATGTCGAACCTATGGCACACGTGCCAGAGGTGGCACTCAGAGCCCTCTCTTTGGGCACCCCTGCAGTCACCCCAGCACAGAGTTCACCCCACCCCTCTGCCCAGCAGCTCAATGGGAGCGCTTTCTCCCTCCCTTGTTGCTAAGTTGGCACTTTGTGATAAATAAGTGGGTTTTGGGTTGCAGTTTGGGCACTTGGTCTCTAAAAGGTTCACCATCACTGGTCTAAGGACACTACCATCAGGGATTTAGTTCGTGAATTCGATGTGTTGAATTATGCTCATTAGTTCATTTATTTCTTTTGATCTGAATGAAATAAAAGAAATAAATGAACTAATGAGCATAGTTCAACACATCAAATTCATGAACTAAATCCCTGACGGTAGTGTCCTTAGACTCTAACTGCCGCTTTTTTAAAGTTCTTGCTCGCCTCTTTGCTGCCGGGTGGGTCCTGACCCCCCTTTCTTTCTTACCTTCTTTCCTTCACGAAATGAATACGCTGACAGCCTGTTTACTTCCACATCCAGCGAAAAGGTGAGAGTTGGAGAGAGACTTTTTGTAAGGGAGGAAGGTTAGAGAGAGAGAGAGAGAGAGAGAGAGAGAGAGAGAGAGAGAGAGAGAGAGAGAGAGAGAGTGGTGTGTGTGTGTGTGTGTGTGTGTGTGTGTGTGTGTGTGTGTGTGTGTGTGTGTGTGTGTGTGTGTGTGTGTGTGTGTGTGTGTGTGTGTGTGTGTGTGTGTGTGTGTGTGTGTGGCTATCAGGACCCACCCAGCAGCGAAGAGGCAAGCCAGAAGCAGCAGACGTAAGTGAAAACTTTTTAAAGTTTTTGCTCTCCTCTTTGCTGCCCGGTGGGTCCTGATTTCCCTCCCACACACACTTTCTCTCTTACCGTCAATCATTCACAAAATGAACACATTGACAGCCTGTTTCCTTCCACATCCAGTGAGAAGGCGAGAGTTGGAGAGAGAGGTTTTTTTTTAAGGAAGAAAGGTTAAAAAGAAAGTTTTTTTTTTTAAAAAAAACCTTCATAGAAAATGTTTCTGAAGTCCGATCCAAATTGTATAAGTGTCACAACAAAAAGTTATTATGTCCTCTATTAATTGCACTTTGGATCACTTCAATCGGTTGATCAGTATGGTCGCTGGCTCACCGCCAACCGACCCCCGACCCCCAATGTCATTTTTACAAGTCACATTTTCCTTAATATCTTTGTTGTTGATTCCTGCTTCGGTGTCCTCCTTCTCCATATGTTGTATTTGAACTGTATCCACCTTGGGAAGTTGTCATGTTCAGTTCCTAACACTTTTTTCCTTTTTTGCATTTTTGTGACCTCGTTTGAATGGTTTTTTGTAAAATGCTTCATAGTCCCCCCCCCCCGAAGTCCAATTTCAAATATAATAGTGTCACCACTAAGGTTATTCTTTCCTCTTTCAAATACACTTTGGGTCCCCTGGATCGGTTGTGTGGTTTGGTTGTTGGGCTGCACAAAACTGCCCCCCCCCCAGCAAAGATTGCATTTTTTCAAGGCAACTTTTGGAAGCTAACAAACTTACATGCAAGATTGGCAAACCAAATGAATCAGGCTTTGGAAACACCAGCAAGTGAAAAATAGCTAACAACTGGAAGATCACTCCTAATTCAGAAGGATAAAGAAAAAACAAATGAACCTGGAAACTACAGACCAAAAACTTGTCGACCAAAAACTTGTCTACGAACTACAGATCAAAAACTTGTCGACCAACTCACAGGCATAATTACAAGTCAGATACATGAACATTTGGAAAACAACAATTTGCCTGTAGAGCAGAAAGGGTAGATAAACTCAAAAAGAACCAAATATCAGCTATTAATTGACATATTAGTTTTGAAGAATTCAAAGAAAAGTCAAACAATTATTTATTGCTTGGATCGACTAGAAAAGGCATTTGCAATCCACATAGCTGGATTGAGGAATGCCTTGACATTTTTGGAATTGCAAACAATATTCAAAGATTCATAAAGACTTCAGTAAAGTTATGGTGAGTAAAGTTAATGGCCTGTGGAAAAGAATTTGGAGAAGTTGAAATTAAGCATGGAATTTTTCAAGGTTACTCACTATCACCTCTGCTATTTGTCTTATTAATGGTACTGCTGACAACTATTCTAAATATAACAAACTCAATTGGCTAAGAAAGAGCAGTGGCAGCAGCAATAGAATGACATCAAGTCTTGACTTATGGTGACCCTTTCTAATAACATAAAAATAATATTCATGTAATTTTCTGTCTTCTTGACTTAAGAACCAGTATGTGAAGGCTACTTTTTTGCATGTCCCAATCTCTGTATTTATGTTTAAGAACATTAGTAGGAGACTGAAGTGAGTAAAGAAAAAGAGGAAAGTGTTGAAGATGGACTTTAATTGTGCACATATTACAGCCGTTTTGTTTTTGCATATGTGTATTTATGGTAAACATAGTTGAAGCAGCAGTTCTGGGGTGGTGGTGACAACAGCAAGAGGAAAGAAAACAGGTAATCCTAGATCAGGATGGCATATGGTCTTTGACATAAAAGAGTAATCCATAGAAATGTAAGTGGATGAGAAGAACTGAATGATGGCAACGAATAATTATTTGCTCCATTGGGCAGTACTCATATTATACCAATAATCCTCATAAGTATTCGAAGGGATGTTGTTCTCTTATTGGAAATTCCTTCCCTCACAGACAGCATAGTGCCAACTTACATGTTACAGATAACCAGTAATTAAAGCTGAGATCTTGTTAGTCCTACAGACACATGATTCGTGTATCAAGAGGTTTTCATGTCTGAGAAATCAGACTTGACTATCAGGGAATTTCTGTACATCTTGAAGGCCAGTCACAAAAGAAGTCACAAAAGTAAGTCACAAAAGAAGTAAGGTAGATGAGAGAAGCTTTTGTCATGACAATAACATGTTAGTCTTAAGATGGGTGCAAAATGTGAAGGACATCATATGGGTCTCAATCAAAAGGGTTGAAAATTTACTCATTGCAGTAGCTGCTTATAGGAGTGAGCCAGTTGAAAAAAATGACTTCTGTAAAATGCAGAAGGAAAGAGACCACATAGAAGATGAAACTGAATTTATCAGTTCTTTTATGCTTTGAAGAAATCTCAGTAGCCCACTTGGACTGCTCTTTAACCAGGTATAAGAATTGCTTCATACAGCTTTGTTCTTTCATTTGAATTTTTAAACTCAATAATAAGTGTATTTGCAAAACAGAAAAAGTACCAGCGAACAGTGCTGAGAAATTAATAAGAGGGCTCAAGTGGTTAAGACACTGAACTCACTGACTGGAAGGTCAGAATTTTATTCCTGAGTACTGCATGATGGAGTGAGCTCCTGTCGCTGTCCCAGCTCCTGCCATTCTAGCAGTTCAAAAGCAAGAAATTGCAAGTAGATAAATAGGGACCACTTTGGTGGGAAGGTAAATAGTATTCCATGCCTGCCACATGTCCATGGAAATGTCTGCAGACACAGACAGCGCTGACTCTTTGACTATAAACAGAGATGAGCACTGAACCCTAGAGTTGGATATGACTGGCTTTCGAGCAAGGACCACCTTACCTAACTGGTTATGCTAACATTAGAAAAACACATGATTGACACATCATGTACATTGATTTGTTTGCTTAGCTTCTATACCATCCATCTAGTGCAAAGGCTACTCTGGGAATTGAACATGGTTAAAAGCATAACATCATAAACCACAGATAATCAATGAAAACGGAGTATACAAAACATATACAAAAATAAACAACAAGAATAATACAGAAGTTGACAGACATAGCTTAACAAGCATATGAGTAGTTTTCTTCGAAGGCTTTCCTGAATAACAGAATTTTAGTTTGTTTTCCGAATGCAAGGAACCATGGGGCTTTCAGCAGGAGTTTGTTCCATAATGCGGGTGCCAGTTTAGAAACTTGAGAAGTTCACTATACAAACACCGGATAACGATTGGATCGGATAGCGCTAAAATCACATAACGTTAAGTAATCTGGGGAGGAGAATTGGATCGAATAACGTTAAGGTCCTATGGGATGGATCGGATAACAACCGCTCAAGCCTGTGCGGTTACAATGTATCTCTATGGAGCTTTAATGTTATCCAATCCATCCCATAGGATTTTAACATGCATCGGATAACACTAAAAATCGGATAACACCAAGACTTGTGGAACTAAGTCTTAGCGTTATCCGGTGTTTTACTGTATTGAGAAAAGACAATGAAATATCACCTGATTTCATCTCAAGATCTAACTTTTTCTAGTTATTACTGGCAATTTTCGAACCAAATAAGTAAGGACTGAATGGAGGTTACCTTACATGGAAACTGCATGCTTAAACTTTCCTCTAAACCGGCTGAGCTTGAAGTGAAATACCGTATATATTCAAGTATAAGCCAACCCAAATATAAACAGAGGTACCGTACTTAATTTTTACCTGAGGAACCAGGAAAACAGATTGACTCTAGTGTAAGCCAAGGGTGGAAAATGCAGCAGCTGCTAGTGAGTTTCAAGTCAAAATACATGAAAATAAAATAATTGAGACATCAATGGGGTAATGTTTATGAATATTCACTGCACTCTGTTTGACTTGATGCCCCCCAACCAGTGCTCTCGCTGCTGAGGAAGGGGTGGATGGGCTGTCCAATAGCGCAAGACAGAACATGGGAAATGTCGCTCCAGCCTCTCTCTCTCTCTGTCTCTCACTGAGAGTGAGTGAGGCTTCCCCCATCCACTTGGTGAGCCTTGTGGAGCAGGGATGGCAAGGTGGGTAAGTGAAGCTGCAGGGGGTGAGGGGAAGCTGGCCCTGCCTCACTATAAGAGAGCAGCGGCTTCACAGTTCCCTCTCCCTGCTGGGGCTGCACCCAAGAGAGCCCCACTGCCCGTGCCACCAGGCAGCGAGTTTTTCACTCTGGAGCAGAGAGAGAGAACTGTGGAGCCAATAGCCTTTGCTGCCCGCTTCTCCCATCATGTCTTCAGCACAAGAGAACGGAGGCTCTGTGGTTCTCCCTGCTCCAGAGTGAAAAACCAGCTGCTTGGTGGTGGGGGCCTCTCGTGCCAAAGACATGATGGGAGAAGCAGGTGGTGAAGGCTATTAGCCGCCACTGCCTTCTTCCCTTGCTGCTGTCTCAGTCGTGTGTGGAGAAAACTTCTTTCCTGCTGTGTCTTGGGAGATGCTAGTATTCTCGATGCCCAATTGAGACATGCTGATGACAGGACGGGAGGAGCAGGTGACGAAGGCTATAAGCCGCTGCCACCTTCTTCCCTCACCACCATCTCAATCGGCCGCAGAGAAAACTGATGTCTCCCAAGTCACAACAAGAAAGGAGTTTTCTCTACATCCAATTGAGACACACTGACAACAGCACAGGAGAAGAGGACGGCAAATGCTATTAGCCGCTGCTTTCTTCCCTCGCACTTGGTGACCTGAGTATAAGCCGAGTCCACTTTTTAAAAGCACACTTTTGGGCTGAAAATTTTGGCTTATACTTGAGTATATACAGTAATTGTAGATAAACCAGGGTCACTACATTAATGGCATTTTTTCTCATGATAATTTAGAGCTGATTTAAATCATAACCTTTTCAATTATTTGGCCCACTTGCTGTGGGTGGGTTCTTTCTTAAATGAATCCCACTATTTTATACTGGTGATCAAAGCAAGTGGTACAGAATTCAGCACAATAGCATATAGATTATCTTCTAAGAAACAGTTCATTGATCTGGTAAGCACTCCCAATCTTTTGCCATTTATTATCTGCTTTATCTCCGAGCCACAAAGCTTTTACTCTTTTCACAAGATGCTTTGCCTTTTTAGAATGTGGCTCCCTGGTGTGAAAATGATAAAGATCAGGGAATTGGACAAATATGTCTTGGCATGCATGTTAAGGTTGAGAACATCTCCCTAGAATACTAAGTCTGGAAACTGCTGATCAAAAAAGTCATCCTGAAAAACTATTGAGCGATATATGTGTTTTGTGTTAATATAAAGGGAATGATGGGGAAAACGTCACTGTTTATATGTGTTATTATCTCTTTTAGGAGCGGAAACTATGTGCCCATCCCAGACTGGAAATCTACAAAGGTGACAAAATTTATTTTGTATGCCCTCTTGCCCGTCAAGGGGACTTCTACGTGCCTGAAATGAAAGAACTGGAAAAGCAGAGCAGAGCAGCGGCAGCAACTAAAGATGCTCAGACAGATATTACAGGTACCTAAGAATCATATATCTTGGATACCTTGGAGTTGTTACTCAGTGAGGAGTCAGCACATTGTTAAACATCTCCACAACAATATTCCATACTTGCAAATGGACCTAAGAAAACAAGTCCATCTGCATGCGGTTTTTTAGCCATTTAGGCATCACGTCACCTGCTGACTAGGCCATGTGCCCTCAATTTTCACCTTGCTTCTTTCCAGCATCAGACTTTCCTTTCACCATCAGATCCATCCACAGCTGAGCATTCTTTTGGCTTTGGCCCAGCCGCTTCACTCTTTATGGGGCTACTTATCCTCTTCTAAGTAGCATATTGGACACTTTCCAACTTGAGGGGTTCATCTTCCAGTGTAATATCATTTAGCCTTTTGATACTGTCCATGAGGTTCTCTTGGCAAGGGTACTAGCATGGGTTGCCAGTTCCTTCACCAGTGGATTGTGTTTAGTCTGAGTTCTCCGCTATGGCCTGTCCGTCTTGGGTGACCCTACACGGCATAGCCCATAGCCTCATTGAACGACACATGCTTCCTCATCTTGGCAAGACAAGCCTTGAAAAGGGGGAGGGGGTTGACAAACATATGTAGTGTTGATACCTGTGTTACTTTTCCTGAACTTGATTGATGAGTGGCCTCGTCTGGCATATGATAGCTCCTTTCCTTCTCTTTGTAGAGGGCATGTTCTCTCTTGAGAAGATTCATATAACTCTTTTCTTTGGTACTGTCCATGGTTCATAATATTGACAATTAGATAACCAAACCTTCTGCCTCAAGCATCTAACAAAGAACATGGTTGTACTTATGTCTTTAGTGTTCCTTGAATCAGTCAGATTCTATCTGTTCTAATAATACAGCTTTTTAGAACTCCTATTTATGTCCCTTATTTGGAATTCTGAACAGCGGTAAATGTTATCTTGGTAGAGATAATGGCAAATAAAGTGATTTTTCTGTATATAAAAGAACTGTCTGTAATCTTAGTAGGAGCAGGGAATCAATGCTATCTGAAGCTCTCCTGATACTTCTGCTATACTATCACAGACTGTTAGTTACTGGGATCTGCCCACATGTTCACATCTTGTGGGACAAAAATATACATTGCTTGCAACTGCTATTTATAATTATTTTATGCCTTACATATGGCATATGAATTTTCTCTCATCTTAATCACCATGAAGATCCTTTTCATGTATCTTCAGCCACAAACTTCATAAAATACATGCACTAAAGATAGTAATGTCTATATGGTGCATCTATAATTATTTATTGGGTTTTATTGTATTTGTGGTGTTCTGCTATACTATGTTAGCTGCCCTGACTCACATTGCGAATAGGGTGGCATACAAGTGTAAATAAATAAATAAATAAATAAATAAATAATGAGATATTTTCAGTACCGGGGGGAATGCAATACTGAAGGACACCATGCAGATTGTTACCAGGTTGATTTCTGTTAAGCTGTTTTCCCTAGCCTACTGCAGGTGTTAAGATGTTGGGGTTCTGGGCCTTTTTTACCTGCTGCTTTTCAGGTAGATAATACACATTGGTTAGGCTGTCTGGTTGATATTCAAGTGCTTTTAGTGTATAAGTAGACAGGTGCAAGCCACTTTTCCTGCTGTATCACTTCTATTTATCACACAGATTTTGTCTCCCTCTGTGTATCAGATTGGTTGTAGCACAGCCCTAACCAGTCATACAATGCCAGGTTGTAGAATACAACACTCTTCCAGCCTGGCTATAGAAGGGTGCCTCATCACTCTCCTCTAGCATAGGATAGAGAGGAGAAAGAAAGTGACATAGGTGGCTATACCAGTCACAGCAACTTCCATAGACACTGTCTGGTGCAGATGGAGTTGCACACCTCATTATGCAACAGGTAATGCCTTTGATGATTTCTGGCAGTTTGCTGATAATGTTGTGTATCTTGCATAACTCTACAAGTCCAGCCAGAGATACAGGATTAGACCAGATGACAAAAACAAAGCAGACATCAGGTGCCTAGGAGAATAGACACCTCAGAAATCCTCTGCAATGACAGGACTCCAGGAGGAAGGATCCAGACAAGACAAAACAACAGCCCACAGGAACAGGGAGTCTTCAGGAAGAAGAACAAGGCAGGAGATCTTCTGGAGCAGGAATCAGGAGCAAGGCAGAGTACTTCAACAGCAGGAACAAGGCAAGCAATCCAGGAGCCAAGCAACTTCAAGCCTACTGATCTTCTTTGCTGAAGGTAGCCTCTGAGAGGAAGGGTTAGTTCTTATATAGCTAAGCCACCCAGGATTTCCAGGTGGCACCCATGAAGGTTCTGAACCTTCCCCAGGGCTCTCAAGTGGGATTTATCAACTGCTTTTAGGCTGAGGGCTCCAATTCTGCAGGATTTAGAGGAGCAGCTGCAAATCCTGAAGCCTTATTGTGAACACCGTAGTGGTGTGCCTTACAGTGGGGCTATTCACATGTTTAAAAAGAGTGCCCTGACTCCCTCCCCAACCCATTTGATGGTCAAGGATTGGGCTTCCATTTCAGAGCTACTGACTTCAAACTACACTGAGCCCTGTAGCTCCTCTCATTTTTCAAATACAGTGGAACCTCGGTTAATGTAATGAATGTGTTCTCCTTTGTATAGTCTGGGAATCCCCACTTTTGGGTTCTGCGCCTGCATGGAGCCGTGACTGGAGCTTTCAAGCTGATTGGACAAACGTTTGAATGTAACAGCCGCCTATTGTACCACCCACCCTTAGGTGCCATTTCGCGCTCTTTCCTCAGTTCTCTCTTTTCCGCTGTAGCAGCAGGAGACCGTTGAGAGCTCTCTGTCATTTTTTGTCATTTTTCCTCAGAAAAAACAGCTTTAATTGAAAATTTTTCCTTGGTGATCTTGTCCTCTGGGCGGGATCACCCTCTTAAGGACTGCTCTCCTTACCAGGAGCAGTTCTTCAACAATTTTTATCTCATTGAATTTCCCGTAGGAATCCAATGAATTCAATTTCCCATAGGAATACATTGAAAACCAAAATACATTAACTGAAATGTGGTTTCCCATAGGAATGCATTGAAAACCATTTCATCTGTTCTGAAAAAATTCCATAAACCAAGCCACTATTTTCTATGGATTTCCTTTTCTTATGAGATTTTTATGTTAACCAAGCTGTTTGTCAACCGAGGTTCCACTGTATAGAACTGTCACCCACATATATCACTTTGACATCCTTTGTCATCATGAATATGAATAAAATAAATAAATAAATATAGTGTCATTTCCCCTGACATTCCAACCGTCTTTATGCTTTGCCATCAACTACTATTAAGGCTCTGTCAGTCTTTGTATGGAATATTCATTCTGATCAAAGCCTGAAACAGGAATTGAATTGATTAGAAAATTTATTCTTCAGGCTTCTTTATACTGGTGTTAAAATGAGCAATGGAGGATGGGTATGTTTGGTCAGTTTTTTGTTCCCTTAATGTTTCAGAAGCTGCACAGGACCTTCATCCAAATAAAACATAAATACATTTTTAAAGTAAAGAAAGAACTACAGGAGGAAAGAAACAATATATGACCAGAAGTCTCCATTGTTGTTTATTAAAATGGTGTTTGGTGTGTTGAATGATATGGAAGGGCACTGTGTTCTGTTTAAATGATAAAGTGTCACTCCTGGAAGCTTCTAACAGTTGCAATCCAACTTTCCCCCCAGAAAAAGAAGGGCTAGATTGAAGATATGACAAGTGCTCACAAGCTTTCTCATTTTCAGAATTTTTCTGAGACTCTTATTCTAAGATTCCTCATCACAGCTCCCCCTTCTGCTGATGAGATTTCACATGTCTTCAGGAAAACAAAACCTCCATCTTCTTATCTCCTTTCCACTCTTTTTTCTTCTGTTCTGTGCAGGGGATTGGTGAAAATTGTGCAACTTAATGCTAATTTGAGTAAATTCTTGTAATGAATCTGTGGAATTTAGAACTTTTTTCTTTTAAGGGATACAAAATATCCAAGAAACCACACATTTCCATGAAATTTCATTGGGGGAGGTAAAGGTAAAGGTCACCTTTGCTCAAAAGCTAGTTGTATCTCTAGGGTTCAGTGTTCGTCTCTGTTTATATCCAAAGAGTTTGCAGACATTTCTGTGGACATGTGGCATTAAAAATAGTTCTAAATTCCACAGATTTATGTGTCACCGAAATGCATGGAACGCTGTTTACCTTCCCACCAAAGTGGTGCCTATTTATCTAATTGCAATTTCTTACTTTCCAACTGCTAGGTTGGCAGGAACTGGGACAGAGACAGGAGCTCATTCCATTATGCAGTACTCAGGTTTTGAACTGCTGACCTTCCACCTCCCAGTCAGCGTCTTAACCACTTGAGCCACTGCAGTCCCTCATTGGGGGAAGGTATATAATATAAGAGAAATCTCACTATACGGAGAGGAAAAAAGATTATCTCCCTCATTTTCAATCTAGAGTACAGAGACTGTGAGATTCAAACCCCTACAAGGGCTGGAGAGGGTAAGATAAGCCATTGGGTGCTGGATGTTGCCCCACAGCATCTATTTGTCCAATCTTGCTTTAGAATGTTTATGAATACTTTAGAAAACATCCCTTGAATAATTACTTCTTCAAAAGCAGAGACTGAGGATTCAGCTTCTTTGTCTTGGGTTCCAAGTTCTACTGTATTAATTTTTGATTGTTTTTATCCTCTTTGAGGCTGGCTGTTTTTGAAGCGAAAGGTACAGCTCTAATCTGAATTATTGTTTTTCATTAGGTGAGTTAAAATTCTCGTCATGTTGGGTGTGATATCAAGTATGTCCACATATATGTGAGGAAGGGCCGTGGTAACTTAGTGCTTAAGATGCTGACCTTGACGACCGGAAGGTTGACAGGTCAGCAGTTCAAAACCAAAATGCTGCACAATGGAGTAAGCTCCCATTGTCTATCCCAGCTCCTGCCAACCTAGTTCAAAAGCAAGAAATTTCAAGTAGATAAATAGGTACTGCTTCAGCACAAAAGTAACAGCGTTCTGTGTGCTTCGATGTCTAGTTATACCAGACACATAACCACATCTGTGGATGCAGACTGCGCTGGGTCTTTGGCTGAAAACGGAGATGGGCATCGGCTCCTACAGACACAAATCCTGTGGGTCTACTGTGACTTCGTCATTTTTGGTGGAAAATGTAGGCTGTGGGTTCTGCACATACCACAAGATGGTTCAACTCTCTTTCTTTACATTTCCCTACTGATTTTGTCCCTTCATTTGGCTGAGACTCTTTATTGATTACATATTACTCTTTGTTGATGAAAAGATGCTTCCATGAAAATGAAGAAATCATAACATTGTAAGATAATATTCCCCCACCCCCACCTCTTGTAGTATTAGAAAACAATGTTACACAGGGATATTTTTATTGCAGTAGTTTGATTTAAAAACCATTTTCAGTATTAATAATATTTTGCCCTAATATAACACCTTTCCTTTGAGGTTCCCTGAGCTCTTTATAAACAAGCTGTATTAAAATCTCCTAGATCTGTCTTCATTAATGATTTCATTTTATGAATTTTTCTAAAGAAGCTGTTGCTTTTCCTCCCCATTATTGATGCAGCGGATGTTGTTCAAAAGCTAGCAATCTGTAGAGGTGCCAATAAATAATTTGCATTTTTGAAGTCAAGCAATGATCCTGTGACCTTGAAAGAAATGCCATGTTTGTCTAGCTATCGAGTGCTTGCCTACCTGTTTTGCCATCCATTCCTCAGATGGCTAGAGTGTTTCCTACTTTTTTCTGAAGACAGAGGTTATTGGTGATGCTTGACAACCTGCATGTTGAGGAATAGGGGAAGGGCTGAGCATTAGCTGAATGGGATCCTTTGTGCTTCTCTTAACATATCAGTGATGGCATGACTTTGGCTTCTCTGAATACTCATGCTTGAGCACATACTTGAACACATATAAAGATGTGTATGTTTATGTAGAGACTATTCTGATTATGGTGAGAAAAACTGAGGACAAGTAGATGATACCTGTGCTATTGGGAACGGATCCCTTGTGTGACTCATGAGACTTGAAGGTCAGTAGAAAGAGAGAGGGGTGATTTGGAAGGAGCTAGACTACTTCAGGGGCTTCCGTCAATCATGATTAGCTTTGCTTTGCAGTTAATTGTTGTGTGATGCCCAAGTACCAGCTATAGGTCCTAAGAATATTCACTGTGCCCTTGCTCTTAGCAGGCCTGTCTCCTGTGGTTTGGTATGAGGAGAAATGGGAAGTCAAAGTAAACAAAAGTAGTCTCTTGATATGAGTTTAGGGGAAGAATTTCACATCCTTGAGTGACAAGGGGTTATTTTTTCTGAAGGTTTATGTCAATAAGTTTACATTGTTTTAGAGAGTCTGCCCCCTTTATTTAATCATAGTTAAGGAAGAAAGCCACCCTTCCCATTTCTAAAGAGGGTTGATTCCCCCAATGTCCAAAGATTTGGGGTGGAGGGAGATAATTCCTGAAAGAATGACAGTAATGTGTTTCCATAGTGGCACAGACCTTCAGGGCAGTACCATCAGGACTGTCACTCTTGTTCTTGATCCCAGCATAGCTTTCCTGATCAGTACATATTAGCAGTTTCTTGCAAATGCCTCCTGTCATCTTCCTTTCCTTCTCTGGGAGTCAGAGGCTTGCCTTGCCCTTGCCAGGGCAGTCCAGCTATCATCTGATGGTCCAATGAACTTAAGCAATATACTTGCCTGTTTTAAGCATGACATAGGACAGTGATGGCCAACCTTGGCACTCCAGGTCTTCTGGAACTTCAATTCCCAGAAGCCCTGATTAGCAGGAGTGCTGGCTTGGGCTTCTGGTAATTGAAGTCCAAGAACACCTGGAGTGGCAAAGTTCAGCATCACAGATATAGGGTTTCAAGTCTGAGCCACTAGTTAAAGAAAACCAGCACCCTCTGTACACATGTAGATACTCTTATATTTGGTTTCCTCTTCCCTTCTCATTCCATCTACATGAAACTTCCTGCCTCACTGTTGAGCTTGGTAGCTATTGCCAGAACAATCTACTTGTCAGCTCTGGCTTTGTCACTGCAAGCTCTCTTCAAAGGCCTGCAAGTGCATCTCTTGTGGGGGGGGGGGGGTTTGACCATGGAGTTGGGCGTGGAGGTTCTTTCCCTGTTGTGTGTGCTGTCACTGAAGGTTGATTATGATCTTGGTTTCTACAGCACACACCCCAAACTGCTGTGTCTGTCCCTACCCATCTCCTTGTGGCTTTTGTGGGGGTTTGAAAAGCTGTGATTAACTGTGCTTTGCCTGTTATTACATTGATCTATTATTTAGCGAGCGAGGAGATGAATATTTGATAGAGCTCAGAGCCTGGCTGGGGAAAGAAGGGCAGAACATGGAAGGGAAGAATTATGGATTGGGTGCATTTGCCACAGCAGGAGCCTGCTGAAGCTGCACAAGCCCTCCCTTCATGCTCCTCTTAAGAAAGCTTGCGTTGTGTGGGTGAGGAGAATGAAGACAGTACTCTGAGTTTTGTTTTGCTTCACTTTTTTTTAAAGTGACTCCCAGACTTTCTGACTAATTCCAGTTTCTCCTAGAGTTTGCATGTCTTTATCAGACAACTTGACACCCTTATCGTACATAAAGAGAGAAAATGACCATGGCAGCAAACCATGGTGTATGTTTTATTGATACAAATATCAACTTGTGATATGTAAGTTGTGATATGCTAATAAGCCACAGGTTTGTTAAAAGACCACAAACTGCAACATAAACGCAGTGTTTCTCGATTTGCTTTTGAACTTTGGCTTATTTAAGCCATGGATTGTTGTAACATCTTGAGTCACAGTCATGGCATGGCCTTGGTTTGTTTCCCACCCTAAAATAGGAGAAGACAAGAAATGAAGACGAGACAAAAGAAGAAGAAAACTTATAGTTTGTTTGGTTACTATTTGGTGGAACATCTAATACAAAGCTTGAGTTTTCAGAACATTGATTATGCCCAATGAGACTTTTGTTCCTGAGTTATCCCATAAGGTTATAAAATAGTTGCAGAGAGTAAAAGTTCGAATCCCGACATTCTGGCTTGCTGCACTGGCTGAGGACGTCGGGGAAGCCCAGAAACAGCTTGGATCGGGTCTCCACACCTCCCTGGACCCAGCCAGGGGGGGGGGGGGTGTCAGAGACCCCAAAATTGGTAAAAAAACGGACTTTTTTTTTTTACCAATTTTGGGGGCTCTGACACACCCCCCCCCCGCGGGGTCCAGGGAGGTGGGGAGACCCGATCCAAGCTGTTTCCAAAGTTCCCCCACCTCCCTGGAGGCTGCAGCAAGCCAAAATGTCAGGATTCGAATCCCGACATTCTAGCTTGCTGCAGCCTCAAAGAGCGTGGGGGAACTTCAAAAATAGCACGCATCGGCTCTAGGGAGGTCGGGAGACCCGATGCACGCTAATTTTGAAGTTCCCCCACCCTCTTTGAGGCTGCAGCAAGCCAGAATTTCGGGATTCGAACCCTGACATTCTGGCTTGCTGCACTGGCTGAGGACGTCGGGGAAGCCCAGAAACAGCTTGGACCGGGTCTCCCCACCTCCCTGGACCCCACGGTTTTTTTTACCAATTTTGGGGGCTCTGACACCCCCCTCCCGCCGGGTCTAGGGAGGTGGGGAGACCCGATCCAAGCTGTTTCTGGGCTTCCCCGACGTCCTCAGCCAGTGCAGCAAGCCAGAATGTCAGGGTTCGAATCCAGACATTCTGGCTTGCTGCACTGGCTGAGGATGTCGGGGAAGCCCAGAAACAGCTTGGATTGTGTCCCCTGCCTGCTCCAGAGAGATCAGAGGACCCGATCCACAGCTGCAGGGTGGCTGGGGAAGCTGACGGGGACTCCCTGTCGGCTTCCCTAGCCACCCGCCCTTGCCTCCGCAGCTGTGGGGTGGCTGGGGAAGCCGACGGGGGAGCCCCCCGTCAGCTTTCCAGCCTCCCCACCCCTGCCTCCGTAGCTGCAGGGTGGCTGGGAAGCTGAACGGAGAACCCCGTTCAGCTTTCCAGCCACCCTGCTGCTAAGAATGACTGTATCGGATAACGTTAAAAATTGTGTTATTCAATACAAGATTTTTCCGAAAATCTTGTAACGTTATGCGGTTTTCACGCTATACGGTACTCACGTTATCCGGGGTATTATTGTACTAGTAATAATAATAATTGCACTTCCATTACTGACCGTTGCAATTGAAGGATTGAGCCCTTATAGGCCAATAATAATATAGACAGGATGGCTATGTTATTTGTATTGGGAGTGTTGTGATAGGGCAGGACATTTGTAAAATAGGATGAATGAATACTCACATGGCTAAAGGAACAGTCATGCCTGATGTCACAATGCTCACAACACTTCTTTGACATCTCTGATGCTGAAAATTGTTATAAGCACTGCCTTTGTTTGTTATCCTGCCCTGATTAGTGTAAAACAATTAGTGTGGGTTCCATAGTGGGCCAAATAATAGCAGATATTGATTCTGTGGAATGATGTCTCTAGCCTTTCTGATGGACTTGATCAAAAAGGGGTTCTAAATGTTACTTGGTTTTGCTATAGCAAGTGTTCATCCACTCCAGTTTGGCATATGCTTTGTTTGGCATATGCTTTAGCTTTTTGGGAACACATATTATCAATGGGCCTTCCTAGTGAGGGAAAAGGTCAGGAAATTTTCAATTTAAAGGAGCAAACAATTCATAATCTATGAGTAGAGCCCTCACTGTCTCTGCAGAAGGAGTCTAGGAATAACTATCCACAGGAGCAACAGGGGCTTAATTTGAGATCCTCATCTTCTGAAAATAAAAGACCTGCTCCCGGAGAGAAGTCTTTAAACAGTACAGTGGGACAGATGGAGAAAGAAGCAGCATGGTGAATTTGGCAGCTTGATTTGCTTGGAGCTACTGGATAAAGTATTTCCTGCACATTACCCTTCAATAAACGCTTCAATATTGTTCAAATTGAATGATGATTTTACGGATGGAAGATGCTGCCTGGTGTGCTTTGATTCTTATTTTTAACTTGCAGCCAGCAGACACTTTCCTCTTTCCTTTTTACTTATCCTTTTAGAAGTTGGTGATATAGTGATGGACCACAGCCCCCAAGTGTAGACAAAAGTTCTTAAGTATAAAATTATGATAATTACAACCTACATCTTATGACAACTGTGTGGTTCAGGGTAATTGCAATTTGACTGATTTTTCATAAGAGTCTACCTTACCCAGAAAATTAGCTTTCTTTGGACTGAACAAGTCTGAAGCCATCTCCTTTTCATTTAAAAAAAAAAGATTCTGCTTGACTCTGCACTTGCACTTAGAGTATCTTTTCTTAGAAGTATCTGCCGTTGGCTTTCTGTCTCTGAGACTTGCTGAAGACGACCTTAGGGAAAAAAAGACAATATTCCACATTAATACCCCACTGATGTTCCAAAAAAAGATGAGGCAGCAAAAATAACTGGAGACAACTTTTTACTTATTTCCCAGCTGTTTCTGGTTTAACACTTCATAATGTGTGACTCTTAGCTCAGTATGCTCTTTTTTTATTTCCTTGACATCTTCCCTGCCATTTAGCATCTTTGTGTCTGCACTGCTCCTTGCCTTAATTGAGCAATTCGTTAATCTTACTAATAAGAAATGGGGGTGAAAGACACGTAACGTGGATGATGGTTTGGGATAGAATTGAGATGTTTTTGAAGAAAGTTGCCATCTAGGGACTGTGGTGGCTTGGCTTAGTGGTTAAGACGCTGAGCTTGAAGACTGGAAGGTTGCAGTTTGATACTTGAGTACTGCATGGTGGAGTGAGCTCCCATCTTTGTCCCAGCTCCTGCCAAACTAGCAGTTTGAAAGCAAGCAATTGCAAGTAGATAAATAGGGACTACTTTGGTGGGAAGGTAAACAGCATTCTGTGCACTCAAGTGTCTAGGCATGCTTGGCACATGTCCACGGGAATGTCTGCAGATGCAGACAGCACTGGCTCTTCAGCTATAAACAGAGATGAGCACTGAAACCTCGAGTTGGATACGACTGGCTTTTGAGCAAGGGCAACCTTTACCTTTACCTAGGGTGCTTAATTGCAACCTCTACTAGCAGAGTGATCCCATAAGAATCCAGGTGCTTCAGCTTTGAATAACTAGATTTTCTATCCATGTCCTTTTTGTCTGCCCAGAATATACCTCAGCTGCATCCAGGGCGATGAACAGCTTCTTTTCAAAAGGTAGGTGTCTGCCAGAATTGCCAAGGCTGTCAACTGTAGCTATTCAAACATGATTGAGAGTGACAGAATGGCGAGAAAGCACCTGGCTAAAAGGAAATATGAATGTATTTACTGTCACCCTCAATGCAGAGCAAAGGGATGAGGCTGCTGGGGATTTCTGAATGATGGAGTTGTCTTAAGAGGATTGGAAACCATAGTTAAATTTTATCATGGCTTTTAACTTTAAAAGCACTCCTGTTTTTCTTTACTTTATCCTGTCTTATATTTGATTTTGCTACAACTTTGTGTACACAATTTAAAT
Organism: Furcifer pardalis; assembly: GCA_030440675.1. NCBI lineage: Eukaryota > Metazoa > Chordata > Lepidosauria > Squamata > Chamaeleonidae > Furcifer > Furcifer pardalis. The sequence goes on from CP126893.1 coordinate 108,851,084, forward strand.
GAGTTATAAGATGTTTTATTCAGGCTGAATGTATTTTTGGTTCATTTATGCTGAAATGAAATTTGGAAACCACACATTCATTCGGTGGGAATTTACGTAGATCTCTAGCTGGTAATAAGCAATATAAAGCAGTATCTCTGCCACTGAAGCATCCAGTGGATGCAGACCAGGAGCCTAATGTGCAGCTGAATACTTTGGGGAGTAGGTAGTCAGTGTGTGTCAATATATTGAAGGATTTAGCTCTGGGATCACAGATCCTCTTTTCGTTATAAACAGAATCATTCTATAGCTGTGAGATAGGAAGACTTATATGCTACATGCGTTCTGAGCATATTGCAGCATGAGAGTTCAGGTGATTGCTAGTATATTGGCTGATGCTATACTCTCTAACAGATCTTTCCAATTTTATCATAGTAAAATCCTTCAAGCATTATTGTGATCTTAAACTGCAGTATGAACAGCGAAATAAAAATATCTGGTGAATCTAATTTATGGTGAATGACAGTGTAAGCCTATATATTTGTCCTTGGAAACAAGACCCATCAAGTTCAGTGGTTGCTTCCAGGTAAAGTAGAAGTGAGCAATATGTGATCCCTAGGGGCCCAATTGCAGCCCTCAGCCAATAAGAAATGGCTTTGCTATTTTTTGAGGGTACTTAGAATCCCCAAAATATATATTTCACTACCAGAGAGTTCCAAGACAGCTTTTCTTTTAACCCCAATTTTTGTAAGAAGAAAGTTAAGGATGCCATGGGATTGGTTACAGTCCTCCAAGGTCCAGAGAGCGGCATGTGTACCCCGTCAACCAGAGGTTGTCCACCTCTGAAATTAATGGGTACAGTTGTGTGCTTTTAAAAAGTTCATTAGCTCTGTCAGAGGCAATCTAGGCAGATCCTCTCTCTTTAAAATTCTTCCTGTTTTATAATCCGCCCAGCAACAACTAAAGGCTGAGATGATATCTTTTGACAAGCCATATTATCTATGTAGTCTACAGCACTGCAAGAAGCCAAAGAATTTCCAGCTTTGTTACTCTTTGTATCTTCTGATATTGAACCATAGTCTAAACTAGTTTGCAATAGGGATGTAACAAGTATTTTTAAAAGCTCTTGTTTTTCAAGATTTTATTAATTTCTCCATGCTGAGATGCCCTGATAAGATGTTTCCCATCTCCGCGCAAAAATGACCACAAAATATCTGACATATCCCATGAGATTCCGTATAAAATTTCTGGAGGAAAAATCTCTGAGAAATGTTGCTGTGAGGAGAGAGTGTTACAGGTGAGTGCATGTACACACACTCATTTCCTTTCAGCAGTGAAAAACTGCATGTTTCACACTCCTACTATACTCAGCTGTTAAGGTTGCTAGGCTCATGGGCCATGGAGTTATCATTTCCCCCTTTCTTAGCTGTTTTGAGGTTTTTTTCTGATGTATCAGTACAATCTATATCAAAGGGTATCTTCTTGCACTCTGATCATGATTCAGAGATTTGGTATGCCATCTTTTCTTTTGGTAATAAATTTGCTCATGTCTATACATTCCCCGAAGAAGCATAAATGAGAACTTTTCTCTCTGAGCCACAGGTGTCTTTTTGCACTTCCAAGACATGCCCCTTATAACTGCTGTGATGATGAATGAGATAGGCATTCCTAAACAAGCAAACAAAACAAAAACATTATGCAGAGATTAAAAGAAGAGAATATAGCAGATCCAGAATTGCAACCTTTCCTCCTGGAATACTGTTTATACTTCTCAGCAACTTTCCCCTACTTTGTTGTTGTTGCTGTTGCTGTTCAGTTTATTTATTTTTATTTATTTATTTTCTTCAACTTGCTATCCCGCCCCAATCGGGTAAAAACCCAACTCTGGGCGGCTTACATAAACAACTTTAAAAATACATAGCTGAAGACCACAAATCAATATACATTACCCTATTAACAGTTAAAAATGTGAACTAATACAATATTAAAAGTTGAGCTAAAAGAAATTAAACAATTCCAAGTTATAAAATTACAAAAATTATTAAAAAACAGGACCGGGGTAAGGAGGTAAGAACAAAGGGTGGCTGTCTCATCTGATAAGCCACCCAACATGAGATCCGATGTTTTCGGATCCCCAGTCGGTTCTGACTCTTTGTGACCCCATGGACCACTGCACACCAGGCACCCCTATCCTCCACCATCCTTCTCAACCCGCCCAACTATTCACCATAATATCCCTTTCACCACAGTATTTACTTCACCCAGCATTCACCCTTCTGGATCCATACTAACTTACTCCTGTTCCTCTCCCATTACCTCAGTTACACTATAGACCAGTGAAGGCTGACCTTGGCACTCTAGGTGTTCCTGGACTTCAGTTACCAGAAGCCCAAGTCAGCACTCCTGCTGATCAGGGTTTCTGGTAATTGAAGTTCAAGAACACCTGGAGTGCCAAGGTTAGTCATCACTGCTATAGACCAGCAGGATCAGCAGGAGTGCTGATGTGGGCTTCTGGTAATTGAAGTCCGAGAACACCTCGAGTGCCAAGGTTGGCCATTGCTGCTATAGACTGAACTTGTTGTGATCATCATTCTTATTTAGCCTGGAACACCAATCTCCTTTGCTGGGCTATCTCCTAGCTCCCTATATCAGTACTACCAAGGACAACAATCTAAGGGCTATTGTTGCCCTAATTCATTTATCTGCTTGTGACTGAGCCTTTGTCCTTAGCATTCAGTAAGCTAATCTGATCAAATCTTGAAAGTAATATGTTATTATGGTTACTTTGGAAAAATCATGTGACCATTATTAATGCCATTAGTGAGTGTAGGAAATAAAATGTATGCAATTTGAAAATGCTATTTTGTGTAGAGAGGGTATTTTTGTATTGTTGAATGGTTTTAAAATGTGCTAGTTCAACTTTAAGAATGAACAGGTTTTTTTAAAAAAAGTAATGCTAATGCATTTGCTTTTGTAGTTTTTGTAGCTTTCCAATGTCTGCTATAATAATAATAATTTTGTGTCAGAAATTGTTCTGGGTTGAAAGGATTTTTGCAGGAGAAACTCTGCTTAGAGGACGCTCAAATGAGTCTTCTTTCATGTCCCCAAAAGCTGGAACAGAGACAGATGTTCAGTCTGACATGCAGCACCCGGGTCTCGAACTGCTGACTTCTTAACCACTGAGCCACTGCAGCCCCTCTGCTGTAATACCATTGGTAATTATATTTTGGCAGTCAGGCAGTGAGACTCTAGCAGAATATGATCATGGTTCAGATGCTGATTTTTATTCTTCTGAAACAGGCAAGGAAGTTTAAATCCAGTTCTCTGTCCACTGAAATCTTAGCAATGAGAAGATATGACTTTTGGATGCCCCCCCTTCTCTAGTGATGTTTACTGAGACTCCTGTTTCTCCATCAATGGGAAAACAGTAATTTTAGAAACAAGCTCAACAAAACCTGGGAGAAAGTTCTGCTTCTCCTGTTCCTTCCAGCAATCACTGCTAAGACTACTGTTTTCAGTTCATACCTTTTGTGATCAGATGGGCCTTATGAAAACATAGATGGTGTGCCACCAGCTTTGTAGTCACATCAGAGGTGGCCACAAGCAGCTTGCAGTCTGTTGTTTGTGTACTCTGATGCATTCAGTAACACTGTCAATATCACTACATTCTTAGTTTCTTTGGCTTGACCTAGTGCAAAAAAGATTAACTGGCAAAGCAAGCAAATTTGCTGTTGCCTAGGGTACGCCCAATTGTAGTTCGAAAATGTACCCACAGTCTTCAAGGAGGCTCTTTCTATGTACCTTATACTACTAGAAAGATGGACCAATGAGTATTTAATTTTAGCCAACAACAAAGCCAAGAAGGAGGTTTCCCTTTGGCAATTAAAAGTTTGATCTGGACAAGAAAAAAGTATCACTACAGAGGATCTCTATCTATACTTAGAATATCCTGTTTGTATCTTGCTCTACAAAAAGGACCTCAACACCCCTGATAATCACAATGATGAGAACATGGAACATGAGCCAGACATTCTAGAGAGTGAAGTCAGAAAGGCCTTAAAAAACACTGCAAACAACAAAGCCAGTGGAGTTGATGGTATCCAAGTTGAACTTTTCAAAGCCCTACAAGATGATGGAATCAAATTATTGCATTCTATATGCCAGCAGATTTGGAAAACAAAACAATGGCCACAGGATTGGAAAAGATCTGTATACGTTCCACTCCCCAAAAAGGGTAATGCCAAAGAATGTTCAAATTATCGAACAATTGCGCTCATCCCTCACGCTAGCAAGGTGATGCTCAAGATAATACTGGATAGACTGCAACAGTATGTGGAGAGAGAATTACCAGAAGTGCAAGCGGGTTTCAGAAGAGGCAGGGGGACTAGAGACCACATCGCCAACATAAGATGGATCATGGAAAAAACAAAGGAATATCAGAAACAAGTCTATTTCTGTTTCATTGATTACACTAAGGCTTTTGATTGTGTTGACCACAACAAAATGTGGCAAGTAATTAAAGAGATGGGAATACCAGAACACCTTATAGGCCTCATGAGAAATCTGTACATGAATCAAGAAGCAACAGTTAGGACAGAAAACGGAATGACGGAGTGGTTTGGAATAGGAAAAGGAGTAAGACAAGGCTGCATTTTGTCACCCTGCTTATTCAACTTATACACAGAACACATAATGCGCAATGCAGGGATGGAGGAATCACAATTTGGGATCAAAATTGCTGGGAGAAACATCAACAATTTGAGATATGCAGATGATACCACCCTAATGGCTGAAAGTGAGGAGGACCTAAAGAAGCTCCTGATTAGGTTGAAAGAAGAAAGTGAAAAAGCTGGCTTGAGACTCAATATCAAGAAAACCAAGATAATGGCAACAGGCCCTATCAGTCCCTGGAAAATAGATGGGGAAGAAGTAGAAGCAGTGACAGATTTTACTTTCTTAGGATCTAAGCTCACTCCAGATGGTGATTGCAGCCATGAAATAAAAAGGCGACTGATTCTTGGGAGGCAAGCGATGAGAAACCTGGGGAACATAGTGAAAAGTAGAGACATCACATTGAAAAGAAAAATTCGCATAGTCAGAGCAATGGTATTCCCTGTGGCAATGTATGGTTGTGAGAGCTGGACCATTAGGAAGGCTGAGAGCAGAAGAATAGACGCCTTTGAGATGTGGTGTTGGAGGAGAGTTTTGAGAGTCCCCTGGACAGCAAGGAGAACAAATAGGTCAATCTTAGAAGAAATCACCCCTGACTGCTCCGTAGAAGGTCAAATAGTGAAGATGAAGCTAAAGTACTTTGGACATCAAATGAGAAGAGAGGATTCGCTTGAGAAAGCCTTGATGCTTGGAAGGGTCGAGGGCAAAAGAAGAACGGGACGGCCCAAGATGAGATGGCTAGATGGTATTGTGGAGGCAATGGGCACAGAGCTAGGCGAGTTGAGGGGGATGGTGGAGGACAGGAGTGCCTGGCGGACAGCGGTCCATGGGGTCGCAGAGGATCGGAGTCGACTGTGCGACTTAACAACAACAAAAATCTTGCACTGACTAGGATTTGTGGTTGCTCCACTGTTTATTAATGGACATGTTTCAACTTGTTTACTCTGATACATCAAATCAGGAGACATTTCTTGTACTCTTGCAGATGGAAAAGAACTAATTTCCTAATCTTTCCATGTCCTGTTGCTTGAAAAAATATGCAAGATCAGGGTTAAACCCATCTTATTCTTGATTGATCATGCAGCTCCAGATTTCCTTGTCCTGGTGTACAGAATGCAATCGAGGGGTGGGTGGATAACACACTTTTGAGACTGACTTATAAAGGGGAAGAAAATTTGATATGTTCTTAGACAAATTTTATTCTTTTGCTTTCTCACAGTGTATTGCCTGTTACCAAGCTTCAAGATTTCTTTTGGGAAAAGATTATTCAATTTTTTTTACCTTCTTCCAGAGAATAGTAACTAGCAATATTATTTCAACCTGAAGCTTTCTTGAAGCAAAACAAAAACAAAAAAACATCCCCAAATGAACAGTGTGTCATACAGTGGTCTGCAGTTCAAAAATTACAACTGTGTCCTTTGCTCTTCATAGGCTGCTATCACATTTTCCCTGTCTTTTTTGATTACTTGATGTTCATGACACATAATATTCCTTTTCTTGTAGATAAAGGCTAGTCTTAATAGTACTGATTTCCCTCTTTCTGGATGTTCCCTGGCATCTAGAAATCTATGGCTTCTTCTTCTTCTGCCATGTCTAGGCCAGACATGAAACTGCCAAAATGAAGCCACCTTCTGGTAAGTTCATTCTGCGGTTCTTTTTGGAGGTGGCCATGAGCAGCTTGCAGCCCATTGGTTGTGTACTTCGATGTATTCAGTAACACTGTCAGTATCACTACATTCTTAGTTCCTTTGGTTTGATCTAGTGTGAGAAAGATTAGTCAGCAACACAAGGTTCCCCTTACCAGAATACACCCAACTGAGGTTTAAAAAATGCCACAGTCTTCAAGAAAGATCTTTGTGTGTACCCCAATGTATGGATGTAATGGCTACATTTGTGTTGTACAAGGAATGGTCACCTTTGGTCTAAAGATGTGGACCTGCCAGAGACCATGTCATCTCTTACCAGCAAAAGCAGAAGTGTTAGGTCGCTCCCCATTCTGAAAGACACCTTTAAACATATTTTATGTTAATTTATATGGGCTTCTTTTATAGCAAAATTGTGGCTTCTGGAGGAGCAGTCCTACCTTTTCTTTAACAACAAATGGAGGCTATTCTGGGCTGCAGAGACAGCAAAAATGGGCTGGAGTTTCCATGTGTCTCACTGACTGCATGATTCACACTACTATCTTATATAGACAATCAGCTACCTGACATAGATTTTGACTTAGCAATGTTTATTCAGTCTCTGTTATTATTCTTGCTATTAGTGGAGTGCAGCAGGAATTGCATCACTAGGAGCAATAGATTGTCACTGATTAAAGATTTCCTTTTGTGATTTTACGATATGGTGACATGCTCTCACTGTACACAAATCACACACACCCAGGAATTTTAAAAAGGAATTATTTTGTTAACAGCCCTCTGCCACAGCTGATTATGTCATTCCCTTTGCCTTAGCAGAGCTCCACAAGAGGGCACTGATCTCTATGGTCTTCATCCTGTATCTTTGCTGCTGCTTATCGATGAAACATCTTGCTCACTGTCCTGTCTTGGTGTACTTCCTGGGATCCCACAGGCTGCCCATTTTGTCTGACCTGCTTTCTCTGAATACAGCTTCAGAAATTGTAAAATGTTTTTATGATGTACTGTAGTAGGACTGAACCTACCCCTCCTGCAAAGTCACCCAGAGACTATTTTTAGTTTTCATATAACATACAAAAAGACGTTTTGACCTTGTGTGGCCATCTTTTATTGTTGCCTGGTCTCCTTCACTATAGCTTAGTATTTGACCATTGTCTTTGCTTCTAGAATTACTGAGTTGTCTTTCTTGAATTATAATCCAACTTTCCCACAGATGCATTTGCTTAAAGATGTTCTTCAATTTAATGTATTTTTCAAGGATATATCTCATCTTCATATCACCGAAGATATGAGATTGCCAGTCTTCCTTTCAGATATGAAAGACAGCATCAAATGTACACAATATACTTTAGATGTTCAGAGAACATTGCCTTTCTATGAATTTCTATCCCGGCTGAGATTTAGACTAGATGGTCCATGTGTTTTTTGAAAGATATTGATATTTTTAAAAATGTAATGGCTTTCTTCACAATGCTAAATTGATGCCGCTCACAAAAAGAACCAATGTCACTCCTTGCTATGAAGTGCTAATCCATTTCATTGAAAATCAGTTTTTCAAAGTCCCTTTCCATGAGGTCAAAAGTACAGTAGAACCCCGCATAATGAAAAAAAACTCAGTTCCGCAGAGCTCTTTGCTATGTGGTTTTTTCGTTATGCGAAGAGAATTGGCAATAACCCCCAATACCAAAAAAAAGTTCATTATACAGGGTTTTGTTCAGCAAGGTATACCTCGCTTAACGAAAACCTCGTATAACAAAAAAAAAATCATTATGTGAGGTATCGCAAATAGTGCATGAACACTTCGTTGTACGAATTTTTCGTTATACAAAGTCATTCGTTATACGGGGTTCCACTGTAGTATTTACTAATCTGTGGCTATCAGCCATTTGGTTGTAACTGCATGAGAAAAGGAGTCAGATTATTTTCATGGAAGCTGTTGCTTAGGGAAAGTACAGTCCACCCTGATTATTGTTGATTATCTTTAATTATTCGACACTTTTCACAGCTGAGTGAAAAGAAACAAAGACACAGAATTTGACTGGAATTGCAGAAAGGACAACGTGAATAACTCAGTTGCACTGCATAAGGGCTGGACAGAGTATAGCTGTGGGTTGTATGCAGCCTCCCTGTCTTATAACCCTGTGGTCTTTTTCAGCTAAAAAAGAGAGGTCTCTTTACAGCAGTGGTTCCCAACATGGGGCACATGCCCCACAGGGGGACTTCAATTCCCAGAAGCCTAAGTCAGTACTTTGGCTGATCAGTGCTTTATGGAATTGACTTAGGCTTCTGGGAATTGAAATCCATAAGCCAAAGTTTGGGAAGCGCTGATATAGAGGGTAAATTAGAGGTGAGAGTGGGTGAAACTCTCTCCAGTAATGGGTGTATGCAACACTCAAATCTCTTCACATCCTTGCACTACATCAAAATTCTTTTGTTGGGCCCTGGGATATTTAAAAAGGAGTCTGGAACTTTCTGCAAATCATAGTTAAATATATTTACTCTGAAGTTGTTTTATAAAAAGAAACCAGAACCAGCCTACTCACTTTATATTTTCAGCCATATTATGCAGGGCACCTTACCAAGGATGCTGTAGCCTGTTCTTCTCTCTTCTCCACCTACACTTTTCCCACCTAGTGTTCATCTTACCCAGGGTATGGTCCTGCTTAACCTTTAGGTTGGTGCCTGTCCAGTTTACTAATTAGGGATATGCTTCCCCCCCCCCCAATTGTGTATCCTCATTCTTTATTCACTAGCAGCGCCTACTTACAACTCAGCTCACATACAGTTTTCCTGTACTGAGAATTCAGACAGAAACGGAGAGATTATTTCCTAATGAAGAGCATTTTTTAACCTAGTGAAAACGTAGCTTTGTCAGGGTTCCTGATCTTGCAAACATTGAATCACAATTTTTTTTATATTTTCCCCTCCAATGAATACATTTTTGTTATTATTTTTTGTTCTGGAATCTCAAATCACTTGGTAACTGCTGTCAATCCTGGCCCACATAGCCACAATAACATTAGCAGAGACACCAGGCACATGTGGAATACTGGCGGTGTTCTTCTACCCTTTTGGAAACAAGCGGTGTAACGTGTGGATGACTGGAGGCTTGCTTTTGGCAGCACTGTCCGTGGGACAAAAAGAGGCCTGCAGAATTATCTTATCCCCTGTGTGTTCTTACTGTCTACACCAGTGTTTCCCAACCTTTGGTTTATGGACTTCAATTCCCAGAAGCTTAAGTCAGTTCTCCAAAGCACTGATCAGCCAATGTCCTGATTTAGGCTTCTGGGAACTGAAGTCCCCCTGTGGGGCTTGGGCCCTACATTGGGGATCACTGGTCTACACAGTTGTGTGTAGCTATGTGCATGCCCCCAAGGCTTCCATAGGGAGGCGGCATCAAAGAGATCCACAGGTTCAGACATTAGGGAAAGTCTTGAAGCTTCCTCTTGGTACAAAATTATTAACCATGTCTACAAAGCTCATTGTGGGGTAGTAATGGGAAAACCACTCAAATGTCTTACATACTTTCAAAACCTTATTAGGGCTTTCATATGTTGGATGCAACTTGATGGCACAGAACAAAAACAGGATCAGAATTATTTTGGGTAGCTAAGGAATATGAAAACAACTCAGTATAACAGCCTATATATAATACATGAATATGAAACTCATTTGGACAATGAAGAATAACTGCTAACAGTCATTTCCTCTAAACTTCTCATAAATCATCCCTCTTTTCAAGCTACACTGTGTTAGCTAACATAATTTTTTCCCACCTCCATTCTCCTGGTAACAAAAAACACACCTATAAATATGCCACCCCATTTAAACTTCCATGAGGTTCACTACAGTCTGATTCTTCTGGTCATCCTAATATACCCAATGCAGTATTATTAAACTTAAAGGTCTTCCTTGCTCAAAAGCCGATAGTTTCTGACTCATCTCTGTTTTCAGCCAAAGAGCCAGAGCTGTCTGCATCTGCAGGTATTTCCATGGTCATGTGGCAGACATGATTAGATGCCGGTGTGCACAGAATGCTGTTACCGTTCCTGCCAAAGGAGTGCCTATTTATCTACTTGCAGCATCTTGCTTTCTAACTGCTAGGTTACCTAATACCCGCCATTTTTCATCTCTAGCCCACAGCCCTTTCACTATCCTGCTGCTTGAATTCTTGAAATTGAAACTTTCCTCCAGATCTTGTAAGAGTCCCAAGATAGTTGTCATTCATCATCCATGATATCAGGGTGCTGTCCAGTAGAAATGTGTGCTCCTCATTTTATCAGCAGTGGTCTCATTTGCTGAGGGAAAGAGTTGAGCTTTCTCAGTGGAGTCTTTGTTAGAGATTTCAAAGTTGCTTTCTTTTCAAACAGTAGAATTGTCTTTTGTGAAAATCTTCAAACATTTTGATTCGGTTATAAGAGAATCTGCTCCTTCCTGTGTTTGTGAAGGTCTCCATACCTTGAAAGTGATGTCATATTTAAAAATGAGTGAGGGGTTTTGTGCCAGTTTGATCATCTCATTCCTTGTCCTGATAACACTGAAACTTTGCTTTTGCTGTGACATGCTTACCTCTTCCTTAATTTCTGCCTAGTCACACTGTTGACTAAACTAAGAATATAAATCCTCTGGAAGAGTAGAGTGCATGAGGTATTTGAAACAAGAACTTCAAAGTGTGAGAAAGATGGTGAAAAGTAATCTGAGAATATGAAATACAATCCACAAAAGCTCATACAGCTGTAAGAGAAGCCTAAGGGAAAGTTTCCAAAGTTTTATTCCTTATATTTCTAAAATGTGCTAATGAGGAACTGTGAATTAGCATAGTAAGTGCACCGCAAAGCCTTCAGATTGTTCTGATTATTTTTCTTGTTTTTATGCAAGTCTGTAGAAATAGCTGAACTCTTCAGTCAGAGTTTTATGGAGTTAGAGCTTTCCTCCCATGTACTGGTTGTCTGCTCACAGTGGAATTCTTTACAAAATGATTTTTTGCTGCAACCTTGAGGCTAACCATGACAGTTAGCTCTGTACATTCATTGTAGCTTTTGCTGTGAGGTAAAACTGTCCATGTGCCTCCTTGCCTTGAGACTACTCTGCTTCAGCTCCCAATGCCCAGTCACAAAAGCTTTGCTTGTGGGAAAAGGAGTCACATTTCCCTCATTCTGTTACTCGCTGGGTTCTGGGGAAATGCAGCATCTGTTCCCTGTAACTGTGCTGGTGCCTTCAGGGAAAACATCTGTATTCCATGTAACAGTGGTGGCTCCCTCAAGGCACTTTCATTAACATTTTCTTTCTCTGTTCTCTGTATCATTTTAAGTTTGTGACTTGTGGCATAGAGAAACGAAAATGACTCTTTTCCAATGAGATGGCAGGGCCCTGAAATACTTCCCTTGCAATTCATTGTTCTCATGCACACATTTTTTTCTGTGAATGGACATAGTCTACAGACATCTGATTTACTGCTTAGCAGTAAGGTAAAGGTCACCCTTGCTCAAAAGCCAGTCATATCTGACTCTAGGGTTCAGTGCTCATCTCTGTTTATAGCCAAAGAGCCAGTGCTGTCTGCGTATGCACACGTTTCTGTGGACATGTGGCAGGCACACCTCACCACCGGAGTGCATGGTGTCAGGAAACAAGTTTACTCACAAGTAGGACCTCTGCTCACAAGTGGTTGTTTCCTGCTTCTGAGCTGCCTCCCCTCTAGCTTAGCAACCCAGGATACTACCTTAATATAAATAAGGTAGCGCATAGCCAAGTAAACACTCCAGTCCTCTTCTGGTATTTTAAAATTATATTGTAATCAGAGTTACAGAAAAAAGTTTTTCAGAAGTTCAGAAAGCTCATCAAAACAAAGAAAACTTCTCTAATTGAGGAAGCCCAAGACCCCCCTTTTCTGGCTTAAACCCCTACATGTTGGCTCACCCACAGCACGAAGCATGGGATCAAGAGAGCGTCTTGGCCCCTCCCTCTGGGTTTTATCTCCTCACAATGGTCCACCCCCTTGCTATTCCCCTAACGGAAAGTTTAGGGGAACATACAGCCAGTGAACATACAGTATAACATGTCCATCCCACATTAGGATTCATTTCTCTAACCCACGAGGCTAGCATGTTTTAAAATTCCAATCTCTCTAAGGTATGTGCTATAGGTCCTCCCACACATGGAAATCTCCATCTTGGAATGAGGCTGAACCAGGGCACAAGTTGTGTATGCGTAAACAGAATGCTGTTTACCTTCCCAGCAAAGTGATACTGCTTGCAATTTCTTGCCTTTGAACTGCTAGGTTGGCAGAAGCTGGGACAGAGATGAGAGCTCACTCCATCATGCAGACCTTGGGTATCGAACTCCAACAGTCTTCAAGTTCATTGTCTTAAGCGCTAAGCCACCCAGAAACAGAACACTTAGATTCTCTTTGATGTTGATTTCCTCTTCTGCTAATAACAGCTGGTTTGATACTTGCAAATCACCTGATTCACAATGCACTTGATCATACGTAATTCAAGACAATGTACCAGCATTTCATGGATACAAGAAATTCACAAATCCCTGATGTCGTCTGATTGGCAACTCGATATAAGCTGAGTAGGGGGCAGGATCATTTAGGTGGCATGCAATTATTATATTATACAAACTGGGTATTTCAGAACTTGAGCTCTTCTTTTCTTGCCAATTTGTCTTCATGGCCCATTAACAGAATCCATTAATTTTTGCCAGCTTTGCCAATGTGGTCTTTCTTGACAAATATTTTTTATCCTTGATATGGTTGTAACACTCTGGTCCCAGGAAGGAAATGCTGTACTTCTGCCAGAAGTACCACCTTCCTATGCTTTGGTTGCTGCTTCTCTAATAACATATTCCCTCTTAAGGCTTTGCTGTAGTTTTCATGCAAAGACTTGTCTCCTAGACTTGTCTCCTTGGGCAGCAACTACCTGTGAGAATCTCAGTTGGAAAGAACATTGTCTTCAAATGACAGTTGTCCACAAAAATATCAGGGCTTTTGGAAAGGAAATGTCAGTTGTATGCTGATGACTAAGAGGCTGGTGAAATAAAGGCAGATGTAAGCTAATCACAAAACACTTCCCCCATACACTTGTTGAGCATTGACCAATGGCTATTGAAGATGAACTTTTTTAATTCTTTTCCCAGGCCTCCAGGCCCATCCTATAACCTTAGCCATCCAACGTTCCAACCTCAGTCATCCAGCTCCTTAGGATATTTATAGAAATTGAATGGTACCCCTTGTTGCAGGCTCTTCAGCAGGAGTGCCCAAACTTTTCAGGCCGCAGGCAGGTCATGTGATTGAGTGGTCCAGTCACATGTCCCCTCCCACCAGAAGCAAAACGCGGATGCGCATAATGCTGCCATAAATGTACCCATGGTTGTCGTAAATGCATTTGCGCATGCACAAGTCCATTTTACTTATGCTTCCAGGAGTGGCAAGGGGAGTGTGATCCAGATAGGATGGCAGTTTGGGCCATAGTTTGGGCACCCCTGCTCTTCAGCTTACTAAAAAGAGACATAAGCAACGTTGTATTTAAGTAATTTGAAACATTTGTTACTGGCACTTGATAGATCTCTGGTTAAGTTTGTTTAAAGATCAAGACAACTAGTTTTGTAATTTTACACACACGTACATTTTATTTCAATTTTTCTTCTGCATTCTAACCCACAGGTCAGCATATCTTTTCATGTATTAGCCTTGTCATCCATTGCACCACAGTGTAGATAATTTTCACCATTCCTCTGTAAACCTGCCCTTCTTGATGTTGTTATTCGAGAAGATCTTTAGCCTTGTTCAGTCTTTTCATTTATATATTAATGTTGATTAATATTCCATTCATCATCCAGGAGCTTGAATCAAGCAACTTAGATTGAAATAGTTAAAATGCATAAAATGAATAAAGGCATTTTTAAAAATTAATATACGATTTTCAAAAACCATTAAAAGAAAAATAAAGTATTCATCCAGATAAAAGCCTATTCCACTGGAACAAAGCCACTTTGGGCCCTTTGGCACTATGAATGCTTCTGAATATCTTGGAGCTTGAGGCACCTTTTATAAACAGGGAAACATTCTGCTTCATTATTTTTATTGATTCATATATTGACAAGTCCTAGTTAACAAATTGTATTGTATGGCTATTGAAGGATGTACTCAAGAAGATAAGAGTTCCCCTACATCTGACCTAGTGTGAGAAAGATTAGCCAGCAAGACAAGTTCCCATTATCAGGGTATACCGATTGTGGTTCAAAAATACCACAATCTTTGAGGACCGTTATAAGGAGCATAAAATTATGGCTTTATCATACAGCAGGCTTTAGGCCATGAGGTTAAATCAATTTTGAGCAACTGATGCAGTTAGACCTATACAGAATTTTTGAGGAGCTGATGCAGTTAGATTTGTAAGTTTACCATGTTTTGTTGTTCAGTCGCACAGTCGATTCCGACCCTCTGCGACCCCATGGACCACTGTCCGCCAGGCACTCCTGTCCTCCACCATCCTCCTCAACTCGCTCAGCTCTGTGCCCATTGTCTCTACAATACCATCTAGCCATCTCATCTTGGGCCGTCCCCTTCTTCTTTTGCCCTCGACCCTTCCAAGCATCAAGACTTTCTCAAGTGAATCCTCTCTTCTCATTTGATGTCCAAAGTACTTTAGCTTCATCTTTATTATTTGACCTTCTAAGGAGCAGTCAGGGTTGATTTCTTCTAAGATTGACCTATTTGTTCTCCTCGCTGTCCAGGGGACTCTCAAAACCCTTCTCCAACACCACATCTCAAAGGCGTCTATTCTTCTGCGCTCAGCTTTCCTAATGGTCCAGCTCTCACAACCATACATTGCCACAGGGAATACCATTGCTTTGACTATGTGAATCTTTGTTTGCAATGTGATGTCTCTACTTTTCACTATGCTCCCCAGGTTTCTCATTGCTTGCCTCCCAAGAATCAGTCGCCTTTTTATTTCATGGCTGCAATCACTATCTGCAGTGAGCTTAGATCCTAGGAAAGTAAAATCTGTCACTGCTTCTACTTCTTCCCCATCTATTTTCCATGTGAAGACCAAAATTCTTGTTCTATTTTTATATGCCTCATATTGACAGCTTCCATAACATACTGTTTGGCAATATTTGTCAATAGTAGTGGAAAGCTCCAGAACTCCAAGACATGAAAGTTTCCACTCCAAGTTGATCTTGGAGTGGAGACTTACATGTAAATAGCCCTTCCTTACAATTAATGATCTGTGTGCCTCTTTCAATTGTCACTTCATTGACTTGCTTTCACCAAGAAAGGGGCAAAGGGCAGGCAGGGAGGTAGGGAAGTAGTTTTTTCACAGACATCAAACATCCTGACTATTGTTTCTAACTGATATTGATCCAATAAACCAGGATAAGATGGTGCATTATTATTATTATTATTATTATTATTATTATTATTATTATTATTATTATTATTATTATTATTATTATTATTATTATTATTATTCCAGTTGGTTTCTCAATATGCATTTCTCCTTACTTTACTCAATATCATAGTCTAATGAAGCAATTTTTAAATAAAATTATCTTCTTTTATTTCTTCACTCTGTATTTTAGCCTGATTAGTCAGTTTTTCCATTAATACTGTTTCTCGTTTTCTATTCCAAAAATCTTTGTAAGGAGAAATCTTGTGCATTCTTCCAGTTCTGGGCAATTTTCTTTCGTGCTGCCTTGGCTGACATATTTTCTTTATTAGATAAAATTTCATTCCCTCTACAAAACGGGAGGATAATATTTCATTTAGAATATTTTTATTGGTCAATTTTTCTAACCAATTAACAATCTCATGCCAAAATGATTCTACCTTTAGACAAATAATCCAGGTTTATTTGTCTCTACACCAAAGTTTTGAAACATACTTACTTTGGCTTAAGTATGTATGTATTTGTTTGTTTGTTTGTTTAGCTCAGTATTGGTGGTTCCAGGTTCATAAATATCAGTTCATTACTGCCTTTAAAAACACTGAAAAATAATTTCCTAGATTTCATCATGTACTAACTATGAGGTCTACTTTTCCTCCATGATTGTAGACCTGGAGTTTCCAACTTTTTGGGCCCTTTGAATATGGATTTACATAATGTTAGCAAGATGTCAAGCTCTCAAGGATATATTGAAAGAAATTTCATACAAAAGCTGCTCGTTACACTTGGGTGCTGATCAGTTAAGGACATTGTGGTAAGCATAGTTCTTAGCAGAGATTGATTTATTATAAAATATGGGATTGTGAGATGATCTTTGCCGTTTATCCTTCCTCTGTCAGCCCTCTGTGTTTCCTGAAAAATTGCTCTGCAGGGCAGAGAAACCCTCCAAAGCAGCATGAGAAGTGACTTGGGACTTCAAGAGAAAGGGATAATTAGCAGCAATCACATTCCTCCCACTTTTTCCAGCCCAAAGCACTTTCATTCACAAATTGGCAAATCTTGAACACGTCCCTTTAATCTTCCCTTAATTCACAGCCACTCCTGATGTTTCAAACATCACTCCTCTCTCTGAATTAAAATGGCTGACATCTTGTTTTCTCCTCTGCAACAATATCAGCCTCGATGTTCACAATCTATTATCATGTATTAAGAAAGGACAGGATATGTGCTGCATGGAGACAGATCAGAAGCCTCTTAATACATTTTGATATGGCATGTTTCCAATATGTAGATCTGGCCCCAGTGCGTTGAGTTCAAGTGCTCATTATATAGTGATGGTTGCAGCCTTTGTCTTTAAGTGCCATGTCATACATTTCTAATAATTTGGCAACCTGCAGTTGGGTTACAAGTTAGGCCATAGTGGCATAGCTTTCTTCCTGCAGAAAAATATTACAAAATGTATTTATTTAGCTATCTTATTTGTACATATCTGTTGATACATATCTCTTGTAGTATATACAACCTAAATCCAATTGATGGTCCCAGCTAAAGTAAATTACATAAGTGTTGACTTACTGTTTGGCAGTTGATTGGGCCTGGCAGTTGGATGTAGGCCAAGATACTTAACCTACTTAAAGAGATTCTGGTTGAAATTTAAAGAATATTTATGATATTGCACAACACTGGGATTGTTGGTGTTGCAGTGTGATAGAATGCTTCCCACTCTCTTTAAAAATGTACACAGCATTTTATGAACACTAAAAGAAATAAAATTGTCCCCAATTGTAACACATCAAAACACTGGTACTGTACTTTGCTTTCCACAACTCTTTTGTGATATATAGGTCTATTTGCTCATTTTAAAATATTGGTAGCACCTGCATGGAGAGAGAGGAATGAGCATAAACATCTTACCTCTGGTATACTCCATTCTTGTTTTCATTTTGTTCTGTGTCTCCATTGCGGAGATTGTCTTGTATCATGGAGGTTCTTCATGCAAATTTGAACCCTTGAAAATCATGGTTCTCTCTCAAGCGGAGAGTCTGTATACAGGAGGGCATCCCTTCTAATATACCTCTAGTTGTGGAGATTGACAAATACTAGGATGCTCTGATGCTCACTGCTCCATCTTGCTTAAGGTAAAGGTCACCCTTGCTCAAAAGACAGTCATATCTGATTCTAGGGTTCAGTTCTCATCTCTGTTTCATATCCAAAGACCCTGTGCTATCTGCTTCTGCAGACGTTTCCGTAGTCATGTGGCAGGCATGACTAGACAACGGAGTGCATGGAATGCTGTTTACCTTCCCACCAAAGTGGTCCTATTTATCTACTTGCAATTTCTTGCTTTCAAACTGCTAGGTTGGCAGGAGCAGAGACAAAGATGGGAGCTCATTCCGTCCTGCAGTATTCTGGTATCAAACTGCTGACCTGCCACTTTCCAATCAGCATCTTAACCACTTAAGCCACTGCTGTCCCTTCCATCTTGAATATAGACTGAAAAATACTACAAAAAACTATCCAGCTGCCAGACAGGAGTTAAAGACAAGCCATACTACCAAAATTGCTTTCAATAGAATATATATATTGAACCTGGGACATTTTGCACATAAAGCATGTTCTCTAACACTGAGCTGTGAGCATTCCCATCTACGCGGTACACAGAAAGAGCCTCCTCGAAGATTGTGGTATTTTTGAACCGCAGTCAGTTGTACTCTGGGAACGGCAACCTTGTGTGACCACCTAATCTTTCTCACACTAGGTCAGGCGAAAGGAACTGCAGAATGAACTCTCCCAAAGGTGGCTTCATTTTTGGCAGTTTCCCATCTGGCCTAGACACAGAAGAAGTGCTGATGTGCTTAAAGGCCTTCAGTAGAGGTTGTATAGAATGTGTGTGCACTGCTCTGTTATTTTTAAGGTGTCCTGGGACTTTTTTGCACTTGGCTTTTGTCTGATGCTATACCCCCTGTTTCTCTGTAGGAAGAAGGCAGAACTAAAGATCTTTCGCATACAGCTGGGCCATTGCAGTCATTGTTCTCCAACAGTGCATCAGAGAATGGGATGTAGCTTAAAAAGCAGCATTGTCCTCAAGAGAGTTTGTACTTAACAAACTATCTAAAAGGAGGGGGCAGCTTTCTCTTCAAACATTTAATGTCCCCCTTAGACTTTCATTTCGACCCACTGGCCAAAAAAGAAGGGAGGGAGCTTCAGGCACAACATGTTCCCAAAATATAAAATTTGTTTATCCTCGTGTGTCGCTCATGACTGGGGATATCAGTGCTAGAGGGGACTGTCTTTAGTACTGCTTTTGTGAAAGTGCAAAGAGCTGGACCTAATGCCCCAAAAAGATCTGAAAAATAAATGGGACCTTTTTTTAAAGCTACTCAAGTTTTCAGGCCACTTACTTACTCTTTGACAATAAAAAGCTTTTATTTGCAAAGCATTAAAAATTGAGGACAACAGCAAACCAGAGTAGAGCAAAAATCCCAAAAGTTTGCAAAAATCTCTGTGGTCTTCTGCATTTTTATTTTAAGGGCTAGAAATATTAGGGGATTTTATTTCATAAGTATGAGGTAGAAAGAGCAACCTTAGAGAGATCAGCTCACTTTCATCAACTCCCCCCTTTTAGGATTTTCTATACAGATAAAGTCAATCTAGAAATGTTTAAAGTTTTAAAAAAGCATCTTTACTTACAATAACCATGCACAGTTACAGTCAGAAGGGAAAAGAGGGGAAGTGGGGTCTCCAATGCCCTTCATGTTTATGGCTTATAAGTGGAATGTTAGAATGAGCTATCAATAAGACAATGGAAATAAGAAAAGCAAACAGGAAAATGGGATGGGGGGGCTGGCTTCAAACAGAGCGAGAAAAGCACTTTACCAATAAAGTCAGTAGCAAAAGAAAATCTCATTAGGCTGTGAAGCCCCCTCCCACTGATAGCCAGTGTTATTGCATGCAAGATTATTATTATCTCAACAAGAAAAAGGCCATTTGCTTAACAGTGGGGAAAGACAGGATAAACAGATTTTAGAAAATCCCAACATTTTATCATGCAACCACTTTTGATGTCTCCAATGACCTTGTACTAAACTTAGATGGCTCATGAAGATGATTTTCCCTCAGCACATGTTCAAACCATTCCATTTTGAATGAATCTTTGGCTCTAGTGAACTTTTCTGGCCTTTTCTTTGTGTCCGTCCTCAATAAAAACTTTACTGTTACTCAGGTCCCATATCCACATAACAAAAAGAACAGAATTAGAATCTTCTACCTTTTATAGAAGAAGAGAACTATTTTGAAGTTTGAAAAAGTTAACACTAAAATATGTATGTGCACAATATTTTCATATCCTTGCAGGATTCTACCTACCTACCCCTTCAGTCACATGGGTGCCTTGATACGTACCTTGGCTGGTCAGCTGGCTGCTGTTATAAAGGAATATTTACTTCTCATGGTTTAATAGTGGATCATCAAATTAGCTAATTTCTTTCATTAATTTCTTTTATTTGTTTTTTTATATTTGTGCTATATGAATGGTATATTCTCTGTGTGCACGTAAACCATCCTGACTGCTGCCATTGGTTTTGTCAACATTCAAGTTGCCCAATCTTTGACTCTGCAGCCAGATACGTAAACCACTGAGCTATACTGCTGGCATAGTCTGGATAGTTAAAGATTAAATAACCTTAAAATTGGAAGTTTAAAATCAATCAATGAAGAAATTATACAACAATGCTTCGGTAATCTGTTTTGTGTTTATTTTGTATGGCTTAAATAATTACATGTAATAGTTCCTGGCTTACCAGTTGTGCTGTGTGCAGGTTTAGGGAGCTTCAGCTCTTATTTGCAGTATGCAAACAGTTTAAAAGCAGATTTCATCTTCCTTTATAATTTTAAATTGGGTTGGTTTCATAGAATACTATCCGTCTTCTGAATCATAGAATCATAGAAGGATAGAGTTGGAAGGGGCCTATGAGGCTATCAATGGAACCCCCTGCTCAATTCAGGAATCCAAATCAAAGCAGACTTTACAGAAGAGTTTGAAACCAGTAGATGTGTTAAAATTAATCCATTATGATCATTGACAGCTTCATATAAGAATGTGTTGGCTTCTTTTTTCCACCTATAGCTTTTGTTTCACCTCAACTCCTATAACAAAAACCGGTACTTCTTTGGTGGAGTTGATTTGTGTGTTTTATGAATCTTATATTGATGGATAAATTCTAAGTTTTTAGTGAAATAAAGCTGAGAATGTATCATGAATATCTCTTCATCGTTCTGAATTAATTTTCTTTTCCAAGTAACCATTTCTGTTCTTCTTTTTACATAAAGGAGCCGACACCTTGAGTGAGACCAGCTCTATTAGCATCGAGGCTACAACGGAAAGCAGAGAAACTTCAGTGGCTACCTCTCTCCTGTCTGGCCACAGCCGAAATGAGGTAGACAATCGCAGTGAGCACAGCTACAGTGAGTCAGGAGCCAGTGGCTCCTCCTTTGAAGAACTGGAGTTGGAAGGCAATGGTGATGGAATGGAAGGTCTCTCATCTGATCTTTGTTCTGTTGAGAACCAGGACACCAGCAAGGACAAGTGGACCAAGGAACCTATTGCCCTGGAGAAAGAAAGGGGTGAAGAATAAAGCCATCTGTTTAATTATATTTCTTGGGATTGGAAAGAAAAACTGATCATCATCTATCTTGCTTCTTTTCTGTCCAACCAAAATGTTTTGATCATAGATCTGTGTTGAGACCTGTTTTACTCTTTGTCTGCAGACAATTATTTGGGATGTGGAGAGAAGATATAACCTGGGTAAACATAGCTGGTTGCCGGTGTAGCCAGGCATAAGGATATATAATGTAACAGGAGGCTGTGAGTAGGATGACATACAATGGTGGTGGGGAACTCAGTATAGTGTACGGTAGAACCCCGCATAACAAAAAAGCTCCATTCCACAGAGCTCTTCTCTATGTGGTTTTTTTCCGCTATGCGGATCAAATGGGCAATATCTCGCAGAACGGAAAAAAATTATTCGTTATACGGGGTTTTCATTAAGTGAGGTATACTCCGTTAACGAAAACCCCATATTACGAGAGAGAAATTTGTTATGCGGGATATTGCAAATTGCGCATGAACACTTCGTTGTATGAATTTTTCATTATACAAAGCGTTCGTTATGCAGGGTTCCACTGTATTTCAGTGTGTGTAAAAAAGAAAGAGAATGTTTAGATCAGGAGCAGCCAACCTTGGTGCTCCAGCTGTTCTTGGACTTCAGTTCCCAGAAGCCCTGATCAGCAGGTGTGCTGACTTGGGCCTGTGACAATTGAAGTCTAAGAACAGTTGGAACCCCATGGTTGGCCGCTCCTGGTGTAAATGATTGTGCCTGGAAAACTACATAGACTGACAGAAGCATTCATATATAGATACTTCTTTTCATTTTTTACCTTTCCTTGAACATCCTCTAATCAGCATATTTTTCAGCAACTTGGATACATTTGATAGGTGCCATTTCTATTAACAACAACAAAAAATCAGTAGTCATAGTTGACACAGAAAAATCCCATCAATCTTTAGATGGACATCTCCAGTAACATAATTGATTCCCCTTGAAAGGTGAAGGTGTATGAGTAATGTTACTCTAATCCTAACTACTTGTGTTGCTTCTGCTTCCTTTCCACTTTTCTTTATTACCTGTGCAGCCTGTATTCACTGTTTTTCTTTCAGACTCTGTGGTCATGAAGTTCTTTTTAGGTACAATTGTTGCATCCATCAGACTCTGTTGCTGTATGTAACTCTGAGAACTAGGTTTAAAGAGTTCTTGTCTAGCTTCTGATGTAACAGAGTCCATTTGGAAGAAAAAGACAGGAATGATGTCTTCTTCCAGCAAAAAGAGTATAGAAAATGAGCAAGATTGCAGAGCAAGAGACCAATGCCATAGCAGAAATAACATACCGTGTTTCTCCAGGTTATGATGCAGTGGTAATTTATTCAGGCATGGACAAGTCATCTCTTTAGTGTTCTGACACAATATAATGAGAGAGAAATTTGTTATGCGGGGTATTGCAAATCTGACATAGTGGTAACTAGTGGATTTGACACGCTGTATCTACCAGTGCTGGAGGTTCCCAGAACATTTGTGTAGTCTGTTCTTATGCAGGGTTAATAGTTCCTTCAGTCTTGATTACATCATAATCTTTAGCAAGAATAACAGAAGGTGGCCTTTATCTTGAATTAACAATATTTTTGAATGTTTGGTTTTGGGTCAATTATGTCACCATCGAATTGAATGCTGGGCTCCAAATCAGATTTTTCATTGCTGTATCCCCTTGTTGAAGCTCTTGTACTGAGGAACTGGTTGATGAGAGTCTATTGTACCATTTGAATCCTCAGTGCCCCATTACTGTGACTGGAGCATATCATCAAAGCAGTGGGAAGAAAAGCATGTTGATGCCTGTAGAGTAAGGGGTGAATTATTGAAACATTCTAATCCTCCCTACCCCATTCTTTCTCTACTTCCTTACTTACTTTCTGTAGTAGGCTTAGATCAGTGGTTCATTCTGTTTCTTAATGGATGTTGATCCTTACAGTGGGTAAAGAAGATTGACATTCAGCTATCTTCAGGTCTGCCTTGTTTCTGAGCATTGACAGATCCTGAAGGGAAATCAATGGGATGCAGTATTAGAACATCTCCCCTTGGGCTGTGTAGTTCACAAGTTTACTCAACTCCCTTCTCCAAACAATCTCCAATGGTACCTTGTTTTCTTTGTACAGTCAAACCTTGCTTAACGAGTGACTCGCTTAGCAAAAAACTTGCATAACGAGCTGGTTTTTCGCTAACTGGTCTGACTCGCATAACAAAAAATTTTGCTATGCGAGTCAGACTTTCCCTATGGAAACGCTCGCATAGCGAGCGTTTCTATGGGGAAAACTCGCATAAGGAAAAAATTTGCTTTGCGAGTTTTCTCCCTAAAAAAACTAGTTATGCGAGTTTTTCCATAGGAATTTTCACTATGCGAGTTTGTTTCGCATAGCGAAAAACTCGCATAGCAATCAGCCTCGCAGAACGAATTAAATTCATTATGCGAGGTATAACTGTACTCTTGTTGTTGTGGCCTCTAGTTTTTGATTCTCCTTTGACACTCTGTTCCCTTATGTTTAAATCTATATTCCTGTTCTTGATTTATTGTGACATCAAAATTAACAACTCCACTTTAGCTACAATACTGTTGAAGCTAGAAGGAGTGGTGGAAGTAGACACATGTTCATTATATATTGGGAACTGGATATGCTTCACTCCTACTATGCCTGGATTCTATAGATCAACCCCAAGCTAAGTGCCCAGATACAGTTGGAAGGACCTCCACATCTGCCTGGGTATATTACTTCATCTACTGGCAGAGCAGATCTTAAATTTTATTGTGCAGTAAATGAAATTACTTGAATTAATGTTATTATTACTACCCCATTTTGGTGCTCAGGCACTGTCCATGTACTCCTTCACTGCTAATTTAGAATGCCATATCACAGTATGTGCAAGTCAATTTGTGTGCAAGTCAATTTGCATGTCCATATATTCTTTTGAACATATGTCATAACACACATGCTTGTGTGCCTGTTAGTTGTGTGTAGAAACTAATAGGTTCTCGTGGCTTCAGGCTTTGAACCAAAGTAATCCAGAAACTATTCATAAATGGTATCTGTCTAGCTTGGTCCTCATGTATGCTTGTCAGTATGATCTCATATGCATTAGCTTCTTTCTTTTTTAGCAATAAAGGCAATAACAGCAGGAACAGCTGGAGGCATGTAGAACTGTAGAATACTTTCCCTGAGAGTTCATTTGACAGGAGGAAAATACGATTCTGTCTCTGTGGTGCTGGATTTCTTTGTGTTTTTTTGTTCATTTGGTTGGAAGTAGGCAAGGATAATATTTTTCTTTTCCATAGTAACTCCTGTTTGTGGATTTTCAGGTAGAGAATTTTCTGGTTTCAGAGTCTTCTGGGTTATACATGGCAGTGTGTACATGTGTCTTGTCTTTATGTGTGGCGGTGGAGGGCAATGCTCATCTTTAGGCATGTTGCCTTGTTTTGGGTATGCATTTTTATCCATGTCTGTATCTTGTATCTTTCCCTGCAAATATGTGTAGTATGTGTTCACATATACACCTTGTGCATTCAGCTCTTTCTTCAGATGTACTCTGGTGCAAGTAGCTGTGCTTCCAATTTTTTCAATTTCTTGATTGTACACATATTTGTGAGACAGCAAAGACAGTCATTGGGTACAGACCTCCACCTGACTGTACCAGTTCTTGATTTTTATGTAAGGTTGCTTCCACTTCAAAATATTGAGTACTTGTAAAGGAATTTTGTTCTTGTTCAGTTGCACAGTCGATTCTGACCCTTTGCGACCCCATGGACCACTGTCTGCCAGGCACTTCTGTCCTCC
Source organism: Furcifer pardalis (assembly GCA_030440675.1). Classification (NCBI taxonomy): domain Eukaryota; kingdom Metazoa; phylum Chordata; class Lepidosauria; order Squamata; family Chamaeleonidae; genus Furcifer; species Furcifer pardalis. The sequence goes on from CP126893.1 coordinate 108,876,199, forward strand.
ACCATCCTCCTCAACTTGCTCAGCTCTGTGCCCATTGTGTCTACAATACCCTCTAGCCATCTCATTTTTGGCCGCCCCCTTTTTCTTTTGCCTTCCACCCTTCCCAGCATCAAGGCTTTCTCAAGTGAATCCTCTCTTCTCATTTGATGTCCAAAGTACTTTAGCTTCATCTTTACTATTTGACCTTCTAAGGAGCAGTCTGGGTTAATTTCTTCTAAGATTGACCTATTTGTTCTCCTCTTATTTCTGGAAAGATTACTTCAGAGGAAATGCCTTAGCCTAATGTTTTGTCCATAAGCATTCTGTTTCCCAAAAAGTTTTGACCAGAAGTTTGTTTTCAAGCAAATAACTCTTCAGGTGCATTCTAAATACCCTGATGCCTGCCAGACCAACGCAGTGGCCATGCTGTCTCACTGACAGAATGCAAGCTCTCCTGGCCTATCTTTGAATCTGCACACCCCTTGCCCTTTTGTTCTTCTTTTCCCCCGAAGAAGGCTTTGTTTCAAACTGGAAATGAGTGAACAGAATGAACAAAGCTGCTTGGGACACTTGAAGACATTGGTGAATAATATGAAAAGCTGGGATTCTGGAGCAAGCCATTGTGCACATTGTGTGCTGGGATGAGCACCTGGTGGTACCTCGCGGTGACTCTTCTGAGGTGGGGCAGTGCCTTTCACCAGATTTATACAGACAGTGGCGGCAGTCCACAAGCCATTTATCCTGAAAGAGCTGCTTCATCCAGGCTAGTGTAGATTTTAATAATTGGCTTATTAAAGTCAGAGCATGGTTCTTACCCCTTGCAGTTTTAATATTACAGTTAAACATCCAAATTAATGAATAGATTGCACTGACTACATACTGCCAGGCATGGACCAAAAGCTGCAGAAGGCACCCTGACAGATGCTTCTGACTGTTCTCTGCTTTTATTAGTATATTCTCGAAGATTGGTTTGCTTTGTGTCAGAAGCAAAGGTGGCAAAAGAGACATACGCTGTATTTGGATGGAAATTCCCAGAGCACCCCCATCAAGCTGAGATATTCAAGCTGTTGTACTCCAAAATAGCAACTTTTGCCCCCTTTGGTAAAGAGTTACCTACACCCATGGCATCTCCAGAAGTGTGAAGCTGATGTGTTGTCAGCTTCCTTTGAAATCCTCTTTTTTTCCATAAAAGGGGTGCTGATCCTAAAACCCAGAGCACAATGCTGCTCCTCAGTCATTTTTCATTCTTGTGATCATCCAGCATTTTGCAAATGAAAGGTTTCAGACAGGAGCCCAAAATCATAAAAGTTTGGATATTGTATGCTTCAGTCCCCTGGGACATTTGAGAAAAGGATCTTTGCAGGATTGAAAGAAAGAGACTTGATCATTAATGTTTCCCAGACAGCTTCAAGCATTCATCCATGCAGCCCCCTTTCCCCCCCAAAAAAAGTTGAATTGCCATGGGCATAACTGTAACCTCCTCTTATTAGACAGCTCCCTGGCAACCACCACTAAGTTGCTTTGCTGGTTCTGTGGCTGTCCTGGTATTTTCCTCTGTGTGTGTCTTTTGGCACTTCCTATGATTGTGGAGGGACTGGGTGACAGGGAAATGAATAAAATTACCATCCATCTGTGGTGAGAAACACATCAGAGCATCTCAAGAACCACAAATGCTTCATATCTGCAATTCTAACTACACTGTTGACACTGCTTGCTGCACCAGGTAGATATAAACAGAGATTTGGGGGGCGGGGGGCGGGTTAAATCACAAAGCCCATAATCCTCCTTTCAGGGAGTCTCATCTGCTGAACCCAGACCTTATGGAGAACTAAATTGTGTTCATGTTGAAAGAAGTTCCAGATGACAGGCTTCATTTCTTGGATAGGTTTTACCTTTCAGTTGAAAAGCAAGCTGCCCTATTAGATGCTGGGAAGCTTCCTTTTCAAATAGGGAGTAAAACAGTGATGGCAAACCTTTTAGAGACTGAGTGCCCAAACAGCAACCCAAAGCCCACTTCTTTAGCACAAAGTGCCAACACAGCAATGGGGGAGAAAGGAAACGCTCCCATTGGGCTGCTGGGCAGAGGAGTGGGGCAAACACTGTGCTGGGGGGAGGAAGGAAGCACTCTCATTGGGCTGCTGGAAAGGAGGCGGGGCAAACTCTGTGCTGGGGCGACTTCACAAGTGCCCACAGAGAGGGCTCTGAGTGCCACCTCTGGCACATGTGCCATAGGTTCGCCATCACTGGAGTAAAACCTGTCCAAGCCACAAAATCTGCCACCTGGGCCTTCTCTTTAAATGAGCACAGTTGAGGTGTCTATAAAATCTGTGTCAGGTAGGTGGAACTCTCGGAAAAAAGAATTATGGGATTTGTAGTTCAAAAAGCCCAAAATGCATACGCTTTGAAGCTTACATCTGGAATAGAATGAGGCATTACATATTTAATGAACATGGACAAAGTGAGGCCAAATCCACCGCCACCCAAAAAAAAAACTGCCATTTTAATTTTATTGTTGGCTCTTAGGACATTTTAGAGCTAAAACCATACAGCTCCCCTGACATTTTCCTTTATTAAGCCCAACTATCCACTGAAGTCAACATTTCACTTTCATTAGCATCAGTTAAAATGTCATTACTAAGATACTCACTTTTAACAAATCTGTGGAGATGATCAGAAGCCTGTTGAAACTCACAAGAGGCTTTCATTAATTGCGCTAAGGCTGTGATGTTGCATGATAATAGTCTGGGGTCCAGAAAGCTAAGCAGCAGAGTTTTACAAGATTTTTAGTGCAAAATGCAGCCCATAGAATCATTTTTCTAGGCTGTTGTCCATGAACTTGAGAGAGGTGTAACAGTGAAACTTTTGAGTTCTCACAAAATATTCCAAATGTTTGAATATTTTGCTATTGGTTTCTGTTTTGTTTTGCTTTGCTTTCTTTTAAGATCCCTCCTTTTCTTTGTCCATGAATGTGTGTCACGGCATTTTCAACTGTAGACGCTGACAAGACTGGACACAACCATTCAAAACAAGAAAAGAATGCTCCATACACATTCTAGTGAGCTCCCATGGTCCAAATGGGGCCAAGATCTGTGGTGGTTAGTCTTGTACCACCCATCCTTCCATGAGAATGATGAGTCTGAACTCACTCATCTTTATCCCTTTCTGTTGTTTAACATTATACTCTAGCCTTATTTTATAGGTACATAAAAAGTGTAGCGTACAGGGATGTAGGATTCTAAACTGAAAGTTTAAAAGCTCATAGGGTACATATTAGCCAGAATCCTGTTATGTACACCCACTGGCATAAGTCCATTGATGTAAATCTCAGTGGTGTATTGCTACTAGTAAATAAGTCAATGTAGGCATTTTGCTTTGCACAGTAATCACACAATTGGGCACGTAACAACATGTCTATGTGGACTTCTTAGCTAGCACCAGTTTACTGCTTAAGATAATACTGATGGACTTGTGCTGGCATAATGTTTCATATAGATTCTGTCTGTTAGCAATAGACCTTGAGTGGACTCAAAGTTGATTGACCAACAGTGGAGGTATTGTGTACAGTAGTACTGTTTATGGTCATTTACTGTGCAAGAGAATGGTTACAAAATTGAAAATGACTATCTCTCTGTGTGTATTTGTGGGTATTCAGGAGGAGGAACTATGTTTGGATTGAAACCTACAGATTGTCACTGATTGAGCAGCCAGCACAGAAGAGTGAAAAGAACTGACAGCTCGTTGCTTGTTATTTGTTAAGATCCTGGTAAAGCTGTTAGAGAAGTTTGCTTTTCTGTTTGGTTCTGAACTGAAACTCTTTTTCTGTTACGTATTTAATCATATTTTGGTATAATGTATAAGGCTTAAAGTGATCTATGTACCAGATTGGTTTAGAAATAGGTGTGGGGAATGGGGTAGAATCCTTGTTGAAATTAAAAGTGGCTAAATAAATGCAACCCCTTGTCCTCCACAGTCTGTAACCATTCCAGATCAGCAAAACAGTAACTGACTGATCGGTAATGTCAGTAGACCATCTTTTGCAATCAAATCTGGACCATTCAGCAAGGGTGGAAGTTATGTGTGATTCTTACAGTGTATGTACACAGCATTCAAAATTGAACAATGCCCTTGTAATCATCTATGGAAGGTTACAACTTCCTGGTATTTCAAGATACATGAAACTAAGAAAAGTTATTCTCTCATACACAAGATGAGCCATACTGAATTAGACCAATTGCCTTTCTAATCCAATAATTTTCCTCCATAGTGGCCAGCCTGATGTCTGTGGAAAGGTCATTAAAAGATAGCGCAATAATACCTGACCACCTACTAATATTCTCAAGTATTTGATATTCAGAAATGCTGGATAGTCATCGTAATGAGTAGCTATCGATGGTCTTATCCTCCATGATTGCTGCCCTATAGTCCTTAAATCAGACATTTACTCCAAGAAGCATAGCAGAAGCTCCCCCAAGATCTTAGGGAGAGATCTTTTGCAACCCTGTGAGGTCATTTAACTGGAGATCTTAATGATTAAGCTTGGGCTATTGGGGTCACCCAAGATATGGCATCTTTCTTTCTTGAAAGAAAAAAATTATTGGCACAGCCTTTGAATGGATGTGTCAGCCAACCTGTTCTTTAGTTGTAGGTATAAATGGGAAGACAACAAAGCACCCTGAAAACATCATTTTCTCTCCAGTTTGTAGAAGCTACGCTACGTTGGATCTTTTTAGTACTGTACTTGGATGACAGACTCATCAGATAATACCAGGAATTTCCAGTAAGGTTAGGAAAGAATCCTGACAAATTGCACTGAGAGTGAAAGTTGGCAATACTGGTCTATGTGCCTGACTCAATGTAAGGCAGCTTTCTGGGTTTATTTTTTTGCACACTTCTTCAGAATTGGATCTAATTGAACAAATTGCAAATCACTGACTTAACCCAATGGGCCAAGAGAATGAAAGAACACATCACTTTGAAATATTCTGCACTTTGGTTGGGACTTGCATTGTACCACTACAAAATGTTTTTTATTGACATGAGGTAAGACTGGCTCTAGTCAACATAGTATCAGGTATGCCCACACTCCCAAACATGTAACAGCAGTGTAGCTGATTTATTTTAAGCATTTAATGTTATTTTCCTGGGAGCACTTTGAGACAATATGGGATATCTGAAACTGTGTTCAGCTGATCTCCATCTGACACTGGTTATACTGCTAGCTATGGGTGGTCCAAATTCCCTGCATGTTTACTCTTTGGTGAATTGGTGGTAGTTGCCTAAGGATATTGGGTGTTGAGTGACACTGGCTTTGCAATGAGGAATTGGTTTCCTTCAAAGGTGAGTGCAGCTGAAGAGAAGAGCTTACTTCATAACTGAGATGATACAGCAGTATTTCCAAATCCTTGAGGAATTATTAAAGCAAATGAGAGAATGACCTTTTCAGAGAGTCTTTTTAATGGTCTCTCATTTGAAAGGATTTTTAATGTGTTAGACTTACCATGAAAAATCTATTGTATGTGATACAAAGAAATGAGAAGAGACTATAATACCACTCTGCTAGGAAAGAGGAAGGTACTACCTAATTTGAGTTGGAATATACAATTAATGGAAAATGCAAGCCACCATGTGATACAACTTTAGGACTAAAACAGCTGCAGCATTATTTAGTAAAGGTAAAGATCTCCCTTGCTCAAAAGCCTGTTGTGTCTGACTCTAGGGGTGGTGCTCATCTCTGTTTACAGCCAAAGCAGTAACTATCTGCTTTGCAATTTCTTGCTTTAGAACTGCTAAGTTCACAGGAGCTGGGACAGACAACTGGTGCTCACTCCATCACACAGCACTGGAGTCTCAAACTGCTGACCTCTTAACCTTCCAGTCAAGCTCAGCATTTTAACCACTAAGCCACCATGGCCCTGCAGCATTATTTAGTACCGTGATGGTGAACCTTGCCACTCCAGATGTTCTTGGACTTCAATTCCCAGAAGCCCAAGCCCCATGAATCCACACGAATGGGTTTACTGCGATTCATCCGGCCTGCACTGCCCTTGTCACTCCTGGAAGCGGAAGTAAAATGCACCATACACATTTTACCTTGGCACTCCAAGAACATCTGGAGTGCCAAGGTTCGCCATCATGGATTTAGTACGACCTGTCTTGCCCTGTGCAAAACAGATCTCTCTGCCGGGAGATGCATTTCTGTTGACCTCTGAATTTCCCAAATGCAAAATTGCTTGAAGACTGCAGGTAAAAAAAAATTCAGGTATTTATCCTGAATCTTGCAGAAGCCAGATTCAAACATAGGTGACTCTGAAACACTTGATGGCATGGTCTTTTAGATGGAAAGCTGTCCTGAAAAGGAATTAAGGGCAAAAACAAAAGGTAATGTACAGTGCAGACATGACTTGTTAAGAACAGTTGATTGGGCTGTGGTAAACTGAAAATGTGGAAAGGTTTCACAGCCAGCTCTGACTTGACTTTCTGTACTACATTATTCATGTCTAACTACAACTGACGTTTTGTGTACAGAAAGCCTACTTAAAGACCCAATTGCTGCTTCTCATACGATGCAGTGGGACTCAGTAGGCACAGGATAAGCTCTGGAAAGACTTTCTGCCCATAATTGGATTCCATTTACCTTGTCTGTTTCACCTTCTCATAACTAATCTACCCTCTAGTAGGAGCAGCGGGTTGTATTTGTGGAGAACAGAAATACCTTTAAGGTGAGGGAATCCCTAGAGCTTCAGAAAGTTACCTCCAAACTGAATGAACAGCATTGAGCAAATGGCACGTGAGGTTTAATGTAAACAGGTATAAAACAATCTGTGTTGAGTTCACTGATGTGCTGGAACCATCATCATGTCCTAAGTTTGCTTGCAAATTCCCATGTTCTAGAAAGAAGATCATAGTGGAGAAAAATATAAACCCTGAAGGCTTCAGCAGCGAGAAAAGCAAATTAATCATTAGGATGATTCTAGATATATGTAATTGAAAATAAAATAAAGGGATAATGTCACATGTAGCACTATTACATCTGGAAGAAAGGATACAGTTCTGACTACTCCATTTTAAAAAGGTTCGTGCAGAACTGTGAAAGGCAATTAAAATGATCAAGGAGATGGAGCTTTTCTGTGATGGGTAAGAGCTAAATAGTATTGGCCCCTTTAATGGAAGAGCAGAGAAGGTATGAAAGAAGTTTATGAAGCTAAACAGCATGAATTATGACTAAGAGAGATTTTTTTTACCTCCTTTTTTCCTCACCAATACCACCACCTTTTGTTTTATGAATTTTTGTGGACATGACAAGGCCATGCTGGACTCCACATCCCCAACACGTAGAAAACTCAGCAATCGCCACAGTCAAGAGAGTACTGTACACAAACACACCTTATGTTCAAAATGACCATCCATGAGATAAAGCAAGAAATCAACAACAAGCAAGGGGACCCTGTGGTTCAATCTGCATAAATAATGAACACATGGAACAAGCCATCAATTGGAGGCTGAGATCCATATGACAAGGCTTCCCGTCCTTCCATTCTATATTGCAGCATATTGGACAACTGGTGGGTATTCAGATGCTGGACTCGAAACGCCCCTCATTCCTCATCATTTCACAATGGTGGCTAGCATAGCCAGAATTGCAGTGCAGCAACATTGGGAAGCCCACAAATAGCCCATCATGGTTTAATACTGAAATCGAGATTATTACAGTATAGTTTTAGAGGGGGGAAAGAGAAAGGTACACATGGAGCATGTCCATCTGGTCCCTTAGTGTGGTTCTTTTTTCAACTGTTGGGTTAGTCTGGACTCAATGCGTCCACATTTTGTGTTTGCTGGAGCACCCCAATCTCCTCCTAAGCATTTCTTTAAGAAACTTCATGGGGGAGGGGTCCCCTACTTTTTTTTTACAGTATTTGAGACATCTGGACACTTGGAATAAGGAGAGCCTTGCACCCTTCAAAGGATGCTTCTGGAATAAACATCCAGCATGCTGAAGGATCTAACAGGCCCTTTCAATATATGAGATGTTTTAATTTAACACTTTCCTGTTCCTCTGTGTAATTTCCTTTCACCTTCCTGATACTGTAGTTGTAATGCTAAATTGGTTAAAGGAAAAATATTTCCCCCTTTTTATCACCAGTTGAAACCATTGCTTACAACAAACAGCCAAAGTTTTGATTAATGATAAAAGGAGAAAATGGAGGGGAAATTATCCCACACTCCTGAACCAGTGTAGTGCTACAAAAGTTGGCAAGGGGAGTGGAAACCAATTACAGTTTTCCTGCTTCCCTGCAGAGGAGCAAGGAAATTTCCCATTTGGATGCATAGTTCAGGGGAACATCAGCCAAGGGAGAAGACCACTTTGCATGTTTGGGCTGTGGGAGGAGGGGAGCCTTCCTCCCACATCCAAATGTTATGTGAAAATGAGCAAGTCCATACTGCCCAGTAAGGGGCAGCCTGGACATGCTCATGTTTGCTTCCCCCTTTCTCAAGATTCAAAACTTTTCTTACCCCTAAGAAGCCCAACCTCCCCCCCCCCACTCCATTATATGAGCAGGATTATTGAATTTTCAGTTCCACATATGCCAGTAAAAGGAACTTTAACACAGGAGATGCACTGGTGATAGCCCTTTCCAATCCATCTCTCTACCACTTGTCCTGGAACCAATAAGCTAACAAAGCTCCAGAGACAGCAGGGGCTATGGCACTAATGAAAAGAGCCTCTGGAGATAGCAAACATACAACCAAATGTTACCATCTTCCACCATGGGATTGTTTTGCTCTACTCATTTGAACTACCAACCACTGTAGACAAATAATTTTGTGTCAGAAATTATTCTGGATTGAAAGGATTTTTACTGGAGAAACTCCCCTCAGGGGATGCCCAAATGAGCCTCCTTTCATGTCGCCAAGATCCATTGTACAGCACTTGGGTATCAAAGCCCAACCTTCCAGTCTTCAAGCTCAGCATCTTAATCACTAAGCCACCACAGTGCTGCTCATAGTAGACTGGTAGGATGGTAATCAGCTTCAAAGTAATCCTAAAGGAAAGTTGATGACTCATTTTAGATACAGATCACTGGACTGGTTGGGCTACCTAAGATGAGTAGTCTTCAGATTGTTACTTGACATAGCCAACTCTTGGCTAACCACACCATGACTAAATAGGGATTGTGATGGCTCAGTGGTTAAGAAGTTCGCCTTGTTAGCTGGAAGGTCAGCAAGTCAACAGTTCGAGACCTGGGTACTGCATGATGGGATGAGCGCTCATCTCTGTCCAAACAACTGCCAGTTCAAAAGCAAGAAATTGCAAGTAGATAAACAGAGACCACTTCTGTGGGAAAAGATCTTGGGGACATGAAAGGAACCCCATTCGGGTGTCCCCTGAGCAGAGATCTTCCAGCAAAAATTCTTTCAACCCAAAAAAGCACTTTTGTGTGCTTCTGACACACGGGGGGAAACCCATGGCTAAATTAGTATATAAATTTTCTAAAATAGTCATCTGAATTTACTTTTGTTCCTGCTAATGTGCAACGTGGTAACATTTGGTTGTATATTTGGTATCTCCAAAGGCTCTTTTCCTAAAGGGGAGAAGCAGCTGCCTTCCTTTCAGGCTTTCTGAATTGCAAAATGTGTCTTGAAGGAGGAAAGTTACACAAAAGTTTCAGCCAGTCAAAGATGTTAAGAGCAAGAGAGGTGAGACAGGCAGGAATGAAAGAGCAGCATTGAAACCAGATAAGAAGGCATAGAAAGACCTAGAAGAACTACAAAGTACAGGAGAATTAATAGGGAGAGGAAACTAGCAAAAAGAGTTTATATTGAATGAAAAATATCCAGTTAGGGATGTATTCAGCAGAGGCTACATATAGAAGTGTTTGATCATTGTCTTTTTTCATCTGTTAAATAGAAGGATTTTTAAAGAGCATTGGAAACCTCATGATTTCCACCATAGCTTGTATGATGGTTGCTTTGTAATTCTTCTCTGGCCTACCATTTAGTGCAGTCACCAGAACTTCGCCCACAGATGTCCAAGGAGGCCACCAAAGCCCAGTTGCCTAGAAACCTTGATATCTTTGTGCAAGAAAAAAAAAATTATTACTGTATATAGAAGCTACAGAGAAAGCACCTCTAAGCCTGCTGAGTTTTATTTGGTGGCAAATTTCATGGACAGCAACCTCATCTTCAGGCATGTGTTGCATGTGCAGAAATGGCCTGTGAACAATGAGCTTTCAAGATTTCACAAGAATTTAGTTGCCGCCTCTGCTGCAAGAGACTACAGGATAAAGGGGCTATCAATTGCAGGAGAAAAACAACTGGTTCTAGGATGATTTAGAGAAGAACCACCTTTGTTTCAGAGTCTATGGGATCACACAAGGCTAATTCATGTATACAAAAATCCTATTACTCTAAAACATCTACATAAGATTTTTTTCCCGTTCCACAAGGTCATTTGTATGTTGAAAAATTGTATGTCGAAAACACATTGCATTATCAGAAGAGGTCACTAGATGTCACCATATATTTTTTGTATGTTGAATTTTTCCTATTAAAAATGTGTATGTTGAATATATTTTTTTTGCCAGGATTTCTATTTGTATGTCAATTTTTTTTGTAACTCAAACTGTTTGTATGTTGGGGTCCCACTGTACAAACAATCATGTGAATACAGGGAATCACACAACTGGTTTTATTTATTTTCCAGCAGCTGGTCAAGCAATAGAAGGAAATAAAATGTTTGGGAAAATAAAGATGCCCCATCTATAAAAGCAAGTAGCACTGTTATATGTTTGTTTGTTTGTTTGTTTATTCATATTTATATGCCGCCCTCCTCACGAGTGACTGACGTACTGTATGTCAGTGTTTCCCAAACTATGTGCTGCGGAACATTGGTGGGCTTCAATTCCCAGAAGCCTAAGTCATTACATTGGCTGATCAGTGCTTTGGGGAACTGAATGGGAACTGAAGTCCCAAAACCAAAGATTGGGAAATACTGCTGTATGTCATGCTTCTGGTTGTAGATGACACTGCAATTGATCAAACGGAAGAACTGACTGCCAAGGTGGCAGTCCTCATGGTCTTTGTGATGACTTTGAGACCAAGGGTATGACTCTGCCCCCGGAGAAATACAGGCATTCCAGCTGCATCCCTCTGTGAACACAAAGGGCTTTCTGTTCTGAAAAGATCTGGATTATTCCTCAAATAAGAATTGACATGTGATAATTGTAGAGTATTTTTTGCTCTTGCTGATAAAATATTAAACTGCTCCAGCCAAGATGGAAAATATTTCTCTCCCCATGTGTTTATGTTTGTTCCTCATCATTACAAAACAACCAGAAAAAGCACCTGAAATATTTATGCCTGACTTTAGCTGTAGTTAAGGCTGGTACCTGACTTGAGATTCCATAAGGCTATATCTCCATTGACCTAGTCAACCATCAGAGAGTTTTATGAAATAACTCCTATGGCACCAGAGAAGATAATGAGAGGGAGACAATGACTGGATTGTGACACTTTTCTCGTGACCATTCCTTGGCTTGGTAATGTCACCCTAAATTGACTTTTCCTTCTATTCAGTCTTTCTGAGAGTGAATAGAAGGAATGACCCTTGATACCCTCTGAGCAGATATGAACCTCAAGTCCACCAGCTCAGATCTAGCAAGAGCTTTATGGCAAGAACAAACATTCTTGAGGGTACACAAGAACAAAATTAAATTAAAAGATGGAGGAAGGAGTTCACTGGACAAGGAACAACATTAAAGGAGGATAGATGGCTGAGGAACTCAACCTCTCCTATGTCACTTGAAGGGCCCTGAATAGGCTGGGGGTCAGAATCCCTAAATGTAAGAGTAACATGCTCAAGTGGGAACTGCTGACACACTGTGTGAATGTGGAGAGATACAGAATCCAGTTCATTTACTGGTCTGCCGATTACTGCCAGAAACATGCATCTATGAAGACCTATGTTTGGGAAATAGCAAAGGGAGGAAAGTGGCTTTATTTTGGCAGTCCAAGGTTTGATCTGGACATGAAAGAAGAAATCTTCAAAGTTTGACCACCAGTGCTAAGAACATGCATCAAATATCAGTGTGTAAGTGTATCTGTGAACAAAGACCGTCATGTTAGTAGATGACTTTGGATAGGCACCTTGATGAGTGGTGCATGGGATACCAACATGCCTCTCTCACATGGTCATCATTCTTCTGGATGGAGAGTGCTTATCAAGTTTCTTTTTGTCTACTTGTAACATTTAGTACTAAGTGGTGTAGGGTGTAAGTGGAATGCATTGTATCATATTTTATTAAAGGGGAGCTTAGGAGCCTGAGAATCAAAGAGTTCACAAGTCAGCTGTGCTCATTAATGTGAATGTACAGAAGAGAGAGAGTGTGTGTGTGTGTGCATATGCATGCGTGCACACAATACTTAGTCCGTAGCTTTGAGTTTTTAAATTTTTTCTTGCACAGCATGCCTTGTGGAGAGTATCCACAAATGCTAAGGAAGAGGCCCTGCATAGGGCAGGAGAGAAACCATGCCTGACTGTCGATAGGAAAAGACAGAGGAATAATATTCAGCAACTGTGTGATGGCTCCCTGACTGTTAAGCTGCTGAAATAGTTTCCCACTCGCATCTCATGCTGATTCTTGAGAAGAGATTTCAAAGAGGAATGAAGCAAATGGGACTCCTCTAGGAGCTCTGGGCAGGGTCAGCTTTAGGAAAATATCACCAACAGAAACTAGCTCTAAGAGAATGTTTGATCTCACCTGACAGGGTTTTTTTTTTAATGTTTTGCAAGGGTACAAGAAGACAGCAGTAGCTCTGCTCTGTTTGCGTTAACATTTCATCTGCCCAATATGTTCACATCCCTCATCTAACAAGCACAAGAAGAAAGCTGAAAGAGCCTGAAATGATTGGTTTTGAAGATCCCTACAAATGCCAGAAATACAATCATTTCTAGAAAGGCTCCAACTGGATTTCTGTTCAACCTTCCTATTCAGTCAAGGATTTTTTCCTCACTCACCTTGTAGATTGCAATACCAGATTGTTGTTGTTCTCCCTGTGTGAGTCTAGCACCTGTGTGGGAAGGACCCTCTCGTGATCCTACCTTGTCCCTGATGCTTTTATGGCAAAACAGGCACGACTTTGCATTTAGAAGGTGATAAAATGTTATCATTCCAGATATATATTCTTCATAGTTGCTGTTCTTACAAATAGCATGGAAATGAGGCCCAGTGGTGACCAATCAACAAACAAAAGCAAGTGTATTCACAACGTGCAAAGCTGCAATGCAGCACTGAAGGGTAATTAGACAACTACTACTGAAGGCAGCTCCATGTCTGTCTGTCTGTCTGTCAGTCAGTCACAAGGCTTCATCTTTGTGAAAGAGAGCTAGCATTATTACATGAAACTATGACTCTATGGTTCCTTTAAGGAAAGCCTAAGGAATACTTCACACTAAAAACAGTTCAGGCTAGCTCTGTATCACCCAGATGCTAATCTATAAGAAGGTTTGGTCCTTCATCCCCAAGTGGAGATGCAGACAACTTTGCATAAAAGCCCAGCTTATAGCTCTGTATTTAATAAATTCTGAGAGCTGGATGTAAAAAGCACTTTTCCATGTTAGGTACAGAAGTAGGAATCTCTGACAAAGTCAGCCTGCATTGAGCTCTTGTGGCAGCAGTGGACACACACACAATTTAATTTTACACTGGATTAGTCACCATTGGAGTCAAAGGAGCAATGATATTGCCTGTGTGTAATGCACACTGATGGTTCACTTGAGTTCATGTCCCCAGCCAACTGGTTGTCAAGGAATACAGCTTGTCTGTTGTAGAGGTTAGAGGAGAAAGTCATTGCCAAAATAGACTCGTGTGAAAAGGGGGGAGGGGAACATGGCTTGGTATCCTATCATTAGGCAGCCATCTCTCTGTGGTTGTTCCCTAACATAAAAGGCAAGAGCCAGGTAATGAAGCCAGTTTCTGATTAAAAGCAAAAGGCTTCCAGACTGGTTAGATTGCTTGAGAATACAGATGTTGCAGAGGATCAACATCTGTGCTACTTGGTTTCCAACTTTGCTCTTCTTCCTCCAAATCTTACAGAGCAGTGTACGTCAGTCTTCTCCAGCCCAGGCTGGCCGCACAACTCTGTAAAGTGGATTAGGCTGGGGGAGAATGATTGCCCCCAAAAGTCATCCAGTGGGCTTCACCCTCAAGTGTCAATTCAAACTCAAGCTCTCCCTAATCCATAGTCCAAGTCTAACATCATCATTAGCAGTGGGCAGCCCATGGAGATATCTATTTGCAGTATTTTATTTGCAGTATTTACCATATTTGCCACTGTATAAGACACATCAGAATATAAGATGTGCCATGGGTTTTATAGACATTTTAAGGGGGGGGGGAAATACTTTTCTACATTTTTTCATGAATTTCCAAAATGATTTTTTGTATGAAAAATGGGGGAGGGGGAGAGATTGGCAGCAGCTGGAGCGGGGGAAGGGTGGCATCAAAAAGATCCCATTAATCTGCACCAGTGGGGGAGGGTTAGGGCAGCTTTAAAAATAGCCTTTTACCCATCTCCAGCTGCCGATCCTCTCCACCCACTGATCAACACCTTCCCCCAACAAGCTGACCACCAGGAAGGTGGGCTCAGCAGGGGAAGAGAGCTCCTTTTGAAGCCACCTTTTGTCTGGCTCCAGCCGCTGCTGATCAACATGATAATTTTGATTACTGGCACCTTAAGAGACACTCCATTTTTCAAGTGTATTATAAGAGGGGAAGTGCATCTTATACGTCAGCAAATACAGTATATACTGCCAGTCTAGTGCATGTCACTACTCCAGGCAGTTTACAAAAGTACAACAAAAATAACTAAATACAACAATTTAAAAAATTAAAATTAGATATATCACTAATACAAATAAATTCAACAAAAATCAAATCAACACTCTTTAAAATCACTGTTTGCAACAGTGCTTCCTGGAACCTGTATACACTCAAAGCAAAGAAAATGGAGCTAAGCTAAACCATACTAAGGACAAAAAGTTATCCTTATCAAGACAAACAATCAACAAAGGCCTCCTTAAACAAATAGGATTTTGACTTCTTTTTAAAGATGTTAAAAGAATCCACTAGATCAGTGGTTCCCAATTAGTTTTTTCTACGTACCACTTCAAGAAAGACCTCAAACTTGCGTACCCCTTATTGCAGGAACGTTAAATAAAAAATGAAATCAGGTGTATTTTATATTTATTATCATCAAAAGACATTCTAATGACAGAGAACACATGTTTCATTAATGTGACAAATGTGCACGTTTTTCTTTGCACAACTCTGAAAAATCTGGTTGCATTTTGATCAGCTTCAATCTCAAGTCATCTTCGAGTTGAAGTCTGTGACGATGTTTAGTTTTTAAGTTTGTCACTGCAGAAAATCCGCTCTCGCAAAGGTATGTCGTGCAAAATGGCAGTAAATGCTTTATTGCTACTTCACTGACACGATAAACGTCTTTAAGACCAGCCCAAAAATTAACCAGTGATTGCTCCGCAAAACAACTTTTGAGTCTACTGTTGCATGAGATGTCTATTAATTCCTTTTGATCAGAGATGGATAGGTGATCGGTGGGACAGTTTCCAAAGGGGTGGATTCATCAAGTTGTATGGCAAAGTAATCGCTTTGTAAAATGCGTTGAATTTGGTGGTTTTTCAGATTATCTGACATGTCTGCAATACGACGAGAGACAGTGTTATTTGACATAGGAATAACATCAAGTTCTCTTGCCATTTTTTCTCCGAACATACATTTCACTATCTCTTTTGCTGCAGGCAGTATAAGGTTTTCCCCAATTGTATGCGGTTTTGCTTGCTTAGCAATTAAATAACTAACTAGAAAAGAGGCTTGCAGGGCATTCATATTCGTGTTTAAAGAAAGCACCTCAATAGATTTTTGTCTTTGTTTGTGGTCTTTTAATTTATGTTGAAAGAAGGATACAGATTCATCTTTCAAATTAGCATGTTTGGTTTCTAAATGGTGACGTAGTAAGGATGGCTTTAACAAATGATTTGACAGCGTTTCTGCACAAACGACACATTGCAGCAATGGGGAATTAGGATCTCCAGAGCTTGTAAAACCAAACTGAATATAAGTATCATCATATTTCCTTTTTTTGAGAGACAATTCCTTGTTATCAGGGTTTCTTTTTGTGTGTGTCGGAGTACTAGTAGATGGGGACACATCAGTAACAGGCGACTGTTCAGTATTTTCTGATACCTCCTCCTCAATCTTTCGGCGCCTTAGCAGCCACTGTTCCATCTAAAAAACAAGGGGACTTATTAACTCAGCTTTTGTATTTTTGTAATGTAATTAATTAAAAAGCTTAGAAAACTGGGGAAAAAAACACCAGAAACTGCGAACAGGCAAAAATTTTAATTTGTCCTTATGTGTTCAAAGTAGGTACGTAGTAGAAAATAAATTAAACATTATTGCTTTGTATTGAAATTTACAATGAAAATAGTATTAATGTAACTTAAAATCTAGAAAACAGAATCCGCGAACATGCTTACAACTGAAGCAGCTTGAATATTATTTTTATTTTCTAAACATCATTACATTGTATTGCAGTTTATAGTGAAAGTGCAAATTTAAACACAGTTTTAAAACATTATCTTACCGTTTACCGAGGTAGGTATATAAGGCTGATCGACGCAACACGGTGCGACGGATATTTTTTAATTCACAATTAAAACAACACAACGAGGACAGCGACACGCTCACGTGACATAAACTGAACTGACTGATTGACAATGATGAGCAAATAGGCAGGAACGGGGGCGGCTGCGATCGGGAGACGCGGGAGGTGCGGGAAAAACCGCCGCCACAGGAGAAAGCGCTTGATGCATACAATTGACTTACCTACTGATCGTTTAATTAAATTGAATAATTTTTTGGCAATTGTTATTGCATTATTGTTTTTTAAGGATTTAATATTTTAGTTAAGAGATTGCTACGTGTAACCTTTGATGCAATCTCGCGTACCCCTGGGGGTATGCGTACCACTAATTGGGAACCACTGCACTAGATGAATTTCTGTTAGCAAATCATTCCACATTGAAGGGGCTACCACCCAAAAGACCCTTCTTCATGTATCTGGATCTCCAGATGTTTCACCACAACCATTGACTGTACTGGCTACAGCTGAGAAGATTTGCATTGAAGCAGTAACTGGAGAGCCACACATTGTCTAATGTTGAACTATTCCATAATAGATCCTTACTGCTCATAACAGCTTGTCCATCTGCCCAGCAAACCTTCTGGCTGCCAAAACATTTCTACCTCTGAAGTAGATTGCAAGGAATTTAAAGGCCTGGGGGTTAGCTGGAAGTCTCCCATAGTGAGAACTCTAAGGGATCTTAGACTATTATTTTTGCCCCCATTGAGGGACCTTTAGAAAATGAGGTGAAGTGGTTACATCCATAGTTCTGCACATTATATACATTAATAACTTAACCTTCTGTGCTATCTTATGTATAACTAAATAGTTGGTTTGAACAAAGCCCTAACTTCAACAACACCCACTATTCCTAGAGATCCAAATCCTGAAAGTTCACATCACTTGCATCTTCCTGTTATCAAGATCAGAATGCTAACAGCACTTTAAATGTTTTGCCACTTGCATTAATAATGTCATTGTTCCCTTAGAAGCCCATTTCCTGACATTACTATCCAGTTGTTATTCATCTGAATCCTATCATTGCACATGGCTCCACTCCAATCCCTACACAATATATAAAACTGTATGCAATATATACAACTTTAGCTCAGACATTGTTCTCCATGTTTTTGAAGAAGTGACATGTAATTCATGAATCTTCATACTAAAGAAAGTTTGCTAATTTCTTTCAACTGAAAAGAGAGAAAGAATTTTAAAAAATGTTTTCACACCATTAAGACAAACACAACTACCTCTCTGGATATTGTTATCAAGCCAGTTCTTGATGATAAATGATTGCTTACATTTAATAAATAAATTCAGGAAGAGCTTTACGGCAAGAACAAACAGTCTTGAGTGTACTCTAGGGTAAAACTAAATTAGAAGATTGAGGAAGGAGCTCACTGGACAAGGAATAACATTAAAAGAGGATCTAGCTGAAGAACTCAACCTCCCCTATATCACTTGGAGGGCCCTGAATAGGCTGAGGGTTGGAGTCCCTAAATGCAAGACCAACATGCTCAAGTGGAGACTGCTGGTGGACAACAACACATTATGTGAATCTAGAGAGATACAGAATCTGGCTCATTTACTGGTCTGCCAATTACTGCCAGAAACATTTACCAGTGAAGTTTAATTTTGACCAAAGCTAAAGCCAAGAAAGTGGCTTCATTTTGGCAGGCCAAAGTTTTATCTGGACACAGAAGAAGAAGAGGAAGAGGAAAAGAGGATAATAACTAAATTTATTTCATGATGTTCTCCTACAGCAAACCTGTTTTCCTCATCACACTTTACTGAGGAGGATAAGCCAAGTAAATAGCTATTTACAAGTCTTGATAATTGCAATATTTTGTTTGTAGATATAACACTATAATAATGTTTCATAGATACGACATTTGTGTCCTGCTCCCAGATAGGTTGGTCCCAGACACATGGTCATGGCAAACTGCAAGAGATTTAACAATAGATGGATCCTACCAGGGGAATTCTAGAGCCAAAATTAAAAGCAGAGTCCAACCAGACAGTCAGATAAACCAGATACAGAAAATCCAAATCCAAAGGCCAAGAACAACCTGGATTCAAGAAAATCCAGGAGTAACAGCAAACAAAGAGGAATGCACTT